>JANDEH010000011.1:17347145-22347145 GCA_024610705.1 Tetragnatha versicolor | reverse complement strand
TGTAGTTAGATGGTTGTTCTTTATACTGCAACTATTGTTATGTGATTCAAATGCTGATGATCGATATACAGTCATAAATGTGTAATTACTATTGATTATTTTGAATGAGTATAAAGTGTTACGCTTTTTATTCAGAGAATATGTATTGCACTAGAACAGGTCTATACACAAATGTTTTTTTATTTGAATATCCCTATTACGCTTCTGTTTCGATAATAATAATTTAAGTTGTAATATTTTCAAATCAGTCTTTTTTTAACGAACTGTCATGTTGACAAACGTGAAAATTTATGTACAATCATTTGTTTTCAAATCAAATACTTTCACAGTTTAATCTTAAGATGACTATTACTATTATAAATATTCTATATTTTAATGCTAATCAATCAAAATACCCAATTAATGGTCTAACATTCTCATTAAAAATTAAACCAATCTATAGAAAACAAGTATATTAAATAAGATTTATGTTGATTACAGCTGACACAACTGTTTTCTAGTCAAATTTGTTTTACTAATGACTAATTATATGGTAAAAAATTTCTTTTACCTTTATACTTCAAGCATTGTACTTTTTTAACATGGATATAAATCCCAAGATTATTTTATGAGACATTTACATAGTATTGAAGTGAGATAGCTAGAACTAGAGAACTTTATATTTAAAAGTTTATTACAAGTACATACATAGATTTGGTTCTTTAAATTATGTGAATTGTATTTCATAATGTATACAGGGTGTATCTGAAATGGTGCAACAAACTTTCAGGGATGATAGTACTCATCAAGACGAACAAGAATCGGTATAGAAAGGGGGGTCCCAGACCAAATCCCAGGGAGTTAAAAATGATGCGACACCCCAAAAAAATCATTGAAAAATTCAATTTGTAGAAGAACTACTATTGCTAAAAACTTAATTATGGTCTCAAAAATTGTGTTTTAATATGATCTTTAAAATTACCTCAAAAGTCATCACTTTAAAATTTGTTTTATTATGAAAAAAGTTAAAAAACACAAAAAATGTGAAAACTCTACCAAAACCTTATTTTGTATTTCGAAATCCTTTCTTTTGATTTGATAATCTGAAAGATCATAGTTGAAACCCCTTAAGTCCAAAGTTTCACGTAAATACAATCAATATTAAGCCCTTGAGATCCTGTTAAAGTTTGTTTTTTGGGTGCGCACACAGCTGTTCTGGAAACAGCTCTAGAAAACTACTTGCGCACCTAAAAAACAAACTTTAACAGGATCTCAAGCGTTTAATATTGATTGTATTTACGTGAAACTTTGGACTTAAGGGTTTTCTACTATGATCTTTCAGATTATCAAATCAAAAGAAAGGATTTCGAAATACAAAATAAGGTTTTGGCAGATTTTTCACATTTTTTGTGTTTTTTAACTTTTTCATAATAAAACAAATTTTAAAGTGAGGTAATTTTAAAGGTAAAGGTTTTGAGGTAATTTTAAAGATCATATTAAACCACAATTTTTCAGACCATAATTAAGTTTTTACCAATAGTAGTTCTTCTACAAATTGAATTTTTCAATGATTTTTTGGGGTGTCGCTCCATTTTTAACTCCCTTGGATTTGGTCTAGGACCCCCTTTCTATACCGATTCTTGTTCGTCTTGATGAGTACTATCATCCCTGAAAGTTTGTTGCACCATTTCAGATACACCCTGTATAAGGGTGGGTCATTTTCCTATGGCGAAAAAAAATTTTTACAAATTCTATCGGGCACAGCAAGAAAGGGGTGCCAAATGGTCTCAAACTAACATGTGTAAAATATTATTCCATTATAATAACTCTTTTTACCTCCGGGTTGCCTCAAATAGAACAAAAATATGTAATTTTTCAAATTTTTTTTAAATTTTATAAATTAAATTTTTTTTGTTGATAACTTTTAGTTCACAAATAAGGGTCTTAAAAAGCAATTTTAATCACATAAGTCACCTTCATGAATTATTAATACAAAAACAACTGCCAAAGTGGCAATATAATATGCTATCATATTAACAAGAGCCGTAGAATATGAATCTCTTTTTGGCCAACAAACAGTGGATTGTCAGTGGTACAGATTTTAAATATTGGTAGTTAATATACATTCTCCCTCAAGTTTGGTCAGTATAAAACGGTATTTTTAATTTTTTTAAATACAAATAGTTGTATTTTTCATAAATATGCCGCGCTTTCGAAATTCAGCCGACAATTATTTCACTGGCTGGTCTTGGGATCCAAATATGATCGCAAAAACATGTTGAAACAATGGTCGAATAGATAGTTCGTTCATAGGCAATATCGGTTATGATTCGCTCAGTCATGATTTACCTAATTTTTTGCTATAGCAATAGACTGAAACCCAGGCCCATGAAATTATACTTCTTTGAGGATCGACTCAAAATAGCTTCTTAACATTCCCTTATGCGTTCATAAAAGTTAAAATATAGCAAATTTAACTGTTAAGGGTAATTACAAGTAAGTTTTGAAAAGTAATGTAGCTTATTTAAAAACTTAGGGGATAATACTGAGCTTTATGCTGAAAACGGGGATCTATCGCTCTTCTTAAGAAAATGTTTCAAAATTTGACTTTTAAAATATGGTTTTAATTTATTTTTGGACATAAGGAAATCATATGGGGACACTTGGGATGGACTATTCCTAATATTCCAATGAAATTTCAAGGAAAACCCCAACTTTTAAACTATTATCCAAATGTTTTCCTTGGGGTTGAAAACCTATAACCCAAAAAAGGTACCCACATTCTGACATATCCATTTTTATTAAAAATTTAATGTTTTTACCATCCTACTCAACCCACAATAAAGGTTTCGCACATTTTTACGATTCCAGCAAGAAATTTTTGATTGTCAGTTCTAACCATTGAGGTATTTCAAAATATGTTGTATTACAACTCAAGTATTTCAACTCTGGTTTTATTTATAATTATTTTATAGTCTTCAATGATGATTTTTATACCATTTTGCACGCACATTTATATTCATGACAGATTTGTGCAATCGAGGTAAAAGCTTGATTTTCGTTCGTCCATTTTTATATGAAATTACTATATTAATCGAAACTTTGAGGCCAATCCGGAGGCAAAAAGAGTTATTATAATCGAATAATATTTTACACATGTTAGTTTAAGACCATTTGGCACCCTTTTCTTGCTGTGCCCCTGGGAAAATGTGAAAAAAATATTTTTGACCCACCCTAATGTTATGTTACAGGCAAAGTGATTAATTGGGCATTATTAATAATGCCCAGAGTGGAGGCAGGCAAAGTGATATTTTAATTGATAAATTCCATTGAATTTATCCCATTGCCCTCCTCCACTTCGGGCATTATTAATCAGGCCCGATTTATCACACTGCAAGTAACATATTATAATGTTAGTGTGAAAAAGCAAGGGACAAGTTTCTATGCGTAAATTCTAAACTTTGTTTAGCCCAAAACTTACTTTTCCATCTATTTGAAAAAATCCATAGGGAAATAATAAGCACAATTAGAGTGACGAATAGGAAACATACGAGAAGGGTGAGGCATCTTTCTTGAAGAGACTTGGGAGCTCGAATAAGGCTATGGAAAGATAAGTGTAATTGAAAATCTAAGAAAATTTTCGTTAGATATCTGCTTGAAGTAGTACAATTGTACAAGCTACATTAAATTGCAACTTGAAAATGGGAAATAAGTTTTCATAGTTGTAAAATAGAAATTTTCAATTGAAAGTATGTGTCTAGGGGATATATTTTAGAAGAAAGCCTATTGGTTTCACTCAATTTGATACACCCCGTATATAAATTATCCCTATGGTTTTGTTTTATATTTTCCCACATTTTAATGAAATTAAAATAAATTGTTTTACTTAAATATATTAAATGTTTCTTGTTTTGAAAAATAGTTATTTTGACGAAAAAGCTTTATTCCAGGTTAACCTAAGGTCAAGCAAGTAGTGAATAAAAATTAATAAGGTTTAGTTAGGTTATTATCTCGATATTTCAATATATTTAATGTAGAGTTCCATTCTTTTTTTCTCATCTCCTTTCTATGGATAAAAGCACTCATTTATGGATTTATTAGAAT
The DNA here is from genome assembly GCA_024610705.1 of Tetragnatha versicolor. NCBI lineage: Eukaryota > Metazoa > Arthropoda > Arachnida > Araneae > Tetragnathidae > Tetragnatha > Tetragnatha versicolor. The sequence goes on along the minus strand of JANDEH010000011.1, from coordinate 22,343,062 downwards.
TACTACCCTAAAAGATATTTAGAAAGGAATACAATTAAAAGTAATATAGGCGCTTATTTTGTCTAAAATTTCTATTTTTTAAGGTGTAACAATCAATACTCTTTAAGGAAAGGCATGTTAATCGAAATCGTCTCTTATTGTGATGCAGGCTGTTCTTTAGCTTGACAGCTAGACAGGGTGAATATTGATTTCGCTTATTCAATTCAAAGAAAGTGTGTCAAAACATGGAAAATAGATTGATTATGCCTTGAAGATGCATGCATACAACAGTTTGTTTCACACCTATGAGAATCAGATAGGGAGTTTAGATGCGTGATAAATATGCAGCTGTTTTACAAACTTATTTCTTAAAGCTATTGATGAATTTTTGAAAAATCTGTCAAAACCCCCTGAGACGTTTTTTTTTCTGTACTGTATGAGGCAGGGTTGTAAAATTTACTTTTGAAAAGTGTAATAGATTAGCTTTGTGATTGAAAAAAAATTTGTTTCGTTACGTAAGTATTCGCAGGGCTTGTACCAGTTTAATGCACCCTGCCTGAATTTAACATTTACCATTATAACTAAGCATTGAGTCAACATATGTTCCGAACGAATTTGCTAGGTTAGTTTGCTAATCTACCTGTCACTAATTTCATAACGGGACATCCACAAATTACGTGAGGTCAAAAAAGGGGGGAGGGGTTTGGAAAAATCTCACCAAAGGGGGAGGGGGGTCGATTAATATCTCACGTCAACTCTTTTAGTTAGAAATTAAACGATTTTTTTTAAGTATGAGAAAGGAATAATACCCACAGATAAGATACTGTGGTGATTTTTAGGCGGAATAATTTTGTGCTTCATAGCACCTAATTAAGTTATAATTAAGTTAAAAAAAGTTGACGTGATATTTTAATCGACCCCCCTCCCCCCTTGGTGAGATTTGGTGAGATTTTTCCAAACCCCTCCCCCCCTTTTTGACCTCACGTAATTTATGGATGACCCCGAATGTCAAATTGCACTTGGTAAACAGTTATAACGAATCTTAAAAACCACGGGCGTCGTTCTCGGGAAGGGGGTCATTCCTCCAATAATTAGGAACATTGTTTATAAAAGACTTTATTTATAACTTTTGTGGGAGACCGAAAATTTGCTGAATGTGTTTTTTTAACTTTTAATCATAAAGGATGGCGCCAATTTACCAATGACACCAAACATAAGAGGCGTATATAAGAGAGGGACGGACCCCTATGATTTAGAACACTTTTTCATTTAGAATAGGCTGAATAAGCCAGTGCTGAGTTTGAGGGGCATTATCTCAACAACAAAAATTTTTTTCGAGAATAAAAAAAGTAATAATGGGTGCCTTTCTCACAGCGAATTTTCTCGACACCAGCTAAAGCTCTCATGGTTTCGTAAAATCATAAAAATCGTAAAAATCGTCTCGTAAAAATCATGGCTTCGTAAAATTCCTCTATAGAGGAATCCAAAATCCTTGGGTCGCCCCCCCCCCTATTTTAAGGAGCCGGCGACGCCAATGTTAAAAACTGAAGTCAGGAAAACCATGCAATCAAACTTAACTATGGTACATTTAGTTACATTTGATTAATCCCATCTTCTCAAGCTGTAAACCTAACTTCATTCTGATTTAGATTGTATGTTTGAAAATTGTACCATTAAAGCTATTTAACTAAACTAAAAATATAAGAACAGAAACATGTGGTGAACTGTAATTTCTAACGTATGAATTATTTTTAACACAAATATTACGGTGTCAATATATTAAATCTAACCGGTTTTTAATGGAAAACTGACAATTTTCTATTATAATTATATGCAAGTATATATTTTACTAATATTATTCAATAAGTTTATATATAATGTAAAGGAATAAATAGTTTAACAATTTACAAAGATTTGTTTTAAATAATTTTATATAGTTTTATGAATCATATTCGAAATATAACCCTGCTTTAGAATCTTGTGTTTGAATACCTTCAGAATCAAAAAATTTTTTATCATCATTTAACTAAAAACCACTCACCAGTTCTTCGCGATCTTCTTTTGTTCTAAGCAACTTATAAGAAAAGCATTTGTGTTGCCGTTCAAAGAAGAACTGGAATGGATTCTAAAATGAAGGGAACGATATTTTTAAATAACATATTAACCCCTTAACAGTGTCACCCGAGCTCAGCTCGGGCAGGAGAAAAATTAACGTTTCCGTTTTGTGAAGCCCAAACTGAGTTCGTTTCGATGATGATAGTGATTTTTCGTCGTTTAGAAATTGTGAGACATCATGTTTGGATAATCTTCTTACTAATTTAATAAGATGTGTGTGTAATCCAATACTTTTTTATGTGTATGTTAAAATAATTAATACACTTGTAATTTCATTTGAATTTTGATTTTTTTAATAAAAAATTATTTTCCAACACTAATAATAATATAAAGAACAAAATTAAACAGTCAAAAAAATATCCATTTTTGGTCAATTTTTCTGAATTAAATGTCACTGTTAAGGGGTTAATAGAGGAAAAAATAGTGCTTCAATTTCTTTCATATGAGTGATTATAAAGTGTGGGGTATAACTCTGCTTCTGCCTTAAACCTTTTAATTTCAAGAAGCTTAAAAAGAATTTATTTTTTCTTCAAATATAATTATTAAATTGAATTAAGAAATCGTGCTAATGTTACTTAAAATTAAATATAACATTTCTGTGTTGAAAACTTTTTGAAGTAACACTGTTTATGACTTCTTGATAGGTTTTTTAAAGTCTTCTTATTCCTTTAAACATTTTTTAAATTACCTACTAAAAGCAAATTCCAACTTATCATCCAACGTTTAGTTCCCTTTCCTCCAAAGGTTTATAAAGCTTTGGAAAGGTTTAAATTGGTTAATTTCTCTATACGTTTTTAAATTAATTTTATTTACCAAATAATCCATATCTTATATAGAACTTCACTCTTTAAACAATATTTTGCTTACATGGAAGTTATATGCTTGGAGGTTGTTATGAAAAAGAATTTAATCACTCCCCTCAACATTTCGTGTTTTTAAGATAAAGCTTATTTTTAAATATTTCATTTACAGGTGAGATGATCCATGTTAATATTTGGAATTAAGAATTATATATTTATTCATTTATCATATGTTATACTATAATCCCTATTTTAGGACATCAAGGGGTTACAGCCAGCAAATTAAAATAAATATATAAACAGAAATGACCTATTAGTAAATTAAGAAATATAATTTTGTTTTTATTTACAATGAGGAAGTTGCACGACTTTTTTAAAAAATTTTATGATTGTTGACGTCATCGTACGGTGTTTTCACTTAGCGTTTTCAGTCACGTGTTTTTTTCTCAACTTTTAAATTAAAATATTTAATGACTTGTACATTTTTTTGAAAAAATGACTAGATATTTCATTTTACCATACAAAAAACCATACGGAACACTTGAATGTTTATGAAAATCTGACACATGCAACTTCCTTTTTGTAGACTCTGACTCGGTTGAGACATTATCATTAGGCAGTGTGTTTCACTGATCATTTGTATTAGAAGAAAAAGAATATTTAAAGGTCAAAGCTAAGGTTCGGCTAAATTGTGGTATGATCTAGCCTAGAAATAATTAGATATTCTTAAATTTTAAACTGAACACTATTGAAAGAAATTTGAATATAACCCTTTTAATAATTCGGGAACAAAACTGAAAGCGAATAATTTTTCATTAAATGGGATAGGACAGTTTTCTACTAAGTATTCAAAACATTTCATAGATTTTTTGCGCTTGTTAACTTAATAGGTGATGCAACCTCTCTCAGCTAAACTAAAGTTTCCAAGTAAGAAGCAAATATGCAACTCCTTGAGTTTTCTGATATCTCTCTTAATATGGAACTGAACACATTACATTACACTGGTCCTGAACTAACACCCATAGACTTGATGATAATTTAATTTCCCACTTACGCGACCTCAAATTTAAAAAAAACTATCTTTTACGGGTACAGTTGATTAAATCCAATCCAATCATTCGATCATAGTGAAAAAGAGTACGTTTATTCAAAGACTAGAGACCGAAATTTCGTCAGGGGCAAATTATTTGATGAATGGATTGAATTTAATTTACTATTACACCATATCCTTAAAAACACTCAAGCTGCAAATGTTTTACGCTATTGTTTTATTCTGGCTTGATGAAATCAAAAAAATTAAAATCCCTTAATTGTCAAATTTAGCTATATCTCTTTAAGAACTAATACCACCTCACCCATTCTAACTGACGTCAGTAAAAGCCGAATTAATATTTTCGAAAATATTTAAAAATATTCTGGGACGATGAGAAGAGACGAGAGTGAAAGCCACTATTGGTTTGTGATAGAGTCTAACGTTAATTTAAACAAATTGCACTGAACAGGAAAATATACTTTTTTTTGTTTGAATATAGTCCAGCAATCAGTTCAATCTGAACTATTGATATTCAATTTTGAAGTAGTAATAAATATACTCACAGTATATTTTTATCCCATTTTAAATCTTCCGACTTTAGAAACTTTTTATTTTTTCAATTAGTTGAGTATCTTCTACGATTTCGTGAAAATAGGCGTCGGCTGTATATTAATCATAAGCTATTATTTTATTAAGTATGAGTTCTTGTTAATTACATGTGTGGATTTTTTAAAAGAAACTTACCTATTAGCAGACATAACACTCTTATCAATTTAACAAAATCTTATTAGAAAACTATCACAGACCAAAGATATCAGTATGACTAAGAATTGAAATGTTCTATTATTAAAGGCAAAATCCATTCTAATGAGAGAACTCGAAAGAGCTCCGTAGCTAGGTTCACTGGGCTCGTAAATAAAACAAGTCCACTTACTTTGCATGCTTAGCAATATCGAATTTCTGTGCGACCAATCGGCGAGTTGGCAAAAGATGGCGTAGCCGTTAGAAGTAACAGTAAGCTTCTTATGGTAAATGAAGCACAAATAGGAAAACATTAATTGTTATTTGTTTTGTTTTGAAAGGAAGTTAGACATTTTATGAACCAGACTATATACTAATGTGAAAATTTCCTTGGATAAAATTTATGCAAACCAGGATAGATAATCTGTGTGTTAATATATTTATTTAAAGATGTTTTCCTTTTTCTGAGTGGATAACTAAATTAGACTATTTAGAGAATTAAAATCTTTTTTAGTATAGTTGGATAGTGGATTTTGGTGTTAAAACTTACTATTATTACATTGAAAGAATTTCAACAAATATCTTGGGTTCTTTCCCCTTACATTTATAAAGGTAAACGGGAAGTAGTTTCACATTAGGAAAAAACTCAAACATATTAAGAAAACACCTTTACTTCTTTACTATCGATCATTTCCTTGATACATAAAGATGCTTCTCTCCACTTTGAAAATAAAAACATAAAACATCAAATCAAAATGAACATCGGCATCAAACTATCAGAAACTGGTAGTAATTTTATGAAAAATAGTAGTCTTAGTATAATTGTAGTTTATTTAGTCTTATTTCTAGTTATTTCGTATATTCTGTTTCATTTCCAGGTGAAATATTATCTACTGGAGAAGTTCCAGGAGATGAACTAGGTGGATTTTCAGTTGACGTTGACTTTTTTTCAGGAGGTGTAGTAGTTGCAGGTACCTTAGGCGTCGTTTCTTGTGATGAAGTCTTTGATTCTGCTGTTGAAGATTCTGGTTCTTTAGTTGGATCTGGTTCTTTAGTTGGATCTGGTTCTTTAGTTGGCTCTGGTGATATCGAAGTATCTGGTGTTATAGAGGTGTCCGGTGCTATCGAAGTATCCGGTGCTATCGAAGTCTTTGGTGCTATCGAAGTCTCTGGTGCTATAGAAGTATCTGGTGCTATCGAAGTATCTGGTGCTATCGAAGTCTCTGGTGCTATCGAAGTATCTGGTGCTATCGAAGTATCTGGTGCTATAGAGGTATCCGGTGCTATCGTTGTGCCTCCTGTATCTGAGATGAAATAAAACTAATTTAGTTTTTTACAGTTATGAGATATTATATGAATTATCGGGGTTTGTTGGACACCTATTTAGTATTTTATGGCCAAGACCATATTAGGTCCTATTGAGCTAACCTGGGGTTTGTGTTCACCAGTAAGTACCCATTTCGAATATGGGTACATAAAAAAACTGAGGGACACGCCTGGACACAAAGTGTAAATTGTATTTTCGAATATGCTTAACCTATACTAGACAGCAATGTTTCTTAACCCTATGATGTCACTACGCGGAAGGAAAAACTGAGTGACCAGAAAGCCTGTTGGGTTGCTAAGAAGAGTCTCAATACGCAAATCGTGATGAAAAGACGCTATAATACATACACATATGCAGTGTTATTCCTAGGATTTTTTGAAGGAGTAAAAATACTCCTTGTCTTTATTAGGAGAAGTGAAATACGGAAATAACTTAAACTACAAATACAGACACAAATTTTCTAAAAAATACTTACTTTTTTAATGGACAAAAAAGGAAATAGAAAAAAATGAGTATGCTATTTAGTTTTTAACAATTGATGAATATGTTAAGTGTTTGTAGAAAATGTTAAATAAATTAGAAAAAATAAAAAACAAAACAATCCAAACAAACGATTAGTAGAAAATATAAAAGTTGGTGTTTTGAGTAGACAAAAAATGTTAGTTGTTTTCGATAGGACTCCATGCATTTTTTAAGCTAAACCTTTGTTGAAAATTCAAAGCGTGAAAATACTCCTGGCAAGTTTTTTAAAGCGTATTTCCAATTTTCAATGCGTGAAATACGCTCTTGAAGGCGTTAAAATTATCTCTGCACATATGTTTAACAAACTAATCATATTTCTAAATTGAAGTTCTTAATTTTACTCAAAATTCCGACACCGCACTGGGAACTACTTCCTTTGTTTGCTTTCTGCCAGGGCCCAGTCACATTGCAGTCTAGTTTAATTTATATTTAAAAACTTGAAAATTTTTAAGTTCAAAAACATAGTTTATGCATAATGGAATAGGAGATTAAGGTAAGAGAAGTTACAATTCCTTTAAAACTAAATTGATTTATCCCCGGAAACACAATATTAATCATATGAAATATTCAATAAATTTACTTAAAATATTTGAAAACTGTTAAAAATCTCAAAAAATCGTTTCCAAAAAATATCAAATGCTTAAATTCAAGATTAAATTGAAATGCACAACTTTTATAAAATTACTAAAAAGGCCACAAATGTCATTAATTAATATTTTCAAAGAACAAATTTCGCTTTGAAACCTTTCACGGATTTTCAATAATAAAAATAATGTTTTTGATGAAATCTTTTTATTTTGAAATACTTTTCATTCTACGATTTTTTTTTAACTTTAGACTACTGAAAACCCTTCTCGCCCTTCAATTTCTAATACTTACTATTTATGAAAACAATGAAACATAATTATATTATATAGATTATAACATTTGCTAATAATCTACACCCCAGGATATATTTCAGTACTTATTTTTTGTATATCTAGAACTGGACTGCAAACCTTTAATTTTGATGCAGGCCAAACAAATCTGAAATGATTTCACGGATTAAGATCTATTGAAATTTATTATTGCTTGTTCATGACAATGGCAGAAACAATTGAAAATTAAGAAAAGCACTAAATCAGGCATGGCCAACCCGCGGCCCGCGAAGCTCTCTGAAAACTCTCCAAAAAGTAGCTTCAAAACACTTTTTAGCACACTAAAATTCAAAATTTTTTCGGGGGAGAACCCCCGACCCCTCATATACCTCTTAGACCAGGCTTTGCCAACCCGCGGTCCACATGCGGCCCGTTTTGAAATAATTTTGTGGTCTGCAAGAATTTTTTTAATCAAAAGTTAAAGTTTTAGGGTAAGTTAAGGCCCCCCAAATTCGGACAAAGTGTACCAAAACACGTTAAAGTCTGTTAATTAGAGTCGTATTTCCAAAAAATTTTCTGGGGGAGGACCCCAGATCCCCCTTTAGTACTAGGAACTCTATTGTTCACAACTTTTTTTTAGGATATTAGTTCAGTCAGTTGCAAATCCTAACTAAAAATATTTTTTAATTTATGCATTGAACCAATTAAATATGCATAGGGGCATGAGAGGAAGATTTGGGTATAGTACTTTTTCCCGATGCAAAAATCTAGCAGCAATTTTTAGAGAAAATTTGGGTCCTCCCGAAATAAATTTCTATAAGCGCCACAGGGTCCTTATAGTTTCGAGTGATTCCAAGTGTTTTTTAACGGCACCTGTTTAGTTCCTATGGATTTACTACATAAGGTATTCTTGGGGTTGCTCCTTAAGGTAAATTTAAATGAATATTTTATTTAGGAATCTGTCAAACTAAGCAAAGGATCTAAGAAACTCCCTAATTTATATACCTAATTTATTCGATTTACTTCACTGTCATTCTGTGCACCTAATATCCTAAAATTTTATATGCGGCCCGCGAGAGTATTGTGGTTTTCCAAAGTGGCCCTTAACAACATTTGGGTTGGCCACCCCTGCACTAAATCAATTTGCATGTGTCTAAAACATACTGAGTGTATGTTCATATTTCAACGGTCTTACTGCTGTGAATAATTTAAAATGTGTTTGGGATAGAAAGGTTTCTATATTTGAATCAAAGTAATTACTTGTTTTTCTATTGTTGATTACGATGACGGAAATGACGAGTGAAAAAGATAATATGAACAGCAAACCACTCAAAACAATCAGCTTCTGCTCAAGCCCAGTTCTGGATTTCCACCAACTCCTAGAAAAATATAACACTTTAATATATATTTTTTACATAATATATATTTAGTATAATATTATAATATATATTTATTACATTTCAATTTGAAACCTAAATCAATCTACTTATTCTTTTAATTCATTGATTGGTGCCTACTTTTTCAAAGATTTTCTCCATATCCATGTATTGATATGTGTCTTCAAAAGTAAGAAATAATATAAAAGAAATAGTAATAAAGTTTCATGAAAGTTTTCCTATTTGCTTCAATGATATTTCTTTGTTTAAAAAGAATTTAAATTTCATGGTTTAAAAATATCCGTTGCTTTCATTTTTCGTCAAAATGACAGGCATGTAATTGACAGGCATATATTTATTATTAAAATAAAAAAACTGAATTGAATTTGGATATTTGTGTAAAAAAATATGAACTTGTTTTTTTAAAGTGCAATTTTAAAAAGTCCCACCAGTGTTATCGATCCAATAAAGCTTGATACCATAATTTTTTGCAAATCTTATCACAAGGGAAATTAAAAATATACAACGTTTGTTTTAATGATTTTATTTTGATGTCCATTCAAAGCCAACATTCAAAGCCTAATAGAACCTAGGGAGCATATCTTAGAAGAACTACCCAAACATTACATTGATCTTTGCTTGTGAGGTTACAAAATCTTATTTAAAAAAAACTGCATACTACACAAGCGGCTAAAAATCACAAAAAAGTTATAATAAAAACCAGAGATCAAAATAATACAGAACATAAAACTTATCATATTCTGCTAGATCTTTCAGATTTTATTTCTTTTAAGGATTAATTTATGAGAAATAAGTTTTTATACAAAAAGAGTGCAATATTTTCAACTGCTTGTAATTTTTAAAATATAAGTACCAAGGTGGATGATTTCTCTCAAAATTACTTTTACCCCGTAGTTCGAAAAATATCTATCAATATATTTTCTCAAGATATCTCAAACAATATAGTAATTCACAAAGTCGTTTTTTCCTTCTCCCATTCAGCCTACAGTAGATATCTGAAAAATTAAAAACAAAGCCCCTAACTGGTAATAAACAGTAGGCAAATAAATTTCTCACAAAATGGAGGTTATATCTATCAATCAGGTACCAATTGAGCTGTTTAGGATAAAAGTCCAAATATACATAATTTGTGAATTGCATGGATTTGAATTTCTTTAAGATAATTTACCTAATGTAATTTTTACCACTTTCATTTAACCAGCTGAATAAGCTTTACTTTGTCCACTATGTAATTACGTGTGTTATGGCATAGTTTGAAAAAAGCTTAATTATGAAAACTAACTATTAGAAGATTTAGAAACCGCCACCAAAGACTGAAAGTGCTTACAAAAATCAAACACAAAGTTGTGAATGAGAAAACTACTAGAATTGTTAATAAACTAAACATTGCATGCAGTTAGCTATTTACTGAAATCGGATCTACTTTCACGTTCAACAAATGTATATAATTTACCTATTCACACCATCCTGAGAACTTCTGTCACTTCTAGTATCCCAGTCCGACACATGTCTCAGTTTACCAAATGATTTGGGGGGATAACTAAACAAATTATTTCTTTTCTTAGACTGAGAGAAGTGATTCATGCAATATATACAAATTGAAATTAAGTATTGATATTTTAAAGAGAATCAAAAGTATAAAAATAATATTAAAATTACAGAAGTGGGGTGAAGGCAAAATTCTGGAAGTGTATCATAGAAATATAGATAGTTTTTTAATTACATTAACCCTAATGTTCTATATATTTTTTCTTAAAAAACATTTTTTATAAGGAAAAAGCTGTAAAGATGTATCCCTAAGTAACTTCATAAAGTACACAACTGGAAGCCATTTCGTATGAGGCTATCGAAACTTAGTTTTTAATAGTAGGTTTTTCCAGCTACTGAATGGTTATTTTAAATGTTCATCGATAAGCATCTTCATGGAATACTCTTTTCTTGTTCGTATTGATACTTATTTACTTGTAGAAAAACAATCTTTTGAAATTATTGGTTTTATAAAATTTTATTAATTTTTACAAACCATGCCAAACGTTCAAAAGCTTTAAAATTTTTCTGAAAGTTATTTTTAAAATTAATGTGTAGTAAAAAAATTGTATGCTAATAAATTTATATTGCTAAAAATGCGAAGTGTTAAAAAATGTTTAAAAGTTTGTAACAATATTCCTACTGCAAAATAATGCGTATCAAGTAGGTACAATATTGAGTTTTGTATTATAAACCACAAAATAAAATAGAAATTGATTTTGATTATTTTAAATAGTAACTCATAAAGATTGCATAATTAATTTTTAATCGAAGTATTTTCACACATGTGTAAGAAAAACAAAATGCAGTCACCAAACTTTGCCTATATGGGAGAATAAATCAAACCCCACAGTATACACAATAAAAACACTTAAAAATGAATATCATATAAAAATTTGAATCTAATACCAAGGTTAGATCTTGATGTTATGCATTATTGCTCTAAATACGTACATCATGCAGTCAGTATAAAACGGTAAGGAATCCTTTTAATCCTTCGCCTGGGACATCATTTCTCCTCCAATCTGACAAATTTCCAAAAATTAAATACCTGTATACAATGTGGGTAATTTAAAATATACCTGCAGTCTGTAGGTTCAGCAAAGTATGCCATTCCGAAAATCCGTATTGCCGTGAAGTAGATGAAAGACTAAGAAATATGGCTGCAGTTTGTGTTTGCTTTAATGATAAGATCCTCTCATGGTCTTCTGGAGGGAGCAGACTTTGACCATCTACTTCGTACATCACCTGGTGCAAGATTTCGAGCTTTTTTTTAGTTGGTGATAAGGTAAAAATTCGAGTCATGCGTCAGTGAAGAATTCGTGGTCGTGTTTATTTAAACGTTTGCTGAAGATAGCTAAAATTATTGGCACTGAAAAATTTATTTGGTTTGTTGTGTATATTGGTGTTTTTAAGGAAATAATTTGATACATTAAATGAGTAATTGAACTGAGATTACGTCAACTTCCATCAAGATTGCTTTGGTTGGGCTTGCACTTTCGTTTCGATAAGAGCAAAAATAAATATTCTTAATTGAGCTGCTGAAGATGACAGTGTTAATAAGTCCAAAAACGCATGATATAAGAACGGATATGGATTTCTCTTAAGATATTTTACCTAGTGTAATAGTCGTCTTAGCCAAAAACTCAATAAGTAACTCGTAAGATCTACCCAAAAAATGCCTTCTCCATAGGAACACCACAGGCGCTGATAGAGAAAACCTTTAATTATTCACCATGTTAATTCTAACCAGCTCAATTATAAATAATTTTAAAGCAAAATCAAATCAGATTTGTGAATAGTAACTGTCCCTCTAACCAGTAAAGGGAAAATCCATAAACTTTATTATAAATAATAAGAATTTGATGGAACTAACCAAAGTAAGGTGTGCAAGTTTGAATATTTGTAAATAATTTCCTGTAAGCGCATGCAAGATGTTTCGAAATAATAAGAAAAAACTTACTCTTCTGCTGCTTCTTGGGTCATCATATCCCTCCCGCCTCTCAAATGCATTGACATGATTTCTATTTAGAATTATTGAAGGGATGAAAGTAATGCAATAAATCAATGCTAAAAAACAAAAAGGTCTTCTTAAAAAAAACACAAAAACTTAGTAAAATCATTCTGCGTACTTTTTAATCGCAATTGACACCTCTTAGTTTTTCACGGGAAATTCAGTTCCTTGTTTTTCTGGAACATTTAGTGTTCAATCAATATTTGAAAAACTTTAGGATAAATTCATTTGTGGTGGATTGGTAACTAGATTAGATTCAAGGAGTTGTAACCTTGGTTTTAAAAGTTAGCGATAAATGATTTAAGTAGTAAGTTTACTTCGAATGGCCACTTAGGGGGCAAAAAACATTTTTTCAGATAGAGTTCTGGGCACCCTCTACCTTTTTCGAATAGATAATAGAATCTCCCTGCCAAAATTCCAGCTCTATATTCGGATAAGAAGTCGATGACCAAAAGGAGTGAAAAAGTTCTAGTTCAATATAATGATAAAAAATAAAATTATTTTTTTGAAAAATAGTAGGGAAAATAGAATATATGTTCCAGTAATATACGGAAAATATAATTGTTGGTCTCAATTTCAAAATAATTTGTGTAACACCCTTTTTTCATGGTAGTTCATCGTATAACCAGTGGATTTTATAATAACTCTTACATTTTCAAAAAAAAAACATGTGTTATTATAATTTAATGATAACTAACTGATTTCTAATAAAATTATGATTGGTTTATAAGAAAAATGTAAGAAAACGCTTCCGACTCACACACATTCCAAGTTAAACTTTTAGTACCTTATAATTTCGTTTCTTTACAAAACTATAGGTCCTTTGGTCATCGCTTTCTAATTAAGGTATAGAGTGCATACTTTTTTCAAGGAGAGTTTTTTCAGCAAATCTAAAATATTGAGGGGCTGCCCTGAAAATTTCAAGACACTGTATTTTTTCCCATAGAAAAGTTGGCCACCTCAATGGCCACCCACTCTTAAATCCTTTGTAAATGACAGAAATTATTTTAAGCCGCTCGAAAGCCTTTAAATCTGCTCTTGGCAGAAATTTCAATGGAAAAATTATAATTACTTCTACATAAATTAGTCAGGGCTTTCAAATTCACTCCTTCAAGAGAGCCAAAAGTATACAGCTTGAATACACAAATGCATGGCCATGGGCGTAGCCAAGGGGGGGGCAGGGAGGGGCAGCTGCCCCCCCTAATTACCGAGTAATTAACTTTTACTTTACTTTTAGTTTAGTTAAAACCCAGTATATTAGGGTCCAATTTTCAAAATTTTTCTGGGGGTGGGCCCCCAGATCCCACCTTTAGTATTTAAACCTTTATTACCCACACTTTTTTTATAATAAGTTCATTAAAATCAAAATTCTACCTAAAAATGTATGTCCAAATTAGGGTTTTACTTGTATAAAAAACAGTTAAAAACCCTGTTCTTAGGGTCACATTTCCAAATATTTTCTGTGGGAGGACCCCTTGTTGAAACGTGACGTCTCTCACGGGGCTTTAAAATTGTTCTCCACAAACATAACAAAAATCGACCCTGCTTGTGCCCCCCTAAGTTGAACCCTGGCTACGCCCATGTGCATGGCTACACTGTTTGAACTTGTTGAACACTGTTGAACTGTCCTGTATTTCAAACTATAAGGATCCGTTTTATTTATTTTTGTTTTGGTTTTTATAGTTTATGATAATTCAGTTTTAAAATCCATTTCAATTTATACTTTTTATTTTATCATTTTTTAAATTAGGGTGAACCGACCAGTAGTTGACCACCTACCAGTAGTTGACCATTTGAGCATAATTTTGCAAAAAACAAGAACTGTTGTGTGTTTATTTCAAATCTGTGGCGTTGAAAACATAGCTAACATTTTATTAAAAGCTCATGCACAGTCTTAAGTTCCAGTATTGTTCTTAAAAGACACAATAAATAGTTGAAAACAAAGTTATCAACAAAGCTTCAAAGCATGCGCTCTCACTACTAGCTATAATGGTATGGAGTATTTAGTTCAATCTCAAATCATCCAGCTAGTTTTAATACCAATAGTTTATTTATTGATGTACTTAGGTCCTATATGTTTAGTTTAATTAAATAAAACTATCATTATTTGTATATTAACCATTTAATTTGATATTTGGGGGGTGGTCAACCACTGGCTGTCTAAAATAGAAAAAGTGCTAGTATTTGACCAAAGTGGTCAACTATTGGATTTTATTTGCTTTTAAAATTTCTTTTTAAACCAAGAGTGATCATAAAGATTTCTACCTGCAGTACAATTTTTGCTTAAATTTACTGTAAAAAAAGTTACAATTCCAGTAATTAACCAGTATTGTTAATAGGGACTCTTTATTCAATATAACTCTTTCATTGGTTCTGCCCATTTTCAACACCTGCGCTTTGAAAATATGTCACTCCTCTCGCTAAGCCCTGAAATACGTACCTACGGGTAGTTGGTTGGTTGGTTGTCAAACATATACGCATTTTTAGTTTTTTAGATAGCCTTCATGTAGTAAACACTGGAATCGAACGATTCGCGGTGCAAGCGCTCGCTAGGTGGCCTAGATGGCGAATCGTGCTGGTTTACAGTCTGGTTTTAACCCTTTATGCCCCAAATTATTTTCCTCATCATCATCTAAAATATACCAAGTTTACGTAACAGCAACTATAAGTAAACTAAATTTGGCCTTACATGACGAAAATTGGACGAATTTGGAACATTGGGAAGTGGGATTTACAAGTCCCGTCGGGACATAAAGGGTTAAGGTTGAACAATAAAAACACATGTTCTACTTCTTGCTTAAAATATATATGATTTTGCTAATACTTTTAAAAAGTCATTATAATTACTAATCAAGTAGTTTTATATTTTTTTTAACAAACTGTTTTTTAAACTGACAGTCATTTAACATTAATAAAGTATGAGAATTAATAAGTAGGAACATTTTTCCGTGTTCTCTTCCAGAGTTTAATTTATTGATTGTAAAAGCTGCAAAGGGAGATTTTCCCAGTAATAAAAATCAAGTATAAATGGTTGAATGCCAAAAGGCACAAGTGCTCATAAGAATGGAATATTAGATAAGTTCAACATTTTAAAACCATTCAATAAAACAACTGATTTTTTCGCTTAAAATTGTTAAGAAAAACTACAAACTTAAAAATTTGCTAAAATTTGCCAATTCTTAATTTTTGTGAGTGAATTTTATAATCATCAGATTGAGTAAAAGTTTGTGTAAGAGTTTCTGAAACGTTTTCTTCAAACGTCTCCGTTGGTATTTTTTTCAGCCAACTTTAGGAAGAACACCCTGTTTTAAAGTAATGGGGAAAATTTCATTGGGACTCGAACAAATAGCTCTTTTGGAAATGATAGGTTGCGTTGTGGATCAGTTGGTTGATTTGTGCTTGAGCTGTATATTTAGATTTTTATTCTGGAAATGGTGAATATGGCAATGGTCAATTACTGGAATAATGGTGGTCAAATACTGGATCTAAGTGGTCAACTACTGGCAAAATCTCAATTAATTGCTTTTAAAATAAATAAATAAAAATCTATAAAAGTGAAAGGAAAAATGATTATCAGTTATTATTCCTCATACCTTCATTGATATTAAAACACTGTCAATTTTTTTGGAAAAATTTTTTTCTTAGAAAGAAAAATAAAACTTGGAGGAATTTTCACTAACTGGTCAATTACTGGTCGTTTCACCCTATGTAGACCTTTATTTATATTTTCTGCTATGTATACAAAATTTGTAAATAAAGTTTTGAGCTTTATATTCAACGAAAAAAACGAAATGAAGTTTGACAATTAAATTTTATTGACCTTTTTTCCTTCAACGAAATCTTTGCGTTTGCTTCAGATTAGTTATTTTTTTTAGCTGATATTGATAATAGCCTGAACTTCGTGATAAGAAAAGTATGCCATATTGGCAGCCTTGGAGATAAAGTCATCACAGTTTGGAACGCAGTTAACCGTATTTTATTACGGAAATTAAACTTTTATTGAAAGTTTATTTCTCTGACTGTTACCTCAAATTTTTTTACCCTTCGAATTTGGTTGTTTATTTAGATAATCTCCCCTTTTTTTACAAAGGAAATGAAAATAACTATAGTTGTTAGTTATCTTTGCTCATTGTTGTATTTAAAAGTAGAAATCCAACATTGAGTTAATCTGTTGATATTTACCCTTTTGAAAGTTTCAAGATAATCCAAGTCATCGAAATTTTTTGCAATGATATTATTTTTATAAACAATGATTTGTAATCTGTATTATCTCTAAAACACGTGTTTACGTTCAATTTTTTGCGAAAATTTGGGAATTTTAAGTGAAAATATGAATAAACATAAAATCAACATAATATCTTTAATAACCAATTACAACTATAATGACCAATTCTAAGGAATTAAAGAGGTCACTGGAGCAAAATAGTAGCTGTTTAGGTAGAAAGTACTGAATGACTGTTGTAGAAAATTGAACAAAAAAAGGAAGAAAACTTTTGAAAAATATTCCCCTATGTGTTCATCAAAAAAGAGAAGAAAAATGAAATTTTCTAGCATAAACAATACTTTAAATGTAAGCAAAGTAGTCAATTTTATAAAAAATAATGTTTAATTGAATATGATTAGGTTTATTGTTTCTGAATTTAATTCAAATTAGCTTTATTTCCCTTGAAATGTCATCAACTTCACTGAACTCAACTAGACTCATGATGTTTACCTTATTGTTACACCAAAAGCTATATTCATGTGGGAGGACTTTCATCTGAGATAGGTATTAAACGAAAGTATTCACTACAAAACCAGTTAAAAAGCCACAATCCTACTTTTCGGAGGGGTGGGGGATTTTTTCCACACTTGCTTTTAATTTTAATAATAATTAACTTCCTCTGAAAGTGTAATGGGATCAAATATCCGCTCTCATATAGAACCTTAACTTTTGACATTTAGATGAAATTCAGATAAAATATAAAAAGGACTAGAAAATATATATTTTCCCATGCGTTTACTTCTACTTATTATTTAGTAAACAAAATAAAAATCGAACTAATCTTAATAATTTTATTCATTGTGTAGTATTTTTGACATTTAAAAATATTTTTGCAGAATTAAATTAGAAAAATAAAGAAATTTCAAATAACATATGCAAATTAAAGGAAGTAAGCATTTCTCATTGTAGTTTTTAAAATTTCAACTAATTTAATAGATTTTAATTACCTGTGATTGAATCTTTAGAAAGCCAAGCGTTTATTCCTTGCTCCAGACCTATTAGTCTGTACCTAGAAGGCGTTTTACAGAACAAGATAAGACCGTCGATAACACTTTATTACGGTGAATGTTATCTAAAAGCGTGTTAAGAAAATTCAACACTCGATGAATCCAGACTATCAAACAATAACATTCATTCTACGTGGAATAAGCTCATGTTTCTTTTATATAGGTAACGATGATTATACCTATTCCGTAACGATTTGGTAATATTAAACAATGAAGAAATGATAAAAGAATTTTTATAATTGCGGATATTGCTCCGCCCTTAACATTCTTGAATTTAGTTTCATAGTTTCATTTACCATACCTTTAGAATTGCATTTATGTACATATGCATTAATTTTTGGAGGTAAGCTTGTAAGAAGCATTCAAAATTTTGAAATAAAAAT
Organism: Tetragnatha versicolor; assembly: GCA_024610705.1. Classification (NCBI taxonomy): domain Eukaryota; kingdom Metazoa; phylum Arthropoda; class Arachnida; order Araneae; family Tetragnathidae; genus Tetragnatha; species Tetragnatha versicolor. The sequence goes on along the minus strand of JANDEH010000011.1, from coordinate 22,325,096 downwards.
GTTCTACTTTAAAATTTGATTTATTCATAAGCGTAAAATCGTCGAAATATCATGGAAGTATTTTAATTTAATTTAGTGTCCTACATTAATACTACAGTTATCGTTTTTTCGAAATCCTCAGAATAATATGCATTCTCCAAATCAGAGTCAATGGAAATGAGTTTGGAAAATTAACTGCTAAAAGGAATCTATCATGATCGTCGTGCTGCCATCTTCCGAACTTTTAAAACTATTTTTGAAACATCATACTTCGATAAATAAAAGAAAATTATAGGAGAATATGAGGTTTTTATTCAATTTGATGATTCTGTCTGAGTTAGTAACATTCTTTGCGTTTTTAAGAGTACATTAATTAATTTTAAAACGCCGTAACTTAAAGTTTGTTTTTCTGCAATAGTTGTTTTTAAAAAGTGTAGTGGATAATATTAGTTTAAAAAAGCACTTTGTATTACTACTTAAAAATTAGAATAAAACTTTTTACACCTGATAGAATTTATGTTATTTGTAATAATTCAACACATACATACCTCGTATGTGAATATTATTTATTCTGTGCTTAAAAAAGTTTATTTTATCCAAAGAAAAACTTTGCGGTAAATATTAAAATTACATTCAATTGAGTTAATGATAGTGTTAGTCTATGGAACCTACTTTTGAGTTTTCTTTAATGTCGCTTAAGTTAATCTTATTTGGAGAAACCCTTTTTTATCTACTCTAACACACCAGATATTGAAATTTCGACTTAGACAACAACCAAATGAAATGAAAGACCCAGAAAATAAAATCCCTGGTTATTTTAATCTTTTTTTTAATTTAAGGCCACTGAGCATTGATTGATATCATGACTGGAGTTGAATGGGAAAAAACTAGCTTTTCTAAACTTACTAAGATTTCTAAATAGGTGAATCTTTGATTTTTGTCTATCAGTTACTATTTTCTTGAGAAAATTCAAATAATAGGAAAACACACATATAAATTCTGAAAACATCCATCTCTTTTCAAGTGAATGTATGTATCTTAAGATTTAAATCTACTGTATTTTTATGGGTAAAATTTCATTACTTGTTTAAATTATAAGATTTAAAAACAGAAATAATATACTTAATAATTCCCTTCTATGTTTGTGACCCCTTTATCGTAATAAAAAACCTACTTTATAACTAAAAGTATTTTTTATCTTTAGATAGCAAATATGCTGTAAAAACATCTAATTATGTTAAGTTTTTTCTTGAAAGAAAAACCTGTCTTATAAAATGTAAATGCAATTTGCACGAACCCACTGTGATACTACATTCTTTCTTTTTTATATATCTTTCAGTTCTAAAGACTATCTTGGACAGCATTAATCGTTTATTTGTCTCCAATTCCTTTTTAAAGACCAATTGTAGAAGTATTTTAGTGGATCTAAAAGTATTATACGATGATTAACCCAAAACGTTTCCTCTGATGCATAAACCTTATCAACAGTTTATTTTATGTTGGATTAGATTTCATAAAAAAATTTCTGTTTGTTAATTATTGTCCAAGAACATTATTGAAGGTTATAGGACATCTCACCCCCTTGAACCTTATACATTACTTCCTGAATCTTATTATTTTTATCACTTTTTATTCTAGGCATAAACTTGGGTATGTAACTCAAAATTTATATTTAAAAATAACTGTCACTTAAAAAACAATTAGAATTGGGAAAACCTAGTATCCAAGTGTGATAAATGTTTTACATCACTATCTAGAAAACTGTGCTCTTAGAATACTCTCTATTCACCCTATATTGCCATTTCATCAACATTTATGAAAACAACTGAAATCAAAATAAACTCAAACATTTATTAGAAGAAATAGAATTAGATTGATTTTTTGTGTACGTTGCATCTATCTTTTGAAATCCTCAAACCTAATCTGATCTGAATGTATCTTAAGCTAGGAAAAACTTTCTTCCTTCTAACTTCCTTATGCCCCTTTCCTACTCCAACTGAGACTCCAAAATGCTAAAGAAAGCCGGTGTAAAAGTTAGATGAAATTCCCGCCATCTTTGAACGACGAAAACCATACATAATTAAATCTGTTGCCTTGAATGTAGATATATTCTCCTCTTTCTCTTCCAATTCCTACAGAATTCTAAACTAAGTTTGTGTTTTTCTAGTCGGTCTATTTGAACCATTGATTGTAGATTCTTTATGACGATAGGTGAAGAAACTTGAGGTAACAAAACTCATAAGAATGATTTTTCATAAGAAAACTTATGAAGGTTTGTTTTAGTCATCATTACCTGAATGCTGTGTAGTAATTTTACTTTTTGAAATAGAAAAGAACAGCATTATTTCAAGATATTAATTGTCTCTACTTACATGATCGATTATAAGTTGACTCATTTTGAGTTGGACCCAAATATCAAAGTTAAGCTATTAGATTCAATAAAGAAACCATTGCCATAGTTTGACTCCTGTATGTTCTGTAGCATGTAAAGGTTAAGCCCCTCAATCAAGCAGTTTAACTGAAATCCTGAAATAACTCAAAATAAATAAGGCATGTATCTCACCTAAACATGGAGGTTTTCCTTTACTAACTTTTAACAATTATAACTAGTGCATGATAATTGATACTGTATAACAATTATGAATTAAAATATATTTCTGCAATGCATTAAGATTAATTTTTCAAGGAATTCTCTAACAGAAAATTCTTAAAATTTTTGAAAAGATGTTACTATTATTATAACTGACCGTTTGTATCGGGAAATATTGTCTACCTATTTTAAGAACATATTTTTAAACGGTCTTAAAACATTTTCCCCTTGTGGCGTCTCTCTCAAAATATTTTTAAATTAACCTGGAAGGTATTCTTTAATAAAAATTCAATATCATAATTCATATTTATCGGGATTTAGAATCCACTTTTTGTCTAGCTTCCATTCCAAGCAACACAAACGTTCAAGATTCGTTCATTTTTTTCATGTATGGCCAAACTTAAATATCAAATCAAATTTAATCAAAAGCTGGGTGGGCTACTAGAGTTTTAGCATAAGTATACCAGAAATCAATCTTTTTTTACCTAAACTAGTATTAAGTCTTTATACAGGGTGTCCCATAAATGTTGGGTCACACTTCTAGGGGGGATAGTAGACACCTAGACGAGTCAGAATCACATAGGGTTTGGGGGTCCCAGACCAAATCCCAGGGAGCTAAAAATGGAGCGACACCCCAAAACAATTATTGAAAAATTCAATTTTTAGAAGAACTACTATTGGTAAAAACTTAATCATGGTCTCAAATTTTGTGGTTAATATGATCTTTAAAATTATTCTAAGAGTTTTCCCTTTAAAATTTGTATACTACGAAAAAAAGTCAAAAAACCACAAAACATTTTGAAAAATCTGCCAAAACTTTATTTTGTATTTTTAAATCCTTTCTTTTGATTTGATAATCTGAAAGATCATAGTTGAAAGCCCAAAGTTTCACGTAAATACCATCAATATTAAACCCTTGAGATCCTGTTTAAAGTTTGATTTTTGAGTGCGAAAACAGCTCCAGAAAACGAACGTTCAGGGAGAATCTACCAGTTACGGATAGATAATCGCTAACTTTCTTTTCTCTCCCCATTTGGCGAAACATGTCAAGCTCCTACAGATCGCCAAGCAAGCTTGGGCTATCTGTTGTTGGCGAAAGTTGGCGAGGAATCTCGTATCGCAAATAATGGCGAGAAATTTAGCGAGCATCAATCCGTAACACGTAGATTTTCCCTGAACGTTTGCTTTCTGGATCTGTTTTCGCCCGCAAAAAACATACTTTAATAGGATCTCAAGCGTTTAATATTGGTGGTATTTACGTGAAACTTTGGACTTAAGGGTTTTTAACTGTGATCTTTCAGATTATCAAATCAAAAGAAAGGATTTCGAAATACAAAATAAAGTTTTGGCAGATTTTTCACATTTTTTGTGGTTTTTTTACTTTTTTTCGTAGTAAAAAAATTTTAAAGTAAAAACTGTTAGAATAATTTTAAACATGATATTGAACCACAAAATTTGAGACCATGATTAAGTTTTTACTAACAGTAGTTCTTCTACAAATTGAATTTTTCAATAATTTTTTTGGGGTGTCGCTCCATTTTTAGCTCCCTGGGATTTGGTGTGGGACCCCCAAACCCTATGTGATTCTGACTCGTAAAGGTGTCTACTATCCCCCCTAGAAGTGTGACCCATCATTTATGAGACACCCTGTATACTCTTTCAAGAAAAGGCTACTTCAAATTAAGACAACTCGTGCGCAATTTCACCATTCAAACTACAAACTCAACTCAATCTATACTTTATCCACAAGAAATCTCTCCCTCACTCCTACAGTTAACCTTCAACATCTCCAACCAAAAGTCTCGTCCGTTCACCCACTTTATCCCAAATGGCAGAGCATCTCCGATAATTACTGTTTAATCTGATTTCCGCCATTCCTCTCACAGACGATCGGAGAATCGGCCTTTTCTCATCTGGTTCCGAGAAATCTCGAGAAAGATGATCTTATATCCACCTCCGGTGTACATATCTCGTGGAATCATTACCAGAAAAAGGGAGGATAGTCCCTTTGTTTGCCTCAGTTAGGATGACGTATGATTTGATCTGTTGGTTAATAAGAGATTAGCTTTTGCGTAAACGTTTCGTTGATTAGTTTCTGCTCCTGGGATGCTGTCAGACGTTTTGCCTAAAAAGCAATTTGTAAGTCTATGAGAAATTATCTTAAGGTTGGAAACTCTTAGGTCTAATTCAGACTTAACACTTTTGATCTTTATTTTGGAGGAATCATCGAAAGGGAAAAGTGTGAATTGCCCAGTTTCACTCTTTCTTTACACTCTTAAAACGACAGTCTCAAAACTGAGTAAAAATTACTCAAACTGGCTCCGAATCAAATTTACTCAAATTTGAAAACATGAATACACACATTTCTGAAAACGTGCATACTCAAAAATGAAACATCATGAGCTTATTCTAGAGTTAGTGCATGGCATTCTCATGAATCAAGCTCAAGATGTTTCTTTTTTGAGTATGCACATTTTGCATATTGAATATGCACATTCATATTTTCAAATTTGAGTAAATTTGATTCGGTGCCAGTTTGAGAAATTTTTATACTCAGTTTTGATACTTTCGTTTTACGAGTGTACTCTTTCACTTTTCGATGCAAACTAGAGCGACACACAGGAGTAAATCACTCAGGATGAATAGTAAAAGTGAAACAGTGTAAATGTAAATGTTCCTTCAAAAATTAAAACACGAGAAATAGTCCTGGAAATAACCAAAGGAATTTAAAATTTGGTACTTCATACTCTGTTCCAGGTAGTACTTAAAAACGTCGTCATAATGATTTTTGCTGTTTTGTAAGTTATGAAAATATCTACTGTATTCAAGTTTTGATACCGGATCGTCTGAAATAAGCGGTTTTGTGAAAAAAAAACCTTGGTTCGTTGTTATCGCCAGTTTTGTAATTACTTTCTCCATAGCGAGATGCATGGCTTTCTTGGAGAGAAACATGTTCGTAAGTTTAGTTTTCTTATCTCTTGAAGAATTGGGAAAATTGAGATACTTCATGCAGATGGCGTGTGTTCACTACGACGCGTTCCATTTCTTTGTGCAGCATACATTCCAAAACTGACTAACTAATTTCAAAAACTAAATAATTTTTCAGCACAAAATTTTAAAATTTATTCCATAAATTGTAAGAAAAAGAACTTTTTGTACCTATTACATGAGACTTAGGTAAAACCAATCCAACAAGTCCACATTTTGTAGGTACTCTGCTCAAAGTATCAAACTTGGTGATGCAATTTATTTCCATGTAACTTTTTTCTATTGATATACAGGGTGGTGCTAAATTCGTGGTACAAACTGGGTAGGGTAGGTAGAAGAGACCTAGACAAGCATATTTCGAAAAGGGATGGTGGGGCGCAGCCTTACCGTTAAAGAGCTAGGACCTAATGTAGTGCGAGCGCGTTTCAAAAGACCGTTTTTAGAAGGCTCGTGTGACGAAACAAAACATAATAAAATGAAAAACATTATTGCATGAGGTACAGCAGTATCCGTACTACTTACACCATAAATTTGATAGAAATTGGACCACTTGCTAAACCGTGAAGTGAGTTTTAAAACATGCAATATTAATATTTTAGCCAAAGAATGTAGTTCCTTTAAATTTGTGGTATTTAGAAAAATGATGATCGGGGAAGGAATTTTCAATGATCATACATTGATCATTGAAACTGTATGATCATTGAAAATTCCTTCCCCGATCATCATTTTTCCAAATACCATTACACTAATTTAAAGGAACTCCATTCTTTGGCTAAAAGAATTATATTCCATGTTTCAAAACTCACCCCACTGTACAGCAAGTGGTCCAATTTGTATCAAATTTATGATGTAAGTAGTACGGATACTGCTGTACCTGATGCAATAATTTTTTTCATTTCATTATGCTTTTTTTCGTTAAACGGACCTTGGCAAAACGTCCTTTTGTAACGCTCTCGCACTACATTAGGTCCTAGCTCTTTAACGGTGTATCTCCGCCCCCTCTTCCTATTCGAAATATATGCTTGTATAGGTCTCCTCTACCTACCCTACCCAGTTTGTACTACGAATTTAGGACCACCCTGTATACAGGGTGTTTCAAAATTGCGTTGCACGGCTTTTATTCGGAACCAGCGCCTCTTAGGGTCATGGAAGTAAAGTCTACCCCTAGGTAAGTGACCCTGGAGAATCCATTGAGATGACTTACAGAGCCCCTAGCGGCGAAATTAAAAAGTTAAAAAAATGAATTTAAAATCTAAAGGAGGTAGAGCAAAAACCTCTTTGAGAGTATTGTTGCCAACGTCAAGAAAAACTCACTGAAAAAAATTTGATCAAAATATCGTGAATATTCATGGAGATATTAGCATGTGAAAATAGCACTTTTTCGGGGGTCAAAAAGTAAAAAGTTCGCATATTTGCAAATTTTCCAGTGTTATTGTGTAGTTTTGTGTTTTTTTTAGTTGAAAGAACACAAAATTTAATCAAAAAATCAAAAAAATTTGCAAATAAACGAACTTTTTACTTTTTGACCACTAAAAAAGTGCTATTTTCACATGCTAATATATCTTCGCGAATATTCAAGATATTTTGATCTAATTTTTTTCAGTGAGTCCTTCTTGACGTAGGCAAAAATACTATCATTGAAGTTTTTGCTCTATCTCTTTTAGTTTTTTAATTCATTTTTTTAACTTTTTAATTTCGCCGCTAGGGGCGCTGTAAGTCATCTCAATGGATTCTCCAGTGCCACTTACCTAGGGGTAGACCTTACTTCCATGACCCTAGGTCCCTAGGAGGAGCTGGTTCCGAATAAAAGCCGTGCAACGCAATTTTGAAACACCCTGTATAAGCATAATTGTGATTCTATTAGATGTGTTTCAGAGTTATTTTTAAACAATATTTGTTGTTGAAATTTTCTGGTGTAGAAGTTACACTTGAAAAGGACCTAAGCAACCAGTGGCGTATATAAGGGGGGGGGGCCGAAGGGGCCCTGGCCCCCCCCGAAATTCTGACTTGGTGTACCAAAACAAGTTAAAACCCTGTTTTTTAGGGTCAAATTTTGAAAAATTTTCTGGGGGAGGACCCCCCAAACCCCCCTTTAGAGGGCTTGGAATTTTATTATTCAAAACTTTTTTACAATAAGTTCAAAATCCTACCTGAGAATGTATGTCTGAAATTCGGAAAGTGTATCAAAACCAAGTTGAAATCCTGTTTTTAGGATCTAATCTCCAAAATTTTTCTGAGGAATGACCCCCATATATCCCCTTCTGTACTTAAAACTATATTATTTATAACTTTTTCATTAAATTCATCAAATTTTACCTGAAAATTTATTCCAAAATTCTAACTAGGGGTACCAAAACTAGTTAAAAACCTGGTTTTTAGAGTCTAATTTCCAAAAATTTTCTGGGGGAGGACCCCCAGACCCCCCTTTTGTAATTGAAACTTAATACAGCAGAACTTTTTAATATTAAGTTCTTTAAGTTGCAAATTCTGCCTAAGAATATACAGAAAAAAAATTTCATATACATGAGAGGGGCTGGGAAACAATTTTGGGCCCCTCCCGAAATAAATTTCTATATACGCCAGTGTAAGCAACATTTAACTTTTGTGTTTGAAATGAGGAAAAAGTGTGATTTTTCTTCAACATTTTGAACGGCATTCTCAAAAGGATTTCGTTAACAATTAAAGAAAAAATATTTATTTTTCTGGTGTATGCCTTTTGTTGTTGTTTCAAGCCACTCTCTTATACGTAGTTAGAAACTCCAAGCCGTATTTATATTTATTTCTTAATGCATGTGCACATAATCCAAGTTTGGTAATATTTCACCGTTACTAAAACAACGCATGAATACTCGTGTTCTAAGAATCCCACTGATATACAGCTGATGTTTTTCGATTCTTGTACAAGCTATATCTTAAAAAAATATTAGAGAACATATCTGGAGTTTCTTTTTATGTTAAGAATCTTTTGGGATGAAATATTCTTTTTTGAGATCAGATTAACAATAAAAATAGTCGCATGTTTAATGTATAGGATACAGATTCTTTTTTTCGTGCTAGAATAAAATGTTCAGTCATGTTTTCTCAATGGATTTTATATTTAATATTTTATGAACTTAAAAATGGATTAGTGATGATAATCGCATTAAAGAATTTATAACGTATATATCCATGTAGGTTCTTAAACTTTATTTTAAATCTTTGTATAATATAGCTAGCAGAAAATCCATTTGTATAAACTAAACCGGAGATACTTAAGCTTAAATTTAGCTTTTTGTACCTCAAATGACTATTTTTTATTGTAAGTAATCATTCCCTCAGTAATTTTGGTAGAAAAGAAATCATACCCTGGCCTTTAATTTAAAATGTAAATCTTCTATTTTTTGGAGTAATTGAAAATATTATTTCCGTCTACTTTTTTCCACGCATACTTTACTATCGAACCAGATCTTATAAGCAATTTTCACTATACCGTTTTTGGTCACTGTATAAGTAAACTAGATCAACCTTGTAGCACTAATGGTGAGATACAGACGATAATCCAGGACATTCGTGGAACACCAGGCGGCGTCCATGACCTTGTGTGACATCTCATTTAGTATCACATGAGTGGCAACAACCACACCTTAGCCATAAATTACCCTTCTATACGGAAAACTACCGCAGTTTACGCAGGTAATGTGCAACCTTCAGTGGGGTTATTAATTATGAAAATACACGTGCATTAATGCAATTAAGTGGAGTGTCAATAATTGAATCGGGGATAACAGCAAGCTATTTGGCTTATTTGAAAAGTCTCCTAATGTCGCTTTTTATGCGAATATTATCTAGATATAGATTAAGAGAATGAGGAAGGGAACTGTAGACTTCTCAAAATCAGGGTCTGTTCTGCAGATTTCTTTGTTCCTAAAACATGTCAACTTTTTCTAAAAATGTTCGTGTTAACTGTTAATGTTCAATTCACAAATTTCTCCGGATCATATGGCTTTCATGTTTACTACTTTGAATTTGTTTTTTTTTGTATTGAAATTTAATAAAATTAACTGTGAAATTTGATATAATATCAGAAATTTTATACTTCATCAATTGATGGTAGCAAATTCTATACCATAATTAAATCACATATTTTTATGATAAAATAAAATACTATATTTTTGTTATTGTTTTATTTATTTACAAATATTTTCTAAACGTTACTGATAATAAAATAGTGATTTTAAATTATTAACTACTAGAAAACTAGCAAATGTTCAACTTTTAGTTTCACTCGATTTTTCAAATGAAATTGAGATCCTCGATCTCTAATAGTATTTTTTGATTAACATTTATGAAAATAGGCACAGTTGATACTGTTATACTCTTTATGTGGTGTTTTGTTCAATACCAACCTGGAATATTGAATTTGTTCTTTTAATGGGTAGAATATTATTTTATTTAAACAGGTTAAACTTAAACCATCTTTAAATTTTTAAAACTATTTATTCAGATTATAATTTTCCAAATTTTTGCTGGATTAAGGTTATTTTTCTTAGTATTAATATGAGGATGTAAGTTTTTTTCCCATAAAGAATGATTTTATTAAACTTCAAAAACTTTATGGTGGACTTTAAGAAGTGAGCGAAATTTTTAATGCGGTTAAATTAAAACTAACATTTTAATTTCACCATTTCTTATATTTTATAGAGGTGGATACGAAAAACTCTCTTACAATCTCCATCTAATAACTCATGATTTTGTGTTTCTTTCCGTGATTATGCTATGCATTATCGCCTTTTGTCGGTTTCTTAAAAGTTTAGATTAAATCTTAAATTTCTTTTCTTTATACCCCTTTAATATGGTATAGCATGCATGAGGAATTCAATGAAATCTAATATTACTTTGATAGAAATTTTAAGAAATGTTTGTAAAAATTTTCAAGACAGTGCAATTATGAAATAGAAAACACAATTTACGAGGGATTATCAGTATTACGGTCGATTACCCCTTTATAAGGTTTATTTTAATTTGAATTAAAGTTAAAATTATAATTAAGTAATAACATATGTATAAAATTTTAATGTCTGGTTAAAGCGAATATGGGATTCTTCAACTTGATACGTGTAATAGAAGTTATATCATCTTAAGATCAGGAATGAAGGATGCATTATTTTCAAGAATTATTTTACTCCATTACAAAAGCAACGAAATTAATTGCTATCTGAATTCTTTTTTACTGCGCTATTTTTAAAATTCACATTACTTTGAGTGAAAATCTTCAAATTTATTTGGTTTGTTTGTTTATAGTATCATAAAAATTTAAAATAGCTTGGTGATAATGGCGTGTCAGAATTGCACTTATTTTTTTTATAAATTTGATCAAGTTTTTTATGAGAAATGGTAAGAGCAGGTTTACATAAAATTTTAACTGGATGTTTTCAATTACTTAGTACGTCTATAAAACTTCTTTAGATAAATATTTGGTACATAAATATGATGCAAAAACGAAAATGTTTTTATTGTGTTTCACAAGCACACATTAGGGATAGGGGAGATAATTGTACTTACAGACGGATGTACCTTCAGCCACCTCATTTTAAAATTCGGGAAAAAAAATGTAAATTCGAATTCGGGGTAAATTTTGAATGTAAACAGATGCTATTTAGTTGCTAACGTGAAATCAGCTCTTTAAAATACTATTTAAATTTTATGTAATAAATTTGCCGTTTTAGATGCTCAAAGTTTTTTTAGTGCATTACTACATTAATACTTGTCTTCCCATATAATTATGATGTGATAAAATGGGATATATTGGATGAATCCCCGAGATTTTGACTTTTTAGTTTTGATATTAGAAATCGTCAGATCTCAATTTCGCTAATCGGCGTTTTAGAATCAGATTTCATTTAAGTGAATACATTTTAATGAATGCTAAATTAATTCTAAATGGTTATCTATTTGTTGACAATTATTTTCAAGTGATTTCAGATGAAAAATCAAATATTTTGTGATCTAAACTACTTTTTAAAATTTACTAAACTTCCCTTTTTAAGGGTGTCCACAGGTACAACTGGGTCTGTCCATAGGTACGACAGGTTGTTGTACCTTTGGACACAAATTTTTTCAAGTTATTAAAATTGATTAAAAATCCAATTTTCGCGATTTTAGCGAAAAAAAATATCCCCCAACTCACAAAGGTTTGGACTATAGGTTGGCATGGGCGGATTTAGATGGTGAACCTGGGGGTGCTTACTGGAGAACTTTGGGGTGCAAGCTGCCCCTGATGACTTTGAAAACATGATTTTCCCCTATAAAAAAGGAATTTTCTCAAAAAGTTGGGGGTGCGTTAATCCGCCCATGTAAGGTTGGGCACTTTAAATGGCCAAAATGTGATTTTACCTGTCTTGGAAAAATCCTAACGTGATTTTTGTCCAAAGGTACAACACTCTCCCCTATCTGTAACTAACTAAAAAGATCTTCATCTCCAATTTTCTCGTTAAAGAATAAAAATGCTCAAAAATAAAAGAAACATTTATTACCGCAAAATAAACTCATAATGATGAATAAAATATATCATTTGTACAAATAATGATAACAGGAATGATGATAATAATAATAATGTTATACGCAATATATAACCAATATACCAAAAAGGGCTATAAAATGGTTTGAGAAAATTTATGAAAAAAAATAACCACAACAAACGAATACGTTTCTCTCAAAAGCCTCCGAATCTATTCTTTTGAATTCTTTTATTATATATCCTAACACACAATACTCTTTTTGTTTCAAAATAACTCCTTCCTATGAAATAATAGACGAAAGGATCGTCGATCTAAGGATCGTCAATCATTCGATGTAACGGCCGTTGTTGTAGTTATTGTCCCATCTCTGCAGCTGCCGCGCGAAGTTCTCCATGGCGTCGAGCAGCGCTTGCGAGTCAGTTTGCCGCCGCGGAGCATTGCCATTCTCTGTTTGGAAATCCCGTTTGCCGAAGCGCATGGGCACGCGCATGCGGCATCGCTGGCAGACGTCCTGTCCGTCGGAGCGGCTGCACAGGGACTGGCAGCGCTTTTCGAACTGGCTGGAAGTGACGCACGCCACAGCCAACAGGGTGGCCAGGGGGAGGAGGAGTTGACGCATCGATGAAGGACCTGGGGGGAAAGGAGGGGCAATGAGGAGTCGGTGGTCGATTTTCTGATCTGATGTGGTGTATTAGATGGTGGTGAACATACACTGAAAACTCTCCACACAAAAAAATAAACATTAAAGAACACCTCTTTGTCCTTCAATTAACAACACTTTATACAGCCGGATGCGGCTACGTTTTGCCCAGACGTACAACCAAGACCAGTACAACAAAGGGTCGTATTCAGAAAATTTAACTCGAGATGGAAACGAGACGGAAACGTTGAAAAATCCACGGCCACTCGGAAGTGGCTGTTTCGAAAGTTGGAGCTATAATCGAGCTCTCATGCTGCCATCTGTCGAAAAACGTCATAAGTAATTATACACTGAGGACACAAATTTTACAAATACTAGATGTCCATTAATTTTTTGATGTCTGAGGACTTGTTTGGGTAATTAATAGCTGTTTTAGATTTTTTGGATCTATTTATCGGACACACAAAAAATGTAAAAGCAATCGGAATACGGTTCGAATCTCAGAACAATACGGCGGACGAGAGCTGTGGAGTTTGAAATCTCTCTCGTTTACGTCCCGTTCTCGTTTTCATCTCGTGTTAAAGCTTCTGAATTTTCCTTCATTAAAGAAAATTTCGAACAACGTCATGTGCAGCTTGCAGCTACGTTTTGCGACGGATAAACCGGTCGAACTTCTACAACAGAGATCGCCGCAGCAGCGTCACAGTTCCACATGTTTCACACACGTGACCCGCAGCCATTGTGAGTGGCCACGTGCCACTCTGCTGACATCACAAAACTTCGGATGTTCCCGCTCATTTTCGTCCCTCAGCGTCTGCTCCCGACCGAGCAGACGCTGAGGGACGAAAATGGATAAAAGCCGGTTCTGTAGTCCTTTACAAAACGAAGCTGCATAAGACCCATAACCTCACTTGGTTTCAACCACGTTACCCTTACCTTACCCTTACCCATACCACTGGCTCTGCGTTCTAGTGACGTCATAAAAGGTCCGATCGTCCAAGACGCTTGCAAGGAGAACGATTTTCAAACGTTTACTTGGAGACAAAACGTTCCTGCATCCGGCCCTTGGTTGTGTTTTTAGGTAAAACACTTCAACACCTTATATTGAGTTGATAATTTTCTAAGTACGTTCGAAAAGTGTTAGAAATGTGTTCTAAAGAAAGAGTTTTGAAATATATTTATAATCAAAAATGTTCTTAAATTAGGATCAAAACACTATAAGAACACATTTTTTGCAGCACTAACTTTTTCTCACACAACCCAATCGCAATACCAATACTGTTTTGGTTGCAAGTTCCTTATATCGTGTTAACTTAACGTTGCAAATTTGTGAAACTATTTTGCAACCCTAAGAAGTCACCACTTTCAAAATTGACCGACGTAAGGGTTCACTTTCATCGGCAACGTGATGATGTCTGCTTTGCCGTTGGATAAGCGCCGAGGAGAATTAAGGTCAAATTACAAAAACTTTTCGGGGGAGGACCCTCAGACTCCTATTTGTTTGTGGCTAAGTATTATATAGAAAACTTGACATCAATTTCTTGAAAAGTCTAAAATCTCTCTCGAAACAATACTTTGGCTATGGCCTTCTCTAACGGGGCTTTAAAATTGGTTTCCCCACAAACACAAAAAAGTTTGACCCTTCTTGCCCCCCCTTAACGGGAACCCTGGAAACCCATGGAAACGACCCAATAGAATGCACATCCACTGACAACGAAACGTAATGCTTGGCGTCACTATCTGCTTTCTTTATCCTTTCAGTACTATCCGCCCGAGATTACCATAGAATCTTATGTAAAATTTGGGCCGGCTAGGACTGAAAGGTTGAATCAACGTCGTGAGCACGGGAAATGGCTGTTACACATTATCACTCGTAGCTGTTCGGCATTGAGGAAGGGAAGTCTAGATGGTAAATTAAACTCCCTCTATCAATCATTTTTGTTCTCTAGTTTGATTCATGAACGCTGACATAAAACGTCGCGTTGCCAATGAAAATGTTCTTTTATAGTGCGCTTTCCTACAAACCGGCTCTGTGGTGGAACAAATTTATTAGAAGCAGCCCTTTCTCTCGGCCAAGGAGTCTTTAACAACGTGGAACATAACTACCAAGGTTAGTAGAATAGGACTAAAAATTTAAGGGGCGTGTGCGTTTTAAACCAGTGACGTCCATTGCAGTTCCTCCCTTGCCGTGATATTAACCAATCCCTTTTACTTGGGAGGGACTTAGGGAGGGGCACTATGGATTTAGGACTTTTTGTTTAATGAAAAATGGATATTTGAGTTTAGATCAAACAGGTTCGGCTGTAAGAGTTTTCACTGTTAGGAGTCTTTTCTTATTGATGAGTTATTATTTAATCAATTACTTTGCGGGTAGTATAATCTAAATTTTAAAACTCCATCATGAATCGGGCAAAATTTTTCTGAGGAAATTCAAACTATTTTCTTAAATTTAAAAATTAAATATGGTACTACTTAGACTTAGAAGATTCCACTGAATTATGCCTTGCCGGTATTTGTGCACTTCCTTTGTAGTTCACAAAGAAAGTTCCCTGTGTATACAATACAGGAACCCTGCGGGTGGGCAGAAGCCTCGGAGGTGAAGTACTTACTCTCTTCAACGCCACACATACATTCGCATGCACAACCCCTTTCTTTCACCCATCTCCATCATTACTAGCAACAATTTCCATGTGGGGATTCATAATCTATTTTAGAATTAACAATTGGAGGTGGTAGAAGGCACAAAATTTGTACTTTTCCTAAGTAGTTTATATTTAAACCCTAAAAAGGATAACACAGAAAAGACATCCACCACAAATACAATCGTTTCGAACCAAAAGAACTCTCATTAACGACATTTGCTTCCATTACGGTCGAGGAAGTAACTGTCTTGACCGCTACCTCGCGTGGAAGATATCTTTTTAACGTGAACGAATCTTTTTTATCGTACGTAGTCATCGTATAAATAGAACTCGAAAAGTATAGACGATTCTTGTAAACAGAATGGTTCAACATGTCCGCTCAAACTCTGAATAGAAAGATTTCTTGCGTTTAACATACATAAAAATTCTCAAAAGAACATACCTCTTCGACTTTTTTTTTTCAAAAATTGTGACGCCATATCTGATAAAAAAAACCATATAATTTCATTTCAACGCATGTGCATTCCAATGCAGTGGATATTTTTTGACATCTTAGCTCACAAACAGAATAAATAACAATATGTTGTTCCAAATTAACAATTCTTATTCCAATTAACAATATTCTTGCATTCCAATAGTCTTTTTAGCATAATCGGGGTGTGACGTTACTTCACACTTTTTTCTGTCCCAACTTTCTCGAAAACTTTGGTTTCGTTACTTTTACCTTTTAACTCTAACTAACGAAATAAAATATGAGTAATTGTTCTTTCAAAACTATGGTAAAGAAGGGATTTCTTTAAAGAAAAGGTTCGATTTTCCAGTAATTAAATTTATATTAACTTGAAGTAAATAAAAATATTATTGATGTGAAATTTCGTCGACAAAATGAGGAAATACAAAATTGTGATAGAAAAGGGTAAGAGTTACTAAACTCTGGAAATTTCATAAAGAGCAGGATTCGGATCTAAGTAAGATCTAAAAGTTCTGTAATGTAACTCGTGTGAAAAAAATATAATAAAAATATATATCAATAAAATCCAAATACTTTTGACTGACTGACACACACTTATCACAAAATCACCAAAACTACTAAACCTAATAGCTTGAAATTTGACCACAGCATTCTTCGGTAGTAAAGATTTTAAAATTGAAAAGCAACTTCCCTATATTTTTTGACACTTCTTTGTTTTAACATATTTAAATTTTAACATTGAAAACATTTTAACATTGATCAATGTTACCCTACTGTTTCGAAACAGTAGGGGAAAGGTCACACATTTGAACAAAAAGTACATTTTTGATTATTTCTCCATATTCTGGTTATATTTTTATTAAAACAAAAGCTGATCCATACATAAATTTACAGCGTTCCGAAAGTTTTGGCAGTCCCTTAATTTAAACAAATAGGATCACCAAGAATTTTTTCCTAAAAAAGGAAAAATTCTCTTGAAATGCGCTTCATTTTATAATCTTTTTTCATTTTATATATAATCCTGTACATAAATTCTACCATTAGACGTTCAATTCAACTGCTTGTGTGCTTTTTTGATTAAACTAATAATACTTATGAAAAACATAAATTTCATAAACAAAAGAGGTTGCGGGAGATTTCCGAATGTTGAATAAAGTTGAATTCATAAATTTTACTGTTAACGTGTTAAACTAATATTGAATTAATTATCATGTTAGAGATATATTAAGTTATCCGTTTTCAGCTAAAATCAAGCTATGAATCAAATAGTATTAAAATTCTAGATTTGGTAACAGATCGATGACCTATTCATAGCTATCAAAAGACTGAACTAAAAGTTTTTTACCTTACCCCCTATTTTTATCTACCGTTTTTTCTCAGGTCAGGTACTAATTCTTAACAAATAAAAAGTCCTTTAAAACTTTCTGTCAATTTCTACAGAGAAAAAAAATTTTTTAAAGGTTCATCTTGAAAATTTTTAAGGAAGTGATCCTAGGCAGTCATTTAAAAAAGGTAAGAACAAAAACAAATCCATAATTTTCAAAAACGCAAATTTAATTTCTTCAAAGTCTATTTATAATTTCAATTGTTTTGAAGCACTTGAGAAGCTCTGGAAATTTTTTTTTAAATATGAGTCAGTTTGAATACGTAGGGCGTCCTTAACAAAAAGTATTTTTGAGAAAAACGGCGTTTCTCGGTAAGGCGATCACAATAGCTTGGTATCATTCTCTATGAATTTTGAGAAAGGCTATCACAATTTACCTAGAAATTCTCTAAAGGGTCAAGTAGAATCCTTTAACTTTTTACGTGCGTGAAAAATGTTGTTCTTGAATATTTTTGTTGTCGTTTTGAAAAATATTTGAACGTTTTTACAAGCCTAATTTAGAATCCAGGTATATTTAACATATTTTTTGCATATTTTAACTTCTAATGATTCAATTTAAAGATAGTGTTAATTTGAAGGTGTATTGTTTTTTAAGAATGGACTATATAATGATGAAGGTATCAAATAAAAAATAAAATTGTTAGAGGAATAAATAAAAATTTAGGTACTTTCGTATTAGCCCGTCCATCGTTTTCGCCAACTTCGCCAAATTTCGCCAAAACGCGCCAAAATACGGGATTTCATCAGAATCGCCGAAAAACACATTTTTAACATCAGAAACATCTTTATAACATCAGAAAATAAAAAATAAAAGTTTCTTGTGGTTGGGGGGGGCTGCCGCCCCCCCAAACCCCCCCCTGCCCTAACTATAACCAAACTCGTTGTGGGGGTATCAGAAACAGTAAGGATTCAGATAAAAGGGAATCGGTATTCTTGGATGTACCAAAACTACGGATATCACTCGGTAAGACACTAACTTACTTGCAAAATGGTCGATCCTACCACCGGTGATTCAAAACCGGCGATCCTTCCACCGGCGTTCATACGCAAAACATTGAAAGACTCTGGGGCTCGGCAAAATGGCGCAACAAAGTTCACCGTGGAACAACACGAAAGCATTTAGACTCCTACCTTTCAAATGCAGTCTTCGTTCTTACCTTGTAAACACTGTTGAATTTACGTTCAAAACAACCTGCGCGGTGCGCACACATTATTTCACCCATGGGCGTACCGATCCAAATTGCGCGCACTTGCGCAGCGATCGGAACGAGCGTGATTTCGCTACGTTTTTCAGGGTTACCAGAATCAACGGTAGTGTTGCGAGGTTTACCAGACTTGGCGACTTATCGCCCCTGTTGGCGAATGGACGAGCTAATACGAATGTACCAAAATTTAACTTTAAATTTATACAAGTTTTGGTTTTAGTTGACGATTAATCAGGTTTTAGTTTTTTAGCATATTTAAATTCGAATTTTACTATAAACAAACTATTAAAATTCTATTCTTAATGAAACTACTAGCATAAAGGAAATACCAGTTTTAAATTTTAAATTAGTTTTAACAAAAAGTACATTTTTGCTATATTGAAACAAAAACTGTTTTTTTTTCATAAGTTTACAGCTTTCCTGAAATTTTGGTATCCTCCTTTAGATGCATTCATTAAAAATGTCTAACCTGGAGTCTTTGTATGGTCATAAGATACCCAAAACCAGATGCATGTTTGGAAGAGACGTTACGTTTTTTGGCAAGGCCTCTGAGCTGTCAAAACGACTAATTTTAAACTAAATTTTAACAGATATACGAGGGTTGTTTTTTAATTAACTTCCGTTTTGCTCCTGAAAAAAAAGTATTAAGAGTTTCCAAATAATTTTGCTACTGGTAGATAGGTCCATCCTTGAGGATCAATTTCCCTCTTTACTGGAAAAAATCGGACATTTTTTCTATTTTTTATCGAATTTACAAGTGCGCTCCTCGAACTTATTTCCCGCCAACCCATAGAGAAATCCTCTTTTTCGAAATTTTTCCCTTTTTGATAGTTTAAAAATAAAAAACCAAATGAATATTTAAAAATAAGGTTATTACGGAAGGTTACAAACATGTTTAATTACTTTTCAACGTAATCACCTTTAAATAGACCATTTACCGTACCATTTCACAAGTTTTTCGATTCCGCTTCATGAAAAGTTTGATTTTTCGTTGAGCTTCGCATCGGTTCGGACAGCCATTCTCCCCCTCAGCGCACACTTTGCCTGCGAATCTATCGATGTTGCCTTGTTTGTTATGGCTGTTATTCCAGAATCCCCAATGCCTGGAATTTGGCAGATGCAAAACATATGGTTTTAAACATGCCCAATAGCATGCTGCAAAAATCACCTGGCAGCCGATTGTTTATTGTTAATGCGAATAGAGTTTAAAGAAATAGAAATTCTCTATGGGCCGGCGGGAAATAAGTTCGAAGAGCGCGCTTGTGAATTCGATAAATAATAGAAAAAATGTCCGATTTTTTCCAGTAAAGAGGGAAATTGATCCTCAAGGATGGACCTATCTACCAGTACCAAAATTATTTCGAAACTCTCACTACTTTTTTTACAGGAGCAAAACGGAAGTTAATTAAAAAACAACCCTCGTACTAGAAATATGTCCAGTGAGAACCACTGAGCTATAAAACAAACTGGAGTGACAATCTCCGATACTATAACAAGCGATTGATCGTGCCAGAGCGGAAGGTTAAATTGCCCCGATTGCTTAAGCAATCGGGGCAAGCTGGAAACAAAGTTGGAAGAGCATTTCCCCCTTTAATCCGCCCATGCCTGTTTTTCAAAAAAATTATGAGCAAAATTTAGAGTGGTCGTTTCATTCTGACAACTGTGCTAACAGATGGATAAATTTAAAAGAAGATGGAAATCCTTTCCGCGAACTAGTCACTTGTTGTGTATTTGTTTAGCGCTGTTGGCAACAGCGCATGACTGTATTTAAAGAGTTGCTTGTTCCACAATAAAATGGTGATACTAACGAACTGACTTGCTGTTGATATTTAATATTGGCGACGATAGGATGGAAGAAGCACCGGCAGGCGGGTCGGCTGCTTTCGGGGCAATTGAACCATTTGATGTGGCAGATCCGGCGTCCTTGCCCTCGTATTGCGAACGCCTGGGATATTTCCTGGAGGCTAACAACATTACAGATCCTGGTAAGAGGCGAGCCGTTCTATTAACTGTCTGCGGAGCAAAAACATACGCTATCATTCGTTCGCTTGTGGCTCCGGATGCTCCCTCTTCTAAGACATTCGACGAATTACAGGAACTGGTAAAAAACCATTTTGTTCCGAGACCTTCAGAAATTTTCCAGAGGTTCCGCTTTTATCGGAGAGATCAGCAGCCTGGTGAAAATTTGTCTACTTTCCTTTCTGAATTAAGGAAATTATCAGAATATTGCAATTTTGGTGTTTCACTGGATACCATGCTACGCGACAGATTAGTTTGTGGACTGAGAGATGATGCACTACAGAGACGATTACTGGCGGAGTCCACCCTTACGCTATCTCAAGCTTACGACAGGGCATTGGCTGCTGAGACGGCAAATGCGGATGTACGGGAAATAAGGGGTTCGGCGTCTATCAATCAGGCGACCAGTCATTATGGCCGATCGGCGAGCGGGGAATCGGAGAACAGAACACAGCATGGAAGGAGGGAGAGTTGTGCCGGCTGTGGAGGGCCCCACCCAAGAACCTCGTGTAGGTTCAGGGACGCCGAGTGTTTTGCTTGCAAGAGGAAGGGCCACATACGCAGAATGTGCCGGAGAGCCAATAGGACCGTACATGAACAGGAAGTCGATGACGACCCACTACCTGAGGAGATCGGGGGTTTGAATTCACTGACCCTTAACAATGTGTCCGTCAACATCTTGGATGCGGGAGATATGAAAACAACGATCATGATCAACGGCTCACCCTGTACGATGGAGGTGGACTCAGGAGCTAAGGTATCAATAATCGATAAAGCCACTCTGGATCGACTTTACCCCAAAGAAGCTCCACCTCTCGAAAGATCTCCTTTCATTGTCAGGGATTATAATAAGCAGCCTGTGGAGATACTTGGTCAGTGTAGGGTCAGAGTCAGATATGCGTCTACCGATCAGGAACTTCCTATTCTAATCGCAAAGAGGAAGCGTCAGGGGCTTATAGGGTTAAATTGGTTTCGGGCCCTTGGGATAAAAGTAACAGGTATCTTTGCTTTGCAAAACTCCTCGTTAGGGGACGTCATCCGTGAATTTGAAGATGTGTTCAAAGAAGGGCTGGGGACCTTTAAGGGTACCCCCACCAAACTGCATCTTGATCCTGCTGTTCGACC
Source organism: Tetragnatha versicolor (assembly GCA_024610705.1). Taxonomy (NCBI): domain Eukaryota; kingdom Metazoa; phylum Arthropoda; class Arachnida; order Araneae; family Tetragnathidae; genus Tetragnatha; species Tetragnatha versicolor. The sequence continues at coordinate 22,303,555 of JANDEH010000011.1, read as the reverse complement.
GATTCAGTTAAAGGCCAGGAACGTGCCATTTGCCCTGAGACCCAAAATAGAGAAGGAGTTGCAAAGACTTCAGGAGATGGGAGTGTTGGAACCAGTGAATTACTCCGACTGGGCAACACCGGTTGTTCCTGTGTTGAAGTCTAATGGGGAAGTCAGGCTCTGTGGAGACTACAAGTGCACTCTCAACAAGGCACTCGGAACTCACCCTTATCCAGTGCCCGCGGTGAATCAAATCCTCGCCGAATTGTCTGGAAGTAAGCACTTCATCAAGCTCGATATGTCTCAGGCATATCTACAGTTGGTTGTGGATGAACCTTCTGCAATGGCTCAGACGATAGTGACTCACAAGGGCGCTTTTAAGTGTAATAGGCTCCAGTTTGGCATATCCACCGCCCCTGGTATTTTCCAACGGTTCATGGAGACTACTCTGGCCAATATACCTGGAGTATTGCCGTATTTTGATGACGTGTTGATTAGAGGATCGACGCTTGATGAGCTGACTGGAAGATTTCGGGAGGTCCTAAACCGATTTTCAAGGTCGGGGTTGCGGCTCAACCGAGACAAGTGCATTATTGGAGCAGACCAAATCGAATTTCTGGGATACAAAATAAGCGAGAGGGGCATACAGCCTACTGAGGACAAGGTCAGGGCTATTCAGAACGCCCCTACACCCACAAAGAAGGAGGAGCTTCAAGCATTTCTGGGACTTTTAAATTTTTATCACGTGTTTTTGAAGAACAAGGCAACTATTGCAGAACCCCTCCATCGATTACTGGATAAGGCTGCTGAATGGAAGTGGGGGACCCAACACGATCAAGCTTTTCGTAACGTAAAAGAACTGTTGACGGCTGACAGTCTTCTTGTTCAATGTTCATTTTGATGAAAGTAAACCCATTATCCTGACTTGTGATGCATCGCCTTATGGAGTGGGAGCCGTTCTGAGTCATCAGATCTCTGAGGGAGTCGATGCACCTGTTGCTTACTATTCCAGAACGATGAGCGCGACAGAAAGAAAATATGCCCAGATCGACAAGGAAGCCCTGGCCATCGTTCAAGGAGTACGGAAATTTCACAATTATCTTTTTGGACAGAGATTTGAAATTCGAACGGACCATAAACCTTTGCTCGGTCTTCTCGCTGGCGATAGGGCTACTCCCACGATGCTCTCCCCTAGGATGCAGAGGTGGTCGCTGACCCTGAGTTCGTATAACTATAACCTGGTTTATAGACCAGGCAAATCTATCGCTAACGCTGACGGACTTAGTCGCCTACCCATGTCATCGGTGGTCGATAGTGACATCGCCATCGGGGAAGTTTTGCTGTTGGAGGCGTTGGATAAGCCCCCGCTGTCGGCTGAAGACATCGCAAGAATGACAGCGAGAGATCCGATTCTGGCCAGAGTGCATAGCTGGGTCCTTGGGGGATTTCCGGCTGAGAGCCCGGGAGCGGACTTCTCTCCGTACCTTCAACGCCGTTTTGAATTGTCCGCGTACAGGGGATGTCTTTTGTGGGGATCTAGAGTTATCGTACCCACTAAAGCCCGAGACCACATCCTGGCTACCCTGCATGATTCTCATCAGGGTATTGTCCGCACCAAGGGCTTGGCGAGAAGCTACGTGTGGTGGCCGGGCATGGACAGACAGATCGAGCAGATGGTGAACTCCTGCAACACGTGCCAGCAAACAAGACATGCCCCACCGAAGACCGTCGGAACATGGGAGCCTACAGGGAAAGCATGGTCTAGACTTCATATAGATCATGCAGGGCCTTTTCAGGGAGCCGTTTTTCTGATAGTGGTGGATTCGTTTTCTAAATGGTTGGAGGTCGCGAAGGTTCCATCAACTGATTCAGACGGCGCTATTGAGGCTTTGAGGAAGATGTTTAGTACTCACGGCATACCTGACACTATTGTGTCCGATAATGGAACTGCATTTACGTCAGCAGCATTCAAGGATTTTCTAGCAAAGAACGGGATTGCTCATGTTTTCATACCCCCGAGGCACCCTTCCTCCAACGGCCAGGGGGAAAGGATGGTCCAGACTACGAAAGATGCCCTGCGAAGGATAGTAAGGGGAAGTTGGAACTCCCGACTCGCTGCATTTCTCTTGGCTCAGCACGCGACCCCGAATAGCGTAACCAATACTTCCCCAGCGGAGCTCTTGATGGGTCGTCGTTTGATGACATGCCTGGACAAATTGCATCCTGACCTGGTGGCGCCTCGGTCGATCACGGACGTCGCTTTGCCGAGGAGAGTCTTTGTCCCCCTTGATCCTGTGTACGTCTTAGGTCATCACCCTCATGAGAAATGGGTGCCGGGAACTGTAACAGGTTCGGTCGGTCTCACCACATACGAAGTTTTGACGGACACGGGATTCGTGTGGAGGAGACACGTCGACCAGATCAGGCGTAGACATGGAGCTCCTCGCCAGGCGGAGGGTCCTTCTCATGTTGATCAGAGCTGCCGGGAGTCTTCCCCTGCCCCGGATCCCGCGCCTGCCTCACCGCGGCCAGTTCCGGACGTTTCCATCCAGAGAGACTTGTCGACGCCGCCCTTGGACACGAGTGAGCGGGACGACGTTCCTCCACTGGCAGCGGTACCGGAACCTGAGGTGTCTTCTGGGCCCCTGGTGAACCCGCCCCAAGCTACCTTGCAGGACAGGACTGATCTTCCGCCTTCCCGGCCAGTAAGGTCCAGACGGGCCCCTGAATATTTGAAGGACTATGTTACCTAAATGGGAGGGGTGCATTTGAACTTATACTTCATCTGAATTTAATTGATAAATTGTATTTTTGTGTTATAATTCTATGTTTGTATCTGTGTCTATTTGGTATATAGAGATTTTAAAATTACTTAATGGGGAGGGATGTTGTGTATTTGTTTAGCGCTGTTGGCAACAGCGCATGACTGTATTTAAAGAGTTGCTTGTTCCACAATAAAATGGTGATACTAACGAACTGACTTGCTGTTGATATTTAATATCACTCCAGTTTGTTTTATAGCTCAGTGGTGAGAACATACCATGGACTCACTACTAATCCTGGATAGTCTAGCTCAGGGGTTCTCAAACTTTTTATGTCGCGGAGCCCTTTTCAAGAGACAAATTCTTCTCGGAGCCCTTTTCCGAAATAAATTTTTCAAGGTATAAAAGCAAATTACATAAAACCCATTGCTTCTAGAAATAAAAGCATAATAGAAATTTATTTCGGGAGGGGTCCAAAATTATATCTCAGTCCCTCCCATGCATATTTAACAGTTTAATGTAGCTTTTAAAAACATTTTAAGGTATAATTTGCATCTAAGATAATTTATTTGTAAGAAAAATTGTGACAAATTAAGATACAAGTAAAGTAGAATGGTCTGGGGTTCCTTCCTCCCCAGAAGAAATTTTGAAATGTGATCCTTAAAAACAGTTTTTTAACTCGTTTGAGGTATATCATTGTCCAAATTTTGGACATTCATTTTTAGGTAGGATTTTAATTTTAACGAACTTACTATAAAAATTGACAATAATAAAGTTTCAAGTACAATAGGGGGTTTTGGGGGTCCTCCCCCAAAAGAATTTCGGAAATTTGACCCTAAATAACATGGTTTTAACTTGTTTTGTTATACGTAGTCCGGTTTTCCGGGGGAGAGGCTGGGCCCCCTCGGCCCTTTAATATACACCCCGGGATATATGGAATATTTTGTTTACCAATTATATTTTATCATTGGATACAATGTAAATCTTTATTTTATATTTCTGAATAATATAGGTATCACTTTTTAATCATTATGCCGGAGATGCATGGACATAGGATTCCATACAGAAATCTATACATCTGTAAATTTTGTTTTCCTAGAAGTTACTTCTTTTGAAATCGAGATCTGTTTTGGGGGGCTGATAGACCATACGTCAGGGGTACTTATCGAAATTTATTTACACATGGGCCCAAAATCATTCCTTATCCCCTCCCATCCCATGCCATAGGATCAATGTTTTCTTCTCTTTTTATACATTTTTTGGCAGAATTTGCATCTTAAAGAATTTAATATAAGAAACGTTTTGTGTAATTAAATTCCAAATGCTATAAAGGGAGTGGGTTGGAAATTTGACTATACTATAAACAGGTTTTCCCTTGGTTTTGGTACATCTACTCCGAATTTTGGACATACATTTTTAAGTAGGATTATTATTTTGCTGAACTTTATAAAAAAAGGTGCTGAGTAATCAATTTGAGAGATGGGGGAATGGGGTTTCTTGGTGTGCTACTATTCGGAGCGGCCGTTTCAGCGGCAGAAATAAAATGAAAGTAAATAGAACTCTCATAATTCTTCTAAAAATTAGTAGAAGAAAAATTTGGTGCCGAAACAGGCCGGCGCCCAAATGGCCAGCGCCAAACCGTCCCATCCTGGGGGTTCCTCCCCCAGAAAAGTTTTGGAAATTTGACCCTAAAAACAGGGTTTTAACTTGTTTTGGTAAACCAAAAAAGACCTGAAAAAGGCAAAAACCAGCAGACCTTACCAACACCTTACAGAACGTTATTTATATAACATTTCAGAAAAAAGCAAATTAGAATTTATCAAAAAATGTATTTATTTCAAATTTCTTCGCGAAGCCCCTGGAAATGCTTGGCGGAGCCCTAAGGGCTCCGCGGAGCACAGTTTGAGAACCTCTGGTCTAGCTTATCGTCGCTAGTAGTGGGTTCTCCCCATAATGGCGGCCGGTTGTTTGATGTCGCTCCTTAAGGTAGAGTATCCAGGGCTTTAGTTTGGTAAGCATTTCAATTCTGTAATTAACCAGGAACTCATTCAAAGAGTGAGTTTTTGAATTCTGGGCGCACGACGCACGTGTGCGATATGATTCCTTAATCTTTGAACCATTCCGATGAAAAAAAATTATATCTCTTGTTTTTCTCTGGGACAAAAACTCTACGTGCAATCTTCCATTGATGTCAAATGAGCAATGAGAATGAACTTTTGTTTCGCGTATTAAAACCTTCTTTTGATGATGAGATGGGGTAACCTTCTGTTCAGTCTTGACAGGTCCCTCTAAACACTTGAGACTTGGACACAAAATCCTTCTTTTAACATGGCAAGCTTCTCAGAAGCCGATTTGTTTGGTTTTACACAAAAAAATATAGTGGATTGCTGCTCGGCACTTCCCTGCATTCTGAAAACGTAACGTCTCTTCCAAATATGCATCTGCTTTTGGAGCTCGCATGATCATACACGTCATACAAAGACTCCGGGCCTGAAACCAACCGCCAAACATTGTAGCTGGGATCCCACACAACCATTACCACCAAACAAATCTGCTCTATCGCTTTTCTGCTTCGCGTAAAAAAGTCAGTCTCATTACTTTTGGGACACACCATTGTAATGACTCCAGACTTTACTATAGATGGCTCTCCTCTACACTCTGGGCCACCTCCTGAACAGACTGTGTGTGCGGAGGTTTGTTTTTCAGTAGTTTTTGGTTTCAGTTAGTTCTATAGTTAGTTTTTTTATGTTAGTGAATGTGAGTCGTGTGTTGGGCTGTCTGTCTTTTGTCGTCCTTTTGTGTGAATAAACAAGATTTATTTAAAATAACGGCTGGTTATTTTGGGACGATGCTACTCCATGTATATTGTCAATTAATAAACATATCAATGAAAATTAGTTATAAATAATTGTTTTTGTTCAATTTGTAACCCTTTCAGTCCTAGACGCCCCAAACTTCCCATAGGATCCCATTGCGGGTTAGGATCGAAAGGGTTAAAGAAAGTGAGCTAGCTAGCAACTCAATATTCATTTTAAGAAACTGATAGTTTGGATGTTTTTAATAGACTATCATGGTAAATAGATAAAGAATGTTTTGTAAGGATTTTTCCCCTTCAGTCTTTTATTTTGTTCTAACCATACTTTAAAATCATACCCTATAAAGTTATTCCTTTATTAGCTAGTCATTTATAGCTTTTCTGCAAAGCTTTAAATTACCTAATTAGAGACTAAATAAATTTATGTTTCTAAGTGGGTATGTGAAAATTTATAGTTAAAGAATAGCTAATATATTTCTTAATTCAGATTAAAACTTAGTGTAAAATTTTTCTAGGAAACAAAATAACTCTCGCTGTTTTATTCCCATTAAAACGTAGTTTTCTGTTTAAAAATTCGTTAAAAAGGTGCCACGAAAAACTTGAGTTCCTAACTTCACTTTTTATAGCAACCTTGTGTAATTTTTATCAAGTTAATTTTTTTTAGTTTTCTTAAGAACTAGCTTTTGGTCAGAATGGAAAAATTTTTAGACACTTTTACTTAAAACTGTTTAATTATCATTCTTTATTTTTCTACTAAGTTAGTGTTAAACGTTTAATGCTATTTTTCCATTGTTAACTAATTTTGATAAATATAACAGCATTTTATTGATTTGTAAACTGGGATTGTTTTTGATGGATTGAAGTTTGTTAAAATGCAAATAAAGAGCTTAAAATAGCTTAAGAAATCTTACAATTTTGCTAAAGCATGCAATGGTAGTATAGATATTTTTAAAAGAACCATAGCCTAATGGGTATTTTATCTATAAAAACAATTGCTCTTTAGATTCAACACCACGGGAAAAAAAACTACCAAAATACACATCGCCAAAAATACCAATAATTAAAAATATCATATTTCATACCCGTAATACGATAGCTTAATTGAATTCTTGGCATTATTTTAATCAATGTTTAATACATTTTAATAAAGTTTAATACATTTCTCAAGATTAGGAAGTACTTCGTACAAACTTAACGGATAACATAAAATATTATGGATACGTAAACAATTTTCTTCAATAAAAGTTTTTGGTTTAAAGAAATTTATATATAATCGTTGATTGCTAGTCACATTCAAAAGTGTAATTAAAATATATTATAGTCTGTTCATTTAGAACAGGTGGCTAAAACAGGATCAAAAACGCTTAATAACGCTTATCACGCAACTTCAGTGACCGATCCTTTTACAGTATTTTAACTACTTCTGTTTAGGCTACCTTGTCATTGCACAAGAAAATTTTTTCGATGGTAATTACATTAGTAACTGCTTCTAATACATTACATTCTTAGCCGCCTACTCTAAATGAACATAGTATAGCACTTGATTGGAAGAAAAATAAATAGCCAAATAACTGCATGATTGAAATGTTCTTACAAATACATATAGGTATATTATAACTTTCATCTTTACCCTTTAATTTATTTTTTAAATGAACATAGTATAAGGTAAGGTAATAGAATAAAAAAATTAAGTATGAATACTTGTTTAGTAAGAATGTGTGCGTGCGAAATTACGTTTTGGAAACTATCTATTACAATGATTTGAAACACACATTTAAAAAGCTAAAATAGGCAACTTTTAACATCTTAGAGGTAAAGTTTCATGCTTAAAATTTTTATTTTTTAAGTATTTTATTTTTCAGTTCTAATAAAGAATAGTTTTGAAAACTGGTTATGTTTTATTTAGAAATTTATTTTCCAAAAAGAAATTATCCTACGGTTTTTGGACTTTATGACTAATTTAAATTGTTTATACAAACTAAAACTAAATTTACTGCTAAGTACCCTTAAATTTACTTCCTAAATACATATTTTCACAACACAAATGTTACTTTTTACAGTTTAAAATATTTTCTTCCTTCCTTATTTGTTATTTTAAAGTATACAAAAAATAGTTTTACCAATACCACTGCATCTTAAACTATTTTGGGTGGCATAAATATATTTCTATTCCTTCAATATTATTTTTTAAAGGGAAAGAATCAGAAATAGATTTGACAAAGTATTCCATAAGAAACATTTTTGCATGAAACGCTTTCCAATAAAAATCAACTATTATTTGCAAAGTTTTGAAGCTTCATATATTTTCTTTTAGTAGAAAGTCCCTTCGTGACCTATATTAGTCTTTGAGAATGAAGGTGTTTTCGGGTTGTCTTGGTGTTTCAACACCGATAGCAATATAACACAATCCGATCTCTGCTTTCTATCTTTTCAGTTTTATGAGGAAAGTTAAAAAGAGCCGCAATTGAAATCAGTATCGTAGCATTTGTTCGTATTTTTAGAACAGTTTAATTTATGTAGTTTGCTGGAGGGAGATAATACGGAGTTTACATAAATTTGAATTAAGAGTGAGATTAAAAGTTAGACATTGAATCAATGTAGATTTATAAGTAAAGAATGACTTTTTCATCTTAAGAAATAAAAGAAAGGAGGGTAAGAGCACGCACAAAAAATGATTTTGGGCTATGAAATCGAGAATTAAAAAGCTAGAGCCTCGAAAATTTTGTTGAATATTATTCGTTTGTTGAATCACACACAAATCAATCTGAAGGTCTTGGCTTAAAATCTAGAATTGAAAAGCTATAGCCTCAAGAATAAGTTGAATATAAGTTTGTTGAATCACAAATCAATCTGAAGGTCTTGGCTTCAATGAAAATATGACAAAAATAAAATGAAAAATTGAATGCGTACTTTTACCCGTTGTGGCGACTAAAAGAACGCAGGAAGTGGAGCCAAATATACGCTCCCTTAAAACTTGGTATAAATTGCGAAACAATGCACCCCTCCCCATCGTAATGAGGACGTTGCATGATTTTTTATATTTTTTTAATCGATTCCTCTTGCAAAAATAAGCAACTACCAAAAATTTGAGGCCGATCGAGAAATTTTTTGATTGTCAAAAAAATTAACAAAAATCCCCATTTTAAAAGCGCGCGAAAACGCAAAGAGTTTGGGTGTGACGTCATCTTATACTAAACATTGTTGTAAAGCAATGGAGTTGATGGTATTATTGTTGACGTCATCTTATAGTTTAAACAATAAACGTTTTCAGTCACGTGTTTTTTTCTCGACTTTTAAATTAAAATATTTAATTACCTGTCAATTTTTTGAAAAACTGACTAGATATTCCATTTTACCATACAAAAAACCATACGGAACACTTGTTTGTTTTTGAAAATCTGACACATGCAACTTCCTTATTGGAAGATTCCTCCCCCATGCCACCTCTCATTAAGTATGATACAAACAAGATTGAATCTTCTTGAAAAATCATAGTTTTATTTTTACAGTATATTACATGAGCTAGTTTTCAGCTTCTGAGGGGTTCTAAGCTTTCAAAGGTTAAGTTTATTTATTATTTATTTATCAATCGTAGATCAAAAATTTCAATAACTGTGCGTACTCTTAGACGCCGATGTGTTAATAATACTATATCAGTTGGTCTTGATCAACCCTTAAGTTCACTTCAGATAAATTCTAACGATGCCAAGATGTTAAGAAGGAAGTATACCTCACGATGGTTTTCACTTTGAAAGCAATCATTAGTTTTTTATTTACAAAACATTTTAGATTCCCTTGCTGAAAAAAGTTAGATGCTTACTCCAAGAAACCACATTTCTCCTGATAAGTAAAATACAGAATGTATGAAAATAATGGAAATAAATAATGAAAATAATACAAAAAACTTATATTTTAATTTTTAAGCATTTTTATGATTTTTTTAACTTCTCGCACAGTCTTTCCTTTATAAACTTTTTATGATGGTTTCTACAATAGTTGAGTACGAAGCTACAAGTATATCATACATAAAAAAGATTTACTTTGCTTTCAATGCTTAATTTGAAGTTAAGTCCATAGTTTATCAATGCACTTTTTCATATTTTTGGTATTTAATACTATGAATGCTAAAAATAAAACTTTAATGGTTTATCATTTTGAGATATGTACATTTATATTATCCTCTTCAGACCCGAGGTAAAAAAAAATTCTTTCAACTCAAATTTTTTTCTTAAAATAGTATTAAAATGCTTCACAAAGTTCATAAAAATCTTCAATTCAAGAAAATGTTTTTCAGAGGGCTTACAATTTAAGGTCCACCCTGGTGGACCTCAGTTCTCAACGTAGTAAAACATGACACAATTCCTATGGTATAAAATTGTTACTTTCTATAATTATAATTTAAATATATGAATTATTTATAATTTATTTGTCATAGTAGGTTCTTTGAAGGTTGTAACTTAATTTCCTCTTTAAAATAAAGAATTTTTTAGAAAATTTAATTTTTTAAAAATTCAAAAATTCATTTTTATTGGCATAGAAAACTTTGTGTGCATGTTTTTAACATTTTTAAGCAATAATCAAAATAAATTTACATTTATACTGTAGAAAATAGTACTCATTTTGAGTTTTACAGAATTTATTTTTAAAAATTTTGAAAAATTAAAAAAATTTTGAAAAAAAAAATTTTAAATTTGTTTTTTATATATGAAATTCAAATTTTTAAATACAAACCTACCAATACACTCCTACACAATTACCATCGTTAAGAACCGAGTTCCACCCTGGTGGACCTCTCTATATCTTGCTCTCCAAAACTCAAAATTTGTTAGATTTCTTTACAAACTATTTTATTCTACTTGAAAGGATACTAATTAATAAAACTAGTCAAATTAAGTCTCATAAATAAATTAATTTAGGTTTAAATTAATTAATATTCCCAAGTTTTAGATAGGACGCCATTTTTTCCAAAATCCTCTTTTTAAATATGAGCTGTGCTCAAAATATTGTTTTAAAGCGCCATCTCTCGTTTGAAATAGAAAGTAAAAACATCAAATAATACATATTTCAGCTTTTAGCTGATAAATTTCAGTAAAAAGTTTGTTTTTGAGGGGGTAAGCAAAGGTCCACCACGGTGGAACTGGGGTGTGAAGAGGTTATACTATAGTATGTTGAAAATTTGTAGATTTATTTCAACTAAAAATTTAGAATAATTTTTTAATTTAAAAATGATAGAACTTTTAAATCATATGTTTAACTTCCCATTATAAACTAAAGATGTTTTTCAAGATCCCTTTAATTCTTAAATGTGTTATTATTTAAATTTATTTTTAGACGCATATTGAATTAATTATTTAAATAATATTAGATGCATATAATTAATTAAAACACAAATGCATATTTAGACATACATACTCCCATATTACTATACAAAATATCTATCTGAGGTGCATTATATTTTTTAAATAAACGACTTTATTAAAACACTATTCCACTTATGTACTTAAAAGCCTTTATCTTTAATAACCATCCTCTTTTTGAGGTCAAACTATATAAATTTAATAACTTTTATGCATCCTATTTTTCTTTTTATCCCTTGATATTGAGCTTTATTTCTCCAAATTCAAAATACAAGTGATTCTTTTATTATTCAGTTTTATCTCTTCTTGTCGTTTCATTCTTTCTTTGTGTTGTTTAAAAAAGATTGGAAATAAATATTGAAAAATAACGAGACGATGTGAATAGCATTTATAACAAAATAAATACATTGAAAAAAAGTATTTCAAAAAGAAAGGTTGGAGTTTTTGAATGACTATCTTATCAAAGATTAATTTTGTGTCGTAAGCATAAAACACTCCAAGAAAAAATTACGATTAAAAGAAAAATTAAAAGCTTGAAAATATAGACCAATAATTCTCATATTTCCACTAAATATAAATCAAATAAACGTTTTTACTTTTTAGTCTTTAAACGCTAATAACCATTTACACTTAATTGCACAAATTCTTTTGACATGTCTTGGAACAATAGAATGTAATTACGAGCTAACACACATAATAAAAATTTAACAATTATTTCATTATTTACTCGATACTTTTTTCGTTTCTTTGTAATAGAAGCTTAAAAATTTATCGACTTCCAAAATAACTCTTGAGTTGTTCTCATTTGATTTATTCCACCCCCTTAAAAACCCTAAACATTTTCTTCTATAAAGAGGAAAAATATTTAATAAGATAATAAATTTAAACCACTCCCGTCATAATTTTGTTATGACATTATGTTGCGTAATTTTTCTAAATATTTCTAGGCAATTACCGCAAAACTTAGATTGATGAAAGAAGCAATAGCACATTTCCATCGGATCAGGTTGATACGGGCGTTATCTTTTCCCTTTTTTCTGACTCTTCCCTTCTTTTTTGAACCAGGGTTCAAACCCCTGTAATCTAATAAATGCCCGAACAGGTATCTCAAATTCGCTAGGATGCAGAGATGATCCTTTCGTGGTAGAAAACTCCCAATTAGAAAGAAGATATTGCGGGTTAAAAGAAGATAGCGGGAAGGATTTAAAATTGATGGAAGTACGCCTCTTCTCGTTGATTTTATATTTTTTATAATGACCAGATTTCAAAGGAAGGCTGTATCGTGACTGTATTGGTTTATTAATTGGCATGTAGGATTGTATTAGTCCAGTTAGGATTTTAAACATCTCTTTTTAATTACATACTAGTCAGTATTAGTATTAGTTAAACTTAAAATAATTGGTGGTCGAGTGTTCATGATTCAACTCCGTTGTCTGTCCTGTTAAATATCGCCGAGCTGTTTTTAACCTCATATCTCCAAATATTTATAGTTATCATTTATATGTATAGATTTTTATCAGTTAGTTTTTTTGCTATATTTCAAATTTTTGGGGTCCAAAACAGCTTAGTGATATTCAGCGGGGCAAATAGCAAAATTGAACAGATGCCTTGTGATAAAACTAGAGTTTTAGATTAACTTGCAGAACCCGTTCGGACAAGCACTGACATACTAACTTGATGCAAGTCCGTAATTAGACTTTTAGATAGTGGAGGGAGGGTTCTGACTGACTCAATATTATTTATACAATATTCAATTTTTCAATATTATTTATACTCAATATTATATATGTATATATATTATCTCCGTCCAACATTATAGGTTTAATGTTGTTTTTTAGAGAATATTCACTGCAATATTTTGAAATTTGACCCTTAAAAGTATTGTTTTAGCTCCATTTTGGATACTTGAGACACCTGAAAGATATACACAATAGGAATAATAGCATATAAATAGTCATTAAATTATCGGGAAAGGGGTTGAACCTCAGCCCCTCTTGATTAAGGGTTTTATACTTTGAACACAAATAATTAATCCCATCCGACACATTTTAAGGAAAGTTAAATAGTAAAGAAACAGTTGCGTTATTCTATGCAAGAAAATATTTAGTATTTAATTATTTCTCAAACTCTCAGATCAAAACTAATGAAAAAATATATTACACATATTATAAACTGATTTCGCAATCATGAATTTAACATTCTGATTTATTTTGGCTCGCTAAGTATTTTCTTTTCTATTAGCGATTTCCCCAGCGATTATTTTCCATCATCCATACATCCCATCCAGCCTTCAATTCTAAACAGTTAAGTGATTTCTGCCGTAACATAGTCACTCACATAATACGCAACTTCTACACTAAAAATATTTTCCGAACACTCAATACACGATTCGAACTCAATCACTTGGAGAAAAGAACAAAAAAAATACAATCAAGCATCTTCGGTACCCGGTGTTAAGCTCATTGTAAATTCCGAAACAACCCCATGAAATTGAAAACTGAATATATTTGCATTAACTTTCGGCCCCCTTCGAATGCTATTCCAATTTCCACCAGTCAACTTCGGCCCTTGAATGTGCTTTCGAATTGTTGAAACTTCAGAAAGAAAGCTATTGATTTCGCAGGCAAAATTTTTTTTTCATTTTAGTTTTTGTATTTTTACACCCGTGGGCGATTCGCTCCCGGAAATGCACCTGTTGTGGGTACAACTAAATTAGGAAGATTTAATCCAAAGTACAGGAAATTCATTAAAATTTTTTTTCTTAAAACTTTTGAAGTTTATTTTAAGGCTTGGGAATTAACAGTGTTAAAGTCAATTAGATTTGTACTACATTATGTATGTTATTTGCGGTAGTTCTTTACTTTGAATGGAAAGAGGGGGAAAATTGCTGCAAATAGATTATATAAATATAGAAACAAATTTGATGTTAAAGTTAAGTGGAGTAATTTCTAGTTATTATTAGTCGAAGTTAGTCGCGCGAAGCTTCTAAAACCACTTAATTTATTAACCAAGATAACAAACGTTTTTACTATGACTTCTCATTTTTAGATATTCGATTTTATGAGTTAATGTATGTAGAAAAGTGGGTAAGCTTTTAATTAAATTAATAAGTCCCAAAAATTAAACAAAGCAAAAAATAAGAACGTGTTAAAAATACTAGATATCAGTATAGTTTCTTAATTATTAGCTTTAAAATTATGGACTGTTTAACTGTCTAAAAGCCGAATTCACCAATAACCTAACCCGTGGTTAACCAGGAGTCAAACTTTTGATTAACTGTTAAAGAATTGTCAATAAAAAGTTTTAATCCCGGTTAACCTTTGGTCAGGTTAGTGGTGAATACAGCCGTAAAGGCTTAAAAATGTCATTACGCATATTTATCAACTGTTGTAAAAATTAATTGTCATGCCGGCCGTGTTAAAAGTGTCGGGGAATTTACTTTTCAAAACTTGCAAATCATGCATTTTTTTCTTCCTCTTTAGCGTAAATTTTTACTTATTTATAAGGAGTTTTAACAAATTATATTAAAAAACAATAAGAGATAGTGCATGTAAAATATAATATCCGAAGATCACTTAACCCCAAACTATGATGGTGAAACCTTATAGAATTGAAAAATTAAAAATTGGTGTTAAGCATCGGTCGAGATATAGAAACAAAACACTGTTTGAAAGTAAGCGAATAATGAAGAATATCCACTGGGTTTCGTAAGTTTAGTTATTGATAATTACAAAATATTTTCCATAAAAGTTTTATGCATTATTCTTCACTCTAGAACAAATAAGTTCCTTTGTCTATTTTTTGCCTCATGTATTTCTTCTTCCCCCTTAGCGAAAATGTTACATTATTAATTTATCTGGAAAAATAATTTGGGGGTATATACCCTAGTATTTATTTTGATGATTTAAGTCACTGAAAAATATAAATGTACCACTGAATTTATAGGAAGTAAAATGTGCACATTTATATCGAAAAAAAATTGTTGTAAACCGTTAACCTCTTCTTCATTCACGGATTAGAATTTTGAAGATAACACAGCATAGTTATTTCATAAGAATATTTTTAACTTTGCAGCAAAAAGAAAACTTATTCCACCTTAAAATATGTTGAATATAAAAAAACGGGACAAATTTGAGAGTCAGCAGTCACATAATGCCGATATTCAGTAAAACCGAGATAGATTTTTCCCCATAAAACAAAAGAATAATGGAAATTAATGTAATTTTTCAAGCCTTTCTTTCATAGATCTGAGTCTCCATTAAAAGCTCCTTTCATAAAGTCTCCTTCATTAAAATGAAAAGTTTCATAGACCGTTATAATGGTGTCATCCTTAAGCTTCATCGGCTTCCAGTTTTAATAGGAAGAGTCTCAACAATCATGGAGATGGTTTTTTAAGCTTTTAACTCCCTGGTAGTTTTTATTCGAAATATTCAGCGACCGTTAACAGTTCTTTTTTTGTGTGTTTCTGGCAGTATGACTGTTGAGGTTCACAGCAAGAAAGATGTTGAAATAACACCCTTTTTAGAATTAAATAAATGTTGGATGATATTAGAATATAAAACGTTTAATTTGGAGTCGATATGTTTGTTTTTAAATGTAAGTAATTAATTTTATTAATACCTCAGAAGAATCTTAATTTGTTTCCTTGCATTGTTAAGTAAATTTGGTAGCTAATATTCTTTGTGTAAGATTAATTATCTAAAAATAATGCGATTAATAGAATAAATCTGTTTAAGATAATTAGTTGCTTTGTATTTGGAATGCAAATGTCTGTGTTTTGTTTAATCCATTCACAAGTAAAAAATTTGATGCATGGAATTGAGATTTATTTCCAAAGTCAACGCGGTAAGAAAAAAAATCCCTACGTTATTAGAAAAAATCATAAATTACTTTAATAATCAAGTTCCTTATCAGTCCAACACATTATTAACCCGCGGGTAAACAGTGGATACTTATTCAAAATGATGTTTGACTTTTATTACAACTTACTAAAACGATTTTTTTAATTAGTAGTTTAAATTAATACAATCAAATGGAGTGACTGAGGTGACTTTTAAATCATATTTTGTTCTGTTTTTACAAAGCTTCTGGTTTTTACTGACTTAAATACACAAGAACTCAATGTTGGTCTACATTTGCGACTTTTATAAACTTTTTTCTATTAGAACTCATACATTTCTAAATTTTTATTTGTAAGAGGTGCATTTTAATAGTCACCGTGTCATCTTATGTCAATATTTTTTTTGAAACTGTCGATACATACCTATATTTATATCTATGTATCTCATTCCCTTAGAACAGTCAGTTTGTTCATAATAAAGACTTATGACATGTAGGCATCATGGGACTCGTAACAAGATTCTCTACACATGAGTGTCCTAAGGTGCTCTTTTGAGGATTTGGTAATTAAACATAACTGCTTAACATGTGTGTTAAGCAGAAAATTTTCTTTTCCAAAATATCAATGGATACAAGTACCTTAATCTCAACATAATTATAACAAAATAAATACATTTCTTATATTTTAAAAATGGTCAATCAACGACACATGATTGTACCACGCAAAGCAAGAAAACTTATGTAAATAATTATCGAAACATACAGAAGGTTCCAAAACAAGTTTAAAAGTAGATTTTAGTATAATTTACCATCTATAAGCACAAATTCATAATAATAAAGTTGCGTCTGAAAAGTGGGGTGTCCCAAGCTGGGCTGTGTTGTAACACGTTCTTCACTCTCCCCTACTGATTTCATCTCTCTGTAATACACCTTTTATGATCTTTCTCCGGATTATAGGGGTAAAGTAAGTTCATCATAACACACGATATAAATCATTTTTATAAATCCTGTTTGCTCTCAAATACACCTACTACATTACATTATGTTAAACTTATTTTTCGAAATAAATAAAAAAATACGTTGTATTCCAAAAGAAACGCCGTATTACTTATAAAATATTTCAAAATGTTTACTAATACAATTAATTGCTAAAATTAATATAAGAAATATTGGAAACTGCAAAAAATGACTATCTTTTAGTCTATATAGAAAAAAATTGATGCATGAGTATTTTGATACCTAAAGTTTAATGTGTTAATGATTTTGCAAGAAATATTTGTGGTCTCACCATTTATCTTTTGTTCATAACATAATTTTTGGGAATCCTCTGAATAATAGTTTAACAGAATTATTGAGGGCTGACGTCGGTTAAAACTGGGACAAGTGATTTCTTTGCTTGACAATATAGATCATTTTGTACCAATTAGTTGATAGTTTAATTTAGGGATAAATTAACCCCTGTGATAGTGAATAAAAATATAGTAAATAAACTATAAGGGAAGAAAGCCACTAAATGCTTGATGTTATATATCAGCGGTCGGCAACTGGCGGACCGCGGTCCGCATCCGGACTGCGTGGGGTTATTTTGCGGACCGCCAAAACGTTTTAAAAATCATTAATTTGTATTTTTACACTTCAAAAATTAGTTTGACCAGCTTATTAAGCCCCAAATTTCAAAAAATTTCCTGGGGAATCCCCCAGACCCCCATTTTTAATGTGAAAACTTCTAATAGTATTAAAACAAGCGGGTAGCATACTCAAATTACATCGTTGTAAAAATATATGTGATTTGGAAGATAACAATTTAAAGTAGTAATAGTAACTTGTTTTTTTTCTCCGGACCTCGATGAAAATTTTCAAAATTATTTGGACTCCACGTAAAATTACTTGCCGACCCCTGTTATATATTTTGTCTTTAAAAATTACAACAATATTTAGGGTATAAGAGGTTCTATAAAATAATCAGAGGAAGTCATACGTAAAGTATTATAAAAAGTACACTATTAATTATAATTATACAAATAAATTTATTACACCATGCTGTCCCTTTTATATCCCTTTTCACTTCTTATAGCGCTTTTATTACTATTTTAATTGGGACTAAACTTTAAAGGAATCCTTCTAATTATTCTCCAAAATTAAAATATTAATCCTCATTAGGTATCAAAAAACTATTTCTATAAAAATACACATATTTATGAATATTTTGTTACAATCAATGCAATAGGTCCTCAGAAATCAAAGCTAAAAAATCGAATGTAAAAAATTTCAACCTAATTTAAATATATCAAATATTCAATTCATAAAATGATAGATAAGATTATTTCATTATCTTAAATTTATTTTAATTATTATATACCAAAACGTGTAATGATTTTGTGGACTGACAATAATTGATGATGATTTAATTTCTGCGATTAATATCAGAGTCCAGGTGTTGAACTTGATTTATGGATTTGAAATCTCCATGAGATACTAATTAATTCGAAGGAAATCAAAAGAAAATAAATCATTATATAAATGATTGGGCCTCATATTAGGCGATTAAATTTGACCAATCAGCACTATGTTGTAATGTGAAAATTATCTATATCATTAGTTAATCAGTTATTATTCGTTAACAAATACACCAGATTATTAAAAAAATTCAGGTAACTAATTCACTTAAAGAAATATTTTATAATTTTAAAAATATAAATTGCAAAATTCATTAAAGTGTTTAAAATGAAAGGAAATGTGATTTATGAATTTCAATAAAATAAGTGAGATAAAAGTACTAAAGGAATATAAATTTCGTGTAAAACATTAATTTTGATATTGAAGTAAAACTTAACTACTCTCAACTTGATTTTGGCAGTATCATAATTTAAGTTAGACACAAAAACTACTATGAAAGCAAACTCATATACTAAATAGTTTATATGAATATAAACTTATACTTCTTTAGTACTTTTTAAAGGAAAGTGTAATTAGACTAACTTTCCAACTACTTATGTTATGAATGGCTTAGGTTTTCTTTTGTCATGATGAAACAATATAGAGTGGGATATTTTAATAAGTATTAAACTTAATTTTAGAAAAGTTATAGAATCAGTTTGTGAACATAAAATTATGGAAATTTACAACCTTAGGATTGGATGACATGCTTTTACAGATTTTCTTTAATTAATCACAAATAATATCCATGAGTATTTTTACATGATATTTAGCTTATAAATAATTATTTGTGTTATTTCTTATTACAAAAAGTATTAACCTAATGCAGCAACTGTTGAGTAGACATAATTGTTAAAAAGTGAAAATTATGGCAGAAACTTAAGTTTGTTTTATCACAATCTATTATTACCTAATGAGAACTATAAGAGGATATGAAATTTCACACTCCTTGAGAAAACTCTATTTGCATATTTTGCCACTTTAGAATCCAACAATTTTGCGTAAACATTTGAATAGTATCCTATTCACCATACCACATCTAGTGAAAAATATTTTTAAGAACGAATACGAATATCGCTACATGAAAAGATAGGGAAAATCCTCAAGAGCTATTTTTCTTTCAAGGCAACGAATTTTCGAAGCACTTAAATTTATTATACACTTTGAAATCGATAGAATATTTCACACTTTTAACGAGAAAGTATTACTAAAAGCATGCATAGGTTAATGTAATTGTTGGAAGCATGTGTGAACCTTTTAGGGTCAAATCTGATTTTTATTCATTTACTAGCTAAGACACATATTTTAAAGCAGTATCTACTTGGGTTAAACTTTTTTTTGTATTTTCTCTGTAAACTATTTAATCTCGTTAATGTTGTATCATAACAAGGAATTAATAAACTTTGTCAAAATTTGTATTGAATTATAGTGAGCGCATGGAAGTATTACTTCATTATAAATTGTCTTTTTTAAAAGAAAAAAGTAACTTGACATTGAATGTTTTAAATAAATGGTGCATACGAATGGGACTTCACAGATAAAAGTTATAACTTTGGTTGATTAGAGGTATCCATAAGGTTTTTTCTTGTCGCTTGAAATTATACAAACTGATTTTGTGAGTTTTTTAATACTAATAATTGGTTTGTGAGTTTTTTAGTACTAATAATTTGGTATTATAAATTATTAATTATTTGATAGCTTTAATGGTTCTCAATTTTTTTAAATATCTAATGTCTTCAATTTATTAATATCATAAAAAGATTGTAATTTCAAAATCTATTATATTTTTCATATAAAAACAGAATATTTGTAAAAGAAATTATTTTTTGTTTCAACTTTTTCTAGTTAAGAATGGAAATTTCCTTAGTCAATAAGGGGTTATAATATTCAAAGCAATATAAAGATGCTAGTTATGGTTAGAACCAGTAGCTAATTTTTAACAATATAAAGGTTTTGGTGGAACTTATCAGTTGTTGGTTTAAAGTTTGTTAAATTTATCTACTGTAATAAAATTGTTATACCAAAACGTTATTTCTATAAGAAAATGTAAATAATAATTTTGTCTTAAAAATTACAAAACCATTTTTATTGTAATATGTTTTAAATGAAATTATTGAGGAAAGCGTTATACAATGCCCCACAAGTTTTCTGCAATACAAATTGCTATTGCATTTTGTTTCCACTAGAGTTTCTTGCGTGTAACACGAACTTTTATTTATCTCGATTAGTTGTTCCATTGTTTTCAAAATATGCTTAATATTTTGAATACAATACCCTCACATACTATCATAAGTTCTTGAAAACCTTAATTTATTTTCTTAAATTTTTTAGTTAAGTAGTATGCAACGGAAAGGATCATCAATAACCTTTGATATATTCTTTACGAAACATCAACTGCTTTAAGACCTTAATGAAAATTCCGTGCATCTTAAAAATTTTAAGTAGTATTGCTTTTTTAATAAAGGAAAAATATATCTGAACCATTTTTTAAAAATAAACAGGATGTGTCAACGAGGTAAAAACACTGCACAACCAGATTCTTTGCATGGAGTACATAAATAAATGACTAACTATACCTTTATGACCCATAGTTTTCCAGAAAATAGCTACAGAAAAAGGTTTTGACATCAGGTTTTCTCCAAAAAAAAGGATAATGGAAACGTGGAAACGTGATTAACCTGATATTTGGACATGTTTTTGGTAAACTAATTTGGGTTCTTACGTATTATGCCGTTGACCGTGCCGCTTAATCCGAAAACGTTATCAAATCACATTGATTGTTCTATATCTATACCACTGAATTTAACGGCTACCGAATGGTCGACGGTATAATGCGTAAGTACCCTAATTTGCTACAACAAACAGACATTGCTCTTGCATGTGCACACCGTGGAAAAATATTAATTTTTTAAATATGTCTTTTACTGGGTATGACGTTACATTTTTTCGAAAAATAAAAGTCGTAGTAGAGGTATAGTTATTTTTGAATTTTTTATGTATTCCAAGCAACGAACTTTCTGTCCAGAGTTAGGGCGGACTTTCTCCTGTGTAACGCAAAACAGAATTACAGTTACAGTATTGAAATCTTCAAACGCCAACTCATTAATTTGAGAATAGCCGTTCCGAAGGTTAGACTCGTGGGGATGGGGGAAAATCAATGCCGTACAATTATTACATATTAATTGTAATTTTGGTAACATGAACACTAGCGTAATAAGGTTTATGGTAAGACTAGAGCCCCATTGTTATTATTATCAGCATGATAACTTTAATTGGAGTAGGTGTGCATCTGTCCAATGTGCTTCAAATTTTGGGAAAGGTAATACCCTAATGTATTAAGTAACACTATAATTGTGGTAAAGGGTCATTCCACGCCAAATCAGCACACTTTTTTAGCATCGCCGTCACTGATTTTCTTAAAAACATTTTTTACTCGTGTTCTACACATGTATCCTTAAATTAAGGATAATTTGAATGTTAATAATAATTTTTATAATGATACAATTCTTAGTTCAATATCAATAAAGTTCAAGGCTATGTAAACTTCTAAAAGTGGAAATATGTGGTCGGGATCAAATTACCATAACAATAGTTTAAAGGGGTACAGAGGCCCTCCATTGAGTTCCAAACGTAATCGGAACGACAGTATAAACGTTCATGTGGGAGTCATTTAGCAAAAAAATCCTAGTTTTTTGTAAAGAATATGATATTCCTGAACTCCATGCATGATTTTAAGTGCGTGGAATATTTTTAAGTATGATTTTTAGACGGTATTGACACCTCCTCTATCTTCATTTTCGGCAAATTTTAGCCCTTGGATCCATTATTGCTGGGTGAAAACCATATTTTTTGAATATCTCGTTTGTGTTTGTTTCGACTTATGTCTGGGGACCCTGAAAATTACATTACATGAACTAAGATCTGTGTCATTATCCCTGCAAAGTCAAATTATCCTTAATTTTTGAGAAACGAGTGTATTTGTATCTCTTTGAAAAAAAAATGCAGAAAAGATGCGTAAAGAGGACAAAATATGCCAAAACTGGACCACGATGAGTCCTTTATATTTCTCTAGTTGTATAGCGGCGGCTGTCCTATTATTCTCATTTTAAGGTATTTTTAATGTTCTTTTTTTAATGGTGGAAAAATGTTGGGACAACCTTTTTTTTATCAAACAAAATATTAACCACTTATAAAGTTATGAAATTAATTACAGGAATATGTTATATTATTGTAAATAATCTGGGGAAATTAAAGGGTAATAATGATGGGATCAGTGTAAAAAATTATTGAAATCAAAATTTTGGGTTTTTTTTTCGTATTTTCATTTAAGACACATATTAGCTAAATATTATTATTTAGGTCCTATATATTAAGTTGTATTGAACTGCTTTTCACAATGAGCCCATGCAAGCCCGGCTTTACTTATATATGTTTCTGGCAATTTGATAAATCGGGCATTTTTTATAATGCCCGAAGAAGAGGGCAATGTGATAAATTCAATGACATTTATCAATGAAATTTATCGCTTTGCCCATCTCCACTCTGGGCATTATTAATAATGCCCCAATTAATCACTTTGCCCGTCCCGTAACATATACAATTCATACATTAACTCAAACCATATACATATGTAGTACCACTGTATCAATGGACAGTTAGCATCTGAAATGCATTGTAAATTACTTGATACTGAACTAACTTGACTTTATAATATAAACATACCTCTTCACAAACTGTGTGAAAATTTTAGCTTTTAAAAAATTAACATTTCATGAAATTTAGTTTAGAGGTAACCTAGTGACTTATTTAATGGATGATAAAGGTCGAAGAATCCTAAAACGATGAAAAATATGAACTACCATTTCTAGACACTTCTAAATGTTTCTCTTATTCTCTTAAGGAAGATTTAGTTTTCTGAAGTCAACTTTTATTTTCAAAAAAATATAAAGGAGGAATAATAATAATAATAATATTAATATTAATAATAATATAGATAGAAGGAATTGAATTAAGCAAAGCTTTTTTTCTCTTGTTCAAGTTATGGATTTTATTTCAGTAAAATCATCTTATTGGTTCATTTTGAGTGACCAATTGTTAAATAGGTTGTTAGTGGTATAAAAACAATGTTTTCTGAGTAAAGATAATATGACAAAGGTAATAAATTAGATGGTGAACACAAAAATAATTTACAAATGCTTAAAAATATTTATGTGGAATATAAAGTTTGTTTTGAGAAAGCTCTTAAAATTTAAATTAAATTGAGTTGAAAATTGGATATATCAAGCAAAACTAGAAGCAGTTTTATTTTTTAATTAGCATGAAAACTAATCGTAAAACTTACAAATATCTGAAATTGAAACCGCATGTTTCTTCTTAACATGTATCAAAAAAGTTTTGAAACAAAATAAAGCTTGATTATTTGCGCATTTTGTTGTTCTAACGTTGCTTTTACATTACCTTCGTAACGAAAATTATATCTAAAATAAAAATACAAATGGGTTCATGGTATTTTATGTGGGTTTTTTTTCAATTTTTCTGAGTATTGAGAAATAATTTTGTGTTAATTAGAACACTAATGCTCCCCTTTTCATATAAACTTATTTATTAATTAACATTTCAAATACAAATTTCGAATATTGATTTGCAACTTTTAAGACTTCTATAGAGGAGAAATAAACAAAATGAAAACTTTTAAATTATTCTTCTAATTGTTCGAGAGTTAATAAAATAAAAATTCTTCAACACAATAGGACTTAAGAAACTTTTTATACCATTTAAAGTAAACTTTTAAATTCATAGTTGCAAATTGTAGATACAGACATATTTGACAAATTTGTTTCTTTTCTAATAATTTTTTTTCTAACAACGCAGGCCGTAAAAATCATCCGCAATCTAAGAACTATTTACAAAAAATTTTCATGTTATCAAAACTATCTAAATAAATTGTGCACATCTCTACTAAACTTGTTTAAAAGTACATAAATAAAAGCAAAACTCACCGCTTCGATTGAAAAAAGTTCCAAAACTCCAAATATCGCACAAGAACGGGTAAAAAAAACTTCCACACCTGGATATCACTGGACCTCGGGTACCCTTCAAAGATCCAAAGGCAATAAAAAGGTCCGGGAAATCATGATTAAATAGAATATATATAAAGTTTCGTTCGGCGGGGAAGCAAGTACAATACGCATGCGCCAACCCAAGTTCTCGAGAAGCGCAACCATTGGTCGCGCCCACTTGTTGATCGTGACGTCACGTAGGTACCATCGATTGTTGTTCCCTCCGAAAATGACAGAAAAAAAATATTAATACTAACATCAACAGAAGCAGAAGGATATATCCCTGAGATAAAATCTCGGGTAAATGCTTTTCAGAGAAAGGCATATCTTCGAAAGCTTGTTACACACTGTGTAATATCACCAGAAGAGGGAGAAAAAGCAGTGCAGCCAGGGTTCTGGGAAGGGCAGTGACATGGGTTTTTCAATGGGTCATTAATTAGATTTGTAATTAAGGGGGTTGCTACTATTAAAAGAGGGCTTTCAGTTTTGACGTGGGAGTTTCGTATTTTTTATCAGTAAGAGCATTGTTTAGGAGATTTTCACTGCAGATTTGTAAAATTGAATGATGTTAGTGTATTATATTTAGGCATAAACGAGTTAAAAAGTTATTGAAAATGCAAAAAAAATTTTCGATATAATGTTAAAATTCATAGAATTCGTTAAAAAGTTAAGCGCTAACTTTTCGAAATGTTTTTTACATATTCTAATAATATAGTAATAATTTAATTAATGATTTAATTTATTTCCATTTAAGTATCTTTCGTCGAATTTTACCGCCACTTTCTTCTTTTATTAAGTAATAATAATATGCTATTATATTAATAAAAAAACCTTTGAAAACCCGATTATTTTCTTTAATGTTTCCATATTTTTATCTTACGATTTAAACTCAAAATAAAAATATGTAGCTCATCCGAAAAAGTTCCAGTTAATTGAATAATATGGATTTTATATTTTAGGGGTCCAATAACTTTCTATTCAATTATTTCTCACGTTGGTTTAATTATCTTTATAAAACATCTACGGAAGTTTTTTTATCACTAATTGAATGTAAAAATGCTTTCAAAACGAAAAAATCATGATGCTAAATAAATTTCCTTTTTATTACTTATAAAATATTTATAATCTTTTATGGTTATCATTAGTTCTTGTCAGAAGATTAACCCGAGTTTCTCAAGATATCTTAAAATGTGGGAATAAAAATAATAAAATGAGAATAATTAAAAAGTGAAAAAATGGGGGGGTTCAATATCTTTTGCAGCTTGGGTACATATTTAAATTTGTGACTTAAATTATACAATCTAAATTTAAAAAGGAATATATATTTTAACTGAACAATTATAATTTTAATCGAGGAAAGGTTGGATAAGAAAAACTACAAAAAGTTAACTAACGAAAACAAAAAAACTTTTAATTCTTATCAATAAACTTTTGAAATATGTCTGATAAAATACTATGTTGGACGTAAAAAATAGGTTAGGATTTTTATCATGATATCTGTTTTTTTCTGTTAGTAGTAGGTATAGTACCATTACTTCAAAAAGAGTTTATAAAGCTTACATATGTACTTTTGTTGTTTTATCAAAGCTTTTTAATTAAGAGGTCCAATTGGTTGACTAGTTTGAGTGTCAAGTTTTTATGTTCTTGGTTCTATAACTTAAATCTGCAAAAATTTTTGTCTAAAACAAACCAGTGAAGTTGAATAATTTCTTTGAGTTATTTTGACATTTGATAAAACGGTTTAGAGTCATCTTTTAAGGCATTTGTCTCCATTTAAAAATAATATAGTTATACAGCCAGTATAGAAACTTCTGACATCTTACAATATTTTTGCGATTGTTATAGAAACGATTTTTTTCTTTATTACAGGAATGACGATAATTAATAGACGCTGAAAGAAGTTTTGTGCAAATCAGCGTGGCTATCATTTGATTTTTCACTTCTTTCCAGAGGTTTGGTTTTCTGCTAAAGATTTTCCCCTGGCGGTATGACAATACACTTTTTTATGAGATGTTTTCAAAACACCTTCTACCAGCATCCAAATCATTTTTCCACCATTCCTAAACCAAATTTAAAAATAAATCAGGATTTTCTCAAGGGTAAAACACCATCATTAAAAACAACACGTGTCTTGAAAACTCACGAAAACATTTATCTATCTTCCTTACTGTGTCAGCAAGCTCATTACTCCCATAGCCCCGAAATTAAATCACTAATGGAAAATATCCCTGAGAAATCATCAGAAACTAATCCACTTCTTAAACCCTCTCGGCCTTTTTAAGAAGTGTCAACACAACTCACACTTTCGCACCCAAAAACTCTTCTTTCCGATAGATATAGGATTTTAACCTACTCCGGTCTCTTCATTGGATTTGAGTCAATGCATTTTGTGTTTCTTCTCTCTGGCCTTCCCCTCCTTTTCAAAAATAGCCTCGCCCCGGCTTATCTGAACTTGGAATGAAACTTTAGCACGAGTAGTTACGGTTATTGCTTTTAAAACGCTTTGTAACTTTTCGTTGCAGTGTTCTGTGTGGTAACCTTCCAAATCTAAACCATGGTATTGGTTGTGGAGTGTGTGGTGAATAGGAAGTATCGATTTTCTTTGCGATTGAGATTGAGAATGAAAGATCTGAAGATGTTTTTGGTAGTAAACACATTCAAATGTAGTTACTATAGGGTGGTTGAATGTAAAGCCACTTTGGATTGAATTGGATTTGCATTTGAGGCTTTACGTTTAAAAGCAATTATTTAAAACATTCCTGAACAAAAAAAAGAAACTTATCCAGAATTTAAAAATATCCACAAAGTTTACAGTAATTTATGTAGCAAAAGGTTCTAAAAAAGTCACATTTATTTTAGAAAATTGTTCGTTGCGTTATCTTTGCGATTGGGAATAAAAGATCTAAAGATTTTGGTAGTAACCACATTCAAATATAGAGTTTCTTTAATGGGGTTGAATGCAAAACAACTTTGGATTGAAATGGATTTGTAATTGATGCTTGACTAAAAGCAATCATTTAAAACATTTCTGAACAAAAAAAACATTGTTAAGCATTTCCAAAAAAAAGAAAAAATTCATAATGTTAGTGGTAATTTCTGTACCAAAAGGTTCTAAAAAAAGTAGCATATTTTTAAAAAGCAAATTGTTGCTAACTTTCTTTTACTGGGGAAAGTAAAATGGAAGAACATGATCTTACAACAAACAAACTATAGGTAGCATCAGTTTTTAATGAAATCGTCAAATTTAAAAACGGAATAAATGCAAAAGCTAAGATGTGAGAAAATCGAAAAAACTGCATTACCGTACCAATTTTTTAATGGAAACTCAGGACCCTATTTAAAATACCTAGAACAACCATCGAACGAGTTTAAACCGTGTTTAAGTGAAAAACTTTTATACGGAAAAGTATTAACATTGAAATAGAAGTTGAATGTTTATACTTTTAACTGAGTTATTTTTAATATCTTATTCTATGAGTTCTTGGACAGTAAAATGGAATGGATAGTGAATTATTTTTTCATCCTTAACATTCTTATATATGAGTATGAGCTTCTTCATCAATATAAGTACCAGTTATGATGTCAGAAACATGCTCTAGTTCTTTAGTATACTGTTCTTAGATCTTGGGGATGAAATGACAAGAGCACTTGCAGTGTTGCATAGATTAGGTCAAGCGAAAAAAAATTTATATTGATCTTTTCATTTTAATAGGTTTTACGAATCATTGCCATATCATATGCGATAAAATAATATAATTCTGGAAAAGATTTAAATTCTTTGTTTATCTTTTTTATCAATACAATTTTATTATATTTTACTTAACAGTTTTTTTACAAATCAATACATTTAACCCTTTCAATACGGCAAGGGAATCAGAAAAGTGCAATTTTTGCACTTGTTTGAGCTCCTGGGGGGCAACTGCGATGAGATATCCATTAGATCAGCGGTTCCCAAAGTGGTCCATATGGACCCCCAGTGGTCCACAGCGACTTTCAGGGGGTCCACGGGCATGAAAATTAAAATTAGGGGTCCACAGCAACTTCTAGGGGGTCCACAGCGACTTTCAGAGGTTCACGGGAAAAATTTCATTTCATTAAAAGTTTGTATTTTTTATAATCAAATTTTAGTAATATGGAAAGTTGGTTATCATATCACCGAATACACGCAACGCGAGCAGGGGCGATGAAATCATTTCTCTTATAGCGGTGGAGAGCCCCCGACCAGCCTCGTATAATTCAATTTCATAAATTAAAACTAAATTTCAGTAGTGTATAATTTCACTTCTTTTCATAGATGAACTTAATTAAATATTGTATGTTAACATGCCCTATATTAATTGTAATTGTTTCTGAAATTTTATGATTTGGTGAATCACTCATATACTAATAATGATAATATGGTTAATAAGCCATTAACTTCGACAAGTTTGCGACCAAAATTTTTATTGTTAAAGCTAAAAATTTTTGTGCCTTGAAATGTAATGATATTAAAAGTTTAGATTTGTTTTTAGTTTCAAACTTTTTAAATGTATGATTTTTATAATTTCATTAAAAATGTTGTGTAACAATATCAATGGCAATTTGATTTATTTTCATAGTTGAACTCAATTAAATATTGTTTGTTAACATGCCTTATCCTATAAATTGTACTTGTTTCTGAACTTTTATGATTTGGTGAATGAATAACTCACTCATAAGTCATTAACTTTGACAAGCTTGCAACCAAAACTTATTAAAATTAAAAGGTTTTGTGTCTTGAAATGTATAGAGATATTAAAAGTTTAGATTTGTTTTTAGTTCAAACTTTTTGAATGTTTGATTATTATAATTTCCCTAAAAATATCGTGTACCATATGAAGGCAAAAATTAAAACAAAGGTTTTTTAAAGATATGTAAAAGTGTGAAATCAAATGCTTATCGATGCAAGAAAAAACGCTTGAAAAAATTGCAGGTCCCCAAGACAGGGGGTCCACGGGGTACGAAAAATGTCGTCAAGGGGTCCACGGGCCAAAAAAGTTTGGGAACCGCTGCATTATATCATGATGTGTTTGGAGGATTAAGGAGCATTTTATTCTGTCCCTTGAAGTTTTTCAGCAACTGGGACATAATGTTGCCTCAGTCGTAATTTCAAAATTTTTCCACCGTGGGACAGCATATGTCCTAGCCGGTGCGAAAGGGTTAAAGAAATATTCTTATTTTGCACGAAAATTGAATTCATGTAGAAATAAGTACAACGTATCTAATAGTTAATAATCTTAGGCTAAATATCTAGAATTTCTTGCCTAAAAAAATTATTACATGCGGTTTAAATTGAGTTCAGCGTATGCAAATGAATAAAATAAATTTAATTTAAAATTGCGCAAATTTTCAAAATTCATTATACAACAACCCCCTGATATAGTGACCCCTTTGTTACAACGACCGGTAAGAAAAATATCATAGTTGTTTTGTCCTAGTTCTAACTTTATTCGATATAACGCCGTTTCATTAAACGACCGTAAATTGTTATTCCCCCTAACGGGTCTTTCAATTAAGGTTCTGCTAATTAAAACTGATTTCACCAGTTCCACATTTTCTACATTTCTCGTACATTTGGGTGGAGTTCTGTAAATCTACGAGTGCAAGAATACCTCTTTTTAAATATTTAAAAAATTATCAATTTAAAAAAAAAGAAAATAAAGAAAAAATGGTAAAATGAAATTTTGTGTTTTTGATTTTTGTTTATCAATCTTTTTTAATGTTTAATACAAGTTCTCTAAATTAATCGAAAATTGAATTTAGTTTTAAATCTATATATTTCCAGGGATTATTTACTCCATTGATATAGATTAAACTGACTTATACAGGGTGATTCTAAATTACATGGACAAACCTCACATGGGGGTAAAAGGGACCTAGACAAGCATATTTTGAAAAACTAGAGGGGGCGCAGATACACCGTTATAGAGCTGGGACCTAATGTAGTGCGAGCGCGTTTCAAAAGGCCGTATTTAGAAGGCCCGTGTGACGAAACAAAACATAATAAAATGAAAAACATTGTTGCATGAGGTACAGGAGTATCCGTACAACTTAAATCCTTAATGTGATAGAAATTGGACCACTTGCTAAACCGTGGGGTTGAGTCTTAAAACGTGCAATATTAATCTCTTAGTCAAACAATGGAGTTCCCTTAATGGTATTTAGAAAAATGATGATCGGGGAAGGAATTTTCAATGATCGTAACATTGATCATTGAAACTATTTGATCATTGAAAATTCCTTCCCCTATCATCATTTTTCTAAGTACCATTAAGGAAACTCCATTCTTTGACTAAAAGATTAATATTGCACTTTTGAAACTCACTCCACGATTTAGAAAGTGGCTCAAATTTTATCGAATTCATGGGGTAAGTAGTAGGGATACTTCCTTACCTTATGCAATAATGTTTTTCATTTTATTATGTTTTGTTTAGTCACACGGGCCTTCTAAAAACGGCCTTTTGAAACGCACTCGCACTACATTAGGTCCTAGCTCTTAAACGGTAAGGCTGCACCCCCTCATTCCTATGCGAAATATGCTTGTCTAGGTCCCCTCTAACCCCATGCGAAGTTTGTCTACGTATTTTCGAATCACCCTGTATAGGGTCATGCGATTTCGTTTTATATTTTAGTTTCATTTATTTTGATAAGTAGGGAGCTACCGCCCCCTGCTCGCTATCGCTCACCAACCCCCGTAAACTGCTGACGCAGGACCTTTTGGAATTGCTTCGCAATTCCCGCAAATTCCAACTCGCTGAACTTAATACACTTAATAAAAAATTTAAACATTTACAGAAAAAACGTCAACCAACTTTCCAAAAATACGTCACCAAATCCCCTCCATGAATAAATCTCCCTTCTCGAACTTATCAAAAATTTAAACGAAATGTTTTTAAAAATATTCATCTTAATTATTTTTAAACTATGATTATAAAAATAACTAATTCTAATTGTTTATCAATATTCGAACCAAACAAAAACCATTATTTTAAAGTAACTCGTTAGTATAATATGCCTAAGTGTTTATCATTCATATTTTTTTAAACCCAGACTTGTTAAACGATACCATTTAAGCAATCGAAAATAATAAGAGAAAACCTACACATCACTTTATGTTTACAATTAATTTCGATAAAATCAGACTAAAAATTTTAAATATTGTACAAAAAGTGTGAAATTTTAGTATAAAATGGCGTACATGTAAGTTTTTAGAGTAGGTTTTTATCAGTCTTTGAGTGATATTTCATTAAGAAAGTAATTTTTTAAAAGGTGAAAAAACATGTTTCACCTTTAAATATAACGTCAATCGGTCGTTGTGATTGGATGCATAATAATTTGATTGACAGTACTTGCTTTGTAACTGCGACCTTATTCGTTATTTAAAAAAATGTATCTTAAAATTGATAACTTTTTCGAAAAATCGAAGGGCCTACTCGGAAATCAGGAAAGAATCCGGACATTTTGATACTATATATGTGTCATTCGGTTCAGTAATTAAAAATCCTTTCTCTGGAAACCGTTCACCAAAAACTTTTTTTTTAGAAAATATTTATTTTCTATTTTGTGCTGCCCCATTAAGCAAAACTGTTATGTATCCTTTCCATAATAGACTTTATTAACATTCATTTAACTAAATTTGTGACTTAATTTCAATACATTTTTTAACCTTTTTGGTGTTAGTCTTTTTATTTTCCACATTTTTACTTTTATAAAACACTAGGGGGCTCTGCCCCCTGCTCGCTATCGCTCACCAACCCCCGGAACTGCTTCGCAGTTCTTTGAAGATCGCTTCGCGATCTTAGCGAGCAGAGCTCGCTTGTTTCATCTCAACTATCCAGTACAACCTAGATCTAGAACTTGTCTGCTTATAGTCTTTTCATTTAGAATAGGCTCCTGAAACAGGATAAAAAACGCTCAATAATGCTTAATGCACGCTAATAATGCAGAAGAAAATTTTTTCGAT
Organism: Tetragnatha versicolor; assembly: GCA_024610705.1. NCBI lineage: Eukaryota > Metazoa > Arthropoda > Arachnida > Araneae > Tetragnathidae > Tetragnatha > Tetragnatha versicolor. Next base: position 22,271,327 of record JANDEH010000011.1, on the reverse strand, counting down.
GATAATTAGAATAATAACTGCTTTTAATACATTACGTCTCAGGCGCTAATTCTAAATGAAGAGAGTATAGTTAATGATAATTTAATATCGAAACTTTTTATCTCTCAAACGTTTCAATAATTTAATTCGGATCATTACCACGAAAATATCAAAATAAAACTCTTACTGCAATATTTTTTTTAAATTATCAATAATTTAATGGATAGGGGGCTACCGCCCTCTGCTCGCTTACGCTCACCAACCCTCGTAACTACTATGCAGTAGACAGTATGCAGATCTGCAATATCTGCAATCGATCTTTAGCAGAGTAAAACAAACTTCCGGAAAATCCTCTTCCTTTCATCGGCACAAATAACACTCAAAAATCTAAATTATTTATTTCTCCAGTGGTTCAAAAAATATCGTAGTATCTTTAAGAGATTTTTAACCAAGTCTAACTATATCGCTAGCAAACTTAGAGCAAAAATGTGCGCCTGAAATCTTTTAAATTTAAATATCCGTGCACGCGACAATCTAGTGAACAGGCAAATATAAAATTAAAAAACATTAAACACGTCTGATAAAGACCTACTAAAACTATGAAAAAAATGAAACTTTGATGCTTAATAATTCCAAAACTAATTAGAATTTTTTAAAGAATTAAACGCCAATCTCTTTCTAAAAAATAAGAATATAAGTGTTTAAAAAATCACATTGATACCGTGATTAGTTTTCATTTTAGATAGAAAAAAACGAAAAAGTGTCAAAAATTTCAAAAATTAAATAATTAATTACTCTAAACCAAATTCGAAATTCGAAAAAAGAGCGACGTAGTGCACATCTTCATACTTCAGAGTATTAGGCTGCAAAAAATCATAGTTCTGCTGCCAATAGATTTTGCTGAACTGGATTACGCGGCGAAAAAAGAAAAACTTCAACTTTGACCTTAAAAATACCCCAGTAATAATTATCACATCAGTTAGCTTTTTGTTCGATAATGTGCCCCAAGTATTCCTCTACAAACATTTCAAATTTCATGAATTTCTATCAAGTAGTTTTTGCGATATGAGAGTTCAAAGAGTTGAAAAATTAAATTTTCTGAAACAGCGGCGGCGGCGGCGGTGACAGTAACTTTTTTTTAATTAGTAGGGCCGTTAAGGGGAAGAATTGTTCAGATTTTGATAAAGGCACCAAAATTGGTGGAAATGTAGTTTCAAACATGCTGAATCCAAAATGGACCAGAACCACTCTGGCGGAAGTCCGGTTCGGGACTTCCGGTCAATAACAAAATGGCCGCCCGCTGGCCTATTTTCGGTTGTTTTAATGATACAAAGGCAATTTTGGTGTCAAATATTATGTTCTAATGGTCAAGGAACACTATTATGATGCAAAAATGTGCAATTTATTTAAAAAAATTGAGTAAAATCCAATAAAATCTCTTAAATAGCGAAAAATTCTAAGTTTAGAAATATTTAAATTATGTATATATTTTCACACATAAATACACTAGCGGAAATAAAAATCCCAACACCAAGAAGGAAAGGAGATATCAAAGTCAAATTTATTTCTGTGGTTGCACATAGTATCAATGTGAAATGCTTAAAAAATCAGCCTTCCTGGATATTAGGGGGCCGAGAAAACCAGGGAGGAGTGTTGTCTCCATAGGTGTCCATTACCGGCGTCACACGTCATGGTATGAGTGACATGGGATTTAAATGACTTTTGAGGGATTGGAGGACCATGTTGCCTCCTCGGGTAGTCCAAATTCATATGGGTGCACCAGCGGACGTTGCATACCGGGCTAGGTGATTTCTCCTCTTTCTCCGGACATGTTTTGTGAGCGTTGGTTCTTACGAACGGATAGGCCAGGGTAAAAATGCAACATAGGGGGTTAAGAAGAAAGCTTGGACATTGCATAAAGCATGTGTTTGTGCATTTTTCTCTTGAAATTTGTCCCCAGGACAGGTCTGGAGGTAAGAACGGACAACCGGCTAAAAAACCTCAATGAAGCAGCTCTGCTTGGCCAAAGTACCGGTAGATCTTACTGAGGACAAGCGGCAGTGGGATGGATGTCGTTTGCAGTACTGCGGATTGTCCGTTTGGTCTGCATAGCTTCTTACATCTTTGTCTACAAATAAGGAGCTGAAAATGGGCCTTTCTGTTTCCAATAGTGCACGAAGTAAGGAAATGAAAATCCCAATTTCATGACATTGTGTTTATGAGAGAATCCTGCTTCGGTTTGGAGCACCACGACGGTTGGGTATGAGTTTGAAGACACAATGGAGAGAGCGCACTCAGCTGATGATTTTCTAATCGTTCCACGGAGTGGTGATGCAGGGTAACGGAGTGTGGATGCATTGGATTCCCTTTCTGCAACTCCTGAGTATGATTCACCAGTACTTCTTCCAACCAGAGCTGCGTCATTGAGGTTTTTTAGCCGGTTGTCCGCCCTTACATTCAGACCTTTCCTGGGGACAAATTTCAAGAGAAACATGCACAACCACATGTTGTATGCAATGTCCAAGCTTTCTTCTTAACCCCCTAGGTTGCATTTTTACCCCGTCTTACCCGTTCTCTAGAACCAACACCCACAAAACAAGTCCGGTTAATGAGGAGAAATCACCTAGCCCAGTATGCAACGTCCGCTGGTGCACCATATGAATTTGGACTACCGGAGGAGGCAACATGGTCCTCCAATCCCTCAAAAGTCATTAAAAGCCCCTGTCACTCAATACTATGACGTGTGACGGCGGTAATGGACACCTATGGAGACAACACTCCTCCCTGGTTTTCTCGGCCCCCTAACATCCAGGAAGGCTGATTTTTTAATCAATTCACATTGATACTATGTGCAATCATAGAAATAAATTTGACTTTGATATCTCCTTTCCTTCTTGGTGTTGGGATTTTTATTTCCGCTAGTGTAATTTAGGCATTAATAATAATGGAAACATAATTTAAAATAATCATATTTATATTTTTATTCGGACTTTATTTACATTTTCCTTTGCAAGCGCAAAGATCAGTGCACAGAAGTTTAGCCCTCAAGCAATTGCAGCGCGATGGAACACATTGTTTTGCAACCACAGCAAATGAGTTCACGGCAATATGCAGATGCTTCTGACAAAGATGTCCAGTAGGGAGTCTTGTTCTTGAACTTTATGCCGAACGGTATTAGTTTTGGAATTGGTAGGAATGTAAAAATATATTGTCTCAATATTCTAGCAGTCTTCGAAAATTTTAAAAGCTCTTTTTCGCTGAAAGATACAGTTGAATCATCTAAGGCATCGGCAACATTTTCACGAAATGCCAAATATATTTCTCTTCCTTTAGGGTACTCCATAAGTCCATCAATCGTTTCAAGCAACTTCTCTTTTAGTCTGGTTGAGTTCACTCTACCTTCGATTTGTAGTCCATACTTGACTAGTGTATTTCTATATAAATTAGCCATGTCAGCTAGCCTACAAAATATTCTGTCGTACCTATATTCTTCAATCATATTTACAATTTCTAAAAAAGCTAGTGACTCTATTTCCGTCTTGTCATTGTGGCCTTCATTGGAATTTAGACTCTTGTGTTTGATATCTCTTACGCGATTATTAAAAGAAACGAGGCATCGACGACGGTGTTATTTAACTTCGGACGATATCACATCGTCAACAGCAAGCTTAGCTAATAAATTTGGATCTTCCATCAACTTTGCAGATTCCCACAGCTTTTCACTGAATGAAAGGTTCGTAACCAAGTGATGCTGTTCATCCTTAATCAACTCATCACAAAATAAGCAGTGCCTTTTCCTTAGTGATCGAGTGTATGCTCGTTTCGGATCCTTCTCGCTTTCAAGGGGACTTTCAAAGTTTTCTTCTAGTTGCCTTAATTTCTTTATTTGTATTTCTAGCTTAACTGAATTATACTTAGCTCGACAACTTTTATGTCACACTGCCCCTTTTGTTAACAATATTTCAGAGATACATTGAGGAGCTCCACAAAGCCGGTCAAGATTTAAAGTTGTTGGTATAGCATTTAATTTCTGAAAGTCGATCAGATTTTCTACTAGAGTAATATAACTCTAAACTATTGGATGCACTACAGATTTGGAGTCGTCAGCTACTTGGAAGAAAATACAAGTATCCCAATTAATCATCGGTCGATGATCTTCAATGTGATTAGAAATAGTTTGGGGATCAAACCATTCCGCCATTAGAGATAATACCTTGATTTTTATCTTCAGATATAAATCAAATTCTTCAAAATTCTGCCCCTAAACCCCCGAAAGAGGATTTTTATTTAGGTATAACCAATCGCAGGAAACATACCTAACACGAGATTTCACGTGCCCAAACAACTTTTCTGTATGAATGTTTCAAAACGTGTACTGTACTAGCTTTAAGTAGCTTTATGTTATCCATTTATTTTATGCATGATTTAAATTTTAATGTCTTTTACAAAACTTAATTAAGTTCAGTTTGAAAATATGTTTAAAAATAAACAAAATAACAATCGGAAGATAACTATAGGATGCAGCTAGTGGTCAGGGACTTAATATTTCTAAACTTAGAATTTTTCGCTATTTAAGAGATTTTATTGGATTGACTTAATTTTTTAAAATAAATTGCACATTTTTGCATCATAATAATGTTCCTTGACCCTTAGAACATAATATTTGACACCAAAATTGCCTTTGTATCATTAAAACAACCGAAAATAGGCCAGCGGGCGGCCATTTTGTTATTGACCGGAATTCCCGAACCGGACTTCCGCCAGAGTGGTTCTGGTCTATTTTGGATTCAGCATGTTTGAAACTACATTTCCATCAATTTTGGTGCCTTTATCAAAATCTGAACAATTCGGGTGTTTTTTTCCCTTTAACGGCCTTACTAAATATAGAGAGATAATAGTTAGTTTTATTTTGTACCCAAAGTATAACTGATTTCAATTAAATTTCAATTATTTTTATCATTTTTACCCAGTTGGAAACTTTCAAAAAAGAAATATAAATCCATCAACTATTTTCAACTTTACTTACATTTTTCACAGTTGATAATCAGATTTATAAATCCCCGTAACTCTGAATTTCTTAAAATTCATGGTCAAAGAAATAAAAATGTGTAAAGAGTTTTTCTTATTTTCTCAAAACTTGGTTTTTCGACCTTTTCAAACTAATGATTAAAATATTGTAGGAAATATTGAACAAAACATTTGGATATTATATTGTTCATATCATAAGTTAAAATCTGACTTCATCATTTGTTATAACTCGTATATTTCTTTTTTGAATGAATCCCTTCCCAGAGAACTTCTTATTGACCTGACAATCATCCCAACGTCTGTGATCATGTACGCTCGATTAATACCATTCATACTCACACGTACGGAACAGCTTGCATTCATATAACAGGGGACACATTTTTTTCTTCAACCCACGTAAGTGATATGATTCCTAAATGTCGATTGCTCATTACAGATTGAAATTTATTTCAAAACCAGAGATCAAAACGAGAATGGAGTTCTTAAAAATGAATTATACCTGTTTTGATATTGACCTCAAAACCTGAACGATTAAGTTGGTGCGTTTTGTAAGTGTAAAAGCTTTATATTATAATAGAGAGCAACGCGTTAGAGTTGACCCTACGACGTCACTAACAAACAAAGGAATTCCCATCGTGGTGTCTGAATTTCGAGTGAAACAAAGAACTTCAATCTTAAAATATTATTATTTCGTTAAACCCATGTATATATAGTGTCTTTTTATCACGATTTCTGTACCGTTAGCAACCCAACAGTAGGCTTACCGTATTTTCTCGGGTCCAACCCAGGACATATTTTTAAAATTTCTTAATAAAGGCTCTATAAAACTACCAAAGATTACAAACTAAGAAAACACTGTTCAAACTAATAAACGTTAATAAGAAATATGACATTTTATATTTTCATTTAACATTACTTTTTCAAAAAATGTTTGATTGACTTAATTTTGTATCATAAAATTATCTGAAAGTAAGTTTTGAGAAGTAATTAGACTTTTAGAAAATGTAATTAAATTCAATTTTTAAACAGATTGGTCAGGATTTTTGTCTGGGAAATCTTAAATGAATGAAACCTCGGACATTACCATGGGCAGCTCTAAAAACCCCAGACTGTCCGGGATAAACCCGGACGTAGGGTTATTCTACGTAGAAGTAGGTAAACAAATGCAGTTTCTAAAATTGTTATCCAAAACTTAACAAAAATTGTGTCCAGTCTTAAAATTACGAAAACCCAGGACGTGTAACAAACATAGTTAATAACCCCCAAAACAACTGGAAAAATAGTGAAAAAATCCCATGTTAAAATTTTAATTTTTACACACAAATTTAAAAACGTCCCTCAAAAGGGACGCTGCACAAATGCCTCCGTGTTTCTTCCGTATAGTAAACGCATTGTAGAAAACTATTTTATTGCATCAAAACATTTTCTACCTTATTAAGTACAGCAAAATCGTTTGGAAAGACACTGTAAAGTGAAAATAAATAACAAAAATTAATTAATCATCTATTTAACTGTAAAATTAACCTTAATTAACGTAATTTGAGCATTTTATATTCTTTAAAACACGTTTTTGCTTCCAAATATGAATTAATTGCAAATTAATTAATGGTTTTAATTGAAAACTGCTTTTTCACTTCTATCTTACCTATCATTAAGTAATGGTTACTTAAACTTCATCAAACTATCTTAATTTTTGTGATTTAAGTCTGTAAAATACCCATACTTTTTTTATTTTATTTAATTTTATTGTGTGAAACATATTTTCCCACGAAAATAAAGCATTAGGGTGTGCATTAGAAAGCCGGACTGTAAAGATTGATCTTTAGTATAGAACACAATGATTAGCGACCTCTAATTACAAAAAAAGCCAAAAATTTATCACAAAAGCTACTTTTTCCAATTTTAGTGTCAAAAAGTCATTATAAGTACTAATTATTAAACTTTTAACTTAATTATAAATTGAGGATAGTAAAATAAGTAATAAATATTATTGAATAGATAATTTATTTCTTTTAATTAATATAAATTCATTGATTTCTTATAATTGAAGACTTTTTATGTCATTAATTTACGAAAAAAATACCAGTATATTTTCAGAAGAAACTAAACAAAAATAATGAATTTTTAACCTAAAATTAAAGTAATTTTACATTTATCAGTCATTTAATTCATTTCATAAGAATCGAACACGGTTTCATGAAAGAAATAAGGCAACACTAGCATTTAGCATTTCACTATGGGGAAAAGAACAACAAGAACAAGAACATTTATTTGTTTTCAAGAAACACGGCAAAATATACATTACAAAAAAAAAACACATATACTATAAAGAAATAAAAGGAGAAAAAGATTATTACAGTTGTTTGGGTTACTCAGGGGTCAACGCAACCCATATGAGTAACTAATAAAAGGTAAAAATTAAAATAATTTTAAGTATATTATATTACATTTGAAAATTATATTTGAAGATATTTAATACAAAAAAAAAAGAAAAAGTAAATAAATTACACTGAAATACAAGTGAACCACCGCAAGGTGAGCTTCAGTATGATAAATTTAGGTTAAAAAAGAGCGTTCGTGAGGAAAAAAAAATCAGAAGAAATCTTCAATTTTATCTATTGTCATTACAAAATGTTTAAGTTGTTTTTTGAATTTAATTGGGGATCCCTCTGATTTCAAGTCATCGGGTAAAGAATTATAGAATTTAGGTGATAGATAAACAAAATTTTTATGAAAGATCTCTTTATTTGATTTAGGAACGGAATATAGGTTTTTTGATCGTAAATCATAACCAATATCTCGTAAATCAGAACCATGGTCATATTTTACAAAACATATTATGGTTTTAAAGAAAAAAAGATGTCGAATCGGTAATATATTCAATTTTCGGTATAAATCTATTATTGTTGACTGGTTACTACCATTCAAAAACTTTATTATTTTATTTTGAATTTTTATTATAGGTTTTATGTTTTCTAAGTAGTCACCTCCCCAGACAATTAGACCATAACTTAAGATTGAGTTTACCCAAGAATGATACAATTGCAACAAAAAATTCCTATTTATGATTTTTTTTATGTGATAAAATTTATAAAGAACATAACGAAGTTTATTTGTTAAATAGCTCACATGTGATTTCCATTTTAAAGTTGAGTCTACGAATAATCCAAGGTATCTAATAGTTGTTACTTGTTGGAGAGAGGGGCATTTACAATCAAAAACTTTACACTCATTGAGATGAAAACAGAGACTTAGTGATTTAGATGGTCCATAGATGCTAAAGTTAATAAATTTAGTTTTATTTGTGTTGATAGACAGTTTGTTAGCGTTAAACCATTTTTTGATTACTAAAAGATCTTCGTTGATATGATTTTGTAAATCTTCATAGTTAGAACATGAATATAAAATTACTGTGTCATCAGCATAAGTTATGATTTTGCCCTTTATTTTTAATTTACAGAAATCATTAATGTATATGATAAATAATAATGGTCCAAGGATTGAGCCTTGTGGTACACCAGATTTTATATTTAAAAGTTTACTTTTGTAATCACCAAAACTTACAAACTGTTTTCGATTTTTTAGATAAGAAGTGAACCAATTTATTCCAGCACCGCGAATTCCAATAGAATATAGTTTATCAATTAATATATCGTGATCTACGCTGTCAAAAGCTTTAGAGATGTCCAAGAATACAGCAGCCGATTTACAGTTTTTGTCTATACTGTTATAGTTATATTTTGTAAATGCTAATAGTGCGTTTTCAGTACTAAGGCCTGGTATGAATCCGAATTGGTTTTCAGAAATGATTTTGAAAGTTTTCAAATAGTCGTAGAGTCTGGTGTGCACTATTTTTTCTAAAACCTTAGAGAAAACTGGTAGAAGAGAAATTGGTCGATAGTTTGAAAAATCATTAATATCTCCAGATTTATGAACAGGGACAACTATTGCAGTTTTTAGAGATGAAGGGAAGCTACCTTCTAAAAGGGATACGTTAATTATTTTTGTAATGACAGAGATATGATGGTTAGCCACTATTTTAAGTAGTTTTGACGAGATTCTGTCATAACCAGGAGATTTTTTATCATCCAAGGAGTGTATTATTTTGTAGGTTTCCATGTCAGTTGTCTCAGTAAGAAAGAAAGTGTTTAATTGACTAGCTAAATACGTTTTGTAATTACAATTTTCTGTAAATGAAGCGCTTGATCCCATATTTATAAAAAACTGGTTGATGTTTTCTGCTAATAGCTGGACTGGGACAGGACACTGGGATAAAACACTGGGACATTCGTGCCTAGCGTCCCTTTTTAGGGACGTTTTTCGAGGGTCCAAAACATAAAATAAACAACAACTCATCTCAACATAAAATAGTCTCAATAGAGGGTCTAATAATAATAGAGGGTCTCAACATAAAATATTTTGGAAAAATAAAAAAAAACACCCCAACTGATTTAATGTATAAACAGTAATATAATCGGCATTGAAAATTTTTTTAAATAACTACTAGGATTTTTAAACTTTTCCTTTTAAAACTTAAAAAGAGCACTTTTCTGAAAAATTCTTCCAACTTTAAAAAAAGTGAAACATTTTTATTTTAATTTTGCGGTAAATACAAAACTCGATATATAGGCGTATCTCGAGGCGAGGACGATCACTGTCAAGTTTTCCAAGCTCGAAAATCGAATTTTTACGAGTAATCAGCGAATTTATAGCCGAAAACGCTTATTTCCTCATTTCTCTACTAGAGTAGATCTGCTCGACTCACTATTGTAAACCTCAAAAATTAAATATTTTAACAGGAAAAACTCAATAATTGTCCATTTAAAAGCTTTATCTCAGCTATGAAAACATCAAAATAAATTGAAATAATTTATTTTGAAACGTTATTTTCCTTTATTTCAAGATTTTTTTCCTTTAAAATAAAAATATTAATGGAAAAGTATAATTTTTTTATGGAAAACAACTTAAAATGAAACATTGTTTCAAATGAGGGGGTTCACTAGACTTTTAAATTTACAAGATATTTTATTATAGTTTCAAATTTGTTACTTTGTTCACTAGATTTATTAATTTACTAGAGCGGGAACACTGTGATTTGAAAATTACTGGGAACACAGGGATAGGAAAACGTACCGGGAACACCGGGAAATGAAAAATTACCGGGAACATCGAGAGAGGAAAAATTACCGGGAACATCGGGAGAGGAAAAATTTCTGGGAACATCGGGAGAGGAAAAATTTCCGGGAACATCGGGAGAGGAAAATTACCGGGAACATCAGGAGAGGAAAAATTACCGGGAACATCGGGAGAGGAAAAATTACTGGGAACATCAGGAATGGAAAAACTACCGGGATAAAAAATTACCGGGAACACCGGGATAGGAAAATTACCGGGAACACCGGGATAGGAAAAATTACCGAGAACACCGGGATTTGAAAATTACCGGGAACACTCGGATAGGAAAGAGGCGCCTGGGATACCGGGAAGATTGGTTATTGCTGATTTACATAATTATAAATGCATTTTAAGAAAACTCAAAATAAAAATATGTATACACCCCACCCGTGCAAGGCCGGGTATATCAGCTAGTAAATATATAAAAACGTAAAATACACATCCATTCCCCCTGGAGGTCCCTCTGTTCTCATAGTCGAGGTGTTTTTTTTTTAGAAAATACACTCGCGGGAGACTGTCATCGCATTACAAAAACGTGTAAACAAATTGCAGAGAGAGCTGCTTCGACCTCCTAAAAGTATAAACAACCGTCTCCACATCTCCTCCTGTTACAGAAAAAGTATGTCACAGAGATTAACCAAGAGCACATAATCTCATTTCCAGAAAAAGTAAAAACGTAAAAACAAAAAAAAGGCGGGAATATTTGTGAGCGGACCTGGAAAAAGTTGTAACCTTCCCCAGAACCTAATACAATTTCCCCAAACCTTATGTATTGCTCCTATGGAGCTGGGAGGGGCTTCCCCCGAACCAGGTTCGTAGGTTCGAGCACTTTTTCCAGGTCCGTTTGTGAGAGGAGAGATGATGGCTCAAAACAATTATCATTCTCAGCGGTTGCTGTTCGTGCGCCTAGTTCTCTTCTGATATTTAAAACTTAAATTAGATCCTAAATTCAAAATTAATTTGAGTAGTTGGTTTTAAGATAAAAGCATACGATACGGATGAGAGGACAGAGAAGTGGAATATTTACATCGAGTTAAAAAGGATCATGTGGAGAATCAAATGATCAGGTGGGTCTTCATTTCTTTAAATATTTAAAATACTGGGCTGATCAGCACTTGAATTTAAGTGTATTTCTCTAAAGCACTTTATTTACAACTATTTTTTTACTAAGTAAACTTTTATAAGTTTCAATATCTGCTAGCACTTCATTCTACATTTTGAAAAATTAGTTTTCTTTAAATTTATATGAAAATATGCGAATTCAAATCTACTACTACCCAAATTTTATTTTAAATTATTTAAGTTTTATTTAATTTGGGTTCTATCCAAAGAGGTTGTTAGGGGTTCAATCTCCCCTGAAAATTTGGCTTTTTATAAAATATGTATTGTCCCCTCTTGAAAATTCTGGAGAACAAGGAGTGGTTCCCTTTGTGTGTAAAAAAGGGTTCAAAATGTCCAAAAATGAGTTGAAACACTACTTTTTAGGATCAAAATTTCAAAACATTTCTGGGGGAGGACCCCCCAGACCCCCTCTATTTTTGGTGCGGGGGTATAAACAAACCTTTGTCATGAAGTACGCGAAGGAGAGATATTTTGTGTGGTAATGTAAATTTATGAAGTAATGAAACAGAAAACTATGTTTATTATGCTGAATTATAATTGATGTGTATATTGTATAATAATGATAGCATTTGAAATTTATATGCATGATATTTATTCACTGAGGGGGTATTTGATATATTTGTGTTTAACAGGGGCTAATATAAAATCCAATCTTAATAATAAAAGAGCTTTACGGTTCATTCATTCACCGATTCATCGGTTCACCTATCAACGCACAGCAAAATCTACCGGGGCTAAAGAGTCGAAACTTGGTGTGGTGGAAGACTTTACAGTGTATACGCGCACTAAGAAGGGATTTTTTGAAATTCTTTTTTTCTGACCCACAGGGGTGCTTGGAGTGTTTTCTACGTTTTTGAGCCTAGCACCGTCCCAAATGACCCTAGATCTTCGTAACTTCGCAGGAAGGTACCTAACCACAATATCTAGAAAAGCATTTTTCGAATTTTTGATATTCGAATTTTAAGGGGTCTAAAAATTTCCAAAACCTTATTTTACTGAGCATAAACAAAGTTTTACATTTTAGAAGAAAAACTTACTAATAATTTGATATTTCGAAGCGACCGGTTGGTAATATCTTCTTAAAAATATTTCAAAGAAAGTAATTTCTGGATTTTTCGATATTCCATTCTGGAGGGGTTGCACGGGGGTTTGTATATTTACTCCCGTTTTTAGTTTTTGCATTCTATCACCCACCTTATTAATGCAATTGGCATGAAATTTTAGCAGGTTGTACCTCACACAATCGGGAAGGTTTTCAAAAAAGAATTTTTGAATTCAAACCATTCTAAGCTGTCTTTTTTGGCCCTTTTCTAAATTCTGATGCGTAGCTTCAATGTTAAATTGATAACGGTTATTGCTCCTTCCAAGTGACGCAAAACCTCCATTGTTATAAATATTTTTTGAAAAATATTTTATAGCGAGTAGAATTTTAAAAAAATATGATAAAGAAATAATTTGTGATAAAATAAATTTTTTACAATAAATCAAAACTATTTAACCGAAAATATTTATTTTTTTCCATTCAATAAAAATTTAAAATAACAATATTTCATCAGAAGAATTTTAGATAGTTAATGTCAATAATTCCAATGATATCTACTTTTATTTCATGTTTGAAGGTGATTTCTTGAGTTGCTAATAAATCAACCAAAGGGGGGTTCAGGGGGTCTCCCTCTGACCTTTTTTTTATTTTGATTTCAAAAACCGGTTATTAACACTTTATTTTGAAAAAAAAAAATTTTATATTTCAGGAAAGTATTTATTTTTATTTTCTTTGAATTTTCTGAAAACAGCGGGATGAAGGGGGGGAATAAATATTAAGTCAGTAGAAATCGCTGTTCAATAAGAGTGTCTCCCACCAACTTTTTTCTAATTTGAAAATATCAGTCTTAAAAATAAGGATTTCACACATTAATTCTAAACAGGTGGTAATTTTAAAGTTTTTATAACTTAAGGAAGTATAGCATTAAAAAAGAACTCCAGCGGGAAGGCAGTTGACCATAATGCCCTTAAATGATGCTCTGGAAAGGAATATAATGAAGAAACTAATTCTTATTTATTTTTACATAGTTTGAAAAGCCTTTTCCCCCCGAGCGACGGCGGGTATATCAGCTAGTAATTAAATAAAGGTTTATAAACAAAATTTCTTTATTCTTCTGGAAAAAATAATTTGAGAGAAGTAACAGCAGCATAGGTAAAACTTAGGTAAACAATCTTCGTCACATAAAATTATTATAAACTAAATTACATAAAATTTGGTAAAACATTCATGTATATTACTTAATCTGTATCTCCTTCATGAGAAAAAAAAATTCATTCATCTAATAATCATACATATATCGCCTCTCCCGTGCAAGACTCACACAATTGCAAAAGTTGAAATATTTACTCTACGGGAGCTTGGCGCGGAAGGACTTCTAGATAGGTTGCCAAGTCGATAAAGTCGAAGCTCGAGTTTAATCTTTGATGATTATTTCTATTGGCGCTAAGATAAATCGCCAAACAAGGCTTTTTATGTTTTAACGCGTGAATCATGGGCTCATTCTTAACTCAAGTTAAGCACCTTCAGCCACAGTCAGTACTTTGGAGGGTGACCACCAAGTATTGGCACGTTCTCGATCTCATATTTGCCTACGTTTCTGGAAAGTACCTATACTTGTCATCGAAATTATTCTTCCCGTAATAATGAATGTGTATAATAAAATGCACAATTTAATTTTTAAAATACTTGGATTTTATCAGAAATATTTAATTTTTCTTGAGATTCTTAAACAAAATAGGAAAAGTGTTATATTTCTTTTTTTTAATTATTAAACCTCATTTAAAGCTAAAACTATTTCCAACTTAAAAATAATCTATAAATTTTAAATAAGTTGGTTGACTTTCTGTATTTTATAAAATATGTAACTTTATTACTATTTTTAAGAAATTAGAAACATTTCTCTTAGTACGTGAGACCTTTAAACAACTGATCAAGTAAATAGCTATTGACGGTGCAACAACGTAATGTTACATTTGAAGAGTATACGCTATAACCAGTCAACAGTGATTATTTAAATCGGGTCCAAAATAAGTCGCTGAAAATGGCTCTGCAGGATTTTAAATACTTAGTCTAACATTCGTCTTCAGTTAGGCACCTTTGGCGCGGGCAGTTCTCGAGAGGGTGACCACCACCTTCAGAGGTTTTTTGTTTAAATCCATATATTTTGGGCAGACTTTGGTGAACCCAGTGATGGTGTGGAACTTAGATCGTTGTCTTGTGTCCTAGATACAGAGGTCCCTCAGTCAAAAGTAATCACGTAATTTTAGCTACTGCAATCAAATTAAAGATGAAAAATGCAGTCTTAATTAAAAGCAGAGCCATTTCAATCTGTATTAAAAGTAATCATGACTACTTCTGGCTAAATTAAAAGTAATTATTTTCGATCCAGTTAGTAGTTGATAACGAGCAAATCTTATTTTGATGGATTGTGTGACCCATGCCTCCTAACATTCTCAGCATTACCACCATCGGTTTGTTCTTTCTTCCTCTGCTCATACCTAACTTTTGCCTACTTTTCAGGAGAGTATCGATACCTATTATATGCCCCGTGTAAAGTAAAATACACGTAATTTTGTAATCACCTTTTTTAATGAATTAAAAATTTTCTCTGATCGCCAGAGTTTAATTTCAAAGACTGGTTATTGTTTCAGTGCAACCAAAAGGTATTTCATGATCATGTAGCATAATTCTCACGAGGAATGCACAGATAGTCGATTAAAAAAGGTTTTTCATGATAATTTGCTCAGGAAATAAAGTCTACCTATGAAATCGGCTATAAAAGAAACGTAATTTAATTAAAAATGTAAATATATTTCTATGATCATTTATTATTTAGGGCACAATATTCTGATAACAGGTAGATCCTTTCCTGAAAAATAAAAGCAAATGTACGCAAGGAAAGAGAAAACGCAGCTATGCTTGATTTGGTCAGTGGTCACCCACCCAAATACTGACTGCACCCGAAGGTGCTTAAATTCAGTGAAGAAATTTCGATGTTCGATATGCCAGCTAAACCACGATTTTAGATTCAAGCACATAAAGCCGTTTTTGGCAATTTTTTTTAGCGCCAATGGAAATAATCCCCAAAGATCACACTTTTGACTCTATTTTTTCGACTTGGCGACCAATAAAGAAGTCCTTCCACGCCAAGCTCCCGTAAAGTAGACATTTCAACTTTTGCAATTGTGTGAGTCTTGCACGGGAGAGGCGATATATTCACAGGAATTTTAACAAATGCATAGGTAAGTGAACACTCTTGTCCTGTATAAAAAAACAAGTTAAAACCCTGTTATTTATGGTGAAGTTTTCATAAAAAATTTCTAGGGGAGGACCCCATAGACATCCCCATTTTTTACTTCAAACTCTATTATTTTCTATTTTATATAATATGTTCATCAAAATTAAAATCCTACCGAAAAATACTGGTCTAAAATTGGACTGGATGCCAAATACAAGTTAAAAACCTGTTTTAAGGGTAAAATTTCGAAAAAATTTCTGGGGGAGGACCCCCAGACCCCGTTTCGTACTTCAAAATTTCTTAATATAGCAATTTTATATTTTACTAATTTATCTCAGTATTTAGATCACCCTGGATATGATTTTTTTCCGTTTACGATTTCTTTAAAACATGTTACTATTTACTACCGCATTCTGTCCCTATTAAGCGGAAATGTCCCAATTAAGCGGATTGCCGAAATAATAGCGCTCCGGTACTTCTTTGGTTAGAATTTAAGCCCTTTTGAAGCTACTTTTTTGTGGGGTTTCAGGGGCGAGGTTTTTGGGGTTACAACCCCAATAACCCCCCCGTTACGCCTATGGTTTAGGTGCAAGATTCTGATGGAGAAGGCGATGGCATGCTAGAGACACTGGTGTCAGAGGTGGCGCAAGTTTAGAACTGCTGATGCGCCAAGTTTTTAGAGATGAAGATCACTATATAGTTACCCCAACTCATGTTCAGTGAACTATAATGTGCCGCCAAATAGCCAAACTTGCCAACCATCAGCAGTTCTAAACTTGCGCCAAAAAAAAAGTTTTGAGTGATGTATCAGGTATCGTTTGGTTCCCCCCATAGAATTCAAATTTTCTCAATGAGATTATGTAGTGATCTCGATATCATTCCTATCTCAAAACTAAATTCTTGAAACCCTAACATTTTTTATTAATTATTGCATCTGAACTGTAGAACTTTAGCTTTTCCTCATCAGATAACGTGAAACTGAAACTAAAACTAAACTTGATGAAAGAAATTTAACTGCAACTTCCGCTTTCGGCTTTTCCGCGGTTGCCACCGCGCTCTTTTGTTTTTGCTTCTGTTTCCGATTGCCGTCATTTTCATTGAATGTTTACATTTTAAAAAACACTTTGGAGAATTCTATCTTGTTTAAATTAGAGCTCTAGTGTTGTGATAGTGTATGATACAGCTGCGAGGAATAAAGCAATATCTTATTGATTCGGTATTAACTTCCATCTGGGTTTGTTTACTTCTCAATGTTTTAATTTCAGACAACAGTACCAACACACTGTTGAGCTATAAAACTTTGTATCGAATGATTTAACATGATTTGATTGCTAAAGTTACTTGTCAAGTGTTGTAATTTTCTGTGATTTTGTTCCCCGTTAGTATTAAAACACCTTTCATTCGTAATATTGAAACATATTCTCTCCCGGTACCATTTATGTCATATTGAACAGTGCAGCGAAGGATGTCGGAAATTTCTAAAGATTTAGGATTCTTCTCTTGCATTAATTTATTCATTGCGTTACTGTAATTTAAACTTTTATTTCCAGTGAATTCTGTGATCCAATATTAATCTTGTTTAAAGATTGCTATTATTTTGAAATTTATTGCTGCTTTGTAGATTTAGTTTTTATCCGAAATTTTATGCTCATTAAGATTTTAGTTCATTTTTCACAAATGCTTCTCATTCCACACTAATTAACGGAAAATAATTATGGTAATTGCTGACTATACACAATTGGAAAAGAAATCTTGACAAAATTTAAATCTTTAAAAGTGGCTGTATTCTGATCTTTTAAATAGAACCTTTACCACATGAAAACTATTGACGAGTCAATATTTCCTAAAATTAATTTGGTTCTTTTGTATTATCCCCTTGACCATTGGTTTCAGTTGCACATTTCTTTGTCTATGCATTTTCATTTTCATTGGCATGGTTGACAAGATGGGCAATTCCATGTGACTCACGTTACATTCTGACACATATTTTGATTTCCTAATTGCTGTTTATGTAATGAAAATATTTAAATTTTGTCATTAAAAAGACATATTATTAAATAAATCAGCTCTATAAAACAAAATAAATCTTCCATCAGTTAAAAAAATTTATAATAAAAAGCACTGCAGTGTTTTTAACAGTGTGACTCACGTTACCCAAAAAAGACATCGTTTTTTTAATCGTAGAAAAAGCTCAATTATCTCCCCTTATAAAATATTACAAAAATTAATAAATAGATCAAAATGTTCAGAACATTTGAGGTTTTCAAAAATCCTCAATATAACTAATCTAATATGATTTTTGTTAACATAAGCTGCAATTAAATGTGTGACTTACGTTACCTAGTTTTGTGACTCACATACATTTCAAAACAACCTTCTGTAAAAGCTCTACTAATTTTTTTATGAAAACAATTTGTAAAATAAATTATGTTACCTGTTTATTTATTGAAAAGTCTTTAGAATGTATGTATAAATATTAAACATATTCTAATATTTAAAGTTACACAGAGCCTTGAATTTCACTAAATTTTTGCTGAAAAAATTTGAAAAACCATACATTTTGTAACACTTTTTCTCATAGAACAAAAAATAATTTTTTTACTGTTGCAGAACTGTGTGTAACAATATTCCCAAACCTTTTTCAATTAAATGTATAACCATATTTTAAAATATATAGGGTTAAAATGAGGTTTTTCCTTGGAAAAGGGATTTCAACTCTGTGTCCCATGTTTCATGGAATTGCCCAGATCAGCGGTTCTCAAACTTTCTATCGTCACGGACCCCTTTATGTAGCAGTCAGACGTCGCGGACCCCCAACATTTTAAACACCAAAAGCCGTAACCAGACTTTTATTTTGGGTTTTAGATTAATTAAAATTAGCTTATATAAATTATAATAAAATTTTACAATTATTATTCAAGAGGCGTATATAGATGTTTATTTCGGGAGGAGACAAAAATTATTCCTCAGCCCCCTATGTATATTTCATTGGTCCAAGTAGCTTTTTAGTACATTTTAAGTAGAATTTGCGTCTTAGGGAACTTAATATAAAAAAGTTATGAGTAATTAAGTTTAGACTACAAAAGGGGGGTCTGGGGGTCCTCCCCCAGAAAATTGTTCGAAATTCGACTCGAAAAAACAGGCTTTTAATTAGTTTTGATACCCCTATTAGAATTTTTTGAATATAAGTTTTTTTGTAAGATTTGCATTTTGATAAACTTAATGTAAAAAGAAGTTAATAACAATAGAGTTTTAAGAACAAAAGGTATCTGGGGGATCATCCACAGAAAAGTTTTAGAAATTTGACCCTAAAAACACACATGGTTTTAACTTGGTGCTGATACACTTCCGAATTTCAGACTATATTCTTAGGTAGGATTTCGATTTTGATGAACTTATTTTACAAAGGTTTTTAATAATAAAGTACCAAGTACTAGATGGGGTTTGGGGGTCCTACCCCAGAAAATTTTCGGACATTTGAACCAAAAAAACAGGGTTTAAACT
Organism: Tetragnatha versicolor; assembly: GCA_024610705.1. Classification (NCBI taxonomy): domain Eukaryota; kingdom Metazoa; phylum Arthropoda; class Arachnida; order Araneae; family Tetragnathidae; genus Tetragnatha; species Tetragnatha versicolor. Next base: position 22,252,239 of record JANDEH010000011.1, on the reverse strand, counting down.
TGTTTTGATACACTGTGTCCATATTTCAGGGAGGGGATAGGGCCCCTTCACCTACCCTTATATACGCCCCTGAATTACTGTGAGGGTTTGGGGTCTCTTCCAGAAAAAATTTTGAAAATTGGCCTCAAAAAGATGTGTTACTATGTTCATTTTGAGGCATGTTTTTGGTTACACTTGAAGAGAACAGTTAATTTCAATGAAAAAAATTATGCATTGAAGTCAAAATTTCGAGGGGGCTGGGGGTTCTCCCCTAGAAAATTTTTGAAATTTGCCTCTTAAAGCTAGTGTTTCATTTCATTTTGAAACTCTTTGGGGAATTCTAAAAGTAACTTGAGGAATTCCCCAAGGTAACTCGCGGACCCCCTAGGAAGGCGCTGCGGACAGGGGTCCGCGGACCACAGTTTGAGAACCGCTGGCCCAGATGATAATATGCAGGGACCAATCCAGGATTTTAAACTTACCACCCATTTTTTGTGAAAAAATTGCACAGCAGTTTAAATTGTAAGATCTTTATAATTTGTGTGAATTTGAAAACTAGTTTGCAATAGAAACTAAAAATTAATGAAAGCAGCGTTAAATTACTTGTTTCTTCAGTTTTATGGCAATTTAAATACTCAATTAACCATCAACTATTCACACATCATTTAAAAATAATTTTTGTGAAGGTGCCATTTTTGTTTGCACATATTTTGGGAAAGTGCCGATAAACGGTACCAAAATTGGCCTGTATTAGTCCCTGATATGAAGTGTGCCATTAATTTAATTTCATAAAATTAACAACTTTATTATTATACAACCTAGTGTTTATTTTTTTAAAGAAGTTTTATTCATTTCATAGTTTATAGAGCATTATTTCTTAGATTAAAGAAATCTTTTTCACAAAATTCTACCCCAAAAATATGAATTGACCCCTTACATAGTCATGTAATTTTCTCAGATTAGTTCACTGTCATTTTCTCGTTTCCAGATCCGTTGAAGAGCATGTTCTGACATGCCTATTCAAGATGAGAATCCCCCAGCTGAAGGGCAAGGTGTCTTAGCTCCTAGCACTTCCCCTGTAAAGAAAGAGATTCCTTCACCTTCCGATAAAAACAAAGAGAAGGAAGTTGAAGGAGCAGCAAGCATCATGCTTCAATCTGTTACAGGCAGTCTTTTGACTGAGGCTCCCCTGCCTAGTGCTAGTGTTGCTGCATCTTACAGAAGTGGCACTGTAAGTAAAAACATCGTTTAAACTTTAATGAGTAGATAAATCTTAATAGCATGCTCTAACTTTTTGTCTACTGTTCGTAGTTGCTATAGTTGTTCATTGCTTGTTTTATATTACACAAAGTTTTGCATGGTATTACCTAGCTGTTGACAATTGATGTTATTTTTTGATAAATATTAGTGTATATATTACCTGTAAAAGTCAAATGACTAATTAAATTTCCCTCTAGTCATTTCAGTACTTACTAACTAAAAGCCTATCGACTGTAGATATACCCCAAAAGTTATAAAGCATCAGCGCCTGAATATCACTTTTACTGCATTATATAATTAAACAAATAAATTTAATATTACACCTTCATAAACCACAGAAAATCATGATAAACAATATTATTGTGAATAACCACTTTTACGGAAGTAAATGAAGTGTAATTAACACTTTATAATAAATCTTTTTGGCGCACTATACCCTGTATTGGGTCATGCACCTTAAAAACCCAATCATCCATCCATAATAAATCTTTAACCCCTTCCTCAACGTTTTATTTTCTCAATTTCTGACCAAAAAACTTCAATTTTTATTGCTTAAAATTAAAGTATGTTGTATTTTGATACTGAAAAGTGCAAAAATGTTTATCCCAGACACATTTTTGCCCATTTGAAGAGTGTTCAAACATTTGATAATTTGCTACTGATCTCCAGTTTTTCCCACAATGCATCTTCCTAACAATTACATTTTTTAGCAGTTTCTTTAATAAAATGTTATGAATTTATACAAAATTATTTATTTAACTCCCTGAGGTGTTTAAGATGATTATCTGCTCTAAAAAGAAAATTTAAATATAATTTATGCACCACTTTCTGTTCTCAAGTTTTTCCTGCTATATCCCTGCATAAGAAAATCGCCCTTGACATTCAAACTCCATTGACCTTTACTCAGACCATTAATAGGGGGCCAGAACATCCGTCTAGAAATTTCCAGGAACTCCTAGGGAGGGTTATTGAATTTCAGTGCAAAGGAAGAAACACTCTCTAGAACTTTCAAAGCCCAGTTTTATGACTTGTAAATCTCCCGACCAGTCTTCCACGCCCCTTACATTCTTTGAATTTGTTACTGAATGGGAAAGAAGGTAGGAAAGTGCATTGGGAACCCCCCCAACAAGGAAAATAACCCAGAGCTGGCTGAGATTTCTTCCCGTCGCATGACATGTGACTTACTAAAATGGGCTACTTCGCGTTGGACGTATGACATGCGACGGAGACAGAGAAGGGGTTAAATGAAAACATGATCATATCCAGAAGTTTTTATATTCTTTACATGTAGTATTATTGATCTGATTTGCCTCAAATATTCTGAATCTGCTTTTATATTATGAAATGAAGTCCTAAATTTTCCATTTTTGAATCCTAAAATATCAGCCTACAACCTCTGTAACTTGTTATGAATTAAAAACACAGACAATTCATTTCCTCTCCATTTTAAGTTGTGAGATCTATTTCTACTATCAATGTTAAACCCATATGTTGGTGATTTTTGTTTTCTGCAATATGGTTAACGGGTCAAACGTACCAAAATTTCCATCAAAATAGCTGCCGAAGCTCTCTCTTTGATTTAATTATTTTAATCTGTATACCTAATCACCAAAATGAATTGTACCTTCCAAAAATTTCTGCATTTCAATGAAATATGATGAAATCAACCAGTTTCCTATTTGTATGAAACCATTGACCATTTTATATTCATATTTTATCACAGATTCAAGTATTTTTAAAAAGAAGATGCATTCATCCAAAACTCTTTGATGCCAGTAATTAACTTTTCTTGCTCTGAAGTATTTCAAAGTTTAGATTTACTTTTTAACAAGAGAACCAGTTTTTCAATGCTTGTTATAAAAGGTTTGGGGTTGTCTTTTATTTTCAATACTACTTACATAACTTGCTTTATTAAAACTTATTTTTATCAATAGATCATTATTATTATGGCCTTGTGGATTTTATACATTCTTACCAATGATTATTACCTTGAATTTTTTCATTTTACTAATTTGCAGTATCAATTCTTTTGAAATGAACTTTCAACAAGTAAACACATGAGGTTGTGAAATCATTTATGTAAATCTTAAATGCAATGAAAGTAATCTTGGATTAGGTTTTTTAAAGGAAAAGTAGTTGTCTTAAATTTTAACAAAAAGCCTTGGGATGGTTGTATTTTTGCTCTAGTTATATCATATTTCCGGGATGGGCAAGGTTGACTCATCCCTTCAGTGGGTCGATAAAATGAGGACCAAGCATGCTTGGAACTAAACACTGGGGGTCTTGCATTAGGCTGACCATATAACCGGGACATGCCTTGCACCCCAGAGCCCACATGATCAAGAAAACGAAGATGGAGACCGTAGGCCTTGGCCCACTAGGGCTGTTGCGCCAATAAGTTTTTTCTATCATAATTTAGTGTTATTAAAACACATTGTAAAACAAGTGACTTGTGACTGCTTAATAAGAACTGAACAGGATTTTTAGAACTCTGCTTAAAAGAAGTGCTCTAGAACTACCCTTTCCCTCCTCAGGATGGCTCTCACCTGCTGATAGTTTGCTTTCTATTTCTTGCTCACGTGTTAGAGTAAAAGGTGGTAAAAAGGTTTCTGGTAAAGATAGTGCACAGTTTCTATTTTCTTGCAAACAAATTAGTTAAATACCCAATTTTTTTACCTATCTAACCTTTTGTACTCAAATAACTAATTATTTTTTCATAATGATTTTTGAGTTTATATATTGATTATTTGTTTGGTTTTTCATTCTGATAACAATTTAATGGTTGGGTTTTTTTTATTATTTTTAATGTAAAAAATTTATGGAGCTAAAACATGTTTTTCTAAATAACTTTTTGCACTTACAGAATAATTGAGTAATTTGAATAATATCATGGACTATTACTGCCAAGTTGTTTAAATACATAGGCAGTGTTTAGGGGATTAAATTTACTTCCATAATATATTCATTTTTGCTTTTTAGTGGCTAGAAAAAAAGCTTTTCCAAGTTTTACATTTTCATAAGTGTTAATTATATAAGAGAGATAGCTAAAAATTATGTTGAAATGAAATGTAATACCTGTGTATTACATTGAACAATTCCAGTAGATTATTTATTACAAATTCTTCTAGTTTTTTTTTAAGTTTTAACCATGATTTACATTTCAACATTTATTCTATACCAGGGGTTCCCAAACTTTTTTGGCCCATGGACCCCCTGACGACATTTTTTGTACCCCGTGGACAACTGCTATAGGGACTGTTCTAAGAGTAGCTGAAAATCTAATGTTTATGATGTTTTTAAACCAAGCATAAATTTTGTAATTTTTCAAGTGTTTTTTCGTGCATTGATAAGCATATTTGATTTCCGACATTTACATATTTTTTTGCCATTCATATGGTTACACAATATTTTTAAGGAAATTATAACAATCAAACATTTAAAAAGTTGAAAAAAAAACAAATCTAAACTTTTAATATCACTCACTACAGTTCAAAACAGATTTTTCTGAGAATGTTCAGATTTTTTCCTCAAACCTCCCACCGCAAAAAAATTCAGACAGGGTGTTAAAAATAAGCTGAAACCTTGAATTGTGGGATCAAATTTCCAAAAATTTATGGGGAAGGATCCCTAAACCATCTTTTTAAATGCCGTTCACGCAGTTTTTCAGACTTTTTGCTTTATTGTCAATCCCTATCCCTGCATACTTGATATTGATCTCATTCTACTCGTAACAAGCAAAGTTGTTTAAGGTTAATAATTACTCACATTACCTCCTGCATTTTAGTTAATTTACTCCTGAATTTAACTGTGATAAATAGAGTAGGAACCCTGCGCGGCTTTATTTTTGTTTGCTTTTTATTTCTCTCTCACATGTGAAAGCTGCTAAAAAGATTCAAAAATCAGTTTCTTTTGCCTGGAACAGTTTAACATATATTTTGATACAATTTCCTAGAAAAAAGTAGTCAATTTTATGAAATTTTCAAAAAATTTATTTGGAAAGTTAAGGGGTTAAAGGGATCTTGCTAAATTAAAAGTAACTTTCTAACAGATTGTTTACTTTTTTATTATGTTTCACCAGAATTAGTTAATGTTATTAGGACATATCGTAAAAATAAGTATTTCTGATATTGAACGCAATACTTTGATACCTAGAATTTTTTTCCCGCTTCTAGGTAAGAATACGTTAAGTTAAAAGGATTTCAAATTCAATAAAATCAAATTCGCCCAGGCCCAATAGGAGGTGCCCATCAAATTATGTTTCTAATAATTATGTAAGTTAAAGGGATTTCAACACTTAGGGGCCGTCCATAAAGGACGTCACGCTCAGAGGGGGGGAGAGGGTTAATCAATTTGTGACAGTTTGTGACATGGGGGAGGGAGGGGGGTTTGAAAGTTGTGACATCACATCCTGCAGCTGAAAATCAACGAAAAAACCTTGGTTCCGGGCACTTTCAAATTAGTGTATTAGACATATTGTTAGTTTAAGAGCGGGACATGTGACAGAGGGGGGGGAGGGGGTATGGGGAAGTGTGACAGTTTGTGACAAAGGGGGGGGGAGGGGTTCAAAAATGGGCAAAAAAAGTGTGACATCATTTATGGATGGCCCCTTACTAATGTATACTCCTGGTTGGATAACACTGAACACTAATTAAGGTTGCAAATTATGTAATCAGATCAGCTCTCCGTTGTTTTAAAGTTTCCTTTGGCAATATTATAATAATTGAATTATGCATAACAATATATTTTTTCAAACTTTAAATAAATTTTCAGAAAAGTTTTAAATTGTACTGAAAAAAATGTTCTGGATAATCAGAAAAATTTGCCATGCTTGGCATGCAAATGTGTACCTTCTTTATCCAGCTATGTGTGATTTATAATTATTTTCAATCTAAGATTATTCTTGGTTTTTCAGTTTTAATTTGCTATTGGTTACTTAGAATTTTAATGCAAATTTTTTTCTGTTTTTAACTTTTATTTTGGGTGACTTGATTGAAAACACTTCACTCAGTTGCAGCTTACAGCTGAAACCTGTTTCCAAACTTACTCCCAGAGACATAAAAATTATTCCAATTCCTCTTTACACTCTGAACTTTTGAATTAACTCATTTCTTATTTCTACATGACTAATTTGACTTCCGACAATGTTTCAAAGGGTGTTTTTGGATATGGTTTGGGTAAAGTAAGGTGGCACATATAGTTTAAGATATGTGAATCAATTTGTGGCATTTATCATACAAATAATAATAAATGGGGAAATTAAGCTTTTACAAAATATTTTAAAAGATTATATGCAACAAAATTTTCTGTATTTTTTAAGTAAAAATATGTTATTTGTTAAGTGCAAGATTTTTCATAGTTATCAATTTGTATTATTAATTTTTCGTATCTTAAAAAGACAGTAAATTCTAATTTTAATTTTCTACGTTTGTAGATGATTCAAATTGCTAGTAAAGGTAAATTTTTTGTGTGTTGGATCTATAACACAATCTACTGTTTTATGTACATTGAATTGGTGCTTTCATTTAATAAACGATGTAAGTGTTTCCTACAAGTTTCAAAGGAGGAGTATTTATATCCTAGATGTCTTTTGTGTTTGTTAAAAAAATTTAGTTTATTGAGTTAATTACTAATGTGCACCTAGCAGTTTAAAGTTTTGACCAAATGGAAAAAGTGTTAAAGTAGAAATGAATTTTACCCTTAAACATTTACAAAAACTATCAAAATGGTAATTATTTTGTTGTACATAAAGTTTTTGTTTTCAAAAAATTAAATATAAAATTTTTTTATACCAATATTAACATTTACATCTATAAGAATACAGATTTTTTAAACTATTCTTTGTTTACACCAAACAAAGATGGCAGCACTAAAAACTTTCTAGTGTAACGTTATTCATAAATATGATTTTATTTTTAAAAAATTCCAATTTTTTGGCATTTCTTTTTTTCTTTGTTTTTTTAGTTGGATTTTTCAGCATTGTTTAAACATTTTTTAAGTTTTCATTAAATTTTAGTTTTAATTGACATATTAGAATTTTGATATTTTTTTTTGTAAACTGACTACAGTATACCCTCACCCCTTTAACCATGTAATTAAAATAACATTTGGGTGGGTTAGTATCCAAGGGGGTAAAAGTGAAATTATTGGATAACTTCTAAAAGAGATGAATAGACAAATTTTCCAAAGTGTTTTTTATGTATTTTCCTGATCATGATTTTTTTGTATTTTTGGCTTTCAATGATCAAGGTACAAAATATCAAAACCCAAAAACTTGAAATATTAAATTCTTAAGTAATTAATTTTTTTAACTTTAAAAACTTTTTACACTGATACTTGTTTCCATTGACTTTTCATCCTCTTTGAAAACTAAGAAGCTAAAACATGTGTCTGAATTCATTAGGATACTCAGAGGACTTATATCATTAGGTGGTGTTATTGAATTTTTCTTGGTTAAGTTGTAAAACTTTTGGATTATCTTTAAAAATAGTATATTTTTAAATATCCGCACACCTTCGAAATCATTAACTAGTCTGGAAACTTCCATGATAGCTGAAAAGGAGATTGCCCTTTATTGCCTTGGTAACCTGTACCTGCTGTTATAACCCCATTTGATTTTATGAGCAAGTAAAAAAACTTTCATATATTTTATTTACTGAAAGTAAAAATATTTTCTTTTTTAGAGTATTTTTTGGGATCATTCTGAAAGCAGGAAATTATATTTCATTTGTTGTAAAAGCAATAAATCTTCTCTATGATATTTAAGTCTTTATAAAACTTTAATGAACAATGAAATAAAATAATTTAAAGAAATGTGTATTTTTTTAAACTTGTCTTAGGATTATGTGATATGTTACCTTTGAAAACTAAAAATGGGACTCAAATTTTATTTAGTAATTTTTTACAATGACTTTTAGCTGTTAAAAGTTCCTTTAAAGATATTCAAGAAATAAGGGAGTAAATATGTTCAACCTTTATTCAAAATTAAAAGTATACTTTTTTAATTTTAAGTTGCTGAAGATTTAACAGATACACACACAGAACTCATAAAACTATTCAAATCTGTATTAGTAATCAATATGTTTAACTGCATTTTGCTTATTTTAAACCGCTTTTTGGTTAAGATAATTAATTTGTATCAGTAATTTTATTTAAAAGCTAAAAAAGAAAATGTTTTCTACCCAAATTTAAATTTTTTATTTCCTTCAAAGGGAAACATGAGTTGTGTGAAATATTTACTGACACAGCCATGAAACTAATAAAAACATAAAGAAACTAATAAAAGAAGTGAAAGGGTAAAAATTAATCAAATATTGAACGAATATGCATTAAGGAGAAGTACCTAATATCATATTCAGAAACTTATCTTTCTGGGGAGTGGGCATTATGTGGTAAGTAAATTCAGGGATTCTCTAAATCTAAATGGTCAATGAAACTTTAAGGGGCCTTTAACAACTTACATCTCTCAAATTTCAGGGTTTTATGTAGATTTTCTTTTAGGTCCAAATTTAGGTACCCCTTTTGATACCCCTTACTTAAATTTTCAGAGATAAAGCAACTTTTTTGCCATATTTTTTCTCGGAGAAATCAATGTTTTTTGTTAACTGATTTTAGACAAAAAGAGTCAATAAATCAGCACATTAATTGAGATAATTTAATTTTTCGTATGTTTCCAATCTGTTTGAAAAATATCCTTTCTTAACCGAATTTGAAATCAAAGCTTGATTAATTGCCTTTCCTTTAACTAAAAAAAGCACACCTTCTTGGAGGCCCTTTGCCTTAACTATACCTTTGGTTTAGGAGGGCTGGCCAATTATTACTTTAAAGACTAATTTTGCTTGTGTACAATAAGGTAAATGAAGCTTTCCAGAAAAGATGACAAACTTTGTATTGTATTAAGTAAGTTGTAATGTTGGGGATTTGGGTGGATAACCTTGTGCAATAAATTTGGGTTTTCCTACAGATTGTTTTAAAATTTTGACTCTTTAAAATAAAGCTTAAACCTATATTCACGGACATTATAAGACTTTAAGGGGGGTCACAGCCACATTTATGCTTAACTAGATAGAATTTTCTAAAAAACATTTGGATATCCTCTCTTCAACTTCTGCTGTCCTATGGGCCCCACTATCAAAAATTTCAGATTTTATAGGAGGTTGAAATTTTTTCATCTTGCCATTAACATTGAAATAAAGCTGTAAAATGACTTGATTAATGGGTCGATGACTAAGATACATTTCTAACCGGATATTAAGTTTGGAAAACCCTACTTGAAGTAGTATAGGTAAGGGTTGAAGAGAAAATAGATTCCATTCTTTCTGGGGTGAAAATGCCCCAATTCAGACTAAAGAACTTAATTCTTTGAGCACAATTAATCAACGGATTTCGTTTTCCGAATTTCAAATATCGAGTCATTTATCGTGAAAGATGATCGCGTATTTTTTCCATCAGTCAAATAGTTAGGACTAAACATCCTATTGACTGAGCAAGGTCACCTAATTCATTTGGGACCTATTTTAGGGTCTTGTAACTAGGGGAAACAGAGTATTGATCATTTTTAGGTGATGAACACAGTTTCTATCGTCTTATCCTCACACATGTACTTGTTTTCCAATACGCATTATCGCTTCCAGGTGACGAGATCGTCATAAATTTGAGTCAATGACCCTCCCACACCGTTGCAGTCATTGTGTGATGTGATTAGCACCCCTCTCTGTCCCAAAAAATAGTTATTTGATTTCTTATGCTTTGATTGCAAAATCCAAATGCTATACTACTGCTCGTTTTAAATGGAATCATCTTGGACCGTTCTCTTAGCTTAGAGTTTGAAGATTTGAAGGTGTTCTTGTTCATGTCACGAGGCATATTAAGGTCTGCATTGATTTTCATCATTCTGCAGAAAAAATAGAACAAATTCAATGATAGTATCATTCGTATTATTTAATGGCGTTGCATTTTTTGTGTGTATTGCGTTGATATTATGAAATTGGCTTTATGGGGACTGAAGCATGTGGGGCTTTATAGGTGGAGATCCCCTGGGAGTACGAGCTGTGCTAGCTGAACGATGGCAATTGGTCCTCGTTGAAGCTGTTGTAGTCTTAAGTCTTCTAGCCTTAAGCATAGACCCTTGGTTCTATGACAAATCCTAGGTTCTATGAACTCTCCCTAAGGACCCTCACAAATGATGACAAGTTTCGTTTTGTGGACTCAGAATAAAATTATCAAAACTTACTCCTTTACCAAAAAAAGCAATAGAAGATCTGGAAATTATTTTATAGATTTCTCCTATATCAAAGTACAAAAATTGAGGTCTATGGTCTCTATGAGATTCAAATTGGGTTTTTAACTAATGCACCTAATATTAAATCAGAGCTCACTAAAAGCTCTAATATTGACTCTGGTCTGGTAGTGCATGTATGGAACATAACCCTTCTTTTTTGTTTAACTTTCCCAGTTGTCTCCTGTACGGCTTTTGGCAGCTACAACTAAAGACTCATCCAGATTTATCTTATCAACTTTTGATATTCAATTTGGAGGAATCATCCAAAGTGAAAAGTGTGAATTGGTGTTTCACTCTTTACTCCTTCACTTCATCCTCTCCAAACTAGCAATTCACTCGAGTGAATTACTCAGGATTAAGAGAAAAGGGGAAACAGTGTGAATGATCCTTTTAGCTTGATCCGCTTCTACCCCTAAATCTGGGATTGTGGCTTTCGGGATTCTGACCGGATACCGCTTGAATCAATCCATCATAAGTCGCCTTTTTTTTTCCTTATATCTCTTTAATAATACTAGTATTGCACCTCTTTATACCCGCGTCTTAAAAATCTCTCACACCTTTCCTCCCTGGATCGAATCCAGGTGCACAATGGCGCGGCTGAAAAGTGTGTCACCGGTTCCACCACCGACCTTGCTACAGGGGTCCCCTCTCAATCTCTCTTTTACCAGTGAGTTTCACGCGGTGGTGGTCCATTTATAGTCCGCCTGCGTCGATGAGCGCCAAGGTTGAGAGATCTTCGGCTGATGGGAAACGGGAATAGATGGCTTTAGTGCGAAATGTTGACAGGTGGTTGTGAAATTAAATTTTTTTTTGTGGAGATGGGATTGGCTCTTATGTGAGCACGGGTTTATGTTATGGATCGGTAAATGCGACTCGATCGTAACTACGCATGATAAATTTCCTACTTATTATAACCTTTGCTTAATAACCCAAAGAAGAAATAGAAGGACTCAAGTCTTCCTTTGCTTACATTGTTAAGGAGAAAGATGACGTTTATCTGAACTTCTTGACTCTCCCTGATTATGGGACTCTCCTAAAGACCCTCACAGTTATTCTTGCATTTCGTATAGGAACTGTTACTGAATGAAATAATCAAAAGTTAATGATATCAGTATTAATAAGAAGTCAATATATTATCAAATATAAAAATTTGCTGCATCACCATTACCTTTACTTGCTGTTGGAGTACACTTTAATGAGGTAAATTGAAACTATTTGACGTCTTGGCTCAGTAAGGTTACTGACCCTTTGCACCATTGAAGCAACCAATTTTCTTTCTCGGTTTTTTTAGTGTAAGGCATTCAATATTGTATGAAAGATTGAAAGTCCTCTCACACTCAAAATCATTTCCACTAGTAAAAATGTCACAAATTTTATCGACTAAATAGAAAACAATGTCTCTTAATAGCTTCGTTTAACTATTTAACAGATTTTCTTACTGTCTGAAATCATCAAGTTATACGATTATAATAAAGTATCATATTGAATATCCTATATAGTATATAGTTTTACGCCCGATTGCCCGTATAATAATGGTTGGGTAGATTGTCACTGTCACAGGTTGCTAACATATTATCAGAAGCTTGAAATCCCAGAAACTTGATATAGTTTCTGTCTTCGAACGGTAATCTGACTTGATATTATACTAGAATGCCTCAAATTCCTCTCACATAATACCAACATGTTTCTAGCCATCCGGATAGTAAACAGTTTAGTAAGTCTATTATGTTTTACGGCTTGGCAGGAATGCCGTGAAAGTTTTCGCATCAAACACCTTTATTAAGTTCCCTTCGGATTTTCTGTTTTATTATGGTTATTTTTTGTGATGTAGTCGCGCTTACGATGAATGATTCGTTCCTTTTTTAGAGAGATAGTCAACTCTTGCATAGTTTAGGTATTAAAATTTGTCATTTTTTTAGAAGGGAAGACTGGTAAAAACCTAAATTTTTGAGCATCAACAAAAGAAAATATCAAACAGATAGTCAGATAGATCAGCTGTTAATCCATTAAAGAAACGAAAGGTTTGCAATCATCAGACAGCTAAGTAAATATTAAAACGTGTAGTTTACATAGTGTATTATGTCATTGGTTATATGAATTACGTTAACAAAAGGTCTTACGTAAAAGTTATGACTTTACACTTTCATTTCGTATTTTTATATTATCCTATGTTGCATTTCAATTAACCTGCAAAAATTATCACTAAGTGCTTCGAACTCAACGGTGTTTCGTAACTTATGCATTTGATTTCATTATAAAGTTTCTTCTGTGGCAAACATTTTAAATTTGCAGTAAAAAGATCGAGATAGATTATAGTGAACCACCTTTTTAGAAATTTTGTTCTTGATCCTTAAGTATTTTTCTATTTAAGTATTTCCCATAGCATTGCAACATCTAGGTATATGGGGGTATCTAGGTAGGCAACATCTAGATATGGTCGAGTAAGGCTCCTTCAGACTCACTTATTCATTTTAGAGGAATCATCCAAATTTAAAAGTGTAACTTAACGTTTTACTCTTTGATCCTTCACTTTTCTTTGCAATCAGGAGTGAATTTTTGACTTTGCTTCAGGAGTGAAACTCTTAGGATGAACATTGAAAGTGAAACAGTGTGAATGTGTGCCTTTATCCTTTCAAGGCATGACTTTAGTAATTTAAGGCGTATTAAATTGCGTAAAAAGTTACTCACAATATAATGTGTGTTTATTTAGAGAAAAGGGAGATACCAAGAAGCGCCGTTTCAAAAATCGTAACTGGTTCTGGAGTTCTATAGAAGAAAAGCTCTTATTTGAAATCATCATCATTGATCTCTAATTCTCGAATAACGGTCTAACTTTGCGTGAAAAACTAAATATTATTTTTAAAAAACCGACGAAACCCCCTTATGACGAAATCCATTGTCAATCACAGAACAATGAATATAAATAAACGCCCCTACCGAGATAAGCCACCCTTCGCCCTTCCTGTATCGCCATCCATCCCATAGTCCAAAATTAGCCGCATTATTTTCGTACCCGTATCAAAACCGTACCAATTCCTACGTACCAACGACTTACACAACTCGGCCCCGCGGACGTCACCTTCCTTGCCCAACACCGTCACCGACAGCTGTGGACATACATGCAGAGAGACAACGGTGGTCTCTGTCTTGTTCTTGTTGTAGCTTTCTTTCTTTCTGCATATGCCTTTCTTTTCAACTTCTTCTTTTGTGTCGCGCGTTTTATATCTGTGGTGCGTTCGTTGTAAGATGGGGCAGTGAGTCGGGTGTGTTCGGGATGTATCGGGCTCCGGTTTTGCCGCTCGGGCTGGAACAGCCGCGTGTTATGGAAGTGGTGGATACGTTTGAGCAGGTAATTTTAGGATGTGTTTTGATTCGTTTTTTTAACGTGTGATCTACCCAGCAAAAAAATGCGTTTAAAGTGCAATATCAGCCTTCAGTTATTTTTGTAGCAACGGGACTTTTAAGCCTTTCAGCGTGTTAAGTCTGCAGTTTTTCTTACAGAAATTTTGAAACCACTCTAAAGAAATTTAGCGGTCTTAAAAAACTGCAGATTTTCTAAAGGTAATTGTACACTAGTGATGGGCAAAATCGATAATTTTAGGTATCGAATACTTTGGTATCGAATACTTATAGGTATCGAATACTTATAGGTATCGAATACTTTGGTATCGAATACTTATAGGTATCGAGTAATTTTAGGTATCGAGTACTTTTTTTCAATGTCGGGAAATGAACCTGAAGGAAAATTTTTTTAGGGCCTATCCATAATCAGACTAATATTCAAAAAACTGAAAGCGATCCATCAAAAAGCCCCGTAGCTACGGGCCTGGAGGTGGATAGAGGCGAAGGATTTGGCGGGGGAAAAACCTAGCCGCGTCAAATTTCTCTCGCGGATGATAACGACTTGGGTTTGAGCGTTGCAAAATGAAAACGGAAACAGGCTGCGTTTGATCTACAGTAGGTATTATAAAGATTACTTCATTGAAAAATTTAAAACGAAATATGTCAATAAAGTATCGATACTTTTGTGGGTATCGAATACACTCGATACCTATAGGTATCGAGTACTTAAGTATTTGGTATCGATACCTGCCCATCACTAATCAAAATGGCAGTGGGAGTTGTGCAAAGGCTCATTCAAACTGTTTCACTTTCACTGATCATCCTAAGTGATTCACTCCTGTGAATCGCTATTTTGCATAGAAAAGTGAAGGAGTAAAGAGTGAAACGCCAATTTACACTTTTCACTTTGGATGATTCCTCCAAAATGAAGATCCAAAATTGAAACGTCTGAATGAACCTTTAAAGATGTCTGATTGTGAAACTTGAAATGAGCAAGGATTTTTTTAGGGTTTCTTTTTAGAGGATTTTATTTCGAGTGGTATTTCACCAAATCCTCAATTGAAAAATTCAATTTATGATTGAACCAAATTCATCTATTAAAGGCGTGTGTAAAGAATTAAATCTATTAAAGAACGAAACAAAAAACGTGTTTCGCGATATTTGGTTTGAAAGGATTTTTTTGTTGGTACTTTTATGTTAATTCGTTTTTGTAAGTATAAAGTAAATAAAAGAGCTACTGTAATGATTTTTTTCCTTATATTAAAAATGTTTCTTAACACAAATAGCAATGTCGAGATGGAGATATTTGATCACATCAAAGAGTACCTCAAGTGGAAGGATATATGTTACACAACTTAAAAATTCACATACCTATACCACTTCCACCAGAAGTACACTGTGTTGTATTCTCGTACCTCCTTCTCGACATTGCTATTCTTGTTCATAAGGCAACCCACACACCTGTGTCCTTCTCAACTGTTCATAAAAATATATAAGTAAAACTGTTCTGAACGATTTAGTAAGGTATGTCCCTACTGCTTCTCCTGGTACAATATATCTTCTCTTTAATGGTAACTTCGCCTCATCTTCTTGTCCACATCATGCATTTGAAAATTAACTCCATTTTAAAAACGCTAATTTTCCGTGGAACTGTTGTTGGTTTTTCCTCTTTACCTTTAAATTTAATACAAAATTTGATGAACTGTATTGTTTTTTCGTATAGCAACAATATCTTGTTCACGCCATTTCACATATGCATTCCTCTTTCCTGGTGTTTTAATATGCCAGTATTTCTCATCTTTCCCTTTTGTTCACCTTAAAACATAAACAGAAGTTCATTTCATGCATTTGTCATCATCCACAACTAATCGTCCTTACTATTTTTAACATGACTTTTAAAATATGAGTAAGTGAACAGCAAAAATTCTGTCGCTTCATCTTCTATTCGAGTAGTAGTTATCGTCGCGACGTGAAAATAGTAGTATACTACGCCAGCAAAAAAAAAGCCATCACCGAGTCCCCACGTGGGACTCGACACTATCTCATTGGTCCCTGCTGGCTTTTTGGACGGGCGCCCAACGTTGCGTAACGCTGGCACCCTTGGTGCGAAACGTGGTTTCCATTTTTCAACGGTTTGGAAAGACAGAGAAGATTTTTTTTATTTTTTTTAACATTGAGTCGTTTAACTCCAGGTCAAAGCCTCTGGCTAAACGGGAGTGATCCAGTTGCATTGCAGACTAGGTGCTGAAAGCTTTAGTTCGCCCCTTTTACTGCAAAAATTGAGTGAAATAACTGAATGATGTGGTCAAGAGGTTTAGTGTGCACAGTAACCATTGATTTCGTTGTTGAATTTATACTTATAGGTTTAAGAAGAATTAAGTTTTGAGTAAATTATTTGGACCAAGATTTAAAGATATTTTTAAACATTAGAATTGTCTACTTTGTTGAAATTGATGTTCTCACTTTGAAGAACGATTTGAAACTATTTTGCTTTACTCTCTTTCTGTGAAATTCTCTGTAAAGAGAAGCTATTTTCGTTCAAGCAACCAGTCACCCGAAGTCCCTTAACCCTCCAAACAAAAATGATGTTTGAATTGCTATATCTTCGAGAGATCTCTTCTTAAATCTTAATTTTGTTGATACTCTTTAGCCTTAAGAAACAGCACAAGATCAACTTGTTCATATCAGATATTATTTCTTTGTCGACTTAATTTATGGATGTTCCAGAAACTCACTCTTTCCCAACTCTAGCGATATTATCCCTGCGGTCTTCTGTTTGACAATTCGGGCAAGGAAGACTACTCATCCTTTCATCCCTCTAGTGTTGATAAAATGATGACCAAGTTTACTCGGAGAAAACAAAGGGGCTTTGCCTCAACTGACTGAGACTTTCAGTCACGTTCTGTAGCAGCTCTGCTCATGGCTTCACCCAATGAGGCTGGTTATTCTGAGAAGTTTAAAGATTTAAAGATCTAAGTATTCCTTCAACTACCCCCTTGTTTTTTTGGGGGGAATGTAACTATTCCTTGAAAAATGTATGAAGCAGCAACTAACACTTCCATTCCGATTGGAAATGCATGAATCAACTTCACCAGGAATGAACATCCTCAATTCACGTGCTCTTTAATCGATATCATGCTGATTTAGTCGATATCCATCATCGCCTTAACTCCTTAAACGACCTCAGAATGTCTTCTCGATACGGAACTTCCTCCACAACGTATCATATTTACCGGCAGTAAACACTTCACACCCGACGGACGTATCCATCCGAACGGTGGAATGTCTTGTTGACACAAGTCACCGAGCCGCGAATCGTTATCTCTCTTCGCTAATAATCATCCCGACGACGACGCTTGTTGCATCACCACAACAGCAGTAGTTTTGAGCGATTTCCAAGTGTGCCTCCCCCTCATGCAGATCCCGCTGCTGGAGACGTTCTGAGGGACGTTCTTCAAGGTGTGAGTGTCGCCTGTGACAAGGATTCTGACGTTGCTTTTGGTGTGTCATCAAAATGGATGACTTCTGTGCCGTTGCATATCGTCGGGAGAGACTGTGAAATATGCCGTTGCAGTTGGGATCTTAACGACTTGCATTTGGTTAATGGTGTATCAAATGGATGTGAGACTATCTCTCTTAGCTATTTTGGTGTTAATTCTGTCATTCATACCCCTGTAAACTCTTTCCATGCTACAACTCGTGAAAGCAGTGATGTTAAAAGCAGCAATCTGATATACTTAAAGTTACCATTGCATTATAATCGAAGATATATCTGGTACATCAACTTTCTAGTTATGGACGTTTGTGTTTGGTTGAATGTGATGTGAAGCAAAGAATTTCTCAGTGATGTTGGATATCTTTTTACCTGACTAAAGTGAAAGCTCCCGTCGTATATTTTAAAGGAAATTTTATCTTGGCGAGTGTTTTCTTTGGTGGATAACGCATGCGAAAGGTAATGTTATCTTTCAAATCTGCCTGTGTTTAGTCATCGACTGTTACACAGAAAAATTAAGCATTTTTATAGCTTTTTACTTAAAGGATCAGTGAGATAGACCCATCTGAGCTGCTTAAATACTTTATGATCAAAGGTCAAGCTGTGTGCGTTCTGCCATTTAGAGAGTATCTTTCTTAGCAGCGTTTTCTTCATGTGATAATCAGGCTACACATTTCGAAGTGATTCAATGGACAAGGGTATAAACACAACTATGATGCATCATTGCAGTTGATTCAAGTATTGGTGGTTAATTGAGTTGGAAGATTCTACTTTATCGCTAGGACTCTAGTGTTTTTGTGAAGAGTCTTCTTTATTAAGTGCTTCGAGATGGATGCTGAAAGTTCAACCAAACTGTCCTCTCTGCGGGAAATGCTGTCCAAAACCATCGGTGGATATCGCAAGGTGCCCTCTTCCGATTACAGTTCGTCCATCCAAATCTTGCTCACGCCTGCTGAAGAGGAGGATTTGGCGGATGAAATCCAGAGCGCGAAAACGAGCTCCAACAATAATCTGGATGTTCTGGTAAGGGTTTTTTTGGTCGCTTTTGAATTAAGTTATTAAATTGCTGATGCTTACTTGTTGAAGCTGGGCCCATCAAATTTTTATTTGTACTTATCGTTAAATTTGGGATAGCAGTGTGGTTAATTGGTAATCATTGCATGCTTTAAAACTGCTGTGAAATGCCTATTTAACCGTTAAAGGATAAAGTAATCCCTATTTTCGTTACAACTTAAGTTTTTTTAAATTAGGTTGATCTGTGAATATAAGGAGCTTATGACACTGGTTTTTATCTCTTTTGAGTACTTTTCCTTAAATTAAGTAATAGTTATCTTCTATAAGGTTGAAATACATATGTAATTGCACTAAACATTACACTTGGGTAATACTAAGATAATCTAATCCTTATAACATTCATATATTTGTGTTTCATCGGCCCTCTTTGAAAACTCCATCGATGTTTGGGAGTCAATAGCGACCACTTTGTGATGGTTACTGGTTAGGTCTTTTCCAAAGGGTTGCTATTAAGTTAAATTATTATTAATTCACCTCAACTTCTTCTCTGTTTAACTTAAAATTGGATTTGAAACTAAACACTAATCTTATAAAAGCATAATTCAATTGAAGTAAACTGTATTCTTTTGTATTTTTCCTGTGCAAATCTTTCATTTCATATTAACCAGTATTCTTGGATGCAAACCAAATGTAGCTCATAACCTCATAACATTCTTGGTTTAACTGTTTTTCTCATTCTGGTCAATGACATATAAGTTAAAGTTGTTTATTCAACCCAATTACGTTTTTCCCTTATGGACTGTAAATTTAATTTTTTATCTTGATGTCTGTTCGCCCGTTCTTTACTTTTTATGACAGTTTCCTTTCCTTATCTACTGATATTTCTTCAAAAACAACCGCCTTTCAAGCGAAGATTTTTTACTTTTCAGTTGTGTTGACGTTAGGTTAGGACACAATCCCATTTGGAAGGTTCAACCTAAGTTCAACTGAATAATATCACGTATCTATCACATAAAAATATCTTTCAATTTGACACTATAGGATAGGACAGGACATTCCGAGAAAACTTCGTATGGTAGGTTGGTTTTTTATTCCCGGTTAATGTAAAAATCGGTCAGAATAATCTAGTCAAGAAACAAATAAAATTTTAGCTTTACCCATGTAATGAATTGGTTTTTTATTGACCTGAATTTACCGACGGATTCCATTAACCGGTATATTCGTATAATTTTTTAACACTTATTTTGACCCTTGGTTTACCCCTTTCAAGCACTTTACCCTAAGGTCACCTAAGAAGGCGACATTTTTCTGAAATTTTGATACAGAACGGAATTATATTATTGTTTTGACTATAGGTATAATTACTGTTTCCATCACTAAAAAACTTTTCTAAAATCCAGGATGATTATTTAAATTCATGAAAAGTTTTTTTATCGCAAAAGTAAGTATGTGTGTCGTATATTTACACTCCTCTACCCAAGTGTTTCATTTACATTCCCTCATCGTCAGATAAATTCTATTGATAAATTATAAATGATTTTACGATGGGTATCGCTACAAAACCGTGTGAGTATTTAGTTTGTAAACATTTCCAAACCGACAAACTGATATCTACAAAAAAAACGAATAATAATAATAATGCACCTCATCTCAAAATTCGCCTTAAAAATAATAATAAATGTATCGAATATTATTTACCCGACCATTTTATTTGCCGTAGTGGCGATATTGACGTGTTTATTATTGACTCCCCTCTCAATCGATGCCATCGAGGCAAACCTATATTGCTACTACCAAATGACTAAAATCGGCTCTTTAGCACCACACATTCGCGACTTTCAATAATGCCTCGAGGGTCTTTTGAGAATAAATACACTGGCTTTGAAGAAGGCGGCAATATCAATCAAGTAGTAATTTGTGTCGGGGATAGATATTTGTGGGTGGATTTAGGGGCTTTGTAAAAGGTAGGTGGCGTTTTTGATTATTTTTTCCTATGGCGAGGCTGTTTAAGCTTTTATTATCGGTATTTTTGATGTCTGTGATAGTTATGAGGTTGTATTGGTGGTAGCGAATCTATGTGAATGGAGATGAAGAATATTTGTGTTGGTTTGGATTGGATTGTTGGTTGGTTGACTGATATTAAGCTGCTCGCATCTATCAGTGTTCCTTTTGTTTCTTGGTTGACGTCATTTATTAAATTTTTTTACCATCTATTAAGGGTATTTAGAAACTCTAGAATAGCTTTCGCCTTTTCCCCCCTTCTTCCTCGAAGGATGTAATCCTTTTGAAAGAGAGAGGGATAATTCCCATTTTATCTCTAAGTCCCTGTCTCTTTCCTTCATACAGTACACAGGAGAGTAGTATATGTGCTCAATGTCTTCTTTGCTATATCCACACATGCATCCAGGGTCATTTAATAATTTGCATTTAGCTAGTATGTCGTTCGTCGGTAGAGATTTTGTTCTTAATCCGAAATGTGTATTAATTTTGTTAAAAAAAGTAGCCATGTACGAAATTGATAGGTTTAAGTAACGATTCGCCGATAAACCCTTCTTTTAGGTAAATTGATATTTCTTTAACAGTTCAACACCACAGTTCAGATACTGTGCTGAACTATTTAATACGATTTAAGAGCTTAAAACATGAACATTCGATTCTTCAAATAAGTACTCGGTGCTATGAAAAAGTATAGATTTTGCCAATAATTTTCTGAAACAATTGAACAAATTAACAGACCACATTTATTCACTCAATATCACTACTCATTCCTTCCAGAAGTAATTAAAAGATTTCATTCATTAATTACCCACTAGTTATCGCCAGATCCGATCGGATCCCCGTCAGATAACTCCGTCTTGTCATTCGAGTGCATAAAGGGTTCATTGTTTTCCCATAGTTAGTGCATAGTGTGGAAGGACTTGAAGGCGAATCATTTACCGGAAGCAATGGTGTCAGATTCCCTCTGGAAGAGCTGCTGACATCTTATACTCGGAAACATCCTTTGACTTTTTTTGGTGTCGCTTATTGCTATATACCACCGTCATTCAGTTTTCTGAGGTCGCGGGTCTTTCTTTTGACCCACAATAATTCTGGGTTGTGTGAAAGAAATGAGTACCTTGTACGGCTTTTTATGGCATGTATTTTAGTTGAATCAAAAGTTTTCCTTGAAGTTCAAAGATACTTTTTCTGGGCAACTAAATTGATATGCCTTTGTCTAGTTCTCTGATGTTTTTTAGCAGTCGTTTCTGAGTATTCCTTTCTAAAAGGACATTTTATTTGGAATATTATTTCTGTTATTTATAGTTTGCAGACTAGGTTTTATTTTTATTAATTTGCCATGGCAGTAAATGTACTTTTGCTGTGTTTTTTTGGCATCTACTCATAAAGCAGATTATAGTCCCATCTGGTTATGCATCCAAAGTTCTCTATCTTATCATAAACTTATGCGCTTTTCTAAGCAGTTAATGCATATTATTCAATATATTTTCTTGTAATTCTTTTTGTGTATAGTGTTTAGTGTGTATATAAACATTTTAATGGTGTAAAATCATTGTCAAAAAAACCATGAGTGTTCGCACCTGTGGAGGCCTTGGTAGCTAACCTCCATGCGTGTCTCGTTCAAACTCATCGATTTTTTCGGCCCACTATGGTTCGATTTCACCCTGTGAATGTTGTTCAGTTGTCAAGGTGTCTTTAGTGTCGAACACATCATAGGGTAAAATACCAAGCATTTTGAAACTGTCCAAATTTCATGACCATCCTACCCTCGTGTGACTTCTCGTGAAAATATTTCAAAATATAAACTGTTACGCTGTACACAAGTTTACTTGAAAATTCAAAACTGATATCAACACTTCAAACCTCGATGATTAAAAATGAACTAAATAGTTATTTATTTTATAACAAACTTTCAAGACACAACCTTTAAAAAACTCTCTCACTTATTTTTTTCTGCTCTTTACCTCTAAAAATAATCCATCCTCCCAAAAAAAACTCTCTAAAACTGGTTTCGCTCGAACAAAGCATTACGTTTCATAGACCTTGATTACGTTGGATTCGGTTTCAAAATCCTTCAAGCCGGGCAGATGCGTAAAAATCATCATGATTCTTACGTTCAGAGCACGTCCCTAATGTTCTGTCCATTGACTCTGGTCTGCCTTGTTTGACTCGCTCTGCCATCTGCCGTATAACTGGAATCCAAGATTAAGGTAGCTCGATTATGGGAGGCGGCAATGAATAAAAAAATCGAATTCGTCTCTTTGTTGAACTCACTTCTTCAGAGGTGTCACTCAAGGCGGTTGGTCTGATCTGGTTTAAAGGTTGGGTTGGTAATGTTTCTCCCAATTCATCAAGAAATTCAGGTATTGTGTAGTATATTCATACCTGTCCCATGATTTCTCCTTGTATATATTGCTTTCTTAGTATATCGATGTAGTATTTAACGTATTACTCCATTATAATTTTACTCGTCAGTATCTTCGTTTCTTTCTGCTATTCTCTTTATCTTTCTCTGTCTCATCCATAAGTTTTAAGAAAAGCACTTAGAAAAATTGCTTTTTACCTTTATTAAGGATTTTGTCTTGGTGCTCGTATAAAAAACATTATTTTGGTTGAATGAGGCAAAAGCAAATTTATGTGTAACTTGCCATAATAATATCATAATATGACATTTATTTCGTTGAGTTTTATTTCTGGTATATTCTGCTTTTTTTATATTGTTTGTTCCATTCTTCCTGTCTGGATAATCTCCTTTCTTTCCCCTAAACACTATATGAATTTATCCAAATTTAGATTTATTTGATATCTTTAAAATCAGACATTAATGTAGCCTAGAAACTAGACATAATTTCACCACTAACTACTACTGTTATTAACGTTCCAAACGAATTTCTCACTCAGTTAATTTAAAATTACTATTCTAAATCACGATTAACTATTTTTTTAATTTTACAAAAACATATATAGACTCACGCCATTTAAAAGCCTGTTTCATTTTTATGACTGCACCTCAATTTTTGCCAAGTCATAATCCTGAATTGATAGATGAAAAAATAAATTACTCATGCAGTAAGAGTTAGTACAACCAGGCGCGGATTCAGGGGGGTGGCACTCTGGAAAGTGCCCCCCTTGGACCTAAAAATGATCTCATAATGAGCTAAAACCCTACTTTACAAGTCAAATTTCAAAAAATTTTCTGGGGGAGGGCCCCCATACTCCCCAGTAGGTATCACCCAAGGGGATCCTTTTGGGTGATACTTTTTGGGGCAACCCTTGGGGGACAAGGGTGATACTTTTTAGAAAATTTCCAACATTTTGACACTTTGTGCCAGAAGGTAAAGGTAATATTTTGGAAAAGTGCCCCCCCCCTTGGAGCAATGCTGGATCCGCGCCTGAGTATATAGCGTAAGTTTTAGCCATTGGTTTTACACCCCTTCAATAAGAAATAAAAGAAAACATCCTCCAGGTTTTTCTTATATTACATTTTGTGCACCAAAAACAAAGAAAAAGTGAGGTAAACGAGGAATGACTTCCCAGCAGTCGAAATCTTCCCATCGCCATCGTCGGAATCTGCCCGGGGAATGCCCCTTGCCGCCTGGGCATTCCCCTCCTCTCAAGGCCGAGGCCTTGAGAACTCCCCAGCAAGCATCCCCGAGACTCGGAAGGGGTTCCCGACCCTTCGGGTTCGACGCCTGCTTCCAAGGCTGGACGATCAACCTGGGAGGAATGGCACCTCGGTGAACGTCCCTTTGTGCTCCGGACCCGAACAGCCTTGTAGAGTTTGGGGAGAAATCCTCTATACTGAGTGTTTCAAAAGGTTGTCGCCCAACTAAACCTGCAGGTTTGTCATCCCATGACAAACAAGATTTTCAAAGGAATTCATGTCCGTAAATGCTAACTGTCAAGTTGGGCATCAACCTTTTGAGATACCCCTGTGTAGTCGTTTGAGGATCAGTATTACATTAGTAGGGTTCCCGGGGGTCAGGGTAAACCTAAAATTGTCAGGGAATTTTAATTTAGGCCAAAGAGTCGTGAGGATTTATTATTTTTTTTCTAAAAACTATTAGAAGAATCTCTTGCAGAACGTCTAGAAAATGACCGATCTTGCTGCCAGCAATCCCGAAACAATACAGTAGTCCGTGGAGCGTGGAAGACCTGACGGTCTTCCATCTCAAATTGAAACTTACTATTAGAACTTCTTTTTCCCCAATTCTCCCCTTTTTTATCAATAAAAATTTGTGAATAGGAAATTTTAATAGATCAAATTTATTAAAATTTTATTAGTTTTAAGTGTATAAGAAATTAAAGAAAGTATAAGTTAAGAAAGAAAGAAAGTTAAGGAGTATAAGAAATTAAAATAGATAGTTACATAAAGGCTATAGATTTTTTTAGATGGTAAATTACACTAGTCGACAAATTTAAACTTTTTTTCCCTAACAAAAATGAGATGAGGTATTTCCGACTAATTTCAGGGTGTAGAATTCAGAAATAGTTGTGAAAAAGCTGTAGCACGTACAGTTTTTTTGTTACAAGTATGGCACACTAGTACTGTAAGAAACGGACAAAAGCGTTGAAAACACTCATTTTTAACAATTAATCTCATTATTTTAGCATAAAATACTATCATAATTAAGATTATATACATATTTCAGACAATATAAAACTAAAATTAATTAAACATTCATTAAATACGATGCAATTTTATCACTTTTTGTCTCTTAAGTGGCGTTAAATCTCCCCTTTCAATGAACCAAGAGCTGTAGCTCAAAATTGCTATTTCTCAGTGACCTATGTATCGAGTAATTGTCCCAAGGGAACCTTTATCCTTGTTTATGATTGACTACAGTGATATTTTCCGGAAATAAGTTCAAACGTGGATGTAAAATATGAATTTTGGGTGATGCTCAACATTCTATGGCTTGGTAAGACTAAAGAGGACCTGGGATTAAAACATTTTTATCGGCCCTATTTTCTAAAAATCATCTTACCACTCTCCTAAAAACCATTTTCAAGCTGATAATTCGTTTTTATTAAATTTTTCCTTCATAAGCAGGGTCGTGAATTCTTTTTTAATCAGAGGTTCATACTGACTTTAAGTTTGCCTTCACTTAATGGCGAAAAAAGTCCTTTTAAATACTTTTTGAAATGTTTTTCTGTATTTGTCATTGGTATTAAGTAACTAAGATAATTTGAATGTCCTACCCATACTATAGGGATAGTAATTTGCATAAAACTACAGTTGACTCTTGCGCACTTAAGAAGAGCCACATTCTAACTTCTGCAACACACGTGAGGAGCCCAGATTTCATTTTAGTCACCTATTTGGACCCAAATTAGAGGGGAAAAAACCTTTTCCCATTTTTTCTATAAAATATTACCGTTGAATTGTAATTTAAACCATACCCAAATTAAGCAAAACGTATTGTATATAAATGTGCAAAATTTACACTGAAAACTAGTCAATTTTCAAAATGAACTCATTACAAAAACATCGCCACACTTTGAAAAGAATGTCTACGTACTGGGATACTAGAAATAAATTAATTAGATGGAATTGCAGGGTTGCTATTGGACAAAAATGACACTTAAAACGCAAAAATTAAGAAAAAAAGCAGAAAATCGAAAATTTTTGTTACGCAAAAATGGGACGTGGTAGAACTTTTTTACTTGCAGGTATTTAAATAACTACATGAGTTAGTAACAAAAATAGTAATTTGGTTGTTGTTATGAAACCACTGTCGACTAGTGTTATATATGGCGATCTGGGGTAATTATGCTCTACGCTTCAGAATCCGTGGAATCTCATTTATGCCTAAGAAAAAAACATGATAAAAAATTATATTAGTGTTGAGTTTCAGGGGTGGAAGATCCAGGTTTGAGTTCTGATGGATCATATGAAATTTTATAAAATCTTTCTAAATAAACCGATGTTTTTGAATACTCTTTTGGTCGTTAAGCTTCGTATTGAAGCATTTCGCGGCTTTAAAATTCTTATTTCTTACTGAATTGTTTTAAGAATTCATTTTATTTAGTTAATTTTTATACCCTTATTGGGGAAGCGTGTCCCCCTGAATCCGCCCCTATTTTCCCCCTACCCCTATCCGACCCTACTATTTTTACAGTGAACTATAAGAAAAACTTAAGGCTGCAATAGCGTTTCGACTTGAACAATATTTGAATGTGAACTGGAAAACCTAGAAATACCGGGAAAATTCATTTCTGATATCGAGTGGAAACTGTATGAGATTTTCAATAACAATGACGAGAGGACCATCACTCTTTTCTCGGTACATCGGAGCTCTCGTTACATAGGTGGTTTTGAAAGCTCACATAATCTCACTAACATGCAGATTCTTATTTTCAAAAGTTATTTGATAATAAAAAACTTTTCAAGCCTTGAAACAGAATATTAAACAGTTTCAATACCATACCATCATTCTTCACTTCAAAAATTTCAACCCTTTATTCATTAGCTATGCTTTGAAAAATTAAAGGTGTAACGGAAACAATTTTTTTGAAGAAATATGAGTCCAGTAATTTTTACTCTTGTTTGTTTGTATTGACCGGGTTTTTTACTCTGGGTTTTCAACATTACATGAGGAGCTGAGAGCCAGAGTGGACCAACCCACAAAAAATGAAAAAGCGTTTTTTTTTTAATTTTTCAGTAGAATGTAGAGACATCTATTGATATAAGTTAGAAAACAATGCTTCCCACAATATGGCATCACTTTTTCGTTTGATCTATAGTAATTAAAATAGCACAAAAATTTAATGTCAGAATGGATCAAGCCACTTGGTCCATTCTGATTCTGACTTTCAACAGGATCCTCTAATTATTGACCACGAGAAGATCAAAACTAAATATTAAATACTAACCTAAAAACAAAAAGTTTAAAAATTACTACAATTTTGTATAGCGTTTTTCTCGAAATAACAGCTGCTGAGGTTGGTCCACTCTGGCTCTCAGCTCCTCATATATTACTCTAGTCTAGTATTTTTATTACTCTTATCAACACTTGCTAAAACCTAATTCCCGTTATATCTGGAACTCTCTACAAGCGAGTTCGATTAGATTTTTAATATCATCCTTTGCTTTTTCTTTTGTTTGAAAATGTGTTTTTTATTCATCAATTAATTGAGTGACCTAGAAAAAGAACGAAATGATTATAATGGCCTATAAATTTCCCGACTTTGTTACTGTCATTCATTTTAAAAACGAGACAAATCAAAAAGTTCTAATTGCATCTTTGTTTGTCAAAAAGAGATAGTATCATAAGTGAGGATTCCCTGGAGACCTTCCCCTCTTAAAATTGATTGTTATTATTTATGTCCTAGTCAGTATTTACTTAGTAACCTTGTGACTATTCCTTAACTTTGAATAACAAGGATAAATTCTAGCGTTGTAGTATCTTTATCGCTGGTTGCATGTTGTGGGTTATGGTACTTTTATCAGCGAAATAATTATTTTGACTCAAAAACTATGAAGCAACTTGCTTATCTTTGAAGTCTAACAATAGTACTACTATTTGTTTTAGATCTATCGGGATCCAATAATTTTTCTTAGTTGCGTGTCTAAAAAGCCTTTAATTCAACATCCACAAAAAACAATCAAAGATAGCTTAAAGTTTTAATACAAATATAAATTAGATAACTCTTCTGTTCAATCTACGTAATATTGTGTTGAACTCAACTGCCATTTTGATAGAGGTCTGTGACCCTTGTCAAGGCCGAAATTGGCGCAATGTTAGACCCTGAATATGGGCAGGTGGCTGCTTCCTTCAGGTGTTGAAGGTTAAATTTTTTGTTAAAGTTACCTGGAAAACGATAACATAAATAGAACTTTCAGATGTTATATTAATGCTTTTGCTAAATTTTATTGCTAATGAGTTCTTCATTACTTTAACTGATATCTTTTATTTAAAGGATATTTCCACCAGTACATACTTGTCTTTCGTAGCCTTATTTTTCAAAACATGCATATTTTTGATAAAGTCTATTTTAGTATTAAGATTCTACATAAACTCTAAGCATAACAATATACTTCACCTGCGTATTAAGTACTGCGATCACTAATTTTATTTTATTCTTTTTAGTGAATAGAAAGAACTTTTTATTTTTAAAATATTCGTTGTAAATCGAAGTTTTGGGTAATTTCAAATATTTTGGTGGTCCCTTCAGATTTTTAATTATTTCTCTATTGTTAATTTACTTTATTTTATGGTATTCTCTGTAACAAGTTCATGCCTTTCGTGCTTTGTATTATTACTCTCCAATAATTTTTGAACTATTTTTCTGTATGTCCGTTCCTAAGTCCATCTCCGTCGAAGTCATATATAAACTCATTCCTTTGTACTTAATGTTACAATTTTGTCTCCTAAACTTTAGGATCAACGGTTCTTTTTTTTCTTTCAACTTATTTTTCAGTTGAAAAAGTTTATGGACTCATTCCCTTTATTCCCTGACATTCAAAAAATTTTAGTTTCAAAAAATGCAAAAATATTTATCACCTGGATGAAAAAAATTCCCTTTCACTGCTGTTTTTAACATCATATACAAATAACCATGTTTACTTTTTTCATAAACCTTTTTTAGCTTAAAGGGATGTGACATAATCACTTTTCTTTCTTGATTTTCCTTGACTATGAGCCGTTGAGTTATATTTCTCTAGGCATTTTTCATGTACTCCCCTCAGGAAATTTAGTTTTGTAGAGTTTGGGGGGACTTGTTAAAACTCTCTGTATGACTGCATATGTAAGGTAGAGAGAGTTCTGCCATATCTAGTTTTTATATTTCGAGTTGAGTGAAATCATCGGGCATCGATGGCACTCTGATAGTGAGATATAGTCCCGGTTTGGGATCCGGGTAATCAGTAATCACTCACCGTAAATCCGTTGCACTTCTCAGGTGCATGTGAAGTTGAGTGGTCAAGCAGTAGTGGGGGCGTGTCTTGAGTTTGAATCATTGTTACACAAGCCTTCACTCCGTGGTTCCTAATTGATTGCACCTAATCCAGGGTTGGGTTTTTGCCGTCAAATACTAGTTTTTGACATGACAGAGGTTTAAACCAGGTTTTAACCGGTTAAAACCGTCAAAAACCTGAAAACAATTTAAATACGCTAAAATTAAAAAAGAAGGCTGTTAATGATAGCAAGATACAGCATTGTTTTTGTTTAATTATAATGTTCCTCCTTTTAGTATACATTGAATATGAATTATAATTAAATATTAATTTCAATGAGGAAGTTTCATATTTTTTTTTTATTTTTTAAATCGATCCAACCTTACGAGAAAACCCTAAAACCGAGGTATTTTTTAATTCTGATCATTATTTATTTTTTTATTGCGGCTTAAAGTTTGCGCTCTGGAAAAGGCGGGAAAAACAGCGATTTCAGATTCGTGATGTCACTCGGCATGTCAAAAAGTCTACAACTCGCATCTCCTCCTAAACTACGCAGCCGGCGCAGACAAAACTCGGTATATAGACGTATCTCGAGGCGAGGACGATCACTACCAAGTTTTCAAAGTTCGAAAATCGAATATTTACAAATAATTAACGATTTTATGGCTAAAAACGCTTATTTCTCCATTTCTCTACTAGAGTGGATCTGCTTGACTAACTATTTTAAATATGAAAACCTCAGGATTAAATATTTTTATTAAGAAAAGCTCTATAATTGCCAATTTAAAAGTTAAATCAGCTATGAAAACACCAAAATAAATTCAAATAATTAATTTTAAAACATTACATTCTTATATTTTAAGATTAATTATTAATTAAGATTATATTTTAAGATTTAAATATTTTTTATCAAGTGGGACTAATCCCCATCTGGTCGAGTGAAACTAGACCAAATCCATGAGGTCATAAAGACCTTTTATTTTAATAATGAATAAACATCAACAATGCCTTTTGTTTGGTGTCGAGTGACGTCAAATTTGATTTTTGAGCGTTTGCGATTGCATCATTTGTTTACGACTTTTTTCAACTTTTATTTCTTCTCCATCTCAGTAAATAAATTTTTGAGGAAAATTTGGATTGCAGATTTGGATTTTTCACATCTTATATTGTATTATTATACCCCAAAATCGAAAATTTAAAAAATATGAAACTTCCTCATTCATTTTTAAATTTGGAAATCAGGCCTTCTAAAACACACACAGCAGACTTTCTACAGCTAGAACAACTGTTCTAGCAGCAGTTATTTTCTACTATCCAAAAATCACTCATATCTGTGGGGAAACAAATCTTACAAGGAATTCTGAATGGACCAATCTATTTAAAGCAGGTGTTGTAAAACAACCAATCACTAAGTAGGTGGGAGAAATGGAAGATTGGAGTCATAGATTGGAGTGGAAAAAAAATATTGTGACACAATAACTTTAAAATGCAATAACTTTTTATCTAATACCCAGATTGTAAAAAAAAAACAGATTTGAAATCCTTGCAGCAAAATGCATAAATAGACACCAAATACTTAAATAGATACCAATTAAGCAAGGTAATTAGTTAAAATTTGAACTAAAACTTAATAAATTCTATGAATTTTTATGAAATTTCAAAATTTATTGATTAAAGTCTATCAAATTCTGCTAAATCATTTCTTTCATTTTTTTTCCACAAATTAGGTTTTTGACACTTTTTGACGTTTTTGACAGGGAGGTTTTTGACATGACGGTTTTAACCATGGTTAAAACCGGTTTAAACCGTCGCATGTCAAAAACCTGCCAACCCTGACCTAATCCTCTGTCTGAAGTAATAGACAGCTTTTCCCAAAAGAGACCTCATTTCTCTTTTTTCATCTATTGATAGAATTCGATTACTTAATAGGATGGCTTTATGTGATACTAACGCGATGCAATCGTAGCAACTTAGAGAAAATTTGAAAATTTCTTGTATTTTCCCCCAACAGAGAGAGACAAGATAATTTGGTCCTGCCATCGGGTTCCAGATTAAGAGAAATTTACACCCTCAATTTTCACTATTCGCGTTTACTGAGCCATATTTCTTTATAGAAAACGAGATTGGGAAACGGTAGAGTGAAAATTGAAAAACTTGTTGAAAAAATTGAACTCTGGATCGTCCCAAAATAGTATCAAACATTTTCTCCACATATTTAACCTCTCCTTCCTCCATGTCACAAAGTGTAACACTTCACTTTAACCCTCCCCCTATGTCACAAAGAGAAACATTTCACACCTTACCTTCTCGCTCTACGTCACAAAGAGTGATACTTTTCCATATTTCTCCCCCTATGTCACAAAATGTGCACTTCATACCCCCTCCACCCTCTATGTCACATTGATGCTCTCCTACCAACAGTATATTTTGCACAATATTGGCAAGAACCTGAGACCCCACTTTTTTTTAAGCTGAACTGAACCCTTTCCTTGTAACACCCATTTTGTTAATTGTTGCTCATACATCAGTGAAAGCTTGCATCCCCCCAAAAAAGGGGGGATTTTATTGATTTGCAGAGTGTAATGTAACAGTTCTTGTAATCCTCCCCCTTGTCACAATATGTCACAGATTGATAAATGAACAGCCTTAAGTTCATCAGAGCAGGATTTCAAACCTACAGCTTTCATACACTTTTCACGTTACAACCGCTTTTTATCCACCCTTTCTTTTCATTGTTCCGCTCCGAACGCCGTCACGACGACGTTACCTGTACCTTACCCTCGCAATAACTCTCTCTCCAAAGGAGGCGGTGGCACTTTCATCCGAGTGTCACCGTGACCCGGTTTCCATCGACGACGGCCGTTCTCCGCGAGTGCAGCGACCGCGAGGGATCTGTCGTCGGGTTGATGTCGCTGCGTCGGAATGGTCGTGGCCATCTCCATCGTCTTTTTCTCGTTGCTGTGGATAGGTTTCCCGCCGTCGTCGTCTGATGTCGGCGTTTTGTCTTGCGACATTGACCCGGTTGGCGTTGCTCCCAATGTCAGCGGTGTTCTTCCTAGACTTGTATGTGTAGTCTGTCATGCTTAGCTTCTACTTGCTGAAGCTTTTTGCGGTGATTCCATGTTTGAAAGGATTGTGTTAAATTATATTCTCAGTAGTACCTGTTCTTTTCACTGTTTTCTGTGTTCAGAATTTTTTAGTCCGCATTATTTCTGCAATACAGTGGCTAAACTTATCCCCTTCCAATCTACTAAAGAACTAAAGTGTTCAAAGAATCCCCATTTGATTTGAAAAGTAAAAGCGTTTCTTTATTGTTTATTCTAAATTTTAAAACGTTGTGAAACGGGTCCAGCGTCGGGCTAGCCATACACGGTCAGAACACAAGCGAAGTGTTCAAGTGTAAGGGCACCTCTTTTGCCCAGAATTTGATTTTTTTCGCCTGATAAAATGAGGAGGGCGGACAGTCTTCCTTGTTGGCATGCTCATCTCCTATATATAACTCTAATAGAATAAATAAAAAAGGGGTGCCAGGGGTTCTCTTCCGAAGTAAATTTAGAAAAATCACTTCCAACAATGGGATTTTAACGAATATTTTATAGATAATCGGGCTTATCTTACCTAATTCACTCCAAAAACTGGGAGTGTGGGATATAATTTACGGTGAAGGTGAATCTTCCCTTCCCCATATTGGCACGTCTCTGTCCCAGTGTTATTAATAGTCAACACAACCATATATATTTTATACTCCTTCTCTACACACTTAAATATGATTTTTTAAATTGTGAAACTAGTTTCAAACGAGATTGACCCTTTGGTCAAACAGTATACCATACTTCACATAATCGACCATCATTAACCTCCTCCAAACAAATTCTATTAATCAAGCAAAAATCAGCTCTATCGACGCCCCATCTATGCCCTACTGACCCATTCATTTTCGATTGACCCCACCCACTGCCAGACTGATTTCATGCCGCCGCAAAACGTTCGAAATTTCCCTTACCCGCCACCCCCACATTCTAAACACCACGCTCTCCTTCCTTTCGAACCGAACCCTGACATCGATTGAAAAAAAGCCAACACAACCTCCATGCTCCATACACCTTCTTAAACGTTATTTTTGGCCCAAGTGCCAGTTCTGAAAATTGCTGCAAGACCCTGATACACCGGCGGATTTACTACCTACTTCTAAACCTATTCCTCTACCCTTTGTCATTTCCCTGTAGACTTTTGTAACATAATGAAGGTTGGGGGTATATTATAGGTACTTTATTTCTTTCGCTCCCCTTACTTCAATCCGTTTGAATTTCTTTGAGCGAGGTTATCCAATCAGCTGATAGCGGTTGCTCGCCTCGGCCAATTAACTTCCCCGTTGGGTTATCATCCGATATTTTACGTGCAGTGTCCTTTTAATGGCCTTTTTTGGGTGGATTGCGATGTTTTATGTATGCTAATGTTTTGGGGTTGAGAATCGTTCTCTGTGGTTAGTTGGACAGATGGAAGATTTCGGGTTGAGGTATGGCTTGCGTCTGTTTTAAAATGGGGAATCAATTGTTTTTTTCTTATTAGAAAAGAGTCTGGGGGCTTGTTTAAGCTTTTTTATCACGTAAGGTACGCCCATTCTATGTTTTCTTTTTTTATTGCGATTGCTTTGTCATTTAATTAAAATATTTTTAAGCTATTGTGTTGCCATTTGGGTATGTCCAACAAGGTTTCTAATTATGAAGTAGGTAAAACCAGCTAAATCAGTGGTTCCCAACCTTTTGTGGTCCATCGCCCCCTTGCTAGGGTTAAGGTTAGGTTAATACCTATCGCCCCCTTTTCATTCTCATTGTATGTCTAATTTTAATTTGAAGTAGAGTGTAAATAATAAAGCAATTTTATGTCCGGGGCTCCTCCCCCAGAAAATTTTTGGAAATAAGACTCCAAAAACAGGTTTTTAACTAGTTATCACCTCTTCCGAATTTCAGACATATTTTTAGGTAGGATTTTGATTTTGATGAACTAATTTTTTAAAAAGTTTAGAAAAATTAAGTTTCAAGTACAAAACGGGGGTTTGGGGGTCCTCCCCCAGAAAATTTTTGGAAATTTGACCCTAAGAAATATGGTTTTAACTTGTTTTGGTACATTTAGTCTGAATACAGTCTGTCAGTACAGAACTAATTTATTTCCCCCTTTGTATACTCATCGTCCCCAATCGCCCCCACTTATTTATCGCCCCCATCCCATTGATAACACAAATCGTTCACCTGGGGGCAAACGCCCCCAGGTTGGGAACCACTGAGCTAAATCATAACTAAGCTAATAAAAGGTTTTTTATCAAACTTATTTTTCAATCAGCTTGTATAACGAGTAGAAAGTGTTATTTTTGGAGAGATTGGGTTATGTTTTAAGACAGTGTGGTCCAACCCGAGGCACGCGTGCCACGAGTGGCACTCGAAGAAATTTTTGTGGCACTCGGCCTCAAAACTAAATGCGTATTCTAACTAACAGATAATATAATCAACATTTCAATTTTTATTGCAGAAAAGTGTTAAAAACCTGGTTTTTGGAATTTAATTTTCAAAAAATTTCAGGGGAGAACCCCTGACACTCCTTGGAAATTATTTTTAGCTTAAAATTCAAAAGGGCATCAGTTAGAAACTTTAGTTTGGGGCAACAATCCCATGGGCATTGAATTGAGTGAGGTGCCTTGCGAAATTTAAATGGAAATATGTGATCTTCAAGCAGACCCATTTTACCAGGCTAGAAAGTGCGACGGCCCTGAAAATTTCTGGAAGATGGTTTCTAAGGAACGCTTCTCAGAACTGCTTAAATTCTCCGTGAAAATGTTATCCCTGTTTGGGACAGTGGCGGATCCAGGGGGTGGCACTCTGGAAAATGCCCCCCCCCTTGTAGACCCAAAAAGGTACTCAAAATGAGTAAAAACCCAACTATTACAGGCCTAATTTAAAATTTTTTCTGGGGGAGGACCCCCATACCCCCCATTAGTATAAAAATGGGGTATTCAGTGTTTATTTTTAGGAAATCCTCAAAATTTTGACATTTTGGGGTCAAAAAGTAAAGGTAATAGTGTTGAAAAGTGCCCCCTTTAGACTCAAAACGTTTCTAAAAATGAGTTAAAACCCTACTTTTACACGTCAAATTTCAATTTTTTTTCTGGGGGAGAACCCCCATAACCCCAATGGTACCACAAGGGGATCTTGTCTGGAAAAGTGCCCCCCCTTGGAGCCGTGCTGGATCCGCGCCTGGTTTGGGAGTACATATGTGTGCGAAAGTGCTTTTTCATCTCTCAAACAAATAAAATCAAAAGCAAGAAATCGAATGGAAAATATTTCTCTGGAATCTAGCCTGAGACTTTGCCTTACTGAACTCACTGTCAACATCGATAAACTCGTATCAGAAAAAGAATGTCAATCCTCTCATTGATTTCACCATTGCTTATTGTAAAATATAGTGATATATTAAATTAGTTGTATGTAATGCTTTTTTTTATTTATGTCTTTTGGCACTCACTCTCATATACTAAAGTTAGTTTGGCGCTCGGGCAAGTAAAGGTTGGACCACCCTGTTTTAAGAGATGCGGCCGTATTCTGCGTTACTTCACCCGTGGTTAAAAAAGAAAAAAATTTGAACTCGATTCCCTCTTGTTTTTATTTTTGTATTTCTTTGAATCTAAGTAAAATAAGGTTTAAATTGCAAATTTTAAATGAGTTTTAAAAAAGGTTGTCGTTAACAAAAGTCTTATTCCCCTCTTAATATCAACACACCAAAAATGAGGTAGTTTTTCCACATTCACTTAACTAGTTTAGTAAATGATTTTATAATCCACAAAGGAGATAAGTACTGAGTTCATACCTTTGTTAAACTTGGGAGCTATCGAATGTGAATTTAAAATTAATTCAATCATTTAGGAATACCCCCTATGTGTTGTTTGGGTGAAGGATAAATCCCATTATTATATGTTAAATGTTAAAAAGGGGATACAATGGAACCTTGGTTGCTTAGTAGCATTTGAGGGGGGAAGCAGGAATGGTAAAATAATTTCGGTATATCTCGTCGTACCTCTCGAGAGACTGAAATTTTCCACTTGTTTTCAATGAAAACGACAAAAATTACCTCAATCCGTCCGTTATTGTAAAAATACTTTACTAAATCCTCTTGTGTTCAGTATAACGGAGTAGATTTTAAAATAATCTTTTAACTGCTTGTAGCTGTGCGATCCACACAACCTCTAAGCAACCTTGTTATGAAGAAACTTTTAACGAGGTTTCCCAAGTCTTTTTAACATAGCATTAGATTTCTTTCTTCTTTATTCCCCCATTGAGTCCTCTAACGAATTCTGATCCAGGTTGAATGGCTGTCCGAAGCCTTTGTTCGCACTAGAAATACTGAATGTCGAATGTCTTTGTGCTCCGAAATCATCTGCTGTGTAGGACCTAATGGGCTTGTCAGATTCATCGGGGCTCTTTGAAAGGATTTAAGTATTTTTAAGGCAAGTTTAGATGATTAGTTATAGAGAGGGGTTTGGTGGTTTAATGCTGTTTTCCAAATTTTTAAAGTGAAGCGTTTCTCTCAAATTTATAACTGTTTTGGTTGGGTGGATTGTTTTTTGTGATGGTCTAATTATTATATGTTAATCTCTATAAAGTAATTAAAAATCGGTTTTAAGCCATAAGATTCATACTAGAGGAATATGTTGGACACCCCTGTATTCAGAAACTTTAACACGAGACGGGAACGTTGCAGAATTCTCGGTCACTTGAGAACGAGGACTTTCGAGATCTCGAGTGATCATGCTGTCATCTGTCGAAAACGTCACAAGTAATTGAATCGTCAGTTGGAAGAAGGGAATAAGTCCAAAAAATGACAATTTTTGTGCTCAAAAAAATCTCCCTGCTTTGCTCTACACATGGGTGAAAAGAGGGGGGAAATAACTAACCCCTATAGGGAGATATCTCCCCTTGAAGTTGTGAAATCGATGTCCATTCATTGTATTTTTTAAGTTAATTTGGAATTAAAGTTATTTTGTCTTTCTTTTCATATTCTTTGTGTTGTAAACTAAGTTAAAATAAAATTGTCTCTTAATTTCAATTTTTGTTTCCAACTTTTTTTATGTAGGAAATGTTTGACTCCATTCATAATCCCTCACTCCATTGATACTGTTTTAATAACCCAGTTTCACCATAATTTTGAATTTTATTTGTCTTATTCTTTTTATTTCACCCTTTTGTGGCGTAAACTAAGGAGAAATATAATTTAAATGTGAATTTAAGATATTTATAAAGATTTTTTCATCAGAAAAATTTTATAAGGTGGAAGAAGGAAATAAGTCCACCAACTAATTTTGACTGTAAAGTATTTTTGAATATACTTATATTGTTTTGATGATGGCTCTGTTTTCTAAATAGGGTTCTGAACTTCCAGTAAAATTTAAGTGATTATACAATGAAAATTCCATACCTTACAGTTTTTTTTTATTTTCTCAAAACTTGGTTTTTGGACTTATTCCCTTCTTCCAACTGACGATTCAATTATACACTGATTATACAAATTTTTACAGGCACTAGATGTCCATTACTTTCGTAATATTTTAATGTCTGAGGTCTTATTTTGGTAATAAATAGCTGTTTTAGATTTTTTGGAACTATTAAACAGGCCACAAAAAGTGTAAAAAAATCGGAATGCACTTCGAACTCAGAACAATATGGCGGACGACAGCTGTGGAGTAGAAATATCTCGTTTAAAATATCTCGTTCTCGTTTCCATCTCGTTCCTATCTCGTGTTAAAATATCTGAATATGGCCCTTACCCTTACACGCTTAAGATTTTTGGCGTTTTAAGGATTCCACTGAGCTTTTCAACCTGGTTGGCCCAGTCGTTAATTTCCCTCTCATCGATTATAGAGATAGTCTTATGAGAGAGATAGTATGAAAATGAAAAGGATTAGAGTTGTGTGTGGATTATAAAAGGTAGTTTAGAAATCCTGTGAATCGTCCTCTGAAATCCTCTGCCCTTTTCCAGCTCCTGTATACTTTATCAACCGATATTACGACATACAGTGTTGCAGTTTCGGTTGATACAAAGCAATATGAATATCAAGGAATGTTGTGTTCTGTGCTACTAGGGTTGTCAGCCAGGGTGTATTTAGACACCGTGGGGCCACAGTAGAAACTTTTGGGGGAGTCCTGATAGCTCTGGAAAAAATAGTTGGAGTGGAGCATTGATCCCCCATGCTCCCCCTCCATAAATCCGCCCATAGTTGTCAGTCTCATACTAAGATTCCCCCTCAGTTGTGTGCGATAATTAAATTTAGAAAGAATCTTTTTCTAACTCAAGGCTCACTCACACTGTTTCACTGTTCATCCTGAGGAGGTTTGAGTTCTGGGAGGCACAAAGATTTTTTAAAAGATATTCCGCTGTAAAAAACGGCGATATTTTAGAAGAATATTGAATGTTAATATACATTTTTGTCCATGGAGCTACTCACTCAACTATTCCCACACTTTTAAATTACGTTTTAATTAGAAATTATCTCTAGGTGTCCTTTTCTTCCAATAAAGTTATTTCCTTCTGGGGGCTCGTGCCCCTGTGCCACCCCCTGAATGAGCTACTGATGTTGAATTATTTTTTTTGTGAATCGATAGTTTGAATATAAAAAAGGGATAAGTCTGAATGAGTCTTAAACTCAAAAAAATTTAATTTTAGTTTACATCCTCTTTTCCACTAACCAAAGAGACTAGCACTCCCTTCCACTTGACGTAACAATCGGAGGAAATAAAACCTCGACCAGCGCCAACCCGCGCGAAACGCCCGCCATCAACGCCGGCAACTTTTCGAAAAAACCGGGCCGCGGGAAAACCCCGCCCCCTCCGGCGTGACGCAGGCGCTGACATCACGGCGTCCGCACGTGGTCGGCGGCATTGGCTGACTGCGCTCCGCCATGAACGGATCGGCCAACAACACGGTGCGCGACCCGCTCAGCGGCGACGCCAACGGCGACGTGGCGCGCAGCACCGCCGCGGCGCACGCCGTGCGTCCCGAGGGCATGGACAGGGGACGCCAGCTGTCGGTGAGTAGTACTATCGCCGCCGGGCACGCCCCCGCCAGGGTTGCCGTTCGTTGACCTCGGACGTTAACTATTTGTTTACCACGCCGGCCGTGGTGGGTCAGTGAGGTCGATTTATTACTCACCATTGTTTGGGTTTTGTAAGAGGGGAATTTAGTGTGTGATGAGGTAGAAGGTAGTCCCCTTTGTCCACTAATTGAGTGGGGTAGATAACTACAGCCGATAAGATGCGCTCGACCAGATAAGCCCGTCCATGATTCCAGGCTGACCCTGGCCTCTGTGTCAGGCGCGGATCCAAGGGGGGGGGCTTTTAACTTTTCCAGACCATCACCTTTACCTTTTGACCCAAAATGTTGGAAATTTTCTAAATAGTTTCACGCAAATCCCCTTGTTTTACCGTTTGGAGGGGTACGGGGATATACCCCTGAAAAGATTTTGAAATTTGACTTGTAAAAGTAGGGTATTAACTCATGGTCTGTGTGAGTCTTGTTCCGTTGTTGGTGACGGATTTAAATCACAGTTTGTTGGGATTGAATTTTAGAGGGGAATTTGTTTAGTTTGTGAAGGGGTTTTGGATTGTTACATGAGGTGCAAAGTTAACCTACTGTGAATTTGACTGTTAACTATTTGTTTACTTATTACTATGGTGGTCAGTGTGGTCTTTCTGTGCAGTTGTTGGATTTACCGCCGTTTGTTTGGGTTTTATAAAAGGGGAATTTGTTTAATGGATGTTTTCGATTGTGGATGAGGTGCAGGGGGTTGATCTGTTGTCAACTCAGGCTTTACCACGTTGAACCTGATGGTCAAGGTTGTCTTGTTCCAATGCTAACGAAGTCTCTTCAGGCATTATTAATTTTGTGTTGGATTATTTTTTTTAAAGTTTCTTAATGTCGAATTAAAGGCTCTTTGTGTAACTATTGGTAGCAGTAACTATTGGTAACAGTGGTAGTGGTGGTCAGTGTGGTCTTCTTGTTTAGTTGTTTATGACGGATTTACACCTTTTCGTTTGGGTTTTGTAAAGGGGAATTTTTTGTTTAGGGTGTGAAGGGTTAACCTTGTCGGGAACTCGACTGTTAACTATTTGTTTACTTATTAGTATGCCGGCAGTGGTGATGGGGGTGGGCAATGTGATCTTGTTCTGTTGTTGATGGCCGATTATTTGGACTTAATAGGGAATGAAGAATGTGTAAAGGGTTTGGATGTTTTGGATTGTGGATGAGGTGCATGGGGCTAACCTGTTGTCAACTCTTAACTCGGGTATTGACTATTTATTAACCGCGTTGGAACTGATGGCCAAGGTTGTCTTGTTCAAATGCTGATGAACTCTCGTTTACCATTTTTGGTTTGGTGTTTGGATTTAAAGAAAAAGGGATCTTTTATTTATTCTAAGAAGGGGTGGTGTTTTAAAATGGAGTTGAGGTGTAGAGCTAATCTGTAGGGAAATAATCACGAATTCGAGCTTGGTTGACCTGTTGGTGGACTCGGTCAAGTGGAGCCGCTTATGTCGTAGAAAAGGATCTTGTGATAACTTTGTAAACTAATGTTTTTCTATTTACTTATAGAAAAAGTAACTTAAAATGTGTGCTAGGTGCCAATTTTTTATTTCTCTTTTTGAACTAAATAAGCTGATTACAAGATAGACGATTGATCTTTTAACATCATAGTCTATTTATTACTATAAAGATATAAAATTTGAAATTTTAAAGGCAGACCAAATAACTACCTAAAATATTAAATTTTCAAGAAAACTTTTTCATTTAAAATATATTAAAAATTCAAAATTTCAATCTTCTGTTATTTTTTATATTTTTCTTATTCACTAATGTCACTTATTGTACATATTTTTGAATAGGTTATTGAATTTAACGAGTAATTTTAAATCATCATTTCATTAATAAACCTTCATTGATCAGAAAATAAAAAAATTTAAAAGTGTTATTTTCAATTCGGTTTGGAATTATTGGTCCTTGTGTTTTACAATTGGCAATGCTTTGTTTGGCTAAATTATTGTAGCAATCGTCGGTAGAGGTTGAACGTGTTTATATGAAAGATTATGTTAAGAAAACTTTTCATATTCTTTTTTATAAAAGCCACAAGTTTTAAACCTTTTACTTAGAAAAATTCCCCTACCTAAAAATAATAACTTACCGGTTGGTAACATAC
Source organism: Tetragnatha versicolor (assembly GCA_024610705.1). Classification (NCBI taxonomy): domain Eukaryota; kingdom Metazoa; phylum Arthropoda; class Arachnida; order Araneae; family Tetragnathidae; genus Tetragnatha; species Tetragnatha versicolor. The sequence continues at coordinate 22,210,745 of JANDEH010000011.1, read as the reverse complement.
ATTGCTCTCAATCCATTGTTCTTTTTTACCACATTCGATGTTTTACGTTCAATAATCCCTGGCGTACTGGTGGAAATCGTTCATTGATCTTTGCTGATGTCAACATCCCGTTCGCAGTGTTTCTGCTGCATTTATTAGTTTATAAATTGAACTCTTATACTGAAGATGGGCTAAGGGATCTTTAGTAAGCTTCTTATTGCGAAAGCGTTTTTATTTTATGAGTATTACTACTTGGGAAACAAAAGCTTGAGTTTTGTTGTTGAAGTTTAGATTTGTTTCTCCTTGTCATAGAGAAGTTAAGAATTAATAAAAAAAGATTTATTTTTATATTTTAAAAAATTATCGTAACTTTTTATAGATTTATGGGATACAATTTAATTTTTCTTGACAAAATTATCATTAGTTTTACAATGAAAGTATTGGTCTTTTTATAACCACTTGGCTGATTAGAGAGGTTTTTAGATTTATTGTTATATAGGAAATAATAAAAAAGTAAATACCAATTAACTTTTTTTATGCTTCAGCAGATGGTAGTACTTGAATTTAGAGAGCGTGAATCAGCACTTGTTATTGTTTTCTTTTAAGTTAAAAGTATTGGGTCAGTCATGTGAACAGTAGTTCACGATGCAGAGAAAAAAAGCGCTATGCTGGAATCGATCGTTGACCTTTGGTTATTCTTTTTGTGTTCTTAGATATAGAATTTCCCATTTTTTCTGGACTGCTATGAACCTTTGAACATGGTATTAATAAAGGTCGTTCATTATCACCATGACAATTAGTGGTTCTTCGCCAGCGATTCGTTCTAACCGATGTAATAGGTTGAAGAAAACGTTCCTGTAAAAAATTATGATTGCTGTTGTTGAATACTATAAGGTGTTATATTACAGTGTTTCAAAAGTAGGTTTCCCGGATTTTATTTGCAATCAGCGTCTCCTAGGGTCTTGCAAAATATGTGTAACCCTAGGTTATGACCTTTGAAAATCCATTGGGATAAAAAAAGGTTTAAAAATAAATAAAAAAAACTGATGGAAATAGAGCGAAAACTTCAGTGAGAACAGTTTTCCGTATCATGACTCTCTCTACTACACGAAAAGAATTTCTTGAAATACCTAAAGTATTCGATGAGATTTAAGTAAATTTTCAGTGGTATGTAGTTTTATATTTTTTAGAAAGTTAAGATAAAAATAGAGATTGTAAAATAACGATAATATCAAAGAAACTTAAATAAAAAGATAGCATACTAATTATAAAGAACTGAATGGACTAAAAATCAATCCAAACGTTTTGTAAAGGAAAAGTAAATGTCTCCAAAGATCTCGAGTATACAAATATCGGATAGAATTCTGATTTAATAATGCAGTTAAATACCTTCTTTAGTGTAACGTAAGGTTAATTCTCAACAAAAAAACCCTGAACTAAATGAATTTTCAGTTCAGTTCAGAAAGTTCAGTTACCACAATATTATTTTTGACACTCTCTCGGGACTATCCCTTAGCTTTTGAAGCTTTCTAACAATGTTTATGTTGTCATCTTTGAAGAGTTTTAATATAGCTGGATTGAATATTTTTGACTTTATAAACTGTGACGAAAGTTAATTACATTGTGCTTGTCTTTTCGTAATACACTTTTAGGTTGATATCGATTAAGCCTTTAAAAGTGGACGTTAATAGAGTTTCACGGGAAAAGCCAAAATATGTCTAATGTCTTAAATTAGTTTATTAAATGCCTCAAGTAATGGATCTTTCATTAAACTTGGTCTAAATTAAACCTCGAATCGCTTAAGGTCAGAATAACTTTTATACTTGGCACCGGATTATTTTACCTAGGGCTAGGGTTCCTGATATAATATTTCATTGTTTTAAAACTGTGGTTTTAGGTAAAACCCTGGATGAAGCTGTTACTTTTGCTATCCAGCTTTTACCGTTAGTTATTACGTTTTTATTTACGTTAGCTTTGCTCTCCAGGGCTCTAGTTTGAGGCGCTATCTTGTGTAAAATTAATATGCAGTTAACATAAAAGCGTCTAATAGTATCTTACACTTTACATAATATCTGTGTACAATGTATATTATACATTGTGCATTATTGTTTTTAAGGCTAAAAAACAGAAGGGAAAAACACTGTTCATTATCTCTTCCAAATGGCATTTTCTTATCCGAACTCCAAAACTTTTTAGAATACCTATTACCTTAAATATGATGATAACTTATCCATGGAACTTAACTTTATTGAATATACCTAATCTAAAACAATCTAACTTTTCTGATACTTACAAGCAGGGCCGTATTTAGGCATGTGCAACATGTGCTGTAGCACAGGGCGGCAAAATTTTGGGGGGCGGCAGATTACACCAATTCAAAATTCTACACACTATACAGTTTTGAAAAAAAAATGCACCACACTGTTTTCACATGAAGGGCCAAATATGAGTAAATTTCCAGTTTTCTAGGGGCATATTTTCAAAAATTTTCTGGGGATACCCCCAGATCCCCCAAAAGAATTCATTATGAGAGTGAAACAGAAAAATTCCACTATTTCTGAGAATGGTGAGTTAAATGGTGATAGTCAAAGGAAGTTAAAAGAGTCAAATGGGAAGGGCATGGGCGGATTTAGATGGTTAACTCTGGGGTGCGTACTGGAAAACTTGGGGGTGCAAGTTATCCCTGATGACTTGGAAAACATGATTTTCCCTTATACAAATTGAATTTTCTAAAAAAGTTGGGGGTGCGTTGCACCCCCTTAAATCCGACCATGGGGAAGGGGCATTTACTTGAAGCACAAAATGAAATAGGGAGGCGGCAATAAATCGATATGCACAGGGTGGCAAAAACCCTTAATACGGGCCTGCTTACAAGGCATCTGATACTCATACCACCTATCCATAGAACTAACTTAATTAAATATAACTTATCTTATTACAATCTAACATCCGATTCTTGCCTCAATTCTTCTAATAAAATATTATACTCATTGACCTCTAGAAAGTTCTTTTAAGTCTATATAAATGCCAACATTGTAATACCTTACGAAATTTTAAAAACCTAGAATAAATAACAGTTAACATATTATCTTGTCTCATTCCGCTTGATGGGTTGAGTGGTATTGAATGGGAGTTGACATCACTGGAGTACATTTCAAGGACTTGACATTTAACATACCTGTGGAATTTTCCGAAAATAAACTTCGCCAGTGTTTGTTTTGACCGCACCGAATATAAAAATCGCATTGAATTTCGGAGTAATCTCTTTTGTTCTGGAAATGGAGTTTGAAAATGTCACGTTTCTTCTTCCTTTTATTTTTTTCTCAAGTTTTCTCTTCTGAGCAAAGAAGCTAGCTGTCAAGGAATTTGAGTGACGTCTTTTCATTTTACTCAATTTTATGGATGTGGAAATTCGGTAGGAAAGCGTTTCGACGCTAGAATATAAAACCTACGCAACGTGAAACCATGTGTTGTTTTGTGTGCAAGAACTTCTCTTATAATTAGATTTAAACCGCTCTTTATTTCTGTGTTCTAGTGAAACTTTTCGCCAGTTATTGTTAGTTTTGAACCTATCTTTATTATTGGTTGTTATTTCAAAAAACAAATCTAATTGCCTTTCCCAATCCTTTATTAGTTACGGTGTCTTATTTCAAATAAAGCCCTGGGACTCCTCTCTCTATTTTTAGAAGCTTTACTATATCCAGGGCCTTAATTTCAAACGGTGTCGTTTCAAAAGTTAATGATAGTTATTGTAATTATTGGGATTTTCTGAGGTTTTTTATGTCGTCATCGATTTGATTGGTGTGTTCTCATCAAGACTGGGAATCAAATTTACTGCCCTTAAACCTTGATATGTCCCATTGTTTTTCTCCAATCTCTTTTATGACATGCCTCTTACGTCCATAATTGTTTCTTTTTGTTATGCCCCCGTAAAACAATTATCCTATTTAATATAACTTTAATACAGTATGGCATAGTTATCTCGAATCTCAGTATAACCTTATCATCGAAATTATGTCTTTAAAACTTTTAATTCATTGCTTAAAATTGTTCACAGTTCATTTTAAATTATTAATTCCAGTGAAAATACCTTCAAAAATACACAAAGTAAAAAAAAATTTCTTGATGCTTGTTATAAAGGGATTTAATGCGAGGTTCCTATTTTGCCAGCTTCACTCTCAAGTAAAGAAAGGCTGTAGTAAGATCTGATTTTTTTCAAGAGAGTCCCATCCGAATGAACACTATTCTGGAAAGAATTTGATGCTTACGATAAAGATGTTAATTGTAAGATTCAAATGATTAACATCTTTGGATTATACCACAAAAAATATTAAATGATAACACAAATTTAAGGACTAAAACAAGGTTATCTTTAAATGATATATGCAAAGGTGTTGAAAGTTCCCTTTCAACTGCTGCATTTCCATTCCCGCCCTAATATCCACAAGTTAATGAAATCCGCCTCCACGCAGAAATCCTGTTACAAAGTGCACATACGTCAAAAAAAAGAAAATCTCGACTCTTTTACGACAGAATTGAATCCGAATTTCCTATTTTGTCAATCCGAAACACGACTCTGTTCCCATTTCGACGATAAATCGCCTTATTAACGCAATTTCATCAAGGAAGTAAGCGATACTCTCAAGTCCTCCTTTCCTTTCGTTATCTTCGCTTTTCACTTTCTTCTTTTGGACCGTGTTTGTTTACTTTCTAATGAGGAAATTACTGTAGTTTTATTGAGAATCGGGCTTTCTCTCTCTTTGTAGTTATTCCAGTGCATTGGGAGTCTCGTTGACTGTGTGTGATTGCTCTCTTCATATCTGTTGTTGTGATGAAAGTGGGAGGAGTGCTTCCTTTGTGGGGAATTGTTTATTTGCTTTCTCTTCTCTGATTGGATGAACTTATATAAAGGGGAAAGATTAGGGGATTTCCCATGCCATTAATTAAGGTGGGTGTAAAAGACGAATCAAAGGAAAGTTGTGATAGTAAAATAAAGCTGCGCGTAACATAGATATTACTCCGCTCTCTTACGTTGCCTTCCTATGCCGTGCTGATGAATCCTAATAAGGACGAAACCGGTCCATGGCTGGAGGCGATGTTTGAGAGTTGTGAGTTTACACTTATTGTTCGCTAACCATCGATAATGGAGAAATACTCCTTTCATTTACCTTGCCTTTCGGGAATTAAATATGTTCTAGGAATGCCAAGCCATTCCAACTGATGAGTGGAGGACTAATCAATGGTCCCCACTAGTGATGGGCGATTCAACTCTTTTACAAGATCAGATCTGAGTAACTCACTCACCTTAAGGAGTTAACTCTTTAATGTAACTCAGTAACTCCCAAAATCTATATACATAAATGAATGTTCGTCTGAATGTATGTCCGTTATAGTTTTAAACTTTTCGAACCTACATTCACTTTTAAACTATACCAAGTTGCCCTACTCGCTCTCAGAAAGGCTCCTGAAGAATAATAATTTAAAATTGAAGCATCCCAATAACTTTTTTGGTCTATTTTCGGCTAAAAAAACCCGTATTTCATTCCTAAAACCATGACATCATGGCAAAACCACCAATTGTTGTAATTAAAGGTAATATATAATATTAATTGTTGAAGGTATAACATCGATTGTTGTAGTATAAACATAAATAATGCTCTTTTTTACATTTGGACTGGCGAAGCCGGTGTCTAGCGCGTCAGCGCTAGTATTATATAACTTCTTAATCTTAACTTCCTACATACATCAACTAAAAAGTATGCCGGAAAAGTCATTCAAACTATAAAAAGTTTTTATATTGAACTGTAAACGAAAACTGAAATAAACCTTCAATATTTCGCCTACTGGAAAATTTTTTAACAATTTACTAACAAAAACCTACCTACAAAAAAAGAAGAAAGGGGGAAAGGAAAATCCCCAGTAGGGGAACGACCGTAGAACCAAATATTCAGACACTAACACATCAAGCAATAACAAAACAGCCATTAAAATATTAATCTCTGCACATTGGGGCATAATTCAGTATTTTTTTAATATATTAATCAGCAGTACTAGGTATATTTCAAAAGAAAAAATACTCACTTCAAAAATAACCACATATCTTACAATTCAGGCATCCAATCCAATTTAATCCGCGACCATTCTACTGCAAACTTTAAGTATTCTAAATTTACTGGAAAGTAATGGTCACCAGAATGAAAAATCAATACAATTTTTCTAATAAGTAATCTAGTTTTAATCACTCATTCATCTAAAAAATGGCGGGTTTGAAACAAAAAACACGCTACTAAGAGCAAAAGGTTTTGGCAAGACGCCAACGTTCTCGCTTCCCGCCCTTTGGAGCCACCATCATAGCTGGTAGAGGTAGACAAGCATAGCTCGTGTTTCAATTCTCAAAAATCAGTTGAAAATTTAATTTTTAAATCCAAATCAATCGCCTCATTAATCAACTAAAACATTGCTCAACCATTAAAATATTAATCTATACAGCAAGCCTTTTGCTCAAGATCAAGTATTTTTTATTATCAACAAGTATTCAAATAATGATAATGCTCCGTCAGAAATAAATGCATGCTTTTCCATAATGGCAGCTTTCGTTTCACGAAATTCTTCTTCTCGCAATCTTTTTTAATCGTAGACATTTTTAATGAAGTATCTTAATATTAAATGATTATTAGAAACTGAGAAAAGGGAAAACATAAAGCCATAATTATTTTTTTAATTGCGCGCAGTAAATGTTGTTAATAATCATCCTAAACATAGTGATTAAGACAATGTAGAATCTCGTTCAGTGCCGTACAGAAGATGTGTATAATAAACAATCATGGCCTCCATCGAACTTAAGAAACCGTTGGGAGGGAGGAACTAACTCGTTAAGTCTCTGATCCCTGGGAGTGGGATAGTGGGAGTAAGGAATAACTCTATAAACTCTCTGATCCCCGGGAGTGGGATCGTGGGAGCGGGAAGACCGATCTGTCACTTGCTCCCCATCCCAACTCCCCGGGATCGAAGGAGTTGAGAGCACACAGCAGATAACTCCCAAAGAGGGGAGACCAGAAGCAAGCAACTCTGATAACTCTGTCAGCTCCTTTCAACTCCTTTAAGGAAGACGTAACTCCTCGTGTAGTTTTTCGGATCAAAGTGGGTTGTTATGGCAACGGATTACGTAAAGGGCTCGCTCATACATGATGATGTGCTGCCATCTAGTGTTTTTTGGAGGTAACATCACAAGGATTTCAAGTTAATATCGCAAATTAAATCTTAAAAAGGTGCATTTTAAAAAGTACAACTGAGCTACCACTCTTTTTTCCCCACTCCTTGATCCTTCCCTCAGTTTAAGGAGTTAGTTCACTGAGTTAACTCCTCAAAAAATCGCCCATCACTAGTCCCCACTTTTTCCGATATAGTCGGCTAGTAGACTAGTACTTGCCCTTCGCTCTCTTGCGTTGCCTTCCTATGCCGTGCTGATGAGTCCTAACAAGGACGAAACCGGTCCATGGCTAGAGGCGACGCTTGAGAGTTGTGAGTTAACACCTATTGATATTACTTATTTGCAACTCTTTTAATTTATTATTGTCCTTATGGATTCTTAAGATGTCCGGTTTATCACTCTTCCCGTAACATATATGTTAGGCTCAAACCCCGAAATCGCTCACTGAGCGAAAAAAACGACCACTTCGCGGAGTGGCATTTGAAAATTGCCACAACCCGAATTTCGGGTTGTGGTATTTTCAAAAACGCTCACTCCGCGATGTGGTACTTTCAAATTGCCAGAACGCGATGTGGCCTTTTTTCAATAGTACCACAACCCGAAATAGACTTTTGTAAAGATGGGATGCACTAATGTATGACGTTTGGCCAAATGAAACATTTCCCAGACTTGGTTTGGCTGGTTTAGGGTTTTATATTACCAAGCCCATTTAATACGCCGTTGACCGACAGATTCTCCGAAAGGTTTTGTCGAAATTTAATTTATAAGTATAATTCAATTTGTTCTTTTAAGACTTATGTACTTAATTTAGGTTTATTAAAGGTTTTTTTTTGGGGGGGGGGAATTTTAGTTTTAAATTTGGAATTATCCTTGAAATTTCGGTTTAGCTTCTATTCAATTAATTTAATTTACATTTTTATTATTGTTGCATTGTTTTAAAAATGTAAAATTAATGAAACGCCTAATTTTGTGACATGTTTTCATCATTTTTTGATTTATTATACAAATAAGTATTTTTTAAAAAGTAAGGTAAAAAAAGTATAACTGATTAATTGCTTGCTCAATTTTGTGACATGTTTTCATTGTTTTTCATTTATTACACAAAAATGTCTTTTTAAAAAAAGTAAGGTAAAAAAAGTATAATTGATTAATTGCTTGCATAAAAAATGAGGGATTAATTTTTAAAGGAATAATTTTTAAACAAGAGTCAACTGGTAATACGTCAACAATTATTGTCAAAAATCGAAGTAATATTAATTAAATAGTTATAAAAACAAATTTAATAATTAAATACCACATTTTGAAAATACCGCATCGTGGAGTGAGCGTTTTTGAAAATACCGCAACCCGAATTTCGGGTTGTGGCAATTTGCAAATACCACTCCGTGATGTGAGCGTTATTTAAAATACCACAACCCGAATTTCGGGTAGTGGCCGTTTTGCAAATGCCACTCCGCGAAGTGGTCGTTTTTTTCGCTCAGTGAGCGAGTTCGGGGTTTGAGCCTAACATATACAAATACAAATATTGACGACCAACAACAGGCAGCCCAACAAGGTTGGTCTATTCAACTCAAACTACCGGATTTACAGCAACTATTCTTGTCACTCTATTTACCATTATATCCATAGTAAAAAATCATTTAAATGAATGATGAAATTAAGTTGGATTAAGTACCTAATGCATGATCCCCACGTTTTTCGTTTTACAAGGAGTTACAAAAAATTATTTTATACTTTTTAGTGCATTTTAAAAACGTTGTTCTTTAAAAAGGTTTTTTTTCATTAATTATTTTCTGGTTTTTAGTTTTGTTGTGTAAAGTTTAGAATTCGCGACCTGGACCCCTGAACGCCTTCCAAGAAAATTTTATTCCTTTTTCTTTTTAATAAAACTAAAAAGTGTTTTTTTTTTCTAAACTTTAACCATAACACATGGCTTTACTCTGTTTTGTTAAAATAATTGCACAGTTTTTGCCTCTAGCTATAAGTGTTTTAAAAAATATATTGGTGACAAACGTGTCAGTAACTAATTAATAAAGTCAGTCCCTTAGATGTATTACAAATACAAAACTTGCATGAAGTACTGCATGTTCTGTGTATTACTTTTATTCTTACAAATTTTCATTTTACTAGTATTTTATACAACACTTCTAAAGCCATCTTGATAACGAGAGGAGGCAAACTGCACAACAATGATTTTTTAACAATAAGGTCCTATAGTTGAACTTCTAAACTTTAAGTCCCCCTGGGTGTTCAGGGACAGCAAATTGAACCGAACTAACGAGATAATATCGTATTGTCATCCAGATCTGAACTATGTTCAAAATTTCAAGTCTCTAGCTCATGGGGAAGTATGCTTAAAATTGATTACTAAATTCCTCCCGAACAGACAGACAGACGGACGGACAGACAAGATTGAAAGCGACCTAATAAAAACGTTGTAAAATATCAATTTTCATTCAAGCAAGCATCATCATAACAAGAAAGCTATTTGATAAGTTATAAAAAACTATTTTCATATAACTTTTGTTACAATTTAAAACACGCTAAATTTCGACCGAAAAATGCACTCATAGTATATCTAAATGTAAATGTTAAATCTAGTTCTATCATGGCAAATTGTCTAGCTTTTACAAAGTATCAATAGAGGGAAATATGTAACTTTTTGGCTTATTGATTTTTTAGATAAATCCTTAGAAAGAAACGTTGTACATACATGGTCCAAGATTCAACTAAGCTTCTGCAAGGAATTGATGACCTCAAATTTTTCTGTTTTGGTAACTTATTTTACAAGTAAAAATGAACTTTGACTGAATAGTGCCCTAGTCTCTTTTAACTTTTTTCTTTACCTGACGTATGAGACATCCCTTAAAAACTATGAAGATAAATGAACCTATCCTAACAAGGTAGGATGTAATCGATCTTCTTGGAGTTGCTTTTATGCCGAACTTAAACACGGTGGGATCTGCATTTTCATTTTACTTTGTACCGGACTTTTCTTTAGAAACTTCAACAACTTCGTTCGTAGTTTTTAACGTTACATTTTTGAAATGTTATTATCGACCGTTAAGTTTTAATATTAGTTTTATTTTATTAACTATTCTTTAAATTTGAAAAAGATAAAGATGTTCATCCTTAGTTTTTGAAATTTTTCTCAGCGATTTCCTATTTTGTACACTGATGTAACACTTTTAAAAAAATAAACGTTTAAAAAAAGCACAACTGAAAATGCCTTTCATGGTTTGTTGACCTGCACTGAAAATCAATGGCATCAGGGTTATCTTTAAAATAATATAAGTCTCCATTCAAACTCAGCTAGCTAGGAAGTACGAGTTTCTATTGCTCTTCTCTCCATTTCTCTATATTTTGCACACTTTCTCTTCCTGAACTATTCAGTAGACATTCAACAGTCACGAGTGACGAAGACATTCCTTACAATGTTTCTGAATCGCCTCGTAGATATTGTACAATTTGAATTTGAATGTTATAATTGGGGGGAAACAGATGGAACATGTACACAAGGTACATCCATCCATTTTTATGAATGGTTCAGACCCGTCGTTTTTAGAGTAGGGTTGACTCAAAATTATTTTTACGAGTAAGATTCCCCTCATGCGTACATGATAGGTTAAATTTAGTTAGCTTTTTAGAACACTTAGAGGTAGGATTTGAATGTTGGTACACACACTTGTTAAAATGTTGTGGGTACTGTATCCCAAGCAAAGGTGGACATAAGATCTTCCCTCAAATTTTTTTAATTGTACTTTTTAGCTTGAAAGTAGTATTTTCCTCCGGGACAGAAAAAGAAACTGTTAAAAATAACTTTTATAAAAAAATTAAAATTTCGTCGGAGGGGGTGGATAATCTATCAGAATGCGTGATAATATATCCTTTTCCCCTTCAGATTTCCGATACCTAATCCTAATTAAGTATTTCTACTAAACATAATTTTAAAAACCTGATTCAAGTAAATTTTTGTAAATATTAAATCTCAAACACTCAACTTCAAAACCGTCTAATTAAATACTTCCAAACTATTTTTTCTGGTTCCTCCGTATAGTATAGGGACCTTGCTCCATAAAACCTGAACCAACCAAACTATTTTCCTATTCCTAGTTAATTTGAATCATCTTGATCTGTTTATATGCTGTTGTTGCTCCAAGAACACTGAGAAAACTAAAGAGGGCTATCAGACCTTAATGCAGGTTATTTAACCCTTTAGCCTTATTAACTAAAAACTTATTTACTTAAAAATAAACTTCATAACTAAAAATTATCTTCAGTAAATTTACTTGTTTTCGGTTTCATGCTTCCTAAAATCTACGAGAACCTTAAAACTTACTTGGGTAGTAGAGTGTAGCGATAGGGTGTCTCAAAAAAAACCTTTTTTCGAAAAACCTTGCTCCCCAGGGATTTTCCCATTCCTTTTGGTCCCAAAAGATGGTGTGTGAAGTTTCAGCCCCCTAAGTTAACTCTATGGTTTGCCTGTAGAGCCCCAAAGTTTGAAAAAAGTGGAAAAAATGACAAATTTTCAGAATTTTAAAAAATAATGTTTAAGACTGATAATACAAATAAAACTGGTTCAAATGCGTCATTTAGGACTTATTTAGATGGAATATATTTATGCATGTGTATTAACTGTACCCCATAGCCCCTATAATTTAAGATTAAAACGTACTACTTCGGGACGTTGCATACGCCAAAGCTTATAATGCACTGCCGGTGGACGAAATGAATTAAATCCAAATTTCTTCGAAGGAACTCCCTCAAATGATTCCATTTGGGGCTAAAATGATATTATAAATTATAAAAACGAGTGAAATAACAGTTTTGAGCCCTTCCACTGAGCTTTTAATGTAAAAAGTGTTTTTCTTCAAAATATCTCGTTTCCAACTGATGAAACCCAAAACTTATGCTAAAAAAGGGGTTTGCTGAACTTTTTTAGATACCAAACATTGTAACCTTTATAGGAGTTTCATTTTTTCAAGTAGAATTAAATTTTAAACAGCATAGATCGGAAATGACATGGATATTTCCTATACCTGACGTGAAAATCTGTTTTCTTCTTTCAAAGTTAGGAAAATAGTTTAATACTTGTGAATCTTGCTTTAAATGTTAAGGAAAGAAGTTTTTAATTAAAACTTTACCCTAATACGTTAAAAGGAAGTAATTTTCCAAACTTAAAAAAGAAAATAGATTTTCACGTCTGGTATAGGAAATATTCATGTCATTTTCAATCTATGCGCTTTAAAATTTAATTCTACTTATTAAAAATGAAACCCCTATAAAGATTTCAAAGTTTGGTATCTAAAAAGTACAACAACCCCCTTTTTTAGTATAAATTTTGGGTTTTATCAGCTGAAAACGAGAAATTTTGAAGAAAAACACTTTTTACATTACAAGCTCAGTGGAAGGGTCCAAAACTGTTATTTCACTGGTTTTTATAATTTATACTATCATTTTAGCTCCAAATGATATCATTTGAGGGAGTTCCTTCGAAGAAATTCGGATTTAATTCATTTTGTCCACCGGTAGTGCATTATAAGCTTTGGCGAGTGCAACGTCCCTAAGTAGTACGTTTTAATCTTAAATTATAGGGGCTATAGGGTACAGTTAACACACATAAATAAATATATTCCACCAAAATAAGTCCTAAATGACACATTTGAACCGATTTTATCGCAGTATCAATCTTAAAATATAATTTTTAAAAATTCGAAAATTGGTCATTTTTTCTACTTTTTTCAAACTTTGGGGCTCTACAGGCAAACCCTAGAGTTAACTTCACACACAATCTTTTGGGACCAAAACGAATGGGAAAAGCCCTGGGGAGCGAGGTTTTTCGAAAAAAAGTTTTTTTTGAGACACCCTAGTGTAGCGACTTCTCGTGCATTTCTTTGATCTTGCTAGATATCTAGTTCCACCTATTGTTGATTATTAATAAATTTCAAATAATATATAAAATACACACAATAGGGGAGACCGGGGTACAATGGACCACGGGGCACAGTGGACCACCCCCTGTTTTTTAAATTTATTTTGGGTATATGTTTTTCAAATTTAGTTATGTAGATGGCAATCCTACAGCAGTCAGAACAAACCAGAATTCATGTTCTTACTTGACTAATAAGCCATTTTATTCCTGTTAGTCTATTTAAGGTATACAAAAGTAAATTTTTTCCTTCAAAGTTGAGTGCAATTTTTCACTGAAGATTTTTGAGTTGGAAAACTTTGCTAATCTCAATCTTAAGATAAGATATTAAAGTATTATATTCCATTTAAGTTAAGAAGTTAAATTTACATTTTATATATTTTTTAAAGTTATTTTTGCTAAATCTGTACCCGGGGTACAATGGACCACTTAATACGGGGTACAACGGACCACTTAGTTATGCATTTTTATAAGTGAATAAAATTAGTGGAATTGCGAGTTTACTTTTTTACTTGCATAATTACTAATTATTCATTCTATAATATTTCCCATTCTTAATTGCTATTGTTTTTCACTTAGTTTTATTTAAATGTAAGGGCTTTAGAAGGTTAGTTTTCTTTCCTGTTAAGGTTAATTTTCTTTACTAATCTAAGTCTTGTCATAAATTTAATCCTATCTCATATTTAAAAAATAAATATATAATCACAAAGTGAATATTTGTTAGATAATGTGGTTGTAATTAATATTTTTATTTATTTACTATTATGTATTCAAATAATGACATTTTTACTGCCCTTAATGAGTGTTTATATAGTGAATCAAAATTATGATATCAGTAATGGGAAATTTTAATTAATTATTAATGTTTGAAATGTTACCAATGAAACCTAAAGAAATGTTATGAATATAAAATTAAAAATTTTCTGACACCTATTATATGATGTAATTTTTTTCCATATATATTTCAGCAATGCGGATTTTCATTTGCTGGATTTAATATTCGTTAAAATTAGCATCATATATATAATATGTAACCAAAATAAACCAATTTATCATTTACTATATGTTTTGTATCATTAAAAAATATATTTACTTCATTTATTTCAAAACAGTTAAAGTGGTCCATTGTGCCCCGTGCTGTGGTCCATTGTACCCCGGTACCGGGGTACAATGGACCACTTTGTCACTTGCAATTTAAAAATATTTATAAAAAAAAGTAAGCATTATATTTACTTTTCAGTGGATGTTTTATAAACCTGAATATATGGTTAATATGTATGCATGTTATCTAATTTAAAAAATAAGTAGTTTGCCCATAATGAGTCAAAATTTACAAAAGTGGTCCATTGTACCCCGGTCTCCCCTACCTCTAAATATGTATTGGGTTGTCCCATAAGTTCTGTTACTTTTTACGAAGTTTCGTCTTTGAAAATTTTTTATGAAAAACTGGTAATAGGTGGAGATTTCAAACAAAAGGGATTTTGATATATGTATATTTTTGAACAAAATGTGTAATTTTGGTAGTTCTCGTGATATTATTTCTTTTCAAAATGGCGGTTTGAAAAAAGACCGCTAACGACGATTTTCGCGTAATTTTTTTCTTCTGTTTAAAAAACTAGGAAGAAAGCATAATTCATGGGTAAAAAAAAGTTTACTGTAAATTTGAAATATTTAGATTAAGATGTCATAGTTTCAAGATGATTCGATAAGTTTAAGGTAGAATATTTTGGCTTTAAAACTTCGTATATTGGTAATTTCACGTGTTTTTAAAGCACACCTATTGTTTTTCTAAGCAGCTGGTATGAAGCAAATTAAAGGCAGATGTTTTTTGAACCATAATGCTTGTATAATCGGTTTAAACATTGAAAGCCTCTTTTCATAATTTCGTTGAATTGATTAATTTCTAAATTCCAACGAGTTGTTTTTATTATAGTGTTTTCGCATGAAGCACATAATTGCTTTGTTCACTTGGTATAAGTTCAGCGAATGTAATTCTGATAAGCTAAAACGCTGCGCGCTTGAATTGTGCGCGCGCTACTTTCTGAACTTAAGTTCAGATATAATTTAATATACTGCATATTTGAATACTTGGGTCTTTCTGTAAGCTTTTTTACTGATTTTGATGCTTTTTTTTCGTGAAAATTTCTTTGAAATGACTAACATTACTAAGGTAAGTTTTTTGCAATAGATGTTATGTTTGAGATCGAAATTTCCTAAGTTAAACTTATCGAATTATCTTGTAACTATGACATCTTAAACTAAACATTTTAAATATACAGTAAAACTTTTTTAGCCATGAATTATGCGTTCTTCCTAGTTTTTAAACAAAAGAAAAAAATTACGCGAAAATCGTCGTTTGCGGTCTTTTTTTCAATCTACCATTTTGAAAAGGAATAAAATATCACGAGAACTACCAAAATCACACATTATGTTCATAAATATACATATACCAAAATCCCTTTTGTATGAAATCTCCACCTATTGCCAGTTTTTCATAAAATATTTTCAAACACGAAACTTTGTAAAAAGTAACAGAACTTATGGGACAACCCAATAAAAAAACGAAAAATAGAGAACATACATAAAACAACTGAAAATGAAAACATCTCCCAATTCCCAACAACTGTTATTAGCTTTTTTTTCTATACCCCCTGCTTTCGAAAATGTTATTTTCTTTCCTCCAAACTATTTTCTTACACCCAAATTTCTCTGACCCAGTTCTTACCCGCTTCGTTTTTTACATCAGACCTGTGTGTGCGCGAATTCCCTCACCACCGCTTTATGTCCCTTTGTTCGCTTCTTCACGTGTCCAGTCCGTGCCGCGCCGCTTTGATTTACGCGAGACATATGTAATAAAGGGTTATCAAGTAAGAGACGGTGGTCGTCTATGATGAAAGTTGCTCTCCCTCACGCAATATTGGACCTACCTGTGCACAGTGGGTGATTAGGAGGGGGAATCTGATGGTTAATAAGGTTATTTTGTGGTGATGTGTGGTTTCTTTTGATCTTGACCCGTGTGTAGTAAACCAGTTTTTGGAAATGTCGATGGGGGTTGGTTGATTTTATCCCGTTGTTTGTTACGAAAGTTTGTTTACTTTTCTCTTTTGAAAATAAGTGGAATCGTTTTTCGTATGTTCTTTTATTAAATCGACAGTTCTGGTTTAAAATGAAAATATGTCATGAAAAATTCGATCTGATAGTAAAAAGTTACAAACGTGTTTACCTGGAAATATTTTGTTTCAAAGATACAAATTGTCAAATAGTGGGTTAAGAATTTGAAGTCCAGCTTCATTAGAAATTTGCCGTCCGAAATGCCAATTACTGATTGACCATAGAAAAGTTGCAACAAGCCTCAGGTTTCTTTAGGAATTTCTTTCTTTTGATAGTTGTTTGACCATCCACCTTACAGCCCGTTATCTTGCTCCGCGTGGGGCTCCGCCACACTAAGTATTCACTACACAAATCTGCTAAAAATTCGTTACTATCTGTTTGTCAAAACCCACTCTACAGTCCCCATTTTGCTCCCTTCTACCTCTAATTCCATCTGGTATTGCATCTTAATTACCTGTCTTGATCATTTTTAACCTCCTTCGACTATTGTGACTCCATTCCTCAGCAATAAACTCTATGACACTGGACTTACAAAACCTGTTGTAAGTAGTTACCATAGGTTCGTATCATTGACACCAAATTTTTCTAGGTACTGCTTAGCCAACGAAAGTAAAAGGGTCACGTGATTTTTTGCTTTAGTATTATTATTTTATTTAAAATATACTGATTTTTATGCATATGGATGGTCTAACTGAGGTTAGAGGGAGTAAATGTATCTTTGACTCTCAATCAACTGCCCCTCAGCTTCTTCCTTTCTCCCCTCCGAGTCTGTCAAAATCACGTGATCCTTTTACTATCGTTGGTTAAGCAGTACCTATCATTTTTCATTTTTACTCTTTTGCGGACCGTGAGAAGTTTTCCTTGATGGCTCCCTCATCGCACCATAGTTTTTCTAGTTTCTAAGCTCTACACTCTTAAAACGATTGTGTCAAAATTGAGTAAAAAGTACTCAAAAAGGCTCCTATCCAATAAGTTCTCAAATTTGAGTACATGAATATACTCATTCTGAAATGTGTGTACTCAAAAATGAAACATCGTGAGCTCATTTTTGAGTTCAAGCTCAAGATTTATTTTTAAGTATGCACATTTTCAGAAATGAGTATATTCATGTATTCAAATTTGAGTACTTATTGGATCGGAGCCTTTTTGAGTACTTTTTACTCAATTTTGATACAATCGTTTTAAGAGTGTAGCTTCTCAAAATCGTCTAGTTTTCCCACAGTCCAGGGCAGTTCAGACGTGGATTTCCCCTCCTAATGAAGCAACCGATAATTTCTCATTCCTTGGATCGTACCTAAAAAATCCGTTCTTCGTTTTCAATTTAATACGAGGGGACAGGTCATTTTCCGCCGTCCGCGTATCGAGGTTAACCCGCGGCCGATTCTCGTAACCCAATTCCGGGGGCAAACAACAACATCGGGAGCCCGTTTCCCCACCTTACGAGTCCTTTTCTCTCGGTCTCTCCACTATAAATTAATCTTCTGCAATCGCGACCTTCGTATGCTCCGACAGACCAGACTGTTTGGAAATCTCCGAAATCACTTGTGTTACGTCTGTCTTCCATAGACGCGTCTATTCTCTTGGTGCTTCGTCTGCTGACGCTTTTACAGGTGTTTTTTTGTAGAGAGAGAGAAAAAGGTTCTGTGGGATTTTTTTCGGTTGTTAACTGGTGGGTTATATGATCTTTAGATTGTCGAGAGTCGAGACATTGGTTAGCTTTGTTGAGGTTTCTCGTTTCTGTAAGGGGGATCGTTCACAAAGTACGTCTCCCCATGTTCCTTTTATACCTTTCAACCCTTTTATTTCTCAATTTATAACACTTCAGTTAACCCCCTTCTGCCCTATGGCGGGGGTTCATCCAGGTTTTTCTGCCAGGGTCCTGTTTTATGAATGTTGTGAAAAATTGGAAGGAATTTTGTGAAAAATCAAATTTAATTTTGTGAAAATGATGAGAGCCATAGTGCAATCATAACTTATGGACTGGGTCTAAAAGTGGCAAATTCCATTCCAAAATGATAAAACACTCCTGATAACAATCTTCAAACCATTTTCAATCCTTTAACATCTGTGAAGAGTCCATTTTTAGGAATTGGAATTTTGTGAAGGGTCCTTTTTATAAGAATTTCGTGATATTTTCTTAGAATTTCGTGAAATGTCCCAAAACGGATCCAGTTTTCTTCTAGATGAAGCCCAGCCTGCGATAACACTTTTTTGAACTTGGCATTAAAACCTGAGCATTTCTAACTGTCCATTTCCTTTCTCACTTCTTGGGTATCTGTTTAAGTTTATGTACATTAAAACTACACTGCAAATGTGTAGAACACTTTTTCAACACTGTATAAAACACAATAATTATCACTTCTGGTCAAGTGTCGCGAGACAGAAAATGTTGTGTTCTTATGCTGTTGCGATCCAAATTGAAGAACACTTTTAAATTTTAAATACATTTCATGACACTTTTTAGAACACTTTTCAAACATATTCAAAACACTATCACAACACAATAAGGTGATAAAGTGGTCCACCTTACAACCCAAGTGTTAATTTGAGGACAAAATGGTGTTTATAATGTGTCCTTTTTGTGTAGAGCGTTTTGCATCCTCTTTAAGCTTCAAACATCAGTAAATGAACAGTATTTAAAGATGTTAATGTCGCGAAATTTGAACTTCCTTCCCACTTTGACACATTTTGTCACTCATCAATCATCATTCCCTTTCCTACTAAACTTAAAACATTAATTTGTGACAAATCAAGCTATTATAAGAAACGATTTGACAATATTACTTAAATTGCATAATCATAATTATTTATGTAATGATATTTATTATTCAAATGAAATATCTGTTAATTGCATTTCTTCGTCCCTAACCCTATTTGTTATGGGTGCAACTTCTTAATTGTTTATGTTTACCTACATCTGTTCCAGTTTTCATTCAACCTACATCTTGTGACTTCCGTCATTATTGATATTCATTCCATGATTTTCTTCTTTTCAATCCACACTACTCAC
The DNA here is from genome assembly GCA_024610705.1 of Tetragnatha versicolor. Lineage (NCBI taxonomy): Eukaryota > Metazoa > Arthropoda > Arachnida > Araneae > Tetragnathidae > Tetragnatha > Tetragnatha versicolor. The sequence goes on along the minus strand of JANDEH010000011.1, from coordinate 22,191,506 downwards.
TTTGGATGATTCCTCCATAATGAAGATCAAAAGTATGTCTAAATGAGCCTTTAGATTTACCATACTTTATTTTTCATTGAATTAACCAAAGTAATTTCATTAAGTAACCAAATTTTCATTTAACAATCCCTATCTGTATATCTGAGAACGTTTTCAAATGTACCCTTTAACAGCCTTACGAGAAAAAAATTCCCGCCTTTGATCTTACAACAACTTACGATTTCTCGAAAACCAAGTTGATTGACCTTCCTAGTTATATAGATTTGTTATAGATCTTGACCCACAGATCCCCCATTCGTGGAAGTGAAAACCTAAGGCCCTCCCCTTTTTGCTACCGCCATCTTTTAACCCCTCCCAGGTTATTGACACTTGCAGAACCATTCAATGGCCGGAGTACTATGGGCTGTTATAGTTCCTACCTCATGAATGAGTCTTATTTTTTTTTTATACCTGTCTGGGTTTGGGGTCCGTAAGGGGGTGGAGCTGTTTATTTCTTTCTTTCCTTCAGACGTCAGGAATGCCGGCTGGCTGGAAAGGGCATTGGTCTCGGAACTCTTTTTTGCAGTGGCTACCAAGTGTACTGCGAAGAAAACAACTTTACTAAAGTCTCCTCGGTTGTATAGAAAGATGTGTATGTATAGTCTGACTGCAACGAGAAAAACTTTCGACTTATCTTAATATTGTTGTACTTGTTGTGAAAACTGGTTATTCCACTCAATATCGGGAGTGATGATAATTTCACAAGCGTTGATAAAACTTTTTGTGCCACTATCTATATCTATATATATAAAATCCAAATACCACTGACTGACTGACTCACTAACACTCATCACGAAATCTCCAAAACTGCCGGACCCAGAGGCTTGAAATTTGACAGAGACCTATCTCTCAGCCATTAGACGCGCACTAAGAAACGATTTTAAAATCGAACAACTCCTTCCCTGTTCTTCGGCGCTTTTTCGACTCCGTTTTTACCCATTGAAATAACATTACACATTGTTGAAATGCATAAAATGCAGGATTAACTTCTTATCTGAAGGCGACGTCTTACCCCACTTGATAAAATATTATTTGAAATCGTTTTACAATTTATAACGGAGTTCAAGACGAAAAACAGCGTAAATTTCTAATTAAAAGTTAAAACAGTGTTTAGAAAACTAAAATAAATTGAAATAACTAATTTTGAAACATTTATTACATTATTTTAATATTCTCAAAAATAAATATAGAGCGTGTTGGTTCACTAGACTTATACATTCACTAGATTTTTTATTATTGTTAGCAAAGTAGCTTTTAAAGAAGTTGGTTATCATAGTAAAATTCCCCCTGAATTACTCATCGGATTATTTTCGGATAGTTAGAAGATTTTTAAAATAGTCTGAGATGGCTGTATAATAATTTCTTTTGTCATAAGCTTTATTTATTATATTGCTATATTTATTGAATTGATAATAGTTAAATGTGCAACATCGGAACTGATTGGGTTTGGGTAGATATCAGTTACAGGGATGAAAAAAGGCACCGGGAATACCGGGATATGAAAAGTATAGGAAAATTAATGGGAACAACAGGATATGGAAATTATCGGGTATTTAAAGCAGGACATGAAAATTACCAGGAACACCGGGTAATTAAAATTATTGGGACCACCGGGATATGGAAATTACCGGGAACACTGGGATAGGAAAGTTATTGGGAACACCAGGATATGGAAATTATCGGGAACACAGGGATATGAAAATTACCGGGAACACCGGGATATGAAAATTATCGGGCACGGGTATGAAAATTATCGGGAACACCGGGATATGAAAATTACCGGGAACACCGGGTATGAAATTATCGGGAACACCGGGATATGAAAATTATTGGGAACACCAGGATATGTAAATTACCGGGAACAGCATCACTATGAAAATTATCGGGAACACGGGGATGTGAAATAAAATACTGGGGGCACACCGAAGTGATTTGTGATTGTTGATACAAAAAATCAGACACGTAACATGATAGAACTTAAAAAAAGGAATTAATACCCTCCACCCGTGCAAGGCCGGGCAAATCAGCTAGTATATATATATAATCCAAATACCACTGACTGACTTACACTCATCACGAAATCTCCAAAACTGCCGGACCGACAGGCTTGAAATTTGACAGAGACCTTCCTCTCGGCTATTAGACGCGCTCTAAGAACCGATTTTAAAATCGAACGACTCCTTCCATGTTTTTCGGCGCTTTTTCGACTCCGTTTTACCCATTGAAATAACATTACACATTGTTGAAATGCATAATATGCAGGATTTACTTCTTATCTGAAGGCGACGCCTTACCTCACTTGATAAATATTATTTAAAAACATTTTATAACTTACAACGGAGTTCAAGACAAAAACAGCGTAAATTTCTAATTAAAAGTTAAAACAGTGATTAGAAAACTAAAGTAAATTGAAATAATTAATTTTGAAACATTAATTACTTTATTTTAATATTCTCAAAAATAAATACAGAGCGTGTTGGTTCACTAGACTTACATTCACTAGATTTTTTATTATTGTTAGCAATTAGTTTTTACTTTTTTCAAAGTAGCTTTTAAAGAAGTTGGTTATCATAATAAAATTCCTTCCTTCTGCTCATCGGGATTATTTTCGGATGGTTAGAAGATTTTTTAAATAGTCTGAGATGGCTATAATAATTTCTTTTGTTATAAGTTTTATTTATTATAGTGCTGCATTTATTGAATTGATAATAGTTAAATGCGCAACATCGGAACTGATTGGGCTTGGGTAGATATCAGTTACAGGGATGAAAAAAGGAACCGGGAATACCGGTATGAAAAGTTACCGGGAACACCGGGAAAAGTATAGGAAAATTAATGGGAACAACAGGATATGGAAATTATCGGATATACCAAGATATGAAAATTACCAGGAACGCCGGGATATGGAAATTACCGGGAACACTGGGTATGAAAATTATCGGGAACACAGGGATATGAAAGTTACCGGGAACACCGGGATATGAAAATTATCGGGCGCGGGGATGAAAATTATCGGGAACACCGAGTTATGAAAATTACCGGGAACACCAGGATATAAAAATTACCGGGAACACTGGGTATGAAAATTATCGGGAACAAAGGGTATGAAAATTATTGGGAACACCGGGATAGGAAAATTATTGGGAACATCGGGATAGGAAAATTATTGGGAACACCGGGATATGAAAATTATCGGGAACACGGGAATACGGGAATATGAAAAAAATACTGGGGAAACACTGGAGAGATTGGTGATTGCTGATATGAAAAATCAGACACGTAACTTGATAGAACTTTGAAAAAAGGAATTAATACCCTGCACCCGTGCAAGGCCGGGCAAATCAGCTAGTCATTTATAAATTTAAACTTCTTTTCAAAGTTTTGTTTTTCTGTCGAAATTTCTCTCCTGGCGGTCGGGTTATAGTTGTCTCGCGGTGTTGCGATGAAATAAGTTAATACAACACTGCAAACCTACCTATATGCAATAAATACAACACTGCAAACCTACACATTATAAACAATATTAACACTATTTGTCCCCAAATTAACGACAATTAAGTTGTGTTATTAGGTAGAACACTTAACCACCTAATTGTGTTGTGATAGTGTTTGGTATCTATGTTAAAAAAGTGTTGTAAATGTGGTCTATTCAGGAATGTGGTTCTAAAAATAGTGTAAAAAATGTTTAGAATCTGAAAGTCTTCTTAAATTTATTTGAATCGCAACACTAATTTTCTGTCTCTAGAAACACTTATGCAACCCATTCAAAACGAATTTGATTGGAAGAGTTCATTTTTGTGTTTACTTAGTGTTGCAAATGTATTTCACGCATTTGCAGTGTATGCTTAAAATAGTTCTTTATTGTATTAAAAAACATAACTCATATACCTTAATAATTTACCATGATTTGAAATATTCAGCTGATTAATAGTATTTTACTTATAATCTCTAGTGCAAAGTCGGGACTAAGTGTGACGCAAATTGAAATTCTTTTACTGCTGTGGAAACAATAATGATTAATTAGTGCTAATTGAAATTGGAAGGTTATTTGTGATGATATTGTATTAGCCAACTAATTGTTGTTAGTGGTGGCTTTTATGAGCCTTTTCTTCTACAATTTTTAACATTTTTCTTGCAGTAAATATGTTTTGAACACAGAAAAGCAATAGAAATATAAAAAAAAACAAAGATGACGTCTTTTAAACTTGATTAGAATGCATACTTAGTATTGAATAATACCATGTCATTCTTAATTAAAATTCATTTGGTGTGAGTTATAAATTTCTCAAATGTTTCAATACTTTTGACTGTTATTAAAATCTTTATTGCATTTTTAAACAATCATTCTGTGACGGAAAACGATTGTTAAGTTTCCTTGACACTTTTATGCAATTCACCTTCAATGTCAAGCTTTGCACTTAAATACGCAATAATGAGTGTTCCAGAGTTATATTTTTTTAATAAAACCTGGGAAAATGTATTACCTTTTTTGGTGTCTTATCAAATAAAGGTTTCTGCAAGTTAAGTTACCTGCAGTTTTCTTCATAAAAATATTTCTTAATCTTTTGCTGTACTTGGAAAGTATTATTTGATAATCGTGAGCAGTCTCAGCAGTAATTTGTATTAATTTACTTGGTGAAACAAGCCGTTGGTCTAGGAAATTTTTTAGTCATTCGATTTTTCTGTTTAAAAATAAAGCACTTATCCCCTAATTAAATATTACTTTAAAATCTAATGTTTCACCTTTAATTACAATTAGTGACGTGTTTTACTTAATAAAGATTAGCTTCTTTTTTTTATTGTGTTTCGAAAAGGTTTTGTGAAAAGATGCATTTCTTAATATTGCGTCATTTCTTCAAAACATTTTGGAAAAATTGTGGCACCTTTATTCCCATTGGTCTTTCATTATAAGATTCTCATCATGGTAAATTTTTCTGTAGATTATACAAAACAAAAGTTTTAACAAGCCTTTTTTTGCAGTGGTGTAACATGCATAACCGCAATTTTTCATGGCTATTTAATTATTTATGTAAACACAATCCAGATACCCCATTCGTTGTATGTAATTTCCTTGTAACCTATTTCTCAAAATGTAAAATTTCCATGTTTCAAATTTTAGGGAAGAATATAATTAGACATTTATCTGACTCTGAGTTGTTTATTAGTTTCACTGCGTCTAGATTCCCTTTAGATGCTTTATATTTTCACAGTTGAATTTATATTAAAATTATTTCGAAGAGCATTTGTGCTAAACGTGGTATTATTTCAGTTGGTAAGAGAATCAAAATCCTAATGAAAAACTATTTATGTATATTAGATGTCAAAAGTTTCTTAATTAATTACTTTATTTAAGTGTTCCACTGAGGTCTATTTAAAGACATTAGAATTTGCTTTCAATAGCCATTGAATTAAAATAATATGTACCTTAAATTTGTTAAGGATAGGAATGATAATTAGGTCTAGTTAAAATATATAATTATAATTAACTTACACTTAAGTCAAGCATTTAGAATAAAGTTCTAGTAGTTTTGTTACTTCTTATAAACTATACATTATACATAAACAAATAGTTTTCTTCTAATTAAAAGTTGTCTAGAGTTTCTATTTATACTTACATTTATGTTTTAATTGATAAAGACATGGTTAGCCATTTATACCTAACGCCTGTAATTATGTTATTATATTGCTATGTGAACTGATTATTTCTTAATTGCAATTTAATGAATTTTTTTAATTGCTCATTATCATCATGGAAATAATTGTATAATGATTGTATCCAGATACTAACTAAGATATTATAGTTGTAGGATCGTCTTAATTATTAAACTACCCAACTGTTATAATGTAAAGGTTTTTTCTTTTTAATGATATAGATTCAACTCATTGATTTCACGTCTGATCTTAAATTTGTTTGGTCTATCCGAAATCATAATTTTGGTCTTGCTCTTTAGCCGTTTTAGATTGAACATTTTTAAAATGTTAATCAAAAATGGATCTCCTCATTCTTTGCAGAGCAGTGTATAAGAACCTGTTGAATAATATCTAATATGTCCCTTCTTCTTAGTTTATGATTACAAATTTCAACTTCCATATATGCAAGATGGATAGAGTTCGTAGTTTTTATCTAATATTGTTAGATTCTGTCTGACTTACAGCATTTGCGCAGTTTGCAGAGATCTATTCCGTTTTAAAATTTTTAAACTTTAATTTATCGATTTGATTATCCATATATGCAAGGTTCATTTATAAACAAAAATTTATCACGAAAGTTTATGAGTTAATTTATAAACGCTAAGCATGTAAGACTGGTCTAGTTCAGAGATCTACTTATTATAAAGTTTAGTAATATCGGTCAGATATTTACTTATAAGGAAAATAACCCAGAAAACTTTCGTTCTCTCACCGTATGTTACAGAAGGGTTACCTAAACACCCCTTAGCAACAACGGTACACTTTTTTTCGAACAGGTTACCAAAATCACTGACCGACAATAATTGCGTTTTTCCGTTCCGCTATGGAGATGCTAACTGCAACTGTGGTTTAGGACTATGCTCCGGGCTCCCGTTGAGGCGTTTTCGTGGTAACACGGCTTTTTTTAATAGTTTTTTTGTCCCAATACATAATTGCGAGCTTTTGCTATCTCTTGGTATACGGCCTTGACCGAACTCTTAGCAGTATCTTCTGAGCACTCAGGCTTACCATCTGCTCGAGGTTGCCCCGGAGCCATGCTTTATTAGCCCCCTATGGTGGAAGACCCATTGGAACTGCCTCTTAAAACAGCGGTTTTTGGATGGTTTCCCTTGAAATATCGCGGGCCCCTCGGTTAGAGCAGTTTTCATTAGGCTTAAGGTGTATCCCGGCCTATTGTTTCTGTAAGAAAACATGGTGGCTCGAAATTGAAGCTTATATCATGCTGGTCCTATGTATGAAGTTATACATAAGAAATGAAGATCATTTACACATTATTTGTGTGATTTAGTTGGAAGTAATTTGCAATTGCAAATAACTGTTGTAGCTTTTGCAATAGAGTTCCTTGTTCGTTTTAAATGTATATTACTACTCGGTTTTTGTTGGAGGGGGGTTCTGTTTATACATGGTGTTTCCAAAGACCGTTTCGCGGCTTTTATTTGGAACCAACGTATCCTAGGATCACGGAAGTAAGGTCTACCCCTAGGTAAGTGACCCTGGAGAATCCATTGAGATGACTTACAGCGCCCCTAGCCGCGAAATAAAAAAGTAAAAAAATAATTTAAAACTATAGGACATAGAGCAAAAACCTCAGCAAGAATATTGTTGCCAACGTTATGAAGAACTCACAGGAAAAAGTTTCATGAAAATAACTTGAATATTCGCAGAGATATTAGCATGTGAAAAAGCTCTTTTTCAGACTTCAAAAAATAAAAATTTCGCAAATTTGCAATTTTTTCAGTTCTATTGTGTAGTAATATGTTTTTTTAATTGAATAAAGGCAAAATTTTATCAAAAAATTGAATTAACTTGCAAACTCGTTGTCAAGTTTTAACTTTTAAAATTTTCCAAATGTTACAAATCTTCATTAGTTTAAGATGCGTTTTTCCAATCTAGTCGGAACTCCCATAAGTCAGGTGTTTTTAATTTGGCCCAAAAATAGACATTTAAATAGCTTAATTTTGAAATAAGCTATTTAAATGTGGAATTTTTATTTTAAAATGGCAAAATTTGATGTCAGCGTTTTATGTATGTATTTGAAAAAACTCTATGAAAGATTAGATTGTAGCTTTATCAATCCTTATAAATAGCCGCAGGTTGCTAGCATTTTGACCTGAAAATGAAAATCGCTTTAAACTTACCTGGAAAACTCGGAGACGTAAAAAAGAATACTCGAAAAATTGAGTGGAAACCTAGACGGCACTACCCCTCTTGATTCAATTCAATTTAGCATATATCCCTAGAAATTTAAAACGAAGAAAAGTATCTCTCTTGTTTTTAGACTTTCCGAACCCTCCGAATCAGCAAATCTGAAATTGAAGTCATCCTCGAATCTTGCTTTTATCCGAATTTTGCGGTTCATTTATTTAAATGTATAAGGTCGTATGATTTCCAACTTCAAGAAATTCATATAAGGGGCTTCAATCCCTATGAACTCAAATTTTGAAGTTTTAAGATATTTGTTTTGTTTAATCGGGGGTTCTTATTTTTCTCCTACTACTTTGGCGGGTCGATAAGTCGTGATATAAAACACGCAATGTGTACCAGTACTATCATGTTCGGGAAAAAAAGTCTTGGAGAAACGTAGGTGGAAAATCTATTTCTTGGATGTCACTACGGGAATTACCATGGGTGAAAAAGTTAGCTGAAACTACTCCGTAAGTGCCGATATTTTATTGAATTGATGTCACATTTCCTTTATCTAGTCAGTCTTTTGTCATTTACAGATCCTGTACAGGCAAAATAAAAAAATTGCTGTTAGTTCTCGAGGTTAATTTGATGTTTTCTCAGTATATTCTGTAATATTAATTTTTCAACCTCAGCATTTTATCTCTAGCTTTCCAGAGAATAACATGTTAAAAATACTATACCCTTACTGTAAAAACGTATTTCTCTGTTTATTATTTTGTTTATTAATTGAATCAACTACTCCAAACAAAGTACCAAAATAATCTCAAACCTTGTTTTCACGGAAATCATATTTTACCCCAGTTACAAAAAATTTTATGGGCATGACCGTTTTTTTAACTCAAAAACTCAACACTTTTGTTTCTTTTTACAGTATCTCTCAATATCTCAAACTTGTTACCTCTAAAATTCATTAAAAAGTAATATGGAACCATATTATTTTTCTTAATGTATGTTAATGTTAAAATAAATCAATTGTACGGTGCATCCTTTCCATAGAATTTCTCTATTCCACTAATATTTTTCTGATGCTACGATCGTTTTGCATATTAGGGAACTTAACCATCGGAAATATTCTATTTTTTAACTGCATATTGTCTACAGAGTTGTAAACAGAACAAGCTCATTCAACAGAAAAATTCCTTGGAAAGGAAAGCTCTGGCTGCGACTACAAATGGCATCAATTTCAATATGACCCTTTCTACCCCCTAACTGCCTAACTCCCAGTCTTTTTTCAATGAAAAATATATGATTGTTATTTCTTTTAACCCTTACAAGTTTTACATGTTCTGGGTGAAAAATAATAAATAATTTGGTTTTGAAAGGGTTAATCTGAGCAAACCCGTTCACGTTTAACCCTTCAGTGCATACTGTAGCCATTTAGCTACACGACATTTTTCCCCATTTCCTACTCGATCTTCCATTTCCAAACGGCAACACCATGCAATAAGTACAATAAATATAACATTTCATTTTATTAGTTCTTTAGACTGCCAGTTGATTGCAGAAGGGGTACTATTTTGAGACATTTGTTAGTAGCTAGTGAGACGAAAGTCAAGACACAGAAAACTCCAAAATAAAAGGACCTTATAAATTAAAATAAAAAAAATTTTCAGCTTGAAACAAAATTGTTTTGAAAAGATAAGTTGTTTTTTTATATTTTTAGAGCATTTGGTTTTATTTCACTTCACAATTTATTTCACAAGGGACACAAATTAATTTCACGATGACAAAGTTTTTTGTCAATTAAAAGTAGAAAAAAATTAAATTAAATTTTTTTAGTATTTTTTTACTAATTTACACCCTAATAGAAGTCAAATAAATGATTTTCAAGTGAATTTAAAAATCATACATTGCAGGGTTAATCCACAACACGCGTATACCATTTCTCAATACATTTTAGTCAGTAAATCTGCATCATTCCACGTTGTTGTTAATATCAATCCCTCTTAACGATCTGAAGGATTTAATCACAAGGCATGCAGTCCCTTAATTATTCGCTCGTGCGGCTCGTTTTCAAAGGGACGCCGGCCGTTCTGAGTGGCTAACTTTTCTTTTCGAAACCGGGGATCGACAAGCCTTCTTATTCAATTAGCAACCCGGTTTTTTTGCCGTTTCATTTCCCTGAGTCGTTGGGGGAGTTGCGGTAATTGGCGACTTCGAGGTTATGTTTTTCTTTTCGCTTTTGATAGTCCATTCTTTTCTGGGTTCTTTTTTTGGCTGCTGGTGAGTGCGTATGCAACGACACGGCTTTGTGAGTGCTCTGAAGGTCCGCCCCACCTGTTGTTGTTGGATTTATGGAATGATTCCGACATTTTTGTGGTTTGATTGGTCGTAAGGAGTTGACGAAGGGAAGTTTCTCTGGAGTTTTCCAATTTTGATTACGACTTCTTCAGTAAGGAAATGGATGGAAGAAGTTGGTTATGCTGCTTAAGTCGAGAAGATATCTGATATAGATCTGTGTGTGACTTTCAATTCAATTTGGAAATAGCTGAACAACTTGACTAATGAAGATTACTTAGATTCATGTTATGGTGTTCCAAATTGAAAAGTTTTCAGCCGGAAATTGGTACTAGATCCACTGTTCCCTCTCCACGAAATCCGAAAAGACAGTGTTTTTCTGGAACCGATTGTTTTTTTCCAAAAGTGTCGACATTTTGTGTTTTTCGTCATCCCATTCAGTGCATTTCTTGGAAATACAAAACCGCGTGACTTCAAATACATTGAAATAATGGAGTGGATTTGTTTGTTGATTAGTCAAAATGACAGTCACTCATTCGATTTCAACTATATGTGACACTTCATAGCTATTTTTTGTGTGAACTTTCGATTTCAATTAGTTTTGCGTTCTTTTTATATCCCTACTTTTCGCTGTGTACTCTACTTTCCTAATAGCCGAGCATCCCTAAACTGTGCGAATGATTCATTCCGGAAATAATAAGAGCTCTGTTCAATTGAATTCAATGGCGCCCTATTAGGCTGTGTTGAAAGTATTATCAACGACAACAGCCTTAACGACATAATTGCATGTTTTTCCGGACATTTTTACTACCACTGCAATTTTTGACGGTGTAAGGGATTATATCGCATGTTGTACCTTACTAGGCATCAGCCAGACCATTGTCTTCTGTAAACTTCCTAGTACCTAAACACATTACGACTTTCCTTTACTTACGCAAGGAGTTTGTTTTTTTATTTGCTCCCCTCTACCTGATTTAAATTACCACCGGTTATTATTGATACCACCTTTATTGTCTCATTCGTACCATCTCCGCCTGTGGCTGTGCATCTATCTATTAGAAATGAATATTGGGCATCGGAAAGTGTCCTTTCTTTAGTGTTATCTAGTCGAGTAGTATATTTTCTGTGATGCAATAGTTGATCGGTATAAGTGGTTACTATCTCTAGTATCTTCATCAGTGGTGTATCTTCCAATTGGGATATGCTGTATTAAACGCCACTTCGAAGTGGTTAGGCCTGCATCAATCTTCTCTAGCTGGAGTTCTAAATAGCATCATTTTTGAGTGATATCTTCTTTTGTGCGCATCTTCAAGTAAAAGTGATACATGTTTGTAGTGCGTTAGATCAACAGTGGTGTATCTTCAGTGCTGAAGTCGTCCCAATTGGTCCTACCTTCAGCAGCATTGCTTTTTTTAATTGCGTGTAATTATTCGTAGAAATTACCAAACGTTGTGTCTTCAAGTGGGGTACCTGTGGTACTCTGTGTTTAAATAAGTCGTTGTTGAGACCCTACCTATCGGTGTTGTGTCTTCAACTGATAAAACCAATCTGTGCTGGTGAATAAGTAGTTCTTGTGACCATTTCAAAACATGGATGCCAGGGAAGTGCCCTTACCTCGCGTAACGCTGAAGTTCAATCGTGTCCTGGCCGACCAGTCTTACCAAGAGCAGCCTGTGTCCAGTGACCAGTGTAACTCCCACAACAAGCGTAAAATGTCGAGGGTCAACAGGCATGGTGTTTGCTTTGTGGACGGGGAAAAGCTCTTCTTCGGTGATCCCTTTTTTTTGAAGTACTATGTAAGTTATGTCTTTTGGGAATTTTTTTTCCGGAAAATTTTCGCTCATCTCTTTATTGGTCTTTTAGTTGATTTTGTGCATTATCAATTATTTGGAGTTCCTTTATGACGGGGATAACAATTTGATTATTATGGCGTGTAAAACTCACTTATTTGACAAGTCTTAAAGGTGTGATCCTAATAATTTCAGCTTTATGTTTAGTTAGGTTTTTAGGATAATTTAAAATCAAAGGTTTTATTGTTGTTTATCTATTATATTATGATAACGGTGGGTAAAAAGTTTAAACTGTATGTTAAAACTGTGTTCAATATTTGTTAAAAAATTTTATTGAACATTTGAAAAGATTTTAAATAGTAAAACACAACACGGCCATCGGTCTGCCTAATTGATTTAATGAATGTGTGAAGGAAACTGGTTGTGTTTCATTGTTTTATGCTTTTATACTTTATTAGATAGTGTCTTTTCTAAGAAGTTTCTCCAGAATGGAACTATCGCGACTCAAAAAATACAAGTTATCATACGCAAAAATATGTATATTAAATGTTTAATGTTTATTTGAATCTGTTTTTTAGGATGACCTTTTTAAACTGCGATTAATTCAATCTTTTCTTAGCGTTTCCCCCTTTCTACTTCGAATTACTTAACATTTAATCCTTAATGGTTTTTTTTCAGTTCTCTTTTCAATTGATCGTAAATCTTGTCACAAGCCATTGAAGCGGATAAACCTTTAGCAATGTGTTAGACCACCTTTCTCAAAGCATAAAAAAACCAAATATCGATAATCCTCTGAAGTTCTATTTCTTTTACTGGAATAGTATTCGATGATTTTATTACATTAACTGAGCTGTCCATGTAAAGAAAGGTTTTAAAGTGATAAACATTTAAGCTTCTCTGATCATTGTGTCAACCTTTAATTTATTACAACTAGGGAGCTACCGCCCCCTGCTCGCTATCACTCGCCAACCCCCGTTAATTGCTGACGCAGGGCCTTTCGGATCGCTTCGCAATCCCCACAAAACCCTGCTCACTAAAATTATTTATTTATAAAACATTCGTTATAACAATTAGTAGAAAAAACTTCAACCAACTTTCTTGAAGCACACTCTCTTAAAAGTTAGAATATTTATTGGTTAAATTATCAATAATTTAATCAACACGTTTTCCTTGAAAATATCCATCAAGTCTGCTCGTGCTATTGCTATTCAATATTTACAAAAACGTTCAGCAATGAATATGTTAAATTTAATATAGTACCTAGTAACTCGTCAAAATATCTAGTGTTTTATCATTCAAGTTTTAGTTTTAAAACAGACTTTTTAAACAATACTATTTAAGCTATTAAAAATGATAAGAGACAAAATCTACATTGCACTCAATGTTTACAAACAATTAATTTTGGTGTTTGAAATTCTATACTTGAATAGTAGATCTGTGAGTTTCTGGAAAACTCTTATCAGTCTTTTAAAAATATTTTATTTAGAAAGTACATATTTTGAAGCGCATTTTCAAAGCGTGAAAGGAATTATTTTCATCGTTAATGAGTAGCGTCGGTTGGTCATTGTGATTGAAGGTATAATAAATTGTACGACAGTTTCTTGCTGTTAACTGCAACCTTATCCGTAATCCAGAAAAATGGAAATATCTTAGAATTGAGAATTTTTTTAGAAATTCTAAATGCACTTTGCACATCCTCAAAAGAATCCGAACAGTTTGATACCAAAAACATGTTATACGGATCAGTAATTAAAAAGCCTTTCTCTGGAAACCATTTACAAAAACTTTTTTTTAGAATAGAGAGATTACTTCGGGGTTTTATTTCTTTAGTTTGCTGAAATTTATCTTTATAGGAAGGTATGGGAGGGAAAGGTGTTGTCTTTAAGGCTGGTATAGACTAGTGATGGGCAAAATCGATAATTTTAGGTATCGAATACTTTGGTATCGAATACTTTGGTATCGAATACTTATAGGTATCGAATACTTTGGTATCGAATACTTATAGGTATCGAGTACTTTTAGGTATCGAGTACTTTTTTTCAATGTCGGGAAATGAACCTGAAGGGACAATTTTTTTAGGGCCTATCCATAATCAGACTAATATTCAAAAAACTGAAAGCGATCCATCAAAAAGCCCCGTAGCTACGGCCCTGGAAGTGGATAGAGGCGAAGGATTTGGCGGGGGAAAAACCTAGCCGCGTCAAATTTCTCTCGCGGATGATAACGACTTGGGTTTGAGCGTTGAAAAATGAAAACGGAAACAGGCTGCGTTTGATCTACAGTAGGTATTATAAAGATTACTTCATTGAAAAATTTAAAACGAAATATGTCAATAAAGTATCGATACTTTTGTGGGTATCGAATACACTCGATACCTATAGGTATCGAGTACTTAAGTATTTGGTATCGATACCTGCCCATCACTAGTATAGACTTCTTTTGTATGGGTTACAATTCGCTTTTTGAATGAAAATAAGTATTCGCTACTACAGCTTGCGATATTGTGTATAATTAGTTTTAAAGCCTAAAGATTTTTAATCATTCTATTTACGGGCCTATCCAAGACGGGATATATCCCTTCCCGGAAACCCATAAAATTTTCCTTTTTGACCCATAGAAAGTAATACCCAATATAATATCCCTCCAAAAATATTTTGACTCAAATTCTATTAATCGGGAGCAAACCTTTTTGAGTTATAGTAGTATATTATGTCATATTTTCAAATGGTTTTATTTTTATCATTTATGTAAGTTGCTGAATCTAAGTTTTAGTGGCCTATCCTGGTAGTAACTGTTATCGCTCATTCACCTCTAATTCTATAACTCTAAAACTCGAACACAAAGATCCCCTTTGTCCGTCTTTGACACCCATCGCCATCAAAACATGTATTATTCAACCAAAAAAACCCTAAAAACGACATTCGTCCTTAGAACAATAAGAAAAAAGTGGGCCATCGCCACCCTTGACGGGGTCATTTACCCTATCGAATAAAGAAATCGGCCCTCGTCTCATCTCTCCAACCCCATTCCAAAATAAACAAAGCTCTCTGCCAAATTCTGCATCGAAGAGCCAACAGCCTACCTTAACCCCGTCTCCTCAGGGTTAATCTGTGTAGCCGGTCTCTTTGTCGTCTTCGCCACCCTTTTGTCTTGCGCAAGGATCTTCCTTTGTCTTCCGCAAGCTGGCGCTGGAGAACTCTGGATTGCTCCCCGGGGTGTGAAGGAGTCTTTGGGGAAGAGGTGTTGTGGCATCGTTGGTAGTCCGTTGAGGTGGTTGTGCCCGTTTCTCACGTTGTGGGAGTGTGACTCGAAGTTTGAGCTCACTCTGCTTTTGGATTTCTGTGCTGAATAGTTCCAGTTGTGTAGTGCGGAAGCCTGTTTAAAGAGTTTCCTCCGGGAAACTTCGTGTTTGCTCTTTGGTATTGCTTAGACGATCGTGTACTGTTTGCATACTTGCTGACAGATTTTATCAGTTGGCTTGCCGAGAACTAACATTGAAGATTGTGTTGTCATCCGTTGCACGCAGTGCTCAGTGACCTCGAAGTTTACTTGTCGATGTTTAACGTTGAGAACTGATCAATTTCGGGAAATCTGCAGTTTTGTGTTGAGTTTTGCATCTCCTGCGTTGAACCGGTGGAAGATATTCCGTAATTGCGTTAAGCTTGTCTTTACTATAGCAGTTGGCTTGCCGACGATTAACATTAAAGATTAACTGGTCATCCATTGCGCGGTGTCCAGTTTTGCTTAGAGAGATTATACTAGTGACCTTTTGAGATCAACTTGCCGATCATTATCGTTGAAAACTGATCCATATCTGAAAATATTGGAAGGTATTACGTTATTGCTTCAACTCTGCTATTGCGCTTCACTCTATTAAGCGTTTTGTTCTGTTCCGGAATTCGTTATTTCGTTGCCACACTCTCCTCATTGTAAACATTGTCTGAAAACGCGACTCTTATCCAACCGTTATACCGTGCTTAAAGACCTCACGCATTGAAACATCATCATTACCCACCTGTTACAAATTTAACTTTTATCGTCACTTCCTTATCGCCGCCTGACGTCTGGCATTGTGTTCATTAAGACCTCTTTCTTTCTCCTTCACTCCTTTACGACACTTAACTTTAAGTTATTCTGGAACTATCGCTAAATACTCACGCCGATTGATCAGGAATATACCTGATTGACATAGTGACGTATTTTGGTGAGAGATATGCGAGAAATGACCAACGACCAAGCGGCCAATAATAACGGCCTGTCGCCGACGAACGGTTCCCTGTTGAGGACTCACCTGTCTCGTCTCTCCTTGCAGGAAGGTGGCGTGGTGGGCAGAGCCAGATTTCGGAACCAGAACCGGAGCCGGTCCCACTCTGCGTCTTCCACCGACAGCTTCGGATCCACACACAGCTCATGTGAGTAGTTTGTTTTGTTTATGTGCATGATTTTTTTGTGATAAGAAATACAATACAGTGCATGCCGGTTTTCTTTGGTAAGCACAAAAACTCTGGCCTGTATCGTTCGGTCTATATTGGCCTTGGACAAGACCCACTTTAGGAAAATAGACCATTGTCTACGGTATTTCCGGATATTGGATTTTATCGTTGGATATTGGATTATCCTTGTCAAGTGTCGTTTTTCCGGCATTAGATATTTTCTACATTTTAATACATAATATTTTTAATAATTCATATAATTTTAATAATTAATTTAGAATTTGTGTTAATCTTGTTTTTAAAACTAAAGATCCCACTTCCAATTTATCGGTATTTTCGATACTGACCCTTGATCAAAACTGATCGATGATCCTGATGGGCCAAGAGTTTGTCTCTAGAAGGAATTATTAGATAAATTAAATGAGGGGATATAGTGTTGAATTTCCATGTCTCTTACTTTAATCCCGTATTCGGCATGCATTGCGTTGGTACCAGTTGGTGAAAATGTAGCGAGTTAATATTGATGGTGTTCTTACGGAAGTACTTTAAAAATTTAGAAATTAACTTTGTATTAGGGATTACCTCGCCACAGTTTGATATGAGATTTTTAGTAAAAATTAGAAAAATATGTGTAAACTATCTCTGATTAAAATCTTATGTAGTCGCATGAGGGGAATTTTTGTCGGGTTTCATATTTACCCAAAAAGACCCCACTTCCCATGATTGAGAGGTCTAGTGTTTGATTCTAAAGCTTCATTTTTTAAAGATTGGAAATTTCTGACATTAAAATTACCATTAGCATCTTAATGTAAATATCTTTTCTTAGAAACATCCCTATTAAGGAAATAACCGATACCTAGTGCTATTATTTTCAATTAATGGGATTTCAAAGAATTTCGTGGTCTTTCTTCTCTCGCATATAAGACTTGTTCATTCCTTTTTTGTACTGATTACACTTGCAACAATTTATGAATGAATGGTCCCGATCCCAATGACTCCTCCTATGGTTCCATCGTAAAAGTATTTTTAAGTCAATGGCGGATCTTTCTCAATTACATTAATGCTCCCTCCAGGTAACCCTTTAATGTTTCTCGTTTTTTCACAGCGGGGCAAGTGTGTGTGCTTGACCCAAATAAACGAGTGTGAGAAACTTCACTCGGGAATGAAAAAAAAACTCGTCTTTTCTTGTTGAGAAAATTCGAGAACGTCCGTAATATCGAGTTCTATTGAACATCGCCGCTCTTATCTGATTCGCTGTCAATGAGGGAAGCATTAGTTAACAGCTTAATTCTCTAAGAGAATTGTTCCATCCCACAGTTGTGGCCTTGCGCTGGAAAAATTTCCCACTGGGATTTATTTGAAACTAAGCTTCTGGAAGGGTTAACAGATGTTTAAGCGATGTCCGTGCATTTCGCGTACGTATATTGCATGTTCTTATTTTCAATCCTGTTTTAAGTCTGAGGCTTAAGAAGGAATGTATTCTGGGAGATAGTAAATAAGAGAGAGGCTCCTTCACAGACTTATCTTTTTTAATGTTCATTTTGGAGGAATCTTCGAAAGAGGAGAAAAGTGTGAATTGTTTAAGCGATTCACAAGAGGGAATCACTCAGGATGAACATTGAGAGTGAAACAGTTTGAATGAGCCTTAAGGTGCCTATACCTACCTAAAAATGCCGTTTCGGACCGAAAATTCCAAAAAAAATTATTATTTTATTTAAAAACACATCTTTAGCTTTCCAAATCAGTTTAAATTTTGTCTTTTTCTTTCCTAGAACCAAAGTTACAGAAATTTTACTTAAAACTAAAAAGGCATTTTATTAAGGAAAACAAAGAAATTCGCGTGTTTCTCAGAATCACATTTTTGATATTTTCCTTCTCCGCAAAATCATCCTCAAAGGTGTCGCGAAAAAACCATTCAAAACAAAAACCGTTCAAAAAACAAAAAAAACTCATAGCTTTACACATGTAATAAATTTATTTGTTTTTTATTGAACGGTTTTTGCATTGAATGGTTTTTTCGTATATCCAATTCAAAATATTATAAGTGAATTTCTATAAAACTTGGGCACAATACTTGACATAATATGATTTAGGAGTCCTATTTTTTTTGGCTGTGGGTGTAATATTTTTTATTTTATGAATAGTAGAACTTCAAACTTTACTGTACTTAGGTGTTTTTTTTATTTTTCAAGTTTAGTGCTATAACTTTTTATATTTTAATAATTTATACATAAAAATAGTAGGCCTCCTAAAATATGTGTTTACGAGGATAATAAAGTTTACAAAACAAAAATATCTTCATATAAATTTGAGTTATGATGTTTTGCAGAAAGGCTGTTTGTTGTGATTTTTATGCATCTTTCTTCAATTCTTCAATAATATGAAAATTTAAATTAATATTTAATTATTTTAATATTATTCATACTTTTTAGATGCATTTAATTGTATAAATTATAAATTAGGTCATCATTTTAATTATTAAAAAAACCTCCATAGGTAGGCAACCACTTTAAGATATTAACATTGCTGTCTTATAATCATGTGTTTCTTGAGAACATTTGGTCTTGATTTTTTATATCATGTTTTGGAGGTTTGAGCTGTAAAAAAGTTCTACAAAATATCCTTTGAGATCACTATACTCAATTCCAAGGACCGTTCCTTATATTTTTAGCTTTTTTTGCTGGCATCGGTTGTATACACCATGTTTGAAAGTTTTCTTTCTCATGACAGAAAAGTATCCTAGAAATTTACTGTAGGTCAGAATGAAATGAAAAAAAATAACAAACAACCACACTGTAAAAAATTTTGGATGGCAAAACACCAAAAAGGGTGGCAACTGAGTTGCCACTCCTAGTGGTGTTAAAGAACACCAGTGTTTCATTACACCAAAACTATCCTACCACTGGTAGAATAGTTTTGGTGTAGTGAAACACTGGTGTTCTTTAACACCACTAGGAGTGGCAACTCAGTTGCCACTTTTTTTGGTGTTATGCTGGTGTTTTAATACTAGGCACCTTTTTTGGTGTTTCATCATCTTATTTCTGACTTGCCTGGGTAATAACTTGAAATTTCAATTTCAAATTGCACTAATTTATATTTTTAGTACATAATAAAATATATTAAAACTTTCAGTGAGTTATATAAATCAAATAAAATAAATCTTTCAAATCAAGAGCAATTAATTAATTAGTAAATTGAATAAATTATTTTTATAATTTTCATAAAAGGGTATTTCCACAGGTAACTGACTGACATTTTCAAAGAAAAACAATGAGTATTTTGTAATTTACTTCCCAAAATAAATAAAAAAAAAAGGATTTTCAACCCAGTTTATTGCTTTCTTGTTAGCTAAATTTAATGGAACAAATAAATTTGAATGGTAACATGTAAATTTAAATTTACATGGTAACTGACTGACATTAATGAAACCTTTATTTCAGTCAGTTACCATGTTGTTTAAAATAAAAAAACATATTTAGAAAATTTAATTGTGTCATTGGATTTTGTTAACAAAAAGGCAGTAAACCGGTAGAAAAATCTTTATAAAATTTATTTTTGGGAAGTAAATTAGAAAATACTTATTGTTTTTCTTTGAAAATGTCAGTCAGTTACCCATGGAATTACCCAAAATAGAAGTAAATTATTCACCTCTTATAATAATTTAATACAAGAAAAAGAAAATTTCTTGTGCTTTTTGAATGAATACTGTATAATTGTAACTACCAAACCAAAATAATTTCACTTTATTAAGAGTTTGAAACCTTACTTTGTGGTTTTTAAACACATATTTTTTTAGAAACTAAATAATCATTTGTTGTATAAAAAATCATTAGTCATTATATACTATAAGTTATTTAATCATTAAAAATAATTCCTCCGAAATAAATATATGCAGCATTTTACGAGTAATTTTAAAAGAAAAAAAACTACAGTTTTTATAACTATAATAATATATGTAATAAAATGTAAAGCATGTGATAGTAATAAATAACATTAATTTAATATTTATTTACTAAACATAAAGTACTTTTGATGAATTAATTTTGTATACAACATGATCCAATAACAAATAACAGATGGTTGCTATATTTAACATCGATATACATAATTGATCCTAACCTTTTTCCACATAATCATTGCAATTATGTTTTCTTAGAAAGGTTGAGAAGTTTTAATACATTCAGCCAATTCTAAAAAAATGTTGAAGTCATTGCATAAAAAAATTAAAAAATCATTCATTGTTTTGTTTAAATATTTTTGGAACTTATTTTTTTATTATTTAATTTTCATGATATTATTGTGTTCATTGTTCAATAAATACTCATACACCATAAATATTTTTTAAAAGCAACCCTGTAAAAAGCCTCCAATAATCCCAAACTTCTGATATAAAGTTTTTTTTTAAATTCAGATAAAGCAGAGAAACTTGAAGTAGTAAGTCATTTCATTTGCTTATGATTTTAGACAATCTGATTTAATGGTTAAAATATTTTTAAGATGCTGCATTTTATAATTAATATATAAGAATATCAAATTTAAATTTCTTCTAATCCTAATTAATTGGTATTATTGATATTTATTTGCATGGCATTATTATTATTTTTAGAGAGTAAAATAAATAACATTTGGATGTTAAAATAATTTATCTTGCAGCTTACTTTTTCCAAATTTGTGATTTCAAATGAAATATTGAGTATAAAAAATATCAAATGAGAAAACATTAGAATGTGAATGTAGAAAATTTTTAATTTCATACAAACTTAAAAATTTTCGATTTTTCACGAGTGGAAGCCAACTTTTTGGGGAAAAAATGATTGCATGGTTAAAATTTCATTCTTTATAAGTACTTTATTATATAAGAATATCATCTAAATAATATTTTTTAATTGATATCACGGTTATATAAATTCTAAATAAAGTATTTTAAATTAACATTTTCAATTTTTCCGGAAAGAAATAAACCCTTCGGGAAAAAAACTGGAAAAACGTTCCCCCCCCAAAGTTTCCGGCCATACCCATCTCTACTTTAAATACAATGGGAGCAAAAAATTGCACTCACCTTTTCTCAGAAGTCCAACGGGGAAGCTTGTCTACATCAAAACCTGGAAGGTAGTGTATATGGGTTGGAAGGAAACACTTCTTAGTTACCGATACTCAAAAATTTAATTTCTTAATATTTACATTTTGTACAGATATATGATAATACTAGGTGAGAAGCGTGTGACATTCAGTCAATCTTTTTCTGCAACAAGGAACTCACATTAAAATAAAGCACACACCAGATCAGAATGGAAACCTATCATTCGTTGCCATAGGAAATGAGAAACTTGATCAATAGGATTGCCAGTTTTTCCACTTCCTTCCTTGAGTTTTTTTTAACAAAGTAAATTAAAAGTAAAAAAAAAGTTTTCATAGTCACAGTTCAGCCAGCACTTGTTTAAGTGTACAGTTCAAGAACTACTTTCAAACTCCAAGAACCACGAAAGTGTCCTGAATTGAAGTCTATGAGGAACCAAGGATCTCACCAAGCACAGGAACCGGGAGCGCAGGGGAACTAGGAGCACCTTCAGGAACCAGGAGCGAAGAGGAAGCTAAGACTCCTACAGGGACCGGAACCAGAAGCGAAGAGGAACCAAACCCCTCCACGGACAGGAACTGGAAGCAAAGAGGCACCAGGCGTGACACCTCCAGGAACTGAGGAGTCAATTCTTTGAAAAAGTTCACGATTCTTATCTGTAAATAGAGGATTATTAATATGACATAGAGCACGGTCAAGGCACGGTGCCTTGATCAACTCGGAGGGAGAGATGTTAAGGTCTTCGCCGACCACAAGATGACTGAAAAAATGGCCAAAACTGACTAATTTAAAAATCCTGAAACACAGTAAAGGCAGTGAAAAGTTATCAAAGCCCATTGACTGTTCTATAGCTGTGCGGCTGAATTTGACGGTCGCTGAATGGTCAAAAGGATAATATGTATAAGTACCAAAATTTGTTTTTGTGTCTGCGTATTAAAAACATATAAGCTTTATGACCATTCAGTCACAGTTATAGCTCAATTAGTGAGCTTTCATATTTTTTCAGAATCAGGGATTTAGGTTTTCAACATTTTTCTAAATTTGGTTCTTTTTGGGTGCCCTTCCACAAAATATTTTGAGAGAAAAATTTTTTTCACAAAGTCAACTCAACAACCCCACTGGTGGGTCCCCGATCAGTGTTTGGAGGATCACAGCATTTTGAATTCGTCTGAAAAGTATTATATGTACGAGGGTTGTTTTTTAATTAACCTCCGTTAATTTCCAGAAAAAAAAGTAGTAAGAATTTCGAAATAATTTTGGTACTGATAGTTAGATACATCCTTCAGGTTCAATTTGCCACTTTACTGAAAAAAATCGGACATTTTTTCTATTTTTTATCGATTTTAGAAGCGCGCTCCTCGAACTGTTTTCCCGCCAACCCATAGAGAATTTTGCTTTCCCCTCATTTTTCTCCAACTACGGTAGGTCAGAAATAAAAACAAATGAATAATTAAAAATAAAACTTTATTAAAGAAGGTTACTTACATTTTTGGTTACTTTTCCACGTAATTACCTTGGAGATTAAGGCACTTATCATACCTTTTCACCAGTTTTGCAATACCATTTTCATAAAAAGCTGTTTCCAATGAGTTTAAGTGGTTTTTGACGCTTGATGAGAGCTCTGCGTCGTTTCGGAACCGCTTCCCTCCCAGCCAATTCTTCAATTCAGGGAAAAGGTGATAATCACTTGGGGCTAAATCAGGACTGTAGGGTGGGTGGTCAAAAATTTCCCACCTAAACTGTCCGAGAAGTCGCTGTGTTACAGCAGCACTGTGTGGACGGGCATTATCGTGAATGAGAGCAACTCCAGAAGTCAGCATGCCTCTTCTTTTGTTTTGAATGGCTCTCCGCAACCGTCTTAGGGTTTCACAGTAAACAGCTGCAGTAATCGTGGTTCCTGGCTTCATGAAATCCACAAGCAATACACCTTTATGGTCCCAAAACACGGTACACATAATCTTTTGCCTTTTAAAGGATTGTCTGAATTTTACAGGCTTTGGGGAACCTTTGTGCATCCATTGCTGTGATTGGCGCTTTGTTTCGGGTGTGTCATACTGAATCCACGTCTCATCTCCTGTCACAATCGATTTCAAATAATCTTCTCCTTTAGAGGAATAAAGGTCCAGAAATTGCAGTGCTGAAACCATTCGTTGAGTTTTATGGTCGTCAGTTAACATCTTTGGCACCCAGCGAGCACAAATTTTTTTATAGCCTAATTTATTCCTCACAATAAAATAGAGAGAGGATCTTGAAACTCCAGGAAATTTCCTAGACAATCCACTTATCGTAAACCTTCGATCTTCTCTAATCACTTTGTCAACACGTTGAATTAGGCTGTCAGTAGCAACTGACTTGCGTCCTCGACCTTCTTCATCATGCACATCAGTTCGGCCTTCTCTAAATTTTCGACACCAAAACCGCACACTTCCTTCACTCATAAAGTCTTTACCATAAACAAGGCTCATTCTTTCATGAATTTCTGTTGCAAAATTTCCTTCTGCTTGCAAGAAACGAATAACACTTCGAATTTCACATTTTGCAGGAGAGTTTATCGAGTCAATAGATGTGGTCATTTTGATTAAGCTGCATTTCAAAAAATTATGAATGTCTAAAATTCGGCAGATAAAGAACAATAAGTTTTTAAACATGCGCAGTTGCATATTGCGATTAACACCTGCCCGATTATTGTTTATTGTTTCTGCCTGGCCAGCTGATCGCGGACGGAGCGAACGAAGAAAGGGGAAAACGAAATTCCCTATGGGTTGGCGGAAAACTAGTTCGAGGAACGCGCTTCTAAAATTGATAAAAAATAGAAAAAATGTCTGATTTTTCTCAGTAAAGTGGCAAATTGAACCTGAAGGATGCATCTAACTACCAGTACCAAAATTATTTCGAAATTCCTACTACTTTTTTTTCTAGAAAAAAACGGAGGTTAATTAAAAAACAACCCTCGTATATATTTGTTACGGGCAAAGTGATTAATTGGGCATTTTTAATAATGCCCAGAGTGAAAGCGGGCATAGTGATAAATTTCATTCATAAATTTTGTTGAATTTATCACATTAACATGCCCAGGCATTATTAATAATGCCCAATAAATTACTTTGCCCATAATATGTATATTAAGTATATTTTAAAGTATTAAGAAAATTATATTTTACAAATCATCATAAACCTAATGAAAAAAAAAGAGCAAATAATAATACCAGGTGCTTTAGGATTAGACGAGTACAAATCTTTCCAACCTGATTATATTATAGGAGGCAATGTTTTTTTATTTATACATAAAAATATATAGCAAAATTTAAAAGTTGAGATATTTGATTTGTGTTTTATATTGATGTTTGATTACTATGAGCAATATAGCATCATAGTACTTGAAGCTTGCACCCAGCTAATCCTTAAGTACCAAATACCCTAATATTGAATTCTGTAATGGACAATTAAAGTAAACTAAACATGTCATTTTAATGTGCTTATTCAAAAATTATTAGTTATTCCAATAAGATTTAAAAAAAAAAACATTTTTAAACCCTGTTTCTTACTGTCAAATTCAAATATTTCAATAAGTGAGCCGTAAAACCCCTCCTTTATATTACGGAGCTCATTGCTGCTCCCCCAATTGGTTCAATTCCGTTAACGTTCCTGCTAAATATCGCCTATCACTTAAGAACACCATATAATCAAATATCGACAAACTTTTCTTATCTTTAATGAAACTGAACAGTTATTGATCTTCTAATTAATCATTTTAATCTATATATGTATTTGAAATTATTTAGCACGTTTTCCACTTTTTGTGTCCATTACATTACAATACAACATGGTGGCAGGAATGCAGAAAATGTGTTTACTTTCAAGATTTCCCTCAATCCATACAAAAATTTCCCCAAAATTTAAAAAAATTATAAAGACCTTCAAAAATTCTGAATTATTGTCAGTATCATAAATTTGTTAAAAAGTAGTGACACGAATCGCCACGTATATTTTTATTACTGTACTAAAATTCAATTCAATAGTATACTTTTCCACAAAATTTCCCCAGATGGCTAAAATTTCCCCCGATCCTAGATCGCCGGATCTGACATATTCTGCATCCCTGCATGGTGGTAATTAGCGGGGTAAACGAAGCGAATCCGGTCTGCAACTGAATTTGGCGACTTTTTGGCCAAGTGCAAAATCAGTGGTATCCGAGCATTGAATCGATATTGCCAAATTTAGCGGTAAATAACTGCAGGCCGGATTCGCTTCATTAACCTTTAGCAGGAACATTAACGGAATTAAACCCCACAATTTAATAATTTGATATGCTCAGGTTTAAATCCTTCATTTTATTTTTCAAGAGTCAATTAAACCTGTTATACATACAAGCAATTTAGGCACAGCTGGGATATACGTCGACCAGATGCCATGTTTACTCATAGCTCAAATTAGATCTATATTGTTGTGTGTCATCATTTGAGCTGTGGGTAAACATGGCGGCTGGTCGACGTATATCCAAGCTGTGCCGCAATTTATTATTCAAACAAAATAGGGTGCTTACGTATTATCCCGTCGACGTTCCATGACTCAAATTCAGTGGCACAGCCATAGAAAAGTCAATGGGTTGTTTACCGTTTTCGGATTCAGTCGTACAGTTGACGAGATAATACACAAGAACCCAAAATCATATATCGTCGCCTTAGAATCAAAAACTACTATCTCTGAAAATTCACGCAGCTTCATTCACAGTAGTTGTTCATTCTACTCGTTTTGTTGGCGGTTTTGGCGTTGTTAAAGGGTTGCTGCTATCCATTGTTAATTCACTTCAGTCCTAGAAAGGGAAAATATTGAAACTTTGAATCTTAATAATTCTAAAACTAATTCGAATTTTTTAAAAAACGAAACGACAATATTTTTGTAAAAAATAATTGTATATGTGTTTAAAATATTGTACTTCCACC
Organism: Tetragnatha versicolor; assembly: GCA_024610705.1. Classification (NCBI taxonomy): domain Eukaryota; kingdom Metazoa; phylum Arthropoda; class Arachnida; order Araneae; family Tetragnathidae; genus Tetragnatha; species Tetragnatha versicolor. Next base: position 22,165,108 of record JANDEH010000011.1, on the reverse strand, counting down.
ATGATTAGTTTTTCTTTTATAACGAAAAAAGAGTTCCAATTATTTCATTGGCTGCTGCGAAACGAGCTAGATTCAATGTTAATCTTGGCGGTCTGATATCGTAAGCAGGTTGCCATATCAGGGGCAATATTTTCTTCATCTTAAAATCAAAATAATACTGCCTTCTGGTCTGATTCGGAAATATTCGGAATTGCAAGCGAGAAAGCTCATTTCATTGGTTCGTAAGAGTGACATCATCGAGCTGGCAAAGTGCCAAACCAATCAAATGAGCGCCTGCAACGATCTGAAGTAATTATTATTATTTTTTGATGTAGTGGTATTTAATTGGTGGATTTTTTATGGGGAGTGGTTTGAATTGGCGTCTGATTATAAGTCGCCAAGGATCGGGGTCCCCGAAGTTTGCCGAACGGAGATAGTAGTTTTTGATTCTAAGGCGACGATATGACTACTCTGACAATAAATTGGGTGAAAATATTTTTTAAAAATTTTGATGGCACTTAGATTTTCCTTCATTTTAAATAGTAAGGTCCATTGGCTTCTACTTCCCGAGATCTACGATTCGAGATGCTAGCGTCATATTTTTTGGCTTAAAAAATAACTGCTTTTCATTTAATTTGATAATTTTTTTATTTTATTTTAAATTTATTACTAGGTAACCTTCGTGGCCAGAGTTTTCAGTAACAAAAAGAATTGGAAAATCAGAAAGTGGAATTTGAGTTTTGCAAATCGAATTGTCGGACTTTTAATTTTGCAAGCAAATAGGTGGATTCCGCCAATTGGGGGAAGAATCACATGTATGCAAAATAGTTAGTGACAAAACCCCACAGGCACATAGCTTAAAATCTTGAAGGGGATATGGGGAAATTGGTCAATGAAGCGAATTCAGGCTGCAGATTTTCATCGACAAATTTGGGGGATAACAATTCAATGCTCGGATGCCAGCGTTTTTCCACTAGGCGTCAAAAAAAAGTTGACACATATTCAGCTTCAGCTTGTATTCGCTTCATTTACCGGGAAATTGACTGAAGATGAGGTTGTGAGTCGCATTGAATTTGTTCATAAAAAGTGGGAAGCAAAATTCAAAAGTCAGATCCATGTTTTCAATTCCGAAAAACCAGGTCCCTTCACATATATGAGAAGACCTGTTAAAATAGGAAAGCTCTTTTTACGTTCTTAATCTTTTGACGAAATATTAGCAGGAAAACATCCGACCTAAACTAAGTCTGACGGATCGGTCGCGACCGATGAATTTAACCCTTAACTGTTCTTCTACCTATTTAATAATAGCCAAAAATATCATGTCCGAGTTCTTATTTTTATCACCAAAACGATAAGCATAAAAGTACAAAACTTAAAACCATTAGCACAAATGCATATCACTCTACAATGTCAACAACAATGTCAATACTATAATGTAAACAATGTTTAAAACTGTCCTGACGAACTTGATCAAACCAAGTCCCTAAACTAATGGTAATATATTAATACGTGGAAAATAATGTCATGAATTTAGATAAAATAACATTACTTACCGGTTGGTTGACTAAATATCTTGTTGATGTTGATTTGGTTACATATATTTTCCGGTTTGGCACTTGATCTCAAGGATCCGCTTATTAACTTTCGTCAAGTAAGACAGACTAAATATGATATTTACTGACACAGAGGAGGAAAATACACCCAGGGGCGAGGGCAGAATCGAATCAAACTGAGAACGGAAACAGAGTACATATTATAAAAAAAGCAGACAATATTCTATAACAAGGGATGCATCAAGCATTGATGTTAAGACTAACGTGGATGACTACTGACGCTGTGATGCCAGTTTGGTTTGGTGGTGTTCGAATAGTCGATTTGGATACTACGCCAGACAACACCAGAGATAGAGTAGCATTTCTCAGTGTATGGCGCTTCTGTGGTGTTTTTTGAACTCAAAAAGGGAGACGTAATACCTTTTAATTCTTACAAAACCATTCTAATACTATGCTTACACTATATTTGTAGTTGACACCTTATGTAGTGTTCAATTACATCACAATTAATGTCTCTACTCTCGAAATAGGTGTAATAATGGTGTTTTAATACTCTTTTGTTTTTACAGTGCAATTACGGGATAAGGAAACTATTAGCTTCAGTATAAAGATTCAACGGCATTATTCACTTCCTCTTGACCAGTGGTTAACCATCTGTTTTAAGAGAGAAAATGAGCTTTTCGCTGACTCTGACTCTTTCTTTAACCGATGGCTAACCGCGGGTCAGGTAACGCGAATAAGGCCTTTCGTATCTTATCCTTCCTGGATAATTTTGTAACTTTCACCTAGGGCTTATTATATTGTTGTTGTTGGCACTGCCTGACTCAGGACTCGTCCATATTATTTTCCTCCCTAAGGAAACTTAAGTAAAAAACTCATTTGTGTAGAAAAAAATCCATAAAAAATATAGGTTCGGACTTCCTTTAAATCAAGTTCGATACTTCCCATCTGTTACTCATCCACTATTCCATCGGCTTCTCCACTATCTGACAGCCCAAGGTCTGTCATACCAAGTTGCAAAGAAACTGAACACCTCCCTGTCACTTTCTTTCTAGCATCAGCAGAGAAGGTGCGAGGTCCTCTCGGTGACTGCCCAAGACACACATTGGGCGCCTTGTTTGCCCAGTCAATAGTGCGAGCTGTATTATTTCCAATGCGTTTCCGCAATTTCGAGCCCGTGTTTGCACACGTTCTGAGAGGGGATAACATCTCGCTGGCATTGACATTGGGAGTAGTCTCGGCCTTCTTATCTTTTGGCTGATGGATTAAGGAGAGAGAACGTTGAGTTCAGAGTTCGTTTGGTGGTGTAAATGGGGAAAAGTTTCGATCTTTTGATTTCACCTAATAAGAAATTATGTGTTTTTGGTGTAAATGATAAAAGTATGCATTTTTTTACATTTGACATATTTTTTTGACAAAAGGGCAGATACTTGTATTTATCATCCTTGACTCGTGAGTCGTCCCAAGAAGTGCCTACTATGCGGGCCCCTGTGGACAGGTTCCACGGAGGTGAGGAACTGCTACCCGCGCCTCACAAACACATTCGCTCGCACAACCCCCCAAGTCTCCTGCGGGGCACAATTTGATTGTTAGGAATCTTCCATCCTCTTCCGCTCTCTTCTGTTTTTTGCTTCCTTCGTTTCCTGGTTCTTGACCGTTTTGGTCAAAATTAGCTGGGTTTACTTAACACTTATGTAGCAACCGCTTTTAGCAACAAAATATTCTGTGAATTAAATTTTTTTGAAATGAATGAAGAGAAACTTTTGTGTAACAGTTATCCTCCACAGTTATTAATTCACGTTAAGATGAACTCCAGCTCAATGGACCTTTGCTCTACTAGACTGATAATAATCTATCATTTTAAATAGATGTTTGGGGAAATATCTATATCAAGGTGCGCAGTCCTTAAAAGCCCTTAAAAACTCCTTTTAGTCTTTAATTTACCCCTTAGAGTCCTTACTTTTCTCTTTATGGCAATTTTTTAAAGGGATTTTATCAAAAATATTAGCGTACTTTTATATAAAAATTTTGCCGATTTCTATTTTTGCCGATGCATGTTACGAATTTTCAGGAAGCAGTGCTCCACCTGCAGAAAAAGCAACTTAACAGTCACAATCGCCTTTTTATTTTCTTTTTTGATGTCTTTGGCTTAAAAGCTTGTTTTTGGAGAAAGTGTTCTTTCATAGTGGTCGACAAAATTTGAATGATATATAGCTGGCAAATTAAAAAAGTAGAAGAGAAAAAACAAACTAAATTATGTTATTCCTATCTATGAAAGGGAAATATATTACGGTATTCTCGAAAAGTCGTTGAACTCATTTGATTTACAGTTTAAGTATAAATTACATTCAAGAAGGTCCTTAAAATTTTTCAAAATGTCCTTAGAAAGTTCTTAAAAAGTACTTCATTTTACTCTTTAAACTTCTGTACGACCCTTTATATGCAGCTATCAGTTTATGACAGTTCACTAAAATGTAGCTTGACTGTCTTTTTTTTCTAAAATATTATTGAACTCCCAAATTCGGATGTTTTCCATTGTATATAATTGGGCGGCAATAAGGGACCATTCTCAAAAATAATGAACATGATTTGTTTGTGCTCAATGTAACCAACTTTAATAATATTTTTCGCTTTCAATACTTAATTGTAATTTCCAAGTTATATGAACTACTATCTCCGTTTAGGAAACCTTGTATCGAATTAAGCTGTTATCTAAACTGCAATGCTCTCGAGTGACATTTCAAACTACGCGCACAATTCACTTTCACTCTCCATTTACGAAGAGAAACTCTTCCTTCTCGATAACTTTCAGAACAATGGCAGCAACTTCTCAAAAGAGTGCGATCTCCCTGGCGTGACGTCACCACTCGCCTGTCAATCTCGTGGTTACTCAACGAGGCCCGCTTTCTCCCAGCGTTGAAATCTGGGAACCGCTTCGTCACTGGAAACTGCTGCTGCGGTGCCCTGCCCTTTCTTTCATTGATTTGTATGAGTAGTAGGGAAGAAATGCGATTTTAGGGCTTTGGTGATTCATTCATTCACATAGTTATCTTTACATAAACCCAGTCCTTTGGTCCAGTATTAATAAAGTAGTACTAAATAAATTAAATAATTTGATGGCCTAGTTTTTCTAAATTTCAGCGGGAGGGATCTTCTTTGCCAGGAGATCTTGAAATTAGCAATTGTGGATGAGTAGAATCGGTACTTTTTTACTTACAAACATGAGTTTGCGATCTTTTATGATTTGCAAAAAAATTATTCATTCCACTCTGAACCCGAAAGTCCTCTGTGGCAGGCCTGCACATGCACAGCCATAACTAACTACAATGCAGACTAAATTAAGATAATGTAACTTGCTGCAGGCCAAAAAAATCAATCCAAGGAAAAGTTGCTGCCCAACTTATCAAAATTAAATCTTGTTTTTTTAGTTGTAGATGAAAGAGGGGCTCACACAGTATAATACTTCCAAAACATGCTGAAAGGTAGTGAAAAAGTTTCGAGATTTTCATCTACAAATCTAGAAAACGTCCATATTTTGTCAATTTTCAAACTACTTTTTTTCAATATTTTTGAATCTTACAATCACTTAAGACATATCTACACACAAAAGGAGGCATCGTGGGCCGTACGTTGTGCAACTCTGCGCTGAGGCAATAAATAGTTTTAAACATGAGAATGGAGGTGTTAGCAATCATAAACGTCATTAATAAACCTTCAGGCTTTACTTAGTCTCAATATAGCTTACATGAAATTTTTTATGCAAACTCACTGTTTACATATGTCTGTTATACAGTTTATTTAATTGGGAATTTTAAATTTCACAATTTGGTATTGATGTGTCAACTATGTGTTTAAGGATTGATTGAAATTAATTGGATTCGAGCCGGTCTTATTTTGAAGTAATGAATATTTTATTTGGATACCTATACTGAGTTGTGCAAAGCTGTCACACTCTAGACTGGAAGCAAAGTTATGTAATTCTAATTCTTCAGCTAGATGTAAGAATTTGTTCCGTTTCAATTTGTACCGACCAGACAAACAGACTATACTCAACATTTTCCCGTTTAGCGTCAGGTACGTTTGTTAACAGATATTTTTGATGTGAACGTTATTTAATAACGTGTCCTCTCCCACTCAATAGTAAGAATGTTTAACTTATGTATTGTTTTCTTCAATAATTTCAAAACTTATCACTTTATTTGTTGAGATCTAACAGATATAAAGTAACTTAATTTTTTTTTCGTTCTGCTTGGAAAGCAAATGATAATCAAGATATAAAAAATTTTATAAAATATAGGTAATTTGGGATTATACCGGGTGCAAGTGTTTATTTTTTGCTTAATCGCCAAAAATAATCAAATATCGTAATAAAACATCATTAGCTGTATAATAAACCTCAACCAGCAGGGTTTCTTACAATTTTTGTTTTAATTTATTTGTAAAAAATAAAACGTTCCAAATGTAATCCCATTGGAGATTTTTGCGCCTGGCTAATCCTAAAACACCAAAATATATTATGGCTTTACTATGATAATCTAAAAGTTTGAATCGATGTTCTTAATAAACTTTAAATTAGGGGTAGCGGGAGGTATATTTTAATTGCATATCTCATTGGTCAAGATAAGTTAACTAGCCTAGTAAATACCTAGTAAAGTAACTGACGTCAATCTGAATTTTTTTTATAAAAATTTTATCATATTTTACACTAGTTTTTTCTAGTTTATCCAAGAGAATGATCATTTAAAGCAGTATTTTCCCATAAATATTAATTCGCATTTCCTTTGACTAATAAGAATCTGCGTGTGCCTTATAGAACACCGTAAACCTTTGCTCTTTTGTGATCGTCTTCTCACAGCAAACAAGCCTTTGACTCGTTTTTACGATGCCTTTTTCCCGATGGGTTCGATAGCACAGGATGTTACTCAAAATAGACCAGGCTCTTTCTGGACAGTCTCAAAAAGCCGCGACATTTTGACAAGATCCCGATGAGGGGGACTTTTTTTGTATATAGTACTTGTCCCAAGCTTTATATCGGGACTTTTGGTTCTTTTTATGGCGTGGCTTTGCGTCATCTGTTCTGGGCAGGAAGCCCGGTGGTCTGTTTTTCCTCTTCTATCTATGTAATTGTGTGGTTTTATCTTTTGTTTCGATCCTCCTCAGGTTTATACACCGTGTCCCAAGATATAAGTGGCCACACCCTTTAACTTCCTAATTGAGCGTGCGTTTTAGGGGTTTTATTCAAGATATTTTTCTGCTTTAAGTGTCTTTTCCTACTAAATCGATGCTGATCTACAATTTAGTAACTGACTAATTTAGCAAATCTTCTTATAATTTTTAAAATAAAATTTTTAACTCCTAAAATTTCCGCTAGAGGGCGTTGAAAGTTGTTGCATCGGATAGGGCATGGTAATTTTACTATACCTAGACCCCACTTTCATGACTATCTGTTGGGGTTCAAAAGTTAAAAGGTGCGGCCATCACTTAGCTTGGGACACCCTGTAGTATATGGCATGTTTTTTTGTGGTAGTGGTATTGAATTTCTGTGGAGAGATGATGTTTATCATATTTTCAGGGTTATAATGGACCTGTTTCTGAGTTTTCTTTTGAAGTGTTTTTTAATATGGGTTTAGTCCGACCGCCACGATAAAAACTTTGGCAGAAAAACAGAACGTTGAAAAGGAGTTTAAATATAAGTTAATGATAGTCTCACAGAATTACCTTCTCAACCAATATTGAGGGGAACAACCCGTTTCTATTACAAACATCACAATATTGTACGACGTCAAAAGTTTTTCTCGTGGCGGTCGGACCTACCCAGTTTTCGGTTTTGTTCCCGAGGGCGGTGGTTTTATATCCTAGATCCTATCCTATAAATTTCCTTGGTGGTAAAGTTGGGTTCTTGCTTTTCGATTGTATCATATCTTTTGTATGTTGTAAATCAGTTCTTAAAATTTGAAGCATATATATGTTTTAACGATAGTTATGGAATTTTTCCATGTGTCTTCCAGACCACCTAAAGCAGTGTTTCCCAACCTTTTTCGGTCCACGCCTTTTAAAAATTTTCCATGCCCCCATGCAAAATTACGCATAAATATTTGCACTCAAAACATAATATTCAATTTAAAAACTTAATTGGTTGATTTTTGCGAAAAAAATGACACATGTTTTGAAAACTAGTGAGTTAAATTTCAAAACACAAAATGGGTAGCTAAATTTGAAATACAAAATATACTTTTTTATGAAATCTATAATAAGGAAGTTGCATGTGTCAGATTTTCAAAAACAAACAAGTGTTCCGTATGGTTTTTTGTATGGTAAAATGAAATATCTAGTCAGTTTTTCAAAAAAGTGTACATGTAATTAAATATTTTAATTTAAAAGTCGAGAAAAAAACACGTGACTGAAAACGTTTATTGAATTTATTGAATGTACATGTTTGAGACATTTACGACCCAAACGTTTATTGTTTAAACTATAAGATGACGTCAACAATAATACCATCAACTCCATTGCTTTACAACAATGTTTAGTATAAGATGACGTCACATCCAAACTCTTGGCGTTTTCGCGCGCTTTTAAAAAGGGGATTTTTGTTAATTTTTTTGACAATCAAAAAATTTCTCGATCGGCCTCAAATTTTGGGTAGTTGCTTATTTTTGCAAGAGGAATCGATTAAAAAAATATAAAAAATCATGCAACTTCCTCATTACAGTTATAGTAATCAATTATTACAATTATCATAACAATGTTAATGAGATACTTGCAGAGCCGTAACCAGACTTGAGTGTTTTTTTTGGGGGGGGACTTAACTCAAATTTTTTGAGGTACATCCTTACGACTTACGAGTAATTTTAAAAGTTAAGTTTTAAATGACTTAACCAAAGGGGGGTCTGGGTTCCTACCCCGGAAATTTTTAGAAATTTGCTCTTTGAAATAGTGTTTTAGTTCATTTTGAGACCATTTGGATTACACAACGAGCCCTACTCATTGTAAGCGGCAGAATTTTCAAGGAAAAACAGTATAATGGACTAGTTATAAGGGGGGTTTGAGGGTCCTCTACCAGAAAACTTTTGAATTTTCTTCCACTGGGAGGGGCAATTTGGTTGAAAATTTCCAAACTGTCTCCTAGAAAGGGAAATTGGCCCCCAGTGGGGCGTGCGCCCCACGTTGGGAAACACTGACCTAAAGACTTTAAAAATTCCAAAATATTCACGCTTTGAAATATTTTTCTGTAAAAAGTCAGGGGCCCTGAAAGTATACTATTGTATATTCTAGGAATAGTCTGTTTTAAAAGTTATATTTTGGTTGGTAAAATATAACTTTTTTAAAGTTTATTCAGAAACTATCACAATAATTATTCCCAAAACGTTTCTGAAAATTTTTAAAATTTCTGTTTGAGCATTACAATAAGAAAAAAGAATTATTAAGACTCGTAATGTCTAGTTTTCTGAATGCCGCAAGAGAAAATTCATTTCAAAACAAATTACTTTTCACCTTCTTCATTTTATTTTAATTTTAAATCTTCACTTTTTTACCTAAAAAACGCTTTTTACATTTTTACATCAAAATCGTAAGCGCCATCTATGAAAGTTCGATGAAACTAATCAAATAACCATGAAAGAACCAACGCTGACATTTTTATCGTTGGTTTGGTGTATGGTTTATTTTTATAGATATCTCGCTCTCTTTTAAAACTTTCATTTCAATGATTCGAACAAATACTTATTTCCATTTATTATTTTTTTATATTTAAAAAGTAAAAGACACACATGAGAATAATAATGTGTTTACATGTTGGTAAAGGAAAAGCGCCATCTATTAATAAATAGGAGTAACACATTTCTGTAGTCAAAAATTTCTTAGACTTGTATTTTATTTCGCAAGACTTGATCCAAACACAGAATGGCCGTGTAAAATTATGGCTTAATTTTCTTTTCGTAAACTTTTGCTATTAAATTTTAAAACATTAATCTGTTATATTTTCTCTTAGTTTTTCTTTTAACGTTTGTTTTGTTTCATTTTCGTCGAAAGATGTCGCTGTAGAATTGGTAAAACATAGTAAAATGCGGTAAAAAACGCTAGCTTTTTTTATAATTAAATTAATATACGCGTTTCAAAAAGATAAAATTCAAAATGAAACTTTATTTTACCAGCTTATTTGATTTGATTTGGAAATTTGATTTAAGAAATTAAGTGTTAACATTTTTAACGAACAATTCATTTTGGTTATAATTATATTTAAATTGCTTGGATTCTTCTTTACTTTTACGATTAGTGCAAATAAAAAAATCATTGTTTTATGTTCAACATGCAACGTCGCGTCGCGTGCTTTTCATTAAAAAAAGTAACACTAATTAAGAATTCTCTACAGTGTTTGTGATGCTGGTGTTACTATCCATTGTGCTCCTATGTTACAGTTTTCTGTTCTTCAGGCCTTGACACACTTACCTGTAAACAAAACATGCAAACCATTAAAGTTGTTTTTATCGCTTTGTGTATTTTGGCTTAGGGTTGGTGTTTTTTTATAGTGCTTTCATTGGTTTATCACTTTCTTTGAATGGGTTTCACTTCCCTAGATTTTGCCGTATGAATTTATAATATCGGGCATAAATTTTCCTTTCATTTATTGACACTATTTTTACGACAAAAAGTAAGCTGAGTTCTTTTTAAAGTTAATTGGAAAAGGAACAACTAAACTAGTCATAGTAAAATCCCGTTATAACGAACTTCATGGGACCGTAAAATTTCTTCGTTGGAACGGTATTTCTATAATTCAAATGAAAACTGTTGGGGACTTTCGTAATAACGGGACTTTTTGTTGTAGCGGGATTTCACGTTTCATTATCCATTATTAAATATAACATACATTATCCGTTATTAAACATTTTTAAGCTTGTTTTTAATTGATAAATGTTATGTAGTATTAAAAGACACAAATATTATATCCAAGATCCAGAGTTATTTTAATTAATCATCAATTTGAAAATATGTAGAGCTTGATCAATTATATTTTTACAATTTATTTATTACATCACATGTCCTAAATTCAGCAAAAAGATGTTGAAATGTAAAAATCGTAAAAGCTTTTACTACTGTTCACGTTTCTTAGGTTGGCTTTGTAATTTAATTAAAGTTAAAACTTTCTAATTTTTTTATTTCATAAGTTTCCTGAATTGAATTTTTGATTAAAACACTTTTATTTTTTATTTTAATAAGACAAATGGGGGTTGTAAAATTTAATTCATTTATGTCATGAAAAATGTAGTCTTATTTTAACGAGACTCGCATTTCTGATTGAATTAGTCTTTTTACGGTTCTACTTGAAAAGCTTTTCACATTTTCCGATTCTCACCTTTGACATTTTTAATACTACCCTTTTCATATGATTAACTGAATTATTTTACAGAACGTATTTGCTTTTAGTTATAAATATTCTTCCCATAGGAAAATCCATTTACTGGTTTATTGCATTACCGCATGGCATTATACATATTTTATGCCTTTCCCATGTGATTAGTGATAGGTTAGATTAAATGCCCTTTTTAGTAGAGTTTTACTCAATGGGGATTTGAAAAACCATGAGCTTTACTACTTTACTAAAAATTCTATACAAAACACAATATGTGTGTATTAATTTTCTTGCAGCTTTAAAAGTTATGATTAGTGTCTTTCTTTAAATGAACCTCCACATTAAACTACTCTGCTTAAAATTTAGATCGTCAATTACGTATTCCATAACCTAGTGAATTTTTCATCATACTCTTAATTTAAAAAACTATATTTAACACTACATTAGAAGTATTATAACATGTTTGAACTCACAAAAAAAGGAATGTAGGAATCGTATCATTCTCGTTTACTGTTTTGTTACCGTTGAAAAATTTAAAATAAGATCTTTACACATACAACGGCATCGTGTGTTTAATCGCAAAACTTTCGTATACATTACCCTTGATTTTGTTTTCCTGCATACAAACAATGCTTGCTAAAAAGATAGTTTTACAGAATTAGTGTTCGCAGGAAAAAACTCTTTACATGTTTTACTTGTGTTTTTATGGTAGTATTTGGGAATATTTTCGACGATTAAATTTTAATATAATGCTTTGTTTCAATTTATATGAGCTCGCTAAAAAAAAGTAGTTTTTATTTTTCTGAAAGTTTTTATTCCTTTTTGATGGTATTGAATAACAAAACTTCAGAAATTGTGCCTTTAAAAATTATTTTCTCACTCCTGTTAAATTTTTTTATTAACCAAATCTAATAACTTTTTAAAATAATTTATTACCATAAAAGCTATTTGAAAATCCTATGCTTTATTCGGATAACAGTTATAATAGGCATAAGTATAAACTTACGGAAATGTGTGTGTGTATAATTTAATTACCAAATACTTTTATTTGCTTAGATTTATGTTTAATTCATCCTTGGGATGATTTTTGGTAACTGTAATACAAATTATATACATTATTTTTTAAATATTTATTTTATTTCATTCATTTAATGTTACGTTTAGCATTTAATCGCTTTTTTTAATTCTGCATTTAAAATTTTAAACCCACTCAAAAATTTTAGAAGGAAAAACACAGGAAACGTTATTCGAGAACACACAAATCTTAAGTGAATCCAAACAAAGGTAAGATTTAACATTAAATGTTCCAGATCCTTAAAAGCGAAAGAGCTTGATAAAATATTGACAAACCTCGCGAGTTACGGATAAAATGTTTGCGAATTCGTATTTCGGGAAAATATCCATATTAATATCTCCCTCTCATCTCTGGTTCTAACTTAACTAATACCAGCTCAACCATTAGCATTACATGAATCTCAAAATTTTACTGTTTTTGTATTTATAGAATCTTACAATCTTTACTTTTGTATTTATGGAACAAATACCATGTTATATTTTATTCTATCCATTTATTCAAATCTGGTATGCTTTGTTATTAGATGATGTGATAAAAATCCATTCTGCGATGCACCACATGGTATGCTCAGAATATATTTGTGTATGTGTGACGAACACAATAAGTACACGTGTACGAATACAATAAAGCTTATTTTTTATTTCTCGTGTTTTTTTTAACTAAAAGTACCTTTGCAAGCATTCTGGGGTCTTTCCTGTTTTCTGGGATGTAATTTTTTTACTTCAGTAGTTTTAATTGAATTATTCAGTACTCAACTCATTTTATGCATTTAACCTTCGGTGGTTTCTTATTTCATTTGTAGAACATAAAACTCGGGTTTTGTACACAATCCCTTAATAATAACAACATACTAATTTTATTACTTAAGTTATCGATGCGAGAGGTTTAACTTGATACTTAACTTTATTGGGACAATTATTATAAATATTGTGATAATTATTAACTTTTAAATTATTTATCTATATAATCTGGAGAATTGTCATTTATCTAATTATATTTTTCATCTTTACGCATGAACTCAAATTCAATGACTTAGCAAGTATTCGTATTTTATTTGTGCGGAACAGCTTCCATCTACGGCCTGAATTCTTATGCTTTTTTATGTAAACAATAACAATTTTGAGTTGCATTTTCAAAATTAAACTCATCTACGAAGGATTTATACCTAAATGACATTGTTGTTTTAAACATAAGAATCAAACCGTACTTAAACAATAAATTGCACTTCTACCTCTCAACAAAAACATATTACATCTTACACATCGACTTTCCTACATGCGTACCGAAAATGACAAAAGTTGTTATATCAGCTGCAGGCGACAGCTGCATTCTTGCACATTATTGGAACTATTCTGTTTGACATAGAACAATCGAGGCTCGATCGGAAAGCTGGATAAATGGTCTGGTCATTTAACAGAAATGCGGCACTACTGTTTGGGCTAATGCTTCAAGGGTACGATGGCGTTGGTAATCCAACAATCCGATTATAACCGTGGCTGTGAATCTTCAAGCTCAGTATCTGGTATCCAAGAATAATGGCGCCAATCTCAGAACTAGTAATAAAACTGTGGATTAGGTATAAAGAAGAATGAATCATCTAGGTCTCGTTAATATCACCCTATTCATCAAGGATGAAATATTTGAATGGAATTAGATTGAGAAAAATGCTGTTAACATCAAAATTTCTTTCTTGAATAAATACAATACACACAATATATAATTGTATTTTGGCGTACCATAAATAAAAATAAGTCTAGATCTGAAAATGTGTTGAAACCGTTTTGGAACATTATTTTAGTTTATAGTTAAATGAGTGTTTATTAGCTTAAAATTTAAATTTAAAAACACTTAAAACGTGTGGAATTGCTTAAGTTGTTTACGACTGATTCCCCTGAAAATAAAATTATGGATTAAGAATAAATCTATTTTTATGGTGCCTCTTTGTATACCTACAAGACATTGTTATGATTATCAAGCAATGGCTGGTTGTAATCAGAGTAGAACTTTTTTAGCAGATTGGGTTCATTGCATATTTGCAATGTTTTCTAATTTAATTTCACTAGCTCCAATTTTTATATTTTTTATTATCTTAAAAAGATTCTTCAGAGTAATGACTCACTCAATCCTAAAACTATTCATTAAACAAATTTTTTTCTTATTGTTGTTTTTTTATTTCGGTAATTCAAATAATAATGGACATCCTGGATTTTCTTTTCATACTTTGCAAATAACACCATAATAAAAATTTTCAAATTTTAATTTGTTATTCTTAAGAAAGTAATATCCTTTAATAAGTTTGTCTTTAATATCCAAATAAAAGAAGTTTAATTAAAATGGAAGATAAAATAAGTCTAAAGAAGGAACTTATGAACTAACTTTAATTAACTAGCTAGATTTACTTCCAAAAGGGTGCAGTATTTTCTCGGTTCGAAAGTTATCTTTTACCATGTTAAGTGTAGTTAATTAATTTCTGAACTTTGAAAGTTTATGACTTGTTATTTTAATTGTTGGTAGTAACCGAGTTTCATTATTTTACGTAAAATATATTAAAATGACTCTTCATTCTTTTAAAAAAATTATTCGAAATATAAACACAGAAGTGTATGAAACAAAAGGATGATAAAGTAACAAAAATTCGAAACCAAATAGCTCATTTGATCGAATAATACATCTAACAACACCGAACAATCGAAAGCTTTTAGCGGTAAAAGGGAAAAAGTCTTCCTCAGAAAAAAAAATTCCAACCATGCTCTTTTTCTTTAAGGTAATCAGTAACCACCCTGAAACAACAAAAACCAAAATAGTGTCGATGAGAGGAAAAAACAGCCATCTCTTTCCTATTTATAATGCAAGTTCGTATCACTGCCATTTCCATGAGCTAATAGCTATGTTAAACTCAGTTAACTGTTCTCGACGCGTTCGCTTGCTTCTTTTTAAAAAGCAAATTAGCACATGTGTCTCACGCTTGGATCGAAGGGATAGTGCCACTGCCAAGTGTTAGGGCGGCTTGCAGGATGTTAAATGGCTGATGTCTGCCGCTTTGAGGCTTTTTTTGGGTGGATAAAAAGTATTGCTCAGGCTTTGTCGTGTTATTATGATATATTAGAGTACACGAAATTGTTTGTAATGGACTAATGCCTCAATGGCTGGTATTGATTGTTTTATGGAATCCCATTAATCATTGTATGAAAATAGTGAAAAGGATCAAAGGATGTAGATTTGATTGATTTACGAAACAAAATTTTTTACATCCGTACTTCATCTTCCTTTGAAACTTTAAATAGTTTATTGCTTATATGTTTAATTTGGAATTGGATATTATGTAAATCATATTGATAAATAGGTGTTTAGTTGCTAGAAAATCTTTAAGGCAACATTAACGATTTGAATTCCTTAAAATGTTACCTGTTTGAAAGTATCGGAAGTCAATACTTTTCCGTATAGAATTCCTTTACCACCTTTTAGTTTTCATCAATATTTGTCGTGAGGATTCATTTTGTCGTAATTAGTTAATCAATGGATAAATTTACCCAAATTTAATCAACTGACAAAATCTTCATTTACAGTATAGTTAACTATCAATCAAATAGAAACAATGTTTTCAGTTTTCACACAAATTATTCTATATTTTTATTTAAGGCATAAAATGTAATGATAAGGTTTTTAAACCTGAGCGATAAATGTATGACATTTCATGCTACTCATTTTAGTTTCTATTGTGAAGATAGGACATATTTTTATATTTAAGGTAAATTATCAATTTACATATAAAATTAACTTGAACTTTCATCAGTTTCCGTAACGTACCGTATTAGTTTTGCTAAAAACAAAAAACTACTTAAAAAATAAAGTTCTTTAATTTATCTTTTTTTTACTCGAATTTCTGTCGAACGGGTTATTTTTCTTTTTATAACACTGCTTCAAACATAAACTGCATTTTAAACTTCCTAGCGATAAAATCCTCAACCAACACCCAACTCACGTCCAGAATATCAACATCCCATCCCTCCCCCATCCAAAACGAAATAACCCCTTCATCGACCCCTACATCCTCTCCTCCCATCGATCGCCCGATAACACCGCCGATGAATCCCTGCTTTAAACAAAGGAATACCTCTGTGTGGTTTATTAAGGGCGGACCGGGGGGCTTAATTTCGCCAGTTATATGGAGAGGCAATAAAAACGTCCATCACTTCATGGGACGCCCTCTATGAGTTTTTCCCCCTTCGTCCTTTATTGGCGAGGGTGGGAGCTGTGTGATTGACGCCCTCTATATCCAATCCTATATCTAGGAAGTAGTATTAAGGGGACGCGGGTACCTCAGTTTCGACAAAATTACGAAAAAAATTTTTTTAGTCCAAACTTATCTATTTGCATTCATCTTTCATCCTGCACATTTTCAAAACTTTTCATTGAAAAATATCGAAGCTGTAGTTAATTTTATGTATGAAAGTATTAAGGTTTCTATGGGTTATGGAAACTTCAAAGTCCTTTTACTCAGAACCACTTTACATTGTTTAAAATGCTAAGGCTTTTTATCTATTGCACCAAATCTCTTGAAATTTTTTCTGACTATTGTTGAAAGTAAAATTAACAAAGGGTGGTATGGGTTTTTGGATATTCATGGTAGATTTTTTAAAAATATTACTGAATTTTGATTTTTAGCATTTTTAGGGTTTTTTGCTAGTGATACAAGAAAAAAAATATTTTTATTACTTAAACCAGTATAAACCCTTAACCGATTCCAACTTTTGTTGTATATAGATTGAGGTATTTAAATAAAAAAAATATGAGTGTAAGTCAATTATTGTAGGAGGAGTAGCATTTTAAAAACTCACCTTAAATTTGAAGGTTTTTTTTAAAAAAAACTTTAAATTTTTAAATTTTTGGAATTTTCAATTTGGAATATCCTTAATACTAGGCAAATACATGTATTACAACCAATAAGTATCAAATAACGATGAATTTAAAGATTTTGGCCAGAGAGGTACCGCGTCCCCTTAAGGGGCCGTTAAAATATTACGTAATGTTTTTAGGGGGTATTCTCGACCCCCTTCCCTTGTAGGCTTAATAAGCAAATTTCAATCCCCCTCTTGTAATTACGTAAGCAAACTGCCGAACCTCCTCACTCTCGTTTCCCTCGATTTTCCTAAAAATGTAATGTTATTTTAAAGTTTTTCGTAAGCATCGCTCATATCTTTTTCTTTGTCAGCAAATACCCCAAGCAGCACAAACGTTCAAGACTCGTTCAGTTTATGTCATGTGTGGCCAAATTCCTTTTACAAATTACGTAAACTTGACAAATTTGGAATGAGCTGTGCTAGAATGGGTGAGAAAGCTAACTCCCACCCCCATAGGTGCTTATAAGTAATATTTAAACGTCCAAACTAAGGGACAGTGACGGTTTTCTTGTATGATTTATCAGGAAAACTAAATTTTCCATTAGAGAAATGTGCAATGCCCAAGATTTTTTTTTGTTTACCTAGAGGAGGTAAAGGGTGGTAGTAAAAATACATTTTGCTTTTAAAAGTTGGACGAGAATCTGTATTTTTAAAAGCGTTTTATACTATGACTGAAAAATTAACTTGAAATCAATCAGCTTATTTTTTTTAAAATACCTTTAAAAGCCAATTTTATTTTTCTTGCATCTATAAGCTATGTTCTTGCAAAGATAATTTTTCTTTCGTCTAATATATATAATGTACTTATTAATCTAATACAAAATTATGTGATGTACAAAAATATAAGTTGAAAATAAATTCATTTCAAAAAATGACAAGCATTAAAACGAGTAAAAATGTTCTTTATGCTGCACATTTCTTTCTTTCTTTTTTTAGTTTTGAATAAATGTGTTTATCTTAAAAAAATAAAGTTTTCATTGACGCTTCCCTCGACATTAAATGCCATACTAATCGCTCATAACTCTGTAAATGCTTCACCACTTTTGAATGACATATACACCCCCTAATGCTATTAACATCTGCTTCCCTAAAAGCTACAGGGAATAGTTTTTGAACGGACCAGACAACCAACACCCGAAATGCATAAAATATGTTAATTCCAAAATGTACTTTGGAGACTGTTCAAGGTTCTGGATAGCTTTAGTTTAGGTCCATGCATAGTTAAGGATGCCGTGTTTTGTATGAATATTGAATGTTGGGATATGCGGAGCCTAATCTCCTCTAAGGGAACTAACTACACAGGAAGGTGAAGCTTAAGTATAGAGTTCGAAGTAATATTAAAGGCTTTAAAACTGAATTTTATTCTGTTAAAGGTCGTCTAAATTTCGATGTAGCTTAAGTGTGTTTACAAAACTTGGTTTTTTAGATTTATTATTTTGATACCGGGAAGGGCTATACTCCCCATAGTTTGTTTCTTATTTTTGAAGCATGAAATTTTGTTGATCATTCCATTTTGTGTAAGAAATGATTTATTGGTTGTGTTAAGCTGTGCAGGTTATTATATTACTTTGTTATGTTATAGTTTGATTACATGGAGTTTTCAAAAAGTCAGGTATAGTTCGACCTCCACGAGAAAAACTTATGACGTCGTCGTACGATATTGTAGCGAGGATTATCATGGAAGCGGGTTATTCCCATTAATTTTGGAAGGTGGTGATGATTCATAAACTCTGAAAAACGTTTTGTGCCAAATCTGTGTGACTCTCATTTAGATTTGAACTTCTTTTCAAAGTTTTGTTTTTCTATCAAAGTTTTTCTCATGACGGTCGGACTATACAAATGAAAAATGTTACTATGGTCTTTGTAAAAACTTTCCTAAACTTCTATTACACTGAAGAATTAATTCATCATTGTATCTAAAAGTTTATGTTTACAGAAGTGTTGCCTGTAGTTGCATTTTATTGGTTATGAATTCGATTACTTTTACCCTGCCTGGTAAATGATGTTGTTTAACAGTTAGTTATGAATGTGTGAACCAAGTAGAAATTTTTAATTTTTCGAACAAGGCATATATTCAATGAGAACTTGCTATACTTCACAGCAACGTTTCCTGAACCCAGTACGTCACTACGCGGAAGAAGAAAGTGGGTAAACACAAAGCCTGTTGGGTTGATAGGAGGAATTTCTATACGTGAATTGTGATAAAAAGACACTATGTATACATGGGTTTAACGAAATAATAATATTTTAAAATTGACGTTCTTTGTTTCACTCGAAATTCAGACACCTCGATGGGAACTACTTTGTTTGTTAGTGACGTAGTAGGCTCAACTTAAGTTGCTGTCTAGTATATTCATGTTTCTATAAATATTAAAATGTGTTTTTTTATTTCAAATTCCAACCTGCTTTATTCGTCTTTAAACCCGAAACTAATGCATCACACGGACTTTTCTTAAACTTCCTATCTCAAACCGAGTCTTAAACTCTATTATCGGTGGTGATCCCTACTCAAAAACATCCCACTTTCCAAAAAGGTAGATAATCTGGTCAAGTCAAAACTGTAGAACCCCTCTAGTTACCCAATCGGAAAGTCGTGTCCACCTTCCATTTGGTACATCGTTTCTTTACCTAAGCCGCGGAATCACGTTTTCTCGTCACGTCTGCCCCTTTCGGACGTGTCTCGTTTGACTGGTGAAAAGTGAATTTTTTAGGATCGAATCCCGTGAAAACCGTACAACGTGACTCGTTTCAAGAGTCAATCCTTCGGGGGTTTTACAACGCCTTGCAGAGGCGTAACTATAGTCTGTTCATTTGGAATTGGCGCCTGAAACAGGATCAAAAACGCCTAATAACCCTCATCACAACTTCAGGGACCGATTTTTTTACAGTATTTTAACTACTTCTGTTTCGGCTGCCTTATTATTGCACAGAAAAAATCGATATAATTACAGTAGTAACTGCTTCTAATACATTACGTCTCAGGCGCCAATTCTAAATGAACCGAGTATAAGCGTCGGCCCCCGCCGACGGCCTCACACTTTAAGGGCCTCGCAAGAATTTAAACTATTTGATTCCACATGTTTAACTACAAAGATATAATGTCAGTTCAGAAAATGATATAGAATTTAAGCAGAAAAAGTTAGTTAGCATAGCACCTAACTAAACATAATGAAAGCATCTCACGTGGGGAAAACATCACTCAACTACGACACCTCAACAACTATCCGACACAAAATTAGGCTAAAACCAGGGGTCCAGATCAGCAACCCTGATGACTCCCTCGAAAACCGAAACTCTCCAGGGAAACTGAATCCCCGCAACTCGACTCCACTGACAATCGCATGGCGCAAGCAGCTTTTTCTTGTGCTTAATTAGCTTAATGGAAAACAACAGAGGATCCCGCGGGATTAATGATGAGAATAAGGACCGCCCTGGATAAACAATTGGATGCGGTTCCATCATGTTTGCGCTCGCCTCCGGTGATTCGATTTCTGCAGGGTTTTCTGGTTACGATGATAATAATAATAATAAATCAGGAAATTCTATTTGAGCGTATTGTTGTGTAAGCCTTGTGGGTCTCGGGTCGTGTTGTAGTGTGTTATGATTGAAATTTAATGTCGTTCGTGTTGTGCAATTGTTTTCTCTATTATAACCGTATGGTAGCATGTATTTTTGATTTTAATGGTGCTTATCATTTCGTCTTGCCTAAGGTTTATTGTTTCGTGTATAATAAGGTGAATAGAAGCTTATATTCAAATGATTATTAAAAAAATTTTCAAAATTATAATTAACATTAACAGTGTTACTTATTGTTTGTCTTAGTTTTATGGGACTTGGTAAATTATCTTATCAGACGCACTTGTTTCTTAGGTATAGCCTGCCACTTGGCAATTTTTAATTTTAACGTCCATTATATTTTAATTCTAAATTCCTTATTTTCTTTTTATATTGACATGATATGAGAGATGTAAGTATAAGGACTTACTGATGTACCTCAGATTTTTAGGAAAATCAAAAGGTAGAAAAAGGTGTGTAAAATTGAATCGTCAGTTTGAAGAAGGGAATAAGTCCAAAAATCAAGTTTTGAGAAAATCGAAAAAAAAAGTAATGGAATTTTCATTGTATGGACATCGATTTCACAACTTCAAGGGGCGATATCTCCCTTAAGGGGTTAGTTATTTTCCCCCTCTTTTCACCCATGTGTAGGGCAAAGCTTGGAGATTGTTTTGAGCACAAAAAGTCACTTTGTCATTTTTTGGACTTATTCCCTTCTTCAAACTGACGATTCAATTAAAGGGGAGGGTAAAAAAAGTAGATAACAAAAAGCGTGTTTCGAGATATTAAGGCTATTGGCTTTTGTTGAGATATACCACCTTCATTGTACTGATATCTCTGTTAATGATAGTTAATAATAGAGTATTAAATGCTCTATTCATCCGTTACAATAGCTCATTTTCTTCGAAACGTCACAACATGTCTCTTTCTTTCACTCTCCTTTTCAATTGATAACCTTTCCTAAACGTGTCTTCGGTGAACTGGGGAATTGTTAAAAAGAAATATCGCATGTATCAAATTTTTTTACTTAATATTTACTACCCTAATAAAATAACTAACAGCTTATCACGTTAAAAAATGTTTTGCTTTAAAATTTGATCCAGTGGATGAGTTTTTGACATTCAGAACATTTCGAACGCGCCAATAACCTTCCTTTATGAATCCCCATTTCCAAACTAGCTTTATCTGTATAGTAAAATTCGTTCTTCGAACAAACAGTACTACTCGATATTGCTCCGCTCCTTTCATAGGGCTTCTGTTTCGTCTCTGGTTGGAGGGGATTGAGAATAAAGCGCTCTAATTTCCGCCGTCAGACGATTTTCCTGTTTTTCGATTCCCTGGCGCCTTTCTAAACAAATGCGTTTTTCCTTCTGCTGTTTTTAGCACGTTGCTTCCACGGGTTTGTTCGGTTTATGTGCATAGCTGATCGAAAATGGAGAGTCATCTCTTTACGATTTTGTCGTTATTTAGGTGTTTATTTGACGATTCCTCTGTGAAATTAGACTTCAACTGGGGCTCCAATTTAATTTGTTCTCCATTACTTAAGAAAATTGATTTTGTTATATTCCTTTTCTAATTTCATTCATTTAATTGTCAAAATTTACTGTCTTCCTAACGTATTTTTATAGACAGTGGATTTTTTTTTCCAACCTTCAAAGACTTCTTGGTTGTAGCTTCATTTTAATATGTGTGGGAATAATGTTCAAATTTTTTGAAGGGTTGTTGATTTGTAAAATAAAATTTGTGCATTTAATTGAATGAAATAGGACCAGAACATTCTTTAATGGCCAAAAGGGTTCCATCATGGTTTACTGTTTTATAAATGAAAAAGTTAAAGTATGTTTCTTTATTAGGACAAATAAGTCTTCTTTACCTAAAGAGAATAAATTATTATCTATAGAAGAAACTAATTAAAGATCTTGTTTGAATAGTATTTTTACTATAACAGGAGGTGTTCTCAGCTGGTAATGGTAATGTAAATAATATCCCTTTTCTCTTCTCTAGTTTTTTTTTCTTTTTAACTTCGGACTTATTAGTGGTTAAATAATATCCCTTTTCTCTTCTCTAGTTTCTTTCTTTTTAACCTTGGGCTTATTAGTAGGAAACTTTTGATAAACTATTACTGACCAATTTGTGGCACAAGTTCAAGTTTTTCCTCGACCACTTTCATGGCACCTATTCAAAATTCTTACCATCCGTTTATAATAACCTCAAAAAATTATTTTATCTAACTAGGTTTTCCTCTGTGTACGCCAGAGCCAAGTTATTTGCTTTTTAGCATTGAGTATTATGCTTAATCTACTTCGTTAGAAATTCCTTAAAAGCGCCTGAACTAAATGCTCTTTTATGATGTTCAATAGACTTGGTCATAAAACATTTATCTATGATTTCTGAGTAATAGGGATTCTATTGAGCGACCGGAATACCAGTACTCTGATCATCGCATTGCGTGCTTGTGGGAAAAGTGTATTCGATCGTGGTTTGGGTGGCTGAAAATCTTCCATTGTAGGATATTTACTTTTCGTAGAAACCATCAAAAATTATTTATGCTATTCGTCTGCCCTGTAAGTTGGGAAATTAAATACTGTCTGGAATTGTATGGTTTAAGTGTTGGGTAATTAGTGTTTAATGCATCGATTTGGGAATTTTTTTTGCTTGACAAAACTTCATTGTAATGGGCATTGTCTAAGCAACAAGTATTTAATAAAAAGAGACATGTTCAAAGAAGGAAGTACAAAATATAAACAGTAAAATCGTGTTTTTTATACTAACAACACAAGATAACAAATTTTACAAGTTAATACTTTTTTTATTAAGCACAGACTGATGTACTATACTTAAAACAAGTGTCCCCTTTGTAACTTTTTTACTGATTAAAATTATTTTATCTTAAAATGTATCATTTATTTTATACATCATATTAGGTACTTTAATCAGATACTGGGAGGATAACAAGTGCTTTTGCTAGTTAAGAATCTTTTGTTGATTATTTTTATTGCCCTGTCCAAATTTATTAATACATAGCCCAATAATTTTTTTTCAAAATTGCTTCAATTTAGATTCTTGTCATTATACTTTTTAAACTTCAGCCTTGGTGAAGCTTTAGTAAGTAATCTTGATTACATCCAAAGAAGCAATCTTATATCCTTTTCTCGGTTGTCTTGGCCAAAAGTTTCTTGGAAGAACACATCCAATGTTCAACTTACCTTCACTCTATTTGCCCTTCCCTTTCTTTCTATTTGCTACCATCCTCTGTGAATTCCCCCTCTTTTTAAATGACAATTTCTGTATTTGCTTCTTTTATTGACGTATTAGGCCGTAAATATCCTCTACCTGCATTCGCCTCTCTCTGGTCAAATATTTTCCGTTTCAAAGTGGTTGAACTGCCGAGTGTGCTAGATCGAACTCGTGTAAGATTTCACAGGATATTACATTTTGTACCTACGAGGGAAAAGTTTGTGCTCGTCCCTGTGTTGTACTCTTAAAATCAGGTATTGTTTTATTAACAATTTTTGTAAGCATGACTAATTTGTGTACTTTATAGTTAAAATTATCTTCTAATTTTTTTTCATAGAAATTGAACCTTGTCTGAATGCATATAACTTGTGTCCTAATTTAAAATTTTGTTTCCTAACGTTTTAACCAAGAGTAAAATGATTGCATAAATTTAACGTAATTTTAAATCATTTCTTGCTTATTCCTGTTAACAGAATTAATACAATTTTTGTTTAAAAAATCGGTAGTTTTTCGTGTGCTAGTTTTTCTGTTATCGATCTCCTTGGTCTACATTTTTGTTCTATTTTCATTGTTTTCTTTTGTGGATGCATATAGTAATTGTGTTTCGTTGCTGTTGTTAGGTGCTTTTGAATGTATTTAAATTTTTAATACGTATTTGATGTTAAAATGTGTGTAGCTTTTGGCCGATATAATAGCAAAAAAGGTTATACTGATACCACAGTTTCATAAAAAAGCAGATTTGATCAATTGAATGACATTTAAAAATAGCTCTGTTAGACCTGTTGTGTTTCCCCTTTCCATCTTCTCTGTGTGATTATCAGTTTCTTCTTCACTGGAAAGACAGCATTTAGGTATGTTTGCACTTCTAAAAAAGTATGTACAAAATTGTCGCATCAAACAAAATTATATATCTGATATAGTTTACATCCTACCACTCTTTGGTTTTAAAATTGGTTGATTGAAATGATTGCTAGTACCGTGCAATATCGTTGCATTCACTATTTAACTAAAGTTAAGTGAAACTTGGTAGGTTGCACATCACCATAGAAGGATAAAACAAAAAACGCACAAAAATTTCTGCAAACTTATTAAGTGCCCCCAGTTGTTTTAATTTTGACTTAAAATATAATGACAGTTCCATCATTCACCTTAATATTAATAATGCGTCATAACCAACAACATTTTTAAAAAATCAATTTATGTATCAAAAGTTTTAATTTATAAAAAGTTTTTCTGCAACATTTTAAAACTTTCTACGCTTGGCGTGCGCGTGTGCTTCTATAGCCAAGTCTGCTGCACACTTCATCTATATAAAAGTTTTTACCCTTACAATGAAGTCTCATCACATCCTCCTATTTCTAATCCTCCTTCATGTCACAAAAGTTGTTTGCACAGTTATTAATTCTTCAAAAGAAGTTTCAGTCATGTTAAATCGACTCTTTCAACCCCTTTTCTCGGCAACGCACTGTTTAACTTTAACTTTCTTCCCATACCTTTCACTACAGCGGCAAAGGTGATGTAACTAACGACCACCTCCCACCTAGTAAACCTGCCAGAGGGCTTCTGATCCATGGTTGATCGTTTCGGCACTGTTTTGACTGCCTCCAGAAATAGCTACCGTCTCTCTGTACCTGGACCCCTGCCCGCGTCTCTCGGTGCTGCTTGTGCAAACGATTTTTGATGGGTGTTTGGAGTGGTTTTGAGGGGGTTTGATTGAGGGGTGTCTTGTTTGAAGTGAGGAGGGGGGATTAATTTGATAGGTGGGGGAGTGCTTTGTTGACTAGAATGTGTGAAGTAGTTATTTCTCGAGTTAACTTGTTTGAGGTAGTGGGTGATGAAATAAATAACTTTGAAGGAGTACGTTTGTTTCTAAAGTGGTTTTAGCGTGGTTCTTTGGTTACCCATAGTCAGTTTTAATTGGGTCAAATATTAAGTCAATCAACGTCAATACTAACTGTTTAGAACTTAAAGAAGCTTAGGGGTCATCCATAAATTACGTGAGGTGTTTTTTCCAAAATCTGGACCCCCCCTCCCCCCTTGGTGAGATTTAGTGAGATTTTGCTGGACCCCCCCTCCCCCTCAAGTGAGATTTACCTACAACCTTTAAAAATAATTTTCTATCCAATTCGTTTGCATTTTGATAAAAAGAACATTATTCCGCCTAAAAATCACCACAGTATCTTGTCTGTGGGTATTATTCCTTTCTCAAACTTAAAAAAATCGTTTAATTTCGAACTTAAAAAGTTGACGTGAGTTTTTCACCGACCCCCCCTCCCCCCTTGGTGAGATTTGGTGAGATTTTTCCAAACCCCTCCCCCCCTTTTTGACCTCACGTAATTTATGGATGCCCCCTTATAACCTCGAAATCGAAAGGATCCGAAAATAATTTCAAAATAACAAGGTAAAATATAGTTTTTTTTCCATATAGAGAAAAGTTGTTGAGGTATTTAAGTTCGAGATTACGACGTTTTACTGTTGTATGTATTAGAGTTTTAAGATGGTATGTAAAGTGTTTGTGTTAAACGTGTTTGGATTTTTCCATTGTATATGTTTCTTTACTTCCTTGGCCTTTTGAATCATTAATTTTTTTAACTGATAATACTAACTTAATGTTTAGAAACAAAAAAGTATGAGTTATCTTGTTATTTTGAATCAAATCAAGCGTAAATTTGAACTTGAATTCCAAGCTCCAATATACTTTGTTGCTGCATCTCCTTCACACCATCGTCTAAAACCCATCCACGCCATCAAAATCGTTTAACATTATCTTAATACTGACTGCCAACTACGAGACATCTCGTAGGTTGTTTACTGGCCCAGTTGTTAACCTGATTTTTTGATTTACCTGATTTCATACGGGGTATTCATATTTACACTGTTAAAAGGGGACACAAGACATCTCGACAGCCAAAATACGTGAAATTTAGCTTTACCAATTTCTTTCAGAAATATAATTAAAAATGCATTCCCATCTTTAAAATTTTTACCGAAAGCAGTCAAGATACTGTAGTTTGTATAACACAAGAAAAATAAAAAAATTAAATATTTTAATATTTAAATTTATAGTTAAAATGGACTTAGTTTCTACAATACATATTGACTAAGTAAAAACAATTGTTAAGGTACATTTTTAAAAAAAACTACTGCACATTTTACTTTAAAATTTGGACCAGCTATAGATTATAAGTTGATAGATAATAATAAGCATCCTTTTTGTTTTAGCTACACAACAATTAATTTTAAAAATTTTTAAAATTTAGGTTTCAAAAATCCATCAAATTTAAGACATAAAAAACCTTTTTTCTATCGAAATATAACTCTGATTGGTTATTCAGAGCTTATTATTTTAGAAATTAGTAAGGTTTATATGTAGGGCAAATTTGGAATCTATAACTATAATAGATTTTTTAAAAGTGTACCAAAACATCAAAAAAATTGAAACTGAGAAAAATGGAATTAAAGTTTTAAAGGCTTCTAAAAAATGTTACAAATACAAAAGTAAACGCGTTTTTTGACGGCTTTTCATATTTCCAAACTACACATATTATATATTTTTGTAAAGGTAAGATTGCAAACTTTTTTTTAAAAGCAAAATTGGAAAATCGAAAATTTGATGCATTTTATGTCATGTGTCCCCTTACGAGTTTCTTTGTAGTTGTACAAATATGACAAGTAATAAAGGGACTAGACAACTCGTGTAAGGCGTCCTGGGCAAGTAAAACATTAACGAGGTGTTTCGTAGTTGGCAGTAAACTTCTTAATTTTAAACAGAAGTAGTTTCAACATTTTTCCCATATTTTTCTTCCATCCTGCACGATTTAATACTATACTTACCATCTGAACTCACCAATAAATCGGTTTACCTAGTTATTGATTTACTAAACCCTCTTCATTCCATATAATAAGGAAGTTGCATGTGTCAGATTTTCAAAAACAAGCAAGTGTTCCGTATGGTTTTTTGTATGGTAAAATGAAATATCTAGTCAGTTTTTTAAAAAAATGTACAGGTAATTAAATATTTTAATTTAAAAGTCGAGAAAAAAACACGTGACTGAAAACGTTTATTGTTTAAACTATAAGATGACGTCAACAATAATACCATCAACTCCATTGCTTTACAACAATGTTTAGTATAAGATGACGTCACATCCAAACTCTTGGCGTTTTCGCGCGCTTTTAAAAAGGGGATTTTTGTTAATTTTTTTGACAATCAAAAAATTTCTCGATTGGCCTCAAATTTTGGGTAGTTGCTTATTTTTGCAAGAGGAATCGATTAAAAAAATCAAAAAAAATCATGCAACTTCCTCATTATCTATTATGAACAACATTTCTAACATACGGGGCATGAGTACCATATGTTACAATATCCCCACATCACCCAAAGAAATCCCATCGCTCAATAATAGAACCTCTAATTCCACTGATTGAATCCATCATCGTTTTCTTTTGCTGTCATCAGCACTTAAGCCCATCAAGCCCAGCTTAGTGATTGATTAAACCGATTGAAGGATCCTTTTTTTTTACCCGCAATTTCGTAATTTGATCCCCTTTAACAGCCCCAATTACCTTCATCCAATAACGCTGACCCATAAACGAAGGGTTTCTTTATTATGCGGGGTGTGTGGAGTTGAAGCCAGGCTGGCTCTTTTGCCTTTATGTGTCTGCGTTTTATTGTCTCTTAATCATCTTTGCATGACACTATTACGGGTGTATGGATGGATTTGGGTATGCGCGTGTCGTTGGAGGGTTGTAAATTTTGTTTCTGAGGTTAATTACTATTTTTTTTAATTGACAGAATGGGAATTAGTTAATCGCCTTTGTTGTGTACCCGGGATATAAAGAATTCGTCGTTATGATAGACCAGTGGTGCCCAACCTACGGCCCGCGAGGCTGATCCATGTGGCCCGCGGACTCGTCAAATCTTAAAACCAAAACCACTCTCAGAAATCTTCCAAGAAAACCACGAAATTGTGCGAGACATTATGGTACTTGCATCTAAAAAATAAAAAAATATGATAAAAAAGGAATTCTTCAACATCCAGTAAAAAGTTTTTTCTCTACTTCTTTGTATTTTTTCTAAACACGGGGAATTTGCCATTGGATAAATATTTTTCAGTATCAGCCATTTGAATTTATATTTTAGCCATTTGAAGTTTATAAGGGGACATCCATAAATTACGTGAGGTGTTTCTTCCAAAATCTGGACTCCCCTCCCCCCTTGGTGAGATTTAGTTACAGATAATAATCATAATTCAGTTTTAAGGATAAGTGTTACAAATTTGGAGCCGAATTTACAAGATCTAGTATACTCCAAACAGATGCAAACTTCTCATTGAAAACGGGTAATTGGTCTTTATGTTTAAGAAAATCCTTAAAAGTGTTTTTATGTGGCCCGCGAGATAAATTTTCATAAGCAAATTGGCCCTCGTGAAAAAAAAGGTTGGGCACCACTGTGATAGACCATTTCACCAAAACAACCTGATTTTCTCCCTTGAAGATTGCTGTATCTGACGAATTTTTTTTTCTGAATAGCTCTATGACTCAAACAAAAGTTTGAAAATTCTGCTATGAATTGTATATCCTGTAACACATATGAATAGAAAAATATCTTTAAAATGTTTTAATCAATTTTCATATGGGTTTATTAAATTGAATTAAAGTAGTTTTATTTCCAAATAAATTTCTTCTAACTTAACGAAGTTTCAGGTCATGCAGGTTTTTTAATATCTATAATACATTGAGTAAAAATGTGTTGATGAGCTACCGTCAAACAATTCGCAGAAATAGCCTTTAAAAAATTCCGAGGAAAGACTTTTTTTTAGTTCTGAAAAACAGACATCACTTTCATGTAGTTAAATCATTAAAAAACATCCATACAAGTAAATTGCAAAGTTATTTCTCTGACTATTCTTAAATTAAATTTCTAGTCAATTCTAATTTGTTGAGAAGTTAAGAGACTCAAAGGAGTTTGATATTTCTTGGGCTACCCATTGTCTAGTTTCTTTTCTATCATTGATCTTGGTACTCGTAATTGAGGAAAGAAAAATATAAATCCAAGTTTGTCAATAAAATCGTTTAATCGATTCCTTAATCGGTCAGGCAGCTAAAAATTTTTTTTGATTGTTCCAATCCCTTAACTTAAAAAGAACGTCTTCAAAGATTACCGAAAAAGGAGAATTGTCCGAAGTTATTTCTTTATCTAAGGCACCTCTAGAAATTTTTTTGGTGGGAAAAGTGTTTTTTCCCAAGAAAAAAGTCATCGCTGTCGTAATTACTTTTTTATTAAGGGGAATATTTTGTTCGCCTTGTGTTCTCGTAATTAAACTCTAAATTCATTCTGTGCTTTTTTTTGCCATTTCCTTTTTACATGAAGTGTTATATGGTTTTTTGCTTACAGAGAAAGGCTTCCCTGTCATTTTTATACGTATGTTTGGATGTATTCACAGTTGGAGGGGATGTGAGTGTTAAGCAATTGATCTTTTTTTACTGTTTTGTTTTACTAGTATAGCAAAACAATAGCTAATAATAATATTGCGTTAAATGTCTTAATTAAATAAACTTTCCTAAGATAACTTACGAAATAACTTAGGAAATATTTTTGGAGCTTTTCATTTTTCTTAAAAACCAACATTTTCATAATACCCATTTCGTGATATCATATAAATCAACATTTTTGTTCAATACGAAACTTTCGCACAATACCCCGTCTGTTTCTAGTGTACTTATAACCTACGCATATTTACCTAACAAACTTTCATATTCCGCAATTCCCCAATCAGTAATCAATGGCGTTGCACCACCCACATATTATATTTCCTGTGGAAAACAACAACCACGTTCACAGCCTTAAAAAATGTATCGATTTCATTTTTGCTTTCCGGTTAAGCAAACACAGCGACGATTTATAATTAATCTGCTTCATCAAGCCGCTAAAGCCACCCTCAATTAAATTAAGATTATACTCGTGTTTCTCGCGAAATTACTCGACTAATTACTTTCTCAACGTAGGCGAAGTTTAGAAAATTTTCTTTTTCCGCAGCAATTTGGCTGTACCAATTAGTGTCTTTTGGATAGAACTACGGGATGTATTTTGCACGTAAAATGGACCTCTATTGTCTCAACCAGACAATGGGAGGAAGCTACACGGTCTCTTGTATTTCTGAATGTGGTTTCCGAGTGCTAATTATATTTGTGGTTGTTAGTCCTTGTGTTATTTCAGCGATTACATTAAATCATTCCGGAGAAGGTAATAGTTAGCATCATAGAGGTTAGCATCGATCTTTTTTCATCTTGGAGCTTTAAGATGGTTTGTTTTGTATACTTTTGTTTGGACTTTTTATTCATAACAAAACGTATTCAATTTGTGCATAACGTTCATTTTTGTCCCGAGTTGCTTTATTTTTTTACATTATTTATAAACTTCAAAACTTGATTGCTTTGGTTTACTCTAGGTTGCTTAACTATCCGCTTAATATTGGCGTAGTTGGTTTTGGGTTGTAGTGAAGTCACCACTAAAGGTTTGCAATAGCATTTACTACTACTATATTAAATGATTGCAATGTGCACTTTTAAGTTCCGAAATCCCGAGTAATGCTTTACTACGTTAGTTTAGTTCGATGTTGTTTCCTAATTCCAAACACTGTCATGGTGGTAAGAAGTTTAAAAATAATGTTCTTAAAATTTTAGCTAGGTTTATAAATTTTTGTCAATTCATGTGTTAACTGTAATTATACATTTTATATGTATCCGTTGCCAAGAATTTTTTTATTTTCTTAAATCACCTCCGAATGTAATGTACCCTGTATAGAATATTACTATTAATTTAGAAATTGCACAAATCAGAAAATTATATTATAGTATTTTTTTTACAAATATTTTATTTTATTAGAAAACAATGTAAGCTGAGACAATTTCTCTATTTAGTTTTTTTTATTCTCATCATTTTTCAGTACTGGATTGTATTTGATGCTTTTTAAAGTTTCATATCGTCTAGAATCTTTTACTAAATCATCTGAAAAAAAAATTTACACTTCTACCCTTCCTATACACATTGTTGCAGTATCTTCTTTTTCTTTTAATAACCCGATATTCTAGGCTGTAGTTCTGTAAAGCTTAAGACACTAGACTTACTAACTGCATTTATTTGGGTACTCCGCATGACTTTACGCTCTTGAGTCTGAAAGAAAGCTCCTGAGCTTAAAGGAAGCCACATAAAAGCATCTTAAGCAGCCGGAACTTCTCTTACTCGAGTATACGATCCCTTTTTATGGTCAATTTTCAGTCTCCTTTGCTTACTGTATTTCACGAGATTTTCTTCTGTACATTTATAGGGTTCATATTACGATATTGCTTGTATATTTGAACCTAACTAAGTATTTTATGTATGCTGTTTGTCTCTCTATTATTACTTTCAAAATCTGATTATAGTGTATTGGAAATATTGTGTTCTTCATATAAATGTTTATGTTTATAACTTGCAATAAAAAGCTTACTTCTTGAAAAAAATATTTTTATGCAAACAATTTTATTTCTGTACGATAATAATACTATTTATCACCTTTCTCTACAAGAATAAATGTTAGATGTTCTTCTAAGTGGAGACAGTTTATCAGACAAAAAAATAAGTTTCTTTTAGTTTTCAAATGTACACGGATTATCTTCCTAGTCCCATTTCTCCAAATTTCCTTAATTCCTTTCTACCAAACTATCGTTCCTACTTGTATGTGCATATCTGAAATTCCATTTCCCTGCTCCATAATTCAAATCATGAAGCTTCTCATTTTAAAATACGTCTCACTCGTCAATACTTCTCATTTTAATTTCACTTCACGACTTCTCATTTTCATTCCTGAGACTATTTTACTTCACTCTGATAGAATGAGGCTAAGTATATATCACTTTTACCAAAAATCGTAACTTAACTTTTAGTTTAAAGGAATTTCAAACATTAGAAGAGCATAAACGGCATTTCAACCATGATAGGCCTTTGATAACTTCATAAAATATTCGACTCCGAAGTTCTCTGTTCAATTTTTGAATTCAATATCCCCAAACCCACATTCACATCCCAAATGCACTTAACATCCCATCCCGAGTTAAAATCGCATTTCCTATGATAACTCTGTTACCACCGCGCACAGAATTTACGCAGCCCCTCTACGTGGGTCAAATGCGTCTCGCACAAACCCAATCCTAGAAAGTAGTCTTGAACTAGAAACTAATAAGAAAGAAATTCCTCCCTGGAAATAAACTCTCAATGGATCAAGAAAATAAACGAGTTAGAGAAGAAATCGTCAAAAAGAGGATATACCTCGAACAAAGTCGGTTTTTAGAGGCCAGCAAACGAAATTTCCCGGATAACTTAGATTTATTTGCTACCATTATATATTTCAGTGCATCTCCATTGAATTCATGGAAACTCAATACAAATTGCCATCTGAGCCCAGCATGAGCCTTCCTCTATCCATAAGAAACGAATACTTCGAATCAGTATGGACTCCCACATAAATTTTCCATCCGTAACGATATTTGATATCTTCGCATATGGAATGAGTACAAATTGCGCTTAAATACGATATCCCGCCGCGGGAATCGGTTAAATAAATGCCAAACTCTCTCCGGAGGATTATAAGAACAACTTGTTTCTCTTCTTAAAGACTGTCGTTTCTTGTTTCTCTCTTTTCTTTGAAATTCGCACCCTTCGTGGAGGCGTTGCTTTTTTTCTCCATTATTTTCGCCTTTGCAGTTCTGGTGGAATCCGAATCGACGGGGGTTTTATGCCTCCGAGACAGAAGTGTAAGAAATGCGATTCGTGTATGGAAGACAAAAGAAATGTATTTCGATATGCGTTTTTTATTTGGGTTTGATTTGGATTTTCCGTGTTTTCGCTCTTTGACTTCTTTTAATCTTAAAATCCGTGGTGTCGCTTTAAAATCGACCCGGATATTTTTTAAATCGTGCAGCTTAACTGTTTTCTTGTTGCGTGGGCTGTGTTAAAATCGAGAGTTGGAAAGTTTATTCAACACAGTAGGAATCGTTTAGTGTCATGAGTTTCAGATTGTAACCACCAATTTTCCCTCCAAACACTTTTTTTTGTTTGTAGTCAATAAGTTCGGTATTTTATTTCTTTTTTGAGACTGTATAATTATTTTCTTACATCCCAGCTCTAGCTTCTTTAACTCATTTCTACATACACATTTAATTATTCCGATTTTTGCCGGATTTTCCAAATTTTTCTGAGAATTTTCGGATTTTTTTCCTCAAACCTCCCACCGCAAAAAAATTCGGACGAGGTGTTAAAAATTAGCTTAAACCTTGAATTTTAGGATCAAATTTCCAAAAATTTTTTGGGGGAGGACCCCTAAACCCCCTTTTAGTACTTGGAACTCTATTTTTAAAATGTTTTAAAGTTCATTAACATGCAAATTCTACCTAAAAATATATTGGAAAACAATATTGAAAATGTCGTTCATGCAGTTTTGCAGACTTTTTGCTTTTTTGTCAATATCTTTCAATGAATTAACTTTGCTGGAGTTATTTATTCCACTTTCCGGGATGGATGGTCGTGTTTGTTGGAATTTATTTCCATACGTTTCCCTCTCTTCTTCGGAGAGCTAATTTTAACAGTGACTCTTTGATTGCTATTTGAATAATTTATGTAAAAATGCCTTGTATGTCAATAAGTAGATTAACTAATGTTTGATTGAACTTAAATTTGCAATGACTGTTAGCTAGTTTTATTCATGAAATGTTTTTATCATTTTCTAGAATCTGGACCTATAACAAACAATAGACGTACAGAAAACATACCTACATTCTCTACAAACTCATATTCATATTTCACTCTAAAAACCCACCCCATTAGGTTCTCCAATACAATCCAAGACACCCATACTCATATATAGCATTATCAATAAGTTTTCTCATTTTATTCCATTTCCAAACCCTATTCTAACACTTCTTTTCATCACACCTATATCTAACAATGGGTCCATTTCCCCCAAATCGATCACATATTATATTTTCCCTCCACTCCCCCAACCTGCAAAAGATGCACATCCAACTTCTCTCCATCCTCCTCTCATAAAAGTCCCTCCTCCTTCACTTTTTCCCAAAAAACTCCAACATTCTTTCCACCCATTCATCCCAACCGCGCACCAACCACAGCGCCATCTAGCGAGCCCCGTTCTCACCTCCTCTCCCATCCCTATTCAACCTTCATAAGTATCAACGGATAGGGCTCGATCGGAGTTGAGGAGACCTCACGCTCCGCGCGCTGAAGCTCTTCCAAAATCGTTTGCAGACGATTTTCGTACCTTGAGTTTTGTTCGATTTAGCTTTGAGATTAATTTTGAGCTTTTTTTCCCTCTCTCTCATGCCACCTCGACTGGTTTTGTTAGTTTGGATTATTATTTCGTGCAATAACTCCGCCTGAATGGTTTCGTTCCTTCTGTGTTATGTTTTATTTCCTTTGAATTGTCATTGATAATCCCGTCTTGAGCCCTCTGTTGTGTTCTTCATTGTCATTCAGTGCTGTTTTCTTTTGTACCTGAATGGTTAAAATGGCGGATAGTGATCAGGGAGAAAAGGTATTGTTGACTTTTATTTATCTTTGTTTAAGTGGATTAATTTCTTTCACTGAGCATGTTCTTTTTATTCTTAACTTACTTGTGTCACTTTTTCTTCACTAAAAGACCGTCATTTATGATGGTTTTGCTCATTTTTAGTTTTAATGTTAATAACAAAATACCGCGAAAACTTTTATATAGAAACTGCAGTTAAATTTAAAGTTAACCTTTATAATCGAATTTTTTTTGTGTGATTCTACTCAACCTCATTTTTTTATTTTCCAGTTTTTATTCTAGAAATAAAATGCTAGATTTGTCCAAAAGAAAAATTTTATCTGTATTTGCCTATCTTAAAAATTTGTTTCCATGAAATTCAAATTAATCATAATCTGCATGTAATAAACTTGCAAAATTAGTACCATTTAAAATTTTGTCTGTGATATCTGCATGCGTTTGAAAGATGTTTTAATGTTTAATGTATTTGTCTTTGTTTACTGTTATCATTCCTTTGTGCATAGGATGAGCTGAAAACTGCCACATACCCCAAAAAAAATCTCCCTCTCTCTATATAGATTTTCTTATTCTCCACGGGTTATTTGGATTTTTCTAAACGATGACACCTTTATAAATAGCCTTATGCTCTCGATATAGTGATGACATGGTAACACAAAGACACTTTTTTCTTATCTTTTTCTGTGTTTTGTTTTCGATATCTGCAATTTTTAGAAGATTTTTCCACTTCTAATCGCTATTGCCACTTCCGAACTCTTTTAAGTGTAACAGGAAACTGATTCGTTTATTCTTATCTTAATTTAAGCTAATAAAAACCTTAGATGTAAAGGTTCAAGTGTAAAGAAAGTTTGTTTTGTATTGTTTTCTCTGAAGCAAACATTTCAGTAATAATCAGAAACAATGATTTACTTAGTCAGTGAGCCTAACCAGTTTTACACAAATAGGTTTTCGTAGTTTCCAACTGTCAAAATGCTACCATCTGTAACTACCGTGCATTATGAACCAAGCTAAAAAAAACCTTTAATCTTAAAAAGAACTATGTAAAATTAAACTTTCTCCAACAAACAATTATTCGGTAATGTTTCGGATAAATGAGATATGAAATATTTTTCTAATCTTACTTCTGACAAAAAAAATTACTAATAATTTAGCTTCAACAATCTAGAAGCGTTTTAAAATCGTTCACATATTACGTCAAAAAAAGTTTACGTTTGTAAACGTTACGTCTTCTATTGATAGTATATTACATTACTTACAGTCCACCATGTTTCCTTGTCCCATTTTTGGTATCCCTCCTTTCTTTAAACTGCCTTCTTTGAAAGATAGCTTATTTTTCTTCAGTGAAACTAAAATAAAAGTTCCAAATCACGGAAAATAAATAATTAAATTTGATCTCCCCTGGTCGCGTTTTCCTCTTCACGAGACTAGACTGTAAGTGTAATTTTGATTTACAGTCTTAAAATCCCGTAAAATATACGTCTTGCTCACTACGAAGATCTTTCAAACCCCGGGTGCTTCTCGAACACTTCCCGAAATGCGACATCTCTAGAGCTCTGGAATAAATGATCCCCCAAAATAGACCTCTCACCACGCGACCCCCAGAATAATAATAAAAGCCCGCTCGTGGTTGTTTACACACTGCTCCTTTCCTTCCTGGCTTTGTTGGTGGTTGGTTTAATGGGTTGATCGAGAGGGGTAGAGGGCATTGTCAAGGGCTGTTGATGGAAGGCCGGGCGAGTCGACTTTAATTTGGGATGGTTGTTCTGGGGTAATGAGGGTGTGCTCTTAAGCCTGATGTAATGTATCCCTTGAGGAGGATACTTGTTGGGTTTGTGTGTAAGATATAAGCATTATTTAATGCTAGTCTCCGAGAGTATTAGACAGTACTGTTTTGGGGGGAAAGGTTTTAATTTTTCTGGGGGGTATTTGTTAATTGTATGGATGGGGAAATATTTCAAGAATACTCTTCCTTGGCTTGACAACCCCGAGTGGCCCCTAGCCTTATTATTAAAAGACCTTCAGTTCATCTTTATGTTAAATTAGTTTTCTGTTTCTTGGTTAACAATCTGTATTTGGCTACAATTTTCAAAATATGATCATGTCAGCAAGGTTCGGTTTGGCGGAACCCGCCGTACCTCTAACAGATACTTTGGTATACATCCCTACACTCACAGAAAGTTTAACAATGCCTGCATTTCTAGAAATCGTTCGCAGCATGTCGATATACAAACTAAACAGTGGTTGCATTGACTACATTTAAAATAGTGAGAAATGAGCCAATTTTGGCATTTCCTTACTCTATTACCT
Organism: Tetragnatha versicolor; assembly: GCA_024610705.1. Lineage (NCBI taxonomy): Eukaryota > Metazoa > Arthropoda > Arachnida > Araneae > Tetragnathidae > Tetragnatha > Tetragnatha versicolor. Next base: position 22,127,573 of record JANDEH010000011.1, on the reverse strand, counting down.
TTTAAAACATACAAATTTAATCTCACATAACGAGCACCTTTTACATTTATCCCAAAACTCATAAGGAAGGCTAATTTATATCTGCAAGAATTAAACTGGAGTGTGTTTTGGCATCGGTACAGTCGTACAGTACAAAGAGCAATGGCTCAAACTAAGATTAACCTAATGATCTTGTCTTTGAGCCGGTGCCATTTAAAGCTGCGGAGCATTTTCAGATCGCATCGCGGGTTTTAATGAAGCATAAGCATCGGGTAATTTTCGGAGCAAAGCAGTTTATATTCAAATCTGTTTCAGAAAACCCCATTTAGCTAAAAAAAGCATTTTATTAGTTTCTGAGAGAAGTATCGTTTTCAGTGGAAGTTTATCTGTATATGGAGCTCGTTTTAATGGTTTCAAATAGTTCGTATACACTTTTTAATGATTATAAATCAAACTAAATCATACAAGAAGTTAGGTGTAAAACACACTCCACTAATCAAATAAATATCTTCTGTATCTTTTCCAGCATTTAATGTACTTATATACTAATATTATAATTAAATAAATGGTTTTATGACATTATCCGTTGTTACCAGAAAGCACGCGCGGATTCAGGGGCCCCCTTGAACCAAAAATGTTCAGAAAATGACTGAAAACCCTACTTTTACCAGTCAAATTTCAAAAAAATTTCTGGGAGAGAACCCCCATACCCCCCAGCGGTACCACAAGTGGATCTTGCGTGATGCTTTTTAGAAAATCCCCAACGTTTTGACAGTTTGTGAAAAGGTAAAGGTGATGGTCTGGAAAAGTGCCCCCCTTTGGAGCCATGCTGGTTCCGCGCCTGCCAGAAAGAACATGTTTTTGTCTTGCCAAACTTGATAGATTAGTTACTCTTACATTTTGAAAAACTATCAGTTTCTACTAATACCAATTTTCACTCAGTATTTTATGATTGCTTTATAATAATAATTAATATTGTACATTAAACAAAACCAGTTGCACAGAATAATTAAAGAATTACTCTGTGTAAGTGTAAAAAAACTACGTCTAGTAATACAATTATAGCATATAGGTACTGATACATTTTGTTACTTCTTTTCCTCTAAACATTTAGTCTTAAGATTTGAACCGCAAAAATAAAATTAAGTTTATAACTGTTCTTGAAAAAAAATTTTCATATTTAAGTATACACTTTAATGCATCTCCATAACTCACGCTATTGCACATAATGCAAATAAGAGGTAGTATTTCTAAATTATACTTGCAAGAGGTGGTTTTCTTCTAACAAAACACTGTGTCTGGTCACGTTTTACTCATTTATATTTAAATACTTTTAGGTATTGTATTCCACACACTATTCTCTCACTCGCTACTAAATCACGACAGAGAATCCATAGGAGAAATAGGGTAGTTGCGATTAGATTTTTGTAAGATGTTTGAAACAAACTTATTAACAAATATTAAGTTATATTGACTAGACGTTAGACTGTTATCATCAAGTTTAATTTTTCCAATACATCAAAAACTAGCAAACTACGGAATTGCCTTTTATTTAGTTAAAACTTTTATTTATTATTCTTCACCAACTATTTTCATTGATTATACTTCCTTACGGATGAATATTTTCTGTAGTTTTTTTCCTCATCTGTGCTTATTTATTTAAGTATTCTAACCAGAATTTCAATCAATTGCTTACTTGGATAATGTCTACCAACACTCTTTAGCAATATTCTTATCTCCCTTTAGCGCTTTTCTGACTATCCTTTTTTATGTGCCTTATCGGCCGTTGCTGTGTCGAAGTAAAATGCATTACCACTTATATCGGAAACCCTCAAGTGCTTTTCCGATTACAAAAAATAAATTATAAACTCCACTCCAAACTCAATTTTTTTCTCGAAACTTCTTTATTTATCAGATACATCAGCTTGGCTATATGTTGGTAAAGGGTTAAGATATTTTCAGAAATTACATTGCTGGATCGAATAAAATTTCTTTGTCCTGAATCTGGAAAATTCATTGATTGTATCAATTTTCAAGGTCTGTTTTTTTTTCTCATTCCTTCCACTTTTTTTATTTTTTAAATCCCCTTATCTTCAATCTCTACCTAAATTATATTTCCGATAAATTCGTTTATTAAATTGACGTACAACTTAAAACATACCATTCTCATACTATTCAGACTATTCTTCAACTAACAAATTTCAATTGACTAGTCAGGGGTGCATCGAGAAAGAAATTAGGGCTGAAAACCGCCCCTTCACAAAATTCTGATCCTCAAAAACGGCCCCTTCACAAAATTCCAGTTCCCAAAAACGGACTTTTCACTGAATTCCGAGCCGCCGTTTGAGAATTATACGCACTTGCTAAGTGTAATTTCGTCAAAAAATATACATATTTACAGAGAAATATGACCTTATTTTAGAATGAAAATTTATTTTCACAAAATTCAATTAAGTTTTTCACAAAATTCCCAAAAACGGCCTCTAGCAAAAAAAATCCTGGATGCACCCCTGCTAGTTAAACAGTTTCAAAATTTTAAATGCCTCATTCTGAACAACTTTAAAATTCTGAATACTCTTTATGACTCGTTCATAACTTTCGCATTACCGTGAATCATAAATTCACCAAACATGCATGTATTGATTTAATCATAGGGTTTAGTAAAATTGGTCACGATTTACATGTTAAGTCCACATCCTAATTTGAAAACATGAAGATTTAGAGAAACCTACTTACGCATAGCCTAACCCATATAAAAAAGAAACCCACAAATGACACGACAAAGCCACCTGTGATGTTCTTTTCGTATCGAAACTTACTTATTTTTCCTTAAAAAAACCTCAAAGCATCCGAAGAATAGATTTCATCTCCCAAAGAATCGTCCGGAATCTTCCCAAAATCACTATTGCGTATTCAAATTTTACTGAACGTTTCCGCCAGGGCCTGTTGAAGAGCTCCTGTCCTTTTGGATCGTTAACTTCCTGAAGTTTGGCGTTCGGAGATCGAAGTTAGGGAATCCTCTTCTGTTGGGATTTAATGGTCTCCCGGAGTTGGAAGAATTTTGGGAGGTGTAGTGGAGGTCTTGTTTTAAGTCTGTCTAGATGTCGCGGCGAGTTGGGATCAACTGATATTTAACATGTATGGTGTTCTGTTTCTAAATCTTTGAGAAGAACGTGTTAGGGTTCCAAAGTTAAATTAGTTAGGGGCATACGACTTCTAGTGCAGAATTTCTCTTCTAATTCTCTAGTGCAGAATTCTAACCACTTTTGTACTTCCTTGCTCCATACTTCATTCTGAACTAATTCTACTCGTAACATGCAAAGTCGTTTAAGGTTAATAATTACTCACTTTACCTCCTGATTTTTTAATAATTTACTCCTGAAAAACTCCCTAAAGGCTCCTGAATTTTACTATGTTAGATAGAGTATAAACCCTGTATATCAACTTAGGATATGCAAAACAACCAAATCAGCTCCTAGTGTAGTTTCGACACCATCTAGTTTATTTCTTTCATAGCACCGCCTTATTGTGTCTCCACTGCCAATGAAGTCGATAGATAGCTTTATTGTGTATCTTATCTCCTCTGAGCTCTCCGAAAAACCTGCCGGAGTCTAACCTGAAAGGCATCTTCCTTTCATAATGTCACTAAATCTGCAGCTGAGATTGATGGAGTGAAAGCAAAATCTAGATATATCTGGAGTTCCTTCTGTCTCCCCTATAGGGAGTGAAAAGCATATGTATCTGCTCCCCAGTATAGCTTTGCATCATTTTCTTCTGCTTACATTGCGTATCTGTCTTTTGGATGACTTGGAGATGTGTTATGATGTCTGGAGCGTCGTTTCTCCAAAAGAAAAATATGTTTGGATGTGGGACTTCTTATCTATGGCTGGTCTAGCTTTAGGCTGTCTCTGAATGTGAGTGTATAGTCGAAAGGAAAAGATTATCTCGTTCACAGTCTAATTTTAGTATCTTAAGTTTGAAATCGCGCCTAAAAGTTCGAGATAGCATGTATTCCAATGCAACGAAGTCCTAACAAAAATTGTAAAAAAACAAATATGTGGTACTATATGGAAAAAGTTTGTACCGAAGGTATCTCTTTTCACATAAAAATCTATCACCTTTGTGAGGTAGTAGTCTATTGAAATAAACACAAATATGGGTGCATTAAAGAACTTTAATTGCTTTAATTTCTTAGCACCTATTAAGTGATAAAATAATAGAACTTCTCTTTAAGAATTTCATTTAACTTATTTATTTAATTAAGAATTTCAATTTACTGAGAACCAAACTTATTCAACGATATTTTGATACTTAGTTTAGGATTATCCGGGCGCAAATCTCCACAATCGGACTTTATTGCCAACGTTTAAAAAATTACCCATAAAAACAAAGAAATTATTAAAAGTAACACTCACTGCTATTTAATGTATTTTAATTGTTATTTATATTGATATACATACGCTTGGAACTTGCACCCGGCAAATCGTTAAGTACCAATACTTTTAATGCAAAAGTAAGTTTGCGTGATACGCAGTGCGGGGGAACACCTAAAAGTAAGTTTTGAGAGAGGACGAGAACATGTCCGTTATGAACCGCATCGAATCACCTATTCTCACTGTAAACATCCTGATAACTTCGTGTTTTACGCTTTTGTACTCCCCAAAATTACTTTGAATGAAATGGACAAAAGACTAAATACATTCAATGGCACAACATGCAACCAGTGCCTTGTCGTGCAACAATAAAAACTCTCACATTTTCCACTTCCTGATAGCCCGGCGACTAGTCCTGTTATCTCCCCGATATACTTTTCCGGCACGCGATTCCGAATCCTCCATCTGAAAAGAACAACGAATCTGGAGGATTCCGAAATTTCTCTCGCACGCTTTTTCATTTCATGCGGTTTAGGAAAAGTTTCTTGACTAGAAAAATAGATTTTTCGGAAGGGAAATTCCCTCTTCTTCCACAATCCCCTCGGGACCGAAGATTTCGCGAGCGATCGGGAAGAGGATGAAAAGGGAATGTGTCAAAGCTACTTTTATTCCGAAGTGAAGTTTCACCCCTACCCGACTTTTGTCTTAAGACCGAAATGGGATTTGCTTCTTTTACTTCCAGACGTCCGTTCGAGGCTTGACTTGTTAGGATTCTCCGGAGAGTCTTTGGATTCTTGAGGATTGGATTGTTTTAATGAAGAATCCTTGTTCGGCTTTTTTTTGTTTCAGTTTTCTTGATACTCATAACGCTGAAACCCCCGAGGCCTTAGTTCATAGCTCATATTTCGTTCATTCGCCGTTATTCGAAACAAACGTATAAAAATGCTCGATTTCTATATATTCACATCATTTGCTGTAAATATGTGTATTGACTTTCTGGCTCCTGTCTATTATTAATCATTGGGGGTTGTGTATTTTTTATCTATCCTCTTCAGACCCGAGGTATAAAAAAATTCTTTCAACTCAAATTTTTTTCTTAAAATAGTATTAAAATGCTTCACAAAGTTCATAAAAATCTTCAATTCAAGAAAATGTTTTTTAGGGGGCTTACAATTTAAGGTCCACCCTGGTGGACCTCAGTTCTAAACGTAGTAAAACATGACACAATTCCTATGGTATAAAATTGTTACTTTCTATAATTATAATTTAAATAAATGAATTATTTATAATTTTTTTGTCATAGTAGGTTATTTGAAGGTTGTAACTTAATTTCCTTTTTAAAATAAATAATTTTTTAAAAATTCAAAAATTTCATTTTTAGAGGCATAGAAAACTTTTTGTGCATGTTTTAAACATTTTTATGCAATAATCGAAGTAAATGTACATTTATACTGTAGAAAATAGTATTCATTTTGAGTTTTACAGAATTTATTTTAAAAATTTTTGAAAAATTTAAAAAATTTTGAAAAAAAAATTTTTTTAATTTGTTTTTTCTTTATGAAATTCAAATTTTTAAATGACAAATATAATTATTATCATTTAAATTATAAAATAAGTTTTTTAAATTCTCAAAATAGTTTATTTACCCGTTTTTTATTAATTTTTACTCCTACACAATTACCATCGTTAAGAACCAAGTTCCACCCTGGTGGACCTCTCTATATCTTGCTCTCCAAAACTCAAAATTTGTTGGATTTCTTTACAAACTGTTTTGTTCTACTTGAAAGGATACTAATTAATAATACGGATATACGAAAAAACCGTTCAATGCAAAAACCGTTCAATAAAAAACAATCAAATTTATTACATGTGTAAAGCTACGAGTTTTTTTGTTTTTTGAACGGTTTTCGTCTGAACGGTTTTTGTTTCGAACGGTTTTTTCGCGACACCATTTCTAGTCAAATTAAGTCTCATAAATAAATTAAATTAGGTTTAAATTAATTAATATTCCCAAGTTTTAGATACGACGCCATTTTTTCCAAAATCCTCTTTTTAAATATGTGCTGTGAGCAAAATTTTGTTTTAAAGCGCCATCTCTCGATTGAAATAGGAAGTAAAAACATCAAATAATACATATTTCAGCTTTTAGCTGATAATTTTTAATAAAAAGTTTGTTTTTGAGGGGGTAAGCGAAGGTCCACCACGGTGGAACTGGGGCGTGAAGAGGCTATATTGAGATAAAAGGAGAAGGACCTTAATTTATCAACCTTTTTTTTTCACTTGTAACTGAATTTCTAAGCGAAGGTTAGGTATATGATTTGAAGTACAGTACAAATGTATTTTTGTTATTGATAGAAATTAGTAGATAATTTTTTTTACTTTAAGGTAACGAACTAAAATTATCAGGTGAATTGCATTGCAAAATAGTGGCCCTAAGTAGAAGTTTTTTAAAACAGCGACCATTACAGCAAACAAAGTTATTAATTTTGTGTTTCTTCCTTTGAAATGGATGAAAATGGATATATCATCATCATATCATTTGTCTTACTTCACTTCTAAATTACCTAGTTTAATTATCTTAGGTATCTTTTTATGCAGCGTTATTCTCTATGAAACTGACAATATGTTCAAAAACTCGTTTTATCATATATTTAAATTTCTTGTCTTCCACATTAATATTCATAAAATCACAAAAAAATTCTGGGTTGAAAAATTCCGTGTAAGTATGTTGTGTGCATGATATCCGTGTGACATTCTGTCAGCTTATAATTGCCTCTTGGGGGAAAAAATTCGGTAAAAATGTCAGTGGATAAAAGATTTTTTTATACTGTTGAAAGTTTTGGGCTTTAGATTTTTACATTTTTCGCCATTAAAAGGAAACTCTTGTCAGTAATTATTAAACATTACTTATTTTGTTACCGAAATTATAGGTAAAAAAATATATACTGACTGAAATTTCCGGACATAACAACTTACGCCTCTCTATTTCAATGAGTGTCTACATATGAGTCAATTTATTCTAAATCAATGTATATTTTTCTTCCAAATATGACCATAACGATAACGCTTTTTTATGGAGGAGAAAATAATAATCAATAGTTGTCCAGGCTGTTATCATTTATCTCTTAGTTCTCTATTTTGTCGTTCAATTATATATTTTTAGATTTCCCTTATTTCGCTGCATTTAAAATATTTTATGTGGTCTAGTTTCCTCTTAAAACTTTAATGAGTTTTACGGTTGCTTTAATTTTTTTTCAACTTAAAAATATTGTTGTGTTTGCTGATTACTTCCAAGTATAAAATTTATTTCGAAATGCAGTATTTCTCAGTAGATTCACGAAACTCTTTGATATTTCATAGTAACAAATTTTCTGTATCTCAAAAAGCCGATTATAAAATAGTTTCCCATAAGCAAACACTTTTTTGATACAAAAGTACTCCTTAAGTCCTTAGTGGAATTCCGAGTTAAAATAAAAAAAAATCCTATAAAACGCGTTTGAAGTTTAAAAAGGACCTTTAGATCAAAAGATTTAATTTTGTCTTATCTAGTCTAAAAATAAACCTATTCTATGGTCGCAGTTAGTGTTTTTTCAACCGTTGTTTTAATACCTTCCACATCGGAAAGTACTATCAAACATTTAAATGGAAATTCGAAGCTTTTTATAGAATTCTTTTGTGATTTGTTTCAACATTATCGAATCAAACGGAATTAATTCTTTTTCGAGCTGAACGATTTTCAAAGCAAACGAAAACTGTTGTCTTAAACGGAATCTATTTAAATCCAGTACAACTGAACTCAATTACGACTCTGCTGTTTTGCTATTCCTAACAAGAACTCGGCGTTTCGAAATAAACTATTATTTATTATCAAAACCTTCTGGAAATATCCCTGGTATTTATACTCCAATGTAGTTTGTCCCATTGAGACTTGGATTTCAATTGAGTCTATAGGATATTCATGGTCCAGGTATAATTGAATGTGCCTGACAGTCCTGCTGGGCATCTATCTCTCTTGTGTTTGAAAAGAGCTAGTGAATGAAGTTTGGACTGGATTCTCCTATTGTTCTATGCTTCATCGTTCTCATGTGAGGTGACTGGAAATTCACATCGAATTTTATGTGTATCCCCTTATTGAGAATATACTATCAGTTTCTCTCATTTACTCTAAGGCTATATTTAATATTCTATTACACTAAGGCTATCGTAATTCAAATATTCAATGTTAAAAATGTATATCCACGTTGGGTTCTTGCGTGAAACAACTCATCAAATTATGTTTTGTTAAGCATAATTTTTAAATTAATCTAAAACTGTATTGTGGTTTATTTTTAAATCAATAAAATATATACTTAAAATTAGGTTCTATTCCTTATTGATACAATAGAAATACTTTCTATTCACTTTCATAGTTAATTTTGTGTAATAAAATCATACTTTCAGTTATAGGAAATAATTTTTCACCCACTTGTAAGTTTTTCGGTTATACAAGTTAGTTTTAGTTCACATTAACTCTGATAATAATCGGGTCTCCATTGAATTATGCTTTGTTGCAATTTTTGTACTTTGAATAAGTGACGTTACATTTGTGACAACATGTGCGATAGGAGATGAGAAGGGTATAAAACCCATAAAAACTATATTTAAGTTATATATTTGAAATGGCCCCTGGTTTTAATAGCTTGTATTATTGTATCTGAACCGCACATCATGAACTCCCTCTACCAATTAAGTTTAATAAACTGGCTATTTTTAATGAATTTTCCCAGATCCTCAGTTTGAAAATATTATTGAGACTTTTGATGAGTTAGTTTATGATATATTTAAAGTAACGATTACGGAAATTAGCAAAAACAAATCCAATAAAACATGACAACATTGTTTAAAAGTAATTTAAACTTGATTTTCTAACTCTAGTATGTCCTTGTGCGGTGGTTATTTTTTAATTCTTCAATTATCCTTTAAGTTCTGTCTATTTATTATTTTTTCCCTTAAATTCATTCTTTAATTAGGTAACTACTCGTTCTTACTGCTCTGGAGCAATATTGAAAATGTGAAAAGTCAAACATTCAAGCTTTTTGAAATAATGATTCAAACATACAAAGTTCTATGTAGCTTATTTAATCTGTATTATTTTAACGTAATTAAAAAGTGGTATTCCTACGATATGTTTTATAAGGTGCAATCGGAATATTTTTCGAAAAAAATACTGCCTATACAAATATAAAACAAATTTTAATTAGGCGAATGTAGTGTTCGATAACAATTAAATTGGTTTATTCAACTCACACAGAAATTTTTTTTCGTTGGAATGCTATGCTTTCATAATTCGAAAAAAACTTACCTCATTATTCTCAAGATGTCGCTTTACTGTAACCGTCAATCGAGACCGATTGATGATGCCACTTCGAAAGTAACTTTGAACAAAAACTGACGAAAGGTTACAATTCTTTGCTTTCTTTCGCACGAAAGCACCAGATTAAAGCAATTAAAATAATCGCATTATATATATTTGAGGAAAAAGTAAACACCGAAGAAGAGAGAGAAAAGAATTAATTTCTGATAATTAAGGTTTATCTTTACCCTGGCTAATTAAAGGAATTATCTTTACGTCAGAGTGCCTAGCAATTAAAGTGTTTTGGTTAATGTAAAAAAAATTTCGTACAAAAAGTAATGGATTGGAGAGTCGGACGAACGTTTGGTGAGAACTTTGAATGGTATCTTAAATGTAGTTTGTTTTATCTGTAATTAAAAGAATCAGACTGCACAAATATTTTTTCTTAATGGGCGAGGGTAAATTAATGCATAACTCATTCTATTGTGAAGTTTTTGGTTTAAACATTAGTTAAGGATCACTCACACGGTTTGTGTTGTAAAGTATAATTTAGAAATGTTATCCGCTTAATATATTTTTTAAATACAGATAATGAATTATTGGTTTCGATTTTTTTAAAGAGATAAAGAGTTAATTGTACTGCTGTACAATAAGGATATGTAGTAGGGTGGATCGAAAAAAATTTTTTTTGGAAATATCTCGGGCCTGGGGTGGCAAAAGTTGTGTATTGGTATCAATATGACGTGTGCAAAATTTGGAGGGAATCAAACAACTTCTAGAGGTTGCGCATTGAGCTAGAAGTATAGAAATATTAGGAAAATACGCAATTTGTCTAAGAAACAAGTTGAGGATAGCAAACATTTTTACCGATGAAATCTTGCTTAAATATATCTTAAAAGATGCTCAGAAGGTAAAAATAGCTCGTAGCTTTTTTCTACTATAACAACTGTTATAGTTTGAAACCTTTAAAAAGTATTAGTTAATGACGCAACTCGTAAAAGTAGTGGAAAAATAGCTCAAAATAGAGCCAAACGCGGATAATACTCAAACACAAGATTTTTCATAATTTTTCAACTCTATCAAATAAATTTAGTGACAGGAAAAAATTTTATCATTATGTGATGAACAGAAGGGTGTTTTTTTTCCAAGATGGCGGCCAATACTTATGAAAATCATAATATCGTTCACATTTTGATTTAAAAGCAAAAATAGCAGTAATTTTTCGTAATTAAACTGTTTTCTAGGTAGTATCAGTTCTTTCTGTGGATATTTATCCATATTTAACTAGACTTTAAATCTATAAAACCGAAAATTGTGTGTTTTCCAAAATAGCGGATAGTAAAAATATGAAGGGATATAGCTTATGAGTTTCCCCAAAGTAATGTGGTCATTTCTCAATATTAAACTCCTTGTAAAACACCAGAATTTCTTACACTTTAAAATGTTGTTTATCACATAAATATAATTGCAAACAAAGAACCTTAAAAGTGCATGGGCATTGCCGCGTATTAGCTGGCAAGATCATGTAACCGATTTTCGGTTTAACGATTTCAAACATAAAAAGGGGGTTGAGAACTGATTTTTATTCAATGAAATATAAACATGGACATATCAAGGAGTCCACTTGAATCTGATGATCCGAAGTGTGATATTCCAAGATGGAAATCGATTAGAATACATATAGTAAGAAATTAACACATTTAAAGCTTAAAATAGGCTTTTCCTTCCCAAAATGAAACTTAGCGAAATGTTTACAATATATTGAATGTATCAGCATACTAAAAGCAAATATTACAGCTAAAAAAAATATTGCATTTTTTTATTAACACATATTATAAACCCTTCATGTTTTTATTATCCGCTATTTTGGAAAACACACAATTTTCGGTTTTATAGATTTAAAGTCTAGTTAAATATGGATAAATATCCACAGAAAGAACTGATACTACCTAGAAAACAGTTTAATTACGAAAAATTACTGCTATTTTTGCTTTTAAATCAAAATGTGAACGATATTATGATTTTCATAAGTATTGGCCGCCATCTTGGAAAAAAACACCCTTCTGTTCATCACATAATGATAAAATTTTTTCCTGTCACTAAATTTATTTGATAGAGTTGAAAAATTATGAAAAATCTTGTGTTTGAGTATTATCCGCGTTTGGCTCTATTTTGAGCTATTTTTTTCACTACTTTTACGAGTTGCGTCATTAACTAATACTTTTTAAAGGTTTCAAACTATAACAGTTGTTATAGTAGAAAAAAGCTACGAGCTATTTTTACCTTCTGAGCATCTTTTAAGATATATTTAAGCAAGATTTCATCGGTAAAAATGTTTGCTATCCTCAACTTGTTTCTTAGACAAATTGCGTATTTTCCTAATATTTCTATACTTCTAGCTCAATGCGCAACCTCTAGAAGTTGTTTGATTCCCTCCAAATTTTGCACACGTCATATTGATACCAATACACAACTTTTTCCACCCCAGGCCCGAGAGATTTCCAAAAAAAATTTTTTTCGATCCACCCTAATATGTAGTCTATACATTTTATAACGGAATTAACTTATAGTTAGTCATTATTTTTTCAATGATTATTTTGTTCCAATTATGTTATGTTGTTGATTTGCTATCTCTTTAATACAGTGTTTCCCAACGTGGGGCGCACGCCCCACCGGGGGGCAATATCATTTTCTAGGGGGGCAATTTGAAAATTTTCAACCAAATTGCCCCCCAGGTGGGGCCAATCCAGGGGGAAAATTAAAAAATCACTTTTTAAAAAGAAGTTTATCAAAATCTGATCCTATTATCCTATCTGAGAATGTATGTCTGAAATCTGGACCAGTATGTATCAAAACCAAGTTGAAACCCTGGTTTAAAGTCTAATTTCCAAATCTTTTTTTGGGGATGACCCAAGATCTTTGTTTTTAGAACAATTACATTTGAAACTTTTTTACATTAGGTTCATCAAAATGCTAATCTTACCTAAAAATTTTTATCCAAAATTTCCCAACTAGGGGTACCAAACTAGTTAAAAACCTGCTTCCTCGAGTCAAATTTCCGAAAATTTGCTGAGGGAGGACCCCCAGACCCCCCTTGGTACTTACAACTTAATTACTTATAACTTGATTTAGTTCTTTAGCATGCAAATTCTACCTAAAAATTTCTGAAAAGCTTCATTAGACTTATTAAATATACGTAGGAGGGAGGGGCTAAGAAATAATTTGGCTCCCACTCAAAATATATTTCTATATATGCCACTGAGAGCGGGGAGGGGGGCATGGAAAATTTAGAAAGGCTTTGGTGGGGCATGGAACGAAAAAGGTTGGGAAACACTGCTTTAATATAACTTTAAATCCATCATTTACCCTTAATTGTACAATGTCACTTAAAAATAGAAAATTTATAAATGTTACTTTAAAAAATTCGCCAGACCCGTTTTTAGATCTTTAATCACCCCTGTCATTGCGAACAGCACAGCTGGAGAGCTACAAGATATTGATAGTTAACGACCATGTAACTAAAAATAACCACGTAACTATTTTCCCATTTCTCCTTTTTTTGTGTAGGGTCTTGATTTTCTGACCGCGTGGAAAATCGAATTTCGGCCTCCAAAAAATGGCCGATTGAACTCAGTTGAATAATGAATATTTTGACTGAGCTGTTTCAATTTATTCTCCTTTCCCTAACGAATTCTCTTTTCGTATCAGAACCCCTCTTTTCCATTTATGAGTTATATTTTGTTCCCTTATTCCATATATTTATTTCGGAGGGCTAAATCTGAAAATGGAATCTATCAATTTCGCCCGATATAGATGAAGAAATCCAGTCTATACCGCTGCCAAACGAGATGAAGAAATATCGATCTTTCGGAAAAAGATTGTTTTTATACTTCCTTATCTATTTATTTTCCCCTTACCTTTTCTACGCGAAGCTGAAAAGTGGGTTTGTGAAGCTCCTGAATTTTTATTCGCGTTGCAGAAAAAAAAGAATGATGTGCTCGTCTTTTGGTGATGGTTGCAGTTACACGTCTTCCCGTCCCCAATCGATTCCCTCACGAATCATCGAAATCGATATTACGACCCCTCTGCTTGAACTTATTGCTACAGACCCTGTGTAAACGAGTGTAGTCTTTTGGTATTGTCTTTCTTTGGAGGTTCGCATTATTCATTGAAAGGTATGCAAATAACAATAAATGTAATTCAAACAGGAAAAAACAATTAACTGGTTTGTCTGAATTGCTCCTTGAATCTATTATTGCAAGTATAGAAATAAAATGCATACATCGTTCAGAATTTCTGCCTGGTTTTGTAAATGTGGAGTTTCTATGCTTGAAGAATCTACTCAATGAATTAATTTAATGTACCAGGTGCATTTACTCTCGATCAAATTGAGTAATGTCAAAATATCAAATTGTTTGTGTAAGAAAAGGCTCACTTTTGTGCTGATTGGTTGAATTTGAAATTGTTATTTTCAACTATATTGTACAAACATTATATCCCGTATTCCCGATGAGGCCAGAACTAAGCAGCACAAATGTTCAATATTTGTCTTGTGTGGCGAAATTTCGTTAACCTCTATGGGCAGTTACGTAAACCTGACATATTCGGTGTGAGCTGTGCTACTAGGATAGCAATGGCAAACTGTCTAACCGGTCTAACCATAACAGTATTAAGTCCCTAAAGTACTGGTTCCCCTGTAATGGTTGGCTGAACCCACTAGGATTTAGTTAGATTGTGACATTGCAGAACCTCGATCAGCCCGAACCGATTAAGGCCAAAGGTGACACTGCAACATCATTGTCATTCTTATTTCGCATTGACAGTTGCCAAAGGTTACAACAACAACCTAAGAGTCGGAAAGTGCCTGATCATCCTTAAACCATGGTCTGTCATCCATCTGGCGAGCGACAGCTCTGCTCCAAGAATACTCTGGTTGTCTTCCAGCTTCATTTCTCAGATATGCATCTGACGTCATTATCTATCGCACACTGTTTATGCTTCTTCTCCAACCTGAGGTTAATGATCTCTCCATCTCGGGCCTTGCTCAGATATGGCATTAGTTGCTTTTTGAGTCTGAAGTGTTAAGAAGAAATTTGGTCGCCTATAAGTGGGTGGGAGGTATTTTTAGATTTGCTAGTTGTGTGTGGAGTAAACATTAGTGGAAACGGTTTGATATTTTGTTTGGTGCTCGGAATTCGTATCTTATCCTTGTCGACGCTCGGAATGATGAATTCTGTAAACAGTTTCCGGAACTTAAAAAAGCTTAAGTGAAATTTCTGATGACGTAGGCGGTTGAAGTTATCGTAAGGATTTTCGAAAGTCCTTAAAACATCCTATAGTAAAATCCGTATCTCTTTTGAAAGCCTCGGAAACTTTTTTGTCTGAGCAGGAGGAATCAATTTGATTTTAACCCTTCGTAGCATTTTCCCAAGTCTGTTCTCTCCTTAATTATTGGGACAAAAATGGTTGCATAGTATATTGAAAAATAATTCAGTATCCATTACTTTTAGCACTGTGATAGTTCAAGTTCAAACGAAAATAAATTTTGCTTTCGTTAATCTACTTATTGGTTTACAATTCCAAATCTCTCTATCTCTCTATATTAAAAAAAAGTAACAGTCACCGCCGCCGCCGCTGCCGCCGCCGCCGCCGCTGTTTCAGAAAATGATATTTTTGAACACTTTGAATTATCACTACGCAAAAACTATTTGAAGGAATATTATGAAATTTTGACCATTGATAGACAAATGTATGAGGGTCATTTCAGTTTACAAACCTAATTAATTAGATAATTAGTTCTGGATTAATTTAATGTCAAAGTCGAAAATTATTTTTTTCGGCTGCGAGTTCGCCCCCAGCAAAATCTATTTACAGCAGAAACATGATTTTTTGCAGACACATACTCTTAGGTATGAAGTTGTGCACCTCGTCGCCCTTTTTTCGACTTTCAAAGTATTTTGGGAGTAATTAAATTCTAAAATTTCGAAATTTTTTACCCTTTTTCGGTTTTTTCGTTATAATAGAAAAACTAATCACAGTAGAACTATGATATTTTAAACACGCATACAAATATTTTTTATAGAAAGATTGGCGTTTCATTTTTTAAAAAATTCGAATTAGTTTTAGAATTATTAAGATACCAAGTTTCAATTTTTTCTTCTCTTTCTGGTCGTTCACTAGAGAAACAGGCGATTATTTTTATGAGTCTGATTTCTTATTCCCGATGATTCACTAGATACAGACGTGCATTTTATAAATTTAAAAGCTTTTTAATGGCATGTTTTTTTTCTCTAAGATGGTTGATGATAATTAGTAGACTTGCTGGATATTTTTGAAAACATTTCGGTTAAATTATTGGTAAACTAAAAAGGAATATTTTAGTAACAGTTTTATTTTGATATTTTTGTAGTTATGGTCCGCATTAAGTTATTGGTAAGTTAGAGAGATAAAAGGTTTCGATTTTAAAGGATCATTAACTAAGCAGACAAGTTCCAGGTTTTACTGGATAGTTGAGATGAAACAAGCGAGCTCTGCTCGCTAAGATCGCGAAGCGATCTTCATAGAACTGCGAAGCAGTTCCGGGGGTTGGTGAGCGATAGCGAGCAGGGGGCAGAGCCCCCTAGTATTAAAAAAAGTAACAGTGACCGACACCGCCGCCGTCGCCGTCACCGCCGCTGATTTTGAAAATTTTATTTTTTAACACTTTGAACTATCACTACGCAAAAACTATTTGAAGGAATATTATGAAATTTTGACCATTGGTAGACAAATGTATGAGGGTCATTTCAGTTTCCAGACCTAATTAATTAGATAATTAGTTCTGGGGTTATTTAATGTCAAAGTTGAAAATTATTTTTTTCTGCTGCGAGTTCGCCCCCAGCAAAATCTATTTACAGCATAAACAGGATTTTTTGCAGACACATACTCTTAGGTATGAAGTTTTGCACCTCGTCGCCCTTTTTTCGAATTTCGAATTATTTTTGGAGTAATTAAATTCTTAAGTTTCGAAATTTTTTACCCTTTTTCGGTTTTTTCGTTATAACAGAAAAACTAATCACAGTAGAACTATGATATTTTAAACACACATACAATTATTTTTTATAAAACGATTGGCATTTCGTTTTTAAAAAAATTCGAATTATTTTTAGAATTATTAAGATTCAAAGTTTCAATTTTTTCATCTCTTTCTGGTCGTTCACTAGAGAAACAGCCGATTTTTATGCGAGTCTGATTTCTTTTATTTCCGACGATTCACTAGGTACACGTGCATTTTATAAATTTAAAAGATTTTAAGGGCATGCTTTTTTCTCTAAGATGGTTGATGATAATTAGTAGACTTGCTGGATATTTTTTTAAAAATATTTCGATTAAATTATTGACAAGTTAAAACAAGAATATTTTAGTTCCAGTTTTATTTTGATATTTTTGTAGTAATGGTCCGAATTAGGTTATTTATTAGAGAGATAAAAAGTTTTGATATTAAATGATCAGTAACTAAGGAGACAAGTTCCAAGTTTTACTGGATAGTTAAAATGAAACAAGCGAGCTCTGCTTGCTAAGATCGCGAAGCGATCTTCAAAGAACTGCGAAGCAGTTCAGGGGGTTGGTGAGCGATAGCGAGCAGGGGGCAGAGCCCCCTAGTCTCTCTATATTAAAAAAAATAACAGTGACCGCCGCCGCCGCCGTCACCGCTGATTTTGAAAATTTTATTTTTTAACACTTTGAACTATCACTACGCAAAAACTATTTGAAGGAATATTATGAAATTTTGACCATTGGGAGACAAATGTATGAGGGTCATTTCAGTTTCCAGACCTAATTAATTAGATAATTAGTTCTGGAGTTATTTAATGTCAAAGTCGAAAATTATTTTTTTCGGCTGCGAGTTCGCCCCCAGAAAAATTTATTTACAGCAGAAACATGATTTTTTGCAGACACATACTCTTAGGTATGAAGTTTTGCACCTCGTCGCCCTTTTTTCGAATTTCGAATTAGTTTTGGAGTAATTAAATTCTAAAGTTTCGAATTTTCTTACTCTTTTTTGGTTTTTTCGTTATAATAGAAAAACTAATCACAGTAGAAATATGATATTTTAAACACGCATACAATTATTTTTTATAGAAAGGTGGACGTTTCGTTTTTCAAAAAATTCGAATTACTAGTTTTAAAATTATTAAGATACCAAGTTTAAATTTTTTTCTTCTCTTTCTGGTCGTTCACTAGAGAAACAGGCGATTATTTTTAAGAGTCTGATTTCTTATTCCCTATGATTCACTAGATACACACGTGCATTTTATAAATTTAAAAGTTTTTTAAATGGGATGTGTTTTTTCTCTAAGATGGTTGATGATATTTATTAGACTTGTCGGATATTTTTGAAAACATTTCGGTTAAATTATTGGTAAACTAAAAAGGAATATTTTAGTAACAGTTTTATTTTGATATTTTTGTAGTAATGGACCGCATTAAGTAATTGATAAGTTAGAGAGATAAAAGGTTTCGATTTTAAATGATCATTAACTAAGCAGACAAGTTTCAGGTTTTACTTGATAGTTGAGATGAAACAAGCGCGCTCTGCTCGCTAAGATCTCGAGCGATCTTCATAGAACTGCGAAGCAGTTCCGGGGGTTGGTGAGCGATAGCGAGCAGGGGGCAGAGCCCCCTAGTTTTAAAAAATAATTAATTGTCCGAGAATGTTATGTATACTAGTTCTCACACTTTTATATGTGGAAAAGTATGTAAAGAAGTTCCGCAACAGTTGTGCTAGTTTACAGATAACACCCTGTTTGCAGTAAATTGTTTTTATTTACCATTCGGAAATTAATAAAATGGTATATTCGGCAATACAAAAATTGACACGTCGGGATTCTATAAAGCATATTTGTCCCAATTTTATCACGGACTTATCCTGACTCGACAAACACATCTGCATTAATTCAAATTAAGGAAAACGTTATAGAATATGTTATTTCACATGCTTTACTATATTTCATGACAATCAAATATTCTCTCTGCCTCCTAAATGCATCTTTATATGAGAATAAACTACACCATTTCCTAAGAAAAAACCGTCGTTACTCAGGTTTTCTCAAACCAATTCTTTCGCAGCTAATCCTTTTCACACAAAAGCGTGCTGTGACACATTCTTTGCCCAATTAATTGCACTCACATAATACAATCCTGCATGAGCCTTATTTCGATCACAGCGTCTCCAATATTTACGGAAGCTTTTCTCAGCGGAAGGATGCCGGAATTAACTTTTTTTCCTCTCGGAATCTTTATCAATATACTCTTCCGTCGCCTGTTTTTGTTTCTTATAATATTATAACCGACGCGTTGCATGCTGTTCGTGAATTTAGCTGTGAGAAACTCGCAAGAACTATAGCTATATATTGGATGTGTGATTGATATAGTTAAGGATGAAGCGAAAAGTTTTGAGTTAATTCTCTGTTGTCAGCGATTTTTAGTTAAGAGAATTCAGCATTGTTTGTGTGCGTGGTAAAATGAGTGATGCCGTTTTTTCGTTTACATTTCTCCATGCGTTAAAGTTTGTTCCCATTGATGATGGATACGAGGAAAGTAGGTTGTTTTTAAATTATCGTAATAATTTTTGTCCCCTACTATATGCCGTAGTTTTAGGTGGCTATGTATTCAAGTAAACAAAGTTTTCCATGCAACTACTAGTTTTTAACCCTTTCAGTCCTAGACCACCCAAAATTTTATTTGAATCCTATGGAAAATTCGGGGCAGAGTAATATTTTCACCCTGCTATTGTGCTCAGTTAAATACATTTATGCAATTCCTTCAAATTTCACCAACTTTTTTGAACCGCGTTGGTTATTGTTAGGGGTTAGAGACTGTTTCCCGGGAAACCGGAATCCCGTTGATTTTTTCGTCCACGGAAAATCCCAAGACCCTAAAAGTTCTTCCTGTGAAATTCTTAGGAAAACATATTCTTTTTTCCCTATAGAAATCGCGAACTGAATCAAAATTCAGATGAACTCCTATTTTATTCAATTATTAATTTATTATAATTCCTAAAAAACGCTCAATGTAAGTTGTAATTAAAGAGATATCACATACCTATAATAGTACCGAATTTCAAAACGTACTCCTAAAAAACAATTGCAACAGCAATTGAAAATTGGATGGGTAATATTTTAATTCTCCCTCCGGTAAAGTATACCTTTTTAACCCCCCCCCCTCTCCTAAAAATTCATGGAATGGGCAATATTTTAATCTTTTCATTGTGCCATTAATATCTCATTGTTTGACTTGTCGTTTCTCACAACCTCGCCCAACTCAACCTATTCGCATATTGGATCGAAATATTTTTTTAACCTCCACTTCGACTTGCCAAGACAAACACCACTCCCCTAAGTAAGTTCTCACCTATACCTGACCCTGAACCAGTTAAGTGCCCTTTCTGGCCGTCCCAGTGTACCGGTAAAGTGGTCCTGAAGATCCCCTCCTTGGCTGGGATGCAGCTACGCAATGCAGGGGTCCGCTAAGGAGCACTCCGGGCGCTGGCACTCCCCCTCCTGCTAACTTCGATTCGGGCCGCCTTTTTGGCAAATTTCCATCCGACATTCACGCCCGGTCACAGTGGTCTGAGTCCTTCAGTGGATCACTGGGGCAATGGGGGAGGGAAGTTCAAGGCTGAGTTGTATATGAGGGTACTAAAGTAAATCGGGACCTTGGGAATAAAAGGGTTCCAGCTTATTTCATTTCAATTTTGTCTAATTAGTTCTTATGTTACCGGCATTTTGAGTTGTATATTTCTTTTTTAAAATATTGATGACTGGTTAAGTTTGCAAACGGAAGCTATACCTTGCTGGGAACTGTGTATTGACAATTAAGTTGGTGAGAATATATCTGATTGGATAGTTCCATTGGATTGTTCCATTTTTGGAGAGGATTAATTATATTGCATTAGCTTTTATTTTTACAAGCTTTTCCACTTACTCTTTTTTGTCATTTAAATGTTTGATGACGTGCCAATTTTTTTTCTTTTTCTCCTCCTAAGGTAAAAAAAGTAAGTTAAGCACATTTGCACGTTGAAGCTTTTTGATTCATTTGTGAAAATCGGGTAACTTCAGGCAACTTCTACCTTCCTCAAATTAACGTACGAAAAACTAAAATCAATATATTTTTCGCTGAAAATACTACTATACGACTTAACTAGTGGCGTATTTTATGAACAAATGTCTTTGATGTCTTCGCAATTCACGCTTAATGTTTTGAAACCCCCATTCATAATACATTTTATACTTTTACCTCATCCTTTCTTTCACAACTTAGCCTTTTCCTCATGAGCTTCGAAACCACCTCAGAGAAAAGCCCAAAATTTATGTCGCGTGACACATTTGGGATTGTAAAACTTGCTCCCAGACGTTAATTGTGCGTGTTTTAACTTGTGGAGTTCTAGGTACGAAGTATTTCATTTTGAGGTTTAGCTTTGGGAACGGCCGCAGGTGCTGTTACTGGTAATAGATTCCTGGGTTGGGATTAAAATTAAAAGCATACAAGTTTTGGAGAAATGCAGTTACTTTTCGGGATTTAATAAAAGGATAAATTTATTTGAACACAATTAACACGCAAGGGAAAATTTAATAGGATCTTTGCTTCTTTTTTACCTGTGTATAAATGCATTTACTTTTTCATTTTGTATTTTGTATCATAAGTATCAAAAAAGTGTAATTTTCCTTTTTGTAATATTAAGGATTATTAATAAATTAAAGTGGTAGTTGAGTGTAGTTCCCTCTCAAAAAATCGAAACAAATAACTGATGTAAATACCTAGCTTGATTAACTATGAAGTATTTATTAATCATATTGAATTTCTCCCACTAGTTATCTGCAAACAAATTTCCATTTAATTCCAAATTTGAATTTCATCATACCCAAGAGGGAAGACGTCTTTTTTTTAAAATTAGTGTGTTTAGATCTAACCACTCTTCAGTAAGAAAGCATTAGTCTATTTTTCTATTTAATCAACTAAATTTACTGAGACTGGGCTGTCTAATTTTAGAGAATCTTTACTGTTTGATTTTGTTAGTCCTTCTTCTTTCTAGTACTACTTTTTCCACTTGTATACATTTGTTGATTGATTCTCTTTGCTGTTCTACTCGGGATCCCTTGAGACTCGAAACTTCTTTTTGAACTGTAGTGGAATTGTGTCGTAACTATCTTTTCCTTTCTGTACAGTTGAGTGTGCTGTTCTACCGTTGTCTTTTAAAACACGCCTCTTTAGGAAAAGTAAAATTCCTTTTCTTTTGGAGAGTGTTCTTGTGACATCAAGTTCTTGCTTCTTATTTTTGAATCAGCACTACTACACAAAAACTTCTCAGTCTTGCATAGTCTGGCCAACAGTAAGGGTTCTATTTCTTAAAGGTTTTGTCAAAGATAGATTCTGTCCGAAACCAATAATTTTATATTTTTTAATAGTTCTTACTGGTTTGTTGTTTTGTTCAATTATAAAAAAAGATTTACGCTTTTTTTAAAGAAAAAATACTTTTCGTTCTTCAGTAAAGAGATAAATTTGTTTAAACAAACACAATAAACACCCTGGGGATTCCTCTTTTTTTTACCTGAATTAAAACATCCCATCACACTCCAAACATCAAAGAACCAATACCAAGGCAATACAAGATATTTTAATAAAAAAAGTTGTTATTGTTCTCATGAGAATATAATCCATTTGATTTCTGGTTATCTTCGTTATAGTTTTTTTCTTCACACTATTATATAATACTTCGAAACTTTAATTGTATCATTGCATATTTTGACCACTTAACTATCAATGTTAATGGTTAAAAATAATTAGAAAAATCGTGCAATAATATTTTGTAAGCTTTTTCATGAAGTTCTCTTTATACATGTGATAAGTATGTTTCAGTAGTGCTTTTCAATAAACTCTTTGTGTTGAAACTCATAATTCCATACGCATACTTGAAAAAAATTAACAGCTCATAACAATGAATTAATTCATCAGGAGGATTCATCTTAATGGCTGATTCACGCTGTTTCAGTTTTAATCTTCATCCTGAGTGATTCTCCCCTGTGAATTGCTAGTTTGCATAGAAAAGTGAAAAGAGTATAGAGTGAAATGCCAATTCACACTTCTCCCTTAGGATGATTCCTCAGAAAAGGAACTCAAAAAGTTTCTGTGTGAATGATCCTTAAGCGATTTACTGGTTACAACGTATAGCTAAATAATAAAACAACTTGACACTCCATAAAAACCTGCTAATGACATAACAGGGTCGGGACACAACAAAAGACCCGGTCCAGTGACCCAGATCCCCCGGATCAACAAACCGGGCTTGTCCCGGCTGCAACAGGGGCCAGTCAGTCAGGGGTGCTCTTCTCTGGGCTCGTTGCCAAAATCGAACCGCAGTCAACCAGAGGTCGAGAAGCTCCGGATCGAAAAACAGTACGCGTAGAGGGACCGGCCGAAAAACGTCTTAATTGAGGGACCGCTGCTAATGAATGGGTGAGACGAGGGTGGGTGGACAAGGTTCGATTTAGGGTAATCGTCGTCTGATTGGGTTTACGAGGTGATTGGGTGTTTGTTGCTCGTAAAGTGTTGTGGTGTGGGTTTTATGACGGATGGAATTCGGAGACGACTAGACGTAGTAGAAACGTACCTGAGACGTGCTGTTTTTTTGTGAGAAAATGTTGCGTGACAGCTAACTCATTCCGTGAAGGTTTGATGATTTGATAACTCTTAAGTACTAGGCGCTTGACAGTATTTTGAAGTCCGAGTTCAAGTACTGTTATATCTTAAAACAACTGTACTTTCTTTAAGCAATATACATAGAGATATGGATTACCTTTAATACTCTACAGTGAACTTCAAAAAACATTACTATTGTAATTGTGCGTAGGAGACTTTGGACTATTTGCTTTCTATTTTTCCATGTTTTACTAGACACTTAAGTATCACCACATGCCCCAACATTTTATTTCCTGTAAATATTTAAAATTCAGTTTTTACAAAAGAATCTACGTATCTATGAAATCATGAAAAAAAATATTAGCGGTTTCCTGCCAGGCGTGTAGATTGTACAATTATCTTCACCTTCAAATTAACTGGTTCTAATTCACTGGTCAATTCCAAACACATACTACTACTAAATATAGCCAAATAAAATACTTCATTCATTATTCCCCCACTAAAATTCACGCAGCGTAACCAACATTAATCACAATTCCCTTCATTAAAAAATCTCACAACGAGCCATAAATACGAGCATCTCGTCATTCCCTTTGATGTTTGAATTGCGAAACAAAGCATCCCACAATTCTCTTTGACACATTCCTTAGAACACCGCCCATTCTTCGAGAAACATTCGTTCTCATAACATTCATCCCTTCCTCCTCTCCTTCACAAAGAGTACTACTCCCCATCCACAATCTCCGCCACTTTTTGCCCTCCTCTCTTCCACCAATTTAACTTTCCTTAGTTTATCTTAATTAACCCTGGACATTTCAAAAGGCTGGTTTTTTTCTTCCACGAAAATACCACCTACCTACTTTTCCTGTGTTCGGCCGATTAAGAGGGGTATGGAATTGAAAAGGCCTGAGCTTTCTTCTCCGTGGCTCGATTGAATAACTGGGGGAATGATTCGGGGTCTCTTATCTTGCTCCTTACCTCTGCGGTGAATATCTTCGCGTCGGCAATTTTGGAGTGGCTCTTATTTTTTTCTCGTTTTCTCATTAGACGAGCAGGGAGAAATTTGTTGCGGGAGGCGTCTTTGGATGGTTTTGGGTCGTTTTCTGAAGTTTTGTCGTTTGTGTGTTGGGACAATGTCGTTAGCCTTATTGATTTATGAAAAATGGGGGGTGTAGGCGTCGAATAAACATTTGGCTTTTAAGTTGAATTAAGAGTTAAGTCGATAACATTCCTTATGTAAACACTTATATGCGGTAATTATTTTGACCTTCCAGCGGGCGCGCGTATGTGGGAGATACTTAGGTTGGATTTGATCATCTAATGGTTCAAATATGTTTAAATGAAACGTACTCATTTTAACCATAAACGGATCACAGCTGTTTCAAAACTTGTTATGATTGAAAATATACATTTCTGATTGTGTATATACGAGATACAAGCGTCCTTTTCTTTCTCTATAAAAAGCACGCTTACTTGAAGGTTAAAATACTTCACACCTGTATTCGATATACCTACAGTTACTAGATAGGTACCAGTGAATATAAAAAAAAGTATCGGCTTTTATACGTTAGATTCGACAAATTAAAACTTCGTATAAGAAGCGAGAAACTTTGTGATTATCTTTACATGTTAAAATCATATGGATGTGTCGATGGGTTCCATAATGCAAATTTCATGTCGATTTGTTAAAAATATGTTACAAAAAATTTAAAATATTGTGTTCAATCGTTTTTAATCATTTCAAAGCTCAAAATAATTTTTGACGGTTAATTTGGGTCGTTTTAAATCAAATATCCAGTAAGATTAACTCTGTGTACAAGTAAATCTCTCGTCATCAATTTTTCTATTTTCTTCCACATGGAACCGTTTTATAAGAATTATTCAATAAATAACATTTTATACTCTCATTTCCAGATTGTTATCATTTTTAATCAGCAAACTGCTTTAGGTGCTCATCGCATCTACTCTCGAAATGTTTCACGAAAGTGATTATTTTCTCAGGATTAAATTTGAAATTGTCTTGGGAAAATATATACGCCAGACGCAATTTTCACTGTTTCGTCACTCTTCCCAATCATCTAACGTTTCTGAATCAACCTCGCTTCGAAAATTTTGGTGATTATTTCGTAATATCTTTCCAGAATAATTTTGCACTCACATGGCGGGGGAGTTCATTAAATTCGTATAGGGATGTGTTTTGAATTTCGGAAATCTCATTCTTTTCTAGCGGGATTTTCTCTATGAAATTATAAACTATCTGATTTATAAGTTTCTTTAAATATTGCTAAAAATAGCATCTTTTATTGTTGACTAAGATAGAATATTAGTGCTGAGCATTTTCCAATGTATGTTTTGCCTCATGAAGTTATCATTTATGAAAAAATTCTTTCGGGTTTAAGTTTCTAACGTTGGTGGAAAAAACTGAGCTCATTACCATAATGTATAGGATTAATTTATTGATGACTCCCTTAATGATAGCATTTATAGTGGTGTATAAACCTACATGAACCAATATGTTTCAAAAAATGCCTTATTGTGCCCATTAAAATTACCATTATTTCTCCCCTACTACGTCCCCTTTCCAATTGAGTTTGAGTGCATTTACTTCTTACATTTACCGATACTTTCTTCAGAAAGGAAAAGCTACTTTAGACTTAAAATAAGTACTTCAATAAGAGAGGAGATTTATCTTTAGACATTATATATCTGAATCCCAATTTCGGCCTTAGTTAAACGACATGGATTGTAACCAAACAAATCCAATCGCAATATCTTACGGGAACCATCTGGATATTGCCGTCACATATTTTTTTCTTGTACTCGCATGTTCTCGATTACGTGATATGCATCTCGAGTTGAGTTAACACCCCCAATATCGATTGCTCTGCCGTTAAGGCCTTGAAAGCACGAGTAGATAGTTAATTACGCGTGCCGAAATTGGGGGCGCTCTGAACGTCCTTTCTTTTAATTGTTTTCCAGTAATTTTTCCTGCTTAGTTAGTTTGAAAGATTTATGGAGCTTGGTTTGGATAGGGAGTTGAAAAAATAATAAAAAGTCGTGTGCGTTGTAACGTTGATATATTGTCGGGATATTTATCTTTATCGGATGGTGGAAGCTGATATCGGTCTCTGGAAGGTGGAATTTTTAATTGTGATAGGGTTAATTAAGCGAGAAAAGATTTCGGGAACTGTTGAAAAGTTATGTTTGTGTTTGGAGTGTTTGCTGAAAGACCTGTTTTCTTTTAATAAGGTTTATATTGTGTTTCTGACGCTTCAAGTGTGCGTTTATTATTCATTGCGTTTAAAAATCTTTTCAAACAATAGAATGCAAGCACTAAAATATTGAGAGTGAAGGATTTTGTAAATATTTTATTTTTAATAGTTTCGTTACTTTTGTGTTTATTCTCAACCTATATGAATATCAAACTGGAGTATTTCGTATGACAAATAAAGATTCGTTAAGCATAGAAATTCCCTGAAAATTTAATAGAAAAATATTCACGATGATACTAACAGTTTTAAGGCTTTTTTTTGGTTGGGTGTTTAAATCTACCTTATAATATTTTCCAAATGCAATAGGCAATTTTATAAAGAAAAACCTGAAATATTTCATTTATTTATTTGTACAGTAAAGCACCGTTTATACGTCTCTCATTTATACGTCTTTTACATTTATACGTCGTTTACGCCAAGTCCCAATTAATTCAAATAATCAAAATTGTTTTCAATTATACGTCTTTTCATTTATACGCCGTTTTACGTCGGTCCCTTGAAAGACGTATAAACGGTACTTTACTGTACATTAATTTTTCCCTTGTGTATTCAGTTGTAAAAATAAACTACAATATTATATAAATACCTGCACATCTTATGACTGGCCGTATTAGTTTTAAAACATTATGTCACCCAGTAATCCTTTAACTAGTTTGGTATACTTTAATGAAAAAAAATATCCAATCAAAGTTCTACTCTTGAAATTATAATCTATTCCTCTATTTTTGAGTAAAACCTCTAAAATGACAACCCAGTTCATAGCTTCGATACCTCGTAAATCTTATTACTCGCATTTTCAAGAACTTCCTCGTGAGCTGAAATTTAAATAAACTTGATTTAAAAGTTGAAAGACTCGGTCCCTCAAGGCTCCTTCCATTGTAAATTCGATTCGATAGAATGAAGTTGTCGTGTAAAGTTACTCTTTTGAAACGCTAATTAAGTTTAAGCTAAAGTGACATTAAATCTCTTTTTAATTTGTATGCTAATAGCACGATTCAAAGGACCTTATCATTCCGGTTAGAATAGTCGTATTAATTCTCTTTACTCGTCTTGAAAGGGCGTACATTTATTTTATGAGCATTAAAGCGACATTTCACATTAATTCCCTGAAGTCCAGATCAAATTCGATCTCAGGCAGTGTATATCTTATTTTCATATCGTAGTTAGTTGAAATAATTTAGTTTTTTTAGTTTTTGCCTAACAAAAACTAGCAATATCTCTCTTGAGAAAATGTTCTCAAAAGATACATTGTCCAACACGTTCCACTATTTGCTTTGTAACAATTGTTCATGTTGTATGCAACATAAACTATAAAAAATCCTCGAAAATTTTGTGTTCAGTTTTCTGTATGTCCCTTGTTTCAAAATCAGAAGGAATCATTTCTTATTGTCTTCAAATAGTTAACATTCAATAACTTAATATTGAAGTAGCTATCAATTATGTGTTTGAACATAAAAATTTTCGGTTCACTTCCGTTAACTGTCCCATCAAGTATAGCTAAAGCTGTTTTGTACGTCTAAAATTACATACTAACCGATAGAAATATACAGTTGTATCACAATGACAACCAAAACAATTTTGGCAATATTTGAATATTTGTCATTTAAATCAGCTTGACGATATTTAACGGAGACGGTTTAACGGAATAAAACCAAATTTCCTCTGTGTTAAGAAACACGTTTACGCCAATAAATGTAAACCCACGACTTGCAAGCGTTCTCATCTAAATTAAGAATAGTCTAAAAATTTTTCAACAAATCACTTTCTTGAAAATATATTTCATTGCTCTGTTTGTATATTACCTACTGTTGTGAAAATGCGTCAAGGAAAATTTCAGATGACTTTAATTTTGTTCCCAAGTCCCGAGAGAATTTATCAATAGATGTAATTTTGAAAAATCAATGAAATACATTTGGAATATTGAAGTAATTTCTTTTAATCTACTAGATCTAAGATTTAGTAATTACTTCTTTATCTCTTTGAGACGCTAGATAATTGGGAAAAAAGCTGTATGATTACTGATTACACATCCTTAAAACGAGAAAGGTTTTTCAGTTTAATTTGATTTATAATTATGCTGTTCAATTTTTTTTCCAAATCTTATTTTCTGAGAGGTTGTTATTTGAAACAAATATCTTGAATTTATTTTACGTAGTCACTGATTCTCGAGTTAAGAATAACATGTGAATTAAACTTTCTTTCTTTTAACATCACAAATTTTATTTGTCTAAGCGTGTTTTAGACAGACAAAAGTGAACGTTTTCAGAAATTTATGCGGCTTTTTTTTACTTCCATGTAATTTTTTATCAATATTTGCTAAGGTTTTGCATCCATAGAGGCTTTTTAACAGTTTACCTTGTTTTATAGCTTTAAAATTTATGAATTTCATATTATTTTTTAAATGCTACATAGTTCTTCGTCCATTTGCCTTAATAGAAATTAAATTAACTTTTAAATTTAGAGATCCCTTGCTTTCCAAACAATTAAAGTGTTAATAAGTGCAGCAAACATTAATTAAGCAGATTAATCAGAAAATACGCATATGTAACTGACTGCTCATGTCCAAGAGTTTGTCACATTCTTAACAAATTAGAAACCAGTACTTTATAAATTACAAAGTTGTAAGTGTGGTTAAAACTAGCAAATATGAGCACATCATTTTTTAGCACAAAATGCAAGCACATAAAAATTTCTTACAACTTTCTATCTAACATAATCCTCATGACCCTCCCCTCCTCGCAAAATTATTCTTGTACATAAATCGACCTTTAAACATATTTTGAATACTTAAACTCCCACGTTTCTGTTTCTGGAGAAAATCTATCTGGCGAGCTTAGACCTAATCAAAACCTTTCTTGTGTCCTTTATACTTCAGTTTATAAAATCCCTGTTTCGGGGTTATCCTCTGAATTCTAAAACGACTCTATATCCTTTGCTCTTGTAACAAACACATTCCTTGCAACATTCATCCCTTCGATCTTAATTTAAAATTCTGTCACGAGTTTTTATTTTTCGGGTTCTCGTTTCGGTTTTTCGCTTTCTGTTGTCGGTAATTTCTTTTTTTTTAATTCTACTTTAGGTAAATCTACTGGAAAATATTTCCGGCGAAGGGTTTCTTCCTTCGAAATCATACAAATTCATGTTTCTCCGCGACTTTCTCTTGAGTTTTAAAATGCACGGAGCACACACTCTTAACTCAGTATTTATGAGGGGCCTAAATTTTGAGTAAGAAGTTGTGCCGTGTGTGTTCGTATGCATTCACGTAGGCTAACGTTTTCCCTTCTAGTTGAAAACTTTTTCTTATTAGCATTCTAAATAAAGTACATTAAGATAGTCTAGCGAGCTTGAAGCCTTCTCTTGGGATTTTTCTCTAATGATTTGTTTGGTTATCAAGAGTAAGCTTTTCGCTCTTAATATTCATCTTCCCGGTGTTTTGAAATAAGTACTAGTGGCGAGTTTTTATAACTCTAGTTTGATACTTTTCTCCCTTGTGGCTTCCTTTCGATAGAATTTGTTTCTGGATTGCTTATTAGGGAACTGATTTAATTACCTATACGTGAGTTCTCTGAACCAGCCCAATTCTGAATTGGGGTTTGTAAGTGGTAGTTATGGGGGAAAGTTTTTTTTTCGTAGGAGTTGCAGTTAGAATCATGAAATTAAGTAAAATTTTCTGAAGCTGAAAATCATATATGGTGAAAACATTGCGATTTTAATTGTTATACAGTTTTTAAAATTTTTATTATTTGTACAATGTGCAAATTGGACTAACATGTTAAAACATTCCAATTTTTGTGTAACATAGCTTTAATGAAGCTAAATTCTACTGTTTTAGGATTTCTTCTTTATAGATCTTTTTTTAATCTAAATCATCCATATTATCATTTGTTTTTATTATTTGGTTAAATATAGCATCTTATTTTATGTTTTTCTGGATTATATTAATGTAATGGTAGAAAATACGAAATTTCACCAATTTTACTCTACATAGCATCATTTAACTTTTACTCTACATGCATCATAGTAAGTATATCTGTCGATTCTAAATATCTTAATGACTCAATTTTTCACATCCTTTAAATGTACATTGAAATAAATCATTTTTGTCAAAAACGTTTTCTCTAGGCCGGAAAAAAATTATAAGTTCTTTAGCAATACATATATGCTATGATTTTCTTGATGCTTTTCCTTTTAGTCTCAAAACTTTTCTCAGATATAGCACATTCTTTGTGTGCATACGTTTCGTCTAGCTTAGCCCAGGCAGGCATTACATATTCATTGGCAATAACTCTCTGTACACCTTGTGCAGACACCTGTGAAATTGAACTCGAGCCCTATAAGAATAACTCACTTAGTTGCGCAAATACCATCTTCTATATTTTCGAGCGAGTCAACAGTCTCGCAAGTCCCAATGTCATATACAAAAACATACAGTGTTATGTTGATAAATGGAATATCAGTCATATATATTTATGCCAAAAAAAGTGTGTGTAAACTGAAGTTGTAAATTCAGAGGCAGATTAGGATGACGGCCATCCTTTCTTCCTCTGGAGTTTTCTATAGCAATGTTGCTGTGAAGTTTTGATGGAACTACTGGTGTTAGAATTTTATTGAGAGTTTCGAGTTCTGTTGAAACTATGCGATTGGGTGAGTTTTGAGATGTATTAAGTTTCACGTCTTTGTTGGTTTCTTATTACATATTAGGACTGTTATAGAACCATGAAATTTATTTGATTCCAGTAGTAATGTGACTGTGTTATTCCTGAAATGTTGTAAAATTTTACTTGGGTAGAATCAAGAATACCTATTATACTTCAGCTTTTGAGTGCTTCTAAGTTTTATGAATATTCCTCTGTTTTTTATAGTCCTACTCATATTTATATTGTACTACTTTTAACTCTTTATAACTCTGGGTATTGCTTTTTCTTATTCTTGTCTGTAGACTTCAGTGGGTGGATTCATAACTTAGTACATACTCCTAAATTGTGATTACGTATCTTTAAAAGTATTATTAATACTTATGAATGAATGAATACTTATGAATACATGAATACTTATCTTCCTGATTTTTGTTTAATCACTGTATTATGTTTGTTACTAGATAACGTCTACGCCAATCGCAGTTTCCAAAATGCCTTGGGTTTTTCTCATTAGTTCTTGTGCCTGGATTACATAAAACCTAAAAAGGATCTTGTAATATGTTGATAGGCCTTAAAAGGTCTGTTATATTTTAAAATTTATTTTAATTTATTATTGACTTCCTTCTCCACTCTGCTATATGAACTTTTCTTATGGCTTGTGAAATAACTGTATCACATTTCAATAAAGCTTAAATAGTTTTCAAACAAGACTGAATGGATATGCCATCCAATAAAGTTTATTATCTTTCTCTACAGAAAAAAAATACTTAAATTATTATACTCAGTGGCAGGTTTATTGTTCAAGTTTACTCATGTATTTTACCCTTATTTAAAAAAAAACTAAAAGCTGTGTCAGTGAAAACAAAAAAGAAAACTCTTTACGAAGTTTATGCAAATAACAAAGCCAAATCGGATTTCCAAACTCCTGAACTTTTTTGTACATTGATGGGTAACTTTCCCTTCCCAACTCTGAAAATTTCTTACAAAGCTATTACGCATCGCTCGGCACGTTGTCTTCTTTTTCGAAATCTTCGTCTCCCCGCAAAAAAAATCATCTGCATTACGACTAAAGAAAAAAACCCTCTAAAGCATTAATACCCCCAAAAAATCACATCTTCTTCAATCTAACAACTTTCCCTCCACAAAACAAAAGCTCCTCTCTAATCTTTTCATACGGAAGAGGAACCTACATTTCCTTCCCTTAACGTTATCTCCGCCCGGATCAGAAAATAAATCCCGATAGGCAGAGAGAGTAAGAAAGAGAAAAAGGAGGCAATTGAAAATATGTGCCCCTGATTCTCTCTTTCAAAACTGAGACTTCTTTTCTGGCGCTTGTGAACCCAATCAATAGTATCAAAGTGACCTTGCGGCGCAGGTCCGAGCTTTCTTGAGTGAACTTTCGTGTCCCGCGGTGCGTGAGATGATGGGGTAAAAGGGTTTTGGGTGTCTTTTTAAGAGGGGGTTGCGTTTTTCGTTTTCATGGGTAGTTTGAGATTGTGAGATAAAGTTACATGAGTTGTTAGATTTTTTTGGTGTGTGGAGGGATTTTGGAATATTGGAATTTAGTGGTTTGGATTTTATGTGCCGGATTATAAAATTGGTGGGCTGGAATGCACGTTGCTGTGTATAACGGGTGAAAAGGTGTTTGCCATTGCATATGTTTTGTGGTGTTTTTCTTCAATTGCACAAGCTATCAATTTTCTATCAATTTTCTATTGTTAATTGTGTACAACGATATGCAGTCCATAAAGATATTTCCTCGTGATTCAGGCAAAGCCAGCAATGACAAACTGTATGAAACAATGTTTTTTTTCTCGAAGTCCCTTAATTATCTTTATGGATAGGTTTTACTAAGTTTAGAACTGGATAATTATATTCTGATCTTCAATATTCTTTTAAATTTGCATAGTAAGGTTTTTTCGTATTTTTCTTTTGAAACGAATAGGGAAAGGTGTTTGTGTAGAAACAGATTTGGTAATGCTGCCTAAAATAAAGTGAAAGGCTTCACCGTGTTTTTCTAGCTGTAAAATACCATAAACAAAAATCAGTTCTCAATTTTCCTAGTTTTGATTTATAAGGGTCACGCCTAACTAGCTTAAGATCTTATCAAGAGAGGGGAGAGTGAGAGGCTCAACTCCATGCTTTCTCCCCTCTCTTGATAAGATCTTAACGAGTTTTTTATTGCTTTGGTGTCTTCAAGCAGCTTAGTTTGGCTCGGCTCTAAGAGTGTAAAAGATTCCCCCGTTCACTTGCCATTAAATATTAAGAAACGGAATTTATGTATATTCTATTAAGTTTTCATTTCCCCAATACAATCCTATAGTTATTAGAAAGTTCAATTTCCGTATCATATTGAATGTTCCTCATATCTCCCCTCTTTCACCCGCATTTCTCCCTCAATGAAGAAACTTATAAACGCCGTATCTGAAGGCAAATAAAACTCGTGGTGGACCACACAGATGTCAGGAATCCAATTTCGGTCCCATTTCTCGGACTCGCCATTAGTACAAATTGAAACTTTTCTCTTGCGTTGCTTAGCAACGTTTTTCGGGCGGTCTTGTGGGTTGAGATGTTTATCTGACTGCTTGCAAACAGAGTGGAGAGGGAATGGCATTTTGAGGTGCTATAAGCAGAGCCTCAATTGGTTAATTTGGCAGGGGAGGGTGTTCGTATTTTTTTCTAAGTGTGCACAAATGTTTTAGCGCGGAAAGTAAATGGGGAAAGTTGGATTGCCTGAGCTGGAATGTTTATTGTAAAAGTTTGATGGTGGGGTTTTTTATTCGAAATTTTCTTGCTCTTTCTGGTAGGTAGTTACATGAATATTCCTCTTTGGTAGTTGTCTCATCTCATTATTAAATTAAATATTTTATTTATATTTCATCCTGAAACAGAAACCTGAAAAAAGCATGTCCCGTCTTCTTTATCTTTTGCAAGGAAATAAAATATTGAATTTGTGTTTCTTTTTTATTAGGAAAATATGTTTTTGTGGGTAGTATATCCGTTGATTCTTTGCTTACTCATTGTTATTAAATTGTTGCCGTGGTTGCAAACACAATTTGATGGCCAAAGATTATTTTGCATAAAACTTCTCTTTTTGTTCAACCGTTTAGTCTTATGTTAATCCATGTTGTTAAAAAGATAAAAAAAAAGTAGCAAAAGTCAGAAATAGTCTTAAAATTTTAAAACAGTCCAAATATATTTTAACTCCTTATAGATAAGGAGTTAAATAACCTCCGGCATTCGGTTGTCAGGGTGACTAAAATTTTTAAAACCCTTTAATTTACCCCTTTTAATATAGTTTATGAGTTCTTAAAGTTAACCACTTTTAGGAATTTCAAACGTTTCTTTTTTAGTCAAGTTTTGATGCTTAATTATGTTTTGGTATAATATGAAGGATTTTTAATTAAAACGGAAATGTTTTCCTAATTAGTGATACTACTTCTACTTCAAAAATAGTAAGAGAAAATAGCAACATTTAATCTCCCAATATTTAGGATATTCGCTAAAAGCCTTTATGTAATTAACTAGCTCTAAAAAAGCGGTACATTGTAACGAAAAATTGTGCGTGGATGTGATACTCATTATATCAAAGAAGTATTTATCGATGCACTTGTTCATTTTCCAAGTAATGTGCTCTTTTTTATCTAATATATTCTTATTTATTAAAGTGCTCACATGGTAGATATGAATAGTTAACCTTGATTTATGAATTGGCCGTATTCGATGGTTTCATTACCAGACTTCCATGAATTGACGTATTTCCATAGCAACGCCTAATTGAATCATCCTCCTTCTCTTTTTTCCCTTGACAACTCGCTGGGTTTATGCATGGAATTCCTTTTGTAATTTGTTAAGCGCCTATAAAAAGAGATGTAGGTATGCTCTCGGATTTTAATCTACTGGAATAATATATTTTGTGACTTTTCGCATTTTTCACCCTTCCATTTTCAAGCGTACGCGTAAGGGCATTTTCCTGTTGGGAATTCTGTGCAAGCGCAAAATGTGTGTTTTTCAAAAACGTTTTGAAGTGACAAACCTTCAAAGATTACACAAGTCTTATCGACTCTTGCAATGCGTTTTTATTTGTTGAACTATTGCATTTTAGTCTTCGCTTTGTGACAGTGAAAGAGGCTTGCGAAATATAGCGACCAAAAATGCGATTTTCTCTTAGCGCTGGGGTTTGATATTTGCTTTTGGAATAAAATACTTGAAATGCGAATTTATTCTCCTGCACTCTTTAAACGACAGTCTCAAAACTGAGTAAAAATTACTCAAACTGGCTCCGAATCAAATTTGAAAACACGAATATACTCATTTCTGAAAATGTGCAAACTCAAAAATGAATCATCATGAGCTTATTCTTGAGTGCATGGCATTCTCATGGATCAAGCTCAAGGTGTTTCATTTTTTGAGCATGCACATTTTTAGAAATGAGTATATTCATGTTTTCAAATTTGAGTAAATTTGATTTGGAGCCAGTTTGAGTAATTTTTACTCAGTTTTGATACTTTTGTTTTAAGAGTGTGGAGGTTATCCATTCACTTCATTGCTAATTTAACCACATTTCACTAGCTGTTTAATGGATATGAAACTAAAAGGCCCATTCACACTGTTTCAATTTCACTGGTCATTATCGAGGAAACACCCAAAATGAAAGGGTATGTGAATGTCGTTTTCATCAGAACTGAAAATGAAAAATGTGTTAACTAGTCTTTCACAGGAAGGAATCACTCCGATGAACAGCGAAAGTGAAACAGTGTGAATGAGCCTTTTAAGGCTCATTCTCACTGTTTCACTTTCATTGTTCATCTGAATTATTCACTTCTGTGAATCGCTAGTTTCCATAGAAATTTTCTATGGAAAGGAGTAAATATTGTGTGAAACGTAAATTGACACTCTTCACTTTGGATAATTCCTCCAAAATGAACATAAAAAGTGATGTCTGAATGAACCTTAAAGCAATTACTGTAATTGCCTACAATCCATTATCCGTCCGTTCGTATCTCATAAAAAGACTTGTATGAAAATTAATCTATGTATAAATGTAAGTGTACAACTCAAAGTACCATATACCACATAAAAAGAACATATGACATTTAGGAACCCCTAACTATTTTATGAATGTTTCCTCAAAAACCTTATTGCTCCTATTGAATGCCCTGAATCTCCATCCCTTTGTAATTAGGTAATGGCGACGCGCATTGAAATGCAACCATTAATGATAAATCAAGATTGAAGAACAATTAGTCTGTCTTTCTCTTCCTCCACTGGGATGAGTTAGGGCGGCGGAATCCATTAAATTATCGCACATTTCGCTTTCCTTAACTTACTTCCTTTCCTTACTTTACTTAATGAAAGATGCTGTCTTCTTTATGCCGAGCTTTCGAATATTCTTATGTGTATAGAAAGCGCTGGGAGGTGGAAAAGTGTTGGGTTAAGAAATATTTTTAATTCCTAAAATTTTATTCTCTCTTGACAGTTTCAACTGTTTTTTTATTAGAAATCAATCCGTGCTCCAATTTTATTGCAAAAACAATCTTCTTCGAAAGTCATCTTCATCTACCATCGAATTCGTTTTTATTCGCGTTTTCTAATAATTTACACGTTTTTTTTGTTGATGGAAGTATCAAAAAGACAGACAATACAGAGAAATAAATGTGGCTTAATGGCGTAGATACTGTCAAAATCTTCAGGTAACAAACATTATAAGACCACTCTTTTTTTCCAGTTTCGGTCAACACCTTACTCAATTTAGTATTGATTAAATGCATTTTATGCTGTGAGGTGAGGTAATTATTTATGAAAATAGGATGAATTTATACAAATCTCCTCATTACATTGTCACTTATCTCGTCACTTAAATTGCTGTCGGTTTTTTTAATGAATTCCCCCTCTCTCTCTCTCTCTCTCTTTATTTAGTTCTCTTATTACTCTGCGTTTGCCTTCGGGGTGATGTGGGAAGGAGTTCTTTCTTTCTGAAATCGTAATCCCCCGTACTTTAAATCAGTTGAACTCAATTTGGTATATCTTAGCAATTTGAACCCGAACCATATTTTAAAGGGTTAGTGCTTTTGGCATATAGCATCTCGTCAATTTGTAACGCAACAAGAAACCAACAATGGCTACTTAACTAACTCTTGGCGCTTCACTCGGACTTAGGATTAACCTTAATCTTTAACTCCACTTATGTGACCTCTTAATGATTACTTGTTGTCCCGTGACGCGTTCCTTCTCCCACTATAGTTTTCCAGTATCCATTCTCATTTCACCCCCCGCGCGACTCTCTTGATACATGGCAGTTTTCAGCTCGTCTTATTATACAAAAAAAACCTCGTCGTCATCCTGTCCAACTCTGTCCTTAGGTGCTGCTGAACAACATGCCGGCCTTCAAGGACAGGACGCGACGCCGCATGAGTCTTCCCATAGGTCCTTACCTCAATTTGGACAATCGCCGATCCTCCACGGCATCCACTGGCTCAGACTGTAAGTGAGACCCCAGAGAATAAAAAGCTAAACAGAGGTCTTATCGCCATAGACGCTAATAGCAACTTTTAAAGCCTTGACTTTCCCATAGACACTGGCACCTCTACTTCGGGACGTAGGGACCGCCCCCCACCTCCACGTCACTGCCCATCCTCTCTCGCTGAAGCCTTTCCCTTCGCCTGACTTTCCTTAAAACCAAATCGGCAAAGAGGGAAAAATCTTTTCTATATATAAGTTCCATATCCAATCAGGAATCACTTTCGCATTTCGCCTTCTTATGATTGGCAGCTGTTGTATTACTAAGAGAGACATACATAGATCTACAGAAATCTCACTTGAGCATGCCTGTTATAATCTTCGTCCTGAAAGGGTGGTGGAAATAAAGAGGAAAATTACCAATTGAACTCTCTGTTAAGCTCTCTTTACTCTGTAAGTGGGACTGACGATCCTCAGCCAATCCCAGGCCAATTAATTTGGAGGTGTCAGATATAAAAGCCTTTGTTTTATCGCAGCTCCTTCCTTGTAACGAGCTTCGTTAGTTTTCTTATGATAAGAATTATGCTTAGTCTTGCTTTTATGTTGTGTGCTCGTTGTTATGGGGAGTTGTCGTCTAGATTTGTAGGACAGTTTGGACTTTTTTATGGCTGTTGACGGTTTTTCTATGGGATACTTTAAGATTTTACTTTGGGTTTTATTTATCTTGATGTGAGAGTTCGTTAAATAAAATGATCTTCAGTATAAAACGATCAAAGAGGCTGATTTCGTTCGTGATGTTTACAAGATTCAGATTTTAATTTGTAATCCTTTTGCAGTAGACTAACTGCTGTATTCACTACTAATTTGACCTAAAATTAATATGGAATCAAGCTTTTTTTTACGACTCTGATAGGCTTAAACCTTGTTTCCTTTATTTCAACTACCAATTAGAAGTTTTTATTCCAAGTTAACCTTCGGTTAGGTAAGTTGTGAATACAGCCGTAACTAAAGTTATGAATTATTACTCTAAGATGAAGTAGCTACTGATATGGCCTCAGCATATCAGCAAGGTTATCCTGGTAATGCCGTTTTTTTAAGGAGTCTCCTAATAAAAGCTGTGAATTGTTCAAGTGGAGTAAGCCCTGATAGGGGAAATTATGTAGAAAAATTTTTTAAACCTGTTTTAACTACCTTGATTTTTTTTTCAGTTTAATAATGGGATTAAGGTAGCTCATTTTATTATTGCTTCAACTTTTTCTTACAAAACTGATCGATCCCTAAACAATCGGAGCTTAAAAATATCTAATTACTGTAGTCATACGACTACATATTAATCAATCGTTCTTTATTAAAAATTTCATAAGGACTGAATGAACATAAAATTTAATTAAGCCCTTGATATCTCGTAAAAATTTATTAATCCTTGAAACTATTTTGAAAGATCTAATCTTACTTTGGGTGAATAGTTAGTGACTCTTAATAAGCAAATTTCCGATACACGATTCAATTGTAATCGTGTCATTTTATCAATAATTAATCATGCTTTAGGCTATTCCTTTTTTCTCGACCTTTATATAAAAAGTCCCTCTGCATTTTCTTAATTGTCCATTTTGGTATAATAATAAATTGAGGATCTCTTTAATTTAATGCAAGGAAGGGATAATAGGGAGTTAGTATTTTACGCTCGCATATGGAGATAAGAGAATCTTTCTCTTTAAAACTTACGGCGTTTCGAATAATTACAGATCTTCTTGCTTTCTGGAAGACTTAATTTTAATGATTTGTTTAGCAGTTTTTATCGGATTCTTTTTAATGGTAGATCATACTTTTAATTAATTATGGTAGTGACGATAGTATTTTGGTATCTTTCTTATATCTTACCTGGTGATCTTTTATTAATTTTACTTTCGTAATTAAGAGGATTTTTAAAATGATGATACTTGAACGATGAAATACTTTGCATAATGTAATTACGAGATTTTCTTAATGAAATGTAACGTTAATAAAAGAATGATTGAAATAAGTAAAACCTCTCCTAATTTTTGTTAAAAAGGTTTCAAAACACACTCACATAAGACAAGTTTCAAAGACATTGTCAAATCTTCTCTTTCATTGTTGAAAAAAATTAATAAGAGGCGTACTTCCTTAAGTAACACTTTTCAACGCATATCAGTTGCATACCTAGTGATGTATACGTAACGTAATGCTGACAATCTCCTCTTGTTCTACAGCTTCCTACTGCGACACGAGCTCTGATGAAGAGGGCAAGATGCCGCGGGACAAAGCCCAGCAGAACTCCTCCGGGAGTTCCGACTTCTGCGTCAAGAACATCAAGCAGAGTGCGTTTGGACGAAGGGAGATAGAAATCGCTGAGCAGGGTGAGCAGCATTTCATTCCATCCAGAGACATATGTACTCTGTAAAAAATTAACCCAGAAACCAAAAAAGTTCCGACAGCCAAAGTTGCCTGATGAGCTTTCCATTGCACATGGTTTCTCTGTTGACTGAACTTTCTCTATAAAAATGTTTAGGGACAAAACCAGAGCCATCTAGAGCTAGAAGGCCTGGACAGCTAAGAGGATGAGTCATTCTTTCCGTCGAAAGCTTTCGAACGATTGGTTGAGGAGCGGGGAGAAACACGAGAAGCGCGCGCTTATTGGAGGTTTGCCACCTTGAAGACGGAGAGAATGACTCATCGAGGCGAAGTGTCCAGGCATCCTTGTTCTAGATGGCTATGACAAAACCCACTAAAATTCCTGAAGTTGGGAAAAATGAGAATCCAGTCTGTAGAGACAATATGTGAAACGATCGCAGCATATAGAAAAAGTTCAGTCAACAGAAGTAAACAATATTTATTTAACAAATAAATTTGAGTGTAATTTTAGTTCTTTTCGTGACTAGTCCGAATGGCTTTCGTAGTGTTCCGACCTATTTTTCAGTGATGTCGAGCCTACGAACCTCCTGAGATTTCAAATTCCGCTCTTAAGTCCCTGTTTTTTTCTCTACACGTGAGTGTTGATAAAAAAACAGAAAGAAAGAACCGCCACACACCTACAAGAGCAGAGGATGTTACCCCTTCTGATTTGAGCAATAAGTTTTAGAAAAAAATAACACCCAGTTTTCCCCCATCATGAACTTTAACTAATAACTCCCCCATCATGAACTAAAGAACGTTTTTTTTTCGCAAATTTTATGTATTAGAAGAGAAAACTTAAAACTCAATTATTCTTGGTCTTCCTGTATTTCACTTTTGTGCTATTTTTAACTAAGCGTCGAAAAAGAAAAAAACGGCCGACTCAGTTTAAGGCTTTCCCCCCGAGTAGCTTTTGATACCTGTAAAACCAGTTTTTCCTTTAGAGTTATTAGTATGCAGAAAAAACAAGTTAACTATAGTATCCTCGGATGGCTTTTAAAGACAGGGTAGGGCGTTCGGTTTCCATTTTGTTTCATGTTCAAAAATCAGAATTTTTACTTAATCTTGCCGTATTCCGTACCCTCGTTTTTAACCCTTTCTCTTAAATATACTTCATGCCTATATAAAAACATAACCGTTTTTACTTTAAATCAGAGTAAAAACTAATGAGTAAATTGTTATTTACTCTTGTTCTATACAGGGTGTCCCCAAAAAGACTGACACATTTAAAAAATCAATAACTAATAACTCGAAAACTAAAAAATATAAATATACGCGGTTTGTTGCATCCTAGACTTAAGACTCACAGGAGTAGGATGTAACAAAAAGCATATTTTTACCTTTTTTAGTTTTCGAGTTATTAGTTATTGATTTTTAAAATGTGTCAGTCTTTTTTTGGGACACCCTGTATTTACCAATTATAGGACTTTTTGGATCAAATTAATTTGAATTTAGCTTTACCAAAACATAATCCTTTGCAGATATTTAGATTTCCTAAGTGCTGTCTTTATTTTTCAAACGCTAATATGCACTACATAATCTAAAAAAATTGGTCGAGCTATCCGAAAAAAATATTTTAAAAATACAAAAATTTGGAACAAGTAAAAGGCCATTTTTAATTAACATTTTGTCCTTTTTTTCCCTCCCAACCAATCTTTGTTCCAAATCTCCAAAACACACTCCGTTCAATAAAACATCTTATACCCTTATCAACATTCCTTTCCCAAGTCTGAAAACTCCCAACATCCTAAAACTTAGCATTCGATCATTTAATTCCAGTAACTCACTACTATCTGCTCCAAGACATTCAATTATTGTGGAATAACCTGATTAACTCCGATCCAACTAAAGCAATTCCTTCGTTCTCTAGTGAGCTTTTAGACTTCGATTAAGATCAAATCGAACGGATTGGGATCTACAAAAGAGGCGATTTGCCGCTGCCCTAATTGATGCATGGAAACGCTGAGCTGGCTAACCGCGCGGTTCCCGAACTACAGAGAGCAGTTTAATTCGTTCCAATGTTTCTGAATAGCGGGACTCGCGATATTGTTGGATTGACGGCGAATGCCTTGTATCTCACGTTTGATGCTCTGGCGATAGTTTGCATTTAATTTGGTTGTACAGTATGTTTGAGCGAATTGGTACACTCAATCCTGTTTTTGTGCGGGTTTTTTCTGTGATTTTTTTGTGTGGTATATAAAAATCGTAGTGAAAAGACCGCACAAATAAAAAATCGCACAAAAAACCACACAAAAACAGGGGTTAGTGTTACTATGAAAGAGGAGTGTTTTTTTGTGTATGTATTGTATTCGTTGTGCAAAGATGTAGATGTAGTAAAAAATTAGGTTATTAGTTGATGATAAAGAAATATTTATTTCAGTCAAAAAATGCATGATAAATTTAAGGGTTATTGAATCTAATATTAAAATCCTTACTTTTCCTGTGTGCATTTTTTTAAAACATTTATATGAATTCACTACTTACATTTTTTACAAGTATTAATTTATTCATATGATTGGGCACTACGTTTAAAAGAATGTTGCTGTGGTTTTTTTTTCAAGAACACCTTCAACACACCCAATGACATTATTTGGAATTTATCCGCCTTATTTTAATTTATTAATTTTACTCGTAATTTTTTTTACTAAGCCTTCCTTTTTTTTATTTCAGAGATGCCTGGCATTGTTGCTTTGAGGCAAAGAGCTAACGGGGAAAAGCCTCTGAAGGGAGCTAAGATTATATGCTGCACACATATTAATGCTCAAACAGCCGTGAGTATGCTTTTTGTCATCAACCATATAGTTGCGCAAAAACTTTAATTGCTATGACGCAGTGAAATTCTTAACAACAGTAATTAAGTTTAAGTAATCTTTAATCTCAACTTTCATGACAGTTGATAAAAAAAATCTACAGGGTGTTTTAAAAGTCTTTTTCACGTCTTCTACTTGGGGACCAACGTCTCGGTCATAGAAGTAGGGTGTACCCCTAGGTAAGTGACCGTACTGAATCCATTGATAGCTTACAGGCCCCATAGCTGGGAAATAAGAAAATTTTTAAAGAAATTATTAAAACACAAAAGGAGATGACAAAAGGATTGAACGAGACCAAAAAATTCTTTGCAATATCATGACAAAAGCACAATAAAAGTTTGATGAAAATATCTGAAATATTAGAGGATATTAACATGTGAAACTAGTTTTTTTCAAGCCTCAAAAAAGAAACATTTGCATTTTTTTCCGACTTTTTTTTTTAATTTTAAAATGTTTATTTTTTGTAAATAACTGCGTTATCAGACCGAAAACTTGCAAATTTTCACACTTGTTTCTATTTTGAAGCCTAAAGAAGTTATAGCTTCACTTGCTAATATCTCCTCAAATATTTAAGTTATTTTCATGAAACTACTTTCTGTGCGTTTTTCATGATATTGCAAAAAATTTTCGTTCCATCTTCTTTAATGTTTTTATTATTAACTTATTTCTCCGCTAGAGTCTCATCTGTAAGCCATCTCAATAAATTCAGACGACAGTACACTTCAATGACCCGAAGATACATTAGCTCCAAACAAAAGCAGTGAAAGGGCTTTTTGAAAGACTTTTCCTTGAATGAATTGAACATTTTGAAATTGGCTTTGAAAGCAACTGAACCATTCTATTTTCTGAACAACCGTTTTCATTCATATGTTATTATCCTTTACAACGAACATAAAATATGATGGGGGAAGAAGACTCTTTCAGATCGAAATTGCCCCACATAATCTGAAATGATAAAACCGTCTGGAGAAAATTAAACCTAGATAATGCAGTTTGAATAATTGATCTTGTGTTGACTTGGCGTGAGTCCAATGCTGTGGCTGTGAGCCAAGCGCTGCTAACAGACAAAAAGTGAAGACTTTGAAAAGGTGAAACGTGTATTATATGAATGTCTGAAAGCTACGTAACTTTCTTCTCCCTCGCGGTTCAGTCTGAAGCTACTCTTTTGTTATGTTCTGTTCTACGATTTAATCTTGAATACATGTTTGCCATCAATTGAAGCTAAAAGAAAATAGATGTGTTGAATATTTAGTAATTGGAGTGGTTATATATAATTCCTTCCATTTAGTTCTGATTTATCTGACTACGTATTTTGAATCAAATTTCTATAGCTTTAGCTGTTTATAAAATTTTTCTTAAAGATCACAAACACTTAATATCATGAACATTATTTATCCTTTCTTACTTAACTTACATACTAAATGAAAAATTCTACTTTTTATAAAATGAAGCGGGATTTTGTTAGAAAAAGAATGC
Organism: Tetragnatha versicolor; assembly: GCA_024610705.1. Classification (NCBI taxonomy): domain Eukaryota; kingdom Metazoa; phylum Arthropoda; class Arachnida; order Araneae; family Tetragnathidae; genus Tetragnatha; species Tetragnatha versicolor. The sequence goes on along the minus strand of JANDEH010000011.1, from coordinate 22,083,146 downwards.
TATATATTTGGTTAATTACACTGTTCAAAAAATTTGACCTTCAAAATTTTTTCCTTGATGAAAATAGTCATTTGTTATAGATTTTGGGTCGCTGAATACGAAAATCACCATTAAAATTTTCAATTGACTCAGGATTTTCGGGGAACAGCCCCTCCCCCTTTTTACGTTTTCGACGACTTTAAAACTTTAAACTCGATTTTCAGGGTCAAAAAACATTGTTTTAGTCTTTAAATTGCCTCCCAGGTAACAAGAATTGTTCAAATTAATAAAATATGATAAATTTATGACAAATGGATAGGTTTAAGGGGTAATTACCCCCCTAAAAATACAAAAAAATAGATAAAATTATAGAGGTTTCTATACGCTATTTTTTCCTCTTATTTTTTACGCAATTCCCGTTTGAAGGGTCCTAACCCTTCCCCAAGGACCCAAATTTGATGACAATATGCAGCAATAATTTTTACTAAAAGCGGCTGAGGTGTTAGCCTCCCAGAAGCCCCCGCGGAAGAGTTCGGAAGATTTCCAGAATCGCGAAGTCGCTCGCGAGCTCAGAAATTAATATTGATGATTTTGAAAAGATTACAAATGACGTTTTTCTTATATTTTGGGTCTATCCTAAGTAGAAACTCTTCAGTTCTTTACAAACTGACCGGTTTTAGGGAGTGAGGATTCCATGTTTCAAGATGTTAATAGATTCACGGCTGTGGATAACAATTAGGGGGCATCCTCTTAAAAATTGAGGGTGATGGAGGAAAATGGGTGTCATATTTGAATTCAGCAGATCATTTTACACAAGAATCAGCTAAAATTCAGTTAGTGGCTTCATATTTTTTTTGTACAGCACAGTTCAACTCTAAGTGCGATATTGAACCCTTCCGTGGGTGCTTTGGGGGCGCTCTCACCTCAACCGCTTTTAGTAAAAACCATTGCTGCATATTGCCTTCAAATTTGTGTCCTTGAGGAAGGGTTAGGACCCTTCAAACGTGAATTGAGTAAAAAATAAGAGGAAAAATAGCGTATTAATACCTCTATAATTTTTTGCATTTTTAGGGGGTAATTACCCCTAAAACTTATCCATTTGTTATAAATTTATCATATTTTATTAATTTGAACCTTTCTTGTCCCCTGGGAAGCAATTTGAAGATTAAAGCAATGCTTTTTGACCCTGAAAATCGAGTTTAAAGTTATAAAGTCGTCGAAAAACCTAAAAAGGGGGAGGGGCTGTTCCCCGAAAATCCTGAGTCAATTGAGAATTTTAATGGTGATTTTCGTATTCAGCGACCCAAAATCTATAAGAAATGACTATTTTCATCAAGGAAATTTTTTCATTGTTGAACAGTGTTATGGACCATAAAACTAAAGATAATTTTGCATTATCCATTTGGTTCATAAAATAGGTGTTTTTGGGGGTATTGAAATACAATGTGTTTGATTTCATGTAATTATCCGTTTTTACTTATACTATTTTTAAGGTTCTTATTGAAACACTGATTGCTCTTGGAGCAAGCATTCGATGGGCTGCCTGTAATATTTACTCCACTCAGGTACAGTACACTTTAATTTGGCCTTTGCTATTTCTTAATGCCTTTCTTTTGAAGAATTAGCCTTTCAACACAAATTTTTCCTTCTTCTTTTAGAATGAAGTAGCTGCCGCTGTTGCTGAAGCAGGTTCGTTTTTATTTTCAATATTAATTGTTTTTCTGTGAAGATTCTGTAAATATTTTATCTTTAAAGATACTATATTACAGTAATGGATTTGTGGTACTTTTCCAATATCTATGCCTCTAAAAATCACCAAGTAGTTTTGAAGGCTTAACGTTAGAAAATGGCCAAAAATTGTTAACTCGCCAGTTTACAGTTATGATAAAAACTACTAAAATATTTGACGACCGAAACAGCTATTAGGAAATTTTGACTAGACAACGTAATTGCGGCCGAGTATTAATTAGTTTGTTTATTGTCAAACGTTTTTACTAAACTATAGGCTGGGTGTTGGCTTAAAAAGTTCGAAAGAATTCAATGTAGCTTACATTTAAGTTATTTATATGATAAAGGTGAAAATATGACTTGCTTTTTGTTCTCAGGTGTACCAGTATATGCTTGGAGAGGTGAATCTGAAGAGGATTTTTGGTGGTGTATCGACAAATGTATTCATTCTGATAATTGGCAACCCAATATGGTAAGCACTTCATATTATGTTTAAAGTGTTATTAAAATGCTATTGGTTATAAATTCTTAAAAATATGTACTTATCACTCTACTTTTATGTTCAGTATTGCTTCTAATCCTTTTAAATGTAATCATGTAAACTTGTATACGGTTTCTAAAAATGAAATTTTTTATCAGTCACCAATGTTAAGTAAATTTTCTTACATAAAAAGAACTGTTGTATTGATTTTCCATGTTGGTTTAAAAAATGTTGGTTTTTCACTGTACTCTTCACAAAAGTGCAAAGATTAGAAGTGGCTTGAAACTTGTTTTTAAAATGTGTTTTCGATCTTTTTGGAATTGAATTTGCTGGATTTTGGGTCCATTCCAAAAGTTATCACAAAATTGTTTTCTAATTTTTTTCTAATAAGTGAACGTACCCATACTACGTGACCCATTTTTGACCCCCCTCCCCCCCTTGGTGATGACCATCCGTAGTATATGCCAAGACCCCCCTCCCCCCTCTAGTTTTCACGTAGTAATTCATAAATACGGTTTCCCATCATTTTTTGCAAACAGAAAGTTTTAAAAAATTAATTTTGCTTAATTTGTCTAATTTTAATAATTAATTTGGCATTAGTCTTAATTTGGCAAATTTCAATAAATTAATTTGGCTTAAGTTTGTCAATTGACTAGAGGAAATTGACTACGTGACGAAACCCTAAGCCCCCCCTCCCCCCGTGATCGAGCGTGGTATTTTGAAGACCCTCCTCCCTCCCCTGAATGGGTCACGTAGTATGGGTACGTTCCCTAAGTGTTATTCGAAAGATGTCTCACTAAAAATATCTGACAAGAATTGAATCGTCAGTTTGAAGAAGGGAATAAGTCCAAAAACCAAGTTTTGAGAAAATCGAAAAAAACTGTCTAAGTAATAGAATTTCCATTGTATAATCACCAAATTTTTACTGGAAGTTCACAACCCTATTTAGAAAACAGAGCAACCATCAAAACAAATATAAGTATATTCAAAAATATTTTACAGTCAAAATAAGTTGATGGACTTATTCCCTTCTTCAACCTTATGAAATTTTTATGATGAAAAAATCTTAAAAAACCCTTAAATTCACATTTAAATTATATTTTTCCTTAGTTTACACCACAAAAGGGTGAAATAAAAGGAATAAGACTAATGAAATTCAAAATTATAGTGAAACTGAGTTATTAGAGCAGTATCAATGGAGTGAGTTAATATGAATGGAGTTAAACATTCAATACATAAAAATAGTTTGAAGAAATTTTAAATTAAAAAAATTTTCATTTTAACTTCGTTTACAGCTCAAAGAATAGGAAAATAAAGACAAATTAACTTTAACTCCAAATTAACTTGAAAAATACAATGAATGGACATCGATTTCACAACTTCAAGGGGTGATATCTCCCTATAGGGATTAGTTATTTTTCCCCTCTTTTCACCCATGTGTAGAGCAAAGCTTGGAGATTGTTTTGAGCACAAAAAGTCAATTTGTCATTTTTAGGACTTATTCCCTTCAAACTGACGATTCAATTGAAGTTGCTTTTGTACAGAAACTTTTTTTATTTTTATGTTTTTGATTAAAGATGTCAACTTATTTTGTCATTTTTTTCTTTTAGATTTTGGATGATGGAGGTGATTCCACTCATTTAATGCTAAAGAAATACCCAGCTATGTTTAGGGGCATCAAAGGAATAGTGGAAGAGAGTGTTACTGGTGTTCACAGATTATATCAGCTTTCTAAATCTGGGAAGCTTACAGTTCCAGCTATGAATGTCAATGATTCAGTTACAAAGGTACACTATAAAAATATCACCAGAAAGTCTTTTGTTTATTGTAAATCAAACATTATGAAACATCAATTTGGTCTTATTTGGATAGTCCTATCAATTTTTATAATTCTATCAATTTTTACTTATAATAATTATTTATTTAGAAAATATTCCAAGATATCTAAATCATTCTGTTTTGCTTCCTGTTTTCAGTGAATCGTATTTTTTTGTTTGTGTGTAATAGTAACTGTCTTTTGATTGCATCACTCATTATTTTACTATTTTAAAATAGTTTTATCTATTGACATAGTTTTGTGGATCATTCTTATATTTCATCATACACCATTAAATCATTACTCCATTCAATTTTTTTTCAAATTTATTAACAAGAACAAAATACACAAAACAGTTAGAATAAACAAATAAAAATACATACAGCACATACATATCCCAAATTATTTATTAGTAGACATTTCCCAAAGGGGCAATCGCCCGTCCATGGGGTCACGGAATATCTAAAAAAAATATAAAATGGGACAAAAAAAAAATAAGATAGTGGATGAGAAAAAAGAAACAAGAACCATAAATAATAAGAAATATAAAAATAAAATAAATAAAATTTCTTTTATACTTCAGTTATTTAACTAACAAATAACAATTTATTCTTTCCAGACCAAATTTGACAATCTGTACAGCTGCAGAGAAAGTATTTTGGATGCGTAAGTGTCTTAATATGTTTACTTTATTTTTAATTTTGTAGTAATTTCAAGGTCACGTTTTAAAACTTAATAATTTTTAAATATTGTTGCAAAAACATAAGTATCTTATTGTCTTAATTTTTTGCATTTAATTTGTATGTATTCAACATTTCTTACGATCATAATGTACAGTTAGTTTTGTGGATTTTTCATAAATATTAACTTAGTTTTTTTAACTTTTTCTAGGCTGAAAAGGTCCACCGATGTTATGTTTGGTGGTAAACATGTCCTTGTCTGTGGATATGGTGAGGTAATATATCCAAGTGTATTAGCTCAATAAAGCCTTTTTAATGTTATAAAGAAATATATTTATGTTTTATATAAAAATGGTTTAAACATTAAAAATATTGTTCAGTATTTTTTCTAAGGGGGGCATTAAAACAACAATTAATCTTCCACAAATTCATTTACAATATTTATGTGTTGATTGCATCTGTATCCTTTAAAATTTTACTCCTTCTTAAGATTTATTGTTGTGGTATGATTGTATAATTAGTATTCAATTGAAAAAACAACGTTTATTTTACACAATTTAAAATTTTTAAATTGTGTAAAATAAATGTTGTTTTTTCAATTGAGTTGTCAACATTTGCACAAGATTTTTTCGCTATAATTAGTATTATTTTCACTTCTCTTTCTTAAATTATATTTCATTGGTCATAATCATATTCATTTTCTAAGATCCTTATTTCTCTAAATAAAACATCTTTAGTTTGGTGTAGTACTTCTAAAAATTTTACTTTCTCACTGTCTTACAATTTCATGAGATTCTGCACTCATCATTAAGGGACATCCATAAATTACGTGAGGTCAAAAAGGGGGAGGGGTTTGGAAAAATCTCACCATGGGGGAGGGGGGTTGATTAAAATCTCACGTCAACTTTTTAAGTTAGAAATTATAAGATTTTCTTTTTTTAAGTATGAGAAAGGAATATATGAGAAGGAAGGAGAATATTTATTTTTAAAGGTTATAGGTAAATCTCACGTGGGAGGGAGGGGGTCCAGCAAAATCTCACCAAGGGGGAGGGGGGTCCAGATTTTGGAAAAAGAACACCTCACGTAATTTATGGATGTCCCCTTATAGGCTTAATCAGTTTGCCCTAATGTGATAAAGTCTTATTTTGTTTTTGAAAGTAAGCAATCCTGATCTACACAACATTTAGTGCTAGTTTTTTTACAGGTAGGAAAAGGTTGCTGCTCAGCTCTGAAAGGTATGGGATCTGTAGTATGTGTCTCAGAAATTGATCCCATTTGTGCTCTACAAGCTTGGTAAGTAAGAACTCTTGAGTAAAAGTATTAAATAATCAGGAAAATTTTTAAAATGGATTTAACTTTTTTTTTTTTAAATCTCTAAAAGTGTATTTTGTATTCCTTCCTACAAAACTGTGTGTGGTTCTAAAAGTGTGTGGGAAAAGTTTTATTTATATTGTGAGTGTAACTAGAGTTACAAGCCCTTCTAAATTATTTATTTATTTATTTATTTAACTGTCAAACAGAAAATATCCAATTAAATGACAGTACAAAGGACAATATACTACAGTATAAAGGACAATATATACAACACCTACAACAATACCTACAACATAAAAAGACAAACATTTAAATAGAACTAAGGATATTTAGAAATAATAATGGATTTAAAAAAAGAGAAATTATGAAAAAATAAATCACATTCTGGTTAAGTATTTAAAAAATTTATGAATTCTCTCTACCATGGGTTGATATTTTAAGTAATTTTTCGTAAATAGAGGAACTTTAAATACAAATTTAGTACGTGAGTTGTATATGGGGACATGAAAATTAAATTCCTGAAGTAAAACAGGACAATCAATTTTGTTATTAAATAGGTTATAAAAAAATTTAAATATGGATATTGTTCTATTGCATTCTAAAGAGCACAAATTAAAATTCAGCCTGGCCAAAGCATTAGATGGATATTCAATATTATTAGATTTGTAATGAATATAGCGTAGAAATTTGTTTTGAATTTTTTCAATAGCATACTTGAGATTAGTGATGGGCGATTCAACTCTTTTGCAAGATCAGATCTGAGTAACTCACTCACCTTAAGGAGTTAACTCTTTAATGTAACTCAGTAACTCCCAAAATCTATATACATAAATGAATGTTCATCTGAATGTAAGTCCGTTTTAGTTTTAAACTTTTCGAACCTACATTCACTTTAAACCATACCAGAAAGCTACTCGCTCCCAGAAAGTTTCCTGAAGAATAATAATTTGAAATTGAAGCATCCCAATAACTTTTTTGGTCTATTTTCGGCTAAAAAAACCCGTATTTCATTCCTAAACCATGACATCATGGCAAAACCACCAATTGTTGTAATTAAAGATAATATAATATTAATTGTTGAAGGTATAACATCGATTGTTGTAGTATGAACATAAAAATGCTCCTTTTTACGTATGGACTGGCGAAGCCCGTGTCTAGCGCGTCAGCGCTAGTATTATATAACTTCTTAATCTTAACTACGTACATCGTACATATATCAACTAAAAAGTATGCCGGAAAAGTCATTCAAAAAATAAAAGCTTTTATATTGAACTGTAAACGAAAACGGAAATAAACCTTTAATATTTCGCCTACTGGAAATTTTTTTAACAATTTACTAACAAAAACCTACCTACAAAACAGAAGAAAGAGGGAAAGGAAATTCCCCAGTAGGGGAAACGACCGTAGAACCAAGTATTCAGACACTAACACATCAAGTTTAATATATTAATCAGCAATACTAGGTATATTTCAAAAGAAAAAATACTCACTTCAAAAATAACCACCTATCTTACAATTCGAATTCAGGCATCCAATCCAATTTCATCCGCGAACATTCTACTGCAAACTTTAACTATTCTAAATTTACTGGAAAGTAATGGTCACCAGAATGAAAAACCAGTACAATTTTTCTAATAAGTAATTTAGTTTTAATCACTCATTCATCTAAAAAATGGCGAGTTTGAGACAAAAAACACACTAAGAGCAGAAGGTTTTGGCAAGACGCCAACATTCTCGGAAATGAACTACAAACCCTTCCTTCCTTCCCGCCCTTTGAAGACACCATCATAGCTGGTAGAGGTAGACAAGCATAGCTCGTGTTTCAATTCTCAAAAATCAGTTGAAAATTTAATTTTTAAATCCAAATCAATCGCCTCATTAATCAAATAAAACACTGCTAAACCATTAAAATATTAATTTATACAGCAATCCTTTCGTTTAAGATCAAATATTTTTTATTAACAACTAGTATGTATTTTAATTAACAATAGCTGTCAGAAGTAGTAAATGTATGCCTTTCAATAATGGCAGCTCGTTTAACGAAATTCATCGTTTCGCAATCTTTTTTAATCGTCGAAATTTTTAATGGAATATCTAAATATTAAAGGATTATTAGAACTTGATAATCGTGAGAATATAAAACCATAAATATTTTTTTAATTGTGTGCAGCAAATTTTGTCAACCTAAACATTGTGATTAAGACAATGTATAATCACGCTCACAGTGCCGTGTAGAAGAGGTGTATAATAAGGGGTCATCCATAAATTACGTGAGGTGTTTTTTCCAAAATCTGGACCCCCCTCCCCCTTGGTGAGATTTAGTGAGATTTTGCTGGACCCCCCCCTCCCCCCACGTGAGATTTACCTACAACCTTTAAAAATAATTTCGTTTACATTTTGTGCTTCATATAAAGAAAATCGTATAATTTCTAACTTAAAAAATTAACTTGAGATTTTAATCGACCCCCCCTCCCCCCTTGGTGAGATTTGGTGAGATTTTTCCAAACCCCTCCCCCCCCCTTTTTAACCTCACGTAATTTATGGATGACCCCTAAACAATCATGGCCTCCAAAAATCGATCTTAAGAAACCGCTGGGAGTGAGGAATTAACTCTTATGAACTATCTGATCCCTGGGAGTGGGATTGTCGGAGTGGGAAGACCGATCTGAGGCCATCTGCTCCCAATCCCAGCTCTCCTGGGATCAAAGGAGTTGAGAGCACACAGCAAATATACTCCCAAAGAGTGGAGACTAGGAGCACGCAGCTCTTTTAACTCTGTCAACTCCTAAAAGGAAGACTTAATTCCTTCGGTTCTTCTGATCAAAGTGGGTTGTTATGGCAACGGATTACGTAGGTGCACCCCTCGCTCGCTCATCTCATAGATGATGATCACCGGCAGCCGGCGGCGTGCTGCCATCTAGTGTTTCTTGGAGGTAATATCACAAGGATTTCAAGGTAATACCACAAATTAAATCTTAAAAAGGTAAATTTTAAAAAGTACAACTGAGCTACCACTCTTTTTTCCCCACTCCTTGATCCTTCACTCAGTTTAAGGAGTTAGTTCACTGAGTTAACTCCTCAAATAATCGCCCATCACTACTTGAGATTATTCATAGAAGGACTCCAAATGACACAGTTGTATTCAAGCATAGAACGAATTAAAGTATTAAATAGACAAATAAGTACAGACACATTACAAAATTGCATAGTAGTTCTTTTGAGCAAACCTAATTTTTTGTGAGCGTTTTTGGATATTTGAAGGATATGTGAATTAAAAAAATTAAAATTATGCAGGAGACTCCGGATTTTCCTGCTTTCCAGAAAATTAGAAATTATGTACTATAGTCATAAAATATCAGGAAAAACTTGGAATTATCAAGGAATTTCAAAATGAGTTTTTGGTGGCCACCTTCTTATTTATTAGATCCTTATTTCTGGCAAGCAATAATGTAACAAAGTACTGTTTGTTATCTTTTCAAGAACCAATATTTCATTTATTAATGTGATATTTTCCCTTATTTCAGCATGGATGGCTTTCGTGTAGTAAAAATCAATGAAGTTGTACGAAACATCGATATTTTAGTAACTGCCACTGGTAAGCCCGATAGTATAGTTTTTTTAGCCTAATTTTTTGCTTTCTCAGTTGATACTGAATGTAATCTCTACTTTTTATTTGTACAGGAAATAAAAACGTTGTGACCAGAGAACACATGGACAAAATGAAAAATGGGTGCATATTGTGTAACATGGGTCATTCCAACACTGAAATTGATGTGGTGAGGATAAACCTCATGGTTTCTAATATGCAATATTAAAAATTTAACAACCTATTAATTATTTGTCAACCTTCAAAATAAACTATAAAAGATGTCCCATTTTATTTGACTTTTAATAAATTCTTTTTGCTATCATTAGAGTAAAAACCAAAAGATATATTTTCAAAAAATATATGAAGTTGTCTTTAAACTGAACGAATTTCTTTCAAGATTTTGGTAATAAAGTGATGACATTTTAATAATTTCTTAACATAGATGATAGATTTATACTAAAATATGTGTAGTATGTATTAGTTTATATGCTCTTCATCAAAATATTTTACATTTTATTTTGTATTGCTTACAAAAATAATTTAAAGTTAAATATTTACTCTTTCTTAGCAAAGTCTTAAGGGCCTTACTTGGGAAAAGGTCCGTTCTCAAGTTGACCATATCATATGGCCAGATGGCAAAAGAATCATCCTTTTAGCTGAGGTAAATATTTTATTTCTCTTCTTTTTATTTATAAAGAATTGGCTACTTCTTAAAAACACTTGTTTATACACTTAATATGGCTTAAAAAGTTAAAGTTGGCTTTTTTGACTATCATACCAATATTACCCAAATAGATAGATAGCAGGTATTTTCCGTTGGATATGGTTTTATAAAGTTTAGTTATAAAATCTTGGAAGTAATCATATTTGATCTTACAGCTGCTGTAATTAACTGGCTTTTTGTACCAGAAACTAAGGGAATACAAGTGAATAGTAAAGAAATCATGTCTTAATGAGAAGCTAAATTGTTTCAATTCATGAGTAATGCAAAAAAAGACATTGATATGATACTGTACATAAGTACAGTATAATTTAATCCCTATTCTATTACTGTACTATAGTCTTAATACTTTAGTAGAAAAATCCTGTGAATTTTTAAAAGCAAATGTTGTCTACCCTAAAGATAGGCTTACCATATTTTCTTGGGTCCAACCCAGGACATATTTTTGAAATTTCTTAATTAGTACCGTATCAAATCATCAAAGATTAAAAACTAAGAAAAAACATTCAAAGTTATAAACATTGAACAGAAATATCAAATTTTATTTCTTTATTCGACATTATTTTATCAAAAATGGTTTGATTGACTTAATTTTGTTATAAAATTCACTGAAAGTAAGTTCTCCAAATTAATACAGATGTTAGATACTGTGAAACAACGCAGTTTTTAAGAGTTTTTTCACGATTTTTCACAAAAATGTCTGGCAAATCGTAAAAGTATGAAAACCCCGGACATATTGCGACCCCGGACATTTCCCCGGACAGCACTAAAAACCCCGGACTGTCCGGGGTAAACCCGGACGTATGGTAAGCCTACCTAAAGATAATGTAACCTAAAGTTATATTGTTTGCTCTGCTACCTTCCTTTTAAACTTTGTTATTACTCAAATAGGTTATTCTGATTCATTTTTATGTTGTACATTTATCCTTAATACCTTTTGTAGGGCCGTTTAGCTAATTTGAGCTGCTCTACCATTCCATCATTTGTGGTGTCTATCACTGCTTCAACTCAAGCTCTTGCCCTGATAGAATTGTTCAGTGCTCCTGCCGGAAGATATAAAGGAGATGTATACCTCTTGCCTAAAAAAATGGGTCAGTGACCTCATTCATAATTATATCTTTTCGAATATTTTGGTTTTAGTGTAGTAATTTCAAAATTAGGTTTAGTTTTCCTCTAAATATGTTTTATTTTGACATCTGTCTCTTATGGGTTTATTTTTATACCATACAGAAGTAATAATCTATTACTTGTGTTGCTGATTCATGTTTGTAATTAAACCGAGTTATATTTTCATTATGTATAATTCCGAGTCATTTTAGAGTTTCTGTTCAATTTAGTGTCTTATTATAGATGAATATGTTGCAAGCCTTCATCTTCCCACATTCGATGCTCATCTAACTGAAATGACAGATGAACAAGCTCGTTACATGGGCTTAAACAAAGCTGGTCCTTTTAAACAAGCCTACTATAGGTGAGTATTAAAAAATATTGAACTGTAATTGAAGACTTATTGGGTTGACTCTTTAATGAAGAATATTCAGTTTTCTCCAAATATTTTAATTTTAAATCGATATTCAGTTATGAAATTTTTGCATTTGACATATTTGTATTATAATTTTTTTATTTTTTTAATGTAAATTTATCATTTATTTTTCTCCATCATAATATTAATGTGTCATTTAAGTTAATGCCTCAAAAAAATTCTGCAGATATTCTGAAATGCTATAGTATTAGATTAACCAAAATGTTATTTTCCCATACAGCATTTTTTTACAAAAAAATATTAAGTAATTTTTTTCTTAAGAAAATGTTGCTACTCAGGTTTAATTTTGGGTTTAAAATAGTTCAGTAAAATCAAATTAATGATTGCATTCTTATATTTTACAAAATGAAATAAAAACATATCTATTACACTCATATAACTTAGTTTTTTATTCTAAATTATTTGATTTAAATGTCTGTTGCTAAAATGCTGTTCTTTAAATTTTAGGTATTAATCATGGAGTCCAACTTATCGAAAAGGATTTTATCATAAGGTCCAACACAGGGTTTGATTGAATTTCTATCATTCCAGTACATTGTATTTTCTAGTAAATGGAAGTCGAGGAATCTTCTGGTATTAACGCCACGTTTAAAGAACAGAATGTTATTATTTTTAGATATTACCTCAAGAATATATTTTCATGACTTAAAAATTCTGTTACTTCAAGAAAGTATTGAGAACGTCTCAACGTGTGTTATCATTTTCTTTTGGCACATGTTCTGTGATCTGCTGCTTACATTCAAATTTTCATCAATTCTTGTGTTTCATACCGTGCATTTGTTTTCTGCTTTTGTGAAAGTGTTATGGATATATTTATTACTTTGTGTTTTGTAGCATGAATTTTTAATGTTAATGCTTTTGTTACGTAATACTTTTCAACTGCTGTTTGTTCTTGGTTAGTGTTATCGATTTCAAGTAAACGCTTTTTTGTTATTGTGTATTTGCACTGTAGTGTTTTGATTGTGCATCTTATCCATATTCAGTTATTGTACTCGTTAATTTGTGGGTTGTATTAGTCTATCTATATAAAGTTTCTGTATTAGAACTGCACATAATGTGGAGGTTATTGATGCTCTCCTGTGAAGCTTGACAAATCATCAGAAATACTTTTCAAATTTTAAAATTATTTATTCTCTACGATTTTTTTAATAAGATGTTGATCTTAGATTTGTACTTGTAGAATGTAATACAGGTTTTCAACCTCATTGCGGAACTTAACATATATTTTGGTAAATTTTTCAATTATTTTAGATGCTCTCTTAGAAAAAAATTCAATGACTACGAACTTATGTCCAATATATATTTTGTTTCAAATTGAGGATATTGCTTGGTACCAGTTTTAATTTGAGCTTGGATCTGTAAAATATAGCTTGATACTATAGTGTATTGCTGTTAGATATGTTTTGATATAAAACACTCGTTCAGTATTATGCTGCAGCTATGATTCTCTTTCAAATATACTTCTTAGGTATTTGTTTTAAGGATGGCTGTGTATAACTATAGTTTAAACCATTCCCTTGCTAAACCCTTGTTGTTCAAAGAATTTTATAAAACCTAAAACCTCTGTACAGGTTTTATGTAGATTGGCTATTATAGACATGAACAAATTCAGTAGACTCTCCTTTTCATAAAACCCTGTAACATGGAAATAGACACCACAACTATTTTACTATTAGCTGCTACAAGGTATCAATTGCAATATGTTTTCAACTCAGCGGTATTCAATTCCCATACTTTTCTTAATCCTGGACCTTGAATTCTCTGAACTGAGCCTTTCAGTCTAACCTAGTTTTAAAGATAAGCAAATAAATTTGTAATTTTAAAGCAACTTGCACGCACATTAAACATATTTGCTGGAATGAGTAATGTTTTTCTATTTTCTCCTTGATGTATTGTTTTCTTACTTGTTGAATGTTTTAAAAGCCCTGAAAAGTTTTCATCTTTTTAATAGCATTAATTAACAGCCTACTGTGCTTTCTCATGTGTCTGAAATCTTAAAATATGATGCTTAGCTACATTTATAGACACATTCCATTACATATTCTTAATACATACTATAAAGGGCTGCACATTTCAGTTTTGAAAAAGGCACAGGACATTTAAAATGTGTCCAATAATTTAGCTTGTGGCTTGAATTTCAACCTAGTAAAACACTTGTCTGGCATCGAAGTTGATATATTCAATAAATCATTTATTTTTATATCTTTTTAAATATGATTAATAAACTTTAAACAATTTATTCAAGATAGTCACATTTTAAAGGTGAATAAATAGCAATAAGAGTTTTTAAGGTCAAAGTAAATAGGTACAAATAGTTATTTTCAGTTGTGTTAAAATGTAAGATATCGTCGGATACAGGCGAAAGGCACTAAGTCACTTTTGGCAGATCTTTTGAAAGCGGTGAAACGGCGCCAACGAACGAGCAGAGTCTTGGCTCATCTCTAAAATCTCGCCAAACTGGAAAGCTTTTTCAGAGGAAGCACCAGATGCACGAAAAGCTTGCACAAGCTATAAGAATGACAAAGATAACCAATCCGAAAAAATGCTAAAAATCTAACCCCTATCTTATACTTCTTTCTCTAAAAATATCAATACCCACATATAAATTGCGCACATCCATCACAATGAGTAAAATACAATTTACACTTCAAATTAATTAAATTTGTACGAAAAACGTTTTAATAATTTTCCCCCTCTCTCTCCTTGTGGACGGGGGCTGCTTTGTGACAGTTCGATTCCCGGCCTTGCGCAGGGTGTATTTTTCTATCTATGTGGTAGTAAAAATTCTGTTTATGTCTATTACTTGATAGAGATCAAGCCCACAACACAAGGCAATGAATATGCGTCACCAAATCCAATTCAATCCACCAGCTTTTAAAATATAAAAAATACTTTCTAAAATTTAAAAACTTTAATTTATTTTAAATTTCTCTTCTACACTATAACTAGAATGGCAACGGTAAAATGATCACCAAACTTGGCATAACCTCATACGGAGTATTAGCGCAAAAAGTGACTTAGTGCCTTTCGCCTGTAATCCGACGATATGCTTGTATTTATTTTACCCTAATCGAAGAAAATAGTACCTTTCCTAATTCCATTTAAGTAGTACTTATTTTATTTAACTACTGTGTAAAAACAATAATGAAACCAAGGTATACAAACTTTTAAACTATTACATATGCTATTTAGGATTGTCACTATTAAAAAAATATATGTTAGACAGTAGTTTTTATAACAAAACGACACAAATCACTGTGAGTATAATGTTTAGTTATTGAAATGATTTAAGATAGCTTTATAGAAAATTGATAAAATGTGCATGAATGTTTCACAACTAATTCAATGTTATCGAAAGTAAAGCTAAAATAATTCTGGACTTGATTAATAACAAGCTACATCATAACATTGTTTGAAAAGTATTAAAATTGGATCTTTTGATGCATGTAATAGTAATCTAAAATACATACTTTGTAAGCATAAACTAGGAATTTGTATCTGCATTATACATTAATACTGAATTTCTGAAAAATGTTACTGAAGCAGATTCTAAGGAGGGAAGAATTCTGCTGTATTATTGGATGCTAGTAGTTTATTTTTTATACAAAATTGCTTTTTAGATTGTTTTTCTGTATTTCGAAAGCAAAGCAAGTTTACTTATATTTTCATTTCTATTGTGTTCAGGTGATTGGTATTTTGAAGTTTAGTGTTATTTTATTATTTTTGTGTGAACTAAAATCGGTGGAGGGCATAGCCAATACTTTTAAGTACTTGACATAAAGTTCATTTTAAATGCATATACCTAGAAGTTTCAGTAATGTCCTTCACTGCTCAAACTATGATGTGTTCATTTCTCAGCTCTGTACTTTTCTGGCCAAAGGAGCCGCACTTGATGCTTTTATTTAAAACCCCAAGTTGTTGCCAAATTTGACAACTTTTTTGCAGATTAGAAATTGTCTTACTACAAGATACTGTAACAGCATACTATCAAGGTTGCTACATTTTGGTGCATTAACATGGAAACTTTTTTTAAAGAAAGTATCAATTGCAATCCTTAAAATGGAAAAGTACCTGCATCATTGATGTGAGAAAATTCTTAACTGCTTAGCAAAATGTAATTTATGAATTTGCAATTAAATTGTTTAAAATTTAAAACTAGTTTCAAGTTTATTGTTAATTTTTTATGTTTCAAAAATTTTATATTAAATAAGTTATGCATACATAATAATGTATTGCTAACAAACAATCTTTGTTACTTTACAATTTTTCCCTTTATCACAACATTTAAAAACTATTGTAATAAAATATATTAAAATTTTTCTGATTATTTTTTCTAATTTTAAAAGTTTAAGTAACCTGAAATGTGTTCTACTTGAAATTCTAAAATATATTTTTGTCTGATAGACTTTGTAAAGAATTGAATAAAGAAATTATGCCATCTGTGTATACCCTACCTGTTGTGATAAGATTTTTTTGGTAAATAAAGTGTATAGAATTGCAATGTGTTTACTCAGTAATGCCTACATTAAGCAACAGTAATTTGTAAAAAAAATTATGCACAAATTTAGAAAGTTGATAGAATTACAATGTGTTTATTCAGTAATATATGCCTACATTTTTAGCAACAGTAATTTGGAAAAAAAATATGCACAAATTTAGAATAGGAGATTTTCTGTCAGATAGGAAAAAGATCTGGAGACCTTCAAATGGGAACTCTCTCTCACATACATTAAATATAAAATACTTAACACACTTACAAAAAACACATTGTTTATTAGAAATCTTATATATACAATACAGGGTGTTTCAAAAGTCCGTTTTGTGGCTTTTATTTGGAACCAACGTGTCCTAGGGTCACTGAAGTATGGTCTACCCCTAGGTAAGTGACCCTGGAGAATCCATTGAGATGACTTACAGTGCCCCTAGAAAGAAGATGGAGCAAAACCTCAGTGAGAGTATTGTTGCCATCGTTATGAAGAACTCACTGAAAAAAGTTTCGTGAAAATATATTGAATATTCGCGGAGATATTAGCATGTGAAAATAGCACCTTTTCAGACCTCAAAAAAGATAAAGTTTGTAAATTTGCAAATTTTTTGTGTTATTGTGTAGTTTTGTGAGTTTTTAGTTGAATAAAGGCAAAATTTAATTTAAAAATTGGAAAAACTTGCAAATTTGACTTTTTCTTTTTTCAAGTCTGAAAAAGTGCTTTTTTCACATGCTAATATCTCTGCGAAGATTCAAGTTATTTCATAAATCTTTTTTCTGCGAGTTCTTTATTACGTTGGCAACAATAATCTCATAGAGGTTTTCGCTCCATCTCTTATAGTTTTTAAATAAAATTTTTTAACATTTTTATTTCACCGCTAGGGGACGATGGAAGTCATCTCAATGGATTCTCCAGGGTCTATTACCTAGGGGTAGACCTTACTTCTGTGACCCTAGGTTATGTTGGTTCCAATCCAAATAAAATCTGCGAAATGGACTTTTGAAACACCCTGTATAATTATCAGTTTTCAAATTTTTGTAGAATCCTGTTTTTTTTAAAAAGGCAAAATTTTTTTACAAAAAATTTCAAATTCACATAAAAACAACATTTAAACCAATTTAGGAATTTTTAAAGTAAAACAACTTAATTGTAACAATATTAATTGAGTTCAGATCCTCTCTTTTTTTTAATTTGTGTAAATGTTGAAATATTTAAATTCAAACCTAAAAATATCACTGATATTAATGGTAGCAAATATGCTACCAATAAGTGTAACTTCATAATTCAATAATTATTTAGCTTCAATTTTCAGCATGTTTTTAAGATATTGTAGCAATCATTGCCTTAAGTTATTATAATTTATAATGTTTATTTTCAGTTCCCAGTTTCAAATTTTAAAAAAATGAATTAAAAATTTTTAAATTAAAATTTTTCTAATTAAAAAATGGAGCATTTTTATATTATTTGGCCCTAAATTACATGAATAAGATAAAAAAAATATTTCCATACTTATTTCTGGCTGTGGGCATTATATAGTTTTTTAGCTAGATCAGAGTTAGCCTTGGTCCACAACAACTTAGGATAATCGGGACTACTGTACTTAAAATCTCCAATTTTATTTGTATTCCCAGCTCACAATTCTGCTGAATAAATTTTAAGAGGCCCCATTATATACAGGCATGAGTTTTTTCAGCCTTTTGGCTGATTTCCGCCTTTTTCCGCTTTTTCTCATTTTTTTCCGCCTTTTCTCTTTTTTTCCCTCCTTTTCTTGTTTCTGTGTTCGCTTTTTGTTGTCGGCCATTTCTCCGCCTCTACTACAAAAGTACATTAAACTCTTTCAAGCTTCATCACCATTAATTCATAAAATGCATGATAAGCAGTTGGAATTATTACAGAACTTTATGGCTTGCTTTATTAGACCAGAAGTTATGCAACCAATTGGTGATTCTGCAGAAAAAATTGTACAACTAAATGTGGAAGATAAGGGTAACCATCTGCCAAGAAAAACCATTTTTGTTGGAGAAGCAGCTAAAAATACTATTTCTTTATCTTCTAAATCATGCTTGGATCATGGGCGTAGCCAGGGTTCCACTTAGGGGGGGGCAAGCCGGGTCGACTTTTTTATGTTTATGGAGAACAATTTTAAAGCCCCGTGAGAGAGGGCCGTAGCCCCAGTATTATTTTTCGAGGTGCTTTTGACCTTTAATGAAAAGGTTTTGTGGGTAGTGTAGAAACAAAGAGGTCTCTTTCATCCATAGGTTTAATGTAGTTTTTCAAAACTTTTTTAGGGAGAATTTGCGTCCAAGAAAAATTCATATAAGAAAGGTTTTTAGTAATAAAGGTTCAGGTTTCAAAGGGGGGTCTGGGGGTTCTCCCCCAGAAAATTTGTGGAAATTTGACCATAATAACAGGGTTTTAAACTGTTTTATAGTACACGTAAACCCAAATTTGGATTAACATTTTTAGGTAGAATTTTGATTTTAATGAACTTATTACAAAAAAGTGTGAATGATAAAGGTTTAAATACTTAAGGGGGGCTGGCTTTCCACCCGCAGAAAATGTTTTTGGAAATTTAACCCTTAGAACAAGGTTTCAAACATGTAAACGCAAATATGGGTATCATTTTTTAGGTAGAATTTCGATTTTAATGAACTTATTATCAAAAAAAGTGTGGATAATAAATGTTTTAATACTAAAGGGGGGGTCTGGGGGTCCTCCCCAGAAAAATTTTGAAAATTTGACCCTAAAAAACTGGGTTTTAACTTAACTAAAAGTAAATTACTCAGGACTTAGGGGGGGGCAGCTGCCCCTCCCTGCCTCCCCCTGGCTACGCCCATGGCTTGGATACTATTAAAATATTTCAAAAACAAGTTCTTGAAGCTTATGTTGGCTGCACTAAAGTCCTTCAATTAAAAATGCCTGTTAAAAATCAATTATTAAAAGCAGTTTCCAGCATTGATCCTTGGTGCAGACAACATGCATCTTCTCTGGAACAAATGCTCAAATTGCCTGCTCTTGTCAGAAATGTTGTCAATTCTGATGAAATAGAGGACTATGAACTGGAAGTTGGAAGATTCCAAGTTGATTCTCTCCCTCAACTCCAAGAGAATGAACAGAAAGACTCTTGGTGGGCTGAACTAAAGCTTTCAAACAAATACCCCTTACTCTCTAAGATGGCCCTGGCCCTCTTGACTTGTTTTCATGGCCCTAAAGTTGAAGAAAGCTTCAGTGTCATGAACAATGTTATAACGAAAGAAACAAGTCGGATGAATGTATGTACCTTTGACGCCATTCAGACAATAAAATATGACTTGAGGGCCCAAGAAAAATCCTCCATTGCTGTTTACAGTAAGGAGGATTATTTAAAAGATCCTGTCAATAAAAAATTATGTCTGAACATGAGAACAGCTTGTAAAAAATACAAGGAAGAAAAGGAAAATAATGCAGCATTAAGGAAAAAGAAGTTATCAAACTATTCTAACAATAAAGAGAGAGCATTATCAAAAGCTGCTGCCAAAAAAATCTGTGCCAGGATTGCAGAAAAGGAAAGAAAAAAACATTCCAAGAAATTAGCTTCTAAGAGTAAAAAAATTGCTGACCCTCTAAATCAGGTATGGGCAACCTTTTCGAATCCGCGGGCCGGAATCAATGATTATAATGACGTGAAGGGCCATAGAGTAGATAATAGGTTATATTTTTTAAAGTAAAATATGAGTAGTTTTACTATATATAGTTACGAAGTTTAATACTAAAGTTAAAATTTAATCTGGACTTATACAATATATTGATTACATATTACATACAATAATTGAATCGTCAGTTTGAAGAAGGGAATAAGTCCAAAAATCAAGTTTTGAGAAAATCGAAAAAAAGAAATGGAATTTTCATTGTATGGATATCGATTTCACAACTTCAAGGGGCGATATCTCCCTATAGGGGTTAGTTATTTTCCCCCTCTTTTCACCCATGTGTAGGGCAAAGCTTGGAGATTGTTTTGAGCACAAAAAGTCAATTTGTCATTTTTTGGACTTATTCCCTTCTTCAAACTGCCGATTCAATTATAATGAGTTAAATTAATCTAGACTAAAATAATGTCTTGATTACATACAATAATTATAATGTTTAAGTTACATTAATATGAGCTATAATGATATTCAGAGCTCATAGTAATGAAAAAATATTTCAGGACAGATATTTAACAATGAGGAAGTTGCATGATTTTTTTTATTTTTTTAATCGATTCTTCGAATTTTTTAATCCAATAAGCAACTACCCAACATTTCAGGCCCATCGAGAAATGTTTTGATTGCCAAAAAAATAAACAAAAATCCACTTTTTAAAAGCGCGCGAAAACGCCAAGAGTTTGGGATCATCGTATGTAGACGTCATCATACGATAAACATTGTGGGACAGCAATGGAGTTGTTGACATCTTTAAACAATAAGCGTTTTCAGTCACGTGTTTTTTTCTCGACTTTGAAGTTAAAATATTTAATTACTTGTACATTTTTTTGAAAAATTGACTAGATATTTAATTTTACCATACAAAAAACCATACGGAACACTTGTTTGTTTTTGAAAATCTGACACATGCAACTTCCTTACTGTCATTACATGATACAGGAGAATTAATGGAGGAGAAATTAATGTTCAGGAGGACCAATTAACTTTAGCAGCATTGGGAAAGGCAGAGAATGAATATAGTCCGTCGGGATGGGAATATCAACCGTCGGCGATCGTCCATCGTGAAGTAACAACTCTCCCACGCTTATAGACGCCTCCCAAGAACGAAATATAGTTCAACAGCACGTTTTAACTGCTAAAATTAAGTTATTTTCGGGGGAAAATTCTGTATCCCCTCTTTCGCTCTTGTTGACGAAAACCAGTGTTTTTTGGTACAATTTTTAAAATGTTCCGCGGGCCGGACCAAATGACGAGGCGGGCCGGATCCGGCCCGCGGGCCGTAGGTTGCCCATCGTTGCTCTAAATCCACAAGATCCTGGCTGGCATGAAGAACAAATGTAAGGATGGTGGTGATCCTCAAATTCAAAAACATACTAAAGATAATAGTTCTAAAGCTAAATTAAATGCAGAGCCTCTGCTAATACCGTCTTTGAATCCACCACAGGAACCCAAGAAACGCAAGGCTCCAATTACTAGTGGTGATCCTCCAAATAAAAAGTCTAAAAATCAGAATATAAAAGATATGCTTCTGAGATTAGGGGCTAAAAAGAACTAAATTGTAAATTGAGTGAAAAATAAAGATAATTACTATGTTATTATAATTGTTTGTCTTATGTTTTTAAATTTTCATCAAAATTTAAGAGATTTTTACTTTTGTGATCATGTATAATTATTTATTTGTAAAAGTTGGTTCAGGTAATATACAGGGTGTTTCAAAATTGCAGAATACGGCTTTTATTCGGAACCAGTCCCTCCTAGGGTCATGGAAGTAAGGTCTACCCCTAGGTAAGTGACCCTGGAGAATCCATTGAGAGGACTTACAGCGCCCCTAGCGGCGAAATTAAAAAGTTAAAAAAATTAATTTAAAAACTAAAGGAGATAGAGCAAAAACCTCAATAAAAGTTTTGTTGCCAACGTCAAGAAGAACTCATTGAAAAAAATTTGATCAAAATATCTTGAATATTCGCGCATATTTCCGATTTCAGCATGAGAAGCGCAACAGTGTACCGATAGACCAATAGGATTGCAGTTTTAGCCCCTCCCATCAACTACATCAACTCAGGGAAGCATAAAAAAGCGAATATTTAAAGTTTTAGAATAAAATATGTTTTTGGATTCGTTTAATTATCATCAGAACTTTGCTTTTAACTTGTTAAGCATGCATGGGAAAAAATAAATATTTTCTATTTTAAAATTATTTTATTTATAGAATAATATTTCTGATAACGTATGAAAGAAATCTTTAAAATAAATTTCTTATTGGAACAAATGTGATTTAAAAGATTACAATTTCTAATTATCTCAATCTACTCAAACAATGTAGTATTTATATGGAATTAACTTATTTTAATGAAGGAATTTTCTGAATTAATACTTGCTCCACAGTAAAACATAACGAAAAAGTATTAGAACGAAAAAGAAATAAAAAAAGAATCTCACTTCATTCACAACTTTTAAATTAAATACCCAAACCCCGTCTCATTAAAAAAAATAAGAATATACATACATTGGTATAATATGTATTCTTCTTAGTTCTTATTTTAATATTTTTTTGATGTATGACGAAGGGGAAGGGAGGAGCTAAAGCCGGAATCATTGAATCTTATTGGTCTATCGGTACACTGTTGCGCTTCTCATGCTGAAATCGGAAATATGCAATATTCGCGGAGATATTAGCATGTGAAAATAGCACTTTTTCAGGGGTCAAAAAGTAAAAAGTTCTCATATTTGCAAATTTTTTTTGATTTTTTGATTAAATTTTGGTTTCTTTCAACTAAAAAAACAAAACTACACTATTTCACTGAAAAATTTGCAAATATGCGAACTTTTTACTTTTCGACCCCTGAAAAAGTGCTATTTTCACATGCTAATATCTCCGCGAATATTCAAGATATTTTGATCAAATTTTTTTCAATGAGTTCTTCTTGACGTTGGCAACAATACTTTTATTGAGATTTTTGCTCTATCTCCTTTAGTTTTTAAATTAATTTTTTTAACTTTTTAATTTCGCCGCTAGGGGCGCTGTAAGTCCTCTCAATGGATTCTCCAGGGTCACTTACCTAGGGGTAGACCTTACTTCCATGACCTTAGGAGGGACTGGTTCCGAATAAAAGCAGTATTCTGCAATTTTGAAACACCCTGTATTCTGTTTATATTATGTGCTTAAATTTTATTTCTGCCAAAATTATATATTGCACGCTACATATTTGTGTATTGTAAATTTAAGCTCACTCGCTTTTTCAGCCTTTTTCATTTTTGTGCAAACTCATGCCTGTATATAGAAAAAGTGGTTTTCTAACTTTTTAGAATATTATAAGGAGTTCTCTTGTGAGATTTTGGATTTATGAAAGACTTTATTAAAAGGAGACATCAAATCATATACCCCAGATCTTGGTATTGAACTAATTTTTTAGGCTTTTAAGGTAAAATCGTTTTACAGTCCTCAAAGTTACACCTAAACATTATCTATTTGACTTCGAAGATTTCTATATCAAAATTTTGAATGAGCTTCTCACTATTTTTTAGTCTAGAGTTGAAATCATTTATAAAATAAGGTATTATAAATCTACTAACTAAAAGAGAATTATAAGATTTCTATAATAATTTTATCAGTTAGTAATTAGTAAGGAATTGCTATTTTCAACTCTAATATTCCCCTTTTTATTACCAAATCCTTAAAAAAGAATTAAGCTATGAAAATAGACTTGAACACTCTTTGTTTATTGCAGAAACCTATCGAGTGCAAGAATAAAAGAATTCTTTCGCAAAAGGTTTAGGAAATTTTTTTAGTCTAAAACATCCAAATAAGTTCTACTTCAAGAAAAAAAAATTACGTAAAAAAACCTTCATAAAAACGTAGTGAGTTTCTATTCAGTTTTCTCAAAACTTGAAAAGTGGCATTTAACATTTTTCTGAAATTCAATTAATCAATTCAATTAATTTCTGATTCAATGAAGAATGTATGAATCAAAAGGCATTCAGGTCAAGACCACTGAATAATTAACTGATGCTGAAGAATAAAAAGTGTTACTAAGAAAAAAGGATGCTGCAAAGCAAAGATAATTAAGCACAAAAGGGATGCTAGGAAGCATAAAGACAAAAGCAAAAAGAGATACTCAAGAAAAAAATAGATTATAACATGCATTAAGTTAAGAGGCTCAAGAGCAAAGGAATGCTCAGAAGAAAAAGGCTATAAGAAACAAAGGGGTGCTAAGAAGCAAATAAACTCAAGAAAAAAGATGATTATTAAATGCCTAAATACGTGTAATAAAAGTCAGGGTGCCAAGTCGAAAAGTGCGAAAACGCGTAAGATCTAAAAATTTTTGATGGTTTCTGATAGAGTTAATAGTGTAAATTTCAAAACCGGTTGATGAAACTCTTCAAATGTTGAGCATTTTTAAAAATCAAAAGTTTTTAAAAATCGACGAAAAACATTTCAAAAAAGCAAAAAAATAATTTATAGTTATGATTCATGTTTAATGGCTATATTTTTCAGTGCTAAGTACGAATATTCCATTAAAAATTAAAATATCTATTTTTAAAAACTAGGGAGCTACCGCCCCCTGCTCACTATCGCTCACCAACCCCCGTAAACTGCTGACGCAGGACCTTTTAGAATTGCTTCGCAATTCCCACAAATTCCAACTCGCTGAACTTAAGGCTTGTGTCATACCTGGCGTTCGTAAGACGTGACATCGATCCATCACCATTAAAAAACGATTAAGATACTACCAGGAGGAGGGGCGATCGGAGTGAACTCGAGGGGGCGATATAGTAGATAACTCTTGATGATAAAAGATGACACCCCCTCGAGTCCCCTCCTCTCCTCCCCTTATCGCTCCTCCCATTGACAGTGTGAGTTATTGGAGCGACTGCTTACAGCAGTCCGGTCTGTCACGACCCTAATACACTTTATAAAACAATTAAACAATTTACAGAAAAAACGTCAACCAACTTTCCGAAAATTCGTCACCAAATCCCCTCCATGAATAAATCTCCCATAAAAACTTATCAAAAATTTAAACGAAATGTTTTTAAAAATATTCATCTTAATTATCTTTAGTCTATGATTATAAAAATAACTAATTCTAATTGTTTATCAATATTCGAACCAAACAAAAACCATTATTTTAAAGTAACTCGTTAGTATAATATGCCTGTGTTTATCATTCATATTTTTTAAACCCAGACTTGTTAAACAATACCGTTTAGCAATTGAAAATAATAAGAGACAAAACATCACTATGTTTACAATTAATTTCGATAAAATCAGACTAAAAATTATAAACATTGGACAAAAAGTGTGAAAATTTTAGAATAAAATAGCGTACATGTAAGTTTTTATTAGAATATGTTTTTATCAGTCTTTGAGTGATATTTCATGAAGAAAGTACTTTTTTAAAAGTTGAAAAAACATGTTTCATCTTAAAATATAGCGTCAATCGGTCGTTGTGATTGGATGAATAATAATTTGATTGACAGTACTTGCTTTTGTAACTGCGACCTTATCCGTTATCTAAAAAAATGGAAATATTTTAAAATTGAGATTGTTTTTGAAAAATCGAAGGGCCTATACTCGGAAATACAGAAAGAATCCGGACATTTTGATACCATATATGTGTCATTCTGTTCAGTAATTAAAAAGCCTTTCTCTGGAAACCGTTCACCAAAAACTTTTTTTTAGAATAGAGCGAGATTATTTAAAAATTTGGATAATCGAAAAAATTTGAACATCCTCAAAACCACAAAATAACTTCAAAAGAAAGTAATTCAAACGGTTTTTCGGAATGAGTTAAATTACATAAATACTAAAATCGGAGGTAAATCGAACAGTAAAAAGTTTAATTTTTTCAAATTGTGCCCTCAAAAATCAACTTTTTTTTTAAATTCGAGTCAAAAATGTTTGAGGCTGATGCCAAGGTCATTTTCCTATGGATATTGTAATTATATAGCTATATCAGGGCCGTATCCAAGAGGGGGGGTTCAACCCCCCCCGAAATTTCGACGTCCATTTTTTACTTACTGTTTTTCGCTAAAAATTCGTCTTAACCCTCTCGCCACCATGGGCCTCATATGAGGCTCCTACTTATGAGCTCAATTTTTGCATGATATATAAACACGCAAATTTATTTTCTTTTCATCAGTGACTTCACTGATTCATGTAGATCACATATGGACATATGAGACTTCTACAATCTACATGGTTTCTGAATTCGTTCCTAAATGGCAGCAAGATGATTTATACCTCAATGTTTACATTTTAAGCTCTGATGCTTGTGAAGAGAAAATACTAGCGAGATACTCTAAGCCAGCGGTTCTCAAACTGTGCTCCGCGGAGCCCTTAGGGCTCCGCCAAGCATTTCCAGGGGCTCCGCGAAGAAATTTGAAATAAATACATTTTTTGATAATTTCTAATTTGCTTTTCTCTGAAATGTTATACATAACTTTCTGTAAGGTGTTGGTAAGGTCTGCTGGTTTTTGCCTTTTTCAGGTCTTTTTTGGTTAACCAAAACAAGTAAAAACCCTGTTTTTAGGGTCAAATTTCCAAAACTTTTCTGGGGGAGGAATCCCCAGCCGTTTGGGCCAGCCGTTTGGGCGCCGTTCCCGTTTCGGCACCAAATTTTTCTTCTAATTTTTAGAAGAATTATGAGAGTTCTATTTACTTTCATTTTATTTCTGCCACTGAAACGGCCGCGCCGAATAGTAGCACACCAAGGAACCCCATTCCCCCACCTCTCAAATTGATTACTCAGCACCTTTTTTTATAAAGTTCACCAAAACCAAGGGAAAACCTGTTTTTAGTAGAATCAAATTTCCAACCCCCCCCCTTTATAGTATTTGGAACTTAATTACACAAAACGTTTCTTATATTAAGTTCTTTAAGATGCAAATTCTGCCAAAAATGTATAAAAAGCTAACATTGATCCTATGGCATGGGAGGGGATAAGGAATGATTTTGGGCCCATGTGTAAATAAATTTCGATATGTACCTCTGACGTATGGTCTAACAGCCCCCCGAAACAGCTCTCGATTTCAAAAGAAGTAACTTTTAGGAAAACAAAATTTACAGATGTATATGTATAGATTTCCGTATGAATCCTTTGTTCATGCATCTCCGGCATAATGATTAAAAAGTGATAGCTTTAAATACAGAAATTTAAAATAAATATTTACATTGTATCCAATGATGAAATATAATTGGTAAACAAAATATTCCATATATCCGGGGGTGTATATCAAAGGGGCGAGGGGGCCCTACCTCTTCCCCGGAAAATCGGACTACATATGAAACAAGTTAAAACCATGTTATTTAGGGTCAAATTTCCGAAATTCTTTTGGGGGAGGACCCCCAAAACCCCCTATTGTACTTGAAACTTTATTATTGTCAATTTTTATAGTAAGTTCGTTAAAATTTAAATCCTACCTAAAAATGAATGTCCAAAATTTGGACAATGATGTACCTAAAACGAGTTAAAAAAATGTTTTTAAGGATCACATTTCACAAAATCTTTTGGGGAGGAAGGACCCCCAGACCCTTCTATTGTACTTGGATCTTAATTCGTCACAATTTTTCTTACAAATAAATTATCTTAGATGCAAATAAATTTTTAAAAGCTACGTTAAACTGTTAAATATGCATGGGAGGGGCTGAGGAATAATTTTGGACCCCTCCCGAAATAAATTTCTATTATGCTTTTTTTATTTCTAGAAGCAATGGGTTTTATGCAATTTGCTTTTATACCTTGAAAAATTTATTTCGGAAAAGGGCTCCGCGAATAATTTGTCTCTTGAAAAGGGCTCCGCGACATAAAAAGTTTGAGAACCCCTGCTCTAAGCTTCTGTAGAAAATTTTTTATAGGTTGGTTGATATTTTCTTATATCGTAACCTTCTAATATTATGACCAGGTCTTTTAATAAGTTCTAAACCAAACCAAGTAACTCCAAACTAAAAAAAT
Organism: Tetragnatha versicolor; assembly: GCA_024610705.1. Classification (NCBI taxonomy): domain Eukaryota; kingdom Metazoa; phylum Arthropoda; class Arachnida; order Araneae; family Tetragnathidae; genus Tetragnatha; species Tetragnatha versicolor. Next base: position 22,055,170 of record JANDEH010000011.1, on the reverse strand, counting down.
CTATCCATATCCGAAATTCGGATGAGGCGTACCAAGACGAGTTGAAAAAGTGGGGTTTTTGACTTAAATTTCCAAAAATTTTCTGGGGGAGGACCCCCAGACCCCCTTTCAGTGGTTTTAGTAGGAAATTTCACTACCTTTTCCGTATTACCATTAAAAAGAAGATTCAATTGGATTATGAAAATTCTTAGCCCCCTCCCAAAACCAAATCCTGGATCCGCCACTGGCTTACATGGAGCAGTTCCTTCTTCCTTCTATACTTTAACTTTAACCCAAAGGATCTAAAAATGGGCTAAAACTACTTTAAGCTTCAAATTTCTAAAATTTAAAAAAGGAAAACTTAAGAAAACAGAACAAGATAAAACTAGAAAAATTTAGGACCTAACTCCTTCCGAAATAAAAGTCTTGTAACAGCCAGAGGGTCTTATGGGTTTTGTCCCATAGACAAACAGTTGAAATTACACCGAAGATACCTCCTGAAAACTGAAAACCCACTTGCCTCCCCTGAAAAAGTGGGCACCCCACCAAAGGGAAATTCCTGGCTACGGGCCTGGGGGAGGTTTGTCAAAAGAAATTCTTGAAACTTAGTTCGATATTGTCGGTGACCAAGGTAAGTGTAGACAGCGGCGGATACAGGATTTGGTCTCTGGGGGGGGCTAAGAATTTTCAATATCAAAATCGACTTCCAATAAATGTTCTAAAGGGGGGTCTGAGGGTAAATTTAAATCTTTAAAGCAGATTTTCAACTCGTTTTGGTACACCTAATCAGTTATTATGTATCTATCTGTATTATTGTTCTCTATTCTCTGTATTAGTTCCAAAGGGGAGTCTGAGGGTCCTCCCCCAGATAATTTCTGGAAATTTGACCCTAAAAACAGGATTTTAACTCGTTTTGGAGTCGCTTTTCCCTTTTTTCCACCTCCCGAGTTCCCACTTCCCCTCTTTCTCACGGTTAGTGCTTTATTCCTATTGGGGGGGTTAAAGCAACCCGAAGGACCACTCCTTGTCTCCTTGTTAGTCCCAAAATTTTCAAGGAACGACTGTAATAATAAATTTCAAAGGGTATTGGGGGTTCTCCCCAAGAAAAATTTTGAATTTTTAACCTTAAAAGTAGGGGTTTTATGCACATTTTAAGACCAATTTTTAAGGAAAAACAATAAGTAAAAAATTGACGTCGAAATTTCAGGGGGTTCAACCCCCAAACCACCCCCTTGGATACGGCCCTGACTGCAAAGATCAAGTTCTTTCAAGGGAAAGTTCCGTACCCTCTCTTTTGCTCTTGTTGACGAAAACCAGAGTAATTTTTCGAGTACAATTTTTAAAATTTTCCGCCGGCCGGAACAAATGGCGAGGTGGACTGAGGCGGACCGGAGGTTGCCCATATGTGGGAAGTGGGATAGAACCTCCTTATAAAAATTTCGGAGGGGGATGTTGATATTTCGGGAGGGATCTTTTTACGAACAAATTTTCCATGACCACTATATTCTGGTTTCATCTTCAAAAATTCTCAGTGAAAATTCTACGGCATATAATTTTATTGTGTGTCTGTGCTCGCTTGGCGGTAGAAAGCAGGGAAATCCAAGGTCGAGTAGAGGTGCGGGAAATCAGGCTAGCTGGCTTGGCTACTTAAGCATCCATTACCGCCAAGCTGGGACAGACAGACTTAATCTGTTATGTTCTCTATTAGAGGCGCTTCGAGAATTCAGAACACTCCAACCCAATCTGTGCATTATCAATGGTACTTGGTGATACTTATTTTTTCGGCGTAATTTGCATTAATAACGGTTTTTAATAGTCAATTATCGGGTAAAATGCTTTGACAACTTGACGCGTGAAGTGTTCTGTTCTAAATTTGTGCCATAAAATGAAAATCATTCCACCGAGTCTGTTTGATTATCATGTTTTTAGCTGATATATCAGGATAATTAAGATTCAAAGAAATACTTTGTTTCTAGATAGGCTTCAGTTCTGTAAATAAAAACATGAAAAGTAATTTTCTTACGGAAAGAAAAAGTACATAACACTGATTTGACGAATCAGGATAATCGATTAATTTCTTTCTTTTTTAATGGCAACCACTACGCAATTGTATCACGTGACTTCCGAAATATCGACGCCATCTTGAATGTGTATGTTTTCCTGCATGTCATAAAAAATATTTTTGTTTATCGTTTATCAACCATTTAATGACGCTGAACTTTAACTGCTTTGAGACATCTCTGTTCTATTCTTCTACTTTTCACCTCCAAATAGCGTAGGGTACGAAGTTGTAAAGTATGCTGCCCTCCAAATATGTCAATCAATTCTAGAGGTAAGCTGATGATGTAGACGAGTTGTCTGCAGTAAAAAATCAACATTGAGTTTTGTTTTCTTTTTCGTGTTTGGACCTCAGCCTAAATTAATTGATGTCTCTTCATTGTTTACTAGTGATTTATAAAGAATAAGTTGAAGGTCAGAAAATAGATCGCAGTATATAAATAGTTTGTTTTAGTGCCTTTTAGGGGACCATCACAATATCATTGCCTAAAAGCTCAGCTTGAAATTTTCCCTCTTCCTTATGTCGTGGCTTAGTGGTTTTTGAAAAGTTTTTATGAATTTAATTTAAAATAAAGCAATTTCATTATTGTACATCTTATTCTGCGCCTATAATCATTATATTTATGTTCTCTAACTCTAAACAATTGATTTTTCATCACAATGTTCCTAGGTTTGTTATGTGTGCTTAGTGTAGTTTAGCATTAAAGTAGTGAATATTTTGTCCCTCTTACCTGCCTGGTGCATTTTATAATGATAGAAATGTAATATTTTATTCAGATGATCAAAAGATGCTGAGGGTCTTTGTAGTTCCCTTTGTTATATTGACTCTTAGCAAGTGGGTGATGCTATTTAATTTAATTTCTCTGATGTTTATTTGGAAGTGAAGTGAGGTAAATTTATGTTAATTTTGCTGAATATTTTTTATTTAGGGGAGAACGGGGACGAATGAGACAAATTTCACATTTTTATTTATATTGAATAAAAATACATTTTTCAATCCTGTAACAAGTTTAAAACCAATAATTGAGCTCTTGGTTACATTAAAAATGCATGTATTCAATCAATTAGCTATCTTTTAAACTCCAAGAAAAGTTTTTATGAATGCATAGGGGAGACCGGGGATGGATGGGACACCTTCAATAAATCTTAAAATTATAAATAAAATTAGTTTTTGAGTGTTCCACCAGGTAAAGCCACCATGGCCTCATACTTGTTGCTGTTTACTATTTTAGTTGCAAGCTCCTACAAATTTCTGAATGAAAAAGATGGTTTCACTATAGCAAAAGTAACTAAGTACAGTCGACTCTGCTTAATGTGATCGCAATTGTCCAAGACTAAACTGATAACATTATCCGATCGATAACAATAAGCGATCTCATATCAAAAGCAGCAAACAGTGTAACTAGATTGTTTGCTTTAAAATCAAAATCATGTAATCGTAATAAATGTATTCAAAACACTATTTTTAAACTAGTTAAAATTTTAAGGGGAAAATATAAGAGTACTAGTTCAATTAATAAAGTAAAATAATCACTTACTTTGTATTTTTATTTGTATAGAAAGGTCTCTCTTTTTTTCCACTTCATTATATCCTTCCACTCCAATGTATAAACCACTTATTTATTACAGAATCTGAATTCCAGTAAACAAGGGAAAATTCAAATCTCTTATCAGACATCTGCAAAGCGTCGATCTGGATGGTTTCTTTAACCAATCACAAGCATGGATTCAGACCCCCCCTATTACTATTTTCGGTGCAAGTTCAGAGTTGCGTATGCTTGGCGAATTTTGGCTGTTTAGCGGCACATTTAGAAGCCAAATAATTCTGTTAACATGTGTTAGGGTTACCATATTAGTCATCTTTAACGCTAAAAACTTGGCGCATACGCAAGTCTGAACTTGCGCCCCATTTTCTTTCAATACTATATGTGGAATGTTTTCTTTTTCTTACTCATACTGAGTTTCAGAAAAAAGAAGCGCCAGATGCTCTCATGGGGCAAATGTTTATTTGTAAAAATTGACTTTCAAAATGAAACTCGAACTCAAAAGCGGTCGTTTTAGAGGGGATGGACAAATTTTGATAATATTAAGCGGAGTGATGATTCTTAGTTGATCACATTAAATGATGTATTTTACATTAAATTAAATAGGAATGATCGGGACCTGTCGATTTTGATAACATTATCCGATTGATAACATTAACCGTGATCACATAAAGTGGATTCGACTGTATTACACTTTTCAAAGTAAATTTTCAATCTGATTCTTGGTTGCTTTCTTTATGATTTATATTGTTTTCTAAACAGAATAATGTATTCTTTATGAATATATAGTTGAGTTAAGCCAAAAGGCTACAGTTCTATTGAAAGAACCTATTTTTTAAAACTGTTGCTACCGGGGTGGGATGGGACATGCCCAATTCCTCTCAATACCTAAATACAAGCTATTGCATACAATTCTTTAGATACCATTGTTTTGAAACTGATTAGTATTGCGGTTGAAAACATATTTTTTTAGATTAACACTAGAAGCTCCGGCAAGTGCCTCATACCTAGAACCCTCAAAGACAGTCATTTTGACCGCTAGGCTTTTTTCACCGAAAATAACCTTTAAAGCCAGAAATTTGCATGTGATATTTATAGACATCGTAAAGAACATTGATTACATGATATTTAAAAACATTTTTTTGATTTTTAAATACCAATTTATGTAGTAAATTACGGAAAATCCACTACTTTACATCATTTTAGCATACCTATAAAAGCCTAAGTAAAGTCAAAGAACATTGACTACACGCATATTTTTAATAATTCTTGCATGTATCAGAAGGTTGGTACTGTCCATACTTTGCATTTTGACCCTGTGGGGACGACTTTATGACGTCACTAACGCATGTTATATAAGAAAAAATGATAGACCCTATATCCCCTATTTCTTTCTCAATCCGAATCCAAATTGATGTTTACCATTTATTTTAATAATTTTAATTTAATATTCACCTTAATACACAGTACAACTATGCTTAAGGACAAAAATTCTCACCTGCAATTGTCCCGATCCGGCATTAGCTGTGCGTATCCTAGCCGTTTAATTTTCGGCCTAATCGCAAATAAAATACTAATTTTGAGTAAAACCGTTTTCTGAGCACACTAACATGCTCTTCTAAAAACATTTCTAATAACACTAGTTCAATATTCAAATGCGTTTCAATGAAAATCAAACGTCTGCTTATTATAAAAGATGTATCATGACAGATATTTGACATGTATCTTTATTTTCACTCATAAAAAGCTTTTGAAACATAATAAATTGATTAGGCCTTGAATATTTCCATCTTCAAATGAAGGAAATAATAAATCTTTCGTTCACAAAATGATAAACCAGGCCTGGGCTAAATGATAAAAAGCTCTCCTATGGGATGTGCAACAAAATAAAGATGTATTTTATGATTTTCTGGAGTAAAAACAATATATTTCTTTTAATTTTGTGGAGGAGCCCTCTAAGGTACCTCGTAGAACCGAAAGATAAAAAAATTTAAGCGATAGATTAGAAATAAGAACGTAAAATACTCAGCAGTCAAAATGACTGTTTTTGAGGGTTCTAATTAGTTCTTTTAATATCTCCGGAACCCGTTTTGCAAACTAAACCAAATTTGGACAGCAATAATAGCAGCAAAAGTTAGGAAAAGTCACAAAAGGGCCATTCCATGGTTAGGGATGTAACAAATAGAAACTTTTGAGGCTTTGTAAATAATGAAAAAATTAATTGTAAACTATGGTATTTTTTTTCTAAACATATCAGAGGTAGATTAATAAAATATTAAATTATGACAACTGAACAATGGTTCTAAAATTTTAAAAAAATTTAAAACTAAGTGTTACGGACGTAACTCACAGAACTGTCTATATTTCACTTTTCAAAGTTATTGACAAATACCTGTGAATTTTAGGGTACAATTTTAAAAAAAATTCTCAGTAATTCATTATGAAGGTTAATAAAATTAAAAAAGTGATTGTAGAAACAAAAATTTAATTATTTATTAATCTATGGCCTAATTAATTTGTTACGGACGTAACACTCGCTTGTTACGGACGTAACATGTCTGATTTATAACTCATTATTAATGAAATAAAATAATTTAATTGTTCCATATAAAATTATTTATCAAACAAAATACTATTATCAAGGCATTGGAAAATTTTTTTGGTAAGAATTGTTTTTATAGACCACATAATAAGATTTTGAGAAAACGCTAAAATAACCTTAGATTACGTAGCGTAATTTGCATTATTTTACTTATTTTTACATTTTTTAAAACTAAAATGATTATTTTTTGCTTCTAGTCTCATGTATAAACACAATTTCAATATATTTATCAATTTTTTTAGTGAAATAGCTTTTTCCATGGCCTAAACTGATTTATAATGAAATTTCTTCAAACGTTTTACTAATCAACTGCTGACTGACAGCATTTTTTTTCACATAATTGACAAATAGCAATAAGGCTTTTCTTTTCTAATGCTTTGACATTAAAAATCTTATGCCTTTTATTAAATCTTTTTTAAATACTCTTTTCCTTTTATTGCTCATTTAAGGCTTAATTTGGGGAAAAAGAGCAAGATAAAAATTGAAAATAGCCATATTAGAACAAAAAAGTCCAAAATCACATTCCTTACCCTTATAATATGAAAAAAGACATGTTGGCTAAAAAAAATATGGAATATAGGGGATTTTTGGTATCCTAATAGAAAAATTAAAAATCGGATGTTACGTCTGTAACAGTCATAAAATTTTTTAATATGTATCAAAAATTCATGTAATAGTGTTAAAAGCATGTTTATATGATTTATAAAGAGAAAATATGGTTAAAATTTGATTGAGATTACCAGTGAGTTTGCAGAAATTACTATTATCTGTTTTCACGTTACGGACGTAACATAGTGACATAACATAATGAATTTAAAATTTTTAATTATTATATTAATATATCTTAAAATTTTATTATCTTACCTATAAGTAGAATTGTCAGAGATAAAAACTAGCCCCAATTAAATTTCTATAGGTTATTTTTAATATCAGCAAGCCTAGTCAAACTTAACTAACTTTATGTGGAGTATTTTCAATTTTGTGATGTTCCACTATTTTGGCCTAAAACTCTTATTTATAACTTATTTTTTGATATTTAAAGGATATTTTAGAAAAATTCAACTCTTAAGCTTTAAAATGATGCATTACATCATAGGTTTTATTAACTTTAAAAAATTGGTACTTTGGTTTCATTATTCATGGAATGGCCCAAAAGTAGAAGTGTGTAACTCAAATATTTTGGAAAAAAATGCGTTTTAAAAATGCAAAACGGTCAAAATGACCACCCCGGAGCTTCTAGTGTTTAAGAAGAATTTTAACTATTTTGTGTATTTTTCACTTAAGTTAGTTTTTTCGAAGTAAATATAAAATAACTGATGTTTTTGTAATAAATCCTTAAAATGTGTAAAATACTTCCATCTTTGTGGTTTTTAATCATATATTTAAAAAGTAATCATAAATTTTAATTTAAAAAGATATGTCCCCCCGGGTAGGATGGGACACTTTGAGAGGTTACTTTAATTCGTCCATAAATCCTAAGTTTTGTTTGCTCTATCACTTTGGTTATATTTTTTAAACATGTTAAAATGTTCCAAGATTTTAGTTTGAAAGTTTCAAATTTATACAAAAAACTAAATTTAAAAAAAATATTCTTGGAAAAAGTGTCCCATCCCTCCCCGGTCTCCCCTATGTATTTGGTCCCATTCCTCCCCAGGGATGAATGGGACAGTTAAAAAATGTTCAGAAATTTACAAAAAAAATTAATAATTTTAAATATTGCACACGATTTAGCTTTTTAAAAGAACAACACATTTCTATTTTCCAAAGAAAAAATTTAAAAGGCATTTAAAGAGCAAAATACGGCCTATTGAACTTCATGGGGGTCGATTAGTGTTGTTAACATATAAGCTGAAGCAAGTCCTTTTGTTCATTCCACTCAGTGTATGAGGCTTGGTGTTATTTCTATTAATGCTACTTGCTTTTTATGGGAATTTTGTATCATTTGGATTGCAAATAGATAATTTTTTATGCCTGGACCAAACCTCCGAAGCCATTCCTTTCCTAAAGCCATTTTCTATTTTCTTGCCATTCTGAAGGAACTTTTCATATAAATAAACTCATCATAAAAACCAAACTTGTTTGAATAATGTGTTAACCATAACATATTTTATATGAAAGTTACAAGTATTAGCAAGCCTTTGCATATTCACTAATTTAGTTTGGTTTGGAACATATATTAACACAAGTTTAAACATAGATATTTGCTCCCCATTTTAGTTACTTTATCAGAAATTACTTAAATGAGTAGAATTAGCAAGCTATTGATGGAACGTTTTGAAGACGGGAAATGAAGTGATGATGGAACTATCTCATTCAGCCTCACAACTCTTGTCCCAAAATCCCCATACCCACTTACAACGGTGCAGAAAATGTTTTAGGGCCTAAAGTTTCCCCAGTACATAGTTTGTTTTCTCCATAATTCCCCTCAAAATGAAATTTCATTAAAAAAAATAGTCCATTCAATTATTAAACTTCTTTCAAATTCAATACTTTTCACATAATCCATAAATTTAAATTTTAAAGATCTTTATACTCTATTTTTTAGTCTTTCTTACACACTTATAATCTTAGTTTAAAAATGCCCCTTTTCTTAAAATAATGAAAAATTGTCTACTTTTCTCCAATTTGAGCTTCCCGTAAATTTCTCCTTAATTAACTCAACTCTTTCTTTTAGAACATAGATTAATTTGATAAACCAAGAACGCAACTAGTGAAAATTATGATCCTTCCACTGATAAATTGTTTTTCCTGTATACCAATCGAAAAGCGAACATTCAGCTATTAACGTAGAAAATTGTTTTTTAGCGCAGCTCCGAAGTTATTCCACTCTATATCAGAAACTCCGCTGTTTTCACCTGATTTCCGTTGAAATTGGAGGTTATGATGCAGTCACAATACAAAATATCTGTTTGTCAGCTAAGGGGTCATCCATAAATTACGTGAGGCGTTTTTTCCAAAATCTGGACCCCCCCTCCCCCCTTGGTGAGATTTAGTGAGATTTTGCTGGACCCCCCCCCTCCCCCCACTTGAGATTTACCTACAACTTTTTAAAAATAATTTGCAGTATCTTATCCTTTCTCATACATAAAAAAAGAAAATCGTATAATTTCTAACTTAAAAAGTTGACGTGAGATTTTAATCAACCCCCCTCCCCCCTTGGTGAGGTTTGGTGAGATTTTTCCAAACGCCTCCCCCTTTTTGACCTCACATAATTTATGGATGTCCCCTAATGGATATTTTATATTCGAGCGTTCCGACATATTCTGCACCCCTTATTTTTAAAAAACTAAAATATGACTAGAAATGGATTTTCTCCATTTAAATTGTAAACTTAAGTATACTAATATAAGTATGCTTTCAGCACACAGTAAAATTTTTATCTTTAGTTAAATAATTAAATTATAGAAGTAAAACAATAAAAGTTACTTTTGTATAGGAAAACACATTTAGTAGCCCAATTTATACAAAAATGGGAGCTGATGTTTATGAACACAATTTGTTGAATAGGCTATGTACTACTTACACTATCTTATGGTTGAAGTAGCAAAAATTTGAAGTGAAGTTAAGGTACAAAAAATTGGGTTCTTCTGAATCTGAAAACGGTAAACAACCCATTGTGGTTAAGGCATAGGCTTTGGGATCGGAGGGTCCCGGGTTCGATTCCCGACACCGCTAAAGACCCACCGAGTATATGCGGAGTACGTTCTCGTTATATCTGTGGGTCCGAAAGCCCTGTGGTCCGTCATGGCGCAGTTTACCACAAGTCCAGGTGTCTGGAGACTATTTCCCTCCCCTTCAGATACATGGCAAAATTGTGGAGGTGGCGATAGATAGTGGCAGCATCTATCATCTCATGAGGCAGGACTCCTGCCATTTATGGGCCTCACTTTCTCAGGAGCCGCACCCCCTTTGCCTTAACTCAACTATTTATTCATAAAGAATACATTATTCTGTTTAGAAAACAATATAAACCATTAAGAAAGCAACCAAGAATCAGATTGAAAGTGCACTTTGAAAAGTGTAATACTTAGTTACTTTTGCTATAGTGAAACCATCTTTTTCATTTAGAAACTTGTAGGAGCTTGCAACTAAAATAGTAAACAGCTACAAGTATGAAGCCATGGTGGCTTTACCTGGTGGAACACTCAAAAACTATTTTTATTTTTAATTATAAGATTTATTGGTGTCCCATCCAGGGTTGGCAAAAACCCGGGTTTTTTTGAAGTGTGTTGGGTTTTTTCAGGGTTTTTCAATAAAACCCTAAAAAAAAATATAAAAATGGGTTTTTTCGGAAAAAGTGTGGGTTTTTCAAAATTAAGTGGTTTTCTCCTTTATAGTAAGTGGGTTTTTTAAAATTTTAGTGAGTTATTTCTATGTTAAATGTGTTCTGTCAAAATAATGTCATTTTTTCCAGTTAAGTGGGTTAAGTGGGTCAAAGTTTTTATACTTTGAAAAAACCCACTGAAATTTAAAAAAATCGTCTTAATTTTTTATATCTAGTTTGAACTTTAAACGTCCTAAATTTTGAAAAAAAAGCCATTCAATAATGAAAAAACCCACTGAATAATGAAAGAACCTATTTAACTTTAAAAAAACTCCCTGAAATTGAAAAAACACCATTTAATTTTTAAAACCTAGTTTAAATTTTGAAAAACCTATTAACATTTTAAAAATATGAAAGAAATCTATATAACTTTGAAAAAATACTGAAATCTAAAAAATCCTACTTAATTTTTTATTACTAGTTTGAACTTTAAACGTCCTAAACTTTGAAAAAAACCATTCAATAATGAAAAAAACACTAAATTACTAAATAATGAAAGAACCTATTTAACTTTTGGGAAAACGCCCTGAAATTGAAAAAAACACCCTTTATTTTTGAAACCTAGTTAAATTTTGGGGGAAAAATTAAAAATTTGAAAAATATCCTTAACTTTGAAAACCCCCATTAAATATTGAAAGAAATCTATTTCACTTTGAAAAAAAATACTGAAATCTAAAAAATCCTCCTTAATTTTTTATAATTAGTTTGAACTTTAAACATCTTAAATTTTGAAAAAACCCATTTAATAATGAAAAAAAAACAAAATTTAAAAATTATCTTACATTTTTAAAAATATCTAAGCTTTGAAAAAACCCATTCACAAATCACAATATTGAAAGCAATCTGATTAACTTTGAAAAAAAAACACTGAAAATTTTAAAAAATCCTCCTTAATTTTATAAAGTTAAAATTTGAACTTTAAACTTCCTAAATTTAAAAAAACCCATTCAATAACAAAAACCCCCTTCTGGTTAAAATATTAAAAAACCCACTGAACTGCAGTTCTTGGTATGTTATTTCGTTAAATGTTTTCTTCAATATTTAAGCTGTCAAAATCTTTCTTGAAAAAACCCAAAAATGGGTCCAAATTCTGGGTTTTTTTGAAAAACCCATTGGGTCCAATCCAGCCAACCCTGGTTAGGAAACCCCTCATCAAACGATCTGACTGAAAGGCCTAAATTTAAAAATATTCATTTTTATTGGATTAATCGCTTTACTAAAAAATTTAAATTGAAAATTAATTTGGCTGATGGAAAATACCAAACTTTTTCTAAAGAAGGCTGCATAGAATTTAAGACTAAGATTCTTTGAAGTGGAGCTATATTCCCCCCCACTAAGCTGGATATAGCGTTATCTCCATCATGGAATTTAGGATTGATACAGATATCTAGGGGTTATATTTTCTCAACGTTAATTTGTGAATGTTTCTACTATTACCATTTTCTGCTCTTATTTCATTAATAGAATTTTTTAAATGAAATTTTGTCCAGTTATGAAGTTACAAGGGTTACAAGATTACGACTTTTTGCAACCGAAACTGGATAATTTTAATTTTTCACATAATCAAAAAATCCGTTCTAAACCCAAGCCCCTTGCGACACTACTGGCAACTCTTCGCTGTTTCCCAGGGTGCCCTCTGTCCTTATGAAGTTAATGAATATACTTATTGTTTCCATTCTAAATAAAATATTCTAGACATTTTTCAAAATCTACAATAGTTTGTCCAATAAAACAAATCTAACTCGACTGTTAACTGCTAAAAATTATTCCAATTTACTGTGGATAAATCTCTACTTAGGAAAAAAACTAACGTTTTCTGATAGCTGATTGGGTTGCTTTTTATTTTCAATAGGAGCACTTGAGGGACCTTTTTTATTTAGAGTCAAGTAATGAGAAAATATAGAATTAGTTAAGTGCTTAGTAACACTATAAATTTTTGATAATTCAATAATACAGAAGAATTATTGGCTAAATACTAAAAGTATCAACAGCAAAAGACTGAAGATATTTTTCAGGCTTTTTTAATCTTGGAAGTTTTTCTATTTTTTATCATTTAAAAATGACTGCTTTTTTATCTGGTTTCAAAGATATTTTTGAAGTAAAAAGTTTATGAATGTGAAATATATTAATTGAGCAATCGTAATATTTGTTGGGCTTTAAATCCTTGAATTTTAATATCAAATGTTATTCATTCGACTTTTTTCTTTTATGCCCAGTCTTACGGGTATTAGCTTCCAGACTAGATCAGTTAAGCTTTGATTGTAAAAACGACCTTGCTAGTTTTTAGTTCAGGTAAATTCAAGCCTGACTCTATGCTCTCCATGGTAAAAATTAACCATATAAAATAATAATTACTAGTTGAGTGTCGAGTCATATTGCTTAGAAGAGATGAACGAAAATTATTTAGTGGTTATCCTTTTTTGTTGTTTGTCTGCAATTCTTTGAATGACAGTCGCTTTCAATACGAATACCTGTGAACTATTTGTGCTTTATAAATTGATGAAAACTTCCACGACCTGAAGATACATTTATTTGATTTTCCGGGATAGATGGCCGTGTTTGAATGGAATTTCCAAACGTTTCGCTCTCAGCTTCGGAGAGCATCCTCAGTGGCAAAAAATCAACTGATAAAAATATTTGTGCTTTGTTTGCTAAATCGTCGCTTAAGGCGCAAAATGACATAACTGACATTTTGGCCATTTTGAGTTATGCATCAATCTTTATGCTAATTGCTAATCCCGGGCCCGGATCACCTGGCACCAACGATTTTGCGAAAAAATGACTCAAATCGCTGCAATCGTCAATTTTGTCATTTTAGCATAACTGCATTCGTAAGGCAAAATGACATAATTGCACGCCTTTCATTGATATTGTTAGGGACGCCGCCTCAGAGAGAAGCGTTTCATCTCAATCCCCGGTCAAAAAGGCCTAAAATGAAGGTTTAAATTTAAAACTATAATAATATTATTTTCTTTAATTAATAGCCAAACTGTTTTTTTATCTTCTGCAAAATAGGGAAAATGCAGTTATGTCATTTTGCGCCTTAAGTGACGAAATGTTATTTCTATCTCAAGTGTCAGGGACTCGAGGCCGATTTTACACTCCATACTCCATAGTTATGGACGAATCAGGCTTCTAATTTTCGTATTGCCTCTTTTAAAAGTATTTGTGTGTTAATGACTCTGCTCTTAGGTTACGACTTTGTGATTAGGTTTTTTAACAAATAGAACCTCCCACATTTTTCAACAGACAGAAACGCTTCTTGCATAGACCAGCTGTTTCGATTGTGGTACGAACATCTGTCGCAATCTGTCGGTATGTTGCGTTAGGAATTTTTTTATGAATTGATTTTTAAGGACCGATTGTGGGGCCGATTAAAAAAAGTGAACACTTGGGTGTCCAGTTATGGGGAAGACTCGCTTACGTTAAGGACGAATTGCCTGAGTTTTAGGGTGAACAGAAAATAGCAATTCTTTAAGCTTGAATTAATTGGCATTACGATTTTTAAATTCCATATCATGCTCTTATCTATTTTTCATTTGGTAAGGAAATGTCTGCTACTAATTGGTCTGAATAAATCAGTTCCATATTAATTGTGTTTCTCAGAACTCAGAAGACTCACTGCTTTAAAAATCTTGGATTACTTCAGTGTTTCCCAACGTGGGGCGCACGCCCCACCGGGGGGCAATATAATTTTCTAGGGGGGCAATTTGAAAATTTTCAACAAAATTGCCCCCGAAGTGGGGTATGGAGCACCCGGTTATTTTTACATTCCAAGAAGGATTTTCGAAAAAAAAACAAGATATGTGGGGCGTGAAAAATTTAGAAAGGCTTTGGTGGGGCATGGGCAGAAAAAGGTTGGGAACACTGGATTACTTGAAACTTTTAACTTACTGGAATGTTTATTTTTGCTCACTTAAACATTTTAGACTAAAACGAAAATTCTACAAAGTTTTTAATGATAAAAAAGTACGGTGTCCCATACAGTTTTAAAGAATGATGGATGAAATCTTCAAGTGCTTCAAAACGCTCTTAGTGCAGAGTTGCTCACAAGATATTCTGTTATTTACCAACTCAAATTTACGTAACTTCCAAGGATGACAATCAAGACTATACAAATGAGGTCAAAGTGTGACTTTCTGTTTCATTTATGTGTACGTGCATGTAATTGAAATGCTTGTTTCCTAGCAAGCAAGCGGTAGCCTATTAAAATTTATGTGCTTGACTGTCACTCTCTGAACTTGTTTTCATTTGGGTTTTCTTTCCGAAAGGATCTCCGCGTAAATATTCCGGAAGTTATTTTTTAATCCTTTCCCTCCCATTTTTTTAAAGGCCGAAGTTTAAAATGTAGGAGGGTATTGGTTTCCTGCCTGTTCGCGTGTATCTCCATTCGTATGATCAACGCTCTGAGGGGAAATGCTGTTCCCCCGATTCACACCCCCCTCATTTTTTTATGCCTGCTTTTGCTGTACGTGGGGTCGCCAGATGGTTTTGCTCCGGCAGCTGTTCTCCTTTCATATGGGCCTCCCCTGTTCGGGTAGTGTGTCTAGCTGCACCGGACTCGCCTTAGCTCCGATCATTCCACTTGGTTTCTATGAAAATCGCTCCCTTTTTTAACACTCGGCACATAAAAACTGGTTCGTTTCCGCTGTAAATCACACGATGGATCGCAGGTATATTCAAGATCTCCAATAATAATCTTGTTTAACCAATAGTATATTCCTATTTTCGTTTACTTCGTTCTGTCTTCTGATACCCAATTCTTTTAAATAATCGTTTGCGTTGTTTTTCTTGATGTGTTTGGTTACGAGTCCAAGCTACTGTGGTATCGTTCTCTATCTTTATAAATTTTGTTTTCCTTATCTTTCTGCATCATTTCAATGTCTTTTAGCCGGTAATTATAACATTTTTGTATTATTTTATTTTATTTTAAATTCTGTTGAATATACTCCTTTATTGTGCTAGGTCATATTGTGATTATTCTAATGGTTTGCATCATTTTAAAATACTTTATATTATTCAAAAACACTGATATTTTGTAATGTTGAGAATTTTTAGTTATGATTTTATTATAGAATTCAAAAATACGATTTTAAATCAGCTAGGAATAAATTTCATGTCACTTTCAACAATTTAAGGTCATTTCCTGTATAGAAGAACCATCTATTTCCCTTACTCTTTTTTGTGTGTTTTATTTATCTTTTAAGCAATTAAGTAATCATCTAGCATCCTTTTTAGCATTGCATTTCAAAGAAAAAATAATATTAATAGTTTTTATGAATCAAGCTTTTTAGGTTATTCCTTGATATTAGTACATGTTATTTTTCTAGGTTTCAAAGCTTCTTTTTCCAGGCTCCATACTAGATGATTAATTAAATTATTATTAGAATATGAGATGAACTATAAGGGTTAAATGGCACAAATTTTTAAATTCTTTCATTAATAAAGCACACTAGCAAAATATTGGTGTTTTAGGATTAGCCAGATGCAAAAGCCAAGTGTTCTGATAAATCGCCTAAAATAAGCATTTTAAAAAATAAATAGTAATTTAAATATCATAACTACCAGTGTTGCTTATAATGTTTTCTTGGGTAATTTGTAAAACAGGGCCAATAAAATGCGATTGGCAAGATTGGCACCCAGCTTATCAGTAGGACACTCTGCTTATTGTGATTACAGTTAAAGTTATCAATCAGATAGTAATGTTATCAAAATTGACCGGTCCCAATCACTGCTATCTAAGCAAAATTATCTTTTATGTGATCAATATATTGCTTAATATTATCAAAATCTGGTGAAATCCCCTACACACCTACTTTATTTTCCCCATCTGAAGGCCAATTTTAATACAAATTCATGCAAAATGAGTCATTAATTTATTAGTGCTACTAATATGTGTAACTCTTATGTTTTTCTTTAAGAATGTAAAAATTTCAAAATACATTCTAGGTAGTCGTTTTAAATACTTCATTGAGGACTAGACAGTTTCATTTATCATTATCAATTGGATATTGTTATCATTCTACTCATGGATGAAAGTGATCACATTAAGCAAAGTCAACTATACCATATTTTGTGTGCCAATTTTTAAAAAATTGATTTAAATCAATGAAACTATTTTAATGTGTAAAAATTATTACTACGAGGGCTGTCCGTAAAGTAAGTTTCCCTATGAGCTGCAGACGCTAGGAACGATGTTACGCGGAATTTTACCACACTGGCGTGTACCTTGGCTCCTTTTCTACAAATCCCCGACCCGGCCATCTATCTGTGATGATTATTAAAGGTTTGGCAGCTGTTATAGATGGAGCCCACACTCACTTCTCCCGCCAAGTTCTGAGATTGGTTTTTTGTGGGCGAAAAATATGGCGGCAGTGGACATTCATTCCAATATGTGTGAAGTCAACGAAAAAAAGTGTATGAGCGAAAAAAAATCGTCGGAAATGGTACAGAGAATTCAAAAACGAGCGAAAAGACGCCCAAGACGACGAACGCCAATGGGGGAAAGACAACGCGGTTGGCGGGAGAAGCGAGTGGAAGCTCCATCTCTAACAGCTGCCAAATCTATAATAATCATCGCAGGCAACTGGTCATTGCTGGGATTTGTAGAAAAGAAGCCAAGGTACACACTCCAGTATGGTCAAATCCCACGTAAGAGCGTTTCTAGCGTCTGCAGCTCATAGGGAAACTTACTTTACGGACAGCCCATGTATAAGTTAGGTATAGTTGAAAAATTTAAATGGATTCATGTTTTTTAATAACTTAATAAAGGGAACTTTTCAACAAGCCCCCAGTGTAAAATCTCCCTTACATGGCTTCATTAGGGACATTTTATAAATTACACATAATAATTTAAAGTTGGAGATTTTATTTATCAACTAAGTTATCCTTTCCATTTCTAAAATATGTGTTATGAATTGAGATACCTAAATGCTTAAATAGTTTCTAAAGATTTCCAAATATGACAGGCAGCATAAAAATATTTTATGTAGAGTAAAATTTCCTACTTTCTTCAGAAAAACTAGCAGTAGCTTCCCTTTTTTTTTGTATATCAGACAATGCAAGTCATTTTATTTTAAACAAACTAACTTTGGGTTTTACTCTTGATTCTGATTTTAAAGTGAGTTTATTCATTCTGAACATAGAACTGCAATTTGTAATCTGTTTTGTTGGCTTTACAGGTACGCCCAGCAGTCTCACTGGGACTTGCAGAGGAACACAAGTACGGCTCCTCTTGGCTTTTCTGTGCCCCATTACGCTGGCTATGGGCTTTTTATTCCTGAAGACTGGCTCCTGAGGCTGAACAGAAGGCACCAGCTCTTGGGCCGGCCCATCAAAGCCTCCTCTTCGAAACCCAAGCAGAGATTCTGGATTTACAGACCCCTCCCTGTGCCTGGTTCCGCCGTCTATGCCAATCAGCCACAGTTGCTCTTCCCAGCGTACTGGCCAATGAACATGGGGCAGAAAGCTTCCGGCGGTATCAAGACTGTATCGATATCGAGAGTTTCCTCTGCGACCATGCAACGGCCAATGGCGAAGGAGCTGGCGATCAACCCTGACTTCCAACGCCCCGGCCGGCTGGATGTGCTGCTGGACATGCCGCCGGCCAGCCGCGAGCAGCAGCTGAAGCACGCCTGGAACCCCGACGACCGCTCGCTGAACATATTCGTCAAGGAGGACGACAAACTGACTTTCCACCGTCACCCGGTGGCGCAAAGCACTGACTGCATCCGCGGCAAGGTGGGATACACGCGCGGCCTGCACGCCTGGGAAATCCACTGGAACATGCGCCAACGGGGCACGCACGCCGTGGTTGGCGTGTCGACTCGCGACGCCCCCTTGCACTCGGTGGGATACCAGTCGCTGGTCGGGAGCAACGCCGAGTCGTGGGGCTGGGACCTGGGCCGCAACAAACTGTACCACGACGTCAAGAACAATCCCGGCGTCACGTACCCCAGCCTGCTGAATTCTGATGAGCCGTTTGTGGTGCCCGACAGCCTGCTGGTGGTGCTGGACATGGACGAGGGCACCCTGTCGTTTGTGGTGGACGGGCAGTACCTGGGGGTGGCGTTCCGCGGCCTGAAGGGGAAGAAGCTGTATCCTGTGGTTAGTGCTGTGTGGGGACACTGTGAAATTACAATTAAATATATTGGAGGACTAGATCGTGAGTATATCAACTTTGTTTTGTCTCTTTTTCGTGATGATTGTATTCTCTGCAAACTCATTACTGTATGTGCACAAAATTTCATGTAGAATATCTATTTATTATTTACTTTCACACCTCTCCTTAATCATGCTCAAACAAAAACAACACTTTGATAGTACACTAAAAGAAATGCTAAAGGAAGTACAAGGTAATAATAAAAAATCCACCCATTTAAGAGCCTCTAGCAATAACTCATGTTTTTAAAACTAAGTGAAATTTTGTGAAAGGTACCTAGAGGAAAGAGCAGTTAAACTCTAAAAAATGCATTTAAAGTGTGAAAAATATCTGAAAGGCGATGCCATCTCTTAGTAAAGAAAAGTAGCAAAGGGTAACTTAAACATGTAAACTTGCTCCTAGGCAGAAAAAGGAAAACACCCAGAAATATATAGATTTCTCCAGAAACATTTCTAACAAAATTAAAAACTAAATAATGACCAGGCCTGACGAGAGGGGGGGGCGAGGGGGTACGATTCGCCCGGGCTTGTAGGGGACCCGGGACCCAAAGATTTTCATATTGAGTTCTAAGAGGGATATATCTTTGAATATTTTGGAAATTAATTTGTTCACATAAAGGTCCAAAAATGAGTAAATTCTCGGTTTTCTAGGGACATATTTTCAAAAAATTTCTGGGGGGACCCCCAGACCCCCTTTATTGCTTGTTACTCATCGTATTATCAAAAGAAAACGATATTTTTAAGTTGAGTGAAATTCAGATCTTGTCTAGAAATATTCTAAAGATTATATTAAGTCTATGAATGCGGTGGGGGTACTTCAGAAAATTTTTACCCCCTACCTCAAAATGAGAAATATAGGTATGTCACTGGGGGCCCCCTTCCCAACCTTGTCCCCGGTGCCCGACTTGGCTCTCGGCGGCCCTGATAATGACCTTAAAACTTTAACTTAGTGCGTGTCAATGAAACAACAGTCTGGAATAAATAAAAACCGTATTTTGAATGAATTATTGCATGGATATATTTATTCCCACATAAAAAGTAACAAAAGTTGAGTGAAATGAATCTAGTTGCTCTTTTTTCAAAAGATAGTCTTAACTGAATATTCCATAAAAAATAAAAAAACTGCGTGCTTGCTAACCATTCAAAATGACTGCTCCAGCACTTCTGCTGTTAAACTGTAGGTTTTTTTTAACCACCACCACCACCACCAGAGTCTGTTTAGAAAACATTTGGGTCTGTTTTTGGACCCTTCACAAAATATTTCGTTATGAGAACGAAACCGTCACAAAATATTTTAGCCTTTAAATGGACACTAACTTAACGATACTACAAATATGGGACCCTATTCACAAAAACAGGCTCCTGGCTGAAAAAATAATAATTCAATGCTAATTCTAATTCACAAAACTATGAGTAGAGTTTCACAATTTTCACAAAAATTGGACCCTACACGAAAAGTCTGGATGATCTTGATCACCCTTTAGTTTTCAAAAAAAGCCAAAGCAAGAAAACTACCTGAAAAGGAATAAATTTTGATATTAAATGAAAGATTTGAACAGTCCCCCCATAGAGCAGGGTTGCTGATTTTTTTTATTTAAAAAAATCAAAAAAAATTGGATTTATTTGATTTAAATCGGACTTTTTTATTTAAATCAGATTTTTTTATTTAAATGAATTGCTAGTCCTAATCATCCTGTAACTGGTTAATAATATACTGATATTGAAATTTCAATGTGATATAATAATTTAGTAAATTACTTAATATCCCAATTTTGATCTATTTTATGCATTAATTAATAAAATTAATTAAGGGAAGCGGTTCACTGCTGTGCCGTTTCACCGACGAGATGCCGGTCCTAAAAGGGTGAATGAATAATTGTTACTAAAATTTTTATCCTTCTTTCTTAATATTAAGTTTGGAAAATTATTTGTGACTGTGATTACTAAAAAACCATGCCTAATTTTTGTTAATCAAAATCTCTTTTTTTTTGTTAATTAAAATCTCTCGGAATTATATTGATTCAGTTAAATTAATTTTACTCGATGTAATATATTTTTATATCTTTTAAATAATAATTAGGAATAAAAAAATAAAATTAATAAGCTACTTATTGACAGTAATGTACAGACCACAGATAAAAGGGCTTTCTCTGGCTAAAATTCCCTCTGGTTATGTAATATAAAAGAAATTAGTTTGGAAAACATGATTAAAATTATAAAAACAATCTTCCAATAAAAATCAACTTACTCGTATTTTAAAAATTTTATACCAGGTAAAAAAATAATTTAATTCTTGTTTAGTTTTTCACAATTATTGATTTCCAACCTTGCTATTTACCCTTTTTTGTCAAAAACATTTTTGTCATTGGTTGTAAAATTTGTTCTTGAAATTGCAGGCTATTTTATGTAGAAGTAACTTTAACCTATCTCTCCCAGTTACATATCTAGCAGAGTTTTTTTAATGTAAGCAAATAATCTTGAAAACCATTTTTAAAGCATAAAACTACTGAATTTTTTATTTAAATAGTACTTGTTTAAAATTTTTGATTTAAATCAATGATTTTTTTTAAAAATCAAGTGATTTAAATCACGATTTAAATCAAGCAACCCTGCCATAGAGATCAAGGAATTTGCCGAAAAAAACGAAAAAATTTGCTTATTTTTGCCTTAAAACCTGAACTTCTAAGAAATGGCTTATATAGTTTCCGAGATATTTTTGGAAGCAGACCTGTGTGTTATAATATCTGCTCATATAAAATAGTAGAAGCATCTGTGTTCAGTTTCGACAAGTGATAAGAAGAGATTATCTCTCAATTGATAGATACTGTTGACCTAGCTTTCACAGATAGCCAAGAGCAACAGTGTAAATATTTCTATAACACTTATTTGAATCACTAGATGAAATGGATTAACAATAATATCTTTCACTAGACAATAATATTAATAATGTCACCAAAGGTACTTAACTTAAGACCAGTAATTGAATCATTCATTTCAGAAACCAATCAAACACCAAGCTTTTCAAATTTGAGTTTTTTCTTTAAGGGTAAATGTGCATGCAGAAGCAGTTCAAAAATTGTGTTAATAAAATCAGCTTTTAGTACAAAAAACCAGTCAAGTGAAATTGTTTAATATCAGCTCTTTACTGCAGGTAATTTCCTTAAATGGTTGTTACTGCTATATATTCTATTTGATTACATGTACGCAGATACCTGTGATTGAAACAAACAATTATTTTAGGTACAGTTTATCAGCCTAAAGTAAAAACTATAAGGTTAAAGATTATTACTGAGTAACTGAATTGGAATAAAGTGATCCGGTCTACAACCCCAGATAAAAATATAGACATTTTTTTAATGATTGTGAAACAAAATTGGATGACACTTTTCTGTTAGCCGGGCTCAAATGTCGCCAATTGTGAACCAAATGCATGCCAAGTCTCCAAGCGAATGACAAAACAGTTAACGGTGGCCAATTCTACATTATTTGGTGATTTTTCGCTTGAGCCCGGCTAACGAAAAAAGTACCCAAAATTGTTTGACTGCCCTTAAAATTACATTTAAACAATGGGCCGGATGCAACTACGTTCTGTGACGTGCTAAGAACCGTATTTCACCTAATAACGATCGCCCAAGAACACCTGCTCAGGAGGTGGCGTTCTACGACGATCAGGCTGACGTTTTCCTCCTGATTGGCTGAAGCGTTCCACTAAGTAGCAAGGCGCGCGGGAAAGGCAGGGTACAATCAAATGCACGTGGTTCAATGACGTAGTTCGTGATGTTCTTGAAAACCAATCAGTGGCATGCTGGAAAAATGACTCAGGACAACGATAGTTGAGTTGTTTGGAAGTAGGATTCGACCAGTCTTAAAATCGTCGCAAAACGTAGTTGCATCCGGCCCAATATCTAATTGAGTAAAATGATTTCTAACATATTAAATTGGCCAACCCCAATTTCTCAGTATACAGTTGAAGTGGTTTATGAAGTCAATTTATTTATTTTCCTATAAACAAAACAGGCATGAGAAAGTGTATGACAGTTTTATCAATTTTTAGTATATTTAAAAATAAATAAATGTTATTCTTTAATTAACAATCTCATTTTAAGTTTTAGCTATGAGAATAGGTTTAAGCTCTTTGTTTTTGTCAAAAACTAATCAAGTACAAAGTTTTTTTCAAAGAAAGTTTAAAAAAATCCTCTTGTCTATTTAAATTTAATAGACACCTCATAAAAATCTAAACAGTTTTTTTCCCATTTTCTTAAAACAACAAATTTGGTGTTAGACTGGTTTCCGAAAAAAAGAAGGTTCATTGAATGAAATTGACTGTCATTTCAAAGAATCAAGAGGACACCATGGATGGAATACTTTAAATCAAAATTGTGTTAATTGTAGTTAGGTATATAGAAATACAGGGTGTTTCAAAAGTCTGTTTCGCGGCTTTTATTTGAAACCAAAGTGTCCGGGTCACGGAAATAAGATCTACCCTTAGGTAAGGGACCCTGGTGAATCCACGGAGATGACTTACAGCACCCCTAAGTGAAATAAAAAAGTTAAAGAAATTAATTTAAAAACTAAAAGAGATAGAGCAAAACCATCAGTGAGAGTATTGTTTGCTCTGGTTATGAAGAACTCACTGAAAAAAATTTCAGGAAAATATTGGGAATATTCGTGGAGATATTAGCATGAGAAAATAGCTCTTTTTCAGGCCTCTAAAAAGAAAAAGTTAGCAAATTTGCAAGTTTTTTTATTAAATTTTTTCTTCAACTAAAAAATCCCAAACTGAACTCATTAAGGTTTTTGCTCTCTATCTCCTTTCAGTTTTAAATTTATTTTTTAACTTTTTATTCCGCCGCTAGGGGTGCTGTAAGACTCCAAGAAGGTCACTGACCTAGGGGTAGACCTTACTTCCGTTGACCCTAGGACGCGTTGGTTCCAAATAAAAGCCGCGAAACGGACTTTTGAAACATCCTGTATAACTAGTTTATTAATGTGACTACTTCTTGCTAATACTTTCTATATTTATGTGTTAGTAAGATTTTTTATGCTATTAGTACTTACTAATGTTGGCAGTAATATATAAATGGTAGCTAATAGTTTTTTTCTTTTTTAGCCGGACCTTTGCCTTTGAAAGACATATGTCGGCGAGTTATAAGGCAACAAATTAACAGAAAACGCCTTGTTCGAGTTCATGAACTTAGCTTACCTAAAGCTCTCAAAAGTTATCTCTTGTATCAAGATTGAAACATATTGCATATTTAGTATTAAATCCGTTTTCGGGACCACCTCCAGTGCAAATTACTTCACATCAAGATGTGATATTGGTCCAGATTATTTCTTGTGCCATACAATAATTTTCCTTCTGGCTGTAGTAATTTGTATATCAAGCCTTTTTTGGTTTGTAAATTTGTTAATATTCAACGGTTGTGGAAAGAAGGTCTTTCCCTTATTGTTTGGTTATGTATCATAAGTACTTAACTTATATGTGTTGAGGTATAAATTGTAGGTTTATCACAAGTCACTCCTTTGCATTGTTTTATTTAGATGCCACTTTGAAGTTCTAGCAAAATTGGGCAGCTATCTACCTCGCTGTGCTAGAACAAAGGTATTATAGCATTTGGAAAAAAAACAATATTCCCCAGAGCTATAATTATATTTTGGAGTGCTCTCTTGTATGTTATCTTTTTTTTTATTTTTGTATGGATTTCTGAGACTTATCTATTTTCATTATATAGGTATTTGTTTTTCCTTGTAAATTTTAAAATAAATTATTTGACCTTGTATTTATTGTAGCTTATGTTTGTAAATAGAACAATCTCTGTGATCTCTTTCAACCCATTGATTGTTTTCTGTATTAGCTTATACTTATCAATGTATTGGTTATTATCCTGTGAAATACAAAGTATTTATTTGTCTTTTTAGTAAAAAATTCAAAATGTTCATTCTAAATATCAAAAGTTATGACTGCTGAGATAGAACCTGTAAATTTCTAAGACACTTATTCCATAATAAAGCATTTCAAAAACTACATATGTTTTTTTTGTAGCAGAAAACTTTTGTAAGGAATATCTTTCATCCTGTTGATTACAAAATCAAAGTACCAAATTAATAGTGTTGTATGGAATTTTCATTGAATTTTACTTAAAGTAATTTCAATATTTTGTTTCAGTTGTGAAAAGAATTATCTTTCATTATGAAAACCAAGGGATAAAACTGATTTCTTTGTATTCGTTTGTGCTATTGACAAGGGTGGAAGTTTTACATATACATAGGGAACAGATCTGTTCTACCAGTTTTCAAGACATCAACAGGAGAGAAAAACTGATGGTTCATTAGATACAGTAGGTATATCCTAATTATCTTTAGCTTATTTACCTTGAAAATCTTTAAAGTATCTCATAAAAATACTTTCCCTTGAAATTAAATATTTCTTATATCTCCCTCTATAAGTTAATTTAAATTTCTATGTTGAAGAGTTTTTAACTAAAACATTAATAAATCAAATTTTTTTTCAAAACTTCCAGTGTACAGTATAACTAATGTGACCATTTATTTTTTGACTCAAAACGGGACATTGGTTTATTTAGGTTAATTAACAGGTAGTCAATAAAAACACACTTTAAAAAAAAGTTACTTATTCAGAAAAAGTCAGTTAGCTTAAAAGTTACGAATTAAAAAATATACCCGAAACGTTTAGTTATATTTATATTTATCAGAGGAACAAATTTGCTTTAATATACTAGCTGGTGATGATTTTAAGTAAGAATGAAACTGGGCACGTTTTTATATTCACCTTAATTATCAACATCGCCTTTAGAACTGAAATTTGTAACTGGGTCTTCTCAGATGGCCACAATTTGCTCATCATAGAAAATACTCTTTCTACTGGAGCATTTGTAGCAGGCAAACATAAAATATATTCAATTAAAATAGAAAAGTTTTCATGCTGAAAATTGTTGGCTTGAAAGTGTTTGAATACTTCCCCCAACTAGTTTTCGTGGAAACATTTAGATTATTCTATTCGGCTACTTTCTGCGATGTAATGTTAGTTACAAGTTAACAAAAATTCGTCAAAAACACTCAAATTTTCGCGGTTTCAGAAAACGGGACATTTTTGCGTCCCAGAGTTCATTCCGGGGACACCGGGACTCGCAACTCTAAAAAGGGACAGTCCCGTTCAAAACGGGACGTCTGGTCGCGTTAAGTATAACCACCTTAATATCTTGAAATCAAAGATGCTCAAAAAATAATTTGAGATAAAAACATAATCAATAATTAAAACTCTGAAAGAACTGATCATATCGCTGGTGTCGTATAATCTGAGTCTGGATAGATACTGTATTCTAGATTGGCGAGTGTGTATTTGCGCCTAAGGTGACAATGAAGAATTACCTACAACTAAATTTATTTGTGAGTGTCAAGTCATTAACGCCAAAACAAGGGTTAAATCAATTCCACTGGGAACACCAGTAATAATCCTGTAACCCTTAGGAGCAGTGAAGCTTCTTGCTTTGATTTGACTCGTGCATTTAACTGAAACTTTTTAAACAAGCAGTTGTCTTGCTTGTGGTTTGGCCAGCCAGCTGGACCAAAAAATTAGTCTCCTTCTGAGAGATTGCAACACCTGCTGTTAAGCTTTAACAGCTCATTAAAATTCACCCCCCACCTGTGGACAGCAAAAAACGGTCTTGGGCAAAGAAACGAATCTTGCTCACTTATACTGTATCTATCCTGACTGATGATGCCAGCGATATAACATATTGGACATAATACTGTCTAAGTATATCAATGATTTTTCCAATTTAATTAATATTAAAGCAGTGATAATTAACATATTTGAAACATGGGAATTAGGGTGGTCCAAAAAAACTTTTCAAGCCAGCCCAAACGTCGCCCCCTAATTTTTTTCCATTTACCAATAGTATCGTCCTCTTTTAATTTTAGCTTTCTACTCCTAATTTTAAGGGGTGCATCAATGACCTTTCATTTTGACACTTTGAACATTTTATGGATTTGCTTTTAGACATCACATGCGTAAAAAACAATTTTTTTTCGTAAAGCCTGATGTTTCTAAGCGTTAATATGTCTTATTGTATTTGTTTAATTTTGATATTTATCAAATACTTTCTCTGGGTCTGCTAGGGGTACTAAAGAGAGTATGTTTCTTTGTTCAAAAATGGCTTAGTCGCTGTTAGTCCATGAAAAACTTAAAATGATCCTAAATAAGTCCTTGAAAAGTACTTGATTTTTTTTCCTCACAAAAGAGTGGGAACTATGTTGTAATTCAATTAATTTTCGAGAAACTAAAATTTTTTGAAATATAAGAAAAATTCCAAAGATAGTGAAAATTTTGCTATTTTTTCATATATTTTTGCGTTTTTTGATATGAAGCCGACCTTCCATGCAGGGTTGGGTTTCTTCCGGAAGAAACTAGTTTCTTCCAGGACAGTGGAAGAAATTGGAAAAAACCGGAAGAAACTGGAAAAAACCGGAAGAAATGGAAGAAACTGGAAGGAACTAACAAAAAGCTTTACAGAAGCACCCAATTTTTAAATCTGTTAAATGAATAAATCAAACCATAATTTTAAAAACTCTTAAATGTAATTTAATTATAATTAGTTAAATTTATTTAGAGTAATTAAATTTTAAAAAATTTTATATTTGACTTTTAATTCCGGTTAGTTAAATTAAATTTTAAATCTGTTGTGTTAACTGAATAAATTAAACCACAGTTTAAAAAACTCATAAATGTAATTTAATTACAATTAATTAAATTTAATTAGAGTAATTAATTTTCTAAAAATAACATATTTAACTTTTAATTCCAGTTAGTTTTTTATTAGTATTTTAAATCTGTTAACTGAATAAATCAAACCATAATTTAAAGAACTCATAAATGTAATTTAATTATAATTACAGTAACATTTTTGACTGGAAATAACACCAGACAAATATTTGTCAGAAATATTCAAGTTTAATACTTTGTTTTAAATTTTGTGTCGGGTTTATATTGTTTTATTACTATATGGAAGATTGTGTATTCTAGAAAAATTCAGATTATTAAAACATGTCTTTTCTGTTTAACTTTTATACTTTCTTGTAGACAGAAACTCATCCAATACTATGTCTTATTCTCCTATATCCAATTCTCAGACTTATTCAAAACTACTTTTCTGTTAGGAAGAAATTAATTTAAAATTACTGGAATAATTTAATACATGCATGCAATAGGTATTTATAACAGTTTTGAGTATTTAATTAAATTTTAGACTACAAAGTAAATATTGTTTATTAAAGGTTTTTTTTTTCAAATTATTTAATAGCATTTTTTTCATAGTTTGGAAGAAACCTACATTTACTAATTTAATCATTAACTAATAGGTGCATATAATTATTGACATTTTGGAAGTTTTTATGTAAATATAAGAGTGTTTGTGAGACAAATATTTATAAAACCTGAAAATTTAAAGCTAATTCTTTAAAAAAAGAGGTTTCTTCCAGTTTCTTCCACATGGAAGAAACCTATTTCTTCCGGACGGTTTTTTCCGCGGTTTTTTCCACTTCGGAAGAAACTTGCCAACCCTGCTTCCATGGGAAAGTGAACTAGATATTCAGAATTAGCACCTCAAAAAACATGGAACATTTTCTATTTTAAGAACAGAATTAGAATGTTAATTCTAATTTAATATACACCCTTTGTTCTGCCAGTCTTTGCTACCTGGCTAACATGAGGTGCATTAGGTGGTGTTTCTTTGCCTTGATGATGTTTCTTAATCTGTTCCAATATATTTTTTAACCCTTTCCCTCTTATTTTGGAATCCTGAGTTAAGTATTCAGATTCAGAGATTTCAGAATTTTTTGATAAAACTACATACTAAATAAGTATGCAAAAAGTGTATGTTTTGTGTGATAAGATATTCCTAATAAGATAAGAGTTACAACATTGATATTAATGCCAGAAAATCGTTTAAAGGGTAGCCTCGTTATCTGGAAATTTTTTCAGTTTACCTTTGGTTTTGAGATCTAAAAAATTTTATTTTCAAAGGTTACAAGTCTATTCAATTTTTGCCTGTGACTAAGGACCTATTAAAAATATGATCATCATCATCAGTGATGATGATCATCATCATCCAGATAGCCCAGTGCCTTCCTTTCAATTTTTCCCCACAGCGCTCTATTACTGACAACTTGGCGTCATTTCCTCTCCCAGATGGCAAGGAAGTCCGATTCCACAGTCAAGCAGGGATGCCAACCGTAGACAACACTTATCCGTAATCGCCTCCACCGGGAAAAAAACTGGCGTGACGCGTGGTTTGCCGACCGACGCCACGCTTTCTGCACATAGAAAAATGATCCTATCTTTTCATAAGTTTTAGAAAAGTCCTGAAAACGCAAATATTTGAAAAAAGGCTTTTTTTCTCCCATGAATCAATCATCCATGCAGATTAGAATATTCCGAATGATTCCCCCTTCTTATTGCCCATCTCATCAGTTACTAGCGACTAGCGTCGTTTTATTCGCAATTCTAAGTAAAAACATATATGTATTGTAAGGATTGAAGCTAAAAACAGAGAATTGAGAAGAAAATTTTAATACATTGTCTTCAAAATATAAGTAGCGTAGTTTCCGTAGTTTTTCTAGCTTTATCCGTAATTGTGGAATTCGGGGCCGAAATGCGGAAGGATTCCGCAAAATCCGGAATGGTTGGCATCTCTGGTCAAGCCATCTTAATCTGGGTCTTCCCCTTTTCCTGCATGACAGTGGTTTATGTACAAGAATCTTTTTCAACGGGGAATCATCATCCATTCTAAAAATGTGTGCTGCCCAATTCATTCTATTAATTTTAATGTAGTAATTAATTTTAACTGAAATATGATTATATCCAGGTTAAATATAATGGGTTGGACTAATTCAAATTTTAGCAGTAGCATAAACACTCACTCATGGAGAGAAATACCTCCACTACAATATTTCTAATTTCTTTCATGTTCTTTATAAATTCTTCAAGTAAATTTTAATAATTTACAATATTTTATGTATTTCGGTGAAATATAAATTTTATAAATACCCCTCCTTCGACATTTATTTGTCTAAAATTAAAATATGTTGTATTTTGATAATGAAAAGTGCAAAAATTTTTGTCCCTGGGCTATTTTTGACCATTTTACAAGTGTTCAAATATCTGATAATTCGCTTACTGGTCTGCAGTTTTTCCTGCCTTCTTAACCATTAAATTTTTCTGCAGTTTATAATAATAAAATGGTTGGAATTTATGTAAAACAATATTTTTTACTCTCTCAAGTGTATAAGATAACCATTCCATTTACCTGAAGAAGATTAAAATATAATTTATGCTGCCCTTTCGGTTTTCATGTTTTTCCTGCGCAATACATCTGCATTAGAAAATCACCTTTGACCCTCACGCTCCATTGACATTTACTCAGACCATTGATAGGGGTCCAGAACATCTGTCTACAAAGTTTCCAGGAACTCCTAGCAGGGTTTTCAACCTGCCCATGAACCCAAAAACACCAGGGTGTTGTTTTTTAAAGTTTATTATTGCAAATTAATATTGAGCAAGTTAAATGAAGGGCAACTAAACTCACACCCGAGTGGGGTTTTTTGGCTTTTTAAAGTACTAAATTTTTGTTACAACGACACTAAATCTTTTGCTATTTCTTATAAATATGAATCTAATTTACCTTACATGCATAACAAACCCGGCAAAAATCTAATAAAACCTGACAAACTTAATGAACAGGGGTGCATCCAGGATTTTTCGCCAGGGCCGTTTTTGGGAATTTTGTGAAAATAATTTTTCATTCTAAAATAAGGTCCTATTTCTGTAAATATATAATTTTTTCTAATTTTTTAGCGAGTGCATATATAGCTTGATTAAAGTCCGTTTTTGGAACCGGAATTTTGTGAAGGGGCTACTTTTGAGGGATCGGAATTTTGTGAAGGGGCCGTTTTTGAGGATCGAAATTTTGTGAAGGGGGCCGTTTTTGGCCCCAATTTCTTTCTAGATGCACCCCTGATGAAACAAAAAAAACCACCCGGATTGGGTTAAAAAAACAGGTTTTTTCAAACTGACTCCTAGGGGGCTATTGAGTTTCAGGGGGTCAGCAAACGAAGAAGCAGTCATGAGAACTTTCAATGGAAGGTCAGTGACAGTTTTATGACTTGTAAATCTCCAGACCAGTCAGCTCCACCCCTTAAATTCTTCAAATCTTTTATTGAATGGGATAATAACTATACTAGACAGCAACGTTAGTAGACTCTACAACTTCACTAACAAAGTAGTTCCCATCACGGTGTCTGAATTTCAAGTGAAACAAAGAACTAATTCTAAATTTTATAAATATGAATATTTCGTTAAACCCACATGTATATATTGTCTTTTTATCACGATTTGTGTACCAAAACTCCTAGCAACCCAACAGGCTTTGTGTTTACCCACTTTCTCCTTCTGCATAATGACGTACTGGGTTCAGGAAATGTTGCTGTCAAGTATAGGAAAGTGTCTGTATTGGAACTACTGCAACAACAAAATAACCCACAGCGCAGTGAAATTTCTGCCAGTCGCATGATATGTGATCGTTACCAAAATGGGCCACTTTGCGTTGGACGTATGATATGCGACGGCGACAGAGAAAGGGTTAAAGAAATCAATAAATTGTTTTTAATAGTGGTGCAAAATGTTTAAATCGGGAAATTTTGTAAAAACGTACATTTGATTTCAATCATAACAACAATTAGCAAAATTTCTGAGATGGAAAACTTTTTATTTAATAAAAGATAAATTCATTTTTTCCCAAGAAACACATAATCATATCAAAATAAACATTAAAAGTAGTTGACAACATATCAAGAAAGGTAATAAAGAACATGGTATTTGTTGGGAGAAACTGCATTTTTTAATAAATACCAGGCATAAGAATCAGATAAAAATGTTTAAGTATTTTCTAAATAAACCTTTTAGGTAATAACAGGTAATAGAAAGTCACAATATTAGCAGCAATGCTTTTTTTAAAAACTACATCAATATTCCTACAGTACTTTTCTCAGAAATGTAAAAATTGGACAGTTTAGGTACCTACACCAATGAAATGAAAGTAATGCATTGGAAAATTGTCCATTTTTTTAAAAGAATCAATACACATAAAATCTTAAATTTCAACAATTACTTTTACTATGTTGCAAAATATGGTAAATCAGTTTTTTAAAAATAAAATAAAGCACACACATAAAAGTATAAAGTTGTACCAAAATTTACCAACTTCCATTTTTCTCTTAAAAACATTTTTAAGAGACGCAACAAACATCACATCAAACATTATAACACAACAAACATCGATCATTAACTATGTTCCCACCACCTGATGTGGGGTACAGAAAAAGTCAAAAGCAACTCAAATAACATTAAATGTTTTAAAACTAAATCATACTTTTAGATTTACTTTAAAAAAACCATAGCATAATAAACAACACAATACACAAGTACATATTACATAGGAGGAAGAAATTTAAGACCAAATTCCATAGAAAATATGTTTTTATAAATAGCTTCGCAATCTGGAGGAAACTTTTCATAGTTCAACATCTGTTGCTGCTTCAAGAACATTTTATACATTTTAGTGATATTTAGATCCGACTGTAGATACTTTCCTTTAGAATTTAGCTGATAGTTACTATCAAATTTTAAAAACATGTTTATATGGTCGCGAATCGCTGCCTTCAGTTTAAAATCATTATTGTGTTGCTTAGTATGCTTTACGTTCCATAACTTCAAATGATGTGAATTTATATGTGGAATTTTAAAAACATAAAGGAAAAACTGTTTGCATACCATAACTTTTTGAGCCCCTCTTTTAATGTAATAATTATATCTCAGTTTAAAAGTGTTTTGCTTCTTAATTAATTCGCACAAATACATACTTCGTTCATCCACAGTTTTTAAGTTTGAAAACTCTTGGAGGCATTTCTTTTGGACATGTTCTGGAATTTTTTTGGAGCATTTTAGACCACAACAGCAGGGTCTAGTAACTACTTGGGGCTTTCTACCCTTCTTAACATGAGACAATGGGATACCTTCTGGATCACTTAGCAACCCTTTTATAGAACTACCTAAAAAAATAAAGTTTCATTTTAAGTGGTTACATTTCTGATAAAAAAATATGTACACATAGTAGATATCGTCACCTTAGAATCAAAAACTACTATCTCTGAAAATTCACGCAGCTTAGTCATTCATTCTGCTTGTGTTGTTGGCGGTTTTGGCGTTGTTAAAGGGTTGCTGATATTCATTGTTAAAACAAAAAAGGGGAAAAATTTAAACTTTGAATCTTAATAATTCTAAAACTAATTCGATTTTTTAAAAAACGAAAGGACAATAATTTTGTAAAAAATAATTGTATATGTGTTTAAAATATTGTACTTGTACCATGGCTGTTGCGAAAAGAGTTATATTCAATGACAATCTTAGCAGTCTGATATCGCAAGCAGGCGCAAAATTTATGTCATCTTAAAATCAAATAACACTGCCTTCTGGTCTTTTTCGGAAATATTCAGAATTGCAAGCGAGAAAGCTCATTCCATTGGTTTGTAAGCGTGACATCATCGAGCTGGCCAAGTGTCAAACCAATCAAATGGGCGCCTCCAACGATCTGAAGGAATTATTATTTTTTGATTTAGTGGTATTTAATTGGTGGATTTCTTATGGGTAGTGGTTTGAATTGGCATCTGATTTTAAGTCGCCAAGGATCGGGATCCCCGAAGTTTGCCGAACGGAGATAGTTTTTGATTTTAAGGTGACGATATTAAGTAAAATCCACACAACACACTAACTCATTGATTTGGGACAAACATAAAACTTTATAAAAAATTATGAATTGGGTAATTTAAGGTGGATAGAAGGCCTTATTGTAAATAAATTTTTAAATGTTATTTGAAGTGAACAAAATCAATCAGGAGAAACTTTTAGAAGTTTGCTCTTTAGTTATTTACAACTGGGACCCCCCCTTTTCTATTGGTATAGTATTCTATAAAATATATGTGATTTAAAAGTTAGTTATTTTAAAATTTTAGGGAAATTATTTGCCATTTTTACTGCAAGTTTTAATTTCCACCATTTAATTTTAAAATTTCAATTTTCATTCAAAAGGGAATGTAAAAAAGTTGTGTATAACTCTAATTTGTGTATAATCTGAACATACTTTACTTAATAAATAGAGAAATTTTAATAAGGGCAAGATTTTTGACAAATTTATAATTTTTATGTTTTATATTTCTAGCTTTTTACCACTTAAATTTATGCATTCTTGGGATGGGTATAAAATGACTGAATTTGATATGCTTAAAAATAACTAATAAGTATTTTATAAAATTCAATTCATTCCAAGGATGGCTAGTATAAAAAAATAGAACAATTGAATATTTTCAAGAATAAATTGAAAAAAAAATATACATATAATTACAGCAATAACAAGAAATAAAGACTAAATTTGGGAAATATTAATTCAACACATCACAGCTTAAGAAGCAACATGTGTGAAACTACTCATTAAAACTGAGAATTCCTATTAAAGGATGTGAGATCCGCCAAGAGTAGCGAGTAATGCAGCCAACCCCACCAACTCTTACAATTGCATAAAGTTGTACTCCATCCTATCGCAGTAGGTGATTTGAGATTTTTTAATCCACTTAATTCAACTACAATTAAGTTTTTCTGAACTACTTTAAATCAAGAGGATTGAACATAACCATGGGCGCATTTAAAGGGGGGGGGCAATTCCCCCAACTTTTTGAGAAAATTCCATTTTTAAAAGGGAAAATCTTGTTTCCAGTCATCAGGGATAGCTTACCCTCTAAGGTTTCCAGTTTGCCCGACCCAGGATACACCACCTAAATCTGCCCATGAACATAACACAACCTAATGTCGCCATAACCAGCGGATCCAGGATTTGGTATTGGGGGGCTAAGAATTTTCATAATCCAATTGAATCTTGTTTAATGCTAATGCGAAAAAGGTAGTGAATTATCCTACTGAAACCACTAAAAGGGGGGTCCCCACTTTTTCAACTCGTTTTGGTACGCCTCATCCGAATTTCGGATATAATTTTAAATTTTATTTTATTAAACGTTTTGGGGGGGCTTCAGCCCGAAAGCCCCCCCGTAGATACGCCACTGGCCATAACAGATTTAAGATTCTTGTATTTAAATCAAGAAAGGTGGGTAATGCAACATTCTTTTTATCTGGCATAAAAAAAATCAATGAATCAAACTCAATCTGACTTTTAGTGTAGCTGATTTGAGATTTGTACTATAAATCAAGAAAGCTTAACTTGGGAAAAACTTTTTTGCCAAACAAGACTCATGACTTCTGAAGTAGTATTTCGCCTGTTGGAAAACGAGTTTAGCACATGTTCTTCTTAAGTGGCGATATATTACCTTATCAAAGTAGGAAAAATACTCCCTAATGCTAATGAGTAATTATGATTAAGTAACAAGAGATAAAACCTAAATTTAAAAATAGAATTAAATCAAATTTTCTTAACTACTTCTAACTAAAACAATATAACACAGCAATAAAGAAAATCAAATATAATAATGACATTGATTATGTAGCAAACCTTAAATTCTAGGATGGAAATAATGAAACAAATTTAATGTTAAGTATCTCTGAAAGCATAAAAAATAATGATGAAAAAACATGATTTAAATATATACTCATGATAATAAAACAAAATGCAATGAAGTAATGAAAGTTAATTTAGTAGGATAGATATTTAAAAAGAATAGAAAAATTCAATTTCAAAAATATCTGTAGTAAAATTAATTCAGTAAAAAAGTACCAAGAATTAATATAAATGTATTTTTCAAATTAAAACAAACAAGAATTCAGTTACAGCAATGACAAAAAATATTTGAAAATATTAAAATTAGGTTAATGATATGCTGGTGTAAAAAGGAGGAGATATTGATTTAACTAGAGATGACCTGTAAAAACAAAAAGACGATTAATACATTTACAAAGGAATTAAGATGAACTGGTAAGAATTATACATAACTTATATTACACACATGGTTGCAGTTTTCAAGCAACTCAGGTAGGTGAAATCTTAAAATTCTAATTTATAATTAAGTTTTGATATAACTAACACTACCAATTTTACATTTAGCTGCACTTTCATTATCATCGTTTAAAAAGGAATCTCATTTGATAAAGTAAAAAAAGTGAGGGTTTTAGATTAGGGAACGTACCCATACTACGTGACGCATTTTTTACCATTTTTGAACCCCCTCCCCCCCTTGGTGACCATCCGTAGTATACGCCAAGACCCTCCTCCCCCTCTAGTTTTCACGTAGTAATTCATAAATACGATTTGCCGTAATTTTTGCTAACAGAAAGTTTAAAAAAGTTAATTTTGTTTAATTTTAATAATTAATTTGGCTTAATTAGTCTTAATTTGGCCAATTTCAATAATTAATTTGGCTTAAGTTTGTCGTATTGACAAGAGGAAATAGACTATGTGACGAAACCCTAAGCCCCCCCCTCGTGACCGAACGTGGTATTTTGAAGACCCCCCTCCCTCCCCTGAATGGGTCACGTAGTATGGGTACGTTCCCTTAAGTAAACAACTGCAAGAAAAAAAATAATTACAATAATAAAATTTATATTGTTTAAAGGTTAACCACAATAATTGATGCCTATTTTAAAGCATAGATTTAAGCTACACATTTTTTGTTTCCAATACATATTTTTACGTCCATATTTCCCTCTTACTTTATATTGTTTGCTTTAACTTTATATTGCTTTTCCTTTGCTAGCGATTTCTTTTATTTACAATCTACATACTTCTATATCATTCTGTTACTTCTGAATTGCTCATACTATTACCAATGCCTTTCATTAATAACCAGATAAAGAGTATATATCAAACAAAAGAAATTAAACTTGTTATTTTAAAAAGTGATGATTAAATGAGGCACTAGAAAGGATTTCTTACAAATCAATGTAATCAATTACTTTTTATTCGCTTTACAGAACCATATTATTATATTCATTAACAGCACTCAATTCAATACACAGAACCTACATGGGAGGTAGAAAGTTAAGATCAAATTCTTTAAGAAATATATTCTTATAAAGGGCTTCACATTTCAAAGAAAGCTCTTCGCTGTGAGACATCTGTTGCTGCTTCAAAAACATTTGATACATTTTTCCGATGCTTAGATCAGACTGCAAATACTTTCCGTTAGAATTTAGGTTATAGTTCTTATCAAATCTTAAAAACATACTTATGTGGTCTCGAATTGCTTTCTTTAATTTTGAATTAGCTTTACCTTTAACTTTATGCTCAATATCACATAACTTTAAGAGGTATGAAGGGATTAGTGGAATTTTAAAAGTATAAAGAAAAAATTGTTGGCACACCATTGTTTTACAAGTACCATTTTGAATGTAATAATTGTATGTTTTAAGCCTTTGTTTAGAAAATTTCCTTTCAATTAATTTGCACATATAAATGCACTGTTCATTCTCTGTTTTTAAGTTTGAAAACTCAAAAAAGCATTGCTTTTGGATGTGTTCTGGAATTTTCAGGTAGCATTTTCCAGCACAATAGCAGGGCTTATTGAGAGGATTATGCCATTTTTTCCTCTCAACTAGGGGCGTTGATGTCATTTGCGGGTTATTTGGAAACTTTCCTTTCGTAGAACCTACAAAAAGAAAAAAATGAGTATAAAAATGTACATACTTCAGCAAAAAGAAGTGCATATAATTTTAGAAACTGAACAAATAACAGAGCTAATTGATACAACTACTTTATACTTAAATCTTTAAATGCAAACATACTCCTTAAGAAGATTTTATAACCAAAGACTATGATAATAACTAGACTAAAGTATTACTAAGGATAACCTAAAACATAAAACTATTTTAAAATCAAAGACTAATCTAATGAATGTGACAACACTAAAATATTACTTAAAATTAATCTTTTAGTTGCCTAATGAACCTATACCAGGGTTCATATAGAAGTTTGAAGAGTAAAATTAGGTACTTTTTACCTAAGAATCTAAAAGGGGAGTTTTTAAAGAAATTTTAAGAACCTTGTCCTTTTTGAATGCTATTTAAAACTGTCAATAAGGTGCTTTCAATGACTTTCAAAGAATACTTAAATATATTTTTCAAATAGGAATTACATTAATGAGCTTATACAGGGTGTTCCAAAATTGCGTTGCACGGCTTTTATTCGGAACAAGCGCTTCCTAGGGTCATGGAAGTAAGGTCTACCCCTAGGTAAGTGATCCTGGAGAATCCATTGAGATGACTTACAGCGTTAAAAAAGTTAATTTAAAAACTAAAGAAGATAGAGCAAAAACCCCAATGAGAGTATTGTTGCCAACGTCAAGAAGAACTCATTGAAAAAAATTTGATCAAAATATCTTGAATATTCGCGGAGATATTAGCATGTGAAAATAGCACTTTTTCAGGGGTCAAAGAGTAAAAAGTTCGCATATTTGCAAATTTTTTGATTAAATTTTGTGTTCTTTCAACTAAAAAGACACAAAACTACACAATAACACTGAAAAATTTGCAAATATGCGAACTTTTTACTTTTTGACCCCTGAAAAAGTGCTATTTTCACATGCTAATATCTCCGCGAATATTCAAGATATTTTGATCAAATTTTTTTCAATGAGTTCTCCTTGACGTTGGCAACAATACCCTCATTGGGGTTTTTGCTCTATCTCCTTTAGTTTTTAAATAAATTTTTTAACTTTTTAATTACGCCGCTAGGGGCGCTGTTAGTCATCTCAATGGATTCTCCAGGGTTACTTACCTAGGGGTAGACCATACTTCCATGACCCTAGGAGGCGCTGGTTCCGAATAAAAGCCGTGGAACGCAATTTTGAAACACCCTGTATACTGAAATTATAATGTTTGGGAACCCCTGTATTGCTCATTAGCCCAGTTAGTACACTCGGTTTACTATTCAAATTAAACTTTATGAGAAATGGTACTCTGGTGACTAAAATATCTCAATAAATTTTTACAAAATGAATAAAAAATTGCAACACAAAAAAGTAAACTAAAACACTTTATATAACAGGATTTAAAAACTGTTATATTGAAAGGAAAATAAATAAATATAATATTAAGATGAGGAGCACATCACTTAATAAAAACAACTTTTTAATTACACATAAGATCTCCATAGATGCAATACAGAGAAAATAAATATAAATTATGCAAATGAAAAATAAGTTCTTATTGGGAAAGAGAAAATTAAGTGAATGTAACTAGACCACCACCACCTGTAAAAAGAAAAAGAAATGAATATCATAAGGATGACACTTAAAATTTTGAAATTTTTCTTAATTTAAATACAGAATCAAAGGAAAGCAATAAAAATTCTCATATAAGGGTGCATTATTAAAAATTCAGGTACTTATGTATTATCCCATCGACTGTTTGGTGACTATCATTTTCATGGCACAGATATACAAAAGTCAATGGGTTTTGATACTATGGCAATGGAATAATACTTAGAACCAAAGTTAAAAAGCTTTATTAATTAATTAAAAGAGGAATCCCTTAAAAAATTTGAAAATTATAGCATTTTAAAACAAGAGTCATGGCAGTATACACCTTTCAGGCCCCTAGACAAAAATCCTAGAAAGTAAAAGAATTTTTAACTTTATTATTAGCCCATCAACTGTTTAGCAACCATCAGATTCAGCATCATAGGGGCCATCTATAATTGATGTCACACTTTTTTTGCCCCCCTCCCCCCCCCTTTGTCACAAACTGTCACACTTCCCCATACCCCCTCCCCCCCTCTGTCCCATGTCACGCTCTTAAACCAACAATATGTCTAATACACTAATTTGAAAGTGCCCGGAACCAAGGTTTTTTTCGTTGATTTTCAGCTGCAGGATGTGATGTGACAACTTTCAAACCCCCTCCCTCCCCCTTGTCACAAATTGATTAACCCCCTCCCCCTTCTGAGCGTGACGTCATTTATGGACGGCCCCATAGCTGTAGCGTAGCAAAGTTAACAGGATTTGATAAAGGTATTCAATGACAGTCAAAGAGCTTATACTCGCACAAGTAACAAATCGTTTTGTAATAACTTTTAGAACAAGAACACCTTTGCTTTCCAAACATTTTAGATTCTAAGGCTATGTAATAAAGTTATTCTGGAACAGCTTTAGAAAAGGTCCACTTTTGGCGACCTTGGCGCCGGCCGCCGTATTTGAAACCCATCCGCCATGTTTACCTATATTTTCACGGCCTGTCGGCCATGATATACCCCCAACTTGGCGACCGTTCAAGAAGTGGACTTATTCTAAAGCTGTCCGTTATTCTAATAAAATGAATTTTAGAATGATTGATGTAAGTAAGTGAGTTGATTAAAGTAACAATTTTATTCATTATTACAAGATAGTGCCGTAATTGAAAAAAATATTTGGAGGGGGCTCAACTTTTGTTTTCACCCAATTATTAAGGTTTTTACCCACAAGTAATTCAGGGGGAGAAGATTCTTAAAATTTACCGCCAAGATACTTTGGGGACGTTGTCTACCGCCAGTATCACCATAGTTACAAGATCATCTAAAAATTGAGTGGATCAAAAAGTGAAACATATTGTAATCAGATAGAATACAAGATGGGCTTATCTCTTTATTACTATAGCTTTTAAAATTAGATACCCTGAAAACGCTAATTAACTCGGAATTTGGTTATTATTAAGGCAATGCAGATAATGCCGAATTGTAGTCTTGCAAAACCAAAACGCAGTGTTTTGTAAGACTACAATCCCTTAAATAATGAAATTAGAGCAATATTTTAAAAATATAAAACATTATCGAAAATATTTTTAGAAGCAGATCGTTTTGTGATGATTAAAGTAAGGTAAGAAAGAAAATTCTTAATAACTTTGCATATGCATCATGCAACGAACGATTGGATTGTTTACCAATAAACACACACAAAAATTAGCGGTACGGTTAAGGATCTTGAATTTGAAATTCAGGGTTGTAGATGCGGAACAATGTGAAATTTCGAATGTATGTAATTTTCAACAGATTTCAATATATATTTCAAATAGAAATTTAAAGTTTTTACTTATTTGCAACTTGAAGCTCTATTTCTGATTTTACTGACGCTATGGTAAGGGTTAATGAAATATAATCACAGAGTAGAGACGCACAG
Source organism: Tetragnatha versicolor (assembly GCA_024610705.1). Classification (NCBI taxonomy): domain Eukaryota; kingdom Metazoa; phylum Arthropoda; class Arachnida; order Araneae; family Tetragnathidae; genus Tetragnatha; species Tetragnatha versicolor. The sequence continues at coordinate 22,014,285 of JANDEH010000011.1, read as the reverse complement.
TGGATATTGTTATGTTTTTTCTTCTGTGGCTGTGGCGATAAGGAAATAAGAAGTAAAAGGAAACGTAATGAAATATGCGGCTGCTGCTGTGTTGTCTGTGGATTTGATTACTTTTATGATGTCCTGGGTAAAGTGGAATCCAATTACCGATCAGAAAAGTCTATTATAAGATCGTATTGTTTTAAGGTAAAGTCTGAAATTTTGTCGCTTAGTTCAAGTTTTGCTATTTCCTTCATGTTGCGCTCCATGGACATCCCATACGAATTAATCGAAAGACATTCAATCAATATATTTTAACCCCAAGGTATATTTATATTCGAAATCATTGTTTGTTTACCTTGTTACTTCTACAAATATTCTTGCACATTTTGAAGAAGCCGATCATTGTACGTGCTAAGAATTAATAATTGCGTAATGGATCGGAAAAGTATGAAATACTCGGGGCATTTGGTATTATCGTGATCATGTTTATTATCTATTGTCGGTTTGAATTATGACATGCATTTTCTGCAGTACTTATTTTTGAGTTATTGCAGAGTAATAAAGTGCAGAAAAATTACTGTAGGTTTGTAACATTTGAATTATTTTTTCATTTTCGTTTGTTTGATTCAATTTTGTCTAGTTGAGATTTGGTCACTCTTAAAATTTCCTGTTTTCTGTTTAGTTTTAAAGGAAATAGACTAGTTTTTATGAAATTTCTCCATTATTTTGTCTATTTTATTACTTTAATTTCTTCAAGTTTCCATACTTTTTACCTCACACTTTTGATTACAATTTTATATATTATTTTCTTAACAGTATAAAATAAATGAAAATATATAGTTTTATAGTGCCTGTTTGGTGATTATTTAAATTGGTGTTTAGGCTAATTTCCTAATATGGGTTCCTCACATGAATTCTATAAAAATGATCTAAATGGGTTGATTATAAGTGAAGGAATTATATTTTTAAAATTTTACCTAATCGATTTAAGAATTTAATGATATGCAAAAGTACAAAAATAATTTAAAAGTACCCCAATTATCATAAATCTGTTCAAAGAGATTAGACTATTAAAAACTTCTTTAATTAAAGACATTTAAACCTCCTACATATTTGTTGTGTAACAAAGTAAAAAGGGTGAGTTTATGACCTCGGTAACACCCTTTTAATTTTTGGTACTTAAGGATTAATTTAAATTACCTTTATTTAATATTTGCCTATTTTTGGCAATTATCAGAACACTTTTCTCTTGCACCTGGTAAATCTTAAAGTAGCTATAGTATTTTTAGTACTTTGAATTTCCTTTTCTTTAGTAATTTTAACTCATTTATTTTTCATTTAAGGAGTTATAAATCCAGGATACTGCTCTCCATATGTTAATATAATTAGGCCAAATGTTATCAAGAGAAAATAAAAGGGAGGGGCCAAGGAAAGAGGCAGATGAAGATCCTCCCACCCCCAAAAATTAGAACTAGGTGCACCAAAACAAGTTTAAACCTTGTTTTTTAGGGTCAAATTTCCAAAACTTTTCCCCAGACCCTGCCTTTTGTACTTGGAAAATTTAGGAATTTTTCTTATAATTAGTTCATCAAGATGCAAAAACTATCTAACAAGATGTTAAAAGGCTACCTTAAAACTAATAAATATGCACAGGACAGAGTACAGGAATAATTTTGGTCCCTTTCCCCTGGTGTAAAAATCTAGTTTGGGGCCTAATAATGACTTCATTTTACAGGATATTTGGGTCCCTCCCAAAATAAATATCTAAACGCCACTGAATGTTATGATTCCCAAGTTAGAATCAAATTAATTAGCTAAAAAAGATAAGTAGGTTATCTTGCGTATTAACGTCTCCGCAGCTACAGATTCAGCGGTTTTAATTAAGATTATAAGATAACATCATAAGGATATATTTATAAGATTATAAAGTTTTATTATTATTAGATTATTAGGTCAGATTATAAGGTATTTTTAAGGCCAAATCTGTAGCTGTAATACGTAAGTATCGATAAGTGTTTCTGTATTATTCCTTTAACAATGCAACAAAATTTCATAGCCAGAAGAAAAACATCATAATCTTGCATAAATTAGAATTAATTGAAATTAAAAAAAGCCAATGTGCAATTTTTGTGAAATGTTGAATGTTTCTTGAAGCATAGAAAAGCAGAAATTATTCTTACTTGAACTACAGAGTTCATAGCAAAAATATGGGACATTCGCACCAAAATATAGATCATATAAAATTTCAAAATGGTCAGATTTTTCTCATTTATAAATACAGACAAAATACTGACAATGCAAATTAAGAAGTAGAAAATGTAAAAAATATAGAAACATAGGACAACTATGAACACTGTCAGTATTTAACCTGTGATTCATTTTTTATGCAATAGTTGCATTCCACTGAAGTATACTGCTGTCCTTTAAAAAACCCACTTTTTCATATTTCTTTCATTAAAAGCTTAAAAAATATGATAATTAAATCGAACAAAATTGTGTTGTAACAGCTCACCCTCCACTACATTTTAGTGCTTAGTATTTTTAATTCCAACTCTCCATTACAAATTGGCAAACGATTAAGTGAGAATCCAAAAAAAACAATTTTCCTAAAAAAGACCTCATGTACCCTAAAAAAACCCACTCTTGAAAATACTCAAAAAATTAAGAAAAAATATGATTGAAAGGTTTATTTTGATAGAAAAGAGAATAGTTAAGATAATTAAAACCAAGTGTATTACAAATTATTTTTAAAATAAAATTGTGATAAGTTTTTCTATTCAAGAATTTTGCTTTCAAAACACTACGGCAATAACGTTTTTATTGTTGTATTTTGATAAAAACGACCTATTTAATACAAATAATAAATATAACTTTTATAAAAAAAGCTTAAAAAACGGTAATTGGCACTGATATTTTATTTTAAACCCACAACTATTAACTCTCTAAACCCATTTTCGAGTAAAACTAGGTAAAATGCTTTATTTTCATGAAAAATGGCTGTTTTTGGTATCATTGAGTTTTTATCAAAAATACTGAAAAAAAAGTCGAGAATTACCGAAACAACTGTTCTGTTTGCATAATTAGTTGTATATCATGAATAATATTAAATATTTTGCTTAATTTTTTATTATTTATTACAAAAGGAAAAGTGGGTTTTTTTAGGCACCCTATGGGGTTTTTTCACCCCTCATTTCAAAGACTACCGTAATGTCCCTAATTGGCGGACTGAACTGAAATTTTAGTATTTTATTCTCATAATAACGGGATTACATAAAACCACGTGAAAAATGCTGTAAAGTCTTCATAACATATATTTTTACAGCATCAAAATCTGCATAACTAAATCATATTTTTAGCCTAAAATCGACATTTTCTATTTATTCAAAAAACTAAGTAAATAAACGGTTCTTTGACTTGCTTTTACGTTCCTGCCACTCTTAATGGCATACAAAGACAGGGCACATGAGAATTAAAAAATTATTTCAATTATTTATTTAAAATATCTTGATGGATGTTTCGTAGGGTACAATTTGGAGTGGGTTTTTTTAAAGGACAGCACTATATTTGCTGAAAATATTTTACAACAGCATTTCTAGGAAAATATGGGATGCATTCCAATAGAGTTGGGTAGTGTGGCCTTAGATTTTCTTTCATATGTAATTTTAAAACATTGTATCTGTCAATATATACTATGTTTTGTCAATACTTATTTTAATACATAATATGAATTAAAATAAGCATTGACAAAAAATCCAATTCCCTTTAGCTTATGTGGCATTTATTGCAAAAAAAGTAAATTTTTTTAAGGAAATCTTTTTTTTAAGTTTTTTTTTCTACAAAAACATTTTAAATTATAATCGACAGATAAGTTAAATTAAAATGTTTATAATCCACAGATAAGTTAAATTAAAATGCTATCAAACTGAAAAAGCAAACTAATAAGAAAAACTGGTTCAATTTCATTAAAGTTCCCGTTAAGTACTGCCATGCTCTTTTGGACACCAAAAAGTAGAAATATTGCTAAATAATTTCAAACTCATAGATTAAAATGTTTAGTTAGATCAGTAACTGATCAGTTTATCAATAAAAATCTGGAAAATTTGTCGATATTTGAATATATGGTATTCAAAAAGCTTGGCGACATTTAGTGGGAATGTTAATGGAATTGAACTGAAAACCTATACACAATTATAAAATTTGGCTTGGTTTTTTTCAATACAAGTTAGATGAATCATAGTTATACAAATGAAAAAAGCTATTCTATAACCTCCAGTCACCCTAAGTAGTTTCATTCTACTTTTGTGGTATCAATTCAACTATCTCTTTCCTTCATCTGTAAAAGAGATCTTTAGAATCATGAGTAGAACCAACTAAAACCTAGTGGGTATGTACTAGTATTACATGCTCAAAGGGTTTTCTTTTATTTGAAAAAAAACTGGTATACTTACATATTAGCCTGTCAAATGACCATTGAATGAATCAGCTGGCACTAAACTGTCAACGAGCTAATACATATAAGTACCAAAATATCTTATGATATGTATTTAAATTAAAACATACTTTAGAATGTGAGAAAACTCCAACTCTCAAGCGTCGCCTCCAACCGTGGACCGGTTTCGCCCTTGTTAGGGTTCATCAGCACGGTATACTGAGAGCTGGAGTTTTCTCACATATTCCTCTAACCAGAGGTAGTGGTAAAGTACTCCTTTTCATACTTTAGAATGTTTCATTGTTTTTACTTTTAATTTGGTTTATTTAGCTAAATTTAATTCAATAAGCTGTCTTTTACTTTAGAATACTTTTAGAAGAGACAGATTGTTTCTAGGAGATGGCTGATGGTTGCAAGGCCACTCCAGAGCCTGAGATGAAGGGATGGCTCTACAAATGGACTAATTACCTGAAAGGGTACCAAAAGCGTTGGTTTGTCCTGTACAATGGGCTGCTTTCTTACTACAGGTAATACTTAAAAAATAAATTTAACATGATTTACAAGTAATTAAGGTTTCTTGAAAAATTCAGGTATAGATCTTATTTTTAAGCTCAAAACAAGAAAAAGTAGGGGCACACATAATTTGTTTTATATTTGAGTAGTGTCTGCATGCTAGACCCAGAGTTTCCCAGACAGAGTGCAAAGTTAAAATTTTCACGCCTGTGAAATCTTAACAAAAAGAAATGCCTTTGGTTGGCCATGCTAGGGGACTACCGGACAGGATGGAACTGTATGCTAGTTGTCTCATTCGCCACTAAGCGTTAAGAAAATCAAGTGAAGTCAAGAAATCTTTTCACCCTATTTCAGTTAGAAAGTTTGTCCGGCTTCGCCTTTACAACGCACCTAACTCAATTCTGAATGTTGCTTCTTAAGCAGCAACAGTAGGGTAAAATAAATTTATTTATCAAAATAGATTTTCTGCAAAACCCTTGCTTGGTGTGCGTGTCTATATTATCCAAGTATTATTGCTGTCTCCATCCTAGATAACTACTAAAATGATCTCCCTCTATGATTCATAGGAGTCCAGGGGAAGTGTCCCACACTTGTAGGGGGACCATCAACTTAGTGAGTGCAGTCATCCACACTGTGGACTCAAGTAACTTTGTCATTTCAAATGGAGGTACTCAGACTTTCCACTTGAAAGCGGCAAATGAGGTGGAGCGCCAGAGATGGGTGACTGCTTTAGAGCTGGCCAAGGCTAGAGCCATTCGGATGACTGAGTCGGGTAAGAATTGCAGACTTTAGCTTTTCATTTGCTTGGTTATTTTTTTATTATTTTTTTAGACAGTTTGGTTTTTTAAAAGGTTTTATTTAAGTTGTAGTATAATGCTGGTGCTGTGAGAATATTTAAGGACCTTAAGTAGCCTGTTCGGGAAATGAGTTTCATGTGCTTAGTGTAATGAAAAACCATTCAAGTTTGAATTGATTTTTAACAGAAATTACCTTTTTTATTAAAAGAATGAAAACAAATACAATTTAAAGTAACAGTAGATCTAGCTTAACTGGAATCAATTCATCTTGAAAGGCTAAGAAAGGAAACTCAAACACCTGATGAGGAAATCATATTTTTACTAACTACAAATCTAAATGATAACAAAAATGAACTTTATCATTCCATTTTTTACAAGACATAAAGATTAAATATAAATCTATTATATGCTTAGTATCTTAGTTTTGTAAATGTGAAAATGCTTAAAATAAGTGATCTTTTAATTAATTTAATTATTCACAACCTGTTTTACAATTTTCTATGTTCCAAGATTTTTTTCTTCAAAATTTGCATAAAATTTATACTTTGGGTTTTTGGGGACTTATCTAAAAAGAGGCATTTCCCCCAACCCTCCAAGGTAAGCAATTTTTAATTCACCCAAAAAAATTCCAAAATATGATATACATATGACAGGAGAATTTCACCATTATCGCTGATTAAGCGGACAATAAGTGTAAACTCACAACTCTCAAGCATCACCTCCAACCATGGACCGGTTTCATCCTTGTTAGACTCATCAGCACAGTATAGGAAGGTAATGCACGGTATAGGACGGTCACCACTTTTTCAGTTATAGTTTGCTAGACTAGTACTTGCCCTCCGCTCTCTTGCTTACCTTCCTATACGTGCTGATGAGTCCTAACAAGGACGAAACCGGTCCACGGTTGGAGGTGACGCTTGAGAGTTTACACTTATGATAAACATAGTTTGTTGATTACATACCAAGAGTCCAATCTCTCCAAAGTCAGTGTAAAACTTAAAAGTGACCATTGTACCATTCTTTGCATAGATGAAGAAGAAGAGCTCGGAGACAAATGCGGCAGTTCCACTGGGGAAGGAGGAAGTGGTGGACTGCAGGGGGTGCTCCGGGCTTTGCAGGCCAAGCTAGATGACTTGGGGACCTGCCACCAGCTCATCCTGAGACATGGCAATGCCCTGCAGAGGTCTTTGACGGAACTGGAAGGCCTGGACGATGTTCGTGCCAAGCAGCTGAACGAGAGGGCAACGCTTTTTAGGATCACTGCAAACGCTATGATCAATGTGAGTGAAGATATTTTTATGACATGGGTCCTCTTTGTGTGTTTTATCACACAGTTCAGGGTTAGGGAATACCTGGAAAAGTCAGGGAATTTAAATATCACCTAAAAAGTCAAGGAATAGTCAGGGAAAATTGCTAATTTTGGGCCAAAAACCTGGAAAATCATAAAAAATACTTGGAAAATGAAAATTTTTAATGTTTGCATGTCAATTTTGGCTCTAGTGAGTGAAAAAATAGTAAATTTATTGAAAATTACGTGTTCAAAAATGCAAGAAGTATCCGAAAAATGCTGTGAATTGCTAGTTTTTTACCGAAAAATCTTTAAAAAAGACCTGGAAAAGTCAGGGAATTTTATTTCTAAAATTGAGTGGGAACCCTGACAGTTTGTAAACCATGGGAACAGGGAACTCATTCTCAATGAAGTTTTGGGAATCCACAAATTACTCCGCATTCATTTATGTTTGCTGATAGACTTTTGGCAGAAACTATTTTTTCCTTGAAGCCAGTCATAAATACAAGTTAAACCACACCATGGTTATAGATTAGAATATATAAATTGTAGTTTTATGTTTTATTATCCGAAGTCAATCCAGTTTCAAAATTAGATTGTAAAGTTGAATACAATGCAATATATTAAAATATCTCATGAATTTCCTTGTGAAAATTTCAATATTTTTTGTAGAAATGATCCGATTAATTATATATGTTCTGTCAGGTTTATATTAGGATAAAATAATAATAAAAACTTCTAATAAAAAAAAATTGAATGAAAAGGTAACAATGGGCGTATGTAAAGGGAAGGTAAATACTTTGTACTAGGTGTACGAAAACAAGTTAAAATCTTTTTTTTAAGGTTCCATCTTCAGAGATGCCAACCATTCCGGATTTTGCGGAATCATTCCGCATTTCGGCCCCGATTTCCGCAATTACGGATAAAGCTAGAAAAACTACGGAAACTACGCTAATTATATTTTAAAGACAATTTATTAAATTTTTCTTTTCAATTCACTGTTTTTAGCCTTCAATCCTTACAATACATATTTTTATAAACGTAGAATTGCGAATAAAAACTATAACGCTAGCCGCTAGTAACATGAGATGGGCAATAAGAAGGGGTAATCAATCGGAATTCGGAATATTCCAATCTGCATGGATGATTGATTCATGGGAGAAAAAAAGGCCTTCTTTTCTCAAATATTTGTTTTTTCAGGACTTTTCTAAAACTTATTCAAAATATTGGGCCATTTTTCTACGTGCAGAAGGCGTGGCGTCGATCGGCAAGCCACGCGTCACGCCGTATTTTTTTTTTTGACGGGGGCGATTACGGATGAGCGTTGTCTCAGGTTGGCATCCCTGCATCTTAATTATACAAAATATAAAAGATAATATAAGAGTTTCGCTAAAAAGGACCGGTGTGGGATGTCCATAGAAAGCTTATTCATTTCTAACTAGTATTCTTCACCAGTGATAGATTTTCTTGTAGTTAGATGTTAAATATAAGTTTTTCTTTTCAGGCCTGCAGTGAGTATATGGCTCTTGCTGAGGCCCAGGGCCGCAAATGGCAACGTATGGTCCAACACGAACATGAGCAACGGCTGCGACTCGAAGAGATGGTCGAGCAACTGGCCAAACAACACTCCTCACTAGAGAGGGCTGCTAAGGAGCACAACAACCCTAGTACAGGTATTATTGGCTTTGTTTTTTCTAAAGTGAGGAACTACAAAGGTTTTGCTAGTATTTGAAACGCCTTGTTGGGGATTTGACATTTTCCGTATCCTAGAGGTTTTTGTTGATGGAGAGGCCAGTATTTTCACCAAGCGTTTGGAGATGTTACATGGAGCGCAGTTTTGAAACCTTTGTTCTAACTGTCCTGTTAAAGTTTGGTGGTAATTGAGTTTTCATGTGTGAAAAGAGTTATGCTACAACTTATTAACTAACAATTATCTTGTGTCTTTTCTTAGGTGTTCATTCAGATGATGATGAGTTTTATGATGCAGATGAAGACACAGGCACTGACTTTGTAATAACCATTCCAGGGAAAATACACAGGTATTCATTCAGCTTTGCTCATTAATATTAAATGTTTTATGAGCAAATGACAAATTTTTCTTTTGACTGAACATATTCATGTTAAACAGGTTGGCACAATCCTTAAAAGTCCTTAAAAACTTTTTAGATTGCCCTAGTCCTTAAAAAAGGGCCCTTAAAGTCCTTAATTTACTGGTCTATCCGTATTTTTTAGAAGAACAAAGTTGTTTTTCCCTTATTGCCCTCGTTCATTTTTTTTCTGGTTTCTGTTTTTCTCCGAAAAAAAATTCTGTAGTATTCCAAACGTTCTGCAGTAAATGAAAACTTAAAAAAACTATCAAAGCCCATGATTGGCGTAATTTATTGGCGATAGCACCAAAAGATCTGACAGACAAGAGGCTGGTAGTTTTGGTCATATCCCTGTGTTCCCAATAATTTATATATCCTGTTGTTCCCGATACCTTTTTAAATCACATGTCTTTTTCCACTAGAAGAACAGGGAGTGGGTTTAGCCTCCAAAGCGAGGGGGAGGTTCAAGATGGCTCTTCAGACACTGATCCAGAACCTCCAGGTGCAAACAATGGTCTCACTGAAGATGTCATAGCTCGAGCTAAGAAAAGAAACAAGGTATGGTTTACCATCTTTTTATTGCAGCTCCCATTACATATTTTAGGCCTTGTCCCATAAAAAAAGAAATTACCCAACTAACACACTTAGAGAGCTTGAGACCTTTTTGGAATATTTATTGATCAGTGAAAGATATAATAACTTCTTTTTTTCTTTTGAATTTACTGAGATATTTTTAATAGAATATGTTTTTATCTCAAACTGCATGACACATCCTGTATTTTTAATTGTTTCTGTTGTTTAGAAATAGCTTATATTTGGTTGGTTTCAAAATCATAAATTTAGGTAAATTTGTCTTCAAACGGGTCTTTCATCGGGATGACCAAATACTAACTGGATGATCAGATTCTAACTGGATCGTATGTTTAGCTCCCTTGGGCCCTTGGTCAAACTATTACTAGTGTTGTTTACCCCAATCCCACTGGTTGTTGTGCCAATCAGTATAGTTTGAGTTTTTAAGTCTTTAAAAATGCTATTTTGTTTGTAAAGTTATACAAGTTTTTCTCCAAATTATTTTATTCTTTGTAAATTGCATTTTGTTTAGGCTACTTTATTTTGATTTTTAAACCCCTTGGCTAAACGAGAAAGTTATGAAAAAAGCAGATTTCTGTAAAGCTATTTCAGACCCCATTAGGTAATTTCACTTTATGTTAATCTGTTTCAGATGCTTGGTGATCAGACTGCCTCTTCACCATTTGAGGGCAAAGAGCAGGCTCAGTTGCCCTCACCATCTCAGTCGCAGCCGGTTGCAAGGAAAACTGGTCGCACGAGAAGAACTGCAATTCCTGAAAAACCAAACTACAGCCTCAACTTGTGGTCCATCATGAAGAACTGTATTGGAAAAGAACTCACCAAAATACCCATGCCTGTGAGTTGAAACTGTTCTTTTTAGGTTTTAAAGGGTGCTCAATATTGGCATCCTATGTTTTGGAAATTTGAAGGTTTTTCCTTCGTTGATCTTTTTTTTTGGGCAAATTCTTAAATTCGGAATTCAATTTGTACTACCTTCATTCATAATCAAGTCAACTTAAAAACTTGGTGTGATTATCTAGCTAAAGATTTAAAAAATTATGTTGAATCTGAGTTCTTACTTAACAATAAAAAAGTTCTTTCTCATTTTCTTAACATTACACACCAAGCAACCGATAACACAGGTCTGCAATGAAAAAGCTGTTTGAATAACTTTAGCGATTTCCTATGTATTTTGTTGTGCTGATAACGAAAAAAATACTGAAAAAAATCCTATACCTCAGGATTTTTCACAAATTGCAAAATTATATTCGAATGTGCCCATTTTTCATAGTTTTTGTACATTTCTAGCTCCTTTATTTTTAAAAATTAGGAGCTGTGAATGGTGCACGTAGTAAACTATCTCATCAGGACATGATAGAGATGGAAAGAAAATATTAGGGAAGATCTAATCGGGCAATAATGAAGGATTTTTGTTGTATAGTTCAAAGAAACGTTCTTTCTGCTACTCACAAGGGTAAATGTACCCAAGGGGAGCGTCACAAGGAGGAAAAATTGGCTTTAGAGTGTGTAAATAAGTTAATTTTAGTTATATAATGATTTTCATAAAGAATATGTAATAATAATTTTATTTTATTAACCTATTTTCATGAAAATTGAAATAATGACTTATTTTGCAATTTTACATAAATTGTCAGGAAACATGACATTCTAGGGCAAAACAGAGACCATTTTTGAACTCAGGGCACAAAAAAAACCTTAAAACTAATAACCTTAAAGATAAATTTGGATTAAAAAATCTACTTCTTAAGTGTACTTACATATTATGTGAAATGTTGCTATATTTGCTCAGCACACCAAAAAACATAAAAAATTATTTTCAAATAAAGTTTGAGTCGAAAAATAATTTTTTTAAATATTTACTTTTATTTTCTTAAAAAATTGACATTTTTACTTAAATTGTGAAGAAAGGTGAAGTCCTATGATAAAACAGAGGTCAGTTTTAGAGTCAGCACATCAAAAAACGTAAAAAAAGAATTTGTGGAAAAAAATTGAATAAAAAATTTAGTATAAAGAGTTAATTTTACAAAATTTTAAGGCATTTCCCAATAAAACCTAAAAACCTGAATTTTCAAAAAATGTGACGTCCCAGGACAAGATGGAGGTCATTTTTGGATTCAGCGCACCAAAATTAACATAGTTTAGGTGAAATATCCAAAACAGCTCGAAAAAAGTTTTTTTTGCAGACCTGTGTAATCCATTAGTTTCCAAATCGAATGTTAAAAACATCGTTTTTAGGTGAATTTCAATGAGCCTTTGTCGACTCTGCAACGATTGACTGAGGAATATGAATATAGTGATCTCCTAGACACTGCAGCTGGCTGTGAAGACCCATGCGAGCAGCTGGCATATGTTGCTGCGTACACAGTTTCAGCTTATGCCACCACTTCTAACCGAACAGGGAAGCCTTTCAACCCCCTCCTCGGGGAGACGTATGAATGCGACCGGACTGATGACCTTGGATGGAGGTGCTTTTCTGAGCAGGTTAGAAACAACCTGAGATTACTTAATGCTACTGCAATTTAATTTTGTATACCTTAAGAAATATTTCCAATTTCATTGGTCCCAAACCAGTATTTTCTGCCCAATAAATGAGCTTTTTAGAATCAGTTGCGTCTCTAACATTTGGCAAATTCCAGGGAAATTTTCTTTGAACGAATTGATGTGTGTCTTAATGGCATAATTAATTGGCTGGACTGAAGCGGGACTTAATATCCTTAATTATTTTTGACGGTATCGTTTAGAGTTTTTCCTAGAATTGTGAATCTTGGAGATTTTACTTAGAAAACCTTTAATTTTAAAATTGAGAAGGGTTACTCTAAAGCAGGGGTCCCCAACCTTTTTGTACCTAAAAGCACATACCAGAATATCGGTCGAATGTCGAGCACCATTTATTTTTTCAAGATAAATTTATAGTTGGTGGACGTAGTTAATAATACACACTACATTATAATGCACAAAATATTTAATTTTAAAAATGAATTTAACATAATGAATATAATTAGTATTAATATTCTTTTGTAAAATAAATTACTACTAAATTGCTTGCAAAACATACGAAGTATAAAAATTATTTATAAAATATATAAAATACATTGCATTTCACTGGCCAGCGCTTCATAATTGGGAGATTATGATGAAATTCTTGCCCGCAAGCTATCGTCAAGGTGTTCATCTGTACGTCGTGATCTATATTTTTTTATTTTATTATATTCATTGTCGAAAATGATTCCCATAAGTGTGTGGAACCAAAGAACTACTTCATTTTATATGCTGCTCTTTTTAAGAATGGAAATTTATTTCTATCAACTACAGTAGAACCCCGATTATCCGCGAGCGGATGATCCGCGGTGCGGATTATCCGCGAGTGCCAGGAAAAAAGTTTTTAATGATGAGAGCAAATTTTAGATGAGATTAGAGACATTTTAGATGTAGAGCAAAGGTTTCTGCTGTACTGCACCTATTTTAAAAGTTTTACATATCATGTTTAAGTACAATAAAACATAGTTTTTATAATGAAATATTTTTTCGTGTTTTCACATCATTTTTAGTCTTTTTTCGGGTTATCCGCGATTTTCGCTATCCGCGGTACCCTTGCCACCCAATTGCGCGGATAATCGGGGCTCTACTGTATATTCCAGAATTTCTTATCTCATTTGATTGGTTAAATAGGTTGAAGTCTGAAATAGTTTTGAGGATGATGTCATTCTGAATATCCAAAATTTCTAGTCTCGCCTTACTTGATGTATGTATGTTGCGATTTCATTTCTAGAATTTTATGTGATAGTGGAAAACTGAAATATTTTATCGTTGGGCACAAGCATCGGGCGCACCTAGACCGATCGACAGGCGCCATGGTGCCCGCGGGCATAGGGTTGGGGACCCCTGCTCTAAAGATATTTTAGGAAAGACAGTTCAGTTTTATGCATCAAAAGATAAATAGATGAATAAATCTATTGTCTAACTTAAATGTCTTTAATCAAAGTCATGAATAATTAAAAGGCGTTTCTTTTTTCCAACCCTTTTTGTAAAGAAAAATAAAAGTAAAATATTTTATTCTAAAGAAAAATATAGCAATTTCGGAATATAACAAGGTTGTGGATAGATCCTATATAGAAAGAGATGGAAAGTAATCCAGACAGTTCAGAGATAGAAATATTTTAAATCTTTCACTGAATCTGAAATAACATATAGTTGATGGAACTTTTTAAATTCGAAGTCTTGGATAATTTGTGGTTTGTCAGTAGTTTTGTCAACTTCAAATCCTCCAAGTTTCTCTGTGGTTTGTTTCTAACCGCCAGCCCCAATCTTTTCGGGGGCTAACCGGAAGTCTAACCTCTGATTGGTGGGAAACTAGTTCTCCCATTACTAACTACCAATCAGAAATTTGACTTCCAGTTAACCCCCAGTCAGGTTAGCAATGAAGATGGGTGTAACTGATGCCATCCATCAAACTAAACTGCCTCAAAATTAATCTTTTTTCTTTCTCCAGGTAAGCCACCACCCTCCCATGCTGGCTCAACACTGCGAGGGGCGCGGCTGGGTGTGCTGGCAAGAGTTCTCGATGTCCTCCAAGTTCCGAGGCAAGTACCTGCAGATCGTGCCGCTGGGGATCGCCCACCTGTTGTTCCCGGCCTCTGGCCACCACTACACCTGGCGGAAAGTGACCACCTCCGTCCACAACATCATTGTGGGCAAGCTGTGGGTGGACCACCATGGGGAGATGGACATTGCCAACCACACCACTGGGGACAAGGCACACATCAGGTTCCTGCCCTACAGCTATTTCTCGAGAGAAATGCCCAGGAAGGTAGGAGGCGTTATTCGTTGGTCTAAACAATGGGTTCTCTTTTTATCTACATTAATATGATGTTTATATTGAGAGTTTGAATACTTTATCCTCTATTACATTTTTTGCCCGTGAAGCTCTTTTTGATTTGAGGATAACATCCTGGGATCCATGTTAAACTGATAGTATTTACTTATGGCTGTATTCACCCCAAACATGACCAGTGGTTAGCTGGTCATCAAATCTCTGAATAGTTATACTTCTCTAACTGCCAATCAGAAGTATAACTGCTGGTTAACTGCCAGTTAGGTTAGCGGTGAGTATGCTACCAGCAAAAACACTGAACTGAAGTCACTGAGGTGAGGGACTGTTATTCATGCCACATACACACATTTGCTTGTGCAAGTTCTTTTTACACAGGGGCCACATTTATTCATCTCCACAATGAACATACATGCCTGATTTCATAATTCAAAACCAGAACACCTAGATTTGTAGTCAGATTATCTAACCTTTATGCCAGTACGCTGGCTATCCTCTATTAAGAAAATACACTATCAAATTTCAGACATCACACCTGACTCAGCTTCGCTGCTTATTTAGTGTGTCTTCAACTATTCTTAAGCTTCCTGTATAATTTACATCACACTAACTTTTTTATTCTCGGCAGGTAACAGGTGTTGTGACAGACCAGGAGGGCATCGCTCGGTACGTGCTGCAGGGTACGTGGGACAGCAAGATGGAGGCTGCTCAAGTGCTCAATAGTCGGGGGGCTTCGAGCAAGGGGAATCAACCCCTCACTTTGGAGACTTCTGAACCCAAGACCATATGGCGGAGAGTGTTACCAGGGTCAGTTGGCTTTATTTGCTGTTCTCTGTATGTTCTGTTGCTTGCTACTCTTGTGGAAATCTCCCCTGTGTAATGTAGATTTAGTGAAGCTGTCTTCCATGAAGGAGTGTTAGATACCATATTTTCTGGTCAGGGGAAGATTATGGAGGTCATGGGGGCAATGCCCCTCCTTGAAGAAATCACATTCATAAAAATTAACCATGTTTCCAAAGATATCAGGGACAGCTTACCCCTAAGGTTTCTTCCCCAGCATACACCACCTAATTCTTCCCAATCAGTTGCAAATAAATTTATTCAAGAAAGTTATTCATTATTTTTTCATACCTGCTGTCCTGTAGTTCTTTAGTTAGTATCTACCTACTCCAGTTCAGGGTTTGAAAAAAATATGCTTTTTTAACCTTAATACTAAAAAACCCCATTATTTTAAATTTGCTTTTTAAAATGAGATTAACAAAGTTATACTTTCTGTATGAGATTAAATTAAAAACATGATCGATTTATGTTACATCAAATTCAACACACAATAGCTGTATTTAAATGAATTTTTATTGAATCATATCTTTGTT
The DNA here is from genome assembly GCA_024610705.1 of Tetragnatha versicolor. Classification (NCBI taxonomy): domain Eukaryota; kingdom Metazoa; phylum Arthropoda; class Arachnida; order Araneae; family Tetragnathidae; genus Tetragnatha; species Tetragnatha versicolor. The sequence continues at coordinate 21,998,397 of JANDEH010000011.1, read as the reverse complement.
AATAATATTAATACCAAGTTTGATTCTAGCCCCCATCATGAAACTCACTTTCTTCATGGAAGAAAGAATTGCTAAAAAATACATGTGTTTTTAAACATGTTTAAAACAAGTGTTTTAAACCTAACAGCCCTGCTCCACTTTATTGATTAAATATCTATTAAGTTGAGTTGGGTTTCCTCGCTCTCTTAGTGCCGCTTGACCTTCTTCTTCCCCACATAGTTTTTTGAAGATAATTTGTCATAGTACTTAAATGTCTCTCCAGACCCGAGAGCAAGAAGATGTACAACTTGCTTAGTAATATTAATACCAAGTTTGATTAGGTTTGAAGGCTGTAAGAGGTATTTGCTTGCTCTCTTGGTGCCGCTTAACCTTCTTCTTCCCCAAATAGTTTTTTAAAGATTATTTACCATAGTACTTAATTGTCTCTAGGCCCGAGAGTGAGAAGATGTACAACTTCACGCAGCTGGCCTGCCAGCTGAACGAGCCCGAGGAGGAGGTGGCGCCCACGGACTCGCGGCTGCGGCCCGACCAGCGGCTGATGGAGGCGGGCGAATGGGACGAGGCCAACCGCCTCAAGCTGAGGCTGGAGGAGAAGCAAAGGACTGTCAGGAGAAAGAAGGAGCAGGACGCCGAGATGGCAGCACAAGAAGGTGAGGAGTAGGGATCTAAAAAATCGCTCGATTTGATTCTGGAATTGATTCCCACCTAGTGTTCTTTAGGGCCAGTGTCGAAAAAGTAGAATCGAACCCATCTATTTCAATCCCAAATCAAAGATAATCAGTAATTATTAATTTAATTAATTGAGCATTAAAATATTAATTATCAAAATACTATTTAAATAGTGAACGCAATTTTTAATAATTATCTGTGTTAATTAGAAAACCAGATACGATTCTTAGGGTTTACTGGAATCGATTCCATTGGGTGTTGGATTCCTTGGTATCGACTCCAAGACATTTCATTCTGATTCGATTCTGGAATCCATTCCTTCGAAAATATTTAGAACCCTAGTGAGGCGAGGTGCTTAAGAGGTCCCACGACTTCTCTAACTATGCAAAGCGTACCTTAAGTATTATATGAAAACTAAATTCTTAAGAAACTTAAAATTTTACCACATTATTATGTGGTAAAATTTTAAGTTTCTTAAGAATTTAGTAGAACTATATCAAATCAAATCTGCCCATGCCTAGTGGCCTATCAGGCAGTGCCCATCTCCGTTTCAGTAGCCTTTGGGCTTGGGATGCTAATTACTTAGCTTGTGTCCAGGTCGAGTGGCTAGCCCGACGCTGAACCCCCAGTTGTATCCCCAAGTGAACTTGGTCCTCATTTATCGACCCCGGAAGGATGAAGGGCTGAGTTGACCTATTAGCTAAACAGGGTGTATCTGAAATGGTGCAACAAACTTTCAGGGATGATAGTAGACACCTAAACGAGTCAGAATCTTTGGGGGTCCCAGACCAAATCCCAGGGAGTTAAAAATAGAGCGACACCTCAAAAAAAATCATTGAAAAATTCAATTTGTAGAAGAACTACTCTCGGTAAAAACTTAATTATGGTCTCAATAATTGTGGTTTAATATGATCTTTAAAATTATCTCAAAAGTCTTCACTTTAAAATTTGTTTTATTATTAAAAACCACAAAAAAATGTGAAAACTCTTCCAAAACCTTATTTTGTATTTCGAAATCCTTTCTTTGATTTGATAATCTGAAAGATCATAGTCGAAAACCCTTAAGTCCAAAGTTTCACGTAAATACAATCAATATTAAATGTTTGAGATCCTGTTAAAGTTTTTTTTTTTTGCGTGGGCAAACAGCTGTTCTGGAAACAGCTCTAGAAAACTGTTTGCGCACGCAAAAAACCAACTTTACAGGATCTCGAGCATTTAATATTGATTGTATTTACGTGAAACTTTGGACCTAAGGGTTTTCAACTATGATCTTTCAGATTATTAAATCAAAAGAAAGGATTTGGAAATACAAAATAAGGTTTTGGCAGAGTTTTCACATTTTTTTGTGGTTTTTAACTTTTTTCATAATAAAACAAATTTTCAAGTGAAGACTTTTGAGATAATTTTAAAGATCATATTAAACCACAATTATTGAGACCATAATTGAATTTTTACCCATAGTAGTTCTTCTACAAATTGAATTTTTCAATGATTTTTTTGGGGTGTCACTCCATTTTTAACTCCCTGGGATTTGGTCTGGGACCCCCAAATCCTATGTGATTCTGACTCGTCTAGGTGTCTACTATCATCCCTGAAAGTTTGTTGCACCATTTCAGATACACTCTGTAATATCAATACATAAAAACGCGAAATTTCAAAAAGTTTTGGTATCTTTTAACCCTTTCGCACCGGCCAGGACATAAGCTGTCCCAGGCTGGAAAAATTTTAAAATAATGGCTGAGGCAACATTATGTCCCAGTTACTGAAATACTTCTAGGAACAGAATAAAATGCCAAATTTCATGTTTATAACTTGAATAGTATCTGCACAGAGTAAAATGTATTCGAAAACTTTTATTTTTTGATTACTGTTATAAAAATTATTGAAACGTTTTGAAATTGTGGGTATTTATGTGTCGATATATAATTATTTTGTGGTAAAAGTTTTAAGTTCCTACAGAATTAAGTTTTTGTGTAATACTAAATAGAAAAATATTAGTTTATTGAGATACTCTTTACACAATTAAGAGTCCTGTGACCCCTGGTCAAATATAAATTGACAACAATAAAGAACTGTAGTTTACTTTTATTGACTATTTGAATTAAATTGTAACTGCTTCTTCAATTATCATTATACTTTAATAAACTATTGTTTCTGTGAAGAACTTTTGATTAGATTTAGATAAGTTTTAAAAAAGTTTTTAAAGTTTTATGTTTTACTTGAATGGTTCATTTAAATTAGCCTTTGATGCGGAATAATATTTTTACGCAAGATTGAAATATAATCAAATGTTTAGAATCTTGTGACTTAGTACCACATTAACAAATGTCTTGTTTTTAGGTCGTCCTTACGAGGGGTACGAGCCTGTGTGGTTCCGTAAAGAGACAGACCAAATCACTGGCAACCCTGTTCACAAGTACTCGGGCGAGTACTGGGAGTGCAAGGATAAGCAGGATTGGGAACGATGCCCCAACATCTTCCTGTGATATGACACACGATAAACTCTTATAGAAAACTCCTCTTATCTTATCTCCAGATTCACTTTATCTTCTGATTCATGCGACTTGAATCACGGCTGTCTCGATTCTCCTATACAGGCTGGTCCTCTTTAACAGAAGATCCATCTCGAGAAACACTACCCCCAGTCTATTGTAGGATTAGCCAGCTTCTGGCCAAGTCGGGGTTGTTAGCTCGGTCTATTTTATTAAGTTGGTGGTGTGATGAAATTCTCAATGGATTACAAATTTGAAATGTTTTAAATCGCCTATCAGGAAGCTGTTTTTAACCTATGTGTTGTAATGCTTTTAGTGAGATTACTAGCTAAACTATCTCATCAAATTAAGGATTTTAAAAATGAGGAAACGGTCTTCAACCTATTCTTGCTGACGCTAATCATAGCCTCTTGAGTACTGGGGATTTTCTGTCACGGGAGCTGTGGATTCGGCTGGCCTGTGAGGCTTTCCCATCGAGGTAGCCGTGCTTGATTTGGCTGACTGACTGTGTGCATGTGGTGTGTAAAAATGCATGAACGTTGCTGAAAACGGGTTGCTCTGTGGAAGCATCCGAGACTTGGAAAAGTGATATGGTGTGGTATTATATCTATTATATGCTCGTTGCCTTTGCATTGTACATAGATCGGTCACTGCTTTTTGTTGCAAAATAGAATAAAATAAAGATTGATTTGTTTCAGAATTAGGGTATTTTATCACTCATTGCTTTTGATTTATTTCTAGGTAACACATCCTTCTAAAGTTAATGATTGAGGTTGTTTTTCAAAAATTATCATTGATTAACATTATGCCATAATATTTTTACTGAGTGTTGTCTTAACTTTAGAGTCTTACTTAAGAAGTCTTTTCTCTCCCATCCAAATGTGGATTTCTTGTGCAGTAGTCGTAATGCAGGAAAAGAACATAGCCCAATAAACAGGGTGGTCCTAAATTCGTGGTACAAACTGGGTAGGGTAGGTAGAGGGTACCTAGACAAGCATATTTTGAAAAACTAGAGGGGGCGCAGATGCACCGTTTAAGAGCTAGGACCTAATGTAGTGCGAGAGCGTTCCAAAAGGACGTTTTGCCAAGGCCCGTTTAACGAAAAAAAACATGATGAGATGAAAAAATTTATTGCATGAGGTACAGCAGTATCTGTACTACTTAAACCATAAGTTTGATAGAAATTGCACCACTTGCTAAACCGTGGGGTGAGTTTTAAAACGCGCAAAATTAATCTTTTAGCCAAAGAAAGGAGTTCCCTTAATGGTATTTAGAAAAATGATGATCGGGGAAGGAATTTTCAATAATCATACATTGATCATTGAAACTGTATGATCATTAAAAATTCCTTCCCCGATCATCATTTTTCTAAATACCATTACACTAATTTAAAGGAACTCCGTTCTTTGGATTAATATTGCATGTTTTAAAACTCACTCCACGGTTTAGCAAGTGGTCCAATTTCTATCAAATTTATGATGTAAGTAGTAAGGATACTGCTGTACCTCATGCAATAAATTTTTCCATTTCATCATGTTTTTTTTTCGTTAAACGGGCCTTGGCAAAATGTCCTTTTGTAACGCTCTCGCACTACATCAGGTCCTAGCTCTTTAACGGTGTAACTGCGACCCCCCTTTCTATACCGATTCTTGTTCGTCTTGATGTACTCTACCTACCCTACCCAGTTTGTACCACGAATTTAGGACCACCCTGTATACAGGGTGTTTCAAAAATCTCTTTCACAGCATTATTTGGAAACAAGGTCTCCTAAGGTCATGGAAGTAAGATCCTCCCCTAGGTAAGTGACCCTGGAGAATCCATTTCCATTAAGATAGCCTCAAGTGCCCCTAGCAGCAAAATAAAAAAAGTTTAAAACAATTAAAAAAAATGAAGGAAATGGAGCATAATAGAGATAATGGATAGAGCTCAATGATAGTATTGTTGCTAATGTTAGGAAAAACTCTATTAAAAAGTCGTGATAATTCGAGGAGATTTAAGCATGTGAAAATACACTTTTACAGGCCTCAGAAAGAAAAAAAAAGTTCGCAAATGTGCAAGTTTTAAAAAGAAATTTCAATTTTGTCTTTTAACTAAAAAATAATCTGCATAACACCACAAGAAAACTTGTCCGCATCAAGCTCTGCGTCTTAACGCAGCCAAGTTTAGGTTTCGGTTCAGAGGCGCACTGCTCGCACTTCACTTAGAGCCTGTATGCGCGAGAGAGGCGACAACTCGCTTAAAAGCGTCTCTGCGCATCCAATTCTGTCCAAACTGTATCATGCCGCTTGTCTCGCGTCCCATGCTAATCCTATGGAGGGAACCTAACTACCGCCTGCGGCGGACAGAAAACCGATTAACCGATCTGCGCGCGCTATACTGAGTTGTCGCCTCTCTCTCTCTCTCTCTCTCTCTCTCTCTCTCTCTCTCTCTCTCTCTCTCTCTCTCTCTCTCTCTCTCTCGTATACAGGCTCTCTACTTCTCCCTAATATGCTCCGTTATCAGCGAAACTTAAGTTATAAATTCTTGTCGCCGGGTCATTTTCATAGAATTTTCGCTAATTTGTTTCCGACTTCTTTATAAAATAAATATCGTTATTTTTCTTTTAAGTATGGAGTTCTTCCAAGCGCCGAGACGCAGAGGTCTCGCTTCAGCATGGTTAATATAAATTGTGAATAATAAATTTAATTAATTATTATTAATTATAATAATAAAATTCTAAAATGGTTATTATGAATTGAAAAACATAGAAAAAAGAGTATGTCATCTTTCTCAGAAAATAGAGCACGTTTTCATTATAATGTCAGGGTTGCTAGTTTAACGACTACCTACCTACCTACCTAGTACAAATACTGAAACAAAACGATTTTTTTGGAAAAAACATGAATCATTAAAACAATTCCTCTATTAAAATGTTGAATTTTAAGTAGTTCTTAAAATTCGTTGGAGCTTGTGACCGAAAGGCCTAGTGTTCAGGAGTGTAAGGTTACGAGTCGGAAGGTGCTGGGTTCAAACCTCGCCTACTGCCGTATGGCATTTTTGTAATTTTTCTGTGGATTTATTCATACTAAAATTTTAAAATTAATGAGGTAAACCGGTGAGTGGCAGGTACGAATGGCAAGGTTGGTTGATGCACCGACATCACGTTCAATAGATTCACAGTTCGGTTCCTCTTGAAATTTTTAACTTGGTGAGGTATCAACTTTAAATTAATTAGAAAAATAGAGTTGCGGGAAAGGATGGCACGGATGGTTAATGCACTGGTATCCGGATCGGTAGGTTCACGGTTCGGTTCCTCTTGATTTTTTTTAACTTGGTGAAATATCAACTTTAAACTAACTAGAAAAATAAGCTAGTTGCGGGAACGGATGGCTTGGTGCGCTAAAGCACCATTATCCCGTCCAAAAGGCCCTCAGATCAAATTCGTTCGAGTCTGGACCACTCCCCAGGTATAGCTATAGCACCCGGACATCAGGGCCGGACTGAGAAGAAATTTCGTTCATTTTCATGGAAATGTAACATTATAGATGTAAAAATTTCAGGGCTTAGTCGGTAAAGTCCCGGTCCTATTGTACAGAAGGTACGCAGCAGTTCAGACCTCACTAACTTAACTTCCTATTAGTGAATTTTACAGCTCAATTAAATTTTAAGAACTAAAAATTCTGCACTATACACTTTGATCAGAAGCTCCTTCCAAGACGTCCGTGACAGCTTAGTCGGTAAAGTCGCAGTCCTAGTGTACAGAAGGGACTTAGTTCAAATCCCACTAACTTACCTTCCTATTTTAGTGCATTTTACAGCTAAATTAAATTTTAAGAACTGACAATTCCACATACACTTTGACCAGTAGCTGCTTCTCAAACGTCTTTGATGGCTCAGTTGGTAGAGTCCCGGTCCTATTGAACAGAAGGTACTCAGATCGAACCCTACTAACTTACCTTCCTATTTTAGTGCATTTTACAGCTAAATTAAATTTTAAGAACTGACAATTCCACTATACACTTTGACTAGTAGCTGCTTCTCAAACGTCCTTGATGGCTCAGTTGGTAGAGTCCCGGTCCATGGAACAGAAGGTACTCAGATCGAACCCTACTAACTTACCTTCCTAATTTAGTGCATTTTACAGCTAAATTAAATTTTAAGAACTGACAATTCCACATACACTTTGACCAGTAGCTGCTTCTCAAACGTCCTTGATGGCTCAGTTGGCAGAGTCCCGGTCCTATTGAACAGAAGGTACTCAGATCGAACCCTACTAACTTACCTTCCTATTTTAGTGCATTTTACAGCTAAATTAAATTTTAAGAACTGACAATTCCACTATACACTTTGACCAGTAGCTGCTTCTCATACGTCCTTGATGGCTCAGTTGGTAGAGTCGCCGTCCTATTGTACAGAAGGTACTCAGTTCAAACCCTACAAACTTACCTTCCTATTTTAGTGCATTTTACAGCTAAATTAAACTTTAAGAACTGACAATTCCACTATACTCTTTGACTAGTAGCTGCTTCTCAAACGTCCTTGATGGCTCAGTTGGTGGAGTCGCGGTCCTGGTGTACAGAAGGTACTCAGTTCAAACCCCACTATCTTAACTATTGTAATATCTGCCTCTCCTTATCCTTTCAACTTTCTCTTCTAACTTAACCTAAGCAAAATGAACCTCTATGAGTACCGGATGTTGCATCTGACCTAGGGGATAGAAATTGGTGACCGAGTTGAGTCCGTTCACCCGTCGAAGATGTCGGGGCTCGGACGAGAGGAGGTCTTCCTGGTGGACCTGATCTGCTCCCCGGGGGGTCGCGGGTCTAGGGGGTTCTTCGGATAACCCCCGAAAGCCCCTTCGCCCTGGGGGCCAGCGGAGAAAGGTCCGTCAGGAAGCCAGTTTTGCCTAAATTTTTTTTTATCTAAGGGTACAATCCGCAATTTGTGGACGGTCCCCTAACCGAGTGCACTATGGAGACGGCCCCCTTAGTTGGTGGATTGCAAAATTTTGACTCCTTTACCCGTCTTTCGCAACCTGTATTGGCTCAGGTTTTCACTGCTAGATACGTTTAACTGTGACTGTCACTGTAACAGTTAACTGTGACCGTAACTGTATGAGTTAAAATATTTTAAAATGGAGGATCGTATCGGTCTCCAGGATCGAACCCCCAGACTCTTGCGCCATAGAGGCATGCCATACCCACTGGGCCAATGGTTCCACATTAGTGCGAAGGCAAGGTTGATGTGTATTTTATTTTAAGTAACTTTTTAGTTTTTAATTAAGTAATATTTAAGTAATTTTTAATTTATTTTAAGTATTTTAGTTTAAAAAAGTTGAGTAATTTTACAAAAATCTCGAAATCCCACCAGAGTTTGAACCGGGAACCTCAGTGGCGGATTTCCAAATGTGCCGCCTATAGGCTGAACCAAAATTTGCCGCCTATATGCTATACAACTATACATCTTCAGGGGCGTAGCCAGAGGGGGGGATTTGGGGTTATATCCCCCCCAAAAACTCAGGAAATTTCCTTTTTTACCATAGAAAACCACTAAAAATACCCCATATCCCCTCCCGAAATATCAACATCCCCCTCCGAAATTTTTTTCTGGCTACGCCACTTTCTTACAAAACTAAACAGGGGTGTCATTTCAGTTTTTGGTTGGGGTGGGGTTATAGATTTTAAGTGGGTTTGGTACACGCCGTGACTTGACTTTTGGTTTCTTTTTTTTCTTTTATTGCGGTCTAACTGAACGTGTTCTTAAGGTCCCTAGTGTATTTATACCTGAAGTGTTAGATCACTTAAAAGTAATGTTTTACACGAAATATTACAATTTTACATTGTAAGCTCGAAGTAAAAATGGAACGTCTGGGGTCCCCCCAGAAAATTTTTGAAAACTTGCTTCTTAAAGAAGTGTTTTAGCTCTTTTTGAGTCCCTTACACAGGGCCGTAACTAGACTTTTTTCAGGGGGAGGGGGTTTTGCAAAAAAAATTTCTTGAAACTTTACTTCAATTTTGTTGGTGACCTAAGTAAGAAAAAAGCAATATCAAATTCGTCTTCTAATACCATAGAAGGGGGGTCTGGGGGTCCTCCCCCAGAAAATTTCTGGAAATTTAAGTATTAGAAGCAGATTTTAACACGTTTTGGTACACCTAATCCGGATTTCGGACATACATTTTCAAGAATTTAATATACATTTTGGTAGGATTTTTGCATTTCGACGAACTTTTACAGAAAAGTGGTAAATAATTGGGTTCGAAATTCCAAAGGGGGGTCTGGGGGTACCCCTCAGAAAATTTCTGGAAATTTGACCCTAAAAACAGGATTTTAACTCGTTTTAGAGTCGCTTTTCCCTTTTTTTACACCCCTCTGAGTTCCCACTTCCCCTCCTTTTCTTAGTTCTTACTCCTTTTGGGGAGGGGGGCTAAAGTCAACTCCTTGTAAGTTCCAATATTTTCAAGGAACGACTGTTATAATAGATTTCAAAATTTCAAGGGGGATTCTGAGTTTTCCCCATGAAAATCTTGAATTTTGAACCTTAAAAGTAGGGGTTTTATGCATTTTAAGGCTAATTTTTAAGGAAAAACAGTAAGTAAAAAATATATGTCAAAATTTCGGAAGGAGGGTTTGAATCCCCAACCCCCTCTTTGATATGGCCCTGCCCTTACAGTTCCTTGAAAACCACAGAATTTTCTGGGGTGAAAAAGTTTTAAAAAACGTCAAACGGGGGCCAGAGGTCCTCCCCCAGAAAATATTTTTGAAAATTTCCCCCAAACTTGTGTTTATCTACTTTTAAACTCTATGGAGAGGAGAGAGCACCAAAAGGGAAAAGCTTCTTGTAGGCAGCATAATTTTCAAGGGGAAAACACTATATAACAGATATCAAAATTTGAGAGGGGAGTGTAGGGGTTCTCCCCCAGAAATTTTTTTAAAAATTGCCCGTTAAAGTAGTGTTTTAGCTCATATTGAGAAGGTAACAAAGAGAACAGTTCCTTGTAAACCACAGATTTGCTTTTTTGAAAGGACGTTCTCGTCTGACCTCATGTTTAATGTTTCATTTCTCCTCTCCTTTTTTAATTCAGAAAAAAATTTTGCCGTCAAAAGTTTGCCGCCGTAGGCTATAGCCTAGCTAGCCTATTTAGAAATCCGCTACTGGGGAACCTTCTGCACCGAAGACGGAACTCTTCCAACCAGGCTACTGAATCCACACAGCAAGAAGGCAATGAATGAAATGTATTCCATTTTAAAGCTTTCTCTAAAGTAGAAAACTTAATTTATAAATATCTCAAAATCCCACCAGGGTTCGAACCTGGAACCTTCTGCACTGAAGACTGACACTTAACCAACCAGGTCACTGGATCACGTCAGTATCCAGTGGATGAAATGTATTTAATTTTAAAGCTTACTTTAAAATAGAAAACTAGTAATTTTAATAAAATCTCAAAATTCCACCAGAGATTGAACCGGGAACCTTCTGCACCGAAGACGGGAACTCATCCAACCAGGCTACTGGTTCCACAGCAAGAAGGCAATGAATGAAAAAATGTATTCCATTTTAAAGCTTTCTCTAAAGTAGAAAACCTAATTTATAAAAATCTCAAAATCCCACCAGGGTTCGAACCTGGAACCTTCTGCACTGAAGACTGACACTTAACCAACCAGGTCACTGGATGCACATCAGCAGGAAGGCAATGGAGAAATGTAAAGCTTTCTTTAAAGTTAAAAAAAGTTAAGTATAAAACTTAATTTCTAAAAACTCAGGACCCCGCCTGAAATTATTTAGGTGGTAGGGGTTTAAATTTAAGTCGGTAATTTGCCAACATTTTGTAAGGTTTCGTTAATATAATTTTTTAAAAATTCACAGTTGTAGTCATCAGTGGCCCAAAAACGGCCCTCAGTGGGTATAGCTAAAGCCCTAGATCCTCTCTATCCTATAGTAGAGGATCCAGGGGGGGTTTAGGTATAGCGGCCCAAATGCTGATTGGCGTTTATAAATTTAGTTCCTGTTGATTCAAGGGGGTCTTAACTTTTCTTTTCTGAAAGTTAACTAACAGTATCAGTCAGATTCTTTGAAGATAATGGTATTTTTTAAATACTTTTATATTTTTTGGTACAATCTAAGTCTATTTCCCTTTTGTTTTCGACGGAAACTAAATATAGAACAACCCCACCACCTCAGCAAAATTCGTTTTGACTACATTTATTTTTCCTAGTTTTTTGAGTGCATGGTGATAGCAAAGATACCGTTCGTTGGATGAATGAAAAGACGATTGAATTAAAATATTTTTCTCAATTCAAAATATTTTTCTCAATTCTTTGAGTGGTGACAGAATTTTTGTGGTACATAAGGGGACATCCATAAATTACGTGAGGTGTTTTTTCCGAAATCTGGACTCCCCTTGGTGAGATTTAGTGATATTTTGCTGGACCCCCTTCCCCCCACGTGAGAATTACCTACAACTTTTTAAAAATAATTTTCTATCCTATTTGTTTGCATTTTGTGCTTCATTGCACCTAAAACTTTTATATTATTAATGATGTGGGGGGAATGTTATAATGTTATCATCAGGTTTTCTTTATTATAAAAACCACTCAAAACTATTTAAAATTTTACAATATCTAGCTTAAAATGATACATCTTTACTCATTCCATATAAACATTCATTTACACCAGAAAAACTGCCAAATGAAGTAAAGAAATGATCTACTTCATTTTAAATGGGTTACAAAAGGGTATTCTTACCTCCACAATTAATGTACTATTAGCGATTAAAAGAATACGTTGGACGGAAAAGTTATGACTAGTCAGGTGACATAGAGGAGGAATCGATAGCTCATTTTAAGACCCTTTGGGCTGCCTCCAAAGAGAACAGTTTCTTTTAAACCACAGAATTTTCTAGGGAAAGGATTTGTAAATAAACGTCAAAGTTTCAAAGGGGCGCAGTGTTTCCCAACCTTTTTCGGCCCATGCCCCACAGAAGCCTTTCTAAATTTTCCATGCTCCCCATGACTATTTTTTTTCGAAAATCCTTCTTGGAAATTAAATAAAACCTGGAGGTCCATGCTCCACCTGGGGGGCAATTTGGTTGAAAATTTTCAAATTGCCCCCCTGGAAAATCATATTGCCCCCTGGTGGGGCGTGCGCCCCACGTTGGGAAACACTGGGCTAGAGGTCCTGCCTCAGAATTTTTTTTAAAAATTTTCCTTTAAATTAGTGTTTTATCTCTTTATTTTCAAACTCTTTGGGGAGCTCCTGAAGGGAAAAGCTACTTGTAAATGGCAGAATTCTAAAGGGAAAAACTGTATAACCAACGTAAAAATTTTAGAGGGGCTGGGGGTCCTCCACCAGAAATTTTTCTTGAAATTACCACTTTAAACTAGTGTTTTATCTCTTTTTCAAACTCTTTGAACAACACAAGAAAGGAAAAGCGTATTGAATGAGGCAGAATTTTCAAGGAGAAAAACACTGTTTAACAGAGGTCAGAATAATTATAGACAGGGTTGGCTGGATTGAACCCGATGGTTTTTTTTTCAAAATAACCTATGTGAAAAAACCCACATTTTGGACCCATTTTTGGGTTTTCTAAAAAAAAATCAAGATTTTGGCAGTTCCTTCAAAATTTAATATGCTTTTTTTTCAAAGTTTAGGATATTTTTAAAATTTTAATGGGTTTTTCAAAATTTAAACTAGGTTTTAAAAATTAAATGGTGTTTTTTTTCAATTTCAGGGAGATTTTTTAAAGTTAAATAGGTTCTTTCATTATTCAGTGGGTTTTTTCATTATTGAATGGTTTTTTTTCAAAATTTAGGACGTTTAAAGTTCAAACTAGATATAAAAATTAATACGATTTTTTTAAATTTCAGTGGGTTTTTTCAAAGTTGAATAGATTTCTTTCAATATTGAATGGGTTTTTTCAAAGTTTAGGATATTTTTAAAATTTAATTGGTTTTTTCAAAATTTAAACCAGGTTTAAGTAGATAAGGGGTGTTTTCACAATTTCAGTGGGTTTTTCAAAGTATAAAAACTTTGAAAAAACCCACTTAACTGAGGAAAAAATTATATTATTTTGACAGAACACATTTAACATAGAAATAACTCACTAAAATTTGAAAAAAAACAACTTACTGTAATTGTAAAGGAGAAAACCACTTAATTATGAAAAAACTCACACTTTTTCCGAAAAAACCCTGTTTTATATGGTTTTTTTCAGGGTTTTATTGAAAAAACCCAAAAAAACCCAACCCACTTGGGTTTTTCAAAAAAAAAAAAACGGGTTTTTTCCAACCCTGATTATAGAGGGGGCTGGGAGTATTCCCTAGAAATTTTTTTTTATTTTCCCTAGTGTTTTATCTCTTTCAAACTCTTTGTGGAGCTCCTAAATGGAAAAGCTTCTTGTAAACGGCAGAATTCTGAGGGGGAGAAATCTGTGTAACCGACGTAAACGTTTTAGAGGGGGCTAAGGGATCCTCCCCCAGAAAATTTTTTGAAATTACTATATTTGAAACTAGTGTTTTCTCTTTTTCAAACTATTTGGGGAGCACTAAAAAGGAAAAGCTTCTTGTAAGCGGCATAATTTTCAAAGGGAAAAACACTCAGAATATCAGACGTGATAATTTTAAAGGGGGCTGGGGGTCCTCCCCCAGAAATTTTTTTGAAAATTTAACCCTCAAAAGTAGTGTTTTAACTCCTCTTGAGACTTTTTGAGTTGCACCCAAAACTCTTTTTGGAAGTTCAAGAATTTCCAAGGGACTTGCAGCTATTTTTCACATAACAGTGGAAACCTTGGGGGGGGCGGTTGCCCCCCCAAATGACGCCCATGATTTCAACTACTTTTTGGACATTTATGACCCTTCCATTCCCCTTCTTTCTCTTTTTTTGATCCACGGAAATAGTATACTTTGTACTTTCCGGAGTGCCCCCCTTCGGTTCAAACCCCTCCCTTTGAAAATACCCTTTATACACTATTTATGCAAATTTCATTAACGGAATTGACTTCGATTCACAAAAAGTGTTTTATCATAATGATTCATTTTCGCCCATCTCTCAACTCCTCAAGGCCGTTGGAGAGTCCGAAAACCGAAAAAAAGACGCTCGTCTTTTCCGATTGGTTGCGGGAGAAGAGGAAGTGCAATACACAGTTGATAATGGTTTGCTTGTATCCAAAATTTCGGACGCAGCTGGTAGATGTATAAGTAAGACCAGTGATCCTGTTGGAATCGATTTTACTATAGGTAAGTGCCTCAACTCTTTGGAAAATTGAAAATGCTGCAATTATGTTGAATGGAGAGGTGAAATCTTCCAAGTAAAAAGGACTTCCACTGAAAATAAGGACAGAAACTCAAACAAATTTAAAAATCTTTTTCACAGGTCTTCATTTGAAATGCCTTACATAAAACAGAACTAAAATGGGTCCATTAGAAATTTTATTATTTTTCATTTATTAAACACGGGCCGAAAAGTTTTTGAACACGTTCGAGACTTGAAATAGAGGGGAGGATGGGGTAATAAGAAGCAAATGAGGTAGTAAAAATTAAACATGCAAAAATTCCACCACAGGATTTTCCTTTTGGTTTATGAAGCTGGTTCTTTTACAGAATATAGTTATGTAATTATCAGCTTTCTTTGGAAAAATAATAAGCTAAGTAAAAGAGAAAAGGAATTATTTACTTGTATCTTTTTACGCCAAGTGACTGTATCTTGTTACTTCATGAGAGGTAATAAGTAACAAGCCAGTTATTTTAATCAAATAAATTTATGAATTGAAATCAAATAAATGAAAGTAATAATATAATCACTTCATAACCCTAGTAATTTTTATTGAAAAGAAAATCTTCCAAGATATGCTCAGTTAAAAATTAGGCTAAAAAAGAAAACTTAGTATTTAGATTTGCGATTTTCTCACTTAACTCCGTTTTTTAGGGTCGGTTCCTCTACCTCCTTGAAAACTCATCGCTTCCTCTTTTCTTTAAGTTCAGATGGTCCAGGATGCTCATGTAGATCACATAAAATGTTTTCTTCTTATTATATCTGTTACTGCAGGTAATTTCTAGGTTTTTCACTATTTAAAAACTATCCTCCGCGTCTCTGTCAATTATCCGGCTTTGGTGATCATACAAAAATCTTTCAGCTAACTTTAATTTTTTATTGGGTTGGTTTAATTTATTATAATGTTGTCTTTTCTTACTGTAAGAATACATTTAAAGGATACAGATTGTTTCTAGGAGATGGGTGATGGGGACCCTGAGAAGGAGGGCTGGCTCTACAAGTGGACCAATCACCTGAAAGGGTACCAAAAGCGATGGTTTGTCCTTCGATATGGAGTACTTTCTTACTACTGGTAAGCAGGCTCTGATTTACTGTTAGACTTGTGACAGGCCCAAAGGGCCCCCAAATAGGTGAAAGTATCTAAAAAATTAAAGCAAAAATATATTTTCAATGTTTTTACTTATTTAATAAGCAGGGGCGTCATTTAGGAGGGCAGGGGGGGGCAACCGCCCCCCCCAAGGTTTCCACTGTAATATAAAAAATAGCTTCAAGTCCCTTGAAAATTCTGTAACTTCCACAACGAGCTTTGGGTGCAACTCAAAATGTCTTAAAAGGAGTTAAAACATTACTTTTGAGGGTTCAATTTCAAAAAATTTCTGGGGGAGGACCCCCGAGCCCCCCTCTAAAATTTCCACGTCTCTTATTTAGTGTTTTCCCCCTTGAAAACTATTCCTCTTACAAGAAGCTTTTCTCTTTAGAAGCTCCCCAAAGAGTTTGAAAAAGAAAGGGTAATTAAAATTCCTGGGGGAAGACCCCTTGCCCCCTTAAAACTTTGACGTTTATTTACAACTCTTTTCCCTAGAAAATTATGTGGTTTACAAGAAACTGTTCTCTTTGGATGCAGCCCAAAGGGTGTCAAAACGAGCTAAAACACTACTTTAAGAGTCAAATTTTCCTGGGGGTGAACCCCCAGACCCCCCCATTTTTCATTGGAGTTCACGTTGTCAAAATTTGACATGATATTACCTTAAATATGAACTTGAGGCAACCCCCGCCAAAAAAAACCTAGTCACAGCAAGGTACAGACCCATTTTTAAAAATTCCTTGCCCCCAACGAAAAACTTAAATGACGCCCCTGTTAATAAGCCATAAAAGTAGCGAAAGATCGACCCTAGACCGCCTCATCACCACTAGGACCTTGTACGTGTGACATCTAACGTAGGGTAAAATCTGTGAATTTGCAATGATGTCTATATGGATCTGCTTAAAAAACTTACTTTCTTATGGATATTGCCTGTCCCAAATGCTTTCTTAACTCCTCGCGTTATATGTATATCTCTTCTAGGCTTAAACGTTCTAGATACCAAATATACTTTAATTGCCATCGGAAAGTTTAACCATTTTTAGCAGAACAAATTATCTGATTTCGCCACGTTTGACGTCACACGTCCTAGTTGGGAGGCCATATATATGAGGGTAGGGTGGTCCTAATTTTTCAAACTCGGAATTTCATAGGTCGCACCCCCCAACTTTTTTACTTAAGGTATGAAATGAATGTATACCAAATATTTTTCAAATATTTTAATATTAACACGTGCCGCAACGCGATTGAAGTTAGAGTACGGTAGAAGCGCAGGACTCCGTAACACTGACACGAGGAATGCCGGCTCGATGCGCACTTTCCGCCGCAACAGTGGACGCTACGCGCGCTTTTCAAAAGAGCACTTTCAAAAGCCATGTATTTTATGATAAACTTGAAAACATCCTACTCTATGATTATTGCACATATTTTAGGGTGAAACTCATTATTATAAGTGGATTACAATGGGGGATTTAAGGTAAAGTGGAGGATTTTCCAATGATGGTTGGGACATAAACAAAACTTTAATATAATGTTCAAAACAATGAAAATTAGATTTTAAATGTAATGGACCATATCCGACTGACGTCACATTTTCTCCATCATGTGACCTACTGAGCTTGCAATTGGTTACCACAGATACTACACAAGTAGAGTTTAGAGTGAGATCCCCGATCAAGTGATTAATATGGGCGTGGCTGAATATGGTGCATTCATCATAGTTAAAGGTTTGATTTGAAATTTACACTGAATTTTATAAGCCAAAGCTCATATAATACATTTTAATGTTCTTAAAATAGTGTTAAAAGCGGCGTTTGGAGCTTGCGTTACTGCATCCCATGGACCTACATTTTTATTTAAACGTTTTGAAAATCTTAGGATGTTATCTATAAATCAAAGTACCCATCAGATATTAAAAATGAAGTTGTAAAAAACACCATTGATGGAAAAGACAAAGAAGAAATTCACAAGTTGGCTAAAACAAGCTTGAACACCAATCGAGAGATGTACCAAAAGTTTCTATGGTTGAGAATAGCACTTTTAGATTATTATAAAGATTAAATGATTAAATTTAAACAACCTGGTGCTACCCATCATTCTAGGTAGATGTCTTAAGTAATTTATTGCTTGAAGATATTTATATTTAGAAATGTGAGGGTTAATTTGGATAATACATTACTACAAGGTATAAGTATTATTGTTAAGCTATACATTTAAGGCCTGGTTTGATGTGCAAATGGATCACAAAGCCACATTTCAAGAATTTAATTTCATGAGGGACCTGTTTTTCTACAGAGGAATTAATGAAAATATAATCTAAGGCAGCATCAAAGAAAATGATTAGTCATGGATATGGTTTCTTGGAGGAGACAGTTGCCTTAGCCTTTTTTGATGAACCTGTCCCCACACGGCAATTATTTCCAAAGAGTTTAGAGGGAAAGAATCGACCCGTGTGTAAGGGTGGTTGCAAATTAGTTTTGTAGAACGGGAAGGACTCTTAAGAAAAATCAAGCCAATTTTGTGTCAAAATGAACCGCAAACAGTTTTCAAAGGTTAAGTTTTCTTCAAAATTTATTTCCAGGTATCCTTTAAAACGTGTGAAGATAATTGGAGGTTATCAGGAAGGGTTTAAAGTCGTCAGTAACTTACCTGTTGTAAATAATGCTACAGAAAGAGAAATCAAGCTTATTGAAGAATATAACGATATTTTAACGCATAATGAGGAGAAAATACAATACCTTTAAAAACTGTCAAAGGCTATAAAAGCCAATATCCTTCATGTTTAAGCATTTTATGTTAAAAAAAGTATAGAAATATATTGAATTATATATTTTAAATAAATTTAATAATTTTTCAAAGTTTTGACAATTTTGATGTTTTTTCAGATTTTCAACCCTTTTGCGGCACGTGTTAATATTAACCGATTCGGATAAAATTTCTACCAGTTATTTACTACCCCATAAGGAAAAAATTTAGGGGGTGCGACTTGAAAAATTCCGAAAAATTTTTTTTACCATTATACCTAGGACCACCCTAATGAGGGTCTTGCCCCAGATCGCTCTTTCGTCCCACGACATGGTAAGGCGGCAAAATATTTGGCCTAAAGTTGAGCCAAAGCGTCCATGGATAGAGCATCAGCACAATAAAGCAAACATTTCAAACAAAAATTACATTTTCTGCTCTATCAAGGCCGCTTTGGTTGTGCACGCCATAGATAACTCCTGTGCAACGATCTCTTTGATTTCTAGGTGTCCAGAGGAAATATGCCACACATGTAGGGGTACCATAAGCTTAAAACCTGCAGTCATCAACACTGGGAACTGGATCTCGCCAAAATTCGTCGTTTTTAATGGAGGCACTCAGACGTTTTACTTGAAAGCGGCTAATAAGGGGGAGCGCCAGAGATGGGTGACTGCTTTAGAGCAGGCCAAGGCTAGAGCCGTAGGAACGAATGACGCGGGTAAGAATTGTTGACTTCAGCTTTTCTTTTGATTGGTAGGATTTATTTGAGAAATAATTGATTTTATTATATATATTTGCATCGCAGAGCCTGACGCGATGGGCTGGCTCTACAAGTGGACCAATCACCTGAAAGGGTACCAGATGCGCTGGTTTGTCCTTCGCAATGGCCTGCTTTCTTACTACTGGTATGCTTTTGAGAAAATGAAATTATACCATGATGTTAAGCAATGAACACCCTTTGCTATAGCTATGTCCGTGATTGAGTCAATTCAATGAAGTTGACATTGAATATCTCCTATTACAGACTTGAACAAACCCTTTTTGCCAACCGCCTCTATGTGCTCGTAAAGTCTATGTTTTTAATAATAATTATAATTGCTTTATTAGCATTTAATGTATTGATTGATTGATACATTTACAGAGTTCTAAAACACCCTGTAAGATATCTGCAACGATCTCATCCATTGATTTTTAGGAGTGCAGTGGAGCCCACTTGTGAGCGTACCGTCAACTTAGTGAGTGCAGACATCCAGACTGAAGACTCAACTAACTTTGTCGTACGTATAGGAGACGTTCCTTGTTTTTACTTGAGAGCAATCAATGAGGAAGACCGCAGGAGATGGGTGACTGCTTTGAATCTGGGCAAGGCTAGGGCCGTTAGGGGTATGGATGAGTCAAGTAAGAACCGTTGACTTCTTCAGCTTTCCTTTTTATACAGAATGTCCTAAGATCAGTGGGCACGTCCTTAATTTTGGAATACATTCTTCTTCTTTGGTGGCCCTACAGCCCTTGGCCAGCTGTACTATTTTATTCCATGCAACTCTATTACACACCTTTTTTCCAGTTGGCTATTTTCAATGCTCTAAAATCTTTAAGAACATCATCCAACCATCTCATTTTGGGTCTCCTTCTAAGTCTATTGCCCATTGGCTTCCAATTTAATGTCTTTTAACTCTATTCTGTCATCAGATCTTTCAATGTGATCCAACCAAGCCAGTCTCAGTCCTTTTAATGAAACGGGGTATAGTTTCATTTTTTACTAAGATCTCCAATTCTCTATTTGTTCTAATTTGGAATCCATTATCATTCATAATCTGGATATAAATTTTTCTAAGAATTTTCCTTTCAAAAATTTCCAAATTATTTAAATCTTTTTGAGATAAGGTCTAAGTTACAACTGGTCTAAGTATTGTCTCATACAACTTAAGCTTAATTTCTTTAGGTACTAACTTATTTTTAAAAAGATGCTGATACGTGAAGTAACATCCGATTCCCTTTTGTATTCCAGACTTAATTTCTTCAGAGGGATTGTTATTTGGAATACATACGTATAGTTATAAAAGTGAGTTGACGAGCAGCATTGATTTAGTACGGGAAGATGCCTTGAGCAGAGAAACACTTTGAATAGAACCCCTAAAACATACACTCCAGAATTTCCCAAGTTTTTACCACCTAAAACGTGCTTCTCAAAACCCGAAAATAAGAAATTTTCCTATTTTATGATCCAAGAATGCTATTAGTCATTTACCCAAGTAATAAAATGAAATTTCCTTATTTTCAGGTTATGAGGAGGGTTTTAGGTTAGAACTTGGGGAAACTACCTTAGAGCATGCATTTTAGAGGTTCTATTCAAGGAGTTTCTCTCATTTCTCTGCATAAGGCATCTTTAAATTTTCTAAATCGATGCTGCATTACAACTTGGTAATTGATTAATTTAGAAAATCTATAAGTTTTTGAAGTAAAAATTATAACTTCTAACATTGCCGCTAGAAGGCGTGTGAAGTTGTCGCATCTGATAGGGCATGGTAACTTTACTCTATATGTAGGGGTGTCTAAAAATTAAGGGATGGAGGGCTGTTATCTTGGGACACTCTGTACATGATTGCTTGCTATCTGTGAAATTATAAAAACTTTTATATTTACGTTAAATCTATTTCATAATAATTTTGTACCCTAGATGCTAGGGCGATGGGCAGGCTCTCCAAGTGGCTCCATCCCCTAAAAGGGTACCAGGAGCGCTGGTTTGTCCTTTGCGGAAGACTGCTCTCTTCCTACTGGTATGCATTGGAGAAATGATATTTCTGTATAATTTCAAACATGCAAATTTTAAAAAAATGGAGCAGATTTAGTCTGCAAATTCCTTTGGTTGCAAAATTTGCTCACTGCTAAAAAGTTTAGCAATTTAAAAATATTCTTAACCCATGGACCTATTTTTAGAGTGTCAACAAAAAGTGAACGAAAGTACAGGAGGGCAGAAGCACCAAAAACCTCTTTAAGAGTAATTTTTATGGATCTTAAAATTTCTTTTAAAAGTCAAAAAATTACTCTAGAGTCTAGAACTATTTTGATTGCCTTGGTATTCTGAGATATATGTGTTTTGGAATAATTCAGATCAGACAGTGATAAAAATATTTCACTAAACCGTGGTAAAGATAAAACATTTTTTGCATATAAGAGGTTTTTTTCAACTTCTGTGTTTTGCTCCTGAAAAAAATAGAAATAATTTTGCTACTATTGCTAGGTATATGGTGTATCGATAAAAACTTTTTTTTGGATTTTGATGATGCGTTAGCGCAGAAAAGTTGTCTAAGGTGGCAGAAAAAGTGTCTAAGGTACCTGTGAAATTTTTTCAGAATATTTCGGATGATATCTTTAGGTGCATCTTTGCCCTGAAGGTCTCCCATGTTATTCTATGGAGCGCGCAACAGAAAAAAACCGAAAAGACATATTTTGCCCCTCATTTCTACTCTAATCATACGAAGAATGTCTTCACTTGAGTTATGAACCCAATATGATGTATGCTACCCGACAAAACTTAAATAACAGCCATTAAAATAAAAAAAGTATTTTCTATACACCCTAAGGTACATCCTTGAAGATAAATTGGCATATTTTCTGGAAAAAATCAGACATTTTTAAAATTATCTCATTCAGTCATTGATTTCTAGGAGTCCAGGGGATGTGGGCCTCACATGTCGGTGTGTCATCAACTTAGAAAATGCTGTCATCCACACTGATGCTGCTAATATCTTAGTCATTTATGGACCCACTGAGACTCTTTACTTGAAAGCTCCCAGTGTGGATAAGCTCAGGAGATGGGAGAAGGCTTTGAAGCAGGCCAAGGAAGGCCGATTGACTGAGTCGGGTAAGAATTGCTCTTTTAAAATTATGATTCAGTAAATCAGGCTTGCATACTGGGAAGGTGTACCAAATTTTGCTGTCTTAACTTGCTGCAGGTCGAACTATTTATTTTGAATGATATTTGCTTGCCAAAAGAAATGTAAATCTAGTATTTAAATCAAAACTGTACTCCTTACAGTTGTTATAAGTGGGGAAGGTGAGGAACACAAGACTGCATGTAACAGGATACCTGAAGGTATTATGAATTCCTTTAACAAGTACCTAACAATAATTGCATGTTAGTATTTAAATTAAAATTACATTCCTTACAGTTAATGTGAAACTTGATGAAGACGAGAGGGAGACTGCATCCATCTACTCACACACCACAGATGCATATAGTCGTACAAGTTATGATTTTTAAAACTTTCGAATCTCTAAATATTTTGATTCAAATAAAACTGTATTGTTATGATTAGTTATTTAGTCTTGTAATTTAAGGCATGAACAAGTTGAAAATTAACCCATGAGCGGGAAAAATGCACTGGATACACGGCTGTAGAAAAACTTGGTAAATTATATTATTCCTGAAGCTGCCAAGTGCTTTAACACGCTGACTGCCGCCAGCAACATTAAAAAAATCGTTGTATGGTTACATTTATTCGAAGGAGTTATATTTAACTCAAGAATGCTCTTGGACACAAAAGGTGTGAGTTGAATGCAACTCTCATGGCAATCAACGTGTTAAAGAAGCTTTATGGATAAAAAAACACAAGGAAGCTACTGACTCCACCACAAAATCCCAGAAAACTATAAGAGTAACTGGGTCTGGAGGTATTTTCCAACAACACTGACAGCATGCCAATGAGACACAATGGTCTTGTTAAAAAATTTGATTTTTAAGACCTAAGGACAAACACAAAGAAAATTACCTTTGAAGAATTGAAATAATGATGTAACATCTCTTTGTTGACAGGCCAGTAAAATAAGAGGGCAGCTTTTTTAGGTAACTTGATTTACAAATTTAATCTTCATAGAATAGATACATCTCAATAATCTTCTTTAAAAATTTTAAAAAATAAGAAGAAACAAACAAGCAGCACTGCAGCACACCATCCAGACAGGAGATCATAGAGTAGAGTTGCTAGGGCTCCTGTCTTTCTTTTGTCAAATTCTTAAGTAATGATGACTAGCTTGGCTTTCACTAACAGGTCATCTGGAACATGGAGACGAAATCAGAACGAGCATGAACATACAATTTAGCTTTGACTATACCGGTATAGTCAAAGCTGTATTGAATATTCATACAGGGGTTCATCCAGGTTTTTCTGCCAGGGTCCTGTTTTAGGAATTTTAGGAACAATCAAATGGAATTTTGTGAAAACGAAGGGCTGATAGTACAGCGTTCGTAAC
Source organism: Tetragnatha versicolor (assembly GCA_024610705.1). Taxonomy (NCBI): domain Eukaryota; kingdom Metazoa; phylum Arthropoda; class Arachnida; order Araneae; family Tetragnathidae; genus Tetragnatha; species Tetragnatha versicolor. The sequence continues at coordinate 21,974,915 of JANDEH010000011.1, read as the reverse complement.
TTTTAAAATTGGCCTAAAATCTGGCAAATTCCATTCTAAAATGATAGAAACACATTTTAAAAACAATTTTCAAACCAAAATTGTCCTTTAACGGACCCATTTTCTATCTAGATGAACCCCTGTATACCAATTTTAAAAAATATATCATGTAAGAAAGAAGATATGAAAGATAGGAATTGAAAATTAAATATTATATTCTGAATTAGAGTACAAATAATAAAATTTATTCAACAAGATCTTTATAAAAAAAGTTTTTTGTTTCTCTCATGCACTTAAATAAATGTTTCTTTTGACCTATTAATTTATTTTTAATCATGGGAACTAATTCTATTAGCCTCTATTAGTTTGACCTTCTAGAAGATATTGATTGATTGCCCTCAACATTAAAGATCTATTTCCATACTGCCATTCTTACTCGGTTACGTCTCTACATGACAGCTGAAATGCAACCCAGCCATAAAAACATGCTACAAAGGAGTGAGCACAGAGATGCCAACCATTCCGGATTTTGCGGAATCATTCCGCATTTTGGCCCCGAATTCCGCAATTACGGATAAAGCTAGAAAAACTACGGAAACTACGCTGCTTATATTTTAAAGACAATGTATTAAATTTTTCTTCTTAATTCTCTGTTTTTAGCCTTCAATCCTTATAATGCATATTTTTTTTTACTTAGAATTGCGAATAAAAACGATAACGCTAGTCGCTAGTACGGATGAGATGGGCAATAAGAAGGAGGAATCAATCTGAATTCGGAATATTCTAATCTGCACGGATGATTGATTCATGGGGAGAAAAAAAAAGGCCTTATTTTCTGAAATATTTGCGTTTTCAGGACTTTTCAAAAGATTGGGGCATTATTCTACATGCAGAAGGCGTGGCATCGGTAGGCAAGCCACGCGTCACGCCGGATTTTTTTTTTTTTGCGGGGGGGGGGGGGCGATTACGGATGAGCGTTGTCTCAGGTTGGCAACCCTGTGAGCAGGTTGTCAATGTTAATTAAAAGTAAAAAAAAAATTCTTTTGCAGACAGATAGTATTCATTTGAACTAAATTGGTCAGTAAACTATTGTACAATTGAAGACAAAGCCCTCTATTTTGAGGCAATAATAATTGGCAGTCTGTCACTAAATTGCCAAATCTCCTTCAACCTGGTTCTTGCCCCCAAAGCCTTCAATCGTTATGTAAAACGGAGACTTGTTTCTTACCCTATAAGCTCGTGTTTTCCGAGTGGGTTGGAATCTTAGGTTTGACAGGAGGCTGAGGCCTAGGCGGTCTTTCCGAGGGACGTGGGGCCACAGGAGGCGGACTTGCTTCAGGACGACTCACACTCTCAGTCAGGGAAGGCGGAGCTTCAGTAGTAGGCGGCTGAACCTCCTTCGACTGAACCACCGAGTTTGAAGCAGGGAGCACTTCTGATGGGTTGACAATGTTAAGAGGCGGAACCACCGCTTTAGACTGCCCAGTTACCTCCGTTTGATTCGCCGAGGTGGTAGGAGGCGGGACCGAGCGAGGCGGTCTCTCGGGAGGCGGCACCCTCTCGACCTGATTCGTGAGGAAATCAAATCGGTTCCCTTTGCTGCTCGACCTCACGTGGTTGGAGGGCTCGGTGGAAGGAGGCAGGGTTTTGGAGGAGGGCCTTTCTGGAGGCGGGACAGTGGGCCGCTCCACGCTTCTCCTATTGGCCTTGCGGTCGAGGGAGTAAGTGCAGTAGGGCTTGTCGTGCCTCAGAGCTACCTCTGGTTCGTCCGTTCGCTTCAAGGGGGTGGGGTCTTCTGCGGGCTGGTCCAAGAGGTCGATCAGTGGAGGGGGAGGAGCGGCAGGTTTTTTGAGATTCTTTGGGCATGTTCCAGGACTGGGAGGGGGTGGAGTCCCAGAGCTAAGAGGAAATAATAATCCATCATCTCTCAGAAGGTTTTTTCAAAGCTCATACAGCAATATAATCTTAATTTGGTATAAATCAGTATTCCAATCAATAGTAATTTTAAATTAAATAACTATTTAAGTTTTTTTTATAAAGATGAGTTTTACTGATTTTAATAGCTAAGTCTTCCAAGGAAACAATAGTAGTTTTAATTGATAATATTTTACAAAAATAAACTTAACTGGAGAAAAATGAAACAAGATAATCATAAGGAAGATATTTTATGTTTAATTTTGGAAACAGTTCTTAAAATTTCATTTCCTTTTTCAAGCCTTACTTTTAACTAATTCTAGCTTGGTATCGAATGTAAGGCCTTTAAAAGCTTAGAACAGAATTCTATAATTTAACCTCGATGATTGATAACAATTTTACAAGTAAATAAAAAAAGCAAACAAAAAATGACTGAGTTTACATACATTTCACATAATTAGGCTGCCTCAAACTGCCTCATATTTATACTCTTACTTACAAAAAATAGGAAAAATTGTAAGATAAAGATGTGATCCCCCAAAAATAGAGGTAAACGGAAAAAAGAGAAAAAAAATTACAATGCATTTATAAGGAATACAACTGCTCTGCTGAACAGATGTCAAATTTGCTAAAACATTTTATACTTTTGTGATTTAGACTTTTTTGAAGGTCAGGAACCTGAAATTTTCTTTAAAACATCTATCTCACTATCTGGCATTTTTGTGTTGGGGTATCTGCAAGAGCCTTAGCACTGCGACAGATTGTATATATCTGGCATAATAGCCTTTTTCTTTTCTTTTTAAATTCAGCAGAACAAATTTTTAGAGAAAACGCTTTGAAATATGAAGGAGGAAACTTTATATATGTTTTAACTATATTGATTTTTCATGACCAATTTCACAATGAAGAGAGTATACTGTATTTTGATTTTAAATATTTAAGTGAAAAGCAAAACTTACTTGACATGCAGAGAATTGCTTAGGTCACCACTGCAGGAATTGTGTTGAGTGGCTTCATTAAGGATCACAGAAGGTTTAGATGCCATTTCACCATTTTCTAGAGAAAACAGGAAAGAAGTTTAATACCTTATAAACATGCACAGCATGCAAAATTTAAAGGTTTCAAATTTGTTCTCTAATTTATACACATTCTTAATATCTGTAAAAAAATTTAAGTACTGCACTGTAAACATAAAACAAGGATGAGATTGACAAGAAAGCAAAAAGTCGGAAAAATTGCGTGAACGACATTTTCAATAGTGTTTTCCATTATATTTTAGGTAGAATTTGCATTTTAATGAACTTAATATAGATATAATATTTGAAAAATAGAGTTCCAAGTATTAAAAGGGGGGTTGGGGGTATTACCCCAGAAAATTTTTGGAAATTCGATCCTAAAATTCAAGGTTTTAGCTTATTTTTAACATCTTGTCCAAATTTTTTGCGGTGAAAAATTTGTGGAAAAAATCTGAAAATTCTCAGAAAAATGGGAAAAAGTCGGAAAATCCGACAAAAATCGGAAGAATCTCATGCCTGATAAAACGGCTAGGACTAACATAAACGGCTAAGATCAGAAAATTACTGGTCCACCGGACCAGTGGTGAAAATTTTTTAAACTATCTAGTTCTTGTTGCGTTTTTTCTTGCTGTGAACAGCCTTGAAAGACGTAGGCACCCTATACTTTCTCTTCTGACACCAGCTCATGACTTTTTTGTTAACTTCAGAATTATTGAAAATATATTGTTTTTTAAAATTAGTTGATTTAATTTGGCTGGTTCCTTATAAATGAAAATTATACCCACAGGGGTCTGTCCAGACTTATTGTGAAGGGTCCGAGTTTTGCAAAAATTGCGAAAATCTACTCATACTTTCGCAAATTTAAAGAGATGGTTAAATTCATTTTTATAGCCTGGAGCCTGCTTTGGTGAAAATAGGGTCCCATATTTGTAGTATTGTGAAAAATTTTGTGTGAAGGGTCCATTTTTATTTAAAAGGTCTGTTTCACGGTAAATATTTCGTGAATGGTCAGAAAACGGATCCAAACTCCTTCTTTTCATCATCTAGTATACTACCTTTATTTTGTTAAGACCAATGAAAAAGTTCACTTAAGAATTAGAAATATCTGAATATCTTGTAAGCAGTGGTGAAAAACTTATGTGATAAATACTTTGAACTATGTTTTAATATTTGTTAGGTATCTAAGATAAGTACAAGGTTATAATGTTAAATACTATTATCACTGAACACAATAAAGCATCTTTAACAGTAAACCAAATGCACTCACCAGGGAAGAACCAATCACAGTAGGAAACGAGCATGTCCACTATGGCAGTGTGAAGGCTAGCAGTGGTCATGTTCATACTGAAAGAACATGAATTAATTATGCAGAGGTATAAGATTCACTTGACACAGAACTGAAAGTCTAGCAACAAACACTGGTTCTGAATGCAAGATCAAATTTATCTAGATCAATTCTTTTCATTGATTTCATTACCTTAATTCAGTGATTAGTAAAAAAAGTTTTTCAGAGGAGGATATGGCAATTATAGTGGGGTATTTTGTCTCTCTCTGTGGTCAAAAGAGAAAATTTTCAGATTTCAAAATCTTGGCTATGAACAAGCTTGTGCATACTATTAAAGTAAAAATTTCCACAAATCAGTTGATTACAAACTATAGAAAAAACGTACAGAAAGTTTAAATTATATTTTCAGTTAGAATAGTGTAACAATATTTCCTTACAAGTTACAGTTATACAAAAAGTAAGTTCTGTTACTCCTAAAAACTCACTTTGCAAAATTAAGTTTCCAGTTTTTATTTACTTTTTAATCATCTAATCAGAAATTTAATCTAATCATTATCAGAAGTAATACGTTTATTATCTCCTGTTTATTTTATTAATTCACTCTTACTTTTGTTCATAAGAAAATATTTTGCTAATATGTATAAGACAACTGAAAATAGAAAAAGGAAGCAGGAACTTGTGGTTCCTGAAGAGTTTTTATCAACTGTAAAAAGAGAAAAACGAACAAATGCCAGAAAGAGTACTTAAAAATAGAAAATAACGAAATATTACCCTAAAAGTACTTAAATAAATTTTAAAGGTTGATTTTGAGAACTTTTGAACCCTATTGACATTTATTTAATGCATGAAGATATTAAAATAGTATAAACTAATAAGCGTACTAAATTGAAATAACATTACAAGACATAACTGAAAGAAAGAAAGCTATGAATTTTTGGAGAGCAGGTTTTTAAGGTATTAGTTCAATGGCCAAAAGAAATATTCGGGTTTAAAATTAATAATGAAGTAAAAAGTTCACGAAAAATAATGCAATCTTTTATTTGGATAAAAGCTCTTTGAAAAAGAAAGGATATTGTGTAAAATATTCTTTTCTACAATAACATAAGAGTATTTAATGTCGTAGGCTCTTTTACACCATTGCAGAAAAATAATGCACACAAAAAAGGCTGTACAAAAGAAATCTTACCCCAAAGAGGTAGGATCTTCATGAGGTGACCAGATGAGATTTGGGGCCATAACAATGGCGATATTTTGGGAAGACATCTTGTTGACATCAGCTGATTCATGCAACTTTGACAAGAACCTAATCACATGCCTGTAAGAATGAAGAAGCCTAAGTTAATTTTACAAACACCCTTCATCATTTTAGAGATGAACACAAAAGCAAAGGGTAAATTAAAAGAAATTTAAATTACTAAGTTATATGTATTCAAAAAAATTACTAGAAACATACTATAAAATGAATGATGAAAAAAATTGGAAGTCTTCAAATAAGTGAAAATGTTTAAACATTGCATGCTCAGAAAATATAAATACAAAATAGGAAATTTAATCAGTGGATTAGTTTTCATTTTAAAAATATTAAATGACATATTGAGAATTTCCCACAGTAAATATGCATAAGGAAAGAGAAATAAAAATTATATTTACCTGAGATTAACAAAATTGAGTTGAGGAAGGGAATGAAGGACTTTCCATAGTGACTGAAGGCGACTATCAGAGTCAGGAATTCTAAAAATAAAATAAACAAGATGTTAACAATTACATCTATTCATTATTAAATATTAAATATATGTCACTCGTAGTTACACAGTACTAGTCAATAGTAATTTGAGTTTTGTAGTCACAAAATCTAGATCACAATTTGTTAATAAAACTTGAGATTAGCCTTTGTTGTTTACTTTTACACAGCAAACTTGAAAAAAGTAGAGAAAACTTAACTGCATTTAAGGTCAGACAAAACAGAACTCTAGACTTTTGAAAAAAGTTTAATTTTTTAGTAACAATCCATTACTTAAGAACATGGGATTATCTTCTTTTTTAAATACATATCTCCTTCAAATTAAAATAATTTCATACATAATTTAAGCAGCAATTATTTCAGAAGAGTCATACTTAGCAGCATTCATCCACTCATCATATAAGCTGTAGGTCATCAAAGGCTCTGGGAGTTCCCTTAGATACGATTTTAGGGCTCCTGCAAAAAAATTAAAGTAAGAAACACATAAAACTCATGAAGGCTTCATTGATTCTATGTTCCTTAACTTTTATGGGCCATGTTTGTTTCTATAAAATGCCATACAAATACTTTCTTTCTTTTTATCAAAATGACTGTCTAGAGCAGTGTTTCCCAACCCCACCCGGGGGCAATAGGATTTTCCAAGGGGGCAATTTGAAAATTTTCAACAAAATTGCCCCCCAAGTGGGGCATGGACCACCAGGTGTTTTTTACTTCACAAAAAGGATTTTCGAAAAAAAAAACAAGAAAGGGGTCGTGGAAAATTTAGAAAGGCTTTGGTGGGGCATGGACAGAAAAAGGTTGGGAAACAGTGGTCTAGAGCAGTGGTTTCCAACTCAAATATGTCCGCAGACCACTTCACTTAAATTTGAACCTTGGTGGACCATCCCTGTTCCCAACTTTATCTTAAAGAATTTAACCTTTTTCAATGCACTCATTCCTCGCAGAGGGTGTAAAGTTTATTTTTTTCTAAATGATAAAGGAAACAGTCTTAAATACGCATCTTAATGGAACTGTAAATCAAATAATCTATTAAACTTTAAAGAACAATTATCATGACATTATTTTAAATCCAATTATTAAAAATAATCCTTTTATAAAAGACATTAAAGACGAGGATACTTTACAAATGACGATAATTGTTCAGGTGAGTGGAAATGTCCGCTCGTTGATTTATTAGCCCTGGAAAGGTTCATGATCATACCTATACCCAAGTTACCCTAGGTTTAAATAACATCCATATCAAAGAGTCGTGTTTTTCTTTTTTCTTACCCAACAACAGTATTTTATTTATTAAGTAGATTTAAATTTGAAACAAAGAACTGATCTCTGAATTTAGACTACAAGACCAGGATGACCAGGAATTCTTTATCACAAAACAGTAAACTACAAATGCACCATGCACTGACTGAGAAGAGTTGTATTAGCAGAAACTATACAGGCGAGGCTAACTGATGTTTTTCCAAAACGAGAGACCGCGTCGAAAGATCGAAAGTCAATAAATAGTTATTTCAAAGGAGCAATTTAAAAAGAAAATGATTTATCTGTTCAAAGACTAGCATTTTTGACAATAAATTTTCTTAGATCTTCGAACAAACCTATTTCGCTCGTATCAGAAATTTCCTCTTCCTTTTAGCATGCAATTTGTAGTATCTTTCAAAACTTACACGCTTCGCTTCATATCAAACTATGTAAAAGTCCGACCATTCGATATTGCTCCCCTATGGAGCTGGCAGGGGCTTCCCCCGAAACCAGGTTTGTAAGTTCGGGCACTTTTTCCAGGTCCGCCTCTGAGTTTCAATCAGTGGCGGCTCGTCCATAGGGGCTGCGGGGCTGCAGCACCCCCAACCAAAATTTCCCGAAAATCCAATTTTTATTTGCTTTACAATATTTAAAAAATTATCTATTTTCCCCTTTAATCTTTGCCCTTTATAATCCTTTTTCAATTAATAATTCTCTTCTATGCCGTTTCGCCAACAGATTTCTTTCCGGGTCGATCAGCCCCCGCAGATATACCAATCGTGGTATAAAACACTAGCTCTATCATATCAAATCAAAATATCAAGAATTTAGCATGCGAATCTGTTAGCAGAAAAGGGGCTGCTGAAAAGCAGCCCCGACCAAAAGAATATCTTTTTCTATTGAGAGAGCTGTGAAAAACAAACTGAAGGAAGAAGAAAAATAAACGATTTCTACTACTAATAAATCACATTGGATTTTAAGCGTTTCTCACTCCAACGCTGTTTTAATTTTTTATTTATAGCTTCTTTTTTCTTTTCAACACAGAGAGAACACAATTTTTTCTGATGTTTCGGCAAGTCAATAAAGATTTATGTTTAATTTTTTGTGGTAAAATTTTTATTTCTTTTTATAATGAACAAATTGAATTCGAAATGTTGATTTTAGTTTCATTTGCTTTTGAGATACTAAATGAAATAGACTTCATCTTTGATTCTTCATATTCGTTAAAATCAGCTAAATATAGGTAAGTGACAGTTTTTGATGCTTATTAAGTGTGAAATTGAAATTTTATATTGTCCCATCTTTTCACATTTTTGTGAAATATTATTTGGCATTATATCGCATAAAATACGTTGCCAACTTGGCACCGCCGGAGCAGCACCCCTTATAATTTTACTATCGAGCCGCCACTGGTTTCAATTAATTTTATTCGCATCATAATCATATTTCTTTTCTACTTTGTAATAAACTTCAGTTGAATAACGTGAGTGAAATGAACAAATGAATCATTGGAGAGAAAAAGAACCTAACAATTTTTATTTATAAGACGAATGATTTTTTGGGTTTTCATTTATGGTTTTTACTACTTCATGGGATATGTGATAAGGAAAACTTTTTTATATCAACACATTTTTGGATATGTTTAAAATCCTCTCACGGACCACCCCCGATGGCCTCACAGACCACCAGTGGTCCGCGGACCACCTGTTGGGAACCTTCGGTCTAGAGCAGCGGTTCCCAAAGTGGTCCATATGGACCCCCAGGGGTCCACAGCAACTTCCAGGGGGTCCACAGTCATGAAAATTAAAATTGGGGGTCCACAGCAACTTCTAGGGGGTCCACAGGAAAGATTCATTGAAATAAAAATTTTTGATAAGTTTAAAAAATTTGGTATTTTTTATAATCAAATTTTAGAGCAGTGTAACTCGGGAAAGCCCCCGAACAGGGCGATTTGATGTTAAACCTTAAGAAAACCTAATGTTAAAGCATCAGGTTCATCCCTTCCATTAAAAAATGTTGGAATATTTCAGTTTTCCCTCTGTATATTTTATAGTATCTTGACATAATTCCTTTCCCTACTTATATTTATTGAAATTTGTATTTTATTGCTTGTTTCTAGCAATACCATTTTATTAAGGAGGGTTTTGATGAACAAAGGGTGCTTAGGCAATACGTTTTCACAATTTATAAACCTTTGAAATAATTTTTTATATAGTATTCTGATTAATCGGGCGCTAGCGGAAAGTTCTATGATAAATTGTCAAAACAAAAAATGTTATATTTATATTAATATAAAATTAAAATATTCAAACTAACACTCAATTGACTTCTGTTACATTTAGCCTTAGCCATTGGTGGTCATATTCTCTTGTGTAACTTGTTAAACGTTAATAATAAAGGCGTGTTTTCAACATTTGAACCCAGCTAATCCTAAAGTATCTAATTTTTTAAATTTAAATATTAGTTTGCTTATATTTTAATGTTATAATTGCTTTTTACAATTGAATATTTTCATTTTAGTTCTCCTTTTGGTGAAACTTAACTATCAGTATTTCTTTCTGCTATGGAAAACTCAAATTGTTTTCAAAATTTATAAATGCTGTTCAATCGTATGTAAATGATTTAGTTTTTAATGTATGCATAAAAAGCAACACATTTCTTTATTGCAAAAACATTTTTTTTACAATTTCATACATTAAAACTCAATTTCCATAATGTATAATTTGATTTAATTTCATAGTTGAACTTAATAAAATATTGTTTGTTCACATATGTCATATATTAATTTAATTATTTCTGAAATTTTATGATTTGGTTGAATGAATAACTCACTCATAAGCCATTATATTTGACAAGTTTGCGACCAAAATTTTTATTAAAGCTAAAAGTTTTTGTGCCTTGAAATTTGAAGATATTAATATTTTAGATAAATATTCATAAAGCAGCAAGTGTTGAACAAAGGGGACAAATATATTTATACTGGTATATATCAGCTCTGAATTCATGGGAATAACAAACACTACTTAATCATTATCTCAAGTTTATAGTAAGATATATTGTCACAAAGAAGTTAAATACTGTTGGTTTCAAAGATATTTTATAAATACGCAAAAGTTAGAGGTTATATTTATAATTCAGTATTTAAAATAAATATGACAAAATGTAATACAGATATCCGCATCATATTTACTGTGGCAAAGGATCCTTCATTTTGATAAGGTCATTGTGAAAAATTAGAGATGTAAGGGCAGTCCTTAAATAATTCATTAAGGCTTGACAGATAAATTCTAAAAGATGGGAACAACTGACCTAGAACACTATCTTTTATAGCTATCTTATAAACAAATAAGTAAAAAACAGTAGTTGAAAACACTTTCTGATTCAAACCTTTTCTCCCCCAGAAGAATTTTTACGATTAAAAAATTTATATGTTTTTATCAAGACTGCCCAACAATTAAAACAGTTTATATCATAAATAAGAAACATTACATTATTACAAACAAACCTGAAACACTGTGAGGATCACGAACGTACTCATCAGCATCAAGTGCAATTCCAGCGTCAAAGGCACTCTAGAAGAAAATGAAAACATAAATAAGGCCAGAACCCTCTAGTTGAATTCAAATATGGACTGTGGCAGTTAACTTCTTTAAACACAAACAAAAGTAGTAAACTAATTATCTCATTTTTAATAACTGATTTCTCAAAACTTAAAGTGAAAGAAAGTTGGAAGAATTAATTTGTTCTATTGATTTATCAAACTAACACCAGTAGAAAAATGCTTAAATTATTTTTTTTCATTTACTCACTTTAATTTTTTTCAGTTTGGAAGCACTGCCAGCAATTCTCAAAAGCCCCTGAAATTGAAAAAATATCATTTAAAAATTACATCATGAAAATTAAAATAATTAACCAGTCAGTAATTGAACCACAGTCTAGCAAAGGCATGAAGAGGAAGGAAAGTAAGAAGAAAGTTAGTAGAAAGAAGTAAAAACATGAAAATAACTGCGTTCATCGTAAAAACTAAATTCTTCAAGAGCTCCTAAAATTCATTTAGAGTAAGTGTAAGTACTTTAAAGTTAAGCTAATGGGGTTAATTCAATGTTGCTTTGCAGTAAAGGCCTAAATTATAGAGAAATAAATAATTTTTATCATGAGCTTTACCAATATTAAATATTAAAATGCTGCCGAATACTTCAGTGGGGGATGCACAAAAAATTGAGAAAAACTTTGATTTTTAAGTTTAGACACAAATTGAAAGCACTGACCTCTTCTTGGAGAGCATATTCTGAAAGGAAGGAGATACACGTTTCAATGACTTGAGCCACTTCTCTCCCAGTTACTCTCACATGTTCTTCCAGGGCACACCCATAGACTGGTTTTTGTGAAAAGTCCTCTGCAAGGAAACAAATATCCCAAATAAGATTTGCATTAATCCAACATTTTGTTATGTAACTCAAGGATCACATGTCAAAAATCTTCAGTAAAATGTTTTTATCAGAACATCTTCTAGATGTAATTAATTTAATTATCTTCAACCTTTAATTTCAATAAAAAAATGTTTTAAACTTCTGTATTGCCAGTTAATCCCCACAGTTTTAGGTTTCTAAAGTTGTTACAATAATGCCTTTTATCCCATTTTACTTTAACATTTTTCATAATAAATATCTGCAATTTTAGAACCAGGCAATACAACTTTAGATCATCTGAAATTTTGGAAATTCTAACATTTTCTTACGGTCATATTTCGTAAGCACTTCTTTTACCCATTGTACAATAGTTTACCAACCAATTTAATTCAAAGAAATAGTTACTCAGTTTTCAAAGGAAATCTTTATGAATTCATAATTAACATTGACAACCTGGATCTGTATTTTTCCCTCCTTTGTAGCAAGTCTTTATGTTTAATGTTACTCTGCTTTTTGCCAGTCTATATTTGTGTGTAATTTTTTTGTAGTCGTTATTTTTGTTACTGAATTAATGTAATTAGTTTTTATTACACCAGGACGGTATTTTTAAAAATTTTCCTTGGCAAATCATAAATTTTTTCTGTGTTCATTTTATTTTTTCTTTTAAATTACATTAATAAAGATTGTTATTACTAATATTATTATTTCATTATAAAAAGTTATTTACATAGTCAGAGGAAAACAAATAATTTATAATTTTGTAAATGCTTTTAAAACCATCCAGTCAAATATGTTGGATTAAGCAATCAAAACTAAAGTTAGCAATTGAAAAAAAATTGATGGAAATCCTTTCAAATAAGAAAGGTCATTTCTACATTTCACCAGAGGTGCAGAATATGTCCGAACGCCCGAACGATGTTCGGGGGAAATTCGAGCAGCTCTGGGGAAATTTTTCCCCAAGATAGAAAGAAAAACTAAAAAATCCAACATCATTAGCTGAAAAACAGATATTTTGTGCTATGACTACATCATAACCTCCAATTTCAACGTGAAAACAGCGGAGTTACGGATGTAGAGTGGGAAAAACTACGGATCTGCGCTTAAAAACCTAATTTTCTAGGTTCTTAACCAATCTTGCTTTTCCTTGCTTTTCAATTGGTATGCAGGAAAAACAATCTATCCGTGGTAGAATGGGTAATTTTCACTATTAATAGCGTTCTTGTTCAATCCCATTGATGTTCTTAATTAAAATCTTGAGTTTATTAAGGAGAAATTTACAGGTAGCTCAAATTTGAGATAATTAGAAAATTTTTCATATTTTAGGGAAAGGGGCACTTTTTTTAGCTAAGATTATAAGTGTGTAAGAAAGACTAAAAAAGAGTATTAAGATCATTAAAATTTAAATTTATGGATTATTTGAAAATTATTGAATCTGAAAGAAGTTTAAGAACTGAATAAACTATTTTTTAATGAAATTTCATTTTGGGGGAAATTTTGGAGAAAAAAATTGTGTTCTGGGGAAATTTTGGATCCTGGAACATTTTCTGCACCCCTGCATTTCACAACCAAAATTAAGTTATTAAGTGAGTGAATTATGAAGTAATGAATCTTAAGACTTTAGTTAAAGAAAGGGCTTTATTTAAAAAAAGGTTTTTAAGATTACATCCAAAAGAAAATTTTCCAGGATGGAATTAGAAGTACCAATACACTGAAAATAGTGTTTTATCATCTTTTAATCATCTAATTCAATTTTTTTTTCATCCCATTCTGTCCTGAAGAAGAACAACACATTTTCCGTCTCTAGACAGAAAACCATCACATAGCTGAATTAATCCTTAAGTAAAATTTAGATATTGGCTACGAGGGATTTAAGTATCATAGTCTCCTGGATTCGACCATACGATCATGGTATAATTTTTCTTCTGATGTAAATGTCTTATCTTTAAATGTAATTTGAGGTAAAATTTAAACAGTTACTAAATAGTTTGTCACAGTTTTGCCACATCATAAAAATATAGAAGCTTACTTACTTAGGATGGAATCAAGCTTAGGAAGTGCAGCATCCAATTCAGCCAGTGCACTCCGGTGGTAAGCAGCTTGCAACTGGTTAAGTTGTAGCAGGGCAGAAGCAATCTGAGGTTCTCGGCTTATAAGAGAGAACATCTCTGTCGCAAGTTGGTCCTTAAAATAGAAAAAAGTATTATTCATGCTTTTGAAAACAATCCAATCATTCAATATGCCAAACTATGCAATAAAAATGAAAGTTAAAGTTACTTTATTGAAAAACTGATAGGCTTCATTAGGGGACATCCATAAATTACGTGAGGTGTTTTTTCCAAAATCTGGACCCCCCTCCCCCCACGTGAGATTTACCTGCAACCTTTAAAAATAATTATTCTCCTTCCTTCTCATATACTCCTTTCTCATACTTAAAAAAGAAAGAAAATCGTGTAATTTCTAACTTAAAAAGTTGACGTGAGATTTTAATCGACCCCCCCTCCCCCCTAGGTGAGATTTAGGGATTGTCGTTTTAGAGCATTTTGGTCATCCCGGGATTTCGGGATAAAATTCGACATCATCCCGGGATCCCGGGAAATCCCGAAAATTTAATTAATGCCAGAATTTCAAGAAAAAAAAAATTTTTTGGCTGTAAAATCAAAACTTGCATAAAGATGAAATTATAAAAAATTATGGGGAGAAATTATTAATTTTTAATGCTACAATTTTTTAGTTCTAACCTTTAAAATTTCTTAAATGATATTAAAATATTTTTACAATTTTATATTCACTTATTATAATAGTGTATACACATATATCCCTTAAAACCTTATGAAATGACACGAACTTAATATTTTAAATTTGTTTTAAAAATACTCAAGTTAAAAGTTTACTTACCCTAAAAATGCTTTTGAATTCCCTTATAGATATATATGTATTGCAAGGAACGGCTTCTCAATGGAGTGTACGTTTTTTAAATATCGGAGCAAACCACTCGTGGAACCTCCTTTACATTTAATTATCAAAGAACACTTTTTGCATTTTGCATCACAGTTCGGTCTTTTTATGAAGTGCTCCCATGCAAATGTACTAGTTTTTTCTGCCATAATACAAAATCAGAAGATATTCTCTGCCCCATCTTCAAAACGTACAACCTCTTTAAAAGCTGACGACTTATTGATATCACGAGTACTATATTCATTCAGAAATAATGTTCAAACTATCCTCATAAATAATTATTCATCACATGAATAAAGATTATTAGTTTCTAACATATCTATTAGAATTACGATCAATGCTTTGTGTTTGAAAATGGCCTCGTGCTGGGAGTTATTACGATTTGTATCTCTTATCACTAACATACTATTGAGTAAAAATCGTTGATGAGTATTGAGTAACCAAGTTTCACCATTTATGCCAACATGCGAGCATTGTATATATTATAAAAAATCGACAAGTTCCTTGTTTATTGCTTACTGTAAAGTTCTAGGAGTGGGAGATAATTTAATTCAGCAGATGATTGACTTAAACCACCTCACTTTCACTATGTTAAAAGTATCTTCTAAGAAAAGGAAATATTTGTCCATGCCACCAGAGAAGAAAGAAATTTAAAACTTTGAGGGAATTCCGGGACGGACTGAGAAATCCCGGGACGTGTCCCGGCCTTAAAATTCTACGGGATCCCGGGAAACAATCCCTAGTGAGATTTGGTTAGATTTTTCCAAACCCCTCCCCCCTTTTTGACCTCACGTAATTTATGGATGTCCCCTTACCAAAAAAAGCTTTTTACTTGTTACAGAGGAGTATTTACACCTTTAACAACCTATATTGTCTTGATATATTAAGACTGTCTTTCACAGCCACACAGAATGGGAAAATCCAAGTTTGAACAGGGGTGAGGGACATTTCACTTAAGTAGCTTGGCTGCTTAAGCACTTTCTTCTTGAAAGAGGGAAGGGAAGTGGGGTACTTATCATTTAGAAGTAAGTCATGCTCAAGCCCTATATCTCTATACCTTTGTAAGGATGCAACCTCATAGCCCTCATGTTCTTCTAAATCATAATATATTTTTTAGGTAGTTCAACAGTATTCAATAAAGGTAATAATACTTAAGAAAACTTTACCGACCATACAAATACATATTGGCAAAGAAATTCGATAGGTTGAAAGAGCTTTAACCCTTTCGGGACGGGCGTCTCACCCGTGAGACGGGAGTGCCTGCTGTGAAAGGACCAGAGGACCGGCGTCTCATATGTGAAACACGGTTAAAACTTTACATTAGTATTTTTTCTTCTCACTAGATATTGCCTCATGCTTGGTACTATGAAATTAATCCGAAGAGAACATCATGACCTTCATTCCCATAAAATATTTTTAATTTCTGACGTTTGGTTTGGGAAATATACCAAGATTTATGCATTATGCATCAACAACATAAGTAATGTGAATCAGAAAAGTGGTATTTTTCTCTTACTTAGCTAATAAAAACTTCAACACATGTTTTCCGAGTTTTAGAAACTTTTTTTTCTTTTATTGGATATCAGGGTGTAGTTGAAGTATTTATTATGACAGTTATGACTATTTATTTCTTTTAGATTTCGATTGCATTCATATGGAATTATTTATTGCTTAAACAAAAAAAATCGATATGTTTGAGTAGGTTAATGAAATGGAGATTGAAATAGATAAATTTTTTGCAGAATTAACAATCTTTAAGGGATTTCCGAGCTGTTAGATTAGTTGCGCGCAATGCGCGTTTCAAGTAAAAAAGAAATAAAGTGGGGTTTGTTCAAAAATATTGAATTTATCTTTATGAATAAGTTCCTTGAGATTAAATCTCTTCATTTTATGATATTTCCCCCAGTTTTTTTCATCTTGGGTATGTGGAGGGGTATTATTTAAATATGACTTGTTTTATTAAATTTTAAAAGAAAATAGAGGGATAGCACTTTGAATTTTTTAACGCTTACTTCAAAGGGTTTCAGCTGATTATATGCCAAAAATTAGACATTTCGGACGGCAATTTTAATTTCTGCGATTTTTTTTCTGATGTTCGACTTAGACGCGTAAAGTGCCCGTCCCCTGGGGAAATTTCTTTCTACTCACGTGCCGTCCCGTGAGAGCGGCTCAGTGCTAGAGTCGCCCGTCGCGAAAGGGTTAAAATTCAAAAGATTATTACAGTAGACATTACAAGTGATGAGCAAACTTTACTGGTGATGGAAAATTTTCTTGATAAAAAAAGTAGCAAACTAAAATTATTAGTAACAGTTAATTAAAATTACCCTGCACTGTTCCACTTTGATGGATGCATCTTCCAATTCCTCCTTCAGGTTGTCTACTTTTCCTGCCGAAGAATTGGCTTGAAGGCTTTGACGCTCAGCTGTTTGGAACCTGGAAAAATTAATTTAAACATGCTTTTATTAGTTCTAGCTACTAGATTATAACACTTTTGCTAATATTGCCTTCATGTCAGTCACTTTGTGTACCCTCTATACTTAAATATTTTCTTATCCCTAAATGATAAAAAGATGGCGGCACTAAAATGATTTACCTGGTTCTAGCAGAATCCATGTCAAGCACCAACTTCCCAAGCTGCTTCCGTAGCTTGCTGATATTGTGGACTTCATTCTGAAAATAATCAATGAAAACTTGCAGAAAAAAAACTTGATGAACTAAATTAACTTATAAACAAATCACTCTTTCGGAGAACATTTATAACTTGCATATTAACTTACATCAAGCACCTTAGAAATAGGCTTTAGAACCACTTTTTCAACTTGATTACAGTAGTCAAGGAGATCACAGCCCAGTTTGTTTTGAACCTTACCACATTCTACAAGTATATCACTAGAAAAAAACACATAACTATAGTAGAATACCAATTCATCTGCTGACCATGAATAAAGGAAAACTGTTTAAACTAACAGTTAAAGATTTACTAAAATAGTTAAACTGAACAGATTTTTAGGATTTAATACTTGACGAAACAAACTACAACATCATAATAACGTATCAAGAATTATGACTAACAGGAAATACAAAAAGGCAAAAAGATAAAATTTCAACATTTAAGGGTTTTTTTGCAATGGATAATTACATACAGTACTACCTCACTCACCCCTAATGGTTTTTCTTATGAAATCACAATACATCTAATACATAATTGTTATTAAAGTTTCATCTCAAAAGAACCTTAAATGAATAGTCTCCTCTAACTAGACCAATAAGCCTCCTACCTACCATTGGAAAAATAGCTGAAAAAGTAATTATAAAAAGACAACTCATTCCTTGATAATAGTAACATAATTATACCGGAACAGTTTGGGTTTAGATCCAGACTCTCGACACAACATCAATTGTTAAGGGTCTCATATGCCCATGAGGGTCTGGTGAGGGCAGAGACTACCGGGGGTTTCTTCTTGGATATATCTAAAGCTTTTGATCGATGCCTTGATTTATAAAATGATTATCAAAGATGTTACACAACTTATTTATTCATACCTTACAAACAGCGACTTTAAAGTCTGAATAAATTAAATACCTTTTCTACCCCACATAAAATACTTGCAGGTACCCCCCCAAGGATCCATACTTGGTCCTACTTTGTTTAACATTTTTATTAATGACATCCCAAAAAACAGTAATATTTTACTTGGTCTATTTGCGAACGATACATCCATTTTGAACCAAATTAAAATGTATTTTTGGTTAAAGAGAAAATATCTAAAATTATTTAAATACCCCTTAGAAACATGATTAAACAATTAAAAAAAAATTTTGTTGACAAAATGCCAAGCAATTATATTTACTCACAAGAGAGCCTTGCCTCCTCCCCTTAAACTACATGGACTAGAGATACCGTGGAGTAAGTCAATAATATACTTGGGTGTTACAATGGATTCAAAACTGTCATTCTTCATGCAAATATCTACCATTAGGCGTAAGTTCCTGGTGCCTCAAAATTTATTATATCCCTTAATTGCCAGGGACTCAGTTTGTTTTATCTTTCAAAAATAAGTTGCTCATTTACAAATCACTATTCAGACCAATAATCAGTTACCCCTGCGTCATGTGGGGCTATGCCGATAAAAGCCACCTTTCATAAATTAGAGATACTTCAAACTAAAATAGCAAGGCTAATAACCAATATTTCTTTTTATTACAGAAACCATATAATTCTTTAAAGCCTTACATTTACAACTATTAATATCATTTCGGGGATTCACGGTTTAGCGGGGGGAAATTCGCCAATCTGGCGATAAGTGTGCCAGCTTTGCCGCCGTCTGGTTTCCATGGTTGTAGCTAGAGATGATGATGCAATACCGACCGCCACGCCACTGTGACGCAGGCGTATTGCTGGATTCTTGCGTGCAATGATGACGATGCAGGCGTTAAGCCAATAGGAAGAGAGATGGGCACGCAGTATCATTACGTAGGAATTTTGAAACTTTCGAGGAGAGGCTCTAGCTAGTACTCGTCCATTTTGACAGTGTCCGTTCCAGAGGTAGGTTGTTTGTTTTTCTGTCCCGTAAAGCTGGAGCCATGCATCCGTTACTTGTAAACATTAACATCTTCTCATGGTTTTCTATATTTTCAACTGAGGAAAAGGTTTTGCAATTTGTCAAAGAAATTGGAATGATTCCGTCTAGAGAAACTCAGTTGAATTGCAAAAAGTGCGGAGGGCTAATGCTAGCAGAGAGTGAAAACTCCAGAAAGGCCGGGTTTTGTTTTGTTTGTAGAAATAGGAAGAAGTTGAAATGCTATGGTAAAGTTGACCCTCTTGAAAATACTTTTTTTGAAGGTACTCGAATTCCGTTCAGCGATATTTTGGCTCTTTGTTTTTTATTTGTCATGAAGCAGCCTTTTTCATTCACTCTTCGTCACAATCTGCCTACCTCGGAGAACGGGGTCCCGGACATTCTGAGTACCCGGACATTGGTGAGTACCTATTTTCACTTGATCTTTTCTTACTTTTGAAATTGTCTTGATAGTACTAGATGCGTCGATCGGCGGATTCGTGATTGCGACATACCATACGAGGGCGGTTTAACCCAAATCGATGGGTGTTAAAAATAGATAGGGTGGGGGGTCTCCCCCAACTCACAGTCAGCAAATTTACTTCCAAAAAAAATAGTTATTTGTCAAATAATGTGTTTTTTTGGCGATTCTGATGATGGAAATTAAAATTCCCGTGTTTTGGCGAAAACTCGCCAAGTTGGCGATTTTCCCCCCCGCTTACCAGTAATATCCCATCATTTCATTCAAATAACTTTGGAATTCTTCCAAAAAATTAAATAATAGCAATAGCCCCTGTGTACAAGGCATAGCTCGGTACGATGCTACCCTACTTTCTACCTGGAGGAGACCTCGGGCTACATTGAACGAGGTCTCTTATGCACAGACATATTAAGCAGGGTGTACAATGTCACCTTTTATAAATAAAGATTTTAAATTTTAATTCTAGACATTGTTTTTAAACATGTCTCTTGGTATCTTAAGTTGTTTTTATTGTATTTTAAATCTACCCTGTTTAATTGTATTTTAAGTTGTTTTAATTGTTAATCAAAGATAAGGGACCTATGGGCCCAGGTGCTTTGTTTTTTCAATAAAAAATGAATAGGTCAATGACCATTTGTTGGGGGGAGAAGGTTCATTTGAGTTACAGGAATAAAAATCACAAAACTTTTCAAGAAAATAGTTACCCTAATACTGAATTTTCAGAAAAACTGCTTCCATTTTCTTCCATGGAAATACCTAAGAGGACTTGAGGAATTTTTTTCTATAATAAAGAGTTTGAATTACCTGCTGTGAAAAATAGTCATAATAAAATTTGAAACAGAAAATTGTAACAAAAAATATAAATCCTATACCAGTCTCTTTTCTTGTGAAGCTTCCGAGCCAATATGGTCAATGTTCAAGCAGGCAGCAATCTTTTTCTGAGTGGCTTGACAGGTAGCTTTAACACAGTCAACTCGCTTCTCGGCGCTCAAGAGGTCCTCTGTTAAAGCATCACTCTTTTCGGCCCTAAAACAGTAGAATAAAATATTATAAACTTTTAAGTGAGTTTTTTCAGATCTTTTTAAAAAATTAGGTATGATTTAACAAAGCACCAAAATATGTGATCAAGTCTTTTTATAAATAGTATATCACAAAGGGATATTTGAGGTGAAATGCATCGCACTTAGGTAAATCACAAAATTAGGTCATGGAAAAAATTCTTTCCAACCACAGCATATAATACCACTACAAATTGCAATAATATAATTTGTTGATTTTCTGCCATTGATATAATGAGTTGAATTAGAACATGTGTAAAAGATTAAATCATGTAGAAGCCCTCTTAACAATGATATTGCATAGACCAGGGGTCCTCAAACTTTTTAACATTGCAATCCACTTTTGAGAAACAAAATCTAACGCGACCCACCAACTTCAGTTAGTTATAATTAACTGAACTGATATAATTATATCATGCCCCCCCACAGAATTTTAACTTTTCTGACTGGAGGTGTTTACCAACTATTTATATATGTATATAGTATAAGTAAATATTTGTAAAAAAAATTATTATTTGTATATTAAAAGTAAATATTTGAATTTGAACATATGAAATAGTTCAATTGTGGGCTAACAATGATCCCTACAATAAAAAGGGGGTTCTGGGGGTCCTCCCCCAGAGAAAATTTTAAAATTTGACCCTTAAAAACAGGGTTTTAACTCCTTTTTTTAGCAATATGTGATAAATTGCAGTTGCATCATTTCCTAAGAAAATTCTTAAAATTTGCATTTCTCCCCCCCCCGGTGTGGATGGGGAGAAACACTGAATATTTTTAAAAATATTTTTTGAATAACCGACTAGATTTGCATTATCGGCACTCTAAAGTGACACACACAGTACGTATTTACATTAATTGCCTTTTCCCTTTGACACCAAGTAGTGTAGTTTTTCCTGGAATTTTTATTCCGTTTACATATTTTATATTTATATATTTATTCTTTTTTGATTAATTTCAAGATTTCAAATAATAGTTTGATAATTCAAAAGTCAATAACACGTTTGTAAAAATTATAAAAGATACTTCATATTCAGAAAATTTTTAAATCTTCTCGCAACCCACCAAAAACTAACTGGCGACCCACCAGTGGGTCGCGACTAGTGATGGGCAAAATCGATAATTTTTGGTATTGAATACTTTGGTATCGAATACTTATAGGCAGGGTTGGCAAAAAACCTGTTTTTTTTAAAAAAAAACAAAAAAACCGGGTTTATTTGGGTTTTTTTGGTTTAAACCAAGTTTTTTTAGAATTTTTTTTATCAGAATAAGTTATTTTAGCATTGATGTTTGAAATTGAGTTGTAAATGAGACATTTATTTCAGGGGTTGTTTATAATTGATAAATGATTTGTATATTTCAATTAATTAATTAAAATTAAATTAATTTGTTTAAAAAAAATTTTTGTTTCTAAAATATTCCAATTTGAATATCTAATATTATTGTAGTGAATAAAAATAAGTGTTAATTTATCTTGGATAAATGGTTGAAATAATCAAATTATTTATCTTAATTATATATGGATTAATTTATGAACTTAAGAAATTTCTTTAGAAAGAGAAAATTTTATTTTTTAAATGGGAAGTAAAAGTGAAATGTAAACAACTAATGTCAATTGAAATTGGATAATTGATAAAGATAATTAATTTGATTAATTATTAAATGGTAAAATAATCAAATTAATTATATGGATTATTTATGAACTTAAGAAATTTCTTTAGAAAGAGAAAATTTAACTTTTTTAATAAATAAAAGGGAAATGTAAGCAACTAATGTTAATTGAAATTGGATAAATGATTGAGATAATTAATCCGATTAAGGAAATTAACGGTTTTATTAATTTAGTAAAAAAAACAACTGGTTTTTATCTGTTTATAAACAAACCAACTGGTTTTTAGTTTTTATCATTAAAGAAATCAACGGTTTTTATTAATTTACTAAAAAAACCAACTGGTTTTTATGACTGACAAATAAGACAAATTGGTTTTATTAATTAATTAAAATGCAAGCCATATTTTCATGGGCGTATGCAGGCAGGGGCAGGGGGGGGCAGCTGCCCCCCCTAGAAAACTAAATTTTTTTAGTGATTTAGAGTAAAAACTGAAAAGGCAAAAATTTTTGACCCAACCAGTGGCAAATTCCGAGCCTTCTCCCTGGGGACATTATGATCCCCGCCAGTTAACCATGGTCGACGATGCTTATTCGCTTATCTAGGTAACTCGACACTCTGCGAATCATTATTAATGGTTCCCCAATTGCATCGAAGTCTGCTTTCTCCACCTCCCAGGGTTTCGGCGGTGTTCAGCTTAGGAAGCTTTTCTGGGTGGTCTTAGAGAGAAATTTAATGTCTGATTTCTCAAACTCTTTTATGACCCCTTAATTGTTTGTTTGCCTCCTTTTCGGGTTATCTTTAAAATTATGGCTCAAGTGACCAGAAGAAAGAGACATTTTCGGGGGTGACATTAGAACTAGAAGAGGGCATTTGCAGTTTCAGTTTTGTCATGATCTTGCGTGGCTGGCTCTGGCTGGTGTTTTTAACATTTTCCTGCTTTATCCCTCACTGTTTTTTTATTTTCCCGCCAAAGAGGTAAGAATGTTTTTTAAAATGTTTATATAAAAAGTATCTCATCCCCTAACAGTTATTATAAATGCTCTTTGATTAAAATTTTTCTACCCACAATGTATGCTTTTAAATTCTATGAAACGTCAAATCCCTTTTAAAAAGTCTCTTTTTTTTTCCATGTAAACAGGGTGTTTCAGAAAAATATTTCAAATTTTTTAAAGGAGCTAGGGTAGGTTGGTTATAACCCAAAAAGGGTCTCAAAATGAATCAAAACACTACTTTTGAGGGTTAAATATCAAAAATTTTTCTTGGGGAGAACCCCCAAACCCCTCTCTAAAATTATGACGTCTTTTATACGGTGTCTTTTGTATATTATGTCACTGATGTTTCCTTTGAGTGTTTCATCAAAGAGAAGGTTTCAAAATGATATAAAGGCCTTTTTTAAAGGGACAAATATCAAAACTTTTTCCGGTGGCTCCTATAGACTTCACAAAATCTTGACATTTATTTATAATTTTCCCCCTAGAAAAATCGGTAGTTTACAAGAAGCTATTATCTTCAGGATAACCCATAAAGCGTCTTAAAAATGAAGCTAAAACGCCATTTTTAGAGGCAAATTTTCAAAAAATTTCTGGGGGAGCACCCCCAGACCCCCCTAGGAAGTTAACATTGCAAACTTTTAATTATCATATGTAAATGTTCTCGATAGGGGGTACCTATATAAATAATGATAAATCGAAACCCCTTTCGAAACAAAAGTCTAGTTACGACCATGATACAACTCAGAATCGCTGAAATCACGGCTCAATCACGGAATTGCAAACAGAACCACCTAAGGGGGTTAATAGTTTTTTTGAGTACACCAAATCTAATTTTTTTTTTAAGTTTATGACCTGCCCCCCCCTAAATCAGATCCTGCATACGCCCTTGCATATTTTATCAGTGAAAAACAGATAACTTTTGTGTATGTTTAGTTACTCTTTGAAATAATGCTTCATTTTAAAGGAAATTAATAAATGAACTATCTCTTGCAAAATATAATAAGTTTAACTTAAGCATTTAAGGTTAAGTTTAGAGAGAATTCAATAATTAAAACCATTAAATTAAAAGATTTCTGATTTTTAATCACCTTAAAATGTCAATTTTTTTATAAATCTGACCTTTTAATTTTGTGCAAAAGATTATCTAAAAAAAACCAAGTGGTTTTTTTGATAAAAAAACATGGTAAAAAAACCATGGTTTAAACCAGGGGTTCTCAAACTTTTTAACATCGCGACCCACTTTTGAGAAACAAAATCTAACGCGACCCACGGACTTCAGTTAATTATAATTAACTGAACTGAGATAATTATATTATGCCCCCCACAGAATTTTGGGGTGCTCACCAACTATTTTGTTACAACATGAAATTATTATATGCACGTATTAGAAGAGAAATTAACTTTTTAGTAAATTAAAAGTGAATATTTGAATTTGAACATATGAAATAGTTTAATTGTGGGCTAACATTGATCCCCCAATAAAAAGGGGGGGTCCTCCCCCCGAAAAAATTTTTGAAATTTTCCCCTTGAAAACAGGATTTTGACGTGTTTTTTTAGCGATATGGGATAAATTGTAGTTGCATCATTATCATTATTTTTATAACCGACTAGATTTGCATTATCGGCGCATTAAAGTGACCTACATAGTACGTTTTTACATTAATTGCAAGTAGACACCAAAGTAGTGTAGTTTTTCCTCAAATTTTTATTCTTTTTACAATATGGTAATTTGATATATTTCAAAAGTTGAAATAATTTTTGATAGTTCAAAAGTCAATAACACGTTCGCAAAAATTATACAAAGATACTTTACATACAGAAAAATTAAAAACTTCTCGCGACCCACCAAAAACTGACTGGCGACCCACCAGTGGGTCGCGACCCACAGTTTGAGAAACTCTGGTTTAAACCAAATGGTTTAAACCGGCCAACCCTGCTTATAGGTAGAGACGATTTTTATAGGGCCTATCCATAATCAGACTGAAATTCAAAAAACTGAAAGCGATCCATCAAAAAGCGGGAAACAAGATCTTGAAAACGCCGAGCCGCTGCGCCGCTCGGTGCCCAAATAGCTAAAAGAAGGAGAAACACCAGAGCAGCACCCGAACCCCCCCCCGCCAAGGCCGCACATATTCCGATAACCCAATCCAACACACTTTCCCTGCGCGCCGAAAACCGAAATTAAAATGGCGGGAGAAAAGTCACACATGAACATCAGCAGAGCACGTAAACCTTCTCCTGCAAAACCGATCCAACCATCGGCAAACTTTCCCATCCCATCCCTGCCGGAAACTAGTTGATCCACGAACAAAATCATCCCCTCCTATCCATCACAGAATGGATGAAGACCAAATCGAAAAAAATTTAGCTATTTTAAAATAATTTACTGAAAGGGGCCGTCCATAAATGATATCACACTTTTTTGCCCCCCTCCCACTCTTTGTCACAAACTGTCACACTTTTCCACCTTTTTTCGCAACCCCCCCGAGGCATACCCCGTGGTCACGGGGTATGCGTGGTCACGGGCCCCGTGGCCCCAGGGGTTCGCAACCCACCGGTTGAGAACCCCAGGCATATAAGCTGATACATCTACTTTTAAATTGGAAATTTTTCCAAAAACTCTGCTTGTTCGCTAATCTGGTAATACGCGGTAATGAAATTCTATAAATAACATAAACATGTAATTGGTGACAGTCAAATTCTTACAGATAGTTGATTATATTTGAGGAGAGTAGTAGATATAACTGACTACTGATCATTGCCTTCATTTTTACTTTGCGTCAAGGCTCTTTCTCTACTCTAACTTCCTATGAATTTTAAACACTGATTAACCTAACCTTAAAAATAAGGAGAGAATAAACAATTAATACACATTGTAAACTGTCCCATTTTTTATCACTAAGCTGTTTTAGGTGCCAAATATTCAAATATATTACCAAGTTTTTATGGTTGTCATCAATATAACTGTTATTTAGCAGTTTATGACAGTATTTCTAACTTTAGGCATACTAACAGGCACCGCAGCCGATTTTTCGTAAAAAAAATAGGAAAAATAGGAGAGTTTAAGAAAAAATAGGAGAAAAAAAGGATTATTTTTCTAAAAAAAATAGGAGAAAAAAGGAATATTTTTCTAAAAAATAGGAGAAAAAAGGAATATTTTTCTAAAAAATAGGAGAAAAAAGGAATATTTTTCTTAAAATAGAGTTAAAATACCACAACAGGGATGCCAACCTGTGGCGACCGGAATGGGACGATTCGGCGCGGCCGATTTGGCGCGGCCGATTTGGCGCGGCCGTTTGGGCGCTGGCCGTTTCGGCGCCGGCCCGTTTCGGCGCGAGACAAATTTTTTTCCTTCGAATTTTTTGAAGGATTATGAAAGAGTTCTATTTACTTTCATTTTATTTCTGGCGCCGAAACGGCCAGCGCCGAAACAGCCGCGCCCAAACGGCCGCGCCGAATAGTAGTAGACCGTGTGGCGACGCACATTCGTATTGAGTGCTCCCGCGATGCCGCAAAAAATCGATAATATTTTGCTCTTTTTTCGATTCTTCGCTTATATTTCAAAAACTATATATTTCTCGAAGATAATTTCAATTACAAAGTTAAAGTAAACCAAATTTCCTACAAAATACGCTAGTCAACTTTGATTTTCTGAAGAGTGGTTTTGACGCTAGAGCGCGCTGAAAAACATCGATTTTTTGGCCTTTCCGCAAAAAAAGGAAAACGCGCGCTTCTACCCTCTACAAAATGAAAACTATTTAAGTTATTAACAAAAATTTTATACCACGTTAAAGAGAATTTAATTTTATATAAATAACGTGCTTTCCAGTACCATTTTTTGAGAAGGGGAGAGGGAGTGAAGCAAAGATCGATAATAAAACTGTTCCGGCTCGCAGACCAAACGGACTTTTGCGGTTGTTAATCTGCAATCTGCATTTTATTTCCGGTATATTACCAATAAAATGGGTTGTTTTGGATGAATTGATGACTACGCATACTTAAAAAAATAAATTTTTAAATTAATTTATGAAATATTGGGTGTTTTAGGCGAAATTTCAATATTTTTTAAAAATTCCTATATTAAATTATGGGAGTGTTTTAAAGAACGAATTTTTATGTTTCTTGCATCGCTAAATCCGAATTTCAAATTATTTTAATTTGAAAGTAGTCTTCACATCAAAAATTGCAAAAAATCTCAATTTTTTTTTCGGTTTTTCATCAATTTTCTAAAACAATATTAATTTTACGAAAAATAGCATGAAACCAAATTAAAGTAGGTAAAATTTCCTATAAGATGCACGGGTTCATTTTTATTTTGCAAGGAGTATGTTTTATAGCGTTTTGAAATTAAGATATTTTTTTTCACTTTTCTACAAAAAAAAGTGATGAACGATTTTGCCCACTACAACTCTAAATAAATTCTAGTCAGGGTTGCTGATTTTTTTGATTTTTTTAAAAAAATCAAATAAATCGGATTTATTTGATTTAAATCGGATTTTTTTGATTTAAATCAGATTTTTTTGATTTAAATGAATAACTAGCTCTGAACTTCCTGAAACTGGTTATTAATATACTGATATTGTAATTTCAATGTGATATAATAGTTTAGGATTACTTAATATCCCATTTTTGATCTATTTTATGCATTAATTAACTGAATTAATTAAGGGGAGCGGTTCACTGCCATTTCATGGCGAGAGGCCCAAGCCCATCCTAAAATGGTGAATGAACAATTATACTATCAGTTACTAAAATTTTTATCCTTTCTATAACTATTTTTGCCCAATTGTGAAATCATTATAAATTATAAAAGAAATTGTTACTGATTTCTAAAAAAATCTATGCCCCATTTTTGTGTAAAAATTTTAATCAATCTTTGAATAATAATAAATCAGTTAAATTAATTTTACTAAAAGTATTATGTATACTTATTTCTTTAAAATAATAATTAGTAATAAAAATAAAATCAAATAAGCAACTTATTGACAGTCATGTACATAGAGAATAGAGCTATATTCGCTGTAGTTATGTAAAAGAAAACAATAGTTTGGAAAACATGACTAACTAAAAAGCAAGCTTAAGATAAAAATCATTCATATGCTTGTATTTTAAAAAAAATATGTACCAGATAAAAAAATTAAAATATTTTAATTCTTGTTTAGTTTATCACAATTATTGATCCCAAACCCTGTTATTTACCCCTTTTCGTCATAAATATTTTTGTTATTGGTAGTCAAATTTGTTTTTGAAATCCCAGGCAATTTTATGTAGAGTAAGTAACCTAAACCTATATCCCAGTTAAAATACCTAGCAGAATTTTTTTTAAAAATGTAATGCAAATAATCTTGCAAACCATTTTAAAGCATACAACTAATTTTTTGTTTAAATTGTGGCAGTTTAACATTTTTGATTTAAATCAATGATTTTTTTTAAAAAATCAAGTGATTTAAATCATGATTTAAATCGTGATTTAAATCAACTTGATTTAAATCAAGCAACCCTGATTCTAGTTGCCGATAAATAGCTTATACCAAAACATTTAATTTCCTACAAAATGCACTGTTTAATTTTAATTTTATAATGAGAGGTATTGACGCTAGAGTGCACTGAATTAGAGCTGTTTCCTGACTACACAAAAACATAAAAATTGCTTTTCTTCAAAATGCTATAAAATGTACACCGCTCCTCGCAAATAAAAATGAACAAGTGCATCTTATAGGAAATTTTACGTAATTTAATTTGGTTTCATGCTATTTATCGTAAAATGAATATTTGTTTAGAAAATCGATTAAAAGACGAAAAAAAGAGCAAAAATTTGAGATTTTTTGCAATTTTTGATGGGAAGATGACTTTCAAAATTAAAATAAACTTGAAATTCGGATTTAGCGATGCAAAAAACATAAAAATTTGTTTATTAAAACACTCCCATAATTTAATATAGGAATTTTTAAAATGTATTTAAATTTCGCCTAAAATACCCAATATTTCATAAATACATTTAAAAATTTATTTTTTTAAGTATACGTAGTCATCAATTCATCCAAAACAACCCATTTTATTGGTAATATACCGGAAATAAAGCGCAGATTGCAGATTAACAACCGCAAAAGTCCGTTTGGTCTGCGAGCCGCAACAGTTTTATTATCGATCTTTGCTTCACTCCCTCTCCCCTTCTCAAAAAATAGTACTGGAAAGCACGTTATTTATATAAAATTAA
Source organism: Tetragnatha versicolor (assembly GCA_024610705.1). Taxonomy (NCBI): domain Eukaryota; kingdom Metazoa; phylum Arthropoda; class Arachnida; order Araneae; family Tetragnathidae; genus Tetragnatha; species Tetragnatha versicolor. Next base: position 21,945,461 of record JANDEH010000011.1, on the reverse strand, counting down.
ATTCTCTTTAACGTGGTATAAAATTTTTGTTAATAACTTAAATAGTTTTCATTTTGTAGAGGGTAGAAGCGCGCGTTTTCCTTTTTTTTGCGGAAAGGCCAAATTTTTTTGCGATTTTCGATATGAAGCCGACCCCCCCCCACGTGGGAGCAAACTTCAGATTCGTAATCAGCGCCCTAATAAACTTAAAACCGTCGAAAAAAAATTCTATAAGAAATTATTGAAAAACTACCGTTTTCCTGGGCTAAAAACAACGGAGGACAGCTTTGCCTCAACGGGAGAGGAAGCTCCGCGGCGGCCACGCCGCGTCCCGGTGGTAGGAAACGAATCACTCCATTTCGTATGCCAAAGCGTTGACAACGGACCGATAGTATTGACATCAATCCCTACCCACAACAAAAAAACGAAGAAAGTCGATCCCAAGGGTTAAAAAAATAGGAGAAAAAAGCTGAAAAAAGGAGGAAAAATTAAATGGACCGTAAAAATAGGAAAAAAGGAGCTAATGTGAAAAAAATAGGAAAAACAGGAGGGCTGCGGTGCCTGTACTAAATAAAAATTGGCAATCCTGCTTTGCAGCAAAATTGAACCTAAATTAATACAAAATTGGTATCACACAAAACTAAAACTTAAAGGGTTTTCTGAATATCTGAGAAAGCTGATGGGTGTTTTAAAGATTTATAGAGGGTTATTCAAGTTCTTTTATTTGGTATTTATACGAATGCCTAGTTCATGTCATTGTAAAATAATACCTAGCATCATAAAAGTGTCAGAAAACGCAATAATCACTCATTTTTAAATGGTAAAATTTGCGAACGTATTTCCTATTTTCTTATTTATAAATTATAGAAGGTAATGAAATCCTCCCTTAGTGAGGGCTTATGAAACATTTACATCAAACAAATTCAAATTTCTGAATCTATTTTTGTCTTTCCCGGAGTAGTTACAAGGATGTAGATAAATAAATAATTATTTAAAAAAAACACGTAAAACGTTGATTTTTACTCAATACACCATTATGGACAAGGTTGAATAGTCAGCAAAAAAGGGCTCTTTTACCGTAGAAAAGTTTGATCAGCAATTTGCTTGACACGTAGGAACTGTTTCATCATTTTTAGGCAGTTGTTGTATGCCTTAACACTACATAAAATACTGTTTAAGGCCAAGAATTTATCACATAATGTAAGAAAACACCCTTCCTTTGCTCAAACAATAGTCACTTAATTCTACAAATGAGGACGTAATATACATTCGAATTGATAGTACACATGGAAAATATGTTTAGTAAATAATTAATTCGTCAATAGTTTGGGTAATAAAGTTATTCAGAGGAAATTTCCTCAAAAAATTCTCGGATGGGGCAGGAGAAAATCACACACCAAAACACAACAAAATGAAACGAGTTGTGGTGATGCCAACGGAAAAAAACACTAGTATTTATTCCAAAGACAAAAACTTACAGACTAGTCAGTAAACCTGATCAGGTAGACTCTAACAGGCGCAAGTTCAGAGTTGCGTATGCGCCAAGTTTTTAGCGGTAAAGATGACTAATATGGTAACCCTAACTAATGTTAAATGAATGATTTGGCTTCTAAATGTGCCGCTAAACAGCCAAAATTCGCCAAGCATACGCAACTCTGAACTTGCGCCCTCTAACAAGCAAAATCGGAACTAAAATATTTTAAAAAAAACACAAATTTTCTCTTTACTATGTTCTTGTCTAAAAAGGACTTTGAAGTTTCCAGGATTTGGTTTAGGGGGTGCTCAAAATCGTCTTCTAATATCCTAAAAGGGGGTCTGGGGTCTGGGGGTCCTCCCCTATAAAATTTTTTAAAAATTTAAATCTTAAAAGCAGATTTTCAACTCGTTACGGATCCGGATTTCGGACATACATTTTCAAGAATTTAATTTACATTTTGGTAGGATTTTTGATTTTCGACGAACTTTTTACTGAAAAGTGGTAAAAAAATTGGGTTCCAAATTCCAAAGGGGGCCCTAAAAACAGGGTTTTAACTCGTTTTAGAGTCGCTTTTCCATTTTTCACACTTCTGAGTTCCCATCCCACTTCCCCTCTTTCTCACTGTTCTTATTCCTTTTGGGGAGGGGGCTAAAGTCCCCTAGCCCCCCTGGATCCGCTAGTGGGAGCAGTGGCGTAGCCAGAAATTATTTTCGGAGGCAGGGGCGGATCCAGACCAAATTTTCGGGGGGGGGCCATTTGAAAATTTCCCCCCCAAAATTTTGGAAATTTAAGTCAAAAACCCCACTTTTTCAACTCGTATTGGTACTCCTCATCAGAATTTCGGATATAGATTTTTGGCTTAAATCTAGAAGTGAGTTCAAACGTTAAGGGAAGTAGTAGCGCCTAAGTATCAAAGTGAAGTTGTCCACTAAAAATTCGCCAAGAGGTGCCAACCTGAACCCACTTCTAGATTTTTACCAGATTTTTGCGTTTTGACGCAAACTTAGTAATAGTAACATATAGTTGTAATAATAGGGTCTGGGGGTCCTCCCCCTGAAAATTTAAAAAAATTTTACCTTAACATAACAGGGTTAACTCATTTTGGTGCATAAAATATCATTATGTAGAGTCAAACTTTTAATTTTTTTTTGGGGGGGGGGCTTAAGCCCCTAGTCCGAGCCCCCTTGAATCTACTAGTGGAGGGAGCTAATGCTGATTTTAGGATAAAGCTCATTAAATTGTGAACGGGCTAATTCTTTACAGGGGCTAAAATTTAGAGGCCCCTTTAAATTGTGAATTTAATCTGATGCAAAAACTAAGTGGGGGCTATAAATCGCTAACGAGCTAAAGCTTTTAAAATTAAAAACGCAAGAAGGCTAAAACTCATTGCTCCATTTAAATTGTGAATCGAATCTATAAAAATGTTGGGAGGCTAAAAATTTTGTAGTAGTTAAAGCACATTACAACTTTTTTTTTAAAGTTATGAATTCCATCTTAAAATAGAGCAGAGAGTGCTAAAGCTCATCTATCTTGGAGGGGGCTAAAAGCTCATCAAGTTGATGTGGAGTAAATATATAAAAATACAAGGGGACTATAATGCTTTGTAGGGGCTAAAGCTCATTGGCTGCTAAATTCTCACTTTATTATACAAATACAACAGGTGCTAAACGTTGCAGGATCTAAGGCCGGCCGTTAGTTGAGAAGCAGGCTAGGTGCGCGAGGCAGAGCGACTCACGGAGAAATTCTGCAAGCTGTGAATCTGAATGCGACAGCGCACGTTACGGCGCAGAGTGAGTGGCGTGGTTCAAGCAGGAGACGTGAGTCACAAAGCACAGTCTTTGGAAAGCAGTTTTTCTAGACGTGACTGGAGTGAGCGGCGTGATTTTTCTTAGTGCTGTAGTTAAAACGAAATGTTTGGGGGATTCACAACTTATTTTTCATATTTTGATCATTATTTGAACCAAAAACGCCATATCTTGAGAGCGCTATTAGTAATAGACATCTAGTGTTAGCGGCTTTTTGTATTACTAGTGTACCTATAATTACTTATTAGAAAGGGCGAAAGATGGCACCATGAGCGCACACTTGCAGATAATTATATATTTTATTATAGTACTAGATTTCTGTTACTTTCATAATATATTGATGAGATAAAACGTTTTTTGATGATAAATATATTTTCTAGTGTTTGTGGAATTATTTAACGGCCCACAAGAAATGAAAAAAAAATCAATCCGCCTAGATTCAAATTTCGAATCAATATGGCAGACAAGAGTTCCCGAGTCACGGCCTGAAATCCAATATTTCAGTTCTGAATATGGTTAAAAAAAAGTAAGAAATTTTAATAGGGCTCAATATAATGAAATCTAATAGTGCCCGATGTAATAAAAATAAATCTGAATATGGCTTAAGATTGTCCACTGCGAATGGAAGAAAAGCCCTAGTAAAGCGTCGGAACCTGCGAAGTAACTAGCGTAGATAACTCCGTGAGGCAGGGTGATGTGCTCAGGAAATGATCACGTGATCGTGAGTCGCTCTGCTTCGCGCACCTAGCCTGCGCTTCAATTAGCGGCCGGAAGATCATGAAATAGGCTAATGTTTTGTAGGGGGCTTAAGATCATGAAATGGGCTAATATTTCGAAGGGGCTCACTTAATCCTTTAAATTGCAAATTAATTCAACCAACATGCAGGGGATTAAATGCTTTGTAGGGGCTAAAACTCTTGAACTCCTTAAATATTACTGAATTAATAGTCTACAAAAATGCAAGAGCAAACACCCACTTTCCCTATTATGTGGTGCATTGATTCTACAAATTTTCAGGGGCTAAAGATCTTAGAAGGAGCTAATGATTATGAAATAAAGCACGCTGCGTCGTTTGAAATGTAAAAGAGCTACAAAAATTTTTTGAAAACGGTTTTAAATTTTTCAAAATTTTTTTCGAAAAGCTTCAATTTTTCTAGTGTGAACTTAAGTCCCCTGGGGGGGCTATAGCCTCTATAGCCCCCCCAGGGGACTTAAGCTCTGAAAAAAGGGTTTTTAACTATTTTTGAAATTTTCTCGGGGGGGGGCCATGGCCCCCTCCCTGGATCCGCCACTGTTTGGAGGGTGCATGAAGATATCGAAATGAAAGAAAAAAATTAATGTTTTGAATTCCATTGTTAACAACAAACTAGAATGAAGTATTTCATCAACATCATTATAAATGAAATGTGTCAATAATGTGTTAATAAATTTTAATTTTATTTACTTAAAATCATAAATATAAGCTGTGGCTGACCCAGGATTTGTTTTTTTCTGGGGGGGCCAATAATTTTCATAATCCAATTGAATCTTTTAGATGATCTAATATGGAAAACGTAGTGAATTATCCTGCTCCAACTATTAAAAGGGGGTCTGGGGGCCCCCCAGAAAATTTTTGGAAATTTAAGTAAAAAAAAATATTTTTTCATCTCCTTCGTTTACGCCTCATCCGAATTTCGGATACAGGTTTTATGGTAGAAATTTTGCGTTTTGACAAACTTTATATGTTGTTGTTGTTTCTTATGCCACTTGGAATATCCAAGCTCCATCCGCAGAGCGTACAGGATTTAAGGCAAAGGGGTGCGGCTCCTGAGAGAGTGAGGCCCATGAAAGGCAGGAGTCCGACTTAAGCCTCGGATGATAGATGCGGCCACCATCTATCGCCACCTCCACAATTTTGAATTGCATCTGAAGGGGAGGGAAATAGTCTCCAGACACCTGGACCCAAGGTAAATTGCGCCATGACCAACCTCAGGACTTTCGGACCCACAGATTTAACGAGCACGTACTCCGCATATACTCGATGGGTCTTCAGCGGTGTCGGGAATCGAACCCGGGACCTTCCGACCCCAAGGCCGATGCTTTAACCACTAGGCTCCCCACGGCCATCCAAACTTTATATAAAATAGAGTTGTAATAATAGAGTTACAAGTACCAAGGGATTCTGGGGGTCCTCCCCCATAAAATTTTTGAAAATTTGAACCTAAAAAACTGGTTTTTAACTTGTTTTGGTGTATGTAATCCGAATTTCGGGAATTGGGGAATAAAAGATGTTGCGGAAACTAGTGTTCCCAGATGAAAGTTGGAAGAAAGACTCACGTGTCCGAAGACTCACGAGCTCTCGAGGACACAAATCTCATCTCGCATTTCACGCATTGTTTTGATCTGGATAAAAGAGGTAGTTTGGAAAATTGAATGTAAAGTAGAGTTGCGTTTTATGTTATGTAAAGAAAGAGGCTAGAGTGATTAAAACTTTATTTTTATTATCATAGGTAGTCGGTCTTTTTAACATCAATTTGACATCTACACTAGTCAGAAGAAATTCCCGGTTTATCACCTTTGGTAAGATATTTAACACGATTTGTAACAAAAGAAATTCTGAAATATTTAATTTCACAAAGTACAAAGAAAAAAGTTTGGGGCTTGGGGGTGCAAAAGACCCGTTGAACCCCCTCTGTCTACGCCACTGAGTGGGAGTAGAATTTCTAACTCGCCTTGGATACGGCCCCTTTATGATTTCACTCATTTTTAGACTAACCCGAAGAGGACCACTCCTTGTAAGTTCCAAAATTTTCAAGGAACGACTGTTATAATATATTTCAAAATTTTAAGGGGGATTGGGGGTTCTCCCCAAGAAAAATTTTGAATTTTGAACCATAAAAGTAGGGGTTTTATGCATTTTAAGGCGAATTTTTAGCCCTCTATGTCCCGACGGGACTTGTAAGTCCCACTTCCCAATGTTCCAAATTCGTCCAAATTTCACCATGTAAGGCCAAATTTAGTTTACTTATAGTTGCAGTTACGTAAACTTGACTTGTTTTGGATGAGGATGAGGAAAATAATTTGGGGCATACAGGGTTAAGGAAAAACAGTAAGTAAAAAATGATGTAAAAATTTCGGATGGGGTTTGAACCCACCCCCCTCTTGGATACGGCCCTGTAGCAGCCAATCAGAGAAAGCGAAATGCGAAAGTGATTCCTGATTGGATATGGAACTTCTATCAAGGGGCATTTTAATTTCATCGGTGCCGCTCTTTTCCCTCCACTTCCGATTTGGATTCGAGTGACAGGACAGCTTCAGTGGGTGAATGACTGAGAATTAACAGGAATGACGTGGTATTAAAGGAGGCGGTCCGATGTACTTAAGTTTGTCTATGAGAAAATCCTTGTTTAAAAAAAGTTGCCATTAGCGTCTATGGAGATGAATTCTCTGTTAACCTCTATAGCTAAACCGTGAGGTGAGTTTTAAAACGTGCAATAATTAATCTTTTAGCCGAAGAATGGAGTTCCTTTAGTGAATGGCATTTAGAAAAGTGATGATCGGGGAAGGAATTTTCAAAGATCATGAAAGATCCCTTATTTGTTTAAAAACTGTATGATCATTGAAAATTCCTTCCCGATCATTATTTTTCTGAATACCATTACACTAAGGCAGTGGTGCCCAACCTTTTTTTTCTCGAGGGCCAATTTGCTTTTGAAGATTTATCTCGCGGGCCACATAAAAAACACTTTTAAGGATTTTTCTAAACATGAAGAAAAATTACATGTCCGTTTTCAATGAGAAGTTTGCGCCTGTTTGGAGGATACTAGTTCTTGTAAATTTGGCTCCAAATTTATAACACTATCCTTAAAACTGAATTAAAATTATCATCTGTTCCGTTTCGTAATGTCTCTTGATGTTGTGTTCTTTAAACAATGCCACAGTCTCCTTACATATAAGATACAATACAAAGATTTATTTTCTAATTGAATGAAGAAATGTGAATTCGTCCACTTTTCTTGAATGTTTCGGCATTTCGAGTGAATCTTCAACTATTTACGATCGGACTTCTTTTTGAAGTTTGGTTCTAAAAAGATCCTTATAAACTGAATTCAAATGGCTAACTGATACTGAAAAATATTCCTTTTTTATCATATTTTTTAGATGGAAGTGCCATCATGTCTCGCACGATGTCGTGGTTTTCTGAAAGTTGTTTTGTGTTTAAGATTTAACGAGTCCGCGGGCCACATGAATCAGCCTCGCGGGCCACATTTGGCCCGCGGGCCGTAGGTTGGGCACCACTGCACTAAGGGAACTCCATTCTTTGGCTAAAAGATTAATGCTGCGTTTTTTAAAACTCACCCCCACGGTTTAGCAAGTGGTCCAATTTCTATCAAATTTATGGTGTAAGTAGTACGGATACTTCTGTACCTCATGCAATATTTTTTTTCATTTTATTAAGTTTAGTTATCAAACGGGCCTTGCCAAAACGTCCTTTTGTAACGCTCTCGCACTACATTAAGTCCTAGCTCTTGAACCCTTTATTTACCGACGGTACTTGTTGTAAGTACCACTGGCGCAAGTTTAGATTAGCTGATGGTTGGCGAGTTTTGGCTATTTGGCGCCATATTTAGAAGCCACATACTTAACTTAACATTAGATGGGGTAACTATATAGTGATTTTTATTGCTAAAAACTTGGCGCATCAGCAGTTCTAAACTTGCGCCAAAAATAATTTGGTAAATAAAGGGTGCGGCTGCGCCCCCCATTTTATTTGAAATATGCTTGTCTAGGTCCCCTCTACCTCCCCTCAAAATATTGATGATTAATTTAGAATCACCCTGTATAGTGCAGGGTTGGCTGGATTGGACCCAACTGGGTTGGGCCCAATGGGTTTTTTCAAAAAAACCCATGTGAAAAAACCCACATTTTGGACCCATTTTTGGGTTTTTCAAGAAAAATCAAGATTTTGGCAGTTCCTTCAAAACTTAATGTGTTTTTTTCAAAGTTTACGATATTTTTGAAATTTTGATGGTTTTTTTCAAAATTTAAACTGGGTTTTAAAAATTAAATGGTGTCTTTTCAATTTCAGACAGTTTTTAAAAAAAAGTTAAATAGGTTCTTTCATTATTCAGTGGGTTTTTTCATTATTGAATAGGTTTTTTTTTAAATTTAGGACGTTTTAAGTTCAAACTAGATATGAAAAATTAAGAAGATTTTTTTCAATATTAAATGGGTTTTTTCAAAGTTTAGGATATTTTTTAAATTTTAGTGGGTTTTTTCAAAATTTAAACCAGGTTTCAGTAAATAAGGGGTGTTTTTAAAATTTCAGTGGGTTTTTTCAAGGTATAAAAGCTTTGAAAAAACCCATTTAACTGTGGAAAAACTGACATTATTTTGACAGAACGCATTTAACATAGAAAGAACTCACTAAAATTTGAAAAAACCGACTTACTGTCTAGGAGAAAACCACTTAATTTTGAAAAAAACCACACTTTTTCCGAAAAAACCCAGTTTTATGTGGGTTTTTTCAGGGTTTTATTGAAAAAACCCGAAAAAACCCAACCCCCTTGGGTTTTTACAAAAAAAACCCGGGTTTTTGCCAACCCTGGTATAGTGTCTTTTTATCACGATTTGGGTACCGAAGCTCCTCCTAGCAACTCAACAGGCTTTGACTGTTTACCCACTTTCTCCTCCCTCGTGGTGTGACGTACTGGGTTCAGGAAACGTTGGTGTGAAGTATAGAAATATCCGTGTTTTTATTATTAACATTAATTTAACAATGTTAACACTAATGTAATAATTTTTAATGCCTGTCGCTATTAAAATCAAAGTCTAATAAGTAGAAATTTTAAATAAACATAAAACCAAATTAAGTTTTGTATCTAAAGATCTAAAGCAGGAGTTCCCAAACTTTTTTGGCCTGTGGACCCCCTGACATTTTTTTTATCCCGTGGACCCCGTCTTAGGGACCATTCAAAAAGTTGCTAAAAATCTCAAAAGCAAAATAACATAGATAACATATTTAAACAAATAAAGAGTACATTCCCTTATAAAAGTACAGGGTGTCCATAAAATAAGTAACCCGATTTAAGGGCCTCTAGAAGCCAAACCGTTCATCAGAATTAAATGAAATTTTGGTGGAAGATGTTTTGAGGGATGGGGACAAAAATGGTATGGGGTGGGACAGTTTAACTTGATCTGTTACGGTTAAAGTGAATTTTTTTTTGAAAATTCCCAATATAACCCCCTTTTTTATTCGCGTTATGTGATCCCAGATGTGAGAAAACACAAATAGCGTTGAAACGGTACCTCTAAGTTGAAAACTCGCTCCTAGAGAGACAAATGAAAACAGCAATGAAACTGTTATTTCTGTTCAAGCTAGACTAGTGAATGGTTTAGAAAATATGACTAGTGTATCGGGAAATGGCAATAAAAACTAGTGAACTTACTAGCATACTTTGCTTTTACTAGTTTTTATTGCTACTCCTGATACACTAGTCTAGCTTGAACAGAAATAACAGAAGACACAGAGGAGATTGTTATATCTCCTCTATGGTTTTGGTCGCAAACTGGTCAAAGTTTATGAGTGAGTTACTCATTCACCGAATCGTTAAAGCTCAAAACTATCTACAATTAATGTATGGCATGTTAACAAACAATATTTAAATAAATTCAACTTTTTATATTGCTAAAATTTGATTAGAAATAAAATTTTTGTAACCAATTAACATTCTTCATTTTAATGAAATTTTTCCCGTGGACCTCTGAAAGTCGCTGTGGACCCCTGGGGGTTCATATGGACCACTTTGGGAACCACTGATCTAAAGCATCAAGTGGAGAACCTTGGGACAGGCCCAAAGGTAACCCAAACTTGAAGGAAACTCTCTCTCTTGAAGGAAACTAAAAATCAGTGATCTACGTCATGATAAAATGAGGAAATCGATAAAAATTTTTGAATGTAAAATATGTTTGATGTCCAAGATTATAAAACATAACTTTTTCCATAAGTGTTATTTTTGCATTTTTCAAAATAACATATTTTAATGCTATAATTGTCCCAAGGTGGGTCACCTTGGGACATTTAGAGAGTTTTTAATCTGTCATGAATTCCCTTATGAAAGATCGGAAAAATTGTATTAGATTCGCAAAAGGAGTATATTTAATACGAGGGTTGTTTTTTAATTAACTTCCGTTTTTCTCCCGAAAAAAAAGTAGTAAAAATTTCGAAACAATTTTGGTGCTGGTAGTTAGATACATCCTTCAGGTTCAATTTGCCATCTTACTGAATAAAATCGGGCATTTTTTCTATTTTTTATCAATTTTACAAGCGCGCTCCTCGAACCATTTTCCCGCCAACCCATAGAGAATTCGGCTTTTTTTTCTCCCTTCCTTCCGTCCGCGAGCAGGCATTAACATTAAACAATAGGTGGGCAGGTGATCGCGGACGGAGCGAAGGGAGAAGAAAAGCCGAATTCTCTATGGGTTGGCGGGAAAATAGTTCGAGGAGCGCGCTTGTAAAATTGATAAAAAATAGAAAAAATGTCCGATTTTATTCAGTAAGGTGGCAAATTGAACCTGAATGATGTATCTAGCTACCTGCACCATAATTGTTTCGAAATTCCTACTACTTTTTTTTCAGGAGAAAAACGGAAGTTAATTAAAAAACAACCCTCGTATATTAGCTATGTTTTAATAAATATTCTCTCTATTCTAAAAAAAAGTTTTTGGTGAACGGTTTCCAGAGAAAGGCTTTTTAATTTCTGATCCGTATAACACATATTTGGTATCAAACTGTCCGGATTCTTTTGAGGATGTGCAAAGTGCCTTTAGAATTTCTAAAAAAAATCTCAATTTTAAAATATTTCCATTTTTTTTGGATTTCGGATAAGGTCGCAGTTACAAAGCAAAAAACTATGAATTTTAAAACAATTGAAAACATATTTCACTGGTTTTTTAATATTCAAATAGATTAAATAATCGTCTTTCTATTTATAACACGAATTTAAAAACATATTTTGTGTTATTTTTAACAATATTTATATTTTTAAACGCTTTTATTCTACTTGCTTTTGGCGGCGTTTTACGGGAGGAATTTTAAAACTCGATTTTCGGGCACTTCCCGATATGTTAGGGCCCCGAAACTTAGAACATAGGTGTAAACCTCATGAGACTCCAATATCCAACCATTCTCTAGTCAAACAACCAAAGGATTAAGTTAATTAACGAGTATTTTTAATTAACAGAAAAACCAGATTTTGAGACCTTTCCCAAGGGACTATTCTCCCTAAACCGTGCACAATGTTGTATAAGGCATAACTTCATCATATTCAAAAGTCAAAACGAGAATTGCCCAGTAATTACAATATTTATGGACGATTAATCACTTTTTTTTTTACAAGATCTTGTACATAAAATTTCAGGCACTTCCAAACGATATAAAGTTCTAAAACTTTGCACCATGGTGTAAACTCGATGACAATGCAATATTCAATAATCAACTAGTCAAAACCTCCGTAATTAAGGTAATTAACGAGTGTTTTTAGTTATCCTTTTAATTAAATTTGAGACACTTCCGTGAAGCCAATGGCTCCCAAAACCTGTAAGATAATATATTAGGTATATCACTGCAATATTTTATCTTCAAAACGTGATTTCTTACAACTTTCTTATAGCCAATAAGTTGCAAGTAGGTGTCAATGCTATTCTTGCCTTTTAATAATTTACTTTATTACTGAGTTTTAATGTGATACTTTATTGTAAAAACAATTTAATGTTCTATTCGTTTTTAAGTTATGTTTTTATGAATAATTTAGATCTACGAATATCTTGTAATTACTGTTGACTTGTAAATCAAGTCTTTGTTCCTTTCCTTTATTGTATATCCTTCAGTTTATTGATTAATATTTAAAATGAAGCCATGATAAACTTTTTTGGAGTTTTTAATTATTTAAGTAGGTTCAAATTACCTTCACTTTATAATACTTATTTTGAAAATAAAATCTTATGAATTCATCAACTTTCAGGGGCTTTTGAATCTACATTGGTTGAATTCAAAGCTTCCGTAGCGTTCAAGAAGATTGCATTATATTACCCCTGCATGGTCAAAATTGTACCTTTTTGAGTTATTCAAAGTTATGTCAGTTTATGTAAAGTTTTAAGTTTAGTTGAGTATTAGTGTGTTTGAAAGCAAAAGCCTTATATCACTAAGATACTAAAATAAACAATAATCTGATAAATTATTTTATAAATAAAGAAAATATGTACTATCCTAAATTCTATTGTGGAATATGTTGGCAAAATCCCTGAAGGAAGTCAAAGCTTTTTAATTTGTTTAACTAAATCTTAAAATTTGCTGTTAATTTTTTAAAAGGAAAAATTCTTTATTTCTAAATGACTTGGAAATCACGAATAATTATTAATGTGACTTATTTTTCTTATTAAATTCTGTAATATTGTAACTGGGAATTTTCCCACTTGTATCATTTTATTTAATTTCAATGTCTTATATTTTTGCATAAATCCCTTCAACTAACTAGTCCTTAAGATATCAGAAATGCTATTTAATAAAACTTGTCCAGTTTGTGTAATATCTGTAAATATCTATTTAATAAAAATTTTTTTTGTTACTACTTGCATTCACTGTGTTGAAATTCATATAAAGTAAGAATTGTTTCCTGTTTCTTTTAATCTTTTCACCTTCGAAAATTTTTATCTATTTTTATAAATATTTTTGAACAAATAATTAGCTGATATAGATGTTTAGTATAGGTAAGTGGTATTTTATTTATTTTTGTAGAAAAACATCTTCATTTTGATAATACTATTGTTTTATTTATGCTTATTAGAATTGTTTATATTATAAATCACTCTTATCCATTTTATCTCACCCTACTATACGGAATTAAGTTCAGTTTTTGAATATACAGGGTGTATCTGAAATGGTGCAACAAACTTTCAGGGATGATAGTACTCATCAAGACGAACAAGAATCGGTATAGAAAGGGGGGTCCCAGACCAAATCCCAGGGAGTTAAAAATGGAGCGACACCCCAAAAAATCATTGAAAAATTCAATTTGTAGAAGAACTACTATTGGTAAAAACTTAATTATGGTCTCAAAAATTGTAGTTTAATATGATCTTTAAAATTACCTCAAAAGTCTTAGCTTTAAAATTTGTTTCATTATGAAAAAAGTTAAAAAACACAAAAAATGTGAAAAATCTGCCAAAACCTTATTTTATACTTCGAAATCCTTTCTTTTGATTTGATAATCTGAAAGATCATAGTTGAAAACCTTTAAGTCCAAAGTTTCACGTAAATACAATCAATATTAAACGCTTGAGATCCTGTTAAAGTTCGTTTTTTGCGTGCGCTAACAGCTGTTTTGGAAACAGCTCTAGAAAACAGCTTGCGCACCCAAAAAACAAACTTTAACAGAATCTCAAGCGTTTAATATTGATTGTATTTACGTGAACCTTTGGACTTAAGGGTTTTCAACTATGATCTTTCAGATTATCAAATCAAAAGAAAGGATTTCGAAATACAAAATAAGGTTTTGGCAGAGTTTTCAAATTTTTTGTGTTTTTTAACTTTTTTCATAATAAAACAAATTTTAAAGTGAAGAATTTTGAGGTAATTTTAAAGATCATATTAAACTACAATTTTTGAGACCATAATTAAGTTTTTACCAATAGTAGTTCTTCTACAAATTGAATTTTTCAATGATTTTTTGGGGTGTCGCTCCATTTTTAACTCCCTGGGATTTGGTCTGGGACCCCCTTTCTATACCGATTCTTGTTCGTCTTGATGAGTACTATCATCCCTGAAAGTTTGTTGCACCATTTCAGATACACCCTGTATAACACAATCTAATGCATTTATTGTCAAAAAAAATTGCATTTGTTTATTTTTGGTAGAGTTTCCCTTTTAAAATTTTAAAAAGTAGAGACTATGCTAAATATAAAGATTTTTGTTCTGCAAAATGCTGAAAAATGCAAACTTTGATAATAATCACTCAATTAATCACCTCATTGTTTTAGTTTAATAAAAAAAATAAGAATCGTCTAAGCAATTATTCAGATCCATCGCAGTAAAAGGCTATTTCCAATTCAGAAACGTACGACTCAAGAGCGTAACGAGCCGTGCTAAATGCGCATGCGTTTGGACTTTATGTGTACTGTATTTCACAATCCCTGCAAGATTTTTATACTTTATTAGCAATGCGCATCCATGTGGAATTGATTCTTTCTGTTTCTATAAAATATTTTAGCGAAATAATTTTATTTTCAATAAATTAATAATTTAAAATTTTAAAAAAAAAAATTAGACAAAGTAAAACATTTAAAAAACCACAATGAATTTAATTAAACAAGGAATTACTGTTAAACAAAAGCAATTAATTCTTGCAATTTTTAATGGAATAATAAAAATTAAAATTAAATTTACTGAAAAATTATAACTGGATTCGAACCCACGATCTTCCGCACGCCAGGCAGACGCGATACCACTGCCCCATCCGGGCCACACTGATTCCAATCCTAAATACTTTAAAACCACGCCTTTAACCCGAGCATGCGCATTTAGCAGGGCTCGTTACGTTCGTGAGACGGTTCTATTCAGACGCAGAAGTTGGAGAAATTTCCTCTTTCCCCGGCGCGGCGCATGCTCAAAAGATACACGAAGCTGTTTGAAAACTGGGGAAATGAATAAAAACTTTTTCCCTCTCTAGCGGGCGAGGTGGGCGGGGTTAATTGAAAAAGGGCAGGTTGCGGAGAGAGATTGTATGCGGCTGTAGCTCGATTGTAGAGAGTCAATAACGTTTCGTCCTATTATCTGGTTTAGTTCCTACGTTATCACATAAGGGCGCCACAGTCTATGCGAAAACCCATGTTAAAAAAATTTCCATTAGCGTCTATGGAGATGGACTCTCTGTTAGCTCTTTACTCTGTGATTTTAAACTTATAATTAATTTATTTTTAATTTTTTAAATAACAAATTAATGTTTTTATATTTATCTTTGTAGTTGTGGCATGGCAACCTAATCATTACTATATTTACAATAAAATATACACTCGCTTTCGGAAATTTTGAATTTTGCATTTATTTTTTGGCACTGTATATTTGCACGGCTATTTTTCAACTAAACTCTACTATAACTTCCACGGCTAGGCGTACCATTGGTTCCATCACTAAGCGCCGAGACTGCTACGTCATCACGAGACCTACAGCGCATGCGCCACTGGTCGTTTTGGCCGTCCAAATATACACTTCGTTATTTTTTATATCCTTTTGCAAGTATTTTTTTTAAGGTAGTAAAATGTAACTCTTTATTTCATAATGACAAAACGCAAACAACTAAATAACACGGGTGAATGTTTTAGATATAAGGATGAAAATGTTGGAAGTCTTGACATTCGGTGTCGTTGCTATGAAAAGGACACAACTTCGAAGTTTGTTTCTCATGAAGATAAAATTCTAAATTTTGGCGATGTTTAAGATAATTACTACATTTTTAACAGTCAATCATTACAAATTTTAAGAAAGTTAAATTTATTCCTGAGATATTTCAATGCTTCCCTTAATGTATCTGTGTAAAGACATTACCTTAGGGAAATGGGTAAAAGAATGTTTACATTGCTTTGTTGTTAATTTTCTTGGGGTTCAATTCTGTTATAGTTCCCGCTAAATATCGCCAATCTCTTTCGAACGCTCAATATTCAAATGTAAACAAATTTTTCTAATTTTTAATGATAAACTAAATAGTTATAGATCTAATTAAACACTTTAATCTATGAATTTGAAACAATTTAGCAATATTTATACTTTATAGTGTCCAAAAGAGATTAGTGATATTTAGCGGGAACTATAACGGAATTCAACCCCAAGAAAATTAACAACAGAGCAATGTAAACATTTTTTTACCCATTTCCCTAAGGTAATGTGTTTTTCACAGATACATTAAGGGAAGCACTGAAACATTAAGGGAAGGTTCATATTTAGTGGGAACTATATATGAACCTTTCTTGGAATTATAAAGCGATCCGCCAATTCATGTTACCATAAAGGAAATGATAAAATTCCACCACAGAATAAATATTCGCCATTTTTGAAAGAATACCACGGAGAAGTACTACCCCTGTGTTAAGAATATTTTATAAAGTGAGTAAGTGAAGTGAGCTGGGTTTTGTGGGGAATTGTAAAGCGGTCCAAAAGTTACTGCGTCAGCAGTTAACGGGGGTTGGCGAGCGATAGCGAGCAGGGGGCGGTAGCCCCCTAGTATTGTAAAAAATAGAAAAGTTAATTTTATTCAAAGTGTTTCAAGATGCCCTTTCATCTTTATAAGAAAATTTTTGTTTATTATTTCATACCTTAAAATAACCGATTTTTAATGAGAAAATTATAAAAGAGTTAAAATGTAATTTACTTATTTTATTTCCCACTTCACAGGCCCTTTCCATACTATAGTCTGTTCATTTAGAATCTGAAAAGGAGCCGGTGATAAAGACCGATAACGATCAATAATGCCTAATAAAGCTCTTCACGCAACCTCCAGTGACCGATTCTTTTACAGTATTTTTCCTACTTTGAGTTGAGGCTGCCTAAGTAATCGCAAAGACAAGTTTTTCGATGAAAATTACAATAGTAACTACTTCTAAAACATTTCGTCTCAGATCAGCGGCCTATTCTAAATGAACAAACTATAGCTTTAGACTACTTTTTTTTTCAACCTTAAACTTTCAAAACAAGAAACAAGTGTATATAAAAATTTTGGGAATATAAATATGATTACAACTTTTATTTTTAAAGATACATTTTGTTCTTCACATACAACTTATAGATTCGTTAAAATATAAGACCCATGTAATAGAAAAAATAATCACACATTTTTTAAAGTACCATTTAGGGCGATTAACTAAAACATCACCATGTTTTGAACTCTTGAAATAAAAAAAATTACACCATCAAGCTTTGCATGATTTTCATACACTTTAACTTACAAGGTTCATGAAAAAGTTCATTCATATAATTAAAATATTTAATACTATTTACTAATGGGAATAAGGTTTGATTTTTAAAACACATTTATACATATATTTAAACTACCACAAAAATAAAGGTTAATTGTATTATTTGAACTGTTTTTAAGGAGATTCTGGAACAGCTTTAGAAAAAGTAAACTATGTTTGCTTACAGCTCAAGGGCCGTATTCAGAAACTTTAACACGAGATGGAAACGAGAACGTTATGGAAACGATGAATTTGAAACGATATTTTCCCGAAACACTAACGGGAGTTTCCGATCCTTTCCCTCATTGGATAAAATCTCCTACGTCACCAAGCAGACCAAGACGAGATTTTTTTTTCAGCCAATCAGAGTCAGCTAAATTTCTCGCTTTTGAAGAGACGGGTGCTCTTGAACGACCATTTCCAATTTATCGTTACGTGAGATTTTACAACGTTTCCATCTCGTGTTAAAGTTTCTGAATACGGCCCCAAATTATGAAACTTAATCATGTTGTTGCTGTGGTTACAATAACGACTGGATTACTTTATTCAAGCTGTTCCGTGATTTTTTATAATTATTTAATGAAAAAGAAATACTTGCTGTGTAAGAAAATAATAAATATTTCACTTTCTAATTACTACTTGCAAATGATCTTAGTCCAAATTGAATGATAGCATACCTGCAAAAATTCTCAAGTTAAGAAAACTGCATTATTTTCAATCTAACTATCAATGAAACGAATCACTTAAAAATGTTTTTAAATACAATAAAAAGGACTTTTGAGGTGTTAAGAGAGAGTCATGCATGACTGATTAAAAATATAGCCGACTCGAGTAGGAGATAATTTCTTGATAATCCCGGATAATTTGAAGAAAATACGAAATAGTAGTTTATTTGAAAAAAAACTAGACCATCCCTCTTCAGTATTCTGCAAATGGAAAAATTGAATCGGATTAATGATAGCATTTTTGCTGAAACTATTGAATTAAAAAATATTTCACAAACATTACACACACAAAAAAAACTCTCGGTACTTATACGTATTATCCCGTCGACCGTTCAGAGACCGGCATATTCAGTGGCACAGTAACAGAAAAGTCAATGGACTTCGATAGCGTTGTCATATTAAGTGGCACATTCGACGGGATAATACGTAAGAACCGAACTATCTTACAAGATAGAATGAGGATCCTTTATTCTCTTTGTTAAAATATAGTTAACCGTTTAATTTGAATGCCTTGCAAAGTAAAGTAAGACAGAAGAAAGAACTAAAAACTTTTTAGAAAATTCTCCTCAGCTCAATCAGTATTAACTGATTTTATGTCAAATTTTAAAGAACTAGAAAAGGTACTGAGGAACACAACCGTGGTGTTGACAAGAGTTTTATACGATTTCGATGTTCCAAAATAGTTTTAAGGGGGGAAAACCTTTGTCATCATCATGGTCCCCAGCTCCAATAATCGGGAATTCTTTGAAAATTACTTTTTTAAAAGGAGAATATTACAGTAATTTATTTGCAAACAAAATACCTTGTCTAATACAAAAAAATCTTTAAAAACTAAGCATTTCCTAAAATGTTAGTGTTTGCTGCGTATAAGGAAATAAAATACTTCTATACTTAAGCTAACCTTAAAACCGTTATACATTTTCAACTTCATTTTCAGCTTCTTGCTTTTTTAAATAAAGTTGCATGGTCTTGGCAGCTAGCAAAGGGTTTTCAGTCATGAACTGGTCCCATACGTCTGAATGAAAGATTTTGCCTTTCTGCATGCAGATGAAGTTTTGAACAGCTGTCATAAGATCTCCATCGCTATGATTATCAGCCATGATTAATATTTCAAACACGTTTTTTATGGTAATATTGGATTTCAGTAAAACTGAACAAGCTTCTTTCAAATCTGTCATTTGATATTTGTCTCCAGCATAGTACAATTTCTTTGCAGAAACTACATCTAGGTTCGCCTCTCCTGAGTATATGTACTTCAGCATGATCTCAACGCTTTGGGAATCTAGATCTGAAATTTTTATTAGTTTAGAGTTCTTTTCGGCCATATTGGCTTCTAACATAGCTTTGAAAACGGGTGAACGAGCACATAGGATTGCTTGGTGAGCGTTAAAGACTTTTTCGTTCACTTCCACCTTAACGTCGGAAAACGCACCTTCAGTGTAAACGGTGGCTATATCCCTTGAAAGAGATTCTAGTAAGGAAACTGTAGGTTTGGATTGTGAACTCGCAGGATCATTTGAAGTTAATGAGAAAATATCTGTAGTAAATTGCTGGAATAGGAACAATTCATATGAAAAGTAAAATTCTTGTTCTTGCGATGGGACCGACAGTTCGCAAACATCAATTTTCGAGTCACCAACTTTGCACACCGAGAGAAAATTTTTCCGATTTTCCTTTACAATAGAAAAGTAGCCACCGATGAACATTTCACCCGTTATTTGTGTTTCAAACTTGAAGCTAACTTGATTATTTTGAAACACAACATTTAACACACGATGCTCCAAATCGGTTGGAAATAGAATGTTGGTTTTTAGCATCCACTTGCTTCTTCTAAAAAACTGTCTTGGAATTTTCAGTCTATTGCTCACCGTCCACACTTTGGGATAAGATTTCAATGAACAAAACTGAGAAACCTCATTGTTACTTATTAATCGGCACGTAAAAGAGTTGGAGCTAGTTAACAAACAGTCTAGAGAATTATAGTCAACACCAGGAAAAAGCAAAGCATAGTGGTCAGGATGATGGCTAGTAAAACAAACTTGATTAGATCTTCTCAAAACTGCTCTACTACAATTGCCAGAAAATTTATGTTCATCAATTATACTTACATCACTTCCAAATACATAGAATCTGATGTCAATATTATTTGGTTTCCCATCATCTCTACAGAGGCTTATTAAGGGAGAGGAGTTACTGTTATTAAGAAACCAGCGTGAATTTCCTAAAGTGGTACTAACAACCTTGCGAGAATTATCAGCACATCTTGCAGAAACAGCAAAAGTATTCCTGATATTTAAATAAAATTCTAAACTTCCCTCCATTTTTGATTTCACGAGTAAATTTTCATTTAATTTAACAGCACGTCAGAAGGAATGCTTAAAATAACGATGATTTAAAAATTCATTCTAGCCCCGGATTGCTAAAGATTCTTATACCTTTTCTTCATTACGAGAAGTTGAGAAGTAACTCCTTGTCGTAATAATATTCTCCATTGCCACTTGTTTGAAGATTAAAAACAAGTTAGAGATAAAAGTTTTTAAAGACGACGGATCATCAGCCTGGGTGAGATTTAAACGCTGCCCGCCACCACGCTAGCAGCCCCTAGTAGCACAGCTCATTCCAAATATGTCAATTTTATGTAACTGCAACTAGAAGTAAACGAAATTTGGCCGTAAATGACAAAAATTAGATGAATCTTGAACGTATGCTGCTTGGGCACCTGCACCTGTCGTCGGTTTGATTCCGGGCTATCCAAGGGTGCATTTTCTCTGTGTCAGTAAAAATTCTGTTTGATTCTGTGTTACTAGAAGAAGGTTCATAAGCGGATCCTTGAGATCAAGCACACAAACCGGAAAATATATGTAATACCAATCCCCCCAATCCAACAGTTTTTAAAGACAGGGTAGGCGAAAAGTCGCACCACTTAGAAAATACATACACGGTATGCGGAACAGACATTTAGCTTTTTAGACTAGTTTAGTTTTTCATTTAGTTTTGCGTGATAAATTTCGAAACCGAATTATCCCAAGCAGCACAAATGTTCAAGATTCGTCCAATTTTTGTCATGTATGGCCAAATCTCGTTTACTTCTAGTTGCAGTTACGTAAGCTTTACATATTTGGTATTAGATGTGCTACCAGGGATTTTGCATTTTTTGCAAATCCGCAACACTGCGCCCGAGTCAAAAGTTAACCCAAGGTTTGTAGAATATAAGGCTGGCTCTTCCCATTGTTCTGAAAAAATCTCGTGACGTCTCGTTTCCGCTCCCAGTGACGCCATTCTCAACACAGAGAAAAATCCTAACAGAGGGTCCAAAACGATATTTTCAAAAGTTGGATGATGGATGTGAGGGCGCAACGAGGTACTATATAAATCAGTGGTCCCCAACCTTTTTACCACCACGGACCGGTCAACGTCCGATAATTTTACCGCGGCCCGCTGGGGGGGGGGGCGTTGATTGTTTACATTCTAGATTATTTTGATTTATTAAATTTAATTTAATTGTATTTAAACATGCTTTCAAAAAATAGTTACACCAAAAAAATTTTATAATTCACTTCATTCATTAATTTGGAGTATAAAACTAGGAATTTAAATTAATTTTCAATGAAATAGTCTGCCCGCGGGCCGGTACCATTTGATCCACGGACCGGCACCGGTCCGCGGACCGGGGGTTGGAGACCACTGCTATAAATGATTGACTGAGATCGACAGCACATTTTTGTGATCAAACCTGTGATTGGCTGTCACTCAATCTGCTATTTTTGAAGGGGAGGTGAAAAAAGTTTTCTAGCCCAATCAAGCTTTTTCCCCCACCTCCAGTGACGTATATGCGATCAAACGTAACTGCAACTGAATGATGATATGACGACTGATGACGTATCAAAATATTTTCCATCACCGTAAAATATTAAGTGTTTTTTAAGGGGACTGAATATAAATCTATTACAGTCGAGTCCGCTTAATGTGATCGCAATTGTCCGAGACTAAACTGATAACATTATCCGATCGATAACAATAAGCGAACTCATAAAAAAACAGCAAACAGTGTAACTAGATTGTTTGCTTTAAAATCAAAATAATGTAATCGTAATAAATGTATTCAAAACTCTATTTTTACACTAAGTTAAATTTTTAAGTGGGAAATATAAGAGTAGTTCAGTTAATAAAATTAAAATAATCGCTTACTTTGTATTTTTATATAGAAAGGTCTCTCTTTTTCTGCTCCATTTACATAATCTGAATTCCAGTAAACAAGAGAAAATCAAAATCTCTTATTAGAAACGTCTGCAAAGCATGGATCTTGGTGTTTCTTTAACCAATCACAATTCGAACCCCCCCATAACCGTTTTCTTTCAATATAATATGGGGAATGTTTTATTTTTCTTAGGGCTCAGACACATTCGGCGGTTTTCTGCCGCGACGGCTTTTTGCCGCTGCCGCGTGTTTCGTTCACACTGGGCCAAATAAAAGCGGCAAATATTGGCCGCAATTATATTTTGCATCACCTGTCAGTCGACACTTGGTCTTGTTTGAGGTCGGATGCCTTTTGTTAATAGTTATAAATAGTTATAATCAGTGTTTTTCTGGCGCAAGTTCAGAGGTGCGGATGCGCCAAGTTTTTAGCAGTAAACATGACTAATATGGTAACCCTAACTAATGTTAAAAGAGTCATTTGGCTTCTAAATATGGCGCCAAATAGCCAAAATTCGCCAATCATCCGCACCTCTGAACTTGCGCCGTTTTTCTTAAGATTTTTTTAGAGGAGTAAAAATACTCCTTGACTTTCTTAGGAGGCGTGAAATTCATTTATGAAGAGTGAAATAACCCCCGGAAATAGCATAAACCATATATAAAGAGACTAATTTTTTATAAAAACGCTTTTTTAATGGGCAAACTGAAAAAGAAAAAATGAGGATGCTATTTTGGTTCTTAACAATTATAACATCTTCTGTTAATATACGTAGAAAATATTAAACATTATAAATAAAATAGTTTTTTTTACATTAAACATTATAAATTAAATATTTATTTAACATAACAAATTTGAGTAGAACGATTTTTAGTTTTGGGTTGGGTGCCATACATTTTTTAAGCAAAACGTTTGTTAAAAATTCAAAGCGTGAAAATACGCCTGCCTAGTTTTTAAAAGCGTATTTCCTATTTTCAATGCGTGAAATACGCTCTCAAAAGCGTTAAAATAATCACTGGTTATTATAATATAGTTGTTAATAGTTATATAAATAGAAACGTTTTTGACTTATTTGGTGCATCCTGTTAATCGAGGGTTTTTTGGGATTTCACCCATTTCTCCTCAATTTAAGATATACGATGAATATTTTTGAAATAATGTTAAAAGACCATCCTTGTACAAAATAAATAGGAAAGTATCGAAAATGAATAAAAGTTCACATATTTCCACAATTTTGTATCTGGTATATAGGGTGCTTCTGATAACTTTTTGTGCACTCTACCGATTTTAATTACTTTTTTTGGTGTTATAAATGAGATTGTACTTAAATTGTTTTCTTTTTATTAAAAATGAATTTTTTGTTATAGTGTCGCTCTTTTATACATAATGTGCTTTTTTAAATTTCTTTATGAATAATTTAATAAAAGAATATGAATATAAAAAAGTTTACAGCCGTTAAAAAAGAAACAGGACCCTCTGGGGCTAAAATAACTCCCAAAAAGTGATCGACATTTCTAATATGTGACATTTTCAACACTTTGTATAACAAAATATGAGTGTACCAGAAAAAAACTTTTGGCATAGTTGTAATCAGGAGAAAAAATTACATAATTAACACCCGATTTCATACCAGATACAAAAAATAAGGTAAAATTAGTGGATATGTTCATTGAATTTTGTTTAGCAGCCGCCGCCGCGGCATTGAATGTGTCCCCACCTATTCAGTACTGTGAGCCACTGGCAGGTGGAACGCGGCGAAAAACCGCGAGAAGCAGTGGCAGCGGGCGGCTGCTTTTCTGCCGCGGGCGAACGTTGCTGGCGGTTTTTTTGTCGCGAGTCGAGTATGAACCGGGCAATAGGATTTCCATTGCCACTACTGTAAAAGCGTTTGCGGCAGAAAAACCGCGACTTTAGTGTGTCCCCAGCCTTACTCATACTAAGTTTCTGAAAAAAGAATCGCCAGATGTTCTCATGGAGCACATGTTTACTTGTAAAAATTGATCTTCAAAATGAATCTCGAACTCAAAAGCGGTCGTTTTAAAGGGGATATGGACAAATTTTGATAATATTAAGCGGAGTTATGATTATAAGTTGATCACATTAAACGATTTATTTTACATTAAATTAAATAGGAATGATCGGGACCTGTCGATTTCAATAACAATATCCGATTGATAACATTAACCGTGATCACATTAAGCGGATTCGACTGTATATCCCCACATCGACGGCCACAAATGGTGTGATTTATTGGGTCATATGGAGGATTATATTGAATATCGAAATCCTTGTATTCGAATTTTGACGTTTTTCGCTTAATCGAGTTTGAAGGCCCCGAAATAAAATTTTTTACATCACCATTTAATATTAAATTACTTTTAGGGGGATGAATAAAAATATATTTCAACCCCACTTGTGATTTATGAGGTCAAATGGAGGATTATATTGAATATCGAAATGTGTCAAATTTTCATAAACATTCATGTGTTCCGTATGGTTTTTTGAATAGTAAAATGGAATATATAGTCAATTTTTCAAAAAAGTGTTTAAGTAATTAAATATTTAAATTTAAAAGTCGAGAAAAAAACACGTGACTGAAAACGCGAAGTGTGTTTGCATAGAATTCGATTACGACGTATAATTTGATTTGGCCAAATTGCAATCAAAATTGAATTTATATGTTTTAGTTGATTTCTTTGTTCTGAAGTGTCCGATATGAGTGTTTAAATAAATATTTACCTTCTAGACACTTCTGGTGACGGTCAGAAATCCAAGGCAAACATTTTAGAAAAATTTCTCAATCGGCCTCAAATTTTGTGTGGCTGATTTTTGCTAGAGAGCCTATATACGCGAGAGAGACGACAACTCGCTTAAAAGCGTCTCTGCGCATCCAATTCTGTCCAAACTGTATCATGCCGCCCCACGCTAATCCTATGGAGGGAAACCTGTTGCGAACAGAAAACCTGTTTACCGATCTGCGCGCGCTATACTGAGTTGTCGCCTCTCTTTCGCATACAGGCTCTCTAATTTTTGCGTGAAGAATAGATTAAAAAAATAAAAAAATCATCCAAGTTCCTTATTCATGTTTATTTTAGTCATATAATTTATCATTAAATTTACTTGACTTCCCATTTTTACAGATTAATGTGTGCTTCACACTTAAGCATGTTTTCTTCTGCTGAACATAAAAAGAGCACAACGGAATAAAAAATATCTACTAATTTGAAAATGTGAGTTATATGCAAAATGAACAAACTATAATTCTGGTTAAAATTTTAATAAATGAATTGCAATCAATCACTTAAAGCAGGAACTGTCACTTCTTATTTTAGTTTCCATCTGTGTGTTAAAGTAGATAATTCGAGTTTTCAAAGATAACAAAGTTATACATAATATCAAGAACAAAATGAGAACTGCTTGTAACTCACAAAATGAAAATTTGAGGATCTTGTATTTCCTTTCTCTTCACGACACCACCAACTTCTGTTCAGAAATTCTACGATATTCTGAGGATAAAAAGTAATAATGAATTCTTATTATATATAAGTAAAGTTAGGTACACGGTTTTGAATGATAATAATTCACGGTTCTTACGTATTAACCGTCGACCATACCGCTTACCTAATCAAAAACGTTATCAAATCCCATTGACTTTTCTATTGATGTTCCGATGAATTAGACGGCAACTGAACGGTCGACGAGATAATACGTAAGTACCTAATGCACCTAAGCCGGATTAGTGACCTGAATTGGAATCTTTACGGACCCCCTTTATAACTGAAATTCCTTAACCCCCCAAAAAATCGGATGATGAAAGTTCATTTTTAGCAATCAAAAGCAGCATCAAAATTTATAAAATGGTCTAAAAACTATTTAAAGAAAAATTTTAATTTGTCTCGACTCCTGTAATTTTTTTGAGATTTTAATGGCACTTGTCCATAAAATTCAATTCTTCTTCAAACTACAGTAGAACTCCAGTTATCCGAACTCCGACAATCCGAATCGCGATTATCCGAACCGCTTTCAGATTTTAGCCTAATGCTTTTAAACTCCATCTCAGTCTTTGAAAACGAAGATAGAAGTTCTTGTCCTCTCTGGGACCTCTATCCTCCCTCTTCAGTGGATCCCATCCCATGTGGATTTAAAGTATAATGATATGACTGATGGACTGGCTAAAGATGGCTCTACCATGCCTTATACCGAGAGGGATCCCTTAACGTATCTTGAACTATACTCACAAAGCAAGGCCTCTATAAACGCCTCTTGGAAGAGTTCATCATCACACCCATGGAAAAATAGTGAGGGTCCTGGTGCATCGATTAGCTTTGTTGGAGATAAGGAGAGATCAGACTGCTCTGGCTCGACTGCGCACTGGACATCTGAAAACCCTAAGGTTTGTAAATGGCAGACCTTTCCTGCTTGCCCATGTGCAATTTGGGGGAGGCCACCGCCAAACACCTTTAGGATTGTATGGAACTGGCGAAGGAGGAACTCCATAGGAATCCTAACTTGGTTTTGGAGTGTTTAAAAAACTATCTCATGGATCTGGTCTGATCCAGACAAGAGGGATAAGGAAGAAGTTCTTAAAGAAAATTAATGAAGGCAGCAAAAAATATAGAATAAGAGGAGTTTGTTTTTACATGTCTTATGCACCAAAGTTCTATGGGAAACCCTATTTTGGGTCCGATTCTTTATGTTAAAACCAATATCTTAGCTCAGATGCTCGGTTGGCCATACTTTAAAGCAAGTAACGACTGAACCCTATCCCTATACACTCTTTTTCGGGAAAAATCAAATGATCCGAATTTTTGATTACCCGAATGGGGTCCGGATCCAATTGATTCGGATAATTGGAGTTCTACTGTACATAGAATACAATCCACATCTCAGTTTCATAATAACAAAATGTAAAACCCGTTTTTACATGTCTGAGTTTAGTTAACAGTTTTCAGTTCGTCAGGTGGATATTTTTTTTTACTTTGGGTATTCTCGTCCCGTCACCGTAATAATAATGCTCAACTTATCAACTAATAAGGACTATTTGTATTTAGCCTTATCTTATGGAATAGAAAGTCACCTTTAAAAATTATTACTTCATATTCTGAATTTATATCTAAAACATTGAATAACAAAACAAATATTTGATTTGAGACATAAATTTTAAAGCACATATTAAGTATTAAAAATCAGCTTACCTTTTCAAAAAGTTATTTGCTTTTTTATATAGACCTGCATAGTTTTTGCTGCGAGCAGTGGCTTTTCCAGCATGAACTTGTTCCACGAATCAAAGTTGAAAATCTCTGATGCCCGATTGCTGATGAAATCTTGGACAGTTGACATGAACTCCTCGTCGTTGTGGTTTTCACACATAATCAGTATTCCAAATACATTTTCCAGCGTTAGGTTAGACTCTAGAAACGCAGAACACGCTTTCTTCAAGTCAATCATCCCGTACTTTTGTCTGCGGCGTAGTACAGTTTCATCGCACTGTCTACATCCAGTTCCACCTTCCCTGAATAAACATATTTCAACATGGCATCCAGAGTTTCGGCGTCCAAATCCGGAACTTCTATCACTTTCGTGTGTTTCTCTACCATGTCGGCATCGAACATGGCTCTGAAAACGGGCGATCGGGAGCACAACACTCCCTGATGCGCGTCGAAGACTTTGTCCTCGGCTTTCAGCTTAATGTTGGTGAACTCGGCATCATTGTAAATGCTTTCCAAATCCCGAGATAGAGTTTCTAACAGGGAAACGCCTGAATCAACAGGACGACTGACTGGCTCGATTGAAGGGCATAAAAAAGTAATCTCTGAAGGAAGGTGTTTAGTTAAAAGTAACTCACACGACAACTTAAAAGTTGCCGGAAACGAGTCAGTCTGTTGTCGTTGAGGGATAGATAGCTGACAAATGTCCTTCTTTAAAGTTCCACGACACCAATGGGAGGCAAATCTCTTACTCTGATCTTCTCCATGAGAAAGGCTTCCTCCAATGAATATATCCATGTCGATTGCCTGCTTAAACATAAAGCTAATTTTCCCTTCATTTTCAAAAATAACTCGTAAAGTATTGTGCTGGAATTCTCCCGGCAGCAAGAAGCTGTTGCTGATTTTCCAAATCGGAGTTTCAATGAAACTTCTTGGGATATCCCAGGTTTTGCTTATTTTCCAGATTTCAGGACTGGAATGCAGTAACTTGAACTGGGGCACGTCCCAGTAGACCACCCGGCATTTAACAGATTGGGTGTTGGATATGATGCAATCTTGAGAAGATTTGCTATGCTGCTTCGCTAAAATCGCTTTACGGGACGATTTCTTAGTGAAAATATGCTGATCAAAGATACTTACATCTTCTCCTAGAAAATGATAACTGATCATAATATCTTTCGAGCCAGCGTCGGTTCTCACAAGACTAAGTAACGTTGTTGAACTTTCGTACTCGAGAATCCAACTTGAATGCTCTAAAGCGGGAGAAACAACTCGATCGCTGGTAATTTCTTCGTCTTCATCATCCGACTCCCAACTCAAATCAATGGAAAATATCTCCTTTGTGTGTATATCCATCACTTATTAAGCTAGCTCCCGACTGTTGGTCTGACCCACAGACAAAGCTATCAACACTTAAGCAACGACGCTCCCATGGTAACAGGGGTCGCAACTTTCTGAGCGATCGCAGCGCCAATTTTCCTTCTGGCGAACGTGCGAGGAGTTAGCCGGTGACGGAGGGCTGCCCGCGCATGCGTGGTAATACCTTCCTTAGGATTGTTTGCCATTCCTTAAAATTTATTTTGTTTAGTCTTGTTGAAGAAATAAAATAAATTGGGGTTCCCATAAATTTGTTCATTTTTTATTAACGTATCATTGCTGATTATAAAATATAATAAATATTGAAACATATATGAGAAAACATTTTAATTTGAAACCATTTTTTTTAATTTCATCACATTAAATCATTAAAAACAATAAAATCTAGCCTTTAAGTAAAGACATAAAATGTTAATTTTTTTAATTAAAAAAACTAAAACTGCAATAGTATATGGTTTTGTTTAGCAACTTTATTCTGTTTTCACAGAATACATAAAATCGTTAATGATATTTAAAATTAAAAAATTAGGATTATTGTACATTTTTATGAATCCAAATATTCTTAATAGGATATTTCATTGGTGCAGGAACATAATTGTTTCCTCCAAAAGAAGATTTTATTGTAAAATAATACCAAGTTGATTCAGTTACTGAAATTCTTTAAGTTTCAACAATTTTCACAAAATTCATGGATAAAAATTTTAATAAAATTATACCCTATTTTAGTCTTCCTTTCGTACTTAAAGCTTATCTTTTAAATGGACATTTTCTTCAATTATTATTAATTAGATATAGGTATTTTTTTCTCGAATTTAGCTAGCTTAAAGCAAGATTGATAGTGTTGCATTTGCAAATTTTTGGTTGGTTGACAATATCAAAATATTCCATCTCTTACTTCTAATAGAAATAATTCTATAATCAAAACCTAAATCCTTGCAAAGAAATTTAAAATGTCCCTTTAAAGAAAACTGGAAAGTTATTTACAATATGTAAGGTGATGGGGCAGATTTTACAAACACATTCTTAATACTCCAGTTTGGAAATAAGAAAAGAGTGAGTCTGTCTAGGATTTTTTTAAAACTACATATTTTGGGAAAATTTAAATCAACTTGGAAAAAAATTAAAATGATAGTGTATAAATTAACATGCACATATACATAATCTTCAAAAGATCAAAAAATAATAAGAATTTTGTTTAGAATGACTTATTAATTTTAAAAATAGGATAAAACAGCTTATATCAGAGAACTTTCATTATAGAAATTTATTTTGTGAAGGTACCAATAAAATGTAGTAAATTTTCCTTGAACAGGCACCTGGAGTAGCTTGTAAAACTTTAAAAGCATAATCTGTAATATAAACTAAATCTTGAAAAAAAAACTCTTCTAATTACAAGAAGGTTCTGAACTGCAAGAAAGTTAGCACTACAACAATTTATCAATTATTCAATGTTTATTCAATGCTTAAATATAATTGAATTGTCACTATTTGATGGTCACAATTCTAAGGAAAAATATTTTTTTTAAAAATTACTAAATACAGTAATCTGTTTTTCACTATCAGAATGGTTATTGTCATCAAAAGATAACTCAGAAATGAAGAGAATTTATCAAAAGGAAAAATGTTTATTTGACTACATTAATCGACACTAATTCTTGAAATACATGACATTTTGTTAAAATACATCATTTTTAAATTCTTCACAATCTGCCCTTTTCAATATTCGTTTCATGGATTTACAAAGAACAGCATTTTATATGAAATTAAAAAAAACAATTATTATAGGAAGCGATTACAACATCGAAATAGTAATTACAGGAAAAAAATTAACATTATACTAATTTACTGATTGCTATATTAAATGACTCATTGAAGTATGAAAGGTTTACTTATTTGCAATCAATAATATTTATTTTATCTTGGTGTAAATTTCTATATTTAATCTCCTAAAGATAAAAACTTTCATGCGAAAGAAATTAATACAGTACTTCTAGTTGAACAAAAAACAAGCGAATAAGAATTCTTAAAATATAGGATTTCCTAATTCTAGAAAAATGCGTAATTTAGCTAAATAAGAACGAGAAAAACAGTCAAAATAATAAATATTTTTATCCCTGTTTCAATTAAGAATTACAAGTAATACGTAATTTATAACTATGCCAAAAAATATCTTACACAAAATTAAAAAAAACTATCTCTTATTTTTTTACCACTGAAAAAACAATAAAAAGCTCCATTTAAAACAAAGTAAACAATAGCTGCTAATAAATATATAATTTGTCGAGTAAGATAACTTTCACTGGGATCTAAAAAATATTAAATATTCAAAATATTTACCTTCGTAATTCCAATCTTGAATTGACCTGAGCTAGTCTATAATTTTTATGTTGATCTGAAACTAATGATTAATCAAAACAATACTCGCCTCTGTCGATTCAATTGAGTGACGACATGGGGAAAAAATGGCGGCAAATTTTGAGCTCTGAGATTTCTGTAACTCCTCGCACGATCGCTAGGGGACGCCACTACAAAAAAAGCGACTGGTCGTCCCATTGGATTGTCTTCGCTTAACCCACAGAGTACTGTCTGTCTATCACAAGAAGAGCTCCCGCCAGTTTGTCTGATTATGGCGGTCGCTATAGCAACAAGACCGGTTCATTTTAAATAGGGATAAACCGTATAAGGATTTGGCGGAGATTAAAGCCGATGGAGGATTATTGACCGAATTTTTGGCGATCCCAAGCAAGGTCTTCTTCTTCTCGAACTGACTTGATAGATAATTGATTTAAGTTTCTTTTTCTGAATTTTGCAAATGTAATAAATAAAAATAGAATCTTGTTTTTAGAAGAATTGATAACTCCGCTTCCTACACATATTTGATTTGATTTAACTGTTGCCTTTGGATTGTGTTTCGATTTATATCGATCAATTTTCTATTTCTTTAAAATTACATGATGACATTTCATTTTAAAAAGGGTGAAATATTAAAATCGCAAGCACGAAAAATAATTTACAATGTTGCAGATTTTTGTGAAGGATCGTCGAAATCTTTATCGATTCCACGATTTTACTTCCTGCAATAAATTTCACATGATTTATTCATAATTTTTTTGTAAAATTTAAATACAAGCTGTCTCAAAACCAGAGGGGAAAATGCCAGGAAAAGGGTGGGATATAACCTTGACGACTAGGATTCACAAAGCAATTCAAGGTCAGAAATGCGACGTGATTTTTTAGACTGAATCATCCAGATCTGGAATATACGCTATTTACCCTTTAAGACCCAGAAATATCGCTCGATTCCGGCATTTTTATAAATCAAAAGTTTTAATGTTTACTTCAGTCAAGGGCTAACACATCACATCACAATCGTGAATTTCTTAATCTTAAGGGTTCAAAAAAGTCGTTTAGTTGTAATCCGCTTTTAGCCCCTTCCCTTCTTGCTTTTCTCCCTCTAATTTTTAATCATCCTGTAACAGAAATCCAATCCGTTTTAAAAATACAAAACTATTTATCACTCGATGGATCATGATGAAATAAGATTTTCACCAAACGCAGCCAATTCGACCCTGTTCTAAGATTTCCCGATTTATGTAATTATAAAGTAACAATATAAAAGTTATCGCCAAATTCCCCAACAAGGCGCTCAGTAAGCCAAAGTGGTTGCGCCTTTCTTCTGATTTCACCCGTTGAAAATGAGCAGAGTCCTGTTGCCTTGGCAACAGAGATGTAAACCAGAGCTCTTCTTGTGATAGACAGACAGTAAAGATTATTCAGAGAGTCCAAAACGCGATTTTACTAAAATAGTTCTACAGTTATCGCATAGTGGCGCTTCGACCCTCCAGCTGTCAATCATTGGTGTGGGCGGGGACTAAAGGAAACGAGTGATTCTCATTGGACTTAGAACTTTGTATGGAGGCTTCATTTGAATTTCTCAATCTCTGCTATTTTCCCCTGATCAATGAAGCTTTTCCCTAATGGATGCAAACTTTCCCTGACAGTAACTAAACTTTCCCTTTTATAAACATTGATATCGTTTGTTCTGTCGTTTAATATCTCGTTATAGTGATTGTGGTCTCAGAAATTGTCATTAAATGTGAAGTTATATGTTTAAATTGTATTAAATGTGGAGTTGGAGTTGTGAGTTCGATTCCAGAGTAGCTCATGATCCATCGTCACTTTCAAGAAGATGCGAGATAGTGACGTCACGGGCAGATAGGTATATATAAGCCAGCGAGAAATCTCCGCTGGCCAGAACATTGGGTGAGTCTCTGGAGAGAGTGACATCAGAGAGACTTGTAATGTCTAAGAAATTATCCCCAGCGCATGCTCGAAAGATAGATACACGCAATTGTTTTAATAACCGGAAAAATATATAATTTTTTCCCCTCTTTAGCGATTTGAAAGTGGGTGGGGTTAATTGAGAGAGTGTATGCGGCTGTAGCTCGATTGTAGAGAGTCAACAACGTTACGTCATATTCTCTGGTTAGTTCCACCGTTATCACATAGAAACGCCACCGTCTATGGGAAAACCCATGTTAAAAAAGTTGCCATTAGCGTCTATGGAAATGGACTCTCTGAATAATCTTTACTCTGTGGTCTGACCCAAGCTAAACACGGAACGGAAGAAGAAACTCAATAAGTGCCGTTACAGTTAAAGTCGAGTAGAGAAAACGAAATTTATCCTTCAGTTTGGCACGTGTTTGGGTTTTGTATACAAAGAAATCAAAATATTAAGATTAAAAATCCATAATGATAACTTTTCAGAACATTCTTTTTAGGATAAAATTTATTTCGCTATTCTGCTATAATCAAACCTAAATATCCATTGAATCGAAGCATTTTAGATTAGATTCAGACAAAAAAGATTCAGTTGAAAAACATAGTTATTGTACATAAAAATGTAAAAAACAATGTATACTATAAGTACAAGCTTGTTTTGTTTTTATTTAAGACTAGCTGTTATACCCGGCCTTGCACGGGTGGGGTGAATAAATTAATTTTTTTAAATATTTCTTAAAATACATTTATAATTTTGTAAATTAGCAATATTACAAATCATCCCGGTATCCCAGGCGCCTCTTTCCTATCCCAGTGTGTTCCCGGTAATCTTATCCCGGTGGTCACGGTAATTTTTCTAATCCCGGCGTTCCCGGTAATTTTCCTATCTCAGTGTTTACGGTAACGAAGTGTATATTTGGACGGCCAAAACGGCCAGTGGCGCATGCGCTGTAGGTCTCGTGATGACGTAGCAGTCTCGGCGCTTAGTGATGGAACCAATGGTACGCCTAGCCGTGGAAGTTATAGTAGAGTTTAGTTGAAAAATAGCCGTGCAAATATACAGTGCCTTACGGTAATTTTTATATTCCGGTATACGCGATTCAAAGTACCTATAGATGGCGCTTTGGAAGCGATCCACAAACTTAAACACGTGCTTTGCCGCTCAACACGTGCTTGTGTTGTTATTTCATACCTGCCAAGAGGTATCTCATATCTAAGGTATATTATGGTTATTAAGAGGACTAGGTGTTTTATATACCTTTATATTCTGACTAATAATTATCTACATTTATACTAGAATATAATAAAGTTAATTTTTTTCCTTTTATCTGGGTTTAAATTTCTGCAAATAGAATAACAAAAATGACTCAAGATGTTAAACACTGGGAATTCCATACATAATAACTCAGAAAGATTTAAAAATACTTGGTAAGTACTAATAAAATGAAACAGTGAAATAAGCAAACATTGTTTGGAAAATAGAAAAATTAATCTTTATTAAGTGCTACAAAAGTAGCTGATTTTGCCCTTTTTAATAGGTCAGCACTGAAAGATTTATTATAGCATGGATCAGAATTACTATTTTCGCAGCTAGCAATGCCTGTAGAGTATCAGAGTCCATAGAAGTATGAGATTCAGCCAGTGGCGGATCCAGCGGGGGGGCCATGCCCCCCCCCCCGAGAAAATTTCAAAAATAGTTAAAAACACCCTTTTTCAGAGCTAAAATTCAAAGAAAATTTCATTGTAATTTATGCGATGTCTGACAAGAATAAAAACAACGCAAGGGGGGGCCATCCCCATCCCGAGAAAAATTCCAAAATAGTTACCTTTTATCTTCAACGATCGTTGCTGAAACACCCCTTCGTTTTGTCATGAATGCTAAAAATGGACTGTCGGGGGAGGAAAAAAGAGAAAAGTGACTCCGAAACGAGTTAAAATCCGGTTTTTAGGGTCAAACTTCCAGAAATTTTCGGGGTTTTTTCCAAATGGCCCCCCCCCGATAATTTGGTCTGGATCCGCCCCTGAGTCAGTCTTGTTCTTACGAACAAGACTGAAATCATATTTTCGGAACAACAGTAAAAAAATCGGAACAAATACGAATTAATCGGAACGGTCGGCAGGTATGTTATTTCGTTTTACGTTCAGATAGGTTAGTAGTCAGCGTGAAGATGGAGCAAATGGACATGTTTTTAGGACTTGTGGATATTCTGAACTACACTGATGGAACCACTAGATGTAAATCGATCGAGGAAGGAGAACAAATTTTAAAATGTCGCCACTTAATAACCTGTGGAATCAAATCCTTCGACGCAAAAGAAGGGGTAGTCTCAATCATGGGACTGTGTCTGCAGTCAACTGCTGTAAACTCATTTCCTCACACAGTAGAGGGGAATTAAAAATTCAAAGGGGAAAATTACTAATTGGAACCTTCAAGTGTTCCTGCAAAGGTGGAGCAGCAGGGTCCTGCAAGCATTGTGTAGCTGTGCTACTTTATTGTAACAGGTAAGGGTACATTTATTATTTTTCAGCCTTATTGCAATATTTTGTCAATGAAAATGTGTAATATTAGGTTTGATTAATTATACTTCATAATACGGTCAGGGCCGCCCATAACTCTACCGGGCCCCCCGACAAAATTTTTTCACGGGCCCCCGAACTTTTAATTTTTTTTGAAGTATGATTTGATAAGGAATTTACATTCACAAAGTATCCCTAAAGTAAAATATACAGGGTGTCTCAAAAGGTCGAGTACAAACTTAACATGCTTGTCTGTCATCATGCCATGACCAACAAGATTTTCTTTGGAACCCATGTCCGCTAGAGGACAATCTTTGCCGGCGAAGGAGTAGCATTTATAACTACTTTATTCTACTGAAAACTTCAATTTTTATTACAGATTCGGAGAGAGCACCTTCGAGAACCCATGTAAACCGAATTTCATTATATTCTGCCGGCAGGGGCGGGTCCAGGATTTGGTTTGGGGGGAGGGCTAAGAATTTCAATATTCCAATTGAATCTTCTTTTTGATTTAATATGGAAAGGGTAGTGGAATTATCCTGCTCCAACAACTAAAAGGGGGGACTGGGGGTCCTCCCCCAGAAAATTTTTGGAAATTAAAGTAAAAAACCCCACTTTTTCAACTCGTTTTGATACGCCTCATCCGAATTTTGGATATAGATTTCATGGTAGAATTTTCGCGTTTTGACGAACTTAATAAAAAATAAGGTTGAAATAATAGAGTTACAAGTACCAAGGGGGTCTGGGGGTTCTCCCCATAAAAATTTTTCAAAATTTCATCTTAAAATAACAGGGTTTTAACTCATTTTGGTGCATAAATGCCATAGCAAGAAATATCGGTAGCTTTTACCAGTGTGCGGGAGTTGGTCAAGTGGGGAAGGGGTTGTGTTATCTCATGTTTCAGAGAATTTGATTGGAGATGAAACCAGTGGCGTAGCCAGAAAAAAATTTCGGAGGGGGATGTTGATATTTCGGGAGGGGATATGGGGTATTTTTAGTGGTTTTCTATGGTCAAAAAGGAAATTTCCTGAGTTTCGGGGGAGATATATCCCCAAATCCCCCCCTCTGGCTACGCCCCTGGATGAAACTTCTGAAAAAGAGACCACTTTTGACGGGCCCGTCCGTTTCGGGAACTGAATATGCGAGATGAAATGAGAGTTAAATTTTACACAACGTGGAACTCGTGGGCCCGGGCCCCCCGACATTTGTCGGGTTTGCTGCCCCCTATGGGCGGCCCTGATTACAGTAAGGGCTCATAAGTATTTTGTTTTAACTATTTGTATAAAAGTTACAATGTCAGAATGGAGCAAGTATAAATTGTATTCTGGAAAATCTGACTATGCTTTAAAAGTATCACTAAAGATGGTTAAACCTAGCACTAAAAACACCCTTGGTAAATCTTCCTTAAATATAAAGTAAACTCTTACCAGTCAGTTTAACCCCTTAGCTTCTTACTTTGTCATGTAAAGCTCTCATGTGGAGAACCTACATCAAATCTGTTCCCATACTTATTCTAATTTATCTGATTCTTTATTAAAGGAACAGTATCAAGGATATAGAAAAATTATCGGTCACAGATGTTAAGTGCCTATGGGCTGAAAAAAAAATACCACGCAATCCTGGTATGAAACTGTACCTGTTCAGGATTTCTGCTGCACAGCCCCTTCTCCTGGCAATGGAATTCTGGAAGCAAATTCTGCAGTGCAACAGGAGTTATTGGATTTGTTTCCTGAATCTGCACTGGGTCTACATGCTAAAGGGAGGAGATTCGAAGTTCCTAGGTAATATAAATAGCTCTTTTTGAAACCTTGAGTTTACGATTGATTTGAGCTAAAGAAAATTTAGATATTCCTAACGAGTACTTGGAGCTTCATGTTTATTAATGGTTAATCTGCCATGCTCATTATTATTTTCAAAATAGTTCTAGTTTTTCCTTCCCTGTTAATTTTTTTTCAAATTTATAAGCACATCATTTAAACAGAAATCAAGTAGTTTCAAAAGTTTTCTTGTGGTGACTATATCCTAACAAGGACAAAACCGGTCCATGGCTGGAGGTGACGCTTGAGAGTTCAGTTTACACTTATTAATTTAATTGTTCAGTGGGATTAAATTAAAATACAAATTTGGTCACAATAAATGTTTCTTGTAACAAAAATACTAACAGTTTAATTTTATTTAAATTTCAAAAAGGGGCCTAAGTCAAGGGACAGGATGCTGTTTTCTTTTCAAATTATTAAGCTGTAAGCTGATTTTTAAATAATGGTCCAAGAAGTGCCCTTTAAAATTTTTAACTCCCTTTTCTTGAAGTTTCAAAGCTGCTAAACACTGTGAACTGTATTTTGTGTAGGTGTTTTCAGTATCTTTAAGAAATTAAATTTCTACATTTTATACATTTATAACATTTAGAATGGTTTTTTAATTTCAGTAACTGTGTAAGCATTTACAAGTTGTAATTTGTGGTCCTCTTTTCACCGTAAGTAATTTATTTTCAGACAAACTGAAGTTGAACTCACCACAAGCACAAATGAGAGTATTCTGGACAGTATTTTGCTGAAGAAGTTAGACTTCATTCTTCCTATGCCTGAATTGTCATCTGATTTATCAGTAAGAGACTACCTTCTATCTTTTGATATTTAAAAAATAAAATATCCTAGTCTTGATTCTTCAAGCCTCGATTATCTGAGTTTCCATATTAACTGAACTATAAAACTTTAGTTTTTTCAAAAGACTAAAAATTGCTTGAAAATATGACTAAATTACTAAATACATTCAAGGTTTTTAAACGCTTTTATTCTACTTGCTTTTGGCGGCGTTTTACGGGTGGAATTTTAAAACTCGATTTTCGAGCACTTCCCGATATGTCAGGGCCCCGAAACTTTACACATCGGTGTAACTCTCATGACACTTCAATATCCAACCATTATCGAGTCAAACAACAAAAGGATTAAGTTAATTAACGAGTATTTTTAATTAACAGAAAAACCAGAATTTGAGACCTTTCCCAAGGGGCTATTCTCCCTAAACCGTGCACAATTGTTTATAAGGCATAACTTCATCATATTCAAAAGTCAAAACGAAAATTGCTCACTAATTACGATAATTATAGACGATTAATCACTTTTTTTCTTTCTGGATTCTTGTACATAATATTTCAGGAACTTCCAAAAGATATAAAGTTCTGAAACTTTGCACCGTGGTGGAAACTCGATGACAATGAAATATTCAATCATCAACTAGTCAAAACCTCCGTAATTTAGGTAATTAACGAGTGTTTTTAGTTATCCTTTTAATTCATATTTGAGACACTTCCGTGAAGCCAATGGCTCCCAAAACCTGTAAGATAATATACTAGGTATATAACTACAATATTTAATCTTCAAAACGTGATTTTTTAACTTCCAATTAACAATTAAGATAATTAGCGATCTAAGATAATAACCGCGAGAAAGAAATCGCCAGAAGAGCGAGAAATCGCCGAAAATCGCCGAGAAGAAAAATATGTTACTTTTATAATTTATTGACTACTGAAAAGACTGGATGGTACTGTTTGCTCCTTGATATACACACACTAATTCTGAGTTTTTTACGATTTTTTTTTTTATTTTATTGAATGCTTTCTTTTTATTGTGAATCTTTTTGATAACGATGGATTTCATCGGCGATTGAGCGGATGCGAGGAATATACAGGGTGATTCAGAAATAATCATCAATAATTGGGGTGTTGGTAGAGGGGCCCTAGACAAGCATTTTTCGAATAGGGATGGTGGGGTGCAGCCTTACCGTTAAAGAGCTAGGACCTAATGAAGTGCGAGGGCGTTTCAAAAGGCCGTTTTTAGAAGACCCGTGTGACGAAACAAAACATAATAAAATGAAAAATATTATTGCATGAGGTACATAAGTATCCGTACTACTTAAATCCTCAAATTGATGGAAATTGGACCATTTGCTAAACCGTGGGGTGAGTTTTAAAACGTGCAATATTAATATCTTAGTCAAACAATGGAGTTCCCTTAATGGTATATGGAAAAATGATGATCGGGGAAGGAATTTTATATTATCAAACAGTTTCAATGATCACTGTTACAATCATTGAAAATTCCTTCCCCGATCATCATTTTTCTATATACCATAGGGTTCTCCATTCTTTGACTTAAAGATTAATATTGCACTTTTGAAACTCACTCCACGGTTTAGAAAGTGGTTCAAAGTCTATCGAATTCATGGTGTAGGTAGTAGGGATACTTCCTTACCTCATGCAATAGATTTTTACATTTTATTATGTTTTGTTTCGTCACACGGGCCTTCCAAAAACGGCCTTTTGAAACGCGCTCGCACTACATTAGGTCCTAGATCTTTAACGGTAAGGCTGCGACCCACCATCCCTATTCGAAATACGCTTGTCTAGGGCCCCTCTACCTCCCCCCCAATTATTGATGATTATTTCTGAATCACCCTGTATATTCTTTGTGCGAGGTATTTTTCTTGCTCAGCTCTGATATTATGACGTAAACGTACCCAGCAAAATTAAATAGATTTTAATTAACTTTGGAGTTGATTGTCCTGCAGAGTCGTCAGAGGATTGTTCTACTTTGTCAGATATGTGAAAAATTTTTGTTATACATGAAACTAAAATTCCATCCTAACATAACATTAAATATGGTTGAAATAAATACATTTTTTCTTGTGAGTTTTTGTTAAAAAGTACCATGACTAAAAAGTAGAAAATAAAATAAGTAAAAAAAAGATTTTTTAAAAAACGCTTTTATTGAAGTGTTCTAAAAGGTCAAAAATAATTTTTTCGGTTTGACAAATAATTTATTGGGAAGTAGAAAATAACTTTTTGGTAAGTAAAAAAACTGATTTTCTAATCACTAAAAATAAAAGCGTGGGCGCTAGTAATTCTTAATTCACTATTTTTTCTAACTTCTTTATTCTATGTTATATGAGGTTAAATTTACAAATTTCTCATTCATGAGTTTTGAGTGGGATGGATTCACTTTAAATTCTCTATTAGGTATTTTTATTTATATAAAGTTATACATAAATGCCGACGTAATGGCCTAGTGGTAAGAGCATCTAACTGCAAAGCCGTACGTCTGGGGTTCGAATACCCGTTCGTCAGGGATGTTACTGTTACTGTCCTGTAAAAAAATTTAAATTAAAAAAATTACTAGCGCCCACGCTTTTATTTTTAGTGATTAGAAAATCAGTTATTATTTACTTACCAAAAAGTTATTTTCTACTTCCCAATAAATTATTTGTCAAACCGAAAAAATTATTTTTGACCTTTTAGAACACTTCAATAAAAGCGTTTTTTAAAAAATCTTTTTTTTTCTGCTAAAGAACTCTAACCACTGCTAATTTGAACGCTGGCCCAAGTACTTCCCTGGTACAAGTGACTTCCCTAGTCGCTCAGTACTGCTAAATTTATTACGAATTAAAAGTACAAAAGCTATGAGTAAAAAAAGTACATAAAATTTTTACATTTTTTAACCAAATACAACATTAATTTGTTAATCATTGTTCTTTTTTTTAAGGATTTCTACTGTATGAGTATACAGATTACAGAGAATGAAGCTAGGAATTTCCTCAGCACAGTACAAAATACTCCAGAATGGTTTGCAGCTAGGAGCAACCGAATCACTGCCAGCAGATGTTATGAGTTATACACTTATACGAGAAACAAGAACCCTGACTGGCAGAAGAAAATTGGAAATTTTACGTCCCCTTCTTTTTTTGGGAATGCAGCCACCAGGCATGGGCTCGAGGCCGAAGATTTAGCCATCAAAGCCTACGAAATAACTTTTCAAAAGAAAGTTATTACAGCTGGGCTCATTGTCCATCCGAGCATGTCCTGGTTGGGCTGGGGATGGACTCAGGATGGTATGGGATGGGGACAAGGATGGTATGGTGTGGGACAGTTTAACTTTATCAGTTATGGTTAAAGTGAAAATTTTTTTGAAAATTCCCAATGTAACCCCCCTTTTTTATTCGCGCTATGTGATCCCAGATGTGAAAAAACACAAATAGCGTTGAAACGGTACCTCTAAGTTGAAAACTCGCTCCTAGAGAGACAAATGAAAACAGCATTGAAACTTATTTCTGTTCAAGCTAGACTAGTGAATGGTTAAGAAAATATGACTAGTGTATCAGGAAATAGCAATAAAAACTAGTGAACTTACAAGCATTTTTATTTTTATTTATATCCCGATGTTCCCGATAATTTTCTTACCCGGTGTTCCCGGTAATTTTCATAACACGGTGTTCCCAATAATTTTCATACCCGCGCACGATAATTTTCATATTCCTGTGTTACCGATAATTTTCATACCCCAGTGTTCCCGGTAATTTCCATATCCCGGTGTTCCCAATAATTTTCCTATCCCTGTGTTCCCGGTAATTTTCCTCATCCCGGTGTTCCCAATAATTTCTATATCCCGGTGTTCCCAATAATTTTCACTACCCGGTGTTCCTGGTAATTTTCATATCCTGGTATACCCGATAATTTCCATATCCTGTTGTTCCCATTAATTTTCCTATACTTTTCATATCCCGGTGTTCCCGGTAACTTTTCATCCCGGTATTCCCGGTGCCTTTTTTCTCATCCCTGTATCTGATATCTACCCAAACCCAACCAATTCCGATGTTGCACATTTAACTATCATCAATTCAATAAATACAGCAACATAATAAATAAAACTTATAACAAAAGAAATTATTACAGCCATCTCAGACTATTTAAAAAATCTTCTAACCATCCGAAAATAATCCCGATGAGTAATTCAGGGGAAACTTTATTATGATAACCAACTTCTTTAAAAGCTACTTTAAAAAAGTAAAAACTAATTGCTAACAATAATAAAAAATGTAGTGTGAATGTATAAGTCTAGTGAACCAACACGCTCTATATTTTTTGAGATTATTAAAATAATGTAGTTAATGTTTCAAAATTAATTATTTAAATTTGTTTTAGTTTTCTAATCACTGTTTTAACATTTATTTAGAAATTTACGCTGTTTTTCCTCTTGAACTCCGTTGTAAGTTATACAACAATGTTTTTAAATAATATTTATCAAGTGAGGCAAGACGTCGCCAGATTAGAAGTAAACCCTGCATTTTATGCATTTCAATTTCAACGTGTAATATTATTTCAATGGGTAAAACGAAGTCGAAAAAGAGCCGAAAAACAGGGAAGGAGTCGTTCGATTTTAAAATCGTAGTGCGCGTCTTATAGCTGAGAGGAAGGTCTCTTTCAAATTTCAAGCCTCTCGGTCCGGCAGTTTTGGAGATTTCGTGATGAGTGTATGTCAGTGAGTCAGTGGTATTTGGATTATATATATATATAGATTACTAGCTGATATGCCCGGCCTTGCACGGGTGGAGGTGGAGAGTTTTTTTTCTTTAAAATTTTTAATTCATTTCCTACCATCCAGGCGCGGATAGCACTCTGGACAGCACTCTGGGTACTCCCTCCCCCAGAAAATTTTTAGAAATGCCACCCTAAAAACTAGGTTTTAACTCGTTTTTGGTACATTTATTCCAAATTTTGGATTTGCATTTTTAGGTAGGATTTCAATTTTCATGAAAGTATTACAAGAAATTGAAAATAATACAATTTCATGTACTAAGGGGGGTTAGGGGCCCTCCCCCAGAAAATTTTTAAAAAGTTAACCCTAAATAACAGGGTTTTAACGTGTTTTGATATGCTTAGTCCGAATTAAGGGGGAGGGCAGGGCCCCCTTGGCCCCCCTTATATACGCCACTGCCATGCAACAATATTTTTTCTTGCTATTTTGTCCTCCCTCAGAATTTTTTTTAAAATTACCGTTTAAACTAGTGTCTTAACTCCTTTTTCAAACTTTTTGTAGAACACCCAAGGAGAATAGATTCTTGAGACAGCAGAATGCTCAAGAGGAAAACGCTGTATAACAGACGTCAAAATTTTAGATAGAAGTTTGGGAGTTCTCCCTAGAAATTTATTGAAATTTGCCACTTAAAGTAGAGTTTCAGTGTATTTTAAGAACCTTTGGGTTGTGTCTGAAAAGAACAGTTCCTAGTAAAACACAGAATTTTCAAGGGTAAAAATATAATTAGTGCCAAAATTTCAAGGGGGGGCAGGGGTCCTTCCTCAGAAATTAATTTTGAAATTCCCCTTCAAACTAGTGTTAATCTTCTTTTCAAACTCTTCGTAGAACACCCATAAATGGGAATTCTCAATTTATTATTTAAGAACCCCTCGGTAGAAAATAAATACTGCATGAAGTTTAAGATAAATGTCTAAAATATTAAGAGAGACCGCCATTTATTTCAAGTTCACATGTTTCTTACATGT
Organism: Tetragnatha versicolor; assembly: GCA_024610705.1. Lineage (NCBI taxonomy): Eukaryota > Metazoa > Arthropoda > Arachnida > Araneae > Tetragnathidae > Tetragnatha > Tetragnatha versicolor. The sequence continues at coordinate 21,901,586 of JANDEH010000011.1, read as the reverse complement.
TGGTGCGCATATTTCCGATATTACAGCATGAGAAGCGCAACAATGATACCGATCGACCAATATGATTCAATTATTGCCGTTTTAGCTCCTCCCTTCAACAAGGTCATTCAAATTTAAAAAAGGATTAAAATAAGAACACGTGTACAAATATATTCTTATTTTTAATGAGACGGGATTTATGTGCATTTAATTTAAAAGTTGTGAATGAAGAGCGATTTTTTTATATTTTTTTTCGTTCTGGAATACTTTTTTTACCAATATGTTTAAATGTGGATCAAGTATAATATGATCAATTCTGAAAACTCATTCATTTCATAAGTAAATTCCATATAAATAGTACTGGGCAATTCCACGGGTAACTGACTGACATTTTTTAAGAAAAACGCTTAGTATTTTGTAATTTTCTTCCCAAAAATAAATGATAAAAAAACACTTTTATCCCAGATTATTGCTTTCTTGTTAGCTTAATCTAATGACACAATTAAAATTTCAAAATATGTTTTTATTGATTTTTAAAAATTTTTAAACAACAAGGTAACTGACTGACATAAATATTTCACAAATGTCAGTCAGTTACCATGTCGTTTAAAATTTTTAAAAAATCAATAAAAACATATTTTGAAAATTTAAACGTGCCATTAGATTAAGCTGACAAGAAAGCAATAAACTGGATGGAAAGTATTTTTTATCATTTATTTTGGGAAGAAAATTACAAAATACTAAGCGTTTTTCTTGAAAAATGTCAGTCAGTTACCCGTGGAATTGCCCTACTACATCGTTTGGTAGATTGAGATAATTAAGAATAGGTATTTTTTAAATCACGTTAGTCCTAAAGATTTCTTTCATATTTAAGTCAGAAGTCTTATTCTATAAAAATATTTATTTTTTCCATGCATGCTTATCTTAAGAGGGCATTAGAATTTAGGAATACTCAGCAAAGTACAAGTTAAAAGCAAAATTCTAATGAAAATTAAACGAATCCTAAAAAACATATTTTATTTAAAAACTTTAAACTTTGGTCTTTTTATGCTTACCTGACTTGATGTAGTTGAAGGGAGGAGCTTAAAGTAGCTAAGACTGCAATCGTATTAGTCGATCGGTATCATTGTTGCGCTTCTCATGCTGAAATCAGAAATATGCTACTGGTGCACATGCACAGTCAGAGTTACTGGTACCTCTACCCTATTTATTAAAACTGAAGCCATAATTTATTTGTGCGGATTTCTGGCTATATAAATTCAACATTCTGACCATTAAGTACTGTTATCGAAACATTTAAAAAATACATACAAATATACAAAATAATTAAATGTTTTATTTACAATGAAAAACATGGATGAAAAATTTAATGTCTTCTATATAATATTTTCAATTTTTAAGAGGTTTGAAAGTATAAATTATTAATACTTACAATAAGGTGAATAAAATGCAATTGGGGATGTATGAAGAAAACAATTTCAGTTTTACTAGTTGAAATAATTCTAATACTTTAAAGAACTTTAATGGAAAAAACCCTTCTGAACATACATTTATATGTGCTCAGTTTAACAAAGAAACTAACTATATTTACAAACATTTATTTGTAGTTTGTATACGTGAATCAAGGGTACATGCTTAATAGTATAACTTTGTTGGTTTATTTTGAACAGATAATTAATTTACCATTAATTTCAAATTTCCAAATTATAATCCTAAGCGTAAAAGTTTTCTCTAAATGAAATTTTGTAAGAAATTAAATGTGGTTACACACCTTGCTAACACTACCTCGCTACTAATGTGGATACACGCCTCGCAATACAGCGAGGTTTGCAAGATGTCGGGTGGATATAAACACCCCTTTCTCTTAAAAACCAGCTTTGAATCTAAGATGCTGAATAAATTTTTGTTATAAATTCTCGTTACTAAGGACTCCGAATTCGCGGAATTGTAAGCGCGTTCGTATTGCGTTTGCGGCCTAATTCTTGCTTGTGATCGGGTTCCTGACTTAGATGTATAGTTCATGCTTTAAAGTTAGACACCCATGCATGACGTACGCAAACTACAATTATACTCTATTCATTTAGAATTGGCGCTTGAGAAATAGTGCTTTCCCTCACGCAAGAAGCGTAACCATAGTTACGCTCTTCGAGCAGCCAATAGTAAGCCTTCTTCGTCACTTTGACGAGGATAGTTGCTATGGTTACCGATCGGTGGTGGGGGAAGGAAATATTTTCAAGCGCCAGTTCAAAATGAACAGAGTATAAATATATACAGTCGAACCTGGATAAAGTGGAATTACCAAATGAAAAAAAATATCACAATCTCAAACCTTACAGAGCACAACAAAACTCCCAATGAATGGAATCTTGTGAACTTATTCAAGTGGAATAAAAAAATTCTTACCATAGTCCATTAGTCCAGTCTACTTCCGCACGTAGAACACGGTTAAAGGATACCCCTTATGTGGAACAGATTTTAAAGTGTTAATTTCCTTCTCTGTTTAATATATCGTTCACCATTTTCCTTGTTAAGGTAGAACGGAACACTACTTGGATAATGGCTGTTAAAAGATCGGCCGACTCACAGCCTTTGACTTTATTCCAACATCTGAATTCAATATCCATAGTATCAGTCGGTATATTTAACCAGAATTTTAATTAACTATTTGACTGGTGAGTGTAGACACCATTTAATTACCCACATTCGACTGTACAACTTTCACACTCTCACGCGAGATTCAATAGGATCATTCACAAGGTAAGCGCACACGAGCAATTTTTGTCACCGTGACATAGGGGTTATCCTAGTAAAGTCGGCCCTAACTCGTTATCTACGGACAGAATTGTCACTCGTGTGTCACGTCGTACCGTGTGCGGTCCCTACCTTTCGCTCATAGTCAAGACGATAGTGACAAAACAGTCACGATGACAAAAGTTCCCCGTGGGCTCCGGTCCTTAGGGTAGGCGCACACGAGCAACTTTTGTCTCTGTGACTGTTTTGTCAGTACCGTTCTAGCTATGAGCGAAAGGTAGGGACCGCACACGGTACGACGTGATACATGTGTGACAATTTTGTCCGTAGCTCTAGAGACAGGCCCATGACGAAACAGTTTCTCTGTCTATTAGATTCTATGGCACTGCGCACACGAGTGACAAAAAGTCATCGAACAACTAAACTTTCGTGATTTTGTTGATATAAACAGTCCTCATGTGTGCTTTCCAGTTCCTGAGTTCCAGCCATATTGTTTAAAATTAAGCTGAAAGATTATTTTGATGCTTTCTCTTCCACAACTAACTGCCGACTGGTGCAATAATTTGGGAAATGTCACGTTCCGTTTGCGCACTCAATTTTTCTACGCGACGGCGACGTGACAAGGTTGATAATTGTCACGGAGACAAAAGTTGCACGTGTGCGCCTACCCTTATGGAGGATTTAGGGTAGGCGCACACGAGCAACTTTTGTCTTTGTGACTGTTTTGTCAGTACCGTTCTAGCTATGAGCGAAAGGTAGGGACCGCACACGGTACGACGTGATACATGTGTGACAATTTTGTCCGTAGCTCTAGAGACAGGCCCATGACGAAACAGTTTCTCTGTCTATTAGATTCTATGGCACTGCGCACACGAGTGACAAAAAGTCATCGAACAACTAAACTTTCGTGATTTTGTTGATATAAACAGTCCTCATGTGTGCTTTCCAGTTCCTGAGTTCCAGCCATATTGTTTAAAATTAAGCTGAAAGATTATTTTGATGCTTTCTCTTCCACAACTAACTGCCGACTGGTGCAATAATTTGGGAAATGTCACGTTCCGTTTGCGCACTCAATTTTTCTACGTGACGGTGACGTGACAAGGTTGATAATTGTCACGGAGACAAAAGTTGCACGTGTGCGCCTACCCTTACACCACTGCTGTAAAAGAGACATCAGCGATATTTTCGGAAGAAACGGGAATTGTTATTCCAATAAACCAATTGACGAGCGCCATCTTTTGTGAGTAGCGGGTACTAAAATATGCCGAAAATATCGCTGATGTCTCTTTTACAGCAGTGGTGTAAATCCTCCATTACTCTCCAGGTTCTTCGATTCACATCTGTCAGCTAGTCAGCATAGAAAAGTGAAGGAGTAAAGAGTGAAACACCAATTCACACAATTTTCACTTTGGATGATTCCTCAAAAATGAAGATCAAAAGTGAAAAGTCTGAATGAGCCCCTTTAAGGACCGCAATAAAACATGGATGAGCGTCGCAAAACGTTGTTTCAGACGGACACCTAAGGAGGGGGCAAGGGTCCCCCACAGGTCCCACACGAGGTGTAGTTGTATCCGTCGATGACGGGGTCTGCATACTCTAGGTCATCCCGGTCGTCCAGGGGTAGTCGTTTGGCACAGAGCTTCTCCACGAACGCTGCAACGTAGCTGTCTGCCACCACGTTCATCATGGTGCGGAAGCGTTCCCTATAATAAAAAATTTATGTATTTAGTGAAACAATATAATATTGATTGAGGCGTATGCAGCAATAATGAGCTAACTCCAATAGATTTACCTTGATGTTAGCTCGTTTCGTTGCCTCAATAACCATTTATGCTCTCGTTCACACGTTAACAAGTTTCCATTACTCAAAGGCTGTCCATATAGGATGGCGCGGAAACATTTATTAAATATTTGTCGATGTATCTTATGTATTTATTTATTATTCTTCTCATTATCGTCATTCTCCCTTTCTTAAACCTTTTTTTTTCTTTCTCTCTAACTTCTTCCCTATTCGCAATTTCTCTAGGTCTCTTAGACTTAGAGTATCTTAACTCTTTTTTCTCCTTTTTCAATCGTGAAATGTAAGTAATGCAGTGACAAAGAACTTAGAATGCAAATCCTCTAGGATTTGATTGTGCCTTTCCTTTATTTCCCGAATAAATCATGCAATGCAGAAGGTTTTTGGTATTAAGATATTGACAACCGAATTAAGGCATTGAAAAAGGAGTATCAACTTAAATATTCACTGATTTTTCCCGTACATTTGACGTCATTGTGACGTAGTTGTCAGGTCGATGATAGTCGCTGGTATCCAGTCACTCTCTGGTGGTAATATAAACAGGCTACATAATATAAACATGCCATGGCTATATAAACATGGATTTATTTAGCTCTATATAAAAACCTACTTACATTAGCCATTCCATGGAGAGGAAGAGGGATATGTACTGTGGCTTGTTGATGCCAGCAGCTGCCATCACTGTCAGGAGATAGACTGGGTTTCCTCCGCCGGCGGTCGCAGGGCATGCTATGAAAAGCAGCACTGATGTCACGCTAAAAAAAGTCCAAGTTATAGTAACTCTTTTGACTAAATAACTCTTTGTTATTAACCTTAGTTCAGAATGGTTTAGTTAAATTGCATATGGTGTATAGACTGGTCGCCTATATGTTTGAATTCAGGAGGGACCCAATAAAAATTGTTGCGTAAGTTGAGTCCTTCCTCAACTCTACCATGATTTGTTATTAAAGTTCTCAAATAAAAAAAGTATCATGAAATGATATATTTCGACCAATGAGAAGAAAGATACGAGCATTGGCTTGAAGAAGACTGAAGGTTCTTGGGAAAGAACTCACCACATGACCACTGTTTCTGGACCGCCAACAGTTATCCCTTCCAGCTGTGCCAGGAACAGGGCCGACAGAGGCATATACATGGTGCCTCCGTTCATGTGGATGACCATACCCAAAGGCAGCACGAACCGTGTAACGCACCGGTTCAGCCTGTTCGATTCTTCAGCGCAACGCACGGTGGCCGGCAGGGTAGCGGCACTGTAAGAGAAATTAAATGGGTAATTGAAATTTATATAAATATTAAGGAATAAATATTTCATATTTTGAACAGTTACAACTCGGATATTATAAGCATTTAATCATCAAATAATTTTTTAATCTGATGATAAGTGAAAATAACCTTAAAGTGCTAAACTATCTGGGCAGGTTGGGCCAATTAAGATATTTATTTAAGAGTATAAAATAATGCAGTAGAAAACGCATGAACTTATTATTACAAATAGTTGTGACTATTTCAAATTAAAAGTCAAAGGTAGAGTAAGTAAAATTATTAAAAGAAATCTTTTTACACCGTCTTTAAAATGTTGACAATAATAACTCTGTCACGTATTTTTATAGTCGTATTTTGAACAGGTATTATTAAAGAAGAAAAAACTTTAAAAAAAATATAAGTTAAAACATCGTCCTCTTAATATCAAACACTTCTATCTTGTTCACGTCCAGCAAACTTCGGCAATCCCTATCCTTGGCGACTAAGCTTATTTGATTGGTTTATATCTTTCCAGCTCGATGATGTCAGCCCTTTCGAACCAATCAAATGAGCTTTTCCGCTCGCAATTCCGAATACTCCCGAACAGACCAGCACACAGTGATATTTGATTGCAAGGTAACGACATGATAATTGACACTGGAATTTTATTTCTACCTCCAATACCTAGCCTACAAAACCAAACCAATTTTTCATTGCTTCTAACACCTCAGGACTGATCTCCGAATCCCCTTTGGGCCCACAATAGCATCTTCTCCCATGCGTTTTGAAACACCAACGAGTTCATGGGCCGTATTCAGAAACTTTAACACGAGATGGAAACGATACGTAAACGAGCAATTTGAAAACGTTCACTCCGAAGTGGCCGTATTGAGATCTCGAGCTATAAACGAGCGCTCATGCTGCCATCTGTCAAAAAACGTCACAAAAGTAATTATTCACCGATAATAAAAATTTTTACTAACACTAGATGTCCATTACCTTCGTAATATATTAATGTCTGAGGACTTGTTTTGGTAATTAATAGCTTTTTTAGATTTTTCGGAACTATTTAACGGACCACAAAAAGTGTAAAAGCAATCGGGATACGGTTCGAATCTCAGAACAATATACGGCGGACAAGAGCTGTGGAGTTTGAAATATCTCTCGTTTACGTCTCGTTTCCATCTCGCGTTAAAGTTTCTGAATACGGCCCCATATGATTCTCCGAGGCGGTGTTTCAAACTTTTACCTGGAGCACGTCCCGAAAGCCGTGAGGACGGCGGGCATGAGGTTGAGGTGGAAGCGGAAAGGGTTGCGGCGCACGATCAGCAGGTAGAGGCAGGGCAGCAGCAGGAACTGGTGGAAGGCGATGCAGCCCAGGGCGGTCCCAAGGAACAGCCCCATGTACTCCAGCAGCTGCACGGGCGCCACGCTCTCGATCCCCTCTCGCACCATCCAGAAGAACATGCCGATCGGAAGCAAACTGGAGAAGTATTAAAAATATGTGTTTTATGTTATATTCTATTCATTTAGAATAGGCGCCTGGGAAATAGTGCTTTTCCCCTCGCTAGAAGCGTAACCATAGTTACGCTCCTCGCGCAGCCAATAGTAATCCTTCTTCGTCACTTTGACGGTGATAGTTGCATGGTTACTGATTTGTTGGTGGGGAAAGGAAATATTTTCAGGCACCAATTCAATATGAATAGAGTATAGAAGTGGGTATAAAATTGAGTGATCCTGAGTACCAGTGCTTTGCCAATCTAACTGGTCCTCAACCAAAATGACATCAAATTAAAAAGGACAGGCTTCAATTTTTTAATGCCTTCTTGGTCGCTGGTCGCGTATGAAACGTCTAATGTTAAGTGGCCAAATTTCGTAACAGTCAAATTTTGCTACGCTTTGAGTTTACATGAGTTATATCGTTGCTGTAGTTGCCTCACTATATTTCCTCAACTCATTTCTTACTCAGTACCAAAAGCAAAGAATTTAAGGGACGGGCGCACTCTGGAGAATTGCAAGTCCTAAAATTGTCACGGAGTTTCCATTGATACACACTGTAAAAAATACGGCACTTTTCACGAAAAAGTGGTGGAAAGAAGTTGCCTCAAATATCATTGAGAAATGTAATAAGGGTCGCGCCAAACTAAGCTGCTTGAAGACGCGAAAGCAATAAAAAACTCGTTAAGATGCTTATCAAGAGAGGGGAGACTGGGGCTCAACTCCATTCTTTCTTCCCTTTCTTTATAAGCATCTTAACGAGTTTTTTTATTGCTTTCGCGTCTTCAAGCCGCTTAGTTTGACGTGACCCTTTACTCCGCGATTAGGAGAGTAAGAGGTCCCATTCAGGTGGAAGGTCTCTCCGTATCGTGGTGTAAGCATCCCTTAATGATATTGAGGCAACTTCTTTTAGTAAACGAAGTTTGAAGGGCAAGGGCGATGTTTTAAAGCAGATATTAAATCAGGTGTATTACAGGGGAAAAGGGGGGCTTAGAACTAGAGAAGAGAGTGGGATATTTTTTCTTCACTGGTCCTGCAGACCAGTTATTTCTGAACTTAGTGGTTCGAGCAGTTTGTCAAAGGTCTCGGACCACCACGAATTTCGAACGCTGTGAATAAGAACCTAATTTGTGTATAACAATCATAGTTCGTAGCATTACATTCAATTAAGTCAAAACACCGTTCCAAAAATTTACTTACGTAAGAAAATAATGCATAATCTTCATGATAACGGCGTTTAATTCCTCAATCGTTTTGTGAAGAGCCTCTCCCTTGTCTCCAAGTGAAGCTAGTGCACATCCAAACAGAATGCTAAATGACAAAAGACCTAAAAAGAGGAAAAAAATGTAATGCAGATCATATTGATCCATCCATGTTATCTTATTTAAAAATGTATAAATATGAATCTAATTTCTTTGAAGGGATGTGATATTTGTGGTATAGTTTCAAAATAAATGGTCATAGTCAGTTTGAAAAAAGGGTAAAAGTCCAAAAACCACGTTTTGAGAAAATCGGGGAAAAACTGTATTCTTGAAATTTAAGATAGAAAGACTAACCTTAACCTTTAAACTTAATATTAAACAACATATTAAAAATCCCTTATATGGACAATTAAATTATATTTATGCTTAGTTCACACCACAAAAAGTGGAAAAATAGAAAGACCAAGACAAAATTTTATTCAAAATTATCATGGAACTGATTTATCAAGGCAGTTATGAACATCAATGGAGTCCAACATTCACTGGATAAAGAAATGCATAAAATCCCTTTAAATTAAAAACAAATTTTGTTTTGGCTATTTTTTTAGCACAAAGAATAAGAAAAAGACAAAATAACAGAAATTTTAAAATTAATAGACTTAGATATTGATTTTTCCAAATTCCAGGGAATCTATCCGCCTATAGAGTGTAGTCATTATTTCCCTCTTACCACTCAAGCTTTTTACAATAATTAGTCTTTCTATTTTTCCACTTTTTGTGGCGTGAACTAAGCAGAAATGTAATTTTATTAGTTTGTGCAAAATTCTTTTTTAGTTATTTATTTTTTGGGCAACTTGTTTAATTAGCATTGTTTTAAAGATATTTGTACAATTTTGATGACCTTATTACAAATTTCGCCTAGATAGTGTCTCCTCTTTGAATGAAGACACATTTTAGTTATAAAACGGTTTGTATGAAAAATTTGATTACATGTATCATAACTCACCCATGAAGTTAACTCCTTCCTTCTTCTGTATTGTTTTCTTGTAAATTACAGACGAGGTCTGATTACTGGAAATGGCGTTACCTGTTGCATTTACTACCTCGACGTGTGTAAACTCCTAAAAAAATAATACTTACACACTGTTTTATTACTTCACATTAAATATATACGTTTTCTTACAACTAAATTCCTTTTAATACATAATGAGAAATTTATAATGCTAATCCACGCAAATACCTAACACAAATACTGTAACTGTATTATATTAATAGAAAGAAAAGAAATTTGTAAGAGGGGCTTCACTAACCTTAAATACTGGCAAAAAAATAATTATGTAAAAAAAGTTAAATGTATTTGACAAATATTCTTTATTGGATCATTAATTTATGTTATATTGTTTTTGGCAATTTTTCGATCATCCTTCATTTTTGATCTGCTTTAAAAACCAACTTACCTTCGAAAAAGTTGCTTCAATAATATTACTGGGAATAGCATTCCTGTAAATAAATTTCAAATATTAATGTTTATTTAAATTACTTTCGTAAACCTATCTCGAATAAACTTCCTGTTTTATTGTTCATTACTTGCTAAATATGAAAAGAGTTCTGATGTTTTTCGCGCATTTTAAAACCTCTTTTCCATGCTCAAACTTATACGGGAAACAGAAAAACTATATAAAAATTAGCATGAAAAAGTATATATTTTATGTCGCAAAAACATCGAACGTTTTCTCGGGAAAAGGTGGGGAAAAAGGACATTTTGTTGAAATTTTTAAGTACGGAACCTGCCAATGAACCCATGATACATTTCTTCCAATAGAATTGAATTCACAAATAATAGCTTAAAAATTAAACAGAAAAATAAAACCTATAATAATAAAAGAGCTTTACCATTCATTCATCTAAATTCATTCATTCACCTATCAACGCACAGCAAAATACACCAGGGCTAAAGACTCGAAACTTGGTGTGGTGTAAAGACCTTACCTTAGTCATACCCAGGGCCGGACTGGGAAGAAATTTCGGCCCGGGCATTTTAAGTCTGAATCGGCCCACGCATAATTTTCATGGGAAATATAACTTCATAGAATTAAAAATTTCGGGGGGATCATGGTACCTCCCCAAGAAATTCTTTTGAAAATTGACCCCTAAGAAACAGTCTAAAATCCACCTCGAAGTCCCTAATTGGATAAGTAATAAACTCAATATAGACTTTTAATTCCTTGTTGGTAAATTCAGTGGGTGGGAAGAATTTCCATCTTGACGAACTTAATATTAAAAGAAATTGTGAATAATGTAGCTCAAAATAGAAAGGGGGTCTGGGGTCCTCCCCCAAAAATTTTTTGGAAATTTTACATTTAAAAGTACTGTTTTAACTCATTTGGGACCCTTTTGGGTGACATCCGAAAAGGTTCGCTCCTTTTATGCCGTAGAATTTTTAAAGATGAAACCAGGAAAATTCGTTCATAAAAATATTTTAAATAATAAAATATGTTTTTGAATTCAGTAAATTAATGGTTTGGTGGCCGCACAAAAAGAATTCGTGGGCCGCTAGTTGGAAATTCCTGCGAAGGGGTGTGGATACATTTTTACAGGATATTTTTCATTCATACCACTGTAAAATATTTTGGTTGTAGGCGGCCCACAAACGGCCCTCGATGAGTAGCGGCCCACCGGGCATTTGCCCAAATGCCCGCATGGCCAGTCCGAGCCTGGTCATACCAATTAAAAGATAATCTGGGGATTACTCCCCAGGGAAAATTTGGAAAACTAGATGCCAAAATGCGTTTTTAGGCCCAATTAAGACAGCTAAACTGTTAGGAAAAAGTGCGAAGGCTTCTACCGCCGGAGTTGTAATTGAATCGTCAGTTTGAAGAAGGGAATAAGTCCAAAAAATGACAAATTGACTTTTTTTGCTCAAAACCATCTCCAAGCTTTGCTCTACACATGGGTGAAAAGAGGGGGAAAATAACTAACCCCTATAGGGAGATATCGCCCCTTGAAGTTGTGAAATCGATGTCCATTCATTGTATTTTTTAGGTTAATTTGGAATTAAAGTTAATTTGTCTTTCATTTCATATTCTTTGTGCTGTAAACTCAGTTAAAATAACAATCCTCTTAATTTCAATTTTTTTCAAACTTTTTTTATGTAGGAATGTTTGACTCCATTCATATTCACTCTCTCCATTGTGATACTGCTTTAATAACTCAGTTTCACTATGATTTTGAATTTCATTTGTCTTATTCTTTTTATTTCACCCTTTTGTGGAGTAAACTAAGAAGAAATATAATTTAAATGTGATTTTAAAGATTTTTTCATCAGAAAAATTTCATAAGGTGGAAGAAGGGAATAAGTCCATCAACTTATTTTGACTGTAAAATATTTTTGAATGCAATTATATTTGTTTTGATGATTGCTCTGTTTTCTAAACAGGGTTCTGAACTTTCAGTAAAAATTTGGTGGTTATACAATGAAAATTTCATTACTTATACAGTTTTTTTTCGATTTTCTCAAAACTTGATTTTTGGACTCATTCCCTTCTTCAAACTGACGATTCAATTAAAACTGAGGTTTTCCGGGCTCTCTCTAGCTCTACATTTACAAGACTACGGCCAACAAGCCCGGAAAACCTCAGTTTTAATTTTAGGAAAAAGGTTTAGATTTTCTCATTTTAAATGTAAACACTCCAATGAAATATAGGTAATGGTCTGACAGAGTATTGATTGAAAATTTTTTTCGTGTAGTTATCAATTTACCTTTTACGCTATGGGGGCAAAATAGACCACTGTGGGGGAATTTGGCCTCAAATTTCTTACTTAAAAATGGCCTGCTTCTCCAACAAAACAGACCCAGAACCCAAGATTCAGAACCTACCAGAGAAGGTCAAGCATGGAGTCCAAGATGACTCCCTTCCGTCCCGCCAGGTGAGTCTGCGGCTGGATTCCTGATGATATTTTCCTCCCAGGGTGCACTAGGTGCCCTGCTGTCGCTCCCAGGGCAGCCGAAAAGCAGGAGAGTCCCAGGAAGAAGCCGATGGTCACGGCCACCATGCGGGCGTCACCCCCTTTGCGAAGGCTGGACACCCCTAGAAGGACAAAGTTGTTGACAACAAGCATTCAATATCGTCTCTCACCTTAATATAAACACTGAGCTTGACTAGTGAGCGTGCTGAAACCGTCCATCTTCTTTTAATTTTCCCCATCTGTTAGACCAGTTGTATACACAGAATGAAACGACAATTCTAAATTTTGCTTATAATATTTTAAAAAACAGGCATGGGCGGATTAAAAGATGGTCATGCGGGGATTGCCCCGATTGCTTCTAGCCCCAAATGCCCCGATTGCTTGAGAAATCGTGGCAATTTAACCTTCCGCGCTGGCACGACCGGTCGCTTGTTATACTATCGGAGGTTGTCACTCCAGTTTGTTTTATAGCTCAGTGAATATATAAAACGCTATACTATCTCCTTCAGTTCGGCAAACTTGGGGAATCTCGATCCTTGGCGACTTCGACCAAACGTCAATCGAAACCACTACCCATAACCAATTCACCAATCAAATAACACTAAATCAAATAACAATAATAATTACTTCTGATCATCTAAACTCTCTCATTTGATAGGTTTGAATCTTTCGAGCTCGGTGATGTAAGCTTTCCAGTAAAGAACTTTTGTTTGCCTTCAATCTGTATTTTACTTTCTCTAGCAACTAACGGCCGTATTCTGCGCTTTCTGACCAGTGGTTAAACAGCAATCAAAGAAGGATTCCACCAATCAAAGTCGGCGATTCCTTCTTTATTGGTGGTTAACCGCTGATCAAGTCACAGAATACGGCCGTTAGTGATATAAATAACTCAACAACAGTTCCCATATCACAAGGCATACCCCATGCTTTTTCGATTACCATGATATCACCAATGGTCGTGAACTCTCTCTTCTGATACTCAGTTCATAGTCCTCGCACAAGAAGGCAAAGAAAGGGGTGACCCACCCAGCACTAGGCTGCAGAAGAGCAAGGGCACAATGATCATGAGGAAAGATCTGAGCACGAGCTGTCCTGGGAAGCCGATCAGGTGGACGGTGTGGTTGGAGAGTTGCTGTGACTTGAGGAAGAGTCCCAGCAGGAATCCGCCCACCGTCGCCCCCAGCAGAATCAGCAGGAAGGCGTTGTCCTTCAGACTCTTCATGCATTGCTGTGAAAAGAGAAACCTAATCTCAGAAACGGATTTTTATCTTTATGTCGGATTTACAGCAGCGCGTCAAAAGATACAAAATTTACAATAGAGCATTTTCAATCACATGACTCGGACCTAGCAACGGCCTTAGCAACAGACTGTTTGACCTACAGCAAGGTAGAAAATAACTGGTCGTGACGTCACTTGAAAACACTCTATAGAGTTATTAAAAATTTCATTTGATCACAAAAATCACGCCTGTATCAAATCACGTCTGGCGGGCCTGGACAAAATAACTTAAATAATTTTAACTGAGCCTGATAAAAAAATTATTTCTCAAAATACTTCTCCAAGCCGTGGCGATATATTTAAAAACTTGGCTTAAGTAGCTCAGTAATGTAGTTCATATTTAATAAGGTATTTCTTCTTGTCGTGAAGGTTTTGAAATTCGACTCCAATGATGGACACAATGAAGCTTTGTAATTTGAGGTTTTCTCTTCAAGGATATGGGCACACAGCTTCTTAATCATTTTAACTGAGCTTCCTACATTTAGCTTAAGCTTTTTTAAATATTTTTTCGGTCAAATTTTCATTTAAAATGTAAACGTTTGAAACTTACCTGTTTTTTATGTTGTTTGTTTTACAGGTTTTTTTAAGGAAACATAAAATGTTAAAAATGGGAAAACAAAGAAGTATATGAAGTAATAATATAAAAGTAAAAAAGTATGTAAAAGTAAGGAAGTATCTTTAAACTCTTTCTTAAGTATGTTACGTATTTAATTTGTCGTTGAAAGTAATCATATACCTTTTTGAAGAACAAGACTGACTACCAATTTCATTAATAATAAAGTTTTTCTTCTGATAAAATTGGACTAAAAGTGCAAGCGCAACTTTAACTTTGTTATATTTCACCGTATATCCTTAGGACATTTACAGTATAGTCTTGAATAAAAAAAATAATACTGTATCTTGATTTCATGTGATAAAGATATTTCTCTGGTTTTATCCTTCATTTTTTAATGTGTACACTGTACGCGATGAAACGATCTATATCTATATAAATAAATGAATTTGGAAAAACATAATACCCAAAGTTATTGTATAACATTCAACTTTTCGCCTATGAGATGAGGTTCTATCTCAAAATATCTAATCAGAGGAGGTATCGAAGACAAGACGTAAGATTAAATAAACATTAGCAAATAGCCTCATCATTCGAGAACGTTTAAGTAATCTTTAAGTGTGGTCCTATTTGCTTTTTTAAAATATAGACCATTGATATTTACATTTTTGCCATATAGATAAAAGGTTTCCAAGATTATGCAGTCGGAGAATGTCACTAACATAAGCCATACGAATATTTTAATGTTGATTTGATAAAAATTTTTCGGGGGAGAATCCCTCCCCCGAAATACCCCTATTTTCCTCTTGGTTTAGTTTTCCTATTTCCTCTTGGAATAGTTTGGTTAGTTTTCTGTGGTGAAAAAATTATGAATTTTTTTGTCTTAATCTTTTTATTATTATGTCCTTTTTTATATTGTAAATTAAGCAGAAATATAATTTAAACTTCAGAGGTTTTTAAGATTTTCATTCACTTTGAATTTCATAAGGTTTAAAAAGGGAATAAGTCCATCAACTTTTTTCAGCTGTAACATACATTTGAATGTATTTATATTTGTTTCAATGATTGTCCTTTTTTGTAAAAAGGGTTCTTAATTTTCAGTATAAATTTGGTGGTTACACATCGAAAATTTAATTTTTATTAAGGTTTTTTTTTCGATTTTCTCCAAAACTTGGTTTTTTGACTTATTCCCTTTTTCAAACTGACGATGACGATTCAAATGGTCCTTTTGTACGAAACTTCTCTCAAGCGAGAAACGGGATGACAATTCATGATTTCCTCTTAATCAAAACAACTTGATACTTTGTTCTGGAAGAGAACTTATTAAGGAAGCCACAGAGTAGAATGTATCCTAATTATGCTCTCACATTTTATCCATGAAAAATTCATCTTGCTCTGCCTGAAGTCCTAAACGAGACTTTTTTTTCCCGAGGGGGAGTTGACCAAATATTTCTTTTAAGATACTTCTACACATAATAAAATAAATAAAAACAACTATAAATAGCTTTGCAAAGTATAAATTTAAAGACAGGGTTTAAACCTTGCTCCATGTAGCCTTTAAATTTAGAGGGTGATATGATGTTATATTTCACAGATGGTAAGGCTTTTTTCCCTCTAAAGGTGTTTGAAATTTACTTTTAAAATAATGCTCTCTATAGCTACAATCCTTTTATTACTACTTTAAAAAAATTCTGGAACTCATTTGTCACATTTTATTCCCAGACTCATATTTGAAAAAACTAAATAATATAATAACTGTGTCTCAGTAAAAACAGTTGAAGTTTTTGTAGTTCTCGGGGCAGACCTTCCCCTTGAGCGGATCCAGGGGGCTAATAAGGGGATCCCTTTAGCTCGACCCCAAAAAATGAAAAACTGTACAAGTACGATATTTTAACTTTATTTTCTTTGTTTTTCCCTCACTGCGGAACTAGGGGGCTAAGGGGGGCTTTATATTCAAATGTATTCAATTCCTAAAATGTAAGTCCGAAATTCGGATTAAGTGTATATCAAAACGAGTTAAAACCATGTTTTTTATATAGAGTCAAATTTCCAAAACTTTTCTGGGGGATAGGATCTCCCAATTAGCAATTCGAACTCTGTTAACTTTTTATATTATGCTCATCAAGATGATTCAATTCTATTTAAAAAATATCTTAGTCCCCCAAAAACCAAATCCTGGATCCGTCTATCCAAAGATAAATCCACTGAATCCAACAAAACTTTCGGTTTCGGGAGTTAGGGAGCCCTATGAACCATCCTTAACCATCATCCAACCCGCAACAGTGACGTAATAACGGGGGGGCAGTTGCCCCCCCCGAGAATCTTTCCATAATATATTTTGGCCCCCTTCCGAATTTGTAAGTAAAATTATCAATTTATAATTTAAAAAAAATTAAAAATGGGAACAAATTACTGACATTTTTTCAATTAAAAGACCTAAAATTATCTCCACAATACTAATGCTAACTACACTCTTAAAACGACAGTCTCAAAAATGAGTAAAAATTAGTCAAATCTGAGTATGTCACGCACTCAAACAGGCTCCGATCCAAATTTACTCAAATTTGAAAATATGCATGTACTCATTTTTGAAAATGTGCAGATACTTAAAAATAAACCATCATGTACTCATTTTTAATTCGTCCATGGCATTCTTATAAAGAGGGTGTTCAGTAGGGTGTCCCTTATTTGGGCGTTTTTTCAAAAAGTCAGGGAAACTTTTGCTCCACCCCCCAATTTTTTTCCATTTGGTACCCGAAGACTGTGTGCAAAATCTTAAATCGATCAGATAATATTAACACGTGCCCCAAACGGCCTAAAGTTAGAAAAATTTGACTTTTTTCTAATTTTTTTGAAAATTTTTAAGAATATATTTAAAAAATCCGTTTCCAAATAATAGGGCTCTAACACATTTAAACAATCCTATTTGACCGTTTTTCATTACTAGTTAGGCCAAAATGCCCAGTTTGTAACCTAGTCATCACTCAGAAAATCATCAAATTTGTCCATTTTATACTGAGAATAGAATAATCAAAAGGCAGTGGTAAACGACTTAAAACCGCAAAATTCCATGGCTAAACACCATTTGTAGACCATATTGATGTGGATATAAATTTTTTGGAGCTCAAATTAATTAAGGGTTGCCTAATTACAGACGCCATATTGGATTGCATTAAAACTAAAACAAATTCTGGAAAAAAGGAATGGGCATGTTTGATATCGGGTAATGGGTGTTTGAGGTTTTTAAACTCAATTAAGACTAATAAAATTATCTTAGACAGCTTTTTAAGCTCTTAATACGCAATTATAAAGGCCAGCAAATCTAATACAAGTGCAAACCATGTTTTCAGAACTATAGATATGGTAATAAATTCTAAACACATGAAACTGGCAAGAGAAATTATGGAAACAAGTTAAAAACAGACTTCAGTGTGTCCACAAGTAATTTATTACATACGAGTAAGTTAATTGAAAAGCTGAAGTTGATACAAAATTAACCTACTCTTCATAATAATTGAGTTATACTCTCAGAAGGTAAGCAATTAACCATGTTTATAGAGACTGTTCTTCTATTTTATCATTATTTTATACATTAACATAAAAAATACCAGCAGTTCAACATATTAGTGTCGTTAAAAAATTAAACACTGTTATTTTGTTCGTGACTGTAAGAATGTTAAATATTAACTACAGTTTTTATAACTCTTCTACTTTACCCTTAGTTTTTCTTCGCACTGTCAACCTTTCATCAGTAAACGTCCTTAAGGAAGTACTAAGGTTTCGAGTAAATTTTTCGTGAAAATTGTTTATGGAATTAAATTATTTTTAAGTGTCAGAGCCTTCTTTGAGAATGTAGAGGTAGGAAACTCACAGAGCGAAGAATAGCATACTTACAAAAAGACTCTAAAGAAGGAATGATTTTAAGAAACTGTTGATAATATTTATGATAGTTAAATAGCCAATATAAGTGTCTTAGATTTTAATGACTCTAATTTGTTGAATGACAGGTATTTTTTTATGTTAACGAATAAAATTATGATAAAATAGAAGAACAGTCTCTATAAACATGGGTTAATTGCTTACCTTCTGATAGTAAAACTCAATTATTATGAAGAGCGGGTTAATTTTGTATTAACTTCAGCTTTTCAGCTAACTTACGGAATAAAATACTTATGGACACACTGGAGTCTGTTTTTTAACTTGTTTCCATAATTCTCTTGCCAGTTTCATGTGTTTAGAATTTATTACCATATCTATAGTTCTGAAACATGGTTTGCACTTGTATTAGATCTGTTGGGCTGCTAATTGCGAATTAAGAGCTTAAAAAGTTGTCTAAGATAATTTTATTAATCTTAATTGAGTTTAGAAACCTCAAACACCCATTACCCGATATCAAACATGCCCATACCTTTTTTCCAGAATTTTTTTTAGTTTTAATGCAATCCAATATGGCGTCTGTAATTAAGCAACCCATAATTAATTTGAGCTCCAAAAAATTTATATCCACATCAATATGGTTTACAAATGGTGTTTAGCCATGGAATTTTGCGGTTTTAAGTCGTTTACCAATGCTTTTTGATTCTTCTATTCTCAGTATAAAATGGACAAATTTGATGATTTTCTGAGTGATGACTAGGTTACAAACTGGGCATTTTGGCCTAACTAGTAATGAAAAACGGTCAAATATGATTGTTTAAATGTTTTAGATCCTATTATTCGGAAACGGAGTTTTTAAACATATTTTTAAAAATTTTCAAAAAAATTGAAAAAAAAATCAAATTTTTCTAACTTTAGGCCGTTTGGGGCACGTGTTAATATTATCTGATCGATTTAAGATTTTGCACACAGTCTTAGGGTACCAAAAGGAAAAAAATTGGGGGGTGGAGCAAAAGTTTCCCCGACCTTCGATTTTAAGGGACACCCTAGTGTTCAGTTGTGATAACCATATAGCCACGTTACTATGACGTGGGAAGTAGACCAGTAAGTTGAGTGCGATGTCACAACGTTGTGTTACACGTTATCACACCAGCTTAATGTTACTTTCGATATATTTCAAAAATTTCAATTTTCAAATATAAACTAAAAATGAGCATAATTTGAGTGGTGACTATTACTAAGTTGTTTGAAACTGAGTATGTCCTGGTGTTTCAAATTGAAAGCATTGCGTCTTCATATTTGAACCAAAAAGTTTCATACCAAAATGAGAACATCGATTTACTGAAATTTGAAACTGTCATTTCTCTCAGTGTAGCATTCAGTTTAAAATACTGGGTTCTTTTTTCAGTCGCCTTCGGGAGCCCATCCGGGACCCCCTTTTTACTTTCTTAAAGGCATATATTATCCGCAAATATTTGTACTTAAGTTCACTAAGATTCGCATTTTCCGTACAATTTACTCGGCAAAGGAGAAACTAATAGAAAAATTTGTCCAGAACCCCTTTTGAAAGTCTCCCGTGGTCCAATAGGTTTCTGTCAAAAAATTTGAACCTATACTACGCCTATGACCAACGAAGTTCTAATGGTTAACTCACCCCAGAGCGGTCACTCTTCTTCGCCGCCATAGTGGATGCCCGGCGGTCATCCCCGGCGGCCGCCCGGGAGCTCTCCGAAGCAGTGTCACGTGACATCCGTCCGTAACGCGTCGCTGACACCGAATAGCCGCGTCCTTCACACGCTGTGCTCGCTCTTCCTCTATTCGGATTTTATTATTTTATTTTTCTCCTGGTTGTTGGACATTTTTTTTCTCTACAAACGTCGAGAGCTCTTCGTAGAAGTGAAGTGGACTGATTTTGATAGTGATCGCACTGAAAAGAGGAAGGGCAGTATGTGACGTTTTTGCATGGCGATTATAGGGAGTTATGACTAAGGGCACGGTTACCCTGAGCGCAAGACCAGGCGTATCGCAGGTGCGATCTAACTTCTCCACCCATCACACAAAAGGGCAATCGCAAACCAGGGGGTTCTCGGAATCTCCCTTTTGTGTGATGAACGGAGAAGTTAGAGGGCTCCTGCGATACACCTCTGCTCTTGGGGCTCAGGGTGACCGTGCCCTAAGGCAACGGTCATCCAGAGCGCAAAGCCAGGCGTATCGCAGGCGCAATCTAACTTCTTGACTTCTCCGCCCATCACACAAAAAAGAGAAATTCCGAGAAACCCCCTGGTTTGCGGTTGCCCTTTTGTGTGATGGGCGGAGAAGTCGAGAAGTTAGATTGCGCCTGCGATACACCTGGGTTTGCGCTCTGGATGACCGTTGCCTAAGGCCTTAACTAAACTTTTACAACGGGCAGAAGAGCCTTGCTTAGGGAAGTATAGGGGGAGATAAGATCTCTTTGTGTGGTTAAGGGGTTTCCCCTAGAGTTTCCTTCAGGGGAGGGTAAATCTTTTGTTCGCTAATTGACCCGACTAAGATAGCGGAGTCATAAAACTGGCCTCCTTAAGGCTGCAGCTAGAGATCGTTTTCCAGTTGATTGTCAAAACGAAAGATTTATGAGCAGGGGAACATCTATTGTCCGTTAATTGACCTCAGTTAACCACACAAAACGACCAGGCTCCTTCGGGCATTCGGAGGAGATTAGGGACATTGATAATGTCGCCTTCCTTTGGTGTGGTTAGCTGAGGTCAATAAGCGGACAAAAGAGGTTCCCCTGCTCATAAATCTTTCGTTTTGACAATCAACGGGGAAACGATCTCTAGATGCACCCTTGTGTGGTTAGCTGAGGTCAATTAGCGGACAAAAGATGTTCCCCTGCTCATAAATCTTTCGTTTTGACAATCAACGGGGGATCTCCCCTTGAGAGGAGAGGAACTCTTGTTCGCTAATTGACCTCACCTAAACACAAAGAGATTGGGGAGATTCTTATCTCCCCTCCACTGCCAGAAGAAGGATTGTCGAGCCCATCCTAAAACCCTAGATTCACGCTAGGGGACCTCCCTGATCGGAGTATCTTTCGAGGAGGGGGTTTCTTTGTTCGTACTTGACCGCAAACAAGCCTGTGAAGTTTTTTCTCTTCACTAGAAGACCATAAAACTGAATACAATAAAAGTTTAGCACAGCCCTAAGGCCCAGGACACACTCGGCGTTTTGAATCACCCGGTGTCGCAAAGATGCTTACAAAACGGGGTGAAGTTGGGTGCAGATGCACAAGACCAGCGGTTCTTATAAGCATTCGATCATGTGACCCCCTTTATGTAAGAGTGATACATCAACAGTAACAGTCATAATACCCTCCCCAAGATTTTGAACACCCAGAACCGTACTACAAGTAGTACGTAGAATTAATAAAAATCAAATCTAATTCTGCCCAGGCCTAGTGGCCCATCAGGCGGTGCCCATCTCCGTTTCATTAGCCTCTACAAGTCTACATTTTCAAAATCTTCTCGCGACCCACAGTTTGAGAACCCCTGCTCTATGGGCAGTGGCGGATCCTGGATTCGGTTTTGGGGGGGGGCTAAGAATTTTCCTTATCCAATTGAATACGGAAAAGGGAGTGAAATATCCTGCTCCTACTTACAAAAGGGGGTCTGGGGGTCCTCCCCCAGAAAATTTTTGGAAATTTAAGTCAAAACCCCCACTTTGTAACTCCTTTTGGTACGCTTCATCCGAATTTCGGATATAGATTTTTTGCGTTTTGACACAAAACTTAGTGAAATGTAGTTGTAATAACAGAGTTACAAGTGCCAAGGGGGTCTTCCCCCAGAAAAATTTTTAAAGTTTGACCTTAAAATTACAGGGTTTTAACTCATTTTGGTGCATAAAATGTCATATTATAGAGTAAAACTTTTCATTTTTGGGGGGGCTTGAGCCCCCTAGCCCCCCCTGGATCCGCTAGTGTCTATGGGTATTACCCACCTTCGCCGATGATGTCCACGTCATGAGCCATTTATTCATCAAGTTTCATTGGTGGGAACAAGACAACACGGACTATCGAAAAAGAATCCCCACTGTCCGGAATGTTCTTTTTTGTCCATTTCGTCGTCACTCGAGAAGGGACACACAGATGGGTTCTCCGAGATAGACCTCTGCAGGAAAAAAAAGCAGCTCTGACAAAGCGAGTCTTTTACTCCGTCTCTGTTTATTTTCATTCCTAAGTCGTAAATAAAGAAGGGTTGATAGGCGTCTTTTGCTAACACTTTGGGAGCAGCATTTCTCATCGGTGTGTTGCGAGGAACTGTCAAGTGTGTTTTGACGTTTAATTAATATTTCATTTGTTTTAGCTTTGAAATATTAATTTCAAATGACTTTTTAGGTTATTTAAAATATATTTCCAAATTTATCCCCCCCATTTTATATGATATTGTTACAGCTTTAAAAAAACACCCCATGAGTAATTTTAAATAGGTTATGATTTATTCACAAGTTTACTTTAGTAAAGCGTAATTTTTATTGTTTCTTAAATTTCTTTTTCTGTTGTAAAGTAGCTCTTCCAAATTGTACATCGGTTAGTTAACCATTTCTTATTAATCCACTAAAAGTAAACAAAAGGGATTTGAAGGGAGGTTAGAGATTATTCAGTTGAAACATAGATGTGGGATTGCAATTTTTCCACTTTGAGATTCATTAACTGATGGAAATATTTTAGCAAATAAAAATGAGCATTAATTGCGATTTGGGAGGTTTTGTTTGTAAAATTTGTTGTTACGAATTACTTACAAAAGATAATAATTGAACAGGAAAATTTTATTTTTGATGCACAAATGCTAACTTTATATTGTGTTTGAAAAATAAACTTGTATAAAATAAAAAAATGATTAATGAAAAGTGTCTCAAGATGGCCATTCTCCCCTATGAGATCAAAACTTTTTCAAAATAATTAAATAGCTAGAAGCTTATTTGATTTTACAATACTCAATAATATAATCCTTGCAGAAACATTTTTCACACTGTAACAGACCTCTTTATTTCGTCAACACAGAAGCATTTCGCATCTTGTAGGAGTATTGCACATACAAGCAAGAAAAATGTTAGAAAAAAATTGTATCGCCTGTAATAAACGTATCAAATTTTTCGCATGATAACAGGCATAAAATTTACTTACGTCTCTTTATTTTCTAAAAATGAAAAGGAAGAAACTATCTTAAATGAGAAATACGACCAAAATCACAAAGTAGGAACCGATTTCAATCGTCATTGCTTCATCTATTTTTGAAACGCCTAAAAACAACAAAATGTCGAAGTTCACATCAAATGAAAATATCCTTAAAACAACTTTTAGGATTTTGTCCGGTAGAAATGTCAAGATGGCTTTTACACACAATTTATGCCAAAAAGCTGAGCTTTTAGTTTAAAATTTGAATAATAAAAGGTTTTCTTTCTCGTTGAGGATTTTATTGTAGATAGTTTAAGAGAAGAATAAAAGTTTTAAAACTTGCACGAAAAGGTGTTAATTCTTATTCCAACACGTGGTGAGCTATGACTTCAGCCCCCTTATCTAGAAAAATGCAAATAATCATGAAGAATGAAATATCAGATTTAAAAAATTGGGAAATATCCCAATATTAAAATTTTAAAGTGGTGAGTGGGTGGCGAAATTATTAGTTAGCCTCATTCAGTAAAAATAGTCGAACACGCACTCTTTCACGGCATTAACCATCGTGGTTCAACCATGGATTGAAGGATTATCCGCTGATCCTAAGTAAAACGTTATCAACCAGCCCCAACTAACGAATAACCATCGGTTTTTTCACCCAAAATCTGACCACCCAACTTTGGTGGGTTATCCGTGGTTTATTTTTGCGAAAATGGACATTTAAGAAGAATTTGATCACAAATTATATTTGAGTATATGTGCTTTAATCATCAAAATAATGGTTGCTTAAAGTGTAATAATAAAGAAAAGCTTCTCATGAAACCGATTTTAAAAGTCATGAACCAGAAGGTTTAGAGTTCGCTCTCGTTTTGATAGATGGAGCTCTTAAAATATCTGAGGTATTAAATATTTAGCACGGCTGTTACTTAAGTTTCAAAATTTTCCCCTCTTAACTATTAATTCCTTTAAATTCTTTCAAAAATAGTCTATTTTTAGAGAGGTGAATCAATATATTTAGATACGTGTGAGTATTTTAAAAATAATATTGAAATAAACCCATTCAGTGTAGCCATTACATTACGAGGATTGCGAAAACAATTTCGAATGTAAAGCAGGAAATAAAGAACACCAGTTCAAGTCATTTTCTGTAATTGGTTTTATAGTTATTATTAGTTGCGATAGAAATGTTTTAAGGCAGGTAGATAATTTTACAGGAAATAATTTACACTGAACTATGAACTTTCAGCCAACAGCGCGGACAGCCGGGCTCGATGCCTGGCGTCATCGCGGTCCAATCAGAAGTGGCGTTACATACAAAACTGTGGTTTGAAGAAACCATGATTGTTGGATGTTTGTTGATAAGGTCCAAATCTCGTCATCGGAAAAACTTCGACCATGGTTTGTACGATTAGTGAATAATCTGTGGATCGGCTCGCGTTGGTTAATACGGCTGTCAATGTCCCAGATTATAAAAGAGTAATTACATTCTCTTCACTCATCCCTGGGTTATTTCGATTATTTCATTCAGGGATTTTATGTTTAATTTTTAAAATTAATTATTTCTTCTTTCTTGAAAACAACCTAAATGAGATCCAGCTAATTTTAGTAGTTTGGTTTAGGTTTTACGAAAACCGCAGTTTTTAATTGGCACACCTCAAAATGCAAAATTTACCAGAAAAAATACTAGACATGTTTTTGAAAGTATATTATTGCTTGCCATAGTTACATTTTTTGAGCATAATAATAATTACATGTACAAGCCGTGTATTTTCTGTTATTTAACTGCCTCCCTTGGAAACATCTACTCTATAATATCGGTGTCGCGAAAAAACCGTTCAAAACAAAAACCGTTCAAAAATCAAAAAAACTCTTAGCTTTACTCATGTAATAAATTTATTCGTTTTTTAATGAACGGTTTTTGCATTGAACGGTTTTTTCCTATATCCATAATATCGGGGTTTTGAACTATCTTGAACAAAAACCGTTCAATAAAAAACAAACAAATTTATTACATGTGTAAAGCTATGAGTTTTTTTGTTTTTTGAACGGTTTTCGTCTGATCGGTTATTGCACTGAACGGTTTTTTCGCGACACCATCTTGGATAGGTGAAAAATAACATTAAAAAAAGAAGGCTAACAACATCTTGTTAACATTTTTATTATGTTAAAGAAATCAATCAACCCAAGAAGAACCGAAACTGTAAAACAGGCATCATTAAATGCCATAACAAATAGGCAGTTTAAGCAGCCCCACTCTAATAAATAAACACGTTTCAAGCAATTCCGCAACATTTTCAAAGAGACAAAGATAAACCATTCAACAATTAACACATATTCAGCAAAATTACTCCGCTTTCAAGGCACGTACAAAAATTATTAGCAGAAAACTCCCAGGGATCACATGCTTCTAAATGGAAAGGAACCCGGTTGAACAGTTATATCGCCTTCTAGGCACAATCTATATTTTCCAAATTATAATATTGGGATTGTTATCTTAAACCCCCCCTCCTTTCAGTCCAAGCCACCCAAAATTTTCCAAAGGATTCAATAGCAATATCGGGTGGTCTAGGACTCAAAGGGTATGTGACTATATCTCTCTGCGGCAATCCTTTAAATATTATATTTAGTTAAACTTTAAGTATTATATCGTTAAGACTTAACCGCATGAAATTAGCTGAGTACCTCATGGGATAAGAAATCTCGTTCATTTAACTGTTACTTATACTAAGGTGCGATTTGGCCAAAGTTAAACTTGTTTATCATGGTAGAACATCAGCTTTAATTGAAGAGCAGGAAATAAATTCCTACTCGAATGATTTAAATGGAGTTTATTTCGTTCAGGTTATTTCAACATAACGTCTCTCTGACGGTTCATCATAAATAAACTCAATTTTTTCAACTTCCCAAGGAAAAAATGCGTTTAGTGTACAAATCTACGCGCCTACCATAACTTAATTGGCAATAACAAAAAAAGGAAGAGCGGTTTATTTCAGGCACCAAATTTAAAAAAGACCAACAACTCAAAACGGGCAATATTTATATTTATATATCATGTTGTGTGTCCATCGAAATCCATAAATAACAAGCCAGGAAACCGGAGAAGAAAATGAGCATAACAGCACAAGGAATGATAAGCACGTATTCACAAAGCTTGATTTAAGTGTAGAATAAATACCTTTCACACATCTAAATTTCTAAGTACCTCGCGTAGGACATACATGCATTTAAAAAGCTTGCTAACACAGATAACTTCGCAGTGTATGTTACTATGCAGAGGATGGCTGTTTGTTCCAGAATACATTGCGCGACATATTTCCCATCAAGATAAAGAATATTTTTTGTGAGATTTTTAAACGTTTTACATAATTTCGAAAGACAGAACATGCTCATAATAAGAAGTCAAACGAAAAAGAAAAGGGTGCTAAAAATCATGAACATGTTTGTTATTATTAGCTCTTTAAGAGCGGTAAGTCTTAATTTTTGACCACGTTTAAATATTTTACTAGCAAAATGTAACTCTATAAAGATTTTAGATTTATTTCTAATTTAATTCTCTTCTGATCATCAGATCTTTACAACATTCTGATGAGCATCCTCTGGTCCCAAAAGTGACACTTACTAATGGTTCTACTGTATGTATTTGTATATGGATCTCTAAAATAATATTGGGTAAAAATTTTTCAGATTTCTAATGATTTTTCAGTAGGTCTTATTTACCTAATCTTTTAAGTCTAACTTAATAATTGAGTCTTTAGATAACTATGAAATCAATAATCTAGGCAAATTCTATTGCCATATTCAAAAATGAGTAATTTTTTTAACGCTTTCTCCTTCTGTTATGTCATTTAAAATGTGACAATACATAACGTATAGTAAAAAGTCTGAACTTTTATAAATAGTTTCAGATTTTTATTTTAAACTTTCTTACCGTTCAATTTTTACCACCTGTGTACTGCGGTGCGTTTTTTGACAAGAAAATTAAAAAAAAAATTGGCTGTTTAGGAGGGTGTTTACGTTACTTTCATACGTAGGTTGATAGCTCTCAGCTACAATACTGATGAACAAACTTAACAAAAAACAAAGCAACTTTCGGGGTTCCGTTTAAGAAACTTTTTACCTAAAACTATATTGTATTATTAGTTACTTATCATTTTTGGAATAATTCCTACTAAAGCAGATCTCAGATTCTACTCAAAATAGAAGCAAAAAAATGTAGTCCTAGTTGAGCCGTTCCTCGTCTCTACCGTGATCGGTTAAAGTTCTCAAGAAAAAAGAAAACTAGCATAAAAAAATTTCGGTCTACCAATGAAAAAACAGATCAGCATTGGCTTGAGATTCTTGTCCAAAAAACGCCCCGCAGTTGCATCTCTTCTTAGAGTCCGCCACAGTAACAGCTATCTGTACACAACAATACACTGAATAAAAGATTTCAACAGCATTAAATGTCATTTTTTTCGCGCGGCTACAGAGCTACAGGAAGAAAAATACAGTTCTCTCAATCTTCCACGACCCAAAATCCATTAGTCTCATGTTCACAAAAATAGTCACACTGGCCGAGGTTAAAATATTTCACTGGCCACTTTTTAATCTATGGAAAAGTCTTGTTGGTTTTCAAATGTAGTACCATTAAGAAGCTTATAGTAGTAAGTAGTCCTATATAGCAGTTACTATACTGAGTCCTGGTTCATCTACCTTTGGCTTCTTCAGCTGCACTTGAACTACTTGCAAAGCGATATATGCACGGCACTATTCGTCCGGCATAAGAAAGAGTTCAGCCTAGTTTGGTTATTAATGAGTAACAGCAGTGTATGTACCATAATCCATGCTAAGTTTAAATCTAGAGGTCAGTTACACCTTTAGATTATACCATTAAATTCCAGTTATCGACGTTTCTCTGAGGCTAGAAGCTAGACCTATGCCATTAATGAACTTTTTGCAGCCTATTGTGGAATCAATCAATTTTTCGTTCGCTATTATAAATGCTATTTATCTAAAACGGGAAAGGATGTAATGCATATTATCATCCACACGTTTTAGATGGAACTAAAATTTAAAATTAGGGAAGTAAACGTTTTTTGGGAACTACTGTTCTTTTTTATTTTTCTGTATATAGTACCATGGATGAAATTCAGTTCAATGGAATATTCTAAAGGTGGAACTTCTTCCAGTTTCTCTGAGATAGATACATGTTTTGACAGCTTTGATTCCGTTATAGCACCCGACAAGCAAGCATATTATACAGAAGATTTCTTTAGGCATCAACATCAAATGACCTTACAACAAAGCACTTAAGAAAAAGGTTGGTTGGATACGGTTAAGACATTGTGGCTTTGGAAATTAATTGAAAAATAATCTTAAAAAAAAACTGCAAAAATATGCGTGTGAAGCATAAAATATAATTACAATAACACGAACAGAATAAAAGAAATTATATGGAAATGTATCTTGAGTTGGAGTCAAGTTTTTCCAATACTTAATACCAGTGGTACATGAAAATTTTAAAAATACTAATATGATAAAGGTAAGCAATAGAAACGAAGAAATATTTTTCATTATTTGCAACAATTTTCAAATGGGAAAAATTATACAGCATCTGTAGTAGACGCTTAATCAGGCACTTTTCTGACGATACATGCGATGAAAAAATTGCTCTAAGCTCTTTTTATGTTGAAATGCTTTTTTATAAGGAATTATGCTTTGTCCATTTTAGAAATTTCGACTTGAATGAGGGTAAATTGCCTAATCTCAAAGGGGAAATTTCAGCATGAATCTAAAAAGTTCCTTTTTTTAGATTAAGCGTCTCTACCATTCTTAAAATTCAAAACCTGTGTTGAAATAGATATCTCCTAGATCCTTTTTAAAATGCTAGACATGGTTTCACCATAAATACATTTTTTTAGTCTTAGCTACTCCCACGTAGGGAATTGCTAGCAATGATGCATTTCGTAGTGTAATTCGATTGCGATGAAATCTAAACCATACTGCGTTCGTTTCTTCATGACAGAGCAAAACTTACTTTGACATGATTCCAGAAGCTTTGGAGTCATGCCTCTCATATTTTTGCAGTCTTTGATCATGTGGTGAATGAAGCAGATAAGGAAAAATTCTTGCAATAAGGTATCCAATGGATGATATCCTTTAAAGCACAAGTTTATATTTTTTGAATTACCATCAACCTTAGAAAAAACACAGGCAACTCAATTGGGTGAATTTTATCATGCTAAAGAGAGTAAATTAGGCTGCCTAGAAAGAATGTTTCGGGTCAACCATAAAATGTAGTTTTCATAAAAGAACTTAAAGCTTTCCTCATTAAAATTAAATTAAAAAACAATAATAAGGCGAAAAATTTCATTAGAGTAATAGTTTTAATAGGCAGTTTTCTCTTTTAAAACAATGGGACAAACAAACTTTTGAAATTGCTTTTGAGCAAAAGTTTCTTAATGATTGGTGCTACTGATATATTTATGAAATATTTCCTTTTCAAAACTAATTCTTTAAGAGGGTAATTTTAAGGAAAGAGGCAGGACCCTTTGTTTTTGATTTTTTATTTGCGTTTGCTTTTTAAAAAACCATCATATCCAACTAGATATATCATTCAAATTTCAATGGTTATATTCATTAATTCCGATGTGTTATTCTAAGGTCGGCAGAGAATTAATTGAACATACAAAATGCAACTTAAAAACATCAGAAATACAGCGACTTTAGACTAGAAAGCTTTTCGGCTGTAACTAAAGACATGTTTACAGGTCAAGCGGTAAGTGGGTTGAAATTAAATCTAGCGTTGATTTTAAATTGCCAGCCTGAAAATAACTTGTGTTGATTAACTTTCGAAACATTAATCCACCATTAAAGGTTGGGGAAAATGAAAAATCTGAATACAAAATTCAAAGATTAAAACCCGTGTTTGAGAGCCAATAACACGGCATACACATTTTTATATGCTACGGCCAAAGCCTTAACTCTACCCAGATCATAAAGGGACTAAAATACCGCTTTAAAGAACTAGAAACCAAAGCCAAAAATTCTTTTCTCTTCAGGCTTCGGATTTGGTCCATCTGGGCAGACTTTAGACTTCAGCCCTGACATACACATCCGCAATAGCGTTCATACGAGTTAGGGTTCGTTTCCATTGTTAACGTGACGGCGACTTCGACCAATCATATGGAGCGATCAAGTGCGATTAACGTTATAGATCAGTAAAAAACTGTTCTGAAATGCCCCCCTTAAAGTTACTTCGCCATATTTGGCTACTGCTCTTATCTGAGGGTGGATTGACACACGACGTTCTCACGCGATAAACTGCCGGACGTGACAGGCGCTTTCAGTCCCTTCCATTGGTCCTTGACATTCAATACTTTTATGTTATAGCAGCTAAAACAAGGGGGGATACTTGAGAGAGTACCTATGCCGGTTAGACCTTCAAATTCCAGAAGAACCAACCTCACTTGGTGAGGCCATATAAGCAGAGCTGCTACAGAACGCGTGACCGAAAGTCTCAGGGCCGTATTCTGTGCTACCTTACCAACAACGGTTAAACAGCAATGAAAGAATCACCAACTGGGTTGGTAGAATCCTTCTTTGAATGCTGGTTAATTGCTGATGGTCAAAAACACAGAATACGGCCATCAGTCAGCTGAGGCAAAGCCCCTAGTTTCCCCTAACTTGGTCCTCATTTCATCGACCCCGGCAGGATGAAAGGACGAGTCTACCTTGCCCATCCCGAGAACAGAACTCGGACCTGTGGAGTATCAGCGAGATAGGTTACTATAGGCTATATAGCCGTATGAACCAATGGCAGAGACGGTACGCACTTGTCGAGTTTTTCGCTGGAAAGCGTTACATGCTAGTCCACCACGATTCGTCGAAGCCGACGTCAATGTGTGGGACCATACGGACCTGAATTGATATCTCCATAAGGATTATATCTCTTTGGCATATATGCAGCAGATAGAATTGGTGAATCACTGTAAAAAATATTGCACGTTACACAATAAAGTGTTGGAAAGAAATTGCCACTATATCATTGAGAGACGTTAGGGGTCATCCATAAATTACGTGAGGTCAAAAAGGGGGGGGGAGGGGTTTGGAAAAATCTCACCAAATCTCACCAAGGGGGGAGGGGGGTCGATTAAAATCTCACGTCAACTTTTTAAGTTAGAAATTATACGATTTTCTTTTTTTTAAGTATGAGAAAGGATAAGAAACTGAAAATGATTTAAAAAAAGTTGTAGGTAAATCTCACTTGGGGGGAGGGGGGGTCCAGCAAAATCTCACTAAATCTCACCAAGGGGGGGTCCAGATTTTGGAAAAAACGCCTCACGTAATTTATGGATGGCCCCTTACACCGCGACACGGAGGGAGCTCCCACCAAGGCTCGAAAGGAAATCCCACTGTGACTCGGATGGATGCCCTACCTAGACTCAGAGGGAGGGATGTACCTCTTATACTCAGAGATAGTTTCCACTTATGGAGGATTTATGGAGGATTTACACCACTGCTGTAAAAGAGACATCAGCGACATTTTCGGCATATTTTAGTACCCGCTACTCACAAAAGATGGCGCTCGTCAATTGGTTTATTGGAATAACAATTGACGAGCGCCATCTTTTGTGAGTAGCGGGTACTAAAATATGCCGAAAATGTCGCTGATGTCTCTTTTACAGCAGTGGTGTAAATCCCCCATTAGACTCAGAGGGAGATCCCACTGCGAATCGGAGGGAGGTCCCATTGCGACTCAGAAGGAGCTCTCACCTAGACTCGGAGGGAGACGTTACACCCTTCGTGTCGCGGTGTAACATCTCTCAACGACATGGCGGCAATTTCTTTCCGCCACTTTATCACGTATAACGCGTTCCACATTTCTTTTCAGCGTGGTGTTAACGTCAGAAGCAACGGAAACGGACCCTATATGCAGCACAGAAACGTCGTTTGCTCAGACGGGGATGTCGAAGCGGGGCCTGGGGGTGTAGGAGACCCTGCCGGCACGCATGCGCACCGCCGCGGGACTGGCTGCGGGCGGCGGCGGGGGCGGCGGCAGGTGGTCGGTGTCGATGTCGGGGGCGCGCACCAGGGGCTCGGGCTCCACGGCCAGCCGCAGGGCGCCTCCTCGCGGGGGCAGGGCGGGCGGCCCGCACAGCCCCTGCATGCCCTTCTCGATGGTGTAGGCCTCCATGCCGTTGGCTCGAAGTCGCTTCTGGGCTTGCAGAGTGGCTCGTAAGGTCTTTTTCTTCTGGAAAAGGGGACAACATCAAGCTCTCATTTCGGCGAGCGTCGGCGGGCTTATTTTGGCGAGTTTTTTTTCCTCACCGCGTGCGATCTTAATGAAAAGTTTCACCACGACTAAATTTTCAATGTCCTCTTTGCGTAAAGAACGCCCGCCTTAGATCTAAAAGGCCGGTATGTCACAGAAATGACGTTTGTAGGCCTCTGAGCAATGAGCATGCTCGTTTTCGTTCAAAAGTTTTAGCACAGGCTTTCCGGCGTACTACTGGGGAACTATTGAGCAAAAACGAATCAGCTCCGATGCCTACACCAACAGTCATCAACACTGACGGTTGAGTGCTCTGGCCAAATTCTTATGGTGCTTACATAAGAATAGGCGTTGCAACTGTGAGGTCATCATTTTAAAATTCATCACGACGATAGGAACTAATGACGTCACCATCTACCTTTGCTTACATACGAAATACCATGCCATTATTTCGTGATGACGAAAATACAGTCAAGGGATGGCATCCCAAAACTTAGTTTTAATGACTTAAGAAAGTCTTGATCGAAATGGCCTGAGCACTAGATCACTGAAATAACGTGGTTGGCATGACATGCTGAATAACCATGGACATGTATTGGCTGGTGTCTGGCCACTCCTGTTTACTAATATTTCAGCGCATGCTTGATAATACTCATACTTTTTAAAGATTGGATTCAGGTGATCTGGAATTGTGATTTGGCTTCTAGACATTACCACTGACGATAAACTGATCTGGTCATATTGTCACCGAGATTAACACTGATGGTAGAGGCCCATGGAAGCAAATATGCTACCAAAAGTTCAGCTTCAATTTTCAGCAAGGTTTTAAGTTATTGCAGAAATAATTGCACGCTCAGGTAGTACAATTTATAAATTTTAAGTTCATCCCCCAATTTCAAAATTTAATCGAAAAAAAATTGTTTTCCTTTTATGGCATTTTTACTTTATTTGGCCCCAAACTACATGAATAAAGCAAAAAAATATTTTTTTCATAGGTATTTCTGGTAGTGGACATAAGAGGATTCAGGTTTCCCTTTCCTTTGACTTGAAATGAGTGGGCTTTAATCCAAGCAGTACAAAAAACGACGAGTGTGATAAGTTTGCTATGCGTGATGGGAAATAAAATTGTAAATACTGAAACCTGAAATTTAACTTCTCGGATTTGATGTTCTTTTCTGTATATCTCCAAATTATTATTGCCGTTTAATTAACTTTGGAAGCAAAGAAAAGGTGAAACTTTTACCAAGAATGCACATGAGGATAAAAAATATCGTCAAGTTTATCAACCCACCCACATTGTCACTTAGTTAATACCTCCTCAGTTTCTTATCTCTATACTCAGGAATAAGGTGAATCAAATACGGATTGATGTATTACGCCACCCCTCTTCATAAGTCAATATGTCCCCAGAAACCTTCCAGCAATCCAGGATCTTCCTCTTGTCAATTATCTATGTTTTAATAAAAAAATACACTTTTGAGTTTGGGGGTTCTCTCTCTGGGTTAAATGCTTTCATATAATATAATTAAGATTTGCAAATAGCGGGAGCCTTTATAACTTGATAAATCTCTAGATGGTTTTAACATTGAATTAATTTGTTTTAATGTCAATCTAACTACAACGAAAGATTGAACTCACTAACTGATATAAATTATTTTATAGTTAATTTTCTTGTAATTTAGTGAGAAATGTACATGAGAAATTATTAATTTTTCAGCTAAAAATTTTTTAAACTTAATTTTTATCTTCAAAAACTTTTTTGTTGCATAAACTGAAAGAGAACACAATTTAAAGAATATTTTAGAAAAATTTATTTTAAGGCATTTAACATGGCACATTTGAGATGAGTTGTGCTACTATGGAAGTGTAACCAATAGGGATTTCAGTTCCATTTGTTTGGCACCACAGTGAGGCTTTTTAGAATTCCATAAGAGAGAAAAAGCACTTTCATCTGAAGAAAAGGGGACGGAATAGATTTGAATATAGGCAGAAGAAAATTTTTACAACGGTACGGAACACACACAAATCAAATCAACCTGGTTTCATTCGTCTGAATCTTTCCTTCAAAACTTGCTACACATGTACTGGATGCAAAAGCAATTCAATTCCAAAAGAGTGTTTGGAATTCCGCTACAGAGCGAATCATTTTGCAAAAAGTATTGATTTCAAGGGACAAATATAGTTTTTTAATCCTATATTACGTTACAATAGCACCGTAAAATTCATGTTAGATGGAAATATTGAACCAATAACTTAACTGGATTTAGTGTTACTGTGGACTATCGAAAAAAATATTGAAAACTATTATTTCGGTACACATATGTATTGTGAACAGAGGTACGTAAGTATATCTTATTTCGGTACATAAAGGGGGTATTCGATTCACCTTTCTGACCTACCAATAGGTTCGTAAGTATAGAAAAATAAAAGGCACTCAGGCGTTCGTGAAGAAAAATAAACGATCATTTAGTTAAAATATATTTAATCGAGAATGGTTTGAAATTCTTTATTTTTAAATAACTTTAAAGGTCACTTAAAAAAGGTGACTGAGTAATAAGTTCTCCTCTCATATGCATACGTGCCAGAAGATTAACGGGGAAAGGTTAAAAAAGTTCACAATGGTAAGTTTTATACTATATTAATTAAACTGGTTTTCCAAGATGCACATCACAAGCGGGCATAGCAGAGTTAACAAGGCAACACAAACATAAGATAGTAAAACGGTTGTGGTCTTCTAATTAAAAATAAGCAAGATACTGTGTAGTACATTACACAATCAATATATTACTTACATCTTTAAAGTCATCTCTTGAATCGATTTGTCAATAGCAATAACTGATTAATCGATTGATTGTGTAATTGTACACATAAAATGGATGCATATGCCAGAAAGCGTAACTTAAAATGCATTAACAGCTGTGAAAAAGACTTCTGTATACTTCACTTTTAAAAATTAATTTCTTTTAGTATAAAAATTGTCCAAGAACTAAAAATTTTGAATCCCATCCCCTTTTGATTTTATATCTATACGGTATACATTTAGGACAAGTTACTGTTAAATTTACTAGTAAAAAAGC
Source organism: Tetragnatha versicolor (assembly GCA_024610705.1). Classification (NCBI taxonomy): domain Eukaryota; kingdom Metazoa; phylum Arthropoda; class Arachnida; order Araneae; family Tetragnathidae; genus Tetragnatha; species Tetragnatha versicolor. The sequence goes on along the minus strand of JANDEH010000011.1, from coordinate 21,865,964 downwards.
CTAGGAAAAAACACCATAATTCAGATTAAATTAGATAACGAGTCAATATAATCATCAAAAAAGTTCATAGATAAATTTAGAAACGGATTGTTTTTAAACTCTATGAATAGGCCGTCTCTTGATGAATATTTTCGCCTTAACGAAATTATTACTTTATTCTAATCTTTAATTGAAATATAGAGAAAAGTTATATTTTTTAAGGTAGTAATAGCAGACACAACCACGCTTACAACTTTAAACATTAATGATTAATACTGTGAATAACATCGTGAGAATTTAGCTGTCTAAAAAAGGTTGAAGATAGAATCTTTAAATACTTCACAATAGTTGGAACTTTAACAAGTAGATTTTAACATGAAAAAAACTTAATAGCAGGTACAAAATATAGTTTTTAAAAATTGTTAAAAAGTTCATAAAACTTCTTATTTATTTTAGTGTTATTTCGTAACTAATGCTCTAGACCAGTGTTTCCCATCGTGGGGAGCACGCCCCACCCGGGGGGCAATATGATTTTCTAGGGTGGGCAATTTGAAAATTGTCAACCAAATTTCCCTCCACTACGTGTCAGGTGGGTCACGGACTACCAGGTTTTATTTACTTTCCAAGAAGGATTTTCGGGAAAAAAAGAAGTGACATGAGGGGCAAGGAAGATTTAGAAGGGCTTTGTAGGGGCATGGACAGAAAAGGTTTGGGAAACACTGCTCTCAACATAAAACTGGTAGGATCAAAAGGATAGGATACTCTAAAAATCGATAATTATGTTCAAAATGTAGTCGGTTGATAAAAAACATCGCTTGCTTTCAAAAAATGTTGAATTGGTATGATTTAGTAGTAGTATCTGGATTAACACGCCAAATGGCACCGATGTCACTATTGCTTGGTAAAAAAAACTTCCCAAAGTGTTAGTATTTCAAAAACTTTTCAACAGATGCATTTGAACCATGCAAGAGCCAAGATATTGGGTTAGGTCTGGTCAGAAGAAAGTCCTTTTTTCCATGGCATGCCATTCAAGAGAGTTCATTCAACAGAAGGGAGATAGATTTTGGAGTAGTCAATGCCGTTTGAGCTGTCTCCATCGTTGTTTTGAAAAGCCGTTTAAAACTGTTTTTGAATACTTGTATAACATTTCTGTTAAAATGATCACCTGTTAAAGTTTACCTTTACTTTTCCTTTTAGCGTGTTTGTCATTTTGTAGGCCTATTCAAGCGAGCCTTTTGAAGAATCTGCTATTTGTTACTGGCTATTGCCGAGTGGTACTTTACTACACCGACAGGCTGGCGAAGATATAGTTCTGGCTAGCTGGAAAATCACCAAGAGGTGAAATGTAATTGCTGCTTAATGTTAAATGTGATTGGTGGAGTAGAGAACACAGACCAATTGGTGATCTTATTTAGATTCAAACCAAATTGATCTCTCTCTGTAATTACATCTAACTCAATTTAAATCAAAATAGTTAGGGTTATTGAAAACCAAATGTTACTGAGGTCTGAAACCGATTTGCAAACAGAAAGGCATACATTCATGCTTCAATAATATTTCACAACTTAACATCCTATTACTATACTCAAATGTCTTCAACTTGCTTAGTGGTGGCTGGTGACCACCAAAACACGAATTACATGAGAGCTCAGCACGACATTGACCATAGGAATCAGGGTATAGAAGAGAGACACCCTATAGTAGAGTAGGACAGAAGAAAGAGAGAAGACAGGAACAGAGAGAGTGGGGTAGAGTGGCTTCCGAAGGTCATGCAGAAGAGAAAGGGACATCAGTCATGATACAAGAGTCCGGGCCATCATTTCTTGCAAAAGAGAAGATACTTTTCGGTTCTTGGAGACGCCAGCGCCAGTCCCTATTGGAATTTATTACTATGCAACATTCCGATTTGAATAACTTTTGGTAGAAGCTTCAAAATTTGAAGGGATGTACTAAATAATAGTTTGCAAAAGTGTATCGCATAAAAAGCAGAAAGAATGGCGGTATACAGCTAATGAACTTCATATTTCTATCTTTTTTGACGAAGGGCCCAGGAGTGCAAGGTCCCGGTTGGGAGGTCAGCCGAAGCAGATATCACCAACGTGGGTCTATCGACCCACTGAAGGGATGAAAGGTTGTGTCGGACTTTTCCAGCCTAGAGAGCCTGTATACGAGAGAGAGGCGACAACTCGCTTAAAAGCGTCTCTACGCATCCTTCCGCGACGTAAAAACTGTCCAAACTGTATCATGCCGCTTGTCTCGCTCTCATGCTAATCCTATGGAGGGAAACCTAACTCCGCCTGCGGTGAACAGAAAACGCTGTTGACCAATCAGCGCGCTATACCGAGTTGTCGCCTCGTTCTCGTATACAGGCTCTCTAATCCAGCCTGGGGATTGGCCACGCCCCTATGGCATAGGAAGTTTTGTATTTCTTTAACTCTTATTTTTTGTTTATGTGAACATTCATAATACTGTTCAGAGTTGTATTAGTCCATAAAGGATAATGAAGATAAAGGTTGTTCACACAGTTCAGTCCAAATCGAAACGTGAAAAATCAAGATAAATCTTTTTTTTAATTCCTATTCAGGTGTAATTTGGGTCTATCCACGATTCCTCGCCAAAGATGGTGACCTGGATCCAACTTATCAGATTCTTAAAACATAAAATTGCCATTTTTAAGGATACAAGTTGAAGCCCAAAAGTAACGAGGACTTCATAATGTGTCGTTTGGCGTTCCGTGAACAGAAAAGCACCTCAGAAAAACTGTTGAAAGAGCTGGCATGCCAACAGAAAGGGTGGTTGCAAGAGCAGCTTACCTCGTCCTTGGCGGCTGCCTTGGAAAAGAGCGATAAGGGTTTGGGAACGGTCCCCGACGGGGTTTTCTGTGGAACCAGGCAACCACTTTTAGGACACAATATCATTCATTATCCACAACAAACTACATTCATTACAACGGCTTCTCCCGTTCGCTGGGCCCAGAGGGGAAAAGTCTAGTATCTTGCATGTGATCCAAATGACCAAAGCACGGATTTCAATCAATCTAATATAAGTGTGACAAAGGTATTCAAAACGGTACGTTTCCGCAACGGAAATGCCCGATACTTTCATAAGAAAAATAAGAAAACTTGTACTAGGACTCTTCTTAAAGCTAACGTAAAAAATAACCTTCCCAGACTCGAAATAAGTTCTAATAATTTCAAACTCAAAACAACGAGGGAATATGAGTTCAAATTAAACAAGGTTCATTTTAGACGGAAGGGTAGAAAGCATTATTTTTTGACAGAGCATGAACAAGTAGTTAACAGAAACTATTCGTTCGATAAACTGTATTACTTGTACTATTTAGATATTTATAATATATACCAGAGATCAAATTAATAATAAATATTGACAATTCAGTGCAATTAAAACAATTAAGAAATCGAAGCGTATCTAATAGAATAAGTTCTAAGAAGGCGTCTCCATAACGGAAAAGTACCACACTCTCTGCCATTTGGTGGAATACCGGATACTAGACTTATTTTCTAACAAAACATTTTGTTACTTTGAACTTACTCTTGTTTGGAATTTTCTTTCCAGCCAAGTGTGCTTACATAAAAAATTCCTGAAAATATAGACATCTACAAAAGAGGTGTATACTAAAGACTATCCACAAATTTGAAAAGTTTAATTTTTAGTCGTCAGATGTTTTTGTGTTTAGGTTTTCCCATTTTTAGGATGAAATGCATACATGTAGGGTAATAAAACCCTTTAATTAATTAGAATTACGGTACTTAAATACAGATGAATATTTAGAGTAGATATTCCCAAACTTTTTTTGTCACAGAGAACATTTTAGGAGGAGAATTTAGAATGATGGCATATTTAGGAGAGATGATCTTATTAGAATAACAGAACTTAAGTCCAAAATTTGATATAAGTATAAATTTATGTTTCTTTTAGAAAGCATTTTAAGTGATAGTTGTTTAAGTCAAAAATTCACTGCGTGGATGCATAAGAGTTAGCTCCAAAAATGCCTTCTTTCATAGGAACCAACACTAACTCAATAACGAAGAACCTTCAATTTACGGCCGCATTCACCGCTAACCTGACCGGAGGTTAACCAGCAGTCAAACTTCCGATTGGCAGTTAAAGAAGGAAATCTATAGTTTACCCGCCAAGCGGAGGTTTGACTCCCGGTTTAACTGCCGTTCAGGTTGGAGGTGAATACGGCCGTTAATGGAAACTAATTTCGGTAGACATAGCCAAACTGTTATTATAAACAAACAGCTCTTTTCAAAAGAAGTTAGGGAACCTCTGGTGTTTAAAAACCTCGGCTGCGGTGAAGATCGGAATTTGGGTGTATAGATAGAGGTAGGAAGGAAGGAAGATCGCACCTCTACGGCTCCCCTCCACTTGTCCGCGGCGTGTCGCGCAAGTTCCAGTCTCCTCTGCTTCCTTGTCTGGTGCTTCTTATAGATGATCTCGATGATGATCAGCCCCACGCCTCCGACGATGCCGGCTCCCACCAGAATGAACACCCCTGGTGACATAAAGGGCAAGTCAAGGGCAAAGGACGACATAAAGGCATTGACATTGTCGTCAAGCAAGGGACGACAGGGCAAGTCAAGACTTTCTAAGGTAATTTTGTAAACCATGAAGGTAATAGAGAGGGTCTGCTTACCAGCCATATTCTTCAAGCCCAGTGTTGCGGGAAACTTTTCATTTTTCTCACACGTTTCGCTTCCTTGCAAAATCCAACGGTTATCCAGTTCTTCCATATACCCACCTATAGAAAAGGGTGTTTTTTAGTCGATCATGAATTAGTGCCCTTTTCTTTAGCAAGGATATTATTTCATTCATTTCATTATATAAATTTTATTAATCGTATAGCCTAGAAATATGTAGATCCTGAACAGCTCGGAAAACACTTTCACCAAGCATCTGAACCTCTTCACCAAAAAATAAAAGCCTTCACAAAAAGATGGTTCCCTAGAACTATAAATATTAGTAGTAGATATGTTACGCGGTGAAAGACCGAAATTTGGTGATTGTCGACATTCACCGTGGAATGTCGACAATCACATGTTCGCTTATCTGTGAATGTCGACATTCTCCAATTTGGGACTTTCACCGTAACAGATACATCAAGTATGACACGGTTTCTTATTAGGTACTTTGGTTGAAATTAATCCTGGATTTCATACTGCAACTTGGTGCCAAAAAAGTTGCCAAGAAGAGTGGCACCCGGTTGTAATATAACATTGAATCCTGTCCCGAAATAGCTTTATGGCCGTATTCAGAAACTTAAACACGAGATGGAAAAGAGACGGAAACGTTGAAAAAACCACGGCCACTCAGAAGAGGCCGTTTCGAAAGCTCGATCTATAATTGAGCGCTCATGCTGCCATCTGTCGAAAAACGTCACAAGTAATTATACACTGATAACACAAATTTTTAAAAACACTAGATGCCCATTACCTTCGTAATATATTAATGGCTGAGGACCCTTGTGGGTAATTAATAGCTGTTTTAGATTTTTTGGAACTATTTAACGGACCACAAAAAGTGTAAAAGCAATCGGAATACGGTTCGAATCTCAGAACAATATGGCGAACGAGAGCTGTGGAAGTTTAAAATCTCTCTCGTTTAAGTCCCGTTCTCGTTTCTATCTCGTGTTAAAGTTTCTGAATACGGCCCTTACTGAATTGTCTGCAACGAAACCATTACAAAAGCGGTTTATTAGGAGTGATCGGCTTACTCTCGTGCATGCCGAGTAGTGCGAGCGTGACCTGGTCCGCCCAAAGGCTGTGCTTCTGCAGCCCGATGCCGTACCCGGAGCGCCCAAACTGCTCGCCCGCGGTCACCAGGTTACAGTCTTGGGCGGCCTCGTACTCCAGGCGAGAGGAGTCCCAGATGAAGGCACTCAGACCACTGTGAAACACATCATCTCGTAAGAAAATGATAGTCCACTTTAACAAATTACAAATATCAACTCTCAAGACAAACAAGTGGACTCTCTTCTGGAAATTGCGCAGAATAGGAAAATTTTAGGGTTGTTCGGTTTATTGCATTTATATATAGCTATGGATGAGGATAGACCTTTACAACCCTCAGTGTTATGGTCCTCCAGAGAAAAGAAAACACTCCTTAGGGTGCATCTAGAGATCTTTTCACGATGATTGTCAAGAGTGAAAGATTTATGAGGAGGGGAGCATCTTTTGTCCGCTAATTAACCTCAGCTAACCACAAAAAACGACCAGGCTCCTTCGGGCATTCGGGGGAGATAGGAAGCATTGATAATATCGCCTTCCTTTTGTGTGGTTAGCTGAGGTTAATTAGCGGACAAAAGATGCTCCCCTTCTCATAAATCTTTCACTCTTGACAATCAACGGGAAAAGATATCTAGATGCACCCTTAGGCCACTTACGGCCAATTAGCGAACAAAAGAAACCCCTCTTCGAACGAAGGTCAGGAAGGTTCCCTTTTGTTCACTTGTGGGTCCACGCAAACTTATAGGGTGCATCTAGATATTTTTACCCCGACGATTGTCAACAGCGAACAATTTATGAGGAGGGGAACATCTTTTGTTCGCTAATTGACCTCAGCTAACCACACAAAAGGAAGGGGATATTATCAATGCTCCTAATCTCCCCCGAATGCCCGAAGGAGCCTCGTCGTTTTGTGTGGTTAGCTGAGTTCAATTAGCGAACAAAAGATGTTCCCCTCCTCATAAATGTTTCGCAATGTTGACAATGGTCGGGGTAAAAAAAACTCTAGATGCACCCTTCTGGTACCAACGACGAGGATCCTTCCCGCATTGATTATCTACCCCATCGCTTTGTGTGGTTAGGGGGTTGGAGGGGAACTCTTTTGTTCGCTACTGCCCGAAGGACCGTTGTCCAGTCGATCATAAAAGTTAGCACTATCTCCCGCTACGCTCTCTCTGCTCTGGCCGTTGTAAAATTCTATCCTCACCCTAATGGAAAATAAATATAACCATCAAAAATATCCAAACTTGCTATAGATTTTAGTAGGTTTAGTCCGATCTTAAGCGAATTAAGAGAATGTGCAACCCCCCTTTCATTAGTGATTCTGAACTCCCTTGGGGGCGGGAGCTCCCTTTATGTTTTGCAACGACCTCTTGAGATACATAGACATGAATGGGTGATTCCCTAGTTTTATATTGAATGTGTCTTCCTTGACTCCACTGAATACTCAAAGTGTAGAACAGACATTTATTTACCCGATCATATTTAATTTCAAATTAAATTAAATTTTGTTACAAAGGCAACTGCTACCCATACTCAATATGCTGAGGAAGCCGCGAGGGGAGTAAAAGAAGGAGGCGGCCTGAGTCGTCGAAGCATTTATATTTATAATGACTCTTGATGAACCAGGGGAAGAACAGCTAGTCCTAGAAGACATCTAGCATTTGCTTGATGCCATCCTATCATAATACTTTGAACCCTGGTCACCGAAGACAAATCAGTATACCCTTAGTAAGCGTTCCGAACAAATGAGGTTCATTTTTCGTTGTCCCCCAAAGAAAGTCCAAAACGATAGCAGTCTCATAATATTAACAGCTTTTACTATACTTTGCATCCCCCTCCTTTAACTTGAAAATCTTGCCAGTTATTACGTTGTTCTTCTACCGAAGAGGTGATATTATCATAGCTTTAGTTTTAAAGTCAGATAGAACTTAACTGTAAAGATAGGGGGAAATTACATTGAAAATTTAGAAAAAAAATTATTTTAAGCTTACTCCGACTTGACGGCGGCGATGGCTTCTTCAGCGGTGTCATAATTCTTTCCTTCCATGGTCCGATACATGTTGGAAAGTTCGACTTGTCTGCGGAAATACATGTCCACGGAGCTGCCTTTGACAGTGGCGTACTTGAAGTTGTCCATTGGGTTCCTCAGCTGTAACAAACAGTGAACTGCTAAGTTTCAGTAAATCATATTCACTTTCTTTTATGGTAGGAGAAATACACTACCCAACAATAATGGATCAGATGCCGCAATTGGATTTGCTTGAAGTTGTGTATGCTTGTTTGTTGGTGTTTTTCGTGATATAGCCTGGAGCCTTTGCATGATGTCTGGGTGAATGTTTTGAAATGCATCGTGAAAGATTTTAACAATTAGATTCTTCTAATGTTAAGATAACCCCCAACCTGTTAAGATAATCCCCATATAACATTGGGGGAACAAGTTAGAAAGTCAGTTAGATTGATGCTTATGCCCTTATCCCTCCAAAATCTACAGCTGAGCTGGCGACGTCCTATTGCAACAGGAATGGATTAAAATACCCATATCTGTGATATGAATTCCTAAAGAAAGTATGTCCAAAAGGGTTACTAATAAAACAGCAGTATTGGGGGCAACCCCTAATTAAACCATCTACCTGTATTATTTCCTTATACTATAATATCGTAGCTTAAGATGACACGTGTACTATCTAACGTTTCGATTTAAGTACTATATTCCTATTTCAGAAGGCGTCAAGACGTACTTAGTGCTTATTCGGCAACACTTTTGCTGTCATCTAAACATCTTTAGGCCAGGCGCGCACTGGAGACTTTAGTCTCGGTGACTGGAACATAATTGTCACTTGGGCTACAGCCAGAAGCTACAGTGAGCGCATCAGGCGACGAGACTCATAGAGATCCACTGCTCTCGAGTGACAGTTACGTTCCAGTCACCGTGACGGAAGTCTCCAGTGCTCGCTTAGCCTTAGGGTATGAAACGTTTGTGAGGCAACAAAATATGAAAAGCGCCAATCACGCTTTCTGAAATTGATACAGGGATTTCGAAAGTCCCTTTCACAGCTTTTATTCGAAACCAAAGCATCCTAGGATCATAGAAGTAAAGTCCTCTATGGTTTACCCCTAGCCTTTCGCCGCTAGGGGAGCTGTAAGTCATCTCAAAATATACTCCATAGTCAATTACCTAGGGGTAGGGGTAGGTCTGACCCTACGAGACGTTGTTTCCAAATGAAAGCCTTGAAAAGGGACTTTTGAAACACCCTGTAAAGCACATGTGGCACCTCAAGCGACAATATCTTGCTGTAACTTCATTACAGAAGGTAGTATTGTGTCGTACATATTTTCACGTACAGCACATAAAATTAAAACATTACATTTTGTCTTACCCTAGCGTCGTTGATGCCAGTTAGCGAGGTCTCCGGTCTGTCCAACACCAGGAAGGCTGCCAAGTTGGCAGTGTAGGATGCTACGACGATCATAGCGAATCCGGCCCACACCATGCCTAGCACGCGGGCACTGAAACTGCGAGGGGTCCCTAGATAAAAGTGGAGAGATAATTTGCTAGTTCGGAAAAGGAAAACTGAATGAATATGAATAACTGAAAACTTTTTTTATATGCGGTTAACCTAAAGAAATCGGGTCTGGTCGACATTTGAGGTGAAATTTGGTGTTTTTTGGCGAGTAAGCGATTCAACTTCTATAGAACTGGGTAGCCAGAATCCCCTATTTTAACGCCATTTTTGTCGCAAGCCCCGTTTTCTTTGGATTACCCATAATATGCAAACTTTTTTTAAAAGTCCTTACGTGGAACAAATATAGAGGAACTTAAATTTTTAAATCAGCCCTAAAATTAATAGTAAAAACTGTCACCAAAATTAACACAATTTTTCAGAAAGAAATTTTGGCATGGCTGAGTTACTACAGGTCAAAACAGTTTATATACAGGCTACAGGTCAATACAGTTTATACAGGCTTATTCCTGGCTGACAAACTACGTGGTCGGACAAAGTATACAAAAAAACAGCAAATGAGGGGGCAGAACTCGAAGGATTTCCAGTTTCTCGAAACCTTTGATAAAAGCGGGACCCCGGGAGGTTGTGTTAATTAACAAACCCCCAAGTGACTTCGCTTTCCTATCGGGGTCCACTTAATGAATGTTTATTTATGAATGGGGTGAATGTTTATTTACCGCGTTTGCCCTATTCCGAGAAATGACCGTAGCCTAAGGACTCGTCTATACTTTTAGGGTGCATCTAAAGTTTTACTACCCGGACGACCGTCAATCAGTGAACAAAAGAGTTCCAGCGATTGCCATCTCCCCCGAATGCTCACACAGAGATGGGGGAACTATCTTTTGTTTGCTGATTGACGGTCGTCGGGGTAATAAAACTTTAGATGTACCCATAGGCTACGGTTAGGCCACTTCGGCTCATCTCTACTACTTCCTCGGAATCGGACAAAGGAGAAAAACAAACAACCACCCCTCCAACAAAAGCAGACCCCAATAGTAAAGGGGATTCACTTGGGGATCTGTCAATTAACACGACCTCCAGGGGCCCCGCTTTTGTCGGAGGTTCCGAGAGACTGGGGAGCCTTCAAGTTCTGTTCCCTTCCTTTTGTCCGATGGGCGGAGAAGTCATTGATATCACTGATGTATATCCACAACAAACTGATACCCCAGATGAGCCGTCATGACCTTAAGGGCCGTTCAAATATTACGTATAAGCACTTTTTTGGTCATTTTTAACCCCCCCTCCCCCCTAGTCAGCAAAGATAAGCAAACCTCAAACCCCCCCACCATAATTACGTAAGAAACAGCCGGACCCCCCATTTTTACATTTCTTTTAGCAGGTAGGTTTTTTTTCTCCATAAAAATTAGGTGACATACAGTGGGCGGTCTTTTTGTGGTGTAAACCAAAGGGTTCAAAAATGACCCGAAACACTACTTTTTAGGGTATTTCAAAATGTTTGGGTGGTCCATCTCCAGAAAAAAATACTTACGTCAGATTTCCTGATTAAATTTTTTGTTACATTTATTTTTGGCTGAGTTTTTAAATTATTTATGCAAGAAACAAGAGATTTTCGAAAATGCAGCATCTTACGTAAGCATTACTCATATCCCCCCTCCCCCCTTGTCAGGAAAAATAAGCAAAGAGCAAACCCCCCCTCCCCCCTTAGGTGCTTACGTAATATTTGAACGGCCCCTTACCCATAGGATGGCCTGTTTTATATCCTCGCTTACTTGGTGGGGTCAACTAGCGAACAAAAGAATTCCCCTAATCTGAAGAAGATGCTTGGAGTTACCCCCTAACCACACAAAGAGATCGGTGACATAAAAGTGAGATCTTATCTCCCCATACTGGCCGAAGGAGGGCTGTAAAAGTTTAGCTAGGCCCTAACCCCCTAGAGATAAAGACAAACTGCAGACTGACCCTCTCCGATGCCGCTGTTGAGCAGCACCCCCCATGCGAACCAAATGGCGCTGGAGAGGTTGAGGGCGTCCTCCTCGGTGGCGTCACTGCTGGGCAGCTTGTAGCGGCCAAAGGGGCTGAAGCGGTCCAGCAGGTACAGGGCCAAGGCCACCACGTGCACAGACACCATGACCAGGATCCAGAGGGTCTTCTGGAACGGTTGCAGGAAAGACGCCAGCGTCGAGCTCTTCGGGTGCTGCAATCAAGATTCAAATATATTCCGATGTGGAACTATGGTTATATACAATGCATGGGATGTCTCGCATGTCAACTTGGATACCGTTTAATACTTTAGCCAAAGTCAAAAGGTGAGACAACTGGTTTTTATAAGAGCTACTATATTGTATTCGTCACTTAACCATCTTGATATACGTCTGATAATTTGAGCGAATGCCGATGACTCCTTTGGTTTGACAAGGTTTTAGCTCAGTCTGACGTCTCCCTCGTCAGAATTTCGTCAAATGGGTGATTCGATATTACGGGCAGATCCAAAAGGAAGAACTTTGGGGGAGATGACCAAGAAGGATCTCCCAGAGACTCAATAGGCAATAAAAGCGACATAAACTACATAATTTCCCCTTTAATTTTTTTCTGCAGGTCAAACGAGCAGGCGAGCGTGGTGCTGCAACAGGACTAAAGGACAGTTTCCATTTATATATGTTTGCTTGAGGTAAGGCAAAAATGTCTAAGGCAACGGAATGCCTTTTAGGGGACTTTTATCTTTTGTTCTGGTTCTGAACTGGATAAAAATAACTTCATTTAGGTCTTTAAGGGATTTATCTTTTGGTCTCTCTGGGTTTCCGCACGTAACCAAACGTTTAAGTAGAAACGGTTCTTAAGGTTTGGGTTCTATCAGATGCGTGGCGATATTTAACGTTTTAGCACTTAAAATAAGTTACCATCTTGATGCATCTGGTAATTTTAAATTACACCAATGGATTCATTTGGTTCGACAAGGTTATATCCCAATATAACGGATCCCAATAAACCTTTTCAAATTAATGATGAGATATAATGGGTGGATTTAGGAGGAAGAACCTAGAAGAATGTTGTTCATAGTTACGCAGAAAAAATTATTATTAACCAATACAAAATTGCAAAACCTTCCCCCAATATAAATCCACCCATTTGCTAATACTCTGACTGGAAACATTTACATTCTCCTTTAAACTGTTTGATTCTTCTTTGTCTTTTAAAACACAGATCGTTAAATCATCGCATAGCCGAACATTCGAATGGAAAAAGGGTGATGATCTTACCTTCTTTTCTAGTATAGTGATCCCTTGGTACTTGAATGGTTTTGAGAACTCGATGGCTTGAGACCTTTCAGGGTTGATGGTGAGTGGTGCAACCACCATGTCCGCTCTTTCCTCCACCAGGTCTCCTACCATGCCGGTCCATATTTTCTTTTCAGACCCATTCACCTATTAACACACAACAACAACATGAAGGCTATTAGGAAAAAGAACTGACAACAGTCCTCCATAGGCTATACTAATTAACAATTTAAGGATTGCAGCCATATTTCTTTTATTTTTTATTTTAGGTATTTGATTATAATGTAGCAATGTTTGGTATCAAAATATAAACTAACAGCCCCCTTGCACACCCCTTGGCGAAGTTCGAAAAGAGAACAAAAAGTAATAAAGTTACAAATTACCATGATAATAACTCCAAAGAAAGTACAAAGAAAGTATTATTACACTCAAAAATGAAGTTTTTTTCATTAAAGATTCCAAACTTTGTAGGTAACAATCAAGGTCTTTTTCCCTAACGAATCGGGTCCCCTCTTTTCATCGGGTCATTTAGTTCTGAAACACCCTGTATAAATCAATATTAATATTAATCCATTAGGAGTTGACGTAAATTCGTTAAAATTTAATATTTTTAAGCAATGATATCTTTTTAAGGTGATGATGGTTTAAAAGGAATCGGTAAGGAAACCAACATTACATAGTCAAAACTGCCGTAGAGTCCGTCTTCTACTTGGTAAAGAGTGTAAGTAAAATTGAGGTCGGTAGCTAAGGCTTTTAGCAGGTCCATGCAATATCCCCTGCAGCAATACATGTCCGTTTCCCCTATAAAACAGTATTGTAATGTGAAATATTAAAAAAAATAATGAATTCTAGTCACCCTCTTTAAAAAAATAGTTCCTGTGATACATGGGAAAAAAGTCGAAATTTTGAATAGTTGGTGGGTTGAACAACATACCAGTTGTACTATTCTTTCTTGGACATGGAATTTCGTCATCTAAGCACCGACCTTTTTCAATCACTGGTTCAATCCAAGTAAAAGGCTTCTCGGCTACCGTGACCACCTGCACATGAAAGAATGCATTTCAATTTCCAATTATTTTGATCCTATTTTTACAGTGAACAATATTAGGATAGATTAACTGCTCGATCGAGATTTCACTCTCTTCTAAATAATAACCAGTAACATCAAGTAATATTAACTTCATTATGTATTAATTAACCTTGTCTTTTTCAATGATCACACCCCAAATGGTTTGATTCAGTCCTGTACTAAATTCCTTGGCACTGCAGCTTGGGGAGAGGGGCAATGATATGACGTCTATTGTCTTGTGAAATGCCCTGTAGTCGACCGACAAAAGGGATGAAAAGCTGAGTCAACCTAGCTCAGCTCGAGCATAGAAAAACCAAAATGGCGCAATGTCCTCGTCACACCAACAGAGTGAATATAAGAGGCACTTACAGAGCAACACCGAGCTAAGTGACCGCCGTACTCACCACTAATCTAACCAAAGGTTAGCCTGGAATCAAAACATCTAACTGGTAAATGAAAGGAGAATTTCACCATTATCGCTGGTTAAGCGGACAATAAGTGTAAACTCAAAACTACTTCCTTATTGCCTTTCTGGAATTAAATCTGTCCTAGGAATGCCATTGGCATTCCAGCAGATGAGTGGAGGGCTAATCAATGGTCACCACTTTTTCAGTTATAGTCGGCTAGACTAGTACTTGCCCTCCGCTCTCTTGCGTTACCTTCTATACCGTGCTGATGAGCCCTAACAAGGACGATACCGGTCCACGGTTGGAAGCGAGAGTTGTGAGTTTACACTTATCTAATTGGTAGTTGAAGAAGGAAAGCATTTTAAGCTAATCAGAATTGGTGAAAAAAGCTTGATTTCAGATTAATCTTAGGCCAGGTTAGTGGTAAATACAACCGTATAACAGCTTTACATTGGATTTTACTAATTATTGTTGTAAGTGCTTATATTTCAACTTACTTTTAAATGAGTTGGGACGATGTAGCCTCTGGGCTTCTTGGATTCGTTTCCAGGCCACACAATTTCATTGAGATGGAGATTCAGCACCATCTCTAACTTAATCTAAAAGAAAAGAAAACTTTCAGAGAATCCACCAGGGGGAGGTAATGAGAAATGATGCTGCACAATCAAAACCACTCGTTCTGCTCTAGGCCAATTTCTATTAGTAGAAGAACAAACTACTTCATCCTACCTGAGAATAGACGTATTCTCCAACAGTGATAGGCTTGCCGTTGATGACATTGATGATGTCGTAATCACTGTCAATGCGGTCTCCTTTGTCATCGAAGGCCACTCGACCAGTCATGCCCTCCTGTAAAGTCACCTCTTTCAAGAACCTAAGGAAATTAAGAAATAAACATTTTATGAGGAATATTTTAAATACCTCGATATTTCAAAATCGAAGGAACCTTGAAAAGTAGAGATTACTTAATTTGAATGGGGGGGGGTAAAGTTTTCGAGATAACTAGGGTATACAGTATAAATTAATATACTGTAATGGAAACCTGCTTGCCACATCAGACCACCCGAGATCGTCATTGAATCCAATGGAAAATTTGGAAAGGGTTATCAATGCCCTGCAAGCAGCCCTTTAACAACGCCAATGCCACGATCGGAACTGGACGGCTAAACTGTGTGATTTTTTGGAGATAGAAGTTTTTGATTCCAAGGAGACGTCTTGTTCGAGCTTCTTCAATACCCCTAACGTCCTTGAGCTATTTGTTGACTCCGATGCTACTAGGTAACAATACTCAATACTCAGCAACCACCTGGGTACCGAAATCACTGAGGTGAATCATAGCCATCTAGAGCTAGAAGGCCTGGACAGCTAAGAGGATGAGTCATTCTTACCGTCGAAAGCTTTCGAACGATTGGTTGAGGAGCGGGGCAAAACACGAGAAGCGCGCGCTTGTTGGAGGTTTGCCACCTTGAAGACGGAGAGAATGATTCATCGAGGCGAAGTGTCCAGGCCCCCTTGTTCTAGATGGCTATGGGTGAATACTGTTACTTGTTACCAATCATTCATCTCTCAAGCACAAAAAGGATATTCAAAACATATAGTGAAAGAAGTTACCCGATGAATCTCTGCCCTGTATCCCAGTCCTTCTCGTGCGTACTGCAGTCCGCTGGGGCAGGTTGTATCTCGCCAGATGAGTTGTAGTACAGAGTACGAAACCCTCGAGCGATTACCGCCACACTGTCCTTGATGTGTGCCTCTTCGTCAGTTTTCACGAGCTTCAGCCCAATCACCCCTAGATAATTAATATAAATGTCACAGCTCTAAAATATATGTAGTACTGATCTCAAACAAATAGATTTGGTTTTGGTTAGAATCCTTTACTAAACTGCGATACGTTCAGAGGCGTATATACACAATACACATACAGGGTGTTTCAAAAAAGTAAACCAATAGGATATTTCATAAAATACTTCCCCTAGATCCCTACTTATTGAGACTAGTTTCTATTTTAGAAGATACAGAAAATAACTTTTTATACGGTCCCCGTAGATTAAAAACCTCCCAATGAAAAAGTGTTTCTTCATTCATCTCTTAATAAGATACAAAAATTTTCATTTCGATATCTTCAAACCTCCTGATATATGAGAGTTTAAATTTCCATGGTGTCGTTGCAAATTAATTTTTTGAAGTTATTCCTACCGTCGCGTCGCAAATAACAGGTTCGACTTGAACCCTATTTTGCTCTGCAATATTTTAGTCAAAATATTTAGTCCCATCTAATTTGTCGCCACATTTAATGAAAATTTGCAATTAAAAGTATGGATCAGGGGAAATATTTTAGGAACTCTAGCCTATTGTTATCCTTTTTGGAAACACCTGTATGCGTCACTGGATACGTTCGATTCGAAAAAGTATGCATTTACCATTGGGTTTGTTAGGTGCTTGAAGTGCTTGCTCTGATACAATCCATACGTATCCTGGCAAAGTCATGTTCAAGGCATCTACTTCTCTAAATATGCTCTCTGCATCTTCAGTGCTGTTAAAAATAATTGGGATATATATTTTACCATTTCTTTAGTATTTCATATATTAAAAACACTTAATGACTTAAAGCTCATTTCGACTTCACTTTTCATCTTTGTTTTGGAAGAATCATGAAAATTGTGAGTTGGAGTTTCACTCTTTACTCCTTCACTTTTCTATGCAAACTAGCGAAAGTGAAACAGTGTGAATGAAACTTTATTAACACTGTTTCACTTTCAATGTTTATGAGTGATTCACTCCTATGAATAGCTGGTTTGCATAGAAAAGAGAAGGAGTAATGAGTTAAACGCCAATTCACATTTTTTTTCAACTTTCGAATGATTTTTTCCAAAATGAATATCAAAAGTGATAAAAGTATGAATGAGTCTTAACGAAAAGGTATGAAGAGGATTTGAATGTTTTAGAAGTGTGCTTTAAAAACTCTTTCAAAAACTTTCGTACCCTATACTTCAGAGGCTAGTTTATATTGGGTCACACAAGAGGAAAATCTTAAAAAAGGCCCACTCTTCATCTCATAATTAAGAAGAAATTATTTAATGTTTTTTTCTTATTATATACTGTACCTTGCATACAAAATGAAAACTCTGCAGTATCTCCCTTGTGCCTCTTCGAGTTTGTTACTTATTTCTGTTATACCGGTTTCGTATTCTATGATGTCTTCAACCTGGAATTAGTAAACCATTTCAAACAAAATCAAGTCTTTTAAATGTGATGTAACCCTGAATAATAACACTAAATGGTTACCAAAACCACGGGCGTCGCCGCCGGGGGGGACGCGTCCCCCCAATAATTGGGAACATAGTTTAAAAAACTGTTTGTAACTTTTGGTGGCAACCGAAAATTTACTGAATATGTGTTTCTCCAACTTTTGATCATAAAAGATGGTGCCAATATACCAATGGCACCTAATTTAAGAGGCGTATACAAGAGGGGGATGGACACCCCATTTTTAGAACATGATTTTATTTAGAGTAGGTTGAAGCAAGTGAGAGAATGGGAAAGTAATATTCCAACAAAAAATTTTTCTGGCTAGCTAAAAATAATAATTTAATGAGACCCCTAAAAAAATTAAAATTTCAGCACTGGTTAAATGCATAAAAAAATTATTTTTAAACTGTAATAGTATAACACTTAAAATGAGTTTAAACCTGCATTTAAAAGGTCAAATTTCTAAAATTTTTCCGGGGGAGGACCCCCAGACCCCCCTTTTCAGTGAAACGTTCAAACAGTTTATAAAACATTCATTGAGACAGAAGTTAATTAGATGATTCAAAACCACCTTAAAATTGTTAAACGAGGGCGAAACCTATTATTTTTGGGGTAATTAACCAAATTTTGGGGAGGAATTCCGAATCCTTGAGACGTCCCCCCCAATGTTCAGGAGTCGCCGACGCCAATGACCAAAACTATAAAACTCAAGCGTTTTAATAAATTGTTTAACTAACTCGTATTACTTAACAAATAGAAAAGAAATTATCTCCCTCTCTCTTTAAGTCTCTCTTTTTAAAGTCAACTCCAACGATGATTATTCAATGTTTCTTACATCTCTAAAATAGACAAAATAATAAAGAATAACAGAGGACTCCAAAATTGATTTTGATGAAGTAGGTAACCTATAAATACGGCAATATAAGCAGCCGCCATGTTTAGAAACAATTAGGATCTTTGGTCAGATAAATAATTCCCGCCATAAGCATTTAAAGGCAATGGTTAAGATCGCATACATTTCACACAGCCTTCATTATTTGAGGATTGGAGTAAATACCTTGATGCCCGGTTGGTCGGCGAGGTTCTGGAACCTGCCGAGAGTGGAGCGGCCGTCGTTGTCCGAGCTGTGGATGAAAGTGACGCATTTGTAGTTGAGGAACTTCAGGATCTCGATCCACACGTCCGCCTGGTTGGAGTACGGGGGGATCGTCCGCATGAAGGACGTGTGCAGGTTCTGAAACCACGAAATGAGGGGTGTAACACAGAGCCAGCCAGGAAAAAAGGGATTATTCACATTTTTCTAACACATGTTGGAACTAAAGATTCATTCACACTGCTTCACTTTTGATCTTCACTTTTAAAGGAATCCGAATCATCGAAAGTAAAAAAGTGATACATATTTCACTCTTTACTCCTCCACATTTCTATGCAAACTTTGCAGTTCACAGGAAGAACAGTGAAAAAGTGTGAATATGCTTTTAATATTTAGAGGATCATTCGCACAGTTTCACTTTCACAGTTCATGTTGAAGGATTCAAAGCTGTGAATCGCTAGTTGACATAGAAAAGTGAAGAAGTAAAGATTGAAACGCCTATTCACACTTTTCACTTTACTTTGAATGAATCCTCCAAAATGAACACAAAAAGTAACACTTCTGATTTCCATTCACTCATTTATTACCCTAACAAAATGGCACCGTCCCGTCGTGTATATTGACCATGAATATAGTTAATACACAACCGGGTGATTAGAGAAAAAAGCTAAGAGGGGCAGGGTACACCTAGACGACACAAATAGTTTCATTTCAGCATTAATTACATAAAACCAGTTCAAGAGCTGAAATTTCAGTAAATGTTTAACCCCAACCAATCATAATTTCTCAATCTTAAAGGTTTATGATAGCGTATGTATTATTTTAAGATGAGAGGCAAGCTCATCCATCTTCCAAGAAAAGTCGTTTTTCTGCAATGCAATAAAACGACGAGGAGAAGCCGCCTACATATCTATGATCTGTTTAGTTTGAATAGGCGCCTGATAAAAAGTGCTTTCCCCCTCGGTAAAAGCGTAACCATGGTTACGCTCTTTGCGCAGCCAATAGTAAGCCTTCTTCACCATTTTTGACGTTAATAGTTGCCATGGTTACCGATTCAGAGTGGTGGGGGAAGGAAATGTACTCAGGCGCTCCCCAATTCAAAATGAATAGAGTATAGTCATAGCCATAGAAAAAAACCTGCTTGCAAACTAATAAATCTTGGAAAAAGTCAAAGGTTTTTTTTGCAAAAAAAGAATTATTTTTTTGAAGGGGCCGTAAAATGACCCCTATTTTGGCTAGATTGAACCCTGGCAGTTTCTATAAGTCAATATTTGTTACAAAAACGTTTTCAAATATCCTTGTGACTTGAGATATATACGCCCGCCACCTGAGACAGAAATTCCTTCGAGTAGACAGCTTAAAAACTCATCAGGCATCTTCAAAATTAGTTCATAAAGACTCCGAGGTGACAAGGAATATCATAGATGAAAATGACATATGATAAAAATAGGCGACTTCCTTGACTCAGATTCAAATTTATTTTTATGAGTCTTTGTGTTGTAGGTTGTAGATGGCTGTCTAGACTTAAGATTACAGACTATTCTGCCAGAGACGATGAAAAAAAGCGCGCCTAATCCACATCTCAAAAAATCTTAGTTATGAATGTTTTGAATAGCCTTGAGAGCTTGAAGTTTCAACACAGAAGGCAGTGTGAAAATAGATATTATAGTAATACAATAATATGTGCCAATTAGTAATTCTCTCACTGAGAATCAAAATCAAAGTTAGTTAAAAAAAACAAAAAAAGAGAGAAACAGTTAATTTCTTAATTTTTATTCTACTGATAAAATAATACTGTGTTCCAGGTATAAAAACTGCACCTAGGGGAAGGGGGGTTTCCTGATTGCTTATTTTTGCTAAAAATGGGAAAAGAGGATATGAGTTGCTCACATGCATTAAAAACACTGAACTAAATAAATTTAAGAAATTAAACATATATGTTTTCTTTTCAAGTGCGTTTTGTGTTTATTAAAATTAAGCCTTAAGTTTTAAAACATATAATTACTGTCAAAAGTTTTGTACTTAAAACAGTGGGGGTATAGAAGTTACTTTTGTAAATGTAACAAGTGGGTTGACGATTCGCTTTTTTTCTGACAAAGGGAAGGTTTCAAAAATTACAAAAACTATACTTAGGGGCAGTTCAAATATTACATAAGCACCTAAGGGGGAGGGGTAAGCTCTTTTCTTATTTTTCCTGACAAGGGGGGTTGGAGTATGAGTGATTCTAACGTAAGATGTTACAAACACTCCATTTTCGAAAATCTCTTGTTTCTTGCATTTAAAATTCAACCAAAAATAAGTTTTACATATTTTTGTCACTTCTAAACATTTTCTGCAAAAAAAAGAGGGGTCGGGCAGTTTTCTGACGTAATTATAAGGGGGGCTGCCGTTTGTTTATCTTTGCTGACAAGGGGAAGGCGGTCAAAAAATGACCAAAAACTTGCTTACGTAATATTTTAACGCCTCGAAGATTTAAAGTGAAACATTTTTTGCATTATTTTAAATCTCTTAATCCTGCACATCTTCAAGTATCATAAACATTCAGCGTATTAAAAAAAGAACAAAAAACGGCTATACGTCTTTCATATTGCAACAAGTCTTACTGAGATGAGAAATCTATTCCCTATTTCGAATAAGTTCAGAATACCCAAAGAATAGAAACCCCGGTCAATCAAACCCTGAAATCCAAAAACTAGATTGAAATTTCTACAGAATGATAATGTCTTCTCCCCTCTCGACCAGTGGTCATCTTTGAGGCTTTCACAGGGATGCTAAACCCCAACAAAAAATAGTGGGATGCGGCGGAAATAGGAGACCGTAAGGAAAACGGAGCGTAACCAAGGGCAACCAAAAGCGGATTCGGAATCGATATGTGGTCCGGCTACTTGGCAGCTGTCCAAGAAATCCGGCAAGAGGATCTTTGCAGGAGATGCCCTGAGGAGGTCTGTTTTCAAACACTATCATGCGTGGAAAGAATGAATGTTTTGAATTACCTGGTCTTACGTAGTACACCTTAACATTTGTGAGGATTTCAGACGGTATGAATATGTTACAGGCAAAGAGATAAACCAATAATTATTAATAATGTCTGAAGGGATACGGGCAATGTGATAAATTCAATGGTCTTTTATCAATGAGTATTTATCACTTTGCCTGAAATACGTGGGCATTATTAATAATGCCCAGATTTATCACATTTCCCGTAACAAATGCAATTGAGATACTTTTTTTAAGGTCGAGAGCATGGAATTGGAATCTACCATAGACTTTGGAGCAGATTATGGTGGCTATTCATTAGGGTGGTCCTTATTTTTTAAGTTTGGAAATCTTAACGCGACGCCCCTCCAAATTGTTCCATCATACAAATAAATAGTTTTTGCAAAATGTCAGCTCATTCGAATAATAAACACCCGTGCGCAGTTGCCTTGAAGTTTCAAAAAAATACTGATTTTTTCACAAAACATCCCAAAAACCATAGATTAAACCCTCCCAACTTCTTCTTGATTTTTTAATGAGAATCTAATATAGTTATAGTTATAATGTTCCAGATTCCATTCTTCTATCACCCCTCTTTCGGTAGTAAAAATGTTTTAAAGTTAAAATAACTCTTGTAAAGTTGTTTTTCCTGCATTTTAAAAAAGCTAATAACTCCAGAACCATACAACTTAAAAACCTGAAATTTGTGCCATTTTGTTTGTAATTTTATTTCCTTTCATTTGATGTGCAACATAACTGCCTTTTTAAAAAAAATTTTCTTCAAAATAAAAAAAATGGAGAAAAAATTAAATAAAAAAAATTTTTGGAAAAAAAATTTTATTAAATAAATTTTAAGTTTTTCCACTCCCAAAATGAACATTTCTGCTAAATTTCAAGTTGAAATTAAAATTTGATCATGTAGAAAAAAATAAAAGTTTGCGAAATTTTGGCAAGTCCCTAAACATTCCATGTAATTTAACAAAAAAAGGTGTTTTACTCATGGGGATTCCAAAAACTCCCTTGAGGGTGTTCATACGATTTGTACCATGCAAAAAAATTTACTTAAATATCAGAAAATACAGCTATTAGCCGATTCGGTACAAAATCCTACAGAGCTAGTTTCCAACCTAATTCAATGTGCCTATATTTTACCTGAATTTCCCTTAGAATTAAATTTTTACGTTATTTTTTCACTTCCAACATGTCAAATCAAATGAAATTAAAAGTGTTTTAAGATAAAAGAATAAAATAAAATCATACCCCGATGACTACGCACAACGCAGTCTACCATTTGGTACCCGACAGGGCTCTGTAAGATTTTGTACCGAATCGGCTAGTAGTTGTATTTTCTGATAGTTAAGTGAATTTTTTTGCATGGTAAAAATCGTATGAACACCCTCAAGGGAGTTTTTGGAATCCCCATGAGTGAAACACCTTTTTTTGTTAAATTACATGAAACGTTTAGGGACCTGCCAAAATTTCGGAAATTTTTATTTTTTTCTACATGATCAAATTTTAATTTCAACTTGAAATTTGGCAGATATGTTCATTTTGGGAGTGGAAAAACTTAAAATTTATTTAATAAAATTTTTTTTTAAATTTTTTTTTATTTAATTTTTTCTCCATTTTTTTTATTTTGAAGAAAATTTTTTAAAGAAAGGCAGTTATGTGGCACATCAAATGAAAGGTAATAAAATTACAAACAAAATGGCACAAATTTCAGGTTTTTAAGTTGTATGGTTCTGGAGTTATTAGCTTTTTTAAAATGCAGGAAAAACATCTTTACAGGAGTTATTTTAACTTTAAAAAATTTTTACTACCGAAATAGGGGTGATAGAAGAATGGAATCTGGAACATTATAACAATAATTGTATTTGATTCTCATTAAAAAATCAAGTAGAAGATGGGAGGGTTTAATCTATGGTTTTTGGGATGTTTTGTGAAAAAATCAGTATTTTTTTGAAACTTCAAGGCAACTGCGCACGGGTGTTTATTATTCGAATGAGCTGATATTTTGCATACATTATTATTTTATATAGTGACAAAAAACTAGGGGGCGTCACCACCGGAATTCCCAAAAAAAATTTTTACCATACAAATAAGGACCACCCTACTATTCATAGAGACGAGCTTTTAAAAAATCCCTATCAGAATTTGATTTTATTGATAAACAAGGTTGTTAAGTATTTAAATACTTAGTAACGGAAATACTTTTTAAATACTTAAAAAGTATTTAGTTACATTCGTTACTTTTTCAGTATCGAACTGGTATTTAACTACTAAAAATTAAAAGTAACTCAAATCCTTGTTACTTAAGTACCTATGCTGTACTTCAGTTACTTTATATACCCAGAATAAAAAAACGCAATCCAGACATTGGAGATGGGAACAGAACACAAAACACTTCTTCCTGGTTCCGTATAGCCAGAGGGGAAAAAACGTCCCCGACGGTGGCCGACCGGCCAGGGCAACCCGCAGACGGCGACACAGAAATTTGGTAATTCTATACTCACCCTGACAATCCTTTTAAAGAATATTTATAGCCTCCCTGTGTTGAAGAAAGTGCCGTTTTTTGTTTCACCCATCCTTGGGGGGTCACCAGGAGCCGACGCTTGTCTTTCTTGGGGGGTCCGCCCCGTCCGCCTCGCAAGGTCGAAGTGCTGAAGATCGAAAAGCCGATATGACACCCTTTTATGGCCCTTAATTGTTCGTTTTATTTGGGGGTCTGCTTCGAATGTTCGAAATGCTTGAGATCGAAAAGCTGATATGACACCCTTTTATGGCCATTAATTGCTCGTAGTTTCTTGTTTTTCCACGAACCAAAGGAAGGGACGAGGGAGGGAACATTTTCAAGGGGGTAATCAAATTTTACCAGAGATCCTTCAGTTGTTTTTTGGTTGTGTTTGGTTTGGCTGCTCGTTTTCTGCCTCCTGGATATTTAAGAAGATTAGTGCTAGAAGAGGATTGAACTGCTATGTCCCAAAAAGAGGTATGCAAAAGAAGGTTCTTTTTTTAATTTTTTTAAAGTAGTGAGGGGATGTTAAGGATTTATGTTTTCTTTATATTTTTATCTGGAAAATTACAATATATTTTTATGTTTTGGTATTTGAATGACATGCTACTTGAAAAATCTCCAGTTTTTACTCAAAAGACCTTTTTTTAAATGTCCTACTCTCAAACAATGTAGTATGCTCACAAGATTCTATGAATATATTATTTTGAAAGTTTACAACTTTCTTTCTCACCTCACTGTTGTAAATTAATTTGTAATTGTTCTAATAGAATATGTTCCATTTTTGGATTTTTTTCGCTGGACGTTTCCTAAGTGCGAAAATTCCGGTCAATGTAAAAACCGTTTGGCTAATTCCCGTGAAGAAAAAAATTATACCTTTACTACCCATGTAATAATTTTGTTTTTACTGACCGGAGTTTTCGTAGAACCATTTGCATAGAGTTTTTTTTAACAAGATATTCTGATTCAAAAATTTTTTAAACAATATACTGAAGTTGTTTCTGAATTACACTGTAAAAAAATTTAAATTGGGCTACATCTTTTATTTATTATACGCAGTCTCGTATAATAGACACGAACGCGCGAACGGCGTTCGCAGAAAATTTTGCCATCTGCAGAAAAACTACAAAAAAATTAGTTTTTTTACAAATTTTTCTGCAGTATTTTTTAGATTGATAAATTTTTCTTTTTATTTACGCTAAATGCTTCCGCTTCCCGCCTCCATCCTATTTAACAGATCTGCGTGGTGGATCGGTTGCGCGATGAAAGGCCGTGCAATGCCTCGTTATCGTTTTCTCCTTTCACTGCCCGCGAGGAAGATGATGCCTCCCCAACGAGGCGCCTTGGGAGATGAACTCTTAAATGTTCAAACGTTTTTAAAGCAAAATTGTTAAGTTTTTTTATTAATTTTTTTTAAATTTAATTTAATTTAATTAAATTTAATTTAATTAATTAAATTTAATTTAAATTAAATTTAATTTTTAAATTTTTTGAAAACTGTTGTTCATTCTTTCACAAAATTATCGAGGATTTTTACTGGGTAAAGTAACTGAAGGTAGTCTTAAATACTTTTCATATACTCTATTTGTACTCTATTTAGTTACTTTTTTCGGGTATTTGTACTTAATACTTAGTTACTTTTTCTGAAATACTTGTATTTGTACTCAAATACTTTTGAAAAGTAACTTTAACAACCTTGTTGATAAAATAGATCAACCTATGCTTTAGAGACATTGGTTATGGCTGACAAAGAGCTGTCAAGACAATGTTGATGATTTAGTTAAACGGTTAAACACCTAAAGCCTATAACCACTGTTTTGTGCCATTTTTAAAAAAATTCAAACTTTTAGATTAAATTTAAAAATAAATAAGCATCGTGACTAAGACAATTTTACTCGAATATTCCTGTCTTGGATATCTATCAAAAATAAAATAAAAAGGGTGAATTTCCCTTTTGAGTATTTTTTATTCAGTTTTGGTCCCACAAATTTATCGAGATGGAAACGAAATTCCTGATTAAACTTCTTTAATGGCTACTTAACTTTTTTATGATTATTTTAAAAGTGATATACGATTTGAAATCAACCGACACCGACCCACTGTATATTTTCATGTTTTTACCCGGGCCGCTATACTAAGACAGCAACTTAAGTTGAACCTACTATACGTCACTAACAAACTAAGTGGTTCCCCTAGCGGTGTCTGAATTTCAAATGAAACGAAGAACGTCAATTTTTAAAAAAATGATTATTTCGTTAAACCCATGTGTATATAGTGTATTTTTATCACGATTC
Organism: Tetragnatha versicolor; assembly: GCA_024610705.1. Lineage (NCBI taxonomy): Eukaryota > Metazoa > Arthropoda > Arachnida > Araneae > Tetragnathidae > Tetragnatha > Tetragnatha versicolor. Next base: position 21,839,896 of record JANDEH010000011.1, on the reverse strand, counting down.
GCGTATCGAAACTACTTCTACCAACCCAACAGGCTTTGTGTTTACTCACTTTCTCATTCCGTGTAGTGACGTACTGATGGGTTCAGGAAACGTTGATGTGAAGTATAGGTACTATTTGTCTAAATAAGGGGATCTCAAACAATGAGTCACGTAAGAGAGATATCGGGCAACCCAATCCAAACCCGACCTTTCATTTAAATCAGGCTTGTCTAAAGTGCGGCCCACGGGCCGCATGCGGCCCAAAAGCCTTTAAAATGCGGCCCAAACGCAAATCATGAAAATATTTAAATTTGCACATTTTATTTTTAAAAAATGAATGTTTGCAATATTTTTCATATAAATCAATTCAAACTGAAATAAAAATGTTTAGGGAAACAAAAGGGGAACCCCCCTGTGGCTGAATTTAAAGATGAAAAGATTGGGTTTTAGATTTAGCTTATTTAGTAGACTTAACAGAACATTTGAATGGTTTAAATTTGAGACTTCAGGGGAAAAAATCAATTTATTAAAGATATGTTCCAGAATCCGGACAATAACAGCGTTAGAAAGAAAGTTGACATTTTGGCACAATCAAATAAAAGTAAAATATTTGCACATTTCAGTACTTAGGCTACGCATAAGCCTGTGAATTGCACAAAATATATGCTACATTAATTTGTGATTTAATTCAAGAGTTTGAAAGTAGATTTCAAAATTTTCGAAAAAATGAAGATCATTTCAACATATTTTTACCCCCTTTTCTCTAGAAGTAAATTAATTACCTTCAAATAGAATGTATTGAACTGCAAAGCGACATTCAAAGAAAAATTTGGGAATGTTTCTTTACTGGAGTTTTATAAAGATTACCTACCCCGCGATAAATATCCTAATTTTCACCATCATGCTTTATTAAAGTCTTCAGCTTTTGGCATACCTATATTTGTGAACAAATATCTTGCATTAAGCATTACAACCTAGTCTATTGAACCCTATATCAATTTGCTTGTTCAACAAAAGCAAATTTATCCATCTCATTAATTTGAATTATTTCTATCTTTATGGAATCCAAGCTAAATGAAACGAAACTTTAACAAATTTAAATTAAATATGTACCAACAATACATATCTAATTAAAATTTTTAAAAATTATGGTAAAAAGAAGTTAATATATTTTAATAAAACTACATAGAGTAAGTTTTTATATCAATTTGTTGAAAAAATATTGTATGTGCGGCCCAGCAAATTTTTTTTCATTGCAATGTGGCCCTCAAACGGTCTTAGTTTAGACACCCATGATTTAAATATTAAAGATGTTAACATCTTGGTGGAGCATTCGGAGATATGCTATGGGTAGGATCTCTAGCTATGGGCAGTAGGGTGGCCCATTTTTCTATGGGGAATTTCTATGGGGTGTTATGAAATTGCCACGGCACCCTCTCAATTTTTTAGACCTACAGAGAAAACTATTTTGGCAAAGTTTGGGCTCTGTACCTTAATTAGAAAGCGATGCCGAAGAGGAGTGAAAAAGTCCAAATTCGAAGATTTTTATACAAAACAACTAAAAAACCAAAGATAAAACCATCTCATTTTGTTCATGATTTTTTATAAGAAACTACTAACGTTATAGATATAATGTTCCAGGTTTTGTTTTTTTATCACCTTCATTTTGGTTGAAGTAATTTTCTAATGTCCAAAGAACTCTTGTGAAGTTGTTTTTCCTGCATTTTTAAACAGCTAATAACTCTTTGGCATCGACTTCTAATTCGAATACAGAGTTGAAATTTTGGCTATGAGCTTCTATTTGCTGTTCAAAAAAAGTAGAGGGTGCCCAGAACTCTACCTGAAAAAAAAGTTTTTTGGGAAACCCTAATGGGCAGTATCAAGCACTCCGAAGACCTCATTGGGATGAATGTATGTATAATGCCAAGTAGGAGGTTTCATTGGGCAGTCGGAAACTTCAACCATGTCAAAGGATGGACTCACCTTGTCCGAGAGCGAAGAGTCTCTGGAGCTGATGCCGATGACGGGGATGTTGTAGAAGCCGCAGGTGTAGGAGACGGCCGCGGGGGACAGCTCCCCCGCCGTGGGGTGGCTGATGATCACCGCGTACACCTGGAAAAGCCATACAACATCACAACGGTTGCCCATCAAAGCGAATTTCAAAGCTATGTTTCAAAAGATCACAAATGGAGGAGGCATATACCAGCGGAAGTGTCAAGGTCAAGTAAGGCTGAACATCTGCTCCGGCGATGCCGGTTATCCCATAAGAAAAAGGAAAAACCGCAAACTAGTGTTTCGTTCCCTCTAGGGGTCATTTTAGAGGGTTGTTTGCACAGCGTACCAGATCAGAGGGTCCATCTTATGTTATGGTGGCGCTGGGATCTATATCCACCCCTCATGCAACTCACGCCTCTTTCGTCATCTCACGACACAAAAAGTTGAGAAAATAAACTAGAACCTCTAATAAATCTCCGAAAGGACATATCAAATGAACACGTCACATCCAATCACAACTGGTGACCATCAAAACGGTACTGCCTAAAGTTTGTCTGTGCTCGCTTGGCGGTAATGGTAAACCCAAACGGGGAGGCCATTCTCTCCTTGGGGTTGGAGAGGTATGGAGTAGAGACCTCGAAACTGGTTACTTCTGGCCAAGAACTACTCCACCTCCCTTCCATCTCCTTCGCCAACGGGGTGCTAAAGAAGCCAAGCCAGTTTCCCTGATTTTCCGCACCCCTACTTATTTTACCCATCTATCAATCTCAGCGATGATTGTGACGTCATTGACTATTGTATTTAGATCTTGATCAATTACCTCTCTGTATAGGCTAGGTCAATGTCAATGGAAATGAAACCTATAAGAAGAAGGGACGTCTCTAAGCGTTAGAAATACTAGTGCTGTCACCTACCTGTTGCGAAATGAGTTGCGCGCAGACGTTTTGCGCCGTTCTGATGGGATTCCTGTCCATCGGCAGCGAGACCCCCTGCATGGCGACTCCCGTCGGCAGGGCTCTCTCGGCGTTCACGTTCACAATGGCCTGCATGAAGTCGGCTATCCGCTCCCCTACGGACAGCACGGCTCCTATGTTGTACGTCTTGTAAATATTGTCCTTGTTGCCGTTGCTAGCGCTTGCCAAGCTCGCCGCCACGGCGAGCAGCCACGACGCCAACATCGGGTAGCGCATCATGGCGTTCAGTGTTGTTGTCGAGGTCGAGCGATGGTCATGTCGGGGGTCACCGGTCGGGGAGGACGTTTTTCTGAAAGGAAGACAAGCAATGGTATTAAAAATGGTTGATGCTGAATAGGTGGTGCGGAACCTGCAGCACCCCCAACCTTAGTTAACACCTTTTGTTACCAATAACTTCCTTTTAAAATGACTCTATACCATCTTAAAGAGTTTACTTTCCCTTAGTTAAATATATCAGTATCCATCCTCCAGTTTAGGAAAAATCCGCTCAATGGCCAAAACACCTCGCCTGCCAGATGTCTGAAGCTCCAGTGGTGAAGTGTTACCTGGATGGAATTGATATTTAACTAAAGACTAAAGGATTAAGTAAAATCTTAAAGAAGGAATGAAAGGTGATAGTTATTGTATATATGATGTGATTGGTTGCAAAAGGTGTTCATTAGTCCACTGTTAAAAAAAAGGCGCTTCACACAAAAAGGTGGTGGAAGATGTAACTCTGCGATTAGGAGAGACCTCCCACCTAGACTCGGTGGGAGGTCCCATTACGGTGGAAGGTCCCTCCGTATCGCAGAATACATCTCTCAATGATATTGAGGCTACTTCCTTCTACCATTTTTTGGTGTAAAGTGCCGTATTTTTTTAGTGTCGGGAGTGCTGCAGGTTCTGCAATCATCAATCCTTATATTGTGAGTATTCACTCTTAATAAATTCTTCGCCAGGCTATGATGAAGACAGCTGCTTTCGATTCGGCAGAGACGATGGTACAGTTTTTTTACTCCATGAGTATGCGGTTTAGACCTCGGATGTGAAGGAGGTAAAACTTTTCTGTTCAGTAAACTAAAATCAATCTAATCTCTCTATTCTAAAAAAAAGTTTTTGGTGAACGGTTTCCAGAGAAAGGCTTTTTAATTACTGAACCAAATGACACATATATGGTATCAAAATGTCCGGATTCTTTCCGGATTTCCGAGTAGGCCCTTCGATTTTTCAAAAAAATTCTCAATAAAAACTTACATGTAAGCCATTTCATACTAAAATTTTACCATTTTTGTCCAATATTTATAAATTTTAGTCTGATTTTATGGAAATTAATTGTAAACATAGTGATGTTTTGTCTCTTTTTATTTTCAATTGCTTAAACGGTATTGTTTAACAAGTCTGGGTTTAAACAAAAATATGAATGATAAATACTAGGCATATTATACTAACGAGTTACTTTAAAATAAGGGTTTTTGTTTGGTCCGAATATTGATAAACAATTAGAATTAGTTATTTTTATAATCAAAGATTAAAAATAATTCAGATGAATACTTTTAAAAACATTTCGTTTAAATTTTTGATAAGTTCGAGTTAATATATATTCAAACTTTTAAGGGAGATTTATTTATGGAGGGGATTTGGTGAAGTATTTTTGGAAAGTTGGTTGACGTTTTTTCTGTAAATTATTTAATTGTTTTATAAAGTGTATTAAGTTCAGCGAGTTGGAATGGGTAGGAATTGCGAAGCAATTCCAAAAGGTCCTGCGTCAGCAGTTTAGGGGGTTGGCGAGCGATAGCGAGCAGGGGGCGGTAGCTCCCTAGTATAATAAAACAAAGTGTGTGTATGTATGTGGTTGCGTATATTTGTCTTCTATACAAATCCACAGTTTTCTTCCGATCTGCACCAAACTTGGTATATATACGTAAAAGAATCCCAGAAAAAACATAGGCTATGTTTCAAAGTTCTAGAATGACCCCTTGACCCTCTTTCGACCCTTTTTATGGTCATTTTGCTGAAATAGCTTTATTTCTCCTCCAGAAGAGATCTGTTCACCCCATTGTTACAAAAAAACATAATGCAAAATAGCAAGTTTTAAAAGAAAAATTAGATATATGTCTAATTAAAAATTATAACTATAATCTAAAAACATATTTAAATGAAATTTAAAATTTTAAAACATGATATTAAGTATAGTACAAAATATTATTATTTGAGAGTAATTTTTAAATAAAAAATTTCATGGAATAGCATTGTTGTTAAAATAATCTCCATGGAAACGAGGATGAAAAATCAAATGATGATCATATTGTAGCTTTTAAGAAAGTTGGTTAACAGACCAAAAACTAGAGTTAATATTAAAAACCAGAGGAAATATTGTATTTTTGCAGGAATATGTTTTATTTATTAAATTTTATACCAAAGATATAATAAAATCACGAAAATACGATTAATTAAGAGCTCTGATTGAGCATTTTAAGTGATTTTGGAAAGGTTTTTTTTTGTTTTGATTGTTTTTTATGGCACATGATCCACGTCAGGATATGATTTTGGGAAGAATATTTTTCTAATATTTTATTGTTTTTTTATGGGAATCATGTGGTAAATGCAGAAATAGTTCAGAATTTAAAATGCTTGATTCGACACCTTTCACTCATCAAAATATAGGCACAGATCCAGCAAGCCTCCAAGAGGGGGCACTTTTCCAGACAAGATTCCCATTGGGGTATAGGGGTCCTCCCGCAGAAAAAATTTGAAATTCGACGTGTAAAAGTAGGGTTTAAACTCGCGTTTTTAGAAACGTTTTGCTTCTAAGGGGGACACTTTTCAACAATATTATCTTTACTTTTTCATCCAAAATGTTAAATATTGAGGATTTCCTAAAAATTATCACTGAAGAACCTCTGGTGGTACTAATGGGAGGTATGGGGGTCCTCCACCAGAAAAAAAATTGGAAAATTAGACCAGTAAAAGTAGGGTTTTACTCATTTTGACAACCTTTTTGGGTACCCAAGGGGGGAGGTGCTGTCAAGAGTGCTACCCCCTGGAAGGTAGAAATGAATGATTGATTTAAAAATTTTAAATAAAAAATCTCTATCTTCTCTCACCCGTGCAAGGCCGGGCATATCAGCTAGTTTAATATAAATACCACAATCTTTCCTCATTTTCCAACTTTTTTCATTTTATTTTTTCTTTGAAAATGTTAAAGGCGTTTACAACAAGAGGGATGCACTGTTTCTTCATTAAACACCTCAAACATTTGCTAGAATGCACATTTGGTTAAATAAGAGCTGCAAGAGATGTGTGTTAAATGAGATAAGGCAAATGCTGCAACCTGCGGCATAATGATATAAGTATTCCAAAATACTTTTAAGACATTTTTTAGAACTTTCGAGAAATTTTTGAAAACTATCTGTCACCTGTCACATAGCAGCATACAGTAAAATTTAATTGAAGATGGAAGGAATCAGGTACCTATATTTCCATTTCTTCTGGGGGGGCGGAACCTAAATTTTCGGTAGCTTTTTCTTTACTCTTTTTAACCCTCGGAAGTTTAAGTCAAAACAATTTTAAGTTTTAAAAATTCTTTAAATGGGTTTCGAATCTTGTTTTCTGTAAAACTCATCCATACATTAAGTAATTTAAAATTTGAGGTGCATCATTCCTTGTTATGAAGCCATTAACAACATGCCTAAATTACGTATAACATGCATAATTTTTTTCTAATACAGCATAATTATTATCCAGCTTAAAAATAACGAAAAAACTAAATTTATTATGATAATAACTAATAAAAACAATTGTACTCTATAGCAGTTTTTGATTTACTTCTCACAAAGTTTGAGCACCTTGTTATATAGACGACAGAACAAAGAAAACTTCTCTTAACGTAAAGTGTATCGATGACACCTAACCTCTAACCTTAAATCTAAGACCTTTTAAATGAAAAGGGGTTAAGGAAACCAATGGAGAGACACAGAAAAATAAACCACAGGGGAAAAATCCTAATTCCCTGGTGAAAATGCTTATTATTTTATACCCCTTCAAAAAAACATAATTTTCTCCCCCTAAAAGGTTTCATAAATTTTCCGTACAACAAAATTCTTATATTCCTATCTCAGTATAATGCCAAGAAAAATATCTTCAATATTCTTTATGCCACAAGAAAATGCTTTAATTAAAAAGAATAACTTAAAAATGTATTTTAAATCATTGCCTGCCATGAACACAGGGTTGGCAAAAACCCGGGTTTTTTTTGAAAAACCCCAAGTGGGTTGGGTTTTTTCCCCTTAAAAAACTGGTTTTTTTTCGGAAAAAGTGTGGGTTTTTTCAAAATTAAGTGGTTTTCTCCTATTATGTAAGTGGGTTTTTTCAAATTTTAGTGAGTTCTTTCTATGTTAAAGTGTTCTGTCAAAATAGTGTCAGTTTTCCACAGTTAAGTGGGTTTTTTCAAAGTTTTTATACTTTGAAAAAACCCACTGAAATTGTAAAAACACCCCTTATTTACTGAAACCTGGTTTAAATTTGAAAAAAACCCACTAAAATTTAAAAAATATCCTAAACTTTGAAAAAACCCACTGAAATTTAAAAAATCTTCCTTATTTTTCATATCTAGTTTGAACTTTAAACGTCCCAAATTTTGAAAAAACTCACTGAGAATGAAAGAACCTATTTAACTTTAAAAAAAACTCCCTGAAATTGAAAAAACACCATTTAATTCTTAAAACCGAGTTTAAATTTTGAAAAAAAAAACATCAAAAATTTGTTTAAATATCCTAAAACACATTAAGTTTTGAAGGAACTGCCAAAATCTTGATTTTTCTTGAAAAACCCAAAAATGGGTCCAAAATGGGGGTTTTTTTTCACATGTTTTTTTTGAAAAAACCAATTGGGTTCAATCCAGCCAACCCTGCATGAACACCACACAAAAACAAACGCAAACACTTGCACACAACGAAAACACTCCCCCCTATATACCAACACACAACGACAGATCACTAATAAACAAACCCAATAAGAGACAAGACGACCAGCTGCAGCTATTCACATCAGATAAAAAAAAACCTCCCAAACCAGAACCAGTACTCACTTCTTTCATTTCGACGAAATCAGCTGGTGCTTCGATTTCAAGCTGGAGTAGCTCCTTTTTTTCCGCGGGTTACGGGATCCCGATGGGAAGCTCAAGAGGTAATCCGGGGCATCATCGCCTGCATCCCTCGCTTCCGGTCGATCTGGGATGCTCTCCGGAGAAGCGGGCTTCGCGCTCCGCGCCATCTGTCGGCGTACTTGTAAACTACGGTGGAGTATCATGTGCCGAGGAGAAGTTATACGGTGTTTTACTATTTACTACCCTAATAGCAAAGTTCCTAAATGGGGTTTTTGGCTTGCTAATATCAGTATTTTCTTTTAAGATATATACAAACCAAGTTTTTATTTATACTTTATTGACAAATGCCATGTAGATAAGTCTGCATCGGGTGTTAAAATTCCGTTATGTTATGAATGAATGATTAATTTACTTGACTGGTGATTTTTGAAACTTAACGGTTATCATACATGTGATTACACAGACAAAAAATTGGCGAAAAATATTTAAAAAAATTCGATTGCAACTAAATTTTTCTTTATTTTAAGTAGAGGGGGTCCATCGGCTTCTTCTTCCTGAGATCAAAGTTGGTTGGGTTTTTATGGCGCATGACCCAAGACACCCAAAAATACGCTTGTCTTTTCCCTCAAACTTTTTTTAAGGTAATTGCGACAGATTTTAATACAGAAAGCTCCTAATAATGTGACATCGCATGTGTCTCTTGGAAATGTGGGAAACACCGTTTTCATCGACACACTAGGCCCGAGATCTAAGATTTGATATGCTAGATTCATATTTTTTAGCTTAAATCTTAACTAATTTTCATATTACTTCGATATTTAAAATTTTTTTCGATTTTTCTTAAAATTTAGTACAAAGCCACACAAGCGGTCAAAGTTTTCAGCATAAACTGATTGAAAGATAAGAAAGTGAAATTTCAGTTTTGCCAATCGAATTGTCCGATTTCGATAAACCAATTGACGGATTTCCGCCATTTGGCGGAAGAATCACATGTATATGGGTTATCTCTTTCATCGGAACCGAAAACCGATCTGCTACTATAAGAACTTTAGACATTTCTAGATTTTCCAACAGAACTTTCCTTTGGCATGATAAGATTCACGACTTGTTTCTTACGTTTTTGAAGCCCCCAATTAATTTTGGAGTCCTGTTGACTAAAGTAAAACAAATCTGCTGGAAAATAACAACAGTAATCCTGCTCTTTTAACGGACCCGTCACTAACCCTAGTAGCACACAGCTTATACCAAATCATGGGCGTAGCCAAGGGGGGGGCAACTGCCCCCCCAAGTCTCGAATAATTAACTTTTACTTTACTTTTAGTTAGTTAAAACCCAGTATTTTAGGGTAAAATTTTTAAAAATTTTCTGGGGGAGGACCCCCAGACCCCTCTGCAGTATTTAAACCTTTATTGTTCACACTTTTTTTTAAATAACTTCATTAAAATCAAAATTATACCTAAAAATGAAAGTCCAAATTTGGGTTTACGCGTTACCAAAACGCAGTTTACAACCCTATTCTTAGGGGCAAATTTCCGAAATTTTCTGGGGGAGGACCCCCCCAGACCCCTCGTTGAAACTTGACGGCCCTCTCTCACGAGGTTTTAAATTCGTTCTGTACAAACATAAAAAAAGTTTCAAACATTTTCAAGTTTACGTAACTGCAACTAGAAGTAAAGAAAATTTGAACATACATATGACAAAAAAAATTAAGGGAGGATACTTGAGGGAGTGCCTAAGGTCGGTGGACCTTCAAACTCCAGTATAACTTAGCCTCACTGGGTGAGGCCATGGGCAGAGCTGTTACAGAACGTGTGACTGAATGTCACGGTCACCAGATTGCGCTAGCTTGATGCCAGGGTTGGCAAAAACCCGGGTTTTTTTAAAAAAAACCCAAGTGGGTTGGGTTTTTTTGGTTTTTATCAATAAAACCCTGAAAAACCCATATAAAAATGGGTTTTTTCAAAATTAAGTGGTTTTCTCCTATAAAGTTAGTGGGTTTTTTCAAATTTTAGTAAGTTCTTTCTATGTTAAATGTGTTCTGTCAAAATAATGTCAGTTTTTCCACAGTTAAGTGGGTTTTTTCAAAGTTTTTATACTTTGAAAAACCCACTGAATTGTGTAACACCCCTTATTTACTGAAACCTGGTTTAAATTTTGAAAAAAAACCACTAAAATTTAAAAAATATCCTAAACTTTAAAAAACCCATTCAATATTGAAAGAAATCTATTCAACTTTGTAAAAACCCACTGAAATTTTTTAAAAATCTTCTTTATTTTTTAAATCTAGTTTGAACTTTAAACGTCTTAAATTTTGAAAAACCCCATTCAATAATGAAAAAACCCACTGAATAATGAAAGAACCTATTTAACTTTAACTTGAAAAAAAGCTCCCTGAAATTGAAAAAACACCATTTAATTTTTAAAACCTTGTTTAAATTTTGAAAAAACCCATTAAAATTTTAAAAGTATCCTAAATTTTGAAGGAACTGCCAAAAAAAACAAAAATGGGTCCAAAATGTGGGTTTTTTCACATGGTTTTTTTTGAAAAAACCCATTGGGCCCAACCCAATTGGGTCCAATCCAGCCAACCCTGCTTGATGCTAACACCATCTTGATTTCTCCAAGTAAACTTGGTATTCATTTTATCGACCCCGGAGGGATGAAGGGCTAAGTCTGCCTTGCCCGTAGACCGGGATTTGAACCCCGGGCCTTTGGCGTGGGAGCGCGAAGCGCTTCCTATTTATTATGCTATGTTATTTATTATTTACGATTATGGTTAATAAGCAGCTAGATTAGGGTTATTAAAAGCACTTACCAGTAGCCTATAAGACGGAAAGAGGAAACAACCACCAAAACATATTATATAATAATCAGTTGAAAAGTGCATAGACGTCTGTTTGAGAATGTCAATTTATAACAAAAACTAGTTTGCGTACTTTTAATTCCATTTCGAGTTATTAAATTAATGTATACAGGGTATTTCAGATAAATGTTTCAGAACTTCTAGGAGGGATAGGGGACGACTCAAAATCACATAGGAAAGAAGGGGTTATATGGACATGCACCTCTAACGAAAACCCCCAGTGGAAATTGACACGTATAACCTTTTAAAATTCGATTAAAACCAGCAAAATCGTTCAATTACGGTATTTATTTGATTTATTACATAAAAACCAATTTAACCCTTTATGCCCCAAATTATTTTCTTCATCCTCATCCAAAATATGTCAAGTTTACGTAACTGAAACTATAAGTAAACTAAATTTGGCCTTACATGACGAAAATTGGAACATTGGGAAGTGGGACTTACAAGTCCCGTCGGGGCATAATGGGAAGAGCGGAAGAGCTGATATTTCAGTACATTCTTACATAAAACCAGGGCTCGATTTCTAAAAGAAGAGGTGCCGGAACGGTAAAATTATTGGTATCAAAACTGAAAAGGCGAATACATAGATTGTACTAGATTTGGGAGATTGTTCTAACTTAATAATTGTATAAGAAGATGAACTCTTTTTTACAGTATGTTATATATTTCCAACATGATGCCTCTTGTAGGAGGCAGGACGGCTTATCATCAATGAACCATTATACTCTGTTCATTTAGAATTAGCGCCTGAGACGTAATGTATTAGAAGCATCAGTTACTACTGTAATTATCATCGAAAAATTTTTCTTGTGCAATAACAAGGCAGCCGAAACAAAAGTAGTTAAAATACTGTAAAAAAATCGGTCCCTGAAGTTGTGTGATGAGCGTTATTAGGCGTTTTTGAGTGTTTTTGATTCTGCTTCAGGCGCGAGTTCTAAGTGAACAGACTATAGTGTTGTATATTTTGCCAATTTAAGGAATATAATGCGTTGTTAAAGTCCTTAAATGGTAGAATTTAAGCTGTTGCAAATTTTCTTTGCAAATTTGCCCAGCAATCTGGAAAATCTGGTTGAAATAAAATAGAATCAACACCAGGAGCGGATTGTGGGTAGTTCAAATGGGGGTTCACAATCATGTTTTAAAAGAACAATTAAGTAACAACCTTACAATTAAATCACAAATATTGTTATTTGCAAAAAAGATAAAAATGCTTTAAAAATGTTTTTTTAATTTGAAATATGCCTTTTTATAATTTTTGTTAAGATTCTTACTGATATGAACTTAATCTGAAAATAAATCTGATAAGTTGAGTTCCAAGTGCAAAACGGAGGGGTCTGGGGGTCCTCCCCCAGAAAAATTTTGGAAATTTGACAATAAAAACATGGTTATAATTCATTTTAGGACTTTTTTTCGTAGTAGAAATACATAGAAATACATTTCGTACATAGAAAGGTATCCGCTGGCCTAATGAATGGGTTTCGCGGGCGTAGTTAGGAGACCCCTGAAATAGAATATAATTTTTTTCCGAAAAAGAGGTTCCGGAACGCCGTTCCGGACCGTTCCGGCTGAAATCGAGCCCTGCATAAAACTATCGGTTTTATGTAATAAATGCCGTAATCGAATGATTTTGATAGTTTTAATTCAATCTTAAAAGGTAACGTATCAATTTCTACTGGGTATTATGCAACCTGCCTCCCATGCTTGCTTATAAAAACTCTTAGGGTGTTAAGGGTGCATTTCCTACCACCCCCTTTCTTAAGTGATTCTGATTAGACTAGGTGTGCCCTACCCATCCTAGAAGTTCTGAAACACCATAGAACTGTTCATTATTAATGTGGAGAAGTTTAGCAGATGAGTTGCATAAAAACCAAGGCCTGATGGAAGGATTCGAACTACCAAGTCCTTTTTAATTCTGAAAATTGAGGAGCTGTTATAAAACACTCCGAAATTTGGTTAATATCAACGGAAAAACTCTACCACCATTCTCAACTATCTCTCTACTAATAGAGTGTTTTCAGGTAACGTCACGATCAGTTATTTGCTTTTAACTGCTAACTGCCGTAGATCAAACCGTCTGTTGCTACGGCGGTTGCTAGGTCCGAGTCATGTGATCACAAATGCTCTATACTTCAGTTCCCCCACGACTATTTATTTACAAACCATCTTACAAGCCACTTCGCTTTGATCATGTTTTCCGAGGTCCCAGAAAACTTTGAGTTCGAATGGAAGGTGGAGAACGTCTTTTTGGAATCGGAAACTTTGGATAGTCCAGTTTTCCGGATCGGCTTCCTGGATCAATCTACCTGGTTTTTCCGGCTGCTGGCCAGTCGTAATCGATGCGAGTGGCATCGTTGTGAAAATCTTGTTATTCGTAAAGGGAGGTAAAACAAGCGTTCTTATTCATTTTTTAATTCGTGCAATATAATACTTAAAGGTAAAGGTCATATTGCACAAATGACCTTGAAACTAGACTAGACGGTTCTACGGTATCCCAGACTAATAACTGGTTCTCTGTTCAGGTGCTTGATGTTAAGCAAAGATTGATTACTAATATGTATCTCTAAAAAAAGTTTTTGGTAAACGGTTTCCAGAGAAAAACTTTTGACGCCATATTTTATGATGAAACAAGTTTTTTTCGTGTTTTAAAAATGTACTTTTCAAATTAAGGGGAAGTTATGGGGGACTAAAGACTAACTCTTACTTCTTGTATATTCATTTTTATGTTTATTTCAAAGGATTTATCAAAACACAATAAGGCCAAATCACCAGATTTAATTTTATGTATAGTATATGACTGAACTGAACGAACCCGTTCCTTGAAATGGGACAGGAAAAATGCATACCACTTTATTTTAGAATGCAAAATCAAAACAATTTCTCAATAAACTATCGCAAAAATTAAAAAAAAACTTGCAAAAGTTGAGCCAAAACGGTCAAAAATTATTGACCAAGTAAATTTTTCTGAAATTTTCTTTTGAAATGTGTGACTTACTCAGTGGCGAATCCGGAGGGGGGGCTGTGGGGCTGCGGCCCCCCAGGAATAAGACATTCAAGTTTTGGTAATAGCAGTAAAGCCAAAAAAGAATTGGAACCCTACTTTTAAGGGTAAAAATTCCAAAATTTTCTGGGGGGAGACCCACAAACCCCCTTTTGAAATCTAGTAAGTTAGTTTTTCCTTGATACTTTAGGGATTTACAAAGAATGATCCTCTTTGATGTAACCTTATAGTGTCTCAACATGAGTTAAAATGCCACTTTTAGGGGCAAAACTTAAAAATTTTTCTGGAATAGGAACCCCTAAGCCCCCTAGAAATTTTCCAATTCATAATGCCATAAACTTTTTTCCTTGAAAATTCTGCCGCTTACAATGAGTGGTGCTCTTTGGGTGGAATCTAAATGGCTTCAAAATGAGCTAAAACCCTATTTTGATGGGCAAATTTCCAAAACTTTCTGGGGGAGGACCCCCAGAACCCCCTTTTACTTGCAGTTGACATTTTCACACAATTTTGAAATTTAGTGCACCAAAATTAAAACCTTACGAATTCATCTCACCTAAAACTTAGTATTCCTAAGGGGCCGTTCAAATATTACGTAAGCACTTTTTTGGTCATTTTTAAACCCCCTCCCCCCTTGTCAGCAAATATAAGCAAACCTCAACCCCCCACCATAATTACGTAAGAAACTGCCGGACCCCCCCCCCCGAAATTTTGACATTCCTGTGTAAGTACTGTTTTTTTCCCTTGAAAATTAGGTGACTCGTACAAGGAGCTGTCCTTTTTGGGTGTAACCCTAAGGGTTCAAAAAGGAGTCGAAACACTACTTTTCGGGGTTACAATTTCAAAATGTTAGGGTGGTCCATCTTTAGAAAAAGGTGCTTACGTCAGATTTCCTAATTCAATTTTTGTTACATTTATTTTGGTTGAATTTTGAAATTATTTATGCAAGAAACAAAATATTTTCGAAAATGCACCATCTTACGTAAGCATCACTCATATCCCCTCCCCCTTGTCAGCAAAAATAAGCAAAGTGCAAACCCCCCCTCCCCCCTTAGGTGCTTACGTAATATTTGAACGGCCCCTAAGGTTAGACCTCAGAAAAGATGTCGAGTAACCTCCCTTAAACAAAAATCTAGCTACGGCACTGGCAACCCCCTCCCCCTTCAGTTGCTTACATAATATTTGAACAGCCCCTAATAGCAATTAAGTTATTTGTGAAACTCAGCCCCCCAGACAAAAATCCTGTATTCGCCAGTGGACTGACTTATAACTTCTCCTAATTTAATCATTTTGTTTTTCCCAAGGTCCTTCAAAGTCTCAATACAGGTCCAGATCAGACAATTCAATAGCGGAATAATCCTCGAAGAATGGTCTAACCCTGAGCTCAAGATCGACTCGGACACATCCCATGTTTTCTTCGAAGACGTATGTGCTAAAGAAGAACAGCATCCTCCATCGCCTCAAATTGAAACATTAACGGTCCAGTTTCTGGTCCAAGATCTGACTTCGCATGAGAACTCGTCAACCAGATTCAACAACACCCCGCGTACACACAGTTCCAGTATGGCCGACTTATCAGCGAGTTGGACCGACAACTACGACCATCTGTCGTCCTTTCTACCGAAAAGTTCCCGCTGCTTCTCTAGAACCGACATCATGCAGAAGACGGTGAATTGGACAATGGACAAAATGGGGCACGGAGAGCGACGGGTCCTGTACTTGGAACCCTCCATCAGGAACGTCAGCGCTTTACAACTGAGCGTGACGAACGAATCCGGAAAACTACACCTAGGAGTTGAAAAGACCGATTGCCAAACAGCAAGTGTTCTTCACGTGGTTGCAGAATGGGCAGAAGATCCGGAGTATTTCAAGGTATCGTGCCGGTTCGACGAGCAACACACGTCGCATCGTTTCGATACGGGAATCCAGTTGAATTCCATTAAAGACGACATCTTTCGACTTACGTTGGATATTAAGGAGGTGAAAGACGGTGAATGTCACCCCGACAAGCGGTCGCGATTCTTGACGAGACGCTCGAGAACGAACGTAACAAGGGAAATCGGAGAAGATATGCTGAAGATGTACAGGGACAAGATGGGCATCGATGTCAAGCTGAGGACGAGTTGCGGTAAGGTGTTCTGCGGTCACGGAGATTTTCTCGTTTCGAGCTCGCTCAAGTTCAAAGCCCTATTGTTACAGGTAGATGAGTTGAACCAAAAAGAAGCATTTTCAAGAAGTTTGGAGGAGAACAATGAATCACACGTACCGGAGGAGAGAAAAATAGTAGAGAATGATGAAGAAAATAAATGGGTGGTGGTTGAGAACCAAAATATCCTAAAGTCAAACGCGATTGGCAGTGAAAAAGATGAACAGGACGCCTTGCAAAACTTAAGACTTCTTAAAAGGGAAGAAAATCAGCTAACTCTGGATGCGGTCCACAAACTGTCCGATCATTCAGTTGAAGTTAATGCCCTCGAGAGTCCTTCAAATGTAATCCCTCACACTAACTTTAAAGGAGGTAAAGAAATGTCAAAAAACTCAGAAGCAAACCAAGGCATGTGTGACAATATTGACACCCTACATTCAGTAACCACAAACTACAGCCCAGAAGACTGTACTCTGAGTGAACACGAAATGACGTGCAGTCCTCATGATTTCAAACGGAACTGGGATTCAGAATCAACAATCTTTGATATTTCAGACCTCGATGCTGAAACTCTGGATTACCTTCTTATTTTTCTATATTCTGCCTCTCTAGAGGAAGAACTAGAACTTCATGCACTATTGAAAATATATAAAGCTGCATACTTGTACCATGTTCCTGATCTTCAAGACTTGTGTAGAAGGAGACTAGAACGGGTTCATGGCAGTGGCGGATCCAGGATTTGGTTTTGGGGGGGCTAAGAATTTTCATTATCCAATTGAATCTTCTTGTTAATGGTAATACGGAAAAGGTAGTGAATTATCCTACTCAAACCATCACTAAAAGGGGGGTCTAGGGGTCCTCCCCCAGAAAATTTTTGGAAATTTTAGTCAAAAACCCCACTTTTTCAACTGGTTTTGGTACGCCTCATCCGAATTTCTGTTACAGATTTTATGCGTTTTGACAAACTTAGTAAAATATTAGACGTTTTGGGGGGGGCTTCAGCCCGAAAGCCCCCCCCGTAGATCCGCCACTGGTTCATGGTGCAAAAATTGCAGTAAAGGATATTATTGGTCAGGCTAACAAGTACGAGGACATATGATTGATGAAACTATCTACACAAGCATCATCTAAATGTCATTAATAGTGCGACAAATTTCCGTTAGTTTTAAGCAAAGATTTAAGAATGTTTTTATTTTCTGAAAATTATTTCAATGACATAAGGGGACATCCATAAATTACGTGAGGTCAAAAAGGGGGAGAGGGGTTTGGAAAAATCTCACCAAGGGGGGAGGGGGGGCCGATTAAAATCTCACGTCAACTTTTTAAGTTAGAAATTATATGATTTTCTTTATATGAAGCATAAAATGTAAACGAAATTATTTTTAAAGGTTGTTGGTAAATCTCATGTGGGGGGGAGGGGGGTCCAGATTTTGGAAAAAACACCTCACGTAATTTATGGATGTCCCCTAAACTAATTTATTGTTTAGCTTCGAATTTAATAAATATGGTAGTACACAGCACACATCTTTATACTCTTGTATATATCCATCATTAAAAAATAATCATGTAATATTTCATGGATGTCACACCTCATACAATTAAAAAAATGCATTCACTTATTAATTTGATAGCCCATATAATTCTAGCATGAAAACAAAGAAATTTTATTCTGGCTATGTTTTACCCTGATACAGAAATAGGGCAAAGCTTATAGATTTGGTAGTTTAGTGATATGATGATAAATCTTATTTTTACTAACTTGATGCAAATAAACCCACCAACATGATTGATTCATTAACATAAACTTCTATGCATAAGTTCTCTGAATGATCTTTTGCAGTACCAATATATTTAATGAGGCACCAAAATTTTAAGATTCATGCATAACTCAAAATGACTAAAAATATATAAGGGGCCATTCATTAATTACGTAAGGGTCCCAAGGGGAAGGGGGGTTGAAAAAATCTCTACATACCCTTACTTGGGGGGTGGGGGGTCAAACCCATTCTTACGTAAGATTTTCCAAGTTAATGTAAATAAATTCCAATTATTCTAATCAAATTACTATTGAATAACCCCAGAAAAACTTAAAAATGCAGAAGATCTCGGTATATTATTGAAGCTTTAATTTTTTAATAAAAATGAAGGTATATCAGATATAGAGAAATCTTTATTAGTTTTGGTTTCAATTTTTTTGTTAATCATTTCGTGCGCTGATGGTTAGCTTGGTGCCATAGGTTTTCTTACATTTTATTATTTTGAAAAACGAAATGGAATCTTACGTAAGAATAGGGGGGGGGTGGGGTTTGAAAAATCTTACGTACCCTTACATGGGGTAGAGGGGGTCAAAAATTGCCAAAATCATCCTAACGTAATTAATGAATGGCCCCTAAGCACCATGAAAGGTGAAAATAAAAAAAATTTCTAGTAGAGAAGTGGATTAAACATCTTCATTAAAATTGATGTTTTTAATAATCTATATAATAATATATTTTTACGTCTCATATCTTAAACGAAATTTTTAGGACAGATTCCTGTATTGATTAAAGTGGAATTAAATCTTTTGAAATAAAAATGGACGTCACTATTTTTCAAAATTTTTTATCCCCTTCCTAATGTCAAGTTTTACCCTTGTGGCATATGACTTTCCTACCAACTATATCTTTAGAACAAGTTTGTCAAGAATCTCCGAGATTCTATAATTTTATTAAAGCAGAAGTGTATTCCACCTTATAATCTCACAGTGAACACTTTCTTTTAGAAATTTTTGTCGATTTCTAATGTGTGATGTCACAATCCTTTAAAAAAACCCTCCTCTTTTGTCACAAATTGATAAATCCCCTACCTCTCCTCTAAGCATGACATCATTTATAGATGGTCCTCTTAATTTACATTAGAAGGGAATCTGATAATTCTTTTAGCTAGAATTGTAATAATTTACTTTAAAATTAAATGATAAAAAAAACATTTCCGCTATATTAAAAATATTATTGAATACTTCATAAAAAAACCTTTTAAAAGTATCCCAATTTATGAGAAAACAAAGAAACCAGTGCATTAAATGGCTTAATTCAATAATATCAAACTAAAATTATCTCTTCAAAGCTTTTAACCAAACTAATCAAATTCCTTTATTGATATAAAGATGATTCATTGAAATCCAGATTGCCAGATTTTAAAGTAAAACTTAAGGAGAAGGTCTTACTCAGACTGCACTTTTCCATCATCCCTTTTTAGCTTGAAATAATCTTAAAAATTCTAAGAGTAAACTGAAAATATATTTTTCATTGATTAACATACCTGTTTTGTCTCATCTATTTAGATAATACAGTGTGAGTATTCCCTTGATTTTAACTCTACAATTCTACTGTTCTCTGTTAGTCTAAGGTATTTCAGAGTAAAAAGTTTAGATTCACACAAGTCTTGAAGAAAACACCATTTAATGAAATCTAGTAAGAAAGTACAAAAATATTTAAAAACAAAAAATATAACATAGTTGAACAATAATTTTTACAGTGCCATCATGAGGGCACAATATATCTTACAATGGTTCCTGGGCCTCTATTTTCTTTTACCTTTGAGCAATGTCGCAAGATTGTCAGCAAATTCGCACTAGTACGGTCAAATTTCATTCCCCCATACTCTTTTAAGTCATCCGCAGTGCAAAAATATAATCCTGAAAAGAAATGAAGATTACTTAATTTTAATTTATGAGACAATAAGTATTTAACTTAAAGAATTACTTCAAGTATGAATTTTCATAAATAATGTATTCATAGTGTCATACCTTTAGTTTCAGCATTCTCTTGAGATTTAACTTTATTCCAAGTCTTCAGGACAGCAGCTGTCATTCCTTTACGAGGCATAGACAAAAACTTGTATTTTTCATCAAGAGCATGATTGAATTCATCAACAAACTTGTTTATTTGTTCATACTTGATACGTCCTTTCATATATCTGAAATAAATAAATTCATTCATAAAGCAAGGCATACCTCCAAATTTAAAATATTTAAATAGACAGTAAAATGGAGAGATAATTTGAGATGTTGGTACCCACTTCTTTTTAAGCTTTCTATGTTAAAGTTGCAGTGTAAGATTACAAATGAATTTGGTGGTACGTATACTTGATGAAGGTATTTACGAAGGACCTTCGCATGTTGTAACGCAGACACTATCAGCCATATTAACCCTCACGAGTTGATTGAGAGATTATCACCTGATTGTACAAACCATGGTCGAGGTTTATCAGAGACCCAGATTTGGTCCTTATCGACCAATCCCGGTTTGTTCAATCCATAGTTTTGAATGCAAGACCACTTCTGATTGGACCACGATGAAGCCAGCGATTGAGCCCTGACAGCTGCGCTCTTCGCGCAAGTTCATAGTCCAGTGTAAATTATTTCCTACAAAATTCTCCACCTGCTTTAAAACACATTTCTATCACAACTAATAATAACTACACAACCTATTTTAGAAAATGACTTGAACTGGTGTCCTTGTTTTCCTCCTCAATATTCGAAATTGTTTTCACAATTACTGGTTATCTAATGCAATCCCTGAATGGCATGATTTCAATATTATTTTTAAAATACTCACACATATTTAAAAATATTCATTCACCTCTCTAAAAATAGAGTATTTTTTAAAGAATTTAAAGGAATTAATAGTTAAAAAGGAAAAATTTTGAAACTTAAGTAAGAGCTGTACTAAGTATTTCATACAAATTCTATTCAAATTCTAATTTTGTGAAAGCGCCATCTATCAAAGCGAGAGCGAATTCTAAACTTTTGCGTTCGTGAATTTGCAAGTTCTTCACGAAGAGAAATTATTGTTATTGCACGTTAATCAACCATTATTTTGATGATTAAAGCCAATAAACTCAAATATAAATATAATTTGTGATCAAATTCTTATTTAAATGTCCATTTTTGCAAAAATAAACCACGGATCCGTGATTCAAACCACCAAAGTTGAGTGGTCAGATTTTGGCTAAAAAAACAGTGATTAAGCGTTAGTTGGGGCTGGTCAATAACGTTTTACTTAGGATAAGCAGACCATCCTTCAATCCATGGTTAAACCACGATGGTCAATACGGCTGTATATGAACTCTTTGGACAACCAGTTGCTTCCCATGCTCTAGCAATGTTATGAAGGGGACGAATTTTTAACCCAGGCTCCTCCACTGTTAAGCAGTGGTATCGAGATTTGCGAATGCTTGAATGTGAACATAGAGGGTTTATGCTTAAGTTGAATTTTTAAATGAATGGGGTATGTTAGGCAAGCGTTGAATGATTGGCAATCATGCATACACAACTTATAAAGACTTGATGAGCCAGAACCATACCTGACGCTATTAGCAGTAATACTTTTTAGCATCATTTAAGCAGGATTGAATTATACAGGGTGATTAAAAATAAACTTCTTCTATTCAAGAGCCTCTAACTGGAATTGAATGAAATTTTGGTTGAACATATTTTGAGGGATGTGGAAGAAAATGATTCAGAAGTAGAGCAATCAAACTATGAGTTACAGTTGAAGTAATATTTTTTTTTGAAAATTCTTAATCCAACCACCTTTTTCATCTTTGCAATGTTATCTCTGGAGTAAAAAACACAAAGTTGAAAGGGTACCTACTATATGTAAGTTGTAAACAACTTTTCAGAGACAAATGAAAACGGCTGTAGAGTCCAGCAATAGCATGTAGTCATTAATTCTAAAAAGGCTAAGAAAAGTGGAAACCATCTGTAATGACCGAGAAGCAGCAAAGATTCAAATATTTTGTGGTGTTTTTCAAAAAATATCCTCCTCCGCACATGATTTATAGCATATGGAAAATGGTGGTAAGCAGTTAAGGTCAAGTGCAGATGAAGAAAGTCGCATAGAAAATTGTCGAAACACCATAAAAAGTCTGACTGTTTCTTTTCTGTCATTACCAATTTGGTTTCCACTTTTCCAAGCTCTTTTTTTAGAAAAAAAAACTAAAATAACTTAGTGCTGAATAACTCTCTCCATGTTAGTAAAAAAATCTGAACAATTAAATGAAATTTTTAATTGGGAAACCCAAAAATTGTTCTTGACCAAATTAGAATTTATCTCCACCAAAATGAGTAACGTAAATTTGGTCCATCAGCTGCTCATTAGGGTTATAATTTTTTTCAGATTTAAAAGCCTGTGGTGTTAAATGATGAGTATTGGTCCATAACTCTCAGATTGACTGGTCCGTTGTTTCTTGTATCCAGTATTTTTAAAGGTATTTTAAAGCCTGAGAGCACTTAAGTTAGTAGATGCATGATTGAGTAGATGGTGAGTGATTACTATATGAGAAACGGAAATGATGTTGGGTGTGCAAGGTTTTTTCTCGGTACAAAGAAATTAATGGCATAAAATTAACATGTGGACAAAAGTCCATCGAATGCAACATCAGGCTTTAAAATATTTCAAAAAAAGTTTCAGAATCATAACCCTACTGCTCATTATTTATGTGGGCTCCATCATAGTATTCAAATTATTTTTTTTAGTGACTCCTGTTACAATATTTTCATCATGCAGAATAGATAAATTTTATGCCACTAGTGCTGGAATGTTTTGTATCCAACAAATTCATTCAAAAAATTATTTCACGAAACCTTTAGAACCAGCTTAACTATATTTCAGTAGCAAAAATTTTGTCGAGCTCAATTATTTGGTCTTTTAAAATAAAAATTATAAGTGTAAGATAATTAAAATGCTTAAAAAAAAGTAGTTAAGTTATTCGGTAAGTAAAAACATACTTTGGCACAGCATCAAACTCTTGCAAGTTTACATATTTCATCTTTGTCACGGATTTTTGCTGATCAACTGGACCGCATTTTGGCTCCTCTCTAAAAATGCATAAACACACAATTATAGTACTAATCTAAATGAACACCACCCAAATACATTGATGAGTTTGAACATTTTACATTTTTAAAAATGCACATTTAAGATCCTAAAAATGTTAAATGTTTAATTGTGTTTGTTCACTTGTAAAATGAAATAACTTCAACAAGGCAGCACTCAAGCACCTGTAAAATGGAAATGCACATAATCTCTTCAGGGGTCTGTCTAGGTTTTTTTAAGAGGTACCTATTTTGTGAAAATTTAGAGCTAATTTGAGAAAAATTTTCAGTGAATTTGTGAAAATGTAAGTACAAAATAACAAGTAAATAATTTTAAACAATGAAAACTAAAGAAATTCAGGTATAGAATGTCCAAAAAGTTAACTATCATGAGAATATAGCTTCCTAGAGAACTTTTTTCCAAAAATGTATTTTGTGAAGGTACCTTTTTTACAAAAACTAGGTTTTTAAAAGTACCTATTTATCAAATGGTGAATTTGTGAAGATACCGCAAAACAGTAGGAAAATTGTCTTGGACAGATCACTGCTTTTTCACACATTTTGGATTTTACTTGAGCTCAGTTATAATGGTTATGGTTTGTAACAGACATAGTTAACAAACTATGTAAATTTGGTACCACCTAAAAATATTCTAGTTTAAGTATATTTCAGTAATCTATATACAGGGTGGTCCTTAATTCATGGTACAAACTTCTAGGGGTGTTAGAGTACACCTAGACGAACAAGAATTGGTATAGGAAGGGGGGTCGCAGTTACACCGTTAAAGAGCTAGGTCCTAATGTAGTGCGAGAGCGTTACAAAAGGACGTTTTGCCAAGGCCCGTTTAACGAAAAAAAACATAATGAAATGAAAAAATTTATTGCATGAGGTACAGCAGTATCCGTATTACTTACATCATAAATTTGATAGAAATTGGACCACTTTCTAAACCGTGGGGTGAGTTTTAAAATGTGCTCTTAGTCAAACAATGGAGTTCCATTAATGGTATTTAGAAAAATGATGATCGGGGAAGGAATTTTCAATGATCAAACAGTTTCAATGATCCATGTTACGATCATTTAAAATTCCTTCCCCGATCATCATTTTTCTAAATACCATTAAGGAATGTGATTCTTTGACTAAAAGATTAATATTGCACTTTTGAAACTAACTCCGCGGTTTAGAAAGTGGTTCAATTTCTATCAAATTTATGATGTAAGTAGTACGGATACTGCTGTACCTCATGCAATAAATTTTTTCATTTCATTATGTTTTTTTTTCGTTAAACGGGCCTTGGCAAAACGTCCTTTTGTAACGCTCTCGCACTACATTAGGACCTAGCTCTTTAACGGTGTAACTGCGACCCCCCTTCCTATACCAATTCTTGTTCGTCTAGGTGTACTCTAACACCCCTAGAAGTTTGTACCATGAATTAAGGACCACCCTGTATATAAAAATGAATGTCTGTATGTATGTCTGTTTGTATGTATGTATGTCCTTTATAGTTTTAACTTTTTCGAACCTACATTAACTATTAAACTATACCACGTTGATCTACTCGCTCCAGGGAAGGTTTCTGAATAAAAATAATTTAAAATCGAAGCGTTCTATCAACCTTTTTGGTCAATTTTATGCTTAAAAACCCATATTTCATGCCCAACTTCAGGGCAAAACTTCATTGTTGTAAATATAACAAGAGAAGATGTAATATTAATTGTTGTAGGCATATTCTCGATTGTTGCAGTTTAAAATCCATTGTTGTAGCATAAACATAAAAGTGGCTCCTTTATTTAACTATTTCCACATTTGGACTGGCGAAGCCCATCTGTAACACACCAGAATAATCTTTAAAAATGGACTGGCGAAGCCCATCTGTAACGCACCAGATGATATTTATAAAAAAACTGAAACCCGGCCGAAGCCCGGGTCTAGCGCGTCAGCGCTTGTCTTTTATAAAAAATAGGGTACTTACGTATTATCCCGTTGACCGTTCCATGACTGTCAAATTCAGCGCGACACAGCCATATAAAAGTCAATGGGTTGTTTACCGTTTTCGGGTTCAGCGGTACGGTCGAGAGGATAATTATAAGAACCAAAAATAGTAAAACCTCTCTAAAAGCACCATTCTTTTCCAGCTTATAAAAGCCTGGATTTTCCTTTCTATTTACCGTTTCCAGTTTAATTAAGTAACTCTCAGTTAATAATAAACCAAAAATACAAAAAAAATCATTTCCCATATCTTATACTCACTTCGGGGGAGCTTTAACTTCCTTTTTAATTACACCAGGAATATTATTTTGAACGTGTATAAGTCTGTCGTTGATATTTTGCACTTTATGTAAGATGTTCTGTGAAAAGAAAGAGTTGTTAAAGCAGGCATGAAAATACTGTATGGTATGAAATAAAAAAGCTTCTACATTTGATTAATTGAAAATTAATCCTTAAATACAATAATGGACTGGACACCAAGGTATGATACTTTAAAGAAAAAATTACAAGATTAAATAGGCTGTGATGGTCTTCTATGGGCTGAAATCAAATTATTAACTCTTCTTGACAAATTTAAATGATGTTATGATAGTCGGTCATGCAAATTCGCCTCCATTACTGTTTAAAAAAAAGATCACTATCTCAACTGTAGATTTTGACCAAGGTCTTTTGAGCGTAGTGCTAATTTGTCTCAAAAATGTTCCATAGGGTTTAGGTTAGGGGCCTGACCAGGGTACACCATCATCACTGAACTTGACAGTTGGGCTTGAGTATACATACATCCCTTACATTTTCTAAACTAAAACTCTATTAATTTAATGGAAAGAGTCCTTTCAGTGTGACTCAGCACTCCCTAAAACTGTTTTGGTAAGAGTCCTCCAGCTTCCATGTTAATCCACAGCTCAAATAATGACTGACAACCATAGAGATAGATTCCAAAGTAATAATTAGAAGATTACAGTGGCGAATCCAGTAGGGGGGGGCTGTGGGGCTGCAGCCCCCCCCAGGAATAAGACATTCAAGTTTTGGTAATAGCAATAAAGCAAAAAAGAAATTTCACTACGTTGGCGGACATTTGGTGGTGCTACCCAAAGGGTCTCAAAATGAATTGGAACTTTTAAGGGTAAAAATTTCAAAAATTTTATGGGGGAAGACCCCCAAACCCCCTCGAAATTTTGGAATCTAATAAGTACGGTTTTTCCTTGAAACTTTAGGGATTTACAAGGAGTGGTCCTCTTTGATGTAACCTAAAGTGTCTCAACATGAGCTAAAAGGCCACTTTTAGAGGCAAAATTAAAAAAAATTTCTGGAATAGGAACCCCTAAAACCCTAGAAATTTTCAAATTCATAATATTATGAACTTTTTTCCTTGAAAATTCTGCCGCTTACAATGAGTTTTGTGCTCTTTGGGTGGAATCTGAAAGGCTTCAAAATGAGCTAAAACACTATTTTGGGGGGCAAATTTTCAAAAATTTTCTGGGGGAAGACCCCCAGACCCCCTTTTACTTGGAGTTGACATTTTTTCACAATTTTGAAACTTAGTGCACCAAAAATTGAAACCTTACGAAGTCATCTCACCTAGAACTTAGCATTCCTAAGATTAGACCCCAGAAAAGATGTTGAGTAACCCCCTAAACAAAAATCTGGTTACGGCACTGGCAACCCCCCCTCCCCCTTTTAGTTGCTTACATTAATATTTGAACAGCCCATGATAGCAATTAAGTTATTTGTGAAACTCAGCCCCCCCCAAACCAAAATCCTGGATTCGCCACTGGAAGATTATTATGTATTTTTCTGTCAGCCGATCGCAAGCGAAAACTCGCTAAATAATGTTGAATTCCGACAAATTTTTCCATTTGTCATTCGCTGCGCTTGTCAACATTTGTGCCATCTTGCGGAAAAGTACCGATTATTATTTTAGGATTAAGTATTAATAATTAGATCTCTGGTTATCAGAAATCTTGAGCTGTGGGTAAACATGGCAGCTGGAGGACTCTTTCTAAAGCTGTTTCACAGATTTTAAGTTGTTTAAAGACCAGTTGTGATGTTGCAAACACCGAGTCTTTCTTTTTAGGAAGATGTACTTTATACCACTTAAATTATTTTACCAAAAATTAGTTCTTTAACTACTACCAGTTGTGAGAAAGAGGTGGGGTAATCCCAAGAAACCAGGTGCTGAAAAGGGGGATAAAATGATGATTCTTACAACCCAGTTCCATGGGTGGCTAAGCTTATAAGCAGCATTGGAAATGACCAAATTTTACCAAAAAATAAAGATGCCCAGGACCGTGTTTTTTTTGGAAACTGAAGCAAATCCGGGCTGCAGCTGAATTTAGCAATTTTTTTGTTGATAATGGAAAACCGAGGGCATCCGAGCATTGAATTGTTATCGTCAAATTTGGCGATGAAAATCTGCAGCCCGGATCCGCTTTGTTAACCTTTTTCTTTATTTATTTATCAGAGGGTTCTACATCATTTGAAGAATGATTGAAAAGTAATGTACTAACAACAGGTGTTTGAATGGATAAAATTGCAAAATGGGATATAGTTATATCAAACTGCACTACAAGTTACAAAATTAAAATACTAATGATGAATAACCTGCATTTCAGTCACAACATTTTCACCAGTTGCAAGTTGTTCCCTTATTTGCTGAAATATATCTCTCACTTCTTCAACACTTTTTTCGATTCCAGCATAGGATTTTAATGTGGAACAGTCAATGTGTCGAAGCCTGAGGCATTCTCTTACAACATGTACTTTTTTTGTAAAGTAATCAGACAATTCCTCCACTGAATTCACATTGAAATCATCGGTGTCATCCATATTTACTTCAAATTTAAGGCCTATTTTGAGGGCAGACAAGATTTTCAACACATTCGTCTGCCGCTAATGTTTATTTTCGTTTTAAATTCGCGGTAATGCTCAGTTCAGTTCACTTGACTTGCTTACAGTTCTCATGTGCACTTTTTCATTTTTTTTAAGAATTCAAATTATGTGTTTAGTATATTACTTTCATTTGTATTTCAAGAATGATTGATGTAAAATTTTGATTCAGTTAAAAAATGATGGAATTTATATTTTAAAAATATTTTTAACAAGAAAAAGAAAACTAATGCATCAAGAAAACACTACAGCTACTTCTGGCTTTGTTTTGTTTACAAACAGCCGCATGTCTGTATCGGAAGCCGTGCTGAGATGATACTTTCGCGTACTAACTTTCCTTTGATTCGCTTAAATTTCCGTCACAATTTAAAGTTTGATAAATGGCTATCACTTAATTCAGTACTCATATCCCAAGAATCTCTTAAAAAAAATCCCAAGAAATTCTGGTCCGGGCCAAGTGATTCCATTGAATCTGCTGAATCGCCATATTATTTTGAAAATGGACTTCGTAAAGTTTATCCTTATCATTATACCTACACAACTTACTGTAAAGGTAGATGGATCAATCAATACTTTCAGGACGTTTATGTGAACGAGTTTGGATTGTTTCCAAAAAGGGATATAGAGAACAGAATTTTAAATGGAAAACTTTTAGTAAATGGTAAGACCGTGAACTTAGATTACAAGCTGAAGAACGCTGATTTTATAAGCTCTAAAGTTCATCGACATGAGCTTGCAGTCCTTGCAGCACCCATTAAAGTTATTCACGAAGATGAAAATTTATTAGTTGTTGACAAACCTCCCTCAATACCTGTTCATCCTTGTGGACTGTACAGGTATAATACTGTTGTTTTTATTCTTCAATTAGAGGGGAAATGGAAAGACTTAAAACCGACACACAGATTAGATCGCTTGACATCTGGTGTTCTGATATTCTGTAAAAATTCAAAAATTTCTAATGAGCTTCATACGGAAATGACTGACAGAAATTGGAAAAAGGAATATGTTTGTCGTGTTGAAGGCAACTTTCCTGAGGGCAAGGTGATCTGTGACAAACCTATAAGAAAAGTCTACTCCAGAATGGGTGTATCTCTTGTATGTCCTACTGGTAAAGACAGTGTGACTGAATTTGAAAAGTTGAGTTATAATGGGAAATCAAGTGTAGTACTCTGCAAGCCTCTTACTGGCAGAACCCATCAAATTCGAGTACATCTACAGTATTTAGGACATCCTGTTCTTAATGACCCATTGTATAATAGCAATGCATTCGGTCCTGATAAGGGAAAGAATGGTCTACTCCACAAAAGTGTTGAACAATTGCTTGAGGATTTGCTGAAGGAACACTACTCAGACTGGTGGTTAGACACTAATCCTGGTAAAATTGATTCTGAACTAGAAAATACCTTGCGAGCATCAGATTTCAATTTAGAAATTCTTGAAGACAGCGGGAACACAAAGGATAAATCAAGAGTGACATATGATGAACATTGCCTATACTGTCAAAAAACCTTCAGAGATCCAAATCAGACCAATTTGTTCCAGTTTTTACATGCTTACAAATACGAAAGTAAAACATGGGAGTTTCAGACTGAATTGCCTAAATGGGCTTTGTGTGACTGGAATTTTATGTAGGTTTTATTTATATTTATAAGAAAAAATAAAAAAATTTGTTTGCCATTTGTTTCTTATTTTAGGTGAATGGTTGTTATCCAAGACAAGTTTGAAAGATGTTTATTATTTTTGTATGTATTGATAGTTTACTGCAAAAATGCTACATCTCAAAAGTCATTCATTTTAAGTATTCAGTTACATAATTAGTTTCAACAAAGGCTAATATGGGATGTATTCAGTAGGGTGGGCCGAAAACACACTTTATTTTTTATTTATGTTCTAATAGCGCGGAAAGGGTGCCACTTGGTTCCAATAAGGACGATGTAAAATATTGTTTCGATTGGATAATATCTTCAGCTCCCGCATCGCACTTAAAAGTTTGAAAAAATGGATGACTTTTTTACAAAACAACTAAAAAACCAAAGATTAAACTCTCAAATATTGTTAATGATTTTTTTTGAGGAACTAATATAGTTATAGACATAATGTCACAGGTTCCATTATTCTATCACCCTTCTTTCGTTAGATATAATTTTTTAATGTTGAAAGAAATTTGGTAAAGTTGTTTTTCCTGCATTTTTAAACAGCTAATAACTCTAGAACTAAACAACTTAAAAACCTGAAATCAGTCCCATTTTGTTTGTAATTTTTTGTGTTTAATTTGATGTGCATCATGACCATCATTTTCAAAAAGAAATTTCAAAATAAAAAAAATGACAAAAAAAATTTAATCAAAATTAAATTTAATTAAAAGGGGAGGCGATCTACCCCCCCTTAGTATGACATGATTTTTTTTGTGTGGTTACGAAAATCAGAGCATGAAGAAAGTCCCCTTTAACAAGCAATGAAACTATAAAAATAAGTCAAAAACCTGTTATTTTAGGGTCAAATTTTCAAAAATTTTATGGGGGAGGACCCCCAGACCCCTACGTTACTTGTAACTATTATTTACAATAATATTTTATATTAAGTTTGACGAAATGCAAAAATTTTACCATAAAATGCATATCCGAAATTCGGATGAGGTGTACCAAAACGGAGTTGAAAAACTGGGTTTTTCCCTTATATTTTTTAATAATAAGTTCGTCAAAATGTAAAAATCCTTGCAAAAAAAAGTAAAAAAAAGATTAAAAAAACGCTTTTATTGAAGTGTTCTAAAAGGTCAAAAATAATTAATTCGGTTTGACAAATAATTTATTGGGAAGTAGAAAATAATTGTTTGGTAAGTAAATAATAACTGATTTTCTAATCACTAAAAATAAAAGCGTGGGCGCTAGTAATTTATATATTTTTTTATTTAAATTTTTTTTATTTTTTTTAATTTGTACAAATTCACCTGAAGGTATGGACCCGTATATGTAATTCAAGTTTAGTAACACTAACATCTATGCCGAACGAGGGTTCGAACCCCAGACGTACGGCTTTGCAGTTAGATGCTCTAACCCAGGGGTTCCCAACCTTTTTGCACCTGCGTACCACTTGTCTTTTTGAGAAATTTTGGCGTACCACCAGACCTAAATATTTTAATAAACGTATAATATTTACTCTTCTAAAAGTGTTCAAAGGCTTTTTGAATTAAATACCTGAGAAAACTTCATATTTAATGGTTAGATATTTGTTTATTTATAACACTAGGGGGCTACCGCCCCCTGCTCGCTATCGCTTGCCAACCCCCGTTAACTGCTGACGCAGTAACTTTTGGACCGCTTCACAATTCCCCACAAAACCCAGCTCACTGCACTTACTCACTTTATAAAACATTCTTAACACATGGGTAGTACTTCTCCGTGGTATTCTTTCAAAAATGGCGAATATTTATTCAGTGGTGGAATTTTATCATTTCCTTTATGGTAACATGAATTGGCGGATCGCTTTATAATTCCAAGAAAGGTTCATATATAGTTCCCGCTAAATATGAACCTTCCCTTAATGTTTCAGTGCTTCCCTTAATGTATCTGTGAAAAACACATTACCTTAGGAAAATGGGTAAAAAATGTTTACATTGCTCTGTTGTTAATTTTCTTGGGGTTGAATTCCGTTATAGTTCCCGCTAAATATCACTAATCTCTTTTGGACACTATAAAGTATAAATATTGCTAAATTGTTTCAAATTCATAGATTAAAGTGTTTAATTAGATCTATAACTATTCAGTTTATCATTAAAAATTAGAAAAATTTGTTTACATTTGAATATTGAGCGTTCGAAAGAGATTGGCGATATTTAGCGGGAACTATAACGGAATTGAACCCCAAGAAAATTAACAACAAAGCAATGTAAACATTCTTTCACCCATTTCCCTAAGGTAATGTTTTTTCACAGATACATTAAGGGAAGCATTGAAATATCTCAGGAATAAATTTAAATTTCTTAAAATTTTTAATGATTGACTGTTAAAAATGTAGTAATTATCTTAAACATCGCGAAAATTTAGAATTTTATCTTCATGAGAAACAAACTTCAAAGTTGTGTCATTTTCATAGCAACGACACCGAATGTCAAGACCAACATTTTCATCCTTATATCTAAAACATTCACCCGTGTTATTTAGTTGCTTGCGTTTTGTCATTATGAAATAAAGAGTTACATTTTACTACCTTAAAAAACATACTTGCAAAAGGATATAAAAAATAAATGCAAAATTCAAAATTTCCGAAAGCGAGTGTATATTTTATTGTAAATATAGTAATGATTAGGTGCCACAACTGCAAAGATAAATATAAAAATATTGATTTGTTATTTAAAAAATAAAAAATAAATTAATTATATATAAGTTTAAAATATAATGAAAGGCACTGTATATTTGCACGGCTATTTTTCAACTAAACTCTACTATAACTTCCACGGCTAGGCGTACCATTGGTTCCATCACTAAGCGCCGAGACTGCTACGTCATCACGAGACCTACAGCGCATGCGCCACTGGCCGTTTTGGCCGTCCAAATATACACTTCGATAATGAAAACCGTTTGAACAACAAAAATATAAATATTGTTAAAAATAACACTAAATTCGTGTTATAAATAGAAAGATGATTATTTAATCTATTTGAATATTAAAAAACCAGTGAAATATGTTTTCAATTGTTTTAAAATTCATAGTTTCTTGCTTTGTAACTGCGACCTTATCCGAAATCTAAAAAATGGAAATATTTTAAAATTGAGATTTTTTTTAGAAATTCTAAAGGCACTTTGCACATCCTCAAAAGAATCCGGACAGTTTGATACCAAATATGTGTTATACGGATCAGTAATTAAAAAGCCTTTCTCTGGACACCGTTCACCAAAAAATTTTTTTTAGAATAGAGAGATGCTTTTAATAAAGGAGAATTAAAAAGATGAAAATGGTATTAATTTACAGTTTTATTTCTTATACCCATAGGTCTAAAAACATACAAATAAAAAATTAGTACAAACTCAGCAAAAAATTAATCCATCATACAAAATATACATTTATAGTCTTTAGTGCGAAATTTGTTGTTGTTTCCCTGTGATTAAAATATCAACGTTAGGAGTAATGGAACATATCTTCACTCTTACGTCCTCTTCAACACTTATTCTGCTTCTATGTTTATTTTTTATGTACAAGAGTTCAGAAAATCCACTCTCACAAGTGACTCGTAACAAATGGCATCAAAAATAGCAGAGTTTGCCGGAAGATCAAAGGGTACTCGGTTTTACAACGGATCCAGAAGTTAATTCAAGATTTCTCTTTAAAATAATCTTTCATGGAACTATCTTCTGTAAGATCGATAAAACTTTCTTATAGTTCCTTTCTTTTAGTGCTTTGACTCACGCGTACCACCTGAAACGTTCTCGCGTACCACCAGTGGTACGCGTACCACCGGTTGGGAACCCCTGCTCTAACCAATAGGCCATTACGTCGGTATTTATGTATAATTTTACATAGAACATAGAATAAATAGTGAATAAAGAATTACTAGCGCCCACGCTTTTATTTTTAGTGATTAGAAAATCAGTTATTATTTACTTACCAAAAAGTTATTTTCTACTTCCCAATAAATTATTTGTCAAACCGAATTAATTATTTTTGACCTTTTAGAACACTTCAATAAAAGCGTTTTTTAAAAAATCTTTTTTTTACTTTTTTTATTTTCTACTTTTTAGTCATGGTATTTTTTTAACAAAAACTCACAAGAAAAATGTATTTATTTCAACCATATTTAATCTGATGTTAGAATGGAATTTTAGTTTTCAACAATATGATGGTGAAATATAACACGCTCCACGCTCACTCGCCTATAAAATCCGTTCATATCAAAAAGATTCACAAGAAAAAGAAAAAACATAATCCATAAATTATAAAAGTAGCAAATTTTTCTTATCTCCCGATTCCTCGGGATGGGCACCAATTTTCGGCGATTTCTCGCTCTTCTGGCGATTTCTTTCTCGCGGTTATTATCTTAAATCGCTAATTATCTTAATTGTTAATTGGAAGGTAAGAAATCACGTTTTGAAGATTTAGTATTGTAGTGATATACCTAATATATTATCTTACAGGTTTTGGGAGCCATTGGCTTCACGGAAGTGTCTCAAATTTGAATTAAAAGGATAACTAAAAACACTCGTTAATTACCTTAATTACGGAGGTTTTGACTAGTTGATTATTGAATATTGCATTGTCATCGAGTTTACACCATGGTGCAAAGTTTCAGAACTTTATATCGTTTGGAAGTGCCTGAAATTTTATGTACAAGATCTTGTAAAAAAGTGATTAATCGTCCATAAAATATTGTAATTACTGGGCAATTCTCGTTTTGACTTTTAAATATGATGAAGTTATGCCTTATACAACATTGTGCACGGTTTAGGGAGAATAGCCCCTTGGGAAAGGTCTCAAAATCTGGTTTTTCTGTTAATTAAAAATACTCGTTAATTAACTTCATCCTTTGGTTGTTTGACTAGAGAATGGTTGGATATTGGAGTGTCATGAGGGTTACACCTATGTGCAAAGTTTCGGGGCCCTAACATATCGGGAAGTGCCCGAAAATCGAGTTTTAAAATTCCTCCCGTAAAACGCCGCCAAAAGCAAGTAGAATAAAAGCGTTTAAAAAATAGGTTGAATTCTTGATGATATAACAGGGCCTTATCCAAGGGGGGTTATGGGGGTTCAAACCCTCCCCCCGAAATTTCGACGTCAATTTTTACTAACTGTTTTTCCTTAAAAATTCGTCTTAAAATGCATAAAACCCCAACTTTTAAGGTTCAAAATTTTTCTTGGGAAGAACCCCCAACACCCCTTGAAATTTTGAAATCTATTATTACATCAGTATTACAGTCGTTCCTTGAAAATTTTGGGACTTGCAAGGAGTGGTCCTCTTCGGGTTGCTTTAAAAGCCCCCCAATAGGAATAAGCACTAACAGTGAGAAAGAGGGGAAGTGGGAACTCGGGAGTGGAAATAAAGGGAAAAGCGACTCCAAAACGAGTAAAAATCATGTTTTTAGGGTCAAATTTCCGTAAATTTTTGGGGGGAGGACCCCCAGACCCTCTTTTGGAACTCTATTATTTACAACTTTTTTGTAAAACGTTCATCAAAATGCAAAAATCCAACGAAAATGGAAATTAAATTCTTGAAAATGTATGTCTGAAATCAAAATTAGGTGTCCAAAACGAGTTGAAAATCGGCTTTTTAGACTTAAATTTCCAAAAATTTTCTGGGAGTGGACCCCCACACCCCCCTTTAGGATATTAGGAGACGATTTTGATACTTAAAATTCTTAACCCCCCCAAAACCAAACCAAGGATCTGCAGCTGTCTACTTACCTTCGTCACCAACAAAATCGTACTTAAGTTTCAAGAAAATTTTTCGTGCCAAAACCCTCCCCGAAAAAAAGTCTAGTTACGGCCCCGTAAAATAAGCCCGAAATTCGGATTAGGTGTACCAAAATGGGTTAAAAACATGCTTTATAGACTTAAATTTCAAAAAAATTTCTGGGGAGGACCCCAAGACCCCCCTTTTAGTACTTCGAGTATGAAGATTCACAACCTGTTATATATTAAGATGATCAAGAAGATTAAAATGGATTTTGAAAATTCCAATCCCCCCTAAAAAGAACAAATCCTGGATCCGCCACTGATAATTTGAAAAGGGGACAAGGAAGTGGGGTTAATTATATTTGAAATCAAATCTACGAAATTTTGGGGAACCTAGACCGCCCCCCCCTTAAAAATTGCTATAATCCGTGCCTGATAAGAACTAGACTAATCTTTTATTATTCTAAGTAAATAGAAAGAAAATAAAACAAAACAGTTGTTAACACAGGGGAGGGGGCAGCAATTAATCTTTGGGGATTAATTGCTGGCATGAATATGTTATTAAATACCCAGATTTCTATGCTATGCATATCCTTTTCTTGGGATAAATCTACTGTTATTGCTACTTAGAAAGTCTGATTTCTTGGAATAGTTCATACTACCAGTAGCATTTTATTTTTTGAAGTTTCCTTTTTTATTTCTACCATTTTTGTTATTAGGGATGAGATTCACAAAAAGCAAAAAGTCTGAAGACCTGTGTGAAGTATATTTTGTGAAAAAACTCCTATAGTTTTTTTCATAAGCTCAATGTATCTTTTTAATAAATATTTAGTTTGATTTTTGGCATATATGTAGATGACAGTTATATGAAAAATTGGCCATATTTAAGTTCCTAGATCCAAAGGGGGTCCTCTCCAAGAAAACTTTTTGAAATTTGACCTAAATAACAATTTTTCTCATTTTTGACACTAAGCCTGAATTTTGTGAAGACTAGAGAGGAGAGGACTCAAAATTATCCTGAGCCCCCATGTATAATAATTAAGTTCAATAGAGTTACAATACACCATACTTGCCATCTTTTGAAAAATTACATCCGTAAAACTTTTTGCGTAACATTACAAAACTACAACATGAAGCCTTCTGTGTTAACAAGCCTGAAAAACATCAATGCGAATTACAATCTTGGTCAAATTCTTTTTTCGCATTGCGAACCAAACACGAGAAGAAGCATACTTCACAGGTGGTGAGCGCGCGTCAAGACTCGTCGGCGAATCCGAAAAAAACTAGCAAATTAGCCAAATTTCATCCAAAAGGGCCAAAATTGAGAAAACTGTAAGGACAGGGATTAGTAGAGGAATCTGGAAGTAAAAATATACAATTAAAGAAAATTGTTTGCGCAAAACACTGTTTTGCATTTTCTCGGATAGAAAAGTAGACAAAAACGCGAAATCCGTAATATTTTTCAATCAATCTGTAAAACCATAATACTAAAGAAATTCCGTAAATATTACGGACAATCAGTAAAAGTTGGCAAGTATGTAATACACAATTTTAGGTAGAATTTGCATCCTAATGAAATTAATATAAAAGATTAGAAAATAGAGTTCCAAGTACTAAAAGGGGATCTGGGGGTATTTACCTTAGAATAAAATTTTATTTAAAAAAAAAAAATCATGATTTCTTACTTTATTTAGCACTTGCAACTTACATGTTCCATTTGTTGGTGTTCTGGTACTGGAATACCAATTGAAGTGGCTTTGGTTTATTGGGCCTTAGTTATTTTTTTTCAGTTCATAAATTTAATATGGCTTTACAACTTATTAAATTGTATGCATAAAAATTTATCAGAAGAACAAATAATGCTGGTTCATGATTTGTGAGAAATAGCTCTTGTAGCTTTAAAGACAAACATGGGAATCCAGTCTTGTTTTCTTGAAAGAAATAAACTGCAAGAACTAAGCCATTTATTACCTTTCAGATATGCACTATTATTGTCCTCTTGGTGAGTTTACTTAGATGGAATATAGAATTTGAAACAATCTAAATCAAAACTGTAAATATTTATTTATAACACAACATAATTACAGTAATTTATAATACACCAGCAACCTTTTACATCCTGTAATTAAATGATAAATCAGAAAACTATTCTCGTGCAAGTTTCCCAGTCCTCAAAATAATGCAATAACATAATGTGTAAATGTATGACTATTTTTGTAAGCACTCATTAGTAAAAAATCAAATACATTTATAAATGAGTTACTGAGAAGGCAATGCAGGGTATCAAAAAAGAACATGTACTGGTAATCAGAAATATTTTAAGTTAGGTAGATACTGCAAAACGACCTGCAATTACCTAACAACTCCACTTTTTTAAATGAAAAAAATACTGATAGGAACTCGGAAATGCACAGGTGCATCATTTTCATCTCTTTATGAATGAGAGTTGCCTTGCCAGATAGACCAATAAGAAATAAATGTGCAATTTTTCTAAATTTGGTTTATTCCATGAAGAAAATGGCTAAACAATAAAACAGTTCTCATAAATCATTTTTCAACTATCCTTGTACCAAATGAAAACTGATTTTTACTATTAATTAGGAAAATATTAATTTAAATATCAATAAAAAAATTTTTAGCTCTTACTTTCAAAGCATTTTGATTCATGATGATTCCCTGACTGGTAAGTATAGTAACTTAGCAACTTTTTGTTTTTCATTTTTAGAATTGCTAAAAATGAGAATGCTAATGAAGATCTTATAGTGTAAAACAGGCATACTTGATATACAGGCAATGAAATTTTGCAAATCAGCGAAAATACATTTAAATATAAGCTAGAATCCCATGAAAAGCACCATAATTCCTCCTTGCAATACAAATATTCTAGCTATGGTCTATAATTCCTTTAACAAACAAAAAATTAGTCCGAAATCTCACATTATACTAAGCAAACAAAAATGTTAAAATGTACACCCTAGTGAAGACATTGCAAACATCTTCCATCATACAAAGACTTCCTATAAGATAAATATTTTTTTCTTAAAAACTGGAATGTTCTTATGACAAGCAATACCTTCCTTAAATATAAAACAACTAAAAAGTATGTAAACAGTGCTAATTTTCTTCTTGAGTAGTAACTTAAAAACTTAGTATTAAATTTTTCATAATTTAATTTAAATTATGAAATGAGATATTACTAAGGGGTACATTTAATTTTTTGGAAAAGTGTTTCAAATATACAAGATTGGAAGGTACCTTTTCTGTTATCTATACTGTAAAAAATCTATAAATTATTTTGGACTTATACCAACAGCAAGCCAACTGATTTAAATAGTTTTACAGATGACAATAAAAAATGGTGATATTTCAGTTGTTTTGTGCCCAAATTAAAATTGTGATTTTTTTACAGTATAGGTGAAATGTAATAACATTAATTATATAAACAATAAAAGCATAATATACACATGATAATGTTATCATACACAAATAAATAAAGAAGTATAACTAAATTAATCACAAAACTAACAATTTTGAATAATTAAATTGTGAATAAATTTATTGCATGTTGAGAACATATCTTTTCAAACAGTTTTATGTTATGAAAGAACCACTATAACAGTATGTTGCAAATTAATTACTTTCTAAAATAAAAAACAAGTCAAAATGATTGGTTTAGTAAATTTTTGTTAGTAAAATTCAAGTTGTAAAAAATACAGAAAAAGAACCTGGGAGCTTCAAATTTTAGTTAAGTACCCACAAACAATTGAGCCTTAAAAGAGCCTAAAGATTAATAGATATCCTTATTTTTTTACATATTTACAATGCTACCAGGGGTTCATCAAGGTTTTTCTGGCAGGGTCTTGTTTTAGGAATTTTGTAAAAAATCAAAAGGATGAAGGGCTCGTAGTATGACCACAGAGTTCATAACTTTTGGAATAAACCCATAACTAGCAAATTCTATCCTTAAATGATAGAAACACAGTCTAAAAACAATTTCAAACTACTTATGACCTTTAGAGTTTTGAGAAGAGTCTGTTTATGGGAATCAGACTTAGTTAAGGGTCCTTAAACAGATCCGTTTTTTTGGATGAATTCCTGGCTACTAATATATTACATAACATACCAATGATAATTTCCTCCTTTTTTATACAATGTCAACAATTGGATTGTATAGTTAGAAAGCAAATGCATGAAACTTGAATGGGAGCTAAAAAAAAGCTAGCATATATAAGTACACCTTGACCAAGTTAAACTACAAATATCAAACACAAAAGGCTAAGAAATTCACACTTGGGCAACATGGCAAAGAATAGACTAGATTGGTGAATATAGTGTGCAAACAAAAACAAAGAACTACCTTAATGGTTTCAACTTTCAAAAACAAATAAAATAAAATGAAATTGATAATGAAAAAGAAGAGTTTTAACTTATGCCAAGTTTCAAATTCTAAATGAATTTGGAACAGAAAAAAA
Source organism: Tetragnatha versicolor (assembly GCA_024610705.1). NCBI lineage: Eukaryota > Metazoa > Arthropoda > Arachnida > Araneae > Tetragnathidae > Tetragnatha > Tetragnatha versicolor. The sequence goes on along the minus strand of JANDEH010000011.1, from coordinate 21,800,269 downwards.
ATAATCTAAAAAAAAGGTCGCAAACTAAGGTTGGTTTTAGATAACAAAAAACGTATGTACCCAATAAATAATTCAATTCATCCATGAGGACTGATGAACAGATTGCACACTGTATTTAGATAAATACAGTACTTCCCAGCCTATAAGACATTAATTTATAAGGTTAAAAAAATTTAAAAATATATACTCAGAAGAAAGGTTGAAAAAGGAAGGAAATAAAATAATAACATTGAAAAGCTTAGCAACCTTTTCAAACTTTTTTAGCACATGCAAAGTCAGAAATTTGTCATCAGTGCTGCCTTAATCATGTACAGAGCAACTTGGAAAATTCAAACTGAAGGGATTGCTAAAAAAATTAATTACCAAAAACATGACACCAAGAGTATAATTTAATTTAATGTTCAGTAAATTCTCTCTTTGAGGGGTTAATTCTGAATAAATGCATCAATTCATGTTTAGAGAATGGAAAAAAGTTCACTACATTGATTTTACTTCAAATGAACAGAAGAAAAGAGCTTTTGATAATGAAAAGGGTAGTCACATCTTCCTTCTACTCTATATCATACTTGATATTGCACTCTGCTGCTTTTGTTTTAACACTTTGAATAATGTGTTGATTCGACAGATCAGGGCAAGCTTTCATCCTAAATTGGAATATTTATCTAAATCCAAGTCAATAATAATTGGAAGCCCAAATATCAAGCATGTAGAAATACTCAGAAAATATTATCATTGATTAACAAGTTGAAGGAGCTACAAGAAATTTCAAAATTATAAATAGTTTTAAAGTAAAGGTGTTTGAGTAATAATCCAAGTTGCACTATAACTGTTATTTGAGTAGCCACATTTATTATACAAATTGTAGTGAAACACACAACAATTTAACCTTTGTTTGAGGATGTATCTTAGTTCCACATTTCCAGATAGTTGCTAATTGAGTCTAAGGGCTGGGAAATATGGCTTTAAATTATCACAAGACTTCAGTAATTGAATCTATAGAAGCTTCACACAAAAACCAAAATAAAAAGCAATCACAATATGAAGTGTTATTTGGACTTAAATACCAGAATCTTTTAAAAACTTTTCAACACCATTTATACGACCAGATAACACTAAAATTGTAGAACGAAAATAATATAATGATATACCCTCGAGATTTACTGACCCCAGCATTATTTTTTCACATACCAAAACAGCCAGTCCAGCCACTAATTACTAAACTATAAGTATTTTCTACTATAGAAATGAAAAAAATAGGTGGATAAAAAGTTTTAAAATAAAGCTTTTTACATGGGCTAAAGCTTAAGGAACAAAAACAAAATAGTATTGTGAAATCTAACAAATAGCCATTCTAGTTTTTAAAACAACAAAAAAATATAATGGTTATGAAAATATAACAAAAGCAAGAAGATGTAGGTTTTGTTCATATTTTATCAGGGTGTAAAACAAGAAAACTAGTCATACAGACAATTTTAGAAGGGATTTCATCCAAGTACAATTAAGTATTTCTTAAGTTTTGATCTCTTCTGTCTGTCTATTTCAGTGGTTCCCAACAGGTGGTCCGTGAGGCCTTCAGAGGTGGTCCGTGAGGAGATTTTTAAATAACTTATCCAAAAAATGTGTGGAAAATTTTAAAAAATAGTTTTCCTAATCACACATTCCAGGAAATAGTAAAAACACTACAGATACAAAAACATAAGTAAAAAATCATACGTCTCATAAATAAAAAATTTTATGTTCTTTCTCTCCTATGAATCATTTGTTCATTTCTATTATTTTGCAGTTTTATTCAACAGTAGTTTATTACAGAGTTAGAAGCGAAATGTGATGATGTGGGAAAAGTATTGCATCATATTAATTAAAACTGAGATGTGTCGGGGTGGGGTTAGTAAAAAATCGAATGATCGGACTTATAGTACTTGGTTTGATACAAAGCGAAGCGTGGAAGTATTGAAAGATACTTCAAACTAGGATGCTATGGTCAGACAGATGGTCTTCGAGAAATCGGGGTATGAAAAGAGGAAGTTTCTGAGATACACGTGAAATAGGTTTGTTCGAAGATTTGAGAAAAATGTATTGCCGAAAATGCGAAAGTTTTTGAGCACATAAATTATTTTCTATTTTAATTGCTCTTTTGAAATAATTATTGACTTTTGACGCCGTTTCTTTCGGGAGAGCATCACCCTCGCCCACCTCGCCTATAGAATTTTTTCTGCCACAACTCAAAGTCAGTGCATGTCCAGTTTGCTTTTTTGTGATCAACAGAATTCCTGGTTATCTCATTCGTCCTGCAGTTTAATTTAAAGTTAAGTACTTTCTTTCAAATTTAAATATACTAATCATACATTATCTTATTTGTTAGTTATGAAAAGAAGAAAAATAATTATTTTATTCTGTTGTTTTTTAAACCTGTAACTTTTGTGTATGTGTGAACCCTTCCAGGATGAATTGATAAAAAGGCCTGATAAAAATGGTTAAATGGTCTTATATAAAAGACATATTTTTAAATAACTAGGTATAAAATTAATGTAATGTTAATTTTTCTTTTAAGTTTAATAGATTATTTGATTTTCAAAGTTCTATTTAGAAACATTGTAAGACTCGGTTTCCCTTACTTCAGAAAAAAAGTCAAAATTTTAGACCCTCCATGAGGAATGAATGCACTGAAAAAAGTTAAAATTTTGAAGATACAGTTACAGATAGAAGATGGTCCGCGGAGGTTCAAATTTAAGCGAAGTGGTCCGCGGACATATTTGAGTTGGGAACCACTGGTCTATTTGATCAATTTTTTCAGCTTGAAAATGCATTTATTATTTGATGAATTTTATCCTTATAATTTTTTTATTATTGTTACAAACAATATACTGCTAAAAATTAGAGACAAAATTTATGAAACACACTAAATAACGTTCTTTAAAATTCAATAGAAATCACAAAATAAAAAGAATAGAAAATAGTAAGAATTTCAATAGCATTTATCCTAACTTTTTAATTATATACAAGGTAATTAAGATCTTAGATACCAAAGCATTTGAATATTTGATCTATAGATCTTAAAACAGTCAAGCAAACACTGTTTCATCCAAGAGGCAATGCTGTAATGCTACCAAGTGATTTAATTACCTTTCAAAAATATCCTTTCTGATACAATACTAGTGTAGGAAATTTAAACATTTATTCAGTTACATAGGAAATTTATTAACAATTTGCCTGCACATCAATGTTCAGCATTTCGGATTTGAAACCGATTGCGATTAAAAGAAGAAGACAGTATCTCAAGAGACTCCATTACAGATATTGTTTCTATGACCATAAAATTAGTTTTTTTCTTTCTCACTTGATAAAAGCAGCAAACACTCCCCACATAGCCTCATTGGCATTGGCTTTCATACTCTCTGCTTCGACATCTAGATCCAGAAGCTCACGCACCCGCTTCATGGCAACTTCATAGTCATCGTCAGACAGGGGAGCAAATGCATTTTCCAGCACATCAGAGGAGTGAGACAGAATTATGAGGGAAAGGATACGCTTGTCCATGCGGTGAGGATCGTTGATCCATTTGCTTAGAACAGCTTCTTGCACTTTTCTTACAAGTTTTGTTTTTGCGCTAGAATCTGTCAAGGGATGGGTGGTCATGTCAAACAATAGGAAGTTCTGTTTTTCAGTTGTCAACACCCCTTTCTCCACCAGATTTTTCGCAAGTCTCTCACGTACATTTCTTAGTTGATAACGAAGCTTTAAAGGATTCCATGTCTCACCTAAAAGATAGGAACAAAATTAATAAAAATTGAAGAAACTCTTATTATTACACAATAATTTCAAATTCATTTAAAATTAAAATTTTAAAATTATTTATTAACCCCATGTGTGTACGTAGTAAGTGGATTTTATGTTAATTTGGGAGCAATTCCTAATGAGAAAGATGAGCTTGCTTGGATAAACAGATGAAGGTTATTTCTTATTTGATTTCTGACTATTGTGGCAAAATTATAAGGGTCATTTTCACCATATGCTTACATTTCAGAATTAAAAAATATTTTTTCAAACTACATAATTTCTTAATGAAATGAGCATAGGTGTTTTAAACATATGAAAAGCATATGAAAAAGCAATTGGTCATACACTTTTTCTTAAAATTAAGGGTAAAATGATATTCTTATACAAAAAATCATGTCTCCTTGGTATCACACAAAACCAAAAGAATTGACTTAAACTATTATAATCTGGTGCATTTTTAAAGAACACACATTTTTTATCCTTCTTTTGTCAATTTTAAACACAAGCAAATGATGAATCAGTCAAAATAAACATAATAGCGGAAATAGAAAAAGCGAAATACCGCTTTCCAAATCAACGGTTCGAAGATGTTTTACCATAGAAATAGTATGGATGGTAATGGTAGTTGACATTTTAATAAAATAACATAATAAAACATACATGGTTGGAAATTGAAATAAATATCCATATATCATGATATCAATAAATAACTATATTTCTGGGCTTAAAATTTCTAAAAATTTTTATTTAATATTAAAAATTACTCAAAAATTATGGTAACGGTAGTTGACATTAATAAAAACACCCTACCTTGACTACAGATTATTTCGTAGTAAACACAATAGTTTTCGTGCCGAAGAATAAAAAAACAGTTTAAAAATATATTCTAAAGTAAATAAACAATCGTTTGGAATGTGTTTTTACATTTTTAAATCATAATTATTATTAAATTTTTTAAAATTAATTCGAAGGTAACGACAGTTGACAAAGTGGGGGACAATATTTTATTGATTTGTAAAAACATAAAAATTCAAGAAATTAATTTTTTTACAAATATAACAACCTTTTAATAGTTTATAGTGTTGATATTTATAGTTTTTTCTCTCAAAAAGCCAAATGAAATAACAAAAAAACTAATTTTAATTTCATAAAAATTTTTGGGGACCCGTATTTGGCTAATTTCGTATTTTAAATAACTTTATTTACATAGTTTTACAGGTTTTTATACAAATTAAAAGCTAGAAATATTTAATTTAGTCTACTTTACCTTAATCAAAGCTTAACCAGAAATTTCAATAGTTATCAATTGTTTAATTTCCATGTTTTACCTTCAGGACAACAAATGTAAGCTAAATTTGAAAATTACCCATAAGCTTCTGCAAGGCTTATAACCATACCCGTATAACATACACAAACGGCATTCACAGAAAATTTTGCTCCATGCAGAAATTTTTTTGCAAGAATAACTTCAAAAAAACTTTTTAAGAAATTTTTTTGCAGACTTTTTCTTAACTCTTTTTTGCAGACGTTTTTTGCCAGATACACCGTCCAGCAGGCATGCGTTTCTTCTGAGGAATCGTGTCACAATGTTCTGCTTTTTAATTAATTTGCGGCCTATGAACTAACATTGATTTTTTCAGAAAATCTCTACTCTTTTACTTTCCAGATTATTGTCAAGAAAAATCACGAGCTATTGTGAAAAAACTTGGAAATTGCGATATATTCTATACGATAAATTCTTATTGATAGGTCGCTTGGAAGCAACTTAATAAAATACAGTGAGTTTTTTAAAATCTTGTTATATTATACCCTGTTATATCTGATATGATTTTAAAAATTTGTTCAAAAATACATTCTTGCTTCTTTTTCTTTACTTAGAAAAATGATGTTGGTCAAACACTTTTAGTAACTTAATTATTATTTAATTATTAATGTATTCCAGTATTAACTATTTTATTGAACTTTTATTTCCTTTTAGTTACATAATAGTTAGTTTTATGTAGATTTAGATTACTTAAAGATAGATATTAATTTGGTTAATATTATTGACTAGTTTGATGCAAGTTTTAAGTCCTTAAAATCCACCATAATATATAACCCAGGTAAATTAAAATATATATAATTATGTTTGTAGGATTTTTTTATGTTAGGACAAACTCATTCCTGGTCCAGGCTTTCTATTTACGCAACAACTGCAAGGTGAAGGTGATATTATCGGATCTTCAGAATCAGAACATTTAAAGGTAGAATTTGAATATAGGCATACTTGAAGTAAGTATGTGCAAAATACTAAGCACAAAGCAAAAATAGGGAGTGGGATACTTTTCTTTAAATGTTTTGAAAGTTGTGTTCTAAACTATTTTAAGACATTTAGGACATTAGAAAAGGCCTACTCTTAGTACACTGCAGATATTTCAACAGGGAAAAACAAGTATATTTTAGTGTAGGTAATATATTAACATGCTTTTCATGGAACACTATATAATTCTACCAACCACTTAAATAATCAATCCAACTTTGAAGAGTTTCTGGTGGCTCTGTTTCCTTAATGTGCTTTAAAGCTTCATCTAGCAGTACATCTCCAGTAGGTGAATCATTTTTAACCAAAACTTTACGCATCAGCAGACTCCTCCTTCGCATCCCTGCCTTTTCCAGCTCAATTCTGCCTCTCAATGCCAACTCAACTAGAATGCAGCCTCGTAATCCAGATGATATGGAATCATTCCAAAATGAGGTGTACCCCTGAAGAATTAGAAATTTAATAAATGGTTTAGTTCACACAGAAACCTAACAAACACAGACAAACATTATCCCTGAACACATCTTTTTTGCAAGAATGTAATAACTATAATGGGTTACTTTGGTGTTAGCCAGTGTCTATTTTGACTATGCTCAAGTTACTTTTCTTAATCAGGATTGGTAAGTCTTCCTTAGAGTGATATTCATTGAAAAACCATTTGGAAGAATCTTGTTAAGTTTTAATTCCTTAAAGCCGGAAACAAATTGGAGCCGAGCGGCGTAAGCGAACAGCCACGAACACGCTCTGTGCTTCTGTGCACGCGCAACTCGGAGGCGCTAAGAGCGACGCTTGCGCAGAGCGTGTTCGTGGCTGTTCGCTTACGCCGCTCGGCTCCAATTTGTTTCCACCTTAAGATGTTTCACTTAAATTTAGCTTAAAACGTAACCAGTGATGTAAAATACCCCAAGCAATTGTTCATGATGGTAAGTACCCAGGGTATAATATACCACAAAAGAGTGTTTTAGAGAGTTTCTATGACATTTGATAAAGTGTCTACTTCATAGAAGTATGAAGATGGGGAAGTGCCTTGGTAAGGATTATCTGGTGCCAATGTTAATGTTCACGTCCCTAGAGAGAGCCATTTGCACCATATATTTGAGTCCATATGCTTGCTGACTAGGAGCCACTTCCTTGTCCTGGTTGTCGATACACAGAAAAAAAAACAGTTGCAAAAATGAATAAGCAGAATGGATAGAAAATGCGGTTTGGGTAAAATACTTATAAGTATAGGGTAAAATACATACAAGTAGTACCTATACACATAGTTTATTTTACTCCTTTTTGCCTATTCCACAAGCATTTCAGTCGCTCCACATGATTTAAGTTATTGCATTTTCAGCTTTATCAATCAAGAACCATAAAAACAAATAAGGCAAAGTGACTTTAATAAGCAAGCATATGTCTATACCCATCATCTCCTTTTCTTTATGATCAACTCAATCAAGAGAGAAGCAGGGTTGGCATGGTTTAAACCATTTGGTTTAAACCAAATGTTTTTTTAAAAAAACCACCAAAATGGTTTTTTTGTTTTTTTTTCCAGAAAATCTGCAATTTTTTTAAGAAAAACTTTTGGGTTTATTAAAGTAATTTATTTATTAAAATATTGTCTCTTAATATATTATTTTTTCATAAATACATAAATATTTATTATATTAAATATATATATTAATAGATTAAAAAAAGAACTCATGCTTTCATGCTTTGAAAAGAAATTCCATGGTGTTATTCAATAAAAACCATATATGGTTTTTTTAATTTCTTAAAAACAAGAAATTTTATTGCACCTTGCACTATAAAAACCAAATGGATTTTTTAACTCACTAAACACCAATAATAAAAACCACTTGATATATTGCTTTGAAAAGAAATTCATGGTTTTTTTAGTTCAATAAGAAAAGGATATTTTAATGCACTAAAAAACAATTTTTTTACTCACTCAGCACCAGCTATTTAAGTAGTATCTATTATAAAAACCACTTGGTTTTTATAAATTGGTTTTATATTGGTTTTGGTTACTTTGAAAAGAAACTATTGTTTTTTTTAAATAAAAACCAATATGGTTTTTTACCATATAAACTCCATATATTTGAATCCATTATTAAAACATCAGTTGGTTTTTATTTATAATAGTTAAAATCTTACTAAAATGTACACATATAAACACTTTTCCGATGCAATAAAAACCAGTGTTTTTTTATGCAGCAAAAAATCCTGATTTATACGTAAATTAAACTTTTAAAAAAATTAATTTTAATTAGTTAATTAATTAAATAACTTGGTTTATAGCTGAATTGATTAACTATTAATTCAATTGATTCATAACAGAAAAAACTAAGTAGCTATATTTATGCGGGTACGAAAAAAAAAGTTTTAAAAATACATAAATATTTATTATATTAAATATATATATTAATAGATTAAAAAAAGAACTCATGCTTTCATGCTTTGAAAAGAAATTCCATGGTGTTATTCAATAAAAACCATATATATGGTTTTTTTAATTTCTTAAAAACAAGAAATTTTATTGCACCTTGCACTATAAAAACCAAATGGATTTTTTAACTCACTAAACACCAATAATAAAAACCACTTGATATTTTGCTTTGAAAAGAAATTAATGGTTTTTTTAGTTCAATAAGAAAAGGATATTTTAATGCACTAAAAAACAATTTTTTTACTCACTCAGCACCGGCTATTTAAGTAGTATCTATTATAAAAACCACTTGGTTTTTATAAATTGGTTTTGGTACTCACGTATTAACGCAACCAGGCCAAAATTCGCATAAATCGCCAAATTTGGCGACTTTACTTACGGCAACCCGACGTGGCCAAAATTCGCATAAATCGCCAAATTTGGCGCTCCAAGTAACGGCAACCCTACGTGTTACACGTGGCTCTTCGTAAAGAAAATATTATGCTTACTGATTAGATTGAAAGTCATTGTAAACACTGGGTGAGTGGAAAAGTTATTTTCTGACGTTTTTAAGAGTGTTTTATGAGGATAGTAATTTATTTTATTTTATAATGTACTTAACATGCGTTATATAGTCTGGTAATTCAAAACAATGAAGTGTTTAAAATGAAGTGAATTAATGTAATAACGTTCATGTTTGGTATCGTCGGTATCGTAATGTTTGCGTGGCGTAAGCGAATTGTTCGTAAAGGTACAAGGATATTTTAAAGGGTAAATACATTTTAATTTATATTGTGCTGTAAAATTATCCTGTTTTATACAATTGTATCATTGCTTAATTTATCTCATAACCTATAAGATGCCGGTAGTGTATTTTGGATATCCTTTTATTATAGTATTACCTAGTAGCATAGCTCATACCAAATATGTAAAGTTTACGTAACTGCAACTAGAAGTAAACAAAATTTCGCCCTATATGACTAAAATTCGACGAATCTTAAAAATTTGTGCTGCTTGGAATTAGTCGTAGAATTCGGTCAATTGAGTAAATAATACTTTGAAATTATGTTATAACAACCTTAATTTCTTCCCTATTTAAGTTTTAATTAGTTTTGTCTACGTTTTTAACTTTCCGCAGCTTTAAATTTGGCGCGTTTCGCTCTTGGCGACAGAAAAAAACTTGGCGCCAAAAACGCGCCAAGGCGCCAAGTTGGCCAAATTTCGCCAAGTTGGAGCCGACCTGGTTGCGGTAATACGTAAGTACCTTGGTTTTATATTGGTTTTGGTTACTTTGAAAAGAAACTATTGTTTTTTTTTAAATAAAAACCAATATGGTTTTTTACCATATAAACTCCATATATTTGAATCCATTATTAAAACATCAGTTGGTTTTTATTTATAATCAGGGTTGGCAAAAAACCGGGTTTTTTTAAAAAAACCAAAAAAACCGGGTTTATTTGGTTTTTTTTGGTTTAAACCAGGTTTTTTTGGTTTAAACCAAGTTTTTTTAGAATTTTTTTTATCAGAATAAGTTATTTTAGCATTGATGTTTGAAATTGAGTTTTAAATGAGACATTTATTTCAGGGGTTGTTTATAATTGATAAATGATTTGTATATTTCAATTAATTAATTAAAATTAAATTAATTTGTTTTAAAAATAATTTTTTTTTCTAAAATATTCCAATTTAAATATCTAATATTATTGTAGTGAATAAAAATCAGTGTTAATTTATCTTGGATAAATGGTTGAAATAATCAAATTATTTATCTTAATTATATATGGATTAATTTATGAACTTAAGAAATTTCTTTAGAAAGAGAAAATTTTATTTTTTAAATGAGAAGTAAAAGTGAAATGTAAACAACTAATGTTAATTAAAATTGGATAATTGATAAAGATAATTAATTTGATTAATTATTAAATGGTAAAATAATCAAATTAATTATATGGATTATTTACGAACTTAAGAAATTTCTTTAGAAAGAGAAAATTTAACTTTTTTAATAAATAAAAGGGAAATGTAAGCAACTATTGTTAATTGAAATTGGATAAATGATTGAGATAATTAATCCGATTAAGGAAATTAACGGTTTTTATTAATTTAGTAAAAAAACCCAACTGGTTTTTATCTTTTTATAAACAAACCAACTGGTTTTTAGTTTTTATCATTAAAGAAATCAACGGTTTTTATTAATTTACTAAAAAAACCAACTGGTTTTTATGACTGACAAATAAGACAAATTGGTTTTATTAATTAATTAAAATCCAAGCCATATTTTATCAGTGAAAAACAGATAACTTTTGTGTATGTTTAGTTACTTTTTGAAATAATGCTTCATTTTAAAGGAAATTAATAAATTAACTATCTCTTGCAAAATATAATAAATTTAACTTAAGCATTTAAGGTTAAGTTTAGAGAGAATTCAATAATTAAAACCATTAAATTAAAAAATTTCTGATTTTTAATCACCTTAAAATGTCAATTTTTTTATAAATCTGACCTTTTAATTTTGTGCAAAAGATTATACTTAATAACACTTTCTTTAAAAAATCCTGAAAATATTTTATAATTTCTAAAAAAACCAAAAAAACCAAGTGGTTTTTTTGGTAAAAAAACCATGGTAAAAAAACCATGGTTTAAACCAATGGTTTAAACCAAATGGTTTAAACCGGCCAACCCTGTTTATAATAGTTAAAATCTTACTAAAATGTACACATATAAACACTTTTCCGATGCAATAAAAACCAGTGTTTTTTTATGCAGCAAAAAATCCTGATTTATATGTAAATTAAACTTTTAAAAAAATTAATTTTAATTAGTTAATTAATTAAATAACTTGGTTTATAGCTGAATTGATTAACTATTAATTCAATTGATTCATAACAGAAAAAACTAAGTAGCTATATTTATGCAGGTACGAAAAAAAAAGTTTTAAAAACTACTGGTTTTAAAAAAAACCTGGTTTAAACCAAAAAAACCTGGTTTAAACCAAAAAAACCCGGTTTTTTGGGTTTTTTTGAAAAAAAAAACAGGTTTTTTTCCCACCCTTGAGCAGAAGGCACAGGTGGCTCCCTCTAAGGTTGCGAACATTGGCCGCCGGGAAATCCATAGCAATAGATAGGCCACGGCACTTCTGTATCTTCATACTTCCATGATGGTCTACTCACATACCAATTTTTTAAAAGACTTGAATAAATACACATAAAATTATAAAAGTTATGAAATAACGAGTAAAAGTTAACATAAAAAGTCATAAGGTTAACAGAAAAAAGGTTTAAGAAAGACCACATTCAAGGAATGATCCCCTAAATAATGATATCTGCAAAACAATGACCAATAAAAAAAGTTCCGATCGTTATATCAGTGCTAAAAAATTTATTTGAAGTAAAAAATTTCTTATTTTTATTTGAAAAATCATGTGTTTCTATAGTAACAATTGAATTAGAGCTCAATTTAGACATTTTACTATAAAATGTCTTTTGATATTATTTAACAATAACAATGTTTTGTAATTTTCTAAGTTTTGAAATTTGTTACAGGATTGAAAAATGTAATTTTTTTTTCAATATTAGCAAAAATGTGAAATTCGTCCCATTCATCCCCACTCTCTTCTAGCTAATTTGTTTCAACTAAGGGAATAAATTAGTGAAGATATCTTTGAAAGTTGAAAGCAATGATAAAGTAAACCATTCCCAAAATGTTACAATAAATTCTGAAGAATTCAGTCGTTTAGAGAGAAAACGAACAATTGATGAAGTAAATTCTTCTTTTCAAGAAATCGGATGCTCCCCAATTAAATTACACGCAGTAGCAGAAGAAAAAAACTTGGAAAAGTGTAATAGAAAAAGGTAAATGAAGCGAATCTGGGCTGCAGCTGAATTTGGCGATTTTTTATTTCGCCAAGTTGAAAACCGATGGCATCCAAGCAATAAATCGTTATTGCCAAATTTGGCGATGAAAATCTGCAGCCCGGATTCACTTCATTAACCAAGAAAAAATCAAACACAGCTCTTGAAGTTAACTTGTCAGAAAAAAAAGTTGACCTGAAAAAAAATCACAAGATCTTGATAAACTTGTAGATGTTATAAAGACCGAATTATAAGATGCTCCCAGCAATAAACAAATTCATATCCAGGTGAAAAAAGGTTTATTTCAACTCCACCAAAGCAGCAATCAGGATGCTTGTTAATTAAACAAAATAATAGGTATTTGAGAAAACAGGCAAGCCATATCCACTTGCTCTTTTTCGAAAGTTCTTTAATTGTTTTTTGATCATATAATGAAACATTTCTGTTTAGGACATTCACCAATTTTAAGGGTCTACTTAACTGAAAATTCAAGGCTATTTTAATGCGATTGAGGTACTGATTTTTTAGAGCTGAAATCTTTGGAAAAAAATTCAATCAGTGAAAAATATAGGCACAAAAAATTTCTTTATAAGCTGTTTGAACAACAGTCATAACATGTACATTTTATACTTGTCAGTGACGTAATATAAACGTAAACATACCTCCTTGTCTTTCAAACCCAGGAGAAGTACTTCTTCCATTAAAGTTAGCCTTGTTTCTTTAGAATCAACATCTTCCTCCTCTTGTTCATCAAGATGATGTTTTTCAACCTCTTCGTCTTCATTATTCGATTTTTCAGTACTATGTGCCATAGCATTTTTTCTCAAAACGAGACCTTCAGCTCTATTCATTTTGAGACGTTAAACTTAACTGAACACAGTATTATTCTTTTTCAAACACTATTTATGCTTCCTTGAACACTATATTCAAAAAACATTACTAAACTGAGGCATTAATAATTTAAATTAAACATAATTTTAGTTATCTAGTTAACGATATGGAGGTCAGACATCATCAGTAAAACTCGGAAACACATAATATTTTGTGACGTTGCGCCATCTGTTTCCGCTGAGAAAATACACCAGTGCATTAAAATTCCTTTATGTTTAGAAGTTTAGAATTAATGTAATGATAATAGTTTTATTCTTGAATTCTACCTTCATCTGAATTAAAAAGAAGGAAGTTGTTTTATTTTATGAAAGGGAAATTTTATTTTTAACTGTTCGACTTTGAATGAAATCTTGTTGTGGAATGTTGAATCTCCTGGTTTGGGTTTGTTGGTAAATATATTCTAACTGTACCCGTACCGTACGAACCTAAAATTCACCAAAGAGTAAATAATCAAAAATTTAATTATTAAAAAGAATAGCCTTATCGATTACTATTTTTTCTGCACTCTATTTTAGAGTTAAATTGATAAAATTATGTTTCTAGAAGATATTTCTTTCTGATATAGGTCTTGCTCTTTCTACCTGGAATTAAATGGTTGTTGGGCATGGATCCTGTGATCAAGCTTTTGAAGATTAAAACTGGTGTCGTAAAAAGGTAGTTTTTATTTCTACATTGCCTTATTCATTCCTCATATTTTGTGTCTTGCGAACATCTCCGAAAAGTTTTTATTTGAACTCAACTGTAAAAAATGTTAGGGGAGAGCGGGGATGAATGGGGCAAAAATTCACATTTTTGCTAAAATTGAAAAAAAATACATTTTTCAATCCTGTAACAAGTTTAAAACCAATAATTGAACTCTTGGTTACATTATAAATGTGTGTATTCAATCAATTACCCATTATTTAAACTCCAAGAAAAGTTTTTATGAATGCATGTATTTTGTCCCATTCATCCCCGTGGTGGGCATGGATGGGACACCAAGTGGGGATGAATGGGACAGTTAAAAAAAGTTCAAAAATTTACAAAATAAAAAATTTATTTTAAATATTGCACAAAGTTTAGCTTTTTAAAAGAACACTTCTATTTTCTGAAGAAAAAAATTAAAAAGGCATTTAAAGGGCAAACAGCCTACATTATTCGACTTAATGACGAGTAAAATTAACACAAAAACTGAAGCAAGTCCTTTTGTTCTTTCAGCTCAGAGGTTGAGGCTGGTGTTATTTCTATTAATGCTACTTGCTTTTTAGGATTTTTACTTTTGGCATTGGAAATAGAGTATTTTTGATGCACCTGGACCAAACCTCTAAAACCTTTCCTTTCCAGCTGTTACATTTTCCTACCATTCTGAAGGAACTTTTCGACCATACGTAGAAATACCATACGTAGAAATGATTGTAGGAAAAACTAGGTTCTTACGTATTATACAGTCGACCCTTCAGAGGCCCTTTAATTCAGCAGTTCAGACATATTCTGCACCCCTGATATTATGAATCTACTGCTGCTGCAAAAAATTTCAAAACTTTAGGTTAATATACCTTCTTTTGCCTCATTGCCTTTAAAATTTGGAAAATTAAGGCAAAATTTGAAAAAATGCACTCAACACCAGGGTGTCCCAATAAAACCTCTTTTGTGAAAAAACCTCGCTCCCCAAAGCTTTTCCCATTCCTTCTGGTCTCAAAAAACGTTGTGTGTGAATTTTCAGCCGCCTAGGTAAACTGTAGGGTTTGCTGTTAGAGCCCCTAAGTTTGAAAAAAGTGAGAAAAATTACCATTTTTCAGAATTTTTTAAAGTAAATTTCAAGATTTATATATTGTGATAAAACTTTTGAAGTGGGTTTGGGTTGGCACCTCTTGGCAAATTTTTTGTCGCCACTTTGCTTTGACACTTAGGGAGCCATAAAACTGGTTCATATGTGCTATTTAGGATGTATTTAGATAGACTGTATTTAATTACGTTAATTAACTGTACCCTATAGCACCTATATATCAATGAGCAGTGTCACTTTTACTCAAAAATTATAAGTGCTATAGAGTACAGTTAACAGGTAATTAAATACAGTCTATCTTTATTACGTGTTATCTCACTCATTTTTAAAAGAATAGATATCATTTTTGTAAATTCAGTTATTAAAATTTGAAAATTTTGAAAATTCCACTCTGTACTATCGCTGAAAGCTTCTTAATACTAAAATAGAAATCAATCAAGAACAAAAATATTAATTAATTAAAGTATGCAACCACTGAACGACTTCTTCAGGGGTGCAGCATTCAGCAGCCGCATACTGGGTAACCTTTCTGTATAGAGCAGTTCCGCAAATGCACAACTACCCCATCTGCACCCTAGGTTACCCCGAAACCAATGTTTGAGAATTAATTTATATTTTTGTTCTTCATTTTTAAAACTTTCACAAAGGGTAATAAATTTTTCTGAATAATCTAATAAATTTTTATTCATCCCCGTCATGCGTACATTGTTAACCCCTTAACTGCCACGGAAATCCACAGCAAGTGGCTCCCCAAAGCCAGCGTTTTTCTCCCTCGCACGCGTACTTACACTTTTGCAGAGCGGGCCTTTCTTTTTCAACTCGTTAACTACTCAAAAGACTGTTAATTTTGTTCATATAAAGAAATTGCACTCTCTCAATGTATGGAGTACTAGTTAAAACAAGAATTATGACCTAAAAAAGAAAAAATAGTAATAAATAAGAAGTAAATCAAATCGATCTGTTATAAGCATTTTTCTTTATTCCTTTCAGACAAACAAATTTTAAAAAATAAAAATCCATTTTCTATGCAAAGGGAACTAAAACGGAAGTGTTAGACACAAAATATAGCATAAAAAAGTAAAAAGCTCAAAAAGAAACAGGCCATAACTTAACAGCTTTTATTTTTATCGCTAAAGAAAAAAACACAGTTCAAATTCATCCCCTCTACTTCACAGAAATAAGAAATTCCTTTGGAAACACTGTCAAGGTTATTCCTGGTATTATTTGTGGTGAAAACACAGTACAACACATCATACTTTTACAAAGCGTATATATATGCCATTGGCACTTAACACTTGGGATTTCCCAACTGTATATTTACGTCGACGGCAGTTAAGGGGTTGAAGGTTAAATAATGTGGTCTACATCTATATATATCAGTGGCGAATCCAGGATTTTTGTCTGGGGGGGCTGCGTTTCACAAATAACTTAATTGCTATTAAGGGCTGTTCAAATATTATGTTGGCAACTGAAGGGGGAGGGGGGTTGCCAGTGCAGTAGCTTAGATTTTTGTTTAGGTGGGGTTTACTCGACATCTTCTCAAAGGTCTAACCTTAGGAATACTAAGTTTTTGGTGAGATGTGACTTCGTAAGGTTTTAATTTTGGTGCACTAAATTTCAAAATTGTGTAAAAATGTCAACTCGAAGTGAAGGGGGATCTCGGGGTCCTCCCCCAGAAAATTTTGGAAATTTGCCCCTCAAAAGAATGTTTTATAGCTCATTTTGAAGCCCTTTAGAATCCACCTGAAGAGCACCACTCATTGTAAGCGGCAGAATTTACAAGGAAAAAAGTTTATGGTATTATGAATCGAAAAATTTCTAAGAGGTTCAAGGATTCCTTTTCCAGAAAAATTTTTGAATTTTGCCAGTAAAAGTGGCATTTTAACTCATGTTGAGACACTTTAGGTTACATCAAAGAGGATCATTCTTTGTAAATCCCTAAAGTTTCAAGGAAAAACTGACTTATTAGATTCCAAAATTTCGAGGGGGTTTGGGGGTCTTCCCCCAGAACATTTTGGAATTTTTACCCTTAAAAGTAGGGTTCCGATTCATTTTGAGACCCTTTGGGTAACACCACCAAATATCCACAACGTGTTGAAATTTTCTTTTTTGGCTTTACTGCTATTACCAAAACTTTAATGTCTTATTCCTGGGGGGGGCTGCAGCCCCACAGCCCCCCCTCTGGATTCGCCACTGATATATATATAAGTGAAATGAGGTAGTTCCACATTTTTTTAAATCCATCAACCTTTCGAGAAAACCCTAAAACAAAGTTATTTTTTTATTCTGATCATTATTTTTATAGCGACTCAAAATTTGCGTTCTGGAAAAGGCGGGTAAAACAGTGATTTCTCAGATTTGTGACATCAAATGGTTGTTCGCCCAACTGCATTTCTGGATTTCTTCCTATTGTTGTTTAAATGTAAAATTAAATATTTTTAATAAGAAAAACTCTATAATTGCCTATTTAAAAACTATCAGCTATGAAAACACCAAAATAAATTTTAAAAAATTTATTTTCAAACATTACTTTCTTTTACTGATTTTTCCTTTAAAATAAAAATATTTATGGAAGATTGTTAGATGAGACAGTTCACTAGACTTTTAAATTTACTAGATCTGTTATCATAATGAATAAGGGCCGTATTCAAAAACTTTCGATGGGAACGAGAACGAGAGGTAATCGAGAGATATTTCTACTCCACAGCTGTCGTTCGCCATATTGTTCTGAGATTCGAAGCGCATTCCGATTGCTTTTACACTTTTTGTGGCCCGTTTAATAGTTCCAAAAAATCTAAAACAGCTATTTATTACCAAAATAAGTCCTCAGACATTAATATATTATGAAAGTAATGGACATCTAGTGCTTGTAAAAATTTTTATTATCAGTGTATAATTACTGGTGACTTTTTTCGACAGATGGCAGCATGATCGCTTGAGCTCTCAAAACAGTCTCTTCTAAGTGGCCGTGGATTTTTCATCGCTTACATATCGCTCCCGTCTCGTTTCCATCTCGTGTTAAAGTTTCTGAATACGGCCCTAAACATCAACAATCAGATTATCGATGCATTTTGCGAAGGATCGTGCGACGTCAAGTATGATTGTTAAGCGTTTGCGATTGCATCATTTGTTTACGACTTTTTTCAACTTTTATTTCTTTTATATCTAAGTAAACAAATTTTTGGGGAAAATTTGGATTGCAGATTTCAACTTCCTCATTGAATGGGTGAATAGGGGGTTGATCCCTCTAAATTACCACTTTGGATTGAGCCTAGTATTCATGTGAAGGTATTTTTAATTAAAATTTGGATTTGTTGTAAAACATTATGTAATTTTATTATGAAAAACATATTGAAATGTAGTTAGGGGCCATTCATTAATTACATAGATGATTTTGGCCCCCTACCCCATGTAAGGGTAAGTAAGATTTTTCAAACCCCTCCCCCTATTCTTACGTAAGATTCCATTTCGTTTTTCAAAATAATAAAATGTTAGAAAAGAATCAGTTACACTGAAACTCTCAGTTAGAGGTAAATCAAAGATTTTTATTTTTCAACAGAGTATTATATTTCAACAGAGAGAGTACATTGTTCAACAGAAAATTTTTCAACAACCTATGGTGCCAAGGCAGCCATCAGCGCACGAAATGATTAACAAAAAAGTTGAAACCTAAACTAATAAAGATTTCTCTCACTTTTTATTTTGTTTTGTTTCAACTTTTGACAACTGCAAGATGGATTCTACAGTTTTATTGTTTATCTTAACTTAACGCTACTCCAATAAAGATACATTCTTCATTTTTTTTAAATTAAAGCTTTGATAGTATACCGAGATCATCAGCATTTTTAAGTTTTTCTGGGGTTATTCAATAGTAATTTGATTAGAATAATTGGAATTTGTTTGCATTAACTTGGAAAATCTTACGTAAGAATGGGTTTGACCCCCCACCCCCTCAATTAAGGTTATGTAGAGATTTTTCCAAGCCCCCCTCCCCCTCGGGACCTTTACGTAATTAATGATTGGCCCCTAATAACTTTGAAACTTTAGTTTTTATGTGAGTTACTAATTTAATTTTTAATTGAAGAACCATATTGAGAAATATTCATTTGCAATTTTTATACAACTAAGAGATATCTGCTTTATGAACTTGTACCGCACCACAGAGTACTAAAACAGAGTTCGTGGCCTAGGCGAAATGGAAATCGAAAAGTTGGATGGATGTGGGTCTTTTTTTGGCGCTGGGATTGCATATACGTCACGGGAGTCAGGGAAAAGAATCCTGATTGGGCGAGAAAAACTTGCCTTCTCCTTCGAAAATAGCAGATTGACAGCCAATCACAGGGTTTTGTCACCAAAATGTACTGCCGATCTCTCTGTCAATCATTTATAGTTCCTTGTGGCTCCCTCACATCCATCCAACTTTTGAAAATATCGTTTTGGACCCTCTGTTATGATTTTCCTCTGTATACCGCACCACAGAGAAAAATCCTAACAGAGGGTCCAAAACGATATATTCAAAAGTTGGATGGTTATGAGGGCGCCACTATGAACTAAATGATTGACAGAGAGATCAAACCTGTGATTGGCTGTCACTCAATCTTCTATTTTCGAAGGAGAAGGAAAAAGTTTTTCTCAACCAATCAGGCTTTTCCCTTCCGCCTCTCGTGACGTTGATGCGATCGCAGCGCCAAAATAGCCCCACATTCATCCAACTTTTCGATTTCCATTAGCGCCTATGGCGACGGACTCTCTGTTCTAGTACTCTGTGTACCGCACAGAGTACCTAAAGTGATGCAAAACTAATTCAATAAATCTTGAATTTATCAGCTAAAATTCAATTTATTTTTCTTCAGTTTATCACAAAATCTCCCCATGCGATCAAAACCTGTACGATTTGAGTTTGCCGGAGTGGCAATGGGCTCGAAATAATCAATAAATCAAAACAAACGCAGCGCAGCGTCCATTGATAAATTTTCCCTACCGAAGAAACAATATTTTTGTTTTCGTTAAGTAAGTTTCCCAACTTTGATGAAGACATAACAATAAGTTTTTAATTTTCAATCGATAAGATAACTGTTGACTCATAATTGGTTAGTATCTCAGTTACGCGCCTTTTCGCCGGCTTGCTTCTCGATCGATATCAATGGAGCTAAACAACAACGCCAACATGGCGGAGCAAGACCCTCTCGAAGGCGCTAGTTTTTTGTACCGAACTATGGTAGAAAGGGATCCTAGTAAGCGTAAAGTTAAGCCGGTTGAAAATCATATGCAGCAGTTACTTGATTTCGGGGACTTGGATGACAGTTCCGATGACAGTGATTTCAAAATAGGTGACGATGTGCCGGAAGAATCGAATGAGGACTCCGGTGAGAGTTCGGCTGGAAACGACGACAACAGTGAAGACGATGATGATGAAGATGATGAGCAAGAAGTCGCTGATAATAAAGATGACGTCAACATCAAAATAGAACCATCATCCAAAGATGTCAAACCATCAACTTCTGGGGAAACGGGGGAAAGCGTTCAGCGCCAAATCAAGATGAAGATTGGTGATGGTTCCACTAAGAAACTAAAAGTTCTCATCTGCAGTGTTTGTCTTGGGGATGTGAGTTTGCTTCCAAGACAGGGTTCTGATAATAAGACTGTAGAGGAGGAAGATGAGATAGTGGAATGTGACTGTTGCGGTATCTCTGTGCATGAAGGTTGTTATGGAATAAGTGATGTCGAAACTGCTGTCAGTACTGTTTCCTCATATTCTACAGAACCTTGGTTCTGTGATGCTTGCAAAGCAGGAAACATGAGCCCCACCTGTGAACTATGCCCTAATACTGGTGGAATATTTAAGGAAACTGATGTTGGAAAATGGGTTCATCTTGTTTGCGCTTTGTACATTCCTGGTGTCGCATTTGGTGATGTTGATAAGCTTTCGCCAGTCACCCTTTTTGAAATGCCGTACTCTCGTTGGGGGGCCAAAGCATGTTCTCTGTGCGAAGACGAACGCTTTAGCCGCACAGGAGTATGCATAAACTGTGATGCTGGAATGTGCAGGAGTTATTTCCATGTGACTTGTGCTCAAAAGGAAGGTTTACTGTCGAAGGCTTCGACTGAAGAAGACATTGCTGACCCCTTTTTTGCATACTGTAAATTGCACTCCGATAAAAATGTGTCTAGAAGCAAGCGCAGGAATTATCTAGCATTGCAATCACAATCGAGAGAGAAGCATCATTCTGAAAGTTCTGTTACTGAAGAGAAAACTCGCATAGATCGCAAACTTGCTTGGCACAGAGATCGGTATGTTGCTGACAAAGAAAAGCGGCCACAACCTTGGGTTCCAACCCAAAAGATGCCACGGTTGTTGACTACAAGCCCTTCGGCATGTAAGAAGCTCATCAAGAAAGCTGAGCTTCTGGGCTTGAGTCCCCAACTGCATCTCAGCGGAGCTGAGTATGGCATGGATGTCCGTCGCAAGTGGCACGTCCCCCCAGCGTTTAGCTCTGAGTTTGTATCCTATTACCTGGACCGGAATGTGCGAATGGTATCCATGCAGCATCGATTGGATGAGTTGCTGCAGCAAAACAGCCAGCTGCAGGAACAGGAGCAAGACCTGCGACAGAACTACGAGCGGTTGGTAGCCGAGGTGGAAATGTTCCGCAAGGAGAATGCCGAGCTGACCGAGCGAGGCATGCACCTGTGGAAAGTTCTGTGTGACTTCAGCAGCAAGAAGCTGCCTCTTCCTGATGTTTTGCAGCCCAAGCCCATTGTCAAATCCAACAAGAGTAAGAAGTCTGATTCTGCAGGGTCTGTGATTGTGGAATGCAGCATTTGTCACAAGTCGCACGACCAACACCAGCTTGCGAAATGTGACAGTTGCCAGTTGCATTATCACTTGGCTTGCCTGGATCCGCCACTCTCCCGGATGCCAAAGAAGACCAAGTCGTTGGGGTGGCAGTGCAGCGAGTGCGACAAAACGGAGGAAGAAGAGCAGCACGACGACGTGGACGCCAACGCGCCGCGCAAGCTGCGCTACACGGGCAAGGAGATGTCCAAGTCTGACCAGGAGAAGCCTCGTCGCGGCCGGTCGTGCAAGAAGACGTCGGACGACACTCTCGGATCGGAGGAGAAGGGCAGTGAGATCTGGATATCGTCCGGCGCTGAGGACGACCACCTACATGAGGGATCTCGGCCAAGGTCAGACTCGAGACGGAAGCGCCGGTCTGCTGAGATCGGATATCGAAAGTCCAGGAGACGAAGCGGCAAGAGGAAGCTGTCTCGGGATAACTGGGGTGACGAGGATCCGTCGGCAGGAGAAGGCACAGAGGCCAAAGCTCCCAGGCATTCCACCAGGCGTACATCGTCAACTTGAAGGGCTCGTGCGTTCAATGTGTTTGTTTGCCAAGAAATTCGTGCTTAGATGTGTTTTGTGGTTCGATACTAAATCTTCAAATCAGTGTTTGTCAAATATGTATTTAATGTTGCTTAGGTGATGCAGGTTTACTTCGGAAATTTTTGTTAATTCTGTATAGAGTCAAGTTGTTATTTTTCTGTTTAGTTTTTATTAGACATTTTCTCAGATAGGAATTCACTCTTTATTTATAAACATTAAGTCATTGGCAGTGAAAAAGAACCTTCTACCCCCTTAACATTTTATAAACAACATCCACAAACTTTGTTAATCAATTAAACATATTTGAATTGATTAATTTTTTAAATAAGATGTGTATAACAGTTTTTTTCTTGTTGAAATTAATTTATTTCTAATTTAATATAACATGTTTCATTTTACAATATTAATTATTTACTTACATAAATGTCATTTTAGATGTGATATTTCAGTTTAGCTAGCAATAAATGTATTACAAGAATATTTGAATCATTATTGTATCAAAATAGTTTAAATAAGTTTAGATTCTTGAATTATATAAATATCTTATTCCAAGTCTTTAAATTAAGGAAATTTCTTACTTGATCATACTTTCCATTAAGAAAATTAATGTAATAACAGGGGTTTATCTAGGAAGAAAATGGGTCCGTTTTAGTACCCTTTACAATATCCCTTTCAAAAAAGGACCCTTCACAAAAATTCCAATTCCCCAAAACAAACTCTTGACTAAAGTCCAAAAGTGGTTTGAAAATAGTTTTTAAAATGGAAATATATCATTTTAGAATGGAATTTACCAGTTTTTAGTCCTAAAATCCTCCATTTTCACAAAATTCCTTCAACAGGACCCTGGCAGTAAATAGTACCTGGATGAACCCCTGAATAATCCGTAAGATAGTAAACAATATTGTATCTTTCTTGCATCATACCAGAAAGTAGTAGTTAGGTATCAAACAAATTTGTTCAGTAGACCTTGGCTGAACACAACTATGTATTATTAAGTAATAATTATTTTAATCAAAGTTAATTTTTTTATTTTGTCTTGTTACAGTTTCTTATTATTGCAGACCTGCCGCTTTGAACTGAGTTTTCTGCCTGTAATTCAAATCTCCGGCTTCATTTTTTTGATAGGGTGCCTGATAATACTCCGATAAACAGCCTAATAAAACTCCCAATCAAAATAGACTTGCGATCCAAAATAAAAACCAGAAACTCCGACCGAAAGCCGGACAGTTTGCAGGTCTGCTATTGTAGTAAATTTAATTCAAAAAATCATGGATTGTGTTTTCGCTTAATTTTAAATCTGGTTTTCATATTGGATTTCTCTTTTATTAATTCCTCTAAAACAAAGATTAAGTGAATAAGATAGTGAATGTATTTTTACTAAAAATTTAAAAGTGCTAAATATTCCTAAGAGATAAATGGAAATTTAGGTTCTTACAAATTATTCTGTACAATTGTCACTTTCAGCAGCTCGGCTTTAGCTATGCATTTTAGTTTTCAGTGGCAAAGTTGATGGAATAATAAGTACAGAAATTTATTTCATCTGATATTAATAGGTACTACCTATGTACTATTAAAGGATATCCAAAACTGTTATTACTTTTTAAAGTTCCCTAATTTTCAAATTTCTCTTTCCATCTAAGTTTTCTCATTTAGGCCTTTAAGAAAGTCCTTAACATAATTAAGTGAAAAGCTCATCAAAGCTCAACATCTTCACCCTGACCAAAATTACAGATAATTGCAAAAATTTAGCTTTTTAAAACTCTTGACAATTTTCCAGTTATTTAAAAAAAACTTGATCATATGTGATATATTTTTTCCGAAAAGGGAGAAAAATGAATGATAGTTTGAAAAAATTCCAGGTTACCTTGAGTATTAACCAAGCATTGAATCTTTGTAATCAGACTTTATTGCCAATGTTTTACTAACAACTATATATTAAAATATTTTAAGTAACACCGATATTTTCATTGTTTTTATTTTGATAACACTAGTAGACAAATTTCAACTTTTTTCCCTAACAAAAATGAGATTAGGTATTTCCTACCTATGTACTATTAAAGGATATCCAAAACTGTTATTATTTTTTAAAGTTCCCTAATTTTCAAATTTCTCTTTCCATCTAAGTTTTCTCATTTAGGCCTTTAAGAAAGTCCTTAACATAATTAAGTGAAAAGCTCATCAAAGCTCAACATCTTCACCCTGACCAAAATTATAGTTAATTGCAAAAATTTAGCTTTTTAAAACTCTTGACAATTTTCCAGTTATTTAAAAAAACTTGAACATATGTGATATATTT
Organism: Tetragnatha versicolor; assembly: GCA_024610705.1. Lineage (NCBI taxonomy): Eukaryota > Metazoa > Arthropoda > Arachnida > Araneae > Tetragnathidae > Tetragnatha > Tetragnatha versicolor. The sequence continues at coordinate 21,775,593 of JANDEH010000011.1, read as the reverse complement.
TTTCCGAAAAGGGAGAAAAATGAATGATAGTTTGAAAAAATTCCAGGTTACCTTGAGTATTAACTAGTGATGGGCAAAATCGATAATTTTAGGTATCGAATACTTATAGGAATCGAATACTTTGGTATCGAATACTTATAGGTATCGAGTACTTTTAGGTATCGAGTACTTTTAGGTATCGAGTACTTTTTTTCAATGTCGGGAAATGAACCTGAAGGGACAATTTTTTTAGGGCCTATCCATAATCAGACTAATATTCAAAAAACTGAAAGCGATCCATCAAAAAGCCCCGTAGCTACGGGCCTGGAGGTGGATAGAGGCGAAGGATTTGGCGGGGGAAAAACCTAGCCGCGTCAAATTTCTCTCGCGGATGATAACGACTTGGGTTTGAGCGTTGCAAAATGAAAACGGAAACAGGCTGCGTTTGATCTACAGTAGGTATTATAAAGATTACTTCATTGAAAAATTTAAAACGAAATATGTCAATAAAGTATCGATACTTTTGTGGGTATCGAATACACTCGATACCTATAGGTATCGAGTACTTAAGTATTTGGTATCGATACCTGCCCATCACTAGTATTAACCAAGCATTGAATCTTTGTAATCAGACTTTATTGCCAATGTTTTACTAACTACTATATATTAAAATATTTTAAGTAACACTGATATTTTCATTGTTTTTATTTAATAAGTTCATTTTGAAATTATTCAGAACACATAGCATCTGTTTAATCTACAAGTTCCTATTTTCAATAAACTTAAAATTGTTTATATCATATATAGGTTTGGTAATACTAATAAAATTTAAGAGAAAAAACAATTGAAAGGCTATAATACTAATCCTTTTTTTAATTGCAAAACATAATTTTATTGGCTTAATAAATGTCTGATTTAAAGAGTTCTTTGCTTATTGAGCTCAACTCAATTTGAAATTTTCAGAATTACTAAAGAAGTTTCCTACTATGAAAAAGAAGTCATCAGGGAAAAGCAACGATTAGAAAAGTTCAAAAGCGAAGGAAAAGATGAATATGAATTGAAACATCAAGTAAGATATACTCTGAGATTGACTATTATCAGGGTGTGGAATTTCAGCTAGCCAATTTTACAAAGGCAAACAAATATGAGGTTTGCCTGAAAATTTAGTCTTTTTAAATGTGTTATAAATAAAACTGCTGATATAAGTCCCTCAAGTCAGTTTTGATTAAAAATGTTGGTCTTTCAGTACCTTTAGAATTGAAATTGCATTGTCCTGATACATTGCATTAGGTTTGCCATTCAGAAATAGTAAATTCTTGTGTAATATTTTGAAGTCAAAGATACCATCTAGTGCAGTGGTTCCCAAACTATTTTGGTCGTGGAACCCCCAAATATGTTACCAATGATCGCGGAACCCTGAATATTTTTTAATCAATGACTTATCAAAATTTAATATACGATATTGAATGAAACCAGGCGCGGATCCAGCATGAGTCCAGGGGGGCACTTTTCCAGAATGTCTAAAATAAATAATTTGGCTAAAATGTCAAATTCTTGGGGATTTTCTGAAAGTATCACGCAAGATCCCCTTCTAGTACCGCTGGGGGTATGGGGGTCCTCCCCCAGAAAAATTTGACTTGTAAAAGTAGAGTTTTAACTCATTTTAAGAAGCTTTTTGGGGCCAAGGGGAGAATTTTCCAGACCTTAACCTATATCTTTTGACAAAAAATGTGAAAATGTTAGGGATTTTCCAAAAAGAATCGCACAAGATCGATCCCCTTTTTATATCGTGGGGGGGGTCCTCCCCCAGAAAAAATTTTGAAATTCAATTGGTAAAAGAAAGGTTTTAACTCATTTTGAGAACATTTTTGGGTAAAAGGGGGGTATTTTTTTTACACCATTCTATTTTTTAATGAAATAAAGTTTGTCCCATGGAACCCCTTAATTTTTTCGCGTAACCTTCTTTGGGAACCACTGATCTAGTGATAAAGCAGAGACTACTGCCCGTATGAAGATAAAATTCCAAAAGTGTCAGAAACTCCTGGGAAACCTAATAAATTTTTAGAACGAACATGGGTTATGAAATAAGGGGCCTTTAAATTAGGACTCTTTGTAAACTTACAAACCAGTTAGTTCATAATCATACATTAAAATATGTTATAATAGTATTTTAAGTGGCATAATTTATATTCTTAGGGGGAGAGCAGGGATGAATGGGACAAATTTCAAAGTTTTACTAATATTGAAAAAAATTACATTTTTAAATCCTGTAACAAGTTTAAAACCAATAATTGAACTCTTGGTTACATTATAAATTCATATATTTAATCAATTAGCCATAACTCCAAGAAAAGTTTTTATGAATGCATGCATTCTGTCCCATTTATCCCTGTGGTGGGGATGAATGGGACAGTTAAAAAAAGTTCAGAAATTTACAAACTAACAAAGTTATTTGAAATATTGCACAACATTTAGCTTTTTTAAAGGAACAACACAACTTCTATTTTCCAAAGAAAAAAATTTAAAGCCCAATAACCAGGGTTGGGTTTTTCCCAGAACACTGGGAAAAGGTGGTAAATACCGGGAAAAACTTCCAATGACAAAATAATGGAAGTATTAGGTTATGGCCTTTTTAAACATATTATAAAACTTTTAGTTAAAAATGACATTTATTTTGGGGGAAGGTTAAAATTATTAGATGGGAAAATATAAGTGAGCAAGAGAGAGATAATTATGACATTTAACATAAAATTTGCATACATATATTTTTTTAATATTGATGAATTTCTCAAATAAAAATAGAGAATATTTTAAGACAAATATACTTATAATATGTGTGTCTTTAAGAGAAGCAATACATGTAGTTTTTTTAAAATGTAAATTAAAACTTTAAAAAAAATTTCATTTCAAGTAGACCTAAATTTAAAATTTGTTTTATTTATAGATGCAAAATGTTCTTTTGCATCATTAGCACCTGAAATCATTCATTCCATTCAGTTTTTAAATTTTGCTCTATTCTGAAAGAATTATCTTGATTGCAAGATAACTTGTTTGAAGTAACAAGGTATAATCCGAGGAAAAAGGCATAACCATCGAAAGATGACATTCCTCAGACACATGATAAAACCCTTGTTCATAACAGGATAAAGCTTATTTAAGGTCATTTTTCTAAAAAAAAAAGGGCTGTAAAAACTTTTAAAACATTCATCTATGAACTGAATAAATTCAATAAATAATCATATTTTCCCATGTGTGAAAAACCTAGTTTTTCCCAGGACGGTAAATACTGGTTTTTAACCATGGTATTTACCGGGGATAGGAAAAACCTTGCCATCCCTGCCAATAACAGCCTACTTAATTCGACTTCATGACTAGTAAAGTCGACACATAACTCAAGCAAGTCATGTTATTTCAGCTTAGTGGTTGAGACTTGGTGTTATTTCTATTAATAGATAATTTTTGATGCCTGGACCAAAGCCATTCCTTTCCTGGGGTTACATTTTCCTGTTATTCTGAAGGAACTTTTCTTAAAAATTGGGCATAAAACCCAACCTTGCTTGAATAACCATAACATTTGAGATGAAAGTTGAAAGTATTTGCTCATTAAGACTTTGCATATTCACACATTAGCTTGAAACATAAAACACAAGTTAAAACATAGATTTTTGCACCCTATTTTAGTTAATCAGAAATTACCATAAAATTGTTGTAGCAAGCAAGTTGAATGTAGCAAGCTTTTGATGGGGGAAAGTTTTGAAAACAGGAAATGAATTGATGATGGAATAGTCCCATTCATCCCCATACCCACATAATTTTTTAAAACTAAAATTAGACTAGGAAAATATCCATGGAATACTTCCATTTAAATTGTAAATTAGAATTATATAAGTACTCTTTCAACGCACTGTAAATTTCTTAGCTTTAGTTAAATTATTTTTTAATAAACTAGGGAGCTACCGCCCCCTGCTCGCTATCGCTCGCCAACCCCCGTTAACTGCTGACGCTGATACTTAAGGATCTCTTTGCCATCCTCACAAAACACAGCTCACAGCACTTACTCATTTTATAAAACATTCTCAAAACAGGGGAACTACTTCTCTGGGGTATTCTTTCAAAAAAGGGGAATATTCATTCAGCGGCGAAATTTTAACAGTTCCTTTATGGCAATATGAATTGGCGGATCGCCATTTAATTCCAAGAAAATTAGTAACAAAGCAGTGTAAACTTTCTTTTACCATTTCCCCAAGGTAATGTTTTTCTCACACAGATCCATTCCAGGGGTCGATCCAGGTGAAAATTGGGGCCGTTTTGCGGCCCCTTCACAAAAATTAGCTTCGATAAAACGGCCCCTTTACAAAAATAAACTTCGTAAAATCGGCCCTTTCACAAAATTTCTAGTGACAAAAAATTACCACTTTCAAATTTCAAACGAAGCCCTTCAAATATTCTCTGAAACGTACGCGATTCTTTGGTTGAGAAAGAACCATACAATCCAAAGATCGACGAAAACCGCAGTTTGCGTTTCACATCCGGCAACACAATGCTCTGCAATGAATTACGGAAAAATATATTTTTCACAAAAAAACACAATTTTCACAAAAATAATTTCATTTTCACAAAAATTATGAAAAACAGGCCCCAAAAATTAAAACCTGGATCGACCCCTGCATTCAGAAGCACTGAAACATCTCCGGAATAAATTTTACTTTCTTAAAATTTGTAATGATTTTCATTGATTGTCTGTGAAAAATGTAGTAATTATCGTAAACATCACGAAAATTTAGAATTTTGCTTCATGAGAACAAATAAACATCGAAATTGTGTCAGTTTCATAGCAATGACACGAATGTTTTGACTTTCGATTTTTATCTTTATTTCCAAAACATTCCCCCGCCATATCTAGTTTTGCGTTTTGGCATTATAAAAAAAGTTACCTTTTACTACCTTAAATAATATAACTTGCAAAAGGATATAAAAATAATTATTATTGTAATAAATAAATGCAAAAGTTCAAAATTTCTGAAAGCGAGTTTATATTTTATTGTAAATATAGTAATGATTAGGTTGCCACAACGACAAAGATAAATATATAAATATGAATTAATTATTTAAAAATAAAAGATAAATTAATTATACATTAGTTTTAAATATAATTAAAATCGTTTGAACAGCAAAAATATAAATATTGTTAAAAAGAATCCAATATATATTTTTTAAATTAGTGTGATAAATAGAAAGATGATTATTTAATGTATTTGAATGTTAAAAAACCAGTGAAATATATTTTCAATTGTTTTAAAATTCATAGTTTCTTGCTTTGTAACTGCGACCTTATCCGAAATCTAAAAAAATGGAAATATTTTAAAATTAAGAATTTTTTTGAAAAATCGAAGGGCTTACTCGGAAATCCGGAAAGAATTCGGACATTTTGATACCATATATGTGTCATTTGGTTCAGCAATTAAAAAGCCTTTCTCTGGAAACCGTTCACCAAAAACTTTTTTTTAGAATAGAGAGATAATTACAGAAGTAAAACAATAAAGGTTACTTTTGGTATGGTACAACACATTTCGTAGTCCAATTTATTCAAAAAATGGAAGCTGATGGAAGGAAGCCCTACTGTGTGTGTGTGTTTTTCATTAAGTTGCAGAAGCTCAAGCATCAGCTATTTAAAATAGTTGCTGTTTATAAAGCTTAGTTGTCTTTTATACCACTAATAGTTTAGAAAAGGATTGTAAAATCATTTTAACCAGTAATTTTCTAGATAAAAAGATATTTAAATCAAATAAAGCTGTTAATGCAAATAGACTAAAAATAAAAAAGATCAAAGGGGTTTGCTTTAGGTAGAAACTTGAAATTAAAACTTGTGTTCTCATGTTTTAGGTTTTTTATGTTAGAAATGTTGGGTATTGAAAATTCTTTCTGTAATAAGATTCCCGTGATCAGTCTAATAGTTGGTACCTGCTACCAGGTGTATAAAGTAACTGATAAAGTCAATACTAAATGAAATTCAGGGACTAATAAAGTCCAATTTTGGTACCGTTAATCAGCATCTTCACAAAAAATGTACTAACAAAAAATATACCTTCACGAAAATTATTTTAAATGTGTGAATTGCTTAAAGTCAATTGACTATTTAAATTGCTATAAAACTGAAGAATTAATTAACTTAATGCTGCTTTCATTAATTTTACTAAAAATAGTTATAAAAATTTCACATAAATTAAAAAGATCTGCAATTTTCCCAAAAATTAAAATGCTGTGCATTTTTTTCTCAAAAAGGGAGTTAAGTTTAAAATCCTGGGATGGTCTGAAATTCTTAACAACATTTCTGGTCAAAAAAGTTTTTCTTATTTTACCTTTTTAGTTTAACTATAAAGAAAAATTAATATAATTTTCATAGTTGGATAAGTGATTTTACAAGGCAAAGCCGTCCCGTCGCCTATAAGGCGACATTCGGCGGACTTCATAGTTGGATAAAACAAAACTTTCTGCACACAAAAATTTCTCATATATTTTCTGCAAACTAATTAAGTGCCCCCAGTCATTTGAATTTTGACTTAAAAAACTAGAAGTCCCATTATTCACCTAAATACTGTAATAAGCAACAACAGTAAGAAAAAATCAATTTAGTTATGAAAAACTAAACTTTCTAAGTTTAGCACATACAAATGCTTCGATATTATATTCAAGTCTGCCAATCATTGAGAACAATTTTAAGTCATTTGGGAAACTTAACACACAAGTCTAAATAATTTTATGCCACTGTGGTGGGAAAAGCAACAGAAAAATTCATAGTGACAAAAATAGAAAACTTTTTGACACAAAATATATAATTTCTTTATTTCACCTGTATCAGAATGAGAACATAATTAATCTTCGCTTAAAGTGCAATATGACAAAGTTTTTGGCAATTTTGATTTATGAAACTATCTTAATTCAAAATTTTATGTCAGATCGACAAAAACAAGTGGTTTTACAAAAATCCAACTTGAATTGCAGCCATATCCAGTTTTGTTATAGTTTTATCCATGTAAGTGCATGTTACAGAGAGCTAATTTTCTCCTCTCCTGTAAAGTTGGAGAAATTGAGTTATGTCATGTTGCACATTAAGTGACGCAATAGCATTAGCATGATCACAATATATCCTTATTTTTAAATGAAAATTTAATAGTCAGAAAACTAGATACACATTTCACACTAAATATCTAAAAAAATCATTAAATCTATTTGCCTAACAAAATATCTGATATTGAATTGCATAAAATATTGAACACTAAACCTACAACAACAGTGAGAAAAAATCTTGTTCTAATTTATTTTTTAACATTTTAGTAGGTATAACAAATTGCATTCAAAAAATTCAAATTTAACAGTTAGCAACATTTTCATTATCATTCTTGTAAAAAATGTTTACTGCATTTAGTTGACGATTTATATAAGAAGTAGAGCTCCCGTGTTACCTTTCCAAGTCCACCATTTCCGTACCGTTCTAGTTTCTTCTATGGGTATTGTCAAGCTGAATATGGTCCTTAGATCTCCTGGTATAACTTTTCTCTGTTGTGTGTTTTCACAAACTTGTCACCGGACCTGGAAAAAGTTGTAACCTTTCCCCGAACCTAACTGAAATTTGCCTGAACCTTATGTATTGCACCAATGGAGCTGGTAGTGGCTTCCCCCAAACTAGGTTCGCAGGTTCAGGCACTTTTTCCAGGTCCGCTTGTCACTGTTAAAAACAAATTCAGAGTGTGATTAAAATAATACAGGGAAAAAATTCATTAAAAACCTAACTTTTAATCATGTGTTCACATAATGCTTTTAATTGACTCAAAGTTTTCAAATAGGGGGAGTCAGGAAGCCTGATTGAACTGATTAGTGTATCAGCCAACTAACCAAGAGATACTAACTTTTTATTTTATATTATTTTATTTGAGATAGTTTTTTTTATTTGCCCTCATTCAACTCCATTTTTTATTTATAAATTGAGTTTCTTAAATTTAGCTGATTTTTGTACAGTCAAAACTTTTTTGAATTCAGTGTAATTTTTTGTGCTGCATCTTAACTTTTTAATATTTTTCTAGGAAGAAGTTATTAGAGAATCAGCTCGAATGGTCCCTCATTGTTTAAGTGAACTTCAACAAGCATATAATGAGTTAAAATCATTGTTGGTAGGTTGCACACATTAAGAAAATGTATTTTTATCATTTATCATGTATCTCAATCAACTATCCAATTTCGATTAACATTAGTTGTTTACATTTCACTTTTACTACTTATTTAAAAAATAAAATTTTCTCTTTCTAAAGAAATTTCTTAAGTTCATAAATTAATCCATATATAATTAAGATAAATAATTTTTTCAACCATTTATCCAAGATAAATTAACACCGATTTTTATTCACTACAATAATATTAGATTTTCAAATTGGAATATTATAAAACCAAAATTGATTTTTAAAACAAATTAATTTTTTTAATTAACTAATTAAATTAATTAATTGAAATTTACAAATCATTTATCAATTATAAACAACCCCTGAAATAAAAGTCTCATTTACAACTCAATTTCAAACATCACTGCTAAAATAACTTATTCTGAAAAATAAATTCTAAAAAAAACTTGGTTTAAACCAAATAAACCCGTTTTTTTTTTTTAAACCAGGTTTTTTGCCAACCCTGATTTTCATGAAATTTTTCCCATGGACCTCTGAAAGTTGCTGTGGACCCCCAATTTTCATTTTCATGCCCGTGGACCCTCGGCATTTGCTGTGGACCCCTGGGGGTCCATATGGACCACTTTGGGAACCGTTGGGTTAAACAGTTGTATTTGATTTGAAGGTCTTTTAAGTTACATTGGTCTTTTTATTTTTTATGAACTATCTATACCTGAAAAATATTGGAGGGCATAATCACAACACATGAGTTTTGATTTAAATAATTTTTTCCATCTCACACACACATTTTTAGTAATAGTACAAATTTGTATCCAAGGTATTTCCAATATTGCATGCTTTCTTTTACATTTCTCAATATTGTTTGAGTGTAATTTAGGACAAAGATTGTTTACTGTTGCTAGAGAAATTGTGATTCGTTTAAATTTCTTGGATCCTCATGTATTGACTTTGTTTTACAGGAAACTGAAACGCATTTGTCTGACACAGAAGAGTATCAAAATTCCAACGTAGTTCTTGGAGAAGCGGGAATTCGTCTGACGCAGTGAATCGAAGTAAACGTATCTAAAGTAAAAATAGAATTATTCCAGGTATTGTACTCATGTTCTGATTACTACTTTTAATATTATTGCTATTTTCTCTGCATTTTCATGTAGTAGGACAGGTTTGTACCCTCCTAAGCAGCTTTACAGGAATCTCAGCATGATGGTTTTGGTCTTGGTCTATCAAGGAGAAGATTGGCTGATCAAGTCAGGATACTTTATTCACTTAATTGCAACTTCATGCATGCTATTTTGTTTATTTCAAAATAATAATAACTTCTGTGTCTTTCAGTGTGACATTTTAAGCCATTCCTGATGTAATTTACATTTCTGAATATATGCCTAGAATTTTTGAAAATATTTTTAGATACCCAATGAAATAAATTAGTTTATCTCTGAATCATTAGAGTTTAAAATGCTAATATAAATGAAGTTTTAATTTGTAACTATTGTGGTAATATTAAAACAAAATATATCCTATAGAACTTACACCAGTGGGTGAAATAACAAACTAGTTAAAAGAAAGTACAAAATGTAAAATTTAAAAAGTAAGTTTTTAGTTAACTTTATTTTGAATACAAAAAGTTTTATTATTCCTCAGGGTTGGCCGGTTTAAACCATTTGGTTTAAACCATTGGTTTAAACCATGGTTTTTTTACCATGGTTTTTTTACCAAAAAAACCACTTGGTTTTTTTGGTTTTTTTAGAAATTATAAAATATTTTCAGGATTTTTTAAAGAAAGTGTTATTAAGTATAATCTTTTGCACAAAATTAAAAGGGCAGATTTATAAAAAAATTGGCATTTTAAGGTGATTAAAAATCAGAAATCTTTTAATTTAATGGTTTTAATTATTGAATTCTCTCTAAACTTAACCTTAAATGCTAAGTTAAACTTATTATATTTTGCAAGAGATAGTTCATTTATTAATTTCCTTTAAAATGAAGGATTATTTCAAAGAGTAACTAAACATACACAAAAGTTATCTGTTTTTCACTGATAAAATAGGGCTTGGATTTTAATTAATTAATAAAACCAATTTGTCTTATTTTTCAGTCATAAAAACCAGTTGGGTTTTTTTTAGTAAATTAATAAAAACCGTTGATTTCTTTAATGATAAAAACTAAAAACCAGTTGGTTTGTTTATAAACAGATAAAAACCAGTTGGGTTTTTTAACTAAATTAATAAAAACCGTTAATTTCCTTAATCAGATTAATTATCTCAATCATTTATCCAATTTCAACTAACATTAGTTGCTTACATTTCACTTTTATGTATTTAATTTTATTGTCTTGTCTCTATCTTAAGAAATTTTTTAAGTTTATAAATTATCCATATAATTAAGATAATTAATTGGATTAATTTACCATTTCATAATTAATCAAATTAATTCTCAATCAATTATCAAATTTCAATTAACATTAGTTGTTTACATTTCACTTTTACTTCTTATTTAAAAAATAAAATTTTCTCTTTCTAAAGAAATTTCTTAAGTTCATAAATTAATCCATATATAATTAAGATAAATAAATAATTTGATTATTTCAACCATTAATCCAAGAAAAATTATCACTGATTTTTATTCACTACAATAAAATTAGATATTAAAATTTGAATATTTTAAAAACAAAAACAAAAATTATTTTTTAAAACAAATTAATTTAATTTTAATTAACTAATTAAATTAATTAATTGAAAATACAAATCATTTATCAATTATAAACAACCCCTGAAATAAATTTCTCATTTACAACTCAATTTCAAACATCACTGCTAAAATAACTTATTCTGAAAAAAATTCTAAAAAAAACTTGGTTTAAACCAAAAAAACCTGGTTTAAACCAAATAAACCAAAAAAACCCGGTTTTTTTGGTTTTTTTAAAAAAACCCGGTTTTTTGCCAACCCTGTTATTCCTTCAAGGGCAGTGTCTGAATCAGAATTTTTGAAAAGGTTGTGACATTTACTTTTTAGATATTATAGGTAATTCAATAAGTAAATAAATGGATACAAAGCTATAGTGGTCTAAGAAAATGATTTCTTCTGAGAATTTCTTCTATTCCCCTTAATGAATTTAGTAAAACTTTTTATAGCAACTTATACAGGTTTTGGCACCGCCTGATGGGCCACTAGGCTCGGGCAGACTTTGATTTGATTTGATACACAGGGGTTGATACAGGGGTTCATCTAGATAAAAAAATGGGTCTGTTTAAGACTCTTCACAAAATTCTAATCAACAAAAAGGACCCTTCACAAAATTTCAACCCTCAAAAACAGCCTCTTCACTAAAGTCCAAAGGTCAAAAGTGGTTTGAAAATTGTTTTCAAAATGTGTTTTTATCATTTTAGAATGGAATTTTCCAGATTTTGGGCCCATTTTTAAAGTTAGGAAGGCTGTAATTTACTATCAGCCCTTCATATTCACAAAATTCCATTTGATTTTTTACGAAATTCCTAAAACAGGACCCTGGTTGAACCCCTGAACCATTCCCTCAGCTTTTACATAAATGGGCATATATTCAGAAATATACAGTCAATTTCATAGTGGTGTTTAAATGAAATGAATAAAAATTTATCATGATTTTTTACCTTTAAGAATTACAACATTTTTATCTCTTTTTAGCTTAAATATATGGGCAATTCCACGGGTAACTGTCTGACATTTTTTAAGAAAAACACTTAGTATTTTGTAATTTTATTCCCAAAAATAAAATTTAAAAAACATTTTCCACCCAGTTTAGGGCTTTCTTGTTAGCTAAATCTAATGGCACAGTTAAATTTTCAAAATATGTGTTTATTTATTTTTGAAAAATTTTAAACAACATGGTAACTGACTGACATTTATGAAACATTTATGTCAGCAGGGATACCAACCATTCCGGATTTTGCAGAATCATTCCGCATTTCAGCCCTGAATTCCGCAATTACGGATAAAGCTAGAAAAACTACAGAAACTATACTAATTATATTTTAAAGACAATGTATTAAATTTTTCTTCTCAATTCTCTGTTTTTAGCTGCATAGCCGGTAGTAACTGATAAGATGAGGGCAATAAGAAGGGGGAATCAACCGGAATTCGGAATATTCTAATCTGCATAGATGATTGATTCATGGGAGAGAGAAAAGGCCTTTTCTCAAATATTTGCGTTTTCAGGACTTTTCTAAAGCTTGTCAAAAGATTGGGGCATTTTTCTACGTGCAGAAGGCGTGTTGTCGGCAGGCCAAAATTTTTTTTTGCTTTGCGGACGGGGGCGATTACCGATAAGTGTTGTTTCAGGTTGGCATCCCTGTGTCAGTCATTTAGCCGTGGAATTGCCCCTTTGTGTATTATTAACTCTTCAGTTTTTCATTATTTTTTTATTTCATTTTTCTATGAAATTTGCTTTAGTTATACACCAGGAATGGTATTTCTTTTTTGTCTAAGCAGATAAATTACTCAAGACGTGGATTTAAAGAAGATTTTCCTAATGTAATCTTATTTCTTCTCAAATTGGATTTACCTCTATGAATTTCGAGAGATTATACATACTTGTGTTGCATTTTGTACACTTCAGATTTCCTAAAAGAATTTCACTTATTTAACTCATCTCTCAACACAACCCTCTTGATCTGTAGATTTCTTACTGTTCAAAGATTTCTTGTATGATTTAAGTATTAGATTAGATATTTGTATTTCCAGGATTTTTTAAAAAATCTTTATCTTCCAAGAGTGTTTTTGAAAATTTTTCCTCCACTTTTGATACTCTTTTTGGGAAACACTGATTTTACTGAGTTATGATCATATTTCCCTTACTAAGCTTCTGTATTTTTGGTGGGAAAAGTGCAACAGTATTATTGGATAGCTACTTACCTAGTTTTTTTATATGTTCCATATTTTTTATTATTAATTTGATTTAGTTTTCGTCTGATTTTTATGGGAAAACCTATTAGATCCAATATGTTGTTGGGAAAATGTTCAACCTTTTAGCAGTTGGTTCATGTTTGGAATATAAATAATTTTTTTTGTTTAAATCTTTTTATCCAGTCTTTTTTAACTTGTTTTGTCTACTTTAGCTGGTACTACAGTTATTTGAGAAAATCATGTCAGTTTTAAAAAATGTAAAGGGACTCAAAGTTTCTTAAATATATACAAAGTTTATCTTAAATTGGGGTCAAGATTTCATACGTTTAGAAGTTGACTTATTTTGAGCAGTTAATTTTTCAAACCATACTAGTGTATTTTATATGCAAAGGCTTAAATGTACGAGGGTTTTTTAATTAACTTCCGTTTTGCTCCTGTAAAAAAGTAGTGAGAATTTCGAAATAATTTTGGTACTGGTAGATAGGGGCCGTTCAAATATTACGTAAGCACCTTATGGGGGGAGGGGGTTTGCTCTTTGCTTATTTTTCCTGACAAGGGGGGAGGGTGGTATGAGTGATGCTTACGTAAGATAATGCATTTTCGGAAACATCTGGTTTCTTGCATAAATAATTTCAAAACTCAACAAAAAATTGAATTGGGAAATGTGACGTAAGCTCTTTTTTCTGGGGATGGACCCCCCCAAACATTTCGAAATTTTAACCCCGAAAAGTAGTGTTTCGACGCATTTTTGAATTCTTAGGGTTACACCCAAAAACGACAGCTTCTTGTATAAGTCACCTAATTTTCAAGGAGAAAAACAGTACCTACTAAAAGAAGGATGTCAAAATTTCGTGGGGGAGGTCCGTCAGTTTCTTACGTAATTATAGTGGGGGGGGTTTGAGGTTTGCTTATCTTTGCTGACAAGGGGGGAGGGGGGTTAAAAATGACCAAAAAAGTGCTTACGTAATATTTGAATGGCCCCATAGGTACATCCTCGAGGATCATTCCTACTTTTTTGGAAAAAATAGGAAATTTTTTCTATTATTTATCGTATTTACAAGTGCGCTCCTCGAACTTATTTCCCGCCGGCCCATAGAGAATTTCTCTTCCTTTAAACTCTGTTCGCATTAACAATAGACAATCGGCAGGCAGGTGATTTTTGCAGCATGCTATTGTGCATGTTTAAAACCACATGTTTTGCATCTGCCAAGTTCCAGGCATTGGGGATTCTGAAGTTACAGCCATAATAAACAAGGCAACATCGATAGATTCGCAGGCCAAGTGTGCGCTGAGGGGAAAAACGCTGTCCGAACCGATGCAAAGCTCAACGAAAAATCAAACTTTTCATGAAGCGGAATCGAAGAATTTGTGAATTGGTACGGTAAATGGTCTATTTAAAGGTGATAACATTGAAAAGTAATTAAAGATGTTTGTATCCTTCCGTAATAACCTTGTTTTTAAATATTCATTTGTTTTTTTATTTTTAAACTATCAAAAAGGAGAATATTTTGAAAAAGAGGATTTCTCTATGAGTTGGCAGAAATAAGTTCGAGGAGCATGCTTGAAAATTTGATAAATAATAGAAAAAATGTCCCATTTTTTCCAGTAAAGAGGGAAATTGATCCTCAAGGATGTACCTATCTACCAGTAGCAAAATTATTTCGAAATTCCTACTACTTTTTTTTCAGGAGCAAAACAGAAGTTAATTAAAAAACAACCCTCGTATGTTAAGTCTTATTGTGAAGGATAACTAAATACTAAAATACAAAAAAATTGTTTGGAAATTTACAATCTGCTTTGACATAGGCTATTTTCACTGAACAGTAATTCCTAGGATTTAGCTTGCTTTTGGGGATTTGTATTTTATCCTTAAAAAAAGTATGATTTAGGCAAAATCTTTCTGAAAATCATCAAGTTGAATTGTTGGAATTTAAAGAGAGGTGTGGCTTTGTCATACCATTTTGAAAAAATTCTTTCAAGACTAAAAATCTTTATCCCATCATTTTAGATCAGTAGAATCACTCTGCAGTTTGACTATTACATACTTACAAGGGAGAGTTGTTATCAAAAGACTTCAAACGAAACATGAAATGAACTGTAACTTATTCTCTTCTCGATGACTGCTGCATTGAAATCATGCCGCATTTAAAAATATTTAATGGCAAAACTTCTGATTATTGGAAATTTTTGGGAAGTGAGTATTGAAAGATAACAGATAATGGCATTCACATTACTTCTGCAAAAGTAAAGTATAATTGCTTAACTACTAATGCAAATATCAGTAGCAGTATTTCTGGTATTTCGTTCCTAGCTACCTAATTCTTTAAGTATTATTGGACACTATTTTATTTTGTACTTTTTACCCCAGAAGCAATTTTTGTTGTAGTTTTCTTCTCATAACCCTTTTTCATTTAAATTGAGCCACAGTTTGTTTTATAATTGAACTAACTAGGTCCTACAAATTATGTTCTCCAGTATTATGCTGGTGCATTTCATGACCCTTCTCTCTCGATTAGCTCGAATAGCAAGATAAGCAACTTGATAAAACAAAAATATAAATTTAACTAAGGTTGATTCTCCTTGAGATTTGTTATTTAATGTTATTACTTCAGTCACACAGATTTCTATTACATTTCAAAAATTTTGTAACCGTAAACTTGCATAAGTTGAGGTAGCATTATGAGAAGTAATTTATTTCTCTATAAATTTGAATATCAAAATATCTTGTCAAGTATTCTTTACTTATTTTACTGCACATCAAAGTAAAATTAGGTTTTTAAAGAACAAAGGCAAATAAACTTAAGAAACTTTTTTTATTTTCCATATATTAGTGGTTCAAATATTTTCTATACCTTAATTAGCTGATTTTAATTTCTTTGAAGATAAACTGAATCACATAAGATGTTATTTTTTAGAGATAACTTTTATAGAAAATTCAAGGGATGTTGAGCTTCATGACACTTTAAATGTCTGATAATTTTTTTTGTTTATTGGAAATGCTAGACATTTTACATTTGCAATAATGGGAAGTACTGTGAATAAACAAGTGTCATTAGGAGCTTCCTAGTCTTTCAAAACCAAAAACATTTAAAGAACAAGAGCTTGAAAACCTAATTTCATTTTCCTGCAATCTTGATTTTCTCCATGTGTCTGTTGACATTTGGAGGATTTAATCCAGCTTTTAAGTAAGAAATTTGTACTAATATGCTGAAGTACAGCTACTGGTTATTGTAAATTGTAGTTAAGCTGATGTGTTAGTTTTGCGTGAAGTAAGTATTCCGTTTTTAATTACAAAATTCGTTTCCTCCAGCTGTAGTTTTGCATGCATTAGGGGTGTAATAGTCCTTGAGTTGAATTGTTCTGGGTACAGCCTTAGATTTACTACCCTTTTTCTGGGATGTATCTATATTTCATGATCTACCATTTTTTTCAGAATAGGGATTGGATCGCCGGATGTGGCTATTTTTTTCAAACTGCTCTTTATTTAACGGAGATTTAGGCACCTTGTGGTCTCATAAGTTAGTATTAAACATGAAGTCTGTATAAACATCTTTTCTTTTCAAACTCTTTGGTATAAGAAGGGTGGATGTACTTAAGATCTTTTATTATCTTTGATTCTTTTAGGGCAATTAAATCAAAATTATAAAAAGTAGATTTCTTCTTCAATGAGAAAATTAAAGTCCGTTGCATTAAGTTAAATTTAAATTTGTTTGACTTTTTTCACCTTTTTTTAGGGCTGGGAAATTATGTTGCTTAATATGTCTTGAGCATATAAAAATTCAAATCAGGCATGCATTTTCTCCCTATATGGCTAATTTTCCTTCCAATTATAAATTCTCTTTTGGACTCATTCAATTAAGCATGTTAATCTAGAAAATAGATGTAAAAATTTGAGATCCAACCAGCCCTGCCTTTTTTTACACTGTAAACCTTGAAATAACCCAACCTTTTTTTTACTGTAGCTGAACCTAACATCTGAAAAGTATGTCTTGTGTGTTAAAATTGCTGTAATTTTATTGAAATAACAGCTGAACCTGTTTTCCTGCAAGGAAGGGAAACCACATTGAGGATTCCAAAAAATTATATGACTAATCAATATATTGCTAGTAACAAATTGATTAAAAACATTTCATCACAGTATATTAGAATGGGATGAAAGAAAATTTACATATTCAAAAATTGAGTTAGGTTCACAAGGTTTCAAAGTTGAATTCTTTTCTATTGCATGTTATTTTGACAATTGTATGTATTCTGTTTAACTTCAATTTTTAAAAGCTATATTTATATACATACAATTTCACAATAAATAGGCCAAAATATAGCATTAGTAGAAAGTGCATTTAAAAGTATTGCATAAAAGCAGGTTCGACTGTATTGTTTCTTTGTTTAAAATGATTGAGATATTGTAATAAACAATGTCAAATTTTAAGTAATTGTTGATTTTTATCGAGACCATAAGCAATAAAATATTTAACTGTCCAGTTGTCATGCTCTGATAGTCTCATTTACTGTACTTTAACTTTGTTTCTTGTTTAGTTGAAATGGTAAAATTTGGTGTACTTATTTTTATGTATTATACTTTAATTTGTGCTAAGAATTTTCTTATTTTTTCTTGAAATAAGAGAAAGTTTTCAGACCAACAATATAAAAATTTATAAAATATGTGTTACATAAAAACAGTTGCATTCCTTATTGCTTTTTACTTAACTACTCCTTCAAGATATTGATTTTTAAAAGTATTCATGTTTAGGCTTAATTATTATTAGAGGGCATTCTTTGCACATTTTAAACTATGATATATTCTGAAAGGTGGAAAAAGCAAACAAATTTATGATCATTAGACAGAATTGTCTAAAGGGAAATTCCTGGGATATAATGTGAAGAAAGGTTTTTTGTAGTTACATTTATTGTTTGTTTTCATGTGTTTGAAAAACTGGTACCAATTTCTCTGACTTATTTTTTAAGGGTTTCACTCTGGTTCTTGTGTTCAAAGAGCTTTTTAAAGATCACTCTTTAAACTTGGCTATGCATTTGGATTCAACTATGAAGTCCAAAGTAAAGTATTGTTGGATGATACATGCTTACTTTTGTGTATAATGTATATTTGTATTCTACTCTTAAAAATGTTAACCATGCCAACCCCTCATATTCTTAGGACATTTCCTAATTTGTGCATATTGTTGTCTAGGTATGAAATAACATGGACTCTGAGGTACTCTGGTACTTATGTTGTAACATCCGGGTGTTTCTTTTTTGCCTTGATATTGTTTCTAGTGAACTCATTTTCTTTTCGTCTCTTTCAGGGGTATTTCAGATTCCAGCCATGTTTACCCTCGTTGCCAAGCTTGTGCTTTCGGCCTACGACAGCATTGCTGGCCACAAAGTGAAAGAGAAGGAACCGCCAGAGGTTCTTCCTATGAAGCAAAAGAGTTTCAGAGGAAAAGTGACTGCTTTGAACAAGACAGAGGAATATGGAATCATAGACAAAGAAGTCTACTTCAGCTTTGAAGCAATTTATGCCCAAAAAGAACTGTTTGTTGGTGATTTAGTGTTGGTTCAGGTTTCTAGAGAGGAACCTTTCCATGCTTGGACTGCCACTAATGTGGAACTAATTTTAAGTCGTTCTAAAGCTTTGGCTAACAAATCTGCCCCAAGAACAATCCCAAACAAGAAAATGTTGCAGGTAGAGACCACCTCGCCTTTCCCTGCAGACAACTATTCAATATTGAGTCAATCCTCAATTTCAAAAGCACCAGCTAAACTGGACAGGGAGAGTGAAGAAAGAAAAGACAGAACCGAAACCATTGACCAAACGGTGTCAGAGTGCAATGAAACTTTTGGGAAACTGAAAGATGGCTTGCTGTTTGATCTTGACTGTGGGGAAATAGATTTTGTGCCCATTACTGGAGATGTTTTATCTGTTACAGTCCTTTATAATGAAAGAGGAAAGGTGGTTACATCTTGGAGGCCCAAAGAGGTGAAGTGTATTGAAGGTGAAATTACAGCCTGTGAAAACGACTGCGGAATTATCGACAACGACGTGGTATATTTCCCACGCTCGTGTCGGAAGAGAGTCCGCCTGTTCATTGGTCAGAAAGTGTCTGCTATGGTTGCTTCTAGCGAGCAAGGGCTGTTTAAGTGGAGAGCTTTTTCCTTGTGTTCTTCTGATGTCGAAGAAAATGATAAGGATACGAGGAAACCTGTTGTGTCTAAGAAGGACGGTGTTTGCATTACAGAACCTTTACGGTTTGAGGATGTTTCTTTGGGGAAGGACAATGAACTTGGGGTGACAGTTGAAAATAACACTGGGAAGGATTTGATGCTTTTGAGTTGCTATTTCCAAAAAAGAAAGGGTGTGTTTTTTCTTAGCAAAACCATTCCTTCCCAGTCTATACCTGAAAACAGCAGCTTAGAGATGATTATTCACTGCAAAACAGAAGCAATAGGGCAGCATGAAGACTTTTTGTTATTTGAGTTACCAGATGTTATTGTCAAGCGCCTGGTGACAGTTACTGTCATAGATCCCATGCAGCACTTATTAAAACCAGTTGCTCCTTTCACTAGACTAAAAAAGCGTCAGAGTCCTCTAGATTGTGAAAGCGTAGTCATTATTCCTGGTAAAAAACCTTATAATCCCATCCAGAGGTTCAGCTATAAGCTGCCTCCTTGTCCAGTACCAAAAAACTTGATGAAAGCTGTAGAAGACCGTAAGGACTTGTCTCTGGTAGTCCCTCATTTGTACAGAAATCTTACCATGAGAAATTATGTAGCAGTGTTTTCAACTCTTTTGCATTTAGAAGAAATACAGGTTAGAATTGACATGAGGAAGTTTGATATTTTTGAGGCTCTATTGAGAAGGAAGGGAGAGTTTCTGAGTCTCGAGGTTGAGGGTTTAGCTGAAGGACGTCCATCTTTGATTGTAGGGGACAAGGCCATTCTCGTGCCCCCTCGCCAAAAATCGAGCTTTGCCTTTGAAGGATACATTCATGAAGTGCTGTTGAATGAGGTGCTTTTGAAATTCAATGATTCTTTTCATAACAGTTATGGCGGGGAGTCTTTTGATGTTCGCTTTGAGTTGAGTCGGACCAATTTTAGAAGATTGCATCAGTGTGTGCAGCAAGTTGCTGAAAACCACGTGTATTCCATTTTCCCAACAAGATCAGATGTGAAAAAACCCCTCATAGACTTAGGTTTGTTTAAAAACAAATTCCATGCTGATGCAAAAGTGTCCAATCCTGATGATATTGGCATCGAGTTTAAGAATCCAAAATTGAACTGGAAGCAAAAGGAGGCAGTGCTACGAATTCTTGAATCCAGATGCCGACCATTGCCATACATTATATTTGGTCCTCCCGGCACAGGCAAAACAATAACTCTTGTAGAAGCTGTGCTTCAGGTGTATCTGAATATACCCACTTCCAAAATCATCATATGCACTCCTTCTAACAGCGCAGCTGACCTTGTAGCTCTCAGGATAATCGAAACCAATATAGTTGGGGTAGGAGAAATGGTTCGACTCAACAGCTATCAGAGAAACGTCGAGACCATTCCCGAGTTTCTCCAGCCCTATTGCCAAAATAAAGATGTCATTGATCACGTTGACCGTTTCCGCATCATAATCAGCACATGCTCCACAGCAGGTGCATTGTACAACATAGGGCTGTGCCACGATTTCTTCACTCATGTGTTTATCGACGAGGCAGGTCAGCTGATGGAACCAGAGAGTAACATTGCTCTCGGGTTTCTTGACAGTACGACAGAAGGTCAGGTCATTATGGCCGGTGATCCACAACAGCTGGGTCCAGTGTTGCGTTCATCCCATGCCCTTTCTAATGGTCTGCAAGTATCCTATCTTGAACGAATAATGAAGGCTCCGCTGTATGAGAGGAATGAGACAAAATACAAGCAGTACGGAGGTTACAACCCTTTACTAGTAACCATGCTGGAAGAAAGTTACCGATCTCATCCAGACATTTTGAGGTTCCCGTCTGACATGTTCTACTTCTCTCGAGTCATATGCCGCTTTCCCACTGACCAGATTTGCGAGTTAGCTAATTGGGAATGCTTGCCCCATCGCGGCTTCCCTGTGATATTCCACGGCGTCAAAGGGGAAGAGTTTCGGGAACAAAACAGCCCCTCCTGGTTCAATGCGTCGGAAGTGATGCAAGTAACCAACTATTTGCAAAAACTGTATGCCTTTGGACTCACTCCGGACGATGTTGGTATCATTGCTCCCTACAAGAAGCAGGTGGAGAAGATACGGATGATGTTGTCTGCCCTGAACCTGGACAGTTGCAAGCTGGGATCTGTAGAAGAATTCCAAGGCCAGGAAAGGAGAGCCATCATCATTTCCACTGTTAGGTCCTCGTACCGCTATGTCAGTTCTGACATCTTATTTAACTTGGGCTTTATGAGCAATCCCAAGAGACTAAATGTTGCTATCACTCGAGCTCAAGAGCTTTTGATCGTGGTTGGAAACCCACATGTGCTGTCGAAGGACTTGTCTTGGCATTCGTTTGTGCGATATTGTGTTGTGAATGGGTGTTACACTGGATGCGAGCTACCTCTTTCTTTCTCGCAAAGTAAGGGAAGTTGAAGATTTTATAACTGACCCATCTCTTTATGAGCTGGTAAAAGGAAAATGATGCGGAATATTTTATGGTTACTGTTTTTATCATAAAGATCTTGGTGCAATGTGTAAATGAATGTGAGGATCTGTGTTTATTTTAACTAGATTTGGCTCAGCTATCTGACTGTTATATATTTAACTAAACTACAGACCTATTATATTAACATATAATGCCCTTTTTTTCCATGTGATGCACCTTCAAATATTTTGTATCAGCATCTCATAATGTTACTATAAATGACTATTAAAATTCTTAACTGCATTTGAAAAGCTTTGGTATATAAGTAAAGTGTTGAATAGGAATTTTAAATGTTAACATAACTGGAAAGATTCTTAACTGTTTCACTTATTACTTGTTTTTATATTGATCATAAAACTTCATGTATAATGCTTTTATATTGTATTTGAGTTGATCAAAATAATGATTACTTTCTAGTACTTAAGAAACAGTGCATTAGTAAAATTGTATTAAAAGTATAATCTTTATTAAATCCACACAATATGCAAGATTGTAAATAATTAAGTACTTTTATAATTGATAATGACTGGTACTATAGTAAAAAAATTTTAAACTACTATAATCGTGTAATAAATTTTTTTGATGAAACTGATAATTTTTAAAAGGAGTTCTGAGTTTCAAATTGGTATATTTATGTAACATTGCAGTCAATACTTGTTTCAATATCATTATATGTGACTTCAATAACTTTATTGTTTTTAACTTAAAATTATAGATAATTCAAAGATTTCTCTTTGTGCCTTAAACTTTATATTAAATCAATATTTCGCTGGTTTTAAATTGAAGTTCCTGATAATATCAACCACTTAAGTGGTTTTTCTGCTTGGAGTTATACATGATAAAAACCATTTATTTGTATTCATCTCTCACACTTTCTATTTGTTATGCTGCTAGATAATTTTAGAACTGCATTTTACAGACTTGGTCACACTTCATGTTTGTATTTTCTTTACTAAGCTTTGCAAGATACCATAAGTAAACTGCTTAATATAATTTGATTTCTTCTTTATGTTGTTATGATTTATGTTATTGTGATCTCAATATTTTTATCTTGACTTTCAAGAGAAGGTAAAAATCACCTAAATCATTTTGAATTTGAGAGAAAATGAGTCTCTTAAGTTGCTTTCTGTTCCTTTTTTTAGTTGGACTTCTTTCAAAATTTTCATGTATATAAAAACAGCCTATACAGCAGATGAAGGATGCTTTTCCTTTTTTTCTTAGCTTCCTGCCAAATTGTAAATCCTATAATTTGTGATAATAAATGCATTTTTCTATATATTTTTAAAAAATTATTTCAAGTGTCAAATCAAATATTGTGAGTTATCTCATTACAAAAAGTATCTTTTCATTGTTTACTTTTTAGATTATTTTCACGGCATTTGGAAATACAGTAGAACCTTGTTAGAGGGTCGCTCTAACAAGGTTCAACAACATTTCATGGGACCAACAACTTAGTTGTTTTTATGAAAGGACATTATAAAGAATTAAATTAGCACTATAAAAACAATTCCTACTTTTCTTACTGGTTGTTGCAATGCAAGGGTTGCTCTATAGGGGGTTGTAAAGAGATTCTTCTGTAAAAAAGGAACAACTAATTTTTCCAGTAAAATATTTCTGGTAATATCAATTCTAATTATTTTCTTTCCACGACTTCAGAGAAATGATTCTCACTAAAATTTATAAAAAGAAAAACCACACCCCCGCTCGCTATCGCTCACCAACCAAACCCCTATAAACTGCTATGTAGGATCTTTTGGATCACTTTCCAATCCTTACAAAATCCCTACACTTTATAAAACATTCTTTAAAATATGTATACAAGAAGAGTTTTTTTCCTGTATTCTAAACTAAAAATGCAATATGTGAGGAGAAACTTGCTTGAATGAAAATAGGCAGTTGACGTTTTAACTGGACTACAAGTTTAACAGCCCTATTCACAGCCATCAGCATCAGTGTTAATCCTAGATCAAAGAAGGATTCCACCAATCAGTCAGCGTAAAGCTCATATTTCTTTCTTAAACTGCTGGTTAACCGTGATGCTGATGGCAGTGAATATGGCTGTTAGACCAAGTAAGAAAGTATTAGATTCACATTAATTGTTAGCAGATGAATCTGGTATTTCCCCAAATCTTGGTAAAATAACATAATGAAGATTTTATTGAATATAATTTAGATGTTTTAAAGCTAGAGAATGAAAGCAGTGAGGTCTAACTAAAAATTTAGAATTAATATAAAATGTAAAATAGTAATAATAATTCATCAGACACATTCAAGCAATAAAAAGCATATTGTACAAGTATTTTATTAGTATTAATGGATGCAAACAAAAGAAAATATATTGCTCACTAAGGGAACTTGTAGTAAACCCCAAATAAGGAAGTTGCATGTGTCGGATTTTCAAAAACAAACAAGTGTTCTGTATGGTAAAATGAAATATCTAGTCAGTTTTTCAAAAAAATGTGCTGGTAATTAAATATTTTAATTTAAAAGTCGAGAAAAAAACACGTGACTGAAAACATTTATTGTTTAAACTATAAGATGACATCAACAATAATACCATCAACTCCATTGCTTTACAACAATGTTTAGTATAAGATGACGTCACATCCAAACTCTTGGCGTTTTCGCGCGCTTTTAAATAGGGGATTTTTGTTAATTTTTTTGGCAATCAAAAAATTTCTCGATCGCCCTCAAATTTTGGGTAGTTGCTTATTTTTGCAAGAAGAATCAATTAAAAAAATATAAAAAAATCATGCAACTTCCTCATTGCACTAAAATGAATACATGAGATAAAGAAAACTCATTGAGGAAACTTAAGGCATTAAAAATATATGCATATCACACACATTATACAAAAAAAAGGCGCATGAATATTTTCTTTCAATGTATCATTTTCTAACAATATATTGGAAATTTCGAAACAATAAGTATCCTTCCTATTGAATTTTACAGTAAGTGCTGCAGCTAGAATATCAACATTCAATCTTGATTTCTCACTTGTCCAAAAATAGGATCGAAAAAACTCTTTCTACTGCTGCCTTATGGAGGATTTACACCACTGCTGTAAAAGAGACATCAGCGATATTTTCGGCATATTTTAGTACCCGCTACTCACAAAAGATGGCGCTCGTCAATTGGTTTATTGGAATAACAATTCCGGTTTCTTCCGAAAATATCGCTGATGTCTCTTTTACAGCAGTGGTGTAAATCCTCCATTAGTTACAGGGCAACACAACATAAATTCAACAATAACTAAATTTTCGTGTGGAATGTGTTCGTTTTTGAAATGGTTAAATATTTCCACCCATCTTTTATCAATTTCAACCTGCTTATTTTCCCATAGTTCTAATTTATCAGAATTTAAATATACATTCAGTTTTCTAATTTCTTAAAACAGGCAATTGTCAACCAATCAATAGATCAGTTTTAAAGTATTGAGAGGGAGGACACTTTTCAAGGGAGGACAGAACCTAGAAAAGAAGGACTGTCCTCCCTAAAGGAGGACGTTTGGTCACCTTAGTTAACAAAATCATAGTATTGTAGATATGTGATTTATGCTTACCTGCTATCTCAATATTTTGATGAAATGATAAATGTAAACGCTATTTTTAGATAGTCTTTAAGTTTTCCAAGATTTTTTTAGTGAGCATCATCACTTTTTCAGTGAAGTTCTGGTACATTATGTTTCCACGTATGTCCCTATTTTTCAAAATTCCCAAGTCTATAAGCTTCTCCTCGTAACTGAAACAGCCAATGAGAGGGTTCCCGAAAGTCTCAATGTGAGATTTCTTGGATCTCTTTTAAACTGCAATATGAATGGATATTTTGCATCATAAGCACATTAAAGTGATAAAAACTTTTCATTGCTTGTCTAAAACTCCATACCCATGCGCTTATTTTATAAATGTAAGCTGTTTTATCATTGGCCGAAGGGAGGAGCTTATGGACTTGGGAATTTCAGTAAATATTGAAGTGTTACATTTCCGAAAATTTGATTTTTTAAACAACCGCGGCCCATTATCCCAACACGTGTAGAAACTCCATACGACCAATTACACCAATGGCATGACGCACACTAGCAGCAATAATCACATTTACAAAAAAAACTGCCCCCGCATCTGAACACCCTTGCCCTTTTCATAAATGATTCAATCGGCCCGATAACAAAACTCCGGGTCCAGCGCAGCGTAAAATCAGTTCAGGGATTAAAAGAGGGGTGTTTCCACAACTCCAATTTTCGCATAGGCGGCTCGTGATATCGCATCGGCTAATTGGGCCCTCAATAATGCACAGGCCGGCTGATAACTCGGGATGCATCTATCACTGGCGATGGAGCGGACAGGTAGGTGTTGTGGTAATGGATGACACTCGGACGGGTAACGAACCGTGCCGGTCTTGTTTTTTCGGAAGCCCAATTGAGCTGAGATGCCGGGGAATCGGGTGGTCACACTAAAAAAATATAGCACGTTACACCATGAAGTGGTGTATGGAAACTTCCACCATATCATTGAGAGACGTTACACCGTAAGTCGGAGGTAGGTTCCACTGTGACTGGTAGAAATTTCTTTCAGCCACGTTATTGTGTAACGTGCCTTTTTTTACAGTGTAACAATGAAAACGAGATGTCCTGTTCAGATGCGAATAAACCATAGGTGACCATCATACATAAGGGGGGACGAGCTCCCCCTTGCCACCGGAAAACTTTTAAGCTAAATCTTCATTTGATGATAAATAGGCTTACACGTTTTTTAAATTTTTAACTGAATTAAGGGTACAGGGACATGATTGTAGTCCAAAATTAGATTTTTACGTTTAGGTCCATGTATTTTTTTTAATTTTAAAGGCAGGCATTTAATTTTTTTTGCAGGTAGAAATAATACTACAAACACAAATTTCACAGTTGATTTCTGTGAAATATTTCTTTGATTGATCTTAAGTTGAACTTTGGTAAAATTGGAGATTTTAATAATAATAATAATAATCTTTATTTTCAATTTAAGAAACAACTTTTTATTAATTGTAATTAGGTACCATTTATAGAAAAAGTATTTAAAAATTTTGTAAAATTCTTTCACGCCTATTTTAAAAACTAAGTAGACCAACTTTTTTTTCTAATTTTACTCATACCTGATTTTTTGAAAAGAAAAATAAAAATTTGAAAAAAAATATTTTAAAACTACTACATTCACTACTGTTTCAAAAAATACCCGATTGTGTATACCAATTATTAAATTTGGTCTACTTTGTTTTAAAAAAAGTTCTGAAGATAAATGTGAAAGAATTTTCTTGAGCGTCTAACTAAGCAAAAGTTTTTCTTGGTCCCCTCCTGAATCAACGTCCAAACTTTGATATGATACAGAAGAAGCTCTTATAAAAACCAGCTTTCCTATCTTTAGAACGAGTTAACTTTAACGAAAGCCCTTATTGGTAGCCAAGTTGGCACTATTTTAGAGCCGTCCAGCTTTACAAAAAAAGATAAGCTCAAATATTCATAGGTAATAAAACAATGCCGATTTGGAGACCACTGGGCACTTCTGCAAACTCATTCAAAAGGTGAGACATCTGATTTTTATAAGAGCTTCTACTGTTTAAGAAAAGGATGTTTGCCATTGAGATTACAAATTCGTTCAGGTGAATAATAGGAGAAGAGTTATTTGTATACAGGGTGTTTCAAAAGTCCGTTTCACGGCTTTTATTTGGAACCAACACTTCTTAGGGTCATAGAAGTAATAAGGTGGACCCCTAGGTGCTAAATCTATTGAGATGGCTAAAAATGACCCTAGCAGAGAAATAAAGGACATAGTATCATGTGAAAATAACAATTTTTTAGGTCTCGAAAAAGAAAAGATTCAAATTTGCAATTTTTTACAGTGTTTTCATGTAGTTTTGTGTTTTTTTAGCTAATTAAGAACTTTTCTGAAAGAAAAGAATAGAAAAATCTGGTGTTGAAGATCTAGAAAAAGAATCAAATTTTGCAGATCTATAGGGCAGACTTGTTGAAACACTCTTTAAGACCAAAATAGTTTTAGGATTTTAGTAATAGGGAATAGTTAGGGAATAGTTTTAGGACCCCTTTGAGACCCAAAAAGGTTCTCAAAATGAATAAACCCCAACTTTAACAGGTCTAATTTCAAAAAATTTTCTGGGGGAGGACCCACATACCCCCCATTAGTATCAAAATTGGGTATTCAGTGCTTATTTTTAGGAAATCCCCAAAATGTTGACTTTTTGGGGTCAAAAAGTAAAGGCAATAGTGTTGAAAAGTGCCCCCCTTAGACTCAAAACGTTTCTAAAAATGAGTTAAAACCCTACTTTTACAAGTCAAATTTCAGTTTTCTTCTGGGGGAGGACCCCCATACCCCAATGGGATCTTGTCTGGAAAAGTGCCCCCCCCCTTGGAGCCGTGCTGGATTCGCGCCTGGTTGTTTTCACTGCAACAAAGGAAATCTGAAGGAAAAGCGACTTCTACAAGTGCCGTTAGCATGAAGGGAAAGTGGCATTTACAAAAAAATCTGCTTTCGTATGGACTTGAGCAAGCACAGTTTTACTAACTCTTTAAAATTGTTCTGGAATTGATGTAGGAGGGTAAGCAAATGAGGCATCATAACCTTTTTGAGGGAGATGGAAATTTAAGTGCCAAAAGTTATAAAAATAAATAATAAATTATCAATCAATTTCAATGCAAGTAAAATCTTTTCATTTATTTAACTCATTTAAAATATTTTTTTGATTGTGTTTTTTAATAAATCGAAGATTTAATTAAATTTAATTTAAATTAATATTATTTTTTTATCATACTTTATAAAATATGCATATTAAAAGGGGTACCTCATTTAAAATATTTTTTGATTGTGTTTTTAATAAATCGAAGATTTAATTAAATTTAATTTAAATTAATATAATTTTTTTATCATACTTTATAAAATATGCATATTAAAAGGGGTATTGAACTTATTTTAATTTCATAGATGCATCATTTTGTGATTTGTATTTATCTATGAGACTTTTTTTAAAGAATTTTTCAAATAAATAAATTTCCTATATTTTATTTTCTCTTAAAGAAGCGCCCTTAGTCATCTTTCAAGATGGTTCGGTGTGTAGTTTGAGGTCATCTTGAGAAAAAAATTTAATATCGAAGAGAGTTAAACAATGCGACACATTTTAGATAACGGGTTATACGGAAAGAAGTTAAAGATTACACAAAAGGTAAAGTTCTACAAAGTTCTTCATTCACCCCACAGCCGGGGGGGGTACTTGTAGCTTATTATAAAGCTATTAAACAACCCCTCCCGCAAAAACAATCACATATGCTTCACTGTTCTGGTGATTCGACCTAATAAATTAATTCCTTACCCTCTTGCGTCCCTGATTAATCGAGCCCTAGTCTTCGTCTCGGCTTATTTACTATGGACGCGTGCCCTGGGTTCGAGATTGTCCGCTTTTCCCGGAGAATTACCGTAATGGAATAATTGAGCAGCTTGCCGCTGAAAAATCGTCTGCGCTGCGCCCCCGTTGCCACCTATCGGGTACTTAAAAAGGTATTAAAGCGGTTTAAATTGTTTGGATGATGAATGAGGCCCGGCAGTTGCAGTTTGTGGCTTGGTTTCGATCCTTTTTTAATAAGAAAATAGTTGGTTGATTGACTGGTTTTGAGAATCGTGTTTGATGGCTGACCTAAACTAATTATAATGGTGATTAGTTCTCTGCTCGGGATTGATACTTTTGAGGTCCGCCTTGGCCGTTTTCTCGTCATTTAGTGGGTCTGGGTATAGATTATTTTTTTATAGCAGTGTACTTTTTAAAATGATCTGATAGTTTTATTCTAGGTTTTGACAAGTAAAAGTAGGATTAATAATGGAATATTATTTTGATGAGATATTTCTCAAACTAAAAAATGCTTCAAAATGCCTTTGTTAAACAATCAGATTATTTAAAATAATTAAAACAAAAACTAGAATTTTTGGATATTTTTAACACCTTTGGTTACAGAGGTATTGTAAATTAAAAATTAGTCCAAAAATTAAAGGTTCATAGTCGTTTTTTTTTGTATAAGAAAAAATTTCAAAGGGAAATATTGAGTATTTTTATTATAATATACCAAATATTAAATCAAGTTATTTTTCTGCTTTTATTTTCCATTTTATATTTTTTCTTTTATTCGAAACTAAGTTTTTAAGATTTCATGCATTCTTTACTTAATAATTCACTATTTCTATTATTCCTTAAAGTTTTCAAATTTGCAAAAGAAACCTGAAGAATCTAATGATAATACCGCTCAATTCTCAGATAAAGTGCAACTTAATTAGAAAATTAATTCCCCTTAAATAAAAAGTATACCGAAGGGCAATAAAATCTTTAATTTGAAAATTCTCATAACAATAGCGTTTATAATTAATCCTAGCAACAAAAAAAAAAAGAATCCCTCAGATAACCTTCACCGTTATTAAAGCAAAGAACGCATGCACACCAATAGGGAAAACAGGTACCTACCTCCCCATTAAAAACAGCCTATTCCAACCCCATCCTAGTAGGAGTTTATTAGTGGACCTCCCGATTCCATATTTACTTGTTATTTAGGCGGATTACTCCCTTCTTCCCAGTCCGCGCGCGTAAGAGCATTAATAAAAGAAATTCCGAATGAGAACGTTCCCGAACAACAAAGAACGTCGCCGAGATTATTGGGACCGCAGAGGGGTGTTTTTCGAACGACATTTTGTGCTCTCCTGATCCCCCACTAATAATTTGCGATGATTACTATACGAGCGTGTTTCTTAATAATGGGCAAAAAGTTTTGCCCCGCGGTTGTTCTTCCAATTAGTTGGCCGATGCCAGGTCCACGGACTTGTTTAATGATTAGTTGTCGGGGCAGGGAAATAATGATTGCTCACTCTTTTGCTGATGCCAGGTTCCCACGCATATTACTCGCCCTTCGCTGCCTTCTGATTGGTTCGTTGGCTGATTTAATAAAAATCAAATGCGTCTCCCCATTTGTTGAGCAGACTCTGCTTTTTCGCTTATTAAATGATGAATAGATTGACAGTCTGTTCTATAGATTGTTGAAAATGCTAATTTTGAAAAGATGAACGCCCTTATTCTTTGAAATGCTGTTTTACCTATAAGAATATGTAAAAGGAATTTTATATTTTTCAATAAAATTTTTTCATTCTTTAAATTATAAAATATATAATCGAAAATAAAAGGAATGTTACATTAAAAAGGATGTCAAAAGATTTCAGCGTATACATTACATTCAAATTTTTGCCATTATTTTTAATAATATATTTTTCTCCTAATTAAAAAGCATTTATTCTATTCCAAAAAATGAATTTTGTGTTACGAAATGGAACGATTGGGGTTTTTTTGCATTGGACTAGTTTTTTGTTATAAATTATTTTTTTTACCAATTAATGTAATTGTATTATTGAACTATTATTTGTTGCAGATCTCAAAAATTGGTGTATCTAGTTTGTTCTCTTTCAGAATTCGTGTTATTTGTGATAAGGATCATTGTACAAATTTTAGGTCACCAAAATTAGTAAATAATTAAATCCTAAATTAATAACTTTCCGTTATTTGAAGAAGCTTGAGAAGTTATTTAGATTAATTACAAGAGGCGGCCTTTATAACAATCAGTACAACTACTATTAAAAAATTTCATTATCTTAAATGACACTGTGACGTCCCCAGCAAAAATATAAAGCTAAAGAAGATAGGCCTCTTTTTAAATAAATTATCACTAGATACGTATTAAGTAATTTTGACTTGTACGTACATTTTTTTAATTTACTAGGGAGCTACCGCCACCTTTTCGCTATCGCTCACCAACCCCTGAAAACTGATTACGCAAGACCTTTAGGATTGCTTCGCAATCTTCATAAAACCCTGCTCACTGATCTTAATATTTTATAAAACATTAATAGAACAATTAGCTGAAGAAACGTCAACCAACTTTTAAAAAATATGTCGCATTGTCACAGGTCATCTCCACGACTGGCACTATTTCAAAAGTTTGAATGTTTATGATTTCAAACTTTACAGTAATTTAATAAAAATGTATTTCTTAAAAAATATCCAGCACACATAATAATAACTATTATTAATCAGCATTCTGAAAAAAAACGTACACAATGATGAATCTTTTAAATTCAATACTGTACCTCCTAGTAACTCGTTAGAATATACTTACGACCATATTCACGGCTTTCGAGTTGACACCGGTGTCAGGTAGCACTAGTTTCAACGGGTGAAAAAGTTCACTCATAGTTGATCCGAGTCCGTATCATTGTACTCGGATTATCTGACACTGGCGCTGGCTTTGGCGATTGCTTGGCGAAATGGATTCACGCTTTAAAGGTCTTCTCTGATTGGCTAGAGAGAAGCGCGTCATTTTAGTAAATACAAACACGTGGCAATGCTTTACGATGGCTGAGCGGCTAAGGTAAAAATACTGCTATGTTTAATGCAATTGTAAAACTATAATACATCAAATAAAATTAATTACTTCGAGTTTTTAACCTGCTGATATATTTATACACTGGCATATAAAGCAACATATTTATCTAATCATTAGTACTTTAAACTCAAAGGCAAAAACATTAATTAAAGCGTTTTGATCGTTTATGGCGAACAATTTATTTACAAAATATTTTCTTAATCCATTTATTTCGGGTCGTCTATCTGAGAACTAAGTTAGTATTTTGTGGTACCCGTGCTGGCATAGTTTTAATCAGTTTTCTGCCGACCTTTTTTTTCTTAATATGTATACAAAATATTGTATCAGTTATTTTTTTAAGCTTTAATTTTTGCAATTAACATTATTTGCGCTCAGATTAAAATACGAGCAATCTATCATTTTTCAATAATTTAAAAGGAACTAGATTATAGAAATAACTTAAAACCTATACCATAATAATGGATAAAAAATAGTGAAGAGAAATGCAGGTGGCAAAAGAAACTTCAACCAAAATCAGCTGCTCTCTTGGAGCGAAAAATATAACCATCGATATAAAAAATAATGAAGGGAGCTCTGAGTAGAAGAAAACTAATTTTTAAGTGCTTAGTATATTACGTTTATAGTAGGTACCCGACCTTTATAAATTATCTTTTAGTTAGTATTAATTAAAATTTTAAAACACAAAAGCATAGCATATAAGGTATGCGTTATGTCTGGAACGATTTTGGAAACCTGTTCTGTAGTAAACCTACATGTGTTGAAACTCAATAAATAGTAAATATTAAATCTATTTGAAACAATATACAAGATATTATATACCTATCAGAGTATTACCTATCAATTTAAAACTTCCCTGAAACTTTCCTTGATAAGAATATTAAATTTTAAAGCTATTAAACAAAACTAGGGGTTAAAAATATTTTTCCTTTAGATGTTGACTGTAATAAACTTTATTTTTTAATGATTTTCAGTTGTTAAAAGACTCACATTTTTACAAAATTCAGGGACAAAAACAGCTGTAAACATACTATATTTTTTATTTGTGGAATAAATTTTAAAATGTACTTACTCAAAGTGGTTACTCAATATTATTTAATTTTTTTAATCTAGCAAAAATTAATATGAACAAAAATGAATTAAGAAACAAAAGAACTTAATAAGCTAGGATTTGTATTGAGTTCTCCCAATATATTAAAAAAGGCAATCAATTCGGTCTGGATAGTTCATTTAACTTCCATGCAATAAATAAGACATTTTTAAAAATAATTCAAATTTTGATTTCTTTTGAATTTAAAAATGATATCTGATTTGAAGAAAGAGAATTAAAGTTCTTAAAATATTAGCCCTGTAAGTTAATATAAAAAATACATATTCTTAAACAACATGAAAATATAACATGCATTTTTATTCAAGAAATAGTAATTTGAGCAACTTTTTGAACAAAAAAATCCTTTTACTAATTTAGACCATGAGTTTTTGAAACAATATTTGCTATTATTGTCATACTTTACCTTTCAATAATTTTCTACTACTCTCATTACTAAAATAAACATAACCAATATAAAAACATACCTTTATTTTGTATAATTTATTACATCATCAAATAAGAAACACAAAGAAATTATGATACTGTGGTAAAATATTTTATTTCACAATTTAAAACTAAAACTATTAATAATCAATAATTTTCAAATTATTTTTCATGGCCCAAATACAGACTGAAGCTAAAGGAAGGTAAACATATTGACAGCTGTTACATGATACCTGTAATAAAAATAAAAATCTAAGCCCTCAAATATTCAGATTATAATTAGTACTAATTGAAAAAAGATTAGATTAATTTTTATTCTTCATTGAAAGCACAATACATTAAAACAAATGTTTTGCTTAGAAAAAGAATTATAAATGAGTGTTCTGGTTCTAACAAATGTTTTTTAACATCAGAAACTCAATTTCTTATTTCATTAGTTTCGTTTGAAGAATGAAAAATAAACAAACGGAAGACGGAACAATTCTCGTATATAGTGCTACTGCATTAAAATAGTAATTTAACTGATTATATTTATGGTTAATGAATATTTTAACAGCTTATTTACAATAACTTGTCAAACTTTCAATTTAAACTAGATTATTAGATGTTCGCCTGGGCTGGATTTGACTGTTTTAAAATCATAAATAGATAAGAACTCAAAAAGTTATTAATTGATTCAAAACATAAAACGTTAAACAAGAGGAAAATAAATATTGTAGGAGTAAATAAGAAAATATTTTAATGCCGATCTATTAGGTCTCTCATCATGTTTTACTTCGTAGTATCAAGTAGTGTATGCAATGAGCAAATTCCAGATAGACATTTTTACGAGAGGTATTTATACAAAACTTACCTCTATGTTCTTCATTCCATCGTAGAAATTGTTTTTCGTTGGAGATTTGTTCACTCGGGCTTTAATATTCTGGTTCGGTTGTTGAAATTTGCTTTGCGAAAGATTTCGGTGGCCGCCATTTAATTTAAAGCTCTCCTGCTTTATGGAGAAGTAGCGACTGCGCATTAGGGTGGAGAGAAAAACTTTTTTTTGAAATTTAAAACGCCTGAGGTGGGAATAGGTGCCATTTACGATAAAACTTAAAAATTCAAAACTTGAGTTCAATCAATTAATATCTTCAGGTTCCACCTTCACGTTAAAGTTTCGAAGTTTCATCAAATTTTACGTAAAAATGGTTATAAATGATTCCCACACAATTTTAGCTCCTTTTTCAAACCATAACTGGTTGATTTTATATTCTTAGGATGTCAAACAACATTTTAAGACCTTCTATGGACCTGAAAGGGGGAATTTCCGATTTTTCAAGCCCGAAATAAGGGCGCATGCCATTAAAATAGTCTAGTGACCGAAAAACACATTTTTGAATATCGGTACCAAATAGAGCTCAAAAGTTGCGTTTTACCCTCCTTATTCATGTAAAAATAATAAAAAAATTTGTAAAAAATGATTTAGGTGTGTTTTGGCTCTAGAACATGAAAAAATGGATCTTTTGCATAGCGTATAATGGGAAAAGTCTTAATTAATCAAATTAAAGTTTTAAATGTAATAGAAACTTAAAGTTGCCTTAATTAGGTGTTTTAATCTTCAAAAAAGTATTTAAAAGGGTATTGCATTGTAATTTGAGCTAAGTAGATAAGGCATACAGCCTAGAATCGCCAAATGAGAGAAAAATTCATTTTTATACTTATTGATATTTATTTTTTCAGATCAGAGCATTAAAATTACTTAAAATATATCCTAAATTTTCCCTTTTTATATATAACACAAATCGTAACCTTTTATTTGATATTTCGTCACTTTAAATTTGAAGCCTTGTTACAAAAAGTGGTAGTTTAGGTTAAAGTTAGGAATAAAATGCCTGTAGTGCAATATAACGCTTTTTTCGTCTGTTTTCTGTAGAAATATCAACCTTAATGTTTTAAAAGCATTTTATGTAAACAAGAATGTGTATTACAGACTAAATAAAATATTTAAACTTAAAGTTTATGAATTCTGGGATTTTTAAATTTTTTCATCCACATTTCCAATTTTAGGCTGTTAATTTGATTTTAAAAAATTAAATAATGAACTCAAAAGTATTATTGACTATTAATACACTAAACTAAGGTAACTATAAGCTTTTACAACATTTAAAACTTTAATTTGATTAATTAAG
Source organism: Tetragnatha versicolor (assembly GCA_024610705.1). Taxonomy (NCBI): domain Eukaryota; kingdom Metazoa; phylum Arthropoda; class Arachnida; order Araneae; family Tetragnathidae; genus Tetragnatha; species Tetragnatha versicolor. The sequence goes on along the minus strand of JANDEH010000011.1, from coordinate 21,739,762 downwards.
ACTGTTCCCATTATACCTATGCAAAAGATCCATTTTTTCAAATTTTATGGCCGAAACACACCTAAATTATTTTTAACGAATTTTTTTTATTATTTTTCCATGAATAAGGAGGGTAAAATGCAACTTTTGAGCTCTATTTGGTACCGATATTCAAAAATTTGTTTTTCGGTCGATAGACTATTTTAATGGCATTCGCCCTTATTTCGGGCTTTAAAAATCGGAAATTCCCCCATTTCAGGTTCATAGAAGGTCTTAACATGTTGTTTGACATCCTAAGAATATAAACTCAACCAGTTATAGTTTGAAAAAGGAGCTAAAATTGTGTAGGAATAATTTATAACCATTTTTACGTAAAATTTGATGAAACATCGAAACTTTAACGTGAATGTGGAACCTGAAGATATTAATTGATCAAACTCAAGTTTTGAATTTTTAAGTTTTATCGTAAATGGCACCTATTCCCACCTCAGGCGTTTTTAATTTCCAAAGTTTGTCATTTTTGGCCAGTTTCACTCCACCCTACGGCGCATGCGCCAGTTCTTGATTCAGAGTTGACACCTCGGCCTCTGGGGTATTAACTCTAACACAGTTTTCGGTGTGAACCGTGTACTATGAATACGGTTTTTGGGTTTTTTTGGACTTGACCCTCCGTCGCCAAGGTGTTAACTCTGATTCTGGTGACTGTGAATATGGTCGTCAGTGTTTTATCATTCATATTTTTGTTTAAACCCAGACATGTTAAACAATACCTTTTAAGCCATTGAAAATAATAGGAGACAAAACATAAATGACACTAAGTGTTTACAATTAATTTTGATTATAAGATTATAAAAATTATGAAATTCAGAGACAAAATATGTAAAATTTTAGTACGAAACAGCTTATCTGTAAGTTTTTGGAATACTTTTATAAGTCTTTGGATGATATTTTAGTTGGAAAGTACTCTAACGGCCGTATTCACCGGTAACCTGACCGGCGGTCAGGTCAGGAAACCATGGTTACAACCTCTGATTGGTGGAAAAATAGTTCAATATTTTCCTTCCACCAATCAGAGGCTACCGGTGAATACGGCCGTTAAAGTCTAAAGTATATTTATAAAACGTGTAAAATTTTTTTTCATCATAAAATATGGAGTTTGTAACTGCAACCTTATCCGTAATATAAAAAAATGGAAATATTTTAAAAGGGAGAATTTTTTTTAGAAATTATAATAGCATATATTGCCCATCCTCAAAAGAATCCGCACAGTTAGATACCAAGTATGTGTTAAACGGAGCAGTAATTAAAAGTTTTTCCCTGGAAACTGTTCACCAAAACTTTTTTTGAATAGAGAGATTCTTTTAGTGGTGATTCTCTTTGTGGAATACGTAAAATTTTCGTCAAAAACAATAGAAAATTTACTGTAAAAAGGCGGTTACAGGTTCTCTTACGGTATAATTTTACGCTCTATAATTAGACTATCACACGGCATCATTGTTATAAACATCGATACAAGCTTCATGATTCATATCAAAAATATCAAAAGGGTGAAATCCCCGAACGCCTTACCCTACCCCCACACCCCGCGGCGTAATTCCCATAGCGGGGAAGAAACTGTCACTACACATAAACTGGCCATCACGACTAATCCCAGATTAAGAGGTGGACTAATTAATTGATTATTAAACTCATTGGCGTGTGCGAAGAAGAGAGATCCCGCCGCCATAATCTGCTGTTGCCAACCGGAGAAAAATAATTGAGCGGGTGGGGGTTATTAGTGCCCAGTGAGTGGCAGCAGGGTCCTGAATAATGTATTCGCGTCGCTGTTAGGGCAATTAGTTTGGAGTTTGCGTATCCTGGTAATTCGCTTAGTGAAGGGTTTCCGTAATTGGAGCTTGTTTTGGAGGGATGCGCTACTTTTTACGCGGTGTGTGTGTGTTTGGGAATGGATGTCGGTAAAGTGCGGGCGTGTTGGGGATTATGCTGATTATTTATTGCTTTTGAATAATAAGGAAGGAGTTTTTGCGAAGTATTGAAAGTTATTGCAGTGTATACTTAATTAGTAGACATGGTAACTTTCAATTTTCTCCATTTTTTTAAATTTGAAATTAAAATTACTATTATTACTTAATTTAATGAAAATTCAATTGCTATTCAAATACACAATTGACTAACGTTAGCAAAGAAATAAGTTATTCACTATGAATTTTGATATTTTTAACTAAGGATTGACGGATTGACTTATTAGGTGTATAAATGTAAATATAATTAGGTAACCCAACTGGGGTATAAAATAATAAGTATTGAGCCACTTTTTTTATTATATTTCTGACGCATCGCAAAGTCAAAGTTTTTTAAATTGTTACTAGAGAGCTACCACCCCCTTCTCACTATCGCTCAGCGACCCCCTTAAACTGCTTACTCTGCACCTTTTGTATTCGCAACCTTTTGTACCTTCGCAATCTTCATAAAACCCAGCTCATTGGACATATAACTCACTTTTTAAAATAATAAAAAAAAATTAGCAAAAGAAACGTCAACCAACTTTTCAAACTTACGTCGGAGGTGATCTCCATGAATAAAACTATCTAAAAAGTTTAAATATTTATTAACTATAACTTATATCAAAAATGTAATCAAAATCTTTTCCTTAAAAATATCCAGCACGTCTATTAAAAATTGTTGTTAATTAACTTATACACCAATAATTTTTTAAATTCAATATAGCACCGCCTAGTAATTTATCATTCATATTTTTGATTAAACCCACACTTGTTAAAAAAATACCTTTTAAGCCACTGAAAAAAATAAGAGACAAAACGTACATGACACAATGTTTTTAATTAAATTCGATTATTAGACTTAAAATCATAAATTACAAACAAAATGTGTGAAATATCATATCAGTAAGTTTTTAAGAATAATTTTATTCAGTCTTTGAACTTTATTTAATATACGAAGTCCTTTTTTGAAAGGCGAAAAAATTATATGTTTTATCATAAAATAAGGATTCGATTGACCGTTGGGATCGGTTGCATAATAAGTTGTTTGACAGTACTTGCTTTGTAACTGCGACCTTATCCGTAATATAATAAAATGGAAATATTTTAGAACTGAGAATTAAAAAAAATCTAATAGCATACTCGGAATTTCGGAAAGAATCCCGACATTTTGATCCCAGATATGTGTCATTCGGATCAGTAGTTAGAAAGTTTTTCTCTGGAAACCATTCACGCAAAACTTTTTTTTTTAAGAAAAGAGAGGTACTGCGATTGAACTTTTTACAAACGAATATAGAACAAGATTTTACTACCAAAGGAATGCGAAATCAATAGATTCGCATTTAAAATTAGATAAAAAATTTCCTAATCCAAAAATAATTCACACAAATAGCAATAAACAACTTATACAGGGAACCTTCATAAGCACCTAAATACAATTCTTACTTAGAGAACGCCAACACATTATACAACACACTATTTTTCTTTGACAACCATGAAAAACCAACCTTACAAAATTTCCTCGTGCCCTTCTATTCCGAATTCCCTATCTTTGCTTTTCCGCATTAAAACTACTCTAAAGGAAAAACAACTTTTACAGAGAAAACTCCTGATCGAGGGCTTTTCGCAACACACTTGTTGGAGCTTTTCCCTCTCCACTGCCATAAAAGCTACCGGTATGTTTTGGTTCAAATAATGAGTTAAAATTAGGATGGAGCATAGGAATATGTGAAACGTATTAAAATTTAAACATTCAAATTTTCTAAAGGAATGAAGGCTTTCACGGCCGGGATCAACATTAAAAAGTAAATCTTCCGGGCTGGTATGCCGTGGTCTATGTTGACTAAAAACGCAAGACGTTTCGACCTCGCTTGCAGAGGTCATCTTCAGTTGTAAGAATGCGTCCAAAGTGGAGGCTTCTTGTTTTTATCAGCTCTCGAGGCGTCGTTTCTCCGATGTGCGTCACAGGGTCTCGTGATGTGAGCGCCGTCTCCTGATTGGGCTCTTCCCTCCTCGATGGCGATTGGTTGCTGAGAATTCCGCTCCTCTAGGGCTGGCTCCCGAGATCTCCTGGTGTCGCGGAGTGCGGAATGCCAAATTCTGTTAAGTCTTAAGCCCTCTTCTTTACGATTAAAATTGTTCGTTTCTTTAAAAATCTCGATGGCCTCTCTATGTAATCTGGGATAATAGTGTGTTGTTCTTGATAACACTTGGGTATCCATGAATTTGATTTGGTGATCACCGTCACTGTAGGCGTGTTCTGCGACGGCAGATTTTTAAATACGACGGCAGAAAATCTGCCGTCGCAGAACACGCCTACAGTGACGGTGATCACCAAATCAAATTCATGGATACCCAAGTGTTATCAAGAACAACACACTATTATCCCAGATTACATAGAGAGGCCATCGAGATTTTTAAAGAAACGAACAATTTTAATCGTAAAGAAGAGGGCTTAAGACTTAACAGAATTTGGCATTCCGCACTCCGCGACACCAGGAGATCTCGGGAGCCAGCCCTAGAGGAGCGGAATTCTCAGCAACCAATCGCCATCGAGGAGGGAAGAGCCCAATCAGGAGACGGCGCTCACATCACGAGACCCTGTGACGCACATCGGAGAAACGACGCCTCGAGAGCTGATAAAAACAAGAAGCCTCCACCTTGGACGCATTCTTACAACTGAAGATGACCTCTGCAAGCGAGGTCGAAACGTCTTGCGTTTTTAGTCAACATAGACCACGGCATACCAGCCCGGAAGATTTACTTTTTAATGTTTAATTCAAATTTTCTCTTCTAGAAAGTTCTCGACAAATCTCGAAAGGTATCCAAACTTAGTTATCAAAATTTCTTTAGGTGTAAAGAACTATATATTTGTAATAAATCTTCCCACGCATATCGTATTTTCAACAGTTGCTTTTACTATATTAAAATTGTTTTTCTTTTGATATCGCATACTGTAGCCTTTTATTATGATTTTAGCACCATGTATTGTAATTACGCTGCCTCATTAATTTTTATGTTATTTCTTACCATTGATGTTTGTTTCTGTAATAATTTTTATTTGTCAAAATCTATTGTTTATAAAATGGTTATCTTGAATCTTAAAATTTTTTTGAATATGTCATACATAACACGTAAAATACAGGATATTTAATAGAATTTATAGTCAAAATAAAGGTAAAAGCTCCACCCATGCAAGACCTTGCATATTAATTAGTTTGAAATAAATGATTCAGGCTAAAAAATTTATGCATTCCTAAAATAAATTTATATTTCATTTAAATTTAAATTAGAATAATAATTAGGAAAAATTTTTATAATTGTTAGATGAATGTATGTTGCAAACAAATTATTTGTAATGCAAATATCTTTAAGATTCAAAAGCACAATTTGATAGATTAATTTACTGTAAAAACCTTTTCCAAAAAAATAAGCATGTCTGATATTTTGATGCAAATCAAAACTTTTTGACGTCTCCACAAGTCCCTAGGTAATGAAAAAGCCATCCAGGAAAATACAACTAAACCCCCCTTGGTAATATAGAAAACGTCTCCTTCATCAAAAAGTAACTAATTAGTCTTTGAGATAACAAACCACCTCTCACCTCAACTCGAAATGGAACATCATGTGACATTCATTCACGCCGCTTCTCTCAAGAGCTTCAATTTAGAGATTTAGACTCCGAAAAACAAACTACACACTCAAAAAACACTCCATTCCTCCAAACAAAAACATTCTTTACGCCTCTTTAATTAAATTCCGAGACAACAAAAAAATATTCAAATTCAAAAGAGAGCGAGAGAGAGATACAAAAAACGCGAGATCTAAACGTCTTAAACGCCACCGAACAGAGCAAAACGGCCGGCGGCGGGCTCCAATAATTACGCCTCGCTTTTTGGCCGCCATTTTTTTCTGCCGAGTTGAGTTGAGTCGCGGCGGTCCCGTTAATTAGGCCCTCTGACGGCCGCGCTTCTAAGCTGACGGCCCGGGATTTGGCCCGATCCGCGGCCTCATTAACTCTACTGCACAATACAAATCATATCAGTGGGAAGCGCTCCGTAAATTGCCGTAATCGGATTCGCCGGAGAATTCCCTGATTTCGCCCCACTTAATGCAATAGGATTACCCGGGCCGACATGTCAGGCCCCCAGGCTGCCTTTTTGGAGAGGCGGCCTTTTAAAGATTATTTGTCGTTCGATTAAATGCACTGGCGCCTCGAGTTTGGACATGTTTGTTTGGGTGGCTTTGATCAGGCTAAAAAGGGGAGTTTAATTAGACGCTTCTGCCCGGTGCTGTGGTTGGTTACTCGAGCAGTTTTGGATGGAGTTATGGACACTGTTTAATGTTAGATAATTTATAGGGTTTTAGATTGACTTATAAATACTATTTCCCATGAGAAAGTAATATCTCTGAAGCTTCTGTATTAAATATAGTTTCCATATAATATAATTATTATACACCGTAAAAAAATCTCGAAAACTAACGGTTTTAAACTGGCAGCTGGGTTGGTTGTGCAGTAAAAATAAATTACAAAATTCGTAACCCCACCGGTTTTTTTTATAAAAATGTGGATTAAAATGGTAAAAAACCGATGTATAGTTACGGATTTACATTGTAATTTTTACGGTTTTGTACAACCTACCCAGCTGCCAGTTTAAAACCGTAAATTTTACGGGATTTTTTTTTGCTGTGTACACTTTCTGAGTTTCTTTTGTGTGTTGTTTGTAATGATTTTTATCGCATCGAAGATGAAAGGGATAGCAAAATATGTCAGGATATTTTAGACTGAGCTAATGTTAGAGATTGTTTACCATTAGTAAGTCGAAATTCAATACTTCAAAAATTTTTGCATTTAAAAATTAATACGTTCTTACTTTTTTTTATTTACATTCAATTAAATTTTAAAGTTTCGTTTTATTTTCAATTTTTATTTCATTAAAAGAGACCTCATTCAGCTCCAAAAATATAAAATAAAAGCGGAGGTATGTTTTTACATTATTTAGGGTTTCTGAGTTCTTGAGAGTAGAATATTTTTCAAAATGAAAATTGAATATTTTCATTAAATCACGAGCTGACTCAATCAAATGTCCTTTAAATTCTTTATCAACATCAAAAGTCTTGTTTAACACTTTTTAAATCAAATAATATTATCTTTATTTTTTAAAATTACAAAAATTCGGTTTTCAAGGTATATAGTTCTAAAAATAATTCATTGAGTATCGCGAATTAAAGTGCAGAAATAAATCGGCAATTAATTGAATTGATTGATTTTATTATTATTCAATATAAGAAAATTTCATCATCAGAATCTTCATCACCTGAGAACTTTGGATCAAAGGGTACATTAAAAGGGTTGCGTCTTCTTTTTAACAGTTTCCTTTGAGCAGCTAGTAATCTGGCAGCCTTCCATTTTTTGTACTTGTTGACTGAAAAACCGAAAATATTAGTCCCTAGATTTGTATTTTTCTTTTAAATTTTGGTTCCATTTCATATTATTACTGTTTCAGATCCTTAATGAATTTAAAATCTGTTTTTTAATACTTTATTCGTAAAGTAGATTACACAGATATTTAAAAATATTTTATGATAATAAATGAATAATAATGGTGAGTGAACGATTATAATTTCCAAAAATTCTAAAATCCAAACGATTCATTAATTCAGTTGTTCAGTTCAGTTGATTAATTTAGTTACCCACTAAAATAAAGACTAAGCTCAACTCATTAATTGATTTCTGTTGATAATGCTTTTAATGATGTGCTTATGAATTAAAACGAGAGAATGCTGTTATTTTATAAATAGAAATTTTGTCAAAGCGTATTAAACAAGATTTTCACGTTATATTATATTAATATTAGTTTAGACAAAAACATTTGTTTATATATTAACTTATTCACGGATAAATATCTAAACCATACCGGAAAGTAAAAAAGAACAATAAAAAAGTTCTAATGGGAAAAACATTGACCGGTACTTCGATTTTACTCCACTACAACATAGGTTTAAATTAAACTAACAGATTTTAAGACTTACTAAAATAGAAGAATATGAACAAAAAGAAGAAAATCCTTATTGGTATTGCGTAATCATAGATGTTCTCAATCATGAAATAAAGCCATTTGTTTATGCAGTTCCAGCATTGAATGTCGCAGGTCTCGTTTTTCATGGAAGCCTATATTAAAAGTTTGGTTAATACTTTTTTCATAACGGGAATTCAGATGAAAATAAAAATATCATATATATTTTTTCAAATTATTATAAAAATTACAGTCCGTATAAAATAACATTTGGTAGTTTAATAACTTTGGTATCGCTTAATTCAACTGTTTTAAAATACAAAATTACCTATCATTAACTAACATTTTAGTGTGTTCGAGGAAGCTCGTGGGTAATTCAAATGGATGTTTACAATTATGAGACAAGTCAACTAGTGTAAGCTGCAAAAAAATGGATTCATGAAATAGTTGATAGCAGCCTCAAGAAGCTCAAGCCGTTGGGAAAAAATTATACCCCTTTTAGATGAAGCTGTACGAAAGACTTTAAATACAATGATGTTTTCACATGTTGACTTCAATTAAAAAATACGGCAAAATATATGCAGTCGTTTTAACTTTTTAACTGCAGATTGTTGAAGAAACATTTCAATTTCTATAAGTTCTTTGTTATGAGTGTTGCTGTTGTTGCTAATCTCTTGAAATGGTCTAAAATGACCAGACCAAATTGGTGTCCTCCATGGACGTCGAGAGAATATTTTTATGGACGTCAGGACATTTTTATATTAGTCATTTTATGATTTATGAGTTGTATAAAGTTCCCGCTTTGCAGTGGGAAGCGGGTAAATCCAAGTTCTAGTATGGGTGCGGGAAATCGGGATAGCTGGCTTGGCTACTTAAACACCCCATTGGCGAACTACTCCACCTCCCTTCCCATTGGGAAGGGAGGTGGAGTAGTTCTTGCCGAGAAGTAACCAGTTTGGCGCTCTCTCCATACCTATCCAACCCCAGGGAGAGAATGGCCTTCACCGTTTGGGTTTACCATTACCGCCTAGCCGGGACAGACAGACTTTACCTATTGATGGAGAATAATTTTTTAAGTTTAAAAACGTGGCATTCATACAGAAAAAATGGCCATGGCCATCATGGGCACAATAGGTGCTATTGAATTTTCATTAATGTGAGATATTGTCTAGCTAAGGGTTAAAACATTCATTTCTCTCCTGTAAATTTAAATTTTCGTAACATTTCTCCGATCTACAATCAACAACTCATATACGGGGACTCAAAGTCATGAAAGGTGGGACATAATCCAAGAAAGTTCGAGGACCGCGCTTCCACATCCCACCAGCCAACCAGCTCTAACTAATCTAATTCCGTGCTAACGACATCAACACCGGAAGCTGGGCTAGAATTAATTCTTTAATAGGATCCCTCTTCCCCTATAGAACAGTCCAATTACTTTCCACACAAGGGAAAAACTTCCAAAACACAACAGATAAAGGCGACTGAGCAAATAGCGTGACATTTCCAAACGTGTTGAGATAAACAGTTCCGCTCCTGAAATATAATTCGAGAAGGGGTCGTTCGTGTAATTACTCCATAATTCAAGGGGACGTCATTATCAATCACGGGACTGCGGAATCTGTATGCACCTTGGAAGTCCTGTGATAAAATGACGTGCGGACGACGTGAGGTGAAAGCCGTGAGAGGACCGTTTTTCAGGGGGTGGTTAGGTTATTTATAAGGCAGTGACTGACTGGTCAGCAAGGTAAGCTTTTTAGTGAATTTGTTGGGTTAGTGAATGCACCGATACAAAGTTTCGGTTTTCTTTTATTTTTCTCTCACTCATTCTCTTTTGCCTTTCCTCTCATTCTTCCTCTTTTCATGGGTGGTCGTTGAGAACATGGGCGGATTTAGGTGGTGCACTGTAAGAAAAATGGCACGTTACACAATAAAGTGGTGGAAAGAAATTGCCACCATAGTCACAGTGGAACATCCCTCCGAGTCTAGGTGGGAGGTCCTTCCGTGTCGCAGTGTAACGTCTCTCAATAATATGGGGACAAGTTCTTTCCACCATTTTATTGTGCAACGTGCCATATTTTTTTACAGTGTGGACCCTGGAAAGCACTCCGGAAATATTAGGGAGGCAAGCTGTATTCCTGATGGATTTGAAATCATGATTTTCCCTTATAGAAATTAATTTTAAAAAAAAGTTGGGGGACCCATAAATCCGCCCATACGTGAGGACTTGGTTAAATTCCGTTAACGTTCCCGCTAAATACTGTACCAAAAGGTAGAAATATTGCTAACATATTTCAAACTCATCGTGATTAAAATGTTCAATTAGATAAATAACAGTCCAGTTTATCTTTAAAAACCAGAAGAACTTTTACATATTTGAATAATGGCGTTTATAAGAGATAAGCGAAATTTAGCGGGAACGTTAGCAGAATTGAACAGAGGATTTTCACTCACTCAAGCTATTTCATGATATTCTATTGAACTTGATGGTAATCAGTGACAGGGTTATCAGAGAGAGATCCTTTCCTTCATGGTCTTCCACATAAATCTATCGAAGTATCTTCTTTTATTCTTTTCAATTTAAAGTACACTTTTAAAACGATTTTTTCAAAACTGGTTAAAAAAATACTCAAATCTGAGTAATGTCACATTATCAAGCTGGCTCCGAATCAAATTTACTCAAGTGTGAAACATGCATAAACTTATTTCTGAAAATATGCAGGTACTTTAAATATTTACATTAGTAGACTGTGAACCTAAAGGAGAAGTCTGATTTTTTCCCCATGTTTAGCAATAATCTAGCTCTCTGAAGACATCTAACTTAAGCCTGATATCTCCAAAAATTTAAACCTTTTATTTTATGTATATTGTGATGTTTTTCCAGTCAAAATTTAGAAGCCCCGTGTGATACATTGTGGTACACGGGGATATTTTTGTTTATTTTTAATAAGAAAAAAAGAAGTCTTAGCTGGATAGGTTTGGTTTGGTAGGTTTAGGAAAAATATTTTTTCTGCTCAATCTACAATTAGGATGCCAAGTTGTTGAGTAGTAAAAGTGTGAAGCAGGCAGGGGACAGACATCTGGACAGACATCTACAAATGAGTTTACGAAAGTATCTTGACGAGCCTACACCACTCCATATTTAATTAAATCGTTAATAAAGACAATAAGATATGGGATATATTTAAAAAAGCTGTCATACTCGCTCTTCACAAAGTTCTTTAATTGCCCTACTTTTTGTGAACTCCATGCTGTTACGACCAAACTGGGACAGAAAGACTATTGGTTGTGTTCTATTGGTCTGTATCGAAAAAGATATCTGAAATATGAACTAAAAATAAGGATAAATTAGACAAAATATGTTACTATTTATTTGAGTAATGAGTAATTAATATTTAATGAAATGAATTAAAAAGAGATCTTGAGAGAGAACGTAAAGGAATATATTAACCACCTTTTATTAGTCAAACCTTGATTTTAGTTTAAACCTTTTTTTCTACAGTTTTTATTCTCCAACTTGTTAAATTAACTGTATATTATCTTTGCTGTGACATTCCTCATGTGAAAAATAGTTATTTTTTTATATGTTTTGAATTAACAAAAAAGTTATAATTTGGAATTATTATAGTGTGGTTTTGTTTACTAACCTTGAAACCCTTTGAAATACGTTGATAAAAAGGCGACGGATTGAAATCTAAGAAGCATGGCTTTTCTTGTTTGACCAAACACAGCTACGAAATATATCTACAAGAGTGTTATAGAGTGATTCATTTATCTACAGTATACAAAACAGTCACAACTTACCAAAATTGAATAGCTTGGTTAGTTTTTACAAACAATTATTATTCTATTTAAATTATAAAAGTTGAAATTGTTGATTTACTAAAAGGATTCTGCTTGATTTTAGTTTGTTAGCTGTTTTTGTTTTACTTACTTGTAAATAAGGGCTTGAATAAGTATTGACCTTGTAATACTTTAATACAATAACTAGGGAAATTGATACTCATTCCACTGAGCTATAAAACAAACTGGAGTGACAACCTCCGATACTATAACAAGCAACCGATCGTGCCAGCGCGGAAGGTTAAGTTGCCACGATTGCTCAAGCAATCGGGGCAAGCTGGAAGCAAAGTTGGAAGAGCGTTTCCCCCTTTTAATCCGCCCATGCCTGTTTTTTAAAATATTATGAGCAAAATTTAGAATGGTCGTTTCATTATGTGCATACAACTGTGCTAACAGATTGGGAAAATTAAAAGATAGAAATCCTTTTCGTGGTGTGATGCGGTTTCGGCACGCCAACAAGTCACTCCAGTTTGTTTTATAGCTCAGTGACTCATTCAGACGAGTTTCAAAAAAGAATGAGTTATATCGTAATAAAGGATAATCAAATATTTTTTAAGAATGAAAATATTCATTTCATAATTATGAAATTTGTTAAGAAATTTTTTAGCTTTATACAAAGATCATTACTTTGCTTACTCCGGTTTTAATCTAAAGTCCATTATTTTATAGCTGTTGTAAAAAAACCTAATTTGAAATCGGAAGGTCCTGGTAGTACATATCTTCCATTTCTAAAACGATTACAAAACAAAAATTTAATTGTTTTGCACCTAAAAAATACGTAATATTAAAAAATTTTCATTAAAAATAATTCACCCCCAAATATATCATTCCATAAAAATTGAGGTATTGCAACATCATACATAGCTGTTATTTTAAACAAAACCAGCTTCCAAGAATATTTTCGAAAACAAATACGATGCTCTGAAGATTTAATGAGCAGGGCTAATTAAACTTAAGGCTGAGCAAATTAATTAAAAACGAAATATTAAGAGCAGCGACTCCGACACTTTTTTAGGTTGCCCTTATTTAATTACATTTTTTTCTGCCTCAAAATAATAAGAGTGGACTTAAAATTAACTAAGACTTCGGCTAAGCCGACATCTTGTCAGATTCGTTAGTTTAATTAACGAGTAAATGTTCACTTTTGGAGTTTAATTTATGCGTACATCTTTTCATCTTGTATCAGTCTCCATTGTTGTTCTTTTTTTAGGAAAATTACTGTGAAAATATATTTAAAGTTTTACTTAATTTGGAATGCAAGTCTTTTAGTGTTTAGATGTGTTTATAGGGTATACTTGCTGTATATATTGGTGTCCTTTACTATACTCGACAGCAACGTTTTCTGAACCCAGTACGGCACTACGCGGAAAGAGAAAGTGGGTGTACACAATGCCTGTTGGGTTGCTGGTATGAGCTGGTATATGTTCCTGGAAAAAACCAAGAACGTTGCTGTAAAATACTGAAATGTTCAGCAGAAAATAAACTAATCACGACCGAGATTCGGTTCGAGGAATATCGCATGAGAAGCAAACGTTTTACCACTGAGCCAGCCGCGACACGATGAGATAAATTTCATTAATTAAAATTTCATTAAAATTAAGATCCAAGTCTGGAATTTTAATTGGTTGATACTAATGTAGGCGTGCACAGCACTAACTATCCGCTTCTGGCAGAATTCAGTGGGATTCAGAAACGTTTCCGGAAGAAAACCAGAATTTTCAAGGAAAGTGTTAAGCAGCTGTAAAAACTCATAATAAGCAGGAACGTTTCTGGAATTTTTGCGGAACGTTACTAATATTTTTACAGTGTACCACGACTAACGGAATCGGGCTGACATAATCCAACTAAATTAATTCGAACAACAAGTAAACAACCATCTTGTCATTCTTATCCTCATCACAATTGATATCCTCACCAATTCCCCCAACCAACATTACGAAATCACCCATCATCCCCTCCCAATAATATCAATGACAAAGCACTGGGAACTGCAGCAAGTGCGGGGCGAAGGGTCCGCGTTTGATTTAACGCCTCCTTGGGTGCCGAGGACCTTACGGCAGGGGTCGGGGAGCGTTCACGCGGCATTGCCCCCGAATGCAATTATTCGAGGGGGTGATGTGGTGGGTGATAGATTTCGGGCGTGTTGTATTATTGTGTGAGAGAGGATGTAATGAACCTGTCGTTGGAGTTATTTGCCGAAACAATGGGAGTAATTGTTTATTGTGGCTGGGGGGAGTTTGGGAAATGTCGGTGGTTTGATTGTGTTGTTGTTGTCTTGTCTAAGAAGTTGGTGCAGACGATCCAAATAGGACCGAAATGTTGTTTTTTGGAATCCGTTTGTTATGGATAAGGGTAATTTTTCATTGTAGGCCACCTTATGGAAGAGGGAATGTATTTTTAAATTTTTTCTGATGTTGGATTGAAATAGAGATTGTTATATTGCTATCATTCCGATTAGCAATGAAATTAATACAAATACAAATAAATACAAATTAAGTCGACCAACTACGGCCCAGCAAGGTTGGCCCAGTCTTTTTAATCCCAAACTACCGGAATCCCAGTATCTGTCAATTTTCCTCTTGAACTCCTATCCACTACCCTATTAAAAATAATGCTTTCTACAATCCGTCTTAAATTTTACTTCATTCAATTTGAAATTGTGACCCCTTGTTCTATTACCCGTATTGAAATCTAGTCCCTCTGTGTCCCCTTGCTTTACCATTTTAAAAAGTTGAATCAAATCCTCTCTAATCCTTCTTTTCTCTAGAGTGAATATATTTAGCTTCTTTAATCTTCCCTCATAACTTAAACTGGATATACCCTCGACCATTTTAGTAGCCCTATGCTGAACCCTTTCAATTGAATCAATATCTTTTTTAAGTATGGAGACCAAAACTGAACCGCATACTCTAGATGAGGTCTCACCAAGCCTCTGTAGAGTGGCAAAATAATATCCTCGGACCTTGAAGAAACAGTTTTTTAATGTATCCCAATATCCTATTAGCCTTTTTACTAGCAGATGAACACTGATGAACCCATTTAAAGTCCTCATTTACTATCATCCCTAAATCTTTGATCATATTACCTTCTTATCTTTGTCCCTTTGCAGATAAAATTCTACCCTACCATTCCCCCGACCCATGAGAAAATTTTTCTCAGATACAAAAAACGAATAAATATCACTTTATTTTAAGCCTTATACCTATTTCCAATTATCCGTATCATGAAAAATTTCTTGGAAAAAACAAAGCAGATAGTCGCCTAGAAATGTTCCTGGAAAATAACAGAAACTTTTTTAATATTTTACCAAACGGTCTCCTGTTATTTTAAAACGTGAAATCCTGGAAAGCTTCTTGGGAAAAAATATCAGATGACAGTCACACATTTTTTCTTAGTTATGTTCCTCAAAACTAACAGGAGCATTTCATGTTTCACCATAATGCTCCCTGTTATTTTCCAGGAACATTATAGGAAAAATAGTCAACTAGCTGCTCAGTTTTCCAAGGAACATTCCCATTCTTTCTGAAGATCGTTTTTAAAATTTTATAGTGTAGAGTTCCTTTTATATTCTAAAAACATTGTTTGGAAAAAAATGGGCAACTGTTTCCCCCAGGGCCGTGTTGTGGAAAAATTGCGCCCGGGGCGGGGATTGCTCTTTTAGAGCCCCCCTGACTTTTTTGGCTCCCCCTCCAAATATAGTTTGTTTTTCATTGTTCTCAGATACTACTTTAAATAGAGTACTAAAACTATTTTGATTGCAAAAAAAGTCCGGGCACAAGTTTGGCGCCCCCTGAACACGTCCATCCTGGTTCCGTTCGAAAGTATTGAAGAATCAACGAAGTCCAACACTTAAATAATTTTAAATTGCAAAATTTTAAAATAATAATAAATTGAAAAAAATGTGCGGGCACAAATTTGGCGCCCCTCTTGAATTACATGAATACAGCCCCCGGGGCGGTCGCCTCCTTGCCCCCCAACACGGCCCTGGTTTCCCCAGTTTTTATAAGGAACGTTCCAGGATCTTCTTTTGTAATGTACTTTCTGTATGAGTTGTAGAGCTTGAACCCGCAGACATTTTCAGTTTTTTATATTTAATGTTTTAAAAATTGAAAATATATTTTCTTACTAAGAACCTTTTAAAACAGAATACTCAATGCAGGTAAAAACGACAAACTGTTTATTGCGCACTTTAAAGACTACTTAAAGACAAGAGCTTTAGGTAATTTTTACCCCATAAGGCTAAGCGCGCACTGACTTCTGTCTCGGCGACTTAAAACACTAGTCACTCGAGAGCAATGCATTTCTATGAGGAAATTCTTGGCCTAGTGATCTTGGTCTCGTCGCCATGTGCGCGCACTCTAGCTTCTTGCAATAGCCAGGGAAGCAATTTTGTCTTTGTCTCCGACAGCAATTTTGTCTTTGTCTCCTAGTGCGCGCTTAGCCTAACAATCCATCTTCCATTGCTTCGGTCAACTTTTGTCTGCTAGCCTATTACTACCAACTACTCGAAGAGCACGTTTGCAATTTCACTTTCTTTTGCGGTTCTGAATTGTGTTTGGATAGTGGATAGTCTACACTACACCTTCTCAAGTTTGAAACAACATTTTGACGTCCAACAGTTTTAAGTTAACTGATGTTAATTTCGTGCCTCAAACTGTAAATAGTGCAAAAAAAATCGGTGATCAAAACTACTAAATAGGTAGAAAAATTTCAAATTATAGGGGTACCTTTTTTATCTTTTCAGAAATAACAAAAGTTTTTTACTTTCACTATATATACACATTTAATGCTTTGCAGCATGACTAAGTAATGGTCTGACAAACTTACAACTCAACAGAATCAATCAAAAATAGCCACCGGAACAAATATTCCAGGCACGATCTTCCAAAATCACGCAAGTTAATATCTAATTACGTCCACCTAAAAACAAAATGACAGCAGAGGAAAACCTAAAAACCGTAAAATTAGACAAACAACCAACTAACACATATATCCAACCTGTTGTTAACTACCCCCTTAAAAACAAACTCTAAAATTGAGATAGCTAAACCAAAGCACTAGTGAAAATTGAAATTAGTTTCGCTTACAGATAGATTAATAGAAGCTCTATTATTTTTTACGGACGAAGAATCGTGGTGGTTGAGCGGTTAGCGGATTTATCGCCCTGTCCCGCCGGCTACCCTCAGTACGGCTCTAAAAATACGAATTAGCATTATTAAAGCGTTTCAATCAGTCGAGATGACTGTAATGGCGGCTATAAAACAACTGTCAAGAGTCTCGCACTTTGCTGGAGATAATACGCGCAGATAATGTGTAACCAATTACGTGGTCGCGCACGTGACGCCGTGGTTGCCATGGCGATGGACGGCGACACAGTGGTCGGTGTGACCGATGTGTTGAGGAGTATTGGAGGCCCAATGGTTTGAGGCTGAACTACAATATCAATTAGAAAAATAGAAGAAAAAGGATGAAAAACAGATGGGTTATTAAGTATTTGGAAACAGCCTTAAAATGGAAAAAACTGAAGAAACCAAACAGTTTTGACCATTTTGATTGATGATATGACAACGACAAACAGTCGAATGAGGGACAGTACTGAATATGGATTTATATCAATGTTTAGTACTGTCCATAGAGTTAGGAAAGAAGAATAGAGGGGGAATCGGATCGGGTTCGATTTCAACTAGTGATGGGCGATTCAACTCTTTTGCAAGATCAGATCTGAGTAACTCACTCACCTTAAGGAGTTAACTCTTTAATGTAACTCAGTAACTCCCAAAATCTATATACATTAGGGTGGTCCTTATTTTTTAAGTTTGGAAATCTTAACGCGACGCCCCCCCAAATTGTTCCATCATACAAATAAATAGTTTTTGCAAAATATCAGCTCATTCGAATAATAAACACCCGTGCGCAGTTGCCTTGAAGTTTCAAAAAAATACTGATTTTTTCACAAAACATCCCAAAAACCATAGATTAAACCCTCCCATCTTCTTCTTGATTTTTTAATGAGAATCTAATACAATTATTGTTATAATGTTCCAGATTCCATTCTTCTATCACCCCTATTTCGGTAGTAAAAATTTTTTAAAGTTAAAATAACTCCAGTAAAGTTGTTTTTCTTGCATTTTAAAAAAGCTAATAACTCCAGAACCATACAACTTAAAAACCTGAAATTTGTGCCATTTTGTTTGTAATTTTATTACCTTTCATTTGATGTGCAACATAACTGCCTTTTTAAAAAAAATTTTCTTCAAAATAAAAAAAATGGAGAAAAAATTAAATAAAAAAAATTTTTGAAAAAATAATTTTATTAAATAAATTTTAAGTTTTTCCACTCCCAAAATGAACATTTCTGCTAAATTTCAAGTTGAAATTAAAATTTGATCATGTAGAAAAAAATAAAAGTTTGCGAAATTTTGGCAAGTCCCTAAACATTCCATGTAATTTAACAAAAAAAGGTGTTTTACTCATGGGGATTCCAAAAACTCCCTTGAGGGTGTTCATACGATTTGTACCATGCAAAAAAATTTGCTTAAATATCAGAAAATACAGCTATTAGCCGATTCGGTACAAAATCCTACAGAGCTAGTTTCCAACCTAATTCAATGTGCCTATATTTTACCTGAATTTCCCTTAGAATTAAATTTTTACGTTATTTTTTCACTTCCAACATGTCAAATCAAATGAAATTAAAAGTGTTTAAAGATAAAAGAATAAAATAAAATCATACCCCGATGACTACGCACAACGCAGTCTACCATTTGGTACCCGACAGGGCTCTGTAAGATTTTGTACCGAATCGGCTAGTAGTTGTATTTTCTGATATTTAAGTGAATTTTTTTGCATGGTAAAAATCGTATGAACACCCTCAAGGGAGTTTTTGGAATCCCCATGAGTGAAACACCTTTTTTTTGTTAAATTACATGAAACGTTTAGGGACCTGCCAAAATTTCGGAAATTTTTATTTTTTTCTACATGATCAAATTTTAATTTCAACTTGAAATTTGGCAGATATGTTCATTTTGGGAGTGGAAAAACTTAAAATTTATTTAATAAAATTATTTTTTCAAAAATTTTTTTTATTTAATTTTTTCTCCATTTTTTTTATTTTGAAGAAAATTTTTTAAAGAAAGGCAGTTATGTTGCACATCAAATGAAAGGTAATAAAATTACAAACAAAATGGCACAAATTTCAGGTTTTTAAGTTGTATGGTTCTGGAGTTATTAGCTTTTTTAAAATGCAGGAAAAACAACTTTACTGGAGTTATTTTAACTTTAAAAAATTTTTACTACCGAAATAGGGGTGATAGAAGAATGGAATCTGGAACATTATAACAATAATTGTATTAGATTCTCATTAAAAAATCAAGAAGAAGATGGGAGGGTTTAATCTATGGTTTTTGGGATGTTTTGTGAAAAAATCAGTATTTTTTGAAACTTCAAGGCAATTGTGCACGGGTGTTTATTATTCGAATGAGCTGATATTTTGCATACATTATTATTTTATGTAGTGACACAAAACTAGGGGGCGTCACCACCGGAATTCCCAAAAAAAATTTTTACCATACAAATAAGGACCACCCTAATATACATAAATGAATGCTCATCTGAATGTAAGTCCGTTTTAGTTTTAAACTTTTCGAACCTACATTCACTTTAAACCATACCAGAAAGCTACTCGCTCCCAGAAAGTTTCCTGAAGAATAATAATTTGAAATTGAAGCATCCCAATAACTTTTTTGGTCTATTTTCGGCTAAAAAAACCCGTATTTCATTCCTAAACCATGACATCATGGCAAAACCACCAATTGTTGTAATTAAAGATAATATAATATTAATTGTTGAAGGTATAACATCGATTGTTGTAGTATGAACATAAAAATGCTCCTTTTTACGTATGGACTGGCGAAGCCCGTGTCTAGCGCGTCAGCGCTAGTATTATATAACTTCTTAATCTTAACTACGTACATATATCAACTAAAAAGTATGCCGGAAAAGTCATTCAAAAAATAAAAGCTTTTATATTGAACTGTAAACGAAAACGGAAATAAACCTTTAATATTTCGCCTACTGGAAAATTTTTTAACAATTTACTAACAAAAACCTACCTACAAAACAGAAGAAAGAGGGAAAGGAAATTCCCCAGTAGGGGAAACGACCGTAGAACCAAATATTCAGACACTAACACATCAAGTTTAATATATTAATCAGCAATACTAGGTATATTTCAAAAGAAAAAATACTCACTTCAAAAATAACCACCTATCTTACAATTCGAATTCAGGCATCCAATCCAATTTCATCCGCGAACATTCTACTGCAAACTTTAACTATTCTAAATTTACTGGAAAGTAATGGTCACCAGAATGAAAAACCAGTACAATTTTTCTAATAAGTAATTTAGTTTTAATCACTCATTCATCTAAAAAATGGCGAGTTTGAGACAAAAAACACACTAAGAGCAGAAGGTTTTGGCAAGACGCCAACATTCTCGGAAATGAACTACAAACCCTTCCTTCCTTCCCGCCCTTTGAAGACACCATCATAGCTGGTAGAGGTAGACAAGCATAGCTCGTGTTTCAATTCTCAAAAATCAGTTGAAAATTTAATTTTTAAATCCAAATCAATCGCCTCATTAATCAAATAAAACACTGCTAAACCATTAAAATATTAATTTATACAGCAATCCTTTCGTTTAAGATCAAATATTTTTTATTAACAACTAGTATTTTAATTAACAATAGCTGTCAGAAGTAGTAAATGTATGCCTTTCAATAATGGCAGCTCGTTTAACGAAATTCATCTTTTCGCAATCTTTTTTAATCGTCGAAATTTTTAATGGAATATCTAAATATTAAAGGATTATTAGAACTTGATAATCGTGAGAATATAAAACCATAAATATTTTTTTAATTGTGTGCAGCAAATTTTGTCAACCTAAACATTGTGATTAAGACAATGTATAATCACGCTCACAGTGCCGTGTAGAAGAGGTGTATAATAAGGGGTCATCCATAAATTACGTGAGGTGTTTTTTTCAAAATCTGGGCCCCCCTCCCCCCTTGGTGAGATTTAGTGAGATTTTGCTGGACCCCCCCCCCCTCCCCCCACGTGAGATTTACCTACAACCTTTAAAAATAATTTCGTTTACATTTTGTGCTTCATATAAAGAAAATCGTATAATTTCTAACTTAAAAAATTGACTTGAGATTTTAATCGACCCCCCCTCCCCCCTTGGTGAGATTTGGTGAGATTTTTCCAACCCCCTCCCCCCCTTTTTAACCTCACGTAATTTATGGATGACCCCTAAACAATCATGGCCTCCAAAAATCGATCTTAAGAAACCGCTGGGAGTGAGGAATTAACTCTTATGAACTATCTGATCCCTGGGAGTGGGATTGTCGGAGTGGGAAGACCGATCTGAGGCCATCTGCTCCCAATCCCAGCTCTCCTGGGATCAAAGGAGTTGAGAGCACACAGCAAATAACTCCCAAAGAGTGGAGACTAGGAGCAAGCAGCTCTTTTAACTCTGTCAACTCCTAAAAGGAAGACTTAATTCCTTCGGTTCTTCTGATCAAAGTGGGTTGTTATGGCAACGGATTACGTAGGCGCACCCCTCGCTCGCTCATCTCATAGATGATAATCACCGGCAGCCGGCGGCGTGCTGCCATCTAGTGTTTCTTGGAGGTAATATCACAAGGATTTCAAGGTAATACCACAAATTAAATCTTAAAAAGGTAAATTTTAAAAAGTACAACTGAGCTACCACTCTTTTTTCCCCACTCCTTGATCCTTCACTCAGTTTAAGGAGTTAGTTCACTGAGTTAACTCCTCAAATAATCGCCCATCACTAATTTCAACGTAAGCGACCGATCCCAAGATTGCCTACTTGTCAAAGCTATGATTTACGACATTTCACGCTATTTGGCGAGGTTATCGCGCTATTTGGCACGGCGCTCAAAATATATATTATTTTTTGTTGCCTTGTGAAAAGTTTTGTATTTTCTTAGCAATGCTATCGCATTTTTTACAGTTAAAATATAAATTAGTGATAGCTTCTGTTTTACCAGTAAGGAGAGGGGTTTGTACTTAGACCATTTTTAAACATACACATGGAATATTATGAAGGTTACATTTTATTTAAGTAATTTTAATTCCAGTATCTGTTATCTGAAAAATAAATGAGATTAACACTTCACTATATCCTATTCTAATTCACAACGATAAAGCATACACGTAATATTTAACGGAAAGCAATTTTAAATTGATGAATACAAAAGTTAAAGTAATGAACTGTTACTTTAAGTGGTTAGAAAGATTAAAAAAATAGTTAATTAATTTTGCTTTTTTATAGAAGTGCATAAATTGTGTAGTTTGAATAGCGAATTACATCCGAAAACATACAGGGAAGAAGCACAGAACCTGACCCACTTACCCCATCTCTTGGGGTAAGTGGGTCACCCATCTCATTTTTGATAAAAAGGCCAGTTAAGAAAAATGTAAAGCTTTATTTTAGAAACTACTGATAAATTTTTGTTTATCGATAGACTCTTTAACGAAATTAGTCAACAAGTACAAAATAAACCATTTCAAATTTTTTCTATAAAGCTCCAAAAATGTACTAGGCCAAAAAGGGGTCCCACTTACCCCAAGTGACTATATATTTATCTTAAATTTATTTTCATTAAGTTAAAGTTTATGTATTACATTACATTATTTATATTCAAGTTTATCTGTCACCTGAACGGGACTAAGTCCCCTTGGTGACGAATATGTCATCTTATATTCTGTACTTATGTTGTGTGATAATAAAGCTTATGTTATTATTGTTATTATTATTAAGTTTATGGATTTGGGAAGTTAATTTTCACTTTGAAATTTGATGGTCTACTTTTTACCTTATTTAACTTGGAGACTCTTCCCCTTTCTCTTTAAAGCTCGTTAACCCCCTCTACATATCACTTCGCGATCTTAGCAAACAATGTTCCAAAAACCGAAAAGGGGCCGAAAAGCTTGAAACTACAAAATTTAATTACCCAAAAACTAATAGGAATAAGTGTGACGGTAATCTTCATTCATTAAGAGTATGTGGCTTTCAAAATACTATTTTCTGAAAATAGGGGGTCTTATGCCATAAAACCCCAACCAACCAATCTGCTGATTGCAGTTTTTTTTGTTGGCAAACTCGCAACTGAAAAAATATTTTCGAATTAAACATTTGATGACTTTGGAACTAGTAAATTAAATTAATAAGATTATATTCTACTGATTAGGTTTTGTGTTATGAAGTTTCAAGGATCTCAAAGTGAAAATTTTCTTAATTTTTATTATACATAATTTATTGAGGTATTAAAATTCTAAAAGAAATACCCAAATCTTGTACAAATGTAGTACATAATAATATTATCAACAATATTGTGACAAAAATTACATAAATGTAAATATTGATAACTTATTTTGATACATTTAACATTAATGTAGCAGCAATCTAAAAATAGTCTTTACAATATGGCAAAAAAAAATCCACAGAAACTTTAAAAAATCTCAATTATGTAGACACTGCGTCTAAATAATTGGAATATGCATTTATATTATTCCTTAAAAATTATTGGAAATTATCTTCTTGAATTCTTGAGAAAGAGGCAAAATAAAAAATAATAACGCTCTAAAATTAAACCAGCACCAACACAAAACAAGCGCCAAGCTCGATCACCAACGGCCGCCAAAGCTCATTTCATGACTTAATTTCGTAAAAAACAATTTTCAACCAGAAATATTAATTTGAATGACTCAAAAACACATCCAATCGAATCACAAATCTTCATTTTATAATACTAGAAGTAATTCAACTCAAATTCTGTCAAATATAATCGAATATAGCTCGTGAAAGTCGAACGAAATCGGCACGAAGTTTTTTAAAATCCCATCCATAAAAATGTTTGGGAGATATTATGAATTTTTAAACTCAGAATAATTAGTCTTTTAATTCTACATCATAAACAGGTGTTTTTTTCTTTTTCCGATCATTTTCTGTGAGTTATTACGATTTTTCACCTTCGAAATCGACGCGTCTATGGGAGCTCCAATGTTAAAGAATTATTTTTGCCTAACATTGATCTTTATAACACAGGGTTGCCGTCCATGCCGTCTCTATTACTCTTATACCTCTATGGTACTGTCCCTCACAAATTCAGGGACTTTGATTTATTTAGTTAGAGTGAAGAGTCTTATGATCACATTTCTAAACTATATTATTTATGTTAATATATTAGCATATTCTTTTAAACAACTTTCAATATGCCTCTATAACTAACTTATCTGAACAACAGAAACATTAAAATAAGTTGTTTTAAAGTAGTAGAAAAATTATTAATTATTATGTATTCTTTTTAATCATTATTAAATAATTTTTATAGAAAAAATTAAAAACAAATAAAAGATAGAAATATAAAATACTTTTTGTCAATCATTTATTATTTTATTTGAAACTACAATGTATGTTGTCAGTAGCATTATTAGTATCAACAAACGTGTACGAATTTTATAGCATAAATTTTCCAATACTGAGATAGCACTCCCCTCAAAAAAAAGGCAGAAAAAGTCTGAAAAAATCACTTCTCCAACTCTAACTCAAATCTTATTTTAGTGTTTTACTTCTTCCCCTGTAACAGGCTCCCCAGAAGGGATTCCAGCTCTAAGCTCATTTAAAAACTTTTGACAGAATGCAATCCAGCTTAGAAAGGAGTTTTATTCATACTGATGGGGAAACCTTTATCTGCCTTCTGAGAATTCACGGGGCGGAAAAACCAACTAAAGGGACTTGCCGCATCAAGACCGAAACTTTTCGCCGTCAATTTGGTTAAGCTCAGGTAAACAGCCTCATTTTTTGAAGTGGAGAAGACAGGAATATCTTTGAATGAAAGTTTCTTTGTAAAGTGATTTTAAGTATAATTGAGGGGAATAACTAATAATGGGTTGCATATTATAAACAAGATGTTTCAAATAGAGAACAATAAGCTATTTCCCCAAGACAAAAATTCCAATTGCAAATTTCCATTTTAAGAGATGAAAAATTATATGAGACTAGTTTCAAGCGGATCCTCGAGATTAAGCACCATAAGCCGGAGAATCCACGTGACTAAATCATATCTAATCCAAACATCAGAAAATGAGGAATCGAACTTATAACATATCACAATTATCTCCCCTTAGGTACAAAGTGTACCAAGGCGGGCTACTAGTGGGGCACCTTAGAACAATAAAAGATGCTTCTAAATTTGTTATTATTAAAATCCCTGAATGATATAATTGGTTAGAAGAATTTTTAATATATGAGCAATGGAGTAATGTGATTGTGTAAAAAATAAGGAAAATAATTTAATAAAAAGTGCTCTAAGGTGGCCCCACTCTCCCCTATTGCTCATTTACTTCTTTTTATAAGATTTGAAGTCATGGACCTGGTCTAGCACTGCTGGTCATGGGGGCATGCAACAACAACATAAGATTTGAAACTATGATCCATTATATGTGTTTTAACCTAAAACGTTCAGTTCAAAGAGGAATTTTTCTTGGATTTTACAAAATTCAAAATAGTTATAAATTTCCAATTTTTTATATCTAATTACTTGTGGCGGGGACGACGGGAGGAGCCCTTGCACCGCGACGAATAGTACCTATGTTTTTATATCTAAAAGATACATAGTTTTTGTAAAAAAAAGAACCACAGCTGTCCCAATACAAACATAAAGTTGACTTATCAAGAAAAAGCTTTCGAAAATTCATCTTTTGTCAAAATCATGAGTCACAACGAAAATGTTGTTTTTCGGATAAATTAGTTCACCACTGCTGCCCTTTAAAACAAAAAGGTTTGCAACAAAAAACTATGTTAACTTTAAATTCAATTCATTATCAGACGAACAAAAAATTAAGCTTTCGCCTTTCTTTGCAGACAAATTATTTTAAAATAATTAGAGAAAAATCTAATCTCTTCGAATGTTACTCTAAAACAAAATTCAGAAAGCACGCTATTTTCTATTTTTATCCAACCCATGCAATTTAACATTTGCCGACGTATTTCTTAATTAAGACAAAATAATGAACTCTGCAAAAGTAAAACACACGAAGGAGGATTTGAAAAAACCTACATTCGAAAAGAAAAGACAAATATAGGATTATTTTATTCCCTTCTTTGAAGAAAATATATGTTTTTTATTATTTCATTTAGATTCCCCGGTTTTTTTATTGAAATAATTTTTCATTTCTCTGGCAACAGCGGTTTTGTGAATCTAGCTGTAACTATAACTGTCAATTAGAAAGAGAAGTAAAGTCTTTCGAATACAAAGAAAAAAAAAGCGAACTCATTGCAAATGGCGGCAAAAAATTCAATTAGGACTTCCGAAATTTAAAAAATACCCTCACTTACATAAAGAGAACGGTATTTTCACTCATTAAATTTGCGTAAATAAATTAAAAATTAGTCTTCCTGCTGCAGCTTAAGAGTCATCCCGAAGAACTTGTGACATAATTTGTTTCTGGGAAGCTGGGAGACTTATTTTAAATTAATTAATTGCTAAGTACAATGTCTTTAACCAAGTGTGAAGGCCGCGTGGGGCGCAAATTACCCGGTATCGAAGAGACACTTTGTTTAATTTTTAGAAAATTAAACTAATCAAATGCTTATGTTTTTGCGAAAGAGGCGAAAGAAATTTTTGATCGCATGTCGAGAAAATAAAAGTAGTAAAAGAAAAATAAGAGATAATTTTAAAAATATCCTGCTTCACTTGCTTATTGGTGTGTATTTATATTAATGTTTGCTGTATGGGTTGAGTATTTATAACGATATTATGTTCCTGATAATGATACCTAGATATAGCACATGCTCACACAAAATGCAAGGTCTTATAAATATTGTTGTAATTTTACGGCTTAACCAGTTTAAAGGTGGTTATTGACAACTTTGTGTAAAGGAAAAAACAACTTGCATTGGTTGACGCCTAAAATAAGGTTAACGATATAATAAGAAGAATTATAATGTAACATGAAAATTTCACAATTAAGGTGCTTGCAGCAACAACGAGAAAACTCCAACAGACCTACATTAACATCGGTTGTTAAACCGAGTTAAATCGTTGTTTTTTGTCAGGGCCCTAATTTTTGAACCATAATGTTTTGACCACTTATCTTAGTTAAGTATTTAACTATTTTTCAAGTAAAATATATTTGATTCATATCGTTTTGTAATATCAGGATAAGTTCTTGAAATATAATAACCACTTACTAAAAGTTACACTACAAAAAATAATTGTCATGAAACAAAATATAGCTCTGCCACCAAAAATTGCCAGAGCTTTCCTCTTCAAGGGATTTCTCTGTTAATTGAACTTTTTCTGTTTGCTACGATCAGTCAGTTCCAAAAGTTCAGTCAACAGAGAAATCCCGTGTACAGGACTCTGGCAACTATAATGCTGTTAGGGGACATCCATAAATTACGTGAGGTGTTTTTTTCCAAAATCTGGACCCCCCCCCCCTCCCCCCTTGGTAAGATTTAGTGAGATTTTGCTGGACCCCCCCCTCCCCCCACGTGAGATTTACCTACAACCTTTAAAAATAATTTTATATCATATTCGTTTGCATTTGGTGCTTCACAGCACCTAAAACTTTTCTATTATTAATGATGTGGGGAAAAGGACATTAATATTCCTTTCTCATACTTAAAAAATCGTTTAATTTCTAACTTAAAAAGTTGACGTGAGATTTTAGTCGACCCCACCTCCCCCTTTGGTGAGGTTTGGTGAGATTTTTCCAAACCCCTCCCCCCTTATTGACCTCACGTAATTTACAGATGTCCCCTTAGAGCTTTTTTGTTTCTTGGCGATTATTTTTTGAAGCAACGATACCTCACAAAGCTCTAATTTTATCTATTCTGTCAGTCAAAAACTAAATGTGCCTGAAACGATAATTCGGCAGTGCTTAACCTGGACTGTCTGACAGTACTTAAAGCATCATCCTCGAAAGGATATTCCACAAATTCATTTCACAAAGACTGTACTTAAACAAGGACGTGTTACATCACCCTTCCAATCCAAAGCACTATAATCCGTCCCGAATCAATCATAGAAAGCCTCGTTAGGGCCTTCGTTTCATATGAAATTTATCAGTTTAAATAAACACTGCCGTTTCACTCAATAAAGGTCACCTGGGGGGCCCCTTGTTTATTGAAGAGGGGGCCTCGTCCCACGGGACTCAATTAAAATTATTCAAATTAGCCGAGTCAAAAATCAAACTCCGCAATTTTTCCCTCAGAGGGCCCATAATTGCGAACAGACTGGGGCCCCAGAGCTTAAAAATTATACCCTACGCTTCCCTCTAATCCGGGTAATTTCGGGGCATTTCTTAGTAAGCGGGCCCTATTAAATAGCAGCATGCCCGGAGATTAGCGATCATTTGTACGTTTTTCCAAATTCATCGTCGCTGTATGAGATTACCCAGTCGTCCCCGAATTAAATGTATTTCGAGGAGTTCTCCTAATGATCGGCAATTATGCTGGTTTTCCCCGGAGCTGCTCTTGCCGGTATTGTATATCATATTGATCAAATTTATTAAAGCATTAATTAAGGAGGAAAGTAGAGTTTCGTTAAATGCTTTGAGCCACGGATTTCAAGTGAAGAATAACATTTTGGGCGTCTAATTGGGAGGTAAAGCTGCGCTGCTTTTTTTCTTTTGTGCCGGGGATGACGATTTTTAAGAGTTACCCTCATTACTAACTGCAGTTTTAAAAGCTGGATCAGGCGGTGGTATTTTGAGCGGAACTTCATTACAAATTCAAGAAGACTGTGGGGGTACTTAAGGCGAAATTGGAAGTACTCGGTCTGTGGTAATGACTGTTTTGTTCCTGATGATTAAAAATTAAGGGATTAGTTTTAGGAAAGTTTACTTTGATGGCTAAAAATGTTGCATTATATATTAATTTGGTATCGTTTTTTAAAGTAATTTTCTAGTTTTAAGGTTTAGTTTAACGAAAAATTCATAGTTAATTACTTTATTTAAAGCAATAGCAATATCAATTTATATTTTAATGGCTAATGAACAATTACTAGTTACTTAGCCAATACCTTTAATAAATTTAAAATATTTTAGGATCTTCTACAGAATAATATAATGTATTTACATTGCATGAGTCTTGATGATTGTGAATGAAATAGACAGTTATGATTATTTTCTTTAGATAAAATAATAGGAATATCTAAAAGAAGCAGCTAAATTAAAGTAGTTAAAATAACAAAAAAATACAAATTCATTAAAAAAGGTACCGACAGTAGTTTTTATCTGCGAGTATATCCTAAATACTTTTAGAATATTCATCCTTTTAATTTGTAAATACGTTTTTACCATTTAAAAGAATCATTAATATTGGGTTGTCCCATAAGTTCGGTTACTTTTTTCAAAGTTTTGTGTTTGAAAATTTTTTATGAAAAACTGGCAATAGCTGGAGATTTCAAACAAAAGGGATTTTGATTATTTGTATTTATGAACATAATGTGTGATTTTGGTAGTTCTCGTGATATTATTTCTTTATAAAATGGCGGTTTGAAAAAAAGACCGAAAATGACAATTTTCGCGTAATTTTTTCTTTTGTTAAAAAAACTAGGAAGAATGCATAATTCATGGCTAAAAAAGTTTTACTGTATGTTTGAAATGTTTAGTTTAAGATGTCATAGTTTCAAGATGATTCGATAAGTTTAACTTAGGAAATTTTGGTCTCAAACATAACATCTATAGCAAAAAACTTACCTCAGTAATGTTAGTCATTTCAAAGAAATTTTCACGAAAAAAACCCCATCAAAATCAATAACAAAGCTTACGAAATTCCCAAGTATTCAAAATATGCAGTATATTAAATTATATCTGAACTTAAGTTTAGAAAAGTGCGCACAATTCAAGCGCTCAACGTTTTAGCTTAACAGAATTACTCTCGCTGAACTTATGCTAAGCGAACAAAGCAATTATTTGATTCATATACGAAAACACTACAATAAAAACAACTCGTTGGAATTTAAATATAAATCAATTCAACGATATCATGAAAAGAGGATTTCAATGTTTAAACCGTTGAAACAAGCATTATGGTTTAAAAAACATCTGCCTTTAATTTGCTTTATACCAGCTGCTTAGAAAAACAATAGGTTGTGCTTTAAAAAACACGTGAAATTGCCAATATATGAAGTTTTAAAGTCAAAATTTCCTACCTTAAACTTATCAAATAATCTTGAAACTATGACATCTTAATCTTAACATTTCAAATATACAGTAAAACTTTTTTAGCCATGAATTATGCGTTCTTCCTAGTTTTTTAAACAAAAGAAAAAATTAGGCGAAAATCGTCGTTTTTGGTCTTTTTTTTCAAACCGCCATTTTGAAAAGATACATTAAATTTAAAAATATATAATAAATATATGTAATAAATGTAATACATTTTTTCTTAAAAAAAGATTTTTTACATACACCGCTCAAAACAATTAAAGGATATTGGTGGGTTTTTGGTACATATTGGCAAGCAAATAAAAAATTTGCAGTGGGTCAAGCATTTTTCAAAAACTTAGGGCTATTTCAAAGCTAAATCCATGCAGTTATCAAAATAAAAATTTTATTTTTACTTTTTTTTTATCAAAATTGGAAAATTTACATTTTGTGTAGTCAAGCAAAAAAAGTGAAAAATCTATCAATACTTAATTGAAAACCCATTTCGCTTGGGTATGCTTTCTCCTGACCTAAAGCAACGTTGTGGGTCTGTTTGCCACCAGGTTTGTTAGTTTATTTTTGAGGGGCTGGGGTATTTTCTCCATTTTCCCCTTTTAGAGCATTTTTCAGCACCTGAACTGTTTAGGAGGTATTTGAAGGGCAGAAATTCGTTTCTCAAACATATCCTAGACTATTTCTATTGGATTCCTGTCGAGAAAACGTGCTGGTCGATCCCTTTCTAGCGATTTCTTCATCCTGAAGAAAATCATTAACTAAGGTCAGAATGTTTACTGCAATTACCTTCCCTGAAAGTTAAATTATCACCGATTTCTCCTGCATGAGGGGCAACCAGATGTGTAAAGATATTGACCTTATTATCCTGAACCACCATCAGAAATGGTTCCTTTGGCTGTGGGGGTCTTTATTCCATAGATAGAGATGGTGCTCTATATCAGTGGTCTCCAACCTTTTTACCACCACGGACCGGTCAACGCTAGATAATTTTACCGCGGCCCTCTGGGGGGGGGCGTTGATTGTTTACATTATAGATTTTCTTATTTATTAATTTTAATTAAATTGTCTTTAAACATGCTTTCAAAATAAAATACAGTTACACCAAAAAATAAATATAAAATGATTTATAATTTATTTCATTTATTAACTTGAAGTAAAACTAGGAATTTAAATTCATTTTCAATGAAATGATCGGCCCGCGGCCCGGTACCATTTGATACACGGACCGGCACCGGTCCACGGACCGGGGGTTGGAGACCACTGCTCTATATCATCACTACCCACACACATACACATCTTCAAATCTGACTTCATCATGCACAACAAAGGGGTTATTTTGTGTTCCTTGTAACCTCCAGACAAAAATCAGAAGTTATTAGGATGAACTGTGAGTCAGATTTGAAGATGTGGAGGGATGATATCGAATACCATCTCTATCTATGGAATAAAGACCCCCCACAGCCAAAAGAACCATTTCTGGTGGTTCAGGATAATAAGGTCAATATCCTTACACATTTGCCCCTCATGCAGGAGAAACTTTCAGGGATGGTAATTGCAGAAAACATTGTGCTACCAGTTAATAATTTTCTTCAGGATGAAGAAATCGCTAGAAAGGGATCAACCAGCACGTTCTCTCGACATGAATCCAATAGAACAAGTCTAGGACATGCTAAAGAAATAAATTGTTGTTCCTCAAATACCTCCCAAACAGTTCAGGTGCTGAAAAATGCTCTAAAAGGGGAAATTGGAGAAAATACCCCAGCCTCTCATAAATAACCAAACAAACCTGGTGGGAAACAGACCCACAACGTTTTTTTAAGTCAGGAAAAAGCATACCCCAAGAGAAATGGGTTTTCAATTAAGTATTGATAGATTTTTCACTTTTTTTGCTTAACTACACAAAATGCGTAAAATTTGATAAAAAAAGTAAAAATAAAATTTTATTTTGATAACTGCATGGATTTAGCTTTGAAATGGCTCTAAGTTTATGAAAAATGCTTGAACCACTGCAATTTTTTTATTTGCGTGCCAATAGGTACCAAAACTACCAATATCCTTTAATTGTTTTGAGCAGTGTAGATTTTTATCATGAGAAACTAAATTATCAGAAAAAAATAATTTCAGATGTTATCACCCAAAAAAATTTTTAAAATTAAATTTAAATTGAATTACAGTTAATTTCTATTTATTGCATAATATAAAAAAGTAAAATTTAAGAAAATATAAAGCACTGAGAAAAAAATACCTTAGAAATGCAGTTTAGTATAATAGAGCTCGAAACAGGGTTCAAGGCAAAGTTCAACTTCACAGTCTTTGCACCAGATTCGTGTATCTTTGCGAATTTTTTTCCCATTTGCATTTTTCTTGAACAGTAAACAGCACACTGTCTTTGAGGCTCTCTTACCACCACGTGCCTTCAAATGCCGCAACTGAGTGGACAACTGATGACATATTTGTCGGCTGAAACGTAAATTAAACACGTCTAATACGGTAATAATAATTTAAATACAGGATAATTTAAAGCTAGTTTAAAAGCTTAAATATAACTAACGAAAAAGTTCAAATTGTCCAAAAATTTATCTTAAAAAGAGTAAAATTTATTTAATAAGTAGCTCAAGAAGAGACTGAGGTTCAAGGAAACTTCATCAAAGTAGCATTTAAAATAAATAAGAAACAATAAATAAATACAAAATTAAAATAATGAATTATAGTTTTTATTAAAATAGTAATAACGTTTCTTAAATACAGTAACTCAAGGACACTTACTCGATGAAAATCGTTTTAATAAATGTTTGGATTTTAAGGAAATAATTGCTATTCTTTTGAGTCTAGAATCTGTTTATTGCTAGCATCAAGTGACTGTGACTGTAAGCCTCAACTGAAAAGGGGACTGGTATATCCTTCAAGATTGGTCTGAGTACTTGAACTGTGACTCCAATAATATTTTTATGTATAAGCTCGATATCTAACGGCCGTGTTCACCGCTAACCTGACCGGCGGTTAACCGGTATCTAACCTCTGATTGGTGGAAAACTTAGTTTTCCTTCTTTAACTGCCAATCAGAAGTTTGACTGCCTGTTGACCGCCGGTGAAAATGGCCGTAAAAGTTACTCAATAGTTAAAAGTTTCTTATATTACAAGGAACGGACATCTTGTTTCAAAGTGATTTAAAACATGGCATAGAAAAAACACCATTAATGATGATAAGAAAGATATATAAAGGTATTTTAGATGGCTTACGAAACATGATCCTATAGTTTTTAAAGGTGACAAAGATTGAAAAGTAGAAAAGTGTAATAAATGTGTTTTAAAATTGCTTTATATTATTGGCATATAGAAGAAATAATTGGTAAAAGAACAAATTAACCTTCCTTTCCTATAATCTACTTCTTTTGGTTGTGAAAAGAATATAAATAAGAATTTAAGCCACCTATTTCAGTTTAAATCATATAATAAGGAGAAGTGAATGAAATTTAGTTAAATAAAAGGATGGACAAGTAAAAGCTTCTTTTTAATCTTGGGGAAATTTAAACAATTTTAAAGCAATAAAACCGAATAATTAAACTGAATAAGATTAATTCAAACAAGTTGTTTTTAAAAACAACAACCTTTTCTCAACTCTATATTCAGATCTTCTCTTTTGAAAAACAGACAAAATAAACCCCACGAAGATAGAACAACCTTCGAACAAAAAACCCGACTGGTGCAAGCGAAAGAGAGCAGTATAGCAAACGATTCCGAAACGGCTCTCTCCTCGCTCGACGGGAGCGTTATTAGAATTCCGGTCCAGACCAGACCCTTCACTCCTCCTAACAATTTAAATCGCTTTCACGCCATTTATATTTAATTACCAGCGTATTAAATAGAACGATCCTTTACGCAGACGATATCTGCGGGAAGCCTTCCGATTGGCCCCCGCTCCAAGACGCGCGCTCCAACAGGCAGGTCCCGCGGGCCGGCCAATGGGAGAGCGCCAAACGATCCGGCCAGCCGCGAGTGGGGAGAACGTGGGGTCTCGAGTTGAGTTGTGGGTCGAGGAGTGCGGATCGGGAGCCGCTGCTGAGCGTATCAGATTAATTTTTTTGAGAAGTCGTTTGGGAAAGATTGAGTTAAAGTTGGTTTATTGAGTGAGGAACTGGGCATTCTCTTTTTATCATCTTCGAGTTCTTTTTTAGACAGATTTATTTGTTTCATTTGAAGAGATATCTTTTTGAAACTAGATAAAAGAAAGAACATTATATTCAAATTCTTATCCTAAACTTATGACTGTGCTATCTATGTTCATCTCGAAAAGTTTCTCCCTAAAGAAAGGATTTTTTCTCCATGAACTACAATGGACTTTGTAAAGAGAATTAGTTCTAGAAGAAATAAAAGGCTACCAATGGTAAATCTATTTGCAAGATAAAGAAATAATTGTTAGTTAGAACTAATAATATTAAAGTAACTGACTAACAAAGGACATATTCATTAACGAGGCAGTTACTTTTTAGACGTCATATCATACTTTTCTAACGCATATTAAAACTATACTTTGAGAGAGATATCAAAGCTTTCTCGTGAAATCCATTGTAAACCCTTACCTCAAGATGAGAAACATTTATCACATGTGAAGACTCCTCCTGCCCTTGAACTTAGATATACTTTCCGATGTGCACATAGAAACATCGAAAAATATCCCCAATGAGCATGATATGCAGTGACAGTGGGGACTCTTGTAGTTCCAATAAACTCAGTGGGGAGAGGAAGACCAGTGTCAAAAGTGCGCCCACTCACTCCATAGACGCCATACTGGGACTGAAGTACCCGGACACTGCCAGGACAGACGACACGCCAAGCCGTTCCAGGAAGAGATCTACGGGCAGCAACTTCGAGGATGAACTCTCGGATGGTGAAGTCAAAGGAGAGAAGGCAGGATGCTGTTTTAATTCTGCTGATGAAAGTGAAAGACAGAAGGGGAGAGATAAAGGTAAGTTACAGTTACATGCTTTTTTTAACTGAGGGGGAAATTTAATAATTTAAATGCTATCTTAATAAATTAATCACTTGGTTAGTTAAAGTTATCATCAAAATGTAAACAATAAAGTATTAGACTCAACGCGCAAAAGTTTTAATGTCTTAATTTATGTTTTGCGTTTCAAGATATGAGTTTCCAGGTGATTGAAAACTATTTTATAGGTCAGTTACCTTAAATAAAATTATTCTAGAAGTAAAAATACATTATTTCCTTTATTTTCATGGGTTTAGTTTAAAGAGAGTAATTACAAGAGAGCGGGGATCTACTCGATGTTTCGTTGACCACCTGCTTTTTATCCTTTATAATTTGTTCTTAGTAATTTATTCCTGTTGATACGTCTTTAAAATGAGTGATTATAAAACGGCACTTTTTTAAATTGATCTCAAACAATAACTTAGTTAGATAGTGAATTTTGTTTAAATCACAGAAGAATTTACACAAGCATGAGAAAAACAACTAAATCTGATAAAAAATATTCCAGAGCGTATCAATTCAATCATTTCCATCATAAAGCATACCTTTAAAACACAAGTTGTTTGTCGTGAATGATTGAAAGGTGTTGAAGCTTTTCACCCCCTTGAATCTAATAATACAATTTTCACGCCTCTGTAAATAAAAACTTCCCATATGTATCCTTACGTGTTTAGTGCTTCATTGGTTTAGCAACAACACATTTTTAAAGGGAGCCAAAACACAATGCGAAGACAGTATAGCTTGGGGAGCACGCTTAAGGGTGTGGGTGTTAAAAGTATTAGAAAAAATATATAATTTATCTTGAAGGAATGTAAATGCACTTAATAAGGGCTTAACCAACTAAGAATACTATAGTCGATTTCTTTTCTTATATAAAATTTTAATAAGTTTATCAAGTTCTAGAATTTTTTTTGTTTCTAGGATTTTTAGCTTCCAGTTTTGTTTGTATTGCCTGTAATAAAACATTTTGCACAAGTTAGCTTTAAGTTAACTAAAAACATTTTCACAACTTTTCATATTTTTGAAACACCTCACAAATTGAATATTTTCTGGAGCATATCAGAGATTATAAGGGTATTAAGATAACTTAAAAGGTTTCTCAAAAGATCCAATACAGTCGAAGTATAGAAACCTTAAGAAATTTTAAGATTCGATAATTTGAAGATTGGGCAGTTTTGTAACAAATTAGCATTATTTAGGGCATCTTATTTGAACATTTTTAATGGATTATTTATTGGTGAGAAAAATCTATAGTGTAAATTTGGTAAATGCTTTTTAGTCGATAGAAACTGTAATACAAAAGTTATTCAATTACTTAATTAATACACGAAAAACTCCAAAGAAAATTTAAAGATCGTGAGCAATTTAAAACAGTGACTCTGATAGGGGCTTCACTGCCGATAGAGTGTTGGTGTGGGAAATCAGGTTTTACAGATTCTACTGATATACAGGGTGTATCTGAAATGGTGCAACAAACTTTCAGGGATGATAGTACTCATCAAGACGAACAAGAATCGGTATAGAAAGGGGGTCCCAGACCAAATCCCAGGGAGTTAAAAAGGAGCGACACCCCAAAAAATAATTGAAAAATTCAATTTGTAGAAGAACTATTATTGGTAAAAACTTAATTATGGTCTCAAAAATTGTGGTTTAATATGATCTTTAAAATTACCTCAAAAGTCTTCACTTTAATTTTTTTTTATTATGAAAAAAGTTTAAAAACACAAAAAAAGTGATAACTCTGCCAAAACCTCATTTTGTATTTCGAAATCATTTCTTTTGATTTGATAATATGAAAGATCATAGTTGAAAACCCTTAAGTCCAAAGTTTCACGTAAATACAATCAATATTAAACGCTTGAGATCCTGTTAAAGTTTGTTCTTTGGGTGCGCAAGCAGTTTTCTAGAGCTGTTTCCAGAACAGCTGTTAGCGCACGCAAAAAACAAACTTTAACAGGGTCTCAAGCGTTTAATATTGATTGTATTTACGTGAAACTTAAGACTTAAGGGTTTTCAACTATGGTCTTTCAGATTATCAAACCAAAAGAAAGGATTTCGAAATGCAAAATTAGGTTTTGGCAGATTTTTCACATTTTTTTGTGTTTTTTAACTTTTTTCATAACAAAACAAATTTTAAAGTGAAGTTTTTTGAGGTAATTTTAAAGATCATATTAAACCACAATTTTTGAGACCATAATTAAGTTTTACCAATAGTAGTTCTTCTACAAATTGAATTTTTCAATGATTTTTTTGGGGTGTCGCTCCATTTTTAACTCCCTGGGATTTGGTCTGGGACCCCCCTTTCTATACCGATTCTTGTTCGTCTTGATGAGTACTATCATCCCTGAAAGTTTGTTGCACCATTTCAGATACACCCATACATTTTCCAATTGAGTTTAAGATTTTATTCCTTCATTTAATAAAGAATTCGTATTCGTTTTCATTTAAGAAGGATCGTAAAAATAATTAATAAACGATGCTTTTTTAAATAATGATTTTATAATATAAATTTTTTATATAAATTTTATATAATGATAATTGAATCGCCAGTTTGAAAAGGGAATAAGTCCAAAAAAATCCAACCTTTTCTCTACACATGAGTGGAAAGAAAGGAAAAATAACATCCTCCTATAAAGAGATATAGCCCCTTGAAGTTGCGAAATCGATGTCCATTCATTGTATTTTTTCAGTCAATTTGTAGTTAAAGTTAATTTGTCTTTCTGTTCTTATTCCTTATGGTGTAAACTAGGCCAAAATAAAATTTGCTTTTAGTTTAAAAGTGTTTTTAACTTTGTTCATCCAGGGAATGTTTGAATCCATTCATATTAACTTACTTCATTGTTACTGCTTTAATGACTCGGTAGTTTCATAATAATTTTGAAAATTTACTTCTCTTAATCTTTCTATTCTTCTTCTATAATCTAGAAATATAATTTAAAGGTCAATTTAAGATTATAGTTTTTAGGATTTTCTATTTCTGAATTCTCAGTAAAATTTCGTAGTTATGCAACGAAAATTCCATTATTTATAGTTTTTTCGATTTTTTTAAAACTTGGTTTTTGGACTTATTCCCTTTTTCAAACTGAAGATTCAATTTTACATGTGTTTTTAATAAAAAGGCTTACACTGGGGGAAATTTAGAAACAGCACCATTTAGAAATAGACTAAAGAGGATTTTTGATAAAACTAAAACTGAATTACTGTTAAATGGTAATGGCAAACTATTTAAATGTTACATAGACATAGACAATATATTTGAATTAAAGCAATTTCTAATAATTTTAATTACCGTAAAATGGGATAACTTTGACCCTTAAGGGAAACTTTGACCAAACATCGGAAAGTGATTCAACGTGGTGTATCTATATCTAATAAAAGAATGGGATTATCACTTATTCAATGCTAGGGAGAACGGGAAGAATTGTTGTTATGACATACTTAAAGTGATGTTTTGATATTCCTAAAATATGATCACTTAGGGGATTCCAACTTAGGTAGTATTAAAAAGTCGAATTTTGTTCACCTTATTGTTCACTTTTCACCAACTTTTCTTCAGAAAGCCGATAAAAAACATGAATATCAAAACAGCTAGGTCATATTTTTAAAGTCCTCTAACAGTTTTTAATGCCATTATTTTGTCACTTCGTTGTTTGACAATTATTGAACTTTTATTACGTTGGGGTAACTTTGGCCGACGTTTTGGGGTAACTTTGGCCGACGTTTTGGGGTAACTTTGGATCAATGGTATCTGGGGGAATAAGTGAAATACTCATTGATTTTAAAGAAGCAATGGTCTAATATTGGATGAGAAATTAATTCTAAACATGAAATACATTCAAATTATGTATGAACAAGCCTTAAATATAGTATAGTGTAGTGAAGATGTGTGTGTTATCATTATTGGCGAAATCGATGATATCGAAGAAATATCAATTATTTGTTAATTTTTCCCCACAATTTAGACAACCAAATCATCAAAATATATACCAAGAATGTTAAAATACTGTTTAGTTCATCTCCCTTTTCTTTAAAAATTTATCGTGGTAACTCTGAAATGAAATAATTTTTTAGTAAGAAAACATGCTGCTCGATTTTCCTTATAAATTAAACTTGAAATGAACTATCAATAGAGTATTATTATTATTACAAATACAAATACAAATCAAGTCGACCAACTACAGGCGTAAGCCCAGCAAGGTTGGTCCAATCTTTTTAAACCAAACTACCGGAATTCCAGTATCTGTCAATTTTCCTCTTGAACTCGTTTACCCCACTTGAATTTACAATTGTATCAGGCAACGCATTCCATCTATCCACTACCCTATTAAAAATAATGCTTTATAAAATCCGTCTTAAATTTCACTATTCAATTTGAAATTGTGACCCCTTGTTCTATTACCCGTATTGAAATCTAGTCCCTCTGTGTCCCCTTGCTTTACCATTTTTAAAAGTTGAATCAAATCCCCTCTAATCCTTCTTTTCTCTAGAGTGAACATATTTAGCTTCTTTAATCTTCCCTCATAACTTATACTGGATATACCATTGACCATTTTAGTAGCCCTGAACCCTTTCAATTGAATCAATATCTTTTTTAAGTATGGGGAGACCAAAACTGAACAGCATACTCTAGATGAGGTCTCACCAAGCCTCTGTATAGTGACAAAATAATATCCTCGAACCTTGAAGAAACAGTTTTTAATGTATCCCAATATCCTATTAGCCTTTTTACTAGCAGCTGAACACTGATGAACCCATTTAAAGTACTCATTAACTATCATCCTTAAATCTCTGATCATATTACCTTCTTTAACTTTGTCCCCTTGCAGATAAAATTATGTCCTACCATTCCCCCGACCCATATGAAGTACCTGACATTTACTTATCTTAAAGGACATACCCCAATTTTCGGCCCATTGTGATACAGTAAAGCACCGTTTATACGTCTTTCAAGGGACCGACGTAAAACGGCGTATAAATGAAAAGACGTATAATTGAAAACAATTTTGATTATTTGAATGAATTGGGACTTAGCGAAAACGACGTATAAATGTAAAAGACGTATAAATGAGAGACGTATAAACGGTGCTTTACTGTATATAATATCGAGATCCCTTATTAAATTCTGTAAATGCTCCTGAGTATCTACCCTCCCCCAAATTTTTAAGTCGTCAGCAAAGATGCTTATTTTGTTCCTAATGTCCTGACTAATATTGATAATGAAATGAATGAATATTGTTAAAGAGAATTGTCCCAATACTGACCCCTGTGGCACCCCACTCATGACCTCTGCCCACTGAGAATAATTACCCTTGACTTGCACCCTCTGTTTCCTACCTATCAACCAATTCCTAATCCAAAATAGTGTTTTACCTCTGATACCCAATTTTTCTAATTTGAGTAGCAATGCCTCGTGTGGAACCTTATCAAATGCCTTTTGAAAATCTATGTAAAATATGTCTACACTATGTTTTTGATCCAACTCCTTTGTTACTTCGTCATAGAACTTTAAAAGATTAGTTTAACAGGATCTACCCTTCCTGAATCAAAACTGATTGTCTGAAAGTAAGTTACCCTCCTCCAAGCAGGTGCGGGGGAGCGGCACTCTGGAAAGTGCCCCCCCTTGGAGACCTAAAAAGGTTCTCAGAATGAGTAAAAGCCCAACTTTTACAGGTCTAATTTCAAAATTGTTTCTGGGGGAGGACCCCATACCCCCATTAGTATCAAAATGGGACCTCCAGTGTTAATTTTCCCGAAAATTAATCCCGAAAATTTCCTGAAATTTTCCCCGAAAATTGAAATCCCGAAAATTTTGACATTTTGGGTCAAAAATGTCAAAATTAATAGTGTCAAAAAGTAAAGGGAATACTGTCAAAAAGTAAAGGTAATAGTGTCAAAAAGTAAAGGTAATAGTGTCAAAAAGTAAGGGTAATAGTGTCAAAAAGTGCCCCCCTTAGACTCAAAATTCTAAAAATGAGTTAAAACCCTACTCTTACACGTAAAATTTCATTTTTTTTTCTGGGGGTGGACCCCCTATCCCCAAAGGTACCACAAGGGGATATTATCTGGAAAAGTGCCTTGGAGCCGTGCTGGTATAACATTATATGCTTTCTAAGTATGGTTTCGAAAATCTTACAAATGACTGATGTTGTATTTACTGGTCTATAATTGCCTAGATCCCATTTTGGTCCCTTCTTATATATTGGAGTTACATTAGCTAATTTCCAATCTATTGGCACCAAACCAGAACCATATGTTGATTTAAAAATTGTCAATATCATGTCCCCTAATTCCTCTGCGCACTTTTGGATAAACATCATCTGGTCCTGGAGCTTTAGTTGGCTTTATGCTTCTTAAAAGATGTATTATTTAATCCCTATTAAAAATACAGTCCGGAATTTCCACCCTTCCATTATACTCTAATGCAGGGGTTCCCAATAGGTGGTCCGCGGACCCCTGGGGGTCCGCGGGATGTGTCCAAGGGGTCCGCGAAATGCCACCTAGAAATTAAGTATTTTTTTATTTTCCTTAATTTGAAGTAACCATTATCCTACTCAGCAGTTCATTCGTTAGTTTTGTTAATTATCACTGTAGTACAAATAGATTAATGCCTCTGTTTACCTCTCTGTGCAGCCTCTGTTTACCACTAAAAATAATCTATGTTTTGTTTTTTGCAATTTTTTTATTGACTAAAATACGATAGTTTCGGTTTTGAAATCGATTGTTGCCTGAAATCGATTGAAAATGCAAGCCTTTAAGTTTCAGGGGTCCTCGTCAGTAAATTAATTGTAAATGGGGTCCTCGGCAAAATTTTATTGGGAACCCCTGCTCTAATGCATAGTTACCCGTTAATTTAAAATTCTTATTAAAAACCTCCATGAAAAAATCATTTAACACTTTTGCCATACCTATATCATCCTGAATAAATGTGTCCTCTCCTAATTTTAATGGCCCCAAGGTAGAGCTTTACTTATTGTTCTCCCCTGCATAAGCATAAAATTCTTTTGGGTTTTTAATGATATTCCTAGCCAGTTTTTCCTCTAAAGCCCTCTTCTGCCTCCTACTGATATTTTTGAAATCTTTCCTAGCCTTTAAATAAGCCCCCTATCACTGTCCTTCCCAGTACGTTTGTACACTTTAAAGGTTTTTTGTTTCAACTTCAATGCCTTTCTCGTTTCCCATGAAAACCACATGGGTGTCAATTTACGCGCTATTCCTTTTTGCCTAAATGTAACATTATTGTCAATCACCTTATTTAAAACACCCTTAATTTCTTCCCATTGTTGGCAGGATTGTACTTCTTTTAAACCCTTACTAAATGCCCCCTTTAATTCATCCCTTATAATTTGAAAATTAGCCCTCTTAAAGTTTGGAATAATCCTTGTATTACAAACTACTGTATGCTGGAAATTTATTCTAAACCTAAATTTCTATGATCACTTTCTCCTAAAGTTTCCCCTATGGTTAAATCCCTGATCTTATCTTCATCACTGGTGAAAACTAGATCTAAAATGGCCCTATCCCTAGTCCCTTCATTGACCATCTGGTGGAGGAAACAATCTTGAACCACTTCCAAATAAAAAACTCTGATCCTTTTCCCAATACTACATGGTTGCTCGCCCAGTCAATATTAGGATAATTGAAGTCCCCTATTAAAACAATCTCCCCCTTTTGAAAAACTTCTTGAATAAATTTACACTTATCCTTATCCTCTGTTGTTCACTGCTGACTGGAGGTTTGTAGATATTTCCTGCTATTAAGCCTCTCCTATTTTGATTGATAGGTTTTGATTGGTCACTTTTAAAAACACTTCTAAATAGTACAGCATTGGTTAAAAGTAACTCAACTCCTTAAATTTTGGGTTTTTGAGGTCTGGGCCAATGTTAACCTAATTCAGGGAAACTTGCCCAAAAAGTCAAAAATGAAAAAGGTATAGGGAAACACTTTTCTAGAATTTAAACTGGATCCTATAATTTAATTTTGAAGTGTGTACCAGTGCTGAATGTAATTTAAATTAAGAAAAAAAAATACTGTTTCAATGTCTTTAATGTTAAATGTCTTTACTGTTTCTGTTTTAGTGCCTTGTGCTATTAGATTCCTTAATTTCAGACTTACCATTGATGACTAATTTTGGAACCTTTAAATAATCGATACTTATATAGGGTACATAATTATAAATGTCAAAAAGTGCCATTTTATCCATCATTAAAATTTGAAAAAATTGTTCTTGGAATACCTTAACAACTTCAGACTTTTGATCCCTAATGATTTATTATTTTATTTTAGTAGTTAGATTTTTAATGTTCGAAATTTTCGAGTGCGTATTTTTGTTTCATTGTAAATATTTTAATGATTAGGTTGCCACAACAAAAAGATAAACTGAAGCATATCAATATACTATTTCAAAAACAAAATAAATATAAAGATGAGTTAATTCACAGAAGGGGGCATCAGACAGTGCTACCGTTGACGTCACTTCAATAGCAAGACTTCATGGGGGAAAATTTAGAAAAAGGGAAGATGTTGATTGGATGGATCTGACTTTTCGCTAGCAAATAATATTTACAATAGTTAATTAAGCGACGTGTATATTTGGACGGCCCAAACGCCCCGTGGCGCATGCGCTGTAGGTCTCGTGGTTACGTAGCAGTCTTGGCGCTTAGTGATAGAACCAATAGAACGCCGGGCCGTGGAAATTAGAGTAGAGTTGTACAAATATATATATAAATTATATATATATATATATATATATATATATATATATATATATATATATATATATATATATATATATATATATATATATATATATATATATATATATATATATATATATATAT
The DNA here is from genome assembly GCA_024610705.1 of Tetragnatha versicolor. Taxonomy (NCBI): domain Eukaryota; kingdom Metazoa; phylum Arthropoda; class Arachnida; order Araneae; family Tetragnathidae; genus Tetragnatha; species Tetragnatha versicolor. The sequence goes on along the minus strand of JANDEH010000011.1, from coordinate 21,695,844 downwards.
ATTTTAAGTTTTCTTTAAAAAGAAACCATCTAACACTTCTTAAATTAGTATTATGAATAAAAAGATATAATTAATTATTATTAATATTTGAATAACTAGGGAGCTACCGCCCCCTGCTCGCTATCGCTCACCAACCCCCGTAACCTGCTGACGCAGGACCTTTTGGAATTGCTTCGCAATTCCCACAAATTCATACTCGCTGAACTTAATACACTTTATAAAACAATTAAACAATTAACAAAAAACCTTAACCAACTTTCAAAAATACGTCACCAAATCCCCTCCATGAATAAATCTCCCTTAAATGTTTGAATATATATTAACCCGAACTTATCAAAAATTGAAACGAAATGTTTTTAAAAATATTATTCTTATTTATTTTTAATCTATGATTATAAAAGTAACTAATTCTAATTTTTTATCAATATTCAGACCAAACAAAAACCATTATTTTAAAGTAAATCGTTAGTATAATATGCTTAGTTTTTATCATTCATATTTTTTTTAAACCCAGACTTGTTAAACAATACCGTTTAAGCAATTGAAAATGATAAGAGACAAAACATCACTATGTTTACAATTTCTATAAAATCAGACTAAAAATTATAAATATTGGACAAAAAGTGTGAAATGTTAGTATAAAATGGCGTACATGTAAGTTTTTAGATTATGTTTTTTCAGTCTTTGAGTGATATTTCATCAATATAGTACTTTTTTAAAAGGTGAAAAACAGGTTTCATCTTAAAATATAGCGTCAATCGGTTGTTGTGATTGGATGCATATTAATTTGATTGACAGTACTTGCTTTGTAACTGCGACCTTATCCGTTATCTAAAAAAAATGGAAATATTTTAAAATTGAGAATTTTTTTAAAAAATTGAAGGGCCTACTCGGAAATCCGAAAAGAATCCGGACATTTTGATACCATATACGTGTCATTCGGTTCAGTAATTAAAAAGCCTTTCTCTGGAAACCGTTCACCAAAAACTTTTTTTAGAATAGAGAGATTAAAACACCAGTGAAGTATGTATTCTATTTCTATTGTTCTAAAATTCACAATATTTTTGCTTTTTAACTGCGACTTTATCCGTAATTTAAAACATATAAATATTTTTAAATTATGAATTTTAAAAAATCCAACAGCTTACTCTGAATCTTCAAAACAATTCAGGAATTTTGCTACCAAGAACAAGCCTTTCTCCATATGTAATAAAAAGTTTCGAATTTTTTAAATAGGTTTGGGGTTGTGCTTAAAAGGATCTTTAATAACTGACTACAGGTGAAAAAAAAAATTTAAAACTTTGCTCTTTTTTTTCAAACTTTGTTGTTCATTTTTAGTCTAATTTTCAGAACTTTAGGTCTATTGAGGTAACAGAAGATATCAACCCACAGTTTTAATATTTCACACCCTTCTTAGTGAGGGTAGTTCACAACTTCTCCGTAGGGGAGAGGAGGGAGGAATGGGACAGTGGGAGGAGTGGGACAGCTGAAATTATGGAAAAATAAATCAGTTTATTTTATTTCCAATTTGGTCATTAGATGGCCTTCTTATAGCTTCTTGTTATTTCCTCCATTTAGTTTATCCAGCAGCAAGTTTCTGTTTATAGTTGTAAAAATTTGATTTTCCCACCTCCAAAGTAAATTTCCAGTCTATCTTAAGTTTTATTTCATTTCTCATGTAATTTGTAGAACAAACATTATATAATGCCATTGTAATCTAAAAGATATAATATATGCTAATCTGCAATTTCATAAAGCCTAACACCAGCATAGTTTATGTGACAAGTTATATTTTAAAAGCAATGTGTGTAGGGAGGAAAATGGGACACTCTGAAAAATGTAAACAAAATCTGCAAAAATGTAAACAAAATTTGAAAATATTAATTTCTGATAGCTTTCTATCGCTTCAATTGAAATGCTTTTCTTTTCTTGAATTAACAATTCCAAGTATTACATTGTATTTTAATTATTGATTCTTAACACCATGAGAAAGAGTTCAAGTGTACTAAATATTTTTTAAAAATTATTCTATAATAGATATAAGATTGAAAGCTGTTTAAAAATGTGGGCAAAGGTTAAAAGAATAGTAGGTAAAATACTAGGCCCTTTCTCATTATTACATTTTACTAATTTTCTTTATTTTTCAAAAGTGTCCCACTCCTCCCATACTCATGTCCCACTCCTCCCACCCATGAGGGAGGAATGGGACAAAATTCTTGTTAATTTGAATGATCAAAAGTGATAAAATTAAACAACATTTAAGAACTGTACATTTTTAAAAAATTAAGTTAAAACATGCAAGTTTATTATCCAACCATTTGCATCCATGAATAAGCAGGGGATAATGAATAAAAAAATATTTAGTGAAAATTGTCCCATTCCTCCCTCCTCTCCCCTACTACCGCTAAGCGATCAGAGAAATTTCGGTTTTTTTTTCAGGACACCCTACTGCACAAAGCTATTTCTATGAGAACATGCTGAAAAATTAAAATAAAATATTTACAAGAATAATAAGTTTAATACGAATAAAAAACAAAAACAGTATTTGAGAAAATAAAAAAATCCCTTCTTATCCTGAAAAATTCAAGAGGAAGTCACAAAAATATGTTTTACTGGATTAATGTGAAAATACCAAAAGTAATTCTCCAATGGGGCATATTTTTATCGTTCTTATACATTTTAGGGCTTATAAACAGTTTTTTTAATTAATTAATTAATTTATTTTTCCCAGTTTTTATATTCAAGAAGGGTAATTAAGATTGAAAAGAATCCATTGAAGAATCCCATTGAGAATTTTTGAAATAGCATTATCTAATAGGAGAAAGATAATAGTCTCTAAAAGGAGACAAGAAAAATGTACATAATATCACTTATTTAACTTCATTAACTTCTAACACAAGGAAACAATATTTTATATTTCTAATTTTAAAAAGTTTATAGAGAGAAAACTAAAGCTTTTTTAGAAGAGAAACCTGTAAAAGTTGCTTTTCCTCTCTATGACCCTTTTATCAGAAAAGAAGATGGTAAAATTAATGTTGGAAAGCAGCATATACAGGGTTCAAAGTCTGAAATGGCTTTTCATTCGATAATGAAATTAATTTTTAGCATCATTTTACAATTCGTATTATTGCGCCTATAAAAAATACGTTTGTTCAGCTTTAACAGAGCTTTTCTTTTGAAAGAGGAAGGAGTGAAGAAGTTTTTTTAATAATTAGAATCTTTTAAAGGTTCCAAATATTTTACTTTACTGTAGCTACTAGTAGCTTTGTGGAATGAACGATAATCATCTCATCAGTAACAGGTTCCCATGTATCTGTTTCTGTATATTGCAGAAAATATTAAGATTTTTTTTCTTCTTTTACCTATAATAAAAGCTGACCTTTTTCACTGATTGATTGTTTCACTAAGTAGATTACACCTTAACCACTTCAAATATGGAAATGGAATGAACACAATTCAGTTATAATAGTCAGTTCTTCAAAACTTTGTAATGGGTCATTTAGAACTTTAAAGATAAAACACGGAAACGTAACATCTAAATGTAAAATTAATTAAATAAAAGTTTCATTCATGCAAAAAAACCCCACGGGAATGAGTTTTTAAAATTAAGGTGAATGTCCTTTACAAAAGAGAAAAAACAATACAAAAAGTTAAAAAGCTCATTCATTAGAAAAAAACTTCTTCAAAACTTGCAACATCATTAAGTTAAAACCCATATCTTTTCTTAGAAGAAAGGAGATTATTTATATTACGAAAATAATATTTTTATGATTTAAATATTTACTATTCATTGGTTTAAAATCTCGTATTATTATGTTCTATAAAAATATAGTAGGTATGGTATACTAGTATACTACTCAAAAAAGTTTTAAAAAAAAACTCTTGAAAAAGCTCTGCAACCAAGGAAAAACCAATGCGTTGTTTAAACAAATATAAAAATGTGATTAATCTACTCTGGTGTTCAAAATTAAGAGAAATTTCAAATTTTTGCCATTTTCTCCAGATCTACTGGATAGATTTTTATGAAATTTGGTAAGAACATAGGTTGATATAATACCAAATAAATAATCATTTAAAAATTGTAATACATACGCATGCGCAGAAATAATAACCGCCAGAATTGAAAGATATGAAATAGCGGTTCCAGAATAGAGCAAAATAGTGGGTTTATAAGGGGTATTACACCCTCCCACTATCATGCATGCCTCCTTGATTCATTTTATAGCGTGAATAAGGCAGATTAAAAAATTTCCTGTTTATTAAGCCGATTTAAGATATTTCTCAGAAACCCCGTTTTGGGGCTCTGAAGGGGAGTAGGAGGGGGTAGCGAGATGCAATTGCCTTATAGTAGGGGGAATTAAGCTCAAAAATGGGCCTAAGTGGGAACAAATTGAAACAAAAGGTTTTTGACGGATTTCGGCTCTACTAGATGTACTTAATGGGAAAACGAAAGTTTACCAAAATCGGATGAACGCGGAAGTGGGTTTTTTTCAAGATGGCCGCCAAAAACCTAGAAAATCAAGAAATCCCTTAAATTTTGTGTTTAAAACGTAAATAATCCCCAATTTTAATTTAAAAATAAATATTTAAGGTGTTCAGAAGTTCTAATAAGCATACTGATTATTATAAATTACATTAATCAAATTCTGGCAACCGAAAGTTGATCATTTTTAAATGGCGCATGACTCTTACAGAATAACGTATTGTAAATTCCGTTATCTTCAAAAAGGGGTAAAAATTGCTGATTAACCCATTAATGCCCAACTTTTTATTTTTCTTAAATATTTGATAAAAACATAGTAAATAGCCCCAAAACAACTAGAAAAATAGTGAAAAAAATTCCAGGTTAAAATTTTAATTTCTACACCAAAATTAAAAAACGTCCCTAAAAAGGGACGTCAGGCACGAATGCCCCCGTTGTTTTTCCCCATAGTGAAATGCTAGTGTTTCCTTTATTTTTTCATAAAAACGCGTTTGATTCTTATGAAATGAATTAAATAACTGATATTTATAAAATTACTTTAATTTTAGCTAATAAATTTATTATTTTTGTTTATTTCTTTTTGGAAAATACTGTTATTTCTGCCAAATTAATGGAATAAAAAGTCTTAAATTATAAGGAATTAATTAATTTATATTAATTAAAAGGAATAAATTAATTATTTTACTATATATATTACTTATGCAAATATATTCTGGTTATATTTTAATTAAAAGTTTAATAATTATTAGTTATAATGACTTTTTGTCATTAAAATTGCCAAAAAAGTCGCTTTTGTGATAAATTTTCGGCTTTTTTTCTAATTAGATGTCGCTAATCATTGTGTTCTATATTGCAGATCAATCTATATCATCTGGCTTGCTAATGCACATCCCACTAATGCTTAATTTTTTGGGAGAAATTTGTGTTCCGCACAATTAAATTAAATAAAATGAAAAAAGTATGGGCATTTGAAAGACTTAAACTTCACAAATTGAGATATTCTGATGGATTTGAGGTGTGTAAAAGTAATTAATGCTTAATATTAGGTAACATATATACAAAGATTGCCTTTTTCAATTAAAAACCTTAATTAATTTGCAATTAACATAGATTTAGGAGGAAAAACGTGTTTTAGAGCATAAAAATGCTCAATTTACGTTAATTAGGGTTAATTTTACAGTTAATTGGATAAATAATTAATATTTTTTGTTCATTTTTATGTTACAGTATGGTTCCGATCACTTTTCCTGCACTTAAAAAGGTAGAAGATGTTTTTGAGGCTTTAAAAAAGTTTTCTACCATGCGTTTATTTATTTATATGCGTTTATTTATAGTTATATTTATTCCTTTTAATTAATATAAATTAATTAATTCCTTATAATTTAAGACTTTTTATTCCATTAATTTGGCAGAAATAACAGTATTTTCCAAAAAGAAATAAACAAAAATAATAAATTTATTAGCTAAAATTAAAGTAATTTTATAAATATCAGTTATTTAATTCATTTCATAAGAATCAAACGCGTTTTTATGAAAAAATAAAGGAAACACTAGCATTTCACTATGGGGAAAAACAACGAGGGCATTCGTGCCTGACGTCCCTTTTTAGGGACGCTTTTCGAGGGTCCAAAATAAGGTTAAGATAAAATATTTTGGAAAAATAAAAAAACACCCCAACTGATTTAATGTATAAACAGTAATATATATCGGCATTGAAATTTGTTTTCAATAACAACTAGGATTTTTAAGCTTTTTCTTTTAAAATTTTTAAAAAAGCACTTTTCTGAAAAATTCTATCTTCCAACTTTAAAAAAAGTAAAAATTTTTTAAAATTATGTTTTCTTCTTTTGTTCTTTATGTTCTATGAAGATCAGAGATACATCAGTGCAAATTTTGATTCAAAGGAACACTTTTTGTAGAAATAGGAGGATTTTTAAAAAACGTCCCTAAAAAGGGACGTCAGGCAGTAATGGGTTAAGGCAGCGTTTCTCAACCGGGGTTCCGCGGAACCCTGGGGTTCCGCGAGGCTTCCTCAAGGGTTCCGCGAGGGATCCGAAAATCTCTTTTTTTTTCGTACATTTTAGGATAACCCTAAATAAATTAAGGAGCAGCCAGCCAAATGCGAGCCAGTGTTTTTCCGTTGAACATTTTCGTCTGCTTCCGTAGCCTTTCGGTGTTCTAAAGATAAGACACAGAAGATAAACACTAGCTTGAATGGGAATTTCAAAATAAATTTCTGAGGGAGGACCCCTAGCCCCCCTTAAAATTTTGACGTTAATTACATTTCCCCCTTGAAAATTCTGTGTTTTACAAGGAACTGTTCTTTTCAAATGAAACTCAAGGGGTCTTAAAATACTCTGAACTCTACTTTAAGTGGCAAATTTCGAAACATTTTCAAGGGAGAACTCCGAAATTCTCTCAAAAATTTTGACGCCTGTTATACAGTGTTTTTCCATTGGACATTCTGCTGTCTCAAGAAGCTTTTCTCCTTGGGTGTTTTACAAAAAGTTTGAAATGGAGATAAAACACTAGTTTAAAGGAGAATTTTCAAAATAAATTCAGAGGGAGGACAAAACAGCAAGAATAATATTGTATCATGGCAGTCATTATTGTATCATGGCCCTCCCTCCCCCGAAATTTGGACTAGGCATACCAAAACACGTTAAAACCCTGCTATTTAGGGACAAATTTTAAAAAAATTTCTGGGGGAGGACCCCCAAACCCCCCTTTAGTACATGAAGTTGTATTATTTTTTATTATGCAACTTTATTAATCCCAATGATTATGGTATTAAGTTCTCTTTAATGCAAATGTCACCTAAAAATGCATTAAAAAGCTACGTTAAACCTATTTTAAATATGTATTGGAGGGGTTGAGTAATATTTTTGGGGCCCCTCCTGAAAAATATTTCTATATACGCCAATGTTGCATGGACACTAGGGTTCCCCGGAACTTGGACTTTGTCAAATGGGTTCCGTGAGAGTAAAAAGGTTGAGAAACGCTGGGTTAAGGTGTAAAATTCAAGGATTTCTTTAAATATGAAAATATTTTCCATCGGGATTAAAATGGACGCAAAGAAAGAGCTGTTGTGATTCGGTCCCAATGAGTCTGTTGCATGGTGCATACGTGTTGGCCGACAACACGTAGGCTCCCTTTTGGATCCTATTCAAACAAGATAAAATTTGAACAACAAGATTTATTTTTATCGGAGCGGCCATCTTAGAAAAAGAACACTTCCGGTTATGTGATCCCGGTAAACTTTTAATTTCTAAATAGTAAGTACATGTGGTAGATTCGAAAACTTGAATGTTGTCATGTTGTTCAAATTTTATCTTGACTCATTGGGACCAAATCACAACAGCTCTTTCTTTGCGTCCATTTTAATCCCGATGGAAAATATTTTCATCTTTATTGAAATCCTTGAATTTTAAACCTCAATTAACAATTTTTACCCCCTTTTTGAAAATAACGGAATTTATAATACGTTATTCTGTAAGAGCCAAGCGCCATTTAAAAATAACCAACTTTTGGTTGCCAGAATTTGATAAATGTAATTTATATTAATCAGTATGCTTATTAGAACTTCTGAACACCTTAAATATTTATTTTTAAATTAAAATTGGGGATTATTTACGTTTTAAACACAAAATTTATGGGATTTCTTGATTTTCTAGGTTTTTGGCGGCCATCTTGAAAAAAACCCACTTCCGGTCATCTGATTTTAATAAACTTTCGTTTTCCCATTAAGTACATCTAGTAGAACCGAAATCCGTTAAAAAACCTTTTGTTGCAATTTGTTCCCACTAAAGTGCCAATTTCCCCCTTCTAATATATAAAGTCCCTCATACCTCCTCTAAAGGGGCAAAGTCTTTGAATCAGGCTGCCCATTCCATATGGCGAATATCTTCCATTTTAATGAAAATTGCTAACCTGATGAGCTCCATAAAGTGAAGGATTTCTATCGATTGAAAAGAAATTAAGACCGACAGAACCCCCCAAAAGGTGAATAAAGGTCTCCAACATATCAACACGTTACCTTCAACCATGATTTTCTCCTTTTGAAAGATGTAGGGGATTTGGCATAAACTTAACAACATTCGTACAAAGAGCAAAAATCTCAAATTCCATATTAGTCTATTTCTCCTACATTAAATGGCTTACAGAGCATTCTGGTTCTTTCCACATGAGATTGCATCGAGAATCAATGGTTGAATTGATTTGAGACCTAACAGAGAGGAAAATATTCACCCTTTGAATTTTACCTTATTAAAGACAATTTTTGCATAATTTTTAACAGTTGCAGATCCCTCCCTGCCTTTGAAAGAGGAACCCTGACAGTTTCAGGTAATGTTTTGATATCTTGGAGACCTTTGTTTACCTTTTGGGGGGTTCTATCAGTCTCAATTTCTTTTCAATCGATAGAAATCCTTCACTTAATGGAACTCATCAGGTTAACAATTTTCATTAAAACGGAAGATATTCGCCTTCTGGAATGGGCAGCCTGATTCAAAGACTTCGCCCCTTTAGAGGATGTACTAGAGACTCTATATAAGGCAATTGCATCTTGCTGCCCCCCTCCACATACCCTTCAGAGCCCCAAAACGGGGTTTCTGAGAAAGTAGGCTTAATGAATAGTAAATTTTATAATCTGCATTATTCACGCTATAAAATCAATCAAGGAGGCATGTATGATAGTGGGAGGGTGTCATACCCCTTATAAACCCACTATTTTGCTCTATTCTGGAACCGCTATTTCATATCTTTCAACTCTTGTGGTTATTACTTCTGCGCATGCGTGTGTATTACAATTTTTGAATGATTATTTATTTGTATTTTATTAACCTGTATTCATACCAAATTTCATCAAAATCTATGCAGTAGATCAGTAGAAAATCGAACACATGTTCAATTTCTCTTAATTTTGAACACCAGTGTAGATACAGTGCATATATTTTTTATACCACAACAAACCATGACATTTTTAGCATAAAATTTTGTCGACTAATTTTATTATTACCAAAGAAATTAGAACGATGAATTTTTTTTAAACTTTTACTTCGATGTTTATTTATTTTTTAAATCATTGCGAATTTTTTAAATGTTGTGTTTTACTAAACTGTCATCTATTGGTCCACTAATTCACTAGGTCGCTAATTGGTTACTAATTGGAAATCACAAAATCATAATTAATCAAATTCCTATTTTCTTTAGGATCTTAAGATGTTCAGGGTTAATGTCCATAAATACAGAAACTTCTAACAACCTAACCCAACAAGCTAAAATAAAACAAGGAATCTTAATCCGCATTTCTATACAGGGTGTTTCAAAATTGCGTCGCACGCCTTTTATTCGGAACCAACGCCTCCTAGGGTCATGGAAGTAAGGTCTACCCCAAGGTAAAGGAGCCTGGAGAATGCACTGAAATGACTTACAGCGCCCCTAGCGGCGAAATTAAAAAGTTTAAAAAATTAATTTAAAAACTAAAAGAGATAGTGCAAAAAACTCAATGAGATTATTGTTGCCAACGTCATGAAGAACTGATTGAAAACATCGCAAATATTAGTAGAGATATTAGCATGTGAAATTAGCCCTTTTTCAGGCCTCAAAAAGAAAATGTTATTAAATTTGCAAGTTTTTTAAAATTTTTGATTAAATTTTGTCTCCATGAAACTAAAAAACACAATGACACTAAAAAATTTGCAAATTTACGAACTTTTTCTTTTTTTAGGCCTGAAATACATGTGATCTCCACGAGTATTCATGATATTTTGATTAAATTTATTTCAGTGAAGTGAGTTCTTATGACGTTGGCAACAATACTCTTACTGAAGTTTTTGCTCTATCTCCTTTAGTTTTTAAATTATTTTTTTAACTTTTTAATTTCGCCATTAGGGGCGCTATAAGTCATTTCAGTGCATTCTCCAGGCTCACTTACCTAGGGGCCTGGTACCTCACTTACCTAGGGGTAGACCTTACTTCCATGACCCTAGGAGGCGTTGGTTCCGAATAAAAGCCGTGCAACGCAATTTTGAAACACCCTGTATAGAATGCGTTTGAAAGTTGTAGTTATATTTTTATCTTTTATTTTGGTAATAACTTCTTCTCAATCTTGTTCTCCTTACCTTTGACACTTTGGCGGTTTCATCACGTCAAAGTCAACAGGTCCCTTCTTTAAAAGACACCGCAAAAGAATGATAAGATGCCAGCTAAGCTGCTAAACCCTTTTCCGCATCCCTTTTAAAACGAATTTCAAACTAACTTCAAACTATCCTATCTCAGTACTATAAGAACGTGGCGCAAATTTGCAAAAAGGGTTTACGAAACCAACCCACCGAAACTGTCACCAAGACCCAAAGAACACACCAAAGCGAATATAACTCGCATCTTCACACATAGAAGAACAATACCCTCACGAAAAAAAAAGACACCCGATTCTCACCCTTTCCCAAACGAAGTCCCCAGACCCCTGCATCCAAAAGAGCATCGCCGGCGGCCACGACTTATAAGTTCCGTGTCGCAGTCACATGCAGATCTTGTTACGTGCGCGACTATGCTAATTGGGGGGTGGGTCGGATCAAGGGAGATTATAGGGGGTCGGCTTTTGATGTGGGGAGGGGCAGTAAAGGGGGAGGGAGATTAGCGTTGACAGGATGAGCGGATTTGGGGGGTAGGCTTTTTGGGATGCCGTCTAGCTTTGAATTGAGTTTTGAGGGGGGGAGAAAGGGGTTATTGGGTTACAAGGAGAAATATTGTTGTCATGGAATGACTTTAGGGGTTTTTTCTGTGTAGGGGGTTGACCAACCTTTTAAATCCTCTTTGAGTGAGAACTAAATGTTTCGAATGGTAAATGCTAGTTTTTTTGGGGGATACATAGTCTCTATTCAATAAACTTGAGTTGAATAGTTTAATTCAGGACATGAATTTTGAATTTTTTTCTTATATTTTATATTTATTTTTCAAGTTTTTTTTAAAGATTATTATGATTAAGTGAAACCAGAAGACATTGAATGTACACTCAAATTCGAATTCTTAAAGAGAGAGAGAGAGGGAGATATTTAAGAAAAATAGAGAGTTCAATGTGAAAAATAAAAAAATTATGCATCAACCCTTACTACATTTAATTATAAATATATTTGTGATGGTAAAATTCATTATAATCCACTTAAGAAACATTATTTATCTTTATCACAGATTCCATGGAGGATTTCTATAGTTTAGTTACAGTATTCTTTATTCCTCTTTTAATCCATATCAATTAGTTCGATTTTGTTTTGATTTAGTTATTTTCCCTAAACTTCCTTATAAGTCTTTACACCATCTCTATCAGACACAGTCTCAGATAGTATACTTGTATGTCCGGGGAGGGCCTGAATCTATTTTGTGAAGAAAAAATAAAGGAAACTTTACATAAATAATTGATTATAAAGCCTTGAAAATGCCAATCCTTCTTATGGATTAGCATTAGATTCCAATGTATGCTTATAAGTATAAGTATGTATGCTTATAAGTATTTTAACAAAATAGAATGCGATATCCTCATCAAATCCTCAACTTAATCTCTAGCTATAATAATTTAAATTACAAAGCAACCAATGTCTTTGGTTCCACCATAGAAATCTCTGTATGTTCCACTAACACTGATGATGTCACCAGCAGTGAAGGACGAAACATCTGAAACAACTTTAAATGCACCACTGCCCGGAACTTATTAACTATCCCGGAAACTAATTTTGATTTTGTTAGTGTTAACTTTGTTGCAAACTTGTTGATTGTAATTAATCAACTTTCCTGTTCTCCCCCCCAAACAGATAATATTATCAATTTCTTACCATTAGCCATGGAAGGTTTCATTTCAATTTCCTGTTAGTTATAGAATAAACTTGATTATATGAAGAAGTTGTTATAATCTTATTTTCTACAGAAATATTCCATTAGTTTCTTAAGTTTCACTCAAATTTTTAAAGAATCTGCTAACACATAAGAAGGTTTTTGATTTATTAGAATTCAAAAGGTTCTTTCTAGTTTTTTCCCCTCCAACATAATTTTTTATCATCACGATTATTATCTAATAGTTAATGCTTTTTAATGATTAAACTTATAAGGTTTAAACACTAAAAAAGTAATTACAACTGTTTATTGTTTTTATATTATGGTCGTATTCAATATATTAGCTTTTAAATTTTTTTTCTACTAATGCCATATATTTTAAAAATGATTCCAATCAAGTAAGCTACCGATTCTTTTTACAAGATAAAGCAAATTCAATGGTTAAAAAGTTGGATAAAAAAATAGAGGAGATTATCATTTTAAACTAAAAACCGCTTACAAAAAGAGTATTTTCAAGGGAATTTTAAAGAAGATCATAAGTTTTTAATTCAGCAACGCTTTAGAGAAGGGAAAAAACTGACGGCAAAAAAAAGAACTTTTTAGGACTAATTCGAATACCTTTTCGTTTTTCTACCCCTTCAACTTTGAAAGGATTATACTTAAAGGAATTACCATATTCCAAGGTAAAACTCCCATTCCCGTATCAGCAGCAAAAAAGAGATTTTAAAATTTCAGTTCCAGTTTTATTTAAGCTGTTTTTTGCGAGTTAATTTAATGCTTAATTTCATAAACAATATATTCCGCACGTTATCAAAAACCATATCTTAATCTGACTAATGAACAGAGTCTGACAGTAAAGCTTCGTCAAAAATTTGGTTTGAGCTTTTTTTATATGCCTGCATCCCCTGTGGGACTTGTTAAATACCTCAGTAAAAATCAAAGAAAATAATCGTGAAATTTCTTTTAAAGGACAGATAAAAAAGAGCTACTTCTTAGTTTTGCTTAAACCACCAATCAATTATGCAATTTTCTTTCTAAGAGCTTATTAGAAGAAGAGGATTAGCATATTAATGGAATTTCCTTCACTGCCATTAATTAACCGATTTGCAATTATTATTTTAATAACACTGTAAGCAAAATGAGCCAGGAGATGCGACAAGACATCAAAAAGACTTACAATTTTTCAATACTTAATTAGAATGTTTTTAGACACTTCAAAACAATTTTGTGGTGTTACTAACTAAAAGGTGTCCCAAAATCAACGCAAGATTTGAATTTGATGTCCTTTTTGTAGTGGCAACCCTGAAAAAGAACAATTTGACAGTTTAGGGTTAGTTAAAATGGAGAGTTATACGATACATACAACAACGTGTTTTCATATTTCAAAATAATGAAAGTTTAGGGGTCGCAGTTTCAGTGGTCGTTTCGGTGATCAGAATTGGCCCCCTAACGTTGGTATAGCGTTACATTTCCTCTTGTAATTCACGGGTTGTGGGCTTGTTGACATAGACCTTGGACTTCAAATAACCCCAAAAGAAGAAATCTACGAAAATCACCATTAAAATTCTCAATTGACTCAGGATTTTCGGGGAACAACCCCTCCCCCTTTTTACGTTTTTCGACGACTTTATAATTTTAAACTCGATTTTCAGGGTCAAAAAGCATTGCTTTATCCTTCAAATTGCCCCTTGGGGACAAGAAAGGTTCAAATTAATAAAATATGATAAATTTATAACAAACGGATAGGTTTAAGGGGTAATTACCCCCCTAAAAATGCAAAAAAATCGTTAAAAATAGTAGGATTTGTTTTTTTTTGGCAACAGCTGGTTAACTCGGCTGCGTACCTTTTTTTCGCTGCTCTTGATATTAACAAATTGTTCTTTATTTACTAAATTCATCGCTCTATTTTGGCTTTCTAAGCTTAAATTAATGTTATATTAGTCATTTGTACACTATTTAGCTTCAAATATCAATAAAATGTCGTCGTGTAGAAACTGCAAGGTATGCAACAGGGAGGTGGCTGCTAAGGAAGACATTTTGATGTGCTCCGGTGTATGTAGTGCAGGATTTCACGCGCTTTGCGCAGGCTTTACCACTCAGCAATTCAATAAACTTTCAAAGACAAACAAGGCAAAATGGATTTGCATGGCATGTACGCAATCTACTAACACAACGTCAACGAGCTCTCCCAGCCCTGTCGCTACAACTATCCTAAATAAAATCCAGGAGCAAACCGAAGATCTTAAGAACCTCATGAATCATAAGTTTGATGAAATCACTTCGTCAATTGAATTCAACAGTCAAGTTATCGGAGATTTAAAACTGAAAATTGAGGCACTTCAGAATGACAACAACGATCTACGAGGTAAACAAGACCAGCTAAGTTCTGTGAATCGTGAGTTGCAGCTAGAGATCCACAATCTAAAGAACGAAATCGTCGATCTAAAACAGTACACCCGCCGTTGCAACATGGAGATTTCTGATCTTCCTGAGGCTGATAACGAAAATATTTTGGATGTAATCACTAAGATCCAGGATATCACTAAAGTCAACCTTGTTGAAAACATCAATGTAGTGCATCGAGTTCCAAGATTTAACAAAGAGAAACCTAAACCTATCATCTGCCAATTCAAATCGAAAGCAATTCGAGATGATCTTTTAAAAAAACTCCGTGCTTCTAACCTATCTGCTCTTTCAGTGAATTCAAGATTTCCCGACTCACCTGTGTATTTCTCAGAACATCTAGCACCCGAATTGAAGCAACTATTTTTTCATGCACGTAATTTTAAGCGTGAGAAACAATATAAATACTGCTGGACTCGAGATGGAAAGATTTTTATCCGTAAAAGTGAGACCTCCAAGATATTTCGTATAAAATGCATAGAAGACATTAATGCTATTTCCGATTAATAATTTTGATGTGCCAGTTCCAGAATGTCGTTCTATAATTGATTTGGAGGACTTTGTCAAGTTTTTTCTTTCCTCAAGTAATGTAGATTTTAATATAATACATGTAAACATTAGAAGCCTACGTGCTAATTTTGATTCTTTTTTGTCTTTGATTTCCAATTGTATTCAAAATATATCAGTTGTTATTTTATCCGAAATTTGGATTTATAATTATGAATCTTGCTTTTATTCTTTAGATGGTTTTGATTCTTTCTTTTGCTGTAGAGAGGATAATCGTTCTGGTGGCGTTGCTGTATTTACTAGAAGTAATTTAAATTTCACCAAACTGGTTACATCCTTTACCTCTGCTGAAACTATTTTATTACACTCAAAGTCATATAACATCACTCTATTCTCGATTTATCGCAACCATGACTTCAATATTGATTTTTTTAATAGTGAACTGAGATACAATTTCTACTCTAATGCAACCTAATATAATTTTAATAGGGGATATTAATATTGATATTTTAAATAATGAAAGTAATACAAATGAATATTTGAATATTTTATCTCAATTTGGATTTTTCAGTTACGTTAATAACCCCACCAGATCGAGTTTACACTCATCTACTTGCATAGATCATATCTTTGTTAAAACAAGTTCTCTTGGAGTAATCGCTGGTATTTTTCAATATGATCTAACAGATCATTATCCTACTGTGTGTAAGTTACAATTTCCTGTAGCACCAAGTCCCCTTAGTTTACCTGAATATTCTCTATCTTTAAATTACTCTCAGTTTTATGAATATTTAGCTTCTTACAAATTTAACTTTAATTTTGATTTTGGTCTTGATCAGCAATACCAAAGATTAACTTTGGAAATTAATAATATAAAAAATAACTGTAAGTTCCGTAAACCTTTACGTAAGAAATGCAAACAAATTTGGATAACTATTGAAATTCTGGTGCTGATAGGAAGAAAGGAAATACTTTTTAAAAAATGTAAAAAATATCCTTTTGATCTCATGTTTAAAACGGCTTATAAAACTACAGTCTCAGAACTAAAACGTGTAATTAAGTATACGAAAAATCAATTCTATAAAGATAAATTTGATTCTTGCATTTCAAGTAAGCAAAAATGGAATTTTATAAATAGCATTTCTAACCATGATGGTAAAAAGATTAGGACACTCCCCGAGACGTTAAATGACTTTGATTTAGCATCTGAATTTAATATCTTGTTTAACAATACAAATCAAAGCTCCTTAAATATTGAAAGAGCGAGGTACCAACGATATTTAACGCCTTGTATTTCGTCTTTTGTATTTTACGAAATAACAAATTCTGATGTTTTCGACTCGATATAAATTCTTTCTCTAATTTAAATTCTGTAGACTATGATGGTATAAGTTTGAGATACTTAAAGCTAATTGCTAATAATAATATAGATTTTTTGACTAAATTTATAAATTCTGCTTTTATGACTTGTGAATTCCCGGACTCTTTGAAGCGAGCTACCGTAACTCCTATTTTTAAATCTGGTTGCAAAAATTCTCTTTCAAATTATCGCCCTATATCCATTTTGCCCTCCTTTGCTAAGGTGATTGAAAAGATAATATCTAAGCGCATCTTTAAGTTTTTAAATTATACTCACTTCTTTGCCGATAACCAATACGGCTTTCTTGAAGGCCGCTCTACTGAAATGGCTCTTCTAGAATTTTCCAAGTTTATTTTTAAAAGTATAGATGATAGTAGACATACAGTAGCAATTTTTTTAGATCTTAAAAAAGCTTTTGACAACGTAAATCATTCTATATTAATTGATAAACTACATAATGCTGGATTTAGAGGAGACTCTCTTAAATGGTTCATTTCATATTTAACAGGTAGAATGCAAAGGGTAAAAATAGTGAATAGTTTCAGTGATTTTTGTCTAACAAATCGGGGTGTCCCACAGGGGTCTATCTTAGGTCCCTTGTTTTTTCTGATTTATATTAATGATTTTTGTAAATTAAACATAAATGGTAAAATTTTAACATACGCTGATGACACAGTTTTATTGTATTCTTCCACTAGCAAAAATGACTTGCTTAACCAAATAGAAGTTGATTTAATTGAAATAGGAACTTGGTTAGAAGCTAATGATTTAACCTTAAATTTAAATAAAACAAAATACATCCACTTCAGCCTAAGACCTTCAAATTTAAACTTAAATATCAAATTTCATTCTTTGCCTTGTAATGGTAATACAAGTATTTGTTCGTGTTATACTCTTCAGCCGCCTGTACAAAGCATCAAATATTTAGGACTATATATAGATTCAAACCTGAAATGGAAAACTCATATCAAAGAGTTGGGGAAGCGATTGCGTTTTGTTCTTTTCAAGTTTTACCATCTCAAAAATAAAGTTAATTCAAATTTTTAAAATCCTTATATTTTGCTTGGTTTTATTCATTAATCAATTATGGTATTACTATTTGGGGCGGTGAGTATGTATCAAATCTTCGACCTTTAATATCTATACAAAATAAATGCTTCAAAATTTTAAGGCCCCAATGTAGCCCCCTTAGATTTAGTTTCCTAAAGTTGCTACCTTTTCGACATAATGCTTACTTTCGTATTTTACTTTATATATTCCGGAATAAATCCCAATTTAAAATGAAAAGCATACAATATAACACTCGATCCAAAGACACTTTTGAAATTCCAAGTTTCTCCAAGGACATTTTTTGTAAACATTTTTATTACCTTGCCCCTAAACTGTTCAATAGTCTACCTGTACAATACTGGCAAAAAAAATCGACTCAGACCCTATATCTCCGGAACGGCTTGTGATATAAAGACAAATAAGGTATAATTTTTCATGATTTGAAGTATTCTATATACAGAAAATTTTTCAAGTTCTTAGGGGGTCGTCTTCATATTAAACGAAACACCAACTTAAGTTTTTCCTATGGAAACCATCAAAGATAATTCCAGATTCTGAAAGAGCACCCTTTAAAACCCCCCAAAACCAGTTTTCATGCCATTTGGTCCCCAAATGAAGCCAGGAGTGGGGGTTGAAGTTCGTCGAATTTACGTTGAAATCTCGTTTTTTACGTTGAATTCTCGATTTTGATCCTTTCAACCATTAACCCCGCAGGATCAAAATCGAGAATTCAACGTAAAAAACGAGATTTCAACGTAAATTCGACGAACTTCAACCCCCACTCCTGGCTTCATTTGGGGACCAAATGGCATGAAAACTGGTTTTTGGGGGTTTTAGAGGGTGCTCTCTCAGAATCTGAAATAATCTTTGATGGTTTCCATAGGAAAAACGAAAGTTGGTGCTTCGTTTAATATGAAGACGACCCCCTAAGAACTTGAAAAAATTTTTGTATATAGAATACTTCAAATCATGAAAAATGATACCTTACTTGTCTTTATATCACAAGCCGTTCCGGAGATATAGGGTCTGAGTCGATTTTTTTTGCCAGTATTGTACACTTAATTAGTATTAGTAAATATTCAACATTTAAAAGAATATTATTTGAATTTTTATTAAACATTGACGACGTTGATATATATTTTTCACTTTGAAGCATTTTATTTTATAATGTTACCCAGCTTTTTTGCCATTTTTTTAGTGTTTCTATATAGTGTCTTATTTTTTTTTCTTTATTTCTGTTATGAATATCTTTCTCTTATGCCTGTACGGGAAGAGTGTTTCCCCTTGGCATATCATATGTTTTTTCTCTATTACTTGTATTTATTTTGTAAATAAAATTTGTTTGTTTGTTAATTTGTTTGTTTGTTATTTCGCTTATTTTTTACGCAATTCTTCTTTAAAGGGTCCTAACCCTTCCCCAAGGACCCAAATTTGATGACAATATGCAGCAATAATTTTTACTAAAAGCGGTTGAGCGCCCCAAAAGCACCCACGGCAGGGTTCAATGCCGCACTTAGAATTAAACTTCTGTGCAAAATAAAAGTAAAAATGCTACCAACTGAATTTTAGCTGATTCTTGTGTGAAATGACCTGCTGAAGTCAAATATGACAACCATTTTCTTCTATCACCCTCAGTTTTTAAGAGGATGTCCCCTAATTGTTATCCACAGCCGTGCATCTATTAACATCTTGAATCATGGAATCCTCACTCCCTAAAACCGGTCAGTTGTTAAAGAACTGAAGAGTTTGTACTTAGGATAAGACCCAAAATATAAGAAAAACGTCATTTGTAATCTTTTCAAAATAATCAATATTAATTCCTGAGCTCGCGAGCGCCTTCGCGATTCTGGGAGTCTTCCGAACTCTTTCGCGGGGGCTTCTGGGACGCTAACACCTCATCCGCTTTTAGTAAAAATTATTGCTGCATATTGTCATCAAATTTGGGTCCTTGAAGAAGGGTTAGGACCCTTCAAAGAAGAATTGCGTAGAAAATAAGCAAAATAAATAGGGTATAACAAATCCTACTATTTTTAACGATTTTTTTTTGCGTTTTTAGGGGGTAATTACCCCTTAATTTTTTTTTTTTTAATTTTTTAAAAATTTCACAAATTCACCTGAAGATCAGACAATCCGTATAGGTCAGGGGTCGGCAACCTATTGAAACGGAAGAGCCAAATGTAACAGTTTACAAAATTTCCCAGTTTTTAAAGAGCCACTATTTTTTTTTGCTTTATTGGTATTGTAAAAACGCAAATGTAATAATGCTTTTTTAATATACATTTTGATTTTAGATTGGGAGGGTGATTTTAGTTGGGGAGCATTTTTACCCGACATTTTTTTTCTGGGGTAGGTACCTCCTTTCGAGCAGGGTACTTTTTTTGCATCAAGTTTTAAATGAGTTACGTACACAATAGTTTTAAATGAGTTGTACACATTGTATAAACAATTTGAATTCATGGAAAAATTGGAGGATCTGGGGGTCCTCCTCCAGAAAAAATTTTGGAAATTTTCCCTTCAAAATCGTGTTTTAGCTCATTTTTGCTTTTTCGATTGCACCCTAAAAGCACCTTTCATAATTTAAGTGGCAGAATTTTCAAGGAAAATACTAGTATAGTTAAAAAACAGCAAAATTTCGAGGGGATGTGGATCCCCACTTGATAAAAATTTTGGAAGTTTGCCCCTAAAAATAGTGTTTTAATTAGTTTTAGAAATTCTATAACGACCAAATAAGGATCACTTCTCTTAAGGTGCCTGCCTACCTATGGAAGATTTTTTTTATAATAATTAAAATTTTGACCTAATTTGTGGTTGATACAATTAAATGCATCTAAAAACTATGAATAACATAAAAAAAATTAAAATATTGATTAAAATTTTCATATTATTGAAGAATTTATGCATGAAAATCACAAAAAAAACGTCTTTCCGCAAATCAGCATAACTCAAATTCATATGAAGATATTTTTGTTTTGTAAAGTTTGTTATCCTCGTGAACTTGTGTTTTAGGAGGCCTACTACTTTTATGTCTAAATTTATTTAATATCAAAAGTTACAGAACCAAACGTGAAAAATGAAAAAAAAACCCACCAAAATTCAGTAAAGTTTTAAGTTATACTATTCATAAAATAAAAAATATTACACCCACAACCAAAAAAATAGTAGGGCTCCTAAATCATATTATGTCAAGTATTTTCCCCAATTTTTATAGAAATCCATTCATAATATTTTGAGTTATGCAGTTTTGCGGAGAAGGGAAATAGCGAAAATGTGATTCTGAGAAAAACGCGAATTTCTTTATTTTTTCCTTAATAAAATGCCTATTTAGCTGTAAGTAAAATTTCTGTAACTTTGGTTCTAGGAAAGATAAAGACAAAATTCAAAGGCACTGTATATTTGGACGGCTTTTTTCAACTAAACTCTACTCTAATTTCCACGGCTAGGCTACAGCTCGGCGTTTCATTGGTTCAATCACTAAGCGCCGAGACTGCTACGTAATCACGAGACCTACAGCGCATGCGCCACTGGCCGTTTTGGCCGTCCAAATATACACTTCGAAATTCAAACTGATTTGGAAAGCTAAAGATGTGCTTTTTGAAATAAGATAATAAAATTCTTTTTGAATTTTGGGTCCAAAACGGCGTTTTTTAGGTAGGCAGGCACCTTAAGTCACAGAATTTTCAAGGAAAATCAGCACATATTCCAAAATTTTTAGGAGTGTTTAGTTCTCCCCCAGAAATTGTTTTGAATTTTATCCTTAAAAGTAGAGTTTTAATTTTGACTCATCTTGAGAACTTAAAAATATATTTTCTGATTTTTAAAAAAAAGTTTTGGTAGTAAATTATAAATTTTTTCGTATGGAACTGGAGAGCCACAACTTCAAATCGAAAGAGCCGCATGCGGCTCGCGAGCCGCAGGTTGCCGACCCCTGGTATAGGTGAATCCATCACATACATACAAGAACAGTTACACTAACATCCATGCCAAACGGGGATTCGAACCCCAGACGTACGGCTTCGCTGTCAAGTGCTCTAACCAATAGGCCAGTACGTCGGCTATCCCCATCCATTTGTTATAAATGTATCATATTTTATTAATTTGAATCTAAAGCAATGCTTTTTGACTCTGAAAATCGAGTTTAAAGTAATAAAATATTTGAAAAACGTATAAAGGGGAGGGGCTGTTCCCCGAAAATCCTGAGTCAATTGGGAACTTTAATGGTGATTTTCGTATTCAGCGACCCGAAATCTATAAGAAATGACTATTTTCGTTAAGGAAAAAATTTTAAAGGTCAAATTTGTTGAACAGTGTAATGAAAACATGTTTTGTATCGTATAACGCTCCATTTTTACTTACCCTCCTAAACTCTCAGCTGTCAAATTGATCTTTTTTCAGGGTTTCCAACAATTTACTGCAAAAATGGCGGCAAATTCAAATGTTGCGTTAATTTTGGGACATTCTTTACAATGCCAAACCCTAAGCATGTTTCACTTTTAATAACTCTAGTTGTAGTTAGTTCTAATTTTACAGAAAAGCAAAAGTTATGTTACAAGTAACACTATAATTTTTAATAGTAGATAAAACCATTTATACTTTATAATACAATGATTCCCAAACTGTGATCCATTGAGCACCTGGTGCTCCTCCTAATATCTTCAAGTGCTCTACGAAGACACAGTTTTTTTTCCTGTTATGTTCTGCGGGAATGTATCTTCAAAAAAGTTAGCATAAAACTCCTCGTTTCAAAAGTGGTCTGTGCATGGAAAAGATTCATCTATACATCTTTATACACTCACTTCCAAAAGTTAAGCACGGAATTGTTTTTTAACCTAACACCTAGTAGAATTATTTTTCATATATGAAAATCATACCACAAGATGTTCAACTAGTGGGAATACAGGGCCCGAGAATAAATTTTCCCTACCTATAGTTTAAGGGTGTAAATGGGCCCTGGGCCCTCTATTGAAAATGGAGTTCCATTACACATTTGGAGCAGTGACAGAAACATCTATGTGAGAGGTATTAAATGGAAAATTTTATGTTTTTTCTAAAGAATATTTTTATTCATAAACTCAACGCATGTTTTCAAAAGTGTGTGCTACCTTTAAATGGCATTTTTAATGTTTTATTGAGAGATATCGGTTTAGTCATCATGTTTGGCAAGTTTTAGCCTCTGGGTCATTTTTGGTAAGTGGTAGTGGTATCAGACCGTCAACCATGTTATTTAGTAGCTCTTACATGTGCTTGAAGGTTTTTAGGTCTGGGGACCCAGAAAGTACCCTTATTCTTTCAACATCGTTACTTATAAAAAAAACTTTAAGATAGCCAAATTGTGATTTTTTGCAGCTTTTTCACTCTGAAAGATAAATCCTTGACCCAAAATGTCTTTTAAAAGGAGGAAATGGGACATGAGAACACATGTATACAATTGTAGACATTAGTGAAAAGCTCTGTGGCATATAGGGGGTGTTGAAACGGCACAAACAATTGTATAGTTTTACAGAAACGGCATTTGTTATTAGCGTTCAAAAAAGGATATTTTTTGAGTGTTTATGGATGAACACATGTATGAAAAGAAAGAAATATCTCTAAAAATATATCGATTCTCTTTTAAAATGCGTTTTTAAGAGATCGAATTTCTTCTCTGAAACTATTGCCGTTTCAACACCCCCTGTATGCCGCAGAGCTTTTCACTGATGTCTGCAATCGTTCACAAGTGTTCTTATGTCCCATTTGCTCCTTTTAGAACACATATCAGGTCGAGGATTTATCTTTAAGAGTGAAAAACCTGCAAAAAATCACAATTTTTAATTTAGTTTTTTAAACATTAATAAATAGAGTCGTAACTCACGCTACGTGATCTTGTAGCGTGAGTTACGACTCTATTTTAATTAATGTTTAAAAAACTAAAATTCTTAAAATATTCGCAATACTTATTTTAAATTAATAGCATAAACTTCAATATGCATGATTTTTTAGAAAGAAAATAATAGTTATTTCTATATTAAAAAATTATTTGAAATTGCAATTTTGAAAAAAATGTAGCGTGAGTTACGGTGGAATTGCCCAAAAGCTCAACAACTACAAATGTCTTTCTCTCATTTTTTTAACTAATGGTGATTTTCTTTTGAATATTTTTAAAATTCTATTAAACCTTTAAACATCCTTTCATGAAAGAGATTGAAAGACCTCAATCAGACGCATGCGCGTGTTGAAATCAATGACGACTGACTGAATGAATGAAAGACGACTGATGAAACCCTCCATCTTGCAGAGTGCCCGGAGGAATGGCGCGGGGAGCGGCAAGGTGGACTGCGCAAGAAGCATCGCCGCAACCGCACCACCTTCACCACCTACCAGCTGCACGAGCTGGAGCGCGCTTTTGAGCGCTCGCACTACCCCGACGTCTACAGCCGAGAGGAACTTGCCGTCAAGGTCAACCTGCCAGAAGTCAGGGTGCAGGTGAGCGGATTCGACAATGTTGTGAAAGATTTCGTAGTTGGGTTAGGTAGGTTCACAAACTTTGGGATGAGTCGTTACTAAATTTTTGGCACTGCCCTCTCCCTTTCTGCCGAGAAAAAACAAGCTACTGCAGAGCCAACGATAGTAAAAGGGTCACGTGCTTCTGACAGAAGATGGAATTATTTTGAAGGGGAGAAGGTAAGAACTGATGGGAAAGTGGAGGAGACATTTGCTTGCTCACTGGAAGCCGTTTTGTCTTTTACTTTCCAGTTTCTAAGATGCGTTCTCGGGTTTTGGGGAGACATATCCCCAAATCTCACCATCGGGCAACGACAGATCAACCACCTGATGAATAGAGTCCGGAAAGGAGACAAAGTAATCGCAAACAAGTGAACTCATCTCAGCTTCCAATAAAACTCCAAAGTAAAAGTCAAAACGGCTTCCAGTGAGCAAGCAAATGTCTCCTCTTTCCCTCGATCAATTTCTTTCTTTCTCCCCTTAGAAATAATTCCATCGTCTGTCAAAAGCACGTGACCCTTTTACTATCTTTGGTTCTGCAGTACAGTTTGCAGTTCTGGCAACTTTTTGTCAATTCACCAATCCCGCCAACCAAGACCCAACTACGGAATCTTTACCTTAATATTCCCCTTAAGAGGTCCAACTCCATTAGCTGTCTGGTTAAAAATTGCCAAAATAGTAATTTGAACAACAAATATTCTAATATCGCCAAATCTTTATTACTTTATTGAAAACCCACAGACGAAAGATAATGGTGGAGGGAGCAATGGCAATCCAAAATAGGCTTAGATAAATCCCAGAAAGACCCCCTAAGTCATGTGATGGAGATCTTACTGGAAATTATTTTCACTGCCGAACTTCTTAGTGGTATAGTGTTGCTAATGGGGTCTTGTGCTGTCATTGGTTTGCGGGTACAGGCTACTGTTAACTTAATGTTACTGTAATAGTAAATAGTAGTTTTGAAATAGTAAATAGTAGCTCATTGCCAGAAGCCATACTAATATCGGGTTATATTTTTTGGAGACGATTCAATGGAAAACTCACTCAATTTCTGTTTCTCCTCTACGGATAATTTATATATAACTGTTTATTTTAATCGGTTAGTTTGCAGGCGATGTATTATGTGAGACAAATAACGGATATGAACCTATTGGAGAATGTTAACACACTTATCCGCATCAGTTGTGGTATGGGAATCTTTCTTGACAAATTGAATGAATCCCTGCATGATACCTCAAAAAGAAGGTATTAGTATCACATCGTGATTCGTCCTCTTGGTCTTACCGAAATTGTTATCCTGCAAAAAATCGGATAAAACATAATGAAATGAAAAAATTTATTACATGAGGTACATCAGTATGATAGAAATTGGACCACTTGCTAAACCGTGGGGTGAGTTTTAAAACATGCAATATTAATCTTTTAGCCAAGGAATGGAGTTCCTTTAAATTAGTGTAATGGTATTTAGAAAAATGATGATCGGAGAAGGAATTTTCAAAGATCATACAGTTTCAATGATCAATGTATGATCATTGAAAATTCCTTCCCCGATCATCATTTTTCTAAATACCATTAAGGGAACTCCATTCTTTGGCTAAAAGATTGATACTGCGCGTTTTAAAACTCACCCCACGGTTTAGCAAGTGGTCCAATTTCTATCAAATATATGATGTAAGTAGTACGAATACTGATGTACCTCATGTAATAAATTTTTTCATTTCATTATGTTTTTTTTTCGTTAAACGGGCCTTGGCAAAACGTCCTTTTGTAACGCTCTCGCACTACATTAGGTCCTAGCTCTTTAACGGTGTATCTCCGCCCCCTCTACCTACCCTACCCAGTTTGTACTACGAATTTAGGACCACCCTGTATAACGGTAGTTAGTTATGCTTTACAATAAAAGGTGAATAATCACCTTTTCCTGATAACGAATCATTGGTACTTAAATAATTGATTGCACATACATGACTTGCATTAAATTTAATTTCACCAGTTTGTGTTAACTGTTTTTGCTAATCTGTTTGTGTTGTGCTAATAGAACTAATTAAATAAGTTGTTATTTATTCCCAGCATTCATTTTGTATTAACACGAGCTTTTGTTTATGCCTTCAGAAGGGCGGAACCTGTAACAAAAATTCGAATTTCGGTCACTTTCCTTTCAGTTTGATGGCAGAAACTATTGGGTTGTCCCATAAGTTCTGTTACTTTTTACAAAGTTTCGTGTTTGAAAATTTTTTATGAAAAACTGGTAATAGGTTGAGATTTCAAACAAAAGGGATTTTGATATATGTATATTTATGAACATAATGTGGGATTTTGGTAGTTCTCGTGATATTATTTCTTTTCAAAATGGTGGTTTGAAAAAAAGACCACAAACGACGATTTTCGCGTAATTTTTTTCTTTTGTTTAAAAAACTAGGAAGAACGCATAATTCAGGGCTAAAAAAAGTTTTACTATATATTTGAAATGTTTAGTTTAAGATGTCATAGTTTCAAGATAATTCGATAAGTTTAACTTAGGAAATTTTGGTCCCAAACATAACATCTATTGCAAAAATTTACCTCAATAATGTTAGTCATTTCAAAGAAATTTTTACGAAAAAAAGCATCAAAATCAATAAAAAAGCTTAGGAAAGACCCAAGTATTCAAAATATGCAGTATATTAAATTTTATCTGAACTTAAGCTCAGAAAATAGTGCGCACAATGCAAGCGCGCAACGTTTTAGCTTATCACAATTACACTCGCTGAACTTACGCTCAGCGAACAAAGCAATTTTCTTCGCTTCATACGAAAACATTACAATAAAAACAACTCCTTGGCAATTAGAAATAAATCAATTGAATGATATTATGAAAAGGTACTTTCAAAGCATTAATGGCATCAATTCAATGCATTAACAAGCATTATGGTTCAAAAAACACCTGTAGTTGGGTGGCTTATTACAAAAAAACTGCAAAATGTGATACTTTCATGAAACTTTCAGGGATGTTAGATAATCATATAAGAACTAAAAAATCGATGGGAGCCCAAAATTTTAGGGCGTGGTTTGACCGTTATGACGTCATAACAAGATGGCGACCAAGGGCCTATATTCGGTTCTTTTAATGACAGAAAGACATTTTTGGGGTCAAATATTATGTTTTAAAGGTCAAAAAACATGATTCTGATGAAAAAACGTGCAATTTTATTTTAAAAAGTAACTAAAATTCAATAAAAGCTCGAAATAATAATACAGTCTATCGCCAGTTGCGTCAAAAAACATTATTTGAAAAATTATTTTTTTCGACGGTTTTATATGTTTTTTGGGGTGCTGATTCCGAATATCTAGTTCACTTCCACGTGGAAGGTTGGCTTCATATCGAAAAATACAAAAATATGCAAAAAAGTCGCAAAATTTTTACTCTTTCTTCGGATTTTCGCTTATATTTTAAAAAATATTAGTTTCTCGAAAATTATTTAAACTACAAAGTTGGAGTAAATAAAATTTCCTACAAAATGCAATATTTAATTTTTGTTTTCCGAAGAATAGTTTTGACGTTATAACGCATTGAAAAACAGATAAATTTAACACAGCATAATATAAACAGAGGATGTTTGTTTCTCTGTTTTTCAGTGTGTTATAAAGTCAGAACTTTTCTTTGGAAAACAAAAATTAAATAGTGCATTTTGTAGGAAATTTTATTTACTCCAACTTTGTAGCTTAAATAATTTTCGAGAAACTAATATTTTTTAAAATATAAGCGAAAATCTGAAGAAAGAGTAAAAATTTTGCTTTTTTTCGCATATTTTTGCGTTTTTCGATATGAAGCCGACCTTCCACGTGGAAGTGAACTTGATATTCGGAATCAGCACCCCAAAAAACATATAAAACCGTCGAAAAAAATAATTTTTCAAAAAATTTTTTTTGACGCAACTGGCGATAGACTGTATTATTATTTCGAGCTTTTATTGAATTTTAGTTACTTTTTTAAAAAAATTTAACGTTTTGTCATCAGAATCATGTTTTTTGACCCTTAAAACATAATATTTGACCCCAAAAATGTCTTTCTGTCATTAAAAGAACCGAATATAGGCCCTTGGTCGCCATCTTGTTATGACGTAAAACCACAACCTAAAATTTTGGGCTCCCATCGATTTTTTAGTTCTTATATGATTATCTAACATCCCTGAAAGTTTCATGAAAGTATCACATTTTGCAGTATCAAGGCATTTTTATGTAATAAGCCACCCAACTACTGCCTTTAATTACTTCATACCAGCTGCTTAGAAAAACAATAGGCGTGCTTTAAAAAACACGTGAAATTGTCAATATATGAAGTTTTAAAGCCAAAATTTCCAACCTTAAACTTATCGAATCATCTTGAAACTATGACATCGTAATCTAAACATTTCAAATATACAGTAAAACTTTTTTTAGCCAAGAATTATGCGTTCTTCCTAGTTTTTTAAACAAAAGTAAAAAATTACGCGAAAATCGTCGTTTTTGGTCTTTTTTTCAAACCGCCATTTTGAAAAGAAATAATATCCCGAGAACTACCAAAATCACACATTATGTTCATAAATATACATATATCAAAATCCCTTTTATTTGAAATCTCCACCTATTACCAGTTTTTCATAAAAAATTTTCAAAGACAAAACTTCCTAAAAAGTAACAGAACTTATGGGACAACCCAATATTTTCACAGTGTAAATTTACACTATATCAGCAATCAGGTGTTAATTACTTTTATATCTAATTACAAAGTAACTCGTTAGAAAAATACACGGTTTCCCATTATTTTTAGCATTAGCAACTATGAGCCGAAACTGCATCACATCTGTTTGGAAATGTATGCGTGCGAGTAAATTTATCTCGTTAGCACATCTCCCAGGCTGAACTCACAGATATGGACGAAATTTTTAGGGGAGTGTAGATGACTCAAAACACTTACAGTGAAAAATTTGCTGTGGAATTACAGCAGAAAAGCCGTAAAAAGTTCTTAAAAAAATCATCATTTTTAACGCCAAATGCAACCTTACAAGGAGAGAAATGCAGACGAAGCTTAAAATGCTTAAATGAACTGATTGCATTTCCTCTGAAGCAGTTTAAATCAGCCAATCAAAAAAAGGTTCATCAAATGCACGCCATGTCACCATGCGGTGCTAACTGAATGGGGTTGACAACTCAGAACCCTATATTCAAAATTAATTTTCCATCTCCAAATAAAATTCCGCTACCAATGTTTCACAGTAAGTGTCTTGAGTCATATATTTCATATGCCTTTAAAGTTTTCGTCCATTTCTGTGAATTCAGATTGGGAAGGAAGATATGTATTAAGTTAATCTTTTTATTTTTTATATTTTCTTTAATAATCATAATTAATTGCTTCCTAAACCATCCGGTATTAATATGAACAGATATTTTTCTCCCTAGAATCAGAACTTCCTGGTTAATTAGACTGATTTGTTGATATGGTAATTTACAGCACACCAGTTCCACGTCTGCATGGTTAGAAAAGAACACCTAGAAAAACTTAGTTACAATTATTCAAATGTAAAGGCATTTTCACCCACCTTTTAATTTGAGAACCTCAATAAAAATTCGGTTATCTATTCTATTTCGTATTTAAAATGGCAATTCATTTTGATGGAGCATTCTTTGCTCAATAGCAAAAAGACGTTTTTTTTTAAATAAAGGGCTTTTATCCCAGGTAGCTAACACTCACCAACCCCCTAAATAGCTAACTCAGTTATTTACAGACCTCTGTGATTTGAGCAGATTGAACTCACCCTGCTCGCTCGTCCCTTCGCATCAACTCCGAAGAACCCTTATCCAATCCATATTATATAGATCGGTGGTTCCCAACCTTTTATGGCCCATCGCCCCCTTTTTTAGAGGTTGACTTAAACCTATCGCCCCTTTTCATTCTCATTGTATGTCTAATTTTAATTTGAATTTAAGTGTAAATAATAAAGCAATTTTATGTCCGGGGGTCCTCCCCCAGAAAATTTTTGGAAATAAGACTAAAAAAATAGGTTTTTAACTAGTTATGGTACACCTCTTCCGAATTTCGGACATAAATTTTTAGGTGGGATTTTGATTTTAATGAACTAATTTTTTTAAAAAATGTTGAAAAATTAAGTTCCAAGTACAAAAGGGGGTTTGGGGGTCCTCCCCCAGAAAATTTTTGGAAATTTGACCCTAAGAAACAGGGTTTTAACTTGTTTTGGTACATTAAGTCTGCATACAGTCTGTCAGTCCAGTGCTATTTTCTTTTCCCCCTTCGAATACTCATCGCCCCCCCACTTATTTATCGCCCCCTTGATAACAAAAATCGCCCACCTGGGGGCGATCGCCCCCAGGTTGGGAACCACTGGTATAGATCATCTTAAAATCTAAGATAGTTTATTGTTCTTCCTTATTGATAATTTATTCTAAATATGTTTCTTAAAAAGCCTGTCGGAAGATCAACTTTCCCGACAACCAACTTCCCTAAAAATATAATAAACCAACGAATTAATGTGCCAAGTAAAAAAATAACTTAACTACATTTGAGCTCTTCTAAAAACCAATAAGCATAAAGACTTTTAAAGAGAAAGACAGCTATCAATCTTGGAAAAATCAGGGTAGCTAAATTTAAGACGGTTTAAAAGTGCACCCGTATATGCAGTACACAGCAAATAAATAATTATTTATTTGCTGTGTCGTTTTCCAAAGCGAAGTGAATGACGTCTCAGTTGTACCGTCATTCAAAATAAGGAAATTTACAGCCAAGGAAGTGAGTGGTGCGGTAAGACGTGATGCTGACGATTGCTAATATAGGCCATAAGTATGTCCCATTCCTTTAGCAATTAAAAAGAGACAATATGACAAAATTATACAGAAAGGAAAATTCAAACGTGGAATAGTAAAAACAAAACATGATTACGCTTTGGATAGGTTTTGGTGAATTTAAGGCATATACAGGGTGTATCTGAAATGGTGCAACAAACTTTCAGGGATGATAGTAGACACCTAGACGAGTCAGAATCACATAGGATTTAGGGGTCCCATACGAAATCCCAGGGAGTTAAAAATGGAGCGACACCCAAAAAAAATCATTCAAAAGTTCCATTTGTAGAAGAACTACTATTGGTAAAAATTTTATTATGGTCTCAAAAATTGTGGTTTAATATGATCTTTAAAATTATCTCTAAAGTCTTCACTTTAAAATTTTTTTTTATTATGAAAAAAGTTAAAAAACCACAAAAAATGTGAAAACTCTGCCAAAACCTTATTTTGTATTACTAAATCCTTTCTTTTGATTTGATAATCTGAAAGATCATAGTTGAAAACCCTGAAGTTCAAAGTTTCACGTAAATACAATCAATATTAAACGCTTGAGATCCTGTTAAAGTTTTTTTTTGCATGAGGAAGCAGTTTTCTAGAGCTGTTTCCAGAACAGCTGTTTGCGCATGCAAAAAGACAAACTTTAACAGGATCTCAAGCGTTTAATATTGATTGTATTTACGTGAAACTTTGAACTTCAGGGTTTTCAACTGTGATCTTTCAGATTATCAAATCAAAAGAAAGTATTTCGTAATACAAAATAAGGTTTTGGCAGAGTTTTCACATTTTTTGTGCTTTTTTAACTTTTTTCATAATAAAACAAATTTTAAAGTGAAGACTTTTGAGATAATTTTAAAGATCATATTAAACCACAATTTTTGAGACCATTATCAAATTTTTACCAATAGTAGTTCTTCTACAAATTGAATTTTTCAAGGATTTTTTTGGGATGTCACTCTATTTTTAACTCCCTGCGATTTGGTCTGGGACCCCCAAATCCTATGTGATTCTGACTCGTCTAGGTGAACTATCATCCCTGAAAGTTTGTAGAGCCATTTCAGATACACCCTGTATAACAACCATAACAGTTGTTTTTATTATTATTTCTTATGGAAATTGTAGATATGTTTAGAATATATTTAACACATTCCTTGCCAATCACGCACTAATGCGTGATGGTAAAAAAAAGCTTGAAGCTTTGTATAATTAATACTTTTTGCATTGGTACTCTTTTATTACAGACATCTAATACAACTTCTATCTACTGCCAAGCTGAAGTCTATCGGCATGACTCTTCTAAAGCATTTCCTAATTTCTACAATTTCTAAGATATCGTTACTCACTTGCAGTCATCTATAGTCTGTTCATTTAGAATAGGCTGAAAAGAGGAGCGATACGCTCAATAACGCTAAATAACGCTCTAAACGCAGCCTCAGAGACCGCAATTATTTTGCAATATGTTTTCCTACTTCAGTTTAGGGTGGCTAGTAATTGTACAAAACCAAAGTTTCAATAGTTACTGCCTCTAGTTCATTGCTTCTCACCGGCCTATTCTAAATGAACAGACTATAGTAATTTATCGCTTTTATTGCTTGTTTTTAATGAGGTCGCAATTTGAGACCAAACTGAAAACAAGCAGTCCTCTGATTCCGGATTTAATTGCCTAAAACCAATTGAAAACTAAAGCTCCAACTAATAATTAACCCTCAGATTGTATTTTCACAATCTTAACCTTTCTATTAAGGTAAATGTGGGTATAGTGGACACTGTACCAATAGTGGCCACCTAGCTGATTAATTTTAAATAGAACGAGTTTGAGGCATCAAACAGCGTCAAAATTCATAGGCATAGTAGATTGTGCTATCAGGTAAGCTGGTAAATTACCACCGATACCACGGATCAGCATGGGAAGAATATTTAAATATTTGAAAATAACAACATCGGTCGAGTGCCTGAAATTTGATATTGCTTATTGAATCGCGTAAGGAAACTGGTATTTCGGAACTGATTTTTTTGTATTTATTACCGTTTGATTTACTTTTAAATTTATATTTAGATAAAGAAGAGTGTATAAAATGATACTGAATAAAATTTATT
Source organism: Tetragnatha versicolor (assembly GCA_024610705.1). NCBI lineage: Eukaryota > Metazoa > Arthropoda > Arachnida > Araneae > Tetragnathidae > Tetragnatha > Tetragnatha versicolor. The sequence goes on along the minus strand of JANDEH010000011.1, from coordinate 21,662,827 downwards.
TGAAAATTTGGACTTAACGAGGATTTATGGGGGTGGCCACTTTATCAACACATAATCTTAGATTTTCCAATAGTGGCCACTGCAATGGCTTCTAAAAGAAACATAAATAATATTTAATTTGAATCAGTTTTTCTTCATAAACTGTTGATTGTTGCTTTAAAATGAGTGTTGTATGAATTTGATTTCATTCTGGCATCGGGAACCAAGGTTTCAAAAACATTGAATTACTTGCTAAATTTCTCTCAAATCAGCTACAGCGTAGGCTTTGAGCCGGAAACTATTAAGTCTAATATTCAAAATTAAATAAAGCTAATTTGATTTGATCTAAAATATATTTCGTTGGGAAGGAAGATTTAATTAGAACTAAACGACTATACCTACTCAATTTCATGCATAAACCCCTCATATAGGCAGAAAAAGATAGTTGTCCACTTTTGATACAAGAGGTGTCCACCATAGAAACAACAGCTACATCTATGTGGCCAACTATAGATGCAATTTGGAGTACTTTTTAAAAATTAATTAAAAATACTTTACTCAATCTAATTAAAATTTTTAATGGTAAAATCGAAAGAAGAAGATCCAATTAACCTATAACTAGGATGAAAACCGTTTCCAAGCAAATAGGTTGTTATTTATCGTGAATTTAAGCAAAACTTTTTCTTAAAGTGTCCACTATACCCACATTTACCTTAACTTATCTATATTTTTTGGCGAAGCAGAACTCATTTTACACTCAAAATTAGCAGCTGGTAGTTAAGTAGTTTTTTTTCAAACCAGCTACCCTATCATGTTGGGCTGGTAAAATATGTTCTGAATCTGCATGATGCACATAATGTTGTTCCAATTTTTCCAGAGGAGTAATAGCTATATCTTTATATTACTGTAACGGTCATAAGTATTTTAAAAAAGGATTTTTCTGGATTTCAGGAAAATTTTTGATTTTCTAATAAAACTTTTTCTTTGAGATGTTAGTAAACGAACGCAGTAACTCTAAAAACTAGTGATTTGAAATTTAAATCAAGTATTTTTAATGAGACCAAAAGGGTACTCCACTGCATTCAAAAAATATTTTGACAAAGTACTTATGTTTTTTGTTATAGAGAAGCAAATTATGATATAGATATAATCTTGTTTGAATTATATTTCAAATCATTAAAAATGTTTTGAGGAGCAGTAAATGTATCATTAGAAGGTAATCGTTCAAAAATCGAAATTCAACTTTCTAGATAAAAATTTTAAGGAATAAATTCGTAATTTGAAATCCTGAGGACCTACCGCATGTTACAATATTCAGCCTAGCTCTTAAAGCGTCTTATATGATTTACTGAATTTCACAAAAGAGTCCTTTTAAATGGAGCGTTTCGCCGACACGTCCCAATCGTTGTCCTTACACCCAAAAATCCCTAAATTTAAGATTGGTCAGAAAACCAGGGAGGAATGAAATATTTTGTCGGTGAAACGTTCGGACACCTTTTACAAACATCCCTCCATGTACAAAATGTACAATCGGTGCACAGGAAATTTTAGGCAGGCTATGATGGCATAATTCGGCCCATATAATCATTAAAGTTGAGCAGAGGCCATATCTAATTTCATTATTTTCTGTAACCTACACTTGTAATTCACCCAATCTTTCTCCCACAGGTCTGGTTCCAAAACCGCCGCGCCAAATGGAGACGCCAGGAAAAACTCGAAAGCCAAAACGCCCTTCGCGGACTTGGGCACGTCAGCTCCGGCCTCCTCAACCCCAGTTCCCGCTCCCAGAGCCCCGTGGCCTGCCCCTCCAACCTCGCCCCCTGCGCCTCTTCGGGGGGCACCCCCCTACTCTTCGACCCCTGGCTCACCCCTTCTCTGCTGGGGCTGAGACTGCCAGGGCTCCCAGGATTCCAGCTGCACACCGTCTACCCCAGCTACCTCACCCCTGCCAGTCTTGGGGCTGCCCCGGAGCCCAGCAAGACCAACAAGGCTGCACCCCTCAACTTGTCCCTGGACCACGAAGGGGAGGTGAAGTGCGACCCCAGGAGCACTAGTATAGCCTCCTTGAGGCATAAGGCTAAGGAACATCTTCAGGTGATGAGTAAGGGACAAGTGACGTGATTAGGTCGTGGAGAACCGCCTAGGAAAGGATATCGAAATGCACTTTTTTGAAGAGTGTGGATTGTGATGAGATACAGTCTGACTGAATGCAGTTTCGTTTTGTCCATGGATGGATTTCGATTTGGACAACTTTATTATACAATTGTAGTTTCCCAGCTGTCTGATGAATTACAGCTTAGACTTGACCCCTTTCCAGAGAGGTTCTCTTCAGTGTTCTTCAAATGAAATTTCTTGTCAGAGATCCTGTTTACTTCAGATTACTTATTCATCTAAAGAGGACAGTCAAGTATTCATTATGGAGAATTATTCATATGATTGGACAATTTTTTCTGAATTCGCTAACCCTCGTGTAATTTGATCGTTTGTTAAAAATAATAATAAAGCGTAGTGTGGAATTTTATAAAAAAACATGTAGAAATATATTTTCAAATTCGAAAAAAAACTCTGCAAAATAATAATGATGTGACTAAGAAGTAATTAAAAAACTATTTTTGATTACTGTTATTCATACAAAACTTGAATTAAAAGACTAGAAAGTATTAAATTCTTTTAATAATTCTAATAAAGCAACAAGAAATTAATCACATAATTTAATTGATATAATAGCGGATATATGATTTATCAAAAAAGACTAATGAAAAAAAAAACATATTTAACCCTTTACCAGTCTAAACAAATATCACATATTTATTCTCATTTATAAAACGTTAGCATCTGAGATACCCTATTTCTTTCTATTAGCTTAACCCTCTCGGCACCAGAACATCAAAAAAGTGAAAAAAAAACTGTTTTTTCTTCTTCTCAATACATCCAAAATGCCCCTATAATTTTTTCTTGTGTGCACTCCTTCCTAGTTATTTTTGTGATCCTCATATGAGGCCATATTTTTTTCATCTTAACAGAAAATACTTGGTTTAGAACTTATTAAAAGACATGATCATAATATTAGAAGGTTACGAAATAAGAAAATATCTACCAACCTATAAAAAATTTTCTACAGAAGCTAGAATCTAGCTAGTATTTTCTCTTCACAAGCATCACAGCTTATAAATGTAAACATTGAGGTATAAATCATCTTGCTGCCATTTAGGAACGAATTCAGAAACCATGTAGAAGTCTAATATGTGATCTACATGAATCAGTGAAGTCACTGATGAAAAGAAAATAAATTTGCGTGTTTACATCATACCAAAATTGAGCTCATAAGTAGGAGCCTCATATGAGGCCCAGGGTGGCGAGAGGATTAAAACTTATTTCGTTAGAAAGGGAAACAAAAATTTGATCGTTATATAGATAGGGTCATTTACCTAGGGGTAGACCTTACTTCCATGACCCTAGGAGGCGTTGGTTCCGAATAAAATCCGTGCAACGCAATTTTGAAACACCCTGTATTCTAGTTGAAGGTGAGGATACATATTATTTTTATTTATCAGCAGTTATAGTATGTATTGTATTGTAGTTTTCATAAAGTTAAGGAAAGAGATTCAGACTTTTTGGGTATTAAAAGGAAAAGGAGTATCCGAACACTCATAAAATCTATGAGTTGTTTGTAAGTGATGTGATGAAAAAAATGCAGAGAGATGAAATATTTAAATCTGGGAAAAAACATCAAGAGTTAAATAAAATCTTTAGAAGTTTCAAGGATATTTTGAAAACATCTTAAATAAAATATCTGTTGCGTTAGTTTCATTCAGTAACAGGCATATTAACTAACTCTACCTTATCTAATCCTCATTTAAAACAGATATATAATAAGTGGAAACCTTTATCTAATTTAACGAAGTTTCATAAGAATACATATTTAACAGCAGTATCGTTATAAAATATTGATATTATTATCACTCATATCTTTCTGTTGAACTTGATAAATAAAAAGAAAAGAAGAAAGTTTAACAGTGGCTAAAGATGATATGAAGTTGAAATTTAATGACATGAAGTTTGAAATTAATTTTACTAAGTGAAGTAACCAAAACTTATTGAATTCATACAGCTAATCAGTATCGATATTTGTCTTATTTATGATTTTCTTTTTACTATTGATGATGAATTAATAAATTTCATTTCAATAAAAAAATATAACTCTGCCTCTTTATCCTCAATCTTTTTGGAATAACACGCATTTTTTGTGAAAATAAAAGAAACTTGAGTATTTTAGGATTAGCTGGGAACAAGGGTCTAGTTTTATGCTAATTCTAAAGCACAGAGTAAAAATCTAACAGAGAGTCCAAGTGACAGTTTTCCTCTCTCGAGACGCAGCCGCCAATCAGAGAGGGAGAAATATCGAAAGTGATTCCTGATTGGGTATGGAACTTCTATCAGGCGACAGGCGGGATTTTGATTTGATCGGCCCGGCGCTGCTCTTTTCCCTCCACTGCCGATTTGAGTGACGTAGAGTGGCAGTGACATACCAGGAGTGAGGTTGAGTTATTATAGGCGGTCTAGGAGCTAGGAGGCGTTGCAAACTTTGCAACGCCCGTCTATGGGAAAATCAATGCTATAAAAGGTTGCCATTTTTGAAGAAAAAAATTTTAAATTTAGAATTAAAATATACTTTTTTATTTTTAACAAAGAACTCAAACAAATATATTAAAAAATACATTAGTATGAACTAAACTACGTATAGTATATAATTATACCTATATTTTAAAGAAAGTACCCAAAAAGAAAGCAAGTTCATTTTGTTGCATCACAAATTCTTATTTTTCTCTCTATTCTAGATAAAGTTTTTCGTTAACTATTTTCAGAGAAAATTTTTTTAATTACTGATTCTAATGAGCTATTCTGATTCTATGGTATCAAAATGTCCATGTTATTATGAGGATTCCGAGTAAAGAGTTGAAATAAAAAAATTATCAATTTAAAATATTTCCATATCTTATTAACTCTCCCTCTTAAAAGTTAATCTCAATTTTAAAACCTCAAAGTTTTTCATATGCATGAAAAGCATAAAAGTATCGACTAATTCAAGCAATTAAAAGAAGCATCGTATGGCTTCACGAAAGATGTATGATGATTACCTGAAAAGCATAATAAGCTACTCTCAGACGTTTTTTCCCTCCATATTCTCATTTTACTTCATCCCGGAGTCTGACGTGTAAGAAATGTTAATTTGGAACAATTAAAATGTATTTGCGAGTTGCGAAGACCGTCGGTGTAACTGATGTCTTTTAGTAATACAGTCGAATCCGCTTAATGTGATCACGGTTAATGTTATCAATCGGATAATGTTATCGAAATCGAGAGGTTCCGATTATTCTTATTTAATTTAATGTAAAATAAATCGTTTAATGTGATCAACTAATAATCATAACTCCGCTTAATATTATCAAAATTTGTCCATATCCCCTTTAAAACGACCGCTATTCATTTTGAAGGCCAATTTTTACCAAGTAAACATGTGCTCCATGAGAACATCTGGCGATTCTTTTTTCAGAAACTCAGTATGAGTAAGAAAAATAAAACATTCCCCATATTATATTGAAAGAAAACGGTTATAGGGGAGGGGGTCCAAATTGTGATTGGTTATAAAGAAACACCAAGATCCACGCTTTGCAGATGTTTCTGATTTTCTCTTGTTTACTGGAATTCAGATTATGTAAATGGAGCGGAAAAAGAGAGACCTTTCTATAAAAATACAAAGTAAGCGATTATTTTAATTTACTGGTGTGCCTGTCATTTCGCCCACAAAAATATTTCCATCCCCCCTGCCTTCTTTTACTTCTTTCCCTATCGGGATATTTGTGGGCGAAATGACAGTCGAATCGACTCCCCTAAAATCGATGCGTTAAAAACTAATATTGTTAAGAATCGATTCTCCAGAATAAGGAATATGATTCGAGTTCCGTTTAAACGGCTTTCTAGTTTGGACAAGTTTTTAAAGAAATAAAAATAATGCGTCGCTGAAAACAGCAAAAGAACAAATTAAAGAATTAAACATTGAAAATAAAATTAAACCTTTACAATTAGATTAAGATTTTTAAAATTTCTTTAACAAAAATTCATTCTAATAAACCAAAAGAATCATTCATTGTAATAAACCAAAAGAATCTTATTTAGGCCTGGAATGCTATATTAGGTAATTAGTAACTTAGGGGCTATTAGTAGCTTTACGCTTCCTTTTTTCACATATTTGTTGTAATTTTTTTGTTTGTATCAACTTCTTCAAATCAACTCCAAAGTTCACAATGTCGGTACTATTCCAAACCGCCTCGTTCTGAAAAACCCTTCTACAGTGTCGGTTTGTTGAAAAAACTGGACTGGTCACTTCTGGGAGCTTGCTTATACTGCCCCACTAAAATAAACCAACTCCCTCAAATCAACTCCAAAGTTCACAATGTCGGTACTATTCCAAACTGCCTCGTTCTGAAAAACCCTTCTGCAGTGTCGGTTTGTTGAAAAAACTGGACTGGTCACTCACTGGAGAATTTTACATTTTCTCTTATAAAACCCCCCAGTTCATTAGGGGTTCATTTTCAATCCCCATTCCTGTGTGATTTTGAGTCATCTTGGTGTGCTCTACCCCTCTTAGAAGTTTTAAAATACTTATCTGAAACACACTTTATGTAATATATTATAATAATGTATATTTAAAGATTCTCTATTATACAATTTGAGAGTTAGCTACTATGAGTCCAAAATTATGTAAATTTATTATACTTCTCTAAAATATTATTTCACAAAACAAAAATTCCATGAGACGCACAATAGCAATACTAAAACATTTTTCAAAATACTGAAGGAAATGATGAAATGAATAATAATCATTAAATAAATACTTGTGCTTGTCATTGTTAGCTCATTTTACGCACACTGTCATCAATCCCTCTTAATCTTAACAATTACGAAGCGTAGGATATATTTAAGAAAAGTCAAAAACGCATATCTGAAAATTTTGATATTTATGTAATATTTTCAAAATTGCAAGGAATAGTATTAAGATTAAATTAAAAGAGCAACACACACACATATATCGAATTTTTTATTAACCAGGGAACCAGGAATTATGTGATAGGGGGGCCTTTCCAAAAAACGATTCGGTTGTGCAGGAGAGAATCGCTCAAAAACCATTTAAATAATTTTTTTTCAGGTCGGAAACCTTTGACCTTTTATTACATTTCCATAACTCTCAGAATCTGAAATTTCGGGAATTTAGGATAAAAATTAGGTTCCCTGGATCCGTACGTAAATCGCACTAAATTTGCAATATTTTAGAAAAACAGATAAACGATAACATGTTTTAGACCTTTAAATCTTAAAATATACCCTTCCATATAACTCATATTCGATTTTGTTGAAAATAAGTTGGTAATTAAGGCAGTAATTGGATTTTTAACAAAAATTCAGATTTCGACGAAAAAACACAAGTCCAAAGAAAGCTTATAAATCCGAAAATATCAATATTAATTTTTTATAATTTTTTTTCATAGAAGCTAATTGTTATGGCAAAGTTTTTCCAGAATTACGGGTTTCCGTGGTGATTTTTACGCGTCATACTGGATTTTTAAAACGAGACCGGAGCTTACTTATATTCAATGCCAAACACTCCATTTTTTGAGGCAAGTCGTGTAAGTAGAGTTTCGGAAAAAATTCGACCCCACCCCAAGTGCTTTACACGGATAAATCGGGAATTTTTCACAGATTACGAATATATAAATCATTAAGGTGCGTCATAATTATTTCGGTAATTTTCCGGGAAAACCGATATTCCAAGAACTACGTTTTTCCCGGATTACACCCGAACCGCTTGCTCTAGGCTTCCAAAATTTCGCTATATTTTCACCCTTAAACTAAGAAATCGAACCATGTATCACATTAAAGGATAGGTTAAAATTAAAAATCCTACTTTTTTCCCGCCAAATGCTCCCGGATTATTGGCTCCTTTTCCAGGACCCTCCGGGTAATGCAGTAACACTTTTCTGGAGCAATCAACTTTCTTTGTACTAGTTGAATATCTTTGAAATTTTAGTATGTCTTTTGCCTTTATTAGGAAATAAAAATGGTATATTACATTAAGGTTTCGCTTCGTAAGAAGGACCTCAGATTGTGTCCGAAGGTTGTCCATAATATCTCTTAAAAACCTTATAATATATAATAAATCGATCAATAGTCAACGGTATATTGTAGTATACTACTAGACAGACAACATAGTAAAATTTCCTTAAAATCGCGCAATAAATTAAATACTTTTTAAGAGTTTGAAAGAAAAAATCTTTCTACTCGAAAAAAAGACAAGTCTGTAAATCGCTAATAAATCGGTAATTATTATTTTTTTTAAAAATTCTGAAACTATTTATGAGTAAAGGACACTTGTGGCAATGTTTTCCCGGAATTTCGGGTTTCCATGATGATTCTGACGTCATAATGAAATGCATAAAACTCTTTGTCTGAATGATTCCTCAAACATATTAAAATCTCAAATTATTGGCATTATTTTTGAAGAAAATTTGAAGTAAATTGAAAATTATTTGACCCTAAATTATGAACGCAATATGGAGATGGTCCCCTAAAAAGTTTCAATTCCTGAAACCGCTTTTGATAAGCTTTCTAATGATATAAGGCACTTTAGTCAAAGATAAAAAGTAAAAAGACCGAGAACTCAAATCTGTGAAATTTTATTGGGTCATTTCAATTAAGGACCAGTAGATTCCATTCTGTTTTAAAAAAATCCTGGATGACGTCAGAATCATCATGGAAACCCGAAATTCCAGGAAAACATTGCCACAAGTGTCCTTTACTCATAAATAGTTTCAGAATTTTTAAAAAAATAATAATTACCGATTTATTAGCGATTTACAGACTTGTCTTTTTTTCGAGTAGAAAGATTTTTTCTTTCAAACTCTTAAAAAGTATTTAATTTATTGCGCGATTTTAAGGAAATTTTACTATGTTGTCTGTCTGGTAGTATACTACAATATACCGTTGACTATTGATCGATTTATTATATATTATAAGGTTTTTAAGAGATATTATGGACAACCTTCGGACACAATCTGAGGTCCTTCTTACGAAGCGAAACCTTAATGTAATATACCATTTTTATTTCCTAATAAAGGCAAAAGACATACTAAAATTTCAAAGATATTCAACTAGTACAATGAAAGTTGATTGCTCCAGAAAAGTGTTACTGCATTACCCGGAGGGTCCTGGAAAAGGAGCCAATAATCCGGGAGCATTTGGCGGGAAAAAAGTAGGATTTTTAATTTTAACCTATCCTTTAATGTGATACATGGTTCGATTTCTTAGTTTAAGGGTGAAAATATAGCGAAATTTTAGAAGCCTAGAGCAAGGGGTTCGGGTGTAATCCGGGAAAAACGTAGTTCTTGGAATATCGGTTTTCCCGGAAAATTACCGAAATAATTATGACGCACCTTAATGATTTATATATTCGTAATCTGTGAAAAATTCCCGATTTATCCGTGTAAAGCACTTGGGGTGGGGTCGAATTTTTTCCGAAACTCTACTTACACGACTTGCCTCAAAAAATGGAGTGTTTGGCATTGAATATAAATAAGCTCCGGTCTCGTTTTAAAAATCCAGTATGACGCGTAAAAATTACCACGGAAACCCGTAATTCTGGAAAAACTTTGCCATAACAATTAGCTTCTATGAAAAAAAATTATAAAAAATTAATATTGATATTTTCGGATTTATAAGCTTTCTTTGGACTTGTGTTTTTTCGTCAAAATCTGAATTTTTGTTAAAAATCCAATTACTGCCTTAATTACCAACTTATTTTTAACAAAATCGAATATGAGTTATATGGAAGGGTATATTTTAAGATTTAAAGGTCTAAAACATGTTATCGTTTATCTATTTTTCTAAAATATTGCAAATTTAGTGCGATTTACGTACGGATCCAGGGAACCTAATTTTTATCCTAAATTCCCGAAATTTCAGATTCTGAGAGTTATGGAAATGTAATAAAAGGTCAAAGGTTTCCGACCTGAAAAAAAATTATTTAAATGGTTTTTGAGCGATTCTCTCCTGCACAACCGAATCGTTTTTTGGAAAGGCCCCCCTATCACATAATTCCTGGTTCCCTGGTTAATAATAAATTCGATATATGTGTGTGTGTTGCTCTTTTAATTTAATCTTAATACTATTCCTTGCAATTTTGAAAATATTACATAAATATCAAAATTTTCAGATATGCGTTTTTGACTTTTCTTAAATATATCCTACGCTTCGTAATTGTTAAGATTAAGAGGGATTGATGACAGTGTGCGTAAAATGAGCTAACAATGACAAGCACAAGTATTTATTTAATGATTATTATTCATTTCATCATTTCCTTCAGTATTTTGGAAAATGTTTTAGTATTGCTATTGTGCGTCTCATGGAATTTTTGTTTTGTGAAATAATATTTTAGAGAAGTATAAGAAATTTACATAATTTTGGACTCATAGTAGCTAACTCTCAAATTGTATAATAGAGAATCTTTAAATATACATTATTATAATATATTACATAAAGTGTGTTTCAGATAAGTATTTTAAAACTTCTAAGAGGGGTAGAGCACACCAAGATGACTCAAAATCACACAGGAATGGGGATTGAAAATGAACCCCTAATGAGCTGGGGGGTTTTATAAGCGAAAATGTAAAATTCTCCAGTGAGTGACCAGTCCAGTTTTTTCAACAAACCGACACTGCAGAAGGGTTTTTCAGAACGAGGCGGTTTGGAATAGTACCGACATTGTGAACTTTGGAGTTGATTTGAGGGAGTTGGTTTATTTTAGTGGGGCAGTATAAGCAAGCTCCCAGAAGTGACCAGTCCAGTTTTTTCAACAAACCGACACTGCAGAAGGGTTTTTCAGAATGAGGCGGTTTCGGATATAAATTTTATGGTAGAATTTTCGCAATTTGGAAAACTTAATATAAAATATAGCTGTAATAATAATGTTACAAGTACTAAGGGGGTTCTAGGGGCCCACTCCAGTGGTGTAGCCAGGAAAAAATTTCAGGGGAGAGATATTGAAATTTTGGGGGGATATGAGGTAAATTTGGTCCTTTTCCATGGTCAAAAAAGGAAAATTTCTGAATTTCGGGGGGATATATCCCCAAATACCCCTTGGATACGCCACTGGCCCATTCCAAGAAAATATAAGTAAAAACATATTTTTTCCAACTCAGTTTGGTACGCCTCATTCAAATTTAGGAAATGCATTTTATGGTTGAATTTTTGCGATTTGTCGAACTTTTAATAAAAAACAATGTTGTAATAATAGAGTTACAAGTACCAAGGGGTTTGGGGATCCTCCCCTAGAAAATTTGACATTAAATAACAGGGTTTTAAATCATTTTGGTGCATAAAATTCAGTATTACATCGCGTAAAGCTCTTTGGGCGGTTTAAATTGTAAAAGCTACAAGAAAAAATGAAATAAATTGAAGCTTTAATTTTTCTTAATTTTTTTTCGAAACCCCTCCCATAGATCCCCCACTGAACTACATTATCAATAGAGGGCCTATTTACCCCCTTAAAATATTGATAGAGAAATTTTTTTTCTCGGGCCCTATATTATCACCTGCTTAACAGCTTTTGTAAAAATCCAAAGAATCGGTTCGGAAATAATTAAAACCAAATTTTTTAAAATTTAGTATACCAAAAGTGAACTACATAAAATCAGTAGACAAAATTCACGAAAACCTTTCTTGGACATTGGATAGTCCATTTCAGCAAAGCGTAGCATTCGATTCCTATTATTTCCGAACCGATTCTTTGGATTTTTACAACGATTCTTTAAGAGGAGAATCGATTTGAAAACGGAAGAGAGGTTGAGGAATTAAGGGAAAAACAGAAGCAATAATGCTGGGGAATTTAGGGAATATATTATGGACGGGGGGTAGGCATTTATTTTGTGGGCGAATCGCTGTACCACCAATTTACTAACTGAACTTGAACTACCTCTTATATTTTCCCCTTAAAATGTTTACCTAGTGTAAAAATAGAATTTTGAATACATTTATTACGATTACATTATTTTGATTTTAAAGCAAACAATCTAGTTACACTGTTTGCTGTTTTTTTATATGAGATCGCTTATTGTTATCGATCGGATAATATTATCAGTTTAGTCTTGGACAATTGCGATCACATTAAGCGGACTCGACTGTAGCTACGAGAGAAGTTTTGAACGATTTTTTATGCGTTTTCTTTTATGCGGTTCCTATCCCCCGCACAAAGACAGGTTTGACCGTAATTGCGTTTAATTGTTATAAAAAGTCCCAAGACCCCACAGAATGATAACCATTTGATAAATCAATCAGAGCTCTCTCACATTTAACAAAGATTGGGATACGTGTAGATTTTAAATTCAAGTTAAAGTTACTACTTATTATTATTATCTAACTTAGATTTAGGGGGTTAGACTTTTTTCTTTGAGAAAATGAGGAATGATGCATTAGGCATTATAAGCTATGGAAAAGTAGTGAAAAACTTAAGAATTTTATCTTTGATTGTTTTGATCCGCTTTTATAGATTCTAGAAAGTCACTAGTCACACTGCACTATTCATACATTTACTTTTGTGACGTAAACCATTTTAAATACTTTTAATTTGAGCTTTCGAGAGTAATTCAAGATTTGTATTCGAGAGTGATTACTAGTGATGGGCGATTATTTGAGGAGTTAACTCAGTGAACTAACTCCTTAAACTGAGTGAAGGATCAAGGAGTGGGGAAAAAAGAGTGGTAGCTCAGTTGTACTTTTTAAATTTTACCTTTTTAAGATTTAATTTGTGGTATTACCTTGAAATCCTTGTGATATTACCTCCAAGAAACACTAGATGGCAGCACGCCGCCGGCTGCCGGTGATTATCATCTATGAGATGAGCGAGCGAGGAGTGCGCCTACGTAATCCGTTGCCATAACAACCCACTTTGATCAGAAGAACCGAAGGAATTAAGTCTTCCTTTTAGGAGTTGACAGAGTTAAAAGAGCTGCTTGCTCCTATTCTCCACTCTTTGGGAGTTATTTGCTGTGTGCTCTCAACTCCTTTGATCCCAGGAGAGCTGGGATTGGGAGCAGATGGCCTCAGATCGGTCTTCCCACTCCGACAATCCCACTCCCAGGGATCAGATAGTTCATAAGAGTTAATTCCTCACTCCCAGCGGTTTCTTAAGATCGATTTTTGGAGGCCATGATTGTTTAGGGGTCATCCATAAATTACGTGAGGTTAAAAAGGGGGGGAGGGGGTTGGAAAAATCTCCCCAAATCTCACCAAGGGGGGAGGGGGGGTCGATTAAAATCTCAAGTTAATTTTTTAAGTTAGAAATTATACGATTTTCTTTATATGAAGCACAAAATGTAAACGAAATTATTTTTAAAGGTTGTAGGTAAATCTCACGTGGGGGGAGGGGGGGGGTCCAGCAAAATCTCACTAAATCTCACCAAGGGGGGAGGGGGGCCCAGATTTTGGAAAAAACACCTCACGTAATTTATGGATGACCCCTTATTATACACCTCTTCTACACGACACTGTGAGCGTGATTATACATTGTCTTAATCACAATGTTTAGGTTGACAAAATTTGCTGCACACAATTAAAAAAATATTTATGGTTTTATATTCTCACGATTATCAAGTTCTAATAATCCTTTAATATTCAGATATTCCATTAAAAATTTCGACGATTAAAAAAGATTGCGAAAAGATGAATTTCGTTAAACGAGCTGCCATTATTGAAAGGCATACATTTACTACTTCTGACAGCTATTGTTAATTAAAATACTAGTTGTTAATAAAAAATATTTGATCTTAAACGAAAGGATTGCTGTATAAATTAATATTTTAATGGTTTAGCAGTGTTTTATTTGATTAATGAGGCGATTGATTTGGATTTAAAAATTAAATTTTCAACTGATTTTTGAGAATTGAAACACGAGCTATGCTTGTGTACAGTCGGCTGCAAAAAAATCGAAACAGAGGCTATTGTGAGCGATTGGTTGGGGTTAGAAGGATACTGTAAACTCCAATTTTCATGATTTAATGTCCTCTTTAAAACAAGCTGTAAATTTAGTCCTTAAGGGGCCGTCTACATATTAAACAAAGCACCAAGATTCTTTTTTCCTATGGGTGACATCTAATATTATTCCTGTTTCTGAAAGAGCACCCCCTAAAACCCCCCAAAACCAAGTTTTGTGGTGTTTGACCCACAAACAAAGCCAGGAGTGGGGTTGAAGCTCGTCGAATTTACGTTGAAATATCGTTCTTTACGTAGAATTCTCGATTTTGATCCTTACAACCATCAATCCCGCGTGATCAAAATCGAGAATTCAACGTAAAAAACGAGATTTCAACGTAAATTCGACGAACTTCAACCCCTACTCCTGGCTTTATTTGGGGACCAAATGACATGAAAATTGGTTTTGGGGGGTTTTAGAAGGGTGCTCTTTCAGAAACAGGAATAATCTTTGATGTCACCCATAGGAAAAACGAAAGTTGGTGCTTCTTTTAATGTGTAGACGGCCCCTTAAGGACTTAAATTATAGCCTGTTTTAAAGAGGACATTAAATCAGGGAAATTGGCGTTTACAGTATCCTTCTAACCCCAACCAATTGCTCACAATAGTCTCTGTTTCGATTTTTTTGCAGCCGACTGTACCTCTACCAGCTATGATGGTGTCTTCAAAGGGCGGGAAGGAAGGAAGGGTTTGTAGTTCATTTCCGAGAATGTTGGCGTCTTGCCAAAACCTTCTGCACTTAGTGTGTTTTTTGTCTCAAACTCGCCATTTTTTAGATGAATGAGTGATTAAAACTAAATTACTTATTAGAAAAATTGTACTGGTTTTTCATTCTGGTGACCATTACTTTCCAGTAAATTTAGAATAGTTAAAGTTTGCAGTAGAATGTTCGCGGATGAAATTGGATTGGATGCCTGAATTCGAATTGTAAGATAGGTGGTTATTTTTGAAGTGAGTATTTTTTCTTTTGAAATATACCTAGTATTGCTGATTAATATATTAAACTTGATGTGTTAGTGTCTGAATATTTGGTTCTACGGTCGTTTCCCCTACTGGGGAATTTCCTTTCCCTCTTTCTTCTGTTTTGTAGGTAGGTTTTTGTTAGTAAATTGTTAAAAAAATTTCCAGTAGGCGAAATATTAAAGGTTTATTTCCGTTTTCGTTTACAGTTCAATATAAAAGCTTTTATTTTTTGAATGACTTTTCCGGCATACTTTTTAGTTGATATATGTGCGTAGTTAAGATTAAGAAGTTATATAATACTAGCGCTGACGCGCTAGACACGGGCTTCGCCAGTCCATATGTAAAAAGGAGCATTTTTATGTTCATACTACAACAATCGATGTTATACCTTCAACAATTAATATTATATTATCTTTAATTACAACAATTGGTGGTTTTGCCATGATGTCATGGTTTAGGAATGAAATACGGGTTTTTTTAGCCGAAAATAGACCAAAAAAGTTATTGGGATGCTTCAATTTCAAATTATTATTCTTCAGGAAACTTTCTGGGAGCGAGTAGCTTTCTGGTATGGTTTAAAGTGAATGTAGGTTCGAAAAGTTTAAAACTAAAACGGACTTACATTCAGATGAGCATTCATTTATGTATATAGATTTTGGGAGTTACTGAGTTACATTAAAGAGTTAACTCCTTAAGGTGAGTGAGTTACTCAGATCTGATCTTGCAAAAGAGTTGAATCGCCCATCACTAGTGATTACACTGATTATGTAATTAATATCAAAACAGGAAGATCTTCACAAGAAAAGGCGGAAATGATGAATACATTTATTTCATTGGTGAATCTCACCGTTTCGTACCGTGTTTGACTTTTGCACACTGTTTCTCGGCAAATAAAACTAAATATTTATAGTAACTTATAAATAATTAATTAGCATGTTTTACTATGATATATTAGGACATATAGGCACCTTTTAGTTATAAACTTTTATGGTAAAAGAGAGATAATTCTATAAGTTTAAATAAATTTTTAAAAGAAGTGTTACGTGTGTGATTCGGAAAAACTATTAATAAGCTATACCTCAGTATTTTACAAGTTTGAGTGAAGTATAAAAAGAAAATTGAATCCTCTTATTTTACAGGAACGCACTTTTGTTAGGTAATTATCCCATGCAATATTTTGTTTTCAAAAAACCTTATACATTGCCTATTATAAAGTAATATATTTACGTTTCATGTGGGACCTAAGAGTGTGCGACCGTGTGAAAGTGGTTCGATTTAGTTATTTAAAGAGTAATGGTTTAATCAATTCAAATTACAATTATATCAACTAAAAGTATATATTACTGTTAAAAGTTTCAGTCTTGGCTCTTTTAAGAAAATATTAAAATGACCAGAAAAACAAAATTTTTTAACTACACAATAAAGCAGTGTTTCCCAACCTTTTTCGGTCCTCGCCCCACCGAAGCATCTCTAAATTTTCTATACCCCCCCCCCATTTCATTTTTTTTCAAAAATCCTTCTTTGAATGTGAATAAAATTGTGTAGTTTCATGCCCCACAAGGGGGCAATTTAGTTAAAAATTTTCAAATTGCCCCCATAGAAAATCATATTGCCACCCAGTGGGACGTGTGCCCCACGTTGGGAAACACTGCAATAAAGTATACAATTATTAAAAGGAATGTTAAATACCACAACCTCTATTTAACTGCACAGTAAAAAATTACAGTTAACCAGGACGTTCTTCGTAGAATCTCCCCCTGATGTAGTACAAATATAAGGGGAGAGAGAGATAGAGAGAGAAATTTGAGTAAGAAATTTGTTTTATTTTCATTATAAGTATAGTATTGGATGGGGTAAAATGGAGAGAGATGTGGATATAGCAATTTTAACAGTTTATAATTGTAAAATTTGATGTTTTTTGGCATCTTGATTTTTGTTAAAGCCTTAAAAAATTATTTACCACCTTAAGTTTAAAGCCTCAAAATATTAGTTCTTTGTGTGGACATTCTATCACCAAATCTTTCATCTGATTTAGGCTATCTTTAGGTTATTTATGCTTCAACGGCTCTCTACCGCAGAAGTTTAGTCAGGGAATATGTTAAGGTCATAAAAACTTTATATCAATTTGATTTCTTTAAAACAAAGAAATATTATTTTTCCATTATTTAATCATAAATACTTAATAATAATTTTTTGTAGAGATCGAGATCAAACACGTGGAATAAAATCAATAAATTTAGAGGTTGAAAACCCATAAGATAATTCATATGTTTCTGGTTCTTCCACAAAATTTGATGGATCAGAACATAGATCAGTATCAGTGATATAGATCAGTGTGTACATTCAAAAAGCAATTTTATGTTTCGATAACCCTTAAATGCCCATTAAAATGGATATAAATACTCTGTAAAAAAATCTCCCAAGCAGCGTGATGCAAAGAACGTGCCAAAAAACATTTCAGACTCTAATCTATCTCGAGAAAAATTTCAATAAACATAGTATCCATAAACGCGCGCGTGTAAGGAGACATGGCAAAAATAAATAAACAAATCAGAACGCGTTTTATAAAAGTCTATGTCAAGTCAGTTCGAAATAGCCGCTCCACTATCGTTCAAATCTCCCCCCGATAGCACCCAAAGCGTCTGACTCTCTGCTCCCCGTCTCAGGGTCAATCGCTTCATTAGTTCTTATCGAACTTCAAAAAAGATTAAAGAACCCTTCAGTGCCGGGACTCAATTAAAACGATCGCTATACTCCCACACGACGCATATAGGCCCAAGTTCAAGCCCTGATAAAAACTCGCTGTATTCGGGCTAACAGATCGTAGGCTCGGCAATACTCACTCCCCTTGCTTCAATTAAGAGTCGTTAATTCTCTCGACTTACTTCCTGCAGCGTAGACTCCACCCTTACGAAGAGACTTTTTCCTCCATGATGCAGACCCGAACTCTAATTTCCGAGTCTTTCCCACATCGTCTGCAGGGTGGTACAGACTGGCTTTTCGACAGAATCATGGACAGCTGCGTGGATATACTGACCGCCAACGGGGTGTCCAACGAGACCGGACAGGTGGCATTCGTGCCTTCCTTGGAGCAGCGGAAAAAGTCCAGGTTGGGGGACCTCGAAGAGTTCTGGAGGATGCACAAGAAGTCCCTGGAAGACCCCGATGCGTTCTGGAGCGAGATGGCTGAAGCGTTTTACTGGAAGGTCCCGCCACCCAAAAAGAACATGCTCGACTACAATTTCGATATCAGGAAGGGGAAGATATTCGTTGAGTGGATGAAAGGGGGGACCACGAATATCTGCTACAATGCTCTGGACAGAAACATACAGAAAGGGTTTGGAGACCAAGTCGCTTATTTTTGGTAAGTACCAATATTTCTAAACCTTTGTTTAGTACATTGATTTTAGAGTACTGGTCCTAAGCCCTATTTGCGACTGGACTCTCAAAGTATAACTGAGGGTACCCCCTATGCAGGGCCGTAACTAGACCTTTGTTTTCAGGAAGGATTGACTCAACATTTTTACTGGAGTACTCACTCACGAGTACTTACTTTCATACGGAAGGTTTTATATATAACTTCCAATTTAATGGTTTGAATCTTGGTGATCCTCACGTAAAAATGTGGGAAGGGGATCCGCCAGCAAAGAAGGCAAAACTTTCAAGGGAAACACAATTAAAAAGTACTACAAAATTAAAGGGGGTTTAGGGGTTGAAATTCAACCCTTAAAATAGTGATCTGTTTTAACAAATATAGAAGTTAAATATTTTTCATGCTTTTGCGTACCCTTGACCTACTCTAGAGGTACCCGCAAAGGTACCTACCCATTAGAGAGAAATTATGTGAAGAGAGAGAGGAATAATAGAATAAGAGAGAAGAGAAGAGAAATTATATTCCATTTAAAAATGTGGCAAATAAAAGAGATACGCAATTTACTTTTTTAAAACTCTTCCATTTCTTGTTCGTATTCATTTTAATAAGCTAAATTAAGAAAGAAAAAATAAAAGACATCACATATAAACCACAATTAAAAACCTAAAGGTGATCCAAATATTTTTTAATGAGAATATAATAATTTGTTACTTGTTACTGACATTTTTCTTCCATTTTTTCATTTTTCAGATAAAAGATTTATACACTTTCAATATATTTTTTCTCCTGCATTTTGCTCTTATTGGTAAAATTCCCAACGTTGGAATTTTCCATTTTTATCTTGGCCTATTGAAAATTGAAATAAATCTTAAAATCTTACAACTTAATTTTATTAATTTAATCATCATGTTTTACGATTAGTTGGTCAAATATACTTTTGAACCTTATCGGGAATTACTCAAACCACCCTATGTCACAGTGAAATTTAAAACACGAATAAATAAATAAATTTCAGTAGAAAGAGACACAGTATTACTAAAATACATATTTTAGCTTTTAATATTTTACCCTTTAAGTTTATCTTAAAAAACTCTACCGCTTATAACGAACGCATCATGGGTCTTGACCCTATTATTAGGGTTAAATCTCAAAAAAATTTCTGGGGGAGGACCCCAGACCCCTTTTTCTTACTTGGAACTCCATTTTATTATTCTCAATTTTTTATTATAAGTTCATCAAGATGCAAATAGTACTACGTAAAAATTGTATTAAAACCTATTAGATAAGCATAAAGAGTGTCATAGGATTTATTTTGTGTGCTCTCCCCTGGTGCTAAAATTTACATTTGAGCCTGATGATAACTAAATTTTTTATTTTATATTTGGTCCTCTTTCAAAATAAATTTCTATACATGTTACAGTTAAAGTCCGGAAATCAGTTAATTTACAGATAACCTAGGTAATTTGCAGATTAACGAGGGTGATCCGTTAAAGAGCGAAATTTTTTTCAATTTCTAAGATTACCTAAGTAATCTTGAAATTACCTAGGTATTCTGCACTCTACCGACTAGACACTCGTTAATCTGCATACTACCTGTAATAAGTTATTTTACATATTAACGAGGGTGATCCGTTAAAGTACAAAAATTTATTTTATTTTTATAAAAAGTTTAAGGTGGTTGGGGGGGCTGCCGCCCCCCCAAACCCCCCTGCCCTAACTATAACCAAACTCGTTTTGGGGGTAAACAGTAACAATGACGAATCAAAAAAGGGGACTCGGTACTTTTTGATATTACACAAAGCACGCAAATCACACAAAAATAGTATTGAAATAGGAATTTTAATACGAATAGAATATAAAAGTACCAACTTAGATTTTGTATCAATTGTGATTTTTCGATCTCGATTTGACAACATATTTCAATGAGCACTTAAAATAGCAAATCTTAATGAAAGCGCGGTGTAATCGGCTGCCAGCCTATCCTAAACTATTGCTAGGATTCGCGATCGATTACATATCTTAAACCCTTGTCCAGGTTCTAGCGATTATTGAATTAACGTTTGTTGAAAAGATATTTCAACTGCTGGGACATTTGCTTTCGTTAAAAGAAATCTCTGTCACTCTGAAGTCGGAGCTTCAACACAATTGTTTTAAAATACCAGTTTTAGTAGTAATTTACTGAACTTAAGCTTGTAAATTTACTGTACTTACTTGCTTGTATTAGTTTGTTTAACATTCAACTTGACAACTACCAGTGCTACGCACTAAATTTGAAATCAAAACACAAAATATGACAACAAACTACGTATTGAAACCCGACTGCGCAGGGGTAAGCGCATGGCGCAGTGAGCACCCAACATTTTAATAGAAAGGATTGAGCGAAACAAACTATTTTGAACTTCAACTATCAAGAGGCCGTTATAGTGTAGATTCCCTAGGTAAAATGCGAAAAACTCAAATATCCGCACATTAACGACAGAAATCAGTTAATCTTAAGTTTACCTAGGTATTCTTTAGAATAACTAATTTTCAACTTTAGCGGTAACATACACACTATTATAATGGAGGTTATTGAAACCATTTTAATTCAGTCAAGAAAAGAAGCTATCGTCATGATTATAAAGCATTTTCATTGGTCCCGCCCTTTTCTTGGAGATTAAGAAGACCTATCATGAAAAGAGTTGTAGATTGACCCTCCTTACTCAGCCCTTTAAATGACCTATAGACATAAACATATCCACTTGTAAGAAATCATCGGGTTTTTTTCAATATCAATTTCAAATCAATAAATTTTTGCACTTTAAACCGATAGGTTTTGATAAAAGGAGCAAACGAAAAATGATTATGATCTGATTTAAGTTCCCGTCATCCGTATTTAGTGTTCACAGCATAACAGCCTTCGCTTTTCATGGTCAATAGCGCAAGTTCAAGAAACTTTTTAACTGAAAAATGATCTTAGATCTTTTCAAGATTCCTTTAAAATAAAGTTACAACAATAAAAAATCGTAAATTTTGTCATTGACTGATAAGAAGGTTATATACAAGTTAGGGGACATCCATAAAATACGTGAGGTCAAAAAGGGGGGGGGAGGGGTTTGAAAAATCTCACCAAGGGGGGAGGGGGGTCGATTAAAATCTCAAGTCAACTTCTTAAGTTAGAAATTACACGATTTTCTTTTTTTTAAGTATGAGAAAGGAATACACACAGATAAGATACTGCAAATAATTTTTAAAAAGTTGTAGGTAAATCTCACTTGGGGGGGTCCAGCAAAATCTCACTAAATCTCACCAAGGGGGAGGGGGGTCCAGATTTTGGAAAAAACGCCTCACTTTATTTATGGATGTCCCCTTAGGCATTGCATGTTACGAAAAAAAATACAGTTTGTACTAAAAAAGTAAGACTCGGGTAACAAATCTATGTCACTCGTATTATTTTAATAAATTCCCCATCATTCGTTTCGGTTTGTCTATTTTTATTTGATATCAGAAGTTTGAACTGTGTGTAAAAATTAATCCCTTTAAAAGTTTTTTAGTACAACGAAGAAAGCCCAGGAAAAATTATTTCTAACTGAGACAGTATGTTGATTGGACAAGAGGTAGATACTTTTGCCTTCTCATATGGATTTGGAAATATGAGGGGGCTTAATATTTTAGGTTTGGGTGGTTTTATGAAGCTTCGTCCCCAGACTGAAGAAAGAGGGTAATAACCTAAAAATTGTCAAAATGTTTTTTCAAAGCATATGCGGAAAGATCAATGGTAATTTTTGAAACGGGGGTGTAATCTAGGGGAGGGTGCTTCACTCTGCATCCTTCTTGAAAATGATTCTTTGGGAGAAGATTCCCCCTTTTAATTCAACTATAACTTCTTTAAGTCATAGAAACAATGTTAAGAGTAAATTGAAAATGTGTCAAAAGAATAGTTTACGGGTAAGATGCCCAAAATATTTTCTAGGGGGGGGCTCTGACACCCCATCCTCTACTTTAGAGTTCTTAAATTTAAATAATGTCAATATGTGCTTTTTAGTTTGCTGAAAGGACCATTCACTGGTTTACTTTTACTGTTCATCCTGTGTGATTCACTTCTGTTAATCTCAATTTTCTTAGTTAAGGAGTAAAATCAGTTAAGAAGTAAGAATCAGTAAGGGAAAAGTTAAGGAGTAAAATCAGTCAAGGAGTAAGAATCAGTAAGGGAAAAGTTAAGGGGTAAAATCAGTTAAGGAGTAAGAATCAGTAAGGGAAAAGTTAAGGAGTAAAATCAGTCAAGGAGTAAGAATCAGTAAGGGAAAAGTTAAGGAGTAAAATCAGAGTGAAACCTTAAGTGTAACTTTTCTTTTCGTTTTGGATTATTTTTCCAAAAAGGGATGTCTGAATTAGCCTTTGCAATTTCATATCCTTTCTCCCTCTCTCCTTGCAACAGGTGGGGAATTTATCAACCCTTATTTCTTAGGTGAGGGGGCGTCACTCCATTGGTTTGAGAGTGGAGATTTAGGAGATAATCCCCCATCCAAATGTTATCTTTAATTTTGATTATGTTTTATGTGGCTTACAAGGAGTGATCCTCTTTGGTTGTAACCCAAATGGTCTCAAAGATAATTCAAACACTACTTTTCAGGGTCAAATATCAGGAATATTCTACGGGGGGGTCCCCAAATCCCCTTTCACAAATTTCGGTCTATCGTTTCCTCGTTTTTTTCTCTTGAAAATGCGGTCCTCTTTAGATATAACACAAAAAGTGTGAAAATGAGCTAAAACACTACATTAAAAGATCAAATTTCAAAATTTTTTGTGAGGGAGGACTTTTTAACTCCCTTATGTTTACTTAAGCTCACATTGGTACATAAATTCTTAAATTATTTATAAGTGCACCATTATTTATTTCCTACCAGGTTCTATCTAAAGCTAAACATGGAAAAGTTCTTGTAAATTAGTGTTGAGTCAACCCCCCCCCCTCCAAAACAAAAATGTGAAGATGTAAGATGATCCTGACAATGAAAATAAGTTTGAAAATGTTTTCAAAGGGAAGGGAGCAAATTTCCAAAAAAATTTCTGATGGAGATCCCCAGACTTCCTTTTTAAAATGCAGCCACTAATAATTCGCACAAAAACCCTTACTTGGTTTTAAAAAGCCTTTGTACTTAAGAAAACAAATATTTTTTAATAATTGATGAGATCTTTGCATCCAACAAGAGATTAAAACTATGCATCAACTTCTTGCCAATGAATATTCTCTATTAATTAACATAGAATGAATTAAAAGTATATTTCAATAAATACGAAATACCAATTGATAAGATAAAGTTTTTCCCACTGGAACCACTTAAAGGAAAATCTCAGCTACGCCCCTGCTGGAGCTAAAATCTGACCTAAAGGAAGATTGGAAATATACATCACAGCTCATATACACATATCACTCACAGATAACATATACACATTTAGTCATATTATATTAAGTTCATCTAAATGTGTGTTTATACACAGTTTTTTTATCTACTCCTTTGATACTCAATTCATATTTATTAAACAGCCTTAATGACTCATGAATTTTATTTTTATTTCTATTTCTCACTTTTGCAGTAATTTTTAAGATTTTTCAGCTGAAATTTCATAAGTTTAAAAAAAGAAGTTATAAAACTAACACGTTGATTTCAAAACCCCGTTTACTGGTAGATTTATTAAGTGAGCTGTTGGGTGCTTCACGAACCAAGGTTTTCACGGACCCCGTGTTCCCGAACCACTGAACCACTTATAAAGATGTGGTAGTACAATTAAGAACTAAAAAAGCATAAAAATCTAAATTTCTACTAATAAGCAAAAACGTTCCCCAGCGTAAGTCACATCATTTGTAAAGGAAATGTCAGCAAGGTTTCCAGAGAACTCGTGTCGCTAAAAAGGCAAATTGAGGAAATAGTTCGCCTAAGGGCGCGTCCTTCTGTACAGTTGGAGGATATTCTTTTCCTTTTACCACGACTTGAAAATCTATCATATTTTGTACAGGGGTATCTATAAGCTATGGTTTCGATTGATGTTGATTTGATTTGGTGAATCTTATGCTTCTTTAAAAAAAGACGAAAGAGAAAGAGGGAGAGAGAGATTTCAGGGAAAGAATGGAGAAGAAAGAATTAAGAAAGACATAGAGGGATGGGAAATAGAGGGATAATAGAAATGGAGAATATTATATGACGTATTCCCGCCTCTAAACAGAGAAATGAAAACAACTATGAGGGTTCAAATATTAAGTATAAGCACGTATTTGCTCATTTTTGACCCCCCCCTCCCCTTGTCAGTAAATATAAAACCACAAAAACCGCGAAATCACCCTTAATTACGTCAGAACACAGCCTGACCCCCCCAAAAAAAAGTAATTAAAATTTTTCCCTAGTTCAATTTTTTTGTTGAATTTTGAAATTATTAACAAGGTATTTTCTATAATGAGGTGTTTGTATCATCTTACGTAAACATCACTCATACATTCCCTCCCTGTCAGGAAAAATAAGCACAATGAGCAAACCCCCTCTCCCCCTTAGGCGCTTACGTAATATTTGAAGGGCCCTTATGGAGCTCAGCAGTATTAGCATGTAATCATTGATGGTTTAAAATTGGATCAAAAAGCCAAAACAACCAATTGTGACACAGAAGCAACAAAGAGTTAAACATTTTATTGGGTTTCAAAATTTTCTACTTATCCTTCTTCGCACATTATGACACTTTATATATGGGAAATGGTGAATATATGAAGCTAGGGTGGGTGAAGAAGGTCACATCGAAAAGTTTTGGAAACAAGATAAAATGTTAAGCTTTCTGTTGCATCTTTGTCATATTGATTTTTCACTTTTTAAGCCAGTTTAGAACCAATGATGCGCCCTATACGGCTAAACTCCATAGCTGTTGTTGTTTCTCTGTCTAGGGGTGGGATTACGTCAAGAAACGTTCCACAGCATTATTTGATCCTTCACTTCATATATCACACATTAGTTGTAACAAATAGGCATTTCAACTTAAAATTTATTAAAATTTCTCAGTAACCGTTACTGATAAGTTTAACTGTTCTATTCGATATCATTCTCGTCCTCATCCCTCATAATAACTTGAAGCAAAATTCCATTCAGTTCCTATAAACCAGTGGTTCCC
This sequence comes from Tetragnatha versicolor, assembly GCA_024610705.1. Classification (NCBI taxonomy): domain Eukaryota; kingdom Metazoa; phylum Arthropoda; class Arachnida; order Araneae; family Tetragnathidae; genus Tetragnatha; species Tetragnatha versicolor. The sequence continues at coordinate 21,637,305 of JANDEH010000011.1, read as the reverse complement.
AACAGGTGGTCCGCGGACCACTGGTGGTCCGTGAGGCCATCGGAGGTGGTCCGCGAGAGGATTTTTAAAAATATCTAAAAATGTGTTGACATTTTTAAAAAAATAGTTTTTCTTATCACATATCCCAGGAAGTAGTAAAAAACCATAAATGAAAACCCAAAAATGATTCGTCTCATAAATAAAAATTGTTAGGTTCTCTTTCTCTCCTATGAAGCGAAGTTTGCAAGTGTTGAACGATACTACAAATTGCATGGTAATAGGAAGAGGAAGTTTCTGATACAAGCGAAATAGGTTTGTTCGAAGATCTAAGAAAAACTTATTGTAAAAAAGGCGAGTCTTTGAACGGAAAAATTTTCCTTTAAATCCATGTTCCTTTTAAATTGCTTCTTTGAAATAACTATTTATTGACTTTCGATCTTTCGACGTGGTCTCTTTTGGAAGAACATCAGTTAGCCTCGCCTATATAATTTTTGCTGCTACAACTCTCAGTCAGTGCATGTGCATTGTGCAGTTTACTATTTTGTGATAAAGAATTCCTGGTCATCTCATTTGTCCTGTAGTTCAAAATTCCGAGATAAGTACTTTGTTTCAAATTTAAATTGACTAATAAATTTAACAATACTGTTGTTGGGTATGAAAAAAAATGACTCTTAGATACTGATGTTATTTAAACCTGGGGTAACTTGGGTGTAGGTATGATCAGGAACCTTTCCAGGGCTAATAGATCAACGAACGGACCTGAACAATTACTGTCATTTGTAAAGTATCCTCGTCTTTAATGTCTTTTATAAAAGATTTATCTTTAATAATTGGATTTAAAATAATGTCATGATAATTTTTCTTTAAAGTTTAATAGATTTTATTTGATTTACAGTTCCATTAAGATGCGTATTAAGACTATGTTTTCCTGTACTATTAAGAAAAAAAATCAAAATTTACAACCTCTGTGAGGAATGAGTGCATTGAAAAAAAGTTAAATTTTTTAAGATAAAGTTAGGAATAGGGATGGTCCGCCAAGGTTCAAATTTCAGTGAAGCGGTCCGCGGACATATTTGAGTTGGGAACCACTGCTATAAACGATATGGAAGTTCGATGCTCTTAAATAGATGAAGTTTTATAATCACCCTGTAATACGTAAGCAAGTCGATGACCTATTGAGTGATTACAAAACAAAATTCTTCGACTTGTTTCATTTCTAACCTTTACACGGATCTACTTCCCTACTTTCGTATTTCAATCATCCCCTAAAAATGAAGTGATGACAGTAGTCTGCCGTCAAGCGAATGAGAAAAACCTTTGAACCCACTTATCAAAGCTTTTAAAAAAAAGGAACAGCTATGAACAGCATTTTTGAACGGAATCTGTCATCGAAAGTACTATATTTCTTAAGCTAATGATAATGTTTCTTTACTTTTCGGAATGAATATTTTATCGGGTTGATTTCAAATGTATTTTTTGTGAACACTGTAAATAAAGTTTTAATGAGTGGTGAACGACGCGACATTTATACCAGTTTGTGTGACTAAATATTCTTTAAGAGAGAGCTAGTTAAACAATTAAAAGGAAATGCCAAAAATATCTAACAACACTTGATTAAATAACATATTCGAAGAATTTATTAGATAGTTAAAACCGTAAGTTTTGCTGTTATAAACTGCTACTGGGTTGTTTAACAGTGTATTTTAAAACTAAGGATGGTAAAAAAGTGGTTTTACAATCAACGAATTCTTTCTTTTTTTCAAAGACTTATACAACAAACATATTATTATGAGAAATACAAATAAATTTATGTAAAAGGCAAATCTTGCTCGGGGGCTTTATCGAATTTCGGGATTTTAAATATAAAGACAAATCTCTCTTATAAAGACAAAATATTTAGTAGACACCCAAAGCAATGGTTCATAACTCGAAGTAATTAGTATAGTTCATATAACTTCAAATATCATATCATACCACCGTTACCATACATCTCCTTGCTCTTCAGTTTCAGCATCTCTTTGCTCTTGAGAGTATCTTTATTTTGTTATTCTTCAGTGTCTTCTCTTTCGCATTTCTAATATCTTGATCATTACTATGCTCTTCAGCATCCCTCTGCTTGTGTGCTACTTCTCGCTCTTGAGCATCACAAACATCCCTTGTTCTTTACTATTTCTTTGCTCTTCAACAATTTTTTTACCTCGATGCCTTTTTATTCATTTTATTGATGCTAATGAATAGCTTTTTCACACGAATATCATGAGTTCTCTAGGTGATCCCATAATTTTTAGAAGTGTTGTAGCACTTCGCATTCCTTATTAAAACTTTAAAGAAGCTCACTGACCATTTATGGTCCGTGGAACACCGGTTGAGAACAACTTACTCTAGAGCAGTGTTTCCCAACATGGGGCGCACGCCCCATCGGGGGGCAATATCATTTTCTTGGGGGGAAATTTGAAAATTTTCAACCTAATTGCCCCTCAGGTGGGGCCAATCCAGGGGGGAAATTTAAAAAATTTTTTTAAAAGAAGCTTATCAAAATCTGATCGTATTATCCTATCTGAGAATGTATATCTGAAATCTGGACCAGTATGTACCAAAACCAAGTTTAAACCCTGTTTTTAGTCTAATTTCCAAACCTCTCCTGGGGGATGACCCAAGATATATTTTTTTAGAACGCTTATATTTGAAACCTTTTTACATTAGGTTCATCAAAATGCAAATCTTACCTAGCAATTAATATCCAAAATTTCCCAAATAGGTATACCAAACTAGTTAAAAACCTGCTTCCTAGAGTCAAATTTACGAAAATTTGCTGGGGGAGGACCCCCAGACCCCCCGTTGGTACTTAGAACTTAATAACTCATAACTTTATTTCGTTCTTTAGCATGCAAATTCTACTTAAAATTGTTCTGAAAAGCTTCATAAGACTTATTAAATAAATATAGGACGGAGGGCTAAGAGATAATTTTGGCTCCCTCTCAAAATATATTTCTATATATGCCACTGAGACCGGGGGGCATGGAAAATTTAAAAAGGCTTTGGTGGGGCATGGACCGAAAAAGGTTGGGAAACACTGCTCTAGAGCTTCTGGGAAGAATTTGCAACTACACCTCCCTATGCAATTCCAAATGGCCTTGAGGTTGGCTACCACGCAGAAGTTTAATATGAATCAAGAATTAACTTGTATGACAGCTTATGAATAACATGTCTCCTGTTTTAGGGAAGGAAATGACCCACGAGACACCGAAGCCATCACCTACAGAGAACTTCTCGACAGAGTCAGCAAATTTGCAAATGTCCTCAAGAAAAAAGGTGAGGTAATAATGCATTTGTATTTCTTAGAATAACAGAAAATAATCGAGTCTTACATTCCAATTGATTTCTGTCTCTACTTGAAACCAATTTTCATTTTAATAGAAATAATTTTATTGTTGTTGTTGTTGTCGTGTGCCACTTGGTACTACCCAAGCTCCACAAGGATTCAAGGCAAAGGGGGTGCGGCTTCTGAGAAGTGAGGCCCATAAATGGCAGGAGTCCGACTTCTGCCTCATGAGATGATAGATGCTGCCACTATCTATCGCCACCTCCACACTTTTGCCCTGTATCTGAAGGGGAGGGAAATAGTCTCTAGACACCTGGACCCATGGTAAACTGCGCCATGACGGACCACAGGACTTTCGGACCCACAGATTTAACGAGCACGTACTCCGCATATACTCGGTGGGTCTTTAGCGGTGTCGGGAATCGAACCCGGGACCCTCCGAACCCGAAGCCGATGCCTTAACCACTAGGCTCCCCACAGCCAATAATTTTATTTAAAATACTATATCATTTTTATGGAATTTTCTGTAGAAAAATCTTAAATTTAGCTTTCAATAAAGATTTAAGATAATTTCTTTAGTTTCTATTTACAGATTCTATCTGCAATCGAGTATTTTTAACGCGATGTTATTAAATATTTTAAGAACTAATTCCTTAAAGGAGCTGTAAGAAATTTCGAATACTATTTTAAAAAAACGTCTGTACTCTTATTTTATAATATTTTCATTACATTAATTGGTGTTCATTTTTCATTGTCGCATTACTTATTTAATAGCCTCTTAATTTAATCATCTATTTTCATAGGTGTCAAGAAAGGTGATTTTGTAACTTTGTACATGCCGATGGTTTTAGAGTTAGTAATTGCGATGTTTGCTTGTGCCAGAATAGGAGCTGTTCATTCTGTTGTGGTAAGTAAGTAGTGGACATAAGTAGGTATTAAGGCATCTTATTATCTTACAGCCCCCTGCGTTAACTCTTGTATGTTAAGGGGGAAAACATGGAAAAGGGAAAAAAGCACCATGAATCTCAAATATCACAGTCAGTGCTGTCGGTTGTTATTTTAGTTCACTCCTTATGGAAGATGTTTTGTTCTTGTGTGCTTAGAAACTTTTTTTGTGGTCATTTAAAATAAAATTTTTGAGTACTTGTATATTTAATTGTACCGATTTAACGTTTCCTGTATTTAACGATTTCCCGCATATAACGTTCGTTTTTCCCAAATTATTCCCTATGCACATTTCGTACTGCTTAACCCCTACCCCCCAGTTTTATTTTTTATTTTTGCTTAATATAGCATTATGTTTTATTGGTGCCTTTGAATTTACTTGTAACTCAATATACAAAAAATAATTGTTTCCAAAACGGCATAGTGTTGGCATATTAGATAGAATGTATCGACAAGGCTCGATTTGGGACAGACCGTGCTGGAATGGTGTTCCGTTACCTATCTTAAGGAAAAAATAAAATGATTAAACATATTTATTTGGGACCGACGAAAGTTAATCGAGCTTTTACTACTAAAATGATACAAGACAACTGGAACCATTGCTTACAGGATTTTTTTTTCTCCCTTTTAAAGGAAAAGCTTAAGACTTCAGTTGCATAAAATTTTCTTATTTATTTTTATAGTTAGTTTCCATTGAATATAATTGTGAGTAACAATCCGTTAACCTTTTCATTTAGTTTGGAGGATATTCTGCGGACGCACTTAAGGACAGAATTCTGGGAGGAAAAAGCAAAATTTTGGTCACAGCAGGTGTGTACTCTCAATACTATAGCTTTGAATTCAAATAAAATTAAAATAATTTTAATATGAGTGGGTTGGACGATATGCAAACCTGGACAGAGACGAGTTTCCAAATCGTGGGTCCGTCACTGGCAAAATTATGTGTTTTGTAAGTATTTTCTCTGTAATTTCCCAACTGCTTTGCATTGCGGATTGTTATTTACCAACTTTACTTTTAATTTTAGAGTCACAGGTAGGAAAATTTTGGAAAAAAATCATTTTATAACTTTTTTTCATCAAACTCGGATTGTTTCTTTCAGATGGTTACTGGAGAGGACCAAAATTTGTTCATTTGAAAAGCATCGCTGACCATACACTCAAGTTATGTAAAGAAAAGTAAGGGAATGAAGAACGTAAAATTTCAATAAAAAAATACTGTTGAAAGGCAACTTCTACTAATTATGATGTATCTTTTTAATTGACTACACCACTTAAAAGAAAACTAAAAATTTAATCATATGTTTAGTTTATAATTTATATTTCATAATTTCGGGATTTTCAATATAGTAATTAGTTTCTTCTTACTTCTTATGTTCTTTTTCTTATATTATATTATTATTATTGATCCCGAACATAAAACAGTTGTAAAAATGGGCAGACTGAAGATGCAAAAGTTTTCTTAGCTTAGAAGTTATTATCAACAGTAAATGAATTCACACCTATCGCACGTTAGAGGGTTAGAGTTTTAACTATTCAACAGGTACTTTGGAAATAGCCAGGTGCAAAAATATCTCCAATCGGATTATATTGGCAACGTTTTATTATTTATATATAACAGGATAACTAAATGAAAAGAAAAAGCACTTGTTGAGATATTTTAATTGTGTTTTTATTTGGATATTTGATTATTTTAGTTAGGAGATTTAGCATAAGACGACGTTTGCGCCCTGCTAATCTTAATAAAGTACTATTTATTCAACATTATCCTGTAAAGTTTAAATTTTCTTTTTCCTGACCTTGTTTGTGAGACAATCATTCATTTAATAGGAATTATTTTTCAATGATGAGATTGTTTTCCTATTGGCAAATTTCCTTTTATATTAAATTTAGATTTAGTACTTTATTTTTTAGGCTACTGTGGCAATTTTATTCTTGATGATATTTTCCTTATAGAAATCATCATGTTACATCTGTCATAATAGTACAACATCAGATGAGGTTACGATCCACAGCGCAGTTACTAAGGGGTGTAAGGAGTAATGGCCCAAAAATTGTAAATGGCTACAACTTAGAGGTAAGCCCGAATTCATAATATAAGAGTATAAAATATTTTTAACCCTTTCAATCTAAATTTTTGAATTGCGAGAACCTAATAAATGTTTTAGACTATTTCATATATTATGAATTTTATCTTTTTGTAAATAAGAAAGAAATACCACCTAAGATACTACCAAATAGAAGCACCTTATATATGTGATTCTCTAGAAATCTAAAAAAAAGAAAACACAAATTTTGAAAAATAAAATTTCTTTCAAAACTTCTGAATTTTTTTAAATGTTAGATGAACACGTCCTAGTTGATATACAATAAGCGGCAGTAAAGTTTAAATACATTTAGTGGGGGAAAAATTCCTATCTAAATTTTACAGCGATTAACCGTGATGGGCATTTTCGGTACGCCGAATCAGAGTGCTCAAGCGCCCGCTGCTAGTTTGAGAATGACACCGTAGAAAATAAATATTTCGCCATTTATTTCTTTCTTCAGATTTAGACCTGAAAATTTCACAATAACCATAAAATGATGATACCTCAAACATATCTAAATTTCAATAATATACTCCTTTTCGTTTAGGAGATATGGAGGACAGGATAATGACGCACCAGGAAAATGATGATTTTTAGCATCCCGCCATTTCTTTATTTTTTTCAGATTTAGACCCTCAAAATTTCACAATAACCATAAAATCCTGATATATCCAAAATTCAATAATATACTCATTTTCGTTCAGGAGATGTGGATGCCAGGATAATGACGGGACAGGATAATGACGTTTTTATAAGTAATTCCTTCGCCATTTTTTTATTTTTTGATATTTAGGGTTACAAATTTCACATTCACCATAAAATCATAACACCTCTAACATATCCAAATTTCAATTTTTTACTCCTTTTCGTTTAGGACAGGGGTTCTCAAACTTTTTAACATCGCGACCCACTTTTGAGAAACAAAATCTAACGCGACCCACCGACTTCAGTTAATTATAATTAACTGAACTGAGATAATTATTTCATTCCCCTCCCACAGAATTTTAACCTCTCTGACTGGGGTGGGGGTGTTCACCAACTATTTAGTTACAACAATAAATAATTACATGCAGGCGTATTAGAAGAACTTTTTAGAAACAAATAAATATTTTGAGTTTGAGCGTATGAAATAGTTAAATTGTGGGCTAACAATGATCCTTACAATAAAAAGGAGGTTTTAACTTGTTTTTTAGTAATATAGAATAAATTGCAGTTGCATCTTTTCCTAAGAAAATTTGTAAAATTTGCATTGCTCCCCCCCGGTGTGGATGGGGAGAAACACTGAATATTTTTTTCAAATCTTATTTGAATAACCGACTAGATTTGCGTTATCGGCACATTTAAGTGACACACATAGTGCGTATTTACATTATTTTGCCTTTTCCATTCGACACCAAGTAGTGTAGTTTTTCCTCAAATTTTTATTCTTTTTACTATAGGGCAATTCGATAAATTTCAAAATAAAAGTCAATAACAAGTTTGTAAAAATTATAAAAAAGATACTTCATATTCAGAAAAATTAAAAATCTTCTCGTGACCCACTAAAAATTGACTGGCGACCCACCAGTGGGTCGCGACCCACAGTTTGAGAAACTCTGGTTTAGGAGATATGGAGGACAGGATAATGACGTTTTAAAAGCATACCCTCTGTTATGAACTGTTCAAAGTAAAAACTTTCCAAGTAAAACACTTTATAATTGCACTAAAAGTGAATATCCACTTATTCTGATTGTAATTAATTATTTAAAAGAAGATTTGTTTTATTCTTTCATTTTTATATGCCTCATAATTAACTAAAATGTTCATGTCCGATAAATAACGCTATTGCCTGGGACAACCATGTTTCAATTCGAAAATGTAATTTAAATAATTTAAAAAAAATTCTTCCACAAATACCTAATAAGATATGATTAATAATTTTAGATAAATCAGGGGAAAGTATGCTTTTAGTACACTAAAATTCTTTTTATTTGAGCATATGTCAGTAGTGGACAAGCCAAAATGATGAAATTTTAATCTTTCAAGTTTTTTAATTCTTTAAATTTTGCTTTCAAAATTTTTTATACTTATGTGCCATACTTATCATAAGGCTATTTATCAGAATGTTAGAAAGAAAAATTAATTTTTGGACAATTCATGGATTTTTGACCCAGGGACCGGAGTTTTTCACATTTCTAGAGAATCACCCTTATAAAGGAGTTCATCCGAAAGAATAGCCTAGGCATGGGAATACTTGAGCACTTTCTGCGTATATATTCCACAACATTGAAATTTCAGGATTACACTATATATTTAAGTGTAAATGGTTTTAGGCCTTGTAAAGTCAAAATTTTGAACTCTTCAATAGTGGAGTGGTCTACTTGATTTAATTTTAAAGATAGTATGTTTTTCCAAAATGTAAACAAATTTTGTGCTTATGAATTTTAACTCTTTGTAAAAGAAAATTTTCTGCCTAACTTTACTTACCTTTGCATTAAGGATTAAAATTTAAGAAGTTGTAATCTGAAGCTTTAAGTTCATCAAGAATCCTTAATTTTCAATTACGACTCCTCTCAAAGCTCCTCTACAATTTTGGACTAGAATTGTGGTGCTGCCACCTATCGAAAACTAAGCTACACAAATTTAGAATGTATTAAGTAATTCCAATTAATATGATGAAAAATTAAGTGGTTCTTTGAAAAACTTTAAAGTATAAATCAAGAAGATATATTGAAAAACTAAAAAATTTAATTACAAAAGAAATTTTATGTATTTTTATCTTACGGAATTTCAAAACTTTTACAGATCAGTTTCGATCCAACATTTGAATCTTACTGGCATGAAGAAATGGAAAAAGCTAGTAATGTTTGTGAACCCGTTTGGGTTGACGCTGAACATATCCTTTTCACCCTATACACCAGGTAAGGCAGCATTTACTTTTGCATCAATAATACTCGAAAATTATTTGTGTGCAAAACTTAAAACACTTTTCTAGGTGTGTTTAATGGATAATTCTCTCACAACATAAAATTATAAGATTCAGAACTTTCAGAGAAAAAATGTTTTCCCTTTTGCTTGAAGATTTTCCCTTAACACCTTAGGGGCCATTCATTAATTACGTAAGGATGATTTTGGCAATTTTTGACCCCCCCTCCCCCCATGTAAGGGTACGTAAGATTTTTCAAACCCCTCCCCCCTATTCTTACGAAAGATTCCATTATGTTTCCCAAAATAATAAAATGTTAGAAAACTCTCCGTTTGACGTAAATCAAAGATTTTTATTTTTCAATAGATAAGTAATATTCTTGCTGTCAACTACATATTACTATTATATTATTATCTCTTGATTAGAATAATTGGAATTTGTTTATATTAACAAGGAAAATCTTACGTAAGAATTGGTTTGACCCCCCCCCACCCCCAAGTAAGGGTATGTAGAGATTTTTCCAACCCCCCCTACCCCTCGGGACCCTTACGTAATTAATGAATGGCCCCTTAGTATATTATAAAATATTAAGTACTTAAAAAAAGATTTTATGATTTCAAACACACACAATAAACTCTACTAACAACATCATAAATAATTTTATAGAAACATTATTTTTTAACATACACACTATTATTCAATGAAATTTGTTGCGTGTCTTTTCAGTGGTTCCACGGGTATACCAAAGGGTTGCGTACACACGACAGGAGCGTACATGGTGTACGGAGCACTTTCTTTTAAGTACATTTTTGACTACATGCCGGGGGATGTTTTCTTCTGTACAGGGGACATCGGATGGCTGACAGGACATACTTACATCGTGTATGGGTCACTACTAAGTGCAGCAACTTGTATTCTGGTGAGTTAAAAGCATTATGACAATAACAAAAAGAAACCAGTAAAAATACACCAGTTTATTTGTAGAAAAATTCTACACAAATATTTTGAATACATCACTTTTTGAGCCCTCGAGTAATCTGCTAACAAAATATTTAAATTACTCATATCATCAAATATCATGCAAATAATAAAATAACCTTTCGTATAATTTATTACTTGTTTACTAGGCAAAAAATAAAAAAATTATCATCATCTTTGATTACAAGAACATAAAGCTGTTATAAAAAAATTCTTCCGACACCGGGAATCGAACCCGGGCCACCTGGGTGAGAGCCAGATATCCTAACCACTAGACCATGCCGGATACATAAGAGCTTAGTTTATAATAAACAAACATAATATTTTACTTTGTAATTAATTTGAAAAGCCGATATTGCTAGAGAGCTTGTTTAACATACAGAGACGACAACTTTATACAGCCCGCTGATTGGTCCACAGCGTTTTCTGTTCTCGAGTTTAGGTTTCCCTCCATAGGATTAGCATGGGACGCGCGAGACGGCGCAACGCAAGATCAGACGTGCAGATGCTTGGCGAATTTTGGCTGTTTAGCGGCACATTTAGAAGCCAAATCATTCACTTAACATTAGTTAGGGTTACCATATTAGTCATCTTTACCGCTAAAAACTTGGCGCATCCGCACCTCTGAACTTGCGCCCGTGAGCGCTATATAAGGGCATGTTCGTAAAACTGTGCAGTTTGGCGATGTCGAAAAATATTTACTGATGTGTCATTCCTCTGCAAAAGTCGCCTGGCATTGTAGTTCGTTTTTTTATATCAATCAATTTACTAGGACAAATCAATTTTTTAACAGTGAGACAAGAGGTCATATATGATATGAGAGGGGTATGGTCATATCTAGTCATATCCATATGGCAAGGACGGATTAAAGGGGGGAGCGGGGGAGGGACCACCCCGAGAAAAGAGGATAAAAATGGTGGAAAAAATGTGTTAAAATACTGTTTTTAGGGTACCGTAATGAGGGCAAACTGAGCAAATAAGTAGAAAATACAGTAAGACAACGTTTATTTTAATTAAAAATTTTAAATTCAAAATTAATTTAAAAGTTATTAAATCTTTTAGAATTAAATAGATTTAAAAAATTTAGATTTTTTAGATCTTTATAAATTAAAAGTGCAAAATAAACGTCTTTTTGTATTTTTTACTGTTTTTAGGGGTCAAATTTCCAAATATTTTCTAGGGGTGACCCCCCAGGCCCCCCTCTAATAGTAAATAAATAAAAATAGGCAAATATAAAACCTGATCTTTTTTTTAAGTCGAGTGTTCCACCCAAGGGCGTCATTTAGGGGGGGGGGGGGTAGGGGGGGCAACCGCCCCCCCAAAGGTTTCCACTGTAATATGAAAAATAGCTGCAAGTGCCTTGAAAATTCTGTAACTTCCTCAAGGAGCTTTGGGTGCAACTCAAAATGTCTCAAAAGGAGTAAAAACATTACTTTTGAGGGTTTAATTTCAAAAAATTTCTAGGGGAGGACCCCCAGCCCCCCTCTAAAATTTCCACGTCTCTCATTTAGTGTTTTCCCCCTTGAAAACTATTACTCTTACGAGAAGCTTTTCTCTTTAGAAGCTCCCCAAAGAGTTTGAAAAAGAGATAAAACACTAGTTAAAAGGGGAATTAAAAACCCTGGGGGAGGACCCCTAGCCCCCCTTAAACTTTGACGTTTATTTACAACTCTTTTCCCTAGAAAATTATGTGGTTTACAAGAAACTGTTCTCTTTGGATGCAGCCCAAAGGGTCTCAAAACGAGCTAAAACGCTACTTAAAGACCCAAATTTTCAAAATTTTACTGGGGGTGAACCCCCAGACACCCCATTTTTCCTTGGAGTTCACGTTGTCAAATTTTGACATGATATTACTTTAAAAATGAAGTTGAGGCAACCCCCACCTAAAAAACCTAGTTATAACAAGGTCCAGACTCATTTAAAAAAATTCCTTGCCCCCCCCCAACGATCTCGACGTTAACGTGAGAGAAAACGTTTTCACTGAAGATGCCTGCCGGTGCCGAGAAACCATTTCTGTTTTGATTTTTTACAACGTATTTTTCAGGGGAGTATATTAAGGGGAGAACGAGGGTTACCTTGTCCCCTTCAGACTAGATATACCGAAGCAAGTTAAAACCCAAATTTTTAGGGCCAAATTTTCAAAATTTTATGGGGGGAGGACCCCAAGGGCCCCATTTTACTTAATTCTTTATTCACAGTTTCTATATAATAAATTAATCAAAAAATCAAAATCCTACCTAAAAATGTAAGTCCGAAATTTGGGCTACGTGTACCAAAAAACAGTTCAAAAATTTCCAAAAATTTTCTGGGGAAGATCCCCAGACCCCCTTTGATACTTTGACCTTTATTAGGAACACTTACTCTAATACTAAGTTCTCTCCGACGCAAATTCTACCTAAAAAGGAAATACTACATTAAGCATATTAAATATGATGCATGGAAGGGGCTGACAAATATTATTGAGCCCCTTTCGAAATAATTTTCTAAATACGCCACTGATATTTTTAAACTTATTTTATATCAGTTTTAAGTCTCTAAAGCCTTAACTGTGCTAGTTTTAAAGATATCATTTGAAAAAATTTTATCTCCCAGAGAGGCCTTACTGTAAATTGAATATTCCCTCTATCCGCCCCCTCCCACAAAATTGCATTATTCCGTCGCTGTCATATGGCTATTTGCTTCACCCCTGAGCTGAAGGGATAGAACAAGATTTCAGTTTTTGGTAGGGGTTGCACTTGCATCCCCCTTGCACCAGGCCTCCCCGAAATTTGTACTTGGTGTTCAAAAGGTCAAATTTTTAAACATTTTAGGGACGAATTTCCAAAAATTTTCTGGTCGAGTCTCCTCAAACGCCCACTTTTGTACTTGAAGCTTTATTATTCAAAACTTGCTTAATAAGTTGACATGCCAGAGACTGATGTAGAGGACCAGCTGGCAGGAGACACATCATGATGCACTCACTACAAGACATGATGGTGATTGATGAAAGATTTTTCTCCCTCCGTCTTTTTATTGAAATCGTTTGTTTATTATTATACTTAAAGGGCCAAGAAATGTTTCAATATATTCTGAAATGTCACAATAATATTTTCTCCTTTCTCGTAGTTTGAAGGCATTCCTACATATCCAGACGTTGGACGATACTGGCAGATGGTAGAGAAATACAGTGTAACACAGTTCTACACGGCACCAACAGCAATCAGAACACTCATGCGTTACGACGACTCTTACGTTACTAAGTAAGAATCTAAAGAGCAAAAAAAAAAGTTAAATTAAATTAAATAATTCAGTGGGGGTTCCCATCAACTATGCGCCTCGCCCCGGCGCACAGCTTTAGATTTAAGTCTTCTCAGTCCGGGGCGTCGCGAATTCTATTTCAAATAATTACATTCCCTTCTAATCTAGAATAATATGATCTAGAATAATCTAGGCCTAGGGAATAATACAATCCAAAAACTTTTGTAAGTCTCCTTTTTTTAAAATATTGTTGTGAATTATTCTATAGTTTTGTAAACCATGGGATTTTCTGAAATGATGGTATTTTATTGAGAATAACGTACCCCAATTTATTTCTTTATTAAAAAGAATCTTCTAATCCTATTCGAAGATGTAAAAAATGTTTAATAATTTGAAGTTTTAAAACTCAGAAAATTTCTGATTTCAATTCAATTAATAGTGTTCAGCAAATTTTATTTTTACAAAACTTGTGCAAGGTGTTGGTTAGGAGGTGGTTGATTTAAAAAACTATATTGATGACAAACTTGGGGAAATTAGTACATGTTACTTGTAGTAACTAAGTGAACACATAAGAAAATCGCTTTATAAAAAATTTTTACTTGAAAAAAATGTTTTCCTGTTTTCAAAAAACTTTGAGAGGGGCGTCGTACAAGAATTTCCAGTCAACAGGGGCGTCTCGAGTCGAAAAAGTTTGGGAACCAGTAATCTAATTCAATTTTGTAGTTTGAAGATAGCCCTACTCTAGATATCAAAATATCTCTACTAGTTAGATTTGGAAACGTAACTTCTAGTTGGCATGATTAAGTTTTAAACTCGTAATCATTTAATTAACCTGAAAAAATATTTTTGGAAGGAAATTTAAGTGAAGCAAAAGATATTTTCGTTTCACTTTACTTTACTTCAATTTGGTAAGAGGAGCACAGTTTGGGAACCATAAAAAGAAAGTTGAAGTTTTCATAAATAGAGTAGGTCTACTAAGGTTATAAATTAAAAGAAATTATATTTATAGTTTTAAATACTCCTTCATTCTAAATTTTTGTCTTCTGAACTGCTTTTGTATTCCTAAATGTTTACCTCAAACCCTTATTTGACTGTACTATTTAAAATGTCCCCATAAAGAAAATTTTTTTTTCGGAAGATCAGTAAAACATGGCATGTTAAACACCCATATTGAACACCCAATCAAACTTAAACATAAATTCTACAGTAGAAAATTTGTTTCATGAAATTAGCTAAGCTAGTCCCTAATTTTTTTCGATTATAGGTACAATCGCAGTTCACTGAGAGTTCTCGCTTGTGTAGGAGAACCTATGAACCAAGATGCATGGTATTGGTTTTTCAACCTTGTAGGTGAAGGGAGATGTCCAATTGTTGATACATTTTGGCAAACGGAAACAGTAAGTTATTTAATTTTGAAAAGGGGGAAAAACAATTAATTTGTCTAATACTATATCTTTTAATGTGTAAACTGAAGAAAAATAAGAGAGAAATGAAGTATTTAGTTATATATTTTAAAAATCAGATCTCTTAATATAACTATTTACATTTGAAGACAATTTTTTTAAATGTTATCAGTATACATATAAAAACAGAATCAGACCCTAAATGCAATCATTAAAAAGAAAAAATACCTTTAGCTTTTAGTTACAACTTTTACGTATAGATGTCGCCGGCAAAAGAAACCTCTTTATTCCCAGTCCTTTTGAAATGGCCGCGGAGATTAAAATTAACATTATTATGCTAATAATAATACAAATTCAAATAGAGATTTATTAATAAAGCAGAAATTTATGGAATATTAAAAATCACGTGTTTCAAATTTCCACAACACGAATGTATGATTCATTACTAAATTTAATTATTATCGCTTGTCTTTAAGTAGTTTGCCTTTAAATTTGTCGCTTAGTACTACTTTAAGGTAGATGAAGTAAAAAAATCTAACTTAAAGAAACAAAGTTTAAATATAAATAAATATTTAGTCATACGAAATGTTTAGATAATCTCTATTATTAACCTTTCCTTTCTGGCCGCCCCAAATTTTCCATAGGATTCAATGGTAGCCTCGGGTAGCTTAGAACTGAAGAGTTAACTTATATCAATCATAAACACAACTTCGCCTCGTCGAAAACGCACAAATAAATTATAATTAACTATTATTCTGTGCTGTACCGACGTTATTTCAATTCTGCACAATTTTTTATCGCATTCTTAACTTATAGGGAGGAATTCTGCTGACACCTATTCCTTTCTGCACCCCTCTAAAGCCTGGATGTGCGGTAAATACCATTCTATTATATCACTCTTACTTAAAGCATTAAATTGTCATCTATGACCTAATATTCTTTTCCTTAGTCCCTGCCTTTCTTTGGCGTAGAACCTGCAATTTTAGACGATGCTGGACATGAAGTCGAAGGACCAGGAAAAGGCTTTTTGGTAAAATGTTTTAATTGAACTATTCCAAAAAAATTCCATGCAGTTCATTCAGATTTCTGGAGAGTTTTCGATAATAATGAAAAAAAGTGAATACTAATAATTTCTTCTATGCTATAAAAGTTGTAAGTCTAAGTGCTTACTAAAAATGCTCTTTATAATGGGTTCTTTAAACTTATAAGAAATGAAATTTAAAAGGTATTTATAGTGAATCTTCAATCGGTCATTTCTTAAGAGAAGTGACATAAAAATTTTCATAAAATGATAAAAAAAAGTGTCGGAGATATTAAAAGAAATCCACCTTTTTTGAATTTTTTAAAAATAATTACTGGATCAATTTGGTAGGAATCTCTGGAGAAGATGATATTTGTTTTCCGTTGATACAAAATTTTGATGCAATTCGTTATCTTTCCTGTTGATTATCGCCAAGTTAAATCCAAAGATCACAAATAAAGCGAAAAATTGCAAATCAACTGCTTATTCTATGCAGTACTATACTATATGACAATAAAATTTTGACATTATTTTAATTATCGGATTCCAAAATATTTTGGCCATTTTTAACAGGACAGACAACGGAATTGAACCAAATTTTTATATTGCATTTTCTGGTTTTAGGCATTCAAAAAACCATGGCCACCAATAATGCGAACAATCTACAACAACCACGAGAGGTATGAGAAAATGTATTTCGAGACATTCCCAGGATATTATTTCACAGGAGACGGTATGGTCAAGTTATATTTAACTTCATGTTACTAATATTAATATTTGGGGGGCATTTTAAAATTACGAAACACAATTTTCAAGCCATCCTCTCTCATGTCACAAACTGTGACCCCCTCCCCTATTTTGACGTCGCAGATTTAAAAGGAAAGCTCCAATGGTATTTTTTTATGATTTTTTTCTTAAAATGGAGGGGGCCTTGGTGGTAGACGCAATTCAATATTCTGAATGGAAAGGAAATCGGAAACTCAAGATTAAAGTTTTTGAAACTGAAGTTTTAAAAGTGTGATTTCTCGAAGTTTGAACTCTCTCCCTCCTCACTTTACGTCACATATCCATCAGGACCCCCCTCGCCTTTCCCTAATGTTTTACGTAATTTGTGCATAGCTCTTGGTTCCAAGTTATTTTCAACAGTCTATTTTCAGTCACACAGTTTTCCGAAATAAATTCAAGAAAATTTACCCTCAAAAACTCGAAATACTGTAAAGAAACCCTCAAAATTACAATTGAAACCACCTAACAATAAAATAACAAAACCTTTTTTTGATATTACTGTATCAAGTTCCTAAAGGAAAAGGCGGAACGCAACTGGAGAATATACTATTATAATAGAGAGAGAAAAAAAGAAAGTTTAATTTCTCGAGTTACAATCTAAAAAAGGGCTATTGTCAAAAGCTTTTTCCCGACTGAATTCAAGTTATAAATTCTAACTCCTGTACACGTCGTCACATCATGACTCACAGTAAGCAATTTATGAAAAAAACTGTCTAAAGTTATCTATCGTGTGAGCGAAGCATACGGAAATAACTATCACGTAAAATGATTATCTTTTATCAGCTGCTGCACATCTCCACTACCGTTTTCCTTGAACGCAGTGCCTTATTTCGCTACCAGATGGTTATTAATAATCTAGATTTTGTGTTGGAACAGTAGGTCTGTTAATGAAGCAAGAGAGTAGAAGAGTTACTTAGAATCAGCCTTAAAGCAAGCTAATTATACGAATGCAGTTACCAAACTAATTTATCGCAAATAGAGAAATATACAAACATATAAGATAACAGACGAAACAAATATTAATATCAGATATGCAATTATGTAATTGGAATTTGTTTTTAACAATTGAACCTAATATACCTCGTATATACATTACATACCTCTTATGCTAAACCCCTCAGAATGCTAAAATATATAAGACCGTTTTCGTAATAAATAAAAATAGGAACGTTATAAATATTAGTACTTGAATTAGTTTAAGTGTAAAGATTTTAAAGAGATATAAGAGTATTTAGAATTTTGAGTTTGTTTTTAGTGTAGTTTCTCAATCAATTAAATTTACAAAAAAATCCCTAGCTTAAACCCTGGTTCAGCGGCATGGGAGTGGATATGTACCCCCCCCTGGAATTTAGAAATTTTCTTTGTGGCCAAATAAAATGTCTAAATTTATCATTTCCACATCCGACATTTTTTATTCGCTACGCTTGTGGTTACGTTAACAAAGGAAAGGGCCCAATAGAGATAGAGAGAAACTTAGGATTTCCCTCTAATACCAGTCTGAGACAGTTCGAGTGGGACATTTTCACGCGAAGGGTTTATTCTTGTGAGACATTTACGTCACGAAGTGTGCAGGCAGATGTCTGGATGCGTTTTTTCTTTCATAATACAACGTGGTGTCATTCACCCACATTCAAAAAGAATGTAGAGGAAATAATCTTATTTGGAAAAGCAGGGATTTTGGTTGTCATTTCATTCGATATAATCGAGTTTTAATGTTGTAATGTTTAAATTTAATGTTGCAAATTCTAAAAAAAACCTTCAGTGATACGAAATCCATCGGGTTTTAATTTTGAAAAGAAGTAGGTACGGAAAACTAGCAAAAGCCCATATATTAAAATTTTTTTTAAAACTTAGAAAGTTGATACTTAGCCACAATTTTACAGACTTTTCTGAAATTTTACCCTTTTCCCCATGAAATTTTCAGAAAACTCTTTATTTCTGAAACTATTGCTTCTCTTCTTATAAGCTTCTCTGAAACTATTGAAGATATTCAAAATCCATAAATAAAATTTAAAGATATATGTGTTTGATTTATATGGAGAAAATAACACAAGCCAAAAAAGTAAATATTGAGTGAGGAGATGCATTTTAAAGTTAGTTTAAAAATAGATACTTTTTTGCATTAAACACGCTTTAAATTCAGTTTTAGTGCTGTTACGGGCCAAGTGATTAAATGGGCATTATTAATAATGCCCAGAGTCGAGGCGGGCAAAGTGATAAATTTTATTGATGAATGTTATTGAATTTATCACATTGTCCTCTTCCACTTCGGGCATTATAAATAATGCCCGATTTATCACATTACCTGTAACATATACACTGATTATAATGAAGTTAAACGTAATTATCACTCAAAAAGTTATTAAATTCAGTTAATTACGCTAACTCCCTTTAAGGTTACAATCAAAGAGTACCGCTTCTTGTAAGTCACATAATTTTGAAGGTAAAAAAACATGTCAAATTTCGGGAGGGGTTTGAACCCTCCTCGGATACAGCCGTGACATAAATATATTTTTTTGACAGGAGGTATGAGGGACGAAGACGGCTTCTACTGGGTAACGGGTCGAGTGGACGATTACCTGAACGTGTCCGGCCACCTGTTGTCCACTTCACAGATCGAAGCGGCCCTCGTGTGCCACCCCAACGTGGCCGAGACAGCCGTGGTTCGCCGCCCTCACCCTGTCAAGGGGAACTGTCTCTACTGCTTCATCGTCATGAGAGACGTGAGTGAATGAATCTTTGCTAAGTCGTGCTGTTAGTTTAACTTGGGTTTGTCGCTAACAATTGCTTTGTGGGTTTTGCAGGGGTATGAGTTTGACTCGAAAGTTGTGCAGGAGCTGACAGAACAGGGTAAGAACTGTTTTCTTATTAAATTCTAGATTGAGGGTTAGTTTAACCCTTTCAGTCCAATACCACCCGAGATTAGTGATGGGCAGGTATCGATACCAAATACTTAAGTACTCGATACCTATAGGTATCGAGTGTATTCGATACCCACAAAAGTATCGATACTTTATTGACATATTTCGTTTTAAATTTTTCAATAAAGTAATCTTTATAATACCTACTGTAGATCAAACGCAGCCTGTTTCCGTTTTCATTTTGCAACGCTCAAACCCAAGTCGTTATCATCCGCGAGAGAAATTTGACGCGGCTAGGTTTTTCCCCGCCAAATCCTTCGCCTCTATCCACCTCCAGGCCCGTAGCTACGGGGCTTTTTGATGGATCGCTTTCATTTTTTTGAATATTAGTCTGATTATGGATAGGCCCTAAAAAAATTGTCTATTCAGGTTCATTTCCCGACATTGAAAAAAAGTACTCGATACCTAAAAGTACTCGATACCTATAAGTATTCGATACCAAAGTATTCGATACCTATAAGTATTCGATACCAAAGTATTCGATACCTAAAATTATCGATTTTGCCCATCACTACCCGAGATTGCCCTTGAATCCTGGTGGAAAATTTGGGGTGGTTAGGTAGGATAGGACTGAAGGGGTTAAGATTTTTGTTAAGAAGCTAAAAACCAACCTCGAGTAAAATCCCTACATTTGCTTCAACGAGTTGTAAAGAGTATAGCAGGGCTTAAAAAGTACGATAGTTTGTTGGCCTCAATACGCCAAAACATCCAACTAATCATGAGAATATAGTTTGAGCAATAGCCCATGCAATTAGTAAAGATTTTCATTGTTTATAAAGTTATACCCTAATTACCAATTACCAGCATAAAACATTGCTGTATATGACTTTCAATCCATTTAGACATTATCAATAGAAGCAAAATTTTAACTACAATTGGCAAAGCAAAAATAAAAATGCATCCAATATTTGCATATTGAAGGGAAATTATTCAATTAGGACGTCTCAATAAGCGTCACAAAGGAATAGTAGATTTGTAATACGCGTAGTTTGTAAGGAATGATGGACTACTAACTAACTGTGAAGGGACTGGTCATTGAAAGTTAATGGGAGTCTTCCAGCAAGTTAAATTAGCATTTGCTCATCGAACAAAAATCCTGATGACAAAAGTTATGGGACTTGCTCTCTATGGGCGGATGAAGGCTCGTGCCCACATCAGCTTCCAGGTCACGGCTTTTTTTTAAATTATACGCAGCTTAGAAAGCAAGTAGAGTAAAGCAGTTTTTACTTTTCCGTCTTGTAGCGTCTCGGCAATCTAACAGGAGTTCTGGACTAACAGACAATTTTGAGATCTCCCTGATATATCACTCCCAATATTGCTTTCGTCGGATTTCTGACCTATCAGATGAATAGAAACGCCGCACACAATTAACGATTTCATAAAGAGGGATTAACTTTTTTCTAGTGGAAAAGCAAATCGGTCGATTTGCTCGTCCAGAATACTTCCACAAAGCCGCGGCTCTCCCAAAGACAAGGTCTGGCAAGACCGTCCGCCGGATCCTCCGGAAGATAGCCGAGGACGACCGGAACTTGGGAGACATCAGCACGCTGATTGACGAGACGGTGGTGGAGGAACTCTTTGATTCCAGAAAGTTTGTCTACCACAAGCAGCCTATCCAAGTGGACTAGTCCCTACGATGCTCAATGAAGGAGGCATCTGCCACCTCCCCCTTCAAAGCCAAGTTGAAATATACGAAGCCAATGTCATTTTTTCCGGCATTTTTATTAAATATTATTTCGAACTTGAAAGGAAGATTTTTTTATAAAAAAATATATATTTTAATACTTTTACCCTAGAAAAGGGAACTGGAAGAAATACCTAAGCAAGAATTTTCCAGATGAAAGTAAATTGGACCCCTTACCCATTGGGTATGTTTTTGAAGCATGTATGTATATGGATTTTAGGGACTCATTGTATTTTAACCAGATTTGAGTATTTTTTATAAGGAATAAACCGTTATGCAAATTTTGCATTATACCTATAAAAATACGTAACTGCAACTTCAAAATGTAATGTTTTAGTATCTCAACATTTGTTTACCCTATATTTCCTCTTTTCAAATACTATCTACAAATACGTATTATTTTTCTTCTATGGATGCAAATGGTTGCGTGCCCTCCCAAAAGATAGGCATTTTATCTCAATTGAGAATCCCAAAGAAACATTATCCATTGTCGAATTTCAAAATATACCATACACTTGTGTCTAAAAATTAAGGATAGTTTATTTTAAGAATAACGATACAAATATCAACTCCATATGAATGACATTCATGTTACAGAATCTTATGGAGTGGGAATATATACCCTAGGTTCAAATTTCTCAAAAATAATTTAAGAGGGGTACAGTGGATAGACCTCCATTAAACATAGAGTTCCAGACACATTTGGAACACCAACAGAAATGTTCATGACATTATGCAAAATTTTTCCACAAATTTTAAAGAATATGATATTTCTGATATCCAGGGCATGATTTAAAGCGCACAGAATAACTGCAAATAGGATTTTTCCGAATGTGTATGAAATTCCATTATTTGGAGGGCCTTTGCAACCCCTTAACTATTGTTAGAGTAATTTGACATGGGCATATATTCTCACTCCTGGAAGATCCTATGACATGAATATCGTTGTTTTAACAAACTGACATTTTTGTCATTATTCTTAAAATAACAAACTATCCTTAATATTTGGACACAGGATTATAATAAAACAAAATTGCTTTCAGTCCAGGCCAGGAGACTTCCTCATAATACAACAAAAGTTACATAAACCTAATACACTTGAGGCAGAGATTCAAAGTTTTGAAAATTATAACAAAAGTAAAAATTATATGTTTTAGTGTAATATGGAACAGCCAATTAATTACAAAGATTCTAAAAGCATAACAAATTTTAATAAACTTTGAAATACACATCAATAAAACATGTACACCTGGACAGTCAACTTTTGAATGCTTTTATCCAATTTTACAATTACAAGCCTAACTTAAAATAATTTGAGTATTAATATTTGTTCAAGAATTGAGCAACTTGAATAAACTATATTTAATTGTACTTAAGTAATAAGGCCAGACAAAACAATTCCTCACTATAATTAGTTCTTACATTTAATTTCCTCTTTTGAAATCAGATAAATGTTTAACTAACACAAAAAATCTAAGCAAATAAATCTTGCAAATAAAAATTTTTCACAAAATTACTGATAGAAAAATTTAAGTCATTGCCAATTAAAAACATTTTCTTAATAATGACCATAATAGGGGGATAGAAATTTTCATACTTTGAGATGAGAAAAATTTATTTAAAAATAATAAAAATAAATAAACTAAGAATTTTTTAGCAGTATTAGTTTAAAAACAACAAAAAAATGTTTTAATACAAAAATGATGGGAAAACATAAAAGGAAACATTTAGTTTCAGTAAAAAACTAGAGAAGTTAAAACCCTAAGATCATACTTTTAAAACATTTACACATGGTCTGACATATCAAGACCAAATGATTCAGTAAAATTATGACCCATGTTATAACCTTAGCTACAAACATCCTAATTTCACTTGTTAGAATATTTTCTACTAACAGGCACATTTTCTAAAAATTAAAATTAAAAAAAGAATGGAAATACTTTTTTTTTTTTTTAGCATTTCCACATTACAACCAGATTTCATAAAAAGAAGATCATGACCAATCCCTCAACTAGGGCCTTGATGCAGAATTTAGGATTAATACCTTTATCATAATATTAACACGTGATTTAGGCCTCGAGTACAGAATTATTGATAGGTAGGCAAAAGCTAAGAACATATACAGAGACCATAGAACCAGATATGTTTGAAATTGAAAGTCTAAGGACCATGATTCAACTCTGGTGTCAAACTGTAAAAGGTATAGAAAGTGAGTCATTTGTTCAGATAAAGAAATATTCCAAATTTTAAAGATAATTATCAGTCGTGAAGATTTTCTTCTAATGAACTCCATTCATTCTTAAAATTAAATAGCTGATAAAATGATAAATTTTGAAACTTTCCAGAAAATCTTTTCATGTCAATGACTTACTGATTGTAAATTTTCTTAATGTACTAATAACAAATTCTTACAAAACGACTTGCGATGAATATTGATTTCCAATACATAGTAAATACATGGTCCCTTATAAAATCTATAAGCTCAAAACATCACAAATTGCTTTTGATCAAAACGATAACCAAACTAAAGTAGCTCTGGATTTTTCACTTTAAACTGAGCTTTAACCATATTTCCCTTTTAATATTTAGTAACATTTGCAATAAAATTTTTAGTTATAAATAGTTTTATAACTGAAAAAACAACTTGCTGAATGTGAAACACTTTTAAACTAATAAAATATATTGAGGATAGTATTATAATTACCCAGAGAGATTAGTTTGAAAATAATGACAGATTACAGTTTTCATACAGGATGAGTAAAAAATGTACTAAGCAACTTAGATAATTCAAACCTGAAGGGACCACTAAAAAGCATAAAACTATCGAAGACCCTTTTAATCCTAGCTGCTTCAAATTTTCCATAGGATTCAATGTCAATCTCTTGAAATGTAGGAGTAAAGAGTTTAAAGAAGTTTCATCTTTTACCTTATGTTTCAGGTCCACAAAATGATTGAAAATATCACTTCTTTTCAGGCAATCTTTTCTATTCAGAATTTATTAAATTATTGGGTTATAATATCCTGTCTCAGCAAACATTGGGTAGATTAGAACAGTCTATGTGATTTAGTATTGGTCAACAGATTCAGTGGCATGGTTGACAGAATAATACATAAGTACCAATTCTTGCTCTGAACACCACACAAAGATAGGATGTAAGTTCACTACAAATCTCTCAACTGAAAACAATTTGAAAGAATGCAGTTTGAGGGATCTCTTTTCCAGGTTGAGAAAGTCCAATACCAAAAAAAAACTAAACTGGAAACTTGAATTAAAGAAGTTGAACTTTGAACTATCCATAATATTTTTTAACAATTGGAAGCTGAATAGAAAACTTTGGTTATCAATGATAGAATTAAAAACATTCAAATTATCCAAGTTGCACTATTTTTTTAAATATCCTTGCAAAAAGTATTACAAAAATTTTAAAGCAAACCTGATATGTTTCATTTTAAAATAATTATACATTTTATTTACTTTGATGTTTGATTTCATAAAATAAATTTAAGGGGAAAATGAACAATTAATTATCAAAAGGTAAAAATCCTTTATTGAATAGAATCACTTTGATTTATAAAATTCTAATGCTTTTAATGATTGATTACCTAAGCTAACAATCATAGATTAAAATAAAAGAATTTATAAAGATAACCTTTGAGTATTGGGTTTGACCATGTAAGGTTTCTAGTATCAAACATTCACTGAAAATTATGGTCTTTGGAAGTCTTAGAAGCTATCTTTATTTGAGTATGCTTTATAAAATGCTATGAGTATTCTAAAGGTTTCATCAAGTTTATGGGAGGCTTTGCCTGAACCAACAAACTAGATTAGAGTATATTTTCAACAGAAAGATAAAAGTTGTACTGATTAACAATCATAGCAATTTGAAACATATGATTAAATAGCTTAAAACAAAAATATATTGAGCTTTCATAAGATTAAAAAATTTATGAAAATTAACTAGAAAGAATATAGATCTAATAGGAACACTTATGTACACACTACAAAACACAATAGCTAGCTTGGATTTTTAACTGCAGGTACTGGGGAGGAGCTATTAGCAATAACATCATGATGACTTTCATGTGAAGACCTCATGTAGAAATAAAGAGTAACAGCAGCTGGAATCACCACAGCCAATACTATCATCCACACCAACAAATAGTTCCATTGGATTCCACAGTCTGCAGTATTGTAAGGATCTTTGACCAAGGGTTGGATTTGGGGAGAGGTCAGGGCAACTGCAGCAGCTTCTAACGACTCTTTCTGGGAGTTGGTGCTCAACATAATCTTGACAAGATCCTCATCCATACGCTGAAAGAATGCTGCCGAGTCCTGAGGGGAAGGGCAACGACCTCCACCCCCTATTCCAATATTGATAGTTCTAGAGTCATGCACTTCAACAGTCATGGACTCAGATTTTGGTTCGATGGAAGATGGCAAGATTTCAGAGAGCAGGCTGTATTTCTTGACGGGGATTCGAACATGCTTCAGTCCATAAAACTCTTGACTGCTCATTAGGTTGTTAGCTCTTTTGATGTCAGACACCTAAAAGTTTACAGACATTAGCTAATTGTTTGAATTAAGGTTGAATATTAAGGCATAGCCTGAAAAAGAGAAGATAATTTTGAGTGGGAATAAGGGGTAAATTTAGCCCTTTCCCTTGGTAAAAAAATGAAAATTTTTACTTTTGGGTTGGGTGATAAATTGCAAAACCCTCTGGCTATGACACTGACTATACGACTATACTCCGTGTAAATAGAATAGGCGGCTCATCACCATGGTGATGCAATAGAAATGCAATGAGAAATGACTAGTAGTGATCCATTGATTCAAATTACACAGACTATAGGTAGCATGTACCAGGAACAAACAGTACTAAGGTTAGAGTATAATGTAGGTATCTTAATTTGTCTATTTTTCTTCCTTTTACTTTAGAATAATCAAAGAATAGTCTAGTTCTTTATTATCTGAATAAAAATTGAAGCAAGATTCTAACAGACCTTTCCCTCCCCCTCTTATAATATTTGCCCTGACCCCTCTTCCTATTTGACATTAAATATTTGGTTGGTACATACGTAAAAGTTGTCGACCGTGACGCTGAATTTTAAAACGTCACCAAAAAGTGGATTTACCCCTAAATACTAAAAGTCGATGACATCATTCAATGAAGAGTTTAAAGTTATTTTCAAAACAAGGCAACCAAATAAACGATGTTTTTTGTTTTACTACCCCATTAAAGTAACTGCATAATTTTAAAAATGTAAATAAAATTTGACAGCTTTATAGTATGCTAATCTCTATCCATTGGCACCAAAAAGGGTTAATAAGCAAATCCAGCCCGTAGATTTTCGTTGCCAAATTTTGGCGATGGCGATTTGTTTCTGGTACCTCTCTCTTCTAGAGGATCTCCGACTGCTCCGACCCCACTGGTTTCTCCATGGCAACCCCGCTGCTCTCTTATCGCTTCTTTCCTTCTTAGCCCCGCCTCCTCCAAGCCTATAGATGCTGTGTCCTTGGGATTGACAGTTCCTTATCAAAATTAAGCGGTTTGAAATTTGAAAATGATTGGACCTCGCTTGTTTTAATTTAATTAAGCCGTTCTCAATGCTTTTTTGCGCCTTGCCATTTCTTTTCGCTCTGGATGCCGCTGTTGGGAGATCGCACAAATTTTGCTCTGCTGCATGGACAAAGGAGTTCGCCGTGATGGTCCATCTTTGGCATTTCAGGTACAAATTTCTTGCATTTCTCTATGATTGTTAGATTTTCTCAGCTGTGATTCCAATGTTCTCCAAGAGTTATTGCAAAAGCAAGTGTGTCTTGGTCAGCAATTTCTTTTGGTGATATCAGTCTCATGAGGACATGTTTCTGTACGAGATCTACGATTAAGCGATCCAAGCGATACCAACAGGGTTAAGGATCAATTTGATTCTTATCTTGCTGAGTACGTTTGGATAGAGCTCCATCTCACCAGCTGAGAAAATGTTATCATTCATCGAGATGTACTCGAAATTGTACCCGCACCCAACCCAAGAGATGGATCCTCCGGCTGCTTCTGCGTCCGTTGACCCATCCACCTCAACCTCCTCGGATTCTCCCGTAGCATCAACGTGTAATCTCCCCGGCGCGACATCAATTTAGTTTGGATTTGTATCCCCTTTCAACGAAAAAACGGATTACTTAAAAAGGTAAGATCGCTATTTTTAGCGATTTTTTATTAATTTTTCCATTCTGTCACCAAGCATTCCGCTTGGCGACAGAAAAAAATTGCCAAATTCATTGCCGGATTCGCTTCATTTACCCCAAAAAGAGAAAAAATGCGTTTGCTATTTGCATATCTTTATAACACTGATAGTCCCATTCATTTATTTTCTTCCCAAACATCATCAACTTAAGAATGATAAAAATACTTACAGCACACTGGTATTTGATGGATATGCTTTGTAAGGTATCACCTTCTTCAACTTTCAAGTATAAAAAATCACAATGTTGAAATGGGTCAGAAGTCTTTGACACATTAGAGGTACCATTCGCGATATCTGATTTCTTGATTTTTCGTAAACAAGACTTTTGGTCATCGCCATCAGTGTCTTTATTTAAATCTCTAATATCATGCAAAGTAATTTCTTCATCAGATCCACTGTCAGTGTCCACTGAAATTAATGGTTTAATTTCTGGCATTGCCTTTCGAGATTTTCTCTTGTTAGACACAAATCGTCTAACATTTTTCAATGATGCCTGCAACTGACCGCTAGATTTCGAGTCGAAATTCTTCACAAGCACTCCGTTCATATTTGTTGATCAAATAATCTTTTTATAAAATCGAAATATCAGAACAATATCACAGTATAACATGACTTTTTTAAACAAGAACCAAAAAATTTTGCCAACTTGCCATCACGGCAACAACAAACACAACAGACTTCAACATTCAACAGCAACACATTGCCAGGTCAGTGAATGACGGCGGATATGGTAAATAGGCGACAGTAGCGACACTGTTTATACCCTGATATCTTTGCTGATATTCATCATATTGAAATAATGAAGTTATGGATGGCAACATATTTGCTTTGTAAATGTAAATAAAAACAAGTTGATTGAGGGACATGGGGAGATGTGAATCGTGAATCCTTTTTTCCCCATTATCTTATTAATAAATAATTGTCATCTAAAAAAATACCTGGATTTTGAAGAAAATAAGCCAAAAGAGAACTTTTGAATTTGAAAACAAGTAGGCTATATTATTCTAGATAAGTGGTTCTCAACCTTTTTATAGCTCTAAAGGTGCGGAAAGTTTTTCAACGCCCCCCACTAAGAAAATTTAGTTCAGACAGCTTCTTTTGGAACAGCTTTAAATAGAGTCCTCCAGTTGCTATGTATCTATAGCTCCCCAAACGGGATTTTAAGTGTTTATGAGTATATTTATAGGAACTACTTTGATATACACCCCCAAATCGGAAGTTTGGCGACTTTTTTTCTCGCCAAGCAAAATACCTGTTTTAAACGCCTTTTTTTCCGATGAAATCGCTGAAACGTTTTTGGAATATAACAGAAAAACTAATCATAGTAAAACTTTGATATTTGAACCAAGAACAAAAATATTTTTTATCAAAATATTGTAATTTAGTTTTTCCGAAAATTCTCATTAGTTTTGGAATTATTAAAGTTCAAAATTTCAATTTTTTCCAGTAATTCACTAGGCTACACATTACTACTACATATACACAAAAAACAAGAAACAGCAAACCTAAATAGTCCGTAGGGAGTGCCAGATTTGGCGCGTAATTTTTGGGGGGGTATATCAAAGTAGCACCTATTTATAAATTTTTTAAATTGTATTTAAACATGAGTACATTTGTGAATGAATTTTTATATCAATTACAGGTAGAATTCAAAACTTAGTATGCATTAATTGTCAAAATTGTTTCATACAATGTAAGCCCTGAAATAAAAATGTAGAAATCCTACCCCAGAAATTTTTTTTTGAAAATTGCCCTTTAAAAATGTGTTAATCTCATTCTCTTTTTAGGCCTGTAAGAAATGGATGATTCTAGAAACCAAGTTACAAGTGATGCTACCCCATTCATTCTTTGTAATAGCTCCAAAGAAACTGCAAATCAAGAACTAGATTTAATTATGGATGATTTGAGTGAAGATGATTACAGATCAGTACTCTTTCTTCTTCTTCAAGAAGAAGAAATCCCCAATTATCTGTATTTAATTACAAAAGATAAGAATAGATTGAAGCAAGATTTTCTTGAAAAATACCACAATCATCAATTCAAAGAGAGTATGCTGGTTGAAGTACTTGGAGTGATGCAAAAATATAAATTATTAACTCTATTTAAAACTTGTCAACATGTTTTTAAAAATGAAGTGGAAAATACGAACATTCTTGACATGTTTTGGTATGTATAACTTTAAATATAAATTATATAATATTTTATAAACATTAGTTTGGAATACCATAGTAAATGCTCAGCTCAATTGAGAACCATGCTGAGGATTAAGGGGGTTTTAAGTTTCTTTTTGCATAGGTGGACTTGTAATCTTTAAAAATACATATTAACAAAATGCAAAAATTAGGTTAAATTATTTAATAAAGCTAAGGAGGTATAAAAAATGGAAACAATTTATCCTTGATTGCTCAAGTAAGACCCTTCATCACTGTTATTAAAATAGAAAATTCTAGAAATGTTAGAGAAAAATTTAAACCTCTGTGACTTCCTTTAAATCTGTCCATGATTATTAATAACAATTATTTACAGCCCAGATTCTTTTATTGGAGTTTTTTCTGATGCTTATAAAGCCCATCTTTTCTTACATAGATACTTGAGAAATATTCCAGTAGAAACATTTTTAGATTCAAATAAGAATTTAATGATTTCTGTTACTGCAGAACGTTTCAAGTAATGCATTTCTAGAGTTGATCTCAATCAAGTTTTTCAAAGCAAAAAAAATGGCATCATTAACAGGAATACTGCTACAGATGTAGGCTTGCCATATTTTCTTGGGTCCAACCCAGGACATATTTTTGAAATTACCATATCAAATCATCAAAGATTAAAAAATCAGAAAAAAACATTCCAACTAATAAACATTGAACACAAATATCAAATTTTATTTCTTTATTCGACATTATTTTTTCAAATATTGTTTGATTGACTTAATTTTATTATAAAATTCTCTGAAAGTGAGTTCTCCAAATTAATATAGATGTTAGAAAATGTAAAAAAAAACGCAATTTTAACGCATTTTTTTAAATGCAACGTTTTGTCAGGATTTTCTGTAAAAATGTCTGGCAAATCTTAAAAGTATGAACCCCCGGACATATTGCGACCCAGGACATTTCCCTGGATTGTCCGAGTTATCCCCGGACTTATGGTAAGCCTATACAGATGTTTATTTATTTAAACTGAAACTCTTGATTAGTGCTTTTTATGGTATTTTAGGAAATGTTTGTATACCATCTGTGAACAACTATCAGATGCCCAAGTTACTGATTTGAAAAGGAAGTTGCACATTCCTGCATCCACCCCTATCACCTGTGCAGAACAATTGTTTTGTGAAGCCATAAGGCTTCAAATATTTAGTAGAAATAATTTGTCTAGACTAGAAGAAATTTTTGATCAGCATTATCCCAAGTGCTATGAACTACTGATGACTTACAAAAGTATGTATGAATGTTACCATTTTCCTATAATATTTTCAAAAATCCATTTGGATTCTCGTGATATAATATTCTATTGAAAATTCAATTTACTAGTCAAAACATTCATTAGTTTTATAACGCATAGATTCCCAAACTTTTTGGTACCACTTTCTTTTTCAAGAAGAAAGTTTTTCACCACCCACTTTAAAAACTTTTTCTTTTAATTTGCTTACATTTTATATAATTTCATACAAACATTTTGAAATAAAATTACTTTAATTTACAACCAAACAAATGAAAAATTACATAAGCTAGTATATGAGCAATATTCAAAAGTTTATGCACCTTGAAATTTAATTTGTATAAAAACATGTTTTATTTGTGTTTTTTTTGTTTAAAACATTTGTTTGTTATTTGTTTTTTTAACCCTCGACACAGAAATGCTAAAGACAATCCATGATTTTTAAATGTTTTAAGCCAAGTGTTTTTTAAACGTAATAACCCTGTTGTGAAGTAATCAGATCTATAGGTACAAAAGGAATAAAACCAAATTATTCATGTAAAATAGTGTCAAGAAATCTTTAGAGAATTATACATTCTAAACCTATTGGTTTTTATATATTATTAGAGGTGCAATGGTGGAGACTGTCTGAAACAGTCTTGTTCTGGAATTGACTGTAGAGTAGACTCTAAAAAGAATAAAATGTTAAATTTTTTTTTATTAATTTGTTTTCAGGAAGTTCGAAAATTACTTATTATCCTATGACTCACCCTACAACTGGACATGCTGTTATATTTTGCCATACTAATTTTAAGAGTGGAAAAGATTTACCTGGACTACAGCCAAGAATTGGCAGTCGTAAAGATGCTGGTGAAGTTTCATGGTTTTTTTACCAATTATTTGGAATTGTATAAGTATTGTACTTAAGTCCTTTTCAACTAAATGCCTTACTTATTTGTTGTTATTGTTGTGTTAATTGGTTACATTTTATGTTAAGGAATGAATATCACAAGTTTTGGTGGGGTAAATGCTCCCCCTCAATTCTTCATTTTAAGGTGATAGAATCAGGCATAAGCTTCTTCCGCGGAATCGTCCCCTTTTTAATTTATTTTCTTTTAGTTACATTTAGGTTAATTTTATGCAGATTGCTTGAAATATGCATGCTATGTATAGAGATGTTAATCTAATCAATATTAATGACTAGTTTTATTAAAGTTATTAAAGTCCCTCAAAATATAATCCAGATAAATTTAAATTTATTCATTGTTAAAATTATTCATTTCATGCTAAAAAGAGTTGTATATAATTAAGCTCAAACGCTTTTTTATCTTTGGACAGACTCATCCCTGTAGAATTTAATAATTCTGCACAAGGTGTTGATTAAAAAAGGATGCAAAATTTAAACTTAAGGCCAGTAATTATTTAAGACTAGAGGGTAAACTTTGTCGGTTCAATTCTGTTAATGTTCCCACTAAATACCACCTTGCTCTTTTGAACTCCAGAAAGTAGAAACATTGCTAAATAATTTCAAACTCATAGATTTAAATATTTAATTAGATAAATAAATGTTGTGGTTATCAATAAAAATTTGAAATTTTTTTTTTGGTATTTGAATGCATGGCCCTCAAAAGAGCATGGTGGTCTTATTCTTATACATAAATTGAAATGCAACTTTCTTAGATAGTTTTTTACTGTATTGAATTGCATAATTAAAATCTTCTTCTGCGATGTTAATTCCTTAATTTTTTCTTGTTTTAGAGGATTTAAAAGCTGTTTTGGAAAAGTTTGGATTTAATGCTGAAATCCATTGGGATAAAACTGATGTTGAAGTTAAAAATATAATTCAGAAAATATCTTCATCTGATCATTCATCACATGATGCATTTGTTGTGTGTTACTTATCACATGGTGATGAAGGTAAGTTCACCCTTTTAATTTTAGCTCATGCCTTAGTATTTGTTCCACATTTAAAATGTGGAACAAATGCAAAATGATTTTGCATTACTCCAGTTTTTTTCTGAATTTTACCTTTTAAAGGGATTAGTTAATTTTCGCCCCTTTTTCATAAAACTGTTTTGTTTTCTTTTTTCAAGTATTGGGTTTTTACTGCAAACTTTTGTTATTTTTAGGCGTGGTTTATGCCTCTAATAGCATATCTGTTCGTATTGACTGGATGATTTCTACAATAGCTAACAATTGCCCATCTTTAATTGGTAAACCAAAGTTATTTTTCATTCAAGCCTGTCAAGGAAATCAAATATTGAATGGTGAGGATTTTTAAATTCTTTAAATTATTAATAAAAGTGTATTTAATGTCTGACTTTATGTAAATGGAGCTTAAAGCTATATCTAATTCCATTGGGATCACATTTAATGCATTGACCATCCTGGTGTCAATAAAACATATCCTTTCAATGGTGGAACGAATTTATTAAAAGTGCATTTAAGTTAGTGAGACAAATTTATTGAATGTCCACAAAATGAAGTATTCTTTGTTTTCTTACCCAGCTTTAAAGAGTTGGTAAGCTTTTTTAGTGAATTGGGAAAACTGATTGCTGGGAAGGGTTTGGGAACTTAACATGTCATTGTAAGGAGACATTAATAAATTACGTGAGGGGGTCCATTAAAATCTCAAGTCAACTTTTTAAGTTTCAAATTATAAGATTATATTTTTTTAAGTGTGAGAAAGGAATACACACAGATAAGATTCTGTGTTGATTTTAATAATAATAACTTTACTGACATGACATAAATAGTTATAAAAACACTTTGAAGAAGAACAATCAAATTCAAAGAAGAATTTTTAGGCTTAAAATTCCTTCTTTCTCAGTTTGAGCAAACCGTTGTCTTTTTCCATCTGTCATAAATTTTCTCAATCAAAATTATGCGGTTTTGACCGGCCGTTTGCCTGCTCATCTTTCGAAGCCCGCTCGTAGCCTTTCTTGTACTATTCGATTCCTCCTCTCTGTCGCCTGACTAGTCATAACTTTTCCATTCAACGTAATCTTTTAATTGCCAATATTTTAAATTAATTGTGGAGATAATAATACCTTGTTGTAACCCAATTTAAAATTCAGTAGATCATTTCTTTACTTCATTGGCAGTTTTTCTGACATAAATGAATGTCTATGGAATGGGTAAATATGTATCATTTTAAGCTAGACATTGTAAAATTTTAAATCTTTTTGTGATTTTTATAATAAAGAAAATCTGATGATAACATAATATCCTTCCCCCCACATCATCAATAATATAAAAGTTTTAGGTGCTATGAAGTACAAAATGCAAACGAATAGGATAGAAAATTATTTTTAAAGGTTGTAGGTAAATCTCACATGGGGGGAGAGGGGGTCCATATTTTTGAAAAAACACCTCACTTAATTATGGATCTCCCTTGATGGAGCATTTAAACAGTAGAAGAATAAGGGAGAAAATCGGTGCCATCAAAAACTGATCATTGTGTTGAGTGGGGTTTTACTGTACGTATTTGTATTTTTTAACCCTACTGAAATATGTATTTTGTTTAACTTAAAGTTACTTTCTTTACTTTTCCAGCATTTATGGAATGATAATTCAGTGTGTAGTTTAATATAAATATATTTCTAATATTTATTTGTTTTTAATATACCTAGATGTTTTAAATTATTCTAAAAAGGAGCCATTTGAAAGAAATGAAATTGATATGCCTTTCTCCAAGTCATGTGAAGATACACCTATTGGTTCTGATGTACTATTAGTTCTCTCTACAATAGAGAAGTAAGCCAAGAATTTTTATATTCTCAGGTGCATTTGCCTTGCATGTTCACATTAGCTCTTGACTTAGAAATAAATAATGTATTATTGGATTTTTTAAAAAGTATTAAAAAAACTTAATTTGCAGATTTAAAACTATAAAAGAAAGAAACAGATCCTTTTTTCATTTATTGCAGATTTGCTAGCTATTCCTGTCCAGGAGCCAACAGTTGGTTTATAGGAGAATTGATCAAAGCCTTGAATGAAGATGGTGAAAACCTTCCTATGTTAAGCATCATAACAAAAGTGATACGACAAGTATCACAAAAACAAGGGATTGAATGGGAAACACACCAAAAATGCAAACAAATACCGGTTTTTAAAAGTACTCTGCGTCATGAGTTGAAGTTCAAAAGCAGACGATGAGATAGTGTGACTTGTTCCATGCAAGGGTCAAAAACTCAGTAACTCAGCAGGGTCCTACAATGTTTTAATTTAATATTTCATGGCGTCAGGAATAAAAACACGGATCCTACCATGGGGGGCTTTTTGCACAAAATGCAAAAGAAAACCCTCGGAATGATTAAGGCTCATTCACATTGTTTCACGTTCACTGTTCATCTTGAGTGATTCACTCTCATGAATCGCTAGTTTCCATTGAAAAGTAAAGGAGTAAAGAGTGAAACACCAATTCACACTTTTCACTTTGGATGATTCCTCCTAAATGATGATCAAAAGAGAAATGTCTGAATGAGCTTTAAAATAATCATGGAAAAAATGAAAATAAAAAAATGTAAAAATCTGAACCTTAAAACCAAATAAAATAATTTATATTGATTAAATATAAATTAATTTTAATACTAATACTGTATTTGTTTTTGTTTTAATATTGATAATATTTGGAAGTGCCTTTTCAAAACTATGTGTTTTATAGTATGAGGTGAGAGGTATTGCAAGAAATATACGATTGAAATACGCTCTTGTTCTTAATCATAAAATTTTTATAAAAAATACTCTATAAAATTCAAGATTTCTTTTAAAATGTAAAAAATGTTTTTAATTTGTGTATTTGTTGTTGATATATTGAATGAAATTTGGTGGATTTATTTTTTGTTGATACTGTATTTTGTTAATTTTTTTAAGTGATAAAATTTTCAGTTGTGCTCAATACTCTAAATACTACTTCTGTTAATCAACCAATATTTTGTAATTTATTGTTTGTATAAAAATAAATACTTTTAAATTTTTACTTATACTATTCACTATTTACCGACAATATTTTTACACATATTTTACTATATTATTTATATTTGCAAGTAGCATTTATCCTATTAAAGTGCATCTCTGATTTATTACATATTTTTGCCTATCACAGTACAACATTGAAAGCTCTTTTTTAACCTTTAAAAAAATTTGATTTTTATTGTAGTCAAATTAAGGATATTAAGGATACTAAGTAAATAAATATGCATTAGCATTTAGTTAGTTCATGGGAAATCATTAATAATGAGTATTTCTATTGTGTAATTTAATTTATTCAAAATTATTAGTTTGTTTAAATGGTTTGTTTTTCATTTTGTCAAAACTTTCTTTACCAAAACAAACAATTTTACTTAAAATTGTAAGTGTTTGCTTTGATTTTATGGTTATAAACTTTTCTAGGAGATACCACAGTATTTTATTTATTGAAAAATGCATTGCTTATACATATGATAAAGGTTTGTAGAAACTTGTTAAAGAGTTGCCCAAAGAGACCATATCTAAACCAAGTATAAGAAAAGGTGTTAAAATTCACAATTAACTTAAATATGAACTGCCTTGAATTCTTTCTGCAGTCTATGTCTGCCGCATTTTAATTCTTGAAACCAACAACTAGGTAAAAGAAAATATAATGTAGAAATTGGTTGCAAAAAATATACTGTTTTTACTACTTCAGTAGAACTCTGATTATCTCCCCCAAATGTTGCATTTTCATTTAATTAATTAAAAGCTTTCTTTCTTTAAAAGTAGTTTTTTCTCCCATTTTTAACATACATACAGTAACCAATTAAAATAGCTTAAATTAACTCCAACCTTTTTCGGAAGCTATTCAACTATCCAAACTTTTTATCATTTGTAATTGCGTTCAGTCCCAATTGATTCGGATAGCACTGTTCAACCATGAAAAAATTTCTGAGATGAAAATAGTCACTTATAGATTTTGGGTCGCTGAACACGAAAATCACCATTAAAATTTTGAATGGCAGGGGCGTCATTTCAGTTTTTGGTTGGGGGGAAGGATTTTTTTAAGTGGGTCTTGGACCTCGCTGTAACTAGACTTTTTTGTGAGGGTTGCCTGAACTTCATTTTTAAGGTATCCCCAAACGAGCACATAAATAGTAGGTTAAGTGTTAGAACACTGAAAAGTAGTATGTGAAGGGTACTACGGATAATGTCAAAATTTGACAACGTGAACTCCGAGAAAAAAAGGGTGGTCTGGGGGTTCACCCCCAGGAAAATTTTGAAAATTTGCCTCTTAAAGTAGTGTTTTAGCTCATTTTAAGACCCTTTGGGCTGCATCCAAAGAGTATAGTTTCTTTTAAAAAACAGAATTTTCTAGGGAAAAGAGTTGCAAATAAAAGTCAAAGTTTCAAGGGGTCCTGCCCCAGAATTTTTTTTAAATTCCCCTTTAAACTAGTGTTTTATCTCTTTTTCAAACTCAATGGGGAGCTCTTGAAGGGAAAACTACTTGTAAGTGGCAGAATTTTAAAGGGATAAACTGTATATAACCAATGGAAAAATTTTAGAGGGGGCTGGGGGGTCCACCCACAGAATTTTTTTTTGAAATTACCACTTTAAAGTAGTGTTTTATCTCTTTCTCAAACTCTTTCGGGAGCACTAAAATGGAAAGGCTTCTTGTAAGTGGCAGAGTTTTCAAAGGGAAAAACACTGAATAACAGACGTGGTAATTTTAGAGGGGGGCTGGGAGTCCTCCCCCAGAAAATTTTTTGAAATTTAACCATCAAAAATAGTGTTTTAACTCCTTTTGAGACTTTTTGAGTTGCACCCAAAGCTCTTTGTGGAAGTTAAAGAATTTCCAAGGGACTTGCAGCTATTTTTCACGTAACAGTGGAAACCTTGGGGGGGGGGCGGTTGCCCCCTCCTGCCCCCCCCCCTAAATGACGCCCATGGACTCAGGATTTCCGGTGAACAGCCCCTCCCCTTTTTACGTTTTTTTGATGACTTTGAATTTGATTTTCAGTACAAAAAGCATTACTTAAGTCGTTAAATTACTCCCAACCCAAAGGGTCAAGGAAGGTTGAAATTTCTAAAATATGAAATTTTGTAGCAAATGTATAGGTATGAGGGTTTTAGATGTTTTGTTACGCTTTTTTGTCCTCTTATTTTTTACGCAATTCACCTTTGAAGAATCCTAACCCTTCCCCACGGACAGGGCCGTATCCAAGGGGCGGGTTCAAACCCCCCTCCCGAAATTGCGACGTCAATTTTTTACTTACTGTTTTTCCTTAAAAAAAACGTCTTAAAATGCATAAAACCCCTACTTTTAAGGTTCAAAATTTTTCTTGGGGAGAACGCCCAACCCTGCTTGAAATTTAAAATATATTATTACAGTGGTTCCTTGAAAATTTTGGGACTGGGGAAGTGGGAACTCGGGAGGAAAAAAGGGAAAAGCGACTCAAAATCGAGTTAAAATCCTGCTTTTAGGGTAAATTTCCAGAAATTTTCTGGGGGAGAACCCCCAGACCCCTTTTGGAGCTATATTATTTACAACTGTTTTGTTAAAAGTTCGTCAAAATGCAAAAATCCAACCAAAACGGAAATTAAATTCTTCAAAATGTATGTCCTAAATCCGGATTAGGTGTACCAAAACGCTTTGAAATCTGCTTTTTAGCCTTCTTAAATTTCCAAAAATTTTCTGGGAGGGGACCCCCAGACCCCCTTAAAGACGATATTGAAAATTGATATTGATATTGAAAATTCTTAGCCCCCCCCCAAAAAAAACAAAACCTGGTTCCACCGCTGTCTACTTTACCTTGGTCACCGACAAAATCGAACTAAAGTTTCAGGAAATTTTTTTGCCAACCCCCCCTTGAAAAAAAGTCTAGTTACGGCCCTTCCCACCAACGCAAATTTGATGACAATATGCAGCGAAGATTTTTACTAAAAGCGGTTGATGTTTTAGCTCCCTTAAAGCAGGCACCGAAGAGTTCAATGCTGCACTTCAGAGTTAAACTGCTGTACAAAAAAAGTCAAAATGCCACAGACTGAATTTCAACTGATACTTGTGTAAAATGATCTGCTGAATTCAAATATGACACCCATTTTCCTCCACCTCCCTCAGTTTTTAAGAGGACGCCCGCATTGTTTTCCACAGCCATGGATATATAAACAGCTTGAAACATGGAATCCTCACTCCCTAAAAACCAGCCAATTTTTAAGGAACTGAAGAGACTAAGGATAGACTTAAAATATAAGAACAACGTCATTTTTATAATCTTTTCCAATCATCAATATCGATTCCCGAGCTCGCGAGCGTCTGCGCGATTCAGGGAGTCTTCCGAACTCTTCCACGGGGGCTTCTGGGGTGCTGGTGCTAATAATACCTCAACCGCTCTCAGTAAAAATCATTGCTGCATATTGTCATCAAATTTGGGTCCTTGGGGAAGGGTTAGGACCTTTCAAAGGTGAATTGCGTAAAAAATAAGAGGAAAAAATAGCGTAACATAAAACCTTTATAATTTTTAGCTATTTTGTTTCCATTTTTAGGGGGTAATAACACCTTAAACTTTAAGGGGTTGTTACCCCCTCCTTAAACCTATCCATTTGCTACAAACGTATTTTTCAGGGCCATATACCAGACTAGAAATACCAAAGCAAGTTAAAACCCAGGGTCTGACTTTCTTAGGGTCATAATTTCAAAATCCTAGACTCCCCCTAATTGTAATTAATCCTTTATTTTTTATTCACAGGCTTTATATCATAAATTCATCAAAAATTAAAATCCAACCTAGAAATGAATGTCTAAAATTTGGGCTACGTGTACCAAAAAACAGTTAAAAACCCCGTTTTTAAGGTTAAATCTCAAATTTCTAAAAATCCTCTAGACCCCCCCCCTTTGATTACTTGGACCTATATATTATTGATCCCTCGGAAGCAAATTCTATCTAAAAATGTATTAAAACACTAACTACATTAAACCTATTAAATATTACCCAACCTAAAAATATTTTTAGGGCTCTCCCGAAATAAATTCTAAATACGCCATTGGTATTATGAAAACTTATTTGG
Source organism: Tetragnatha versicolor (assembly GCA_024610705.1). Lineage (NCBI taxonomy): Eukaryota > Metazoa > Arthropoda > Arachnida > Araneae > Tetragnathidae > Tetragnatha > Tetragnatha versicolor. The sequence goes on along the minus strand of JANDEH010000011.1, from coordinate 21,597,365 downwards.
GGACATCCATAATTTACGTGAGGTGTTGTTTCCAAAATCTGGATCCCCCCTCCCCCCTTGGTGAGATTTAGTGAGATTTTGCTGCACCCCCCTCCCCCCCCGTGAGATTTACCTACAACTTTTAAAAATAATTTTTCAGTAATAAATCCGTTTTATCTCTAATTTCCAAAACATTATTTGAATATATCCTCTTAGAAACAAATACAGGGTTTATCTTAAATGGTGCAACAAACTTTCAGGGATGATAGTACTCATCAAGACGAACAAGAATCGGTATAGAAAAGGGGGTCCGAGATCAAATCCCAGGGAGTTAAAAATGGAGCGACACCCCAAAAAAATCATTGAAAAATTCAATTTGTAGAAGAACTACTATTAGAAAAAACTTAATTATGGTCTCAAAAATTGTGGTTTAATATGATCTTTAAAATTATCTCAAAAGTATTCACTTTAAAATTTGTTTTATTATGAAAAAAGTTAAAACACACAAAAAATGTTAAAACTATGCCAAAACCTTATTTTGTATTTCGAAATCCTTTCTTTTGTTTTGATAATCTGAAAGATCATAGTTGAAAACCCATAAGTCCAAAGTTTCACGTAAATACAATCATAAGCGCCGACTCCATAGGGTTTGAGGGGGCTTGAGCCCCCCCAAAGTTGGAAAAAGGGGGACTAAGCCCCCCCCAATATTTTTAGAAAAATATTTCTATTTTCTTTCATGAACTGAAGAAGGCAATGTATTGGACGTCGTTCTTTTGGTCCCGTTCACTTGGTATTCACAAAGGGTCTCAAAATTACTTAAAACACTACTTTCTAGGGTAAATATTTCAAATACTAATACAAATTTTATATACTGGGTTTCTTTGAAAATTCTGCTTTTTAAAATGATCCCTTTGCTCTAAGGGTGGAACCCAAATAGGCTTCAAAAAGAGATAAAACGCTATTTTGTGGTGGAAATTTCCAAATTTTGGGGGGAGGACCCTCAAAATATCGCTTTGCTTGGAATTTTCAATGTTTATAAAATTTTGAAATTAATTTCAACAAAATTAATGTAAAATGTGCAAGTCATCTAACACCTTAAGTAAAAAAGAGCTCGTAAGTAGGTACCCCAAGCTCCCCTCAAATTTTAAAATCTATTATTTACCGATTTCTCCTGAAACTTAATTGATTTTTGAGGTGAGCAGGTACCTCAAAAAATATTTAAGTCAAAATCCCTCCCGAAACAAAACTCTAGTTACGGCTCTGTGCAGTTGATTTTAAAAGCGATATAAATCCACTTTCATTCTTCGCGATAGGTATTTAATTTTTTGTGTTCGATTAAATTTTTTTAAAAAATATTGTGCTGCTTTTTATTTGAATTTTTATAGCAGTGGTCCGCAGACCTCCGAGGGTCCTCAGCACCTTCCTAGAGGGGGTTCGCGAGTTACCTTTTGATAGTTTCAAAATAAATAACACTAGTTTAATGACGCAAATTTCAAAAATATTTCTAGGGGAGGACCCCTAGCCCCTCTCGAAATTTCGATGCCTCTAGTTGTTGTTGTAATATTTTCCTTAGAAATTCTATGTTTTACAAGGAACTTCTCTCTTTTGGAGGAACCAAAAATGTCTAAAGAAAAGCTGTAACACTACTTTTTGAGGCAAATTTTCAAAATTTTTCTGGGGGAACCCCACAGACCTCCTATTATACTTCGAGTAATTGTAAAATTTTAACATAATGTGGAATATGGTTCGAGTACTACTTTTAAGGAATCCAAAACTTTATGTATAAATATACTCCTTAGGGGTACTTAAGGAATAAGCCTTTGGACGTTCAAAATCTTGGGGGGCTATGTCTAGCATTAGTGGCGATCGAAAGTTTAAGGACCGCTTTTAAATGGAATAACTAATATCTTTTTTGTCTAGTACTGGGCCCCCCCAATATTTGATAAAAGTCGGCGCCTATGAATACAATCAATATTGAACGCTTGAGATCCTGTTAAAGTTTGTTTTTTACGTGCGAAAACAGCTGTTCTGGAAACAACTCTGGAAAACTGCTAGCGCACGCAAAAAACAAACTTTAACAGGATCTCAAGCGTTCAATATTGATTGTATTTACGTGAAACTTTGGATTTAAGGGTTTTCAACTATGATCTTTCAGATTATGAAATCAAAAGAAAGGATTTCGAAATACAAATTAAGGTTTTGGCAGAGTTTTCACATTTTTTGTGGTTTTTTAACTTTTTTCATAATAAAACAAATTTTAAAGTGAATACTTTTGAGATAATTTTAAAGATCATATTAAACCACAATTTTTGAGACCATAATTAAGTTTTTACTAATAGCAGTTCTTCTACAAATTGAATTTTTCAATGATTTTTTTGGGGTGTCGCTCCATTTTTAACTCCCTGGGATTTGGTCTGGGACCCCCTTTCTATACCGATTCTTGTTCGTCTTGATGAGGAGTACTATCATCCCTGAAAGTTTGTTGCACCATTTCAGATACACCCTGTATATGAAACATTTCTCTCATTGACTTTCAATAATGAGAAAAACATATAATGAAGCCATTTTTCAGTAGAGCACCCTATTTTCTATTTTATGTGAAAAATGAAATTTAACTTCTTCGCTGGACCTCAATAAAATTCTTCTTAAGTATTCGGAGTCCTCTTTAAATCCAGTCACTAATTTAGCGAATGAAAATTCAATAAAAAGAAATCTTGTCAGAAGTGGGATTCGAACCCACGCCCACAGGAGTGGACTGCGACCTGAACGCAGCGCCTTAGACCACTCGGCCATCCTGACATGCTAAGACATTGTAAATTACGTTAATGATGCCGCTTACATTTTTTAAAGATGGCATACTTTTAAAAGAAGTAGTGAAAACATGTCCCTAGAAAAGCACTTCTAGTGCCCTATAATTCATCATGTTCATTTTAAACTCTCTTCAAAGCAGATTTATTCATGAAATTTTCACATCCTTTAATTATTGCAACTAATTATGGATGCTTCCATGAATTTCGTTAAACATTATTAAACGTTTATTGTCAATCAATAATTCATTAACAAACACATTATACATATTTACTTGAATTTAACAATTATTTTTATTATATTCATGTTAAAGTTCTACTTTGAACTTCGGGTTCAGAATCCTGAAGCATTGTCGTTTTCTGATAACAGATGGCGCAACCAAACAAGATTAAGTCAATTTTACTGTTATTATTCTTGTTGAAATTTAAAAAAAAAAGTTAAGTAACTGATAAAGTAGAAAATTTGTTTGATTGTAAAAATACTTTTCGTCAAGTTGACGATTTAGAACAAATTTAAATCATAAGAAAGAACGAGAACCTAACATTTATTCTTCAATTTTACTCTAAAATCAGCTTTACTTTCTACTTTTAGCCGATAGATAGCAGCACTACCTAGTCGCGGATTCAAGGGGAAGAAAATACGGAAAGTGCTCCAAGAAAGTGTTGACTCGTTGACTGACTTCGAAAAGTAGGTGCAGCGTAGACTTTTCCACTGGCTGTAATAAAACGATTACTGCTAGGCTCCAGCACTTGCGGTTTAGGGGGAGATATCGGGATATCTCCCCCTAAACCGCTAGTGCTGGACGCCTGGCAGTAATCGTTTTATTACAGCCAGTGCCTGGCTGTAATAAAACTTTGCGTTGGCCCGTAAAAATAAGGAATAGGGCCAACGCAAAGTTTTATTACAGCCAGGCACTGGCTGTAATAAAACGATTACTGCCAGGCGTCCAGCACTAGCGGTTTAGGGGGAGATATCCCGATATCTCCCCCTAAACCGCAAGTGCTGGAGCCTAGCAGTAATCGTTTTATTACAGCCAGTGGAAAAGTCTACGCTGCACCATAGGCGGGGTCGGGGTAAAATACGGTTTGACCTCCCCAAACAAATTCCAACAAAAGGTTTTTCAACGGTTTTGGACTCTACTAGGTGTCCTTATTGACCAAAAAAAGTTTACCACAATCTGACAACCGGAATTTGTTTTTTTTTAATTTTTTAAAAAATTTTAAAATCCATAAAAAAACGATAAATAGGGCGAAACAAACACTTTTTTCATTGTTAAATTATATATTCGATGATAGTTGACATTTTTAAGCGAAGAAATTTATAAAAATTTCATTTATAAGAATCTGGCAACCATTAAAGTGCATTTTCCAAGATGGCGGCCTACGTTTTCATTAAATCACTGTAATTAAATGACAGTTAAATCGGTTTTCTCGAGTAAATTCCATTAATTGCGATGAAATGCGATGTTAATTAACTCAATAACTTCAGATAATGCTGTAAATTTTGTCTATCCGATTGAAATAATAAAAAAACAAGCAAAAATACGCGCATATCTGCGGAGATTCCGAGTCCCGATTTCACTGGGTATAGTCACTTTAAAAGTTTATTACAGCTTGAAAAAAATTCCCACAAACATTTTCTCAACGGTTTTAGACAGTACTAAGTGTATTTATTGCCATGTAGAAAGTTTACCAGAATCTGACAACCGGAAGTGGGTTTTTTTCAAGATGGCCGCCGATGCTTCAAATAAAGAGATATTCGCGAAAGAACCATAATTTAACAGCTATGTAAATTTTTTATGGGTTCAAAAAACAAATACAAGGTACTAGTCAAGTTTTCTTATCATACTTATAAATATAAATTTCTTTTACAAAATCTAGAAACCAGAACAGGGCTTATTTCCAAGATGGCGGCGTACGATATTTTCTTAATTGACGGCGTTTTGTAAAGGTTCATCAAATTGAAGAAAAAATTCCAACAAGCATTTTCTCAACGGTTTTAGACAGTACTAAGTGTATTTCTTGCCATGTAGAAAGTTTACCAGAATCTGACAACCGGAAGTGGGTTTTTTTCAAGATGGCCGCCGATGCTTCAAAGAAAGGGATATTCGGGAAAAAATTCCATTTTAAGTGCTATAAAATTTTTTTATAAATTCTAAAATCAAATATCAGGTTATAGTTAAGTTCTCTGATCATAGTGGTAAATATAAATTGCGTTTATAAAATATTTTAACCAGAATAGGGCTTATTTCCAAGATGGCGGCCTAGGTTTTTTTCGGAATTGCTGGCGCATACTGGATAATTTTAAAGGTTTATTAAATTAAAGAAAAAATTCCAACGATCATTTTCTCAACGGTCTTAGACAGTACTAAGTGTATTTATTGTCGTTACAAAAGTCTACCCGAATCTGACAACCGGAAGTGGGGCGTAGCGAAGGGGGGGGTCCCCGGGTCCGGACCCCCCCATAGCCATACCCAAAATTTTTTAACCCCTTTTTTAGGCGTTAAATATTCCATTGCCTACTGGGAAGCCAGGACTCATCTCTTCGAACTCCAGCATAATGTTCCTGCTGGAGACTTTGTTCATGTTTTCTCTTGTATTCCTTTATATGTTAACCCAGACTCTTTTTCTGTACGTATTTGCCATTTTCAATGGATTAATACTATTTGTTCCAATAAAGCCATATTTAAAAAAATATTCCATTGCTTACTCAAAAGAGGGCGTCTATGTCCCTTAAAAGTGTCTAAAAACCACCTTTTTTGCATGTTAACTCTTTCCATACGGGAGCTCCAAAACCCACTTCTCGGGGTTCCTACGGAAACGGCATTTCAACGGTTTGAAAAACAGTCGCCAGAGACCTGACCAGCGAGAGCCGCCCGACATCCCTCCCCCTTTGGAGCGGTGCGGGTGCTCCCCTCTCGTTTTATGGCCCATAATGACTTTCTTATCTTTTCTCCTCCGGCCTGGGTGGGCTGAAGTGGGCTTGATGTTGTTTGGGTTTCTCGCATGTTTCCGTGTCGCGACTCTCATTTACAATTTTTTTGTATATATTTTTCTCACAGTAAATATGAATGAAGGCCAGGAAATTAAATCTTCACTGCAAATGTAAATATTTAAGAATATCGTAAAAAAAGGAAAATGTAAGTTTTAGTTTTATTAATTTTATTTGAGTTACATTAATAATTATGTTTATATTAATTGCGCATTCAAAAAAGAGTTATTTTTAAATGTCTGTTATTAAAAACACGAAATATTTGTTGATGACAGCTCCCTGTAAATAATAATTTATTTCCCCTATTCCCCCGAAAATAAAGTATCCGAATGTTTTTTTACTCAATTTATTTGAAAATTATTTTAAACAAATTTAATAAAAAGATGAAACTTTTTTAGTGAAACCAACACTAAGTTCTCAAAATGTTATGAACTTTATGAATAAAATGAGTTCTTTTGCAAGAGAAAACCCAACCCCACCATAACTTAACTTTTAATGTATGCAATTTTAAAAATAGGGCACAGAGAGAAATATACATAACAGGGGCGTGGCGTAGTCATAGGGGGGATTTGGGGATATATCACCCCTCGGAAATCTAGAAATTTACCTTTTTTAACCAGAAAAAAGGTATAAATTCACCCCATGTTCCCTCCTAAAATTCCAATACCACTCCCTGAAATTTTTTTCTGGCTACGCCACTGGCACTCGACAACCATAGAAAATGTCTAGGCAACAAAGATTGAAACTGCAAATAACTGGATTAAAGAAATTCGATTTTAAGAAACAGGAAAGCGGATTTGTGTATTTTAGTAAAAATATCCTTTGCTTATTTATGAGAGTTATTATGAAGAGTTAAATTGAAGGCAAGGATCTTCTATAACACCTTGGAAACAATCACAATAAAAAATATTACTGTGGAAACCATAAATATCAAATGGAAATTATGACTGCTTTCCAGATGTCTGCATAATTAGTAATCATAAAGAAAAATTTAAGACGAAATTATTAGATCTTTTTCCTCCGCTATCATTTGACGAATATAAAATGAATACCTATACGTAAATTAACCTATATGTAGTTTGCAAGACATCAAATTTGTAGATGATATAGAAAGAACAACTGAGCGTCTGATGCTAGATTAATTTGAATTTATAGCATTTACAGGAATAAAATTCAAATACGGAGAAATACTTTTAAGAGTGAAATGGGAGCTTGTTTGACTACTTTGAACAACCAATTCAGGTTGAGAAACAATGTTCTACGGCAGGGCTGGGCAAATAGCGGCCCGCGGGCCGCATGCGGCCCTCGAAGGGATATTCGGTGGCCCGCCAAGACATACGGAAAAATAAGAAAAATTCTGAATTTAATAGTTCAATGTTTTACATCTTTTTTTCTCATGCATCACATTCGAATCAGCTCAATTTCGGTCTTGCTTTCACTTCTTGTAACGTCGTCTCGGCCCCACTTCCCTCGCCACCCACGAAAATTAATCCTCCAGATGCAGGTGGTGGGTCAAGGATCACTTGCACGGAGTGGGTGCAGAAAGAAAAGGGGGAGAAAAGGCCGCGAGGGAAAAGACAGAGAGGGGGCTCAAAACATAAATAATTTCTGATTTATTGACGTCACGACAGAGATCCTCCCTACCCCATCCACAAGTACACCCCCATTCCACCGTCTGGGATTTTCAGGGGTCATTCACTTCATTAACGCAACGCGTACTTGTCACCCTTGTGAATTCCTTGTCTTTCTTTTCCGTGTTCTATTTAATTTTTGCTTAAGATTGTGGAGAGATTTTCTTCAGAAAGGATTACCTTTTTTGTGGGTAAGTTGTATGATTTGATTCTGAGATTTCTAATTTACTTTGATACTAGTGCAGTGTTTGTTACCATGATAAATTGGTTACATTTTATGCAAAACTCGTTAAATTTTATTTCTTCAACATATTCAGTAGTTATTATAATTTTTTAATGATGAAAAATTAAAACAGTTAACATGAAGTTGAAGGAACCAAGAGAAATCATTGAAATTAAGTTCAAATTATCCAAGTTGTACTGTACATAGTACAGGCGCGGATTCAGAGGGGTGGTACTCTGGACCGTGTTTCCCCTTGGACCCAAAAATGTTCTCAAAATGAGTTAAAACCCTACTTTTGCAAGCCAAATTTTAAAAAATTTCTGGGGGAGGACCCCCATACCCCCCTCAGTGGTACCACAAGGGTATTTTGCGTGATACTGTTTTTGAAAATCCCCAATATTTTGACATTTTGTGTTAAAAGAAAGGTGATGGTCTGGAAAAGTGCCCCCCCTTGGATTTCATATTTTTTTCTTAACTATATTTGTAAAATGCAAAGTTAACTTGTTGATGCAATCATTTTACATAATCTGCGGCCCGCCGTTAGCTTCTTCTTTAATAAAGTGGCCCCCGAGACAAAACAATTGCCCACCCCTGTTCTACGGCCTCATAACATTCATAAATATACAAAAAACGAAATAAAAAGTACGTTTAAATTTTAAAAGGGGAATATCAAATAGAAATATTCTAGAGGAAGTTTTGAATTCCTCCTGGCCCAAAACTTAATTAAAATGTCTCCAGAATCTTAAAAGAGGGTAGTGATTTTTTTGTACCGCTTCTACAGTACAAGATAAACCATGTCCCCAACCCCTAATGTATGTACCCTAGTGACACTGTGTCGCGCCGTTGAGGATAGGGTGGTGCAAATATCCGTGGGAAAGAAAAATGACAATGATGTAACAACGACGACGTATCGACTGATGAAATTTGTTTTCAAACCAGCGTGAATTAAGAAATTTTATGAAATCATGATGAACACCTAAAACCGTCTAATTGAATAGTAGATTAGGTCAGTTTTTAAGTTTGGTATTTTATCCAATAATTAACAAAAATCTTTAAAAAATCTCATTTCTTTTTTTAGTCTTAAGACATTTTCTTTTGAAAATTAATTATATGGGCAGAGTGGTTATCTTCTTTGGTAAAATTTTATTGCAACACAAGTTTCTCGTTTCTCAGTCATAAGCTCATAAGAACAAAAATAAATTCAAATATTTGTAACTTGTAAGAGAGAGTTGGTAGCAAGAGTTCGTATGAGTCTTTTCTAAGCTAATCCACCTGTGAAACATGATCTATTATGCTTTGAACACGATAATGATTTTTACGCAAATCTCGTGTTAATGATTAATTTTGATTAATATCTTTAAAATTCAGACCTAGTTTTTGCACCTATAAGAAGTAAAATCAATTATGAATTCTATTGATTTGCTAAAATCAAGCCCAAAAAAATTTCATTCTAAAGTAATGATTCCAAGTGAAAAAAATTGTAGTTTGTAGTTAATAAAAAATCATCCACTCTTTTTACAAATAGAAATAATTTTAATCCATTTTAAATTTTTTTGTTTTATTATTACCCATTTAAAAATCTGATTAAAACGATTGCTTTGATTTTATTCTTAGCGTTTTTATTTATTTATCTTTTGTTGTTATTTGAAATAAACTTTTCTCCTACAATAAAATATGAACACTATAATTTCTTAAGTTTTATGAAATTAAAATCTTCATAAACGATCCCACCTCACTACAGAAACAGAAGAATTAATAACACTCCACAGTCAAAACAGAGCCAACTGGCCGACCTCACGGGGAAAAAAGATCCCGTACTGAGATAGTGACCACTGCAACAAAAACGGTGATAAAAGAAGGAGGGTTTGAAAAAGGGGGTCGAGAAAGCGGAGGAGCCCGCCCGAGCAGGAGTTTGGCGAACAGGTTTTCGAAAGAGGCCCGTAAGGAACGGAAGTGGATTTGCTGTACGGTTGCTGCCGTTCCCGTATGGAAAGAGTTAAAATCTAAAATTTTCCGGGGGAACTCCCGGTTTTCCTATAACAAACGTATTAATTGGGAGACGATATAAGGGGAGGGGGGCGATAAAGCGTACTAAACGCAGAGCCGGATTATCCAATAGGCAAAGTAGGCAACTGCCTAGGGGCCCATCGTCAGCTAGGGGCCCTGTCCGCAGAGGGTGGGTGCCCATATGTTTGAATTCAGGAAGGGGTCCAAGAAAAATATTTGCAAGTAGTAACTATTTTTATTTTTTCCAAGCAGTAACTAGACTATTTTTATGAGGGTTTGGTCCATAACTATTTCAAAGGGGCCCCTCACGAGAACTTAATGCAAAAACTCTTGCATAAAATACTGGAATTTCAACCTAAAAGTGGGTGTCTATAAAGAGTCCTCCCTAGAAAAAGTTCTGAAATTTTATTCTCAAGAGAAATGTTTTAACTTATTTGGGTGACTTCTAAAATGAATCGCGAGGGGGCCTGCACAAAGCCCCCCCTTTGCCCTTTTGTATAGGCAACCTTTCCCCAGATAATTTCTTTTGAAATTTTTCTTTCAGTTAAAATCAAATTTGAAGATTTTTTTATGCGAGTCCGGTCATAAGCAAGGGGCCCGTGAAAAAATCGTCTAAAATGGTTCCACAGACGGACCTCTCAGATTCCTTATAAATTAGCTTAAAAATTATCTTTAGCATGCTAGAAATGCAAAAAACAAAACTAAAGTTTTGAAAAAAAAGTTTATTCTTTAATAGCTTCTTCTTTCTAGCTAATTCTTCAATGGTAATTTTAATTTCAAAGCAACAGCTTACTGAATGCTTTAAAATCTATTGAGGGTGATAAGACTCAGGCATCACAAGTCACGAAACCAGATATTTAATAAAAGATTTGGAAAAAAATAAAATGCCGTAATGGCAGTCCTAGATAGAATCAATGGTTTCAGTATAGCCTTACCAAAATCAACTATTGAATTCAAATGGAAGTTAATCTTTTAAAATCACTCTTAGATTTTTACTTGAACAACGAGAAGTATTTTACGTTTACGAGATGAAGGCAAATGAAAAAAGTGAGGGGGGAGGGGTTTGGAAAAATCTCACCAAGGGGGGAGGGGGTTCGATTAAAATCTCACGTCATTTTTTTAAGTTAGAAATTATACGATTTTCTTTCTTTTTTAAGTATGAGAAAGGAATATATGAGAAGGAAGGAGAATAATTATTTTTAAAGGTTGTAGGTAAATCTCACTTGGGGGAGGGGGGTCCAGCAAAATCTCACAAAATCTCACTAAGGGGGGAGGGGGGTCCAGATTTTGGAAAAAACACCTCACGTATTTATGGATGTCCCCTTACGGCGAAGGATCTACATATGAAGTTGTCTACACTGGAAAAAATAAGTTGAAAATTGAAACCTATTTGCCTGTACTAGACATGCTGTGTTCGGAATTGTTGCAGATCAGTGGTTCCCAAAGTGGGCGCCAGCGCCCCTTGGGGGGCGCTGGAGATTTCTAGGGGGGCCAGGGCCTGATTTAGAAAATTTGTAACACTAGGCCCAACATTCAGGGAGGGGCCCCCACGTCACGCGGTACCTATGTGTTATCACAACCACGTGAATGGAGTTGGGTAATTTTTGATTGTATTAATACAAGTTAGTAAAATATAAAAGTTTACGAGCATTTAAATGTATGTATTGTAGTAATATAATCACATGTCTGCATTACATTAGGCTTTATTTGGTCAACGAGTAATGAAAAAACATTCTAGGAAGTATAACAATTTATTTCTACAATAAATTTTAATTAACTTTTCAAAATTAGGGGCCCCCAAATTGTGGGGCCCCTAGGCCCGGGCCTAGTAGGCCTAATGGTAAATCAGGCCCTGAGGGGGGCGTTGGGAAGCTCGGAGAAAATTGGGGGGCGCTGCTAAATTTTCTTTAGAAATGATAAATTTTCCTTCTCGGCTTCGAAAAAAATATATTGTGTACTTTCCTTTTTTCCAGTTCCACTTCTTTTTTATTCCCTGATAGATAACGTTTTGCAAATGCAACCGCGACCTCTCCATGCGCGGTGTTAGTTATCGGAGTTTTATATCTGGTACTTTACCCCACGGGGTCCTTTCGTCCCATTTTGGCGCCCTATTCTTAACGAAGCTTACTCCAGATATTGTCAGGCTAATAAATACCCCCAAGTTCATCCATCACATTAAAATTGAACATGTGATAGGATCTAAGCCCGAAATTGCTCACTGAACGAAAAAAAACGACCACTTTGCGGAGTGGCATTTGCAAAACGGCCACAACCCGAAATTCGGATTGTGGTATTTTCAAAAACGCTCACTCCGCGATGTGGTATTTTCAAAATGTGGTATTTAATTATTAAATTTGTTTTTATAATTATTTAATTAATAATACTTCGATTTTTGACAATAATTGTTGACGTATTACCAGTTGACTCTTGTTTAAAAATTATTCCCCCAATTTTTATGCAAGCAATTAATCAATTATACTTTTTTTACCTTATTTTTTTAAAAAGACTTATTTTTATAATAAATGAAAAACGATGAAAACTTGTCACAAAATTAAGTGTTTCATTAATTTTACATTCTTAAGACAATGCAACAATAAAAAAGGTAATTTAAATTAATTAAATAGAAATTAAACCGAAAATTTCAAGGACAATTCCAAATTTAAAACTGAAAATTTCCCAAAAAAATTTCGAGTTGTGGCAATTTGCAAATGCCACTCCACGATGTGAGCGGTTTTTTTTTTCGCTCAGTGAGCGATTTCGGGGTACTGCGGTGAAATTTTTTTATTATGGGATTTATATACACTCTGTGGTTAAATCATTTTTAAAATATAAAATATAACTCAAGTTCCTTTAAGAATATAAAATAGGCTTTTAATATTAAAAATGCAATTAATTTTATTCATAAATATTTTATGTCAATGGCACATTTTTTTTGTAGAATAATTGTAGTGAGAGTAATATAAGATAGCTATTAGTAATAAGATACTATAAATATTAGCGATTAAAATTGTGATATAAATATTAGCATGGGATATTTTTTTTATTTGGGATTTAAATGATAAGGGATTAAATAATAATTTACTAACCATTCATCACATTTAAAATACCTACAGACATTATCACGGCACCAAACCCAGAAAACTGCAACGAAACAACAAGCAACCCAAAGAGCAGCCATTGGCCAACCAACTATTCTGAACAGAGCATATGGCGGCCATCAGTTCATTCCATTCCAAACGAATAATCGTTAGCCCTTTATCGAAAAATCAAGTGGGCACTCCGGTTCCTCTATTCAAACAAATCAAATGAATCCCATTTCTGTAGACCCGGAGCATAATATATCGACTGCTATATGGGGACCCAGCAGTAAGCGTGCTGTGCGCTGACTTCACTGCAGCTCCATATGATCGAAGCTATTTCATTTCGTTTGGGCGGGTTCCCTCTCGCCAGACATTGGATCTAGACATTTAACACTGCGGCCTTAATATTGTGGGGAAGTGTGGGCTAAGTCATGGGTCTTATTGTAAAGGGTTTACAGCTATTATAGACCATATGGCATACGGAGGATGAAATTAGGGGCGTAGACAAAGCAGGCGCGGATCCAGGGGGTGGTTCTCTGGACAGTGCCTCCCCTTGGGAACCCAAAAAGGTTCTCAAAATGAGTAAAAACCCTACTTTTACAGGTCTAATTTCAAAATTTTTTCTGGGGGCGAACCCCCATACCCCCCCATTAATACCACAAGGGGATCTTCAGTGATAATTTTTAGGAAATGCCCAATATTTAGACCATTTTGGGTCAAAAGTAAAGGTAGGTAATAGTGTTAAAAAGTGCCCCCCTTAGACTCAAAACGTTTCTAAAAATGAGTTAAAATCCTACTTTTACACGTCAAATTTTAAATTTTTTATATGTGCCTGATCCAAAGCAGGTGCTGATCCAGCAGGCCTCCAAGGGGGGCATTTTTTCAGACCATCACCTTTACCTTCAGTCTCCAAATATTGTATTTTTTCTCAAAAAATATTATACTTAAGACCCCCTGTGGTATTTTGTTTCCCAATTATTTTTTGAACCAAAAGGTTGAGCGTTGCTTTTAGTAATGATTTAACAAACAAGACGATTATATTTTTTAAAATGTTTCGATGTATTAAATTAAAACGTATGTTATATTCATCACGGGCGAATTAATTTTAAACGGGTGTGTTTTGCACCTTATTATGATGATATATCTAGCCTAAGAAACATTTATCAATGCCCGAAAGAACTTCTTCCAACCTCCACCGCCCGAGATTTCCATGAAATCCTATAGAAAATATGGAGCGTTCGGGACCAAAAGGGTTAAGACGCGGAGCAGGAAAAGTCAATACTTCAATTAATGACCATCTTCGACTCCCAAATAAGATATTCCCATTTGTATCGATGAGGACTTAACGAAAAGCCCATAGAGATATATCCGGCGCAGTGTTCATTAGCGGAACAAGAAAAAAAGAATTGAGACGAAGTAGATGGAAAAATAAAGCCGAAAATTCATTTCCACTGACAAATGGCCTAGGGGGCGATCCATAACTCTTCCCTCAACGAGATGGATCAGAGATTAAGGCAACAAAAGCTATTCCGCCAGAGAGAAGAAGCTCTCGTTTAGTTGTAATCAGGCCGCTGCGGCACATCGCGGATTCATACATACATATAAAGGCACGCAGCCCGCGCCGTTCGCACATAAAAATACCGGCCTAATGCAGAAAGCCAAGGCCGGGGAAGCAGATCTATCATGAAAAGTAATTTCGTTGGAGAGAAACGGGAGAGAGAAGGAAAAAACATGGCGTTTTCTTTTCTAAGTGCTTTCTCAAAGCTAATGGAGTGCATTCGGATTCTCTCCCGATGGAAGGACGATAATAATCGTTTTTCTCTATTTCGAGGGGTTTTTTCCGCCTCGCGATGACAGCCCTGGGAAAGCTGGCTTCCGCGGCATCAATTCTGCCGTCATTAGTGGGCCCCTGCTCCTCCGATTGCAGATGCGCCGCGCAGACGATCGGACCATCGGAGATGGGGATTCGTTCGAAATGGGTTTCGAATCTTCTTTTCGCCGTGTTGGGAGTTCGCCCACCAATCAACGTCTTGTTTGGATCGTTTGAACGGAGATGAGTGGTCGGTTTGAACATTTCCGATTCGTCTTATTGGCCATGTTAGGCTTAGTAAATCTGTAACGGCTTAGAATCATCGAATAAATAAATTTTTGTTTTTATTGTGTGTTTTTTAAGAAGAGTAAACATCTGTTATTTGTGGTTCAAAACCGCACAAATTAATAATAGTTTCTTTAGAAACTTTATAAAATTAAAAATGAAAATATTGCGACTAAAAGTATTTTATTTCGATCATATTAGAACATTTTAATATAAATTACAAATAAAAATTAGCTAAGAATGTTATAAATAATCCAATGGTATGATTTATATATACTGATATAACGTAAAGAAATATTACCACGCCAAATTATAACCAGATAAAATAAGATAGCAAAATTTTTTTTAAAAAAGTCAATCCCAAATCGTCCGAAACTAGACCCTGTAAAACTACTTTTGCTGCAAGCATTGACTGATTGCAGTAAAAAGCTTCCCTCCCTACTCGTATTTTTTCTAGGTAGTACACCAATGGATCTTTTAAATTCAATATTGTACCTAGTAACTTGTTAGTATACCTGGTGTTTATTAAAAAATTCCAAATAGGGGAAATCAGGCTATAACGGCATACTCGGGTAAAATGACTTTTTCGATTTTCTTGAAATTTAGTAGAAGGGCAGCACGTGTCTGTAGCCTTTTTCTTCTTTTATTGTATCCAAAATGATACAAACAGACACCCTTATTTGAAAAGCATTTCTTACCTCGTGGTGAACGAAAATAGAGCGAACGAATAGCCCCCCTATATGCCGCAGAGCTTTTCACTGATTTCTGCAATCATTTACATGTGTTCTCATGTTCCTTTTGCTCCTTTTAGAATACATCTCGGTCCAAGATTTATCTTAAAGAGGGAAAAAGCTGTAAAAAATCACAATTTGGCTATCTTAAAGTTTTTCATAAGTAACGATATTGAAAGAATAAGGGTACTTTCTGGGTTCCCAGACCTAAACGCATTCAAGCACATGTGAGAGCTACTAAATAACATGGTTGACTGTCTGATAACACTCGCCAAAAATTACCCAGAGGCTAAAATTCGCCAAAAATGATAATTAGAACGATTTCTCCCAATAAATCCTTAAAAAAGTCACTTAAAGTTAGCACACACGTTTGAAAACATGCGTTGAGTTTAGGAATAACAATATCCTTTAGAAAAACATAAAATTTTCCTTTAAAAACCTCTCCTCTCACATAGACGTTTCTGTTACTGCTCCAAATGTGAAATGGAACTCCATTATCAATGGAGGGCCCATTTACCCCCTTAAGTTATTGGTAGGAAAAATTTGTTCTCGGGCCCTGTATTCCCACTAAGTTGAACATCTTGTGGTATAATTTTCATATATGAAAAATAATTCTACTAGGTGTTAGGTTGAAAAAACAATTCCGTGCTTAACTTTTGGAAGTGAGTGTAGAAAGATGATTATTTAATCTATTTGAATATTAAAAAACCAGTGAAATAGGTTTTCAATTGTTAAAAAATTCATAGTTTCTTGCTTTGTAACTGCGACCTTATTCGAAATCTAAAAAAATGGAAATACTTTAAAATTGAGAATTTTTAAAAAAAAATCCAAGAGCCAACTCGGAAATCCGGAAAGAATCCGGACATTTTGATACAATCAGATATGTGTCATTCGGTTCAGTAATTAAAAAGTTTTTCTCTGGAAACCGTTAGCCAAAAACTTTTTTTAGAATAGAGATATATTTAAATTAGAAAGTAGTTTTTTTTTAAAACAGGAAGAAAGAAAATTTTTTTCATCATAAAAATATGGCGTCAATTCGTCGTTGTGATTGTATGTAGTCGTCGTTTAACAGTTCTTGCCTCGTATCTGCGACTTTATATCCGTAATACAAAAAAAAGGAAATATTTTAAAATTGAGAATTTCTTTAAGAAATTATCTAATGACATATTGCACATCCTCAAAAGAATCCGAACAGTTTGATACCAAAAATGTGTTATACAGATCAGTAATTTAAAAAAAATTTCTCTGAAATCCGTTCATTTTTTTTAAAGAATAGAGATATTATATGCCTGGAAGAGACAAACAGAGGATATATGTAAATAATTTTAAGAGCTTGAATATTTTTCTTCGGAATAACAAAACTCATCAATTCACAAAGTTCATATTTTCCATACACTAATTTGAACAAAAGAAAGAAAAAAGACAGCTATTTTCTTTATTTCACAATTAATAATGATTTAGTTCTTTAGTTGTGGGTAAATAAGTTTTTCCATTTTAAAGTTGAGAGTTTGGTTTGGATGAATAGCATAGATTTAGAATCCCAAATTAACGGTGTAATTTTTCAAAGAGAAGTAGATTTTACATATTCTAAAACCATTTAAAAACAATTAGCCGAGCTGAACATTCATTTAAAACTAAACTACGTACTTTAATTATAAGAAGATAATTATTTTTAGGCTTATATTGAAAGTGAAATACAATTTTAAGTATCTTAGGTCTCCTCCTATAAATTAATGCATTATCTTCTTACTGAAAATTATCTTAATTTGTATTAGGTATATTAAACCCCTGAACCTGGAAATTTCTTATTTCGTATGCTTATAGTGAATAAATTAGGAATGAAAATTCAGTTATAGTGAACTAAAAGTTTCCATAGTTTAAGTAATTTGAAAAATTCTCAATAGGATAAATCAAAAGATTGGTATATGATTTCATAATCCTTTCCACAGAAAAATTCTATCCATGGGATGAGATTAGGTTTCAAACATTGCCTAGGGATTTGATGATTTTCTGCTTTGTGGTAAAATGAAACCACGGAAATATGATGCATCTACATTCCAGTCAAAGTCCGTATTATTGTGTGCGGTCCCTTGGATAGAAAATTCTGCAATTTCAGCGTTATGTTAAAAACCAAATACTGTGTACTATACGGAGATTTTTGGAATGAAATATTAATTGGGATAATTAATCGAGATTACTTGTGGTCTTTTTTTTAACCTGCGAAACATTCTTTACGGTTTATTTCATCGTATTTACATTTTTATTATGCATTTATACTCATCAGCAACGTTCCCTGAACCCAGTACGCGGAAGGAGAATGTGGGTAAACACAAAGCCTGTTGGGTTGCTAGGAGGACTTTCGGTACGCAAATTCTTCGTTTCACTCGAAATTCAGACAACGCGATGGGAACTACTTCGTTATGACGTCGTGCAACTAACGTTGCTGAGTATAGTTTTCTTCATTGATGGGTTATCTGAATAGAAAAATAAATTTTGAGAAAGAAAGTAGTAGAATAATTAAGTAGAATAATAACCCTCCTTCCTTTTCCACGAAAGTTGAATTATAATACGGCTTTCAAACTTTGTTTTTTGTTAAATTTATTTGGCTTAAACACGTAACAAAATTTGCAAAATTGATAAAAAAAAGTAGAGGAGAGGAGGGTATTATGGAATAGTCTGGTAATATGGAACACCTGAGTTTCTGCTCCCCCTTATGCTTTTATCACGTGGCAATGCCACTAAAGTCCTCAGAAATCCCCCATGATATGCAGTGCGCAAAGAGTTGAGCTTCTTGTTGTTGTCTGATCAGTCGCAGCAAAGCAAAGTGTGTTTTTTAAGATTTTCGAAAGTTTTTGACTGTAAATGTTCAAACCTCTTAACCTATCAGTAACTATGAGACTTTGATTTTGTTGTTAAGCATAATGTACACTAAAATATCAGTAGTTTCTCATACCTGCAGTCGTTTTTTAGCTATCCATGTTTTATCGGTCAGTAAAAGGGTTCATAGTACAAGATGGTGTGTCGGGTATTATGGAACACAAGGTCCATTCTGATGTGTCTTATGAAATTTACTTCCTGCCATCAACTAAAGGACAGGAAAACAAAGATGCTAAAATATCTTAAACTAAGATCTTTACCCAGGTAGCACACGGACATTGGACAACGATGTACCAATACTGGCCAATATCGCGAATATCGTAGAATATCGGACATCGGAATCACGATATCCGACAGCTTTGATCGATATTGTGTAATTTTTTATAAGAGAGAGAGATAAAAAATATATTGAAAAACATTTTTTTAACGTCATTTGGATGAAAAATTAGTGTAAATATTTAATTGGACCTTTTTACCCCTGTTTTGGTAAAATTGCTAAAGATGATATCTGTGAACTGATTTTGATTAACATTGGCCAATATCCGAGAAGTCAATGTCGCCATGACGATTTCGATCGACATTATATGGCGTTGCGTAACCGGTGTCAGAAAAATAAAATAAGTAAAAAAAAGATTTTTAAAAAACGCTTTTATTGAAGTGTTCTAAAAGGTCAAAAATAATTTTTTCGGTTTGGCAAATAATTTATTGGGAAGTAGAAAATAACTTTTTGGTAAGTAAAAAAAACTGATTTTCTAATCACTAAAAATAAAAGCGTGGGCGCTAGTAATTTTTTAAATTTAATTTTTTACAGGACAGTGACACTAATATCCTTGCCAAACGGGGATTCGAACCCCAGACGTACGGCTTTGCATCAGTCAGATGCTCTAACGACCTGGCCATTACGTCGGCATTTATGTATAATTTTATATAAATAAAAATACCTAACAGAGAATTTAAAGTGAATCCATCCCACTCAAAACTCATGAATGAGAAATTTGTAAATCTAACGTCATAGAACATAGAATAAAGAAGTTAGAATATATAGTGAATTAAGAATGACTAGCGCCCACGCTTTTATTTTTAGTGATAAGAAAATCAGTTTTTTTTACTTACCAAAAAGTTATTTTCTACTTCCCAATAAATTATTTGCCAAACCGAAAAAATTATTTTTGACCTTTTAGAACACTTCAATAAAAGCGTTTTTTAAAAATCTTTTTTTTACTTATTTTATTTTCTACTTTTTAGTCATGGTACTTTTTAACAAAAACTCACAAGAAAAAATGTATTTATTTCAACCATATTTAATGTTGTTAGGATGGAATTTTAGTTTCATGTATAACAAAAAATTTTCACATATCTGACAAAGTAGAACAATCCTCTGACGACTCAGCAGGACAATCAACTCCAAAGTTAATTTTAAAATCTATTTAATTTTGCTGGGTACGTTATAATAACAGAGCTGAGCAAGAAAAATACCTCGCACAAAGAATATATTCCTCGCATCCGCTCAATCACCGATGAAATCCATCCATATCAAAAAGATTCACAATAAAAAGAAAGCATTCAATAAAATAAAAAAAACAATCGTAAGAAACTCAGAATTAGTGTGTGTGTATCAAGGAGCAAACAGTACCATCCAGTCTTTTCAATAGTCAATAAATTATAAAAGAACATATTTTTCTTCTCGGCGATTTTCGGCGATATTTTCGGCGATTTCTCGCTCTTCTGGCGATTTCTTTCTCGCGGTTATTATCTTAAATCGCTAATTATCTTAATTGTTAATTGGAAGGTAAAAAATCACGTTTTGAAGATTAAATATTGTAGTTATATACTTAGTATATTATCTTACAGGTTTTGGGAGCCATTGGCTTCACGGAATGTCTCAAATATGAATTAAAAGGATAACTAAAAACACTCGTTAATTACCTAAATTACGGAGGTTTTGACTAGTTGATGATTGAATATTGCATTGTCATCGAGTTTCCACCACGGTGCAAAGTTTCAGAACTTTATATCGTTTGGAAGTGCCTGAAATATTATGTACAAGCATCCAGAAAGAAAAAAGTGATTATTCGTCTATAATTATCGTAATTACTGGGCAATTCTCGTTTTGACTTTTGAATATGATGAAGTTATGCCTTATAAACAATTGTGCACGGTTTAGGGAGAATAGCCCCTTGGGAAAGGTATCAAATTCTGGTTTTTCTGTTAATTAAAAATACTCGTTAATTAACTTAATCTTTTGGTTGTTAGACTGGATAATGGTTGTATATTGGAGTGTCATGAGGGTTCCACCGATGTGTAAAGTTTCGGGGCCCTGACATATCGGGAAGTGCCCGAAAATCGAGTTTTAAAATTCCACGCGTAAAACGCCGCCAAAAGCAAGTAGAATAAAAGCGTTTAAAAAACAAGATCACAAGTCAATTCAAAGTCGTAGAAAGGATATTGGCCGATGTTTGGCAGCATTCTAAAATTTCTATTGTAGGTGGGATATTGATTGATAATGAGTGACATTTTTATAGCGATGAAAAAAAAGTTAGTTGTGTATTGCATTTCCGAGTGATATTTAAAGCCTGTTTCGAATTCTGGTAGCATTTTTTAAAATATTCATCAGCTAAAAAAAATGTAATTTTTCTGTCGACATGACATCGATAGATCTCGTACAAGACGAACATCGAACATCCAGGGTTGATCATTAATGTCCAGGATTTATCAATACTGAACGAAATTGGCCAATGCTATTCGCCACATTGTCTGATATCGATAAAAACGAATATCGCAAATACGAGATTAATCAGTGTTGTTCGATATTATCTAAGGTCGAGCATCGCGATTGGCCGATATTCACGATAGGGTCATTTTGATGAAGGCCAATATCGTCCATACAATATCGATCGATTTTCGTGTGCTACATGGGTAGTAATCAAAAATTTTCCGAAGATCAACGAAGAGAAATTTGGATCCAATGTATTAGCTGTTTTCCATGGGCTCATCTTGACAGTACTGGAGCAGAAAAAGACGATTATGTTTGTGACTATTGCAAATAGACTCATGAACAAAACTATTTGAACGTAAATTGTTAAATATATTTTATAGTTAAGATTAACTATGTTCTCTAAGGTTAATTAGTTTTCAATAGCTGTATATCCAACTGTTCCATATTTTTGGAAATTAGATTTTAAAAGGAGTTTTTTTACTTCATTTATGAGGTAATAACCGAAGAGCACTGCTTCTTGTAAGCCAGATAATTTTTAAGGAAAAAAACAGAAAATCTTGACGTTTCTGAGGCAGTTGTTGATCCAGGATTCGGTTTTGGGGGGGCTAAAAATTTTGAAAATCAAATTGAATCTTCTCAACGAATATAATATTAAAATGGTTGAAAATAATCGTGTTCGAATTACCTTGAGGGGGTGATTAAAAATTTTTGTGAAGATTTTTTTTACCCTAAGGGGCGAACATTATATTTTCAGGAATTTATTATTTGCTAGAAATTTTGTATTTTGACGAACTCATCATAAAAAAGTTCTTTATAATAAGTTTCAAGTCCCAAGGGGGGTATGGGGGTACTCCCCCAAAATTTGTTTGGAAATTTGACCCTAAAAACAGGGTTTGGTTTACTCGTTTAGTTCCCTTTAGTGCCCTCTCCCCTTATATCGTCCCTTAATTAATATGTTTGTTGTGGGGAAACCGGGGGTTCCCCCGGAAAATTTTAGATTTTAATATGCAAAAAAGGTGGTTTTTAGACACTTTTAAGGGACATAGACGCCCTCTTTTGTGTAGGCAATGGAATATTTAACGCCTAAAAAAGGGTTCAAAAATTTTTGGTCGAGCCCATGGGGGGGTCCGGACCCGGAGACCCCCCCCTTCGCTACGCCCCTGCCTGTACCCTGTACCAGTAACTGACACATTGAAATACCTTTAATAAATAGGCTTTTAGTTACTAATTAGCCTAAATGCAATGAAAAACAGCTGATTATACAAAGAAATCCAATAATGAGAACATTCTTTTTGATAAAATCTATTTCGCTGTGTTGCATATATCAAACTTTAATATCCATTGTATCGAAACATTTTAGATTAGATTTAGACAAAAAGATTCAGTTGAAAAATATAGGTATAGGGGAGAGTGGGGCTATTTCGCACGCGCGCGCGCACACACACACACACACACACACACACACACACACACACACACACACACACACACACACACACACACACACACACACACACACACACACACACACACACACACACACACACACACACACACACACACACACACACACACACACACACACATGGGGCACATTCGGACAGACGGCATTTCTCCTAGTAATTATTAATTCAAAAATCTGAAAAAAATACCAGTAGATGGAAGCATGACTACCACCTCCTGCATGAATTTTCAAAGCCCTGAGCCATTTTGTTGTATGCGTACTAGAAATTTGCTAGCGTTAGAAGCAGCAAAGTAAATTTTCTTGTCATTTTGTTGGCGTAAAATATCAATCAAAAATAACTCTCAAGTGGACATTCAGAATTTTATTCAGTAGAGACTCTACTAAAGTAAGTTTCTAGAAAGGTTTTATTTCCCTGCTTTAATTATAAATATCTTGTTGGGACGTGGTAAGCTTGAACTGGTAGATGGGGCACATTCGTACACCAAAAGATGGGGCAGATTCGGACAGTGCGAATGTTCCTCATCCTTCCCATTTTTGATTATGAAAGTGATTTATATGTTTATAAGTGCAGTATATATTTAATACCTTGAAGCTTAATTATTTTTTATTGTAAATGTTTCAAAATTCGGTGATAATAGAAAATATCTTAAAGTAAGCTTTAGTTTTAAGGAACCCAAATTCAAACATTGAAGAAGTAAATGTCCCTGATAATTATTTAATACCAATTGACTTGGACTTAAGTGATTTTATTCTAGTAGAATTTGCTACGAAAAAGAAAACTTTGTTATGTTGGTCAAGTAGAAAGTTTTTGAATTAAATGATGCTTTTTAAAGTTAATGATGAAAAACTTTAAAATTAATGACAAAATTTTGATTTTCCCAGTAAGTAATGATTCACCATTCATACAAAAAGATAATATCGCAACCGTCAGTTTCAAGTGTTAATATGCGAGCTGTTGGTTCACTTTTCTTTTCGAAAAAAACCTGACAGTTAAAATATTGGTTGGACTTTTTCTAACTAATTATATTATGTAAAGTATGTCAATGTGCAATATACTCTTCATTACTACAATTTTTTCCTCATCAAAAAATTAGATGTTCAATATTTTCTGAAGCTGTTTTCTTTTTGTAAAAAAAATCTTCAATTTAGTGGAAAAATATGTAAAAGTGCCAAATATTTTGTTTAATTATCCTTACTTTAAAATTTCATAAACTTTTTAGTTTGTAAAAACAATTATTGTATAATTTTTTGCATGTGTACGAATGTGCCCCACACGTGTGCGAAACTGCCCCACCCATGGGACACATTCGCACGAAATTTCTTGTTTTTTAGATTGATGATATAGGTTCGAAATTCTAGATGAATGCGACCAACTCTGGTTTTAAAATATCGGGAACGGTCTTAACTTTCATTTGAATCCGTGTTTGTTTCAATATCTCATCTAGATCCAGAGAAATATGCCGAAATGCACTTTTTGTGCGAATGTGCCCCGTTCTCCCCTACATAAAAATATAGAATAGAATTCTAAAAACTAAGATCTGATTAATCTAGTTTAATAACAGATTTTTTCAAACGTTATTGTTTATTTATCTTCAATAATGATTCATCCAACTGCAACTAGCGCTGACGCAATAGACCCGGGCTTCGCCCGGGTTTCAGTTTTTTAAAAAATATCACCTGGTGGGTTACAGATGGGCTTCGCCAGTCCATTTTTAAAGAAAACTATTTGGTGTGTTACAGATGGGCTTCGCCAGTCCATTTTTAAAGAAAACTATTTGGTGTGTTACAGATGGGCTTCGCCAGTCCAAATGTGGAAATAGTTAAATAAAGGAGCCAATTTCATGTGCATGCTACAACAATGGATTTTAAAATGCAACAATCGAGAATATGCCTACAACAATTAAAATTACATCTTCTATTGTTATATTTACAACAATGTGGTTTTGCCCTGAAGTTAGGCATGAAATATGGGTTTTCAAGCATAAAATGGGCCAAAAAAGTTGTTAGGATGCTTCGATTTTAAATTATTATTCTTCAGAAACCTTCCTTGGAGCGAGTAGATCAACGTGGTATAGTTTAATAGTTAATGCAGGTTCGAAAAGTTTAAAACTATAAAGGATTGTCACTGTTTGATGGTCACAGTTCATAGGAGCAAGTTTGTTTCATAAATTATATCAAATACAATAACTGTACTACCTCAAAGCAATTTAAATGAATAATTGATTAATTTCCATTACCATTTATCAAATGGTTAATTTTTTTAAAAGATAACTCTCAGTTTAAATAGAAGTGTCATCCTTTTAAACTTTCATAATTTGCCCTTTTCAATAATTCTTTCTTGGATTCACAAAGAACAGCATTTTAGTTGAGCTGAAAAAAATTATACTAGCATGTAAACAAAATCAAAATATTAATTACATACAAGAAAAAATTATTCAACAGTATAATTGATTACTATTCAATTATATATTGAAATGTTTATATATACATTCAATGATTTTTATGTTGTATGTGTGTGGTGTAAACTGTAAACTTCATAATTCAATTAATACTATCCTAAATTTAAAAAAAAACCTTTTTGCGGAAGGAAGTTAGTTTAATAGAAAGCGAGAGAATAAGAATTCTTTAAATATGTGATAGTCCAACGCAAACAAATGCTATGTCAGCTGCGCATAAAAACAATCAAGAATTACAAGTAA
This sequence comes from Tetragnatha versicolor, assembly GCA_024610705.1. Classification (NCBI taxonomy): domain Eukaryota; kingdom Metazoa; phylum Arthropoda; class Arachnida; order Araneae; family Tetragnathidae; genus Tetragnatha; species Tetragnatha versicolor. Next base: position 21,572,063 of record JANDEH010000011.1, on the reverse strand, counting down.
TAACCAAATTATATATTCTGTGCAAAAATAATATCTTAAAAATTAAAATATATTTATTTTAAAGCTTTCATTTATAACTTCCACTGAATAAAAAAAAGTATTGAACACCATTCATGTTCTTAATTCATATCTTGAATTGGACTTCCTCTAGTCTATTCAGAATTCTTAATCTTAAAATATAACAATTCAAAAAGAAATTTGCCACGTCGATTAATGTAACATTAAAAATATTATAAATTATTCAATTTTATACAAAATGAACATTTTTATTTCATTAAGATTAGTAATTTTTGAAGCGATTTTTCTAATATTTGATACCAAAACAAACTTGGTGATATTTAACGGAACATCTAACCGAATTGATCCGAAATATTGAATACTAAAACATTTACCAATTCTGAAATATTCCATAAACGAGAAAATTAAATAAAAATACAATTTACATACCTCAATACATTTTTCTTTGCTATCGGGCGTGATCCGAAGCAGGGCAAGGAGTGTTGGTTTGACATGGCGACTCTTATCCCAGCTGTTCCATTTTCTTCTGTGCTCTCTCATTTTTGTTAAAGTTATCAATTATTTTAATATATTAATCCATACCAACATCCTACTAATCAAAGCATGCACATTTCACGCAAGATGGACGCCAAATTTTTGTTACGAAGTACAACCGAATGAAGAATGTAAACAAACTGTTTCCAAGGTTTCAGCGCGGTTTCAGCCAATGAGAGAAGAGAAAGTCGTCGGCGGTTTCGTATCCGCCGGCGAGAGAGCCGGTGAATCCGCCTTCGGCGTTTCAGACAAAGTGAGTCACGAAAAAGTTAATTTTAATACCATTTCGGCGGATACGCGCGGCGGATTCACTGATGGCGAACATCTGAATATGGCCCTAAATGGGGAAATAGTTAAATAAAGGATCTATTTTAATGTTTATGATACAACAATGGATTTTAAACTTCAACAATCGATTTCAATCTGCAACAATCGAGAATATGCCTGCAACAATTAAAGTTACATCTTCTTTACAACAATGTGGTTTTGCCCTGAAGTTAGGCACGAAAAATGGGTTTTTGAGCATAAAATTGACCAAAAAAGTTATTAGGATGCATCGATTTTAAATTATTATTCTTCAGAAACCTTCCTTGGAGGGAGTAGATCAACGTGGTGTAGTTTAATGGTTAATGTAGGTTCGAAAAGTTTAAAACTATAAAGGACATACATACATACATACATACATACATACATACAGACATTGATTTTTATATATATAGATAAGATTATTATTATTATTTGTGACCCAGCGACTGACACCCAATTTTAAATAAATAAATAAAAATTGTTTTTCAAAAACAACTGCACGCAAAAAAATGGTGGTCGTCTATCAACCAAACCAAGTTCGGTTGATAGGTGTTTATTTGTCAAAACCGGGCCTACCGTTTCCCGAAACCCCGCCGGTCCGTTTCTTTCAACCCAAGGCATTCGGTTACTAAGTTCGATCCTGAGAACCGCTCTGATTCGTTTGCTACACCATTTGCGCGGCGCCACCTATCGATCCCGCCCGAAATCTGCCAACGATGGGACCCATCCCATTAGGCTTAAGAGCTTAAGACTTATGGAGATGAAGGTACGTAAAAGATTTCTTTCCTAGTATTTATGTAATTTTTCAACAAAAAATATGTGCTTGTAGTCTTGAGTTAATACTATTATGATCGTAATAGTTTGGATGTTTACCATCCGTTAGTTGAACTGAAATGAACTACGTATAGTGTTATGTGAATCACATATATCGGTTAATGTTGTCGAAATTTGCCCCCATTCTCTTAAATATACTGGGTTTTTTTTAAACTTTAAATTGCCATAAGTACACAGGCAATCATCTCTGCTTTCCTTGCTAGTGAGTTAGATGTATAATTTATAGGTATTGCATTTTTTTTATTAGTTATACTTTTTGTAGTGTCTAGAATCTTCTGGAATGCTCTAAAACTCTATTTTTAAGACAGTCATGGCAATTAAAGTTTTCTCTCGCACATTTATTTGGCAATCACTTACCTGAATCTTTTAAACTAGGCAATATATGATTATAAGAGTCATTTCTGCTTCTTATGATCATGGTTGATATCGAAATTGAGACAGCTCCCGATCTCTTTTCAATTATTTATAACGTATATTTATCATGTGATAAACACATTGCTTATGTTATTAAAACTACTAGGATTTTCTGTGGCTTAGAATACTGAGCCACAGAAAATCCTAATTATAGTAGGTGTAATTTTGAATTTCAAGTATTTAATCAATATGTTTTGGGAGTACAGCTTTAGAAAGAGTCCTCCAACTGCCATGTATTACCAACAACTCAAATGATGACTGACAACCCTAGAGGTCTTAATCATTAACATAATATTAGGAACTGCTTTAGAATAGGTCAGCTGTTGGCGCCGGCTGAAAACCCTGCCGCAGATTTTTCACGCAGATTTTTTATTTTTCAGAAATCATGCCGAGCAGATTTTTTGGCGACAGCTGCTCACTCAAATGACCTTCGGAAACAAACATGGGTTACCAGCTGTTGCATCATTATTCGTGACTTTATTCTGACGGGATTCTGGAGTAAGTAGTACTGAACAAACCAATGTGCAACTTAAAACAAATAGTATCTTTAATATGAATAAATTGAAAATTAGGTACATTCGGACTTAAAAAAGTTTTAACCTTCCCCGAACCTAATAAAATTTTCCCAAACCTTACGTATTACTCCTATGAAGCTGGAAGGGGCTTCCCCCGAATCAGATTTGTAGGTTCAGGCACTTTTTCCAGGTCCGGGTACATACGTACCAAGCGGTTGACCATGCCGCTTAATTTGAAAACATCGCCAAAGAGAACACTAGACTTTAACAACATCGGAATACAAAATTTACTCTATTGATTAAACAATCAAATTCAAAAATTAAACTTTACAAAGCCACAGGGAAATGCTATAATTAAATATTATAATAATTATGGGTGACTTCACTATTTTTGTTATTAAAATTGAAATAAAAATATAGTTTCTCTATCTTATTTTCTATTCATCCTGTTTTCAAGTTTTATATTTAGCTATTTTAAGTAAAAAAACATTGTTTATTTAGTTGCTTTGTTTTTGGGAACTAGATCTGGCAATAACTTAAAACTCTTCATAAACAAATACTCTCTTGATATACCGCCAACTTGGCGACAGCAAAAAAGCGGACTTATTCTAAAGTTGTACCATAGGAACAGCTTTAGAAAAGGTCCGCTTTTGGCAACTGCTTCGCCATCTTGGCGCCGGCTGAAAACCCGGCCGCTATGTTTAAAGTTAGTCTGCTCGTTTGGCGGTAATGGTAAACTAAACAGGGGAAGGCCTTATCTCCCTGGGGTTGGAGAGCTGTGGGTAAACATGGCGGCTGGTAGACTCTTATCGAAGCTGTGCCAAATTTTATTATATGGGGCCGTTCAAATATTACGTAAGCACTTTTTTGGGTCATTTTTAACCCCCCCTCCCCCCTTGTCAGCAAAGATAAGCAAACCTCAACCCCCCCCCTCCCCCGAAATTTTGACATCCCTATAAGTAAGAATTGTTATTTTTATTTTTTCCTTGAAAATTAGGTGACTCGTTCAAGGAGTGTCCTTTTTGGGTGTAACCCTAAGGGTTCAAAAATGAGTCGAAACACTATTTTTCGGGGTTACAATTTCAAAATGTTTGGGTGGTCCATCTCCAGAAAAAAGTGCTTACGTCAGAATTCCGAATTCAATTTTTTGTTACATTTATTTTTGGTTGAATTTTGAAATTATTTTTGCAAGATACAAGATATTTTCGAAAATGCACCATCTTACGTAAGCATCACTCATATCCCCCCTTCCCCCTTGTCAGCAAAAATAAGCAAAGAGCAAACCCCCCCCCTCCCCCCTTAGCTGCTTACGTTATATTTGAACGGCCCCTATATTGTCACTGGCATCATCGAAAAACCTTGTATCTCAGATTTGGGGAATAGGAATATACAGTACGAGACAGATTTTCACAAACATTCAAGGTACAGTTGGGATAAGCGTCGACCAGCCGCCATGTTTACCCACAGCTCCAATGATGACACACAACAATATAGATCTAATTTGAGCTGTGAGTAAACATGGCGGCTGGTCGACTTCTAGTCACACCAGTGTAGGTGTTATAATACGATATTTTTACTCAGGCAATGAAAATGGATTTTGATATTCTGAAAAGTAGAACAAAAACTAAGTAATTCCATGCAGTATTACTTGTATTTGTATTTCTAGGATTATTACAACAATTCCCTCTTTGGTGTCAATATGGGTCAAGTTTTATTACTATTCACACAATGATTAATGCATTATACCAAGGATTCCGACCTTTCATTGTCACATTCATTAGTGTGAATAATTTAACAATTATCTTATACTCTGTTGACTCCCTAAATTTGAGATACAAGTTTTTTGGATGCCAGCAGTGTTTTAATTATTATTTCAGTATGTGATATTATATGATAATTTTTTTTATTGTAGCTGCTCTAGGGGGGGCCGTCTTCTTGCCAACTGCTGGATCTGCTTCTCAGTCCCGATTGACATCTGTCTGGGGCAGAGCTTCTGGTTGATCCTCTGGGTTGACCGCTTCAGCTCGTTCTCCATGAGGCAAGGTGCCCCTCACAGCTGCAATGGATGCAGGAAACCGCATCAGAATATGGAGTCGCAAAGCGCGTGTTCACCACTGCAACTTATGGAGCACTGATTCTCCGAGCTCTTGCGAGGTGCCCCAGAAACCGCCATTCTCGGCCTCTTCTTATCCAGCTTGACATTCACACCGAGGATCCTGGCAGGGCTGGAAAACCTCTCGGGACTCCCTGGAAAACGACGGCAAGGAGCTTCTGTGTCCTCTTGCTTCTCATCTGACAGCTTGAAACCTGGTACTCTTGTTTCTTCAAGTCTGCGTGATTGTCGTTGGTAGATGCTGTTGACTCGTCAAAAAGTTCTCCAGGTTCACTGTTATTCACAGTCGGGCGCCACATTTTTTTAGACGACTGAAAATCCTTCGCCGAAGCTGTTAGTGTGCGCCGCTCAGGTGACAGTGTTCTAGAGGTGTATCCATCACGACCAGAGTCGGCACCATCAACACTTGTGTTGCAGGACGAGTGTTTCTAGTTCAGGGTAACAATGCAGTAATAGTGCCCTCGTATCGGAAGTTACACCCATAAATATTGCTATAAATCTGACCAAAGGTACTTTTTCCTATTACTTTTATTGTTATTAATGCTTATAATATTTTAAACTAAAATATGCATTTATGTGATCTTTCTCTCTGGTGTTAATAAAATAAGTTTATTTGAATTTGAATTTTTTGTTTAAATATGATTCATTCACATTAAAAAAAATTAAGTAATAAAATTATTTATTATTCAATAATTTACCTGTTTTTGCTAAGCCATAACTGCCTTAATATGTTTAAAAGTTATTTTGATACAGTAAAGCACCGTTTATACGTCTTTCAAGGGACCCGCGTATAAATGAAAAGACGTATATTTAAAAACAATTTTGATTATTTGAATGAATTGGGACTTGGCGAAAACGACGTATAAATGAGAGACGTATAAATGGTGCTTTACTGTACTATTTTTTACTTCTATTAGAAATCATTCAAATATTTTTTAAAAAGTTAAGGGTTTATAAGGTAAACAAAGTCAAAAATAGTGATATTCTGCATATTTAATGAAAATACCCTATTTTACATACTTGAAAAGTTTTCAAATTTTTTCTAACTTTGAGTCCTCAAAAAGTACACAAGAAAATTTTTTAAAGCTTAGCTCCAATTTCATCTGGTTCAATCATATCTTTACCTTTAATTATCTGAATTATTCTCTTTTCTTGTTCATCAGTGTTCTGCATTTCTTGTTAAATGATTTTATTGTGTTAAATTTGATCTTGAATTTAGTATTTTACAGAATTGATATGTTGTGTTCTTTAAAAGTATCACAATTTGTGACAAAGATATTTGCATTTTCTGAATATTTCAAAAAGAAATTATAAAAATAAAATTAATTTTTTATACTGAAAAACTGTTTGGTTTATTTATTTTTAAAATAAACTTGAAGGTTGATATTGAGGTAATACATCCAATCATAATTCCATTCTGTCCTGTTAAATGTCCACAATCTGTTTTTAATTCTTTACAAAAATTTTACCAAAACTGCTAATTTAACCAATTGAAATGTAGTTATATCAATGACAGCAATAAAAATTAGGTAATACTTGGCATCCAAAATATTTGGGTAGTATTTAATTGGACTTGATATCTTAATTGAACTGATTTTCCCAAAGTTGAAAACTATCAAAACATTCTTAAATTCTTCAGGATTAGCTAGACTCAGGAATTATGAAAGTTATCAGAACAAAAAGAAAGCAAAATGTACCAATTTGTAGAATTGCTGGTAAATTCAGATAATTTATTATAAATTTATGTGTGTAAATAAAAACATGCCAACATTGTTGGATTGAAGAGACTTTTGCATCGGCTAATCTTTAAGTAGGTATCCTCAAATCTGAAATAGTATCTTGAAGTTTTATATGCTTTGAATCTAGTATTTATTGGTTGAATTTGAAGATGATGGATAGAAGCGACTGATCCATATGTGACAATTTCAACTTTTAAAATTCACTCTTTAGCTATTTCAAAATTTGGATGAAAGATGTAAGTAAAGACACAAAATAAAGTTTTAAATGCAAGGTAAGTACCTACGAGCTTCTATTTTTAAACTCGATTGCAATTTTTGAAAAGAAATTCTTAAAAGTTTGTAACATATAGTAAACAAAACATGTAAACAGAAACCTCCATTGGATATTTTTGTAATTTAATATAAGTATGGTTAAAAAATTTTTCAAATATGTTTCTAGAAATATAAAAGCATGGGTAATTTAAATTTAAAAATACTATCCTGTATAAAGAAAATCCGTATATATCAGTATTCAGGTTATATCAACCGTATTATTTCCATTTGCGCCAATCGTATTGACAACGTTTGCTCCAACCGCTCTGTATGTTTCCCCCAAACGAATTCGAGGTTCGCAAGCCGTTAGTCACAACCGCTCTTTTCGACTCTCGCAATCCCACCACTCCCATTCGAACCGGTGCGGTCACTGCATACGCGCTGTTCGTTCAGTCCTATAGCGACAGAACGGTGCGGTTGGGAGATACGCACTTTCCGTTATGAGAGCAGAACTGTTTTTTGCGTGTGCTCATCATGATTTCATGTACTGTTATTAATTTTATGTTAGTGTTCGAATAGGTTTCAAAAGAAAAATTTGCTTAAATTAGATACAGAACAAAAAAGTATATATCCCTAATTTCATCACTAAGCCGACCTCTGAAAATCGGAAGTTTTTTTTACACTAAATGCAAAATTTCAATTTATTACACTTAAAACTCTTTAGTGGAAAATAAATACTGCATATAGTTAAAGATAAATGTCTAAAATATTAAGAGAGACCACCATTTATTTCAAGTTCACAATAATTATCTTATTATTATGAATTAAATCTCAAAGTGACAGTTACTGGTGCACTGTCAGTTACTGGTACCACTACCCTATACGCTTTTTATCCCGGTATATTACAACACCTTCAAAAACTGAATCAGTCTCACCAAAGACAAAAACTTACTATTCAATTCAATTAAAAACTAAGTTTCCTGTACATTTTTGTGACTTTCTTTTATTTTATTACCTTATATCAAATTGAATAACCAATCTTTATTGCTTGAAGTTTTGGAGATGTGATGCTGTGACTTTTTGTTCGAACTAATAATATAGCCTCTGAAAGAACAGATTCAATTAAATAATGAAAATCGCACAAAGCGATTCCAATTCCTTTTAGTTCGTGATCTCTCTATGAACAACTATCTCCTGTTTCTAAAAAAATCGGCTACATTTACAGAAAATTATCTAATGAACCCAATAAAAAGTCCCCAACCAGCCGCCACAACCCATTTTGTCATATTTATAGCTCCGTGCCTCCAACTACTGGCATCAGATGAAAACGAAAATCTCTCATTAGGACCCACTACATGAGCTGGATCCAACCCAGGCCCGTTACAAGATGCCAGCAGACCCGCTCCCGTTTTAATTTTTGATGCTAATTAGACCAACTCCCGAAGAAGAAAGCCCCAGTGTCCAATCGGAAAGCGGCAATTAGACCGTAAAAGTATTTCGGCGAAATGGCGGCCGTGGTAAAAAAGGCATAGCTTTCTAATTGGAGCTCGTTAAATCTTTAGCCTCATGCTCGCGCGCGGTAGCTTTTCTCGACCGCTAATTGGTAAGAAAGTTTTTCTTTGGCGACCAATAAATAGTGCCCCAGAAGGGCGTTCACTGTAGGAGGTCCCGTTCGTTAATTTATTTTATTCGCTTTTTATTCCCCGTCCCCTTCCCAAAAAATGCTTCCGTGACGACATCTCATTTATTTATTCCCCGTAGCGGAACATCGACTCTCCTGCCCTGCAACTCAACTCGAGCAGGTGATGGCGGTAGCGGCTCCAGTAGATGTCGCTCGATGCAGCATTGTTGGCGATTTTCTTGATTGATAAAAAAACGAATGAATATACAAAGGTAAACCAAATTAGCATAGGGAAAAATTGCATCCACTATTTAGGGATATTTAATAGGCATTGGTCCAACCAAACTTTTTATACCTGTGTTCAAAAAAATCGAATTGTATTACGTACGTATTAAATAACGTTAAATCTTTATAATGTAACATTATTAAGGAGAACAAGAAATTTAGTATAAAAATTACTTTTGGGGGGAAAATGGAGTAGGGGGAATTTTTTTTAGTCTTCAACATTCTTCAAAAGGGGCACAGACTTGCATATTTCCATCAATTCAATTCACTGAAATTTTGAGTTTTGAAGTCTAAAAATTTTTTTAAATAATTCTACTCTTTAAAACGTTACATTCTCTCAATTAGGGGACATCCATAAATTACGTGAGGTGTTTTTTCCAAAATCTGGACCCCCCCTCCCCCCTTGGTGAGATTTAGTGAGATTTTTCTTGACCCCCCTCCCCCCCACGTGAGATTTACCTACAGCTTTTAAAAATTATTTTCTAAAAATTATTTGCATTTTGTGCTTCATAGCAGACAAAAAAAGTTGACGTGAAATTTTAATCGACCCCCCCTCCCCCCTTGGTGAGATTTTTCCAAACCCCTCCCCCCCTTTTTGACCTCACGTAATTTATGGATGACCCCTTAGTATTCAGTACTCCCTCCCTCTCTTAAATTTACAATATTTTACCCAAAAAGATGAACTAAATAGTCGTTTTGACCCCCCTAGGCCGCTTATTATTCGCTTTACCGGATGAACATGTGAATATTCACTTTCAAACAAAATTATTCTACCCAACAAACAAAACGATTGAAATATAAGTACCAACAAGGTTAAGATTAGTTTGACTTTTAACAACAAAATACGCGAATAAAACACCATATCTCTCTAATACAAAAGTCTCAAGTAGACAAATTAGCCCATGTGAAACCGAAAACAAGCAATAATTTCCACATTTCGCTGTCCCCTAAACGAAAAACTAACTACGATTTTATTTCACCCACTCAAGCAAACTCTCCCCACAAAGGACAAACTTTTCGTTAATCACACGCCATGAAAACTTCTCACAAAACCGCCGCAAATTTTTTCCTCATTACTACAACGTCGCATCTTCCTCACGAAAAAAGAAAAAAGAAGCTTTTCCTCGGTGATTCAAAAACCCCCGCTCGAGAGAAAATTCGTCTTCTCAATTCACGGTGTGTTTCTTTTCATATACGAACACCCTTTCTATGGTGTCTTCGCAAGAGACCATGTCGTCAAAAATCCAGGCTCATTTGTTGGAGCCGAGAGTTTAATAATTCTAGGGCTTTGTTGCCTTGCTGATGGAAGTCTGGGGTAATGGTTCGGCGGGGAGGCCCAGAACAATGACAATGGAAAATGGAACTTTTCTTTCCCTGGGAGAAAATGGAACTGTGGGGAGGCTTGGGGGACTTAAATTGATAAGGAGGTGTGTAGACTTTGAGATCTTACCACGTGTGCCGCTCTTAAATGTAGGAACTCTTGGAGCTCAATTAATGGGTGATGATGAGGAAGGTTGAAAGGCAACATTCAGAAAGATCTTTTAAATTAATTATTGTGTCAAATATCTGTTCATTTTGTAACGTTTAAAAGGATGATTTAACTCTTTCATTCCTGGCCCCCCACAAATTAAAGCCCTTAATCTCGGGTGGCTTATAGTTGAAAGGGTTAAATATACTACTGCATTTATTTTCATGTTTCCCATTTCATGTTTCCCATGCCAAACAACTTAAAACTTTTTTCACTTTTTGACCACAGAAAACAACTGAAACTACCTAGTTTCACCTACCCAATACACAAATTATCTTCCAAATTTTCATTAAGTTTCCAATTAACCAAATTTTCCTAATTATTTTCTGAATAAGACACAAAAATATCTTCAAATTTCACTGAGATATGCGTGTTTAAATTTTTTTGGGGGTCCTCCTATGCAACCCTTGCTCAAGAGCCGCCAAGGGACACAGGGCGCCCGTGTCCCAGGCGGGGGATGTCCCATAAGTCAGCGTCTGGTCCATAAACAGTTGCGTCGTCCGCACTCCGTGAAAACAGCTGCGGGGCGCCCCTTTCGGCACGCGGGACCGCATGCGACGAGGGTGACGGATTTGTCGACCCGAGCGGCCCTGGGTGGTCCCCCGGAGGCGTGGGAAGACGGCAGGGTTAAATTAAGGCCGACAACAATGGGAGACGGTGTCGCTCCCTATTAATTAGGGAGTGAAGTAGTCGAAAGGCGGAAACTCACTATGCTCTGTAACCGGCACGACGACGTCAGAAAATTTGACTGCCGACTTCTGTCATGGTAGGTTCTGCCTTAACCCTTTCAATCCTAAGGCGCCCCAAGATAACTACTGATGGAACATTTAGGGAGTTTGAAATGTTTGCAGGAGAAAATCTGGTGAGTGTCGGGGTTGGAGATGATATTTATCTCATTGTTAACACTCTAAATATTATTTGTTAATAAATATGGCTTTACGAAAATCTTTTAATAAAGAAATATCCTTGTGAAGTCACAAATATTTTTGAATATTCTTTCTAGCTCTATATTAGTCATACCACCAGGAGAAACAAAAAAAACCACTGAAAAGAAGTACTAAGTCTAATAATAGCTACGCAGATTTTGTACAGAACGTTTTTGTTTATCAAACCGTCTTCCTTGATATTGAGTGGAAAATTCCGCCGTTCCCATAATAATCGCAACAATATTGTAAGACGTCAAAAGTTTTTTCTCCTGGTAGTAGGACTATACCTAGGTCCTGAATCACCATTAGACCCGTGAAAACAGGGTTCAAGGGGGTTGTCAGAAGGGGGATTTAGAATATATCCCCCCGAAAGTCAGAAATTTACTTTTTTTGACCACAGAAAAAGATTAAATTTATCCTACATCCCCCCCAAAAAAAGTTCCAATATCTCCCCCCCGAAAAATTTGTTCTGGCTACCCCACTGCAAGGGCCCTTGTTTTAGAGGGTCCTTTATTTAAAATACTTAAGCAAAAACTTTTTTGTCATATATTGCCATGTTAAAATAATTACCCTTTTCTTTAATAAACCTAGCATAAACTACCGGAATGATTTGGACTAAAAAGCATGTGGTCTCTAGTGTACAGCATCCCAAAGCAATAAGAAATCCCTACTAAAGCTACAGATTGGATTTCTCAAGACTGCTCATCTTGCAAAAAAAATGATGCACTCATTGACATTTTGCAAAGGGCCAGAAAAATCTGTAAAGTTCTAGATGTAGGCACGGTTTTGAATTTTTTTACCTCTTTCTCATTGATTTAAAATACTAGGGGGCTCTGCCCCCTGCTCGCTATCGCTCACCAACCCCCAGAACTGCTTCGCAGTTCTTTTCAGATCGCTTCACGATCTTAGCGAGCAGAGCTCGCTTGTTTCATCTCAACAATCCAGCACAACCCAGGCTCGTCGGCTTAGTTAATGTTCCTTTGATACCGAAGCTACTAATCTCTCTAGTTAATCAATAATTTAATTCGAATCGTTTCCCCGAAGATATCAAAATAAAAGTGTTTCTGAAATAATCATTTCTTAACTTCAGTTCTTCTTTCTTCTTCCATTATTTAATCGAAATGTTTTTTTTAAATATCCAGCACCCAAAACCTTGGAGAAAAAACAAGCCTTTAAGAAACTTTTAAATTTATAATATGTAGCACGAGTATATATCTAGTGAATCGTCTGAAGTAAAAGAAATCAGACTTTCTCATTAAAATAGGCTGTTTCCCTAGTGAGTGACCAGAAAGAGAAGAAAAAAATGAAACTTTGAATCTCAATAATTCTAAAAATAATTAGAATTTTCGAAAAAACGAAACGCAAATATTTTTTTAAAAATAATTGTATATGTGTTTAAAATATTGTACCTCTATCATGATTAGTTTTTCTTTTACAACGAAAATATATCAAAAATTTCGAAACTTTAAAATTGAATTGCTCCAAAACTAATTCGAAATTTTAAAAAAGGGCGACGGTGCAAAACTTCATACCTAAGAGTAAGTGTCTGCAAAAAATCATGTTTCTGCTATAAATAGATTTTGCTGGAGGCGAACTAGCAGCAGAAAAAAATAATTCTCGACTTTGTAGGTTTTGGAACGAAAATGACCATCATGCATTTGTCTACCAATGGCCAAAATTTCATCATTCCTTAAATAGTTTTCGCGTAGTAAGAGTTCAAAATGTTCAAAAATAAAATTTTCAAAATCAGCGGCAGAGATGACGGTGGTCACTGCTACTTTTTTTAATGTGGAGATATTAAAATATTTTACCTCTTTTTATTTAGTATTTAACCTATTCTATATTAGTTAAGTCGAGTGATATCGGAGATATCGTGATCTTGGTGTCCGAAACAAAGTTTGTTTTATTGCTCATTGGGTCCGATGCACCATAACTTTCTAGATTAATCTAGTAAGTCGTGGTTACAAAAATATTATTTGTAGCTTGTAAATGAATATTTGTTATTTACTAGTGTCAAATGCTGTTGATATGTCACGCGATACAAAAAACATTGAAAACGAGAAAAATAAAACTGAAATTTCCGATTGGCATCCATCAAATATTTCTATTTTCAAAACAAATATGGTTTTCGACTGCAAAGTAAAATTTCATTTTATTTAAATTAAAGCAACATAAAAACAGTAAATCTTTGCATAATAAATGGCAGTTCCTGCAAATCTTGGCCCTAGCTTGTTCAACCTTGGGATCACATTTTTCATTCTATGTAGGCATATATTTGTAGCTCTTATCTTTTCATTTCGAGTGATTCTTATAAGCATTTCAAATGTTAATTTTACAGTACGAATAAGAAAACAACTGCTAAACTTCTGGGATGTTTTCATTGACCTTTAATGCGTTATTTTTATTTCAGATGTCATTATACTAGGTATCCTAAAACTATGGAGAAAGGTAAGTAAATAAATGTAAACCTCTTTTAAAATATGATAGTTTTATTCACAACAGGGTGACCTTTTAAAGTAGCTCTCTAAACACCATGACCTTTTACGAATGTTTTTAACAACTTGTTTATCTTTAAGAAAGCCCATTTTGGTATTTAACTTAAATAAATGGCTGAGTCATTTCTACATTTGCATTTGTATAAATTTTTGAACAAAAATAAGTCTGAAGATTTACTATTTTGTCAACCCTATTTTATTTAAAAGAGTAAAATAGCTTCTTCAAACCTTCACATTACTTAATTAAAAAATTTCCTAAAGTTTGTAAAAAAAAATTGGTATTACTCCGTTACCAATCCTGTTTAAAATCTCCACGCTGTTTTGGATATGCCACCATTTAAAAGTATTAAAAACATTTCTTTTGGTTTGACTCACTTCTAGATCAGAGGAACTAGCTCCGAGAATGAAGGTGGTGATGACGATTTGCCCATTAGTGACGAAACAGATGTAGAAAAGTTTAAGGAGTACCTTGAAGAACTGAAGCAGTTTGCTAAAAAGGTAAGCTCCAAAGCAGTGGTTCACAAAATGTTTGGGCTACGGACCCAGGTTAAGTTTGGAAAAACCGTTGTACTGTGGTTAAGCAGACATGGATTTTCGTTTCTGTTCCAGTGGAGTTAAGCTAATTAAACGTCCCTTCCTTTTGAAACAATTGTATGATGAATGAATATGTGGTGTTTTGCAGATAACAGGGTACTTCCCTTCCTTGACTTTAAGGTCCCACTGGACCTGATGGATAAGGCTAAAAAGGTACAAATCTTGCCTTGATATCCATAGAGATATTCCCATTGTATCTGCCATTGGCACGAGAAAAAATATTAGGGATAGATATTTAGCCTGAAAAACCTTGGTGAAAAATTTAGTTTAAAACTATTCTGAAGAAAACCTGCAAAAAAGAGAAGTTAATGTTTTTTCACACATAACTTGGAAGATTAAGAGCACAAAGTGGTCTAAATTGATTATTTCTAAAATTATTATAAATTGATTATTTCTATTTGTAAATTGGGAAGGAATAAGGATTAATATGTTGATGTTAAATAGAACCATTTTATTAGAATATTAACTTCCAGATACTAATACTTTAATTTGGACATTGCCACTGACTGAGCTACGACTTCCAGCCTTAATATGAATCAAACTAATCAATCTAAGAAATGAATCAATCTAAAAAATGAAGTTTCATCATATAAACCGTTAAAAATTAGGCAGTTAAGAACACCAGAGTGCATCTTCTCTATTTCCAGTATTGGGTAACCCATGGTTGCATTGAGGGCTGGTATCTAAATCTGTCAAAGCAAGCATGACTGCCCTACAGTGCAAACAAATAATCGCACAGAAACAGAACAGCTCTAGCTGCAAAAATTGCCTGAGCTTTCCTTCCCACAGAATTCCTCTGTTGACTGAATTTTTTCTGTATGATGCTACTATCGTTTAGTAACTTTAGAAACTCTTCAGACTGGTGTCTCATTTTTCCCAACTTTAGAAATTTTAGTGCGTTATGTCCCCAAGTATTTCCGCAAAAACGTCTATGTATGTATACAGAACAAGCTCAGTCAACAGTGAAATTCCGTGGAAAGGGAAGCTCTAGCAGCTTTTCAGCCACACCTTTTCTGTTTCTGTTCGATTATTTTTTGCATATATGCAAAGAACTATTAAATTCTTGCTGACTGCGTTTCAATAGGGAGTTCCACTTTCCAAGAAACTTTCTCTATATACAGGCCGGAAAAGATAGATTTAAAACTTATTGAGACATGTAGTTAAATCATTTTTAATGTCTCCAAATAAACTTATCCTAACAGTAGTACTTCTCCTCAGGTGTCGGAGGACAAGGCGAACCTCCAGAGGCTAACCTCAGACCCTGAGGGCTTTCCCTTCAACGAAGTGTCCCTGATGTCTCTGGAAGGGCAATATAGGGCGCTGCAGGAGGAGATGGAGGCCATTATGGAGGAGAGTTGCGGGGCCAGCAAGACGCACTTGCAGGAGCCTCAGCAGGCGGTGGACCGATTCCAGGAGGAGTACGCCCGCTTCTGCGAAGACATGGAGCGGGTGCTCAAGACGGTGCAGGCCAGGCTGCAGGCGCCCAGGAAGGCCAAGAAGCGACGCACCGAGACTTCCGTCGAGACGGTTGGAGACGGGGAGGAGAAGTACTTGAAGGAGGTAAGCTGATGTGTTGTTTGTTGGTTTAGGCTGCAGCTAG
The DNA here is from genome assembly GCA_024610705.1 of Tetragnatha versicolor. Lineage (NCBI taxonomy): Eukaryota > Metazoa > Arthropoda > Arachnida > Araneae > Tetragnathidae > Tetragnatha > Tetragnatha versicolor. Next base: position 21,556,289 of record JANDEH010000011.1, on the reverse strand, counting down.
AGATCGTTTTCTGGCTTCTTGTCAACACGAAAGATTTATGTGCAGGGGGCCCGCTAATAGACCTCAGCTAACCACACAATGGGAAGGTGGTATTATCAATGCTCCGAATCTCCCCTCGAATGCCCGAAGGAGCCTGGTCCCTTTGTGCGGTTAGCTTAGGTCAATTAGCGGGCCCCCTGCACATAAATCTTTCGTGTTGACAAGAAGCCAGAAAACGATCTCTAGCTGCAGCCTTAGGTTGGAGGTATAGGGTGCATCTAGAGATCTTTTCCCGTTGATTGTCAAGAGTGAAAGATTTATGAGGAGGGGAGCATCTTTTGTCAGCTAATTGATCTCAGATAACCACACAAAACGACGAGGCTCCTTCGGGCATTCGAGGGAGATTAGGAGCATTGATAATATCCCCTTCCTTTTGTGTGGTTAGCTGAGGTCAATTAGCGAACAAAAGATGTTCCCCTCCTTATAAATTTTTCCCTGTTGACAATCATTGGGGTAAAAATATCTAGATGCACCCATAATTCTTTTACCAATCTTAGACCAACGTCACCGTGGGCTCAAGACCGGGCGTATCTGGTCGGGCAAATCGTGACTTCTCCCTTACCCTAGAAAAGCTGTCCATCAGTCTTTTAACAAATGCTTCAGGGTAACGTCAGCTAACGGCCGTATTCACCGGAGACCTGACCGGCGGTCAGGTCACATCGAAACCCATGGTCACCAAACCGTGGTCATCTTTACCAAACCGCCGGTCAAAATTCCGTATGCACCATTATTTTTTTGACCACGGTTTCGTGACCGCCGGTTTCCAGACCACGGTCACCCGAATGAATCTCATTGGTCGAAAAAGATGATCACATGATCTCAAATTATTTACTTTTTGTTTTTCATTTCGCGCCGAAATTCGTACTCGTTGTTTTTCAGTCCTTTGAAAATATCTTAAGCAAAAACCGAAAATTACATATGTGTAGTTCACAACGTATAAGAAACTGATAAGAAAATAGTTATCAGAGAATGAATAGTCTGAAAAGTGGAAGCCCTCACCCATGCAGTCCGATTAATCTGAGAATTTTTATCTCCTTTTAGAACAACTCTGTAGAGTTCTTTTTAAGATTTTAGGTTTTCCTAATCGAAGTTCTGGTGTTGGAAGTCGTGAATTTTTGCTATTAAATTTTTCCTAAAATTAAGTAGTAGTACATCCACAATGATGATTTCAATTCCTATAAAAGCAAAATTATTTTATCCTAAAAACCTTGATCAATGAATTTTTCTATGCCTTTATATAGGCTTTCTTAAGAAAAAATTGCTGCATATACTATATGTATATACTTACACAAGAGCACTTTTGTTATATTCCCAACATATAAATTCCTTTCTTTCTGCTTGAATATCTATAATTTTAATTTTTGGGATAACCTAATATCTTAAAAATTGTGCATCGCGAAAACTCAATGTAATATTTTTTTATAACACACACACACACGAGTATCACATACACTTAATGTAATTAAATTTAATTTAACATAAATGTTAGGAACTATATTTCATAATTCTGTCTGAAAAAGCTGTTATAATACTCACCTTTGTGCTGTAAACCAATCCTTAATCAATTACCATTTCCCAATTTTAGCTGCATTTTCATAATCTATAAAGCTAAAACTCTGCAAGTTTGTTAAACAAAATAAATAAGTACTTACACTATTTTCAAGTCAACAAAATATTTGGAAATAGTTGCATTCTTTATTTTTACAATAGATTCAATAAAAAGTTTAGGTACTTTTTCTATTTTAAACTATATTTTTGATTTGTTGGAGAATTTTTTGCTCAAAAGGGATCCTTTGGAGCAAAAATTATTTTTTAAACATGCCACACTTACATGTTTGAACTATTGCAGAAACTCTTAATTAAATTGAAAGTTAATTACAATATGGAGAAAATTGGGCAGAGATTTTACAAAAAATTTAAATATTCCATTTTAGATTTACCAAAAGTGTAGCTTGTAAAAATTAAAAAGTAATTTCTAAGAATTAAATCTTAAAAATAAAATACCAACTCTTTATTAACAAGAAGATAATTTATTAGCAATAAAATGTTAGCACTACAACAATTTGTTAAAACATTTATATACAACTCTTTTCTCATAGATAACATTCAGTAGGTACCTTTTGACTTAAATATAGTATGGATTGTCACTATTTGATGGTCACTGTTCTTAGGAGGAATATTTTTTTTTATAAATTATCAAATCAGTAACTGTCCTTAAAAAAATTCAGGTGATTATTAGTTAATTACCATTACTATTTTTAGAATGGTTATTTTCATCAAAAGATAATTTTTAGATTAAATAGAAAAAATGTTTAGTTGACAAGACACTAATTCTTCAAATAAACATGCCAGCAATGAAGTTGCATCCTTTTCCTTTCACTATTCATTTTTAAATATTTCTTTCATGGATTCACGAAGAACAGCATTTATATGAAATAAAAAAACAATTATAAGCATGTAATCATAAAATCAAAATAATTACAAGAAAAAATTAACAGTATAATTTTATTTTTATTTACTGACATACTATTAAAATGTTTATTTTAGCATTCTATGCTTTTTTTTATCTTGGTGTTAATTTCTTAATTTAATTAACCCTCTAAACAAAACATTTTTGCGGAAGAAAATTATTTAATTAAAAACAAAAGAGAGTAAAAATTCTTAAAATATGAAAGTTATCTATCCTAATGAAAAAAAATTCGTAATTAAGCTACATAAGAACAAGTAAAATACCTAAAAAAGAATCAAACACTTTTTCCCTGCTTCGATCAAGAATTAAAGGCAAAAAATAATGCATATATTTTATGAATCAAAACCGAAACTATTTCTTACGTTCTTATAACTGAAATAAACATTAAAAATAATTTTACAGCTTCCATATATAAATTTCGCTGAATCTACGAAAAATATTGAATGTACATTATATTCACTTTCACATAATTCCAATCCCATCTTAAATTGTGGGCTTGCTAGTCTATCCAGAATTCTAAATCTTAAAATATAAACAATAAAAAATAAAACTCGCCACCGAGAATTCGAGATTTAACAAGAAAAAATATTTTAAATTAGTCATATTGATACAAACAAACATTTTTATCTACGTTAGTTAGTAATGTTTGTCGATGTTTGCAACATTTAACATCAAAACAAACATTTAACACAAAACGGAACATCTATAACGGAATTGAGCCGAAGTATTAAATACACAAAAATTTATCAATTCAGAAGGATTTCATATAATGAGAAAATTAAATAATAATACAATTTACATACCTCTAGACATTCTTTCTTGTGGAGCCAAGCAAGAGTGTTGGTATGGCGTCAGTCATCATTAAAACAACTTAGAAATACTTGGCAATCATTTTTTCTTCTGTGCTGCTTCATTCGTGCACAATGTTATAATTTTTTTGACGATATTATTTCTGATTCAATATCCATCAACTAATCAAAGAATGCAAAGCATAAACAAGATGGATGACAAATTTTTGCTTTAATCGGTTTTTTGTTAACAGCGCATGCGCGGTCAACTACGAAACCATGGATTTGGCTCGGTCATAATTTTCTGACTTTGACCACGGTCAGAGCCGTGACCTGCGATGGTGCATAGCAATTTTAACCGAAGAGGCTGTAACCATGGTTACCAGACCTGACCGCCGGTCAGGTCTCCGGTGAATATGGCCGTAAGTCGTAAAACTCTAGACGCACCCTTTGTTCGAGGGGATCATTGTACTGGTGGTTTGTTGTTTCTCCTTTGTCCTATTCCGAGAAACTGGCGATGGTCTGAAGAGATACAGACCCAAATCCGTAGCTGACGTTAGCCTCAGTTTTACAGTTAAAGGGGACATCCATAAATGATGTTCCACTTTTTTTCAACATTTTTGAACCCCACCCTCCCCTATGTCAGAAAGCAAAGTGTCATACTTCACCATTACCACCTCCCCCCTTTCCCACGTATCAAACATCATCAAACACAGCTTGTTTAGAACAAGGTTGGTAAGAATGTGTGGGGCGCTCAATATTTTCATTCAAGACGAAGCGCACCCCACCTTATAAACTCTTATTTCGTTACAATGAATTTTTTAATGATATTATTTATACAGCTATGCAAAACTGCACTTTTCAGAATGTCATTAGGTGTTTGTTGATTTTTAATCTGTGATGTCACAATTATTTAGTTATTAAAAATATCTGTTAGCAAACATCGCAATGGATCAGGTAAATAGCGATATTTAACCAGTTCTTTTTTTCTAGCTAACCAAAAACGATCAGATAAGCTCGGTGCTGTCTGCTATCAGATCCTGCATGAACAAGATTATCATTGAGTCTCGCTGGAACTGGAAGAAAACTGTCCTCGATATCTCAGAATTCCTTGGGCAGAACTATCAAGAGATCAAGGGTCAACTGGAAACCTCCATGAAGGTAAAACCCCTTAAACCGAAAAATTTAATACTCGTCCAAAATTAAAGTTCTGCACTTCTGTGGCTACTGTTAAAAATGTCGTTGAGTAAATTTTTTCATCTCCAACTACCGTATCTAAATATTCTATTAATTTGGTATTGACATGTTTTTCTATGAAATCCAACTGAATATCCAGTTTTATACGCTCGCCGTTTACAGCTTAATGTTGATATGGTTATCTGCTATCTGCTTGTAAGCAAAAAGGGGTACTGATCAATTGACAAATGTATACAGGATGTCCTAAGATATAATTGTCCACACCCTATATTTTTTGAACCCTTAGAGATACAACCCTGAGTGGGGTCTAGGTATAGTAAAGTGACCATGCTCTATCCGATGCAACAACTTTCAATGCCCTCTGGTGGCAATATCAGAAATTATCAGTGTATAATTACTTGTGACGTTTTTCGACACATGGCAGCATGAGCGCTCGTTTTTAGGAGACGACAGCTCTGGAGCGTCCATTTCTAAATGCTCGTTTGCGTCTCGTTTCTATCTCATGTTAAAGTTTCTGAATACGGCCCTTAAACACAATTTGCGTACTGAAACTCCTCCTAGCAACCTAAAAGGCTTTCTGTTTACTCATCATTTTTTCCTTTCGCGTAACGCGTAGGGACGTCATATGGTCAAACAAAAAAAACATTGCAACCAAGTAAAATAAGGTATTCTTTCGCGTTGTAGGAGGCCAGGTCCAAGAAAGGCGACAAGACGCAGCTGGGCTCGCTGGTGGACATCCGCAACCAGACGGATGCCATCGAGAAGCAGATGCTGGACATCTTCATGACGGTGGAGCGACAGGCGGCCGACTTCCACGCCGTGCACGACACGCTGCAGTTCTTCAACCGCAAGTTCGCTCTCTTCTCGGAGAAGTGCCACAGCAAGTGGGACGCGCACTGCGGCCGACACGACGCGGCCTGCGCCCACGTGCACAAGGTGCAGGAGGGGCTTGAGCGAGGCGCGGCAAGGCTCGCGGAGGCCTCGGCAAGGCTGGCGGCGCAGGCGCCCGAGGCCGTGGCTCTGCTGGGCCGCATGCAGGTAAGGATCCAAGAGCCATAGGGTGCATCTAGAGTTTTTTACCCCGACGATAGTCAACAGAGAAAAAATTATGAGGAGGGGAACATCTTTTGTTCGCTAATTGACCTCAGCTAACCACACAAAACGACAAAGTCCTTCGGGTATTCGGGGGAGGTTAGGAGCATTGATAATATCCCCTTCCTTTTGTGTGGTTAGCTGAGGTCAATAAGTGAACAAATTATGTCCCCCTCCTCATAAATTTTTCACTGTTGACAATCGTCGTGGGAGAATATCTAGATGCACCCATAAAACCCATGACTAGATGCACGCTATGCGTGCATCTAAAGTTTTATGATACCAACGACGACGATTCTTCGGGCATTCGGGAGAGATTATAGGGGCATTGATAATCTCCCCATCTCTTTGTGTGGTTAGGTGAGGTCAATTAGCGAAAAAAAGAGGTTCCCCTCCTCTGAGGAAAACCCACTAACCACACAAAGATATGTGGGAGATTATCAATGCCCCAAATCACCCCCGAATGCCCGATGGATCGTCGTCGTTGGTATCATTGTGGCAGTCACCAATGTGGCGGAAAGCCATCACTCCAAGTCGAGTCGTTTCGTGGGCACAGAAGAGTAATAAAAAGCCATGCTTGGATTAACAAAAACTTAACGTTTATTAAAACTCAACACAACATATTAAAAGTTAGTAAAATACAAAAGGTAAAGGTGCGTGTGTGCAGTAGTGCTGGTATACAATATTGCTGCTATTTATAATTACATTTCTAACGATTAAGATTAAAATATACAAGTTAAAATCTGCATGTAATAAAGGTTTAAAAGTTCTATGGTAAAAAGGTTAAAAGTTCGATTAAAGGTAAGAGTTCTTTTCACTGCAAGGTAAAGAGTTCGATGCCCACATCATAAAACTTTAGATGCACGCATATTTTTTCAGCATAATATTTTTAGAACAAGTGTTGGCAACTGGCGGACTGCGTGTGCATTCAGACTGCGAGAGGTTATTTCCTGGACCGCCAACAATTTTCAATTTGAATGAATAATTTATTGATATTTACTTATTGTAGTTTTTATACTTTGTTTGACCCCATTAATGAAAATTGTTTGAAAAGTATAATTTTTTCTCGTAACCTGTACATTTTTAACTTCTTGGGGAATCTAAAATCCAATGAATGCATTTGAGTTGTCTCTCCAACATTTCAATAGTGAGGGACCCATTATAGTATATGCCCCTAGTTTTTGAGCTTTATTATAGAATTAGTCTCCATTCGAATAAGATTTGGAAAAAATGGTACTTTTTTCGAACCACAGCACCTATAAAAGCGTAAGAATTTGAATATTGTTTTAGAAATAATTAAAAAATATGTATTCCTAGTAAAAGATTGAATTAAATTAGTTAGCTTAACAAAATTTAATTAAGAAGATAACGTCCTTAAATTACATAAAGTATGTGTATTTGATAAGAATAAGATAAGAATGACAATTTGAAAGCAATGAGTATTTTTCGTTCAATCTTGATAAAAATTTTCTAAACCCTGAGTAAAAATACTTGCCGACCCTTGATTTAGAATCCTAATTGCAGGGCACTGGAGACGGCGTCGCAGCCTCAGTGCGTGAGTTGCGTGACGCAGTGCAGAGCACGGAGGTATCAGTCACCGGCCGATTAGAGAAGCTGGCCGAGGCTCTGCGTAGGCAGGGCGAGCGACTCTGCCCCGTTCTGCGTGCAGTCGAGGACTTGGGACTGTTGGATGATCTGGTTCGCTCCTCGAAGGCCGCCGTGGAGGCCCGCCCAGAGGCGTCTGAGGAGGATGGGCAGTGGGGACAGAGCCCGTCCAGGCAGATAATCTCCATTGTGGACGATGCCATTTTGAAGACCAAGTCCAAGTACCCTAGTATGCAGAGGGGGTTGCTGGTGGGAGATGGAAAGGACAAACAAGTAAGAGATTGTGATTATTTTTAGTTTGAGACATTTCAGGACTATGTGCCCTAAGGTTGATGGACATAAGAAGCCTCCCAAAGTACTGATAATTAGTAGTTCCCAATTTTTATATTTGAAATTTGTCAGTTTAGCTCGTATGAATATATGATTCTTCATAAGACCCAAGGTTTTCCCTCCGTCTTCTTAGAACTTATTTTGATCACCTCAAAGGTCTAACAAACAGTCTGGCAGTTTCTTTACTTAATTATGAGAGGGGGTTGCGGTTTGTTTATATTTAGGGGAGGGGGTCAAAATTGACCCATGCTAGCGTAATGTTTGATGAACAGCCCCGTACATCAATAGTAAGGATTTTTTTTAAATACAGGGTGTCCATAAAATAACTTCACCGATTCAAGGGCCTCTAGCAACCAAACCATTCATCGGAATTGAATGAAATATTGCTGGAAGAAATTTTGAGAGATGCGGACGAGAATGATAATCACTTGTGAACCGACCTGCCCCTTGGTATGGGGTTCTCGGGGAAATTAACGGTGCACCCCAATTTACGGTAATTAGTTAACTGTAATAGCACCCCCCCCCCAGTAGGAGGGACTCCAAGCAGGGCCTGTGGGGGTGCAGTTAAACTTTATCAGTTACGGTCAAAGTTAATTTTTTTTTTAAATTCCCAATCTAGCCCCCTTTTTTTCTAGCAATGTGATCTCTGATGTGAAAAAACGCAAATGGCGTTGGAACGGTACCTCTAAGTTGTAAACCCGCCCTTAGATTGGGAATTTTCAAAAAAAAATTTAACTTTGACCGTAACTGATGAAGTTTAACTGCCCCACCACATATCATTCTCCGTCCGCATTCCTCAAAACATCTTTCAGCAAAATTTCCTTCAATTCCGATTAACGGTTTTGTTGCTAGAGTAGAGGCTGTTGAATGCGGGTAAGTTATTTTATGGACAATGGACACCTTGTACTTCGTCAATATAAAAGTGCCATGGGTTACTTGTACTCAAGAAATTTCAATCATTTTTGTTTTAAATTTCTATCAAACTTCCTCCTACAACTTATCAATTTTAAGTTTTCGTATCACTGTTACTGAATCAAAATTTCTGATTTATATTCTTTGACATAAAAATACAGTTTACTAGCGTTACTTTCAAGTAGCTTCTACATTTTAATATTAATGATATTTACTTGATATCCTATTATGTATGTCTTTCTTTCCAGCACCAAGATTCAGATGCGTGGGAATCCAGTTCCGAGGTTACTGTGAATGATACCGCGAGCGAATTTACCTTTGCAGACTCGGAGCATTGTTTTCGATCAGAAGCCTAGAGCGAATTACCTATGTAGATTTTAAATTTCATTCTGGTACAAAATTGTGAACTAACCAACAAAATAAAGAACTTCAGCAAACTCTTTGTTGTCATATAAACTTCAAAAATCCTATATTTTTACAACAATTTTTTGTTCTTTATGTACTCGAACACTCAATAGGGACTGGTTATAAATGTGCAGAGTAAGCATACATACGCATTTTTAATAGTGTTTTCAGGTGACGTCACGACCAGTTATTTTCTTCCTTGCTGTATAATAGGTCAAACACCAAACAGTCTGTTGCTAAGGCTAGGTGCGGTGGTATCTGTTGCTGTCATGTGATTGCAAATACTCCAATAGAAGCATTCTATGACCAGTTATTTTCTTTTAACTTTTAACTGCTGTAGATCAAACAATCTGTTGCTAAGGCCGTTGCTAGATCCGAGTCATGTGATAGAAAATGTTCTATACTTTTTCAAGAAATGTTATAAAATTTTTCAATTGGGTTATTTAAAAAACCTTTGCAGGTTTCTTCCCATTCCCTCGGTTCCAATAGTAAGTTTTCAAACTCAGTAATACATGAACTGAACACTGACTTCAATTTTGTATGTGACTAGTAACCGAGTAACATAATGTTGTTCTTTTCAAACAAAAAGACTAAAATGTCTCTTTTAAAATTTATTCTTAAAAAGTATAAGTTAAAATTAAATTGGTATTCTTCATAAAAAAATTCTAACCTTATATTAAAATCAATTTAATATTCCTTTCATTTAAATTTCTAAATAGAAATGAAGGAAAACAATATTATTCAATTGCAATACAAGACCAAGCATGTAGGATTGAATTAAGTTATAAACCTTAAAATATAAAACTCAAACAAAATAAATAACGCTTAAAATTAGTTTAGAAATTATAAAAATTGCTTCATTTCATATACAGCAAGAAAAATCTTAATATCGAAAAACCAAAAACTTAAAAATGAATAAAGACATGCAATCTTGCAATGTGCAATTTGCTTATTTTACGATAGCTCTATTAGGTAAGAAGTATATCACTATAATTTTTCATACTCTGTTCTGAAAGAAAAAAAAGTTACTCCTTTTATCTGACTTGATTTATAATTATAAGTAATTTAAAACACTTTTATCTCGTTATTATGCGAACGTATTTTGAAAATAATTTAAAAGACAACCCTTGAAGGAATGATAGAGGGTACCTTCGGACAAAATTCACGTTTTAATTTTTCTAAGACAGATAAAATCACATTCCGACCATTTAAAGTGTGCCCAACCTATAGTCCTAACCTTAGTAAATAGGGTAATATTTTTTATTAGCTCAAATCTTCAATATTTGATTTTTAGTCAATTTTGACTTGATGAAATTTGTGTCCCATAGGTACAACAACCTGCTCTCTTTTGGACAGACCCAGCTGTACCACTCTGGTGGACACCCATACATGGGCGCCCATATGTTAAAACTCAAGGGGAGCCCAAAGAAAAATTTTAGGTTTTCAGTCAGGCATTTTTTTTGTTTCGAGGGGAGGAGGGTTTGGTTCAAAGTTATAGAAGTTTATGTTTCACTCATGTACTGAGCGTAGTATTTTAACACCCTCTAATTATAATTTTTAATATTTTTACACTTATATAATGTAGAAATTTACATGTTCACTATATACCTAGTCTATATTAAAAAGAGGGGGTCATTTCAAACAGAAAATGTTTGAAGTTTTACTCTAAGAGTAGAGATTTAACTCATTTGGAACACCTTTGGGCAACAACCTAATAGGATTGTTACCCATGATTTTCATGATGTGAGTAGAATTCAGGATTCCTAGATTTTGTTACTGGGGTGGTGGATATGTTTCAGTGTATGAAATTGTTGGAAACAATTTTAATATTGCTTTTGAATTAGCTTAAAATCATTATAAAGTATTGATGTAGTAGAAAATATAAAATAGAATGTTGAATAAAAATTATTTATTTATGGTTAAATGAAGATTTTATGTAAATTTTTCCAATTCCAGGGGGGCAGGCCCCTCTGCCCTTATGTATGGGCACACCCATGCACCCATAAAAGCAAAGTTTTAGTTGAAAAAAGCTAAAAATTAACATTTTTGTTGATATTTTACCTTTTAATGAACAATTTCAATCATATAATAAATTGAAAACAGATTTTAAAGTAAAGTAGTTTTAAGTGTAAATGATCATTTAAAGGAAGTTGATTGATGCAAGTCTTGATTTCTTACCAAAATTAATGAATCACATGGAATTTTCAGATCGATATTTAAGACTTATAGTTTCATCGATCATGCTGATTGATCTGATAATTTCTCTGATCTCAAAAAAATTCGATCGAAACTTAGTTTGTCCGGCATTTGATGGAAGTAACTTTCGCAAATCTTCTTCGGTAAAAATTTGTCGTTATCATCATACCGAAATGTGATAGTGGTGCTTAAGATTCTATACCATATTTGACACAAAATGCCAAGTAGAATAAAAAAAGAACAAAAAAAATAAAAATAATTAAAATAAATCAGATCACAAAATATTTTATTTTTCATGTAAACATTTCAGTAGCATTATCACCGACAAATAAATAGCCATTTAGAAGTAATTTAACCTGCAACAAAATGTATTCACTTTAACGAAACCCGATTCAAAAACGTCGATTAGCTATAATAAAGACACCTGAAGAACGTGTCCGCAGGTACAACACCTTATGGTGTCCGAAGGTACGACATAAGATGTTTTTGCATTCAAAGTTATATAAAAAATAAAAGGATTGAAGTCTGGCGACTTCTAATATCAAAACTAAAAAGTCAAAATCTCGGGGATTCCCACCCTGTATGTATCCCATTTAATCATGTTATCAATGAATGGAAAGAAAAATATAATAATGTAGTGAGAGATTCACTAAAAGTAACTTTAAGCATCTAAAAACAGTAAATTTATTATATTTACTTTAAATTTCAATTCAAAGAGCTGATTTCACGTTAGCAACTATTAAGCATCTATTTATATCCAATATCGACCGATCACCAATTCAAATTTCCATTTTTTTTTTAATTTTAAAACACGGTGGACGAAGGTACAACAGTCTCTCCTACGATAAATTACACAATTAATTTAAATATTATTATGATTATGTGATAAAGCATTGTGTAAGCTTATTATTGTAACCTGGTAATAGAATAGGAGGAGGTACTGTATGATGCTCAATACTCATAATTATTTTAAGATATTAATATTAATTCAAAAATATGCATTTCAGGAATTCTTCTGTTTACAATCGGAAAGAATTTTATAAAAATGGTAAGTTATCTACTTAATAATATTGAACTGACAATAATTTAATTAGTTTTCACACACACACAGTCAAAGCACAAAAATTTCTTTTTGGTGAAACTCCCAAAGTGTATGTAATTAAAAAGAGACACAATCCTTATTACGGTTCCTCAAATAACGCATTCATTCACAAGGTGTTTTCTTATCGTTAGATTTTAGGATTTGTGAGAACTCCTCAACCTCATCCCTTTATGATCCACCTCCATCGAGAACTAGGAGAGCTAAGAAAAACAACACAGCAGGTAATGTAGTACATTCAACAGCATTTAATATTTCTGGTAAACTACTGTAGTAGGGATAAGAAAATGTTCTAAATCAAAGAGCTTCTAAAATTTCTTATTTTCTGAATTTATCTTACGCTTGTAATACTATAAACTATAGGTACTTTTCTATTAGTGGGGTGGAAATCTCGCCTCAATCGAATAGTGTTTGGACTGTCTACTGAAATATTTGGACTACAACCTCAAAATATGTTGTTTTAGACCCTACAAATGAGATCCAACAACTTGTTGTTTTTCCTTGTAAAATGACCAAATGGAATCAGCGTGTCCTAAAGTATTAAAATCATAAAACCATAAAAAAAAATATTTCAAATCATCCAAAATGAGTTTAAACAAGCAGCAGGGGTTAGGTCCTCTACAATACTTTGCGAAAAGAGATGCCCATCTTAAACATCCATGGTTTTGTTGTCGCAAACAAAACCAAACATCTCATCATTCAAAAAAGAAGGCAGACTTGCTTGGCGTTTGCAACGCTTTAACTGGACTTTAAACGAAAAGAAAACTGTTTCCTGAAGCGTCAAGTTGCATAAAACACTCTCCCAGTTAATAAGTTAAGCTTGAGCTTGAAAAAGGACAAAGGAAAGTATCTTTTTTGAGTGCATTGCACCAATCGTCAAATTCAGAGAGACGGTGTAATCTGGTTTGAGGGTGGTTTCATAGAACCCTTCACTTTTGTTAATGGTAGATTAAACACAGATGAACATTTTGGACAATTATATTCTTCCCACTCTCTGGCAATTTCATAAAATGGACCAATGTTACTTCCCATATGGCAATGCTTCCTGGTATGTTTGAGCCTCTGTCAAGCAGGGGGATTAAGATATGGGTGGGAAATTTTTTCTTTGACCCGTTCAGAGTCCCGAAACAAACTCAGGAAACATTTATGGACCAACTTAACTCTACATTTGAGACCCTTTGTACCGGTGCTGAGGCTGCTACCGACTTGTACCGACTTGCTGAGGGTGAATGGATTCATGGACTTTATCTAGCTCTGCTAGAAATGGGGTTTGGTAAGAAGAAGAGAAGACATTTGAGAAACAGGGGACCACGGTCAAAATCTATACGACTAAGATAGCAATATTCTTAAAGCAGAATTTAACACAAATTTCCAAAACTGAGTATCAAAATATTGTTGAGAGTGTGCCCAGAAAGGTCAATAATGGGTTTAAGCAGCACGTAAAAGTCAATAAATTCCAATTAAATCGTGTATTTTTTTTTCATTTAAAGCATCACACCTTGGTGTCCGGTCCATTACTGTAGGCAGGGTATGGGTAGTAACGATCGAGCATTCAACTACACTGATCTTTCTCTTCGCAGATTTCCAAAGACTGGGCCGACATGAACCACATAGTGAACGGCGTCCGCGACCAACAGAACCGCTTCATGTTCCACCTCCAGACGGACCTGCAGTCGTTCCACGAGGGCCTCAGCACCACGCTAAGCGGCCGGCTGCGCGAGGAAGGTGTCCGCGCGGAACTGCGCAACACGACATTGGCGCGCAGCATGGAGGCCCTGGTAACGCAGGTGGCGCAGATGAGGCAGGCGATGTGCCAAAGAGAAAAGGTTTTGGCGACCTTGAAACCGGACGTGGCGCCTGTGGTGGATGGGTGGTCGCAGACTGAGTATAGGAAGAAGATGGCAGATGGAAAAGTGGGTGGTTCTCGATCTTTTCGATACCTTTCTTATCGTCACCACTCTGTCTTCGATAGTGGGTGAATACGCTGTAAAAATGTTAAATTTACAGGAAAAACTGTCAGCCAAGATGACAATGTCCGTTTATTTCATAGATATCTTCTGTTATTTTTTTACATACTTTCAATTTTTAATGGGGATTTCTGGATATAATACAGAATTTTAACAGTTATTTAGTAGTTTAATATAGGTATTAACAGATAAAACCTGTTTAGTTAACCCAGTATTTATTATTTTTTTTTGCCTTTTTTAATATAATTAAAAATATTTTTTACGGTTACATCCAGTTGTAAGACCAAAAGAAGGAGCATTAATACATGTTGATCAGTCCATGTAGGAAAATCCAGATTTAAGGCTTCAGCACAGCTCATAGGGATGTTAGCTTAAAATTGATTTCTTAACTCCACCCAGATAGACAAGATTGAAACGTTGTAAAATGCTTCCTTAATTATAGTATAGTTTCAAGTGTAAATAACCTTTTAAGTAACGGTTTAATTAAAACCAAGTCCAATTAACAGTTTTATAGATATACACAAAAAAATCTTTAGTCTCCACCCAATAGTCATTGGCGAGGTAGAAAAGTTATTGAGGGGTTTATCGCTAAAGGCTCATTCACTCTTTCACTTTTGATATTCATTTTTGAAGAATCATCCATAAGTGAAAAGTGTGAATTGGCGTTTTACTCATTACTCCTTCACATTTTTACGCAAACTAAAGCGATTCACAGGACCGAATCACTCAGGATGAACAGTGAAAATGAAGCAGTGTGAATGAGCCTTAACTCTGTTCCATCAGGTCCATCCGATGCCCGACCAGGAAACCATCAAGACCCTCGTCCTCGCCATCAAGCAGGCCCTGTTGGAGTTCCTGATGGAGGCCCAGAAGAACGTGGCGTGGGAGCGAGCGGAGATGGCGGAGAACGTGCGGGTCATCTTCACGCAGATGGCGGCCGACCGAGAGGACATCAAGGCGGCCATCTCGGGGGCCTTCAACGCCTCCTCGCAGCAGACTCAGCGCTGCTTCGAGCAGCTCGGGATTATGGGCCGAGACGCCGTCGGCTGCATCGTCTCGCTGGGAGACAAGAGCGATAAGACCGCAGGCGCCCGATTCCAGGTAAGGATGTTTTCCAGGTTTTGTTCCTGATGGATTTAAGAGTTTTGAAATGTTTAATAGGCATGGGGTACTTTTGAATTCAATGTTACCTTCTTATCTTTCTGATCTGAATCAGATCAGGTCCCTGAGAAGTTCTGTGGTCCGATACAAAACGAAGCTGCATATGGCCCTAAGCAAGCCGATTAATTCCAAAACTCAGATCGTTTTCCCTTCCAGGAACTTGCCGCCAAGACCCGCGACGTCTCTCGCTCGGTTAAGGTGGTCGACATCAGCGTCTCGTCCATCAAAGACACCCTGGACAGCATCGACAGCCAGTTCGACGAGATCTACCGCAAACTGGAGCTGAGCCAGCAGGCCCACAGCGAGCAGTTCGCCGAGATAGCCGATCGGATGACCTCCGCCTCCAGAGACTTCGTCAACAAGTCCGACGCTCTGGACTCCAAGCACCGACAGATGGTGGAACTGGTCGGGCGAGTGGAAGAGGCCATAAACCGGTTCAAGAGGGAACCCGACATCCAATCGGACCAGGACAACACGGTGGCGGAGCTGCATGCCATGGTGAAGACGTGCGGCCAGAGAGTCCAGTTGCTGACCGCAACTCTGGAGCAGTTCGTGAGCCGGGTGGAAAATCCCATGCAGCAGGTTGTCTACCAGACGAAGATGCTCACCGATATGATTGGCAGTCGACTGGAGGGCAGTATTGCACAGTCATCCATATTGGAGAGCCCGTCTAGCCATGACTTGCTTCAGTGTATAGGGGACTCCTGCGTCGACAGTAACGCAGTGGAGTTACGGAATGGAGGGATCGTAGAGGCCAATTTCAAGGCCCTTATGAGGGAAATGTACTTGAAGGGGCCAAATGAGAGTATGTTTGGGAGAGACATCTCCAACGCAACTTACACTCAGGATACCAACAAAACGATTCAGAGCTGAGGTTTTTTCTTGCACTTTAAGCGAAGGGTGAGTAGTATAATCTAATTTAAATCAGTGTTATTTAAATAGCTAATTAAAGCGAGATAATTTCCACTTATGATTTTTCTGAACCAGCGTCCCGAAACTGATCTCGAAAATTTATAAATTGTACTTAAAGGGTCTTTAATTTACCATGGGTATGCAGATGTAACATGTCCGAATGAGAAAATAGGAATGAAATCACTAGTGTTGATTCCGGATTGAAAAGTGTCGTAGAAAAAGGGATGGATTCCATAGCATATTTGAGAGATAGTTCCTATTTTATTCTACCCTTCCAGTTGTTATAATTAGGATAACCGGTACTTACGTATTATCGCGTCGACCGTTCTGTGACTGTCAAATTCAGCGGCACATAGCCATAGAAAAGTCAATGGGTTGTTTACCGTTTTTGGATTCAGTGGTACGGTCGACGGGATAATACGTAACGTAAGAAACGGATAACCTTAAACAGCTTCTTATAACATGGATTGCATTAAAAATCTACATATATGACTAGAACAATAGTTGCATTAACGAATTATTTGTCAGTTGTGAAAGACAATCCACAAAAAGGACTATCTCTAATAATAATTTGTATAGTATTTAACTTTGTTCAAATAGTCATAGACATCTGGTATTGTGTTAAAAAATGTGGTTATTGTTTTTCATTAACTACTTAAAAAGTACCAATACTATGAAACTTAAAATTTTCATATTACCAATAAACGCATATTCATCACTTATTGAATCTAAATATCCAAAGTAAACAAATATTGTTGCTAGTAATAATATTTATTTCTTTTAGGAACAAATTGAATTTTCATCACAGTATATGAAGTGAAATTGTTTTCAATCACACACAAATAACAGATTGTATTTTAGTAAACTTTACTATTATCTCATAATAAATTATATGCCTAAATCTATATTTTGAATAAGATTTTTTTTTGCATTTTTGTAATCTGTACTATTAAAATCCGAGAGTAAACAAACGTGTGTGTGCGTGTGTGTGTAAGTCAAACTTTTAAAAATTTTCTGGGAGAGTACCTAGAGAGAAAGGGCTGAGGAATAATTTTGTAGGGTGGGTTGGGGTAATGTGGGTCTTGGGGTAAAATGGGTCAGTTTTAATTAACTAGATATAAATCAAATTTAAATTGAATTATTTTTACTAATTTTTTTGTGTTATAATCTTTTATCTGTTGGCAACATTTTCCGATTGTCAAAAACTTAGATTTATGAATTTGAGAACTGAAAAAATATTTAATTTGAACGGTAAATGGTGTTGTCGAAAAAACAGGGTTTACCAATGAGGAAGTTGCATGATTTTTTTTTATTTTTTTAATCGATTCCTCTTGCAAAAATAAGCAACTACCCAAAATTTGAGACCGATCGAGAAATTTTTTGATTGCCAAAAAAATTAACAAAAATCACCTTTTTAAAAGCGCGCGAAAACGCCAAGAGTTTGGATGTGACGTCATCTTATACTAAACATTGTTGTAAAGCAATGGAGTTGATGGTATTATTGCTGACGTCATCTTATAGTTTTAACAATAAACGTTTTCAGTCACGTGTTTTTTTCTCGACTTTTAAATTAAAATATTTAATTACCTGTACATTTTTTTGAAAAACTGACTAGATATTTCATTTTACTATATAAAAAACTATACGGAACACTTGTTTGTTTTTGAAAATCTGACACATGCAACTTCCTTATTTCCAAATATCTATATATTGTAATAAATAACAGAAGACTTTTGTAATATTTTTCCTTAAAAGAAAGTCTGAGAGACATTTAAAGCCAATCAGCTTTGAAAAATATAAAATATTTTATGTTTTATAACAATATTTTGTACTTGGGGTAAAATGGGTCATTGTTAGGAGGCCTTAGTAAAAACAATGTTTACAACTTATTTCCTTCAAATATACCTTGAACTGTCAAACAAGTTTATTTTTTTATCCAAATGAAGTATATTTTAATTGCTATATTTGAACAATGTTCATTAACTTCGGGCGTTTACAATTTCATTAAAGTACGACTTAAAACAAATTTCTTCAGATAAACACGGCTTAGCCGATTGCCTTTTTACTTATTTTCATGCATATTTGGTAAAAAATATATTTTTTGACATCTTTTTGCAATGAGACCCATTTTACCCCAAGTTGGGGTAAAATAGGTCGTTAATTTTTGATGCTAAGTTTAACCAACTTATAACTTAAAAATGTTTGATAAAATTAGATGAAAATGTTCTGAAGGATTGAATCCAATTGAAAGAAATCATTAAAAAGTAATAGTTTTGATGAAATAAAACTTAGAATGTGAAAGTACCTGAAAAGTAACTCATTTTACCCCAACCAGTGGCGGATCCAGGGGGGTGGCACTCTGGAAAGTGCCCCCCCCTTGGAGACCCAAAAAGGTTCTCAAAATAAGTAAAAACCCAACTTTTACGGGAGAGGACCCCCATACCCCCCATTAGTATCAAAATGGGGCATTCAGTGTTTATTTTTAGGAAATCCTCAAAATTTTGACATTTTGGGTCAAAAAGTAAAGGCAATAGTGTTGAAAAGTGTCCCTAGACTCAAAAGGTTTCTATAAATGAGTTTAAACCCTACTATTACACGTCAAATTTCAATTTTTTTGTGGGGGAGGATCCCCATACCCCCAATGGTACCACATGGGGATCTTTTCTGGAAAAGTGCCCCCCCTTGGAGCCGTGCTGGATCCGCGCCTGACCCCAACCCACCCCATACATTCCACCAGTGCAAAAAATCTAGCTTTACACCAACCTGTTAATGACTAATGTTTTTTGAGAATATTTGGGCCCATCTCGAAATATACAGGGTGTATCTGAAATGGTGCAACAAACTTTCAGGGATGATAGTACTCATCAAGACGAACAAGAATCGGTATAGAAAGGGGGGTCCCAGACCAAATCCCAGGGAGTTAAAAATGGAGCGACACCCCCAAAAAATCATTGAAAAATTCAATTTGTAGAAGAACTGCTATTGGTAAAAACTTAATTATGCTGGTCTCAAAAATTGTGGTTCAATATGATCTTTAAAATTATTTCAAAAGCCTTCACTTTAAAATTTGTTTTATTATGAAAAAAGTTAAAAAACACAAAAAAAATGTGAAAACTCTGCCAAAACCTTATTTTGTATTTCGAAATCCTTTCTTTTGATTTGATAATCTGAATGATCATAGTTGAAAACCCTGAAGTCCAAAGTTTCACGTAATTGCAATCAATGTTAAACGCTTGAGATCCTATTAAAGTTTGTTTTTTGGGTGCGCAAGCAGTTTTCTAGAGCTGTTTCCAGAACAGCTGTTTGCGCACACAATTTTTGAGACCATAATTAAGTTTTTACCAATAGCAGTTCTTCTACAAATTGAATTTTTCAATGATTTTTTTGGGGTGTCACTCCATTTTTAACTCCCTGGGATTTGGTCTGGGATCCCCCTTTCTATACCGATTCTTGTTCGTTTTGATGAGTACTATCATCCCTGAAAGTTTGTTGCACCATTTCAGATACACCCTGTATTTCTATATAATACCTCTGAACTGATGACTGCAAAACAAATTAAACCGTAAAGCAACCCACTGCAGCCAATCCAGATCGATATTTCAAAACCACCTCTAGTAAACAAAGCCTCTTTGTCCTCATAATCGTGGCACAAAAATCACGTCCTAACAGAACCATGAAAAATGTATTCGTTCCTAACGACGCCACCGCGTCTCGAGGCGCTCAGTCTGAGGGTCAAAAGGGGGCACTAAATCTGCTGGCAAGGGCCTTTCGAATTAACATCTACCTATGGAAAGGAGGAACGAACAATCGAAAGGTTGTGGGCAAGGCTGTGAGGGGGCTTTATTAGTCCGTCTTTTTCATTCGGGGTCGTAAATTGAGAAGGGAAGGTTCCAACTCGGAATGGTATTGGTCTGACGGCGATAAAGTTGTGGTCGAAGACGATTTGGAGGTATTGTGAAAGATAATTGAATCGTGAAAGGTCATGGGTTGGTATAATGAGTGTATGGAGTGATTGTAATCGAGCTTTGATTTCGAGGGTGAAGCTTCGTTGCACATTGAGAGAAATGACCGTTTCAAATCTGAGTAAATTGATGTTTTCATTTTGATCTGAAACTTTTTGCTTCGATTATGAAGACCCAACAGTTTCAATTCTTAAAATACCAGTCATACTCAGTTATATAGTACCCAAAAACACCATATTTAAGTTTTTATCTTTTTTTCTGAATTTTTATAGCAGCTATATCAAAGTTTCAAAACCATGCTGATTCGTAATTTTTCCGTGTTAAATGAAAACCTCTGAATAAAAATTGACTTGTGAAATCACAAAAAAATGCGAGATAAAAATGTTTCTTTAAAATATTACAAAATGTGAGAAAAAAGTTACTCTGTATCGTATAAAACATTTAAAATGAACCTTTATCTAATGTACTTAATTTTTCATCTATATTTTCTACTTTTCACACAAATAGCTCCCAAGTTCGAAGATTTCTCTTGGTCCCTTCAAACTTCCAATTGTGTGATGAAGGAATAATCCTTCTTCTTTAATTCGAGGTTTTTGATCGAGCTTCTTTGGTAGTCTTAGCAGTTGAATTCTCCTAGTTTCATCACCGACTTCCTCATATATAGCAAATATTACGCCATTCTTTCCATGGCACTGGCGTGACAATAGCTCAAACCTAAAACCAGAAACTTCTCTTATTACCTCGAAAAAGAAACCAAGACTAATCTCTCATTTAATACCTCCAGAAAAAAGGAATCGTCCACAAATCTTTCGTCATTACACAGAGAATGAGTAATGTGCACTCTCGGACATCTAATGTAAGCAAATGAAAGGCAATTCTTTGGATGCATCGTGGCGAAAAACGAGGGAAACCGCGGTATAATCAACGTAATAACGGTATTTGAATAGCGTGAAAAAGATGACCGAGGTAATTTCTTCTGAGTCTGGTTTTACGTTGTGGTTTTTATTCAAGAAAACCTTGTATTAACGGTTTTTTTTCTTCTAAATACGAGACTTTCATTAGATAGATGGATGATGGGGGACTTTTGTCATATGTAATAATTGCTTAGTTTTCTTGTCGTTCGAAACCAAGCATGAAGAATGTGTTTATTGTTCCACATAAGATTACATGAGGCACCTGAATGAAATGAGGATGCGGCTAATATGTTTTGGTATTATTACCTAACAAGTTTGTAATATTGTGGCTGCTTAATATTGGACGTGAAATTAGTTGTTAAAGCTGGATTAAATAATGTATTTTGGAAATGTGAGTCAATGCTTGTAACTCAACACAGATTCGATGTAGGAGTTTTTTGGTCTTAATAATAGTTTTTTCAATGCTTGTAGTTTTTAAGAATTGTTCAATACACTCCCTAAATATTACTGCAAATTTGTCGGAAAGGAAATAAATATGCAGTAATATGCAGTAATATTTAGGGAGTAGGAGAGTAGTGGTAGTTAGTAGTACACAGGAGAGTAGGGTTTATGGGTTTTCTCTCCACAAAAACTTAAGAAAATTTGATTTCATGGAATGAAACTGGCTGTTTAACTGACAACACTGTTCTGGATTAAAAAATAGTTTGATATTGAGATACTCCCAAGCTTTGATGACAGTGAAAGGGTTAAGACATCAAGACATGGAATTGACATCAGTTGTTGGGCATTTATAACACCAATAACAATTACGTTACCTGGATTCCACAAGTTAAGCACTTATAATTATACTGACTGCCTGACGGAGTTTCATTGGGAGTTCGTTTTATAAAGATAATAAACTTTTAATAGCTTATAGTCAACGAAACGAAATTCAAATCTCAAATTTCAAACTCCGCATAATCAAGCCAAATTAATAATACAGAAATGAACAACAGTTGAAACACCCAAAATTCGCCGAACATGCATGAGCATTGATTTTCCAATGTCAAGAGGCCTGTTTTCAGGGACTGTTCTGTCTCAGGCCACTCACTATATTTCAGCCGATCACCCCCATTAGAAGCACTTTTTTCTACACATAATGCCACCTGGCAGGGCCCCCGCCTTTCCATTGGTGGGGATCCAATCGGAATGGATTATTGCAATCCGAAGTGGGGCCCCATTACCATGGAAATAAGGGTCGGCCAAGGGCTTCCTGATGCGTTTTCGTTTTCATTTAGACATCATGAACTCGCCCATAGTCTAAGCGGTACAACTTGAAACACTGCACTTTTTGATGACGGTATGAAATTTGGTACAATGATTCTAGGGACCTAATAAATGAGTTTTCGATCAGGACCCAAAAAAAATTTCCCTTAGAATTTAAAATTTTAAACTTTTTTATAAAATTTCAATTTTTGCGATTTACACGGTGTATATCATACTTTTAATCATGTTTGGTGGTAATTCTATACAATTCGAAGGCGTAGAGTACGATTTTGTGGTCAAAAGTTGTAATGGAGTGAATTTTATAAATTTTTTCTTAAAAATTTAAAATTTTAAAGTTTAATTCTTTTAATATATAGTCTTAAAACCTACTGATATTTTTGAACTTTCTACCACAGATGAAGACATAGATCGTTGTTCTAAATCTAAAATTTCTAAGCTTTATCTTTATTTTTAGCCGAGAAACGGGACTTAGAAGTTTGACGATTTTCAAAATGGCGGCCATATTTGATTTGGCGGTAGGTTAAGTCGTACCATTTGAACCCCTGCAAATATTGATCATGCTTTGAAACTTGGTACAGTCAATCTAGGGACCTAATAAATGAGTTTTCGATCAGGACCCAATAAAAATTTCCCTTAGAATTTAAAATTTTAAACTTTTTAAAATTTTTCAAATTTGGCTCCCTATTTGTGAATTATAATATTTTTAGTAGCGCTTTGTGACGATTCTATACAATTTGATGTCGTAGAATGCGATTTTAATGTCCACACCGAAGTTAACGGGTTTAAAAACATTTTTTTCTTTAAAAAACCTAATTTATTGGTCTATTATAACGATACATCTTAAAACGCTGCAAATGTTGATCATGCTTTGGAACTTGGTACGGTCCTTCTAGGGACCTAATAAATGAGTTTTCGATCAGGACCCAATAAAAATATCCCTTGGAATTTAAAATTTGAAACTTTTTAAAAAATTTCAAATTTGGCTCTCATTTATGAATTCTAATATTTTTAGTAACGTTTTGTGACGATTTAATACAATTTGCGGTCGTAGAATGCGATTTTAATGTCTAAACTGAAGTTAACGGGTTTAAAAATATTTTTTTCCTTAAAAAACCTAATTTCATGGTCTATTATAGCGATACAACTAGAAACGCTGCAAACATTGATCATGCTTTGAAACTTGGTGCAGTCATTCTAGGGACATAATAAATGAGTGTTCTATGGGGAGACAATAGAAATATCTCTTATAATTTAAAATTTTTAACTTTTAAAAATACTAAATTTTTTTTGACGTTTTTCTACGTATGTATCAATTTTTATCTCAAGTATTTAAAATTTTTAGGGAAATTTGGGATATATACAAAAATTTGAGAGGATTCTATTTAGTCTTAGATCGAGTACATATTATGAAGTTAGTTCTCAAATTTGGACCATTTTCCTTATATTTGAGGCCCATCATTAATTAACATAAATGTTGGTAAAAAAAACAACGTTCAGCAGACTGGGAAATTTCAAGATTAATTGGATGTAATAACAGGATATTTCAGGAATACTTTTTTAAAAAGTTGTAGTATTACATAATTTAATTCTTAATTATAATGCATTATTCTAAACTTTTGAAGCATATAAAATTTACTATAGTCGGTTCATTTTAGAAAAGGCGCCTGAGAGTACGAAATGTATTACAAGCATGTACTACTGTAATTATCAACAAAAACTTTTCTTGTGTAACGACAAGGCCCAGAATTAGAAAAAACAAAACAGTTAAACAGATTTAGTTAAAATAAAAGAATCGGTCACTGAAATTGCGTGATGAGCGTTACTTGGCGTTATTAATCCTGTTTCAGGCGCCTATTCTAATTGAACAGACTAAAATAACAAAAAAAACCACTGGACTGAAATTTCAAGGAACACAGTAAGTCTCAAATACATAGATAAAACTTCGGATAGAACATTTCTCTATTGAGGTATTTTTTGTGCATGTGCTTGCGCCTCGAATTGTTTTTTTATAAGAAGTTTTTTTACCGAACCTTAAAATTAAATTTCAGTTTGAAAATTATAATTGGGGGGGCATTCTACGACCTTAAATTATACAGAATCGTCAACAAACATAACTAAAAATATTATACTTCTTAAATAAAGAACCCAATTTGAGTTTAAATTGAGTATTGAATTTTAAATTCTAAGGGATATTTTGATTGGATACCGATCGAAAACTCATTTTTTAGGTCTCTAGAATGACTGTACTGAGTTTCAAAGCATGATCAGTATTTGCAGCGTTTAAGTTGTATCGCTATAATAGACCAAAAAATTAGGTTTTTTTAAGGAAAAAATATTTTTAAACCAATTAACTTCAGTTTGTACATTGAAATCGCATTCTACGACCTCAAATTGTATAGAAACGTCACAAAACTTAACTAAAAATATTATACTTCACAAATGGGAGCCAAATTTGAAAATTTTTAAAAAGGTTAAAATTTTAAATTCTAAGGGATATTTTTATTGGGTCCTGATCGAAAACTCATTTATTAGGTCCCTAAGAAAGACCGTACCAAGTTCCAAAGCATGATCAACATTTGCAGCGTTTCAAGATGTATCGCTATAATAGACCAATAATATTAGGTTTTTTAAAGAAAAAAATATTTTTAAACCCGTTAACTTCAGTGTGGACATTGAAATCGCATTCTACGACATCAAATTGTATAGAATCATCACAAAACGCTACTAAAAATATTATAATTCACAAATAGGGAGCCAAATTTGAAAAATTTTAAAAAGTTTAAAATTTTAAATTCTAAGGGAAATTTTTATTGGGTCTTGATCGAAAACTCATTTATTAGGTCCCTAGATTGACTGTACCAAGTTTCAAAGCATGATCAATATTTGCAGGGGTTCAAGTGGTACGACTTAACCTACCGCCAAATCAAATATGGCCGCCATTTTGAAAATCGTCAAACTTCTAAGTCCCGTTTCTCGGCTAAAAATAAAGATAAAGCTTAGAAATTTTAGATTTAGAACAACGATATATGCCTTCATATGTGGTAGAAAGTTCAAAAACATCAGTAAGTTTTAAGTTTATATATTAAAAGAATTAAACTTTAAAATTTTAAATTTTTAAGAAAAAATTAATAAAATTCACTCTAACACAACTTTTGACTTCAAAATCGTACACCACGCCCTCGAATTGTATAGAATTTCCACCAAACATGATTAAAAGTATGATATATACCGTGTAAATCGCAAAAATTGAAATTTTATAAAAAGTTTAAAATTTTAAATTCTAAGGGAAATTTTTATTGGGTCTTGATCGAAAACTCATTTATTAGGTCCCTAGATTGACTGTACCAAGTTTCAAAGCATGATCAATATTTGCAGGGGTTCAAGTGGTACGACTTAACCTACCGCCAAATCAAATATGGCCGCCATTTTGAAAATCGTCAAACTTCTAAGTCCCGTTTCTCGGCTAAAAATAAAGATAAAGCTTAGAAATTTTAGATTTAGAACAACGATATATGCCTTCATATGTGGTAGAAAGTTCAAAAACATCAGTAAGTTTTAAGTTTATATATTAAAAGAATTAAACTTTAAAATTTTAAATTTTTAAGAAAAAATTAATAAAATTCACTCTAACACAACTTTTGACTTCAAAATCGTACACCACGCCCTCGAATTGTATAGAATTTCCACCAAACATGATTAAAAGTATGATATATACCGTGTAAATCGCAAAAATTGAAATTTTATAAAAAGTTTAAAATTTTAAATTCTAAGGGAAATTTTTATTGGGTCTTGATCGAAAACTCATTTATTAGGTCCCTAGATTGACTGTACCAAGTTTCAAAGCATGATCAATATTTGCAGGGGTTCAAGTGGTACGACTTAACCTACCGCCAAATCAAATATGGCCGCCATTTTGAAAATCGTCAAACTTCTAAGTCCCGTTTCTCGGCTAAAAATAAAGATAAAGCTTAGAAATTTTAGATTTAGAACAACGATATATGCCTTCATATGTGGTAGAAAGTTCAAAAACATCAGTAAGTTTTAAGTTTATATATTAAAAGAATTAAACTTTAAAATTTTAAATTTTTAAGAAAAAATTAATAAAATTCACTCTAACACAACTTTTGACTTCAAAATCGTACACCACGCCCTCGAATTGTATAGAATTTCCACCAAACATGATTAAAAGTATGATATATACCGTGTAAATCGCAAAAATTGAAATTTTATAAAAAGTTTAAAATTTTAAATTCTAAGGGAAATTTTTTTTGGGTCCTGATCGAAAACTCATTTATTAGGTCCCTAGAATCATTGTACCAAGTTTCATACCGTCATCAAAAAGTGCAGTGTTTCGCCAAAATCCGGGTTGTACCGCTTAGACTACCACGGAAACAGTGGGTTCTGTCAGCGATAAAATCGAATGGAGGGAGGTTCTGGGTGGGCATGGTTGGAATATTTCAATGAATCGTTTGCTCTTTTGTTGCGTGGGTTGAGTTGTTGAGAGTTTATGGACGTTTGGGCGAACTCTGTTGTTGTCTACGATTCCCCCGTCAGATACTAACTCAATTAGTATATTTTTTAAAGCAACAGAATTCTGTAAGGTGTAAGGAATTTGGATTAAGAAAGTGAAACGGCTACTGAATATATATGATACAATTTAATATATATTTGTGGAATACATACATTTGATAATCTAAAATTAATCGGGACTTCCCTAATGTACTCAGGATCTTTATTCTTGGACCTCTATTAGATCCAATTTAGTAGATAACAGTTGGATTTACGTACGGCAACAACTAACTGGAACACTAATTTTCCCCTCTCACTCTCAAAACTAAAGATAAAGGAAGAATTCAAGATTAGATTACAGGAGTGTTTTCATTTAATCTTACACATAAACATAATGTTGACTTGTAGACAATGAGGGCTTTATAAATACATATGTAATACACCTTTCTCTTACAAATGAACGAATCACAAGTACACTAAAGGTATGGTATTGCCGAAACGTTAACACATACATATGGGGGTTTTGTGGCAATATAAAGGTTAAGCGGCTCGCAAAGAGTAAGCAAATACCTCTATCCACCATCTATTCTATTCTATTAAACACATGGGACATGTTTTAAATAGTACTTGGTAATTATCTCGGTATACCTGCAAATATCGGTTTAGTACAGTACCATCGCCACTTCTCGCTCGGAATTCCCTCATACGCTCCGCCCAAGTATTTAAAAAAAATCCTAACACCCTGTCACAGCAAAGTGTGAAATATTACCACCTCCAGGATGCCTTCACAATCAGCAAACCAACAAAGTCTGAATGGCCGCACCACTAATTGCGATAGACAGAGAAAGAGAGATCCATTGGCGCTGTCAGGCGATTTCACGGCCGCTTTGCTTCCTGCAGATGATGATTATTTGGCTTTTGTGGTGGTCTAATTGGCGACTCTCGGGCACAGGGCGTGCGTGACAGCCAGGCGATTAATCAACGCTGCTAATGAGAACGCGCGATTGACTTATCGCCGATTGGCTCCTTCGAGCGGGTTAGTGAGATAGTAGTTAGATATTATTGATTGTTGGGGTTTGGTTATTTCTTTTTAAATAATTGTCGATTGTGATTAGTCAGAGGAGGTAATCGTATTGGAAAGGCTCCTGTGTTGACGTAATAATTGTTGAAAGAAAGATATGATGGAAAGAGTGAATGAATTAAAAATATGCGACAGAGAGGGAAAGGGAAAACTAGGATATATTAGCGAGAGTCGATAGTCGGACCGCCACGAGAAACAAAACTTTGAAAAGAAGTTCAAATCTATACTCTGTGCATTTAGATGTTTTAGAAGCAGTTACTACTGTAATTATCATAGGAAATTTTTTATTGTGCAATGACAAGGCAGATCAAACAGAAGTAAAAAAATCGGTCACTGAAGTTGTGTGGTGAGGGTTATTAGGCGCTATATTGAGCGTTTTTGATCCTGTTTCAGGCGCCAATTCTAAATGAACAGACTAACAGATAGCCACTCAGATTTGGCACAAACGGTATTTTCAGCGTTTTTGAATTATACCATCTTTCCCAAAATTGAGGAGTGAATTGGATAACCCTCAAACGTTTCCATAACAACCAGAACAATGTTGTACGACGTCAAAAGTTTTTCTCGTGGTGGTCGGATAATAGGGCATGCAAATATGGGGTTGCGATGAATTTTACACTGTCAAACCCAAACCCAGTTATAATAAGACGTTATTCAGGCAGTATTCAGAAAAAAATTGGAAAGGGTTTTCTATAAGTCAAAAAATGAAAGTTTGAGTTTTGGAGTGGGATATATTCCCAAATCTCCCTTGGGTATTACAGGAGGTTCCCAATAACAGACCGTTTCACAGTTTGTAAACGGTTCATTCTATTGTAATGAGGAAGTTGCATGATTTTTTTTTATTTTTTTAATCGATTCCTCTTGCAAAAATAAGCAACTACCCAAAATTTGAGGCCGATCGAGAAATTTTTTGATTGTCAAAAAAATTAACAAAAATCCCCTTTTTAAAAGCGCGCGAAAACGCCAAGAGTTTGGATGTGACGTCATCTTATACTAAACATTGTTGTAAAGCAATGGAGTTGATGGTATTATTGTTGACGTCATCTTATAGTTTAAACAATAAACGTTTTCAGTCACGTGTTTTTTTCTAAATTAAAATATTTAATTACCTGTACATTTTTTTTCAAAAACTGACTAGATATTTCATTTTACCATACAAAAAACTATACGGAACACTTGTTTGTTTTTGAAAATCTGACGCATGCAACTTCCTTATTGAACAGTTCATTAAGTTCCAGGTTCATTGGAGCAGAATTCCTCTAAATCTATATCGTGAAAATAAAATATTCTCATAATACTAACAACAAAAGGGAATAAAAAATTTCCAAAATATTTTCTGATTTCATTTATCGAATTGGTTTGTAAAGGAGTTAGATAAGTAACTCATAAAAAATTTGGAAAATATATACTACAGTATCCGCGTTATCTCGAACTTTGATATCACTTCACACTCTTAAAACGACAGTTTCGAAACTGAGTAAAAATTACTCAAACTGGCTCCGAATCAAATTTACTCAAATTTGAAAACATGAATACTATAGTACTCATTTCTGAAAATGTGCTGATACTCAAAAATGAAACTTCTTGAGTTAGTGCATGGCACTCTTATGAATCGGAGTGCAACGATTAGTCACTATGACTAGCTAAGTAGTTTTATAATAATAGTGACTATCGTCGCACTCCTCAGAATAAGCTCATGATGTTATATTTTTGATAATCTGCACATTTTTAGAAATGAGTATATTCATATTTTCAAATTTGAGTAAATTTGATTCGAAGCCATCAGTTTGAGTAATTTTTACTCAGTTTTGAAACTCGTTTTAAGAGTGTTAATTAAAAGTATAATTTAAGAGAGATAATACAACAAACGAGTTTATATTGTATTATCATTGAGAATGCTTTTATCTTGAAATCTTCGGTTATTACAACTTGTCTTCTAGTTTCACTCCGCCCTAAGCAACAAAAGTGACGATGACCGAAACATCCCCCTTCCAGCAAACAAAAAAAATATTATACTACTTACAAATTTTCAAAAAGGAATCCAACGCAAAACATTACCCCTCAACCGCCTAAAACACCGCGTCTCCAATAACACCTAATGAACTCCATTTTCTCACCTCTTCATCAAGCTCGGTGTCTCATTAAGATTCGCCGCGCTCTTGCCTTCAGCACCTGAGCAATTACCGGCGGTTAAGGCTCCAGCACCTGGCATCCCACCTGGGGCCAATTAACGAGGTTATGGTCTTCGGACTCTTCTTCTCATTATGCTGTGGCCTCTGAACTTCGCCTCTTTGTTTATTATGCGCTTTGGAGCAGATGAAGATAAGCATCTGAAGAGGATGCTTTGAGACGGGGGTGATTCTTGTGAAGATGCCGTCTCGGTAGGTTTAGTATTGCGATTTTTCTTTTTTGTTGTAGTTGGTTGGCTTAGGACAAACTGCAACATTTGATACTTGCATGAAACTTTCAGGGATGTTGGATGATAACAAAAAATCGATGGGACCCAAAATTTTGACCTGTTATGACAAAATTGTTCCTAGAGCGATCAGAAAGCGATGTCGTGGTTAATTTTTTTAAAGCTATTTGCGTTTTAGTTCGTATGAAAAAGAAAAATTAATTTTTTGGCACTTTGGTTCGCTTCTGAGAAATGTCCTGTTTTCATTTGCCAAAATCAGCAATATGAATAAAAGAATTGAGACCGTTGGTGCAAGAACCAGTTAACTTCACTTTTTATTCAAATCTAGTTTACAGGATTTTTGGAGTGCTTTAGGATTGCTGAATAAACTTTGCATAGGATAGGGTGGGTTGGGGTAAAATGGGTCACTTTTAAGGTACTTTCACATTCTAATGGGGGATTTACACCACCGCTGCAAGAGCTGCAAGTCATGCAAAAAGCGGAATATTTTAGTACCAGCTACTCACAAAAGATGGCGCTCGTCAATTGGTTTATTGGAATAACAAATTCCCGTTTCTTGCCTCAAACCGAAAATGTCGCTTTTACAGTAGTGCTGTAAATCCCCCATAAGTTTTATTTCATTAAAACTATTACTTTTTAAGGATTTCTTTCAATTGGATCTTGACATTACAATCCTTCAGAATATTTTCATCTAATTTAATCAAATATTTTTTAGTTATAAGTTGGTTAAACTTAGCATCAAAATAATGACCTATTTTACCCCAACTTGGGGTAAAATGGGTCTCATTGCAAAAAAAAGTTCAATCAAAGCAATCTCAAAGATATATTTCATCAGTTACTTTCAGTTTACTGTCTGTAAAAGTTGAAATGAGGCCCACGTTTTTTTGGCATACTAGTAATTTAAGAACCCATATTTGGCAAAAGGCAAAATCTACATTTAAAGAAAACAATGATTAGAGAATCTCAGGTGTGAATAGATTTGGTTTCAAAATGGAGATACCTGGTTTTCGCTCCAACGTCCTCAACTCCTCAATAAACAGGGATAACAAATTTCACTACCCCCTCTCATCTAAACGTTCTCTGGTCACTTGGGTTACAATCCACTAACCTACAGACACCCAACGTCAAACACAAGTGCACAAGGCAGATAAAAGGGAACAACCACATCATCATCCCGGGGTCGAAAATAATCTACACCACACACTCTGCGTCAGCATCATCACCGCCTGACAGTCAATTACCCCGACACCCAATCCCCCAACTGATGATTATTCAACAGCGCTTCGACACATTAATTTACCCGCATTTAATCGCACACACACTCGGTGGCAACTTCATCGAAAAGGACCGATAAAACTGCACGCACCTCTTGGAAGGGGAATTCGAAATGAACCCACCCCCTGTGACCCCCCTTCTCATTAGGCTAACGAGGCGGCACCATTTGCGATTCAAATGTTGGAACTGTCAGGAACAGGATCCGAAGTTTATATCGGACTGACCAGTGCTTTCTCGTGACTGACCGCCCCTTTCCCCGGGACAGCCAGTGGGAGCAGCGGGGGGATATAAGCTCCGCCCCCTTTCCCCCTTTGTGCAAAACACGAAAATAAACTCTGTGGGAAAAACCAAACATAGCATGCTATATCCAGGTAATTAGCGTCGAACGTCTTAAGTCAGTTAATGGACAATGCTAATGCTCGGCCGCACGTAATTTAAACATCAAGGTTACTAATTGTATATTCGGATGCAAAAAGGCCAAATATTTTGATTGGATTCCCCGGAAAGCATTCTTTTCGAATCAAAATGGAGGATGTAATGGTTTACAAATGCGACTGGAGGGCTTTTTTTCTCCCCTCCATACCCGTGGGTTATTAAAAAAGGGGAGGTGGTATTTAAAAGCTCCTTCATTAACTAGCAATGAACAAAAGCTATTTCACGGTCTTGAGAAGATTGTATTTTCCACCCGAACAGATCTAATTCGGGAAACGAAAATGAACCATTAGAATGGTAAACCTCGTATCGTACAAACAGTATCAGAAATTTAATGAATTGTCTTTAGAGAAGTTATTATTTTTAATGCCGAACTAAGAGAGGACTGCTTCAGTGTGGTTAATTCCTTCCTTTATGAACTTGGACAAAAGGGAAATGTATTTGTGAAAACCTATGTTTATTTTCATAAATAGAATTCATTGATGGAACTGTATTAAATTTAACACTGCTGTTAAATTTCCTAAATCGTAATGCAAGTGTTGCGTTGGGGTCCGAGACACAAAAATCGTCAGATTTTCAAAAAAAATTTTGCTTTTAAAATGTAAACTAGTTTTTTCTGCTTAAAATGGTGCTTTTATTATGTTTCTATCATAAATAGAACCGGAGATACAATCCTTTGTTGCTGGGTGCTTTGGTAGTCTAGCATTATATGTTCTGCACTCAAATCCGTTTTTCTCTATGATGCGTTTTTTCACTGTTTCTCATCTTTAAATTGAGAGTCAAAGTAAAATTAGTCAAGAACCGTTCAAGATAGAGAGTTGAAATATGAAACACATGCTATTCATTCATTTTACTTTAATTGTGATTCAGCAAATTAAAAAATTTTGTTTAGTTTTTAAAATGAATTTTTAAAAAAGGTAACTTAAAAATTTCAAGAATTTTTTACTTAATTGTTTATATTTTGCCAAATTATCCATATTTCTTAAAATGCTGAATCTTAAATTAAGATAATATGTTTCTGTTTGATTTAGTGAAAAAATTTTGAAAATTGATTAATAATATTTTGAGTTTTATCAATTTTAAGCTGCCCCTCTTTTTTTGACAAAAATGGAATTTAAAATTTTTCAAAATTTTTCTGAAAAGTTTTGAGTGGTGAATTTTACAATGAAATCGATGTTTTATCTTCACAAAAAATTTCAAAATTTTAAACTTATAAATAAAAAAAAATTTCTAATGTGTCCCGGACCCCCTTAAAATGCGTGAAACACTTTTGCAACACCAAATAAACACAATAATGAACACTTCTAACCAAAAGCGTTTTGATTGCATTGCGATTGTGTTGTGAGAGAAGTGTAGATAGTGTTGTAAAAGTGTTGCTAGAGAGCTCAGAGCTGTTCTTAGAGTGTTGTGATCCTAATTTAAGAACACTTTCAGATCTGGAACATATTTTACCACGGTAATTTTAGAACACTATATGTGTAACACTTTTCAAACATTCAAACACATTCAGATCACTATCGCAACAATAAGGTAATAGTGTTTTACCAAACAACACAACTTAAATGTTGTAAAATTGGGGGAAAAGATGTTCTTAAATTTTATTTATTACAATTACTTTATTTTATTGTAGATTTTTTGTGTTGGGCGTTTAGTAGCGTACGTATTCATAAAATAATACAGTTTGAGATAAGCTCAGTAAAGTTAATTAGGTGAGGTCAACTTCAAATATAATTATGAAGTGTACTAATTAGAGTACTTCATCTAATGTGGGCGAAAAATATATATGCCTACTCCGTCCTTGTTCGTAATGAACAGAAAGATCAAGCATGAGTCAATCCTGACAATGATAAACCTATGGCATTTCTAGTAGTATATCTTATAATTGAAGAAAAACGCAGAATCGAGCAAAATGGTAATGCATTCCGCAATTTGCCAAGAATTTATTCATGCAATTAACATGAAACCGAAATTACGAGAAGCTTTTCTGGAATGGGCATACACAGGAAACGCCAATTAAAAGAGCTTTTGCTACAACCAGTGTAATCAAAGTTCAGCAGCAACGCCCAATCAAATTGTATTTAATTTGACGGAAGTTACACGTTTGCGACATAACTCAGCAGAACCGTGTTAATTCAAGGGTTGAGGCGTTCACTGGAAGCAGCTTGTTATTGAAGATCCACCTACTTATTACGCCCAAAGTGGGGATTCAAGTCTTGTACGAACTACATGCGTAAAGATTACAATGAATGCATTGTGTATCATGAGCAAGGAGCAACACACCTTTGTCAAGCTAAATTTGGAAGTAAAACTTCTTCAATAAAAAGGACCATAATTTTAACCAATTTTTAATCTATTCGGATTTTATAAATAATTTAATGGATCAAACTATATGATGGACTCAATCAAAAAACAGCTCTGTTAAAAATTAATTCACTT
The DNA here is from genome assembly GCA_024610705.1 of Tetragnatha versicolor. Classification (NCBI taxonomy): domain Eukaryota; kingdom Metazoa; phylum Arthropoda; class Arachnida; order Araneae; family Tetragnathidae; genus Tetragnatha; species Tetragnatha versicolor. Next base: position 21,521,825 of record JANDEH010000011.1, on the reverse strand, counting down.
AAAATTCTTTAAATGAATCTACAGATATGAAATCTTAATTCCTTATTTATTACACAAAAACTGTTGAAACTGGATGTAAAAGCTTTATATTTGGTGTTAAGCTCATAAATTAGATGAACGATACAATTTAACACTTTTGTTGAACAGGTAATTTGAATTATTTTAATTAATTTGACTGATAGTAATTTTATTTATTTCATTTTATCATAATTTTGTCTTGTGAAATGAAGACATAGGTTTAAAATAAGTAAACATAAGCTACCTGCAAAATATGACATTTCAACAAAATTTTAAAAAATTTCTCAAAACTTCTTACACATCAGTAAAGAAGCAACAGGAATTAGAGCAGTAGAAATCTTTGCACACTGGTGCACACACTGTAAAAATGTGCTACTTCGAAAATCAGGAAAGCTGGGTTGTTCAATTTTTTCAAAATTAACTTTCAGGGAAAATAACTGGAACGATTTGGTAAAATACTGGTTATACTGGTATTTTTTATTAATTTTACCGTTATGTTCCTGTTTTTTCCAAGGAGCATTATTTGGGAGGAAAAAGGCAACCCAGCATCCACAGCAAAGTGTCATTTTTTTACAGTGCGGGATAAAGAAGCAATCTTCACACTACACAGCAACAGTAATCTACTCAAACATTCCTTAACTCACACCAAAAAGTCCTCAAACCCTCTCTTTCACCCTCCACCTCAAAAACCGGCCTCTGACACTGAAAAAGCTGTTAAAACACAACAACAAGAAACAAAAGCCGTCTCATCGTTTCCCAACTTCCCCAAACACACGGAAATAACTCTGGAAGGAAAAAATACTCTTCTTTGCTTCAATTTCTATCCTTGCCAAACAGCCATCCCCTTTGTTTCAAATTTACTGCCTTGCTCCGAGGGTCAAGAATAAGAAGTGTGCGAACCACCCCTTCAACTCCTTTATCAGGAGGTCGCAGACCCCATGCTGCGACAACCGATAGGTGTCCGAATAACTTCTCTTTTCGCCAAAGGAAGCCGACAAAGATACTGCTGGACAAGAATACTTTCCTCCCGCTTTTTAGCCTGATTTGTTCTATTGAGCTGTTGGATACCAGACTAATGTATTGTTCCACAAGGGGAAGAGGAGGTTTTTAAGTAGGGGCAAGGCTTTGGGGGGTGGGTTTGATGAATATCGTTTGGTGTTGTCCCCCCCCCATTGAAAGGGGAGGTCGTTTTGGGGGGATTGTTGGGTGAAAGAATTTTTATGCATTTCAGGTGGTGTGATACAGATTTTCGGTCTGAAAGGACTATTGAAGTTTGGGTGTTCTGTCAATTTGGGGACGGATTTTTTTTGAAAGAACGGCATTTTTTATGGAATGAGTCCCCATGTTACTTGATTTGTGACCACTTACACTGCTGTTTAGTTTTTGAATATATTTTACAAACTCCGAAAATTTATATGGCACGCTGCAAAATAAACTAACTGTGGGAAATTTTGTAATGATAAACTTAAACATACAATTCCTGACATTTTGCTTATTCAAACTATTATAAAAGTTGACTTTCATTGAGGAAATTAAAATTAGTTTTCAGTTTATTATTAAAACTTGCATATCTCTTGCATTATTCTGCTTATTTCAATCTGAATGAAGAAATTCATATAAGTTACGAAATAAAAATTTTTTTCGGAACAACAAAGGAGGGAAATTTAATATTGCTTCGAAGTTTTACGATTCAAAGGTCAATAACTTTAAAACTGGACTAATTTAAAAATAAAACAAAGATTTCTTAAGTAATTAATAATAATTTTCCATAATTTTCTTTTAAAATCAGGCGCGAAAGTGCAAAGTTTTCTGTATTGTGACGTATTTCTGACCTTTAAAGACTATCATACGAACGGAATTTTTTTTAAAATAAGAAATATAGAAAAATAAAGAAAAAATCCGTTGCTCAAATTTTTAAATATATTTTTCTTTATATCCAATGACGTGCATTAAATCTAAAGTAAGATTAAAAAAAACAATTTTTGGTACTTTTTAAAGTTCTTTCAGAGTAGTAAGTATAGTACAAAGTAAGAAAAGTTTAAAAATAGTAAGAAATTATTTTGTTTAAGATTATTAAAAATGACGTTCAATTAATGGTTTCTAATGAAACATGTTAATATATTTACCATTTGAAAAATTAAGAAGCTAATGATTTAAATATCAACTCAATTTTTACTTTCAAATTTAAATAACTTTCATATAGAATTTAGAAGTGCTTGCTGCATGATTTACTCCAATGTTAATTGATTACAGTCAACTCATTGTTGGTGCAATGGGCCTCAATTATAGAATTTAAGCTGCAATAAAAATTTGCATTTTTTTTTCAAATTCTTTAAAATTGGAACCCATCACTCACCCCATATTTCAAAATTTTACGTCTTGAGAATTTTTGCAACCTTTACCCCCTGAATATACCGGATCATAAATTTCTTAACTACAAAATAGCACCCTAGTATAGCACAGCTACACTGTAAAAAAAAACTGTAGAAAAACAGAAATTTCAATAACAGTGACTTTATGTTTACAGAGATATTCTGTCATGTAACATTCCCACCGCACTTCTATTTATTTTATGTAAAATAACAGCTTTTACCTAGTTTTTTAGCTTATCTGTACTTAAACAGAAACTTACTGCATTGAAAACCAATACAGCTATTGGCAACGTTATACTGAATCTTCTTTGGTTCAGTGGATAGCGTGCGTGCTTAGCATGCGGTAGGTCGCGGGTTCTATTCCCGGATATCAATTAATTAAAATTAAAAAAATTCTACTAAAATAAGTGCATGCGCACAGGCAGAAAATTACTGAGAGGCAACAGAAAATCTGAAACAGAAAATCTGAAACAGAAATGACAGAAAGTTCCTTTTTACAGCATTTACCTGTAGGTTACAGCTTTTTTCTGTTTACAGTATTTTTCAACCTACAGATTTTTTCTGGCAACTTTTGCTGCCAGAAATTTTCTGTTTTTTTGCAGGATTATTTTTTACAGTGTAATCCCAAATATGTAAATTTTACATAACTACTACAAGAAGTAAACGAAATTTGCAATACATGACAAAAAAATTGGACGAATATGGAACGTTCGTGCTGCTTGGGCATTTTATACATTCACAAATTCCAACAGCCAGCAAACAAATCACATCCCAACACCCCATTAAACTACCCCATCCCTTCCATCAACCCCCTCCACCACTTTCCTTTTCGGACACCGCCAACACACCACAACAATACGACTACTAACCACCCGATATTCATCCACAATCTGCCGAAAAGAAGACCCAGCAACACGGAATGCCAACTATGACATACATTACCTCCCATCAGACCAGTCACTATCTCCCAAGACCATAGAAACCGGCGAAATATCAAAACCCGTTTACGGAAAAAAACAGCCCCCCTGCCGCTCTAAATGCACATGGGTGCCCTAAGCATAGATCACAAGGGGAGAAAGGCGTAAACAGGGATGATTTGAGGGTGCCCCCCGGGGGGCGTGTGCCCCCTCTTTGGGTGAAAGAATGCGGAGAAGGGTGCTATCTTTTTTGAGGGAAGGCATGCAGCACCCGTGATTCAGGTGTGCTGATGGGTAATAATAATATGTTGTGGTTGAAGGTTGAACTCGCAATCTTCGGATCAACCAAGTTGTGTGTTAATGGCTTAATATGCTCCTATCGGGATGTTTCTTCATTAGATGAATGGTCTGGATTCCAGTGTGGTAGAGGTGATCCTATACAAGACAGGAACTTAAGTTGAACCTACTACGTCACTAACAAACAAAGTAGTTCCCATCGCGGTGTCTGAATTTCAAGTGAAGAACGTCTATTTAAAAATATGATTATTTCATAAAAACCATGTACAAATAGTGTCTTTTTATCACAATTCGCGTATCGAAATTCCTCCTATCAACCCAACAGGCTTTATGTTTACTCCACTTTCTCCTTCTGCGTAGTGACGTATCTGGGTGGTTCAGGAAACGTTGCTGTGAAGTATAGTAGCATAGCTTTTTCAAAAAAATGTCAAGTTTACGTTACTGCAACTCGAAGTAAACGAAATCGGGCGATCCATGACGAATCTTGAACGATTGTGATACTTGGGATGTCAAGTCAGAGGTAAATATTGCCATTTCCGAGCAGTGGACTGATATGCTGCTTTATTTCCAAAGAAATATAAAATGAACCACAGATGTTTTGCACAGTCTTAATTTGAAATGTTAGAGTCGTGTATATAGTTCCCCATATTTTTTATTAATGTATGTACGTTAATTACTTTAACCTTTTCATTAAATGTATTTAATTAAATGCATTTAATGAAATGATGACGAAGGTTTTAATTCTTCCAGATCAAACTTAATTGTTGTGGATGCAACTATTTATCTGTTATACAGGATTTTATTTAACGACAAATAAGTGGAGAATTCTCAATTTTTATGTCAAGGAATATATTCAAAGGTCCTGTTAACAAATACCATCCACTTAGCACAATAAAAAAACCCTGTAAACGCCAAGCCTTGTTTAGACTGAAGTCAGTGTTTAGACTGAAGGGTAACTAACATTCTGTTTTACAAATAAGCCGATAGATCGCAACATCGCAATCTGTTTAAAAAATAGCACAGATTACATTGAAATATTTTGTAATTTTGTTTGCAATTTCATTTTAAAATTTTTACTATGGCATCGGAAGGAAGAAAAACTGGCGACTTTTACAAAATCACAAGCGTGCTATATGCCGGCCTCGTTGCTGTAACTAAGAGCACCAAAAACCCACCCCAATCAACAACAACAGCAAAATCACAAGCTTGGAAATAGTGTGGTAAAGGTATACAAAAATAATTTCAAAATAAAATCAGTCAAAGATAGTTTTTCCTAAATTGTGGATCATTGACAGATTCTAATGGAAGTTATTATATGAAAGTAAGTTGAGAATTTTACGACACCTTCTATATCTATACTATAGCAAATTTATTTGAAGCTTTATGTATTATAATAAACTTTTTTAGAAGCGTCTTAAATTATCATGTATTTAACTTTAAATTGTCATTATTTCTGTTTATTCACATGTAAAAAAGCAATATTATCATCTTAAAATTGTATTAGTTTGCGGCCGTAGTCAACGGTAACTTGACCGGCGGTTAATCGGCAGTCAAGCTTCTGATTGAAGGAAAACTAAATGGTGTCCATCAATCCCAACGGTTAAGTTACCGGTGAATACGGCCAGGTTATGAGAGCTTAAGATAAAACATGTTTACTAATGAATCTCTGATGAGACTTCAGACAATCCGAATATCTCAAAGTTTTCATTAATATTAAAATGAATAGCAATAATGTTAACCTAACAAAAGACAATATTTTATAGTACAAACACACTAAATTACAGTTTTAAAACATTAAGCAACAACCTTTTTGAGAATTTAAATTAATAAATATTTTTTCCAAGAAATAAATAAAGAAAATGATAGCAATCTCAACAACGATTCTTTAACAAACAAATCTCAAGAAAATAAACAACATCCACCACACTTAAAAAATGTCGCCTAATTCGATTCCAAATGGTGTACTGTAAAACCACTCATTTTAAAAACCGATTCCAATCTTTCCTTATTATCCCAAAGCGCGTGCTTCCCTTTAAATTTTTGCTCCAATGATTAATTGCATTTTAATTCCAAGTGGTAGTTCTTGATTATGGTTCAAATCCTTAAAAGAGCAATTATTCGAAGTGATTATCTCTCCCCGGGCTTCTCTATACTCGGGATCAATTATTCAATCATCAGTAATTGTGGTTGAAGCGTCTTCCGAACCGTTAGGCGGATGACTGTTTTGATGATGCTAATTTAAAATCTCCTCCGACTATTTGAAAGCTCTTTGTGGTGTTTCCGTGGTATATTTATATCATTATAAAAGAGTCATTAGCGAGTTTTAATGAATGCTCTTCTGGAAATAAATTGTATCAGCAAATTATTTCTAATATCTTTTTGGGAGGCTGCATCTAATTGGAGCTAATGTCATTTCGCTTTTCGCTGAGATAGTAGTGTGGATCTTTGGATGTTTTCCCAGTATTTAGGAGGGTATGGGGGATTTGTTGTTTTATCGTTTTAAACTTTTGTTTGTATAACTTAAATACACTTTAACGTTTTTTCTTTAATTTGGTTAAGTTATTTATTGCGTCTAAAATAGAATCAAATGTTCGGTGCTGAGTTCTGGAAGTTGTGTGTGGGGCAGATTCTTTTAACCAAGTTATTTTCGTATACACGTATTGAGCCCTCTTCATTATTTAACTAAATTTAAGAAAGATTATATTTTTAAAAACTTTTAATAGCAAGCTGTATTTTAGCCATAAAAATTGTCCTAATGAACTTTTATATTACAAATTTCTAGTTTGAAGTACCTACTTGTTTCACTTTTTGAGAATAGCAAACTTGCTTTAAGTGCTTCACTACAATTTATGATTGATTTTTATGTAAAAAAGGGTTTTTTTTATCAATGATTAGGTAAATAAAGTCAATGTGTCATAATTGGAAAAATTGTGAATGGGGATATTTTTCCATTTGAGATTTGAGGCTTTGAATTTCTAAGTGCAAGATTTTTTCCATCAGTTTGTTATTTTATATTTGAGGAGCAAACAATCAAACCATGCTTTCTCCTTCAAATACAAATTTTCAGGAAACACAAAAAACTAATCTAATATAATAAAAGTCAATGTGTGTATATTTGTCTTCTATACAAATCCACAGTTTAAAAAATCCAGCTGATTCATCAATTAATAGTATAAAGTAAAAGTTTAAACCTTTGTCCAACAATTTCAATATTCATTAGATATGTAAAGGATGGTAAATATTAATATCCTGTATTGACTTCTACGGTTGATTTTATTCAAAGCAGAATCTCGAGAAATTTGAAAGTAAAATAGTTTTACACAATTTATCAGAGATAAGATTTTACATTCTTTGACATCCATCTCACCGATAATCTACACGCTGACCTTGACAAGCAATTCACATTCTCCTCAACAAAATAAACTCTCACATCCCTCCATAAGAAATCGATCAGAGAGCTCGCACATCATTAAAAAACTCATTCTGAACTCATTCTCCATCCCCAACAGCATCGTCACAAAGTATACACCCATCCAGACTATTAGATCCCTCTGTTTAAACAGGAAAAAAAACGATTCCTGAATCGTCATCGATTGTCGACGTCGATTATCCATAGGACGTGTCATAAACGAGGGATAAATGGATCACACAGAGCGGAGATTGAAACGTATCACTCGGCCAAGGAGCTGTCTATCTGCACTATGATGAATGGATAGCAAACAATGTCCGGCTTTTTCACGCTGCTTGAAGTGATCGATAATATGACTCTGGGTGACACATGGTATGCATTTGAAGACACAGGGCCCTGTAATTTGCCTTTGATGCACGATTGCGTAGGAGATTATACAGTCGGTTCGAGTATATATGAAAGTATTTTTTTTTTATTTTGAGGAAATAGCTGGGGAATAATAGGAAGCGGTCCCTTTATGTTGATGTGCTTTGGAAATTTCTGATATAATTATAGTCAAGTGGATTCTGGGTGTAATTAATATGCATAGACTTATCCTTTAACGAGTGTTTGTAAATGAAAAAAATTCGAATTTTTCTAATAAGAATCAGAAGATTGAAAATCGTAATTACTCTCTTAAAATATATTTTAAAGCTTCTTAGCTCTTTTGTAGTTTATCATGATTTGTCATTTAATGTATTAGGAGAGTTAAAAATAAAAATAATTTTCTTTCCAACAAATTTATGGCATTTTACTCGCTAAACAAGAAAAAGACTTATATACAGGGCTTTATAATACCCAGACAAAAGATTCAACAAAAAGAAAAGGAAAATATACAGTTTCAGCAAAAAATATGCATTTTAAAAACTTTCATTGTGAAGAATATTCAAAGTTTTTGGTACCTATAATGAAAACAAAACAAAATTTAATTTTTGATAGTAATGAATTGATTTTTTGAGAGAGGTATTGATGATATACCCCTCAATTTTTTATCGTAAATGATGAAACTTTAGACCATATTAACAACTCTGCCATCGTACCTTATAAGATTACACACACTATCCTTGATTAATTATGTGTTTTCTAATTCAGACATATTTTTCTTATCTTACATTTCTCCATGATTATCACAAAAATTTTACACCGGAACATAGTTGAATCGTCACGCAAAAGATGGCGCTGTTTGAATGTTTCGCCCCTCCGAATTTGAGATCAGTGCTCTTCAACGTTTTCAACCACAGCAGCTAAAGATATTTCTGTTAACATACATTGTTGAAAATATCAATATCAAATATTCAGATGGGAATAAAACATTAAAAAAAGTGAATTTAAGTTTGAAGATAGTTCCGGAGTTATGGAGGGGGAAATGAGTATCTGAACTCATTTTAAGCAGAAAGATTTAATGAAACGGCTTTCATTTAAATAAACTTTAATGGCTATATGATTATGTTTTTCCATTTCTATAGTGTACTACTTTGTTCTGCAGTGAAAAAAAAGTAACCTGTAAAATGTGTTTCACCACTAGGATTGGTTTATTGCAGAGAAGCAGAGTTTGCTAGTGGGATTGGGTTCTTCATATGTTGTTATACTGATAAGTCAAGTTCACTTTTATTACAACGCTAGTCTTTAATTTTTTCTTCAGATAATATTTTAATATAATATTCAGGATAAGAACTTGATTTTTCGTGAAACGTTATTTTATTATAATTTTTAGAGGAAGTGAGAAACGTATTATTCTGAAGTAGAAATCAGTAGACGAACACTAAAAAATCTCATTATTCCTAACAGAAATCTCTCTCTTTTTTCAGTGTTATGTCAATACAGTTAAATTTATTTACCACTAAAATATTTTATCCAGTGCAATTAATCGGAAAATTTAAATAAAATTCACTTTATTTAAAAGGTCAAAAAAGAAGTTTCAGTTTATAAAACTTGAGTAAATTTAGAGGAATATAAGATTTGCTTTTGTATTCACCAGACTAAGAAATGAAGTTAATTTAGTAGTTAATGTGTAATAAAAATTTATAGAGAAGATCTGTATGCAATATAACAGGATTTCCCTGCAATGGGAAACACTTTTCTAAGGGAAAAATAAAGTGTTATGAAATTGCCACGGCACCCCCTCAATTTTTTATACCTACAGAGAAAGCTATTCAGGCAAAGTTTGGGCTCTGTACCTTAATTAGAAAGCGATGACCAAGAGGAGTGAAAAAGTCCAAATTCGAATATTTTTATACAAAACAAACATAATGTTCCAGGTTTTCTTTTTTATCACCTTTATTTTGGTTGTAGTAATTTTCTAATATCCAAATAACTTTTGTAAAGTTGTTTATCCTGCATTTTTAAACAGCTAATAACTCTAGAGTCTAGAACTATACAACTTAATCCTGAAATTACTCCCACTTTGTTTGTAAATTTTTTATCTTTGATTTAATGTGCATCATGACCATCATTTTCGAAAAGTTTTTTTTCAAAATTTAAAAAAAGTAAAAACAAAAATTTAATGAAAAAATTTTTGAAAAAATATTAAAATCATTTTGACTCTTAAAATGAACATTATTACCAAATTTAAAGTTGAAAATAAAATTTAACAATAAAAATATTTGAAATTTAGGTAAGTCCCTAAACTATCCCCAAAATTATACAGCAAGAGCGATTCACTCATGGAAAATTCATAAACTCGCTTGAGGAGGGTGTCCATATGACTTAAAACATGCAAAATATGTCACACAAATGTTAGTTGTTTTGTATAAAATTATTCGAATTTGGATTTTTTCTCTCCACTTGGTCATCGACTTCTAATACGAATACATAGAGTTGAAATTTTGGCTGTGAGCTTCTATTACCTGTTCGAAAAAAAGTAGAGGGTGCCCAGAACTCTACCTAAATAAAACGTTTTTTGGGATACCATACTGTACAAATTACAGGAGTTTTCTTGGAAGTAATTAGTCCCATATCATTCCTATTCATCTTAATACTACACTAATTCTTCGTTTATACGACGCCCAATATCGGTTATACGTCGTTTCCCACTGTAATAATGAATAGAGCAGAGTTTCTCAAACTGTGGGTCGCGACCCTCTGGTGGGTCGCCAGTCAGTTTTTGGTGGGTCGTGGGTCACGAGAAGATTTCAAATTTTTCTGAATATGAAGTATCTTTTTATAATTTTTACAAACGTGTTATTGACTATTATTTGACTGAATTATTATTTGAACTTTTGAAATTGATCAAATTACCAATTCAAATCAAATCATTATCAAATTAAATTATTTTTTCTAAAAAGTAAATATTTGATGTAGTAACTTCTTTTTTCTCTTCTAATACGTGCATGTAATAATTTATTGTTGAAACTGAATAGTTGGTGAACATCCCCCAGTCAGAGAAGACAGAAATTCTATGGGGGAATGATATAATTATCTCAGTTCAGTTAATTACAATTAACGGAAGTCGGTGGGTCGCGTTAGATTTTGTTTCTCAAAAGTGGGTCGCGATGTTAAAAAGTTTGAGAACCCCTGGAATAGAGTGTTTGGGATGTGCAAATAAAATATGTAATATGTGTTTGTTAATGTGATTAGGAGGATCATTGACTGATGCAAAAGAATACTTTGAGGAACGAATTTCAGACACAATAACTGACCTCGGAAGTGACCGAAAAGTAATCCCTCCGTACCGAAGGGCCGGTTTGCGTGACCGAGGGCGCTGGGGAACATGACAGATCTCTCTGGGCTGGAAATTCTGTTCTCGTAGCCGCGGCGCTAAAATAACAGATAGCTCTCACCTCTTTATTTCTTCGCTCCTCTCTCTCGCTTCCACCTCCAGCAAGGACTTAATAAGGCTCTCTGCGTCCCTATCGCGTGTGAGCAACTCGGGAACAATTTCTTCCTGAAGGGGAAAAACTCTCGGATTCTCTCTGTCATTTGCCGGGGTTCATTTTTCTAGGGTTGAAGTTAATATTTCCCCCGGTTTTGAGAGGAGTTTTCGAGGGAGATGGCGGGTGTTTTTACCTCCGTTAAAGAAGCTCAGAGATATAATTGCTGCGCAAATTTAGCAGTTAAACTCACAGAGTATAGAGCTTAACAGAGGGTCCATCTCCATAGACGCTAATGGCAACTTCTTAAAGCATTGATTTTCCCATAGACGGGCGTTGCAAAGTTTGCAACCTTGCCTCCTATACCTCTTAGACAGACTATAATCGTAACTTTCGAGACTAACATGGCCCTACTACCACGTGACCTCAGAGCTCTGACGTCAGCTGTCGTGGGTTCAACACTCTACGCTACTCAAATCGGCAGTGGAGGGAAAAGAGACAGCTTATAATAGATCTACCTCACTCCTGCTACGTCACTGCCACTCTCTTTCGTCACTCAAATCGGCAGTAGAGGGAAAAGCGCAGCGCCGTGCCGATGAAATTAAAATGTCGCTGATAGAAGTTCCATATCCGATATCAGGAATCACTTTCGCCATTTCGCCTTCTTCTGATTGGTGGCTGCGTCCCGAGAGAGGAAAACTGCTACTTGGATACTCTGTTGAGCTCTTTACTGTGTCTTCAAAATGCGCCGACTTGCGAGTATACAGGGTGATTCAGATAAGTGTTTCATAACTTCTAGGGGAGGAAGGGTACATGAAGACGAATAAGAATTGGTATAGAAAGGGGGGTCACAGTTACACCGTTAAAGAGCTAGGTCCTAATGTAGTGCGAGAGCGTTTCAAAAGGACGTTTTGCTAAGGCCCGTTTAACGAAAAAAAACATAATGAAATGAAAAAATTTATTGCATGAGGTACAGCAGTATCCGTACTACTTACATAATAAATTTGATAGAAATTGTACCACTTCATAAACCGTGGGGTGAGTTTTAAAACATGCAATATTAATCTTTTAGTCAAAGAATCACATTCCTTAATGGTATTTAGAAAAATGATGATCGGGGAAGGAATTGTCAATGATCGTAACATGGATCATTGAAACTGTTTGATCATTGAAAATTCCTTCCCCGATCATCATTTTTCTAAATACCATTAATGGAACTCCATTGTTTGACTAAGAGCACGTTTTAAAACTCACCCCACGGTTTAGAAAGTGGTCCAATTTCTATCAAATTTATGATGTAAGTAATACGGATACTGCTGTACATCATGCAATAAATTTTTTCATTTCATTATGTTTTTTTTTCGTTAAACGGGCCTTGGCAAAACGTCCTTTTGAAACGCTCTCGCACTACATTAGGACCTAGCTCTTTAACGGTGTAACTGCGACCCCCCTTTCTATACCAATTCTTGTTCGTCTTGATGTACCCTACCTCCCCTAGAAGTTATGAAACACTTATCTGAATCACCCTGTATATAACGTTTGAAGATATTTTTTAAGTGTCTACTGGTCTAGGACTGATATTAGGTCAACCGGAAAGTTCTGTCGCTTCATGGAGCGTCTGTATACAATGTATTATTTGGTACTTTTCCATTACGTTGAACATGTTAGATACTTCAACTTCTATCTAAAGCCAATTTGGCGAATTTTGGCTCCTTTTTCAGCTAAATTTTTGAGTTTTCCTTAAGTCTAAGGTTAATAATAATTTGTTCACCCCTAGTTGTCATCTAAAAGAAAACTTATATAACTAAAATTCAAATGAATTTAACTTTTAATTAGATTACTATATTTAGATTGCATGGATGTTTCATAAATCAAAACTATTTTTATACTACTATTAATAGGCGGCTGTGGAATCAGTGGCGTAGCCCAAAAAAAATTTCGGAGGGGGATATTAATATTTCGGGACGGGATATATGGGGTATTTTTAGTAGTTTTCTCTGATCGAAAAGAAAATTTCTGAGTTTCGAGGGGGGATATATATTAGGGTGGGTCATTTTCCTATGGCGAAAAAAAAATTTTACAAATTCTATCGGGCACAGCAAGAAAAGGGGGCCAAATGGTCTCAAACTAACATGTGTAAAATATTATTCCATTATAATAACTCTTTTTGCCTCTGGATGGGCCTCAAATAGACCAAAAATATGTAATTTTTCATATTTTTAAAAAATTTTATAAATTAAATTTTTTTTGTCGATAACTCTTTAAAGTTCACAAATACGGGTATTTAAAAGCAATTTTTATCATATTAGTCACCTTCATGTATTATTAATACAAAAACAACTGCCAAAGTGGCAATATAATATGCTATCATATTAACAAGAGCCGTAGAATATGAATCTCTTTTTTGCCAACAAACAATGGATTGTAAGTGGTACAAATTTTAAATGTTGGTTAGTTCATATACATTCTCCCTCAAGTTTGGTCAGTATAAAACGGAATTTTTAATTTTTCAAAATAGAAACAGTTGTATTTTTTATAAATATGCCGCGCTTTCGAAATTCAGAACTGTAATTTCACTGGCTGGTCTTGGGATACAAATATGATCGTAAAAATATCTTGAAACAATTGTCGAATGGATAGTTCGTTCATAGGCAATATCAGTTATAATCGTCATGATTTACCTAATTTTTTTGCTATAGCATCAGACTGAAACCCAGGCCCATGAAATTATACTTCTTTGAGGATTGACTCAAAATATCTTCTTAGCATTCCCTTATGCGTTCATAAAAGTTTAAATATCGCAAATTTAACTGTTAAGGATAATTTCAAGAAAGTTTTGAAAAGTAATGTAACTTATTTAAAAACTTAGGGGATAATACTGAGCTTTAAGCTGAAAACTGGGATCTACCACTCTTCTTAAGAAAATATTTCAAAATTTGACTCTTAAAATGTGGTTTTAATTTATTTTTGGACATTGGGGAATCATATGGGTACACTTGGGATGGACTATTCCTAATATGCCACAAAATTTTAAGGAAATCCCAACTTTTAAACTATTATCCAAATGTTTTCCTTGGGGTTGAAACCTATAACCCAATAAAGGTACCCACTTTCCGACATATCCCTTTTTATTAAAAATTGAATGTTTTTACCATCCTACTCAACCGACAATAAAGGTTTCGCACATTTTAATGATTCCAGCAAGAAATTTTTGATTTCCAGTTCTAACCATTGAGATATTTCAAAATATGTTGTATTACAACTCAAGTATTTCAACTCTGGTTTAATTTATAATTATTTTATAGTCTTCAATGATGGTTTTTATACCATTGTGCACATTTATATTCATGACTGATTTTTGCAATCGAGGTAAAAGCTTGATTTTCATTCGTCCATTTTTACATGAAATTACTATATTAATCGAAACTTTGAGGTCAATCCGGAGGCAAAAAGAGTTATTATAATCGAATAATATTTTACACATGCTAGTTTGAGACCATTTGGCACCCTTTTGTCGCTGTGCCCCTGGGAAAATGTGAAAAAAATATTTTTGACCCACCCTAATATATATCTTAATCCCCTCCTGTGGCTACGCCCCTGTGTGGAATTCTCAGAGATCTAGATTCCAGTAATTGATCTTTCAGATTTTTCTTAATGGTAGTGATCCGGCAATTTAATATGAATGGTTGTGATAGTGATAGAACTATCCGGATGTGGCTCAGAAAAAATTTAAATCTGATATATGATTAAATCTGATGGCATGATACATTAGAATATCTTTGAAATTTAATTGTTTAAAGAAAGTAGACAGTTGACTGTTATTCAAAAATCTTAATTTTAAGAAAAATACTTGTTTTGAGCTGAAAAGAAACGAAGGAACAAGCTATCATAGATTTAACCCTACAGTGCATACTGTAGCCATTTGGCTACACTACATTTTTCCCCATTTCCCACTCGAACTTCCATTTCCAAACGGCAACACCATGCAATAAGTACAATAAATATAACATTTCAATGTATTAGCACTTTAGACTGCCAGTAGAAGGCAGCAGGGGTACTATTTTGAGACATTTGTTAGTAGCTATAGTGAGACGAAAGTCCAGACATAGAAAACTCCAAAATAAAAGGACCATATAAATTAAATTTTAAAAAATTCAGCTTAAAAAAATTGTTTTGAAAAGATGAGTTGTTTTTTTATATTTTTAAAGCATTTGAATTTATTTTACTTCACAGTTAATTTCACGAGAGACACAAATTAATTTCACAAGGACAAAGTTTCTTGTCAATTTTAAGTAGAAAAAATTAAAATTTATTTTAGTATTTTTTTACTAATTTACACCATAATAGAAGTCAAATAAATGATTTTCAAGGGAATTTAAAAAGTCATGCATTGTAGGGTTAAGGAAAACTCATGTGGAGATCAATCTTAAAAACAAACAAAGACGCCAAATTGGCATTTGATACAGTTACAGTTTATGTTGATCTCGCATAATGGAATAGAGGTAAAAATATAATACATACAGATGCTCCCAAACGGGACATTATACTTTCAGGTTTACCTAATAGTAGTTCGACTCGCATTTCGCTGCAACCCAAGCAGCACAAACTTTCAAGTTTCGTCCAATTTTTGTCATGCATTTCCAAATTTCGTTTATTTTTAGTTGTATTTACGTAATCTTGACATATTTGGTGTGATCTGTGCTACTTAAGGGATAGGGAATGGAAATATTGACCTTATCATTTAAATTTCCTTAATTTCTTGACATTCTTAAGAAAAAATTATAACTATCCCAACTAAAGCAATTTTGTTGATCAAATTTTATTTATTCTAATTTTATTTCGTATCTGTACTCTTAATGAAATGGAAAATTAAAATAAAAACTATGGCACCCACCGAGGACCAAACCCGAGACCTTTGGATTGGGAGTCGCAGCTCTTATACCTCTTTGCCACGATCTGCTTGCACGATACGAATCTTTTTAGATATATAACTACATGTTAAAATTTTTAATCGCGATTTTCTCCTAAACTTTTGAGAGATGCTTCTTAATATTTTCACAAATTGATGTCCTAGTCATGCACTACTTGCACACCAAAAATGAACCGAATCGGTGATGACACGTTGGGATCCTCCCCTTGTAAGTATAAATCCTGATGTGTGCAGTGTACGGAGAAATCCCCTGATGTGTTCAGTACAATAAAATCCTAATGTCTTCATCTTGGTGCTGAGAACAGTTGCCAATATATTCCAATCCAGTTTGTCATCAAGAAATAGTCAGTGACTGTTGAGCTTCGGGTAGCTTTGTGCATTTTAGCAGGTATTACTAATTTTAAATTATTCGATTCAAGTGAAAAATGTAAGTGTGTTTGAGATTTTAATAGATCCGAAAAAACATTTAAAGATATGGATTTATTGAAAACTGGAAGTGATTATTTTTAACGCAATGTGAATACCAGAAAAGGTATTTTAATCTTATTTTATAAAGTAATGTAAAATTAATTTCAGCATCGGAAGAAAAACATGGGATTTCCTTGTACAATCAATCAAGTTCATTCATAAGATAAACTATTGAATTCAATTTTGCTAGTAATCTAAGTTTTTTAAATCAATATTTCTCCTACATCTAAATTTTTAAATTAATATTTTCGTTGATTTTTAAAACTGGATAAACTTTTTAATGTTAAATCTTGATATTCAGTCTTTTTAGGCTTTATTCCTTATCAAAATTCTTTGTTAAAAGATCGTTTTATTTTTTAAAGTTTGATTATTGCTATGTTATCATAGCTCTATATTCTTTCTCTTTGACACAAGTTCTCTCGCATTTTGCTTCAGTGTTCTAATGTGTTGTTAGTAATTTGTGCGACTAAGAAATAGTTTGTCACCCTTAATTTTTTACCACCTAATGCGTAGAGATGAAATACAATGAGATAATCATAGAAAAACATGTTGAGAAACTTCTCTGAAAAACTGTCTGACCTGTATTGAGTTTGGAATTGAAATCAATTTCTAATTTTCCCTGATAACGGCACCAACATAGATTTCTGTGATGTAGATACTTTAATACGGGAAGAGCATAACCATTTCAAAATTCTTATTTTTTTTATTCCAGGAAAAAATGTAAGTTAAAGAAATAGCCCTCCTAAACATTTGTATGAACTTTTCTGAACCTGAAAACTTCAGAAAGAAATCTCTAACGGCCGTATTCACCGGTAACCTGACCGACGGTCAGGTCAGGAAACCATGGTTACAGTCTCTGATTGGTGGAAGGAAAATATTGAATTATTTTTCCACCAATCAGAGGCTGTAACCATGGTTTCCTGACCTGACCGCCGGTCAGGTTACCGGTGAATACGGCCGTAAGTGGTCGTCCAAAAGCTTATTTAATCTTCAAAGTACCGTCTTTATAAGGTTCTGAGTATCTGTCTTGTCTATGCTGCTCAAATCAACGAAAGCGAACTTCCAGAGATGCCTTTAAATCATCCGAACAGGACCGAATGGGAAGAGTTTCCATTGTTTGAGAGTAATTTAACTTTTTGATTTTTTTTAGGGCCTATATTAGGTAGTGACCACTTTAGGTGAAATTCTCGATCAAATTCTCAATAAATATCAATCGATTTGCTTGGAAATGCTTATCCTATCTTTAGGTTATTTGAATCTTTCGATTTTACCAGTTAAATCCTACACTGTTAAAAAAAACAGTTCAACCTTTCACCAGTTTGTGGTGAAAGGTTGTAGTGTTTCACCACAAACTGGTTCAAATTTAGCTGCAACCTAAGTTTGGTAACAGGTTTCACCAAGTTTTCGGAACTTTTACTAGTGAAATCCGGTACTTTCACTAGAGAAAGCACGAAAACTTGGTGAAACCTTTTACCAAACTTAGGTTGCAGCTAAATTTGAACCAGTTTGTGGTGAAAGGTTGAACTATTTTTTTTAACAGTGTAATTAGATCGGGTATTAGGAAAACAAAATTTGTATTTTTAGATTAAATTCAAATTATTTTTTTGGACAGCGTAAGACTTGATATTTTCCGACCCATAGCCATCGCTGTTGTTGCTCTAAGAGGAATTTTGTACGTAATTCCCGTTTTAAAAACCCTGTTTCCCGCGAAATCCTAATGAAACCAAATTCATACCACACACATTTTATATCTTAGTAGCCACTGCAGTGGCCACTATTGGAAAACCTAAGATTCTGTGTTTGTAAAGTGACCACCCCCCTAAATCCTCGTAAAAACAAGTCAATAAGTTTAAAAAATCAGTACCAACATACTCGTTTTCTTACGCAGTTTCAATAAGCAGAATCCAATTTCGTTCACTCGGCCGATAATTTAGATAAGACAAATGTTCTTCATATACTGATTTGTGGTATCGATGCGGTTATACATAAATGCTTACCATCAGTTAGCATTTTCTACTGTCTATAAATTTTAGCACTATTTAATATCTTAAACTCATATTATTTAAAATTAACCAACTGTGGTATAGCTACTATACCCACAGTTATCTTTACTGTCTTTTGTAAATGGAAGTTCGGCCTTTAATTTTCAATTGTTAAAATGGTCAGAAATTATCTTAAATTGAATCTTTATCAACTAGTTAAGTTAATATATCTATGTTAACTTTATTTTAACTTCAAAAAGCGACTCAATAAAACAACTGTGATCCTTAAAGTTTTTATGCTTTTACTGTAGTACATTTTAATGTGATGAAATATGTATTTCACTCAAAGTTACATGTTGGGTGCATTATAATACTAAAACTACTCGCTCGAAATTATTTTGTTTCCAAATTGGCATGTTTTAGGTATCATATTAGGGTTTCTCTAGAGATACTAACGATAGTAAAAGGGTCACGTGATTTTGACAACGCTGGAACTAGTATTTCGGAGGGGAGACAGGTGGAAGTTGAGGGGCAGTTGATCGAAAGAGGAAGAAACATTTGCTTGAATATAGAAGCAAGACCCCAACTATCACCGGTACCCAACTATCGGCCGTTACAAAGTCTGTAAAAATCACGTGACCATTTTACTATCGTTGGCTGAGCAGTAGCGTAGATACAAGATTCGAATTAACAGAGCAACTCATGAATTTGAACCATAAAGCCATCTGAGCATACAGAAATTTAAATTTGTTTTTTCGTTTTACAGTTAGTTTTTTAGTGATTAGACCAGTGTTTCCCAACGTGAGGCGCACTCCCCACCGGGGGACAATATCATTTTCTTGGGGGCAATATCATTTTCATGTGGGGCCAATCCATGGGAAAAATTAAAAAAAACTTTTTAAACAGAAGTTTATCAAAATCTGATCCTATTATCCTATCTGAGAATGTATGTCTGGAATCTGGACCAGTATGTATCAAACCAAGTTGAAACCATGTTTTTAAAGTCGAATTGCCAAACCTTTTCTGGGGAATGACCCAAGATCTTTGTTTTTAGAACGCTTATATTTGAAACTTTTTTACATTAGGTTCATCAAAATACAAATCTTACCGAACAATTTATATCCAAAATTTCCCAACTAGGGGTACCAAACTAGTTAAAAACCTGCTTCCTAGAGTCAAATTTCTGAAAATTTGTTGGGGGAGACCCCCCTTGGTACTTAATGACCCCCCAGACCCCCCTTGGTACTTAATGAGTTTTGAACTTAATAACTCATTACTTAATTTAGTTCTTTAGCATGCAAATTCTACGTAAAAATGTTCTGAAAAGCTTCATTATACTTATTAAATATACATAGGAAGGAGGGGCTAAGAAATAATTTTGGCCCCCTCTCAAAATATATTTCTATATATGCCACTGAGACCGGGGGCATGGAAAATTTAGAAAGGCTTTGGTGGAACATGGACCGAAAAAGGTTGGGAAACACTGGATTAAACGCACTAGGTGTGCTCCACCCTAAGGAGGAGGGGAGATGGATGGGGACTCGGAGGGGCGATATAGTAGATTATTCCTGCAGCGGAGGAAAACGGGTGTCATCCGACTCGACCGCTCTGCTACATAGTCACCGGTAACTTTACAGGCGGTTATTCGGTGGTCAAGCTTCTGATTGGCAGTGGAAGAATGGAAAACTAGTTTTCCACCAATCAGAGGTTTGACTCAACCAGTGACTACGGCCGTTAATTGCAGAATATCTTTTATTTGCTTTGAAATGTGGGAATACCTGGCTCTTGCCCATAAGCTCTCAATTCTTTTTACTTATATTTTCCAGGTCCTTATTGCACGTAAAATTTCCTTATAAGAAGTTAAGAAGTCTCCAAGTGTGATTAACAGAATCCGTGCCCGATCCTTGTCTAAATCTGGGTAGTTGTGGAGGAAATTTCATGGAGTGCTTGTCTGTCCAAACTTTGTTGCAAGTTTTCTTGATTTGTGTTTTGGAACTTTTTGAAAAAATAATCTTTCTTGGAAAGATTCTTTTTACCAAAATTAAAACTAACTGCAACTTTAAAGTTGATTAAATTGAAGTATATGCTAAACTTTATTCTGAACTAAGATCCTATTTATAAGTGTGGGAGAGGACCTCTTTGAATTTATCAAACTCCTTTAAAATTATTTATTAAACACTGGATTTTAGCAATATTTGAACCAAGATATTTTTCGTTGTATTTTGTTCAGGTCAATAGTTGCCTTTGAAATCTACAGACCTTTACAAGTTCTAACTTTAAAAGTATATGGAAGTATTTTTTAGTTTCAAGCGTATTTGACTGAAATTTTCTTTCCAGGCTACTGGAGAGAACGATTGTGCGGCACGCTCAGCCAAAACCTTATAATTACAGAATACCTCATTTCCAGACTTCGTTGGAACCTGCAGTATCTTAAAGTATTTCAAAACAGCTCAAAATCCTACTTTTCGAAGATATTTTTTATCCACGGTAAAGATGTGTAAAAGCTTTATTTTCTTCTACTTACGATTGTAACCCAATGTAAACTAATAAATGTTGGCTGTCTTTTAAATGTGAGTTATTATTTGTGTCCACTGCCTAATTATTTTATGCTAGGTCCACGTCGCTCAGACTGAGCATGCGCGTGGACTTAGTATATACAGGGCGCGCAGTTATACGTAAAGCGCATGCGCCAACCAGGGAAAGGGTAGAAGTTGCGGTCAACAAGATAGCCAAGTTGGAAAGTTAGCCAATGGGGTAGGAAGGTTACCAGGTAGAAGTAGCAACCAAGGTAGGAAAGTTAAGTCCAAAAGCTAACTGTACTTGGTTGAAAAGATCCAATTTGAAGTTGAGCTTGGTTGACTAGTCAAAGTTAACTTTGTTGAGTTGACTGATTTTTTCAAAGTTAACTTAGACTAGTCAATCAAACTCATCTTCAAACTGGATCTTTTCAACCAAGTACAGAGTTAGCTTTTGGACTTAACTTTCCTACCTTGGTTGCTACTTCTACCTGGTAACCTTCCTACCCCTTTGGCTAACTTTCCAACTTAGCTTGGCTTTCTTGTTGACTGCAACTTCTACCCTTTCTCCGGTTGGCGCATGTGCTTTACGTATAGCTGCGCGTCCTGTACATACTAAGTCCACGCGCATACTCAGACTGAGACTGAGCGACGTGGACTAAGTAACCGCGGGGCAAATCAATAAAACATTCATTGAGACACAATTCTTTATTGAAAACTAAAATGGGTTACAAGTACTTCACACAATCTTATAAAAATATCTTGTTCAGACATACCACAAACAAATCTTGAATACCTTTCAAGCATCAATCGACAGTCTAAAAGTTCAATTCAATCAGAAGTATATTTTGAGCTAAAGTCAGCAGATCTTCAGCAACATGAAGGATACTGGATGTCTGAAATCAATCAGTAATGAGTCTTTGGAGATGATCCATACAAGTATACAGCGAACGAACTCAACTTCATAAGACGAACTGGTCTACATGTCCTGGACTAGAAACATCCAACTCCACATTAGTCAAACTATCCCTGTAAGAAAAAAAAGTTAATGCGAGAATTAAGCAAACCAAGTCTAAAGTTTTGCAGTATTTCTAGTGCCTCCCCAAGCAGAGAATTTACCTTCATTTAAGCATAGGATACCTAAACAGCTTACTCACTAAACCTTCCCATCAGATGAATGGTAAAAGCGCAGTGTTCCATTTAATAAATTTTTATAGGGGGCGGCCTCATTAGGCAGAGTTGGGCACTCACGCGAATGAAAATTTATTCGTTATTCGTACGAATAATTCAGCTTCGAATAAATCAATTGCGGGTGAAAAGTATTTGCGAATGATTTCATTTGCGAATAAGGTTATCTGTCACCGACGATTGAATTTTTATTCGCAATTGAAAATTCATTCGCAACTAACTTTATTCGTGGATGTCGAATAATTATTCAATTGCGAATAATTTCACCAGACAAATAAATTAATTACAGAAGGTACATATAGGGGTGCAAAAAAATTCTCAGGGTTGGTACGGAAGGGTCCACAACTTTACCGGTGTGGTCCGTAAATTTACGGAAGTGGTTCGTAAGTGACCGGAAGTTGACCGAATTAAACCGGAAGTGGTCTAAATTCAACCGGAAATGGTCAATCTTTAACCGGAAGTGATCCGTCCTAACATGAAATGTTCCACAACTTACCGGAAGTGGCTCGTAAGTTACCGGAAGTGGTTCGTAAGTAACCGGAAGTGGTCCGAAACATACCGGAAGTGGTTCGTAAGTCACCGGAAGTGGTCCATATTTAAACGGAAATGACCCGTATGGAACCGGAAATGGTTCATCTTTAACCGGAAGTGATCCGTATTAACAGGAAATGTTCCGCAACTTACCGGAAGTGGTTCATAAGTTACCGGAAGTGGTCCGCAACTTACCGGAAGTGGTTCAGAAGGCACCGGAAGTGGTCCGCATTTAACCGGAAGTGGTCCATATTTAACCGGAAGTGGCCCGTATTTAACCGGAAATGGTTCATATTTAACCGGAAGTGGTTTAAAGTTAACCGGAAGTGGTCCGTATTCAACCGGAAATGGAACAGGAAATGTTCCGCAACTTACCAGAAGTGGTTCGTAAGTTACCGGAAGTGGTCCACAACATACCGGAAGTGGTTCGTAAGTTACCGGAAGTGGTCCGAAACATACCGGAAGTGGTTCGTAAGTCACCGGAAGTGGTCCACTCACGAACCACTTAATGTAAGTTGTGGACCACTTCCGGTGACTTATGAACCACTTCCGGTAAGTTTCGGACCACATCCGGTGACTCACGAACCACTTAATGTAAGTTGTGGACCACTTCCGGTGACTTACGAACCCCTTCCGGTAAGTTGCGGTCAGTTTCCGGTAAGTTGTGGATCATTTCCGGTTAAATACGAGTCATTTCCGGTTAAATACGAGTCATTTCCGTTTAAATACGGATCACTTCCGGTTAAGTTCGGGCAACTTCCGGTTAAATGCGGACCACTAACGGAGACTTACCAACCAATAACGGTGACTTACGAACCACTTCCGGTATGTTGCGGACAACTTCCGGTAAGTCACGAACCACTTCCGGTAAGTTGCGGAGCATTTTCTGTTACTACGGATCACTTCCGGTTAAAGACGGTCCATTTCTGGTTAAATATGGACCACTTCCGGTTAAATTCGGGCAACTTCCGGTTAAATATGAACCATTTCCGTTTAAATACGGGCCATTTCCGTTTTATTACGGATCACCTCCTGTTAAATTCAGTCAACTTCCGGTTAAAAACGGATCACTTCCGGTGACTTAAGAACCACTTCCGGAAAGTTGCGGACCACTTTCGGTGACTTCCGAACCACTTCCGGTATGTTGCGGACAACTTCCGGTAACTTACGAACCACTTCCGGTAAGTCGCGGAGCATTTTCTGTTGCTATGGATCACTTCCGGTTAAAGACGGACCATTTCTGGTTAAATATGGACCACTTCCGGTTAAATTTGGGCAACTTCCGGTTAAATATGAACCATTTCCGGTTAAATACGGGCCATTTCCGTTTGAATACGGATCACTTCCGGTTAAATTCGGGCAACTTCCGGTTAAAAACGGACCACTTTCGGTGAATTATGAACCACTTCCGGCGGCTTACAGACCACTTCCGGTGACTCACGGACCACTTCCGGTAAGTTTCGGACCATTTCGGTAAATTTGAGAAGCGATCCAATAAAGCAGCGGACCACTCCGATGAAGTTGCGAAGCGATCCAGTAATACCTAATTATTTGCCATGGAAGCAATCAGAATAACGATTGATTTAATTGTTATTCGTAGGTTCTCTCACAACTACAGATGAATTACTTGTCAATCGTCTCCTCCGCAATTGACGAATAAATCAATCGTTATTCGTGTGCTCGCTCGCAATTGACGAATGATTCATTCGTTATTCGAAGGTTCATCTAGATCAGTGTTTCCCAACGTGGGGCGCACGCCCCACCGGGGGGCAATATCATTTTCTAGGGGGGCAATTTGAAAATTTTCAACCAAATTGCCCCCCAGGTGGGACCAATCCAGGGGGGAAATTAAAAAAAACTTTTTAAATAAAAGTTTATCAAAATCTTATCATATTATTCTATCTGAGAATGTATGTCTGAAATCTGGACCAATATGTATCAAAACCAAGTTGAAACTTTGAAATCCTGTTTTTAGAGTCTAATTTCCAAGCCTTTTCTGGGGGATGACCCAAGATCTCTTTGTTTTTAGAACGCTTATATTTGAAACTTTTTTGTTCATCAAAATCTTCCCTAAAAATTTATATCCAAAATTTCCCAACTAGGGGTGCCAAACTAGTTAAAAACCTGCTTCCTAGAGTCAAATTTACGAAAATTTGCTGGGGGAGGACCCCCAGACCCCCCTTGGTACTTAGAACTTAATTACTCATAACTTTATTTAGTTCTTTAGCATGCAAATTCTACCTAAAAATGCTGTGAAATAATTCTTTAATAATTTTTCTTTAAATATAATTTTTTCCTCCTATTTTTAAACTTGCATACAGCAATTAATTATAGTAAACCCCTTTTTTTCGGAAAAAATCCAATTATCCGAATTTTTGATTATCCGAATGGGGTTCGGTCCCAATTGATTCGGATAATTGGAGTTCTACTGTACTAACATCCGAGACACCCAAAACCGATTACTAGGTGTAAATAAATAGAACGCCTATCCTCGATTAATATAAGGCAGTTTTTTTTTGCTTAAGTATTATTTTAGTTTAATTTTTCTGATTTCATGGTTTCTTTTTTTGGGAAACGGGGATAACTGTGTTTCTAATAGGGTGGGTTGGGTTAAAATGGGTCAATTTTTAGGTACTTTCACATTCTAAGTTTTATATCATCAAAACTATTACTTTTTAATGATTTCTTTCAATTGGATCTTGACATTACAATCCTTCAGAACATTTTTATCTAATTTTATTAAATATTTTTTAGTTATAAGTTGGTTAAACTTAGCATCAAAAGTAATGACCTATTTTACCCCAACTTGGGGTAAAATGGGTCTCATTGCAAAAAGATGTCAAAAATATATTTATTAATAAATATACATTAAAATAAGAAAAAAAGCAATCGGCTAAGCTGTTTTTATCTGAAAAAATTTGTTTTAAGTTGTACTTTAGTGAAATTGTAAAAGTCCTTTGTTCAAATGTAGCAATTAAAATACTTCATTTGGAGAAAAAAATAAACTTGTTTGCAGTTCAATGTATATTTGAAGGAAATAAATTAAAAACATTGTTTTTACTTAATACAGAAGGCCTCCTAACTATGACCCATTCCCCAAGTACAAAATATCGTTATAAAAGATAAAATACTGTGGAGTCCGCATCCACTTGTCTCGATGCCCCACCACGAGAGGCGCTGCAATCCTTCTGTGAAGCGTCTGCAAAGGAGCCTCTGATTCCAATTGATAAAAAAAACCCTCAACTCTTTCAGTGAGCAATGTTGGTGAAAAGCGCGCCAGCCGTAGCCGTCCATTTTCCACGATGATTTGATACGACGATTTAAGACGATTAGAAGAATTATTTCTGTGTGTTATCGATGTTGTGATTTGTCTTTGTACAACTAAATGTCTTTTCGTAATTAAATATTGTGTTTTACCTAAAGAAGATTTACTAATTTCGGCCGTCCCCACAAAATCAGAAGTGGGATAGAAACGAAACGATAGAGATATAGAAACGATAGAAAGCGAAATCTGCAGAAGTTAAAAGTTTTTGAACAGTATATTTTACTGAACTTTAGCTACGAACTATAAAACTTTTCATCCTAAAAACAAAAGTCTTCAAAAGAAGGTGAGTCGACAATTTCCTTTTGGCTATCGATGAGCTTCCTTAGACGAAATAATGAAGCTTAACGATATAGCATTTATAAGCACTGCACTGAAGGATGGGAAAACCAGAAATATAAAAGTACTCCATAGATTCATTTATGGATCTGAAGGAGACAGAAAAAACCGTGGAAGACTAAGAAATTTTTCTGGATTTGAATTTGATGATTCTCAATTAACTGACAAACGCAAAGACGCGGATCAAAATTTTACCTTGAATGATCTAATAACTATTTGTCACCTCTTAAATCTTTCCTTTGATGGAACTAAAACAGAAGTTCTCGACAGAATTTTGATTAACCTTTGTGATATAACTCATCTACAAAAAACAGTAGAGTCGGATGTAGAAACAGATGAGGAATATGAAGATGCAACAACAAACCCATCGTCGTCGGTGCAATGCGAAACTGTTGTTTTAAATACAAGAGAAGTACAGTGTGATATTGATGTTTCTAGTGATAAAACTGAATTTAATAATGCATGTGGTAGTAATGATGCTAATTCTGATAAATTTGAGTCAGTGCATGATGTGTCTAATCTATTGATGAATAATAGTGTAAGAACACCTATTAGTTTTACTGATATAGAAAGTCTTGTGCCTTATTTTTCTGGTAAATCCCATGAAAACATTCAATTTTGGTTAGAAAATTTTGAGAATATTGCCCAAATGTTTAATTTAACTGATTTACATAAAATAATTTTTGCTAAGATGATGACTAAAAATGTTTTGTTATTTTATAAAAGAATGTTTACTGCTTTATTTCTTTTTTTCAGATTTTTCCAAATGACGGACGGTGAGGGCACCTGTTGGGTCGGATGGCCAGTTGTGGAGTCCGCATCCACTTGTCTCGATGCCCCACCACGAGAGGCGCTGCAATCCTTCTGTGAAGCGTCTGAAAAGGAGCCTCTGATTCCAATTGATAAAAAAACCCTCAACTCTTTCAGTGAGCAATGTTGGTGAAAAGCGCGCCAGCCGTAGCCGTCCATTTTCCACGATGATTTGATACGACGATTTAAGACGATTAGAAGAATTATTTCTGTGTGTTATCGATGTTGTGATTTGTCTTTGTACAACTAAATGTCTTTTCGTAATTAAATATTGTGTTTTACCTAAAGAAGATTTACTAATTTCGGCCGTCCCCACAATACTTTATATTTTTCTAAGCTGATTGGCTTGAACTGTATCTCAGACTTTCTTTTATGGAAAACTATCGCAAAAATCTGCTCTAATTTATTACAATATATAGTTATTTTGAAGTTGGTAAACCCTGTTTTTTCAATGACATCATTTACGGTTCAAATTAAATATTTTTTCAGTCCTCAAATTCATAAATTTTAATATTTGACAGTCGAAAAATGTTGCCAACAGATTAAAGCATATAATTTAAAAAAATAGTGAAAAAAAATTCAATTTAAATTTGATTTATATCGAGTTAATTAAAAATTACCCATTTTACCCCATGACCCATTTTACCCCAACCCACCCTATTGTTTTAAGAGGTTTTTTAAAATTCCATTTTTAATAATAGTTTTCGAATTTATTATTAACCTTTATCTACGGCATTATGATCCGCTGCATTCTTTTTTTCGTGCAAATATGTTTTAGTCACTAAATTGAAAATTAAGGGCACATAAATAAAATAATCATATTTGAAAAATTCAATCCTCTTGATCCAATTAATTAAATTGATACTTTTGAGTATACTGTCAGTGCACGAAGTGCTATAATATTATCCCAATATACCAAAAAAACATAGCTAGTTTTATCGCAGTTTTAAATCTTAAAAATAATACTTTACTTTTGACTTCAACTACTTTTTTGTGAGAACAAAAATGACAATCATGGGAATCCGATCGAAATGGCAGCTGAAAGCACAACTTCAGTTAAATCTGAATTTCGCATTTCCCGCTAAAATACTCATCATAGAACCTTTGCTGGTTTTTATCCTAGAAGAGGAAAACTGAAAGAGTGTTCCTGCAAAGTATCGTCAATATCGCTACCACCACGCCAGAAACACGAATCTTTTTTGAAATGCAGGCGAAAGCCTAGAAGCTGGTTGGGTTGGCGCTGTTTGGCTACACTGCTTTCCCGCCAAAAAAATTTTACCTTTTGGTGTGTTTTCTTCTTGCCGGTGTTTCTGATGTATTTTCGACTAGTCCATGAATAGAGTTAATTTCTCGATTCCAACAACATGAGACAAAAAGCGATTTGGAGCTAGGTTCCTCAATTCAGCTTGCTCAATTGGCAGGCGATTCAAAATGAATCGTTTCATTTACTCATTCGTTCTTTTATAGGCTGCTTTCCTCACGTGGTCTTTAAAGTTAATACCGCCTTACTCTTAAATTTTCGATCCTTCACTTAATGCAAACAAAATACAAAGCTGAAAATTCATAGAAATATACTTGAAGCGCGATCATTCCCTAAAGGATTCGAAACCAAACCCTTCAAACCAAATATTAAACTCTTCTTGGAAAGCCGACGTGATTCTTTACACCAATCAAATTGAAGATGAGTAAATGAGACAATCTCTGGATTGAACCACCAGTATTTTATGATTTCGATTTTTTTTTGATATCGTAAACGCGCAACTCTTATCATAAGCGCGGTGGCATCAAGATGTAATTGGCCGCCAACCATGTCAATTGGGTTGCCGATTGCTGCTCACTTTGGACGATTACTGCTCACTTGGCGAAAGCTGTTTGGCTACACTGCTTTCCCGCCAAAAAAATTTTACCTTTTGGTGTGTTTTCTTCTTGCCGGTGTTTCTGATGTATTTTCGACTAGTCCATGAATAGAGTTAATTTCTCGATTCCAACAACATGAGACAAAAAGCGATTTGGAGCTAGGTTCCTCAATTCAGCTTGCTCAATTGGCAGGCGATTCAAAATGAATCGTTTCATTTACTCATTCGTTCTTTTATAGGCTGCTTTCCTCACGTGGTCTTTAAAGTTAATACCGCCTTACTCTTAAATTTTCGATCCTTCACTTAATGCAAACAAAATACAAAGTTGAAAATTCATAGAAATATACTTGAAGCGCGATCATTCCCTAAAGGATTCGAAACCAAACCCTTCAAACCAAATATTAAACTCTTCTTGGAAAGCCGACGTGATTCTTTACACCAATCAAATTGAAGATGAGTAAATGAGACAATCTCTGGATTGAACCACCAGTATTTTATGATTTCGATTTTTTTTTGATATCGTAAACGCGCAACTCTTATCATAAGCGCGGTGGCATCAAGATGTAATTGGCCGCCAACCATGTCAATTGGGTTGCCGATTGCTGCTCACTTTGGACTGATTACTGCTCACTTGGCGACTGACAACTATCTCTAGGATGGAGCCAATTTTCGAATGCAGATTCGTGTTTCTGGCGTGGTGGTAACGATATATTCGTGAGGATGGTTATTCTATGTAATTTTTCAGTTGGTGGGACTTGTAAGTACCGTCAGTAGATAAAGGGTTAAATATATCTCCTCATATTAGAGTGACCCCAGACATTATACACACACTTTATGAGTGATTTAACTCAAAGTTTCAGGTTATTAAGGAAAGTTGAAAGTAAATAATATAGTACCTTCAAACTAAGTTGGATTACACTAGGAATAGGTGATTGGTGATAGATAGAATCCACCAGGGTCACACGCGTGCAACATGTCACAGCACAGGGCTTTATAATCTTCGAGGACAAATCCCATCCAGGTATAGCTAAAAAACAAGTGAGTTAGGTTTTTATTATGAAAGTTAATTGATGGGTATCACGATTAAAATAAATTGTTATAAACCGATTTGATTTTTTTTTAATTTTATGTTTCCTTAAACTGTTTGATTTTCATTTTTTTCTTTCGTCATTTGTATGAAAACCCGGAAATACCAAAAAACTTATAATGATCAAATCCCCAAAATTAAACACAGCTTGAGTTCTAGACAAATTTGGAAAAAATCGACGCTTAAGGTGCAGCATGACATAACTGCATTTTCCCAAAAAGTCATATAATATTATAATAGTTAATAGACTTTTACTTTAAGCTTTTTTGACCGGGGTTTATTTGAGATGAAATGTTTCGCTGTGCCGGCGTCCCTAAAGAAGTCAAAGATATGGCCTTAAATTATGTAATCGTAGATTGCAGTTATACTAAAATGAAAAAATAGACGATCGCAGCGATTTGAATCGGATTTTCTTTTCTCAAAACCGTTTGTGCCAGGTGATCCGGGGTTGAAATTTGCATAAAGATTGATGTATAAAACTCAAAATGGCCAAAATAACGCAATACGTATAATAAATTAAGAAATTTGTGACAGTTCACACATAGTTCACTAAATATTGATAAACCCGCCTCCTATCCTAATATCCTCCTATGCCTCCTATATCCAAAATACGACAATACGAGTTTTACTTACATAATTAGTTCTGTGCAGGCAAAAACTTTTCGCAGAATCACAAGGAATTTCAGCCTTTCTTATATAAAATCCAAAGGCAAATAATCTCTGGAACAAATAACTTGGAAGAAACAAGATGAAAGATGACTAACACGAATGACTTTACAAAGAAATCTTCTGTCCTGTAAAATAATCTCCTGAAATTAAAAATTCAATTTAAGAGGTTTTTGAAGCAAAACTCTTTAAAACATTATTAAAAGAAAATTAAATGAAGAATGATTTGAAACTGTTCTGCTGTATACAGGGTGATTCAGATAAGTGTTTCATAACTTCTAGGGGAGGTAGGGTACATCAAGGCGAACAAGAATTGGTACGGAAAGGGGGGTCGCAAATGATTTTTAAGGGGAGAAACCCCGGGGTGAAAATCAGACAAAAAACTTGCATATTTGTGCAGGAAGTAGACAAAAAGGTTCGATTCCGTAATTTTTTTACATCAAAATAATAAAACTCGTCCTTTTAAAAAGTAATTTAACTGTAACTTTTTCAGGAAGTTATCTTTTCACAGGGAAAGATACGCTTCGAGCAGTGTTCGATATTGATGTACGGTTAACCAAATTTGGCTATTTATTATTGATTTGGCGCGATTTTTTTCGATGCGTATTTTATCTTTAAAACGGTAGCTCAGTATGTAGAATAACGAGCCGGAATCTTAACTCGCAATCTTAAGATTGGGGTTTCTGTCCTGCCTATAATTTTTGGGCAATACACGGAAAGAAGACTATAAAAGGATGTGGGTTGGGATTTTATGGCATGAGGTCAAAAAATCTGACAAAGTTAAAGGATGTGTATTTTGATATTTTTATGGATTTTTCTAAATTGTAGTGTTCTTCTTTACTGCAATTTTTTTTCAGGGGTGAGCACGTGAGGAAAGTTAAAATCATAAATTACGATGTGTTTTAAATCGTTTTTTGTCTCAAAGCCCAAATTTTGACATGCTTAAAAAATAATTCGTAGATATGTTGTTTAATTTTGTTCAGTAAATTTGCTCGATACGAAGTTGTTACGAGAGGCGATACGTAATAATATTTCATATTTTTTATTAATAAATGATTTTATATAGGGTTATCGGCGGTTCGATTCCGGCCCTTGCCTGGGTGGACTTTCTCTCTTCTGTGTCAGTGTTCTGTACCTCGAAATTTGAAGTATCTTAAATTTTTGAATCACAAAAACGTTTAAACCTATATGCGTCAAGATTGTGCACTATGCAGGGTTGGCAAAAACCCGGGTTTTTTTAAAAAAACCCGAATGGGTTGGGTTTTTTGGGTTTTTTCAATAAAACCCTGAAAAAGCCCATATAAAACTGGGTTTTTTTTCGGAAAAAGTGTGGTTTTTTCAAAATTAAGTGGTTTTCTCCTAGAAATTAAGTGGGTTTTTTCAAATTTTAGTGAGTTCTTTCTATGTTAAATGTGTTCTGTCAAAATAATGTCACTTTTTCCACACTTAAGTGGGTTTTTTCAAAGTTTTTATACTTTAAAAAACCACTAAACCCCGGGTTTAACCACTTTAAAAAACCACTTTTCTACCCGGGGTTTCTACCCGGGATAGCCATAGAAAATTTCATAAAAGAAGACAAACATTATGCCATCCTAACAGACAGTTTCTCAGTAATTAGAGCCCTAAAAACCATACAAAATCTTCCAAAATAATTCTCCAACTCATGCATTGCATTAATGAATCCCTGGGAAAAGCCAGAAGTTTAGAAATCATTTGGACACCAGGACATAAGGGCATCTCCGAAAATGAAAAAGCTGATGAAGAAGCAAGAAAGGCACCTACAACAGTTATCAGAAACATGTTATCCCCGGAAGATATTATAAAAGAACTAAGTCAAAAAATAAAAGAAGAAGCAGATAAAGAGTGGAAAAAATACAAGAAGTATACAGAATTTACTCACATGGATAATCTGAATTCAAAAGAAAAATTCCCAACATCGAACAGAAAAGAAGACGTCATGATATCTCGATTAAGAACAAAAACCATTCCAACGAAAGCAAACCTTTTTAAATATAATCAAACTTCAAGTCCCAAATGCAACTTCTGCAACGAGATGGATACCAATGATCATAATGTTATTACATTGCAGAAGGTACTCTAAACAAAGAAACAAACTAATGAAATCCCTCAATATTACATCACCAAATTATACAGAAATCTTGAAAATGAACAAGATAAATGCAAGGAAGAAAACTCAAGCCATAATCTCATTCCTTAAAGAAATTTCACAATTACAAATTGATCATTAATAACCATTGATAACAAAGAAGACGAACATTAGAAGAAGAAGACCAAGCAGCTCCATCAGAGTTAGCAAATGCCTCTAGTGAACCAACAAGAACAAGAATCCCCTTAAACATCATTTGCGACCCCCCTTTCCGTACCAATTCTTGTTCGTCTTGATGTACCCTACCTCCCCTAGAAGTTATGAAACACTTATCTGAATCACCCTTTCCACCGTGTGTTGCCTCTTAGGCGACGGGTCGGCTTTGCCTTATATACTCGTAATAAGGGATCACCATCACAACATTTCATATACGAACAAGCATTTCAAAGACATTCGATTTTTTAACTGGTTATTTTAACCAAAACCGACCATACCTACTATCGATTAGCAATCAAGATCATTTTATTATTGGCCTGAATACAATTTTATAGCACGACGGATTGAAATTATCAGCCAAAAAACAATCATATTTACAATATTCAGTTACGATTACGATTCATCAATAAATATATTCAAATTATATGTGAGAAATCAAGGCTTAATTTTTAAGCATATCAGTGGAGTCTTAGATATTTCGTATCATTATGGTCACTGTCATTAGAAATATTCTGCTTTACATAAATCGAAATTGTTCTTACGAAAATCGACTTTTACCCAGACACTATAGCATTCCATTTAACGATATTCAAATTTTCAATGAGAACAAAATACAAGTTGTGCCGAAGCTAAACTCCATTGAAAATTGAGATCTGGGTATTAATACCAGTGGTTTAGTACAGCTCCCGTCAAAAAAAACGTTACATTGCTCCATCGATGGAACGGGTTAGGTTGCTGGATTTGGCAATCAATTCACAGTTTGGCGCATCTTGCATTTTTTCCGTTTTTAAGAAATGAAACTATTACATTACATTCACCCGTTATTTGGAACAAGAGTTGGGCGCAATCAAACTACATTTTAATCTGATTGAAAGTATAATCTGATTACTTTTGTAGTTTGATAACATTTGGAATTTTCAATCTAACTACATATGTAATTGGATTGAAAGTAATCTGATTACTCTTTTTGAGAAGTTTTGCGGATTGATTTATCTTAGTTGACAAAGGGGAAGGGAGGGGGTCAGAAATGACCAAAAACAAGGTTACGTAATACAGTCTTATAGTGATCACGGTTAATATTATCAATCGGATTATGTTTAAAAAACACTGGTCCCGATCACTAATATTTAACTTAACGTACAATGTATCGTTTTATGTGATCAATATATCTCAATGTTTTTAAAATCTGGTGAAATAACTAAAACACAGATTAGGTTGATTTAAAAAGTTTAAGTAGAATAATTTATTGATTTTAAAATTACAACAATAACAACTATGTGAGACCTGTCTTCATTTTGTGACAATCACATTGGAGTCGGATGTGATCGCATTGTCACTGGAATAAATGTGATCGCATTGTCACTGGAATAAATGTGATCGCATTGTCACTGGAATAAATGTGATCGCATTGTCACTGGGACTCTGATAGACGTGTGTCCGATATTTTTGATCAACAAATGTGATAAATTATTAAATGTGATAACGAGACCAAGTGATGCATATGACATCTCATGATGATCACGATTTGCCAAATCACTTTTTAACTCACAAGTTTTTTTCTCATAATTTTCAGAATTAAATTAAAACCGGTTTTTTTTTCAAAAAAAACCCCAAAGTTTAGGGCCAAGTTGGTGGCAATCCAAAATTTGGAAAATTGTAAAAGAAAAATATGTATTTGTCGATCAATGGTTTACAAGACCCTGATTAAAAATTGGAAATATTAAATATGAGAGACGGATATTTTTTAAAACAAATAACTAGACTAATGATAAATGAGGATAAATGAAACGAGGATAAATGAAATTTTTACAAAAAGTTTATTTTCAATCCTATCTAGTCTACTTCACATACAATCCCATATGATTTGAAAGGGAAAATCGGATTCTTAACTTTTTTATAAAGCACTTTGTGTT
The DNA here is from genome assembly GCA_024610705.1 of Tetragnatha versicolor. NCBI lineage: Eukaryota > Metazoa > Arthropoda > Arachnida > Araneae > Tetragnathidae > Tetragnatha > Tetragnatha versicolor. Next base: position 21,487,033 of record JANDEH010000011.1, on the reverse strand, counting down.
TGGTAAAATACCTTAAGAAAATTATCCTTTGAATATTTAGTTATCACACAAATAATTTTTCAAAGGAAACTTCACCGATCGTTTATTTTATTGAAATTCCAAAATAAATAGAAAATGTCTGATATAAATTAAAAAACTAAACATTAGTTACTAACAAAAATAAACAAAGTTCAAGTATTCCAACAGAAATGTGTTCTGCTTTTTAAAATCAGCAAAATTTGGAAAGCGGAAAGGCCTCATATTCTTTTTAATTCAACTCGAAAACATTCAAATCCTTTCTGTTGTTGTGGTCGAAAAAGACAGAATGAGGAGCGAGGGTTGCTACTAGTTTCGCCTTGGCGGTTGGATGATGGCGACCGTTTTCAGGCTTTTACCTCTAAATTTTCAAACTTCAACTTTGAGCCATGGCTTTATTTAATGACCAAATTAAATGAAACTTGGTATTTAGGGTTTAAATGGTATGGTCTTTCATATGCGGGTATAAAAATTGGGGGTCACCATGAAAAAAGTTGCACTTTATTTTGCGTTTCGCATGAAGACGGCCTCTGAGAGAAAAATAATCAATTAGTGATTTCAAGCTTACAGTAAATCCTGAAAAATGACACCAAAAGCATCTTTCTAACCCCACCCGTTCGCCCGCACATTCTACTGAACGTTTTTTTTTGACGGGAGCTGTACAATATTGCATAACGAATATACTTACCATTAAAGGGTCCTTTTGATTGAAAAATTAATCCAGATTGAGGTTGGCAATCGGACGATAGCGAAAATAGTTCCCGTCGCATCTTTATTTTTTCACAGGTAGTAACAAATTTAAGTGCGTGGCAATTAAATAAAAAAAATTTCAGCCACATTTGACATAACATTACTGAGTATAATGCGTATATTCACGCCAGACAGAAATTTCTCTTGCAAACGAATACTAGTTGAGATGCCAGGTCCCTCGAAAGAAATTTCATAATTTCCAACTCTGACAGATCTTAATTCTACACAAAAAAGTTGTATAGAGGAGATTAGTGAAAACGTCACTTCCGGTTTCTTGTTTTGTTTGGAAACGTTGATTCGATCCGTGATTGGTTACATACGGATCCGTACTGTCCGTACAGTTCACGGAACCAATCACAGACTGAATTTACGTTTCCAAACTAAACAAAAAACGTCACACTAATCTCGTCTATTCCACCTTCAAATTTGTAACTTATGAATTAGTCACATGGTATCTAAAATGTGTTTACTGATGGGCCCCAGTGAGTCGTCTTTCTTTTCGGGGTGGGGAAAGTTCGTCTGCTTAACCCTTTGTGTCCCGACGGGACTTGTAAGTCCCACTTCCCAATGTTCCAAATTCGTCCAATTTTCGTCATGTAAGGCCAAATTTAGTTTACTTATAGTTGCAGTTACGTAAACTTGACATATTTTGGATGAGGAAAATAATTTGAGGCATAAAGGGTTAAGATTTAACTTCTATTCGTTTTATCCCATAAAAACTTTAAGACTCCTTTGTAACATCTGTTTAACCCATGTGATCCTAAGAATAATTTTTAATTAGGAATCGAACCAGTAACTTCTCACACAACGCGCCGAGGCGTACAGGGTGGTTATAAAATAACATACCTACTTTAAAATTCTCTACAGAGGAAACTACTTAGGGAAAAAATCGGAAATTTTAAAGGAGGCTTTTTGAAGGGATGGGAATTTTTTTCAAATAAAAAAATTAGTAAAAATTAATTTAATTTTCTAAATTTTTGTCTTAGCTTTCGGACCGTAATCAGAAAGCTAAAAGGTAAATGTTTTAATGTTTATTCAAACTATCAAATCAGGCACTTAAGGGAAAGTAAAAATTCACGCAATTTTGTTGAGCAAAGGGGATAGTTATAATTTCTTTTTTCCTTAAGTGTCTGATATGCTAGTTTTAATAAACATTTACCTTCTAGACTTCTGGTGACCAGTGGCGGATCTACGGGGGGGGCTTTCGGGCTGAAGCCCCCCCCAAAACGTCTAATATTTTACTAAGTTTGTCAAAACGCAAAAAATCTATATCCGAAATTCGGATGAGGAGTACCAAAACGAGTTGAAGAAGTGGGGTTTTTGACTTAAATTTCCAAAAATTTTCTGGGGAGGACCCCCAGACCCCCCCTTTTGGTACTTGAAGCATGATAATTCACTACCCTTTCCGTATTACCATTAACAAGAAGATTCAATTGGATTATGAAAATTCTTAGCCCCCCCCCGAAACCAAATCCTGGATCCGCCACTGCTGGTGACGGTCCGAAATGCAAGGTAAAAACTTAATTAAATTAATTAATTTACTAATTTTTTTTGTTTCAAAAAAATTCTCATCCCTTCAAAATACCTCCTTTAAAATTTCAGATTTTTCCCACAAGTAGTTTTTTCTATAAAGAATTTTAAAGTATGTATGTTATTTTATAACCACCCTGTACTTAGAAGTCAACTGCCCTTGCGGAAAGGAGATTCACAAAACGTTTTGAAACTCGCTGCCCACCACGCTAGCAGCCTGCGCGCTGTACCGTCGTCGGTTCGATTCCAGCCTAGCTCTGGGTGTATTTTCTCTATCTGTGTGTCAGTAAGTTCTATTTGTGTTTGTCTTACTTGACGAAGGTTTATAAGCGGATCCTTGAGATCAAGCACACAGACCTGAAAATGTAGTATGTCTCCAAACAAACAAACGTTTTGAAAATGGAAGAATAACATGTTTCCCAATTCCACTTCACATCATTTCCTATAGTTAAGTTCTCTGCAGGACAAAACAGAACGTTTGCAAGTCCATTCCATAAATTAAATAACAATTAAATGAAAAACCATCAAACACTCGATCACTTTAGGAGGAGTATTATATAGAGGATTCGATGGATGAGATGGAAAGCAATCTTATTCTCCGCCTCTTGTGACTTGACAAGCTAGCACCACCAGGGCCCCTATCAAAAGGCATACCCAATGTTTTTTCGATTTACATTATTGTCTATGACCGTGGACCTTCTGTTAATCTGCGATTTAAATATGCCCTTTTGAAATAAAGATTTGGTACGCAAGGCCGGAACTGGAAACTTACCCAATTACATTATATTTTAAAAAAGACAAATCTCCTTGTATTTTTGACTCTTAATATAAATAAACCTATAGAGCTGTCGTGCATTGAGAATGAACTATTTGCAGAAGTTTATGGTAATTTGGTAATAATAATTCAAAGTAGGGAACATTTTATATCATATAAGTCATATAAGCAATGTAAATTTCTCCTAACATTCCGATTGCACACAAAATACGGAAATCACCATAGAGGTAATGCTTTTAGATAAAAGAAAACCTGGATCATTTTGTTTGAAAATACCACTTCCATTACATTTCCACACCCTCTCAGGCCTCTATTGAGCACTACACACGACTCTTTTATACTGTCCAAACAACCGCTGTGTATATTTATGAATATCCGTTGTGACAAGGTCCTTTCCCACTGCATAATGAATGGACAATTTTTGTCTCCCGGACATTTGAGATTCAGACACAAAACGGCACGCAATGTGCCCCCTCTTGTCCCCAATCGATTGTTTTTTTGTGCATATCCATATCACAATCATTATTTCTGGAATATATATCGAACTTCATTTTCTGTTTCTCTCAATCATGTTTCGTCTATTTTTTATCTATATACGTATGCCACTTATTGCCTTCTTTTGTTTTCCGCGTATTGCAAAAAGTCGGATTCTTGCTATGTTCTTTTGCATGGGGTATTGAGAGTGGCGTGTCTTTTGTTGTTTCATACGGGAAGGATTCTTGAATAAAGTATGATTCCAAAGCAAATTGTCTTTTGAGGCAAAAGAAAAAGGAGGAAAGATTGAATAGTGGCTTGTCTTTAGCAAAAAAGCTAAAAAAAGTTCTTTAATTGCTAATAATAAATAATACCAACTTTTGTTATTTTGTATAGCTTACGCCAATCTCTTAGGCTTCTTAATTTTTTCATCAACAAGTTTAAAATTGTTATAATGAGAAAAAGGACATTTTTGGTTGAGCAAAATATTGGTTCACATTCTTTTTACACCTTTTTTTCAGCAATTAAAATATTTTACTAAGATAAACAGTATTCGCCTTTAGTCATTTCTCGGGGCTATAGTAGTGGAATCTGAATATTTCTTTATTTTCATCCCTAGAAGAGGGGTCAAATCATCCCTAAACATCTAGGTGGGGGCAAAGCCACGCAATTTTCAGTATTTTTAAGATTGTAGTCGAAAGGGGGCAGATAATCCCGAAATTTCAATTGGAGGTGTTAGATTGAGATCCTACCTACAAAATCAATCCAAGTTTTAACTCTTATCGGTGGTATTTTAGGAGAAATATACAATTTAGTAGAAAAAAAATCGCGGGGCTTTGCCTCGCAAAATGGGCAAAGACCCGCACTTGTAAATTTTGGTGCCTAAGTGAAATAAACATGGATAAAAAGAATTTTTCATTATAAAAACACTAGAAATAATCCTCTTAATGTTGTTTTAATATTTCTAAGCCAACCACCAATATTAAATATAAATATGATCAGTTTTAATGAAAATTGTCAACCTGTTGTAGCAATTCATTTCAGATTGCCTATATATCTTTTAAAAGGGAGAAAGGATGGTTTCAAGTAGAGGGTCGGCATCTCGGACACCTTTATTAACCTCTTTAGAGATCAAGTAGTCTCATTTTCCTTTTGGGACGAATTTCTGAGCTTTTTAAGCTGCGTGGATTTGCCCCAAAACACCTGCGTGGATTTGCCCCGTTTTACTTTGTTTTGAAAAACAAGCCTTATTATTTTTAGACATGTTGAGGCAATTCTTTCAAAATGAAACTGAAGTTGAATTTCTATCTTATCATTGGGCTATTTGTTTGTATTTCTCCTCAAGCCCTATTTTATGTAATGTTTAAATAAAAAATCAGAAAAATTACATCTAAATGATGAAAAACAAACTTACAGCATTTTTTAAACTCATGAGTGACTTAGGGGTACGAACTTTCGTAGAACAATAGGTCACAATAAGACAAACCAACCACCTGGTTTGCAACTTTTAAATCGATCGTTAACAATTAAAAATCGCGGTGCGTGGTTTTGCCCCGTGCAGGGTTTTACCCCCACCTACCCTACATCTCCGAAACGTGTGAATTAACCCACAATAAGCTCACATTTACACTAAAAAAGACCACAGGGTGTGATTTCAGTTTCAAGAAGATATATAGTTTCGTATCGCTTTCTCTTTTGGCTAGCCTTTTCTCATTTTTCATTTACAAACATAAACCTCTGAGGGTCGTTTTGAAAATCACTTCGTTAAAAGCCCCCGAAAGGAAAATAAATTCAACACCGTAATTATAAACTCGCATAAGGCGTTCGCGGGTATTTATTAATTCAAACAAATGCCGCAAACCCACACAATCGCGAAAACAGTTGTTAAGCCTGAATAACAAACATTTCCTCTCCCTCCACGAATTGATGAGGTTTTTAACTAAGAAACCCCCTTTCCCCTTCTCTCATTTAATTAGGTTTTCTCGCAACCAACTCTCGATAAGTTTTAGCCGCCGCCGCTGCTCGCGTGCTTTGCGCCGCGCCGCGCAGAGCAGCGCAAAACCCGTAATTAATCACGGAGCGAATCTGCGCGCAGCAAAAATCTAAAAGCGCGCATATAAAAAGCGCGATAGAAAAAAACTGTCTTTTCTCCGCTTATGGCTATTTAATTGCGCGGAAGATGGGAAGAGGGAGAAAGCTAATTGTTTTTCCCGGAGTAGGAAAGAAATTAAAAGCATCAGAATCGATAATGTATATCTTTTAAAAAGCGAGACGAATGAAACAAATAACCGGTTAATAGGGTTGCGTGAGGGAGCGTCGCTATTGCAGCTATGCTGTTGCGGTCTCGCCTTTTTACCTCTTGCTGGTTTTTTTAATTGTTTGGAGGGGAAAATAAATGGCAGCTATTTTCACACTGAATAATGTAAAAATAAATACGTTCATTTACTTGGAAAAAACTGAGTTACCTTTTTTGCGTTTTGAACTTTGAAATGAATGAAAATAGAGGATATTTTTTAAAGCTCGAAATGGGATATAACAGAAGGTGAATAAACACTGATGTTTAAAGAATACAGTCGTCACGAAATTACTTCAGTATGCCTGATAAATAGTTTAAGTGTCCAACAAAACCATAGTCGCCAATGTGTCCGCATGATGATCACTGAGTTCTGCTTTCCAATGGCTTCCTTTTTTCCACCATAATGAAATTTCAGTTTAATTGTACTTCTCAATCATTAATTTTTTTGGTTGAATTGGTTTTGAATTGATTATTTGAAGGTATTACAAAGGCTAATTGATATAGAGTGCTGTGAAAAGATCACAAGTTAAAGTAAAATTTTTAAAACTAGCATGTTTATAATTTCTTCTGCATCAATGAACCTTACCATCTGTGACCAATTTGTCAAAGCCATTTCAATTTCATTTAATGTCATTTGACATTTCTATTTTTCAAGTCTTTATAGAGCGTTCCGTACAATTCCTGTGCTTCCCAATCCCTACCAAGAAGTTTATTACATTGTTTTGGCGTGACCCCACGGGTATTGATGATCTAAAATAATTAGACACTTAAAAATCGATAAAAGTATCTGGTATCATCACTGTAAAAATATCTGGAACATTTCTTGGAAAAACTCGGCCGTTAGGTAGCCCATATTTTTAGGCAGTGTTCCAAAAAAAATAACAGGAACGTTACAGCAAAAATTTTGAAACGTTTCAGAACTACTGGTATATTTCTAAGTAACTGATATTCCTAAGGAACGTAACGATTTTTTACGTAACGTTCCTGTTATTAACCTGGAACATTACTTAGAAGAATTGTGCATTGTGCAACCCAGATGCCCAGTTTTTCCAAGGGAAATTCCAGAATTTTTTACAGTATACATTACAGCTCACACAAAAAATATTTACACATAATCTTTCCTTTGAGTCATTTATATTCTATTTTTTATTCATTCAATTTTCTTCTGCATATTTCATATTGTAAGTATATAGTATTTCATAATTCTCGCTCATTTAGGGTCGGAACAAACTCCATGCTAGTCCTCTCATCTTGATAATTATCTTAACGACTTTTTTATGGGTGGCGCTATTTAAGTCGCTCAGTGTGTTCCGACCATAGAGTTAGTACAAATATAGAGACAGCTTACTCTTCTCGGTCAGGCAACCTTGCATGTCGAAAAAGTCGGACCTGTGTGAGTGGCGGAAGTCAATTTTAACATGGGAGCTCTCGTAGGCGGGTCAAGTGTGAGTGGCAGAACGAAACCGAAAAACCGGTCACACTTTGAACAGCGTAGAAGATGTTTAAGCTGTCTCTATATTAGTACTAACTCTATGGTTCCGACCCTTAGACAAACGCTTACCAGTTTTTACATAGTCAAACCTCCAAAACATCTCCGCAAAAAAGCACGCGCACCCGGACGAATCCAAGTTCATTAATTCACTCAAAGAGAGGGGGAAGGTTCAGGTTGTCCTAATAAACCTCTCGCGATAGAGCCGCACTTTTAATTAGTGGGGCGTGTGAGTGGTCAAGGGCGGGGGTAATTAAAAGATAAGAAGGATTTATCGATTCCGAAATTACAGCTGTCAATTGGAGCAGCGCACAATGGGCATATCGATCCACGAGGGTCGTATAATTACAGGCGAGGAACGCCAGGCATCCGGAGGCCTACACGATCAAATCATTGTCCGATGGATGACTCCCACTCATCCATTCATCCATTCCGCGAAATTCATCCCCTCCTTTACATATTAATCTCCCCAAAAAGGCGCGGAATTAATGGAAAAACTAATACCGTGAGATTTCGTCAACGCGTTGTTTTTAATTATACGTTTTTTGGTCTAATTATTCGAGGGTTTTTATTATTTGTGGATGCGTTTTCATTACGGCACTAAAAAAGTTTTTTTCCCGTTTTTTCATCATTATCATCCGTTTCTTTTCCGTTCTATCGCTATTGTTCTGTTTTTTTTTCTTCTATCTAATTTTCTTATCGATTTCATTATGGTGCGGCGGATGAATTCTAATTATAAAACGCTTTTTCTCCGCTTCTTACGCGTTAATGCGTCGCCAGAAAACCAAATGCGTTCGAATCATCTAAAAAAAAGGATGATTGCCCCCCATTCAGTAATTAATCGCGCGGGCCTAATCGATCCCATTGTCCCCCAAAAAGGCCCGGCCCGGGACAATGGAGATTCTCTTTCAAAATAGCATGACCCCCTTACTAATTCATTTGAACCCTAATATTAAACTCCTAAATGCCTTTCAAGTTTCTTATGTGCGATGTGGGGTTTTTTTCCTTTCGTCATTGAATTTTTATCAGTTACGTTTTTTTCTCACTGGGGAAAAGAATAAAATTTATTCCCGTCTTTGAAAAACATCTCGCATAATTGCGTGGAAACAATGGGCAAAACTGAAAAAATTAGTTATGAATGCCCTATCTCGATGCAAACTATAAACTTAGTATAGGAAAAAATGTCTTTTTTAGGTCTTTTTAATATTCAAGTTTGATTCATAATCATCATCAAACATATTCAGAGTTAATACGTCGATGGCACTAAATTTTACAGATAGGTTATTTTTATAGATGAGTCCCCAAATGTGTATAAAACAATCGGGTAAAATAAAACCCCTTTAAAAAAAGTTACATTAAAAGTATGAAGATATTTTAAAAAGTTGTTGAACTTAGCAGAATCCTTTTAATGATGCAATATAAAAATGTAGATAACTTATGACCATAAAATTCTGTACTTTATGAATCCTGGTTTGAACCCATGAAATATTTTTTATCAGAAGCACAAAATAAATATCAAACCTTTCTTGTTAATAAACGTTTTTATACAGAAAATATGTAAGCAGAGGACATAGAAGTGGCTCTTATATAACAGAAAAAAAAACATTTTAACTTATCGCTTGCCCTTTGCAACTTATTTCATGAGATATTACAATTACTTGACCAAGCTTGTAAGGTAATCCATAGTTTTATTACAGAAGTCAGAAGTTTTTAAATATTGTTTAAAATTTGGAACTTTTTTAAACTTCTATCTTTAGGAAGTTATAAAATCTTTTGGGTATAAAAAAACTGCATTTCAACCCAGAAAAACCTACCTAAATTCATAAATTTAAATTTAAATAATAACAATAATGAAATTAAATGCCCTTAAGTTCAGTCTTATACTAATAACAATTTTTATAAAATATTTTATTTACTCTTATTTGTACTTTTCACCAAATTTTAAGTGATTTCAAATGTGCTTTCACAGCATACAATATACTTAATGGAAAATTGCAGCATCTCTTAAAATTCTGAATATTCAATTTTAAATTATTAAAAATTATCTTTTGATTCCAAAAATACGCTTGTCTTTTCCCACAAATTTCTTTTTAGTTAATTATGAGATATTTTATTACAGAAAGCTCCTAACAGTGTGACGTTGCATGTGCCTCTTTAGTCCAGTAACTTGGTAGTTTTTTCAGGAAAAAAATACAGAAGTTTTTTTCTCGACGGTTTTATATGTTTTCGAGGGTGCTGAATCCGAATCTGAACTTTGCATACAAAATTTCGAATGGCATTTTGGTGAAAATTCGGAAAAACCCTGAAATTTCACTTCATTTTTTGGTTTTTTGTTTGTAGAACGGAAAGTATGGGTTTCTCATGAAAATGTTAAATACAAAAAATAAAGATGATGAAACAAGCTACAAAATTGTCAATTACAACGTTTTTGTCAGACTAATAGTTCGGCCGCTAGAGCGCGTTGAAAATAGGGCAAAATTTGCGCCTGCGGGTAAAAATCCAGAAAATCGAACTTTCATCTAAAAAATAAAGTATTTTTTTAAATAAGGTACTTTAAAAACTAGTTTTATAATGTTTCACATGAAATAAAACATCTATTTATTCCATTAATTAGTATTTCAATGCATTTTCCTCAGCAATTTTCCTTAAGAACGCAGTTTCAATAGAAGACAATAGTGTAATGATAAGTAAGTCGCTTGTTGAAGAAAACGTACAGAAGTTTTTTTCTCAACGGTTTTATATGTTTTCGAGGGTGCTGAATCCAAATCTAAACTTTGCATACAAAATTTCGAATGGCATTTTGGTGAAAATTCAAAAAAACGCTAAAATTTCACCCCATTTTTTGGTTTTTTGCTTGTAGAACGGAAAGTATGGGTTTCTCGTGAAAATGTTAAAAGTAAAAAATAAAGATGATAAAACAAGCTATAAAATTGTCATTTACAATTATTTTGTCCGACTAATAGTTTGGCCACTAGAGCGCGTTGAAAAAAGGGCAAAATTCACCCTGGCGGTTGAAAAATCCAAAAAATGACCCTTATATTCCTAAAAAAGTCATATTTCGATTTAGATAACTAAGTAAAACTACATTTATAATTTCTTTCATGATATAATCCTACTATTTATCCATAATATTATTTATTCAATGAATGTTCTTTAGGAATTCCCTCCCAAAACGCAGGTTTTTTAGGCAAAGAAAAATCCAGTTATTTTCTCTTTTGTCCTAGCTACCGATTCCCAATGAAAACTTGTTAAGCCTTAAAAGTTAATTTTTTATCTACTATACTCATTGCTTTTTATATTATCCTCTCCTGCTCACAAACTTATAAAATTTATGAATCATTTTTCTTTCTGGAAAACTATAATTTTCTGTTGTAGATTATAAAAACTCCTGGCATGATTATTAGTAATGATACCAAAATTCACAATAACTTCTTGACAAGTGCAATTATAATATTTATTTATCAGTTTCTACACCCAGGAACGTGAATCCAATTGATTTGTTAGGGAACTATAATTTTCTGTTGTAGATTATAAAAACTCCTGGCATGATTATTAGTAATTAATATGTCATATTCCGATTATATAAAAAGTCATATTTCGATTTAGATAACATAACTAAGAAAAACTACATTTATAATTTCTTACATAATAAAACTCCATTCCCGAATGAAGCAAACCATTATGTTCATCACTTTAAAGAATATACTAGAGGATGATTTTCTGTGGCCATGTAATTTTATATTATAACCAAGTTATGCTTAATTTCATCCCTAACAAATCAATTGGATTCACGTTCCTGGGTGTAACTGATAAATAAATATTATAATTGCACTTGTCAAGAAGTTATTGTGAATTTTGGTATCATTACTAATAATCATGCCAGGAGTTTTTATAATCTACAACAGAAAATTATAGTTTTCCAGAAAGAAAAATGATTCATAAATTTTATAAGTTTGTGAGCAGGAGAGGATAATATAAAAAGCAATGAGTATAGTAGATAAAAAATTAACTTTTAAGGCTTAACAAGTTTTCATTGGGAATCGGTAGCTAGGACAAAAAAGAAAATAACTGGATATTTCTTTGCCTAAAAAACCTGCGTTTTGGGAGGGAATTCCTAAAGAACATTCATTGAATAAATAATATTATGGATAAATAGTAGGATTATATCATGAAAGAAATTATAAATGTAGTTTTACTTAGTTATCTAAATCGAAATATGACTTTTTTAGGAATATAAGGGTCATTTTTTGGATTTTTCAACCGCCAGGGTGAATTTTGCCCTTTTTTCAACGCGCTCTAGTGGCCAAACTATTAGTCGGACAAAATAATTGTAAATGACAATTTTATAGCTTGTTTTATCATCTTTATTTTTTACTTTTAACATTTTCACGAGAAACCCATACTTTCCGTTCTACAAGCAAAAAACCAAAAAATGGGGTGAAATTTTAGCGTTTTTTTGAATTTTCACCAAAATGCCATTCGAAATTTTGTATGCAAAGTTTAGATTTGGATTCAGCACCCTCGAAAACATATAAAACCGTTGAGAAAAAAACTTCTGTACGTTTTCTTCAACAAGCGACTTACTTATCATTACACTATTGTCTTCTATTGAAACTGCGTTCTTAAGGAAAATTGCTGAGGAAAATGCATTGAAATACTAATTAATGGAATAAATAGATGTTTTATTTCATGTGAAACATTATAAAACTAGTTTTTAAAGTACCTTATTTAAAAAAATACTTTATTTTTTAGATGAAAGTTCGATTTTCTGGATTTTTACCCGCAGGCGCAAATTTTGCCCTATTTTCAACGCGCTCTAGCGGCCGAACTATTAGTCTGACAAAAACGTTGTAATTGACAATTTTGTAGCTTGTTTCATCATCTTTATTTTTTGTATTTAACATTTTCATGAGAAACCCATACTTTCCGTTCTACAAACAAAAAACCAAAAAATGAGGTGAAATTTCAGGGTTTTTTCAAATTTTCACCAAAATGCCATTCGAAATTTTGTATGCAAAGTTCAGATTCGGATTCAGCACCCTCGAAAACATATAAAACCGTCGAGAAAAAAACTTCTGTATTTTTTTCCTGAAACACCCTATTTTTGACACCAAGTTACTGGACTATCTTGGAAATGTTGGAAACACAGTTTTCGTTGAAACACTAGGCTGTAAAAAAACTAGAGCTCAGTATTTCAAAGCGGAATGATAGTAAACAAGGCACATTTGACGTCACAAGCTGTTTCATCTCAGACAGAAAAGAAGCTATTTTTAATTGAAAATAACTTAAAATTTAGGGCTTTGAAAGGGAAATTAAAATGTTTTTTGAAGCTTTTAAGCCATTCTAAATACATTAAGATTAAAATAAATTGACTGCAATTATCCATTAAAAGGTTTTTAACTTTTTACCTTCAAATCTAAAACACTAGACCTAGAGCAAACATATAGAGTTGGATGTTAAATTAAGTCAATGGCCAACAGGAAGCATTTTTCTCCCCCCCCCAACACTTTCCATTCCACACGATCACTCCCCCTCAGTCCCTTCATACCAGGAATGTAATTAGAAGAAGGTGTCAAGAGCCCCCCTGGTGGAAATATTTTCACATCACAAACAGCGAAAAAAAATCTGGAGCTGATAGGTTTTTGTCGCCGACAGTTTTTCTCTGTAGGGCGACATATAAAAACCGGTGAATGAATTTAATGAACTGTAATAGGGGAGTTAGTGAATCATGTGATTTAAATAACAATGGTTGGAGGATGATGATGATGATGATTGTGGATGATGAAAAAATGCGTGCTCTGGCGGCTTTTGTTGGCTTTTTGGCTGCATGGAGAGGTGTGGGTGGAGTCTACCGCTGTTCTCTTTTCGGTTGGGATAGAGTCGTGGTTGTGGGGAATTTGGAAGTCGTATAAGGAAGTGATGTTGTTAAAGGGGGTCTATTTGAAAATGTTGATAACAATGCAAAAAAGCCATCTCTGAACGGTACAGTGTTTCATATATTGGGACTAAGAAAACATGAATTACCTCGTAATTCTTCATCTTACCTAAAATTTCATTAAGTAAGAAGGGTTGAAATATTTGTGAATTTTATAGTAAATTCAAATATGAAATTTTTTCAATGTCTGTTGAATGACTTGTTGTACTTTGATTCTTAAGGTAATATAAGGCAAAGTAACTATAAAGTCCTTGCTTGCAATTACATTTAATTTATATTATGTTTAGAAGTATCATATTGATAACATCTACTGTAAAAGAAATCGGAGCAAAATATTGCAATTTAAAATCTGAAGTAGATCGATTGTGTTCTTAGAGTGGTTGGTTGGTTGGTGGCGTGTCCATCAGAGTACTTATGAGGAGATCATATATATTATATCTTCCTTCTTTTGATGAGAATAATATTTACTATGGGAATTTTATCATACTGTGCGTAGACGGACTGTGTGCATCTATTCGAAATACAATTTTGAAAATCCAGTTATTATTGTGCGCGTAATGGAACTTTGAAACGTCGGTTCTTCTGGCCGGGGCGCCCGGATTTCGTCTCCCACGTGAGGTCCGCTTTCTCCGGCAGGGCTTTCTTCTTGATTCCCCTGCTAGGCTTAGTGATTCTGCTACTTGTGGATTGTTTACCTTGTGATTTCGTGTCGGATAGGCTTGGCATTGATAATGGATGCTATAATGGATGCTGCTTCTAAACTCAAGATGGAGGAGGGCTTGACCAAAATTGTGAATGAAGCCCTTGATGATTTGACTGCGATTTTTTTGAAGATTGGTGATAAAAGATCTTGTGCGGCTGCTGATAAGACTAATTTCACGAATATAACTGGAAAGATCTCAAAGACTTGTGAACGTTATGAGGAATTATTACTGAACCGTGAAATATCTTCATTGTCCTCATCTGCTGTACTCTCGGGATTGACTGATTTGGGTAGGCAGTTTTCGCTATTGACGCTGAGATTGGACAGCATGGAGAACAAAATTGAAAATCTGATGCCTACACGGATGAGTGTACAGTCATCAGCTAATACAGAGCTAACGCCTACTTATGCAGCTGTGACTGCATCTGGAACTTTCTCAGATAGAGCGAGATCGTCATCGAGCAGCAACATGGTTTCTAAACAACCATCGGCTAATACTGAGCAAACGTCTACTTATGCAGCTGTGACTGCTTCTGGAACTTTTTCAGACAGAGTCAGATCGTTATCGAGAAGTAACACGGTTTCTAAAACCAACAACGATACAGGAAAGGTTTATCAAGCTTCATCTAACTACCCAAATCGAAATAGACTTGTAATTAGTGGCTCAAACAAGAACTCTGGCATAAAAACTGTTGGTAAACTTCCGCGAAGAAGGGCCCTGTTTGTCTCAAGGTTAAGCCCCGAAACAACGGAATCCATAGTTAAAGAAAGTTTAAGTTTTTTGCATCTTGAATATCTCAACTGTCGTAGACTTAAATCTAGATTCCCATCTTATGCTTCATTTCATATTGAAACTTTTGAAAATGACTTTGAAAAACTGTTGGATGAATGTGTATGGCCCGAGGGCTGCATAGTCTCCGAATTTAGGGGCCGCTTGAGAAATGATCAAGTATATAATTTGTGTGATCCTGTTGATCTTGGTTCACCTCAAACTCCCTGTGTTGATCCCCCCAGTGAATCTGAATCATGACTGAAAATCCTATATCAAAATGTACGTGGTTTGAGAACGAAGCTACATGATTTTTACAGTTCTGTATCCTCTGAGGACTATGACATTATTTGTGTTACCGAGTCTTGGCTTTGCAGTGAAATTGACTCTGGTGAATTATTTGATGATAGATATATAGTTTATCGGAGAGATCGTGATCCAACTACAAGCGGTTGTGAACGTGGGGGTGGTGTGTTAATTGCTGTCAAGAAATGTTTTCCTTCCTCTCATATCCTATGCGTTAATTTGGATTTGGAATGTTTATTTGTTAGAATTAGTTTAAAGTGTGGACGGAATTTACTTCTTTGTGTTATTTACATACCGCCTCAGGCAAATGTTGATACCTATATTAAATTTTTTGATTACTTTGAAAATTTCCTTACTGATCAAAATATTTTCATCTGTGGTGATTTTAATCTACCTCTCAAAAAGGATTCCCTAAACGGTGGTTGTCTTGGACACTCTTTAATTGAGCTATCTAATTTTATGAATTTGTACAACTTGACTCAGGTTAATAATGTTTTAAATTTTAATGATAAATATTTAGACTTGTTTTTAACTAATATCAATATGTGCGATCTAATAGTTGAGCGTAATGACAGACCTATGGTTTCTGAGGATCCTCATCACCCTGCTCTTTCTGTTTTTATTAATTACAAACCTGTTCGCATGGGCGATGCCGATTCCAAGGTCTTTGGATTTGATTACAAAAAGACGAATTTCCTGTATATGTGGTTTTTATTGGGTTCTGTTGATTGGAATTTTCTTAATACTTTCTCGGATATAAATATTGCGATTGATAAATTTTATGATGTTCTTTTTGATATTCTTAGCAAAACTATTCCAGTCAGGGTATCTAATAACAAATACCCTTTTTGGTACTCATCCGAGACCAGATGTTTATTAAAAAAGAAAGTTCGTGCTCGTAAAAATCTAAGAAAAAATAATAATTCTGATACTGTTAATGAATTTAAATATCTGAGGTCTGCCCTGAAAACGAGTATAAAAAATGATTATCTTAATTATGTATCTTCTCTTGAAAATAACCTAATTTTAGCTCCTAATAAATTTTGGTCATACTTTAAAAATAAAAGCACTGACTCGGTAAAGGCATCTTATAATGGTAGGGAATCCGAAGACCATCTTGAAATCTCAAATATGTTTGCTCAATATTTTAGTTCTGTGTATAAAGGTAGTTCTGAATTTTTTGGACCGATTACTTCTGATCATAGCTTTAATCCTTGTTTTTCTGATATGGTAAGAATTGGTAGAATTTCTCATGATGATGTTTTGTCTGCTATAAAAGAATTGAAATCAACTTTAACTATTGGTGTAGATAATGTGCCCTCTTTTATCATCAAAGGCTGTTCTGACTTTTTTATTTATCCTCTTTTAATTTTATTTAATTTATCACTTAAAACGAATTGTTTTCCTTATGTTTGGAAACAAACTAAAATAATACCTATTCATAAAAAGGGTAACCTTATTGATTGTAAAAATTACAGGCCTATTGCCATCTTGAGTCCTTTTTCAAAGATTTTTGAAAGTATTGTGTATAAAAAAATTTTTGGTCAAGTTAGTTATCTAATCTCTCCCTTTCAACATGGTTTTATGCCTAAACGATCTACTTCAACTAATCTACTTTGTTTGCACAGTAAAATTATTTCTGCTTTTGAAAGCGGGACTCAACTTGACGTTATATACACGGATTTTTCTAAGGCCTTTGACTCAATAGATTTTGGTATTTTATTGAGTAAATTAAATAATTATGGTTTCCATGAAAATTTTATTGAATGGCTATTTTCCTATTTAAACGATCGTTCTTTATATGTTTACTTTAAAAATGCCATTTCCGGTAGGTTCACAAATACTTCTGGTGTTCCCCAAGGTTCTAACCTTGGACCCTTACTCTTCATTTTATTTATTAATGATCTCTGTAATGTATTTAAAAACTCTGAATATTTATTTTTTGCTGATGATTTAAAAATTATGAAACCTGTAAAAACTACTCTTGATGCCTTAAATTTACAACTTGATCTAAATAATCTACAACAATGGTGTGCTATTAATGGCTTAGATCTCAATATAGCTAAATGCTCGGTTATTTCTTATGCTCGCTTATCCAATCCTCTTATGTATATGTATCAGATAAATAATTCAAATCTAAATCGTGTAAATACTACAGATCTGGGTGTCATTTTTCAATCTAATCTTGATTTTTCTTCTCATATAGACAGTATGGTTTCTAAAGCATATAGAAAACTTGGATACTTAAAACGCAAAACAATTAATTTTTCTAATGAACGAACTTTAATAATTCTTTATTATTCATTGATACGCTCAACCCTAGAATATTGCAATATAATATGGAATCCCCATTACAATAACAAAATGATTTATATTGAAAGAGTGCAAAATAATTTCCTTCGTTATCTTTTTTATAAAAAAAATAGTTATTACCCTCATGATATTTCTTCTTCTAGTCTTGCTAAGTCCTTTAATATTCCATCCTTGAGATCTCGTAGGGATCTGTCTTGTTTATTATTCTTTTATAAAATTCTTAATAATTTATTTGATTGTCCTGACATTTTGTGTTTAATTCAGTTTTCTGTTAATAATTATAATTTACGCAAAAAATATCTTTTCGCCAGTCCATTTTCTAAATTTAATTATATTGCCAGTTCTCCTATTAATAGATTTTACATGATTTTCAACATGCAATGTAGTGAAATTGATATTTTTTCGGTGTCTTTTAGTGCTTTTAAAAGATTATGTGAAAGTGTTTTATTCAATTAATTTTTCTTGTTTTTTTTTTCTCCCTTTCACCACTGTAAATGGATTTATCTGTTGTGTGTGTAAATATTTAAATAAATTGTTTTTTACGGATTTCCTTCAAAGATTTTTCTACATACAATAAAGTCTGTCTACCCCGGCTTGGCGGAGAGAACAATGGGCAAAACCGGTTTTCTCTGCCTTCCGCAATGCTATCTCCTCCGCCAAGCGAGGACAAACAAACTTTACAACTATAAATTTAAAATGTCATAGCTTTAAAATATTACATAGGTACTGGTATACTAAGGTACGTCGAACCGCACTTATTTCAGCGGACCAAATCGTAATAGTGCGGAAAACTTGCCTACCCATAACAGTAACTCGTGTGGGAAATTTTAGCCCCATCAAATAATATCTTCTGTTCTGAACCTCGGCCTAAAGTTTTGAATTTTTACCAAAAATTAGCTATTTTGCAATATTTCTTACAGTTCTGGGGCCTTCTGATGCACCGAATTTTTTCAGGAGGTGTGGTAGATGTCTAGAGGGATTATTCCGTGAACCCCATCCTTATTTCCACTTTTCCCCCTACGCGAGCGGGGGTTTTGTGGGCGAGCGCGCTGCTGGTAATGTTGGCTTACCCTCCAAACTCCAACGCTGCGGCCGTCTGCGTAGCCCCTTTTGTGCATCAGAACCTCACATAAACCAATTATTTTCATGAAAGTGACCCATAAACCACCATTGAGCGGTATCTTTCCATCAGGTTCCATGTATTTATTATTATTTTTTATTTTTTTTATTTACATTATTTCCTATTTTACAAACAAATTTTTTATTGCAATCTACTTTTTAGCAAACTGAAACTGTCAGTAGAAGGTAGATGGGAATGGTAATGTATTGCGTTTAAATGGTGCAGATCAGTGGCGGCTCGTCCATAGGGGCTGCGGGGCTGCAGCACCCCCAACCAAAATTTCCCGAAATTCCAATTTTTATTTGCTTTACAATATTTAAAAAATTATCTATTTCCCCCTTTAATCTTTATCCTTTATAATCCTTTTTCGATTAATGATTCTCTGCTATGCCGTCTCGCCAACAGATTTCTTTCCGGGTCGATCAGCCCCCGCAGATATACCTATCGTGGTATAAAACACTATCTCTATCGTATCAAATCAAAATATCAAGAATTTAGCATGCGAATCTGTTAGGAGAAAAGGGGCTGCTTTTCAGCAGCCCCGACCAAAAGAATGATAGAATTTCTCTTGAGAGAGCTGTGAAAAAAAACTGAGGGAAGAAGAAAAATATACGATTTCTTCTACTAATAAATCACATTGGCTTTTTAGCTTTTCTTACTCCAACACTGTTTTAATTTTATTTATAGCTTCTTTTTTTTTCTTTTCAACAGAGAGAAAAAATCTATTCTGATGTTTCGGCAAGTCAATAAAGATTTAGGTTTACTTTTTTGTAGCCACGTTTTTATTTCTTTTAATAATGAACAAATTTAATTTGAAATGTAGATTTTAGTTTATATTCGCTTGATAATCTTCAACTTCGTAATAATCAGATATACACAGGAATATAGGCAAGTGACAGTTTTTGAATATTTAATTATTAAGTGGGACATCGAAATTTTATATTGTTCCCATATTTTCTACTTGATTTTTTCCACGTTTTTGTTTAAAAGAAATATTTTTTGGCATTATATCGCCATTATACGTTGCCAACTTGGTACCGCCGGAGCAGCACCCCTTATAATTTTACCTTCGAGCCGCCACTGGTGCAGATATAAAGTCAGATTTCATCTGCGGGGAACCTCTTTTCCTTTACTTATGAGAAGATCTGACGAAAACCTTCCGAGCAAGAGGAACCCTTGGTGGTATTACTAGAAAAAATTCCGGAGAGTTATATTCATTTCTCGGGGGGAATTTGAGTTAGTTTCAGTGTTTTTTTTTAAACAAGTAAACATATCTCCATATCCCCCTTGATTACGCCCATGGCACCACACACCTTGCTGTAAGCTCTAGTAACTAACTGCAGTACCTTTTTCTTCGCTGAAACGGTGACTTTGAGATTTCTAAATCATCACCGTCCTATGTTAGCCCCCCTATCAGTTCCTAAGAACTTGTGGAACCGTAATCTAAGCACTTTCCCAAGCTATCATTTCAACATAGCGTTTAGCTTTGATAGCCTAAGCTGCGAAAGCCCGTACTTACAACCAATGACATGATTTCTGAAAGGCCCATTCCATAAAACTAATCAGATAAATTTGAGATATAATTCATTATATTTGTTTAGAGGTAGCTTAGTGCCCCCCTTGTTTGCACTGAGAGCCTCGATCCCTAAATGTGCATTGTCAGAAGAGGTAAATCAGCAAACTTATTTTCATCGATTACTATATTCAGAAATTCCAACTTATCTCATCTAGCTCCAAGGGGTAAACAGTCGATGGGGGTCTGGGTGTACGTTACGACGCTATGGTTCAATGTTATACTTTAACTTTAAAAGTCCATTAAAGACGGTACGTGACATCTCTTTGATTCAGTATTGGAAAACATCTTGCTGGGCATGATGACTGATTACAAGATTTATGTTAGAGAAAATACTCTACAAGATTTTGTGGGCAAGAGAATAAGAATTTGGTTGTAAGTGTTCGCAGCTTAGGCATAACAATGTTAAAATGATAGAGTGGGAAATTGCTCTCATAACGGTTCCACTAGTTCTTAGGAACTGATAGATGGGCTAACATAGGACAGTGGGGATTTGGAAATATCGAAGTAACAGTTTCAGCGAAGAGAAACGTTCTGCAGTTATAGTTAACTAGAGCTTCCGGCAAGGTGTGGGGTGCCATGGGCGTAATCAAGGGAGATATGGGGACACATTTACTTGATTGAAAAAAAAAACACTGAAATTAACTCGAATTCCCTCCGAGAAATGAATATAACTCTCCGGAATTTTTTCTAGCTATACCACCAAGGGTTGCTCTTGCTCGGAAGGTTTTCGTCAGATCTTCTCATAAATGAAGGAAAAGAGGTTCCCCACAGATAAAATCTGGCTGTATATCTGCACCATTTAAACGCAATATATTACCATTCCCATCTACTTTCTACTGGCACTTTCAGTTTGCTAAAAAATAGATTGTAAAAAAAATTTGTTAGTAAAATAGGAAATAATGTAAATAAAAAAATTTTAAAATAATAATAAATACATGGAACCGGATGGAAAGATACCACTCAATGGTGGTTTATGGGTCACTTTTATAAAAAGAATTGGTTTATGTGAGGTTCTGATACACAAAAGGGGCTACGCAGACGGCCGCAGCGTTGGAGTTTGGAGGGAAAGCCAACATTACCAGCAGCGCGCTCGCCCACAAAACCCCCGCTCGCGTAGGGGGAAAAGTGGAAATAAGGATGGGGTTCACGGAATAATCCCTCTAGACATCTACCACACCTCCTGAAAAAATTCGGTGCATCAGAAGGCCCCAGAACTGTAAGAAATATTGCAAAATAGCTAATTTTTGGTAAAAATTCAAAACTTTAGGCCGAGGTTCAGAACAGAAGATATTATTTGATGGGGCGAAAATTTCCCACACGAGTTACTGTTATGGGTAGGCAAGTTTTCCGCACTATTACGATTTGGTCCGCTGAAATAAGTGCAGTTCGACGTACCTTACTGGTATACTCCCTTCTCTATTAACAGGGAAATCAAGATTTTGTTTCAAAGGCACAAAGTTATAAAATCCCAAAATGAAAAATTCATGAAATTTTTTACGTTTTAGCTAAACATAATATAAATAATAAAAATTATAAATAAAACAACATTTTATGTGCACTTATATAGCTCTTTTAATAATAATTCAGATTTTTCATAATCCAATTTGTTTTCCCGATATAGTTTATGGATTTTAAAAAAAATTTCACACATCCTGCCTGATACTGTGTAAAACAACTCTTCCAGTGAAAAAATATATTATCAGCTTTCTAACATTATATTTTGCTTTCATAATAAACTTCTAAGAGTTCAGATACATTTAATCTGAAGGCAGCAGCAATACCCCGAAAAAGGCATGATAGATTTATACCTCCCTTAATTACATCCACACCATTCCAGTTTTATATATAAACGTCACACCCGAACGCCTTTTCACGGACAAAAGCCTCTGATCCATCCCCAACCTTGTATCAGCATCAAATCAGAGACCCGACCTCCCCCCTGTAAAGGGGGCTTCGCTGCCCTGACCTCCGACTCCCCCGCTCGTATATCTCACATAATGGAATATTTCTCTGGGGCCTAGTGTTAATTCCCCCATCCCCTCTTGTCCTTTTCAGTGGAGATCCTTTTATTTGTAGTTCTTTTCAATCTGCCTCATATTATGCGCCATTAGACGGGTACGTAAACGTTTGGGACTATTATTGAAAGACTTTATTACGTGGGGTGACTTTTTTCTTCCAGAGGAAGTCGCAATTGAGGGTGACTTTTGGGGGAGGGTGGCTTCCAAATGAGCAGTTTTGAGGGGGCTTGGTGTCTTTTTTGTGTCCATTCTTGATTGGGTTATTTGCGCTGAATAGGCACTGATTTTGCTGTAGAGCAGCGTTTCTCAACCGGGGTTCCGCGGAACCCTGGGGTTCCGCGAGGGTTCCTCAAGGGTTCCGCAAGGGACCCGAAAATCTTTTTTTGTTCTGGTTTATATTTTAGAATAACCCTCTAAATAAATTAGGCATCAGCCAGCCAAATGTGAGCAAGTGTTTTTCCGTTGAACATTTTCTTCTGTAGCCCTTGGGTGTTCTACGAAGAGTTTGAAAAGAAGATTAACACTAGTTTAAAGGTGAATTTCAAAATTAATTTCTGAGAGGAAGGACCCCTGCCCCCTTGATATTTGGCGCTAATTATTTTTCCCCTTGAAAATTCTGTGTTTTATTAGGAACTGTTCTTTTCATATGTAACCCAAAGGTTCTTAAAATACACTGAAACTCTACTTTAATTTCTTAACTATCTTTTAAATTTCTAGGGAGAACTCACAAACTTCTATCTATAATTTTGACGTCTGTTATACAGCGATTTTCCCTTGAACATTCTGCTGTCTCAAGTAGCTTTTTCTCATTGGGAGAAAAAGCTCTTTTTCCCACAGGAGAAAAAGCTCTTTTTCCCACAGGAGAAAAAGTTGGAAAGGAGATTAAACACTAGTTTACAGGGTAATTTTACAAATAATAAATTCTGAGAGGACAAAATTGTTATTGTTTCGGGGGAGGGATCCTGCCCTCCCCCAAAATTCGGACTAGGCATATCAAAATACGTTAAAACCCTGTTATTTAGGGTGAATTTTTTAAAATTTTTCTGGGGGAGGGCCCCCAAACCCCCCTTTAGTACATGAAATTGTATTACTATTTTCAATTTCTTATAATACTTTAATGAAAATTGTAATCCTACCTAAAAATGCAAATCCAAAATTTGGACTAAATGTACCAAAAACGAGTTAAAACCTAGTTTTTAGGGTGGGATTTCTGAAAATTTTCTGGGGGAGTACCCCCAAACCCCCTTCCTACTCGGAATTTTATTAATCACAATTTTTATCATATTATGTTCTCATGAATACAAATTTCACATAAAAATTTATTAAAAAGCTATGTTAAATCTATTTTAAAAATACTTTTAAGGTGTTGAGTAATAATTTTGGGCCCCTCCCGAAATAAATTTCTATACACGCCACTGTTGTATGGACGCTAGGGTTCCCCGGAGCTTGATCATTATCAAAAGGGTTCCGTGAGAGTAAAAAGGTTGAGAAACGCTGCTGTAGAGTGTAGAAGGAAGGGGTGAGAGTAGTATAATATGTTGACTTCTGGAATAAAATGGTTCCCGTAAATTGACATGTTGACTTTTGGCATAAAAATTTTTTACCCTGATGACTCATTACTCGCTTTTTCTCGTAATGAGTCATCAGGCTAAAAAATTTTTAAGCCAAAAGTCAACTTGTCAATTTACGGGAACCATTTTATTCCAGAAGTCAGCATATTATACTATGGTTAAATTTATTTCTTGTGTTACCTGTCTAATACTCCTAGAATCTTTCTTCATCCAACTATAAGACAACCCTGCTTATTTCCAACAGCGATGATCCGTCGCACGTTTTAGTCTGTAAGATATTCTCGTAGCGAATATTTTTGTGTGCACATATTCGCTACTCGAATATCCTACAGGCTTTGAGCTTTTCAGAAAATTACTTATTCTGCTTGAAGACATTTACTTTAAAACTTATGTTTTCTAATTTCTAGAGACGTAAAATTTTTTAATCACAGAATACAATTTTTACCACAAGTTAATAATGACAAAGAAAGCAAACAAACACTATAATATTGTTCAAAAATCATCCTTTATTTTCAAAACTGAAACAAGTTACACAAGGAAAGAAGTCATCATTTTATTGAAAAATGTCCAAAAGCTAAACAGTTAATATTATCCTTCAAGTACATTTTATCATAATAGCTAGATAAACTGCATTTGTTTTGTAATGTAGTGGAAATAACATGTTTTTTTGATGTTATATTAGTCTGCTTATGTCTCAGTAGTTTATTCTTTTTCAAAACTTGTAAATAGAGTTTATGTTTCAAACTGGATTTTAGTACATTTTTTTTAATTCCCTTTGCCGTTCGTTTATTCTCTTTACCAAAAATGTAGGAATACATTTTTGGTCTCAGAGCGATAAACTCTTCTATCGGTATTCCTCGGGTTTCATCTTTTAGACAACCCAACTTAGCTTTGTTTTTTGTTGAAAATAAATGATGATCCTTTTCATAATTTGAAAAGTCGAAAATACCTTTATCTTTAAATTTTTTGGAGAAATCTACATAAACATCCTTAGTAAATATTTGTAAGCACAAAGAGTCGGTATCAGTGTATATTAAGCTTATTTTATCCTTGTAAATTGGCTTAAAAATATCATAGTAAAGATGGAACATATACAGTTTGCTAAGTTCCAAAACCGTAAAACCCACATATATGGGCTGGTTCAAGTACAAATTGGATTTTAAGATTTTGAACATCACACTTGATTTATTTATTATCGAAAAATATTCTAACCCTGAATTGGATAAATAATTTTTACATTGTTTTTCATCAAGTGCTATCTTAACATTTACATGTTTACGCGTATTCATGCAGGTCCTCCCAAAGAAAGCATTATTTAGCAATTTAAAGAAGTCCTTATCAAATGAATTTTTTGCTTTCTTTCTATGGTCATTGTTAAAGTCAATGTATGGCTTCAGCCAAGAAGATTGCTTGAACTTTAAAATTCTATGTATTTTTTCTAGTTTTAAACCATGTTTAAGGTAAAACTTTAAATTTAAGTAATGAACAACATACTTTTTTTTATCATAAAAGGTATTTAAAAGTTTGATATTTTTGTCATTATGCTTTAAATTTAAAGATTTTAAAATAGTTTTTTGTAACGGAGACAATTTTTTAAAGGGGATAAATTCGTGATTTGGAGCTAGAGGGAATGCATTATGCAAATCATGTAGTTCTTTCGGATAACTCAAATCTACTTCAAGAATGAAGCCAATATCAGATTGGGCATCATATAAGTTTAAATTGAATGCTTTTATTTCTTCCGCCGACAACCACTTAAAATTCGACACTGGCAATTTATTTAAACTCATACTACTACCGTATAAGTTATTTACATCTACAGAAACAATATAATTCGATGGTAGGGAGGGGTTAAAACTATCTAGGTACTTGTTGTTAGCTCTAACAAATCTTTTAGATACTAATACCATTCCCCCCCGTATTCCTGATTCAAGCATTAAATACATGTTTATTATCAGTCAGCAGTTCTAAAGTAACATTAGTATACTTTAGACCTGCTGACCAAGTCAAACTAGGAGTTGTATAAAAGTGTACAGGGTCTAAATTAAAAAATCTATTGGACAATTCTCTGAAGTTTTCGAACACATCTGCGAGTAATACTACATCAGTATTAAGATATAAGCTTAAATAGTCTTTAAATGTTACGCACTTAAACTTTTTAAAAATTTTGTTAGCAAAATTAAAATCCTCGTCAGAAATATTACTATTATTTAAATTGTTGAAAAAATGACTTTTATCTGGTAAGGATTTCTGTTTTAATACCTCAAAAGAAGTGAAATAGTTGTATGGGAACACACCTTTTCTAAGTAATAGACTCTTATGCCTGGAATCAAAGAATGAGTTAAAAACTGGAAAATCATATTTACTGTTTTTAAGATTCTCTACTAAGCTATCTAGTTTAGAGCTTAAAAAAGAAAAACTATCGAGGAATCGTATATTATCTAAAGTGAATGAAATGCATTTCTCTGTATTAAGGGGGATAAGCTTAATATTTTTCACAAATTTACCAGAAATTTTTTGAAGTATTAGGTGAGAATCATATCCTCTTAAATTATGCATTATTACCGGGATGAAATGTGAAAATTTATAATTGAGATTACACCCTACACAAGCTTTTCCTAAAACTTCCCCGGTTAAATGATCATGATTAAGGACCCCTTCCCCTCTACTGAACATTTTACCACACAGGTGACAAGTTTTTAAATTAGCTGCCACTTCACTATAAATCATAGGAACATTTTTTTTCATGTATTCAAATATACATTTTCCAACATTTTTTAAGCTGATAATAAAGTTTTCTACACAATCTTCTCCAAAGTAAGACTTACTATAAACAATATTTTTTTTATGGTCCAAAAGTATAAAGCTGTAACAAGCTGCTTCATGTTTTTGAGTCCTCTGAGTGAAAGTTTCTTGATTATTAGGTTCAGGACCATAAACTGGTTTAATAATGCTTTCAAAATCTGCATAAATTATAAAGGGGTGGAAAAAAGTTTTTTCCCACCCCTTAAAAGACAAAAACTTATTTTCTCCACTAGGTAAGATGGTTTTCCTAGGAGCATTGTTCAAACACATTTTTTCATGTTCGTTTAAAGTTGACTGACGGGCGAATCCCACTAAGCAATTTTTGCAATGGTAATGGATACCATGCTTTTCATGCATCAATCTGTTGAAATTTTTTATTAAGAAATAATGATTTTTGTAAAGCAACAAATCCAATTCTTTAGAAGCTATGACTTTACTCTTATAGATAGGATAGACATATTTTTTAAACCCATACACATTAATTTTCAAATTATTTCTTTTCTCAAATTTAGGCACTTCAGTAATTTTAACAGGAAAATCCAACCATTTGTAAGACAAAGATTTTTTATGTTTTTCATAGGAAGATGTTAAATTTTGATTAACTTTTTTAGGGAATAACCCTGCCAGTACAGAATAAAGGAAACATTCATTACCATTACATTTAACAGATAATAGACATTTCTTATTTTTTAAAATTTTTGGTAAGCATACCGACTGACACCCTCCTCTGAGAGAATGATACTTCCCAATATGCAGTTCAATGAAATTAATAGTTTTTACAGACCAACCAGATCCATTATTAATAAATTCTTCAATGCCCTTTAAAACTTTATTAAATGCTGTTTTAATTTTGTCTGTTATTTCAAATTTTGATAAAACTCGTTCAGTTTTTGAGGAAAAGTAAAATTTATTAATTGTTAGTTCATTTTCTCCAAGTTTTTCAAAGGTTACACATAATGATAAAACAAATCTAAATCTTGACTTTTGTTTTTTTAACAAATTACTTATTTCTTTTTCAACATTTTTTAAGGCTATTAGTGGGTCGATATTTTTAAATAAAAAGCATTTATGTGTTTGAACAAAACCCCTGAAGGCCTTAGCTTTCAAAAAAAACATCTTACCTAATAGAAGTGAAATCAAAATTTGTATCCAAACTTCTCACTATGCTTTTGAATAAGCTCAAAAGCTTTCCGATAGTTTCCCAATTCTTCCAGAGGAACGTTCATCAAGTTTTTCACTTTTCCATCTGTTATTCTGAAGAAGCACAAATAGTTCTTTTTCCTGAATGGCTTGACTTCAATTCCATTTCCACTGCCAACGTAGACGGAGTATGGCACCACCTCCTCTTTTTTATTCAAGTGTTCTTCCGAAACCACCACGTCGAAGACCGGGAATGCTTTGGACGAACATTGTCCGTTGTCTACTTTTTTCTTGGGGTTCTTGATTGGTGGTGGTTGAGTTACTTCATCATCGGTAGAGGAATCTTTAAAAAGAAATAAGAACTATATTTAAAAGTGAAAAAATATTAAGGAAGACATTCAACAAAAAAACAACGTATTTATAAACAAAAAATATTAAAATCAGGAGATAAATACCTTCAGTTTCTTCACGTCTTTTTCTTTTAGCAGGAATATCTTTTACAAGAGGATAATTCAAACATTCCTCTTCAGATGATAACTCTGAAAAAATCCTAGTTTTAAAACACAGTTTCAATTTAAAGGATTCACACATTCAAAACAAGACTCAAACATTATTACACTTACCACTCTCACTTTCATTTCTTTTTTCCTCTCTTTTGCTGAAATTTTTCTTCGAAACCTTCTTACATCTTTTCGAAACTGATTCAAGCTCTAAAAAGAAATTTCATCATTAAAATTTGTTGAAAATTTAGAAATTCTTGTTACATACCATAAATTAAAAATCAAACTCACTGGACTTAGGCATTTTGCAACAGTTTATCAGTTTCAGTCAGGAAATATTCTTAACTTCTAAAATTAAAGTATAATAAACTCTCTTAGAAATACATACATGTACTTATAATACAGAAATATTTAAAATTACATTAACTCTAAAATCTTTGAAAATAGTTTTCCAGCGATCAGTTAAGGCATGGATTAGCATCTAGATTTACTACATATCAATTAAAGTAAGAAAGCGATGTGATACAGTAAAAACTAACTTACCAGAGAGGTGGAGACTTCAATGCTTCTTCAACACACTTGAAACTGAAGTCTGAAACTTAATTGAAACTGTGGGGGTTTTATACAACTTCTTATCGAGATATACTAGGAAATATTTTGATTCCTAAAATTGATCTCTGAGAATAGCTTGATAAAGTACAACAATTAGGTTAATTTGAGTAAGGGACGCGTAACATTAAACGGATATCCAATTCCTGTTACGTGATTCCCCACCCTAGAAGAAAGTAGGTCTTTACTAAAATAGACTGCTTGATCTAGAGTACTTTTTATGATGAAATTGTATATATATATAATACTTGGAACGTGTTTAAATGTAGATTTATATTGAAAAAAAAACATTTAAGAGCAAGCCAAGAACCACACATTTATTAAGTTTAAAAATATTTATTAATACTTTAAAAATCGATATACATTGTGAAATCAGATACATCATTTTTTAATAAATCTAATTAAAACAAAGTCATCCTTGTAAATAATAGATTAAAAAAGTGACTATATTTTCCAAAATTATCAAAAAAAAATTTATGTCTCAAGCATGCATTTCTTTTACTATTTCATGATTATTTAACACTTTGAAATAAGCTATTTTTAAAACATAACCAGGTTCATCCGATCTACACAAGTTTATTTGCTTTGCTTCTTGCACACAATCAATTATAGTTTCAAAGAGTTTTTCGCCATAACTATGAATTCTGAAATAGTCCTCTGTATGGTGTTTCCTTAAGTACACAAATCCATATTTTTCCATTTTCACAGTTCAGTGCTAGACTAATATTTCCGTAAAGCGTGTTTCAATCAAGACGTGGTAATCAGGAGAGTCACTTGGTGCTTGGAAGTTTCGCTCTATGCCATGAATGCACTTCACACTGTCTTGAACGATGTTCTCTATGTTTATATCATAGAACCTTCCTCTTCTATCACACTGATGCAAATGCAAAAACCCGTACCTTTCTTCTGAAGAATCAACGTTTTTTTTCACAAAAACAAGATGAATCAAAACGTAATCAGGAGGATCTTGTGCTAGCTGTCTCTTTTGTTCAAGTTCATTTACACAGTTGAACACGCTTTCTAAGATGCGACGCATTTGAGTTGCAAGGGATTTTGCTTGTCTATCACTAGAGTACAGGTAGTGAGTGAATCCATACTTTGCCTTCATATGCATGACGATACGTAGTTGCTTATACTTTGCTAACAAGAAAATATATGGACTGCAAGCTTGCTTTTACCGGGTATATATACATTCAGAGTGTTGATCTTTTTGTGTCATTCTAAGTATATAAACCATAAACACTTCTTGGAAGATCTGTATATTTAGCACATTTGGATTCCCACTAATTCAACATAAAATAACTTTTGCACTCCTGGTTACATTTTGATGCTACTTGATGTAAATCAGGAGATTCCGATAATTTTTCAAAAAATGTTTTGACTACACATTCATTATGCATGACATGGTTTGGGATTAAATCTAACTTTTTTGAACGAGTAATTCGATGTAAAAAATACAAGCAAAATTTGCCACAAGTTTGAGAAGTAAAACTTTGGTAAAGACTTGTACTCCATTCAACACTTTTGCTATTCCTTTTTATGAAACTTAATATATTTTTGTTTGCGGGAGGTGTCCCATAACTACAAAAGTAGTAACAAACATTATTTTTAAAATTGATTGCAATCCAATGACTACCAGGTTTATGATGGGGGTCTAAATTTACAATAAACGATTTGTTTTTATTTTTTCGCCTTGGCAGCTGATCAGACGCAAATACCCCACCGAAATTTTTCTTTAATACATTATCTTTTAAAGAATATTTCCAGAGTGATATAGTATCCATTAATAGTCAGTAAAAATTGCTCTGGATTTATCAATTTCAATTGTAGATCTATATTCAGAGTACACCAGAAGGTTTATGGTTTCTGCTAATGCCTCGGAAAATTTTAAATCAATAGATAAGTTGGATGATGGCATGATGCTTATATGATTTTCACTAGCAGAGTAATCAGGAGTTAAATCAAAAACGAAAAAGGCTAACCCATTTTTAAATTCGGAATGTGTAATATTCACCAAATGTTCATGGTAATAAGATTTTAATTCAGTAAATAAACTATAATATGTTCTACTGTAACAATTATTTTTAAAATCTGGAGTGTAAGGTTTAGAAGGTATCATTTTATTGTCTTTTAGCAGACAAATGTAATTTAAGCCTAAATTTTGAAAGAAAAAGGGATTATCTTTATAAGAACCATTAAAGCTCTTATTGGTAACAAAGGAGATAATAACTCGAGTAGGAAGTTGACCAATAAAAGCATTCGGAATAGTTAATGATTGTAAACCACTAGCCAATGTAAAAGATTTAACATCAATTTTACGAAGGTTTAGTTTTATTAAGCCAATGTCTAATGCTTTTTGGTGAGCAATGAAAATACTTGGATTCACAAGAACTTTACGCAATAACAAGCTGGCACTTTTAATTTGAAATTTATATCCTTCCAAGTTTGACATTAGAATAAAGGAATTTTTAGATCTTTCCAATTTGATTCTAACACTTACCCCATTTATCAATAACTTATCTTGATTAGCTAAATCAATGTGCAATGGCCCCAGTAAATCTATTAGCTGACTATTTTTAGTTCTTTCAAATCGTTTATAAAGACCAACATTTTTTTTATCTGATGTGAGCGTGGGGTCGTATGTATCATAATTTTTTTCAGTATCTTTATAAAACAAACCGGTTGATAGAAATCTAGATTGAGAGGATTTATCATAGAATAAATGAGCTTCAATTATACTTCTATAAGCATAATTTACTTGAGAAGATATTTGTTTATCGTTCAGGAAAACTGAACATTGAGAAAAACAAGAATTTAAAGGATAGTTAATCGTAGTTACTGCGTCTGAATCTTCTAAAGAATCGCCATTTGCTTTTACAATTCGAGCTGTTAAATGTAGAAACGTGTGAGCAAAATCCAAATAGTTTTGTCCATTCCCTTCTATGTAAAATTCAATAGGAGAATTGTCGTCTGTAATTGTAGCAATAGGGTGAACTTCCAAAAGAGCAGATTCATCAATAGCCAATTGTGTTGGTGGAACGGAAAATAAATCTAGTTCAGACTTCAATGTTGGAGTGGACCTTTCATCCATTATTTTGAAAAAATGTCTCTCCTTTGTTTTTCCTTGACTATAGCTTTGACTCTCTTACAATTAGAATGATTCGCATTTTGTCTGCGCTTGCGTTTTATACCCGAACCTGACTGTAACTTGTGTATGACATCATCTTTTAACTTTCTTCCTGCGTCAGTAAAATGATGTTTAGCTGATTCTTTGAAAGGTCTTCCAGATGCTACATCATTTACAACTTTTCTACCAGTGCTAAATAAGTGTTTTCCCACATATTTGGCAGCATCAAAGATAAAGGGGGATATTTTTCGAAATATATCTCCGAACAATCCGTATCCTCTTTGATGAGCGACCCCTTTAAAATAATCCCCTCCACCTGCTTGATTACAATAATAATTAATGCAATCCGAAGTTTTAAGCTCCATTTCATAATATTGTTCTTGACTGTTACTCATGAACTTTTACGATGGAAATGATTAAATTTGGAAAAAAACTTTATTTATATATATTTTATCGTTGGCGAAAAGAAAGTATTAGAAATGTTTTCCCTGAATTAAAAATCATTCGCATACCATTGCTTGCTCGCAATTCTACATTTATTGTTTCGATGTAATTCGATTTTAGTGGGAAATACAATGGATTATTGTACACTCGTACAATTTGATCATCTTTTTCCCCTCCCAGTGGTATAATTCGCAAAAGTGGAGCAGAAGTTTCTCCGATTCTATGAGATTCAATTATGTCTGAGTAGACGAAAATTTCAGTAATTCCAGCGTTTAGTTCAATCGGATAATTGCTTATATGCTCACCATCCATAAATGAACTTTCATTAAAACCCAAGAGTTGTTGTATCCCACTTCCAAATATCACAGTAGTTCGTTTTGGGACTAACAGTTTAACTCTCTTATCCGAAAGCAGTATAAATTTTACCACCTTGAAAGCATCAAATAATTCAGCAGTTGTAGAATATTGACCAATTGGTATTGTTAAATTCTCTGTTAAATTTACCATTTGAACTTTCCCTTCATTAACTGCTCTCCTTTTTAAAAGAAAATATTCCTTAGAAGATACCAGTTTTTCATAATCCTTAACATTTAAAAAGATTTGACTTTTTTGAAGAAGCAGGTCATTTACAGGAGAGTTTAGTACTTTTAAAAGGTAAGGAGCATGCTGAGCAGAAATATGAATTTCATAGCCCTCAGGAATTTGTAAGAATACCGTATCTGGTTGAGATTGGGGTTGTACAAATCTCAATTGATCAGTCTTTGCTATAAGTTGTATATTTTCATTGATATCTCCAAACAAAGTTAAAGACTTGCTTTCAGGATTTGTTGATTGTAAAGGAATGTATATAGTTTCATCTTTAGTTTTACGTTTATCAATGAGGTAAAAAAATTGGCATTCAAAATCATCCTCTATATCTCGGAATTTAAATGTTGCCGTGTTTGTTATTTTCAAGTCTCTCAACGGTTGATGCAAGACATATAATAACTTATCACACTTTTCTGCATCAATATAAAGTTCGAAATCATCACGCCATAACTGGATTGTAACATTTTCCCCTTTTACAACAAAATTTGCACCATTCGTCTGTGTTAATCGTTGAATATTATTGTTTATATCGGTAAATAAAGATCCAGATCCTTCCGAAATAGGGGTTAGAGGAATCTCATGTTTTACAATGTTATCGTATTCACTAATTTCTTTCATGTGTGTTAACGTATAGCTGTTATTAGAAGGAGATATGTTAAAATAGCTTCTAGGAATTATCGCTTCCACTAAACCAACCTCCCATTCACCTTTTAGCATTATAGGTGTTGATAGTTTTGTTGTAAAATGTGATTGCGTATTACTAGGAAATACATCCATACATGCATTGCTTGGTAAAGTTACATAAAATTCAGATTTTACTTCAGCCATGATGCTTTAATCCACGAGTTGAAATTTTCATCGAAACCTGTCCACTTAACAAAATATTCCTTTTTAGAACCACTCCCTCGACTTCTTAATATTTTTTCAACACTCCAGAGACTCTCAGGATTTTTAGTAACTTGTTGCAGCTCCTCTTGGTAAAACCTTCCTTCTATGACTTCCCCCTGCATGTCACGCAATTTATAGGTTGGTGGTTCAGAGGGGTAGCGTTCATGAACTGCAAATACTTCCTCGGTCCAACCAGGATAATACCCTCTTTGGAATGTTTTTCTCACTTTTGATATTCGAACAAAATCGTTAATTTTATATTTGTATTTTATAGAAGAATTGCTTTTTCCATATAATTTATGAAATATTTTTGAATGGTGTATTGGACTCACCTTAGATGGGGGCATGCCTATACTTCTATGAACGGAATCATTATAACTCTTAATTACCTGATCTAAAACATCGATATATTTGTAAGAGTTACGATAAGTAAATATGCGATATAATTTATTTTTTAAAGTTCTATGAAACCGTTCGACAACGCTTGCTTTTGTTTGACTTTGAGTTGAATAGTGGTTTACATTATTTTTCTTAAAAAATAGTTTAGTTTCTTTGTTGTAAAACTCAGTACCTTTATCAGTTTGAAGATTTTTTGGTGTTGCTGTTTTAAAAATTTGTTTGAAAGCATTTATAACAGACTTAGGTTTTTTATTTTTTAAAGGAATTGCAAAAGCAAATTTCGAAAACACATCAATAGCTGTTAGAAGGTGACAGTAATTGTTATTAAACTTTGATAAATGTCTCATATCAACTAAATCAGCTTGAAATAATTCTTTCTCTCCAAAAGCTAATGTCTTTCTTCTAGAATAACGTATTCTTACGGGTTTATGAAGAGTATATACATCTTGTGTCATTAACCAGTTCTTAGTTTTATTTGATGGAACTCCTGCAGCTTTAGCAAGTCTCTCAACACCTCCAAACGATCCAGCATTATTTGTGCTGTAATAAGCTTTTTTCAGAAGCTGCTTCCAAGGCTCATTGTCTTTCACTCTTTCCATGCTTTCCACTTTACAGCATTTATTATGGAAGGATTTTTATCACTACTTTCTTGTAATTTAGAAGATTCTGCAATTTTTTTCCATGTAGACCAATTCGATCTAGTAGTTGATGTTTTCATAGGAAGATTAGATTCTGAGTTGTTCAAATGTTTGAGTACCCTTTTATTACCAATCCACTCTTTTGGTGTATTTATGCTATAAATCCCATTCAAAAAAGTCTCAAATCCAATTGGAGCTGAATGCGAGTTCTTCACATTTTTCATTAGAAAACTAAAGAGATCGACAATATTACTATGATTTATTGTTTTTCCATTTGCAACTAATTCATACTTTTTATTAAATGTATATCCAGAGTTTTTCATTCTTTCTAAAATAGGATGAATATATATTCTTTTTGTTTTAGGGACAGCTTGCTCTAAGTATTTTCTAAAAGTTAGTTCCTCATCTATACTTGTTTCATATTTTTTATCTAACTCCTGTTTTGATAATTCTGTTTTTGAAAACTCTCCTAAATTAATATCAGAAAAATTTTCATTTGACGATGGGTGCATTACTTTTTGATACTTCGGAATAAGGCGAGACAAAAGTTTTACCCGAAAAGAATCCGGTATTTCATTTTTCTGCAGTAAATCACTTATATTATCTTCCAATCGAACTTCAGGTTTAGTTAACTGATAATACTCAGACACTAGTTCAGAAGGTACCAAAGCCATTTTTTTCGCCATTATGAAAAACTTATCTTATTCAATAGACTTAAAACAGCAGGAAGAATTAATGGCAAAAACCCTCCTGTTTGTTTCGATATTATTTTCTTCTTTTTTAGTAGAGAGGTTTTTCTATCAGCGAGTATTCGAATTAATCGCTTGTGAGGATTAAGTTTTTTTAAAGGAGCAGATGGGATATTCCCCAATAGCAAATTTTTACAAATTTCACAAAGGGATTTAATTTGTTCATTAGTGGCAGTTCTTAAAATAGCGTTTCTTTGTTGCGGAGGCGACGTTGAGAGTAAATGAAATAAGTGGGAATGGCGTTTCAATTTATTCATTTGTGCAGCGGTAGAAATACCCAATTGACGAATCCTCGATCAGGGAAAACTGATTGGCGGAGTCTCTGCTCATCAGACGTCTTGGGATGAACATCAACTAATAAATAAGAATAAGGTTCCGCCGTTGCCTTTTTATATGCATCCAAAAAATATTTTCCTTGACCAGGAAACGCTTGTCGGGCAAAACATGAAGCTTGAGAGAGATCTCTATTATTTCTAAACAGAATAAGATAGTGTGCATTCAAACTTATGTCTCGAAACTGTCTTATACGGGGAAACAGATTTTGAGTAATCAATATAATACTAAAATTTTTGTGATGTGAGCCTGCAGTAAACATATCTGCAACAGCATTTGTAATGGAATTCATCTGATCATCTATTACTATCAAATCAGCGTTTTCATTTTCATCTGGAAGACCTTGCTTAAACTCTATATTTCTTTCTTGAAGAAACCATGGTTGCCATATAGAGTAACACCAAATTACTTTTTTCATAGTAAAATTGTAAGCCTGCTTCTTTATTATTTCTTTAACCAATTCAGTTTTACCTGATTGAGATGGTCCAGAAACAATTAAAGAACTTGGATGATGAAATTTTAATATAAAAGATGAACAGTCTTGATCCATTTCGATATGAACCACTGAATAAAATTTTCCATAAATGTAATAATTTATAAATGATATTTTATAAACACTTGTAATAAAAAAGACTCCATCTAGTGTCTCAAACATGATTTAACAGTCCTGTTATCATGTAAAATAAAAAATATTAAAATTTCTTAACCATTAATCACTGCTATTGCGGAATAATCGAGCTCAAGCTTTAGACGTACTGTTATCATGGAAGTGTGGGAAAGTAATCGAAAAGGATGTTACATCGCCTATCAGTTTTAAGTAAAAGAGAACGTTTCTAAGATAGAGCATTCGCACAGGAAACTCGTTTTGAAAATAAGATAAGGCTACTATAAAGACTTCATGCTTAAGGGAAACTTCAGAATCAGGAGTGCAGTCAGATCATTCACTACTCTCGGGGAGTACTCGAGATAGAATTGAAATGAGGCTGTCACTCCAAAGTTCTCAGTTTCTATAGTCCGAATCATCAAGATACAAATGCCCGAGTTGATTTACGGAGTAATACCTACGTTAAAGTACGTAAGTCAAAATTCCGCGCTCGGGATGAAATTCTTGAGAGGATTTTCGGACTGACGATTCTCAATTCCTGAACACTCAAGATACAATTGCCCGAGTTGATTTACGGAATAATACTTACGCTTAAGTACGTAAGTCAAAATTCCGCGCTCGGGATGAAATTCTTGTGGTGATTTCGGGGCTGATGATTCTCAATTCCTGAACACTCAAGATACAAATGCCCGAGTTGATTTACGGAATAATACTTACGCTTAAGTACGTAAGTCAAAATTCCGCGCTCGGGATGAAATTCTTGTGGTGATTTCGGGGCTGATGATTCTCGATTTCTGAATACTCAAGATACAAATGCCCGAGTTGATTTACGGAATAATACTTACGCTTAAGTACGTAAGTCAAAATTCCGAGTTCGGGATGAAAATCTTGAGGAGATTTTTCAGGCTAATTCTTTATACCAATCCATACTCAAGATCTAAAATACTCGAGTTAATATCGGAATGATACTCCAAAAATAATTGCGAGTTTAATTTCTGAGCTCGAGATGAAAAGCTTGAGGTGGTTTCAAACTGATCTTCAAAGCCTGTAGGATATTCGAGTAGCGAATATGTGTACATAAAAATATTCGCTACGAGAATATCTTACAGACTAAAACGTGCGACGGATCATCGCTGTTGGAAATAAGCAGGGTTGTCTTATAGTTGGATGAAGAAAGATTCTAGGAGTATTAGACAGGTAACACAAGAAATAAATTTAACCATAGTATAATATGCTGACTTCTGGAATAAAATGGTTCCCGTAAATTGACAAGTTGACTTTTGGCTTAAAAATTTTTTAGCCTGATGACTCATTACGAGAAAAAGCGAGTAATGAGTCATCAGGGTAAAAAATTTTTATGCCAAAAGTCAACATGTCAATTTACGGGAACCATTTTATTCCAGAAGTCAACATATTATACTACTGGTGAGTTAACACCCCAGTGGAGGTTTTCTTCCTTTTTGGGAAAAAAGAGGGTAACTTTAAGAGTTTTATGAAATATACTATTTGTATAACGTAATATTCTTTCAGTACAGGAATATCCCTTTTAGAGTATATTATATTTATATATCCTTTTCCGCTCTTTGGTTTTCTTCAGATGTGAGAACACACAGTTTTTCTGTTCCGGGAATGAATCCCCATGGAGGATATGTCCCCAACCCCAACAATGTAGACTTTCCTTAAAATTGACTAAATTTCTTGTCTTGTTTATACCGTTTCCTAACTTGTTGATGTCCTGAAATCTACAAGCGCAATCTTTTCTTGAAAAACTAAATTTTGATGAAACCATCATGGTTTCATCAACACATATCGCGAACGTTGCAATATTTGCGAGTATACCTTTCGGAATAAGAGAAAAAAATTTCTCCTCTTTTTAAACTAAATAAAATTTGTAATTTTTTTAAAAAAGTATATGCATTTATATATAGCAAAAATTAATACATTTATTACGAATTGATGATTTCTTGTTAAGGAACTAAAATATTTCTGCGTGTTTATCTTTTGAATGCAGTAGCATGTTCTTCCATGACCCCATGAAAACAATATACAGTAAAGCACCGTTTATACGTCTCTCATTTATACATCTTTTACATTTATACGTCGGTTTCGCCAAGTCCCAATTAATTCAAATAATCAAAATTGTTTTCAATTATACGTCTTTTCACTTATACGCCGTTTTATGTCGGTCCTTTGAAAGACGTATAAACGGTGCTTTACCAGGGACGTAGCAAGAGGGGGTGAATGGGGTGTACGTCCCTCCGAAATTCCAATACCCCCTGCGAATGTTTTCCTAGCTACGCCACTGTGATCAGTTAGTAAAGTTAAATAAATTTCGTTTATAAATCCTATTATCTAAAAAAATTAAAAGTTTGAAGGAGTTATTCGATACAACTTTCTGTTTGTTCTTACACATTTTTTGACCTCTATTAAACAAATGGAATAGTATTCAATTAAGAGAAACTCGGGGATTATCAACTAATATTGTTTTTTTGTAAAAACAAATTTGCATTTTTTAAAACATTTTTCTAAAGCATATTTTTATAAAATATATACAGTGTTTACTTAGAAATCATATGATCCAAAAATATATCGGCCCAAAGACGCTACGTCAAGAACCCTTTATATCTTTCCCATCTTTCTTAGTTTGCTGAAAGTTACCTTCCTTTTCTGAGGCCACAAGAAAAAAAGAGGACCCATGAAAATTCCTCCTGACCACGAATGTGGTATCTGGGATACTTTCCTTCGAGTACCCATAAATTTCATGACATGGCTTTTCTCTTGGTCGATGGGTCGAACCCTAAAGGCGTTTTATTCCCTCTTTCAGGTAATAGACTCAAACAATGCGCGGTAGGTCCATTTAAATTCTTGGGTGTATCTATATATATGAAATTTCGGTAACATTATATGACCTATATTAAAAGCAGGGAACTGTCTTTTAATTTAAAATATGTGAGTTTTTCTTGTTGTTTGGATAAGTTGTTTGAGACTTTAAAAATGAAAAACATAAAAATAAATGTAAATTTCTCTAAGCTGTATAAATATCTATGGAATATAACATAAAAACTCATCAAGTTCCCAAATGCTAAAAAATACTTCTATAAGAGACAAAAATTTTTATTGGTAGACAGTTAATAGTTTTTTGTTATATAATATGTATTTTATTCACTTAAAAACATCTAATAATTTTCCTATAATTTTCTCTCCAAATTTCTTTTCATTATTTTTCATTCCGAAATATATATTTTTATTTTAAAATATCCACTGTCAAAAACTTCCGAATGTATTGCGATTTAGTATATAATAGTAAATACCCTCAATGAAGATTAGGATATTATACATTTGTCTTTTCATACTTCTTATAAAAAATAGGACCTAAAATTCGATTTTTAAATATTCCTTTTAAAGCTTATTAAAATTAAAGAAAAATCAATAACTCTACATTGTTTTTTACCGAAATTTTCAAATATACTTTCTTCAGAAGAGGACAATTTCAAAGTACAAACTCGTTTATTTTTCAGTTGGTTCTAAAAAGTTCAAAAACAAAGGATGAATTGATACTCCTTTTCTTTCGTTGTCGTTCATATCCAAGGTGATGGTGAATATAAAACAGAGTACATTCTATCTCAGGAGGGGGAGACTATGAAAATTTTTATTTACCAAAAATATTTTCAGAGCATAAC
Source organism: Tetragnatha versicolor (assembly GCA_024610705.1). NCBI lineage: Eukaryota > Metazoa > Arthropoda > Arachnida > Araneae > Tetragnathidae > Tetragnatha > Tetragnatha versicolor. The sequence goes on along the minus strand of JANDEH010000011.1, from coordinate 21,446,889 downwards.
CCTCTATTACATACTCCAACACACCATTTAAATATCTAAATTTTTTTCTGCATCACTATTAGTTTTTACCTATCTGTTTCACAGATTTATCTACTGTCAACTGAACTCATAAAATTTCCATAGAAATACAACAGTACAAACTATAGTGGTATTAATCTTTCGAAATGACTTAAAGGTACTACATATCTCATTATTTAAATCCTATCTCACACGATTCCCCCTACAAAATAAAAGGAATCTTAGATTTACGATCCCTTCAGATCGGTTTTAATTTAGATATCAATATCCTTCTCGACGTTAAATAATGATTCAATCTGCCCGGGAATCGATCGGCAGCATCCGATTCAATTGGCACCAACCCACCCCTCACCCCGATTGTTTTTCGTTTGGGGCTCAGTTCCCAAAACAATTAAACACGCGCAGAACTCTCCAGATTTATGGGCCTGTCGCGCCGTTTTAATTTAGATTTCAATATTTCGGGTTTCCCGAAAACACTGATGCGCGCTTTCGGAATCAATTACCAGGGAAAAAATTCCGGAGAAATTTCCCAAGCTGCGTGACTCAGCCTCGAGCTCATTGATTGAGCTTCATCCATCTCCTACGCAATTTCCCGGTCCGGGTAATTTCCAGACAGAAAGAGATAGAGTTTTTCACTCCGTTTAAAAGCGGAGTTTTTCCTGTTGTTGTTGCTGTGTGTGATCGTGTAATGAGGGGATTTTTATTTCGTTTTTGAGTGGAAGGGATTTTTTTCTTTTGAAAGGGGAAATGCAAACACGCTTCTCTCATTAGGAGAAGTGAGATTTAAAACGGTTCTCTGGAATTTCCAGCAAATGTGTTTGACAACGTTTGTTATTTAATGCGAGCTTGAACGCGATTCTTGAAGAAATTAAGTGATTTTTTTCGTATGCTAGCTTCTGCTTCGGAAGTTTTTATACATCTAAAGTAATTATTTAACAGATTTTTTTTTAATTTTTTAAGTGTAGTTCCAGTGAAAAATTCTTCCATTAAGATTCCTTCGTATATTATTCGAATCTTTTGATGTTGTGACCGAAAGAGATCATCAATTTTATGGTTTGTAATACGACTTAATAATATTGTTTGGACTAAAAAATCAATTTTTATTGAACACGGCAAACTTGTGAAACACATTTGCAACGCTAGGTAAACGTAATAATGAACACTTATAAACAAAAGCGTTTTGGTTGTATTGAGATTGTAATGTGAGAGGAAAAGATAGTGCTCTAAAAGTGTAACTAAAAATTGCAGAGACAGAAAATGTGTCTTATAGTGCTATCGTGTGAAACACTTTTATAACGCTAAGTAAACGTAATAATGAACACTTATAAACAAAAGCGTTTTGGTTGTATTGAGATTGTGATGTGAGAGGAAAAGATAGTGCTCTAAAAGTGTAACTATAAATTGCAGAGACAGAAAATGTGTCTTATAGTGCTATCGTGTGAAACACTTTTATAACGCTAAGTAAACGTAATAATGAACACTTATAAACAAAAGCGTTTTGGTTGTATTGAGATTGTGATGTGAGAGGAAAAGATAGTGCTCTAAAAGTGTAACTAAACATTGCAGAGACAGAAAATGTGTCTTATAGTGCTATCGTGTGAAACACTTTTATAACGCTAAGTAAACGTAATAATGAACACTTATAAACAAAAGCGTTTTGGTTGTATTGAGATTGTGATGTGAGAGGAAAAGATAGTGCTCTAAAAGTGTAACTAAAAATTGCAGAGACAGAAAATGTGTCTTATAGTGCTATCGTGTGAAACACTTTTATAACGCTAAGTAAACGTAATAATGAACACTTATAAACAAAAGCGTTTTGGTTGTATTGAGATTGTGATGTGAGAGGAAAAGATAGTGCTCTAAAAGTGTAACTAAAAATTGCAGAGACAGAAAATGTGTCTTATAGTGCTATCGTGTGAAACACTTTTATAACGCTAAGTAAACGTAATAATGAACACTTATGAACAAAAGCGTTTTGGTTGTATTGAGATTGTGATGTGAGAGGAAAAGATAGTGCTCTAAAAGTGTAACTAAAAATTGCAGAGACAGAAAATGTGTCTTATAGTGCTATCTTGTGAAACACATTTGCAACGCTAGGTAAACGTAATGATGAACACTTATAAACAAAAGCGTTTTGGTTGTATTGAGATTGTGATGTGAGAGGAAAAGATAGTGCTCTAAAAGTGTAACTAAAAATTGCAGAGACAGAAAATGTGTCTTATAGTGCTATCTTGTGAAACACATTTGCAACGCTAGGTAAACGTAATGATGAACACTTATAAACAAAAGCGTTTTGGTTGTATTGAGATTGTGATGTAAGAGGAAAAGATAGTGCTCTAAAAGTGTAACTAAAAATTGCAGAGACAGAAAATGTGTCTTATAGTGCTATCTTGTGAAACACATTTGCAACGCTAGGTAAACGTAATAATGAACACTTATAAACAAAAGCGTTTTGGTTGTATTGAGATTGTGATGTGAGAGGAAAAGATAGTGCTCTAAAAGTGTAACTAAAAATTGCAGAGACAGAAAATGTGTCTTATAGTGCTTCAATCCAATTTTAAGATTTTAGATTAAAAAACATAATCTAAAACATTATCTTTAAAACACTTTTCTGGATCATCGAACACTCTTTTAACATTTTTCAAACATTCTCAGAAATTTATCACAACACAATTAGGTGTTAAAGTGTTCCACCTAACAACACAACTAAAGTGTTGTAAATTTGAGGACAAAAAAGTGTTCAAATGTGTTTACAAAGTGTTTATTTTGTGTAAAGCGTTTGCTGGGGATGTTTGTAAATCAATTAACGTAACCAATTTCTTACTATATTAATGGTATATTAAATGGCATCGATGTTAATTTTAGCTTAAAGTATATTACTATATTCGTAAACTATAGTGTAATTAATTATGTTACAAAAATATTATTATAAACTCTATTTAGAAAAAAATAAAAATTTATCTACGTTTACTCTTCCATTGAACCCTTATTTCAGAAAGTAAAATAAATCAAAAATACATTGAATGAATCAAGTAAGTACTTTTTATTTACTCTGCTCTATTCGTATTATTACTCTTACTGCAGCCACAGTAAATTGCATATTCACATTGCTTTTTTATTACTACCCATTTAATAAACACAAGCTGAGTTGGAGCAATGTTAAAAATAGCTTTCGATTAACTGGATTTAATTAAGATTGTTTGCATACTCGCATAACTCGAGGTATTAAATATTTTAAAATTAAGTTTTGCGTTTCTACAATTAACTTTTTTAATTAAAGAAAAGATAGCTTGAAACTGTGCGTTCTGTGTATTATTGTTTTTCAAATGAGGAAAATGGCTTCGTAAGCTCTTTTGAGATTTTTTACGAGTTTCGTGGATAATAAACTTTTAGTTTTGAGAGAGGTTTAGATGAAAAAAGACCCCTTTTTCATTTACCGGAACACAAACTTCGTTTTTTTTCTTCAAAAGAATAAGCTTTGAGCTTTAAATTGCTTTATCTTTGCCTTTACATCCTAAATCTCCTCTTTCTTTAATGATATAACAATTGTACAACACATAACGAAAAACATAATTATAGAAAATAAAAACACTAAATAACAGAAATACGCATTTTCTGTTGCAGAAATTTCTGAGTATTTTTTTTCCTGCTGAGAAATTAAAATTTCTATTACATAACTATCCGTAAGTAAATACAATTAAAACTATAGCTTTGCATTTATACTATCAATCAAACACTTATGGTATTAAAGGATAACTTAAGTATCTTATTTTCAATCTTTTAGTAAAATAAATTTATGATAATTTCTAGTTTAGTTTTACAGTGAGAGTTATTTTTAGCTACCCAAGTGGTAAGAATTATGTTTAAACTAAAGGGGGGGATACTGATTTACCATAAAATATTAAATTTTTAATAATAAATAACCACGTGTTTTATAATTACAAATATGAAGTAATAATCAGATCAATTCATTTTTTAGTCATGGCAATTGAAACTAGTGATGGGCAAAATCGATAATTTTAGGTATCGAATACTTTGGTATCGAATACTTATAGGTATCGAATACTTATAGGTATCGAGTACTTTTAGGTATCGAGTACTTTTTTTCAATGTCGGGAAATGAACCTGAAGGGACAATTTTTTTAGGGCCTATCCATAATCAGACTAATATTCAAAAAACTGAAAGCGATCCATCAAAAAGCCCCGTAGCTACGGGCCTGGAGGTGGATAGAGGCGAAGGATTTGGCGGGGGAAAAACCTAGCAGCGTCAAATTTCTCTCGCGGATGATAACGACTTGGGTTTGAGCGTTGCAAAATGAAAACGGAAACAGGCTGCGTTTGATCTACAGTAGGTATTATAAAGATTACTTCATTGAAAAATTTAAAACGAAATATGTCAATAAAGTATCGATACTTTTGTGGGTATCGAATACACTCGATACCTATAGGTATCGAGTACTTAAGTATTTGGTATCGATACCTGCCCATCACTAATTGAAACTACCTCAAAAAAGGTTTGTTTCATTTTTCTCTTTGTCAAAAACAAAAAAAACCTTTTAAATGTTGCTTATAGAGAGATGTATTTTTTCACTTTATCCCTTTTTTTCCTCTCTCAGACTAGGAACTCTTTAATTATCAAACAGTGAAAGAAACCAATAAAGACACAGAGCTATATCCAATTTAAAATATATTTTTGTGAGTTCAGCCTCAAACATAATATTTTGCATGCTACTTTCAACCTAGGGAACCTTTTTTTAAAAAAAAAATATTTATACTCCCATTTATATTTATTCGCGATGTACTCGTAGTATTACCTGTTTTACAGAAAAACCTAAACTCTATATTATAACCCACATAGAGTCATTACTTAAGAATAAAGTATTACACCCATTAGAAAGCACTTAAGATCTCCTAAACCTACAACCGCCACCTTAATTCCACTTACGATCCATTACGATTTCCGTTTCTAATTTTCCGAACACCACTTCAAGGGGTGTCAATACCATCGATAAACCAACACCCATTAACGGTTTTAAAACCCCTCTCCTTCACCATTCTGGAAACGAAACCTACCCAACCATACACATCAACATCAACATTCACCCTTTCACGATGATCCAAACAAGGCAAAAGAGAGATGCAAATCTGCATCATCATCATCATCATCCCTCTGTGATTTGCGTGGCTAAATGAAAGCCTCGCTAATGATGATTCCGACCATTAATCATCTCGCAACCATTGTGGACGGATGAATGTAGTACTACTACTATACCATCTGTATGCTGGGATGAAGAAGCCGCGGCGGATGGAGGGAAAAAATCATCTCACGGGTGGTCCTTGCTGGGAGGACGCTCGTAATAAAGAAATATTAATATAAAGCCGGGTAATAAGAGGTTGGTGAAAGCTGTTATCATAATTAGCAATCTGTCATAAGTGTCAGGTGCGTATTACCCACTGCTGTTCAATCAGACAGCTGCGGGATTTGGCCGTGCAGATTGGAAGGAATAGGGGGAGCGTGCGGCGGTTTTTTGTGGTCAAGACGCCGTGGCAAATATATTGGAGGTAAAACCGGGTCAATCGACTAAGTTCAACAAAAGTATAGTGATTAGTATCAGAAAAGTTTTTATGATGCAAAAAAGCTCACAGCCCCTTGTGGTAGATGTCGATGCTTATGGTGCAATTTCTCATCTAATGAATGTTTTTTTCTGAGCATTTTATGTCCTGATTTTTTGTTAGAGGCCATTAAAAATTCTGCGTAGGTGCACTCCAAGACTCTAATATCATTTCTTAATTAACATTACACAAATCAACTATTTTCTTCAATAAAAATTAAATTTCTTAAATTTCTCATATCAAACAAAAGAGGTAGGTAATTTTACACGTTGTGAAACATTAGCTTTACTGAAAAATATTTTTTTTAAAAAGAAAAACGCTCTTTGAGTGATTTTTTCCCCGATTTGTCGTTTTTGAATCGTTACCAATAAAAATAAACTGTATTACTATCCCGTCGAAATTCGTCTAATATTCTAAGGTACTATATTTATCCCCTCGTCTTTAGAGATAATGATAATGCTGATTTATCTGGTCAAATCTTGAATCTCCCACGAAATTCCTTAGCCATATATGTGCATTCATCATGCCATCTCTCCCATTTGAATACTGCACAGGGTTGACTCCAATGCGCTCTCTAGCCAATACCATATCTACGGATTTGGCAGTAAATAAGCGACGCTTGTTACCTGCGTACGAGTGCATTTGGCTGATTGTCTTTCGCCGCTCATTTGCTGATTACCCGAGGCGTTTTGGCTTTGAGCGGCGTAATTTTCGGACATCGGGCGTTCGTTTGCATAGTACAACTAGGGAGTTTTTTTTCTCTGGTTCGCTAATGTTTTATTGAATCTCTTTGGTCCCGAAACCTTTTTCGGGGAGTGTGTTTGGATGTCTGAATACTCGGGGGAGAACGAAATGTGTAGAAATGTTGGTGGTATTTGGTTGCTCCGTAGAATATATGGCGCGGACTATCACAGTTTTTTTAAACATTTTTGAAAAGGAAATATGACCCCAACTAATTTTACTAGTATAATATACTATTAAGACAGAATTGAACTTTTTGAATTTATACGCTATATTTTTAAAGTTTTATTCAAAAACTGGTTTTTACAAGTCAGACAGATAATGACTTTTCATATCCACATGGATAAAACTCCTACTTTTTCGTCATGAAAATTCTTGTTTTAAAGTACCGTTTATAGGGTTACTTGGGGTAAGTGGGTCACTGGGGTAAGTGGGTCACCCCCCTAAAACAGGAAGGATATGTACAGGAAATTTCACACTTACTCGCATTGATTATGTTACAGCTTGTCACACCGATGAGTTTTGCATATATTTGAGATTTGTTTATTTTTAAGATTATAGAACTAATTTAAAATAGATTCCCAGGATGGATTTTTTGGAGAGTTCAAGACGTATTTTTCAAAGAAGTATTTCCAGTTAGGTTTTCATTACATTTTAATGTTTATTGAACTGTTTTGCAGAGTTTGACCTAAATTACATACGGCAATTTGAAATTTTTCAAAATTTTTAATTTTGAAGTGTTTAACAGGGGGGGTCCCACTTACCCCATAGTTTTAGCATGGTTGGGGTAAGTGGGACCCCTCAGTGTGGGGTAAGTGGGACCCTTTATTATGATGTAAGTGGTGGTTCTAGATGGTTCCATATGATATAGGAACTACTACTGAAGACATGGGCGGATATTAGGGGGTCATAGGGACAATTTCCCCCCAATATTTTCAGAAAATTTCGATTTATAGTAGCAAGTATCAAGACCTTTTACTCACCACTTCAAAATTCATTAAAATTTATAAATAGTTTGATCGACATTTATTATCAAATTTGAGTTTTAATTTAAGTTATGGTGAGTAAAGTGAAATACCTCATCAATAGTGTTCATTCCCATTTAGTGTGTATGATTTCTTTTTTTTTATCTTACAATGTGTATTAAAGTGTCAAAATAAATCTTAATCAACCTTATTATGTTTTTTCAACACTATTTTATATGCTAAAGTAAAACATATCCCTTTGGCCTTTCAAAACATACTTTAAAATACTTATTTTGCTTTTCATTCTATTCTTCCCTTGTCACATTGATTTTGATGTGAGTATATTTCTCACTCATGGACACAGTTACAATAAAATATTTTATATTGAAATTTACTGTACTTTATCAAGTAAGACCCACTTACTTCTCTTTAAGTTTTGCTTGCTTTAAATAAAAATAAAGAGGGGGTGACCCACTTACCCCATCTCTTGGGGTAAGTGGGCCACCCATCTCATTTTTGATAAAAATACCTGTTAAGAAAAATGTAAAGCTTTATTTTAGAAACTAATGATAAATATTTGTTTATCGATAGACTCTTTAACGAAATTAGTCAACAAGTACAAAATAAACCCTTTCAAATTTTTTCTATAAAGCTCCAAAAATGCACTAGGCCAAAAAGGGGTCCCACTTACCCCAAGTGACCCTACGTCTTTCAAGGGACCGACGTAAAACGGCGTATAAATGAAAAGTCGTAGAATTGAAAACAATTTTGATATTTGAATGAATTGGGACCAAGCGAAAACGACGTATTTTTGAAAAGACGTATAAATGGAAACGCATAAATGGTGCTTTTCGTAGTATATTTATTTCTTTAGAAAATTTCTATACTTTTTTTAAATAAAAAAACCACTTTTCTTATTTTATGGCCGATTTAATAAGTATAAGGTTACCAAAAGACCTCCTTTAAAGGAAGGACAATCCTTCTTTTGTACGTACTGTCCTCCTACTTCTCATTTTCGATATTTAAACACTAATCTGTTGATCGATTCGCTTCAGGTTGGGATAAAATATTTTCTTTATCAATTTTTTAATAAAAAAAGTTTTAGTTTAATGAAATTTTATTTATTCATACTGTGCTCGCATCGTTCGTGCAGCTCCATGTCTTAATTTTTAATCAAGGATACTTCTTCCTCCGAAATTATTCATTCAACGGAAAAGAGATATTTGCACAATTAGTGTATTTTTGTTTGAATTAATATTATGTTACATTTATTTCTAGGTTTTAATTTTTTCGTTAATTTTTACGTACTTCTTTTCATTGTAAAAAAATAGGTCACGTTATTCAATACCATCGTGTTATTAGCCAATATCGCTTAATATCGCACACACAACCATCAAAATCTTCTTTCCCAGCATTAGAGATCCTGTAGTTTGTAGTAGGAGAGAGGCGACAACTCAGTATAGCGCGCGCAGATCGGTAAACAGGTTTTCTGTTCGCCACAGGCGGTTCCCTCCATAGGATTAGCATGGGAAGCGAGACAAGCGGCATGATACAGTTTGGACAGAATTTTGAACTGGATGCGCAGAGACACTTTTAAGCGAGTTGTCGCCTCTCTCTCGTATACAGGCTCTCTACCCAGCATAACCACCGCTCACCGAAACAAGATAACCCCACACAACCCAACAACATTCACATTCAACGCCATCATGCACCCTCCTTCCCTTACCTCCATCCAACACGCAATCAGCACCACACACCAAACAACTGCATCTCCTCTCCTCCTCTCGAGATTACACCCCGAAAACAAAAACCACCCACCCCCACCTCAATTCTCCAGTCCAGGGGGAAATCACCCCCCACCCAACTCTCCGTTTTTTTCCAGGAGGGTTTTTCGGCAGGGAGTTTCTCCAAACTGCGTGCCACGGGAGCCCCGGAATGCCGGTAATATTTCTGCCGCCTTGCCCCCACGCTATGCGGCGGCGGAGGCAAGCGATTCCCCGCGCGTGACTGCCCCGGGACCAAAAACTCATTTCTGCCCCCGTTCTTTTTACGGCTCTCTTTTCCCTCTCCCCCTTCAATTTGCGGGATCAATCCCGGATCGCTTTGCATATCCCCGTCCGGAAGAGTAAGCCCGGATTTCAATCTTTTGGGTGGGTCGGAAATTGTGGGGTTTCCCTTGAGTTTTTTAAAGAGATGGTGTATGATGTATGTACTGGTTAAAAATACAATATCAACGTGTTTGCACTTTTTTTTGCTTAAAAATACTACGACCCTGTGATGATATCTATGATAGTGCTGGTAAGAAGGTATATAGAGAGGCAAATTGAAACCAAGGGTTTAAACTCTATAGAGTATAGACTCTATTGAGTATTTATGCAAAGTAAATAATGTAAAAATTACCAATTATATACTCACTGTGTGAAAAAAAGCATTTTTTATCCGGGTTAAATAACTGTATATGAAAAAGCAAAATAATAGGAAATATTATTAAAAAAACAACCTATCAAGGGTTCCACCAAAATTCGTTTATCATCTATGCATTGATTAAAAAATTCCTTTAGTAATCAAAAAGGTTTTCTATTAAAAATTAAAATTTTCTTCAACGAGATACCCACTAACACTTCAACCAACAACTTCTTACCAACACTATAAGTTCATGTTAAAACCTTCATAACGGATAAATCCAAAACATATCATCCCTAATACGTTTAGACGTAAACGTTTTTACGTAAAGTTCTTGTTTCTTACTCTCCCTGATCCAGAACAACTAGATCAGGTCCAGAAGATCACATAACCCTCAAAAAGTCCATGACTTGGACGCGTATTAACATTCTCCACTTTGATAGAGCAAAATGGAAGAAAATTTTTTTTCATCTACCGTAAAAGAGAATGACTAACAACTAGTTATCCCGACCAAAGCGCTAAAAATTTAACATATGCTGTATCAAAGTGGAGAATGTTAATACGCGACTTGGACAGGATTATCTTTCAAGTCAGCCTTATCCAGCCCCATACATGCAAGAAGAGGGCTGGGGAGAATGTAAAATAAAAAAGCACATTAATAGTTTATAGAAAAGGTTTCAAAGCATAATTAATTTCAATTATAAACACATTAATACTTATTTAATAAAAAATCAGACAAGCTTTTAAATAAACATGCAAAATTGACTATCAAAGTGCAAAAGAAAAACAATCAATTCTCTCTTATAATCCGAAGTAAACCTTAAAAATCAACCAACCACAGACAGCAGAACAACATCCCTAATCAATCAAAAATAGTTAGCAACAGCATCCACCCACCTAGATGATTCCACGCGAAAACGTTTCAACGGTGTCACCCACCCATGAAAAGTGAAATGTCACCCACGAACAAAAGTGAAGACAGATGAATTTTACAAGCACAGGCCTTCCCACAAAAAGAGAAACTTGACTCACGCTGAGAATCTCCCTTCTTCTGGGCATAACTCATAATGGTTCAAGTCGTTATCTTAAGCAGGTTTATGCAAACTAGTCCCGGAATACATCATATTCCTCTCAGCAGGACATAGTGCGTCTCGACTCCCACTGAGGGATGACCTTAACTGGATGGAGATCCTACTGAAGGGATGAATATACCAGACATGCGAAATATGCTAATTTATAGTTTTTTAATCTTTGCATTTGAAGTTTTTTATTATGCAGGAAGTTTTTTTAGAGGTCGGATAGGAAGGTATGGGTGAGGTTGAAGTTTATAACACTGGGGTGAATGACTGTGTTTTGTGGGATTCATTGAAAATGTATTGTAAAATACACTTTGTAAAAGTAATAAGGATTTTAAAAATTTACTATCAAATCTCAGCTTAAAAGAGGGAATTAGGGGAGTAGTGAACGAAAGAGATAAAGAGAGATAAAATGGAGAGAATAAAAAAGTGGAAATTACAGGAGCACACAGAACGAAAGAGGTAAAATAATGAGAGTAAAAATTATGACATGAGAGATAAATATCGACAGGCAGGTTAGGTTGTATAAAAAACAGTCAAGTCTGATTTCTCTTAAAATTTTACTAAGTAATGGATTTTTAGCCCTAATCTCTACTGCAAACTTTGGTCAATATTTAAAAAAACAGGTGAATATGTACCTATGTTTCCCTAGTTAAAAATTGCTCAATTATAAATAAAAATAATGGTCTTTGTAGCAAAAGAACATAATTTAGAAAATTTTAGAACGTATATACGGTTTAACCTTGATGTAGGATCAAAATTTTTTTTTATTGCAAAAGCACTTGACTTTACATCATTGGCCCCCATGCATCAAGGATGCATGAGATTGGAGCATAAACAAAAACGAAACCACTGAATAATACAAGAACAATAACTTAAAACAAGAACAAATCCAGCATAAAAACTTGCAAAATGTGAACTAGACAAACATGAACGAGAATCAGTCACTGGATGCCAATTGCATCAACTCCCTAGCTCGCCAATATCGACTGTATAAGCAGTCTTCATTCAATGAAGAACAACTTAACAAATGATCTTTGTCCATCTCAAAGTTCTGGTTGCACAAAGTGCACATAGGACTGTCATATATACCAATCCTGAACAGATGTTTAGCGAGGCAATCATGACCAGTCTCCAGACGGAAAGCCGCTACTGCAGTGGATCTAGGGGAGTTTGGAATTTTCTTTATTGAACATGCCCATTTCTTATTCTTGATTTCTTCTATTAAACTGATATCATATTTTTTCTTCACCACATTTTTTATAATTCTTTTAATTGATGAAAATGGTACTCCGTCATTACCTGTCTGCAAAATTTCTGTTCCCTTCTTTGCTAATGTATCAGCCCATTCATTACCATTAATTCCTACATGAGATGGGATCCACTGCAGAACAACAGTCCTCCCCCCAGAAGCTAGAAGATCAATATTTCTTCTGCAGGAGTCGATAATTTTTGACTCTGCGACATTGTGTGAAGCGATAGCCTGGATGGCTGATAAAGAGTCTGAGAAAATAACTATGTTGTTAAGCTGAACTCTTCTAAACCTAATTTGTTCGGTTGCAATTCTAATTGCCTCCAGTTCTCCATCAAAATTGGTCCGAAATGGACCAAGGGAGGCATAGAACGCAAATAGTTCTGAATATACACCAACTCCGACGTTGTCGAGCATTTTTGATCCATCATATATGTGAATCCAATTACTTTTTGGATACCTGGTATAAATTGTCTGAAAAGCAGCTGCTTTTAGTTCACAATCAAGTGATGTTGATTTTGTCATAGCAGTCATCAAATAACATTCCTTTCTAATAGATCCCATGTGAATAGGGCATGCAGGTTTCAACAGTTCCTCTGTGGGAACGTTCTGAAGGGAATAATCAGTTTTCAATTTAAGAACTTTCTGTAAAAATCCATCCTGAGTTTTCAATCTCCTAGGTTTAGTGATATCATAATTTCTCCATAAATCTGTTGATGGTAATCTAATTAATTTTTCATATAGTATTAAAGCCTTTTCCTGAATTACTACTTCTATTGGTTTATTGTCTGTTAGGGCCAGCATTGCATTTATTGGAGTAGTCTTTACAGCTCCAGTGACAAGTCTCAGGGCTTCATTTTGAAAGACCTCAAGTTTAGAAATATATGTGTCATTACATGTAATCAAGGCCTCACAACAATATCCTATTAATGGCTTTATGTATGAATTATAAGTTTTATTTAAAGTATCTCTTCCACATCCCCATTTTACCCCTGCGAGTCTTTTAATCATTGTGAGCCTTTTTCAAGCTCTATCAATAACATCATCTATATGTCTCTTCCAGGAGAGCTTTTTATCAAATTTCACTCCTAAGTAAACAGCTTCTTCTGTTTCCCGGACATTGCTACCATTATACTTTATATCCATTTCAGTTGGTTGATGATTGAGAGTAAAAGTTTGATACATAGTTTTTTCAACGTTCACTTCCATTTGATTTTCCGTAGACCATTCATACAAAGCTTTCAAAGCCTGATTGATCCTTAACACCATTTTTTCCGTATGTCTTCTAGGTGCTGAAGTCCAAAGTACTAGATCATCAGCATATAAAGCACATTCAATATCCTTCGTTTTTTCTTTGATTATACCAGGAAGGTCATTGATGTATACATTAAAAAGACTTGTACTTGTCACACCTCCCTGCGGTAGGCCACAATGGATTTGTTTGTAACCAGAGGTTTCTGATCCGTAGCGAACTGCACAAAATCTTTGAGAAATATTATTTTTAATCCATCGGAACATTTTGTTGCTGATTCCAAGGGTTTTTAACTTATAAAGCAATTTATTTCTCCAAATTCGATCGTATGCAGCTTTAAAGTCGACAAAAACTGCCACTAAAGTCTCGCTCCGATCCAAACTATCTTTGATTGCTTGTGAGAGTCTTATAACTTGTTGATTAGTAGACTGATGTATTCTAAACCCACTCTGGGTATTAGTTAAAAGATCATGTTCTTCCAAGTAAAAAACCAGTCTCTCATTAACCATTCTCTCCATTATCTTGGCTATAATAGAGTTTAATGATATTGGTCTATAACTCTCTGGACAATGAAGCTGTTTACCTTTCTTAGCTATTGGGATAATAATCGATTTTCGCCAAGCAGCTGGCACATGAGAGTTCCAAGAAAAGTTGAAAAGTGTCAAAAGGGTATTTAAGGCCTCTGTACCCAAATGTTTAATAAATTCTGCATGAATGTTATCAGGGCCACGGCTTTTTCGGACTTTTTGCTTCTCGATAGCATAATTCAGTTCACTCATAGAGAAATCCATACAAAAAATACCTTCACCGACTGAACTTATACGGCCGATTAATCTTTTCAAAGTTCCCTTACCTCTTTTCATCTCTATAGTTCTTTTTTGTTTATCTGCATAAAATTTAGTAAAGGCTTCAGCAGTCTTTTTATCAGTTGTCATTTGTCTATTACCAAATAAAATTGGTTCTTTTCTTCGCTCTTGGTACTTATTCGTTAGATTTGACATAAATTTGTAAAGTTTTTGGCCATCTTTTTTATAGTCGATATTGGAAATAAAATCACTCCATGCACTTCGTTTTGATTCATTGATCTTCGACTTCAAATCTCTCGCTAAGGCTCTCCAGGTGCCGATATCCTCTGCTGTACCTGTTGTTTCAGCAAGGGTTCTTGCTTGATCTCGTTTCTTTTTCAGATTTCCAAGCTGTTCATTCCAAAATGGTTTGTACCTGTTTGATTTTGTACGTGGAATAGTTTTATGTGCTGTCTCTAGGATTAAATCACAAATTTGTAGGATCAAAATCGAAGGTAAATTCGAGGTATCTAGTTTTCGACATAAAAAGGCTGCCCCGAATATAAAATAAGTAATTAGTTCAAGGGAAAAAATATCTTCTCGAGACATAAAAGTTTTCGATTTGGACATTTTACGCCGAATGGCATCAGACTTCGCAGCGAAACATCTGCTGATAACCCCCTATCCGATGCTCAAAAATAAAACCTTTTTCACAACCACCACACCAAAATTTTTCCAAAAAACGATAACATCTCAATACCCCAAACACAACATCAAATTCCATAGGCACTCCCACAGAAAAAAAATCCCCTCGTGATATCTCAAACCCAAAATAATCCCGTCCCTGTCATAGACCAAAAAGGCCCCATCCACAAAGCTCCAAAAATCTCAATCCGTGTCGGAATAAAAAGCCCCGAACGCAGAGCTTGTATCATCCAGAAAGGGTGGCTGGCGCGAATAATATTTGATCGTCAGAGTCAACCTATCCATAATCGGCTCGAAGAATGGCACCCGGTGTGAATGGGGGCCATCTGCGGCGCTAAATGCGCACTTTTCCATTGTGCGGGGACCGTCCTTTGTGGGGATTCTATGGGCAGATGCGACGGTGAGGTCTTTGTCGCGCTGGCTCTCCCACGACGGTCTTTGTTGTCGGCCGGCAGGGCAGTTAGTAGGGGCTGTTTACCAGTCGTGTTGGACAGGGAGAGACAATCGGGACGGGAGGACGTCTTTAGCAGCCGACAACGCCCCCTTTTGCCGACGAGGGGAGGCTGTCCGTGATGCCTCAGTAGCGGGAAGTTTCCAGCTTCTGTAATTTCGAAGGTAGTTGCACTCAGGCCCTGAGTTACCATCCAGATGCAACTACGTTTCGCAACGATTTTGAGACCGGTCGAATCCTACTTCAAAACAACTCAACTTTCGTTTTCCTGCGTCATTTCTCCAGCATGCCGCTGATTGGTTTTCAAGAACGACAAGAATTACGTCATTGAGCCACGTGCATTTGATTGTACCCCTGCCGTTCCCACGCTTTGCTAAGTAATGAAACGCTTCAACCAATCAGGAGGAAAACGTCAGCAGGATCGTCGCATTTAAGGGCCTCCAAAAATTAGCCCCAAAACTTTTAGCATGGAAATAGCTATTTTGTTTTTTGGAATACAATTCCAATACTTTTTCTTCCAAAATGTAAATTAAAAAATTTTTAACTTACGACTTAAAGGCACTTTTTTGGTGACATCTTTGAAAGGCTACCAATAATGGTGTGTTATGAACTTGTTTTTATGATTACCATATGATATGGGGGACCCTTCTTGCGTGATGTACTACCTATACTACAGAAAGTTTTCTAAATTGGGCTCTATAGTGAAGGCTTTGTTTTTAGTATATCGTTAAAAATCTGAACAGGAATATCCTTAGACATCATAAAAGTAATTATAACCTATAGGTTATAAATACTTTTATGATGTCTAAGGATATTCATATTCATTCAGTGTATACAATGCTGGCCATCTAAAATGGTAAACCAAGAAGGAACAGAGATATCAAACCCAAATTTATTTCTATGATTGCACATAAATATTAATGTGAATTGATTAAAAAATCAGCCTTCCTGGATGTTAGAGGGCCGAGAAAATCGGTGAGGAGTGTTGTCTCCATAGGTGTACTTTACCGCCGTCCCACGCCATGGTATTGAGTGAAAGGGGTCTAAATGGGCTTTGAAGGATTGGAGGACCATGTTGCGTCCTCAGGTAGTGCAAATTCATGTGGTACCCCAGCAAACGTTGCTTATCGGGCTAGGGGATTTCTCCTCTTTCACCGGACATGTTTTGTGGGAGTTGGTTCTTGGTTCTTTAGAACGGGTAGGTGTCAGGGTAATGCAACATAGGGGGACAAGAAGAAAGCTTGGACATTGAGTTCATCACGTGGTTATGCATTTTTCTCTTGAGACTTGCAGGCGAGGGTTGAAGGTAAGAGTAGACAACCGGTTGTCAAACCTCAATGCTGCAGCTCTGGTTGGCCAATATGCCGGTAAATCATACTGAGGAGGTGTGGGAGTGGAAGTGGAATGCATGTCGTTTACAGTCCAGGGGACTGCCCATTTGGCAAGCATATAGCTTCAGAAAAATTCCCGTCTTCAACACATGATTTGGCGTTGGCAACAGTGCTCTAAATAATGAAATGGGCATCTCAATGTGATAGCAGAGTATATGAGAGTATCCCAATGCGGTCTGGAGCACCACGATAATTGGAGATGACTTTACGACAGCGAGAAAAGAGAGCACTCGGATGTTGATTTTGTAATCATCAGATTTTTTTCTTTACGCAGAGTAACGAGGTAGTGAAGCATAGGATTCCACTTCCACACCTCCTCTGTATGATTTAACGGCACATTGACCAACCAGAGCTGCAACATTGAGGTTTGACAACCTGGTGTCTACCTTTACCTTCAACCCTTGCCTGCGGACAGGTCTCAAGAGAAAAATGCATAACCAAGTGATGAACTCAAGGTCCAAATGTCCAAGCTTTCTTCTTATCCATCACCTATGTTGCATTTTTACCCCGACTTACCCGTCCTTAAGAAACAACGCAACAAAACATGTCCGATAAAAGAGGAGAAATCCCCTAACCCGGTATGGTATGCGTCGTCCACTGGTGCACCACATGAACTTTGACTACCTGTGGACGCAACATGGTCCTCCAATCCCTCAAAACCCAGCCTCTTTCACTCAATACCACGGCGTGGAGTGGCGGTAATTAACACCTATGGAGACATCACTGATTTTCTCGGTCCCCTAACATCCAAAGGCTGAATTTCTAATCAATTACTATGTGCAATCATAGAAATAAATTTAGGTTTGATATCTTTTTTCCTTATTTGTGTACCATTTTGTAAGGCCAGCATGTGAGTTATCTCGAACTTTTTTCAAACATAACTTCATTTCAATTTCGGTAAAATACGTTTACGAAAGTCGCTTTAAAAATATTTCAATAGTTTCATACTGGCGAAATCCAAAAGACTATCGGGGAAATAAGCTGTAGAAAAATACAGGGGAGAGAAATTTATGCAGGAGTACACATTGTAAGCAAACGGAGGAGGGACCGAGGGTCATTGTGTAGCAGCGATGGGTGCTAAACATGTTGTGATGGGGATTCACCTATTTTTTTCGATGGGGAGGCGTGAACGCTATTATATCGAGCATCCTGGGTTGGGAAGAGGGGCAATAGTGAAGGACGGGTCCCTGTCTTTTTTAGCATGGGTGGAAAGGAACGCTTTTTTTGGTAAAAGAGATATCTGAGATAAAAAGAAATAATCTTGGCTTTTGAAAAAGAGGAATATCACAAGGTTGTAAAAAGAAACATAACGTAATTATTTTAAGGGTATCATTTTAGAATTTTCATTTTGGATTTTGAACTTTTGCATCACATTTTAGTCAGGGTGCCAAATGGCAAAAAAGGGGTCAACCTCGAAATCACGTGTAAGAAATTTTTTTTAATAATATAGATTACAAAACCGGTTGATGCCACTCTGCAAATGTTGGGCATTTTTTTAAAAAGCGCAACAAATTTAAAATTGGCTGAAAACAATTTCAAAAATTCAATTAATAGTAGTAGAGACTTATGATACATGTCTATGGGCTATCTTTCAGTGCTGAATGCGAATATTCCATTTAAATTTTAAAATATTTGAAATATCAATTTTTAAATATTAATTAAAAAAATCGGATACCTGAAAAAATTAAAACATTGCTTAAAACCACAAAACTGCAAAAGTACCTCAAACTGGTTTTCCTTACAAATGACCTAAAGCTGGGTTTCCATGCATACGTTTTTTCAAGTTTAAGTTACAAGTTCGCGTGTTGGCGCGACGGTTGGCGCGATAAAAATTCCCTTTCGCCACTCCTGAAAAAGTACCAACCAAACTTGAAAAGTCGACTTGTTCACGTGAGCGCTATGGACCAATGGGCTGGCGTATCTCGTCCTTGCTCCTTGAACTTGCTTTCGGTCCAGACAGCATGGACTTTTTTGCACGTACCTGAAAAAAAGTTGGTCACGTGATAGAAATGCACCAATAGAACCGAGCGAACATCGTGTTGTTGTATTTCTATTTCATCATATCTCTGAACTCTCGTCTTAGTGCATTTGCGATTTTAAAATTTCAAAATGAATTTAAGTTTACCTTCCAGCGTAATCAAATTTTTTCAGGAAGTAGAGAAGAGGAAGATCCTTTACGATGCATCCTACAAAGGATACAAGAACGCCGAAATTAAGGACAATGCTTGGAAGGAGGTAGGCCGAGAACTCGGCAGTACAGATCGTAAGTAGATTTTATAAATTATGTATTTATAAATTTGTATAATCTGTATGGTAACCTGCATATTAGTTTTTTCCTTTTCCCTTTATTACTTCCCAAATATCAGGGATGCACTGTAAAGATCCAAATTGTTCTCTGAAAACGGGACACGTAGTCTTATCATCAAGCTCCTTCATTATAATGATTTTGTTTAGTGCGTTTAATATCATATAAAAGTGTAGAACTTCTCAGAGAGTAATAAATTGTTGGAATTGCCAATAAATAATCATTAAGCTAACCGGCTAACAATACTGCAAACTGTCATAGTTACCTTAAAATTTTAACATTGTATAATCATAATTTGTCTACATTCTCTTAATGTTGATTTCTATTCTTACATCATTTATACCTGCATAGCTATTTGTGTTTTCTTATCCACATGCCTTGTCTTCAACTGATTGAAAGTTCCTTTGTGGAAAAAAATAAAGCAGAATGCTAACTAGCCCTGCTGTGTTAAAAATATTTATCCAATAGATAGTGAAAAATCGAAATTTATGTTGTGTTAGTTTTGTAAGACTTATGCTCTTTTTGTTACAATTATTATTAGCCCAGCAGCATGAGCATTAAAACAGCATGAGCAGGGACTAATACACGTCAATTTTGGTACCGTTTATTGGCACCTTCAAAAAATTCTTCAAAATTATCAACATATTCACAACAAATTGTGCCAAAAATGGCAGCTTCACAGTAATATCTTCTATAAAAATCTATGTGCTAAAATTTATTTGCTGAGACTTATATTGTTATTTATCTATTTTTTTTATTGATATGCTTATTTATTATTTGGTACAAAGGACAATTCCTGCGTACTTATTTTACTTTTTATTCAAAGAGAGGAATATATGCAAAAAAAATTTAAATTCATTTTTAAAATTTATCTACCACCGATACACCAGTGCTGTGGTTCCTTTGTGGAAAAAAATAAAGGCAGAATGCTAACCATTCCGGAATCCCACCTACAAATTAAACTTTTGACTGCAATAGAAATTTTTCCATATTTTAAATAACTTTGAGTTTATAATACTTTGTTGATATATAACAGAACTAAAATTGTTATTGGTTCTTACGTATTATGCCATCAACTGTGCCGCTGAATCTGAAAAGGTTTAAAATCCCATTCACTGTTCTACAGCTGTACCGCTGAATTTAATGGCTGCTGAACAGTCGACGGTATAATACGTAAGTACCCTATTATTCTGTGGATACTCTCGCTTATGGGCTTTAAGGGAACGAGTAGCTGCCACCACTCGGTGGTATGTTTTAAAAATATTTTGGCTAATGAGTAGTCAAAAATCCAAATTTATGTTGTATTATTTTTGTTAGACTGCTCTTTTTGTTACCATTGTTATATGCTGATATTTCTTATAAGTAATGGATGAGCCAGCATGATTACTATCACAATAAAAGAAAGAAGCCTCTCCCGAGTGGATCAGTAGCCACAGAAACTTGGCCCCATTTTATATATAAAGAATGTCTTTCTTCATTTTCCTAACAGGATTCCTCTGAAAGTCTAGAATTACTAAATATCTCTTTTGTGTGATGACCACTTACTTAATGTGGCACCATTTAAAAGATTTTTTTAGTTCAGAATTCAGCTCAACTTAAGTGGAGAAAAATACCCAGATGAATTTTTTAGAGGGGTTACCAGATACATTTTAAACTCATTGTAGCCTTGAGTTATAAGTAGATGGTGAAATTATCTTTCTCAATACATAAGATTTGATATCAACGTAATTTTTTGTTACTAACAATTTTTACTCTAAAAGGTCAAATTAATTTAAATGAAAATGTTTTCTTCTTGGTGTTTGTTTAGAATTTTAATAGTAATTGGTATAATTTTCATATTCTCAGATTTAATGCTTCTGAAATTTCACTGTTGAAATAATCTTATATATACTACTTTAAACTATTGGAGAAACATCCCATGAAAATTTATTTAAGTATACAATTATCAAGAAATGAACCATACATGTGAAGATAAGTTTACCTGGAAAACCTAACAGTTCTTTTTAGTATTCTTGTTAAAACATTCAGCTGTCTTACTTAAATTTTTGTTGCAGGATTCTTCTGAAGTTCTAGAATTACTAAATAATTCTTTTGAGTGGTGACCACTTACATTACGTGGCATCATTTAAAAGAGTTTTTTAGTTAGCTGTCTTAAAGTGGAGCAATAAACCTAGATGATTTTTTCCTGGAGTGTTTACCAGCTACATCAAATCCATTGTAGCCCTGAGTTATACATCAACTTAACTTAGTTGTGAATAATATTTAACTCTTAAAAGTGTGGAACAGCTATGATAAGAGTTGACCAGCCGTCACGTTTACCCACTGTTCAAATGATTACACACAACCACATAGATCTATTTGAGCTGTGAGTAAACATGGCAGCTAGTTGACTCTTATCGAAGCTGTGCCAAAAGTGTCAATGTACTCAGGTAGATCCAGGTTTTTTTATTTTGGAGCCCAGTTCATTACTTTTTGTGACAAATTGAAGCAGTGATAGTTAGATGAGTGCATAAAAGTAAAATTGACTCACAAACTGAGGAAAAATTCAAATATTTTGTGAATGTTTTCTTGCAAATTATCACTAAACCTAATTTGAATTTCATGAAAGAGGAAATTTTTGTGAAGGGGCAGAAAAAGGGCCCCAAGTTTTGTCTGGATCAACCCCTGGTATTTAAATGAAGATGCTTTATTTTGCTTTGAATTTTTAAGTAGGTAACTTAATCCATTTTCAGCCCAGATTTATGCTTCTTAAAATGACCTCTAACTCTTAACTGTATGAAACATCCGATGAAAAATTTATCAAAATAGTATAAAAGTAATGAAAAATTCATGTTTTAGAGAATATTTTAAAAGAAATGGACATTAAACACTGCTATACTGATAAATTACCTAACCATAATTATTTTTAATAAAAAATATACCTCCTTACATAAATTAACCCTTATTATAAACCCCTACTTATTAAAAATATTGAAAGTAATTTTTTTTGTAACTAATAATGTTTTTGGAAAAAATAATTTTGCAATAAATTAATTTTTTAATATTTAAGGTTTAAATAAAAATTCCACTTATCCATTTACATTTCCTTTAAAAATTTCAGCACAGCAAAAGTACTTGGACAACTTTTTTAGGTTTAAGAAAACAAGTAGCAAAGTCATTCCCTACGTTTTCAGATTTGCAGTTTAATCTCTAAACACAGTATGAATTGAGCAATGAACTCTTAGTAAAAACCCTCCACTGAACAATTAGAGAAAACAACAGCTAAAATGACAATGTTGTAAAAAAATTTTTATAGCACACCATACTTTTGTGAACCCTTCAGCCTTTTTAAAGTCACAATCCCATTCTTACTAACAATAGGAATGGTGGAAAAGTTCATATTTTAAAATTTTGAATAAAAATTTACAAGTACATATTTTGAGTTTTAAATTACATGTAATTCACAGATATTTTAAAATAAAAAAGAAAAAATACACACACTTGTTTGAATATGTAAGGTATTTTTATTTCACACATCAAAATATTTGTTTATTAACAGAACATCATTTGCGTGGCCTTTTCCTTGTCCTCAAATGACTAATTCTTGACCTGTTGAGTAGAAATATTATGTATACAGGAATTGAACAATGCGTACCGGTGGCATAACCAACGGAGGTGGAAAAATGGATTGCCAATTGAAACTGTAGTAAACGTGTAATAGCCAATAGCTCAAGTTTAGTTAATTTTTTATATCAGTTTCGTCCTGATTGAGGCAAGGAAATGAGGGAGTACAAGCAAGCTATTTAACCTTTTTTAAAGATAATGCTTACTATATTGTTTTATTTAAGTTTTACTTTTTAGTATGAATCTAAAATTGTATGCTAATATCACCTAAAAGTAAATGTTTAATTAGTCGTTAGGGATATACCGAGGCTATAAACGTATTATTTAAGTAAGGTAAAAATGCTTTTAAAACAGTGTTCGAATTTTTAAAACATGCATATGCTGGGTTAGGTAGAAGTGATTCCTTAAAAGATTAAAACAAATAAGGGTCAGTGGTAGACCAACGCCCCTTCTAAAATGTGTAAGGGTAGTAGAAGCAGAAACACATAATTTATTTCAATACCAAGCTCGGTTTGTAAATCCTGAAAACCCACACTGGAAATATACAGTTTAGCTTATTTATAGCAGGATTTAAAATGTCCCGCAGGCTGGATCCAAAATCAGGACGAGCCAAAACCAGCCCATATATAATTAACTACTATAAGGACCCAAATTGGAAATTTAAGAGGGTCACCCGGTGGTACATAAAAAATTGTGGAGGGGGATAAAAAACTTAAGTTTCGTACTTTCAGGAGGGGAATCAGTTTCGTAATTTCTTTTTTAGCATGAACATTAAACTGTACATGAGACTTGTAATGCAAATTTAATACAGAAAAACGCCAATTTTTCGAATGAAATCAATCGCGAGATCAAGTGCTTTCTTTGTTTTAAATACGTAAACATTTTACAATCATTATCAATAGAAATACACTTCAAACGTTCAAACTAAGAGAAACGAAAATTTAACTCACCCTTGCATAGCCGCCATGTTTGTTTTGAAGTTGAAGTTTTCAGTACGAGATTTGGTTGCTAACTTTTTTTTCGGTCGACCGCAGCGCCACCTCTTCCTTGTTTTCGATGCCAACCAAAAAGAGATATTTTATGGCAACCAATTTCTGGAGCAACCAAACTTGTAACTTGAACTTGAAAAAACGTATGCATGGAAACCCACCTTAAATAAGGACATAGTAAAATTGGAGGAAAATTGAACAGTAAAAAGTTGAATTATTTCAAATTTTCAATTTTTTTGGCCTCAAAAATCGACTTTTTAAAAAATTAATTATTGTAAAAAAAATTTGAGGCTGATGCCAAGGTAATTTTTTCTTGGATATTGTAGTTAGATAGCTGTATAACATAAAAAACCGCAATTGATGATTATAAATCATTAGTTAATTAATAAATTTATTAAGTTGAACTTGGAAAATAGAGGTAAAATCCACCAATCAAGTGAAACATAAAATATTTTGACAATATTTGGTAGTAAGTAATCTAAAAAATAATTAAATTTAAATAAGACAAAAAAAATCTTATTTAATTTTAATTTTTATTAATTTTTTTAAATTTTGAAGTTCAGGCATGTGATACATGTCTATAGGCTATATTTTAGTGCTTTTTACGTATATCAGGTCAACTTTTCAATAAAATTTAGAATAAGTGTGTAAAAATTGAAGCATTTTCCTTAAAACTTTTATTTTAAATGCTTCAATTTTTAAACAACTAAATTTTCCAAATGTGGCTACAGTTTCTCAGGTTTTTTTAATATTACTCCATTGGCATTGCAAAGCCCATCAAAAGTTTTTTCTCTTATATAGGTTTCTGTAGAATTTTCTTTTCTTTTATTCCATTTCAAACAACTTAAAAAGATAACTAATAAGTTATATTGATATGCTCATATCCCATTGCTAGCTAATTTCAGAATAATTTGCGATTTAAGATGATTGACTCAAAACCAAAAGATAAACAAAAGAATAAATTAGTGTTTTGGCTCACAAATAATTTAAAACCTTCAAAACTATGCAGCACCAAAGAACTACAATCTAATGAAAAGCTGTTAGAGTTAGCTCATTGTTGCTGCACCTCAATGTTAAAGAACATTCCCTTACAACAACTGCATTAAACTGCCACAAAAACGACGCGAAAACTCCTTTCGTAAAAACACACAAACCTCATGATTTATTACATCAGATTAAAAACCCCAACACACATAAAAACGCGATAAACGAAATTCCAAACCCCCACCAAATTCCAAAACTAATATTACCTCCTCACACAAAAACTTCCACTTCGGAAACAAAACGAGGCACAGACTAATGAACACCAAACGAAACGGAGAAAAATAATGGGTTTAGGAGAGAGAAATTGAAAGCAAAACCTTCCTCGCATCGATTTTTTTAAGTCCACTCACCCTCAAAACATTCGAGAACCCCCCTCTCTCTCTCTATTAACGTATCAGTAAATGAATTTCTGGAATGCTTTTTCATATATAACCTGGGGGGGGTTTGGATTGTATGAGCTGTAATAGATTGATCGCGATATACAATGATTGGATCGCCGTTTTTGGAATGTGCATCAGCGGCAATTCATATTTTAAAGTTTGTAGGGGCAGTGGAAAACAATGGGGTGTGTTTGGAATGGACTTTATTGAATGATCACGTGGGGTGAGGAGTACGGGGTGAGGGTGGGTTGTTCTCGTTGTTCTGGAACGATCGATTGTTGAAGGCTTTGTTTCTTGGGGTTCGGAAGAAAAATTGAGTTTTTTTAAAGAAGGGTTAGATTAAGTACGGAACTCCTCTTGTTAATAGATTGATAGCCTCGGTTTTCTAAGAAAGTAGTGTACAAGATATAAAAAATATAAATGCCTGACCCAATTATGTTTGTGTATCTCTTAAACCTATTTTTTCATTCACGGTTTTTCCAGGGATAGAATTCTTCTATTTATTAAGTTAACAGGGTGATTATATATTTTCAAGTTGCATTTTAAAAATTCATATTATTAATTTTAGTGTTTTCAATGTGGAAATTCATTTTGTTATAGAAAAAGTTATAAACTGACCAATAGATGGCGCTATGTTGGTTTAAAATCCAAGAGGCCTAATGTGGCCTGAAAGTGCAAGTTAATCACCCGGTAATCTTCCTGTGACTATTATGACTATTAAACTTGTAAAATATTTTTAAACCGTCTGAATATATTTTCAGGCTTACAAATCGATTTTTTTTAAAGAAATGATGCGTTGAGACTCGTAGGCGAATTTTTTTAATACAGAGTATACCGTATCAGAGTCCATGGTGATAATGGAAAGCGAAAAAACATCGGGTATGGCTTGGGGTATGGGACAAATTTAGCACCGATCTAAGATTCTTGCTTAAACGTTCCTTAGAAAAACCAGGCCGTTTTGACCATTTTTTCCAAGTAACATTTCAGAAAAATAATAGAACGTTACAGCAAAAATTTTGAAACGTTTCGTAGAATTACTGGTATTTCAAAATTACTGACATTTCTTAAAGATCGTATCGAAAATTTTACCATTTGCGTTCCAATTATTTTCCAGGTATATTATAGTACTTGGGAAAAATAATATAGGCAACCAATCTGCCCAGTTTTTCCATAGTGTACTAAGTCAAAATAAGAAAAAGAATAAGTGAAATATTAATACCGAAAACATCTAAGCTAAACCCGGTTGCAACTTAACTTGAGCCTGTAGAGATATGCTGAGAGCAACCAAAGAAAGTAGTTTCCCTGCGGTGCCGGAATTTGAGTGAAATCAAGAGATTCAATTTTAAAATATTATTAGTTTTTTAAATCCACGTATATTACGAGTATTTTCATCATCCCGATTTGCAAAATGTTGAGTACTATTTTTTCAAGTGGCGCAGCGCGTAGTAATACTAACATTTGTTCGAATAAAATTTGCCAGCCAATAAAAGCTCACAAAGCCCAGCAAGCTTTCTGTTTACTCAAATTTTCTTCCGCGTGGCCATGACGTCAGGCTCAACTTAAGTAGCAATCGAGTATAGAAACACTCGGTCAAAGTAAAACGTTGCTCCGGTTGAACTTGTCCATATTTCTTTGAGTAGTGAGGTTTTAGTATTTGCTTCCAGATAAACGGAAAAATATACTTTCCCGCATCTAGCATTTCAATTCTTAATTATCTCGGATTCACCTGACTCCTCCAATTTCATACACAACCACTTCATCATCAATTCCACATTCTTTCCTCCTCAACTTACATCATTCACCCAAACGATTAATCCACCCTCACCCCTTCCGATACGTGAATCAATCGGGGGGTGAGGGAAGCCCAGAGAATTCTAATTCGCCCGGTAATTGCTTCCCACCCCTTCTCCTGCCCATTCATCCACTGTCTCTATGGCATCTTCATGAATCCCGAAATACAACAAAGTTGATTTGTGGATTTTTTGGCCGAAACCGTATGGATTTATTATTCATTGTCTCCGTTTCGTGTGTGTGATGGGACCAAAGGGTTTCCTGTCGTTCATTAACTTGTGATCTATGGAAGTCTGTCATAGTCGGCCTTTTTGAAGATGCGGGGTAATTTGTAATTTTGGAGATTACCCGCAGGGTAAAACGGTCGTGATGGAGTGATTTTGATGGAGATTGGTTTGGGGCAGATAGGGTTAGTTGGTGATTATGTTTTTAAGCAACAATGTGTAAGTTTGAGTCATCGATATCGCGTCTTTTCCATAACGTGTTTTGCTGATTACAGCCCAATCACCACTTCGTTATTGATAAAAGTACGGGCTATAAAAGCAGCGAAGATTTCTATAACCCTCCAATGCCTTATTCCGAGGTATAAAAAAAACTCGATATTTTCAACCCGACTGGGCTTTTCTTTACCTCAAGAAAAATCAGCATGCCAAAAAGCCATGAATTTTATAAATCCGTATAAACTTTTAAAATCTCTATATCCATTTTACCCCGATATAACTATTTTATCCCACCTAACCCTATTTTTTTATAAAAGAAGTGCTGTGGAAGAATTTTTAGGTAGTATTACACAGTGTAAAAAATCGTGGCACTTTTTCTTTGGAATAAATAGGCAACACAGCGGACCAGATTTTCTAAGAAAAGTGACAGGATTTTTTTTACAATGAGGGAAGACACGAGTCTAAAAAGTTTGAGAACCACTGGGATAAACAAGATGGTCAATTTTGCAACATTTCTCCATCCAAGGTCTCAACGGTTTTACTCAGGATCTACTCTGAAATCCAACCATAGTAGGAACTGCTTGAGGACTCTTAAATATCTTTAGAGCAGTTAGTCCACTGAAAATAGCGAAAAAAAGGGCCGAACCTCGAACAAATTGCAATAAAAGGTTTCTCAACGGTTCTCACTTGGGAATGACCTCAATAATAACATACTGAAAATCGGCCAAAATCGGACGGGCGGAAATTTAATTTTTTTTTATTTTTTAAAAATGGCCGAAAAATAATTTCAAAAAATCAAATTATAAAAATAGAGACTTATGATACATGTTTATAGGCTATTTTTCAGTGCTGAATACCAATATACCATTTAAATTTTTAAAAATTTATTTTCCATGGTATAGACCTCTATAACCTAAAAAAACCACAATTGGTGATTAAATCATTAGTTAATTAATTAATTTAGAAAAATTAATGTTGAAAATACAGGTAAAATCTTTCAATCAAGTAATAAGGAAGATATTTAGACAATATTTGGTAATAAATCATTTTAAAAATAATATAATTAAATTGAAAAAAGACAAAATATCTTTCAAAAAATTTAACTTTTAAATTAATTTAAAAAATTTAAATTTTTAAAAATTTTTAAATTTTGTAGTATATGCATGGTGATACATGTCTCTAGGTCTATATTTTAGTGCTGTTTACGAATATCACGCCAACTTTTCAATAAAATTTAGTATAAGTGTGGAAAAATTGAAGCATTTTTCTCAATAATTTTGTTTTTTATGCTTCAATTTTTCCACAGTTAATTTAAATTTTATTGAAAATTTGGCGTGATATTTGTAAACAGCACTAAAATATAGCCTAGAGACATGTATCACATGCATATACTACAAAATTTAAAAATTTTAAAAAAATTAAATTTTTTAAATTAATTTAAAATTTAAATTTTTTGAAAGATATTTTGTCTTTTTTCAATTTAATTATTTTTAAAATGATTTATTACCAAATATTGTCTAAATATCTTCCTTATTACTTGATTGAAAGATTTTACCTGTATTTTCAACGTTATTTTTTATAAATTAATTAATTAACTAATGATTTAATCACCAATTGTGGTTTTTTAGGTTAGAGAGGTATATACCTACAACATCCATTTAAAAATGACCTTGCTAAATGCCTCAAATGTTTTTAACAAGAATTTTTTAAAAGGTCGATTTTTGAGGCCAAAAAAATTGAAAATTTGAAAAAAATTAAATTTTTTATTGTCCGATTTTCTTCCATTTTTAGTATGTTTTTTCTTTTGTCATTTCTAATTGAAAACCGTTTAAATTATTTGTTTTGCAATTTATTTTGTGGTTTTGAGCGATGTTTTAATTTTTTCGACTTTCCAAATTTTGAATTAATTTTTAAAAATTGAAATTTTTTAAAATTTAAATGGTATATTCGTATTCAGCACTGAAAAATAGCCTATAAACATGTATCATAAGTCTCTATTTTATAATTTGATTTTTCGAAAATTTTTTTCGGCCATTTTTAAAAAATTAAAAAAAATTACATTTCCGCCCGTCCTATTTTGGCCGATTTTTAGTATGTTATTATTGAGGTCATTCCTAAGTGAAAACCGTTGAGAAACCTTTTATTGCAATTTGTTCGAGGTTCAACTCTATTTTCAGTCCAATATAACCGATTAAGATGGGTACACTTGATTTTGGTTTTGGTTTTATTTAGAACGGTGTGGTCAACCGGCGGTAGTTAAACTTCTGATTGGCAGATAAAGAAAGAAAACTAGTTTTGCGCCAATCATCCATTTGAGAGCTGGTTAACAGCACCGGTCAGGTTAACGGTGAATATGGCCACGAGTGCAACAGGAATATTCACTTCTTACATTGGTTTTAGGTGTTACTACGTATATAGCGCAGCTCTGTCATAGTAAAAGAAATTTCTTACCCTCATTTTTACGATCGCATCGAGTTCATCAATACATGTATGCCCTCCCATACATTCATATCCACGATGAAAATGCTTAAGGCTCAAACTACCTGCATTGATAAATAACCGCCACTGCTCATCAACTCCCACAGATCCAATTCCGACCCCATCTCGTCTGGCGCACATATCATCAACCCCTTTAATCGTTTTCCAATCGGCACCACATCTTTTTTCCCGCGAGCGCGGAACAAAAACCCATCAAGGCACAGCAATTAGGCTAATCCGACACTCGCGGAATAAAGACGCGATCCGCCAAAAAAGGCAAATATTTAAAGAATCCATTACCAAGATGGATCACCCACCGGCAATTACGAAAGGAGAGGTGGCATCAGAGCACCTGGGGGACCCAAATGGCACAGGTAATGATCCATTCCCGCATTCGGAAAAGGGACGAGCACCCCATTCTTTTAATTGGATTCTCCGTTTTTGTTGCAAATAAAGAAACGAGCGAAGAAAGACAAGGCTGCATTAGGAGAGTTAAGCCCAACCCTTTTTTGTTTCATTAATCTCTATCGGAGCCCAGATAAAAATGCCCGGGTGCATTCCGCAGGGACGGGGCGCGGTTTTCTCACGTCCCCCCGGGGGTCCTTCTCCCTAGTTATTAGGGGGTCACGGCAGATTAGCTGGCGAGGTGTTTTGCGGTGGCCCCCCACGACACAGTCGACGCCGATGGACAATGGCCGGCGGGGATTACCTGGACAGGTAGGGGCCGGCGGCCATTGGGGCAACAATGCTGATGGGATCTTGTCCGGGAAACTATCCGTGAAATTGTTTGTTGGGAGGGGGATTTCCACGCTTGTGTGATGTAAGATTTATTTATGCTCTGTACTGCACGCCTCGTGACCGTTTTTAAGGAGCTTGATGTGGACATAGATTGACTGACTTATGGGGTCTTTGAGGGGTGGTGAAGACTCCAGAGTCAGGTTCTGATGGTTCCAAACTTCCTCCCCCAAAAGGGGATCAAAATTTCGAAATTTCTACTGGGAAGGGCGCCCTTTGGGAGGGGATTATCCTTAGACGTCCCGGGATTGTCATTGAATCCTATGGGGAATTTGGGGCGGTTAGGATTGAAAGGGTCAAAATAGTTTGAAGTTGTACCCTTAAAGAAAGTATTCCTCCAAGGATATCACTTCTAAAATTTATGCAAAAGAGAAAATAATTATATTTCTTTTCTTTTCTTATCAACTTTGACACAATATTTAAAAGCACAAAAAAAACATTTTTTTTTGTATTTGAGGCGTATGAACATGAAAAACAAAAACAGCTCAGTTTAAAATAAAAACCAAAAAAAAAGTTGGTAGGGGATGATCATTGGAACAATTTATAAGTTTTTAAAATTTTGTTATAAGTTCCTTAAAAATAATGGAACAGAAAACTTTTATTTCATGCCAAATGCTAATCCGTTGTTGGTGTCGTGTCCAAGACAGGCGCTGATTCAGGGGGTGGCATTCTGGACAGTGCCCCCCTTGGACCCCGAAATGTTCTCCAAAAGAGATAAAACCTACTTTTAAAAGTCAAAATTCAAAATTTTTTTCTGGGGGAGGACGCCCATACCCCCCCCAGCAGATGAAAGCTTGACACTTTTTAGAAAATCCCCAACATTTTGACATGTATCAAAAGGTAAAGGTGATGGTGCCCCCCTCTTAAAGTGTGTCCCCCTGGAAAGTGCCACCCCCCTTTGAAGGCATGCTGGATCCGCGCCATGCTTAAGTCATGTGGATCCACCAGCTTTTTAACTACCGTCCCTGTTAGCTTTACAATCTTTTCGGTGTAAAAATCTCCTTGAAAAGGAAAATTCCCTTATATTCTAAAAAGAGTTCTGAAGAGCTATGACTATTGCTGGACAATTGAAATTATGCAAAAATACTCATACTCAACATCTGAGTTATGTTTGAAAAATTTAATTTTAAAAGAATTAGTAACTTTTTGCTTAAAAATTAATCAAATCAATCTAATCAAATTAAAACTACAAAATAATTTTTAGTAAAACATTTATGCCTCCAATCAATGATAACTTAAAAAAAATATTACCATTCCTATCAAATTTCAACTTTAAAAATCTTAGAAAGACGAGCACGAGTCAAACACGGACTCACACGAAGAATTTAGCATCAACAACACATGTTTTTTCCACCTGGTTAGTTCCTCGTGGGGCACCCATTTGACTTTTACACTGTCTGATGCCGACACACGCGGACACAAAGTCTTCCGCTCCGGACAGGGTCATAAAAAGAGAGCCCCCGCAGTTCGATATATTGCTTCCTATTCAGTGGTTTCGAACAATGCCCCTTTGGCGGTGGATGCTACTCATGGGTGTCTTTTTGACTGACTGGACTTGACACAGGTAGAACTTCAGAAAACTCTTTTAAATGCAGCTTCTTTACCAAATGCTTCAAAGGAGACATCTGGTGATGGTGATGCTATTTTCATGTAAGGAATAAGAATGTGTGTCCGTGTGGAGATGAGTTGAGGTGGTCAGTGCTGTGAAGTGGGATTTTTTTTTGGAGGGAAGGGGGACTTACCTTTGTTTATTTTTTCTTCTGTATGTTAAAATTCCCATATTTGGGTCGGATTGACAAAATATTTTGGGAGACGGCGACCCCACATCCTTCTCCAATCTTAGCAATGGTTAAGGTTTAACCCTTTCAGCCCTAGCAGCCCCAAAATTTTCATAGGACTTTATGGCATTCTCGGGCTGTCTGACTCAAAAGGATAAAGTAACTCGACAAATTCTTTTTACTTTGAAATATGCGTTTTTTTTCATTAAACGAGCTTTAATTTTATGAGACTGTTTTTATGTAATGAGAATAATTCAATAAAAAGACAAATAATGTAGTTCTTCAAATTAGAGCAATTAGGCAAATTTAGGAATATTTCCAGGGGAGATGAAGTCATGGAAATTTTGCATCTCCATGACTTTTTAAATATCTAAAGGGTGAAAGAAGTTTTTATCGTAAATAATGATACCTATTAAATAACTTATTAAATTACCACGAATTAAGCTACTTACTTAAGGCTACACTGTAAAAAAAAACTGTAGAAAAACAGAAATTTTCAATAACAGTGACTTTATGTTTACAGAGATATTCTGTCATGTAACATTCCCACCGCACTTCTATTTATTTTATGTAAAAAAACAGCTTTCTTTTAGTTTTTTAGCTTATCTGTACTTAAACAGAAACTTACTGCATCGAAAACCAATACAGCTATTGGCAACATTATGCTGAATGTTCTTTGGGGCAGTGGTAGCGTGCGCGCTTAGCATGCGGTAGGTCCTGGGTTCTATCCCCGGATAATAATTGATTAAAATTAAAATAAACTCAACTAAAATAAGTGCATGCGCACAAGCAGAAAATTACTGAGAGGCAACAGAAAAATCTGTAGCCCACTTGACAGAAAGTTCCTTTTTACAGCATTTACCTGTAGGTTACAGCTTTTTTCTGTTTACAGGATTTTTCAACCTACAGATTTTTTCTGGCAACTTTTGCTGCCAGAAATTTTCTGTTTTTTTGCAGGATTATTTTTTACAGTGTACTTGTACTGATAGTATACTCAAAAGTAACAATTTAATATATTGGCTCTAGCTGATTCAATTTTTCATTGAAATTTGACTTTTTAAAGGTTTTTTTAAACTCCTTTTGAAAACTTTTTTTGGGTCCAAGCGCAAGCAGGGGGGTACTTATCCAGAGTGCTCCCCTTGGATCCGCGCATGCTAGTTGGTGAATGTTCCAAGTCATCTTTGTTTTAAGAGTCACTTTAGACACTTTACCATTAATGAACTCGTTTCGTTTAATGAAAAGAGAAGATTTATCTCATAAACACTTCGAAAATTCCCCGAATAAGTTCACTGACCACCAGCTACTGCTGTAATGAAAATTAGAAATTTTTAAATATTTAATTAAAAATTTTCGTTAAAACAAATATTTTGGGGGGACGGTTAAAATATTTCGGGGAACGGTCCAAACATTTCGGGGGACGGCGTCCCCCCCGTCCCCCTCCAATCTCAGTCCTGACTATATCCCTTAATTATCACGGAAAAAATTGCAGCTAATCATAATGCGGTAGATAAAAGGTTAACTAGCGGAACTTTCAAAGAAAGGGCAATATCAAAATTGGAGTCATAATTTTATGGGGGGGGTTGAACCTCTAACCCCCTCCCACCATTCAATACGGTCCTCACAGATCGATTCTTTCTTCGGCGCCTTTCATGATTTTAGCATTATGTCGTATGTTGAAATAATTTGTACCTAGAATACTAACACCAATCGTTTTGAGCACGTGAATAGGTCCTAGAAAATCACATACACTATGATTTCACGCTTGTCTGGATAGAAAGAAAACGGAAGAAAGGCAGGGATGTCCGAAATCGGAAGAGAAACGGGAGGGGGAATCTGACTTTTTATTGTACTTGACCCAACGGGGGGCATGTCTCCTGATTCAGAACTGCCCACCTTTCTTTGACTTCGCTCTTTTCAATACCTCTGCCTTTTCCCTCCCGTGACCAATCTATAATGGGGTTTCAACAGGGGGGCAAATTGGCGCCATTATTTTAATGTCGGACCTCACAGATGTCCGGCTATTTAGATATATCTCAAGGAGGGCTGACTCACATGGTATCTGAAGGTGGTCGGGTCATGAGAAAGTTGGGGAGTATGTGGACACATGGGGGGCAAGTCTATATAAATGAAGGGGTCATGTGGGAAATAGCCAGTCTTGGACTTAAGGTTGTTGGTGAATGTGTCTTCAGCGAGCTTGGATATACACGCGGATTACTCTATGGCCTGTGCAGCACACGTAAGTAACAGATTTTAGTTGATTTGTGGTATTGTTTTATAGTGTGGTTTAAATACGTCACAAAGAAATTTTGATTTTACTTATTCTTATGGATTTTTGTGCATTTGTTTGTATGTTGTAGTTGTATAGACATTTTTAAAGGAATCTCCCCGTAATATATATGTTACGGGCTACCCAGAGTGTAGGCGGGAAAAGTGATAAATTTCATTGATAAATGCTATTGAATTTATCACATTGCCCTCCTCCACTTTGGGCATTATTAATAATGCCCGATTTATCACATTACCCGTAATATATGCATTTAATCTGGACTGAAATTTTAGTATTTTATAACGATTGGGCTGTGTGATTAAAAATTTAATTTTCCTATTGAACTTGTCTATTTTTAAACTTGTTCATTTTTTATTACTTGTCCATTTTGTCCATCACGTGCGTTCACCTCGTAGTCAAATCTTACCAATTCAAAATTTTTAAATTAATTTTGTGTTTATCCATGTATTTTTTTTTCACCACATCTCATTTGAACATTTTTGATTTTAAAATAATGTTCGATTGAACCTCCTATGACAAAACATTGTTATTAATCATAAATGATTTTTCACCGGCAAAGCTCATTTTTTCACCTACATAATGCATTAAAGACATTATAAATTTTATTTATGTTTTAATTACGTAATCAAAGAATGTTCTCAAGATTTTTTATCCGCATATTCATAATTTAGGCCTTCTCAATTTTTTTAATCTGATAATACTTTTTTGACTTTTGTGAAAGATAGGTAAGTGCTACGGGTATTTTCAATTCCTTTAAAGAGTTAAAAATTTTATATTTTAAACATTTTTCAAATATTTTTAGTAGTTAATGTTATATTCGAAATTTTTGGTACTATTCCTTTGCAGTTAGGCTAAGAGCGCACTAGAGACTTTTGTCACGGCAACAGAGACAAAATTATCACCCTGGCTATTGCAAGAAGCTATAGAGAGCGCGCACAGGCGACGAGACACTTGACCGGTTGCCAAGAGTCATCTCCATAGAAATGCATTGCTTTCGAGTGACCTAGTGTTTATAGTCGCCGAGACAAAAGTCTCTAGTGCGCGCTTAGCCTTAGTCGTCCAGTCGGAGTAAAAAAAAAAACGTTACAAGGACTGTTAAGAGGAATCTAGACATTAACCCCGTGTGCATGGTATAGGAAAATAGGTTTGAAAATATTTCGCCAATACCGATCGCCAAAGGTTTGCCACTTGTTGAAATTACAGTAGCCAACAAAACTTAGCCAAACCTCTAGTTATTTGTTAATATTTGCGTCTCTCAATGTGAATCCCTTTGGCGTAACGGTTAGAGCGCTGGTGTTGTATAATTTAAGTTGAATTTAAACGTTACCTGCAACTTTTGTGCTAATTTTATCATTTTTAAGAGTTAGAAGTTATTAAAATAAGTTTTTATAAATTATATTTAGTTTTTATTAGGTATTTAAAAGCTTTTTTTTATCTTATTTTCAATTGGGATAAACTTTTTTTACAATCCTCCCACGAATTTTTCTATATTTGACATTAGGGGATCTTTTATTCCTGTAGTTTTTTTCCAAACGTTGTAAAAATGTATTTGCAAAAGCCATTCTTATTTAAGCTTTGTTGTTTTTTAGACTGTGATGTTTGGATTCATTCAGAAGTTTTTATAAATATTCTTTATTTTTCATCTAATTCGATCCCAAGTTTTTATAATAAAATTTTTGAAATAAATTAATTTTTTTTTAATTTTAAAAAATTCCTTAGAAAATTCAACATGCCTGTAGGAGAATATTTTTTTACAATGAGTAAGTATCGGTAATCTTATATCCACACTGCTACCCCGCAATTGTATAGTTATACAATTGCGGAGAAAACGATTCTGATGAACGCCTTATAATAAAAAAAATGAAATAAAGCAAAGTTATTTTAATTCAGCTTCAAAATAGATTTAATTCTAATTAGAATATCATAACTCCTTTATTTCTTATAATCAAAAAACAATTTGTCGTGTTACACTTGTAAAATTGTTATAAATACACATCAAAGTTTTAAGGGGGTCCTTCCGCAGAAATTTTTTTTAAAAATTGCCATTTTAAACTAATGTTTTATCTCCTTTTCAGACTCTTTGGGGCCCCCAACTGAAACTGCTTCTGGAAAGCGATAGAATTTGTTAAATGTAAAGCACTGTAGAACAAAAAACTATTAGGGGGGTTGAGGGCCCTCAAAAGTAGTGTTTTAACTCATTTTGAGACTTTTCAAGTCACGAAGCACTTTGTGAAAGTAACATAATTATCATATGACTCTCAGCTATTTTTCACATAACAGAGGATTCCTTGGGGGCGGTTGCACCCCTAAGTGACGCCCCTGGGGACACCCTGGAAAAAATGCCAGTCAAGCTGACCCTAACGGCTTTGGACACAGGGTTTACACTAACGAATCGGGAAATTTCTGGGGAAGCTTATTTCCCTCCAGTGACTCCACCCATGTATACAACATGGAAGAATTAGGTAGCTTGCAGCTTGAGCCCTGGACGAGGATGTCTACTGTGAGATGTAGACTGGAATCATTGAAATAATATTTAATAATAAAGTGGTGACCTAGTTAATTAAAACAATTATTAAATCTTTCTCTCTTTATTAAATCTCTCACCAATCTTTAAATAAAACTTTCTTTAATAGGTAAAGCAATAAACCTACCCTGGCAATGGCATGATCAAGCCCTAGCTGTTCATTCATGGTCATGTATCACGAATGAGGGATGGCTTATCACTGCTGTGAACAATGGAGCTCAAGCTATATTCGATTGTGTAATAGGGTGGGCCGAAAAAACCTTTTATTTTTTTTCGAAGTTTTAATAGCGCGGAAAAGTTGCGAATTATATAGACAAAGAAATGGAAAATTTTTTTTTCAAAATCGGTTAATATCTTCCGATCGCGCAAAGGCCCCAAAGTTTGAAAAAATATGAAAAAACTTGATTTTTGCGATTATTTTTTTAAAAAAATCAAAGATTAAACTATCAAATATTGTTCATGATTTTTTATGTGAAACTAATATAGTTATAGACATAATCGTTCAGATTCCATTCTTCTATAACTTTTTTTTCGTTAGATATAATTTTTTTAATGTTCATACAAATTTTGTACAGTTGTTTTTCCTTCATTTTTAAACAGCTAATAACTCTAGAACTATACAACTTAAAAACTTGAAATCAGTCCCATTTTGTTCGTAAATTTTTTGTCTTTTATTTGGTGTGCATCATGATCATCATTTTCAAAAAAAATTTTTTTTAATTTGAAAAAAGTGAAAAAAAATTTAATAAAAAATTTTTTTTTAATTTTTCTTTGAAAAAATATTAATAGCCTTTTAACTCTTAAAATGAACATAACTACCCAATTTCAAGTTGAAAATTAAATTTAATCATGTATAAAAAAATAAAAATAACCGTAATTTAGTCAAATCCCTAAGCATTCCCTAAAATTATACACCAAGAGCGATTCACTCATGGAAAATTTATCAAATCACTTGAGGGTGTTCATATGACTTAAAATATGTAAAAAATGTCACATAAATTTCAGAAAATAAGATAATTAACAGATTCGGTTCAAAATCTTACTAGTGCTAGTTCCCAACTTTAAGTTAATTCAATTTGCATGAATTTTACCTGAATATTCCTTAGAAATGTGTTTATATCCAATTTTTTTATGTTCAGTTTTTAATTTACTTTGATTTGATTTGTTAAAAATAAAAACAATTATATATAAACATAATTCTTAGAAGTTTTCAGGAGAAATGCATGCAAACTTAACTAAATATGAAAAAACTTGATTTTTGCGTTTCTTTTTTTAATTTGATGTTTTCGTAACGTAATAGTTTGCAACGTCTTCAAACACAGCCTAAAAACATTGTGTTTTAATTTGGTTTAGATTAGTTAATATAATCCGATCGCGCATAAGCCCCAAAATTTGCCAAAATATTGAAAATTTCACATTTTCATATTTAGTTAAGTTAATTCAATTTGCATGCATTTCTCCTGAACATTTTTAAGAACTGTGTAATTTTTTTTACTTTAACAAGTCAAATTAAATTAAAAGTTTTAGAACATAAAAAATTGGATATAAACACATTTCTATGGAATATTCAGGTAAAATTCATGCAAATTGAATTGAACTAGCACTGTAAGATTTTGAACTGAATATGTTAATTGTCTTATTTTCTGAAATTTATGTGACATTTTTTACATGTTTTGAGTCATATGAACACCCTCAAGTGATTTGATAAATTTTCCATGAGTGAATCGCTCTTGGTGTATAATTTTAGGGAATGTTTAGGGATTTGACTAAATTACGGTTATTTTTATTTTTTTATACATGATTAAATTTTATTTTCAACTTGAAATTGGGTAGTTATGTTCATTTTAAGAGTTAAAAGGCTATTAATATTTTTTCAAAAAAAATTAAAAAAAAAATTTTTATTAAATTTTTTTTTCACTTTTTTCAAATTTAAAAAAAAACTTTTTAAAAATGATGATCATGATGCACACCAAATAAAAGACAAAAATTTTACGAACAAAATAGGACTGATTTCAAGTTTTTAAGTTGTACAGTTCTAGAGTTATTAGCTGTTTAAAAATGCAGGAAAAACAACTTTACAAAATTTGTATGAACATTAAAAAAATTATATCTAACGAAAAAAAAGTGATAGAACAATGGAATCTGTACGATTATGTCTAT
The DNA here is from genome assembly GCA_024610705.1 of Tetragnatha versicolor. Classification (NCBI taxonomy): domain Eukaryota; kingdom Metazoa; phylum Arthropoda; class Arachnida; order Araneae; family Tetragnathidae; genus Tetragnatha; species Tetragnatha versicolor. Next base: position 21,407,663 of record JANDEH010000011.1, on the reverse strand, counting down.
AACTATAATAGTTTCACATAAAAAAATCATGAACAATATTTGATAGTTTAATCTTTGATTTTTTTAAAAAAATAATCGCAAAAATCAAGTTTTTCATATTTTTTCAAACTTTGGGGCCTTTGCGCGATCGGAAGATATTAACCGATTTTGAAAATTTTTTTTTCCTTTTCTTTGTCTATATAATTCGCAACTTTTCCGCGCTATTAAAACTTCGTAAAAAAATAAAAGGTTTTTTCGGCCCACCCTATTGTGTAATGCTTTTTAGGAATTTTAGAGGCCTGACATATCAACTGGAATTTGGGAAGAGGGGAGGTAAAAGAGAATAAATTGATAGCGACCTTATAGAATGGGGAAATTGGTGTCCTCCTTTCTAGTTCTCACATGTCTAGGGAACTGTCCCTCAGCTCATAAAGGGCGTAGCCAGGGGGTGCAGGGAGGGGCAGCTACCCCCCTAAATCATGAGAGTAAATATAACTTATATACTTAAGTCTTAGTAACTAATTTTCAAAAAGTTAAATTTTGAAAACTCGGATCACTTTTGTTCACATTAATCAAAGAGGATTCAAAATTAAAAATAAGAGCGCCCCCAGAGCCGTATCTAGGAGGTGTTTAGGGAGTTGAGCCCTCTGTAGAATTCTTATGTCTATTTATGGGCATATTTTCCCTTGATAATTATGAAGATTATACGAGTGATCGATCTCGAGTGTCACCTAAATAGTCCCCGATGTCCAAAAATGATTCACAAAACTAGGTCAAATTGGAAAACATTTTCGGAGGAGGACCCCAGACCCCTTTTGTTTTGGGCTAAGTATATTATACTCAAAACTTTTGCATTACTTTCACGAAAGGTCCAAAACCCATCTCGAAGCAAAACTCTGGCCCTTCATCTCGAGTTTTAAAATTGTTCTCCACAAACACGAGAAAGATGACTCTGCTTGCTTCGCCCTGAGCGGAATCCTGGATACGCGTCGCTAATGCAACTTACCCAAATATCTGTATATTATAAATATAGCTTGTTCCCCACCCCCGAGTCTGCTTAGTACCATTTCAATAGTCTCCAAAGCAAATAATTTTTTAAATTTCGTAACAAAACTACTACTCCTAATTTTTACTACGTCTGTAGAGCTCACATTAATCAGTCTATCTAAAATTTCATCACCTCACGATTTAGAAGAATTTATAATTATTATTAATTTAAAAAGAACTTTAAGGGGACTCAGTACCAAAATTTTGTCAAAATATCGATTTTGAGATTTTGCAATAAAAATAAAGATAATACCCTTATAATTATTTCTACCAAGTTTCATAATGATACGGGGATTCTAAGTGTGAAAATTTTGAGATTTATGAAGCCCTGATAAGCCTAGTTTTCTATCTTTAAACGGCTTTTTCTCAAAACAAGGTTTTTAATGTTTAAAATCACAAGTCTTTTTTTCTAATCATCCAAACCACTTCAAACTTTGTAGTCATTATCAGTAATAACTGTTTAACATCTTCAGGCATGGATTTTATAATATATTTATTAGAATTTTTTTTTATGGAGCAGTAAAGTGGAAACTTAGGATATTTTTCGGAAAAAACTGCCAAATTTCAGAGTTTTTTTAATTTTTCAGAAACTTTTATAGATAATCAAATTTCCATGCCTACAAGTGACAATATATGTTTGATCTATGTTAAGACAAAAAATCAAAACAAAAGAACATATATTAAGGGAGGAGTATCAATTTAAATTTAGGGTAATTTTGGGCATTGTTGTGAGGTTTTTTGTAATTTTTTTAAAAAATAAATTTTTGAACTCGCTTTTTGGGCTAAATATGAATTAGTATGAAGTAAATACATAATTTAACACCTTAAAAGATGATGAAATCCTGTTATTAGAGAAAAAAATATTTTTGGTACTGAGTCCCCTTAAAAATAGTTAAAATAGAATTATTTTCTGAAATACTACTAAGAATTATGTTTAAACTTTTATTCGCCTGAATGAGTTAGGTAAAAAATTCTTAAAAATTTCTCTGATTAAAAAAATTCTTTAAATTAAATATTTTTTCTAGTGTGAAGTTAAAAACACCGTAAAAAATTACTTTCTTATCGGAGCTTATTTTTTTAATGATCATAGTAGAAGATACAGAGTTTCAAGTAAATTTTATAAATAAATGTTTTAAGATTTAGGAAGAAACGTTAACAGCTGCTAAAAAATACAATTGAGTGATTTGAATAAAAAATCAGGTACGAATACTCTTCCTCAAAGATTGGATCATCCGTAAATGAATTTAAACAGGAATCGTAATGACATTACGAATAATCCGCATTGAGGATAGAACCCGCGAACTTCCGATTGCGAAGACGTTACGCTAACCACCATACTACTATTTTAAAGTATTTTTATTTGAAAAAAAAACTGCGCCAAATCATGAATAACCAGCCAAATAGGTTTGCTTAAAATAGATATTATTCTCGCCAATCTTTTCCTATATTCAGCGAATTTATTGAAATTGAAATCCTGCAATCCCGTTACTTAATTTCTGTAACGTTTTTTTTGACTCTGACTGTACATTAACAATTAATACCTATACCGAGTGGCATGAAATTCGCTTAAGAATCGTGTTTGAAGCGTTATGGGTCAAAAGTACTTTCATGAAAGATTTTATTACTTTTTTACACTTTCTCACTTCTATCAATCATTTTTAGAAATAATTAATGAAAAAAAAAACCTTTTTGTAGAACAACGTTTTTCAAATGCACTAAAAAGTATAAAATAATTTTTTGTAACTCCTTGTAAAACGAAAAACGTGGGGATCATGCATAAGGTATTATTTAAATAATTTTTAAATGTGGATATAATAGTAAATAGAGTGACAAGAGTAGTAGCTGTAAATATTATTGCATGATGATCCCCACGTTTTTCGTTTTACAAGGAGTTACAAAAAATTATTTTATACTTTTTAGTGCATTTGAAAAACGTTGTTCTATAAAAAGGGTTTTTTCATTAATTATTTTCTGGTTTTTAGTTTTGTTGTGTAAAGTTTAGAATCCGCGACCTCAACCCCTGAACGCCTTCCAAGAATTTGATTCCTTTCTCTTTTTAATAACACTAAAAAGTGTTTTTTACAACGTTTTTATTAGGTCGCTTTCAATCTTGTCTGTCCGTCCGTCCGTCTATCTGTCTGTTCGGGAGGAATTTAGTAATCAATTTTAAACATACTTCCCCATGAGCTAGATACTTGAAATTTTGAACATAGTTCAGATCTGGATGACAATACGATATTATCTCGTTAGTTCGGTTCAATTTGCTGTCCCTGAACCCCCAGGGGGACTTAAAGTTTAGAAGTTCAACTATAGGACCTTATTGTTAAAAAATCATGTTGTGCAGTTTGCCTCCTCTCGTTATCAAGATGGCTTTAGAAGTGTTGTATAAAATATTAGTAAAATGAAAATTTGTAAGAATAAAAGTAATACACAGAGCAGTACTTCATGCAAGTTTTGTATTTGTAATACATCTAAGGGACTGACTTTATTAATTAGTTACTGAAAAGTTTGTCACCAATATATTTTTAAAACACTTTTTTATATTACTAGTGTTTCAAAAATTTCCAACGTCATCTGAATAATAGCTAGAGGCAAAAACTGTGCAATGATTTTAACAAAACAGAGTAAAGCCATGTGTTAAAGTTCAGAAAAAACACTTTTTAGTTTTATTAAAAAGAGAAAGGAATCAAATTATTGGAAGGCGTTCAGGGGTTCAGGTCGCGAATTCTAAACTTTACACAAAAAAACTAAAAACCAGAAAATAATTAATGAAAAAAAACCTTTTTAAAGAACAACGTTTTTAAAATGCACTAAAAAGTATAAAATAATTTTTTGCAACTCCTTGTAAAACGAAAAACGTGGGGATCATGCATTAGGTAATTAATCCAACTTAATTTCATCATTCATTTAAATAATTTTTAACTGTGGATATAATGGTAAATAGAGTGACAAGAGTAGTGGCTGTAAATATTATTGCATGATCCCCACGTTTTTCGTTTTACAAGGAGTTGCAAAAAATTATTTTATACTTTTTAGTGCATTTTAAAAACGTTGTTCTTTAAAAAGGTTTTTTTTCATTAATTATTTTTTCTGAACTTTTACTTTATTTTATACAACACTTCTAAAGCCATCTTGATAACGAGAGGCAAACTGCACAACAATGATTTTTTTAACAATAAGGTCCTATAGTTGAACTTCTAAACTTTAAGTCCCCCTGGGGGTTCAGGGACAGCAAATTGAACCGAACGAACGAGATAATATCGTATTGTCATCCAGATCTGAACTATGTTCAAAATTTCAAGGCTCTAGCACTAGCTCATGGGGAAGTATGCTTAAAATTGATTACTAAATTCCCCCCGAACAGATAGACAGACGGACGAACGGACAGACAAGATTGAAAGCGACCTAATAAAAACGTTGTAAAAAATAACATCAACAAAAGATTGATTCATTTGGTTGGCCAAGAGTCCGCGTATACAAACTTAAAAAGTAAATAATAAGATAATAAACTTAATAAAATTGATAAAAACTGGTAGCAATTTTAGCATTATTGGTCACGATTAGGAAAGAAAAGGTTTTTGGTCAATATAAAATAAGATAGATGGAGCTCTAATTCCAAATTTTTCAAAAAAAGGTATCGTGGCTCCACCTATCTAATTATCTTTGATATATTATACAATGTAAACCAAAATTGTAGCTTTTTTTAAAACCAACAACAAAAAAAACTAATGAATATAAAAATATTCTGGGTGACTTAAAAATTTAGGTGCACGAATTTTTAAAAATCAACAGTTCACGAAATTTTAGATAGATGGCGCCACGATATTTTAGGAACTACGTATTAGGAAAAGGACCCTATTTTCATGCGTCATAAGGAAATGATATTTTTTCAAAATATTGTGGTGCCCGTAAATTTCATAAACTACCGATTTTCAAAATATGTGTGGTAAAATTTTTGAGTCACCCCGAAGGATACATTTAAGCGGCGATTTTTTATCTGTTTTTTTTGTCATTGCTTTTATAAAACCCGATGACATAACGATACTAACCCTAAAAATGATTCCAATTTTGATTATTTTGTTCTTGTTCAGACTTTCATTCACCGTGTACTTACTACCATGATATGAAAACATATTTCCTAGTTCTATAAGTATACATAAAGGATAAAGGACGAAATAATTAATATCAATTTAAATGCAATTTTAGCCTCAATATTGCTCAATTAGACAAAAAAATGGTTTTTAAAAATTTTTAATCGAAATTCTACACTTAAAAACAAATGAAAAATATAGGAAAATAGTATATTGACCGACCGAAATTTTTAACGTTGTTTTGTCTTTCTGTCTAAAAGTTCTTCTCCTGGTGGTCGGAATATACTTCATCAGAGGCATAATTCAAATTTCAAATTAAGGAGCTACAAGTATCTAGTTAAGTCTCGGACAGACACATGCTAAAGAGGCCTATAGCAAAAATCTCTTGTCAGAGTCACTCAGGGGGTGAATGGAATGAATACACAAAGGGGAGGGTCATTTCCAACACACTTAATAATTCACGGAGCAGAGTGAAGTTTGATCCCTAGTCACGGAGAGGTGGACACGATCTTCATATTAAAGGTTCCGCTATTTCGCTCATAAAAAATGCAGGACCCGTGGCTATATACCCCATCCCCGAAAAGGGTTAAAAATTCAAAAGACCGCCCTTCCACGTGCGCTTGAAGAATTGCCATCGAATATATCACATCTGATTGAAGAACTCTGATTGGTACGTTCGTGCAGTCTATGTAATGAATCGGGTTATGGATTGAGTTTTTGAGGGTTGTTTTTTCCTCCATGGATATTGGTGGTAGTTTGTAAATGTTTGTGTTTTCTTGGAGGGGTTATAATAATTAGGGCTGAGACTCAACAAGTACCTATAATTAAAACTTAAAATAGCGACAATGGGCCATTATATGTAATTTAATTTTTTAAAGAAATTCTTAAAGGAAAAAATATTAACTTATGGCGTGTTCTTACGTCAACCCGTGATGTCACTCTGACATCAGGAAACGTTGTAATTTAGTTTAGTAAAGGGGAAAGGGTCGATACGCGCTTGTTGCTTTGCATTTATCATGTGAAAACGTTTCATACCAGGGTGTTTCAAAATTGCGTTGCACGGCTTTTATTCGGAACCAGCACCTCCTAGGGTCATGGAAGTAAGGTCTACCCCTAGGTAAGTGACCCTAGAGAATCCATTGAGATGACTTACAGCGCCCCTAGCGGCGAAATTAAAAAGTTAAAAAAATTAATTTAAAAACTAAAGGAGATAGAGCAAAAACCTCAGTGAGAGTATTGTTGCCAACGTCCAGAAGAACTCATTGAAAAAAATTTGATCAAAATATCTTGAATATTCGCGGAGATATTAGCATGTGAGAAAATAGCACTTTTTCGGGGGTCAAAAACGAAAAAGTTCGCATATTTGCAAATTTTTCAGTGTTATTGTGTAGTTTTGTGTTTTTTTAGTTAAAAGAACACAAAATTTAATCAAAAAATCAAAAAAATTTGCAAATATGCAAACTTATTACTTTTTGACCCCTGAAAAAGTGCTATTTTCACATGCTAATATCTCCGCGAATATTCAAGATATTTTGATCAATTTTTTTTCAGTGAGTTCTTCTTGACGTTGGCAACAATACTCTCACTGAGGTTTTTGCTCTATCTCCTTTAGTTTTTAAATTAATTTTTTTAACTTTTTAATTTCGCCGCTAGGGGCGCTGTAAGTCCTCGCAATGGATTCTCCAGGGTCACTTAACTAGGGGTAGACCTTACTTCCATGACCCTAGGAGGTGCTGGTTCCGAATAAAAGCCGTGCAACCCAATTTTGAAACACCCTGTATAAACCAACCCACACTGAACAATCAAATCAGAGTCGAGTTGACTGCCGTCATCAAAGATGCATAACTTTGAAATTAATATAAAAATGAATGAATAAATAGCAACGTAAAAAAATTATACTAACTTTCATGAGCCATCCGGTAAGTTAGGAATAAGAACATGTAGGGAATTTTAAACTATACCGTTTAGAACTGAGTTTAAACTACCGTTAACGTACTACACCAAACTTGCTTTATCTTAGAGAAACTTGATCATTATTCAATAGGAGAAAGACACCCTTCATTCATAAAGTAGAGGTTTTCTAAGACAGGCAAAGCTTTCAACCATGATGCGTTGGCGCCTTTGGAAGATGCAAAGAAAGCCATTCAACAGCCAATCTTTGTTCAGACCCCAGTTGGTGTGTGTATGATATTTTTATTAATCTCATATCTCAATCATTTTGTTTTGTTTTCATGAGACCAGACCTGTCTTTATCCTCCATTCTTTTCGAGAGCTGGTACCTTTTCAAAGCCTCGATAAGATCTGTGAGTGTCTGCTGGTCTCAAATTTGACAGGTTTCCATTTCATCTACCAGCCCACTCCAAGACAGAGTTAAGATTTAAATTAGCCGTAATTTGACGTTTGAGGGCTGATATAGCCGGTTATTTGAGGCAATTAGATAATATTCAAGATGTATAGAGATTTTTTTATAGTTTCTTCACTATTCGCTTTTTTTATTTTAGTGTTAAGAAGTTTATTTATTGTGCGATTGTTATTTCTTAGAAAAGAAGATGTATTAAAACCTTAAGTATAATAGCCAACGAAAGGATACGATGTGGAATTATTTTCGGTTATTTTGAGATAATTGTTTTTCTTAAATTAAATTTTTCACTAAATTTAATGCTTTGATGACATTTTTATTGCACCGCAGCAAAGAAAAATTACACTCAGTTAAAAAATCTACATGCTTTTTTTTTAAATATTAATTTCTTTCTCATGAAAAGGTTCACAAAACACAGCAGGTTACCCAGAAAAGATTTTGCAAGAAAAATGGTTTTTAAAGGCTTTACACAAATAAAAAAGGACAACTCATAATTTTTTACAATTTGTTTAATTTTACAAGCTGAAATGTCCCGAATAACAAAATTAATAATTAAATTAATTTGATAGAATTCTTCACTTAATCAAGCATCGGGGTTCAACCTTCATGATTTAAAAATTAATTTCAATTTCAAATAACTGTAAACCTCCTTACTATTCAATAATAACCAAATAACTCCCAAATTCATACAAAACAAAAAATTAGTATCCAAACGTAGCAAACGAAAGTTTAGAACTCAATTTTATGCATTCCATACCTACTTATACACACAATGAATCTGTAAATGCACTTCAGACCAATCGAACGTCTTCTAGAAAAGAGGACACATCAGATACGCCCACGTCGCAGAAAAGTGATCCGATTGACCTAAACTTATCCAGGTTGACAGTGATAAACCTTGAACCCAATGCATGACACTGATGAGTTTCCTTAGCTTTTGCATCACCGTGGAGTCGCAGGGTTTAAGAAGGTAGTAAGTAAGAAATGTTTGTATGATAAATGACATAATTCAGGGTAGAGCTTATAAGCTGTTAAAGTAACTATAGGTCACGTCTGCGCTAATTTTTTAAAGGAAAATATGTATCAATAATACCACAAATTAGCAGACTGAAAAAGACTTGTTTGTGTGACAGTTCAGGCAATCTGTAACTTAACCGGTAAAAAATTGCAACATTTGGTTTTTCAACTGTTTTCACTTGGCAATGACCTCAATAATAACATACTGATAATCGGAGAAAATCGGTCCCCGGGAAATTTGATTTTTTTAAATGGTCGAAAAGAAATTTCAAAAAATCAAATTCCGGGACTTATGATACATGTTTAAAGGCTATATTTCAGTGCTAAATACGAACATACTATTTAAATTTTCAAAAATTAAAATATCAATTTTTAAAAATTATTTCAAAATTTTGAAAAAGAAAAAAATTAAAACATCGCTCAAAACCACAAACTAATTTAAAGTAGTTTTAACGGGTTTTTCAATTATAATTGACAACATACTAAAATTGGAAGAAAATCGATCAATGAAAAGTTTAGTTTTTTTTCAAATTTGCAATTTTTTGGGCTTCAAAAATCGACCTTGATAATTTTTAAAAATTTATATTTTAAATTTAATATTTTTGATCAAACAAAAGAAAATCAACAGAGAACCCCCATTCCATCAATAAAGTACAGCAATCGCATTGCAAAAAAAAAGGCAACCCAAAACATTTGCAACCAAAACGCAGCTTTTGAATCCGATTATTATTGATGCGGGCCTATTCCAGGGGGGAGAATTTCTCCTCATCCGGCGAATCGAAAGGAGAAAAAAGGATAAAAAATTGTAATCGAATCGTCCCCGGGGTCGGAAGCGAAACCGGTATTCGCGGAATGTCCAATAAAATAGCACAAACACAGCCGGGCGCCATTTCTCTGCGTCGCTCGACCACATTTTGCGGGAGAGAGTCCGGCCCGATTTCTTTTCCCGTTTTATTCGGGAGTCGTAAACCGGGAGTGAGTCGACTAAATAAAAAAGTGCGGGAATTTGATTTCAATTGGTGTGATCGAGATGGAGAGAGTTGGCGAGATTTTTTTTTCTCGCTCGGAATTTCGCCAATATTTCATTCCGGATTCGGCGTTGAAAGGGCAACCTCGCCCGGATCGGTTATGAATAATAAATATTGAATGCATTAGGGGGGCGTATTGACACATTTTTCGGGAATGCTGTTTGGTTTTTGTCTGTTGAGGGAATTGGAACTTATTTTGTCGTTGATGCTCTACGTCTTTTTTTCAAAAGTATGGTATTGGTTTGGATATTGTGTGATTAATTTGTTGAGCTAACTGTAAGATTCATTCTGGAGCTATAATGGGAAAAGTATAACCCCTAATCTTTGAGATTTTCGGGGCTTAAAGTAGAGTAAATTTAATCATAAAAGTATTTAACTTGTCACTTTTACTTTAAAAAGAGAAAAATTTAATAGATGAAGGAGGAAAATTGAAATTCATAGTCGAACTACACAAACCTAATTGTTTCAGTAACCTAGAAATTAAAAAAGCTTAATTTATGAGCTTTTTACTTTAGTTTCTCGAAATTAATTTGTTCTCTTTGAATTACAAATAAAAAAATTAAGCTGATAACTACCAAATAAAAAAATTAAGCTGATAACTACCAAATAAAAATAAGATTCAAGTTTTATACTTTGAATGCTACTGCAAATTTAAAAACTTTAAAGCTAGAGAAACGAAATTATTAAAGTCAATACATTAATTTTCCTCATTGACCCAATGACAGATTTTAACTAAATTAACACACATTACGCATGTATCAAGATAATCCTACTTTCAATAACTTTCTATATAAAATATCTTCTTGTATAAAAAATACCTTTTGATGACATCTTAATTTCCCAACTCATTTAAGAAAAAATTTTTTATAAATTTGGTACCTACAAAAACGCGATGATAATTATGATGTAAATACTATTCATCTGATAAAAACAAAATACGCATGTTCCCCCTTTTATACCGTAAAAAATTACTCTAAAATTATTGTATGAACCTGGTATCCATACATCCGAAGTCACAACGGGCAAGGATATCGTGACCAGCAAATGACCCTAACACGTCAATATCCCTCCATACCACCACGCATACCTAACTAGATAAAGCTATTACTCCATCATCTCGAATCGTGTTCGGCCTACTACCGGCGAAAGCCAATTTCATTTCACTGCCGCAAGGAAGCAATTAAGAAACTGAAACCCAGGGCGATTAGGAGGTCGACAAAAAGCGCGAGGGTGCTTGGTGGTCATGCGAACGTCTTGTGCACGCATGGGCCACTTTAAGTAATGACTATATTTCGGACCGGCCCGACTTCGACGCCTCTTGCATGGAATATTAATGGACGAGTGTCGCTCGGGTCTTTTTGCGCCATAATTGGATTCGCCGAGGACTGATGAAGTTGCCAGTTTAACCCGCCTTTAATGGATGGGCCGCTATTTCGGGTGGCTTATAAGTACGTGGGGTGTTTGCGAGGTCCGGCGGACGTTTTGGACGAGGTTTCGTGATCTGAAGTGAGCTTTTGAGGGCTTGGATAGACTTTTATGACCGCCTCGACATTGCTCCTTTCGGGGAGTGGGTATCCCCACGATCTCTTTGTGCGGTTAGGTGAGGTCAATTAGCGAACAAAAGAGTTTCCCATAACCATACTTTAACTTAATATAAACATACTTTTATAATTTAATGATTTTATAAATATATATTAAATTGAGAGAAACCACTTACCACTAAAATGATCTATTGTAATTAACTTATACATTAAATAATTAGAGAAATCTGAAACAATAAAAATTAATTTCAAACGAGTGTATTTTAAGATACCTTAAAATATCTTTAATTTATGCAGTGTAAAGAAAATTTTAATTTTGCTACGAGTACTTTGAGGCATGGATAGATTTATGCGGTCATATAATAGGATTGCTCCCAATTTTTCAGGATACTCCTATTTAACGGTAAAAAACTTTTCCAAAGCAATACACTAAATTATCAAGCCCCCTCCGCCCCCCCCCCAATAAAAAAGGTCTTTACCCTTCCCTTCAAATGTTTGGAGTTGACTTTATCACATATTTAAAATTTGATAGGCCCGCTGGTTCTGATACATACCATCCTTCCTGTTGAATGCGCTTGCTGTGTTCGATATCCCCAATATCCACTCTTTTAAACTATCATCATTATTCTTCACATTTTTTTCAACTCAAATCCTTCAAGAAAGTACCTTTTTTTAACTTTATGCCATCATAAACACTGTGTGAAAACTTGTGACTATGACGTTACGAAAACTGTGACTGTAACGAAAATCCCCTTTCCATTGTCCACCCCTCCCTCCTCTCTCAAGCAAAACGCCCATCCCCTATCCCCATAGTCCACTTCCTCCCTAATCCACATCAGTCCCATAACACCCCCACCTCACAACCGCTAAACGGTCCCAAGCCCCCCACTCCAACAAACACCCATCCTGAGTAATCGGGGTAATCCGAAGGGTAATCGTATGCAAAAGTGCACCAATCTCGTGCGAGAGAAGATCAATTAGGGCGGCTGTCAGCGCTTTCATTAGTCCACGACATGCTAAAGAGATGGAAATGACAGAGGGAGGTTTTTTCTCTCTGTGCCCCCCTATCTCGGCGGAACACGCGAGGGAAGCATCGACCGGTTGACCGTGGGGAGGTTTGGGGGGTGCTTGGTGTGGACCAGTCGTCCAGCGATGGACGAAGAGTTGGGGTTTTTTTTGGGGGGGTGGGGAGAAAACAGTCACCACTTAATAAATAAATACCGTACGCTGCAAAAAATAATCGTCAAGGAACAGAAAGATCTGGAGGAAATAATTGCCAGATCTTTCCTTTCCACGGAATTTCTCTGTTGACTGAGCTTGTTATGTATGCTACGATCTTTTCGTAACTTAAGAAAACTTATCCATTGGAAATATTCTATTTATTTAATTACATATTGTCTACAGACTGGTTGGTGTACCATTTTTTTTCCAAACTTTGGAACTTTCTACTTTGGATTGGAGGTTTTTCTGATGCCTTGGCCGTATTGTGTGCTTTCTGATGATCAGCGGTTAAACATCATCTCTAACACAGGACAAAAAAAGAATCTGATGAATTTTTTACCTAAGTCGTTTTTATTCTAATCAGCTAGTTTATCTTTCACAGTATAATCGCAATGACGTAATCACTGTTTAAACTCAAAATAGCAGGATCTTGATGTCATTATTTGAGTTAGCAAAAGGAAAAAAACCGTGAAGAACTATAGCTAAACTGAACAAATATTTTCGAAGAAAATTTTTAATTTTTTATTTAGAACTAATAATATTAGAATGTAAAGAATATCATACGATTCCTTAAATCTTGAACGATTATCCCCGAGAAAAAAATTGGAAATAGTAATTTAAGTAAGGAAAATACCAAAGAGTAAGAACGAAAAGGCAATACCATGTCTGATAATAAAAAAAACTTAAGTACATACACACTAGGGTGGGCCGAAAAAACCTTTTAATTTTTTTCGAAGTTGTAATAACGCGGAAAAGTTGCGAATCATATAGACAAAGAAAAAGAAAATTTTTTTTTCAAAAATCGGTTAATATCTTCCGATCGCGCATACGCCCCAAAGTTTGACAAAATATGAAAAAACTTCATTTTTGCGATTATTTTTTTTAACCAAATCAAAGATTAAACTATCAAATATTGTTCATGATTTTTTTATGTGGAACTAATATAGTTAGACATAATCGTTCTGGTTCCATTCTTCTATCACTTTTTCTTCGTTAGATATAATTTTTTTAATGTTCATACAAATTTTGTAAAGTTGTTTTTCCTGCATTTTTAAACAGCTAATAACTCTAGAACTATACAACTTAAAAACTTGAAATCAGTCCCATTTTGTTCGTAAATTTTTTGTCGTTCATTAGGTGTCCATCATGATCATCATTTTCAAATAATTTTTTTAAAAATTTGAAAAAAGTTTTAAAAAATTTAATAAAAAATTTTTTTAAATTTTCTTTTGAAAAAATATTAATAGCCTTTTAACTCTTAAAATGAACATAACTACCAATTTCAAGTTGAAAATAAAATTTAATCATGTTTAAAAAAATAAAAATAACTGTAATTTAGTCAAATCCCTAAACATTCCCTAAAAATTATACACCAAGAGCGATTCACTCATGGAAAATTTATCAAATCACTTGAGGGTGTTCATATGACTTAAAACATGTAAAAAATGTCACATAAATTTCAGAAAATAATGGCGGATTTACACCACTGCTGCAAGACCGGTTTGCGATAAAAGCGGCAAGAAACGGGAATTTGTTAGGGGTCATCCATAAATTACGTGAGGTCAAAAAGGGGGGGAGGGGTTTGGAAAAATCTCACCAAACCTCACCAAGGGGGGAGCGGGGGTTGATTAAAATCTCACGTCAACTTTTTAAGGTAGAAATTATACGATTTTTCTTTTTTTTATGTATGAGAAAGGATAAGATACTGCAAATTATTTTTAAAAAGTTGTAGGTAAATCTCACGTGGGGGGGAGGGGGGGTCCAGCAAATTCTCACTAAATCTCACCAAGGGGGGAGGGGGGTCCAGATTTTGGAAAAAACGCCTCACGTAATTTATGGATGACCCCTTATTCCAATAAACCAATTGACGAGCGCCATCTTTTGTGAGTAGCGGGTACTAAAATTTGCCGCTTTTTGCATGACTTGCAGCTCTTGCAGCGGTGGTGTAAATCCCCCATAAGACCATTAACAGATTCGGTTCAAAATCTTACAATGCTAGTTCCCAACTCTAAGTTAATTCAATTTGCATGAATTTTACTTGAATATTCCTTAGAAATGTGTTTATAACCAATTTTTTATGTTCTAAAACTTTTAATTTACTTTGATTTGACTTGTTAAAAGTAAAAACAATTAGATGTAAACATAATTCTTAGAAATTTTCAGGAGAAATGCATGCAAATTGAATTAACTAAATATGAAAATGTGAAATTTTCAATATTTTGGCAAATTTTGGGGCTTATGCGCGATCGGATTATATTAACTGATCTAAACCAAATTAAAACACAATGTTTTTAGGCTCTATTTGAAGATGTTGCAAACTATTACGTTACGAAAACATCAAATTAAAAAAAATAAACGCAAAAATCAAGTTTTTTCATATTTAGTTAAGTTAATTCAATTTGCATGCATTTCTCCTGAAAATTTCTAAGAATTATGTTTATATCTAATTGTTTTTACTTTTAACAAGTCAAATAAAAGTAAATTAAAAGTTTTAGAACATAAAAAATTGGTTATAAACACATTTCTAAGGAATATTCAAGTAAAATTCATGCAAATTGAATTACCTTAGAGTTGGAAACTAGCATTGTAAGATTTTGAACCGAATCTGTTAATGGTTTTATTTTTTGAAATTTATGTGACATTTTTTACATGTTTTAAGTCATATGAACACCCTCAAGTGATTTGATAAATTTTCTATGAGTGAATCGCTCTTGGTGTATAATTTTAGGGAATGTTTAGGGATTTGACTAAATTACGGTTATTTTTATTTTTTTATACATGATTAAATTTTATTTTCAACTTGAAATTGGGTAGTTATGTTCATTTAAAGAGTAAAAAGGCTATTAATATTTTTTCAAAAGAAAATTTAAAAAATTTTTTTTATTCAATTTTTTTTTACTTTTTTCAAATTAAAAATTTTTTTTGAAAAGGATGATCATAGTGCACACCTAATGAACGACAAAAAATTTACGAACAAAATGGGACTGATTTCAAGTTTTTAAGTTGTATAGTTCTAAAGTTATTAGCTGTTTAAAAATGCAGGAAAAACAACTTTACAAAATTTGTATGAACATTAAAAAAATTATATTTAACGAAAAAAAAGTGATAGAAGAATTATGTCTATAGCGATTATGTCTATAACTATATTAGTTCCACATAAAAAAATCATAAACAATATTTGATAGTTTAATCTTTGATTTGGTTAAAAAAATAATCGCAAAAATGAAGTTTTTTCATATTTTGTCAAACTTTGGGGCCTATGCGCGATCGGAAGATATTAACCGATTTTGAAAAATTTTTTTTCTTTTTCTTTGTCTATATAATTCGCAACTTTTTCGCGCTATTACAACTTCGAAAAAAAATAAAAGGTTTTTTCGGCCCACCCTAATACACACACCTACCTTACTACAGTTTAAATTAGATGAGTGCTTCGACGGTAGGACTTGTACTAATTCCATATTATGGGGAAAAAAACAGCATAGTGATGCTGATTCTTTAATGAGTGTGGCAATAACCATGGAGGACCGGAATTCGTTTATGAGTTCACATATATTAAAAACAAGGGGAATGTGGTGCTTATTAAAGCTCTTAGTTCCGTTTACTTTTTTTTTCTTTGAGTGTGAGAGACGGCTCGTCTGAGGATGATACAGGAGAGGAGGAAGCATTTTTAATACGTAATTTCGAGTCCGCCTCGCCATCATGTAAGTAACTTCGTTAGTTTGTGAATTAAAATTAAAGTTGTTTGTGGGAATTTAGGAACTGAGCTGGAGTTGAGTTCGTTTAGAACAGTGGTGCCCAACCTTTTTTTTCACGGGGGCCAATTTGCTTATGAAAATTTATCTCGCGGGCCACATAAAAAACACTTTTAAGGATATTTCTAAACATAAAGAAAAGTTACCCGTTTTCAATGAGAAGTTTGCATCTGTTTGGAAGATCTTGTTCTTGTAAATTCGGCTACAAATTTGTAACACTTATCCTTAAAACTGAATTAAGATGATTATCTGTAAGCCGAGATCGAGCACTAGTTTTTGTTCTTTTCAGAACAGATAATGTTTGTTCTCAAGCACATAGTTTGTTCACAGTCTCCTTACATATAAGACACAATGGTTTATTTTCTCGCTGAATGAAGAAATATGATTTTGCCCACTTTTCTTGAAAGTTTCGGCATTCCGAGTGAATCATCAACTTTTTACGATCAGACATCTTTTCGAAATTTGGTTCTAAAAAGATATAAACTGAATTCAAATGGCTAACTGATACTGATACTGAAAAATATTTATCCAATGGCAAATTCCCCGTATCTAGAAAAAACCAAAACAGAGAAGTAAAGAAAAAATTTTTTACTGGATGTTGAAGAATTCATTTTTATCTTTTTATAGATGGAAGTGCCTTATTGTCTGGCACGATTTCGTGGTTTTCTTGGAAGATTTCTGAATGTGGTTTGTCTTTTTAAGATTTAAAGAGTCCGCGGGCCACATGGATCAGCCTCGCGGGCCACATTTGGCCCGCGGGCCGTAGGTTGGGCACCACTGGTTTAGAAGTAAAGAGATGGCTTTTTTTAATTAACCTTTCTTTATTTTTGTTTATGATAGTGATATCCTTTGAAATCGTAATAATGTAATCGTTATAGAAAGAATATAGTAGCCTTTTATAAATCTGTTATGCGTTTCAAAAGGAATCGTTTTCATTTGCAACGACGAATCAGGTAAGTGTGATCTCTTACTCTCATGTAGGATTTTCTCCTATAATTTCAATAAATCATCGTTGATCACTTATCTGATTCGTCAGAGTCAACGCGTTACTGTCACGTTACCAATGTAAATAATCCCTTATAATTAACCCTAATAGTTTTTTTCATTTCAACTGGCTTACCGACTTAAATCGGAGCTATGTAGATTTGTACCTCAGTAATTTTTCTCTAAATCGTTGATTATTCCCAATTCTATTTTTTCATTCTGTTAATTTTTCTAATTATTAAAAAAAGCTGTAAAAACTTGATATTTTGTTTGTTAACCTTCTAACGCACCTCTTAAAGAAATAACTATGGAAAATAAAACAAAATTCCCCAAAAATATTTAACATAGGTATTTCAAATTCTTAAAAATTTTTGAAATAAAATTATTTTTTAATTTAAAAATAATAATTTCACCCGAAGGTGGAAGTATCCCGAAGGTGGAAAATCCTAAAATCAAACAGTTAATGAAATAAGTTAAATTTTGAGAAATATATACTAATTAAAAATGGAAAATCTGTAAAGATTTAGAAAATTTCTGTACATTTACTTACCTTTTTTCAAAAATTTACTTTAAAAAAGTTGTAATAACTCAAAAAACTATTTTTTGTTTCTTTAACAATACATTTCAGTAGTATACCATGCCGTATAGGGGACAAAAAAAAAGGGGGCGTGGCCTATGACGTCAGAGGGCGTGGTCAATGACGTCACGTGTCACGTGACTGGAAGGGGCGTGGTCACCGTTACGAGTTGAGTTGAGTTGTTTTATTGCTGCTGCTGAGTTATTGAATTATTTTTTAATGTTTTTATTTTCTAGGGGGCGCTTCGATCGTTTTATTAATTAAGGGTGGCCTCATGACGTCAGAGGGCGTGGCTTGTGACGTCACTGAAGGAGACATGGTTACCTATTGTCTCAATTACTCCTAATTACCTTAATTACCCCTAATTGGATAATTACCGAATTAATTAATTAATTAACCCTAATTAGATGATTTATTACCCTAATTTACCTTAACCCTTTGAATACTAAATTCGGGACTTGTACTTTTTCGAGGTTTTTCGTTAACCCTTTGAATACTAAATTCAGGATTTGTGCTTTTTCGAGGTTTTACCTTAATCCTTTGAGTACTAATTTCGGTTGAGCGAAGTGAAGTTGTTTTACTCAATGACTAATCGCTAGATAATTTTAAAATTTAATTAAAGTATCAAATGAATTTTAATTAATGAAGATTTGAGTAAACACCAGGTGTTTAGACTTGTGACGTAAGTATTGACCTCGGAAGGTATGCAAAAACTTTTTTTTTTGGAAATTCAATAGTTGGAGCTAATATTTTTGAGTTAACTACTTTTGGAACATATACATATTAAACCATGTTTTTATAGTTTAACTTTTTTTATATAGATTTTTCTCAAACATGGGGAGTGAACCATGTTTTTGTCCTTGTAATTTTTTCCGTGTCTTCGAACAAAAGCTAAAGAAAAAAAATTCTTTATTGAAAAAGCGAAAACGGATAAAAAAAAAAGATTTTAGCAAAAAATGCTAAATTTCCAGTTGACATCTAAAAGTTACTAACATCCTAATTGTTTTCATTAGCTTGAGAATACTGGCTTGGTGTACGGTGAAATCATACCACTTTAATATTCAAAGTCAAGAATATGGATGCAAACAAGACTATTTTGAGTTAAAATCCTCTATCCATCTGTAATTTAAATCTTGCAAATTAATGTCCACCGCAAGTTTTATAACACTTTTGCATAATTTTATTTTTATCATGTGTGAAATAGATTTAGTTGAAGAATTCGTTGTGAAATGAATTCGATTATCTATAAATAGGTATAATAATGTGTTATTTAGGAATTAAATCATAAAACTAGGGAGAGCACAATGCCATGAATGTACTTCATAGTGAAGGACTTTGAAAATCGATGTCCTAAACATAAGTGGGTTTTTTTTTCAATTGATTAATAAAAACATAATACAATTTTCCACTGAAATTTATTTTAACTTATGAAAATAACAATCTTTGACGAAATCACCCTGCGACAAAGAGGACAAACATTTAAATTCTCTACACATTTTCTACAAGCAACAAGGTGTCCACAAGGTTGAAATACAACATTCATTTCTAGATTCATACATATTTTACATAAAAAGGAATTTCTAACTGTAATTTTACATTCATTACCATCAAGGTGTGTATTTTTAGAGATTTCGATTCCAACACGATCTTTCCCTTTTTCTAACGAAACAGTAGTCTTTGAAACACTTATCTTTTCCACTGCATGCTTTTGACAGGTTTCAGGCACTCGATGGCAATAATTTTCCTTTCTTCTCACTATAAATTGAATATATTTACAATCAGAGAAAAACTTTCTATGTTCAACCAACGGGTCATCATCATTCTCCCAATTTCCCAATAATCCACCACAAGTAAAGCAAACAACTATATCGTCAACACCGGAATAATATAATCCAGACTCTACCATGTCCTTAACATCGGGTTTATCTTCAGGCCAATCTTTAAAAGTCTCAAGACGTTTTTCAAAGTCCAACATATTAGGATGTTTTGGGGCAATATCTTTTAATTTTTCAGGTGTTTTAGCTGGTTTAGACTTATCTTCTAGATGCACGATTGGTATGTTTTGAGAACCAGATATTAGAAATGAGCATTTCGGGGATTTTCTCATGTGCTCTCTTATCGGCTTTTGTCCTCTAACCCAGTCACGGATAATAACTCGACAAAATGCACACTGTACTTCATCTTTGAATTTCAAGTAAAAAAATCCAGCTGCTGCTAGGTCAGCTGATTTGATATACGATAGAGGCCAAACTTCAGAAAAAGAAATCATTCTATTAGCTTCATATCTCATTACTTCACAGATTTTTTCAACATTTTCAGAATTGTTTAGTAGATATTCTTTTCCATGAATAACTGACAGTTCATTTTTGAAATTATTCATTTTAATAAAGTTTCTATTCTCTTCGCTTTACGTGTACTAAACACTATTTATACCCTTTGGAATTAATAACGAAGTGTACAATCAATTTTACATATTTTATATGTTCATATAAAAGAAAAACTTTTATTAAAGAAAAGACTAAAACCTAACAATTTTACATTAAAAAACTTAGTCACATAATGAAACTAAAAAATTTGTTTGAAATGAACTAGAAAATTAAATATTTTTTACAAGAAATAAAATTATAAATTAAAACTTTGCCAGGTTAAAGATAAACCAGAAAAATATCTGAATATTTTGTTAAAAAATAATGGCCAATACAGAAAAATAACCAAGAACTTTGCTAGAGTAAAGATAAACACAGAAAAATATCTGAAAACTTTACTAAAAATAAAGACCATTACAAAAAAAGTAACTAAGTAAGAACTTTGAAAACATTAAGATGAAAACATGAAAATATTAAAAGGAAAAAAAGAGGAAGGGTCAAAATCGTTCATGTACTTGATCTTGGTTTTTGTGTAGACTTATTCGCTTTTTAATATATTAATCCCAAGCGTATCAGCGGAATAATTTAGCCACGCTTTCTACATAGAGAGGAGGTACTCAATGCTCTCTATGTTAACATAATACCTCTATGGCTTCTTCTATATAAAACTAAAAATTTGATTAGAAATGGACAGGGAAAATGCAAAAACATTACGAGAAATCAAAACTTAGACACTTACTTGAAAATTTTAATCTCTTACACTTATGAAAACTTAGACAAAAGTTAAATGTATCACAAGGAATAAACACCTTGATTAAAAACTTTAAAAAAGGAGAAACGCACCCCTCAAAATATTTCATGAACTTCAAACTTTACACTTTTTAAGATCTATAAAAAGTGTTACAAGTAACTCAAACTTTGATAAAAATACGGATGAAAACACAAAAATATTACAAAAGTTTAGACACTTTATGAAACTAAAAATTTTATTAGAAATGGAGAGGGAAAATGTAGAAATATTACGAGAGATGAAAACTTAGACACATAAATTTATAAAAACTTACGAAGGGAAAACTTAAATGTATTACAAGAAATAAACACCTAGATTAAAAAATTTTTAAAAAAAAGGAGAAAAACACTACAAAAATATCTCAACTACAAACTTAGAAACTGTTGAAATAAAACTTTGATAAAAATACAGATGTAAACATAAAAATTCAGATACTTAAAATTTTGTTAGAAACGGGGAGGAAAATTTAGTCACTTGAAAATGTAACAACTTGGAAACTCAGACATGTAATAAATACTAAAAAAAATTATGAAGAGAAAACTCAAATATATTACAAGAAATAAACACTTAGACTAAAAACTTTGTTAAAAATGGGAGAAAACCACCCCAAAATAATTTCCAGAACTAAAAACTTAGAAACTGTTAAAATAAAACATTGATTCAAAAATACAGATGGAAACACAAAAATATTACGCGAAGTAAAATTTAGACACTATACGAATCTAAAATTTTGATAGATATTACAAGAAATGAAAATTTAGACACTTTTTTGAAAACTTACACTTATGAAAACTTAGACATGAAACTATAAAACTTATGAAGTAAAATCTTAAATATATCACAAGAAATAAACACCTAGACTAAATAATTTGTTAAAACAAGGAAGAAACCTTACAGATTTTTAGATTTATTAAACTTAGAAACTAAAAAACTTAAAACTTTGTTAAAATACAGATGAAAACTTAATATTATGACAAGACACAAAATTCTTGAACATTATAAAGAAATTGAAAACTTTTTAGAAATAAAACAGACGCTGAAAAAATAATTAGGAACTTTAAAAATGCAGTTCAAAAAAACACAAAACTAATACAAGAAATATAAACTTACATTAAAAACTAAAATACAAGAAATAAACACCTCTACTCTATAAACTAAAAGTATTTGTCAATAAATAAAAACAACCTAAAATGATTTCAAGAAATTTAAAGGTAGGTACTATATAAAACAAAAACTTTGTCAGAAATGAAATGGAAACTTAAAAAAATATAACAAGAGAGACTCTATAAAGCTTAAAACTTTGATAAAATTTAAGAAAGCATACAAATATATTACAAGAAATAAAAAACTTGTGGCATTATAGGAAACAAAAAAAAACACTTTTAGAAATGGAAAGAAAGAACATGAACGTATTACTAGGCTTAAAATCTGTAAATCTAAAAACTTGACAAATAATAAAAACCTAAAAATATATTAGGAAATATGAAATCTATCTTTTTAGAAGATTTAAAAAGACTAAAAATATTTTTAAAAAAATAATTTCCTTAACCCTATAAAAC
Source organism: Tetragnatha versicolor (assembly GCA_024610705.1). Taxonomy (NCBI): domain Eukaryota; kingdom Metazoa; phylum Arthropoda; class Arachnida; order Araneae; family Tetragnathidae; genus Tetragnatha; species Tetragnatha versicolor. The sequence goes on along the minus strand of JANDEH010000011.1, from coordinate 21,385,352 downwards.
TAAAAACTTCATTAAAAAGATGAAAACCTAAACTAATTTCACCAAATATAAACTGAGACATTATATAATGCGAGAAAGGAAATGAGAAACGAAAAAAAATATCACAACAAAGGCATTTTTCGGTGCCCAATAGATTTTTAAGGAATCATCATTTATTTAAAAATACTCTCAGCAAACGTAATTATATTGATAATTTCTGTCTTTTTAAATTTTATAGAATATACAATTGTATTATTTTTAACTTGGATATTTTTAATATGCATCTTCTTACTTTTAAAAATGAATGTTCTGTTCTTTTAAATTGTTAGTGTACATTTCTTTTTAGTACTTTGTAGTGTATGCTTTTTTATTTTTTACTTTCTCTCCACACTGTAATTTGGTCGCTGACCTGTTGTGTGTGCTTAATAATAAATAAATAAATAAATTAACATCACAAGAAATGCTTAAACATTATAAACTAAAAACTTTGTTAGAAATGAAAAGGAAAACGTAAAATATTACGAGAATTAAAAACTTAAACATCATAAGCATGAAATTTTGTGAAAGAAGAAACCTTAAAATATTACACTAAAATGTAACTACAAACTTTGTTAAAAAAAATGAGATCCTAAAAATATTTCAAGACTTATAAACTTTTACACAATATAAAACAAAAAAATGAAAAACAGAAAAAAACAGAAATAATGGAAAACGTTATAACAAAAAATAAAATTCTAAAACTAAAACTTTGCTGAAATAAAGGTCAATACAGAAAAATAACTAAGAACTTTGCTAGAATAAAGATAAACACAGAAAAATATCTGAAAACTTTGCTAAAAATAAATACCAGTACAGAAAAATACTTAAGTAAGATCTTTGATAAAATTAAGGTGGAAACATAAACATATTGCAAGAACTTAAATACAGAAAAATAACTAAAAAACTTTGTTTTAAATTAAGTAGAAAACGAAACACTTTATAAGAAATGAAAACTTATGCATTATTAAACCAAAAACTGCTGAAAAAATTTAGACAAACACAGAAAAATAACTGAAAACTTTATAAAATAAAGACGAAAACCTAAAAATATTACAATAAAAAAACTTAGACACAGTATGGAAATAATGGAAAACGTTATAACAAAAAATAAAATTCTAAAACTAAAACTTTGCTGAAATAAAGGTCAATACAGAAAAATAACTAAGAACTTTGCTAGAATAAAGATAAACACAGAAAAATATCTGAAAACTTTGCTAAAAATAAATACCAGTACAGAAAAATACTTAAGTAAGATCTTTGATAAAATTAAGGTGGAAACATAAACATATTGCAAGAACTTAAATACAGAAAAATAACTAAAAAACTTTGTTTTAAATTAAGTAGAAAACGAAACACTTTATAAGAAATGAAAACTTATGCATTATTAAACCAAAAACTGCTGAAAAAATTTAGACAAACACAGAAAAATAACTGAAAACTTTATAAAATAAAGACGAAAACCTAAAAATATTACAATAAAAAAACTTAGACACAGTATGAAACTAAAAACTTAGACACAGTATGAAACTAAAAACTTAGATAAAAATAAAATCTTTGAAACTGTAAAACAAAAAATTGTTGAAAAAAATAAAGATGAACACAGAAAAGTATTTGAAAACTATATAAAAATAGACTAAAAATTAAAAACATTACAATAAAAAAACTTAGGCACAGTATGACACTATAAACTATGTTTGAAATGAACTAGGAAATGAAAAATATTTACAAGAAATAAAAATATGCATTGTAAAACTTAAAACTTTGATAAAAATAAAACGAATACAGAAAAATATTACTAGAACTTAAAATATAAAAGACACCATAAAACTAAAAATTGTTGAAAAAAATAAAGATGAACACAAAATTAACTGAAAACTTAAAAATATTTCAATAAAAATTTTAGGCACAGTAAAATGAAACTTGAAACTTTGATAAAAATTAAAAAAATTAAAAGAAGCAATTATTTAAGCACTTTAAAACTAAAATTTCCGTAAAGGTAAAGATGAACACATAAAATAAAACCATGCTTTTTTATTAGAAGACTTCGGTAAGTTCACACCCTTCTTCCATGGGAGCAATTTTTTTAAATTGTTATAAAAATGGGTGGGGGTGGGGGTGTTGACACATTTTAAAAAGAAGCCCACCTAATTTTCATAATTTAGAAAAACTGATCCCAAGGAAGGAGAGGGTGAACTTACCGAAGTCTTCTAATAAAAAAGCATGGTTTTATTTTATGTGTTCACCTTTACCTTTACGGAAATTTTAGTTTTAAAGTGCTTAAATAATTGCTTCTTTTAATTTTTTTAATTTTTATCAAAGTTTCAAGTTTCATTTTACTGTGCCTAAAATTTTTATTGAAATATTTTTAAGTTTTCAGTTAATTTTGTGTTCATCTTTATTTTTTTCAACAATTTTTAGTTTTATGGTGTCTTTTATATTTTAAGTTCTAGTAATATTTTTCTGTATTCGTTTTATTTTTATCAAAGTTTTAAGTTTTACAATGCATATTTTTATTTCTTGTAAATATTTTTCATTTCCTAGTTCATTTCAAACATAGTTTATAGTGTCATACTGTGCCTAAGTTTTTTTATTGTAATGTTTTTAATTTTTAGTCTATTTTTATATAGTTTTCAAATACTTTTCTGTGTTCATCTTTATTTTTTTCAACAATTTTTTGTTTTACAGTTTCAAAGATTTTATTTTTATCTAAGTTTTTAGTTTCATACTGTGTCTAAGTTTTTTTATTGTAATATTTTTAGGTTTTCGTCTTTATTTTATAAAGTTTTCAGTTATTTTTCTGTGTTTGTCTAAATTTTTTCAGCAGTTTTTGGTTTAATAATGCATAAGTTTTCATTTCTTATAAAGTGTTTCGTTTTCTACTTAATTTAAAACAAAGTTTTTTAGTTATTTTTCTGTATTTAAGTTCTTGCAATATGTTTATGTTTCCACCTTAATTTTATCAAAGATCTTACTTAAGTATTTTTCTGTACTGGTATTTATTTTTAGCAAAGTTTTCAGATATTTTTCTGTGTTTATCTTTATTCTAGCAAAGTTCTTAGTTATTTTTCTGTATTGACCTTTATTTCAGCAAAGTTTTAGTTTTAGAATTTTATTTTTTGTTATAACGTTTTCCATTATTTCTGTTTTTTTCTGTTTTTCATTTTTTTGTTTTATATTGTGTAAAAGTTTATAAGTCTTGAAATATTTTTAGGATCTCATTTTTTTTAACAAAGTTTGTAGTTACATTTTAGTGTAATATTTTAAGGTTTCTTCTTTCACAAAATTTCATGCTTATGATGTTTAAGTTTTTAATTCTCGTAATATTTTACGTTTTCCTTTTCATTTCTAACAAAGTTTTTAGTTTATAATGTTTAAGCATTTCTTGTGATGTTAATTTATTTATTTATTTATTATTAAGCACACACAACAGGTCAGCGACCAAATTACAGTGTGGAGAGAAAGTAAAAAATAAAAAAGCATACACTACAAAGTACTAAAAAGAAATGTACACTAACAATTTAAAAGAACAGAACATTCATTTTTAAAAGTAAGAAGATGCATATTAAAAATATCCAAGTTAAAAATAATACAATTGTATATTCTATAAAATTTAAAAAGACAGAAATTATCAATATAATTACGTTTGCTGAGAGTATTTTTAAATAAATGATGATTCCTTAAAAATCTATTGGGCACCGAAAAATGCCTTTGTTGTGATATTTTTTTTCGTTTCTCATTTCCTTTCTCGCATTATATAATGTCTCAGTTTATATTTGGTGAAATTAGTTTAGGTTTTCATCTTTTTAATGAAGTTTTTAGTTTTATAGGGTTAAGGAAATTATTTTTTTAAAAATATTTTTAGTCTTTTTAAATCTTCTAAAAAGATAGATTTCATATTTCCTAATATATTTTTAGGTTTTTATTATTTGTCAAGTTTTTAGATTTACAGATTTTAAGCCTAGTAATACGTTCATGTTCTTTCTTTCCATTTCTAAAAGTGTTTTTTTTTGTTTCCTATAATGCCACAAGTTTTTTATTTCTTGTAATATATTTGTATGCTTTCTTAAATTTTATCAAAGTTTTAAGCTTTATAGAGTCTCTCTTGTTATATTTTTTTAAGTTTCCATTTCATTTCTGACAAAGTTTTTGTTTTATATAGTACCTACCTTTAAATTTCTTGAAATCATTTTAGGTTGTTTTTATTTATTGACAAATACTTTTAGTTTATAGAGTAGAGGTGTTTATTTCTTGTATTTTAGTTTTTAATGTAAGTTTATATTTCTTGTATTAGTTTTGTGTTTTTTTGAACTGCATTTTTAAAGTTCCTAATTATTTTTTCAGCGTCTGTTTTATTTCTAAAAAGTTTTCAATTTCTTTATAATGTTCAAGAATTTTGTGTCTTGTCATAATATTAAGTTTTCATCTGTATTTTAACAAAGTTTTAAGTTTTTTAGTTTCTAAGTTTAATAAATCTAAAAATCTGTAAGGTTTCTTCCTTGTTTTAACAAATTATTTAGTCTAGGTGTTTATTTCTTGTGATATATTTAAGATTTTACTTCATAAGTTTTATAGTTTCATGTCTAAGTTTTCATAAGTGTAAGTTTTCAAAAAAGTGTCTAAATTTTCATTTCTTGTAATATCTATCAAAATTTTAGATTCGTATAGTGTCTAAATTTTACTTCGCGTAATATTTTTGTGTTTCCATCTGTATTTTTGAATCAATGTTTTATTTTAACAGTTTCTAAGTTTTTAGTTCTGGAAATTATTTTGGGGTGGTTTTCTCCCATTTTTAACAAAGTTTTTAGTCTAAGTGTTTATTTCTTGTAATATATTTGAGTTTTCTCTTCATAATTTTTTTTAGTATTTATTACATGTCTGAGTTTCCAAGTTGTTACATTTTCAAGTGACTAAATTTTCCTCCCCGTTTCTAACAAAATTTTAAGTATCTGAATTTTTATGTTTACATCTGTATTTTTATCAAAGTTTTATTTCAACAGTTTCTAAGTTTGTAGTTGAGATATTTTTGTAGTGTTTTTCTCCTTTTTTTTAAAAATTTTTTAATCTAGGTGTTTATTTCTTGTAATACATTTAAGTTTTCCCTTCGTAAGTTTTTATAAATTTATGTGTCTAAGTTTTCATCTCTCGTAATATTTCTACATTTTCCCTCTCCATTTCTAATAAAATTTTTAGTTTCATAAAGTGTCTAAACTTTTGTAATATTTTTGTGTTTTCATCCGTATTTTTATCAAAGTTTGAGTTACTTGTAACACTTTTTATAGATCTTAAAAAGTGTAAAGTTTGAAGTTCATGAAATATTTTGAGGGGTGCGTTTCTCCTTTTTTAAAGTTTTTAATCAAGGTGTTTATTCCTTGTGATACATTTAACTTTTGTCTAAGTTTTCATAAGTGTAAGAGATTAAAATTTTCAAGTAAGTGTCTAAGTTTTGATTTCTCGTAATGTTTTTGCATTTTCCCTGTCCATTTCTAATCAAATTTTTAGTTTTATATAGAAGAAGCCATAGAGGTATTATGTTAACATAGAGAGCATTGAGTACCTCCTCTCTATGTAGAAAGCGTGGCTAAATTATTCCGCTGATACGCTTGGGATTAATATATTAAAAAGCGAATAAGTCTACACAAAAACCAAGATCAAGTACATGAACGATTTTGACCCTTCCTCTTTTTTTCCTTTTAATATTTTCATGTTTTCATCTTAATGTTTTCAAAGTTCTTACTTAGTTACTTTTTTTGTAATGGTCTTTATTTTTAGCAAAGTTTTCAGATATTTTTCTGTGTTTATCTTTACTCTAGCAAAGTTCTTGGTTATTTTTCTGTATTGGCCATTATTTTTTAACAAAATATTCAGATATTTTTCTGGTTTATCTTTAACCTGGCAAAGTTTTAATTTATAATTTTATTTCTTGTAAAAAATATTTAATTTTCTAGTTCATTTCAAACAAATTTTTTAGTTTCATTATGTGACTAAGTTTTTTAATGTAAAATTGTTAGGTTTTAGTCTTTTCTTTAATAAAAGTTTTTCTTTTATATGAACATATAAAATATGTAAAATTGATTGTACACTTCGTTATTAATTCCAAAGGGTATAAATAGTGTTTAGTACACGTAAAGCGAAGAGAATAGAAACTTTATTAAAATGAATAATTTCAAAAATGAACTGTCAGTTATTCATGGAAAAGAATATCTACTAAACAATTCTGAAAATGTTGAAAAAATCTGTGAAGTAATGAGATATGAAGCTAATAGAATGATTTCTTTTTCTGAAGTTTGGCCTCTATCGTATATCAAATCAGCTGACCTAGCAGCAGCTGGATTTTTTTACTTGAAATTCAAAGATGAAGTACAGTGTGCATTTTGTCGAGTTATTATCCGTGACTGGGTTAGAGGACAAAAGCCGATAAGAGAGCACATGAGAAAATCCCCGAAATGCTCATTTCTAATATCTGGTTCTCAAAACATACCAATCGTGCATCTAGAAGATAAGTCTAAACCAGCTAAAACACCTGAAAAATTAAAAGATATTGCCCCAAAACATCCTAATATGTTGGACTTTGAAAAACGTCTTGAGACTTTTAAAGATTGGCCTGAAGATAAACCCGATGTTAAGGACATGGTAGAGTCTGGATTATATTATTCCGGTGTTGACGATATAGTTGTTTGCTTTACTTGTGGTGGATTATTGGGAAATTGGGAGAATGATGATGACCCGTTGGTTGAACATAGAAAGTTTTTCTCTGATTGTAAATATATTCAATTTATAGTGAGAAGAAAGGAAAATTATTGCCATCGAGTGCCTGAAACCTGTCAAAAGCATGCAGTGGAAAAGATAAGTGTTTCAAAGACTACTGTTTCGTTAGAAAAAGGGAAAGATCGTGTTGGAATCGAAATCTCTAAAAATACACACCTTGATGGTAATGAATGTAAAATTACAGTTAGAAATTCCTTTTTATGTAAAATATGTATGAATCTAGAAATGAATGTTGTATTTCAACCTTGTGGACACCTTGTTGCTTGTAGAAAATGTGTAGAGAATTTAAATGTTTGTCCTCTTTGTCGCAGGGTGATTTCGTCAAAGATTGTTATTTTCATAAGTTAAAATAAATTTCAGTGGAAAATTGTATTATGTTTTTATTAATCAATTGAAAAAAAAACCCACTTATGTTTAGGACATCGATTTTCAAAGTCCTTCACTATGAAGTACATTCATGGCATTGTGCTCTCCCTAGTTTTATGATTTAATTCCTAAATAACACATTATTATACCTATTTATAGATAATCGAATTCATTTCACAACGAATTCTTCAACTAAATCTATTTCACACATGATAAAAATAAAATTATGCAAAAGTGTTATAAAACTTGCGGTGGACATTAATTTGCAAGATTTAAATTACAGATGGATAGAGGATTTTAACTCAAAATAGTCTTGTTTGCATCCATATTCTTGACTTTGAATATTAAAGTGGTATGATTTCACCGTACACCAAGCCAGTATTCTCAAGCTAATGAAAACAATTAGGATGTTAGTAACTTTTAGATGTCAACTGGAAATTTAGCATTTTTTGCTAAAATCTTTTTTTTTTTATCCGTTTTCGCTTTTTCAATAAAGAATTTTTTTTCTTTAGCTTTTGTTCGAAGACACGGAAAAAATTACAAGGACAAAAACATGGTTCACTCCCCATGTTTGAGAAAAATCTATATAAAAAAAGTTAAACTATAAAAACATGGTTTAATATGTATATGTTCCAAAAGTAGTTAACTCAAAAATATTAGCTCCAACTATTGAATTTCCAAAAAAAAAAGTTTTTGCATACCTTCCGAGGTCAATACTTACGTCACAAGTCTAAACACCTGGTGTTTACTCAAATCTTCATTAATTAAAATTCATTTGATACTTTAATTAAATTTTAAAATTATCTAGCGATTAGTCATTGAGTAAAACAACTTCACTTCGCTCAACCGAAATTAGTACTCAAAGGATTAAGGTAAAACCTCGAAAAAGCACAAATCCTGAATTTAGTATTCAAAGGGTTAACGAAAAACCTCGAAAAAGTACAAGTCCCGAATTTAGTATTCAAAGGGTTAAGGTAAATTAGGGTAATAAATCATCTAATTAGGGTTAATTAATTAATTAATTCGGTAATTATCCAATTAGGGGTAATTAAGGTAATTAGGAGTAATTGAGACAATAGGTAACCATGTCTCCTTCAGTGACGTCACAAGCCACGCCCTCTGACGTCATGAGGCCACCCTTAATTAATAAAACGATCGAAGCGCCCCCTAGAAAATAAAAACATTAAAAAATAATTCAATAACTCAGCAGCAGCAATAAAACAACTCAACTCAACTCGTAACGGTGACCACGCCCCTTCCAGTCACGTGACACGTGACGTCATTGACCACGCCCTCTGACGTCATAGGCCACGCCCCCTTTTTTTTTGTCCCCTATACGGCATGGTATACTACTCATTTCTGTCATGTAACAAAACTGAACAGGTTTATAAACAGCTTGATTTTAAGTAGTGATGGGCAAAATCGATAATTTTAGGTATCGAATACTTTGGTATCGAATACTTATAGGTATCGAATACTTTGGTATCGAATACTTATAGGATAGGTATCGAGTACTTTTAGGTATCGAGTACTTTTTTTCAATGTCGGGAAATGAACCTGAAGGGACAATTTTTTTAGGGCCTATCCATAATCAGACTATTATTCAAAAAACTGAAAGCGATCCATCAAAAAGCCCCGTAGCTACGGGCCTGGAGGTGGATAGAGGCGAAGGATTTGGCGGGGGAAAAACCTAGCCGCGTCAAATTTCTCTCGCGGATGATAACGACTTGGGTTTGAGCGTTGCAAAATGAAAACGGAAACAGGCTGCGTTTGATCTACAGTAGGTATTATAAAGATTACTTCATTGAAAAATTTAAAACGAAATACGTCAATAAAGTATCGATACTTTTGTGGGTATCGAATACACTCGATACCTATAGGTATCGAATACTTAAGTATTTGGTATCGATACCTGCCCATCACTAATTTTAAGATACTTCGATTAGAAACCATGCTTATTTAATCCTGCTTACAAAATCCTCAAAATCTCCCCTCAAAGAAAAACTAACGGGGAAAAAATCAAAGTTAAAAACTCATTCCTCCAACCCTAAGCTCCCCATCGGCATTCATATTCACACTTTCCGAATCTTCGGCAGCAGCTCATTCCCCGCTGATTCCCCTTCCGTATACCGCCCCCGCTCCCCGGAATCCGGCCATAAAAATCTCGGTGGATAAAAGCCCCTATCCCCTCGTTAGCGGCTTCTTTGACCACCAGGGCTTAATTGGCACGCGTCTGCCACGCGATTCCGTTAATTGGCACCGGTGGCATCGGTGCCGTAATGGGCGCCCTTCGGTGCCGCGGTTTCCGGTACGCACGTGCCGAGCCGTCGGGGGCCGGCGCGGTCGGGGGTTCGGTAACTCCTTTTTAATAAGTGGGCATTAAACTTTGCGGGTTTTATAGGTTCTAATTGGTTAAGTGGGTGCTTTTATAGTGTCGGGATGCTGAGTGCATTTCCCCTTTGAATTTTTTTTACTATTTTCGAGTGCAGTGGTTTTTTTATTGAAGTAACTACAGCTACTACGATGGGTGGTAAAGACACCGTTCAAATATTTCGTAAGCTTTTTTTTGGTCATTTTTAACCCCCCTTTTCCCTTGTTTCAGCAAAGATACAAAACCCAATACCCCCCTCATAATTACGTAAAAAACTGCTTGCCCCCCATCAAAATCAAAATGCTTAAATTGTTTTTCCTAGTTTAACTTTTTGTAAAATTTATTTTTAGTTGAATTTTGAAATTATTTATGCAAAAAACAAGATATTTCAAAAAATGCAATGTTTGTAAAATCTTAGGTCAGGGGCGTAGACAGGGGGGTTTGGGGATAATATCCCCCCCCCGAAACTCAGAAGTTTTCCTTTTTTAACCATAGTAAACCACTAAAACTACCCCATATCCCCGAAATATCAACAACAACATCCCCCTCCGAAATTTTTTTCTGGCTACGCCACTGTCTTAGATAAGCATCCTTTTTACCCCATTATTACATAAGGTAAGGAAAAATAAGCCAATCCCTCCCCTCCTAAGGTGCTTACATAATAACCTGGTAACAATACTTTACTATTTAATCATTTTCCAAAAGTATTACCCCAAAGAATTTAAAAAACTTTCAAAGTTAGACTTGTTTAAAATAACACCGAATTAAAAAATAATACCTTTTAATAACTTAGCTGTTCCCAAATTGTTCGCTTCTGATGTATGCGTCTGAACAGTCACTAACAACGTTTTCACCTGGGAAGAATCCAGAAAGAAAAAATTATAAATATGCGTAAAGTAATTAGGAATTAACAAATTGGCATATGAGTTAAATATTGGAATTGTAATGAAAGCTGCTCCATTTTTTTCATTAATAAAAGCCATAATAGTAACGTCGTCCCTTGACAGTTTTAACCGTTTGAACTATAATTACAATAGAGAAAGAACGCAATTAATTTTAATTAAAAAAAACAAACTCGATAATCTTTCCTTAAATTTAAAAGTACACAAATAAAACTATCAACCCATTCATTAAAAAAACATACCGTCCCACACACGCACATTTTGATCTCTGAATTCCCCAACAAAACCAAATAATTAAAAAAAAAGGGATAAAATACTACCCAAACACTGAAAAACCAATGTTGAACACAAAAAGGGTTGCCCTAAAATCTTCAACCCAGCACAGATCCCAACCTTTGGCAACCAATCTCTCTCCCATTGGCGAGCAAAGTCAGATTCCCAGGTAAATCGAATGGGGCTTGTTGGGTATCGATCGCGAGGATGATGACGTCACACAGGTGCCTGAGGGCCGAACATGTGGCGTCGACAGATTCTTGACGTATCTCCCCTTTCTATTCATCAAGCACGAGGCCTCGCGAGGAATTGTTAGTTTGTGGCCATCCCCAATCATGGAGGAGGGGAAAGATCGCTTTTTCCAGGACACCGTCTTGCAATATTTATTGATCGCCAGCGAGGACCCACTTCCACAGAAGGAACGCTTTTCGGAGGAAGAATCTGAGGCCCAATTTTGGAAGTTGTTCGTTGCAGAGAGTTACATCAGAGTTAGTGCTGACAACTAGTTTAATTAACGTAAAGCTCTCCAAAAGTAGACGAAATTTGGACAAAAGGGTTGAAAAAAACGCGACACTTTTGCGAGAGCTTTTTTCCACCACCAATTGTTGTTGGAGGATGTACAGCCATTTTGTATCTAATCAAGTTGCAAAAAAAAGTCGAAAAAAAGTTCTCTATAGCAGTCTTCTCTCTTGAATCGTTGCTCTGTAAGAGCCGCGTCACATTGGGCGGCTTATAGTCGCTACTGCAATCAGTCTCCATAAAAAAAGCATGGGGAAAGCCTAGTCCCCTATCTTGACAGGAATGAAGATTCCTGTCAAGATAGGGGGAGTCTCAAGCTGAACTCTATGCTTGTCCCCTATCTTGTTTTACGACTTCGAGCTACTCGAGACGCTGTAGTGTGGCGCAGCGGTAAGCAAGTTGTATCTCTAATCTAGAAAAAAAGTAGTCGAATTCTTGCTCTAGAAGCCTAAACAGCAACATATCATTGATGTTTTCCTTGGGTCCAGACAAACTACTTTATTCGAATTCTCCCACAGCCGAACCCTCGAATTGCTCTGCGATGGTTAAACAATGGCGTAGCCAAAGTGGGGATTTGGGGAAATATCTCCTCCACCAAAGCTCAAAAATTTTCCTTTTTGACTATGAAAAGGACTATATTTACCCCATAACCCCCAAAGTTCTAATATCCCCCTCCTAATTTTTTTCTGGCTTACGTCACTGGCTCTACTTTAACAATAAACTTACCACTAATACATTAACAAAATATTTCGTTTTTTTTTAAATGGTTTCGAAGTGGATTATTAAGTTAATCGAGGTTAGATTTTGCCCTTTCGTCATACCGGTCCTCCCTTCGTTGTGATAACTTGCACGCATTTTTTCCTACATTGCGGAAATCAAAGAAATGTTTCATGCCCATATTAGTAAGGATGATGACGTAACTAGGTAGTGAAAAGATCAATCATCTTATTTCTATCAAACCTTAAACTTTCTATCACGAAAATTTACTGATGAAACTAGTAAAGGTGAGAAAGCAACACATTTCATTCAACCAGATCGACATATAATGCTATACACAAAACCAAACACGATCTAAACCGGAGCTTTCATCGATCCGAAGATTCCAGTCACAGCGTTTGCTCCCCAAAAAGCAACACCAACCACCCTGACATGTCAATCCCTCGCTCCTCGCACCCCAGTCCGTATCACCCCCGAATTATTCAAAAAATGGCAATCAATCCAACACGGCGAAAAACTCCGCGCCATTAAAGGTATGCCCAATAAAGGAAAGAATCCCTTTGAATTGTGCCCCCTTGCTGGGGAGTAATTTAATTTCGAACTCTGCCGCAAAAGATCATCCAGCCCGGTGTATTACCCCTCCTTTACCCCCACGTGACTCACCCCTTATCAAAACATTCCTGCTCACCCCCCCTTTGCCGGATTGACCCCTCTCTTGCCCCCTTTTTTCCCGACAATTAGTTCCTGCTCCAGGAATGTTCCCCGTGTGCGATGACGATGAAGATCGGGAAATAAATTGTCATCGGTAAATGAACGAATTAATGAACCTGACTCACGAGGGTATAAAGTGTCTGAATGGTGTCATTCATTAACAAGGGAATCTTAATTTAGTTTAAGTGTAAAGGTATGGGATTTCTTACGGAGAATCATAGATGGTAAATGAAGGTGTTAATATGAAGACCGCAATCGAAATAAGGATAAAAGTTATAATCGTTGATGATTTTCTTCCTCCATTAACTTTTATGAAGGAATTAAATTAATAGAGTATCATATTTTACGGTTTAAAAGATGCAATTATTTATTTATTGCAAAATTATATTTTAAATTAGCAAAAACATAAAACGTATGTGACCTATTTTTATACATTTCATCGCAAAACACGAGAATTAAATTTAGAAACATAATTCACTTTGTATAGGAACCGCAGGGTAAAATTTTGAGACGTATTACGGAAGTTCTTTAAGGTTTTCCTGCAATATATTTCATTTACTAAATTAAAGGTTTTAAATATTTTTAATTGGGACAATTTGCTTAAACTTTATATGATTAACCTTCCCTTTTGTTAATTCATATGCGTTGTTCAATTAGACTTCAAATTAGTGAAACCTTTTTCCAATGCTATAAAAATACAATAATGAACACTTTTAATCAAAAGCGTTTTGATTGTATTTCGATTATGTTATGTGCTGAAAAAGTGCTGCTAAAAATTACACCGACAGGAAATGTGCTCTCAAAGTGTTTTAGTGTTTTTTCGTTTCCAAATTTAAGAACACTTTCAGATTATAAACATAATTTAAAACACTATTTTTAGAACACATTTCTAACACTTTTCAAACATATTCAAAACACTATCATACAACAAAATAAGGTGTTTAAGAGTTTAAGTGTTCTACCTAACAACAGCACAACTAAGTGTTCTAAAGTGTTGATAGTTTATCATTATCAGTGATAGTTTTTTTTTGCAAATTTGATGATTATGATTGAAAGAATGTATTTTATTGTTTTATGAAGTTAAACTGTGTTTTTTTTTATTTTTAGATACCTGACAAGACTTACCGCTATTGTCCAATTAGAGAATATTGGAAATCCTTTTGGAACACCTTTACCCATCCTCACCTCTACCCCAAGCTTTATGGAATGGCTCCAATACAATCCATTAATTCAACGTATTTTAAAAGGCTAACTTCACCAGAAATTATTTCAAGCGTAGTAATTCCTTCAAAGAACGAAGAAACTCCGAATTCAGAATTTAAGGATTTTTATGCAGATTGTGAGAAGATGGTTACATCTCCAACTTCAGGGTATTGTTCCATGGAGGAGGAGATGGAAGAAGATGAGGCATCAGAATTGAGACCAACTGATGCCAGAAAGGAGTTAATTCAAACTTCAGATGCGCTTTGTGAGAAGCAGTTTACAAGCGAAATAGCTTCAACAGGTAAAAAATTCTTTAATTTATCAAGGCATGCAAACTTCTAAATTTTATAATGAAATGATCCAAATTTTTTAAGTTTTTGTAAACTTGAGTTATGTAACATACGGGCTAAACTAAGCTGTGAATACAATTTAGTACCAGATTGGTTTTAGATCCAGTAACTTATAACTATACACCTTTCAAAGTTAAAAACTCTATTTTCATACTTTATTTTACTCTGAAACCATCAAACTTTATGATGCATGATTTTACTTTCTTTTATTTTACTTCATTAATAGTATTCTTTTTTTTTATTCATCCCATGAAACTTTAGAATTCACTAAACATTTTGATTTATCCCTTGCTTTATTTCACAAATTTGGTTTAATACATTATCTTCCATTAATAAAATAAAGGTGTGTTGTGCATTAAGTTAAAATGTAGTTCTCGGCATGTGTGGGTGATTATACTCAATATTATTATTGCTGTGGTATGAATGTGCCGGTTCTCTAGTATTTCTCTTATCCTCTTTCAATAAAAGTGTCAAACAGAAAGGAATATTTCTCCGAATGAACTCTTAAAAGCATTTTAATGATCTTCTTTGGAAACCATAAACGCATCATCTTTTTATGTCCTATATAAACTAGGATAAAGAAATCTAAAAGTCAAGAGGGGGTTATGACCTGTTGAGCCTTTTGATATTTTTCAAGGCTTCTCAGTATATTATTTGGTTTTGGAGAAGAAAAATAAATTTTGCTATAAGCGATCGACAGATCAAGGTATGCGTAACATAACTGAGATTTTAATGATATGATCATGATTTTATTTCTTAATTTACATACGTCATTTTTAAATAACGCCTGAGAATGGACAAGCTAATCGCAAAAAGCACGTTAACAATACCTTATAAAATAAAAACCTTATAAAAACCTTATAAAATATTTAACATGGTTCTCTCATTTTTGCCACCCCATTAACTACTAAGCCAGGTTTTAATTTTTTTTTCGTCTTAAAGTCAATAGGCAATTCCTGTACTTTTATTTATTTTTTATTCGATAGAGGAGAAAAAATATCAAAACTTTTTTAAATTACGACTCATATTCATTTTTTAATTTCATTTCAAAGTTTGACTTTAAAAAGGCACCTAAGCAGCATGTGACGACGAATCATTGTTATAAACCTATCAAGATTACAAAACGGTTGCTGATTTTCACTTTAAAGTAGGGCCGAAACAGATGTGACATCATTTAATCCGAAACAAGCGCAAACTTATTGCTGATTTTTAGATTAAAACTTTGAATAAACTAATTTTTTTTAAACTTTTCGTATTGATTTTTGAATTTAGAACCCTTTCTTTTTTACTGGAAAAATGCATTTTTTTCTGTTTTCATAAAATGCTGGTAATTCTCATTGCAAAAATGTTTTTTTTTTCAAACTAATGTTAAATATTGGGAAAAAAATAATATGAACCGCGGAAAAATTTTGTGGTAACAAAATAACTAAAAAAAACACTGTACAAACCATCATTGATCATGATCATTACATTCGGAAGATATTTCGGTCAAGTTTCCTGATTCCATTCCAATTTTTATAAATTAATTTCTTAGAATACTTTCTCAACGTTGGAAGGTAAACGAGACGATAAAAAATGCAACGTTAATATGCAAATATACTACAAGTTCAAAGTTCCTCGAACTAAAAAAAACAGCTATCGCACCGTGTCTCCTTGATCTTCCGATGGTAAATCGTTCCCGTATCATCACAAACAGAGAAACGCGGCCGTTGATATACGACTTCCAATCGAACTCAAATACTTCACTCAGTTCAACACTCCGAGAGGACCACCAAAGAAGCCAACAGGGCGGAGATATTTTTTCGTGTTCTTCCAAAAGTTAAGAAGAAAGAAAAAGGCAATTACTTCGCCTCCCTCTCCTGGCTTCCGTAGGGGAAAAAGTGACATCACTTGTCGAATGGGACTTGGCGGCCTCTCAGCCAATGGGAGACGAGGAGGCGGAGCCAAGTATGGGGCCGACTTGGTACGGTTTTTTTTATGTTGCGGTTTTGGGATTTTTTTGGAGGCGAAGCGTCGAAAGCAACACCATTTCGCCGTGGTGTGTTAATTTTGGGGGGTTTGGGGAGGGGTGTAATGGGGTGTTCCGTGCCCGGGGGTTTTGGAGGAAAATCGGTCGTTTTTGGTACTCAGCGACTTTTGTGTAGTGTGTTTTCCGGGGTGATCTTTGTTTTTCTCAGAAATTAAGCGTGTGAAAACTGGGGATGATTTTTTTGCGTGCATAAAAAATATTGTTCGCATAAGAACCGTATGTAATGCTTGGACCTCGCTGTTGAGAGCTTTCATGAGACAATAGATATTTTGAAAAAAAATTTTTGGAGGAACACAGATTTTTTTTGGTGATTACCATATTTTGTAGCTGTCGACACCTGTGGTGTGAATAAACTGAGCTAACAGATCCCGCACTGATTCTGGAATAATTTATCGAAAATAATGATGACAGCCGCCACTGAACTGAACAAAGAAAATTCTGGAATAGATATGTGTACAGTAGAGCCCCGATTATCCGCGCAATTGGGTGGCAAGGGTACCGCGGATAGTGAAAATCGCGGATAACCCGAAAAAGGACTAAAAATGAGGTGAAAACACAAAAAAAATATTTCAGCATAAAACTATGTTTTATTGTACAAAAACATGATGTGTAAAACTTTTAAAATATGTACAGGACAACAGAAACCTTTGCTATACATCTAAAATGTCTCTAATCTCATCTAAAATTTGATCTCATCGTTAAAAAATTTGTTTCGGGGCACTCGCGGATCATCCGCTCGCGGATAATCGGGGTTCTACTGTACTTTAAAATAATCCTGGAACGCTTCGTTGATGGAAAAACTGCTTGGAAAATGCGTGAAACACTTAAAATCCAAAGCGTTTTGATTTTGTAGCGATTGCAACGCGATTATGTTTTAATTAAGCTTAGTGAAAAAAAGAGTGTTTACACACTAATACTCCGCACAATAATAAACACATTTAAGAACACTATTTAGTCCCCAACAAATTGTTAGGTAGAACAGTTTATCATCGCCTTATTGTGTAGCGGTAGTGTTTTGAATATGTGTAAAAAGTGTTAAAAATGTGTTCTAATTAATTATGTAAAATGTGTAAAATTTTGAAAGTTATCCTAAATAGAACGCAACACCATAAAACACATTTTCTTTTTTAAGGCACACTTTTACAACACAATCTTTCTCTCACACAACGCAATCACAACACAATCGAAACGCCTTAGAGTAGAAATGTTAATTATTGTAGTATTTACAACGTGTTTATTTAGTGTTGCACAAGTGTTTCACGTATTTGCAGTGTAGTGTTGCAAAAAAATTACTACAGTTTGTGTTTTGATACAAATTTAAGAAAACTTTTAGATCCTTAACATAGTTCACAACATTATTTTTAAAACACATAAATGGAACAAACACATTTTTACACTTTTTCATATTAATTCGGAACACTATCACAACACAATAAGATGTTAAAGTGTGCTGCCAAACAACACACAACTAAATTGTTGTTAATTTAAGAACAAGAAAGTTTCCCTTAAATGTGTTTATATTTTATACAGGGTGTCCCATAAATAATGGGTCACACTTCTAGGGGGGATAGTAGACACCTAGACGAGTCAGAATCACATAGGATTTGGGGGTTCCAGACCAAATCCCATCAGGGAGTTAAAAATGGAGCGACACCCCAAAAAAATTATTGAAAAATTCAATTTGTAGAAGAACTACAATTGGTAAAATTTTAGTTATGGTCTCAAAAATTGTGGTTCAATGTGATCTTTAAAATTATCTCAAAAGTCTTCACTTTAAAATTTTTTATTATGAAAAAAAGTTAAAAAACACAAAAAAATGTGAAAATTCTGCCAAAACCTCATTTTGTTTTTCGAAATCCTTTCTTTTGATTTTATAATCTGAAAGATCATAGTTGTAAACCCTTAAGTCCAAAGTTTTACGCAAAAACCATCAATATTAAACGCTTGAGATCCTGTTAAAGTTCGTTTTTTGCGTGCGCAAACTGGTTTCCTATAGCCGTTTCCAAAACGGCAGTGTGCGGACTCAAAAAACGGACTTAAACCATGCTTTAACAGGCGCTCAAGCATTTAATATTGATGGTTTTTACGTGACACTTTGGACTTAAGGGTTTTCGACTATGATCTTTCAGATTATTATATCATAAGAAAGGATTTCGAAACAAAATAAAGTTTTGGCAGAATTTTCACATTTTTTTGTGTTTTTTAAACTTTTTTCATAATGAAAACAAATTTTAAAGTGAAGACTTTTGAGATAATTTTAAATATCATATTAAACCACAGTTTTTGAGACAATAATTAAATTTTTACCAATAGTAGTTCTTCTACAAATTGAATTTTTCAATAATTTTTTTGGGGTGTCGCTCCATTTCTAACTCCCTGGGATTTGGTCTGGGACCCCCAAATCCTATGTGATTCTGACTCGTCTAGGTATCTACTATCCCCCCTAGAAGTGTGACCCAACATTTATGGGACACCCTGTATAATGTGTTTATTTTTGTGTGGAACGGGCACATGCAATGGGGTTATCATTAGTAGAGTTCATTAAAGTTGTGTTGTATTGTGTTGAGTTCAGTGTGCAAAAAATGATCACAACACATTTAAGAACATTTTTTGTGTATATACTGAATATGTTTGGGAATATAGTAGTATGTATTAGCAATGTGTTCTTATACTACACCCAGAAATGTATTCTAAAAATAGTGCAGTGAAATACGTTGGGGATATGAAAGTGTTCTTAAATTAGGACCGAAAACACTTAACTAATAGTTTGACGTATATTTATTATTAGTTTGGTTTATAAGATTTTTTTTATTTCCTAAAAGGTACTACAAAAAAGCTCCTTAATATTTTTGTAAAACTGAATGAGGGTCGCCGAAAAAATTCTGTAGAGAACACGCTTTTTCAAAATCAATATTATAACTACTATTTTATTTTACTCCCGATTGGAATGAATAATAAATGCAGAGTTTTATAAGATTACAAGGTACTACATGCCATCTGTTTTCAAATGGAATCGATGACGATCAGAGAACATGAATCAATCAATAAGATATTTTTGTGAAAAAAATTGAAGATACATTTTTTTTCGAAAAAGCTGATTCAATTACTATAGATTTTAAAGATGATAAAACAGCAGACCAGAAATTTCAATCAATTTTAGAAATACAGTAAAGCACCGTTTATACGTCTCTCATTTATATACGTCTTTTACATTTATACGTCGTTTTCGCAAAGTCCCAATTCATTCAAATAATCAAAATTGTTTTCAATTATACGTCTTTTCATTTATGCATCGTTTTACGTCGGTCCCTTGAAAGACGTATAAACGGTGCTTTACTGTATTTTTATTTTTATTTGTAGAAATATTATTATTTTTATTTTACGACGCAAAATATTTATTTCACACCTAATAGAATTATTATATCCTACAGTTTACATTCAGAATATAGAGTTGGATAGTGTCAAGAATTATTTAGCAATAGGTACTACATATAAAATAGCTAAACCAATCATTCCGAAATTTATACTTCTAGATTCATGTTAAATATTGATTCCGAATTTTTTAAAAATTCTTTTTTATTCCCTATCTATTTTTTACCCAATCTCGTACTATTTTGTGGTAAGCTAAATAAACCAGAACCTTTTACATTAAAAAAGTTCTAAAAGTAATGAAGAAATTAAAACTTTGTCCCTCAAGAAACATTTTACTACATTTTTTACTCATTGAAACATTTTACTTCAATAACTGAACTACAAAGTTAAATTTTAAAAAATCCATACTACTATATTTCTCTTAATTTTCTTTAAGATTATTAAGGAGTTACCGAAAGTTTCATGCTACAGTGTTAATTAAAATGTTCTTCAATTTTTTTTACCTAAAAAATTCAGTGAAATTACAAATATTGCTTACTTTAACTTTTAACATATTTTCTTTACTCTTTTTTTGGAATTTCCTTTTGAAGTAGAAAATAAGTGACAAACTTTTCTTTTATCAAAATATAGTTTAATTACCTACCATTGAAAAAACATTTTTTGTCAACTTTAAAATTAAGAAATACTATTAATATGCAAAAATTAGTTTTATTCATTTTCTGCCATGTCTTTTTTCATATGGTAGAAAAAGCTAAAAATATACAGATATTAAATATTTTCGCATCGGATTTTTTCATCTTATCCAAAACCAGAGGAACATAACAACAACATAACCACAAAACCCCCCACAGGACTCCTCAGAATCCCCTCAAAGACACCCCGACACCTCCTAGGGTCCCGCTCCGTCGGGTCCAACCACGCAAAAGGTGTCACTCGTCCCCCGATTGTCATCAAATTGGTGGCCTTTGAGGAAAAGAAGCCGCAAAAGCGCACGGAGCAGCAAATGGTGCTACGGTCGATTCGCCGACACGGGATTTCCTACCCCCACTAGTTGAAAAATTCCTTCTACTATCACCCCTGTTCGCCGACATTTCCCACACGTTCCCTTATCTTTCGGGTTTTTTTCGAATCGGTGTAAGAAATCGATTCCGGAGAAGAATCGAATGCAATATCGCAATGAAGGCAAAGCACTCGCTAGACAAACTGCAAACGTATCCGCTAGATGGCGTATCAAAGTGGCGCTAAAACAATGAAGTTCAAGTTCAGACACAGCCTAACAATACAAACACGTGTTTCAAGTATTTAGTCTTTTTTTGGTGCAGAATTGGAATATGACCGACACAATATTCATAAAATACAAACGTGGCGGTAATCTTGTGGATTATAAAGATTTTTTATTCCGCCTTGATAGAAGAAGGGATGATTTATCATATTGGAAATGTGCGGCCACTTCGAAATGCAAAGCACGTACTGTCTTATGTAATGAACAAGTGAAAAGTTCATCGGGTTAATTTATTAATTATGAGAATTTACTTTCCGTGAATTTTATAATAAAATTCAGTCAATCAAACAATTTTTGAAAAAATAATGTCGAAAAAAGAAATAAAATTTGATATTTCTGTTCAATGTATTAATTTGAATGTTTTTTCTTATTTTTTAATCTTTGATGATTTGATAAGGTACTTATTAAGAAATTTCAAAAATATATCCTGGGTTGGACCCAAGAAAATATGGTAAGCCTAACACGTGTCAATATTCAAAAACGGTTGTTTCTTCCTTTCTAATTGAAGTACATACTTTAAATTTTAATAAGTTGTAATAACAGTGAATCTATTTAATCATAGTACCCGGGGACAATTAGGAGGTCGTATACGAGTTAAAAACCGTTCAATATAGAAATAGGAATAGGGGCAGAAAACTTCATACGTTACATCAGTGCAATACGCCGTTCGAAGCATCTATTTGAGTTGCATAACATACTAAAATTTCATCGAAATCGATAAGCAGGTTTTTGAAATGGAATTTTTTCAAGTATTAAAATACACTAGATGTGCATGTTTAGGCTAATTAAGGGATTTCCCATAGATGTAGGACCATGAAATTAATTGTTAATGGTGTGAATCCACACAATCTATTAAATTTTCAGGGTCCAATATCAATAGGGGGCAGTATACATAATAAATACATTAATAAACTTAAATAATTTATAAATCTAGAACTAATTCTTCAACCCCTTAATGCGATGCAAATTTTTTTTTTGCCTAAAGATCTGCTACAACATATTAAAATCTTAAGTACGTATTAACGTATTTATCTTAATACTAGCGCTGACGCGCTAGACCCGGGCTTCACCTTTTTTAATAAATATCATCTGGTGCGTTAAAGATGGGCTTCGCCAGTCCATTTTGTCTTTAAATTTATTCTGGTGTGTTACAGATGGGCTTCGCCAGTCCAAATGTGGAAATAGTTAAATAAAGGAGCCACTTTTTATGTTTATGCTACAACAATAGATTTTAAACTCCAACAATCGATTTCATGCCTACAACAATTAAAGTTACATCTTCTCTTAATATATTTAAAAAATGTGGTTTTGCCATGAAGTTAGGCATGAAATATGGGTTTTCAAGCATAAAATTGACCAAAAAAAGTTGCTGGAACGCTTCGATTTTAAATTATTTTTATTCAGAAACTTTCCCTGGAGCGAGTAGATCAACGTTGTATAGTAGTTCGAATAGTTTAAAACTATAAAGGACATACATACAGGCATACATACAAACATTGATTTTTATATACTATAGATTTGGGAAAAATTTCAAGTAAAACGAAAATTCTTTGAACCTAAATTACAAACGCAATATGTATTGATTCCCCTTAAATTTTCCAATTTTTTATAAGCTTTCTAAATATGTAAACCATTAAAATGTAACTTTAAAAGTACACAAACCGAGAATTCAAATCTGGTAAGTATTCCACAGTCATTCGCGTTGAGGATTATAGTAGGCTCTAATCTGCTTTAGAATATTCTCAAGTACGTCATAATCACCATGGAAACTCGTAATTCTGGAAAAACTGTACTACAACGGTCCTTTACTCAGAAGTAAAATAAAAAAAATTGTTTAATAATATTTATCGATTTATTAAACAAAAAGTGGACTTGTGTTTTTTTAACGATCCTATATTTTAACAAGCGTAATAACTTAATAAATTATAAAGATATATTCATGAAAATCGACGTGAATCTTGATGTATATTTTAAGAATCCATCACCTTTTAAACCATTATTAAAAAATAAATCGATTTATTTAATAATTATCGGCGTTTTTTCGGTAAAACGCCGGACATAATAGAATCCGTTGTAAAGATCGGGTCCCTTAATGTTATACGTCTTAGTTAGACGTCCCGAACAACATACAGGAAAAGAAAATATATAGACTTATTATCCTTGAACGGAAATAAGGAAAATCTCATTTCTTATAAAGAAACTTTGAACCTCAATTACTCCCGAAATATTAGGACCACACTTAAGTTAGTCCATAAGTTAATAACAATTGAAAGTTTTATTTCACTTCGAAACTTGAAATTATTCAATTTTTTCCTTTAATTTTTAGGAATATGCTTTGAGAAGTAAATTATTTCACCTAATAGTAAATTAAAATCCTGAAAATATGATTGAAAGAGCTTTTAAAATAATTATTGGATATCATTTTTACAATTTTTGGTTTTTATTGGGTTTTACCTGTAGAAATTGATTAAAAATCCGCTTAATTCGCTTCACTTCTTCCATCGCAGTAGGAAATACGGCATTTAGAGGCTCAGATGTAAAGATTTTATGTTTAAAATCTATACATTAAAGTATGAGATGAGGATGATGGATGATTGAAAGTTGCCAAGGTCATTTCCCATGCTTTTTGCATTCATATAAATATTACATAAGAGAAAAATTATAATTAGTGGTAAATTATTAGTTAATTATTTAATTTAATAAACAACCCAAGGAAGCCTTTCAAACAAGTTAAAACGTTTAACATTTCAACATGCTGTGGTAATAAGTCCTCAAATTTCAAAAATAGTCAAATTTTAAGACAACCAATCTTCATACTTATTGATTTTTATTTTTGTTAAAAATGTTATTATTCCAAATTAGATCCTTATGTATAATAATGGATTTCCGAAACTGCGAGGAGTATACAGGCTACAGTTTAAAAGACAAAATTATGGTCGTTTTAGTGTGTCATAGATGCATGATGTTTTTTACACCATAATTGACCTCTCTTGCCTAAGAGGATGGTATACAAATTTAGGATTTTAAAATTTTGACGTTTATCTCACAACCAGAGTTTTCAAGCCAAGCTTAATTACTTTAATTCATCACAACATGCAATGTTCTAATTTGTGTTTCAAACTTTGTTTTCTAGTAGGCACGTATTCATTAAAAATTCGCGTAACTTTTATTGTGTAATTTCTCTCGAAATAAATATCGTAGAGCTTAGTAAAAACCCGATTCTTAAAGGTATCGATGAGAATTTTGATAAAATGTAAACCTTAATGCGTCAGAGATCGGTACTTTTCTAACAAAGCGGCTAAAATAGCTTCCTTTTTTGTCGAGAAACCCACATGGCGCACTAAGCCTAACACGTGCCAACTTTGACACTGAATACCTCCGGAACAATTAGAAACACAGCTTAGTGGTTTATATTTTCTGAAAACATTTAAAAAAAGGGATTTCAAACTGGATGTTTCACTAAGAGGTAGTGTAAAGATTGTGCAATCTAGAAAATTTACTTAAAAATCTGTTTTTTACGGATTTCTTGCTAAATAAGTGTTGGAGAACTTAGCAGTAACCATATTCTCAAAGAAATTTTGATATCTTTAAGAATCATGTTAATAGACTCTGTACCTTTCCGGGAAAAGGGGAAAATCGAAAATTGGAAACCGCATATGGACGCAAAACCTCCAAATTTGGATACCACCCCTTAGTGTCATAATTCTTTCAAAATAGAATTTGAAAGAGGTAAACATACTAAAATTTCAGACCCCAAGCTCTTCCCGGATAACGTTAGAATCTACATAGCAACCCGAATTTCTAGAAAAAGCTTTCCAAATAAATTTCTTTACAATAATAAAAATTCAGATTTATCATTGTAGAGGAAAGCGAATTAGGGTGGAAGTTTTTACAAAAATAAATTTCAATACAGGCAAGTTAAGCTTATTTCAACCCTGGAACATTTATATTTCAATTACGATTAGATGAATTTCACTTAAGGATTTCCTCACTTTGAAATGCAAGCAAAAATATTGGCCCACATTTTTAATACCGTAATTTCGCGCGTTTAGTCCGCGGACTATCTGTGTTTAAAATGCGAATTTTTGAAGCTGCTGACTATCCACCTGTGCGGATAATACGCTGGTTTTTCACGGTTAAAATCGTTGAAATTTAAAAAACACGCTGTCGTGAACTGCCGATGATCAAATATAATGATTAAAAATACATAATAGTAAATAAATAATATGATTAATTAGTAAGCACTGTTTTTTATTTGTATTTAGCGTTTTATTTCTGAAGGTATATTAGTAAGTACTTTTTTTCTATTTATACTTAGTTCTTTGTTTCTAAAATACATTACATCATCTACTAAATACTAAAATCATTAAATACATCTGACGATTTTAGAAAAAAAATTTTACATAAAATCGTGTCTGCGGACTATATGTGCGAAATTACGGTACTATTTTCCTTAATGTTAATAACGAAACTGAAGATATGTTGTCAAAAGAATAGTTAATATAAAGTAAAAAAATTTCTTAGAAATTCGGCAATTCACAATGTTTTGGAAATTTAAGAAGAAGTGGTTTTAAATTTACCAGTAAAAGTGCTAGAAGGGGTTGGGGTTTCCTCTTTTATTAATTAACCAATTATTTACTATACACATATGTAACTGTGAGTGTGTTTGATTTTTTTTTATAATTTTAGTGGGACATTATTTATGTAACCCGTTTGAATGACTTCTTTTACAGATATTTTGTGGGTTTGAGCGATGTTTTTATTGTCTCACTTTATTAATTTTTGAAAAAAAAGCAGTTATTTTTATTTTCATTTAAAATCAAATGCATTATTGGTATTTAGCCAGTTATCCGCACCGAAAAAAACTGTTTAGTAGGATTCCATTTCAGGATTCTTGGGAATCGATTCTTCCTTCACGTTTAATTCCTTGGCATCGATTCCAATGCATTCGATTTGGTGATTTAGTATCGATTCCACAGCATTCGATTAGGATGTTTCGCCAACAAATTCCCTACACGGGAGAGTAAACAGGAAACCAGCAGGAGATCAGGGGGGTAGGAAATCTCCGTGTCGGCGAAACGACCGAGACACCCAGCAAATAGACTTGTAACAAGGCCAAAGGGAGCGGAGACTTCTCTTCCAGTTGGCCTCAACTAACTCCGCCTACCTTTCAATCTCCGCCTTCTAGGTCGTCTGCGATTGGCGGATCTGCACGTGTGGTGGGCGGGCTTCCAGCGGGGCGGCCCCCGGAGCGGAATGGGCCGAAAAAACGGCCGGGGACCGGAACTCAGTCTCACACAGCCACTGAGAGGAAAGTACTACCTAGTTTCGGGTGCTTGCTAAGATAAGGGGAAGAAGTTGTTGTTTTGTTCGGCCTATCGGAGAGATTTTGTGGTTTTGTGTTTAATTTTTTCTGGAATTACCGATATTGCGAGGCCAGTGTCGTGGTGCAATAACATTTCCAAACTTCTCTGCCGCGGTCTTTGAAAAAAGTAAGTGCAGTTTTCGTTGAGTTCTGTAACTTTTTGCTTAGAAACCGAAACTTTCATGCCAGATAAATAAGTTGATGCCTTCACCCTTCACCTTAAAATTAGTTAGTACCACTTTGGGTGCGTAATTCATTTCATTTTAATGTTTATTTTAATTTATGACTCTAATTTTATTGGATTTTCTCTCAACTACAAAAAATTACTAAGAGATCGTCAATCGAAAATGAAATATTTGATATTTTCTTTCTTTTAATAGAGGATTCCATAAACATGAGAAGGGAAATTATGCGTGTTGACTAAGCTAATAATTTTAATTTTTGTCCAGTTTAGAATTACCTTATTATTAGTTCTAAAATGGAGAGTTCCCCCTCCCCCTTTTTATAAAAAGTAAAATGTGATGAAAAAAGGATTTCATATCAAAGGGGAAAATGCAAAGTAGATACAAAAAATATTTTGCACAATAAGAAATAAAATTCTAAACTCAGTATTCATTTCTATTGAATTACATTACTTTGCAAGTGGTAAAAGATCCGGCACTTACTAATCATATTAATATTTCATTGTAAAATATATGCATTCAATAACTGTAACTAATATGCTCCAGTGAATTCTATATACTCTTAAAAGATTCTAATCTGAAATGTTAATTATGTAATTTTCATTGCATTAATAAACATCTGAATGTATTATTTGATATCTGAAAGGGATATCACTTTTGATTGCTATCAGTAATTTCATGCTTATTGTATGTTATGTTATTACTTGGTGATTTCAACGAAGCATGACATTTAATATACATTATAAGGATCCCCTCAAGTTTCAAAGAGTTGTGTTCATGTTCTTGCTCGGTAGTTAAAATAGCTATTAATAAATTTAGGAATCTGCTGTCCATCCGAGTGAATAAAAAATTCAAATATTGTATTGGATAATTCGACATTTTAAATTTACAATTAAAAAATCTATACATTTATTGTAAATATAATTAATGTTTTTTTTGGATAAATTTGTTCTTTTGACACTTTCTGAGTGCATTATTTGTTTATCACCAGTTGTCTAATTCCTGGTAATTTTTTAAATCATTTATCACCAGTTATCTAATTGCTTGGTAATTTTTTAAAATTATTTATCTCTTGACGAGAATGTTATGCATTGTTTAGTGTACACATAGTGGAAACACTCCATGCAAAAACACATTTAATCGCACTTTTTTGTCTTCAAAATAACTAAACTTTAGTTGTGTTGCAGTTAGGATCGTATTGTGATACTGTTTTGAATATGTTAGAAAGTGTGCTACACTTTTTAAGCTTCACTTTTAGAAAACTTTCTTTTCTCATATAGTACAACACAACCGCAACACAATGACGATACAATTGCATTGCATCAAAATTGTATACAATCGAAACGCTTTGAGTTAGAAGTGTTTATTATTGTGTTTATACTGAGCGTTGCAACAGCGTTTCCCAAATTTGATCTCCATTCCTTTTTAGGTCATCATGTATAGTGATTACTCAATTTAATTCATACTCAATTTTTAATCGATGTGATAATTTTTTTACTGATTAGATTTTCCTGGCATTCTAAAAATTTCAAATGACTTCAAAACTTAACTTTTTCAGACATATTTCAAGAAAATTTTAATATGTTTGCAACCATACGTTTGTTTTACTTGTGTCAAACCTATAAGGGAACTGGGGGAACATCCCAGACATTTTCCTTAGATCGGCACATCGATACATTTTTAACTCTTTAAGAGTAATCTCTAAATCACTTGGTTGTTTGTTATATCTCCAGATTTTTTTTGGTGATAACGCCAATGGCCTTCTCTATTAGTTCTTTTCCTATATACTATTTAAGTGTAAATTGACAAAATCTAACACAAATCTTTGTTGTCTATGAAACATTACAGCCAATGTACTATAATTTCTATTATATAAACAAATAATCTACTGGTATTTCGTCATCAAGGGATGGTAACTTCATAGAAAAGTCATAAAAAGTCCGTCCCTTGATATGGGTTACCTTCTCACATAATTATGCATAAAACTCTCAAAATCAATGGTTAGTCACTGCTTTCTAAAAATGCTATTCACATTAAATAAAAGTAGTAAACATACTTTGAGTATCTAAAAGGCTTCTTCCATTCCATTATAAATCCCACTTACTGAGAATGTTCAACGTGTTTTGCATTTTTAGGGCTTTGTTAACAACTTGAAATTATTTCTTTATCTTTTCTTTTCCCCCACAATCCACATTACAGGATGAGCATATTTTTTTATTTGCCATATTTTATTTGCATCAAATACTTTTCTAAACTTGTTAATTTTCTTAGGGGGGAGGGAAATTTAATGTATACTATGTATTTTTAGATTAATAACTAAATCCAATTTAAAACTAAATTAAAATTTAAAAAAGAAGATGGTCATCAGGTACACTTCTAAAACTACTTTAATTTAAAAGTTTTACTTATGTGTGTTTTAGATTGTTAGTTTTAAGTTAATTTTTGAAAGTTTTATTAATTAGCTAAAATATTACAGTAAAGCACCGTTTATACGTCTCTCATTTATACGT
Source organism: Tetragnatha versicolor (assembly GCA_024610705.1). Taxonomy (NCBI): domain Eukaryota; kingdom Metazoa; phylum Arthropoda; class Arachnida; order Araneae; family Tetragnathidae; genus Tetragnatha; species Tetragnatha versicolor. The sequence continues at coordinate 21,356,417 of JANDEH010000011.1, read as the reverse complement.
TTTTTACATTTATACGTCGTTTTCGCAAGTCCCAATTCATTCAAATAATCAAAATTGTTTTCAATTATACGTCTTTTCATTTATACGCCGTTTTACGTCGGTCCCTTGAAAGACGCATAAACGGTGCTTTACTGTATATTAATTAGTAGTTAGTTGTATGTAACATAGAATTTTGCATGCGAGAAAGAAAACAATTGATACTTCCTTGATTAAAGTTATTAATATTTCGTTAAATACAGTTATGTTATTAACGATAAAAAAGAAAACTTTCCTCGGAAAGAAAAAGGTAAAAAATGTTTTAAATTTCTTCGTCCAATTTTATTTTATAGTCCGTAGTTTTTTATACAAAGGTATTCTTTATTAAACCAATAAAAATAATAGTTTTCTTCAAATTTATTTATTAAGCTTGGGTATTTAGAAACATTTTTGAGAGTATTCGAAATAGATCAAAAGTACTAACATATAGAACATTACCAAAGTAAGAGAGTAACATCTTTTGACTTTTTTTACCATTAGGGGAAATGTAGTATTTTTATTTCTTCCCAAAATAAAAATTAGCTATACTCTTTTTGTCTTTTTACACTGCAGGAGCACTTATTTTCTTATAAAATCATTCATTCATAACTTTATTGCAGTACTTAATATTGTGCAGTGCTATTGCAGTATATTACTGAAAATATTTTTTAGATTCAATTGATAAACTGTAATTTTGAGTGTTTTATACGAAATGTGGATTCAGCCATACTAGTTTAGAAAAAAGTTTCAAGGATTCAGGGAGTCATGAAATACTGCGAAACGATCCATAGAAAAGATCCGCAGACCATGATCTCAATATTAAACAATATTAAAACATGCAGGTGTTTAATTATTTTTAATTGAGAATTTTAGTGAATCTCTCTTCACAAGAGCAACCATACATTCCCTCACTGGATAATTCGCTGTCCATTAAAAAAGGGATATTTTTCCTTACAATAGAAGTAATTGATGAATATATTTTCATACTGCACTGTAAAAAAAAGGCCGTCACTTTCCACGGAAAAAGCTGGGCAGCTGGGTTGCCCACTTTTCCCTAATATTCCTATGGAAAATAACAGGAACTTTACGGTAAAACTATTCTGAAAACGCCAGTAATTTACCGAAACATTCCTGTAATTTTCAAGGAACATTAACTTTGAAAAAAAATTGCAACACAGCTGACAAGCTTTTTCACACTGTTAAAAAATATTTCAAACTTTCACCTAAAAGCGGTTCAACAAAAGCTGAAACGGAAGTGTAGCGAGAATTTGAACCATATTTTCGGTGCTTTTTTATCAAGTTTTCGGTGCAAAGCACCGAAAACATGGTTCAAATCGCTACATTTCAGTTGCAGCTAAATTTGAACCACGTTTGTGGTGAAACAGCCCAACCTTTCGCCACAAAACTGGTGAAAGCTTACACCGTTTTTTAAAAGTTAAAGGAAAGTGCCAGAACCTTTTCACAGTGTAAATATATCATATTCTTCATAGATTATCATTCATAAACAATCATATTTTTCTAATGCTTCAACTCCACTATACGATACAACCCACTAACCCCCCTTTTCTCCCCAAAACAGCAGAATCCCGCCCGTCCACCCCTCCCGATGCCCAAGCATCAAAGCCTCCTATCTTAGCCTCCACCTGCCATCCAGCCTCCACCGCCACCACCATGGCCATGGACCTCCTGGAGAAACCGGGGGCCGAGTCCCGCTCCTCGTCGCCCTCAGAATCCCGCACCAGCACCACCCTCAAGTTCTCCATCGAACGCATTCTCTCCTCAGAGTTCGGGGTGCGATCCCCGCGGTCCTCGGACCCACCGCCCGAGAAGGCGAAGGAAAACACATCCTCATCCGACAAGAACGTGCTCTTCTTCGCTTCCTCCAAGCCCGAGGAGGCCATCTTGTCCAGCGCGCTCATGACCGAGATGCCTTGGTTGTACGCGTCCAGGACGTCCTGTAGGCCCAGTTCCGGTAAGCATCTTGTTGCGGTTTTTTTTCTTTCCCCCTTTTTTTTTACACGATGTCAGTCGGTTGTGCCAGTAAGAGATTCCAGTCCCCCTACACCCCTACAGCTACATTACAATTGCCCCCTTCCACTACAAAGCACTCCGACACTTTAATTGCGTTTTTGAGGATAAAACTTTAACACTTTAGTTGAAACGTTGACACTTTAGGCATTTTATTATGTTGTACTCGTGATAGTGCTCTTGATATGCTTAAAACGAATTATAGCATCTTGTAGCGCTTTTTTACTTGTACGCGTTTTTTGTTTTACGTGATGCCAGTTGGTGTGCCAGTACACTGTTAAAAAATTAGTTCAACCTTTCACCATAAACTGGTTCAAATTTAGCTGCAACCAAGGTTTGGTAACAGGTTTCACCAAGTTTTCGGTTTTTCACTAGTGCAAGCACCAATTTTTGGTATTTTAACTATAGTAAAACTTGGTGAAACCTGTTACCAAACCTTGGTTGCAGCTAAATTTGAACCAGTTTATGGTGAAAGGTTGAAAGTTTTTGGTGAAAGGTTGAACTACTTTTTTTAACAGTGTTGGGATTTACAGTAGAGCTACATTGCAACCTCTCATACGCACAATAAAGGCATCATAACACCAAAATAAACACATTGTAAGAAGATTTATTATCACTTTTTCCCCCTTAAATTAGCAACACTTTAGTGTTAAAGGGTAGAAGCCTTTAACACTTTATTGTGTTGTTGATAGTGCTCTTGATATACTTAAAAAGAATTTCTATCCGAAATGTGTTAAAAAACAGTTGTAAAATATGTTCAATTAAATGAACAACTTTAGATTTGCTGATGGGTACAACCCTTTAAAACTTTATTGCGTTGTTGATAGTGCTCTTGATATGCTTAAAACGAATTTCTATCTGGAATGTGTTAGAAAAATGAGTTGTGAAATATTTTTTTAAGTATGGATGTGTGTTCGGATCGAAACATTAAGGACGCCGTGTCTGTAATTTTAGCAACACTTTTACAACACTATCTTTTACAATCGCGATGTAATCAATATCGAAACGCTTTTGGTTAGAACTGTTCATTATTGCAATAATGAACACTTACTGAATAATGAACGTAATATAAAACATGTAATTTAAGCATTCGCAGAATTGAATATTCATTCATAAAATAGAAAATCGTGTAGAACATCACAAACTATAATAATATATCGTTTAATTTTTTTTATTAGGAGGTAATGAATTTTTTTAAATATCTTCACAAAAAAATTAGCTACTCTATTAGCTAAAGAAAAATTGTGCAATTGATGAAAATCGTGCAATGTATTGGTTAATAATCATTTTAGAGCTTACTGGAAACATCAACTGGCACATCGACTGGTATCGTGTCAGTTGGAAGTATGAGTTGTTAGATCATGAGTAGATTTAAATGCATAAAAGACAACCCCCAAATTTTCCATTCAATTTTCTCTTCGGAGATGATCTTTATTATTATAGTCAAACATCCTTGAAAAGCACTCGTCTGATTCGACAAAGTCAATGTTGCCCTAGTTGTCACGTTACCTATGGCGATAAACTTTTACACTTTAGTAAAATTAGTAATTATTATTTAAAGACCAGCGTTATGAAGTTAAAAAACACTGGTCGATCCTGCAGACCCATAGCTTAGAAAGCTTCTAGTCCGCAAAAAACATGATTGGTCAAACGTTTTTTATAACGTATATCTTTGAATAAAAAATGCTTGGTGTCCTTTGCTGCAGGTTGTAACGATCAACGATTATTTGAATTATTTGAGTATTTTATACTTTAAGAGTTCCAATAATAAACAATTTTAAAAGGCTTTTTAGAACTAAGTTTCCCAATTAGAGACTCCTTCTAACTTGAAATGCATAAAGTAAACCAATTCATGAAGAGTAAACATTATTTGCTGTAATGATCGCATCAGTAATGAAAAAAGTTACTGTATACGAAAACTAATTAAGTATTTTCACATGGAAATGGTTATAATGACTTTACCTTTTCTTTCTGTAATTTTTCTTTTAAATGGAATGATAATCTCTAAAAGGAAGAAAACAAGGAAATATCCAAATACATAACTCAAAAATCATGTTTGCTAAAAAAAATATATGAATTTTCATTTTGTTTTTAAATTTAATAATCAATTATAGTTGAGGTTTATGGTCTTGTGTTCAGTTTTAAAAGACTCCAATATAATAATTACAGTTACGAATTCCCATCAATGGCCAATAAATTTTAACTATTTGATTTATTGCTACTATTTAAAAAATACCTAAATCGTCTTATTAATTTTAAAACAAATTTTCGAATTAGTTTGATGAAACTGGAGTTGGGAGAACCGCTTCTTCCTAACCATTACGTTAAATTATTCACTGACGAACAAAAATTTATCAGAAATAAATTATCTTCAATTTTAATATATAAATATGTACTAAAATATCTTTGTTATCCTTACTTTCATATTATCATATCATGTTCACTTTCCTGTTCCTAACTACGCCGTTCAATGCCGTATTATTACAGATATATGAATGATCTTAATATGGGCCCATGCAATAAAACCGTAAACCAATCCGAACCAGTTTCAGATCACTGATTTCATTATCAGTGCCAAATTCGACCGTAAAATGCACAATTAAATAAGCGAAAGAAATTGAATCTTAGAATTGTGTGGAGATGAGTTCATTTTTCCACAATCCCGGTGTTAGATTCAGCCAAATAGTTTTATTCTTCATTCAGGAAAAAATATTTTCAAGGATAGAATATATTTAACTGTTACTTTACACATCCCATAATTCCATTCATGCATTCTACAGGCCAAGTTGCACAATTTGAGAGCATCAACTACCGTTAGATAATTGTCAACCTCGCCTGGTCATAAGAACATTTTCCAAAATAAATGTGGGATCCACGACTGCTTAACTCTTAAAAAAACTTAACTGTTATACAAAAAGAGTAATGATTAAAAATATATAGTTTTGATTAGATAGTGGGTTACAGTATTTCAAATAAATAAATAACACTTTTATAATTCTTAAGCTGCTTGTGAAATACGCAATTACGAGGTTGGATAAAAAAATCTTAGTTTTGAATAAGAAAAACTCATTATTTAAGTAAGAGAGAAAGAGCATTTTTCACTTTTGCAAAATAATATGGTCTCGGTCATTTAAATTAATACTACTATGTTGGGGCTAGATTTCAAACTTTTTTACTTTTCAGAAGACAATTGAAATTCTAATTTCATCCTAAATTTTAATATCTCTTTCTAAATTTATCTTATCTGCTTTTTCCAACTGTTGCTAGATTATTTTATTAAACTTAAACTTATTTTTAAATACTACTTCATCTATTCTTGAAATATTTTATTTAAAAAACAAAATACTATCTTTCAACTCAATATATAAATATATTATTTAAGAAAGTTTCAATCATTTCTTCCAATACAAAGTTTGATTTAGTTCGTTAAAAAAAGTTTCTTGGCTTGAAGTGTTTTTCTCTCTTCTATATATACAATTAAAGTTGATGATAAAAGGATTATTTTCAAATGTTAACCATATTTAAGTTTCTAGAGAGAAAATATCGATAAAATATGTGAAGCATAAAATGAAAAGTCACTTTTTTAAAATACGAGTAGTAGGAACAATCTTGCTGTAAGTAAAACTAGGGTTGTTTTGAATTCTCGTGCATTGTGCAAAATTTGAAAAATCAAACCATTACTTCACGAAGTAGTATATAACTAAACATTTAAATATTCCAAGTTCATTTAAAATAAAGAACTGCGTCATTTAAAATAACAAAACTCGTTTCCAGTCCAGTTTTTGTTAAAAAAGCTTTTTCCAATAAGATAATCAAATTTTCTGAATGACAGAGATCATAAAAAGTTGAGAATCAAACAAATGGTAATACTCTTTATAAACCAAATCAATTTTTAAAATTAAATTGGATCGAAAAATAATAGTCACCGAATCGTTAACAATTTTTTATATTGATTCCAGAATACCTAAACAATATTAATACGTTTTTTGTACCCTGTACGGTTTAGCTTTCTTTATACTCATACAATCCAGTTTTTTAGTTTATTGCACGATCCGAACTTATCACATGAAATTTATGTTCAATGCAGTTATTTCACTTCACTTCATCACCTTTTTGTTACGAGGTCCAAAAATTACGAAAGACCGGCTAGATGCGCGGCATCGTTTACCGGGTCCGGCCGGTCTTTTAGCGGCGGCGGGGCGTTCAAGCAAGCTTTTGTGGGGGAAAAGGGCTTGGATTCTCTGAGAACTTGAAAATCGATGCTGGAAGTCCCGACCGCTTGGTAAGGAATAATAGGTCTCGCTTGGTCATTGCGTATATCTACATTTTTGAAAACTTACTGAAACACTAGAAGAATACATTTTCTGGCTATGAAATTTTTAATAACTTTTTTATGTAACACTATCTTTTTTTCACACAATAGGTATATATTCAGAACAAATTCGCAATAAAATAAAAAAAACTCTTTTTTGTTACCATATTTACAACACATTTGATGTGCTGTCAGCAAGAACACTTTATAAAGAACATAATCGCAATACATCAATCACAACACTTTTTGCTTAAAATTTTTATTGTGTTTCGAAATAAGTGTTTCATACATCATGCAGAGTATATAGCTATGTATTCGTTCAATAAAGGTATAGAGTTTGGATAAAAACTTAAAATAGAGTAAAATTACACAAGGTTAGGAAAAAATAGTTGGTTTAACAACCGTGATTTCATATCCAAGACCTGAGTGAAAAAGGATGTTAGCAAAAACTTGAAACTTAATTAAGTTTTCAATTTTTTTATTCCTTACTACACAGAGTTCTATCATTCTTTTTTGGATGCAATGATCTTAAATCCAAGATATTGCGGTTTTTTTATTTGATTGAACGCGCTTAAACCCAAAAAAGGCAGTCTAAATAGCTTTAGCAGTATCAGACTGCAAAGTACATATAATTAGTTTAATAAGCATTGGATCCCCATTTAAAAAAGATAAGATTGGTTTATTTTTTAGAAAATAATCTTTCCATTGTATTGAGTAAAGAAAGCATTTTTTATTCCCATACTATTTTCATATAACTGCTAATAAAATGGTGCAGCGTACTTTAAATTTTTTAAAAAACAAATGAAACCGTGGGAAAGACAAAGTAAAGAATTGTTTTAAAACCTACTTTATAAAAACCATGAGAAATCGAATTAACTTCGTGGTAGGTACATATATTAGTTTTGTTTCTATCTCGAAAATAGTTATTCATAAGCTTTCTCTGTTTATTTTGTTTATCTTAATAAATGATCATCTTTTTGTGCAATAAACAATGGGTATCAAAATTTTTAACACAATGCCGGGGAAAATTTAGAAAGCTTTATTTAAAAAATGAAAATATTGAAATGAAAATTTTTTAAATCACTCCTAAATATGAGAAATTGAATGATGGGTTCGTCAAAGTTCATATATGTTTCAAATTTAAATCCTGACAATTATACAATATAATTAAAATAATTGTTCGACTGATTGCTTTGAAATCTTAATCTTCCAGTTCTCAATCTTTTAAGCAAAAAAATGGCATAAACACATATTTTCTCCGCTTTAATTTTTTTGTCAACCGATAAAGAAAAAAAGCCGATTGTATATTTTTGTGAAAAATATGAATTTGGTTTTCATTAGTTAGAAAAGTATAATATTGATTCGGAGAAATCAGATAAGTAATATTGCTAAGTACAGATCTTAGGAGAAATTAAATAGAATTTTCTAAGCGATCGTTTAATTCTTAATAATGGTTATATATTTGTTATACTTTTTATGTCCGTCGGTGTGTTTAACGTTGAAGTGTTTTGTATTCGCGTTTAATCTGTATATAAGTCTCCATTTTTATTTGAGAAAGCATTAATGGAAATTCTTTTGAATAAACCTAGTGAGTACAAAAACTGTTTTTGAGTACATATTTCTCGGCAGGTTAAACTTTTTGCAACAGTTTATGGTCTGTTATTCATTTTGAAAGAATGTGCGATTTCGCAAACCACATTCGCGACCAGTCAGCGGTTTAGGAAGTAAGTAATAAACGCAGTTGGAAATATTTTTTTTCAATTATGGGTTGACTTTACCATAAGCAATAATCGAACGTTCACAAACACAAATTTAACTGGGAACAATTGCACAATTTTAATTTATTTCAGATATTATTTTGATGTCTTTTTAATTGGGATAATGTTGGTGTTTAGGATAAAATATTAGTAATTTTTAACATAACTCAAATTTCATTTTCTACTCTAGTACAAATTTTAAAGTAAATGATAGTTAAGATGTTTTTATCTCTTGATATCTCCTAAATAGGTGTTTGGCGTTAACTCTAACTTTAAAATTATTAATTATTTCGTCGATATAGAAAAAATCATATTTGTCCATTGCACTACATTGAAGGATGAGAGTGATTTGAATACAAGATGCAAGGACAGTTTGGATTCATAGATGTCATATCAAAATTGGGTAGGCTTTTGCATTGTAAAAATATAAATTGATTCCAATTGAGCAAAAATTTAGATTAAGGTTACACAGCAAATCTGTGAAACACTTTTGCGATGCTAAGTGAACACAATAATGAACACATTTTTTCAAAAGTGTCTTGATTGTATTCCGATTATGTTGCGATTGTTGTGTGAAAAAAAGTGCTGTGTAGTACAGAGGCCAAAACTGTGTTAGTTTCAGATTCCTAACATATTTTACGACTCCATTTTTACTACGCCTTTCTGAATATAACACATTTCATTTAACACATTTTCAAAACACTCCCACAAAACTGTTTGAAAAGAAATGAAAGCGTTGTAAATGTGAGGAAAAAAAGTGTTCTTAAAATTCTTTAATAACACTTTTTTGAGTGTTTCCAGGGTAGTTTTGGTCGTAAAGATGAAGTTTCTACGTTTGGAAGTAAATTTGTTAATTTGAGTTTTTAGTCCAGGCGTAAACAAAAAACAGTTGTTCAACAGTTTTTAGTAAACATATAAACATTTGTTCTGAAGGAGTCTCGACATATTTTATATTCGTAAATTAAACAATAGAATATTTCATATTTATTGCACCATTAGTTATCTGTACCTCCACTTTTTCTTAAAGGAGATTATGATCACATCAGATGTAATAATTCTTTTATTAGCTCTGGAACCATTGCAGCACCAGAAGTTATCATTGATCATTATTCTATACATTTAATAGGGGAAAATCTTATAAGATGTAAGGATTAGTACCAAGAGAAGTTTACCTCAAAATAAGCTATCCAAAGCTGTATTCCCCCATTTTTCAATCAGTGGTGGGTATAGCTATAACCTAATTACCACAAAAAATTACCAAAACTATGCCAAATACCTATCTCTATTACTGTGGCAAACACATAGATTTCCTCCATTTTTCCACAAAGAACGCTTTCATATAAATAACCCCTCCATAGCTCCCAACCAAGGTTTACGTACAGTTGAAACCTCTCGGCGAGAAACCGAGCGCGAATCCCGCCAATTAACCGTTGCCGATGACAAATCCCGCGGGCGGGGGGCGGCGGCAAACTCCCCTCGCCTCTGATTGGACGCGTGCTCCCAACACCTGGAGATGATTATTGCCCTCCCAATGGACGGCCTGCATCGCAATGAACCATCATCGATTCGTCGCTTTTTTCCCCCTTCGTTTTTTGATTAAGAGAGCGGGGCTCTGCTGCTCTTTAATTACCCCGCAGCCCTGCGAAAGCGTATCCGCGCGCTATTGAAAAACGAACCCGCCGGGGCGTCAATTAAAGATCGGGCTTGTGTTGATGTGCTGGGGTTTTTCTCGGTGGGGTTTTTGAGTATATAAAGAAGAGCTTAATGTTCCGTGTTTTTCTTCGATGTGACTTCATTGCTTTTTTTAGTAGCTAAGACTGTGTTATTATTTTTTGAGGGGGTAGGGGACAAACAGAATTGGTTTCGAAGCAATCGAAAGTTTAATCAATTTCTGTTCGGAAGACTCATCTTGATCATGTTCTTATCTTTCGATACTTATATAATTTTTAACTTCTAATATGGTATCCTAATTGCTTGAGAGCTAATGTTAGATAATGCCGATCCCCGTACACTGCAACTGCATGAAACACTTTTGCAACGCTGAGTAAACACAGTAATTAGAAGTGTTCACATGAACACTTTTAATAAAATGCGTTTCGAATGTTTTCCGATTGTGTCGCGTTTATGTTGCGATTGTGTTTGTGTAAGAAAAAAGTGTTGTAAGAGTGTTGCTAAAGAATTATAGACAGGAAATGTGTTCTTATAACTACAATTTTGATCCAAATTTAAGAGCACTTTCATATTCTAAACAAAATTTACAGTTTGCTATTTTAGGATCATATTTCTGGATTGAACACATTTACAACACTTTTCAAACATGCTCAAAAGACTATCACAACAAAAATGAGGTGAAAAAGTGTTGATCAAAGTTTTATTTATTTGAGGCCAAAAACGTATTCTTAAATGTGTTTATAATGTAAATATTTTTGTGTGGTTGTTTGCATCGTACCCAATACTATTATAATTCCGATTTTAAACTTTAAATTAATTAAAAGTACTATACGTTTCATTTTCATAATAATTATGTAAATAAAAAAGGTTTAATATTTTAGTTAATTTTATAAAATAGGTAGTTCATATTTCATATTTCGATTCGATTTATATTTAGAAAAAAGGATTTAATCTTTTGAACAGGCATTTTTTATGGACCGATATTTCTATTCAGTAATTTCACTCAGGTTTCACATTTACTTAATAACTTAACTACAAATGATTTAAATAGCCCTTTAAGCAAATTAGAAAATTTAACAGCACATGCAAAATGCATAAACTAGCAATAGAAAAAAATCTATTTGTAGTCTCTTTCGAAATCAAACATTATCATGCTAATAACTTTAAAAAGTCTCACTGATGACGTTGTGATATGGTCTCATTTAACAAAATACTTTCATCACAAAGTTGTCAGGCTTTCACTTTCTAAATTAACTATTAAGAGATTAAAATCGTTGGAACGTAAATTCTTTTTCTCTACTGAACTATGATGATAATTATTATGAGCGCTTTTGGTAAATTTCCTACGAGTACCTGTATCAGGCTTTATCATTTTTCATTAAAACATTTTTTTGAAATTTAAACAAGAGTGTTCAAATGCTTACTTTTAAACATCACCTTTCTTTATTTATAAGTAAGTTTTTAAATTAAGTGTTTACTTTGCACTTTTAAAACAACATGAGATATAGTAATTAAGCGGTTTAAAACTAGTGTGATAATGTGATATAGCATTATTGCTTTATTACACTTTTAAGTTTATCGAATGAACAAAATAGCTTTATTTTAATGCTTTTTCCCCTCAGGAAATTTCGATAAACAATAAAGTTCTTGCTGTTTCCATTTTCCTTTCTCTTACTTTGAGATGTTAATTAACACTTTACCTTTAAACGCTCCACCAATTTCTCTGTAATTTGATACGTTTTTTACAGTCCTTTCTAAATTTTCCTCATTACTCTCCCCTTAACGAACAACAACAAAAAAAATTACCAATCATTTCTCGAGGTTTTAATTAAGACAACGAAAACTCACTCAGTTTTTGAGCAACATTTTCTCAACATCAACGGACCTCATAATAAACTCCCTGATGTAGCAGTACCTCTACAACAACATACACCGATAATGGAGTCCCAGACAAAAAAGACCCTCATTAAAAACGCCGCGAAACAGAACCGCGAACACAACAGGAGGTGCCTATATAATACCTGCACGGCAAGAAAATTACCCCCCCCCCCTTAATGCTTTTTCTCCCAGGTTGGGCGCGTATCAAAACTACGACAGCTGGGTGATTTTTGTCAAAAGAATACCCCAACCACAGCCGCCTATCATTAGACAGGGGAGAAAATTAAGGCGGAAATCTCCATCTAACACTTGATTGTGTGATAACTTACATCTATAATAAAGCGCTCAGGGTCGAAATTTCGGAATTTCTTTTGTCACGCGAAAGGAGATTTTTAATTGGCGCCATTTTTTTTTATTTTATTTTATCATTCGTTCCTTAATGGTGAGCCGATATAGCTCCCAGGTCTTTATTAGGATCTCATCATCGACTTGTTGATATGAAACAAATATTTTGCGTTTCGCCGCTTTCGAAGAATCGATGATGTCTTTTAATTACGAGTGGAGTGGCGGTTTTAAAGAGTATTTTCTTGATCAAAGAAGTTGCAATTAACTCCTCTGGAGGCGGTTCGATAAGGAAGTCGATAAGTCTCGTTAGAAACTCGTGAATATGAAGGGGGTGGGGTGTTTATCTGATTCGTATTGTCGAAAATCGGTGAATGAATAATTGTCTTAATTTCTTTAACATAAAAGAGCGTCATCACTCAACCAAACTGTTGTGGTTTTGATCCCACATGACGAATAATAGAGTGGTAATCTGACAATATTCATGTGATTTGTCCGATTGTGCATCACGTTGTAAACGCTCCACGAAAAAATAAACACATTTAGGAACACACTTTTTTGCCCTAAAATTGTAACAAATATGTTATTACATCACTTTAACACCTTATTGTGTTGTGATAGTGTTCTGAATATATTACTATTTAGGAAGTGCTAAAAATGGTGAATAATGGTAAATAATGGTAAAATGGTAAATAATGTTTACTACTAAATGAATTTGATATATCTGAAAGTGTTTCAATAACACTTTTACAACACTATATCTTTTTCCTTACACAACACCATTCGCAACACAATCAAAATACTTATTAGTAGAAGTGTTCATTATTGTGTTTAGTGTTTACTTAGTCTTTCAAAAGCGTTCCACGTATATTTACATGGAAGCGTTGCTGAACGTGTTTTTTTAATATCAAGGTTTTATTTTTAACGTCTGCTTTAGTGGAGTTGCAAACAGGGGAAGCGCTGGTAGCGATCTATAGTCAAATTTGATTAGATAGTACGATTAGTTAGTAATTTCCCTTGATATTAGGTGTTTAAGTGATGGGATTTTGATAAATCTCAATTTCTCGGAATTCTTGAAATGGTTTAAATTTGGATCACGTGTTTGTAAAGCTTCTCCTGTTTGCAACTCTCGTTTCGCCACTGCTCTTTATATTTCTTTTCCCCTAATGTTAGCCATTGCCTTCTATAACTGATTGATTCGAATTACCAATGATCGATCCACGTTAAGTTTTATTTTCAAAATAAAAGTGTTCTCAATTTGCTTTTCATGAAAGAATTTAAAACTTACACAGAAAATATCTTTGAGTAAAACCAAATCTATAAACCTCAATAAGCTACTTAGACGTAAACTTAAAAAACCCAATTACTAAACATTCATTAAATTAGGGAAGAAATTATCGCAAATCTTTATGAGAGCGAAATATAATACGTCAAAACAGCGCCAAAGAAATCGTGTAAGGATAGATCCATTTGTCGAAAACACTCGCAGTTGAATACAAGTGAATAAATACACTGCATCAAAACAACTCCTTCTACACCCATAAACTTAATGCGTCTATATTTCTTTCCTCCCCGTATTTATACATTACGCCAACAAAAAACACCTACCAGCCCAAAAGTCATCTCCACCCCAATAACGCCATTTCCCACTAGGAAGCAAATTTATCGCCATATTCCAGCGAAATAACTCTCTTTGCCATAAACGTCGCCAGATACCCACATAACTCAGACCTCGTGAAATGGAATAGGATGGAACCCGCAATGATAGCTGGATAAAATGGAAGTTCCGTAGCTCAGGTAAAGTCATTGTTTCATTAGGCCAAGCGGACATAACCGCTGGTCTCTTGGAAGAGCAGCAATATGTGTGTAAGGTAAAAAACTGGTTGTCAAGTGATATAGCTACACCCGGCTTAGCTGTTTACAAGTAGTTGTGAGTCTTTTTTGGCCCGATTGGGGAATTTATGAGGTGTGAGGGTTTTTATTGCCGTTTGGGCTCATTTTTCTCTTGTTTTGGGTTGAATATAAACCTCATTTTAGCAGGAAAACATCATGGTTGAATGGATGGAAAGGCTTAACTCTTTGTAATACAAAGTAAGTCGATTGGGTAAATGAAGGAATAAAATTTGTCCTGGTTAATTTTTTTTGTAATTAGGGATGGGGTAATAGCGATTTTTAAATGCTTGAACGTGAGTTCTATTTTTGCATGCTTTTATAGGATTTTTTCACACTAAATTTAAGATAATTTCACTCCTCCAACGTTTTAAGATTTAAAAATATCCAAAAAATTTCATTCTAATCGATAAACAACTATAGCCACATGGAATTTTGCAGACCTTTTTTGGAAGTTAAGACCCGGTGGCATAGTGGTAGGTTTAGTAATTGATTGTTTACTGTCAGTGTTTGATAAAGACCTATGATCTTTAAAAAATCTATATTTGATTCAGTTTAAAAGCTCATATTTGAAAGAAAAGCTGTTTTTATACCGAAGATCCCTCATAGTTATTTATAAAACTCTTAAGAGTATCCTCACTTTCTACTGTTACTAAAAATTTTTTCAATGCGATCAAACAGAACTATACATATTTCCTCTCTCCAAAACCAGCAAACACAAACCCACAAAAAACACATCATCAACAAACTACTACCAGCATACACTTCTCTCTTAGCGATACGTGGTAATTACCGGTCGTTAATATTCATTCATTGCCATGAGTGGAAAACACATCAGCTTTCTGATATATGCCTTCAAGTTCGCACCAACACCAGATGTTCCCACACCCTCGGCGCGAACTGTCACATGTCGCACGTTAACAAAAGCTTTCGGGCGACATACAATTGCGTAAATTATATCGATATACTTGGCACAATCGATGGGGGATGCGTGATGCTCCTCTCTCGGGGGACCTGTGACATCTTTTGTGACGGTTCATTAGCGATTTGTGAACCTGGGTTTTATGATGGCCCTCCTGATGGGGCTGTTTTGAGCGAAGGTGGATTTTGGGGACAAGAAATAAGGGGAATTAGGAGTTTGGTGGTTGTTATTATTAGTATACTGAGAGTAAGAGTTTGGTATATTTTCTGGGTGGTGTATTGGGTGGGAGTTTTCTTTTGGGGATTAAATCTTAATGTTTAAGATAAATAAGGGAACAAAAGTAAAAAGCAACCACCCATAATTATTAACTCATCGCAAATATATAACCGGCAAACAGAAAAAACCTCAGCTTTATACAAAAGAAAATTTCGTCCTTTAATTTTCCCTTTAAATATGCTAAAGGTCCTTAGAATATTTTTAAAACCAAATAGTCCTTCATAAAAGCAACCCGAGATTTCAAATACTTCAAGACTAATCTGCATAAAATAATTACAACATTATCTTCTATTTAAAATAGACCGCCCCATCAACTAACGACCACAAACTTGTATAAAGCTCAAACAAAGACAGATGATATTTGCCCAAGGTGTGCGGTCGGACAGAAAGGATGCAAGAGCATTCCTGGTTTATTGACAAAGATAATGATTTCCCCTTTCTAATGGAGTTTAAGACATCAGTCACGCATTCTTCTCTAAAATGAGCTCGCCTTTGCCGGTGTTGACTTAACTTCTCGGAAACATTGGCTCCCATAAGCAGAAGAGGGCGGTAATTCTCACGTGTGCATGCATGAGGTTAAAGATATGTGGATGTGAGCAAAGCCTGGTTGATGCTGATAGTGCGTTTAGTTCTTTGTTTTTGAATTAATGCGATTTAATGTCTCTGTTCGTTGGTTAATTCATATTGGATTGCTTTGAACAAAGTGCAATTTATTCTTATTTGAACTTATCCGTAATTGACTTAGCTGAGGGAATTTTTTGAAAATTGTAATCAAAATCAAATCATGGATGAATAATAAGGAAATTCTTTACCCCTAAGCTCTTTTAAACTTTCTTGCGTGGGCACACTGCAATAAATTCATTTGTTTTCTTAACCATTCGGCTCCAAGACAAAACAAACTGTGAGAAGATCCCAACTCCAATCACCAGGAACAAAACTCGACTATAGTTGAATACCACATCCCTCCCCACACTTCGAGCTTATTCGGTCTTTGTGAAAAGCTGCCTGGAAAAAAACTGCATAGCAAACCGCCACCATTCAAAGGAGGCACTCGTCTATGTAGCGTTCTCACCCATTTAAATGCTCGCTCAGGTAAAGGGTTAACTAAGCATGCATGGACATCAGCATTGTTTGTTCAAAAAGGTGCCTCTCAGCACTAGGCGAGAGGTTGAAATATGATTCTGGATTGCTCGTTATATGCTGATAGACAATGAAGCAGTGGTCATAGCTGTTGGGTGCCTTTATGGGAGGTCTGATTCATAATGCTGGGTGCCGTGTTAGAAGTTTTGTAAAAAGAACGTTGGGGTGTTTATGAAGGGTTTTGTTAAGGTGCTTTTGAAGTTGAAAGGCTCGTTTAAGACGATTTTGTCGACTTTCGCATTTTGCAGTCAGAGAGCGATATTGGTTATTCGCATGTGAATTTTTAGTTAAATTGAAATGTGAAAGTTTTCTTTCCATTGGATTTTTTGTAAAAAAATAACAATTAACAATATGGGGCAGTTCAAATATTACAACAATTATACAAAAATTAAGTATGTATTTGGCGATTTTTTAACCTTTCCTCCTCATTAGCAAATATGAAAATATGCATATTGTTAACCTCCTCTTGTAATTATGTAAGAAGCGATTGAGAAACCCTTCCCCTCAATTTTTTTGTACAATCCTTTCAGACGTTCAATTAGTATAACCATACTTTGAAAATTCGAGACTTAAATTTAATTCAAAATGAAAAACCTGTATGCTTAATTTGTTTTAGATAAATTAATTCTTCATTAATTTTTTTTCAAAATGCAAGATATTTTCAAAAATACAAATTTTTAATGTCTTACAAAGGCATTACTCACATCTCTCTCCCCTTTGTAAAAAAATCGCGAACTCCCCTCCCCTTCAGTTGCTTACATAATTTTTGAACGGCCCCTTTAGTAAATAGGGGAGCAATTTGTAAATTTAGTTGACAACTTTTTTTTAATCTTTAATGAATTAATTTCCAAAATCCTCTTGCGCAGTTATTCTTTACTTTTTAGTTCATTCCATACAATGAACATAACTCCCAGAACACAATAAATCCCCCAAATTTAACTCGTTTTAGGCTTGGGAGCTTTTAAAAATGAAAAATTGCTCTTTAAATGAAGAACATGATGGATTATTATTTTACATTTAAAATTCCCAGCTTTGGACAATTAAATAATTTTGATATTACTTAGACAAAGGTGGTCATGCGTCATGCCCCTTTAAAAATTCCATCTGCAACCCTAAATTTTATACAAACTGCTTTCGTCAAAGTAGGATTATCGTCTCATAATCCATTGAACATTCTTATGGATATTTCACCAGAATTTTACTATTTCCCAAGACACCGCTCAATCAAATTAAGTGGAATTTACGTAACTGTGACAAGAAGTATACCTACTTTGGATTAAGTTGGAACATTGTAGACTAAATACATTTGATATTGCGATGCCTGTGTTATTGGGTACTGAAGAGGGCTTATTGCCCTTTATTTATAAGCCAGTCCTCTTTTCAATAGCTTAATTTTCAGGATAATCTATTCATTTAAAAACCCCATATGGGGATGACCCGGGGTTAACCTCTCCAAAAATTCCCATGGACTACCTCCATTTTAGCAAAGTCAACGAACGATCCCAGCACACAATCCCTTTCTCACCCACTGACCGCATCCATAATCACGTGAAAACGTCCCATTCAACATCGTTGACCCCAACAAAACAGATTATTTACCCCCTCAGAAGTCAATAATAGAGGTCTCCCCATCCGATGCAGAGGAGGCAAGTCGCACGTGCTGAGAGAATTTCACGGCACTCTGGACAAAAACTAGAATCCTTTGTCCGAGGGGGTGCAATCCGTTTACCTGTAATTGACCAGTTTGTAGAAGGGGACAGGGAAGAAAAGAGCACGTTTGACACCGACTTCGTTGAGGGAGTTGTCGCGGGTCAGAGAAAAAGTCATGAAGCCTGTCGGTGTGTTTGCTATGGGGTCGCATTCAGTAGCCGCGGAGATCGTGTGGGGTCCACTTGAAGGTGTGTGGGGCTCATGTCGCCTAATTTTGATTGATGATCGGACCCACCAGGTAGGAGGGAGATCTTGCTGGTTTTAGGAGTTTTTTTGGAGGGTTCAAAGAGTTGCTTTTTATTTGTTGGCAAATGGGGGAGTTTTAGGTATAGTCTGGTATTGTTTGATGTTTAAGGCTCGCGCCACACTAGCAGCTTGAAGAAGCATAGCAATAAAAAACTCGTTAAAAGACGTATCAAGAAAGGGGAGAAAGCATGGAGTTGAGCCTCAGCCTCCCCTCCCTTGATAGGCATCTTAACGAGTTTTTTATTGCTTTGGCATCTTCAAGCTGCTAGTGTGGCGCGAGCCTAACAGCAATCTTTCTTAGTTATTCAATTGAGTTTTGTTCTGGCCTGGTAAGGTGAGTAGAAATATCTGTCATAAAACTTTACAATGTTACTTTCGTTGGACGATAATACATTTTGGAATGGACACAAACGGATCAAGTTTTTTATATTTAAGGCACAGGAAATATAATAAAATATATATATTTTTGAAATTAAAGATTAAAATCATAACACCATTAAGCTTTCTTATACAGGGTGTCCCAAAAAAGACTGACACATTTTAAAAATCAATAACTCAAAAACTAAAAAAGATAAAAATGTGCGGTTTCTTGCCCCCTCCTTCTCAGACCAAAGAATTTTCATCCTAGAATTTTTGATTTTAGTTCTAAATTTTTCACTAGATGGCAGCACGAGAATTTTTGAGGGACTAAAGGGAAAAAGTATTGGAATAATCCCTGTTAGTTAACTTGCGATAGGAAAACCAAAGTTAGGGTAAAAGATCGATTCATTGAATCGAATGTTGTTCGATTCTGGAAGGATTAAAGAATTGATCGAAGGAAAGCAACCAGATTTGGATTACGCTTTGAATTAGTTTGACAACTAAACCTAACTGAAATCCTCCCCTAAGATAGATCTCGCATTTCAGCGAATATTTTTCAAATTACTGAATTTGATTTTGTTTTATCCTGATGTGGATCATGCGCCATAAAACTCCTAACAACTAATTGATTTTGTTTAATATACGCATTAAGTTCTTCTAATAAGTGGAAATCCAAATCTACCCTTAAAACGTTTTTATTGCGGGAATAAAAAGTTTAGATTATGTGCTTTGGAAATCATTTAGATTATGTGCTTTGGAAATCATTTAGATTATGTGCTTTGGAAATCATTTAGATTATGTGCTTTGGAAATCATTTAGATTATGTGCATCTCCATTCTGAATCTGTTGTGTATCACTTGTAATTTATCGGATTTTACCGATATCGAGGGCTCTTAGTCACGGCGATCACTCCTTGTATACATTTATTTTAGGAGTGTTCAAGTGTTTTTAGGACCTGAAGATAAGGGGGTGTCGGGGCTGTAAGAAAGATGATGAGTCGCCGGCTACTGAAAATGGGGGGACTCAAAGATTTGGGATTCCTCAACAGAGGGATTTTACAAAATCATGATTATCTACCCTTAAAAAAATCTTTCATTTCGCTTAAAGATTTAATAATGCCTAGTGATTTTAAGGTGGCGTTGTGAATCAATTAATAAACTTTCACTTCAAGTTTTTGGGAATTGCTTTTAACTTTCAACTAAAAAGGGGGTTCTGGGGGGGGATCCTGCCCCAGAAATTTTTTTTTGAAATTTGACCTTTTAAAACAGGGTCAAACTCATTTTAGTGCTTCATGGTTAGATAATTTCAAAATCAAATTACTATGCTTCAATCAATTTCTGTAACAGGATTTTTTCTGGGATAAGGGCTCGCCGTATTACGCACTTTTTTCTTTAATTTTTTTATTGAAATAATGTCCCTCAAACTCACCACTGGCTTTACCAATTCGAAAAGAAAAAGTGTCCTAAATCATGGGCAGTCCGTCCCCCTCTTATAATATGCGCCCCTCTTATGTTTGGTGCCATGGTAAATTGGCACCATCCTTTATGATTGAATGTTGGAAAAACATATTCATAAAACTTTATGTCTTTCCTCAAAAGTTAAAAATAAAGTTTTTCTAAACAATGTTCCTAATTATCGGGGGGGATACGTCCGCCCCCGGGAACGACACCCGGGGGGACGTTACGTTTGTTGAAAGAGATTGTGTTTTGTTCAGGGTTTTACTTATGTAACATATGTCCTAATTTCTTAATAAAAGTTTGTTTCTTATTTATTAAAATACTTTTTGAACGTTTAGGTATTTTAAAAACTCTGAGAAATAATTTTATAGGCTGGGGCTGAAAGCTAAAATAAAAGCTAAAGAAATGTTTGAATATTCCCTCTATCGCATTTTATCTGAGAGATTCTAAAATTTCGATTTTTCCTTAAAAACTTAAAAATATTTTTTTACATCCTCTGACAAAAAAGCAAAAACCCCCGTTTCACAAAGAAATTTTCAATAAAAAGTTTCCGTTCACTTAAAATGTATAAAATCCCCTAGTTTACTTAAAACATTAACGGCGCAGCCTTGGCCAGAAATCATGTCTACGATTACGATATAATCATTTTCATGACATTTCTTAAAAATAATTTCCATTTGGCACTAAAGGTTCGATTTCCCGATGATCTGATTATTTAGTAATAATTCCTAACAATATCTCCTCTGTGCCATAAAAGATCAATCAAACAACCAACCAGCTAAATCATTTCAATCTAATTCGATTCTGAAATCGATTCTATCTCTCAATTTCAATTTTCCTATCACGAGGCAATAGGGATTCCGCTGATAGTTTATACCTAAATTTCAGAAAAAGTTCTCGTGCTGCCATCTACTAATGCATTTATGAACTAAAAATTTGAAATTTTGGGAGCAAAAATTCTTTGTCCCCTTAAGAAGGATGCAAAAGACCGCATATTTTTATCTTTTTTAGTTTTCGAGTTATTGATTTTTAAAATGTGTCAGTCTTTTTTGGGACACCCTGTATTTATAAATACTGCAAGATGTTGAAGGTTTAATTTTTTCCAGCAATATGAATATGTTTACTAACAACTTAAAGAAAACAAAATGCTTTAGTACCTGAAGTAATTTTATCCAAAGAACTTTTTACCATCTAAATGGCATCTCCTTGTGGATATACATTTCTGGCCCGCTAAAATGAGAAAAACAAATGAATAACACCGCACTTATTTTATTTATTAGGACTTTATTTTTCATTTTAAAGTGCACTGTTTGAACTCTTACAGCATGCGGAGAGAAGTCAAGTCATGCAAGTCAGAAATATTGAGGACATGCTGTAAAACCTTCTTTGGTATAAAAAATGGAATATTTTGAAAAGTTGAAGCGAGTGGAATTACTTCCCAATGACCCCCTGTAAACCTATGGCCCTTATTTGCTCTTTCTTTTCAAAAACTGCATCATTTCCAAAGATATTTTTTTCTTGTTCGACCTCATTCAAACTTACTAAGACAGGGGATCTTTCAGTTCACGAGCGATTGTTGCTAATTCTTTTTGAGTAGAAACTCCAAAGCATAACTAATCAGACTTTATCAACCCGCCTTAATTAAAAACTCGCATTTCAGCTTCCCATAAAAGTAAGGCCGAATGATGCCACCGTCCGAAATCATTTCCGAACTTGATAGACAACAGCAAATCCGAGAGAACAAAACATTCGTTGCTAAGGGAGGAAACTAAGTTAGAATAACCGGAACGCTTCGAATTTGATTTCGAGCAAAGACATTTTTGCCGTCCCATCTCATTAAAGAAACTGTCAGAGCAACAACTCCAGGTGAAGACGGACCCCACAGAATTCCGCGTCTGACACATTCTTAAGAACAAAGTTATCCGGAAACTTTCCACGATCGGCTCCCAAAAAGTCTCCCGGAGTTATTATTTTCATTCGAAATTCCGGGGGTTTCGTTTGGGGGGAGGGAGGGAGATAAAAATATTCGTTCCGCTGTCCGCGCGGAAAAAGAAACTTTTAATTACAATTTCTTGAAAAGGGGGAGAAAGACGGAAAAGTATGCCTGCTCCGCCGTGGGAATGGAGATTTTGATCGTGAAAAAACGGGTTTTGTGAAGTTACAAGCAGGAGGGGGATGTATAAAGTACTACAGATCGTTCTCGTTTTCGGGGTTTTCGAGAAGTTATTTGTTCGTTGTTTGCACTCACATTCCTTCGCACGTATGAGTCGTGCTTTGTTCGTCTGATTGAAGGACAGGTCTTGTTATGAAGTTGGTTTGTTGGGGGGGAAAAACTATATTTTTGGGGTGTCTCGGGAGACAACTTGTGACGTGCTTTTGTGAGAATTCGTGTAATGAGAATTTGTTTATCAATGTTGTGGGTGGCGGTAGTGGTATGTTCTTCAAAATAATACATACTTTTTTTAAAATATCGGTATAACTATGACTGATGATGTCGAAAAATATGTGACTGATTTTTGATGGTTCGCTGAAAAATACACAGAAAGTTTAATCTCTTTATTGTAGATCTGTAGGGACTTACTTTTTAAACCTCTGACGTCTGATATTTTCGGAATTTTACACATTCTGATTGTTGGAAAACTAGTTTTACTAGTAAGAAGTAATCATCAGAAGTTTGATTGCCGGTTTACTGCCGGTCAGGTTAGCGGTGAATACGGCCGTAAGTCTTCAGTACAGCTCCTATAAAAATTGTAAAATATTATAATGCAACTTGAATTACTCATTAGTCTTTAATTAAAAAACGGGAGTACCACCTAAATTCGAGATTTCTCTCCGTCCTTAAATATCTTCCTAAGCCGAAGCTACGTACTTTTCTAATTCGAGGATTCGGATGACTCGAATTTTTGTATGCATATATTTATACAGATAGATTTGTATTAAAAGGTTGGATTTTATGGCAGAAGGTCTACATCCAGGCATAGAGCGCCAATCAACACAAATTATATACAAAATTTAAGGGAGTGAAAGCCCTTGTCTGTATTACAAGGACATTCATATTAGGAATTCTCTACCTCTTCACCCTTCCACCCACAATCACCTCCCCCGCAATGGTCAGCCCCTAATCACCCTAGAGCAGCCCCATCCACCCCTATCGGCCCATCTCAGGTGTCCCGTGACCGTGCAAAGCGATCCGCCGCTTAATTCCGATCGATGCGACCAATCAAAGGGAGGTGGAGAAAGGGGCAAGCGCCCACTGACCACGGGCCGCCGGTAATTGACTCTCCTCCACGCACAGTTTGCGCAGGGGCCAACCAGCCAGAAAGACAACCCAATTTGGATTGGGCGGATCGATGGCTTTAAATATTTGGCCGTTTCTTCGGGTGTGTCGCTGCGATCGATGCACACGTTCATGTGTAATTGGAGTGGAGGAGTATGGCGGATTATTGCCCTTGGCGAAGATCTGTGGAGACTGGTGTTAGGAAAGTACAGAACTGTGGGGTGGATAGTAATGACGAAGTGTATATTTGGACGGCCAAAACGGCCAGTGGCGCATGCGCTGTAGGTCTCGTGATGACGTAGCAGTCTCGGCGCTTAGTGATGGAACCAATGGTACGCCTAGCCGTGGAAGTTATAGTAGAGTTTAGTTGAAAAATAGCCGTGCAAATATACAGTGCCTAGTAATGATAGGGAATATTGGGGGGAGGGCTTTCACGAACCTTTGCTGAAGTACCTGATGTTTATGTAACTTTTCAAACAACCGAGAGGGTATGACAACAGAAACTGTCAGCTACGCTGCTATATCACTGTTTGAATCCCATGAAACCCTATTTTCTTTGTCTGACGTTTTCCCTTTTCTCATCATGTAAGGTGCAAAGAGGTAAACGAAGTTAGCATGAATGAAAACACTAGTATTTATGTAATCTACACAATGGAGACTTCTTTCATATTCGTACCATTCATTATAACTCGGCAAGATACCATTTACTTTCTGGTAAATATTTTTGCCAAATTATTATAAAGGTTGATATCTTTGATGGAGACGAACTGCCTCTTCCCAGAAAAATATTTTTCCCAAATAAATCTTTTACCAATTTTACATCAATGATAATTAAACTCAATATAACATTGCTATCCCCAATAATCCTTCCCTGATTGCCTCCTGCACCTTGAAACAACCTCAGCTTTCTGACAACATTTCCCCAAACTTATATCCAGTATTTTTACGTGTTAATAAAACTGAACACATCATCCCAATCCAAACTCCATACGAACACCCATACATTTTCCTGCGCTGGGCAATTTTTCGCGTCCGCTGGCTAACCCTATCGCTCAAGCGTGAAAAATTCCCTTGTTTCGGGGCAAAAAAGGCGTGAAGAATGCGCGAGGCGTGTGAGGGGCGTGATAAGGGCGCGAGGGCTTTGTTTACCCGATGCCCTTATCTGTTCCGGCGCAGTTGCAGGCGCTGCGATTGATACGTAGCCGCCACCTTATTGACATGTTAGCGAAGAACAATATTTGAGAGGGCCTTGCATACCGGATTGAGCTATCAGCGCCCCTATTGATTTGCAATACGCACTGGAATTTTTTCTTCTGCCTCTGTTGATGGGGTGTTTGCAATTGGAATTGGGGGAGCATGGGAAGGCTTATAATGAAGTCTTGTTGATGAAATTTGTTGGAGTTTTTTCTGAAAAGTTTTTGGGTATAGCACTTTTTTATTAATGGAAGAGATTCAGATAAAAAAGTATAGCACCCATTTGCAATAGGAGGAGTTTCTTTTTACACACCTCATTATACTCATCTCATTGCTTTGGGAGAACGGGCGACGAAAAATAGTAGTTTAATTAGTTTATTTATAGCAAAGCTCAAAGCAAAAAAAATACAAAGAAAAACAGTGTACCTTTATGATTTGCAAATGGAAAAATGTCTTTTGATCTATTTTTTATTTTTGTTCCTTGATACACCTTTAATTTTATACTACCACCTTAATCCACTGCTTTTTATTTGAATATAAATAAAAGTTGTTTATAGAACAGAAGTTTCCCGTCGCTAAATAAAAAAACTATCAAATTCTAAGCATATTTTACAACGATATTTTTAAAATACATTTTTTTTTGTTCGAACACATTTCTACCACTTTTCAAACATATCCAGAACATTATTACAACACAATAAGGTGTTAAAAGGTTTCTTTTTTTAATTTGAGGATAAAATCTGTTCTTAAATATGTTCATTTTTGTGTGGAACGTTTGCAGTGATTTTAGGGGCAAAAATAAATACAAAAACTGGAAAAAGGTTGAAGAAAAAAAACATATTTCGCCTGACATTTTTAAATTTGTATAACATTTAACTATAACATTTTTCATTGTAGACGTAAAATATTGGCAACAAAAACAAACAATAAAATGAATTCTCAAATAACTCTTCTCCTTAATAAAATCCAATTAATCTACAAACCAACGACAATCAAAGTAGCGACAGAAAAAACCTCAAAAAAAGTGCGAATTACATCCTCAGCAAAAAAACACCCCAACTCTTCGCTTTCCAAACGTCTCTCCAACACTACTCGACCTTTCCACCAATCGCAGAAAGGCCGGCTTGATAGGTGTAATGGCTGATAACAGGCCAGCATCCGCGCGGTGATAAATTACGCTCTTTATTTCCCGAGACAAAGTCCTCACACGCTGGAAATAAACACAAAAGGCGAGATCCTCCGAATCAATGCTGCAGCGGCATCACGAATTAAGCCGAGCCTCATTTACAGCTGCACTATGATTAGCGGCTCGGGTACGTTCGTGACCAATCGGGAAGCCTCGTATCATTTTTCTCTTTACGACGTGTTCGCCAATCTCCCGACCTTTTCGCCGATGCTTTACGACCCGGAATATAAGTCCTTTGCAAAGTGGGGTTTATGTAAGTCTTCCGGATTGTCGGGGGTTTTATGTTGTGGGTGGTTTTTGTCCGGGGTGGAGTAAATTTGCCCCTCGGTGATGGAAATTGCGCCGAAAGCGCTTTTGATGTGGGCTGAGTTATTTGCCGTTAAAGTGCGGGGAGATGAATACCTGGTTGTAGTAAGGGTCGTATAAAAGACTTGGATGGGGGAGTTATGAAAGGGTTTACTGACTTGGAGTTGCTTTTGAAGTTGGCTTTGCTGATTGAATTTATACCGTGTGTTACCTCTTTGGTGGCGGTTTACTCTGCCTGCTGTGCTGATATTATCCTTTTTACTGAGTTGAGGAATTTCGTTGACCTTCACTCTTCAGTTATATACTTCAGTTATTATCTTTAAATTTGATTAAGTTAAATGTTCTCAAAGCATATGTTTGTAAATTTCCACGCATTATAATAATAGTTTTATGTAATTTTTTGCTGATTTTCTAATTAAAAGTTTAGCTTTGCTAAAATTTTATTTTTAAACTGTTTTAGTTTTACACAAATGCGTTTCCCAAACTTTTTAAGATGGTACAAACTAAAGAATCTTCTCATAACCATTTTATAAAGAGTTTTTTTAAAATTGCCAACAGTCAGTTTACCAATTTCAAATGGAATATCACAAAATTTTTATACACTTCTCTTTCAGCCAGAAATGGTTTCAGATAACAACTGATCCTCCTATACTCTATTCATTTAGAATTGGCGCTTGAGAAATAGTGCTTTCCCCCACGCTAGAAGCGTAACCATAGTTACGCTCTTCGAGCAGCCAATAGTAAGCCTTCTTCGTCACTTTGACGTGGATAGTTGCTATGGTTACCGATTGGTGGTGGGGGAAGGAAATATTTTCAAGCGCCAGTTCAAAATGAACAGAGTATAATATGACTTCTTATTCACTGCTGCCTGACCATCGGTGGAAGAAGCATTCCACCAATCAGAGTTAGCGGAAAGCTCATTTTCTCTCTTTAGCTGTTGGTTAACCACTGGTCAAGTGGCAGTGAATACGGCTGTTAGTGTCTTCCTCCTGTAAGCCAACGAATCGATAACCTAGGTCATTTTCCCATCTCATAAGGTCAGGTTCAAATCGGTTTCATTTTAACAACCCCACACACAAAATCAATCCGCAAAAGCACAGCAACATAAAGCACTTCATCACACTCAAAACCACCATGTATCTTCACACCCTCTCGAAAAAAGCGTGCACACGTTTCGCGCCCGTGAATGGGTAAATAACCCCCGCCACCCCTTGCTTCGAAGGTATTAAGTAATTGACGGGTTTCGAAACCACTCTGCTAGAGCGCACTTCCATGTTCCAGAGACCCCGGTTCGCATTACATAATGGCCAGGGCACTATCAATCGGTTCCAAAATTCCATCGTTTATATATCAAAGTTGTCAAAAACGGATACTTTAAATTACAGTTATTTTTGAGATCACCTTGAACGCGCGATCGCGTAATGTGGAATGATTAGATCCCGATCCTGTCGGCACGAGGAAGATCCGTTTTTATTGGATTCCGGATCCGATCCTCATTTGAATAAAAGAACAGTATGTCTTGAGATGATCCACGTCCACGATTGTATCGTAAATTCGGTCTATTAGCCGGCGCTGAACATCGATATGCGTTTTATAGGTAAAATATATAATTAATATTCACCAAGCGGGAAATATATCTACTCTGAAATGCATTCATAACTAAAACAAATTTGTCAAGACGGCACAATGCAGAGAAAATTTATAAACAACCTGTAATCTCGAACCTTGACCTCTGAGCTCTGAAATGTTATTGTTTTCAATAACCTTTTGCACTTGCTGTAGATTTACAACCTATCTATCGATATCTCACGACATGATTTTATCAATTTTACCGTGTTACTTACGTTATCATACTGACATTCTAAATACGAATTATACAATCAATTTATCTATTTTTTTATTTTCATAGACGATTTATATGATATAACCTGAAGGGAACCGTGGGTATGATCCTCCAGATGGCTGTGCTGTGGAAACAGTCTTTAACCATTACTTAATTAAGGTGATTTACCATCAGTGATTATATTATTAACCCCCATTGTCCAAATGTGAACTAAAATTTCGGGTCTACGTGGGTAAATGATATTTCTTTGCAAATATAAAACCATGTTTGATGCTCCATCCAAGCTTGAATAAATTAAAAATGCTTAAGAGAAAACTTACAAACCTTTGGTTTAAAGTGCTTCTCCAAGGGCTTGGTTGATTCAGATGTTAACGGTAGCATACAAAAATTACCCAGCTTCAACGTGCCTATACATGGATGGTAACAGGTGGATGATGGCACAAGGTCTTCGTAATTTAATTATTAATTCATTTAGTGGTGATTGATATCGCTACAAATTTAACGCCATAAAAAGACAACCTCCTTTTTGTAAAAAGCTCTAGAATAGTCAGACTACACCACGAGAAAAACTTTTTATGTCGTACAATATTGTGACAGTTATTGGAACGGTTTATTGGAGTTTTCCTTGAGGAAGCAGGTATTTCCATATTCAATTTTGGGTTGATGGTGATTTGTAAACGCTGAAAAACATTTTGTTCCAAATCTATGTGACTATCCTTACCCTTTATAAATTTGTTCTTCTTTACAAAGTTTTGTTTTCCTGTTAGGTTTGTCTCGTGGTGGTTAGACTACATCTATCCACCAAGAAACCTCACATTTTAAACCAATCGAATCAAAGATAAAAAAACATCAGCAAAAAACCCTTCCAAATCCGCAGAGACGATTCAAGAGTTGGGTATTAATCGCACCCCAGGAGGGGCTGTCCCCCCAGAGGGACACGAGACAAACGATCTGGTTCCAGCTTATTTGGCCCGGTAGGGGCTGCAGGACAATCCAGATGGATCCGGCCCCGTCCGCTGCCTGACGTTCCTATTTGCTCTCCGGATGCAATCTGCTCTGGAAACACGGCCACGGACAAAAAGGGCCATTCTTCAGTCTTAGTGGGAGAGGGGGTTAATGGGTAGGGGGCGGGAAAAAATCCGGGTCCGGCGGTATTTCTCTTGGAATTGTATCGCAGCTGCTGCTTTTGGACTGGTTTTAAATCATGTTGGGTAGAGTTTTCGTCATTGTTGAACTCATGGGGGGGGTTTCTATCTCCTTATCTTGATTTTTAAAGTCTGGTACTTATGTTCTCCAAGATTTAAATGAAGACGCTTAAATTTTTTTCACGATACTGAATTTTACATGAACTTAAATCAGTTTATCGACTTCTTCTACAATCATTCATGCTGATAAGAGTAAAAAGTATCTTTGCCTGAATCTCAAGTTTGCAAGCAATTTTCCAAATAGGCTCCTCTAATTTTTAATTCTAGCATTTAAAAGCAAATAGTAGTGATAAAACATTAAGTGGGGAGATGTCTTAAATGAATACATTTCTCCTTGTCATAAAAATGATGGAGAATATTGGAATTTTATGGGGTACGGATGGGGTCCTTTTCTATGGTCAAAAAGGAGAAAATTTCGTTCTTTTTCTGGGGGACATGATATTTGACGATGGTTTAGTCATAAAATTATGTAACTGATGCAACATACGTCATACTTTCATCTGGTAGGTCTACAGGTAGGTTATGCCTGGTTCATCCACACAGGCTAATATTTGGAATCAGGTCTTAAAAAGGCAATTACTCAATTTTCTATTGCAAAAAATAGGCCATGTTTCCCTTGGAAAGATAGGCGCTTCAAGGAACTCAGGTAAACTTTGTATCTTGATTTTAACCATTTATGACTGCCCACTGAAAACGATTATACGAAGGACATTGTCCTTGAAGAGCACGCATAAAGATGGTAAGGATTACAGAGCGGTAATCGCTGCATGACATTCCGTCCATTAGCATGGCCCACCAAAGGGGAAAAGCATCATCAAACCTTAAAGGACAACACAATGATACCATGATGGGATTGGACAAGGAAGCTGCTCGGACCTCTGACCATCCACCAATCACGCTCTCCCTTCATCATCAAAAAACCATCATCGGCAGCAGCTTTGTTTTGCGCGGCGCACATAAATTACGCCCTTTTTGCGCGGGCGGCGGACGGGGAATTAATGGTGCGTGGCGCGCGCAGTATCGCGCCGGGCCAGGCCCTCGGCCGCCGTCAGATTACCGTGATGAATGCTCCCTGGACTCGCATATCTCAATTTTTGGCGGCGCGCCGTAATCACGACAACGCAGTATATAGAGACCCCAAAAAGCGGCGGGATCGATGCCGGCCGCCCCGCGCACGATAAGGGCTATTACCCGGGCGGCGGGTATTAGCGCCCTCGACGATAAGCCCTCTCTCGCGCCCCACCGCTAATTGAAAGAGGGGCGCCGCGACATGATTTTGAGGAGGCTTTTATTGAGACGACTTTGGGGCGCGGCTAATTGAATGTACACTAAGGCTTCCCGTTACACCTTTTGAAAGGTTAAAGCGATGTACTTCGATCTGGTCATATTTTGAGATGTTGAGTTTATGCCTTATAAATTTCTTCACCTGCTTGAAAATAACTTGTCAGTTTCCTAAATAAAATACTAGTATAAATATAAAGGGAATAAGTCCAAAAATGGCAAAGCTTGAGCTTCTCTATATACATGAGTTGGAAGTCGTAAACCCTTATGCACAGATGTAGCCCCTTGAATTTGGAAAAATCGATGTCCCAGTCCATTTATTGTACAGTAAAGCACCGTTTATACGTCTTTCAAGGGACCGACGTAAAACGGCGTATAAATAAAAAGACGTATAATTGATAACAATTTTGATTATTTGAATGAATTCGGACTTGACGAAAACGACGTATAAATGTAAAAGACGTATAAATGAGAGACGTATAAGCGGTGCTTTACTGTAATATTTTTTTAAAACTAATTTTGAAATTTTAGTTAATTAGTATTTATTTTCTTATTCTTTTATTTGTGTGCTGTAAACTATGCCAAAACAATTTTTTTAATTTAAGTGTTTTTCTGTTGTGTGCATGGGATGTTTAACTAAACTGAAATTTATTAAACTAATCTTAATGGCTTAGTTTCATAATACTTTTGAATTTTATATTTGTCTTGGTCATTTTATTTCTCCCTTTTGTGCTATGAACTAAGCAGAAATAAATGGGAAAATGATAATTCAGTGCTTTTCATCCTTGAATTTTATATAGGATGCAAATAAACCATTAGAGATAAAGTTCTCTGCAATCTCTAGCACTGATCCAACGTACACGACAACTTATTTTTGGGTAATCTGTATTATGAACTCTGATTAGTTTCTTTCAAATCCTGAAGAAAAACATTTTTAATAACATAAAAACCAAAACCTAAAGAACAAGAAATGTGAAATTGATATGTTTGGACAAAATTACAAATAAAACTATAAACCAAAGATGAGCTAAAGCTTCTTAATCCTCTTAAAATAAAGGATTATATCCCTAAGCAAACTGGGGGGATTTTATTGAATAAATAAATACTTAATTGGGAATCTCATATAATTTTGTTATTAATACGTATGTAAAGCGTATTTACGTACGTATTACCTATATACGTACGTTACTGGGTGCGTAAAGATCTTCCTGAACAAGAGATCTTACATTATTATAGATAGAAACACTCTAAAAACTGTTAGAAACTTTAAAAAGAACCATTAACGTCTCGGATTAGATCAAAGCTATAATTAGGAATTCAATAAGCTTACAAAAATAGCTAGACACGAAAAAAATGTTCCCACCAAACGTTTTATCCAGCAGAAATATAACAGATTTCCCTCACTCTGGGAACTCTATATACGGACAAAACATATCGTAATTAGCTCACTTCCATCAGGCTATTATTATAGAAGAATTACTACTGTCACCTCTCTTTACGTATAGTTCTAATATAACTTAAGTCAGTCATTACACACTTAAGTCCAAGAGATCGCCGGCTTCCCTTGAACACCAATTCCCCTTTCAAAATAACCACTTAAATAAATCCCTCCAAAACTATTTCCCAGAAAATTGAGACCTCCGCTATATACCCCTTCCAATCGGTCTCGGTCCGGTGATTCCACCATCCAAAAATTTTCACTCCATCAGCAAAAATATAAAGATATTCGTCGAATCCACGTCCCTAATGAGAGGGTCACCCCTAATTACCAAGGAGGGGGGGGCGAAGAAAAACGGGATACTCGCCTGAGAACTTTATTTCCCAAGGAACAGGTGCTCCAGGTTCGGCGGTCCATATCTCAGAGCAATGCCGTAATTAGGGTTGTTGAGCATCCTATTTGCATAATTAGCAGAGGGGACAATTAATCCGTTTTTACCCCAGCAGCGCGCTGCTTACCTCCTAATTGCGCGCACGCTCCCAACGGGGGAAAAAGGTATGAGATCGATCGGGGCAAACCCCCTTATCTCGTCTCGTGTTGTTTTAAATTACCCCCTTTTCTCTGGGTTCGTGCTCGCGGAATAAAAACGACGAGAGGCGGATTTCGGTTTCTATCTTAAATGGAACTCGGTGGCGTCATTACCGCCGGGATGATTCGATTTGCCTCCCCCTCCCCCTGTGCTGTTGTTGTAATATAAATGTCTGCGTTTTGTGGAGGATGTAATTTCGGGCTTTTGAAAGATAATCTGTCCGATATCGTTCTGTGTTGTTGTTGTTATTCTAGTACGAGTGATTGGATGAAGGATTGTTCGATTTCTTTTTTGGGGGGAGGTGTTTCTTAATGTTCGGTTCGAATATATCGTTTGTTTGAGGTGGAGAGGGGGCTATAGCTCTCGGGCAATCGAATGCATAATTTATGGAGTTTAAAATGAAAAACGAAAGGGGAAATATATGATTTTGCATATTGAATTTATTTAATTAGGTTTTAAACTGGCAACTTAATTTGAAAAACAAAAAAAAATAACGTAACTC
Organism: Tetragnatha versicolor; assembly: GCA_024610705.1. NCBI lineage: Eukaryota > Metazoa > Arthropoda > Arachnida > Araneae > Tetragnathidae > Tetragnatha > Tetragnatha versicolor. The sequence continues at coordinate 21,323,592 of JANDEH010000011.1, read as the reverse complement.
TTTATATTACGAGGTACGGATTCGTACCTGCACATTGTGCAGAATGTGCCATAAAAATTGAACCAACCAAACTGTTTACTCAGGTCAACCTTTAATCGAATGATTAAGCTGATTAACCCTCGTTTTTTTATCTTTATTAATAAAGTTTTACACTAAACATAAATTTTCTTATTAAATATCGAGCTTCAAAATTTTAAAATGTGTCTGTTTATGGAAGATAACCAACCTACGAATAGTTAAAGATCTAGGTAGAATGGGTTGATTTTTATAAATATTCCTGTACTTCAGAAAATTCCATTCATTATTCACAAATTAGGGAATTAATTTCAAAGAAAAACCAATGTGCAGACAATCATCACAAACTGCAGTTGGACCATTTCAAAACAAAAGGCGACAAAACGTTCCTCTCTGCCTCGGAGCCTGTGTATCCGCTTCATTATATGCATGCATTATTCATTAAATCAACACCGCTAAAATTGAATCTAGAATTCATATGATGAGATTTTGAAGAAGAGTCCAACTCAGCGGTATATAATCTGTAGGGCCAATCCAAGCGGCTATTTGGATTCAAAACCCAGGAACAATAGCGGCAAAGCGAAGCCGCTGACAAAAAGTGACGTGACCAAAGCCCCTTAATTAAATACTAAGATGTGATGAGACCAAAGGGACGAAAATAGCTTTTTGTAAATTACGATTCCTGGGGGAATATAATAGAATTACAAGTCGCTGGAAGTTCTTGTTTGGATGGGTTATATGGGATCTTGTCTACCTGGTTATGTATAGCTGACATTTCTGGATTTATAATTATGTGAACCTTGTCTCGTTTAGTTTAAATTATGAAGGTAACCCCTTTTCTTGGAACGTAAAGTAATGGCCTCGCGTACTTTACTTAATTAAAGGAAAATAAAAATGTTCACAACAAAACACCACGGCAAGTTTGATTTTTAAAACATTTTCTTGGTATAATAACAGTACAAACAAAATAATTTTAAAATTTTAGAAAATTTACAGTTGAATTAAACTTAATTGTGTGTTTGAATTTGTTTAGATGGCGTTGTGAAATTTTAGCTCTTTTAAGAAATATTTTTATTTGGCAAATTCAAAGTGGGGTATTTTCTTCCAGCACAAATTTAAGAACTTCTTTCCCTAGAAAAGTTTTTATCATAAAGGCTTATTGTTTATCATAAAGGTTTTTTTTAATCATCATTTTCCGTCAACTATTATTTTTCCTATTAATAGGAAGAAGATTTGTTAAAGCGTTGTGGATTATTTTTAAAGGCGTAGATATTTATTTTGCATAGAATTTATTTTGATAAATAAATCTGAATCACTCACTTTTTATCAGCATAAAACTCGTGTGTTATTAGTAGTACTTATTTGCAGTTTAAATAATATAGATAACTTAACTATATAACTTTAGTTTTCATTATGATGCACGCTGTGTGATTTTCTTATTACTTCCCTATTTTTCATTTTTCTTGAGTTTATTACCTTTGAATAAAAGAGTGAATGAATTCGAATTAATGAGAGCAAAACTAAATAACGTAGGAAAATTAGAAATAAAATAAGAAAATGTAAGCAAAATAATATTATCATACTATAAGAATAATCAATAAGTATAAGAAAATGAAGAGGAAACCTTCCAGGAGGCGTGCTTTTTATAGAGAAAGAAAAGAACGCTTGTATCTCACAATCGGAAATGTATATTTTCAACCACAACAGGTTTTGACACAGCTGTGATCCGTTTATTGTTAAAATGAGTACGTTTCATTTAGATATATTTCAAATATTAGATGATCAAATCCAACCAAAGTATCTCTCACATACGCGCGCCCGCTGGAAGGTTAAGAGAAAGAATGAGGGAGAGAATATGAGGAAAAGCTGGAATCGGGAAAAAATAAGGAGAAAAAATATATAAGAAAAAATAAGCACAGAATGAAAACCAGAAAATAAGGTGAGGGAGAATAAGAACCAGAAAGAGTAAGAGATGAAATAACTAGGGATAAAAAGAGTGAGACAGGAAGAATGTAATAAAACGAGATGAAATAAATGATAAAGTAATATTACAATTAAAACCTACCAATCAAAACCACGGCACACAATTAAGGTGCTTTCCTACCCCTGTGGAGGCTTTTTTTAAATATTAAAAAATGATTAAAAAGTAGCATTATATGATTAAATACATCTAGAAACTAGGATAAATGTAAAATTTAAACCAAAATTTAACAAAATAGGCTATTACGCAAAACATCAAATCTCCACTTTGAAGGAAGATATCCTCATTCTGTAAATTTTATTACATAGATTAAAACCTTTTTAGGAGTTGGACCACTATCAAAAGTGTCACTCAATTTATAAGATTAGAGCACTGTTTTACACTGACAACAAATCAAAATTGCCAAATTTTATAACAACTTCTTAATTTAATCATCATTACAAAAAAATGTAATTACTTTTCATACACATAAATGGTCCACCTCCTATATTAAACCTATTTAAATATTGGTACAAAATTTCAAGTCATTTGAACCAATACTTTTTGAGTTTATGAGAATCTGCGGTGAGTAAATGGTTAAAAATGTGATTTTGAGAAAAAAGCAAAAAAAATAAAAAATGCAATCTTACCCATAAATCCAAATAATAATAATGGTTAATAGGCTACATAACAATATGGTTTCAGAAAGCTAAGAAAACATAGGGGAAATAAGGCTATAACGGCATACTCGGGTAAAATGACTTTTCCGATTTTCTTGAAATTTAACAGAAGGCCAGCACACATGTCTGTAGCTTTTTTCTTCTTTTATTGCATCCAAAATGACACAAACAGACACCATTATTTGAAAAGCATTTCTTACCTCGTTGTGAACGAAAATCGAAAATGTAAGTGTCAAAGTATTTATCATGCGTTTTTATAATGAGCTCTCATTTATTCATAACCATTAATTTACCATAACTATGATTCTTGTGTGGATTTATATCCAATTAATACTATATTTCATGAGGTAGGAAGTTGATTTATCTTTTTGTTTTACAAGAAATTGAAAATAAATAAAAATACACCTTTCAGGGTAAAATGACATAAAACTCATTGGTATAAAATGACATAGTATGTTACCTTATGCACACACTTTAGTCATTTAATTGTCTATCGTGGCTAGTTAAACTTTCTAAAAATGTAACTAGAGTTGAAATCACATAGAGTTCTTGTTTTTTTCTAATAAAAACAAACTTTTTTGATAAGCACATTACAGTTGTTTTTCTTAAATTTGCTGATTATCTTTCTCACAAAAATTAATTATAAATTATGTCAAAGTGCTTAACTACTAATATAGTTATTGTTTGGAATGAAATAAAATTGTGTTTGCAGAAGAAATCACTTTTTTTTCTTTTTAAAGTTCACTATGTCATTTTATCCTTATATCGGGTAAAATGACATATTTCCTACTTTTTTTTTTCGAAAAGTAAGTTTTTGGAACAGGAAAAAGAAAGATTATGATATTACTCAATTAGGGGGTGTAAGAGCATTAAATAAACATTTCATTGGCTTTGAAAACTACAGGAAATCTAATCAAATCGTCTCTCACGGTTGCTTTGAAAAAGTGGTATATGTCGTATTAGCCGGATCTCCCTTACTTTAATCTTTAATTTAACACCAGATTTGAAAAATCAATATTTTGACCCAAAATGCTGATATAAGGGGTAAGATAACACCTAAAAACAATCAACCCTTCCATAAAAAACGCGAAAAGGATAAATATAGTTAGGGAGAAAAATAGACCATATATAGAAGAAGAGAACGGAAGAAAAAAAAACGATAAAAAAATAAATACTTTCGGCAATTAAAATCATACCAACCAAAGACACCGCACACAATTAACACAATCAACCCCCAAACACCCCCTGAAAAAAACCGCAATCGTCAAGCCGAAAAAAGAGGCGCTAACCGCCCACACCACCGCTACCCCTCCTTCCTCGCAACCACCTCAGCAGGTAGTTGGAAGAACGGCTCCACTGCATACCAATGCGCCGAGACCACCCAAGACGATCCCCGGAATCTGTCGCCGACACGGAGGTGTTGCGCAAAATGAAGCGAGCGTCGTGTGTGGTCTTTGTTCTAATTGAAACCTCCCTTCCCCCTCCCGCAGTTTGTGGACGACCCCCTTCTTCCAGGGCGTATCGCAATCTGCTGCTGACCAGCTGTTTAACCGGGAGGTGTCCTGCCGTAAGTGGCCGAGGTTTTTTTTTTCTAGTGTTGTTTTTGCTGCCGCATCGATCGTGCGGCGGCGAAGAAGCCATCTTGGGCGATGGAGGGTTCGTGGTGGATCGTCAGGTTGGGTGTTTCGTCTGTCGTTTCGGTTAATTGGCGTTCGATTGCTTGCTTGGCCCATTATCGTTTCCGATGTAGAAAAACACGTGATTTCTGTGTAGACTGTTTTCTACCTTTAAAACTGTTTTCTTAATTTTTAAAGCATTTTTTCTGCACATATTAGACATAAAAGACACATCCACATTTTCCTGCCTTCATACTTAAATATGTATTAATTGGTTTGATTTGATTTAACGATTATATAGGTATATGTATTTTTTTCATTAATTTTTTATAATAATTTAAGATTTATTTTCTCTATTAAATTATCAATAAAAATTGTTAATGGAATTTATAAGTTTAAACAACAACATTCTTTTAAGAGGCTTACTCAGGCTTTTTACACGAATTAAATTTATTTAACATGTTGAATCAGTACAATGTAGAACTAATAAGCTTTTTTTTATCAATGAGAATAAAACAAAGGAAAAGACAGGATTAATAGTCTCATTATAAGTACTTCCGTGCCTGATATTCATATTTAAGCACACTGTCTGCTTGGAATCCATGTATATTACGCATAAAAACTAAAGAGGTCTGTTTTTGTATTATTTAAAGCAATAAATATTAATTTTGGAATAGAAGATGTAAAAATTTACTTTTCTCTTAATTCTAAATTTTTTTAAATGCTCCCTCACTAAATGATGCATTACTCTACTTCAATCTAATAAAATAATGTCACTGAATATTTTTCATAATGCCATCTCGTCTGAGCATCCATTCATCAAGATAAAAAGTGAATAAAAGAATCTAATAGCTCAGCCCTAACACATCAGTAATATATTCAATTTCACTATTTATCTTTAAAAATATTGACGATTTAGAAATATTGAGGGATATAATATCTTAAAGACATCGATACTCCTAAACATTTGTCATCAATTTCATGAGTGGATCTCATCTCACCTGCACAGAAACATGCCAAGCCAACCGTAACTTTGGCGGTCGCCAATCGCAAACAACAGCCACCCCACCGCTGGGGGCTCCAAGATCAATCTAAATAACAGAATCCCGATACCCATCAGAATGTTCCTTATCTCTGCGATGACTCCCTAATTGTCGGGCAGAGAAGAAAGTTCGTTCCTCATCGATGTCTCTTTTCAGAACCGGTCGGCGATGGTTATTATTGAAACTCGGATCGCATCTATTAATATTCAAATGATATGCTAATGGCATGCCCGCTGCAGTCACGATAGGAACCGATGATGAAAAAAAAGGGTCTTTATTATCAGAATGACGATTACCCACCTGATGTGTTTATCTGTTCGGCGTGCGCTATCTCACGAGATACTTGTCTTCGGCTGATTGGGGATGGGGTATGATGAGCAGGGACGGAGGTGGGCCGGAACGCTCCGGAACCGCGTTCCGAAACACGCTGAAATACCTTTTTGGTGACAAAATTTCTTCCTCCTCCCTCTTCTTTTTCCGTCTCTTTACATCAGTAGATAATTTTTGGTTTTTACGCATATAATTCTGTGCAAGTGAATCCGATGTTTTCCCTCCTCCCTCTTTTTTCCGTTTCTCTCTTGCAATAGAGAATTTCAGGTATTTACGTATTATCCCGTTGTGAATCCGAATAGCATTATCAAATCTCATACTATGCCGATGATTTTGACGGTCGCTGAACAGTCAACGGGATAAGAGTACGTAAGAACCTAATTTTAAGATTTCAGACTGGTTTCAATTGAACAAAAGACTGCATCGTCATGACTGCAATAAATTTGTGTCGGAATGTTTTATTTAAATCTATAAGTTGAGGCGTTGGTGTAGTTGCAGTCCCAAAATTCAGTGCATTTTTTTTGTGAATTCTTAATTTTTTTATTACTCTTTTTGCATCTTCTTTTGTCTTTCGTTTAAAAAAACACTCTTAAAACCACATTTTCAAAACCAGGGTTTGAATTTACTAAATAATTTTTTAAAGGAGGCTTGTGCTGAAAATTGCCATTTTTTTTCATTTCATCCTGCTACTCTAATTTAGAAATTTTTCACCCAATGAAAACAATTAAAGCTTTATAAAAAAGCTTATACATCAGTACTGTAGAAGCTTTTATAAAAACCAGCTGTCTCACCTTTTACCTTTTCAACCTTTTTTATAAAACGTTTATCAAATACTCATTGAAAAATATCAATGCCAAACTGGCTACCACAAGTGACTTTTCGCCAAAGGGAAGGGAACTCTTCTAAAAGATGAGACATCTGGTTTTTATAAGAGCTTCCACTGTAATTATAAATAACACATCACAGGAAAAAGAGAATATATTTGCAAGATGATTATTCCATTTCTCTACCACATATCTATTTTTTATGCTGTCACTATGCAAACACAACCGATGAAGCTTTGTCATTAAGGTACTTTAGGAAAGCTAATCTTTGTGTATATACATGGGCGTAAACTATACTTCAACTCAAAGCTATAATCATAGCAAGGGTTACCAAGCAACACTAAATGAGATAAGTAAACAAATGACCAAAGAACTGTTCATTGTTCTCAATTTTCGGAATACACGGATTGATATAGACGGCGTAAAAGGACAATTTTTCAATTCATTGCGATTTCGAGGTTTTTATGACATTTTTAACAATCATGGAAAATTACTTCAAAGAGTTAAATTTAAAAAAAAACCACCAAACTTCTAATGGAGAAATTGCATAAAGAGACGAATAATATAGTTTTCTTTGGTACTGTTAGAATAAATGTTTAACTGTTGAGAGATATACTTCAATTTCAGTCAATATATAATTACATTTATTTATTGATCATCAAAGTTTTATACTCTCTTTATATATAGATGTGTTCTTAAACCGTAACATTTGATTTCAGAACTAAATTTAATAAAGTTCATATGTATTTTGTATTATTCATGTTTATGTTTTGGGGTAGTACATGGTATCATTCTTATAATAAGGATATCAGGTAAGAGCTCTGGAAATCAGTGTTTTTAAAAGCATAGACTTTTTCTGTGTTTTGAATCTTGATTTTTAAGCCCATGAATCTCAATATAAAAATTTAATAAAAAAGCATTAATTGTATTATAACTGAAATTGCTAAACATATTTATTTATTTATTTTTGTATCTTTTTGTATATCATAGCAGCGTTTCTTGTGAAAACCTATATAATTAATTATAAGAAACGCTGCTGTAACTGCTTTATGTGTTCCCGGTTTAAAGCATTCGGCCTTTCGGCTGTATTAATCGATGCTGTGCCATGTTATCTTTGTCAGGTCCCCGCAGAATCAGGTCCAAACATTCCAGAAAGGGCAGTGATGACCAAGACCTAACAGATGACCCAGAAAGTGAGACACCTTTGAGTATACTATATGCTAACATTCGGAAGGTCCAAATTCCAGATCCCCTCAATATATCGCGTCCCTTATATATTAAGGTTGCATTTCCAATCATAAGGTCGGTTTTTATTAATTTGTCATGGCACAGCTAAAGTAGGTTTTTAATGTACATTTTATATGGGTTTAAAAATCACGGTTCATGTAATGTTTCTGTAATTATAACTTAAAATATCATTGACGCTTCAGGTATATTTTATACTAGAAGGTGTTTAAATGGCACGAACACACGCACTTTATTCTCGTTCTCCAGTTAGTATGAATATTTTATTATATAAATAACATGACACTTTTGCTTATTAATTTCTTAAAAAATGCAGGAAATATAACCTGATTACTGTGCCTTGCTATCCCAAATGATGCCAAAATGATGTTACGAAAACTTGCGCTATCGTAATATTAAGACCTTTTAAGTGCGTTATAGATAAAAAAGAAAGATAACATAAATTGTTAATAGAAAAAAAATGGACAAATGAAAATTTTATTATGTAATATAAATTTTTATCAGAAATTTCTACATTAATTCAATCATTAATAGTGCTTTTTTGAGAGTTCAAAAGAAAAGGTCTTATAGTTGATAATAATAAAAAGTAATAGTGCGAGAGATGTAAAATATCGATTTCAAAGATAAGAACGATAATTTTATAGGCAAATAGATATGTTTTTGGGATTTGAGTTTGGAATTTCTGCAAATAATTTTAAGGTAATTTTCTATTAACACAAAAATCCTTATAATTTTAAAAGTCGGTGTTTTAAAAATGTTTTTCAGGAAAGACTTTGTTTAAACATTATACTAATTAACATTTTAGTTTCAGAAGTATCATACCAAAATGAGTATAATCTGGTTGTGTTTAGGTTTACCTAACATTTAAAAATGTCTGGCATTTAAAAATAGCTAAAATATTCATTAATATAGTCATTGAATAGATAGACTAACATTTACCGCTATTATCAGGATAATAATTTGCTATCAGAGTTTAAAATCATTTTTCTTCTTCATGTGTCATTTTGACGCATAAAATTCTCCATTATTTTTAAAGCTATATTAAAAAGCTATTGGGAACTTAAAAAAGTTTGTTTTTTGCGTGTGCAAACAGATGTTCAGGAAACAGCTCTAGAAAACTGTTTGCGTACGCAAAAAACAAACTTTAACAGGATCTCAAGCGTTTAATATTGATTTTATTTACGTGAAACTTTGGACTTAAGGGTTTTCAACTATGATCCTTCATATTATCAAATCAAAAGAAAGGATTTCGAAATACAAAATAAGGTTTTGGCCGTGTTTTCACATTTTTTTGTGGTTTTTTAACTTTTTCCATAATAAAACAAAGTGAAGAAATTTTTGAGACCATAATTAAATTTTTACCAACAGTAGTTCTTCTACAAATTGAATTTTTCAATACTTTTTATAGGGTGTCGTTCCATTTTTAACTCCCTGATGGGATTTGGTCTGGGACCCCAAAATCCTATGTGATTCTGACTCGTCTAGGTGTCTACTATCCCCCCTAGAAGTTATGAAACACTTATCTGACACACCCTATATAAAAGTCCATATATTTATAAGGTTAAATTTCATTCCACAGATTAAAAGAAAACAAACAGAATTTGAAGTTAACTCTCTCTTTCTCGAAATGGAGCTATACATCCCCTAAAAGGCGAAGAATTTACCCCCTTAAAACACGAACCTCTTTTCAGTTAAAACATAACCTTACAACGCTTTCAAAAATCTTTCCTTATGCAATACAGCACAAGGCAAACCGACCGACAGGAAAACACGGTAACTCACCACGTAGAAAAACGCATTAAGATTTCGCTCCCTTGAATAAGCACCGCGCACACAGCTAGCACTAAATTAAGGCAGATTGCATCGCGGACCCAGCAGACAGGTTCCTTACCGTGTTATACATTTGTGTCAGATAAAAGGGCCCTTGCTAAACACCGAGGCTTTTTGGTTGTTTTATATGGTTTGCAGCAGCTTCTGTGTATCTTTCATGCCCAGATGCGGAGGCACTTCATTCTCATGCTTGGCAGGGAAAGAAACAGTTTATGCATGAAGTTTTAACTCTTTTGAATGATACTTCATGCATAAACGTGTGCGTTCTGATGATAAACCAATAAGATGGCCTCTTTTGTGTGTGTTTTTTAAAGCAAAGCTTCTTCATTTTGGATTCATTATTAAATTAAGGATTTACCATGCATTGACCAAAGTTAATCAGATTATGATTAAAAATCCCCGTGAAAAGTTGTCTAAAGCAGTAGTATTTAAAGATACGACATAATTAATAAAACTTATAAATTTATTCCATGTTCTTCAATGAAAAATAATAAGTTAATTCCATTTTCGGTCTTTACAGTTGAATTTTAATTTTTTTTAATATTTTAAGTCATCAAATCAAAACTCATTTACATTTGATTCAAATAAAAAATTTCACGATATTCTTATTGTTACAAAACCCTTATACAACGTAAAATATACTTAATATGAAGAAAAGATTATAACTTCATAGATTCATCCTATTGCTAGCATCTCCTTCTCTCTAAGAACACAAGATTTATAAAAATATTTTAATTTGTGTAATTCTGAAAAAAATTTTTGGGGGTGAATTTGAACTTAAGTTTCATTATCAATCACTAATACTTAGAATACGAGAGGGTAATTTCAAAATGCGTATTATGATATCAAATGAAGGCTTAAAGGGGAAGGAAGCTCCCGAATTAGCAATCATCTGAAAAAACTTCACAAAGTAGAGTCAATCAGGGGCGGATCCAGGATTTTCTTTTGGGGGGGGCACCACTGAAATTTTAGTCCTACCTGGGACACCGCATATAACGAGAATTTTTCTTCAGGGGGGTTGACTCAACGTTAATTCTAAGGTACCCCAAACGAGTACAGATATGCGTTAACTTTTTTTTAATCACTTAAAAATAACACTGTGGTTCGGGATCACCCCAGAAATTTTATGAAAATTTGTCTCTAAAAGTAGTGTTTCAATTCAATATTTTGAGAACCTTTGGGTTACATCGAAAGAGAACAGCTCCTTTTAATCCACAAAATTTTGAAGGATCTAAATTATAAATAGACGTCAAAATTGCTTGGAGGGTTGGGGGTCTTCCCCCAGAATTTTTTAAATTTTTTTTATTAATTTGAAATTCTTTGGAAAACACCCCAAGAGGACCGCTTCTAGAAAGTGGCAGATTTTTCAAAGGAAAAACAATGTTAAAAGACGTCACGTTTTGGAGGGGGTTTGGGGGTTTTCTCCCGAGAAAAATTTTGAAAGTTGACTCTAAAAAGTGCTGTCTTAACTCATTTTGAGACTCTTAAGGTTGCGCCTTATAAGTTGTAGAATTCTTAAAAAATAAAACAATCTGATGTCAAAATTACGGACTTGGGGATTGAACTCCTAAAAACTTTCAGATACGGCCTTGACCTATAAAAAGCTGATACTCTCAAAAACTGTTATGTGTTCTTATTTTTCACAATAAATGTTTTAAATTTTACTTTGAAAAATGATATTTACTAATAATAAATATACAACATTATTTTCACAGTATTTAAAAGACACTGGTAGAAACAAGAAAATTGGTTAATATTTTCGCACGGAACATATTGGAGGATTTTGAATAACTTAAAATAAGGTAAAAAACATTTAAAAACACAGTATTTTAATGAAATAAACCTGAAAAGCTTAACTTATGTGTCGATTTTTGAAACTAAACTATTTTTTTTAGAAAAAAATATTTTTTTCTGTTTTAAAACAATAAAGTAATGGCCATATACTGACAGACCTATGGTGCAAGAGATAGAGAAAGTTTTTTGCTACGTGTAGAGAAAACTTACCTTAAAAAACTTAACAGAATCGCATTAAGTCGTGATAAAAAATGACTAATTTATTAGATTCCTAACATGAAACAACTTATAATTAAAAATAAATAGCCTTTCAAGTGCTTATAACTTTTCAGTAAACGTATCATGAACAAGTGTCTTTTAGTACTTGGCGGCCATCATTTTCAGAGTTAGTTTAGCTGTGAGCATTAAATTTTAAATAATAATTTAAGAAGAAATTCTAAACCTGTGGTTCTAAAACTTTTTAAAGCTACCACCCCCTTATTGTGCGTAAAATTTTCCAACGCACTTCCCCAATAAAAAAAAATATAGAATTTAGGGTATAGGGTAGGGCAGGGGTCGGCAACCTGCGGCTCGCGAGCCGCATGCGGCTCTTTCGATGTAAAGTTACGGCTCTCCAGTTCCATACAAAAAAATTAATAATTTACTATCAAAACCCTTAAAAAATCAGTAATATATTCTTAAATACCTAATGAAATCAAAATTCCAAACAATTTCGGAAGAGAACTCCCAAACACTCCTCAAAATTTCGGAATATGTGCTGTTTTCAATTGAAAATTATGTGACTTTTAAAGAGTGATCCTCATTTGGTCATAATAGAAGTTCTAAAAAACGAATTAAAAACTACTTTTAGGGGCAAATTTCCAATTTTTTTCGTAAGTGGGACCCCCACCCCCTCTCTAAAGTTTGCTGTTTATTATAATTATACTATTTTTCCTTGAAAATTCTTCCACTTAAAAAATGAGAGGTGCTCTTTAGGTGCAATCCAAAAAGGCCTAAAAATTAGCTACAACGCAATTTTGAAGGAGAAATATCCGGGGGAGGACCCCCAGATCGTCAATTTTTTCTAGGAATTTACTTAGTTTACAAAATTTTGAAATTAATTTACAATGTGTATGTAAGTCATATTAAACTTTATGTAAAATAGTACCCGAAAGGAGGTACCTCACAGAGAAAATGTTGTGTAAAAAAATACTCCCCAACTGAAATCAAATATGATAAGCATATTCTATAACATTGAAGCAAAACTATTAAGTGGCTCTTTAAAAACTGGGAAATTTTGTAAATTGTACTTCGTTCCAAAAGGTTGCCGACCCCTGGGGTAGGGTGATTAGTTAATATGAAAAGTAATTTTAGTAGAGTAAACCCGATTTGTAAAAGTAGCTGAAGTTAGCTAGTCCCTCAACTCCTTTTCAATAGGCTTATGCAGCCCACTTACGAAGCTCTAAGGGATCACCTGCGGTTTGAATATGACTATCAGTTGAGAACTCTCTAGAAAGGGGGGGTCTGTGCCAAATATGCCTTTTTATGCAGTGTATTTTTTAGTCCTCTGGGGGGGGCACGTGCCCCCGTGCCCCCCCCCTGGATCCGCTACTGGAGTCAATGCGTGACTAATTCTGAGAAACCATTTTGAATCCTACACCATTTGTGGTTGTGTTTGATTCTAAGGAAGCTTGGGTCGTTATTATGATTGTAAGGATTAAACCATTATCTCATCTCACTCATACTCTTCTTAGTTCGTAACTGAATCGAAGCAGCAACAAGAATGGATCAGTTCGTTTGTATTTTTTATTGTTATTAGGATAAATGCGTGACTATCTCGAAGGAAGTTCTTATATACTTCTATTTTTTTTTTCAAGAAGAGGAAATAATCTTCGTTATAATTTGGATCTAAAGTCAGAGAGGTCAGTAGAATAAATATTCAATCGAGTTACTAGTTGGTTTTTAAAAAACTATATCGATGTCGATTCTTTTAAAAGTGAATGTGAGAGAGGATGATTAAGGGAGAATGGAAAGAAAAGAATGACAATTGATAAGAAAGAGGGGATTCCAATAAATTGATCATTGATAATGGCATAATTGCTTCCCAGAATATTTTCAATAAATACGCACTTTTGTCTCCAAATAAACACTTCGATTGTAAATGAAAGGAGTATTTCACCAATTATTGCTGGTTAAGCGGACAATAAGTGTAAACTCTCTTGCGTTACCTTCCTATACCGTGCTGATGAGTCCTAACAAGGACGAAACCGGTCCACGGTTGGAGGTGACGCTTGAGAGTTGTGAGTTTACACTTCGATAGTGTTGTTAGGTAGAACATCACTTTAACACCTTATTCCTTATTGTGTCGTGATAATGTTCTGAATATGTTTGAAAAGTGTTGTAAATGTTATAGTGTGTTCTATCCAGGAATATGTGTTCTAAAATAGGCTTAAAATCAGAAATTGTTCTTAGATGTGGACGCAAACCCTGTATAAGAACACATTTTATGTCTCTAGCAACACTTTTACAACCATATATTTACCAACACAATCTCAACATAATCGCAATACAATCAAAACGTTTTTGATTAGAAGTGTTCATTATTACGTTTACTTAACGTTGCAAAAGTGTTTCAAGCATTTTTAATATAAGCCCGATTAAAAGGGTTCCGAAGGAACTCTACGACAGTATTTCTTATAAAAATGGTTATTTTTATGCAAAAGGTGCTTTGACAGAGTAAAAGAATGTGATACAAAGCTATAGAATCAAAAAGAAATACGCGAATGTTCCATTCAAATTCAAACCCCAAAACATGAAGAATAAATAGACGTAACATGTATTCCGGTTTTCCTTTTGGAAAGACGAATGTGGCACTGACTTCTTTCTTGAAGAAAAGAATTCATTATTTGGAACTCGCAATATTTCTTCAGGGATATTTTTCTCCTGGTTTTTAGAGGTTGAATAATGTAAACGACACGAAATTCCGACTGTTTAACTCAATGGATATGTTCTCAAAGAGAAAATAACGACAGAGAGACATACTTTTTTTTGGATTGGGTTTCACAGAAAAAGGTTTTTTTTCTTTGGAAAATGTATAAATTTTACAAAATATTGTAAAAGAACTTATGTACTGTAAAATGGGAATTGAAAGAAAAAGTAGCATTTAATAGAAATATTTATTCCTTATTTTTTTTCGTCAAATCGTAGTTACAAAAAATTTAAAGTTTTATGTAGGATGAAATAATGAATGAAAAGTTTAGCAATTAGCTTTTTACTTGTTGGATGGGGAAGTACATCACCAAATAGATACTCAATTAAGATATTTATGAAAAAAAATTCACAAAAAAGAAATTTAAAAACTGATTTTAAGTGAAATACAAACTAAGATTTATTTTTGTATTCATTTTGTTTAAAGGAATTATTCAAAGGGAAAAGTGGGGAATTAAGCGTTTCACTCTTTACTCCTTTACTTTTCTAAGCAAACTATAGCGATTTACAGGAGAGAATCACTCACGACGAACGGTGAAGTTTGTCTGTTCGTGTGAATAAGCCCTAAGGGGAAAATACATTTGATTCTGTTGAAAAGAAAACCAAATTAAAGTAGTTATGTAAGAGAGGGAATGAAAGAAATTGTAAGCAATAAAATTATGTGAAAAATTACAGAATTTTACTAAAAGTACCCTTTTACCTTGAAAATAACACCCAACAAAATGAAAAGCTTTAACTAAAATAAAAACCATAGATGTAGAAAACCCCATTCCAAATCTCTGGCAGAAAACGCTACAAAAATGGCGAGCAATAAACTAAAAGAAAGCCCATAATGTTCATCCTAATTGAACCCGATAATAAAAACCTCGGCGTGACATTTCTCTGCAACTCTATAGATCCGGCAAAAAAGCAAGCATCTCGGCCCCACTCTCGGAAATAAAGGAAAAATTCCGAATAAAAGCGTTTTTTAATATTCCACGGGGACGATTCGAAAAGTGAAGAGGTGCCAAAAGATCGGAAACGCCCCCTGAATGCACCAGGGAATGCGCTGGTTCGATATTCCTCGGCAAACTGCCGTGCCATTGAATTGCCGGTGCCGCTGATGGCACATCGGCATCTTTGCTCTGCGAAGAGACGGGGAAAGAATTTTTGAGTCGATAGATAGAATGTGCTTTGGGCCTTTTTTTTATCCTTTCTTGGGTGGTTATTTGAGGAGGAAAGGTTCTGCGAGAGGAAATTGTTCGAGTAGTGCATTTTGGTTGGATGCAGAGGTGGAGGAATTTGTGTTTTCGTTCGCGATATGCTGGGGGTTTGGTTTTGCATTTCGTGTTGGGGAATCATGAGTTTGAGTTAAATGTTTTATAAAAGGTATTCTCAAAGATGTGCAGTAATCAATTCATAATTATAAAGTTAAATAATGCAGTTCGCTTTTCATCAAAAAGCACGTTTAATCATTCAAATGTTTTTAAAATAATTTTCACAGGCCTAGCTAGGTTGAGAAACCTTTCCTCCCCTTCCCGAAATTTAGAAACTTTCCTCTTTTGACCGTAGAAAACGACTTAAACGGACATATCTCCCCGAAATACCAATATCCCCTCTGAAATTTTTCTGTAACAAGTAAACCACTTTTTACAAGTGAAACCACTGTTTGCTTTGCTTTATTACAATGTTTAAAATTCTATGAAGAAGAAGAAATATGTAAATACATAAAAAAATATATATAAATTTCCATAAAAAATAATAATTTACATAGTTTTTTAAAATCTGAAATTTAAAGCCCTCAACATTATCTCTAAATTCCAAGCTGTATGCCCATAACATAACAGCATCTTTTTCCCCAAGTATTGATGGTTATCCGCACTATAGCAAACCGTTTAGATCTCCATTTCTAGTTATTCTTCCGGAACGCTGTAGGGTTGCCTGTACCTTACATTTGGAATAAGGCTGTATAAAAATACAAGACAATAGATAATTATAACTTCAGAACACTCTTCTATTCGTTTACTAACTATAATTTGAAGACTCCACTATTGGGATACAGAAATCCTGATGGTCTCAGGCTCCCACAGAGACCAAACGTCTGGATTCATAGCAATACCTTCGTCTTTATTGAATCTTTTGCGAATCCAACCGTTAACGACAGAACAGCTGCACAGAGGAGCCCAGGTTTATTTGGAACCAGGAGTAGGTAACGATTTTAATAAAGGTTCCGTGGGGGAAAAGGGCGGTAAAAAACGATGAGTGGCTGAGCTCCAAATCATTAATCTCGCCAAGTAATAGCATCAACTTTTCATTCCTTCCCATGAGAGAGCAAGCTGCAATTCGTTTGGCTCCCTCGGGTTCAATATAAGAAGGCAGCTCCCTGACACATCCACTCGATGATTGGTTGTTTTCCACCTTGCAATAAACACCTTCTCAATCTTGCCGATCGGGTGGCAATTTCCCTTAAGACCCCTCTATGTCTCTCTCTCTTAAGGCAGTCTAATATCGGAAGAGACTATCGTTTAGTGCCATTGGCCGCGCTGGCATCATCGGTGTTGATAAATTGATGGGGTGATCAAGTTTCTCGGAAATTCTTGGAGAAAGGTGCTCTTTTTCCTGGAATTTTCGTTGGCATGGATGACCTTTTTTGCATTGAGTTTCTTTGTTGCCATATTTTTACGTTTTTTTCTCATGGAAAATTCATTCTAGGAGTAGGTACTACATATATATTACTTCAATTTTCTATTATAGTGATGGAAGTAGTAATACAATTTTACTTGAAAGGGAACAGTCAAACTTTTAAAGGCGTTGAAGAGAAATTCCGAACGTAAAATGCGCGTTTAAGGGTATGATTAAGTTGTCTGATAATTAATTTCTTTGCCTTCAAAGTTCAGACCAGTAGTAATTGCGTTTTCTTTTTG
Organism: Tetragnatha versicolor; assembly: GCA_024610705.1. Classification (NCBI taxonomy): domain Eukaryota; kingdom Metazoa; phylum Arthropoda; class Arachnida; order Araneae; family Tetragnathidae; genus Tetragnatha; species Tetragnatha versicolor. The sequence continues at coordinate 21,306,385 of JANDEH010000011.1, read as the reverse complement.
CATTTAGAATAATTACCTTTAAACTTTAAAAAGCAATTACGTATACAGGGTATTTCGAAATCCCTTTCACAGATTTAGCTCTTGAAAACTCCATGTCACGGAAGTTAGGAGCACCTATCAAAGTGACCATGCTGAATACATTGAGATGGCTTAGAAGCAAAATAAGAAAGTTAAAAATTTTAGATTTAAAATTAAAGGAGTTGTATACTGAACCTGTAAATTGAAACTGGTGGCAAAATTACGTAGAAACTAAGAAAAATAGGCTAATGAGCATATAAATGCTAAAGTTGTCATTGTACGTAATTCTATGCGAATATTCTAATCAAGCACACCTGCGAAATAAGACGGAAAAGAAATAACTGGTTTTAAACACTCGACATATCTTGTCACCATCAGTTCATTTTACTAGATCACGCAATTTCTACGAGAATGAGTTGGTATTTCAAAAGGAATTCCGAACTAATAATTTGACTCTCTAGTTAAAGACGGCCACCCTTTTCGTTATTATTATTTTTTCTCTTTCTTCTGTCAATTGATTCGCGGAAGATGAAAAAATGTCGCATATTTTCATCATGAAGAGGAGCGGGCCGGCGGAAAAATTCCTATTCCGGAATTCTTTTCAAGCAAAAAAAAGAAAGGGGACTTAAAAAGCCGGGACGAATTCCGGATTTCACAAGCTGCGGTATTTATACTAATTGTTACTCCGAGCAAATTGTTGGACAAAAAGTTGAGCGGAGCAAAAAACAAGCGAAAAAATTCAGGTCGTAAAAAATACCCCTTTTTTGCCACTGCACTGATGAAAGAACTGGCGCAAAGACCATATTTTAAAATTTTGTCCCAGACTCTAATTCATTTTTACGCTATGATTGTTTTTGCTTGCCCGCTTTGAAAGCAATTAACTTCTTCTCTTATAAGGAGGCTTTTTAATAGTGCTTTTGCATTCCTGGCGAGTTACTTGCGCAGAGGTCAAGAGAAACGTTTAACCAGGGAATTTTTGAACGCGCGGTGAAAATATGTCACATTTTTCTCTCCCCCTTTCGCTGCATTCTTTTTTTTTCTTAAAAAAAATGTTTTATATCTAGTGCTTTTAAAGTTTAGTCTCTAGGAAGGAATCTACTAAAATAAAATATGCTTTTTTGTTGTTTTTTACGCCGAGTTTATTTTTTAGGTTTGTTATTTGTGAAATTATTGATTTTTGAGTTGGAACGAGGGGGAAAAAATCTGTCATGACTTTTTTGTGGTTGTGAAAAATCAGTCAGGTGCTGCTAGAAGTTGATTACTTTCAGCCCAATATAAAAAATATCGAAATTTCTAAAGAATTTCGTCAATTAGGAAAAAATTGCCTTTTACGGAAGTTCTTAATAATGATAAATTAAACATTTGTATGATGCATTTTGGCTATTGAAGATTTTAATGAGCAGTTTAAGAATCCTTTCGATTTTACTCCAATGCATTTTATTTTTTGTTCAACCTCTCTTCAACATTTCCAATTCATTCACCTACTCAATATGAAAAACCCTCTAAAATACATAGTTGAGATATCAATAACGTGGAACTTATAATTTAGGATATCTTTAAGTAACATTATAAATTCTCTGCTTTGAAACATACAATTTAAATTCGATTAAATATCTTCCTGGTAGGACCGTGGTCTGTTCATTAAAAAAGACGTTTCGTCTACAGCTTCGACAGACATTATCAGTCTTGGTGCTGATGTCTGCCGAAGCTGCAAGCTGTAGACAAAAAGTCCTCTTTTATGAACAGATCACGGTCCAACCCGGACGAAATTTTTTCGAATTCTGACCGTGTAAGCCTACACTATTTTATACAATTAAAAATTAAAATTTATTTATCTTGATATGGAAGTAAGTGCACACAAGATATAAGTTTTTTTGCTAATAGGTATTGCAAATTCAAACTTCCACGGATTGACTGTAATTAAACTTAAATTAACGGAACTTAATGATTTTGCTAACTCATCTTGAATGAACCATAGTGCCCTACGTCCCTACGAGATGGATCAATTCTTATGATGTGCCAATGAAACAAAAATGGAATGTTTTCCTCTTTTTTACTGATTGATATTACAAAGTTGTAAATAGAACCAGTTGAAATCTCATGCCTTCTGCTCTTACAAGGATTTCTCATTTGATCACGCAGATATTTATGGTTAAACATACGATAATAAAGGTGCTAATATAGCATTGAAACTCATGTTCTTTGTGTTTTTTGCAGGTCCCAGGACCCGACGCATCCGCAAATCCAAAGAGAGCGACAAGAAGCGGCCCAGAACCGCCTTCAACGACCGACAGCTACAAATCCTGAGGGCAGAGTTCGAGGCCAATCGATACCTAACGGAAAAGAGACGGCTAGACCTGAGCAAATCTCTAAATCTAAACGAGTCACAAGTACGTCATCTCATTATAATACGTTGACAGCGATTTGGTCGGAAAAATTAGGGCTTTTTGGCCGTCTGGTCTGCTATTAAATTTATGCAGGGTATATTTCAAAAGGGAGGGACAATGGCTCCATCAAGCTAAAATCCCTTCTATTTGAATTTATCTTACTCCATGAAAAATGATTATAATAGTAAGGAGTTTGTTAATTGAATCTAATACCTTCATTAGCTATTTTGAAAATTGAAAAGTCACAGCAATGAAAACTTTTTTGAACTTTCCCATCAGAAATCAATTCTTAGATTCATAACTAAACGGAGGTTCTCTCCTTGCTACTCCTCTTTATACCCCCTTTATAACATGTTCATGTTCATTTAATCGACAACCAAATGTAAAATTTAGCGGTCAAAGTTTTTCTGACCAAATCGCTGATTCCCCCCAATTTGTCAGATTGAATAACTATAATAATTCAACAATAATTCTAATTTTGAAACGATTTTACCTAATATCCATTGACACTCAATGGAAACTGCCTTTTATACCGTCAACTGGGGTAACTTTGGAACACAACAAAACAAATAGAATATCACTTACTTATTGCAAAGAATAAGGATTTGGATTAAGGATTATGTTTAACCCATTAGCGCCCCCCCCAGTGATCTATTTCTAGATCGCTAAATACAGGGTCATAAATACTCTCTTAAATTACCTTAAATTCACCCAACAGTAACGAAACTGCACAGATAGCAAGAGGAAACATCCCTCAATCCTAACACCCTGTGTTTTTTGCGTTTGCTTCATTTATTTTGTAATAGGGATGGGCTAAAGTTCGAGTTTTCTACTTTGATCGAAAATAATTTGGGCGTTAATGGGTTAAATAAGGACCAGAATTGCTCTTGGACAAAATCTTTTTTTACATAAAATCCTGATTTTTTTGCTGGTTATCCCTATTCACGGTATAGCTCTATTCGGCTTTCTCAATCATTTAGTTCTTTATCGCCGTATTCAACACTAACTTAATCTTAGGTTATCCTGGAATCAATCACTTTGATTGGCTTAAAACATGTTTCCCTTTTTCAACTACCAACTACCAAGTTGAGGTGTTTGCTGCAGCAAGGAGTTATCTCCAAAATGAAAATTCATATTAGAAGTCACCACCTTGGAGGCGTTTACTTTAGGTTAGGTTAGTGATGAAACCTGGCGTTACAAGTCTTCTCTCCTAGTCCTAGACAAATGCATTGTTCAACTATGTCACCAACTCTCAGAAGTTTAAACCAAAACCTTTTCTCTCTCTTTATAGGTAAAAATCTGGTTTCAGAACCGGCGAGCGAAGTGCAAACGGTCCCTCAAACACAAGTCCCCCCTGGCGCTACAACTGATGGCCAAGGGACTGTACAACCACAGCACGATCGCCATCAGAGAGGACGAGGACGACGACAAGTCCAACAAGTCTTAGAAGAGCAACAAGTGACTGTACAGTCTTCGCAGGCGGAGAATATATCGAACTCTCAGGTCTCTGTTGTTATTCCCACCGCACCTAGGATTAATGAATAAGAATTGGAGTCTCGAGGACCCGGCGGCGACTTGTAGAGTTCTGATGAAGCTGTTATACCAAATAACTTTCCTCGTTGAAGCCAGGACTTATGCCAAGACTTGACTGACTTTCTCATCATCGGCCTCTCGATAAGTGTGATATACTATTTCATGATCGGTCCTTTGCAATTTCCATTGTCTATCCAAACGTTTTCTGGGGTGGAGTGTGTAGTTCGGGGCGATATTTGGCGATTTTTGTTTTGCTGTCGGAGCTTCTATAGACCTGTACGGTGTCCCACACAAATACAGTGGAAGCTCTTATAAAAACCATCTGTCCCACCTTTTGAAAGAGTTAGCTTTGCCAATAGAGTCCTTATTGGTAGCCAAGTTGGGACTATTTTATAGTCCAATCTGTAGTTTAAACAAAACAAGCCTCAAACATTCATTCGTTGTAAAACAGTGCCAACTAGGCAACCACAATGGACATTCGCCAAAGCTAACTCTTTCAATAGGTGAGAGAGCTTAATGACCAGGACTTTCTCAAGAAATTCACCAATTTTGGCAAACTGGTCAGGGAAACTACTTGGGACTCGTGTGGTCAGGTATTGAAATTGACCAATTCGAAGCAATTTGTACAACATTAAAGGCATTAAAAGTGTATATCGTCGTTGTTTAACCCTTTCAATCCTAAGTCACCCGAAATTACCAATGGATTCAATTGGAAAATTTGGGGCGGTTAGGAATTAAGTGGTTGAAGACCAGCATATAACATTTTGTAACAGATGTAATGTTATCTCTTTTACGTGATTGATTCAACTGGCTATAAAATAAATCGCCAAATGACGGTTCTTAAGCAATTAAAATGCCAGATCAAAACCAAACCGCCAAAACAAAGTCACCAAAGCTGCTGGCGAGAAAACGGATTACATTACATTTGAGGCAAACATTTGATCTTCTGCTCCATAACCTTCCTAGACCGGCCAATATTTTCATTGATTACTACCGAAAATATGGAGGGTGCAGGACTGACAGAGTTAAACGACGATACATCTACACAAGTATAAAAAACGAAACCCCCATAACTGTAAATAAAATTCCTGTGAAGAAATGTGGGGTTACTATAAAAAGAAACTAAGCAAAAATCGCCAATACGAAGAGAAATCCGGCAACTACATCTTTACCCTTTTTTGCGACTCGCAAGACTCTTTATAATTATTATTATTATACATATATATTTAATTTATTCTCGTGCATTCGGTTGGTATGCACACGAATGCCCCGCCACACAGTGTCTATAGCTGCTTAGTGAAGTACTGTAGAGGCATAACACCACCGCATCTGGACTATGTGCCGTTCCACATCGTTTATGTTGTTCACAAGTTCCTTTGTAAGTTACTATATTAGTAATGTTACTTCCACAAACTTTGAAAAAGAGCCACTTCATCGTGCTTTTTCTTTCAGTAGACTGATTGTAATCCTAGACCATTTTGAAATCCAGTGTCCTTTACTTTTAGTTGATATGTAGAATAATGTTTCTCAGCCTATCATGCAAATGTATATCCATCAAGTTATGTAAAAAAATTGAGCTAATTCTTACATCAGAAAATCTTTCAGTTAAATGAAAATGACAAGCTGGGTTAATAAGATAAAACATTTTATTTATAAGCAAGGAATCTCTCTCTCTCTGGAAGTTGAAGAAATGCTTAAAATATGTTTGAGTATTGCAACTTACCCACCAATGTATAATAAAGATTATTATTAAAATCGTAACATAAAATGATATGGGAAAAGTAATTTGTTTTGACTTCCTATGTATACTTCCAAGATTTGAGTTATCCAGAGCCAGAATATATACTGTACTAGTGCTAAACCGATATTTTGGGGGTATGGAATGCGCTATTTAGATATCGAATAGGGTAGTCTACTAACTGAATTCAAAATACTGGTGTTAACCAAAATGTTATTATTCGAAACCAAAACACATGGCAAGCCTTATCAGATACTTAAAAGCATTCGATACCATAATAGTGATAGAGATAATTTAATTAAAATATCCTTCCAATTCTTTCAAAAATTAGAAAATATCAATAATCCTTGTGTCCACCCGATAAGATGCTGTCAGACCATCTAACTGGAGGAGACCTCGGGCTATATATTGAACGAGGTCTCATATGCACAGACATATTGAGCCTAGGTGCATTTTCTTTTTAAATAAAGAATAGTGATTATCTAAAAGTATCTGTTAAGAAGCCCATAACCCAGTCACAAAAACGAATATGGGTCTTTTGTAGACCCAATGAGCTGTTGCACCAATGAGTTTAGTTTATTTACCAATTTTAGTGTTGCAACATGGCAGACTATTAAAGAGGACAAGTGGATACAAAATGGTTCGGGATTCCCCCTGTATATTTAAAACATTGTTTTGTTTCTCGGTAGGTGAATGGAATATTTTCATTCTTTGTATAGATCTTTATTTTTACTAGGGGAGACAACAATACCATTCGAAAATTATTACCAGACCTGCTGTCAAAATGTGATGTTTCACCACAGGTCCCCTCCTTTGTTTTTGAGAGAATCGCGGATCTGATGCATTATTTGTTTTATTTCTAGTGTATAGCTGAAAATGTTTATATGATCTGATGGAATAAATTCTTGAAACTCACCCATGCGTTGTTTTTTGGGTCTTTGGAACACTACTCACTAATGGAAAGATAATGGTTTTTGAATTTTCACATACAGCAGGTAATGGTCGCAGGATGATCACAGTCAAGGCCTTGTGCCCAAACACGACGTTTCATTTAAAAGCTATTTACTTGTCGGGATCGTGAGAAAATTGGGAACTGGAGAATCTTGGAGGGTCTTGGATTTATGTTATTATAGGTATAAATTTACTCTGTGTGATAACATTCGAAAGAAATGATTACTTTAATATTCATTCAAATGTTAGTATGAACATGAATAGCCCCTACATAATATAAAAAATTATCTTCAGGCATTTGACTTGGTTCCCAAACTTAGTTTTATAAAATCTTACAAATATATTTTCTTCCCAAATTCATAATTTTGTATTTAAAAGTAACATTTAATAAATATTTTTATCTTTGAACTTAATATATATGTTACGGGCAATGTGATAAATCGGGTATTATTAATAATGTCCGAAGTGAAGGAGGGCAATGTGATAAATTCAATGGCATTTATCAATAAAATTTATCACTTTGCCCGCCTCCACTCTGGGCATAATTAATAATGCCCTATTTATCACATTGCCCGTGACATATTTTTAAATCTGTAAGTTCTTTTTAAATCACGATATTCCTCAAATAGTCTATTACATAAGGGTTGAAAAATAAAAACCATGATACATTTTTATTTTTAAAAGATAAAAACTTATTGATAAACTCCGTTTGAGATCCAAATTGCAATTTTAAGTCTTTATTTGATAAAATTTTATTCACTTCATCGGAAGTTAAGTCAGTTTTATTATCCCTAAATTATTTTCAAAATTGCACCAGTTTAAAAGATAATATAAATGTGTTAGTAATTTTTTTAAATTAAGCTTTTGAGGACTTTCGTTACCTTTGTTTTTTAGTTAGTTTTTCTTAGTAAAAATAAGAAATCTTCAGCAATTTTACGAAAGTTCATATTTATATGCTTTTGTGTTTATTCAGATAATTTCAGAAAACAATTACATCAACAGATAAATACCACTTATTGGTTTAGAGAAGAAAAATGTAATCTTAAAATCTTATTGATGAATGGAATATTACATAATACACAAGTTATGAAAAAAACCGTTTATCTCATTGGTCTACAACAGAGGAAACTAATTACAAAAATCTTTCAATAAACGATTTTAAACATTAATATTATATTGACTAAAAAGTAATTGCAAATGTAATACAAAGATATTTATCCTCTCAAATATCCCCATTATGTCTTCTTAATAAACCAGGTTCTTAAAAATAGTTTGTTAAAACATTTAACAAGAAATTTAATTCCTCAAACATAAACAACGCATAAACATTTTTAACAAGTCATTGATATGTTTTCAGTTCATGAAATTTAGTGGGAATATAGAAATAAAAAAGATGAAGAAAGAAAATTGTAATATCCAAAGTGGGAAATTTATTACAGAATTATTATTATGAGACACTCTTAACTGCCCATCCTAGAAATCTGTATATAACATCTTGAGGTGAAAAATAACAACTGGTATACTAAATTGCCTTAAAAGGGTGTTATGAAATAAAGTACCTTGCACCCCTGCACATACATTAAGTAAATATTTAGCCTAGGGGGAATTTTTCAACTGAAGATCTACGAAGCTTAACTTTTTCCAACGGGTTATAAAACTCGTAGGGTGAGCCATTTTTAAAAGTCTTCGAATTTTATATTAGCTTTTCTGGTTTTATTTATCTGTAGGTTCATTCCAATTTATCAATCCATTATTTTAGTAAAATATCCTTTATTTCAGGGATTCTCAAACTTTTTTAACTTCGTGACCCACTTTTTACTAACAAAATTTAACACGACCCAGGTTTAGTTACCAATTATTTTGTTTCAATAATAAATTGCATTAAAAATTACATTAAATTAAAATTTACTTTTAAGAGAAAATTGAAATGAATGATTTTGAACTAAGAGTATAAGTTTGTTTGATTGGTGGTAGCAACAAAATATGAAGCTCCACAATAAAAGGGGTGCCTGTCTAGGGATCTTCCCCAAGACTAATTTTTAAAATTTTACTCTTAAAAACAGGGTTTCAACTCATTTTTTGGAAATCTGGGATTATTGCAGTTACAACATCATTTCCTAAGAAAATTCTAAAAATGGTATACCGCTCCCACTGGATGTGTGAAGCCCAATGTTTAAAAACAAATTTTTTAAAATCTTATTTGAATTACCGACAAATTTTACATTACCAGCACATAAAGTATTTTACCTTCCTTGGTCCTTTGCGTTCGACACGCAACCTAGTAGATTATTCTCGAATAGATCTTTTTATTTTTACAACATGTAATTTAAAAAACTTCAGAAGTCAACAACACGTTCATAAAATTTTTAAAAAAGATACTGTATATTAAGAGAAATTATAAATATTGTCGTTACCCCCCCCAACACTGACTGGCGACCCACAGTCTGAGAAACTGTGCTCTATTTGCATGTTGACATCGCTTTTAAATGGTTTAGTCCAAATATTGGAAAAGATCCTAATTCTGTGCCCTTTTTCATCCGTAAACATTTATGTTTAAAAACATTAAAAATACAAATACAAATACAAATTAAGTCGACCAACTACAGGCGTAAGACCAGCAAGGTTGGTCCAGTCTTTTTAACCCAAACTACCGGAATCCCAGAAACTGTCAATTTTCCTCTTGAACTCGTTTACCCCACTTGAATTTACAATTGTTTCAGGCAACGCATTCCATCTATCCACTACCCTATTAAAAAAATAATGCTTTCTACAATCCGTCTTAAATTTGACTTTATTCAATTTGAAATTGTGACCCCTTGTTCTATTACCCGTATTGAAATCTAGTCCCTCTGGTGTCCCCTTAACCATTTTAAAAAGTTGAATCAAATCCCCTCTAATCCTTCTTTTCTCTAGAGTATACTTAAGTATAAAAATTCTAGGTATGAAAATATATACTCTATTGTTACTTAAAGATGGATTTATTAAAAAATTTTCTTTTTCTTTAAAAGGTGAATTAAGGGACCAATTTAAGTAATTTTGAGCTAAAAAAACATCACAGACCGAATTTCTATCCAACCAATAACAATAAAAACTAAACGATAGGGCACATAAACTGCAGAAAAACATAATGAAATACATAAAAATGGAACGATTCTCTGGACCCAATTACCCATAAACTTTTACAGCCTTCGCATAAAATATGCAACATGTTATGAAACATAATTCCACAGCTACTAAAATATTAAAGCCAAATGCTTTAATCTGGGGGGGGAACTTCCATATAAGTTTGCAATAGAAAGCTCAAGCTAGCACTTCACACTCGTATTTAAAAAAAGAATTCCTGTCATCTTTAGAAAGGAAAGGTTATGGTCCATCTCAATTTCTCTGCAGCTTTTGGCCAATTGTGTAAGCGATATAAGTAACGGTATCTGCACTTAAACAAGTCGCTCATGCATTCAGGAGACATGACTAGAACTCGTAATGCCTGTTTAGTTCTGTGATGATCACGCCATTTTCGTGTGAGGGGTATTTACTGTTGGGGATATTTTTGGCTGAGAGGGTAGAGTCAGCCTAATTAAGTTAATTAAGGAGGTGATTAAGTTCGATTTGAAATATCGTGTAAAAATTTACTTATTAACTGATCAGTGAATTCGTTTTTTAGCGAAGATGGGAAGCTCTGAAACTGTTGGAGTTAACTATATGTTCAGAGTTCAGAACTTTCAATATATTTTCAATCATAGATGGGAAAGTACTTAGTCTTTCATTAGTTTCAGTAATATTTAGTGTCTACCCATGATTTTATTTTCTTTAATGCAAAGAAAGAAATAGAAGATTGATTGATTTGGGTTCTTCGTTTATTTAAAAGAGGAGTGAATCACATTAATGGAAATTCTATATGAAATCATTCACTCTGTTTCACTTTCACTGATCATCCTGAGGGATCCCCTTTTGTGAATCGCTAGTTTGCATATAGAACAGTGAAGGAGTAAAGAGTAAAACGCCAAATTATAATTTTTAACTTTGAATGATTCTTCTAAATCTAAAAGCAATATCAAAAGTGATAAGAGTGAAATACCATGCAATGCAGAGCTTTTTTTATTATAATTTAAAAGACGTTCTTAGACAGTTAATCTTTAATAAACAGTTCTCAAATAGTTAACCAGCTAAATATAATTTCCATTCCATAGATATATCCGTGAAAGATTTTGAAACAAGATGTTTATGAAAACATCCATGTAACGCCTTTTATAATAAACAGTTTGGGTAAGAAGTACCTTGTAATATAGTACCTTATGTTAATCACTAATTTTTGTTAGTGTTAATGATACTAATTTTTAAGTGATATTTTTAAAATTCCCCCAGTATAAAAAGCCTAGAGCTTCAATTAGTACATCTTCATTTTAATTTTAACCCATGGAGTTATCCAAGGGTATGGAAGCTTTATAAATAGATTAAATCAATTCGTCGATATCAACTCACATTTCAAAAATATCACCATCTCAATTTTCCCATCAAAACAACAAAGCATACATTTGACTGACAGCTCAAACTGAACGCAGCAAAAAATACGTTTCCTCTACCGACAAAAAACGACATTGATTGTCTGAATCAGGCCACTCCCTGCCAATCATATAACTCTTCTGACCAAAACATCCTCCGCTCCTCCGAAATCGCTCCTGAAACAATCGCAACGTTTCAATCTGCATACGAGCTGCTCAGAATGACAGTGGGCTAAGTCCACTGAACTTAGTTCTGAGTAATTGAAGGTTTTCTGCAACGACATTTGTGTTGTTCCGAAGTTATTCCTAAGTCATTTTCGGGCTTTACTTACAGGTCAACTAATTAACCTTCGATTTAGACAACTACCACACATAATGCTTGTATAGTAAAAACTTGTTTCGATAGGTGGCAAATATCCTCTTGGGAAATTATTAGTATACCTTTACTGCTTTACTTATGCACACTACAAGGCCCATATTAGCTAGATTTTTGCTCCCTGGGAGGATGTCCCAAATTTATTTATCTGCCATTCTATTATTTCCCCCTTTTTTTGAAAATTTTATACTTAACCCTTTGTGTGCCGTATTACATTATGCAAGAGACGAGGTGCACTGTAGAAAGATGGCTAAAAATAGAGTTAAAGCTCATTTTAGGACATTTGGAGCTTGGGTGACGACACACAGAGGACCGTCTCTCAAACTCAACAAAACTTTCATAGAAAAAAATAAACATCTAAAAATGCTCTGTTGCATACAGCCTTGTATTATATCGTTCCAATGGTTCAATTTTAGGGTTTGCTACAGGAGATTTGTTATTTGTTGTGGAGACAAGAATATTATTATTACTGTTATTGTTGTTGTTGTTAGCTCCATGCAAAAAAAGGGTCTGGGTACTCCTATAAAAAGTTTATAAATTTGACTCTTAAAACAGAATATACATATATCACCTAATTTTTGTCCACTGAATCCTAATTTCAAATCAGTCCTAATTTCCCTCAGCACCCCCTTGACCACATGAAATAAAAGACCTAAAAATACAAAGCTTACTTCAATTTAGTAATTTCGGACTTATGTCACTTTCGTTCCAAACAACTCACGTATAAACTCTCCGGAACCCCCCAAGGGGTGGTTTTCCTCCCGCACTAATTCAAAACTTGACGGAAGTAACGCAGTGCATGATGGGAAGGGAACAACGGGGTTGCATAGCTCCTGTCCCTTCCCTCATTCAAACAGATGGTGAGAAAGACATCTATCCAGGAGCTCTGTTCGGGAGAAGCCTTGTCAAAGAATGGAGGTTATTTGAGAAAACTTTGTTTGAAGGCCACTATCACATAAGTTTTAAAGCTACGATATAACATCGATATAAAAATCGATTTTATTATGTTTAATCAATCATATGAAATTATTACAATTTGATCAATGCAATGAATGATACTTAAATTGATCTCCTGATTGGCAAAATTAATACTGAGCAAAGGATTTATAACAGGAACAATTCAACGTAACTTATAGCACAATAAGTTAAAATTTAATTCAACTGATTCGGTGATCTTTCGATCCCCTTTGTCAGTGCTAAAAGATATGTCAGACAAAAGGAGACATCAAAAGAAAAATAATTTTTTAAATTAAATTTTAACCTATTGCGCAATAAATTACGTTAAACTGTTCCTGCTATGATCTCTTTGTTGTTTTATGATTAATGCAAAAAGCTGCAAAGTAAATCTCAATTATAGTTTTAACGCAAAAGCAGAGTACCTTTTGGATATAATCCTGTTTTGAATTTGTAACAATATTAATATTTGCAAGATCAAATTGTCAAAGGTTGTTTATTCAATGTCTGATCGCAAATTCTAATATCTAATCTAAATATGTCAATCAGGTGTCAGTTCTCAAATTCTGAACTCTTTCCTTTTCTTTCTTTTTTCCTCTAACCATGATTGATTTACAAGTCAATTCTAGTCAGTGAATAACTTATTTACTCAATTTGATGAAAAAGAACTGTTAAGTGTGTGTGAGTTCTTAAAGCTTTTTGAATTTTTCAAAGTTTCATAAAAACTTAAAATTTATATAAAAAGGTTATACTTTTCCAAAGAATATTAGTAGCATTCTGGATGCAAAGGTCATACTCAAAAAAGTTTCTGTATAGTCTTTGTTGTGTGCGAGGCCTTCCTCATCTCTACGGTGATTGGTTGAATGCTCTCAAGTAAAAAAGAAAATCATAATATCAAATGATTTCGTTCGACCAATGAGAAGAGAGATGAACATTGACTTGACAAGGACTAAAGATTCATTAAACTGAACACCGGATAGGGAGATAAAAATTTTTCACTCAGGAAATTATCAAACCATCTTTGGTTGAACTTGTAATTTTAGTTACTTTGCTAGTGTAAAGCAATAGGATTTGATGAATGTAAATTGGTTAAAAATTGTTGCTATTTATATCAGGAATTACTCGTAATTAACTGGCATTGTTTGGTACATTCAACCATCTACCCAAGACCCTCTATATCAGTGTTTCCCAACGTGGGGCGCACGCCCCACCGGGGGGCAATATCATTTTCTAGGGGGGCAGCAATTTGAAAATTTTTAACCAAATTGCCCCCCAGGTGGGACGCAATCCAGGGGGGAAATAAAAAAACTTTTTAAAAAGAAGTTTATCAAAATCTGATCCCATTATCCTATCTGAGAATGCATGTCTGAAATCTGGACTAGTACGTATCAAAACCAAGTTGAAACCATGTTTTTAGAGACTAATTTCCAAACCTTTTCTGAGGGATGACCCAAGATCTCTTTGTTTTTAGAACGCTTATATTCGAAACTTGTTTACATTAGGTTCATCAAAATGCAAATCTTACCAAAAAAATTTATATCCAAAATTTCCCAACTAGGGGTACCAAACTAGTTAAAAACCTGCTTCCTAGAGTCAAATTTCTGAAAATTTGCTGGGGGAGGACCCACAGACCCCCTTGGTACTTAGAACTTAATTACTCATGACTTAATTTAGTTCTTTAGCATGCAAATTCTAACTGAAATTGTTCTGAGAAGCTTCATTAGACTTAATAAATATACATAGAAGGGAGGGGTAAGAAATAATTTTGTCTACCTCTCAAAATATATTTCTATACATGCCACTGAGACCGGGGGGCATAGAAAGTTTAGAAAGGCTTTGGTGGGGCATGGACCGAAAAAGGTTGGGAAACACTGCTCTATATAAAGGCCTCCCAACTCAGCCGTGCAACGTCATAACTTTCACTCATCATTGACGTCACTCCATCGACTTAACAAAGCAATTTTCACTCACGTTTGACGTCATCTTCCGGAGTTGGGTGGCCATGTATATAGAGGGTCTTGATCTACCCCGTACTGACTTGATTCCTATCTACCCTAACCCTAAAGTTGCATTCTGCTTTAACACTGGGTTCTGGTTATAGCGAGTTCAATTTACACATCACAGAATCAAACAAACCTACGACAATTATTCTCACTCATTAATTTCCATCACAAACAAGCAGCCAAAATCAACTCAACTCCTCTAAACGTCACTTCCACTCACCTCAAAAGCACCCGAATATCTCCTATACCCTTCTGAATAGAAAACGATAAAAAAGAGAAGTCTTCGCGATTCCATTCCAACCCAATTATGTCACGCCGGGTGAGAAGATAAAGGAAGCTCCCATTTAAAATTCGTCGTCGATAAATAAAGCCTTATTGCACGGCCAAAGTGAAGTGAAGAGGGAAAATAAGAGAGAGAGCGATGAAAAATCCTCTGAAACACAGAAGGGGAGGCGAAGCTGATTATCGCCTGTCATTAACATCGGAGGCCATGCAAATTCGAAGTGTCGCTGACAGCTGAGGGGGGCGGGAGACGAGGAGGAATTTTACAATTCTATTCCGACAGCCCCACCTTTTGGAGGAAGGGTTGAGGCTTATTTGCATGCGAATTATTGAGTTCGTTCTTTGAGCCGAATGCGCACAGCTTCAGGAGTCAACCAAATACCAAAACATTACAAACTAATAAATGTGGTGTGAAAGAGAAAGACTAAGTGTTCGAAAGGTAATTTGTTTGCATTTTTTTTTTCACAATCAGTTTGAGGTTTAGAGATTTAAGCAATTTTAAGTTTTAAGTGAAATAATAACCAAGTTTTTTTTGTTGATGATTCGCGTTTTTTCACTTGTTTCCTGAAGCTGCATTCTAATGATCTATCCATTCTAATTCCCTAAGTGAACAATGAGTGACGTAGCGATGAAAAAAATCTTGTTTGTTAATAAGATATTGTTTAAGATATGTTACTTTTTTAAGAATTGTTATCTTATTCCATTTAAAAACAAATGGTATTAGCAAAAAAACCGAGTAAAACAAGATTGCATTGAAAATTTTATGAAGATATTTTAACCACTAATTCTCGATACTAATTCTCGATTTAGTCTCATATGAAGAGTACCAGGAATTCTCTACTAATATTACTTTAATTTTATGGTGAAATTGACCATTATGATATCTGGAATTAACCAATAACAACAAAAAAACGTTGTAAAGTTATTTTTTCTGTACACTGAATACTATGAAGGAAAAACACGTTCTACAGGAATCAATTACAAGCCAAGTAGCCAGTTCGAACCAATGGCAAATGTGTCCAAAATTATTTATTGCTTATAATATGCCACATACAGTATACGCCTTCTTCAACTAAGATTTTTTAATTCTAATAGTAAATTAACCTACGATTTATTTAATCTTCAAAGGGAATGTCCAAAACTTAAACAAACCTGTAATTTTCATTCAAATTAGTATTAACATATTTAAAATCGATAATAAAATGAGAATCGTTGTAAAATTTGTATATTTTTTATTGTTTTTACACATTGAACAAACAAAAAATCCATCAAAATAAAGATTTAGTGAACTGAAACTTTCTTTACTTAAAACCTCATTTCAATTTTGATGTCAAAATATGAAACCGGGGTAAAAGTTAAAAATTAATTAAATTTAAATAAGAAATTAATCAAATTAATCCTCAGTTTAAAAAAAGGGAATATGTTCAAAAATCAAGTTTTGATAGTATCGGGAAAAAACCGTATAAGTAATGGAACTTTTATTGTATACTCGCCAAATTTTTACTGTAAATTCAGGACCTTATTTAAAATACAGAGCAACCATAAAAAATATAAATGTATTCACACACACGAAAATATTGTACATTAAAAAAAAGCTGATGAATTTATTCCTTTTTTCAACCTTATAAAATTTTAGCCTTTTCAAAACCTCAAAAATTTCAAACCTTAAAACTAACTGAAATCGACATTAAAATTACATTTCTGCGTAGTTCACAGCATAAAAGTGAGATATAAAAAGACAGTAAGACATAAAATTCAAAATTGTTATGAAACTGAGTCCTTAAGACAGGTATCAATGGAGTAGGAAAATATCAAGGGAGCTAAACATTCACTGGATAAAAAAAGGTAATAAACATTTTAAATGAAAAGCAAATTTTGTATTGTTACAACACGAAGAATAAAAAGGAAAAACAAATTAAATTAAATTTTAAATGTGGACAGCGATTTCACCAAATTCAAGGGGATAATATCTGCGTAAGGGGAGAGTTATTTTTCCCCCTCTTTCCACTCCTCTAACACGATGTGTAGAGCACAGCTTGGAGATTTTTTTACCACAAAAAGTCCATTCGCCATTTTTCGAACTTATTCCCTTTTTTACTTTTACACAGACGCTTCAAACATAATCTTCCACCAAGACGATGTTACAAAAATAGCCAAGTCTGACATCTTTACCCATGTCTTATGACGATCCATCAACTCAATAGATAATAATGCTGAGTCATCATAAACGCATTTTTGCAATTAATCACTTCATAAGACTACCGGCTCAATAGAAAAGGGAACTCGAATCAATTTACTCCAAGTCTAAAATCGTCCCTGGATTCATCGGTAATAATCCAATAATCTCTTCATGAGAGACCGTGCAGTCATTTAGCAATATGAATAAGCATTCCCAATCCCGAGGTGTGGCCCTCGCAATGAAATATTTACGTGGTCATTAGACAAGATGGGAACAGATGACTCCACCGAAGAGATCTGAATGGTAATGGTCCAGATAAAGACGTCGGGGCCCAGCAGATCATGCAAATTGCAACGGCCTTATATAATAACGAGTCCCCAGAGAGCAGCAAAAAAAGGGAGAAATCAGCGTCGCAAAAGCTCATTGATTGGATTCGCTGTGACACAGATTCTTAGACTTTCCGTGATTGGAATAAATGGGATGAGGTACGGACACTTTAATTAGAGTCAGCGAAGAGTTGTCTGATGTCGAAGCCGCCCTTGGAAGACGGCTTGCTTCGCCGTCGGTGAAAGCGAAGGAATTTGTTTTCTGTTGTTGCGCTCTTTGACATTTTCTTTCTCCGATTAGATATCTAGTGTCACGACGTTGTTCGAGAAGCTTATAGCACGGCGGTGGAGGTGAGGAGTTTTCTTTCTGGAGTTGAGATTCTTCTGGAATCCACTGCAAACGCTCTCCACACAAAAATAAACGCATTTCAGAACACCTTTTTTGTCCCTAAGTTAACAACATTGCAAATGCGTGAAACACGTTTGTAACAAGTTAACACAATGTAAACACGATATTTAATACTTCTATACTCAAAAGCGTTGCTATTCTGTAGCAATGAGTAGAGAATGATGTGTTGCAGATGGTTTGTGTGAAAGTGTGTTGAAAAGTGAGGAAAAGAGTGTTGTGAAAGTGTTGCTAGAGACAGAAAATATATTCTTATGGTGCTGCGATCCAAATTTTTCCATTTCAGATTTTAAACATATTTAGAAACTATTTTCAGACCACATTCCTGTATATCAAGGAATGTGGTCTGAAAATAGTTTCTAAATATGTTTAAAATCTGAAAAGAACACATTTCCAACACTTTTCAAACATATCCAGAACTCTATCACAACACAATACGGGGTGTCAAAGTGTTCTATTTTAACAGTACAACCGGAAGTGTTGTTATTTTGGGGACAAAAAAGTGTTCTTAAATGTGTTTATATTAGTTTTATTTTTCTATGGAGAGCGTTTGTGCAGAGTGGAATGATTCGGTTGTGTTGATAGGTAGAACACTTTATCACCTTATTGTGTTGTGATAGTGTACTGAAAATGTTTGAAAAGTAGAAATGTGCAGTATCCAGGAGTATTTAATGTTTTCTAAAAATAGTGTTGTAAAATATGTTTAGAGTAACACAGATATGTTTAAAAAGATTTTCTGAACATATCTGTGTTGTAAAAATTGAACCACAGCAACAGTATAAGACACATTTTCTTTCTCTATAGCAACACTTTTACAAATCAAATCTTTCCCACACAACAAAATCGCAATACAATCAAAACACCTTTGATTAGAAGTGTTCTTTATAGTTTGATTACTTACTGTTGCAAGTGTTTCACGTATTTGCAGTGTAGCTGGAGAAGGATTTAGTGATGTGTTGTTTCACCAAGCCAAAAATACCTATCTGCATTTTGGTCATTTGCCCTTACCACAGAACCAGTAGTTTAATATAAAAATCGATAAAATCAATATTAAATAAAAAATAAATAACTCCTTAAAAACAGGAACTCTGCAACGTAATTTAAAGGGGTAATTTTTTAACCACATTTTTAACCACATCCTGATATATCCCTGGTATATGCAGACATAACTTTTCTTTCCAACTTCTTTTTAAATGCTATGGAAAAACTCAAAGAACAATACTTAAGGAAAGATTCTGTTAGAATAGGAGTTAGCAATAATATGAGTTTATTATCTATAGGAGTTTTGCAAAATTAAAGTTGGTAAATCTATCGACAATTAAAAAATCATTTATCCTTTTAAATGAAAAAAAATAAAAGCTTCCCCATTTTAAAATTATATAATTTCTGGCTATCTCAATTCAAGCAAATATGCATACAAAATACTTTTTTAAATATTGAAATAGATTCACTACTTATTATACAAAAAGAACAGTTTATTGAATAATTCAGAAGGTTTTCTTAAATAACTAAATTTTTAATCCAACCAAAATAAAATAAAACCAGATTAAATAAAGCAATCAAATCAAATTATTGATGAGACTAAATCTGTACTTACTTTGCTGATTATGAATAGCTCTAAAACACGGAAATTAGATGGAAATAGGTTAAAGAGCTGTGATAATCTGCATGGATTATTAAAAGAACCTAGTGAATGAACCTTGGCTTGACAACACACACCTGTAATTAAATATTATTTATCTCAATAATAATTAAAACAACATCAAGAACTGCGCTTTTATAATTGCTTTAGGAAAGAGGGGAAACGGTAGGTTTTCAGTCCAGTTTAGTTAAATAGTTTAATACACACATTTCCTTACATTTAAAAATTGATTGTTCTATTTAGATTTTAGAAAATTATAAATGTATTACTTGACTATATTTCTTGCACATGACAAGAATAAATTTAATTTTAATCGATTTCTTTAAATGCAAGAGATCAACAATGAGCTGAAAACATCTAGACCGATGAAATAACTACTAAAATCTATCGTAATTTAAAAACAACCAAAGAGGATTTAAAAAAGTTAATAAAAAACTAGAGATGGGAATGGCCGGAAAAAAACCGGAAACTTTGGGAAAAAAACCGGTTTTTTTCCAGTTTTTTTCCGAAGGGTTTATTTCTTTCCGGGAAAAATTGAAAATGCTTATTTAAAATACTTTATTTAGAATTTATATAACCGATCTCAATTAAAATATTATTTAGATGATATTCTCATACAATAAAGTAGTACTTAAGAATGAAGTTTTAACCATATAATAATCATTTTTCCCCAAAAAATGTTGGATTCCACTCGGGAAAAATTGAAAATTTTTAAGTTTGTATGCATTTAAAAACTTTCTACATTCACATTCTAATGTTATCACATTTGATATTTTTTTTATGCTCAATATTTCACATGAACACAAATTTGGAAAAAGTAAGCTGCAAGATAAATTAATTTAATATCCTAGTGTTTTTTATTTAACTCTCTAAAAACAAAAATAATTATGCAATGCAAATTAATATCAATCATACCAATTAGGATTAGAAGAAATTTAAATTTGATATTCTTATATATTAATATTATAAAATGCAGCACTTTAAAAATATTTTAATCATTGAATCAGATTGTCTAACAATCATAAGCATATGAAATGACTTACTACTCCTTCAAGTTTCTCTGCTTTATCTGAATTTTAAAAAAAATTAGATGATTTCAAAGTTTGGAATTATTGGAGGCTTTTTACGGGGTTGCTTAAAAATATTTATGGTGTATGAGTATTTATTGAACAAAGAACACATTAATATCATGAAAATAATCAATAAAAAAATAAGTTCCTAAAATATTTGAACAAAACAATGAACGATTTTTAAAAATTTTTTTTATTAATGACTTCATTTTTTAAAAAAATGTCAGAATGTAATTAAAACTTCTCAACCTTTCTAAGAAAACATGATTGCAATGATTATGTGCAAAAGGTTAGGATCAATTATGTATATTGATGTTAAATATTATAGCAAACACATCTGTTATTTGTTATTGGATCATGTTATATACAAAATTAATTCATCAAAAGTACTTTATGTTTAGTAAATAAATATTAAATTAATGTTATTTATTAAAATCACATGTTTTATATTTATGTTGCATATATTATTTTATAGTTATAAAAACGGTATTTTTTAAAAAATTACTCGTAAAATGCTGCATATTTTTTTGGAAGAATTATTTTTAATTAATTTTTAATGATTTATAATATATAATGACTAAGGATTTTTTTTATAAAACGAATGATTATTTAGCTTCTAAAAAAATATGTAAACAAAAACCGCTCTTTTTCTATGCAAAAAGGTCAATTTTTCCGACTTTTCCAATTTTTCCGGAAAAAAACCGGTTTTTTTCCTGTTTTTTTCCGCCTTCCCAAAATTTCCGGAAATTTTCCATCTCTATAAAAAACTAAAAATTATAGTCTCATCCAAATATGAAAAAACCTAGAACATTTGTGTATTCTTTATTTGGTCATTTAAGTAGATGATAAAAGGTGTATTTGAAGAATTTAGAGAATCCTGTATTAGCTAATTATTGATATACTAGAAACGATATCTAGGTTAAAATTCATGCTAGTATTTTGTTTGCTAGATACAGCCAAAAAACTAGCAAAACTTTTGCTAGTACTACCAAAGCCATTTGCAACCCAAGGTGTGTATTGACCCACTATTGTTGGTATGCTATTGATTCGTATGTTAGTATACTAGCATCGCATGCTATCTAGCATAAAAAAGCATGCACTAGCATAAAAACTAGCATACCTAGCAAGAACTAGCATATTTTCTATGCTTGTAACAGCATAAATTTTAACCTGGGTACAACTAAAGAAAATTATCTTTAAAAATGAAGTTCTTTTGTTTACTCTTCTTTTTTTCTTCCCTCAACATTCCCAACATCCGAAATAATAAAAATAGTAGACCATTGTTTATCAAAGGTGTGACTCTCGAAATCTTTCCAAACCATCGACACAGCTTCCCATGGACATCAATTCGCCCAAAATTCTATGAAACGCAAACCTCACAAAAAAAACCAAAACTTCATCGAAAGAGAAATTCATCGAAAAAACAACCAGGAGGAGGTCATCAGCCAAAAGACAACCGCGGGACAACAAAAGCGCATCAAACAGCGAGCGGAGAGAAATTTGCCTGATTGGCGGGGACCTTCCACTAACTACAGCGCCAATCCGGTCCTATGGCGCAAAAAAACAATGGGATGGAAGAGCTATCAAGACATAATATTAACTATTCGCGCAAGGAAGAAGAAAGAAAAAAACCCGCTCCTGTTAAAAAGAGAGCGTTCCGTACACACACCATGACATGATTGATTTCGCACTTTCTGGGTGGTCCGAGCATCATTCAGTTCCCTCTGCTAACAGCTTTCTAGGGTTGCCGCGTGAAGGGGCCCATCCTTGGCGACCTTTCTCTCTTTGCAAGTGTTGAACGCGTTCTCATGCTTAATCAATCATACTAATGAACTGGTGGGAAGCTTGAAACAACGAACTGCGCCAGACATCAAAGGAGGTGGGTTTCATGATGTGCAGACTGGTCGCAACCATATGGCTTGTCGGGCCCGACAGGCCCGGGGGCTGTTGGGTGGTAATTAAGGCCTGATGATGAGATGGATTTTGATGTCGTGACTGCCGGGGCCCTCCAGGAAATGCTAACTAGCTGCGGAGGTCGGCTAGACCACAAAAGGAGCCGAGATGGCTTGATAGATGAGGGAGAAATGTAAAAAAATGTTGAATTGAGTTGCTGGAGGAAGATTCGTTTTCGATAGAAATGACGAGCATAATCGTTTTCATCCGTATTGATGTGGGTAGAAGAAGAACCAACCCTGAAGGGAAGACGGTTTCGGGCGTAAAGGTTCAAAAAGCTCTCTAGGTAAATTACAGGGTATTAGCAAGGATCTCTTTTACAGAATTGAATAAAAAAATTTTTAGAGTGAAAAATGCAAAGATAAATGAGAAAATGCACATTTCATTGAAATAAAAAGATGACTGATCAGGATAAGAACGCTTTTTTAAAAATATTAGAAAAGGTAATCACATTCTTATGTATTTATGAATTAGATACTACTATTTCACTTTAAATATCTATTAACTTAAAGCATGCTCGAGCTCGATATTGCACTCCCAGATAGTGGCGGATCCACGAGGGGGCGATTGGGGCAATCGCCCCCTCAAAAGATAGCAAATGCACTTGGTGCACATAATGGGATTTCACAAAATCCCCAGATGTAGGGTTCAAAATGCATTAAAACACTACTTCCGACGGAAAATTTGAAAAAAATTTCTACGGCTGGACCCTCCAAACCTCCATTTTTGCTGAAAGCTACAAAACTTTGCAGCCTCTCCTCCCTCCAAAATTTAGAGCAAGTGAATAAAGCGAGTTTAACTCCTGTTTTCAAAGGCGAATCTCCTATAATTTTGTGAAAGGAGGAAATTATAGGAGATTCCCTTAGACCTCCTTTTGTGCTTGCCCCCCCAACTCGAAAAATATTTGTATTTACGCTACTGCAATCCTGTAAGTGTTCCAAAAGGCTGGCTACCACAGGCAAAAAGAAATAATTTTGAGCTAATCCCTCCACAAAAAAATTAAAGTCAAGCTACGGGTCTGGAGCTAGGACAGAATCGACCCACTCAAATCGAGTCTCTGGGTCCTCCACAGTTCCCAAAAAAATATAGGTATATAGGATGGTATGGAATAGTATACGATTAAAAAATAAAAGGGGAAATGTTTTTAAAGGGGAGGTATCTCCAAAATACCCTCTGGACTACGCATCTGATTACATAAATTTAAATCTGTAACAGCTCTAAATATACTTAAAAAAAAACAAAAGTTATTAATAAAAAATACTTTGAACTTTTGATGTCCCCATCCTTTCGAAAGAATCAATTATTCTAAATAAAGAAAACTAATAACTAAATGGCAAGTCAAAATTTTAATTGATTTAAAAAACCACAATTCATGTTAAATTAATTCATATTTATACAATCACAAATAATTCATAAATTTTTTAAATGTATGTAAAAATTCTTTAGTAGAATTAAGTAGGATTTCTTTCACAATTTTTATGTTGGAAAGCTTAAAAAACTTAAAAAATAACTGAATGTTTTTCTCAAAAAATTTAAATATCATATAAAACACACATTCAAAGATCCATCAAACTAATATATTTATTCTCAAATGCTTTTTGTTTAGCCTTGGGAGCCATAACAACCACTCAGAGGCATTTTCCCATGGCACCTGATGAGATAAAATTGACAAAAAGCCCGATCGCTATCTGAAACGATACAGAGTAGAAACACAAGAGAGACAGAGAGAAACAGCCTCGGAATAAAGGATTGTAAATTTTGTTCTCTGCTGAGCCTCACAGCACCTGTGATCTTTTCCTGTCAACCGCGAAGCGACGTAACAATTGCGATTTAAGCGAGCCACATTAATCTCCATCTATAGTAGCTGCTCTTTAATACACGTGAGATAAGATAAGGTAATGGATTGACGAACTAACACATATACGAAATATTCATTTTAGATAAAAGTGATGGATAAAAAGTACTTTAACTAGCTATATCGATATTGATGTCCGACCTGTGATCTGCAAAAGTGATTTATTTTTAGAGATAGTTTAAGGCAGCGGTCGGCAACTGGCGGACCGCGGTCCGCATCCGGACCGCGTGGGGTTATTTTGCGGACCGCCAAACGTTTTAAAAATCACTAATATGTATTTTTACACTTCAAAAGTTAGTTTGCCCCCCTTATTAAGCCGCAAATTTCAAAAAATTTCCTGGGTAAACCCCCCAGACCCCCATTTTTAATGTGAAAACTTCTAATAGTATTAAAACAAGCGGGTAGCATACTCAAATTACATCGTTGTAAAAATATATGTCATTTGGAAGATAACAATTTAAAGTAGTAATAGTTAGTAACTTGTTTTTTTCTCCGGATCTCGATGAAAATTTTCAAAATTATTTGGACTCCACGTAAAATTACTTGCCGACCCCTGGTTAAGGGCTTGAAAGGTTTGTAGTAGATGTTTCAGAGTAGGTTAATAGTCTAGTTAGGGAGCATCAGGATATATATCTAAATGCATCATTGATATTTTAAAAACGTATTAAAGTGAATTCCATACCCTCTCATAAATTTTAGTTTCCCATCTAAAATATTTTCTTGAAGTATAAGAATGATTCTTATAATATCTACCTAATAAATGGGTAATACCTGTATTTTTAAAAAGAAAATTTCCTAATACAAAGAGTTAATAAAATGTAGTTTTAAGACTTAATGAATAGGGAAAACTATTTCCGATAAATTGTTACACATTGCATGGCACAGATAAGGAAATTCTGCCAGGAGGTTCAAATTATACAGAATTCTTTTGCAATAAGTAATTTGAAAATTGTAGGAAATGTTTCATTTCAAAACAGGGAAATTGGGCCAGCAGCATAGTATTCCGGTTTTTTTCCTGATTAAAGTACATTTATCCCAAGGGGTAACCATAGTAAATAAGATCCCATCAAAGCGATCATTGTGCTTATACAACTATAGTGCATGGGCTTTAAAAATGCGCAACTAAACATTAGTCAAATTTTGTAATCAGCGAATAAAATCTATCTGAAGATATTCTCGGAACTCCTATGTCATAGTTTCTATGAATAAATAGAAATCTCGTGTAGTAAGAACCAAATCTTCCTACAGAAAGGCCAATCGTCCTATATGCTGGTTTGGTTACTCCGTATATTTTAAATTTTACGTATATACTTCACAGCAACGTTTCCTGAACCCAGTACGTCACTACGCGGAAGGAGAAAGTGAGTAAACACAAAGCCTGTTGGGTTGATAGGAGGAATTTCGATACGCGAATTGTGAAAAAAGACACCATTTATACATGGGTTTAACTAAATAATCATATTTTAAAATTGACGTTCTTCATTTCACTCGAAATTCAGACACTGCGATTGGAACTACTTTGTTTGTTAATGACGTAGTAGGTTCAACTTAAGTTGCTGATGTCTATAGTATAGAAACGCATCGACCAACCTTATTAAGCAGCAAAATTATCTCAGGGAGAAATCGTTATAGCTAGAATGCCTTGAAGCATTCAGTTATGATGTCACCATGGGACCTCGACCAACATGCATTAAATTTCTTCTCCATACACCTCCAGTCAATTTTCCATCATCCCTAAAATAAAATAAAAAAACGGAACGGGTTAATCGATGATTTATGCGCACGGGAGCTAACAACCGCATTAGTAGTTAGCACCAGCCACCGTCTGGACACAAAAACAAGCGATTTTAATTCGTCATTAATGCAGATTTTAAGGCTAAGTAGTTTCCGCGGGCCGTATTTTACGCCTTTGCCTGTGTTGTCAGCGTGCCCCTTATTAAGTTTTCAACTCGAAGCATCGGTTTCCTGCGAAAGTGCATCCGGTTTATGCGTCTCACGTCTCTCACGATGAGAAATGTGTCTCTTAACTATCGCTCTATCGCACCTGAAGCTTGTAGAACACGCTTTTTCAATGTTGCGAACTGCGGCGATATCTGGAGGACTTCTCTATCCAATTTATGTTCCTACTAACAACTGCGAACCTCAGGAATTTCAGAGGAAACTCATTATATTCCCTCAGCTTTTTTATTCAAATTTGTAAATTGGTATGTCAAGACTCATTCAGACTTATACAGTAAAGCACCGTTTATACGTCTCTCATTTATACGTCTTATACATTTATACGTCGTTTTCGCTAAGTCCCAATTCATTCAAATAATCAAAATTGTTTTCAATTATACGTCTTTTCATTTATACACCGTTTTACGTCGGTCCCTTGAAAGACGTATAAACGGTGCTTTACTGTACTAACTTTTGAGGAATCATCCCCCAAGTGAAAAGTGTAAACTGGTGTAAACAAGCGTTTCACTCCTTACTCCTTCACATTTGTATGGTAAACTAAGCGATTCATAAGAGTGAATCACTCAGAATGAATATTGAGAGTGAAACAGTATTTAAATGAGCCTTAAGTAAAACGGTTCCCTATTTGACCTGTTGATATAAATATTAAGAAGAACAAAATTTTGATATTTAGATAAGCACATGAATTAGGGTTTCCTTCAAAGTAATTTTTGTAAGATGTTGCATTGCAATAACTCAAAATTTCAATAATAATTGGTCTGTAAGAGCAGTTCCATAATTGTTCTCTCCATATAGTACGACACCAAAAGCAGTATCAAATACTCAATAGACTCAGGTTGACTTTCTAGCATGTCCTCATGAGTAGCTAATTTATAGTAGAGGAGAGGAGGGTATTACGGAACACCCTTTATATATTTAAGAATAACTCTATTGGTTTTTAATAAAAATCCACCTAATCATTTTAAGTACATACTATAACTAATGACAATGAAGGACCAATGGTCAAATAAATCAACATTTATTTTTTTAATCAAAAAATGCCCTTTAAGAAAAAGTTACAAATGGAGGGTAATATGGAACAGTTGGGTAATATGGAACAGTCGGGTAATATGGAATAGTTGGATTTACATTGGAAACTAATTAAACCTTAGAGAACATAGTTAATCTTAACTATAAAAATATATTTAACAATTTACGTTAAAATACTTTTGTCCATGAGTCTATTTACAACAGTCAAAAACATAATCGTCTTTTTCTGACCCTTTGCTTATGGAATATTCCATAATACCCGACAGGCCATCTTGTACTATGAACCCCTTTTACTGACCGATAAAACATGGATAGCTAAAAAAAGACTGCAGTATAAGAAACTACTGATCTTTTAATGTACATTATGCCTAACAACAAGATCAAAGTCTCATAGTTACTGGTAGGTTCAAAGGTTTGAACATTTACCGTCAAAAACTTTCGAAAATCCTAAAACACACTTTGCTTTGCTGCGACTGATCAGACAACAACAAGAAGCTTAACTCTTTGCGCACTGCATCATGGGGGATTTTTTAAGACTTTCGTGGCATTGCCACGTGATGGCAACAAGAGGGGGAGCAGAAACTCAGGTGTTCCATATTGCCCGACTATTCCATAATACCCTCCTCTCCTCTATCTTGTTATTAGAAGAGAAGGGACTGAAATTTTTTTGAAATAGAAAATTTTTCATTCAAAACCTTTTGTTGGAAATTATTTTTTAAAGTTGGGATACATTGTCTTCTTTTACAAATTTTTCTTTGTAACCTTAAATGGAACTGTTCAAATAGTCCGACTTAATGAATAAAACAAACGCCTTTTGCTTTAACAATGTTTTAGAGAGAGAAATATTTTTACTACTCAAGCAGTGTGTGTACAGGACAAATTTTATTTACTTCTAGTTGCAGTCACATAAACTTAACAAAAATTTTATAAGAGCTGTTCTTTCAAGAGTACAGTGCTGTGAATAATCTCAAGAAAAGTTAACCACTTAATTATCAGTATAGAGTCTTCTTCGAAATTTTTATTGATAAAATAGACCTGATCAAGATACATCTGGCTCAAAGGGTAAACTATAAAAATTCAATACAAAGCAACAATTCGCGAATAACCTTCTTACACAAACACATCAAAATTCTCAAGCGTCCAATCCACACGCCTATTCCATTCCGACATAGCATTGCATCGTAAGGTATACATAACAAAACCCTCAAAAAAATCTAGAACCTTCATCGACTTAATTCTCACCATCTGACTTATCAGCGCCCGGGATCCCGTTCAGTGGCATCCCGTTTTTCTCCAACCACGGCTGCTCGAGATTAAAGCCGGAGATTAGAAGAATTCCTCGCAATATGGAGCTGTCTTTCGAGATACGAGAAATCCCGCCCCCTCTCAGAAATTACACACCGGCGAATATATATTGAGGCATTCCCCAGAGAAAGAAAGCCCATCAGTAGGGGAAGAAAGAAAGCGAGCAAAAACTATGGAAAAAACAAGGGGATAATATGAAAGTGTTTTTGATGTGTGGTCCTTGTCGTTTAACATCATCAGAGAGGTGGAAGTTTGAGACGTGTACTATTGTATTGAGAGTTTTGGGTGTATTTAAAAGTATGGTAAGCGTTTATTTTTTTAAAAGGGGCCAAGTTTCGGGGTAAACTAAAGTATTTGTTAATCTTTACTTGTTAATATCAAGTGTTACTCTTTGTCGTTTACTTTTGAGTTTAACTCCATTTAAACTGCAAACTCTCCATAACAAATTTAAGAACACTTTTTCAAAACGATTAACAACAGTTTTGTTGTGTTGTTAGGTATAAGAACACTTTATCCACCTTATGGTGTTGTTATAGTGTTCTGAACACTTTTTAAAACGATTAACAACAGTTTTGTTGTGTTGTTAGGTAAGAACACTTTATCCACCTTATGGTGTTGTTATAGTGTTCTGAACACTTTTTCAAAACGATTAACAACAGTTTTTTTGTGTTGTTAGATAGAACACTTTATCAACGTTATGGTGTTGTGATAGTGTTCTGAATATGTTTGAAAAGTGTTGGGATCCCAACACTTTTTAAACATAAAAATAGCCATGTAAAATGCGTGTATTAGAATCTGAAAGTGTTCTTGAATTTGGATCGAAACACTATAAATATAAAAACACAGTTCCTGATCGGAAATTTTTAGCGACGCTTTTACAACACTATTTTTTCTCACACAACACTTTTGCAACCTTATCGCATTACAATGAGAAAGTTGCATGATTTTCTTTATTTTTTAATCGATTCTTCTCGCAAAAATAAGCAACTACCCAAAATTTGAGGCCAATCGAGAAATTTTTTGATTGCCATAAAAATTAATAAGAATCCCCTTTTTAAAAGCGCTCGAAAACGCCGAGTTTGGATGTGACGTCATCTTACAATAGGCATTGTTGAAAAGCAATGGAGTTAATGGTATTATTGTATTGTTGACGTCATCCTACAGTTTAAGTTTAAACAATAAACGTTTTCAATCACGTGTTTTTTTCTCGACTTTTAAATTAAAATATTTAATTACCTGTACATTTTTTTGAAAAATTGACTAGATATTTCATTTTACCATACAAAAAACTATACGGAACACTTGTTTGTTTTTGAAAATCTGACACATACAACTTCCTTATTGAAACCCCTTTTTATCGAAAGTGTTAATTATTGGGTTTATTTATAGCGTTGCAAAAGTATGCTTCACCCATTTGTGTACACAGCGCATCAGTTTAAACTAGCTAAATTGCTTTTCGAAAATGTCAATTAAAGAGGTGAGTAGAAGAAAGAAGTATGTGACATTTGGATAAAAACTTTTTGTAAGGGATGAATTGAGACTTACATTTCGGTGATGGCACCATCTCTCTAGGACAGAAATAACAGTGTCATATGCGTGACCCCAAAAGACTCTAACAAAAAAAATTAAAGGCTAAGTATAGCTTTTAGTTACATATATCCTCTCTTCTTCCACTTATGCTTTCAATTCCTTGAATTATGTATAGAAAAATTGTTTCAGGAGATAATCATTAAAATATCAGCTTTATTCTAATCCGACTTCCCAATATGAATTATTGATGTTAAGTCTTTTTTATACATTGTCTATACTTTAAAATTTAAAACTGCTAAATTGATTTGGTGTATTAAAGGTTAAGCTATTTTTAAGATGTTAGCGTAGGTTGTGAAGTTAAATTTGATCTATATTTCATTTAAGCATTGTGTTTCGGTAGTATTTAATTATTTTTATATCAACACATTAAATTATCTTTACAAAAATCATAATAAAAATCTAGTTAATTATAAAAAAAAGTAATCAAAAGTCATTCAAAAAAGGTACAAAAAATAATGAAAAAAAATTAATAGTGAATTGAGCAATAGAATAAAATTTTAGAAAGAACCTAAATTTAAAACTGAACACATGATTAATGCAATGTAATAGCTCTCAGTAATAAACAATTTAACTGTTGGGGTATTTTTTAGTTATTCACAGTAATTTAATATACCATCTCATAATATCTAATTCCAAATGAAAGTCTACATAATCCATCGATTCTACTGTAAACTTCAATTCAAATTAAAGTGGATGGATAAAAAACCTGCTTTTTTCCGCCGATGAATCGGAAAAGACGGAATCGTCTTGTGTGGTCAAAGATGAGAAGCGTTAATATGATGTCTTCGTAATTGTGAGAACCCATGGAAGCGCAACGGTAGTTTTAAAGATGACTTCTCTCTAGATTTGTTGGTAGGAATTGTTTTTGTTTTCCATGCTCTTACAGATATGTTCGATGTAACCTCTTTCAAGCCAGATGTTTTTAGTTCATCAATGAAAAAGGTTTAGTTTTCTTTTCTTCGACACATTAGTATTAATTTGTTATGAAATAGCGCATTACTTGTTTGAGACATTTTAAATTTAAACCGTTAAAAAAGATATGTGAAAAGCAAATATAAACACCTCCCACATAGTTCATGATTTTTTTATGATTAATTCCTATTGTTACAGATAGTGTACAAGTGGGGTTTTTTTTGCCTTTTTTAGGGATAATAGTTTTTAAATACATTTTGTAAAGTTGTTTTTCTTGCACTTTTTAAACAGTTATAACTAGACGTATATAAACATGGAATAAGGCTAATTTTTTTCACGATTTTGTTTCTTTTAAATAGACGTGCAACATAACCAAGTTACACTTTTTTAAATTTGCAATTGAAAAAGTTTGGAAATTGAAAAAAAACAATGGATTAATCGAAATGTTTTTCGTCAGAAGTGTTTATTATGGTGTTTACTTAGTATTGCAAATGTGTTTCACGCATTAGCAGTGTACTTAATACTTAAAGTTGTCTCAGTACTTGTTTTTCTTCGATTGAAACCTGCGGATTCTTGTATTGTGAAAGGCACCTTTCTACGCTTCTCAGCCGCCCTCCGAAGAAAGACAACCGCAGTAAGCAAGCACACAAGGAAACATTCAAAAACCCACGAAAGACAATTCCATAAATCCTCCAGCGAGGATCCTTCGCCAGCCCGTCTCCCCATCCGTCACCCGACCCCTCATCCCGGGCTTCCCTCGTCGACATAACTCGTCGACCTCCCACGAAAACTGCGAATCGCGGTAACGAGGCCTCAATTAAACCACTCTCGTCCCTCTGTCAACGGCTCAATTAGAAGAAGTAAAGGCAGAAACGCGACGCCCGATGAAGCCAACCTAATGAAAAGGGCACGATCATCGGCGAGAAGCCCGCGAGGAGGTAGAGAGAGAGAGAGAGAGAGCTAATATCGATCCCGCGGCAGACATACCTGAGAGCACCTTCTCTCCGGCTTTCTTCACCAATCCGCGATTAATCATGTGGGCTTTGCGAACCGTGCAGGTGGAAGGTATAGACGGAGCGTTGGGTTCCTTAAGTGAAGCTCCCGTAGCCGTGTACCACTGTAAAAAAACTGTTGAAAAACAGAAAGTTTCAATAAAAATGACTTCATGTTTACTGGGATATTCTGTCATCATGTAACATTCCCACCGCACTTCTATTTATTTTATGTAAAAAAACAGCTTTTTTTCTAGTTTTTTAGCTTATCTGTACTTAAACAGAAAGTTTCAGTTCGTAGAGAAAAAAAACATCTTCGGATAATTTTTACGTTTACTGAATCCTCGTTGGAGCAGCGGAAGCGTGCGTGCTTAGCATCCGGTAGGTCGTGGGTTCTATCCCCGGTTATTGATTTATTAAAATTACAAAAAAAACCAGCTAAAATAAGTCGACACGCATGCGCACAAGCAGAAAATTACTGTGAGGCAAAAGAAAAAATATGTAGCTCACTTGACAGAAAGTTTCTTTTTACAGCATTTACCTGTAGGTTACAGCTTTTTTCTGTTTACAGGATTTTTCTGCTTACAAAACTTTTCTGGGAACTTTTGCTGCCAGAAATTTTCTGTTTTTTTACAGGATTATTTTTTACAGTGTACTAAGAAGTGAAACTTGCTCTATCGCTAAACTAGTACTATCGTTAAACTAGTACTGTAGGGACCATGAAGAAATTTTATATTTAGACAGGCTTTCATTTTGCTGTAGCTGGCTATTCCCGCAAACTTTACAGAATTAAT
Organism: Tetragnatha versicolor; assembly: GCA_024610705.1. NCBI lineage: Eukaryota > Metazoa > Arthropoda > Arachnida > Araneae > Tetragnathidae > Tetragnatha > Tetragnatha versicolor. The sequence continues at coordinate 21,273,632 of JANDEH010000011.1, read as the reverse complement.
GGATATGGACAAAAAGAACGCAGCAATCAAAACTAAAGAATAATGAAGTTTATAAAATCTTTTGAACCCCTTGATCCAGATTGACATTTACCACAAACAAACAGCAAAAAAAGAAGAAGCTACTAAGTATAGTCAGAAAATGTCTTTAGAACTTCAACTTCATCCCTTGCCAGTTCCATGGAGAAATATCGTTATATAGACAGTATCGTTACACAGGTGTTTTCGAAAAATTGGTAATGGAATTGCTTATTTCTTTTGGAGGAGGTTAAAATATACGTGAGGATACGCCGTTCCTCAAAAATGTTTGGACCATTACTCGAAATACTTCAGCCCCCCCCCAAAAAAAAAAGTAAATATGATGTTAAGATGAGTTGTTTGTTCTTTTGGAGTGAAAGTTACCTTATTGAATATTATATCAGTATGTTTTCCTTTGAAAGCTACCGTATAAATGCCATTCTAAAAAAACAGAAGCAAAGACGAGTGCAAAGGCTTTCCAAATTTTACTTCGTAGTTCAGTTACTAAAAGAACGATTGCTCCCATAAATACCCATGTAAATGTAAATGAATCACAAATATCATGATAAAAATATGAAGAGTTCTTTTAATGTAAGGGGAGGAATTTTAAATAAAAATATCAAAACAAATGAAACTATCTGTCTCAAAAATACCGTTTATCTTATCCAATCAGCAGAGGTACAACAGAAATCTAAATTGATCCTTCTGATAGTGATTATAAATGAAAGTTGTATCTTTTTACCATTTATGACTCCTTCATTAGGTAATATTGGATAAGCTTTTTACGTAACAAATTGGAAAACGCCAATGATTGAAAATTACCAGGTGTGTATGTAGGAAACTTTACTTTTGCAATAAGACTCTGGTAAAAATGCTCCATCCTCTTATAGAATTTAAGCAGGATTTTTTTACATTGAGGTTTTTCCCCTAAAATAAAGGCTCATTCAGACTTATCACTTTTTGTGTTGATTTTGGGGGATTCATCCAAAGTGAAAAGTTTGAATTGGCGCATTTCACTAACTTCTTTACATTTCTATCCAGATTAACGATTCACAAGAGTGAATTACTCAGGATGAACAGTGAAACCGTATGAATGAGTCTCTTTATGGCACTTCCCATGTCAACAATATCTTTTCACCAAACTTAGGGCCGGATGCAACTACGTTCTGTGACGTGCTAAAGAAGCGTATATCACCTAATAATGATCGCCCAAGAACGCCTGCTCAGAAGGTGGCGTTCTACGACGATCGGGCTGACGTTTTCCTCCTGATTGGTTGAAGCGTTCCATTACGTAGCAAGATGCGCGGAGAGCGGGAAAGGCAGGGTACAATCAAATGCACGTGGTTCAATGACGTAGTTCGTGACGTTCTTGAAAACCAATCAGCGGCATGCTGGAAAAATGACTCAGGACAACGATAGTTGAGTTGTTTGGAAGTAGGATTCGACCGGTCTCAAAATCGTCGCAAAACGTAGTTGCATCTGGCCCTTAAGTATACATCATTTTCCTTATTGGTCTAACGAGGGCTAACATCCCATGCTCACCCTATCCCACACTCTTCCCACGTTTCGAACGGCGTTTTTCTTCACGAAAGCGATCGATAGTCGTTTTACTTTGTAGTCAGTCCCCTCCCCTAATGGAATTTTTTCGCGTTCGCCAACTCGATATTCGATGTTGTTTTCCACGAGAAGAAAAAAAAATGTGCGATTGTGTGCTCCGGAAAACGCCCTTCGCTTTGCCGCTGCCCCGGTGATAAATCTCTCCCTCCGCGTCGCAAGGGAAAAAAGAGGGCTTTTATCAAATATTTGGATTCTAATTAACGGAGACTAATTAAGTTAATCGTGACTTACTCGATGAAATTTTAATTAAGCAGTTGCTCCGTCGCGGAGGATATCGGGAAATTAATAAACAATCCCACCAGCTGCTTGCGCCCACAGTCTTAGTGGGGGGCGGGTTCAATATTGCCTCGTTGGGGAGATTTAGGAGGATGATGAGATTGATTCAGATGGCCCCCTGGAGCATTTTCTCCCAAGAATGATTGTGCAGTGATTTTCAGCTTCATGGGTATCGGTTTTGTTGTTATAAATATGGATTTCCGTTTTTTTTTAGCTTCTTACCGTTTTCGAGATGAGTTCTTTTTAGACAAATGAATGGTGTATAACATTCTATGAATGAAGCTCATGAGGAATCAGTTAGGAAGATACTTTTGACAATAAGAGAAAATTATATGCATGCACTTATAAATTGCAAAGTTCAGTTATTCATGAATGTTTTTAACATGCATGTTAAAAACATTATGTAAGAACAATGATCCTGTTAGTGTGAAAAGCATTAATTTTAATGAGATTTCAAAAAGAAATTGGGTTTAATTCCGTTAACGTTCCCGCTAAATATCGGCAAGCTCTTTTGAACGCCTTATAGGTTCTAATATTGACAAATTTTTCTGATTTTTATCGGTAAACTGAACAGTTATTGATCTAAACATTTTAATCTATGAGTATATTACTACGGTATTTAGGGGGAACGTTAACGGAATTTAACCAGAAATGGTTTTATAAAAAACTGTAAAGATAATTTAAAGCATATTATAAGTGGGAAATGACTTAGAAGAACTTTAAACAGCTTATTATTTGCTTATATGAAATAATAATAAGAATGTGTGGGAATCGCAAAAAAAATGTAGGATTTTATAGCATGTTATATCTTTTAGCTAGCGCAAATTAATACAAAATGGTCCAATTTCGTTTAAATCTAGTTGCAGTTACATAAACGTGACATATTTGGTAGAAGCTGTACTACTTGAAAGGATCCAATTAAAATCTTTCAGTATTCTTCTATTATAAATTCAACAAACACCAGTACTTCTCATTTCAAAAGTGATTAGAAATGAGGTAATTTGATTTGAATTACCATCCAAAAGTGATAAGAAACCTCAATTTCCCAAAAAGCAGCAAAAACAATCTGGTTCTGAGGTTATATGTAAACGCGAGTTAGATAATGTAACAACTTCGAGAGATGTTTAACCATAAACGCTCGGATGGGTTCATTTCCTACTTAAAGATAGATACCTTGTTAACAAGTTGTTGCTGAAAATTCCAGTTCTTCGCTTCATTTACAGCAAAAAAAACTTAGATGAGACAATCTTTTTACACTTTACAGGAGAAGATGCGGTTTTAACATGTCAAGTCACCTTACATCATTGTAATTACAGTCGTTTTCGGCGTCCAATTCGCAGGTTTTCCATTAAGAAGTTCAACGTTCGTTTGGGGTTTATTGGAGTTTAATGGCATGACTTGATATCGGAAAGCATGTAGTTCTGATCAAGACTGAAAATGGATGTTGTTGGGTTTTTTTTCCACACTTCGAAGCTGATGGTGTTGGCTATTTTGAGAGAATCCAATCACGATGGCGTTCCTTCTTTTTTTTTGTTGGTTGGCTTGTTTCTGCTGTTCAAATAATTAGGGAGGATTTTTCTTTTAAGATGGTGCCCGTTCAGCAAACAGGAAAATTGGTGCGACGTCTTTGGAAGTGTTGTAAAAAGCGGATACTTAAAAAGAGAGCTTGAAAAAATAATTTCTAAAATATCTTCTTATCTTAGAGAGGATTCACAAATTGAAATTAGATAAGCTTTTATTTACAACTATTTCAAAGACACGAATAACTATTATCTCTCAATAAACTTGTAATCCATTTTAAAATGTCCTATCATTTTCTGGAAACATAAAGATGCTTTCCCTCAACTGGAGTATGTCTTTTAGATAAGTTTAAACAGCATAAACAGGAAATTAAAAAACTAACTTGAGAAAAAGTGCCACTTTAAATGGCCTGAATTATTTAAACAGTATTTTATAGGCATAGAACTTACTGTTTGCTTCTATATATAATTTTAAAGCAAATATTTTATTTAATTAATTAAATTTATTTATTGTCAAAGTAACTTAGTATTACCCTGCGTCTGAGTTGAAAGATTCCCATTTTAATACGTGAAACGAAACCTATGTATAGCGATGAACTCCTATACAAATGTATTTCCTCATGATCCCCACGAAGTCATAGCCAGTAAAATCAAAATTATCTGAGATAGGTTATCGTTATAAAATCTATAACCATAATAACGAAACCTATGTCCTATTTTCTTTTTCAAGGTTATCGTTAAAAACAGGTTTCACTGTAGTGACTGTAGTACGCACTTACGCCTGTAAAACCGTTTTTCTTACCAGCATACTCCAGATGAGGGAAAGCCACTCTCTTCCTGTTTAGAGGAAGTATTTTTAAAGTAAGCAGTATTTTTTACTATTATATGTTCACCTAAAAAATACTTTTACGAAGCATTTACTACCAGTAGCTGGTTTGTTTTTCATACCAATATTCTTTACACTATGTTATAGTTTCTCTCTGGCATCCACAGTTATTAAAATCTCTAATTGACAATTGATTTGTGCTCTTAATTTGCATGGTTCACAGTCCTGGTGGTTTACGTCATAATTGACAAATTCAAACATTTATTCACTTTATGACGTTTTAACGATATTTATTCATTTTTTATCATTGTTTTTGTCAAGGATTCTCTTAGTGGTCGATGCGGGATTAAGATTCTAACGAATTTCCAGGCTAAATAAGGTATAATTTTTTCATTGATTTTTGCATTAAGATGCTTGAGGTTAATTAAAATAAGAAATTAATAAATTTCAAATAAGGTGGAAAATGTATGATTCTTTAACATTACTTCTTAGGCAAGGAGTAGTTATAATAGTATTAAAGTTCGGGAAAACCAAGCTTTTAGTTCTCGATGTTGTGATGTTGATTTGGTTACATATATTTTCCGATTTGTGTGCTTGATCTCAAGGATCCGCTTATGAACCTTCGTCAAGTAAGACAGACACAACAGAAATTCCACTGACACAAAGAAGAAAAATACACCCAGGGGCGAGGTCAGAATTGAACTGACGACAGAAACAGTACACTTACTGCTGGCGTGAAGGGCAGTGAGCAGACCCAACCGGCCGGCCGTTCCCATTAGTTCTCGAATTTTTCATCATATAAGCATAAGTAAATAACAAACCACTGACTGGTCATGCCTATAACCAACCATTTAAGCACCGCTAAGGAATTTCTTTCCCTTTTTTAAAAAACATCGCTCGAAAACGTGTGATCACCCCCAGAAAATCATCCTCCCTCATAATCACCTCCACCCTCTGAGATAAAAAAAACCCTAAAGGAATCGATCTCCAGACGGGGACGAACACGCGAGCCCCGGGAAAATTCCTCTCCAAGCGGAATCGGAAATGCGATCTACGAGTGTCCGAGTGATGGGAATCCGACCTTCTGGCCAACCGCCCACAAAAGAGAGAGAGCACACAACAAATATATTCAATCAGCACCGCGACTGCCGGAATTTCCATCCGGTAGAGAGAGATGATTAATGGAGCCGCCCGGCAATCAAACTTTTTGTCTTTCCTTCATCCGGGAACTTTATTGGAATTGTATTCTCGTCAGGGGGATTCTAATGGAACCCTCTTTGGCCTTTTAAGGAGGGATGAAGACTTGGGAGGGATGGAATGGAATGGAATCGTTTTCGGCTGGTGGTGGTCAGTGCTCGGAATTTTGAATTTCCGATGGATGGTCGTTATCTGGCTTGAATTGAATATCGGGAGAAATCCTGGGGTAACTGTGATTAATAGATGGTTTATGGTTTAATAGGGATGGTGAGATTATTCACGTTGTTTTAATTTTAAAGTATTCATTCTGACTTCAACGTTAAATCCCGGAAAACTATGAGTAACGAACCTTTTGTCCTGAGAATGCTTCAAAATCCAAAACTCAGATTAGTACTTACTATAAATTATTTTTTAAAAGAAGAAACAAAAAATAGCGGCGTTCTTTTACAGCATATCACTCTTAAAACGATTGTATCAAAATTTAGTAAAAAGTACTCAAAAAGGCTCCGATCCATCAATAAGTACTCAAATTTGAATACATGAATATACTCATTTCTGAAAATGTGCATACTCAAAAACGAAACATCTTGAGCTTGAACTCAAAAATGAGCTCACGATGTTTCATTTTTGAGTATGCACATTTCAGAATGAGTATATTCATGTATTCAAATTTGAGTACTTATTGGATCGGAGCCTTTTTGAGTACTTTTTACTCAATTTTGATACAATCGTTTTAAGAGTGATTTAAAGAACAATAACATAAAAATGTGGTAGACGCTTTAGAGAAACTAATTGTATCATTTGAATGTAAAACATAGCCGATATTAGTTTTCTTTATTACTGGTGGGGGCTACAATTTTATGGCTAAAAGTTATACGTAAGAGCATTTTTTTTATCAAGATAAGTTTTTAACCTACTTATACGGATATGTTGTAATCCAAACAGATTTTAATTATTGCTGATCTATTAACTATACTTATATGAACTATTTGAAACATTTTGTTTTCTAACGGTAGATTACCTGTTATAAAAAGATAAATATGAATAAATGCTACCTAATCGTAAAAACAGGGTTAATATTTGATTTCCTGGAATATATCTAAAGATAAGTTCATTCCCCAGAATAGAGTATATTTTTTTTATTTTATGTTGAGATTTTTACTGAGTAGTAACACTAAATTGCACAACATAATCTGCAGAAAGAATCTACTAAAGGCTCAGATTTTATACTATTCAGAAACAAGCTCTCCGTCGATAAAAAGCACTAGAAAAAGTAAAAAATTCCTCAGCTATTACGCTATTAAAACTCCGATAACTATACAGCGCAAACGTATTTAATTAAAATGCTTAGTTTCGGTTTTCCTCTACGGATCAGAAAGGATACAACAAAAAAATCTACAAGAAAAGGAGCCAAACTGAGACTTAAATAATGTACTTTTGCTCTTTTCCAATTAATGAAGTTTTATTCAGCATCTGAGTTCATCATCATCTAGGGAAGTTCTGTCACAAAGTAGGAGAATTTATCATAAACATTTAAGCCCCGAACCTATAAATTGGCTTATTATCTTAGTGACGGATTATTACCCCATGCGTGTAGAAAGGGCAAAATCCTCAACTTCTCTGATGCAACGGCAGAAAAAAAACTGGTATGAAGGCACCTGTTGGTTCCCATTTGTGTTTCAGAGCCAGTTCGTGGAGGAGGTAGTCGGAATATTGGCATCTTTCCGATTTTTCTTGCTTGATTAATTATTTAGAAAACAACTTTTCTCTTTTAAAGAAATTATTTCTTCCCGTTACACGCAAAAAAAGAGAGGATGAAAGAATTAGGCGAATAATTAACAATTCGGCCTTTTTAAAAGGGGGTAAAACTGACCTGATGCCAGTTGAAGCTCGTTAAAAGGGAGCGCTAATTAAAAGAAGAAATTAGAAGGTGTTTTTTTAGGGCTTTCTTCGTTTTATTAACGGCTTTTCAAAAGCCGAGTGAATCAATGTTTCATTACCTTTCTTTATTTGGAATGGGCGGGGCAGATTGGTTTGAGTGTTTTGTTATGGGTTTTTAGTGGCTAAAAACTTGTTTGAAATGCTGTTTTGTTTTTTGACATCATTAAGGCAAGAAATCGGCTAATTTGTTCGTTTTATAAACGATTCTGTCTTTGGTTTTAGAACGGCATTGTGTAAAAAGCAACGAAAGCATTTTTTATTGCTTATTAATTTTCATCCGAATCACCTACGTGTTTCTCAAACAATTAGAGGTTCTTTAACTTTTGCAATTTTCTCTCTTATTTTGGTATTTCCATTTAAATGGAGGTTTAAGAGAACTTTTTTGATGGAAAAGAGTTACTTATTTTCTTACGTTCATTTTTTATTTAGTGCTTAACTGTGTTCGTAAGTAATTTGATTTCTGATTCATAAAAATTCATTTCCTTCTTTCACCCTCTTTATTGATCCAAATAGAATAAATTGCAAAAATGTTAGTCTCAGTTTTATCTAGAAAATGTCTAAAACGTACAAGAGTAAATAGATAGAGATATCTAAAGAACCTAATACACTTCTGCCTCTTGCATCTGATATACTGATATTCAAATATTTTTTACTTAAAAAAATAAGAAACAACAAAGTTTCTTTATTGATGCATCTAAAAATACCTTTCATATAAAACAATTTTACCTCCTTTCCTGAATCCCAAATTCACAAAAAAACATCACTCTCAAAGCAACAAATTCTAATAGGCTTTATTAATAACTCTGAAGACAGCTTACATAAATGCACCCCATCAATAAAGGTCTCTTATGAAAAGAATAATAAATAATTCCCAAACATTCGCCCCTTTCTCTTTCAAAAGCATCAAGCCGAGAAGAGGAAAAAGGCATCGCGCGTTTTTTGGAATGCCGGGGATTCTCGATGCGCGGCTTGGGTCGTCGTCAATCAAGCGGCAATTACAGCAGGAGCGGCCTCTCATTACGGTCGGCGAAAGAAACCTCCATCACCAACTGATAGTTCTGTTAACTGTGATCGTGAGGTAGGATGGGTTGACTGGCTATTCACACGCACGGAGCTAAGTCGTACTTTGAAAGAAATTGATGAAAGGAATTTTAATTTTAAATGGATAACTTTATCCCGCTTTCTTCATCTTTTTGAATATGAAAATTTTAATGGTTTATTTTGACCTTTTCCGAATAAAAACAGTCAAGCATGTACAATTTTTCAAGACTTTAAGATTCCTCCTCCCATGATCTATTATAATAAATAAATAAATAAAATACCTACTATAAATTCTTGTTATAGGGTTGATATATTTGGTTTCGGTTAATTGAAGGATTTCAATATTATTTCGTGTGTCTATTCTTGTCAAAGTAAGCTGTATTGTTCTAATGTTCAGTTGTAAGATTAGTATTAGTTCTACATGTTTAATTGAGTTACAGTACAGTTGAAAAACGAATGAGCGTAAGTGCAAGAGAGAAACTTTTATATGATATTTATGAAACAGTGAATATTATCCTGCACCAAGTTATTCCCAAGAAAATACCTTACCCATCTCTCCTATATATACCTTGTCTCTTATAATGATACGTACAATTCAAATTTGCATTCCCTATGCTTTAGTTAAATTAGCAAGACTAGGATTATATGAAGGTGGGTCTGGCAAAACTCAAAATCTCCACTTTCAGAAATTTTTCAGGAGAGCCCAAAAACGTGATAGATAGCCCATTTGCTTTAATGAAATCACTCATTTCCTCTCCGCTTTTTTGAGGGGAAATACCCACTTTTGGAAGAAGACATTTTTACCTCTGGAACCTCAGTCCAAAACAGTAATAAAACCTATTTTGGTCGGGGGTGGAGATGTTGAGTTTTGCCAGACCCACCTTCATATAAGCTTAAAAATGAACGTATGATACTAAAAAAAGTAACTAGAAGAATTTAGAACACAATAAAAAATAGAATAAAACTATATATTTGAAAGGACTTCATTAAGAGATAAAATAAATGTCAAGATGGAGGTATAGACCCCAAATAAAAAAATAGTAAGTCTTATTCTAAAATGTATTCTCTTAAAACAATACACAATCCCACTCACCCTTTAAAAACGCATCAAACGTTCCCCCATTGCAAACTTTTCCGTTTTATCACCCCTTCATTTGCTCCCCAAACCCCTTTGTTCCCCCCTAATGGGATGTTTCCCCTATCATAACCCCAAGGGTTGTGTCACTCCCACCCCAAATTCCATTCAACTACATTCGAAAACCCGACCCCCTACGGCGGAGTGGATTATCTACTTATTGGGGAGCAAGCTCTCCCTCATGAATACTGATTTTGTTAAATTGAAAGGAGGGGAACAATCCCCCCGTTTCAACAGTTTACGCGGCTTTAAACAGCTGATCCCCCGATGGAGAAGGCCTTCTTTAATTTGCGATTTAACCCCTTTTAATTCTCTGGCATGCGAGTTTCGAAATGTTATTGCTTTTGGTCATTTTTTGAGATCTGTATATTTTTGATGCACTCTTCGGGAAATGGATTTGATTTCGTGTTTATTTAGACAGCAAAATTAAACATAATTGAATTGTCGATTCAAAACACCTTTGAAACTTAAATTTTCTTATTTTTTATATCATTAAACAATATTTATTTACCAAAAAAGTAACCCCCATAAAAGAAAAAATTATATCAATTTAATCTAATATTTTAACGAAGTACATCATTGAATGGATGAAACAGTTGAATCGGAAGAAGATTGTAAGAAGATGGAGCAAATTTTATGTTGGACTAATACTTTAGATTTGAAAATTGTTTATGGTGCGTTCTTAAACGTTAAATAAATATGCCGACGTGCTGACCTAGTGGTTAGAGAAGTCTACTGAGAAGACACGTCTGGGGTTAGAATCCTCGTTTGGCATGGGTGTTCTGTCCGTCTGCGTCTGAATGTATGTTTGTAAAGCTTCATCTAATACTGTTTGGAGCATGAGGAGTGTGAATTTAAAAAATAGATAAATATTATATGTTAGAATTATCTCGTTATTGCGAGATAATTCTCTTCTAATCGAAACTTCTTCTAAAAATAACATATCTTCATCATTCTAATTCTAACTCGTAAGTGAAGTGAGTGCCTCAATTGTGGTCGTTTTTTATATAAGTATTTTAGAATAACTTACAAAAATTGTCGAATTTAGTAATTGAAAACAAACAACAATTCGAAATACCTACAGAATCGCATGTCCAGAGTTTACATTTACCAACCAAAAGTATTTACTAATTAAAGTAATATATAAAAGTATAAAATAATTAAGTAATTATCAGAATCATGCAATTTTACGAATTATACAAATTATTTTAAATATTTTTTCGTTTGAATTGGTTTGTCATCCTTATCAAAGAGTAATTCTCTTTATTTGCGTTTATACGTAAACACCGACATTTCAATTGTGTTGAAAAGATGATTGTGAAGCATCTGCACGCTATGCAATTAATTTATAATTGGAACTTTCCCCTTAACACATAAGCAAGCATACACCTTTCCGAAGTTTAACAGGTGAGTGACATCGGTTTAACCCTTTGAGTCCTGACCGCCCAAAAGTTTTCTATTAGACTCAATGGCAATCTAGGACGGTCTAAGGACTGAACGAGTTAATCTACCAACCATGTGACTATACATCCTTTCACACGCTTGACAAAAGTCAAAATATACGAGGCCATAGTTTTAGGCTTAGGGATACCAACCCACCAAAAAGCACACAGGAAAACCAATCAGCTTGAATTTATGTCTAATTTATGGTCATGTCTTCATACTCTGTTGGTCATGGAGGAACGCTTTACCTCCATGTACTTAACGAACTAGCTAGGCGTGTAAAACGACATCGTTTAATGTTGATGTATCCGGGTATCAGGCCACTCGCCACATATCGAATACTGCATGTGCGAAAGATACAATGTAATGCCAAGTTAAATAAGTGATCGATCATGCTAACAATTTTAATGTAGCATAACTAAAGGACGTTTAGTACCTCATAAAGGTACGGGTTGGTGGTTTTGAAACAATATTTGCACGTAATCCTTTATGAGTGTTTTGATACTATTCTTATAATAGGAGATATTTTCACATATTAACGAGATCAGTTTTAAATTTTAATTCATGTGTGTGCACAATTTTACCTTCATTCCTTTGAGAGTAATGAACTTGAAATTACTTATGAGAACTGATTGTCGTATAATATATGCAAATAAAGAATGTGGTTAAAGAACTAAAATTCATTTCCAACACGGAATAAAAACAAGACGTGATATTTCTAATATCGGTCCTTTCAAACCTAAACTAATTTATGTTTCCGTTTAGTCTCTTTTTTTGTAAAAAAGCAATAATATACATTCTTAAGAAACAGTAATCAATTAAATAAACTAGCACAAATATAAAAACGGTGGTATATTCTCTGCGACAGAATGTAAAAGATAAAAATAAAAACATAGAAGTAAAACTTAATACAAAGTTGATGTTAGATAGCCACATAAAATCTACAACTAAAAACTTAATGGAATGAACAAACTAATAATATTATATCCAAACGTTTCTTACTGGACACAAATTTAAAAAAATGTGAACTTTTTAATTAATTAATAAGAATATATACCAACATAATCAATGAGCTACTTTCTTATCTGTAATCAATAAATTACTGCATAGAGAGAGAGAGAGAGAGGTGTTCTATCATTATTAAAATCACTTGGGTCAGACAGATAGGTATCTTAGTGCTTTGACTTGTTAGGAGTAAGTAAAAACTTCTTGTAAGAAGGGATACAGTTTCTAAAAATATTCTTTCTTCCAAACAAGAACCCTTGATAATCATCAATGATTCCCATTGCAACCATTAAAGCTTCATGAAGTTACAATTCTATTGTTTCTGCATGACAAAACCACAAATGGAATCTCCGACCCACTCACTATATACTCCAGGCTTAAACATACGTTCAAACCCATAAGCATTCAAACGTCCACAGAACACAATAAAAAAATCCAATATAGTATGACAGCAGAGGATGTTGTGCTCCTGGTTACTCCTTCTTCATCTCATTACTAAGAATTAAGAAATCGCTTCACTGCACCGCTAATAGATATAAAAGGATTTTCCAAACTACAACCAAACATAATGGAAGCTGTGATGGAATTAAAAACATGAAGGATGACTTTGCAGCTGACTTCAAAATAATATGCATCCAGGCGTTAACTTCCTGAAGCAAAAAAAATCATGATCGAGAGTCCCTATAAGACCTACCATGCTTTGAAGAAGAACATGACAGGGGCTAGTAGTAGTGATTCATCAGTCCATTGATTTATTACATCTCAATTTATTGTCCGTATTACTTTCTCGAGACACATGCGTGCTTGATTATTATCTCGCGTGCACGATATGCACGAGTTCATTACCCGTAATATATCTAGCGGAATATAGGCATTATATGAAGGTATTTTCATATAAACGTTTTGTGCAGTAGGCGTGAGAAAGTTGGTAAGAAGTTGAGGGAATACACCTGAGAGTTTAAGTGTAAGTGTAAAATATTTAAATTAGTTCTTTGTTTTTCTCTTGATACTGTAGAAAATGAACCAGTTACGTTTATTATGATTGATCGCACAGGCATGCTGAGAATATTCCCGATTATAGAAAATTTTTAGTGCTGAAGATTTGGAGTTGTTATCAACAATCTATTTTATTCTAAGCTGATTGACCCATGCCCTTTCTAGTTTTGACGTTAATTATAAAATTTCCCCCAGTAAAAACTGATGGAAAAATGGCCACTCCCATCCCAATCTTGACGTGCATTGGTAGTCAGCAGAAAAGCCAGCTGTACTTCAGTCCTGATGACGTAAGTTCTTGGTTCGGGAACCAGCGGGTTCATGGACTTGATCTAAACGTTACCGTCGATCAAGTGGGATAAAACGCAACTTAAAATTTTGAAAGATTTTGGTGACCTCCTACAGGAGTATATTTGCTGGACTACTACACTGCAAAAAATTTCACAGTAAATTTACAGCAAAAATCACTGGCAATATGGGTGCCAGCCCTTTTTGCAGTGATTTTACAGCAATTTTGTAATTTTTGACTTTAACAGCAATTTTGTAAATTAACAGCAATTTTGTATATTAAACACAGCAATTCTGTATTTTTACAGCAATTTTGTAATTTTACAGAATTTTGTGTTAACTTTACAGCAATACTGTAATTTAACAGCGATTTAGTAATTTTACTGATTTTTGTGATAACTTTACAGCGATACTGTAATTTAACGGCGAGTTTGTAATTTCACATATTTTTGTGTTGATTTTACAGCAATACTGTAATTTAACAGCTATTTTGTAATTTTACAGATTTTTGTGTTGACTTTGCAGCGATACTGTAATTTAACAGCGATTTCGTAATTTTACGGATTTTTGTGTTATCTTTACAGCGATACTGTAATTTTACAGGAAGTCTGCTTTTAACAGCATTTAAGTGAATTTAGGCTGTTATTTTACAACTACAGGGTGTCCATAAAATAAGTAACCCGATTTCAGGGCCTCTAGAAGCCAAACCGTTCATCGGAATTAAATGAAATTTTGATGGAAGACGTTTTGAGTGATGGGGACAAGAATGGTATCGGGTGGGATAGTTTCACTTTATCAGTTACGGTGAAAGTGAAAAATTTTTGGAAAATTCCAAATGTAATCCCCCTTTTTTATTCGCGCTACGTGATCCCAGATGTGAAAAAACACTAATAGCGTTGAAACGGTACCTCTAAGTTGAAAACTCGCTCCTAGAGAGACAAATGAAAACAGCAATGAAACTGTTATTTCTGTTCAAGCTAGACTAGTGAATGGTTAAGAAAATATGACTAGTGTATCAGGAAATAGCAATAAAAAATAGCAATATACTTTGATTTTACTAGTTTTTATTGCTATTTCCTGATACACTAGTCATATTTTCTTAACCATTCACTAGTCTAGCTTGAACAGAAATAAAAGTTTCATTGCTGTTTTCATTTGTCTCTCTAGGAGCGAGTTTTCAACTTAGAGGTACCGTTTCAACGCTATTAGTGTTTTTTCACACCTGGGATCACATAGCGCGAATAAAAAAGGGGGGTTACATAGGGAATTTTCAAAATTTTTTTTCACTTTTACCGTAACTGATATAGTTAAATTATCCCACCCCATACCATTCTTGTCCCCATCCAAATTTCATCACATCTTGTCCATCAAAATTTCATTTAATTCCGATGAACGGTTTGGCTTCTAGAGTCCCTTAAACCGGGTTACTTATTTTATGGACACCCTGTATTTAGCAATTTAATATGTATTATGCAACATTTTCGTTGCTATAGTTTGACATTTCTTTAAAAAAACTACCTGTTATATATCTCCTGCGTTTTGTTACATAACATGAAAATTACTCCAAATGTTGCTACATAGAGGTGCTGAATGCTTTAGGAGGTTTAAGATTGGTATTGTTGAGGAATTTGAATTCAATTAATTATAATTCCATTTAATTTTAGTTATGATATAAAATTCTTACCAAATTAATAACTTTAAGCATAGGTTAATGTTATACAGATTATAGTATTATCCTGTGAAGGTAATGTCACATTTATAAAAGCATTCAATAAACAAGAATTTCATTTTCTTTAAATATTTATTTTAATGAACAACTAAAAAATAACAGATACTGCAATGAAAACAACAATGAAAATTAATACTTCTCATATTTTTGGATAATAAACTTTACAATCTGAAAAGATAAAAGACAAATTAAGCTACATAAAAACTATATAATTTAAATGTAAATATTCAACATTCTCCTTACGGCAATAAAAAAAAAGAGGAAGTAAATTTCAAAATTATCTAATTAAAGAATTAGAGTTCAGCTATGACTCCATATTTTTCGAGGTAACTTAGTTTTACTAGAATATTAACGGCATTATGAACAATGAGGTATTTGCATGAGTGAGGGATTTGCTTGATTTTATACTTTTTTTATGCATTATGGTTTAAAACTCCCAAATTTCTGATTTTTAAGTTCAAAAATGTGTTTTAAATAATTTAAAATTCCATTTTAATTTTGCCAAAACGCCAGAAAGGTCACGTTATGGGAAAACGGGCTCCTATTGAATGTGACGTCACAGCGCACGATTTGTGATTCAGAACTGTTTTCGCGCCCAAACAAGAAACGAAATTTCAAAAATTTGTAACTCAGAAACTACACTGTAAAAAATAGAGAGTATTATTACACCCTCTCTACACTTATTTAGAGTTAAAGGAATATGAAAAGGGGCGTTAATAGACTCCTCATATGGTGTCAACGACAAATTTAGTGTCAAATAATCCTTTAATGGTGTTGTAAGAATAAAAAGTGTTTTACTTCTCTCTTTTCAAGCTCAAGAAACGCCAAAAACTGGATATTCGTACCCATTTTTCAATGGTGTCATTGAACACCAACCCGTTCATACTAATCATACTCTCTTTTATTACTTTCATTACACTATCTGGCAACGGCCATCTTGGTTCAATTTTGTATACAAAGATCGGCGTGAATTATAGGTAAGCAAACTTTTCACTTTTTTACCTCACCGATAGCATGTCAATCGAAAAATATTCCATTTCTTTGGGAAAAAATAACTTGTTACTATTATATGTTACTGCATAACATGTTACGATTAATTTATTTTCCAAATAGATTCGTTAGGCTTAGGTTTCGCGCTTATAGCTTGAATGGTTGGTAATGTTTACCCTCGTCGTCGTTAGATTTGTTTTTTCTCGGCATCTGCTTTTGGTAATGTCTTTAAGAAATGACGAGGAGAGTCTGAACTAATTGTGAAATGTCCTTGTTTCGCGAAATTCTAAAAATTCACATAATTTTGGAAATTTAAAATAAGCGTTAAATTGTGTTCTTTCGAGCAGATTCATGTTTTTGTGAAAGAAGGAAAACTGCTTTGTTGAAATTGTAACGAGTTGAATAGCTTTTTAAACATTTTAGAGAAATCCCAAAAAGTTATTAAGAAGTTGAATCATGGATCTGACTTTTGAACATCGCTTCCCACTTTTTATGTACAAAATTCAACACGACTCACAACCTTCTTCTCACATCTTCAGTTAATTTCCCCATATCCCCTTCAAGATTTGGTTAATGAAGCGAATCTGGGCTGAAGATTTTCATCTCCAAATTTGGTGATAACAAATTAATTCTAGGAAGCCATCGGTTTTCCACTTGGCGACAAAAAAAAAATCGCCAAATTCAGCTGCAGCCCGGATTCGCTTCATTTACCTAAGATTTTAGCTATGTGGCTGTGGGGTTTGGTCATCAATTATTTTGTTTGGAACAGCTTTGGTCTACGGGTACGGCGACTTTCAATCCACTCGGCGCTTTTAGAAGATGCCAAGTGGCCATATATCAATACCACGTATCTAAGGGGTTATCGCCGTTGCCGACTTTTGAAAATCACCGTACCCGTAGAAGAAAGCTATTCCTTTTGTTTGAATAATAAATTACTTGATGTAAAACAGGTTAAATTTACTCTTGAAAAATAAAATAAAGGATTTGAACCTGAGCATATCTAATTGTTAAATTGTGGGGTTTAATTCCATTAATGTACCCGCGTACCTTTAATGTATTAATTGGTAAGGGACCAATTCCATAATCGAGGTTTTCGCCAAACTTGGCCAGATCGAATTTCAAAGCGTGGAGGAAATCACGCCAACATTTAACATTATTACATATAATAAAATGCTCATAGCCAAAGTTTGACGAAAACCTAGATTACGGAATATTACCCCCGTCAAAGGTTAATGAAGTGAATCCAGTGTACAGATATTTACCCCCAAATTTGGCTATATCGATTCAATGCTCGGATACCACAGGTTTTCCACTTCGCAACAAAAAAATTGCAAAATTCAGTTACAGACCGGATTCGATTCGTTTACCCCGCTAATTACCACCATGTTGTAATGTAATGGACACAAAAAGTGGAAAATTTGCTAAATAATTTCAAACACATGATAGATTGATAAATTATAAGATAAATAACTGTTCAGTTTCATTAAAGATAAGAAAAGGGCACAGCTTTGATCAGGGTTGCTTGATTTAAATCATGATTTAAATCACTTGATTTTTTTAATAAAAATCATTGATTTAAATCAAAAATATGAAACTACCACAATTTATATAAAAAATTTATTTGTATGCTTTAAAAATGGTCTATGATTGTTTGCATTAAAATTTTTTTTTAAACTGCTAGGTATGTCATCATCATCATTCTGCTTCGTGCCCAATGGCACATAAGGCCTTCAGTTTACGACGCCATTCCCTACGGTCTTGGGCAACGGATCTTGCTTCTGCCCAGCCTGCCCACCCTGCCTGGCTACGTTCTGTTTCCACCAGTCTCCTCCATGTCTTCCGTTCCAAAGGTTCCCGAAGGCTTTGCCCTTGAGACATCATATTTGAGTCCTCAGACCAAGCAGCTAGGTATGTAACTGGTAGATATAGGTTAAAGTTACTTTGCATAAAATTGCCTGCAATTTCAAGATGAAATTTTTACTGCCGAAATGTTTCTGACAAAAAGGGGTAAATAGTAGGGTTTGGTATCAATAATTGTGATAAACGAAACACGAATTAAGATTTTATTTTTTTACCTGGTATCGAATTTTAAAATACAAGTAGTATGTGGATGATTTTTATCGAAAGTTTGTTTTTATTTTTATTGAAAGCTTGTTTTTATAATTTTAGTCATGTTTATCAAACTAATTTTTTCATATACAAAACCACAAATAGAGCTCTATTATCTGTGTGCATGACTGTTAATAATTAATTACTTTTTTATCACTTATGTATTCATTTCTTTAAATAATAATTAATTTTTTGAGTAAAATTAATTTAACTGAATCTATATAATTTAAAGATTGATTTTAATTTTTACACATAAATGAGGCATGGTGTTTTTAGTAATCATTGCCACAATTTGTTTTCAAACCTAATATTAATATCAAAATTTGGCTAAAATAGTTTTAGAAAGAAGGATAAAAATTTTAGTAATTGATTCATTTATCCTTTTCAAACGGGCTTTTCACCTGTGAGATGCCAGTGTGAACTGCTCCTCTTAATTAATGCATAAAATGGATTAAAATTGGGTAATTAAGTAATGCTAAATTATATCACATTGAAGATACAATATCAGTATATTATTAACCACTTTCATGAAGTTCAGAACTATTAATTCATTTAAATAAAAAAAATCTGATTTAAATAAAAAAAGTCCAATTTAAATCAAATAAATCCGATTTTTTTTATTTAAAAAAAATGAAAAAAATCAGCAACCCTGGCTTCGATAAGAGGCGACCAGCCCCCATGTTTACCTACTGCTCAAATTAGATCTATAAATGGTTGTGTCATCATTTGAGCTGTGGGTAAACATGGCAGCTGGTCGACCCTTATCTAAGCTGTGCGAAGAACAGTTTGTCAATATTTGAATATATGGCGTTCTAAAGTGATAGGCGATATTTAGCGGGAACATTAACGGAAATGAACAATTGTTGGAACAGCAATGAGCTCCGCAAATATAAAGAAGGGGTTTAAAGCTCCTCCCCATTGAAATATTTAAATTTTATATTCATAGGGTATTCCCCCTCCTTGATTTGTCTTGTTCTTTTTTTTTCTCCTAAGTTTATGTAATGATATAATAATAATAAATTTGTGTGTTTGTTTGACAAAAAAACAGGGTTTCCAAGTATTTTTTTAAAAATCTTATTGGGATACTAACAATTTTTGAATTAGCACATTAAAATGACATGTTTAGTTTACTTTAATCGTCCATTACAGAATTCAATATTAGGGTATTTGGTACTTATTATTATTGCTCATTTTATTCTTTTAGCTTTATGATGATTTTTAAAATAGACTTTTCTTAATATTTAAAAATATACTTGTATATATGTTATGGGCAAAGTGATTAATTGGGCATTATTAATAATGCCCAGGCAATGTGATAAATTCAACAAAATTATGAATGAAATTTATCGCTTTGCCCGCTTCCACTCTGGGCATTATTAAAATAATGCCAAATTAATCACTTTGCCCGTAACATATATATATATACATATATACTTTTTAGAGGAATTCAAAATGTTGTCGTGATCCTCCAAACACTGATCGGGGACCCACCAGCGGATTGCTGAGTTGACTATGTGAAAAAAAATTTCTCCTAAAATATTTTGTGAAAGCCGCCCAAATAGAACCAAATTTCTGTTAAGTACACCCCTAGTGCTAGGGACCTAAACTTTGTGAAACTTCTCATGTGACCCAGTATTGAAAATTCTCAGCTGCATAAATTTGCTTACATTATTAGTTATAACATACATGTGATTCTTCCGCCAATTGGCGGAAATCTGCCAATTCGCTGAACATTTGTTTTATTTGGGTCTACTAAATTCTATGCATGAAAAACACAAAAAATATTTTAAAGCTTGTATTAGCTTGTTGAAAACCTAAATCCCTGAATCTGAAAAAATAAGAAAGCTCATTAAATGAGCTGTAACTGCGACTGAATGGTCACAAAAACAAATTTTGGTACTTATACATATTATCCTTTTGACCGTTCAGCGACCTCAAATTCAGCCGCACAGCTATAGAACAGTCAATGGCCTTTGATAACATTTTCACTGCCTTTACTGTGTTTCAGGATTTTCAAATTAAGGACATTTTTTCAGTTACCATGTGGTCGGTGAAGACCTTAAACTCTCTCCCTCCGAGTTGGTCAAGGCACCGTACCTTGACCCTGCTCTATGTCATATTAATACTCCTCTATTTGCAGATAAGAATTGTGAACTTTTTAAAGAAGGTTTTTAAGGTCCCGGTTCCTGGAGGTGACACGCCTGGTGCCTCTTCGCTTCCGGTTCCTGGCTCTGGAGGGGTCTCTGGTTCCTCCTCGTTCCGTTCCCTGGAGGAGTCTGGTTCCTCTGCGCTCCTGATTCCTGAAGGTGCTCCTAGTTCTGCCTTGCTCCTGGTTCCTGGAGGGGTACCTGGTTCTTCTTCGCTCAGGGTTACAGTCCCTGGAGGAGTCTCTGGCTCTTTTTCGGCTCCTGTGCCGATCCTTGTTGTGTGGAGATCCTTGGTTCCTCATCGACTTAGACTTACTTTGTTAGAAAAACTCAAGGAAGGAAGTGTAAAAACTGGCAAGTGTGACTACCTTCACGTGCGCCCAGCCCACTCTTGCTGCTCTATTTTTGAGAGACATTCTTGTTGTGGAAAAAAATTGACTGAATGTCTCATGCTTCTGGCCTAGTAATTATCGTACATCTGTATAAAGTGTAAATATTAAGAAATTAAATGTTTGAGTATCAGTAACTAAGAAGTGTTTTCTTCAACCCATAACACTACCTTCCAGGTTTTGATGTTGTCAAGCTTCCCCATTGGACTTCTCAGAAAAGGTGAGTGCAATTTTTTCTCCCTTTATTTTGGATTAGTAAGTTAGTTTAGTTAAAAAACATAGGCACCCTTTGAGGAAACTTGCCATTAAAAAGTCGCCTTTTGCTGGGAATTATAATTGGGAGTGTATTGGGTTTTGCAAAATGATCATAGTTTTAATTGTTTAAAATTTTATTTTGTATACAAATTATGGCTAAAAATTGCTAATTTCAAGGGTATTATTGTTTATTAAAATAAAGATTGTTTGCAGTATTTTATTTTTGTTTTGTATATTTAAGAGTATATTTATTTTATAAGTATATTTAAGATTTCAAACCCTATAAAGTGCAATTATTTTTTAAACTGTAATTGGTTTGATAGTACACTGTGTTATTCAGTTGTCAATAATTAACATTTCTAATTAAGATAAATTATTTTTAGGGTAAATATTTTACTTCCATTTTTGGTAATAAGGAACTTGCATGTGTCAGATTTTCATAAACATTCAAGTGTTCCGTATGGTTTTTTTGTATAATAAAATGAAATATTTTGTAAATTTTTCAAAAACGTGTACAAGTAATTAAATAGTTTGATTTAAAAGTTGAAAAAAACCACGTAACTGAAAACGCGAAGTGTGTTTGCATGCACAGTGACGTAGAATCCATCAAGCCAAATTGCAATAAAAAATGTGTTTACTATGTTTTTGTTGAGGATTTCTTTTTTCAGAAGTGTCCGATATGAGTGTTTTAATAAATATTTACCTTCTAGACACTTCTGGTGACAGTCAGAAATCATTTTTGGCAAAGTCCATGATTAGTGACGCCACTGTGCATGCAATTAAGCGGTTTCAGGTGCTTCGAAAAAAAAAACGATTTTTGATAATTTTTTTGCAAGCGAAAAATTTCTCAATCGGCCCCAAATTTTGTGTAGTGGCTTTTTTTTAGTGTAGAATAGATTAAAAATATAAAAAAATATCATGCAAGTTCCTTATTCCATGGGCATGGGTAATTGACATTTTCAAAGAAAAACAACAAGTATTTTCTAATTTACTTCCCAAAAATAATTTAAAATTTTTTTTCTATACCAGTTTGCAGCCTTTTTGTTGACTAAATCTCTAATGACACAATTAAATTTTCAAAATATGTTTTTTTTAATTTATTTGTTCCATTAAATTTAGCTAACAAGAAAGCAATAAACTGGGTGGAAAACCTTTTTTAAAACTTATTTTGGGAAGTAAATTACAAAATACTTATTGTTTTTCTTTGAAAATGTCAGTCAGTTATATACGTGTGGAATTACCCCCTTTTATGAAAATTATAAAAATTACTTTATCCAATTTTTTTGCTTTTAAATTAAGTCTAATTTGAAAGATATTTATTTTATTTATATAACTCATTAAAAGTTTTAATATAGTTTATTATGTACTAAAATTATAAATTTGTGCATTGTATATCAAATTTCAAGTTATTACCCACCTGTAAAAAATATTGGTGTCATTTAACACCTAAAGTGGTGGCAACAAAGTTTCCACCCCTTTGGGAGTATTAAAACGCCAGCATAAACTGGGGTTTCATAACACCAAAATGATGAGCAAATTTTGGTGTTATGAAACCCCAATTTATGCTAGTGTTTCATAACACCAACAGTATGAAAAAATTTTGGTGTTATGAAACCCCAGTTTATGCTGGTGTTTTAATACTCCCAAAGGGGTGGAAACTTTGTTGCCAACACTTTAGGTGTTAAATGACACCAATATTTTTTACAGTGTAGGCTACGAAAATACTTGATGCAAACGCCATTCTTCGTGGATATTTATCTACTATTTTAATAAAATTTAATCTCAAAACGTGTGCAAATACCTCATTTATAAGACAAAAGTGTTACACAATAAATGGGCAAAACTCAGAAAAATGCTTTATGTAAGTATTTTTAAACATTTAACATTAACATGGATTTAACATGGACCATGGATTCCTATGCAATTCTGATTCCTGATGGTGTTTTCTACCCCCTCTTGAAGTTTTATACCATTATTAATGCATATTCACAAAGCCCACAAGGTTTTTATAATTTTTCAACAATGCGCATGCGTGTGGTCTTTTTGCTGTTTTTTGGAAATTTTAACAAAATAATTACTGGGGGTAGAACCCACGACCTGCCGCATGCTACTCTGGCATCCTACCACTGCTCCAGAGGGGATTCAGTAACTCTAAAACTTATTAGCACAGCATGTTATTTTTTTGTGACGCACGCGCATTATGTCAAATTATGAAAACCTTGCTGGCTTTGTGAATAAGCATTATTAATGAAACACCCTGTAGCCTGTACTTTCAAAGCAACTAACTTTAACAGCAAAATCTTTGCGAGAATAGTCCCTCATTTCAAAACAGAAATAAGGGGTTCATCTAAGTTACGATATTCTAAGTTCATCTTAGTGTTCAAGATGAAATTAGACTAGTTCAGGGACCTTTCACAAAATTGCGATCGAGGCCTTAACAATATTCTCAACTTTCGAATACTTTAAAATTATCTCATAATATCTATTTTTTTTCTTAGCACCTAAGTTTTGAATCTCGAATAGTTTTAAAAGTAAGCCCGCAATTAATTCTATTGGTACTCTGGGGCCGTTCAAATATTACGTAAGCACCTAAGGGGGAGGGGGGTTTGCTCTTTGCTTATTTTTGCTGACAAGGGGGGAGGGGGGATATGAGTGATGCTTACGTAAGATGATGCATTTTCGAAATTTCTTGTTTCTTGCAAAGATAATTTCAAAATTCAACCAAAAATAAATGTAACAAAAAATTTAATTAGGAATTCTAACGTAAACACTTTTTTCCTGGAGATAGACCACCCTAACATTTTGAGTACTTACTTATGGGGATGTCAAAATTTCGGGGGGGGGGGGTCCCGGCAGTGTCTTACGTAATTATGGAGGGGGGGTTTGAGGTTTGCTTATCTCTGCTGACAAAGAGGGAGGGGGGGGGTTAAAAATGACCAAAAAAGTGCTTACGTAATATTTGAAAGGCCCCTCTGACACAGATTTCAATTTGAAGTTAACTAAAATTTTTCAAAAATATTTTTCACAATTTTTTCTCTAAAAATTTTCTGTTTTTACAAAATTTCATGATTTCGTATTCCAAATTCCAAAAACGGTCACCGGCCGAAACGAACTTCTGGAAAAACCCCTGAGAAAGGAATATAAAAAGCTACAAGAAACTTTAATCCTCTGAGTGATCATCCGCGATTTCCGCGTGCAGGTGATTTTCTTCCCTCATTGAGGATCGCACCTGATATGGCAAATTAGCCATAAATCTGATCATGATTCAATAAACTTGCTCAATAAACTAAATAGAAATAAGCTATAATTGAATAGAAATTCATTTTTAAAAAATTTTGGGTGATAACATCTGAAATTGTCTTTTATGGCAACTTATTTTTTTATGGTAAAAATCTAAGTAAAAAATCTTTTATATAAAGAAAAAATGCTCTGCCACAGCTACGATAAGCGTCTACCAGCCGCCATGCTTATACCCAAGGCTCAAATTATGACGGACAACCATAGAGATTTGACTTTTAATACCATCTTAGATCATAAAATAATGATATATTAAATATTATTACCGTGGGATCCAATAATAATGATATTAATAGTTAGGTCTATATGGTGGTGTGGTATCATTTGAGCTGTGGATAAACATGGAGGCCTAAATAGACGCAATAAAAATTAACACAATTTTTGAAGTGATTTCGATCCACATATACTTAAATACTTAATAAACGCATTTATTACAATATACTAAATACAATAGTAAAATAAAACTTAAGAAATAATTACTTTTCATCCAAAACGGGCTTTTTAATCTTCTTAAATTAATACTAAAAGAAAGTATAAATATTTAATACCATGTATTTATTACAAAATACCATATGAAATATAAAGGAAATATTAAAAAAACGTAAGAAATACTTACTCTTTTATTCAAAATTCCTGTTTCTTCAAATTTTATTCAAAGCGCACCATTGAAGCAAATTAGAAATTTGTTTTTGTTCGGTTTGGTAAATAACAGAGAGCGGTGGAGTGGAAAAGAGGTACAACTTCTGTATCTGGTCACTAGCACGGCAGTTGCCAGTAAACTATAGCAGGTGGCGCTTCAAAATTACAGCTTAAAAGGCAGTTTTTTAAGATTACAGTAAATGCGTAAAATATTAACAGCAGTTTTTGCTGTTAAATTTTCCGTTTTTTTTTGCAGTGTAGCATAGGTCCAAGGAATATCAAGTAATATCTTATCCTAGATGGTCTCTAGCAAGTTAAAAATAATCCTTCGTTATAGTAATACCTCACAAAAGTAGAGGAGTAATAAAATTCGCCATTTAGCTTCAATTTTCAGCATGTTTTTAAGTTATTGCAGCAATAATTACACCTTCAGGAGCTATAATTTATAAAGTTTAGGTTCAGTCCCCAGTTTCAAATATAACCTGAGCAGCAAAACATTGCCTTTTTAAATTTTAATGACTTACCAATTCTCTGATTTTGTAAGTTATCCTAAAAATGCATAGCAAGCTCCAATAACTTCTTGTAAGTTTTATGCACACATGAGTGTATTTTGGCATTATACAGCATTACATTTACATTGCATCATTTTGTATAGTCATAATCTCAGGTAAAATCCCTAGTTCTAACTTCAAACTAAGCAAGATCAGCACAAGATGCTGTGTCACAAACGAGGATTTCAAACTACACACTTTTTCAAAGTTGTCAGCAGATTCTGAATGTGAAAACGCGAAAATACCTAGACCACAAATTAAAAACATGCTAAAACAAAAGTTTTTAAATAAAAAAATACTTTATCCAAAAAATCTAATTTTTTTTGTGTCCGTGAAATCTTTCCCGATGTAATCTCACTATAATCCAAGGTAACCAGTGAATAGAATCATTTCCTTTGTACTACACACAATACGTTCTATCGCTATATTATGTCATTATTGATTAATGAAGAGCAGGTGTCTTTTTCGATGACGGCTGTTGTAAGCTGACTTCGCACAGGAACAATCGACTCCGATTGCTTTCGTGAGCAGCACTCGGTATACCGAAGCCGAGAATCGGCCCGAGACCAATTCTGTGTGTGTGGGCTTTTTTTTCTCTTTCCATGTTATCTTAAATAAGTGAGACGTATTATAAATGGCAGTGCATCATCTTTAACGACTATTCGTGAGTATTAGAGATGCCTAATATCATTCGATACGCTTTCGGTTTTTGCAAGATGTGTTGTTCGTGATGGAAAATGAAATTGTTGTGAACACGGTGGAGAGCATGTTTTGCTAATTAAGTGTCTGTGTATTTGTATTAATGGATGGGGGATTATGTAAATTAAATGCTCATATTAGTAATGAAACATATTGTATAATAGGTTGGTTTTGATTCATAATGGTAAGAGGAAGTGCACAAATGCGAAAAGGTTCTGCAAGATATATGTAAATGTCGGGGATTAAAAGGCACAGAGCACATTTGAGATATCTTTCACAGAATTCTGTCAGTATAGTTGAGAAAAGCCATTTTAGATTATGTTTAGTTTGATAGTGTTTGATAAGCATGTTTGAGGTCATTTTTGACCTCCCTCTCCCCTTGTCAGCAAAGATTGCAAACCGCAACACCCCTCATAATAACGTAAGAAAATTGCCCGACCCTCCTTTGGTTATTTTTCTTTTGTGCAGTCAAAATACTTGAAATTTTTTTCTTACTTCAAATTTTTGTAAAAATTATTCAAGAAAGAAAAAATTTTTTGAAAATGTACAGTTTTAACACCACGTCATTCATACCCCTCAGGAAAAATAAGCAAAGGTGGGGTGGGGTACCATGGTATCCCCACCGCAAAATGAGACAGAAAAGGTCTTAAAACTTTCGCTGCAATGGTAGTGCTCCCCAGTAACCACTGTTCTATATACGATCCCACAAGTCCTACTTTTTAACATTAATTTAATTTAAGGTATCGCTAAAGGATATGTCAGACTTCCGAAGTAGGACATGAAACATGTAAACTGTATGTAATCAGGCGCGGATCCAGCACTGATCCAAGGGGGGGACACTTTTCTATACCATCACCCTTACCTTTTGACACAAAATGGCAAAATGTTGGGGATTTTCAAAAAAATATCACGCAAAATCCCCTTGCTAAAAAGTATGAGGGTCCTCCCTAGAAAAAAAATTTTGAAATTAGACTTGCAAAAGTGGGGTTTTGGCTCAATTTTAGAACATTTTTGGGTCCAAGGGGGGGCACTGTCCAGAGTGCCACCCCTGGACAATAATAAGTATAGAGTGGATAAGTAGAGCAAGAAGTCATGAGTGATAAAGGATTATACAATATCATAGCAATTAGCAGCTCATCTCGGTAAATAAGCATTTTACAGATTTCTGGAAACATCGACCAGCATGCCGAGTGGTTTCATGTAAATTGAACCCAAAGAAAATTAAGTATACAAACTAAACAGAGACACATTTAGACCGTCATTACTGTCGCCAACCGCGCCAAAAAGCGGCGACTTTCTTAATGAGGGGGAGGGATGTAGAGGAGAAAGTTTATCACCTCGTTAATAAGGAGATAAAAGAGGTTGCCAAACTCCTTTGGCGCGTCAGGAAAACGCCAAGAATAATGTTTATCTCCGACTAAAGGCACCATGGAATTAAGGCACCTGCTCGGGGATGTCAGAATCCAGCTGCCGGGAACAAATCGCTGGGATGTCGCGACACAAATCAAGCCCGGGATGAGTCAATTTCGACCCGATTTTTTCCCACTTCCGCAATAACTAACGCCCAAATCCAGGGGATTACGGGTTCTGTGGTCCCGAGTGCAAATCTGGAGGGGGGTTAACTCCTTCCGGAGATGGTCCTCTTTGTCTTCTTGAGGAGACGGTGAAAATGGCCTCCTCTTTTTTCCCTTGTGAAATATTTTATCTGTGGTAGGTCTGGGATGGTATTTCAAATAACTAGAGATGGTATTCTAGGGATGGTATTTCAAATAACTAGGGATGGTATTTCAATAACAAGATAAAGAAATAACCTTCTCTCAATTTTCAGAATCTCTTTTATTCCTCATTGCATTGCAAGGATTTGTACCGGAGAAATGGCTGCAGACTGAAAGAAATTATGCATGAATTTCTACATTTTTCAAAGTAAGAAATTATACGACTCTGAAAACGTCAGTAGTCTTAACAGTTGTCTGCCCATTTATAAAGGAAATTTTGTTTTACAGTTTTTATTAAAGTCAGTGTTAAAAAAAGAACTAGATTTCTCTGTTTACGAGGGTGAAATAGCCCTGATATGATTACGTAATATTTAAAAGTTGGACCTTTTGAAATGTTTCGCATTCAATATTTCCTAAATGGTTAAAAAAAACTTGACTTTTTACTTAAAGGTTAAAATTTTTGTATTAAACTTAGAGGTTATAGAATTGTGAGTCCAGCACTTTAAAGCAGATTATTTTAACAACAGAATTATGTATTAAAAACAAAGGAGGCATGCTTGAATGCTTTCTGGGTAGTTTTCGCGCAATGTATCCTTTGAAAATAGTGCAATACTAAACCTATTTTTTAAAAATAAAAACACAGGCTATAAATCAATGCATACAGGATCAACGCTCCTAATATAAGCGATAATAAAAGTTCCCTAATTAACACAATCCTTCTTCGGCGAGAAGACAACACAAAAGCCGTGCTAAAATATGCAAGATAACAGCTTTTTCCAAAACAGTGTATAAGCTGCGAAACCTCATCACAATGGGCGACACCATGATTAAATTCCTTCCTGTGGAAAAAGAAGGCGTCATCAGCCTAACAAAGTCTTGTTGGCTGGCGACCCAATTTGGGCATTAATCATCCCCCACGTGACCGTAATTAACATAATTAAGCATTTTCTGGGCTAAAAACATCCGCCGAGACAAGCTGTAATTGAGTCCCGTTAGAAAAAGTAACTGGTGATGGAGTGATCCTGACTGAAAGAAATTGCAGAGAACAAAATATCGAATGGGGGGTCTTTAACAATAATTTGTTGGAAACGTCAGAGATGGATAAACTTGTCTGCTTGTGGGGAACTTGAATCTTTATTGATTTGGGATGGCGTGGGTTGTTTCACGTTGGAAAAAATTAATGGGAAATTAATTTTGATTTAAAGGATTACAGAGATATAAAAGAGTAAAATTTAAAAAAATCTTATAGTGTTATAATAATACTGGTCTGCAGCGAAAAAGCTGTTTGAATAATTTCAGCCATTTCCTATGCATTTTGCGGTGTGCTGATAACAAAAAAAATATTGAAAAAAAATCCTATGCGACAGGATTTGGGATAAATTGCGAAATTATTTTCCAATTTGCCCATTTATAATAGCTTTCTGACTTTCTTACTTTTAAATTTAGAGTTGATTTTATTAATATAAATATAGTAAGTTGTCATCAATAAAACTGTTCTAAAAATAACATCTGGACTAATAAAAAAAACAATGAAATTCATATAATATAATTTTAAAACCATAATGATTTAACAATTGGTAATGCAGTATAGTTTTTTCAGTATTAATGTCTATTTGTTTCAAAAGTTAAATTACAAAAACCTTAATTTATCTAACCCTTTAAAAAGCTTTATTTTCACTCAATCACAGTTTTAAAATGAAACTATAATTTGATAAGTACTACTTCAAGGGTATTTTTTATAATTTTATTTCTTTATAATTCTTATATCTCTTATAAAATGCATCCTTATGACTTCCTCCTGATATGTAAAGTGAAGCTTAATGGGGGGCATTAGTCACACAAATTTATTGAAAATGTTTTATGCAATTGATTTACAAGCTTGGGGCCCATCAGGGCCAAAGGCCCATTCGGTGGCCACCAACTTATCTTAAAATCATATTTAATGCAAGGGTAAATGCAGCGTAAAAATGATTTATTTGAAAGCTTTAAAAGCTTAACATATTGATTTTAAAAAATTCTTCAGTTGATGAATTTATTTTAAACTCTCACATTTACATAGCTCGATGAGGATTTTGGAGGGCCCCTTGAAAGGGGCCCCTGGGCTAATGCCCTCCCGAAAATTGGTCTCTGAACCTGAATCCGCTTAGTGGAATATTGGTAAAATATATTGTTCATTCGAGAATTATATTAACTCCTAACTGTAGCTATAGTTTAATTTTTAAATCAGGAAAACTGCCCAATCTATTACAAAGCTAACGGAATGACACCTACAAGACACACGCTGACCGCCCTCTATGCGGGTATACAACAGCCCAGCGATCACCAAACCGTAAAACAGCCGCCGATTAACCAGTGAACGATCCCCTCCGATCGCAATCTGGATTAATGGAGAAGCAGTGTTGTGTGGTTGCGGAAACACCATTTTAATATTTATCAGCAGCCCCGGCAGGGGCCGGGCCAATGGGGCGGCGAGATAACACCTTTTACCTAATGAATCGCCAAGAGACGGAACACAAATGCAACTTTTATGCGCTTCGCACCTGAAAAAATCACCGGCCCAAGTATCCCATCGACACATTATTTCCCTTAATCCAATCTTTATTGTGCGGCGAGGGGCCGTATTGAAACATTTCTGGAAACGCCTCTGCGCCGCTGGGTTGTTTTGTCGTTATTGGAGGGATATTTCGATGATACATGCATTTAATCTTGATGTTTCACGATATCACTTCGATTTTTTTTCTGATGCGTAGAGGGCGTGTGTGATAGTTCTCCGGCTAAGTGACTGTATTGTTGGTTTTTATGTCAGTTATTTTATTGCTATATGTGTGGGGAAATAAATGTTTCGCCATTGCTGAATTGAATGGTGGGTACTTGAAGGAAATGTCCTTTTTGTTGTATTCTGAGTGGTGGTTTTTCATTTATTTAAGGGGACTTTTGTAAGCTGTCAAGTAGTAATAATGAAAATGAACTTAAAATTAGATTATATGCCTTTGATAGTGACATTTTATGGATCTTGTTTTCAAATAAAATTTGTATCAACATGAATTTGTGTCATTTTATTATTTGCATCAATTTATCAAAGAAAGATTAATATTACGTTGAAAGGAGTTTTCATAGCTGTCATTTGAAGCTTCAATAATGCAAAAAAAAATTTCGCATTTAAAATCTAATTTTGATGGATCTCAGATTCTATTGAGCACTCTAAAAGATATCAAACATTCAGCATTGCTGTATTGTCTCCCTAGCAATTTATTCAATGTATTGGTCCAACCTATTTGTCCCATAGAAACTCATCAAAATATATTAGACGCCAAATATTCAATTATTGCCCAGTTGTTATTGATATAACTGTATATTTAATCGGTCAGTTCACAATTTTTGGCGATATTTCTTATTGTTTGCGTTCAATCCATTCATACCATCTCCTAAAGCAAATACAGTAAATTTTAAGTACATAGTTTTGTGCCCCGACCCCCCTATGGTTCTAACATTGATCTGTATTACAATATAATTGCATTATTATTAAGCGTAGAGGAAACATTTTCAAGGATAATCATTATTATAAATATTTATTTATTTATAAATAGGAAAACAGTAATATACTTAATTTTCATACATATACAGATACGAACAAACTCATATCTTATTTCTCTTCTCCCTACCAACTAAAACTTCAACGTTTGTCCGAAGATCTAATCGCTATCTGATCTCCGAGCATCCATTGCAAAGCTTTACCTTCTGACAGACCCTACACTTCACGGACTTTTATTGTCTGAGCCACCCAGACCGATGACGCGAAGATGACAGCAGAAGAGGACAGGACCAGACTCTAATTGATAAGGATAACCCCAGATGTGTATTTAGATAGTGCGAAAATTTTAAGTCCCCGCCAATTAGACTTTCGCTTGTCACATTATTGTCAAGTGGCAGAAATAATACTCCGGCCAGCGCTATCGTGTTGCTTGCGGTAGATTCGGAACATGGGAATGTAGGCAATTAGGGGTTTTGTGGTATGAAATATTTTATTGTTTTTGGAAATAAAATATTCTGCCATTGTGTATTATTTTTTTTGTCTTTTGCTCTTCAATTATAGATAGTTTTGTGAAATAATAAAGAAGGCTTGCATAACCGCAGTCAATACTTAAAAGTAAAGGTAAGGGATGCCCAAGTCCTCGTCAAGCCAATGCTCATCTGTTTTCTCATTGGTAAACCGAAATTTTATACTTTTCTTTTTCTTCAGAACTTAATCGATCATGGTAGAGATGAGGAACGGCTCAACAAAGACTACAGAAACGTTTAAGGGATGCTTACTAAAATCATAGAGCAGCTCCAAGAGAAAAAGATGTTTCATTAAGAGTAAAAGAAGAGATAGAGGCTCAAGACCGAGAGCAAAGTAATACTAAAAAGGGAAGAGAGATACTCAAAAGCAAAGAGATACTTAAGAAGATTATTAAAGAAAAGAAATACACAGAAGATCAGACAGATGCCCAAAACAAATTAATGCTGAAAAACAGCACGATGTTCGAGAGAGCAACGAGATACTCAAGCCGTGCTACTTTTCCCACCTATAGGGGAGACCCTATAGTATAGGGTGTAGTTAGGGGAAGTTGCATTATAGGGGTATTCCATTCAAAATTCAGAAACTATCCTCCAAAATGGACAATTGCAGTCAAATTTTTTAAAAAACTTAATGTATTCAGAATAGCCTAAAACCTCCAAAGAAACATTTTAATTTACCTTTCAAAGCCCTAAATTATTTTATGTTATTTTCAATTATAATTAGCCTATTTTTTGTCTGAGCTGAAACAGCTTAAGACGTCAAATGTGCCTTGTTTACCGCTTTGAAATACTGAGCTCTAGTTTTTTATAGCCTAGTGTTTCCCACATTTCCAAGAGGCACATGTGATGTCACACTGTTAGGCGCTTTCTGTAATAAAATATCTCATAATTAACTGAGAAAAAAATTGTGGAAAAAGACAAGTATATTTTTGGAATAAGGAGAATTTTTAATAATTTAAAATTGAATATTCAGAATTTTAAGATATGCTGCAATTCTCTATTAGCTGCCTTTCTTTTTCGGCCAAGCAAGTTTTCCCAGGAACCCAAGCAAACAAAAATTTTAAAATCCCGAACATCTGTTTCGATGTCTGGGTATTTTTTATACTATTTTTAATGTTCTTCAGTTTATAAGAATCCCATAGTTTGTATGAGAAAATTTCACATATGTTAGTTAGAATAACGCAGTTAATATAGTTGAGTGCACTAAAGGTAGACCGATTTCCTGCTTTAAAGTGCCATAAAGAATTATTTGAATTCCGAAAGTTGAAATGTAAGAGTACTTAAAAAATACAGAAAAACTATAACAGAATACATTGTTCACGTGACATACATCACGAAAGTTCCAAACCTAGCATATTTTCTCATGATAATCTCGAAGATTGACACTTAACGAGCTAATGTTGCCTTATGAATAAACCAAAAGCTCTTTTACTCATGCAGTAAATATGATGCGTTAAAGCAGATACATTGTTTGGTCATTAAAACGGCTTCTTTTCTGGTTGCGTGAATCTCTCGATTATTTCCCCTTGCTGAATGTGTAATACACATTTTAACTAATGAAACGACCAACAGATGATGCCTATTATATATTTTACTAGGTAATTTCCTAAATACACAAAAAAAATAATGTTAAAAAGAAGCTAACTATAGTAAAATATAATACAAGTACAGAGGATTTAGTTTGACCAGAAGGTCCAGAAGTAACTGTTAGAATATTTTAACTACGAGTATCTTATTTTATTTTAAGGTGTTAATAATTTATGGTGTTTAGAATGGACACTGCACTACAGTCTACTTTACATTTTCCTTCCTATCTCCTAATCCTTAAAAAGCCAGAACTGGACATGCGTTCAAAAATATTTTTATTAGAGCTAAAATAAAGCTGCTTTTCCATGCGACTTATTTTCAGCGCCCAATACGCGTGTTTTCGGCGTGGCGACCTCTTGGCGCGAGAAAAAATCGCCATACCGAACGCCGAACACGCGCGGATTTGGTTGACTCTTTTTAGTGGTCACGTGAGTCCTACGGACCAATGGCTAGGCGTATTCAACCAGCGCGCCGAAGCTGGTTTTCAGCCGGGCATGGATGGACTTTTTCTCGGCGCTGAAAGACTTTCAGCGTCATCCATATTGGATCTGATAGTTTTGAAGCGCATTCCGATTGCTATTACACTTTTAATAGTTCCAAAAAATCTAAAACAGTTATTTATCACGATAATAAGTCCTCAGACATTAATATATTACGAAAGTAATGAACATCTAGTGCCTGTAAAATTTTTACTATCAGTGTAAAATTACTTGTGACGCTTTTGACAGATGGCAGCATGATCACTCACTCGCGATCTTGAAAAGCGTTTTTTATTACTTTAAAAGCAATTACTTTAAAGATTTTGTACTAAAATAGTTTTAGGGCCTTATTCAGAAACTTTAACACGAATGGGAATCCAGACGAGAATGAGATGGAAAGGAGAACCCGATATATTTTAAACTAGATATTTCTACTCGCCACCAGGTTCCGATTGCAATTACACTTTTTGTGGCCCATTTAATAGTTCCAAAAAATCTAAAACAGCTATTTATTAACAAAATAAGTCCTCAGACATTAATATATTACGAAAGTAATGGGCATCTAGTGCCTGTAAAAAGTTGTACTATCAGTGTATAATTACTTGTGACATTTTTGATAGATGGCAGCATGAAAATCGGCAAAGGGAATAACTTTGTCAACCAAAGTCTCGCCAACATCATCCGCGTGCCGATTTTCAGCGCAGAAAAAAAGCGTCATGGAAAAGGGCCTTAAATATTGTCGCTATATTTTACCTTTGTTTCTCCTCATGAAAGCTTCACAATAGCGCAGTATAACTTTAATTATGACACAAAAACGTAAAGATGCTAGACACTATACTAACTAAACAGGGGGTCTGTTAAAAAGAAATTTGGTTCCGTTTTCGGACCCTTCAGAAAATATTTCATAGTCAAAACGGAACCTTCACAAAGTATTTTAGCCTTTAAACGGATATTATTTTTCACAGTACTACAAATAGGGGACCCTTATTTTCCCAAATTACCAAAAATAGACTCCTGACTGAAAAAAAAATAACTATAATTTAACGTTAACTTTAAAATCACAAAATTATGAGAGGATTTTCACGATTTTTACCAAAACCCTTTACAAAAAGAGTGGACAGACCCCTGCTTATAGATCAATACCTTTTAAAAGAGCAACTTTTTCTAGTAGAGAATCACAAATATTTCTTTAACTGTCACTTTTAAAAAAATCTTTTTAAGTTATTCACCTTGTTTAAAAATGTTCATAAATTTACCAGAATAAAATGCTTCAAAAAGTAACAAATCCGACTACACTAAAAACCCGTTTACATAACAGCATTCCTCCCTCAATTAAATATTAAAAAAATCTCTAAAATTTTCCCCGCCGCCGATGCGATTGCGGACGATCGGACAGCCGCGGAACGGTGATACCCCAGTTTCGCCGAAAACCGTTTTTCCTTCCCCCCCTTGTTGAAAAAATCCCTACTGTCCCCTCTACCCTCCCCCCTAATCACCGATATTTCCCTCACATTTCGGGATCGGGCAAAGAAATCGATTCTGGAGTAGAATCGAATGCATTTTCCCAATGGAAACCCTGTGGTGCACCGACCCTGTGACAGTTTTATGACTTGTAACTCTTCCTATCAATGTCTGACGCCCTTTGATATCCTGTCTTTTGTATTGGATAGATAGTGTACTGAGCCAATTAGTTGGTTTCTTAGAAAACGTAGAGTTGAGGGGTGAAAAAAAACCCATAGGGTGTCTAAAAAATAATTTTAATTTTGGGTTAGATGACAAAATAAATAAAAATTAACGCAAAATATTTAATAGTATTTAATTTATGATATACAACTAATTATGCAAATAGAATTAAATATCAGTGCCAGTAACAATTTTGATTTACATTTTTTTTATAAAAATTATATAGAGAATTTTTATTTAGTAGGTTGTTTTCGACAAAATACAACAGTAAAAACGCTATTGTCGTTGTTTTTTGAATTCGAAATCTTGAAAACCTTGACTTATCACTGTTTTAATTTTAGAAATAATTTGTAATAAACTTGGTTTTAATTATTTTTAATTATCTTAAGTATATTCTATTCAATCAAAATAACCCTTTTAATAATATTTTTTCTTTTATTTTGAGTATTTACAAACATGGGTTTTTTAGGATACATGTTTTTTTGTGTGTCAATTTGTAACGGAGAGTTGGAATTAAAGAAACTAAGCACTAAAATGTAGGGGAGGATTAGCCTTTACAACACAAAGGAGTTTCCTTAGTGTAATGGTATTTTTAAAAATTAAATAATCGGGGAAGGAATTTTTAATGATCATGCAAGATCCCTTATTTGTTCAAAGAAATGTATTATCATTGAAATTCCTTCCCCGATCCCCTATCATCATTTTTCTAATTACATTCTAAAGAAACTCAATTCTTTGGCTAAAAGATTAATATTGCACTTTTAAAACTCACCCCACGGTTTAGCCAGTGGTTCAATTTCTATCGAATTTAAGGAGTAAGTAGAACAGATACTGCTTTACCTCATGCAATAATTTTTTCATTCCATTATGTTTTGTTTCGTTACACGGGCTTTATCAAAACAGCCTTTTGTAGCCCTCGCACTACATTAGGTCCTATAGCTCTATAGCTGCGCCCCCTCATTCCTATTCTAAATATGCTTGTCTAGGTCCCCTCTACCTCATCACCAAATATTGATGTTGAATTTTGAATCACCCTGTATAAAATATAAAATAAGTGTTGGGTATAAAATAAGTTATTGGGTGAGAATACAGGGCCCGAGAAAAAATTTTCCCTATCAATATTTTAAGGGGGTAAATGGGCCCTCCATTGATAATGGAGTTCCATTATACATTTAGAGCAGTGACAGAAACTTCAATGTAAGACTATTTAACCAAAAAAATTTTAGTTTTTTGCAATGAATATGATTATTTCTGAACTCAATGCAAATTTTTAAACGTTTGTGTTCCCTTTAAATGGTATTTTTTAGGTTTTTTGAGAGATATCGGTCTAATTATCATTTTTGGCAAGTTTTAACTTCTGGGTCATTTTTGGTGAGTGGTATCTTAGCGTTAACCATGTTTTAGTAGGTCTCACACATGCCTAATTGCGTTTGGGTCTGGGAACCTGAAAAGTAATTTTATTCTTTCAATATCGTTACTTATGAACAACTTTGAAGTAGTGAAATTGTGATTTTCTGCAGCTTTTTAACTAGTAAAGAGAAATATTTGACCCCAGAGGTCCTCTAAAAGATGTATAAGGGACATGAGAGCACAGGTACGCAATTGCAGATATCAGTGAAAATTTCTGTGTTTAAGGGGTGCTGAAACGGCACAAAGAATTGCATAGTTTCACAGAAAGGAAATATGTTATTAACGTTCAAAAAAAGAAGCATTTTTAGTGTTTATGGACTTATACGTGGCTGAAAAGAAAGATATATCTGTAAAAATATCTCAATTATCTTTAAAATGAAGTTTAAAGAGATCGAATCGGGTCAAAGATTTCTCTTTATTCGTGAAAAATAGGCAGAAAATCACAATTTGACTAACTCGAAGTTTTTCATGAGAAACAATATTGAAAGAATAAAGTTACTTTCCGGGTCCCCAGACCTAAACGCAGTCAGGCATATGCGAGACCTACTAAAAACATGGTTAATGGTAAGATACCACTTACAAAAATGACCCAGAAGCTAAAACTTGCCAAAAATGATGATTAGACCGATATCTCTCAATAAAACCTAAAAAATACCATTTAAAAGGAGCACAAACGTTTAAAAATTTGCATTGAGTTCAGGAATAATCATATTCATTGCAAAAAAACTTAAAATTTTTTGGTTAAATACCTCTTACATAGAAGTTTCTGTCACTGCTCTAAATGTGTAATGGAACTCCATTATCAATGGAGGGCCCATTTACCCCCTTAAAATATTGATAGGAAAAATTTTTTTTCTCGGGCCCTGTATTCTCACCCAATAAACATCTTTTGGTATGATTTTCATGGATAAACAATAATTCTACTATTTGTTAAGTTGAAAAATCAGTTCCGTCCTAATTTTTGCACAGCAGTGTAGTTTACAGTAAGGCCTCCCTGGGAGATAAATGTTTTACAATAATATCCTTAAAACTAGCACTGTTAAGTTGTTTTGAGACTTAAACAGGGTGGCTACAGAATCTGAGGAACAAATTATATCCAACCAAATTATATCAAATCATACCAGTTTGCAAATATATTGAATGGAAATGTGTGGCGAATTATTTAATATTACTTCTTCCGTGGTATATTTGTGTAATAATACGAAAAATTTCAACATATATTGCTGTTTAAAAAATTCAAATAATTGTATTCGGGAACAAAAATCGCAAAGAGTATACTGGTAAGTTAATTAATGGCTTAATGTTAGTGTTAATCTCCCACTTTACTGCAACCACAAACTAAAATTTCGCATTAAATCCGTGATTTCACCGCAGAGGGATCTAATAGTACCCCATAACCCAAATCAAAATCATTTTCATTATTTTAAATGATAAAATTTAATTAGAGATATTAATTTGTATGCAAACGAATTTACATAGTATTACATTTTTTACAAAGATAAATTGACTGTATACGTATAAAATATTTAGCTTAACGCGGTGCTTTCGAGTATTAAAGATTGGAACGAATTTAAACAGTTTCCCAGAATACCATCTACATTTCATTTATACAGAAAACAATCTCCTGATTTAAGCTGTCATAAGATTTACTAATATTCAAGGATATTGCATCAGTCTGTTCTTATTAAGGTTATTTGTTTGGGAAAAGGATAATTAAGCGATTTTTTTTCACACTAAACGATAATTTTTACAGGAAAACCAAAATGCTGGGTTGTAAAAAATTTGATATTGTCTAAAAATTCTTAGTCTTTAATGATAAAGGTATAATGACCAGTTATGGAACGTAAATATCTAGAAATTTTGATTTGAGAATTATATTTTACTTAACCTTTTAAACGCCGCAATTCAAATTTCGAATTAGTAATTCTGATTTTAGGCTTAAATGGCTAGTTTCATTATTACTAAAACCATTCTAGTCATTTTTTGGCGGGAAAAAAATCCTAAGTATGATTTTGAGGATGTTCCCATTTGGGAACATCGGCGTTTGGGGTGAAGTTTTTAGGGGGATTTCCAAAAGGGACATATTTTACAATTAATTCAAATAAAATGATTGAAATAGGTTTCTACTCAATAATAATGAACATTTTTATGATTGTGGACGGTTTTTTCATTTTTATTATCCATACTTGAACGATTGAGTAACATTTTATAAATTTTCATATGAAAAAATTTACATGTTTATTACGTATGCGAAGCTTTTCCGTAAATTTTTCTTGCACTATGGGTAAAATTTTGGTGTAAAAAATACAAAAGAGTGTTCCCATCCTCTTCAAAGCTAAACAATTACGTTTCTGTGAGAAAAATTAGTTTTTATTACGGTTCTATACGGATATCTAGCATAAAATCCACTAATTGCATTAAAATCTAATTAGCTTTCAAAATTAATAATCATAATTATCTCCATTGATTTATTAAATCTGTGTTTCTCATGGAAGATTCCGAACTGAACCAAATATATCTTAAATCCAACTTACGTTAGAAGAGTGTTTTTAGATGTACGCACTTTTCTTTATTTTCAAAATTCTTCAATTTCATTTCTGAAATTTTTATTATAAAAAGTACTTGAACAAAAATATATACGCAAATCCACAGAAGCACTCCAAATATGCTCTTTGTGTAACCCCTTATGATAATTACTGAAAATTAATCGATGGGGGAGTTAGAAAAATATATAAGTGTAAGAATCTGCTATAAAGATTTGGAATTTATTTCTCCATAAATCAGGAGAAAAAATAAAAATTACATATTTTTGAATTTAAAACATCATTCTTAACCTGTTTAGATCCTTTGAGACAAGAAATGTTAAAAAAATTAAAGAAAATTGGAAATAACTTGAATTTTTGCATGTTATAAAAATCCCCTCAAATAATATACCCCAAACGCCGATGTTCCCATTTGGGAACATATACGTTGTATTGGTAATTACTCTCCAAAATTAAAATTTGAAGCTATTCTGTCAAGCCAAATGGGAAGATGTGTACTTAAGCTACCTAAGCACAGCAAAATTATTTAAAACTAAATTTATTTAAATTTTTCACAAGTTGAAACTTGTGCAACTTTTGGAAGAGCCAAAAATCTCTAATTATTATGTAAATTCTACAAAAAGGATTAAATTGCACGTGAAAAACTTTTGCATGTAAAATAACTTCATATCTTTGAGTTACTTTCTACCAAGTATCAAATTCCTGCATGAAAAATTAAGTGGTGTAAAAATTCCTTAAAATTATGTTCCCATTTGGGAACATCGGCAGGTAAAAGGTTAAAAATGATCGGATATAAGTTGAAGAAGTGTCAATTTCTCCAATTCGAATATTATTGAAATTCGCGATGCCATTACTGTACAATACAAGAAAACATCAAGGTAATCATCACTCACTAGGTACGAGATCCAATACTAAATTTATATTTAAATCTGCTCCCCAATTATTGCATTTTTACTTAACGGTGATAGCAAAGTTATCATTAAGAAAGTATTCAATTGTATAAGAATGAAAACGATCGATAAATCCTACTTATATATAGGTAAGGGTTATAATCTCTGTAGAAACGTACTCTGTATACGTACGATTATTTTTTTAGTCATAAATATTTTTCGATTGAAAATTAAGGAATGAGAACAAATAAAATAATCATCTTTAGAAAATTCTATCCACTAGAGCTAATTAATTAAATGGATACTTTCGAGTACTGAGAGTACATGTGGAGTGCTTAAACATTATTAAAATTAAAAAAAAACATTGCTTTCTTTTATCGCAATTTTAAATCTTTAATTACACTTTGCTATAGAAAATTCCGGTACCTATAAGGTTTTACTAATACTGTGTATTTTAAAAAAATACAGTAAAAGAATCTTCAATCTCAGATTTTTTTTTAATTTTCAAAAGTTATTTTAACTCGTTTAGACAAAAACATTCTGTTCTGTATAAGGTTTATTGAGGAAGTTGCATGATTTTTTTAATCGATTCTTCTTGCAAAAATAAGGTACTACCCAAAATTTGAGGCCGATTGAGAAATTTTTGATTGCCAAAAAAACTAACTAAGATCTACTTTTTAAAAGCGCGCGAAAACGCCAAAAGTTTGGGATCATCGAACGTTGACGTCATCATACGATAAACATTGTTGGAAAGCAATGGAGTTGATGGTGTGATTGTTGATATCTTTAAACAATAAACGTTTTCAGTCACGTGTTTTTTTTCTCAACTTTTAAATTAAAATATTAAATTACCTGTACATTTTTTTTTGACAAAATTGACTAGATATTTCATTTTACCATACAAAAAACCATACGGAACACTTGTGTTTTTGAAAATCTGACACATGCAACTTCCTTATTGTGAGGTATCTAATATAAGTCATTGATTGTGTGTGTTTGTCTTTTACACAAATCCATTTTTTTTCTAACTTACGTTCTTACGTATAAATACCCAAGGAAAAGCATAGGCTATGTTTCGAAAATTTTAAATGATCCCTTGACCCCTTTTTGCTATCATTGGGCTAAAAATAGCTTTATTTCTGCTCAAAAAATATCGGCTCACGGTTCACCCCATTGTTAAAAAGAAAAGATAATACAAAATATTAATTTTTTAACAGAAAAACTAGATATAACTCATCGATTAAAAATCATACTAATATTTTATAATCTGTTTCAAAGAAATTAAAAGTTTTAAAACTGTTAAGAGTAGTTTAAAATATATTTTTTTCAGGATTTATTTTTTAAATAAAAATTTAATGGAATAACATATAGTTAAAATAGTGTCCATGGAATAGGCTTTAATTATTGAATTCTTGAATAATTTCACCGAAAAATTAAATTAAATTCCTGAGAAAATAATTATTAAGAAAGGAATTTTAATGAATGTTCAATTTTTCTTTTTACGTTATTTTACCAAGATTTGGCCCCAAATATTAAATACTGAATTCCTCAGCTAAAAACTTATTCCAATCTAATACTTTCTTATATTAGCCTAAAATTTATGACGCAGCTAAAAATATTAACTGCATTTTTTATTTAAATGAAAGTAAAGAAAGTTTCCCATCTTTACTTTCTAGAAGTTTAGTTCACCATGCTGAAAAAGAATTCGTCATACATTCCTTGTGCATTCTTCAAAATACAAGGGTAGCACCATGACAAATTCAACATCTATAAACACCTGTGTTTAGATAAGAAACCACCATGCCCCCTGGAGAGCTTCAATTCGTTTCGCCAATTACTTTCCCCACTTTCCCAGGATTCCTAGGAATCGATTCTTCAGTAGGTTTGATTCACAGGCATTCGATTCAGCATTTCGGCATCGATTCTATGGTATTCGATTCGGAGGTTTGGCCGAAATCTCCCCACAGGGAAAGTGCAGCAGGATGTAAGGGGGGAAGGAAAAGTGGTTTACGGCGAAACGTAGGGGACACCCCGCGGAACACAGCGTCCGGGGTGGCCGGACCACCCATGGCGCCGCACGTGGCAGCGCGGCAATTAGGGCCGCCTGCGAAAGGCGCAGTCTGTGATTAGGCCGCGGCCCCGTGTAATTACGGCGGGACCACCGGCGGAGTGACGTCACGATCGACGGCTGCTTTCGCGCGATAAGCGGGGAAGCCCTATCCACACCGTGCGTCACGGCGGAGGCTCGAAGCTGCTAGTAGCGGGGTTCGATACCTGACCACGGGGAGATAAGTGGGGGACATTCACAAATTACGGGAGCGCAGAGATAAATTTAGGAGGGGGTTCATAAAAATGTTACTGGTTAACTTTTATCGTTACATTTTTTAAGTGCTCGCTATCACTCACCAACATATCGTCTGTCTAGTTTACAGGTCGCTTTGCGATCTGAGCTCGCTTGTTGCACTCGACGTCAACACTCATCCGCAGAAATGATAGTATTCTAAAAGCCAAAATATTTTATATCTCTTATCGGCTAGTTAATGTAAATGTTGGTATATTGACGTAGGATGCGGCTTATCTCTTTTTAATTAATTGGTTTCGGTCATGAAATTGGTTGATGAAGTGTTGGTTGCTTGATAAAGCGCAAATAACGTTGGTTATTTTCTGTGTATTTTCACTGTAATCTAAATGGGTAGATAGTTTTCCCCTTGGTGACAAATATTATTTTTTCCTTAATTTCTGTTTAAAAATATGTTAATAAAGCTATATATGTTAACAGTGTTGCCATATAACCATAATGAAACTAACTAAAAAGTGGTGGGCTACTCTATACTTAGTACAACATCAATGCATAATTTTACTTTAATTTTTTAATTAAAATTTAATTAATATTTTTTTAATTTGCTACATTTTTATTTGTAATCGACTAATATATCATTCGTTGATTCATCTCTATCATTCCTCTTTGATACCTATCTCAGTGTTAGAGCTAAAAAAAAATTTAGTATTTATTCACCGTAAAGATTCCTCTCTATGCCTCTAATAAAGGCTCATTCACACTGTCTCATTTCATTTTCACTGTTCATCCTGAGTGATTCCCTCCACAGAGTATAGAGCTTAATAGAGGATTCATCTCCATGCATAGACGCTAACGGCAACTTTTTTAACATGGATTTTCCCATAGACAACTTCTGGTATACTTCGGATGGCCTCCTATAGTTCCACGTCACTCCTGCTACGTCACTCTTGCTAGTGCTGCTCTCTGTCATTCGCCCACTGAAGCTGTCACTCAAATCCAAATCGGGAGTGGAGGGACAAGAACAGCACCGATGAAATTGAAATGCCGCTGGATAGAAGTTCCGTATCCAATCAGGAATCACTTTCGCATTTCGTCTTCTCTGATTGGCTGCTAGTAAAATTAATTATCATCTGCGAGCTTGAATTAAATTAAGTACCCAAAGAGGAAAATCGCCGTTTGGAATCTCTGTTAGCTCTTTATTCTGTGATACCCTCCTGGGAATTGGTAGTTTGCATAGAAAAGTGAAGGTGTAAGGGTAAGGAGTGAA
Organism: Tetragnatha versicolor; assembly: GCA_024610705.1. Classification (NCBI taxonomy): domain Eukaryota; kingdom Metazoa; phylum Arthropoda; class Arachnida; order Araneae; family Tetragnathidae; genus Tetragnatha; species Tetragnatha versicolor. Next base: position 21,229,598 of record JANDEH010000011.1, on the reverse strand, counting down.
ACACTTCCTCCAAAATAAAGATCAAAAGTGAGTCTGAATGAGCCTTATTGGATCTAGAGGTTTAACGCTTTTACTTAACAGCAGCAAGAACCACAACCAATGGCAGAGCCGGAACATGCTTACCGCATCGTATGAAAACTTACCTTAAATCCACAAAACAAATCTCCCCCCATTACTTTCTCTGCCCTCATTCATCAAGCCTAAAATCCGCACAAAAAGATTCAAAAACTTCTCAACTCAAATAAATCCACACGATTCCCTGCTGATGCGCCTCAGACTCAATTGAAACAATTTCGATTGAGCGCGCGGAATTCGGCTGTCTTGACAACTCGATAACACCACGGGCGTTAATTAGAAAAGTCCCCGGATGGAGCTAATTAAAACCCGGGCAGAGAGAATGCGGTTGCAGTTAGTCACGCGCCTCAACAAGAAGTTATTCCCGACAAGCGAGGCTGATTACTTGGCGGGATTTGCGAGCGGTTGTGTTGGTGTGGAACAAGACAGGAAGGCATTCTTGGATTTAACCCGCAGATTGGCTTTCCTATTGGCTGTCTGACCGACCAATGGACAGGGGATATTGACAAATTGTGGGACATTGTCTTGAACAAGGGGCTATTTGAATTTGTGTTGTTTCTATAGTGATAGGTAAAAGGATTACTTTTAGGTAATCACATATTTAGATATCCCGTACTCTGTATTTTTACAGATAATAAAGTAATTATACTAAAAGGTAAAAATTTTTTAAGATGAAGATAAGAATAAATTAAAACTAATATTCTTCTCACACAAATTGTTGCAAAACTGCATTAAATATTCAGTACTTACTTACATTTGATGTCTTCTTTGTTATTAGAAATTCTTCATTGTCAGCCAGTTAGATTTATGCTTTCCTTTAGGGTCCTTATTTATTCAAAAGTTCGAAAGCTGCATATTTAACGAATAAAGATATTAGTTAACGCGTACTAATTCTGAAAAGTACTAAATATAAACATGCCTATTTTCTAACCAAAAGAGTGTAATTAAAACTTTTACCTAAAAACTAGAAACAAGCCAAAGCCATATAGGATTTTTAAAACATATTTCGCAACAAAATCGTACTACTAACTCATTAAAATGTTTCCCAGTTTCAAAAATTTTATTTATCACAATTTTTTAGGAATTTATCCAGTGTTTTTATAAATGCTTGTGCTGTAGGGTAAGAGAAAATAAGTTTTATGAAATTTTTAAAAAAACCGCAGAACCAACCTCCAATCAAAATGCGTTCTACATCACATTCATTGCCAAAAAGGCAAATATGCATCCCCGTGAATCATCCAAATGATATTATGCTTTCCAATCTTTTAAAAAGGCCACCGGTGAAATTCGGATTGACTTATTACCTTCTGATAATCGGCGAGCGTTTAGTTCGGCCACTAGAAAGCAGCGAAACTCGGTGTGGCTAACGGGATAAAGTATGAAAATAATTACGACTCCCAGAGATCCGGGTCGCTCCATTTCGCATCAGAACGTGATGGAGTTCAAATTTCAGTTGCCAGGTTCTGATTAATAGTCATTTGCAAGCTCATTACTCAATTAAATCAAGCATTGTTTCGCTTCTGTGTGCCATGAATCTTCCGTTTGCTTTCACTCCTCTCGCCACAAAACGACGACGGCGGGATTAGAAGTGTTGCCAAATTTCGCCTCCAAAATCCTCTCTCGAATATTGATGAGAGAGCGTTTATGTTCCACCACGTTTTTGCGCGCGCGAGGCAGGAATTGATGTCGCAGCAAACGATTTTAATTAGATAATTTCTTCTCGTATAGATAGGTGTGTGCAAATTGAGCTTTGTTGTTGTAGAAGGGAAAATCATTATGTGTGGAGTAAATTGGTACGGTATTAAGATGCTTGTTATTAATGTTATCTTTTAAAAAAACGATCGTCTTATAAAAATTGCTTGGAATATTAACTTGATATTCTAAGGGCCGTATTCAGAAACTTTAACACGAGATGGAAACGAGATGAGAACGAGATGGAAACGTAAAATCTCACATAACGATCACGAAATGATAAATTGGAAATGGTCGTTCAAGAGCACCCGTCTCTTCAAAAGCGAGAAATTTAGCTGACTCTGATTGGCTGAAAAGAAAATCTCGTCTTGGTCTGCTTGGTGACGTAGGAGATTTTATCCAATGAGGGAAAGGATCGGAAACTCCCGTTAGTGTTTCGGGAAAATATCGTTTCAAACTCATCGTTTCCATAACGTTCTCGTTTCTATCTCGTTCTCATCTCCTTTCCATCTCGTGTTAAAGTTTCTGAATACGGCCCTAGTTGGATAAATTAGCCTCTGAGAAGGAAAATGGTCTAACTGATTTAAGGCACCTTTTGGGAAACATAACTAAACTCCGACCACCACAAGAAACACTCACTCACAAAAAAACAAAATTGTTGAAAGAAGTTTAAATCTACATTATTGTGCCACAAGTTTGGCAAAAAACGTATTTTCAGCCTTTATGAATTTCCATCACCCTTAAAATTCAGGGTAATAATAAGTTAAGTTTTTCTCGTGGCGGAAGGACTATAAATCAGAGGCAACTGATATGGGTAAATGACTTTCTCTGAATGATTGGTCAAACTCAAAAATTAAGCACGACTTCTAGATTTTTAACATTAGTAGTTTAAGTAAGGGAACGTACCCATACTACGTGACCCATTCAGGGGAGGGAGGGGGGTCTTCAAAATACCACGCTCGGTCACAGGGGGGAGGGGGGGCTTAGGATTTCGTCACGTAGTCAATTTCTTCTAATAGTCAATACGACAAAATTAAGCCAAATTAATTATTGAAATTTGCCAAAAAAAGACTAATTAAGAATTAAGCCAAATTAGTTATTAAAATTAGACAAATTAAGCAAAATTAATATTTTTAAACCTTCTGTTTTCAAAAAATGATGGCAAACCGTATTTATGAATTACTGCGTGAAAAGTAGAGGGGGAGGGGGGGGGGGGTCTGGGCATATACTACGGATGGTCACCAAGGGGGGGGAGGGGGTCAAAAATGGCAAAAAATGGGTCACGTAGTATGGGTATGTTCCCTAAGGAGCTTAAATCCCTATTTAACCATTTCCCCTAGGCAAAAGTTTAAGTATTAGGGGAAGAATAAAATGAAATTTTAAAAAATATATAAGAAAGAATCCCTACACAAAACATGTGCCTCAAAATGCTAAAAAAAGCTTTGTCCACCAGAAAAAAACAAATTAAGATATTAAGACAATTCTTCACTCATTTATTTTAAAGAGAAATTTATATCAATATTTAAAAATAATTTTGCAGTTAACATGAGCCAATTCCAAGAAAATTACCGTTATAGTAAGGCTTAAAGATGTTTTTTGTCAGAAACTTGCTCTCGAACTATTTCTTTAAAAAGCTAACACCATCAGTAGATTTTTTATTTATTCTATGCTGGTTGCCAACAATGTGGTATGGGAATGTCAATGGAGATTGGAAAAACGAATATTGGCTACTTTACTTGCCATGAATTAAGAAAAAAAACAAGAACCCAGCCAATTTAGACTAATTTTCTTGTTTTAAATATTCGTCTCTTTGCTATAAATGCTTTTAAAATTCAAAATGGTATTATTTTTAAAGCAATGAAAATTTATTTTAAAACTATTGTTTACAATACCTCCAAAATGAACAATGAGGCAAAAATAAGCAACTACCCAAAATTTGAGGCCGATTGAGAAATTTTTTGGTTGCCAAAAAAATTAACAAAAATCCCCTTACTAAAAGCGCGTGAAAACGCCAAGAGTTTGGGATGTGACGTCATCGTACGATAAACATTGTTGGAAAGCAATGGAGTTGATGGTATGATTGTTAACGTCATCGTAACTTTTTAAACAATAAACGTTTTCAGTCACGTGTTATTTCACGACTTTTAAATTAAAACATTTAATTACCTGAACATTTTTTTGAAAAATTGACCAGATATTTCATTTTACCATACAAAAAACCATACGGAACACTTGTTTGTTTTTGAAAATCTGACACATGCAACTTCCTTATTCCCAATTTTTCTAAGAATATTGAATTAAGAATAACTTTAATGCGATCTTTAATCATTTAATATCAATCCAATTTATTTTAGCAGCAAACCAAGATTACATACAAATTAAGCGTCTAAATTTCTAAACAAGTATTTTTATAAATTTGAAGAATATCCTTGAATATAAGTTTTTAAAAAGTGTACAGTACCTACAACCCTAGGAAAGAAGATAAATGACTAAAGAAAGATAATAATAACCAAAACCAATGAAACTCAAAAAATTAAAGCACACCTAAAATTTAAAAAAAAATAGGTAATCAAAATCTACATATTTTTCTTCATACCATCAACTAAAAATTAAAATGGTATATATTTTTGAAATTATTTCACATTCAATGTTAATGTAATATTAATTAAAAGACAGAAAGGGAAAAATTATTGTACGAAAATATATACGGATAATGTATGAAGTAAAGACGGTTATTTTATGAATTAGAAAAAATATTAGTTTAAATTTTAAATTCAATACTTAGACTAAAATGGTCCAACTTTTAAAATAGCCATTGGTGACAAGTAAATTATTTATGATGCTAAATTTTTATGGGCAATACTATATTTATACTATATACATTAGGGTGGTCCTTATTTGTATGGTAAAAATTTTTTGGGGAATTCCGGTGGTGACGCCCCCTAGTTTTGTGTCACTATATAAAATAATAATGTATGCAAAATATCAGCTCATTCGAATAATAAACACCCGTGCGCAGTTGCCTTGAAGTTTCAAAAAAATACTGATTTTTTCACAAAACATCCCAAAAACCATAGATTAAACCCTCCCATCTTCTTCTTGATTTTTTAATGAGAATCTAATACAATTATTGTTATAATGTTCCAGATTCCATTCTTCTATCACCCCTATTTCGGTAGTAAAAATTTTTTAAAGTTAAAATAACTCCTGTAAAGTTGTTTTTCCTGCATTTTAAAAAAGCTAATAACTCCAGAACCATAGAACTTAAAAACCTGAAATTTGTGCCATTTTGTTTGTAATTTTATTACCTTTCATTTGATGTGCAACATAACTGCCTTTCTTTAAAAAACTTTCTTCAAAATAAAAAAAATGGAGAAAAAATTAAATAAAAAAAAATTTTGAAAAAAATTTTTATTAAATAAATTTTAAGTTTTTCCACTCCCAAAATGAACATTTCTGCTAAATTTCAAGTTGAAATTAAAATTTGATCATGTAGAAAAAAATAAAAATTTCCGAAATTTTGGCAGGTCCCTAAACGTTTCATGTAATTTAACAAAAAAAGGTGTTTCACTCATGGGGATTCCAAAAACTCCCTTGAGGGTGTTCATACGATTTTTACCATGCAAAAAAATTCACTTAAATATCAGAAAATACAACTACTAGCCGATTCGGTACAAAATCTTACAGAGCCCTGTCGGGTACCAAATGGTAGACTGCGTTGTGCGTAGTCATCGGGGTATGATTTTATTTTATTCTTTTATCTTTAAACACTTTTAATTTCATTTGATTTGACATGTTGGAATTGAAAAAATAACGTAAAAATTTAATTCTAAGGGAAATTCAGGTAAAATATAGGCACATTGAATTAGGTTGGAAACTAGCTCTGTAGGATTTTGTACCGAATCGGCTAATAGCTTTATTTTCTGATATTTAAGTAAATATTTTTGCATGGTACAAATCGTATGAACACCCTCAAGGGAGTTTTTGGAATCCCCATGAGTAAAACACCTTTTTTTGTTAAATTACATGGAATGTTTAGGGACTTGCCAAAATTTCGCAAACTTTTATTTTTTTCTACATGATCAAATTTTAATTTCAACTTGAAATTTAGCAGAAATGTTCATTTTGGGAGTGGAAAAACTGAAAATTTATTTAATAAAATTTTTTTTCAAAAATTTTTTTTATTTAATTTTTTCTCCATTTTTTTTATTTTGAAGAAAATTTTTTTAAAAAAGGCAGTTATGTTGCACATAATAAAATAATAGGTAATAAAATTACAAACAAAATGGCACAAATTTCATGTTTTTAAGTTGTATGGTTCTGGAGTTATTAGCTTTTTTAAAATGCAGGAAAAACAACTTTACAAGAGTTATTTTAACTTTAAAACATTTTTACTACCGAAAGAGGGGTGATAGAAGAATGGAATCTGGAACATTATAACTATAACTATATTAGATTCTCATTAAAAAATCAAGAAGAAGTTGGGAGGGTTTAATCTATGGTTTTTGGGATGTTTTGTGAAAAAATCAGTATTTTTTTGAAACTTCAAGGCAACTGCGCACGGGTGTTTATTATTCGAATGAGCTGATATTTTGCAAAAACTATTTATTTGTATGATGGAACAATTTGGGGGGGCGTCGCGTTAAGATTTCCAAACTTAAAAAATAAGGACCACCCTAATATACATACTATACTACTCTTACTATACCACTACATTACTATATTATTTTATGGGCCTATAAAAATTTAGCATAATAAATGCAATAGGTAGTTATTAAATCGGCGGATTTAAGGGGGTGCATGGGGGTGCGTTGCACCCCCAACTTTTTGAGAAAATTCCATTTTTATAGGGGAAATTCATGTTTCAAAGTCATCAGGGACAGCTTGCACCCCCAAGTTCTCCAGTACGCACCCCCAGGGTTCACCATCTAAATCCGCCCATTAATATTTAAATACTAGTTCAATAGAAAATTTTCAAAACAAAATCTTACTTAACAATTTCGTTGGTTTAAATTAATTCCTTCTTCTCAATTTCCCTCCCCCTCTCAAAATTTTTTTTAAATAAATAGAAATTTTTCGTATTTTTTAAGGTTCTAATAATGAAATTAATGCGAAGCCTCCACATTCGCATATGTATCGGTAGTGCTGCCATCTGTTAAATAGAAGTAAAGAGATGGCCAAGAAGAGAAAATTGGGAAAAAAGGGGTAAAACGAAGAAGAAGTACATTTTTGAGCTACCGAAAAAAATGTCGGTCTTTCAAATTATATGAGCTTATTTCTTACTCTATTTTTTTGCGCCTTTTCTCTTTCTTGTTCTCTCTCTTTCCCTCCTTTTTTCAATCCAAGGAGCTGTCGTTTACAGGGGCAACCTCAGGGGGTCACAAAATGACTAAAAACTACTTTTAAAGGTTACATTTCCAAAATTTTCTCGGGGGAATCCTCAAACCTCTAATAATAAATAGTGTTATATTTTACATGTTGCATTTTTACTTTACTCGAAAATCTTTACTCAACAGTAGATAATAACAAAGTTTTGAATGCAAACATGGGCGTAGCCAGGGTTCAACTTAGGGGGGGGGGCAAGCAGGGTCGACTTTTTTATGTTTGTGGAGTTCAAATTTAAGGCCCCGCGTGAGAGACCCGTCAAGTTTCCACAGGGGGTCTGGGGGTCTTCCCCCAGAAAATGTTTGTAAATATGCCCCTGGGAACATGGTTTTAAATTGTTTTTGGTACACATAAACCCATATTTGGATGTACATTTATAGGTAGAATTTTGATTTTAATGAACTTTTTACAAAAAAGTTTGAATAATAAAGGTTTAAATACTAAAGGGGGGCCTCCCCCAGAAAAATTTTGAAAATTTGACCCTAAAATACTGGGTTTAACTTAACTAAAAGTAAAGTAAAAGTTAATTACTCGGGACTTGGGGGGGCAGCTGCCCCTCCCTTGGCTACGCCCATGAATGCAAAAATAGTTTATGAAACATACTGTTTTGATGCTGGATCGTTCAAACGTGCGAGGGGCGAAAGGGAGAACCACAAGGGGGCTAGTGTTAATTTATAGAACCCCCCACAACATTTTGTACAAATTTTCGTCTAACTAAAGGTAAAGAAAAGGTGATCTGCCAATTTTGTCCCCTGGGAGGCGCGCCTGTGTTAGGGGCATAAATAAAAGGGGTATTTGAGGATATATACCCCCCAACCGAAACACTGAAATTTTCTACTTGACCACAGAAAACAACTAAAACTACCAGATATTGCTTTCGAAAATACGACGTTTGAAATGTTTTTCTGGAGACACCACTGAGCTGTGTTATCAATTCAAAAGCGGGGGGGGGGAAATTTCCACAACCTCCTCCTGTTTCTCAGATTTCTCAGCCAGCCTCAAACAACCAATTCCAAGAGCTTTTCCATCAGAAATTGAATGGGAAGGGCAGGAGGAATCGAGAACTGAAAGAAATTTTTCTATTTAGGACGTCAGATTAAAATAGCAAAATAGATAGAGGGGAGTACGAAACATTTCGACCAGTGCAAAGGTGATACAGTTCCCACGCTTTGAGAAGTCTCTCCATCAGTTGCAGAAGGGGTAAAAGTTCTCAAGGGGGCTAGAAATCACTAACTTCTTGCCTTCTACCAAACCTATTCACTAGAAATTCACTCGCTTTCACGGATACTCAATACTCATCCATCTTAGTTCGCGAGAGTACTTGTGTCACCCTATTCAATCCCATGATGACTTACAGCCTAATCCCATCTTGATAGACAGACCCCCAACCATTCAGAAAAGGACTTGCTTTAAATCCGATGGACCCACCACTGTTTTAAGTCAGTGGTTGTAACAAGTCTATCATCGATCGAGGTTTACTGGAACGGACTAAACACGTGGAAGGCGTATACTAAGAAGCTATTCTCCCTTTTCAAATCACTGTCACGAGTTGACTTTGGTGTACAAATTCGATACCCCCTAAAGACTCGGTAGAAAAGACTTGAGGCAAAGTAGACAGGTCTGTTAGATTTCCTGACATGGGAGGTTAAGAAACGGCTTTTCAGGTAGTACTAAGTTCTATTTGTAGCTGATTTCCCTCACTACTATCTAGCTTGACTAGGCACGGATTCAAGGGGGGGCACTACGGAAAGTGCCCCCTCTTTGGGAAGGAAGGAAAAAAGGTAAAGAAGTAAGTAGATTTTCTGAATGACCAAAAAATTCAAAATTATTTTTAAATATGTAGTTTTTAATCGCATTTTACTCCCCCTTTTTTAAACGCTTTTATTCTACTTGCTTTTGGCGGCGTTTTACGCGTGGAATTTTAAAACTCGATTTTCGGGCACTTCCCGATATGTCAGGGCCCCGAAACTTTACACATCGGTGTAACCCTCATGACACTCCAATATCCAACCATTATCTAGTCAAACAACCAAAGGATTAAGTAAATTAACGAGTATTTTTAATTAACAGAAAAACCAGAATTTGATACCTTTCCCAAGGGGCTATTCTCCCTAAACCGTGCACAATTGTTTATAAGGCATAACTTCATCATATTCAAAAGTCAAAACGAGAATTGCCCGGTAATTACGATAATTATAGACGAATTATCACTTTTTTCTTTCTGGATGCTTGTACATAATATTTCAGGCACTTCCAAACGATATAAAGTTCTGAAACTTTGCACCGTGGTGGAAACTCGATGACAATGCAATATTCAATCATCAACTAGTCAAAACCTCCGTAATTTAGGTAATTAACGAGTGTTTTTAGTTATCCTTTTAATTCATATTTGAGACATTCCGTGAAGCCAATGGCTCCCAAAACCTGTAAGATAATATACTTAATATATAACTACAATATTTAATCTTCAAAACGTGATTTTTTACCTTCCAATTAACAATTAAGATAATTAGCGATTTAAGATAATAACCGCGAGAAAGAAATCGCCAGAAGAGCGAGAAATCGCCGAAAATCGCCGAGAAGAAAAATATGTTCTTTTATAATTTATTGACTACTGAAAAGACTGGATGGTACTGTTTGCTCCTTGATACACACACACTAATTCTGAGTTTCTTACGATTGTTTTTTTATTTTATTGAATGCTTTCTTTTTATTGTGAATCTTTTTGATATCGATGGATTTCATCGGTGATTGAGCGGATGCGAGGAATATATTCTTTGTGGGAGGTATTTTTCTTGCTCAGCTCTGTTATTATAACGTACCCAGCAAAATTAAATAGATTTTAAAATTAACTTTGGAGTTGATTGTCCTGCTGAGTCGTCAGAGGATTGTTCTACTTTGTCAGATATGTGAAAATTTTTTGTTATATACATGAAACTAAAATTCCATCCTAACATAACATTAAATATGGTTGAAATAAATACATTTTTTCTTGTGAGTTTTTGTTATTCCTTTTCCCTTCCAAGAACTTTTTAGCTAGCTCAAGGGCCAGAGGCAGTGACGTATACAGAAACTTATTTTTCACCCCCACCCAAGCAATCCTAACCCACAAAATTTTCGAAAATTTGACTCTAAAACACCGGTTTTTAACCGTCAAAACGAGTTAAAAACAGTTTTGACACACCTAATCCAAACTTTGGATTTATATTTTTAGAAATGATTTGCATTTGGGTGAACTTAATGTAAAAAAAAGCTGAAAATAATAGAGTTTCAAGTAGAAAAGGAGATCTGGGGGTCCTCCCCTAGAAAATGTTTGGAAATTTGACCCTTAAAGCAGGGTTTCAACTTGATTTTAGAACACCTAGTACTAATTTTGGACAGTTATTTTTAAGTAAGATTAGGATTTTGATTAACTTATTATAAAAAAAATATTTGAATAATAAAGTTCTAAGTACAAAGGGGGGTTTGGGGGTCCTCTCCCAGAAAAGTTTTGGAAATTTGACCCTAAATAACAGGGTTTTTGCCTGTTTTGGTACACCAAATCCGGATTTCGGGGGGGGGAGAAGGGCCCCTCGGACCCCCCCTTATTTTCGCCACTGGTCAGAGGGTCAGTTTCCTCTGATTGTTCCAACTTTTTCGTTAATCTTGTGCTAATTGAAAATGAATTATTTATAGCCAAAACCCCTACAATTTTTTGGGATAGGACTCCAGGATAGCGCGTCATCGTCTGAAAAAAAATTGCACTCACAAGGTTTAGATCACGATTATACTGTTTATATTGTCCCATACGATAATACTATTTACAATTACAAACACGGGGGATGCAAAAATAAATTTCATTATTTTTTCAAGGGATCTGGAAAGATATTAAAAGAAAAAAAGTAAAATTTTGTCTATTTGCGTCTAATGTAGAGATAACTCTGGTTCGCCAGACCAGTGGTTTTCTGACCGTAGTGGTTCGAGCCGTTTTTCAGTGGTCTCGGACCAGCAGACCACCACAATTTCGAAAGCTGGTTTTAACTAACATTAAACATTTTTAGTAAAATTATTCAGTATTTATATCATGTTAATTCTTGTGCAACTTAAGAAAATATTTTGGTTAAAGTTGAAAGTCCATATAAATGATATTGTTAATGATTTTTTTTATTTATTTGAGATACATCATTTTTACAACTATGTTTAATTTAAAATTAATTTAATTTTAAATAAAAATGTTTAATTTAAAATTAAATAAAGTCATCAATACAGAAAATTATAAAACTGCAAAAGCTTCTACGGCAGTAGTTATAATTAAAACTGAGGTTTTCCGGGCTTGTTGGCCGATGTAATCTTGTACATGAAGAAATCTTGTAGATGCAAGTAATCTGTATAGATTAAATCTGTGTAGAATCTGTATAAATAAGTAATCTGTGTAGATGTAATCTTTTAGATGAAGAAACACTATACGTTTCGACTCCTACTGCGGGAGTCATCTTCTCTTCAGTAGGATAACTCCTAGGCAGAATAGGCAGACTTCTGTAGGAGAAGTCGAAACTATGCTATTTAAAATTGCTATGATTTAGATCAGCGGTTCTCAAACTGTGCTCCGCGGAGCCCTTAGGGCTCCGCCAAGCATTTCCAGGGGCTCCGCGAAGAAATTTGAAATAAATACATTTTTTGATAATTTCAAATTTGCTTTTCTCTGAAATGTTATATAAATAACTTTCTATAGGTGTTGGTAAGGTCTGCTGGTTTTTGCCTTCTTCAGGTCTTTTTTGGTTTACCAAAACAAGTTAAAACCCTGTTTTTAGGGTCAAATTTCCAAAACTTTTCTGGAAAGCAACCCCCAGGATGGGACGATTTGGCGCTGGCCGTTTGGGCGCCGCCGCCGGCCAGTTTCGGCACCAAATTTTTCTTCTAATTTTTAGAAGAATTACGAGAGTTCTATTTACTTTCATTTTATTTCTGCCGCTGAAACGGCCGCGCCGAATAGTAGCACACCAAGGAACCCCACTCCCTCACCTCGCAAATTTATTACTCAGCACCTTTTTTTAAAAAAGTTCAGCAAAATCATAATCATACTTTAAAATGTGTCCAAAATTCGGAGTAGATGTACCAAAACCAAGGGAAAACCTGTTTTTTGTAGAGTCAAATTTCCAACCCCCCCCCTTTATAGCATTTGGAACTTAATTACACAAAACCTTTCTTATATTAAGTTCTTTAAGGTGCCTGCCTACCTAAAAAACGCCGTTTTGGACCCAAAATTCCAAAAAAATTATCTTATTTCAAAAAGCACATCTTTAGCTTTCCAAATCAGTTTGAATTTTGTCTTTATCTTTCCTAGAACCAAAGTTACAGAAATCTTACAGCTAAATAGGCATTTTATTAAGGAAAAAATAAAGAAATTCGCGTTTTTCTCAGAATCACATTTTTGCTATTTCCCTTCTCAGCAAAACTGCATAACTCAAAATATTATGAATGGATTTCTATAAAAATTGGGGAAAATACTTGACATAATATGATTTAGGAGCCCTACTATTTTTTCGGTTGTGGGTATTTTTTATTTTATGAATAGTATAACTTAAAACTTTACTGAATTTTGGTGGGTTTTTTTTCATTTTTCTTGTTTGGTTCTGTAGCTTTTGATATTAAATAAATTTAGACTTAAAAGTAGTAGGCCTCCTAAAATATAAGTTCACGAGGATAACAAAGTTTACAAAACAAAAATATCTTCATATGAATTTGAGTTATGTTGATTTGCGGAAAGACGTTTTTTTGTGATTTTCACGCATAAATTCTTCAATAATATGAAAATTTTAATCAATATTTTAATTTTTTTATGTTATTCATAGTTTTTAGATACATTTAATTGTATTAACCACAAATTAGGTCAAAATTTTAATTATTATAAAAAAAGCCTCTATAGGTAGGCAGGCACCTTAAGATGCAAAATCTGCCAAAAAATGTATAAAAAGCTACATTTACCATGGAAGGGGATAAGGAATGATTTTGGACCCATGTGTAAATAAATTTCGATATGTACCTCTGACGTATGGTCTAGCAGCCCCCCAAAACAGCTCTCGATTTCAAAAGAAGTAACTTTTAGGAAAATACAATTTACAGATGTACAGATTTCTGTATGGGGAATCCTTTGTTCATGCATCTCGGGCATAATGGTGATGATGATGTCGTGTCTATGATTGTGCACTATATGGCTCCGAAGCTGTCGAAGACAGCTTTCGCAACCTCGACAGCCCTATCTGTATAGAGTAGTTAAAAAGTGATAGCTTTAATATTCAGAAATTTAAAACCATGTTATTTAGGGTCAAATTTCAGATATTGTTTTGGGGGAGCACCCCCAAAACCCCCTATTGTACTTGAAACTTTATTATTGTCAATTTTTATAGTAAGGTCGTTAAAATTAAAATCCTACCTAAAAATGAATTCCAAAATTTGGACAATGATGTACCTAAAACGAGTTTAAAAAACCGTTTTTAAGGATCACATTTCACAAAATCTTTTGGGGAGGAAGGACCCCCAACATGGACGTATATAAGGGGGGGGTTTAGGGGGTCCGGACCCCCCCCTTGGCTTGAACATCAATTTTTATTTCAGTCGAATACCTATATTTTCAAATCTTGCGCACAGTCAAGCACAGGCGCCAGAGCTCTTCATAATGATTAAAGACTCGTGATTCATATTCATGATTTTCACTTCATTAATGATTCATTGAGATAAATCTCTCTTTTCCATAGACATAGAGGATATTCTTTCGTGGGTGGATTTATGAGCTAGCGAAAGACTTCTACCACATGACCACCCTTTTCCTACAAATGGAGCCCGATGCCCGATCGCGCCTTATGTGTCTTTTCGTATTGCGCAGTCTTGTTCTCTAACTGCTTATTTGTGTGCACGTGTGAGTAGTTACTGAATAAACATAAACGCAGTATTTAAAAACATTATGAAACGTACTACTCAACAATCTCTGTTGGGTTTTTTCTAAAAACGAAAGAGAATTACCTCGCGAACTACCACAAAATGAAGAAATAGCCAAAGCCGAAGAGGGGGTCCCATCCACAAAAAATGACAATGAAGCGAAAAAAGGTAAGTCCTCTCTTTTGAAAAATTATATTTGAACCAGAAATGAGAAAAAATGGAAATAAATATTTTGTTACTTTTCCTTTCCATAATAATGATCGGTTGTACTGCATCCGCTTACACCACAGATTCACAGAAATTCAATTTTAAGTAAAGTAAATACAGCCGGGTAGTCCATGTCCCCCCGGGGGGCAATTTTATTTGAAACTTTCAAATTGCCCACCTAGAAAATCATATTTCCCCCCTGTGGGGCGTGCGCCCCACGTTGGGGAACACTGCTTTAGATGTTATTTTCTCTGAACTTTTGTTCGAGTTCGGTTAATGTTTCCGCACCATTAAATCATCGACTTATCTCTAATTCTAATGAAAATGGTTCTTGAAAATTACAGCGCCATGTTAAAAATTTTATATAAGTACTGATATGAGCAAAAATGTTCGTTTTTAGTGAAGAGATTTTTATTTTACAAGTGTTTTTAGCAAAATTAAATTGCAAATTACAGGGAAGATTTCACACGGATGAATACTTTATCATACATAAATATTTTACAAACCTTTATTATGTTTTATTGAAAGTTAGCAGCTTTGTTTGAGTGTCAAATGTGTGTGTGGATTTTAACATAAGTTTATGTAATGTGTTTGCTTTTTTTTGCAAAATAAATTCTGGACCCCCCCCTTGTAAAAGCCATAGCTACGTCCGTGACCCCCAAACCCTTCTATTGTACTTGGATCTTAATTTGTCCTTTTTTTTCTTACAAATAAATTATTTTAGATGCAAATTATACCTTAAAATATTTTAAAAGCTACGTTAAACTGTTAAATATGCATGGGAGGGGCTGAGGAATAATTTTGGACCCCTCCTGAAATAAATTTCTATTGTGCTTTTATTTCTAGAAGCAATGGGTTTTATGTAATTTGCTTTTTATACCTTGAAAAATTTATTTCGGAAAAGGGCTCCGCGAAGAATTTGTCTCTTGAAAAGGGCTCTGCGACATAAAAAGTTTGGGAACCCCTGATTTAGATTATTAAAGTAGTAATATTTTTATTAATTTGCTAATTTTGTTATTAAATGGTCTTCAAATCCAGAAAATCTTTTTAAAACTTGACACAAAGTTTCTGGGAATTGTGACAAAATCAAGTGATTTTGTAATAGGTATTTTAAAAGAACTATTTTAAAGGAACTGGGAATATTTAGTTATAAAATTAGGCATTAAACGCAAATACCATGGGGTGCATTAGAAGTCTTCTAAAAGTAGTTTGCTTTATGTTGAGATATATGAAGAAAATTTAAAGGAATACTTAAATAGTTTATTGTACAATAAATACAAAAATAAATTTTTATCACAAAATTTCCTACTCATATCCTTCATCATTATTATCGTCGTCATCATCTATGTAGTTTTCACCATTGTCGAAATAGCTATTAACATAATCGGTTTCCTGCAAACAAATATAAGATCACTCTCCACACCAAATAAATACCACAAATTTAATTTGTAGGAAATAAATCAATTTATATGCCATAAATAAAAGGCATGAATTTATAAAACACAATTCTATATTAAATCTTTAAAGTGGAAATTGGTTTTGAATTTAAAATAAACACTAAATTTTTGGTACTTAATTAACAAAGTTGAGTGAGATAAACCTAGTTTTAGGTGAGACTAGTGAGAATTCAAGACATAGTAATATCAGAATGTTTGAGTCTCTTAGTCACTTGAATTTTTGGAATAATTCTAAATTAAATCTTATAAAATGAAACGCTTTCTTTGAAAATTTCTATCAAAGTATATTCAAAGTTCTAAGAGAATACTTACAAAGCATGTTTAGAAAATACATAAAAATTTTTTGAATACTCAAAGACTATTTGAATCTCTTATTTCAGAAACCAGTTTAACACCACTACAGCACAGCTTTGTTTGAGAAAAAAACATTGGGAGTTGCTCAAATATTATGTAAGCACCAAAGGGGGGTTGCTTTTTGCTTATTTTCCATGACAAAGGGAGATATGTACGATGCTTACCTAAGCTGTCACAAACACTGCACTTTGAAAAATATCTCGTTTCTTGCTTAAATAACTTATTCAACCAAAAGTAAATTTTACAAAAAATTGAACTAGGAAAAAATTTTAAGCATTTTGATTTCTCTGGGGGTTGGACAGTTTTCTAGCAAAATTTTGAGGGGTTTGCTTATCTTTGCTGACAAGGGGGGTCCAAAATGACCAAAACCATGATTATGTAATATTCAAGTAATGTAATCAGTTATGTAAAAAACAATAAGATACCAAGTTAGTGGCTAGTTTATGACCAATTTACTGGATGTCAACAATTGATTGAACTCAATAGGGCCAACTGGGCTATTGCTAGGAAAAGTGCATCAAGTTCAGGCCCGGACTGGCCCGGGTGGCTACCTGGGGAAAGCCAGGTAGACAGGGGCCAAATCATTAACTTCATCTTATTTTTAAGAGTAGTTCAGAAAAACTAGATCTTCAACAAACCCAAAAAGAGCAATCCCAAGAAACTCGCTTTTTCCAAATCTTCAAAAAAATCCTCCAAACAGAGCTAACATTGCGTACCCCTATATGCATGGGGCCAATTCATTCATTCTCCAGCGTGAAATGGCCATCTTATCATGCAGGTATCCTTAGAGAGCAACTCGCTTAAAAGCATCTCTGTGCATCCAATTCTGTCCAAACTGTATCATGCCGCTTGTCTCGCGTCCCATGCTAATCCTAAGGGAAACGTAACTACCGCCTGCGGCGGACAGAAAACCGATTAACCGATCTTTGCACGCTATACTGAGTTGTCGCCTCTCTCTCGTATACAGGCTCTCTAGGTGTCCTCTGCCCAAGAGTCCGAAGAAGACGGCTATAGCGACCTCCTGTGATAAAATTTCCGGGGAAGGACCCCCAGACCCCCCTTTGGCACTCGGGCCAGTAATATCTACAAGTTTTTTTATGATACTGTCATCAAAATGCAAAAAATTCCTCCTGTCAAAGAAATGTAATTCGTAAAAATGGTATTGTGCTTGAAATTCGGATTAGGTGTACCAAAATGAGTTTAAAACCTGCGTTTTTGATCTAATTTTCCAAAAATTTTCTGGGGGAGGACCCCCAAACACCCCCTTTAAGTAATTACAATACGACTTTAATAACCTTTTTAATATTATGATCATTGGTAAGATTCAGTTTCATTTGGAACAGTCTTAACCCCCAAAAAAACACAAATCCTTCATCCAGCACTGCCTTTCGACACAAAAATCCGTATAAGAAGAAAAGTTTAAAGAAAAAAGGTTGCCAACAGGAAGTTTTCCCGCCGGGGCCAACTGCTAGCCAGTCCGGCCCTGATCAAGTTGGACAGTTATCAAGACTATTTTGCTGGGGTGTTTAAATGATTTCCGAAATAATAACCAATTCATTAAAAAACAAGACTAATTTCTTAATTACATTATATTATTAAGAATTTTGAGGAAACGTAAAATCTAACATTACTTTTATGCAAGAATAAAGTAAAGATTTGGGGAAAAAGTACCTCTTCAATTTCTTCTTCCTCTTCAACAAGATCTTCTTCCTCCTCTTCTTCTTCCTTTTCCTCACTTTTTTCTAGGACCTATTAAGAATTTGAAAATTAAAATTGTAGTTATCCAAGGTAATAGTAAAAATACAATAAGATCGCATTATTTAGAAAAATATAGTATAAATAAAGTAATTAAAACTGATATGGTGGACAATTTTTACTGCCTATTTTTAATATAAAACAGGCATTTAGCAGATTTTTTAAAATGGTTTTTGTAACCTTCAATTTTTCTGGATTATTGTGGGTCACTGTCAAACAAGCTATAAACTCACGGTGCTCCTGACCTAATGACCTCCCTCCCCTTTCTCTTGTGGGGTGACGGGTGACAGAACTTCGATTCGGACAATATTTGGGTAATACAAATAGAAAATATCTTTCCTTCATACATGGCATACGATCTCTATATTGATGGATGTGAGAAAGCAGCGTGTTTTCGCGTAATTAATTAATATGTCAATATTTTCTCGGTACGAGTTTGATTCTCAATTATTTAAGAAACTAAGAGATGGAAGTTAACTATTTTCCTGTTATTTCATTGTTTTCGGTGATTTAAGTCGTCGTGATTGAGTTATTAGAGCTGGCTATTGCTCTCCCGAAATCCGTATCAGCGCTCTAATTTTGGATTATATTGACGATTTTTGACAAAGTATAAAACCATTTAGCTTTAATCAAACACCCTCAATTGCTATTATTATGTAACATAGAAGCAATATATGTAATTATTTACCATAAAAACTATTTTGGAGCGTCCAGAAACATTCTGGGAAATTTTCGTATTTTTGATGTTTTTTAGTAAAAACTTGAAACTTAGAACGAAAAGCGCAGACTGAAGATATTGTCCTATCGAACTGAAATTTTTTGTGGGTTATAAGGACCCCCAACCACAAACTTTGAGCACTAGCCGTTGACCGATTTCGAAAAAAAAGGTTTTTTTCCTACACCCTACTGTCCAGAGTGCCACCCCCTGGATCTGTGCCTGGTTTTAATTAAGTAATAGTTTCTATGCGAAAAATCCAGCTCTCAAGCGTTGCCTCCAGCCATGGACCGGTTTCGTCCTTGTTAGGACTCATCAGCACGGCATAAGAAGGCAACACAAGAGACCGGAGGGAGAGCTTTAGTCTAGCCGACTTTAACGGAAAAAGTGGTGACCATTGATTAGTCCTCCACTATCTGCCGGAATGAACTGTGCATTCCTAAGAACAGATTTAAATCCCGAAAGGCAAGGTATGAAAAAAAGAGTTCTTCACCAGTACCTCTGGTTAGAGGATTGTGTGAGAAAACTCCAGCTCATAGTGGTGGCAGATAGTGGAGGACTAATCAATGGTCACCACTTTTTCCGTTAAAGTCGGCTAGACTAAAGCTCTCCCTCTGGTCTCTTGTGTTGCCTTCCTATGCCGTGCTGATGAGCCCTAACAAGGGCAAAACCGGTCCATGGCTGGAGGCGATGCTTGAGAGCTAGAGTATTCTCACACAATCCTCTAACCAGAGGTACTGGTGAAGAACTCCTTTCAATGGTTTCTATGTTTGAAAAAGCGAAGAACATTTTTAAATAGCAATGGCAGTGACCATTACTTTTTTAAATGAAGATATATTATAATGAAGTAATAGAAATTTAAGCAATAAAAAATTCAACTTTTTAAACATTAAAATAAACACAAACATACCTCTAATTTTTCTAAATTAGGATTTTTTGCTGGAACAGTTTTAGCACTAGTAGCTTTTTTTCTCTTTCTACTAGGTGGATCTTCAAAGAGCTCACTTGGAAAAAGGGTTTTATCTATAAGAAAATTTTTTACAGTATTTTTCCAGAAAATATCTTTTACAATTTGATTTCAATAAAATACTACCTTTACCATCTTCCTATTAAGGTGCTATACTTCACAGCAACCTTTCCTGAACCCTGTACGTCACTACGCGGAAGGACAACGTGGGTAAACACAAAGCCTGTTGGGTTGCTAGGAGGAGTTTTGGTATGCAAATCGTGATAAAATGACACTATATATACATGGGTTTAATGAAATAATCATAACAAAAAGTGTAACGAATAATATAACAGAATGTATGTTGCTTGTTGTTATAGCTGCAAACTATTTTTCTGATATATTTACTTTATAATTCCACTATAAATTTAAAAGGTTTGATAAATAAAATGGTCTGCTGAAAGTTTAGTTAAAAAAATTTTAATGCAGGTATCCGAGAGGGGAGGAAATTATTGCCCTTACACCAAGCATTCCTCTGACATTTAATTTAACTTCTGGATGGTTTTGATATTTTATACTACTGATTTATCACTGCTACTTCAAATGCCTTTGAAAGCCAAAAGTAAGTGGAATTACCTTCTATTTTGAAAAACTTGTCGTCGCTTAAGGCGCAAAATGACATAACTGACATTTTGAGTTATGCATCAATCTTTATGCAAATCCCGGCCCCGGATCACCTGGCACCAACGATTTTGCGAAAAAATGACTCAAATCGCTGCAATCGTCAATTTTGTCATTTTAGCATAACTGCATTCGTAAGGCAAAATGACATAATTGCACGTCTTTCATTGATATTGTTAGGGACGCCGCCACAGAGAAGCGTTTTATCTCAATCCCCGGTCAAAAAGGCCTAAAATGAAGGTTTAAAACTATAATAATATTATTTTCTTTAATTAATAGCCAAACTGTTTTTTTCATCTCCTGCAAAATAGGGAAAATGCAGTTATGTCATTTTGCACCTTAAGCGACGTTGTACTGGATAAGTTTGTTAAACCACTTTATCCCACATAGTCACTTATGAATATCTGATTGTTATTTATTCAATTCATAATTTAACAATGGGCAAAATGCACTATGTCACGAAACATCCTAAAACATACCCAATTTACTAATTTGATCATGAATAACCCAAAAATCAACTTTAAAAATCACAAAAAGTTATCATTTAAGCGCAATAAGTGTTTTAAAAAAGTGCTTAAGTCACCTGACTCAAAACGGGATGTAACCTTGTGTGACGTCATACTTCAGGAGATTTGTTTCAGGAGACACTGTTTTTAAGTCCATAAAGCATAAAAGCTAATTTCTTGACTTCTCCCGTTATGCATCTCTTTAAGACTGAAAATTTTTTAAATTTACTGTTCGTGAAATTAAAAAATATTTTGTTTAGAATCAAAATTTTATCCTTTTGTACAGATTTCTTGTACAGTGAAATCCCGTTACAACGAATAATCCTGTTATTACGAAAGTCCCCAACCGTTTATATTTGAATTAGCGATAGTACCGTTACAACGAAATTTCCATTACAACGAAGAAATTTTACGGTCCCGTGAAGTTCATTATAACGGAATTTTACTGTATTTTCATTCAGTTTTTTAGCCTTAGGACTAACTTGGATGTAAGCACAGAGTAAAGAGCTAACAGAGATTCAAAACTGCCGTTTTCCTCTTTAGGTACTAAATTTAATTCAGTTCGCAGATTATAATTAATTTCACTAGCAGCCAATCAGAGAAGGCAAAATGTGAAAGTGATTCCTGATTGGATATGGAACTTCTATCAAGAGGCATTTTAATTTTATCAGTTCTGCTCTTTTCCCTCCACTGCCGATTTGAGAGACAGCTTAAGTGGGCGAATGACAGAGACATAGCAGGAGTGACGTGGAACTATAGGAGGCGGTCCAATGTACTTTATAGTTGTCTATGGGAAATCCCTTGTTAAAAAAGTTGCCATTAGCCTCTATGGAGATGAATCCTCTGTTAAGCTCTATACTCTGTGGATTAGGGTGGTTCAACAATACATGGTAAAAAATAAAGTTTCAAATATAAACCAGGCCACCCCTCAAATTTTTTAGACTTGTAGACAGTAATATTTTGGGAAAATTTCAACTTCATATCTCAACTGCAAGGGGGTGCTCAAGAACCCCAAACTTAATAAGTTTGTGAATTCTACTGCAATTTTTTCATTAAATTGTTGAAAAACCAAAAACTACCAAATTAAGTATGCATTTTTGTTTAACTATCTATTAACATAAGAATAAATCAAAATATAAAGTACAAAGTAAAAGTTGTAGGTATTTTTTTGCTCCTAGACAACAAAATTATACTACTATTGCGCAATAGTGTCAAAAAATGGATTTCTTGGTAGTTTCTGATGGAATGCATTTTCTGTTAGCTTTTGCAACCTGCGGCAAGAATTGTTTTCTTCATTATTGGTGATATATTTATCGAAATCTTCTATCCACTTTGCCCCTCTTTCGGCAGTCATTGACTACTTGTAAACTTTAAGCCTACCACATATGGTGCGGCATGACCTTTCTTGCAGTGAGCGCAATATCTTTATCAATTGATTTAAACTTTTCAATATCTTTTAAAAACATAAAATGTAATCCAGGTGCCCCAATTGCAGTATGTGCTTCTCAGTGGCGTAGCCAGAAATTATTTTTGGGAGTGCAGGATGATATCGAAATGAAAGAAAAAATAAGGTTTTGAATTACACTAATTTTTTCTCACTGAATGAATAACTTAATATTAAAATAAATTAATGATGCATTTTAATCATGAAACAAATAAATCGTTTTTTAACAGCAAATTAGAACCAAGTATTTCATCAACACTTATAAATGAAATGTCAAAAAAACATTTTATTTACTTAAAATCATAAATATAAGCTGGTGTGGACATATGATTTGTTTTTTTTTCTAAGGGGCTATGAATTTTCATAATCCAATTGAATCTTCTTGATGATCTTAATATGGAAAAGGTAGTGAATTATCCTGCTCCAACTATTAAAAGGGGGGTCTGGGGGTCCCCCCAGAAATTGTTTGGAAATTTAAGTCAAAAATCCGCATTTTTTCATTTCGTTTTGGTACGCCTCATCCTAATTTCGGATACAGGTTTATGGTAGAACTTTTGCATTTTTACAAACTTAATACAAAATAGAGTTGTAATAATAGAGTTACAAGGTACCAAGGGGGTCTGGGGGTCCTCCCCTTAAAAACTGGTTTTGGTGTATCTAATCCGAATTTCGGGAATGGGAAAAAACAAATTTTTAAGTATTTAATTTCTCAAAGAAAAAAGTTTGCGGCTTGGGGGTGCAAAAGACCCGTTGCACCCCCTCTGTCTATGCTACTGGTGCTTCTTATGTCTGTAATTAAGTATACAACAGAGCACCAAATTGCACCATGGTGGAATTCTACATTATTTGGTGATTTTTCGCTTGCGCCCGGCTGACAGAAAAGTACCAAAATAATTAAGAAATAATAATAATCTTAATAACACTACTATAAACCACGTTTCTAACAAAGAATTATGTGAAAAATTTTAAATATTTCTGAATAGTTATTTATTAGTCCCATTCCCTATGTGCCCGCTAATGTTAAATATTGAGGGTCATTGAGCACCCTCTTAGAATTTGAATAGGAAGCTAAAATTTTTTCTGCACTATACTGTTGATAGGTCTAAAAAAATTAAGGGGTGGCCAGGACTCTTGCTCAAAAAAAGTTTTTTTGAACCACCCTACTGTGGATGTTAGTATAGTTTGCAAATAAATAATGAATGTCATGCAGGTTTTTTTCTAACAATATTATCCATCAATATGAAAAAATCACTAGTAAAATAAAAATGTAAAAAATTTTTTAAAACAAAAAAATCTTTGAATTTTTGAACTGTTGCAACAACAGTAAATAATTTATTTGACCACATTAAATTCTTTCATTAATGATAATCAAGCATTCCGTTTATAGCAATGGCAATGCACTAGTATCACTAAATTCTAGTTTTCTTTTGGTATGCATTATGACATTTTATGTAGCTGGCATCACGTTTTTGTTTGTTTCTTTGTGTCTCTATGCATAAAGCTACACCATTTACAACATGTACGCGTAAAAAGTAACTTTCCCAGATCCTATACTCTTCTGTAACAATGGTTACAATATAGGAGCTATCATTGACATCATTCCTGATCAATGGATGCCTTTTGTGCGTAATTTTGAACTCCTGAATTATGACATCATTAGCCTGAATTGTCAAATACTGCATTTTTTTGTTGATAGTGACGTCAGAGCAACCTTAAATGCATTTTAAATTGAATTATTTTGATCAAATTGCAGTTAAATTAGAACTTTTCAGTGTAATTTTTCATGTTCTTTCATTTTAAAATGAATTTGAAAATCATGCATATTGTCCATTATTTTAAGAGAACACTATATACAGACACTTTAGATAATCAGTATCAAGATAAGTAAAGAATAATATTAAAACATATATTTAAAAGTTAAAAACAAGTAATTTTAGTAAGTTAAGTAGAAATAAGCAGAATCAGTGTTGCCAGAGATTTGGACAAAAAAGTCGCAGATCAAAGGCCTACAAGTCGCGGATTTGAAATTTTTGGAGCCAAAATTTTAAATTTGAAGTAATATTATAGGTGCAAACTTTTAAAATTGTGTTAATGCATGATTGTTGTTATTATTATTATTATATAAACTCAAACTATAAAATTTAAAAAATACTCTTTTGAATTTTTAAAAGCTATTTCAATTAGAATAAAACTAATTTAAAAAATTCTCTTTCAAAAATACATTAAATTGTTAATCTAAAAACGACTTGATTGAAAGTAATTCTCCAAGTTGCTATTTGAAAAGGAACCCACAGCATAAATATTTAATTACATTAATACCTTATTATTTTTAGGGGTTACCTTTGTTGGTGTTTTTTACTGTCTCAATCTATTTACCAAACTTCTTTTCCTAAGAATTTAGAAGGGTGAAGAAGCGAGTTCCTGAGAGGAGTGATAAGGAATAGGGAGAGAGATGGGATACTTACGAGTTACTTTACTACATTAGAAGTGTGCATTTGAATTTGTTAGGTCAATTTCTATTTTCAAACACTCAAGTCGCTGATTTAAAAGCATTTAGCCCAATTTTAATTTTTAAGTAGCCTGTCCCCCAAAACTAAATTATTGTAGCAAAGGGCTTTCAAAAGGAGCCGAATCTGCTACTTATAGCCCAATCTGACAACACTGAGCAGAATCCATTGAAAAACCCATGGAAAAAAAATGCAAAGAACATAATTTGTAACTAATAGTGTTTTTTAGATCACATAAATTCAGAACGCACCATATACTACTTGATCTGCAGCAGGAATTTGCTGATACTTATCAGTGTATCTTTCCACATCTTTCTTGACTGAGACTGGAGGGATATAATAGCCAGATTCTTTAAATGTATTTCTAATTTGTTGTTTCAAAGTAACAAGATAATTTATTTTACTTCCTTCAAGAAGTTTAACAGGCTTGAACTGAAGAGGCTGAAAAAAATACAAGCAATCATGAATCAAAACAAGAGTTAAAGTTTAATAATGCTTTATAATTATAAATTAAGGATAAAACACAGTTTTGATATCCTGCAGAAAAAGGGTTGCTGATTTTTTTATTCATATAAATCAGGATTTAAATCAAGCAACTCTCCTGAGAAGAAACACTTTCAATCAAATTAGTTTTTATACCTTTATATATAATTACAATATACCAATATACAAAACATAATTACACAGGGGGTCCCAAGATCCCCTTTAAGTTTTAAACCCCTCCTATAGATAGTCATAAAAGTGGTGTCTAGGTACAGTAAAGTGATCATGCTCTATCTGATGCTACAGCTTTCAATGCCCTCTAGTTAATGTTAAGAGTTAGGATGTTCATTTTTAAAATTTTGAGAAATTTGCTAATTTAGTCAAATACAAAATTGTAGAGCTGTGCATCAATTTAGTACAAAAAGACACCTAGTGCAGAGAAGTGCCTTGAATAGAATCCCTAAAACCCACTCTCAATTAGGTAGAAAAGTTTCCCAAGTTTTTACCCTCCTAAAATGCTTCTCATAACGTGAAAATGAAAATTTTTAATTTTTATGACTTAGTAAATATTTTTAAATCTAGACTAGATTTGGCCTTAAAAATACCTTATAATCTAACCTAATAATAATAAAACCTTATAATCTTATAAATTGATGAAAACTTCCATGACCTGAAGAGTAATTTATTCTATTTTCCGGGATGGATGGCCGAGTTTGTTGGAATTTATTTCCATATGTCTCACTCTCTTCTTCAGAGAGCATCATCAGTGGTGAAAAGATCAACTCAATAGATCTTTTAATCGATAGGTTGATCTTTTCCCCACTGATGATGCTCTCCGAAGAAGAGAGTGAATCGTATGGAAATAAATTCCAACAAACACAGCCATCCATCCTATAAATGGAATAAATTACTTATAATCTGATCTTATAAATATATCTTATAATCTTAGTTAAAACCGCCAAAACTGTAGCTGCGGTGGCGTTAATACATAAGTACCCACAGTAGGGTGGTCCTTATTTTTAAAGTTTGGAAATCTTTATGCGACACCCCCCAAATTGTTCCATCAAACAAATAAATGATTTTTGCAAAATTTTAGCTCTATCAAAAAAATTTTAACATGCCGCAAAAGCCTTAAAGTTTCAAAAAAATACTGATTTTTTCACAAATCATAAAAAAAAACAAAGCTTAAACACTCCCATCTTCTTGATTTTTTTTATGAGAATCTAGTATAGTTATAGTTATAATGTTCCAGATTTCATTCTTCTATCACCCCTCTTTTGGTAGTAAAAAATTTATAAAGTAAAAATAACTCTTGTAAAGTTGTTTTTCTTGCATTTATTATTCAAATTTATACAGAATTTATGATTTTATTTTATTCTTTTATCTTCAAACACTTTAAATTTCCTTTGATTTAACATGTTGGAAATGTGAAAAAATCATGTAAAAACTTAATTCTAAGGAAAATTCAGGTGAAATTAGGCACAGTGAATTAAGTTGGAAACTAGCTCTGTAAGATTTTGTACCGAATCGGCTAATAAATGTATTTTCTGAAATTTAAGTGAATTGTTTTGCATGGTACAAATCGTATGAACACCCTCAAGGGAGTTTTTGAATTCCCCATTAGTGAATCACTTTTTTTGTTAAATTACAAGGAAGGTTTAGGGACTTGCCGAAATTTCAAAAATTTTAATTTTTTTCTACATGATAAAATTTTATTTTTAACTTGAAATTTGGCAGAAATGTTTATTTAGGGAGTGGAAAAAGTTTAAATTTACTTATCAAAATTTTTAAATTTTATTAATTAATTAAAATTTATTTAATTTTCTCCCCATTTCCTTTAATTTTGAAAAAAAAATTTAAGAAAGGCAGTTAAGTTGCACATCAACACAAAGATAATAAAATTACAAACAAAATGGCACTAATTTCAGATTTTTAAGTTGTATAGTTCTAGAGTTATTAGCTGTTTTAAAATGCAAGAAAAACAACTTTACAAGAGTTATTTTTACTTTAAAAATTTTTTACTACCAAAAGAGGGGTGATAGAAGAATGAAATATGGAACATTATAACTATAACTATATTAGATTCTCATAAAATATCAAGAAGGTGGGAGTGTTTAATCTTTGGTTTTTTTAATGTTTAGTGAAAAAATCAGTATTTTTTTGAAACTTCAAGGCTTTTGTGGCATGTGTCATTATTATCCAAATGAGCTTAAATTTTGCATACATAATTATTTTCTATAGTGACACAAAACTAGGGGGCGTCATTCCCAAAAAAAAATTTTACCATACAAATAAGGACCACCCTAACCCACAGTTCTTTAGAAGTTGAATTGCTTACTCGCCAATAAATGACATGCAACACCAAATTTTGGCAAAAGTGTCACCCAGATTTTTTGGATTTACCCTGACAGTATTGATAAAACAATGCGATTTCACCAGCATATTGAAAGTTTGGCTAATAAGCGAATCCGGCCCGTAGATTTTCGTCGCCAAATTTTGGCGATAGCAATTTGTTTCTGGTACCTCTCTCCTAGAGGATCTCCGACCCCACTGGTTTCTCCATAGCAACCCTGCTGCTCTCTTATCGCTTCTTCCTTCTTAGCCCCGCCTTCTCCAAGCCTATCCATGCTGTGTCCTTGGGATTGACAGTTGCTTATCAAAATTCAGTGGTTTGAAATTTGAAAATAATTGGACCACGCTTGTTTTAATATAATTAAGCCGTTCTCAATGCTTTTTTGCGCCTTGCCTTTTCTTTTCGCTCTGGATGCCGCTGTTGGGAGGTCGCACGATTTTTGGTCTGCTGCACGGACAAAGGAGTCGCCGGTCCATCTTCGGCATTTCAGGTACCAATTTCTTGCATTTCTTCATGATTGCTAGATTTTCTCAGCTATGATTCCAATGTTCTCCAAGAGTTATTGCAAATGCAAGTGCGTCTTGGTCAGCAATTTCTTTTGGTGATATCAGTCTCATGAGGACATGCTTCTGTACACTGAGGACATGCTGGGGTACCAACAGGGTTAAGGATCAATTTGATTCTTATCTTGCTGAGTACGTTTGGATAGAGCTCCGTCTCACCAGCTGAGAAAATGCTATCATTCATCGAGATGTGCTCGAAATTGTACCCGCCCCAAGAGATGGATCCTCCGGCTGCTTCGGCGTCCGTTGACCCATCCACCTTAACCTCCTCGGATTCTCCGTGTTAATCTCCCAGGCACGGCGCGACATCACATTAGTTAGGATTTGTATCCCCTTTCAACGAAAACGGATTACTTAGAAAAGGTAAGATTGCTATTTTTAGCAATTTCTTATTAATTTTTCCATTCTATCGTCAAGCATTCCGCTTGGCGACAGAAAAAATCGCCAAATTTACCTACGGGCCGGATTCGCTTCATTTACCGAAAGTTTTTTAGCTTGGATTTTGGAAATCCACAATTCTTTTATTCGCTTTTTTACTTTCAAAAGATTCTCCAAGAGCCATTTAGTAATATTCTCCTGATCTCAGACGTAACATTATAACATGATTTCAAGTATTATATACATATAACATTGTTTACAAATTATTTTAGTGTGCTGTTATTCAAGCTATTACCGGATAAAGTGGGGGAGGTTGATTTGAAAATGGAAGCTCCTCTAGATTAGATTTCTTGTGATATACCGTTCTTCCACGACCTCTTCCTCCCATTTTTAATTAGCAAGATTTATCCTCAAAACTAAGAGGGAAATTTTCGGGATTTTTCACACGTTGTGAGCAAATTGCGCTGTCGAAACGTAAACAAGTTTGATTCACTTCACGTTTTTCATTCCAAAACAGAGTGGTAACTCCCACAGACAATAAGAGACAGAACGGTCAATGGGCGGCCTACGACACGAACGCCCTCAACCCACGGTACCTGCACTAAAACTGTGGTTACAGTTAATCTTTTAGGTCTGGCAACCATGGAGACGTTTTGCGAAGACGTAATCCATCGACCATATGATCACCAGGATCGCGATCCTTGGCGATCACATAAGCCCATTAAGTGGTTTTTAAAATTAAAAAATATCTTTTTTTCAACAATTTTTTAAAATTTGCTATTATAATAGAAAATTTAAATTAAATCATTAAGGTTTGTTCATCAACAAAATTTCGTGATCGCATATGATGAAAAACTCGATTGTAAAAATACAAGCTTAAATATGAAGTAATCAAGAATCACACAAGTAAATAATGAATCTAAATGATTTTATTAAATCTCATATTTCAATAACTACAAATATTTGTTATAATCCCTTGGCCTTTTAAGACAAACATGATGTGTAAATGAAGTTGCAATCCTCGTGAATCTAAACGAACACATCTTTTGCAAATACGAATCCCAGATCCCAGGCACATTCGAAATGAATTCTTGACAATAAAAATATATATAATATATTAAGAAAATATATATAATAAAATATAATAAAATATATATAATCTTCTCGATTAATGCCGGTACCGCTTGTCGCAGGCGCCACTTGAGCTCTCTGGATAAGCCCCGCCTATTGACCGGTCTGTCTCTTTTTGTCTGTGGTAACTCCTACGGACAGTAACTAAATTAATCACAGAACAATAAAAAAAATATTTCACTGGGCGTGGTTATTTTTGCAGCGCCGTTAAGTTTGAAACTATGATTTTGTAAAGTATGTACTAAAGAAAAGAGTTTGTTTTATAGCTCAGTGATATGACATCAAACTGCCTAAAAGCAGTCTAATGTTTTAATTTAGGTTTAAAAGATAATTTTCACTGAAAAAATTCCATATTAAAGACTCCCTCCGAAAAATCGATCATCCATAAAAAAGAGCCAGATTACTTTGCGGCCCTCCACTTTAATTTGATTTTGATTGCGGCCCTCGACCACTTAGAAGGTGGAAATCACCCCTGTTCTAATTTCTAATACAACTGCCTTTAATTTTAAGAGATAATTAAATTTGTTGGCAAATTTGTTCAAACACTATGTACTTATATACACTATGTACTATGTATAAAATTGTACACATTTTTATTGTACTGTTCAATAGTTACTAGTTTTAAATTACTCAGCTCTTATGATTTTGTTTTTCCTTATCAAGTAAAAAATTTTATGTCAAAAAAATATCTCTTCTTAAGTAATTGAATTCAAGAGACATTAATTGCAACTCTTTTTTTAGAATGACCCACACCATCAGTTTGAGTTTGTATTCAAATTTAGATTCCTCAGATCTTAATAACCTAATGCTATAAAAAAGGCTTATTTAAATTACTAATAAAACTAAAAGATGCATAAAATTTCTGATTTAAGATGAAATCAAATCAGATGCATTTACAATTATTTTAAATTTATACTTAAAAGAGGTAAAAAAGGAAAGGTTAATAACCACATCAAAACACTGAAGCATGCATTTATAATTAAATACAATAACTCTCTCAATAGCTAAAATCAGATTATCTAGGACAGCAATACCCTCTAAAAAAGAATGAGCAAAAGAATCAGGGTTGGCCGGTTTAAACCATTTGGTTTAAACCATGGTTTTTTACCATGGTTTTTTTACCAAAAAAACCACTTGGTTTTTTTGGTTTTTTTAGAAATTATAAAATATTTTCAGGATTTTTTAAAGAAAGTGTTATTAAGTATAATCTTTTGCACAAAATTAAAAGGTCAGATTTATAAAAAAATTGACATTTTAAGGTGATTAAAAATCAGAAGTCTTTTAATTTAATGGTTTTAATTATTGAATTCTCTCTAAACTTAACCTTAAATGCTTAAGTTAAACTTATTATATTTTGCAAGAGATAGCTCATTTATTAATTTCCTTTAAAATGAAGCATTATTTCAAAGACTAACTAAACATACACAAAAGTTATCTGTTTTTCACTGATAAAATATGACTTGGATTTTAATTAATTAATAAAACCAATTTGTCTTATTTGTCAGTCATAAAAACCAGTTGGTTTTTTTAGTAAATTAATAAAAACCGTTGATTTCTTTAATGATAAAAACTAAAATCCAGTTGGTTTGTTTATAAACAGATAAAAACCAGTTGGTTTTTTTTTACTAAATTAATAAAAACCGTTAATTTCCTTAATCGGATTAATTATCTCAATCATTTATCCAATTTCAATTAACATTAGTTGCTTACATTTCCCTTTTATTTATTAAAAAAGTTAAATTTTCTCTATCTAAAGAAATTTCTTAAGTTCATAAATAATCCATATAATTAATTTGATTATATTACCATTTAATAATTAATCAAATTAATTATCTTTATCAATTATCCAATTTCAATTGACATTAGTTGTTCACATTTCACTTTTACTTCTCATTTAAAAAATAAAATTTTCTCTTTCTAAAGAAATTTCTTAAGTTCATAAATTAATCCATATATAATTAAGATAAATAATTTGATTATTTCAACCATTTATCCAAGATAAATTAACACTGATTTTATTCACTACAATAATATTAGATATTCAAATTGGAATATTTTAGAAACAAAAATTATTTTTAAAACAAATTAATTTAATTTTAATTAATTAATTGGAATATACAAATCATTTATCAATTATAAACAACCCCTGAAATAAATGTCTCATTTACAACTCAATTTCAAACATCAATGCTAAAATAACTTATTCTAATAAAAAAAATTCTAAAAAAACTTGGTTTCAACCAAAAAAACCCGTTTTTTTTTGGTTTTTTTAAAAAAACCCGGTTTTTTGCCAACCCTGAAAAGAATACTGGTGTGATTCTTTCCCATAATTTTCTCAAACCTTCTTATAAAAGGGGTCCTACTGACTTCAACTCAAAATCCTAGAAAACTATTTTAGTAACAAACCTCTTATCCGGAAACCAGAATATTTACAGACTAAAATAAATAATTTTACTGCTCTTTATTTATGTATCCTAAAATAATTTTATGGGCCATAAGTTAATCCTGGAACTAAAGTGCTTATAAATGAATAAGTATGTTGCTTTATATTTTCCAGACTCTTCTCTTTGATCGTACTCCTACTTGTAATCTTATTCAGTATTAAATTAATGTCCTACCCGGATGCAACGTTTTCCCGCAAATTTTCCTAGTCCCATGAGTCGGGGTTTCATACCTAAACAAAAGAATTTAAAAGCTACATTGAAACTTTTGAGGGCAGCGAATCTATTAGGGCACCCTAATTAAGGTCTCATCCTCCAATCCAGATCCCGTCTTAAATGTTCAAATATGAGTCGAGATACTACGTTTTTAAAAAAATTTCGGGGGAGGACCCCCAGATCCCCCTCCGTTCCTTAAGTAAAGCATTGACAGTAAAACCTGCACATTTTTTCAGCAAAGGTTCACATTGGCTCCATAAAATACTTGGTGGAACGAACCTTAGAAAAGTAATTGCGAGTCGAAACCATATCTGAAAACAAAAGTATGGTGGGGGGTTACATCCCTGTGATTAACCTAAAATGGGTTTTTATAGGGCCTTATTTTCAAAATTTTTCTGGTGGAAAATCCCAACTTAAAAATGTGGCTGCCCCCTTCTTGAGGCCAGGCTGGATCCGCCACTGATTTCTACAACTGTAAGTAAACGCAACTTGATTGTAGCTACAGTGGCAAAAAATTTCTATAAGGGCATAGTTAATAGTGCTAAGAATGGAGGTTGAACTTCATAAAAGATGTTAATGCACTTGAATTAATATTTAATTCGACCTAATTTTCCCCTTTCTTGTTGAGCTTGGAATTTTTGAAAAACTCGTCTGATCTCGATTCAAGTTATATTTTACACATTGTTTTATTAAAGTCCTCATCTGTTGAATAATTTTAAATTTTTTGTAATTTCACATCCTAATTTACATAAACTTGATATTAACCAGTCAGAAGTCCACTATATTTCACTGCTGATTTGGTATTTCAAAGAAATAAGACGTTAAAATTATGCTTTAATATCAGCAGAAAATTTGGAGTTTATTAAAAATGAATAACAAATACAAAAGACTAATGTTGTACTTCACAAAACCTTCTATTTCATATAGATGGCTCATTTATAACTAACAGTCCAATCATCATCTTGTAAATAATCTTCACCATTGTCAAAATAGCTGTGTGTATATTCTGTATCCTGTTAAAAAAATATTAAATTAGCATACATACTTACACACCATACCAATGAGTAAGATATAATACAATAGATTAAAGGACTGCAGTTAAATGCAATAATAAACAAATATATAAAATTCCATTTTTCATAAAAAAATATTAGTCTTTAAAAGAAGGGATAAAATTTCTCCTTAACCTCATCAGATGAGTGGGCACCATATTCATAATACGCCTCCTGTAAAAAATTTACTGAAATTGAAATACCAAATTGGAAGTCGATAGTTGATGATATGAAACAATAGACAATAGATAATGACAGACACTGGCTGATCAAGGGGGGTTTAGCCCCCCCCTTAAAGGAACGAGAACTAACAGTGAGAAAGAGGGAATGTCGGAACTCAGGGGCCTATATAAGTGGAGAGGTGACTAAATGTAACAAAATCAGTTTAAACCCTGTTTTTTAGAGTCAAACTTACAGAAATTTTCTGGGGGAGGACCCCCACAACCCTCACTGTACTAGTAAACCTATTATTTACAATGTTAATCTACATTTAGTTTGTCAAAATGCAAAAATTTCTGCCATAAAATATATGAAATTCTTGAAAATGTATGTCCAAAATTCGGATTAGGTGTACCAAAACGAGTTGTTTTTTAAAATTTATATTCCCAATAATTTTTGGTAGGAGGACCCCCAGAACCCCCTATGCCTTATAGGTCATTATACACGATTATTCACAACCTTTTTAATAGTATTATGTTTGTTGTGAAGATTCAATTTTATTTTGAAAATTCTTAGCCCCCCAAAAACCAAATCCTGAATCCGCAACTGATGACAAATGTTAAAATAGTCATGTCAACATAAAGTTTTTTTTAGATAAAAATATTTAAAAGAGATAAAGAGTCTTTAAGAGAAAGTACAAATAATTTATCTTGACCTCATCAGATGATTCTTGATTAGAAAGCTCATTTCTTAAGACCTCTTCAGACGAGTCTTCACAGTAGTTGAGTGCAGATGTTTCCTGTGAAAAAAATAATTAGCCAACATATCAATGTTAAAGTTCTTATAAACTTTACGACTATGATGGCTTGCAGAGAACCAAGCTTATCATCACAATAAACAACTAGAGCTGTGATTTCCATGTAAACCAAAATTCGGTTCTTTCATATCATCCCATCAACCATGCTGTTGAATTCAAAAATTTTATAAAAGATTATTGACTTTTCTATAGCTGTGCTGCCGAATTAGATGGATGCTGAACAGTCAACAGGATAATACATAAGTACCTAAAATTTAAACTATAACTCCTATATATTTCTTATAAAATATATTATCACACTATACATTACACTATCTAGATCTTCACTTTCAGTAGTAGTTGCTTCATCATAGACTGAAAAGTTTGCTTCTAGCTCCCCTTTCTTTTCTTCTTCGTCAACCAAACTTTCTTCTATTCCAGATTTTGATGGCTGTTGGAATTTAGCAACTTATAATTAACACTGATTTGTTTGCCATAAAATAGTACAATGTGTGTCTTAATAAATCAAAATAGTTGTTCTATGTATGTTTGCAATTCTAATTTAGATAATTTCAACAAGATATAGAATCTCAAATTTAAATTCTAATGAAGTGAAAAAATTTCTGTATGGAAAGAGTTTAAATACATTTAGAAGAACACAGCCATACCGTAAATTTAAAATATGAACTAATCTTTTCTTTTGTGGTTTTCAATACATGAATTTTTATAAGTTGTTATTTAAATGACTCCCATTGGCATAGTCAAAAGATTGAGGGGACAAATAAATCATCAAGAGATTTTACTGTCATCCCTAGAAGAAAATGGCCGATTTCAAGAAAGCTTAAAATGTTTCACAAAGCATGGGGACAACCCCATTGGATTGACTTCTTAAGTTTAATTCAACTAAGAAATTATTATTTTTTAAATTTTTAATTAAAGTTCATGCACAAACCTCTGAATTTTCAAAATATATTATTTCCATTTTATTGTTCTTTAAATTACAAGCTTTCTTTTTACTCCTGCTTCCTGTTTTATCATCAAAGAGCTCTCTTGGGAAAAGAGTTTTATCTAGAAGATGTTTTTAGTAGTTTAAAGAAAACAGTTCCTGGGTAATTCCATGGCAATGTAACATCCGCATAAATTCAACGTATAAATTCTCCCTTATTTCATACAAGATAACCTCTTCCTGCTTGAAAATTGGTGGGTTAGTCAAACCCACCAGTTTTTAGGCAGGAGGAGGTTATCTTGTATGAAATAAGGGAGAATTTATGCATGACTGATGTTATATTGCCATGGAATTACCCTCCTATTTAATAAGAACACACCATAGTCAGCTAAAATGGATTTTATGTTGATATCATCTATCTACCTATTTGTAGCTTATGATAAATTGACTTATTTATTTACAGAGGACATTTTCACACTTCAAAGGCCTTACCGCTTTAGAAATATTGGAGTATCTAAGTGTATTTTAGTGGAAGATCTGGAAGTTTGATTTTTATAGGGGCTATATGGCCAATTCCATACATGACTCACGCAAAAACTGAGCTAAACTGGAACCTTAAAATCACAAAGGAACCTTTGGTTCTCCTATTGTTGCTGTTTTATACACACAGGCTACAAAATTTCATTTATTTTATGATAAATTAATGTGTGAACCTGATAATCTACAACTCAACTCCTCTTAAGCGGCGCCACCAAGGCGAGCGGTCGGTACGCTCAAATGCTAAACTTGGACATTCCCGCCAGAACGTACCATGAGGAGGAGGCTCCTTCTTCTATTAACTTGAACTTGCTATAATCTCATTTCTACTGTTATTAATTTTAATCTCGTATTGTCCAGTCCCTGTCTGTACCTTGATGTGTGTTAGTAGAATGAATATAGTGTTGCGGACCAGGAAAAAGTTGTAACCTTCCCCCGAACCTAATCAAATTTACCCAAACCTTATATATTGCTCCTATGGAGCTGGCAGGAGCTTCCCCCGAACCAGGTTCGTAAGTTCGGGCATAGGGCCGTGCGGTAGATTTGCCCAGTATGAAGCAAGTCCTAGAAATGCCACCCCTTATGTATTTTTCCTTTAAATAATTAATACTTCAAATTAATTAAGATTAATTAATATCAAAAAATTAATAAACATTAGTTACAATTTATTAGTAATTAAATATAGAAAATTAATTAGTTATTAAATAATATAATTAATTAGTTATTAAATAATATAATTAATTGGCAGTAATAATAAGTGTAATGCCCGGGCCAAAATTTCTTCCCAGTCCTGCCCTGAATATAACTAAGAAAACGTATGGTTCAGGGCCGTAACTAGCCTTTTTTGGGGGGGTTTTGGCAAAAATTTTTCTTGAAACTTAAGTTTGATTTTTTGTATAATATTTGGTTGCGCTTGCTCATCATGCAACAAAATATGTACTTTTTTAGAACTTTAAAATCAACATATTTTGAAAAGGACTTTAGTATTAAGGTTTGATCCTTACTTAGCTTTTGTTTTAAATAGTGTAAAAAGGGGGGATCAAAAATTTAGGCGGAGAAATTTAGGCGCCCTTAGAAAAATGACGCCTGAGGCAGCCGCCTCTTTGCCTCATACCACCGCACGGCCCTGTTCGGGCACTTTTTCCAGGTCTGTAGTGTTGTGACAAAGAACTGCCTATTCAGTGAACTTGAATCCAGGAATTGCCCCTACCTAGACATCACACAGACAACCTCACATTAATTATCTGTACTTGGCAAAATCTGAGTCGTGACTGTCTGGTAGGACATAAGGGGGGCAGACCAGGCGGACACAAACATCATAATTGAAACTTGCTGCTATTATCCTTGCAGCGGCCTGATCAAATCTCTTCTGATCATGGTGGATTCAGAGCAAAAATAAGTAATAATTGGGAATGCATGTCTGTTTTTGGAGCATTCTGAAATTTGGGTCCCAGATGAATGGCTCGTTACTGTAATAAGAAATAAAGAACTGCTCTCAATTTAACAGACAAAAGGAAGTATCCTCACCATATACTACTGTAGCAGGTTTCTTCACATCTTTATCGGAGTACCTTTCAACATCTTTCTTTTCAACCGGGGCAACAAAATACCCAGATCTCTTAAATGTATTTCGAATTTCACGCTTCATATTCACTAGATAATCTATTTTGCTTCCTTCTTGGAGTTTTACAGGATTGAACTCTGCAGGCTGAAACCCAGAAGTAAAAATGTAAACTAAAACAGCTACATATTTAAAATGTATAAAAAAATATTGGGTACTTTAGGATTAGCCAGGTGCAAATGTCTGCAATTGTACTATATTGGCTGTGTTTTGTTAGCACATAGAAGTATAATAAAAATTAAAAGAAACACAGCTAGTTCAGATAGTATAATTTATGTATTACTTTGATATTTGATTAATTTTTGGCAAATTAAATTAGTATTAAATTTGACGTTAGCGCACGGCTAATTTTAAAGTACCAAATCATGCTTAATTATAAAATATAGTAAAATCTCACTGAGTAACCTATACAACGACGTTTCTAACATCGGAATACCAAATTTACTTTATTAATTAAACAATCAAATTCAAAATGAAACTTTACAAAGCTACAGAAATGCTATGTTCAAATATTATAATAAGTATTAATGTAATTAAACATTAATTATTATGGTGGACTAAACTTTTTATGTTAAAATTTAAATAAAAATATTGATTCTCTTGCAGATCTTATTTTCTATTCATCACATTTTCAAGTTTTGTATTTAGTACATCTATTTTTATCGTAGTGTTGAGTGGGTACAAAAGTTACCCATCACCATTTTATTTTATAAGTCGATCGGCCAAACCAGGTGGACATTCCTTGATCGGGTCAACGTGTGGGGTCCAAGGATAGCCCCGAAAGCTATATTTAACAATAACCGTAGATTCCAGGTGCAGACATAAACCCTTCGTTAAATTGTCAGAAATAAGAATAGAGGTCCCCAAAATTTATTGAGGGGGTAAGAAGAAGGCCCGGGAAAAAGTGAATGTTAACAAGATGTGGGAACCAACCAGAAGGCTTAATCTCTTGACATAAACTCCAAATGACTAACCACTGGGAACCCTAGATTTTTGAGGGACGTCAGTACTCCGGACCAGGATCAATATTATTATCTAGGGAATTCTAGGTGGGCGGAGTAATCATAAGAAGGGGGCCTATAAATACTCCTGCAAGAGATTCCTCAGAGAGTCCCGAGATTTATTTTTGAAATGGAAGTTCCAATTTTTCAGAGAGTGACAGTCCCGAGGTTTAAGGGATGTGTCAAGTCCCAAATGATCTTTCTAAAATAATTATTACATTTAATTTTAAATAATAATATTTGTGTGTCCGCTCTACGTCCAACCACCAGAATGATCAAGGTCTGCATAAAAATGGGTAAGTGGATACAGTTACCCCGATTTCACCAGCTCTCTCTCTCTGTGTATATATGTTTTGAAAAGTTTATTGTTTAGTATTGAAAACCCGCTAAATATATATATATAACTAAATTTTAAATTAAATATTCTTAGAGATAAAATTATAACTGTCTAAAATTTGTATAGATGCCACATATTTATTCCTACTGTCTAAAATTTGTGTAGTATTTGCAGTGGCGTAACTAGATCTTCAGGGGCCCCGGGGCAGGTGGAAAAAAGGGGCCCCCCAAATTTCATACATTTTATTTCATTCATTAAACTAATTTAATTTTTATTATTTAATTAGTTTAATAAATATTAATTATAATTAATTTACAAATTTAATTAATACTACTTTAATTACTATTAGAAATAAAAAATTTTTAAAGCAGCATGCTTCTATCAAAATATAACTAATATAAGGGACTAGCTCAGGGGTCGGCAATCTGCGGTTCGCGAGCCGCATGCGGATCTTTCGATGTGAAGTTGTGGCTCTCCAGTTCCATACGAAAAAATTAATAATTTATTAATCAAAACTTTTAAAAAATCAAAAATATATTTTTTAGTTCTCAAGATGAGTCAGAATTAAAATTCTACTTTTAAGGATAAGAATTCCATATAATTTCTGGAGGAGAACTCCTTATCAGTCCTAAAAATTTTGGAATATGTGCTAATTTTCCTTGAAAATTATGTGACTTTTATGAGGAATGATCCTTATTTGGTTGTTATAGGAGTTCTAAAAACTAATAAAAACACCATTTTTAGGGGCAAATTTCCAAAACTTTTCTGAAGTGGGATCCACACCCCCTCGAAATTTTGATGTTTATAATAACTATACTATTTTTCCTTTAAAATTCGGCCACTTAAATAATGAGAGGTGCTCTTAGGGTGCATGAGCTAAAACGCGATTTTGAAGGGGAAATTTCCAAAAATTTTTCTAGGGGAGGACCTCCAGACCCTCTTATTTTTTTGGGAATTCACATCGTTTATACAAAATATTTAAATTAAGTTCACTAAAATTAATTTTCAATGTGTACAGGAAACCAATATATTTCTTTATTTACCTTGCTGTTTCAGAGAGACATAAAATTTACATACTATAACACTGTTCAACAAATTTGACCTTCAAAATTTTTTCCTTGATGAAAATAGTCATTTCTTATACATTTTGGGTCGCTGTATACGAAAATTGCCATTAAAATTCTCAATTGACTCAGGATTTTCGGGGAACAGCCCCTCCCCCTTTTTACGTTTTTCGACGATTTTCTAACTTTAAACTCGATTTTCAGGGTCAAAAAGCATTGCTTTAGTCTTCAAATTGCCTCCCAGGGGACAAGAAAGGTTCAAATTAATAAAATATGATAAATTTATAACAAATGGATAGGTTTAAGGGGTAATTACCCCCCTAAAAATACAAAAAATAGCTAAAAATTATAGAGGTTTCTATTCGCAATTTTGTCCTCTTATTTTTAGCGCAATTCCCGTTTGAAGGGTCCTCACTCTTCCCTAAAGACTCAAATTTGATGACAATATGCAGCAATAATTTTTACTAAAAGCGGCTGAGGTGTTAGCCTCCCAGAAGCCCCCGCGGAAGAGTTCGGAAGACTTCCAGAATCGCGAACGGGCTCGCGAGCACAGGAATATTGATGATTTTGAAAACATTACAAATGACGTTTTTCTTATATTTTGGGTCTATCCTAAGTAGAAACTCTTCAGTACTTTAAAAACTGACCGGTTTTAGGGAGTGAAGATTCCATGTTTCAAGATGTTAATAGATGCACGGCTGTGGATAAGAATTAGGGGGCATTCCCTTAAAAACTGAGGGTGATGGAGGAAAATGGGTGTCATATTTGAATTCAGCCAGGGGCGTCATTTCAGTTTTTGGTTGGGGGGGGCAAGGATTTTTTTAAGTGGGTCCACGCTGTAACTAGACTTTTTTGTGAGGGTTGCCTGAACTTCATTTTTAAGGTATCCCCAAACGAGCACATTTAGTAGGTTAAGTGTTAGAACACTGAAAAGTATAGCATGTGAAGGATATTATATATATTGTCAAAATTTGACAACGCGAACTCCGAGAAAAAAGGGGGGTTTGGGGGTTCACCCCCAGGAAAATTTAGAAAATTTGCCTCTTAAAGTAGTGTTTTAGCTCATTTTAAGACCCTTTGGGCTGCATCCAAAGAGAACAGTTTCTTTTAAACCACAGAATTTTCTAGGGAAAAGAGTTGTAAATAAACGTTTAAGTTCCAAGGGGGCTTCCTGCCCCAGAATTTTTTTTTAAATTCCCCTTTAAACTAGTGTTTTATCTCCTTTTCAAACTCATTGGGGAGCTCCTGAAGGGAAAAGAGACTTGTAAGTGGCAGAATTCTAAAGGGA
This sequence comes from Tetragnatha versicolor, assembly GCA_024610705.1. Classification (NCBI taxonomy): domain Eukaryota; kingdom Metazoa; phylum Arthropoda; class Arachnida; order Araneae; family Tetragnathidae; genus Tetragnatha; species Tetragnatha versicolor. The sequence goes on along the minus strand of JANDEH010000011.1, from coordinate 21,188,593 downwards.
AAACAGTATAACCATCGTAAAAATTTTAGAGGGGGCTGGGGGTCCTCCCCCAGATTTTTTTTTGAAATTACCACTTTAAATTGTGTTTTATCTCTTTCTCAAACTCTTTCGGGAGCACTAAAAAGGAAAGGCTTTTTGTAAGCGGCAAAGTTTTCAAAGGGAAAAACACTGAATAACAGACGTGGTAATTTTAGAGGGGGTCTGGGGGTCCTCCCCCAGAAAATGTTTTGAAATTTAACAATCAAAAATAGTTTTTTAACTCCTTTTGAGACTTTTTGAGTTGCACCCAAAGCTTTTTTTTGGAAGTTAAAGAATTTCCAAGGGACTTGCAGCTATTTTTCACAAAACAGTGGAAACCTTGGGGGGGGCGGTTGCCCCCCCCTGCCCCCCCTAAATGACGCCCATGAATTCAGCAGTGGGTGCTTTGGGGGCGCTCTCACATCAACCGCTTTTAGTACAAATCATTGCTGCATATTGCCATCAAATTTGGGTCCTTGGGGAAGGGTTAGGACTCTTCAAACGTGAATCGCGTAAAAAATATGAGGAAAAAATAGCGTATAAAAACCTCTATAATTTTTAGCTATTTTTTGCATTTTTAGGGGGGTAATTACCCCTTAAACTTATCCATTTGTTATAAATTTATCATATTTTATTAATTTGAACCTTTCTTGTCCCCTGGGGAGCGATTTGAAGACTAAAGCAATGCTTTTTGACCCTGAAAATCGAGTTTTAAGTTATGAAGACGTCGAAAAACGTAAAAAGGGGGAGGGGCTGTTCCCCGAAAATCCTGAGTCAATTGAGAATTTTAATGGTGATTTTCGTATTCAGCGACCCAAAATCTATAAGAAATGACTATTTTCATCAAGGAAATTTTTTCATTGTTGAACAGTGTAATTTAGTCTTTTAATGTACGAAATCCTTAATAATGGCCCTCAGGCTAAAAAATTATAGTATTTCCTTAAAATCATACCTTGATAAAATCTCGTTGTAAATTTACCAAGTTCACAAAAATTTTTTATTTAAAAACAGAGTGGAGATTTTTTTGAAGTAAAGGAATTTTCCAATTCTTTTGCTTAGTTACAATTACAATTTTAAAAATTTTTAGGTGGTAAAACTGTTTGAACATAATTTTAACTGGAATAATTATTATGGAGCTGATTTTACTGTGATTAAAAAGTAAGTTTCTTATACCCTTTTTTCCCTTATATGATAGTAGGCCTTACCTTCATTTTCTGAAGTTAGATGATGTAACCCATGATGATCTTTCATTTTTTTTTCTTTTATTTTCTCTGCACCACTTTTGTTAGAGCGCTTCATTTTTTTGGATACAAATCTTTCTAGCGCGTCAAGCGTGCAAAGACAGACAAGAACACTCAACAACTCTCTTGCAACAAGTTCAAAAATGATTGTTTTGCATGTGCACTAAGGTGTCTCATTTTTTCGAACTTTGGAAATCTTATCGGGCCATATCCCCAAAAGTTTCCTTTTGGCACCAATAAACTTCCCTGAAATTTTTAAAGTTGTGTTACAACCCTAACTATTGCCTCAAAGCGGTTGAAGTAACGAGAAAAGCCTAGTCTAGGCTGCAGCGCTAGTTTTACTTCATAACGTGACCTATTACGCAACTACTTGCTTTTGCTTACCTTTTTTATACCATTTTTAGACTGTTTGGATTGAGATAATGTAATAATGCATATAATACACATGTCTTTAATATGTCACAGTTTTTATTGCACTAAAATGCACACTTTCTATGCTTATGCTCCCTGATAATTTTAAAATTCTTGAAATAAAGTAGTCTTATTTGTCTTAGAAAACTTAACGCAATATTTATTGACAGTTTGTAGGAGATGTTGTTTCTGTGCTTCAGTTTTCAATCTATGGAGGTATTCCTGGGTTAGGGCCCCTCCTCGCTCTGCGACATCATTGGTGATCGCCAAGTTGTTGAAAAAATCTCGGCACCGCTTGAATTTGTCTAAGCTTTCCCATTCAGTACAAAACTTTAAAATGAAACTTATAGGTAATCCAAATCTTTGAAATAAGTTCAAAGTTAAGTTGTTCCATGGGGGTTAAAAGCGCGCTTTGATCGAAAAAAGAGAATGCTCGCTGGCGCTTGCGGCGGGAGCTGGATGAAGGCCTCACATGGGGGTTTTATTGAATATTTTTCCTATTTTACTACTTCAGCTGGCATCATCTGATAGTCTTGTATCTCAGTTTTGGGAAGTAAAACCCTATGTGAGGCCTTCATCCAGCTCCTGACACAAGCACCGACGAGCATTCTCCTTTTTCGGTTAAAGCGCGCTTTTAACCCCCATGGAACGTCCCCCAGTTAGGTGCTATTGAATGTTTTTCCAATAGGATCTTCAGACAATGATGTCCCAAAGATGATGTATAGATTTTAATTCCATATTGACTGCGTTCAGGCTCATAAAATTGAAAAGAACCAAAAATGACGATATTTTCAATATTATCCCTATACTTTAACATGGGAAACCTACTTTTGAAGGGCGTGGGGGTCAAAAATTGTCTTAGAGACCTGAAAATTTGCAGGCAATAATGTTTTAGTATTTGTAAACTCTTAAGAGGGGGTCATCTGGGAAATTCGAAAAAAAAATATACGCATACCATGCAAAAAAATATAAATGGAGGTAACAGAGTAAAAAGAAAATTCTGGGGGGGACTTGGGCTAGGCCATCCCCCCACTTTTAGTTCACCCACTTCTACCACTGCATTCAAGATACGAATAAAATATGAAATCGTAGAAAAAATAATTTTATCTATCATACAATATAGATGTCTAATTTAATTCTTTCAAAAGTTGTTTTTATTACTTTTTCAACGTTTCGTTTGGATCTTAATGCCGTTATTGGAATGTTAACCTCTGGTTTTGGGGTATTCCCATGAAATCCAACAGCAGACCACGGTCTTTATACCCAGAAAATATTTTAATGAACTCTGAATCTGACTGTGTAAGCCTACACTATTTTATTTGTATTTAGTAATTTAGTTTTTGTATTTAGTTATTTAAAAAACATTGTTTATTTGGTTGCCTTGTTTTGGATCAGGCAATAACTTAAATTTCTTCATTGACTTATGACTTCACCAACTTCTAATATTCGGCGTTAAATCCATTTTTTGTTGACTTCGGCGACGTTTTCGGATTTAGCGGTAGTAGGTCGATGGCGTAATACGTTAAGGGATGTCCATAAATTACGCGAGGTCAAAAAAGGGGGGAAGGGGGGTCGATTAAAATCTCATGTCAACTTCTTAAGTTAGAAATTATATGATTATCTTTTTTAAGGAATAAGATACTTAATACTAAGAAATTATTACTAGGAATTTATCCCATGAATTGTAGTGTCGAAATCTTTGAAGGAAGATTCCCAGTAAGAGAAAAATAAGACTGTATTTATTTACTATTATTATTTTTATTATAATTAGGTTAAATTCAAAAGGTGCTTTAGTGCACAAGACAAAACAACACCGCTTAGTGCGGGAGATAGACAAGAGCGTACTTAAAGTACTTTCTCGGAAGCGAGACAGCTAGTGAAAAAAAGGGTTAATCTAACAGCAATGTCCAGAGGGCGCTACCAGGGACTGTGGTAGCCAACATCCCGGCCCCTGTTGAAATAACATTTCAACAATAAAATTAATATAATGAAAAGAAGGAGCTAGGAAGGAACCCAGGAAGGCGCTGCGGACCCCCAGGGGTCCACGGACCACAGTTTAAGAACCGCTGCAATGGGGAGATTACATCCCCAATAACAGCCCCTCGTAACGACTATGTTCCCAGAAAAATTTTCCAGCTGTTTTAAAGCTAAAAAGGCCAGAAAAGTTAATAGACTTCATGACACCAAGAATACTGCCTCAAACATCGCTTTTGCCAAATGGAGGACTCTTATCGAAGCTATGCCATAATTTTCTTTACCGGAAAAATCCCGTCAGCCGTTTTCTTATTGCACTCTATTCCTTGCATTGAATATCTTTTCCTACCATACTTACGGCCCCTTCCTCCCACTTTAAACATATTATTAATGTTTCTTGAAAACAGCAATGTAGAACATACCCAAAAACCATTTTAAGAACCTTACCGAAATGTTTTTTGGAATTGAGAATTTGCTCACTATCAAACACAATCGCTTTCACGCATCGTACTTTTTCTTTTTGTATACAAACAATAGTAAGAGTTCGCTTCAGTTCACTGTATTTTTTTTTAACTTATTTCCTTCGGCACCGAGTCCTAAGATAGAAAATGTTAATTAGAATATTTTTAGACGGTAAATCTGAAAATAAACCGGTAAAGTGGAAAAAATTACAAAAAAGCTTGGTTTGTAAACCCACGCGCTGTGCGGCTGTGCATGTGTTTGCCAAAGTTACTTTAAGCCGGCAAGGGTGGCAACAAGAAAACCGGCGCTCCGGCGGTTTTTCATCATTTTCCTCAATATTCTTCTCTGATAGCAAACAAGAGTCCGTTGTCCTTGTGCGGGTTGAATATTATTCCGGTGTGGATAATTATCTAGCAGTTTTACATTGCAGTTTTGAAGTTTAATTTGTTTGTCAACCTTAAAGCTATAAAATGGCATTTAAAGGAACCCCGAAAGTCCAGAAAGTGATGGTTCAACCTATTGTATCCTTTTCATGTGGCCTTAAGCCTTAATTCTGTTTATTTGAATCAACTGTGTATTTTTGTTGTTGGGAATGTTTTCTGTGTAAACGATTTGTATTGTTAGGTAAATCATAAATCTTGTTCGGAACTCTTGTTCAGGTTATATTGTAGGTTTAACAAATTTTTGCTTTCAAAATATACCTTTGAATTTTATGTATAATTTTAAGTTTTAAAATAATCAAAATTACGTCAGCAGAACACATGACTTAGTACTCTACTTTTGTTTTCAACACTGTTTCTCTTCCAATTTGTTTAAAGGTACTTTTGAAGAAAATTTTGAGACCTGTGCCACTCGCCAATGCGATAACACAGAAAGGGTAAATCCAAAGAATCCGGGCCTGGGCGATATTTGGTGTTGGCAATGCCATTTATTGGTGAGTAAGCAATTAAACTTCTATAGAACTGGGTCGCCAGTATCCACTATTTTATCGCCATTTTTTGGCGCAGGCCTGGATTCTTTTGATGAACCTGCATTAAGTACTACAAACCTGCTGGAAGATCGCTCTTTACCGTTGCAACCCCATACTTGCCAACTTTTACGTAATGTCCCCAATATTTAGTACGAATTTTCTTAAGTGTTATAGATTAATTGAAAATATTACGGATTTTGCGTTTTTGTCCACTTAACTACTTGTGAAATCGCAAAACACTCGCGACGTACACGATTTTCATGACGTATGACGTTGACCCTTCCGTGACCGTCAAATTTAGCGGCACAGCCATAGAAAAGTAAATGGGTTGTTTACCGTTTTCGGATTCAGCAGTATGGTCGACGGGATAATCATACATGTGATTTGTCCGCCAATTGGCGGAAATCGGCCGTTTTGCTTAGCAAAATTGAAATCCAACAATTCGATTTGCAAAAGTGAAATTCCACTTTCTTATTTTCAAATTGTTATGTACTGAAAACTCTGTTTGCTGATGCGGCCTAGTACTAAATTTTAAGAAAAATTAAAAAATATCGAAGTAATACAAAAATTAGTTAAGATTTAAGCTAAAAAATAAGAATCTAGCATATTGAATCCTAGATCTCGAGATATACCCTGTCTTGGGTCATGCATAACGTGACCAGACGTCCCGTTTTGAACGGGACTGTCCCTTTTTAGAGTTAAGAGTCCCGGTGTCCCCGTAATGAACTCTGGGACGCAAAATTGTCCCGTTTTCTGAAAATTCCCGCTTAATTGAAAAGGAATATATTGACTGTAATAAAGATGCAGAAGTTTTTGACGAATTTTCGTTAATTTGTAAATACATTACATCGCAGAAAGTAACCGAATGGGATAATATAAATGTTTCCACGAAAACTTGTTGGGTGGAAGTATTTAACATTTTCAAGCAAACAATCTTTAGCATGAAAACCTTTCTATTTCAATTGAATATATTTTATGTTTGCCTGCTAAAAATGCTCCAGTAGAAAGAGCATTTTCTATGATGAACAAATTGTGGCCATCTGAAAAGACCCAGTTACAAATTTCAGTTCTAAAGGCGATGTTGATAATTAAGGTGAATATAAAAAACGTGCCAAGAGTTTCATTCTTACCAGGGTTGGCCGGTTTAAACCATTTGGTTTAAACCATTGGTTTAAACCATGGTTTTTTTACCAAAAAAACCACTTGGTTTTTTTGGTTTTTTTAGAAATTATAAAATATTTTCAGGATTTTTTAAAGAAAGTGTTATTAAGTATATAATCTTTTGCACAAAATTAAAAGGTCAGATTTATAAAAAAATTGACAGTTTAAGGTGATTAAAAATCAGAAATCTTTTAATTTAATGGTTTTAATTATTGAATTCTCTCTAAACTTAACCTTAAATGCTTAAGTTAAACTTATTATATTTTGCAAGAGATAGTTCATTTATTAATTTCCTTTAAAATGAAGCATTATTTCAAAGAGTAACTAAACATACACAAAAATTATCTGTTTTTCACTGATAAAATATGGCTTGGATTTTAATTAATTAATAAAACCAATTTGTCTTATTTGTCAGTCATTAAAACCAGTTGTTTTTTTTAGTAAATTAATAAAAACCGTTGATTTCTTTAATGATAAAAACTATAAACCAGTTGGTTTGTTTATAAACAGATAAAAACCAGTTGGTTTTTTTACTAAATTAATAAAAACCGTTAATTTCCTTAATTGGATTAATTATCTCAATCATTTATCCAATTTCAATTAACATTAGTTGCTTACATTTCCCTTTTATTTATTAAAAAAGTTAAATTTTCTCTTTCTAAAGAAATTTCTTAAGTTCATAAATAATCCATATAATTAATTTGATTATTTTACCATTTAATAATTAATCAAATTAATTATCTTTATCAATTATCCAATTTAAATTAACATTAGTTGTTTACATTTGACTTTTACTTCTCATTTAAAAAATAAAATTTTCTCTTTCTAAAGAAATTTCTTAAGTTCATAAATTAATCCATATATAATTAAGATAAATAATTTGATTATTTCAGCCATTTATCCAAGATAAATTAACACTGATTTTTATTCACTACAATAATATTAGATATTCAAATTGGAATATTTTAGAAACAAAATTATTTTTAAAACAAATTAATTTAATTTTAATTAATTAATTGAAATATACGAGTACAAATCATTTATCAATTATAAACAACCCCTGAAATAAATGTCTCATTTATAACTCAATTTCAAACATCAATGCTAAAATAACTTATTCTGATAAAGAAATTCCAAAAAAACTTGGTTTAAACCAAAAAAACCTGGTTTAAACCAAAAAAAACCAAATAAACCCGGTTTTTTTGGTTTTTTTAAAAAAACCCGGTTTTTTGCCAACCCTGATTCTTACTTAAAATCATCACCAGCTACATTAAAGCTTTTTCTGAATAAATAACTTTTAAAAAGTGTTTTTTACTTACTACCTGTTAATTAACCTAAATAAACCAATGTCCCGTTTTGAGTCAAAAAATAAATGGTCACATTAGTCATGCACCATATAAAAACCCAACCAACGTAGATCTAAGAAATAGAAGCTGATGGACCCCCTCTACTTAAAATGAAGAAAAATTTAGGTGCCATCAATTTTTTTTAATATTTTCTGCCAATTTTTTGTCTGTGTAATCACATTTATGGATAATACGTAAGAAACAGATTTTCTCTTACTGTATCTTCACTTCTTCAATGTACTAGCTTCCTCTACTAATCCCTTTCCTTAAGATTTTCTCAATTTTGGTCCTTTTATCAAACATGTGATTCTTCCGCCAATTGGCAGAAATCCGCCAATTCTCTCTTGGCAAAATTAAAATCCGACAATTCGCTCTTTAAAATTAAAATTCCGTCTTAAAAATTTCTTTCCAATATCCTAAATTTCATGGCTATACTACAGCCAGCGATGATTAGTCATCACCGCGCTGCACTGATGTATTCTTCTCTTCCCCATAGGCTGCCTGCTAATTTGGATATCTTCTAGATAATCCCTAGTTTTTTTTACTTTCCATATTATTTTTGAGAAAAATAACTATTTACAGCGTAAAAAGTCGGAAAAGCGCGATTATTTGCGCAAGTTTCGTTTTCTTTGCGGAGTATTCTGTTCCTCCCGCGACTTCTTTCTTTGGACAGCCGCGGACGCCAAGTTGAAATTGGCGTCTTCTCATGTTGTTATTACGATGTAAGAAAAACAACTTTACCGTGGTTACAAGCCATCAAGTCGAATGTTTTGGATCTATCTGCAAAAAAGTTGAAAAATATCGATTTTTTGCGAAAGTACTGTTTTTTTGCACCTAGTTGAAGTTGACTTCTTTTCACATTGTAAGTGCGATGCAGAAGAAAAACTTACGCCTGGTCAGAGGAACCTTATAGAGACCTCTCAAATCTCATTTTCAAAAAAGTTTCTTAAGGATTTCAAATTTTTACTGGAAGTTTGCTTTGAAGCAAGATCATGCAGTGTTTTTAAAATCTAGTTGAATTTACTAAATATTTTCAGCCAATTTACTGTCAGAGCAATCACATGTATGTTTTATTGAGTGAAATTTGGCTATTTTGCAAGCTATTTCGGATTTGCCGGCGAGTTTTGACGCTCGCTCACTCGTAAAGTTATCTTCTTCTCGTGTTCTGTTTGCAGTGCGGAAAAAACAACTTTACCGAGATTGGAAAATGCGTTGATGTTTTTCAGGCTTCGTGAAAAGCTTCAAGTTGTTTTGTTATGTTATGCAAAAAGTTTTACAGATGGAAGTTTTCAAAAGTTGGCAAGTATGCACCCCTAAAGTCTTACGTCTTGACGGGATTGGATCCCAAGCAGTTTCCCAACCTTTTTCGGTCAATACCTCACCCAAGCTCTTCCAAATTTTCTATGCCCCCTTGTCTTTTTTTTGAAAATCCTTCTTAAAAGTAAATAAAATCTGGTGGTCCATGCTCCACCTGGGGGCAATTTGGTAGAAAATTTTCAAATTGTCCCCCTTGAAAATCATATTGCCCCTGGTGGGGCGTGTGCCTCACATTGGGAAACACTGATTTAGTCCTTTTCACGTTGAAGAGGGTGGCAATGAACTCGAAATATTAACCCCTTTGAATATTATGCATGAATTTGCAAAGATTTTGACACTGTTAAAAATTGGTTTGGATAATATTTTGAGACAAGTGCCACTCTCGCCAACACGAAAATGACTTAATTTTCATCTGATTGTCCTAATGCCAAGGCAGTTAATGATTCGGGTAAATTCATAGAAACTGGACCTTGGCGACATTTTTCATGAAATTTGTTGTTGCCAATGCTGTTGATTGCCGAGTGCAATCTGCAATCCTCTATTTTACTACCATTTTTGGTACCAGGGATAGTTTCTTTGATACCCAGGATTAAATGTAGTGGTGCTTTTATTAAAACTATTTAATTTAATTTGCATTGCATATAATACTATATACTTGTCCTTGGTTTTCCTTAACTTTATTTCTAGAACCTTATATTTAGGTACCTGCAAAATGTAAGTACTTTTTTCTTGATTTTTACTGAACTTTTTTTTAACACTACTTACTTTTGAATGACATTAATTCATTCCTATTTGGTTTAGAAATCAAGAATCCAAGTGTGGTTGTATGAAAACATCACAACTCGTATTGAAGGTCACATTATAGTAAGTAGAATATATGTACTTTTGGTTGATAACAAATAAGTTCCTAATTTTGTTGATTTAATATATTAACATGGTACGTATGGTGCTTATAAAGTGCTTAATTTTTTCTTGAAACATGAGTAATTAAAAAGTGCTAATTATTTGTAGGCAGAAACAGTCAAATTTTCTTGTGCTTTTATGAAATGTAGGATGCTACACATTTTACTTCAATAATTTCAATTTTAACTCGTGCATTTCACTCAAGCGACTCAACTCGAGTATGTTTTTTCAATCCTTTATGGATTGAAAAAGGTTTCAAAAATTAGCTTGCTGAAAATGCCAAAAATGAAGAAAAAAATATGTACACTTAGGGACATTTAACCATTTTAAATACTTTTTTGCAGTCATTAATTATATATTGTTAGTTAATATTATCTAATGTAAGCTCATTAATGTTGTTCCTATTTGAGACAAAAATATACTCGAATAATCTTGAAAACTCATTGAAAGCTTGAAATGTGTATAAGTAGCATGGGCAGATACCCCCAACTTTTAGAGAAAATTCCACTTTTACAATAAGAACATGAGTGATAACTTAACAGCTTTTATTTTTAACACTAAAGAAAAATACTGTTCAAATTCACTCCGCCCCCATACTTCTCTGAAATAAGAAATTCCTTAGAAAACATCATCAAGGTCATTCCTGGTATTAATTTTGATAAAAACAGCGTATACATACGCCGTTGGCACTTAACACTCAGGATTTTCCAACCATATATTTACATCTACAACAGTTAAGGGGTTAAAACTTCTCAAAAGTCCTTAATTTTACTCTACAAACTTCTGTACAAACTAGTGATGGGCAGGTATCGATACCAAATACTTAAGTACTCGATACCTATAGGTATCGAGTGTATTCGATACCCACAAAAGTATCGATACTTTATTGACATATTTCGTTTTAAATTTTTCAATGAAGTAATCTTTATAATACCTACTGTAGATCAAACGCAGCCTGTTTCTGTTTTCATTTTGCAACACTCACACCCAAGTCGTTATCATCCGCGAGAGAAATTTGACGCGGCTAGGTTTTTCCCTCCCCCAAATCCTTCGCCTCTATCCACCTCCACGCCCGTAGCTACGGGGCTTTTTGATGGATCGCTTTCAGTTTTTTGAATATTAGTCTGATTATGGATAGGCCCTAAAAAAATTGTCCCTTCAGGTTCATTTCCCGACATTGAAAAAAAGTACTCGATACCTAAAATTACTCGATACCTATAAGTATTCGATACCTATAAGTATTCGATACCAAAGTATTCGATACCTAAAATTATCGATTTTGCCCATCACTAGTACAAACCATGATTAAGCTTAAAAACTTTGTTATAGTTCACTGAAAATGAATTCTAGATATTGGTGAAAATTTTTTGATTAGATGGAATGGTGGCCAAGGGGATTTTCTTCTAGAAAGGAAAAATGAGCAAGAACCACATTTATTTAAATCAGTGTTTTTACTTCTAATTAAAGTTCCTTGTAAATCAGTAAATTAATCAGTTGGTTTGTAAATGTTGACAATATTTATTCTCCGGTGTCCAAAACAACTCCTTGGTGATATTTAACAGAATGGGAACAGCTCAACTTGTAGTTACAGACAGTAGCTCTTCTAAATTGAAAAAAAAGAATGCTTTTTTATGCTCAGGATGATAGTACATTTACATAGTATGACACACAGAAAAATAAGAGGGTCTAACAGAGGGTCCAAAATGATATTTTCAAAAGTTGGATGGATGAGAGGGTGCCACAAGGAACTAAATGATAGACAGAGATCAAACCTGTGATTGGCTGCTATTTTCGAAGGAGAAGGAAAAAAGTTTTTCTTGCTCAATTGGGTTTTTCACCCTGCCTCTCGTAACGTAGATGCGATCCCAACGACGAAAGAGCCCCACATCCATCCAACTTTTTGATTTCCATTAGCGCCTATGGCTACGGCAGGGCCGCCCATAGGGGGCAGCAACCCCGACAAATGTCGGAGGGCCCGGATCCTTAAGGGGCCCGGCCCCACGAGTTCCACTTGGTTTTTTAGTCAAAGTCTGAACTAGATGTTTTTTTATTTTCCAAATAAAAATTGAACTCGCTGAATTCATATCATTTAGCACATTCAGTTCCCGAAACGGACGGGCCCGTCAAAAATGGTCAGTCTCTTTTTCAGAAGTTTCATCTCCAATCAAATTCTGAAACATGAGATAACACAACCCCTTCCCAACGTGACCACTTCCCGCACACTGGAAAAAGCTACCAATATTTCTTGCTATGGCATTTTATGCATCAAAATGAGTTAAAACCCTGTTATTTTAAGGTGAAATTTTGAAAAATTTTCTGGGGGAGAACCCCCAGACCCCCTTGGTACTTGTAACTCTATTATTACAACCTTATTTTATATCAAGTTCGTCAAAACGCGGAAATTCTATTATAAAACCTATATCCGAAATTCGGATGATGCGCATCAAAACGAGTTGAAAAAGAGGGGTTTTTTACTTTAATTTCCAAAAATTTTCTGGGGGAGAACCCCCAGTCCCCCCTTTTAGTAGTTGGAGCAGGATAACTCCACTATCCTTTCCATATTAAAATCAAAAAGAAGATTCAATTGGACTTTGGAAATTCTTAGCCCTCCCCCAAAACCAAATCCTGGATCCGCCCCTGCAGGCAGAATTTAATGAAATTCGGTTTACAGGACTTTTCGAGGGTGCTCTCTCCGAATCTGTAATAATAAATGAAGTTTTCAGTAGAATAAAGTAGTTATAAATGCTACTCCTTTGCCTGCAAACGTTGTCCTCTAGCGGACTTGGGTTCCTATGAAAATCTTGTTGGTCATGGCATGACAGACATGCATGCTAATTTTCTACTCGACCTTTTGAGGTACCCTGCATATTTTACTTAAGGGATACTTTGTGAAATGTAAATTCCTTTTTATACTTCAAAAAATTAAAAAGTTAGGGGGCCCGTGAAAAAATTTTGTCGGGGGGCCCGGTAGAGTTATGGGCGGCCCTGGGCTACGGACTCTCTGTTCTAGTACTCTGTGGTATGATATTGATTAAGTCATGCCAATTGACTGATCTATTTTTAACATCTTGGTATAATAATGACTTGAAGAAAAAAGCTACACAAATCTAATAACTTTTCTTTTTACTTCTGGTTCTAGCACTTATTCAAGGTGTCCGCTAACCCTGGAAACAGGGAAAACCTGGAATACTCAGGGAATTCGAAAATGCCCTGGAAAACCTGGAATATTCAGGGAATTCCAAAAATATTCTGTAAAAATGTGATTTTGTACGATGTGTAGCGTTTTCCAGCGGTTTTTTTACGTTGTGGAGTTACGATCTGCGGTATTTAGTCAAATCAACGGCATCCTAGCTCGCACGAGCTAAATTTTTTAAAATTTGCAATATAATGAGAAAGTTGGATGTTATGTTTAAAAAAACGCCTTAAAGCTTTAGTTTGACCGAACCTGGAAAATCAAAAAAATTGTCCTGGAAAACTCGGGGAATTCTTAGCTTAGAATTAAGTGGACACCCTGTTATTGTTAATTGGATTAATGGCTTAAACTGATGGTTGATTTTTTATAGGGTTTTGATGAATACATGAACCTGGTATTGGATGAAGCAGAAGAATTAAACATGAAAACTCAAGAAAGAAAAGCATTAGGTAAATGACTGTCATGCTCATGCATGTATTTTTTAATTTTTCTCCAAAAAGTCAGTTAAGGGGAAGTTAACATTGTGGATATAGAAGTGTAACTTATATTAGCTTGAAGGATTGAATTTTAAATGTGCCTTCAATTAAATAGTATCTTTTCTTTTAAGGTCGCATTATGCTGAAAGGTGAAAATATAACCCTTATCATGAACACTCAAAAAGATCAATGAAGAAAACATCATTTGATGTTATATCACTGTGAATATCATTCCTGTCCTTATTGTCATGTTATTGTAAACCTTGGATGCTGATTTTTCCATGTTAAATAAAAAACTTCTGTTTTACTAACTTAAACTATTTCTTACTGGAAGCATAAATTTCTGTAATCTAACTTTATTGGTGATTTTCAAAATACAACACTGATTAAGATATTTTAATGTTTTTCTTATTTTGATACTTGATTATTTTTAGTGATTTATATGAACTTTGATTGTAAAGATAAAAACTAAGCAAACATTGGGAACCTTAAACATTGAATAGACCTGTAAGTTTTGTACTTTGAACATTAATTTTTGACATAATACTCAATTATACTACTCTTTTAGTCATGACCTCTCCCAAATTCTTTAAGGAATAATTCAATCGGAATCTCGGGTGGCTTAAGACAGAAGGGGATCATATAAATTATTAGCTGCCTTTAAAGAATGGTACTTGAGGATTAGCTGGCATAAATCACTAAATTAACAGTATTTTACTCTTCCAGGGCCCAAATTGTCCTAAAATTTTTAAATATGTCCTAAATTTTACACTTTTGTCCTAATTTTCCTTTAATTCCCCAATTAATTCTAACAATAGCTCCAACTTATAATCATACATGTGATTCTTCCGCCAATTTGCTTAGCAAAATTAAAATCCAACAATTCGATTTGCAAAATTGAAGTTCCACTTTCTTATTTTCCAGTCATGTTTTTTCTGAAAACTCAAGTCGCGAGTGTTGTACAGTAATAAGATTTAAGTAAAATTGAAATAATATGAAAGCTAGTTGATTTAAGCTCAAAAAATATGACCAGCATATCAAATCGTAGATCTCGGGAAGTAGAAGCCAATTGACCCCCATTTTAAATGAAGGAAAAATTAGGTGTCATCGAATTTTTTTTAAATTTTCTGCCAATTTATTGTTAGAGTGATCACATGTATGTAAAATTTTTGCTATTTCGTTAAATTTTCGCTGTTGGAAGAGTTTTTCTTGGCTTCTAATGCATTGATTGTTTGGCTGCTCTTACTATAACGTTGTAGAAAGGAAGAAAAGGCAAGCCAATCATGTTCAGGGTTCAGCTAAGAACTTTGTGGGGATAGAGTGGTTGGTTGGGTTGGTGCTCTTATGTCCCTCCCGAAATCTGGACTTGATATACCATAAAAAACCTGTTTTTTTAGGGAAAATTTTCTAAGGAGGACCCCCAAACCCCCTTTCTGATTGGAATTTTATTATTCCAAATCTTTTTATAATAAGTTAATCCTAATCCTTCTTAAATATACAGTCGAATCCGCTTAATCAGCGTTCGAAATTGTACTGGATTGCTGGTCCGGGACAACTAAAAAACGGTTTGGACCAGTGGAATCAGAAATTCACTGGTCCGCCGGACCAGTGGTGAAAAAATATCCCTCCCTCCAGTTAAGTTATGTATTAATTTGTGTGGAAGTTGTTGTAAGTTCTTATTTTTTGAATTTGTCAGTTGATTTTGCATGGATTTTGCCAGTTAGTGAAATATTATTTAATCAAGAAAAGTATTAAATAAATAAGAAATTTTCAAAATTATTTGATTATTTAGAGCTATTGCTTATTTCTCATAATTTCATTTTATTAAATATTTTATATAAATTTTATATTTACAGCTGTTAACTTATTATTGAATGCATATGTATTAATTTTTAACATTACTATTTAGTACTCACATTCATTGCAATAGTTACTTTATAATAATAATTAAACTTGTCCTTTTTGGTTTGTCGGACCAGTAACTTTTGTTGCGGACCAGTACGATTAGTAAAGCACTGGTCCGCAGGACCAGTGGATTTTTTCCCAATTTCTAACGCTGCGCTTAATGTGATCACGGTTAATGTTATCGAAATCAACAGATCCCGATCATTCCTATTTTATTTAATGTAAAATTCTTCGTTTAATGTGATCAACTATGGATCAACACGCCGCTTAATGTTATCGAAATTTGTCTATATCCCCCTAAAAACGTCCACTTTAGAGTTTCCTTTTGAAGGTCAAATTTTTATAAGTAAACATCTGCCCCACCCTAAGGCATCTGACGCTTCTTTTTTCTAAAAATCAGACAGTTGCACTGTTACTTAAGAAAAAAAAATTTGATGCTCCGCATATGAGCTGGTTAGGATGAAAGTGGTCTAAGTCCACTGAACTTCGTTTTGTGTAATTGAAGGTTTTCTAAAAACATCTCCAAAAAAATCAGGATTGCTTATATTTTTACTTTCTGGGGTGGATTTGTCTCTAGCCATGGATGCAATTTTTGCTGCGAAACAACTTTTATCGAATTTCAACTGGAAGTGCTTTAAATTGACTTTAATGGACTTAGACCACTTTCATCCTAACAGATTGTCCGGTTTCGGTAGGAAGATTGCTATTGAGATGTAGTAAATACGACATCACGGGCGACTGGTTTGTACGAAACTTGATTTTATTGTTCTGTTCCATTGTGATTTTGATGCGTAGGTAGGTCACGAATATTTTGGGTGTCTTGACCACTGGTCAAGATTGCTCTATATGGCTAAAAATCATTATAAATTAATGTAGGGGGTTTTAATTAATATTTTGTATTTCCTATCGTTATAACAAGTCATTTTAGTTCAGGTTGACCATGGTCAGTCCGGTTAACTTTTTGCTACTTCTATGCTTTGGCACTGCAGAAGGTCATTAGGGGCTAAAACCAAACGCCTTGAGACGCGAAACATTTTGTCTTGGCCAGTGGTCAAGAGATTTTGACCAGTGGTCAATCTACTTTTTCTAGCCCTACATAGCTTTTCTGACCTTTTCTTTCTGTCTCGTATTTGTTTTGGAGGTCCCTGAACTTAGGTCAATTCCATTTGACCACTGGTAAATTTTTAATTTTTCGACTTTATAGCTCTTTTTTTCTGGGACCCCTCTTTAACTGCACAATATGCTGATCAATAGGCATAATAAAATTTTTTCCTCGAAACACCAATTAAAATTTTGGTTTCGTATTAATTATTATCAGGTGATAAAAGGTTTTCCAAATAGAAAAGTCAGAGAAAAATCATGAAGCATTATGAAGATTATTTTATATTTCAATGGGTAATTTCTTTAAACCTGATGGTTTAGGTAGTGCCGGAGTTAAATTGTTTCTCTAAATTCTACACTATAACACGGTAAGCATCATTGCTTATAAAGATATCTTTAAAATAAAAAAATCTTTAATTTCACAGAAGTATTGGTCAATAGCAACTTGAATTTATCAGAACCCCAAAAAAATCCTTCTGAAATTCTGCATTATGTTATCAAAGAGGTAACTTCACTCAAGTTTTATAATGAAAATTTAGTACCATAAACGTAAATTTATACGTTATTAAAAAATAATACATTTATCCCAAAACCAATATCAGTACCTAAAGTTACTAGCATACTGTAGTTTATATAGAATGGATGCTAAAAAACTTACATGATGTTGTCTGTAATCAGTTAGATTCGGTGTTTAAATCCTCTGAATTAGCCACGATGAATCGATGATTAAAAGACTATAGCTTTCCCGCCTAATCTAATAAAGCGCGGATTTATTTTCGGATATTTTCTTACAAAAAGGGGTCAGCCAAATATATGTATTTAAAGTTTACATAAAAGCCTTTCTCTCTAGTAAATCAGGTGTGGGTCCCTCCACTGCTGCAGCTGTGCGAACGACCTTGAGTTTTCTCTTATCAAAACGCTCACCGAACGAAGCAGGCGAATGGACTAAGACCACTTTCATCCTGACGAAAACTGCTGTTTCGATAAGGAGTGATTTTTTGAGTCGCTCTTAAGGGGCGAAAAATTAACAAATCGCTAAACCGACCATTGCATTAAATAAAGGACCTAAAACTCTATCCAAATCCACTCTTAACGGTCGCGATCAAGTTTAGCCGTGCCCTTTTCAAGTGTGGATTACTCAGAGCTTTAAAAGATAGTGTCAAGTATAAGGCTTGGGTACAAGCTACCAAATCGCCATGACATAGGCAGTACATTACTTGATAAAGAGCATGATGCTGTGAAGAAAACTTACAAAAATCATTCAAATGAACGAACTGTTTGAGGTGTAATTAAAAGTATAGCTTTATTAATCTAATTTCAATTTAAAAAATCAAATTTAAATTTTAAAAAATCATGGGTTTTCTTAGCATTTCTTTGTTGAGGGTAAAAAAACAAATAAAACCCGTTTAAAACAAATAAAACATGTTTTTTATTTTAAAAACGTTTTTTTCCTACCCTGCTTATTATATTCATTCCAATAAGATTCGCTGCTTGCAAGAAGATCGTGGTCCAGCGGTAAGAGCTTCGGTTCCTAACCTAAAGGTCCCGAGATTGAATCTCGCTGAGTGATGTATTTTTTATTTTAATTTTCCACACAATTAAAAGCAGAGATATGGTATAAAGTATTTGTATATTATTAATATTTAATTATCAACCATAAAACATTTTTTTCACAGGAAACTCCTCAATTTTATATTAAATGTGAGCAATTTCAAAATCTCACAAAGTAACAAAGTTCACACAATCACTTAAATTCTTTATTTGAGAAAATAACAAGATGCCTTTCATCAGTTTGAAAACCAGAACAAACAAAATGACAGAATAATATGTGTTCCTGTTGTACAAAAATGGCAGTGAGATTTTTAAATTATAACTGATATGTATATTAGTTTTAGTGGGAAAAATTTTAATAACCTGTAAAACCATTCAAACATGCAGGACCAAGGAAATAAAAAATCGGGGTACTAAAAAAATAAAGTCTAGTTAATGATTTTAGTCCACTTGTTATGAAAAGTTATCACATGAAAGATTCACTTGGTATTACACAAAACATGCTGGTCCAATAGTGATACCAAATTCTTGGTTCTTCAGTCCAACATCACGAGGTGCAATGTCCATAATTGGTAACCTCTGAGACTTCTCAGTGGAATAACTTAATATTGTGTGAGACCACTCATCACTGCGAGCCTGGAATCATTAACAAATTAGTAATTTAACTCATTAAGCATGACTTTCCTGCCAACCACCTGCAGTGTATTCTCATACTCAACTTTAAAAAAGTCAAGAAAACTAATTAAATGATTTATACGAAGTGTTATCTTTATCCTACAAATTTAAAAGTATAATACATAAATATAAGACAACATGGGAGTTTACCATAGGTACAGGGAAAGGCATTTTTCCTATTTTGTACGACATGATAAAATTTAGAATTAAAATTTTGGTCTTTTTTTTAAGATATTATGTCTCTTTTCTCTAAAGACAAAGTAAAAATCTGCTGAGATCCCTGAGTATAATTAAATGTTAGATATAATAAGATGAAAATTTGAAAACTTTATTTGCTAGAGCTACTGAACTAAATATTACAAGCAGGGTTGGCAAGTTTCTTCCGAAGTGGAAAAAACCGCGGAAAAAACCACGGAAAAAACCGTCCGGAAGAAATAGGTTTCTTCCATGTGGAAGAAACTGGAAGAAACCTCTTTTTTTAAAGAATTAGCTTTAAATTTTCAGGTTTTATAAATATTTGTCTCACAAACACTCTTATATTTACATAAAAACTTCTATAATGTCATTCATTATATGCACCTATTAGTTAATGATTAAATTAGTAAATGTAGGTTTCTTCCAAACTATGAAAAAAATGCTATTAAATAATTTGAAAAAAAAACCCCTTTAATAAACAATATTTACTTTGTAGTCTAAAATTTAATTAAATACTCAAAACTGTTATAAATACCTATTGCATGCATGTATTAAACTATTCCAGTAATTTTAAATTAATTTCTTCCTAACAGAAAAGTAGTTTTGAATAAGTCTGAGAATTACATAGTATTGGATGAGTTTCTGTCTACAAGAAAGTATAAAAGTTAAACAGAAAAGACATGTTTTAATAATCTGAATTTTTCTAGAATACGCAATCTTCCATATAGTAATAAAACAATATAAACCCGACACAAAATTTAAAACGAAGTATTAAACTTGAATATTTCTGACAAATATTTGTCTGGTGTTATTTCCAGTCAAAAATTTTTCAGGTTATACACACATTTTTTTACTGCATAACACACAGCTGAAATGACTAATACTAATAAAAAACTAACTGGAATTAAAAGTTAAATATGTTATTTTTAGAAAATTAATTACTCTAATTAAATTTAATTAATTGTAACTAAATTACATTTATGAGTTTTTTAAACTGTGGTTTAATTTATTCAGTTAACACAACATATTTAAAATTTAATTTAACTAACCGGAATTAAAAGTGAAATATAAAATTTTTTAAATTTAATTACTGTAAATAAATTTAACTAATTATAATTAAATTACATTTAAGAGTTTTTAAAATTATGGTTTGATTTATTCATTTAACAGATTTAAAAATTGGGTGCTTCTGTAAAGCTTTTTGTTAGTTCCTTCCAGTTTCTTCCATTTCTTCCGGTTTTTTCCAGTTTCTTCCGGTTTTTTCCAGTTTCTTCCACTGTCCTGGAAGAAACTAGTTTCTTCCGGAAGAAACCCAACCCTGATTACAAGTATAGTTGCATAAGTCGTATTTAAAAGTTTTGAGCTACATAGGATGATTTGGCAGGAAAAGCTGTCAGCAAAAAAAACAGTTACAAGACATTTAAAAACCAGCTTTCAAAATATAATTGGTAACAATATTTAAAATGAAATCTTGTAATTATACTGCAATAGAAAAAAAGCAATAAAAGTTTCAGTATAAACTTATTATTTTAGCTCTTTTAGATGATCTCCCAGCCATCTCCAAAATGTGGTTAAACTTCACTTTTTAAAAGCTGTTTCACCAACAAAACATGATCCAGACTTAATCAAATCAAGCCCAGATTGTAACTAATACAGTGATTTAAAAAAACAGCTTTGATAAAAAAAAAACATTGTCAGCAATAATTTGTTGCGTTTTGTAAAGTAAATTTGTAAAGAGCAATGATGCATTTAAATAAAAAAGCTCAATACATACTTGACAGCCATCAAATGGTGAAGTGTACATAAAACGCCTATTTCCATCAGCTGTTAACTCGAGATCATTATAGGCCATTAGCTTGACAGCTCTGTTATAAAAGTTTTTCTTAGAATCAAAGTAGGCAATAGAGTTCCTACAGTGATATGTGATGTTTTGAGATGCCTTGTCACTCAAAAGTTGCAAGAAAGATAGTTGGCTGTGATCAATTTTGTAATGGAACTGTAACATAAAAATAAGTTTTTGATAATTATGCCAACTTAGAATTAAACATAGATGGGAAAATTTCACAACCTAAAAACCTACCACAGAACCAGAATCCATTTCACTAAACCAAGTTTTCTGTCCTCTGCCTACAACATGGGATCCCTTAGGGAACTAGGAAAAAAACATAATTGATACAATAGCTCAAGTGATAAATAAAGTAATAAGCAATGGTATTAAAAAAAGAAGGAAGATAGCAACTGCTATTTTGGCAAGATTCTAAATATCATTAACTAAAATTCTAACTATCATACTTAAAACTTTAGCATCTTAATAATCTAAATAGGATATTAAAAATTAAATTTTTTTAATATAGAAATGGCAAAATTAATGATCATGATTCTTGAATGTTAATCTTTGGTCTATGAAAATATGGAGATTTACCAGGGTTTTCAAGAATACATGTAAAAATACAAAGCTACTAAGAATAAGCTAATTAGTAATGGCAAAATAAAAAAAATGCTTGATTTACTTCATCTGGATCTGGCATTATGCACGTTTCTTTGGTTTCCATGTTGCAAAACACTTGAATAGCATCTTTTGGACTTTTTCCATTAGGATCTATCCAATATGTACCTAAAATCAAACTCCTCTCCATAAGACAATTTTAATCAGGGCATTTTTAAAGGTATTATACCATTCATATTTCAAACTGATCATTACCACTTGTAAATTCAGGTTGAGACTCAGCCAAATGTTTGCAAGTTTTGGCAGGGAGTTCTTTGGTACCACTTGGTTTCCTTAGTTCTGTATATTGGTTGACTAATTTCTCATAAAACTGGAAGATAATACGCCTCTTTTCTTCAGGTGATAAATTTTCTAGATCTGGTTGATCCGCAAAGGCAAAGTCAGGACCCTAAGCAAAACAGAAAAACTATAGTCCATTCTAAGGCTTTTAACATATTACCTCATTTAATTAAGTGAACTATTTTATAGAAGTTGATTGAAAGAGAATAAAAATAAATGATGCAAGTTAGATTCCATCTTGAGTAAAACTGTTATTTGTAAATTACAACAATATATTCAAATGTTAAACAATCTGAATTCTTCTACTACAGTAGTATTTTGATGGAGTAGTGGAGTTTTTAAGCGATTTTTCAGATAATTTCTGAAAGAATATTTAAGGAATTAAAAAAGTTACGAGTTACATTCAGCCAATAAAAATGCCAAAAAAGTTTACTCTTTGGATTAAAACTGTAAGGTTTTCTACCCAATTCAGACAACTCTTGCTGAAAAAGGTAGCAAACAATCTCTTTTGAAAGTAAGAGGTAAAATATAAAGTTTTAAGAATATATTCGAAATAAAAATATCAGCATTTTGTAATGGGATATCTGATAGACATTTCTTCAATCTTATATACCTTGACTTGACCTTGTGACATCAAAGCAGCCAAAGCTGCAGCATCATACTGGAATCCAGGCCCTGGTGGACCAGGAGGGCCTGGTGGTCCTGCAGTACCTTGAGGTCCATCTTTTCCATGTTCTCCAGTAGGTCCCCTCGGCCCTGGAATACCTAGTGGGCCAGGATGACCAGGGTTTCCTGGGTTGCCTTGAGGTCCTTTTGGTCCAGGAGGTCCCTAACACAGAATCTAATGTCACTACTATCTTTAAAGTTCCTATGAACAGGGATGAGTTTGTGGAAAGATGAAAAAAGAGGAAAAAGCGCGTGAGCTTAGTCACGTTTATTTTTTTAAGTGCGTGAAACAAATAATTGTAACAAGACAAATTTTAATTTACCTGGGCCTTAATTTACCTATTATTTGGGAGGATTTTAAGAACTTTAAACTGGCATTAAACCAGTCATTAATTAAATTAACCAGTCATAGTGTAGAGTCTAGATAAAAATATCTTTAAACAAAGAAAAATACATATTTCATGTTATCTTCATTTGCAAGAAAATAACCAAAATGTAACTAAAAGCAGATGAAAATTTAGGAAATAAGTTAAATACTAGGATAATTTATTGATTACTTAAAATATAATTAAATTACTGAGTTTTTTTTTCAATATAATTTTTGCTAAGTGAAGAAAAAAGTCAAATATATTTTTAAAGTATTATTAGAATCTCAAATCATATCATATATCTAATACAGGTTAGAATCTAACACGATTTAAAAAACTTAACTATTATCTTCAGTTGCTTCTCAAAGTGGCCTTTTAAAAATTTTACAACTTAGAAAAACCTCATAAGATGAAAATACTGACTAAAATCGATAAAACGCTCAACAGGGATTCGACCCAGCAGTTGCGGGAAAAACGGAAATTTCGCGAAAAATCGCTATTTTTCTTACTTCCGGACTTGTTGGCTTCTGACTACGGTAACGTTGTTTTTTCTACATCGCAATAAAGGCTGACTTCGCGGCCGTTCAAGAAAGCATCGCGGGAGAAACGGTACACTCCGCGAGCAAAACACGCGGAACGCGAGAAGTTGCGATTTCCCGACTTTCGGGATTCCGATTTTGTAAAATCGCGATTCCGCGGAAGAAACTAATACCTGAAGGAAGAAAAATTAATAAAAAGCGGAAGTAGCGGGAAAAATGAGAAAAGGCGGAAAATCG
Source organism: Tetragnatha versicolor (assembly GCA_024610705.1). Classification (NCBI taxonomy): domain Eukaryota; kingdom Metazoa; phylum Arthropoda; class Arachnida; order Araneae; family Tetragnathidae; genus Tetragnatha; species Tetragnatha versicolor. The sequence goes on along the minus strand of JANDEH010000011.1, from coordinate 21,165,099 downwards.
CGTTTCGGCGGAAAAAACTCATGCCTGTATGAAATGGAAACTACACATATTCAATGAGTTTTCTAACTGGTACTATTGGAGACGATTTTTCCAGTCTTGGTTGTTATTATTAAAACACCAAGTAAAAACTCTTCAAGTTACAATGACAGACAACATTTCATAGACTACAAATACTTAATAGTTAAAAGCTTTTTAAAATTCATAAAATATTTTTGAATATTCATACTCGAAATGAGTATTATATTTTGTAGCTGACTTTTGACATAAAACAGATGCTCAAACTAAATAAAATTAGTTTTCCTGCAATACCTTCATTCCTGGTGGCCCAGGATCACCAGTCATTCCCTTGTCTCCTGGGGGACCCTGGAAACAAAGACAACTTAACTTAAACTTCCTTTTGACTCTTCACTTTTTGAAAACTCTAACTTCAAAAACAAATTTCATAATTCAACACAAACATACATGTGATAACTCTGACAATAAATTGGCCGAAAATATTTAAATTTTTTCGAGCGCATCTATTTTAAGTAGAGGGAGTCCATTAGTTTCTATCTCCCGAGATCCACAACCAAAACAGAAGTTAGAGTCAAATTTTTTTAGTTCAAATATTAACTGCTTTTCACACAATACTTTTTCTTTTGTTTTCGATTTTACTTCAAATACATTACCAAGCATTGCTAATGTAAACACTCATGGTCAGAGCTACAAGTGAAAAATGCTTGGATATCAGAAAGAAATTTAAAGCGGAATTTAAGTTTAGCAGATTTTAATTTTGCCAAGAGAATTTGCGGATTTCCTCCAATTGGTGGGGGAATCATACTGTCCACCAACACAAAAGTGATGAAAGTGACACAAAATTTACACCAACTGAACAAAATTCTTAAACTACTTCTAACAACAACTTTAAACTAAATAGATAAGCACTAAAAAGTACGGCAACACAAAAACCTCTATCTTACCATAGGTCCAGGAAGCCCCTGCAATCCTATTATACCTCTGTGTCCCTTCTCCCCAGAAAAGCCAGCTTCTCCTTTGATTCCTTTCTCCCCACTTGGTCCAAAGGGACCTGGAACTCCCCTTTGTCCTTGAGGTCCAGCTGGGCCAGGAAGACCCCTCTCCCCACGTTCGCCTCGTTCCCCAGCAGGGCCTACTCCTCCAGAGGGACCAGGGATTCCCTAGAAAGTAATAAGAATCTGTGAGGTAGGTGTTTGATTATAATTATCCCCGATGAAATAAGGGAAGATGGACAGAAAGGAAATAAAAAAATGGTGAAATTACGTCTGCATTCACCGGTAACTTGACTGGCAATTAACCTGCAGTCAAACTTTTGATTGGCAGTTTAAGAATGAAAACTAGTTTTCCATCAACAAGAGATTTGACTCCAGGTTAAAAAAATTTTTAACCTATGCCAGACCTAGGCTTTTCCGCCACTAGTCTATCACAGGCAGCCCATTACAGTTCAGAGACACACACAAAATTACAATGGTTTCTAGCAGCATTAACATCTCCTACGTCAAAAAGTCCAGTACACAAGTGCAAGTGGTCCCACTTATGTCAACAGTCATACAAAGTGGGCAAGTTGGAGAGTCCGCCAGACCAAATCAGTGGAGTTGCTTCCTAAGGTAGTCATGACCAGTCCTAACTCTAAAGTTGGCGACCCGACTGGCCTAGGTAGGTCGCGAGGGATGGGATTTTCCATTATGGTTCCCCAAATCTTCCCCTTCGTAGCATTTCTAATTGTTTCACGATAGTAGGTCTTAAACCTTGCATTAATGATTCTCTTAGCACTGTGGAAGCAGACCGGAATCACGGTTAACTGCCTGTCAGGTTAGCGGTAAACAAGACCGTTAATTAATAAAATTATAATGACAATAGTCTTATTGAATGCAATAGAAAATAAATTATTAAATTCTGTAAAATAAGATAAGTTTCATGTTATACAGATAGTGCTGAGACTGGGGTGGGCGCAGGGAGACACTGTCGGAGGAATTATATTTCGGAGGAACAGGCCTGATATTTGGACTGTTCCTCCAAAGAGTATGGGGTTTTTGGTTAAAAAATGAAAGGGGAGACTCCCCAAATAATTTGTTCCAACCACAGCACTGATATTTTCTTTTAATTACACAGTGAATATGTAAAAGATGCAGAGTAAAAATAATACCTGAAGACCAGGCAAACCACTTGGCCCTGATAATCCAGGAGGACCAGCTGGTCCTTTGTCTCCAGTCCTACCAGGCGCCCCAGTTGGTCCATCTTTCCCTGTTTGACCCTGTGATATATAGATTTACATTAAACAAGTTTTTACAGTGTACACAGACCATAAAACTTTTCAGTTGTATTTTATAGGTACAATACTTTAATAGAGTATGGATATATATTTAAAAATAAATTTAATTGAATAATCTGTTTTTTTTCAATGGAGTGAGAGTAAATATTTCTATATGAATTTGTCATGATAAAAATTTAAAGCTACTTAAAGTATTAAATCCTGTGCAAAATAACTTCAAAACAACAGTTTTAAAAGAAAATTAAAAAAAATCAGTAAAAAAAATTAGGAGTGTAAGTTATAAGTTTGGAGATTCATTTTTATAAATTTTTAAAACTATTTCTTCTCTTTCCAGCTACACATTTATTTGTGATGCCATTTATCACAACAAAAATAAATAAATTTAATTTTTAAAACAAAAACCTTGGCAATATTTTAAGAGAAGTCTTCACAAAAAAATCACCAGAGTTTACCTCAGGCCCCCTTTCTCCAGGCTGTCCAGGATTCCCTGGGGGACCAGGTGGCCCTGTAAACCCAGTCTTTCCATCAGCTCCAGGTTTTCCTTCAGCTCCTCTTTCTCCCTTTAGAAGAAAGGGAAAACATTATAATTCAAATAGTTAGTTTCTCTAGGTGAAATTAAAACTTTACTTTCTTCAGTCACAATAGATCTCCCATATTACAGATACCAAAGAAAAGGTTCAATTAAAAACATGAATGAGTTTAGCGTAAGTTAAGTAACAGATTCCTTATCATAAAATCTTTTCTTTACTCAGAGGCTGAAAACAGAAGCAAATCTTCTACCTGAGTTCCTCTAGGTCCTGGAGCTCCCACACGTCCTTGCAGTCCAGGTAAACCAGGCGGTCCCTTTTCACCTACGGGACCAGGGGGACCGGCAGGACCTTGGGGTCCCTACAAAATTATATCAACATTATAAATATTTTCTTAATCCACAGAACAACTAATGTGATAACCATAGTTTGCCTACTCTAGAAAGCATAAAATAGTTATAAATACTGGGAAAATTAGCTAGTACTTAAGTAGAAGTGTTAAAGGATCCTTTAGCAAAATCACATGTATAACTTTGATAAGACATTTTACAGAATTATTTTCTGATGGTACTTCACTATTACAGTAAGACTAGGTGTTACAAAACTAAAATATTAATACTTTCATACAGAATAATATTTTTGATACAAGAATTCTTTTAAAATGTCTATTACTCTCCAGGAGATTTGGGAACTAAGTCAGGAAGCATTGTACTATTACAAAAAACTATTACTTTTAATTTCTAATACCATACAATATAAATAATAATGAAGAGTTACTACATTTTATAAAAATATATTGCGTAGGCTTTTCTGAAAAGTAAAGTTTAAAACAATATCCCGAAGGAAAAGAATGATTAAGCTACTTGGATTTGATACTATGAAGCGGCAAAGAGTTTTGTGTACAAAAGCTAAAAATTATTTCATATTGAACTAAGAATATAACTTACTTGTCTTCCTTCTGATCCTGAATCTCCTTTAGACCCAGGAAATCCAGGAATACCTGGAGTTCCTGATGGTCCAGGTGCACCAATCCTTCCAGAATCCCCCTTTGGTCCCTGTAACAAAACATTTTGGATTTTATTTCTTTTATATATAAATAAAACATTTAAATAATATAAAAAAATCTAAAACAAATTAAAGTAAAAAAGTTATAACACATTATTTTAAAACCTTTAGATGGACATAAAGAATTATGATAAATTCTCCACAGTGCATAAAAAATAACAGCTTTGATTACCTTTTATAAAAAATGGGATACTGTAAAAGTATAATAAATTTAAATTACTGATTAAAAATCATTTACTTATAAGAGTACAGAGATGAATATGAATTACATACTAAGATCTAAATATTTACAACATTATAAATAGGTAGAAGTTAAGAAGTTTAAAACATCTTTGATGTAGAAAGAGTTTATAATCCACTTTGATAGTTATTCTGAATTTGAACATTAAGCAATTGTTTTTACAAATAAAAAAAACTGTGGGAAGGTGTGTTATGTTTACCTTCATTCCATGCACACCTGGGGATCCAGGAGGGCCAGTATCTCCTTGTTTTCCCTAGAAAAATGTTAATTATTAATCAAAGATTCTTTTACAAAACAAACACTGAGTAAAATATTTTTATGGAGAAATAAATTATCTTAAACAATTAATAAACTGAATAAATTATAAATAATTATATATAAATATAAACTGAATAATAATAAGCAGGATAGGAAGCAATTATTAAAAGCTTTTTAATGAAAAGGAATGTTAAACAGTTTAAACTTTAAAAAGTTTATAACAATCAATAACTTACAGGTATTCCAGCAGCTCCAGGTAGACCAGGTGCACCGGGGAAACCAGCATGACCCTAAAATGTTAAAATAACAACTAATTACAAGATCTGTACATTTTTGTATTTATTATGGCTTAGTTCATTATTATTTTATTTCAATATAATAATACAAGATATAATATATCTTACCTTCTTTCCTTCATCTCCTTTGGGACCTTTTCGCCCTGAGGATCCTTGTAATCCCTAAAACATAGTTTATATTTGAGAGTTAATTTAAAAGAATTTCTGTGAATAGAACTCGATTTCTCCATTATGAAAATTTAAAATTTTAGACAAAACATAAGTTATCATATTGTTAAGAGTACTTTATTTTGCATGGTGTTGGTTATACTCCTACTCATAAAAATTCAATTAAATACAAAACATTAGAAAAAATTAAAATGCAATATTTTTAATAGTTTCATAAATAAAAGGTGAACTAAAAACTGAGACTCCATTAATAGTAACTAAAATCACATAAATAAACAGACCTGAGGTCCAGGCTGCCCAGGAGCTCCCTGAAGACCAGTATCTCCCATTTCACCCTGTTAAAAAAGTTCAGCATAATTTTAAAATGCTTCATGAAACTTCAATTGGAGAGAAAAGATGTACAAGGATAAATAATAAATTGATGTAAAAAGATGTATAAGGATATGCAGTAAAAAATTTTGAGTGTTTCAGAAAACAGTTTATGAATCAAGAGAAACAAATAAATTTTTAAAATCTTAGTATTCGAGACTAATTTTTATCAATCAATCAAAAACTCAAAAATTAAAGCCCTTACCAATACAATCCATTATTTTTTTTACAAAAATAAAAATAGCGGTAAAAAAGTGACTCAGACTAAAACACAATAGATCATTTAATAAATAATTATTAGTTTTTAAGAATAATTCCAATTTAGGCTTTAAACTAAGGATAATATTTTAACTAAATGTACAAAAATAGTAACCTTCGATCCAATAATTCCTTGTTCTCCTTTGGTACCTTGGGCACCAGGGTGGCCCTACAATAAAAATCACTGTATTAATCAGAATTTCAATACATGCTTAACTCTATAGCTATTATGAGCTTAAAGCCCATATGCAATTTAAAAAACAATAGAGCTACTTTTAAATTTAAATATCTCACTAAAAATAGGACATTAAAAAATTGTTTAAGGTTAACATTTTGAGGAAGTCAAGGATATATTTTATTAACTGTTAATTTACTTTTCCTATAACCTGAAATCAATAAATATTTACGTATGTATACATGAAGATTAAACACTTAAGTAAAATATAATTAACATAAAGCTGAGGGTACAATATAACATACAATAGGTCCAGGGAATCCTTGCTGTCCTTGTGGCCCCTGGTTGCCTTTTTCTCCTCTGATACCTTGAGGGCCTGGATTTCCTTGAGGACCAACTTGACCAATAGAACCCTGTTTTTGAGAAAAAGTTATACGCATAGGGAAAATATAACTCTGGATAGAGAAAATACCCTTATTTATAAATAAAAGTGTATTTTACTTATGTTGTACAGTTAAAACATAAATAAAATAAGCAAACTGAATATAACTAATTGCTAGAAACTATAAAAATACAATTAAAATAATACCCTAAACATTAAAAGATGTAATATCACACCTATCCTTTACATTACATCTGATGTAATATCCTAATCCTTCCAATACATTAAACATATTGGCCACCTTGGCAAATTTTAAAACTAAATTTAAAGCACAACTAAAAAACACATTCCACAAAGTCAAAAACTTTTCTTGCAACAAAATTAGAAAAATAAAATTTAAAAAATAATAATAATAAAAGAGAAATGAATCCTAAAATAAAAAGTAACAAGTCTGAATGAGGCCAGAAGAATGCCAGGTAAGCAAATTTCTTGGATGAAAAAGTCAAAAGCTCTGCTTCATCCAATATTATACACAAATCTAATATGAAATAAACTAACAGATTTTTAAAATGACCGATAAAAGCTTAAAATCTACGAATTACTTTCTCTCCAGAGTCCCCTTGAGGTCCAGGTACACCAGGCACTCCCATCCTTCCAGGTTCACCTTGTTTTCCCTGTGGACCGTTTTCACCTTGTGGTCCAGAGTCACCCCGTTCACCTTTGGGCCCAGCTGGACCATGGTCTCCTCTTAAACCAGGCAATCCCTAGATAGAAAAGTTCAATTTTAGATGCAATCATTAAATGTGGTTAGTTTTGAGAACAAAATATTACTTACCAATAAACCCGAAGGACCGGCTGATCCTTTGCTTCCTCTTTCTCCTCTGAGACCCTGTAAAAGAATTGTATGCATTATATACAAATTTCTCATGATGTATTTATTTATTTCCTGCTCTTTGCTCATTTGTTTAACTTAAGTTTTGAACAAAATAAAAGTTTCAAAGAACCATATCCTTAAGCTTGAATCAAATACTTCATAACTTCTAAAGGATATTATTTCAATTAATTCAAAAGGTTGGTAGGTTTCTTTAAGTTTTATGGCTCATGGAAAAAATTTATAATTTTTTTAATATTAAAGAATCTTAACAAAAAATAATCCTTCTTTCCAAACTTTTCAATAAAAACATTTTAAAGATCCTTCAAAAATTAAAAGCAGATTTTAAGTGCTTTTCCAAATTCTACACTAGTGACTAGCTAAAAAAATGACAGGATAAAAAATTGATTCAGCTACTCTTTAAAAGTACGGCCTGTAGTGCATTTCCAATAAATTTTGAAACTTCAACTATACTTCAGAACTAAAATAAGAGTCTAAACTAAATGTTTAGGATACAACCCAGATTACAGTACATCTTGACAAATTCTAAGATCACTCAAAATAATTTTTACCCTATTTTCAAGGTTCAAATCAAAAAATTGCTGCTTATAATTTGATAACATCAAAAAGTGAACTCACAGGGGCACCATCTTTTCCAGGGGGTCCAACTTCTCCACGAGCACCGATCAGTCCAATTAGACCTGGTGGTCCCCTTTCGCCCGGGAACCCCCTCTCTCCCCTTTCACCAGCAACTCCAACAGCCCCAGGAGGACCAGCAACACCAGGGACTCCATTCTTTCCAGGATTACCAGCACCTCCTGGTAAACCTGGTATACCCTAAAAGAAATTTTATATTAGTTTACGACAAGCGACTAGTTAATTAAAGCGGTGTGAACCTCAAGCAAGGATGTAAAACACCTATTAGCTTCTTTAGGTTTTCTAGACTAGAGTATATTATATAAAAAATATATCAACTGCATAAACTTGTTAATAGGAATAGTGTTATCCCTTCACTATGTATCAGTTTTTTTCTAAGGTTTGTTGCAATTTTAATACTACCTTGTGAAAGATATGAATACAAAGTACAAACAGATAAACTGTTTTTATACTACTTCACAATTTGTTGTTGATTTTTACTTAATTGTCCTCTCTGGAGAATGCTAATATTAACACGTCTCGACTAGATCTTTCAGTGAAAAATGATTAGATACTGGAAAAAAATTATAAAGTTGAACTTTAGTATTTCAAATTGAATCACCTGATTTAACCTGATCACCTGATTTTCATTAATTGGCAGAGGAATCACATGTATGTTTAAGGTGATATTTACCTGGAAGCCTCTGGAACCAGCAGGACCAGGTGCTCCTTTGGGTCCAGTCTCCCCAGGTGGACCTTGAGGCCCTTGCATTCCAGGCATCCCATCTTTTCCAGCATCTCCTCTCCTGCCCTGAGGACCTGGCAAGCCATTCAGACCATCCGTGCCTCTCTCACCCTTAAAGAGAAACAAGTATTATATTATTAATAGAGTAACTTTTTTTGAGGGATTTTGGATTTTTCAGTTGGTTTGGAAGGTGAGAATATTGTTTTTCTTGTTTTGAATTCTAAGAAGGGTTCTTACTCTGTCTCCTTTGATTCCTGGGAGTCCAAGTAGACCTGGCAGTCCTTGAATTCCCTGAAAGAAAAGAGCAAATTCACTTCACAAGAACATTATAAAGCAATTTATAACTCTCGCAGCAAGTGAAAACATTTAAAGTGGGACTATGGTATATGTGTCAAAAGAGGTGATTTCAGTGACAAAAGTAAACTTGTATGACTGTAAAAAATTATTAAGGAGACACTGAGGTATATAGTTTAATAGAGACGAAATTCTAAAAGCATAAGACACAATTTTAAACATTTAATGTTTAAAAGTTTTTAACTAACATATTAAGAACACTAATGAGAAATAAAGGAAGAACGTGTAGTTATTCTAGCAAAACAGAAAGCAAAGGTTAAAAATAAAAACCTGAGGTCCTGGTGGTCCTTGCTTTCCATCCAACCCTGGAGCTCCCTGTAAAAAAAGTTATATATGAATATCTTTTATAAAATTTATGCATGATTTTAAAATTCGATTTCAGTATTCATAGGGGTAGCAATAGAGAGTAAAATATTACCCTATCTCCAGGAGTTCCATCTTTTCCAGGATTTCCAGTAGATCCAGGTTGGCCCTAAATCAACAGTAACATATTAAAATAGGTAGTAATTAACATGAATGCAGAAAAAGACAGAAAACTACATTAATAACTAAAAATGAAATAAAATTTATCTTACCCTTAAACCTTGGATACCAGGAGCACCTGGACGACCACCTTCACCCTAAAATTAAAAAAAAATTCGGTTTTTATATGAAATTAGAAGCACACACAAAATTGCTCTTTAAAAGTTTCATAAGACTCAGTTATGTTTTATAAGACTGATTTGAAACACCCTAGACTCTTTAAATACAGGATTATACCAGGATGTGCAAGTGAGGTAGTATAAAGAAACCAGTCTCTAAGGTTGAGTGGTTGATCTGCTTATTAATCTTGCTTTTATGAATTAGTTATTGGTTTTCTATTCATTATCATATTAATACAAATTACTTGTATTTTTTGCTTACATTTTTTACAACGAAAAATAACTATGGAAATGATAAAATTAGTTACCTGAGCTCCTTTGGGTCCATTAGGGCCTTCTTTACCCCTGTCTCCTGGAATACCTTTCATTCCAGCACCTCCCTCCGGTCCAGGCAGTCCTCTTAACCCAGCAGGACCCTAATATGAAGATTAACTTATTGGTATAAAGATGGAAATACAGGCAATTTATCGGTTACATTTTTATCAAGAGTTGAGTTAAAACATGTTGTGTTTTAGGAGACGCATTTTTTTAAGGTTCACAGACTATAGTAAAGCTTTTATAAAACTCATTTAATCTCAAACAATTCCTATTTTTTCTGTATAACAACAATTAAGAGATAAATATTCAATTTAAATTTCTAGCATTTAGCTCTAGTAAAGCTCCCATCAAGTTAATACTAGAATTTTAAGATAAACGTAGCTAATCTATTTAAAAATAATTCATAATAAAGTGTACATACCCTTTCACCAGGGGCACCTTGTGCACCCACAGGACCAGGAGGACCAGTTTTACCCTAAAAAGGACAAAACAGATTTCAAAATCCTTTATAGACTTATACTTTTGGTTAATTTGGTGTAATGCATCAGAATAAGTTAAAGATTCAAGATGATAGTTAGGTGTTTTACGTAAATACAAAGAAAAATTATACATTTTTGACAGAATAAAGAAATTTTGGTACATTTTTTGTGTTCCATAAATTGAACTAAAAACTATAGAATACCACAAAATTATTCTGTTAATTTGCAATAATCAGTTCTTATAAAAGCCCACCTAATTAGTTTTAAACATGTAAATAATGCATTCAGAAGGCTTCTACACTTAATTTACACTTAAAGATGGATTTCTTAAACCATAGTCATGAAAGTTAGATATAAAAGAGAAAACTGGATCTTCAATGAACTTACTCTCTTCCCTTGTGGACCAGTAACACCAGGTAACCCCCGAGGTCCGACTGAACCTCCATCCCCTTTGCGGCCAGACTCACCACGAATACCAGGTTCGCCTCGGTTTCCCTGAAATAAGAGGCAATTTAATTATTTTAGCATCAAAGGTGAAATGTTTGAATCTTGTTTTGCTGCATTGTATAACAGTATTTTCTTTTTTGTTACTTATGTTAGGTTACCATAATTTTTTAATTTTTTCCCACAAATTAAAATTTTATTATTCTATAATGGGGGACTCTGATAAGAAGGGGGAATTTTGGAAAGCGCCAAGTTATGAATCAAGCCAAGGTGATGAATGAGGAAATGCGATAGGGCATGACGAAACACGATTTCAACAGTAAATTTTAGCAACCCCAACGGGTTTATCGAATCAGAGTGATTGTCGTTTGAACGGGCCAATGAGGAATCACTGTGTGAGCAATCGTGCATCAGGTTATTGGCAACATGTGGGAATTTCAGTAATAGTGTTTTGGAACAACTTAATTCTCTAAGCATTGAATAAATTAACTATCACAAACTACACACTTACACATGCTGTTTTATTACAAAATACTTTTTTTAAAAATTAATAAATTTTTGGTACTTTAAATATTTTTCTTCAAGATACTAGACATTTTATTAAATTAAACATATCAATACCTAATGTTTACTCTTTATAAATCATAGCTTGAAGGTCTTAAAATAAAATTTTTAATGAATTAAAAATTTACAAAAATTGATAAATTATATTTTGCTCAGACCAAGCAAGTCACATGGAAGATAAAATATGTTTTAGGACAAAACATATGGTTCATAGTGAGAAGCTAAAATATATGTTGGGTATTTCAAAAATAAAAACAGGTAATGTTTTAAACATACTGCTTTATGAATGGTATCATTTTGTACAACAAGCATAAAAAAGAAGGGAAATTGTTTAGTTTTTGAGCAAGTTATATAAAATCAGTTGGACTAACAGAAATAAAAAAGAAATTATTTACCTGAGATCCTTTAGGTCCTGGAACCCCCTGACTGCCCACTAGTCCAGGAGGTCCCCGAGCCCCAGGAAATCCTGGTACCCCAGAAGATCCACGTTCACCCTAAAAGGATAACAATAACTAAATTACAGTGAAAAACAAAAAAAATGTAAATAGAAAATTATGTCTATAAATGTTTTATACAGTAAAATCCCGTTATAACAAACTTCCCGGGACTGTAAAATTTTTCCGTTGTAACGCTATTTCGATAATTCAAATAAAAACGGTTGGGGACTAATAACGGAATTTTTCGTTATATTGGTATTCGTTGTAACGAGATTTCACTGTAGTATTAGATAAACCAAGGTGCATCTTTAGAAGAAATTTGGGTTCCTTAAAGAACCTAATGCTATTTTGGCTCAAAAACAGATTATCAGAGTAGGAATTTTTTGTTGAAGTGTCACTTGGGTAATATGAATGTCTTTACTTTGAAGACTAGGGTAATTCAAAGATCTCCTTAAGTCTATTAAATTTTCATTTGGGGGAAATTTATCTTTTGAATTCAAAAAGTAATTAAAACTTTATTGCTGGTCCTACAACTATCCAAGTTACAGTGCACATAAAAAAGTGAAAAAAAATCTGATTATTTATGAATGACTACAAAATTATATAATTAATGTTTGTGCAATCAATTTCTTCTCTTCAAATTTTTCAAATTAATCAAAATAGTAAACTTAAACTAAAAAATTGATGCCAAAATCTAGTGCTTTACCTTTTTACCATTAAAATTACTCTCAAAAAATGTTATCCAAGTTACTAAAAAATTTAAACTCACCGGACTTCCTCTTTCTCCAGGAATACCATCTTTCCCAGGAGGACCCTAATATTTAACAGAGATAATAAAATGAAACATATAAATACAGAAATACACACTCATTTAAATCTAAACAAATGCTAAATAATAAAATTAATCATAAACCATAAAATATTCAAGACAAAAATACAGATGATGTTGAGCTAACATATTTTAAAAGCTTCGGAAAGTGTTTTTTAGTCCTCGTTTTATTATTACATTACATAGACTTAAGTTCAGAAAAATCAAATTACTAATTAAAATTAACTTAATTAAAACAATAATAAATCAGAAAAACTCACAGTAAAAAATGGTCAATGCTAAATAATTATTGCAATAAATATTTAATTTAAAAAAAAATTTAACATGATAATTTTAGAATATGATGCCAAAAATCAGGAACTAGATTTAATTCCCCATTCCTTCTGATTTGTTAGAGATAGTAAACCAAACTAAATAAGATCATTTAGCTGCCTCAAATATGAAAATTTACCATAAGAAAAGTCCTCTTAAGTTGAGAAAATTCACACAAAATGAAAAAGACATATTTTTTAGTTGGAAATTCTAGTCTAAGCTGATTTTTTCACATTAAAAGTCAGAAATTTTTGTCCACAAATACAAAAAAGTCGTAAAATCCTTCTAAAGTCTGAAAAATATCATCCCTGTTTATGAGCAAATAAACATAGATATGCAGTGCAAAGAGGAAAACAACTCACAGCTGGCCCTTGTTCACCATTTATTCCAGGAGTACCGATTTCTCCTCTGGCACCTTGAGAACCTTGGTTACCTTTGGGGCCTTGTGCACCACTTTCACCCTGAGAAAATTTTATTTCATTAGTGCATACATGAAAAATATACCAATCTTGTCCATGAGAAGTTTACTTTACGTTGATAAACTCATTTTTATGTGGATTTCAAAAATTTTACCACTATTGCTTGGGTGATTTTTACTTTTATAATAAAATGTACCCCTAAGAAGTTGTCATAACTTTTCAAATCACTTTATGATGCAGTATATTTATGTAGAAATATTAAGTAACTTATCTTTTCAAGATAAAATTTGACGATAGGTAACTTTAATGAAAGTTTTTAGTCAGCCTAATTTTTACAGTAATTTTTAAAAACAAATATGCATACACTACACATGCCCTTTTTAACACTGAACTTACTTTTATTCCATGGGAACCTGGCAATCCAGGGCTTCCTTGTCTGCCAACAGGGCCCTATGAAAATAATTATATCTTTATTCAACATTCCTCTAAAATTTTATACAGTAAACAAATCACAGTATTTTAAAAAGCTCTCAAAAATGTTCAAGAACTATCAGGTAAAGAAAACACTCGGAACTTGGCAATAAATGTAGGTAGATAGGTAAGCAAAATTTAAAAAAACAATTATACTATCACTTACTAACTACATATTTTATGTCAAACTGATGTAGCAAAGAGTTGCACAAATAAATATTATTTTAAAATTACTATTAATCTTCTACATATTTTAATTATTGACACAGTAATCTAGTCTTCAAAAAACAGTAAATTGTAGTGAAGTACGTATGAATGAAAAGATCAATAACAAGAAGCTTTTCATAAGACAAATTTGTAATACTGAATAATTTTAATAAAACGACATGTAAGTCTACACTTACAGTAGGTCCTGGTTGCCCAGGTAATCCATCAACACCTCTAAGACCCTATAAAATAAACACGTAAATATTTTAACCTATTACATAACATAATATAGAAATATTTACTATTGAAGCAAGTATATGAAGGCTAAATATAAATTAGTAAATATACTCACAGGGGGTCCTGGAGTGCCTTCCCTACCCCTTTCTCCTCTTGGTCCAGGTGGTCCCTGAAATAATTAAAAGCAATTTCTTAATAGAAATAAATCTAAAACCAATATTTCCAGCCATATTTAAAGTGTCTTAAAAAACAAAAAACATAAGGAAATTTTGGGACTAGTAATACTTTAAAAGTTTTTAATAACTTTAACATTGAAATTCTTTTTTAACTTATGATAAAAACAAAGCATATTTTTAGGTAAAAATAATAAAACCCTTTTAGCTGAGTCATATGAAGTTCCCTAAAAGCAAATTACAATCCATAGTTGGGTAATTGGCCAAAAAGACCAATATCCTATTGAAATAAACAAGATGAATTTTAAAAAGGAAAGTTTTTGAAACTTACCATAGGACCAGGAATTCCCATTTTTCCAACAGCACCATTAGCCCCCTATTATAACAAAAAAGTACTTATACAATATGGTAACACTAGTAATGTCTTCTAAAAATATGTTTTGGAAATCTCTAGTCATATTTTCTCCTTTCAATACTAAGCTACTATGTGGCATGTTTTATTTTATTTCCATTTGTGGAAAGGAGTGAGTTAATATAGATTATATATGAACAAATCTTTGTTTTAAAGATGACAACTGACTTCCTTGTGTTATGTATAGCTTCATGTGTTGGATGTAAGGCTACAAACAGCAATGGAGTGAACTGTATGTATGTATGTACTTTTTGAAAAAATCTTGTCCATTTTATTTAATGCTTTTTTATGTTATTTAAGATTAGTTTTTTATTACAACAAATGGGAATGTTAATTTATAAAAGAAATAAATATGAAAATTCTGTATGAGCACTAGGCTTAAATGTGGAGGGGTCTTCAAAGGAAGGCATTGGCCCACACCGAGCTGTCTAGCCATTTATGATGATGATGACTAGGCTTAAATGAGAAATCCGCTTAATTTACACAAAATGTCCTGGTCCCAACGTGTTTAGTAAGGAATCCATTGGACAGGTATTAATGTAAACTTCAACAATAAAATCTTAATCATTAAGAGCAATAGGTTAGTCAACTCTTTGATTAAATAATTTATGAATACTTTTAAGAATTTTACCTTTTCTCCAGAATTTCCTTGCTCTCCTTTAGCACCATCTAATCCAGGAAATCCCTAACAATAATTTAGTATAAAAACCATTAATATATTTAAAAAACATTACAGCTAATTCAAAAGGGCATAAAATTGAAAAGAAATTTAAATCTTTAACACTTTATCAATAATAGTACGTATCTTAAAAACTAAAATACATACTGTTTTATTAATAGGTATCCTATTTTGAGTAATAAATATAAGCTATTTTAAGCTTATGAAGAAATTATAGAAAAAATAATAATTAAAATATTAAATTCAGGTATTTTTCTAATTCTAGAAATACAAATTATCAAAGAGCAAGCTTTAACAATAACTTTTGTTTCAATTTGTTATCCAGAATTACAAAAGAAAATCCTTAACGTTTCAAAGAAATATAAGAATTATGACTCAAAAAAGGACAATAAATAATGTCATACTCTATGTCCTTTAGCTCCTGGTAACCCGGGAAGTCCTGGTGGTCCTCTAGAACCCTGTAAATATAACATTCATCCAAGTGTAACCATTTAAGACATTTGCCCATTACAAACACACTTTTTTAAAAATCTCTAAATGTTATCCAAATAAATTGGATAAAGGAATAAATCCCATACTTGAGGTCCCGGGGGCCCAGGAGTTCCAGGTCTTCCATCTTCTCCAGATTCTCCCTATTAAAAATATTTTTTAAGTACTTAAGTTTGTATGATTAACTTTTGAAAAAGCACATGTTAAATATGTAGTGAAAACTGACTACTTTTAAGTTTTGACATACTGAAAACTGGCTACATTATGCTAGTTCCGTAAGTTAACCAGGACTTATTACTTCTATCTTAAAGTTTAGATTTAAAACATTTTAAACACAAAGTTCAACGAATAGGTTTCATGAATAGGAATAGGTTCAATGAATAGGAACATAAGTTCAAGAACCAGGTTTGTTAAAAACATTTGGAATAAAACAAATTCTAATTTGATTATAAAAACATAAAAGTAATGTCCCTCATAACAAGCCATTGTGTTGTTAGATATATCAGATTTAAGTCACTTGCACTCAATTTACATTTTAAAAAAATAGCAAAATTAAACAGAAAGTCCTGAAATTTCCAGCATTTAACACAAAAAATATAACAAAGCTTTAAAAAATTCCTCTTGGGCTTATGACCAATCTTATTTGATTGAGTTAAGAAGAAGCCTTCATACAATGATATTTAAATGTAACAGTTAGTAATACAGAAGAGCTCCAATTATCCTAAACTATACGAACTCCAACTATCCAAATCGGTTTAAGAATTTCAGAAAAAAATGAAGGCAGAAACATACTGACATGGGAAGTCAAATAGACCAAGCTCATTTAAAATGTGAAAAAGTTCCCCCTCGTTCTTAAAAACCAATATAAGGCAAGGCTGACTGCAGCATTCTTTATCCGTTTTTCAAGTGGTACAACAAATTTTCATCCCCGGTGTGAAAAAGCATCACTAATCTCTTGGAAATATAGTTTTTTCTCCCATTTTCAACAAACATAGAGAAGTTTATTCAAACAGACCTCTTTTTTGGGAAAAATCCAATTATATGAATGGGGCCCAGTCCCAAATGATTTGGATGGTTGGAGTTCTACCGTACTCCCTAAAATTAACACATACATCTTTTCCAGGTAAACCAGGTAATCCTCGTGGACCAGCTACTCCTGGAGGACCCTGAAACAAACAATTGAGTTATGATGATTACACCAAATAAGACAATAATTGTCTCGTCCATGAAAGTTAGAATCTGGATATTATTTTATCAAGTAAATGTTGAAAACTTACAGGTGATCCAGAATCTCCAGTTTCACCTCGAATACCTTGAAATCCTTGAGGGCCCTTAGGAGAATAAAAGATCATACATGTTTGCACTTTAATTAAGCGTAATATAAATGCAAAATACAGAAAATACACAAAGTTATGAGAGGATAAAATATTTAAGCTGGTAATAGCTTTTTGATCTTATTCACTTACAGGTTGACCAGAAGGTCCAGATTCTCCACGTGGTCCAACAGGTCCCTAAATATAAATTTTATGTTAATAAAGAAATAAGTCAATCTTTAAAATATATTGAGTTAATAAACTGTTATTTTTAATGTAAGAAATATTACTCATAATAAAAAAGAGTAAAAACAAAGAAAATTTATACTAAGTGGCAAGTCAGACCTAGCGACCATAAGACGTGACAGCAATCAATCAAAGAGGGGAAAAAGCATGGAGTTCAGCCTGAGACTCCCCCTATCTTGACAGGAATCTTCATTCCTGTCAAGATAGGGGACTAGGCTTTCTCCATGCTTTTTTTTTTATGGAGATTGATTGCAGTAGCGACTATAATACGTGCAGTGTGTTTTGAGCTTAAGTGGCTGCTACAAGAGTCAACATTGATATATAAAAGAATATGATATATGTACTTTTGTATTTTGTTCTCAGTCAGATTGTGACTCCACTAAATTTTATGGACAGCAAGTTAAGACTGTTATTCTTTAATTTTATATTTAAAAAAATCCATTAACTATTCCGTTAAATGAGCTCTCAAATAGAATTATTTTATTTGAATTTCAATGAAGTTCTAAAATAAGTAAAGAAATTTTATTCTTTAGCAGAAAAATTTAAAAATTCAATTTGTCCAATCTTCTTACATTTTAAAAGAAAAAGAAAAACCCAAATAATTAGAGAACTTCATTGCTAGAATTTAAAACTCATAACTTGAGCTTGCATAACATGAAAATTATCGAACTGAAGAACTTAAATATTAAAAAGGTTCATGATTCAACTTGAAACATACAACTTGAGCTTGCATAAAGTGGAATGCATCAGGAGAGGGTCCTTTGTCACCGCCTCCTAAGGTAGGATCCAATTGATTGAACCAGCCATTCCACTGAAAAATATTGAAAACAATGTAACAAAACTAACAAAGGATTTTCATACCAAGAATACAATTTTATTATGTCCTTGCTTCTTCAATAACCTCTGATGATGATGAATTTTTAGTGAATTTATTTTGTAAAGAAGTAAAAGTAGATGATTTTGTCTAAGTTCGAAGAATTTTTAAAAATAGAAATTACATCATAGACTTTTAGAAAAATTACCAACAATTCTAAACCTTTGTTATTAATAAAAATTTATAAGCATGTACTATCTTAATTTACTTATTGTGTAAAAAATCTTTAAAAAATGTTCCAAAAATGGGAGCTTTAGCACTTAATGAGTAAAGAATAACTAAATTTTAAACTTACCCCTGCACCCCCACCAGGTGGCCCTGGAGGACCTGGTTGTCCTGGTGAACCGTGATAGCCAGGTGATCCTGGTACACCCTGGAGAAAAGTTTTAAATTCAATCACACATAACTAAGCATTAACAGGGATGTAGAATGTCCGAACATTCAGTGGCGGATCCAGCGGGGGGGGCACAGGGGCACGTGCCCCCCCGTCATAATTTCAACTACCTAAAAAATGTCGATTTTTCGTAAAATAAATGTTTTTTTTTTAAATTTGTACAAAAAACTAAAAAGAAATCCCTACTTTCTACCCAAAAGCGTGAGCGCTTTCTTCGCAACGGGGTATCTCCAATTCTGAGAAAGAAGATTTCGGTCACATGCATATTCCAGGAATAGAATTGGGCGAGAGGGATCTCTTTTCCTTTTCAACGGGGGGGGCACGGGTCCCGTGAAGGAAAGCTTAGGGGCAAAACACACTGCGCTTCTTATAGTGGCTACTGCAATCTATCTCCATAAAAAAGCATGGAGAAAGCCTAGTCCCCTATCTTGACTGGAAGGAAAATTCCTGTCAAGATAGGTCACCCGTCAGCGTTCAAAACGGGTGACATTCGCGCCCGCGTGTGTCTCAAGCTGAAAAGTAGGTGCATTCTTTTCGTATTCGTTGGTTTTAAGTGACTGAAAGTTTCATGAAAACAAATCAAAACTTTGGTGAGTACAACTGTTTTAAAAACATTTTTGTATCTACTCAATTTTATAAGTATAAAATGGAGGAGAGAGGTTTTTGATCGATTGAAGGAGAGAGAGAGAAATAAGCTCTGCATTGTTTCGATACAATCAAGGCGATTTTTAGTAACTTTTCACTTATTAGAAATATTTTGAGTTCCTGGATTTGTGTTATAGAAGCCGCGACCGTTTAATTTTGCTAATTTTTCACCTAATTAAGCTTTATTCATGCGTCAAAATTCAATGGAAAAGAAAGTTGAAGATTCTTCTGACGTTTAATCCAGCTAAGCAATAACTAACACAGCCCTTTTACCTAAAACCAGTCGATTTTACAGATTCGACCAAAATGGGTCTATTCAACTTTCACCTTAACTCTCGCTCCATTCACGTTAATTTTTCTTCGTACTTTCTTTGTACTTTTCTAGTTAAGGGCGTATATAAGGGTGGCGAAGGGGCCCTGGCCACCTCTTCGAAATTCTGACTAAATATAAAAAAAATTTAAAATCCTGTTTCTTTTAGGGTCAAATTTCCAAAAATATTCTGGGGATGTCCCCCCCATTTTGCACTTGCAACATTTTATTACTCACAACTTTTTACATTAAATTCATCACCAGGCAAAATCCTACCTAAAAATGTTTCCAAAATTCGGGCTAGAGGTACCAAAACTAGTTCAAAACCTGTCTTTTAAGGTCGATTTTTAAAAAATTTTCTGGGGGAGATCCCCCAGACACCCCTTATGAGTACTTCGAATTGAATTATATACAACTTTTCTTATATTCAGTTCTTTAAGACGTAACTCTCACCTAAAAAGTATTTAAAAGTTTCATTAAACCTATTAAATATGCATGAGAAGGCCCCTCCCGAATTAAATTTATACATACGCCACTGTTTCTAATGATACTACAAAATGTATACGAGAACCTATTTAAAGGAGTAAGTTTTTCAAAAATTTCTCGGGGGCATTCCCCCGAACCCCCCTTTTATAACGGTTTTAACTTTCGGATATTTGAATAACTAGACATTTGCTTTTAATCTAACTAAATTAAACAATATTTTAGTTATAATTTAACCAAAACATAGTATATATAATTTCTGAATAACCCGTTTATTTGTACAGAAATATAATAGAAGCCTTTTTTGGGACTTGTAACATTCAAGATCATTTTTACTTGCAAAAGAGATTAATACAAAAGTGTGACTTGTGCCCCCCCCGTCAAATTTTTCTGGATCCGCCACTGCGAACATTGTTTGGGGGAAATTAAGACAGTTATCCAAGGTTACATGTATATCAGAAAGAATAAAAGAACGTATTATTAAGTGTACTTTAATGGTAACAAACTAAAATGAAAATATTAATATGTTTTGGGGAAAACAAAAATAACTGTGTTCTAATGTTCGGCACTAGTTAACTAAAAGTAGTTGAAAAGTAGTTAACTACTAGTTGCAACTACTAGTTAAGTAGTTCAACTACTTTTGGCTTAGAGTAGTTGAACTAGTAGTTTTACTACTTTTTTCACCAACTACTAGTTCGAATTACTTTCAAAAAGTTCAACTACTTCAAAAAATATTGAAAGATCAAAATTTTAAAAAATATGTTACAACTACTAACAATGCCATTTTTCCTGATACATTTTCATATTTAGCAACCTTGAAATATATTTCATCCCAACATATAAATGCAACCCTTTTTTGAAATCCTCTCTAGAAATTATAGTACGGGAGCTGGCGTTAAATTTCAAGAATTCATCTGCTCGTACACGATTTTAATATGACAGGATAGTGTTAGTGGTACTGATCATGGAATCGAGCGTCAGCTGGTCAGGTAGCGGTGGGTTGAGCGTGGGGAGGGGGTCAAAGTTGCAAAAAAGTGAAAAATAAATTCATCTGCTCGTGTATGAAACTTGGTGGAGATGGTAGTTTAGGCCTCCCTGATGACAAAAATGGCCGTCAGCTGGCTGGGTGGCAGTGGAATGACCGTCAGCTGGTCACGTGAACTTGCAAACAAAAAATTTTTCTAACAAAGCAAGAAACTTGGTAGGAAGTCAATCTCTGTTACAGAAATAATAACGAGTTACTAGTACAACAGATATTAATTCATGAGTTGCTAGTGTAAGTTAAAGACTAGTAACTCGTTATTAATTCATGTAACAGAGATTGACAAACCTACTAAGTTCCATGCATTGTCAGATAAATTTTTTGTTTGCAAGTTCACGTGACCAGCTGACGGTCATTCCACTGCCACTCAGCCAGCTGACGGCCATTTTTGTAATCAGGGAGGCCTAAACTACCATCTCCACCAAGTTTCATACACGAGCAAATGAATTTATTTTTCACTCTTTTGCAACTTTGACCCCCTCCCCACTCTCAACCCACCACTACCTGACCAGCTGACGCTCGATTCCCTGATCAGCACCACTAACACTATCCTGTCATATTAAAATCGTGTACGAGCAGATGAATTTTTTATTTTAACGCCAGCTCCCGTACTATTAGGGAGTTCAGGGTTTTCTCTCCTGGAATTTCCAGCACTTTAAAAAGTGATTTTAGGCTAGGTTTACGAGGATTCTAGATGTTTTTCCTGCATTAAAAATTAGTAAGGCAATACTTAAAGTTAACGGCCCAATTTTGTGCTTAAAATATTGTTGTTCAGGCTAAGGGGGTTTAGAACCCTTAACCCCCCTTATATACGACACTGTACTGACTAATATAAATACAACTTAGAAAACTTTAAGACACCAAAAACCTGTATACCTATCGAAAATTGGCGAATCTTTAGCCATGATATTTTTGCTATAGTTAAGAAAAAGTAATCGAAAATTTGGGGAAAAATATCTTATGAAATTAAATAGACCAGTTAACTAGTATTTAACTACTTTGGGAAATAATCAACTACTAGTTACAACTACTTTCAAGAAAAAGTAGTTAACTAGTAGTTACAACTACTTTCAAGAAAAAGTAGTTAACTAGTAGTTACAACTACTTTCAAGAAAAAGTAGTTAACTAGTAGTTACAACTACTTTGCCCAGACTAGTTGGTAGTTAACTACTTTTTGACCAGTAGTTGCCAAACACTACTGTGTTCAGGGAAAATATTGTGCCCTGGAACATTTTTTGCACCCCTGAGCATTAATACAAAATAACATTGCTTTGTGTAGAAATTTACCCTTTCGCCAGGAGATCCAGGATAACCAGGTTCACCACCTTCACCCTAAAAAATATACAGATTGTAAGATATTGTGAAGACACAGTACCAAAACAAGTTAAACTCCAGTTTTATGGGGTTTAATTTCTAAAAATTTCAATTTGACTAATTTCCTTACCACCTTTAGTACTTGGAACTTTATAATTAGCAATTTTTTCGATAATAAGCAGTGGCGGCTCGTCCATAGGGGCTGCGGGGCTGCAGCACCCCCAACCAAAATTTCCCCAAATTCCAATTTTTATTAAATTAAAAATATTTAAAAATGATTTATTTCTTCTCCTTATCCTTTTTGAATTTATAATTTTCTACTATTAGCCTTAATGCTAGTAATTATTCTCTCCCCTTTAACACAACAGTACAAAAACTCCGCCGTCTCGCCAACAGATTTCCTTTCGGGTCGACAGCCCCCGGATATATACCAAACGAGGTATAAAAACTCTTGAGAATATTAGCTCTCTCATATCAAATCAATATCAAGAATTTAGCACGCGAATCTGTTAGGGAGAAAGGGGCTGCTGTCTCATCAGCCCTTTCCCGGTGCCGAGCTAAAGAATGATCGTTTTTTTCTTTCGCGAGCATTGTAACCCCATCAGAGATAAGAAAAAAATCCCGATTTCTACTAATAAATCACACTGGCTTTCTAGCTTTTCTCACACACTATTTTCATTTTTTTTATTTATAGCTTCTTTTCAACTTGAGAAACAATTCTGTTCAGCTATTTTGGCTATTCAAAAATGATTTATTTTTACTTTTTAGTAGTCATATTTTTTCTTTACATAACGAAGGGAATTATCCAGAATTATCTCTCTTCACTTCAGTTTTTGATTTCATTCAAAGCGAGCTAGGACCAACTTCGTCTTTGTTAGATTGGATTAATGAGTTAAATAGGTAAGTGACATGTTTGTGATTGTTAATCAAGTGTAGGGTGACCAGACGACCCGCTTTTCTGACTAAATTTCATAAAATGTGAAAAACGTAAAGAAAACCTAGATTTTTTCAATTTTGGGGGTGGTAATCTTTCAAAAGTTTTTTATAGGTAGTCTGAATTATTATTTAATTATGAGTTATTTAAAAATTTAAAAACAATTGTTTTAATAAGGGTGTTCTTACAATATTAATTAAGGTACTTATAAATAGAAGGTATGGGAATTCCCATACCTTCTATTTGAATTTTTCAACATTTTTGTTTAATAGAAATAGTGTAGGATTGAATTGCATCCGCACAAGAAATGGGTGCAATTCTCTGTGTGTGTGGCTGGATCTAAGTGAACTTCAACAGCTTAAATTTTTCTTGCTGTCTTATAATGAGCAAATCGTAGTAAAGAAATGAGGTCCTTGTGTCCACGTTTTTTAGATTTATTTTGCATAGTATCACTTAAAATATACGTTTTCAACTTGGTCCAGCTGGAGCAGCACCCCCTATAACTTTAGCTACGAGCCGCCACTGATAATAAGGTCATCAATATGCAAATTTTACAAGAAAAATGCATTAAAATTCATGGAACCTAGTAAATAAGCATATAGAAAGGGGCTTGAGAATACTTTTTGGTCCGCCTCTCCCTTAGTGCAAAATTCTAGGGGTAATCCAAAGAAACTGGGCTTGCTGCTAAAAATGGCGATAAAATAGAGGACTCTGACAACCCAGTTTTATAGAATTAATTTACTCACTCATAAACGGCATTGGAAACACCAAATTTTGCATGGGCCTGGTTTCTTTGGATTTACCAAATCCTAGCATTCGTATTAACCCTTTCTTTGACATTTTATTGTTTAATTTCTGACCCAAACATTTCACTTTTTTTATCGCCTAAAATTAAATTGTATTTTGATAGTGAAAAATGCAAAAAAAATTAGAAAATATTTGGGCCCCTCTGGAAAGAACTTTTTATGATTTTTTTAGAGTTTTTTAGCCACTGTACTTACAGGAGGTCCAACAACAGGAACCACAACATGATCAGGCGAACCTAAAGCAGGAACTACAGGACCTGGTCGTCTCTAGAATACAAAATAAGAAAAATATCCTTACATTTCAAGTTAGAAAGTAGGTAGTGTTCAAAAACTTTTAATAAGTATCAAAAGCTTTAAATAAATTAATGTATGTTTAGTATACAGGGTTTTTCAGATAAGTGTTTCATAACTTCTAGGAGGGGCAGGACACAACTAGGCGACTAAGAATCACCTAGGAATGGAGGGCGGAAAAGTACCCCTAGCGACCTAGGGGTTTTTAAAAGCTCATTTGGGAGGTTGTATAATCCACAGATGGAAATTGACTGGTAAGCTTTTATAATTGGATAAAACCGCAAAATCATTTGATTTCAATTATAGAGTTGAAATTTCAGCTCTTTAATTGGTTTTATGCAATAAATACCTGAATCGATGGTTTTAATTTGATCTTAAAAGGTTACGAGTCAATTTTCAAAGGAATTTTACAACTTCCCGTGAAAAAATCCCTAGCTCATTTGGGTTGCATTTCCAATTTTTATATAACTTCACAACTAAATTATTTGAAAACTGAAATCGAAAAGAGCGGCACATTTGTTTATTTATTTTAAGTTTCAGTTTGGCGTAGAGGTTTTTACTTCGATCGAAAAAGGCCTACTCAACAAAATAATAAGATGCAGAATCCGTATGTTTGCAAGCGCTTGACCTCTATGCGCTTGACTCGCCGTCAATGGAGGGAAAGGACTCTAGGAAGGACGCTCATTACCATTAGGTACTCAGTTGGTTTAGGAGAAATCCCCTTTAGTTTGAGAAAACTCAGATAGAAATTTATCTCTATTTACAGTCACAATATTGAAGATTAGCTTTGAAATCATTCTGTTCAAATGAGTCCTAAAACAGAAATTTAAATTTCAAAAATTGCTTCATGTTCATGTCAGGGAAGAAATCGTTACTTTTACGTAGAAGGCGAAGGACATGCTTTAAAGATAAGAGATAAAAGTAAACTTACTGGCCGGACTGTTTCTTCTGGACCGAAAGCTTCATCATCATCTTGAAGGGAAAGAGTGATATACAAAATTAATAAATAATTCTCTTAAAAATAAGAAATATTTCATTTATTAACTGCCCTGAAGAATCTAATATAAACCTGAAATAACAAAACTAAGCATGAAGTAAATTCCTTGTTAAAAAAAGAACAGCGTAAAAATAATAGAAATATCCAGAGTATAGAGCTAACAGAGGGTTCATCTCCATCACTGAAATCTCCATAGACGCTAATGGCAACTTTTAAAGCATTGATTTTTCCATAGACACTTTGGACCGCCTCCTATAGCGCATATAGCTCCACCTCACTCCGGCTACGTCACTGTCACTCTCTCACTGGAGCCGTCATTATAATCAAAATTGATCCATGCGCCATAAAACAATAATCAAACCAAACCCACTGAAGCTGTCACTCAAATCGGCAGTGGAGGAAAAAGAGCAGCGCCGATTATATTAAAATGCAACGCCTGATAAAAGTTCCATATCCAACCAGGAATCACTTTCGCATTTCGCTTCTTCTGATTGGCAGCTAGTGAACTGAATTATAATCTGCGAGCTTGAATTAAATTAATGACTTAAAGAGGAAAATTGCCACTTGGACCCTCTGTTAGCTCTATACTCTGTGGAAATATCGTTGAATGTAAAAGTTCAATAAACTCTAGCATTGCTTTTATTAGCGAAACCAAACGAAACTTTAGTAATTTCTTTAAACATGAAGTATCATTGGGGCAATTATTTTAAATGCATATTAAATGATCGCACACCTGCGCAGACAGGGCAGCATTTTCCAAGAGGTATGTACTTCTGAGTTTGGCATTCCAGATTGGGGCATTCTTCTGTGTCGCACACAATGTTTCCCAAGAAACACCGACAAGAAGTACATGCATCAGGTTTCCATTCTTCTTGATCAAGGTATTTCACTCCCTCGAACAGGCATGTTGTTGCATCATCTAAAAAAATTATATAAATTAGTAACTATTTATTAGTGAAAAAAATGTTTTAAAATAGAATTTTTTATCGCGAAAAAAAAGTTTATTTAGAATTTTGAGTGGAAAAAAACGTTTCTATTACTGTATGCAATTTTGGGTGCAATAGAATCTGCAGGATTTATTTATTCCTTCAATGTCTTTTTAAAAAATACGGGGGAACTTGAAAGTATAGGTGGGGCTCAATGGCAAACAAAAATATGTTGTAGAGTGAGATTCAAGGAGACGATTATTAGGAAATGGATGGCGAAGAAAGGAAAGAGGATAAAGAGCAAAACATGATAAATAGCAAAGGGATGCTGAGTGAGGATTAAGAGAGAAAATGAGGCTCAAGAACAAAAAGATACCGAGGGAAAGATTTGATAAAGAGGTATGACATATTCTTATGAGCAACGAAAAGAGATGTTGAATAGCAAGGAATGAGCTCAATGGATGAGGCAATGAGATGGTGAGGGGCAATCAAATGACAAAAACTAAGAATTCAAAAAAGCTGATGTAAGCTGAAGGGCAAAAGGATGCTGGAGCGTAAAGACAAAGAGATGCTCAAGAGAGAAGTGAGAGGCCCAAGTGCAAAGAGATGCCGAGGGAAAGAGTTTAAAAGTAGTAGGTGGATGCTCAAGAGCTAGAGATGGTCTCAAAGGCAAAGAGGGGCTGAAGATCAGAGATACACTCAAGAAGCAAAAAAAATCCTGATGACCATGAAGCATTGTGCGTTGAACGAAAGGTGATGATGACACATTGAGGACTATCCCATCCCAGAGGCACCCAAAGTAGAAATTTAGGAATCACTTAGAGAGAACCTGTTCACTATTCCCTTACAAGGTGCATCGGTGAGCCTGTAAGAAACGCTGTGATCATAAGAAAATAAATCTTACCTTTATTTTCACACAATTAATTCAAAATAATAAGTTCATATTTTTATTGGTCAAATGGAGGGTCAAGGGACATAAAGTTAAAAGCTTTCCAGAAAAAATATTGAACCCAAATAGAAATTGAAAAAAAAATCTGCTGTGAGTAGTAGGAACCACAAAGCTCGTTGAAAATTATAACCAACCCCAGAATAAAAAATTTTAAAATCTTGTTTTGAGTTCAAGTACACAAGCCGGAAAATATATGAGATCCAAAATCCAATCCAATCCAAAATCCTATTTTTTTTTCAAATATAAATTCAAAAATCTTTAAATCCAACATTTTTTTGAACCTAAAATGAATATTAATTAAATATCTGTTTATTCACAAACAATTACAGCCAGTCTAGAGATCTAATTGGATCTAATGCATCCCAGCTACTTTCTCTTTTTCTCCTTCGGATTTGAACCAACTTTGAAGGTCTTATCTCAGTAACGCAAAGCAGATGTCCCGTTTTGCAAAAAAATGCGACCAAAAGAACTAGCGAATTCGAGGACAATGATTCTTGGATTTCCCCTTTCGGAAAAAGAGTGCAAAGATTTCATCTGAAAACGATTAACGGCAAACAGGATCTTTTGATTTCAAGAGATATGGTCATTTATCACTTTTGACATAATGAAAATAGACGATTTCACCTTAGAAAATTTGCATAAGATATTTACTTTTTTTCGTATAAACAAAAAATGTGTTCAATTAATGAGATTTTGTAAAAGAAAACTTCAGTTGAGTTTTTTAAATTTATAAAAAACTTTAAAACACCCCCTCCCAAAAAATATTTTTAAGGGAGCCGGCATCACAAGATTTTTACATAGTTTTACTGTGTTTATGTGTTAATGACCCGTTTTAAAAAAAAATTTGATTTTAAAAAATTAATTTTTTAACTCTTTATTTTAAATATTATTAAATTGTAAAGAAATATATGACAAAATTCTACCCCAAAACTTTTTTATCAATTTAATTTTTGAACGTGGTTCTTCTGAAATAGAAAATTTAATACTAATAATGGGTTATGAAAAATTCTAAAAGGACAACGGAATTTTATTAACACGTTAGTTTTAAAAATTAAATTAAAAAATTAAACTTTAAAAATTTAAAAATGGACAATTGTTTCGAGGATGCAATGGATCCCCTTTGTCAACAATAGCCTCCGTCAGATTTAAAAAGGGACCCGTATAGTTCTTTCTTCAAAAAACAAAGAGTGTGGTATCCTTAGATTAAACTATGTTTAAATTTCAAAAATAGCTTATATCAGCCTTAAAAATATCCTTTAACACCTTTTAAAATATAATGCTCATAAAAAATTTTAAACTGGACTGTCATTGAAGGGGGCGAATCAGGTTCTTTTGCTGTTCCGTAGACCTGATGCGCTTAGTTTGAAGCTATTAGTCATGTTGTGAGAAGTTGTTTTGTTTGTTGTTTATTTTTAAGTTTTAATAGAATATTTTTATCAAAAAAGTTTCAAGAATATGTTTTTCCTTGCCTTTTTTGAGTATAAATTGTCATTGATTTGTATTTCTATCAAAATATCTTTCTGTATCAATTATAGTTTTAAAACAGTGTATATCCTTATCTTATTACAATAAGAATATAATTTTTATAAAAGAATATTTTTATGGAAAAACTTGGTGGAGAAAGAAATATAAAAAAGAGAAAGAAAGGTAAGGTATAGAGAGGCTGAGGGAAAAGGATATAGAGAAGAAAACTATAAAGCAATAAGAGATAAAATTGCATAAAATCTTGAAAGAGTTAAAACACGAGCGTGGGAAAAAAAGAGAGGATACATAAGAAAGAGAAAGATAAGATAATAAGAGAGAGATAGAGAAGAATAGTGAGACAAAAACACTAATACTTTTAACTCTGTTTCAGGCCAACTAAATGTTGGACCATAATTTTGGTACTCTTGCTACATAAAACATATTGAGTGGTAAAGGATAGAAATCGGGGTATAATACTCTCTTTCAGGTTTCAATATTATAAGTCCCCCCCCCAAAAAAAATTGATTCTTTATATTCTGTTCCCGTGGTTCTAAATTCCTCCTTAATACTGGATATGAGGATGCCAGGTGTTGTGGCGTAATCGAAAAACATTTCGAAGGGGTTGAATCTCAGGTTTGAAGTAGTTTTAAAAATCTCAGTTTCGGGAGGGGATGTATCCCCAAATCCCTTCCTGAGCTATGCCTTTTGTTGGGAGGTAAGCTAGATAATTTGGGGAGAGCATGGAGTCCCCGAATGAATTGAAAACATCATGGGCGTAGCCAGGGTTCAACTTAGGGGGGGCAAGCAGGGTCAACTTTTTTTATGTTTGTAGAGATCAATTTTAAAGCCCCGTGAGAGAGACGCGTAAATTTTCAACAGGGGGTCTGGGGGTCCTCCCCAGAAAATTTTTGGAAATATGCCCTAAGAACATGGTTTTAAATTGTTTTTTGGTACACGTAAACCCAAATTTTGACATACATTTTAGGTAGAATTTTGATTTTAATGAACTTATTACAAAAAGTTTGAATAATAAAGGTTTAAATACTAAAGGGGGGCTGGGGGCCCTCCTCCAGAAAAATTTTGAAAATTTGACCCTAAAATACTGGTTTTTAACTTAACTAACACTAACAGTAAAGTAAAAGTTCAGTACTCGGGACTTAGGGGGGGGGCAGCTGCCCCTCCCTGCCCCCCCTTGGCTACGCCCATGGAAAACATCCTCGACCAATAAAAAATGGAATAACTGGAAAAGTTGGGGGCATTGTTCACCAATATGAGCCCCACGTGAAACATCCCATGCTAAAAACAAACGCAATGAAGTAGAATTTCTTAAATCAAAAAGTTTTGCATAAGTAAACCCTCCTCATAATTCTCGACTAACGATGACAATTAGATATTGCTCCCCCATAAATCCACATAACTCAAGATGACTCCTTTCCCAGATTACACTGAAAAATCCTTGACCATTAAAAAATTGAATAGTCTGAAATTTGAGGGCATTGCTCCCATAGTTCTCGACTAGAGTTGACAATTAGATATTGCTCCCCCATAAATCCATCCATGACGACAAGTCCCCATCCGTACTCACCCACATCGTCCACCTCCTCATAGTACTGCGCGGAAGCGGCCTTCGCCAGAAAAGTCCACAGGGCGCACGCCAGCAGAATCCTGCACTCCATGCCTTCAGAGGGGCCCCAGACTCCGCAGCCCGAGGAGACTTTATGAGCCTTGCCTTCTGGGCTTTGGGAAAACAGAAAGTTCGGAGAGAGGAGCGAGGCAGCCCACGCAGCGATGCCGAGTCTCGCTGTAACTTGATGCGGGAGGGAGGTCACTGCTGCGACGGGAGGATGACAGATCAAATCAAGGGTGTTTGTCATTCACACCCCTTCTCCTGGCGACCAACTGCTTCAAGATGTTCGGTCCGGACACATCGGACTAAAGTTAGACTGGATAGGACGCTGGTTCACCATTAGTGTTGGTTGTCTCCATGATGATCTTTATCACCCAGTGTGTTAGGTGGTCAAAATGCTTTTTTTGTGGAACGACCTATGCAGATTGAAGGTTTTTTCCTGAAGGATTCGCAATTTTTGTGAGGTAACGGAGGAGGATCGTTGCCATGGGCGGATTTATGGAGGGTCATGCTATAGGAGAGCAATGTCCCCTTCCCAACTTTTTGAGAAATTTCCATTTTTTTAATGGTAACAGTTTCCTGAGTTTTCAGGGATAGCTTACCCCTAAAAAGATTTCAGCGTAACCCCCCAGGGTCCTCCACCTAAATCCATCCATGATCGTTACTAACCTGTGTCCTCTCATAGTTTGACATCTCAGTTTCTTTCTTTTATTAACATCTGAGCACCTAGAAAAACAAAGATAGATAGAATATAGAAGAGAGGAGAAGAGTGTGAGAGGTAGAAAAAAGAGGAGGAGTGAAAGAGAAAGGAGAGGGAGAGGAGGGAAAGAGTGAATAAAATCAATAGAAACTGGGAGCCAAAGATGAGGATTTATACTTCCCGAAACACAGAACCTGTTTTAAGTACAACTATGACCTAAAACCACCCCATATCACTCTCAGTTGATAAATTAAAATATTTTTCCCAAGTGCAGTTGAGCTCCCCCAGGAAATATTTGCAAAAACACGATTTTAAACTCTTTAAAACATGATTTTAAATCGTTTTTGACCATTGAGCACAGATTACGAGAGGGGTCGGGGCTCTTCATACCTTCCCTTATACGCCCGCCCTTGATCCCTCTCCTAAAATATCAACATCCCCTTCTAAAACTTTTCGCTACACTGTTTTAGTAAAAGGAATGGGAAAAGAAGAGTAGAAAAAAAGAGAAAGAGGGAAAATTTCAATGCCTAAGGCACTCGCCCCACTGCCGAAGAAAAAGACGCGAGAACGATAAATCTCCATTAAAAAACTATTAAGATGGTATCAAGAGGAGGGGAGATGGAAGGGGACTCGAGGGGTGATGTAGTAGATAACTCCCGTAGCAGAGCGGTCGAAGTACTCCTCCTCACTGACAAAAGCGTCGGATGACACCCGTTTTCCTCCCCTACAGGAATAATCTACTACATCGCCCCTCGAGTCTCCATCCATCTCCCCTCCTCTCGATTCGTTTTTTAATGGCACTCGCGTCTTTTTCTTCGGTAGTGTGGCGAGCGCCTAAAACGCCTGTATAGAGTGTCTGTCTAGTGTCCAACTTCCCCTAGCCCTCTCATCATTGGATATTGAAATAATACTTTTTGGTTTTTAACTTTGAAACTGCAGATTCTAAAAATATTACCTCTTAATGATATTTACTCCCGAGGTAACTCTTGAGGGGAAGGGCAATTTATGTGCCTTTCAGGGTTTCAGGGGACGTTTTGCCTAATCTTAAAATAGATTCCCTTCCTCTCCTCTTTGGGGAACAAATCTAAGCAATTCTCAAGGGTTCGTTATAATCAATACCTTCCAAAAGTCTCGCATAAAGAACAATGTTTCATTGTGACGAGAAAATTTGTAATAAGACGTAATTTTTCTTAGGAACAGTGCGAAATATTCTAATTCCCCCTTCCCCTCCCTAGGTGCTTAAGTAATATTTGAATTGCCCCTATGGCATGAATATGTCTATGCTTAAAGTACAATTTAAAAAAATAGTTCATCAACCATTCACCACAAGCTGGTTCAAATTTAGCTGCAACCTAAGGTTCGGTATAACCTAAAGGTGGAAACAAATTGGAGCCGAGCGGCGTTAGCGAACAGCCACGAACACGCTCTGCGCACTCGCATTTTGTAGGCGCTAAGAGCGGCGCTTGCGCAGAGCATGTTCGCGGCTGTTCGCTTACAGCGCTCGGCTCCAATTTGTTTCTACCTTAAGGTTTCAGTGCTTTCACAAGCACCGAAAACTTGGTGAAACCTTTCACCGAACCTTAGGTTGCAGCTAACCAGTTTGTGGTGAAAGGTTTAACTTTTTTTAACAGAATACTTTAAGCATAGACATATTTATAGGGGCCGTTCAAATATTACGTAAGCTCCTAAGGAGAGGAAAGGGGTTTGTTGCTCTTTGCTTATTTTTCCTGATAAGGGGGGTATGAAGGATTCTTACGTAAGAAGATGCTACAAACACTGCATTTGCGAAAATATCTTGTTTTCTTTGAATAAATAATTTCGAAATTCAACCAAAAAAATGTATTTTAAAATTTTTATTTTGCTAAAAAAAAGAACAAAAGGGGTGGTTGGTAAGTTTTCTTACGTAATTATGAGTGGGGAGGTTCGCGATTTGCTTGCTGATAAGGTCTGACAGGTAAAACCTGTTTACTAAATATTTGAACGTTCCCATATCTTTAACTGTTTAAAGATAAAAAAATTTAAGAAATATGAAACGTAGGATAAATGATACTCAAAAAATTGTATAGAGCAGCCGGGGGACGTATTTGGGGACCACTATTTAAATTTAAAAAAAATGGTCTCTATATAGTTTGGTCACCATTGTCACAATTGAGACCGAATCAGACAGACAACGATACGTGAGCTGAACTGGGAATAATTATAATTCCCCAGCCATGTGCTTGTTGTTATTTGTCAATTCCCTCCTTTTGTCCTTTCTCCAAATATTATTAAGAGAGCGAAAATGTCCTTGAGGAGTGATACGTTCACCCGCACGCACGGCATGTGGAAGACATCGAGAATATTATGAAGATTCGTTTTCTTTTCACCATCACGGAACGAATGCTGGCATCCTGTTTCCACTTGAACCCTTCTTTTAGTAGTTAGACCTACAATTAAGCGTATTTTTTGCCTTGGAATTAAAACGGAAAAAGCACTTCTTGGTTTAAATGGTTAACTAATTGCTATTTATGGTGATAAGAGAGTTTTGAGTTTGTAGTGTGTTTGGTGTTGTTCGTATGAGGGAATGTGTGTATGAGGGAATTCTCAATCACATATTTAAATACTATGTTATGGGGGTGAGGAATGTGAGTTGAATATAAGAGGGTAAGAGAAGGAAGCTACACTCTTAAAACGACGGTCTCAAAAATGAGTAAAAATTACTCAAATCTGAGTATGTCAATCACTCAAACAGGCTCCGACCGAAATTCACTCAAATTTGAAAACATGCATTTTTTAATTCGTCCATGACATTCTTAATTCTTATTAAGAGGGTGGAATGTGTTACAGTTATGATGACCATAAAGCCACGTTAGGGGACATCCATAAATTACGTGAGGTGCTTTTTCCAAAATCTGGACCCCCCTTCCCCCCTTGGTGAGATTTAGTGAGATTTTGCTGGACCCCCCTCCCCCCAAGTGAGATTTACCTAAACCTTTAAAAATAATTTTCTATCCAATTCGTTTGCATTTTGTGCTTCACAGCACCTAAAACTTTTCCATTATTAATGATGTGGGGGAAAAGGACATTATTCCGCCTAAAAATCACCACAGTATCTTATCTGTGGGTGTTATTCCTTTCTCAAACTTAAAAAAATCGTTTAATTTCTAACTTAAAAAGTTGACATGAGATTTTAATTGACCCCCCTCCCCCCTTGGTGAGATTTTTCCAAACCCCTCCCCCCCCTTTTTGACCTCACGTAATTTATGGATGTCCCCTTACTATGACGTGGGAAGTAGACCAGTAAGTTGAGTGTGACGTCACAACGTTGTGTTACACGTTATCACAACAACTTAACGCAAACTTAACGTTAATTTCGATGTATTCCAAATATAAACTAAAAATAAGCATTATTTGAGTGGTGACTATTAAATTGTTTGAAACTGAGTATGTCTGGTGTTTCAAAATCGAATATATTGGGTCCGTCATATTTAAACCAAAAAGTTTCATACCAAAATGAGAACATCGATTTACTCAAATTTGAAACTGTCATTTCTCTCCCCAGTAACTTAGTCACTAAATGGGTGAATTTAAATTATTTTAAAATTATTGAAATTATTACTAACGAAATTATTTTTGGGGGTCTT
This sequence comes from Tetragnatha versicolor, assembly GCA_024610705.1. NCBI lineage: Eukaryota > Metazoa > Arthropoda > Arachnida > Araneae > Tetragnathidae > Tetragnatha > Tetragnatha versicolor. Next base: position 21,130,418 of record JANDEH010000011.1, on the reverse strand, counting down.
CTAAAATATTTTTACAAATGTGCTTTCGATCATATATTTCAGAAATACAAGATTCCAGAGAGGATACGATTAAAGGATTCTAAACTTAGGTGTTTCGAGTTAAGGTCATAACAATTTTGTATTATTACCGAAGAAAGAGGGTAACTTAAAATTTTATCAGTGTAATTATATAAACGAGTCTTTGGGTTATAATTATAAGTTCTCGGACAACAAGTCATACAGTTTTTTACTTAGAATTTAACTACTGGAATTTTAAAGGTATCAGAAATTTAAGTTTAGCTAGAAGAGTATTTTTTCCATCCTCTACAAATATTTTCATTTAATTCCTGGGACAGTTTAATAATTATAACTAAGTTAAATATAATCCTGTAAAATAAACTATATCTGATAACAATATGTTTTTCAAGTTCTCTCTTAAGTTCATTTTGAAACATGACATTTGGCCAAACTAAAAGAACTTACAAAAAAGATGTTTTCTTGCATCCTTAATGTGCAATTCCATGTATTTACTACTATTTTTTATTCGATTATTCATTTTTATTTAATTATCAAAGTTTGAAATCATATAATAAAAGGGCACGAAAACGTTAAATGTCAAAATGTGACGTCATTTAATCCTAAACATTGATTTTAAACAATGGTTCAATTTAAATTGATGAAAACTTCCACAACCTGAAGAGTAATTTATTCCATTTATCGGGATGGATGGCCATGGTTTTTTTTTAAGTTTTCAATTTTTTAGTAATTAATGTTTTCGCCACTGATGATGCTCTCCGAAGAAGAGAGTGGAAACGTTTGGAAATAAATTCCAACAAACACGACCATCCATCCCAGGAAATGAAATAAATTAATGGTTCAATTGTTTAGTTCAGAGCGATTGTTGGTTTCCACGAAACAGATATGACGTCATTCAATCACAAACAAAAGCAAATGGATTGTCGATTTTCATTTTAAAATATTAATTTAAATGAACTATTTCGATCTATTTCTTTTACTGGAAAAACGCCTTTTTTCTGTTTTAAAAAAATGCCGGTATTGCCCATTTCTTCTAAAAAAAATGAGTCGCACGCTTACGACTTATTTGAAAGTGTGTCTTACACAAAGGGAAATGTACATCACGCGATATCGCCCATAAATCACCAAAATTTCCCTGTATCCAACTTCAATTAAAAACACTGCTATTCAACCTCACCGCAGAATCCCCGATGATGCACAAGGACAACATCGCATTTACCGACCGTCACTTCATTGTTCATCACGGATCCGTGCCCCAACATCATCATCTCCCCGGTAACTGCATCTACACCATCATCAGCGAGGAAGAGAAAGAATTCAAATTGCTACTGCCGTGGGGACATTACCCCATTCGTTACTGCGATCATTCACTAGTAAACATGCGATTTAACGATGAGTAGTACTACTGACTTTTTTTCATGACTGCTGAGGCTGGTTTTTTAGGGGTGGAATCAGGTGAGACTGAGGTAAGAAGACGGTGAGAGAGGTCTCATCAGAAAACCGGCTGGCTGTATTCTGTGCTGTACGTTTGTTGTTATGGAGAAACCCATCAGGTGAGGATGTTTGCTACATTTAGATGTGCTGTAGATCTATCTTCATTATACTTATCGGCCACTCCTTGCAACAACGCCATAACTCAAAAAACCTGATTTTTCAGGAGAGTGATTTTAAAGTGTTTAAAAGTAAATTGAAATGAATTAAAAATAAATACTAAGCATACGATTGAACTTTTTACAATGCAACATCATAAAGATAAGGCTATATCTTGTAGGGTTATACTTCTCTTTCAGGGTTTTGTGAAAACAGTCATAACTTAAAGTCCCTGATTTTCGAGATATGACGTTGTTGAAAGGAGTGAGCTATATTTGTTTATCAAAAACACCTGAAGTTGGAGTTGACATTTACTATCTCAACTCTTAACTTCTTTGTGTTTCTTATGGATATACTTCATTTCATTCGAATTTCTGTATATTTATCAAACACTAAGCGAGAACTATTCGAACTCACAGAATTGCGGAGAGATTTCCCATGCGTTCCCCCATAATGTTTGCATTTTTCCACTGTCACAAGAAGTAAAAGAAATTTTACATATACAGTTAAAGAAACAGTCTTTATTCCTTTGGTAGAAGTACTTATTCACTCGGTCTCTAGACTTCAGCTATTCATCTACAGCAGTGGTTCCCAAACTATTTTGGTCGTGGAACCCCCAAATTTGTTACCAATGATCGCGGAACCCTGAATAGTTTTTAATCGACGACTTTTCAAAATTTAATATGATATAAAATGGAACCAGGCGCGGATCCAGCATGGGTCCAGGGGGGGCACTTTTCCAGACAATCACCTTTACTTTTAGCAAAAATGTCAAATTCTTGGGGATTTTCTAAAAGTATCACGCAATATCCCCTTTTGGTAGCGCTGGGGGGTATGGGGGTCCTCCCCCACAAAAATTTTGAAATTTGACTTGTAAAAGTAGAGTTTTAACTCATTTTAAGAAGCTTTTTGGGGCCAATAGGAAAATTTTTCAGACCATAACCTTTATCTTTTGACAAAAAAAATTTTACGGTTAAAAAAGTTGATGGACTTATTCCCTTCTTACACCTTATGAACGTTTTTTGAAGAAAAATCTTAAAAAAAACATTAAATTGACATTAAAATTATATTTCTTCTTAGTTCACTCAACACAAGGGAGAAATAAGAAGAATAAGACAAATAAATTCAAAATTATAATGAAACTGAGTCTTTAGAGCAGTATCAATGGAGTAGGTGAATATGAATGGAGTCAAACATTGCCTGCATAAAAAAAGTTTAAAATTAACAGCAAATTTTATTTTGGCTTAGTTTACAGTATAAATAATAGGAAAAGAAAGACAAATTAACTTTAATTCCAAATTAAATTAAAAAATACAATGAAAGAACATCGATTTCGCAAATTCAAAGGGCTATATTTGCTGATAAGGGGTCGATATTTTCACCCACTTTTCACTCATGTGTCAAGCTAGGGGATGTTTTTAAGCAGAAAAAGTCAATTTGTCATTTTTTGGACTTATTCCCTTCTTCTAACTGACGATTAAAGTGTCTCCTTATAGTAAAATGCTATACTTGGTTAAGAAGAAGGCTATGTGAAATACTTTTTAATTCAAAGATATTTATTCGTATAGTATTTAATAAATTAGATTTTGCGCGTGTTTCCGCTGGGAAGAAAATAAAAGCATATAGAAAATGAAAAAATACATAGCATGGTAATTTCAAATCAAGATTACTAAGTTCGTCGATGTGACACAAAAAATATTGAACTGCCTTTAGAAAATGAAACAAACTTAAATTAAAACTATTTTCTAATGACTTCATTTCTAAAAATAATCTGGATTCTGAAAAGTGGGAATTTCCGTAAAAGCACAACGCAGAATCTTCTAAATAATCTCCTTGATTCTAACATTCCAAAAATCAATCTAAAATCTCCTATAATCTATTACATTCATCTTATTTATACACAAATTTAACAGTCAAAGACGCAGTTAGGAGTTAGGGCGCCACAGCGCCACCCAAAACTTGGACCCATCGAACTAAGCACTGCAGCGCCACCTAACTAGGGTTATTTAACAATTTCAAACCACAACCCTCCTTGGTCCAAGGATTCAAACTACTGCGGTAAGAATATTGACCTTACGTTTCCGAACCATGAGCTTTTAACCTCATCTTTTGACCTCTCTCTACCTCTTTGATGGTCACAAACCATCACAGCACATAAATCACCTTCACTGACGTAACTTCCCATCTCTCTCCCTCAGCCTGATGGACACAATGCCGCCCGAAAAGCTAGTCCTTGGTGCCGCCGACTACTCCATCTTCGTTGCTACCCTCGCCATCTCGGCGCTGATCGGGGTGTACTTCCAGCTGTCCAGCCAGCGGAAAGGGAGGTCGGACAGCAGCGATGACTTCCTCCTAGCCGGCAAGGACATGTCCATTTTACCGGTGGCCTTCTCGCTCATGGCCACCTTCATGTCCACCACCACCCTCATGGGCATCCCCGCAGAGATGTACCTCTACGGCACCCACATGGCCTTCATGAACCTAGGCTTCCTCATAGGGATTGTCGTCACGGCTGTGGTCTTCCTGCCCGTGTATTTCAAGAATGGGGTGTCCACTGCGTACGAAGTGAGGATGTGTTTAAGGGCCGCAATCAGAAACTTTAACAAGTAGAAGAAATGAGATGGAAACGGTGAAAAATCACACGTTATGTGCTATTTGAAAACGGGCACTTGGAAGTGTCCATTTCGAGCGCTCGAGCTATAATCGAGCGCTCATGTTGCCATTTGTGTCGAAAACACACATTTATACACTAATAATACAAATTTATACAAACACTAGATGTCCATTACTTTTGTAATATATTAATGTCTGAGGACTTGTTTTGGTAATTAATAGCTGTTTTAGATTTTTCGGAGCTATTTAACGGACCACAAAAAGTGTAAAAGCAATCGGAATAAGGTTCGAATCTAGAAACAATATGGCGGACGAGAGCTGTGGAGTTTGAAATCTCTCGTGTTGAGATTTTCTTTACCGTTTCCGTACCGTTCTCGTTTCATCTACGTATTTAAGTTTCTGAATGAGATTTCCTTAAATGAGATTTAGTTTGACTGAATCAGGGAGATACAGGGTGTCTCAAAAGGTTGGGACAAAACTCAACATGCAGGTCTGTCATGCCATGACAAACTTGTTTTTTATAGGAACTCCGCATATGTAAACATGTTTCAGAGGACAAAGTTTACCGGCGAAAGGGCAACGTTTAACACTTTTATTCTAAAAAAAACAAACATCAATTTTATCATTGCATATTCGGAGAGAGCACCACCGAAAATCCCTAGAAAACCAAATTTCATTGACTCTATTTTACTAACTCCTTTTCCCAATCCCCCCTCTTAATTTCATCTCTGTAATTCTTCATCGTATTCTCTTTTTGTCGTGCACAATCAAATTTACTATTTGTGATATAATCTCTCGAATTTTTCATTGTTTTACTTTCCCATTCCCCGTTTTAGAGTAAAATACAAAGAGGCTAAGAGAGGAAGAAATCTAAGGAATAAACGTTGCTTTTCCATTTATAGTTAATCAGTCCAAAAAACACAGAAACCCTTAAAAAGACTCTTAAAGTAACAGTTTCAAACAGCTTCCTTTAATCACTTTTTACTAGACTTTAACTCGATTATGACAAACAAATTCAGTAGCCTTGGATGAGAGCATTTTTCAAAAGAAGATAGAATTAATCAGGTAAATTGACAAAGAGACACGAAACTATCTTTTCCCCCCACCCTCATAACATGCAACGCGGAAATTTTTCAAGCTTATATAAAACGTCATTTGAAGTACTATTACTTTTCTTTCCTGCTGCAAATGTAACAGCGAGGTGAAACTGGATTGACAGGTATGGGTGCTTTCCGTGCACAACCCAATTTACAATTTTCTTTAAAAAAAACCTCAATTAAAAACGCATATGTATAATTGTATAGCAAGAAAAACTATAAGAGTTTCTTTTAATTATGTGTTACTTGTTTGCTATCATAGATTGTTAATTGCACTTCAGCACCGCCTCCAGAAAGATTCCTATACACTATAGCAATTTTGCTTGTCAATAAAAACATAAGTGAACTCATCCTTTTGAAGGAATAGAGTTATTTACGATGCAATGAGGCTTTTGACCTATAGTAAGGTAAATATTTAGAAAAAAAGGTTCACCTCGGGGTAGGGATGGCTGTCGTTGGCATTTAACAGTAATTTCGTTCGTTTTCAGTTTCAGATCTTTTCAGAAGTTTTTTTATTAAGTTTGTGCTGATTAATTTATAAACACTGTTTTCATTTATCAAAAGAAATTTATCTGAAATTTGAATGCAACTTTTGATTTCTTTATTTTTCAGTACTTGGAAATGCGTTTTGGCAAAGTAATAAAAATCATTATATCTGTGATGTTTGCGCTTTCTATGGTAAGTCAGTTTTCTTAACTTCTTTCAATTAACAATTAGAAATTTACATTAAGAATTTTTTTAATATTGGAAAACATATTTTGCCCCATCAAAAAAGGTATAGTAAATAAAGTTGCATTAAAATTCCTTATCAATATTATTTTAGTCCCTTTGTAAAAAAGTTTATGTCTACTCCGTATCTGAAGGTATCAAACTTCAGATTTGTTTCTCCAAGTAAAACAAAAGATGCTATTAAAACAATTGTTGCAATAGAGTACACTATTTATTTCCACACATGGAACACAAAAGGACACATAGACGCGTATTTTTTATGCATTTTAACAATGTTATTAATTGTAACTATTTTTAATGCTTTTTGGCTGGGAACAGTTACGGCTCGGCGAAACTGGGCAGTTAATAATAGGGAAAATGACGAAATTCTCTTTTCGTTGACTGATTTTGTCGCATTTCTTTTAAAAACCGTTTTTGTTGAGACACCTGCATCCCCCCACCTACTGTTAGGAAACTGACATTTTCCCTTTCATTTCAGATTCTTTTCACTGGTGCGACATTGTATGCCCCTGCTTTAGCTCTGAGTGCTGTCACAAATTTATCTCTTTGGATGTCTATTGTGTCTGTAGGCGTCGTCTGCACTTTCTATTGCACTCTGGTACGTATTCTTTTGGTAATTAAGACCTCTAAGTGATATTGGTTCTTTATGGTATTTAGAAATGTCAGAAGGGTTAGGCTAAAAGAATTTTTTCAGCGTTTATAAATTACCGTCACCCATGGGCGTAGCCAGGGTTCCACTTAGGAGGGGGGCAAGCAGGGTCGACTTTTTTTTATGTTTATGGAGAACAATTTTAAAGCCCCGTGAGAGAGGGCCGTAGCCACAGAGTATTCTTTCGAGAGGGATTTTGACCTTTAAGGAATTTAATGTAAAAGTTTTGTGGGTAGTGTATAGAAACAATGAAGTCTCTTTCATCCATGTTAATAGGTTTAATGTAGTTTTCCAACACTTTTTTAGGTAGAATTTGCATCCAAGAAAAATTCATATAAGAAAGGTTTTTTAGTAATAAAAGTTCTAGTTTCAAAGGGGGGTCTGGGGGTTCTCTCCCAGAAAATTTGTGGAAATTCGACCCTAATAACATAATAACATGGTTTTAAACCGTTTTCTGGTACACGTAAACCCAAATTTGGACAAACAAATTTTAGGCAGAATTTTGATTTTAATGAACTTAATATAAAAAAGTTAATAATAAAGGTTTAAATACTAAAGGCGGGGCTGGCTTTCCGCACGCAGAAAATGTGGAAATTTGACCCTTAGAACAAGGTTTCAAACATGTGAACCCAAATACTTTTTAGGTAGAATTCTAATTTTAAGGAACCTATTATAAAAAAGTGTGATTATTAAATGTTTTAATACTAAAGGGGGGCTTGGGGGCCCTCCCCCAGAAAAATTTGGAAAATTTGACCCTAAAAACTGGGTTTTAACTTAACTAAAAGTAAATTACTCAGGACTTGGGGGGGGCAGCTGCCCCTCCCTGCTCCCCCTTGGCTACGCCCATGCCGTCACCCCCGAAAAATGAATGGAAAAATCCGTTTCCATAACAACCGCCACAATATTGTACGACGCCATAAGTTTTTTGTGGCGGTCAGACTACAGGTAATATCTCTGTGATTTCAAACATAAAACTAAGACTATTTTCTTCTAATAACGAAATATTGTAATTTATACCAATAAAATGGTTGTAAAGAGAAATAAGAGGGAGAAGGAGAGGGAGAATGGTGAAGAATGATAAAAGAAGAGGACGGAGAACGATGACGATTAAGTTCCTAAACTCTGTTCGTACATTTCATCCAAATTCTTGCCCTTGATTGATCATACAAATTTATTATTTTGTTCCTACATACTCCAATCTTAGGGCTTATATTTTAGTCTCATCTTTGAATACCATGCAATTATTTCCTATAGGGTGGTATGCGAGCTGTATTATGGGCCGATGCGTTTCAAGCCATCCTCATGTTCGTAGGAATTTCTGCTATAATCATTCAAGGGTGCTTGAAAATGGGCGGAGTTTACAATGTCTTCAAGTTGGCTAATGACGGAGGAAGACTCGTGGTTCCCGAGTAAATATAATCTCAATTTTATGGCTTAGTAAAGGGGACATCCATAAATTACGTGAGGCGTTTTTTCCAAAATCTGGACCCCCCTCCCCCTTGGTGAGATTTTGCTGGACCCCCCTCCCCCCCAACTGAGATTTACCTACAACTTTTTAAAAATAATTTGCAGTATCTTATCTGTGTGTATCCCTTTCTCATACTTAAAAAAAGAAAATCGTATAATTTCTAACTTAAAAAGATGACGTGAGATTTTAGTCGACCTCCCTCCCCCCTTGGTGAGATTTGGTGAGATTTTTCCAAACCCCTCCCCCCCTTTTCGACGTCACGTAATTTATGGATGACCCCCAATGAGTGGTTGCAGTTTTATTTCATATATTGTCTTCTCTGTTTAAAGTCATTATTTTAAAATAATTTTGAGTTAGAAGCAAAAGTGGTAAACATTTTACAATACGATTTGGTCAAAACATATTCTGTGTAATTCAAAAACCTCAAATTACAACCAGGATTTATAATTATTTTGACAATAAAGGAAAGCAATGCTTAAGAATTGTCAAGGATAATTTATTTTAACGTGATTCATTTGGGTTTATTTTAGATTTTCTTTTGATTTGTCTGCCCATTACACCTTTTTCAATGTGCTTTTCCAAGGTGTCATTCTCACAGTATCAACTTACGGTGGAGGACAGCTGCAAGTCCAAAGATTGCTAACCCTGAAGAACTTGAAGCGGTCAAAAATGTATGATTTCCCTCCAGTTACCTTATAACTATTCTAGTAAATACGTTTGTCTTCACTTGATTTTCAACAAAGAACTGGTTTTATTTCTTCCAGAGCGTCAATTATAAGTATTCCGATGATAACTACTTTTCATTTAGCTTGCTGCCTCTGCGGACTCATTTTTTATACCTACTTCTTAACCTGTGATCCATTATCCGCCCCTCATAAGCCAATTTACTCCGCAGATCAGGTAAGTTGTTCATTTAATCGAAGGTTGTATTTTTTATGGGAGCAAGTGAATATCGTTAAAACCTTACACTACTCATCTTTGGATGAAGTTTAGAGTCGGAAAAGTTTCGATACCTCTTTTCTCCTTGATATCAAAATCTTTATTGATTATCGATTTTATTATTTAGAGATTATATCTATAAAAATTATACATTATGCGTATAAAACATGCAGATTTTGTACTCAGCATTGCTTTACCTAAAAATACTGTAGCAAAGACCTTTTTCAATCCCTCTTCACTCTTTTTGAGGGGCTGTAATAAAAACATCCATTTTCTATTCCGTATAGCGAGCATTTATACAATTTTGGACGGTGAAATTTCTATATTGATCTCTCCAAAAAGGGATAATAATTGCAAATTTCATTAGATACAGTACCATTTTCTGGTAAACGAACTACAGGGGAGAGTGTTGTACCTACGGACGGTTGTACCTTCAGTCACCTCATTTAGTCCACTGAAAATAGAGTTGAACCTCGGACAAATTGCAATAAAAGGTTTCTCAACGGTTTTCACTTAGGAATGACCTCAATAATAACATACTAAAAATCGGCCAAAATCGGCCGGGAGGAAGTTTAATTTTTTTTAAATTTTTAAAAAATGGCCGAAAAAATATTTCAAAAAATCAAATTATAAAAATAGAAACTTATGATACATGTTTATAGGCTATTTTTCAGTGCTGAATACGAATATACCATTTAAATTTTTAAAAATTTAAAATTTCAATTTTTAAAAATTAAATCAAAATTTGGAAAGTCGAAAAAATTAAAACATCGCTCAAAACCACAAAATAATTGCAAAAGAAATAATTTAAACGGTTTTCACTTAGAAATGACTTAAATAATAACATACTAAAAATGGAAGAAAATCGGACAATAAAAAGTTTAATTTTTTTCAAATTTTCAATTTTTTTGGCCTCAAAAATCGACCTTTTTAAAAATTCTTGTTAAAAACGTTTGAGGCATTTACCAAGGTCATTTTTCCATGGATGTTGTAGGTATATACCTCTATAATATAAAAAAACCACAATTGGTGATTAAATCATTAGTTAATTAATTAATTTATAAAAACGTTGAAAATACAGGTAGAATCTTTCAATCAAGTAATAAGGAAAATATTTAGACAATATTTGGTAATAAATCATTTTAAAAATAATTAAATTGAAAAAGGACAAAATATCTTTCAAAAAATTAAAATTTTAAATTAATTTAAAAAATTTAAATTTTTTAAAATTTTTAAATTTTGTAGTATATGCATGTGATACATATCTCTAGGCTATATTTTAGTGCTGTTTACGAATATCACGCCAACTTTTCAATAAAATTTAAATTAACTGTGGAAAAATTGAAGCATAAAAAACAAAATTATTGAGAAAAATGCTTCAATTTTTCCACAGTTAATTTAAATTTTATTGAAAAGTTGGCGTGATATTCGTAAACAGCACTAAAATATAGCCTAGAGACATGTATCACATGCATATACTACAAAATTTAAAAATTTTAAAAAATTTAAATTTTTTAAATTAATTTAAAATTTTAATTTTTTGAAAGATATTTTGTTCTTTTTCAATTTAATTATTTTTAAAATGATTTATTACCAAATATTGTCTAAATATTTTCCTTATTACTTGATTGAAAGATTCTACCTGTATTTTCAACGTTTTTATAAATTAATTAATTAACTAATGATTTAATCACCAATTGTGGTTTTTTTATATTATAGAGGTATATACCTACAACATCCATGGAAAAATGACCTTGGTAAATGCCTCAAACGTTTTTAACAAGAATTTTTAAAAAGGTCGATTTTTGAGGCCAAAAAAATTGAAAATTTGAAAAAAATTAAACTTTTTATTGTCCGATTTTCTTCCATTTTTAGTATGTTATTATTTAAGTCATTTCTAAGTGAAAACCGTTTAAATTATTTCTTTTGCAATTATTTTGTGGTTTTGAGCGATGTTTTAATTTTTTCGACTTTCCAAATTTTGATTTAATTTTTAAAAATTGAAATTTTAAATTTTTAAAAATTTAAATGGTATATTCGTATTCAGCACTGAAAAATAGCCTATAAACATGTATCATAAGTCTCTATTTTTATAATTTGATTTTTTGAAATATTTTTTCGGCCATTTTTTTAAAATTTAAAAAAATTAAACTTCCCCCCGGCCGATTTTGGCCGATTTTTAGTATGTTATTATTGAGGTCATTCCTAAGTGAAAACCGTTGAGAAACCTTTTATTGCAATTTGTCCGAGGTTCGGCCCTTTTTTTCGCTATTTTCAGTGGACTAATTGAAAAATTCGGGAAATAAATTGTAAATGTGAATTTGTGGTCGATTTTGAATGTAAACAGATGCTATCTAGTTGCTAACGTGAAATCAGCTCCTTAAAATATCATTTAAGTTTAATATAATAAATTTACTGTTTTTAGATGCTCAAAGTTTTTTTAGTGCATCACTACATTGATAAAAATGGGATATATGGGGTGAATCCCCGAGATATTGACTTTTTAGTTTTGATATAAGAAATCGTCAGATCTCAATTCTTTTATTTTTTTATAGAATTTTGAATGCAAAAACACCTGATGTTGTACCTTCGGACACCATAGGTGTTGTACCTACGGCCACGTTCTTGTGGGTGTCTGTAACTAATCGGCGTTTTTGAATCAGGTTTCATTGTAGTGAATACATTTTAATGCATGTTAAATTAATTCTAAATGGTTATCTATTTGTCGGCGATTATTTTCAAGTGATTTTTAGATGAAAAATCAAATATTTTGTGACCTAAACTACTTTTTTAAATTTTTGATTCTACTTGGCATTTAATGTTACAATATGGTGTAAAATCTTAAGAAACCTATCGCATTTAAGTATGATGATTTAAAACACTTAAAATTTCCACTGAAGAAGATTTGCGGAAGTTATTACCACCAAATGCTTGCACAACTAAGTGTCGATCAAATTGTTTTTTTTAGGATCAGTGAATTTGTCAGATCAATCAGCATGATTGCCGAAACTATTATCCTAAATGGTTAAATGTGATTTATGGTTTTTTGGTAAAAAAAATCAAGACTACAAAAAATATCCCCATACTTACAAAGGTTAGGACTATAGGTTGGGCACTTTAAATGGTCAAAATGCGATTTTACCTGTCTTAGAAAAATCCAAAGGTACAAACAACACTCTCCCCATATACTTATACACTAGCTGGTAGAAAAAAACTACAAAATACAGAAAGAGAAGAAAGAATGGGTGTGTAAAGCAAAAGTTGAACTGAATAACAGTGATCAGAGGGAGGATTTAGATTTAGAGTAGACTATTTAGAGCAGGTATGGGCAACCTTTTCGAATCCGCGGGCCGGATTCAATGATTAGAATGACGTGGAGGGCCATAGAATAGATAATAGGTAATATTTTTTAAGTAAAAAATGAGTAGTTTTATTATATATATTTACGAAGTTTAATACTAAAGTTAAAATTTAATCTGGACTTATACAATACATTAATTACATACAATAATTATAATGAAGTTACACTAATCTGGACTAGAATAATATTATATACAATAATTATAAAGTTAGTTATATTAATCTGGACTAAAATAATATCTTGATACAATAATTATAATGTTTAAGTTACATTTTTATGAGCTAAAATAATATTCAGAGCTCATATTAATGAAAAAATATTTCAGGACATACTTTTAACAATTGTCATTACATGATACAGGATAATTAATGGAGGAGGAATTAATGTTCAGGAGGACAAATTAACTTTAGCAGCATTGGGAAAGGCAGAGAATGAATATAGTCCGTATGGTAGAGCGAAATATAGTTGTACAGCACGTTTTAACTGCTAACATTATTTTCGGGGGAAAGTTCTGTATCCCCTCTTTCGCTCTTGTTGACGAAAACCAGAGTGAATTTTTTGGTACAATTTTTAAAATGTTCCGAGGGCCGGACCAAATGACGAGGCGGGCCGGATCCGGCTCGCAGGCCGGAGGTTGCCCATCGTTGATTTAGAGGAAGGACCCTGAAAGAGAGCTAGAGATTATAGGGACACGCGTTCTAGTTGCATTGAAAGCCTCTTTAAAAAATTTGGAGGGGGAACAACTTCCCCTAAAACCTCCCATGGGGATAAAGGAGTAAGATAAGAAACAAAGGGAAACGATAATTAGAGAATAATTGTAAAGAGAGAGCGGAAAAGATTGGGGATGTTGGAGAGCGTATTTGTATCCGCCGGATCCCTTGAAAGCGATTGATGTTTCTTTTAGCTGATGCCTTATTTTATCACCAGCACCATGAGCGCCTTCCCTGGGCTGCCCGGACTGTGCGTGTGCGGCATCTTCAGCGCCTCCCTCAGCACGGTGTCCTCGGCGGTCAACTCGCTGGCCGCGGTCACTACCGAGGACTTCCTCAAGCCCCTGCTGCTGCCTGCGACGGCCAGGCCCGTCTTCTACACTAAGATCACCAGTGAGTTGTTACTCCCATTGACCCCAGCAACACTGTTCTTGATATCATAACTTAATTTCTTAAATACGACGACCAACAACAGGCGTGCAGCCCAGCAAGGTTAGTTCATTCAACTCAAACTACCGGATTCCCAGTATTTGTCAATTTTATCCTTAAATTCATTTACTTTATTGGAACTAACTATCGATTCTAGAAACCAATTCCATCTATCCACAACACTGTTAAAAAGAGGTTTTCTGCTTTCCCGGTTAAAATATGTCTTTTTTAATTTGAATCTGTAACCCCTCGTTCTATTATCTATACTAAAGTATAGACTAGACTAGACCATCCAATGTCTAAATGTTTTTCTTCAAATATGGAGACCAGAACAGTTGTGACGCTGTGATAAAAAAAACCATAAAATTTGACAAAAGTTAGGAAGTTCCTAGTAGTGCTAGGAAATTTATGAAAAAGCTATCATGAAAATATCACAACTAACTATAATAATTAAATTATATTTAATTAATAATTAATTACAATTAAAATATACACTACCCTACAGTAATGGACCGGACACCAAGATGTGATGCTTCAAATGAAAAAGTACATGTTTTAATTGGAAGTGATCGACTTCTACGTGCTGCAATCTCATTATTGACCGTTCTGGGCATATACTCAACACTATATTGATACTCAGTTTTGGAATTTTTTTTCCTTTTCTGCTTTAAGAATAATGCTATCTCAGTTGCAGATTTTGACCATTGTCCCCCGTTCCTTAAATGCCGTGTTAAGATGTCCCAAAAATGTTTCCTAGGGTTTGTTTTGGGACTCTAAAGGGGCCAGAGAAAACATTTCACATCCAATCTATAGATCCCCCTGCTTTACAGAGGCTCAACCATTCTTTTACATTTTTTAAGACATTTTTAAGGGACAAACAACGTGCTGTGCGATTATCTCCCAGCTCCCGTAATCTTTCTACAACACCGAAAATTGGCCGTGGCTTTAATAACTCTCCCGAAATTGAGCTAATAGACTTGCCTCTAAAGTGACCACTTGATTTATCACTTCTTTTTAAGTCCCCAAATTTATTTCTTTTCGAAATATCATCACAATTTCACACAAAACTAACAAAGGAAACTTAGCAGAGGTCACGCGTAAGCATTGGAATGCAAAAATATTGAGATTCAGTCGGATTTCATGCAATTTATTGTTTGGTGTACAATTATTGTACACCAAACAATAAATTGCATGAAATCCGACTGAATCTCATTTTTTTTACATTTCAATGCTTACGCGTGACGTGGTGAGGTTCCTACTTTAGTTCTGCGTGAAATTGTGAAGATATTTCGAAAAGACATAAACTTAGAAAGATGGTTTAGAAAGAAGTGATGAAGCAAGTAGTCACTTAAGAGGCAAGTCTACTCATTAAATTTCGGGAGAGTTATTAAAGTTACGGCAAATATTCGGGGTTGTAGAAAGATTACGGGAGTTGGGTTACTAATTGCATTTGTTGTTTGTCCATCAAAAGTGACTTAATGGCATCAAAGTGTGAAGATCGTAAAAACCATTTCAAATCATTCAAAATGAGTTTAAACAGGCTGCAGAGGTTAGGTCCGCTACAATACTTTGCAAAAAGAAATGCCCGTCTTTAATATCCAGTTTTAATGCAGCAAACAAGCCAAAGATCACATCATCCAAAAAAGAAGGCAGACTCTCTTGGCATTTGCAAGGTCGTAATTGGACTAAAAACAACTATACTCAGTTGCAACTTAACTTGAGCCTGTAGAAATATGCTGAGAGCAACCAAACAGTGGCGTAGCTAGCCTGGGTGTCACCCGAGGCGGAAGCTCTCCCTTTTGGATTTCGGTTATAAAAAATAATAAAATTTGGGAAACCAGTCTAAAACTGAGGGTCTCAGGTGGAACCCCATTTTATATTTTTGTTCTTATGGCATTTAATTTATTATTTAAAAATTTCAAAATTGGAGGTTTTAATTTACCATTGCCTTTAATTTCCCAACTTTGCAACAACGAGTTATGATACAAGTTATTCTTCAGTCCAAACCGTATATAGAAATTTATTTTAGGAAGGGCCAAAAATTATTCCTCAGCATATCTCATACATATTTAATAGGTTTAATGTAGCTTCTTAATACATTTTATGCGGAATTTTCGTAATGAAGAAGTTCTTAACATATGAAAAGTTGTGTATAATAAAGTTCGAACGAACAAAGGGGGGTCTGGGGGTTCTCCCCCATAAAATTTTAGAAAAATGGACTCAAAAAATCAAATTTTTAACTTGTTTTGAGGCCTTAAAAACTCGAATTTCGGATACACATTTAGGTGGGATTTGCATTTTAACCAAAGTTCCAAGTACAAAAGATGGTATGGGGGTCCTCTCCCGGGAAATTTTTAGAAATTTGACCCTAAAAACAGGATTTTATTTTGTTTTTGTATACAGCGTAGTCCGAATTCCCCCCCTTTAATACGCCCTTGGCCCTTATATTCGGTTAATTCAATCCATTGGCGTACAGGGAAATTTCTTTCGAGAGGGTCCTAAAATATTATTCCTAAAGCATTTTTAATAGGTTCAATCTAGCCTTTTCATTATTAATTGTAGCTAAAATTAGCATTTTCCCGAACTTAATACAAAAAATTGCAGTTAATAGAGTTCCAAGTAACCAAATGAGGGGGTCTGGGGGCCTTCCCCTTGAAAAATTTTTGAAATGTGATCTTTAAATATAGTGTTCAAACTTATTTCTGGATATTTAAATATACTTACATAAGTTTGTGACACTGGGTGACACCCCTGCTGATACACCCCTTCTTATGTGGGAAAAATTTTCAAACGATGACTAGCGAAACCAGAAGATGAAGCAGTTGAGATATTCAGATTTTTCCTGAGGTAACATGTGAATTTAAAATTTACTCATTTAAGATTGTAAAAAATAAATATCTGATGGACTTTTTTCTCTGCCAACCCTTTACCTTGGTTTTTAAAACTATTCAAACTAGAGTTTGAATGTCACCTCTCAGCTAGCTGAGTGGGTGACACCCGGGTTGAAGGGTTTATATCTCATAGTAGTTTTCAGTTAAATTTCTTTTGTTGAACTACTTGGAAAACTTTGATATTCCCCCTAGCCAAAGGGATGGCACCCCTTTAAAAATGGGTTGATAACTCATTTAATAATTTTTTATTTATATCTAAATCAGCTTATTTTTAATTAAATAAAGCTCGATGGGTGACACCCCAGTTCATAACCCTTAAAAATTGTTAATTAATATTTAAATCAATTCTTACACTTACATTTCTTAAATTCTTACGTTTATATTTAAAACTAGTACATTCGAAATTTTTCAGCTTGGGTGGGTGTCACCCCTCTTAGGTTGCAAGCCAAATGAGTATTTTCCAGAATGATCAATTTTTTTGTTCAAGGAAGGAATATTTACCAACTTAGGGCAAAATTCGAAGACTTCGGTATCACTCTCCCAGATAGTTTGAGGGGTGACACCCGATTTGTTAAATCCTAATTTATATCATTAGTAGAGTGAATAAATATTTTTTTTCAAGGAAATCATAAAACTTGAAAAAAGTGCAGTGAAAAAAGTGGGTGTCAATGGGGCCGCGCGGTGTCACCCTCTTCGGGGTGACACCCGGGGCGGACCGCCCCCCCGTAGCTACGCCACTGCAACCAAAGAAAGTAGTTCCCCGCGAGGTGTCTGAATTTTGAGTGAAATTTGGAGCTTCAATTTTGTTGAAGTGAAATTTTGAGCTTCAATAGTTTTTTAAATCCACGTATATTGTATATTAAGCATCTTTTCATCTCGATATGCATAAAATGTTCACCATTATTATTTTTTAAAGTGGCGTAACGCGTAGTAGTACAACTCGCTCTCAAACTCGCCAGGCAATAAGAGCTTCTATAGCAACCCAGCAGGCTTTCTGTGTACTCAGATTTTCTTCCGCGTGGCCATGACGTCAGGCTCAACTTAAGTTGCATTCGAGTATAGAAAGCTGTTTCGACAGTGTTTTTACACAAAACACTCCTCCAGCCGATTGGGCCCAATCGACCTTGAGTTTGAAAAATGACCAAGGAAAGTCTTTTCCTCGAGTGCATTGCACAAATCGTCAAATTCAGAGATGGAGTAATATCGTTTGGATGTGTTTTTTGTTGAGCCCTTAACTTTTGTTAATGGTAAATTAAATACTGATGCCAGGATGACCATTTTGGACAGTTAGATTCTTCCTTCCCACTTTCAATTTCATAAAATCGACAGAAGTTACTTCCCGGAAGGCAATGCTTCCTGCCATGTTAGCCTCTGTCATGCAGGGGGATCAATATTTATATACATGTGAATTTTTTTCTCTGGTCCTTTCAGAGACCCAAAACAAACCCTAGGAAACCTTTTTGGGATAACATAACGCGACATTAAAGGAATGAGGGACCACAGTCAAAATCAATAACTGAGATAGCAATATTCTCAAGGCAGAAATAAACAAAAATTTCCAAAACAAAGTTTCAAAATATTGATGAGAGTGTTCCTAGAAAGGTCAATAATGGTATTGCAGCATGTAGAAGTCAAATCAAATCAAATCAAATCAAATTTATTTTTTACTAATATATATACATATTTAAGGTCAAAACAAAAACAATCAAAAACAAACAATCAAAAACAAACAATTTAAACAAAACAAAATCAATCAATTCAAATTTTAAACTATGTATTTTTTCAGTTGTAGTATCACACCTAGGTGTCCGGTCCATTATTTTAGGGTAGTGTATGTTCAGTACCTTTTGTGTTCTAACTATACGCAATCGTCCTTAGGTTTGATTTACGGTGTGATCTGCATAGGGCTGTCATTTTTGATGGCTTCCATGGGCAATTTGGTTCGGATGACTATCCTTGTTGTGGGAATGTTTGCTGGACCAAACTTAGCAGTGTTTATTCTCGCAGTTTGCACGACGACGGCCAATGAAGAGGTAATTTTATACCAATAAACATTTAAAATCAATTTAATCATGAAATTCATGTATTAACTATATTAAAAATATTGAAAAGTAATAAGCAAAACCAGTAATTGTAAGCACAGAGATTTTCAAGTTCTCAATATCATTGTTCCCACTCTTTAATGAGAGGACTTTTTAAGACTTATGTAAATTTTTAGTTTTTACTGGACTAACATAGAAAGGCAGAAAATTCATTTATGAGCAAAGAAACTTGACCTCTTAGTACCCCAACTCCCGAAGACAACTTATATTAAAAACCTTTCTTACAGTGAAGACTATTAAAATATTAAATGAAGTATTAAAATATTTCAAATAAAGTTAAGGCACTTTTAAGGACTTTGCACTAAATTCAAGTACTTTCCAAGGCCCTTGAAAAAAAATAAATTTAATACTTTTCAAGGATTTTCAAGGCCCGTGGGAACCCTGAATTTAAGAGAATATTTGTTGTATAGGGTGCTGTGGTGGGGGTTCTGAGTGGGGTAATGGTGGCTGCTTGTCTGAGCTTCATACCTGAGAAAAGAATTGATGCAGTTCTTCCTCTTTCCAACGAATGCCCAGATGTCCAATATCTTACCCCTAATTCCACACTCTTTACAACAATGAGTGGAATTACTTACCAAGATTATAATACGACCGTTCCAAGTGCAGTGCAGAGCTATGCAAGCGAGTAAGTTGCATTTGGTAACGTGGAATGATATATTTATTTAAAATTTTTAAGGTATTAACAAAAAATAACAGTTTGGTATAATTTTAGTAGATTACCATTTCAATACTTTTCTCGAGGGATAACAACTCTTTGTATAAAATGCACCAAGCTTTGTATAAAATGCACAAAGAATCAAAAACAAATGACACCTATTTCATGTAAAATTTAGAAAAATGAACTGAAAATATTACTTTTGAGCATTTTATATTCTTATGTATGACTGTATGAAAATATGTGTGGCAGCCGCCTTAGGGGGAGGCTAAAGCCCCCTGAATAACGCCAGTGGCTATGGTGTAGTTTTAAGTAATTTCCAAACTTCCAATATGATTAAAAGTAGTAAATTATAAATAAATATGTGCTCCTTTAGGATTTGATTACAAAATAAATTTGTCTGATCCTATACCTTAATAATATATGTGATATTTTTCAGTGAAAAATTCCATTTGGCATACATGTGGATATCGTCTATTGCACTAGTTACCAGTTTGGTGATAGGCTATTTAACAAGCATAATTTCTAGACACTGTCGAAGTAAGTCTAGAATCGTTAAGATCCTTTTCTTTAAAACACGTATGGGCAACCTACGGCCCGCGGGCCGGATCCGGCCCACCTCACCATTTGTTCCGGCCCTCGGAACATTTTAAAAATTGTACTCAAAAAATCACTCTGGTTTCCGTCAGTAATAACGAGAGAGGGGAAACGGAACTTTCCCTCGAAAATAACTTAATTTTAACTTAATAATAACTTAACTAAGTTACACTTGCTACACAACTACGTTGTGCTGTATTTATTCTGCTCGTCACTTCGAAGAATTGTTGACTATACAGCAGTGGTTCCCAAAGTGGGTGGTACCACCCCTCAGGCGGCGTTGAAAGAGTTCTAGAGGGTGGTGATGATTTGATAAAAAACTGGGAGAGTTAATAGAATAAAAGGAGGCTTTGACTAATTTTAAACTATTGTTTTTATTGTCGTTTTTTCTCATAAAATACATTCCAAAATCCCAAAAAAATAGCATTCACTTTTCAGCATTCTAAAACTAAAAAAATTTCACGGAGGAGATCCCTCGGACTGCCCTTTTATCTATGGATGGAGATATAAATAATTTAGGTGATTTTAAAGATGAAAATAGGAAATTTTCAGGTAGGGGTACTAAATTTCCTTGGACGTAGCAAAGCCCTGGTAACACAAAAAGGGGTTCTGTATAATCAGAATTAGGGGGGATTACTTTTGAATGAAATAACAATTGAATTTTATAAAAAGTAGATAATAAACCAACTCATTCTTTTCGAAATTGCCTATTATCAATTCTACGGCCCTCCACGTCATTATAATCTTTGTGTTCGGCCCGCAGATTCAAAAAGGTTGCCCATATCTGCTTTAAAACAAATCGGTAACTGTTTGAAATAAACTGAAAATAGAATAACATATTTAAAAAGTGGTTTAAATATTAAACCTTACCTTTATGAGTATTGATACAACGAGAAATTCCTGAAATTTTATCTTCTATTTCAATTTTAATCAGTATCTGACACTAAGAGCGGGAATCCCAAGACATTATGTTCTAAAACATTTGTTTTCCTGCAACAAGAGTGAAATAAAGGTGAAACAACATTTATAGAAAGCAGTAGATCATTCATTTAAGACAAAATTCGAAAATCTATAACCATTATTAAAATCACAATTTTGTGCAAAAATATGTGAATTCTTTCAGTCATTAAAAATCTAGCAGTTGGGATTGGGTTAAATTTTATAGGCTCTGTAATTACACATTAAACAAATTAATTGTTACACTCTTTCATATTCCAGATGATTATCACGAGGTTCCAAAAATATATTTAAGTCCGGTCAGAGTGTGGTTTATGAAGCGAAAAGAAAAGAAAAACTCAAGCATCGATACAATAAGTGGAGACGTACACAAGAAAAATAGGCCAGAATTAGTGATTGAAAATCCTGTAAGTAGTATTTTGTATTGATTTTATATCCAGATAAAACTTCTAACACTTTCCATCCTATAATAAGGAAAAGAGTAGTTTTAAAACTATTTCTCTTTAGACTAAAGAAATCTGAACTCTTAGTGAAATTAACCTATACCTAACTACCTATATTAAAAATAAATATAACAAGATTATTTTAATGAAATATTCTTTTTCCCACCTTAAAAATATATTAATATAAAAAATATATTTTAATACTTTGTATTGAGAACGAAATTGAAACTTTTTATTTAAAAGGAATTAGGGAGAAAAACAAAAAAATAATGTTTTGTTTTTCAAAATCCAAAATTTTAAGACTCCTGAAATTCACCACTTTAAAATCATTCGAGTCCCACAGAATTAGGTTTCCTTATTCTGAATCTAGAATTTACTCTTACAGCTAATTAATTCATTTTTGAGATAAACTTTTTTTTATAGAATGCAAAGGACTATGTGACATCATTATGACATGTGGCAACACAAAAAATGTAGTTTTGAAAAGGAATAGTGGATTGAATCAAGAAGATACAACAATGAAGAAATTGACTAAAGTGGAATTTTTATGATAAATTGTTTTTCTTTTAATGTCATCAGCATTTATTTCTAATATCACATACTTTTTGATACATTTATAGCAATAAAATGTCTTTTTATTTATTTTTAAATTTAAGTTTGTCTTTCTTAGATTAAGAATTTCTCAATCTCAGACACCAATTGATGAATTAACTGAAAAAATGTATTTTTTATCCTAAAATAAAAGGATTTAACTGAATTTTGTTTAATGATATGAACAGAAGAGTAAAATGAACTTCCTATTCATTATAGCTCTAAAAAATACCATTAATATGATTTTGTTGGAAAAGGTACACGCCTTTTTCTGACCTAATAGCATAAACATCAGTTTCAATACTTCCAGCTCAGCAGAGATTATCCTTATTCTGACAAACTTATTCTCACTCACATTCAGTCACAATGGTACATCAAAATATTAGAAGAGCTATACAGGATGTCCCATACATGTTGGGTCACACTTCTAGGGGGGATAGTACACACCTAGACGAGTTAGAAGCACATAGGATTTGGGGGGTCCCATACCAAATCCCAGGGAGTTAAAAATGGAGCCACACCCCCAAAAAATTATTTATAAATTCAATTTGTAGAAGAACTACTCTGGGTAAAAACTTAATTATGGTCTCAAAAATTGTGGTTTAATTTGATCTTTAATATTAAACGTTTTCAGTTTAAAAATTTTTTATTACAAAAAAAGTTTAAAAACCACAAAAAAATGTGAAAACTCTGCCAAAACTTTATTTTGTATTTCGAAATCCTTTCTTTTGATTTAATAATCTGAAAGATCATAGTTGAAAACCCTTAAGTCTTAATAAAATGGTCACGTAAAAACCATCAATATTAAATGCTTGAGAGCCTGTTAAAGCATGGTTTCAGTCCATTTTTTGCGTCCGCAAACTGCCCTTTTGGAAACTAATATAGGAAACCAGTTTGCGCACGCAAAAAGGGAACTTTAACAGGATCTCAAGCGTTTAATATTGATGGTTTTTACGTGAAACTTTAGACTTAAGGGTTTACAACTATGATCTTTCAGATTATAAAATCAAAAGAAATGATTTCAAAATACAAAATGAGGTTTTGCCAGAATTTTCACATTTTTTTGTGGTTTTTTAACCTTTTTCATAATAAAACAAATTTTAAAGTGAAGACTTTTGAGATAATTTTAAA
Source organism: Tetragnatha versicolor (assembly GCA_024610705.1). NCBI lineage: Eukaryota > Metazoa > Arthropoda > Arachnida > Araneae > Tetragnathidae > Tetragnatha > Tetragnatha versicolor. Next base: position 21,107,451 of record JANDEH010000011.1, on the reverse strand, counting down.
GATCATATTAAACCACAATTTTGAGACCATAATTAAATTTTTACCAATAGTAGTTCTACAAATTGAGTTTTTCGATAATTTTTTTGGGGTGTTGATCCATTTTTAACTCCCTGGAATTTGGTCTGGGACCCCCAAATCCTATGTGATTCTGACTCATCTAGGAGTCTACTATCCCCCCTAGAAGTGTGACCCATTATTTATGGGACACCCTGTATATAGATAAGCCTTCTTAAAAGTAATTTTTCCTAATTTTAATAATTTCTGGTTTTCCCAGACTCTAACTATTAAATATACCACATTTCATTTGAACTTCTGTATATTTATCTGACGCATAAAAACAGTCAAAAGAGGGTCAAGGGGTCAATTAAAGTTTTCGAAACATAGACTATGTTTTTTCTTGAGTTTTTTTACGTAGGTATACTACCAAGTTTTGTCGGAAGTAAACTGTGGATTTGTATAGAAGACACACAAACACACACACACATTGATATGAATGTATTAAAACATATTAAAATGAAAAAATCTATTGCATGAGGTAAGGAAGTATCCCTACTACCTACACTATGAATTCGATAGACTTTGAACCACTTTCTAAACCGGGAGTGAGTTTCAAAAGTGCACTATTAATCTTTTAGGACCAGGGGTTCTCAAACTTTTTATGTCGTGGAGCCCTTTTCAAGAGACAAATTCTTCGCGGAGCCCTTTTCCAAAATAAATTTTTCAAGGTATTAAAAGCAAATTACATAAAACCCATCGCTTCTAGAAATAAAAGCATAATAGAAATTTATTTCGGGAGGGGTCCAAAATTATTCCTCAGCCCCTCCTTTTATCGTAGTTTTTAAAAACATTTTATGTATAATTTGCATCTAAGATAATTTATTTGTAAGAAAAATTGTGACGAATTAAGATCCAATTACAATAGAAGGGTCTGGGGGTCCTTCCTCCCCAGAAGATTTTGTGAAATGGGATCCTTAAAAACAGTTTTTTTTAACTCGTTTTAGGTACATCATTGTCCAAATTTTGGAGATTAATTTTTAGGTAGGATTTTAATTTTAACGAACTTACTATAAAAATTGACAATAATAAAGTTTCAAGTACAATTTTGGGGGTCCTCCCCCTAAAGAATTTCAGAAATTTGACCCTAAAGAACATGGTTTTAACTTGTTTTGTTATACGTAGTCCAATTTTCCGGGGGGAGGCAGGGCCCCCTCGCCCCTATGATATACACCCCGGGATATATGAAATATTTTGTTAACCATTGGATACAATGTAAATCTTTGTTTTAAATTTCTGAATATTAAAGCTATCACTTTTTAATCATTATGCCCGAGATGCATGAACATAGGATTCATACAGAAATCTGTTGGTACATTTGTAAATTTTGTTTTCCTAAAAGTTACTTCTTTTGAAATCGAGAGCTGTTTTGGGGGCTGCTAAACCGTACGTCAGAGGTACATATCGAAATTCATTTACACATGGGCCCAAAATTATTCCTTATCCCTTCCCATGTCATAGGTTCAATGTAGCTTTTTCTACATTTTTTGGCAGAATTTGCATCTTAAAGAACTTAATATAAGAAAAGTTTTGTGTAATTAAGTTCCAAATGCTATAAAGGGGGGGCTATTTGAATCTACTAAAAACAGGTTTTTCCTTGGTTTAATCACGTCTACGCCGAATTTTGGACATACATACCGGCCGTTTCAGCGGCAGAAATAAAATGAAAGTAAATAGAAAAAATAAAAAACTCTCGTAATTCTTCTAAAAATTAGAAGAAAAATTTGGTGCCGTAACGGGCTGGCGCCCAGGTTTAGTCCTGTTTCGTGTCCTTGTCAAAAATTGTTCTGTTTCATCCCTTTAGGGTTAAAAGCACTTTTTGGTTATTCCTGTTTGATCCCCTGGGTGTTTAGTTTACCATAATTGGCATAAAACCGCTAAAAAGGTGAAATATTGCTAGTTAAGCTTCAGTTTTTTCTTGGATATCCTACTAAAACCAAATTATGGTGATGTCCTGTTTCATCTCTTCCTGTTTCGTCTCCTTGTAAAATATTCTCCTGTTTCATCCCCTCGATAATTTACGACTGTTTCTTAGTGCTGTTTCGTCTCTTCCTTCAAATTTGGCGCAATAAATACAGTTTGGCTTCAAAAAAATGTTCCGCTCCCAGAAAGCCGCATTAGGCCGATATCCGTCCTTTTTTAAATATCAATCTTAACATTTAAAAATTGAAAGAGTCTCGTTTGTCCTTCCCTGCATTCATTTGCCCTAATATGTATTTTCCAAGTGACCAGTAGTCGCGGACAGTATAATATTAAGGATAATTGCAACAATTTCATTGTATCAGATAATGATAATATACCAAATCTATCTATATCTATACTAAATTTATGAAATACAAAAATGTTTTTAAAAATACACTCATTTCCATAAAAAATAGCGCACCAAGAAGAAAAAGAGATATCAAATCCAAATTTATTTCCATTATTACCCATAGTATGAAGGTCAGTTGATAAAAAATTCAGTCTTCATCGATGTTAGGGGGCCGAGAAAATCAGTAAAAAGTGTTGACTCCATAGGTGTCCATTATTGCCGCCACAGGCCAATGATATTGGGTGAAAGGGGCTCTAAATGGGATTTTGGGTATTGGAGGACCATGATGCCTCCCCACGTAGTCAAATTTCATCTGGTGCACCAGCGGAAGTTGCATACCGGACCTTGCATGCTTTTCCTCCAGACTGGACTTGTTTTGTGAGCATTGGTTCTAGAGAACGGGAAGGCTGGGGTAAAAATGCAACATAGGGGGGTAAGAAGAAAGCTTGGACATTGCGTGCAACTTGTGTTTGTGTATTTTTCTCTTTCAGCTTGTCCGCAGGCCAGGCCTGAAGGTAAAGACGAACAACCAGCTGCAAAACCTCAACCGTTCAGCTCTGGTTGGTCAATGTACCGGTAAATCATACTGAGGAGATGCAGCAGAGGAATGGATGTAGTTTTCAGTTCAGAGCATTGTGCGTTTGGTCCGCATAGCTTCGTACATCTTTGTCTTTAAATATGGGACTGACCATAGGCCTTTCTGTTTGCAATAGTGCACCAAATAAGGAAATGATCATCTCAATTTCATTAAATTGTGTTTATGAGATAATCTCGCTTTGTTCTCCAGCACTACGATGGTTGGGTATGAGCTCGAAGACACCATGGAGAGAGCGCGATCTGCACTGGATTTTCTAATCATCACACGGTGTGGTGATTAAAGGTAACGGTGTGGTGTTGCATTGGGTTCCGTTTCTGCAACTCCTGAGTATGATTTACCAGTACATTTACCAACCAAACTTGCACCATTGAGATTTTGTAGGTGTTGTCCGTCCTTACCTTCAAGCCTGGCCTGTGGACAAGTTTAAAGAGAAAAATACACAAACACAAAGTTGCACGCAATGTCCAAGCTTTCTTCTTACCCCCCTATGTTGCATTTTTACCCCAGCCTTCCCGTTCTCTAGAACCAATGCTCACAAAACAAGTCCAGTCTGGAGGAAAAGCATGCAAGGTCCGGTATGCAACTTCCGCTGGTGCACCAGATGAAATTTGACTACGTGGGGAGGCATCATGGTCCTCCAATACCCAAAATCCCATTTAGAGGCCCTCTCACTCAATATCATGGCATGTGGCTGCGGTTATGGACACCTATGGAGTCAACACTTTTTACTAATTTTCTCGGCCCCCTAACATTGAGGTAGTCTGAATTTTTAATCAACTGACCTTCATACTATGGGTAATCATGGAAATAAATTTGGAATTGATATCCCTTTTTCTTCTTGGTGCGCTATTTTTTATGGCAATGAGTGTACGTTTTTAAAATGTACTCTACTAAAAAGTACAAACTAATTTTTATAACTCCTTGTAAGACGAAAAACGTAGATATCATACATTAGGTATTTGATTCTCTCAGCACTCCCCATGCTGCTATTTTTTTTTATCGTGTACAGATTATACATAATGCATGATTTCCACGTTTTTCGTTTTTAGTCCAGACAACCTATAATTTAACTCAGGGGTCGGCAACATGCGGCTCGCGATCCGCATGGCTCTTTTGATGTGCAGTTGCGGCCCTCCAGTTCCGAAATTCCAGTTTTACAAATAATAATAATCTGAAAATACATTTTAACAAAATTTTAAATTTTAAAACTGGTAAGTATAGTACAAAATATTTTTATTTGAGGGTTTAATTTTTAAATAAAAGGTTTCATGGAATAGCATTGTTGTTAAAATAGTCTCAATGGAAACAAGGATGAAAAATCAAATGATGATCACTGAGCTATAAAACAAACTGGAGTGACAACCTCCGATACTATAACAAGCGATTGATTGTGCCAGCGCGGAAAGTTACAATGCCCCGATTGCTCGCAGCAATCAGGGCATTCGGGACTAAAAGCAATCGGGGCAATCCCCGCATGACCATCTTTTAATCCGATCATGCCTGTTTTTTAAAATATTATGAGCAAAATTTAGAATGGTCGTTATACAACTGTGCTAACAGATGGGGAAAATTAAAAGAAAATGGAAATCCTTTCCGCTGTGTGATGCGGTTTCGGCACGCTAACTAGTCACTCCAGTTTGTTTTATAGCTCAGTGATGACGATAATATTGTAGCTCTTAAGAAAGTTGGTTAACAGACCAACCGGGATGATTGGTAAATGCTGATTATACAAAATTAGAAATGTATTTGGGAAAACTAAAAAAATACAAAAATATACTCTGCACCCGTGCAAGGCCGGGCATATCAGCTAGTATATTATAAAATTGAAACAAAAAATCAGTGGATCTTTAAAAACTGGGAAATTTTTTGTAAGTTGTAATAGTTCGAGAGCCGGCTACATGAAAGTTCAACCGGAAAAACAAAGTTCTGAAAATTATATATTTTGAAGCACCCTTCTAGGGAAGTAAAATTATGATGATCAGCCGGTGCAAAGCGGTTGCGTTATCGAATGGCAGCTAATTGAAAAAATCGAATTTTCGGCCTTTTTTCATAAATTGTGAAATAACCAAACGATGATATTTTCGAATAAACACCTATTTAAATCAATGGTGCTACTTTGATATACCCCCCAAAAATTACGCGCGAAATCTGGCACTCCCTACGGACTTTTTAGGTTTGCTGTTTCTTGTTTTTTGTGTATATGTAGTAGTAATGTGTAGCCTAGTGAATTACTGGAAAAAATTGAAATTTTGAACTTTAATAATTCCAAAACTAATGAGAATTTTCGGAAAAACTAAATTACAATATTTTTATAAAAAATATTTTTGTTCTTGGTTCAAATATCAAAGTTTTACTATGATTAGTTTTTCTGTTATATTCCAAAAACGCTTCAGCGATTTCATAATGATAGCGATGTTTAGCGAGGTATTTTGCAGGTATTTTGCTTGGCGAGAAAAAAAATCGCCAAATTTCCGATTTGGGGGTGTATATCAAAGTAGTTCCAAATCAATTGAAAAAACAACGTTTATTTTACACAATTTAAAATTTTAAAAGTAGTAGACAATTGTTTCGGGGACCAATGGATCCCCTTCGTCAGTACTGAAAGACGAATGTAAACATCAAATCGGCAATTTAAACAAAACATGAAGGCAAAAAGTTACAGTTTAAGTGAAAATACAATAGAGGGAAAACACAGTTTGAGTGAAAATACAAAAGCTAATGGCTAAATTACAGAATCAATACAAAGGTAACCAGATGGGTAAGAAATAAGGAATGCTATTTAAATCATTAACAAGGAAATCAGAAAATTTATTTCTATAAAACGATTAAAAAAATCAAGGTGGTCACTAGGTATATTACAATTTTTAATAATGGTAGCAGATGAAAATTCAAATTTAAGATTGAGGTTCCAAACATGTTTAGCTATGGATGATTTGTCAAAATATCCTGCTTTCTGACATAAACCCTCATGCTCTTTAATTCTAAATTTTAACGCGCGATATCATAGAAAACATAATTTTATTGTATGGGGTTAATTATTAAAAATTGTAATATACCTAGTGACCTTGATTTTTTTAATCGTTTTATATAAATAAATTTTCTGATTTCCTTGTTAATGATTTAAATAGCATTCCTTATTTCTCACCCATATGGTTACCTTTTTATTGATTTTGTAATTTAATCATTAGCTTTCGTATTTTCACTCAAACTGTGTTTTCCCCTCCTGTATTTTCACTTAAACTGTAACTTTTTGCCTTCATGTTTTGTTTAAATTGCCGATTTGATGTTTACATTCGTCTTTCACACGAAGGGGATCCATTAATCCCCGAAACAATTGTCTACTACTTTTAAACTTTTAAGTTGTGTGAAATAAACGTTGTTTTTTCAATTGAGTTGTCAACATTTGCTCATGATTTTTTCGCTATATTCCGATCTATTTAAATGTTTTGGTTAAGGTATTTAACTTCAAAGTTTCAACTTTTTCTCTTTGTCCAACAATGAAATTTTCCCAAAACACATTGTTGTAACCGAAAAAACTGGAATTTTAAAGTCGAATATTCCAAAAACTACTCAACCAATCAAAGTAAACTTGGGCTTTAAATGTAGGTCATCTATCAATAAAAACATGTAATTACATTTATGGTCGAAAATCCCACCGTTTGGTTTAAATTGAACCAAGATAATTGAAAAAATGCCCAAATTGAGCAAGCATACGTTGCTCCAAACAATTTAGCTTATTGAGCGGTGCACTTAGGATGCAGTCTAAAAATTCCATAAAATGTGAGCTAAAATGATTTTTTATACTTAAAAAAATTATTTAATATTTAAAAAATCTATTTGATAGAGGTATTTCTTTGAAGAATAAAATAACAAGCTAAAAGTGTTCGCATATTTATATTAGGAAAAGCCGGATAACTTAGATGTATATCAGGGAAATTTTAAAATTATAGTCAGGGAAATTTGTTCCTCAGATTCTGTAGCCACCTTGTACTTTTTAAGGTCAAATTTACAAAATTTCTTGGGGAGGACCCCAGATCCCTTTATGCTTGGGGCTAGATATTAATGCCTAAACATTGAAATTAAATACATGAAGATTATCTATAATGTAATTAAAGATGGTTTGGAATAATATATGGAGCAAAACCTCTCCGAAACAAAAATCGTGTTAAGCCCATTCAAAGGGTTAGTAGTAATCTTTTTTCCAAATTTCGATTAAGAGGGAATGAATAAAGGCACAGTAAAAAAACTAATTATTTTTTACGATCGGGCTCAAATCATCGTAAAACTTTTGGTTGACACACCAATATTAATTTCGATACAAGTTTAATAATTCATTGATTTAATTACAAATAAATTAATTAGTTATATTGGAAAAAATAGTTAATATTCATAGATTATGTTAGCCCCCCCCCACTTGCTTAGGTTCTAGATCCGCCTCTGAGTAAAATAATTCATTCACTATGTATTTAGGAACTAACCCAGTTTTACATTTAAATTCATTCATTATTCAGTAAACACTTTAAAAAGAAAAACTGATGGATGATAATTTTAGTAGGATATCCAAGAAAAAAACTGAAGCTTAACTAGCAATATTTCAACTTTTTATCGGTTTTATGCCAATTATGGTAAACTAAACACCAAGGGGATCAAACAGGAATAACCAAAAATGCTTTTAACCCTAAAGCCTAAAGGGATGAAACAGAAAAATTTTTGACAAGGAGATGAAAGAGGAAGAGACGAAACAGGACTAAACCAAAATTATCATCCATCAGTTTTTCTTTTTAAAGTGTTTACTGATTAATGAATGAATTTAAATGCAAAACTGGGTTATTCCTAAATACATAGTGAATGGATTTTTCAATAATCGTAACATTGATCATAGACTTTGAACCACTTTCTAAACCATGGAGTGAGTTTCAAAAGTGCACTATTAATCTTTTAGTCAAAGAATGGAGTTCCCTTAATGGTATTTAGAAAAATGACGATCGGGGAAGGAATTTTCAATGATCGTAACAGTGATCATTGAAACTGTTTGATCATTGAAAATTCCTTCCCCGATCATTATTTTTTCAAATATCATTAAGGGAACTCTATTGTTTGACTAAGAGATTAATATTGTACATTTTAAAACTCATCCCACGGTTTAGCAAGTGGTTCAATTTCTATCACATTGAGGATTTAAGTAGTACGCATACTCCTGTACCTCATGCAATAATGTTTTTCATTTTATTATGTTTTGTTTCGTCACACGGGCCTTCTAAAAACGGCCTTTTGAAACGCCCTTGCACTACATTAGGTCCTAGATCTTTAACGGTAAGGCTGCGCCCCACCATCCCTATTCGAAAAATGCTTGTCTAGGGCCCCTCTACCTACCCCCCAAATTATTGATGATTATTTCTGTATCACCCTGTATTATCATTATCTCAGTGGTTCCTAACCTTTATAATACTGCTACCCCTGTAACCTGTTAGGAAATCAAATTTTACCCCAATTTTAAAATGTTATAAAAACACTCAATGCAAGCGGATTCTAATGTTTATTAATTACAAAGTTGTCATTGCCCAGCAGTTAGTCAGAAAACTGGATACATTGTGGCTACATAAAAACACAACAATATTACGATATTTTAACTATGAATTAATAATAATAATCAGTGTGAGGGTTGAAATTGTTTTGCGTTTACAAGTTTTTTTATGTTAGGTTTAGTGTCACTTAAAGCACATATCATGTCATGTTCCACATTGAGACGGTTTCTGGCTTTTGTTTTCAATGAAACTAAAGTTGAAAAACCACTCTCGCATCTGTGGTGGTAAAAGGTACTATCATTTTTAAAGCTCTGTTAGCTATAACAGGATATTCGGCACCTGCTTTAATCCAAAATCTGCTGAGATCATACATTTGAAATTCTACTTTGAAAGTACTATTCTCGCGCAGTCCAAGAAATTCTTCTTTGGCCGCTACATCTTCGTCTTTAATAATGTCATCATCAGTAGAAAATGATCTTAATATCCAAGAGTTGGAATGACGATTATCTAAATCCGGAAAGTATTGCTTCAGTGACTCTATTACTGCAGATAAATGTTGATCCACGGCATTTCCAAATGTGATTTTGTTTTCTTGGGTATTTACCAATTGCTCACAGAGTAGTGTAAACATCGACACATCGCCAGCTTGCCCTCTGCGTTGGTTAAGTTCTAATTTACGTATAAAACTAGCAACTTTATCCTGCGCTGTCAAAATATTCGTCATATTCCCTTGCAAAGAAATATTCAGATCGTTGATTTCACTGAAGAAATCAGCAAGATACGTCAGCTTTTCGACGAATGTTTTGTCTTTTATGTTTGACAGATGCTCTTTTTCTTTCTGTGTTTTCTGTTTTTCAAAAAATAATGCTATTTCTTCACGGAGCTCATAAACCCGGTTCAAAACTCTGCCTCGTGATAACCAGCGTCCCTCTGTGTGATACAAAAGAGAGTTATATTTGGCACCAACTTCATCACATAAAACTTTAAATACTCTCGTGTTTGTTGCACTGCCACGAACATGGTTCACAATTTTCACTATGTCACTCAACGTGCTTAGTAATTCTGGTGGAAGCGTCTTAAACAGCCAAAGCGTAGCGATGAATGAGACAATGATAGGATAACACTTGAGGAGCAACTTGTTTCATGAGTGCTTGAAATCCAGAACGGACACCCATCATTGAAGGCGCCCCGTCTGTACAAATGCCGACCAGCTTTGACCAGTCCAGACCATTTTCCTCAATAATGTAGGGGAAAAGGCTACGACCAGACACAATGTACAAACACAGCGGCTTTTCTATATTCTTGTCTAGAACATTCGTAAAACCCCATTGTAAAAATGCTTCTTTATATGAGCGCTTTTTTGCGGTATTAGAAGCCATGCCACCTAAAACGATCGTAAAAAATACATCAGGAAAAAATATAAAAAAATTACATTTTACTTTTAAGAATATTGAATAAATCTCTGTTTAGCGTGTTTACCCCCCGGGGTGTAATTACCCCCTGCAATTATCTTTAATATTATGCTGTCCGCGACCACTGGTCAGTTGGAAAATACAGGGTGGCCACAGAAAACTTGTTTCAAATTTCCCTGATAATTCCAGGTTTTCCCTGATATTTTGAGATATTTTTCCCTGATGTACCACCGACAAATTTAATTTTCATTTTTTCGTGTTTGCTGAAATATCTGTTAAAAAGTAGATTTTTCAATGATAAGTTACACCATTATCTCAATCTTATCTAATATATTATTAATTTTTAAAAATTTAATTTTAATACAAAATTAAAATGTACCAAGTTATTTTCGATAGCTATTTTAAAATTTTATCACCCCGGTGTTTTAGATTCTTAACCAAATTTTCTCCCTCTAAAATTTATTTTCTGAAATAAAAAGGTTTACATCAAAATCAGAACACTGACAAGGATACAGTGCCCCAAAATGTACTGGACAATTTAAAAAATTATAAAAAATAGAATAGAGATAAAAACAAGTGGCTAGCTGTAAACTACTTTCAGCCAAGGAGCTTTCGGTAAAAAATTTCATACCTTTCAAAATTAAGATTCTAAACACATTTAAAAAATCTAATTTGTCCAATTCCTTTAAAACAGACCCTTTTGACAAAAAAAAAGAATTCAACACAAGAATTCTTCGATTCTAGAAAATATTTTAAATATCAGAGATATTTTAGAAATATGTATTCGGGCTGTTGTTTTATTTCCCTTAAGTTTTCATATTTCTTTAAAATCCTCTGTGTCACGAAATTTTGTACAAAAACACCTACCAGACTGGGAAAAAGTAGGTTGCAGCAAACTGCATGTTGCTATCCTTTCTAGTTTATTTTTTTATAAACTTTTGAAATAGTTCAGTAAATTTTTGGACACTCTGTAGTTAAGTTTATTCTTATGATACAGGGGCCGCGCTAACCATTCGCCAAATGCGAGTAAATCGCAAAAATGGCGAGAAAAAAGTAATTTTGGCGAAAAGTACTGGCGAATACTTTTTTCCGTTTTAGTGAACTTCCAAAAGTAATCGATAAATTTCAGAACTTAACTTTCGTTTTTAAAAGTCGCCCGTTTGCGATTACTCGCCAAAAATGGTTTGGCTGTACAGCCGCGAGCATTCGCGGATGCGGTTGGCTTGAAATCGTATTTCCGCGTGCATCGCGCCGCGACCGCGCTACGAGCACCGAAACAACCGTTCGCGGCTTTAAGGTGGACACAAATTGGAGCCGAGCGGCGAAGGCGAACAGCCACGAACACACTCTGCGCACGCGCAACTCGGAGGCTCTAAGAGCGGCGCTTGCGCAGAGTGTGTTCGTGGCTGTTCGCTTCGCCGTTCGGCTCCAATTTGTGCCCACCTTCGCCACAATCTACTGAACATAATTACAAAATAATCATAATTTTATGTTATTAAGATTCTCAGGTTCTAATACTCCTTAAATATTTAAATACTCCATTGAAAATTTCGACGATTAAAAAAGATTGCGAAAAAAAAGAATTTTGTTTAACGAGCTGCCTCATAAGTACTTGTTGATAATAAAAAAATAATCGATCTTGAGCAAAAAGCTTGCTGTATAGATTATTATCTTAATGATTTAGAATTTTTTTACATAATTAATGAGCCGATTGACTTGGATTTAAAAAGTATCTTTTAAACTGATTAATCGAAACCTGTCTAGTAGATAAGCGATAAATACAGCGCCATGGCGCTGTATTTATTAGCTGTTTTATGTAATGAAGCTACGTTAATGCCGGTTTTACCCGATATCCGATTACGCCGGCGCCAGCCACGGACTGCCCGCGAACGCTTTAATTTTTGGATGGAGTTAACTTAAAAAAAATGGCTAATAGCTAATAAATTTATGATTTGGCTAATTCACTGGCGAATGTTTTAAAAACCTTAGCGCGGCCCGTGATAACGCGCGCGCTATAAGGCCCGCGTTGCTCGATCAACAATTAAGTGTGAGCATTTCCATTTAAGACATAAGCTTCACCCGAATAATTGTTTTGCTGAACCACATAAAATTATCTTAAAAAGAAAATGAAAATTTATTTTCCTGATTATCGGACCGGCAAAAAAGTAGCCATCTAGGAGTAATGCACCCCAGTCGTACAAAATTCCCGACTTTCGATACTTCATAAAAGAGAACGAAATAACAGAAACTCGAACAAAATTAAAAAACGATAGTGAGCTAAATCTATCGGCCAAAACCTGTTGTCAATTGCCTATTTTGATTACATTTAACTGTGCCTGATTTAGCAATGGTGATGCGGAATGTTGAATGAAAAAAACGGCATGTCCTATGAAAAGGAGGAGGTTGAAAATTAATAGCTTCTTACATTGAAGAAAACGCTTCAGCATTTTATACATTTTCACCACTTACATTCCATAAACCATGATCCTTCAACGGAGAACCAAAGATAAACAAAATATAACTTACCGAAAAGGCTAAATCCTTCACCACAGCTGCAGTCAATCATCCGCAAAAAAAACAAACCCAAAGTTTCGGTAGTTTCGGTTTCGATAAACAAAAAGAGAAGTCCCCCCCCCTTGTGCGGTGCGCTCATAGAGTTAGGAAAGAAGAATAGAGGAGGAATCGGGTTCGATTTCAACGGAAGCGAGCGATCCCAAGACTGCCTAACATGTCAAAGCTGTGATTTATGAGATTTCACGCTATTTGGCGAGGTTATCGCGCTGTTTGGCACGGCGCTCAGAATATATATTATTTTTGTTGCCTTATAAGTTTCGTATTTTTGTATCAATGCTATCGTATTTTTTACAGTTAAAATATAAATTAGTGATAGCTTCTGTTTTATTTTATTTAAGTAATTTTAATTCCAGGATCTGTTATCTGAAACATAAATGAAATTAACACTACTCTATATCATATTCTAATTCACAACGATAAAGCACACGTAATATTTAAAGGAAAGCAATTTTAAATTGATGAATACCAAAATTAAAGTAAACTGTTACTTTAAGTGGTTAGAAAGATAAAAAAAATAGTTAATTAATTTTGCTTTTATATAGAAGTGCATAAATTGTGTAATTTGAATAGCGAATTACATCCGAAAATATACAGGGAAGAAGTTTATGGATTTGTGAAGTGAATTATCACTTTGAAATTTGATGGTCTACTTTTTACCTTATTTAACTTGGAGACTCTTCCCCTTTCTCATTAAAGCTCGTTAACCCCCTCTATATCACTTCGCGATCTTAGCAAACAATGTTGCAAAAACCGAAAAGGCACCGAAAAGCTTGAAACTTCAAATTTTAAATACCCAAAAACTAATAGAAAAAAGAGTGACGGTAATCTTCATTCATAAGAGTATGTGGCTTCAAAATAATATTTTTCTGAAAATAGGGGGGTCTTATGCCATAAAACCCCAACCAACCAATCTGCTGATTACAGTTTTTTAATGGCAAACTCGCAACTGAAAAAATATTTTCAAATTAAACATTTGATGGCTTTTGAACTAGTAAATTAAATTAATAAGATTACATTCTACTGATTAGGTTTTGTGTTATGAAATTTCAAGGATATCAAAGCGAAAATTTTTTTAAATAGCCCCTGTGATGGCGACATTAATTATTATTACATTATTTTATTGAGGTAATAAAATTCTAAAAGAAATACCCAAATCTTGTGCAAATAGGACATAATAATATTATTAACAATATTGTGACAAAAATTACATAAATGTAAAAATTGGTAGCTTATTTTGATACATTTAGCATTAATGTAGCAGCAATCTAAAAATAGTCTTTACAACATGGCAAAAAAAATCCACAGAAACTTTAAAAAATCACAATTATATAGACACTACATCTCAATAATTGGAATATGCCTTTATATTATTCCTTAAAAATTATAGGAAATCATCTAGAACTATTGAGAAAGAGAGGCAGAATAAAAATAATAACGCGCTAAAATTAAACCCGCACCAACACCAACACAAAACAAGCGCCAAGCTCGATTGCCAACGGCCGCCAAAGCTCATTTCATGACTTAACTTCGTAAAAAACAATTTTCAACCAGAAATATTGATTGGAATGACTCAAAAACACATCCAATCGAATCACAAATCTTCATTTTATAATACTAGAAGTAATTTTACTGAAATTCTGTCAAATATAATCGAATATAGCTCGTGAAAGTCGAATGAACTCGGCGCGAAGTTTTTTAAAATCCCATTCATAAAAATGTTTCGGAGATATTATGAATTTTTAAGCTCAGAATAATTAGTATTTTCCTTCTACATCATAAACAGGTGTTTTTTTCTTTTTCCGATAATTTTTCTGTGAGTTATTACGATTTTTCACCTTCGAAATCGACTTGTCTATGGGAGCTCCAATGTTAAAGAATTCTTTTTGCCTAGCATTGATCTTTGGAACACAGGGTTGCCGCCCATGCCGTCTCTATTATTCTTATACCTCTATGGGTGCGCTCGAATCAAAGGAAAAGGAATGCGCCCGACGCACGATTATGTTTTTTTGCAGTTTTTTTTACTCATTCTATTAACAAAATTCGGTAGCAGCTTGAGGTTTTTCAAGGAATTCCCTGATATTTTAGATTTTTCTAAAATTCCCTGATATTTCCCTGATAATTCCCGGTTTTTTAAAATTCCCTGATAATTCCCGGTATTCCCGGTTTTCCAGTTTTGTGGCCACCCTGAAAATACATATTAGGGCAAATGAATGCAGGGAAGGACAAACGAGACTCTTTAAATTTTTAAATGTTAAGATTGATATTTAAAAATGGACGGATATCGGCCTAATGCGGCTTTCTGGAAGCGGAACATTTTTTTGAAGCCAAACTGTATTTATTGCGCCAAATTTGAAGGAAGAGACGAAACAGCACTAAGAAACAGTCGTAAATTATCGAGGGGATGAAACAGGAGAATATTTGACAAGGAGACGAAACAGGAAGAGATGAAACAGGACATCACCGGCGCCCAAACGGCCAGCGCCAAATCGTTCCATCCTGGGGGTTCCTCCCCAGAAAAGTTTTGGAAATTTGACCCTAAAAACAGGTTTTTAACTTGTTTTGGTAAACCAAAAAAGACCTGAAAAAGGCAAAAACCAGCAGACCTTATACAAAACCTTACAGAAAATTATTTATATAACATTTCAGAGAAAAGCAAATTAGAAATTATCAAAAAATGTATTTATTTCAAATTTCTTCGCGGAGCCCCTGGAAATGCTTGGCGGAGCCCTAAGGGCTCCGCGGAGCACAGTTTGAGAACCGCTGGTCTAGCTCTAGCAGCCCCCCAAAACAGCTCTCGATTTCAAAAGAAGTAACTCTTAGGAAAACAAAATTTACTGATATACAGATTTCTGTATGAATCCTTTGTTCATGCATCTCGGGCATAATGATAAAAAAGTGATAGCTTTAATATTCAGAAATTTAAAACAAAGATTTACATTGTACCTAATGATAAAATGTAATTGGTTAACAAAATATTCCATATATACCGGGGTGTATATAGGAGGGGCGAGGGGGGCCTGCCTCCCCCCCGGAAATTCGGACTACGTATAACAAAACAAGTTAAAACCATGTTATTTAGGGTCGAATTTCCGAAATTCTTCTGGAGGAGGACCTCCAAAACCCCCTATTTTACTTGAAACTTTATTATTGTCAATTTTTATAATAAGTTCGTTAAAATTAAAATCCTACCTAAAAATGAATGTCCAAAATTTGGACAATGATTAACCTAAACGAGTTAAAAAAAACGGTTTTTAAGGATTACATTTCACAAAATCTTCTGGGGAGGAAAGACCCCCAGACCCTTCTATTGTACTTGGATCTTAATCTCTGTAATGCAAATGCAATCTCTGCTCTGTAATGCAAATTATACCTAAAAATGTTTTTAAAAGCTACGTTAAGCTGTTAATTATGCATAGGAGGGGCTGAGGAATAATTTTGGACCCCTCCAGAAATAAATTTCTATATACACTACTGCATTTATGCTTTTATTTCTAGAAGCAGTAGGTTTTATGTTATTTGTTTTTTATACCTCGAAAAATTTATTTTGGAAAAGGGCTCCGCAAAGAATTTGTCTCTAGAAAAGGGCTCCGCGGCATAAAAAGTTTGAGAACCCCTGGAGCTAGACCATATGTCAGAGTTACATATCGAAATTTATTTACACAGGGGACCCAAAATCATTCCTTATCCCCTCTCATGCCATAGGATCAATGTAGCTTTTTATATATTTTTTGGCAGAATTTGCGTCTTAAAGAATTTAATATAAGAAAAGTTTTGAGTAGTTAATTTCCACAAATTCTTTAAAAGAGGGGGGAATTTGACTCTACTAAAATGGAAATTTGACTCTCTAAAAACAGGTTTTCGTTTTGTTTTGGTACATCTACTCCGAAATTTGGATATACATATTTAAGTAGGATTATGATTTTGCTGAACTTAATAAAAAAAGGTTCCGAGTAATAAAATTGCGTGGTGGGGGAGTGGGGTTTCTCGGTGTGCTCTGCGCTGGGCCGTTTGGGCGTGGCCGTTTCAGCGGCAGAAATAAAATGAAAGTAAATAGAAATATCATAATTCTTCTAAAAATTAGAAGAAAAATTTGGTGCCGAAACGGACCGGCGCCCAAATGACCAGCGCCGAATCGTCCCATCCCGGGGGTTCCTCCCCCAGAAAAGTTTTGGAAATTTGACCCTAAAAACAGGGTTTTAACTTGTTTTGGTAAACCAAAAAACACCTGAAAAATACAAAAACCAGAAAAAAACTATAATCAACAGAGCTCACTTCATTGGAAGCTATCCACACCAAATCCACTTAAATTTAAGGGCGATTTTAGAGTTCTAAAAACTTGGGTAGGAAGGAGCAAAAGTAAGTTCTTAACAAGAACACCTAGCAGAAAGTTATATAACATTTCATTTCAGAGGAACGCAAGTTAGAAATTGAATCGTCAGTTTGAAGAAGGGAATAAGTCCAAAAAATGACAAATTGACTTTTGGTGCTCAAAACAATCTCCAAGCTTAACTCTACACATGGGTGAAAAGAGGGGAAAAATAACTAACCACTATAGGGAGATATCACCCCTAAGTCCATTCATTGTATTTTTTAAGTTTATTAGGAATTAAAGTTAATTTGTCTTTCTTTTCATATTTGTGCTGTAAACTAAGTTAAAATAAAATTTTCTCTTAATTTTAATTTTTTTCAAACTTTTTTTTTTGCAGGGAATTTTTGACTCCATTCATATTCACTCACTCCATTGATACTGCCTCAATGGGCCTTGTGCCATAAAAATCAAACCAACCAACCAACCAACCATTGATACTGCTTTAATAACTCAGTTTCACTATAATTTTGAATTTTATTAGTCTTGTTCTTTTTATTTCACCCTTCTGTGGTGTAAACTAAGGAGAAATATAACTTAAAAATTAATTTAAAGGTTTTTTAAAGATTTTTTCATCAGAAAAATTTTATAAGGTGGAAGAAGGGAATAAGCCCATCAACTTATCTTGTCTGTAAAATATTTTTGATTATACTTATATTTGTGTTGATGATTGCTCTGTTTTTTAAATAGGGTTTTGAACTTCCTGTATAAATTTGGTGGTTATACAATGAAAATTCCATTACTTATACAGTTTTTTCGATTATCTCAAAACTTGGTTTTTGAACTTATTCCCTTCTTCCAACTGACGATTCAATTACGTATTTCAAATTTCTTCGCGGAGCCCCTGGAAATGCTTGGCGGAGCCCCAAGGGCTCCGCGGAGCACAGTTTGAGAACCGCTGATCTAGATCAGTGGTCTCCAACCCCCGGTCCGCGGACCGGTGCCGGTCCGTGGGTCAAATGGTACCGGGCCGCCGGCCGACCTTTCATTGAAAATTAATTTAAATTCCTAGGTTTATATTCCAAATTAATGAATGAAATGAATTATAAATCACTTTATATTTATTTTTTGGTGTAACTGTATTTTATTTTGAAGAAAGCATGTTTAAATACAATTAAATTAAAATTAACAAATCCAAATAATCTAGAATGTAAACAATCAACACCCCCCCCAGCGGGCCGAGGTAAAATTATCATACGTTGACCGGTCCGTGGTGGTAAAAAGGTTGGGGACCACTGATCTAGATGATTTATTCGTTATTCGTTATCTGTAGTTGCACGAATAAATTTTGCCCAACACTGCCGTAGACACAGTATTGTTTCAAGAGGGGTTTTTGACCATTAATGAAATTAATGTAAAAGTTTTGTGGGTAGCGTGGAAACAATGAGGGTTTTTGTTTTTGTAATCCGACACTAAAAAGTAGTTTTTTGTTCTACCTCCCTTGGTGGGAGCGGTAGCTCTTTTATTAAATTTTGAATGAGTGCTGGCGAGTATATAGAAATCTATTTTGGGAGGGGCCTAAAAATGTTTTTCAGCCCCTTTTATCCATATTAATAGGTTCAATGCAGATTTTTAACACTTTTTTAGGTAGATTTTGCTTCCAAGAAAAACTTATATAAAAAAGTCTTTAGCAATAAAGGTTCAAGTTTCAAAGGGGGTCTGGGGGTTTTAAACTGTTTTTTGGTACACGTAAACCCAAATTTGGACATACTTCTTTAAGTAAAATTTTGATTTTAATGAACTTATTACAAAAAAGTGTGAAAGGTTTAAATACTAAAAGGGGGCCTGGCTGCCCTCCCCCAAAAAATTTTTGAAAATTTGACCCTAAGAACAGGGTTTCAAACTGTTTTTTGGTACACATAAAACCCAAATTCGGACATACATTTTTAGGTAGATTTTTGATTTTAATGAACAACTTATTACAATAATAAAGGTTTAAATACTAAAGGGAGGTTTGGGGTCCCTCCCCCAGAAAAATTTTGAAAATTTGACCCTAAAAAACTGAGTTTTAACTTAACTAACAGTAAAGTAAAAGTAAGTTCCTCAGGACTTAGGGGGGGGGCAGCTGCCCCTCCCTGCCTCCCCCTGGCTACACCCATGTCCGCTTGTAAATTTTTAAATCATCTGCAAATAAAAGACAAGGTTGAAAAAGTGCAGTGATATCATTTATAAACAGAAGAAAAAGAAGGGGCCCCAGAATCGATCCCTGGGGAACTCCGGAAGAGCTAGAAAAAACACCAGAGAAAACAGAGTTGTACTTTACGAAAAGAGACCTTTGAGAGAGATAAGAACGTAACCAAAAGAGTAACTTGTGGTCAAAACCCATGTTGAAAAGTTTAAACAGCAAAATTTCATGATCAACGGTGTCAAACACCTTACCGAAGTCAGTGTAAATGACGTCTAATTGATTGCTGATTCACCTGCAAGGCATCTGAAATCTCCTTATTTAGAACGAGAAGATTAGTCGCAGTGGATCGTTTTTTAAAAAAAAACATGCTGGTTAGGAGAAATGATCTGATGCAAAATTTCCTTTCAAGAAAGGAAATTTTGCTGTGAATAACTAATTAAAAAATCTTTGCAAAACAGGATATAATGGCTATAGGTCTGTAATTTTTTACATCCGATCTTTTACCCTTTTTGTAAACAGGAATGATTTGGATGACTTCCATACATCAGGGAAAGAGCAAGAACGAAGAGAGAGGTTGAGTAAAATGATTAAAGGGTAAACAAAGCTGTCTACATTAGCGCTTTAATAAGGTAAGGAGGTATTAAGTCAAGGCCACAAGAACCAGTACCTCTCAATCTTTTAATACAATTTACAATGTTATCATGGGAGACATGGCTTACCTTAACTAGATCAATAGAGTTAACACCCATAGTAGTATCAAAATTATAACTATTTTTCCCATCATCAGAAGCACTATAAACACAAGAGAACCTTTATTTGAAATAACCGATTTTATTTTCTGCCATAGGGTCAAAAATTATTCTAGTCCTACTCAAAAGTACCGTCAGAACATGAGAGTATTTTTTTTCTTATTTTTGGAAAGGGTAAATTCTGACATAGTTATATTTGAATGCATAAAAATTACTTCAAATGGGAGACAAAATAAAGGGGAGGATTTTTTACCCCATATAAAACGTAATGTTGGTAATTATTATTTGATTTTGATTTTTGTTAGTAGTAATTCTTTAGTGGTTCATACAATGTTGTGATGTTTTGTTTTCTTTTTCCCCTTTTTTGAAATAATATTTCAATGTATAAAAATTATTTCAAATGGGAGAAAAAATAAAAGGAAGTATTTTTACCCCATTGAAAACCTAATGTTGGTAATTATTGTTTGATCAAGTAAAGTACAATCCAAACCTCATTCAAAATGTTCATTTTGTAACATATTTCTCTGCTGCAATGAAAAAAAGGAATGTTTTCATGGTGGGATGGGACACCATGACTTGGGGTGGGATGGGACATACCCAATTCCTCTCAATTCACCTAGTTTTCTAGAAAAACAAACAAAACATTTCACCTGCTTCCTCATCTTCCGTAATGTGCTCCTCCCATTCTGATACATGTGCGCAAGATTCATCTGGGATTTATGTGTTCATAACAGTCATAATAACCAATAACAGTCATCATGACTAAAACATGTAAACAAACCCGATCACTTCCGGTTCAAACCGGAAGTAAAGGCTACCTTCTGAAATACGGTGAATACCTAAATACAAGCAATTGCATACAATTCTTTAGATATCTTTTTTTTGTAACTGTTTAGTATTGCAATTGAAAAAATATTTTTTTAGATTATAAAGAAGAATTTTAACTATTTTGTATTTTTCACTTGTTAGATTTTTCAAAGTAAATACAGGGTAAAATAACTGATGGGTTCTTACGTATTATGTTGTCGACCGTGCCGCTGACTCATAAAACCTTATCAAATCCTATTGACTGTTCTATTACTGAACCGCTGAATTTAATGGCTGCTGTAAAGTCGACGGTATAATACGTAAGTACCAAATGATGTTTTTGTAATAAATCTTTGAAATGTGTAAAATACTTCCATCTTTGTGATTTTTAATCATATATTTAAAAATTAATCATAAATTTTAATTTTTAAAACAATGTCCCATCCCATCCCGGCACCGGGGTGGGATGGGTCAGTTTCAGACTTACTTTAATTCGTTTATAAATCTTAAGTTTTATTTGCTATCACATTGGTTGTATTTTTAAACATGTTAAAATGTTTCAAGATGTTATTTTGAAATTTTCAAATTTATACAAGGAAAACTGAATTTAAAAAAAATATTCTTGTAAAAAATGTCCCATCCCTCCCCGGTTTCCACTATTAGAAATAGAAAAAAGTTTATTGTTTTGGGCGTTTGCCCGTTAACAAATAACACAAACCAGTTGGTCGACTTAATTTGTATTTTATATAGTTTTCAGGGGTGGGACAATTCTTTATTAGTTTATAGTGGGGAAAGTGGGTGCTATTCTCCATCATTGAAAAATCTCGTTGTAGGCATTGATCTCGACAAGTTTGTAACATATTAGGTAGATAATAGGAAGCCAGGTCAGGATTTTGAGATGTCCAAATAAAGTTAAATCCCAGGTTTTCAATAATTTTTTTGACGGTCTCCACTATTAATCTGGTTAAAATTTCGGGACCGGTATCGTTCTCTCCAAGGTGGAAAAAGAGCGATTCTCATGCTTCTCTGGAGGCTTTGCCCGTAGTTATGCGTTATCGAGAATGGTACCGTTCTCGAAATTTTTACATTAATAATATCCTAAAAATTTTATGAGTGAAAGGCAAAGCTTAACTGAGAGCGTGTTTATTTGATTATTCTTAATATTTTCCGTACTCAGGTCTCATAAATTCCAATCAAATGCTGCGAAAATAGTTGTAAAAAATAATAATGGAAGAGAGCTTTCAAAATTAGCTGCTTTTGGAGTTTTATAAAAAATATATTTCAAATATCACAATGTTTGAACGTCACTCTAAAATAAACATCTAAATAGAAACGCATAAACAATTGACAAAAGAATATCTACCTAAATTAGTTGTATGTAATCTTATTAAACATTTTTTTTGAAAGCAGGGCGAATTCCGCCAGTGTGCGTTTGTTTGTTTTGATTGGATATTTACTTACTGCCAGTTTCAACTTTTCATTTTCCTTACTTACATATCACGGGTACTCTTTATGTCTTTCTCAAAATTACTGCCTCATAATTGTTTAAATTCAATATAATCTTGCTTCAACAATAATTTATCCAATAATTTATTATTTAAAATTTTATTCAAAAAACTATCCAGTTCTGGTAAAATTTAATAAATGTACCCGTTAACAAGAAGCAACTAAAACCTCAATTTCATGACGAAATTATTTACCATATGTGCGTGTGTTTTTCGTTTTTGGTTTTTCAAACAATTCCAATGCCTCCGCTCTTTCGGCGTGGAGTAAAAATTGCCTCACAAAAATCTAGTTTCCCTGACAAAATAACGGCTAATTTGTTTTTAAAGGTGTAAGTTTGTTCACATTTTGTAATTCCTACTTAATTTGAACTTAAAAAACGTATTTACTTTTTAGTACCTTGATGGCTTCCGTTGATACATTTCATTTTTAACTTTCTATAACAGATGTTATTTGAATTTCTGTCTCTCGATTGTTTTGAATTTGGTTTGGTCTTATGCAATATGTTTATCTTAAAAGTTGGCCTTAAGTTAATGCTTAAATTTCGGTGTTGTATATTCTGATTGCAGTGTTAGTGTAAATGTAGATTATAAACCTTGTTTTGTTTAATGCTCTATTTAGAATGCTTCAAATAAAAATTTCAGAAATTAAACTTCGGTCTTAAAAGCAGTTGAGATTCTTTACAACGATAAATCCGGCTTAAACTATTTCTGATAAAGATCAAAATCCAAGGCTAACCAGTTCCAAACTTTCCCCCAACTTGCCAAGTATTCTATTTTCATATTTTTCCAATAGAAAATTATAGTTACATTTAACTCTAACATTCGCAATTTTAACTTCTAGGTAGGGTCTATTTTTATTTATTTATTTTGTTAGTTTTTAATTTTATGGTGTCTGGTTAACTAAAAAATATTTTGTGACTGATCAGATACTGTACAGCCTAACCATGATATGGAAATCAATAAATTGGTAAATGGAATTAACTAACTTCTGGAAGGCACAATATCTGTGCAATGGGGTGCAGGGTTTCATCTAGAACAGTGTTTCCCAACCTTTTTCGGTCCATCGCCCCACCATAGCCTTTCTAAATTTTTCATGCCCCCTATGAAAGATAACACATAAATTTTTGCCCTTAAAATGTTATTCAATTTAAAAACTTAATTGGTTGATTAAAAAATAAGTCAGGTTTAGAAAACTATTGGGTTAATGAAGCGAATCCGGGCTGCAGATTTTCACTGCCAAATTTGGAGATAACAATTCAATGGTCGGATGCCATCGTTTTTCCACTTGGCGACAAAAAAAATCGCCAAATTCAGCTGCAGCCCAGATTCGCTTCATTTACCAACTATTGAGTCAATTTTCAAACACGAAATGGAGAACTTAAATTTGTAATACAAAAACATTAGTGAAATGAATTTTTATAATGTTGTGCTCTGGAGGCCATTAGAACAAAAAAAATAACAATAATAATTTAAAGATTTAGTAATAAATGCTTACAAAGTTGTAACAAGGTTAAAATGAGATCTTTGCAAAGCGATAAGGGGACATCCATAAATTATGTGATGCGTTTTTTCCAAAATATGTACCCCCCTCCCCCCTTGGTGAGATTTTGCCGGACCCCCCCTCCCCCCCAAGTGAGATTTACCTACAACTTTTTTTAAATAATTTGCAGTACCTTATCTGTGTGTATTCCTTTCTCATACTTAAAATAAAAAAAATCGTATAATTTCTAACTTAAAAAGTTGACGTAAGATTTTAATCGACCCCCCTCCCCCCTTGGTGAGGTTACAACTTTTTCCAGGTCCATGTACAATCCCTCTGGGGAGGAACCCCAATTTTCAGGGGATGTTGACGCCAATGCTCAGGGCCAACCTCGTTCCAGATTTTGGCTCAATTTCAGAAAACGCCAAAACTGAGGGAGCAGAAATGGTACTATGTGTCCTCCCGTCACACAGAAAACTAGCCCAATTACAAAACATAGTGCTCTGATATTTTGCAGTCATTCTCATTAAGTTTTTACCTTTCAGAAAATTACAAGATGTCAAAGAGAAATCAACCAGAATGGAAATCTCCTGAATCTTCTAATAAAAGTAGATTGAGATTGTACAACAGTCTGACTCGAAATAAAGTGAGCTTTTTTCTTAAATTCCCCTTCAGTGCTAGAAAATTAGTTGTTTGTAATTTAGGGTACTTTCGTATTAGCCCGTCCATTGTTTTCGCCAAAACGCGCCAAAATACGGGATTTCATCAGAATCGCCGAAAAACACATTTTTTAACATCAGAAACATCTTTATAACATCAGAAAATAAAAAATAAAAGTTTCATGTGGTTGGGGGGGGGCTGTCGCCCCCCAAACCCTCCCTGCCCTAACTATAACCAAACTCTTTGTGGGGGTAATCAGACACAGTAAGGATTCAGAAAAAGGGGAATCAGTATTCTTGGATGAACCAAAACTATGGAAATCACTCGGTAAGAGCATAAAAATAACTTTTTTAGCACTAACTTATTATTTGTCTACGGTCGCTTGGCGAAGAAAAACCGGTTTCTCAGCATTGTGGAAGGCAGAGAAAACGGTTTTCCTCCGCCTTCCGACGGTAGACAAATAATACTTGCAAAATGGTCAATCCTACCACCGGCGTGCATACGCAAAACATTGAAAGACTGGGGCTCGGCGAAGTGGCGCAACAAAGTTCACCGTGGAACGACACGAAAGCATTTAGACTCCTACCTTTCAGATGCAGTCTTTGTTCTTACCTTGTAAACACTGTTGAATTTACGTTCAAAACAACCTGCGTGGTGCGCACGCATTATTTCAATTTCACCCATGGGCTTACCGATTCAAATTGCGCACGCTTGCGTCAGCGATCAGAACTAGCGCGATTTCACTACGTTTTCCAGGGTTACCAGAATCAACAGTAGTGTTGTGGGGTTTACCAGACTTGGCGACTTATCACCCCTGTTGGCGAATGGACGGGCTAATACGAATGTACCTAAATTTCTTACCGATTATGTTATTGTACTACTTGGAGGCCATTTAAATATTAGTAGTTAATAATGTTTTTGGTCATTTTGATTCAATTCTGTTAACGTTCCCGCAAAATATCGCCATGCTCTTTTGCACACCATAAAGGTAGATATTAGTAAATATTTTCAAACTCATAGATTAAAATGTTTAAGTGAGATCCACAACTGTTCAGTTTATCAATAAAAATCAGAAAAATTTGTCAATATTTGAATATATGGTGTTCAAAAGAGCTTGGGGATATTTAGCGGGAACACTAACGGAATTGAACCTTCATTTTTGACCCCAGGGAATTCCAAAAATATTCATGGAAAAATGTGATTTTGTACGATGCGTAGCGTTTTCCAGCGTTTTTTTACATTGTGTTACATTTTTTACATTTTACCATCTCCGGTATTTAGTCAAATCAACGTAGCGGCACGGCGATACGTTCACGCGACTCGGCCTGTAAAGGCGCCTTCTCCTCGTTCGTTTACTGTATTACGGAAAAACGACTTTTATTGGAAGAAAGCCGTGTTCATGCTGTTCTTACCATGCAGCCCAAAGATAAGGAGAAGACTATTTTACGGGGCGTAATTGTCGGTAAAGTCGGCTTCTCGCCGTATTGTGTATTGTGGAAAACGGACTTGAGCTTTTTCATGGAGAGATATTCTTAAGTCAAAGATTTGCTTATGAAGTCTTATTTTATTGGTGCTCAAACTAAAATTGTTTTAAGTAGAAAAATTGAAAGAAACTTAATTTGAAAAATTGAATTACTCTGCTTAAGTCTTAATTTAAATTAAAAAATTTTATAGTTATAGTATGGTTGTGAGTGATAAGTAGTTTTTTTCCTCCAAAAAATATAACCTGATAAGATTTTCAGCTTATTTATGAAAATAAATAATGAAATTTCTTTACAAGGTATCTTTATACCCAAATATAATCTTTTACTTAAAATTGAAAGCTTTAATTTTTTCAGTTAAATTTCTGAATAATTTGATACTTTTGAGCATAAGCCTTTTAAAGTTAATTTTTACTGAAGGCTCCTGATTCAATTAAACATTTCTCAATTTTGGTTTTTCAGAATAATTTGAAGATCAAATATAATCTGACTTCAGTTTTCATTAAAATAATTTCATTTCGCAAAAATGCATCCCCAAAAATTAAACCTGGATCAAAACCCATTCTAGCCAGTGTATTGTAGAGTCATTTCTCAAATCTTGTATTCCTTTTACCTTTTGAGCTCTTGCTCAGTCTCAGAATTGGTCGAAGCTTTTCTAGAGAAAAAGAAAACGGTTTAGTTTTCTCAATGAGTAAAATCTGTAAATTAAATATCTAATTTTAAAATTAATGTATTATTCAACCAATTAATACTACTAAACTATAGAATATAATTTTTCAGTTTTTTTTATCAAGTTTATTTAATATATGGTATGACTAATAGGAAAATAAGAGTTCCATCTTATCACCAAAAAAAAAAAACTGACCGAACCTGGAAAATCAAAAAAATTGTCCTGGAAAACTCAGGGAATTCTTAGCTTAGAATTAAGTGGACACCCTGTAATATCAATTTACTAATTTGTATTGTAAAGCAAGCAATACTATTCCTTATAAAATGTTTTTATTACTTGTAGGAAATCTTCACTCCGCAATTCGGAAATAAAGTTTCATGGTACAGTTGTGGACCTACTGTATACGATGCAGCTCATATGGGACATGCAAGGTGTGTGTGGATTTAAAAAAAATTGATTATTACTGTACATTAAAATCACTTCCCATCACAGTCTAAATAATATTTGATGGATTTAATGGCTAATTTATCAGAAATTCTCTAAATCAATCTTTTCTAAACCCAGTGGCGTATATAGAAATTTATTTCGGTAGGGGCCCAAAATTATTTTTCACCCCCTCCCAAGCAAATTTATTACGTCCAATGTAACTTTTTATTAATTTTTTTTTAAAATTTACATCTAAAAACTTATATAAAAAGTTGTGAGTAATTTTGTTCCAAGTACCAAAGGGGGTTCTGGGGATCCTCCCCCAGAAAAGGAAATTTTTTGAAAATATGACTATTAAAAATTGGGGTACAGCTTTAGAATAAGTCCGCTTTTTGAACGGTCGCCAAGTTGGCGGTATTTCACGGCCGTGAAATCGTAGGTAAACATGGCGGCCGGGTATTTCAAATACGGCGGCCGGCGTCAAGGTTGCCAAAAGCGGACTTACTTTAAAGCTGTTCCAAAACTGGTTTTTAACTAGTTTTGGTACACCTAGTCCGAATTTTTGATTTATTTTTTTAGATAGGCATACCTGCCAACCGTTCCGATTAAATCATATTTGTTCCGATTTTTCACTGTTGTTCCGAAAATACGATTTCAGTACCAAATGTTCCGTTTTTACGTCCCCCTGTCCCGCCATTTTCGACCTACTCGAATTGTGCAATAATAAGGCGTTTAGTCTTAGTGAAAGGGTGTTAAGTCTAGTTCGTAAGAACAAGACTGACTCTCAGAGTTCCATGGACTCTGATACTCTGCATTGCTAGCTGCGAAAATAGTAATTCTCATCCATGCTATAATAAATCATTCAGTGCTGACCTTTTAAAAAGGGCAAAATCAGCTATACTTTTGTAGCACTTAATAAAGATTAATTTTTCTATTTTCCAAACAATGTTTGCTTATTTCACTGTTTCATTATATTAGTACTTACTAAGTATTTTTAAATCTTTCTGAGTTTTTATGTATGAAATTCCCAGTGTTTAACATCTTGAGTCATTTTTGATATTCTATTTGCAGAAATTTAAACACAGATAAAAGGAAAAAAATTAACTTTATTATATCCTAGTATAAATGTAGATAATTATTAGTCAGAATATAAAGGTATATAAAACACTTAGTCCTCTTAATAACCATAAGATATCTTAGATAAGAGATAAAAGTTATGAATTACAAGCTCTTTTTTAATAATATTCTTTAACCCATTCAAAATGTGTCGTGCGTGTTGTTCCTATTTCTGTTTCTGAAATGTTGGCAGGTATGGATAGGATTTGCATTTGGGTGAGCTTGAAATAAAACAAGTTGAAAATAATTGAGTTCCAAGTAGAAAAGAGGATCTGGGGGGTCTTCCGACAGAAAATTTTTGGAAATTTGATCCTTAAAACAGGATTTCTACAAGTAGGATTAGAAATTTGATGATCGTATTATAAAAAGATTTGAAATAGTAAAATTCCAATCAGAAAAGGGGGTTTGAGGGTTCTCCCCCAGAAAATTTTTGGAAATTTTTCCCTAAAAAACAGGGTTTTAGCTTGTATTGGCACACCAAGTCTGGATTTCGGGGGCCTTGCCCCCCCCCTTATATACGCCACTGTCTAAACCTGTTTCTCAAATCTAATGGGTTCACATTCCTTATATTGTAGGTCATACATTTCATTTGATATTCTCAGACGGATCTTATCAGAATACTTTGGTTATGATGTGTTTTATGTCATGAATATTACAGACATTGATGACAAAGTAAGTTTATTTACCACTTTCAGATATTTTTATGAAATAAAATTAAAAAATAGTACAAGTACATTGTTGAAAATCTTTGAAAAGATTTCTGTTTCTATTTTAAATAAAAATTACTCTTCAATAGATTATCAAGCGCGCAAGGCAAAATTTTTTATTTGAACAGTATTATAAGAACAGTTCAGATGTAGGAAAGGTTATTTCTGATGTCCAAGAATCACTGGAGGTATGTTGTCTTAATTTTATAATATAAATTTTTGCTAATGCCGAATATAGCAATAAAGCATATTTAAATAAAGATATAATGGCCAATTTCAGAATAAATTTAAGAGATTGTGTAATGGTAAAATAGTAGTGCATTGTAACTTTTTGAATGCTATGTATTTAGTTATGAGTTTTACCAATTTATTTGAATTACAGTTTTATCCATTAGAAAAACTTCATTCACCTGTTAAAACCAATGTAATCCGTACTGTAAATTCAATACTCTTATTTCTTATTTATTAATATCTTTCAAAACATCTCCACATATAATTGTTTTTACTTTTCATGACTCAATTTTTTAAAAATTGTGAAATTTTAATCATACAATACCTGTTAATTTGTTTACTCTAGCATTACAAATCTCTATTGGAGAGAGCTGAAGACCCTGACAAAAAGACTATGTATGAAAATACTATTCAAAAAACTGAAAATAGTATCAAGAATGCAGAAAACTCATTGTCTTCAGATGCAGAAAATCAAACAGTAAATAAACTTTATAAAACCTTCAAGGTGTATTTTTTAAAGAAGGCAATAAATTATGTGCACTTGAAATTAAGAGTGAAAAGTTTAGTATTTATTCGCCGTTATATTTGAAATGAGTTGTGGTGGGTAAATACAGTGACACTTGTCTGGAGCGACCATATTGTTCCTAGAAAAATCGTCATTTTAAAGTGGCTTGTTGCTTAATAAGGGTAAACAATAAATTGCTTCCCAACTTGATCAAACCCTTTTTCTAAATATTATGGATAAAATAAACTGTTGGATTATTTTTCAATAAAATATAAAAAATTAGGACAATAATTACATTATTTATGCCACCTGTTTTAAGTCAGTAAAGTTTAATTTCTATGATGATATTTTTAAATAACTGTGTGAGATAATTAAAAAATATTTTTTGTTCCAGATTCTGGAGGAGCTTATGAGAAATAGTAAAGACACTCTAAGTGAATGGCTAGATAAGCTACAATCTCATACTGAATATGATAATTCTATTTTCTTTTCCTTGCCCGCTTTCTGGGAGGAAGCTTTTTATAAAGATATGGATGCATTAAATGTATGTAATATTTGTGCATAATTAAAAATATCATCCAATTAGCTATGGAATTTCACTGAGAAATATTGTGTCCAGAAAATTATTTATTACTAGCTGTTATACCCGGCCTTGCACGGGTGGGGTGAATAAATTAATTTTTTAAATATTTCTTAAAATACATTTATAATTTTGTAAATTAGCAATATTACAAATCATCCCGGTATCCCAGGCGCCTCTTTCCTATCCCAGTGTGTTCCCGGTAATCTTATCCCGGTGGTCACGGTAATTTTTCTAATCCCGGCGTTCCCGGTAATTTTCCTATCTCAGTGTTTACGGTAATTTTTATATTCCGGTATTCTGGGTGTCTTTATGGTAAATTTCCTATCCCAGTGTTCTCGGTAATTTTTATAACCCGGTAATTTTTCCATCCCGATGTTCTCGCTAATTTTCCAATCCCGGTGTTCTTGTCACTTTTTACAATCCCGATGTTCATGATAATGTTTAATATCTTGGTGCCTTTATAAAATAACCAATTTGTAACCATAGTAAAAAGTCTGGTAAATTAGTAAGTCTAGTGAACAAATTAACAAATTTAAAACCAGTGTTTAAAACTAAACTAAAAGATCTAGTAAATGAAAAAGTCTAGTGATCTGTCTCATTTGAAACAATGTTTTATTTTTAACTCGTTGTAATGACTGGTAAAACAGGTTTTCAAACACGGTAAAATAAGTGAAAAAAAGCAGGAAAAACGGGAAAAAAAGAATGAAGGACTGATTTTCTCTTTATAAATTATAGCCCATGTCCTATTCTGATGTATCAGCTACATTATGGTAGAATTTCATTAAAATCCATTCAGTAGTTTTTGCGTGAAAGAGTAACAAACATCCAGACAAACATTCACAATTATAATAGTAGTAGGATATTACTTAAAGAGGGATTAGAGCAAATATTTAATGGATGTTTTAATATTTTGATTGGAGTTATTGAAGCAATTGATGATATCTTAGAAATTTAATATTAAGGTAGCATTAGAAAAATTGATTCTTCAGGTATAATTCAACCAGAAAATTTGATTTCAGCTTTAGACTTGACTAATGTCTTAAAATATTGCAAAGGGATAAAAACAAATGTAAAACACCCCTATAGAAATATTTCTATCACTTAAGTTAAGGGATAACTAAAACTGAGATATTTTATGGAAGACAAAGTACATTTGATTGAATAAATTTTTTACTGTTACCTTAATTGACTTTTATCTTGGAATTTTTAAAATTAACTTTTGAAGACTTTTTTTTGAAAACTTTTCTATTTATAACCCTTAATTTTCTCAGTTTTATAAACAAATCTATCTATAATAGATGAAAATTTTACTATCATATTTTTATTCACTTTTAATTTTTTATTTTAATAAAATTTACTTTTTTAAATACTTTTCTAGGTACTTCCCCCAGATGCTGTAACCAGAGTAACTGAGTATATACCAGAAATCCTAACTTATGTTGAGAAAATTATTGAAAATGGTTTAGCGTAAGTTACATCTTGCATATTAGAGTTTTTTCTTTTTAAATTTGAGTTCACAAGGTGGTAGTTTTGTTTTTATTTTTTCTTCTTTTAAAGGTATGAATCAAATGGATCTGTGTACTTTGATACAATGAAGTTTAATCAAATGCCTAACCATAGCTATGGAAAATTAGTTCCTGAAGCTGTTGGAGATTTGAAGAAATTACAAGAAGGGGAAGGTGAAAGTTGAATTTAGCTTCTATTCTCGCTTTTAGCTGCAATGTATGAAAACCAAACGTCTGTAAAATAAATTGCAATTTGGATTATCTGTTTGTTAATTTAAATTTCAATTCCTGGGTTTTTACTTTCAAAACAACCTCCTTTCATCTTATACTATAGTCAATTTGACCAGACTTTATAATTGTTAGATTTCTCTTTGCTAATTTTTAAATCTGTCTTTTTGCTTTTTTTAGATAACTACATTTATTGTATTTCTCTTTTCCCCTTCTTTAACTAATTCTTTTTTCAATTTTAGGGGATTTGAGTGTTTCTCCTGAGAAACTTGGGGACAAGAAAAGCCCTAGGGATTTTGCTCTGTGGAAGTCCTCAAAACCAGGGGAACCTTCTTGGGATTCTCCATGGGGAAAAGTAAAAACTGTGCTTCTGGTCATTTTCAAATAACTAAACCATACTCTTGTTATTCCAAAGTTAAAAAGACAGAAGAAAATTTCGCAACAGCAAATATTTTATTGCTGACGTCATTGAATAACCTTGTATCTTTGATTTTGGGAATATATAGTACACTAAAGCGCTAGACCCGGCGTTGCCCGGGCACAGTAAATTTTCATATATACCTACTCCTACATGCATTTAAAACTTATCATCCTTTTCTAGTTAAGAAATTCGAACGGGCTTCGCCCGTTCAGAACACCTGTCATAATGAAATCTAAATTTCCCTGTGACCCTCTCTTGTGATTGACACTGCATGCAAACCCAATAAAAATGATTACTCAAGATAGTAACTTCGGTACACTTGTTAATGTAAGAAATCTACAAACTATGTTTTAAAACTACGTAAGAATGTTTATAGTGTACAAAACGCATAAACAATGCATATTAAATTCGTTCATCGCATTGCCCTCCGATAACCACCGTGAGCAAGTTTTGTGAAATGGAAATCTACACTCATAAAGCAAAACATAATAAAATAATCAGAGTCGAAACGAATAAAAGAATCTGTAGGAACGAAAATGGAATAAAAATACACAAAGCAATCAATGCATCAAAAAGCGCTCTTAAAAAAAACGCCATTCGTTTGCCGGCGCCACGCCTCGAAATCATTCCAAGAGGAAAGGAGATTTTTGTAGACCAATTAAAAGCCCGAAACGCACACAGACAGTTTCCGGGTTTCTATTTTATATATTAAGATATGCAGGATTCATTTCCTCGCCAAGCAGATTTTTAGGAACAACTAATAGAATTGCATTTCAATAAGCTGTTAAAAAAACAGGTGTTCCAAAGGCTCCCACAAAAAGACCAGTAATTATTTTACTGTAATGTTATCACAATTTAGATAAATTTGAGAAGGGCTCTACTCCCAGCTTGCAGACAACTTAGCAGGTGTAGCTCTAATGGAATGTTTTCAATTATTTATGAAATGAGGGTAGAGTTAAAACACTATTTTTTAATTAAAATTACCAAAT
The DNA here is from genome assembly GCA_024610705.1 of Tetragnatha versicolor. NCBI lineage: Eukaryota > Metazoa > Arthropoda > Arachnida > Araneae > Tetragnathidae > Tetragnatha > Tetragnatha versicolor. The sequence goes on along the minus strand of JANDEH010000011.1, from coordinate 21,074,420 downwards.
ATTTTCTGGGAGAGCATCTCCAAGCAAAAAACTAGGATTTCCCCACAAAATTGAAAAAGCCTAAGCAAAACTCCTTTACCAATGTCCAACATTTTTACAATTCCTTCAGTTTGATATTTTCTTTTGATAATTTGTGTAATTTTTTAAGGATGAGTTGCATTTGTAGGTAGTAATTCTTAATAATTTTAAATTTTTGATCAAGCAGGTATATTTTATTTTATACCCTGATTTTAATAGACTTATGATAGTTATTTCCTGTTATTTTTAAAATATGTATTGTAATAAGATATTTTTAAGGGTTTTGTAAAGCTTCAACATATTGTTTCAAGGGTTCTGTTAAGGTGAAGGTTGAGATACACTGCTCTAGATTCCATCAATATGCAATACAAGGTTATTCAATGACACCAGTGGTATGCTGTAGTAAAAATAATCTCCTGATATATTTCTATTTGATGGTAAAGTATCTATTAAATGTGAACCATTTGGTTCCAAGTATAAAAATCTTTAAATGCTCTTAATGGTTGCATTACAGTGTTCCTAATATCCTTTCATTTTTAAGCAGTAACACTTAATGGACATTTCAAAATGTGATATGATTTGAGGATTTTCTTTGTTGATGAAATTACCTTTAGCTCATAATATACAATTGTAACAGGTTCATATAAAATCATGTAAATAATGACTGAATATTTATCCATAGTTTTAATTACTAACTCCATTGTAAGAACTTTTTATTGTGAAGTATAAGATGCTTCTGCTCAGTAATATTTCAAATATTCAATTATTTTAAGGGAAGGCCAGGATGGCATATTGAATGCTCAGTAATGGCCAGTGCTCTTCTGGGGGAATCCATGGATATCCATACAGGAGGTGTTGATCTCAAGTTCCCCCATCATGATAATGAGTTAGCTCAGTCTGAGGTATGTATTATGATACCTTATGGTTTTAGGGTATTACATCATTATTGAACTTATTTTGTGCAGTCAAAAGTTTAATGCTGTAAATTTTCTGAAGTTTTATTTTTCTTTGTTATTAAGATTTATTTAGCATAGACTTACAGGGTGTCCGCTAACCCTGGAAACCGGGAAAACCTGGAATACTCAGGGAACTCGAAAATGCCCTGGAATACTCAGAGAATTACGAAAATATTCTGGAAAATGTGATTTTGTACGATAAGTAACGTTTTCCAGCGTTTCTTTACGTTGTGGAGTTACCATCTCCGGTAATTAGTCAAATCAACGGCATCCTAGCTCGCACGCGCATCGGCGTGATACGTTCGCGCGACTCGGCCTGTAAAGGCGCCTTCTCCTCGTTCGTTTACTGTATTACGGAAAAACGACTTTTATTGGAAGAGAGCCGTGTTCATGCTGTTCCTACCATGCAGCCTAAAGATAAGGAGAAGCCTATTTTACGGGGCGTAATCGTCGGCTTCTCGCATTTGTTGTATTGTGGAAAACGGACTTGAGCTTTTTCATGGAGAGACATTCTTAAGTCAAAGACTTGCTTATGAAGTCTTATTTTATTGGTGCTCTAATTAAAATTATTTTGAGTAGAAAAATTGAAAGAAACTTTATCGGAAAACTTAAATTTCTGCTTAAGTCTTATTTTAAATTTAATAATTTAATAGTTATAGTATGGTTGTGAGTGATAGGTAGTTTTTTCCTCCAAAAAATATAACCTGATAAGATTTTCAGCTTATTTATGAAAATATATAATGAAATTTCTGTATAAGGTAGTCTTTATACACAAATAGGATCCTTTACTTAAAATTGAAGTTTTAATTTTTCTCAGTTAAATTTCTGAATTATTAGCCTTTTAAAGTTAATTTTTACTGAAGGCTCCTGATTATCAATTAAACATTTCTCAATTTTGTTTTTTTTAGAATAATTTGAAGATCAAATATAACCTGACTTTAGTTTTCATTAAAATAATTTCATTTCGCAAAAATGACCCCCAAAAATTAAACCTGGAGTACACCCATTCTAGCCAGTGTATTGTAAAGTCATTTCACAAGTCTTGTATTCCTTTTGAGCTCTTGCTCAGTCTCAGAATTGGTCGAAGCTTTTCTAGAGAAAACTGTTTATTTTTCTCAATGTAACAATGTGAGTAAAACATCTGTAAATTAAATGTCTAATTTTAAAATTAATGTATCATTCAACCAATTAATACTAATCTATAGAAGATATTTTTTCAGTTATTTTTTATTAAGTTTATTTAATATATGGTATGAATAGAAGGAAAATAAAAGTTCCATCTTGTCACCAAAAATAAAAAAACGCCTTAAAGCTTTAGTTTGACCGAACCTGGAAAATCAAAAAAATTGTCCTGGAAAACCTGGAAAACTCAGGGAATTCTTAGCTTAGAATTAAGTGGACACCCTGTATTAACTAGAAATTTTCATGACGATTTTATTGGGTTTTGTCCTTGTAAGATAAATGAACTTCTTTCTGGGATCGCAATTGGCTTTTCTTGTTAACCTTATTTTTTAATTTCCTTTTTTACTTTACTTTTACTATAAAATTTATCACTGTCATGATTATTTTTGAAATGCAAATGAAGTTTTTGCAGGTATTGTTTAGCTATTAAACCTTGTTGCGGAATTATTATTGTGCTAATAGTTTGAGGCATTCACTACTAAAAAAATAGTATTCATCAATGAAATTAGAGATGGATGAAACATAATTTAACCTTTAATAATGTAATAATAAAGAACCTGTCAGTGTTATATCCTTATTTCATTCAATTTTTGATCAATGTATTATTTTATCAAAAAGTTTTAAAAACCTTTAATTTTTTATAGTTTTGAATTTAAAATATTAATAATCTTTAATTCTTACTTTGATTATACCCTTGTATATGAACTAGAATGTTTTTATTGATACTTTCTAATCACTCACTTCACTCTTTTGAACTTATTACTACCTGTGATTGAAAAGAAAGAAAGCATATTTAGTTCTCAGTTTTTAATTATGTGTTAGAATAGGGAATATTTCAAGTGACTAGCAGACATGAACAGGTTCTAGTCTTTTTAAACATAAAAAAATCTAATGGTACATTAAATGGTGTAAAAACTTAACTATAAAAGTTGTTTTGTTTCATGCTTGTAAGTATATAAAATATTTTAAGCTATCCTTTTCCCCAGGCATACTTTAACAATGATCAATGGGTCCGTTACTTCTTACATTCCGGGCACTTAACGATTTCTGGTTGCAAGATGTCCAAATCCCTAAAGAACTTCATCACTATTGATGAAGCCTTACAAAAACACACTGCCAGGCAAATTAGATTGGCATTCCTTCTACATTCTTGGAAAGACACATTAGACTACAGCCCTCAAACTTTAGATATTGCCTTACACTATGAAAATCTTATCAATGTAAGTAGTAATCTTTTTGTGTTTGACATATTGCTTTTTTAAAGTTTTGCTATAGTTTTTGTCTAATCTCTTATGAAACAAATTAAATTGAAAACAAATTTATAAGCGGAATCGCATAAGTGTAGTGCTAACATAACTTAAATACTAAGTAAGCTATTTTTTTATTTTGTTTGCTACTTTTATTCATAGGAAATCGCTTATTGTTATCAATCGGATAATGTTATCAGTTTAATATCAGACAAATGCGATCACATTAAGCGGTTTCGACTGTATAAACTATAAAATAACTGACTATAAAATTTCTGCCTTTTTACCTATTGATACATTCATCCATTTTTTGAAATAAATGTAATAATGAATAATGAGGTATTTTTTCATCACTTAGGAATTTTTCCTGAATGTAGAAGATACTATTGAAGATCTCCCTAACAAGGGAAGAGAAGCATTCCAAAAGTTGGGTCTAGAGGAACGTAATTTGTATTCTGTGTATGTATTCCTTTTAAGTTAAATTTGTTTGCAGAACTTTGAACTTTAATAACTATTTTTAATAGGGAAAACTTTTAAAAATCAGATCAATTGAAAGGAGAATTTCACCATTTATTGCTGGTTAAGCGGACAATAGGTGTAATCTCACAACTCTCAAGCGTCACCTCCAACCATGGACCGGTTTCGTCCTTGTTAGGACTCATCACAGAGTTCGTACAGGGCCTTGAAAACCTTGAAAGTCCTGGAATTTCAAATTTAATTTTCAAGGCCTGGAATGTCCTAGAAAAAGCAAATTTTTGTACTAAAGTCCTGGAAAATCCTGGAATTTTAATTTCTAAAAGGCTGAATAGATTTCAGGGTATCAACTTATTATGTTTAAGTCCGAAAATCCTATGACGGTCCGGAATTTCAATGAAAAACCTCAAATTTTCATACGTTTCCAGACGTTTGCCTGTAAAGTTGGCATTTTGACGGTGTGAACAAGGGCAGGAAAAACAACAAGACGGTCGGTTCGTGATTGCGTTTTTCTTACTTCGCATAAAAATCCTTGGTTTTAAATGCTTGTTTTTGGAGAAGGCATAGGCGCCGACTCCATAGGGTTTGAGGGGGCTTGAGCCCCCCCAATGTTGAAAGTAGGGGGGCCAGGCCCCCCCAATATTTTCAATTCGCTCCTAATATTTTTAATTCGAGCATCCTCTCTGATTTTCTTCTGAAACGACGACCTCAAGCCTCGACCAGGAGGTTCAATTATTCATCCCACTTATCACTTGACTGCCAAAGTGTCCGGTGCTCTTCCGATTTCCAGGAAGCCATCTCCAGGAGGGAGTGGGCCTTCTTTTGTTTCTTATCAGAAGTTCCTCCGGCCAGGGTTCGATTGCGGAAGTGGGAGGAGGGTGATGCATTAAAACGTCAAAAAACGACCCCTTGTCGGTAAAATGAAAGCAAACGTTTGTAAAGTATTGCAGTCTCATATCGTTTTGTGAACCCTTAATTGTTCCTTTTTTCGTTATTGGCGTCCTATTCGACACCACACCCCACGTGACTGAGAAGGGAATGACAAATTTGCATTTTTGTAGAGGTCAGCTAGTTGAACTTTAGTTGTGGTGTTATTGAACGTCGCCGTTTTTCCTATCATAGTGCACTATTGCTGAATTGCATTAATAGTTTTTAAGTTTCCCAAAAAGGTAAGAATGATTTATACCTTTTCATTTGAAAAAGTGAAGGGAGCAAATATATACCGTTGATTTTGAAAGTACTATAAGTCCACGTTTTATTGTTTCGAGATATGTATTTAATGTTTTCCGTTTAATTAAATTAAAAAGTATTGCTCTATTTTTTATTGAATTATTTTATGTAGTTCTAGCTAGAATATGCTGCTTATATAAGAATGAAAATATGTTAGCGGTTGCGAGAGATAATAGGCTTGCAAGAATAAAAATAGCATAAAATTAGGGTAAAAAAAAGACAATATGACTTGTGCCTTTTTCAAAATGAACAAAATAAGCTCTTCTTTTTGAAATTCGGGGATGTCCACTGCTAATAAGTTCGTGTATGATTATTTTCAAAACTCACATACTTTGATATTATTGCTTGCTTTGTATTAAACGTATTATTTTACGTACATTTTTAAACTGACAGATTATTATTTCTATTTATATCTTTTGTTGTGAATCTTATAAGATAAAAAATAAATAAATAAATTTAAAAAGTTCTTTTAATTTAGATTTTAAGTCTTTCAAAATATTGATTAAAAATTGAAAGAGTTGAATAAAATTAATCCATCTTATCTTTATGATTTTTGTAGTGTACGTTTGCTTTCTTTGCTTGTATTATATGACTTTATTTAGCTTTTTTTCTTTAAGTTAAAAGAAATTTCTGTCTTATTTTTTTTCTAGGTATTATAATTTAAAATGTTTAAGTTTCCTTTATAGAAATAAGTACTAAATATAATAGAAATCGGACACACAGAGCGGTTTTTTATGTAATTGGTGTTCATTTGGATTAAACGTGTATGTATTTAAAAATTGACATGGCACATTTAATTTATATCTTCACAGCTTAATACAGTATTATTTTAGATCACAGTAATATCAGATCCAATTAAGGTCTTTGGACTTATACTGCTAATAAAATTAGCGATATTTATTTGCATGACATGTGACTTTTAAGCTCTCCCATTTTACATTTCGGTTCAAAAGGGTTTTAAGTGCTTTTTTAATTAAAAATACTTTTTACCTTCAAACGTACTAAGATTTTATGTAAAAAATACTATTCAAAAAAGTTACACTATTTTCTCCCCTCCTTTTTAAAATTTCATTTTTGTACATTGTTGTCAAGGCAAAATGTTGTTTTGGCAAATGGATTTTTTTATTGGCTTCTTTCGGTTTGATATTTTTTGTGGTTTTCAAAACTCTTCACCCTTAAAGGTTTTTCAAAGAAAGTTTGTAACTTAAAGGGGGAAATCCGGAATTTTTATTTTCGATTTTAAAGAAATGGCCGAAAATAAAAAGTAGAATTCTTACATCGTTTAAACGGATTGAATTTTAAATTTCAAAGGAAAATAGTAGAATTTTGACATTTTAGTAATCTTAAGTGTTGGCTGTTTTAATTTGTGCCACAACGCGTCGTTGGGGCGTATATGCTCTCTTCTCAATAAACGGAAATACGGTCTATAACTGACATAATAAGAGCACGATATATCTGATTTTTGTAGGGAAAATTAATAGTCTCTGTATCAGAGGGGAGAAAATTATCCGATAAAAAAGAAATCTTTGATAAAAGTTGAACCGGATGCCATTTATTATATGAGTTCATTTTCTAATATTTTTCTCAAAAAGCAATAGCGAATTGGGTAAAAGGAATAATGATTTTTATGATAGACATTAATTTTCCTTGAAAATTAATATTTTTAATTGAAAATTAATACATAAATTTCGTCAATTTTACTTTTGCTCTGAAAAACTGTGAAATAAGAAAGGCAACTAGCTATCTTTATTTTTTATTAGCATTCGTAATTTAACAAATGGGAAGAAAAACTTATTTTATTCTTAAATATCTCAATTTATATCTTATTTTTAGTTAAATTGAAACTACCCAATTTTTCCCATTAATCATTTTCATCGGAAAATTTTTATTCAGGCGCCAGTTCTAAATGAACAGACTATAGTAGATTGGATTTTCTCGGTTTTTTTTCAATAAATCCCTGTTTTTTTCAAAATTTAGGGGTATTTTTTTAAAACTAAAAAGGATTTTTTTTCAGTATTTAAGTAAATTTATTCTAAAAGTAAGAGGGTTTTTCCAAATTTTAGTAAGGTTTTCAAATTAAATATTTTCATTTTAAACAAATGTGAGTTTAAGAGATTTTTAGATAAAAAGAAGTGTTTTTAAATTGTTATGTTTTTTTTTCATATTTAACTGAACCTTTTCCAAGGTGTAATTTTATGTATCAAATCTATCGAATATTAAAGAGTTAAGACGATTTCTGAAATATTTTGAGGTTGTAATTTCATGTGTCAAATCTGTCGAATACTTAAAAAATACAAGAGGATCTCTTCAAAGCTCCATAAAATATATATATTGGCCCCCCCAATATTTTATAAAAGTCGGCGCCTATGGGAGAAGGTGTTCATTTATTATACTTCAAATGTTATACCAATATTTAGCTGGCAAATTAAAAGATTAATGAAAGGAATTTCTTGTTTTTGAAAGAAGGTAAATAGAAAATTATACAGTCCAGTCCGCTTAATGTGATCGCAATTGTCCAAGACTAAACTGATAACATTATCCGATCGATAACAATAAGCGATCTCATATCAAAAAACAGCAAACAGTGCAACTAGATTGTTTGCTTTAAAATCAAAATTATGTAATCGTAATAAATGTATTCAAAACTCTATTTTTACACTAGGTAAAATTTTAAGGGGAAAATATAAGAGTAGTTCAGTTAATAAAATTTAAATAATCACTTACTTTGTATTTTTAAAGAAAGGTCTCTCTTTTTTCTGCCCCATTATATCCTTCCACTCCAATAAACCACTTATTTATTAAATAATCTGAATTCCAGTAAACGAGGGAAAATCAAAATCTCTTATCAGAAACATCTGCAAAGCCTGGATCTTGGTGTTTCTTTAGCCAATCACAAGTATGGATTCGGACCCCCCCTATAACCGCTTTCTTTCTATGTTTCTTTCAATATAACAGGCTTTTCTTACTCATTGAGTTTCAGAAAAAAAGAAGCGCCAGATGTTATCATGGAGCAGGTGTTTACTTGTAAAAATTGACCTTCAACATGAAATTAGAACTCAAAAGTGGTCGTTTTAAAGGGGATATGGACAAATTTTGATAACATTAAGCGGAGTGATGATGCAAAGTTGATCACATTAAACGATGTATTTTACATTAAATTATATAGGAATGATCGGGACCTGTCAATTTCGATAACATTATCCGATTGATAACATTAACTGTGATCACATTAAGCGGACTGGACTGTAGTTTGAACTTTTGTGTTTTAATATCAAAAAATTACAAGGTGTGTAGATAATAGGGTATATGAAAATTGTGTAAGGCAAATTATATTATTTAGGCATTATCAAATTTTTTTCACAAAGAAAGTCTTATCAATATATTACATAAAAATAGTTTTAGGGGGTTGAATTAAAACTTCTTGAACTAAAAATTGTTTACGTCAGATAGTTTTAATTTTTCATATCTGCAATTCACACTTTTTTCAATGCATTAGAATGGCTATTGATAATTATTCAAAGTTTTATTGAACATATATGGTAGTTTTTTATCTTTGAGATTAAATCTGTCATAATAGGTTCATTTATTTAAAAATTACTTGAAAATATTTTTTTAATATTCTATAGGGGAGAGTGTTGTACCTATGGACAAAAATCACGTTTGGATTTTTCTAAGACAGGTAAAATCACATTTTGACCATTTAAAGTGCCCAACCTATAGTCCTAACCTTTGTGAGTAGAGAGATATTTTTTATTAGTCAAAATCCTGAAAATTGGATTTTTAATCATTTATAATAACTTGGAAAAATTTGTGTCCAAAGGTACAACAACCTGTTGTACCTATGGACAGACCCAGTTGTACCTGTGGACACCCTTAAAAAGGGAAGTTTTACTTGAAAAAAGCTAAGAATGAACATTTTTATTGATGAATTACCTTTTAATAACCTATTTCAAGCCTTTTTAAAATTGAAAATAGATTTTTTAAAGTAATGTAGTTTTAGATCGCAAATGATCATTAAAACGAAGTTGAATGATAAAAGTCTTGATTTTTTACCAAAAACACAAAAATCACATGGTATTTTCAGATCAGAATTTAAGGTAATAGTTTCATCAATCATGCTGATTGATCTGACAACTTCACTGATCCAAAAAATCCCAATTCGATCGACACTTAGTTGTGCAAGCATTTGGTGGTAATAACAATAATAATTTGGTGGTAAATCTTCTTCAGTGGAAATTTTAAGTTTTTTTAATCATCATACTTAAATGCGATAGGGTGCTTAGGGTTTTACACCATATTTTAAATTAAATTCCAAGTAGAATCATAAATTTAAAAAAGTAGTTTAGATCACAAAATATTTGATTTCCATCTAAAATTCACTTGAAAATAATCGCTGACAAATAGATTACCATTTAGAATTAATTTAACATTTATTAAAATGTATTCAGTTAAATGAAACCTAATTCTAAAACACCGATTAGCTACAGACACCCACAAGAACGTGTCCGTAGGTACAACACTTATGGTGTCCGAAGGTACAGCATCAGGTGTTTTTGCATTTAAAGTTCTATAAAAGATAAAAGAATTGAGATCTGACGATTTCTAATATCAAAACTAAAAAGTCAAAATCTCGGGGATTCCCCCCATATATCCCATTTTATCATATCATAATCATAGAAGAAGGAAATAATTAATGTAGTGATGCACTAAAAAAAACTTTGAGCACCTAAAAACAGTATTTTTATTATAGAAAATTTAAATAATATTTTAAACAGCTGATTTCACGTTAGCAACTAGATAGCATCTGTTTACATTCAAAATCGACCACAAATTCAAATTTACATTTTTTCCCGAATTTTAAAATGAGGTGGCTGAAGGTACAACCGTCCGTAGGTACAACACTCTCCCCTATCTTAATTAAATTTTTATTCAAACCCCTTTTTTGTAACTAGGAACTTGTATAAAATTTGCTTTTATATGCTTTTAGTTTTTTTTAATTGCACTAAAAGATAAAATTGTACAAAATTAAACAGAAGTACTACTTAAAAAATGGTTGCAAACCATATCGGTCAGCCTTGAATTTAAATATGGTAGCCTGGAAAAGTCCTTGAATTTTTTTCCTCAAAGTGTGTACGAACCCTGACTCATCAGCACAGTATAGGATGGTAACGCAAGAGAGCGGAGGGCAAGTACTAGTTATAGTCGGCTAGACTAATACTTGCCCTCCAACCGGTCTACGGTTGGAGGTGACGCTTGAGAGTTGTGAGATTACACCTATCGGATCAATTGTTTAACCCTTTCAGACCTAGTTGCACCAAATTTCCCATTGGATTCAATGGTAATCTCGGGTGGCTTAGGATTGAAAAGGTTAAAGCAGGGTTGGCCGGTTTAAACCATTTGGTTTAAACCATTGGTTTAAACCATGGTTTTTTTACCAAAAAAACCACTTGGTTTTTTTGGTTTTTTTAGAAATTATAAAATATTTTCAGGATTTTTTAAAGAAAGTGTTATTAAGTATAATCTTTTGCACGAAATTAAAAGGTCAGATTTATAAAAAAATTGACATTTTAAGGTGATTAAAAATCAGAAATCTTTTAATTTAATGGTTTTAATTATTGAATTCTCTCTAAACTTAACCTTAAATGCTTAAGTTAAACTTATTATATTTTGCAAGAGATAGTTCATTTATTAATTTCCTTTAAAATGAAGCATTATTTCAAAGAGTAACTAAACATACACAAAAGTTATCTGTTTTTCACTGATAAAATATGGATTTAATTGGATTTTAATTAATTAATAAAACCAATTTGTCTTATTTGTCAGTCATAAAAACCAGTTGGTTTTTTTAGTAAATTAATAAAAACCGTTGATTTCTTTAATGATAAAAACTAAAAACCAGTTGGTTTGTTTATAAACAGATAAAAACCAGTTGGGTTTTTTTACTAAATTAATAAAAACCGTTAATTTCCTTAATTGGATTAATTATCTCAATCATTTATCCAATTTCAATTGACATTAGTTGCTTACATTTCCCTTTTATTTATTAAAAAAGTTAAATTTTCTCTTTCTAAAGAAATTTCTTAAGTTCATAAATAATCCATATAATTAATTTGATTATTTTACCATTTAATAATTAATCAAATTAATTATCTTTATCAATTATCCAATTTCAATTAACATTAGTTGTTTACATTTCACTTTTACTTCTCATTTAAAAAATAAAATTTTCTCTTTCTAAAGAAATTTCTTAAGTTCATTAATTAATCCATATATAATTAAGATAAATAATTTGATTATTTCAACCATTTATCCAAGATAAATTAACACTGATAATATTAGATATTATTCACTACAATAATATTAGATATTCAAATTGGAATATTTTAGAAACAAAAATTATTTTTAAAACAAATTAATTTAATTTTAATTAATTAATTCAAATATACAAATCATTTATCAATTATAAACAACCCCTGAAATAAATGTCTCATTTACAACTCAATTTCAAACATCAATGCTAAAATAACTTATTCTGATAAAAAAAATTCTAAAAAAAACCTGGTTTAAACCAAAAAAACCAAATAAACCCGGTTTTTTTGGTTTTTTTAAAAAAACCCGTTTTTTTGCCAACCCTGGGTTAAAGGCTTCTACAGAGTAACAACATTACCTTTAAAGTTATGAGGTGGAAGTCTTTTAAATGTTAAAATTTAAAGTTACTTTCAAGTGTAATAATACTTATAACTTGTGTATGAAATACTGAATGATTTTTCTTAGAAATATCATTCTTTCATTCAAAATGGGTGATAAACAATTAATTCTTCACATATTTAGTAAAATATTTTTATAAACTTCAGGTTTCAACAGAAACAAGATGGTGTACATGAATCTTTGTGTGGTGAGTAATCTTTTACTAGAATATTTTATGATTTTAAAATGATTCTATGTGCAGACCTGCCAACTCTCAGGTTTTTGGCAGGAGTCTCCGGTTTTTTCGCTAAAACTCCGGCCTCCAGCTTTTCTTGCGTTTCCTCCGGGTTTTTTTCTTTTGCACCAAGTTGGTCTTGAAAGAAACATTTTTTCCGTTCTATGTAAGAAATGTTAATTTTGTTACTGTTGCGCAATGATGGTGCTAGCAGGAATCTTATTTTTCACGCACACTGTATTATTTTTTCCGATTCTGCGGAAGTGAAGTGAACTTATGCTTTCGGTTTTTTTCTTCATCAGGCATTCGGCCACTGTAATTCGGCGCTACGTTTAACGGAATAATAAACATTAAATGAAAAAGAAAGTATGAGACTGTTTTTAACATCAAGTATACGGACGAATTTCCCTGCATCATAGCATTGAGAAAAGGATCTTCGTACGCATTTTGTTGCTCCACTGATTTTCCCATATCACATCGGGAAGGATGTGATTGCTGATAATTTCCCTATTATTATTAAGGTGTTAGGTGAAAATGATAAAAATGGTTATTTAGATAAGCTTGAGTATCAATTTTGTGAATTACAATGTGATAATATTAAAGAATTAGCAACCTCAGATGAAAGAATTGATGTAAAATGGTATATAAGATAGGGCAGAAAAAGAATTCTTTTGGTTTGTTGTCTAAACTAATGCTTGCTATTCTTACAATACCTCACAGCAATGCGAGTTGCGAAAGAATTTTCAGTTACTGTACTAAAATTCAAACTCAATTCAGATCTTCTGTAAGCAGACAAAACCTAGAAAGTTTGATAACACTGAAAGCAAACCAAAAAGAGCCTTGTTTCCAAAAAGTATTTAGTGAAAAATTCTTAAGAAATGCCATGTCTGCAACCTCTGCATCTTTTAAATAATCTTATTTAACTTGATCTTAATAAATACATATTTTTTGCTAAACTTGTTTGTATTAAATGCATTTTTTTAAATGCATTTTTTGTATATTGATATTTGTGTTTTTCATATATCAAAATATAATCCCTTAAGTGCAATTTTTTATGTCGCTATGTTGATAAAAATATATCAGAAACTAAATGGGTATTAATTTCAGTTAGTGATGTTTCTAGATTTAAAATTATTAAAGTATGCCCTTACTAAAAATTTTACTGATTTTTTTTTCATTTGGTCTTTCAGATAATGTGGATACACGAGGGGCATTGAAAAACATCAAAGAGTTGATCACCTCATCAAATATCTATATTAATGGCAAAAATTCTAAAAAGCTACAATGCGATAGAAAAGTTCTGACAAATATTATGGCCTACATATCTAAAATATTAAAGGTATGAAGAGAAATATGAAACTCTTCTTTTAAGTTTTAATATACAAAACTATCTTAATACCAGCCTAATGAGATTCAGTATAAGTTGGTTAAATGAAATTTTTAAGCAAAATTAGTTTGCTGATTTGTTAGAAATAATATTTTTTACAAGTTAAAAAATGCATTTAGTGAATTGTTTCAAAATTATAACTTTTTAAACCTTGCAATATTTTATATATCACAGTACTATTTTTATATAAAAAATAACTTATGAATTTAATTTAGATCTTCGGGGCTGATTTTGGTGATAGATCTCAAGAGTATAGTTTAATGCCATACTTGAGAACTTTGGCCAACTTTTGGGAAAATGTAAGGCAGTACGCCAAAGAAATTAAAGGTAGGAAGAACCTTGTTATAAATTTTAATACTGTATTATTAATTAAATAAAGTCGAGTCCGCTTAATGTGATCGCAATTGTCAGAGATGAAATTGATAACATTATCTGATTGATAACAATAAGTGATCTAATATAATAAAATTGAATGTATGTATACAGGGTGTCCATAAAATAAGTAACCCGATTTAAGGCCCTCTAACAACCAAACCGTTCATCGGTATTGAATAAAATTTTGGTGGAAGACGTTTTGAGGGATGGGGAGGATAATGGTATGGGGTGGGGCAGTTAAAATTTAACAGTTATGGTCAAAGTGAAAAAAATTTTGAAAATTTCCAATGTAACCCCCCTTTTTTATTCTTGTTATGTGATCCCTGATGGGAAAAAACACGAATAGAGTTGAAACGGTACCTCTAAGTTGTAAACTCACTCCTAGAGAGACAAATGAAAACAGCTATGAAACTGTTATTTTTGTGGAAGCTAGACTAGTGAATGGTTAAGAAAAATTACTAGTAAATCGGTAAAAAGCAATAAAAACTAGTAAAAACAAAGTATGCTTGTAAGTTCACTAGTTTTTATTGTTATTTACGGATTCACTAGTAATTTTTCTTAACCATTCACTAGTCTAGCTTCCACAAAAATAACAGCTTCATAGCTGTTTTCATTTGTCTCTCTAGGAGTGAGTTTACAACTTAGAGGTACCGTTTCAACTCTATTCGTGTTTTTTCCCATCAGGGATCACATAACGAGAATAAAAAAGGGGGGTTACATTGGGAATTTTCAAAAAAAATTTCACTTTGACCGTAACTGATAAAGTTTAACTTCCCCACCCCATACCATTCTCCTCCCCATCCCTCAAAACGTCATCCACCAAAATTTCATTCAATTCCGATGAACGGTTTGGTTGCTAGAGGGCCTTAAATCGGGTTACTTATTTTATGGACACCCTGTATATATGTATGTATGGTTGTCTTTTATACAAATCCACAGTTCTCTTCCGATCTGCACGAAACTTGGTATACCAACATAAAAAAACCCAAGGAAAAACATAGGCTATGTTTCGAAAATTTTTAATGACCCCTTGACCCTCTTTCGACCCTTTTTATGGTCATTTTGCTGAAATAGCTTTATTTCTCCTCAAAAAGAGATCTGCTTACTCCATTGTTACAAAGAAAACTTAATGCTAAACAACAATTTTTTAATAGAAACACTAGGTACAAGTCTATTTAAAAATTATATTAGGGTCATTTTCAAAATTTGCTTACATTTGCTGTCCCGAAGGTAAAACATTAAAATTAAACAATTAATCATTATTAAAATTTCTGTTTAAACTTTGATTTGGGTAAAGTAGACTAAATGCAATATTTCTAGCTTTTAATTAATAAAAAAAGCTTTAAAATTATGTAAATAAAGATATTTAAAAATACGAAAATAGCCAAAAACGCTTGTCCCTAACGATTTTCACGAAATTTAAAGTAGTTTTATTGTTATTTAATTTGACTTTTTGAAAGAAAAAACGATAAATATCAAAATTATGAACTATTAAAAGGTTATTATAATTGTAAAAATAAATTTTTTGAATTTAATATTTTTACAAATCAATAAAATATTTTGTCCCTCACTTTATGTCAACTCCCGTTACAGGCGAATTAATTTTAAAAAATATAATAATAATTATGCTTTAAAAATGTAGAAACACATTCCAAACGATTGTTTGTTTACTTTAGAATATATTTAAACCGTGTTTTTATTCTTTGGCTCGAAAACTATCGTGTTTTCGAAGAAATTATCTGTCGTCAAGGTAGCGTATTTTTATTAATGTCAACTCCCGTTACGGTAATTTTTAATATTAAATAAACTTTTTTGGAAATTTTAACCCCAGAAATATAGTTATTTATTGATATAAATAGGATATATGGATATTTATTTCAGTTTCCAACCATGCATGTATGTTTTATTCTGTCATTTTATTAAAAATGTCAACTCCCGTTACCTGTCAACTCCCGTTACTATTATGTCATTGATTTTGAAAGTAGTATCAACAACTTTCCCTTTTTACGAAGGATTTGACATTTCTCGCTTGATTTATCGTTAATTTCATTAAAAAAGGGGTCTTCATATTTCATTTAAAGAGAAATACTTGTATTTGATATAATACACATAACTATTTTAGTTTAGGTCTTGTTTCCGTCGCGTTGCACAGCACAATGAGAGTTTAAAAATGATTTGTAACTAATTTTGTAGGTCAGATTTAAACTTATTTCTAGAAGTAAAATACTCTATTTATTTTCATAAGGTTCGTTTCACTGTTTCTCGAACTCAAAGAGAGCAGCTGATTTCATAGGATTTTACCGGCTGCTTCCTTCACCTGCCTTTTTTATTACGGCTCGGGTCTGGTTTACTCTTAGATTCATACTCTACAATTCATTCATATTAAAGTATTCATGACTAAACTATGGGCAAAAGTGTATGACCAACTGCTGTTCCATATACTTGAAACATATATAAGAACTCCTATATTAATATTATTACGAAATTATGAAGTTTGAAAAAAAAAATTTATTTTGAAATGTAAGCGTATGGTGAAAATGACCCATTACTAATTTAAAAATCTATTTCCATGAAATTTAAAAGTTTAAGTATAGTTAACTATATTTTTATTTGAGATTTTATCTAATTTTTATATTTTAAAAGCTTTATGGAATACCATTGTTGTTAAAATAGTCTCCATGGAAACGAGGATGTGAAATTAAAAGGTGATAATATTTTAGCTTTTAAGAAAGTTGGTTAACAAACAAAAAACTATTAAAACTCCCTTTCAACTACAAAAGATTGATTTTTTCTTAATTTCCAAAATGGAATAAACTTTAATTATTGACTAATTTCACCGAAAAGGTTAATTCCTGAAGATATGATTAATCAAGGGATCTAAGCAATTTTAAATACTTTTTAGATTAATTTTTAAATGTAAATGTGGAAATCATTCAAAAATTATATTGCTTGAGAACTGAAGGAATTTTAATCCATCTGGGAACACTGGGATAAGAAAAATTACTAGGAAATGCTGATTATCCAAAA
Source organism: Tetragnatha versicolor (assembly GCA_024610705.1). Classification (NCBI taxonomy): domain Eukaryota; kingdom Metazoa; phylum Arthropoda; class Arachnida; order Araneae; family Tetragnathidae; genus Tetragnatha; species Tetragnatha versicolor. The sequence goes on along the minus strand of JANDEH010000011.1, from coordinate 21,057,602 downwards.
ATAGAAATATATGTGGGAAAACTTAAAAATAATAAATTTATATACTCTCCACCCATGCAAGGCTGGGCATATCAGCTAGTTCCATATAAAAAAAGCAACAAAAGGTGTAACTATATTGTTTCGTTTGCTTTAAAATCAAAATTATGTAATCGTTGTTAATGTATTTAAAACAATTTTACACTATGTACTTGGTTGGCAACTTATAATTTTTATGGTAAAATATAAGAGTAATCCCAATAAATAAAAATTAAATAATCTCTTACTTTGTAATTTCATTTGTTAGTACCAAGAGTTAGTACATACTACACCTATGCGATTCCGCTCATACATTCGTTTTCTTTTGACATCCAGACAAGATCTGAATTCCACTAAACAAGGAAAAAATCAAAATCTTATCAGAAACATCTGCAAGGCACCAATGGTGATAACCAATCACAAGCATTGCTTGCCCCCCCTTTAACAGTTTTCTTTCAATGTATGCGGAGAGCATCAAGTATTTTCTTTTTCTTACAATCAAACTAAAGAAATATAACTATGCAGCTGTAAACTCATACTGAGTTTCAGAAAAAAAGTAATTGACCTTGAAAATGGACGTTTTTTAGGGGATATACACAAATTTTGATAACATTAAGCGGCGTGTTGATACTTATTTGATCACATTAATCAATGTCTTTTACATTAAATTAAATAGGAATGATCGGGACCTGTTGATTTCGATCACATTATCCGATTGATAACATTAAGGTTAAGCGCGCACTAGACTTCTGTCGCCGGCGACTATAACACTAGGTCACTCGAGAGCTATGTATTTCAATGGTGAGATTCTTGGCAATGGGCCAAGTGTCTCGTCGCCTGTGCGCGCGCTCTAGCTTCTTGCAATAGCCAGGGTTATTATTTTGTCTCTGTCGCCGAGACAAAAGTATCTGGTGCGCGCTTAACCGTGATCACATATAGTGGATTTGACTATTATTTATTTACCCTCCTATAAGTTTTTACAACGAAATTGGAATCATTTTGTGTGTTACTTAAATCAAATTCTGATTTGAGTATAGTAGAATAGAAATTAGTTTATAGTATATAATAGTATTAATGCATTTCACCCCACTTAGCTCAGTTCAATGTATATAGCTATGAAATTTAATATTTAAAATTCTGGAAATGTGGTTGGTGCAATTTTTAAAATTTATTTTATGTTGGATGTTTAAAACAATATTTATTTAAATGTAATGTTGAAAACATGTGTAATGAATTTTCTTGTTTTATATAATAGCAACTTCCATATTAAAATTATGTGATGAATTGAGAGATGATGTATTGCCTGCTTTAGGAATTCGACTTGAGGATCAAGAAGGTATTGCCTTTTCTTCTCTTATGGTCTAAGAGCTGGATGCAAGGTTTGGGAATGATAAGGCGCACGAGATATTTCACCTGGAACAGATTCGATTGATGATGGGAAAACTTATGTCACCAATGCCAGAAGGCGGACTGGAAGCTTTCAGTTCGAAAGGGGGGGTCGAACATGCAAACAGCGCGCGGTCCCTAGCGACAGAGATTTTGAGGAAATCGTTTGAAATTTTGCACAGTTTAAGGAGAGTGTGAATAAAAGATAATGTAGCATTCTCAAAAGTATAAGTTGTGTTTTAAGGGTTGTAGAAAATAAACGAATTTTCGAATGTTTATATGAATGATCTGTACGGCCGACGAGGTGCAAGGCTGGACATAGGCTTAATGTATTGAAGAATATTAGTAAAAGTTAGGGTAACACTCCCAGAAGACTAAGTGGAAGACAAAGGGTGGCCAGAAGTCACCAAAGGTGCAGAAAAATCTTAAAACCCGAATCATTCGGAAACTTCTGGCTGTTTGCATATGTATAGCTAACATATAGAACAAACTATATGCAAACAGCCAGAAGTCTGAGTGGAAGCGTTCGGGAGATATTCAGGCGCGAAGTGCAAAACCGAATAAAAGCGCGCGGTCCCTTGCGACAGAATTTTTGAGGAAATCGTTTGAAAATTTGCACAATTTAAGGAGAGTGTGAATAAAAGATAATGCAGCATTCTCAAAAGTATAAGTTGTGTTTTAAGGGTCGTAGAGAACTAAACGAATTTTCGAATGTTTATATGAAAGTTCTCTATTTATTTAAATTTCTAAAAATTTAAACCTTATCTTTTATCCATAGTAGTGACCAAATAAAAATTTTACGATGCTAATTGAAAGTGATCGTGGGAAATTCGGTTGTAAAGTGATAGAGCACCATGTCGTCTGACAGCTTTTCTCTTGCAACAATGATTTTAATAATACGCTAAAAACACCGCCAACAATGACTCGCTATAATACACCTTTTATTTAAAAGTTAAAATCCAAATGCAATCTTATTCATCAGCATCTTCCTCACTCTCGTATTCAGACTCCTCTTCAGCTGAAACTGAAATATATTATAGCGAGATGAAAGAAAGAACATACAATTACTTGATCGAAGAGACAAATTGATATTTACCTTCTAATTCTTCCTTATCCAATATAATGTCTTTAACTGTTTCAGGGAATTGCAGGCCTTCAAACCACATAAAGTCGTACTTATTTTCTGTTAAAGTCCATCCGGAAGTTTCAGGCTTGATGTTGACTGGAGTTGAAGAAGTGGCATTACTCCATAACTGAGCAATATATTGCGCTCTTTTAATTTGCTGTAGAAGCTCAGTATAGCAAGGTGGCAAGCATGATGAGTCGAAGTTTTTAATGCATTTTTTAAAGAAAGCTTCATCAGTATTTTTAATTTTATAATTTTTTAGAAACATTTGAAACCTTACTTTGTCAACCTTTTTATCCAAATCATATCCATACATACTGCAAACAAATGACTCTATTTTTACAAAAGTTTCGTCCATATCAGTCAAAGTATCTCCCAAGGATGAAAATGCCTTCTGAAACAACTTTTCTTTTGATAGAATTTTAAATGGACGCTGTTTGCCTTTCCGAAAAAATGCAGGGTTATAATCGCAACCGGTAAACGCATGAAATCCTGGTAATGCTTTACATAAATCTGATCCTAATAAATCGTGGAGTGCATTTACATTTATAACATGCCGATTTTTCGAAACTCCAAATTCTATAAATATATTTGCTATAATTTTATGGAAATTACCTAATGTAATTACAACTATATCAGTATCGGAGCATTTTACCAAAACATTAGAATTTGAAGGCATTTTGGATGCATGAAATACTATTTTAGTATCGGCCTCTTCATGAGAAGGACAAGATAAATTGGGATTCTCCAATCGAACTACATTTCCATTCACGTCAACGTTGTATGAGTAGCAGTGAAGAAAATTCACGATTATAGTTTTAGACCCAATTAAAGGAGCCATGTAGTTATTTTTCCAATGAGAGATCAAGAAAAGGACAAAGGCTTCCTTGAAGTTTTCGTTTCTGAGTTCCTTCGCAAAGTCATGAGTCCTGGCTTGTTCGGGACCAAAGATGATGTATTCTTGGTTATTCTTTTCTAATCCGCCTCTTACTGAGCGCTCATAATCTTTAATAGACGGCGAAAAGTAACGATCAAAAATGATATGCACACATGGAGCATTATAACTTGATAGAATTAGCAGTATTTTTTTTGAAATGTTACCAAACGATTGAGGTACATCTTTCATTGAGTGAATTAAAAAAAATCCATCAACAATCACAGCATCGATAGTGTTCGGTAAAGCACTGTCATTTCTTAGAATTTTCATCATAGCCGATTTCTCTGTTTTGCAAATTGTGCCATCTAAATGGCATAATGAAGTAGGCATCGGAGTCATCGGGAAAGAAAACATTTTTTCTATATCAGTCTCCCCAGTCATCGAAATTCCTAACATTCTTCCGAATAAATCCCGTTGCATTCGAACTTCCTGTACTTTGTGGTTGATAGTTATTTTTTTCCTTTTATTGCAACTTGCAAAGTTCATTATTTTATTCTGCTTGATAACAGATTCAAATCTGCAATCATCTTGCGAACATTCGAAAATAAAATTTTCTCTCAGTTCTTGTCCCTTTTTCTCAACGTTCAAAAGAAAATCAGCCACAGCTTCAGGTGCACAGCGACCGGTTTTTATGTTGTATAGAAATTTTTTGTCCATTTCATTGCAAGTGAATGGATTTACATTACTTTTTAGAACAGTTACAAAGTCTTCTAAATTAGTAGCGTCTTTCATAATTTGGTGATTTTCCAAACTATTTGTTGCATCTTGACATTTTTTAAATCCACAAACATTATAAACGTGTGAAACTATTGTAGCTCTTATACCATGACTTTTTGCCCATCGCTGTCGGGCACATATGGAATTGGTAAAATGGGTTACCCCCGTCAATCTTTTCACGGCATCGGCATTTATGGTTTGTTCTAGTGTTAAATCCACTGGAGAGCGTGAGAAAGAATTAGATGTTCTCTTAATTCCAAACATGCCTCTTTTGAATTCCTCGGCAAGTTGTGGATGCTTTTGTTCAACTTGTAACAAATCATCATGGTATTTCAAAAGCCAACGAGCATAATTGCTTTGGTTAAATGTAAAGAACAAATTGCTTAACTTAGGGATTACGAATTTGTACAGATCAAAATCTCCAACGCGAATGCTTCTAGTGAACATTAAATAATATTCAACGAATTCAATATACATGACATAATACTGTGATGTTTTTCCATGCATTCCATTTAATATTTCTTGTTTAAATGCTGTATACTTTTCAATTATTTCCAGCATCTCTCCACCAGTAACTTCATCCCTAGATAACTTTTCTGATTGCATATTTTTTAAAGACTCCATCACTTGATCGGAAATAGTAATTTTAGAGTTCTTAAGAAAATTTTCAACTAGTAAAACTTGTAATCCTAGTGAAACCAATGGATGTAATCGTTTACATCGATTAAAATGCTTACCACTAATAAAGCCGTTTATAGATCCACTCGCCAATAAATTGCTTTCCACCATCATGTGAGTTAATCCACACTCGTCTATAAACTTCCCTAATGCTTTAAAATAAGCCATCATTGTATGGAAAGGCCCCATGTGTATAAAGAGGTCATCAAAATAGGGTTTTTCAGCAGATTTAATTTGATAAGCAATTTTTGAAATTGCTAAATCATATGTAATTTGCATGTAAGACTGCTGACATTCCCTAGCTATTTGTTGACTTTGCCTCATTGTTTCGTATACAACAGATGGATTCGTTGGAGATGCATTGATTGGAGTGAGGTAAGATATTTTTTGCATTATACTGTTATCTTCTATCATTTGGTGGTTAAAACCAACCCACATTGGTGTGTATGGAATTTTCAAGAAATGGGAAAGCACCCAAGCAGTGTCTATCTGTTTGTAAAAATTATAGTTTATGGCTGAAACTGCTCTTAAATTACTATCTAGTGGCAGTAATTTTTCCCGAAAGATAGGTTTTTTATGGTAATTTTGTAACTCAGGAATGACCGGATCCAAGCTCCTCCTTCTCCTGGCTGCAGGAATGTTGGCTAAACTATTTCTATCATCATCACTTTCATTTGGATCAGAGCTAGTATCTATAAAACTAATATTTTGGTAAAAAATTCCAACGGTATCGTGTAAAGTGTCCTTACCACTAGTGGTTTCGACAAACCTATCAAAATTGTCAAAGGCCACGCCTGTACAATGGTTTGGTGCAAGCAAAGCATCCTCCGGAGAAAATTTGGATGCGCTGCATGCCGAAGACGTCACTTCAGTTTCAAGTTCTTCCACCACATTATAACTACAGCAGTGTCCTAATTTGTTCATAACATCAATAACTTTACGACTGCTTGTTATACTCTTTAGTGTCATTCCTAGAGTCATATGTTTTGAGGTTTTAATTCTTCCGTGATGAATCGCATATATTACATCCTGAGATATGGAATGTACTTTACGTTCGCTATCAGCGCTATTTTGCGTTCTAGGGTCTATGCCACGTAGAAGATTTTCCATAAAATATGATAGCTCTTTGGGAATTTCACATTCTCCAGCAATGATGTCACTGACTTTCAATTCTTTTGGAAGTGGTGTTTTATCTATTGACAAAATTTTCTTCCTCAATAACAGAGCTGCCCGAGAAAGGAATTCTAAGTCATTAGAAAGAGAAATATTTTCAACATTTATAACGCAACCATCCCTGGGAGCAAGAGTTTTTCTGTGGTTGATTTCAATAACTTGAATTTGGTCGCTAAAAGTTTTTTGCAACTTTTCTAGAAGAGTTCCAGGTTTAGAATATTTGACGTCACAGGTTTTTATTTCTTGGAAGTAAAAATTCTCCAGGGTTTCATTGTAACAGTTAGTAAGATATTGCAATGAGTGACACTCTTTATTTCGTATAATGTTTTTCTCAACGAATATAGAAATATCTGCGTACGCCATTTCGTGAAATTTTCTCTTTTCATGCCAGTTCGTAGGATGTGTTTCTAGATGCATGTCAGATTGTTGTTTAAAATGCAACTTTTTGATGCAAAGGCCGTGATAATAAACGTCATCATTTTCATTTAAATCCTCTAATTTTCTCTTGATTTCGTAATCCTCAGGACCATCCATAATAGGAAAAATATCGTTTTTAATTTTTTTAACAGTTGAGGAGTGAAGGGGCACCTTCCGGTAATTATGAATTTTTCTATTCTTCTTGCAGAACAAACAAATTCTTTCAATTTTTCCTTCTTCCTTGTAAAATTCACCTTCCTTATCGATTTTTTCATCGAGATTAACAGAATCTGAACTAGATAATAGATAAGACTTCGATAGGGCGCAGAAATTCTTGCGACAAGTCGAATGATAGCCATAATTACCGTCCACTTTTTCAGGAAGAATAAGGTCTTGGTACTTCAGTTTATGAGAAACTCGAATACGAAGAACTTCACGGCATAGTTTTAAACTCTCCTCGGAAAATTTAAAATTTTTTCCCGAAACAGAGTTACTACACATAAAGACACATGGTGGTGTTGAAGTCATAGTGATTCAGAAAGATATATGACTTGTGAACATATTTCCTGTAAAAAAAATTATAGGACCCTTGAAGAATTAAGAGAGATAGATTATGGATTAAGAACAAGTTAAAACCTAAAGAGAAGAGACATACCTATAAATATGTTTCAAACGAGCCCAACGTCAATTTTAACAGTGGTACGGTATTTTCAAAATAATTCAAATATCATAATATTAAGACATAAAGCGTGTAACACTAGTCAACGATTAAAAGTTGTAGTATAAGTATTTTTAAAAATAACTAACATTTATGTTTAAAATTTCATGCTTAAATTCATGTTTTTACAACTTATTCTTATACTTTTACAACTTATACTTTTGAGAATCCTACATTATCTTTTATTCACACTCTCCTTAAACAGTGCTAATTTTCAAACGATTTCCTCAAAATTTCTGCCAACAGAAGTTAACATCAAGCCTGAAACTTCCGGATGGACTTTAACAGAAAATAAGTACGACTTTATGTGGTTTGAAGGCCTGCAATTCCCTGAAACAGTTAAAGACATTATATTGGATAAGGAAGAATCAGAAGGTAAATATCAATTTGTCTCTTCGATCAAGTAATTGTATGTTCTTTCTTTCATCTCGCTATAATATATTTCAGTTTCAGCTGAAGAGGAGTCTGAATACGAGAGTGAGGAAGATGCTGATGAATAAGGCTGAGCGCGCACTGGAGACTTTTGTCTCGGAGACTTAAAACACTAGTCACTCGAGAGCAATGCATTTCTATGAGGAAATTCTTGGCCTAGTGATCTAGCCACGAGACCAAGATCACTAGGCCAAGAATTTCTTCATAGAAATGCATTGCTCTCGAGTGACTAGTGTTTTAAGTCTCCGAGACAAAAGTCTCCAGTGCGCGCTCAGCCTAAGATTGCATTTGGATTTTAACTTTTAAATAAAAGGTGTATTATAGCGAGTCATTGTTGGCGGTGTTTTTAGCGTATTATTAAAATCATTGTTGCAAGAGAAAAGCTGTCAGACGACATGGTGCTCTATCACTTTACAACCGAATTTCCCACGATCACTTTCAATTAGCATCGTAAAATTTTTATTTGGTCACTACTATGGATAAAAGATAAGGTTTAATTTTTTAGAAATTTAAATAAATAGAGAACTTTCATATAAACATTCGAAAATTCGTTTAGTTCTCTACGACCCTTAAAACACAACTTATACTTTTGAGAATGCTGCATTATCTTTTATTCACACTCTCCTTAAATTGTGCAAATTTTCAAACGATTTCCTCAAAAATTCTGTCGCAAGGGACCGCGCGCTTTTATTCGGTTTTGTACTTCGCGCCTGAATATCTCCCGAACGCTTCCACTCAGACTTCTGGCTGTTTGCATATAGTTTGTTCTATATGTTAGCTATACATATGCAAACAGCCAGAAGTTTCCGAATGATTCGGGTTTTAAGATTTTTCTGCACCTTTGGTGACTTCTGGCCACCCTTTGTCTTCCACTTAGTCTTCTGGGAGTGTTACCCTAACTTTTACTAATATTCTTCAATACATTAAGCCTATGTCCAGCCTTGCACCTCGTCGGCCGTACAGATCATTCATATAAACATTCGAAAATTCGTTTATTTTCTACAACCCTTAAAACACAACTTATACTTTTGAGAATGCTACATTATCTTTTATTCACACTCTCCTTAAACTGTGCAAAATTTCAAACGATTTCCTCAAAATCTCTGTCGCTAGGGACCGCGCGCTGTTTGCATGTTCGACCCCCCCTTTCGAACTGAAAGCTTCCAGTCCGCCTTCTGGCATTGGTGACATAAGTTTTCCCATCATCAATCGAATCTGTTCCAGGTGAAATATCTCGTGCGCCTTATCATTCCCAAACCTTGCATCCAGCTCTCAGGCTATTACCAATAACCCGAAGGATAACAAATAAATCTACCAACGATATTTGTTGTATCAATAGTACTTTATTTTAAATTGGAATAGATTATGAATTCCTTAATACGAGATTTTTGCTGATTCTAGAAGCTGTTTAGATGCCCTTCGGAACTATGATCAAAAGAGCCATCCTATCATACTACAAATCATTAACACCTATTCAATTAAATTCTGCTGGATACCTGGACATATGGGCATTCCCGGCAATGACAAAGCAGACTTGGCTGCAAAAACAGCCACTCTACAAAACAACTCCTTTATCCCATTCTGTGATATTTTGACATTTATTAGAAACTCAATAAAATCAACCTGGCAATACTCATGGGAACTAAAATTTAGAAATAAACTGTATGAAATTAAACCCTATGTAACTGGCTTCCCTGAAACAAAACTTAATAGATTTTTATATGTAAAATTGACAAGGTTTCGAAACGGACACACTTGTTTTACACACAAGCACCTTTTTCATGGAGAACCTCTGCCTACATGCCCGTCATGTAATGTTATTTTATCTGTTAAACATATATTATCAGAGTGTCCCAGATTTCGACTAGTCAGGCGACTGAGACTAGGCGTAGAATTTCCAACGCTAGCTGATATTATAGGTGATGAGTACCACAAAAATATCTTTAATTTTCTACGTGATATAAACTTCATGAATCTTCATGAAAGTCTAGGGTATAAATGTCTTGTGTTTGGCGCAGAATGGCCAAATATGGCTCTTGCGCCATAAAACCCCACAAACCAACCAACCTTAATACAAGATTAATTTGTTGCTAAAAATAAAAATGATCTATTGGTTTAAATTTTAAAAGCGCCATTTTTAATCCCTGTAAATTTTTAGCTGCTTGGCTTCTAACCCTCTCATGTTATTGAAACATTGTTTCATTGTGAGAGTCACTGTTTCATTCATTCATAGATGAAGATGTTTTAATGCTATATTACTAAAATGTATGCTTACAACCAAATAAATTATTCTGTTCATTAACTTACAAAAATATTAGCAACTTTAATATTTTTTTGGATGTCTTGTGAGAGTTATAACATAACAGTTGGTCTGCAAATAAAATGCATAACTTGATTTTCAATATTGGAAGTGAGATGCAGTCCCCCTAGCTGTAAAGGGGTTGTTGCATAAGTTATTTATTTTCTATGATACTTCCTGTTTAATTATGTAAAAGCGTAACTTAGAATGCAGGGGTGCAGAAAATGTTCCAGATCCAAAAATTTCCCCAAAACACAATGAAATAATTTTGTTCGAAATTTCCCCCCCAAATGTCTCCATATTTCTATCAAAATTTCACAAAAAATGATCCCATAAAGACAAACATTGTTGTGATAGAACAAATTTGCGATTAAAATCAGCACTCCCATCTGTATATCAGTAAAAACAAAAGCAAAAGCCAACTCCCCAAAGGAAACTTTTTTTCGGCGTAGTCCCATAGTTTTCCTCTATGCATCTGTAATTCCATAGTTTTTACCTAATTTCTGTTGAATTCGGAGGATGATATTGTCAGAAGCCAAAATACTTGTTACTAATAACAACTTGGATTTGTAGAGTCTTTTTTCTTTATAAACTTAGGCAAAAAATTTCCCCACAACTGCCTGAATTTCCCCCGAACATTGTTCGGGCGTTCGGATATATTCTGCACCCGTTAAAATATGCCTGAAAAGTTGCTAAGTAAATTTTTACACCATTATTTATGTATTAAAAGCTGGAAATTAAGTATTAATATTATTTTATGTTTTTAAACTTAGGTTTACAAGCAGCTATAAAGTTAGAAAAAGAAATCACGCAGAAGGTGAGATAACTCAAGAACATTCTTTTTACAATATTAGAAGAAACTATTTTCGGACAATTGTTTAAAAATTAATTCCAAAGATATCAGTGAAACAGATGTAACCAAGTATTTTCTTTAATTCTAAGTAGAGATGTTCTATAAGAATTACGTTTTAGGTTTTAACTACACTAGATAAATAAATGTAGAACATTTTCATATTAAAAATGAGGCATGAAAATGTTTTTCTTCATCTTCTATTTAAAGCAGTGGTTCCAAACCTTTTTCAAGATTGTACCCCCAAAGGAGTCTGCTAACCCTGGAAACCGGGAAAACCTGGAATACTCAGGGAATTCGAAAATGCCCTGTAAAACCTGGAATACTCGGGGAATTCCAAAAATATTCTGGAAAAATGTGATTTTGTACGATGCGTAGCGTTTTCCAGCGTTTTTTTACATTGTGGAGTTGCCATCTCCGGTATTTAGTCAAATCAACGGCATCCTAGCTCGCATCGGCACGGCACGGCGATAAGTTCACGCGACTCGGCCTGTAAAGGCGCCTTCTCCTCGTCCGTTTACTGTATTACGGAAAAACTACTTTTATTGGAAGAAAGACGTGTTCATGCTGTTCTTACCATGCAGCCTTAAGATGAGGAGAAGCCTATTTTACGGTGCGTAATCGTCGGTAAAGTCGGCTTCTCGCATTTGGTGTATTGTGGAAAACGGACTTTAGCTTTTTCATGAAGAGATATTCTTAAGTCAAAGATTTGCTTATGATGTCTTATTTTATTGGTGCTCAAATTAAAATTATTTTAAGTAGAAAAATTGAGTGATAGGTAGTTTTTTTCCTCCAAAAAATATAACCTGATAAGATTTTCAGCTTATTTATGAAAATAAATAATGAAATTTCTTCACAAGATATCTTAATACACAAATATGAACTTTTACTTAAAGTTGAAGCTTTAATTTTTCTCTGTTAAATTTCTGAATAATTTGATACTTTTTGAGCATTAGCCTTTTGAAGTTAATTTTTACTGAAGGCTCCTGATTATCAATTAAACATTTCTCAATTTTGGTTTTTCAGAATACTTTGAAGATCAAATATAATATGACTTCAGTTTTCATTAAAATAATTTCATTTTGCAAAAATGCACCCCCAAAAATTAAACCTGGATCAACACCCAATCTAGCCAGTGTATTGTATAGTCATTTCTTAAATCTTGTATTCCTTTTACCTTTTGAGCTCTTGCTCAGTCTCAGAATTGGTCGAAGCTTTTCTAGAGAAAAAGAAAACGGTTTAGTTTTCTCAATGAGTAAAACATCTGTAAATTGTCTAATTTTAAAATTAATGTATTATTCAACAAATTAATACTAAACTATAGAAGATATTTTTTTCAGTTATTTTTTTTCAAGTTTATTTAATACTAGCGCTGACGCGCTAGACCCGGGCTTCGCCCGGGTTTCAGTTTTTTAATAAATATCAACTGGTGCGTTACAGATGGGCTTCGCCAGTCCATTTTTAAAGAAAATTATTCTGGTGTGTTACAGATGGGCTTCGCCAGTCCAGTTAAATAAAGGAGCCACTTTTATATTTTTGCTACAACAATGGATTTTGATCTACAACAATCGATTTCAATCTGCAACAATCGAGAATATACCTACAACAATTAAAGTTACATCTTCTGTTATTATATCTACAACAATGGGTTTGCCATGAAGTTAGGCATGAAATTTGGGGTTTTAAGCATAAAATTGACCAAAAAAGTTGTTTGGATGCATCGATTTTAAATTATTTTACTTCAGAAACCTTCCCTGGAGCGAGTAGATCAACGTGGTATAGTTTAATAGTTAATGTAGGTTCGAAAAGTTTAAAACTATAAAGGACATACATACAGACATACATACATACATACATACAAACATTGATTTTTATATATATAGATATGGTATGAATAAAAGGAAAATAAAAGTTCCGTCTTAACCAAAAATTAAAAAAAAAGAAACGCCTTAAAGCTTTAGTTAGACCGAACCTGGAAAATCAAAAAAATTGTCCTGGAAAACTCAGGGAATTCTTAGCTTAGAATTAAGTGGACACCCTGTATTAGTTACATTACTATTAGTAAGTTAAAAAATATTTAATACATAAAATAATCGTATTTGAAGTTAAAACTACCTAAAAATTCTAAGTAAACAAGTCTTGTTAAGCCCTGTGTATAAAGTCTTATTTCTAGTTCACCTTTTGAATTAAAGAGGATGAATGGGAAAAAAGTACAACTTACAAATATACACCGTAATACTTCCGGTTGGTATACCCTAAATATTTATTTTGATGCAAATTTAGTTATTAATTATTTTAATCAATCAAGTAATTTAGTTATATTTAACTAAGCTAGCTTATTCACTACATAGCCTCATTATTTGGTAAAAATGCAGGTTACTTCATTAATGTATAACCTTTAACCAGATTAAGCTAGCTCCACCTTTGCTTACGTTATAGATCTGCCTCTGATCCCAATCAATAGGTAGGCTTCTGAATTTTAAATAAAATACAAATACCAGTGGTGTATATAAGGGGAACCTGCCCACTCCCCGAAATCCAGACTTGGTGTACCAAAACAAGCTAAAACCCTGTTTTTTAGGGTAAAATTTTCTGGGGGAGAACCCCCAAACCCCCCTTTGTACTTAGAACTTTATTATTTAAAACTTTTTATAATAAGTTCATCAAAATCCTAATCCTACTTAAAAATACAATGTATTTTTGTACTATGTAATTTGGACATGTCATGTCCAAAATTAGGACTAGTTGTACCAAATCCAAAAGTTGAAACCCTATTTGAAGGGTCAAATTTCCTAACATTTTCTGGAGGAGGTAGGTAAAAACCAGTTTTTAGAGTCAAATTTTCGAAAATTTTCTGGCCCACCAATAATACTTGGAACTAAATTACGCGCAACTTTTTTATATTAATTCTTTTATAATGTAAATTATAACTAAAAATATGATTATTTCCTCTCTCAATATTTCCAGGTCAATAGAGAAGCTTTAAGGCCATACTTGAGAACTTTGGCCAACTTTAGGGAAAATGTAAGGCAGTATGCCAAAGAAATTAAAGGTAGGAAGAACCTTGTTATAAATTTTAATACTGTATTAAATCATCAACTGTTGAATCAACATACGATTCGGGTTTGGTGCCAGTAGATGGGATCCAGGCAATTATAGACCAGTAAGCTTAACATCAGTCATTTGTAAGATTTTCGAAACCATACTTAAAAAGCATATAATGTTATACTTAGAGGAGGGTAACTTACTTTCAGACAATCAGTTAGGATTCAGGAAGGGTAGATCCTGTCAAACTAATCTTTTAAAGTTCTATGACGAAGTAACAAAGGAGTTGGATCAAAAACATAATGTAGACATATTTTACATAGATTTTCAAAAGGCATTTGATAAGGTTCCACACAAGGCATTGATTGCTACTCAAATTAGAAAAATTGGGTATCAGAGGTAAAACACTAACAGTGGCGTGCGGTGACATTTTACCTTGGGCAAGCAATCGGGTATACATTTCTTGTAAAATTGAAATTTTTTTTTCGCATGATTGTTGGCGTCATGGGCGGATTTAAGGGGGTGCAACGCACCCCCAACTTTTTGAGAAAATTCCATTTTATAGGGGAAAATCATGTTTTCAAAGCCATCAGGGACAGCTTGCACCCCCAAGTTTTCCAGTATGCACCCCCAGGGTTCACCACCTTGTTTCTCAATCTCAAAGAGAGTTTAATTATAATGGAAGACCCTTGCCTTCTGCCTGTTCCAACTGACATGGGAAATATCGAATGACATTTTGATAGTTTTGAAAAACTAATGGATGGCAATTTAGTACCTATTTGACTGAAAGACACATTTTTTAAAGAATCTAAAATGCAGCAAGACATCGTTTCACATTAACTTGTCAGCCGATAGATTGCTCTGCAAATCATGGAAAGCAAAATCCGGATTGCTTACAGGTGAAAAATTTAAATGACGACATTTTCCCTAAAATGCTCATTTAAAAACGAAATCAAGATAAATTTAGAGTTTAAACTACAAGTACTTACAAATTCTGCCAAAGGTTTTCTCCAATTCACACTTTAAAAACTTTGAAAAAAAAGTAGTCTAACGAGATCTCAAATACAGTAAACCACGCTAGGGGAGAAGCAATTCTCGAAATGCTTACAATGTAAGGGGAGATGAAGGTACTGTTTCTCCCCCGCGCCGGAAAAGACTGACCTACCACTAGACCTCGAGGGAACTCTCCTCGAGGCAGCCCGGCACCATATGGTTATAGAAAGAGAGAAGAGGATATAAAAATAAAATGTTGCAAAATTAAATTTATATTCTTGGTGTGGAGTTTTAAAGAAAAGCTTTATATTTTTAGGCAAGCAATGCTTACATTGCTTATATGGACGGTACGCCACTGACTATTGTGGATTAGGAATTGGTTGATAGGTAGGAAACACTGGGTGCAAGTCAAGGGTAATTATTCTCAGTGGGCAGAGGTCATGAGTGGGGTGCCACAGGGGTCAGTATTGGGGCCAATTCTCTTTATAATTTTCATAAACGATATTAGTCAGGACATTAGGAACAAAATCAGCATCTTTGCTGACGACTTAAAAATTTGGGGGAGATACTCAGGAGCAGGTACAAAATTTACTAAGGGATCTTGATATTATATCGCATTGGGCTGAAAAATGGGGTATGTTCTTTAACATAAGTAAATGTCAGGTACTTCATATGGGTCGGGGGAATGGTAGGGTAGAATTTTATCTGCAAGGGGACAAAGTTAAAGAAGGTAATATGATCAAAGATTTAGGGGTGATAGTAAATGAGGTCTTTAAATGGGTTCATCAGTGTTCATCTGCTAGTAAAAAGGCTAATAGGATATTGGGATACATTAAAAAAACTGTTTCTTCAAGGTCCGAGGATATTATTTTGCCACTATACAGAGGCTTGGTGAGACCTCAGTTTTGGTCTCCATACTTAAAAAAAGATATTGATTCAATTGAAAGGGTTCAGCATAGGGCTACTAAAATGGTCAAGGGTATATCCAGTTTAAGTTATGAGGGAAGATTAAAGAAGCTAAATATGTTCACTCTAGAGAAAAGAAGGATTAGAGGGGATTTGATTCAACTTTTTAAAATGGTAAAGCAAGGGGACACAGAGGGACTAGATTTCAATACGGGTAATAGAACAAGGGGTCACAATTTCAAATTGAATAAAGTAAAATTTAAGACAGATTGTAGAAAGCATTATTTTTTTTAATAGGGTAGTGGATAGATGGAATGCGTTGCTTGAAACAATTGTAAATTCAAGTGGGGTAAACGAATTCAAGAGGAAAATTGACAGATACTGGGATTCCGGTAGTTTGGGTGAAAAAGACTGGACCAACCTTGCTGGACTTACGCCTGTAGTTGGTCGACTTAATTTGTATTTGTATTATTATTAGATATATTTTTTATTTACCCTCCAATAAGTTTTTACAACGAAATTGGAATCATTCTGTGTGTTACTTAAATCAAATTCTGATTTGAGTATAGTAGAATAGAAATTAGTTTATAGCAAATAATAGTATTAATGCATTTCACCCCACTTAGCTCAGTTATATTTAAAATTCTGGAAATGTGGTTGGTGCAATTTTTAAAATTTATTTTATGTTGGATGTTTAAAACAATATTTATTTAAATGTAATGTTGAAAACATGTGTAATGAATTTTCTTGTTTTATATAATAGCAACTTCCATATTAAAATTATGTGATGAATTGAGAGATGATGAATTGCCTGCTTTAGGAGTTCAACTTGCGGATCAAGAAG
Source organism: Tetragnatha versicolor (assembly GCA_024610705.1). NCBI lineage: Eukaryota > Metazoa > Arthropoda > Arachnida > Araneae > Tetragnathidae > Tetragnatha > Tetragnatha versicolor. The sequence continues at coordinate 21,041,066 of JANDEH010000011.1, read as the reverse complement.
GTATTGCCTTTTCTTCTCTTACCAATAACCTGAAGGATAACAAATAAATCTACCAACAATATTTGTTGTATCAATAGTACTTTATTTTAAATTGTTATAGATTATGAATTCCTTAATACGAGATTAATTTGTTGCTAAAAATAAAAATGATAAATTGATTTAAATTTTAAAAGCACCATTTTTAATCCATGTAAATTTTTAGCTGCTTGGCTTCTAACCCTCTCATGTTATTGAAACATTGTTTCATTGTGAGAGTCACTGTTTCATTCATTCATAGATGTTTTAATGCTATATTACTAAAATGTATGCTTACAACCAAGTAAATTATTCTGTTCATTAACTTACAAAAATTTAGCAACTTTAATATTTTTTTGGATGTCTTGTGAGAGTTATAACATAACAGTTTGTCTGCAAATAAAATGCATAACTTGATTTTCAAGGCGCAAGTTCAGACTTGCGTATGCGCCAAGTTTTTAGCGTTAAAGAGGACTAATATGGTAACCCTAACTCATGTTAAAAGAGTCATTTGGCTTCTAAATGTGCCGCTAAACAGCCAAAAAACGCCAAGCATACGCAACTCTGAACTTGCGCCATTTTCAATATTGGAAGTGAGATGCAGTCCCCCTAGCTGTAAAGGGGTTGTTGCATAAGTTATTTATTTTCTATGAAATTTCCTGTTTAATTATGTAAAAGCGTAACTTAGAATGCAGGGGTGCAGAAAATGTTCCAGATCCAAATATTTCCCCAGAACACAATTAATAATTTTAATCGAAATTTCCCCCATAATGTCTCCATATTTCCATCAAAATTTCCCATAAAGACAAAAACATTGTTGTGATTAAACAAGAACGTGATTTTTAATGAAAATCCCTACTTCCATCATATGGATGTCAGGCATGTGATTTGTCACCTAATTAGCGGAAATCTGCTAATTTTAAAGGTGTTGAGAATCGGAATTCCGCTCAATTTTGTGTGGAATTAATATTTAAAAGCGGGAAAAAATCGGAATATTTTGTTTCCTGAGCGGACATAGTGTACCCCTGTTTTTTAGGCTCAAATTTCGAAAAATTTCTGAGATTGAGTAGTAAGATGAGAATCTCTATCTAAAAAGTATTAAAAAGCTAAATTGAACCTATTGTATGGGATAGGGAATTGAATTTGGGACCCTCCCAAAATAATTTTATATGCCACTGTAACTTATCTAGACGCTTCTAAAATATTTCAGATAATTTCTTTCTTGAGCAATCACATGCCTGGGATGTTTTCCCTGCATATAAGTCAAAATGAAAGGAAAAGCCAACTCCACCAAGAAAACTTGTTTTTTCGGCATAGATCCGTGGTTTTTTGCTATAATATCCATTATTCCATAGTTTTTACCTAATTTCTGTAGAATTTTAAGAACATGATATTGTCAGAAGCCAAAATAGTTGTTACTGATAACAACTTGGATTTGTAGATTTTTTTTTCTTCATAAACTTAGGCAAAAATTTCCCCACACTGCCTGAATTTCCCTCGAACATTGTTGGGATATATTCTGCACCCTTGTTAGAATGTTCCTGAAGAGTTGCTAAGTAAATTTTTACACCATTATTTATGTATTAAAACCAGGAAGTTAAATATTAATATTATTTTATATTTTTAAACTTAGGCCAAAAAGCATCTATAAAGTTAGAAGATTCTGCAGTGTTGGCACGTAAAAAAGAAATCAAGCAGAAGGTGAGATAACTCAAGAACATTTTTTTACAATATTAGAAGAAACTATTTTCAGATGATTGTTTGAAAATTAATTCCAAAGATAGCAGTGAAACAGATGTAACCAAGTATTTTCTCTAATTCTAAGTAGAGATGGTCTATAAGAATTAAGTTCTTGGTTTTAACTACTCTAAATGAATAAATGTAGAACATTTTCATATTAAAGATGAGGCATGGAAATGTTTTTCTTAATCTTCCATTTTAAGTGACCAAAGAAGAATTTTCAACAACAAAAAATGGAATGCAAGCCCTGTTCCCTCTAGCTCTAAGATCAAAATTATTTGTAAACATTTATTATACAGAGTGGTGTATTTAGAATAAGCTTGTTAAGGTCTTGTTGTTTAGCTCTTAGCATTTGCAATGATATGCCATTATAATGGAGAAAGAAAATTGGAAAATCATCTAAACCCTGATGACTATTTTAATTACCAAGACTATAACTTGGTCTGAAAATAAATCTCTATCAATATTATTAGTTACATACTATTAAGTTCAAAAATATTTAATTTATAAAATAACCATATTTGAAGTTAAAAACCACATAAAAATTCTAAGTACATACCAATTTTACTGTGGTCAACCAGTCCAATAAATCATATTTAATGTAAAAAAGTTTCAACACTTACAAAATATACTTCCATGACATAAATTGGTCCAGTTATCATGTTAGAAGGGGTATCCTTTGAGGATAATCTATAACAAACTGTTTAGAAATTAGCTAATCAACCATGTTAAGACTGGACAACCTTAACGACAGTATTCCATATTTGAATCTAATATATCTTTTATTTTAGATGGAGGCAGAAAAGAAATTGGAAAAAGAGAGGAAAAAGCTAGAACAAGAAAAACTAAAGGATGCCAGAGAAGCTGCAAAGAAAATTCCGCCCAGTAAAATGTTCACACTGATGACGGACAAATATTCCAAATTTGATGAAAAGGTAAGTAAAATAACTATTTAGTTCTTTTTGTACAGAAATGGATAATGTTCGGCACTAGTTAACTAAAAGTAGTTGAGAAAAGTAGTTAACTACTAGTTGCAACTTCTAGTTAACTAGTAGTTTAACTACTTTTTTCACCAACTACTAGTTCCAACTACTTTCAAAAAGTTCAACTACTTCAAAAAAATTTGAAAGATCAAAATTTTAAAAAATATGTTACATCTACTAACAATGCCATTTTTCGTGATACATTTTCATATTTGGCAACCTTGGAATATATTTCATCTGACATATAAATGCAACCCTTTAAGTTGTGGTTTCCTTTTTATTTTTTATCTTGTGCTCTGTTTAAGTAAATCATAGCATCAATGCATCCAGGGGCGTGATTTCAGTTTTTGGTTGGGGGGGCAAGGAATTTTTTGTTAAATGGGTCTGGACCTCGCTGTAACTAGGTTCTTTTGGCGGGGTTGCCTCAGTTTAATTTTTAAGGTAATATCATGTCAAAATTTGACGTGAACTCCAAGGAAAAATGGGGGGTCTGGGGGTCCACCCCCAGGAAAATTTGGCTCTTAAAGTAGTATTTTAGCATGTTTTGAGACCCTTTGGGCTGCATCCAAAGAGAACAGTTTCTTGTAAACCACATAATTTTCTTGGGAAAAGAGTTGTAAATAAACGTCAAAGTTTTAAGGGGGGCTAGAATCCTCCCCAAGGAATTTTAATTCCTCTTTAAACTAGAGTTTTATCTCTTTTTTCAAACTTTTTGGGGAGCTTCTAAAGAGAAAAGCTCCTTGTAAGAGGAATAGTTTTCAAGGGGGGAAACATTAAATAAGAGACGTGAAAATTTTAGAGGGGGGCTGGGGGTCCTCCCCCAGAAAATTTTTGAAATTGGACCCTCAAAAGTAGTGTTTGAACTCCTTTTGAGACATTTTGAGTTTCACCCAAAGCTCCTTGTGGAAGTTACAGAATTTTCCAGGGACTTGCAGCTATTTTTCACATTACAGTGGAAACCTTGGGGGGGGGCGGTTGCCCCCCTAAATGACGCCCCTGAATGCATCATATCATAGAAGGAGGCAGGGGCGGATCCAAGGGGGGCATGGGGGCACGTGCCCCCCCAGAGGACTAAAAAATACACTGCATAAAAAGGCATATTTGGAGTCAATTTACACTTTTTTTGTGCTTAAAATCAAAAATTTTCTGGAGGTGACCCCCAGACCCCCCCTTTCAAGAGTGTTCTCAACTGATAGTCATATTAAAATCGCAGGTGATCCCTTAGAGCTCCGAAAGTAGGCTGCATGGTCACCAAAATATTATCACTAACTTCAGCTACTTTTAAGAAGCCCAGTATCAGTTTTAATCGTATGGAATGAGAACAAAAAAAGAGAAGAAACCTGTTCTATAGGCATATTAATGTGCAGCAATAAATATTTTTATTTGGAAGGATATTAGGGGTTTGCTAAGTCCTGAGTTTAACCAATTTGGTGCCTAAGTTTACTAATATCGGGTTTACTATACTTAAAATTACTTTTTATATTAACTAATCTCCCTATACTATACCCTAAATTCTATAATTGTTTTATTGGGGGCGTTTAAAAGTTTTACGCACAATAAGGGGGCAGTTGCTTGTTCCTTTAAAAAGTTTGTGAACCACTGGTTTAGAGTTTCTTCTGTCTTAAATTATTATTTAAAATTTAATGCTCACAGTTAAACTAACTCTGAAAATGAAGGCCACCGAGTACTAAAAGACACCCGTTCAAGATAGTTTGCTGAAAAGTTATAAGCACTTGAAAAGCTATTTATTTTTAATCATAAGTTTCACGTTAGGAATATACGAAATTAGTTATAGTTTTTATCATAACCTAATGCGATTCTTTTAAGTTTTTAAAGTACGTTTTCTCTACAACGCAGTAGGTCTGTCAGTATATGGCCAATTACCTCATTATTTTAAAACAGAAAAAAATTCTAAGAAAAAAAATGATTTTTGTACCAGGGTCTTTTAAATACTGTGAAAATAATGCTGTATATTTATTATTAGTAAATATCATTTTCAAAGTAAAATTTAAAACATTCATTGTAAAAAATAATTATGCATAACAGTTTTTGAGGGTATCATAGCTCTTTAGGTCAGGGCCGTATCCGTAAGTTTTTAGGAGTTCAATCCCCAAGTCCGTAATTCTGACATCATTATTTATATTGTTTTATCTCTTAAGAATTCTACAACTTACAAGGAGAAGTCCTTTTCATGTGCAACTTGAAGAGTCTCAAAATGAGTTTAGACAGCACTTTTTAGAGTCAAATTTCAAAAAATTTCTCGGGAGAGAACCCCCAAACCCCCTCCAAAACCTTGACGTCTGTTAACATTGTTTTTCCTTTGAAAATTCTGCCGCCTTCTATAAGCGGTCCCCTTCGGATGTTTTCCAAAGAACTTCAAATTAATATAATTTTTTTAAAAATTTCCAGGGGAAGACCCCCAACCCTCCTAGCAATTTAGACGTCCTTTTATAATTTAGTTCCTTCAAAATTTTGTGGATTAAAAGGAGCTGTTCTCTTTCGATGTAACCCAAAGGTTCTTAAAATATTGAGCTGAAACACTACTTTTAGAGACAAATTCTCAAAATTTTTCTGGGGGTGATCCCCAGAACCCCATTGTTACTTTTAAGTGATTAAAAAAATTTAACGCGTATTCGTTTGGGGTACCTTTAAATTAATGTTGAGTCAACCGCCATGAAGCAAAAGTCTTGTTACTGCCATGTCCCAGGTAGGACTAAAATTTCAGTGGTGCCCCCCCAAAAGAAAATCCTGGATCCGCCCCTGGAAGGAGGAGAGGAAAAATTTTCCAATTAACAAGTGCAGTTTTTTTTCTTAAAGCAATATCGGGTGGACGGGTGGGTAGGACCGGAATGACTAATATAAATACAACTTAGAAAACTTTAAGACACCAAAAACCTGTATGCCTATCAAAAATTGGCGAATCTTTAGCCATAATATTTTTGCCTTAGGTAAGAAAAAGTAATCGAAAATTTGGGGAAAAATATCTTATGAAATAAAAGGGACGAGTTAACTAGTAGTTAACTACTTTGGGAAATAATCAACTACTAGTTACAACTACTTCCAAGAAAAAGTAGTTAACTAGTAGTTACAACTACTTTTGCCCAGACTAGTTGGTAGTTAACTACTTTTTGGCCAGTAGTTGCCGAACACTAGAAATGGAATGAAAATACTGTTCATTTACAAACATTTTTTCATGTTTTCATTACCTTTCAATTGGGGAAGTTCTATAAATTATTTAATTTAGGAGATATAAAGAATAAAATAAAAGTAAAACAAATAACTTTCAATATCGCTATTGATAAATATTCGCTAACAAAAAAAAATTTTCATAAATGTAATTTTAGAATAATAATATTTTAGGGGATACCTACTCATGATGTCAGTGGTAAAGAACTAAGTGAGAGTCAGCTGAAAAAAGTTATGAAACTTTATAGTGCTCAAGAGAAAAAGCATAATGAGAAGAAGTGAAAAGTGTCCCAAGTTCAACAAAACTTATTTTATTTATTGGCTGCAGAAAAAAAGTCTAATCTTGCAAGTACAATAAATTGCTTTCATGAACACATTTTTTTGCAATGGTTGTCAATGAAACACAACTAAAGAAAACAAATAGGAGCTTTATTAAATATAGTTCTTTCATTAATACTTTTCTTATCACATGAAAAAATACATTGAATGCTTTCAAATAAGCTCTTAAGCACTAAACCTTACAGACATTAGCAAGGCTATTTTCAATTTCAGTTTAGTTTCTATTCTTTCCTGATAACTCATCAAAATAGATTACCATTTCAGTCAGGTATTTTGAATCATTTAAACCTTTGGCTTCTATTTATTCATTTACGGAAACTGTTCATTAAGTATCTAACTAGGGAAGCGTGGTTACATGCATGTAGGTGAGTGGTAAGAATTAACTTTTTCAGCCTGCAGAAGTAGTCGGTAACTTTTACAGTTATTTTAGTAATGCGTGTGGGCTTATAAATTAGAACTGTGCCGTAGCATTTTTTTAAAGCTGAAGACCAATTTAATTATCATTGGTCAATGACTAAGTCATTTTTGAATGCAGGGAATCTAATAAAAAATATTTTCATCTCAATAATGAGTAGTAAAACTAAACTATTGTTAAATTCTGCTAATCATTTTATTATTATGCAGTGCCTATAGGTATCTGATTTTGCTTGGAGAAAACAGTAGCATTGATGCAAGTCTCACCTACATGCATGTAGCAAATAACGTCTCATCTAAATTAGTTTACTTGGGAAAAATTAGTCAGATACTTCTTGAATGTACTTCATATATATTTGTATTATATTATACATATTCAAAACTTAAACAGTCGATGCAAAATAGTTTTTATACAAATGATGTATGATTTAAAATTTTAACTCATTAAAAGTGCACATAAAACAGATGTATAAGCATACAATATAAACTTTAAACAAAAGCTCAATGGAATGCTTCAACTAAAAGTTATCGCAAGAAATATTATATAGTATAAAATTAATACCTTTACCTCATGATAACCCAATACAACTATTAAATTAAAATTATTTAGATTGTTATGATATTCACAATGCAGGACGGATGACAAGTATCACAATAGAATTATATTATAGGGGAGAGTGGGGCTATTTCGCACATGGGGCACATTCGGACAGATGGCATTTACCCTAGTAATTATTAATTTAAAAATCTGAAAAAAATACCAGTAAATGGATGCATGACTACCACCTCCTGCATGAATTTTCAAAGCCCTGAGCCATTTTGTTGTATACGTACTAGAAATTTGCTAGCGTTAGAAGCAGCAAAGTAAATTTTCTTGTCATTTTGTTGGTGTAAAATATCAATCAAAAATAACTCTCAAGTTGACATTCAGCATTTTATTCAATTGAGGCACTACTAAAGTAAGTTTCTAGAAAGGTTTTATTTCCCTGCTTTATTTATAAATATCTTGTTGGGACGTAGTAAGCTTGAACTGGTAGATGGGGCACATTCGTACACCAAAAGATGGGGCAGATTCGGACAGTGCGAATGTGCCTATCTTTCCCATTTTTGATTATGAAAGTGATTTATATGTTTACAAGTGCAGTATATTTAATAACTTGAAGTTTAATTGTTTTTTATTGTAATTGTTTCAAAATTTGGTGATAATAGAAAATAACATCTTAAAGAAAGCTTCAGTTTTAAGGAATTTAGACCCAGATTTAAACATTGAAGAAATAATGTCCCTGATAATTGTTTAATACAAATTGACTTGGACTTAGGTGATTTTATTCCAGTAGAATTTGCTACTAAAAAGAAAATTTTTTTATGTTGGTCAAATAGAAAATTTGTAGTTGAATGGTGCTTATTTAAAATTAATGATGAAAAACTTTAAAATTAATGACGAAACTTTTATTTTCCCAGTAAGAAATTATTCAACATTCATACAAAAAGATAATATCGTATTACAAGTTCCCCAACTCTCAGTTTCAGGTGTTAATAAGTGAGCTGTTGGTTCACTTTTCTTTTCGAATAATACCTGACAGTTAAAATATTGGTTAAACCTAATTATATTATGTTTAGTATGTCGATGTGCAATATAATCTTCATTACTACAATTGTTTTCCTCATCAAAAACTTAGATTTTCAATATTTTCTGAAGCTGTATTATTTTTGTTAAAAAATCTTCAATTTAGAGGAAAAATATGTAAAAGTGACAAATATTTCGTTTAATTATCCTTACTTTCAAGTGCCATCAACTTTTTAGTTCGTAAAAATAATTATTGTATAATTTTTTGCATGTGTACGAATGTGCCCCACACGTGTGCAAAACTGCCCCACCCATGGGGCACATTCGCACGAAATTTCTCGCTTTTTATATTGATGATATAGGTTAGAAATTCTAGATGTATGCGACCAATTATCGTTCTAAAATATCGGGAAAGGTCTTAACTTTCATTTGAATCCGAGTTTGTTTCAATATCTCATCTAGATCCAGAGAAATATCCCGAAATGCACTTTTTGTGCGAATGTGCCCCGTTCTCCCCTACACTTTCTGAGATTGACTCTATATAAGTTTATTTGATTGTGGGCTAGATGTTCTTCTGAAGTTTGTTGCACAAACAATCGAAAAAAAATTCACAACGTTAAAAAAAATTACAATTTCTTAGTAAACTTTGGAGTAGTCATTGTAATAGAAAATATTATTGAAAGGTGTTCCAGTTAACTTCTCAATTGAACAAGCTGAATTGAGATTCATTAGCTTTGAAAGCTTCAGTTTTTCAGGAAAAGCAGCAGTTAAGGTGTTCATAACTCCTTTGCTATGAAATGGCACATCCACAGTAGAATTTTTATAGATTATCTCTACTAAATTACGAAAAATGTCGTCAGGGGGTCCACGGGTCAAAAAAGTTTGGGAACCCCTGCTTTAAACTCTGTTCGCATTAACAATAGACAATTGGCAGGCAGGTGATTTTTGCAGCATGCTATTGTGCATGTTTAAAACCATGTTTTGCATCTGCCAAGTTCCGGGCATTGGGGATTCTGGAGTTACAGCCATAATAAACAAGGCAACATCAATAGATTCGGAGGCAAAGTGTGTGCGCTGAGGGGAAAAACGGCTGTCCAAACCGATGCGAAGCTCAACGAAAAATCAAACTTTTCATAAAGCGGAATCGAAAAACTTGTGAAATGGTACGGTAAATGGTCTATTTAAAGGTGATTAAGTTGAAAAGTAATTAAAGATGTTTGTAACCTTCCGTTATAACCTTATTTTTAAATATTTATTTGTTTTTTTATTTTTAAACTATCAAAAAGGGGAATATTTCGAAAAAGGATTTCTCTATGGGTTGGCGGGAAATAAGTTCGAGGAGCGTGCTTGTAAATTCGATAAATAATAGAAAAAATTCCGATTTTTTCCAGTAAGGAGGGAAATTGATCCTCAAGGATGTACTTATCTAACAGTAGCAAAATTATTTCGAAATTCCTACTACTTTTTTTTCAGGAGCAAAACGGAAGTCAATTAAAAAACAACCCTCGTAGTATTTTGTATTGATTTTATATCCAGATAAAACTTCTTAAACTTTCCATCCTATAATAAGGCATAGAGTTGTTTTAAAACTATTTCTCATTAGGCTAAGGAATCTGAACTCTTAGTGAATAATAATAGTACTACCTAATTAAAAATAAATGTAACACGATTATTTTAATGATATATTATTTTTCCCACCATAAAAATATATTGTTTTAATACTAGTCCACTGAAAATAGAGTTGAACCTCAAACAAATTGCAATAGAAGGTTTCTCAACGGTTTTCACTTAGAAATGACCTCAATAATAACATACTAAAAATCGGCCAAAATCGGCCGGGGGGAAGTTTAATTTTTTTCAAATTTTTAAAAAATGGCTGAAAAAAAAATTAAAAAAAAACCAAAACAATAATATAGACATGTGATACATGTTTATAGGTTATTTTTGAGTGCTGAAACCGAATATTGCATTTAGTTTGGAAAAAAAATGAAATTTAAATTTTTAAAATTTATTTGAATAATTAGCTATATGAAAAAATTAAAAAAACCCTAAAAACCTAACAAAAACATCCAAAGAGATAAATCCAACGGTTTTCATTTAGAAATGACCTAAATATTAACATACTAAAATTTAAAATTTTTACGAGTTAAAGAAGTTAAATTTTTTTTCAAATTTCCATTTTTTTTTTGCGAAAAATACATTTTTTTTTCAAATTTGTGCAAAAAACTTTAGAGGCTTTTGAAAAGGTCATTTTTCGGTGGATATTGTCCACAGATAGTTGTATAATGGAAAACCGGTGGAATTGACCCTGAATGAATTAGTTAATTATTTTATTTAAAATTTTGAAATTGGTAAAATGTAGTAAAAAGTGAAAAAAAGGTAATACTTTGGCATATTTACATCAGAATTTAAAATAATTAACTAATTCATTGAGGGTCAATACCACCGGTTTTCCATTATATAACTGTCTGTGGACAATATCCACCGAAAAATGACCTTTTCAAAAGCCTCTAAAGTTTTTTGCACAAATTTGAAAAAAAAATGCATTTTTCGCAAAAAAAAATGGAAATTTGAAAAAAAATTTATTTTCTTTAACTCGTAAAAATTTTAAATTTTAGTATGTTAATATTTAGGTCATTTCTAAATGAAAACCGTTGGATTTATCTCTTTGGATGTTTTTGTTAGGTTTTTAGGGGTTTTTTTAATTTTTTCATATAGCTAATTATTCAAATTAATTTTAAAAATTGAAATTTTAATTTTTTTTCCAAACTAAATGCAATATTCGGTTTCAGCACTCAAAAATAACCTATAAACATGTATCACATGTCTATATTACTGTTTTGGTTTTTTTTAATTTTTTTTCGGCCATTTTTTAAAAATTTGAAAAAAAATTAAACTTCCCCCCGGCCGATTTTGGCCGATTTTTAGTATGTTATTATTGAGGTCATTTCTAAGTGAAAACCATTGAGAAACCTTCTATTGCAATTTGTTTGAGGTTCGGCCCTATTTTTCGCTATTTTCAGTGGACTATACCTTGTATTGAAAACGGAATTGAAACTTTTTATTTAAAAGGAATCAGGGGGAAAAACAAAAAATGATATTTTTATGTTTTTCAAGATCAAAAATTTAAAGACCCCTGAAATATCACCACTTTAAAATCATTCGAGTCCAACAGAATTAGGTATTCTTATTATTGACTCTAGAATTTACTCTTACAGCTAATTCCTTTTTGAGATAAACTTTTTCTTATAGAATGCAAAGGACTATGTGACATCATTATGACATGTGGCAACACAAAAAATGTAGTTTTGAAAAGGAATAGTGAATTGAATCAAGAAGATACAACAATGGAGAAATTGACTTAAGTGGAATTTTTATGATGAATTGTTTTTCTTCTTATGTCATCAGCATTTATTTCTAATATCCCATACGTTTTGATACATTTATAGCAATAAAATGTCTTTTTATTTATTTTTAAATTTAAGTTTGTCTTTTTTAGATTAAAATTTCTCAATCTCAGACACCAATTGATGAATTAACAGAAAATTGTATTTTTTTATCAAAAATAAAAGAATTTGACTTAATTTTGTTTAATGATATTAATAAAAGTGTAAAATGAACTTCCTATACATTATAGCTCTAAAAAATACCATTAATATGATTTTGTTGGAAAAGGTGTATGCCTTTTTCTAACCTAATAGCATAAACATCCGTATCAATACAGCAGAGATCCAATCAATTCAGCTCAGCAGAGATAATCCTTGCAAGCTGACAGTAAGTTTCCTATTGCAGGGGCTGTAATGGCGGATTTACACCACTGCTGCAAAAGCGACATCAGCGATTTGCGACAAGAGCGGCAAATTTTTTTTCAAAAGAAGCAATAGGAGGCTTCGAAAATGATCGCTGGGAAAAATCGCTGCGACATAACTGCGATCACTGAGCGGCCATTTTCTTGAGGCGGTACGGAAAGATTAAGTTTCGGGATGTCTGAATTTCTCAAGTAGAAATGTAAAAATTATCTTCTAATATCAATTTCGTGTTTCCTTGAAATTCCAGGGCTGTTGCATAACCAGAGTGTTCCGATTAATTTAGTAAACTAAGTAATGAAATCCTAGTCACTAGATGCCTGCCTTTTGACTTAGCAAATGTGCTGCCATCTAGTTAAAATGACAAAATTCACCAGTACTTTGACAGCGAAAATTTTTTTTATCAGCCTCAGTTAATTATTTCGGCTACTTGTGAATATATAGGCTTGATATTTTGTTTTCAAATTAAAATTTTAATATTCCGTCTGGCATGAAGTCGCTTAGAAAGGGACTGTAGGATAAGCTGTCGTCTGATTAAATGTCGCTGGCTATTGCTGCGCCATCTTTTGCCAGTCGGTAGTACTACGAAAATGTCGTTTTTGCAGCAGTGGTGTAAATCCGCCATAATTGTATAACTGCAAAGGACAATGACACCCTCCACGTGTTCCACTCATATTAAACCTGAATAATAATCATGTTTGTTACAACATGACATGCTTTATTAAAAAAAAGACCTTTGTATATATCAGCCCGTAAGTATTTAAGGTTTTGCAGTCAAATATTACAGTTTTCTTGCAGCCTCTTCAAAAGCAAGACACCTACCTGCATGAAGGCCCTGAACTTGAATTTTGTTTAAGGGTGGTTGGTGAACTTTTTGACACAAATTATTTTCACGCACAATAGGGTAAATGTAGCTTGCCAGATCATTTAAAGATATGACTTAAAGCTAGTTTTGAATTTCTGAGGGAAACTCTGAGTCTCGTGCTAAAAAAAGGGTCTTGTGGGGGCAATCCCCTTAGAAAATGTTTTTAAATATGGCACTTTTTTGACATCACTATTTGCAAGATATTCGCCTCTTTGATAAATTGAAATCCATAAAAATTTAACAATATATTAATAAGATTTGGCATCCAAAAAAACTTGGCAATACTTAACAAGGCAGTTATAGTCTTTGTAATTTAAATCAGCGGTTGAAATGTCACGTGATTTTCCTACCAACCACACCTTCCCCACTACGTTACCATGGTTTCGGCAAATCTTAATTTTTTCCCACGACATGTATTGCGCCATGTCAAAAACGCTTCAGAAGGAATCAAAATGAGAAATAAGACGTGGTATTTGATGATCATAAAATCATACACCTAACATAACAATAATTTCTTGTGATCTTCAGATTTATTAATATAATTTTCTATTATTATTATTAATATAATTAATAATTTTAATAATTAATTTATTATATTTTTTATTAGATAATTTTCGTTGTTGAAATAATATTTTAAGAAAAATATTAAATTGAAAATTATACAGTCTTATAATATTAAAAAACTATTTTGATTTTAACTTTTATATTTCTATGGGAGCTGAAACAATTGATCAAACTCGTGAAGTTTAATCAGATTAATTATAATATAGCAGATCTTAAAGATCGTTTTAACAGACTAAAGATTGTTCTAGCAGATCTTTAAGATCATAAACCCTTCCTTCAGCAGAATTTGGTGTAAATTAATCTATAATTGAGAGAAAGTTGCTTACGACAGCATACGAATTGACTAAATTTACTCGCCAATTTCAAGTTGGTGAGCGGAAATTTCGTGCTCTGCCTTAATGGTGTGTAAATAAAGGTATATTATACTTTCTTCTTAGTTACCAAGGCAACAATTTTTAAGCTGTGACATCCACCCGCCTATTCTATTTACACAGAGTATAATGTAGTGATGCACAACCTGCGGCCCGCGGGCCACATGCGGCCCGCGAACCATCAACATGCGGCCCGCGAACGAATTTGGATATTTCAGATAATTCCTAACTTTTGTTACTTTCCTTATTTTAACCGAGAAAAAGTAACGATTTATAGCGGAAAAAAGTCGGGAAAATCGCGATTTTTCGAGTTTCGTTTTGCTCGCGAAGTGTTCCGTTCCTGCCGCGATTTTTGGGCGGGCGCCAAATTGAAGTTGGCTTCTTCTTGTATTGTTTGTGCGACGGTGCGATGTGGAAAAAACAACTTAACAATGGTTTGAAGTTTTGAAGCCAGAAGTCCGGTGTTTAGGATCACGCGCCGCGGAAAAGTCGAAAAATAGCAATTTTTCGCGAAAGTGCCGTTTTTACGGCGCCTAGTTGAAGCTGGCTTCTTTTCACATTGTAATTGCAATGCAGAAAAATTTAAGCGTGGTCAGAGGAGTCTAATAAATCTAGTGATACCTCTGACAGAGCTTTTTTTTTATCAATTTTAGTATTTTCAACAAATTTTTCTTAAGGATTTCCGAAGTTCTAAATTTTTGCAAAAAGATCACTTTGAAACAAGATTAGATAATAATGCAGTGTATTTTTTTAATTCTTATTAGATCATAACCTGTTTCAGATATGCTATCAAGGGGGATAGCAGAAGGCTGGGGGCCTGTCCCCCCAAAAAAAATCAAACTTGATTTCTAAAATAAGTTAAAACCCTGTTTTTTAGGTCAAATTTCCAAAATTTTTCTGGGGTAGGACCCCCAGACCCCCCTTTACATTTGGAATTCTATAATTATCATTTTTTAAATAAATATTAAGTTAATCAAAATGCAAATCCCATCTTAAAATATATGTGCAATATTTGGGCTAAATGTGCAAAAACTAGTCAATGCTTTGTTTTTTTGGGGTTAAATTTCAAAAATTTTCTGGGGAGGACCCCTAGAACCCTTTAATGGTACAAACTCAATTATACACATCTTATATTAAGTTCCTTGAGATGCAAATTCTACCTTATTTTTACTGTTACTGTTTGCGGCCCTCCGTGTCTCAATCAACTATGTGAGTGGCCCCCCTCCCAAAAAGGTTGTGCATCCCTAGTATAATGGAATTGCACCAAATAAATGATGAGCAAAAAAAATGTAAAATCAAAAAAATTTTGTCCCACATTTCTCTCACATGGGTAGGAATGGGAGATAAGGTTTAACTTTTCAAATTTGTATGCCTTGGAAGCAGAGTTGGCAAAAACTCGTTTTTTTAAAAAAACCTAAGTGGGTTGGGCTTTTTCAATAAAACCCTAAAAAACCATATAAAACTGGGATTTTTTGGAAAAAGTGTGGTTTTTTTTTTCAAAATTCAGTGGTTTTCTCATATATATTATATGAGGCCCCTAGTTTCAAAACCGGACATTTGCATTTTGACACAGCTTCAGTAAGAGTCGACGCGGTCGCCAAATGGAATATTACGGTATCATGCTATATTATCACGGCTGGTCTCCCGTTCCGGCCGCCATGTTTTACACCGACTCAAATGATAACACTTAAGTGCGTTACGAAATATAATTTTGTTCTTATTTTTAAATTAAACAGTTACCGGGGATTGAAATATGTATCTCCCGCATGCAGAGCGTGCACCATACCGCAGATCCAGCGGGATATACTGAAATAACTTGTTATAACATCCTTTTACTTGGGTTAATCTTTATTTGAGTCGTGGTAAAACATGGCGGCCGGAAAGGAGACCGGCCGTGATAAAGCGGCAACTAGTCTTCCATTTGACGACCGATTCGCGGTCATCAAATAGTCGATTCTTTTATCAAAGCTGTGTCAAAATGCAAAGGTCTGGTTTTGAAACTAGGGGCCTCATATAGTAAGTTGTTTTTTTCAAATTTTAGTTATTTCTTTCTATGTTAAATGTGTGCTATCAAAATATAGTCGACCTAACTTTGAACTTCAAACGTCCTTCATTTAAAAAAAAACCTTAATTATTGAAACCTGACAAAACCTACTCAACTGCAGTTCTTGGTATGTTATTTCGTTAATGTTTTTCTTCAACTGCCAAAATCTTGATTTTTCTTGAAAAAACCCAAAAATGGGTCCAAAAGGAAGGTTTTTTCACATGGGTTTTTCTGAAAAACCCCATTGGGGCCAACCCTGCTTAGAAGGAATAAATATGTTTTGATACCCATTATTAATCAGGTTACAATTTCGAGACCGGTCAGGTCTTATAAATTCCAATCAATAGTTGTAGAAAATAATAATGGAAGAGAGCTTTCAAAATTAGCTGCTTGTGGAGTTTTATAAAAAATATATTTTAAATATATCACAATGTTTGAACGTCACTCTAAAATGAACATCTAAATAGAAACGCATAAACAATTGACAAAAGAATATCTACCTAAATTAGTTGTTTGTATGTAATTGATTAAAAAATTTTTTAAGCAGGGCGAATTCCGCAAATGTGCGTTTGTTTGTTTGGATTGGATATTTACTTGCTGCCACTTTCAACTTTTCATGTTCCTTACTTACATTACATTTAACGGGTATGTCTTTCTCAAAATTACTGCCTTATAATTGTTTAAATTCAATATAATCTTGCTTAAACAATAATTTATCCCATAATTTACTATTTAAAATTTTATTCAAAAAACTATCCAATTCTGGTAAAATTTAAAAATTGTAATAAATGTACCCACAGAGAAAAATCCTAACAGAGGGTCCAAAACGATATTTTCAAATTCTGGACGGGTTGGAGGGCGCCACGATCAACTAAATGATTGACAGAGAGATCAAACCTGTGATTGGCTGTCACGCAATCTTCTATTTCGAAGGAGAAGGAAAAAGTTTTTCTCAACCAATCAGGCTTTTCCGTCCCGCCTCTCGTGACGTTTTGCGATCGCAGCGCCACCCAACCCATCCAACTTTTCGATTTCCATTAGAGCCTATGGCGACGGACACAAGCGTCTACGTATCAAACCCACAAAAATACCAGAGTTATATGATTGGCTGAAAATATACCACGTGATCACCACCTTTCCTCTTGTTTGAAGACTTGTGTTGTTTGAATGAATCGATTTATATAGGATCGAAGATCGAATCGAATCCTCTCATCCCTCACTCCATCACATTAGGCCTGCTGTGATTGTTTTTAATTTTCATTCTCTTGAATATGAGAAATTTCATTATGTTTCGTTTAACATATTGTTAAATTAACTTCAAGAAATAACATCTTTTTAGAAAATAGGATTTTCCTCCACATACAGTAAGTTTTGCAATTCCTTTTTTAGTTTAAATCGGAGACGTTTAACCCTCCATCGCACAGTGAAGTATTAGTCCTGAAAACCAAATATAATTCGCTGCATTCTTTTTATGTTAAAGCCAAGTAAATGGCCTATAATTGTTAGTATAATTAAATACACTAATTTAAAAGGAAATTTAAAGTATTCACTATTTCTTTTATTGCTATGTTTAACTTCACAGAGAAAATATGAATGAATTAAAATTATTATTATAAGTTGGTTTATTTCCCCCAAGTAAAACCTGGGATTGTGTATATTTTACATTAGTGTGGTAAATTTGTCTTTCACCATAATATCCATTTTTGGCGAGATCCGTTTTGTCAAAACTGAACTGAAAGTTGTATAAATTAACTTTTAGACTTGAACCATTTCATTCTAAAAAGTTGACAAAATGGTTTACAAGATATATGTGGAAATCTCACAAAATATATAAAGGACTAAAAACAAAAATATAGGTTAATGAAGCGAATCCGGCCCGTAGATTTTCAGCGCCAAATTTGGCGATAACAATTCAATGCCATCGGTTTTGCCCTTGGCGACAAAAAAAATCACCAAATTCAGCTTGCAGGCCGGATTCGCTTCATTTACCAAAATATACAGGGTGGTCCTTAATTCATGGTATAAACTTCTAGGGGTGTTAGAGTACACCTAGACGAACAAGAATTGGTATAGGAAGGGGGGTCGCAGTTACACCGTTAAAGAGCTAGGTCCTAATGTAGTGCAAGTGCGTTACAAAAGGACGTTTTGCCAAGGCCCGATTAACGAAAAAAAAACATAATGAAATGAAAAAATTTATTGCATGAGGTACAGCAGTATCCGTACTACTTACATCATAAATTTGATAGAAATTGAACCACTTTCTAAACCGCGGAGTTAGTTTCAAAAGTGCAATATTAATCTTTTAGTCAAAGAATCACATTCCTTAATGGTATTTAGAAAAATGATGATTGGGGAAGGAATTTTCAATGATCGTAACATGGATCATTGAAAATTCCTTCCCCGATCATCATTTTTCTAAATACCATTAATGGAACTCCATTGTTTGACTAAGAGCACGTTTTAAAACTCACCCCACGGTTTAGAAAGTGGTCCAATTTCTATCAAATTTATGATGTAAGTAATACGGATACTGCTGTACCTCATGCAATAAATTTTTTCATTTCATTATGTTTTTTTTTCGTTAAACGGGCCTTGGCAAAACGTCCTTTTGTAACGCTCTCGCACTACATTAGGACCTAGCTCTTTAACGGTGTAACTGCGACCCCCCTTCCTATACCAATTCTTGTTCGTCTAGGTCAGTGGTTCCCAAAGTGGGCGCCAGTGCCCCCTGGGGGGCGCTGGAGATTTTTAGGGGGGCGTTGGGAAGCTCAGAGAAAATTGGGGGGCGCTGGAGAATTTTTGGGGGGCGCTGCTAAATTTTCCTTAGGAATGATAAATTTTCCTTCCCGGCTTCGAAAAAAATATATTGTGTTCGTCATTTACAGACAGCATTCAGTTGCAAAGAACTTGAGCAAGCGCCTCCATTAATAGCCTTCATTACATTATAAAGGCTATTAACAAAATTAGAAGTAATTCTTTGAAAGACAGACAGCTTTGTGTGGGAAATTATGAGGATTTTAATCAGTTGCTGCTTCACACTGAATTTCGTTGGCTATCAAAGGGAAGCTTCTTAGTTAGATTTTACAATCTTTTTGAAACAGTGATAAAATTTTTAGAAAACAGAGATGTTGAATTTCAAAAGAAGTTATTGACTTTTAAAAATGATATTGCGTATTTAAGAGATATTTACACCATTTTTAACGAAGTGAACTTGCAATTGCAAGGCGATGAATTAAATCTTATTAAAAAGAAAAATATCATAATCAGTTTTATGGGGAAACTCTTGCTATTTAAGCAGAATTTAGGAAGAAAATATTACAACTTTTCTAAATTATCAGAAGTTCCTGTTGCCAACCAAGATTTAAATATTTATTGCAAACATTTGGAGGTTCTTCATGAGGATTTCCAAGACCACTACAACAGACATCCTCTCTTTGGATATACCAAGTTGGGTCTTGGTGGATCCTTTTTTGTTTTTTTCAAGAACGTTCTGGAGAGCCACATTTAGAAGAGGAACTGATCGAAATCAACACCAATGAAGAACTTAAGCCAAGATTCAAAAAAGGGAATGCAGAATTTCGGCTTCAGAGCTCAATCCCAACACAATATCCAGCATTGTGGAACATAAATCAAAAACTTCTTGTTGCATTTCCCTCTTCTTATTTGGTAGAGAGAGGTTTCAGTGCAGTTTCCAATTTGTTATCTAAAAAAAGGAACCGATTGGAGATAACTGAAAGGGGGGACTTAAGGCTATTCTTAACAAAGCTTACTCCAGATATTGTCAGGCTAATAAATACCACCAAGTTCATCCATCTCATTAAAATTGTATATGCATATTACTGTGGTGATTTTTTACTATGGGATTTATATACACTTTGTGGTTAAATCATTTTTTAAAAATATAAAATATAACTCAAGTTCCTTTAAGAATATAAAATAGGCTTTTAATATTAAAAATGCTATTAATTTTATTCATAAATATTTTATGTCAATGGCATATTTTGTTTGTCGAATAATTGTAGTGAGGGTAATATTAGTTAGCTATTAGTAATGAGATATACCTAAATATTAGCGATTAATATTGTGATATAAATATTAGCAATGTAATTTTTTATTTAGGATTTAAATGTCAGTTAGTTATTAAATCATTTAAAAAAATTAAATATCATACTTAAACTCAAATTAATTTAAAAGTATAAATATAGCCTTTTTATATTAAAATTAATTTTGTAATATTGTGATACCTACTTCAAAAATTAGCAATTTATAATGTGATACAAATATAGCAATTAATGGCCGTGTGATATAAAAATGGACTCTATGGTTTGTAAATATACTTTATACAATATACTTCTTTCAATTCTGAATTTAGTTTTAAAAATAAAAGTGTATATTCAGTGGCGGATCCAGGATTTGGTTTTGGGGGGGGCTAAGAATTTTCATAATCCAATTCAATCTTCTTGTTAATATTAATACTGAAAAGGTAGTGAAATATCCTGCTCCAACTACCAAAAGGGGGGTCTGGGGGTCCCCCGTCCAGAAACTTTTTGGAAATTTAAGCAAAAACCCCACTTTTTCAACTCGTTTTGGTGCACCTCATTTGAATTTCGAATATAGATTTTTTGCGTTTTGACAGAGTAAAATATAGTTGTATACCTGAGTTACAAGGGGGTCTGGGGGTCCTCCCTCAGAAAATTTTCAAAATTTGACCTTAAAATTACAGTGTTTTAACTCATTTTGGCGCATAAAATGTAATAATATGTAGAGTAACTTTTCATTTTGGGGGGGGGGGGCTTGAGCCCCCTAGCCCCCCCCTGGATCCGCTAGTGTGTATATTTCTTCCTTACATTTTGTAAGTGTTAATGTATTTTTTATATCAACACTTCAACCGACTTTCTTGAAGCACACTCTCTTAAAAGTTAGAATATTTATTGGTTAAATTATCAATAATTTAATCAACACGTTTTCCTTGAAAATATCCATCAAGTCTGCTCGTGCTATTGTTATTCAATATTTACAAAAACGTTCAGCAATGAATCTGTTAAATTTAATATAGTACCTAGTAACTCGTCAAAATATCTAGTGTTTTATCATTCAAGTTTTAGTTTTAAAACAGACTTTTTAAACAATACTATTTAAGCTATTAAAAATGAAAAGAGACAAAATCTACATTGCACTCAATGTTTACAAACAATTAATTTTGGTGTGTGAAATTCTATACTTGAATAGTAGATCTGTGAGTTTCTGGAAAACTCTTATCAGTCTTTTAAAAATATTTTATTTAGAAAGTACATATTATGAAGCGCATTTTCAAAGCGTGAAAGGAATTATTTTCATCGTTAATGAGTAGCGTCGGTTGGTCATTGTGATTGGAGGTATAATAAATTGAACGACAGTTTCTTGCTGTTAACTGCAACCTTATCCGTAATCCAGAAAAATGGAAATATCTTAGAATTGAGAATTTTTTTAGAAATTCTAAAGACACTTTGCACATCCTCAAAAGAATCCGAACAGTTTGATACCAAAAACATGTTATACGGATCAGTAATTAAAAAGCCTTTCTCTGGAAACCATTTACAAAAACTTTTTTTTAGAATAGAGAGACAATAGTGAAAAAAACCGTAATTAATAATAATATGATAATAATTATAAATTATATGATATTAAGTTAATATTAATATTGAAAATAAGAGGCCATTAAGTTGTCAAAGGGGGGCGTTTGAAAATTTGGGTCTTCAAAAGGGGGCGCTGGTCCAAAAAAGTTTGGGAACCTATGGTCTAGGTGTACACTAACACTCCTAGAAGTTTGTACCATGAATTAAGGACCACCCTGTATTTTAGCTTGCTATCCATAATACCTGAAGGCGGTGGTTCTTAATCTGTGGTCAAGTTTTCAGAAAATCAAAAAAAGAAATGGAATTTTCATTGTATGGATATCGATTTCACAACTTCAAGGGGCGATATCTCCCTATAGGGGTTAGTTATTTTCCCCCTCTTTTCACCCATGTGTAGGGCAAAGCTTGGAGATTGTTTTGAGCACAAAAAGTCAATTTGTCATTTTTTGGACTTATTCCCTTCTTCAAACTGACGATGCCCAAAACTAGAAAAAAACATTTCAAGTGATAAGTTCTGTTAATTTTAACTCTTGGTTAAATTTGAATTCAAAGTTTTTTAAACAGTATAATTAATTACTTAGGGAATATTTTTTGTGTATTATGTTCGTTTCAGAAGAAGGAAAGCAGCATAAAACTGGGTGAAGTTTGTTTTTGAATGATTCTTTGGAACATCAATTACAAACTTTTCTCAGTTAACGGATTGTCTCATCATCAGAAGAGTGTCCAGTGAAGATCCTTCTAAAGAAGAAGAACTTTATTATTTACATAGTAAACAAAGAAAATTCAGAAAACACATGATTCGCCAAGGGGAAAGAAAATTCCATACAGGCGAAAAATTATGTAAACAAATCAGGGTTGGCAAGGTTTTTCCCACCCCCGGTAAATACCATGGTAAAAACCGGTATTTACCGTCCTGGGAAAAACTAGGTTTTTCCCACATGGGAAAAAGTGGGAAAAACTGATTATTTATTGAATTTATTCTGTTCAAAATGAATGTTTTAATAGTTTTTTCACCCTTTTTTTAGAAAAATGACCTTAAATAAGCTTTATCCTATGTTATGAATATGGGTTTTATCATGTGTCGGAGGAATGTCATCTTTTGATGGTTACGCCCTTTTCATCGGATTATCATACCTTGTTACTTCAAAAAAGTTATCTTGCAATCAAGACTTACATTTACATTTTATTTTATTTAAATTACGTTTTTATTTACATTTAAAAAAAACTATATATAATGTTTCTTTTAAAGACACAGACATTATAATTAAATTTGTTTTAAAATATTCTCTATTTTTATTTGAGAAATTCACTAATATTAAAAAATATTTGCAAATTTTATGTTAAGTGTCATAATTCTCTTGCTTACTTATATTTTTCCCACCTAATAATTTTAACCCCCTCCCAAAAAAGTCATTTTTAACTAAAAGTTTTTATAATATGTTTAAAAAGGCCATAACCTAATACTTCCATTATTTTGTCAATTGGAAGTTTTTCCCACTTTTTCCCAGTATTTACCAGTTTTTCCCGGTATTTACCAGTTTTTCCCACTTTTTCCCGGTATTTACCAGTTTTTCCCAGTGGTATGGGAAAAACTAGTTTTGGACGGGAAAAACCCAACCCTGAAACAAATTTATTACAACAACAGACACAAAACTGAACAAGAATGATAACCTAATAATTAAATAATAATGGCAGCAAGCATACTTGTATAATATTTTACACGAACGCGCAAACGGCGTTCGCAGAAAATTTTGCCCTCTGCAGAAAAACTACAAAGAAAATTTTTTTTCAGAAATTTTTCTGCAGAAAAAATATGAAAACAATTTTTTTAGAATTTTTTATGCAATAAAACTACTAAAAAATTCTTTTTAGAAATTTTTCTGCAGAATTGGATGGATTTTAATACATTTTACCTGGTAAAATAAGGTATAAAATATATTGAAAAATTTAAAAAAGAAATTCTAAAGCCATAACTCCACCCATGCAAGGCCAGGTATATTAACTAGTTGATTAAA
Organism: Tetragnatha versicolor; assembly: GCA_024610705.1. Classification (NCBI taxonomy): domain Eukaryota; kingdom Metazoa; phylum Arthropoda; class Arachnida; order Araneae; family Tetragnathidae; genus Tetragnatha; species Tetragnatha versicolor. The sequence goes on along the minus strand of JANDEH010000011.1, from coordinate 21,017,542 downwards.
TTTTTCAATCCTGCCGATCTATCAAAGATTTTACATCTTTCATTTTTAGATAGAGCAGTTATTAGGAATCTCCAATTATGATAAAAAATACAATGATGTAAATTATTTAAAAGTTTTAAAATCACTAGTATGAAAAATTAGTATCAATGTAAGCACAGATAAAATCCCAATTTGGGTATTTCAGTAAAAATGTGTTTTTTTTGAGAGAGAAGGATTTAAAAATGTGTAAATTCTTGCAGAAAATTTTTTGGAAAAATTTAAGTTCGCAGAAAGGTTTTCATTTTATACAAGTATGGCAGCAAACTGGTAAGCTATTAACTAAAAATATGCTTCATTGAAGTGAAAAATATAGATCAAGGTCGTCGATATTAATTAAGAGAGAACTCAAATAAATTTCTTTTGAAAACTGAATACACTGTTCTACAAATTCGACCTTCAAAATTTTTTCCTTGATGAAAATAGTCAATTCTTAGAGATTTTGGGTCGCTGAATACGAAAATCACCATTAAAATTCTCAATTGACTCAGGATTTTCGGGGAACAGCCCCTCCCCCTTTTTACGTTTTTCGACGACCTTATAACTTTAAACTCGATTTTCAAGGTCAAAAAGCATTATTTTAGTCTTCAAATTGCTCCCCAGTTAACAAGAAATGTTCAAATTAATAAAATATGATAAATTTATAACAAATGGATAGGGTTAAGGGGTAATTACCCCCCTAAAAATACAAAAAATAGCTAAAAATTAAAGAGGTTTCTATACGCTATTTTTTCCTCTTATTTTTTACGCAAATCCCGTTTGAAGGGTCCTAACCCTTCCCCAAGGACCCAAATTTGATGACAATATGCAGCAATAATTTTTACTAAAAGCGGTTGAGGTGTTAGCCTCCCAGAAGTCCCCGCGGAAGAGTTCGGAAGACTTCCAGAATCACGAAGGCACTCGCGAGTTCAGGAATTAATATCGATGATTTTGAAAGATTACAAATGACGTTTTTCTTATATTTTGGGTGTATCCTAAGTAGAAACTCTTCAGTTCTTTAAAAACTGACCGGTTTTCGGGAGTGAGGATTCCATGTTTCAAGATGTTAACAGATGCACGGCTGTGGATAACAATTAGGGGGCATCCCCTTAAAAACTGAGGGTGATGGAGGAAAATGGGTGTCATATTTGAATTCAGCAGATCATTTTACACAAGAATCAGCTGAAATTCAGTAAGTGGCTTCAAATTTTTTTTTGTACAGCACAGTTAAACTCTAAGTGCGGCATTGAACCCTTCCGTGGGTGCTCTGGGGGCGCTCTAACCTCAACCGCTTTTAGCAAAAATCATTGCTGCATATTGCCATCAAATTTGGGTCCTTAGGGAAGGGTTAGGACGCTTCAAAAGTGAATTGCGTATAAAATAAGAGGAAAAAATAGCGTATAAAAACCTCTATAATTTTTAGCTAATTTTTTGCATTCTTAGGGGGTTAACTACCCCTTAAACCTATCCATTTGTTATAAATTTATCATATTTTATTAATTTGAACATTTCTTGTTCCCTGGGGGGCAATTTGAAGATTAAAGCAATGCTTTTTGACCCTGAAAATCGAGTTCAAAGTTATAAAGTCGATAAAAAACGTGAAAAGGGGGAGAGGCTGTTCCCCGAAAATCCTGAGTCAATTGAGAATTTTAATGGTGATTTTCGTATTCAGCGACCCAAAATCTATAAGAAATGACTATTTTCATCAAGGAAATTTTTTCAGTGTAGAACAGTGATATTTGCATGGTCCATGACAAAAAGCGGTCTTGAACATAAGTCCTCTCGGCTGAGTCCCAAACAGTCCCAAGATTCTACAAAATAATTGCGAAAGATGGCATTTAAATATTGTTAATGGATTTATAGATTAAAAGGTAAACTATTATATAATTTTGGTGCGAGGTAAAATAAATGTTTACAAAAAATTGATTTAGAAAATTTTGGGATTTGATAAGTTGCTATAGACAGTGCTGAATACGAATAGTCCATTTAATTTTTTTAAAATTAAAATATCAATTTTTAAAAATTAATTGAAAATTTGGAAAGTCGAAAAAATTTAAACATCGCTCAAAACCACAAAATAATTGCGAAAAGATCATTTCAATTTATTTCAATCAAGTTCTGCCCTTAATATTAAATTTCACTCTTCATCATGTAATGGTCTTCTTCATTGCAACTGTCATTTGCTGCAACAAGTAAATAGCATAAAATATTTAGGTCTTTTTATTGATTCAAACCTTAAATGGAAAACTCACATCACTGAATTATTTAAAAAACTATGCTTCGTTTTAATCAAATTGCATTTTCTTAAAAATAAAGTTCATAAGTCATTTTTAATTGGCACTGTATATTTGAACGGCTTTTTTCAACTAAACTCTACTCTAATTTCCACGGCTAGGCTACAGCTCGGCGTTTCATTGGTTCAATCATTAAGCACCGAGACTGCTACGTAATCACGAGACCTACAGCGCATGCGCCACTGGCCGTTTTGGCCGTCTAAATATACACTTCTTTTTTTTAATTACTTCGTATCATTCTTGGGCTCAATCGTTAATAAATTATGGCATTATATAAATTGATGAAAACTTCCATGACCTGAAGAGTAATTTATTAAATTTTCCGGGATATTTGTTTTATTTTCAATTTTTATCAGTTGATTTTTTGCCACTGAGGATGCTCTCCGAAACTGAGAGCGAAACGTTTGGGAATTCCATTCATCAAACATGGCCATTTATCCCGGAAAATTTAATAAATTATGGCATTATAGTTTGGGGAGGTGAATATAAATCTAATTTGTCTCCTTTAATATCAATTCAAAACAAAATTTTCAAATTATTAAACTATAAATTTGATCATCCCTGTAACTTAATAATAAATTTAAAAATTTTACCTATTCGCCATTTTGCATTTTATCAAATGTTACTTTTTTTACATCACCATAAAAATATTTGCGACTTAAAAATTCATACCTCAAATAGAAGACCCACAATAATATTTAATATTCCCCGTTTTCATAAAGAAATTTTCAAAAAACATTTTTTTTATCTTGCTCCTAAATTATATAATTTTTTGCCTATAGAATTTCAGAGTTTTCCATATCCTAATATTTTCAAGCGATCATTATTTAATTTTATTTGTAACATTGATAATTTGGATGTTTTTTTCCGTCTAAATCCAGAAGCATAAAATTTTTAAGCCTTGCTGTGCCTTTATTTTCTTTACTTAATTCAATTGAAGTGTATATATTGTAGTTATTCTAATTCTGTTATTATACATAATGTTTTTCCCTACTAAACTTACTTAATTATTTATCTTCATATTATGTTACTTTTTATTTTTTCTGTAAAAATTGTAATTTTTCTTTCGCCTATACAGGTCTTTGTTTCCTTCAGGCGAATCATAATTTGTTTTTCTCATTCTTTGTGTAATATATGAATACTGTTGAACCAACAATACTATACGGGTCACGTGATTTTGTGCTTCAGTATTTTTTATTTTATTTAAAATATACTGATTTTTTATGTATATAGAGGGTATAACTAAGGTTAGAGAGAGTAAATGTATCTTCCTCTTTCGGTCAACTGCCCCTCAGCTTCTTCCTTTCTCCCCTCCGAGAATGTCAAAATCACGTGACCCTTTTAGTATCTTTGGTTAAGCAGTATGTGTATGTATAACAATAAAATTGATTTGATTTGAAACTCATGGTACACAATTAATATGGTTTTTACAGGAAAAATTTATTGTCTCTACGACTATCACTTAAAATAAGAAAAAGCCTTACTTATTAATGTACTTATCAAATCCAAATATGTGTACAGTACTTATTAATGAATGATTTGGATGCATTTTACTTTCCCGATATTATTTCCCGATCTTTCTCACAAAAAATTAATTATAGACTATGTAAAAGTGCTTAACAACTAATATAGTTATTGTATGGAATCAAATAAAATTATGTTTGCTGAAGAAATCACTTTTTTTCTTCTTAAGGTTTACTATGTCATTTTATCCTTAAATCGGGTAAAATGACAAAGTTTCTACTTTTTTCGAAAAGTAAGTTTTTGAAAAAAAAAAGAAAGATTATGATATTACTCAATTAGGGGGTGTTAGAGCATTATATAAACATTTCATTGGCTTAGAAAACTACAGGAAATGTAATCAAATAGTCTCTCACGGTTGCTTTGAAAAAGTGGTGAAGAAATTAATTTCAACAAAATTAATATCAAATGTGCAAGTCATCTAACACTTGAAGTAAAAAAGTACTCGTAAGTAGGGTACCTCAGAAAAAATATTTAGTCAAAATCCCTCCCGAAACTAAAGTCTAGTTACGGCTCTGTGCCGTTGATTTTAAAGGCGGTATAAATCCACTTTCATTCTTCGCGATAGGTATTTAATATTTTGTGTTCGATTAAATTTTTAAAAAAATATTGCGCTGCTTTTTATTCGAATTTTTTATAGCAGTGGTCCGCAGACCTCCGAGGGTCCCCAGCACCTTCCTAGGGGGTCCGCGAGTTACCTTTTGAGAGTTTCAAAATAAGTTACACTAGTTTAAAGAGACAAATTTCAAAATTATTTCTGGGGGCCCCTCTCGAAATTTTGACGTCTCTAGTTGTAATATTTTCCTTAGAAATTCTATGTTTTACAATGAACTGCTACGTTTTGGAACCAAAAATTTCTCAAAATAAGCTGTAACACTACTTTTTGAGGCAAATTTTTGAATTTTTTCTGGGGGAACCCCCCAGACCCCCTATTATACTTCGAGTAATTGTAAAATTTTAACGTTATGTGAAATATAATTTGAGAAACTCCTTAGGGGTACTTTACAAATAAGCCTTTGGATGTTCAAAATCTCGGGGGGTAGATGTCTAGTAATAGTGACGATCTAAAGTTTAAGGACCGCTGTTATATGGAATAACTAATATCTTCATTGTCTAGTACTGGGCCCCCCCAATATTTGATAAAAGTCGGCGCCTATGTTTGCTTTAGAGGTGGTTCAAGGCGAGATATTTAGCAAGGGAGTTTTCAAATACTCCACGATGTAAGAAAGTAAAGATTGTAGTGCTGGTTATACACTGAGTTTTTCATTCTATTTCGTGCTAAAAACAATTACATTACATTTAATTATACATTACATTAAAATTATAAGTTTTTGTGTCATGAAATGTAGTGATGTTAAAAGTTTAGATTTGTTTTTATTTCAAACTTCTTAAATGTTTGATTGTTATATTTCCTTAAAAATATCGTGTGAAGGCAAGAATTTAAAAAAAGTTTTAAAAAATTATGTAAAAGTTGGAAATCAAATGCTTATCAATGCACGATAAAACACTTGAAAAAAAATTACAAAATTTATGCAAGGTTTAGAAATTTTTATCATAAACATAAGATTTTTAGCTACTTTTTGAACAGTCCCTCTTAGATAGGGGGTCCACGGGGTACGAAAAATGTCGTCAGGGGGTCCACGGGCCAAAAAAGTTTGGGAACCCCAGCTCCACAACATATAAAATTTTGGAATTTTTGGCATTTTTTCTAAACACAAAGTTCGTTAAAATCTCGAAATATTTGAATGAAAATTCGGCGCCCCACCCAGTTCGAAAGGTCTTTTTTTTTTCTGCACAACATATAAACCGATAAGATTTATTTTTCACTCCAAGGGGAAAAATTGCATAATCGGCTTATTAGACCAACTTCCCTTAATGATAAGACTTTGAAATTTTAATATGTTGTGAGGGCAACAGTGGAATAATTTCTATTAAAGTTTCGGAGCATAATCTAAATTAGGGGGCCTTCCAGAAATTAAAAACAGCTATAATCGTAATTAATTAATTAAAAATCATCTGATTAACTAATAACTTAGTTCTAGGTGTCTAAAGTTTCCTCAAGTTACATGTGACAACATATTAAAATTTCAGAAAGATCGATAAAGAACAAGGGGTCGAATTCCTCGTTTCCGTTTGCCCCTAGCAACAAAGGATCCAGACAATGGAAAAGTTCGTTGGACCGAATGGCGCCCGGTCGGTTATACGCTAATTGAAGGGGTTCTAATTGAGGAACGACTCTGAAATTTTAATATGTCATTAAATGTGCGACCCTAGAGATTCTATTAACTTTTCGGGTATGTGCTACTGTTAGGGGGTCGTATACAAATTAAAACAGCTTTCCAGGAGCGAAATGGCGGGAATAATAGACACCGACTAGTGCGATACGAATTCTGAAAGGTCTGTAGAAGTTGTACAACATACTGAAATTGAAATTTTAATATGTTGTTACTGGAGGTGATTTCTAAAACCTATTAAAGTTTCGAGGGTTAAAGTTAATTAGGGGGCCGTATACGAATTTCAAAAGTCAAAAAGTCGGAAAAATTCTCATTCAAATTCTAACGGACCGATTCCTTAGTGCAACACGTACTTTTACTCCTCTAATCATAAGCTACAACATATATTTTTTTCATAAATTAATTAAAAGATTTTTTGTCCATTTGGGAAAAAGTTTGAGATTTCAATATATTCGTTCAAACCAGATTGTAGAGCGCAATTTTTACATGATCCCCTAAAATTTTCAAGTTCCTATTAGCATTTTTAATGAGCTTCCAGAATACATAAAGCATTATTCTGGGAAATAATTAGATTTTAAATGGTGATCTCGAATTTGGGAAATTAACTAGAGTCATTCGCGTTCAGGACAAGTAAGCTCCATTCTGCTTCAGAAAATCCTGGTTGACGTCAAAATCACCATGGAAACCCGTAATTCTGGAAAAACTTTGCCATGACGGTCCCTTACTCATAAGTAAAATCAAAAAAAAATTTTTAATAATAACTTTCGATTTATTAAGGATTTGCGGACTTGTGTTTTTTGAGGTAGCATCGACTTTTTTTCAAACTCTAATAAATACCTAAATTAGTTTTCGATTGGTATAAAAATCGGATATGATGGAAATCTAGAGGTCAACTTTAAGTTTCATTGGCCGAAAAGACGAAATTTTAATATCTATTGTGCTCAAAACGCGAAAAACCGACATTTCTCGGAACCAGAACGCAAAATCGCGGAGGGCTGAATTTTCATCCCAATTTTTTAAAATTCCAGATTCTGGAAGCTATGACATCACACTCCAAAGGTTACAGGTCGTCGACCCGGTAGAAATTCTTTAAAGTGTTTTTTTTCTATGTTTCAGGTACATTTCAAAATCGGACCTTAAAAGGCGCCGGAAAATTAAAATTACCGTCAGAATTTCATAATTGAATACGTTGCTCATCGAGAGGCCTATTACTAGAAACCAGTGTTGAAAATTCCGTTACTCATTTTAAATTACTTAAAAATCTATAAATCCCTTCGTTTGCTATGCACACCTACAGTGTTCCGGAAATTCCTAATAAAATCTTTAATAACGCCCTTATCTCAACGAAACTCCAGAAAATAATAGCCAAACGGATGTAGAAAATTAACGCACCCTTAAAAAAATTAATTAAAAGGTTTATTTTAAAAGAACCCGCGAATACGAATCTCCTAGAAAACCAGCACTTTGGTTCTGAAACTTTGAAAATTCGTAGCTCCCGAACCGAGTAAGATAAAATTACGAAACAGGTCTCTAAAAATAGCCTGGAGTCTTACTAAATGTTTCAAATGATTGTTACAAAATTCTTAATTCTGTGTTTCTCCATTTGAAGGATTGACTTTTTTAAATGTGTCAATCTAAATTTAAGGAATTTTTCATAAAAAGTAGGGGAGGGGAGAGTGGGGCACCTTTGGACTGTTGGGTGGCCCTTACCTTCTACCAACATTTATATTAGCCGAGATCGTTATATAGAGTTTAGATTGCGTTGTGATTTACTAAAAGTTACATTTAACATAAGATAACATACTAACAATACCCAGGACAATGGAATCTAGGAAATGATTTAAAAGGCTTGGATTTTACGATAAAACACATTTATTTACACTTAACACAAATACTACACAAATTTTAAACAGTAGGAATAAATATGTGGCATCTATACAAATTTTAGACAGTTATCATTTATCTTTAAGAATATTTAATTTCAAATTAAGTTATTATATATTTTGCTGGATTCTCAATACTAAAACAATAATCTAATTCATAACATATATACACTGAGAGAGAGCTGGTGAATATCGGGGTAACTGTATCCACTTACCCATTTGCAGACTTTCATCATTCTGGTGGTTGGACGTAGAGTGGACACATCAATCTGGCACTATGAAAATTTTGGGAACTCCCTCAATAATCTCTTGCAGGAGTATTTATAGGCCCCTTCTTATGATTACTCCGCCCACCTAGAATTTCCTAGATAATAATATTGGTCCTGGTCCGAAGTACGGACGTCCCTCAAAAATCTAGGGTTCCCAGTGGTTAGTCATTTGGAGTTTATGTCAAGAGATTAAGCCTTCTGGTTGGTTCCCCCATCTTATTAACATTCACTTTTTCCCGGGCCTTCGTCTTACCCCCTCAATAAATTTTGGGGACCTCTATTCTTATTTCTGACGATTAAACGAAGGGTTTATGTCTGCACCTGGAATCTATGGTTATTGTTAAATATAGCTTTCGGGGGCTATCCTTGGACCTCACACGTTGACCCGATTGAGGAATGTACACCTGGTTAGGCCGATGGACTTATAAAATATAAAATGGTGATGGGTAACTTTTGTACCCACTCAACATTCCTGCCACTTCTCCAAGAAAAAAAAATTGAAATATTTTTTTTTTTTATGCGGACTCAACCTTAAATGAAATTAAATTTTTGGGTCACAGCAGTATCTCTCTCAGCTTAATGTGTCAACTTCTCTAAATGAAGGTAGCATGCTATACCCTAACATTTAAACAACACAAGTTACAATAGAAACACAATACAAGACAACACAATACATTTACAGAAAATTGGTGAAAAGTAGTAGTAAAAATTTGGTTTTTCTTAAAGAGATAAAAACAGAAGTAACTCAAAATTTAGGTTCTTTTTTCAATGGGATAATCCTTAAATCTCGTTAGTCTATAAACATTATTACTACTACAACCAAATATTTGAATTTCTAGAATATATAAAGCGTTTTACCTGAAACCTGAATAGCATAAAATAAGATAAAATAATAAACAGTTATTCATAAAGAGTATTAATTCACTTATATATGAATCATTCTAAAAATTAAGGAAGTACTAAAAAAAAGTTCACTGGATTCAATGTTTTCTTCCTTTTGCACAGTTCACTCGACTTCAATGATACTCAGGTAAGCTAAGTCACTAATGTTCGCAGGATAACTATAGCACAAACAGTTTGAGAACTGGAGCAGTTCGGAACTATTCGGAGTACTCGATGGGGATGTTGAACAGTTTTATCAGTAGATGAATGCTCGTCGGAGCACCCCAAAACGTCCGTTATTGGATAACCGTGTGCACCACAAACACAGAGTCCTAGCACTAAGTTCGATGCCGAATTTAGTAGTATGTCTTCCTTCAGCAGTGGGAAGTGGCATGACTCCTCGTATGGATAGAGATGCAGTGGACAGTCATATATGCCGATTGGCATGAGGTACTAACGGTTGACTTTTGAAGCGAAGGATGAATCGTAATATGCACCCGCGGTCGTACCGCTGTGGTTCAGCCATAAATGCCGGTTGGCATCATGAGGAACTAGCAATGGGTGGTTTGAGATGGAGAACCCTTCTAGCATCCTGAGTGCATTCGAGGTTGCAGGTTGCTCCTGAACAGGCACCGCTAAGGGAGGATGCCAACGTTAGGATGAAGTAAGTGCTCTATAAAGCTTAAGCAGGCGCAAGGTTCAGTCCAATGGAAGGGCATCTTCCCGGCTGGGGATGGCCCATATGGATCCGGTGGAGTCGGTTACCGAAACTGTTGTCCATAAGATACCCGTGGTTATTTCAGGCAATCACACAAATTCATAGAAGTTTCTGGGTGTGACCCCCATTTTTTTTTGGTTCACTGTAATGGGCTTGCATTGGTTATCAGCCCGATTACCCAAGTTCCAGTCTATAGGTTCAGCTGGTTATTCGAGATAAGGTTGCAGAGGTTGAGTTCGACCTCATTTCTCGAAAATGTTCGTGGTCTCTGACACAGCGTATGTCATTAGAGAGCTGTGGGCTGTAAGCAAGGGTTAGTGGACAAACAGTGACCAACAACACCATCTCTCTCAAATGTACATAGTTTAAATTTCATTTTCTTACTAATATTAATTCATTCCTCATATTATTATTTATTTATATTCATTTATATACAAATTTAAAAGCATTTAATCACTTTTGAGATCAATATTAGCAAATTTATCTAGTTTAATTAATTGCTGTTACTCAAACTAATGTCAGCACATTTTTTTTATTATACTTCTCGCCTACACTCAGAACCTCATTTTATTATCTACCCTGAATGTTTCATAAGGCTTGCACTTTTAATATTAAAAATAAATTAACACAATGCACATACAATAATTTAAATTTGAAACATATATACACACTAACAGAAAATTCTTTAGCTGATTTGAACTTTCACCTTTCATTAATTTAACCGACAAATTATCATTAAGACAATACTTTAAAAAGTCATTTACGAACTTTATTTGTCCTTATGTCTTACTCTGTCAAATCTACAACACTAAGTAGAGTATCCATCCCAACTGTTTTATATATTTACAAATTCAATCTCAATCCTGTTTGGATTGTTTCTTTTTTTTTTCCAATCATCAATTCATTTGCAATTTTTAACGTACAATATGTTCATAAATGTGTTTCATCTTTCATTTATATCATTTTATTACCATTAATGACACATTATTCAACCTTTCCTTCAACCATTATTTTTTCCTCTTATTCATTATCGTTGTATTCTTATCATTCATTTAGTTATATTCATTTAGTCCTTGGGATGTTTGTCCCGTTATTTATCAAAGTATCCTAAACATTCGCTATATACTTTCCAATACAAGCTTTTTCTGCCCGAATTTCGTGTCTCCGAGTGCCCAATTACCTCGCTCTTTTTACGATCACCTCACCATTGTAGTACAGTGTGATTACCTTCCCCTCCTGTGTGAAACGTCTGTGTCGGGCTGGCGCGGTTGTGAATCGACTAATTCCCACGACAAATTCATAGCTCTGGGGTACTAGTAAGATAGCTTTTGCACTCATGGTGTTTAGCGGTGTCGTTTGATCCCTTGAAAGGCCCGTATGTTGTCCGTGCACTTTTCCTCGGCCGAAGGGATGTTACTAACATTGGTTTGCACTGTGACAGAGCACATTTGAAGAGGCAGTCGTTGGACAGCACCTCGGTAAAATTTCGTATCGTTCCCCGATTATTTAACTTTTTCTATCTACTTTATATCATGTCTCATAGGGCTCAAATTTACATTACTTTTTATATTGTCTCTTTCTTTATATGATTATTTAGCACTTGGAATTACCTCATGAGATTGTTGCATGTTTAAGAGTCTTGAAACCTATTATATTCATGGCAATTTTTTTTATGTTGCAAATTTTAATGCGGTTTACACCGTGTAATTTTAGTTCTTTTCCTTTTCATTTAACGCGCTATGATTTTTATTTGTTTATTTATGACCTGATGTTTATTTTCCAATATTTTAGTTGCATAGGAATTATTATTTAGAGAAGATAGGATATTGAATTGCTAATAGGAAGATATTATTATTGAAAATTTTAATTTACCATCGTCTCAAGAATCCTGTCGGTTAATCCGACGTCGTAAGTTATTTAGTTATGTTTTTTCCACAATTTTCACTATATGTAGTTTATTAGAATAAATTATGTAAGCAGATTCACCATTCATTAATTTCCGGTTGATCAGGCCGTATTTCAATGTCTAGTGAACCTCAGAGAATTTATTAAATTAGTGTGAAATTTTACATATTTGCATTGAATAAACAACACATAAACAACATATACACCCCATGGTACCCTGTGGTATATATGGGTTTATCTTAGCTGTTTTTCATTGATTATCACTATTTTTATTACACTATTTCCACATTTATTTATTAAGTTTCCTCATTTATTTTTTGTTTATGATTTTTTATATTTAGTTGGATGAGTTGCACGGTGTTTATAGTTATATATTTTTGTTGTGCTATTTTTTTGTTTAACTTGAAGAACCTGACCCGCAGGTTTTCCATATATTTGTCTGTTAATACTTGTTCTCGTTTATTTCTCCTTTTTTTCCACATGCATTAAATTTTCTTCAACCCAATTATTCCTAATACAATTCAGTACTCTTTGTAATAGGTACACATTATCAATCGCAAACTTACAGGTTTATATTTGATTCTATATATGAGTAATTTTTACATTTATGCAATGGCTCAATTTTTTCCTTTTTATTAGAATTTTGATGATTATTCATTTATTTTGTATTACAATTTAATCTTTTTTTTTCTCTCATCAATACCTTTCCAAGATTATTTCTACTAACTTATACACATTTTCCCGTTCATGTCGCAGTTATTTTCCTCTCCGCGTTTTATTTCTACAATTACCTATCCGTGCTGCTTTTACTGTACACGACAGTGTCGCTTGCTTCCCGAGGTCAATTGTATACATAATAGCGGGTCGACCTATTGAGCATGCCGCTCCAGGGGTTTCGACCTTGAGAGGGGTTGGGAATATTCTGGCGGTGACGCTTCCTTTGTTATTGGGGGGTTTGGCAACAGGTTTTGAGAGAAAATATTATATTCTGGGATTTGGATTATTAGTTAGAAAAAAAATCAATTGACAATTTTTGTAAATATCAATTATTTGTATCGTGATTTTATATTTCTTAATCACCTTTTAATTTATCCGCCATTTTATCCAAAAAGGTCAGTATTGAGGATTGTCCTTCTCGGACTTCTTCCTCCGGTGGGCGCGTGACTCGCTCCGCCCAGTTGAATAAACGAGTGCCCCAATCTTCTGCATGCACCTCCGCCACCGTATTGTCTCTCCGTGGTCGAAGGGAAAAATCGCGTTTTGGCAGATTTTCGTTAATCTGTTTCCGTTTTCTTTTGGGTTTTGGATCATTTGTTTGATTGGGGTCAGAATTACTTTTTCCATCATCCTCTTTATTTTTAGTTTCTACTACCTGTGGTGTAATATTGTTTTGTGGAGTATTTGCCTGATTCTCTGTATTGGTATCGCGATTTTCTGTAACTATATGATGATTTCCCGTATCAATTCGATCTCCATTATCACTTTGAATATTTTCAGACATTGTGGGTATGTTAGGGGAGTTTTGTTTTTCTAATCTGTTGGTACCCCGTCTATTATCAGACAGAATGGGGTAGGGAGTGTAATCCCCTTCATCAAAGACAGCATGGGGTAATTGTTTGGGTAATGTCTGTTCTATATTTTCTGGATTTTGTTCATTAATTATTAGATTGTCATTTCTTGAGGTATAGGGTATAAGTCGTGAGGAATGAACCCTCATTAATTTAGCCCTTGGGTTATTTATCTCTTCAATAGAGTAATTTACTGGGGTATGTTTTTCTATTATGCGAAAAATACCTTTAAAATTCCTTTTCTTAGGTAAGTGACAGTTCCTGTCATAATGGGGTTGGTGTAGAAACACTAATTGCCCTATTTGAAATTCCCTTAATTTAGCATTTCTATTTTGATAGTTCTCTTGGTTTTCAGCTGATTTTAAAAGATTTTCGCGAATTATTCTCTTAATTTTAGCCAAATTTTTCATCCTTGCTTCTATGTACTCAGGGTAAGGGTTATTGAAATCTGACATTGGTTTATTATTATAGTTAATATCATCTGGTAGATCAATATCATATCCGTACAAAAGAAAACTGGGCTTTTCCCCTGTTGTAGAATGAATTGTGTTGTTATAACACATTTCAAAATTTGGGAGTTCCTTATCCCATTGTAGGGTCTCTCGCGCTAAAATTGATATTGTTTTACGCAAGGCTTTATGACTGGCCTCATTAGCGCCATTTGTTTGGGGGTGGTATGGGGTAGTATATAATTTGTCAATACCTAATTTTTCGGCAGTTGTTTTAAAAAGCTGAGCTGTGAAGTTTGTCCCACAATCAGTTAGTAAATATTCCATTTTCCCAAATTGTGTGATGTAATTATATAGTTTTTCAGCTGTATTTATCGCTGTTTGATTTTCCATCGCATACAATTTCATGTATCGCGTAAAGTGGTCTATAACGACCATTATATATTGGTTATTCTGCGCGGTTCGCGGTAATTTTCCTACAAAATCTATCGACACGACCTGACCTGGTCGATCTGGGATTAAGTTTCTTTGAATTGGGACTTTTTGTAGTCTATTTGGTGACTTAAAACCTATACATTCTGTGCAGCTTTGCACGTAATTTTTCGAATCAGAGTACAGATTATCCCAATAGTACTTTTCCTTAATTTTCTCATAAGTTTTAACATGACCAAAGTGAGCACTGTGAGCATTAGCTAAAATCACTGGTTTTAATTTATCAGGGATAACTATTTGTTCTACTTCGTTAGTTCCTATACTTCTTTTTATCAAACCCAAGTGCATGATTAGGTCATTATGAATAAAGTAGTTGTTTTCTGAAGGGGTTAGTTCTTCTGGTCGTGTTTCTATTTTATTTCTAAGTAATGCCAATTTTGGATCTTTTTTTTGTTCTATTATTATTTCTTGTAAATTTGGTACATGCCTAACTAAGTTTACGGTGTGGAAATCCCTCGAAAATATATCTGCCGCAAAGTTTTCGGCTCCGGGTATTCGTTCAAAAACGTAATCAAATTCAGCCAAAAACATAAGCCAGCGACTAACGCGATTTGCCGGGTTTGGTAGGTTCTTTATGGTTTGCAGGGATGAATTATCACATCGAATTATAAATTTTGTTCCATATAAGTAATGTGTATAGGACTTTACACTTTCAACAATAGCCAATAGCTCTTTATGCATTATGGAATATTTTAACTCAGTGGTATTTAATTTACGTGAAAAATAGGAAATAGGATGAATTATACCCTGCAAATCTTTTTGCCCTAACATCGCTGCAATAGCGTTATCTGACGCGTCGGTTGACAAAATGAACTGTTTATTATAATTTGGATGGGTTAAAATAGGTTTCTTGGCTAACCAATCTTTTAGAGTATTAAACGCGTTTTGTTCTTTTTCAGTCCATACAAATTTATTCTTTTTCTTTGTTAATTCTGTAAGTGGAGTGGTGATATCACTATAATTTGGCAAAAATCTTCTATAGTAACCGCATAAGCCCAAAAACCGTCTCGTTTTCCGTACTGTGGTTGGACGTGGAAAATCTTCTATTTTACGTAAGTTTTCGTCCGTGGGAGTGATACCATTAGAATTCAATTTATGCCCTAAAAATTTTATTTCCCGTACACCAAATATACATTTTTGGGGATTTATAGTCAACCCAAATTTCCGTATTCTTAAAAACAATTGTTTTAATTTACCGAGCATTTCCTCAAAAGTATCACTTCCTAAACAAAAATCATCAATATAATTTGCGATATTTAGTTCTTTGATATCTGCCACAAGCTTATCGGTTAATGCTTGTAAGACTCCCGGGGAGAAGTTAAGTCCCTGTGGTAATCTTTTATAAGCAAAGTTTCCGAAAACTGTATTGAAAGTAGTTATGGCCCTGTCCTTAGGCTCAAGTGGGACTTGAAAAAACGAACTCTGCAAATCTAAAGATGCGAAAAATTTTGATCCTCGTAATTTCTCTAACAGGTGGTTCGCGATGGGCATTTGATATTTTGGAAACTTAATAGCTGCATTAGTTGCGCGGTAATCTTGGACAATACGATAAGTAGGTTTATTTGGACTGGAGGTGCCTTTCTTTACTAGAATTACAGGGTGTCCTATGTGCGAATCAGACCTTTCAATTATATCCGCTTTTAACAATTTTTCTAATTGAGTTTGTAATTCTTCTCTCAGCGCGTGTGGCACTGGATAAGCTCGTTTACTTTCAATTTTAGAAAAATCAACTGAAAAATTTGGTGAGATTTGGTCTGTTAAACCTATGGTCTCAAGATTATCACTAAATATGTCTGCAAACTCTTTTAATAGGTTTAATAATGAGTTTCTCTGAGATGGTTGTAAATGATTTAATTTAAAATTTTGGGGGTTGAACTCTCTTATTCTTCTTTTCCTTATATCCTCCACTGTCCTAAGACAATCTGGCTTAGAAATACTCGCGATTTTAGTATGTTTATTTAAAGATATCCTATCCGATGATTTATTTACTAAAGTTAAATGGGCTTCCTTATATTTATGTACGTCAACTCTCTCATTTTGGATTTTTATGTCAGGGTTATTTAGGACAGATGTGATACTGATTGTATCACCTTGCTTAACAGGACCTTCAATTAGTACAGATACGTTTTTTATTTGGTTGGGTTCCAGAATGCATTTACGAATTAATTTTGCGGAATTTCCCTGCATGTTATTTGTTGAGGGTACTGCATTTGCGTCTCTTATCTTAATAGTTAAGTTATTTGATTTTAGAATCTTTTCGTTAAAATCAATAATAAGTGAATGGGCTTGAATAAAATCAAAACCGATAACCAAAGAATAATTGGCATGGAAGTCCTGCTCAACTACATAAAATAAATGGGAGAAATTTTTATTGCCCAACACAATAGGTAATTTAAAAGCACCAGTAATATTTAGCTCATGGCCTGTTATTGCATTTACTTTCAGAATTTTGTGTATTTGTTTAATTTTGGGGTCGTGTTTAATCTTATCAAAAGTTTTCTTTTGTATTATGGATACACTCGCTCCTGTGTCCAAAAGACCCGTTAAAGTTTCCCCATTTATTCTGATATTTATTACTGGTAGGAAAAAATCATTTTGTGTGTTTACTAGTTTTGTATTTACTATGTGTGCAGTGGGTTCGCAGCTTAGTGAGGGGTCGATTTGATTTTGCACATTATATTTTTGAGAAGTTTTTAAAATCGACCCCGACGGAAGTTTCCCTGATTTCTTATAGGAGTTTGTACATACTGAAAATTATTAGACCACCCCACTCTTTCTCTACTTACACTACGGTTTCTTTGCCCTCGGTTAAAATTATTGTTGGGGGAGAAAGCTCTACCTCTGTTATCCCGTCTCTCTCCATTCCCAATCCATCTATTAGTTTGGGGTCTAGTTTGAAAATTTCTATATTGAGCCCCACTTGATCCCTCATTATATACCCTTTGTGGGTTTTGTCTATTCGTCAAACTGTTATAAAAGCAGTTTCTAGTTATATGGTTAGTTTTGTGACATATTTCACATTTAGTTTTAAAAATTTGGGAGGAATTTTCTTGCGTATACTTTAATTTTAATCCCTCTACATCTTTAGCAATGCCTGCTATGAGCTCGTGGGTATTTTGAATATGTTGGTTGAACAATCCCTCGTTTGGGGCTACAGCATTTAGCATTTGGGGTTGCAGTATTTTACAGTTAGATTCTAAAATCTCTAGAAATTGTACGGCTTCAATTATGGTTTTGGGGTCTTTTAGTAGAATATGAGCTTTATACTCGTCTTTCACTCCCTCTATGAATTTTGATAGTTTAGTTTGTTCAAATAATTTAAGCATAGGGGCTGAAGTAACGTCTGTTTCGCCAAAAAAGTTTTCTGTGGCAATTTCCACCCGGTTGGCGTATTGCCTCACCGTTTCAGAGGGGTGCATTTTTATGTTTGAAAATTCACTTTGTGATGTGGTCCTGCTTATTTTTGCCTCAAAAAAGTCAATGATTTTTTCTTTGAATGTTTTATAGACCGTTTCGTTTGACAAGCTGGCTGAGTTTATCAAATGAGTTAAGGCCTCGCCTCGAAGACGCGACTTCGCAATGATTAGCCTTTCCTCATCCGAAAATTCTTCGGAATTCGCTAATTGTTCTATCGTGTTAAAAAAATATTTTGCTGTAACAGCAGATGCATTGTCAAAAGCGGGAATTAAGGTTTGGAATGCGGTTAAATTTGACAAACTGGGTGTTTCCATTTGGGAATTAGTCAAGGGGGTTTGGGTTTCAGGGGGTGCCATTTTCTTTTAGTACTCAGCAAAATTTTTTTTTTTTTTTCTTCACTAATAAGTATCTAAAAGTCCCTTTCCTACTCTCTTTCCCGAGTTATCAGTTTAAAATATCTATACATACAATTTATAATGTTATTTTACCCTCATTTGCATTGGTTAAATAAGTAGGTGAACACAGTTGTGTCAATATAGTAAATTCATAATTTGTATCCAAGTCTTCCCAAATCATTCAATCTAGATTTCCATGATATCCATTCCCTCTTATAACTTATCAATGATCAACCCACTTTAATTTAGTTAAAGGGAACGGCACCACTTTTGTTGGGTGGCCCTTACCTTCTACCAACATTTATATTAGCCGAGATCGTTATATAGAGTTTAGATTGCGTTGTGATTTACTAAAAGTTACATTTAACATAAGATAACATACTAACAATACCCAGGACAATGGAATCTAGGAAATGATTTAAAAGGCTTGGATTTTACGATAAAACACATTTATTTACACTTAACACAAATACTACACAAATTTTAAACAGTAGGAATAAATATGTGGCATCTATACAAATTTTAGACAGTTATCATTTATCTTTAAGAATATTTAATTTCAAATTAAGTTATTATATATTTTGCTGGATTCTCAATACTAAAACAATAATCTAATTCATAACATATATACACTGAGAGAGAGCTGGTGAATATCGGGGTAACTGTATCCACTTACCCATTTGCAGACTTTCATCATTCTGGTGGTTGGACGTAGAGTGGACACATCAATCTGGCACTATGAAAATTTTGGGAACTCCCTCAATAATCTCTTGCAGGAGTATTTATAGGCCCCTTCTTATGATTACTCCGCCCACCTAGAATTTCCTAGATAATAATATTGGTCCTGGTCCGAAGTACGGACGTCCCTCAAAAATCTAGGGTTCCCAGTGGTTAGTCATTTGGAGTTTATGTCAAGAGATTAAGCCTTCTGGTTGGTTCCCCCATCTTATTAACATTCACTTTTTCCCGGGCCTTCGTCTTACCCCCTCAATAAATTTTGGGGACCTCTATTCTTATTTCTGACGATTAAACGAAGGGTTTATGTCTGCACCTGGAATCTATGGTTATTGTTAAATATAGCTTTCGGGGGCTATCCTTGGACCTCACACGTTGACCCGATTGAGGAATGTACACCTGGTTAGGCCGATGGACTTATAAAATATAAAATGGTGATGGGTAACTTTTGTACCCACTCAACAGGACACTCCACTTTTCAGAAGCAATTTTATACTAGTTATGAACTTGTGTACTTACGAATTGGAAGGACCCTTATAGGTTTTTATGAATGACCCTAAAATCTACTCTACTTGGTGCGTGTGGATAATTGAATCGTCAGTTTGAAGAAGGGAATAAGTCCAAAAAATGACAAATTGACTTTTTGTGCTCAAAACAATCTCCAAGCTTTGCCCTACACATGGGTGAAAAGAGGGGGGAAATTACTAACCCCTATAGGGAGATATCGCCCCTTGAAGTTGTGAAATCGATATCCATACAATGAAAATTCCATTTCTTTTTTTCGATTTCCTCAAAACTTGATTTTTGGACTTATTCCCTTCTTCAAACTGACGATTCAATTATTTATATTGGTTTTCTTGTTTTGCGTGTTGCAAAGTTACAATCACTTATAGTTGGAAATCATCTATATATAAATCAATGTCTGTATGTCCTTTATAGTTTTGAACTTTTCGAACCTACATTAACTATTAAACTATACCACGTTGATCTACTCGCTCCAGGGTAGGTTTCTGAATCAAAATAATTTAAAATCGATGCATCCTAATAACTTTTTTGGTCAATTTTATGCTCAAAAACCCATATTGCGTGCCTAACTTCATGGCAAAACCACATTGTTGTACATATAACAAAAGAAGATGTAACATTAATTGTTGTAGGCATGATGTCGATTATTGTAGTTTAAAATCAATTGTTGTAGCATAAACATACAAATGGCGCCTTTATTTCACTATTTCCACATTTGGACTGGCGAAGCCCCAAGCCCATCTGTAACGCACCAGATGATATTTATTAAAAAAAGTGAAACCCGGGTCTAGCGCGTCAGCGCTAGTTTTAAAAAAAAATAAGTGTATTTATGTTAAAAATAGACCTATTTAATAAGATTTTAAGAAAAAAGAGGAAATTATTAGCTAAATTTAATTTCCTATTTTACGCGCTATTTTTGTCTCCTTCAACACAGGTGTGAATATAATTGGCGACTAAAGAATAAAATATTAAGTAATTAGATTATAGATCAAACATATGTAATGAAACCTTTTCATACCTATAATAAATTAATTTTTTCCTCGAATGGTAGGCAAATGAAACCTCTGAGGTATATTTATTAAAATTAAATCAATTTATACATTTTTCTAATATACTTTTAGGTTAACTAGCTGACAACTTAGCTGGTTAATTAGCTCGGTAAGGGTGCTATTATTATAATTTCATAGACATAAATCCCCAAATGTGACACATCTCTAGAGGTTTTAGCTGAAGAAATTTGTATAATAGACCTTTTTATCACTTTAATGGATATTAAAGCCTTTTTTTTTTTAGCTAAACCTCTCACAGCTTCTATCGTTTAGATTATAGGGGTCATATCGAAAGGTTAATCCCCTTTATCATTGGTCTTCTACCTTATTAAACTATTTAATGTATTTGAACCAATTTTATCACATTAACTTAACAATCAAAAAAATTTTTTCTCTTTTTTTAAACCAAGGGGGGTAGAAATCATACCCTAGAATTCTCTTAGGGGGTCTAAAAACTCATTTACTATCTATTAGGGCCAAAATCAACAGGGAAAGACCGGGAAGAAAGTTTTTTGTGACTTCGTAATGTTCTAGGGTTCTTGCAAGGAAATTCGCTTTCGAGGACCTTCACTATGAAATTGCTAAATAGTGCAATTTCATAGAATAGAAAATAGTTTTAGAAAATAAAATCTGATTATATCAAAGTTAAGAAAATTACCTATTTAATGACACCCTAACCAGGTTTCTGGGACAAACGCTTTTAGTTTTATGGGGCTAAAACTATCAAATTTTTGTGACTCTTGTTTAGGGCACTCTTCTTTAGGGGGGTGAGACCTAAAAAAGTCGAAAAAATTTGTTCCCCATGTTACTTGTGACCACCCTAATATTAGATCCTTGTATAAAAATTAGAAAAATTATTTATTAAAAAGTGCCCCACTCTGCCCTAGGTAGTACTAGTTTATCCAAAACTAATGAAGTGTTTTACCTTCATAAAAATTTATTTTCAATTATTAATTCAACCTATTTCAATGATTCTAATGTTTTTACTATTATAGAACCTTTTAGAATTTGTTATTTCCATATCAGGTGTTTAAGGTCTAAGAGTTTTTATTTTTCCAACAATAAAAATATTGCTTTTTTTCAGGTGATTCATTGTGAGGACAGTAATTACGGAGATTATAATCAAGAAATATTTAGGAAAAAGTAATTTGAAATTTAATAAACTGTGTTGTAAATAATTTAGATTGTCTTTTCCATACTGTCTCTGGATATTACCACTATAACAATCAATTAGGCCAACTTACTTTTTAATTATATGAATCTATGTATGATTTAATTACAAATTTTAGATAATATCTAACTCCAGGGTTGAAAAAAAGTGTTTTTAATCAGGTCTTTTTTTGTTTTTGTTAAAACCAGTTTTTTAAAAATTTTTTTGCCTTCCTCATAAATATTATAACTATTCCTGACTATTTTCCATAATGAATGCATTGAATGAAGATTTTATCAATTCAGCTATTATTTAAACAGTGATTTCATTCATTTATTTAATAAAATTAATTTTTATTAATTAAGTTAAAATTATGTATATAAACCAACAGGGTTTTTTTGCTGCATTAAAAACTAACTGTTTTTTCTATCATGAAAAAGAAATAGTTGTTATATGCATTTTTAATAAGATTTTAGTTTATTTATAAATAAAAGCCAACGGTGGTTTTATAATGGATTCAAATATCTGATGTTTATATAATTTTAAAAAACCTGAAGAATTTCTTTTCAAAGCATAAAACCAAATGGTTTTTATAATGCATATTTAAATATCCAGTGCCTAATGGATTAAAAAACATGTTTTTTTATAAAAAAAACCAAAGGTTTTTTTAAAGCATAAAAACCAAGTAGTTTTTCCAATACTTATATTTAATATATGGTGCTTATTGAGTGAAAAAAAAACAAATTGGTTTTTAAGATGCATTCAAAAATCTTGTTCTTAATAAATTAAAAACATACAGGTTTTTTAATAAAAAAAACCCAAAGAGTTTCCTTTCAATGTTTTTTATAATACATATTTAACCCGTAACAGGGGAGGTGAAAAATTAGAACATATCTCAGAGACTCCGCAACTTTCTATATTTTTTAAAAATCATCTAATTAAGATACCATTCTGATATTTCAGTACATCATAATTTGAACATTTATCTCTTGAAAGAAAAATATTGTCTTTAACTTTATGATGGAATAAAATTTTTTCCAGACAATTTTCCAATAGACTTAAAATTATCCATGTTATTGAATTATCGTTGCAGTCTGGGAGACCCCACGTCCCCTGCTACGGGTTAAATATATACAGTTCTTATTAGTTAATTTTGTAACCATACAAATAATTACAAAAGTAGGTCCGAGTAGTTTTTCTGTGGCCTATGCCTCTGACAAGCAGACCACCGCTAATTTCAAACACTGCCTAAAGCTTCGTAGGGGCTGATCATGGAAGGGAATAATGCTACATAGGGGCTGAAGATCATTGAATCCTTTAAATTGCAAATAGAATCTACAAGCACAAACGGGGCTAAAACTTTTAAACTTCTTGAATATTAAGTAATTAGTGCAAGACGCTAGTAGCAAAGACTTTTGGAGGTGCTTCTCCAGCAGCACCAAGTTGAAAAAGTATTTTAAGGAAATAAAAAATAAAAATAAATCTAACCTCTTTTCATTGCTACAATTTCATCATGTAAATACAGAAAATAAAATTTAAGATGTTGAAGTTTACTTACAGTCACAGCTCACAGAACTCAATTTTATAATGGGAATGCAATTCTATACTAACTAGCCTGTTTCAATTAAACAATAATGGAAAGTCAAATAGAAGCATGGGCGGCGCACCCCAACTTTTTGAGAAAATTCCATTTTTATTGGGGAAAATCATGTTTTCAAAGTCATCAGGGGCAGCTTGCACCCCCAAGTTTCCCAGTACGCACCCCCAGGGTTCACCATCTAAATCCGCCCATGAATAGACGAGGTAGAATTTTTGATTTTACAATTATTTAATGGGATGAGGTTTTGCAATGTAAAAAGGCAGGACATTTTACTCGCGAGGGAAGATTAGGGGAGACCGGGGAGGGATGGGACACTTTTTCCAAGAATATTTTAAAATTTAATTTTCATGGTATAAATTTGAAACTTTCAAACTAACATCTTGGAACATTTTAACATGTTTAAATAATATAACCAAAGTGATAGCAAACAAAACTTAGGATTTATGAACGAATTAAAGTAACCTCTAAAAGTGTCCCATCCCACCCCGGGCCGGGGTAGGACATATCTTTTTAAATTAAAATTTAGGATTACTTTTTAAATATATGATTAAAAACCACAAAGATGGAAGTATTTTACACATTTTAAAGATTTATTACAAAAACATCAGTTATTTTACCCTATATTTACTTCGAAAAATCTAACTTAAGGGAAAAATACAAAATAGTTAAAATTCTTCTTTAATATAAAAAAATATGTTTTCAACTGCAATACTAATCAGTTTCAAAACAATGGTATCTAAAGAATTGTATGCAATAGCTTGTATTTAGGTATTGAGAGGAATTGGTCATGGTGTCCCATCCCACTCCGGTAGCAACAGTTTTAAAAAAGAGGTTCTTTCAAAAGAACTGTAGCTTTTAGGCTTAACTCAACTATATATTCATAAAGAATACATTATTAGGTATGTTTAAAAAACAATATAAACCATTAAGAAAGCAACCAAGAATCAGATTGAAAATTCACTTTGAAAAGTATAATACTTAGTTACTTTTGCTAGTTAAACCATCTTTTTCATTCAGAAATTTGTATAAAAATATGAAGCCATGGTGGCTTTACCTGGTGGAACACTCAAAAACTAATGTTATTTATAATTTTAAGATTTATTGAAGGTGTCCCATTCTACCCAGTGTCCCATCCATCCCCAGTCTCCACTATATTTTTCCCAGTTGTAATTTGATTGGATGTGCTGTAGCTCCATGGACGAGCCGCCATTAAGTAATATAAAACCACATCTATCAGCTTTCCAGAAATCTTTCAATCATGTGCCAGAAATATGAAGATAAACATACATCAAACACAAACAGAACACTGCAGACATTTTACGAATTTCTATTATTGAAGGTTTAAATATTTCAATTCATGGTTTTATTACAATAATTAGTAAAGTACACTATACAATATTAATACTATGGGTCTTAGTAAAATTTCCAACTGTTATTTTAACTTAATTACTTCTCAAAGACTAAAGGTAGTTGAAATGTCTTAAAAACAATTACTAAATTTCATTATTTAAAGTGTGAAATCTCTGAAATCTGTTACTTAATAGTACCAAAAAATTTGAATTTTATGACCAGTAATCCTAAGGCATTAGTTTGCAAACATTCAACTTTTAACCTAATTAGAGATCAATTAAGCCATGAAACTATTTATCCTTATGTCAAATTCAGCTAAGATAACTAAAAATTCTGGGCCATATTATATAAGTCCATGAAAAGTTATCAAAACACGAACACAAAATGTAAACAAATTTTTCAATTCCAGAAAGAATCATTCGATTACTCAGCATTCGAAAGATCGGAACGAATGATCTCCTCTATGATCTGAATAATAGGAAAGAGAAGCCCTATCACATGATATGTTTGAGCCAATCATGTAGGTTTGGTATTTTAGTGGGTTTGATTCAAAGAAACTTTTGCGACGGACTCTCTGTTCTAGTACTCTGTGAATGTACCCGTTAACAAGAAGCAATTAAAACCTCAATTTCATGACGAAACTACCATTCAAGTTTCGTCTGTCGTGTGTTTATCATTCCAATCCAATCCTGCTAATGTTTCCGGTACGATAGATTACATGTGCTAATAACTTCCAAGACTAATAATAATAATAAATAATAACTTTATAACTAATAAGACTAATAACTTAATATAAAATTAATTTTTTCCCGTAGCATTTGGCATTGGTAAGTTTTTCAATCTGACAAGGAAAAGTTCTTGGTCTTGGGCTTCACTCACAGAAATGGACGAAAATTTTACTGAATTACAATAATTCTCTCACATTACAAGAACTTAACAAGAATTCTCTCCCGTATATTAAAACCACTTTCCTATGTAGTACTCTGTCCCCCCTAAACATTGTAAATCCACCCAGATCTAATATTTGTTCGTCTTCACTATTTGCCCAACTTTCAATTATCCCAATGATGTCTATGTCCTCTGTCTGTTCAATTCCCCTGAGCTCATCCATTTTATTTCAGACACACTCTGTGCATTACAATAATATACCTTCAGCTTATTTTTTACCCTAATATTGCACTTGCCCTTTGTATCACTTATCCCTTTAATATTGCACTTGCCCTGTGTGATATTTGTCCCTTGTATTTTAGACCCCATTGGTGTTTGTTCCCACCAAATTACTTGTACAGACACCCCTCTATATCCTGTCCACCCCTGTTCAAGTTCGTAATCTAGATTTTTGCCCCCAGACTATCTAAGACCCGCTTCGCAGTCTCCCTGTTACCTAAGTAAATTGTCCCTGCCTATCCAATCCCTCCTACACTCCTTCCACACATCCAAAAACCTTCTCTTCCCTCTCACATATTACCTTTAACAGCCCATTCATTTTTTTGGCCCTCTGGTTTATCCACCCATTACTAGCCCCGTATTATTATAGAATTTCTGTGGCTTTGTAAATTTTAGTTTTGAACTCAATTGTTTAAATTAAATATGGTATTCCAATGTTAGCAGCGTTTAGTGTTCTCTTTGGCGATGTTTTCAGATCAGAGCCCGATATAACAGGCTTTGGCATTGTTTTCAAATTTAGAGGCATGGTCGATGGCTGGATATGTAACATTTTATAGGGTTTTTGATTTTCTAGGGGGACCAGCTGTCCACCTATGCCCGACACAGCACTGTTTGAAGCATAGAAAATTTGATTTTGAAATTGTCTAATCATGGCTTTAAATGAGTGATCCTGTTTTAAAAAGTAAAATTTTGAAAAAATTTCTGGGCACGATCCCTTGACCTCCTCTTTTTATTTGAAACTTGCAAATAGTTCACAAAATTTGGAGCAAAAATTCATTAATCGATTCAAAACCACCTTAAAATCTGTTCTGAGGAAGCTAATCATGGTTTTGTACTTAATCCCTCTGGTGAGGAATCCCATATCCTTGGGCCCCAATTTTCAGGTGATGTTGATGCCAATGCTCAAGGCTAACCTCGTTCCAGATTTTGGCTCAATTTCAGAAAACGCCAAAACTGAGGGAGGGTAAATGGTACTATGTGCCCTCGCGTCACACAGAAAACTAGCCCAATTACAAAACATACGTGCTCTGATATTTTGCAGTCATTCTCATTAAGTTTTTACCTTTCAGAAAATTACAAGATGTCAAAGAGAAATCAACCTGAATGGAAATCTCCTGAATCTTCTAATAAAAGTAGATTGAGATTGTACAACAGTCTGACTCGAAATAAAGTGAGTTTTTTTCTTAAATTCCCCTTCAGTGCTAGAAAATTAGTTGTTTGTAATTTAGTATTGAAGTAGTTGTTTGTAAAATTGGTATTTATTGAGTTCTTCCTGATAAATTTCCTACCGATTATGTTATTGTACTACTTGGAGGCTGTTCAAATATTAGTAATAATAATGTTATTGGTCATTTTGATTCAATTCTGTTAACGTTCCCGCTAAATATCACCATGCTCTTTTGGACACCATAAAGTAGATATTGGTAAATATTTTCAAACTCGTAGATTAAAGTGTTTGTTAGATCCACAACTGTTTAGTTTATCAATAAAAATCGGAAAAATTTGTCAATACGTATTTGAATATATTGTCGGATTACAAGCGAAAGGCACTAAGTCACTTTTTGCTCAAATACTCCGTACGAGGTTATGCCAAGTTTAGCGATCATTTTACCGTAGCCATTCTAGTTATAGTGTAGAATAGAAATTTAAAATAAATTAAAGTTTTTAAATTTTAGAAAGTATTTTATATATTTTAAAAGCTGGTAGATTGAATTGGATTTGGTGACGCAAAATCCTTGCCTTGTGAACTTGATCTATCAAGTAATACAGACATAAACAGAATTTTTACTACCACATACAGAGAAAAATACACCCAGCGCAAGGCCGGGAATCGAACTGTCACAAAGCAGCCCCGTCCACAAAGAGAGATAGAGAGGGCGAATATTTTTAAAACATTTTTTGTACAAATTTCATTAATTTGAAGTGTAAATTGTATTTTACTCATTGTGATGGATGTGCGCAATTTAGATGTGGGTATTGATATATTTAGAGAAAGAGGAATAAGATAGGGGTTAGACTAGCATTTTTTCAGATTGGTTATCCTGGTCATGCTTAGCTTGTGCAAGCTTTTCGTACATGTGGTGCTTCCTCTGAAAAAGCTTTCCAGTTTGGCGAGATTTTAGAGATGAGCCAAGACTCCGATCGTTTTTTGGCGCGTTTCACCGCTTTCAAAAGATCTGCCAAAAGTGACTTTATGCCTTTCGCCTGTAATCCGACGATATGGTGTTCAAAAGAGCTTCGGGATATTTAGCGGGAACACTAACGGAATTGAACCTTCATTTTCGACCCCCCTTATCAGCAATGAAAAGCAAACCTCATACCTCCTTCATAATTATGTAAGAAAACTGCCCGACTAAATTTTTTAAAACTTAAGTTCATAACCTTTTCTGAGTAGTAGCTATGACCAAGTCTGGTAACATCGTTACCACCACGCCAAAAACAAAAATCTGCATTAGTAATAATTAGAAGATTCGTGTTTTTGGCGTGGTGGTAATGATTGTGACATATAATCCTGTAATTTTCTTTTAATAGCCACAGGGTGTCCGCTAACCCTGGAAACCGGGAAAACCTGGAATACTCAGGGAATTCGAAAATGCCCTGGAAAACCTGGAATTCTCAGGGAATTCCAAAAATATTCTGGAAAAATGTTATTTTGTACGATGCGTAGCGTTTTTTTACATTGTGGAGTTACCATCTCCAGGATATCAACGGCATCCTAGCTCGCACGCGCATCGGCGCGGCGATACGTTCGCGAGACTCGGCCTGTAAAGACGCCTTCTCCTCCTTCCTTTACTGTATTACGGAAAAACGACTTTTATTGGAAGAAAGCCGTGTTCACGCTGTTCCTACCATGCAGCCTAAAGATGAGGAGAAGCCTATTTTACGGGGCGTAATCGTCAGTAAAGTCGGCTTCTCACATTTGGTGTATTGTGGAAAACGGACTTGAGCTTTTTCATGGAGATACTCTTAAGTCAAAGACTTGCTTATGAATTCTTATTTTATTAGTGCTCAAATTAAAATTATTTTAAGTAGAAAAATTGAAAGAAACTTTATTGGAAAACTTGAATTACTCTGCTTAAATTTAATAATTTTATAGTTATAGTATGGTTGTGAGTGATAGGTAGTTTTTTTCTTCCAAAAAATATAACCTGATAAGACTTTCAGCTTATTTATGAAAATAAATAATGAAATTTCTTTACAAGGTATCTTTATACACAAATAGGATCTTTTACTTAAAATTGAAGCTTTAATATTTCTCAGTTAAATTTCTGAATAGTTTGATACTTTTTGAGCATTAACCTTTTAAAGTTAATTTTTACTGAAGGCTCCTGATTATCAATTAAACATTTCTCAATTTCGGTTTTTCAGAATAATTTGAATATCAAATATAATCTGACTTCAGTTTTCATTAAAGTAATTTCATGCAAAAATGCACACCCAAAGACTAAATCTGGATCAACACCCATTCTAGCCAGTGCATTGTATAGTCCCTTTTACCTTTTGAGCTCTTGCTCAGTCTCAGAATTGGTCAAAGCTATTTTAGAGAAAAAGAAAACAGTTTAGTTTTCTCAATGAGTAAAACAACTGTAAATTAAATGTTTAATTTTAAAATTAATGTATTATTCAACCAATTAATACTAATCAATAGAAGTTATTTTTTCAGTTATTTTTTATCAAGCTTATGGTGTGTATAAAAGGTAAATAAAAGTTCAGTTCCATCTTATCACCAAAAATTTAAAAAAAAAGAAACGCCTTAAATCTTTAGTTTGACCGAACCTGGAAAATCAAAAAAATTGTCCTGGAAAACTCAGGGAATTCTTAGCTTAGAATTAAGTGGACACCCTGTAGCCATCTCAAAGTGTAAGTTAAATTATAACCACACTTACCTTTCTACACTGATTGAATTCAATGCTGTTTTTGAAAAAAACTTTTAAATACAGTCGAGTCCGCTTAATGTGATCGCAATTGTCTGAGATTAAACTGATAACATTATCCGATTGATAACAATAAGCGATTTCATATCAACAAGCAGCAAATAGTGTAACTGGATTGTTCGCTTTAAAATCAAAATTATGTAAGGCTCGGTTTCCCTTCAGAAAAAAGGCAAAATTTTAGACCCTCCATGAGGAATGAATGCACTGAAAGAAAGTTAAAATTTTGAAGATACAGTTAGGGATAGAGATGGTCCGCAGAGGTTCAAATTTAAGTGAAGTGGTCCGCAGACATATTTGAGTTGGAAACCACTGATTTAAAGAGACATGATAGGCGTACTCCTGTTTATGTTATAATATCAATTTACTAATTTGTATTGTAAAGCAAGCAATACTATTCCTTATAAAATGTTTTTATTACTTGTAGGAAATCTTCACTCCGCAATTCGGAAATAAAGTTTTATGGTACAGTTGTGGACCTACTGTATATGATGCAGCTCATATGGGACATGCAAGGTGTGTTTGGATTAAAAAAAATTGGTTATTAGTTATTACTTTACATTAAAATCACTTCCCATCACAGTCCAAATAATATTTGATGGATTTAATGGCTAATTTATCAGAAATTCTCTAAATCAATATTTTCTAAACCCAGTGGCATATATAGAAATTTATATCAGGAGGGGCCCAAAATTATTTTTCACCCCATCCCAAGCAAATTTATTATGTCCAATGTAACTTTTTATTTATTTTTTGATCAAAATTTACGTTTAAAAACTTATTATGTAACAAAAATTGTGAGTAATTTTGTTCCAAGTACCAAAAGGGGTTCTAGGGGTCCTCCTCCAGAAAAGAAAATGTTTTGAAAATTTGACTCTTAAAAACTGGGGTACAGCTTTAGAATAAGTCCGCTTTTTGAACGATCGCCAAGTTAGCAGTATTTCACAGCATTTTTTTTATTTCAAAATTTTTGGAAATTTGTCCCTAAAAAAACATGGTTTTAGCTTGTATTGGCACACCAAGTCTGGATTTCGCGGGGCCTTGCCCCCCCTTATATATGCCACTGTCTAAACCTATTCCTCAAATCTAATGGGTTTACATTCCTTATATTGTAGATCATACATTTCATTTGATATTCTCAGACGGATCTTATCAGAATACTTTGATTATGATGTGTTTTATGTCATGAATATTACAGACATTGATGACAAAGTAAGTTTATTTACCACTTTCAGATATTTTTATGAAATAAAATTAAAAAATAGTACAAGTGCATTGTTGAAAATGTTTGAAAAAATTTCCCTTTCTGTTTTAAATAAAAATTAATTTTCAATAGATTATCAAGCGTGCAAGGCAAAATTTTTTGTTTGGAGAGTATTTTAAGAACAGTTCAGATGTAGCAAAGGTTATTTCTGATGTCAAAGAATCACTGAAGGTATGTTGATTTAATTTTATAATATAAATTTTTGCTAATGGCAAACATAGCAGTTTAATAAGATTTTATAGCCGATTTCAGAATAAAATATAAGAGATTGTGTAATTGTAAAGTAGTAGTGCATTGTAACTTTTGAATGCTATGTATTCAGTTGTGAATTTTACCAGTTTGTTTGAATTACAGTTTTATCAATTAGAAAAACTTCATTCATGTGTTAAAACCAATGTAATCAGTACTGTAAATTCAATTATCTTATATCTTATTTATTAATATCTTTCAAAACATCTCCACTTGTAATTGTTTTTACTTTTCATGACTCAATTTTTTTAAAATTGGGAAATTTTAATCATACAATACCTGTTACTTTTATTCTAGCATTACAAATCTCTATTGGAGACAGCTGAAGACCCTGACAAAAAGACTATGTATGAAAATACTATTGAAAAAACTGAAAATAGTATCAAGAATGCAGAAAACTCATTGTCTTCAGATGCAGAAATTCAAACAGTAAATAAACTTTATGAAACCTTCAACTGGTATTTTTTAAAGAAGGCAATAAATTATGTGCACTTGAAATTAAGAGTGAAAAGTTTAGTATTTATTTGCCGTTATTTTTAAAATGAGTTGTGGTGGGTAAATACAGTGACACTTATCTGGAGCGACCATATTGTTTCTAGAAAAATCGTCATTTTAAAGTGGCTTGTTGCTTAATAAGGGTAAACAATAAATTGCTCCCCAACTTGATTAAACCCTTTTCCTAAATATTAGGGACAAAATGAACTGTTGTATTATTCTTCAATAAAATACAAACAATTAGGACACTGATTACATTATTTGTGCCACCTGTCTTAAGTCAGTAAAGTTTGATTTTTATGGTGATATTTTTAAATAACTGTGTGAGATAATTAAAAAATATTTTTTTTCCAGATTCTGGAGGAGCTTATGAGAAATAGTAAAGACACTCTAAGTGAATGGCTAGATAAGCTGCAATCTCATACTGAATATGATAATTCTATTTTCTTTTCCTTACCTGCTGTCTGGGAAGAATCTTTTTATAAAGATATGGATGCATTAAATGTATGTAATATTCAGTAATATCTGTGCATAATTAAAAATATCCAATTAGTTATGGAATTTCACTGAGAAATATTGCCCAAATTATTTATTTTATTACTTAAAGAAGGATTAGAGCAAATATTTAATAGATGTTTTAATATTTTGATTGGAGTTATTGAAGCAGTTGATGATATATTGGATATGTAAGATTAACCCATTTGCCCAGTGATCTATTTCTAGATCGCTAAACATAGTGTCCTTAAATTCACCCAACAGTAACGAAACTGCACATATGGCAAGAGAAAACATCCCTCAATCCTAATACCTTGTGTTTTTGCGTTTGCTTCATTTATTTTGTAATAGGGATGGGCTCACTGAGAAATATTGCCCAAATTATTTATTTTATTACTTAAAGAAGGATTAGAGCAAATATTTAATAATGTTTTAATATTTTGATTCGAGTTATTGAAGCAATTGATGATATATTGGATATATAAGATTAACCCATTTGCCCAGTGATCTATTTCTAGATCGCTAAACATAGTCCTTAAATTCACCCAACAGTAACGAAACTGCACATATGGCAAGAGAAAACATCCCTCAATCCTAATACCTTGTGTTTTTGCGTTTGCTTCATTTATTTTGTAATAGGGATGGGCTCAGGGTTTCATTTTACAGTTTTTTCATCTTCATTCATGCAAAATACACCAGATTCATGATTTTTATCCAATTCACCCCCAAAAAAATAATTTGGGCGTTAATGGGTTAAGATAGTATTAGAAAATTTGATTTCAGCTTTAGACTTGACTTATGTCTTAAAATATTGCAAAAGGATAAAAAAATGTAAAACACCCCTATTGAAATATTACTATCACTCAAGTTAAGGGATAACTGAAACTTGGATATTTTATGGAAGACAAAGTAAATTTGATTAAAGAAATTTTTTACTGTTACCATAATTGACTTTTATCTTGGAATTTTTTAAGTAAACTTTTGAAGACTTTTTTTGAAAACTTTCCTATTTATAACCCTTAATTTTCTCAGTTTTTTAAACAAATCTATCTATTATAAATGAAAATTTTACTATCGTATTTTTACTCACTTTTAATTTTTTATTTTAATAAAAGTTACTTTTTTAAATTCTTTTCTAGGTACTTCCCCCAGATGCTGTAACCAGAGTAACTGAGTATATACCAAAAATCATAACTTATGTTGAGAAAATTATTGAAAATGGTTTAGCGTAAGTTACATCTTGCATATTAGAGAGTTTTTTTTTAAATTTGAGTTCACAAGGTGGTAGTTTTTATTTTTTCTTCTTTTAAAGGTATGAATCAAATGGATCTGTGTACTTTGATGCAATGAAGTTTGACCAAATGCCTAACCATTTCTATGGAAAATTAGTCCCTGAAGCTTTTGGAGATTTGAAGAAATTACAAGAAGGGGAAGGTGAAAGTTAAATTTAACTTCTATTTTAGTTTTTAACTGCAATGTCTGAAACCAAACATCTGTAAAATAAATTGCAATTTGGGTTATTTGCTTGTTAATTTAAATTAAATTTCAATGCCTGTGATTTTACTTTCAAAACAACCTCCTTTCATCTTATAGTAAATTTGACAATTTTTGTAAAATTCTCCTTAGACCAGACTTTATTATTGATCTTTATTTGTGTGAAATTTCTCTATGCTGATTTTTAAATCTTTGTCTTTTTTCTTTTTTTAGATAACTACATTTGAGGCGTTTGCTATCAAAACCAGCTCATTCCAATATTGGAAATTTTACAGGAGAGACAAAAAACTTCTCACGTCCACCCACAGTTCTAAAGCTAAATTTCTTTTTAAAATTTTTAATTGTAGGTATAACCGCCCAGAATTTGATTAGTTTTTCATTTTCATTCCAGGTGCATTACCTTGGGCATAATTACACTAATTAGGTTGGAATGAGAATGAGCTGATTTTGATGCAAAAACACGATTTTCATGCTTTTTTCAGTTTTTTTTGTTCAATTAAGTTGTGTGAAATTGGTTTTTTCCAGTTTACCAGTTAATATTTGTGTCTTTACAAGTTTTAAATAAATGACATCCACCTAACTTTTTCAAATTATCTGAAATTTCACAGTTGAGATCACAGTTTTCACCTTTTCATCTAATTTTTGTTGGAATGAGCTGGATTTGAGCTATATCCCTTCGTCAGGTTATGAAGGCCCTCTTAACTTTCAAAATATGCAAAAAAGTGGATTTCAGAAAAATATGGAATGAGCTAGTTTTGATAGCATATGCCTCATTTATTGTATTTCTCTTTTTCCCCTTCTTTAACTTTTTTTCATTTTTAGGGGAATTGAGTGTTTCTCCTGAGAAACTTGGGGACAAGAAAAGCCCTAGTGACTTTGCTCTGTGGAAGTCCTCAAAACGAGGGGAACCTTCTTGGGATTCTCCATGGGGAAAAGTAAAAACTGTGCTTCTGGTCATTTTCAAATATTAAAAACATAATCTTGTTATTCCAAAGTTAAATGGACAGAAGAAAATTTCGCGATGGCAAATTTTTTATTGCTGACGTCTTTGGATAACCTTGTATCTTTGATTTTGGGAATATATAGTACATGATTGCAGGATTCATTTCCTCGCCAAGCAGATTTTTAGGAACGACTAATAGAATTGCATTTCAATAAGCTGTTAGGGGTTTTGTAAAGCTTGAGCATTATTTCAAGGGTTCTGATAAGGTGAAGGTTGAGATATACTGCTCTAGATTCCATCAATATGCGATATAAGGTTATTCAATGACGCCATTGGTATGTTGTAGTAAAAAAATCTCCCAATATATTTCTATTTGATGGTAAAATATCTATTAAATGCGAATCTTTTACTTCCAAGCATAAAAATCTTATAATGCTCTTAATGGTTGCATTACAGTGTTCCTAATATCCTTACATTTGTAAGCAGCAACACTTTATGCACATTTCAAAATGCGAATTGATTTGAGAATTTTCTTCGTTGATGAAATTACCTTTAACTCATAATATACAAGTGTAACAGGTTCATATAAAATCAAGTAAATAATGACTGAATATCTATCCATAGTTTTAATTACAAACTCCATTGAAAGAACTTTTTATTGTGTTAAGTATAAGATGCTTCTGCTGAGTAATATTTCAAATATTCAATTATTTTAAGGGAAGGCCAGGATGGCATATTGAATGCTCAGTAATGGCCAGTGCTCTTCTGGGGGAATCCATGGATATCCATACAGGAGGTATTGATCTCAAGTTTCCCCATCATGATAATGAGTTAGCTCAGTCTGAGGTATGTATTATGATACCTTATGATTTTAGGGTAAAATGTTTAGCATATTATTTTATCATTATTGAACTTATTTTGTGTAGTCAAAGTTAGATGTAAATTTCCTGAAATTTTTTTGTAATTTAGATTTATTTAGCACTAGCGGATATGCCCGGCCTTGCACGGGTAAAGTGTGTAATTTTTTTAAAATTAAATTTTCTCAAAATAAATTTATAATTTTGTAAATCAGCAATTACCAATCATCCAGGTATCCCAGGCGCCTCTTTCATATCCCGGTGGTCTCGGTAATTTTTTCATATTGCGGTTTCCCGGTAATTTTTCCTATCCCAGTGTTCCTGGTAATTTTTCCTATCCAGGTGTTCTCGATATTTTTTCCTATCCCGGTGTTCCTG
This sequence comes from Tetragnatha versicolor, assembly GCA_024610705.1. Classification (NCBI taxonomy): domain Eukaryota; kingdom Metazoa; phylum Arthropoda; class Arachnida; order Araneae; family Tetragnathidae; genus Tetragnatha; species Tetragnatha versicolor. The sequence continues at coordinate 20,981,817 of JANDEH010000011.1, read as the reverse complement.
GTAATTGTCCTCCATCCCGGTGTTCCTGGTAATTTTTCTCTATCCCAGTGTTCCCGATATTTTTCCACTTTCCTAGTGGTCCCGGTAATTGTTTCCTATCCCGGTGTTCCCGATATTTTTCCACTTTCCCAGTGGTCCCGGTAATTTTCCTCTTTCCCGGTGTTCCCGGTAATTTTTCTCCATCACGGAGATCCCGGTAATTTCTCGAAGTCTAGTGAAGCGTGTTTTTATGAAACAAAGCCTTATTTTCATCTCGGTTTCCATGAAAATAATTTACATGTTTTCAGGAATATTTTATTTTTAGAGAAAAAATCTTAAAGAAATGAAAAATAATTTTTGAAAATTAATTATTTGAATTTATTTTGGTATTTTCAGAACTGTTGAAACTTTTAAATGGACAATTATTGAGTTTTTCTAATAAAAATATTTAAATTTGAGGTTTTCATCTCATTTACAATACTGAGTCAAGCAGATCTACTCGGTAGATAAATTGAAAAGATAATAAAAAATCTAGTAAATTTTTATGGTCTAGTCTAGTGAGTCGTGTCTTGTGAGTTATTCTTTAAATATTTAAATTTTAAAGGAAAAAATCTTAAAACAAAGGAAAATAAAGTTTATAAATAAATTATTTGAATTTATTTTAATGCTTTCATAGCTTATTCCTTTTTAAATGGACAATTATGGAGATTTTCAAGTTAAAATATTTATTTTTCGAGGTTTTCATCTCGCTTACATTAGTGAGTCGAGCAGATCTACTCTAGTAGAGTAATGGAGAAATAAGAGTTTTCGGCTATAAATTCGCTAATTACTCGTAATTATTTGATTTTAAAGCTTGGAAAACTTGACAGTGATTGTTCCCGCCTCGAGATACGCCTATATACTGAGTTTTGGCCACGCCTGCGGCTTGGCTTAGAAGGAGATGCGTCCTCCAAAAACATACCCACAGACGTTTTTATATATTTATAGATACTTAATAGGTAGAAATTTTCATAGCGATTTTAATGGGTTTTGTCTTTGTAAGATAAATTAACTTCTTTCTAGGATCGCAATTGGCTTTTCTTGTTAACCTTATTTTTTTCCCTTTTTTACTTTACTTTTACTATAAAATTTACTACTGTCATGATTATTTTTGAAATGCAAATGAAGTTGTGGTAGGTATTGTTTAGCTATTAAACCTTGTTATGGAAATATTATTGTGTTAATAGTTTGAGGCATTCACTACTAGAGAATAGTATTCATCAATGAAATTAGAGATGGATGGAACATTATTTAACCTTTAATAATGTAATAATAAGGAATAGGGAATATTACAGGTGACTAGCAGACATGAACAGGTTCTAGTCTTTTTAAACATAAAAATATCTAATGGTACATTAAATGGTGTAAAAACTTGACTATAAAAGTTGTTTTGTTTCATGCTTGTTAAGGAGTATATAAAATATTTAAGCTATCCTTTTCCCCAGGCATACTTTAACAATGATCACTGGGTCCGTTACTTCTTACATTCCGGGCACTTAACGATATCTGGTTGCAAGATGTCCAAATCCCTAAAAAACTTCATCACTATTGATGAAGCCTTACAAAAACACACTGCCAGGCAAATTAGATTGGCATTCCTTCTACATTCTTGGAAAGATACATTAGACTACAGCCCTCAAACTTTAGATATTGCCTTACACTATGAAAAGCTTATCAATGTAAGTAATATTTTTGTGTTTGACGTATTCCCCTTTTTTAAAGTTTTGCTATAGTTTTTGTCTAATCTCTTATGAAAAAAAAACAATAATGATATGACAAAGTAAATATAAACTATAAAATAAATGAATATAAAATTTCTGCCTTTTTACCTATTGATACATTCATCCATTTTTCGAAAATAAAGTAATAATGAATAATGAGGTATTTTTTCATCACTTAGGAATTTTTCCTGAATGTAAAAGATTCTATTAGAGATCTCCCTAGCAAGGGAAGAGAAGCATTCCAAATGTGGGGTCTAGAGGAACAAAATTTGTATTCTGTGTATGTATTTCTTTTAAGTTAAATTTGTTTGCAGAACTATGAACTTAAATAACTATTTTTTACAGGGAAAAATTTTGAAACATCGGATCAATTGTTTAACCCTTTCAGACAATGGTAATCTTGGGTGGCTTAGGATTGAAAAGGTTAAAAGCTTCTACAGAGTAACAACATTACCTTTAAAGTTTTGAGGTGGAAATCTTTTAGATGTTAAAATTTAAAGTTACTTACAAGCAGGGCTCGATTTCTAAAAAAAGACGTACCGGAACGGTAAATTTATTGGTTTCAAAACTGAAAAAGCGAATACTTTTTAATACCAAAACTTAAGCATTTATTTTCAAATTTAAATTTATAAAAAAAATTCAAATGTATTGTAATAGATTAGGAAGAGTGTTCTAACTTGATTATTAATTGTATAAGACGATGAACTCTTTATACACCTTTTTTTATAGTGGATTATACTTTTTTTCAACAGGGTTTCTCTTGTAGGAGGTGAGACCTACCATCAATAATTAGTGAACCAATGTCAATGAACCATTTGTGTTGTATATTTTGCAAATTTAAAGAATATAATGCGTAGTTAAAGTCCTTAAATGGAAGAATTTAAGATGTCACAAATTTTCTTTGCAAATTTGCCCAGTGATCTGGCAAATCTGGTTCAAATAAAAAAGAATCAACAACAGGAGCGGAATGTGGGTAGTTCAAATGGGGGTTCACAATCATGTTTCAAAAGAACAATTTAGTAAAAACCTTACAATTAAATCACAAATATTGTTATTTGCAAAAAAGATAAAAATGCATTTAAAATATTTTTCAAAATTTGAAATATGCCTTTTTTATATTTTTTCGTAGGATTTTTAATGTTTTGAACTTAATCTGAAAACAGCAATTATATTAAGTTGAGTTCTAAGTACTAAAAGGGGTTCTGGGGATTCTCCCCCGACAAATTTGACAGTAAAAACAGGGTTTTAATTCATTTTAGGACTTTTTTTTCGTACATAGAAAGGTATCCGATGGCCTGATGAATGGGTCTCGCGGGCCTTTAGTTAGGAGACCCCTGAAATAGAATGTAATTTTTTTCCGAAAAAGAGGTTCCGGAACGGCGTTCCGGACCGTTCCGGCTGAAATCGAGCCCTGCTTACAAGTATAATAATACTTATAACTTGTGTATGAAATAATGAATGATTTTTCTTAGAAATATCATTCTTATATTCAAAATGGTTGATAAACAATTAATTCTTCATATATTTAGTAAAATATTTTTTATAAACTTCAGGTTTCAACAGAAAGAAGTTGGTGTATATGAATCTTTGTGTGGTGAGTTATCTTTTACTAGAATATTTTATGATTTTAAATTGATTCTATGTGTTAGAAACTAAATGAGTTTTAATTTCAATTAGTGATGTTTCTAGATTTAAAATTATTAAAGTATGCCCTTGCTAGAAATTTTACTGATTTTTTTCGTTTGGTCTTTTAGATAATGTGGATACACGAGGGGCATTGGAAAACATCAAAGAGTTGATCACCTCATCAAATATCTATATTAATGGCAAAAAATCTAAACAGCTACAATGCGATAGAAACGTTCTGACAAATATTATGGCCTACATATCTAAAATATTAAAGGTATGAAGAGAAATCTGAAACTCTTCTTTTAAGTTTTAATATACAAAACTATCTTAATACCAGCCTAATGAGATTCAGTATTAGTTAGTTAAATGAAATTGCTAAGCAAAATTAGTTTGCTGATTTGTTAGAAATAATATTTTTTACAAGTTAAAAAATGCATTTAGTGAATTGTTTCAAAATTATAACTTTTTAAACTTTGCAATATTTTATATATGACAGTACTATTTTTATATAAAAAATAACTTGTGAATTTAATTTAGATCTTCGGGGCTGATTTTGGCGATAGATCCCAAGAGCTTAGTTCAAACTCTGCTAATCAGGTAACATTGCATATATTTTTTGTGTGAAATTAGTTTTTTTAATACAAAAAGATTTACTTAGAAGGATACTTTCTCAATATTTCCAGGTCAGTGAAGAAGCTTTAATGCCATACTTGAGAACTTTGGCCAACTTTAGGGAAAATGTAAGGCAGTGCGCCAAAGAAATTAAAGGTAGGAAGAACCTTGTTATAAATTTTATACTGTATTATTAATTAAATAGAGTCAAGTCCGCTTAATGTGATCGCAATTGTCCGAGATGAAATTGATAACAATAAGCGATTCCAAATATAAAAAAGCAACAAAAGGTGTAACTTTATTGTTTGCTTTAAAATCAAAATTATGTAATCGTAGTTAATGTATTTAAAACAATTTTACACTATGCACTTGGTTGACAACTTATAATTTTTATGGTAAAATATAAGAGTAATCCCAATAAATAAAAATTTAATAATCTCTTACTTTGTAATTTCATTTGTTAGTACCAAGAGTTAGTACATACTACACCTATGCGATTCCGCTCATACATTCGTTTTCTTTTGACATCCAGACAAGATCTGAATTCCACTAAACAAGGAAAAATCAAAATCTCTTATCAGAAACATCTGCAAGGCACCAATGGTGATAACCCATCACAAGCATTTGCTTCACCCCCCTTTAACAGTTTTCTTTCAATGTATGCGGAGAGCATCGAATATTTTCTTTTTCTTACAATCAAACTAAAGAAGTATAACTGTGCAGCTGTAAACTCATACTGAGTTTCAGAAAAAAAGTAATTGACCTTCAAAACGAAACTTGAAAACGGACGTTTTTTAGGGGATATACGCAAATTTTGATAACATTAAGCGGCGTGTTGATACTTAGTTGATCACATTAAACGATGTCTTTTACATTAAATTAAATAGGAATGATCGGGAACCGTTGATTTCGATAACATTATCCGATATTTAACATTAACCGTGATCACATTAAGCGGATTCGACTGTATTACCCTCCTATAAGTTTTTACAACGAAATTGGAATCATTCTATGTGTAGCAAATCAAATTCTGATTTGAGTATAGTAGAAAAGAAATTAGATTATAGTATTAATGCATTTCACCCCACTGAGCTGAGTTCAATGTATATAGATATAAAATTTAATATTTTGAATTCTGGAAATGTGGTTGGTGCAATTTTTAAAATTTATTTTATGTTAGATGTTAAAACACAATATATTTTTTTAAATGTAATGTTGAAAACATGTGTAGTGAATTTTCTTGTTTTATATAATAGCAACTTCCATATTAAAATTATGTGATGAATTGAGAGATGATGTATTGCCTGCTTTAGGAATTCGACTTGAGGATCAAGAAGGTATTGCCTTTTCTTCTCTTACCAATAACCCGAAGGATAACAAATAAATCTACCAACGATATTTGTTGTATCAATAGTACTTTATTTTAAATTGGAATAGATTATGAATTCCTTAATAAGAGATTAATTTGTTGCAAAAAAAATGATAAATTGATTTAAATTTTAAAAGCACCATTTTTAATCCATGTAAATTTTTAGCTGCTTGGCTTCTAACCATCTCATGTTGTTGAAACATTGTTTCATTGTGAGAGTCACTGTTTCATTCATTTATAGAGTGAGATAGATGTTTTAATGCTATATTACTAAAATGTATGCTTACAACCAAATAAATTATTCTGTTCATTAACTTACAAAAATATTAGCAACTTTAATATTTTTTTGGATGTCTTGTGAGAGTTATAACATAACAGTTTGTCTGCAAATAAAATGCATGACTTGATTTTTAATATTGGAAGTGAGAGTCCCCCCGAGCTGTAAAGGGGTTGTTGCATAAGTTATTTATTTTCTATGAAATTTCCTGTTTAATTATGTAAAAGCTTAACTGTTAGAATGCAGGGGTGCAGAAAATTTTCAATTAATAATTTTGTTCGAAATTTTCCCAAAAAATGTGTATATTTTCGTCAAAATTTCCCAAAAAATGATCCCATCCCATAACGACAAAAAACACTCCCATCATAGAGGCGTTGTTTTTTCTGTATATCAGTCAAAACAAAAAGAAAAGCCAACTCCCCAAAGAAAACTGTTTTTTCGGCGTAGACCCGTAGTTTTCCTCTATGCATCCGTAATTCCGTACTTTTTACCTAATTTCTGTTGAATTTGGAGGACATGATATTGTCAGCAGCCAAAATACTTGTTACTAATAACAACTTGGGTTTGTTGAGTGTTTCTTTATAAACTTAGGCAAAAATTTCCCACGAACGTTGTTCGAGTGTTCGGATATATTCTGCACCCATTAGAATGTGCTTGTAGAGTTGCTAAGTAAATTTTTACACCATTATTTATGTATTAAAAGCTGAAAATTAAATATTAATATTATTTTATATTTTTAAACTTAGGTTTAAAAGCAGCTATAAAGGTTGTAGATCCTGCAGAGTTGGCACGTGAAAAAGAAATCAAGCAGAAGGTGAGATAACTCAAGAACATTTTTTTACAATATTATAAGAAACTATTTTCAAATGATTGTTTAAAAATTAATTCCAAAGATAGCTGTGAAACAGATGTAACCAAGTATTTTCTTGAATTCTAGGTTTCATATTAGGAATTCAATTCTAGGTTCTAGGTTTTAACTACTCTAGATAAATAAATGTAGAACATTTTCATATTAAAGATGAGGCATGGAAATGTTTTACTTCATCTTCCATTTAAAGTGACCAATGAAGAAATTTCAACAAAAAAAATTGGAATGTAAGCTCTGCTATCTCTAGCTTTATATAAGATCAAAATTATTCGTAAACATTTATTATACAGAGTGGTGTATTTAGAATAAGCTTGTTAAGGTCTTGTTTTTTAGCTTTTAGTATTTGCATTGATATGCCATTATAATGGAGAAAGAAAATTGGAAAATCATCTAAACCAGTGGTCCCCAACCTTTTTACCACCACGGACCGGTCAACGCTTGATAATTTTACCTCGGCCCGCTGTGGGGGGGGCGTTGATTGTTTACATTCAAGATTATTTTGATTTATTAATTTCAATTTAATTGTATTTAAACATGCTTTCAAAATATAATACAGTTACACCAAAAAATAAATATAAAGTGATTTATAACTCATTTTATTCAGTAATTTGGAGTATAAACCTAGGAATTTAAATTCATTTCAATGAAATTATCGGTCCGCGGCCCGGTACCAATTGATCCACGGACCGGCACCGGTCCGTGGACCGGGGGTTGGAGACCACTGATCTAAACCCTGATGACTATTTTAATTACCAAGACTATAACTTGGTCTGAAAGTAAATCTCTATCAATATTACACTGCTGTGCAAAAATTAAGGACGGAACTGTTTTTTCAACACAACAACTAGAATAATTATTGTTCATCCATGAAAATCATACCAAAAGATATTCAATAAGTGAGAGTACAGGGACTTAGAACAAATTTTCCCTATCGATATTTTAAGGGGGTAAATGGGCCCTCCATTGATAATGGAGTTCCATTACATATTTGGAGCAGTGACAGAAACGTCTGTGTAAGAGGTATTTAACCGAGAAATTTTAGTTTTTTGCAATGAAAATTATTATTCCTGAACTCAATGCATATTTTTAAACGTTTGTGCTGCTTTTAAATGGTATTGTTTAGATTTTATTGAGATATATCGGTTTAATCATCATTTTCGGCAAGTTTTAGCTTCTGGGTCATTTTTGATAAGTGGTAACTTACCGTCAACCATGTTTTTAGTAGGTCTCCCATGTTTCTGATTGCGTTTAGGTCTGGGGACCTGAAAAGTAACTTTATTCTTTCAATATCGTTACTTTTGAACAACTTTGAGGTAGTTAAATTGTGATTTTGTGCAACTTTGTCACTCATAAAGAGAAATCATTGACCCGAGAGGTCTTCCAAAAGAAGTAAAAGAGACATGAGAACACATGTATGCTATTGCAGATAACAGTGAAAATTTCTGTGCTGTCTAACGGCCGTATTCACCGGTAACCTGACCGGCGGTCAAGTCAGGAAACCATGGTTACAGCCTCTGATTGGTGGAAGGAAACTATTGAATTATTATTCCACCAATCAGAGGCTGTAACCATGGTTTCCTGACCTGACCGCCGGTCAGGTTACCGGTGAATACGGCCGTAAGGGGTGCTGAAACGGCCCAAAGAAAAGCATTAGTTTCACAGAAAGAACATTTGTTATTAACTTTAAAAAAGAAGTATTATTACTGTTTATGGACTTATATGTGTCTAAAAAGAAAGATAAATCTGTAAAAATATCTCCATTATCTTTAAAATGAAGTTTAAAGAGATTGAATTTCCCTTTTGAATCTGTACTATACTTAGAGAAATTTCAACACCCCCTATACTCAAAAGAGATTTTTCTTGATGTCTGAAATTGCATATCTGTATTCTCATGGCCCATTTTTGATTCTTTTAAAAGACCTTTCGAGTCGATCATTTCTCTTTATTAGTGAAAAATCCGCAGATAATCACAATTTGGCTTTCTCAAAGTTTTTCATAAGAAACAATATTGAAAGAATAAAGTTACTTTTTGGGTCCCCAGACTTAAACACAATTAGACACATATGAGACCTACTAAAACATGGTTGACGGTAAGATATCACTTACCAAAAATGACCCTGAAGCTAAAACTTGCCAAAAATGATGACGATATCTCTCAATAAAACCTAAAAAATACAAATTAAAGGCAGCACAAACGATTGAAAATATGCATTGAGTTCAGGAATAATCATATTCATTGCAAAAAATCTAAAATTTCTCGGTTAAATACCTCTTACACAGACGTTTCTGCCACTGCTCCAAATGTGTAATGGAACTCCATTATCAATGGAGGGCCCATTTACCCCCTTAAAATATTGATAGGGAAAATTTGTTCTCGGGCCCTGTATTCTCACTCATTGAACATCGTTTGGTATGATTTTCATGGATGAACAATAATTCTACTAGGTGTTGTGTTTAAAAAACCGTTCCGTCCTTAATTTTTGCACAGCAGTGTATTAGTTACATACTATTAAGTTCAAAAATATTTAATATATAAAAAAATCGTATTTGAAGTTAAAAACCACATAAAAGTTCTAAGTAGTATTTTAAAATTTTACTGTGGTCCACCAGTCCAATAAATCATATTTAATGTAAAAAAGTTTCAACACTTACAAAATATACTTCTATGACATAAATTGGTCCAGCTATGTAGGTTTTCATGTTAAGGGGGTATCCATTGAGGATAATCTATAAAAAACTGTTTAGAAATTAGCTAATCAACCATGTTAAGAGTGGACAACCTTAACGACAGTATTCCATATTTGAATCTAATATATCTTTTATTTTAGATGGAGGCTGAAAAGAAATTGGAAAAAGAGAGGAAAAAGCTAGAACAAGAAAAACTAAAGGATGCCAGAGAAGCTGCAAAGAAAATTCCGCCCAGTAAAATGTTCACAATGATGACTGACAAATATTCCAAATTTGATGAAAAGGTAAGTACAATAACTATTTAGTTCTTTTTGTGCAGAAATGGAATGAAAATACTGTTCATTCACAAACGTTTTTTCATGCTTTCATTACCTTTCATTTAGGGAAGTTCTATAAATTTTTATTTTAGAAGATATAAAGAATAAAATAAAAGTAAAACAAATAACTTTCAATATCGCTATTGATAAATATTCGCTCACAAAAAAATTTCATAAATGTAATTTTAGAATAATAATATTTTAGGGGATACCTACTCATGATGTCAGTGGTAAAGAACTAAGTGAGACTCAACTGAAAAAAGTTATGAAACTTTATAGTGCTCAAGAGAAGAAGTATAATGAGAAGAATGTCTCAAGTTCATAAAGACCAAAACTTTTTTTATTTATTGGCTGCAGAAAGAAATGTCTAATCTTGCAAGTACATTAAATGGCTTTCAAGAACTCGTTTTTTGCAATGGTTGTCAATGAAACACAACTAAAGAAAACAAATAGGAGCTTTATTAAATATAGTTCTTTCATTAATACTTTTCTTATCACATGAAAAAAATACATGGAATGCTTTCAAATAAGCTCTTAAGTACTAAACCTTACGGACATTAGCAAGGCTATTTTCAATTTCAATTTAGTTTCTATTCTTTCCTGATAACTCATCAAAATAGATTACCATTTCAGTCAGGTATTTTGAATCATTTCAACCTTTGGCTTCTATTTATTCATTTACGGAAATTGTTCGTTAAGTATCTGACTAGGGAGGCGTGGTTACATGCATGTAGGTGAGTGGTACGAATTAACTTTTTTAGCCTGCAGAAGTAGTCAGTAACTTTTACAGTTATTTCAGTAATGCATGTGGGCTTAAATTAGAACTGTGCCATAGTGTTTTTTTTTAAAGCTGAAGATGCAAGACCAATTTAATTATCATTGGTCAATGACTAAGTCATTTTTGAATGCAGGGAATCTAATACAGTAGAATCCCGTTATTACGAATTTCACGGGACCGTAAAATTTCTTCTTTGTAACGGAATTTTCGTTGTAACTGTACTATCGTTATTGCAAATAAAACGGTTGGGGACTGTCTGGACTTTCGTAATAACCGGATTTTTCGTTGTATCGGTATTCATTGTAATGGAATTTCAGTGTAAAAATATTTTCATCTCATTAATGAGCAGTAAAACTAAAGGATTGTTAAATTCTTCTAATCATTTTATTATTCAGTGCCTATAGGTTAGGGTGGGCCGAAAACACACTTTATTTTTTATTTATGTTCTAATAGCGCGGAAAGGGTGCCACTTGGTTCCAATAAAGACGATGTAAAATATTGTTTCGATTGGATAATATCTTCAGCTCCCGCATCGCACTTAAAGTTTGAAAAAATGGATGACTTTTTTACAAAACAACTAAAAGACCAAAGATTAAACTCTCAAATATTGTTCATGATTTTTTTATGAGGAACTAATATAGTTATAGACATAATGTCACAGGTTCCATTATTCTATCACCCTTCTTTCGTTAGATATAATTTTTAAATGTTCAAAGAAATTTGGTAAAGTTGTTTTTCCTGCATTTTTAAACAGCTAATAACTCTAGAACTAAACAACTTAAAAACCTGAAATCAGTCCCATTTTGTTTGTAATTTTTTGTGTTTAATTTGATGTGCATCATGACCATCATTTTCAAAAAGAAATTTCAAAATAAAAAAAATGACAAAAAAAATTTAATAAAAAAATTTTTTTGAAGCATTTTTTGAAAAAATATTAAAAGCCTTTTAACTCTTAAAATGAACATTACTACTAAATTTCAAGGAGAAAATTAAATTTAATCATGTTTAAAAAAATTTAAATATTCAAAATTTAGGCAAGTCCCCTAAACTATCCCTAAAATTATACAGTCACTCATGGAAAATTCATAAACTCACTTGAGGGTGTTCATATGACTTAAGACATGCAAAAAATGTCAAATTAATTTCAGAAAATACAACAATTAATAGATTCCGTACAAAATCTTACAGTGCTAATTCCCAACTTTAAGTTAATTCAATTTGCATGACTTTTACCTGAATATTCCTGAGAAATGTGTTTATATCCAAATTTGTTATGTTTTAAAACTTTTATTTACTTTGATTTGACTTGTTAAAAGTAAAAACAATTAGATATAAGCATAAATTTTAGGAATTTTTAGGAGAAATGCATGCAAATTGAATTAACTTAAAGTTGGGAATTAGCACTGTAAGATTTTGTACGGAATCTATTAATTGTCGTATTTTCTGAAATTAATTTGAAATTTTTTGCATGTCTTAAGTCATATGAACACCTTCAAGTGGGTTTATGAATTTTCCATAAGTGACTGTATAATTTTAGGGATAGTTTAGGGGCCTAAATTTCGAATATTTTAATTTTTTTAAACATGATTAAATTTAATTTTCTCCTCGAAATTTAGTAATGTTCATTTTAAGAGTTAAAAGGCTTTTAATATTTTTAAAAAAAAATTTTCAAAAAAAATGTTTTTATTAAATTTTTTTTGTAATTTTTTTTGAATTTTGAAATTTGTTTTTGAAAATGATGGTCATGATGCACATCAAATTAAAGACAAAAAAATTACGAACAAAATGGGACTGATTTCAGGTTTTTAAGTTTAGATCTAGAGTTATTGGCTGTTTAAAAATGCAGGAAAAACAACTTTACCAAATTTCTTTGAACATTAAAAAATTATATCTAATGAAAGAAGGGTTATAGAATAATGGAACCTGTGGCATTATGTCTATAACTATATTAGTTTCTCATAAAAAAATCATGAACAATATTTGGGAGTTTAAAAAAGTCATCCATTTTTTCAAACTTTAAGTGCGATGCGGGAGCTGAAGATATTATCCAATCGAAACAATATTTTACATCGTCCTTATTGGACCCAAGTGGCACCCTTTCCTCGCTATTAGAACATAAATAAAAAATAAAGTGTATTTTCGGCCCACCCTACTATAGGTATCTGATTTTGCTTGGAGAAAACAGTAGCATTGATGCAAGTCTCACCTACATGCATGTAGCAAATAACGTCTCATCTAAATTAGTTTACTTGGGAAAAATTAGTCTGATACTTCTTGAATGTACTTCATATATATTTGTATTATATTATACATATTCAAAACTTAAACAGTCGATGCAAAATAGTTTTTATACAAATGATGTATGATTTAAAATTTTAACTTATTAAAAGTGCACATAAAACAGATGTATAAGCATACAATATAAACTTTAGACACAAAAGCTCAATGGAATGCTTCAACTAAAAATTATCACAAATATTATATAGTATAAAATTAATACCTGTACCTCATGATAACCCAATATAACTATTAAAATATGAAATTATTTAGATTGTTATGATATTCACAATGCAGGACGGATGAAAAGTATCACAATAGAATTATATTATACACTTTCTGAGATTGACTCTACATAAGTGTGCTGTTTTCAAGCAACAGCTGTAATTTGATTGTGCGCTAGATGCTCTTCTGAAGTTTGTTGCACAAACAATCGAAAAAAAAAATTCAAAACATTAAAAAAATTACAATTTCTTAGTAAACATTGAGTAGTCATTGTAATAGAAAATATTATTAAAAGGTTTTCCAGTTTACTTCTCAATTGAACTAGCTGAATTGAGATTCATTTGCTTTGAAAGCTTCAGTTTTTCAAGAAAAGCAGCAGTTAAGGTGTTCATAACTCCTTTGCTATGAAATGGCACATCCACAGTAGAATTTTTATAGATTATATCTACTATAATTAATTAAAATATCTCACTAATTCATGTGTAAGTTGAAATTACTTGTCGCAACTTCTTTGAAATACTAAAACTAGTTCTATGAAGGAATGTCCCAGCTCTGTTACCGGAAGTTCACAGGGCTAAATGAAGAAGAAAAGCTATTAACGATAATTCATATAACTACTGCTGAACCAACGATAGTAAAAGGGTCACGTGATTTTGACAACACTGGAACTAGTATTTCGGAGGGGAGACAGGTGGAAGTTGAGGGGCAGTTGATCGAAAGAGGAAGAGACATTAACTTGTATATAGAAGCAAGACCCCAACTATCACCGGTTACCCAACTATCGGCCGGGCAAAGTCTGTAAAAATCACGTGACCCTTTACTGTCGTTGGCTGAACAGTACTGATAAATTGAGAACTATTCTTAACATGCCTAAGAAATTAATATTGAGTGGTTAGACGGACCATCTAACTGGGATAAAGGCATGGCCGATTTTTGATCAAGAAAACAATTGAGTCATTTGGCATCAACAACAAGCTAACTCCAACAACTAACTCATCATATTCATCTGATAAGCTGCACCATAGAATCAGATAGCATTCAACCTAATATGCTATCTTAGCAAAGGCATTTTAAGAATACTTACAGTTGTTGAAACAATACTTCTAGCTTGTATTCGAAACCGGTATGTACTTCGAAGGTATAAGCCTATGGGCAGCCTCCAGCTTGGGTCTATTTCCTAGAAATAAATTTGTGTTAAAAATACCCCTAAGGCTTGTTAGGTTTACAACCATATTCACAGCCATCAGTGTCAGTATTAAATCAGTCAAAGAAGGATTGCCCCAATCAAATTCAGTGAAAAAGCAAATTTTTCTATCCTTAGCTGCTGTTTAATCTCGATGCAGTTAATATGGCTGTGAATATGAGTGTTAGACTTTGTAGCCTTGATTATTAAGTTTTTAAGAAATATATTTACTTCGGTCAAGTTCTGGTCTCTTATATAGTCATGTGGAAGGTCTCCAGCTCCATTTTGGGGTACTGGGCAAGCAACTGGCTTTGCATCAGGTTGGCAATGGTCAACTATGAGAGGCATGCCTAAACTATAATCAGAATTGTGTGTTTAGTTTTGGCAAGTGTACTTAACGTAATATTTGCAAATTTGTTTACTTAATTATTTACTTGTGGCTGAAATTGGATCATTAGGAATTAGTAATTTTTCATATTCATAGAAAAGGTATTTTAAAGAAAATGGCACATTATTTGTATAAAACCACAGTATCTGTGTAACTAACATGTGTAAAAACTATAATACCATAATAAATATTTCTTTTCGTTGCATAGTTATCTTAAGATTGGAACCCATAACTGTGAAAAATTGCTTTTGCAGATAATTTATACTTAAAAATTTGTTTGCAAATTTTAAGAATAACTTTATAAGAAGAAAAAGTTTGTTGTTTCAGTTTTAGAAAAGTAAAACACTGGACTCTTAGATTTTTGTAAAAAGACAAATCTTACTTAAACTGTAGTGTTACATATTCTTCTGTCATGTACTTTGAAATGGGTATCAGGTAGCTGAAACGAGGGCCTGATTTCACTGCACAATTCAAAGTATTGCAGTATTCTATTCCAACAGTTGCATTCAGTTCAAGAAGTCTTAGAGATTCAATGGCCTTTGGCAAATCTAAAAAGCAAATACTTGTAAAATACTATGGATACTTTTCTTAATTTGTAAATACTTTTACATTCTAAAAATATGTCATCACACTTATTTTCATTACTTTGTAAATTATCAGTTGGTCCAAACAGACTTAATATTAAATATTTGAATCAACATTCCTGGTTGGCTTAGCCAAACAAACCTGGTTCATTAAACTAGAACTTGTCTCATTGAACATCAAAAACATCATTTAATAAGATGCAATCGGGCATTTATTTTCAACTTAGCTCATGAAATTTTCCAAGATGTTTTGAAAAAAGAAATTTTATATCTATCATGCACTAAATATCAAACCATCTTCCAACATTTTTTCAATACATAATTAAAATGTATTAAAACTAATATTGAGTGCATCAACTTACCTTTTCTGATAAAAGGCTTCACCCCTCTCCGAATCCGCCTATCGAGCTCTTCTTCCGCCAGCTTTTCACTTTTTAAGACGTTTTTTATTTTCTGCTCCAACTGACTGGAGGCCACTATCTTCTCAATCTCAGCGTCATTCGTCTCGGTTCCATTCTTATCGCTTATCAACCTCATGCGCTGAGCATCACGCACAGGCTTCAGCTGGTTCTGGTGTACTGGATGCTCCTCTTCTAACACTGCTGGCGAGACCAGCTGCTCGACATGGGACGTTGACTTTTCAGCTGAGCTGACAGGGTAACTCTCTGTCGTGGAAGAAGTGGTGGCTGTATCGAGTAGCATGCCGTACTCATCCACTTCTGGTAATATGTCATCCATGTTTTCTATTCAATGTATAGAAAGAATAGTTAAATATATCATGTTTTAGATACAACTAATCCAATAATGTGGGAAATTGATCAGTGGAAAATTTGAAGTATGTTGGGACATTAATCGTTTTAATCTTAAACCAAGCCATCTTACAGTAGTAGTAGAGTAATAGAAGTAGTAGTACAGTACAACCTCCAATATAGTAATTTAACCCCTGCATTACAATGACTGGTCAGAAAAGTAGATTGTTTTATCATGGTGCTAATTTTATTTATTATAACGTCCTTTGCTTAGAGCGGTTATATATTGCTGGTCCCAAGAGGGTTCAACTAGAAATGATATTCTTTCTCAATTTTTAACCAAAACTTGGTGTTGTGTTTTAAAAATTATCTTGTAATTATTATAAGTTACAATGATTAGGGGATGTTCAAATATTTTGTAAGCATGTTTAAGTAATTTTTAATTCCCTTCACCTTGTCAGCAAAAATAAGCAAATAACGTAGCCCCTTCCTCTGGTTTTTGTTTAATATTTTAATGACATGGTGGGATTATATGTTCAGGGGCGTAGCCAGAGGGGCCCGAAACTCAGAAAATTTCCTTTTTGACAATAAAAAATCACAAAAAATACCTCATATCCCCTCCGAAATTTTTTTTCTGGCTACGCCACTGTAGGTGTTTACCCGATTTCAATATTTATAGTATTGCATAGCTGCCAACTCTTCCGGTTTAGCCGGAAGATTTCAGTTTTTTTCATTGATTTTTTTACTAAAAAAGATATCCATTTCTGCCATGTATTAACCTACTTGACGTAACTATGATAGGTAACCAAATTGGCTAACTCAGATTAAGTAAAAAATGCTTCTGGTCTTGATTTTTTAAAATCTTCCGTTTTTTTGTAATTCCAATGTTGGCAGCTGTATGGTATTGCCTGAACTAGGCAAGTAATGAAAAAATTCAAGCTGGCACTATTTGACTAAAGAGGTACTAGAAATTTTATTTCATTCATCTAATACTTACCAAAGACCAGTTTATCTGGTTCCATTTTCTCACCTAGACTTTTGCTCTGGTAAGAAAAGTCTTCATAACTATCTGAAAGAGCCTTTTTCTGGTTGGCAGGCAAAGAGCAACAGTACAGGTCACAGTCGGAATACTGTTGATGTACAGTGCGGCAGTGACCAGGAGTACCAACAACTCTTGGTTTCAGTATAGGTACCAGGGTTGGGTAGTGGCGGTTATACAGTCTAGGAGATGTTATAGATGAGACAGAAGAACTTTCTGTGGTGGACCAAGAAGCACTTGGTCTTCTGGTGTACAGAATTCTATCTGTGTCTGATGATCTGTCTCCTGTGAAAGCAAATTAAAAGATAAACCACTGGTTAAGAGTGGCTGTGAATAATGCCATTAATCTTACAGGACATTAGTAATTTTGTTATACATTTAATTTATGCTTAAATTGATAAGTTTTCAAAGTTTTAATAACTATTCTGCTAATGAAAGTGAAAAAAATGTATAAAATGCTACAAACCTTTTTCAACTACTGAATTTTCAAAGCTTTTAGGCTTTTCCAACTCTAGGAACGCTTGTCGCGAATTTTCTCTGGTTGTAGTTAAATTGAAAAAAGACATCTTTTCTCTGCTGTAAAATACAAAAATAAGTTTACAAAACTTTGTAGAAGTAAAAAAGGCATTAGTATAAATAGAACAATCATAAACATCTCTTACCTAGTATGCAGAGGTAATGTAGCAACATAACGATTATTCATTTCTAAAACGTATATGGCAATAAAAGCCACAACACTGAAAAAAGGAAAAGAGAAAAAATTAACTGGGTTATAGCTTTAACTACATAACTTGTAGTGCTATCTGATCTTTTTCCAAATATGTATTTGAAAGGTCTTTTTAATTTGTTTCAGAATTATTCCAAAATAACTATTTGACTCTTAACTGTTTTTAAGAGTGAAAAAATAAAACCAAAAACAATTTCGACTTACCAAAAGGCCATTATAAGTACTAGGATTAACATAATTATTTGGATGTAAGTATTATTGCAAAGGTTGTTTTCTTCTGTACACTTTTTTAATGGAGCTCTTCGATAATGATGATAGTAGTGAGGAACTTTTTTAGATGAATTGAAAGAACTTGCATGACTGTAAAAGCAATGTAAATTAATTTCCAATAGATAATGGTGTAAAATAATAAGTAATTGATAAGAGGCACTGAATTATTTTTATCTGTAATCTTAAAACTTAGTCAATGATCGGGATCTCTCCAGACAAAACGTTATGCACTTTGTCAAAATATTTCAAAAAGCAGTATTGGGCCATTCAAACACGCATTTTTGGATGATTTTTACCCCCTCCTCCTTTAACAGCAAAAGCAAGCAAATCGTTATACCCCATTTTATTATTTTGTAAGCTACCTTCCAACTCCCCTTAATTTTAATCAAGCACTAAATTGGCTTTAAAAAGTAAACTTAGTTTCTTAATTTAATGATTAATTAATTTTCGAATTATACTTTTAAAATTTATAATTAGCCTTGCAAGAGTTACAAGATATTTTTTTAAAGTTTGTTCTGTGTCTTATAAAATATTTAAAGAACAACTCCTTATGTAAGTTAAAATGAACAATTCAAATCAACCATAACTTATATAGTATTATGTAATGGTTGATATCTATGGATATAACTTTCTTTCTAAGTTCAAGAACAGTAATGTTCTTACAATTTAAGAATACACACCAATAGTAATATTCTAAAGAAACAAACCTAGTTATTGTACTTCCACTTGATGTTGACTTCAAGCTGTCAAGTCTTTTGACTTTATGCCTTGTTAGCTTCTTATTTACTTTTTCTAATTCATCTATTCTTGTTCCTAAGTTATCTGTAACTTTACACAGTTCTTTGACAGCTCCAATATTTTCCATGAATATACGATCCTTTCAATGCAAAAGAATAAAAATGTAGTTTATTTTCCTAAACCAAACTAGCCCAAATTGAACAAAACTTTAAAATCAGTGTAACTTAATAGGAAAATTCCTGAATCCAATTGCTTTACATACCTTATTCACCACGAGGAAATTTTCTATTTGTTGTCCATCAGGTAATACAACGTCTCCTGTGCCTTGTACAGCATCAGGAATCAGGGTTTGTACTTCCTGGGCAATAACCCCTGTATTGGTAGAATTTTCCTCCCCTAAGCCTACTTGCTTTGCGAACTCTGGGAGATATTGGTACCTTACTATCCTCATGTTTGCAACATTCTTCAGCTGTTCTTTAGTATCAACCTGCAAAACAAAACGAGAGCTAATTATTCATTAATAATAATTTAAAGGAGGCAATAAATTTTTTTGCAAGACAGATTCTATGGCATAGGTTTCATAAAACTGCTAACAGTGACAATTTTGGGAAGAATCTTCCCCAAACAGAAGCAGATGATAAAAAATTGCAGATTT
Organism: Tetragnatha versicolor; assembly: GCA_024610705.1. Taxonomy (NCBI): domain Eukaryota; kingdom Metazoa; phylum Arthropoda; class Arachnida; order Araneae; family Tetragnathidae; genus Tetragnatha; species Tetragnatha versicolor. The sequence continues at coordinate 20,962,705 of JANDEH010000011.1, read as the reverse complement.
GATGAATCGTGGTAGCACCTTAAGTTTAATGACGTGATTGAAATAGTGTAACTGATCCAGAAAATTTTTTACAAAAATAGATTATCTGGACAGTTATAAATTAAAGAAGTTTACCTCTTCAATATTCGTCTTTGCTCGGGCATCTGATGGTTGAACTATATGGCCTGTGACTTTCATATTTCCATGGATTACCAAAGCTTCATCAGGCCTGTCTGTATTAATACCAACACGACCCTAAAATAAATTTACAAACAGTACTTAAATATTAAATCATGTGAAACTTATTAATAAGCCCTTCTAAAGATAATGTGCTGAAACTAAATTTAGGTGGAACTTTAATCATTGAAAATATTATTAATTACTTTAAAGATATAGTCTATTATGTTCTAATCACATATTAATTCTTTGTAGATATATTTTTAAATAATGAAATGTTAATCAGTTACAAGTTTTCAAATAAGTCAAACTGATAATGGAATTCAATAATAATAATAGAGAACAATCTGTTTAAAACCAATGATATACCAGCTGTAGAATAACTTTGTGATTTATGGATTTGGATTCAGATAGTTTTACATATCTTAGCTGGCGAAGATAAAATAATTTTTACAAATTTAAGTTTTAAAAAAGTGTCTTACAGCATGATATATGGAATCTGCTAGTTGACCTCTTTGCCATGACAGTTCCATGTCATTTTCAAATTGACCTGGGTTTGAAGCCTGTAGAGATGACAAAAAAATATTATTAAGTCAAGCATATCATATTCCATTTAAAAGGACTCTGAATAATTCTACATGTTTTAGTTTCTCTTACTTTACTTACCCTGACAATGATTCTTTCTGATGCATGAGCGATCACGGTGTAGTTTTGGTCACCAGAAGCAACGCACAAGCTGACTACCAGATAAAAGTACCTTTGGTCAGGATTGGGCTTCCCCTTTTTTCTCATGTTGTTTGACGTCGTCTCGCTGAAGTGGAGTCGGCCGACTGTCGTTTTGGACACTTGCTCAGGAGATAAGTCCATACTGCAATGCAAAGAAGCAGAAAAGTTATTAGATCTTCAGGTGCTCATGTTGTACAAAAGATCTCGCCTGCTGAAGTGAAATGGGATACAATACACAGGTGTTTCCAAAGTCCGTTTCACGGCTTTTATTAGGAAACAAAGTTTCCTAGGATCATGGAAGTAAGGTCTACCCCTAAGTAAGTGACCATGGAGAATCCAATGAAATGGTGATATCCATTGATGTATCGTGCCTGATTCTGTATGGTCACTTATCTTGCCTAAGCCTTATAAAAGCCTTGAAACGGACTTTTGAAATACCCTGTACTATTAGGTAACAACTTACGGAACAGGATGAAAAGGCCTTTTGCTCCGATCTGATTGAGACTGTTCAACTTTAATTGTTTGATTAGGTGATTCAACCTGAAAGAGTATTGGAAACTTTGTTTTAAAGTTTGAAGGAAACTATATACAGAATTTTTCAACAGAATACGTAAGAATTCAATCCATACACTTATAAATCAAGCATATTTATACCCCCTTGAGAATGACTGATTATTGTGAGGAAATATAAGAAACTGACTGTTATACCTTTGCGCCATTGAAATGGAGGTGGAAGTGGTCAATTTTCTTCACTCCATCAGGCGTCTTCACATACTGTGGCTCTCCCATAGGTTGCACATGGACTGTGACTTGGAAATGGTTTTTCTTTTGGCAGACGAAAGCGTCATCGGCATTGCTGAAGTTGAAGCCTTTGTCTGCATCTACTCGATAGTTCGGAGGCGGTCTAAAAATGAAAGTATTATAGTTCATAAAATTGCAGCAATGTATTGTGATAGGGTATTTCAAAGTAACCAACATAGTGTAAATTATCAAACTTATTTCTTTAATTGCTGTTAGTTCATCAAAATTCAGTAGTTGCCCTTGTTTTTTTTTAAGAAAATGTATAGCATTGTTTGAGGGGGGTCCCAGAAAGTTTTTGGGAATTGTGTTGTAGAGTTTCATTCCCCACAGGTTTATTAGTCCATTCATCTTTAGAAAATCAAAGAACAGGATCGGATCACGCTGGAATTACTTTTGTCTCTCGAAAATTCAGAAAAAGACAACTGTAATTAGTTTCGAAAGTTGGTGGAAACCTTTTGAATAACCTGGGGAAAGTCCCTTACCCCCTAAAAAAACGAGGAAAGAAGATAGAAATAAATCGGGAAACAAGAGAAAAAAAGTGATGGCTTAGGTGGGAGGGGAAGACGTTTTACTTAAAAACTTTTTTTTCTAATTACATAAGTTGTGACTTTGAATTTCCTCAGTAAAATCATTTAAAAATTCTCAAAAAATTTCATCATTTTCACTTCGGGCAACAAAGAAAAGTTTCTTTCTTAGAACAGGGCAGCCCAGGTATCATTAGTCACGACACTAGAGGAGAAGAAAAAAGAATCTTAATCCTCTTAACGTCAACATCCTATCGTAGTCGTGGTCACCCAAATTTTACTGCATACCCCTCCTGTCAATCACAGATATTTGCAGTACTGCCTGCTACCATAAGATGCGACTTGAAAATAGTGTTTTGGAGCCTCTGTACGGCCTTTTACTCTGAGAAGAATGTAAAAAAATAAAATGCTCGTAAAAATGGTTAGGGTGATTAAAAAAAGTTTTATTTCATAATTATCATCAATTTCATAAATTTTTTAAAGCTGGAATAAACATCCTTGATGGCGATGAGAATCGATTAGGTAACAAATCAATCGATTGCAATGAAGGTTACGGGTTCGATCCTCGGAACATGGGCGGATTTAGATGGTGAACACTGGGGGTGCGTACTGGAAAACTTGGGGGTGCAAGCTGCCCCTGAAGACTTTGAAAACATGATTTTCCCCTATAAAAATGGAATTTTCTCAAAAAGTTGGGGGTGCGTTGCCGCCCATGCCTCGGAAGTATTTATTTTTTAAATGGTGATGTATCAACTTCAAATAAATAAGTTAACTTCACCAGCTGCTGGTACGGTTGGCTTGGTGTATAAGTGCACCAGTTGCAGATCGTAACGCTTGGACTCATATGGACCGTGGATCGAACCCAGTCATCCACCGAGTTATAGTTTTGTTGGATTTTTATTCATTCTTAAATTTGTATATGTTAACTTTAAATTAAAGACCTAAACACAACTGGTTGCAGGGATATATGGCATGGTTGGCTAACGTACTGTCATGTTGTACTGAAGGTTGCAGGTTCGATCCTCAGAATTTTTTTATGTGGTGAAATATCAACTTCAAATAAATTATAAAACTTGAGTGGTTGTAGGAACCGATGGCTTGGTGTGCTTGCGCACAGTACCATTATCCATCTCAAAGGGCCTCAGGTCGAATCTCCCTAGGTTCGAGTCTGAGCCTTCTCAGCGGGTATAGCACTCGGAAATAAATGCTGATTGGCATTTATAAATTTAGTTCCTGTCTACTCAAGGGGGGGTCTTAAAATTTTTTCTTTAACACTTAACTGTAACCGTATCTCAGTTAGATTCTTTAAAAATAGTAGGTACAATCAAAATATTTCACGATTTTAAAATTTATTTATTTTTTAATTTTTTCAAAATTTTTTTAATTGTGAATCAATTTGGATGAAACTGGGTATTTAGGGGTTTTGAGGGATGGTCTTTCAGAAAATATCATAATAATCGGGGGTCCCCATTGAAAAAAAGTTAGTGTTTCGTTTAATATGAAGACGACCCCCTAAGGACTCGAAATTTTTTTTGGTTAAAGAATACTTTTAAACAATGAAAAATGACACCTCATTTGTCTTCCTAACCCAAGTGGTTCGCCAGAAATCGCAACTGAGTCGTTTTTTATTTCCCCAACTGTACTTTTCTTAAGACCAATTTTTAACTAGGCATTATCGAAAGATTTTTAATGAAAATTACTGGGGTATAAAATACTTTTTAGATATTATATTAATACCTTCATTTGGATTTTTAATTGTTTTAGTTAGTAAAATAATTGGCTTGTTTCTTATTACCCCTCGTGGGGTAATAAGATTTAGTCGCTTGGGGTAATAAGAAACAAGTAAAAAATCCCCTTCCCCTTTTACTTAGGAAGTGCATTATTTTTTTCAATGAAAGCTGTTAATGATATAAACATTCTGTAAAAAAAGCTTCATAAACTTAAAGGAGAATCCTGTAGAATTTGTTTTGCTTAAAATAGAACCAAAATTTCTTATTACATCATTTGAATCTTATTACCCCACTCTCCCCTAATATAACAATTCAAAAGGTGAGTTTCTATAAATCAATATTTCATCTAATCGTTTCAGAAAGAGGTCCAGAACAAGGCTGTTACAGAAATGTGGACTTGCCCACTTTTAAAAAAAATTCCTGGTCACCGCTTAAAGAATTGGGTAAAATATATGAAGTTGAATCAAACAATACAAAAAAATGCTTACAGCTCTTTGAGAGTGTGGTCACACAGTATTGCCCACGTGTTCTGCTGGAAGGGCTGAAAACGGATGCACTGGTAGGCCGAGTCCAGGAAAATGCCCGATCCGTCGGGTCCGCTGAAGTCGAAGCTGTACTCGTCGTCGGTGGTGGACAGGATAGGTGTGTTGGCGTGAGGCTCGGGTGATATGCCACCTGGAAATAATAGGACAGCTGGGATACATGTGCCATTGAACGAGTTTATACCTCTATGGTTTATACAGGGATTTTTAAAAGGATGAGGCCAAACGTATACTCTGGCACTGTATACAATTGGCACCTGAGAAATAGTGCTTTCCTCCACGCTAGAAAGAAGCGTAACCATAGTTACGCTCTTCGCGCAGCCAATAGTAAGCCTTCGTCACTTTGACGAGGATAGTTGCTATGGTTACCGATCGGTGGTGGGGAAGGGAAATATGTTCAGGCGCCAGTTCAAAATGAACAGAGTATATAACAATCAGGTATGCCATGCTTTGCCAAAAAAGTTTTAAGGAACTCGGGTCCACATGGAAAATGTGTCCGCTAAGAACAATGTTCGCAGGGGGAAGGGGCAAACGTTCAACATTTGTATTACATAGAAAACTTCAATTATTATTAGATATTCAGAGAGAGAGCACCCCCAAAACCCCTTTAAACCAAATTTCCTTAATTAGCAGAGAAAATAAATTCCTAATTTAAAGACAGTCAGCAAAATACTGAATAAAAAGGGGGGCGACTTTCTCTGCTAACATAATTTGATGAAATTTAGTTAGTATTGGTTTTATGGGGTGCTATCTCTAAATATGTAATAATAGTTGAAGTTTTTCGTCGAATAAAACAATTGAACTTTGTCTCTTCCTTCGCGGGAAACATTGTCCTCTAGCGGAGGACATTAGCGGACATGAGTTAGTTCCTATGAAAATCTTGTTGGTCATGGCATGACAGACCTGCATGTTAAGTTTGGCATCAACCTTTCTTTTTGATGCACCTGTAGAGAGTGATTTAGAGTATTCTGTCTTACCGGCTTCTTGTTTGACGCTCATCATGCCGTTGAGCAGGTTGCTGTTGACGACCGACTTGTGGTTGTCCGTCAGCTTCCGCTTCTTGTGGTTCGAGCTCGTGCTTTCTAAACTGTCGCAGAGGAAGTCGTCGCTGCTGGAAAGAGAAAAAAAAAGTTTCTGCAGTTTTAGTTGAGCTGTTTCTCGTCTCTAGCATGATTGGTGAAAGCTCTCAAGTAAAATGAAAAGCATCATCAAATGATTTCGTTCGACCAATGAGAAGAGATATTAGCATTGGCTTGACGAGGACTAATGTTATTCTGGGGGCTTATGTTTGAGTAATAATTCAAAGTAAATGAATTTTGAATGTGAACTGGGAAAACCACCGTTAAGATATTTAGAGGCAGAAACTTGGAAAACTTGTATATGAGAATGCATGATGATAAAAAATTTACAGACAAAAATGTTTCAAAAGCATTATTGGTGGGGGATTGGTTCAGAACGCAGAGTAAAGAGGTAACAGAGGGTCCAAGTGGCAGTTTTCCTCTTTAGGTACTTAATTTAATTTAAACTCGCAGATTAAAATTCAGTTCACTAGCAGCCAATCAGAAGAAGCGAAATGCGAAAGTGATTCCTGATTGGATATGGAACTTCCAACAGGCTTTGCATTTTAATTTCATCGGCACTGCTCTTTTCCATCCACTGCCGATTTTCAGTCGAAGAGTGGCAGTGACGTAGCAGGAGTGAGGTGGAGCTATAGGCGCTATAGGAGGCGGTCCGAAGTACCTGAAGTGTCTATGGCAGAGTTTCTCAAAGTGTGGGTCGCGACCCACTGGTGGGTCGCCAGTCAGTTTTTGGTGGGTCGCGAGAAGATTTTTTATTTTTCACAAACGGTGTTATTGACTTTTGAACTATCAAACTATTAGTTGAACTTTTGAAATTATCAAATTACCATACTATAGTAAAAAGAATAAAAATTTGAGGAAAAACTACACTACTTGGAGTGGAACGGAAAGGCAATTAATGTAAATACGTACTATGTGTGTCACTTTAATGTGCCGATAATGCAAATCTAGTCGGTTATTCAAATAAGATTTGAAAAAAATATTTAGTGTTTCTCCCCATCCCCACTGGGGGGTTAATGCAAATTTTAAGAATTTTCTTGGGAAATGATGCAACTGATGTAATTTATCCCATATTTCTAAAAAACAAGTTAAAACCATGTTTTTAAGGGTCAAATTTTAAAATTTTCTCTAGGGGAGTACCCCCAGCCCCCCTTTTTACTGTAGGGATCATTGTTAGACCACAATTAAACTATTTCATACCCTTGTAACCACAGAGTAAAGATACTTCAGAGAGTCCATTTCCATAGACGCTAATGGCAACTTTTTTAACATTGGTTTTCCCATAGACGGTGGCGTTTCTATGTGATAACGGTGGAACTAACCAGAGAATATGACGTAACGTTGTTGACTCTCTACAATCGAGCTACCGCCGCATACACTCTCTCAATTAACACCGCCCACTTTCAAATCGCTAAAGAGGGAAAAAATTTTATATATTTTCCCGGTTATTAAAACAGTTGCGTGTATCTTTCTTGCATGCGCTGGGGATAATTTCTTAGACATTAAAAGTCTCTCTGATGTCACGCTCTCCAGGGACTCACCCAATGTTCTGCCCAGGCTCAGATCTCTCGCCGGCTTTTATACTGATCTGCCCGTGACGTCACAGTCTCGCATCTTCTTTAAAGTGACGATGGACCGTGAATTCCTCTGGAATCGAACTCACTACTCCAACTCCACATTTAATTCAATTTAAACATATAACTACACATTTAATGATCATTTCTGTGACCACAATCACTGATAAGAGATATTAAACGCCAGAACAAACGACATCAATGTTTATAATAGGGAAAGTTTAGTAACTGTCAGGGAAAGTTTTCAACCATAAGGGAAAAGTTTCATTGATCAGGGGAAAAATAGCAGAGATTGAGAAATTCAAATGCAGCCTCCATAAAAAGTTCTAAGTCCAATGAGAATCACTCGTTTCCTTTAGTCCCCGCCCACACTAATGATTGACAGCTGGAGGGTCAGAACGCCACTATGCGATAACTGTAGAACTATTTTAGTAAAATCGCGTTTTGGACTCTCTGAATTATATTTACTCTGTGCTTGTAACTAAATAGTTGGTTAACACCGCCCAGTCAGATAAGTTAAAATTCTGTGGGGAGGGGGCATGAGATAATTATCTCAGTTCAGTTAATTATAAATAACTGAAGTCGGTGGGTCGCGTTAGATTTTGTTTCTCAAAAGTGGGTCGCGATGTTAAAAAGTTTGAGAACCCCTGGTCTATGGGAAAATCAATGCTTTAAAAGTTGCCATTAGCGTCTATGGAGATGGACCCTCTGTTAAGCTCTATACTCTGTGGTTCAGAACAAGAAACAATGCCATTTATAGTTATAGAAGAGATCAGTTTATATTGGATAAAAAAAACTCATTATTTTTGACACCCTAGGCAAAAGGTGGTCGTCTTTCTAGAGAGAAACAGATCAAATACATTTTATTTACTTGCCTCCCCCTGACTAATCAATAATGAGTTATCAATCATTCCCTCTCATTTATAAGGTTCAGAAAGAAATCAAGTATCCCTAGGGCAAAATCCTTTGAGTACGTTTCAGAAAAAATTGCATTGGAACTAAACTGCTCACAATGATGACAAAACAGGAGTTACTGAGTTAAAGGCTCACCTGTCATAGAGCGAGGTAAGGTGAGGGGTGTTGAGCCCCGGCTGGGGCATCACCATTCCCGCCGTGAGGGAGGTAGGGATGGCGTGCTGCAGGTGCCCCATCATGGAACCTCCCTGCGCCGTGAGGGGCGGCCCCACATTCGAGTGCTGGGGCGGAACTTGCTGCTGGTTCTGAAAGAGCAATTGCAGTCACAAGTCGTAGGGGAAATAAATGCTTAGTGGTGTTTTCAAGCTACTAAATCAATTGTCTTCGATGGGTTGAGTTTAAAGTGATTTTGATGGTTAAAAGGCTAAATAGACACATAGCATGAAGTAGCCAACTTTAAAATTGAGCTCGTGAGGACTATAATGGTAAAAAGATTAGACAACAAGAGACATATACTAGCTTGAAGTATCTACCAAAGCTAAAGACTAGAAGGCAATGGGGCTAAAGAAGCGTTTGAGTGTTTACATTTACCTGGTGCCCACAGGAGCAAGTAAAAAACCCTTAAGATAATTGAATCGTCAGTTGGAAGAAGGGAATAAGTCCAAAAACCAATTTTTGAGAAAATCGAAAAAAAAACTGTATAAGTAATAGAATTTTCATTGTATAATCACTAAATTTTTACTGGAAGTTTACAACCCTATTTAGAAAACAGAGCAACCATCAAAACAAATATAAGTATATTCAAAAATATTTTACAGTCAAAATAAGTTGATGGACTTATTCCCTTCTTCAACCATATGAAATTTTTCTGATGAAAAAATCTTAAAAAACCCTTAAATTCACATTTAAATTATATTTCTCCTTAGTTTACACCACAAAAGGGTGAAATAAAAGGAATAAGACAAATAAAATCCAAAATTATAGTGAAACTGAGTTATTAGAGCAGTATCAATGGAGTGAGTGAATATGAATGGAGTTAAACATTCCCTACATAAAAAAGTTTGAAAAAATTTTAAATTAAAAGAAAATTTCATTTTAACTTCGTTTACAGCTCAAAGAATAGGAAAATAAAGACAAATTAACTTTAACTCCAAATTAACTTGAAAAATACAATGAATGGACATCGATTTCACAATTTCAAGGGGTGATATCTCCCTATAGGGATTAGTTATTTTTCCCCTCTTTTCACCCATGTGTAGAGCAAAGCATGGAGATTGTTTTGAGCACAAAAAGTCAATTTGTCATTTTTAGGACTTATTCCCTTCTTCAAACTGACGATTCAATTAAACTATTAACTAATATCACGTCCACCAAACTTTTTATCCAGTTGAAATATTTCTAAGTGATCCCCATGTTGGTCCCTTGGTTTCACTCAGAAAGCAAACCAGGACCTCTTCTTGATGATGACCCACAACGTAGATCCATGTATTTATCAAACTTGACAATTTTCAACAGGCTGGGGACAAAATGTTATTGTCCAAAAGGGAGGGATGGCTCTTACCGTGATTTGCAGGGGCGGGGTGAGGGTGAGCGAAGTTTCTGTCAGGTGCTTCAAGGGCTGGGCGGGAGAGTAGCCCATGTACTTCAAATCGCCCGATGTCTGCATCATTTTGGAGCGGGCTGCCTGCTGGATCTCCTCGTTTCCATTCAAAGAGTTATCTATGCAGGGAAACCACACATAGTTATACTCTATTCATTTTGAACTGGCGCCTGAAGAATAGTGCTTTCCCCCTCGCTAGAAGCGTAACCACGGCTACGCTCTTCGCGCGGCCAATAGTAAGCTTTCTTCGTCGCTGTGAAGTTGATAGTTGCCATGGTTACTGATTAGGTCGTGGGGAAGGAAATGTTTTCGGGCACCAGTTCAAAATGAACAGAGTATAGTTCAAGTCGCATAATGCAGTTTTAAACATGGAGTTAGAAGTACGTGGAGGGAACATGTTCTGAAAACACTGAAGCCGAACACATCCTAACGGCCATCTTGAGTGATGCATTGAAGATTTACCTTTTCTCATAAAATAAAACTGGTGACTAACTTCGTGTTTCATGAACCTTTTGCTTGTTTATTTCGCACGTTCCACAAGATTTCTTACCTCTGAATAAAACAAGAAAAAACTAAGATGATTGTAGGATTGTAAGGAATGGAAATATTTTATGTTTGAAAACTTAGTTTGGTAACTTTATATTTTAATCTAAAATAAAAAGTTGCATGGAACATAATAATACTCACCAGTAAAAAAGGTTTTTCTTTTTTAAATATTGGTTAGCTGCAAAATGCATAGCTCAAGATGGCGACTAAACTTTACGGTTGCTACATCTTGATTATTGAGTTCCTATTAACGATACCACTTCCACTTAATCCTTGCTCCATGGTTTTAAATAATAGAAAAAAAAGGTCAAACCTGTATGTATGGGCGAAAATGAAGGCTCGGATCCTGAATCAGGAGGACTGTCTGGAAGATTTACACTGAAAAAATATTGAAAGCTTTCAATGGTGGAAAAATTGAGAAACTACGTCTATTTGAAATTAAATTTCTTATTTCTTGAAAATAAAATAAAGAAATGAGACTCTTTTTAACCCATATTTATGTACTAAACTAAGTTACAGGAACGGTTAGTACCATGTTTAGTGCGGATCTATAAGTGGGATAAGGATTTATATTGAGTCTGGAAGTTTCCCTTTACAATAAATTGGTTAATGTCTCCTTTCTACGCGACTCTTAATCTAACTACAAATCCCTCTAGCTTAGATATACAGTTGCAAAGGTGAAAAACCTTATTGCCTTTAAGATTTAACGAAACCCAGAGGGCGAAGTGGTAGTGCTTCTGGATGCCTCTTCACAAGCCCGAGTTTTGTTCCTGGGTTGTGCAATAGCAGACTTTCATCCCTTGTTTTTTTTACTGTAATATAAACATTTGTTCTAATGGACTCACTTGATGTTCTTGATGCCTTTGTTGTGGATCGCGCTGGTGACAGTGGGTATGGTGCTGGGGTCGGTGATGACGTTTGTGATGTTGTTGGCTATGAAGGTCGAGATCTCTCCATTCGTGGCGGGGGGGTTGAAGCGGTAGGGAGGGGCGGAGACCACTTTCTGCTGCGGCTTGACCGCTGGCTCACATGCTTTCACTTCAGTGTTGATCAGCTCGCTCTGGAAAAAGCTGCAAGAGAGAAGGAATTATTTAAACTTTGCTCAAAAGTATCCAGGAAAATTTCAGAGTGGGGATATTGGAATTGTGGAAGTGTCTAATTTTTTGGGGGATATAACCAAAAATCCATGCTATTGCATGGGGAAGTCTCTGCCTTACGTATGTGCATAAAAAGGAAAAGTATAAAGGCGTTTTATAAAATGATATAATTTACAGGTATATTATTATGGATATTTTGAATAATTTATTCACCCTATGAAAAAAAATGTCCTTCAAGAGTGAAAGGTAACAAAATTGTTCATATAAAAATATGTTAAGATGGCGATAAATAAAATAAGTCTCTGAAGAACTACAATTACCAGGTAATAAGAATGTATGTTACATCAGAGCATTAAAAATTATTGTTTTAAGCCCTGAAAAAAATACTACGTACTCTATACACAACGCATCTCTTCTGGGAGAAAAGGATCATACAATAAGGAGGATTCCCCATGAGACTCCAGTTCTAACAATACCCCATAGGTGGCAGCACCACAAGACTCAGCGGTGCCATTTGTTTGGGAAGCCGGAAAACAATAGTTTGACAAAAGCAGATTTCTTTTTATATTTTGAGTTGTTTGTACTTAGAGCTTCAACAAATCTTCTTTACGTTATTTCTACTAATGTATTCTGGTCGTCCAGACTGCTTTAAAAATCCTTTTTTCAACACTTTTCAAACACTTCATGGAAGATACCCCATAAAGATTAGGCTTTCACATTTGAATAACCAATTACACTGCAGCAAAAGTATTTAAATTCGACTTTTTCGGTAGTAATGGGTAGTAGTAACTTTTTGGGTTTGTAACAAAGAATTGGGAAAAACTGACTCTTCGCAAAGAAATCCTTCCAACTGACATTCCTAGTTCCACTGATGTAAGGGAAATCCCTCAAAAGCCCAATGAATAAAGATAAAGGCTAGGAGTCTCGCTCCATCACTCCAATAAGTTGAGGATGGAGCGGCGGAGTGGAATGGCCTCATTGTTTCGGCAGACGAAAGTCGCCCCTAATTGCTCTCAAAAGCGAAAGCGGAGGAATGCGCGGCGCTTTCATGTGCACAATGGCTGTCAATCTATCAATTAGCGGAATGCCGTGGGAAGAAGGCTGCGAATCGCAAGGAGATCGAAAGTTTTTGTAGGGAACTATGTTAATACACTAACACACGGCCGAAAAAAAGGGTGTTGAATCGGACATTCCAGCAAGACAATTTTTCAAACTAATATTCCTATCTATTACCTAATGTACTAATTAGACTTAGAATATACTAATTAACTTTTTTGTGGGGAGTACCGGAGGAACAGAATACCCTTCCGGCACAAATCTATTCCTGGTATAGTAATGAAATGAAAAGGTTTCTATGATTAATTACATGATATTTCACCATAAAACTTAAACAACAATCAGCTAAAGCACTATTTTAAAAGTGAAATTTTCAAAAATATTCTTTAAGAATGGCCCTAGATCTTTTGCATTTTTACTATAGTCTGTATAAATAAAATAGGCGGTTTGCTACTAGTCAATTCCCATTGCATTTCTATTCCATGGTGACGAGCCGCCAATTTCAGGTTTTAGGATTCAGCATAAAATGCTTTGAGGACTATTCCACACAAAAAGGATAGATTGTTACCAAAAATGAGCAAAATTTCCTTGAACTTGACATCTATTCGAAGAACGAAAACTACCTCTGAATTTCATTGGAAGAGAGAGTCCTTATTAAATAGGTAATTTTAAGGACGAACGCGTTAGGGGTACCCTCGGACCTTACACTCTTGGAGGTACAGTCGTGAAAAGGGTTGAGAACCAATATTCTACTAAGCCAGCGGTTCTTTAACTTTTGATCGTCGCGGCTCCCATTTAAGTATCAGCCAGACATCGCGGACCACCAAGATTTTGAGCACCCAGAGCCGCAGAATTGTCAAGGAAACATTATAAATAGAAGTCAAAATTCCAAGGGGGACTATGGGTCCTCTCCCAGAAAATGTTTTGAAAATTGCCCTTAGACTTGTGTTTATTTCTCATTTTGCAATTTTTGGAGACCACTCAAAGATAACTGGCGGACCACAGTTTAAGAACTGCTGCTCTAAGCGAAAACGAATAAACAAAAAAAAACCCACTCAAAAGAGCGCATCGCATGCATTGTCTCCCGAGTACAACCCCGCCTAAAGAAGAACATGCTGTCTCATATATGAAAAACGGCTCCCCTGGTGGGCCTGATGGATGACATGTGTTAGTGAGAGAACAAGTGTCAAGGTGTGCTGACCGAGTGATGGATACGCACGATAATTAGTAAAAAATTCAGCATAATGAACCGATCCGTCATTTCGCTGGGACTGAAGAACAAAGGACAGCACCACTCACTGCGCTGGTTGGAAATGACAAATGCGGTCCTTCTGTTGGTTTTAAAACACAAAGATTAAGATCGACAGCCCTTATGTTGTTTTGGTCAGTGGAAGGACATGTTTTTATGAGTGTTATCCAGACAGCCGTGTAAATGCTAAATAGGACCGAAGTGTCATTTTTTCCCCTGACTCGGTAACGACTTGTTGGGGTTTTATTTACTCTTTTTTTGTTGTTACGCGCGAAGATAATTTCTCAGTACAACTTTGTAGGATTTGAATATATACTCCGCAGTTATTATCGGTTTTGTTGGCTTTTATACAGAAAATTGAATTTTTAGTAGTAAGTGATCCATTTTTAATGGTAAAAGAAATTAAGTAGGACAGCTCATGCCAAAATGTGCAAAAATTACGTAAATGCAACTAGAAATAAACAAATTTGGTCATACATGACTAAAATTGGACGAACATTGAACGTTTGTGCTGCTTGCTAATATGTAACGAATCGTTGTCGATGGTAAGTATTTACTTCAGTATCAACTTGCTAACACAAAACATAAAATCAACTTCGAATTAGACTCGAAATAAGATTTAGATATCAACCTTGTATGTCTTCTTTAAATGGTCGAATACCATTTAAAGAGACATAAACAACTATGCTTACAACACAAATTATCTTTTAAACATCAAAATCTAGCCAACTACATTAAATTACACCACCACAAAGTGTATGACAGTAAAAACGTCTAAGCTGTTTGATACAAATTTTCTGTGACTCAAGCATGTCATTAAGGAAAATACCAACCTCTTTACGATAAACTACAGAAGAATGTTGAAGAGTTTTCAAGGTAGTAGACTAAACTAATCTTGGAAGCTATTTCGGTAAACTTATAATCTTCTTTGGTTACATTTTCCGCTAGGTGAAGTGAGAAATTATACACCTTAAGCGCCAATAACACTTCAAATCGCATTTAGAAAACTACAAGGAACTGAGCTCGATTTCTAACCTTATTTCCATTCTTGGCTTACCAGAGAAGTAAGTACTATAAGCTTGATTCTTTTTGAATCGACAAATTTATACAGCTATATCTCCAGTTATGTTCCTAATCGAGAAAACTATTTGAAATAGCAATCCGTCAGCTAAGCCGAGGAGGGTGGGGTGTTGGCCTCATATCATAATGTGGGAAATGTTCGGAAAAGGTATTCTAATTTTAGGATACGTATTGATTTTTTGAAGTTTAGGGGAATTATTTAGTAATTGACCTAATAACGGGCCTCACTCATAAGGTCATAAGCGTCAGGCATTTAAATTGAGTAAAGACAAAATGTAATTTTCAGAAGTTCATCATTTTTAAGCCACTGTTAAGCATCTCGAAAGGTATTTAACAGTATTAGAGGCCCAGGCCCAAACACCTATTAGATACTTAAATCCACTCAAATTTTAAATATTCACCGACTCATTAAATAAAAATATGATAAGACATCCGTTAAGGTATAATTGGAATAACCTCAAAAGAAAGAAAAAATAATGGTTGGTAATTTTCAAATAGAAATATGTACCCTTGACCGAAAACTTATGGCGTTGTACAATATTGTAGATATTTTTATGGAAACGGGTAGTTTCACTTAATTTTTGAGGTGATAGTAATTCATAAAAGCTAAAAAAAAAGTTTTTCTCATGGCGGTCGGACTATACTTGGAATTTAAATATATTTTCACCTATCCAGTGTCCACCAACAAATAAGAACTACTTAGCTGAAACACGATCCACCTTATATTTACAAGAACTTAAACAAAAGAGATCACATATGGCGAGAGAAGCGATCTCATATTTCAACTACCGTTTTATTCAGACTAGATATATAGACACAAACCAGTTATTAATAGAAACCTTATCGACAGTTTCTAAATAACGTTTCACTGAGAAGTGACAGAACTATTTTTTACCATCCCACCTCGCCTATACTCTGCGAAAATGAATCATGGCTACAACTAGACACCGAAAATAATTCAAAACTCCAGAACCATCAATTCCCTTAATGACCAAGCATTGTTCAGCAAGTGTATGGCTGGGAAAACAAAATACCGTCACGGTGTTCGAGAAGGGAAAAAATGAACACAATCAGCGGATTTAAAAATTAGAATCGAACGAATTTTAATTCCCATCGAGTCTAATGGACCTGTCAAGGGAACGTGAGGTGCCTCCCAAGATCCGCCGAAGTCATCACGCAAACGATATTTTGAATTTTCGATCTGTGCGTTTTCCCATTTCAATTCTGCAACGGTGAAAGAGTACCAGTTGTTCAAAAGCTCAACCATTTCCATTCTCAGCCGCCCGAGATTACCATAGAATCTTGTGGAAAATTTGGGGCGGCTAGAACTAAAAGGGTTTAATGATCGAAAGTTTGATGCTCATGCACCACGCAGTGTTCTTGAAGGATGAATTTTCTCTAATGATGGCTGGACCAAAGAAAAGAACAATAATTTCAGTCGTCCTGTTTACGTATATATATTGAGCCTCCGGGCAGTATGATTGTTGGAAATAGCTGTGACTTCAATAAAAAGAAGAATTGCATAAGAGAGTAATTGAATAAAGTTTCAAGTATGCTTTTCCATTCAAGGCTTCATTCTTCATCATAACTATAATCTTGACTTAACTATACATTTATCAAAAATCGTGTTTGTGCTATTAGGGTTTTTGTCACTGCTCTTCTGTTTTAAGCACAGTAAAAAATGTAAAACAATGATAAATTATATTGAAAAATGAATAAACCAGGAGAAGAACCTAACAATGATAATAATTTAATTAACAAAATAAGATTGTTAATATATTTTTCTAATTTATATCTTTTGTAGTAGACCTAAGCAGGGGATAAATACCTGGAAATTTTACTACTTTTTTCCATAGAAGCAACCTTATCCTCTTTTCAAAATTTCTAGATAGAAATTTGAATGCACTGAAATTTCTATTGTTTAATTGATAACCTATACAAGAAGATATTTTTTAAAAAGGTATCGAACAATAAGTAAAATTTGCTTGCACATTAATTTACAGTTTTGAGGGTTAGTCTTTTTATCCACAGAGTAGAGAGCTAACAGAGATTCCAAACGGAATAAATTCTCTTTAGATACTTAATTTAAATTCAGCTCGCAGATTATAATTAATTTCACTAGCAGCTAATCAAAGAAGGCGAAATGCGAAAGTGAATCCTGATTGGATATGGATCTTCTATCAAGCGGCATTTCAATTTCATCGGTGCTGCTCTTTTCCCTCCACTTCCGATTTGGATTTGAGTGACAGCTTCAGTGGGCGAATGACAGAGATGTAGCAGGAGTGACGTGGAACTACATGAGGCGGTCAGATGTACTTGAAGCTGTCTATGGGAAATCCCATGTTTTTACTTAATCTGGCAGCAAAAGGAGGCAATTTTCCTTAAAATGAATGGATCCGCTATATGGAGATATACGTGGAGAACTACCGTAAGATGAAGATTTTGGGCTTTTGGTTGTCAAATGATGCATGTCCCCCATTTGCATCATGAGTGTCCGCTCGACATCTTTCTCAAGGCCATTCGAGCGCCCATCACTCCGGATCAGGAATGTAGGGCAGGGAAAAAGCATGCTTTTCTCCAAAGAAAGGAAAATTGGGAATTAGCCGGAGTGAAAAATATCTTGCATATAATATAAAGTGGGTATTCAGTAAAGTTGCACTTTGAACACGTATTAGAGAGAGATAACAGGGGGATGATAGCCGAGACTCTAAAACAGTGGTTCCCAACCTGGGGGTGATCGCCCCCAGGTGGGCGATTTTTGTTATCAAGGGGGCGATAAATAAGTGGGGGGCGATGAGTATTCAAAGGGGAAAATAAAATAGTACTGTACTGACAGACTGTATGCAGACTTAATGTACCAAAACAAGTTAAAACCCTGTTTCTTAGGGTCAAATTTCCAAAAATTTTCTGGGGGACGACCCCCGGACATAAAATTGCTTTATTATTTACACTTTACTTCAAATTAAAATTAGACATACAATGAGAATGAAAAGGGGGCGATAGGTTTTAGTCAACCTCTAAAAAAGGGGGCGATCCCTATTGGAAAAAAATCACAAAACCAGTATCAAAATCATACTGGAACCAGTAAAAATGATACTGGAACCAGTAAAACCATACTGGAAATTCAAAACCAGTATGAAAATCATACTAGAAATTTAATACCAGTATAAAAATCTTACTGGTAATTCTGAAACCAGTATTAAACCATACCAGAAATGTTCATACTGGTTTTCATATATACTGGAAATTTTGAAACCAGTATTGAACCATACTAGAAATGTTCATACTAGTTTTCAAATATACTGGAAATTTTGAAACCAGTATTAAACCATACTAGAAATGTTCATACTGGTTTTCATATATACTGGAAATTTTGAAACCAGTATTAAACCATACTAGTTTTCAAATATTCCGGAAAATTTGAAACCAGTATGAAAGCGTACTGGTAATTTTAAATCTAGTCTAGAAACAAGAGTATGAAAGTCCATTGTAGATATATACAAATTTTTCAAAATTTCCTGGCAGCATTCCGACTTAAATAATTTCTAAAATTTAGATCTGAGAATAGAAATACGGCATTAAAATAGACAATTACTTTTATTAAATGAAATAAAAGTATATAATGTGAAAACAGATTCAAATGTTTTTATGAAAAAGAAAATAAATTTAAAAAACTCCCTTGTCCTGCAATTGACAAATAAATATTTGAACTATGTTTAGCTGCTTATTATTTTAACTACCCACACAAAAATATTGGCCAACTGCGTGCGAATACTGGCCAATATCGTGTAATATCGGACATTGTAATAACGATATTGGCCAGTATTTGTTGGCATTATGACCCGAGAAAATTTATAATTTTTGAACTGGCAAAAATATTTTTGGACTTAATATAATTTTATTTAACTTTTAGCAATCTTTTTTAAGTAAAGTGTTATCTTTAATTTTCTTTAATTTCACTGTTCGCCCCCTCCCTTAAAAAATTAAGGGGTGAAATATCCTTCTATCTCTTTCATTATACAGGTTAACTTTAAATGATTTAAACTTTTTAAAAATACCTTTACACTTAAAAGTAATTTTTTAAAACTAACTCGGGTAGCACATTAACACCGGAACACATATTTTGGATGATATTAGCCTTTATGAAAACTACCCCCTCTTGAATACCGGCTGATACCGTCTAACATCGTAGAGCACTGATAGGTGTTGAATTTTGGGAATTCGTCTTTTCCGACATCTTTCGATGTTACCCGACATTCCTGTTGTAAAAAAAGGAAATTTGCTAAGATAATGTCGGAAAACTGGTATTATCCGGCATCAGATAATGATAATACAATCAAAGTCAGAGAAACAATATACTCGCTGATATTGGATGTCGTCTTAATTTTGGCGTAGATTAAAAATTTATTTAAAATAAGTTTAATTTGCAGTTATTTTGCATGCTAAAAGGGTAATTATTGGTTTCATAAATTGAAGAAATTTTTTACTTGTCATTGATCGAACGGGTGCCTCGTGGCACGTTAAGCCTACATGTTTTGACTTTGACGCTGAATAGCTCCGGATATATTAGAATCCCTGCTTAGTGGTTTATATTTTCTGAAAGCATAAGAAAAGTTGTTTCTAACAATAGGTTCAACTAAGACGTGGTATAAAAATTGCGCAATCCAGAAAATTTATATTTTAGTTGTTCAAGACGATTTTTCACGGATTTCTCCCAAAATAATTGTCAAAGAGCTTATTAATAACCATATTCTTGAAGATCTCTTTAAATCTTGTTAGAAAGACTCCGTTTCTTCTGGAGAAAAGGAGTTAGGGGCGTTAAAAAGTGAAAATAAAAACGAGCACGCGGTTCTGAAATCTCTTAATATGGGTCCAATCTCGTAGTGTCATACATCATTCAATAGGAAATATTAAGCAGGTACACATACTAAAATTTCAGAACCCTATCTCTAAAATTAAGGACGTGAGGCCCAATTAAAATTTTCCAATAAAACTGGAAAAACTCCCGAAATAAGGAGCCAATCCCCTTATGCTTTACATATTATTAATCTACTAAATGACGTGAACACGATGATGTAAAACACTTGGGGATTTATTTATATTTTTACGCATTCCTCCTTTTTCTCATACCCCAAAAAACGTAGCGGATTCCTATAAAGACAAGTTAATCACTTTTGTGTTAAAAAATTCGTGGATGACGTCAGAATCACCATGGAAACTCGAAATTCCGGAAAAAGCTTACCCTATTACTCTACTATCATAATAAAAATTCAAAAAATTTCAAACTTTTTATTAAATACCAATTATTAGGCTACTTTGGACTTGTGTTTTTTCTCAAAACTACGATTTTTTACGACTCCGAAAAGCCCTTAAATGTTCAACGAATTGCATGAAAATTCGATATGAAGTGTATTTTAAGGTCCTCTTTAAGAATATGTCAAAGAAAAAAATTTTAAATTGCGTTTATTAGGTTTATAACGACAAAAGAGTACTATTTCGACAGTGAAATACCTGCTGTAAATAATAATTACAAAACAAATAGAAAAAAATGCATTCATTATTATAAATTAAATAAAAAATAATGACATAATTTGAACTGCTTTATAAAGCTAAGTAAAAAAATAAAGCTTCACAAGGGTAAATGGTAAATGAACGTAAACTAAGAACAAGAGATACATGTCACAATCTCACCCCTCACTAACAAAAAGATCGGATGGGCTGTTGTATCGATTTAATAGTGTATTTGCTTTCTCAAATTTTTGCAAATTTACTTTTAAATTTTATTAGGATTTCTTTTTAAAGCTTGGTGTTATTAAACGAGTAAAAATATAATTTTTATTTTATAAATTGAGCCTTTAGTAGATTTGAATTTATTAGGTTTTACTTGTGCAAATGGCAACACAAGATTTGTTTACTTGTAATGTAACGGGATTCGGGGATTTTGTCGCGTGGCTTCTTATTCCAAGTAAGTTAAATCCTCAATATATTTTATTTATGTACCTGGTTTTTCTTTTGTGGATGCCTGTGCTCTTTCATAAGAGGACATTCACGAGCAATTTTACCCCCAGTGAAAGTGATTAATTAGATTCAGGGCTTAAATTGCATCGGAACAGAGCTGCGGTATTTTTTGGTTTTCAGTAAATATTAACATTTTAACTGATGCTAAAATTCTTTGATTAGAATTCAAGCCCTGATTAGATTAATCAAAACAATTTATAAGAGAAAATTCAGTGTAGAACGAACAAATTTTGACAGTGCCTGAAACATCAGTTTTTTACCATTGTTTTGGAAGCAAAAAATTAAGAAATTTTCACAAAAATCTTATTCATTTCATAGTCATCTTCCCCACTGAAATCACTCAGAACTTCATCTGAATTTTTTTCA
This sequence comes from Tetragnatha versicolor, assembly GCA_024610705.1. Lineage (NCBI taxonomy): Eukaryota > Metazoa > Arthropoda > Arachnida > Araneae > Tetragnathidae > Tetragnatha > Tetragnatha versicolor. Next base: position 20,941,646 of record JANDEH010000011.1, on the reverse strand, counting down.
ACTCTTCCACACAACCCGATCAGATATAATCAGAAATTATCTTCACGAGCTGAGCTACATTGCCATTCATGCTAACTCTGGACGAAAACTGTTACACTGCGGAGAGCAGACTTAGATAATGTAGATGCGCACAACAGAGCAAAGAGCGTTTTAGAATTTTGCAGAAAATATTAGGTCATCCCGAAAGTTTTGTCGCTCTTGGGAGCATCTGTATACAATGTATTTTTTGGTACTTTTCCATTACGGTAAATTAGTAAAGTACTTCTACTTCTATCTAAAGCCAATTTGGTGAATTTTGGGTCTTTTTTTGCTGGCTCGCTTTTCCAGCTTTCCTAGTTTCTACGATTAATAAGGTTTTGTTTACTTCAAGTTGCCATTAATTGAAAACTTTCAAAATTAAAATTCAAAGAAAGTTAACTTTATAATTTTAAGTCATATTAAGATTGTACGGAATGCACGGGAGATCTTATTTATTTCATAAATTGAAACTCATTTTATACTACTTTTGAAGAGCGGTGGTAGAATTTCTAGCTATCTATATTTCCAGCAATTTAATATGGGGGATTGTGATCAAACTCTCCGGATGCCCCCAAAAAAATTTAAATCCAAGTTAAAATTTCCACACTTGTTAAAAATACTTAAAACTTTAATTGTTTTATTGAAGTAGACAGTTAATTTTAATTAAAAAATCTTAACTTGAGGAAAAATGCAAAATTTTGAGCAGAAAAGAAATGAAGTAACATGTTATCACAGATTTAAGGAAAGCCCAGTTGTCGATCAGTCCCCAAAATCAAGCCAAGATGCCAAGTTGACGGTGGAAAAAGTTACAGTTTATATTGGAATCACATATAATGGAAAAGTGTCAAAAATATCTTATAAACAGATGCTCCCAAGAGCGACAAAACTTTCGGGATGACCTAATATATTTAAATTGTTGATAAATAAATAGATATTTTCGTACTGTTGTTGCTTGTATGAAGCTTTATTACAGTATTTAGGTGATCAACAGGTCTGTCATTATGTTTTAAGACAAAATTCAAACGACTGGGAGTACTTAATAAGTTTGCAGTATATATTTGAAGAAAATTTTTGTGCGCAGCAGAGAGTTTTTTGTTTTATCAAACTATGCTGTGGAGGAGGTGAGGTCTAGGAAACCGCTGAAAAAGAATAAGTTGAATTTTGAACAGTTGTACTTGTCAAAACATGCTGATAAGAAATGGTCTGGGACAAGATCATGAAAGGGAAGCTACAAGAACAATCCATTCAATTTAACCAAGCATGTGGTAGAGGGGAGGAGAGGAAAATGTTGTGCGGTCTTCCAGACCGCACATCTGCTTATGGTTAATAAATCTTAAGGTTTTTAAATCCTTCCCAGGGAGGAATTCCCAAATTATCGGGCCATCTCTCGACATTCTCTTGCTCACGACATCCATTTCTTTGAGAGATGGGGACTATAAAATTCTTTTTCAATATTTTATAAGTAAATTATATTTTTTGATAATAGTGTTTCTGCAATATGGTATGATATTATGGCAACTAACAGTTCTGTTTAATTTAAAAATATAATTAAGAAGATAGTATTACACTTCTTAAATTGCAACTATGTAAAAATGTGTATGTGAAAATGAGAATTTAAAAGTAATTAATCCCTATTTTTTTCTCTGGACTTCAATAAGAATTTTCAAAATTATTTGGTCCCCTCGTTAAATTACTTGACACCCTTGAATTAGAGTATCCAAAGAAATTAAAAAGTCGTCATGTGTTTATCTTTGGTTGGCAAAATAAAATGCTACTTCATTTAATGATTGAATTGAGTTACCTGTAAAAAATTTTTTCTTAACCATTAATGTAAAATATTATAATTTTAATTTAATAGTGAGATTGTTACCTAATTACTTTTTTTTATTCTTATTTTCAGTTACATTTATTTTTACATGCATTTATTTTAATATGCTACCGCTAGCCTCTTAATTAAATTTGAACAATCACAACAATGTGTGACCTGTAAGATTATCACCCGTATTGACCAACACGAGTTACTCTGGAGTTAGGAGTAAAACCTCGTACTCTGGAGTTAACGTTATCGACCACACCAGAATACCTTAGCTCTCGAGTGAAAAGCAGTACTTCCGCTGACTCCTCAACTTTGGCGAGTTACTCTAGAGTTAACAACAAACAAAATGGAAGCCGGAGGTGTTTATATCGGAGAGATCAGACGTATTTCCCGAAAAAAGCATAAATGGCCTGGATTAGCTATTAAAAATGGTCGGCGAAACTACGGCCAAAGTCGAAGGAGGTTAGACAATGACATGAGGTAAGTTTTTAGGATTTTTAAATCTCTTTCGTTTTTACTTCTCAGCTCTCGCAATCGTGACATCTAGATTTATGCCTTATATTTTTATGAAGTATTTTGAGAATAAACGGTAGTACTGTTGCATTAGCCAGGCGCAAATTTCGTCAATAGGACTATATTTGCTTCGTCTTACAAATTACATGTATGACAAACAATTAAAAGTAAGTTCAATCCTGCTAAAATTTCCGCCAAACACCGGCAAGCTCTTTTGAACTCAAAAAGTAGAAATATTGCTAATTAATATCAAATTCATTGATTAAAATGTTTGGTTAGATCAATAGCTATGCAGTTTATCAACAAAAATCTGAATGTTAACGGAATTGAACCAAAAGCATAATTACATTAACTATTGGAGTTTTCAATATGTTTTGCACTCTACTCTTGGCAGTTGCATCCAACTAATGCAACAGAACTACTTCTAAAAAAACAGCTGAGAGAAACGCAAAATGTAAAACAAATAAAAAAATATCACATCAAATATAAATACTTAATCACATATCCAATTTATTTTTCATGCTCTGAATTATCTTTAATACCCTCCTCCTATTTTAGAAACTAGAAACATTTATTTCCATAAATATGTGTAAAATGTTTCATCCAATAATCAAACTTAAAAATGTAGAAGTACACTTCATACACAGTGTTGAAATGTTACGAATTTTGCAGAAAATCTTTTTTAATTAATTGTTATTTAAGTTTTTGATATTACATTGAATTTTTCTTACTGTATGTTTATAAATTATTATTAAAGTAATAGTGAACAATATCACTAGTATAAATATCCAGGGTCACTACTAGATGGCGTGGCTATAAGCTAAAATTTCTTTGGAAGGAGAAATGTGTATGTTTTCGTTTTTATTCCTGCATGCTGTGTCCTGTTGTCACGTAGAACAGAACCAGGGTTTTTGTCGAGGGTAAAAATCTAGAAGTGTGTTCGGGTTGGCGCCTATTGGCGAATTTTTAGCCTCCAACTTAACTTTGATACTTAGGCGCAACTACTTCGCTTGGCGTTTCAACCCGCTTCAAGATTTAAGCCGCCGTCACGATTTCAAAATTGAGTTCTGTGCTATTTTAACCACTGCAGGTTTTTTTAAGGACCAGATATCACACATTTTTATCTTTTAAGCCTAAATTTAAACAACTGGGACACTTAGTTTGCAGAAAATTTTGAAGAAATTTTTATGTACAGAATGTTTTTTGTGTTATCCAACTATGTGATCCTTTGATAATTAATTGGGCATTTGCTCGCTTAAAATCCTCTGCCATTCATAGTAATCCCTAATGCTTGCAGGATTTTATTCATGTGGGATACATAAATATGTATAACAGTATTGCCTCTGAGATGTTCGGTGTAATATTATTATTGGTTATGTTACTTCTGAATTCAATTCCTGCTATTCCTTAGAAACTTTGCCTTTATTATAACCAAACAATAGAGGATCTTTAACTATGCTTGCAGTTAATCGTAGCTCAGTAAATTAAGAAAAAATGTGTTTCATTTCTATATATTGAAATGAACAAACCATGCTTACTTATTTTCTCCTTTTTAGGTTATCCAAATAATGTTTCGTGCTTGTGGTTTCCCCTCTGTATTAGAGGCCCTGACTGAAATAACCTGTCTAGGAGGCTGATAACGAATATCGTGACAATCAGAGAAGGTACGTACTTATGAATTACAATTAATGTCTGTTACAGAGGCGTTGGCCTTTTTGTTAAAAATACTAATTACTTTTGCATACATGTGATTCCTCCGCCAATTGGCGGAAATCCGCCAATTTGTTAGCAAAATTAAAATCCCACAATTCGATTTGACAAACTATAATTCCACATTCTTATTTCCCCCAATCGTTTTTTACTGAAAACTCTGGCCGAGAGTGTTGCCTAGTAATAAATTTTAAGTAAAATCGAAAAAAATATCGAAGTAATATGAAAACTAGTTAATATTTAAGCTGAAAAATATGACTATCATATCGAATCGTTGATGATTTCAGGGAGTAGAAGCCAATGGACACCCTCTACTTAAAATGAAGGAACATTAAGGTGCCACAGAATTTTTCATAAAATGTTTTCCGCCAATTTATTGTCAGAGTAATCGCATGTATGCTTTTGTCTTTCCAATTTTTATTGTTTACCAAAATTATCCTTTTAAATTTGGCCTTTTCACAGGTATATCTCTGCACAGATCCATGCCAGGAATGTCGTCAAGAGGTAGTATTGGGTTTGGAAGCCTCAGTTTGTTTGCCTCAGGATTCCCTTGTGCTGCCGTCTGCAGAATGCCCAAAAGATTGTCCTTGCCACGCTGGTTTTCAAATTCTACACATTTCAAGGGATTTTGGATTGATTCAGACCATTTTTATTTTATAAATTTTTACGTCTTTCAGTTTGTTTACATGTTTTTGTACATTTAAGTTATAAATACATATTTTTCTACATATTCATATCCAATTTTGGGGGTTTTCATGAATAATCACTAATTTTTCCAACTAGTGTTTCGAAATTTTGTTCCAAGCTTGGAATTTAGCGTTTTAAATATTTTTTTTTTCTTTAATAATTCATTAAAAATCTTTAAAATAACAAAATTTCTTCCTATTTTTAAATACATATTTTGCACTTTTTGTTATATATTTACCTATAATGAACACATATATGTACATATTTTTAGTTACATGGAAATCACAGCCCTATTTATAAATAGGCTTTATCATTTTTTAGATAAATTATTTACATTCTTGAAGTTTCTAATGTCAATTGTCTAAACCAAGTTTGTTGCAAAATTGTTTAATTGCTATGCATTTTTAATTATATTTCATTGTTTACTGTGTTACACAATATTTAAGAGATGGCATAATTGATATTTGTATGTGAATGTATATGACGGCCAGTGATGGCGTAGTGGTAGTGCATCACGCTTCCAGGCTACAGGCCTGGGGTTCAATTTATAGGTCCCGGGTTGGGGCAAGGTACATTCAGCCTTTCGTCCCTTCAATGGGTCTATAAAATGAGGGGCAAGTATGCTTAAGAACAAAACACTGGGGGTCTTGCGTTAGGCTGACCTGGGACATTTGCCTAGCACCCCAGGCCCCACTGTCATGGAAACGATGATGGGCATAGTAGGCCTTGGCCCACTGGGCTGTTGCGCCTATGTTTTTTCATGTGAATGTATTTCTGATTCAATTACTTCTTCATATCTGCCCCAACTGTGCTCTAGTTGAATAAATGGAGAAACTGCATTATTTCTATAGCTTGTGATTATAACTGACTATTTCTACCACCACCTTCATCTCAACTGTACTTTTACCAAACTTGTACCTTTTGAGAAAGACTATCATATAAACTGTTGTTTCAAATGGGAAATAGTATTTATCTTTTTTCAGTATGTTGGATTAAATCCAAATATTCATAGTCATTACATTATTTATAAGACCACTTCTGATTGGACAGCTGTAACTCATGTAAAGAACATCGAAGTAAATGTTTCAAATGTTAAAGATCATTGATCATCTTGACTATGCTACATCCATGAATATAATTAGCTGGTGGCTCAAAATGTTTTTCTTGAAAATATTTATTGCATTGTTTTTACTAATTTTAATTATTATGAGACATCACTAAGCTTACTTGAAGCAGTTATGATGATGTTTTTTTTGTAACTTCTTTAGAACTTATATTCTTTTCTCTTAAAATTAAAAATGTATTACAACTTTGATCCTTCAAAGCTGAAGGATCCACTATAAAGCTTTGCATTAAGGAAGTTTCATTTTAAACTTTTATCCAGGTTCACAAATGTATTAGCTTTATTTAAAAACCTTAGAGTTTTCAAAGTTGCAGTGTAAGTTTTATATAAACATGATATTTTGATGTAGTATTGAATACTTAAATTGATGTACTTCTTTCAAATAAATTTGCATTATTTTCTTAATCCAGAAAACTTGAAATTGTTTGTGATTCTTTTTAACTTATATCAAATTAATTACAACTTCTTCTTAAATAAATTTAGCTTTATTGCATTTCAATAAAAATTATTTATATTCACTACATTATTATAAAAAATTGTAAGTACATTGATAATTAAAACATATTTAATTTTTTAAATATAATCTTTTTCAATGTGATTTTTTGCTAAAATTTCATTGTACAGCTGCCTGGCTAATTCATCCTCAACTTCATTACACAAACAATTAAAATATTTATTCATGTTATTGAACCAAGGAATATGAGTAAGTGATAAAATTAAGAAAAACTTGATTAAAATCTAGAATTGCACAGTCGCAAAAAAATTCAATATGTCCTAATATATTCCCTTCACCAACATAAATTTTTTTTCTATCATTCAGTTTTATCACATAAAAGAAAAAGCCACTGACAAATAGACATTTTCTATGATACATGTTTAGACAAAACCAAAACTACCTAAACTGAATTTGATTTAAATTTTTCCCAGGATTCAAACGTAAAACCCCTTATCGGTCATCATTTGCGAAGGAGTGAACAGAACATTCCCTCAAAGAACATAGCTCTTTTCTTGAAAGAAGAATGATTCCTGATTTTTGTGTTAGAGCTTATAGTATTAAAATATAAAATTAAATTATAATGATTAGATTAGTTATGCTGATATAAAAAATAATTTGTTTAGTTGATAAAAAATGCTTAACATAATTTGCAATAAAAACTTGGCGACTGAATTTTCTTTTGCATAAGAACCTGTATTTCTGCAGGAAATTACTGAAAAATAATTCATTTCATTGATTACCAATGGCATAAAAAGGAAGATAAAATTGTGTAAAAAGTTCTTAAAATAGTGTTTCCTAATTATCTAAATAGAAACGACGTTTTACCAAAAATGTGGGGCATATTCTAGATTTTCCACTTCAAGGATGAATTTTGCCTGACTTTCAGCGAGCCCTAGCGACCAAAATATTAGTCTGACAAAAAAGTTTAAATGACACTTTTGTAGCTTGGTTCTTCATTTTAATTTTTTGTATTTAACTTTTTCACGAGAAAGCCATGCTTTCCGTTCTATAAGTAAAAAGCCGAAAAATTAGGCAAAATTTTAGCGTTTTTTCGAATTTTCACAATAATACCATTCGAAATTTCGTATGAGAAGTTCGGATTCGGGTTCAGCACTATCGAAAACATTTAAAAACCGTTGAGAAAAGAAAAGCTTCTGATTTTTTTTCTTAAAATTGCCCTTTTTCGACACCTGGTTATTGGACTCTCAGGTCTGTTTATTTTTAAATTAAATATCGCATTGTCTTTTTGCAATCAATAATGGATCTGTTCTTATTGAAAATGGAAGTCAACACTTCCATCTCAAACCCTGTAAAGTTTGCTGTTCTTCGTCATTTTTTTTTCAATTAAAAAGAATTGATTCCGAATTAAAAGTTAAAATAATCGGAACAACAACAAGAAATTTTTTGATGTTTTCGCGCCCTATTTCCTTCTTTACATGCTTTTAGTCACGTGGGTACTGCTGTCCAATCAGAAGTGGCCTTATAAATACAGTTCTCCTTAACTCTGGAGTATCTTAATTCGATGTTGGTCGATAAGCTTAACATTTATCACTAGAGTTAGCTTAACTCTAGAGACATCCTACTCGAGAGTTAGCTTGGATTTGACTCGAGATGGTCGATACGGCTGTATGAGGAGGATGACCGAGAAATTTGACTCCTCCCCGTAGGGATTTAAAAACTGATTCATTACCTCTGTGAAATTTAGTTTTTAAGATTTAGTACCCCAGTCTAAATGATAAGATTCGTAACCACTGATTTGTTTTCTACCTGCAGGCCCACTTCCTGCATCAAGGTGGTTGTTGAAGATGAATACCCTCTCTGTCCACCATCAAATGGCTAAAAAGCCATAGACTGTTAGAGTTAAAAGTAAGTAACATTTATCTTAATTGTTTGTAAAACATAGGGTGTTTCTGGGTTTCTCCAGGAATTGTTTTTGACATTTAACCCTCATAATGAAAGTAAATAGCTACTTTTTGTTATGCAAAGACTACATTATAATTTTCAAAATATTCAAATTTTTATACTTAAACCAATGCTGTATTTTGATAAAATACACCTTTTGCTACCCAAAATTAAATATTTCCATTTTCCTAACCAATAATTAATGTTCAGGGACTTGGATAAAAAAGTATTTTCATTTTGAATGTTATCTTTTTAAAAATAGAGCCCCATGTATGTAAAAACCTACTCGACAGCAACGCTTCCTGAACCTAGAGGTGGACACAAATTGGAGCCGAGCGGCGAAGCAAACAGCCACGAACACACTCTGCGCACGCGCAACTCGGAGGCGCTAAGAGCGGCGCTTGCGCAGAGCGTGTTCGTGGCTGTTTGCTTCGCCGCTCGGCTCCAATTTGTGTCCACCTTAGTACGTCCCTAGTGGGAAGGAGAAAGTGGGTACACACGGTTGTTAGGAGGAGTTTCGGTTTGCAAATTGTGATAAAAAGACACTATTTATACATGGGTTTAACGAAATTATCATATTTTAAAATTGACGTTCTTTGTTTCACTCGAAATTCAGACACTGCGAGGCAAACTACTTTGTTAGCTACTTGTATAAAATGAAAACCTTTCTGCGAACTTAAGTTTTTCCAAAAAATTTTATGCAAGAATTTACACATTTTTAAGTCCCTCTCTCTCAAAAAAACACATTATTACTGAAATACCCAAATTGGGACTAATCATTTTTATCTGTGCTTACATTGATACTAATTTTTCATACTAGTGATTTTAAAACTTTTAAATAATTTACATCATCATTGTATTTTTTATCATAATTGGAGATTCTTAATAATGCTCTATCTAAAAATGAAAGATGTAAAATCTTTGATAGATCGGCAGGATTGAAAAATTTAATCAACTAGTTAAGGGTGATTCTGAAGTGGTGGGACAAACTAGGTAGGGTAGGTAGAGTACATCAAGACGAACAAGAATTGGTATGGAAAGGGGGGTTGCAGTTATACCGTTAAAGAGCTAGGACCTAATGTAGTGCGATAGCGTTAGAAAAGGACGTTTTGCCAAGGCCCGTTTAACGAAAAATAAACATAATTAAATGAAAAAATTTATTGCATGAGGTACAGCAGTATCCGTACTACTTACATCATAAATTTGATAGAAATTGGACCGCTTTCTAAACCGTAGAGTGAGTTTTAAAACATGCAATATTAATCTTTTAGCCAAAGAATGGAGTTCATTTAAAATAGAGTAATGGTATTTAGAAAAATGATGATCAGGGAAGGATCATTGATTCAATGATCATTGAAAATTCCTTCCTAAAAAAGTTTCTAAGCTTAAAAGTATCAAATATTGTCAAACAAATAAATATTTTACAAGAATTAAGCTGAAGTGGTATGTATAAAATTTAAGATTAATTGCAAACTTTCTTATTCATATTTTGATATGAAAAGCACAGTAGTACAAATATCAAAATTTTGCTGAGAATTGTCCCGTACGTAACATATGAATACTGTGGAATGAATCTTATTTTTATATGCATGTAATAAATTTGAGTATGTTACTTAATTAAATTTGAGCAAAACTATTTATTGCTGTTAAAACCATTTCACATCACAGCGACGCTAATTTTGAAAATCATTGTACTTATTAAACAAAAAATTTTGATAAAGCTATCACTCAAACAAGCATAATCAGTAAGAGAATATAAGGAGGGATGACCCAGGAATTTATGATGCCTCCCCAGAAGGATTTACAAAACACAGATATATTACCTACAACAAAATAAATTTTTACATTTTAGCAACCCTGTCTAAATAATGTCCATAACCATTAAATTAACTTTTGTGTTCTACCTGCAGGCCCACCTCCACCAAATTAGTCTGCTGATGAATTTGCTGATACAAACCATTGCTCTACTTATGATGGGGAGATGTCACATAACCGGAAGGCTTTGGAACAGTGTTGGATAAAGTAAAGTAAGTTACTTTTGTCTTACATGTTAGTAGGGGAGAGGGGGACTTATTTGTACATGGGGTACATTAGAACAACCAATATTTCACTATGTTAAATTCAATATAAAAATCTGAAGAAATATGAATAAGTTATTGTAATAGTACCATCTTTTGCCTGAATTTTAAGTACGTAGGCCTATTGGAACCCTTTGAGTGTAAAATTTGCTGGCTTCGGAATATGAAAAGTAAAATTTCTTGGTGGGAAAATTAAATCTAGAAAGTTTTTAAAGTAGAAATTTTGCCTTTTCTATTGTGGTATCAATCAAGTTAAGTCCAAAAAAAGTTTTGTTTCCCAATTACAAATATTTATATTTCCTACTCTTAAAGATAGAGATGATAGATGGGGTTGTTTGAACACAAAAGATGGAGTATTTTTGAATAGTTCAAGAATCCCTTCTAATCCCTTTTCTTAATTTTGTACGCAGACTTTAAATATAGAATTATAATTTGTTTTAAATTTAATATAATAATCAAATATCGTTGGTATTATATTTATTAGTATTCAAAGCCTTTAGAATTTCCCCAATTTTAACTTACGATTGAATTTGGATTCATAAAAAAAAAGATGGTTTTATGTATAAAAATATGGTTTTACTTTATATTCTTTAATATTAGTTAGGTTTTTATGTATTTATTTAAAAGCCCTTTCAAAATAAAACCTAGATAATAATTAACCTAACAATAAACCCTGCCTTTTTAACTCAGTTGAAAGATATCTTGTTTAATGTATTTGTAAATTTTAAAACTAAGTAGAGCTAACTGTTAAAAATTAATAGCTAGCTTTATAGGTTATGATTTGAAAAGCATGGTTAGAACAAAGCAGAAAAGATTGAAAGGAAAATTCTTTTAGAACATCTCTTACCTATTTACCATGATATCCACCCATTTCAAGAGATGGGTATTGAGTTGCTAACAAGCTCACTTTCCTTAAAATCTGAACAAAAATAAGTTTCTTTCAATTTATTCTCATTGATTTTAATAATATCCAATATATTCTGAAAAACGGTAGCTAGTAATATTTTTAATCTTTTTATACATAGTAAAACATCGTTTTAAATAGTGATTTGGTTGTAGGAATTAAAAAATAAAATTATTATTTTTTAGTTTCTACCACTATTTTTTTATGATTATTGGTTATAAGATAAGCTGGGCTAAGATGCGGACCTGGAAAAAAGTTGTAACCATCCCTCGAACCTTATGCATTGCACCTATGGAAGCTGGCACTGGCTTCCCCCGAACCAGGTTCGGGCACTTTTTCCAGGTCCGCTAAGATAACCAGAGGAAAGGACATGAATGCATCAAAATTCGCTCGTAATTTAGCCGTGGTCCTTTGGGGATCTGAACGCTAAAGGAAAGGAGCGTTACTGGGGTGGCCTGTAGGCGATTCCTCAGTTTTGTGTCCATTATGCTTGAAAAATCTGTTGTTTTCTGTGCTTAACCATAGTTATTTTTGCTACAAACTAGTATTTGATAACAACTTTTTCAACTTTCAACCTTATATTTTAATATTTTATCTTTAATGCAGATTCACCATTAAAAAATCTAGTATCTATAAGCTCTTATTAATTTATTACGAAAACTATGCTGTTAGTGTTTGCTCTTAAATTAAGGACAAAAAATTGCACTGCTCTTTTCAAACTCATTGAAGACATATAAATTAATCTGTCAAATTCTATACTTGTTATCATGTTCTTCCAGTTCTCTCCACGAAATAACATTTGACTCATTTTAATGTTTTTTCTTCTTTTAGATGGATTGAGATATTTTTTGAAAGAGCATCAGGGGATGGAGGACAAAAAACTTTAGTCAGCCTCCTCTTCCGTTGCTGTAAGGAAGATGCTTTCTGATAAGATAAACCTCCAAGAAAGAACGCATCTTCAGCACCACAATAGTTATTTAATCAATATTTTTTTGTATGTATTAAATCAAGATATTTGTTGTATAGATTAATCAAGATTTTTTGTATATATATTACTTAAATTTTCTTTTTATTTATTAAATTTAATCAAGATTTGCAATATGATGTGATATATTGATACTTTCCAATAACTTATACATTAACAAAGTTTTTTTGTAAAACCACAACAAACAGTTTTTTACAGTAATTGTTTGACATCTTGCTTTGTATACTGGTACTAGTACCATACACTGGTATACCAGTATATACTGGTACCAGTACCATATACTGGTACACCAGTATATACTGGTACCAGTACCATATACTGGTACACCAATACATACTGGTGTACCAGTGTATGGTACTGGTACCAGTATACACTGGTATACCAGTATGTACTGGTACTTCTTGGTATACCAGTATATACTGGTACACCAGTACATACTGGTACCAGTACCATATACTGGTACACCAGTACATACTGGTATACCAGTATGTACTGGTACTTCTTGGTATACCAGTATATACTGGTACCAGTACATACTGGTGTACCAATACCATATATTGGTATACCAGTATAGGGTACTGGTACCAGTATATACTGTTAATATGATGTGATGATATATTGATACTTTCCATTTATTTATTACAAATCAAGGTTTTTTTTTTGAAACAACAGTTTTTTACAGTAATTGTTTTCTTGTATAAACCTGTGTTTCATAAATGAACATAATTGATTTCACTCCAGTATATACTGGGACAAATTTAAACCAGCTTATAAAATACCAAATCCAGTATCATACTGGGTTCCGTTATATACTGGATCCGGCATCATACCAGATCCAGTATATATCGGAACCAGTTTATACCGGGTTATGAAACACCAAAACTGGTATCATTCTGCATCCTGTATATACTAGAACCAGTATAATACCGGGTTATGGAACACCGGGACCAGTATGATACCAGAACCAGTATATTACTGGTTCTGGTATCATACTGGACCCAGTATATACCAGAACCAGTATAATACCGGGTTATGGAACACCGGGACCAGTATGATACCAGAACCAGTATAATACCGGGTTATGGAACACCGGGACCAGTATGATACAAGAACCAGTATAATACCGGGTTATGGAACACCGGGACCAGTATGATACCAGAACCAGTATTATACTGGTTCTGGTATCATACTGGTCCCGGTGTTCCATAACCCGGTTTATTTTTTCCGGTAAGGAAATTTTTTTTCCAATAGGGATGGGCCATAAAAGGTTGGGAACCACCGCTCTAAAAGTAAAACCTTCTAAGAAAACTTTCCGTAGTACCGTAATGAACCCATTATCTGGAAATCTAAAATCTACCCCCATTCGGTTGGTTGGTTGGTTGGTTTAGGTTTTAATGGCACTAGGTCCTCATACACCCCATTTGGAAGATTTTCTATAATTCTATTACCGTGCTATATGATCCGAAAATATATTGTTCATACTATTATACACATTTTTCGAGAATGGGAGTTGATTATAGGGAGAGAAAGCTTCTCTCAGGATCTTAAGCAGACCCTGTCATTAGGCGCGATGTATATGTTACGGGCAAAGTGATGAATAGGGCATTATTAATAATGCCCGAAGTGGAAGAGGGCAATGTGATAAATTCAATGGCATTAATCAATGAAATTTATCACTTTGCCCGCCTCCACTCTGGGCATTATTAATAATGCCCAATTAATCACTTTGCCCGTAACATACGTTGCACTGGTGTTGGAGGGTTCCCGTAGTTTTTCCGATGATTTTCCTTCCGTACCTACTACTCCGCAGTACGAAAACAACAACCGTAGAAACTACGGAGAATCCATATGTACTAGGTGTCTGAGTGATAGGAAGAGAAATTTAAAAAAAAGATTTAAGACAAGAAAAATAGGGAGAGTTAATCAGGCAGAGTGAATTAGGGAAAGTAAGAGTGTAAGAATAACAGGAAGAGTAAGTAGATAGTAAAAGTGTATCTAAGTTATGATATCCAAACAGTTTCTCTTAGAAAAGGATGATAACTTTTTGGATGTAGCTACTAAAAAGGGGAATTAAAATACAGCATGTTTTGGGTTTTTTATAGAACAATATTTTAGCATTAATTTGGTATGTACTTACTGAAAAGCTTGAAAAAGAGCTGAAAACCTTATGGACAAAATGAACTATCTTTAACAAATACAAGTTTTAACACAGCAATATAGAAACAAGTATACCCTTTTTCAGTTTTCAAAATAAAGACTATTTCTATACGATATTCAATAATTTAGAAAACATCCGTGATTCTCAAACCAAACCATTACACAGCATAATAATTTTTCCCCTAGATAGCCAAGTCAAAATATTTATATTTAAGGGGAATTCCCGAACAACTGCACGATTTAGATTGAAATTTTTAAACTCCCAAAATATAGTTATTTATATAATATAGTTATTAATATTAATATAGTTGTGGCATGTGCGAGCCACGGGCGATACCGATCCGAAGGTCATACGACTCAAAAGTATACTCCGGAGTTATAATCACTTCAGTCGGTATTTTTAGCCCATTTGAATTGTTTTGACTTTATACTGGTGACTAGTTCGCCACATAGTTATTTTAAAATACATAGAGCGTACACACAAAATATAAAAAAACACACAACAGGATAATACTAAGTGATTGATTGAAATGTATTTCAGCAACTGAGAACACAAAACTACAGTAATTTCGGTAGTAAAATCTAAAAAGAAATAGGGGTACGAACTAGACTATTTTCAATTGCATATCTCTTCCATAACACGCTATTCCAAAAGGACTTCACTCAACCAAAACGTACCCAATCACATCCCCAAAACAGTCCTCTAACACGGAAAGTTTTACTTATAGGTAGTAATCTCGACAAAGAGATAAACCGTCCGTAAACGCAGATAATTCAAGCCTTCAAAGTTGCATCGACAATAAAATGCTCGATTGATTTCCCACACACAGCATAGAGAGAAAACTTTCCTTCTTTCAACACGTTCATCACACTTACAAGACACATTCGGCCTCACGAAGCTGATGGTGTACTCAGAACACTTTAACTCAATATCGAGCTTTTATAAATTCATGGTTTTTCAATTACATTATTTTATGCTATTCCACTTTACACCCCATATGTTAATTACATAATTTACACATTTTCCTCCTTACCTTGTGAAACTATGTTATTAAAAATATTGGTAAATTGCATTTTTTTTCTTAAAACACCCAATTGAAAAGTGGGCACGATCCTTTTGAACTACCATTTTAAAGAAACACAGAATAAATGCAGAATTATGTACAACAAGGCATAATATGGAATCAACAAATTGGCTCCGATCCAAATGTACTCAAATTTCAAAACATGAATATTGAATATACTCATTTCTGAAAATGTGCATACTCAAAAATGAAATATCTTGAACTTGAACTCAAAAATGGGCTCATAATGTTTAATTTTTGAGTATGCACATTTTTAGAAATGAGTACATTTATGTTTTCAAATTTGAGTACATTTGGATCGGATCCAGTTTGAGTACTTTTTACTCAGTTTTGAGATAGTCTTTTTAAGAGTGTGTACTTCTTGTGGAAAATCAAGACTTAAAACTTGTCCAAAGCGTTTAATCCTTTGGCATGAAAATCCAGCTTTCAGTTAATCCAACTCGAATCCAGTGACCTATCTATTGGAAGCCCAAGAAAGTTCAACAAATCTACATATCCCCAACTCAGAAAAAAAACCCCACCTTCCCATAAAAAACGTCCCACCCCATCCTTCCCAATTCTGCTCGAGACGACCCCACTCCAATACAACCCAGCACAAAGCGCTATTACACGGCAGAGGTTCAATTAAACTTGAATTTGCTCGTCACGCCAATCCAAACGGGCGGGGATATTATATGAAAAAAAAAACCGCCTCAAAGCGCGGAGGATTGTCCACGGAAGTTAACCTACATCAAGAGATTTCGCGCTCTTTTACGTGAAGGTGGAGACTCTCTCTGATGACCGAAGTTGCACATACGCTTCTCTTTTGTTGTAATTTTTAATAGTAGTTCGTTGGTAATGCGGATAAAAGTTTGGGGGAATCTGGAGCGTCTATTAAGTTCTCCGCCGGAAAATGCGATTAATAATAATAATGGATGAAGAGAAAATGTGTCCGTAATTCTAGGGTTGGTGGGCAGTTGAGTAAGTAGAATGGAAGGTAGGGATTCATTCAGTACGTTTAGATTTAATTGTGTCATGGTAACTGAAATAACTGATACTAGAATTAATTTAGCCTCTTACTTTTAAAAGTTGGTTGTATACCATTTTCATATTTTATTCCATGTATCAGGATGTTTCAATGTACAGTGTCTGGTTTCTTATTTCAACCATACTCCTTGTAAATAAAATAGGCAGCTCGTCACCGTGGCAACGCAATAGAAATGCAATGGGAAAGGACTAGTAGTGATCCGCCGATTCAAATTACACAGGCTTATCTGCTAGAGATGATAGTAAATTCCTGTTTTTAATCGATAGGGTGGGTTGGGGTAAAGTGGGTCTTGGGGTAAAATGGGTCAGTTTTAATAAACTCGATATAAATCAAATTTAAATTGAATTATTTTCTCTCATTTTTTTGTATTATAATCTTTTATCTGTGTGTTGGCAACATTTTCCGACTGTTAAAAATTTAGATTCATGAATGTAAGAACTGGAAAAATATTTTATTTGAACGGTAAATGGTGTTGTCGAAAAAACAGGGTTTACCAACTTCCAAATATCTATATATTGTAATAAATTACAGCAGACTTTTGTAATATTTTTCCATAAAAGGAAGTCTGAGAGACATTTCAAGCCAATCAGCTTAGAAAAATATAAAATATTTTATCTTTTATAGCAATATTTTGTGCTTGGGGTAAAATGGGTCATAGTTAGGAGGTGTAAATAATGTGCTATGTAAAAGCAATGTTTTTAACTTATTTCCTTCAAATATACATTGAACTGTCAAAGACGTTTATTTTTTTCTCCAAATGAAGTATTTTAATTGCTACATTTGAACAATGTTCATTAACTTCGGACTTTTACAATTTCATTAAGGTTCAACTTAAAACAAATTTTTTCAGATAAAAACGGCTGAGCCGATTGCCCTTTTTCTTATTTTTATGTATATTTAGTAATAAATATATTTTTGACATCTTTTTGCAATGAGACCCATTTTACCCCACGTTGGGGTAAAATAGGTCGTTATTTTGATGCTAAGTTTAACCAACTTATAACTAAAAAATATTTGATAAAATTAGATGAAAATGATTGTAAGGATTGTAATGTCAA
This sequence comes from Tetragnatha versicolor, assembly GCA_024610705.1. Lineage (NCBI taxonomy): Eukaryota > Metazoa > Arthropoda > Arachnida > Araneae > Tetragnathidae > Tetragnatha > Tetragnatha versicolor. Next base: position 20,924,087 of record JANDEH010000011.1, on the reverse strand, counting down.
GATCCAATTGAAAGAAATCCTTAAAAAGTAATAGTTTTCATGAAATAAAACTTAGAATGTGAAAGTACCTTAAAAGTGACCCATTTTACCCCAACCCACCCTACTTAGAATGTTTTGAAACTTTTCTGGATAAAAATATGCAAAAAATTTTTTCCACATCAAAATCATAAATAATTCTACTTTCATGATCTTCAAAAAAAAGGTTTGACTAAACAGAATGGGATTCACCTATGTTCTTTTCCTATTGATTTTTAAGTATTGAAAATGCAGAATAACACTCTAAGAGTGTTTCAACCGGATAAAAAATAGGAAAATAACCATTTCGATTCCTTCAAATGAAAATTAATCTCCAAACAGAAAACAAGGAAAAGGGTAAAATCTCACAAAAAATACGATATCATGGTTCACAATAAAAAAAACTCATTGAGTCTGAAAATTGAAAAAATCTCAAATATATATTTAAACTATAATAATAATCACGACCCAATAACTATCAAAATAATTTCCCATTGTCTTCCACATATAGCTACGAAACTTCACAAGTATCAAAAACAATTCAACACTCGCGAAGTGTTTTCCAAACAGTGGCGGACAATTCAAAACAGAATAATGGCAATTCATAAACCCATTCTAAAAACACCTTCATCGAAAACCAGGAACCATTCGTCACAATTTAAAACACACACAGCATCCGCATTGAGAAAAAGCATATCTGGAGGCGATATTCAAAAATAAGTTCTGGCTTTGCATTTTAAAACCTCCAGCCCGGTGATTAGAGTCAACTGGAATCTGATAAAGAGGTATACTACGATTCAAGCGCCATTTCTTTTTTTTCTCTCGAAGAGTTTTTGGCCATTTTCGACAAACGTGTAATTTCTATGTCTCTGAAGAAAAAGGTAACATCATTCTGGAGTACGGAGTGACAGCTAATCAGAGCAGCATTCGGCTACGGGGCGGCCTTCTTGAAATCACGACTTCATTCCAGAACGCGACATTACGGAAGGATATAAACAATGAAGTTGATGAAGACGCAGTAAAAAGAAGCCTTTTTCGGAGAGAAAATCATGTGGAAGGAGTTTTTCTGCCAGACTCTGTATCATTTTCCAGAGGTATAATCATAAAGTAGATGTGTTTCATTATTTAGAAGATCTTATCTTGCTGGAAACGAAAGAGTAGAATTTATTTCGCTAGTTTTAAAAAGTGTATTATTAACAGATATACATTGAAAATAATCGGAACAGTTCTAATATTTGGGCCAAAATAAAAGACTTCAGTTAACATGGAATAATACCGTGTCTATCAAGACAAGACAAACTCGGAGATGCTTCAAAACCCAAAAAGTCATTTTTCCATTTTTAGTCTTTATTACCTATTTCAAACTGACGGTGCAACTATAAATATTGCACCGTCCATTAAGCATAAATATTGCAGTAAAGAAAAGTATAAGGTGCAAGAATAATAAGCATAGCTATAGCTATGAATATTAAAAAATTGTTTGTTTTAAAAAATTGAGGCGCTTGCAGCCACAGCGAGCTAACTCCAATCAAAAGTTGTCGTTTGTAGTTGCTGGTTGTACAGGGATGACATTGACAAAAAAGCAAAAAGTCTGCTGAATACTGCAAGAATCGATTAGAAGATCGTAAAGCAAACCAAATAAAATTATTTAGCTGCCTCAGGTATGAAAATTTTCCATGGCAAAGATCCTCATAAACAGAGAACATTCACAAAAAATGAAAAATATGTAGTTTTTAGTTGGAAATTCCAATTTATAAGCTAATTTTTTTCCATTTAAAGTCTGATAGTTTTGTTGAAAAGTTTTTAAAAGTATGAAAATCCTACAAAAGTCTGAAAAATCTCATCCCTAGTTGTAGCTGCAAACACTTCGATTTCCTCTCTATGAACCAAACCTCTTGTCTCTCTCACGAATGAAACCCACAAATTATCCTATTCAAACAGCCAGTTTAATTATAAGAATGAAAGCTACCACGACCTGAAAAGTTACTTTTCGGAATTATTCTCCGAAGATGAGATGGAAATGCATGGAGGAAAATTCCAAACGTCACGACAATTAATCCCAGAAAATGGAATAAATAGCCAGTTTAATTATTCAAATAATTACAATCAATACCTTAAAAAAGCAAAAATAACAACAATAAGCCAATTACTACATTTCCGAAGGTCAAAGATGACCCTAGAAAAGCACAGAGAACATACTAAGGTACTAACAATGACCAAATAAAAATTCATATCACTGCAACATCCATCATAAAAAGTCGCCTACAAAAGGTAACATCGGTGCACAAAGTGTGAAATAAAGAACGAAAAGAAAACGTGACAAAAATTAAACGTTGGGCCATGCCTCTTAATTATAGTTATGTTCAAGGAAAAAATGAACCATTATATCGAGGTTCGATGCAAATACATAATTGTAACTACCTTCGGTTAGATTTATGGTTATGACGGAGGGTATGGTTAAGTCATGTTCTAACATAAGGATGACATTGTAGCTTATTTGAAGCATTTTTTTTTCAAAATTCAAATTAGTTCTGATTTATTTCTAAAAGAAATAGGTTACGACTTGGTTAGCGATAGGGAGATACAGTAAATTCTGTAAGAGTTTTAAAAAAGATTTTAAAAGAATGCAGAAAAATCTAGCTGCGGATGCTCGAAAAGGTCGAAAACTTGAGCTTTAAAAACTCAACCTTTTTTAACACCATTTATCTACTGCATAATGATTTTCTGCAATTATTTTCGTGCAAATATTTTTTGAGTCATTAAATTGAAAATTAAGGGGATATACATAAACAAAATAATCATAATCATCTTGGAGAAATTTAATCCGCTAGAGCTAATTAATTAAATTGATACTGTTGAGTACCGCCAGTACACTGAAGGCTAAAATATTCTCACAATACAAAAAATCCATTCGTTTTAAGTCTTAAAAAATAATAGACTTTTCTTTTGACTTTACTTACTTTCGAGGGAACAAAAATGACAATCATGGGAATCCAAACAAAATTACACACAGCTGAAAGTGCAAGTTTTAAATCTATTCGCATTTCCCGCTAAAATGCTCATCAAAGAACTCATGCTGCATTTTATCCTGGAGGAGGAAAACTAAAAGAGTATCCCTGCAAAAGTATCGTCAGTATATTCGTAAGGATGGTTATTCTATGTAATTTTAAAGTTGGTGGGACTTGCAAGTACCGTCAGTAGATAAAAGGTTAAAGAAGAGAAAAAAATGCAAAATCGTTCTAAATCAAACCTGCAACAACTTAATGGGGATCCGGATCAAAATATCCTTTTTCTTTCACATTTTCTGTTTTCATGAGAGAAATTTAACAATAGAGAAACAGCATTCCATATTCAGTTTCTTAAAAACATATTGCAAGTGCGGGTACAATTGCAAGGAATTTTCCATATTTTTGACGACTGCATGGTTACATATTCATTTATTTGATTTTAATTTAGCTAGGTTTCCCTACGCCCATAAAAAGATTCACTTAATGTTTGAAACACAGAAAATTAAAACCACGAATTATGGCATGATGCTTTTTGTGAATTTTTCTATCTATGACACTTTAACAGTAATATATAACTTAAGTGTGGTAGTTAACTCATAAAAGGACTGGAGCAAGTAAATATTAACAGTAGAGCATAATATATAGAAAATATGACCAAAATTTAGTTTGGTTTAGTATTAACTTACCTCAAATCGTACTTAGGTATTATGGTAACCACGCAACAGATGCATGTTGAAGAAGGTACCAAAAGGCCATTGGTTAGGGGGTAAATAAAAAATCCGCCAAAATCGGTATTAGGCAAGGGGAAATAGATCAAACTGGTAGAACAAACTTTTCGGACGACAGAATCATTGCTACTTAGTGATGAATCCTTATGTCGATATCACGTCAATACTGTCATTGCCGAAGCTCAAAAAAGGCACCAGTCATATCGCAGCTGCTAACACGAGACACATCCATAAAAATTCGTCACAAAGGCCTGTTGAAAAAATCCTCTCGGCTATGGCCACTAGTGCAATAATTCCACTGAGAACACAAACAAGGGATATAGTTAGCACCACCACAGAACTGTCGGACCCTATGCCCCCACAAAGACACCACCAAGAGCGCTCGACGCTGCCCGCTTTGTTAGTTACAAAGACAGAAGATCATCGGGCTTTCTAGGTCAGAAGAATTCTGGAATAATTTTCTGGGGAAGCTATTTAGCCGTTGGACCGTGAAGGTTCCCTAGGCCGAGCGCATCTTCCAGAGCAAACAGTGTAATGTGAGAAGGGTGTGACGAATCCCCCTCCCCGATGTGCTATTTGGTTGGTTGGGATCGGTGTCTTCAGCGAAGCCACTGGACGGAGCTGTGTACTCTTCCCCTGCATACCCATACTATAATAATCTATTTGAAAGGACTATGAATGGCTTATGTTCATAGCCATATTTAATTTGCTTCTGGGGTTAGTTCTTTTAATAGATAAAATTGATAGACTTATAACGGCTCTACTGATAATGACTAAATTTTATATGCAGCAGTGAGCAGTCATGATGTTGCAAATAAAAAAAAGAAGGACAATTTTGAAAATCTATTTCATGTTATGTACCCAGATAGCACACACGTCCATTTTCGTCCATTTCTCTACCAACTTGGTAGAAAAGTCTGGGAGATAACGTCCACGGTGACAAATGACCAAATCCGTATGTCATTTGTTGCCATGTGTGCATAATTCGGCTCACCTCTTACATGGCGAGAAATTTCCAAAACTGGATGTCAATTGTTGTCGAAATTTGTATGTAATTCGGCTCATCTATTTTATGACGAGCATTTAAAAAAACGGTACTCCAAATGATGTCCTAGAGTGAACAAAATCTGGAAGTTCAGTATATATGTTACAGTTAATGTCCGAAATTCGGTAATGTTCAGAATAACTTAGGTAAAACGAGAATTACCTAAGGTAAAGTACAAAATATTTCATACTTTACCTAGGTATTCCGAACATTACCAGATTATGAACATTAACTGTAACATATACACATTGAACTTAATGGAACTTTCTAAGTACTATATTTGGGTACTCAAGAAACCGGCCAAAATGACATTAACATAGTGGATTCTGGCAACCCAAGTTCTATGGAAGTTGATTTGCTTATTCGCCAATTAAAGGCATTGTTAATACCAAATTTCAACAAAAAAAGTCACCCAGGCTTTTTGGATTTACCACTTATTTTTTACACCATCGAGAAATCTTTTAGACGTTTATGCCAAGTGTGCGAGAGCAAGATGATGTTATTTTGGAATAATCCCTGAAGACAAAATACATCACATCCCCAGGAATTCTAATATAACTCTCAAAATTTGGTTCTATCTCAGCCACTATGAAAATGCATTCCTAAATGCGAAATATTCACAAGCTTGCTGGAGAATAGGGAGCGGTGGGCCTCGTTGCTGTATCCTTATCTGAACCCTATGAGAACAGAGATTGCAGGGTTTCAGACGATGATGGTAAAAAAGCTACATGGTTTATGTCTAAAATGTAATTGCACATCGCTTCCACTACATTTGAAAAATAAACTACTTAAGAGGCCCCTATAGGGTGGTACGCATTTGGAGATGATTAGTGTTATAAACCATTAGGTTTTCTTTGCAAATGCCAGACATACCCGGCTGTAGAGGACCCCGAATATAGTGAATTATCCATCATTATGAGCTTTTTATCAGTGCCGACTGCGCATGCGCAATCAACATATCAATATCGGTTATGTGAATTGCCGGTTAAGCGATCCATTTGTCAGAGTCACGTGATATTTCACCATAATGATGTTCAATTGTATTTTAAAACCAGCATTTTAGCATGAGGTCTCCATGCACGGCATCCAGAGATAAACTAGAGTTTCAACGAAGGTTTATCTTGACAAATCATCTGAACGTAGGGGAGTGGCCTTTTTCTGACAATCAAGATTAGGACTGTCTCCACCTGCGATCGCAATACATCACCGAAAGTTAGATACCGTGCAGAAAAATAGCGGCGATTACAGATTAATGCAAGGGTACTTTCATCATTAAGTCACATTAGAATAGCAAAATCACACTATGACAGATGAGGTTGAGGCAGAAGGAGCCAAGACTAAATGTATGGGAAGGGGGATGCATCATAGTCAATGAGCGATAGCCTCGATGAGGTAAACAGATAGATTTTCCTCAAAAAGGAGGGAGTGGAGGTAAAAAAGAAAATACCACAGGAAAGGTTTGTCTCATTACCAAGTGTCAGATTTCATAGAGATCTCCGGGATCACGGAACTGGTTTGAAGGGAGCCCTGCTAACTCTAATGTAAGACAGATGAAAAATAAAGAACGCGTTTGAATCTATCTTGGTTGAGTGTGGAGATACAAATACAAATACAAATCAAGTCGACCAACTACAGGCGTAAGCCCAGCAAGGTTGGTCCAGTCTTTTAACTCGAACTACCGGAACCCCAGTATCTATCAATTTTCCTCTTGAATTCGTTTACCCCACTTGAATTTACAATTGTTTCAGGCAACGCATTCCATCTATCCACCACCCTATTAAAAAATAATGCTTTCTACAATCCGTCTTAAATTTGACTTTATTTAATTTTAAATTGTGACCCCTTGTTCTATTACCCGTTTTGAAATCTAGTCCCTCTGTGTCCCCTTGCTTTACCATTTTAAAAAGTTGAATCAAATCCCCTCTAATCCTTCTTTTCTCTAAAGTGAACATATTTAGCTTCTTTAATCTTCCCTCGTAACATATATATAAACTGGAGAAAACCCCTCAAAATACTTAAAATTGTACTCTTTCCCAAATCTACAGCATGGTTAAATTAACTAAAGACAGAGCCCCCGACAACCACTCTGGACACTGAAAGCTCATTTTGGGAATCAAAGACATTAGATAGATTGATCGCATTTTTTACAACATCGAATCAATTCGAGATATCGTCTACCAATATCCCCATCCACCCGATATCCTTCCCATCGTGAACAAAAATCAGACTTCGCGAATGCGGAGAGAGGATTCTGGTCACGGAATGGCTGCTGATGGCTCTGTTGAGCGAGGTTATCGCACGCCACGATCGGACAGCATCCGCGGTGGTCCGAGGCTCACAGCCACTAGTACTAAAACTTCTAGGAGTGGTATAAAATACACAGACTAAAGGCTCATTCACACTTATCGCCTTTAGTGTTCATTTTGGAAGAAAAGTACGAATTGGCGCTTTACTCTTTATATACTACTTCACTTTCAATGGAAAACAAAAAGTATCAGGAGTGAATCACACAGAATGAACACAGTGAAAGTGAAACAGTGTGAATAAGACTTTAAGATTGTTAAGAATCTCATAGGGAAGTGGAGTCCTTACTATAATGTCCATATAGTAAGGAGGAGAAGCTAGAGTTTTGGGGGAGTGGAGAGGTCTTTAGATTACTCTGGAAACATATATTCACTATTAAAATAATGGAATATACTGAAAAAGGTTAAGGGGAATGCCCTCCTCCCAAATCCACCCATGCTTTTAAAAACTGCTTATGTAGTTTAGAGAGGTATATGTACTAACATACATCTTGCCAACTTTTGAAAACTTACATCCGTAAAATTTTTGCGCAACCCTACAAAACTACAACTTAAAGCTTTCCCCGTTAACAAGCCTGAAAAACATCAACGCGAGTCCGTTCACACATGTTCGACTTAAGCTAGGTTAGCACTTAACCTAGGTAAACTTTTCCTGTGTGAACCTAGTACTATCAGCAACAGGGATTAGTAGAGGAATCTGGTTTTGAAGTAAAAAGATACAATCTGAGGAAATCGTTTGTGTCGCGAGTGTTTTGCGTTTTCATGGATAGTTAAGTGGACAAAAACGCAAAATCCGTAATATTTTTTAATTAATCCGTAAAACCGTAAAACTAAAGAAAATCCATAAATATTACGAACGATCCGTAAAAGTTGACAAGTATGCATACACCATAAACCTTTATGCAAAGCCATACATTTGTAGATAAGGAGACAGAAAACATTTTCCCACTTAAAATTAAAAAAAAATTCATTTTGTACCTGATGATAGTGATTTTGCGACTCTCCATTATATCCATAGAAATAATAACCCCTTTCGAAGAATTATCCGCCTACGCCATAAGTGGACATTGGGATTTATTTATCTAGGAAACTTATCTAAAAAAATTATCTTAAAAACTGCCACGCACGTTTTGAGTATCTTTTTCTGACTATTGAGGGAACTTTTTAATCCTACTACACAATACAGATTATAAGTAACTTTTTTCATAAATAGGAAAATGTAGGAAAACGACAGAAAAACGTTCGTTTATTTACCAACCAACAATTAGTATCATTAAATTTCCTCAGCTAAATATACGAATTGATGCCATTTAAGCAGAAAAATACCTTAGTAGCAATTATGTTTTGTATGAAATGTCCTTCCATCTAAGAATTAAACACCAGTATTATTAAATAGAAGAATTTACAAGAATGGAATATTTTTTATGTTAGATGTGAAATATTTTTTAAACTATAGATCAATCTTTAATGATCATTATTTTATCGATCTATTTCTGAGCCATTGTGCTTCTTAAAAAAGTTTTAAATGGTCGAGGTTTGAATGGTCCATGAAAAAGTTGAGAATGTGACGTCCATGAAGTTGGCCGTGGCGTGTTAGCTGTGGCAAAATTGAATAGTACACATCGTTACTGCTTCGTTACTGCCTGTTACTGCCGCAAAAATAATCGTTACTGCCTAGGTCCTACTATTAAATTTTTAGCAAAACCTTATTCCACGGCCAGGTTCATGCTAGCCGTGGCACTTTCGACTTTTAAACAAAAAATGAGTGTAAGATATTCCTTTTCGTTACTGCCTGTTACTGCCACCAATATTATCGTTACTGCCTAAGCGGATTGGTGTAAAAAATCAACATGTCTGCCACGGCCAAATTCCATCAGCCGTGGCATGTCCGCAAAATTAAAAACTGATTATGCCATCTTAAATAACTTCGTTACTGCCCGTTACTGCCACATCAATAATCGTTACTGCCTCCTTCAATTTTCAGAAAAAATCAAAATTCTGCCACGGACAGGACATTTTTGCAGCAGGGCAGAAAAAATGCTTCAAAATCAATCAAAAAACAGCTTAATGGATCCTATTTCGTTACTGCCCGTTACTGCCACATCAATAATCGTTACTGCCTCCTTCAATTTTCCGAAAAAATCAAAATTCTGCCACGGACAGGCCATTTTTGCAGCCGGGCAAAAAAAATGCTTCAAAATCAAACAAAAAACAGCTTAATGGATCCTATTTCGTTACTGCCCGTTACTGCCACATCAATAATCGTTACTGCCTCCTTCAATTTTCAGAAAAAATCAAAATTCTGCCACGGACAGGCCATTTTTGCAGCCGGGCAGAAAAAATGCTTAAAATCAAACAAAAAACAGCTTAATGGATCCTATTTCGTTACTGCCACATCAATAACACAGGTCTGCAAAAAAAAACTTTTTTCGAGCTGTTTTGGATATTTCACCTGAACTTTGTTATTTTTGGTGCTCTTAATCCAAAAATGACCTCCATTTTGTCCTGGGACGTCACGTTTTTTGACAATTCAGATTTTTAGGTTTTATTGGGAAATGCCTTAAAATTTTGTAAAATTAACTTTTTATACTAAATTTTTTATTCAAATTTTTTCCACAAAACCTTTTTTTATGTTTTTTGATGTGCTGAATCTAAAACTGACCTCCGTTTTGTCATAGGACTTCACTTTTTTCACAAATTAAGTAAAAATGTCATTTTTTAAAGAAAATAAAAGTAAATATTTAAAAAAAATTATTTTTCGACTCGAACTTTATTTGAAAATAATTTTTTATGATTTTTGGTGTGCTGAATCCAAAAAATACCTCTTTTGATTTTTAAGACACCACATTTTGTAACAAATTGAGCAAACATAGCAACATTTCACAGAAAATGTAAGTATACTTAAGAAGTAGATTTTTTAATCCAAATTTATTTTTAAGGTTGTTAGTTTTAAGGTTTTTTTAGTGCCCTGAGTTCAAAAATGGTCTCTGTTTTGCCATAGAATGTCATGTTTCCTGAAAATTTAGGTAAAATTGTAAAATAAGTCATTATTTCAATTTTCATGAAAATAGGTTCATAAAATAAAATTATTATTACATATTCTTCATGAAAATCATTATATAACTAAAATAAACTTATTTACACACTCTAAAGCCAATTTCTCTTCTTCATGAAGCTCCCCTTGGTACCTTTACCCTTGTGAGTAGCAAAAAGAACGTTTCTTTGAACTATTCAACAAAAATCCTTCATTATTCCCCGAATAAATCTTCCCTAATATTTTCTTTCCATCTCTATAATGTCCTGATGAGATAGTTTACTATGTGCACCATTCACAGCTCCTAATTTTTAAAACTATAGGAGCTAGAAATGCAAAAAAACTATGAAAAATGGGCAAATTCGAAAATAATTTTGCAATTCGTGAAAAATCCTGACGTATAGGATTTTTTTCAATATTTTTTTCGTTATCAGCACACCAAAATACATAGGAAATCGCTAAAATTATTCAAACAGCTTTTTCATTGCAGATCTGTGTAATCGTTACTGCCTCCTTCAATTTTCAGAAAAAATCAAAATTCTGCCACGGACAGGACATTTTTGCAGCAGGGCAGAAAAAATGCTTCAAAAATCAATCAAAAAACAGCTTAATGGATCCTATTTCGTTACTGCCCGTTACTGCCACATCAATAATCGTTACTGCCTCCTTCAATTTTCCGAAAAAATCAAAATTCTGCCACGGACAGGCCATTTTTGCAGCCGGGCAAAAAAAATGCTTCAAAATCAAACAAAAAACACTTTAATGGATCCTATTTCGTTACTGCCCGTTACTGCCACATCAATAATCCTTACTGCCTCCTTCAATTTTCAGAAAAAATCAAAATTCTGCCACGGACAGGCCATTTTTGCAGCCGGGCAGAAAAAATGCTTAAAAATCAAACAAAAAACAGCTTAATGGATCCTATTTCGTTACTGCCACATCAATAATCGTTACTGCCTCCTTCAATTTTCAGAAAAAATCAAAATTCTGCCACGGACAGGACATTTTTGCAGCAGGGCAGAAAAAATGCTTCAAAATCAATCAAAAAACAGCTTAATGGATCCTATTTCGGTACTGCCCGTTACTGCCACAACAATAATCGTCACTGCCTCCTTCAATTTTCAGAAAAAATCAAAATTCTGCCACGGACAGGCCATTTTTGCAGCCGGGCAAAAAAAATGCTTCAAAATCAAACAAAAAACACTTTAATGGATCCTATTTCGTTACTGCCCGTTACTGCCACATTAATAATCGTTACTGCCTCCTTCAATTTTCAGAAAAAATCAAAATTCTGCCACGGACAGGACATTTTTGCAGCAGGGCAGAAAAAATGCTTCAAAATCAATCAAAAAACAGCTTAATGGATCCTATTTCGTTACTGCCCGTTACTGCCACATCAATAATCGTTACTGCCTCCTTCAATTTTCAGAAAAAATCAAAATTCTATAAAAATTTATGTTAATACTATCTCTAATAATAATAGATTATCCTCACGATAATTTACATATTTTTATAATAATAGATTATCATAAAAATATGTAAATTATCGTGAGGATATTTGCTTGGGAATTTTAATGTTTTTATGGCTCAAAACTTTAAGGCATTTGCGGTTTGGGTTAATATTATCCTTTTTGGCGGAATTTTTCAACTATCAAATTTTTGTCAATTGGCACAAAGGGACAAAACATTTTTATTAAAAATAAATTAATAACACTCATACAAAGCACTGTAAAATCTTTGAACCCATCCCTAGTAGCAAATTTTTACCCTTTCATTCGCACATCACTTTTTACAGGGGGCCCACAGTCAACCATCACCATTCATTCAACACCCATGTCAAAAGGGGATTTGAACCTCAAACATACGGCTTTGCTGTCAGATACTCTATCCACTGGCCAGTACGTTGGCATTTTGATAATTTTAAGAATAAATGCACATTAATATAATGAAGCTTATCTTATAACAGTGCCTATATACAGGGTGCACCAAAAGTTCGTGGGAACTTTACAAATTAATAATAAAATAACTGAAATAGATAAACGTGTCTAGTCTTTTGTATTATTTGGATTTTTTGTCACCGAATTTTAAAAAGGTGAGATTTTAAGTTTTCAGGTAAACTGGAAAAAAACTAGTTTTTAAGAGCATATTTAGTTAGTTTTTAAGAGAATATTTAGTTAGTTTTTAAGAGCAAATCGACAGCCACGTTGCAAAAGCCTGTAAGTGCAAAACCGCAAGGTTTTCAGGAGACGAAAAAAACTGCATATTTTTCGTCTTATGAACTGTACTTTTTCTGTCCCGTTTTTATTGTACATTAAAGGCAACTATGAAACTGAGGACGACACGGCTTCCCCTCAGCGTCACTGCAACTAGAGTTTTGCTTGGTGATTGGGAGGTTTCTAACTTACAGGTTATTATTACAAATCGTCATGGAGAAGTTATGAAGCGTCTTGGGCCGATTTTGGTGGCACTGAGATGTGCGCAAGGCCATCTTTAACAAGTACAACTTAAAACCTTATTTTCGCCAAAAAATATTCTTACAGGCTTTTTTATTAATTCTTACAGGCAGGAAAATTTTGGTGGCAGTAACGGGCAGTAACAAAATAGGATCCATTTAGCTGTATTTTGTTTGATTTTGAAGCATTTTTTCTGCCCGGCTGCAAAAATGTCCTGTCCGTGGCAGAATTTTGATTTTTTCTGAAAATTGAAGGAGGCAGTAACGATTACTGTCGTGGCAGTAACGGGCAGTAACGAAATAGGATCCATTAAGCTGTTTTTTGTTTGAATTTGAAGCATTTTTTCTGCCCGGCTGCAAAAATGGCCTGTCCGTGGCAGAATTTTGATTTTTTCTGAAAATTGAAGGAGGCAGTAAGGATTATTGTTGTAGAACTAACGGGCAGTAACGAAATAGGATCCATTAAGCTGTTTTTTGTTTGATTTTGAAGCATTTTTTCTGCCCGGCTGCAAAAATGGCCTGTCCGTGGCAGAATATTGATTTTTTCTGAAAATTGAAGGAGGTAGTAAGGATTATTAATGTGGCAGTAACGGGCAGTAACGAAATAGGATCCATTAAGCTGTTTTTTGTTTGATTTTGAAGCATTTTTTCTGCCCGGTTGCAAAAATGGCCTGTTCGTGGCAGAATATTGTTTTTTTCTGAAAATTGATGGAGGCAGTAACGAAAATTTTGGTGGCAGTAACGGGCAGTAACGAAATAGGGTCTATTAATCTGTTTTTTGTTTGATTTTGACATATTTTTTCTGCCCGGCTGCAAAAAAGGCCTGTCCGTGGCAGAATTTTGATTTTTTCTGAAAATTGGTATAGGCAGTAACGAAAATTTTGATTTTTTTCTGAAAATATGTGGAGGCAGTAACGAAATAGGATCCATTAAGCTGTTTTTTGTTTGATTTTGAAGCATTTTTTCTGCCCGGCTGCAAAAATGGCCTGTCCGTGGCAGAATTTTGATTTTTTCTGAAAATTGGTATAGGCAGTAACGAAAATTCTGATTTTTTTCTGAAAATTTGTGGAGGCAGTAACGAAATTTTGATGGCAGTAACGGGCAGTAACGAAATAGGATCCATTAAGCTGCTTTTTGTTTGATTTTGAAACATTTTTTTTCAGCTCGGCTGCAAAAACGGCTTGTGGAAGTTAGCCGTGGCAGAAAGTTGATTTTTTCTGAAAACAAAAAGAGGCAGTAACGATTATTTATGTGGCAGTAACGGGCAGTAACGAAGTTATTTAAGATGGCATAATCAGTTTTTAATTTTGCGGACATGCCACGGCTTATGGAATTTGGCCGTGGCAGACATGTTGATTTTTTACACCAATCCGCTTAGGCAGTAACGATAATATTGGTGGCAGTAACAGGCAGTAACGAAAAGGAATATCTTACACTCATTTTTTGTTTAAAAATCGAAAGTGCCACGGCTAGCATGAACCTGGCCGTGGCATAAGGTTTTGCTAAAAATTTAATAGTAGGACCTAGGCAGTAACGATTATTTATGCGGCAGTAACAGGCAGTAACGATGTGTACTATTCAATTTTGCCACAGCTAACACGCCACGGCCAACTTCATGGACGTGAGAATGTGATAACCTGGTACCGCTAACAAATGTTTTACATTCCCATCGGTATTTATTCATAAATTTCTTAAATTTTTTTATAAGTGTTACGCGAACAATTTTACGAATACTTTGTACTGCACAGAGGTGCAGTCTAGCTTGGCCCAAGGGTCTTTCCCCTAAATCCGTTCATGAGCCTGATGTAGTTTTAAAGTTGTTATGTTGTTGATGTTTCTAATGCCACTTTGGAGTATCCAAGCCCCATCAGCAAAGGTATACAGAATTAAGGCAAAGGAGGTGCGGCTCCTGAGAAAGTGAGGCTCATAAATGACAGGAGTCCGACTTCCTTGAGGCTCGGATGATATATGCCGCCACCATCTTATCTTCGCCACCTCCACAATTTCGCCATGTCTCTGAAGGGAAGGGAAATTAACCTACCTGGACCCACGGTAAATTGCATCATGCCGACCACAGGACTTTCGGACCCACGGATTAAACGAGCACGTAGTACTCCGCATATACTCGGTGGGTCTTCAGCGGTGTCGGGAATCGAACCCAGGACCCTCCGATCCCGAAGCCGATGGCTTAACCATTAGGGCCTATTTAAAAGCTGTTGAAAAGACTGGTTGGCTAGATTTTTACTGAACAATAAATTACCATTTCAAGGTAAGTTAGGAGTAACTAGCCCGTAAAGAATAGCGAAAGACAAAAACCTCCATCAGCACAGAAAAAGAGAAAGTAAGTTGTAAAAGCCGGAGCAAAACAAATCGATGAGGCCTGATGAAGACGTCATGCCCGTGCCACCCAGAGATCCCTATCATTCCCTCTGAACCCACAGAACGTGTGGCCAAAAGCCGCAAACGATAATTACACACCGAATCAACAGTCGCAGTAGTTAGCAATACAAACGAAAAACGCACACAATCGAAGAAGGGAACAAAATAAAAACGTGCGCGGGAGCCCGCCGAAGATCGTTCCAAATAAAAACCGTCCCCAGAATTCTAATCAGAAAGCTCAGTAGGGGGGATTAGAAGGATGTTGTTCTCTTCCGAAGGCTGGGAATCGACCTTCCCGACGAGAAATGAAATTATTCATTCCATTTTGGGGTCAGTCACGACTCGGAGAGGAGTGCCGCACCCCGCCTTGCCACCTCCGGAATTATTATTCAAAATGGCGGCTCTTTGTTTATGCCACTTCTAACGGAACCCTTTGTTTTCTGCTGCGGGACGGTTCCATTTTTGATCTCGCGGGGACGATCCCCTGACCCCACCTTCTTACGCGTGTTCCTTTTGCAAATTAAACGTTCGGGGATTGTAATTACATTACTCCGGTTCCTATTGTTGCCCATTTTGTTTTTTCCCTTTGGAGAGATTCGTAAGTTTTTTATTATTATTTTTATTATGGTTTTGTTCCGGCACGTTCTTACATGTGTGGGAGTCGGCGAGGGTTGTTATTTTAACCCTTTAACTATTCGTGCCAGTTCAACGCGAGCCTATGCGTTCCTGTAGTGTGTGCGATGCCTAAAATACACGTTTAGGACGGCACAAGCGAAACGGCTTATTAATAAAACCTTTGGGAATTAATGACTCCGGCTTTCAACGTCCCGCTCGAAGATGGCATAAATAACGAGGGAAAAATTTTTATTCCCACATTCCCTGTCTGAAATTGAATGTATAATTATGCATATTGGATCATCAATTGGGGTTGTATTAGATATTATGCATTTACCATTGAACTAGATATTATGCTTTTAGCCATTTACCATCCATCTACAGGATAAACTTCTACAATATATTAACATAAATAAAAATTATCACAGGGAAAACAATGCAAAATCATCTACCACAAACAGTTAATGTTTGCGTTAAAGAGGCGTTCAGTCGTTCTTAAATAAAAAAAAATTCTAGGTTGCTGACTCAAAGAAACTGATTATAGAAATAATATGGTTACAGACTATTCGCGGGATTTAACATGTCTTCATCCACTGGTTTCGAATTTTTTGAGTCCTAACCATCCAGACCTCCTTCTTCAGGGCATTTATGATGAGATTAGGCATTCAACATTTTTAGTGAGAGGGCAATTATTATATTAGTCCTGATTATCTAAAATTGATAGCTGAAGCATGCCTACTTAGAGGAAGCACTTAACTGCTTATTTGAGTAAACAGTAAACATAAAAAAGAATGGTACAGCACCAAAGTAACGAATTAGCCAAAAAAATGGCTGCAACAGTCAAGAACCAAATCAGCACCCAATACAGACAGATATCTCACTATGTGTTCAACAATATATCCTAGAATATAGCTACAAAAAGAAGGGCAGGAAGTACAAGAGATTCCAATACGAATCCTAACGCCAATTCTCCAACTGGTAGGTACATATGAGTGGACAGAGTTTGTAGGTATATGATGAGTAGGCCCTTACAAATGAGATCGACACTAGACATTATGCCATGGACAAAGGTAACCTAGGTGAAGACCATCAATAAAGCCCCCCAAAACGGGTGAGTATAAAAGTATTTTAAGAGGATGGACACCATGCAAATCTAGTTTCCCATCCGATTGGAATCCATCTTTAATAGCCATTGGGATGGGAAAGCTGTTTAATAACCGAGGCGCTGGATCCCATGTATCCCAACATCCTCCATGGTCCTTAATCGCTTCACCCTCCCTTTTTAAAGAGAACGTGCCCGCAAAAAAATCGTCCACGGTCCTCCGATAATGATAGTAATCCGTCCTCCTTACGCCTCTCGGTCATTATATTAAGATGGCGGCGATTCACAAACGTTGTTTGCCTTTCGGTGAAAAATGATGCCGAAGGACTGGGTGTGAGAGTAAGGGTTAATGCTGCCCTTCGTCTCTATTATATTGTCATTAACAGTGTCTTCTGTTCGGGTGAGGTGGGGGTCATTCCTAGCGGGAGATCACCAGAGGTGAGTTTAATTGCTCGCGATGGGTCATTTGAATGAGATTAGTTCCAGCAATGAATTGTCGTTTGAGCTACCATAATGACTACTGGGCACTGGGATAATTTCAGTCACAGAGTTGGACAAAATGGGATGGATAGGGGATCCTATTAACATAAACACAACTACAGTAAACTCCCGTTAGTACGTCGTTCAAGGGGATTTGTGAAAACGTCGTAATAAGCGGTACGACGCTATATGCGGAATTCCATAAAACACCGTTTCGGCGATACCTAAAACCCGTTATACCTAATCTTACCTAGAAACCTTTTTAAGCGGTATTTTATCACTAAAATAGAAGAGACAGGCAACCCCTGTTCATTTTTGCAAATTGCAGCTTATTCATAACACCTTTCTTCTCGTCATAAAGCGTGATTATCTTCAATTTATTATCGAAACTCACAGCTTTCCTTTTACTTCCAGAAGAACTTGCCATTTTTAACTTATGCCGAGAAAGAATGGATACTGAATACGGTATCTGAACTTACACAACAGTGGACTGAACAGCTATGGAATTTGGAATACGGAAGTCGAATTGGAGGAGAGGGGTAGAATTTCCAAGAAATTTAGGGAGTGTTCTGATTAGTCACAGGACAACCCACTTGCCCTGCAAGACACTGGTCATCGTTGAGGGCGCAACGGGGGACCATTCGGGGAAAAAGAGGAGCGGTTGGGAAAAAACAGTTCTACCATATTGTTCTACACGCGTTTTCAACAGTTCTGTAGTTCATATGTTACCGCTAAAGTTGATAATTAGTTATTCTGAAGAATACCTAGGTAAACTTAAGATTAACTGATTTCTGTCGTTAATGTGCGGATTTTTGAGTTTTTCGCATTTTACCAAGGGAATCTACACTATAACGGCCTCTTGATAGTTAAAGTTCAAAATAGTTTGTTTCGTTCAATACTTTCTGTTAAAATGTTGAGGTGCTCACTGCGACATGCGCTTATTACCCCTGCGCAGTTGGGTTTCAATACGTAGTTTGTTGTCATATTTGGTGTTTTGATTTCAAATTTAGTGCGTAGCACTGGAAGTTGTCATGTTGAATGTTAAAACAAAATAATACAAGCAAGTAAGTACTGTAAATTTACATGATTAAGTACAGTATATTACTACTAAAACGGGTATTTTGAAACAATTGTGATGTTGAAGCTCCGACTTCAGAGTGACAGAGATTACTTTTAACGAAAGCAAATGTCCCAGCTGTTGAAATATGTTTTCAACAAACGTTAATTAAACAATCGCTGGAACCTGGGAAAGGGTTTAACATATGTAATCGATCGCGAATCCTAGCAATAGTTCAGGGCAGGCTGCCAGCCGATTACACCGCGCTTTCATTAAGATTTGCTAGTTTATGTGCTCATTGAAATAGGCTGTCAAATCGAGATCGAAAACCACAATTGATACAAATCTCAGTTGGTACTTTAATATTCTATTATTATTGTTTTTATATTCTAGTTTTAAAATTGCTATTTCATTACTATTTTTATGGGATTTGCGTGTTTTGTGTAATATGAAAAAAGTACCGATCCCCCTTTTTTGATTCGTCATTGTTACTGTTTACCCCCAAAACGAGTTTGGTTATAGTTAGGGCAGGGGGGTTTGGGGGTGGCGGCAGCCCCCCAACCTCCTTAAACTTTTTATAAAATAAAATAAAATTTTGTACTTTAACGGATCACCCTCGTTAATATGTAAAATAACTGATTACAGGTAGTATGCAGATTAACGAGTGTCTAGTCGGTAGGGTGCAGAATACCTAGGTAATTTCAAGATTACCTAGGTAATCTTAGAAATTGAAAAAAAATTCGCTCTTTAACGGATCACCCTCGTTAATCTGCAAATTACCTAGGTTATCTGTAAATTAACTGATTTCCGGACTTTAACTGTAACACATACATTATTTGAAAGGAACTCGACGACGCAATAACCGGGATTTTTCTTCGGGGGACTGGAGAAAAGTGTCGAAATGTGCGGGAAGTCGTAATAAGCGGGGACGCTATAAGCGGATAGTTTTTAATGATAAAAGGCCTATCGGTACCAGGGACCGGAGAAAAATGTCGTAATATGCGGGACGTCGCACTAAGCGGGGGCGTACCAACGAGAGTTTACTGTATATTGTGTTAAATTTCTTAGGAGTGGATTTCCAAAATGACAAAACTTCCATTTGAGGAGAGAGTTGAAAGAACCATTACGTACGAAGGAATCATACGCCTTTATTAATCGTTAAACAAATATCTGGTTCCTCATACGCAAGTTTCAAAAAACATTTAAATATTGGGCTCAGCTCCTCGTGACTAAAAAACATGCGTTTGCAACTTATACCCAAGATATAAGGCACAGTATTCTCATACTCATGCCAGTGCTGAGGAACTCATGCCCATATCAGAGCAGATTGCAGTAGAAAATTCATACTTATGTCGATTCAGAAGAACTCATACCTATGCCAGTTCTGAAGAACTTACGCTCATTTCAATTTAGAAGAACTCCTACTCATGTTAGTTCAAAAGAACTCATACCCATGTTGAATCATCTTTCTTCAAGTCAGAGAAACACACACAACTCACTCATATTAAGAAATAATACCCTTGTTATATTACAATCCCTGGCTCAGTAAAACAAATCATAGTTTTTCAATGCAAATCTTATTCCCATGCAAGACTCATACTCGTACTAGTAACAATTTTACACGTTAGTGCTCAGCTCAGCCTATTAGCTTAAGTAAAAGAAACAATACGAGTTGCCAGCCCAACTTGCATGCCACAATTCTATCAATACATCCGTCTTATAGCACTCAGTTTAATCAGCAGGAAGAATTCCCCCAAGAGTGACACGTGTCGTGACTAACCTCTGTTATGACACTTGCATCACGAAAGTTTCACCTCCGACATGACATCGATGATGAGTGGCACGTTATATATCACCTGCACGCTATACCCTTCAGAGGCGAATCTACCTTTTAACAGTTTGGAAAAAAAACGTGCAGTAGCTCTCGCCTGAAAAAATACCTAGTCAAGCGCGAAGGCAAACTGAGTGTCGCACTAATGACTCTGAGCAATGTGTGTTTTCCATTACGTAAGAATGGCCTTTTTAATAAGATTGTCGTGTGAAGATGAAGTACATCAACACTTGTGTGAAAGCGAAGATTTATTACAACAATGGTATTAGGTCCGATGCAATTTGAAATGCAGTTTTTAGTTCACTGTGAGAGCACTAGAATGGTAGCGTAGATGTTGATATATTCTTCAAAAGCCGTCCTCAGCTCTTTCAATCCTAAGGCGCCCGAGATTCCCATCGAATCCTAGCCAGCTTGGGCCGGCTATGACTGAAAGGGCTAATGTGTTAAATTAAGTATCGAGCTACAGAAAACGTTTTTAATTGTTTGTCTAAATATAAGACAAATAAGGCACTTGTTTTATTAACAATAGCCATGCATTTATGACATATTTTGGGGGAGAGTATTTAATAGAACTTTTCTAGCACACAAGGAAAGGACGAAGGTTATGGTGTGAAGGCACTACAGGGGAAGAGTATTTTATCATATTTTTATAAATATCTCATTTTAAGATGCATGTGGCTTCAAGAGAAACACAGTCTTTTTTGGACACACGTTTTTATTTAACAAGATTAGAAAGAGAAGTACGTTAGTTTGTTGTTGGTTTCCATTACAGTTCACAAAAAAAGAATAGAGTTGATCAGTTGGGCTGCTGCTCTAAGTAGATATTATATCACATCTTTAATAGAACTTATCTAGCACAAGGAAAGGGCGAAGGTTATGGTGTGAAAGCACTACTAATGTTTTAAAATATTTCAGATAATATTAAATAGATTTTTGTGGAAAATATTATAATTTGTTTCGATTTGAAAAAAAAACCCAAGCAACTTGAAATGGTACATTCGTATTAGCCCGTCCTAAAGCCCTCGATCAACACTCTGTTTTAAGTAGCGACACCTTTTTCCCCAAGGCCTTTTCGCCGCGATCGAATTTGATTGGACGCTTACTGTCACGTGTATAAACACCGCCATTTTGTTGCACAAGGACCACCGAGTGCTATAGCCAACATATTGAAAGCGTGTTATAAATCATCTGTTTTCTGTGACTGAGTGAAGTAAAAAGATGCCAGGTTGTTGTGCTTTTAAGTGCTCGAACTCTGGAAGATCAGGTCATAAATTATACCGTTTTCCGAGTCTTATAAAAAATGGAGTTAGGCGAAAAGCGTGGATACATAACATCGCCAGAGATAAATGGACACCAAATGACAACAGCAGACTTTGTGAGGTAAGTTTGAAATCATTTTATTGTAATCTCAATTCTGTTTTATGATAATTTAGTTACGTTAAACTTTATATATATTTCTTTACTTTTATTATATTTAACTAATCAATAAATATTTTACTAGCCAACTATATTTAATTTTTATCCTGTTTTTCTTACGGTTTTACTGTGTGGGCTGCTATGTAAGTGTTGCCTATGCAAGCAACTCTCTCAACAATAAATTTTTAAAAATCATATCCAACACCTCAAACCGTCTTGACTTCAGTATGTGTGAAAACAGACAATGAATAAATATCTTGCCCCTACAAGATTTTTATTTATGTCAAATGTATTTATATTTAGAAACCCATACTTTGAGAAAAAAAAACTATTTAAAAGCATAAGGCGAACCAATGAAATTTAAATCATTTTCATATCTAGGACCACAAAATTTTTCAATATCATCCCTCTTGATACACAAAAGAGCACTAACATTAAAAATTTTTTTAAATGACTCAAAGTTTTTCTGTTTTCTTTAACAAACATGGAACAGTTCTTTTAATTTGACTGAAACTCTTGCATAACCTCCTCAACCGCAATTTATTTTGGGATATATTTAACGATTTTTGTATTTTTTACTTGTATTTTTCATTGTAAATTTCCCATTAAAATATAGTAATTCCCATTATGTATTTATAATATTTTAAAGGTAAAAAAACTTATTAATATTGTTGTAAAAACTGAGCAAATTATATTTTTTTACTATTGATTATTTAAAATTAGCAAGTGGTTTTATAAGATCTATGTACTTTCCTTTTAATATTTCAAACAAATAAGAATCAATTTATTACTGTTTATATTATGTAATATAAGGGTTAGGTTTATTTAAAATTGGTATTTCCAAGTTTGACTATTCAAAATATTCTAGGTAAGTGTATTTTGAGTTCTTTTTTCGCTTCTTCTCTGGGCTCAAAACGTTAATTTCAAACTCTGGCAGAGAATTCGAAAATAGCATTTTCCTGGGTTTAAAAATCAAAGTCAAAGCTGATATGTTTAGAAAAACTATCCGTCAATTTTTTTTATTCTTATTAACAATTTCTGACCCTTAAATTTCCACTAACTAGCTCCGTTTTCTCATAGCGGTCAACGGGAGAGCGGAGCAGTAGGACACAAAATGGCGGACGATTGAACGTGTCGCTACTTAAAGCAGAGCGTCGATCCAGGGCTTTAGCCCGTCCATTCGCCAACAGCGTCTGGTAAACCCCTCAACACTACCGTTGATTCTGGTAACCCTGGAAAACGTAGCGAAATCGCGCTAGTTCCGATCACTGGCGCATGCGCGCACAATTTAAATCGGTAAGCCCATGGGTGAAATAATGTGTGCGCATCGCGCAGGTTGTTTTGAACGTAAATTCAACAGTGTTTACAAGGTAAGAACGAAGACTGCATCTGAAAGGTAGGAGTCTAAATGCTTTCGTGTCGTTCCACGGTGAACATTGTTGCGCCATTTTGCCGAGCCCCAGAGTCTTTCAATGTTTTGCGTATGCACGCCGGTGGTAGAATCGACAGAGGATCGCCAGCGGTAGGATCGACCATTTTGCAAGTAAATTAGTGCTAAAAAAAGTTATTTTTATGCTCTTACCGAGTGATATCCGTAGTTTTGGTTCATCCAAGAATACTGATTCCCCTTTTTCTGAATCCTTACTGTGTCTGATTACCCCCACAACGAGTTTGGTTATAGATAGGGCAGGGGGGGTTGGGGGGGGCGGCAGCCCCCCCAACCACATGAAACTTTTATTTTTTATTTTCTGATGTTATAAAGATGTTTCTGATGTTAAAAATGTGTTTTTCGGCTATTCTGATGAAATCCCGTATTTTGGCGCGTTTTGGCGAAGTTGGCGAAAACGATGGACGGGCTAATACGAAAGTACCCTTCAAATAAAAAGGAAAATGTGAACATATTCATACTGTAGTATGAAGGGTATCAAAACCCCTTATACACAGAATATTCCCTAATATTACCATCAAAGCAAAATATAGAGCTTATCCTATATGCAAATAGATTTATTACATTACGTCAACGCTTGCCACCTATCAAAGTCAAACAGAAAACGTCACTCATCGCCACTTTCTTCTCTAACACACACACCCAGTCGTCACACATCAAATCGCCTCAATCAGGCCCAATTCATTCACAGCACACTCGATCATTCCATTACGTTCATTCTCAACTTTCACTCACCGTTTAGCAAACAAAATAAAAGAGCTTAAGAGAGCCACACCTGAGCCTGATGGTGACAAACAATGCGACAATCAGCAGGACTCAAATGTCCTTCGATGAGTGAGGTTGTCGCAGTCCGACCGATAAAAGTTTGCCGTCTCTCTAAAACCTAAACATGTAATTAGTAGGTGTATGTATGAGGCGTTTTCTTATTAGGCAAAAAATCCGCTAAGTATACACTGACATCGAGGTTATTTTCACGCTTGTTTCAAACTTATAGGTTTAGTTGAAATATTGGTAAAATTGGCAACTCTTCCTGCTTTTAAAACTATATTGCTTTTTACAGTTTATAGCCACATTAGTTTTAAATTGGTTGAAGTCAAGGTTTTTCGGGAGATCAATACCCGAATAGCATCAAACGTTCTAAGTTTTCAGCTCTGTCGTCGTTAGTACTAAACGCTTGGTCCCAGTTACGTAAATTTTACTTAATTTGCACAAGCTTAGGTGAATGGGTAGATGAGTAGCGCAAACCAGTGACAAAGATTATGCAGTAGTTATAAACACTACTAAACAAATAGCGGTATTTATAGCCAATAGCATCAGTAAACACAGTAGCTGTCTGGCCAAAGTATGCCGCGTAAACCAGCAGGGGTTTGAAGTAACTTATGAAACATATCATTACCAGAGCTTTCTTCAACAGGGTCATAATTACTGGTCCTTTGCCACCTCTGCTATTGCTAACTCTATCCAGAGCACTTCATTCAGTTATTAGGAGATTTACGGCTGCATTCAACACTAACCTAAAGTCAAAACTTCTAATTGGTAGTTGAAAAAAAGGAACCAAGTTTTAAGCCAATCAGAGTTGTCGAAAACGCTTGTTTCCAGATCTTACCCTTAGGTCAAGTTAGTAGTGAAAGCAGCCGTAATTCAAAGGGAAATATTAAGTGTTCACTAGGATCAAATCTTCCAATCTTTTAACGCCAAATACTAATAAGCTGGAATGACGCAACATCCTGCAAAACTTATCAGTCGAATCCCCACTATCCACAGAGTCGACACCATAAAACCTAACGCATAAAACAATATACCACCAAAGCGCAACTCCCTACACTCAGACCTAACGCAGAAACAAAGGCAATTAAGGCAGTTTCCAGAGGCACTTTCAAAATAGGCATCATCACGAATACAATCAGCAATAGAAAGCGTGATGATCTGGGAATCGGACCTATTAGTAGGAGGAGAGAACTCGTTCAATACAGATATATCTATCCATCCACGTTGTTCCAGCGTATCTGGAGCACACGATCCTACATTACGGCTTGTTATAAGGGAATGGCAGTAAGCATTGGAAGCGTTTAATCAATTACTGCTGGCGATAAAGTTTGAAGAGGAAGCCATTGTTGATGCAGCCCTGGTGGTCCTCTCGCATGGCCCATTTCGAGTGCTGTTGTTGTAATTGAAAATAATAAGGGTTGTAGTAGTGATACATTATGAAATATGGTTATTGGTATTCGTCGCGGGGTATGTGTTTTGAGAGAGGTAGGAGGTTTAATGAGATTCCGGCAATTATGGTTTCTGTGTGAGTGCTGTTATTATATTCAAGAATTGTTTTGTGTGTTATGTGTGCGGAAAATCAGTTGAAGTTTGTAGCATGAGGG
This sequence comes from Tetragnatha versicolor, assembly GCA_024610705.1. Lineage (NCBI taxonomy): Eukaryota > Metazoa > Arthropoda > Arachnida > Araneae > Tetragnathidae > Tetragnatha > Tetragnatha versicolor. The sequence goes on along the minus strand of JANDEH010000011.1, from coordinate 20,898,803 downwards.
AGTGGATTTGTTGTTTAACCGATTAGGTTAAAGCATGGACGTATATAAGGGGGGGGGTTTAGGGGGTCCGGACCCCCCCCTTAGCCTAAAGCAGCAATTTTTTTAAAGCTGAATACTTAATTTTCAAATCTCGTGCACAGTCAAGCACAAAATCTATGTTAGTATAATGGGAGATGACAGACTTGGACTTCCCGGACTTCATTGGCAGGGGGACAACCCCCCCCCAAAGCTTTAACTTTCACAAGGAACTTTGGGTGTGACCCAAAAAGTATCAAATGAGTTAAAAATGTTATATTCATTACTTTTGATGGTCAAATTTGAAAAATTTTCTGGGACAGAACCCCCTAAACACCCTTTAAAAGTCTGACGCCTGTTATATAGTGTTTTCTCTTCAAAATTCTACCACTTACCAGAAACACATTCATTGGGTGTTTCCAACAGAGTTTGAAAATAAAATAAAATACTAGTGTAAAAGGTTAATGAGGAAGTTGCATGATTTTTTTAATTTTTTTAATCGATTCCTCTTGCAAAAATAAGGAACTACCCAAAATTTGAGGCCGATCGAGAAATTTTTTGATTGTCAAAAAATTAACAAAAATCCCCTTTTTAAAAGCGCGCGAAAACGCCAAGAGTTTGGATGTGACGTCATCTTATACTAAACATTGTTGTAAAGCAATGGAGTTGATGGTATTATTGTTGACGTCATCTTATAGTTTAAACAATAAACGTTTTCAGTCACGTGTTTTTTTCTCGACTTTTAAATTAAAATATTTAATTACCTGTACATTTTTTTGAAAAACTGACTAGATATTTCATTTTACCATACAAAAAACCATACGGAACACTTGTTTGTTTTTGAAAATCTGACACATGCAACTTCCTTATTCTCAAGAAAATTTTCTTTTCTGCTGGAGGACCCACACTCCCCCAGTCCCCCTTAAAACTTAGTTTATTTATAACTATTTTCCCTCGAAAATCCTGTGGTTTACAAGAAACTGTTCTCCTTGTCCAAAGGGTCTCAAAATGAGCTGAAACACTACTTTAAGAGCCAAATTTCAAAAGATTTAATGGGGGAGAACCCCCAAACCCCCATCTAAAATTTTGACTACAGTGTTACCTTAAAAATATGCCAATTACAAGAAGCTTTTCCCTTTTGGTGCTCTCAAAAGAGTTTGAGAAGGAGATATACATAAGGGAATTTTAAAAAAAAATTCTGGAGGAGGACTGGCTCCCTTATAACTTTGACGTTTTATACCTTTTTCTCTGGAAAATTCTGTGGTTTACAAGGACCTGTTCTCTTTGCCCAAATGGTCTCAAAGTGAGCTAGAACATGTATTTAAGAGGCAAATTTTTCAAAAAAAAAAATTTCTGGAGGGGGGAACCCCCAGACCCCCATTTTTGCTTGGAGCACGCATTGTAAAATTTTTACATTATGAGCAGCATGTCATTAAAATACTACTTTTAAGTGATCAAACACTTAATGTATAAAATCACTCATTAGGGGGTAGTTTAAAAATAAGGTTCAGTCAATGCTTCCCCCTAAAAAAACAACAACCAAAAATCCTTTTGCAAGTATGTTTTTTAAGGTAGTAAAATGTGACACTTTATTTCATAATGCCAAAACGCAAACAACTAGATAACACGGGGGACTGTTTTAGAAATAAAGATAAAAATCGAAAATGTTGGAAGTCTAGACATTCGTTACATTGCTATGAAACCGACACAACTTCGACGTTTGTTTGTTCTCATGAAGATAAAATTTTAAATTTTCGTGATGTTTACGGTAATTACTTTTTTCACACCCAATCATTATAAATTTTAAGAAAGTTAAATTTATTCCTGAGATGTTTCAGTGCTTTTTAATGGATCTGTGAAAAAAAACATTACCTTGGGGAAATGGTAAAGGAATGTTTACATTGCTCTGTTGTTAATTTTCTTGGAATTATAAGGCGATCCGCCAATTTATGTTACCATAAAGGAACTGTTAAAATTCCGCCACTGAATAAATATCCGCCATTTTTGAAAGAATACCCCGGAGAAGTACTACCCCTTTTTTAAAAATGTTTTTATAAAGTAAGTGCAGTGAGCTGGGTTTTGTGAGGAATTGTGAAGCGGTCCAAAAGTGTCTGCGTCAGCAGTTAACGGCGGTTGGCGAGCAATAGCGAGTAGGGGGCAGTAGCTCCCTAGTATCATAAATAACTACGAAATAAAAAAAAATTTTAAAAATCTAAAATACAACTAAATTGAAGGTCCTTGGTTGATTTTATTCTCCTGTTGTAAGTAGCACCCACAATAAATGATGTATGAAAAATAGAGCTTCGTCTGCTCTTGCTTTAAAAGGACCCTATTTATTTGAAAACGTGTACACTTACCTGCTAGTTTTGTCGCCCTCATCATTCAGATAATCATCTAGGTCGCTGAAGTCTATAGCGACGTTGTCTATTCCACCGAAGTCTTCCCGGCCTGTAAGAAAGCGCAGGATTAAGGGAAAGAATTCGATAAAGAACGATGTTAAATACATAAAAAACGAAGAGGAAATAAATAGCAGGTTCTTGGTTATGTTATAGGTATAGCAGGTTGGTAAATTTTGAATTAGTAGTAGACCTGTAGTATACCAATACTTATAATCAATTCAGTCCCACATTAAACATGAAGGTAGTAACAAAAATAATCTTTCAAGCATTCATGTCCCTGTGTAAGTATTAGACACTTAAAAATGTTTTGAAATTATTAATTTCTGAAGGTATTTAGAAGGATAGTATTTAGTTATTGCTTTTAAATTTAAGTCATAGAACTTTTCAAAATATATTATACATTTAATACTTTCAAATAAGCTATAAGTAGTATAAAATAATCCATGTAAAACACTCAAGTGAGAAGCAGTTTAAAAAATATCAAAATATTGGAACAACTAAGTACCCATTCATCAAGAATTTTAAGGCAATCAAAATAATAGATTGGACGGTGCCTTAACTAAGACCAAAGGCCCCATTCTAAGCTAATTGAGGCGTTTGCTGCAACAACGAGCCAACTCCAATGTTCAATGCTAAGCTATTTGTTGCTGCAAGCGCCAAATTAAAGAAATGTATTTAGTTTACAACGACCACACACACATAAAGTAGAATTGTATTTCCAGCTTTCTTCTAATTCGGTTTATATTACAGTCATATTAATGCGTACCTAACACTTAGTAATTGATCTCACGTTTGCAGCATACATAGTATTTAGTTATTGCTTTTAAATTTAAGTCATAGAACTTTTCAAAATATATTATACATTTAATACTTTCAAATAAGCTATAAGTAGTATAAAATAATCCATGTAAAACACTCAAGTGAGAAGCAGTTTAAAAAATATCAAAATATTGGAACAACTAAGTACCCATTCATCAAGAATTTTAAGGCAATCAAAATAATAGATTGGACGGTGCCTTAACTAAGACCAAAGGCCCCATTCTAAGCTAATTGAGGCGTTTGCTGCAACAACGAGCCAACTCCAATGTTCAATGCTAAGCTATTTGTTGCTGCAAGCGCCAAATTAAAGAAATGTATTTAGTTTACAACGACCACACACACATAAAGTAGAATTGTATTTCCAGCTTTCTTCTAATTCGGTTTATATTACAGTCATATTAATGCGTACCTAACACTTAGTAATTGATCTCACGTTTGCAGCATACATTATATACAGCTTAGTCAACTTTAATAGTTTTAATACTAACTGTTAGTTAATTTAATTGATGCTAATTATCATGCTCATCAAACAGGCTTAAAGAGATAACGCAGAACGAATGTTAAAAGAGGGAATATAAGTTATAATAGTTTATTTAAATTGTATACTATTTTAAAACAACATGAAAGAAGGAAACTTTTAAGAGAGTTAATTTTGTTTCAATGTTCAATCCTTTAAAGTGATAAGCTAATGATTTTAAGTGTGGAATGAATTGTAATGGGATCTTCTATAGTACGATCCCTTCTTAGATTCCCCTAGACCGATGGCAGAAATGTCACTCATGCGTCGCTGTCAAGGGCAAATGCTTAAATTTTTTTAAGAGACCACGAAATCAAGAAAATCATCTTGGGGTCGTTAACCTTTCCCGCGAAATAGAAATCGCGCCAGTACGTATTTATACTTAGATTTCCCCTATTCATGATTAATAAAAGTATCGTGAAGTAAAGGTACAAATAGTCTTAGACTCTTTTAAGGTTTTCGAGCATAAAAACCTTTGAAACTAAAGAATGAGGAATTTGCATGAGTAAGGGATTTGCTTGATTTTATACTTTTTCGATACATTATGGTCTAAAACTCCCAAATTTCTTATTTTTAAGTTCAAAAATGTGTTTTAAATAATTTAAAATTCAATTTTATTTTTGCCAAAACGTCAGAAAAGTCACGTTATCAGAAAACGGGCTTCTATTGGATGTGACGTCACAGCGCATGAAAACTATTGTGTTTTCTATTTTCACGTGATCAGAAAGCGGGCTTCTATTGGATGTGACCTCACAGCGCATGATTTGTGATTCGAAAGTGTTTTCGAGCCCAAACAAAAATCGAAATTTCAAAAATTTATATCTCAGAAACTAGGCTACGGAAATACTCGATGTAAACGTCATTCTTCATGGTTTTTTATCTACTATTTTAATAAAATTTAATCTCAAAACGTGAGAATACCTCATTAAACGAGTCCATCACTAGTTTTGCTTAACTACTAAAAAGTACTACTAACCATTAGATTTCGGACTTAAAGGGGAACATTCACGGAAGTGGTTCCCATCAAGTGAAAATTTCACCATTTTTTAGTAAAGAAATAAATCAGCATGGAGCATTTTTCAGGAAAGAAATTAACAGAAGCAACTTCAACACTATCGTCGTGGAACACAGATGTAAAGCCGCAGGTATCCTTTCAAAACAATAGGTTTCTCTGGAAAGAAATAATTAAATCCCCATCCTGAACACTGTATAACCATAACCCTACCATACCACTGTGTAACCATACCATACCAATGTGTAACCATATCCATACCATACCACTGTGTAACCATAACCATACCATACTCTGTGTAACCATCCTGAACACTGTGTAACCATAACTATACCATATCACTGTGTAACCATAAACTTTCCTTTCATTCAATACCACTTATTTAAATTCAAAAAAGGTTAAAAGAAACTCAAAGGTGATCCCTCCCAAACAATTACTTTCCCACAAGACTCCCAGCCACACTATTTCCCACACACAAAACGGGTGTATCTCCCTCTGCTGCACAATCGGATCGTCCGATTTCGAATTAAGTTTTGCATATATAGGAAACACGGTGGTTTGATTAATAGAAGGGCCGTTTACATTATATCAATGGGCGGAGGCCATTTGCGGCGTGGGAGGGAGGGAAAGAGGTTCTCACGAAGTGATGCCAAATGGGGCAACGTTTAACAAATTGTGGGAGATTCAATTAAGGTGGAGGCAGAAAATGAGAGCCAATAACGGGTTGAGGAGGAAGGTTGTTCGAACGGAATTTTGAACTTGGGAAGCATTTCAGACGTTTTAAAGAGCATTTAAGGAGTCTCAAATGGTAATCTAATTTGAGGGATTTCTACTTTTTTTTTAAAGTGAAAGAATAACTTTTTAAAGAAGTTACAAACAAATTTAAGTTTATAAATCATGAATAATTACATATCAATAGAGTTTTTAATTTTGGTTTCCTTTACTAAAATCTAGACTTCTCTTTAGGAGTATTTTAGGACCGTGTCATCATTGAGCTATTTATAAGCTCCATGAAAAAAATTACACGTTGGTTCTAAATAAAAGCCGCGAAACGGACTTTTTAAACACCCTGTATAAGAATCTCCATAAAAAATAACATATAAATACTAATATGTATTTTTGAAAAATGCATTTGAAAAATTCTTTTTTAAACCTAATCCTATAGTTGTCATAATTTTCAGAAAACTTGAGAAACAAATAATATGTAACATAATTAATAAAAAAACGAAATAGATAATGAACCAAATATATAAATATTTAAGTGCAATTTTTAAAGTTATTTTTGCAATGTATATTAAAAATTGCATCATCAGTTTCCTCTTGATGAACGATCACTTTTCGTTAATTTTGTCAAAGCAGCAGTAATTCGTCTTCATTTTTCTTCCCTGCATACCTTTTACGAACAGGGTTGGTTTGTATTTAGTATATATTGTACAGAAAAACTGATTTTTCCCTAAATGGATAAAACGAGTCATTTTTCGAGGTTGTCTCCCAGAAAGTTTGCAAGGTTTCAGGAGGTTATATTTTCTAAGTATTAAGTTTTTTTTTGGACTCTTCTAAAAAGAAAACTTTCGGATGGAATAAAAACCTAAGGGGCTGTGTCTGTTATTATACAATAAAGGAAAGAATATAGAGGCGATTTATATCATAAGCTTCAAAAGACGATTGTCATGCTAATGTTAACGCGTCATAAAGGTCGAAAAAAATAAAAAACAGTTAAATTTTGTTTTAAACATGTTTAAATGAATAGCTGTATAAATGAAAATTTTCGGTATAGCTCAATCAAACGGCAATACAACTATCCCAAATCAGGACGTTAACTAAAAACTATAGAAAAAGGTTCAGACACGTGCCTTTGATTAGTGACGCAATAGAAAAACTATCTCAAAGTGGAACCAATCAAACTCCGAGGCCGGAAAGTGATCGTTAGAACAGTGTGAATAATAATTAGCACCTGAATCACACACATCCTTGGCCAGGATACATAATGAATCGTTGCACAGCTTACAAAGACACGAATCAAAGTGACATTTCTTAACCCTCCCTGAGTCTCTTGTCCCGCTTTCGGATGTTAAAGATCCGGAGTCGATTAAATACTATCTTAACCAAAAGCCAGACAATTGAAGCAGTTGGTTCCCACTCTGTATAGTATCTGTGCCAAGCTTCATTACACATGTTAATTAGATTGGAATCTGTCTGGTTAGAGAGGAATGGGATATTTCTTTAAGGGCTGTTTTGACTGTTAATTGCTTGTATATTTGACGTTTTCCACATTTACTAATTAGAGTGGTTTCGATACAGTGAGAGTGATCATAATCGAAGTATTGCACATCAAAAAAGCGTTAAGTATTTTGTTAATGTTTTTCTTTTCGAGTGGAAATTTAACTTTAACATGGAAAGCTAAAAAAACTTATGTATAAAACCCCTGAAAGAGTTACTATGATCCACATGAGTTTAGAGGGCCCACTAAAGAATAAAGAAAAAAAAATAATTTTTCCTGTAATAATTTTTAACCAATACCTTTTGGTAAAAAATTAATATGTATACATCAACAACCGGGAAATTATTGAAAGGGAAAGTGTGCTACCATAAACAGAGAGGAACATACACTGAGTTGTCTGTGTTTTTAAGCAATTAAAGTAGAAATTATAATTTATTTTACACACAATACACATTTTATTATACACTTATTTATATTAGGGTAATTTTAAGTTGTCAACTCCGGGTTAATACTATGTCCAATTGATAGCAAATACAGGGTGTTTCAAAATTGCGTTGCACGGCTTTTATTTGGAACCAACGCCTTCTAGGGTCATGGAAGTAAGATCTTCCCCTAGGTAAGTGAGCCTGGAGAATCCATTGAGTGGACTTACAGCGCCCCTAGCGGAGACATTAGAAAGTTAAAAAAATTAATTGAGAAACTAAAGGAGATAGAGCAAAAACCTCAGTTAGAGTATTGTTGCCAACGTCATGAAGTACTCACTGAAAAAAAAATTTGATCAAAATATCTTGAATATTCGCGGAGATATTAGAATGTGAAAATAGCACTTTTTCAGGGGTCAAAAAAGAAAAAGTTCTTATATTCGCAAATTTTTCAGTGTTATTTTGTAGTTTTGTGTTTTTTTAGATTAAAGAACACAAAATTTATTAAAAAAATCAAAAAAATTTGCAAATATGCGAACTTTTTCTTTTTTGACCCTTGAAAAAGTGCTATTTTCCCATGCTAATATCTCCGCGAATATTCAAGATATTTTGATCAAATTTTTTCCAGTGAGTACTTCATGACGTTGGCAACAATACTCTAACTGAGGTTTTTGCTCTATCTCTTAAAGTTTTTAAATTAATTTTTTTAACTTTTTAATTTCGCCGCTAGGGGCGCTGTAAGTCATTTCAGTGCAATCTCCAGGCTCACTTACCTAGGGGTAGACATTACTTTCATGACCCTAGGAGGTGTTTGTTCCGAATAAAAGCCGTGCAACGCAATTTTGAAACACCCTGTATATTGAGAATAGACATAACTTTTGCTGATGCTCTTTTACTGTTTTTGATTTAAACGTGGTTTTGAATTCGACTAAACTGGGACTTGATTTTCAGAATATGAAAGAAATAAGAAATAACGAATGAATTAAGAAATTTAAAAATATAAAATGAAGCTAAATATTGGCATCGAACAAAAGAATGTTGTTATTGGAGGAAAAAGTAAGGGAAGTAGATAGTTCTTAGTAATATTAAAAACATCCCGTAGTCAGTAGCGGATCCAGGGGATGGCACGGGACACGTTCCCCCCAGAAGGATAAAATCTTATTGGATGAAATGACATCTGAAAAGAATCACTAAAAAAAGTAGTTTTGAAGCTTTTAAATGCCGTAATGTGTAGATTTTTGACCAACAAAGTATATGATCATTTAATACTTTTAAAAAATATCGCAGTTTCTGCTGCTAGAGATATTTAAAAAAAACCCAGAATTCAAACCTGGATCCGCCCCTGATACTAGTAAAATAAATCACCGACTTCCATACAAATATTTTGACCCAAAACCACGAGCGTGCCATATTAAAAAAACCAGCCCAAACCCCGACATCTCTCTAAAAATCAAATCATGAATAAGCAATAAGATTCCAGGTCAAACCAATACCCAACAGAACAACAACAAAAAAAAACAACTATCTGAGGAATTCGAATTAACCTCACACAAAATGGTTGAAACCGAGAAGCCATCAACACAGACAAAATTCATTCATCTCACATTTCACAAACCTCGTTCAAAAAACACCCACAATCTGAAACATCGAAGCAGCGATATAGCCATTCCAAATCGAACATAATAGCGCGTTTTGGGCGGGAAAGCCGAACGGAACGTTCTATCGAACGCATAAATCGCCGGGTGTTCTATTGTTCTTACACCCACAGAGGGCCCCGAGAGCGTTTAACACCCCGAGAACTGTAATTGGAGAGCGCAAGACGAATGTAACATCATGAGTATGCTGACAGCATCTTCAATTGAATGTAATTGCGGCCAATATAGTTGGCATTAAGCGAGAGTGGGCTTGGCCCTGTAGTCCATAGATTGCAGATAGCAGGACGGGTTGGGTCCACCTGTATGGGTTGGCGTGTGCCAAGAAGGAATTGTTTCGAGCTTTGGCTATGGTTGCTGTTTGGGAATGATCAGATTGGCTTCGGTTGGAATTGATAACTTATTTCAAGAGTTGGCAACTCCTGATGTGCTTTTACTTAGTGTGTTAGCAACTACTTTCAGTGTCAAATTCAGCAACGATCCTTTAAAAAAACATAGAACTGAGTCGTGAGACAAAAAAAAAGTAAAGTAATCAGAAAATGTATTTTTAATTCATTAAATATTCGACACAGTCATAACTCTTAAAGCCCTAAAATAAAGTATTTTATCCCCTTTTTTAAGTTTAAGGTATTTTAGTATTTTATTTAAAATGTTTCATTCAGAGAAATTAAATTGTAAAGTAATTTTTAAAAGCCCCATTTTAACGATAATAATTACCACATTCATATACCCCATTTCATTACAAAATTTTTACAAGGGGAAAAGGTTTTAAATAAACATTTGAACAGAGCATAGAAAATTCCGAGGAAAAATCACCATTGAGAAATATTTCCAGTAAATAAAACACTTTTAATGGGAATAAGTTTACGGCATACAGAAGAGAATATTGGGACATCATAAAAAATCTTAGTTAGAAAACAAATTTAATTATCATGTTTAAATACCTAATACTATTACAATGAAATTATATCACAGTGCAACGAAATTGTTTATTAATCAAACAGGATGACCCCTTTGAAAAAACTGAATCTCCCATATGTGTCAAAAATGTTATTTCTGAACTCTTGAAAAAATCGACTTCGAAACCAACCAGAAAATACATTAGGTTGACCAACAGCCAATGACCATCAAAGGGGCCGTCCATAAATGACGTCACGCTCAGAGGGGGGGAGGGGGTTAATCAATTTGTGACAGTTTGTGACAAGGGGAGGGAGGGGGTATAAAGTTGTGACATCACATCCTGCACCTGAAAATCAACGAAAAAAACCTTGGTTCCGGGCACTTTCAAATTCGTGTATTAGACATATTGTTGGTTTAAGAGCGTGACATGTGACAAGGGGGAGGGGGTATGGGGAAGTGTGACAGTTTGTGACAAAGGGGGGAAGGGGGTCAAAAATGGGCAAAAAAAGTGTGACATCATTTATGGATGGCCCCAAATTCAACCGCAGCCAAGTTTAAGATTTCTTGCCAAATCGGGCAGACCTACATCAAGCAAACGGCACATTCAATCCTCACTTCAACACGTGCTTGCAGGAGAAGATAATATTCCTTCCGTCGCGTCGTCGATGCAAATTCGAATTCAATCCCCCGAAAGGGTGTGGCGGGCAGAAGAATGGACTTGCCATGCGAGCGGATGGCTTTTAATCAGAGGCATCGCAGCACTTTGGGTTTTCCACTGCAATTAATTTATTTCCGCAGTGCCAGCTGCCATAGGGAACAATCCGCTGCGAAATACCCATGTTCAGCTCCGACTGTAGCAGTTCTGGTGAGGTATAATTAAGTTCGCTTTTATTTGGAGGGTTGGGAGTTGAGTTATATCTGGTTTTCGAGTAAATAGTTACTTCTTGTTTGTAGCAGAGTCCAAGTCAGTAGCAGGTTTTGCGTGAGAAAAGAATGTAACTTGTTATTAGAGTTTGGAAAATCAGTAATTGGTTGGAATTTTAATTGAGAAAATCGAGATGATATTGAGTATAGACCTACGAAATAATTCAGGTAATATTATAGCTCATTAGCCATTGAGATGAATGTCAATTTTGACAGGAATAAACAAACAGGTTGAAATAATCCTGACAAAATCCAGATATTTATGTGCTTGGTTAGAAAATACAACCATGTAATGTCATTTATGTTAAAAAGTATTAAGTTTTTGAGGTGTCATACATCCAAAACAAAATTTAATGGCTTTATAACATCCCTTTACAAAAAATGATATCTGAGGTAAATGAAAATATTTCCTTTAGTTGTCGTTTTATTGTTCTACAGCAGCAATTTTTACAACTTGAATGAAAAAAGGCCAGTCTTCAAGAAACTGCATACTACTAATATTAAATCACTAACGACTAACTGATGAGTCCAGGCTATTGAAGCTAAGTTTGTTTTGTAGTACAAAATTATGTTTGGTATGGAATGACCTATATTCAAGTTTATTGTTAGTTTTAGACTTCATAAGAATGTATGACTTAAAAATAGTATTGATCTAGCCCAGCTAGATCTCGGGGATCACCAACAACAAGTTGGTCCAGGCAAAGAAAAAGGTAAATGAAAGGAGAATTTCACCATTTATTGCTGGTGACGCTTGAGAGTTGTGAGTTTACACCTAAAGTAAAAGGTGTTCAAAATGTCAATGAATCATAAGTGATCATGATAAGTGAACCCATTATTAAATCTATTGCTGAAAAAATATCAAGAACCCTAGACATATAAAAAAATTTCCAAGTCACGAATTTCACGACCAACCCTATCTAAAATTAAACCTTTTTCGCAAGGGTCCGACTACTAAATGCTCCAATTCCCTTAACTTATGACTGCAGCCCTCAAGAGTTAGATAAGTGTTTTGATACCCGTTGGGGTTGACGCGGCACGAGCGTAGAAAGTCGTGAGAACCTACTCCCTAAATTGTTAATTACTAGACCCAATTAATCACATAAGTTGGACGGAATAATTGGGCTCTGTGCGTAGGAAGGAATGCTAGCTTTGTTTCTGAGGTAGCGAGATTCAGCGATTAGATAACGTAGGGAATTGCGGGTGTTTTTTTAACCAGTTTGAGACGTGGAATAATAACTAAATTAGTACTATTTTTGACATTCATAATTTGATAAGTTAAAAATTAAAATAGTCACTCTTGTTTTTCAATAGTTTCAAATCCCTACTTCTTTAAAATTTTTAGATGGTATATCGTAGTAGTTGATAGACATGTATAACCTTTTTTTACAAGTATCATAGGGATACTTTCATTAACGATGCACTTTAGACATAAAACTAAACCATCGGCGCAACAGCCCTAGTGGGCCAAGGCCTACGTTGCCCATCTTCGTTTTTGTGACCGTGGGGCCTGGGGTGCTAGGCAAATGTCCCGGTTAGGTGGTCAGCACAACGCGAGACCCCCAGTGTTTAGTTCCCAAGCATGCTTGGTCCTGAGTAGTGATGGGCAAAATCGATAATTTTAGGTATCGAATACTTTGGTATCGAATACATATAGGTATCGAATACTTTGGTATCGAATACTTATAGGTATCGAGTACTTTTAGGTATCGAGTACTTTTTTTCAATGTCGGGAAATGAACCTGAAGGGACAATTTTTTTAGGGCCTATCCATAATCAGACTAATATTCAAAAAACTGAAAGCGATCCATCAAAAAGCCCCGTAGCTACGGGCCTGGAGGTGGATAGAGGCGAAGGATTTGGCGGGGGAAAAACCTAGCCGCGTCAAATTTCTCTCGCGGATGATTAACGACTTGGGTTTGAGCGTTGCAAAATGAAAACGGAAACAGGCTGCGTTTGATCTACAGTAGGTATTATAAAGATTACTTCATTGAAAAATTTAAAATGAAATATGTCAATAAAGTATCGATACTTTTGTGGGTATCGAATACACTCGATACCTGCCCATCACTAGTCCTGAGTTTATCGACCCACTGAAGGGATGAAAGGCTCAGTGGACCCTGCCCCGGGATTTGAACCCCGGACCTGTGGCGTGGAAGCGCGATGCACTACCACTGCGCCACTGGGCTTCTGCACTTCAGACATAGTTGATGCTGAATACAATGGACTATAGTATGGGAAGTTTTTTTTATCAAATAATAATAATAATCAATGCGCCGTTCAGATACAAAGAAAGAAACTCAAAAATAGGTCTAAAAATGTCTCCCCTATCGAATCTAAACTCTACAGGTAAAATTGTTCTTGGGGAGATAGCCATTTTATCTCCCTCAAAATATGCAGAAAAAGCTATCAAATTAAGTATATTTTTTAATCGATGCTTTTGTAGAGTTCGCCTTTCATACAATATGTATATATTTGGACGGCTTCAGTTAAAAACTCCCTTTTCGTAGACTTCTGCTCTGAAACACGCTGCTTTAGAGATATTTTTTACATCTATAGATAATAATTATAAAAATTGGCAACCAAACAAGGTGCCTCCCCCAGATTATTTTTGTTAGGACTTGATCTCTTAACCCCCTGTCATCTATTTTGTTTCTGCTGAGTGCCGACCGGGGGAAGAATCCCCGTATTATGTCTTTAACGTTGGCAATGATCTTGTTATATTTTTGTATGTATATAAATTGTTGTAAATGTGTTTTTAGTGAAGAGGCTTCTGTTAGGCCTGAGCCATAGCCTCCGTAATTTTGTTTTTCCTCATCGTTTTAATTTACCTTTCGTTCTTCAATAAATTGAGTTTATTTTTACCTTAGTTTTCATTCTTGATTCAAACACTCGTGTGGGTCTCCCTAAGATACCCAACACTGGTTATGGGCACCGAGTGTTTTTTTTTCAAGCAATGTTTGAGGTAAACCCTTTTAGTTAAAGGTTAGCTTTGGTATTAGGCCTCGATCAAAATTATTAGATCGGTAGTTTTTCGCCATGGCTGCAGAAAGTTTTAGGATAGACAGCCTCAATGCTGATAATTACGCGAATTGGTCTGCTGACATTAAATACTTACTTCTAGAGAAAGAATGCTGGGATATTGTAACCGGTGAGGAAGTAAAACCAGAATTCGCAGATGCTGATAAAACTGCTGAAAAGGTAAAAGCTCTTAAAGACTTTAAACGTCGCGCGAATACAGCTATCGCAATTATTTACCTTAATTCTGAACCAGAGTTCAGACGTTTGATCGAAGGTATAACAGATCCTTCAGAAGCTTGGAAAAAGCTTGAATCCAATTTTCGTCCAGATAATAGGACGCGATATATGCGACTGTATAACGAATTCCTTAATTGTAAAATCGAGGATGGAGAAAGCATTGGCATGTATGCTGCTAGGCTTAAACGGTTTGTTGACCAACTATCCGCAATGAATCATCCCTTAGATGATAACTATGTTGTTTTCCAATTATTAAGGTTTTTACCTGATAAATTTGACAATTTAGTTCAAAGTATAATGCGGTGGTCAGAGGAAGACTTTAAGTTTAAAAAAGTAGCCGAAGAATTAATCTCAGAGGAAGCTAGGTTAGCACTCCGGGATGAAGATCGAAAAGTTTCAGCTTGGTATGCTGACGCTGACAAAGCAGGTACGAGTAAAGGACACCCCAGCCATGGTAGCACAAATTGGAATGCTGAGGAGAGTCCGAAGACACGGAGATCGCCTACTCGTAAGACATTCGGAAACCGGGTATCCAGAGGAGCTAGACAACGTCGATCCCCAGGATCACCAGGTGGATTTGATAGGAGCCCAAATCGTTCCTACAGGTCAGACTGTTATTTCCTTGATGATCTTAAGTCTAAAAATACAAAATGGGGTAACGCTTGGGTATTTGATACCGCAGCTTCACACCACTTTTGTAAAGATAAAAGTATTTTTAGTAAATACGAAGTTATTAATAATAGAGATTTAGCTGTAGCTGTTGATGGGGTAACTATTCCGATTGAGGGGAAAGGTGAAATAGAACTGAACTTTGGCAAGAATAGTATAAGGATAGGTGATGTTCTTTATTCCCCTAGATTAAGAAGGAATCTACTTTCAGGCCCCAGGTTTGACATGCGAGGTGCAACATTTGAAGGAAAAGAGGGAAAGATAAAAGTTTATAAGGCAGGAAAATTCTTGTTTAGTGCTAGTCTAAAGAATGGGATCTACTTAACATATCCTAATCCTAAGGTAGTTAAGCGAAAAAGAGTTAGATTCAATTCTACTGTTAATGTAACTGAGTCCAATCAAAGTCCTAAATCCAATAGATCAAGGAGGGTTGAACGTTTTAGTAGTAAACCCGATTCCAGAGAATCAAATCTCTCAGTTTGGCACAGAAGGTTAGCACATATTAGTCAACAGGTAATTAAACAAACCAGTGGTAGTGTTAAAGGATTACCTGAATTTGGGAATCAGGAAGTTAATTGTGAATCCTGTAAAGTAGCAAAGAGTAGAAGAGTTTCACTTAAACCTCTAAATAAAATAAGATCTGATCAACCCCTAGACCTTTTACACGTAGACGTTTGTGGTCCAATGACACATAAGGGTAGAGGGGGTGAACGTTTCTTTTTAACGATCACCGATGACTTTTCTAGAAAAACATCAGTGTTCCCATTAAAACACAAGTCTGAGGTTTTTGAAACATTTAAAAATTATCAGGTTAGAGCAGAAAGGTTTCTAGATCGTCGTGTGAAATCTGTCAGATCAGATAATGGAGGTGAGTTCGTGAATGATCGTTTTCGTAAATACTTGAACGAAATGGGTATTAAGCATGAGAAAACGAACTCGTATTCTCCAGAACAAAATGGAGTTTCCGAGAGGGTAAACGATACTTGTCTAAATGGTATTAGAGTTTTGTTAGAAGACAGTGGCATGAGTAAAGGGTTTTGGCCAGAAGCTCTATTATATTTTTCCTATACTTGGAATAGAGTCTGTCACAAAGGTCAAAGCAAGACACCAATAGAACTTTTTGGTGGCCATCCACCATCAGTAAAACACCTCCGACCCTTTGGCACAGTAGCTTACGCAAGAGTTCCAAAACAAGTTCGAAAGAAGTTGGATAATCGTGCTGTAAAAGGGGTACTGGTGGGTTATGCTTTGAATACACGTGGGTATCGCATATGGTTACCACAAGAAAAGAGGGTCGTAGAAACAATTAACGTTACGTTTGACGAAACCTATATCACTAATTCTCCCAAGTCCAGAGACCGTCTTGATTGCGGTAGTATGGGCAGTGGAGCTGTGATGGGCCCATCGTCATCGTACCAACACGATACAAGTGATTCAGACGAAGACATTGACATCGTCAAACCTAGTGACGATGAATCGTCTGTTTCTGGGGATGACGGTGATGATGATAGTGTATTGGGTGCGCTATTTACTAAGAGTAAAACTCTCAAAGAGACAACATGGTTGAGAATTCCCAAGGAGAGGCCTGATAAATCTAGAATAGATGTGTACTATTATGAGAAGGGTGAAAATGAAAGGTTAAGGTCATTAAATGAGGTTGAACGGTATTGTTCTAAAAAGGGTATAAAATTTCAACCTGAACTTTTCAGTTTTAAAGGTTCTGATGTTTATTCAGGGGAAGTTAAAGGTAACATGCACATGGAATCTGAGTCGGAATTAAGTCCTGAGGCTAATTCTGTAGAAATTGTAATTCCTAAAACCTTTAAAGAGTGTAAAAATTCTCCCGATTTTGTTAACTGGTCCAAAGCAATGGATGATGAAATCCAAACAATGAAAGATCGAAATGTTTGGGAGTTAGTTCCATTTAATTCGAACTGTAAAATTCTGGGAAACAGATGGGTATACAATGTAAAAACTAATGAAAAGGGTAAAGTTGCTAGGTTTAAAGCACGTTTAGTAGCCCAAGGTTACAAACAAAGAAAAGGTGAATCGTACGACGAAATTTTTAGCCCTGTAATAAATTTCTCCTTAATAAGGTTATTTTTTGCAATACTTGTTTGTCTTTTTGGTTGGAAAAACTGCCAGCTAGATGTTAAAAATGCTTACCTATATGCTGACTTACCTGAAAACATTTACATGTATCAACCCCAAGGTTATATAAGTGCAGAGTTTCCCACTTATATTTGTAAACTAAATAAAGCCCTGTATGGTTTAAAACAAAGTGGCCGACATTGGTTCTTTGAAATCCATAATATTTTGGAAAGTATAAATTTTGAAAAATTAGATTGGTGTAATTGTGTCTATGTATACAATAAGAGTAGTGTGTTATTATTGTATGTTGACGATATAATATTATTTGGTAAAACTCAAAATGATATTGATTTAT
The DNA here is from genome assembly GCA_024610705.1 of Tetragnatha versicolor. Classification (NCBI taxonomy): domain Eukaryota; kingdom Metazoa; phylum Arthropoda; class Arachnida; order Araneae; family Tetragnathidae; genus Tetragnatha; species Tetragnatha versicolor. The sequence goes on along the minus strand of JANDEH010000011.1, from coordinate 20,881,552 downwards.
GTATTAGTATGTTAACAGAAAGGTTAGATGTTAAAATACTTGGTAAAACCAAGAAGCTACTTGGTGTTGAGTTTTATGAAAAGGATGGAGGTTTGTACATTCATCAGCATGAGTATATTGTAAAAGTTTGTGAAATGTTCAAAAAGTATAAATTCCCAATCTCATCCTTGCCTATATCAAAAGGCTTAGTGTTGTCAAAAATGGACTGTCCTAAATCTGAATGTGAAATGTTAGAAATGAAAAAGTTTCCTTATCGTAGTCTAATAGGCTGTTTGTCTTTTATTGCAAGTCGCACTAGACCAGACATAAACTATGCCGTAAATGTATTTTCTCAGTTCCAGGAAAATCCAGGCATCATACACTGGAATTATTTGTTAAGATTATTAGGTTATGTTCAATTTACGCAAAAGTATATGCTTAATTTATCTGATATAAAATGTATAAATGTGAATTGTTTTAGTGATTCGGACTTTGCCTCGAGCAGAGACGATCGTATATCCATGGGTGGATTAATACTTTTTGTAGATAAAGTACCTGTAATTTGGAGATCTTGTAAACATAAAAATGTAAGTCTTTCAACAATGGAAGCAGAATATATTACTTTAACTGATGCTGCTAAGGAAATAATGTGGATTGTAAGAATTCTTGAAAATTGTAACAAATTTAATGTTTTTCCTTATTATTCTATTCAAAATACTGTTTTATATTGTGATAATCTGGCTGCTATAGATTTTTCTAAATCTCCTATAGAGAATAATCGTACGAAACATATTCATATTAGATTTCATTTTTTAAGGAACTTGGTATGTGATAAATTTTTTGTATTGAAATATGTTCTAAGTAAAAATAACTTGGCAGATGTTTTCACCAAGGCCTTATCTAAAGATGGATTACTTACTTTTGTTAAAAATATTTTCAAAGTTTGAAAGTGTATTGTAGTTGTATGTATTAGGATATTTTGATTAACATGATTTTTTTTTTGCCAGCGAGTTGAGAGATGGGGGGCTATTGTTAGGACTTGATCTCTTAACCCCCTGTCATCTATTTTGTTTCTGCTGAGTGCCGACCGGGGGAAGAATCCCCGTATTATGTCTTTAACGTTGGCAATGATCTTGTTATATTTTTGTATGTATATAAATTGTTGTAAATGTGTTTTTAGTGAAGAGGCTTCTGTTAGGCCTGAGCCATAGCCTCCGTAATTTTGTTTTTCCTCATCGTTTTAATTTACCTTTCGTTCTTCAATAAATTGAGTTTATTTTTACCTTAGTTTTCATTCTTGATTCAAACACTCGTGTGGGTCTCCCTAAGATACCCAACACTTTTGAGGGTTTACATTTAGTTTTACATTTTGAATTATTTTAACTTACTTGTTTCATTAACAAATTCTCCATAAAAGTTTGGAAGAAAGCGAGGAAGGCTTTAAAAAGTTAATCTCCCGGAATAGCTAATATAGAAAAAGAATACCACTGGTACTCGTTAGGTAACAAAATTTTTTTACCATGAAAATCATCATCATATTGAAAACCAATCTTAGCAGAACTATCACCTCACCACAAAAAAATAAAACAGCTGTAAACATGTGATAAGTTAAGAAATATGAGGATTCAAAAACACTAGATATATAAAGACCACAAAACTATCACTTTCTAAACAGAAATAAGACATCTTAGATTGACGAGGTGGGATATGCCATGCCCTTCTCTATAAGCACATTAAAATAGCTGAGCTGAAATTACAACTTATACCCAATGCATATTCCAGTAATAGAATTCCTATTCATATTATATTGTACTCTCCGTGAGAAAAGGTTTAGCAACAGACTATGGAAGCCAATCCTAATGGTGTGTGCGAGCAATTTCCATCAAAAGGCGCGCCTTCTTTGATTTAAAAAATATTCAAACTAGGTACGCTATTAATCTGCAACTAAGAGAAGGCAAAGCAGTGTCATGTAGTTTCATTTTTGAAGTCTGATGGAATGCGAATGGCGAGATGAGTTTCAAAGAAATCAGACATACCTCATAGTTTTAGACATGTCTTACGACTAAATTTGATAGGTATTAATATATAATTTGGTATTAGAGGTTATCATTTAATCACCATATGAATTAATTTTTAATGAGAAAGATGTTTTGAAGGGCGAATTAGAGCACAAAACTTCAAGTTACAATCATAGTTTTAAAAAAATTCAATGAATAAAATATGCGTTTATGTTTTGCCAGACTTTTGATAAAAAGTTATTAATATTAAATTTAGAAAAAAAAATTAAGTATCACTCCAAAGGTGTGAAAACCAAAAAATATTTTCTGTTAACTTGGAGCAGTATTGAAATATAATATAGCAATAGAATTCATAATTTAATTTGATGAATGATTCTTTAATTTGATTCACCTAAAAAAAGATAACTAAATAAAGTGTTTAATCTTACAAAATTTTCATCCAGAGGGTAAATAAGAAAATAATTAATTAATGTATATATATTAATTAAATGATTTAATAATTGTCGATGGTGTAAAAAACTTAAAATATGGCTGGCAATAATTTGATGTATATTTCTCAAAGGCAGATCCGGAACTGTACTTCCCTAAGAAAAGAAAAAAAGTTGTTTTTAATACAATTACTAAAAAGTCCATTTTCTTGAAAGGGTAAATATAAAACCATAGAAGGACAATTATGAGTGCAGTTCTCCGTTTTCAAGCATAGTAATAATGAAGTTATATCATAGAGTTATATTAACATGGTTTTACATTGAGTCAAAATGTACACAAAAACATTAAACGCAGTAAATCATTCGCAATAGCTCGAGTCATACTTCATCTGCGTAACGTAGTAGTTTATAACTCATCATACTCATCGGAATTCTAATCGCACATAGAAGCTTTTTGATAATGATGTATACTTTTTGTTTTGAAACAAAAAACATCTTATTAACAATAATACTAATGACCCCAAAATAACAATCATTAGCAATTATTAACGGAATTTAAATAAAAGATACAAACAAGATATATAGATAGATGGCAGACAGACTCTTCAAGGTGAAGTCGTTTGCATATTGTTGTCACGTTTTAAAACGTCTTATCGTTAAGACATCGTGAAACGACAACCATACAGACGACTGTCAACGATAATTTAATGTCAGGGACATATCGAGTTTAAAATGACCCCTTAGTTTAAAATTGTTTTACTTCAGGATGTTTAATGAAAATGCATTCCTAGCTTATGACACTGATAAAATGAATGCTAAAAATATGGGTTACGAAATGGTTTAAAAATTAAACCAATTCATTTTTCCACTTTGCTTTGTATAAATTTACAAGTCATTTATATTTCGTAAAGTACTATCTCTTTCATCTTTAAAATATTCAAAACCAAAGAGTAAGGTTTTGAGATTCACTAAAAACAAATTATGAGCAAGGGTATCGAAATCTAGAGCCGTGTTGGGGACTACTAGTTTAACAAGCTGAATTAGGACTAAGGAAGTGGCAAACTTTAATCTAAAACCATTGAATCTTGCCGCCATCCTTAATTGAGCTTTAGAAAGTAAATACCCTTGATATAATAAATAGCTTACTTCCTGCTAATTCCATGCGACCCACAACAAAAGATCTAAATTTTAATCTTAAAATAACAACCATATGTTTATTGTTTGATTAAATTAAATCTACCCTGTGGTTTTACTATTGTTGGTATATTTTTCATTGCTACATGTTAAGGTCACAACTCGCCAAGTTATAGCACTCGCCCAACCACCAAAATTTTGGCCAAGTATAGAAAATTTAACAAAAAAATAAATTAAATTTAGTAGCTTATATACATAAACCAAACTTCAACAATAGAAAACAAAAGGTAGATCTAATTTTATGGAATAACTTTGAATGTGATTTTTAGACTCAAATTTTGCTCATTTGTTGCGAGTCGCATGGAATTAGCTTTTCCACAGTTTAGATGGCTGCGATTGATACTCTTGTCATCTAAATCAAATTTATTCTTCTTCAATCATATCTTTATAGCCAACCTTTTCATTACAGCATTAACTAGATAATTTCGATCAGGCATCGCCTGAGCATATTTTAATCTGTACCGATTTTAAACTAGACGAGGTTCTTTCTGACAGATTTTTATTTCTAGACTTCTTGATAGTTCATGGACTCCTGGAATTGGTCTAATTTTTATTAGACCAATTGGGATCAGTAACAACAACAGATAATTTGGATCAGTAATTGAAGATCAAATCCAAAGAAACATCAACACGTCTAACACCCTTCTTTGGAACTATCACTACACCTGTTCTTCTCGATTTCCACCTTCTTCTACTCCGAATTCCACCTCCTCCACACCACATGCAAATGAGAACCCACCTTCTCAATCAAGGATTCCGAACGAAAAACAAAATAGTAGTACTACCTTTTGTTTCATACGGAGCCAATACTGCGAGGGAGGGAACCTCAACAAACCATAGAGAGAAAATGAGAGAGAGGATGTAGAACAGATCTTCTCTCCGCGAAAGAGAAGCGATCGTCTAGCCAGCGTCTATGGGACAGTTGGGCGTGGCCTGCATATGGACTAGTTAAGACTTTTAACAAGACTGGGAAAAATGATGATGGGATGAAATTTATGGGTGATGTATTGGGTTGTCCCATAAGTTCTGTTACTTTTTACGAAGTTTTGTCTTTGAAAATTTTTTATGAAAAACTGGTAATAGGTGGAGATTTCAAACAAAAGGGATTTTGATATATGTATATTTATGAACATAATGTGTGATTTTGGTAGTTCTCGGGATATTATTTCTTTTCAAAATGGCGGTTTGAAAAAAAGACCAAAAACGACGATTTTGGCATAATTTTTTTCTTTTGTTTAAAAAACTAGGAAGAACGCATAATTGTCGCTATTGCATAAAAAAACGGTAAACGCCAAGAACCAATAACAGACACAGAAGAGAATGTCTTTGATTGGTGTTAAGTGAAAACGAGCCTGATGGTCCTATCCTAATGCATTGTCCAGTGTACCTGCCAATGTTCAAATCATTGTGGGGTGATTCAAACACCTATTTTCAACACCGATGCATGTGCAGGAATCCAGGTTTTGAATCATCCAAGAAGACAATAAGAAACACATTGTGTTGAATCGAAACTTCTTAAAAGATACCTATATACACTAACTACCCTACAATAAATTGACCGGACACCAGATAATTTGCATGAAATCCGACTGCATCTCAATTTTTTTTACATTCCAATGCTTGCACGTGACCTGGTGAGGTTCCTTCTTGAGTTATTAATGTTACAGCCAATTTTTGCTGTTGTAGAATGATTACGGGAATTGGGACACTAATTGCATTTGTCCCTCAAAAATGACTTAATGGCATCAGCGTGCCCTAAAGTGTGAAAATCGTAAAAAAACAAAAAAAACCCTTTCAAATCATTGAAAGTGAGTTTAAAATGGCTTCAGGGGTTAGATCCGCTACAATACTTACGGTCGTATTCACCGGTAACCTGACCGGCGGTCTGGTCAGGAAACCATGGTTACAGCCTCTGATGGGTGGAAAAATAATTCAATATTTTCCATCCACCAATCAGAGGCTGTAACCATGGTTTCCTGACCAGACCGCCGGTCAGGTTACCGGTGAATACGACCGTTAGGCTAAGCGCGCACTAGAGACTTTTGTCTCGGCGACAAAGACAAAATTGCTTCCCTGGCTATTGCAAGAAGCTAGAGTGCGCGCACATGGCGACGAGACCAAGATCACTAGGCCAAGAATTTCCTCATAGAAATGCATTGCTCTCGAGTGACTAGTGTTTTAAGTCGCCGAGACAGAAGTCTCTAGTGCGCGCTCAGCCTTAGTGAAAAGAAATATCCGTTTTTAATATCCATTGTTTTGTTGCCGCAAACAAACCAAGCATCACGTCATCCAAAAATGAAGGCAGATTTGCTTGGGTTTGCAACGTCGTAACTGGACTTAAAACAACTAGAAAGCTGTTTTAAGAAGCATCGAGTTTCACTCAACACTCCTTCAGTCGATTGGGCAAGCTTAAGTTTAAAAATGAGAAAGGCAGATCTTTTTCTCGAGTGGATTGCGCAAATCGTCAAACTCAGAGATGGTGGAATCTCGTTTGGGGGTGTTTTTCGTGGATTCCATTATTTTTTCTTATCGGTAAATTAAATACTGATGCCAGAATAAACATTTCGGACTGTTAGATTCTTCCCACCATCTATCAATTTCATAAAATGGACAAATGTTACTTTCCGGAAGGCAATGCTTCCTGCCATGTTTGAGCCTCTGTCAAGCAGGGGGATCAATATATAGATGTGAAATTTTTTCTATGGCCCCTTCAGAGACCCAAAACAAACCCTAGGAAACATTTTTGAGAACCATAACGCAACATTTAAAGAGTGGGGAACCACGGTCAAAATCTACAACTGAGATAGCAATGTTCTCAAGGCAGAAATGGACACAAACTGAAACTGAATATTAAAATATTGTTATGAATATGCCTAGGAAGGTCAATAATGATATTGCAGCACTTAGAAGTCAATCACTTTAAATTAAATCATTTATTTTTTTCAGTTGAAGCATCACACCTTGGTGTCCGGTCAATTATTGTAGGGTAGTGTAAGATAAATGTAATTATGAATGTCCCAGTTTTTATTTAAAATGCCAATTCAAATTGAATAATTCATTGAATTATGCCAATTCAAATAACTTTTTATTACTTACCACACCTTCCCATAAGAAGTATAAACACAAGAAAGAATAATCCGCCTAAAAAATTCTAAAAAAAACCCTGACTAATTGCAGAAAAAATTCTACAAAAATTTACATGTATTAATGAAATAAGGCGCGTCCCATAAATATGAAACATAGATACGAGTATTAGATGCATTCATAACATGAAGTTTTTATAGTTATTTTTGAACAGCCCGGTATGATTACAATAACAGTCTCATGGAGTCCAGCCTTGATTTCGTTTGTAAATTGTTTGCTTTCACACCCTTCTATACTAATGGTTTATTTAATACTGATCAATATTGAACAGATTACAATTACTTTCACAGTTGTTTATTTCAATCAATCATTCAAAAGAAAAAGAAATTTTGTTCTTTAGGCAGTTCTACAGTTCTTTAGCAAGTGAAATACGATCCTGTAGTGCAATCGTAAAATCTAAAGTAAGTTAATCAGTGATCATGGAATTTGTGTTCCAACCTGGTATTTGTTGCCCCAAAGTAATTGAAACCTACTTATCTTAGAACTAACTATAATCTCCTATTAAAGGAGTTTTTAAATTTCAAGATTTTATTTACGACTTATGTCAAAAACTCATAACTTCGCAAGACAAAAAGGCGTTATTAATATTGAAGATTATTTTTAAAATTTAAAATGTGAAAAAAAGTCCCTTTTATATTTCTTTTTCATTTGAAAAAAGGGTACAAACAGAAAATGTTTATTATTTTCTTTTCTTGAGATGATGACCTCAGTACATGTTTAAAAAATATAGAGCTAGTCCAGTCGCCATGCCATGTGACCTGGAAATAGAGTCCAACTAATATTTTATGATTGATTCTAGTACTTTTTGATGTACTGAAACATAATACAGCGGGTGCCAGAGTGGCACCTTTGAGCAATTCTAAATATCGAACGGCAAAGTTCTTGGGGTGAAAAAAGTAGAAATCGGGTGTTATTTTCAGGAAAAAAATAAAGCAGTCGTTTTTTCAACGGATTTTTATGTTTTTGAGGGTGCTTAATCCGAATTAGACTTTTTCAGCCAAATATTCGAACGGCTTCTTTGAGAATTTTCAAGATTTTGTCAAAATTTCAACCCTTTCTACGGTTTTATGCTTATAAAACAAAAGTTATGGATTTTACAAAAAAAACTTCAGTTAATAAATTAAAGTTTAATAAACAAGCTACAAAAAAGTCAATTGAAACATTTTTGTCAGACAAATAGTTTTGCCGTCACAGCCCGCCAAAAGAAGATACAATTTTGGACGGATTGGGAAAAATTCAGGATGTAGTACCTGCATCTCGTGATTGAATGAAGTTTGGGAACCTACAAATGAGTGTTTTTTAATTCGTATGATTGATACTAGTACAATTTTATATACTGAATCATAATATGAAGGGTGCCAGAGTGGCACCTTTGTCAACTTTAAGTATCGAAGGTCAAAATTCACTGGATGATAAAAAAAACACCTATTTTATTGATAGTGAAAGGGAGTCGGCTGACCAAAATTAAATATCAGAAAATGTTTATTATGGGGATACTTTGTGATATAACGGTAAACTATACTTTTTCAACATGATTAAAAAGAAATTCAATTAAAAATATGTTTAGAAATAGGTAGTAAATAGGAAGTGTCGTTTACTTTAACTTTAATTCAAAATTATAGAATATTTTACACAGTGGACATTTCACTGTCACTATCTTTAAATTGGGCTTCATTAGTTTTCAAATTGCCACACAATTGGCCACCTTTGCACGTGCAAAATTCTGTACAAGACAGACCTACTTGTGCACAACTGCACCTTGCTGTTGAACATGGCTTCTCACTTGAACAGCTGCACCTTAAACTTTTCAGCTATTCTGGTTGTGCCAACCCTTTGTTATCTGGAAGTTAAACGGGTACCAAAGAGTGCGTTGCTTCATTCTTTGCCCATCCAAAATCAGTGGGATTCAAAGGTGGAGGGAACGAAGATGCTGCTGCGTTCCAGGTGCAAGCTTGCAAATGGCATCGTTTTATATGGAGTTCAAATGCCTCTGTTGTCGGAGGGAGGTGCTTAATTTTAGGAGGAATTTTCTTTGATGCCCACACTTTGTATCGAACATCTGAAATGTCGTGAACCTCCTTCTTGTAGCCGTAGCAATGTGCGATGAAGCTTGTGCACTCTGTTATGCATTGTTGCATTGAAGATTCTACGCAACCTAAATGCTTAATTTCAATACCAGATCTCAGAATATGTATAAGCTTTAGATTTTCCAATTCCAAAAAGTTGAGAAGCGGTATCACAACCAGTGAGACAATGCACTGCTAACAATGAGTTTGCTAGGGTTCCTAGGTTGTAAACTGTTGTTGCTATATCTGTGACCTTGACCTTGTCAAATGACTCCATCCACATTGCGCATTTAAAATTGAGCTTTCTGTAAAAGTGTACAAGAAGAATAAAAACGTCAGTGTCATCAGACAAAATTTTGATCCTGTTCGTTGCACACCTTGACAGAAAAATAGCTTGCTGTACAATTATGACATCTGCTTCTTCATGGTGAGTTTCCAAATCTGGGCGAGGAATTACAACACCAGGAGTTTGTAATTCAGTTGGGATTGTATCAGTGCCAGTTATGACCAATTTATGTGGAAGAAAATTTTTATGTTTTAGTAGTTGCTGCCAAATCAGGGTTATTAGTTGTATTTTATTGCATGAATTGGTCAATATACTATTGCGACTTGGGAGAGGTGTGTCGGCTGTTAGTTTCATGAAGGTACTGTCCACTCCTCTTTTTGATCGTGTTACACTTTTAGGACTGTAACGTTCCATCTCCCGCTACCAACGGGTCCTCTACGGCGCCAGGTCAGAAGACGGGAAGATTTATTATTATTATTCGAAATACCTATCAAATACAAGGTATGTGTCCTGTTCTGCAACATGCTTCATTATAACCAAAATTAAATTGTGGATGTAAGTTTCTACTGTACCAAACTTTGGCCAATGAGCATGCCAAAAAAGAGCACTAGCATCTATAATTAATGCATTAACAAATTCCACCTTCGTTGACACCTGAACTCTTAATAAACTCATTAATTGTGATTTCTGGGAGGAGGGATTCATGTCCCCAAATTCATTGAATAAAGCTGACGGGACTGGAGACAATTCATAACCAAACAAATTTGGAAGGCTGCATATTTCAACATTACGTGTCATCAGTTGTAGGGCTCAATCGTACACTGTAAAAAATTTTGGATGGCAAAACACCAAAAAGGGTGGCAACTGAGTTGCCACTCCTAGTGGTGTTAAAGAACACCAGTGTTTCATTACACCAAAACTATCCTACCACTGGTAGAATAGTTTTGGTGTAATGAAACACTGGTGTTCTTTAACACCACTAGGAGTGGCAACTCAGTTGCCACTTTTTTTGGTGTTATGCTGGTGTTTTAATACTAGGCACCTTTTTTGGTGTTTCATCATCTTATTTCTGACTTGCCTGGGTAATAACTTGAAATTTCAATTTCAAATTGCACTAATTTATATTTTTAGTACATAATAAAATATATTAAAACTTTCAGTGAGTTATATAAATCAAATAAAATAAATCTTTCAAATCAAGAGCAATTAATTAATTAGTAAATTGAATAAATTATTTTTATAATTTTCATAAAAGGGTATTTCCACAGGTAACTGACTGACATTTTCAAAGAAAAACAATGAGTATTTTGTAATTTACTTCCCAAAATAAATAAAAAAAAAGGATTTTCAACCCAGTTTATTGCTTTCTTGTTACTAAATTTAATGGAACAAATAAATTTGCATGGTAACATTTAAATTTACATGGTAACTGACTGACATTAATGAAACCTTTATTTCAGTCAGTTACCATGTTGTTTAAAATAAAAAAAACATATTTAGAAAATTTAATTGTGTCATTGGATTTTGTTAACAAAAAGGCAGTAAACCGGTAGAAAAATCTTTTTAAAATTTATTTTTGGGAAGTAAATTAGAAAATACTTATTGTTTTTCTTTGAAAATGTCAGTCAGTTACCCATGGAATTACCCAAAATAGAAGTAAAATATTCACCTCTTAAAATAATTTAATACAAGAAAAAGAAAATTTCTTGTGCTTTTTGAATGAATACTGTATAATTGTAACTACCAAACCAATTACAATTTAAAAAATAATTTCACTTTATTAAGAGTTTGAAACCTTATTTTGCGGTTTTTAAACACATATTTTTTTAGAAACTAAATAATCATTTGTTGTATAAAAAATCATTAGCCATTATATACTATACGTTATTTAATCATTAAAAATAATTCCTCCGAAATAAATATATGCAGCATTTCATTTTACGAGTAATTTTAAAACAAAAAAAACTAGTTTTTATAACTATAATAATATATGTAATAAAATGTAAAGCATGTGATTGTAATAAATAACATTAATTTAATATTTATTTACTAAACATAAAGTACTTTTGATGAATTAATTTTGTATACAACATGATCCAATAACCAATAACAGATGTTTGCTATAATAATAATATTTAACATCAACATACATAATTGATCCTAACCTTTTTCCACATAATCATTGCAACCATGTTTTCTTAGAAAGGTTGAAAAGTTTTAATTACATTCTGTAAATTTTAAAAAAATGTTGAAATCATTGCATAAAAAAATTCAAAAAAAGTTTTGTTTAAATATTTTTGGAACTTTTTTTATTATTTAATTTTCATGATATATTGTGTTCACTGTTCAATAAATACTCATGCACCATAAATATTTTTTAAGCAACCCTGTAAAAAGCCTCCAATAATCCCAAACTTCTGATCTAAAGTTTTTTTTAATTCAGATAAAGCAGAGAAACTTGAAGTAGTAATTTCATATGCTTATGTGATTTTAGACAATCTGATTTAATGGTTAAAATATTTTTAAGATGCTGCATTTTATAATTAATATATAAGAATACCAAATTTAAAATTCTTCTAATCCTAATTGGTATTATTGATATTTATTTGCATTGCATTATTTTTGTTTTTAGAGAGTAAAATAAATAACATTTGGATGTTAAAATAATTTATCTTGCAGCTTACTTTTTCCAATTTTGTGTTTTCAAATGAAATATTGAGTATAAAAAATATCAAATGAGAAAACATTAGAATGTGAATGTAGAAAATTTTAATTTCATACAAACTTAAAAATTTTCAATTTTTCACGAGTGGAATCCAACTTTTTGGGGAAAAAATGATTGCATGGTTAAAATTTCATTCTCTTTTTATAAGTACTTTATTATATAAGAATATCATCTAAATAATATTTTTTAATTGATATCACGGTTATATAAATTCTAAATAAAGTATTTTAAATTAACATTTTCAATTTTTCCGGAAAGAAATAAACCCTTCGGGAAAAAAACTGGAAAAACGTTTTCCCCCCCAAAGTTTTTTTCCGGCCATACCCATCTCTACTTTAAATACAATGGGAGCAAAAAATTGCACTCACCTTTTCTCAGAAGTCCAACAGGGAAGCTTGTCTACATCAAAACCTGGAAGGTAGTGTATTATGGGTTGGAAGGAAACACTTCCTTGTTACTGTTACTCAAAAATTTAATTTCTTAATATTTACATTTTGTACAGTTACACGGTAATATTAGGTGAGAAGCGTGTCAATCTTTTTCCGCAAACTCTCCCTATAATAAAGCACCAAGTGTGGGCGCGCCAGATCAGAAGGAACCAGAAGCCAAGAGGCATCAGGCGTGACACCTCCAGGGACTGAGGGACCAGCGGACCTGGAAAAAGTTGTAACCTTCCCCCGAACCTAACCGAAATTTACCCGAACCTTATGTATTGCACCTATGGAAGCTGGCAGTGGCTTCCCCCGAACCAGGTTCGCAGGTTCGGGCACTTTTTCCAGGTCCGGGGACCAGGGACCTTTGAAAAATTTCTTATCTGTAAATAGAGGATTATTAATATGACATAGAGCACGGTGAATTGATCAACTCTGAGGGAAAGATGTTAAGGTCTTCGCCGACCACAAGCTGAAAAAATGGCCAAAACTGACTAATTTAAAAATCCTGAAACAGTAAAGGCAGTGAAAATGTTATCAAAGCCCATTGACTGTTTTGTGCTGAACTGACTGTGCGGCTGAATTTGAGGGTTGCTGAACGGTCAAAAGGATATGTTTAAGTGCCAAAATTTGTTTGTGTCTGCATATTAAAAACATATTAGGGGTCATCCATAAATTATGTGAGGTCAAAAAGGGGGGAGGGGTTTTGAAAAATCTCACCAAGGCGGGAGGGGGATCGATTATAATCTCACGTCAACTTTTTGAGTTAGAAATTTTACGATTTTCTGCAAAAAATGCAACGAATAGGATAGAAAATTATTTTTAAAGGTTTTAGGTAAATCTCACGTTGGGGGGAGGGGGGTACAGCAAAATCTCACCAAGGGGATGGGGGGTCCAGATTTTGAAAAAAAACACCTCGCGTAATTTATGGATGTCGCCTTAGCTTGATGACCATTCAGTCGCACAGTTATAGCTCAATTAATGAGCTTTCATATTTTTTCAGAATCAGGGATTTAGGTTTTCAACAAGCTAATACAAGTTTAAAAATATTTTATTGTGTTTTTCATGCATAGAAATTAGTAGACCCTAATAAAATATATGTTGAAATTACAATTAAGAGGATATTTCCTTGAAAAAAGGAAGTTTTTAAGGTAGATTACATCAAAGTTTATTTTATTTCTAAGGTTTTCGCAGTTAAAATACACTATTCAACATAATTATATTTATTTACAAATAAAAAAATTAATGGTCTTAAATATTCTTATTCTCCATATTCTTGAGCGACAAAACCTATGCATGACTTTAAAATAAAGGTTTGTCAGAATTATAAATAATAATGTTAGCAAACTTATGCAGCTGAGAATTTTTAATACTAGGTCACATGAGTACTTTCACAAAATTTAGGTCAACAGGGATGTACTTTGCAGCGGGCATGGAAAAAGTTGTAACCTTCCCCCGAACCTAATAAAATTTACCCAAACCTTATGTTAGCAGTAATTTGGTTCTTTTTGGGTGCCCTTCACAAAATATTTTAAGAGAAAAATTTTTTTCACATAGTCAACTCAACAACCCGCTGGTACATGAAAGGAGTAATTTCACCAATTATTGCTGGTTAAGCGGACAATTAAGTGTGAACTCACAACTCTCAAGCATCACCATGGACTGTTAGGTCTCATCAGCACGGTATAGCATAGTAACGCAAGAGAGTGGAGGGCAAGTACTAGTCTAGCTGACTATAACTGAAAAAGTGGTGACCATTGATTAGTCCTCCACTCAACCCGCTGGTGTTGAGGATCAGTGTTTGGAGGATCACAACATTTTGAATTCGTCTGAAAAGTATTATATGTATACAGGGTGATTCTGAAATGGTGTGTCAAACTTTCAGGGATGATAGTACTCATCAAGACGAACAAGAATCGGTATAGAAAGGGGGGTCGCAGTTACACCGTTAAAGAGCTAGGTCCTAATGTAGTGCGAGAGCGTTACAAAAGGACGTTTTGCCAAGGCCCGTTTAACAAAAAAAGCATAATGAAATGATAAAATTTATTACATGAGGTACAGCAGTATCCGTACTACTTACATCATAAATTTGATAGAAATTGGACCACTTGCTAAACCGTGGGGTGAGTTTTAAAACGCGCAGTATTAATCTTCTAGCCAAAGAATGGAGTTCCATTAATGGTATTTAGAAAAATGATGATCGGGGAAGGAATTTTCAATGATCATACATTGATCATTGAAACTGTGTGATCATTGAGAATTCGTTCCCCGATCATCATTTTTCTAATTAGCATTACACTAATGTAAAGGAACTCCATTCTTCGGCTAAAAGATTAATATTGCATGTTTTAAAACTCACTCTACGGTTTAGCAAGTTGTCCAATTTCTATCAAATTTATGAGCTGTACCTCATGCAATAAATTTTTTCATTTCATTACGTTTTTTTTGTTAAACGGACCTTGGCAAAACGTCCTTTTGTAACGCTCTCGCACTACATTAGGACCTAGCTCTTTAACGGTGTAACTGCGACTCCCCTTTCTATACCGATTCTTGTTCGTCTTGATGAGTACTATCATCCCTGAAAGTTTGGCGCACCATTTCAGAATCACCCTGTATATATTACGGGCAAAGTGATTAATTGGGCATTTTTGGGCATGCCCAGAGTGAAAGCGGGCAAAGAGATAAAGTTCATTGAATTTATCACATTAACATGCCTGGGCATTATTAATAATGCCCAATTAATCACTTGGCCCGTAACATATATATGAAGTATATTTTTAAGAATTAAGAAAAGTATATTTTACAAATCATCATAAACCTAATAGAATAAAAAGAGCAAATAATAAGAAGAAAAAAATACCCGGTGCTTTAGGATTAGACGAGTACAAATCTTTCCAACCTGATTACTACAGGAGGCAATGTTTTTTTTTATTTATATATAAAAATATATAGCAAAATTTAAAAGTTGAGATATTTTATTTGTGTTTTATATTGATGTTTGATTACTATGAGCAATATAGCATCATAGTACTTGAAGCTTGCGCTCAGCTAATCCTTAAGTACCAAATACCCTAATATTGAATTCGGTAATGGACAATTAAAGTAAACTAAACATGTCATTTTAATGTGCTTATTCAAAAATTGTTAGTTATTCTAATAAGATTTGAAAAAAAAACATTTTGAAACCCTGTTTCTTACTGTCAAATTCAAATATTTCAATAAGTGAGCCTTAAAACCCCTCCTATATATTACGGAGCTCATTGCTGCTCCCCCAATTGGTTCAATTCCGTTAACGTCAGGGATGCAGAAAATGTGTTTACTTTCAAGATTTCCCCCAATTCATACAAAAATTTCCCCAAAATTTAAAAAACTGATAAAGACCTTCAAAAATTCTGAATTATTGTCAGTATCAGAAATCTGTTAAAAAGTAGTGACACGAATCGCCACGTATAAATTTTTATTACTGTACTAAAATTCAATTCAATAGTATACTTTTCCATAAAATTTCCCTAGATGGCTAAAATTTCCCCCGATCCTAGAACGCCGGATCGGACATATTCTGCATCCCTGGTTAACGTTCCTGCTAAATATCGCCTATCACTTAAGAAAGCCATATATTCAAATATCGACAAACTTTTTTTATCTTTAATGAAACTGGACAGTTATTGATCTTCTAATTAATCATTTTAATCTATATGTATTTGAAATTATTTAGCAAGTTTTCCACTTTTTGTGTCCATTACATTACAATACAACATGGTGGTAATAAGCGGGGTAAACGAAGCGAATCCAGTCTACAACTAAATTCGGCGACTTTTTTACCAAGTGGAAAACCGGTGGTATCCGAGCATTAAATCGATATCGCCAAATTTAGCGGTAAATATCTGCAGGCCGGATTCGCTTCATAAACCTTTAGCAGGAATATTAACGGAATTAAACCCCACAATTTAATAATCTGATATGCTCAGGTTCAAATCCTTCTTTTTATTTTTCAAGAGAGTCAATTTAACCTCTGTTATACATACAAGCAATTTATTATTCAAACAAAATAGGGTGCTTATGTATTAACCCGTCGATCGCTCCATGACTCAAATTCAGCGCGGCACAGCCATAGAAAAGTCAATGGGTTGTTTACCGTTTTCGGATTCAGTCGTAGGGTTGACGAGATAATACACAAGAACCCAAAATCATATATGTGACTTCTCTGAAAGGTGGAAACAAGTTGGAGCCGAGCGGCGTAAGCGAACAGAAATGAACACGCTCTGCGCACGCGCAACTCAGAGGCGCTAAGAGTGGGGCTTGCGCAGAGCGTGTGTGTGGCTGTTTGCTTACACCGCTCGGCTCCAATTTGTTTCCATCTTGACAATAAATTGGCTGAAAATATTTTCAAAAATTTCGATGGCACCTAGATTTTCCTTCATTTTAAATAGACGGGGTCTATTGGTTTCTACTTCCCGAAATCTACGATTCGAGATGCTAGCGTCATATTTTTTAGCTTAAATAATAACTGCTTTTCATTCAATTTTGATAATTTTTTTGATTTTATTTTGAATTTAATACTAGGTAACCTTCGCGGCTAGAGTTTTCAGTAAAAAAAAAAGAATTGGAAAATCAGAAAGTGGAATTTGAGTTTTGCAAGCAAATTGGCGGATTTCCGAGTGACAAAATTGGCGGATTTCCGCCAACTGGCGGAAGAATCACATGTATGCATAATAGTTAAGTGAAAAAACCACACAGGCACATTGCTAAAATCTTGAAGGGGATATATGGGGAATTGCAGATTTTCATCGACAAATTAGAGGATAACAATTCATTGCTCGGATGCCAGCGTTTTTCCACTAGGCGAAAAAAAAAGTTGACATATTCAGCTTCAGCTCGTATTTGCTTCATTTACCGGGAAATTAACTGAAGATGAGGTGGTGAGTCGCATTGAATTTTGTTCAAAAAAAGTGGGAAGCGATATTCAAAAGTCAGATCCATGTTTCAACATCTTAAAAACTTTTTGGGATTTCTCTGAAATAATTAAAAAGCCATTCCACTCGTTAAATATTTTACAATTTCAACACAGCAGGACCCTATTTCCCCACTTTCACAAAAACACAAATCTGCTCGAAAGAGCACAATTTAACGCTTATTTTAAATTTCCAAAATTATGTGAATTTTTACAATTTCGCATTTCACAATAGGTACAGACTCTCCTCATCAATTTTAAAAGACATTAATAAAAGCAGATGCCGAGAAAAAAACTAATCTAACAAAGACGAGGGTAAATATCACCAACCATTCGAGCTATAAGCGCGAAACCTAAGCCTGACGAATCGATTGGGAAAATAAATTAACCGTAAACAATATTTCACACAGTAATAAGTTAGGCACAGCTTGGATATACGTCGACCAGCCGCCATGTTTACCCACAGCTCAAATGATGACACACAACAATTTAGATCTAATTTGAGCTATGAGTAAACATGGCGGCTGGTCGACGTATATCCCAGCTGTGCCATAAGTTATTTTATACTAAAGAAATTTAATATTTGGAGTTAGACATGCTATCGGTAAGGTAAAAAGTGAAAAGTTTGCTTACCTATTGCACGCGTTTCAAAGGTAATGGGATTTACATTGGGGATCTATTAAATAGAAATTTGGTTCCTATTTTGACGAAATTTCATTAAGTTTTCGCTCAAATAGTTTTCACTGTAAAACCTAACCTTTTTTAGACTTCTATAGCCAAAGAACAAAATTAGAAAAAAATTTGGAATTTACAAAATTAAGATTTTTCTTTCAATTCCGAAAAACCAGGTCCTTTCACATGTATGAGAAAACCTGTTAAAATAGGAAAGCTCTTTAAAAACTTTTTACGTTCTTAATCTTTTGACGATATATGAGCAGGAAAACATCCGACCTAAACTAAGTCTGACGGATCGGTCGCGACCGATGAATTTAACCCTTACCTAAGTATTTCTACCAATTTAAAAATAGCCAAAAATATAATGTCCGTGATCTTATTTTTACCACCTAAACGATAAGCATAAAAGTACAAAACTTAAAACCATTAGCACAAATGCATATCACTCCACAATGTCAACAACAACGTCAATACATACAATGTCAACAATGTTTGAAAATTGTCGTGACGAACTAGATCTAACCAAGATTAAACTCTAAAAAAAACGAACTCTAAACGACGGAAACAGTACATACTTCTGGCGTGAAGGGCCTCGAGTAGTAAAGTTTAACCACTAAATTTATATTTTAAAAACAAGGGAGTAAAACAATCAAAGTTACTTACCCTAACATGGCTCCATTCCATAGCTGACTGCTGATGCCAGTTGAGTTTTGGTGTAATAAAAGTTAGAAGGGTGTGGTGTTCGATTAGTCGATTTGGATACTACGCCAGACAACACCAGAGATAGAGTTGCATTTCTCAGTGTATGGCGCTTCTGTGGTGTTTTTTGAACGCAAAAAGGGAGACGTAACAGCTTTTAATTCTTACAAAACCATTCTAATACTATGCTTACACTATATTTGTCGTTGACACCTTATGTAGTGTTCAATTACATCACAATTAATGTCTCTACTCTCGAAATTGGTGTAATAATGGTGTTTTAATACTCATTTGTTTTTACAGTGTAGATAGTCTCCGTGTTATAAACTCTCATATGTTGTATCGCCATATGTTTCTTGTCATTTGATAAAGTGACAACTTCCTTTTTCAAAGGAACATAAACTTCTTTTGGCAGTGATTCCTCAAATTTTTGTCGTTGCTTTTCTCCAAGGCATACGGCATCATCCACATTTACTTTCGTTTTTCCAATACGGCCACTATGTATATTAACAATACCATCAGGGTGGTCTTCAATGACAAAAGGGTTTACACATGTTTTAAGTTTTTTTTCTTATTTTCTGCCTATCTTATTCATCAGATTTAATTCTTGCTGCACCTTCCTCTTTGTGAAACGTATGCACCTTCTTTGATTCTTCGCCATCTATCATATCTTGTACATCTTTAGATAGTTAGATCTTTAGATAGACAAAAGGTGCCACTCTGGAACCCTTCATATTATGATTCAGCATATAAAATTGTACTAGTATCAATCATACGAATTAAAAAAACACTCATTTGTAGGTTCCCAAACTTCATTCAATCACGAGATGCAGGTACTACATCCTGAATTTTTCCCAATCCGTCCAAAATTGTATCTTCTTTTGGCGGGCTGTAGCGGCAAAACTATTTGTCTGAAAAAAATGTTTCAATTGACTTTTTTGTAGCTTGTTTATTAAACTTTAATTTATTAATTGAAAATTTTTTTGTAAAATCCATAACTTTTGTTTTATAAGCATAAAACCGTAGAAAGGGTTGAAATTTTGACAAAATCTCGAAAATTCTCAAAGAAGCCATTCGAATATTTGGCTGAAAAAGTCTAATTCGGATTAAGCACCCTCAAAAACATAAAAATTCGTTGAAAAAACGACTACTTTATTTTTTTCCTGAAAATAACACCCGATTTCTACTTTTTTCACCCCGAGAACTTTGCCGTTCGATATTTGGAATTGCTCAAAGGTGCCACTCTGGCACCCGCCGTATTATGTTTCAGTACATCAAAAAGTACTAGAATCAATCATAAAATATTAGTTGGACTCCATTTCCAGGTTCAAGCCTATTTTCTCATTTGGCGACCGGACTAAGCTTAAACATTTTCGTTTTTATAGCTATTTTGCTGGCGATTTCTGTTGTATTTGAGCTGTATATTGGAATGAAGTTTCAAATAAACTATTTGTTTTCTTGTATTGGAGGCAAATTAGACATTGACGGGACCTGTACATTTGAAATAGCAAGCTAAAATTTGGTTGAAATGTAGAGAATAGTGTTCTGTTTGACACCCCGAAATTCCCAACAAATCTATCAAGGGGAAAATCAATATTTCACAGCTCTATAATCTTTTTTAAAAAAATAATTTAACAAATTACACTTTAGACTTGATGAATATTTGATAATATCCATACAACAAAAGTATGAAGGAACCAAGTACCTAAAATTTGTAATTAAACACGAAAACATCAAAAGAATCTTTCGGGATAGTAATCGGGACTTAGTACAATAACGTAGGCAGCTAATGGATAAAAAGGGAGGAGTCACCTTTCACCACCAACAACCTCCACATTTCTTTCCCCTAATCTTCCAACGTAAAGCAACGATCTTCTAGCAATCAACAAATCAAAGAACACCCAAGCTTCCCTCTCACTAAGTCCGACCTCAAAGACACCCATTAAAAACCTCATCGTCCCTCAAAAAAAATGAACCACCACCTCACACAATACATTTATTTCCGTACGATCAGCAATACCGACAGTTGCAGCTTCGAGAGAGCAGAGAAAAAACCTCTACGATAGCGATCTCACCTTCGCGATAACATTATCAGTTTGGCATCGGCTGCTGCATACCAAATGAGGCAGTTATTTGACCTTGCCTCATCCAGATTAGCGCAGAATCGCTTCGATCCATCCCGAAGAGACCACAAGCAGACGAAATTCAATTTCCCTTCATTGGGACAGGGTGCTCGGGGCTAGGTTCCGGTCACCGACGGGCACGTGTTGCTCATTAGATTGATGGGGAGGGAAGAGAACTAAATGTCACCGAAAAACGTAATTAATTGGGGTGACTGGGAACTAATTGGAACGAATTATGGAGAGTGGGAAGCAGTATCTTGATTTTTTTAACGTCGAAAGGTACCTCATTCTGGGCAAATAAACGATAAATGGACATCTTTTTCCTTTAGAGTAGTCCTTGCCACCAACGAAACCGCCTATATATTCGGCCCTGTTATAAGCCGAACTGACACTGGATATCCCATGCACTGATTGGTGGATTTGAGCTAAGAACCCCACTGGTCTCATACATAAATTACTCCTTTAATGCGTTAGGACGCTTTCATTAACGTTCATTCGTTAGAAACATTGGTGTCGTCTACAGCTAACGGCCGTAGTCACCGGTAGCTTGACCGGTGGTTAACCGGGAGTCAATCCTCTGATTAGCGGAAATCTAGGTTTCTTTCTTTAACTGCCAATCAGAAGTTTGACTGCGGTCAAGTAACAGGGGAATATGAGCTTCAATATTAAGAAAGGCAAACTAGAAGGAGATTTCCCCCAAGAAACCAAATGCTGTTTGGCTACAGGAAAATTTTATTTAAGATTTCTAACATTGTGATGGTTGTGTGTCCCTCATGTTCTTCATGAGATCGAACCCGGGGATAAGAACACTGCACTGCAGAACAGTGATACAATTTTGAAACAGTAACGGCCGTATTCTGTGCTTTCTGATCGGCGGTTAAAAAGCAATCAACGTAGGATTTCACCAATAAGAGTCGGCGATTCCTTCTTTGATTGCGGGTTAACCGGTAATCAAGTAGCCCAGAATACGGCTGAAGAGACGTCAATGATGTGTTGGATACGGATTTAGCATGTGAAGAACTTCTTTCACTTCAGAACAGAATTAACAGAGTTAGAACCTTGATAGGATAACTCCTTCTCGAACCAACAATCGTTTACAGAAAGGACGCAATGAATAAAATTACTCCTATGATAAAACAATCTTTACTTTTACTACTGTTAGTGTTAAGGAAAGGGATGTTAAAAAAGAGGGTTAGTTGTCTTAGCAGAAACAGCAAAGATGAACTTGTTGTAACTGCTCATTAAGATTTGTTTTATTTGCAATAGAATAAAAATTATGTTAGAGAACAAACATAAAATGAAGTCCCCAAATATCAGCCCATTTTTAGAATTCACTTTAAATTCCATTTACATTCGGAAATGCCCATAAGAATCTCATAAAAATAAACTGACAATTAAAGCTCAGAGGCTGGATAAAGAAATACAATGGAAAAACAAACGTTCTACTACGCAGTGGCTGTTCATCGTCACTGATATCATTCGCAGCATTAGAAACAACCCCAAGCTTCTTAATAGCATGGGATCTCAAGATAAGGAAAGTTTTTGTCGTCGATTCCTTTCCGTCAAAGATCCGGACAATCGGCAACGAAGCGTTGATGTTAAGAAGGAAACAAGATTTTTAGCGGGGAAACAAGATAAAAAGGGAATGATCCCGATCTGAGATATTTCTATGGAGGATAAATTTAACGTGAGTGATAGTTTCTGTAGCTGCAGCATTGGAGGTGTAAATTAGACACAACGACCGATTATTTTATGCTAAAAGAACAGATTAAAATCTTTTATTATTATGAATACAAATAAACTATCACGACTACTAATGACTTTACTGTTTAATTGGCGACCTTTACTACCTGTATGTTGTCGAGTACTTTTCTAATGAGCTGTGTGTTTCTAAGAAGTCAAAACTAAATTACTCTTTAGACGCATCATATTAAATACATGCATGAAAATACCCGAAAAATAAGAAAATTGATTAACTTATTACTAAAAATAAAAACATAATACAAAAAAGGTTAATTGTGAGTGTTAAAATTTTATAAAAAGTTAGTAAGTTGAAAAGACATCAACTTAGGGGTGGGACTTGAGTGCTCGTAATCATAATTAGACATAAGTTTCTGATGCTTGGTGATATTGAACCTTTTGGCGTAATTAATTAGACGATTTGTTGTAATTCTAGCCATGATAACTTCGGTTATAAGTGGCTTTTCGTCGTTTAAAAATACATCGCCAACTAGGAACACCAGCAAGTCTGAGCTTGGGACCAAAATTATTGGTATGATTAATTCTACCGAAATAGCATCCCATAACCACCCTAAAAATTGGCTAAACTAAAGGAACAATCCAATTTAATTGCAAAGTCTTAAATGCAATAATTTAATCGCCAAGTTTCTTGTACACCGAGTCATAAATTAATCTGCATATATTTCTAATGTTCGGCACTAGTTAACTAAAAGTAGTTGAAAAGTAGTTAACTACTAGTTGCAACTGCTAGTTAACTAGTAGTTCAACTACTTTTGGTTTAGAGTAGTTGAACTAGTAGTTTAACTACTTTTTTCACCAACTACTAGTTCCAACTACTCTCAAAAAGTTCAACTACTTCAAAAAATATTGAAAGATCAAAATTTTTAAAAATATGTTACATCTACTAACAATGCCATTTTTCGTGATACATTTTCATATTTGGCAACCTTGAAATATATTTCATCCCAGCAATTGACATAAATTCAACCCTTTTTTGAAATCCTCTCTAGAAATTAGGGAGTTCAGGGTTTTCTCTCCTGGAAATTCCAGCACTTTGAAAAGCGATTTTAGGCTAGGTTTACGAGGATTCTAGATGTTTTTCCTGCATTAAAAATTAGTAAGGCAATACCTAAAGTTAACGGCCCAATTTTGTGCTTAAAATATTGTTGTTCAGGCTAAGGGGGTTTAGAACCCTTAACCCCCCTTACATACGACACTGTGCTGACTAATATAAATACAACTTAGAAAACTTTAAGACACCAAAAACCTGTATACCTATCAAAAATTGGCGAATCTTTAGCCATGATATTTTTGCTATAGGTTAGAAAAAGTAATTGAAAATTTGGGGGGAAATATCTTATGAAATTAGATAGACTAGTTAACTAGTAGTTAACTACTTTGGGAAATAATCAACTACTAGTTACAACTATTTCCAAGAAAAAGTAGTTAACTAGTAGTTACAACTATTTTTGCCCAGACTAGTTGGTAGTTAAATACTTTTTGACCAGTAGTTGCCGAACACTACATATTTCAGCAGATTCTTGTATGATGGAATTCAACGCATGACATGATGACGCTTTGACCTGAGCACAGAGCTATAATTTAGTTTAAGTATAGCGCAAATTTTCTATATTGTACTGTAACATAATGAAAATCATGCCGGTATTAGTGAGTGCTTTGCCGTCGCGTAGGGATACAAATCTGCTCAAAGGGGCAAAATGTTAATGCTAAAACAAGGTAGGGGGGATAGAAATAACAGGGGGAGCTTGATCTATGCCCCTTTGACGTTATGACATATTGCTAATTTTGGCACACTGAGTTAGCACTCTAGGTTTTCAGCAGGTTCTTGTATATAATTCTTGTAGATATAGAGTGCTAAGTGGACCCGAGTTGGTCTTATCTCAGTTGAGGCTTGAGGGTATGTCATACTTCTGAAATAGGATGTAATGTGTAGGCACCTACAACAGCCGGTCAAACTAAAACGTCTCCCTCATCCGATACATCAGCAACACGATAAGCTTGAACTAATCTTATAACAACCGAAATTGGCTAGTCTCAACATAGCAAAGGAAACCGAAAGGATTTTCATTCAGGGCGCGGTACTACAACAAATTCAATTAAGAAGGTCAAAGGGAGCGCTCCCAAAAACACGGCGATCCATCTTCAAGAAAGAGATAATCGTATTACAATAGAGAGTCCGGCATATCTTGCCGACCGATGCATCATGAGCTAAGGCAGAAACCGCTCATTTCTGGATCGAATCGCATTAAGTTAAAAGCTTATACGGTGTGTTCCTCTAGTCTTTGATGCCCCATAGGCATTGTTACAATGGAGGGAGGTTGTTTAGTATATTTAGTGTCAACTGGTTCTTTTTTGGTTTTTGAGATTTGGAAATTTGTGGCCAGGACGGACGATTTCAACTTGTTGGGATTAGGGTAGGAAGTTAGAGATATGGGGAAGGAATTTTTCAGAAAATATAAATTTCATGAAAACGTAATGGTGATTACAGGCAAGCAATGTAACACAGAACAAATATTATCACAGATTGAAAACTCCCGGGGCCTATCATCTATGTATTTAAATGAATATGCTCTCTTTCTTTCCCAAAAATTGGATGGTGATCAAATAAGTATATCTTGTGTTCAAACCTTTAGGTATTTTACTACCTTTGTTCAAGAGAACAAAATGCTTTTTCTTCAGAAATAGCTGTCACGACGCACAGTGGGACGAACCCATGTTAAAATTTGGACATTGGTCAAAATTTAAAGGTTTTTATTCAGCTTTTAAAAGCATAAGAATATATTTTACGGACTCCAAGGACTATAGAAACGAAATTTTGTTTCCAAAATTTAAGTTTTTCCACCATTTTTTCGAACTCAAAAGTTGTAAAACGCGGGGACGAATGGGCTGTCACGATGAAAATTCATGATCGACTCGTTCTCGTTTATTAGAATTGCAACGAATCCTACTACTATTATAAATGTGAATGTTTGTCTGGATGTTTGTTACTCTTTCACGCAAAAACTACTGAATGGATTTTAATGAAATTCTACCATAATGTAGCTGATACATCAGAATAGGACATGGGCTATAATTTATAAAGAGAAAATCAGTCCTTCATTCTTTTTTTCCCGTTTTTCCTGCTTTTTTTCACTTATTTTTCCGTGTTTGAAAACCTGTTTTACCAGTCATACAACGAGTTAAAAATAAAACATTGTTTCAAATGAGACAGATCACTAGACTTTTTCATTTACTAGATCTTTTAGTTCAGTTTTAAACACTGGTTTTAAATTTGTTAATTTGTTCACTAGACTTACTAATTTACCAGACTTTTTACTATGGTTACAAATTGGTTATTTTATAAAGGCACCAAGATATTAAACATTATCAGGAACATCGGGATTGTAAAAAGTGACAAGAACACCGGGATTGGAAAATTAGCAAGAACATCGGGATGGAAAAATTACCGGGTTATAAAAATTACCGAGAACACTGGGATAGGAAATTTACCATAAAGACACCCAGAATACCGGAATATAAAAATTACCGTAAACACTGAGATAGGAAAATTACCGGGAACGCCGGGATTAGAAAAATTACCGTGACCACCGGGATAAGATTACCGGGAACACACTGGGATAGGAAAGAGGCGCCTGGGATACCGGGATGATTTGTAATATTGCTAATTTACAAAATTATAAATGTATTTTAAGAAATATTTAAAAAATTTATTTATTCACCCCACCCGTGCAAGGCCGGGTATAACAGCTAGTCTAAAATAAATGTACAGTCCTAATTTTTTATAGACTGCTAAGGTATAGTATAGGAGTATATATGTGTGGGAAAAAATACAAATATTGGAACCCTTTGTGGTCCAAAATGAGTACTTTGTTTACAAAGTGGTATACTTTTTGATTGAAGCGTCTAGAAAATCGTCTCGTACAAAAAAGCTTCAAAAGTCTTCAAAGAAAGGATTTCACGGATGTGTAGCCAAGATATTTCTCTACAAAATATGTAAAAATTACCACCCAGTTTTACCCATTTTGTCCGCTAGCCCTGTTTGAAATGGTTATATTAGAGTCAAATATCTACAAATACGAGTTATATGATATGGTTGCCATGACAACTTTACATTCGTAATTAAATTAAATATTTTACTCGGCATCAAAAATTCCTATCGATTAGCTTCTCCAGTAGAAAGAAAAAATTAATTTGAAAAATTTTAGATTTTTATTCGAATTTTTGAAGCTATGAAGTTTTAAATTTCTTAAATTAAATTAATTTAACATAAGTTGAATAGTTAATTGCTTCAAAAATTCGAATTTCAATTTAAAATTTTATTTACTTTTTTTTCCAGGAGAAACTAACCGATAGGACCTTTTTAAATGTTTGTTTCCAATCAGTACTTTTATTCCGTTCTTGGTTTAGAATCGAACAATGCTATTTATAGTTCAATAGACATCCTGGACTGTATTGAAGATGAAGATGTTGGTTTGGATGTAACTGAATGAAAGTACTACTAGATTGTAATAGTAATTTTTGAAAATACTTTTTTTAATACTCTGTGCTTTATTTTCAATCATCCCCCTTTATTTGTTCTAAAATATTTCGATACGGATTACGTATAATATTATACGGTATTATAGAACAAAATGATATTCATCCCCTACCCCTTAATTCAAATCTTAAAACAGTCTTCACTATTCAATTTAGCGCAAAAAAATTACATAAAATTCACCCATACCGAACATTTTACGTTTAGATAACAGGATGAAAAAGGCATGTCCAGTGAAAACACCGTTTCGTCCCACTGTGCGACGTCTCAACTTACATGCTATATCATCACATTTCCTCGTTAATCAACCAGTCTAAATTCGAGGACAGAAAAAAAGTGGGAAACAAAAATATGGATAATTGCTGCATAGCAAACTAAACTGCGATTAAAAATTAGGAAGAGAAAGTCAAAAACTACCTTCACATATTTTACCGTACAATCGATAAGGGTACAATAACAATTTATTCCTAAAACGAACTCCCTGAATCTGTCATCAAGTTTAACAAACTTTTTCCGATTTGGGTGTGATGACCACCTTTATTTACGGTGTGACATTGGCTTCCTTAAAAACTTATACTAAATTATTCTACAGTGCGTTTCAGATCAGTGTTTCATAACTTCTAGCAGGGGTAGAGCTCACCTAGACAACTCAGAATCACCTAAGAATGGGAGGGTCGGAAATGCGACCCTAACGAACTAGGGGTTTTTATGAGCGGGCATTGGAAGTTGTACGCATAATTCCCAGTGGAAATTGACACGTAACCTTGCAAGATCGAAATAAAACCATCCATTCAGGCGTTTATCACATAAAACAAAGAGCAGAAAATTCAGCTCTTAAATTGGTTTTTATGTAAAAAATACAGAAATCGAACGATTTTGATGGTTTAATCCAATTTAAAAGGTTACGTTGTCAATTTCCACTGGGGATTTTACAACTTCCCATTCCAGCTTATATAAGCACTCTTAGGTCGCTAGGGGTGCATTTCCGACCCCCCCCCCCATTCCTAGATTATTGTGAGTAGTCTAGGTGTGCCCTAACGTTCCTAGAAGTTATGAAACACTTATCTGAAACATCCTGTATAAGGTATGAGAGATGAGCCAAGTAAGGATCTAAGTGATTTAAAACTAATCGTGAATCATAGCTCGATTCAAAGAGCAAAAAGGAAATAAAAACGTCATCAGTACGCAGAATTAAAAAAATTTTGGATGGTGAATTAGAAATAGTTTGTATAAATACCAGTTAGTTTTCAAAATCAAACAAATTCAATCATAAAATTAATTAACTTCAATAAATATGAAATAGTACTGAACTGAGCAAATCAAGCATTAGACGATTTGATAAAGGATAAATAACACAATAACAGCATCTTAAGTAAAAATAGAAAGTATCGTTTACAAAAACCAGGCTATTAGAGTAATCCCTAATCATCAAATGCAAAATAATGTAAAACTACCAGCTATAATTAGGCGAGATCAAAATGCAACAAAACATTCCACCCTCTTCAGACAAATCCGAACTACACCATTGACGGACCATGGCGAAAACCACTCAGATGTTGCAAGATTCCCTTCACACTGTTTGGAAGTGCAATTGAAAATGTAATTCACACCTTTCTAGATGTCTTCTAAAGATTATTTTTTCCAAGCCGAAAAAAAAAATGCATGAATTAGGGGCAAAGCTGATTCGCACTGATCCACTCTTAATTAAAGATGCGCTCTCAATGCTCAAAGGAGCAAATTATATGAAAAAAGGCGAACAAACCTTGCCCCACTAACATAGTATCATTAAATGAATTAAATTAGGGTTTCACATGAGATTTTCTGCTAGTGTGATTTCCAGGAAAGAAAAACTTAAAAATTTTGTGTATATTTGTTGGCTTCTTAAAAAAAATCACATTTTGAATAAAAAGTAACAGGTATTTTAAGTTAGCTAGTTCAGATCTAGTAGCAGTTCTTTTGAGAAAAAAACTTATCAGCCTGATTATTGAAACCTATAGTTGAAACAGTTCAGTTTAAAGGAAACAAAGTTTTCAAATAAGTTTAATAACTCAGAAAACATAAGCGTTTTGTGGTACTAAGTAGTAGGATTAGGTGGGGTAAATGATTATAGCGAGGTAAAATGGATAAAGACATTTTCACAGTTTATATTTATGAGATTTAGTGTTTTTCGACATGCTTATTTTTATTGAGGCTCAAGAAAATTCAGTGTGGTAGAAAACTAATTTCACAAATATAAACTGTTTGGTTCAGAAAAGTTACAATTAACGAACACATTTTAATGAGAGAGACCTATTTCAACGGTCCTGGATTTTATTTTGCAAATAAGGAATAATTTAACTATTTTAGGTTGAAAAAATATTAAGTTAATAACAAAGTATAGTTAAGCAAAATAGAATTAGTACAAAAAGATACCTTGAGCAGCAATGAAAGCTCATGATAAGACTCGTAAAACGTTCGTTTATATATACGCAATTCTAAATTTCTCTTTTTATTCATAATAGTATAAATTCTAGTAAAATAACTGCTGCTCTTTATTTAGATATATCTAAGGCGTTTGACTCGGTGAATCATGGTATTTTATTACATAAACTGTCATCAACGGGAATCAGAGGTCACATCTACAATTTTTTTAAATCCTACTTATCAAACCGTATACAAATTGTTAAAATTAACAACACCTTAAGTAAATGCCTTCCAATCAATTATGGAGTTTTCCAAGGTTCATCTTTAGGTCCGTTGCTGTTTTTAATATTTATAAATGATTTATGTAACCTTAATTTACACGGTAAAATCATAAGTTTTGCCGATGATACAGTTCTTTTATATTCTGTCGATTCTACTGAAGATTTGAACCAAAAGATGAATTTAGACTTAGTTAAAATTAGTAAATGGTTTTCTGATAACTGTCTGAGATTAAACGTCGATAAAACAAAATACATGATTTTTAACTTAAGACAAAATAATCCAATTCAGCTTTCCGTTAAATATCATGTTAATCACTATAATAATTATGATGATTGTAATTGTAAATCAATTGATAAAGTGTCAACAATAAAATATCTTGGACTTCATATTGACTGCAACTTAAAGTGGAAATCCCATACCAAGTATATTGCTGATAAATTAAGACACATAATGCTAAATTTTTATCATTTAAGGCCAAAAGTAAGCAGCAAATTCCTTATAACTCTTGGGTTCAATCTAGAATTAACTACGGTCTAATAATATGGGGTGGAGACTATCAGATAAATTTAAAAAGAATATGTAAACTCCAGGAAAGATTTATAAAATTGTTATCATCTCAAGTGCATTCCATAAATATTGATAAGTTCAAATTATTGAATATTTTACCTATTCGCTACCTATTCTACTTTAAAACAAGTCTCTATCTCTACTTAAATTCCGATATCTGCAGAAAGCGAAACTTAATAAATCCCCGAAGACCTAATGCTGTATATACTATACCTAAACCTGAAAAAACTATATTTTGTAAAAATTTCTTTTATCTAGCCCCTAAGTTCTTTAATTTACTACCTTTAGAAATTCAAAATAGTCTAACCAAACATGCATTTAAAAAGAAATTAAAAGACTTTTTGTTTTCTATTGGGGACATTGAACACTTTTTTGTTTGATCTTGAGTTATTAGTGTAATTATATTCCATTCATATTTTTTTTTGCACTACTACTTACTTTACAACAGATAATAAGCCATAATTTATGACACCCTGTTTGCCGCTACTAATCTCCTGTTTGATATTGTATCGTATTTATACTCTTTTTGTTTTGTTTTCATGTAGTGTTCATTTTTGCTTATAATATTTATGTTTATATTTTTTTTCTTTGTAATTTATTGTGTAACAAATGTAATTTTTGTTAATACTTGTTCACCTACATGGATTGTTATACAATCCCAGGTGATATATCTTCCTCTTTGTTTGTAATAATAAAAAAAATAAAAAAAATACTTCACTTCGAAAAATCATCTAAAACTAAGAAAAACATACGAGTGTCATCCAATCTGTTCAACAATACGGATCAATTTCAGCGAACAAGGCGAGAAAATCTATCAATCACACACTAACACCGCCCTATTTCAGTTTGAATTTCAGGCAACCGATCAATCTTTATCAACAACAAAGATGTGTGATATCAAATAACAAATACCTGAGGATCGAATGAAGGAATACAACTTGAGAAAAAAAAAGGTTGTTGACGGTTCAAATCAACAGAGGGTGTGTCGAGTTTCATTGTTTTGTTGAAATAAGACGGATTAAAGCTATCCTTTAAGTTATTTGAACATGATATATATAGAATGGTAGGGTTATAGGGTTTATATTAGATAAAAAACATACAAAGAGAATTATATTGCACTAGACTAGAAGTTAAAGTTTATACAGCACTTAGATGATAACATATTTTTGAAGAATTTTTTGAGGATAACTGTATTGCAAAGTAGTTAGTTTACAGTCCTTATTTTTTGAAAGCCAATTTGTATAATATGCTAAGTTTCATAGTAATAATAATCTAATAATAATCATTATAATCATATAATATCATAATAATCATAATAATAATCTAAGTTTCATAGTGAGTAAATGTTTTGGCTTCAACTAAAATGAAATAGTATTTCTAACAAAAGTGTTCTTCATACAGTGTTTGTAAGTTTACAGTTAAAATTCAACTATTTTAAGATAAAGTAATTAAGACGAATAAAAAAAATATATTATACTAGTACTAATTTCTTTATCTAAATTCATTCTATGAACTAAAAAAAGAACACTAAAACTATCTCAATGAAAATCGCCAAGTAGTCCCCATTGAAGCTTTATAGTTCGGGTCATATTTTTTCCCAATTTATTTTATTCAGGAAACTTTTAACACGGACAGTTTTTGCAAGACTAAAAGTAAGGATAAAAACGCTCAGAATTTTCCGAGTTAAAAAAGAACGCAAGAAACGCAAAAAAATTACAGAAACTCCTTCCGCATTCGTTGCATCAAACAAATTCCATTAGAAAGCCATGCCCAAAAACACGCACAAAAAATAAATCAATTAAGCAAAGCATACTAAAAAAACTCATGATAAATGGGCTCAATTTAAAGATACCAATTAACTCCTATTTGTTCAAAGCCAGAAAAACCATCACACCATACTTTGTTCCATCAAATGTCTCATTAAAACTCCCATGTTCCAGAGAAGCCACAACCCTTTCAGAACCTCGGCTCATTAGCAAGCCTTTTATTACACTACGATTCCATAGGATTCATTCAATTAATCCTGAATGGACCATTCAAGTCCGAAACACGGCGATCGCCAGGATAATCCATTGCACACAGAATCAATGAAGTCTGGTATTTGACACGGCGTGTATATGTTGTTACATTTATTACATTCTGAAAGAGATCGGGCTATTGTGTATGTTAGCGGATCAGAGAGAGAGAGAGAGAGAGAGGATTGGCTTTTGTTTTGATCAAGATGAATGGAGTATACTCTGCGAACCGTTTATTTATTGTTGTTTATGTGGGAACTGATGAGGTTGCGTTTGTACGAATTTGGAACGATTTTGAAGCGGGAATGAATGAGGATTGTTTCTGGATTCGTTTAGGGAGGTTGATTAGTTGCGGGAGAATTTTGACCAAGAACGAAGCTGGGGATCTGTGTGAATTTTGAGTTGATATATAGAGGAAATATTCTCTTAATTGAACAACCACCACTTTGACTTATAATTAGTCGAAATTCTTCTGCTTTTTTAATGAATTTTTGTTTTTTGGTCGGAGATAATTCCTTTGGATGAATTTAGTTCAAATATCTTCATCAATGAGACCACTGCAAAAATCAACACTGCATATGAAGGTGGTTTTGGCAAAACTCAACATCTCCACCCCGACCAAAATAGGTTTTATTACTGTTTTGGACAGGTTCCAGGTTTACACAAGAGGTAAAAATCTCTTTTTCCAAAAGTGGGTATTACCCCTCAAAAAAGCGGGGAGAAAATTAGTGATTTCATCAATACTCAACATCTCCTTTCTGTTTGGCATAGCTATATGCGCTGATTTTTCCAAAACTCAACATCTCCACATTTTTTGGAAAAATGCTTATTTGTTATTTTATTTTTGAAATTTTACAACAGGGAACTGTTGTAAAATTTGACAATATAGTGCATTCGTTTAATGTCCACACACGAAGGTGTGTTTCATTGCATAACGTTACCCAGTTTTACTATGCAGCACGCATTTCTGTGTTTAAAGCGAAACATTTCATATTTTTAAGGAAACGTTTCCTGGCCAAATTCTCCTGGCCCGTCATTCGCCTGGCATCTACATCTCCTAAACAAAACGGAGTATATTATTGAAATCTGTAACTATTTTTATTTAACATGTTTAAATTAAATATGTTGTTCTAACTTGTTAAATTATTTTTCTGTTTCTAAAAATGTTAAAGTTTTTTGTGATTTTTTCAAAACTGAACATCTCCATGTGATTGCATCAAAACTTAACATCTCCAAAACATTTTCCCCTGTCATTGCGTCTGGTTTCAAGATATTAAATTATAATTAAGGGTCAACTTAAATAGTGGTGGGAGAAACTCTTTGATGGCGTTGGTTTGGTTTTCAAAGCTAACGCGACTCTGTATCACGTTTCTGGGCTCTCCTGAAAAATTTCTGAAAGTGGAGATGTTGAGTTTTGCTATACTCACCTTCATATGGAAGTCAAGTTAAAGGTTGACTTTCAAATTTGAGAAGAATATTTAAGACTGTATGTCACGGTAAAATATTAAAAGTTTTTATTATAATTATATCCTCCCACAGAAAACATACAGTAGGAGATTCCCCACTCCTATAAAACCCATAGATAAAACCAGATAACCACTTGTTAAATGTAATAATAAATAATAATTTTTTATTTTCAAATTATAAACTTATATGGAACACAAAGGGACACGCGCAGGTGCCCTTCCAAGTGGTGAAACAAATCATACAAATGGACATTTATTCACTTAAGTAAATTGGAATTGGAGGATGGTTTCCAGTTCACATTATCACTGACGTCTGGGTGATCTACCCATATTATATTGGCGGTTGAAGTAGGATCTGCGTCAATATGCAACCACCCCTATAGTAGGGGAGCCCAGAGTGTTTTTGTGGATTTACTCGAGCGCGTCAGATTATCATAGGGGGGATACCTTGCATGCTTTTGAGTAACTCCACCAAATATAAGCCCTCCATGTAGGGGGGTTTGTCTAGAACAGCCCGTCAGATTTGTAAAAAAAAATCGATCCCTGGATTTACTCGAGCGCGTCAGAAAAAGATAAGTTAGGTTAATTACCAGCTAAAAAGTCTAAGTTTTCTAAAATCTGACGATTTGAGCGTGACGCAAAGGAGTGGGAGGGTTACAAAGTTGCAAAAAAATAACGATGTCTGTACATTCTCGAGCGCGTTTGAATTTTATTTTATTTTGAAGGAAATAATGCAAGAATCACGAATATAATATAATCTGCCGATTTCCACAAGCCGAACTAATAAAAATCGTCTATGGAGTTAGAGATTTCCATTACGGCCTATGGCCGTGGACTCTAATTTAAATAATCAAAAATTTGGGGGAGGTAGAGGGGCCCTAGACAAGCATATTTTGAATAGGGATGGTGGGGCGCAGCCTTACCGTTAAAGAGCTAGGACCTAATGTAGTGCGAGCGCGTTTCAAAAGGCCGTTTTTAAAAGGTCCGTGTGACGAAACAAAACATAATAAAATGAAAAACATTATTGCATGAGGTATAGGAATATCCGTACACTTAAATCCTCAATGTGATAGAAATCGGACCACTTGCTAAATCGTGGGGGGAGTTTTAAAACTTTCAATATTAATCTCTTAGTCAAATAATGGAGTTCCCTTAATGGTATTTAGAAAAATGGTGATCGGAGAAAGAATTTGCAATGATCAAACAGTTTCAATGATCAATGTTACGATCATTGAAAATTCCTTCCCCGATCATCATTTTTCTAAATACAATTAAGGGAACTCCATTCTTTGACTAAAAGATTAATATTGCACTTTTGAAACTCACTCCACGGTTCAAAAAGTGGTTCAAATTCTATCGAATTCATGGTGTATGTAGTAAGGATACTTCCTTACCTCATGCAATAGATTTTTTCATTTTATTATGTTTTGTTACGTCTTACGGGCCTTCTAAAAACGGGCTTTGAAACGCGCTCGCACTACCGATGGCGGATGTTCTAGCTGTCAGATTAAGAATATCCCTCAACATAATCGTCAGATTTTTGGCAATTCATGGCTAGAACATCAAACTGCACCTACTGTATAAAAATCTGACGCGCTCGAGTATTTCAATTTTGCGATTTTTTTTTGCATTTTCAAAAATGCGCTACGTTCTTGCGTCACTTCCAAAACGTCAGAATTTTGAATGGGAACATTTTTAGGGTTCATTTAACACCCCCTCTAAAAATCTGACGCGCTCGAGAAAATCCATTTTTTTTCTGTTTTCTACCGCTCCGGATGGCCACCCCCACCACGCAAATCGGCAGATTAACATACCTTGGGTATCAGAGATACGTTGGAGCATCAAAAATATTAAAATCTGACGCGCTCGAGTATGTACATGTGACTGTTTTTTTTTACAAATCTAACGGGCTGTTCTAGACAAACCCCCCTACATAGAGGGCTTATATTTTGTGGAGTTACTCAAAAGCATGCAAGGTATCCCCCCTATAATAATCTGACGCGCTCGAGTAAATCCACATTTAGCATCATGGGCTCCCCTACTACTATAATTTCTTCCATGAAACAAGTATTTTGAACACGTTTATTAAACTTTCAACAAGCTCAAACAGAAGAGCTAAATAAAATCTTTCGGAAAATTCCTAATGCGGCCACAAGATTCCACTCGCTATCTGTCACATTTAGCCCTGCTCTGATTGGTTAGCTGAAATTTCTTTTGGAAAAAGTTTTTTTAATTATAAAATAATAACCAGGGATAGAACCCAGGAACTGCCGCATGCTAATAAGCAAGCAACCGCGCAAGTACAGCACCTTGTATTTTTTTATACTAAAAGAAACAACACTCTGAAGAAGCGAAGAAACAATTCACATAGACCACATACACGACCCACGCAATCGAACAGGGATCATTAAATGCAACATTTGATTATCCTTTATATCCAACCTAAACAACAACCTAGTCCGGTCAACCACCACCATCGCAGAGAAGCATCTCCCACTGAAGAAAAAAACCAGCTTGCACTCGACGGACAGTAAACTCTCATCGAGTCCACGCCCAAGAACACCTGATTGATCCCTGCACGCGCCTGGCAGACCATCAGTCAAGAGTGAAAATGGCCACGTTTCCTGCAGGGAATCGAAGAGGTGTAGTGGGCACAATGGGGCCATTAAGGGTTTAATACGCTCAGTGACAGAGCGACTGGACAAAAAGAGTGATGGATGGATGGATCGGATGTGATAGGAAAACGCGCAGGGGGTAGTTCAAATGGTTTCTTCATGAAGAGCAGTTTATGGGATTAGAGTCTTTTAAAGTATTTGAAACCTACCGCTTGAGATAGTTTAAGTTTGCTTAGTTTTCGGTTGCGTTTAAATGCCGGTAGAGTGGGTATCTTTTTAAGTAAAGTAAGAGCAATGACCATTACAAAATTTCAGATGGTACCAGGCGTGGATCCAAGGTGGGCACTCTGGACAGTGCCTCCCCTTGGACCCAAAGAGGTTCTCAAAATGAGTAAAAACCATACTTTTACCAGTCAAAATTCAAAATTTTTCTCAGGGAGGAACCTAAGACTCTCCAACGATACCACAAGGGGATCTTGCGTGATATTTTTTAGAAAATTACCATCATTTTGACATTTTATGTCAAAGGTCTTAAAAGGTGCCCCCTCCTTGGAGCAGTGCTTTATCCGGGCCTGGATCCACAGATTATGGTATGAAGATAAAAATACAGACACACCATCAAGAACATTCCGAACCAAAAGACACAATTTTAAGCAACGTTTTAATTCATCCAGCATCCAGGCAGTTTGAAAAGCCTCTGGGACGAGCAGTTATTATGTCTTAGTAGTCTTAGACTCCTTGTTGACGGCTACCATTTCAAGAAATCCAAGCTTCTGCGTAAATGTATAAAACGGAATATCCACAAAGAAACCATGCAAAGACAATAAAACCTTGGGCAATCCCCCTTTCTATACATGATTATTGAATAAGTATATCTTAAAACATGAATAACATTTTTAAAATAAATAATTACAGCTTAAAAAGAAGAAAGTGTAGAAGTCCTTCCTAAAGTCATGGAAAGTTGTAATCTTTACAGATTTTAAACACGACTGATACTTAAGTCGGTTTTTCAATAAAAAGCTCCATGAAGATCCATTATAAAGCTCAGCCATCAGCGTCGGTGTTGAATCCTATGTCAAAGGATTCCACCAATCAGAGTGGTCGAAAAGACAGTTTTTCTTCCTTTAGCCCCTGGTTAACACTGACACTGATGGCTGTGAATATGGCTTTAAGTATTCTGGTAAATAATAGCATAGATATTCAACGGAGTATAAGAGAAATACACTAATTTCATTGATCCATCTCTTTGATAATGTTAGGATTTAATCGGATATTAAAAAAACAGTTCTTCCATTAATAACATAGTTATGTTAAGATTTTCTAATGAGTTCCAGATTAAAACAACGCACGCCCCTTTCTTGATAACACTATTACTCATTCCTCCAAAAAATGTATATGATCCCCTATTTTCGACAACTCTTCACGTACATTTGCAGTTTGTCTTCGAATCAATTTGTTCTACGCGTCAAAAAAATTTCATAGTTAGATAGATAGATCACTCTTTATCTCAGAATGTATCACAACAAATTAGGCTTCAAAAACGCCAATTTAACCACTCCTTAAATGAACAATATTTCATACTTCAGCTATTCTCATGTAAATTTAACGCTACATTTGAACACATAAGACTCGGCTACGATATCATACCTATAATAATAATAATAAACGACTTGCCGACAAAAGAGGTCCATTCATAAAACACTTATCTACAGATAAACCCCGAGTTATCTTTACTTCCTTATTCTAACCAGCACGGAGTCGCACTCTATCTTTGATTAAGATTTAGATGACAGCAAACGCACACAGAAACATCCAGCGTAACCAAATATACAAGGCTAAGTACCGCTGTACCACCTTATTAAAGCATAATTTGTAACCTTTTAGAAGCAGGTGGCGATTTATGCTCCATATTTCTTCCTGACGTAGCTGGGATTTTAATCAGCAGCTCATCGAAATACAAAAGAGGCTTTCCTTTGGTTAGTGCTTTATCAAACGGTCGCGTTGCATTTCATTACGATCGGAATATATGGTCAGCCAAGGTTTGCGTAGGTCTGCTACGTGCTTGGAAATCGTGTTTGCAGGTATCGATGAGAAGTATTTTTGGGTTGGTCAGTGAAGAGGACGGTCTAAAAATGGATGGTCTAAGTTAATGGCGACGTTGAAGAATAAAAGCTACTCTTGGATTAGTTGTAGTTTTTAAGTGCAGGATATTGATAAGGTACTCAACTAAACGATTGGAATATTGTGTCATATCCCACACTGGATGCGTATAGATGAACTAGTGGGATTGTTGGAATATACGTATACTTAACAATTTCAATAGGATTATAACAGGGGGTAGCTAAATAAGGAAGATAGTTTACTGGGTAAGGTTGGTAAGAAAAAAGAAGAATTAGCAAGAACATGGAACAAATGGAACATGTTTCGAGACACTTTGTAAAAACGCGTAAATTTTTCCGGCTAAAATTCTGATAAAACGCAATGAAGTTCAAATTTTGCTGAATTCCTTAGCTTTTCAGAAAAACTTCGTTTCAAAATGAAGTTTGCAGCTCCAATTAAAACCGCAATGCATTATTGAAACACCGAAATTTCTTCCTTTCTCTTTGGGGTCATCCATAAATTACGTGAGGTCAAAAAGGGGGGGGGAGGGGTTTGGAAAAATCTCACCAAGGGGGGGGGGTCGATTAAAATCTCACGTCAACTTTATTTAACTTAATTAGGTGCTATGAAGCACAAAATGCAAATAATTTTTAGAAAATAATTTTTAAAAGTTGTAGGTAAATCTCACGTGGGGGGAGGGGGGGGTCAAGAAAAATCTCACTAAATCTCACCAAGGGGGGAGGGGGGTCCAGATTTTGGAAAAAACACCTCACGTAATTTATGGATGGCCCCTTTCTAACGCTCAAAAGCATATTGCACTTGATACAAGCTTCCAAAATTGCTTTTTCTACAAAATGCGATTTTAGAAAAAAAAATTACCAATTTATAAAATAGATTGATTTATTAATCTGCAGCATATTTTCCAAGCATATTTGGAAAGAATGGTGCCAGGGAAGGATATAATAAAAATGCGTCTTTCAATTCATTCCTAATCCCTATGTTCTCCAGAACCCTATTAATCATCCCTATTATTCCGACATTAACTATATTCATAGGTTGAAAAACTACTCTATAAATTATTTTAAACTTTTTCTTTTAGTAAATTACATCCCCCTGTAGCAAAAGAAAGCTTCCTTGAATACATATAAAACAACCATTCACGGAGTTTTTACACTACCCCGTTCCCAAACATAAAATCAATGACTGCAACGTATTGATAGCAAGAGAAGACATGCTTGGGTGGGAAATAAAAAGGCAATTTGCACGTCGCGAAGTCCTCCTCCACGACAAATGACACGCTCTATTACGCAGACACGACAAAATAAGTAAAAGCATGCCTCCCAGACACAAGAAGAAAATCTATGAAGGAATTTTCTCACGGGTGTCTTCAAGATTAAGATGTATTGGAACAATTAGAATGTATGCATTTCCCCCATCCGTGGGATAATACAACAATAAATCATCTTCAAAAGTTGATACTTGGAATTGAACGGTTTACTATATTGTTCATGATTTTTTATAAAGAACTAATATAGTTATAGACATAATGTTTCAGGTTTCATTCTTCTATCACCCTTTATTCGTTAGATATAATTTTTTAATGTTCTAAGAAATTTTGTAAAGTTGTTTTTCCTGCATTTTTAAACAGCTATAATAACTCTAGAATTACCAGGGTTGGCCGGTTTAAACCATTTGGTTTAAACCATGGTTTTTTATGGTGGTTTTTTTACCAAAAACACCACTTGGTTTTTTTGGTTTTTTAGAAATTATAAAATATTTTCAGGATTTTTTTAAAGAAACTTCAAAAAATTGACATTTTAAGGTGATTAAAAATCAGAAATTGTTTAATTTAATGGTTTTAATTATTGAATTCTCTCTAATCTTAACCTTAAATGCTTAAGTTAAACTTATTATATGTTGCAAGAGATAGTTCATTTACTAATTTCCTTTAAAATGAAGCATTATTTCAAAGAGTAACTAAAGATACACAAAAGTTATCTGTTTTTCACTGATAAAATATGGCTTGGATTTTAATTAATTGATAAAACCAATTTGTCTTATTTGTCAGTCATAAAAACCAGTTGGTTTTTTTACTAAATTAATAAAAACCGTTGATTTCTTTAATGATAAAAACTAAAAACCAGTTGGTTTGTTTATAAACAGATAAAAACCAGTTGGGTTTTTTTACTAAATTAATAAAAAACCGTTAATTTCCCTAATCGGATTAATTATCTCAATCATTTATCCAATTTCAATTAACATTAGTTGCTTACATTTCCCTTTTATTTATTTAAAAAATAATATTTTCTCTTTCTAAAGAAATTTCTTAAGTTCATAAATTAATCCATATATAA
This sequence comes from Tetragnatha versicolor, assembly GCA_024610705.1. Lineage (NCBI taxonomy): Eukaryota > Metazoa > Arthropoda > Arachnida > Araneae > Tetragnathidae > Tetragnatha > Tetragnatha versicolor. Next base: position 20,840,736 of record JANDEH010000011.1, on the reverse strand, counting down.
TTAAGATAAATAATTTGATTATTTCAGTCATTTATCCAAGATAAATTAACACTAATTTTTATTCACTACAATAATATTAGATATTCAAATTGGAATATTTTAAAAACAAAAATTATTTTTAAAACAAATTAATTTAATTTTAATTAATTAATTGAAATATACAAATCATTTATCAATTATAAACAACCCCTGAAATAAATGTCTCATTTACAACTCAATTTCAAACATCACTGCTAAAATAACTTATTCTGAAAAAAAAATTCTAAAAAAACTTGGTTTAAACCAAAAAAACCTGGTTTAAACCAAAAAAAACCAAATAAACCCGTTTTTTTTGGCTTTTTTAAAAAAACCCGGTTTTTTGCCAACCCTGAGAATTACACAACTTAAAAATTTGAAATTAGTCCCATTTTGTTCGTACTTTTTTTGTCTTTGATTTGATGTGCATCATGACCATCATTTTATAAGTTTTTCTAAAATTTTAAAAAAGTGAATTTTTTTTTTTGAAAAATAAAAAATATTTAAAGCCTTTTAATTCTTAAAATGAACAGTACTACCAAATTTCTAATTGAGATAAAACTTAATCATGTATAAAAAAATTAAAATATATTTAGGCAAGTCCCTAAACTATCCCTAAAATTACACAGCAGGAGCGATTCACTCATGGAAAATTCATAAACTAGCTAGCATGAGGGTGTTCATATGACTTAAAACATGAAAAAATGTCACATAAATTTCAGAAAATACGGCAATTAACAGATTCGGTACAAAATCTTACAGTGCTAGTTCCCAACTTTAAGTTAATTCAATGTGCATGCATTGCATTTCTCCTGAAAATTCCTTAGAAATGTGTTTATATCCAATTTTTCATGTTCTAAAACTTTTAATTTACTTTGATTTGACTTGTTTAAAGTAAAAACAATTAGATTTTTTACATAAATTTTAGGAATTTTCAGGAGAAATGCATGCAAATTGAATTAACTTAAAGTTGGGAACTAGCACTGTAAGATTTTGTACCGAATCTGTTAATTGCCGTATTTTCTGAAATTTATGTGACATTTTTTCATGTTTTAAGTCATATGAACAATCTCAAGTGAGTTTATGAATTTTATATGAGTGAATCGCTCATGCTGTAAATTTTAGGGATAGTTTAGGGACTCGCCTAAATTTCGAATATTTAAATTTTTTATACATGATTAAATTTTATTTTCAATTATAAATTTGGTAGTACTGTTCATTTAAGAGTTAAAAAGGCTTTTAATATTTTTTAATTTAATATTTTTTTATTAATTTGTTTCACTTTTTTAAATTTTGAAAAAACTTTTTGAAAATGATGGTCATGATGCACATCAAATCAAAGACAAAAAATTTACGAACAAAATGGGACTAATTTCAGGTTTTTAAGTTGTATAGTTCTATAGTTATTAGCTGTTTAAAAATGGAGAAAAAACAACTTTACAAAATTTCTTTGAACATTAAAAAATTATATCTAACGAAACAAGGGTCTATAACTATATTAGTTCCTCATAAAAAATCATGAACAATATTTGAGAGTTTAATCTTTGGTTTTTTAATTGTTTTGTAAAAAAGTCATCAATTTTTTCAAACTTTAAGTGCGATGCGGGAGCTGAAGATATTATTCAATCGAAAAAATATTCTACACCGTCCTTATTGGACACAAGTGGCACCCTTTCCGCGCTATTAGAACAGAAATAAAAAATAAAGTTTGTTTTTGGCCCACCCTATTATACATTCTATGCATTCAAATGATAAAAGTTTCTTTTCTTTGTTAAAAATTTAAGTTTACTCATGCTAGATACACAAAATTTTCCCCTCTATTTCACGCCTATGAATGCAGACCAAAAAAGTAAAAATACGGTTCATTAAATAAAATTTATTGACAGCAAGTTGCATGTTACGCCGAGGTTTCACGCCCAGAAGTCCCGATATGGACAAACTACGCCACAGAAATAACAAGAGTACGAAATTCTCACAACATTATCCCACCTTGGGAAAAACACACCACTTCATAATTAAAAACCGAAAGTCCGACAAAACAGTCACACTTTGCATACTAATCACGCATTCAATACTACAGTTAAAACATCCACCAAGACTAACTCAATCGTGTCAAAAACAATCAATCTTTCAATAAATTCTCTCCCGTCAACGCTTGTCAGAAGACGTCAACCCAGTCAGCATGTAACCTTACGAGAACATTTAATTTGAATTGGCATAGGCTTTAAAAATTAACGTTTGCCTCAAAAACCTCAGAACTGTTATTGCATCAAGGTTACTTTTGCAAATATAACTAACGTAACCTTACAATACTGTTCACATATTCTTCTCACAACAACTATCAGCGCCATCTAACGAGTATATCGTTAACTAAATGTTGAGTGTGCTCCTATTGGCGCGAATGACTTACTGACGCATGCGCAATACTGGAAAAGGCTGCGAAAATCACTGAGTTCCTGAGTTCAAAGCTATGATACAGTGGCGCTATGAGGACATCAGAACATGGGAAAAATGAGCGGCGTTTTAAGTGAGTAATAATTGTTAACATTTTATTCATTTTCAATTATTTACTTACACCATGTCGTAATGCTGTGTGCTTTTTTTCTAGCGTTTCGTTTGATGCATGGCGGGCATTGATTTGTTTACGTTATCTATCTTTGTTGTTCTAAAAATTCCTTTTCAGCAAGAGTGTTTCGTTTTCAACCGACATTTTGACTGAAATATTCCTATCTTTTTATTTTAAAGTTTCTTTTTTTTTCAGTTCTAGAACTCATATGATCCCGATTTGATATGTTTTGTATGATTATCAGACGTTCTTTCTCTGCATTATTCCGGTATATGTTCTAGTTATGTGTTTAGGTTGTTATATAGGCCTTGTTTTCGGTTGTTAGAATTCCTTTTCAGCAAATGTTTCAATTTTGGAAGCAAAATTCATTTATTTATTTTAATCCATGTATTCCATCTCTTTCAGCTTCAGTTCTGATGTACTATCCATCAGTGACCTGATATTGATGGCTGTGATTCCGACCTGATAATGAAAACTGGAATATCTAAGGTATGTTTCAACGATATTCGTACTTTTAAATGACTTATTATTTCACCATTTAATATTCGATTTCGTAATTACCTACTGTGTGTGTGTATTATTCTATGGATGTGTTAATGTCCTTTATATGTTAATCTGATATTTATATTATGTTTATCTGAGTTTTTATAGATGTAAACACATTTAACACATTAGATACATGCATCCTGTGTTACTTAAGTTACATTTTGTCTAAGCTTAATGTAAAAATATAACTTTAAGCTTTGATTTAATTTTTTGTTGCTTGGTTGTGAAGCTGCATTGGCGACTTTATTGCCTGCCCAAGTATAATGGAAAATACCATTTTTTTATTGCAACACATTGAGGCACAGCTTCGATAAGAGTCGACCAGTTAATATCCTAATTTTGATCTATTTAATGCATTAATTTATTGAATTAATTAAGTGGAACGGTTTGCTGCCATTTCATGGTGAGATGCCCAAGCCCATCCTAAAATGGTGAATGACCAATTATACTATCAGTTACTAAAATTTTTTTCTTTTCTATGTATCTATTTTTGCCCAATTGTGAAATCAATATTAGCTTAAGAAATTGTGACTGATTTCTAAAAAAAACCTACGCCTCACTTTGGTGTCAAATTAAATTAATTTTCAAATAATAATTGTCAAATTAATTTTACTAACAGTATTATTTATACATATTTCTTTAAAATAATAATTAGTAATAAAAATAAAATCAAATAAGCAACTTATTGACAGTCATGGTGCATATAGAGAATAGAGCTCTATTCACTGTAGTTATGTAAAAAAAAAACAATATTTTGGAAAACATGACTAACTATAAAAGCAAGCTTACGATAAAAATCATTCACATGGTTGTATTTTATATTGATGTACCAGATAAAAAAATTAAAATATTTTAATTCTTATTCAGTTTATCACAATTATTGATTCCAAACCCTGCTATTTACCCCTTTTCGTCATAAGGATTTTTGTTGGAAGTAAAATTTGTTCTTGAAATATCTCAGTTTTACATATTTAGCAAAATTTAAAAAAAAATTGTAATGCAAATAATCTTGCAAACCATTGTAAAGCACATAACTAATTTTTTATTTAAATTGTCAGTTAAACATTTTTTATTTATATCAATGGTTTTTTTTATGAAAAATCAAGTGATTTAAACCAAACAACCCTGTTTGGTATATTTTAGGATCTAATAATGTGGGGATGATATTAATAATTAAATATCTATGTTTGTCAGACATTTGAGCTATGGGTAAGCATGGCGGCTGGTAGACTTATCAAGACTGTGCCTTTTTTATCATCTATTTTACAAAAGTGTAAAATAAACTTCATCGTTCGTTAGGTACCTCAGTGTTTTTCAGGACATGGAAATTTTAATAGCTACTTATTTAGGTTCAATTAAGTAAATAATAATCTTTGTACCTGTGGTCCAGACAATGAAACTGTAGAACACATATTTTATATTTATTGTAATTTATATTTTAGCAAAAAAAAGTTTTAAAAGGATTTGAGAAATTTCGGTTTTTCTTGTGTACTGCTTACCTGTTTTGCCATTGTTTAAAGTATACCAAAAATCTAAATGTTCTGTGCAATTTGATTATAGTTTAATATTTTAAATCTTGCTCTGCTTCTTTTTTAAAAATGTATTTTGTACTTAGCCCACTTATCTGAAAACCTCTTCTTATACCATGTGGAGCATGAGGAGTTGTAAAATAAATTTTAATTAAAAAATATTGTATTTATTTTTGCATTTTCTGTTTAAATAAATTGCTAAAAAAATCCCATTGTGTCTCATTCAATGAGTTTTCTTTCATTTGAAATAACTAATAATAAGAAAAAATAAAGTTTGCCAGTATCTTTTTTAGCTGAAAGAAGAATATTTCAAAGGTAAGGGTTTTCTTTATCATTGGTGAAGATGTGTATAGAAAATAAAAAATAAAAAAATATTTATGTGTATTCATATTAAAATAACTTTTTTTTGTATATATAATCACAAACTATATAAACAATAACTGTTCAGTCTTTTTTGGATCCTTAATATTTAAAAGCTTTTCTTGCCATTTATTCAAACCTGATCTAATGTTTTTTAGAATCGCTTAATGCTAGTAGTTTTGTTTGTATGTTAAAAAATAATAGCTGAAAATGTACATTTTTACAACCTATAGGAATAATATTTCTAAAAGGAACACCTGGTAATTATATTAGTGTAATACATTGATATTATTTCCAGGAATACTTTTCACAACAGATTCTTTGAGACTTGAGAACTGTTTTAAAATATTCCTGTTGTATAAAATGCATATTTTTAGCAGTATTTTTATCATACACAAAAAACTGCTGCTAGGTATAAAAATTGTTATACCTAACTGCAGTTTTTTTGTGTATGAATAAAAATATTGCTAAAAATATGCAATTTATACAACGAACAGGAATATTTTAAAACAGTTTTTAAGTCTTGAAGAATCTGTTGTGAAAAGTATTCCTGGAAATAATAATAAAAAGTGATTCATAAACCTCAAAAAAACCATTTCCAGACAATGATTAGTTAACCTTGCCTAAAGGTTCCTCATACCTTATAACAACCTGAAATAACCTAAAAACAGCCTGAAATTAACCTCCTTTCAATGTTGGATCTTAACATTTCTAAAACGTTTTTTCGCTAACCTTACAAAAACCTAATCCCTATGCTTATATCAAGCTTACGTAAAGCTTAAAACAATGTCCGCTTAACCTTGTTTTAAGGTATGAACAGCCTTATGTATGTAAACTAGGGAACCTTCTCATTAGGTTGTTACACTGTTAGCAGGTTTTCTAAACAACCTTGGATAAACCTGAAAGGAGGTTGCGCGGCAACATTGCATTAAGGTTGCTGCATCCTTACAATGCTATTTGGGAAGTGAACAGAAAGAAAAAAAACAAAGATAAGAAAAAATACAGGAAAGAATGAACAATAATTAGGGTATCATTTGCGAACCACCTCGATAATTACGGAAACGTCGAGTTAAAAAATGGTCCATCATGCGCACTCCAGGTTGACAATCTCTCTTAGGGTAATTTTTTAATAATAGTATAATTAGCGCACACCTTCGGGCGTAACCGAAGTTTGTGGTAGCCACAAATAATAATGGCACCTGTTGGGTTCAGGGATGATTTTATCGGGGAGAGAAACAAGTGATAAATCTGGTCCGTCTCACGATTTGCACATTAGAATGCTCGGCAATGACAAGGACAGGAGCTAGTAGTGGCTGGGAAAGACGAAGAATTGAACTGATTGGAGAGATAACGTATCCATCCGCCATCTTATTTGAGTGTGCTACCTGTAATCAGAGATGGTTAATTACATTATAAGGCCGACAGAATTAAGTAGAGCTAAGTAAATTATCTGTAGTCAGTACTATTGGAAGGCCGTTGAAGTTGGTAAAAAATTGGGTAATTGAAGGATCACGAGGATGAAAGGAGTTTGCTTTTTTTTGCAGCAAAACGAAAATTCCTGAATAGATTCATATACTACTTTTGTTTAATATTAGCCCTGAGAGAAAAGCATAAAAGTGTTGAATTTTCAACAAGACATTTTACACTTAATTTATATTCCTTAAATTTTTACAATGGAAATGTTCATAATAACAAGAATTTAGGTTTATGAGTAATGCTATGAAACTAACTAAACAAGGCTTTTGAAATGACAACATTAAAACCATGTTAATAAATTAAGTTTAATTTATTTACATTATGTACGTTTACGTACAAAATGGGGCATGTAACTATAAATATCTCTCTTAAAAATACTCTAAAAAGCAGGGGTTCTTTCTACAATCTTTATTACATATCTTCTTACACATACATGAAAAATTATAATGAAATAAAAAACATTTTAAACCTTTACTAGCTGCGGGTTTTACAGCTAGCCTTCTTTGGCGCTGATGCGAGATTCGCTCGTTACTACCTGTTCGTATTTACTTACACATTCCCTAACATTGTATATTTACTTCCCGCTCTTTAAAATACGTTTTGCCAGTGTTGGTAAAAATATTAACTTAAAACAATGGGGCAATTTGACATAAATTTCTAATTTAAAAATGGAATGCTTTGGAGGAACGTGTTATATTATTGGCTAATCTAGGGGTGGAAAGCTTCCGTTTAAGACAGAGTTTGTCCAAATCGGTTCGGGGGTTCGGGCTGGCGGCCGGGTGAAAGGAACCTCTCCATATAGTTAACATTAGAGAAAAGTGAAAAGAACGCATAATCTTAAAATAGAAAGAACCTCTCCATTAGGGTGGTTTTTTTAAACGAAAGTTCGAATTTTTTTCGGGGCACCCCCTCAAAAGGTGCCATTTGATATAAAACTAATATTCTGAGAGTTACAGCTCAAAAAAATAATATTTAGACCCCGCCCCCGAGCGTCAAAGTTTCAAAAAAACTCTAAATTTTGCACGTTTTTAGCTATAAAATCCAAACTAATGGTTGTAAAAATACAAAGTGGGTCTCATTTTGTAGATAATTTCTTTAGCTTCAACTTTTATAATTTAAACTTATTTGTGAAGCTTACAGATCATAAGATACGAGGGGTTTCATTAACTCCCCACGCAATATCTATTTTTTAAGAAGTGCCAGGAAATTTCTTTAAATTTATCAGCTACCGTAAAATGGTTCAATAACATACAAATAATAGTTTTAAACAACATAGGTACAAAATTTAATATATTAAAGAGCAAAAAAAATTTTTTTCGTACATACCTGATATTTTTTTCACAATCGTAAAACAATTCAAATAAAATATATAAAATATTTTTTCAACTACTTATTAAATTAATAAAATGTGTAAAAGTTGATAAACAAGCAAAAAAATACAAATTAATATTATTTTTAGTTTTTCTAAAAAATTGAAATTTTATTTTCATCGCTTTGATAGTATTTTTCATAAGATCTCCCTATTTTAGAAGTAGTTTTGAGAGTAATAGACACTTAGTTTTACACAGTAGTTTTGAGAATAATTCGACACTACCCTTATCTGAAGTTTTTAAATTTAAATTGAACTGATGTAAATAAAATAGTAAAAAGTTCGAGTTGATGAGAAAGAAGTCAATTCAAAACTAGTTATTATTAAAAACATTGGAAGTTTCATTTCCATGCATTAGGAAAAATTCAATATATCTTCAAAGAAAGGAATCTTGCAAGTGCTTGGTATTTATAAGGCCTGATATATCAAACCATCCCTAGGTACCATTGTATCATGCTAGATGTAATGCAAAAGTCCAATATTGCGTGAAAATTCTCCTTTTTAAATACAATTGTATCTAGCCCTTAAAAAAGGTATCTGTAATCAGAAGTATCTGTGATATTCTACTACACATCTTCATTACAGTTTGGTTTTCTGAGCTAGATGCAACATTAGTTGCATATCAAGAACTTAAATTTGTAAAAACTGTAGTTAGTTACGAAAAAAATGCAGAAATATCAAAAATAGCATTATTATTTTTTCAATAGTTTGTGGTACTTAAACCCCGAGACTTTTGAATTCTCAGAAAGCTTTAAAAATAAATTAAAGGTAACATGCTTTTGTGTAATGAGGAGGAACTATAAAACTAGCTGAAGACTATGTGAAAGTAGAATAATAATAGTGAGAGTTAATTTAAGTGTCTAATTATCTTTTCAGCAACGAAATCGACAGTTTTATCACTTCATTTTCATTTACAATGAACTTTTTCAAAAGATTTAATATTTCTATTCTACTTTTAAAGGTCTGATAAAGCTATTTGAAATACTGACTGGAATTTTCATACAACAGAGGGCTTTTGTATTACATCTAGCATGTAGCAGGATTGTTTTGGACACCTAGTCTGATTTTTTGGGGGGAAGGGGGGGTGGCGGGTCCCCTACCAACCCCCTTGATATATCAGTAGAATACCACAGATACTTCTGATTACGCTACCTTTTCTCATTACTTTACTTCTGATTACTTCTGATTACAGCTACCTTTTTTAAGCGCTAGATACAATTGTATTTAAAAAGGATAATTTTTCAATATTGGAGTTTTGCATTACATCTAGCATGATACAATGGTACCTAAGGATGTTTGATGTATCAAGCCTTATAAATACCAAGCACTTGCAAGATTCCTTTCTTAGAAGATATTCTGAATTTTTCCTACTGCATAGAAATGAAACTTCCAATATTTTTAATGATAATTAGTTTTGAATTGACTTCTTTATCATCAACTCGAACTTTGTACTATTTTATTTACATCAGTTCAATTTAAATTTAAGAACTTCAGATAAGGTCGTGTCGAATACTGCTCTCAAAACTACTTCTAAAACAGGGAGATCTTATGAAAAATACTGTCAAAGCGATGAAAATAAAATTTCTATTTTTTAGAAAAACTAAAAATAATATTAATTTGTATTTTTTTGCTTGTTGATCAACTTTTACACATTTTATTCATTTAATAAGTAGTTAAAAAATACTTTATATATTTTATTTGAATTGTTTTACGATTGTGAAAAAAATAACAGGTATGTACTAAAAAAATTTTTTTTGCTCTTTAATATATTAAATTTTGTACCTATGTTGTCTAAAACTATTATTTGTATGTTATTGAACCATTTTACGGTAGATGATAAATTTAAAGAAATTTCCTGGCTCTTCTTAAAAAATAGATATTGCGTGGGGAGTTAATGAAACCCCTCGTATCTTATGATCTTTAAGCTTCACAAATAAGTTTCAATTATAAAAGTTGAAGCTAAAGAAATTATCTACAAAATGAGACCCACTTTGTATTTTTACAACCATTAGTTTGGATTTTATAGCTAAAAACGTGCAAAATTTAGAGTTTTTTTGAAACTTTGACGCTCGGGGGCGGGGTCTAAATATTATTTTTTTGAGCTGTAACTCACAGAATATTAGTTTTATATCAAATGGCACCTTTTGAGGGGGTGCCCCGAAAAAAATTCGAACTTTCGTTTAAAAAAAACCACCCTACTCTCCATAGACTTAACATGGGGGCAAAAAGAAAAGAACGCATAATTTTAGAATGGAAGGTCTTAGAGGAACGTGAAATATTATCGGCTCATCTAGGGGTAGAAAGCTTTCGATTAAGACCTAGTTTGTACAAATCAGTTCAGGGGTACGGGCTGGGAGCCGGCGGAAAGCTCCCTCATAGAGTTAACATTAGAGAAAAGTGAAAAGAACGCATAATTTTAAAATGGAAGGTTTTGGAAGAACGTGAATATATTAGTGGCTCATCTAGGGGTGAAAAGCTTTCGATCAAGACCGAGTTTGTCTAAATCGGTTCAGGGGTTCGGCCTGGCGGCCGGCCGAAAGGAACCTCTCCATAGAGTTATAATACACACAATGACGTCGGCACACACACGTCGGCACAATGACAAAAACACGAATCTTCTATTAATTAACATGGCAGATTCGCGTCTTTGTCATTATGCCGACGATTAGAGAAAAGTGAAAAGAACGCATAATTTTAAAATGGAAGGTTTTGGAGGAACGTGTTATATTATTAGCTCATCTAGGGGTGGAAAGCTTTCGATCAAGACCGAGTTTGTCCAAATCGGTTCGGGGGTTCGGCCTGGCGGCCGGCGGAACGGAACCTCTCCATAGAGTTAACATTAGAGAAAAGTGAAAAGAACGCAAAATTTTAAAATGGAAGGTTTTGGAGGAACGTGTTATACTATTGGCTCATCTAGGGGTCGAAAGCTTTCGATCGAGACCTAGTTTGTCCAAATCGGTCGAGGGGTTCGGCCTGGCGGACGGCCGAAAGAAAAACCCAATTATTTTAATATATAAGATTTTTAAAATGGACACTATTTAAGAAGTGAAAAAAACTTATACAGTCAGATTCACAGCCACCAGCGTAGCGTCGCGGTTAACCAGCAGCTAAATAAAGAAAAACTTTTTGCTTATGTCGATTGGCGGATCCACCATTGGATTCTTGACCAAGGATTTAACGCTGATGGTTGGAAGTACGGCTGTTAAGAGTTCAGCATGAAAGCACTAAATGCAATAATATTCCAAAATAAAAAAAAAGTTGGTTTTCTCAAAGGGAAAGCTGAAGGAATTCCAAAACCTTTCTAAAGTTTTCTAATGTATAGTACACAAGTCCATAGCATGAAAGAAAAATACTTAAACAGTTCTTAAGAACAAAAGTTGAAAATTAACAATACACTCATGAGTTCAGGTTCAAACCGACTGAAACCACAACTATTTAGTTACGAAACCAGCTGTAAAGCATCCACAGGAAATTAAATTGAAGAGGGAGATTAACAATGACGGGAAAATATAAATAAAATGTTTTGAGGCCGAGGAATATTTGGATCAGTATTTAATTTACAAAACGTATAAAAAAATTATGTTAGAACGAGAAAGGTTCGGTAATGCAAAGACAACTCAAATTTATCAAGAGAATGCGCACAGAGATGAATGCAAAACCCAAAACTTGCTTCAAAGTTATTTTCATGTGTCTTATATAGGTTAAGGTCGGTGATCAATCAGGAAATTTATACCAAACTTCGCTAAGAGCATATTGTTACGCAACAAATGGGTTATTATATCAAATGTACCCACAAAAATAACAAGGAATAAGGATACAATGCTGAAAATAACACTTTTTCAGTGTTATTGTATCACGAAGTGCACTATCTTAATTTTCTCCTTAAAAAAATGCAACTAGTGAAAAATTCGCGCTTATATGCATATATTTGAGAAAGAAAGGGTATGGAAATTCTATTTTATAAGGTCACAATTAATTATAAGGTTAGGAAATAATAATAGTTTCACTTTACCAAATCAGAAGATGTAGTAAAAGCAAATGTCTTTTCATAAGATGAATCAATTTAATATACATAATTTAGAATAAATAAAACTTATGCGTAAAAGCTTTTGAATTTTCCACCAGTAACATTCTTTATACATATCATTATAGTATATTAATTTTTTAACCACTTGTGAAACAGGAAATCCACAGATTGGTTCTGAAAGTTCGAATTCCATTCTTAAGTCCCGCCCAACCAAAATATATATCAGCCCCTGCTTTAGGTCGATTTGGTATAATTTTCGTAGCTGGGAATACTCTTTTGGGGAATTGTGAGATGTTTTAATATTAGTTGTTTTATGTTTTCTTTCTGTTTTCTATTTTGTATTTTTTTCATACATAGAACTGCAATATTTTATTTGGAATTCATCATTAATCAGCAATAAGTAGCTTTAGATGTATCTAGCAAGTTCTCATGGTGTTAGAAAGGAATTTCAAGTTTTTTTCCCAGGTTGAGGGGCGAAATGTAGGTAGAGAAACGAGGAGATAATGTCGTGTGTGTGTGTTTTTGTGTGTGTGTGTGTGTGTGTGTGCGTGCGTGTGTGGTGTGTGCTTGTGTTTATTAAAGTGTATTAAATGACGCCCACTTGAAGTGTATGATTTTGAATATTTGGTAGTTATTGAAGTAAATTTTTATGAAGTTTATAAGTCTTAAGGTCAAAAAGTCTAAAGGTTAAAGAACCCGCTTAAGGTTTGGTATAGACCTCTTTAGTTTCTTACAGCCGTATTCACCATAAACTCTAACCCAAACTTGAGTTAATAACCGAAGAAAAAGTCGTTTTACTCTGGTGTTGTTGATGAAACACACTCATGTTTAAGTTGCAAAGTAATCCATCATCTCTGGTATTATCAAACAATTGCAAAACCCAATTTTGTTTCAAATTTGCCTCCGTTTCAAAATATCCGAAGGTCGGCGCAAAAACCATCACCCACGCACATCATTAGCGGCAATATGGGTGCATAATGGAGTCAAAAAGAATTGTTTTGCTTGACCCCTTTCGAACGGAAAGGCGCAACAATGTGCGGCTAATAGGGACCGGAGGTGGTAGAGTGCAATTGGTTATTCTGCTTCTGAAAAGTAACAATTGGAGGTGTTTGTCAGCAGACAAAAAACGGCAATCGCTTCCGTTTTTCTGCAAGTGAATGTGTCAGTTTTGACTTTTATGTTGCTTCAGGACAAAATGTTAGATTTTCCTAGCTTAGCTTACAGTGAAAAGATTCCAACTTCTCATATTTCAGTTTCCAAGAGTACGGTATCTATGGAAAATACTTTATTCATTGATATAATGACCAACAAATTTTACAGAAGGAAGCGACGCGAGGTAAAAAAATCTCTAAACTTTCAAGTTTCTTCTCAAGGAAAAGGAAGGCAACCGAATCGAAGTCTCGCTCGGTCGTCTTCATGACAGCGATGACAAGAAACCAGCGTGGCGTGAAAACCACAGCCAAGAAACAAATTTTTAAGTGTTTTTCGCTCTTATCGTCACAAAGCTTCCGCGTGGAGGAGTGACGTATTTGGGGATAAAAACAGTAAATTACACTATTGAGAAACTTACATAAACGAGCTAACTCCAGCCATTTTACATTGGAGTTAGTGCGGTGTTGCTGCAAGTGCCTCAATTACACTATCGAAAACTAGACACAATATGACCAATTATAGAGGAAGAAGGAACTTAGTGTCATTAGTTGTCTTCTACAGTCATCGTCATGCTTTACTTCAGGTTGTATCAACGTACAATCGGTTAGTATAAGATTAGGATAAATAATTAATTGTACCTTTTTTTTAAACGGAGTTATGTGATTTTTTTTCTGCTGGGGTTTAATTCCTCAAAATAAAAAAAAATACGTTTAATAGTGGTACCAATAGTAGCAATATATTCGGTGGATAAAATACAGCTGCTTTAGTGACAGCAGTCGAAACTTAAGGCATCGAACAATTTAGTATAGTATAAAAAACTTGTTTCGTTAAATATGATAGCACGTAAAACAGATTGAATTTGAATTATGTTGACGTTGACAATTAACACGAGTCAAAATGAATATTCGACGAAGTGGATCAATGTTCAAGTGGTCAACGACTGAAATAGCAACAAAATAACAACATTTTACAAGACTTCTCTACATTTTCATGGTTTCCTCAAGGAAACTCCTTTGACCATCAAAAAAAAAACAATGGGTGTTAAAAAAATCAAGCCTTCTAAAGTTCGTGTTATTAATTTACTTACTCCACAAACATCGTATGGAAGCATGGGGTTCCGCAAAAAAATATATATGCTTTCTTGTGTGTATATGTCTAAGTTTTCCTCCATTAAAAACTACGGTCATTTTAGAACAACAGAGGAACCTCCCAAAGAGACTCTGCACCCCAAAGGGTCAACGAGCAACCCTTGATGGGCGAATGAACAAGAACTCTCCAACTGCGAAGAACATAACCGGAGTCCAACAGGTGGTTCTTAACAGGAACTAACTACATCCAAACACAGCTCCCTGCCGCGAAAACAGGAGGATAATAAGAGATGGAAACAAAAAAGAGAAGAAGGATGGTGGTTTACGCTCACCCACTTATACACCACGGGTGGTGGTAGATGTTGCTTTGGACTCGCCGAAGTTTTTCCAAGGGTGAAAAATGAAACAGGGATCCATTGACGGAAAACGTGTTCGGGTCTTCCTAATCAACAAAGAGGCTTGTTGTGGGGTTGTTTTGAGTTATATAGAATTATTGTTTTTTTCCTATTGCGCACACAAGTTTAACCATGTGTGTACGCTTCTGTGTCTTTTCATCAGGACGCACTCTATTTGTTTTCACTCTAACTATGTCTGTAGAAGAGGCAAAATGTTACGTAGATCTTGTCATTACCATTTGCTTTTGGAATACAAGTGAGAGGAAGAATCCATTTTTAAAGTGAAAGGTGTCGTACTCATTCGGAAATTATGTGAAATTCATAAAAATATGTCCGAGAAAAGAGTAATTGAATCGTCAGTTTGAAGAACGGAATAAGTCCAAAAATCAAGTTTTGAGAAAATCGAAAAAAAGTAATGGAATTTTCATTGTATGGACATCGATTTCACAACTTCAAGGGGCGATATCTCCCTATAGGGGTTAGTTATTTTCCCTCTCTTTTCACCCATGTGTAGGGCAAAGCTTGGAGATTGTTTTGAGCACAAAAAGCAAAAAGTCAATTTGTCATTTTTTGGACTTATTCCCTTCTTCAAACTGACGATTCAATTGGTCTATTATCAAACTCCTGGATTAACCGCAACAGCAGACTTCTCTGGCAACCAATGCACGATAGAGGAGTTTGAAAATATTTTAAGAATTGAGGAATTTATCAACTTCCCCCCGCATACCATATAAATCATTTTAACAAATTTAAACTGAAACCAAATCAGGAAAAATTATTTTCCCATCAAAAAGTCCTGCACGATATTCCAAATCTTTTGTAGTGTCTATTTTGATCCACAGAAGACTTAGATTAAGACATTTCAACCATAAACGACCTGTATTAAAAATAAGTATAGCTGATGGCGTTTAGCAAACCCGATTTGAGATTCATGAACTGCAAACTTGATTATATCATCTAAACTGACACCACTAAAATTCAATAAGAATTAACAAAGATAGATGGCCAATTTACAAACGCCCAGTCTTAAATTCCGCTCATTAAAAGCCACAAAAAAAAGCACGCGTCTGGGAATTATACAACTCACAGGTAAGTGCAAAGGGGAAAATGACCATTTTGTTCTAGGCTATATATGTGATTGATTAATACACGCGGTCCGCTTTAATCCCCCATGAATCAAATCAACGTGATTCTCATTCAGCTAATGGAGAGAATACTTCAGACTAAGACGATCCAAGGATGAAAAATGTACGAAAATTAAGTCAAATGCAGCGGTTAACTAAAAAAATAAAAATGCTGGGAATTTTTCTAGGAAATAATCACTAATATTATCCGTTAATCGTTTCGAAAATGCATGGGGTACTTATATGAATCTTCGGACTACATAAACTGCGATGCGGGCAAAAAAATTCTAACACTTAACTCACCGTAGGCTAAAAATCTATCTGGTCTAATCTAGAGAGCCTGTATAAGAGAGAGAGAGAGAGAGAGAGAGAGAGACAACTCGCTTAAAAGCGTCTCTGCACATCCTTGCGCGCAGTTAAAACTGTCCAAATCTCCAATTCTGTCCAAACAGTATCATGCCGCTGATCTCGCTCCCATGCTAATTCAATGGAGGAAAATCTGCGGTGAACAGAAAACGCTGTTGACCAATCAGCGAGCTATACCGGGTTGTCGCCTCTCTCGTATACGGGCTCTCTAGTCTAATCTATTGTGTAAAAGAATCGTTGAAAATTCCCGTTTATTTCCTCATCACATCATAGAGATTAATTACAAATTATTGAATAATTCAGTAAAATTATTGCATATGCTCAAAACATTTTTGTATCACGATGCCTGTTTATTTATATCAACTTGGATGAAATTTGTACGCTTTTAAAGTTTTTGTTACTTTTTTTAACACTTTCAGTCCTACACCGCCCGAGATTTTCATTGAACCCTACGAAAAATTTGAGACGGCCAGGTTTGAAAAAAGATTATTTACAAAATCAATGTAAATTTTAAATCAAACCTCTTCAATCACTTAAATTTAAAAAACATTCAAGACTTATCGGGTAACAAAAAAAGTTATGGCTTGCCAGAAGCGGACCGCATGTTGTGGAGGCCTGTTCTAAAGTGATATATTTTGTGATTAGCTAAAACCAGCGGGTTATTTGAGAACAAAAGGTACCGCTTTGTTAAAACAATAAGAAGCTATACCTAAGCTAAGCTACCTAAAAATAAATGGAATTCCTGGGTTTCTCGTTTACTAAAGCATTCTCTTATAAAAGTATGATTCACATTATGCCATACTATTGAAAGAAGCCGACTTTTTATCGTGTCCCTGATTTTGTAGAGGGGCACTCGAAGTAAGCTTTGCCAAAAAGGAAAAAATCGGTGAATAAATTTAAAAAAAAGTCATGGAAAAAAGGACTGATTGGGGAGAAAATTTAAAATACTTTTCAAATTTATTATTGGCAAATCAGGAGGTTAAAGGAAAATAGGGAATTTAAAAACGCTAAAATACCAAGACAACTGTTAAACCTTTAAACTTCTATTTTTTAAAACCAGGTTTTTTTGTCACTCCATTCATTGCTAAACATTTTCACTATTTAAACTTTTGACGAATCATACTCAGAGGTCAAGAAACTGCTTAGTTAGGGACATCTTGAAAACTGCTCCAGTACACGATATACTCCAGAAGAAGCCCAGGTGATGCCCTGAATTCTTGGGGACTACGAGCCCAGCAAACCTGCATATCACGATTTGCAAGCGGGCACTTGAGGACCCTCGTTTACGAACAGGGCAGAGAGGTTTTTAAAATCTGTAAAGCGTAAAACAGCTTTGGCTTCGCCTGAACATATTTTATCTCCTGGCTAAATTTTAATTCTTTCGCAACCTATGCTATTTTTAGATTTCTTGGATGTCCATGGACTCATGGATTTGATCCGATCTTCTTAGATCATTTCGGGGGATCAGTAACAACAACATCAACACATTTTTACTATCCTGACTTTAGAGGTGAAGAATTTTCTTAACAATTATTCAAAAAAAATCAGCAGGTCTTCAGGTTTTCAAAGGACTTTGCCCTACGATGAAGATAACATTCTAATTATTATAACCACCTCACTTCCAAATGAAAGGGAAATGAAAAGACATCAAATCACACAAGACAGAAGACAATTATGCTAATTTTCTCACAAAGAACAAAATGAAACTCAATCAGGACTCACCACATGTTAATTGCACAGTAAGTGGAGTGACATGTCATCAGAAGGCAAAGAATAAAAAGCAAAAATTTCATTGATTCGGTCGTGCTGTACTCGAAAGGTAACTTAAGGTTGGGAGTCTTAATTGACAGGCAAGGATCCCTTGTGTGGATTGGATTTCCATTTGGTAATTTCATCATCTTACTAATAACGGTGAAAGAAATTGGAGCGCTGAATCTGGTGATTGGTGTGACGAGGAAAGAAAGAAAGAAGTTGAGAAAGAAATAGAGGCAAACTTATAAGGTGAACAACGACTGTTCTTTTCATTCTCATGGAGGACATTTTTTAACTTAGTATATGATAATGGACTATATGCGCCTATCTGGGTTCGAGACTATAAAAATCACATGTTGGTTGTAAACTAACTCTCACTATCACAAATCATATCTCACTACAAACTCTAGTGTAGTATCTGTGGTAACCAATTGCAAGCTCTGTAGGTCACATGATGGCACATTTTTCAAATTTTGTCATAAAATTTCACGATCACCTTCAAAAAGATAATTCAAAAAATGAAATTTCTGTTCGTGTTGAGGAAGACAAGTTGTTAGTTTTTTTATGGTCAAGCTGAAATGTTTGAATGTTGAAATTTTGATTGATTTCAGTTAAGGCTCAGTCACATTGTTTCACTTTCACTGTTCATCCAGAGGGATTCACTCCAGTGAATAGCTATAGTTTCCATAGAAAAGTGAAGGAGTAAATAAGAGTGAAAAGCCAATTCACACTTTTCACTTTGGATGATTCCTCCAAAATGAAGATCAAAAGTAAAAAGCCTTAATGAGCCTTTAGTCAGCAGGGAGATGGGGCTCATTTCGATATCAGAACATTAGGAACTTTTACGCAAGAAAAAATTAAAATTATATTAAACAAAAGTGTTATAAAAGTACGACTTTATTTAGTAATGAAAGCATCCTACACTATACTCTATTTCTATTCATTTTGAATAGGCGGCTGAAAATAATTCCTTCCCCCACATTGTAACACATTGGGGGGAAGTATTGTAACACATTGTTGATAATAACCATAGCAACCATCAACTTCTCAGAGACGATGAAGGCTGCGCGAAAAGCCTAACTATGGTTACGCTTCTACCGAAGGGGGAAGCACTATTTTTCAGTAGCCTATTCTAAATGAACAGAGTATAAACTTCCGGGGCAGATATTGGTGACCCATACTTTTTCCCATATATTTGAGCCCCTTCCAGTCCTTTGTCACAAATAAAAAATATAATCAAAGGTTATCACTTATAGGTTGGGCACTATTTATGGTCGAAATGTGTGATTTGATCAGTGTTATAAAAATTAAAACATGAATTTGTCCCAAAGGTACAACACAGAGCACATCCTTCCCTAATGACGTTTAATATGGACACCTAAAGACTTTCTACTCATCACTACACGCTCGACACTTAATCAAAACAGCATTCCCGTAAATAGCAGTGGACAAATTAGTGGAAACGTAATCACCTTTTTATACAAGAAAAAACAAAACGTATACAAAAAGAGGGGACTACGAGAAAGCGACACTGCTTCATCGAAGATGATTGGTATTCATCGGATAAAAAAGGGGTAATTAATTAAATCGAAGTATAGATATTAGCGACTTGTTCGATAAGTAAAAATCCGATTGATTTATTGGTTCCGATTAACCCCCTCCATTTTGAGAGCCGTATCAGGAATTAAAATATCCCTTTGTAAAAATATCGCCTCATGAGATTGAGATATCCTAACTTAATTATAGTCATTTAAAGTTATGCGGTATTAAACTGGTTTTATCTGAAAAATTCTATGGCAAACATTTAATTGGTTAAATTAATTTTAAATCAGTCATTCGAGCAATTATATCAACTGGCGAGAGCGAGTTATTTCCCGCGTCGACATGCGATGCATTAATTTATTTTTAACGAGATATTACTTCGGATAAAAGAATAGAAATATGTAAACAATAAGAAGCGCTTTTAATACCTTAAAATCTAGATTAAAAAAACACCAACACTTGAATTTAAACCAAAAATTTTAAGTAATTAACTGAAATAGTATGAAGTATCTGCTATAGAGCTATGGATTTCATAATTTCTCTTTTAGATGGTTCGTATTAATTTAATAAACTAATTAAGTTAGCTTTATATTTAAGATGATTAAGCATTCGAAGTTTTGTCTCAGCCTATTTAAAAAAAACTAACATTTTATGTTAAAAGAAATATTACTTTTCTATTTAGAGTAGGTATTTATTTGCTTAATTCTACTTAAATGTTCATCTAAATATTCTTTAAACGACTTCAGATGAACTGAAATGATATATTTTAAACTATATAACAATTTAAAAAAAAATCAAAACCTATCTTATTCAACTATTGAAAGTTCGATACAAAGATATTCTAATCTTTAAGATTTTACTAGTTAACGTAATAATATAATTAAGAACACATAAAAAGGATACTCTCGTATTTTATGTTTATAAAGAACCAGGAAATTCATAGTTTCGCCAAAAGCTGCACAATTTGTGTGTTATATATAGACTCTTATAAATAATTAACGCTTTAATATAACGCATAATTATGATGTAATATGGAAGTTCTATTAAAATGTCTAGTTTCAGAGTCAAATTTGCTGTATATATTTGAATATTGATCCCAATGTCACAGTAGGGTGTCTCAAAAAAAGCCTTTTTTCGAAAAACCTCGGTCCTCAGGGCTTTTCCCATTCCTTTTGGTCCCAAAAGATAGTGTAAGAAGTTTTAGCCCCCTAAGTCAACTCTAAGGTTTGCCTGTAGAGCCCCAAAGTTTGAAAAAAGTGGAAAAAATGACCAATTTTCAGAATTTTTAAAAACTATGTTTAAGATTGATAATGCTAATAAAACTGGTTCAAATGCGTCTATAGGACTTATATAGATGGAATATATTTATTTATATGTATTAACTGTACCCTATAGCCCCTATAATTTAAGATTAAAACGTACTACTTCGGGACGTTGTACACGCCAAAGCTTTTAATGCACTACCGGTGGACGAAATGAATTAAATCCGAATTTCTTCAAAGGAACTCCCTCAAATGATGCCATTTGGGGCTAAAATGATATTATAAATTATAAAAACCAGTGTAATAACAATTTTGAGCCCTTCCACTGAGCTTTTAATGTAAAAAGGGCTTTTCTTCAAAATTTCTCGTTTCCAGCTGATGAAACCCAAAACTTATACTAAAAAAGAGGTTTGTTGAAATTTTTTAGATACCAAACATTGGATCCTTTATAGGGGTTTCATTTTTTCAAATAGAATTAAATTTTAAACAACACAGATCGGAAATGACAAGAATATTTCCTATACCTGAGGTGAAAATCGATTTTCTTTTTTCAAAGTTAGGAAAATAGTTTAATACTTGTGAATCTTGGTTGAAATGTTAAAGAAAGAAGTTTTTAATTAAAACTTTCCTCTAATACAAAAATCCTCTATAAAAGGAAGTAATTTTCCAAACTTAAAAAAAGAAAATAGATTTTCACGTCTGGTATAGGAAATTTCCATGTCATTTCCGATGTGTGCGCTATAAAATTTAATTCTACTTATAAAAATGAAACCCCTATAAAGATTTCAAAGTTTGGTATCTAAAAAGTATAACAACCCCCTTTTTTAGTATAAATTTTGGGTTTTATCAGCTGGAAACGAGAAATTTTGAAGAAAAACACTTTTTACATTAAAAGCTCAGTGGAAGGGCCAAAAACTGTTATTTCACAGGTTTTTATAATTTATAATATCATTATAGCTCCAAATGGCATCATTTGAGGGAGTTCCTTCGAAGAAATTCGGATTTAATTCATTTCGTCCACCAGTAGTGCATTATAAGCTTTGGCGAGTGCAACGTCCCTAAGTAGTACGTTTTAATCTTAAATTATAGGGGCTATAGGGTACAGTTAATACATATAAATAAATATATTCCACCAAAATAAGTCCTAAATGACATATTTGAACCGGTTTTATCGCAGTATCAGTCTTAAAATATAATTTTTTAAAATTCTGAAAATTGGTCATTTTTTCCACTTTTTTCAAACTTTGGGGCTCTACAGGCAAACCTTAGAGTTAACTTAGGGGACTGAAACTTTACACACAATCTTTTGGGACCAAAAGAAATGGGAAAAGCCCTGGGGACCGAGGTTTTTCGAAAAAAGGCTTTTTTTGAGACACCCTAATGTCACAGAGTGGATCAGTTTTCTTCCTCTAAACGATCTAATTATATGAACTAGAAGAGAAAATTACACGCAAGTAGACCAGCTGAATAATTGACGTTTTTGTGATAAAATAATTAATGTTTTTAACTAGGGAAAATCAAAAACCAAAAAATGAACTGCTTAGTTCGATGAATAAATTCCACACAGAGAATCGAGAATCTAATTAATATAAGCGTCATTCAGTATTAAACTTGAAATATATAAAACCTTCTTCGTGAAGAAAACAAAAAAAATTAAGTATGCAATATTAAATACAAAATAAAGTACAACTTTGATAATTCAAGCGTCTTTAAATCGAAGTCCAGGATAGTTCCCAGTTTTCTGTTCGTTCCTTAAACTTTCTATTAAATTGAAGCTTAAAAAATCAAGGATAAAATTCACAGTTTAACTTTTTTTACTTGGAGTTTTTTTTTTCACAAAATTAATGACTGGAATAACAAAAGGAACGTCGTGACTCTTCCAAGAGAGTTTTAGAATGAACATTCACACTGTCTTTGGGCGAGGACCATTACAAGATTTCATCGATTCCTAAGAAGAAAAGTTTCTGATAGCTTAAAAAGATAGAAAAATAAAAGATAGAAAGTAACCCTTTTCAATCATTCAGCAAATAAAAAGTTAGATAAAAGATGGAACTTAATTAATTTGAAGTCTAGGATAATTCGAAGTTTTTTAGTGGTTCCTTCAGCTTCGAATTTTTCTTAGTTTGACTGTAGTTTAAAAACGCCAAAACCAAAAATTCCCTAAAAATATCACAGGAAGTTGAATTTTAAGATATTCTCAGTTACAGATAACGGCACAGGACATTAAGGTTTACGAATGCCTTAAAAACTTGAAGATAATCACTGAAGGGAGAATACAGATGTCATTGAATTATAAATAATAACTAAGATACACGCCTCTCTCTGAAATTCATTTGGAGATGACCCGATTGAAACCAAATTGCATCTCAAAACACCTACGGAGGTTACAAAATAACAATAAACTTTTTTTTAACGCATCAAGGTGTGATTCACGGAAGTAGCAATTTCGAGCGAAAATTACTCGCAACAAGTCGAAACAAAGAGTTAATTCTCACCTCCAGAACAATGGCAGAAAAGAATTAACATGTTCATTCCATTCCAATACTACAAAGCCTTAACAAGCCATTCGAATCTACCCAAACAAAATTAGGCTCGGCCGCCTGATGTATAAATTGAATTGCATATCAACACCACCAAACAAAAAATAAACACGGATCGTTACAAAAGAATTTCCCAACCCATTTCTAAATATAGGCCACCGTATGGACAGAGAAAAACATCAAAACGAACCTACAGAGCATACAGAACCGCTGATGCGTGCATCTCAATGGGCAAAACGAAGCTAATGAAATCTGTAACTTAATGAAAGGTATCAAAAGATGATTTTGAAGGTATCTGTGCCAAAGTGATGTACTACTATTACGGGACTGATGGAACCCATCATAAACGAAATGGAATTCGCATTGAAATTATATATCTTGGTAAAGAGATTAGGCTTAATGGAATGCATCTTCGGAAATTAAGCGTTAAATTAAGGATAAGATTTGAGGACAGATGTTAGACTTGTATGTATTGATATCGGAACTGTTTGATATGTATTTAAGTGATATTAGGTTTGGTTTGGAATCTAGACTTTGCTACATGATGCGAATCGGATTAATTTAAAAGCAGCTTAAGGCAATGATCGCAGATGGATTTTATTTGAAATAAAAAGAGTAAAATGGAATTTTATATATGAGGAGCTATCTGAACGATTTGTAAGGAAACTTTGTTGAGTTAGGATTTCACATCGTGTTGCATCTATGAAGCAAGAAATCATCATCTTAAGTTTACAGTTATTCCTAATATGGTTTGGTTTAGGTATTCCTATCACACAAGTGAAGAGATGAGAGCTATATTCACAAATCAATATCCAGATTTAGCTTACTCCCATTACATTCAAAATAAATGAAGTCGCATTAAAGTAAATTAAGCATCTTTCAAAGAGTATTGAATGAAGGGTGAGCCGTGGGCCCACTTTGGTCAAATCGACCTTAAGATGGCTTTGAAAAAAGTTTCCAAACCTATATGATTAATAAGATATCTGTAAAGAAATTGGAAATAAGGCCGTTAAATATTTTTGAGAAGTTATAATTGGTGAGAAACCAGTTTATTTTTAAAGCTGTCTACTTAAGTATTCCTAAAAAGAATAAGTAGGATAATGATTGTAGGAATTTTTAGGCATCTTTCTGCCCTATCTCTCTCTCTCTGGCATCCTAGAGGTTCACAGCAGGTGTTCTGCGGACCATATGGTGGTTTGCTAGTCTTGAAAGTGGTCCGAGAAGTGGCTCAGTAGCACACAAAAGAGTTTAAAATATAAATAAAAAACTTGATCTCATTGAACCGCATTGAACAAGATAGGAATGAATAAATTTGTGATTTCAGCTGTTAAGTTTGTGGAGATAACAGTCACGACTAAATTTTTAATATACTTTCAGCTATATTCAAAGTGTAATTAAGAGTGCATGAAAAACAGCACATTTTGTGTGTTACGAAAACAAACCAAAGCTAAAATGCCCATCTCAGGTGAAATACAATTAAATTGTTCTGTTGTTTGTAATTAAATTACTCCAAAACATCGTTATTCCATCCTTAATAAGGGAAAAGGATCTATCGTCCTCCAATTTTATGAGGGTTAAAAATTTAAAGCTATAAAGAGTGGTCCCAGTAAAGGTTCCAATTTTAGGCTTAGCGGTCCACAGACTTCTGTGAATCTGAATTGTGAACCACTGAATTACAAAAATTGGCTTAATTTTTAATTTCATTTAACTATTTCATGCAAAAGTAAACATTTAGCAAATGTAATAATAATGAGCGGCATATAATTTAAATAAAACAGCTCTCGGATTTTTTGAAACAAAAAAACTCGTATTAAACCTCTGCACCCCAGAACTCAGCCTTCAAATTCACAATTAATTTCATTACTACGGTTAACAATCCAAGACGCTGTTTTCAGACGATCGTGATCCGAAGAACTACCGACATGCAAGCAAAACACCTGTTCAAATTATCGATCTCATAACCCGCCAATTACTCAGCACACTAGAACAAGCAAATCGACACAGCATTGTAGCCTATTACGCCGATAACACTGGGACCATTATCTCTAAAAAAAAGTAGTCAAAAAAGCAATCACAAGAGAAAAGATCAGAGGGATACTTGTACTGAAGACCAAAGGAAGTCAGTCAGCCAGTAATTTAATAATAATCTAGACAAGTCTCTTTGAGAATGGGTATTTGGAGAGGCTTCATAAATTAATTCCATAACGCTGCTTGTCAGTAAGAAAACTTGACATAAGTTTAACATCATTAATTACCACTAGTCTTGTGAGAGGATATTTGCGTATGAGATAATGAAAGCAAAAGAAATTTCTAGGAATAATTAATAATTATGATATCCCATCATTAATTACGGCAATTGCGTGTTTTAGGTTTTTGTTCCGCTGAACTTTTGTGTGTTTGTACTTTTAATGGAGTTTGAAAACAAAGATCCTACAGTTTGGCAGCATCAAATGAGCAGTTTTCAAATTAACTCAGATATCAATGCAATTACTGTATTATTATTTAATAAAAATTATAACCATTAAGGGAGTGTGTAATAGAGATTGAGAATGAAAATTAATAATCATCAAACCGGAAAATGTTAGTTTCAATTTGTAGGGAGTCTTTATAGATAAAAGAGTGTTGGATCTATAAATCCATCTTAATTGATCAAAGAAACCAGATACAATTTTTGATGATGATGATGATACGGGAATAAGTCGAAATTAAGATAAAAAAATTTCCGTTTCTCAATATCTTTTATAAGAAAAAGAGTTTTCCAGTTTTAAAAATAGTAGTTAGTGTGTTTCCCTATATATTATAACAAAATCTTGGTAGATGTTGGTTAGGAAGTTAAAAATCATTCTTTGTAACTGACATGGTTTAAAATTGATGGGTTCGCTTGGATTTTTAGTAATTGAAAATTATTATAAACGTTTATCCGAAAAATCCGGTCAGTGCAAAAATTGGTCAGTAAAAACCGTTCAATAAAAAACAAATTGATTACAGGTTATGAATTTTTGTTTTTTCAACGATTTTTGTAGATCGGTGTTTTGCATTGACCGAATTTTTCGAGACACCTTAGAAACATAGCACTATATATTTACAAACGAACATTTGAAAACATTAACAAGAAATGTAGAAAACTTTTCCCATACAAAAGCAACACAAACTACATAACCTAAATAATAACAGAGAAACTCAAAGAAACTTCAAATGCGTTTTGAAGTCGACGAACAGACCAGAGAGGAAAGCATGTTGAATCAATTTTTTACTTTTTCATCTATGTGGAAGCGGTTTCTGTTTCGCTAATTTTATGCTTGAGTAGTCATTACACTTAATCTTTACAGGGATTGTAACGACAACACAGTGGATGATTAACTGTTATAGAACATCTAAATGGAAGTTACAAAACTAAAACCACAAAACCCAGCCTCTTAATAGATTGTAAGAGAGAACCGATATAGATAAAAAGGGAAAACTGAATAATAGAATTTTGGAAAAGATGACTACGTTTTTCTTAAAAGCCTGTGGTACCTACCTTAACTTTAACTGAATGAGGGCTGGATGTGAACATATGAGTAATATTTTCAGCGGGCTGGATATTGATTATTGACTAACATAGGGTCTAAAGAGAAGTTCTATCAAAATATTATCAAATGTTTTCGATACTTTATCTTAAGTAATTTACAATCAAGACTTAGAAGATACTAGAAATGTGACCGTAAAGTAAGTAATTAGATTTAAATTGGAAGATAATGGATAAAAAATGGATAAATTCGTTTTGGTACTGATGTAGCGTGTCGACAGTTCCACGACTGTCAGATTCAACAGAACAGATATTGCATAGTTTATGGACTTAGATAACGTTTTGGATTCAGCTGCGCGGTCGACAGGCTAATACGTAAAGATATAAAAATTTTATTAAATAGAAAAACCTAAAAGTCTTATTTTCTAATCTAAGAAAATTAATTAAAGGTCTGGAAATTATTAAATATTTTTAGGGGCATCCATTAAAAATCTTCGGACAGGGTTAAAGCCCAAGGAAGGTCGAATTCAGGCCATCGGTCGTAATTTCAAACCTCTTGCCCTAAATGCATCATATAAAATCCGATAGATGAATACTAAAATTAATTACCCACTTCATAATAAAGAAATTATACGATTTCAATTTACATAACAGTATTTTCAAAAGAAAGGGCGAAGTTTCCGAATACTTGCGCTGTCAAAGGAACCCAAGGTGGGCGTCTTATATGGAGTAATTAATCAACCAACAAGATTTCCTCGTGTTTTTAATGGAGCTTCTTTTGTACTCACAAAACTAATGATTAGGATTCACAAATATTTTTACAATTACAGAGAAAATAAGCAGAAAATTAATCCTGCAATCAGGGTTCGTACTCTTTTAGTAAAATTAAGGAGTCTTTATAAGGGGAGTTTTCAGGAGTAAATTACAACAAAATTAGGAAGGTAACGTGAATAAAAATTATTAACCTTATACTACTTTACATGTCACGACCAGAATGAGCTCAGAATGAATTATTGAACACACAGGTGCAAAAAAGGTTACATAATTAAATTTTTTAACATGGTTTTATCGATGAAAAAAAACAATAACTTTCAGATCAAATTGAACTTTCTTTTGCTCATGGATAAATGTTTTTCAAGAGTTTAAAGGAAAATTCAGGAGAAAAAACATAATTTTCAGGAGTTTTAAGGACTTTTAGAAATCAAGCAAATATCAGGAGTTTTTCAGGAATTTCAGGAGGCGTACGAACCTTGAAAATACAAGATCAAACAGAAAAAAATATATATTGTTCCCAAATTCAAATTTTTGGATAAAGGTGTGGTTCACATCAATTGCATACTTGCATCACAATGGCAAATTAAAGAACGCTTCATTATAGGCTAATTTCTCCTCAAAATTAGGAGAGAATTAAACGTGATAATGTAATTACGCATAAAGGTTAGATTGGGGACACGGACGTAGCTATAGCTTTTACAAGGGGGGGGTCCAGAATTTATTTTGCAAAAAAAAACACATTACATAAACTTATGTTAAAATCCACACACACATTTGACACTCAAGCAAAGCTGCTAACTTTCAATAAAACATAATAAAGGTTTGTAAAATATTTATGTATGATAAAGTATTCATCCGTGTGAAATCTTCCCAGTAATTTGCAATTTAATTTTGCTAAAAACACTTGTAAAATAAAAATGTCTTCACTAAAAATGAACATTTTTGCTCATTTCAGTACTTATATACAATTTTTAACATGCGCTGTAATTTTCAAGAACCATTTTCATTAGAATTAGAGATAAGTCGATGATTTAATGGTGCGGAAACTTTAACCGAACTCGAACAAAAGTTCAGAGAAAATAACATCTAAAGCAGTGTTTCCCAACGTGGGGCGCACGCCCCACCGGAAGGAAATATGATTTTCTAGGTGGGCAATTTGAAAGTTTCAAATAAAATTGCCCCTGTATTTACTTTACTTAAAATTGAATTTCTGTGAATCTGTGGTGTAAGCGGATGTACAACCAATCATTATTATGGAAAGGAAAAGTAACAAAATATTTATTTCCATTTTTTCTCATTTCTGGTTCAAATATAATTTTTCATAAGAGAGGACTTACCTTTTTTCGTTTCATTGTCATTTTTTGTGGATGGGACCCCCGCTTCGGCTTTGGCTATTTCTTCATTTTGTGGTAGTTCGCGAGGTAATTCTCTTTAGTTTTTAGAAAAAAACCCAACAGAGATTGTTGAGTAGTACGTTTCATAGCGTTTTTAAAGACTGCGTTTATTTTAATTCAGTAACTACTCACACGTGCACACAAATAAGCAGTTAGAAAACAAGACTGCGCAATACGAAAAGACACATAAGAAGGCGCGATCGGGCATCGGGCTCCGTTTGTAGGAAAAGGGTGGTCATGTGGTAGAAGTCTTTCGCTAGCTCATAAATCCACCCACGAAAGTATATACTCTATGTCTATGGAAAAGAGAGATTTATCTCTTTGAATCATTAATGAAGTGAAAATCATGAATATGAATCATGAGTCTTTAATCACTATGAAGAGCTCTGGCGCCTGTGCTTGACTGTGCGCAAGATTTGAAAATATAGGTTAATAAAAAAAAATTGATGTTCAGGCCAAGGGGGGGGTCCGGACCCCCTAAACCCCCCCCTTATATACGTCCATGATTGGGGAAAAGATACCTTAAACATACCCTTTATCTATGATTAAATGCTTCCATTACGACAACGAGTATAATTTGGTGTTGTAATTTATAGCTTTCTGGGAAGAATCCAATAGAAATTGATTTATAACACAGCTTATAAGAAATCATGGTTGTTTTCTGACGCATCTTATAAGGCAATTTAGTCATTTTTGTCTAATATCGAAGTGGAAGTATAACTGTTTTATGAGCTATCATAGTCGGGGAAGCTAGCCTGAAGGTGAATAGATTCCAATATTTTGCTGATCTTTTCACTTGAATGAAATGATAAAAAAAAGGTGTGTGTGAACTCCAGTTTGTTCATAGCAATTAGGGAAAATAACATGTTTAATATAGGGAATTTATAATAATTATTGAAGCTTTTTTTAATAAATGGAAGTGACCTTCAGATGGAAAAACTTTCATTATGCCTTTTGTAGGAAAAGGATGGTATGTTAAATTCTAAAAATGCCGACCACAAACACCAATTAATTATAAATCGTTTATTAAATATTATTATGCTAATTTCAGTATTTTTTTAAAATTAGCCACTTAAAATTCCGCCGTTACAGCTTAATTATAGAACCACCAGTGAGAAAGTGTCAATATCCAATTCTTCTCAATTTGCATATAATTTTAACAACCACCCGTTTGACTTTAAATTAAATTTTTATTAGTTTTCATTCATGATAATTAATGAAACTCTATATGGGGCCATGTTTTGTCGTCATTATCGTATGTAAAGCAAGTAATTCAGCGTCTGTCATCCGTCTCTTTGGTTGATGTGTTTGCATGAGGATCAAGATTTTTATAATTTGCGACTTACTTTTTATGGCATTATTCACAGCTTCTTAGCCAGAGGTTAACCATTGGTTAAAGAAGGATTCCACCAATCAGTGTCAGCAAAAAGCACCTTTTCTCTCTTTAGCTGCTCGTTTAACCAATGGTTAAGTGGCTGTGAATAATGTCATTTAAAGGAAATATTCTCAAGCTGAACTTACAGAAATAGACAACATTTTTTAAGAGGATAGTAGATGACTCAAAACACTTACTATGAAAAAAAATTAGCTGCGGGATTACAGTAGAAAAGCTGTAAAAAGATTCTTAAATGAAGACCTATGGGGAAGAATGGTTTGTCCATTTGAGCTCATCTTTAGTATAGGTTGTCGGTCGCCATGTTTGATCACAGCTTAAACTTTTGGCCAGACGCCAAACTCGCTAACTCGTGTTTGTTTCGCAGCAGCCAATGAAATAATCGGAACATTTTTTCGTTATAAAAGAAAAACTAATCATGGTAGAAGTACAATATTTTACACACATATACAATTATTTTTTACTAAAAGATTGTCGTTTCGTTTTTTAAAAAATTCGAATTAGTTTTAGAATTATTAAGATTCAAAGTTTCAATTTTTTCCCTTTAATCCAGTTTGCCGGGTCTAAAGTTTAAGCTGTAGTCAAACATGGTTACCGTCAACCTATACTTAGGATGTGTTGAAATGGACAAAAACCATTCTTCCCCAGAAGTCTTCAAATATCATAATTTTTAACGCCAAATTCAAATTTAACAGGCGAGGAATGCAGAAAAAGCGCCAAATGATGCTTAAATGAACTGGCTACGTTTTCTCTGAAGAGTTTAAATAAGCGAATCAAAAGAGGCCCATTAAATGCCCCCATGTGGTGCTTAACTGTTTGGGTTTGACAACTCAGATCCCGATTTTCAAAATTGATTTACTCCTCTCCTAATGAAATTCCACCGCATTTTTTCCACAGAAAGTGTTTTGAGTCATCATCTTATGCTGGTAAAATATTCATTCATTTCTGTACGTTTAGATTGGGAACGTTGAACGTTTCCTTGTAAGCAAAAGTTTAAATATTCAAACCACTTCAAAAAAGATCCACACATGAATGAAAAAAAAACCTAGAAACAACCATCTACCTTCGACTCCTCAATCCCCACTAACTCAAACTCCAGTTTCTTCACATTCGAGATAACCACTGTCATCACTTCCAACCCTTCGGAGACACAAACCTAAGGACAAACCCATCACCCAAGAAGACAGGCGACAGACATCGGATCACTCGCATTGCTTACACGCGATCATTGAGGACAAAACGGCCTCAGGCGTCCGATTTGGGATTCAAATTGTAGACAGATCTCTTGTTTTGTCGGCTTCGAAAAAGTAGGTGGAGGATGATGATTAGGGAGGGGAATAGAAATTGCCGTCACGTACTCGGCTTAGTGACTTTTGTCTGATCAGTGAAAGGGTCTTTTTGTGCCTTTTTTTCTAGAGGGGCGTCGAACTTTGTTTTGGAATAAATGAGAAAGCTGTGGATGTTTCGTGTTTTCTGACTCAATTTCCCTATTTTTACCCACGTTAATTAAGCGAAATAATCTATTATTGCAAGGTGGTTAGGAAGAATTTTCTGATCTTAGCAATTTCTGGTTACGCTTGCCTCTAGATTTCACTCAATTTCTGATAGTTTCCTCTGTTATTGCAAAGTTAAAAACTAAGTACTAGCAAGACTTAGACTAGGTTATAAGAAAAATGAAAGGAGAATTCACCATTTATCGATGGTTAAGCGGACAATAAGTGTAAATAGGTCGATAAGTTCGGACAATAAGTGGTCCTAGGAATGCCACTGTCATTCCAGCAGATGAGTGGAGGACTAATCAATGGTCACCGCAGTTATAGTCGGCTAGACTAGTACTTGCCCTCCACTATCTTGCATTACCATCCTATACCGTGCTGATGAGTCCTAACAAGGACGAAACCGGTCCATGGTTGGAGGTAACGCTTGAGAGTTGTGAAACTACACTTAGGTTATAAGACTTAGGTTAAAGGAAATGGTTGAGGTCCAAAAATGTTCGTATCGTCGTAAATTCTCAAATTTTAAAGAGGTGAAAAAAATTGGTTTCCTTCAATCATCACAACCTCATTTAGCATGAAAAGAAATAGAAAAGTTCGAATTGATAAAGAATTTTATAAATAAACCAGTTGGTTCAACTTTGGGGGGGTGTTGTGGCACCCCATAGTTCCTCCTTCTGGATTCACTCCTGAAGGAGATAAATTCAAGCCCTTCTTGCTATAAGGTTTAAGGGTCCCACTAACAACAATTCAAAGTCGAAATTCATTCAGCTCTACTTTTTAGACACTACTTTTATGAACTCCACTTGTATTTTAGGCTAACGTCAGCCTTATATCGCTTTTCCACTATAAATTGAATGGTTTTCTTAACTTTTTCAAAATAATGTCACTTAAGTAATAAATGATAAATAAAAAATAAATGATACAACAAAGTATCTTGTCATAATTTCTTAGGCCAGTTATTTACATGGGTAAGAGTGCATTGCAATATATTAACACTCATGTAACCTATCTCCTTACATGCATTCCTTAAGGTTCTATTATACAATTCAATTAAACAATTAACATTCAATTAAAGTTATGAAAAAATTTAACTACCCCTAGGACTTTATTAGTCATGTTTTTGTGATGACTAAAACTTACTTTTATAAACCTTGGCCTAAATAATACTCAAGCACTTTTAATTTTCATTTATCAGATTATGAAAATCAGACAAGGAAACCTTTTAAAGAATTAGATGCAATCGAAACGATCACGAACTGATACTTGCAGATAAGACTTTGATTCACGTATATTTTCACTGGTTATAAGTCGGAAAACCCCCATGTGTTCTATTATAGTCGCAAGGGAAAACAGGTTTAAATGTTTTACTATCGTACCGTATACGGTAGATCAAACTTCAAGGATAATCAGCATCACAGAGAAAGAATGTAATTTGATTTTAAGTGATAATGAAGATTTTATTAATGTTATTTCAGGTTACTTCCAATTTTGAATAATTTATGTAGTAATAATTTGGGAATACAAAATTGTGTGTGTTCTTGAAGTTATAATTTTAACTCTAGATAGAAAAATTTAGTCTTTTAACGAAATAATCTGCATTTACTACAGGTTTCCCATAACACAACTTTCAATATGTGTAATAATGGTGTTAATTAGTTGAATCAATGTTGAAAAAATAAGTTTAAAGTTATCAGTTCAATCTTTTCCAGTAATTAAGGAATTCCTATTAATTTGTAGATAAAAACTAAATTAAAGATACAATTTGGAGGTCTGACAAAAGAACAATAAGGAGGGTACAATAAGAAGGGTAGATAAATGATAAAAACCTTAAATAATGACAGAAAATCACTAATATGCTAACAAGAAACAAAAAATATGATAAAATTACATATAAAACGATGAAGTAATTTTATTATTTAAACTTGATGCTGTGTCACTTCATTTCTCAACTTCTAAGATGAATAAAATCAATTTCAACTAACCGTATGAATGAATACAGACCACTTTCTGTGATGTTTTAACTCCTGAAGCATACACAGTTTAAAATAGTGTTTTGCCCAGGGTTGGAAAAAACATGTAAAAAACATGTCTTATTGGTTTTAAACGTGTTTTTTTGTTTAAAACATGTTTTATTTGTTTTTTTACCCTTGACAAAGAAATGCTAAGAAAACCCATGATTTTAAAAAATTTATATTAGATTTTTCAAATTGGAATATTAATAAAGCTATAATTTTAAATACACCGCAAACAGTTCGTTCATTAAAATGATTTTGTATGTTTTCTTCACAACATCGTGCTCTTTATCAAGTAATGTACTGCATATGTCATGACAATTTGGTGGTTTGTACCCAAGTCTTATACTTGACATCGTCTTTTTAAGCTCTGAGTGATCCACACTTGAAAATGGTTAATTTGTTGCCTAAATAAAGGGAGCAACTTGCTAAAAAATATATGTGTTTTAAACAAGGGTTTTTTTATTTGTTTTAAACGTAACAACCCTGGTTTTGCCTTCTTAAAAGTTCATAGTCTAATTATTTGAGTTACTTTAAATAAAAGAACATGTTTGAAAAAGTAAAATCATCCAACTACCCAAATGGTTATTTCTGAAATTACCAAACGGAAAAAAACAGAGACTAGACATCCTCTAATTATTTTTCAAAAGACAGACAGCACAGCAGACCTGTTTGTCTGTCTAATCCTAATCACGTTTCCCAACCACATTTGAGGGGGCACTTCCAAAAAATTCCTAACGATTATAAGTTTCATTAGCAACCTCCCCAAAAACAGTTTTCCCAACTAAATGCGAAATGCATTTATAATTAGGAAAGATTAAATGCAATTCTCTATCAGGTGTAAAGTAATAGCTAATACTAATTTGCGAGCGGAAACTAACAAAAAGGATATGTTGTTTCTATTTCTCTAACTATAAAAAAATGTAGCCTCCAGTAGTTGTTTCTAGATATACAATTACAACTGATTTGCATTCACCATGACACATGAAATGCAATTAAATAAAAGGCGGTAAACTATCATTACAGCATTTCTGACAGAAATGGTGGTCCTCGGATGGAAAGATATCTAACTGAACGTAATTAAATATATATGAAAAACGACGATGAAATCTCTGAGAGCTAATACAAATTCGAATAACGCATTTTAAAATAAATGAATCTTAATACACATGCTTAAAAAACTCATTTCATCTTCAAAGCAATCGGTAATTTTTAAAGCAATTGTACAAAATTTGTTATCATGCTAGAACTAATTGAAAGTTAGTATAAAGAAAGGAAAAATGGTAGATTTCAGATTGAGAAAAGAAGTACTAATTTATTTAATCATAAAAATGAGAGGCTTTGGTCAGTTTTATCAAATTAGAATCTAAAGAAACCACCAGGAAATACAACTTGTAGTTGTTAGTTTTAAGTATTACATACGAGATCATAGCAAGAAAAACGCTTTTCTTCAATGAAGAGTTATTAAGAAAGCTATAATTTTCAGAAAATTAATACTTGTAGGATTTAATACTGTACTTTAAGACAGTATGACTCAGAAATTCATTCAAAATAGTTGTTACTTTTAAATTTTAAATACAGGTTACATGAAATATTAACACAATTTTCTGCTTATTAAATAGAGACAAAAAAAGGTATAGCATATGTTTTTTAAGCATATCATGTTCATGACACCTATTTAATTCCACTCTGAACCACCCAAGCAAATACAAACGAACTTGATTAACAAGCACGATGTGACCGCCGCATTTTGTTCACTGATAAATAGTTTTCTAAGTAACCGGGTTTTGAAACGTTTACTTTTAGGTAGGTTTTTAACTCACTAATCTCATATATTTAAACTAGATCCTAAACATTAAAAATAATATTTTCCGTATAGTACGATTCAGTAAAGAAATTACTGGTTTCTTTATCTGGGTTTCGTTTGTTATAAATAAATTTTTTCACCCACGTTTAACATAACCAAATAGTTCTCATCCACTCGCTAAAATCTAGTTCTCGCTGTAGATGAAGTTCGATATAAGCGAGTTCCATTGCATGTAAAAACAGAAAAACTTTCCATCCAACTTTAGGAATGCCCAAACCGAGTACGCCGTGAAATTGACCGTGAGATATCTTTTTAGCACAAAAAAGTTTATCAGATTTTTGATATAGGGAAAAACTTGTCCATGCTAAAACAAATTATGTCCTTACGAGGACCAGCTATGAACACATTTCAGTAAGTGCATACAGAACGAAGGATCACCCTCATTCCTCTAGCTCTATGATTAAAAAAATCAAACTTACCAACATAATTCATAGCATATTACATGCCTTCAGCTGAGTCCAGACCCTGTAGAGAAGAATCCCAAATACCTCCAAAGCAAGTCTCGTCACCACAGAACAGCAGCGCACTAAAGTTCTTAAATAACAGTTTCACAATCCCCCCCAAAAAAACTCACTAGTTCTTAAATAACAGTTCTCAGTGCACAAAAAATCCTTTCAAAAAGTACGATTTCATCCACCACCAGCAAACTAACCGGTGACGCAAAATTTTCAAGAAGAGTTCAATGACACAGCACCAAGCTATTAGTTCAGCCCCACTGTTCAACCTTACTGTGTAAGTTCACACTAAAAACCAATTTTAGAAGTCACACTTGGTATAGTAGGGACATTTGCTAGACCAACAATGGCCGCTTAGTCCTCTTTTTCCGAATTCCCACTTATCAGTTATTCTCGAAGCACCACTGACGACTCTCCATGCAGAATCCACACCCTCGGACCATCAATCACCCACATAAGTTCTCAACAAAGGGAATAGATATCCAAAGGAGATGGATCTTGAAAAACCATCCACAGGAAGTAAGCATACCAAGGCGTCACTCAAAGGGGATGTCCAACCTAATTAATTAACAATCCCAAAACGGACGACACTCGGACGGTGGTCACCACCTTTCGGCACCGACTGGGGGAGGTTCGGTCAGCGAGCTGGCGAGAGCGCGAAAAGAGAGAAGGCCAGTTTCTTTTCTCTCCGCTTCGCAAGAGAGTCCTGCCCCAATTCTATCGAAGGTGAATCGGTAGGAGTGGACCGACCGTTAGGCCAATGATAGGGCTCGGGTCCGACCCTGCCCAGCAGATTAAAAACACGCGTTCGGCTTTCTTTTTGCCGCGCCGCACACCGGTATTGTCTTCTTGAGGAAGGAAGGAAGGAGGTGTTAGGAAACGACAAACGGCTATTGCCGACTTGTCGCACTCTCGCGAGCCTTGCAGCTCAGGTCGAAATCGACGGAAGCGTTTTTGCAATAGGTATTTCCGATTTCTCCTGGATGGTTTTCGATAGAAACTACCTACATAAGGTCTATGTCAGACGTTGATAAAACTTTTTAGTAGGACCCCTTTTAAAAGGTCAATTACAAGGACCTCTAAATCTCTAGTGCTCGACGAAGACCAAAATGCTCTAAGAATGGTCATTTGGGGCCCCTCATACTTTAGGGAAAAAATGGCTGCTATGTAGAGTTTTGACAAATATTATCTAGTCAAGTATTTTCTATCGTATGGTCTATGCTTTACCGAGAGACATTTTAGTACACTCTTAAAACGACAGTTTCAAAACTGAGTAAAAATTACTCAAACTAGCTCCGAATCAAATTTACTCAAATTTGAAAACATGAATTAACTCATTTCTAAAAATGTGCAGATACCTAAAAATGAAACTTCTTGACGTCACGTCATAGTGACTATCGTCGCACTCATTCATGAGGATGCCATGCACTACGCAAGAATTTTTATTTTTGAGTATCTGCTCATTTTTAGAAATGAGTATATTTATGTTTTCAAATTTGAGCAAATTCGATTCGGAGCCAGTTTGAGTAATTTTTACTCAGTTTTGAAACTGTCGTTTTAAGAGAGTAACGAAAGGGGAACAATTAGAAAATAAATTCAGAAGGAAATCATATGACAACCTTGAAAGGAAGTTTTTTAAAATGTTCGGTGTAAAGTGTAAATAATTTGGAAATTCGATCATTGCATTAAAAACAACCGAAACACTTGCTTCTTATGATAAAAGTTTTCTTCCGGGTTTGTTCTTATACTTGCTTCTTATGTTTGGTTGTTTTCCTAGCCTTGCCGATCGGAAACGAGTGGAAGGCGGGCTTCCTTGCCGATCTCCTCTTGATGTACTAAAAATAACACTAAGCATGCTGTGGTGATATGCAGAGAAAAAGAATTTTAGTTTTTTTTTCAAAATTCATATGGGAGAAAAAATCGTTGGCGGCCAAACCCAAAACATACAATTTTCAAAGTTTCTAGGAATGGAATGCTAATAATAAAATATTCTACGGCGAAGAATAAAGGTTTGTAAACCTAATGAGTGAAGGATCCCTTTTCAGGAGAAACTATAAAAATATAAGCGTAAAAATATAAACGCAAATGATCTCTCAGATCTAGGTCATTTAATGAGAAGAGAAGAGAGGAATGTACCATGTGCGCTATATACAAAGTATTGTATAGTACAAAGAAAAAAGGTAGGTGTAAACAGTATAGAAAAATTATCTTTCTCACTTTTAAATTAACAAACAGATATGAAGAAGAAATATATTTTTTCTAAAAACAAAAATGTCCTTATTTTAAAAGATATTGATAAACAGATCAACACATTTAGACCATAATTCAATAACACAAAATTGATAGCTAAACGGTTCGTTTTTACCCTCAATCGGTACTATTTTCGCATGTTAAACTTAAGTATAGTTAAGCGCATAAAACAACGAGTACTTCACGACTAAGCTGTTAACACGAGGTTAAAACTCATCGTCCAAATGGATCAACGAAAAAAATGTTTAACAACTTCGTCCGCAAAACACAAAATAAAGAAACCATAGAGCATAATTCCGGAATTCGAAAGGAGTTCTTCATCAGTACGAATTCCTCTAAGGATATTGGTACGGCATCCTGTTCGAGCGGGCAATATTTTTATAAGGATCAACTGGGTCAATGCAAATATAATTCTTATCCAAGCACTCAAACGGTTCCAGTTTACGGAGGTGTCCATTTGAAATGTTTATTATTGCGCGGAGCCTCCTATGGGTGTGTGTGCCGAGCAGAAATTGCTTTTCGATTGTGTTAGAGTTTTCCATTTTCATCGCACAATGCCGACTCCCTTATATGACCCATTGTGTTCCGAGCAGGGATGGGATTGAGAGTTTAATTGTGATTTTACGTTCAATTCCGGAGCACCTAAAAGTCGAGTTTTGTTGGTTATCATATTTCGGAAAATGGGGATTTTTTTAATCGAGGAAATGTTTAATATTGTTGAGTTGAGTTGGCATGTGTTAATTGCTGCAGGTATCAACCCGGCTTCGACACTATTGTTCCTCTGTTATGTTTTCTTACGTTTTAATGGAATCAACTGTAATCAGGAATTTTTCAAGAGTTTAATATTGTGGTCAGCTCTTAAAAAAAAACTTTTGATGCAAGAATGTTAGGATTTCTCCAATTTTTTTATTTCATTTAATTGAGATACTGCGGTCCGTTTAAAACCAAAGGAAATAAAAGAAAAGTAAACTAGGACCTTCAATAAACACTATCCTTATCCTAGCTCTTCTTATGCAACGAATCATATTAATTCAACCTCACCATTTAAACTCGGATTTTAACTAATCGAATACCGCCAGTGAACTCCAAAATAATACGAGAACGAAGAAAATTAAATAATCTAAGTTCTTCTTTCATCTAAGTTGTAAAAATGTTTTTAAGACAAGACAAGAAAAAAAAACATGAACTTTAAAGACAAAAAGCCACCGTGGGAAATGACACTGAACCATAAACAGATGTAGGAATAAAGATTATAACGTATAGTTTCTTCGTTATATTTTTTACGTGCTCATAGTTGTAAGATGGTTTAAAAACATAATAAATTAATAAAATTATGACCCCAAGTTCAATTAGATCAAAATATACATTCTTAAAAACCGAATGAAACAATCATTTTCATTTTCGGAAATACATGATAAAAATACAAAACCATGAACGAAATACGAGATAAATCATTAAAAAGACAATAAAATCAGACAACTATAAAATTGGAACTTGCTAACGCGTCTAAAGAACATACATTGTAAAGGAATAACAAGGTGTGAAGACCATAAACATTTCAAACAATCCTATCAAAGAACATTTAGTTCTTTTAAAAAACTATGGGACGGACAAAAAGGATAGCTACACCCTAACTTTGAATACCAGACCACTGTTAAGTTTACTAGCAGAAGTCAGCATTAAAACTGTGTATGGCTAGCTATTATGGCAAGTGGCCAATCCTTTGAGTGCCAACAAATGGTCTGGGTCGTTAAACCAAGCTAGTTAAAGCAATGGGATTAGGGTCCATTCAAATTACCTTTTGTTTAACAGTTATGCAAATAGGAACTGAAAGTATACAGTGAAAACGATAAAAACAAATTGTATGTAATCCTTTAGGTGGTTGCTAGCTACTGTTTGGAGTCAAAATACTCATAATCTGAGATTTTATGATACACAACAGGTTTAATAGGGTGTTTTGAAATATGGTTATGATGGAAGCTACCGCTGTGGCTAATAAACTCAATCGGATTTAATAATTCGTTTTTACCTTTATAGCGAAAGGATAGTTGGTGGCTTTTAATACTTTAATGTGCTACAGATCGACTTTTAACACTTAGAACTAAATAAACCAATTTTGAATTATCTTTTTACAAGCTTTAAAAATATCAAATATATAATTTGTGTGCAAACTGTGTGCACATACTTTTATTAAATTAGAATGAAAAGCATTTTTACATTCATAGTTACTATAATGTGCTTGTCTTTTCTTTAGTTTAACTAAAACAGTGGATCCCAACTTATTAAGGTCCACGGCCATTTAGCTCAAAATTTTATGGACCACCCTAAAACCCTTCATCTTCATGAAATTGTAAAATGAAAGTTTATATTCCCTAAAGCATGAAAACTTATGTATTTTGTTCTGAATTATAATTATTTTAAGAAAAAATCCATTTCATCTTACGATACACTAATTTCAGCTCATTTTAGGATTTAACAAATAAGGAAAACAACAGTATATAATATATGTACAGTACACCCTTTTTACGTTACTAATTTCAACTTTTAAATACTTTTAACATTGGAATAATAAAAACATTCAACAGTAAAAACCTAAAGGCCCTTAAGCCCGTAATTTTTGTACTTTTAACAGCCTTATTCATTCCTTTCTAAGTACTAATATATACCTAAGTAACTCAAAGGCGTGGCACGCCTCAGGTGCTTTAAGAAATATGATTCAAAAGGAGAATCTTGAGAAGCAAATGATAAAAACTGATGTTGCAATTAAAATGTGTCAACATCATAAAATTACCATTTTAAGAATAAACAATAAATCTAATTAAACTTTTAATTTAAACTTTAAATTAGTAAAACCACTGTCAGTACCCCCAAGTACTCTAACTGCATGAAACCTTTCACCAACCTAATTTATTCATTAATAACTTTTAATTACTCCATACCTTAAAGAAATACGTATTCAAAAAACGCAGATTAAAAATACTGATATACTCAAATACACCGTATAGCGAAAAACAACCTTGTCAACTCTGAGCCAAGAGGAATGGTCAAATAGTTAACAAGTGAATGAATAATTAATAGAAATAACTATCACATAATCAATTAACTATTAACATATTGTCACCGTGAAATGATGAATGAATTTCTCAAATTAACTGCTGTCAACCGGGCATTCTTGCGTTTAGGTGAATGATATAATTCATTACAAACTGAGCTCCAAAAACAAAACCTTAATTGAAAAGGCCATCCTAACACCTGAGATGTGTCAAAGCTCTTGTAATTACTTTTATACACAACTTAAGGTACTCCATGGGAGGTCTGCAATACATCACAACCAAATATTAAGCATCCCAGTTTGCAGGATTAAATTATTATTTTTTCTATTGTTAATGAGCTGTAACGAATACTTTCATTTTAAGAAGTCTCAACTTCTGAAATTGAATAACGTACAGACCATTTTATCCTGACCGTTCCTCACATAAAAAATCCAATGATCCCCCATTTAAGCAGGTTATATTATCTTGTTTATATTTCTGTAATTTATTGTTACAATTTAATTGATAGATAGTCATTAGTTTTATCACAATAAAAAGACGCAACTAATTTAACATTTACTAACTTAGCGAAGTTATTAGTTAGTATAGTTATAGAGTTCATCTTCATCAAAACCTTATTTATAATTCCTCATGGGGATTCTGAATATATAAAGGATTTTTCTCCAGTTTAAACCTGCACAACTTAAACTGGGATGTAAGCCAAAATATGCCTTTTTAACTTGCAAAAACTACATGGTCCGATGACAAAGGCCCAAAAGAAAAATCAAAATTATCTCCATAGCTTACTCCTAACATGGAGAAGTTAAAATTTTAAAAATAAAAATGAGAAAAAAAATAATTACATATTTGTATAATGTATAAAGCATACTTTATAAAGTTGGGTACCGTAAAATGGGGTTACTTTGGCCCTTACGGGTAACTTTGGCCCAAGCATCGAAAAGTGTTTCAAAGTGATAAATATGTATGAAAAAATAATTTTATCACCTAATTACTGCTAGAGCCCACAGGTGGCATTGTTGTCAGACTGTTTGCAAAGGGTCGTCTTAAAATTCCGAAATTTGCGATCACTGGAATGTTTTAAGCATCGATACCTCTAAAACGCTACTTTTTGTCGTCTTCCTACTTTTCTATAGACATACTCATAAAAAATTGATTCAAAGCAGGTAAGTCATATTTTTGGATTCATTGTTAAGCGTTTTAACATGTTTTAATGTCATAATTTAAATTTGTTTTGTGGTTTCCTGTGCATTGCGTTTTTACTACGTTGGGGTAACTTTGGCCCACGATTTGGGGTTACTTTGGCCCAATGGCCATTGGGCCAAAGTTAACCTGAAACATTAAGACAATGTGGGCCAAAGTTAGCCTGAATAATGTTTTTCCAATGGCGAAACGTGCATGTAATCCCATTTGTAACTTGCATCCCATTTGTAACTTGAAAATAAAATCAATGGTACATCGAAAAGGTTCACATTTATGGATTTTCACCTAACTAAGCTTTAGAAAACGTTGGTTTGGTAATATATTATTAATGGGCAATATACCTATCGCTGGGAATTGTTTAAAATTGTTTATAGCTATCAAAACACTGATTTTTTATGATTTTTAAGGGTTGGGCCAAAGTAACCCCAAGTCAGGGTAACTTTGGCCCAAATTTTCAAAAAAATATTAAAAATATATTAATTGTGCAAAAAAAAACTTTAAAAGGTTTATATCATATTTAACGGTGCTAAAAATAATATGAACCTCTCAAACAATCATATTTTATTTGGTTAATAACTTTAATTTGCTTTTAAAGTGAAAAAACACTCCATTTGGGCCAAAGTAACCCCATTTTACGGTAATAATAACTATAATTTTGTTATATGACTCGGGTTTTTGTAAAACTTCTAAAAGCTGCCTACTCTCTTGTAATTTAGTGAAATAAAATTTTTAACATTTCCTTTCGTAAACTGTTTTAAACTTAAAAGATTCGCAAAAAAAATTATCTTTCTAAAATTTATTAATCTTTCAATTTTAGAATCAACTAAGATAATGAAGAAGTTTTATGATATTTACAAATAAGAAGTCAATTTTGAATGATTTTCCTCCTCTTTCTACCTATGCGAATGCCCTTAAATATGAAATCGAGGAATTAATAATGCTTTAGTCGTCCTGTTACCCGCTGTTGTATTAAATAAGCATTAAAACCTCCATGATTGAAA
Organism: Tetragnatha versicolor; assembly: GCA_024610705.1. NCBI lineage: Eukaryota > Metazoa > Arthropoda > Arachnida > Araneae > Tetragnathidae > Tetragnatha > Tetragnatha versicolor. The sequence continues at coordinate 20,797,224 of JANDEH010000011.1, read as the reverse complement.
CCCTATATTTTTTGTTAACCCTATTTTTGTAAACCCTATATATGTTTTTTTTTCAACATCCAATTAGTTTTAATAGTGAATCATTAATTTAAATATCGAATATAATCGCTGAATTAAGTGAAGGACGGATAGGAATCTAAATACGAATTGGCTTGAGCGCATGCTCTCCAAACAATCACAATGCGTCGACTACAACCAATGGTCTGAATAAATTATAAAATCGGATATTAATGTTGACAAATTGATACGGGGAAATAAGCAGGTGTACGAAAGAAACCAAGCCCCAAAAGCTGTCAAACTACACAGGAGTTAAATATATGTGAATTTTCAAATGAATATTTTCAAATTTTTGAAGGATGGTTAAATATACGATGATTTATAATAAACCCATTCAAAAGTGACGCTATTTGTTTGAAAAACGTTACTGATCCGCTTTCGATAAGAAATTTACAGACGAGGAGGGAATATGAAATCGCGTATGCCAGAGGTGGTTTATTTTTCGCGCATTTCCATTACCTATTTATCAAAAGCGGTATTTGGCGTACATCTTGATCAGCACAAAAAAGAAAGCCTTTTTAGATTCGACGTGCATTCCGTTTGGGTATGAAAAGAAAAGACTGGAAAGAGAAATTGTTGTGTGACCGACCTTTCATTCAATATAGTAAAATATAAATATTTTCATAATGTAATCATTTTTAGGGGGGATCAGATCGTCTTATGAAAGTAAGAAACATTTCAGTGGTTTAAAAAAACGATAATACGATGGTGATTGCCTATTTAGATACAACTAATCGCCCAATTATTTCAACACATTAAAACTTATGAACGAAACTATAAAATAAATTATTAGTTTGAAACACCGGTTATAATCAAACTTCAGAAAACACATTTTTAGAAAAGCTGTATAGAATAATTGATAAACTCCAATATAGCTTTCATCTCTTTTCACCCTCAAATTGCAGAAAGTTACTTTAGTAAGCTGAGGATTAGTTGGTTGGTTGGTTGGTTGGTTTACATAGAAGGTGGACATGGTTTACATGAAAGACATACAGCACAGTATTTAACTACACAACTAAAAGACAGGGAGGGGATATTACAATTTTGTATTTGAAAATTTACTATTTTACAACTTTTTAGTCTATAAATATGATACTGATCTTTAGTTGGGGCACTTACTCGTATATCCTGTCTTTTAACAAATCCCAAACTATATTTAGGTAGAAAGTTAGCCTTGTGATTTTAATAATCCAGCATTTTCAATCACCCAAAAATTAAATTTTTCATTGGAAATTTTTTTCACTGGTATCTATTCAATAAAAAATCAATATAAATTCTACTTCAAGGCGACATTTTACATTGAGGAAATGCTCCACCTATACTATATTCATTTTGAATATAGGTGCGCCTAAAAATATTTCCTTCCCCCACCACCGATCGGTAACCATAGCAACTATCCTCGTCAAAGTGACGAAAAAGGCTGCGCGAAGAGTCTAGCAAAGGGGAAAGCATTATTTCTCAGGCGCCAATTCTAAATGAACAGAGTAAAAACGGCAGAACTAATCTACACGCAAATCTGACTCCATCAGTTCTCTCACCATCAGATCACTAGAACAAATCACAAGCTCTTCCAACCTCTGAACATTCTTTTAAAAGAGCAGAACAAAAGACACACAATACCCCCAAAAAAAGGAAGAGTCTTCAGGTAAGCCGAGTGAAACAGAGCGTCGTCGAAAGCGATATAAAGAGTCAAGGAAAAAAGGCGAGAATGGGCGGGGAACCCTGAAAAACTTAGTAATGATGGCGCTAATTACAACCCACAGCCTTTTCACAACTACGGGTAATCTCATAAACAGATTCTTTCAGTTTCTTTGCAAATAAAAAAAATTGCCGTGAATAAATAAATATCTACCCGCGCCGAATGTGGAACAAGTTGCCGGGTTATTTACTCCGCAGACGATAATAATAATTTAATTCATTTTTTCCCGCGCGCCGGTGTGAGAGAAGAGGAATGTCCTTCCTTTTTTCGAATGCCCAAAGGACTATGTACTTAAATCGAGAATCAGAGCTTCAAAACACACTTCTTGGCGCTTCGTTTTTCTTTCTTTTCCTCCTATCGTCCCCTCCCATCTCGAGTTGAGTTGTCCCCAGGAGGGATGGGTGGAATGATTTGGGTTCTCGACTGTGGTGCTCCATTTGGGGGTCGAAGTGGGAAGATCTGATCGAGAGAGTTGTCGTGTAATTGGTTCTTTTTTCTGACAATCTCTTTCAAGTCTGTTCCGATTGACAACCGTTCAATGATAGGCGATATCAAGGAAAGGGAGATAGTAAAAGTATTAATTTACACTTGCGTTGTTTTTATCATTGGTTGAGTAAATGAGATTTTTCTATGATGCAATGTAAGAGAGGCATAAATAAATTAATCAATTAACTCTAAATAAATTATACTGTTGAAAGGTTTTAATAAGAATTATTATTTCTACTTAACACATAAGACTAAACAAGTAAAAGAAACAAATGGGGCACATTGACATTCCAAACATACAATTCTGACACGCATCAATTAAGAAATTTTAAATTTAGGAGACAAGATTATGTAAAATCGTACAACGTATAGTCAACACATTTGACTAAAAATTTCTATCGTACTCTTTAAAATGAATAATTAATACGATCGCCCACCACAATGAGAACTAAAACATTTATTTTGAAAAACAAAAGCACTCTTTTCAAATTATAGTAATTCGATTAACCAGGAATATTAAATCCAAGCAGATTGGGAAAGAACAGTATTACCTTATTTTCAGAGGTAAACCGCTTTTGAGTTAGCCTATTTCCTATTGATTTTATCCTTTGTATGAGACAACTATCAATTGGTAGTTAAAAATCCAATTTACTGGATCATAATATAGGGAAAGAAACCAAAATAATTTGTAATTTGTACACGTACAGGTTCATTTTAAAATTGACACACGGTTCAAATCATACATTTAGCAAATTTATTTAGCTGCCTAGCTTTAGTTGTAAAATTTTCCAATTTAATTTATAAAAATATTAATGGCTAGATAAAATTTTAAGCACAAATAAACAGATTATAAGTATTTCATTTATTAATTTGAATGGAAAAAGAGCAGTTTAAGCAGATGAGAAATTTATCTGAAATTAGCTACGCAAGTTTCGACGTTCAAATAACAAGTATACAATTTTTGAAACACCCAGTACATTCAAAACTAATTTCCTGATCGAGACTCATAAAAACCTGTTTGTTATTGCTAACTGTTCCGGAGATTGAAATCGAAAATAATAGTTATAACACCAAACCATGTGAAACATCCTTTCAACTGTTCTCAAAACCATTTCCAAATAAAATGTGATTCTTCATCCTATATATTCCCATCTCCATCCCTCTAATCCTCTTTAACCTTCTCATCCTTATGATATCTTCATCCTCTTTTGGTCCTGTCATCATTTCCATCTATCTCAGATTCTTTATTTCTTTCATCCTTAATCCTCCATCCCATTCATCCTATCCCCTATCTTCGTCCATCTCATCTTCTTCAGCCTTTTCATCTTAATGATTTTCTCATCCACTTAATCCTCTTCCTCTCTCTCGTCATCTCAACCTTTTTCATCCACCCTTCTCCCTTCTATCCTCTTTATTCCTCTCCTAATCCTTCTTCGTTCATTTTTTCTCTGTACATCTCTCTAATCGTCTAATCAGTTTCCTCCTCATCACCCTCTTTCTCTACATCGCTCCAAAAAGCACTGTTCCCAACTATTTTTTTTAAATGTCCATGGGGGAGGAGACTTTGGAGCACATACTCCTACTGTGCACTTCTCCCTTGCCCGCTAGAGCGTCCTTAGCCTCTAAACTAGCTGGCGAGTCTATAAAGGACATCCTTAGGGATAGTCACTGGTGGCCATTGGCCGCCAGGGTTTATGAGGGACATCAAGCCATCGAGGCAAAAGTCTCGGACGCTTGAAGTAAGAAGTAAGTTTTACCCAGGAATTTCCCGGGTATTTTCTAAGGGTTTATCCAATTTTCAAATCCCTCCCGTAATAATTTTTAAAGAAGAACTTTCTTCTTACTTCGAGCGTCCGAAGCTGTTGGCCTCGATGCCCCTCATAGACCCTAGCAGCCAATGACCAAAAACGTCTATCCCTATAAGGATGTCCTTTATGGACTCGCCTCGCCAGCCAGTTTAGAGCTCAAAGACGCTCTGGCGGGCACAGTAGTGCACAGTAGGAGTACAGATAAAGTGCACAGTAGGAGTATGTGCTCCAAAGTTTCCTTCTCCCTGCCGCACATCTCACAAAGAGGGCTGGCCGCCAAACAGAATCCATGAAAGTATTTGTTGGTCACTATGTGGCCCATCCGCGCCCGTGCTGCGAACGATGCCACAGAACGGGGCATATCCTTGAAGATCTTTGGGTCATTTGGGGAGCCCTGGATACTGAAGTACTCCCGTCTATTGGGACAGTCCTTCCATCTCTATATCCAGGACTCGTCCAAAGACCTCCTAACTGCAATCTTACACTGCCCCAAGGTGTAACGACAAAGCGGGGCAGGGCTAAAGTATAGGCGGGTTTTTAAAGAAGAATAGAAGTCAACTTTTTCCATTAGCACGAGAACAAAACTTTTCACTTTTCATTTCCTTAATAGGTTCTACCGGATAAGAGTAAGGGAGATCTTTATACAATTCAATCTCTATTCAATACCTATCCTTGTTGATTCCGAATTGTCCTTGCACAGCATCCCTCAAGAACGAATCTAGAATCCCCCTGTATAACCCATTACAATATAAAAACCACATTCTCGCAGTTAAGGGGCACCGAGAAGACGACCTCTGCAAAACAAAACACTCGTTGAATAATTATAGCTCACGAAATTGGAAAATCGTGGCTGATTAAGCTGAGGTCTGGAGAAGCACGCCCGAACCAATAATAATAATAATAATAATAATAGGATTACCTCCAATTCCATTCAATCGGTTTATTTGTTTGAACAAGGGAAGGAATAAGACGAGCAGCGACTTGGAAATCTGTGAGTTCCTTTAATGGTCGTCATTAACCCGTTCTGTTCTAGCCGCTCTAAATTTTCCATAGGATTCAATGACAATCCCGGGCGGTATTAGGGTTAAACGCTTTGGGAAGCCCGTGTTTGTTTTTTATTAAGTAAAAGATGTTTAATGTTTTATTTTCTATCCAGTTCTTGAAAGGATGTATCGAAAAATACATGTAAATGGCTGGGATGGGATGGTTTACAGATTATACGCAAACAGCTTCTCTTAACAACGAAACTATAACAGACACAGAAATAAACAAAAATTCTTATGGTGGTCCAATTTTGAACAGCAGATTTACGTTGAGAAAAATACAAATAACACATACTTAACCAGATAAAATAAAAGGAAGGATAATAAAACTGTTAAAAATAGTTTAATGTAACAGATGATCAGGTTATTTGACCATGGTACAAGAATGATTATGCGTACAGATAAAGTACTCAATACCTTATCAATATTAGCAATCCATTTAAATGACGTCCTTTCTCTCGTTAATACAAATTGGTTTTTAAAATCAACATGTTAAATCTTATCGATTTATTTCACTGTTTCTCAGACCACAGAGGGAAAATATGAGCAACACTTTCAAATAAAATAAAACAAATTATACCCCTTTAAATCCTTCTGTTCAAATTATAGGCACGGGTTTCAAGACGATTTTACTTAAATTTCAAATGAAATAAGAGAAAGATATGAGGTTGAAAAGGTGAGAGAAAAGAGGTCGGGATTAAATTCATAATTTTAAAACCAAGTTATTTGGAATTTTTCTGGCGACATTCTTTGTCAAAAATCAAGAATATAAAACAAAATTAAGTACACTAAAAACCTTTAATAATATTAAAAGTAATCTAAATAAGAAGAATTTAGACAAAAGAGTTAGAAATCATAACATTTTTAGGAAAACAATACAAAATGGAAGTTTATCTAGCGGATTCCCTTCTTTAAAAAGGAACAAACCAATTTCAACATTTCTTTCTGCATTACTAGAGCACAAAATTCTATAACAGCTTGTTCAATTTACAAACATAGTAAGGTTTTTTTTCTTTTAAAATGTCTTCTTTCAATTACCAAACGTAACCAAAAATGAGAACTCAAGAGGTCGTTGAATCAACTTTTGTTCTTTCCTAGTAGTTTACTCCAAACAATTGAATTACATTCTTGCAAAGCCATGATCTTCAAACAACATGCATCAATCCAATTCAATGTTTCTAGGTTGTTTACACTGGTAAAAATTTAATACCTAATCATGCGTAGTTTTCAAAGATAACTATTTATAGAATTTTGTTTTTTCAAGGCGAAAATAGCGCTGCGGAAAGGACATGTCAAACAACACATGGCATATCTAGTGGCAGTTAACAAAAACAATTAAGTTCCAAAGAGGTTCATTTTAAAGCAGTTTATATGAGTATTTTTCAATAATACCTACTCCAGACAGTTGTCAAAAATCTTAACCTGTTTGCCGTGAAATAAAGGCAAATTATGTGAAATCATGACAATTGGGTGGATCTTGAGAAATCAATGAAGTGATTCAAAAGAGTTAAAAGTTATATCTTCATGAGAAAAAGTTTATCAGATTAAAACTAGTCTGCGCAGAGGAATGGATACTAAAAACTAACTAACTTCATACTAAACTGTGTGCATTTTATTTATATTTTTGTTTTTTAGCAGTTTTTGCAATAGGTCAGTAAAATTTTATGAACATTTCATAATTTCAAAAAACTATCCAATATTTATATCTTATTGAGGCAAACATTCCCCATGTCCGTTCTTATATTCTATCACACGACTCAAAAATTCATATAATTTTACCGATCTAAACCTCACGGAGGCTTTTTCACTTCTTTATCAATCATATCACCGGCCAAACACATTCCAAGGGCGGCCATCTTTGATCCGCAATTCCCTAACCATCAATATGCCGGCATTTTAATCAGCTCAAAAAGATCCCGACAAGGTCCTTACTATCACGGAAGTTCCTCTCATTCTGGGGCTCCCAACCCGTTCGATCGGTTTAATTGAACGAACGTCACAGGATCAGATGATCAAGCACGAATCGCCTCTCTGAAACGAGGGATATTAGAGCAGAGTGTCACGCTCCCAGCATCCACACCCTCAATTAACAAATAGTCTGGAAGATATTATGAATGTTAATTGTGGGCTTTTTTTATACATATGTAGAAGAGTAGCAAGGTGAGGAGTGCTTTTTTCTAAGCGTTGTTTGGACGTTGCTTGTTAAAAATGAACGACAGAAAATATTTTTTTTAATGTAGAGAGCGTTTGAAGTTTAGCTCCTCATCAGTAACTTTTTCATACGAAAAAAATGGTCTTTTAGAGAGGTGAAGTAATAAATAAGGGTAGGTAAGGGAATAAAGCATTACATAAATAAGTTATACAAGGAAATAAAAAACAACTGTCATACTTTTCATACAGTGACCACCAGTTATCTATTACAGCCCACCATTTATTTGAAACATCAACTCATGCTATGGAAGAAGAGTGTTAACGATATCAAGAAATAATAAGGGAAACTGAACTTATAACCGACCCTATAGCAATACACTTTTATGAAAAGGAAATGAATATCCTATGTAAATATTGGAAATGAGCTATAGGTCAACGATAAAGATCCTCCTCTAAACCAAGGGTGGAGATTTTGTGAGCATAAAAAGCGTAATTGAAATACAAAATCAATATTTCACCGATAAAGTTAACTGGAGAGATTGATATTCATTTAGAAAATTCACAAAAAATATTGCTTCTTCTAATCTACGTTTTAAAATAAATTTTATTCATCTGAAAACTATACTAAGAGCAAGATTTACTTAAAAGTTAAGTATTTTTGACGGTTCAATGAATTGAAAGCTTTAAAATACTTGATATCTCTCGTTAAATCTTCTATAGATTTCGGTAAACATAATTAAGTACAAATCGAATGTATTCAACTTACGAAAACGGCTTAAACTGATGTTTTATCAAAAGAGCAATAACTCTTACTAGAAATCGATTTCTTCTTATCCAGATAGTATTAAAATTCCTAAACAATCATTTGATAACAATAAGTAATGCAAAAGTATAAGGAACTTACACAAATCTTCAAACACCTGGCGATACATTAAGAAATATATAAAAAGGACGATTTCCACTTAAGTGGAAATAATAGCTATGCGCCAATTGAATTTTCTAATAACCACTGAAATAACCTAGTAACCACAGTAGGGACTACAGAAAAACAGCTTGAAATAATTCATTTTCGAAATTCATAACAATAACAAATTACAGAAATTTCATAGAACTGTTTAGCGTATTTACATAAGCCATTTTGTAATTCCAAAATGATTTCATATGTGCCCTATAGCAACTCAAAACGATCTGCAAATTCAAGTTCTATACTCATATCTAGTTTGACCACAGACAGAGGTATACGTTTTGAAGAATTCATTGTTTGCATAGCCCAAAATATGCACTTATCTGTTATTTCCCTCTTTTGCGGATAATTTATTTACTAGAGTCTATGACATTTTGGGAAGGGAATAAATACATTTCAAAGGCCAAATTTTTTAATATTCGGGTTTGTTTAAAAAGTGCACAAATTCACCTAGATTTCGAATAGTCAAAATATTTTGAGTGAAGGCTTAGGTTGAAAATAAGTTTGTACCCAGAAGCCAGGATAACGACCTAAATCGTTATTTTGATCGAAGATAAATAGGGAAATATTAGGCATAAGCAATGATGGATTTGATGGTTTTTGAAATGAGTGTAAGATTCAGCTTCTGCGGATCCATTTTTTTTCAAATATACATACTTTTGAATAGTTCATTATTCTAGTATAAACGTCGCAATATTATCCATCTTTTCAAAAAGCAACATTTAATAATAGTCATATTACTCAATGAAAAAATATTCATCATGGCGTTGTAAACACATAATTATTGTAGTACATGAAAGGACAAAGTTAGAAGTTTGTATTGATTACAAAGTGGCCAATCCTTTTAAAAACATATCTAACCAAAGGCAGGAATCCTTTTTATTCGAGTTTTGTACAATACTTATGTATAATTTTTAATTTATCTCTAAAAAATTTATACCTTTTGTTCGATGTTTCCCACGATTCCATTTGAAGTCATGTTACTATACAACCTGATTATCTGGAAAATTTTCTGTACATTTCATACATAAGAAAAGCAAGCCAGTTAACTCACCTAGAGGGGGAAAAAGAAAAAGTGTTTAGAACCAAAATAACAGAATACATACAGCATGATACAAGAGGGTTTGAATTTTTCCTTTCCCTTAAAACAGTGGTTCCCAACTCAAATATGTCTGCGGACCACGTCACTTAAATTTGAACCTCCGCGGACCTTCTTTATACCTAACTGTATCTTCAAAATTTAAACCTTTTTTTAGTACACTAGGGAGCTACCGCCCCCTGCTCGCTATCGCTCGCCAACCCCCGTTAACTGATGACGCAAACACGTTTGAACAGCTTCGCAATTCCTCACAAAACCCTGCTCACTGCACTTACTCACTTTATAAAACATTCTTAAAACAGGGTTAGTACTTCTCCGTGGTATTCTTTCGAAAATGGTGGATATACATTCAGTAGCGGAAATTTAACAGTTCCTTTATGGTAACATTAATTGGCGGGTCGCCTTATAATTCCAAGAAAATTAACAACAGAGCAATGTAATATTCCTTTACCATTTCCCCAAGGTAATGTTTTTTTCACAGATCCATTAAGAAGCACTGAAACATCTCAGGAATAAATTTAACGTTCTTAAAATTTGTAACTATTTTCATCGATTGGCTGTGAAAAATGTAGTAATTACCGTAAACATCACGAAAATTTAGAATTTTATCTTCATGAGAACAAACAAACGTCGAAGTTGTGTCAGTTTCATAGCAATGACACGAATGTTTAGACTTCAAACATTTTCGATTTTTATCTTAATTTCTAAAACAGTCCCCCGTGTTATCTAGTTGTTTGCGTTTTGGCATTATGAAATAAGGTGTCACATTTTACTTCCTTAAAAAACATACTTGCAAAAGAATATAAAAATGATAATAATTGTAAAAAATAAATGCAAAAGTTCAAAATTTCCGAAAGCGAGTTTATATTTTATTGTAAATATGGTAATGATTAGGTTGCCACAACGACAAAGATAAATGTAAAAATATTAATTTGTTATTTAAAAAATAAAAGATAAATTATTTATACATAAGTTTTAAATATAATTAAAACCGTTTAAACAACAGAAATATAAATATTGTTAAAAATAACCCAAAATATATTTTTTAAATTCGTGTTATAAATAGAAAGATGATTATTTAATTTATTTGAATATTAAAAACCAGTGAAATATGTTTTAAATTTTTTTTGAAATTCATAGTTTCTTGCTTTATAACTGCAACCTTATCCGTAATCTAAAAAAATGGAAATATTTTAAAATTGAGATTTTTTAGAAATTCTAAAGGCACTTTGCACACCCTCAAAAGAATCCGGACAGTTTGATACCAAATATGTGTTATACGGATCAGTAATTAAAAAGCCTTTCCCTGGAAACCGTTCACCAAAAACTTTTTTTTTAGAATAGAGAGATTCATTCCTCATGGAGGGTCTAAAATTTTGACTTTTTTTGAAGTAAGGGAAATGGAGTCCTACAATGTTTCTAAATATAACTTAGAAAATGAAAATATCTATTAAACTTTAAAGAAAAATTAACATTACAATTATTTCATATCTAATTATTTAACAATACACCTTTTATAAGACCATTTAACCTTTTTTATCAAGCCTTTTTATCTGTTAACCTTAGAAGAGTGAACACCTACAAAGGTTACAGGTTTAGAAAAACAACAGTATAAAATAGTTATTTTTCTTCTTTTTCATAACCAACAAATAAGGTAAGATATTATTAGTAGATTTAAATTTAAAAGAAAGTGCTTAGCTTTATATCAAACTGCAGGACGAATGAGATAACTAGGAATTCTGTTGATCACAAAAAAGAGAAACCGCGTCAAAAGTCAATAATTATTTCAAAGGAGCGATTAAAATAGAAAATAATTTATGTGTTCAAAAACTTTCGCATTTTCTGCAATAAACTTTTCTCATCTTCGAACAAACATATTTCACGTGTATCTCAGAATTTTTAGATAATTTCACGTGTATCTCAGACTTTTCCACACCATCACATTTCGTTGATGGTGTGGAAAAGTATTGCACACATTTTTTGATAAATTAACTAAAAATCTTCTCACGGACCACCTCTGAAGGCCTCACGGACCACCAGTGGTCCGCGGACCACCTGTTGGGAACCACTGCTTTAAAAAGAAAATTGTTATTTGGGACATGCTTATAATCAAAACAGGATGAATGCATATCATTTTGCTATATAGTATACCTATGTATCTCAGGCCCCTAAATCCCTATAAAGTTCATTACCAGTTACATTTATTCTTTACTAATACACTTATTACGCCATTTGTGTGAGCCATTCCGAAAACCTTAAAGCTTGAATAACTATTTTCTCTGCATATTACGAATTTCTCTGATGTAAATTTTTTTCTTTAGTGTCGATGACTTTTCTCAAAACTATCAGTAAGTCGAAATTTCAGATCCACACATACAAATGATTTTTTTTCATCCAGAAAATCATTCAGAACAGGGAAAATTTAGATGTTCTAAACAAAATTAAGGCTCACACCTTTTAGATCACTGGAATGATTAGATAGAGGTTATTTTTATTGAAGCAAGACGCGAGACCTAGTAAATGTAAGAGGCGAAATATCCCGTTCAGAAATGAACATTAGAATACAGCAGTACCTGATCTGCCGGTGTCACGGACGTTTCGCCTACTGGAAATTTTTTTACCCCCCTTGATAACAAATTCCCAAACAAAAACCTACTTACAAAAAAGAAGAAAGGGGGAAGGAAATTTCCCAGTAGGCGAAATGACCGTAGAACCGATCTGCTTCCCCTAGTCAAAATAAAAAGTGTGGGAAAGGAAGTTTTATGTTTTTTATCATATTATGTTTTTTAATAAGATTCTTAACTAAAAAATCTTTCTTTTTCTTAAAAAATCTTTCTTTTCTTCTAGTCTTGTAGTTTACACATTCCTCAGGTAGAAAATAATCAGACACGACTTCCTCACATTTTATCCTCAATATCACAAACATCAAACGGGTACTACCATTTGTAATAAATTTAAATGCTGAACCTCAACTGGGGATAAAAGCCTGCATTAAATATCGAATAATTTAAACGAGGCAAATCGTGAGATTCAGAAAGAGAGCGAGAGCTGCCTCTTTCAAAAAACTCGATCGAAATATTATTAATCCATACCGCACCCTCCTTTGGATCCCACCGACGATTAATTATTGCACAGTAAGCTTCACCGCGCATTTAATAATAATTTCGAAACTTCTCTTTAACAAAGCGTGCGACCTCGACTTTTCCATGACCTTAGAGAAATTTCCCACAGCCAACAAAGGGACTAACGCCCAAAACACTCTGGATTCGACTGTTGTTGAGTATCACTGACTCTAGGGCCACCGGCGGTCAAAAGTGGAAAAGTTAACTCCTTTAGAACGAATTGTTTGGGAATATTTATATTTTGACGTTAAGTTGGGATTGATAAATATGGCGGAAAAAATCACTTTCAATCAGGGCCGTGGGTGGCCTAGTGGATAAGGCATCGGCTTCGGGATCGAAATGTTCCGTCCCAACATCTCTAAAGACACATTGAGTATGTGGAGTACGTGCTCATTAAATCTGTGGGTCCGAAACTCATGTGGTCGATCATGGCGCAGTGTACCACGCTTCCAGGTAAGGCTCAAAACACACTGAGCGGCTTATAGTCGCTACTGCAATCAATCTCCATAAAAAAAGCATGGAGAAAGCCTAGTCCCCTATCTTGACAGGAATCTTCATTCCTGTTAAGATAGCATGCTTTCCAAGGAGGGGAGTATCAGGCTCCATGCTTTTCCAATATCTTGATTTACGACTTCGAGCGACTTCAGTCGCTGTAGTGTGGCGCGCGCTTAACCTTTTCCCTCCTCTTCAGAGGCATGTGAATATGGAGAGCTATTGGGGTACAATATGAAATCTCGATATATCGGGGAATTCTTAAATGCTGAAACCCAAAGAATATCTTGCCTTCACTCCCAAGGTAGACAAAAAAACATTAATTAATGTATACTTACTCATATCTATCTCCCTGGCCCAAATTGCTTAGAAAATACCGATTCCCTTTGTTAAGTAATAGAGAAATGAATTCTACCACAAGGAACTTTTTACATACATTTCTTCCGACTCATTAAGAATCCCATATCTTCTAACAGGCAATGAACATAAGAGGAAAAGTACAGAACAAGAAACAAAAGCACATCCTTAGAATGTACCCCACCACCCCAAACTCAAGCTTCCACAACATATGGAAGAAACAAAGCAGAGAAGCGATGAGATCAGACCACAATGATTAATGGACTGCTAAAACTAAGCCTCACGGAAAGCTCAAATAATTAATTTCCACCGCCGGTCGCGTAATTATGAATATTAATCGGCCAGAATTCATTCCGGGCGATTTATTGACAGTTGACAAGGAGGGCGATCGGGGGGATAAATCAATTCGGATGTCGTCCACCGTGTTTTTCAACGATCTCTGATGCTGGATATAATATTTCGACTCGTCCCGCCTTTTGAGATGATGATGGTAAGGGAACACAGGTGAATGTAGTCCGATTGAGGTGATTTAGATGACAAGGATGAATGATCAATTTCAGTGAAAATGATCACTTAAGCAACTTAAGTGTGTAATGATAAAGAGAATCCGAAGCAATTCGACTCTGGAGTAATTTATGTGATTTTTCGTGACTTCTTTTCTCTAAACGATGTTTTCTCTTCCCTTAAGTTCTTAAACGTTAGAGATGTCTCATTTAATATAAATTCAGCCAAAGGGTGTAAAAATATGAATTACACCACACAGCTGGCTTGGGCCCTATATTAACATACGGTTCTCTATCCCCTATTATGTGGCATAATGTCTTTGATAGTTGGGGTACGTGGGTCATCCCCTCAAACTAATATATGTATACAGGACATTTCACACTATACTCTATTCATTTAGAATTGGCGCTTGAGAAATAGTGCTTTCCCCCACGCTAGAAGCGTAACCATAGTTACGCTCTTCGAGCAGCCAATAGTAAGCCTTCTTCGTCCCTTTGACGTGGATAGTTGCTATGGTTACCGATCGGTGGTGGGGAAGGAAATATTTTCAAGCGCCATCGCCAGTTCAAAATGAACAGAGTATAGTCGCATTGATCGTGTTACATTTTGTCACAACGATGGGTTTTGCACATAGTATTTGAGTTTTGTTTCATTATTTTAAAGATTATAGAACTAATTTAAAATAGATTTCCAGAATGGATTGTTTATTAAGTAAGACACACTTAACCCCCCTTAAATTTTGTATGCTTTTAATGTAAATAAAGACTGCTTGGCCTACTTACTCCTACTCGTTTTTATGGAATAAGTTGAATAATCAGATTAAAAAAAAGACCAGTTAAGAAATATGTAAAGCATTATTTTAGACATAATAAATTTCTATTTATTAACATAGTCTCTCCAAAGTTTAAAAAAAAATTGTCGATCAACCTCTGATAGAAGCATCATATGAATAAAAGTTGTAGATATTTTACTAAAATTTTATTTAGATATTTTACTAAATGAATTCCATTATAAAACCCATATATACAGGGTGGTTATAAAATAACATACCTACTTTAAAATTCTCTACAGACGAAACTACTGGTAGAAAAAATCTGAAATTTTATAGGGGTATGGTATATTGAAGGAATAGGAACTTTTTTGAAACAAAAAAATTAGTAAATTAATTAATTTTATTAAGTTTTTACCTTGGATTTCGGACCGTCGCCAGAAGTCTAGAAGGTAAATGTTTATTAAAACTAGAATATCAGACACTTTAGGAAAAAGGAAATTATAACTATCCCCTTTGCTCAACAAAATTCCGTAATTTTTTTAGGAATACATAATTTTACTTCCCATAAGTGTCTGATTTGATAATTTTAATAAACATTCAAACATTTACCTTTTAGACTTATGGTTACGGTCCGAAAGCTAAGACAAAAGTTTAAAAAATTTAATTAATTAATTTACTGATTTTTTTTATTTGAAAAAAATTCCCATCCCTTCAAAATGCCTCCTTTAAAATTTCCGATTTTTTCGACCAGTAGTTTCGTATGTAGAGAAATTTTAAGTAGATATGTTATTTTATAACCACTCTGTAGTATTATCGCAGAGCGGCAGGTAAACGTCAAAACCATGGACATTTAAACACAAGCTCATTTTAACCGAAACATAATCACTAGGAACGGAGGTATTCCATAATAAAAATTAAATTTATGTATGCAAATAAAGAGTATAAATTAGAAAACCTCTGTCTTCATCATTTGTCGAAAGCTTCATTCGCGTGATGTAGATGTGTGGACCAGCAATAGATGATCTTTCATACGGTCTGATGGACGCAAAAAAGGACATCTCCCAACAGGACAGTGAATACTAAAAGGATGGAAACCGGTTTCCGCTATTGATGAATTAAATCGATTTCTTTAATTATATTCATTTGTATTTATAAACTCGTGGTTATGGACAGCATGCTATTCATCTTTCTTAGCAGAGTCAGAGGAAAAGAAAAAAACTATAGTTTAACACTAAATTGAAAACTATTATAGATTTGGGCACTGACAAAGTTTTTTTTGCGAAGATTGAACCCAATTTCTTTGTTATACAACTTTTAACTTTCAATTGGGGTTTAAAGATGTATTCTAGACTATATTCCCTATCTAGTTCGGATGAATTAAATGAGACAAACGGTGACAGTTAATAGAATAGTCACGCAAAAACGTACTGTACATGATAATTCAAAAAGACTGGACCCTTAAATATTCGCAGTCTGTTATCTTATAATAGTATTATATGACCTCTAGATACAAGATCCAAATACAAATTTACTAAAAAAGATGAGACAAAGTGATAATATAGTAGTACAAGTAAAATCCGAATGGGAAGGCTATATGAGAAAACGCAGAAACTAAAATTTTTAAACGGCCCCCGTAGGTTATAACTCCCATGTTGAATTTTTTTTATTTCTATAGGTAAAAGTAAGAGTTCCTACTTCGATACCTACAAGCTAACTGAGATGTTAATAACAAAGTAAATGAAAATTCCTGATTTACAACATTTATGCATGCTTCCATGGATGCCAAGTCAGAATGCAGTTTAAGTATGTCTAATGTGACACTTAAGTAAGTGTCAAGGAGTGTTTGTGTCTATATGGGCAAAACCCTATTGAAGGAAAAGAAAAAGGAAGGAAATTTTATTGAAGGAAATAGACTTCCGTATTGCCATTTAAAAAAAACGCTTTTTACTACGAAGAACAATTTTAAATCGATATTAATTAATATTGATACCATACCTAAAATTATCGCTTCACTCCATCAATCACTGATTTCCACTTTCTAACAATATACTAGTGGAGACCGTTTACTACAACATAAGGTGATCGAAACATCAGAAAAATCAAACTCCAGCTAAACGCCTCATATCTAAAATACCAACTCAGCAGGCGAAAGGGTCAAACACCAACAGGTAAACAGCCTCGCTCTTTGGCAGGTGGTCATTACCCAACAGCTTCTGGCTAGTGCTGAGACGGACCACCAACAAGCCCTTTTCAGGGGCTGTCAACTAGAGCGAACCTAGACAAGGTGGACAGGAAACCAAAACAAGATCAGCAGGTAGTGTCATCGGAGAAGTGTGGGCACTTGATATGATATCCGTCTTTTTGCGCTTCTTTTTTAGAAATCTCTCAAGTCCAGGAGTGGAAGGCTTTGGCTGGAAACAGCCCTACATCACTCATCTACGGCATTAGGAATTCGAAAGGGGATGTGAGTGAAAAACTGGAGCGAACCAGTTTGTGGAAATATTTCGTGTTCCTATAACTGGTGAGGCACCCATTACTGAGATGTTATCGGGTATTAACTGTCATAGTAGTTATGCATTGTCTGCTCCAATTGTGCATGACAGACATATTAATGATGCTTAACAATGCGTTTGGGAGAACAGGAGGGGAAGCTACGGAACAAAACTTGGGAATCTATCACCCACAGGAGTGGGTTGACATAAACGGAGGATTTTACAGTGTCTTGACACCTTCTCCTATGAGAGGAAGAAAAAAGAGGGTAATAAGCAGGATAAAACATCAAAGCAAGAGCATAAAGGGTTGTTTTCTCATACGTATATGCTAGTCTCGTCTTTAATCTAATCATAACTCTCTAAAATTATTTGCAAGTTATAGTATTTCAATGAGGGCAATAAACTGCATGACATCATTAAATATTTGATCAACAAGTGCTTTTAGAGGAAATTACTTGAGTTTGTTTTATTGATCAAAAATAAGCATTTTAAAAAATAAAAGTAAAGAAAGTTGAAAAAAAAAATAAGTTGACAAAGCTTGTATGAGAAGTTTGAAATTTAATGCAGATCGAAGCAATTTATTGAGGTTTAATTCAGATTTAAAACCATTTATCGCATCAAAAGCAACCTACCGAAATGAGTAAGCAAGTGAATAAGACCAATTTTAAGGAAATGAAATTCACATAAAATACAGTTATCGAAAACCTTTCATTTCAATCTTCGTAATGGTACATACTACTTAATACAGAATTTCCTGATCCATAACTTATAGACATCAAAGTGTAAGAGCCGTCACACATACGGCTGTATTCACTACTAAAACTTAACCTAAGGTTAACCTGGATAAAAGCTTTATCAACAACTCTGATTGGCTTTCAAAACTTGTTTCCCTTCTTCAACTACCAATTAGTAGTTTTGATTCCAGGTTAACCTTAGGTTAGGTTAGTAGTGAAAACAGCCGATAAAATAGTGACTAATTTACGTGCATATCTAGTTTTACTTTATGCCGCCCTTAACCACTAAGCAAAGTGCTTGATGGAGGTGAAATGCAAAGATTGAGAGATTGGTTGGTTGGTTGGGGGTTTAATGGCGCGAGGTCCAAAAAATCGGACAAAAGCGCCAAAACATTGTTAAAGATTTAAGCAGGCTTTAAGGCCATCGTCGGGTGTTACTCTATACACCGATTTTAAAAATTCATGAAAGCAAGATTGAGAGATTGGACATAGAGAAAAAAATGTGATACATAGGAATTTGGAAAGAGAAAAATGATAGAAAATCAGAGTGTGAAAAAGAGAGGAGAAACCTGAATGCATCGATGCATTTTCACCCATGGGTTACTAAAGATTCACTGGAAATACCAGACGGTAATAATCCATAACTAATGGTGCTGTTAGTCTAAAAGCTCTTCAGTACTACTTTTAACCCTTTAAGTCCTAACCCACTCGAGATTTCTATTGAATCCTATGGAGGATTTGGGGCGGCCAGGTTTGAAAAGGTTAAACAGGTTTAACTAACACAAATTCCGATCTCTCGCCAGATACCACCCAGACCCGAACATGCTTCTCTAAGCACACACCTATAACACCTCCGGAATAGATATTAATAACAACCCTCAACAAAAACAAGCCGGTAATTAATAAACACCCCACAGCCGCGAACACCAACAAAACCGTAAAAATTCGTTTAAGTTCACGGGCATAATTAATTAAAGAAGTAGCCCTCCAACAGCCTTCCGTGATCGATCAAAGAGCAAAAAAGATCTCAGACAGCCCTGAGAAAAGATATTCATTCCTTCACCTGATGACCTCAAGCTGGGCTTATATGAGAGTGTTAGTTACCCCACTCAGTCCCATATACACCGCTTTGACATCGCTTGACGGGTGATAGTCGAGTTAGTTAAGGACAAAGAAATAAATGCGTCTCTGTCTGAGCCGTGTGTGTGTGGAAATATGCATATGCATTTGAATGAGTAAACCCGACGAGGAAAAGATGATGGTTATTGAAAACGCCGGTGGCGGGGTTTTAACTATTAAATCCATCATAGTCTGTGGGGAAATGAGAAAGAAATGGATACTAACTATCTCGGTTTTCCTTTGAAAGAAACCAGGGAGTTGTAACCTGATGAACGGGTTATTTATGAAAAGAAAACTTCTACTGAATTTTGTCAAACGGAAATTAGCAGTTTCCTAAACGAGTTAACTTGATATACTTGATGAGGTATTGCTATAAGAGATTTCAAAGAGCATTTTGACCTCTCTGACGCCTATTATAAGAAATAATGCAGATAGCAGGGTTGCCCACCAACAACAAAATCTGCTTTATCTAGTTTTGAGGGGGGAAGCATTCTAAGTTTGTCAAAAATAGGGGATTCTTCAGATTATATCTGAAACTGGATGCTTAGTTTTCAACAAATCTATTGGGAGTTACAGTTGTTGGCTCTGGCGGGGTGGTATTAACGATGCAATACCTTCAATAAAGTAAAAGAAACGCTATATCCATGTGGTTTAAAGCAGTTATTCTCAACCTGATACATAACACATTGCTGTAATACAAGTTTCATTGATTTGGTAAAGTATCTGTAGTAAAGGTTAAGAGTAAAGTAAAGGTTCAGAATCACTAGTCGTAGATTATGTGCCATTTCGACCTGTGGTCAGTGGGAGGATTTCAGGTTTTATTGATTTGGTGAAGTATCCAGTAGTTCATGTGTATGAAAAGGTTGAGAACTACAGGTTCCTAGGACACGTTTGGGGTTTAACTATTATGACAAAGATGTCCATGTCCAATAAAAAGAATGATAAATAAGTATTTTTCTGATTTGTGTCATGAAAAACTCAGTAAAAGTTGAGGATATGAGAAACTGAAACCATTTGTATCAAAGGTATATTAAATAACGCATATTATAAGTTCAGTTCAACAAAATCCAAATATCGACCTAAATACAGTGTTTGACTGAAAATTTCAATTCATTTCATCCAATTTCTGGTAACCCTGTTATAAATGGCTTTTCATTGACGTTGCCAACTTGTCACATCCGCAAGTCTAACGTGTGCCCATACTATTGGGTTGTCCCATAAGTTCTGTTACTTTTTACGAAGTTTTGTCTTTGAAAATTTTTTATGAAAAACTGGTAATAGGTGGAGATTTCAAACAAAAGGGATTTTTATATATGCATATTTATGAACATAATGTGTGATTTTGATAGTTCTCGTGATATTATTTCTTTTCAAAATGGCGGTTTGAAAAAAAGACCAAAAACGACGATTTTTGCGTAATTTTTTTCTTTTGTTTAAAAAACTAGGAAGAACGCATAATTCATGGCTAAAAAAAGTTTTACTGTATATTCGAAATGTTAAGATTAAGATGGCATAGTTTCAAGAGGATTCGATAAGTTTAAGGTAGGAAATTTTGACTTTAAAACTTCATATATTGGCAATTTCACGTGTTTTTTAAAGCACACCTATTGTTTTCCTAAGCAGCTGGTATCAATCAAATTAAAGGCAGATGTTTTTTGAACCATAATGCTTGTTTCAACGGTTTAAACATAGAAAGCCTCTTTTCATAATGTCGTTGAATTGATTTATTTCTAAATCCTAACGAGTTGTTTTTATTGTAGTGTTTTCGTATATGAAGCAAATAATTGCATTGTTCGCTTCGCATAAGTTCAGCGAGTGTAATTCTTATAAGCTAAAAATTTGTGCGCTTGCATTGTGCGCACTACTTTCTGAACTTAAGTTCAGATATAATTTAATATACTGCATATTTTGAATACTTGGTTCTTTCCTAAGCTTTTTTATTGACTTTGATGTTTTTTTCGTGAAAATTTCTTTGAAATGACTAACATTACTGAGGTAAGCTTTTTGCAAAAGATGTTATGTTTGAGACTGAAATTTTCTAAGTTAAACTTATCAAATTATCTTGAAACTATGACATCTTGAACTAAACATTTCAAACATACAGTAAAACTTTTTTTAGCCATGAATTATGCATTCTTCCTAGATTTTTAAACAAAAGAAAAAAATTCAGTGAAAATAGTCGTTTGCGGTATTTTTTTCAAACCACCATTTTGAAAAGAAATAATATCATGAGAACTACCAAAATCACACATTATCTTTATAAATATACATAAATCAAAATCCCCTTTGTTTGAAATCTCCACCTATTGCCATTTTTTCATAAAAATTTTCAAACACAAAACTTTGTAAAAAGTAACAGAACTTATGGGACAACCCAATATTTAGTTTATTTCTTTTCGCACGTGTCAACAACACAAACAAAATGGGCTAAAACTGAAATAAAATGAAACGTTTTTCTTGAGCGAATGACATGAGTCAATAAAAACAGATTAGTTATCAGCATAATTGATTTATTCAGTTATACGTGACTATTTTTGCTGCAAGATATTTGCTAAGCAGCCAACCTACACAAATTCACTTCACAATAGCTATTAACTTTTAAGATAATTAAATATCAATCTATAATCTATAGTAGATAAAAAAAATTACATTAAAATTCAATGTAAAAGGTTGACTATATACAGGAAAGTGGTTAAAAATTAAAAACGATTGGATAAAAATACCTCCACACAAATTGAGCAAATTTTTCTACTTTTACAAAAAATATTCAAAAATTTACTCCAGGAAAAGACCAAAAATTTGTTCTAAACACAAATATTTATATTAGTATATATACGTAAGTTTCACAATTCCAAATAGTTTTAAGTCTCTATACTATTAGACAAGAGATCCGGAAGAATGTATGAATAACACTGTTCTACAAATTTGACCTTCAAAATTTTTTCCTTGGTGAAAATAGTCAATTCTTATAGATTTTGGGTCGCTGAATACGAAAATCACCATTAAAATTCTCAATTGACTCAGGATTTTCGGGGAACAGCCCCTCCCCCTTTTTACGTTTTTCGACGACCTTATAACTTTAAACTCGATTTTCAGGGTCAAAAAGCATTATTTTAGTCTTCAAATTGCTCCCCAGCTAACAAGTAATGTTCAAATTAATACAATATGATAAATTTATAACAAATGGATAGGGTTAAGGGGTAATTACCCCCCTAAAAATACAAAAAAATAGCTAAAAATTAAAGAGATTTCTATACGCTATTTTTCCTCTTATTTTTTACGCAAATCCCATTTGAAGGGTCCTAACCCTTCCCCAAGGACCCAAATTTGATGACAATATGCAGCAATAATTTTTACTAAAAGCGGTTGAGGTGTTAGCCTCCCAGAAGTCCCCGCGGAAGAGTTCGGAAGACTTCCAGAATCGCGAAGGCGCTCGCGAGTTCAGGAATTAATATCGATGATTTTGAAAAGATTACAAATGACGTTTTTCTTATATTTTGGGTGTATCCTAAGTAGAAACTCTTCAGTTCTTTAAAAACTGACCGGTTTTCGGGAGTGAGGATTCCATGTTTCAAGATGTTAATAGATGCACGGCTGTGGATAACAATTAGGGGGCATCCCCTTAAAAACTGAGGATGATGGAGGAAAATGGGTGTCATATTTGGATTCAGAAGATCATTTTACACAAGAATCAGCTGAAATTCAGTAAGTTGGCTTCAAATTTTTTTTTTGTACAGCACAGTTAAACTCTAAGTGCGGCATTGAACCCTTCCGTGGGTGCTCTGGGGACGCTCTCACCTCAACCGCTTTTAGAAAAAATCATTGCTGCATATTGCCATCAAATTTGGATCCTTGGGGAAGGGTTAGGACCCTTCAAACGTGAATTGCGTATAAAATAAGAGGAAAAAATAGCGTATAAAAACCTCTATAATTTTTAGCTAATTTTTTGCATTCTTAGGGGGTTAACTACCCCTTAAACCTATCCATTTGTTATAAATTTATCATATTTTATTAATTTGAACATTTCTTGTCCCCTGGGGGGCAATTTGAAGATTAAAGCAATGCTTTTTGACCCTGAAAATCGAGTTCAAAGTTATAAAGTCGTTAAAAAACGTAAAAAGGGGGAGGGGCTGTTCCCCGAAAATCCTGAGTCAATTGAGAATTTTAATGGTGATTTTCGTATTCAGCGACCCAAAATCTATAAGAAATGACTCTTTTCATCAAGGAAATTTTTTCAGTGTAGAACAGTGTAATATCAAGCGAAATTTATAAATTAAGACTTTGATTTCAATATCTATCAAATGCGTTTTTTACAGTATTTCATGTCTTTTTGAAACAAATCTTGATAAAAACTAAGTAAAAATTGGATATTATAGAAAATATTTAATACACCAAACATTTCAATCAATTTTTAGGTCTTAATCCTTTATCTTTTTTTAGTGCAAAAAGTTTTTTGGAGTCACTAAACTGAAAATTAAGGGATATACATAAATAAAAAATCCTCATTGGAAAATTCTATCCGCTAGAATTAATGAATTAAAATGGTACTTTTGAGTACCGTCAGTACAGTGAGTGCTAAAATATATTCTCACAATACAAAAAAGACCATATGGCTTTATATCGCAGTTTTAATGTTGTGGCATATGCAAGCCATACGAATACCGAAAATTTCCCTTATAAAAATAGATCAAAGGAAGAATAATGATGACGAGAATTGAAAGTCATACCATTCATACGACTCAAAAGTATACTTCGGAGAAAAATAACTTCAGTCGGTATTTATACCCCATTTGAATTACTATTTGACTTTTATAGTGGTGAGTAAGCTCGCCACAGTATTCTCCCTCTAGAATGCAGCATGGCTGGATTCGTCAGTGGCCATCGTTTGGATCTTCCACGCGCGGCATGGAGTGTTGTGAACCGAGAGCCATGGCACAGCATTATAGAAACTCAACCACACCTAAGGGGGTGGTTTCGGAGATGGTGTGATGGTAGTGAAGGTGCGTGCTCGTAAACAGGGTTAACAATGTGGGACTCGTAAGTACCGTCAGTAGATAAAGGGTTAAGCTATGTGAAAGATTGAAACGGTGGAAACATCTAAGAAATTTACCAAACATTCAAAAATCATATTTTAAGCAAAATAGAAAAATAATGTTTTTGAGGGCAGGTTAAAACCTTTGAAGATCCATGGTTTGAGGAGAACCCCAGTTGAAAGCAATTACTATTTATAAATTTTGCTAGTCATTCTTTTATGAATAAATATTTTCATCATCTATATACGAAGCTGGGTGTATAATGTTAGGTGCTAAATGTGGCATCACGTTAATTCCTAAAAATCGCACTCTAAAATGGGAAGGGGTAGGTGTATTTATGTGTATCCCACTATGATTATTAAATAGAATAAAAACCTTCGTACTTGATCTTTTGTGATAAAATCATGTTCTATTAAAAGGTTCAGACTTCAATTTTAATAAGATTAAAAATAAATATTGCAGTAGCAGACTCTTTAAAACAGATAAGTCCGGTAACGGGCCAGGAAAACATTTTTCATATTGACAATCAGCTACATCCCTTTCTTCAAATCACGATTCTTTAGCCAGTCATTAATATTCAAAATGAGATAAACGCGGCTTAAATACCACATTAAATAGAAAGATAGGGAATTCAAGTTTTATCTGAAGCGGTTTCACATAGTCGATCGAATTTCTAGAACCGTTTAACTTTGCATTTAAAATAGCATCACTAACAAAACTGAGAAAATTTATACGGGGTGTCATACCTTAAGATACCTAATTCCAGTAGCGTCGGTCTAATGAAATGGATATCGGATTTAAACTGGTTCAAAATTCTTGGAGTTTTTCACTGAAGGGTGTGACGGTATTCAGAATATCCCATTTCAATAGCTTCGATCTTGAAGAGCTACATAGTTCACATGATATTGTTTACTTAGTAAGATTGTCTTGAGTAATTGAAAAGTCTTTTTTTCTCTCTCTCTCTAGGTTTTGGGCATTTACAAACAAGGTTTTAGTTTACGTGTTCAATGAATATTCATTGCACGAATGGAATGGAAGAGTAATGGGAAAACAAGAGGAATGTGGCTTTTAAGAAAATGAGAAAGCTTGTTTAAAATTTGAAACCGTATGAAATGCTACCAGCGCACTGTGGAACGAAACATGTAAAAATGGCCAAAAGGTCAAGTATAAAAACGAAATTTCTTAGAGCCCAATACTTTATACTTCTCTGTTACGAAAACAGTTCAATAGTTCACCAGCGATATAGCCCCCCCCCAGAAGCGTTATGACGGGATGTTGGCGATTCCAGAGAAAATAAAGGGATTTGGGAATAAAGTCAAGATCAAGAAGGATAGAAAACTTTTTAAAAGTGCAATAACTTTTCAAGTATTTGAAATGACTCGGTCTATTCTATTTCATGACAGTAATAAGTGGTTTTCTTTCTTAAATTAAAGTACTATTCCTGCGTTTCCGATAGTATGTTTTCTGGCAGATAAGAATAGCAAAAATAATTTTCTTTGGATTAAGGGGCGTTCAAATATTACGTATTTATGTTTTTGGTAATTTTTACCCCTTTTTCCATATTAGTAGGGGAGAGTGGTGGGACACTTTTTATTAAAATATTTTTCTAATTTTTTATACAATGGATTTATTCAAACACAGCTAATATACTAAATATAATCCTTTGCGCATCTAATAAAACATAAAACAATTCCCAACCAAATATTTCTTTCAGAGAATTCATAATAACAAATTCAAAAAACCTCTTTTAATATCCTAAGGTGCCCCACCAGTAGCCCACCTTGGGGACACTTTCAAAAAAAGCACAAAAATTATCTTTGTAATTTGAAAAATACAAAAACATCACAAATAATTAAAAATATATGTTTAATAATTATAAATTAGATATTTAACTTATTAATAATTCCAAATTTTTGCCCTGGCATAAATCACAGAATTTTTTGCTTACTTCTAGAAAATTTTTTTGCATCAATTTCTAAATCACAATCATCTTTATTCTTAAATTGTTTAATTCTTTAATAAAAAAAAAATTTATCACTCATGAGAGGTTTGGGGTATCTTTTAGCATGTCCCAAGGTGCCCCACCTTGACGCTTTGGATATTTAACTTAATTACTAGCAATAAATTTTCTTTTTCTTTTCTAACAAATAATGGATGCACGTACTTTACTCTGAATAAAATTATATTGACATAAATATATTTATTTTACTTCAAAAATGCTTTTGAAACTACGAGTGATTGTAAGTTTGCACCACGAAAAACAAGAAAAGTTAAATAAATAATTATTTATCTAAACGCACCAAATATTCCAAAACATTTTGAGGAGTCAATTTTAGTCAAATTTATTAGTACCTACAAGCACGATTGCATGCATATCTATAAAATTGCGTCTGAAAAATCGAGTATCCCAAGGTGCCTCACTCTCCTAAGGGAAAGGAAGCAAATTGGAACCCTTAATTATAATTACGTTCGCAACTTACTAACTCCCTACGCAAAACGTTTAACAGTGTTAATTTATTTATATGTTAAAACTTAGTAAAGAACTAACTCGGCTTAAAACGTAAAAAAATGTACACTTAACTTCATAATTATCTTTTTTTAATTAGATTTTTTTGTGAAAGTAAAAAGATATTTTTGAAAATAAAGAAAGTTAAAAGATATTTTGTCTTATTACGTAAGCTTCTTTCATTCCTCCTTTTTATTATCAGAAAAAATAAGCAAATAGTGAACCCTACTCTTCCCTTAGGTGCTTGGGTAATATATAAACGGTCCCTAAGTTACATACTATAAATAAGATGAAAAACAATTTTCATGCATCACATTATAAAGTGGTATAAAAAGCGTATGATAAATTGGAAGAAAATTCCCAGTCACCCTTAATTTAGTCAAGCAACTCAGATTTAATGAAAATTAGAAAAGTCACCTCTTGAATACCTTTGCATCAGATACTCGAACACACGAGTGAGTACGCACGGACCCATAAATATGCATCATTTATCCATCGATATAATCCAGTGTTAGTTTATTTTAAAAGTAATTATAGGCTCATATATTCCAGACGCTAATGGAGTAGATACTGACGAGGATAAAATAAACTATTACAAATTTAATGATGCTTGAATTGGTTTACGAATTCGCGCACACGTACAAGTCAGCAAAGCTAATTATTAATCAGCAGTGTAGTTACATGATTTCGATTTTCGTTCCATAATTTTTGTCGTACTCCATCAACAAACACCTAAGGGGAAGTCTAAATTATAAAATCCGTTTTCGATAGCCTGAATGAGGATAATTTGTTTGGTTTTATTACTCTTTATGAAAGGATTCAACTCTTCCAGAAGGTGTTCCGCTCTAATGAGGTTACAAGATCATAACGATTTTTTTGGGGGGAAGAGGCCTTTTTAACACCTGAAAATCAACTTTGCTGACTGGCACTGTCTACAAGTGTCAATAGCAGTCATAGGGGTCATCCATAAATTACGTGAGGTCAAAAAGGGTGGGGAGGGGTTTGGAAAAATCTCACCAAGGGGGGAGGGGGTCGATTAAAATCTCACGTCAACTTTTTAAGTTAGAAATTATACGATTTTCTTTTTTTAAGTAAGAGAAAGGAATACACACAGATAAGATACTGCAAATTATTTTTAAAAAGTTATAGGTAAATCTCACTTGGGGGGAGGGGGGTCCAGCAAAATATCACTAAATCTCACCAAGGGGGGAGGGGGGGTCCAGATTTTGGAAAAAACGCCTCACGTAATTTATGGATGTCCCCATAGCTGTTGGATGCTTCTACAGAGTGTTTCAATCGACCGACAAACTTAGAGAGGTGATAGTAGGGGTGAATTTAGTAGGAAAAGTAGCTGTGTTGGGGAAAAGACACACCAGTGTGAAAAGGAACGTTTGTTTGATTCAATGGTTACAACGCATTTCAGTTAAATGTCAGAAAAAAATAAAAGGCTATTTTTAAAACATTTGAAGAAGGTTTGAACATAAATGCATTTTAACTCTTTGGTCTGTTCCCCCAAGATGACTGTTTTTCCAATTACTATCCTCCATTTCTTTTATTTTCAGCATAAGCAAGCTAATTTTGCAAAAAAAATTCAGAAAGGTAGAAGCACTCTGAAACCTCGCATTATAAAAAAAGAACATTTTTGACTATTTTTATCCATGTAATTATAAGATATTGAAATAAAAACTGATGTATTCAAAATTTCCAACATTCTTGAAATTTTGGTACCTTTCTTGGAAGCATTTTTCAAAAACAACCATCTTGAATCATTATTCTAAAAATTAAGAAATTCTGTTTATAAAAACTAATGTGCCCCTTTTCTCCCCTACTTCCTGTAATCGTTTTAAGATTTGATAAACCTTCTTTAAAATCGTTTCTTTTTCAAATTTTTAAAGAGCACCAAGAAGTATAACAAAAAATCTCCCTTGACTCTCCCAAATTAAAAATACCAACTCAACCTCAGAAACCTCGATTCTCACAAGAGCACGAGTTACCTTCAAAGCCAAACAAAACAAAACCAAAGGTCGAAAAGGCGAAGATTTTTCCATCCAAAAATCGTGATTCTTTTCCACTAAGAGTAACAACTGAATCAATTACCAATACTTACATAACACTGCCACATTCTCAAATAAGCAACTTCATGAGAAAGTTCAGAGGGTACGCGATAAGAAAAATCCTAAATTCTCCACACAGTTAATACATTCAAGCTATACAAATTTATATAGCCAAACCCAAACCAAACTCTAGCTCTAGGTAACTGACGAAGCTATTTTAAACTAGTCCGAGGTCAGTCGGTGGTAAAAAAGTACTCCACTAACGAGAACCTAAGTGTTTATCAGCTGAAAGACCGGAGGTCACATATTAAGAATGTCATAAAGCATTAGGTTCAGTCATCACTTTTCACAGATCGCTTCGAAGTTGGGAAAAAAAGCAGAACACACACGCGCAGTTTGTTCATAAAGCACGACTTAATTTGAATAATTAAATACGACCTGTCTTTGGTTACTACGACGCCTTTCCTTAAGTGTTGGTGTGACATTTGAAAGCTAATACTCCATCAACTAGAGGGACTTCATTAAGTTGCTGGTTAATAAAAGGATAAACTAAATAGATAAAGAAATATAAATGTTCATTACAGTTTGAAAAAAAACCATATTTTTTATGTGAACTTGAAAAAGTAAATAACATTAACCAAAAGCGTACTCAAGATGTCCTCAAAAACTACGTATATAATAGGTTATCTCGGGAAAATATTTATCCTCACATAGATTTAAATTGTTGAAGAAATTAGGCTCAGTTCTTTCATCAAATAAATTTTGTTACATGTTTTTGTTCCATAACAGTTATTCGCTTTTAAAAAATTCCCTTTCCACTAGTAGTTTTATGAGCTGTAGCACAAAAAAAGTTAAGAAGCACTCTGAATTGAACTAGTATTAAATTTAATTAACTAGATCAAAGCTCATAGACTTAATAAGCTATAGAGGGAAATAGTATGATTCTTTCTCGTTGTGTTTAAGTTTGATTATAAGGTCCAAAAGAAACAGTAAGTTCTATGGATACCCTCGTGTTTTATTACAGTATAGTTGCTTCAGAGAAGCACAATAGGTAGTTTTCACCGTAATAATACAGTTCTACAGAAAAAATTGCTATTTGCAGATCTACAAAGATGTTTTTACTAAACAGTTAAAATGAGCTTCTGTTAACAGTAAATAGAGTAGTAGTTTTTTAAAGGTATTGGTTGGTTAATTGGTGTTTTACGGCACAAGGCCAATAACAAGACATATTGCGCCAGATACAAGACAATTATTTTACGGTCCACAAAAGCCTTTAGTTTTTAAAAGGATAATGGTAAATAGGATGTTTTTAATGTAGATGGAGTGTCTTCAAATGAAAAATTATGGTTCCGAAAGGATGCAGCTATCAAACAAACAAAAAAACAGTTTGGTATCATAATAATAGTTATTTTATGATCGATTAAATCTTTACCTACAACTAGTACAAAATTAAAGATGAATAGAAATAAAAAGGATAATTGATGAGTAATAACAAATATGGATATAAATAGTACATAATCTATGTTGAAGGTCTGGACAACATGCGGCTCACAAGCTCTCTTTTAGTTTCCCAATATCAAGTAATAACTTTACAAATTAAAAAGTGGGATAATATTTGTTGTTGTTACCAATCCTTCGTGACCTAGCAATAGCTATATAGATCTGATCTATGAATCCCTGTACTCTGACAAAATCAATCACTAGAAGTGGAGATGATCTTAGGTCCTCCACTCCCAGACCCAGGCAGTCCAAGATATGCTCCGGAGAGGCAGGTTTTAGGTAGCACTTGTTACAGGTTGGAAAAACCCTAGAGTCGGAAATAAAAGTCATTCCCTTAAGATGGCCACTGGTAAGTCTTGAAATTGCAGTGATATCTGGTCGGCAACCCTCGAGCTCAAGAATGTAGCCAGGGTGCTTTCTACCAAAATCAATTTAGTGTAGATTTGACAAAGGATTCGCAAATTATCAATCACCAGAACTATGAGTCTCAAGTACCGTTTAATTTATTCACCCTAACCATCATAATAAAACCCCAACCAAATTATATACTTTTATACAGATTCAGATCCCCGACTGACTTCACAAATTTAAGAGTTCAATTCTAATTTTCAACTCCTGATCAAATCCCTAAAATACGAAAACGAAGTTAAGGCATCACCCCTAGTCATCCATCTTCCCTTCCAAAAAGACCAGATCTAAACGGTGGTCTTTTAAATACAAAATACGTGACTCTTTCCCAACCAGTTTCCAGATTAAAAGAGCTCTCTCCGAACAGTGTGATTAATTTTTAAAACTATCAAAAAGGGCCACCACATAGCTACATCACTTTCAAAACCGCGTGGTTCAACAGGGTATAAAAATTGCAAAGAATTAATGGGTGGACTCGACATGTGTCTGTGAGGCGCAGTCTGGAAGCTTGTACGGGGTTCTCATGACTTATGCGGTGGGCGGACCACAGACGGCTTTAAGTCTGGGTGTTCATAACAACCGTTTAAGGATAATTGAAAAGCCAAAAGAAGTTATTAAGTGGTCGGAAATAGATTAGTTTTTACATTTTATGTAGTTTTTCCTTGTAGTGAAATTTTTTTTAGAAAATTTTATAATTACTTAATTAAATTAACAAGTTAACCTATTCGGAATGAAAACCTACATGAAGTTATTTTCGAGTGATTAAAACTTGCATTAATATTAAAAATTTCCAGTTCATTCAGCTTGATCATCATACATAGTTCAGACAAACTAGTCGCGCGGAGATACGTTTTAAAGCTCTACTGCATCAGTTTTTTTTAGTTAAGCTTATAACACATTAAATTAAACAAAACAATTGAAATGTTTCATCTTTTTATATAAGTTGTTTATGACCAAGAGGTTTTCGGGTTTAGTTGTTGTTATGATGCCAAAAACTACTTTATAATATGGCGTAAAGTGTACGTAAAATTTTAAGTGGTGACTAGTCCTTTCAAAGTTCAACAAGTAATCTCATATTTTACTCGTATTATAAAGGAATATACCTCTGGAGTTTTAAGCTCTGGCTAATCCAAACCCTATTTGGATGCCTGGTTCTAAATTAATAGGTCCGATGTGGCAATATGAAGATCCATATCATAAGACTTCCAAGGACAACACTGTTAGTAGTAGAAGTTACGCTGTTTCGGTACTTATTGCTCCAAATGTTCATAAGTTGGGATCTGACTCTGAATTCCCAAATAAACGTGTATCAAACACCGGAAAAACCCATCTAGCCATTACACACCATATTTTAGAAACTCCTGGTTCAAACCATTAACTTTTCAGAGTTTAATTTCCCCAAGAGGGGTCAACCTCTTCGTAAACATCCAACACTACGGAAAAGCTACAACAACACTACGGCCCTCGTGCGGGTCAGTGGGCCTTTTATCATCCCCGAGCATCGCCCCAATGAGCGATGAAGAAAACGATTCCATTCGAAAAGACCCGAGTGGGCTGGCGAACCCTTTCACGATTCTTCGGAACGATACAGTTTCTTTATCCGAAAGAGATATTAAAGGGAGGGACCGGGGCAAGCCCGTTGTTTTTATGCGGGTTTTCGCTCTTTTTCTGACAGTTCGCTTTTTTTTAGGGTCTGTCATCCGAACCAGTTGCATCGCAGGAGATCTCTGGGATAAGACTCGGCTGCTTTATATCTTCGGGCTGGGAGGATGGATTTTGTTGAGAGGAAGTAAGCTGAAAACCGAAAAACTCAAATTCAGATAAACACGCCATGTCTTCCTTTTGATGATTCTCTATTTAAAAGTAAAGAACCTCTGATGATAATATTCTTATTCTGGATGATTTAACTATTTAATTCTGTAGAAATGTACCCACTTGTGGTATTCACGTTTTATTCTCGTGAACCTGATTTAATCTCATTAGGGCACGTATCATTCATTCAACAGGAGGTGGGTTTGAAGGGTTGATAGGAGATAAACTGTAGGAAGAATTAAATCTTATAATTATAACCGCCTGAAAACGTTCTATTCTACTTATAACAATTGTAAGTTTGAATAGGAAAATGCAACTATAACCGACTTTTTTCAATTCTATGCCATTTCCACTTTCAAAGAATAGGTATTTTTTCTATTTCAAATGCTCATTCAATATTATTACATGTGGTTTTCACCTATATTAGCAAATGATGAAATTTACTCAGTGAATTAGCTAATTATACAAACCGAAATAGAAGTTGATGCGTAGAATTATCGTACATAAAATATAACACCTAAAATATCTATACCCGGTATTCTACATAGCAATAAACATAAATCTTAATAATATTTTTGTTAATTCGAGTCGATTTGTTAGATTCTGGATGACCATTTGCTTAGTAACAGAAATGCATTCATTTTCAAAAGACAAACTTGTTGAAGATTTGTTGATATTTTTACTATAAAAGTAGTGTGTAATTTTCTTTAGACGTAGGGTGATTTCTTATCGTCAATATACTTTTATGGAATCGTTACTTAAGACTAAAGACGACATTTTAAAATTTAAAGCGAGAGATTGCAAGAAAAAAGTAAGCAATTGAAAAGTTAATACTAAATGAAAACTTCAGAACTTTGAAGACTTATAGAGGAACCCCTTTTTATATAACACAAAAGAAAAATTCCGACACGATATTTACAAATCCTTACATTCAAAAGCAAAACACCCCTAATAAACTCAAACACACCTCCACTAATGGACATACTTAAAAATTAACATTCTTGAAAACCACAAAAAAATCAATAGAACAGTTATTTCGCAAAACAGGTCAAAATGGCACAAAGCCGACCCCACACTTCGTTATTCAAATGAGCAAAACGAATGGGAAGGAGCCCAGAACCTGGGAAATCGCGGGAAAATTGGTGCCGTAGCTCAAAAGCCCTCGGACCAGGGTTAAGTATCGGAAGATTAATGAAAGAAAGCCACACCTCATCCACCACATCTCGGCAACACCTTTCCGATGTCGTGGAGGATAAAATCTGCTATTTTCCCGATGTCTGATCCCGGGAAATTCGGACGGTGGAGCGAATGTTCGTGTCTGCTGGGTGGTGGAAATTTTTCAGTAAGGAACACCAACGCTTTTTCGGAGTGTTTTCGGATTTATCGTTTAATTTTAATGAAGAGCGCTAAGTGGATGAATAGCTTACTGTGTTGTAGTTTCCTGCGAGCTATAAAAGACAGCAACTTAAGTTGAACCTACTACGTCACTAACAAACAAAGTAGTTCCCATCGCGGTGTCTGAATTTCGAGTGAAACAAAGAACGTCAATTTTAAAATACGATTATTTCGTTAAACCCATGTATAAATAGCGTCTTTTTATCACATTTCAAGTATCAAAGTTCCACCTAGCAACCCAACAGGCTTTGTGTTTACTCACTTTCTCCTTCCGCGTAGTGACGTACTGGGTTCAGGAAACGTTGCTGTGAAGTATAGTCAGCACTGTTGCCGACGAGAAAACATACACTTATATCAGAATGAAGAGTTAAAAGAACATGGTTGGATTTCTTCCAGTGAAGTTGAAAAAAAAACTGGAAAAAATCGAAGTAAGTGGAAGAAACCAACTAAAAGGTTTCTAACTTATAAAAGTTTAGTTTCAAGAGTGGTTGTTAGAGTTTTCTTCCACTGGAAGAAACCTCTCAGTAAAAACACTGGTGTACTAATTATCAACTCAGTTAAGTAGTACTTACATTACATATAATGAGGAAGTTCCATGATTTTTTATATATTTTTTATCGATTCTTCATGCAAAATTAAGCAATACCCAAAATTTTGAGGCCGAAGGAGAAATTTTTCGATTGCAAAAAAAATTAACAAAAATCCCCTTTTTCAAAGCGCGCAAAAACGCTAAGGATTTGGGATGTGACGTCATCGTACGGTGACCATTGTTGGAAAGCAACGGAGTTGATGGTATGATTGTTGACGTCATCGTACGGTGTTTTCACTTAGCGTTTTCAGTCACGTTTTTTTCTTGACTTTTAAATTAAAATATTTAATTACTTGAAAATTTTTTTGAAAAATTAACTAGATATTTCATTTTATCATACAAAACACGATACGGAACACTTGAATGTTTATGAAAATCTGACACATGCAACTTCCTTATTATATTTTTGATAGCTTAATTTTATTAAAAAAACATATCTTGTAAATTAAAGCTTATTGTTAAATTCTTTGAATAAAATGCAGCGAAAGAAACGGATATCAAATGATAAGAAAATATCAAACGGAATAAAATAAAACAGCTACTTCCACACTGATGGTTGTAACATTGACTTAATAAGACACTATCACCACTAGAATGGTGCCATTCCGATAAGTATCATCTCACGCTTTTAAATGCATCACGATTTCACTTTGAAATCCAGAGTTTCGAAACAAGCACAATTCCCTCAAAAGTTGATTTACATAGCTCATGGGGTTAATAAACATGCGCTTTTCACTTGAAGCGTGCCAAGAATGCATCCAGACAATAGGTAAAAGAATTTGATAATAGAGTGGAAAGGTTATGCCATACAGTTAAGTCTAACGATACGAGTTACTAGTTAACATTTTCGTCCGTAAGTTCGCACAATAAATTTTCTATTACTTTAGACTTTAGAACTTTCACTTAAGTGCTATGGGTTTGTTTACTATCACAATAATTTCCCAGTGAGCACAATGAACATTTGTATTCTCCAAGTGAAGCAATTAATTCTCAACAAATTATTTCTCGTTTCGACTTCTATATAAGAGCATAGTTTTAATGTTTTAGCACTGGATAGTTGTAAGACTAACTCTTAAAGAAAGTCATGATGCTAGAGCAAGCAAATACTTCAAACCATCGATAATTGAAAACCAGGATCAATAAATCAAGGCATGAGGATCACAAAATTTTGCTAAAAACGAGAGAAAATTGTAATTATATCATAATTACGGAAACATTCAATCCTTTCCATAACTACCTTAGTTTTTACATTAAATTACGACGAAAAATAGTTATACTGAAGTTAAAATAAATACTAAAAAATCATGGATGTTTGATATTAACATTCGTTTTAATACACCACTGTGAACTTAACTTTCAAATCAAACTTATGATACGTTACGTATGATTCACAAAAAATCAACATAAGATTATTTTAATGTCCCTTATATTATTTTAAACAAACATAAGAGTAAGACGTAAAAGCTGTTACGGAATCAAGAACCATTGATCCCAGCTTATCACTTTTCAAATAAGCAGAACACTATGTCTTTAACATTTATAATTACAGTTTAAAATTCTTAAGAAGACGCGTTTTCCGAAAAGGTGTGTCGGTGGAAAACGATTGCAAAAGCAGAGAATGCTCAACAACTTAAGATAAGATGAATGATAACATCACCCAAACGATTAGCTCAACCCTTCAAAAAGGTGTGACAGAAGGCCACGGGGTATATAAATACCTTCTATTCTTTCCGAAAGGCGATTTTAACCCTGGATTGTAACATTCAGAAAACTAGCCATATTTCATACTTAGGGGTAAGTAATATGATTTTCAAGAGAGAACATTTAAATATCGTGGATTATAACCTTCATTTCATCACAAGAAAAGTTGAGCTCAACTGAATGAAAACGTAGATCTTAATCTTTGAAGATTACGGGGTATGCCATCGTCATATAATATGAATTAAGAAAAAGGGAGAAGTTCTTTTGAAAAGAGAACAGATAGGAAAGGTTGAAGTAACAAAAAGAGATGTAATCAAAAAATGCGTTAAAATCTGTTTCATGGACAAAATTTGGGTTCAATTCCGTTATCTGTCAAGTTAAAAACCACCAAAAAATGTTGGGCCAAAGATTCAACTTCAAGTAAATTTTTTTTGTTGGTATTGATTAAAATTGCATATTTTAGTCGGTTGGCGTTGGTTTGTAATTTTTGGTGGTATTTCCAAGTTTTTAGCGTCTAAAATAGCTTGGCCTGTACATAGATAACGGAATTGAACCCCTTTCTTCTGTACAACAAAACAAATGTACGTACTTTTACGGTTCAAATCCGTTAACGTTCCCGCTAAATATTTCGCGTCAATCTCTTTTGAACACCATAAAGTAGAAAACCTGCTAAATAATTTCAAGCGCATAGATTAAAATGTTTAATTAGATCAATAACTGTTAAGTTTATCATTAAAAATCGGAAATATTTGAATATATATGGCTTTCAAAAGATATTGGCGATATTTAGCGGGAACATTAACGGAATTGAACCGACTTATTGATAGCCCTCGGATTTTATCATCCTTTTTTAGATGGTGATTCTATGAAATTCCTTGAAAATAGATTAATTTAAAAAATCTTCAGTCGTATATTTTCTTAAGTTTTACTGATTTATTCCATATTTCACAGCTGAAAGTACGCTAAATTAACAGAGCATGCCTTTACGATAACACTACATCATCTATTTCATCTCTAACAGCATCCCTCAACAGGTGGTGATGTGTCAGCCGCAACTTCATCCCTCTTCCCTGCCTCGTCCTTCATCTCTTGGAACATCCTAATCAAAAAGATCGCACAGCAGAACAAGTTCAAAACCACTAAGATCATCGCTATGCAGGAATCATACGGGTTCCTTTTCCAATGGTCTGTCGATGGCCTCATAGTCTCCTTTTCAGACGAGCAATCATCTTCATCTGTTTCATATAGGAATACCGACGGCATCGTATCTTCTATTTCATAAGGGACTGTTAGGGCTACATCCTCTATTTCAGACTGGACTATGGACGTTGAGTCACTCATTTGGAAAATGACACTGGACGTCGTTTCATTCATTTCAGACTTGACTTCAAACGCCATTTCCTTCATCACAGATTGAATTGCAAGCTTCGCTGCTTTTATTTTAGACTGGACAATGGCCATTGCTGCCTCTATTTCAGACCTGATTACCAACTTCGTTACCTCTTTTTCAGATTTAGACTCGATTGCCAACATTGCTGCCTCCATTTCAGACAGGACTGCCGACGTCGCGTCCTCTATTTCACACTGGACTTCCAGCATAGCATTCTCCATTTCAGCCTGGACTGTTAACGTCGCGGCATCCATTTCGGATTTGATATCTAACATAGTAGCCTTGAATTCAGACTGAATTTGCAACGCCGCTGTATTCAGTTCAGACTGAACTGCCACCATTGCTGCCTCCATTTCAGACTTGAAATCAAATGAAGCCGGTTTCCTTTCAGACAGGACTGCTGAAGTCCCATCCTCTGTTTCAGACTGGACTGCTGAAGTTTCATCCTCTATATCAGACTGGACTGCTGAAGTTTCATCCTCTATATTAGACTGGACTGCCGAAGTCTCATCCTCCATTTCATACTGGACTGACGACGTAGCATCCTCTATTTCAGACTTTACTGTCGAAGTCGCATGCTCTATTTCAGTCAGGACTGCCGAAGTCGGCGTTGCTTCTACTTCAGACTTGACTTCCAACTTCGTTAACCCCATCTCAGACTGTGCTTTCATTGTTGATGACTCAATTTCTATTTTGATTGAATATTTCTTTGGGAAAATAGTTAAATTTGGTTGAAGTTGGACCTTTTAGGCTTTTTGTTGGGTATTAATGATTTTTTGATAAAATTTACATGCGGTAATTAGATGAGATGAGATGCGTTTTTTGGGATATTATATAATACAATTTTCAAATATCATTGTTTATAAGTTATGGTAAATGATTGCCTTTTTCTCCATAATGTTTTTGCTCCTATTGTTAACATGTAAATAAAGTATTCCTAATGAGGGTGTATTTTTTAACATATATTTTCGGTTTATTTTCTGCTAGCGAATATTAATCACTTATCTTAGTACTCTCACAAGGAAACGTTCTTATTCTGAACTCACAGAAATGCATGACATTTTTACAGGCATCAGAACATGACTCAAAACACTTACTGTGAAAAAATTAGCTGTGGCATTTTAATAGAAAAGTTAATTTATAATTAATTTTACATATTTTTATAAGTTTTTTTCATTTGTTGTTTCTCTATCGAAAAATGTAGATATAATTTTTTTCAAAGGTCACCGATATGGATCAAGTAATCCCTGGTGACTAGAAGTATTGTTTCTTTGTCTTTTTATTGTTTTTATGTAACTTTATATGTACTTTGTATGTGATAAATCATGAAAGGGAAAAAATTAATTTTGAAAATTTGGTTCTGAGTTGCCAAACACTTTCAATTAGCACCACTTGGCAACTTGGTGACTTTCTGATTGGATAGAATGAGAAATTTGATTTCTTTATTTCAGAAGTGGCTCAACTAATAGATTAAAAGAGAACCTAGCAACTGGAGAACATTTGTCTGTCTACCAGCCATTAGCAACATATTCTTGGCAACCTGGCGAGAAAAGCGCTCAATTTTTATACAGCAAAGGGTTCATGATGAAAATTTTCTCTCTTTGAAATAAATTTGGAATTCTTTTCCCTTTGCTGAAAAATTTTCCTCGGATTTTCCATAATCTAGATTTAAGTTGTAATAAACAAAAACATGTCAGCAACCCCTCGCAGATCGTACAACCGGCTATCATATTCTGCAACAGAAACAGGTAAGAAGATGAATTTATGACTTAACTAAGGAACTTACACACACTAGTGTGCAAAAAATAAAGGTTACTTTTATTTTTTGGTGAAATAGAGTGAGCTACTGCTCCCTGTTAGGGGACATCCATAAATTACGTGAGGTGTTTTTTCCAAAATCTGGACCCCTCCTCCCCCCTTGGTGAGGTTTAGTGAGATTTTGCTGGACCCCCCTCCCCCCAACGTGAGATTTACCAACAACCTTTAAAAATAGTTTTCTATCCTATTCGTTTGCATTTTGTGTTTCACAGCACCTAAAACTTATAATTTCTAACTTAAAAAGTTGGCGTGAGATTTTAATCGACCCACCCCCTCCCCCTTCGGTGATATTTTTCCAAACCCCCCCCTTTTTGACCTCACGTAATTTATGGATGTCCCCTTAGCTTTCGCTCACTAACCCCCGTAAACTGCTTACGCAGGACCTTAACGCAGGATACTCACAAAACCTTGTTTAGCACTGAACTAAACTCTTTTTATAAAACAAATTGACAAAAAATTAACAGAAGAAACGTCATTCAAC
The DNA here is from genome assembly GCA_024610705.1 of Tetragnatha versicolor. Classification (NCBI taxonomy): domain Eukaryota; kingdom Metazoa; phylum Arthropoda; class Arachnida; order Araneae; family Tetragnathidae; genus Tetragnatha; species Tetragnatha versicolor. Next base: position 20,757,638 of record JANDEH010000011.1, on the reverse strand, counting down.
TGCATGAATAAAGGTCATCTGCATGAATAAAGTTCTCTCTTTATTCTTTTAAAAGTTTGAACATTTATTTACTCTAACTCAGTGGTTCCCAACTCAAATATGTCTGCGGACCACGTCACTTAAATTTGAACCTCTGCGGACCATCTGTATCCCTAACTGTAACTGCAGAATTTAAGCTTTTTTCAGTGCATTCATTCCTCATAGAGGGTCTAAAATTTTGACATTTTTCTGAAGTAAGGAAAACCGAGCCTTACAATGTTTCTAAATGGAAATTAGAAATTCAAATAATCTATTAAACTTAAGAGAAAAATTAAAATTATACATTAATTTTATATCTAATTATTTAAAAACATACCTTTTATAAAAGACATTTAACCATTTTTATCAAGCTCTCACAAAATTCAACAAATAAAATAGAATATTATTAATTATGATTGTTTATTTAATTCCGTAAACTAAATTAGGAAATTTAATAAGTTAAATTCTTTTTTTTCAGCAATATACCTTACAAATAAAAACTTTAATTATTTCATGGAAGAGGCTTAACCATGTAACTTTCTTCATCTTTTATGTTTGTATGGAAGAGGATAATACTTTACAAATGACAATAATTGATTTGATGAGTGGATATGGTATTGATTTTAATCATTCCCAGTGTCCTCTCATGGATCACACCTACACACGTTACAGGTTTAAAAAACAACAGTATAAAATAGTTATTTTTTTTCTTTTTTGATAACCAACAAAAAAGGTAATATTATATTATTAGTATATTTAAATTTGAAAGAAAGAGTACTTAGCTTGAAATTAAACTGCAGGACAAATGAGACAACAAGGAATTGTGTTGATTACAAAAAAAAGCAAATTGGACATGCACTGACTTGTGGCAGAGGAAATTCTATAGGCGAGGCGGGGCGGGCGATGTTTTCCCGAAAGAAACCGCGTCGAAAGTCAATAATTATTTCAAAGGAGCGATTAAAATAGAAAATATAAATTGATGAAAACTTTATAATAAAAAATAGAAAAAAAAATAGAAAATAATTTATGTGTTCAAAAACTTTCGCTTTTTCGGTAATAAATTTTTCTCATATTTTCAAACAAACCTATTTCACTTTTAACTCAGAAATTTCCTCTTTTCATACCAAAATTTCTAATAATCTATCTGATGCAATACGATCGTTTCTACTCAGGAATAAACTACTGTACTGTTGAATAAAACTGTGGAAAGAAAGAGAAATGAACAAATGATTCATAGGAGAGAAAGAGTACATAAAATTTTTTATTTAAATGAGACGTATGATTTTTTTACTTATGTTTTTGCATATGTGGTGTTTTTACTATTTCCTGCGATTTCCTGGAATGTGCGATTAAGAAAACTATTTTTTTTAATTTCCACACATCTTTTGGATAAGTTTAAAAATCTTCTCACGGACCACCTCTGAAGGCCTCACGGACCACCAGTGGTCCGCGGACCACCTGTTGGGAACCACTGCTCTAACATATCAATAATTTAATCAAAATGTTTTCACTATAAATATATCCAGCACGTCTATTAATAGGAAAAAAATTACACCAATGCACACCAATGAATCTTTTAAATTCTTATGGTACCTAGCAACTGGTTAGTATTTGTCTAGTGTTTTATCATTCATATTTTTGTTGCAATTTTTATATTTTGTTAAACACTAGGGGGCTCTGCCCCCTGCTCGCTATCGCTCACCAACCCCCGGAACTGCTTCGCAGTTCTATGAAGATCGCTTCGCGATCTTAGCGAGCAGAGCTCGCTTGTTTCATCTCAACTATCCAGTAAAACCTTGAACTTGTCTGCTTAGTAAATGATCATTTAAAATCGAAACTTTTCATCTCTCTATCTTATCAATAACTTAATGCGAACCATTACTACCAAAATATCAAAATAAAACTGTTACTAAAATATTCCTTTTTAGTTTACCATTAATTTAACCGAAATGTTTTCAAAAATATCCAGCAAGTCTAATTATCATCAACCATCTTAGAGGAAAAAAATGCCATTAAAAAACTTTTAAATTTATAAAATGCACGTGTGTATCTAGTGAATCATCTGGAATAAGAAATCAGATTCATAAAATAATCGCCTGTTTCTCTAGTGAACGACCAGAAAGAGAAGGAAAAATTGAAACTTGGTATCTTAATAATTCTAAAACTAATTCGATTTTTTTGAAAAACGAAACGCCAATCTTTCTATAAAAAATAATTGTATGCGTGTTTAAAATATCATAATTCTACTGTGATTAGTTTTTCTATTATAACGAAAAAACCGAAAACGGGTAAAAAATTTCGAAACTTTAGAATTTAATAACTCCAAAAATAATTCGAAATTCGAAAAAAGGGCGACGAGGTGCAAAACTTCATACCTAAGAGTATGCGTCTGCAAAAAATCATGTTTCTGCTGTAAATAGATTTTGCTGGGGGCGAACTCGCAGCCAAAAAAAATAATTTTCGACTTTCACATTAAATAACTCCAGAACTAATTATCTAATTAATTAGGTTTGGAAAATGAAATGACCCTCATACATTTGTCTACCAATGGTCAAAATTTCATAATATTCCTTCAAATAGTTTTTGCGTAGTGATAGTTCAAAGTGTTCAAAAATAAAATTTTCAAAATCAGCGGCGGCGGCGGTGACGGTCACTGTTACTTTTTTTTAATATAGAGTGATTACTTTTGTTAAACACTAGGGGGCTCTGCCCCCTGCTCGCTATCGCTCACCAACCCCCGGAACTGCTTCGCAGTTCTTTGAAGATCGCTTCGCGATCTTAGCGAGCAGAGCTCGCTTGTTTCATCTTAACTATCCGGTAAAACCTGGAACTTGGCTGCTTAGTTAATCATCATTTAATATCGAAACTTTTTATCCCTCTAACTTATCAATAACTTAATTCGGACCATTACTACAAAAATATCAAAATAAAACTGCAACTGAAATATCCTTGTCAATAATCCTTGTTTAACTTGTCAATAATTTAATCGAAATGTTTTTAAAAAATATCCAGCAAGTCTACTAATTATCATCAACCATCTTAGAGAAAAAAAGCATGCCATTAAGGGGTCATCCATAAATTACGTGAGGCGTTTTTTCCAAAATCTGGACCGCCCTCCCCCCTTGGTGAGATTTAGTGAGAATTTGCTGGACCCCCCCTCCCCCCCAAGTGAGATTTACCTACAACTTTTTAAAAATAATTTGCAGTATCTTATCTGTTTCTCATACTTAAAAAAAGAAAATCGTATAATTTCTAACTTAAAAAGTTGACGTGAGATTTTAATCGACCCCCCCTCCCCCCTTGGTGAGATTTGGTGAGATTTTTCCAAACCCCTCCCCCCCTTTTTGACCTCACGTAATTTATGGATGACCCCTAAAATCTTTTAAATTTATAAAATGCACGTGTATCTAGTGAATCGTCGGAAGTAAAAGAAATCAAGAAATCAGACTCATAAAAATTGGCTGTTTCTCTAGTGAACGACCAGAAAGAGATGAAAAAATTGAAACTTTGAATCTTAATAATTCTAAAAATAATTCGAATTTTTTAAAAAACAAAACGCCAATCTTTTTATAAAAAATAATTGTATGTGCGTTTAAAATATCATAGTTTTACTGTGATTAGTTTTTCTGTTATAACGAAAAAACAGAAAAAGGGTAAAAAATTTCGAAACTTTAGAATTTAATTACTCCAAAAATAATTCGAAATTCGAAAAAAGGGCGACGAGGTGCACAACTTCATACCTAAGAGTATGTGTCTGCAAAAAATCATGCTTCTGCTGTAAATAGATTTGGCTGGGGGCGAACTCGCAGCAGAAAAAAATAATTTTCGATTTTGACAATAAATAACTCTAGAACTAATTATCTAATTAATTAGGTTTTGGAACCAAAATGACCCTCATACATTTGTCTACCAATGGTCAAAATTTCATAATATTCCTTCGAATAGTTTCTGCGTAGTGATAGTTCAAAGTGTTCAAAAATAACATTTTCTGAAACAGCGGCGGCGGCGGCAGCGGCGGCGGCGACTGTTACTTTTTTTTAATATAGAGAGATAAACTATTAAGAAACAAACCCAACAAGATACTCAATTACAATTAATTTCTATTTTAACAAACTAAAAGTTATAAGTTTCAAATGTGTAAAATTTTAGCAGGAAATAGCAGATTTTTAAATTTTTAGAATAAATTTATCTGTATTTGATTGATATTTGGAAAATACTCAAAAGTACATTTTTTAAATGTGAGAAAATGTGTTATTATCAATTATGTGTTAATTATCATAAAATATAGCGTCAATTGGTTGTGATGGAATGCATAATAAGTTGTTTGACAGTTCTCTCTTTGTATGTTCTCTCTTCTAAAAAAAATGGAAATATTTTAAAATAGAGAATTTTTTTAGCAATTCTAAAGACATATTGCACATCCTCAAAAGAACCCGAACAGTTAGATACCAAAAATGTGTTATACGGATCTGAAAGGCTAAGCACGCACGAGAGACTTCCGTCACGGCGACTAAAACACTAGTCACTCGAGAGCAATGCATTTCTATCGAGAGATTCTTAGCAATCGGCCAAGAGTCTCGTCGCCTGTGCGCTCGCTCTAGCTTCTTGCAATAGCCAGGGAGATAATTTTGTCTCTGTCACCGTGACAAAAGTCTCTAGTGCGCGCGCTAGCCTAATTCAAAAGTTTTTCTATGGAAACCGTTCACCAAAAACTTAGAATAGAGAGAAAATTGATCTCTTTTATAGTATTTGAACATTTGAGTTTTTGTCCAGCTTTTAACTAAATGACACCTAGTTCACAGAACAAATATCCTCATATTATGATCTTATCACCACCATGTTTATTTAAATTTTAATGAATTTAAAAGAGCACTCTGCATCACGTGATTTTATTATTGACCTTGCATGCACCGTTTCTAAGCAGTAACATTCCAGGAAATTATACTATTCCAATTATTCTCTAAAATTACACTCAAGTGGACCACCAAGTAGGTCACCCAATCAAAGAATGAGCACTAATTGCCATTTGAGAACTGACCCTGGTCCAGCAAATTTTTCCCATTGGCCGAGATGACAACAGGGGACGGTTCAAAAACGAGAAACAACCAATGGATGTCAAAAAGTAACCATAAATCAAACGGCAAAAGAACAAGATCCGACTTTCTATATCCACCGGTCTTGCCTTATTGGGAAAGAAATTCGCCTTCCGGGGTCATTCGATGAATATGCAGGCGGTTATCAATTTCCAACATCGCAATTCAAAAAAAGCAGTTTCTCGAGACCTTTGAAAGATAGATTTTTAAGGAATTTTAATGCGTTGAATGTCATTAGCTTTTCGGAGTACAGTCGATATGGCTTGTTCGAAAAGAAATTGGACTTTAGTTCCTACGTGTGCGATGGTATTGGGTCATTTAATAGACGATGACATTCGAAGGTCACTGGTTTTGCGGGAAGACCATTACTAACAACGTATTTCAATGAGCACAAATTTATTCACGATGAGAAAAACAACACAAAACAAGGCTGTGGTGGCAGTTATAGAAAGAGTTTTCTTGCAAATAATTCACTTACAATTGGAAAGCTTTTCTAAGTGCCACACGAAATGTAAACTACTAACAGAGTGGCCAACACATACAATCTTTTAATCAGGCGCGGATCCAGCACAGCTCCAAGGGGGGCACTTTTCTAAATCAACACCTTCATCTTTTGACACAAAATGTTGGTGATTTTCTAAAAAGTATCACGCAAGATCCTCTTGTGGTGAATCCTCTTGTAGAAAAATCGGACGAAATCACCTTGATACCATACGTTATACAGCTCAACTTACATTTATTTACTACTGGCTCCTTTTAAAATATATAATTTCTGGGTCGCACATCGGACAGAAAAAATTGTAAGAAAAGCAGGGAAAATTTTCAGATTATTTTAAAGGTGGTTGAGGTCTTATGGCACAAGGAGTACTTGTATTTCTTGTTTTCTATATTGGGTGACCACGCTCCTCTAAACAAATAGAAAGAGAAAGTTATGCGAAAGCAGAAGAATACAATACTCCCATGGTTTTTATTGCTAAAGAAATGCATGCACTCTATTACTTTTCATACAATCACTAGAAAAACAAAACTCCCAGAAAAAATCGGAGAAACTCAAACACACACTCCCTTAAATTAACTGTCAACAAGCCAAACCGCAATTAGCGGTATCGGCCTTTGCGATCGCCTCGCCTTTCCAAATCATCCATTGTTTTAAAGCATCAGAAGAAGAGGGCAAAATAATCCGAGAAATGGCCTCACTTAAAACAATCGTTGAAAGGCTCGCAGGAGAGAGTTAATGAAAAAACTGCTTTAATTCATCATGGTTTGAAGAAACTATGGAAGAAACTATCTCAGTGGTATTATAGTTTATAAATTCGCCGACGGTGGTGAAATGAAATTTCCAAAGGATGAAAAGAAAGCAGAGCACATCATTCAATTGTTGGAAGAAACCCTCAACTCAAAACCAATTTCGGTAGAGTGGTAATTCGCAAATTGGATTCAATCGACTTATGATGGGATTAGACTAATTTCGTGGGGGTTTAAGACAATGAAAAGTTGATGAATGATAGGTTAGTATAACAATAATCATAGTATGCAAACATCTTGCGGTTTAAGCGCATATAGAAAACTCATTCGCGCGTTTTTAAGTCAGTAATCTAGTTTGGGAATTCGAACTAACATTTTTATTTTAATTGGGCACATTTATTGTTTTTACCAACCAATTGAGACGGTTATAAACCAAGGGTAAGTTGCAAACTCCTTGATTGATTAACAGAGGTGGGTGTTTCACTGCGCCATAGACTACTTCAGGATATTGATAATAGGAATAACACAATAACATGAATTTAAATTAAAAATAAAATTGGGAATATATGCTACTTAAATCAATGCCATTTAAGTCATTTCCCATTAAATATAAATTAAAAATTCTATTATAATCTCGCTTGTTAACAGCACAAACGTGAAAGATAAGAAAATCAAGTAAAATGTCTTTAAAATTAAGTTAAAATTTTCAGCTCGTAAATGAGAAATGCGCGAAAAAAAATAGGATTCAATTTCGTTAAGTATCACCAAGCTGTTAATTTGTACTTTTAAAATAATAAATATTGCGAAAAATTGCAAAGTAACCGATAAAAATATACAGAGCTACATCAATGACAACCTTAAAAATTTTTGTAACATTCGAATATTTAGCGTCTAAGGCAGCTTGGCGATATTTAACGGAATTGAAACAAAAATAGTTATGTATGGATCAATTCAAGGAAAATTCTTAGTTCTATATTGCGGGTTGTTATTTTTTCTTCTGTTAACACTCGTGTGTAGAGCAAAGCTAGAACTCAAGCTAGTGGTGAATACGTGAATCTAGCACTCAAGCTAGCCTAAACACATCATTATTCCATAAGTTGTCTTTATTTCCTTTTTCAAACTGGCCATATAATTAAGATGGTACATTTTTAAACTTGTATTATATTCCTTTGAAATAATTCCAAGAAATCGAAGCGAAGGGAATATATATCCATCTGAACTGTCGAAAGAAAAATAAATTTCGGTCAAATTCATTATGTTATTATAAGTAAAATTCAGCGACGTTTTTAAATTCAGTTCACGCGGTAAACTTTAATTGCTTTCAAACTGTGTTTTCGTTTGCCGCACAGTTTACCACTTCCAAGCAACAAATTAACTTGCCAATCATCCAAGGATATGTAACAAACTTTGAATAGGTGGAATGTATGATAGATTAGCTTAAGTCGGCGATAATACCTTCCCAATCATTCAACAAAGAATAACTGAAAGCCAAAAGAGGAGTCAAGTCAGAAGTTTCATTCACATTTCTATGAAGTGATATTGGTAACCTTTGATATAAACAATCGCTTTTTACACTAACAATAACACTAACGAAAACAAAGTTGTTTCAAAACAAAATGACTGAGATGTAGTTAAGTTGTATCTCTCATAGATAATCATTCTGGAACTCCTACCATCTCCCTTAACCCTTTATGCCCCAAATTATTTTCCTCGTCCAAAATATGTCAAGTTTACGTAACTGCAACATATAAGTAAACTAAATTTGCCTTTAAATGACGAAAATTGGATGAATTTGGAACATTGGGAAGTGGGACTTACAAGTCCCGTCGGGACATAAAGGATTAAGTCAGCAAAAAAGAGCAAATCCCAAACCTCTCACTTATATAATAATGCCAGCATAATTATATAATCCTCATAATAAGCTTTTTTCAAGCTTAATTTTCTTTTGACAAATTTAATTTCTGTAAATTGATTTCCTTCAAGATACGTGTCTCTAATATATTGAGTAAGCATCATTCATTTCCCCTAACTCTTTTTGTCAATTAAAATAAGCAAATGGCAAACCCCTTCTTGCCCCTTAGGTGCTTATGCAATATTTGAACGGCTCCCACAAACACGATATGCAGCTTAGACAAAAAACGAGCTAGATACACCAAAAACACTTCCCGATCCAAAACCCAACCAATTTACATGCATATTACGAGTACTTCCCTCAATAAGTGACTGCACAATCCACAAATCGCATGTCCAAAACTCTATGCGGCCACACCTCGGGCTATCAAACAAAACCTCGAAACATAGCAGCAGATAACATCCACAACCGCGAACCCCCTAATTTATTTCTCCACATACAAAAGAGAGCGACCCTATAATAAATACAACATTCGTAATTAATTGCGGCCCAGAGAGGGGTTAAAGCGCAAAGGTGTGTGTTGAAATAACCCCGAGACACACTAACCCTTTCTTTGCTCAAGCGTCTTCTTTTGTACGTAGCGAAATCCAACACTTGGTCATTCATTAGAATTTGAAGAGATCCATAAGGGAGGGAGTATGTTGCAATTTTCTAAAGGGAGGAATGGGCCGTATTATCGCTCCATGCCATCGGGTAATCGAGTTAAAAGCTGGAGAGGAAATGTTAACTTTTGATGCTGGGCTTGTCTAACTGCTGGATAATAATAATGCTACGGCAATTGCATTTACTGGCAATGGCGATTTAGGATATCTTGTTGCGTAAACAAACAAGATGTAAGCAGTTGCCATTCACTTTAAGTATATGCAATGTTAGCCTTTCATTCGATTAGTTGGAAATAGTCTTTTTTTTAAATAATTTTTCGTTTTCAGTACCGTGAAAATATCTAAACCACTGTTGACCTCCAATGTATGAAAAGTACAATTTCCAAACTATAGGTATTATTATCAATCAACATAATCTCTGTATAAATAAAAGGCTAACGGGCGATGTATGTATGTGGGTATATATGTGTGTGTGTGGGTATGTCCGGGGTAATCTCTTGAAATAGGCCACGGACCGAAACCAAACTCGACGTATAGACGTATTCCGAGTCGGGGAGTAACTTAAGATAGTTTTCAAAGCTTTAAAATCGAATAATTACGAGTAATTAGCGAATTTATAGCCCGAAACGCTTATTTCTCCATTTCTCTACTAGAGCAGATCTGCTCGACTCACTATTGTTAACTAGATGAAAACCTTCAAACATTTAATATTTTAACAGAAAAAACTCGATAATTGTCCATTTAAAAACTATATCAGTTGTGAAAACATCAAAATAAATTCAAATAATTAATTTTGAAACGTTAGTTTCCTTTATTTTAAGATATTTTCCTTTAAAATTTAAATATTTATGGAAAAGTGTAAATTTTCTTCATGGAAAACGACTTAAAAATAAAACATTGTTTCAAATGTAGCGGTTCACTAGACTTTTCAATTTACTAGATCTTTTATTATTGTTTCAAATTTGTTATTTTTGTTCACTAGACTCATTAATTTACTAGGAAACATTGCCGAGAACAACGGGAAAAGGAAAATTACCGGGAACATCGGGATAGGAAAAGTACCGGGAACATCGGGATAGGAAAATTACCGGGAACAGCGGGATAGGAAAATTACCGGGAACACCGGGATAGGAAAAATTACCGGGAACATCGGGAGAGGAAAAATTACTGGGAACATCGGGAGAGGAAAAATTACCGGGAACATCATCGAGATAAGAAAATTTACCGGGAACACCGGGATAGGAAAATTATCGGGAACATCGGGATAAGAAAATTTACCGGGAACACCGGGACAGGAAAAAATTACCGGGAACACCGGGACTTTAAAATTACCGGGAACACTGGGATAGGAGAGAGGCGCCTGGGATACCGGGAAGATTGGTTATTGCTGATTTACATAATAATAAATGTATTTTAAGAAAACTCAAGATAAAAATACTTATACACTCCACCCGTGCAAGGCCGGGCAAATCCGCTAGTCTCTGTATAAATAAAAGGCTAACGGGCGATGTATGTATGTGGGTATGTGTGTATGTATGTCCGGGGAAATCTCTTGAAATAGGCCACGGACCGAAACCAAACTCGACGTATAGACGTATTCCGAGTCGGGGAGTAACTTAAGATAGTTTTCAAAGCTCGAAAATCGAATAATTACGAGTAATTAACGAATTTATAGCCCGAAACGCTTATTTCTCCATTTCTCTACTAGAGCAGACTGCTCGACTCACTATTGTTAACTAGATTAAAACCTTCAAAAATTAAATATTTTAACAGAAAAAACTCGATAATTGTCCATTTAAAAACTATATCAGTTGTAAAAACATCAAAATAAATTCAAAAAATTTATTTTGAAACGTTACTTTCCCCTATTTTAAGATATTTTCCTTTAAAATTTAAATATTTATGGAAAATTGTAAATTTTATTTTCATGGAAGAGGACTTCAAAACAAAACATTGTTTCAAATGAAGCGGTTCACTAGACTTTTCAATTTACTAGATCTTTTATTATTGTTTCAAATTTGTTATTTTTGTTCACTAGACTCATTAATTTACTAGGAAACATTGCCGAGAACACCGGGAAAAGGAAAATTATCGGGAACATCGGGATAGGAAAAAAAAAGTACCGGGATTACCGGGACATAAAAATTACCTCGATCAGCGGGATAGGAAAATTATCGGGAACATCGGGATAGGAAAAGTACCGGGAATATCGGGATAGGAAAAGTACCGGGAACATCGGGATTGGAAAAGTACCGAACAGTTACTAGGTAACATTGCCGAGAACACCGGGAAAAGGAAAATTACCGGGAACATCGGGATAGGAAAAAAAAGTACCGGGATTACCGGGACATAAAAATTACCTCGATCATCGGGATAGGAAAATTATCGGGAAAATCGGGATAGGGAAAATTATCGGGAACATGGGGATAGGAAAATTATCGGGAACACAGGTATATTAAAAATTACCGGGAACACCGGGATAGGAAAAAGGCGTCTTGGATATCGGGTTGATTGGTAATTTCTGATTTAATAATTATAAATGTATTTTGGGAAAATTTAATTAAAAAAAAACTATACACTCTACCCGTGCAAGGCCGGGCATATCCGCTAGTCTATAATAATAAAAGAGCTTTACCATTCATCGATCGATCGATCGATTCATTCACCTATCAACGCACAGCAAAATCTACCGGGGCTAAAGACTCGAAACTTGGTGTGGTGAAAGATCTTACGGTGTAAGCGCGCACTAAGAAGGGATTTTTCGAAATTCCTTTTTTCTGATCCACAGGGATGCTTGGAGTGATTTCTACGTTTTTGAACCTAGCTCCGTTCCAAATGACCCCAGATCTTTGTAATTTAACAGGAAGGTACCTATATACAATATCTAGAAAGGCATTTTTCAAATTTTCGATATTCGAATTTTAAGGGGTCTAAAAAATTCAAAAACCTGTTTTTTCTGAGCATAAACAAAGTTTTACATTTTCGAAGAAAAATATACTAATAATTTGATATTTCGAAGCGACCTGTTAGTAATAGATTCTTAATAATATTTCAAAGAAAGTAATTTCTGGATTTTTCGATATTCCATTCTAGAGGGGTTGCACGGGAGTTTGAATATTTACTCCAGTTTTTAGTTTTTGCATTCTAGCACCCACATTATTAATGCGATTGGTATGAAATTTTAGCACGTTGTTCCTCACACTATCGGGAAGGTTTTCAAAAAAGAATTTTTAAAATCAAAGCATTCCAAGCAGTCTTTTTTGGACCTTTTCTAAATTCTTATGCGTAGCTTCAATGTTAAACTGATAACGGTTATTGCTCCATCCAAGTGACGCAAAACCACTATTGTTGTAAATATTTATTTAAAAATATTTTATAGCGAGTAGAATTTAAAAAAAAATCTGATAAAGAAATAATTTGTGATAAAATAAATTTTTTGCAATAATCAAAAAATATTTAACCGAAAATTTTTAAATTTTTTTACAAAGTAATAAAATTTAAATAACAATAGTATTTCATCAGAAGCATTTTAGATGGTTGGTGTCAATTCAAATGATGCTTACATTTATTTTATGTTTGAAGGCGATTTCTTTTAGCGAATATGTTGGAAATAAATCAACAAAGGGGGGTTCAGGGGGTCTCCCCCTGACCTTTTTAAATTTTAATTAAAATAAAACCGGTTATTAACACTTTAATTCCCGAAGTTTCTTTAGGTTTTATTTACATCTTAGGGAAGTGTATTTATTTTTTATTTGCTTTGAATTTTATGAAAACAGGGATGAAGGGAAAAATAAGTATTAAGTCAATAGAAATTGCTGTTCAATAATAGACCTCTACCTTTATTTTGAAGCGAAGGTGGAAGATTTTGCCACAACTATGCATTACGAATTGGAGAAATATATGGAGGATATTGTGAAGGGAATAAAGATATAGCACCTTGAAATAAGGGGGCTAAGAGGGTCTCCTTCCACTTTTTTATAATTTGAAAATATCACTCTTAAAAATGAGGATTTCACACATTAATTCTTAACAGGTGGTGTTTTTAAAGTTTTTTATGTATTAAGGAAGTAAAGCATAAAAGAAGAATTCTAGCGGGAAGCCAGTTGACCCTATTGCCCCTAAATGACGCCCAGGAAAGGAATATAGGGAAGAAAATAATTCTTATTTATTTTATCACCTAGATTGAAAATCCTTTTTTTTCCCGAGCAACGGCGGGTATATCAGCTAGTTGGAAATAAATTTAAGTAAACTAAACCCACCTTGGTGCAACTGCAAGAGCAACAACCCATAAGGGGTCAAGGTCTAAGATGCCCATATGGTCCTGGGGGGAAGAAGGTATATGTGTTCCAGTCCTAGAGTCCTCCCAGTGTTTAAGTTCAATAAAGTTCTTTGATCTCAGTTTATCATCCATGAAGTTTATCGCCCTACTGAAGCTGAACCACACCTGAAAAAGCTGAGTCATCCTTTCCCAGCTCGGGGATCAAACCACCAACGTGAGAAGCCCAACTACAATAAAACTGGACCAAACGAAGACATTACTAGCAAGAAAACACGATTATTATAAAAAAAGTAAAACCATACAATCAAAAGGGTAATATTTAAATTTTATGGAAACATACCCCGATATTTATATTCCAACGCATTACTTGAGCAGCATTTTTTCACACCATCTCATTCAACCACTACCGTCAATGACCTCAACTTTCAGTGACTGAAACAGTCAAAGAAAATCTCCAGGGCTGGATAGAACAAAAAATATTAAAAAAATGAACCCGTGACACCTGATAGGTGATTAAATCGAATTTCGAAGTACATTCTAAACTGAGAAAAGGGGTTCGTTCGATCACGAACCTTCGATAGGGATCGATGAAAGAAAGTTCGATCACGATTTATTTTATTAACTCTATCACATCGCTCCCCTTCCCTCGGCAATGCAAGTTGAAAATCATCTTGCTGATGGGGAGATTAGGAAGTAGAAAACTAACAAGAATACAAGTAAGAGATGGGCAGAAATTGTGAAGGTAAAAAAAGCTGCAACAAAGGTATGAGAAAACATCGATGGTAATACCGGAATAAGGTCACTTTAGTAAGAATGTTGCTGGATAATACAGTGCATATGTTTTAAAACCCACTCTTTAAGTACTGATAATATTTGAATCATTCATTAAATATTATAAATGCACCGAATTTATTTGTTTGAACCGTACATGCCTTTTTCAGACCAGACATTTTTGAGTTTCTAGTTTTAGATTTTTAAAATGGCTAGACTGGAATCTTTTAAAACATTTACTTTTCCTGGAATTCATTTATGCACTATTTTTAAGTCAAAGCTGTAACTTAAAATTGAACCTTGATACCATATCACAATCAAAAAACATCTTATGTCCGGCCTTATACATTTAGCTTCATACATCATACTACATGCATCTGAAAACCTAGTCACGACAAGCACAGTATTTCAACTTACAGAATTCAACTTAAAAATTAGCTGCACGCATATTGCGTACAATAAAATAAACAAAAACTACCTTTCCCAATCAATCCGCGTTATTTTAAAATTAAAGGAGTCAATTTTAAACTAAGCACTATTCAAATGGAATCATTAATCTTCGTGTTAAAAATCAGAAGTAGTCATAAAAATAATTTTAATTCACATGTAAATTAGTTTAAACTCAATAACATTTAGACATACGATGATATTCTAATTGAATTGTTAACATGAAGAAAGAAATAAAGACCAAAATGACAAATTGACTGTTGGGGTTTAAAAGAAACAAGGTCTACAACAGGGATGGCGAACCTTTCTCGATCAGTGTGCCATTTATAATAAGGTTTATGATTTTCAGGTGTCAAGTGTGCCACTTGTTATTTTTTTAATAAATTATCTTTAAACCCTTGGAAAAGGAAATCCGCGCCTTTGAGGGTCGATAGTTCAGGACAGAAGTTTCCAACTTACAAGTACTCAAGGGCTCCAATCGAAGGCACAAGTCTAGTGGTGGGCCATAAATTCAAGGTGTATATAGAAATTTATTTCGGGAGGGGCCAACAATTATTCTTCAGTCCCTCTCATTCATGTTGTCAATAATGAAGTTCCGACTTAAGTCTGGGGTCCATCCCCAGACAATTTCTTGGAAATTTGTCCCTAAAAGCATGGTTTTCAACTAGTTTTTGGTGCATCTAGTCCGAATTTTGGACATACATTTTAAATTAGGATTTTGATTTTCATGAGTATTTAGAAAAAAGTTTGTGAATAATAAAGTTTCACGTAGAAAAGGGGGGTTTGGGGGCACTCCCCCAGAAATTTTTTTGAAAATTTCACCCCAAAAAACTGGGATTTAACTTGTGTTGGTGTTGGTATACCTTGTCTGAATTTCGGAGGGGGGGAGGCCCCTTTGCCCCCTTATATACCCGCCCTTGTGAAAAGTAATCAGGCTCCTTTTGCATCCATGATTTTGTTTTCTAACGGCCAAATGCCAGTTTCCTTTATAAGGGCAGTCGTGATTTGCTTACCTTTGCTGACAAAAGGGAAAAGGGGGTCCAAAATGACCAATACAATATATTTACATAATATTTGAATTCATAGTGAACTTTATTCCAATAAAGCCATATTTAAAAAAAAAGTAATATTTGAACGGCCCAACGGCACCTTAGAGGTGAGTGGGGGGTTCGGGGGTCCTCCCCCAAGAAAATTTTGAATTTCAGGAGGCTTAAAAGTGTTCTGAAGCTAATATTGATTATGATTAGTTTTATGGTACTAGTAAGAAATCTCTGGTCCAGAACTAAAGGTTTCTTTTGTGTCATTTTTAAGGAATGTGGCGTGCCACCGTTATACCAGTCGCGTGCCACCCAGTGGCACGCGTGCCATAGGTTCGCCATCCCTGGTCTACAAGGAAGTGAGTCTAAAGGGGGAATAGCAACACATAGAATTTATGCAAAAGTTATTGCACTCGATATTTAAAAAGATAGAACCAAGTCATAGTGTTTGTAAGCATGCAATGAACAATGTGTAGAAGATTAATCCTGGAAATATGTGAGAAGTTGAAGAGGTTGCCACCCCTGAGTAAGAAATGGTTCAATTTTATATCCATGGTAAACTATGACAATGCAGTACACATACGTATTTTTTGTGAGTGAAAATGTTCTTGTAATATGAAATAAAATATTGGTTAATAGCTTTCACCGAGGGAATGACGAGGAGCAAAGTATCCTCTCATATATCCATATATTATTCTGTTGCTCCTCTTATACGACCATTCCAATATTAAAACAACACCTGACAGAGACCATCCGCTTGCCAGAATTAAAAATGCCCCGTACAGCTCGTCGAAAGACAGCGGATTCATCAGTTCTGACGATTCTTCGTCATAAGTCAGGACCCACTTTCGGAAAAAGACGTCTTGCATGTACTTCTCGAACAACCCGGCCTGCTGCACCCTCAAGAGCAGACGATCTAACGTAGCCTTTAAATCAGGCAATCCTTTATTCACGGCTATTCCGCAATAGAACAGGATCAATCCTTCGGACTGGTACTTGGTCATATAGGGGGGTTTTCCGAAATGGATTCTGTTATGGGTGTTGGAACCGATGATAGCGGTCTTGTCTCTATTCACCACTTTCCTGTAATTTTTCGAATCGAAAAACCAATCGTTCCTCACGATAGCTGCAGCAATAGACTTGACTTCAGCGCTTCGGTGGCTCTCTAGCAATGTTCGAAGCGTAGATATTCGAGGTAAGAACACTTTGTATTCGCCCTTCTCTACGACTTGAGCAAGCTGGTAGAAATCCTTCGGTGGAACACTGCGTAGGGGGACTGACAGGCACGACAGAAACAAAGACGAGTAACAGAAGGAAATGATCATCGTTCCAAACCACCAAAACACAATGAAAAGTACTTGAGGAAGTCCCGATATCTTCTGAGGGACGGACCTTCCCAGAACGTTTCCGAACATATTGAGCCATTCCTTTGAAAAGTGCCGAGTTCTGAACAAACCCACGAAGACCACAGGCAAAACCAAGATCAAGCCAAAGAGTGACGCCCATGTTGGCTTATCAAAGGGATACACATATGCATAGACTCGAGGCAACATTTTTGGTAATTCAGTTGCAAAGTTCACATTCGAAAAAAAGTAAGGAACGGTGAAGTCCACCACCTTAGAGCGGTCGTACGTTTGGGCCAAAGTAATTGCTATATCAGCTTTACCTTTTTGAACGAGATCTAACATCCCAGTCCAACTTTCATTTTCATTTACTCTTCCGCTTTCGAAATCCGCTATGGAGAGCAAGTTGTAATTCATGCCCAAAGTTTCCATCAATGTAACCAGCAGAATTCCTTCCACACCTCCTGGTTTCTGAGATCCATGTTTTGGACTCTCGAAAAAGGACTTAATTTCTTTGTAAGCGACCGTTATATTGCTCGTCATTTTTAGATTGTCGCTTTGTTTCAAGCCTTTATCTCAAATGATTATGGTTTTTATAAAGCCCTTTTTACTCCAACAGAAAGTCGATTACGGATCATAAATAATAATGTTAGGAACTCAATACTTTGCATTGAGCCTTAACTTTCTGTCCTGTTAAAAAAATTTTGGAAGCATTCGATATCATATAGTATTACTTAAAATTGCTCAGTTTTATGTTCTTTAAAATTACATTCTTTACATATAGCTTATACTAAAAAGATACAATTTTTCCATTATGATCCAAATCCTAAATAAATTAATTCAGATAAAATTGGAGTATTACTGCACTAGATTTTTTGTATTTATTATGAATGCGATCAAATGTCAATATAGCTTCCTGTATCCTACATGAATTAAGAAAGCCCTTTGCTTCAGATAAGGATCATTTCGAAGAAATAATCAATTCTTTTATCAGACTTAAATGCATAAAATATATGCGTGTGTACCTTTTTATATTCAAATTGTTAGTTAGTTAATAATGCTCGTATTGTTTTATTTATACATTTTATTCTTAAGACTTTTTGTGGAAACTAATATGTTTTCCACAGACAGAAAAAAACGAGAAAAATTACTACTTTCTACTACGCAGCATTTTCAAAATAATGCGCTCCAACAAAATAAGGACTTTGAAGTATAAAAAAAACAAATTTTATAATTAGTTTATCTGGCGAAGAGAAATACGGAGTAATTATAATTATAAATTTATTAATTTAAATTATAATTATGAGTCTATTATAAAAAAATAACCACTCGTTAGAATGATCTTGTATTTCTTTCCTTTTTTGTAAAGGAAAATGTAGTATTCTTAGGGGCGGTGAACCAGTTTTGGGCAGTTAGGGGGGCGGTGGGCCTGTTTTGGGCGCGGTAAGGGGGTGATGACAGGGTTGGCAAAAACCCGGGTTTTTTAAAAACCCAGGTGGGTTGGGTTTTTTCGGGGTTTTTCAATAAAACCCTGAAAAAACCCATATAAAACTGGGTTTTTTCAAAATTAAGTGGTTTTCTCCTTCATAGTAAGTGGGTTTTTTCAAATTTTAGTGAGTTCTTTCTATGTTAAATGTGTTGTAAATGTTAAATAATGTCAGTTTTTCCACAGTTAAGTGGGTCTTTTCAAAGTTTTTATACTTTGAAAAAACGCACTGAAATTGTAAAAACACCCCTTATTTACTGAAACCTGGTTTAAATTTTGAAAAAACCCACTAAAATTTAACAAATATCCTAAACTTTGAAAAAGCCACTGAAATTTTAAAAAATCTTCCTTATTTTTTATATCTAGTTTGAACTTTAAACGTCTTAAGTTTTGAAAACACCCCAATAATGAAAAACCCACTGAATAATGAAAGAACCTATTTAACTTTAAAAAACTCCCTGAAATTGAAAAAACACCATTAAGTTTTTTAAAACCTTGTTTAAATTTTTAAAAATATCCTAAACTTTGGAAAAAAACACATTAAATTTTGAAGGAGCTGCCAAAATCTTGATTTTTCTTGAAAAAACCCAAAAATGGGTCCAAAATGTGGGTTTTTTTGAAAAAACCCATTGGGTCCAATCCAGCCAACCCTGGGTGATGAGCATGGAGACGTGGTAGATCCAGAGGGGGATTGTAGAAAGTAGCCCAGACCCCCCCTTCGGACCTGGCCCCTGCCAGCTCCATAGGAGCAATACATAAGGTTTGGGGAAATTCTATTAGGTTCGGGGGAAGGTAACAACTTTTTCCAGGTCCGCCCCCTTACTATGGCAGTAGTTTCAGACTGGTGGTATTCACACTATGAGAGTGGGCTGCAATTTAAAAGAAGCTCTCCGAGAGATAACATTACTCATTTTTACCTTGTACTTTCGCTACTTTAAGCAGTCCATTATCAGTTTTAGGTAGCAATAGGAATTACTACTGTTACTAGTTATCCTAGTCGTCGACAAAAAGTCTCTAGTGCGCGCTTAGCCTAACACTTGTGTTTCAGCGGCCTATTCTAAATGAACAGACTACAGTATCAGTTGGTAGGCTAAAAGGCACACTTTCAAACCAACAATAGCCAAACCAACAATAGCCATACACCTGAACCTTCCCTGAAGATCCAATTTATTCAAAATTCGAAAAAGTCACCAACACCCATAGCACAGCATAATTCCAATACCATGACTCTCAAACGAAATCGTTCGGAGTCAAAGGCTACACACTAGCTGTTTGGAATAACAGTGGCTTAAGTCAATCAAACTCGTCAGTTTTGAGTAACGTTGTTTCCTGTTACGACACCCGTGTTACTTTTACGAAGAAGGCGAGACTTAGACAACTACTACGCAAAATAAATGTGGGGAGTTGGATCGGGGGGGCTTAGTTAAATATGCTTGAATAAAAAGAAAACTACTTTAATTACCAGATTCCCACGTTACAGTACGACTAAAAATTAAATAGATGATGATGATAATGATAGTCTAGTCACCCGGAGACTTCTAGAATAGGGCGAGGGGTGCAGTATTCCAGAAGCCTAAAGGACTGAAGGTTGTTGTCCCAGACACCTACGGGACTAGAGAGGCTACCTTGTCCCAGACACAAGTCTTCATCTGACATAGTTGCGTGCGGCCTCAAGCACACTTCCTTTCTAGAATAGGGTGTGGGGTAATGTCCCGGACGCGTATATCCGAACCCTCAAGCGTGCAACGCATTGGCGCGGTTTGAAGAGCGCCGCACTGTTTGGGCACGCGAATCAAGGTCACACTCGAATGTTTTTACGCCGCCATAGCGTTCGAGTCGAGATCGAACCATCAAACGGTGTACAAAATCTAAACAAACGCTTGCTTTGCAACCAAATTTTAACAAAATAGTTTAACTCGTAGCTTATCACATGTAAGGCTTCTAAAAAGAACTTAATTTTCTTTAATTAAACATTTGAAGAACGTAATTAAGGTTATGTGTTTATGTAAGAAATTGTGTAAACTTTCGTGAAACTTTTTGCTTACAAGGTTTACATTCTATTCTTTATCATATACTTTTTTTATCAACGCTTGGCTGTAAATTAGTTCATAAATATATATAAAATTAACTGTAAGAAGTAGCTACAACTATACCCACTCCCCTACTTAATTTAAAGATCTTTGTGTAAATAGAATTCCTGACACATTAATAATTCAAGGTTTATTACTTTTTTGGTACATATATATTATCCTGTCAACTGTTCAGTGACCGTCACATTCAGCAGCTCAGCTATAGAACATTCAGTGAACTTTGATAACATTTTCAGTAGCTATAGTGATAGGAATTTCATCCAAATAATTTTCTCGTTTGAAGTCATAGTGAATACAATTTTTTTTATAAAACTATGATATTCAGAACTATGCATGATGGTCAATGGGTCAATGAAGTATTTGTTAAGCTAATTTTGAATGTAAGAGTTTACATGGTAGCATAGCATACATATATAAATCTCAAATTATCAATCCAGAGTTCAAATTAAGTCAACCATTTAGTGTATACTTATGACTATATCTTTTCAATACTGTAATTAATGGTAATGTAAAAGTACGGGAGATTAATTATAAAAATTGAGGCTCTATTAGCTCCATGTCTATAAAATAACACACTGAAGTATGAATTTTTACAGAATATGAAGTTTATTTCTTTTTAAAAGCTCTTGAATAGTTTTGTAAAACAAGAATATTCTCCGAGAATAATATTTGAGATTTTTTTTCTGATATTTGGAAATAAATATAAATATTATTGATAATATGAAAGGGTCATGTAGTACTGTAGCAATACTACATAGTAGTACTTAGAATACATACTATTTGGATATTTCTGCATCGTCTTTATCTTTTAAAATTAGTCTAAGAACAGCGTTTTCCGTGGTGGATTTAGTTTCATCAACCAACAACGAAGGATAAATTGAAGAAAGTTGCTCGGAAATATGTTTCACATCCATATTTAGGATCCACCACGATTTATGGAGTAATGCCATGCAAAGGAACGAAGCGAAGCGATGGTTAGTGCAAACCAAGGTTTAGTCCTGTTTCATCGCTTCCTGTTTCGTCGCCTTGTCAAAAATTGGTCTGTTTCATCCCTTTAGGGTTAAAAGCATTTTTGGTTATTCCTGTTTGATCCCCTAGGTGTTTAGTTTACCATAATTGGCATAAAACCGCTAAAAAGGTGAAATATTGCTAGTTAAGCTTCAGTTTTTTCTTGGATATCCTACTAAAATTATCATCCATCAGTTTTTCTTTTTAAAGTGTTTACTGATTAATGAATAAATTTAAATGCAAAACTGGGTTAGTTCCTAAATACATAGTGAATGGATTATTTTACCCAGAGGCGGATCTAGAACCTGAGTAAGTGGGGGGCTAACATAATCCATGAATATTAACTAGTTTTTTCCAATATAACTAATTAATTTATTAGTAATTAAATCAATGAATTATTAAACTTGTATCTAAATTAATATTGATGGTGTGTCAACCAAAAGTTTTACGATGATTTGAGCCAGATCGTAAAAAATAATTAGTTTTTTACAGTGCCTTCATTCATTCCCTCTTAATTGAAAGGTAGAAAAGAGATTACTACTAAGCCTTTGAATGGGCTGACGCGATTTTTGTTCCAGAGAGGTTTTGCCCCATATATTATTCCAAACCATCTTTAATTACATTACAGACATGGGCGTAGCCCCCCTAAGTCCCGAGTAATTAACTTTTACTTTACTTTTAGTTAGTTAAAACCCAGTTTGATAGTGTCAAATTTTCAAAATTTTTCTGGGGTGGACCCCCAGACCCCCTTTAGTATTTCAACCTTTATTATTGACTTTTTTTTATAATAAGTTGATTAAAATCAAAATTCTACCTATAAATGTATGCCCAAAATTGGGTTTACATGTACTAAAAAACAGTTTAAAACCCTGTTCTTAGGTTCAAATTTCCATAAATTTTCTGACCGCCAGACCCCCTTTGAAACTTAAACCTTTAGTACTAAAAACTTTTACTGTGTTTAATTTCAATGTTTAGGCATTAATATCTAGCCCCAAGAATAAAGGGGTCTGGGGTCCTCCACCAGAAATTTTTAAAATTTGACCTTAAAAAGTACAAGGTGGCTACAGAATCTGAGGAACAAATTTCCCTGACTGTAGTTTTAAAATTTCCCTGATATACATCTAAGTTTTCCGGCTTTTCCTAATATAAATATGCGAACACTTTCAGCTTGTTATTTTCTTCTTCAAAGAAATACCTCTATCAAATAGATTTTTTAAATAAATAAGTTTTTTAAGTTTTTAAGTATAAAAAATGATTTTAGCTCATTTTATGGAATTTTTGGACTGCATCCAAAGTGCACCGCTCAATGAGCTAAATTGTTTGGAGCAATGTATGCTTGCTCAATTTGGGCATTTTTTCAATTTTCTTGGTTCAATTTAAACCAAACGGTAGGATTTTCGACCATAAATGTAATACATGTTTTTATTGAATATATGACCTACATTTAAAGCCCAAGTTTACTTTGATTGGTTGAGTAGTTTTTAGAATATACGACTTTAAAATTCCAATTTTTTCGGTTACAACAATGCGTTTTGAGAAAATTTCATTGTTGGACAAAGAGAAAAAGTTGAAAAATTTAAGAACTTTGAAGTTAAATACCTTAACAACTAATTGAGCTACACAAAAAAACTTTGGCTTTGAATGTAAGCAATTTATTCAGTAACAAAACATTTAAATAGGTGTTAATTCGAAAATATCATCGTTTGGTTGTTATTTCACAATTTATAATAAAGGCCGAAAATTCGATTTTCAATTAGCTGCCATTCGATAACGCAACCGCTTTGCACCGGCTGACCAACATAAATTTACTTCCCTAGAAGGGTGCTTCAAAATATATAATTTTTAGAACTATGTTTTTCCGGTTGAACTTTCATGTAGCCAGCTCTCGGACTATTACAACTTACAAAAAATTTCCCAGTTTTTAAAGGGCCACTGATTTTTTTTGTTTCAATTTTATAATATACTAGCTGATATTCCCGACCTTGCACGGGTGCAGAGTATAAATTTATTATTTTTTAGTTTTTCCACATACATTTCTAATTTTGTATAATCAGCATTTACCAATCATCCCGGTTGGTCTGTTAATCAACTTTCTTAAAAGCTACATATGATCATCATTTGATTTTTCATCCTCGTTTCCATGGAGACTATTTTAACAACAATGTTATTCCATGAAACTTTTTATTTAAAAACTAAACCCTCAAATAAAAATATTTTGTACTATACTTACCAGTTTGAAAATTTAAAATTTTTGTTGAAATATATTTTTATAGATAATTAATATGATTTTTAAACAGCTTTAGATATAGCTTTTCTATTGGAAACTTGTTTTTTTGCATTACACTTTTTTGTAACAATGGGGTCAGCATATCTCTTTTTGAGCAGAAATAAAGCTATTTCAGCAAAATGACCATAAAAACGGTCAAAAGAGGGTCAAGGGGTCGTTCTAGGTTTGATAGATCGGAAGTAAACTGTGGATTTGGAAGACACACAGACAGAAGACACACAAACACACACACATTGACTTTTATTATATTAGATCGGCTTATATACAGGGTGTTTCAGATAGGTGGTACAATATTTTAAGGGGAGATAGGGGACATCTGGACGAGTCAGAAACATATAGGATTTGGGGGTCCCAGGATTTGGGGGATTTTTTTTATTACAAAAAAAGTTTAAAAACCACAAAAAAATGTGAAAACTCTGCCAAAACTTTATTTTGTATTTCGAAATCCTTTCCTTTGATTTAATAATCTGCAAGATCATAGTCGAAAACCCTTAAGTCCAAAGTGTCACGTAAAAACCATCAATATTTAATGCTTGAGATCCTGTTAAAGCATGGTTTAAGTTTAAGTCCGTTTTTTGCGTCCGCTAACTGCCGTTTTGGAAACGGCTATAGGAAACCAATTTGGGCACGCAAAAAACGAACTTTAACAGGATCTCAAGCGTTTAATATTGATGGTTTTTAAGTGCAACTTTGGACTTAAGGGTTTACGACTATGATCTTTCAGATTAGAAAATCAAAAGGAAGGATTTCAAAATACAAAATGAGTTTTGGGCAGAATTTTCACATTTTTTTGTGGTTTTTTTTAACTTTTTTCATAATAAAACAAATTTTAAAGTGAAGACTTTTGAGATAATTTTAAAGATCATATGAAACCACAATTTTTGAGACCATAAATAAATTTTTACCCCAATAGTACTTCTTCTACAAATTGAATTTTTCAATAATTTTTTTGGGGTGTCGCTCCATTTTTAACTCCCTGGGATTTGGTCTGGGACCCCCAAATCGTTTGTGATTCTGACTCGTCCAGATGTCCCCTATCTCCCCTTAAAATATTGTACCACTTATCTGAAACACCCTGTATATATTTGATTTTATATTGGGAGGGAGATTTTAGATGGAGAGGTTGACCCAACATTTTTTTGAGGTACCTCCCTTCGGGTACTTTTTTTTACATCAAGATAAATCAAATTAGCAGTGTAACCCAAAGTTTTTAAGGTGAGTCATCTTTAAAACTTAGGGTTACACCGCTAATTGTGAGTCATATTGATTTGATTAGATAATTAAGAGTTTTGAAAATATATTATAAATTTTTTTCATTGGAACTGGAGAGCCGCATCTTACCATCGAAAGAGCCGCATGCGGATCGCAAGCCGCAGGTTGCCGACCCCTGAGTTAAGTTATAGGTTGCCTGGACTAAAAACGAAAAACGTGGAAATCATGCATTATGTATTATCTGTACACGATAAAAAATAGCAGCATGGGGAGTGCTGAGAGAATCAAATACTTAAAGTATGATATCCACATTTTTCGTCTTACAAGGATTTATAAAAATTAGTTTGTACTTTTTAGTAGAGTACATTATAAAAACATATTTTTAAAAATATTTTTGTATTTCATAAATTTAGAATAGATAGAGTTAGATTTGGTATATTATCATTATCTGATACAATGGAATTGTTGCAATTATCCTTAATATTATGCTTTCCGCGACCACCGGTCACTAGGGAGGGTCAAAAAAAATGTCCCCAGGGGCACAGCAAGAATATGGTGCCAAATGGTCTCAAACTGACGTGTGTAAAATATTATTCAATTATATAATAACTAATTTTGCCTCCAGATTGGCCTCAAAGTTTCGATTAATATAGTAATTTCATGTAAAAATGGACAAACGAAAATCAAGCTTTTACCTCGATTTTACGAATCCGTCAGGAATGTAAATGTCCACTATGGTATAAAAATCATCATTGAAGACTATAAAATAATTATAAATGAAACCAGAGTTGAAATACTTGAGTTGTAATACAACATATTTTGAAATATCTCAATGGTTAGAACTGTCAATCAAAAATTTCTTGCTGGAATCATAAAAATGTGCAAAACTCTTATTGCCGGTTGAGTAGGATGTTAAAAACATTAAATTTTTAATAAAAATGGATATGTCAGAAGATGGGTACCTTTTTAGTGTTATACACTGTAAAAAAACTGTAGAAAAACAGAAAGTTTCAATAAAAATGACTTCATGTTTACAGGTATATTCTGTCATGTAACATTCCCACCGCACTTCTATTTATTTTATGTAAAAAAAACCAGCTTTTTTCTAGTTTTTTAGCTTATCTGTACTTAAACAGAAAGTTTCAGTTCGTGGAGAAAGAAAGAACATCTTCGGATAATTTCTACTTTTACTGAATCCTCGTTGGAGCAGCGGTAGCGTGCGTGCTTAGCATGCGGTAGGTCGTGGGTTCTATCCCCGGTTATTGATTTATTAAAATTAAAAAAACCAGCTAAAATAAGTTGACACGCATGCGCACAAGCATAAAATTACTGTGAGGCAACAGAAAAAATATGTAGCTCACTTGACAGAAAGTTTCTTTTTACAGCATTTACCTGTAGGTTACAGTTTTTTTCTGTTTACAGGATTTTTCTGCTTACAAAACTTTTCTGGCAACTTTTGCTGCCAAAAAATGTCTGTTTTTTTACTGGATTATTTTTTACAGTGTAGATTTCAACCCGAAGGAAAACATTTGGATAATAGTTTAAAAGTTGCGGTTTTCCTTGAAATTTCTTGGGCATATTAGGAATATTCCATCCCAAGTGCCCCCATATATCGCTATTATATACCGCTATGAAACATTTTCTTAAGAAGAGCGGTAGTTCCCCGTTTTCAGCATAAAGCGCAGTATTATCCCCTAAGTTTTTAAATAAGCTACATTACTTTTCAAAACTTACTTGTAACTATCTTAAACAGTTAAATTTGCTATATTTTAACTTTTATGCACGGATAATGGAATGATAATACGCTATTTTGAGTCAATCCTCAAAGAAGTATAATTTCATGGGCCTGAATTTCAGTCTACTGCTATAGCAAAAAATTAGGTAAATCATGACTGAGCGAATCATAACTGATATTGCCTATGAACGAACTATCCATTCGACAATTGTTTCAACATATTTTTGCGATCATGTTTGGATCCCAAGACCAGCCAGTGAAATAACTGTCCGGTGAATTTTGAAAGCGCGGCATTTTTATGAAAAATATAGCTATTTCTACTTCTAAAAATTAAAAATACCGCTTTGTACTGACCAAACTTGAGGGAAAATGTATCTGAACTACCAATATTTAAAATATGTACCACTGACAATCTACTGTTTGTTGGCAAAAAAGAGCCTCTTATTCTATGGCTATTGTTAATATGATAGCATATTACATTGCCACTTTGGCAGTTGTTTTTGTATTGGTAATGCATTAAGGTGACTAACGTGATTAAAATTGCTTTTAAAGACCCTTATTTGTGAGCTTTTACATGTTATCGACCAAAAATTTAATTAATATAATTTTTAAAAAATTTGAAAAATTACATATTTTTGTTCTATTTGAGGCCAATCCGGAGGCAAAAAGAGTTATTATAATGGTATAATATTTTACACATGTTAGTTTGAGACCATTTGGCACCATATTCTTGCTGTGCCCGATAGAATTTGTAAAAATTTTTTTCGCCATATGAAAATGACCCACCCTACTGGTCACTTGGAAAATACATGTTAGGGCAAATGAATGCAGGGAAGGACAAACGAGACTCTTTAAATTTTTAAATGTTACGTTTGATATTTAAAAAAGAACCGAATGCAGCTTTTTAGGAGCGGAACATTTTTTTGAAGCCAAACTGTATTTATTGCGCCAAATTTGAAGGAAGAGACGAAACAGCACTAAGAAACAGTCGTAAATTATCGAGGGTATGAAACAGGAGAATATTTGACAAGGAGATGAAACAGGAAGCGATGAAACAGGACATCACCGTTAGAACTGTCAATCAAAAATTTCTTGCTGGAATCATAAAAATGTGCAAAACTCTTATTGCCGGTTGAGTAGGATGTTAAAAACATTAAATTTTTAATAAAAATGGATATGTCAGAAGATGGGTACCTTTTTAGTGTTATACACTGTAAAAAAACTGTAGAAAAACAGAAAGTTTCAATAAAAATGACTTCATGTTTACAGGTATATTCTGTCATGTAACATTCCCACCGCACTTCTATTTATTTTATGTAAAAAAAACCAGCTTTTTTCTAGTTTTTTAGCTTATCTGTACTTAAACAGAAAGTTTCAGTTCGTGGAGAAAGAAAGAACATCTTCGGATAATTTCTACTTTTACTGAATCCTCGTTGGAGCAGCGGTAGCGTGCGTGCTTAGCATGCGGTAGGTCGTGGGTTCTATCCCCGGTTATTGATTTATTAAAATTAAAAAAACCAGCTAAAATAAGTTGACACGCATGCGCACAAGCATAAAATTACTGTGAGGCAACAGAAAAAATATGTAGCTCACTTGACAGAAAGTTTCTTTTTACAGCATTTACCTGTAGGTTACAGTTTTTTTCTGTTTACAGGATTTTTCTGCTTACAAAACTTTTCTGGCAACTTTTGCTGCCAAAAAATGTCTGTTTTTTTACTGGATTATTTTTTACAGTGTAGATTTCAACCCGAAGGAAAACATTTGGATAATAGTTTAAAAGTTGCGGTTTTCCTTGAAATTTCTTGGGCATATTAGGAATATTCCATCCCAAGTGCCCCCATATATCGCTATTATATACCGCTATGAAACATTTTCTTAAGAAGAGCGGTAGTTCCCCGTTTTCAGCATAAAGCGCAGTATTATCCCCTAAGTTTTTAAATAAGCTACATTACTTTTCAAAACTTACTTGTAACTATCTTAAACAGTTAAATTTGCTATATTTTAACTTTTATGCACGGATAATGGAATGATAATACGCTATTTTGAGTCAATCCTCAAAGAAGTATAATTTCATGGGCCTGAATTTCAGTCTACTGCTATAGCAAAAAATTAGGTAAATCATGACTGAGCGAATCATAACTGATATTGCCTATGAACGAACTATCCATTCGACAATTGTTTCAACATATTTTTGCGATCATGTTTGGATCCCAAGACCAGCCAGTGAAATAACTGTCCGGTGAATTTTGAAAGCGCGGCATTTTTATGAAAAATATAGCTATTTCTACTTCTAAAAATTAAAAATACCGCTTTGTACTGACCAAACTTGAGGGAAAATGTATCTGAACTACCAATATTTAAAATATGTACCACTGACAATCTACTGTTTGTTGGCAAAAAAGAGCCTCTTATTCTATGGCTATTGTTAATATGATAGCATATTACATTGCCACTTTGGCAGTTGTTTTTGTATTGGTAATGCATTAAGGTGACTAACGTGATTAAAATTGCTTTTAAAGACCCTTATTTGTGAGCTTTTACATGTTATCGACCAAAAATTTAATTAATATAATTTTTAAAAAATTTGAAAAATTACATATTTTTGTTCTATTTGAGGCCAATCCGGAGGCAAAAAGAGTTATTATAATGGTATAATATTTTACACATGTTAGTTTGAGACCATTTGGCACCATATTCTTGCTGTGCCCGATAGAATTTGTAAAAATTTTTTTCGCCATATGAAAATGACCCACCCTACTGGTCACTTGGAAAATACATGTTAGGGCAAATGAATGCAGGGAAGGACAAACGAGACTCTTTAAATTTTTAAATGTTACGTTTGATATTTAAAAAAGAACCGAATGCAGCTTTTTAGGAGCGGAACATTTTTTTGAAGCCAAACTGTATTTATTGCGCCAAATTTGAAGGAAGAGACGAAACAGCACTAAGAAACAGTCGTAAATTATCGAGGGTATGAAACAGGAGAATATTTGACAAGGAGATGAAACAGGAAGCGATGAAACAGGACATCACCGTTCTAACCATTGAGATATTTCAAAATATGTTGTATTACAACTCAAGTATTTCAACTCTGGTTTCATTTATAATTATTTTATAGTCTTCAATGATGATTTTTATACCATAGTGGACATTTACATTCCTGACGGATTCGTAAAATCGAGGTAAAAGCTTGATTTTCGTTTGTCCATTTTTACATGAAATTACTATATTAATCGAAACTTTGAGGCCAATCTGGAGGCAAAATTAGTTATTATATAATTGAATAATATTTTACACACGTCAGTTTGAGACCATTTGGCACCATATTCTTGCTGTGCCCCTGGGGACATTTTTTTTGACCCTCCCTAGTGACCGGTGGTCGCGGAAAGCATAATATTAAGGATAATTGCAACAATTCCATTGTATCAGATAATGATAATATACCAAATCTAACTCTATCTATTCTAAATTTATGAAATACAAAAATATTTTTAAAAATATGTTTTTATAATGTACTCTACTAAAAAGTACAAACTAATTTTTATAAATCCTTGTAAGACGAAAAATGTGGATATCATACTTTAAGTATTTGATTCTCTCAGCACTCCCCATGCTGCTATTTTTTATCGTGTACAGATAATACATAATGCATGATTTCCACGTTTTTCGTTTTTAGTCCAGGCAACCTATAACTTAACTCAGGGGTCGGCAACCTGCGGCTTGCGATCCGCATGCGGCTCTTTCGATGGTAAGATGCGGCTCTCCAGTTCCAATGAAAAAAATTTATAATATATTTTCAAAACTCTTAATTATCTAATCAAATCAATATGACTCACAATTAGCGGTGTAACCCTAAGTTTTAAAGATGACTCACCTTAAAAACTTTGGGTTACACTGCTAATTTGATTTATCTTGATGTAAAAAAAAGTACCCGAAGGGAGGTACCTCAAAAAAATGTTGGGTCAACCTCTCCATCTAAAATCTCCCTCCCAATATAAAATCAAATATATACAGGGTGTTTCAGATAAGTGGTACAATATTTTAAGGGGAGATAGGGGACATCTGGACGAGTCAGAATCACAAACGATTTGGGGGTCCCAGACCAAATCCCAGGGAGTTAAAAATGGAGCGACACCCCAAAAAAATTATTGAAAAATTCAATTTGTAGAAGAAGTACTATTGGGGTAAAAATTTATTTATGGTCTCAAAAATTGTGGTTTCATATGATCTTTAAAATTATCTCAAAAGTCTTCACTTTAAAATTTGTTTTATTATGAAAAAAGTTAAAAAAAACCACAAAAAAATGTGAAAATTCTGCCCAAAACTCATTTTGTATTTTGAAATCCTTCCTTTTGATTTTCTAATCTGAAAGATCATAGTCGTAAACCCTTAAGTCCAAAGTTGCACTTAAAAACCATCAATATTAAACGCTTGAGATCCTGTTAAAGTTCGTTTTTTGCGTGCCCAAATTGGTTTCCTATAGCCGTTTCCAAAACGGCAGTTAGCGGACGCAAAAAACGGACTTAAACTTAAACCATGCTTTAACAGGATCTCAAGCATTAAATATTGATGGTTTTTACGTGACACTTTGGACTTAAGGGTTTTCGACTATGATCTTGCAGATTATTAAATCAAAGGAAAGGATTTCGAAATACAAAATAAAGTTTTGGCAGAGTTTTCACATTTTTTTGTGGTTTTTAAACTTTTTTTGTAATAAAAAAAATCCCCCAAATCCTGGGACCCCCAAATCCTATATGTTTCTGACTCGTCCAGATGTCCCCTATCTCCCCTTAAAATATTGTACCACCTATCTGAAACACCCTGTATATAAGCCGATCTAATATAATAAAAGTCAATGTGTGTGTGTTTGTGTGTCTTCTGTCTGTGTGTCTTCCAAATCCACAGTTTACTTCCGATCTATCAAACCTAGAACGACCCCTTGACCCTCTTTTGACCGTTTTTATGGTCATTTTGCTGAAATAGCTTTATTTCTGCTCAAAAAGAGATATGCTGACCCCATTGTTACAAAAAAGTGTAATGCAAAAAAACAAGTTTCCAATAGAAAAGCTATATCTAAAGCTGTTTAAAAATCATATTAATTATCTATAAAAATATATTTCAACAAAAATTTTAAATTTTCAAACTGGTAAGTATAGTACAAAATATTTTTATTTGAGGGTTTAGTTTTTAAATAAAAAGTTTCATGGAATAACATTGTTGTTAAAATAGTCTCCATGGAAACGAGGATGAAAAATCAAATGATGATCATATGTAGCTTTTAAGAAAGTTGATTAACAGACCAACCGGGATGATTGGTAAATGCTGATTATACAAAATTAGAAATGTATGTGGAAAAACTAAAAAATAATAAATTTATACTCTGCACCCGTGCAAGGTCGGGAATATCAGCTAGTATATTATAAAATTGAAACAAAAAAAATCAGTGGCCCTTTAAAAACTGGGAAATTTTTTGTAAGTTGTAATAGTCCGAGAGCTGGCTACATGAAAGTTCAACCGGAAAAACATAGTTCTAAAAATTATATATTTTGAAGCACCCTTCTAGGGAAGTAAATTTATGTTGGTCAGCCGGTGCAAAGCGGTTGCGTTATCGAATGGCAGCTAATTGAAAATCGAATTTTCGGCCTTTATTATAAATTGTGAAATAACAACCAAACGATGATATTTTCGAATTAACACCTATTTAAATGTTTTGTTACTGAATAAATTGCTTACATTCAAAGCCAAAGTTTTTTTGTGTAGCTCAATTAGTTGTTAAGGTATTTAACTTCAAAGTTCTTAAATTTTTCAACTTTTTCTCTTTGTCCAACAATGAAATTTTCTCAAAACGCATTGTTGTAACCGAAAAAATTGGAATTTTAAAGTCGTATATTCTAAAAACTACTCAACCAATCAAAGTAAACTTGGGCTTTAAATGTAGGTCATATATTCAATAAAAACATGTATTACATTTATGGTCGAAAATCCTACCGTTTGGTTTAAATTGAACCAAGAAAATTGAAAAAATGCCCAAATTGAGCAAGCATACATTGCTCCAAACAATTTAGCTCATTGAGCGGTGCACTTTGGATGCAGTCCAAAAATTCCATAAAATGAGCTAAAATCATTTTTTATACTTAAAAACTTAAAAAACTTATTTATTTAAAAAATCTATTTGATAGAGGTATTTCTTTGAAGAAGAAAATAACAAGCTGAAAGTGTTCGCATATTTATATTAGGAAAAGCCGGAAAACTTAGATGTATATCAGGGAAATTTTAAAACTACAGTCAGGGAAATTTGTTCCTCAGATTCTGTAGCCACCTTGTACTTTTTAAGGTCAAATTTTAAAAATTTCTGGTGGAGGACCCCAGACCCCTTTATTCTTGGGGCTAGATATTAATGCCTAAACATTGAAATTAAACACAGTAAAAGTTTTTAGTACTAAAGGTTTAAGTTTCAAAGGGGGTCTGGCGGTCAGAAAATTTATGGAAATTTGAACCTAAGAACAGGGTTTTAAACTGTTTTTTAGTACATGTAAACCCAATTTTGGGCATACATTTATAGGTAGAATTTTGATTTTAATCAACTTATTATAAAAAAAAGTCAATAATAAAGGTTGAAATACTAAAGGGGGTCTGGGGGTCCACCCCAGAAAAATTTTGAAAATTTGACACTATCAAACTGGGTTTTAACTAACTAAAAGTAAAGTAAAAGTTAATTACTCGGGACTTAGGGGGGCTACGCCCATGTCTGTAATGTAATTAAAGATGGTTTGGAATAATATATGGGGCAAAACCTCTCTGGAACAAAAATCGCGTCAGCCCATTCAAAGGCTTAGTAGTAATCTCTTTTCTACCTTTCAATTAAGAGGGAATGAATGAAGGCACTGTAAAAAACTAATTATTTTTTACGATCTGGCTCAAATCATCGTAAAACTTTTGGTTGACACACCATCAATATTAATTTAGATACAAGTTTAATAATTCATTGATTTAATTACTAATAAATTAATTAGTTATATTGGAAAAAACTAGTTAATATTCATGGATTATGTTAGCCCCCCACTTACTCAGGTTCTAGATCCGCCTCTGGGTAAAATAATCCATTCACTATGTATTTAGGAACTAACCCAGTTTTGCATTTAAATTTATTCATTAATCAGTAAACACTTTAAAAAGAAAAACTGATGGATGATAATTTTAGTAGGATATCCAAGAAAAAACTGAAGCTTAACTAGCAATATTTCACCTTTTTAGCGGTTTTATGCCAATTATGGTAAACTAAACACCTAGGGGATCAAACAGGAATAACCAAAAATGCTTTTAACCCTAAAGGGATGAAACAGACCAATTTTTGACAAGGCGACGAAACAGGAAGCGATGAAACAGGACTAAACCACCAAAACCCCGAGTTCAAAGTTCAGTTTCGGTTTCATATTGCTAGTCAAAGCGCAAACGCAAGCATGGATGTTCCTGAATGTTGGCTTTTCCTTTAAACACCTCACTTCATAAGCAAATAGGTTTGCCGTAGTTAAAAGAGCGAGTTATCTAGTATGTTTCTTTTAGCGCGTGTCTGGCGAAGCGCGCAACTTTTCAAACCGCGCCAATGCGTTGCGCGCTTGAGGGTTCGGATATACGCGTCCCGGACACTGGCCCGTTCAAGGACTAAAGATTGGTGTCCCAAAAACATCACGGAGAGCAAGGATAAGTCGTCCTTGACACTCAAAGGACTAGGAATGGTGTCCCAGACGCATATAACCTACTGTTCTTTGATAGATCCCAAAAAGAACTGCCGTAAAAGAGACTGACAGCCGGATATCCCGACCTGAACGCTAAAAAATTAACAGGGGCTTTATATCAAAGTACAGTATGGCTTTACGCGTCCCAAGACACCTGGACGGGAGTAGAGGGGCTACGGTGTCCCCGACACAAGCCTTTCCCTGACAAAGAGGAGTTGTGTGCGGCCTCTAGTATGATTCCATCTCTTCTGCCGCTGCACCAAAGAATATTCTTGTACTCCCGGCCGATGGAGCTAATAACGTTGCATTAATCTAGTCCCCAATAAAGAATATGATAAAAAAAACCTAAAATCCAAACTCAATTCAAATTTCGTAAATTTTATCTCAGACCACTGTCCTTCGAAGCCTCTCGAGTATCGACTCCACCTCGGGACCGCGAACTTGTGAACTCGTGAACCACACGACGGAAGCACGAGGTGGACACCCGCTCTGACGACTCCATCTTCATCTTGTCAACGAGGCCGATGGGTAGGAAGATGGACAGCCTGGGAGGGTTCATTACACACGGGGATGAATGCATGAATGAATTAAACAAGCCTCTGTCACGATTTCAAGGCGCGGGCCTCAAGGGAAAGGCTTCGTCTCTTTTTTGTGAGGGGAAGACGAGATTTGAAAGACGAGACAGGCAATTTTAGGAAGATGCCTTTTAAGGCATTAGAATGACTTCTTTTAAAGCTTGTTCTAGATATTTGTATTTAGATATTTAAAATAGGCACATCACGTTTTTCACACTTACCACACCTTTCTCTCCTCCGCTACCATGGTTGCGAGGCAAATCTTATTTTTTTCCCACGCAAGAACGTTTCTGTCAGAATCAATACGTTTTAAAAGCCACTGTTCAAGTTGGTTAGGGTATAAATTTTATATAAGCTCTGCTTTGATTGTGGGTAAAAATAAAATAATTGTGTTCATTTCCCGCATCGCGCTTCCAAAAGGCAACGAAGTTTGAGATGGGACCTTGCTACGCCTATAAAAATAACGAATATAGTACAAGCTACCAGCGTATTTAGAAAATTTCAATAGCTCTTTTGAAGTGTCGGTAGAAAACTTGCATAATTTGTGAGAAAGTACAAGTTAATTGTGTAAGAAACACCGTGTTCTAGTCGAGTTCTTTCAAAATATTCAGGGAACATCAACATAAATTCTCTATATACAGGGTGTTTCAAAATTGCGTTGCACGGCTTTTATTTGGAACCAACGCCTCCTAGGGCCACAGAAGTAAGGTCTACCCCTAGGTAAGAGAGCCTGGAGAATCCATTGAAAGTACTTACTGCGCCCCTAGCGGCGAAATTAAAAGGTTATAAAAATTAATTTAAAAACTAAACTAGATAGACCAAAAACATCAACGAGAGTATTGTTGCCAACGTCATGAAGAACTCACTGAAAAAAATTTGATCATAACATATTGAATATTAGCGGAGATATTAGCATGTGAAAATAGCACTTTTTCAGGGGTTAAAAAAGAAAAAGTTCGCATATTTACAAATTTTTCAATGTTGTTTTGTGGTTTTGTGTTTTTTTTAGTTTAAGGAACACAAAATTTAATCAAAAAATCAAAAAAATTTGCAAATTTGCGAACTTTTTCTTTTTTGACCCCTGAAAAAGTGCTATTTTCACATGCTAATATCTCCGCTAATATTCAATATGTTATGATCAAATTTTTTTCAGTGAGTTCTTCATGACGTTGGCAACAATACTCTCGTTGATGTTTTTGGTCTATCTAGTTTAGTTTTTAAATTAATTTTTATAACCTTTTAATTTCGCCGCTAGGGGCGCAGTAAGTACTTTCAATGGATTCTCCAGGCTCTCTTACCTAGGGGTAGACCTTACTTCTGTGGCCCTAGGAGGCGTTGGTTCCAAATAAAAGCCGTGCAACGCAATTTTGAAACACCCTGTATAACTACAGTACATTCTTAATGTCCTGTCTTGCTAAACTTTGAAATCTGTCTGTTCGGTAGATATATTAAAGAAATCCTTATATTTCGTGTTACGACAACGATCCCCTACGGTTTCACCCAGGTTAAGTCTTGAATAAGATCACCAACACTAACATTAACGGATTAACGTTAGAAAAAAGTTCTGAAATGCTACAATACAACACAGAAAACTAACTCCCATGTGCTAAGCAGCATTTTTATGGTTAAAAATAAAAAGGGCTGCCGATAAAGCTATGACAAATATAAAAACTACGATTTTTATCAAATCTACAACGAACACAAGTTCAAATGTATGCAAATAAACCAGATAACTCCACATTAGGGTCGAAATCACCTCACATCAAAAGCATCAGAACCCCAATCACAGGGTTGTTCTCTCAATCAAGGACCGCCGACAATGAAGCAACTCCGATTCGACAGGTAGTCGAGAACTTCCTGTTGTCCGAAAGGGAACTGCCGAGGGCCATTAACAAAAAAATGTTTCCGGTCCCAAGGTTCCATAATAATGACGCAAGGTTTGCAGTGTTTATTAAGGAGGCGTTAAGCTTTCGAAGTGGTCCGACATTGTTTGGGAGCTGTGTTGGAGATATACTAGTTGTCGCTTCCTGTCCAAACAATGCTATGTATATTTTGGCTGCGTATTAGGGAAGTTAAGGAGTGCATAAATAGAATTTCGTTCACTGCATAATCAAATTGAAAGGTATAAAAAATTTTATTAATGACCGGAAGTTGAGTTTTAAATTTCTAATTTGGCGGTTTCGTGAATATTGTTGAAAGTATAAATGCGCTATGGTGAAAACGCTATTTTTAAAAACTCCTTTAGGCTTTGAATAGGAAAAGAAACAATTTCTTGTTATTAGTATTGAGTGTGGAAGGTGGTATGGAAATTTCAAAGAGTATAGATCGTCGCTTAAGATACTCCATGTGCTATCTAACTTTTCGACACTGGTCAGCTGAAATTTCAGAGAGCGTCAACTAAAAATTAGCACTCATCTGGCGCATTTAATATTGTATGTAATATAAAGCTTTTTTAGGCAACCAAAACATCCCGGCAAACGCCATTCATACCTTGACGCCTTTTCATATAGGAGTTGACAAGCAAATCAACTTCATATAATATAGAGCATATCATCCATGCAGAGTCCTTTTAACTTTTATGACAGTTCCGAAATATAGCAAAATGGGGAGGTACTCAGGTACTTATTAGTATTACAATAACACTAAAAAGATATGAAGATGGTTGAATTAAGAAATTGATTGAGATGGAATTCATCTAAGATATTCATGAAATCTGATTTATTTAAATTACCCAAATTGTTAGTACATACTTAAATATCAAAGAAATCCCAAGGTTTTGAGAGACACTTCCCTAAGAAAAGACAATACAACTATGATTAAGTTGATGTAACGAATCTAATTATTTCACGAAACCTGATTAATATTCCAAACATTAATCTAATATCAGATGGCTACCAATGTATAATTTACGAAAATGTAAAGTCAGCGATCCGCAAAACAGCCTTGAAAACTAAAATAGGTATGAAAATGCCTAAGAGTAATAACATTAACATTCATAAGGATTTGGTACACCTTTCGGTAGTTTTATTAAACGTTTTTCATTTTTCTAATTATGTACTAAACTCTTATGGGTTTTTTTAAAAGAAAAATTGGTCATGCTTCTTTATTGGGTCTTGTGTGTGGTCAATGTGACACAAAGGATGAAGGGATCAAGTTCAGTGACTTCCACACTTTAAAATAGCTGGTCTTTCGTTTTAGCAAACGTAATTTGCGGAAGCCTCTTTTCCTTACAGTCAATGTGATTTAGAAAATCTCGTTTAAATCTTTAGATAGCGTATGTAGTACTACCACAAAGACTTTAATCCTAGGTTAACAATATTAATACTCCTACATCTAACTCGCATGCAAATTAAAAACATAGTTTCTACAACAATTAAGAAACTGACTATTAATTAAAAGGTGATTAATATGGACGATTTTATCTAAAGACGTCGCAGCATGAAATACACCTCAACATTATTTCCGCATTTCTTCTTTTCCAAGATAGAAAGGGAATCAATAGTTAACGGATTAAGATGCGAAAGGAGATATCAAAAAACAGTTTGGTAGTGCGGAGCTAAGAGATTTTAATCTCACTCACGTAATTATTTAAAACACTGGAGCAAAAGAAAAGGAAGGCCGGAATGATGAATTAGTAGGAAGAAGTGTTGAATATTCATAAACAAAAGGAAAACAAACTGCTTTGTCAGTACAATCTTGATGATTCATGTGTCTTGCGTGTTAGCTTCGGTAAAGTATTGTTCGATGATCTTAAAAATGTTTTTTTCTAGTCATGCGCTGTTATATTTTTCCATAGTACTACTAACTCTTTAATTGGATTCTTACGATGTTACGCGAAAATTTGTCCATCGAGAAGAAAAGATAAGATTTTTTTTTGTTGTTGGTGAGG
Organism: Tetragnatha versicolor; assembly: GCA_024610705.1. Classification (NCBI taxonomy): domain Eukaryota; kingdom Metazoa; phylum Arthropoda; class Arachnida; order Araneae; family Tetragnathidae; genus Tetragnatha; species Tetragnatha versicolor. Next base: position 20,718,873 of record JANDEH010000011.1, on the reverse strand, counting down.
AGGAGTGCCATTTTTCTATGAAACCAAAACGGTCCACTCGTACATTGCTCACAAATACATTCTCAAATAAATGAGTTTGATTCTGGGATTATATATACTGTTGAACCAACAATACTATACGGGTCACGTGATTTTTTGCTTCAGTATTTTTTATTTTATTTAAAATATACTGATTTTTTATGTATATAGAGGGTATAACTAAGGTTAGAGAGAGTAAATGTATCTTCCTCTTTCGGTCAACTGCCCCTCAGCTTCTTCCTTTCTCCCCTCCGAGAATGTCAAAATCACGTGACCCTTTTAGTATCTTTGGTTAAGCAGTATATATGAGCACTTTGCTGTCAATATGGCCTTAAAATACTATAATTGCGTGACTAAAGTTATAGTCTGTTCATTTAGAATAGGCACCTGAAACCGGATCAAAAACGATTCTTTTACAGTATTTTAGCTACTTCTGTTTAGGCTGCCTTGTCATCGCACAAGAAAAGTTTTTCGATGATAATTACAATAGTAACTGCCTCTAATACATTACGCCTTAGGCGCCTATTCTAAATGAACATTGTATAGTTTTAGTTCTGTGTTAACAAAACTATGGAATTGGAAGGCAATGATAAGTTTAAGTAGTGAATGATATCTAATATTAATAAAAGGTTATTACATAAAAAGCAATTAAAAATTTTACGTTATGATTACTGGGAGGGGTTAAACCAACTAGATTACGATTACAAACAGCATACCTACTACAGGGAAATAAAAACCAAGACCTAAATACAAAAGAAAATAATCCAAAAACTGCTAAAACAGTGCTCAACAAATTTTAGCTTTTCGGCATTACATAATGGAGTGCCCTAGACGCAGAGCCAAGTTTTTATCCAAGCCTCCATCTCCCTATTCGAGTGCTGGGAGATAAAATAGAGCTATGATACATGTTTGGAAAAATTAAGCAGGTTTATAAAGGAATCATTTATATCTTTCACAAATCATAGAACAAAGACGACTTGTAATCTTAAAAAACATTCAACGTTTAGTAACAACTTTTTTATTAACAACAGTTTAACAAGACGATTCCAAAGGCAATGCAGCCAATTTCTGCAACCGCCCAGCGTTTAACACGCGTTCAGAATCCTATGCCACCACAATTGCTTTCCAAAACGTGACGTTACTTACCATCAGGCCTTAAAAGCCAGACTAGGCGTAGCCTACCCCAAACCTTGTCACAACGAGGTGGGAAAACAATCCCTTTATTTTACAAGACTCGTAAGTCACATCCATTACGAGTGAAATTCAATGGTAAGGTCATCTACTAAAGGGATTTATATCCTGAAAATAAGCGTTGCGGGATATAAATCTTGAGTAACACAGCGCACGGAAACGAATTAATCTTGTGTGGAAATTTACTGCATAATAACGGGTCTCACAGAAGGTACGATACAGTAACGCGCATCAGATTTTGTCGGGGTAGCGAAATGAAATACTTATGTATGCTAATAGGCCATCGCTTTAGCTTAAGTAGGCATTCAAGACCATTACGCTCCACCTACGTCAAACTACATAGTTTACTCCTGAATAGTGGAGTCTGTTTATGTAGTTAAAACTAAAAAGCATATATCATAAAGCATAAAGGTTAGAAAGGCATATATCATAATCGAAAAATGCTTCCTCCTGTAAATAAGAAATGTGGTTTAATAAACCTGTATTCCAACTTAATTGTAAGTGGAATTAGTCATGAATTTAAAAACTACAGTAGCTCAAAAAACCAGCTTTCTCACCTTTTGAAAGAGTCTACTTTAGCGAAAGTCCCTATATTGAGCAATGATATAATTACTAGTGGTCCCCAAATCGGCTGTTTTATTATTACCTGTGAATATTTGGGGGTTTTTTTCTTCTTCAGATCGGCTCTAGAATAGCGCCAAAACTTGGCTACCGTATAGGACGTTCGCTAAAATTAACTCTTTCAAAAGGTGGAACAGCTGGTTTTTATAAGATTTTCTACTGTATAGTAGTATATTAGTTTCATGGAACTAGGTTCATGTATACCCGAAATAGGGAGTCTGAATATTCCTAGGGCATGTTTTTTTCGTAAGATATACGAACGAGTTTATAATAATTATCTAAAAAATTTTTCTGTAGAAATAGAGTATCATGCTCTATATGTATACAGGAACTCTTCACATGGAATTTAAACATATACTGTCGAAAAAGAAACTATAATATAAAAAACGAGACCGATTTATAAAAAAGCTATTTAATTAAGATCTTAAGGGAGAGGAGAGGATCGACGAAAATCCTACGCTGTAATCCATGGATCTTGATGCCTGATAAACATCTTGTTAATGATGAGGAAGCACATATCTTGAACAGCTACATTTAATACAATGTAATTATAATCTTGGGCAAAAAAAACTCAGTAACTCATCAATATTCACGACTCAGGGTTATAATCACATTGATTGAAATAAAAAGTTGCAACACAGTTACAGCAGGCAGGGAAAAATCCACCATATTCGCGACTCCCCAAGAGGCTCGGAATAAACATACAATCAAATGTAAATTGCTATACACGGAATGTAGGAAATAATACCATACACCGCTGTGATGCTGAAGTGATTAGTTTTTTCTTACAGAAACTTAATACTATATGCGACGAGAAATTTGGAGACGCATAGAAGGTGACAAATCAAGGGAGGTTAATATAAAGGTGAAATAACGCAAAACAAATTAAGCATAATGAGTGTATTTCGTGCGATCTTTTTTTTAATCTGACTTACATATATCTAATTAATAGTTAGAATAATGAACGCTAAACCCACATTGTGGATTGGTGTGTCTGATTTAATCAAGAATAGATTTATCTGAAATTGTCCCATAATAATAGCAGCTTAGTAAGATTATACCAAGGGTAGGATAAAGAACAAAACAGAGTAGGTACTATTTTGCAGAGGTTCTGGGATATGATAATATCGTCATGATAATTTTGTTTTACTAAAACACTTCGGAAGCAAGTTTCTTATTTCCAGTTTCATTATGCACTAAAATATAAGAGTTTTATATCCCATTTTGTGTATGTTTTTTGCATTTAACATATAATTCAGTAAGAACATATTTCATATTCAATTTATTTGTTATATCTGTTACTTAAAAAAGACTCTTTAAGGAGTATTCCCTACGAAAATTATTTGATTTTACGTCATCGAGTTCCAAAACCAGCTAAACGAGTTGTCGTGCACTGTATGTTTGTTTTTGCATTTCAACATGTGATTTTAAATTGATAAATGAATTATTTACTTTCCTTTAAAGAACACTTTTGCCGATTTTCTCAAAACAAGAAAAAGTAACAGGAACAGGGCAACACATTTATTGTTCAGAAATTACACATCAACTGAAGCTAAACACAAAAACACATGCAAAATCTTACTTCCAAGGAACGACTTTTGAAGAACAGAACTCTTACCTGAAATAAAAATAAATATTAGAATGTAAAAGAGCAACTGGAAGTCAAACTATTATCAATTATCATTTTATAAGTATCAAAAACCTTAAAATAATCCTACTATTCAATATAATCCAACAATTCACAAACGTACTAATAAAAAACGTATCACTCAGTTGAATACTTACAACAGTTAAGAAATGTAAATAACGTTTATTAAAATACGGTGAAAGATATTTGACCATTTATGACATTTTGATGTCATGAACTAAATTTAGTTTTTTTATAAACTCATAAAACCAAAGCAAAGAACAAATTTTAGCTTGTTTTAAGGCGCTAGCTTATAACGATAACGTTCCCATAAACGTTTCAAAATTATCAATCGGATTTTAAATGGCATAATAGTTCAGAACACAGTACTTTCTACGTTGAGGGTTCAATGAATTCTTAACAATTGAATTCCATTATAAACAAGTAGACACTTACTATAGAAATTTAAAACCAAATTAAAGTTTATTGATCTACTTGAAATGTAATGTAATAGATTTTTCACACTGTATAAATAGCTAAAGTGATTTTCATTGTGATGCTTTTGAACAGTTCAACAACTTTAACTCAAATAAAAAGCTCTTAAATCATGTTTCTAAAACAATTCAATCAACAAAGTGTTGTTAAATAAACATCTTCAGATTCATCGGAATTTTCAATAACTTTTCTGTTTATCATGGTCTCTTGATATATTTATTTTAATTTGAAAATGATTCATTCGAATACAATTTAGTAATTTTAGTACGCATAATTAACTAATTTGATAAGCTGCATTAATTCGTCAAACTGAAATACGTATGTATGACCTTGCCATTATTATCTGCAGATTTATAAAATAAAAGTGAATATTATTCATCCATTTACCGAGGGAAACATAATTTTTCTTTGCAATAGTGTTAATTCAATAAAAATATTTCCTTACGGATAGGGATAAAACTGTGCATCGATATTTATCGATTTTATTTATTTATTTATTACACAGTGCAGGGCTCACACTCACTTTAAAATATTTGTATCAGGTAAAACCAAGTTTTGTATCACAAAAAATGTCTTTTGTATCAGGTAAAACCAAGTTTTGTATCACAAAAAATTTCTTTTGTATCAGGTAAAACCAAGTTTTGTATCACAAAAAATGCCTTTTGTAGCAGGTAAAACCAAGTTTCGTAGCATAAAAAATGTCTTTTGTAGCAATTTGATTGCAGGGAAGCTTTTGTAATTTAAAATTACAAAAGCTTCCCCTTCATTACAATTTAAACTTGCATCAGTAAAACTTTTCGTACGACATGAAAACCATGATTTTGATTACGACAAATAATGTGTGTATAGATTTAATTCATGAATACTTAACTTAAACCTCTATTAATTTATCAGCTCTTGTCCAATTTTTACACCTTATCAATTTTTATTTACTTGAGGTTATTAGTCTAGTGATAATTCACCTCCCAAGTAATTAATTCTGACCATAGTTAAGTTGTTTTTTCTACAATGGAAATACAATAGTGAAAGGAAGCCAACTTCAATTAGGCGCCCGGTAGGAAGCAATCGCGGATAAAACGGAACTTTCACGAAAAATCGCTATTTTTCGGCTTTTCAAGATCGCGATTCTAACCATCGGACATGTTGGCTTTGACCACGTTAAAGTAGTTTTTCCTGCATTCTAATACTGACACGAGATGAAGCCGACTTCAACTTGGCGTCCGCGGCCGTCGAAAATAGTTGCGGAAGGAACGGAACAAGCGGCGCACAAAAAAACGAAACCTTAGCGAAAAATCGCGGCCTTTTCCACGATTTACCAGTTTCCAAACGCCTAGAAAAGGCAGACAAGACTTTAATTCGGCGCAACAAGATTTGTTTACGTTTTCCCGGAGGAAAAATGCAAAAAAAACGTAAATTTCGGGTCGATCCGTAAAACCGTAAATTTTGGTGCAAATCCGTAAATTTTACGGACAATCCGTAAAACTTGGCAGCTGTGAAAAGAAGCCATCTTCAACTACGTGCTGGAAAAACGGTACTTGCGCGAAAGATCGCTATTTTTCGACTTTTCCGCAGAATGCGATCCTAAACACTGAACGACGGCTTCTAACCACTATAAATTTGTTTTTTCCACATCGCACTAACAACGCAAGAAGCCAACTTCAACTAGGCGCCCGCCGGCCGTCCAAGAAAAAATATCCTAAAAATAGAGCATAATTGGGAAAAAAAACTTGCGCTTCTAAGTGCTTTTTATGATAGATTTCCGATTTTCCGTAGGCAGTTTGGCGCAAATGGCGCAGGCGTGTGAGCCCTGATTACACATATAAGGTTACATAGAAACATAAGAAAGACAAAGAAACAACACTTCTAGTCACCAGGGATCACTTGATCCATATCGGTGACCTTTGAAAAAAATTATATCTACATTATTCGATAGAAAAACAACAAATGGAAAAAACAACTCATAAAAATATATACAATCAGGTGTGGCAAACAGGGTGTCTTTTAAAATACATAACAAATTTCAGTACATCAAATATATATATATATATAAATGAATAATAAACAATATGGTGATAACCGTATATTTTAATTATTGCTAAAGAAAAAACTGTTCCACTGTATCAATTGAAAATATATATTCTTTAAGTTTCTTTTTAAATATGTATATTGACTGACAGTTTTGAAGTTCATATGGCAAGGAATTATAAAATTTTGGTGCTAAAAATGAAAAGCTTCTATAGAAGATAGATTTTTTGGCATTGGGAATTAATGATAAATTGTGGTTTTTAAACTAAATATAAGTTTCTTTTACTTAAATTCGTGTAATAAACAAGAAAAACTTTCATAAATATCTATATATTACTAAAAACGTTTGTGGCTATGTATGTATGTATGTGACGCAACTCCTCCCAAGCCACGCCGCAGGCGTGGCCAAAATTCGGTATATAGACGTATCTCGAGGCGAGAACGATCACTGTCAAGTTTTCCAAGTTCGAAAATCAAATAATTACGAGTAATTAGCGAATTTATAGCCGAAAACGCTTATTTCTCCATTTCTCTACCAGAGTAGATCTGCTCGACTCACTATTGTTCACGAGATTAAAACCTTCAAAAGTTGAATATTTTAACATGAAAAACTCGATAATTGTCCATTTAAAAACTATATCAGTAGTAAAAACACCGAAATAAATTCAAATAATTGATTTTGAAACATTAGTTTCCCCTATTTTAAGATATTTTCCTTTGAAATAAAAATATTTATGGAAAAGTTTAAATTTTTTTCATGGAGAACGACTTAAAAATAAAACATTGTTTCAAATGAGGCTGTTCACTAGACTTTTAAATTTATTAGATACTTTATTTAAGTTTCAAATTTTTTACTTTGTTCACTAGATTTATTAATTTACTAGAGCGGGAACACTGTGATTTGAAAATTACTTGGACCACTGGGATAGGAAGACATATCGGGAACACCGGGAAAGGAAAAATTACCGGAGACATCGGGAGGGGAAAAATTACTGCGAATACCGGGAAACGAAAAATTACCGGGAATATCGGGAGAGGGAAAATTACTGGGAACATCGGGAAAGAAAAATTACCGGGAACATCGGGAGAGGAAAAATTACTGAGAACACCGGGAAAAGAAAATTACCGGGAACATCGGGAGAGGGAAAATTACTGCGAATACCGGGAAACGAAAAATTACCGGGAACATCGGGAGAGGAAAAATTACTGAGAACACCGGGAAAAGAAAATTACCGGGAACATCGGGAGATGGAAAATTACTGGGAACATCGGGAAAGGAAAAAATTACCGGGAACACCAGGATAAGAAAAATTACCAGGAGCACAAGAGTATGAAAGATACGCCTGGGATACCGGGATGATTGGTAATTGCTGATTTAAAAAATTATAAATCTATTTTGAGAAAATTTAATTTAAAAAAAATTATACACTCCACCCGTGCAAGGCCGGGCATATCAGCTAGTAAATAAATATTTTAATACCACTACCTGATATACCCATCTTTGCAGGGGGAGAAATATTTTGTCCAACATTTTTCTTAAGTAAAAATATTCCCATAGTTTTTATCCTCCCATGCATATCCCGTTTTCATGGCTGTGTACTCTCCCAATCTCCTTTGATCTGTATAGTCTCTTTCCTTCGAAGTTTTCTGATAGTTTTGTAGTTTGATAGTCTGATATAGTTTATTGATTTGGACCTAAAAAAGCACTCAAAATGAGTTAAAAACCCTACATTTTCCAGTCAAATTTCCAACTTTTTTACAGGGGAGGACCCTCATACCCCCAGCCAGCGGTACCACAAGGGGATCTTGCGTGATACTTTTTACAAAACCCCCAAAATTTTGAGTCAAAAGGTAAAGGTGATAAACCGAAAAGACTTTTAAAATGAGTTAAAACCCTACTTTTACCAGTCGAATTTCAAAAGTTGTCCTGGGAAGGAACCCCATACCCCCTAGGCCTAGTGATACCACAAGGGATCTTGTGGTATACTATTTAGAAAGCCTCCAACATTTTGTATCAAAAGATGAAGGTAATGGTCTGGAAAGTGAGAGCCGTGCTGGATCCGCGCCTGGATCAAACCAATATGCATTTCAAATATAAGTATTTATATTATATTTTATGGTAAATACCTTCGCCTAGCCAGCGCCTAGTCTTTGTTCCAGAAAACGATTGTTTCGGAGAGCGAATCACCAGTAGGAGCAATAGCACCGAGAAAGCAAAATTATGAAGTAAGTGGCCAGACGAAGGTTTTAACCAGTTAAGATAAGTGTTAGAGATTTTTCGGTCATAATAACTAAAAATCCAAGGTATTTTTCAGGACATTTCTTGCTTTTTCTAACATTTATTTTAAATAATTAGAATTATTTTTTCAACATTAAAAATGGATCATTTTCCAGGTTTTAGAAAAAATGAACAATTTTACCCGACTATTCCCTGACTTTTTAGGTCAAATTCAAATTCTGTGGGCCGTGAGAACCCCGAGTTAAAAAAAAACTTTAGTTTTTCAGCCACTTGGGAATTTTTTGAGTGAAACCTCAACAAATAATTAAGTTGGTCTAGACCAGGGGTTCTCAAACTTTTTATGTCGCGGAGCCCTTTTCAAGAGACAAATTCTTCACGGAGCCCTTTTCCGAAAATAAATTTTTCAAGGTACAAAAAGCAAATTACATGAAAACCATTGCTACAAGAAAGAAAAGCATAAATGCAGTAGCCTATATAGAGATTTATTTTAATAGGGTTCCAAAATTATTCCACAGCCCCTCCCATGCATATTTAACAGGTTTAATGTAGCTTTTAAAACATGTAATTGCATCTAACAGAATTTAATGTAAGAAAAATTGTGATTAATTAAATTCCAATTATGATAGGGGAGTCTGGGTGAATTTTGTGAAATATGATCATTAAAAACAGTTTTTTATACTTGTTTTAGGTACATCATAGTCCGAATTTTGGATATTCATTTTTAGGTAGGATTTTAATTTAAACGAACGTATTATAAAATATTTACATTATTAAAGTTTTAAGTACAAAAGGAGGGTCTGGGGGTTCTCCCCCAAAAGAATTTCGGAAATTTGACCTTAAAAACATGGTTTTAAATTTTTTTGGTAAACTAAGAAAGACTTAAAAAAAGACAAAAACCAGAAAAAAACTATAATCAACAGAGCTCACTTCATTGTGGAAGATCCCCACCAAATCAACCTAAATTTAAGGGTTATTTAGAGCTCTAAAAAATTTGGGTAAGAAGGAGCAAAAGTAAGTTCTTAACAAGTAACACCTCGCAGAAAGTTATTCATATAACATTTCAGAGTAACGCAAATTAAATATTATAAAAAATGTACTATTTATTTCAAATTTCTTCACGGAGCCCCTGGAAATGCTTGGTGGAGCCCTAAGGGCTCCGCGGAGCACAGTTTGAGAACCGCTGGTCTAGACCTAGAGTGACAGTTTGAAGGGTAACCCGAACACGAACAGTCATTTTTCTCCAAGAAAGTCTTTGAAGTCTTTTAAAATAACTTCTCCTAATGGAAATCCCGGACAATTACTTTTTAGTCACCTTTCTGCCGGTGGTTAACTTAAAACCAGTTCAGTTCCTAAACTATCCCATTCCTAAATGATTCACTTTCCCACAAATGAAGAAAACGAACCAGTTGGTATGCAAATCACGAAGAGAACTTTCCATTCTCTGTTTGGCTTGTCTTTTTTCCATAGAACAGAATCCTCGCGGGGGCTTTCACACCTCCTCTGCATCTAGGAGGGAATCGGGACAAACAAGAAGACAGCAAGCAGCGCACTCCATCATAGTCAACTAACTGCCAAGCCTTTTGCTGTACTCTTGCGGTTGACAATATCAGTTCGAGAGGGCTTTTGACAGTCGGCGGTGAAATAGTTAAGGCGATTTATCCCAGAACAAAACAGGACTAATTTGAATTTGAATGGCGATTGTCAATGATTTGAATGGGTTCTAAAGGAAGCCAGTTCTCACATTGTATTTGAAAAGAAACCGTTAAAATGTAAAGACTTGAAGAAAAATAAACATTTAGAACGAAAATATGAGATGTAATTAAAGAGGAGGGGACTGAGGCTCAACTCCATGCTTTCTCCCCTCTCTTCATAAGGATCTTAACGACTTTAGCGTCTTCTTTCCGTGAGTGTGGGCATTTGCAGCATGTATCAGTAGAAACGTTTATTCTCGCCAAACTTAGAAAGGGTTTTCCTCTAAATTAGGAGAAGGACTAAACCAGAAACCATGGTGTATCTGAAATCGTGCAACCAACTTTGAAAAGATAGGACTAGGACTTACCAGGAATTGGTATAGAACAGGGGGTAGTAAATGGGGTGTAAGAGGTTACGAAAATAATTCCCAATATCTTCAAAACTCGCTGGGATATGCGTGTTTAAATTTTTATGGTGTCGTCACAAATTAATTTTTGAAGTTAATTCCCATCACCACATAAAAACAGGTTCAACTTAAATTTGTTGATGAAACCTATTTTGTGTCGAGGGTATTTATAAAGTGGTGTAAGTCACCAATTTTAAATTTTTAATATCTCAGTTAGTTTTGAAGATATTGTATTGAGATAGATTTTTTTGTGTCATGTTCAGGAAATAATAAAGAAAATTTTGATAATTGGAAATTTTAATACTGTGTACGTAAGTACTGTCAAACCAACGATAGTAAAAGGGTCACGTGATTTTGACAATGCTGGAACTAGTATTTCGGAGGGGAGACAGGTAGAAGTTGAGGGGCAGTTGATCGAAAGAGGAAGAGACATTTGCTTGTATATAGAAGCAAGACCCCAACTATCACCGGTTACCCAACTATCGGCCGGGCAGCATATAAACTACCTTCACATTGCTACCAACCATTGAGTTTGGAACAGATAGTTCAAGGGGCTTTTCAGAAGGGATTTCTTCATTCTTAGTTATATTTTCATGCATATATGCGTTTTTTAGTTTTCTTTTTTAATTGCTAGTATACTTCGAGTAATTAGACTGGTAATTTTTAAAGAAATTACAAACTGAAAAATATATTGCTGTCATACAAAAGAATAATAAATATCATAAATTTCCTTTCATTAAAACATTATTTATTTCCACTATTAACTTATTTTTAGCTTAATATTTTTTATATCCTTATGATTATCAAAGGATAAATAGATCTTGCCGTTGATCTGAATACTGGAAACACTTAATACTTGCTTTCTAGTAACAGTTTTTTTTGCTATATTTTTAATTAAAATTAAGGAAATGTTTGCTTACCTTATCCATCTTCTTTCTACAATCTAATGTATTTCCAGAAAATATAAACTTTGAAATTAATTAAATGAACATACTGGATTTGCAATGATCATAGCCGATACACGTAAGTTTAGCAAATGCAATAAGGAAGTTGCATGTATCAGATTTTTTTATAAACATTCAAGTGTTCCATATGGTTTTTTGTATGGTAAAATGAAATATCTAGCCAATTTTTCAAAAAAAAATGTACAAGTGATTATATTTTAATTTAAAAGTAGAGAAATAAACACGTGACTGAAAACACTTATTGTTTAAAGATGTCAACAATCGTACCATCAACTCCATTGCTTTCAACAATGTTTATCGTATGATGACGTCACATCCCAAACTCTTGGCGTTTTCGCGCGCTTTTAAAAAGGGGATTTTTGTTAATTTTTTTGGCAATCAAGAAATTTCTCGATCGGCCTTAAATTTTGGGTAGATGCTTATTTTTGCAAGAAGAATCGATTAAAAAATCATGCAACTTCCTCATTCCGCATTACACAATGAAGTCCTTTAAAATCGTAACCTCAGGGTTGAGAAAGGGATTTCAAATCAAATCAAATTTTTATACAATAACAAAATATAAAACACTATGACAAAAAATATACAAAAAAGAAAAAAGAGAAAAAAAGGGGGAGGGAATACATAAATACATAAAATTTTTTTATCCCAAAGGAGCAACTTGCTTCTATATGAGTTACAGGAATTTCAAAAATAAATGTCTGATCAAAAAGGTGTCACGGAAGTTTTGCGAACTGGAAATTTTTTTACCCCCCTTCATCAGTGGCGTAGCCAGAAATTATTTTTGGGGGTGCATGATGATATCGAAATGAAAGAAAATAAAATTAAGGGTTTGAATTACACAATTTTTTTTTCTCTCTGAATGAATAACTTAATATTAGATTAAATTAAAGGTGTATTTTAATCATGAAACAAATAAACAATTGTTTACACAAATTAATTACGGGGGGCTAAGAATTTTCATAATCAAATTGAATCTACTTGATGATCTTAATATGGGAAAAGGCGGTGAAATATCCAGCTCCAACTATTAAAAGGGGGTCTGGGCAAGACCCTCTATATAAAGGCCTCCCAACTCGGCCGTGCAACGTCATAACTTTCACTCATCTTTGACGTCACTCCATAGACTTATAGAAAAAAAAAGAAAAAAAAACCGAGAATGGCTTAGCTGGCAATTATGTGCATTAAGATAAAGATTAGAAATATACAGATTGAAAATAAACCAGACAAAAATTAATATAGTGTTTCGACATTATTTTGGTCTTTAATAAAGGTTCTAAAACATTTATTGATTCATTGATTTCTAAAACATTTATTGATTCGAACACTTAAAAGCAAAGCTTTTATTTAATTAAAATAAAGCGGAATTAGATCGGATAAAAGATTTGTCAGAAAACCAAGCCGTTTTCCGAAAAGAGAACTTTCTACTAATGAATATAAAAAAAACATCGGCGATATTTTGAAAGCAAACAAAAAAGAAATGTAAAGAAAAACGGAGCGAATGGGCATGGGCGTAGCCAAGGGGGGGCAGGGAGGGGCAGCTGCCCCCCCCAAGTCTCAAATAATTAACTTTTACTTTACTTTAGTTAAAACCAGTATTTTAGGGTCAAATTTTAAAAAAAATTCTGGGGGAGGACCCACAGACCCCCCTGTAGTATTTAAACCTTTATTATTCACATTTTTTAAAAATAACTTCATTAAAATCAAAATTATACCTAAAAATTTAAGTCCAAATTTGGGTTTACGCGTACCAAAAAGCAGTTTACAACCCTGTTCTTAGGGGCAAATTTCCGAAATTTTCTGGGGGAGGACCCCCCATGGGACCCCCAGACCCCTCGTTGAAACTTGACGGCCCTCTCTCACGAGGCTTTAAATTCGTTCTCCACAAACATAAAAAAGTCGACCCTCCTTGCCCCCCCCTAAGTTGAACCCTGGCTACGCCCATGCGAATGGGGTATAAAATTTCTTTTCAAAGCAAATAAGAAAAGAAATGTTAAGAAAAACAGTACAAGAATGGGCATAATTGATTTCTCGTAACGCCATCTCTTGAATGCCCTCGTAACTATATTCGTCCTATGGTTGGTAGCAATGTGAAGGTAGTTTATATGCGGCCGGGCAAAGTCTGTAAAAATCACGTGACCCTTTTACTATCGTTGGTCGAACAGTACACGGTATTGATAAACAGTAGCAAAAGCAGAGAAAATGCTCCGAGAATACTTGATGGTGATACTATAGTGATACTCCAAAAAAAGATGCTTTAGCACACTTTTCCCAAAGATCGAAAAAGCAGGCATAAGCCGTACGTCAACCTTTTAACTCATAAATAGGCTAGTTCTTTTGTAAATTGGAAGAATTCTATTTTTCCATTCCAAAGGAAAACAATTCATATAACCCATAACAGGCAATTATAGCGTTAGACACACGAAACAACAGAGCCTAATTTGGACTTACAATGCATAATAAGCATTATTAATCTCTTTACTACCGAAGGATTTGAAAGATAAACATCACAGCTTCGTAAAGCTTATGCAAATATGAAGGTCAGGAGTACTCAGAACTTAAAGCAAGATGGCTGGATGAAAAATGGCTGTTGAAATGCCGAAGAATCTTCCCAGTTTTCTTCGCGCACGCAAAAACTGCAAAACCTATCGAGTGAAACGAATTGGGATTCGGAATTATAAAATTGCTCCGACGAAATAATGAGTTAATTGAAATCATTTTGATTTTACAAATTTTTAAATATTTTAAAACAGTTGAACAAATGGTGTTGATGAAAACATAGAGCACATATTGAATTTCCCAGCCGGTAATGTTACCTCAGCACAGCCTCAAATTTATTAAGATAATACTACACCTGATTACAATTAAAATAGTCCAGCTTTTTAATGAAAATATGAATATTAACACGCAAACAACATTACTAATGCATTGAAAAACTGATGTTTTTTGAAGGATGGTTTTAAAAAGTAAACTTACATAATTCACAAACATAATTTGAATCTCGAAATTCCCTAGCATTTAAATTAATTACAGTGCATAAAATTATACTTAATGCAATAGCAAATTAATTTGTGCTCTATTTTTCGTTGCTTAGCAACTCTAATACAAATTTTGTTCTAGGTAACTTTAAATTAAACTTGTTTTCTAATATTTTGAAAGGAAAACAGAATGTAGTCGTAATGTGAAAACAAATTACAACATATTAACAAAGATAATAGTTGAATCTCTGGAGAACCAAAATTATTTATATATCACAACAAACACCATTATTCAGAACCGTATATTTTAAAAGATTACACTCCATTTTAATTTTCATAAGACAAATTACTAAAATATTAATTTGCACTATATTATTGAAATATTATTTATGACACTATTACTAAAGTATTCAATTAACTATCATAAATAACACACAACCCAGTTAATCTCAATGAATACAAAATATGCCTCCAATGCAATATCAGATGAAAGCAGGCAAATCGCGCTGTCATTTTGTCTGAGCATAGAGGTAATCACTATTGAGATGTTAGCCTAGTCATTAAATATTAACTTAGTCTAAAAGCGTAACAGTCTGAGCAAGAGACCAAAATTTGTTTCCATGGGAAAACAAAATGCAGATTGATGAAACTGATATAATTTCCTCGTGTCTCTCTGAAAGATTCAACAAGACCAAAAATAACTGTTATTCACTTGTTGATGTGTGTGTAAAACACAATGGTCTTTTCAAGGAGGCTGGAAAATTATTTTAAAAGTAAATTCAGAGCTGTCAGCTCTTCAAAAACTATGAAACGGAATTATCATTAAAAGGAGAGGTAAACAGATCAAGTTGAATTAAATCTGATTTAAGTGAATTTCTGTTAGGTACAATCAGAGAAATGAAAAATTTGGATATGTTCGATTTGCTAATAGAAATAAATTAAGTTTATGTTCACTTTAGCCATCATACACTCCGCCATTCAAAATTACCTTTGCTCAAAGAAATTTTATTATTTATTTTCATAAATAAGCTGAAAATCTTATAAGGTTATATTTTTTGGAGGAAAAAACTACCTATCACTCACAACCTATAACTATAACAATAAAATTATTAAATTTAAATTAAGACTTAAGCAGTAATTCAAGTTTTCCAATAAAGTTTCTTTCAAGTTTTCTACTTAAAATAATTTTAATTTAAGCACCAATTAAATAAAACTTCATAAGCAAGTCTTATAGACTTAAGAATATCTCTCCATGAAAAATCTCAAGTCCGTTTTCCACAATACACCAAATGCGAGAAACCGACTTTACCGACGATTACGCCCCGTAAAATAGGCTTCAGGAAACAGCAAGAACACGGCTTTCCTCCAATAAAAGTCGTTTTTCCGTAATACAGTAAACGAACGAGGAGAAGGCGCCTTTACAGACCGAGTCGCGCGAACGTATCGCCGTGGCGCGCCGATGCGCGTGCGAGCTAGGATGCCGTTGATTTGACTATACCGGAGATGGTAACTCCACAACGTAAAAAAACGCTGGAAAACGTTATGTATCGTACAAAATCACATTTTTCCAGAATATTTCCGGAATTCCCTGAGTATTCCAGGTTTTCCAGGGCATTTTCGAATTCCCTGAGTATTCCAGGTTTTCCCGGTTTCCAGGGTTAGCGGCAGTGGCGGCTCGTAGCTAAAATTATAGGGGGTGTTGCTCCAGCTGTACTAAGTTGAAAACGTATATTTTAAGTGATACTATGCTAAATAAATATAAAAAACGTGGACACAAGGACCTCTTTTCTTTACTAAGATTTTCTCAATATAAGACAGCAAGAAAAATTTAAGCTGTTGAAGTTCACTTACCAGCCACACACACACAGAATTGCACCCCTTTCTTGTGGGGATGCAATTCAATCCTACACTATTTCTAAAAAAAAATGTTGAAAAAATCAAATAGAAGATATGGGAACTATATTATAAGAACATTATTAAATATTGTAAGATCACCCTTATTAAGACAATTGTTTTTAAATTTTTAAATAACTCATAATTAAATATTAATTCAGACTACCTATAAAAAACTTTTGAAAGATCACCCCCAAAATTGAAAAAATCTAGGTTTTTCTATACGTTTTTTACATTTTATGAAACTTTGTCAGAAAAGCGGGTCGTCTGGTCACCCTACACTTAATTAACAATCACACACATGTCACTTACCTATTTAACTCATTAATCCAATCTTGCAAAGACGAAGTTGGTCCTAGCTCGCTTTGAATGAAATCAAAAACCGAAGGGAGATAAATCGGGATTTTTTCTTATCTCTGATGAGGTTATAGAATGCTCGCGAAAGAAAAAACGATCATTCTTTTGCTTGGCGCCGGGGAAGGGCTGATGAGACTGCAGCCCCTTTCTCCCTAATAGATTCGCGTGCTAAATTCTTGATATTTTGATTTGATATGATAAAGCTAATATTCTCAACAGTTTTTATACCTCGTTCGGTATATATCCGGGGGCTGTCGACCCGAAAGGAAATCTGTTGGCGAGACGGCGGAGTTTTTTGGCTGTTGTGTTTAAGATGAGAGAATAATTACTATCATTAAGGCTAGTAGAGTATTATAAATTCAAAAAGGATAAGGAGAAAAAAATAAATCATTTTTAAATATTTTTAAATTAAAAATTGGAATTTGGGAAAGTTTTGGTTGGGGGTGCTGCAGCCCCTCAGCCCCTATGGAAGAGCCGCCACTGGTTAGCGGACACCCTGTCTCTTACTAATTGTGGTATAGTTTGACATTTTTGCTTTAAATCAATGATTTTTTCAAAAAAAATCAAGTGATTCAAATCACGGTTTAAATCAAGCAACCCTGATTTTATCCACTGTATTTTTTCCCTTCTGGGGCGCACAAGCACCCTGAATCCGCCCCTGGCCCTGGTACAGACCAAAATAATCACCCCTTTTCTAAAACGAGCAAAAAAAGGTATGATACTACGCCTCAAGTAAACAAGACATTGAAATTAAGAGATGAAATTTTCAAAAAAAAATGCACTATTAGTTCTCGTGAGATTAAGGTCCTTGCGGTAAAGGAGGAAATCTGTCACCGACCTTGGGCAAACACAGCCGGATGGGCGGTCGGAAAATTTGAGGTGACCACTCCGAGTCAAGGGTGATACCCAGCACACCAACACACCCTTCGCGCGGGACACCTTTTCATATTCAAATTGAAAAAGCAGGGGCGGAATAGGAAACATTAAAAACTCTGCAGATCGAAATCCGATGGACTTTGATCCCATCTAGGCTGTGTGTCATTGTAATCAATTGTGGGAGGTCTGGTATGATAACTGGAGAAGAAAACACGTTTTCAAGTTCGTCGTTATGGGAGTAGATGCCGCGGAGTAATAGGCAATTGTGTGCTTGCTGCAATTTGTTGTTCGAATCACCTTCGTGTGGTGGTTCGTTTAATACATTTGAATGCGTTTCATCATGGAATATTTCGTTATCTAATGTCGAAGGCGTTCTTCGAAGATTATATGGTGGTGATGTTTACTCGTTACTTTAATGTCACGAAGTAACAGAAAATTCATACTTTTCTTTATAGCATCAGGAACCTGTTATATACTCTTGAATTGCTTTGCGCCTAACGAAGCTAGTGTTGGGCAAGATCGATACTTCTAGGTATCGAATACTTTTTAACACTACTTTGAAATTAAGTACCAACTATGGTTAAAAAATTCAATAATTTTACTTGCGAACTGAAAGTACCTACAATTCTCAAATGATACACATGAAACAATCTTGTGCCAGGGGCAATCTATATAAAAACTTAAAATTAATGAAGGGGGAGATTTAAAAAATATAAAAAACCCAAGGCTTAAAAATCACAAACCGCTGGAAAAGCAGAAGGTTTTTTCGATAACAAAAGTAACTGGTGTCGAAAAAAGTATTGTTAGAAAGTTAGATTTAAAAAACACTGGGTATCGAAAAAATTATCGCCAGAAAGTTCAATACCAAAAGTACTGGTATCGAAAAAAGTATCAGATAGAAAGTTCGATGAGTGATATCTCTGGCGATATACCTCAAGAGTCGATACTTTGGGTGAAATATGCGCGGATTCAGGGGGTGATACTCTGGACAGTGCCCCCCTTGACCCAAAAATGTTCACAAAATGAGTTAAAACCCTACTTTTACAAGTCAAATTTCAAAATTTCTTCCGGAGGAGAACCCCCATACCCCCCAGCGGTACCACAAGGGAATCTTGCGATACTTTTTAGAAAATCTCCAACATTTTGTGTCAAAAGGTAAAGGTAAAGTCAAAGCTTAAGTGCCCCCCATTGGAGCCCTGCTGGATCCGCGGGGGACCAGGGACACAGGTGACTCGATGCGGAAAAAGGTTTTGAGCTGCAAAATGAGAACAAGTTGTGTTAAATCAACGGCAGATATAATTAAGATAATTTCATTGAAATTTTTTAAAGAATTTGTTGATAAAGTTTCGATACACTTTTGGGTATCGAGTACATAAGTATTTGGTATCGATATACTTGCCCAATCACAAAATGCCCTCCCTCCCCTTGCTAAACCCCTCCTCCCCCTCAAATCTCACAGGAGATTATCTATGTAACTTTTTTAAATAGATAAATTCCTTTGATGTTCTAGCCATGTTTGTTTCGTGTAGTCAGCATGACGCTTAACATACACATTTTAAAACTTTTTATACAAATCCATGTTGAAATCAAAAATACTGTCTATTGTCTTATGTTGTAATTATCACAACTGACTTCTTAGTAATTCGCTCTGATAATAATTTTTCCTTAACTATACTTATAAAATTGCATATTCGCTGTACTGAAATTGACGTGAGATTTTAATATTGACTCTCCGCCAGTTGAGATTTATATAGTGATATTTTGCTGGACCCCCTCTAATCATTTCTGTTCTCATGTAATTTTTAAGTAAATAAATAAATTTTATTTTCACAATACAAAGTCCATTTACATGGAAGGAAAAGAAAACAAACAAATACTAAAATACAATTAAAACACAAATACAAAAAACATACAAATACCAAAGCACAAATCTATAAACTATTCATAAAATCAAACTTCAATTTTTTAAAATTGTCAAAGAAGATGTCACTGTGATTCGAGATTTATGGGCGTTCCCTTTAATTACAGTTTAGAATTGCCTCCTTACAAATTTTAAGTTTTTGTTTTGGAAAATTTATATTTTTACCCGCGCCCGCTCCACGTCCACAGTTTTCATTTTTAAACTTAGCGAAGTCGCTGATTACAATGATTTAGAGAAAATATTATTTCTTCTTTTAACTATAACCTTTTCGCAAAATATGAACTCTTACTTAATATGAACAGAACTAATTTCTTTCAAATTTTAGGCAAATAAGAAAATTTAATAAATACATTAATTATTTAAATTAATTAAGGAAAATAAGATAATGAAATAAATAAATTAAGTATATAAATTATTTAATTAATTTTTTGAACGTGATATGTTTAAAACACTATTTACAAATATCATTTAAGGAAAAGTTTAACCTTACAATGCATGATTTTTTAAATTCACTTGAAAATAATTTATTTGACTTCTATTATGGTGTAAATTAGTAAAAAAATACTAAAAAAAATTAATTTAATTTTTTTCTACATTTAATTGACAAAAAACTTGGTCTTTGTGAAATTAATTGTGAAGTGAAATAATTCAAAACATTGTTTTTTCAAGCTTAAAATTTTTTTTATTTTAATTTTTATGGTCCTTTTATTTTTGCGTTTTCTGTGTCTTGACTTTCTTCTCACTAGCTACTAACAAATATCTCAAAATAGTTCCCCTGCAGCGATCTACTGGCAATCTAAAGTGCTAAAACAATGAAATGTTATATTTATTGTACTTATTGCATGGTGTTGCCGTTTGGAAATGGAAGTTCGAGTAGGAAATGGATGGGGGAAAGTGTCGTGTTGCCAAATGGCAACAGTATGCACTGTAGGGTTAAAATGTTTTCAAAGAAAATTCGTACGTGTTGATGAGCTAAACATGGGTGATTGATGTTCTCAAAATTATTCTTTAAATACCCAAATTTTTAAAACGACCTTGGAAAAAATTTATTCCTTGTAAAATATTTATAAAAAAATAATCAATTCAAAAAGTGTCAGTGTCAGAGATTTTCCTATCAAATGAAGAACAAACGCCGAACCATGAAATTGCTGGTCGAGGGAATATCGGATCCAGCAAAGTTTGTGTGACGTCACGGACCGGAAACAGCACATCGTAGCGCCGTAGCGCCCCTACCGTGTAAACATGTTTCGCTTTATTTTTGTTGACATTTACGAAGATGGCGTCTTAAGTCAGAATTTTATAAGCTTTTTTGTACTTCTGGTAATCTTTTGGAAGTATAATATTTTCACTTGGCCTATTTATTAGTTTTTCCGATGTTCTTGTGCTACTGTTGAATGATTAAACCTAACCGCAAATTGGTAACTTCCTTTTTTCGAGTAACGAAAGTTATAAGTCTATTGAGTATTTAATTTGTTTTAGGTACTGTATTTCGTCTTCTGGCCCAAAAAATGTCACTGAGGTAATGCTGGTGGTTTTAACTTCACATTTCTCAGTGACACTTCTTAGGCTTTATTGTTCAACGTAATAAATCCCATCAGTTGGCCGATGTCTTCCTTTACATTTAACTATGTGATTGACACTTCTGGTATGTTATAACACAAATATTTATCATATGCATTTCCATGAGTAATATAGGAAAATCTTGTAATATATAAGCTTTTTAGTATTTATGTAAGTATGTTTTAAATGAGTTTGAGTCCTGATATCAATAGTTTATGCATAACAGTAGAACACTAATACTTTGATAAAATATGCAATTATATAGTAAGGAGGACAGCATAACTGCGATTTGCATGAATAACATAATTATTGTACTTTTGAAGTATGTCTTATAAGTACTACAGGTGTGTTTTTAACCTTAATTTTTTTAAAGAAACATTTAATAGTACATATACAGGGTAATTCTGAATTCATCATCAATATTTGGTGGGGAGGAAACCTAGGCAAGCTTATTTCCAATAGGAATGGGGAGACGCAGATACCCCGTTAAAGAGCTAGGACCTAATGTAGTATGAGATCGTTACGAAGGGACATTTTGCCAGGCACGTTTAACGAAACAAAACATAATAAAATGAAAAAATGTATTGCATAATTAACAGCAGTATCCGTGCTACTTATACCATAAATTTGATAGAAATTGGACAACTTGCTTAACTGTGGGGCAAGTTTTAGAACATGCAATATAATATCAATCTTTTAGCCAAAGAAGGGAGTTCCAAGTGTAATGGTATTTAGAAAAATTATCATTGGGGAAGGGATTTTAAATGATCATACATTGATCATTGAAACTCGAATATTTATTGATCGAATAAAAGTATCCCTAAAAACATTTACAGGTAAAAAACTTTTCTTTAAAGTATTACCTTTAATTTATTAAAAATTATACTTAAGTACTCATAACAACAAATGTTTTATCATCTTTATGGAAACCTTACCTTTAAAAATTATTTCTTTAAGATAATTAAATCTTTCATTACCATATAATTTACATCATTTTACCAGATTTGTGTTTATTTACGTGTTATTTTGTTATAAAGTAGAACCTATATAACAACACAACCCCTTGATAAAGTGTGCCCTGCATCATGACAATTAGTAATAAAGTACCAATTGTTTTATAACAGTGACAATTATATTTGTTAAAACAACTATTTTTTGGTCTCGGAAGGGGTGGCACTATGTAAGTTCCATACATGTGATTCTTCCGCCAATTGGCGGAAATCCGCCAATTTGCTTTGCACAATTAAAACCCGACAATTCGATTTGCAAAAGTCAAATTCCACTTTTTTATTTTCCAATTATTTTTTTACTGAAAGCTCTGGCCATGAAGGTTTCCTAGTAATAAGTTTAAAGTAAAATCAAAAAATTACTAAGTAATATGAAAAGCAGTTAATATTTAATCTAAAATATATTACTCTAGCGTATTGAGTCGTTAATCTCGAGAAGTAAAAGCCGATGGAACCCCTCTACTTAAAATGAAGGAAAATTTAGGTGCCATCGAATTTTTTTAAATATATTCCGCCAATTTCTTGTCAGAGTAATCACATGTATGAAGTTCTACTGTATTTATTTAGAAAAAGCATAGTTAGAATGTTTCAAAATAGATTTATTTTAATCTTATAAATGCAGCGTCAATTTGTACAATTTCTTAAATTTTCATTTTTAACTTGTTCTTGTTACAATTACTTTTCTTGCCTTTTTCATTGCATGGACTTTCATTCCTACTCTCCCTGCTAATCCCTTTTTAGCAAAGGTTTTGAGCTTTCCATACTGCTTCTGACTTTTATTTGCACCTGGATTTGTTATGAATGCTGGACAATCCAATTTCTTGGTAGTTTGGGTCAAATTGTACGTGTTTTGAAAACAGTGGTCACCTTTTGCCGAACCAAAGGAAATTAGAAAGGAATATAATTCATACAGATTGATATTGAACCTAAGTTAAATATTCATAATTACAGTGCTCTGCTTTTCATACCTATTAATTTGATTCTAAAAAAATTATTAGATTGGATGTAGAACATAGCCCATCTATCATATAATGTGATATTTAAATCCTAAAATAGACCTGAAATTTTAGCTTGGGCCTGTTCCAGGTATGATTAAGTACATAACTTTTGGAAGTAAACAATGACGATTGTTTTCTCCCATATTTTGGATTGTAAAAAATTATAAGACCATTTCACAAACTTAACTCCTATCTGTTTGGATAGAATCATTAAATACACTTTGGTATGATGCTAATACCCTATATTCATAGTATTAAATGCCAATAAAAGCAGTCTAAAAAGGGACTCATCAGTGGCAGCCGGACGAAACAATGTTATGTGTGTGGCGAACCATGAGGTTCGTCATCAAAATTCAAATAAATACGACTACAACACAGAGCACGGCCTGCCCTTTTAACTGTTGGTAACTATATCATCATCATCTTTTGCGATTGTTTTAAAATTTAGTTTGGTTTAAGGTAAGGAAATAAAGGTTTAGTGTTTTTTAATAAAATATTATTTTGTGGGACTACTTCATTGGTGACCCAGACATGAGGACCATGAAGTTTGTCATCTATGTTAATGTCAGGGATGTTGCGGCTGCGCCAATTGCGCCAAACTGCGCCAAACTGCGCCAAATCCTAATTCATGTGCTAAACTGCTACAAAAACCGTATTTTGAGCAAAATTGCGCCAAAACTGCTGCAATTTACGATTTTCTTGAAATCGAATTATCAAACTCTCCGCTCACGCGAAGAATACCTTCCTTCATCCTTAGGAAAAAAACTCAAATCGTCTATGGAATCTTTTCCACATTTCTACCACTTGAATTCAAAACCAAAACCGATGACGTCAGCTCAATTTGCCGTGTTAAGTCAGTTGAAAAGTCGAAAAATCGCGATTTTTCGCAAAAGTTTCGTTTTTTTGCGAAGTGTTTCGTTCTTCCCCACGACTTTCGTGGATGGCCGCGGGTGCCGATTCAAGTTGGCTTCTTCTTACGTCGATGTAGAAAAAAAATTTACGATGTAGAAAAAAAATTTACCGTGGTCCGAAACCCACTAGTCCGGTGTTCCGGAAGTCGGGAAAAATAAAAACAATTTTCGGTTTTTTTTTGCGGAATGTTCAGTTTTTTCCTCGACTTTCGTGGACGGCCGCGGGTGCCGATTCAGTTGGCTTCTTCTTGCGTCATTATTGTGATATAGAAAAAACAATTTTGCCGTTGTAAGAAGGCCACAAGTCTGGTGTTCCGAAAATCTGGAAAATAGCGATTTTTCGCGACAGTTCCGTTTTTCCGCGACTGCTTTTCCTACGGACGTCTTCAACGGCGGTGCAGAAAAAACAACTTTACTTTGGTCAGAGCAGCCTGAGAAGTCTACTGTCGAACCAAAGATACTAAAAGGGTCATGTGATTTTAACAGGCGATGGAATTATTTCGGAGGGAAGTGAGGAAGAAATTGATGGGCAGTTGTTGATTGAAAGCGGAGAAGACATTTGCTTGCTTACTGGAAGCCGCTTTGTATTTTACTTTCTAGCTTTTTTGGAAGCTAAGATGAGTTCGCGCGCTTACGAACCTTGTTACATTTTCGACAATATTAATCACGAGGTCAATCGTAAAGGTTTCGTCAAAGAGGGGATATGGGGATTTATTTCCCTCACTCTTCTAATTAGAGTTGTTTAAGGGTAGGTTTACAACACGGTAATAAATTTAAGGAAAGAAATAATTAGTCATTTGGAACAAACTAACTTATTTATTAACTATTTTACACTTTCAACATTATCTTCAAACACACATAACAAAAACTAAATACAAAAAACAGGCATCTATGAATTTTTTTTTGCAAATTTTCTTGCATCATAGAAGATATAATACGATCGATGATAAAAAAAATTATATCACATTCTGTAAATTTGTTTTGAAGTACTATCGAAGGATTTACCGTGAAAACTTGAAGCCATTAAAAATAAGAGGAACAAAAATTTTAAGAAGGAAATTCGATTTTTTGTAGTATAACTGTTTAATTAAATTAAAATTCATTCATTCAAAATTCAAACGATTTCAATACTTAAAAAAATTTGAAAAAAAAATCTAAAGTAGAAACAGTATTTTTCTCTCTGTCCGCAGGCTTGGACGTGGCTAGTTCACAGGAGCGGTGGTATGGGGATTAGGGTGTATCGAAAAAAACTTTTTTTTGATTTTGATGATGCCTTAGTGCGGAAAAGTTGTCTAAGGTGGCAGAGAGTACCTGTGAATTTTTTCAGAATTTTCGGATAATATCTTTAGGTGCCGCCAAGGCCCTGAATGTCCCTATGTTAATCCAATGGAGCGCGCAAGCCAAGAAGGCCGAAAATTGGTTTTTCGCCCCTCATTTCTACCCTAATCACACGAGGAATGTCTTCACTCAAGTTATGGACTCTATATGATCTAGGCTATCCGACAAAACTTGAATAATAGCCTAAATCTCTATATTATGTTGATTGTGGGCTCTGATTTGAACGAGAAAATACGCGATTTTCGACGAAATTGGAGCATACAAAAAAACGTAATATAGAGATTTAGGCTGTTATTCAAGTTTTTTCGGATAGCCTAGATCATATAGGGTCCATAACTCGAGTGAAGACATTCGTCGTGTGATTAGGGTAGAAATGAGGGGCGAAAAACAAATTTTCGGCCTTCTTGGCTTGCGCGCTCCATTGGATTAACATAGGGACCTTCAGGGCTTTGGCGGCACCTAAAGATATTATCCGAAAATTCTGAAAAAATTCACAGGTACTCTCTGCCACCTTAGACAACTTTTCCGCACTAAGGCATCATCAAAATCAAAAAAAAGTTTTTTTCGATACACCCTAATGGGGATGAATGAAAAATCATAAAATTCATGATCACGATCATGAAAAATCATAAATTTGTATTTTTATTATCTAAAAAGTGTTCTTTGATCATAAAAACAAAAATAAATAAAACCCTTATGCGGGGTAAAATTGTGACAAGACGATTATTATAAGGGTTTTCAAAATATTAAAACATCAACTTATAAAAGCTGGAGATGAACCAGTGGACTTAACGAAACGGTAATACATTCCGTTCAATTTCGATCTTAGACGAAAAAAAAATCGTAAAAAGTGTCAAAAATGTAACAAGATTGGTAAACGAGCGAACTCATTTCAGCTTCCAAAAAAGCTGTAAAGTAAAATTCAAAGCGGCTTCCAGTAAGCAAGCAAATGTCTTCTCCGCTTTCAATCAACTGCCCATCAATTTCTTCCTTACTTCCCTCCGAAATAATTCCATCGCCTGTCAAAATCACGTGACCCTTTTCGTATCTTTGGTTCCACAGTAATAAGATTATTTTTTCTCCATTTAAGTCAGTATTTTCAACTTGTGAGGATTTTCTAAGTTGTAAATTTTTATTGAAAGGTCGCTTTATAGCAACTTAGATTATTATAGTGTTTTTTATCTGATTTAAGATTCCAAAAATACCTTCAAAAATACTAATTTCTTACTTTTTTGCTCTACTTAACTAAAATTTTTTGACAATATCGTTTTTGCAATTTAATATTATTACTTAAATAATTATTCTGTTAACTAATTTCCTTAATTTTTATTTCATTTTGTTACATTTTGACTTTTAAAGTGGTTTTAAAACCTGATTCTGGAATATAATAAGCATAGTGTGTTATTAAAATTAAAATTTGTATTGAAAACTATTATCATTAACAATAACATTATTTTAAAAGCATTAAAAATTAATTAAAAGTTTGTTCAGAATTACCATTTAACTTTTAATTTATAAATGCTCCTATTTTTAAATGGTAAATTTTCTAAGGTACCTTAAAGGGTTGCAATTTTGCCAGTGGCGGATCTACGAGGGGGGCTTTCGGGCTGAAGCCCCCCAAAACGTCTAATATTTTACTAAGTTTGTCAAAATGCAAAAAAAATTATATCCGAAATTCGGATGAGGCGTACCAAAACGAGTTGAAAAAGTTGGGTTTTTGACTTAAATTTCCAAAAATTTTCTGGGGGAGGACCCCCAGACCCCCCTTTTATTGGTTTGAGTAGGATAATTTACTACCCTTTCCGCATTACCATTGGCAAGAAGATTCAATTGGATTATGAAAATTCTTAGCCCCCCCAAAACCAAATCCTGGATCCGCATCTGAATTTTGCTAATACAGATCTCTAGCTGTTCAAACACCTGTTTTTTGCCGTAACCGTAATTTGTCTTATAAATTTTTAGTAGTTTACTTAATCATGCATTGTTTTAAGATTAATAGTTGGGATAAATTATCAATATATTTTAGTAACAAGAACTATTAACCCTGCTATGGATTTTAATTTTGGTTGTTGCAAAAAATTGATTCGCCCTGTTCCTGCTTTAAAATTAAGATAAGTTGCTACAAAATTTAAAATCGGCTGCTACAAAAATGGTTTATTCTGCTACAAATTTTTAATTAAGCTGTTACAAACTGTTTCAAATTTTTAATTTAGCTGCTACAAACTGCTAAAACTTTTGAATTTAGCTGCTACAAACCGCTACAAATTTTAAATTTAGCTGCTACAAAACCTGCTACAAAATGCTCAAAGTTGTGCAACATCCCTGTAATGTTGTATACTGTTAATATATCATTATCAAAATAAATTTCAAGTAAACTTATGTATCGCAACTAGCATCAGTCTAATTTCTACCTGCTCTTGCTTTGTTTCCATGTATTTCCGCTTTTTCCCACGATTTTTATATTTCCCTTGATAAGTGTAAATTCTTGACCCTAAATTAAAATTAGGGAGTCCATCTTTCCAGTGGATCTTCATATCTGCAGAAATTTCACCTAGATATGGAGGTGATGAATATGGGAACAGGGTAAGATTTACATGAGATGAAATAAATTTTCAAGATTGCAATAAGAAATCTATACAATGTAATTATATATATATATATATATATATATATATATATATATATATATATATATATATATATATATATATATATATATATATATATATATATATATATATATATATATATATATATATATATATATATATATATATATATATATATATATATATATATATATATATATATATATATATATATATATATATATATATATATATATAATAAAAAAATATTTTGTGGGCTTATTGCTCTTTATTCAGTATAATACAGGTGATTTCATGGTTGAAAAGTTATGCTCAGGGGTCTGAACTTATGTCTTTAAATTTATCATTAAAAATTTTTATTTCAAATATAGATAAAATACCCTTTAACCTCCACATAAAATAAAAATTTGTTGTTCATAAAAAAGTTTTGGGAAGTTAAATCATATAATTGGAAATTTTTATGTAAATGTGAATCTTTCTCAATCCTTTCGAATAGGCTAAAATTTTAATACTGAGAAACTACTCTCGATTTTCATGCAAAAATCCTTTTGACCTTTTGAAAACATTAAATTTCGGAAATGTTTTTGTTTCGTAATTTTTTAATATATCTTTAAAAGCGTCAAAAGAATTAGAATCCATGTTCTAATAAGTAACCTAACAAAACAAATACGGACGCGGACGAGGATACTTCGGTTGCTAGGAGCAACCAGATCAACTATGTGCTGTTTCCGGTCCGTGACGTCACACGAACTTTGCTGGATCCGATATTCCTTCCACCGAAATGGTCCTCTAGAAATTTCCAACTATGGAGAAAATTTCAGCAGTGCTGCCATCTCTTCTTTATTGCCATATGCACAAATATTAAACATTAAATTGATTACAATAACTAAAAATTAATTTTTTAAAAAGGTATTAATATGATGAAATTTAGTTTAACATGGAAAATATATTTCACCCCACTCGAATAACTCTACGATGGATCGTGCAGGGAGATTATTCACAATAAAACAATATTATTGACATTGACATAAAAATAATAAAGAGCAAGATACACACTTTATTTAACACAAAAATAAAAAAAATAGAGTAGGTTCTTAAAACTTAATTTTGACTTTCTCATGAGGCTCTGCCCTCTCCTCGAGGTGCGTCCATACCCCAAGAAAGGCATCAAGATAAATATTTTTGCATTATTCAATTTAATTAGTTACCTTTCATTGATGAATATTTTTTAAATGTAATATCCCATTTTTTTATTTTAAAAATAACTATCAAAAATTGTACTTTAGAATTTTTCCTTTGAAATTTTAATATCCAACCAATGCCTTATTTTCAATTGCGTAAAACATTTCTAACTCTACTACTATTCATTTTTGCATTTTAACTATACTTATTTTATTTCTATGAATACGCTCGATGGATGCAAAAAAAACATCGTCGCAGAAACCAACCATCTACCACGGGCCACATTTTAGAAGCGGGCGCAATACTTCGGAGTTAAAAAATATCAGTCACAATACTGTAAGCCACGTATCAAAATACCGTATGTGAAGACTCAATTTAATACTTCCACAGCGTGACAGCAATGTAATTGCATATTTACGGTCCGTAAAACATGCATGTATGCCTCGCAAAATGACGTATACCACGGATGGAATTGGAAAACAGAAAAAAAAGGTTTAAACACCTGCGAATATTAAGTAGAGAAATTATATTCGTTCACCGAAGGTGAGAGCTTCTTTCAGAGCTGATGTCAGCAGTTCGCAGACTGGCTAGTGGCTAGGCTAGTCTTACTTAATATGTGGTTTATGGTCTTTTAAATAAGCCTCTGCACTCTTATTTAAAAACAGTAAGGTAGTGCAGAAATTTGTTTCTAAATATAAATACTATGATACATCTACAGGTATACAGGGTGTTTTAGATAAGTGTTTCATAACTTTATGAGGGGTAGGGAACCCCTAGACCAGGCATGGCCAACCCGCGGCCCGCGGGCCGCATGCGGCCCTCCGGGTCATTTTGTGCGGCCCGCGAAGCTCTCTGAAAACTCTCCAAAAAGTAGCTTCAAAACACTTTTTAGCACACTAAAATTCAAAATTTTTTCTGGGAGAACCCCCGACCCCCACATACCTCTTAGATCAGGCTTTGTCAACCCGCGGCCCGCATGCGGCCCTTTTTGAACTAATTTTGTGGTCCGCAAGAATTTTTTTAGTCAAAAGTTAAAGTTTTAGGGTAAGTTAAGGCCCCCCAAATTCGGACAAAGTGTACCAAAACACGTTAAAGTCTGTTAATTAAAGTCGTATTTCCAAAAATTTTTGTGGGGGAGGACCCCCAGATCCCCCTTTAGTACTAGGAACTCTCTAGTTCTCAACTTTTTTAAGATATTAGTTCAGTCAGGTGCAAATCCTAACTAAAATATATTTTAATTTATGCATTGAACCAATTAAATATGCATGGGGACATGGGAGGAAGATTTGGGTGTACTTTTTCCCGATGCAAAAGTCTAGCTGCAATTCTTAGAGAAAATTTGGGTCCTCCCGAAATAATTTTCTATAAGCGCCACAGGTTCCTTATAGTTTCGAGTGATTCCAAGTGTATTTAACGGCACCTGTTTAGTTCCTATGGATATACTACAGAAGGTATTCTTGGGGTTGCTTCTTAAGGTAAATTTAAATGAATATTTTATTTAGTAATCTGTCAAACTAAGCACAAAGGATCTAAAAAAACTACCTATTTTATAAACCTAATTTATTCAATTTACTTCACTGTCATTCTGTGAACCTAATATCCTAAAATTTTATATGCGGCCCGCGAGAGTATTGTGATTTTCCAAAGTGGCCCTCAACAACATTTGGGTTGGCCACCCCTGCCCTAGACAATCCCAGATATCTGACCTCATTTTAACGCTTAAAAGCTTGATTTATTAATTCTTTAACATCATGAAACATCACATTGATGCCATTAAAACTAAACAAGAAAATAAACACTGATTTGCCATCTAATATGTTATCTGTTCAACATTTTAATACTCACGAATCACGATATTGTCTCATCTTTCAAAAAAGTGATTGTACGATACATTTTCTAAAGAATCTTAAGTTTGTAAAGTGGTATCAACTCTTAAAATTTTTGAATATGTTGTAAAGCAGGTATTATGGGCAACCTTTTTGAACCTGCGGGCCGGACTCAAAGATTAAAATGACGTGGAGGGCCATAGAGTAGATCAGTAGATAATGGGTATAATTTTGAAAAAAAGACGTTTTTTTATCAAAAATCAGTTATAGTACTAAATTTAAACATTAATCTGGACTAGAATTATATGATCTTGATTAAGCATTATTATAAGTATAATGCATAAGTTAGATTAATCTCAGGGGTGTAAATAAAAATTCCATTTCGTGAGGGGCCCCAGATTATTCCTCAGCCCCTCCCATCTATTTATATTTAATAGGTCTAATGTAGCACTACAGTACATTTTTGGGTAGAATTTGCGTCTTAAAGAATGTATTAATAAAGTCCCAACTACCAAAGGTGGGTCTGAGGGTTTTCCCCCGAAAATTTTTGGAGATTTGATTCCAAAAAACAGGTTTTTAACTAGATTTGGAACACTTAGTTCGAATGTTTTAGATTTGGACTTTTGGGTAGGATTGGTATTAACTTATTGTAAAATAGTTTTAAATTCTTAAATTCGTTCCGCGGGCCGGGACAAATGGCATGGCGGGGCGGAGGTAGCCCATACGTGTTGTAAGCATGAAACGAAGACAACCTTCGGTAAAATCAACGAGGGCATGAAGACAAACCTTTATCACCCAATCAATTCAACTATTCGTGTAAATGCATAAATACAATTCTAAACCTGTTTTAAAGAATGAAGGGCACAAATAGGGAAGCTAACTTCAATCCGATGAGACCTAGCTTCCAAATCATCTTCCGGGGAAAACCATATTGCTTCACTTGAAGACATCGTATTTTAGAAGATATTTTAATAGCCCATAAGGAATATATATGAAAAATAAGGTAAATAAAATACATTTATCCATGATGATAGTGTATAATTAAAAGGTAGTACAATTCTACAGTAATCAATAGAAAAACTACTCGTGTAATTTATCTTGCTCCACTCAAGCATTCGTAAGAAAACAATTAATGCTATGTTAGAGAAAAAAACTGGAAATGTAAGGTTAAAATAATCAAATATTTCGAAAGTTAAAATTAATATTAATATATCCATTAAATAATTAAATGTTAAAACCCTAGAAAATACATTTAACTTCTATTTTTGTGGAACTAGTGTAGAATGTGAAACACCCATGCTAATGTCATATTTTCTTTTTTCTTTATTTTACATCAAAGAAACAACTTCATATCCATCTCAAAATATTTGGTTGCGCTGAAAAAGTAATTAAGCCAATTTGGCTCAGCTAACATATAAACTAGAAGGAAATCGTCGTGGAATTTTTTTTCTAAATCACTATAGACTAATTTTTCCAGAGCTACCTAAAAAAGAAAACTTGGATGTCGTATTTTTTTTTGTAAAAACATGGTGTCTGGATCCAAATGGTACGGTGAATTACCTAAGAGGGCATAGGTGAAAAATCACATCGAATAAGCAAGGTTCTGCAATAGCGGGCTTCCCAGAAATAGAGGTAATTATTCAGTGAACTGTCAGACGACTACTTGACAGATGGGGACTTCTGGATAGAGGAGAAAAGTTGATCTGCCAGCTCCAATGAAATTTTCCGAGTTGGCTAAGCCTCATTTGATATTTTTCACACATATTTGTTTAAGGGCAAGGTTTATCAACCTTTTAATAATGTGATTTTCAATGCATTTTTCCCAATTATTCGAACTATTACATCAAATACTATATCGAAGTAAACATGAGATCAAGAAATTGTTCTCCCTACGTTTTTTAATTGAAACACAGATAATGAGAACTTGTGTGAATCATCAAATATGAACGAAATAAATCGAATTTAATGAACACATTAAATTGTGTTCTTTTATTTTTAAAAATCGGAAAACTAATGAATAAAAGAGCAAGGGAAACAAAATATTTGATTGACTCAAAAGGATTGTGAGAAACGCATTGTAGGATGACAATGACTAGCGCGCGATTAGGGGTCCACATACCTGATAAACATCAATTTGATAGTTGTTTATTCAAGTTTTAAACAATATTTTGTTAACGAGTCCATCCAAATATTTATTTAAAATATAATATTGATTCCAATATTTATTTTTTAATTAGGTAATTCATTATATTTTCTACATCCGCTTTAATTTCGGGTCAGTAAAAACTTCTTTTCGTTAACTTTTTTTTCATTTTAAAGCTGTAAAATGTAACTTTTTAAACTTTACCACCAGCCAGATTGCGATTTGAAGGTAAAACTAGAAAAAAAATTATACAGGGACTTCTCAATGTTCTAACTTTAAAACTAGAGAACATGAAGATTATACCATTTTCTTATACAATACAGCCCGCATGAAAAAACTTGAACATTATTCAATAGAAAAGGAAAGTAATTTGTGTAATACAGGGAAGTAAGCCGCTTCTCTAAAAATGTTAAAACTTGCAAAACTTAAAACAAAATAATTTACGTAGTACCTAATGGCTTACAACACGCAACCATGGATTTGTCAAAGAAAGTTTAAGTGGGTATTTCCAAACAGTTAGAAACGTCAGAGAGCATTGATTAACCGAAACCTCCAAGTAGATGATTCCATGGAAAATTAAATTCTTTGTGAGAATGTTTTACGAAAATAATTGTAGGTGCACACAAGTGACTGCTAATTATAGACAAGATAGTAGAAACCCAAACCGGACTATTAGCACCGGCGGACTTTCATAAAAAATCATTTTTAGTTAAATAAACAGGGCCACATTTATTAAAAATTCACGGATTCCCCTCTAATTAATGGAATCAAGAATAGTTAGTTCCCATGAGGTTTCACTTTTAAGTTTTCAAGGAATAATTATGGTTTTCAGGGCCCAACATGAGTATTGAAGTCAGCTACATGAATTCGCATATATTTTTCTTAAATCACAAGAGGGACAAATATGCTCACTTGTTGACACTCTCACTAGAACTCGAAATAAAAAATAGCCTTAGAAAGTTTTTGAGATAAAATCGAGCCTGAATGATATTCAAATTGTCGTGGTGAAAAACCAGTTTCGACTAAACAAGGATTTCCAGATAAACGAAGATCAAGATATCAAGAGTACTACAAACTTCAGTGCACAGTACACAGTACTTTACATCCAAACTAATAGGAAAAAAACAAATTGAAAATATCATTACATAGAAACCCTGGTTGCTTTTAAACAACGCCATCTCACATTTGTATAATTAAAAGCAGCCATTCAAAAGAATAATTTTGTTGGCATTATTTCCGGTTGCGCTTAATTACTTCCACAGATGAAAATGTTGAATAGTGTTCGCAACAAAACTCACGGGAGTTCCAAAGGCCGTTGACAGTAAAAATCAAAACATGCTTTGTCACCTGACCACGTATGAAACCAGTGGGATTTCAGATATCCCGATTAGCGATTGCACAACAAATAGATGGAAAAACCCAGACAAGGCAAAACAGGGATGAGAGAAAAAAAGACATACAAAGGGGCATTTACTAACTGTATAACACAACATCCAGGTATATACCCCACTCTTTGTTTCACAAGTTGACAAAATTTTCGACTCCCCATTTCGGATTGTGATAGCATATTTATACAACCTGGTCGGCAAAGTGTGACCCGCGAGTCCAGAGGTGGGGATTTGAGGGTTTAGGGCTCCTTCATACTCGATCTGGATTTCAGCTGAAACTGGAAAACTATAAATCACTGAACCCGACAAGCTTCCTTCTCCAGCGTTCGCAATAGAAGAGAGCGGGGTTGTTTACTCGATTGACAAGGCTGTGAAACATGATACTTAACTATCTCATCCCCTCTTTCTTGCATTGGAGAGGCTGGGGGGGAACGCGTGCCGAGCAGGTGCGGGTTCGAGTGATTTGTAGTCTTCCAGCCCAGCCAAAATTCAGATTGAGTATAAAGGAGCCCTTAATTCCCCCTACCGAAAATCACCCTCCGAACCCCTCCGAATTATTTTTCCGGCTATGCCACTGTTGCCAGCCATGTGTGGGTGGCTCTTTGAACCCTTGAGCCTGAGACGCTCTTCTCATAAGATTTTTAAAGGGGAACTTTAATTCAGAAACGAGTTAAAACAGGACTTTTAGGGATCATTCTAAAAATTTCTTAGGACGAATCCTCCATATCCCTCTTTTTGCCTGGGACTGTCTACAAATTTTAAAAAGCCTTAATTAATCATACCAAGATTTAACACCTCAAAAATCTACATTTTACCTAAACTGTACGTGATGGGGGACTGGGGCGTTAAAAATTAATGAGCCATCCCCCCATTGAAACAAAAAGTAAAGCTTAGCTCAGGGCCTGATTTTGAATATTTGGAAGTGCTAGATCAGTGGTTACCAAATTGTGTGGTACTACCCCCCTGGGAGGCGTTGAAGAATTCTAGGGGGCGGTGATGAGGAAATTGGGGGCGTTATTAGCGTATAAAGGGGTGTGGACTACTTCCAAACTATGCTTGATGTCATATTTATGGGTTAAAACACTAAAAAATCCAGGAAAAAGTAGCTTAAAATTCCTTTTTAGAATCTTAAAATTCAAAAATTGGCCTGGGGGAGGACACCAGACCCCCTTTTATCTAGGGCAGTGGTTCTCAAACAATTTTGGTGGTGGAACCCCCAAATTTGTTGCCAATGATCGCGGAACCCTGAATATTTTTTAATCAACGACTTTTCAAAAAATAATATCTGATATTAAATGAAACCAGGCGCGGATCCAGAACGGGTTCAAGGGGGAGAGCACTTTTCCAGACAATCACCCTTACCTTTTGGCAAAAATGTCAAATTCTTGGGGATTTTCTAAAAGTAGCAAGCAAGATCTCCTTGTGGTACCGATGGAAGCTATTGGGGTTCCCCCCCCAGAAAATTTTTGAAATTTAACTTAAAAGGTAGGGGAGAGTGGGGCTATTTCGCACATGGGGCACATTCGGACAGACGGCATTTCCCCTAGTAAATATTAATTTAAAAATCTGAAAAAAATACCAGTAGATGGAAGCATGACTACCACCTCCTGCATGAATTTTCAAAGCTCTGAACCATTTTGTTGTATACGTACTACAAATTGGCTACCGTTAGAAGCAGCAAAGTAAATTTTCTTGTCATTTTGTTGGCGTAAAATATCAATCAAAAATAACTCTCAAGTGGACATTCAGCATTTTATTCAGTTGAGGCACTACTAAAGTAAGTTTCTAGAAAGGTTTTATTTTCCTGCTTTAATTATAAATATCTTGTTGGGACGTGGTAAGCTTGAACTGGTAGATGGGGCACATTCGTACACCAAAAGATGGGGCAGATTCGGACAGTGCGAATGTGCCTCATCTTTCCCATTTTTGATAATGAAAGTGATTTAATGTTTTTAAGTGGAGTATCCTACTACTATTATAATTGTGAATGTTTGTCTGGATGTTTGTTACTCTTTCACGCAAAAACTACTGAATGGATTTTAATGAAATTCTACCATAATGTAGCTTATACATCAGAATAGGACATGGGCTATAATTTATAAAGAGAAAATCAGTCCTTCATTCTTTTTTTCCCGTTATTCCTGCTTTTTTTCACTTATTTTTCCGTGTTTGATAACCTGTTTTATCAGTCATACAACGAGTTAAAAATAAAACATTGTTTCAAATGAGACAGATCACTAGACTTTTTCATTTACTAGATCTCTTATTTTAGTTTTAAACACTGGTTTTAACCCATTAACGCCCATTGATTTATTTTTAGATCGCTAAACATAGTGTCAGAAATGGTCTTTTAAATTACCTTAAATTTACCCCACAAAAACAAAACTGCTCATATGGCAAGAGAAAGCCTTTCTTAAGAATAATCTTATGTGTTTTTTTCGTTTTCAACATTTATTTTGTTACAGTGATGGGCAAAACTTTGCCTTGGGGTTTCATTTTGCAATTTTTTCATCTTTGTTCATGTTTTACGAGAAATCTATAAAAATATACCACAAATTGAATCCTTTTCAGATTTTATTTTATCTTTATAGATGTAGCTATTAGGATACAATGCAGATTTTTGTAAAAACTAATTTATTTAGTGAAAAATTACGACCCAATATTGCTGATCTAAAAATAGATCACTGGGCGTTCGGGTGTTAATTTTTTATGTGATGCTTACAATATGATTATTCTGATTTTTCGACTATTAACTGTAAAAAATGAATAGGAGAATACTCAGTAATATTCAGGATGGACACAAATATTGATTTTCTTAAGAAATTAATCATTATATTATTGATAATTAAATTTTATAACTTCTTCTGGTGGATGAATGAAAGGTAGACAATCTTGATTGATTACTTAGTAAATCACAGGACTGCAAATAGTATTATGTACTCAAATTTATTCACATTTATTTGTTGATACAACTTCAGTCAATGCAAGCATTTGTTTTAAATACATTAAAGGTAAAATTATTAGACAATTAAAGGTTTTTGAGGAGATGTAAAAATCTCAAATTGAAATATTTTTTTTTAAATTTGCCCTAAAACTGCTCTTACAACCTTAAAATTGCCGTTATGGCAGGAGAGTAAGTTAATTGGATAAGTAGTTAATTGGAATAGGCCTGCGAAAAGTTTCAACACGCAGCAATTTTGAATGTTGCTGAATAAGTTACATTTTATTTCATGAATATCATTATTTTATGATAAAACTAATCCATAAAATTCACAAAAAAATAACCTGATGCAATTTATTTAACTTAAATACACAATTTTATGAAATCTTAATTCTATAATATACTTATAAATTTAAATTTCTTGGTTCAATTCCCACTTTTTCACTTATTATTACTTTCAACATAGGCTATTCATGTAATATATCTTGGGTAAATTATTTAATTTTATAATTATTTCATTATTTTTCCACAGATTTATAAATAAATACGCATTTTTTAAAGAAAAATACTAATAGGCCTATTTATTTTATATTTTTTATGATTTTTTGAGGTTCTACTATTACGTAGCTCTGTGACAAAAAATATCCTCCGAACGCCCAGTGATCTATTTTTAGATCAGCATTTTTTAACGAAACTAATGACTGTTTTCACAAAATTTGTTCATAATATTCATATTCAAGGCAAAATACACCAGATTCATGATTTTTATTAAATTCGCACAAAAAAATAATAACTTGGGCGTTAATGGGTTAAATTTGTTAACTTGTTCACTAGACTTACTAATTTACTAGACTTTTTACTATGGTTTCAAATTTGTTATTTTATAAAGGCATCAAGATATTAAACATTATCAGGAACATCGGGATTGTAAAAAGTGACAAGAACACCGAGATTTGAAAATTAGCGAGAACATCGGGATGGAAAAATTACCGGGTTATAAAAATTAGCGGGAACACCGGGATAGGATATTCACCATAAAGACACCGGGAATACCGGAATATAAAAATTACTGGAAACACCGAGATAGGAAAATTACCGGGAACGCCGGGATAGGAAAAATTACCGAGAACACCGGGATTAGAAAATTACCGGGAACACCGGGATAGGAAGGAGGCGCCTGGGATACCGGGATGATTTGTAATACTGCTAATTTACAAATTTATAAATGTATTTTAAGAAAACTTTAAAAAATAAATTTATACACCCCACCCGTGCAAGGCCGGGTATAACAGCTAGTATTTAATAACTTGAAGTTTAATTGTTTTTTATTGTAATTGCTTCAAAATTTGGTGATAATAGAAAATAACATCTTAAAGAAAGCTTCAGTTTTAAGAAATTTAGACCCAGATTTAAGCATTTGAAGAAATAATGTTCCTGATAATTGTTTAATACCAATTGACTTGGACTTAAGTGATTTTATTCTAGTAGAATTTGCTACTAAAAAGAAAACTTTGTTATGTTGGTCAAATAGAAAATTTGGAATTGAATGGTGCTTATTTAAAATTAATGATGAAAAACTTTAAAATTAATGACGAAACTTTTATTTCCCTGTAAGTAATGATTCAGCATTCATACAAAAAGATAATATCGTGTTAAAAGTTCCCCAACCGTCAGTTTCAGGTGTTAATAAGCGAGCTGTTGGTTCACTTTTCTTTTCGAATAAAACCTGACAGTTAAATATTGCATGAACTTTTTCTAACTAATTATATTATTTGAAGTATGTCAATGTGCAATATACTCTTCATTACTACAATTGTTTTCCTCATAAAAAACTTAGGTGTTCAATATTTTCTGAAGCTGTTTTCTTTTTGTAAAAAAATCTTCAATTTAGAGAAAAAAAAATGTAAAAGTGCCAAATATTTCGTTTAATTATCCTTACTTTAAAGTACAATAAACTTTTTAGTTTGTAAAAATAATTATTGTATAATTTTTTGCATGTGTACGAATGTGCCCCACACGTGTGCGAAACTGGCCCACCCATGGGGCACATTCGCACGAAATTTCTCGTTTTTTAGATTGATGATATAGGTTAGAAATTCTAGATGAATGCGACCAGTTATCGTTCTAAAATATCGGGAAAAGTCTTAACTTTCAATTGAATCCGAGTTTGTTTCAATACCTCATCTAGATCCAGAAAAATATGCCGAAATGCACTTTTTGTGCGAATGCGCCCCACTCTCCCCTAGAGTTTTAACTAATCTTGAGAAGCTTTTTGGGTCCAAGGGAGGACTTTTCCGGACCATTACCTTTATCTTTTGACAAAAAATCTCAAAATGTTGAGGAATTTTTCAAAAAGCATCGCAAGATATCCCCTTGTGGTATCGTAGGGGGGTCTGGAGGTCCTCCCCAAAAAAAATTTTCGAAATTCGACTGGTAAAAGTGGGGTTATTAACTCATATCGAGAACCTTTTTGGGTCCAAGGGGTGGCGCATGGAACCCAGGGTTGCTGATTTTTTTGATTTTTTTAAAAAAATCAAAAAAATCGGATTTATTTGATTTAAATCGGATTTTTTTTATTTAAATCAGATTTTTTTTGATTTAAATGAATAACTAACTCTGAACTTCCTGAAACTGGTTAATAAAATACTGATATTTTAATTTCAATGTAATATGATGATTTAAGATTTCTTAATATCCCAATTTTGATCAATTTTATGCATTAATTAATTGAATTAATTAAGGGGAGCGGTTCGCTGCCATTTCATGGTGAAATGCCCAAGCCCATCCTAAAATGGTGAATGAACAATTTTTCTGTTAGTTACTAAAATTTTTGTTCTTTCTACAACTATTTTTGCCCAATTGTGAAATCAATAATAGCTTTAAAAGGAATTGTGACAATGATTTCTAAAAAAATCCATGCCTCATTTTTGTGTAAAAATTTTAATCAATCTTTGACTTATAATAATTCAGTTAAATTAATTAAACTAAAAGTATTATGGTATACTTATTTCTTTAAAACATAACTAGTAATGAAAATAAAATAAACAACTTATTGACCGTCATGTACATAGAGAATAAAGCTCTATTCGCTGAAGTTATGTAAAAGAAAACAATAGTTTGGAAAACATGACTAACTATAAAAGCAAGCTTACGATAAAAATCATTCGCATGCTTGTATTTTAAAAAGTTGCTGTACCAGATAAAAAAATTAAAATATTTTAATTCATGTCTAGTTTATATAACAATTATTGATTCCAAACCCTGCTACTTACCCCTTTTTTTCATAAATATTTTTGTTATTGGTAGTAAAATTTGTTCTTGAAATTGCAGGCAATTTTATGTAGAGTAACCTAAACCTATCTCCCAGTTACATATCTAGCAGAATTTTTAAAAAAAATTGTAAAATGCAAATAATCTTGCAAACCATTTTAAAGCACACACAAGTAATTTTTTATTTAAATTGTGGAAGTTTAACATTTTTGATTTAAATCAATGATTTTTTTAAAAAAATCAAGTGATTTAAATCATGATTTAAATCGTGATTTAAATCAAGTTGATTTAAATCAAGCAACCCTGAGAACCCCTAAATTTTTTCGTGGAACCCACTTTGGGAACCACTGATCAAGGGATTCAGATATCAATAATTTCGATAACTTAAGATGAATACAAGAAGTTTTAAGTAGGATATCCCAAATTCCCTTTGGACATAGAAAAAGACTCAGAATTAAGTAAAGAATTATTTTTAAATTAAAGCTTTTAAAAGGGTTGTGTCATATAAAAGGAAGATTGTTTTTACCTAATCATTTCAAATCAAATCATATTTTAAGGAGCATGTAGAAAACTTAACTTTTGAATATTGTTCAAAAATCCGTTATAGCTCATGGAGTTCGGAAGTTTGCTGTGTAAATTTATTTGATACCATGGACAACACACAACTTTCACAACATTCCAAATCTCTGAAGAAAATCTTTATTTTTGCAATGTTTGTTTAGGTCAGGGGTCAGCAAACTCATTCGAAGAGACAACTTTTCAGCATTTACAATTACTAAAATGCTTTTAAGATCAGATCGAAAATACATAAATCCTAAATTTATGAATTGGTGAAAAAAACTTCTTTTATGTTCTAGCTTTTAAATTTTTTATTTTGTTTGGTTATAAACTAGTCTTTTTGTTACAAAATGTTTGTATAAAATTCAATAAAATACAAGCAAATTAAAAGCGAAAATTTGTAAGGGGGTAAAACACTTTCTTCTTGGAAAGGGGGCAGTGGTCCAAAAATTTTGGGAACCTATGTGGTAGATTTAAAAAACAGACTTATGTAGATGAAAGTTCGAATGATATTATTGTGGTCTCAACTAATAAAAATATCGCGTTATAAGGAAGTTTTTTTCACCAATTCATAAATTTAGGATTTATGTATTTTCGATCTGATCTTAAAAGCATTTTAGTAATTGTAAATGCTGAAAAGTTGTCTCTTCGAATGAGTTTGCTGACCCCTGACCTAAACAAACATTGCAAAAATAAAGATTTTCTTCAGAGATTTGGAATGTTCTGAAAGTTGTGTTGTCCATGGTATCAAATAAATTTACACAGCAAACTTCCGAACTCCATGAGCTATAACGGATTTTTTTAAAAAAACATACAACCAGAAGTTTTAAAAGCAACTTTAAAGAAATACAGTAAGGAAATCTTTTTCGAAAATCAAATTTTTAAGTGTTTTCGATATACCTTTACCACAAAGATTACTGTTAAAAAATAACTTAATTTTACCTCTTTAAAAAGTAGAATATTGCAAAAAAGTTTAGAAGTTAGATTGGGACTGATTTTATGTCGTTTAAAGTTATTACTACCAACACAATATGAAACATTTAGAAGTAATAATTTATACAGCTAGTAGTAGGGGAGAACGGGGATGGATAGGACACTGGGTAGGATGGGACACCTTCAAAAAAAAT
Organism: Tetragnatha versicolor; assembly: GCA_024610705.1. Lineage (NCBI taxonomy): Eukaryota > Metazoa > Arthropoda > Arachnida > Araneae > Tetragnathidae > Tetragnatha > Tetragnatha versicolor. Next base: position 20,676,714 of record JANDEH010000011.1, on the reverse strand, counting down.
CTTAAAATTATAAATAAAATTAGTTTTTGAGTGTTCCACCAGGTAAAGCCACCATGGCTTCATACTTGTTGCTGTTTACTATTTTAGTTGCAAGCTCCTACAAGTTTCTGAATGAAAAAGATGGTTTCACTACAGCAAAAGTAACTAAGTATTACACTTTTCAAAGTGAATTTTCAATCTGATTCTTGGTTGCTTTCCTAATGGTTTACATTGTTTTCTTAACAGAATAATGTATTCTTTATGAATATATAGTTGAAATAAGCCAAAAAGCTACAGTTCTTTTGAAAGAACCTATTTTTTAAAACTGTTGCTACCGGGGTGGGATGGGACAACATGACTTGGGGTGGGGTGGGACATGCCCAATTCCTCTCAATACCTAAATACAAACTATTGCATACAATTCTTTAGATACCATTGTTTTGAAACTGATTAGTATTTCAGTTGAAAACATATTTTTTTAGATTCAAGAAGAATTTTAACTATTTTGTATTTTTCACTTAAGTTAGATTTTTTGAAGTAAATGTAGGGTAAAATAACTGATGTTTGTTTATAAATCTTTAAAATGTGTAAAATACTTCCATCTTTGTGGTTTTTAATCATATATTTAAAAAGTAATCATAAATTTTAATTTAAAAAGATAATATATAAGATATGCCCCATCCCACCCCGGGCCGGGGTGGGATGGGACACTTTTAGAGGTTACTTTAATTCGTTCATAAATCCTAAGTTTTGTTTGCTATCACTTTGGGGTTATATTTTTTAAACATGTTAAAATGTTCCAAAGTGTTTCTTTTGAAGTTTCAAATTTATACAATGAAAACTAAATTTTTGAAAAATATTCTTGGAAAAAGTGTCCCATCCTTCCCCGATCTCCCCTACATTTGTCCAGGATGGGACATCGAGAAAAATTCAAATTTGATACTAATATAAATTACGAAATTGCTATAAATTAGAGTAATTTTATCAATCAATTTTAGAGTTAAACTGCATTGTTTAACCTTTTTACCTTAAAAACTTTGGAACTATTTTTGAAAAAGAAATAAGATTTTTATTTAAGAAGAAGGAATATTTAGGATATATAATTCAAAAGTGATGTCAAAACATGGTGAGAAAGGCATAAAAGGGCATTTAAAAATAAACTATTTTATAAAATTTCTTAGAGTATTACTCTTTGCAAAAAATTTTTAGCACGTCTAGAAACTCCCAATTTTCATACATTGTATATGTGTGATTTTTTTATAACCTTTTCATATTTCATATAAAAAACACTGCACAAAGCCTCGAAGAGACTGAATCTAACCGAAAGTGTTTCAGTATATACAATCTCAAATTGTGTTCAGCTAAGTATTGATACTTCAGTATCAAGAACTTTTTTATAAGTTTTGAATACATATAATGTGGGATTTTAAGTTTTTATTGTGGGTTTCATGTACACTTAATCTTATTTAATCCAAGTCATTAGATTCAAATATTGAAACATGATAATTTGATGCCTAAAAACACTCAATACCTAATCCCTAAAAGTATCAGTGTTTTTCTAGATTCAATCAAACAAATGGAGGTAAACATTAAAATAGACGTGTTTTGTAATAGTTCTACTTTTTATTTAATCCTGCAGATGCAAGATGCATTGCTTTTTAAATTTGATATAAGTTGTAAGGCAATATGTATTTAAAGCATGCATAACATGGGTGGTTTTTTACATAAGTATAAAATTATTGGGATTATAAAAATAAACTAAGTGTTTTGGTACTTACACATTCAGCTGTCAAAAATTAAAACTGTTTGTGAAAGAGTAATTTTGAATTTATACCAAACTATGTACCACTATCGAATTTAGCAAGTTTTACCATCTTCAAAATAGTCAATGGCATAATACGTAAGTACTGAGGTGTATTTCTTGTGTATTAAAATCCAGTACTTTTCCATTATTCCGGCGCAAATCTTGCCAGGTAGATTTTTTGGCGACAGCCCACAGTCGCCGGAAGAAATCACACGAAGCAACTTCTGTTTGCGTTGCATCATTATTGGTGACTTTATCGCCTGCGCCGGAATAATGGAAAAATACCTAGAAATTCTTTACAACATTTAATACAATGGGAATATTAGTCACATTAATAAATATAATACATCCAAATTTAGCAAAAATATAAATAAATAAAACATGACATGAATAATTAGAAATCTTATGTTAAACTAATAAAGAGTTTTATTTATTATTGGATTTATAACATTTCAATTACATTAAACACTGAAAAATTATAGCTTATTTCAAGTATTCTGTGTTTGGTAATTAACAAATTCTCATTTCACATTTTATTACATCTGTGTCATCAATAAAATCCTGAATTTTATAACAAAAAATTAGACGAAACTTTGATAACACTTGAATAGTTTTAAACAATTTCTTTAGCAATCATCAGCCAATAAAATTTAAAATAAAATTCATTGCTTCTCTTAAATCCCCCAAAAAATATTACCGATTTTTTCGATTTTTTCATAGCATTTTGAACATGCTATGTAATTGGGAACGTCTAATACAACAAAATTACCTTAATTTTAATTGGTAATTAAAAATTCTCATCACATAAGGATGATGTTCAACTAACATACACTTATGAAATGTTAACACTTAAAAATCAAACGGAAAACATAAGTTTCCAAAACTTTTCATGTGAAAAAACTGACAAGTCAAGTTCAAGCTATCCAACACTAATATCAAAACAAACACAGATGATAACATCACCTTTTTCCCGTTTTTACTACAATTTTATTTCCAGTCATCTGAAGTATGCGATCTTCGCTCACTCTGACATTGTAAGATAAACAATAAGGATAGATAAGAATGTAAACATTAAGTGCACACTTCCGGGCATGTTCATAATCAAAACAATACCGGCGCTCCAAATTCGAACACGCGTTGTTGCGCTAGGTAGGTTAGGCTTAAGTAAACAAAAAAATTACAAGCTTACCTAAAACAGCTTGAAGAGCTTGTTCATCACTGTCTAAATCCATGATAAATTGTCCTTTACACCACAAACACAAAAAGATCACTCATATTCCAAAAACTTTGCCAAAACGCATTCACTTTCAGTTTTTCCGATACCTGAGAAAACACGATTCCCTGAGATCACGTGACAACAGGTAAAACTTTCACCTGTGGAATTCCAGAGATTATTTTCTAATCCTCAAAAACTACCGAAAAGCAATGTAAACAAACACACCGAAAACCCATCTTCGTCGTAAATGGTGTACAGGGCATTTTTTGATGATAAAACTAAAACAAATCCGAATCCAATCAAGTTATTTTTTTCATTGTGCCGACCTTGAATTTTTCATTCCGAAGCAACATGAACCTTTTTTTTATTGTTTTTCTGCCGCAGACTTTTCGACCAATTGGGATTCAGAATTTTCGCATGCGCTGATGTCTGTTTAGAATCGCAGTTCGGAGTAATAAAATTTGACGGAAAATCTCTTTTTGAAAATCTCCCTTCTCTCCCTTCTCTCATCTACTATACCTAACTAGTAATTGGAGAGGATGAGATTTTTTTTGCTTACATCATTGGGTTTTCTACTTCTTTTGAGAGGACACACGTTTTTCTAGATTCTAGTGACTCTTCTTCATAAAAGCTTTATAATCTTCCTTATTTTTATTAAATTAATGCATTAATAAAATGGATAACTATTTTTTTCCTCCCATTTGATAGAGTTATGAAGAATGTTTTAAGGTCTACTTATCTCTGATGGGAAAAGATAATAACGAATTTTGTGATAAATTAAGTTATCCATACGTATGAATTAATTAACTATTACTATTTTGTTGATTCGGTGGATTTAAAACCGTATACAAATAACTTAAAAAAGTTCAGATCACTGAATTTAAAAAAAAAGTTCAATACAAAAAAACAAAGATACCTCAATAGCATCTTTTTTCTACTTTACCTGAAATTAAATTCATATTTGATTAAAATAAAGAATCTTCAGGCATCTATTATACCTGCCAAAAGATCATTGGGAGTGAAAAAAAAATCCTTACGGATTATAAATAACATCGGCGATTTTAAATTGTAGATAACTAAAAGGATTGATAATTTGTCAATTTTTTAAATTTGTCAATTTTTCAAATTTAAGTAGTTTGTTGGTATAATTGGGAAATGTTTAAATTTCACGTACGCATGCTTTCCTCCTCCACATACTCCTCTTATGCATAACTCCTCCACAGTAGTTTGTTTTTGTACAAGTTTCAGTAGGACTAATTTTAAAATTTATAACTAAATTTAAACGGAAAAAGAAGCTTTCTTGAAACAAAAAATATAACCTTAATTTCTTAATTAAGTGTTTTTAAAACATTATAAACAGTGTTTTTAAAATCTTTATCCGTCATATCCTTCTTCCCATTATGTATCAGTAAAAATAAGCAGAATATTCCAACCGCTTTTTTTAGTTCCATACGCAAGGGCCTGTCCATAAATGATGTCTCGTTTGGTGAAAAGGGAGAGAGGGTGAACAAGAGTTGTGACATCGCATTAAAAATCAAGTAAAACTTTTTTAGGGGATGTAGCGTACACAGAGGTATAAACAACATTATAAATTATAGGGGAGAGTGTTGTACCTTTGGACAAAAATCCCGTTTGGATTTTTCTAAGACAAGTAAAATCACATATTGACCATTTAAAGTGCCTAACCTATTAGTCCTAACCTTAACAAAGAGGGTAACATTATTTATTAGCTAAAATCTTCAAAATTGGATTCTTAATTCATTTTAATAACTTGACGAAATTTGTGTCCATAAGTACAACAACGTGCTCTCCCTATGGACAGACCCAGTTGTACCTGTGGACACCCTTAAAAAGGTTGTTTTGGTAGAAAAAAGCTAAAAATGAACATTTTTATTGATGCAGTATCTTTTCATAAACCATTTCAAGCATTTTTAATATTGGAAATAGATTTTTTAAAGTAATGTAGTTAAAGATCGTAAATGATCATTAAAACGAAGTTGATTAACAAAGTCTTGATTTTTTACCAAAAAAACATAAATCACATGGGACTTTCAGATCGAAATTTGAGGTAACAATTTCATCAATCATGCTGATTAATCTGATCACTTCACTGATCCAAAAAAACAATTCCACCGACACTTAGTCATGCAAGCATTTGGTGGTAATAACTTTCGCATATCTTCTTCCGAGGAAATTTTAAGTTTTTTGTAATTATCATACTTAAATGCGATAGGGGGCTTAAGATTTTACACGATATCTTACATCGAATGCAAAGTAGAATAAAAAGTTTTAAAAAGTAGTTTAGATCACAAAATATTTGATTTTTCATCTAAAAATCACTTGAAAATAATCGCCGACAAAATAGATAACCATTTAGAATTAATTTAATATGCATTAAAATGTATTCACTTTAATGAAACCTGATTCAAAAATGCCGATTAGCTACAGACACTCACAAGAACGTGTCCGTAGGTACAACACTTATGGTGTCCGAAGGTACAACATCAGGTGTTTTTGCATTCAAAATTATGTAAAAAATCAATAAATTGAGATCTGACGATTTCTTATATCAAAAATAAAAAGTCAAATCTCGGGAATTCGGCCCTTATGTCTCATTTTATCATATAATTAAAGGGGAAGAAAAATATTAATGTAGTGATGCACTAAAAAAACTTTGAGCATCTAAAAACAGTAAATTTATTATATTAAATTTAAATATTTTAAAGAGCTGATTTCACGTTAGCAACTAGATAGAATCTGTTTACATTTAAATTCGACCCCTAATTCAAATTTCCATTTTTTCCCGAATTTTAAAATGCGGTGGCTGAAGGACAACCGTCCTTAGGTACAACACTCTCCCCTATAGTATCAAGATAAGATTTACCGTTGAAATTAAAATGTGGGGTATACTTAAGCCTGAATAAAAAAGTGGGATCCCTAGGTTCTTGTTAATCTTTTACAACAATAATATTGTTTGGAGGTACTTCAATAGTTCATGAAAACACAAAGGCTATACCTATACTATTATATACTAATATTACACAATATTTATTTTTTAAAAACCGAACAGATGTAAAGCTCAACCAATATAGTAATAATTGGAATACGTCTTTATGCTAATATAACCTCTTGATTTAAAAACAACCTACTCTTTTTAAATCCAACGCATAGTATATTTCTAAAGGATTGTTAAACATTTTTGAACAAACAAATATATACTTTACTAACAAAAACTTTTTAAGGATTTAGTAAATAATTCGAAGGGAGCCTTTAATGAGCAATGTATATTTAGTTCTGAAATTCGATATTTTTCTTTATATTAAAGATAAACATAACACTCGGTTTAAACTTTATAATTCTTTGTGACCATCAATTAATATGAGAAAAGAAATTTCTTTACTGTTTCAGGGTTTCGCTTCGAAAATTCTGATCTGGTTATGGTTATGAGTTTTCAAGTTTTAAAAATAGTTTTTGTTCGAAATACGGTTTTAATAGTAAAATATATTAAAATAAGTTTTGCGAATCTATCCAATTAAATGTTCTTGAATATTTTAATAAAATATACAGACTTCTTTTATTTAATTATCGTCTTTTTTTTGGGGGGGGTGTTCTGCTAATAAACGCGTGAGATAATATTGCACGTGCTTTAATTATTAATCAATGGAATTGGAATGGAAATAGCTTGTTTTCTAGAAAATTTGTATTGAAATAAGGTAAGGAACTTTTTTATATTAAATAGAGTATTTAAGATTTCTTTTATTTGACACAAGAATAGCATTTTACTTGCGCCATAAAACTCCTAACAAAAGAATTTGCGTATTTTATTTCGTACACAGTATTGTATTGAAAATTTGAATTACAGTAGTGTATATCTTTATTATGTAGATTACCAAGAATTAGAATGCTATCCATCGATGAGCCAATTTGGAGATCTTTTTGTAATCGTCTGAAAAATTTAATTTAAATTTTTTCCTCATGGGTTATTCGTGATTATTAATTTTTCATTTAAATATTTTAACACTCTTTAGTCAAAGCCAATCATAGTATATTTTCTGAAATAGATAACGTCATAACTTATGTACCTGGACCGATTATGGACCTTACTTATCCTATTTTCATGGTCATGATAGTCAGGTACTGATATTTGCTAAATGTGGGAGACGTCCTGTTTTTCAAACTGGAGTTGCCCCACCCTTTGGTCGTCACTTTTATCGTTTTAATATTATCCATTCCAATAAAAAGGGCAGGATTTTAAGTATTAAGAGATACCTTTAATATATCTACATTTAAATAATTAGTGTCAAAAGTAGTTTACCAATTTCTTACAGCAGATATAGTGAACATTAAGTACCCAAATGTATTTCCTTCAAGCAACTTCATGGTAAGGAAGACAAAGTCAATGATCATTAAATTAAAAGAGAACCTGCATACAGCTGCAGAAGCAGCAGTTTCTGAGGACTCAAGATATGCTGGTACCAAGACTGCTGAAATCCACACGCCCTTTGTCTGTGAACCAGCACAGAACCAGATGGAAGCCCTGGACGATGAAATGAAGAACGATTTCGAGTGGCTCATCAACTTCGATTTGCGATCTGTAAATCTACAAGACATCGACGGACAAATCGATGCAGATGGTAGTTCTGAGATTTTAGAGAAAGGTATGTGAAGGTTTTTAATGTTCCTTTATTTCATAACTGTGTTCAAAAATTTATAAAATATTAGATAAAAAATAACTTTGATTCCATACGATAGGGAAGTTGGTTTAGTTAAAGAACACTGTTGCTGAACTGCGAAGAAACTAATTTATACATTTAATTTTTTAGACGTGAAGAAGGGGAAACATTTCTTTCAATATTCGCTTTGATTGATTTCTCGCATATTCTAAATCAAGAAGGAAAATCGAGATTTAAATATGGATTTTATTACCTTTTTAAATTCTTAACAAGGTTTCGATTGGAATTAAAAAAGGGGGTCTAGGCGTCTTTCCCCGGGGTTGTCAACTCATTTTTGAGCATGTGGAACACCCGCTCCACTTCGTTGCAACCAAAATTTTTTAAGCGAAGAAACAATAGGAAATGTTCGGGGGTGTGAATAAAATGGGAATTAAAATAATTGACGAAGGTTTGAGCCGGTTAAAAGTAATTAGTTTATTCTGATAGTCGGAAGAGTACGCTGTAGGTTTTTATCCTTTATATTGTGATTTGATGCGTCAGAACTCATTACTATAATTTTGTAAATTTAGGTTTCAGTATTTACCTTAAAATTTTTAGGTACTGTAGCAATAGAAAAAATTAGAAAGCCAAACCAGAAAAGAAGAAAATATTCAAGATACCTACCTTATACTTACTCAGAATTAATAAGGATTTGCTTGACTGAAAAGGGGGATTCGTCTGTAAGAGAAATTTATAGTTGGATTAGGTTAGTAGTCTTTTTTCATACGGAAAAAACATTTTTAGAAAGAAGAAATTTTTAACAGTTTTTCCTTTATAGTGAAAGATTTCCTAGTTTGAAACCATCGGATATTGCTTGGAAGGTAATCCCTATTTTTTTAATATTAATAGTTGCAGTATTACTTACTACATTGCCATTTTGGGATTTGTAAGAGGGATTTAAGGGATATGTGCATTGTACATTTTTGGAATGGATAGCTTTATAAAACAGCTATTTATTCCAAAAATCATCTAACTCGATTGAAATTGACTGAATACAACAATTTCTAAAGTTTATTCTTGGTACTGGGGAATAAAAATATGCAATACACAACTTTTTCTAATTTAATTCATCATCAGAGGAAAATATTAAATTAAAGGAAAGATAAACTCTCAGAATTTAAGCTTTTTCATAGGAATTGTCATTTAACAAAACAAGTTTAAACCACCAATTATTTTATTTTTGAAAATAGCTAGTTTAAGAACTAAACATCATTCAGTTCAGAACACATTTACTTTTACTGTCATTTTTATATTTTCTTTTTTTTAATGTTTAATAAAAATCAATTATAATTTCAATTTACTATTTTTTTATCCCAATAAAGCAACGATTTGTATAGAAGGCATGATAAAATTATTTACTACTATTTAAAAATTTAGGATACATTTTGAAAAATTATCTTGGGTGATTTTAAAATTCAAAATAACTTTCCTCGTATGCGTAAATGTTCTTCCAACTTTACCAAGTCTGATAGAATGTAACATAACCATGAAGAAAGAATTTTTTTTGGAACTCAACAACACCAAATTTCTTGGACTTGGAGGGTATTAATTAACTTGTTTTCGGCATACCAAGTTAATTTAGAATTTAGCGGAATACCTAATGTGCAGAGGAATGTTTTTTAAGAGGTTTTCAACATAATCAAGTTCTTCTTTTCGAGAGTATATCATATTTCTTTTAAAAACAATTTATTCTAATCTATAAATAACAAAATTATTTTTCAGAATGCTATTCGACACACATTGAGTGTTAATCCATTATTCCAAAAGCGAAAAATACATGGTAAACGACATTCATGGTACTTGAAGCCAGATTGTCAGAAATGCTCGCAGTGGAAAGCTGAGGCTGAGATCAGTGTAAGTTTTAAGGGTCAAATAGTCTGGGTAAAAATTCTTGATACATTGCACTGCACTCCCAAACCCCTTGCTGTCCAAATTGCAAGAGAATTCCCACTGTAAATCAGTCAGTATAACTTTGAAATATACTTTTTAGATATCAAATAAAATATTTTGGTATCATGAATTTTAAAGTCAAATTCAGAATACAAAGTTACACATAGCTGTCAGAGAAATAATATTGTTCACTGTTCATTTTTGAAAGAAATAAATAGCTTTTTGAAATTACCCAAACTCCCACTACCAAAATCGCTTTTAAAAAATTCAAACAAATTTTATTACTGTACAGCACTTGTAAGTACACTTCACGCGTAAACGTCATGCTAATTCATTTAATTAATTAAAAACCATTTCTTTAAAAATAGTTTTTTTCCTATTTTACATACAGCAATTACTTAAGATTTTTTTTCAGAAAAAAATCCAACTATCTGAAAGGGGTTGGTCCCGATTGATTTGGATAATTGGAGTTCTACTGTATGTAATATGAAAGGTTCTGATAAAGACAACTTGGTTAACTCACTTTTTTTAAACCATAGATAAAAACTACAAGTTAATAAAATTATGTGGTAAAGTGGTATATATCAGAAATCTAAGTTAAATGCAAATGCCAGTTTCAATTGTGTGAAGGAAAAGTTATTTTATATTTTTAGATGCAGTTAGAAAACTCAGGATATACTAATATGAAGGAAAAATATATCCTTCCTAACACTTTAGTAGAAAGTGAAAATAGTGACGTAGAAGAAAAATCAACTGAGATGAGTTCAAGAAATTGGTATACCATAGAATCAGGCAAGTTAACCTTCTTTCTGCTCATTTAATTAAATTTATAGGAAAAATAAACTGTTTTGGATAAGTGAGTGGGCAAGGAACATGAGGACACATGAGCAATGAACACAAGTCTACAACATGAGGGTGATAAAATTATAAAAGCTAGAAATTTACTTTAATAGGTTTTTAAATAGATTTTTAAACCACCTTTGAAAGCCAAGAGAAATGGAATTCTTAATAAACGAGAAGTCATAATAAACTCAAGTTCATCAACCTACCTCATATAAGTTATCTTACAATTTCAATTGAACTCCTCGGCTTCTAATAAAGCCATATAAAATATTAAATTATCTAAGCATTAACAATTCCATAAAAAGGATCAGTTAAGATTTAAACTAAACATATTAACTTGTGCTTTCTAATTTTTTACCTAGTAAGTAGTAGTTAGTAAATTTAACTAAAACTTCTTTATATTGTTACTATGTTTATTTAACATTAGTATAAGTTTTAGTTTTTTAAATAAAAATACTTGTTAATACAGATGAAATAAAATAATTAAGTACATACTTCAGTTCTATTTCATGGCAATGTGACAATTTTAAATCCCTTTTTGGCAGATAACAATTTGAGTGATTCCATCACAAGATGCACAGAAGCAATAAATTCATTAAAAAATGAATCTAGTGAATACTTTGAGCTGGAAATTCCAATAATATCTGAAATAACTACAGAGAATACCAATTACACAGAGCCAATAGAAGTTAGGTATTTGATCGATGAAACGGCTGCATCAATACCTGTGCACATATTTTAAGTATCAGAGTTAGAAATTTATGAACTTGTAAGAATGTAAAATAACTTAATAAAGTTGCATCATTTGTTCATAAATCAATCTAAAGTATCATATTTTTAAACTTCAACATCAATTATACAATTAGTGTAAGTAATTGAAGTGCTTGCAGCAACAATGAGCCAACTCGTTGTTACTGAAAACACCTCAATTTTCAAAACATAAAAAGTTTTTTAATACTTCAAGTTTTTAAAAGTATATAACTGAAAATAGAATACAGACAGAAATAAGTAATTGTTTACAAGTTGGCAAAACATTTATTGCTGATTCAAACTTGAAAAAAGGTACACATGAACAAGAGTACAGATGTAACAACTTTACTCAGTACACATTCAAACTTCTCTACAAATAAATTACTGCATTCAAAATAAAATTTTAAAATGTTAAATAATGTAAGTTTAGAGGGAGAAACTATGAAAAGAGTTTTACCTACATTATAATACACATCCACAATATTTATCACCAAGACACGTAAGAGTTCTAATTGAAAGGTAGGAAATGCAAAGTGAATTTGAGTCAATAAAAAAATCTCGGACAAGTGTGAGAATACTAATATTTCTTTTAGCATGTATAATAATTCAGTTTTAAGAAACTCTCAACATGAAAACAATACTAAGTATAATGGCAATATATGTAACAGAACTATTTCTAATATTTAATTGCAAATTGAAGAAGTTATAAATTAATGCAAACCTGCTGAACCTAATGTACTTAACAATATTGCCTGTACACGGATACATTCATAAATATTCCAGCATTTTCACAATAGTTAATAAATATGTGATTCTTGTTTTATTAAATTAAAATATGTGAAGTTTTAACATCCTGAATTGTGATAAACACAAAAAAAGAAAAATGAATATTTACAAGTAAAAAAGAAATTAAGTAGAAATATGTTCAAGTTTAACAAGATTGCACGTATTATGGCCAAAATTGGTTTTAATCCAAGACAAATAACTGTGAAACATTTTAAAAACAAATAATCCAGAGCACACGAACTTTCTTTATTTTAAAAATCTTTCAATTTCTAGTTAAAAAGTAAGTTTGTGCTATTGAATACATAATTACTGCATGCTTTCCAAATTTTATGTTGAGAAATAAATTTGTATTTAGTATTTAATGAAACATCTTTCATAAGACATGTACTCAGTTTTTATAAAAACAGAAAAATAAGCTCATAAACCAATATTTTGAGCAGAAATATAAGGAAATTTTTATATGAGGTACGTCTGCAACAAATATGTGATCAAAAAGTATGAAAAAACATCCAAATTACTTCATACAAAATAAACTAAAACATGAAGTGGCAGTGCAGTCAAGATGAGAAGAAAATCTTAAATTTAATCTTATTAGAAATATTGGTAACTACAACTTAGTTCCTTATATTCCCAGTGAAAATCACCAAACTTAACAATCAAGACATAGAATAAGGAATGTTTAGCACTTTTTAGTTAGATACATCATCCACTTTAAACCATTCCAAAAATAAATGCGTCCTCACCAGTAGAACAAAGGTATACCTCTTAAGTGACTCAGTAACTATAATTTTTTTCAGCAGAAGATACAGCACATAAAAAACAAGCAAACAAGCCGTGATAAAGGATATTATAAAGCATTTAATAAATGAAAAAATAACTTTTATAATGGAAACCTTTTAACTAGGAATTTTACACAAAACAAAATTGCACCAAAGAAATAACAAATTTACATTTCACTCAAAGCACTTATCCTGTGCTATTTTAGTGTATCAAACTTAAACAATCAAAATATGTGTGTAGATAATTTTGTTTAAAAAAAGAAAATATATTTACAAAACACGAAAGTATAATCAAGGAATTGTACTCCTTAATGCAATTTAGTCCTTTGATAGCAACGTCAACAACAAAACATCAGTTCCATCAGCCTTTTTAATGGTGGATATTCCCACTTTGTCACTTGCAGCCTACAAAATAAGATATTCATTACAATTATGATTTTTTGGAGATAATTTGGGTTGCTTGATTTGAATTATGATTTAAACTAACAATGTGATATTTAATTTCATATTCAGGTAAATGTAATTGATATATCTCACACTGCAATAAAAATGTTAATTATTTGCTCTTCATATCAAGCTATGTAGTAAAGAAAGGCTAGAATGGTAGTAAAATTAGCTTTGGGATGTCGCTCCTCAAAACGCTGCAAGATTCATTGTGCTTGGGGTTTGAAGGATCACGGAGCGCTACAAAGGGGATCGCGAAGCGATCCAAAGCGAACTGCTTTGCAGTTTGAGCACCCTAGTTCATTCCTAAAATCTGAATACATTATGGATTTATCTTCAATATTTTGTATTTGCTTCTGTATAAGCAAGTACCACATTTTAATCAAAAGGAACCAAGATTGTCAGAAATATCTCCAACAAGATATGAATCATAAACCTAAAGCTGAATTGGGCTTCTCATTGAGTATTCTTACTTGTCATACATATTTTTTTTATTTTAGAAAATATAATTAACTCAAATTTTTCTTAATAGGAAAAATTAAATTTCATGTTTTTAGGCTTTTTCTAGACTTGCAGGGTTGCCAACCTTTTCCAGAAAGCTTCAGGAGCCCAGGGAAAAAAATTCCGGATTTCTTATGCTACTTCAGGAGTAGTGCGAAACTGCTATCTCCGGAACCACCAAAACGGTACAAATATTGCAGAAAGCATGACCGCTAAATTTTTTCAATCGTTTTAAAGCCAACCATGGTTTGTAACCCGACTTGGAAACACTAGCCATGTCTTTTGCGGTCAATTTTATCGAAGAAAGGAAAGAACTTGACACTATTTTGAGCCTCAACCATTGCAATGCCATTTAGCGTTCCAAGGGGGCTTACCATCGTAACAGATTATAAAGCATTAAACATGGAAAGGGTATTTCCGGAGTATTTAACACTTATTGCGGATTTGCGGATTTTCAGTACTCTAACGGAAAAACTCCGGAAGTTTCGGAGTAGTTGGCAACCCTGGACTTGGGGAAACCTAGCAAATGTTTAAATGTTTGTATAAAACAGACTTACCAAATGCAAACATGCAAAGAAATATCTACATGTTTCCCAATGCTCTTTGCCTTCACAAAATTCAGCAAACGATATCATATTTTTGTTGTTATCAGTAAAGTACTTCATTATTCTATAGCCATACACCTGAACTTCAAAGGGTTCTCTTTCGCTCTGCAAGAAATTCGAAAAGTTAATAAAAAAAGTAAAAAAATATGGCTTAAATACTATGTGTACTTTCTTCTATTTATTTACATCAACACACTGATTTTATTTCAGGTTGGCGAGATTTTGGGAACTCCCTCGTTTGTTTGCATTGTTTTTACAGCTTTTTAAAGCTATTGCAAGCTGGTGATAAAATATAACTGGGGTCTCCAAATGTCTAGCTCAAAATAAATTAAAGTTTTCAAATCCCTTGAAATAAAAACACAAATATCAATATTTAGTTTTTTTACAAAAACATTTAATTTAATCAACATACTATACTTTAGGAAATGTAAAATTAGAAAAATTAAAAAAATGTTGGCATTGTTTTTATTTAAAGCTATTGCAAGCTGGTGATAAAATATAACTGGGGTCTCCAAATGCAGGGTTCGTACACACTTTGAGGGGAAAAAATCAAGGATTTTCAAAGACTTTTCCAGGCTACCAGATGAAAAATTCAAGGCTGACCGATATATGGTTTGTAACCAGTGGCGAATCCAGGATTTTGGTCTGGGGGGGGCTGAGTTTCACAAATAACCTTATTGCTATTATGGGCTGTTCAAATAATAATGTAAGCAACTGAAAGGGGGAGGGGGGTTGCCAGTGCTGTTACCAGATTTTTGTTAAGGGGGTTACTCAACATCTTTTCTGGAGTCTAATCTTAGGAATAGGGGAGAGTGGGGCTATTTCGCACATGGGGCACATTCGGACAGACGGCATTTACCCTAGTAATTATTAATTAAAAAATCTGAAAAAAATACCAGTAAATGGATGCATGACTACCACCTCCTGCATGAATTTTCAAAGCCTTGAGCCACTTCGTTGTATACGTACTAGAAATTTGCTAGAGTTAGAAGCAGCAAAGTAAATTTTCTTGTCATTTTGTTGGAGTAAAATATCAATCAAAAATAACTCAAGTTGACATTCATCATTTTATTCAGTTGAGGCACTACTAAAGTAAGTTTCTAGAAAGGTTTTATTTCCCTGCTTTAATTATAAATATCTTGTTGGGACGTGGTAAGCTTGAACTGGTAGATGGGGCACATTCGTACACCAAAAGATGGGGCAGATTCGGACAGTGCGAATGTGCATATCTTTCCCATTTTTGATTATGAAAGTGATTTATATGTGCAGTATATTTAATAACTTGAAGTTTAATTGTTTTTTATTGTAATTGTTTCAAAATTTGGTGATAATAGAAAATAACATCTTAAAGAAAGCTTCAGTTTTAAGGAATTTAGACCCAGATTTAAACATTGAAGAAATAATTTCCCTGATAATTGTTTAATACCAATTGACTTGGACTTAGGTGATTTTATTCCAGTAGAATTTGCTACTAAAAAGAAAATTTTTTTATGTTGGTCAAATAGAAAATTTAGAGTTGAATGGTTCTTATTTAAAATTAATGATGAAAAACTTTAAAATTAATGACGAAACTTTTATTTTCCCAGTAAGAAATGATTCAACATTCATACAAAAAGATTAGATAATATCGTATTACAAATTACAAGTTCCCCAACCGTCAGTTTCAGGTGTTAATAAGTGAGCTGTTGGTTCACTTTTCTTTTCGAATAAAACCTGACAGTTAAAATATTGGTTAAACTATTTCTAACTAATTATATTATGTTAAGTATGTCAATGTGCAATATAATCTTCATTACTACAATTGTTTTCCTCATCAAAAACTTAGATGTTCAATATTTTCTGAAGCTGTTTTCTTTTTGTAAAACAATCTTCAATTTAGAGGAAAAACATGTAAAAGTGCCAAATATTTCGTTTAATTATCCTTACTTTAAAGTGCCATAAACTTTTTAGTTCGTAATGAGGAAGTTGCATGATTTTTTTTAATTTTTTTAATCGATTCCTCTTGCAAAAATAAGCAACTATCCAAAATTTGAGGCCGATCGAGAAATTTTTTGATTTTAAAAAAAATTAACAAAAATCCCCTTTTTAAAAGCGCGCGAAAACGCCAAGAGTTTGGATGTGACGTCATCTTATACTAAACATTGTTGTAAAGCAATGGAGTTGATGGTATTATTGTTGACGTCATCTTATAGTTTAAACAATAAACGTTTTCAGTCACGTGTTTTTTTCTCGACTTTTAAATTAAAATATTTAATTACCTGTACATTTTTTTGAAAAACTGACTAGATATTTCATTTTACCATACAAAAAACCATACGGAACACTTGTTTGTTTTTGAAAATCTGACACATGCAACTTCCTTATTATAATTATTGTATAATTTTTTGCATGTGTACGAATGTGCCCCACACGTGTGCAAAACTGCCCCACCCATGGGGCACATTCGCACGAAATTTCTCGTTTTTTAGATTGATGATATAGGTTAGAAATTCTAGATGAATGCGACCAATTATCATTCTAAAATATCGGGAAAGGTCTTAACTTTCATTTGAATCCGAGTTTGTTTCAATATCTCCTCTAGATCCAGAGAAATATCCCGAAATGCACTTTTTGTGCGAATGTGCCCCGTTCTCCCCTACTAAGTTTTAGGTGAGATGACTTCGTAAGGTGCACTAAGTTTCTAAATTGTGCAAAAATGTCAACTCCAAGTGAAAGGGGGGTCTGGGGGCCTCCCCCAGAAATTTTTTTAAAATTTGCCCCTAAAATAGTGTTTTAGCTCATTTTGAAGCCTTTCAGATTCCACTAAAAGAGCGTAAGCAGCAGAATTTTCAAGGAAAAAAGTTTATAGTATTATGAATTGGAAAATTTCTTGGGGTTAAGGGGTTCCTATTCCAGAAAATTTTTTAAATTTTGTACCTAAAAGGGGCATTTTAACTCATGTTGAGACACTTTAGGTTAAATCAAACATGCTCACTCCTTGTAAATCCCTAAAGTTTCAAGGAAAAAACGTACGTATTAGATTCAAAAGTTTCGAGGGGGTTTGGGGGCTTCCCCCCGAAAAATTTTGGAATTTTTACCCTTAAAAGTAGGGTTCCGATTCATTTTGAGACCCTTTGGGAAACACCACCGAATGTCCGCAACGAAGTGAAATTTCTTTTTTGCTTTATTGCTATTACCGAAACTTGAATGTCATATTCCTGGGGGGGGGCTGCAGCCCCACAGCCTCCCCTACTGGATTCGCCACTGTTTGTAACCATTTTTTAAGTAGTATACTTGTTTTATTTTGTACAATTTTATCTTTTAAATAGTTTAATAAAAGCAAATTTTATACAAGTTCCTAGTTACAAAAAAGGGTTTGAATAAAAATTTAATTTAGATATAGAATATTAGAAAAATATTTTCAAGTAATTTTTAAGTACATGATCCTATTATGACAGATTTAATCTCAAAAATAAAAAACTACCATATATGTTCAATAAAACTTTGAATAATTATCTCAATAGCCATTCTAATGCATTGAAAAAATGCGTGAATTGCAGATAATGAAAAATTAAAACTATCTGACAGAAAAAATTTTTAATCCAAGAAGTTTAATCTCAACCCCCCGAAAATTATTTTTATTTAAGATTTTGTTAAGATGACTTTTTTTCTGAAAAATTTTAATTATGCCTGAATAATATAGTTTGCCTTACATAATAATTATTTAAAAAAGTTTTTTAAAAAATTTTAAATTGTGTAAAATAAACGTTGTTTTTTCAATTGAGTTGTCAACATTTGTACAAGATTTTTTCGCTATAAATTTCTATTTGCCTTCTTTCAAAAACAAGAAATTCCTATCATAAACCTTTTAATTTGCCAGCTAAATATTGGTAACTCAATTGAATTATAATAAATGAACACTTTCTCCAAAAACAAGCATTTAAAGCCAAGGATTTAGACGCAAAGTAAGAAAAATGGGATCGCGAACCGACCGTCAAGTTGTTTTTCCTGCCCTATTCCAAGCCGTCAAAATGCCAACTTTACAGGCAAATGTCTGGAAACGTATGAAAATTCGAGGTTTTCATTGAAATACCGGACCGTCATAGGATTTTCGGACTTTAACATGATAAGTTGATACCCTTATATCTTTTCAGCCTTTTAAAAATTAATATTCAAGGATTTTCCAGGACTTAAGTACAAAAATTTGCTTTTTCCAGGACATTCCAGGCCTTGAAAATTAAATTTGAAATTACAGGACTTTCAAGGTTTTCAAGGCCCCGTACAAACCCTGCAAATGTCTAGCTCAAAATAAATTAAAGTTTTCAAATCCCTTGAAATAAAAACACAAATATCAATATTTAGTTTTTTACAAAAACATTTAATTTAATCAACATAGTATACTTTAGGAAATGTAAAATTAACAAGCATACTCACACTCTTCAGTAATCCAGGCATGTTTCATTCGAATAGTGGTATTCACAGCTAGAGAGCTCTGGTCGAGTGACCTGAAGATTAAAAAATTAAAATCACGATGCAACCCCATAACGCTATAAATTAAATATAATATAGAAAAATTGCAAACCATCAAATTATTTACACAGTTACTGATGATAATTTGAATATTCAGTGTCTAAAACTGCTAGGAAATTGTTAATGGAATAGATAACAAAATAAAACTACATAATATCATAAATTTAGTGTAAATTATTGAAATACGTCGAGTTTAAGAGTAAACATTTCAATAGTTTTATTACCAACAGCCAACCAAATAATACGATTTTAATAAAAGAGTATTAAGCCAGCTTTTATAAAAGTGCAGCCCTGGTTTTATTTGAAAAATGAATTAATTTAAGAGTAGGCAATGAATGTATGATTTATACTTTTTCATTTACCAAGATGAATGATTTGATATGATGCTTAGTTAATCGTGCTTTTTCAACATGACAAAAAATCTATAAATATTTTGAGCTAGTTTCACAATGAATACCACTATAACAAGATCAGATATTGAATCGTACCCTATAATCCAGGTTAAGTTACAAATTAACACTTGCAAACAGAAAGAAAACATGAAAACGAAACTAAACCTAGATGTAAACAAACACAACGAGTTTATGGAATGACACAATGAAGTAGGCTTAAGACATTTCCACTATATTAGCATTACTTTTCATGTAGTTTAATAAATATGTAGTAACCATGTGAATAAACAATCCAAGTTTAAGTTTGGAGCAGTTATATTTTGAATAAATTAAAGTAATTTTAGAATTTTTGTTATTAAATATTACCTCTAGAAACCGCTGAAACAACAACAAAGTTGCCAAAAGAAGAAAGAGAATGTTGCATGAAAAATGGTTGTTTAGTTCATAATCTTTTTATGGAATTTATCCTTGGAAAAAAGGTAATTTTATTTGTCAGTCAGGTGTTAAAAGAAATTTCACGTATTTCAGTAACTTTTTGTAGAAACAAATTTATTTCTCTAAAGAGTAGAACAATATCACAGAGGGACATGGGACCATTGGTAAACACCAGCGTCCTCTGTGTTCTGAAGAAAGAGTCCTGGCCACAGAGTACTAGAACAGAGAGTCCGTCGCCATAGGCGCTAATGAAAATCGAAAAGATGGATATGGGGCAATTTTGGCGCTGCGATCGCATCTACGCCACGAGAGGCGGGGGGAAAAGCCCGATTGGTGGAGAAAAACTTTTTCCTTCTCCTTGGAAAAAAGAAGATTAAGTGACAGCCAATAGGATTTTTCTCTGTGGTCGTGGCCGTGAAAAAAAGATTTCAAAAAAGATTCCCTGAGAAATTCAAATTCCACGCCCACTTCAGATTTTATTGGTGAAAAGAAAATTAAAGTAGATAGTTACGGCGAATGTGATAGATCAAGACCCTCTATATACATATAGAGGGTTATATAGAGGATAGAGGGTCTTGGATAGATCCGGTGATTATGCGCATAATCTCCTTGGATAATGGATAATCCCCAACAATTTCGGTAAAAGTGATAAATTTTTTAATATTTATCACATGTTCCGGGGATTATGCATGATCCCCGACTCTTTTCGAGGAATCTGATAAATTTGCATTATTTTGTGGTATAAGGTTTTATTTCCAAATATTTTCATATAACGGCGGCCCTTTAAATTTTATATACGAGCCTAAGGCCTAAAGGGGGAGAGGGGTGCTATTTCTTTATTTTTGAGACAATGGGGGAGTATGAGTAATGCTTACTTGTAAAAAAATAGTAATATAATATAAATAATATATTAAAAATACTATTTTCAAAAACCAATCGTAAGTTAAAAACATAAATTAATATAGATGAAGCAGAATTTTAAAAAATATATTAATAAATTATTAAGAATTTAGGCATATTTTTTTCTGCTAAACCAAGTGAGATGTTAATTTATATTTTTAGTTGTAAGTAATGAATAATTTAAACAAATGCCAAATTTTTTAAGCCAAATTTCGCAAAATTTTCGGGGCCCCAGAAAATGCTTCCCACCTTCTTCCCACAGAAAATCCTTCCTATGAAACCATGCTTCCACACTTACTATGATGTTAAAAATATCCTCTGCTCATGCATGCGTCGTTCACTGTGGATTATAAGAATTATTATTTTATAGGATATGACGTCATATTTTCCAAAAAAAAGTTGTTGTCGAAGAGGGATACACGAAGTGTCCAATTAAAGTTGCATGTTGTTCCAGGTAAACTCGTACAAACTTGCGCTAGAAACTGCCCAATTCCCAGATATTTAATACATGCTATGAAGGGTTTAATACATGGAAAGATACAGAGACAAATATTTAATAACAATGAAAATTTTAAAATTTGGAACTAAATATCAATGAAAAACTTACTTGGCGTAAAACAAAAAATTTATGTCAAATTTCTTAAAAATTTCTTAATAAGTTTTTAATTGAACTTTTCATATTGATATATTTTTGTAAGTTAATATCATAAGTATAAAAGCATTTCTCATATCCCTTCTACTACAGTCTCTACTACTGTAAATAAAGAAATAAAATCCCCTCACTCCCTATAGGTGTTTATGTAAATTTTAAAGGGCCCTTATATGAAAATATTTGGAAATAAAACAAAACCTCGGTACCACAAAATAATGCGAATTTATCATATTCCCCGATAGTAGTCGGGGATTTTGCATAATATCCGGTACATGTGTATCACTTTCACCGAAATTGTTGGGGATTATGCATAATCCCCAAATTTATCACATTTACAGAAACACAATACTACTACTACTATATGTATATATTTACTTGATCCATATTTAAAACTTTCCTTGTAAGTTTCTTTAAACGAAATAAAAAAAATTTTTCAAAAAGAAATATCACGACAAAACAGCATTAACTATTCCCCATTGACTATTCCAACCCCAACAAAAGCCTCCGACTTATGATATCAGTTATGAAAAATCCCCATGGAAAAACCGCTCGCATTATACACTTTTATTAAAATTGATTGTAGTATTTGTTTGTTAAAAACAAGTATTGAATGATCTAAAAATGACTGGACTTAAAGATATTGCTTGAAACAAAACTTTTTATGGGTAGATTAGGCAGGAGGATCAAACCCCTTCATAATTTCAGGAGCATGCATCTTATACGATACATGAAAAGATAATTTTTTCATATTTGTTGTTAGTGTTTTTTAAACTAACAATTTTTATTTTTTACTGTTCATCTCATTTGAAAGAACGACAATTAAGCATTCAACTTTTACAAAAAAATTGAGAAGAACTCGGAACAATTTTTTTAAGTTTTCAAAATTTTGTTACTGTGTTTAACATAAATATAAGAGTATGGAACCTTTACTTGAAATAAATAAGGGGCCCGTTAAGAGACTATGAAAAATGCCTTCTTCTTAGGAACAACACAGGCGCCATTAGAGAAAACATTCATTTTCTCAAAACTATGTTCAGTGGACTTTTACCACTTTCATTCTAACCAGATCATCATGTATAAGAACCAATTTAATTTCTTCATTCCTTATTTTACGATTATGAATAGAGAATAAGATAAAAATAGTTAGAAAATAGTATCTTTTTATATGGCGCAAGCTGATACATATCTAGTTAGTTTAACTAGAGACCCCATAGTATGAGACTCTTTTCTGATAAGCTGCTGTTAGTCATTCTAAACTAAATTTAAGTTTTGGTGTTAAAATGTTTATGATTATTTTCAATGCAATTTTTGATTTTAAGAAAAACCTATACTACAAAACCTATGCTACAACAAAATGCCCTCGAGAAAAATGTCCCTACTGACTTATTTTAATTTAAATTAAAAAAGCCGTACAAGTAAATGTATTGTGCACTAAACACGCACTTCAAGCTTTAAAGTTGGAGTGTTGTGGTAACTTCTAAAAAAACTCTTCTCACATCAAAATAATAAACTACAACTACTCAACATTAACTTGACCTATAAAAAGTATATACACAGCCACAAGTGAAGAAAAGTTAATGAATACATGTCACGGTTAGCCATTACCTACTTATAATCTCTAGCGGTATGTATTCATAATTTATTTATGCGAAGAATCATACAAGGTTTTACAACTCTAAAGTACTTTACGCTATTCTGTCAGAGTAAATGACGAAAATATCGGATTACTAATAGTCCTCCAAGACATATTTGTATTTCTAGATCGAGAGTTACAATTTGAAAGGAGGGAAGTCAGAGAGCATGCTAGATAGCCTTTTTATACTAAACGGAATTGTTATAAAATCGTGTAACAGTAAATGGGTTTGAACATTCAGCCCCATTCTTGGGTTTAATAAAAATATTTCCCTGTTTAATATTTATTTTAAAGGCGATCAGTTTCAGAGAAATGTGACAAAAACCATGTAATAGAGAAAATAGAATTGTTTATTAGTTTTGATTTTCCTCTCTATTTATTAGCTTGACTTTTCAATGATGAAAATCATTATCTTTTAGGTAAGTTCATGGAAGGTTGCATTTTGAAAATTTCATTAGTGATTAAGGTATCTATCTGCCTGTTACCCCAATTTTCAATGATTTTATAGAAAGTAATTTTTTATGTATTTAAGTGGAATATTTTCTGTAGTTTCTAAAACTGTTTTTCTTTTGAATTTAAGCGGACTAGAAGAAAAGTAACAGAAATTACAAAAACAGTTTTAGAACACTAGAGCATAGAGGAAAAACCTTTGAAGTAATTTTTCTCAGAACCAAATTTTGCTTAAAAACTCTTCACCATTTTCATGATTATTCAATTTCTAATAAAGATATTTATCTGAAATTTTAACTATGCGTTCATGACTGTATAAAAAATCAGTTGGACTTATGGATTTGAATATGAATTAAAAAAATATTTATTTTGAGACTGACCAGGAGCCCCCCCAAAATCCCCTCCCTATGTATTCATATTAAGTTAAAAATGTCGTTTCTTAGTTAGAACATGTTTTTCGTACATTTTTATTGGCTAAATGTAATTTTTTTTGGCAATTTCATCTTCAATAACAGTATAACTCTTGTTTACCCACCTAGTCCAAATTTCGGGTGTGGGGGGGGGCTTCGTCCCCTTATACGACCCAGCTTAAAATTGAACGATTGGAAATAGTTATTCTTATCGCCTTTTACTGACCCATATAAGCCTCCCATATAACGACGAATTTTTCTTCAAACGGATAATTCTAATTTTACAATAATTTAATGGAAAACCAAACGGTAATTATTTTTCTCCAGGATGTTCAAGAATATGAACAGAGGGGAACTGGGTGGCAAGTCTTTTGTCAGCTATGCGAGGTCCATCCTCAAGAACTCCCTCATCACGAGCTTTCCAGAGATAGCTCTGAGTCGCAGTTGGACCAAAAGGGGAATCAAAATCGTGGTGTTCGTCCTGTGCGTCATCGGCTTTTCCTACCAGACTATAAATTTCCTCCGGTTGTACATGGCCTACCCGACTGTGGTCAACGTGCATGTCAGCAACCCCTCGCAGATCGTACAACCGGCTGTCACATTCTGCAACAGGAACAGGTAAGAAGAGAAATTTGTGACATAACTAAGTAACTTACACACAGTGTCCAAAAATAAGGGTTAATTTGATATTTTGGTGAACTATAGTGAGCTACTGGACCCTGTTAGCTATCGCTCTCCACAACCCCCGTTAACTGCTTACGCCAGGACCTTATGGATTGCGTCTTAATCCTCACAAAGAAAGAATTGTCAATTTCCAATTTTTATAAATGTGTCAGCGATCCCGCTTCCTCGGAACTTCAAAAAAAGGTTTAAAATACATTTAATAGTACAGTAGAACTTCTATTATCCGAACTCCAACTCCAACTGTCCGAATCGCCGATTATCCGAACCGCTTTCAGAATTCAAACCTACGCATTTCAACTTCGTTTCAGTGCTTGAAAAACGAAGATAAAAGTTTTTTAAGAAAATTAATGAAGGTATCAATAAGAAAAGATTTAGAACAGCGGTTCTTAAACTGTGGTCCTCGGACCCCTGGGGGTCCGCGGTGCCTTCCTAGGGGGTCCGCGAGTTACCTTGAGGAATTCCTCAAGCTACTTTTAGAATTCCCCTAAGAGTTTCAAAATTAGATGAAACACTAGTTTTAAGAGGTAAATTTCAAAAATTTTCTGGGGGAGAACCCCCAGCCCCCTCGAAATTTTGACTTCAATGCATAATTTTTTCCTTGAAATTTCCAGACCCTCACCTCAGAGACTTGGAGTAATTCAGGGGAGTAATAAGGGTGTGTGAAGGGGCCCTGAAATTCGGATTTGGTGTATCAAAACAAGTTAAAACCCTGTTTTGGGGATCAAATCTCCGAAAATTTTCTGGGGGAGGACCCCCTAACCCTCTTAAGTACTTGGTACTTTATTATTAAAAATTAAAAAAAAAGTTTATCAAAATTGAAATCCTGCCTAAGAATATACAGGGTGTCCCATAAATAATGGGTCACACTTCTAGGGGGGATAGAAGACAACTAGACGAGTCAGAATCACATAGGATTTGGGGGTCCCAGACCAAATCCCAGGGAGTTAAAAATGGAGCGACACCCCAAAAAAATTATTGAAAAATTCAATTTGTAGAAGAACTACTATTGGTAAAAATTTAAATATGGTCTCAAAAATTGTGGTTTAATATGATCTTTAAAATTATCTCAAAAGTCTTCACTTTAATATTGATGGTTTTTAAGTGAAACTTTGGACTTGTGTTTACAACTATGATCTTTCAGATTATAAAATCAAAAGAAAGGATTTCGAAATACAAAATGAGGTTTAGGCAGAATTTTCACATTTTTTGTGGATTTTAAACTTTTTTCATAATAAAACAAATTTTAAAGTGAAGACTTTTGAGATAATTTTAAAGATCATATTAAACCACAATTTTTGCGACCACAATTAAATTTTTACCAATAGTAGGTCTTCTACAAATAGAATTTTTCAATAATTTTTTTGGGGTGTCGCTCCATTTTTAACTCCCTGGGATTTGGTCTGGGACCCCCAAATCCTATATGTGATACTGACTCGTCTAGGTGTCTACTATCCCCCCTAGAAGTGTGACCCATTATTTATGGGACACCCTGTATAGTCTGAAATTCGTAACTAAGAAATATAGTTTAAATCCTGTGTGTTTTTAGGGACATATTTATAACTTAAACTTTTCTGAGAATGACCCCCAGATACCTTTTTGTTCTCAAAACTCTATTATAAACTATTTTTAACATTAAGTTCATCAAAATGCAAATCTTTCATAAAAATTTATCTCTCTATTCTAAAAAAAAGTTTTTAGTGAACGGTTTCCAGAGAAAGGCTTTTTAATTACTGAACCGAATGACACTTATATGGTATCAAAATGTCCGGTTTCTTTCCGGATTTCCGAGTAGGCCCTTCGATTTTTCAAAAAAAATTCTCAATTTTAAAATATTTCCATTTTTTTAGATAACGGATAAGGTCGAAGTTACAAAGCAAGTACTGTCAGTCAAACTATTATGCATCCAATCACAACGACCGATTGACTCTATACTTTAAGATGAAACATGTTTTTTCACCTTCTAAAAAAAGTACTTTCTTGATGAAATATCACTCAAAGACTGATAAAAACATTCTAAAAACTTACATGATAGCCATTTTATGCTAAAATTTCACACTTTTTGTCCAATATTTATAATTTTTAGTCTGATTTTATCGAAATTAATTGTAAACATAGTGATGTTTTGTCTCTTATTTTTTTTTCAATTGCTTAAACGGTATTGTTTAACCATTCTGGGTTTAAAAAAATATGAATGATAAACACTAGGCATATTATACTAACGAGTTACTTTAAAATAATGGTTTTTGTTTGGTCCGAATATTGATAAACAATTAGAATTAGCTATTTTTTTAATCAAAGATTAAAAATAATTAAGATGAATCTTTATAAAAACATTTCGTTTAAATTTTTGATCAGTTCGAGTAAATTTATATTCAAACTTTTAAGGGAGATTTATTCATGGAGGGGATTTCGTCGCCTTAGAATCAAAAACTACTATCTCTGAAAATTCACGCAGCTTCATTCACAGTAGTTGTTCATTCTACTCGTTTTGTTGGCGGTTTTGGCGTTGTTAAAGGGTTGCTGCTATCCATTGTTAATTCTCTTCAGTCCTAGAAAGGGAAAATATTGAAACTTTGAATCTTAATAATTCTAAAACTAATTCGAATTTTTTAAAAAACGAAACGACAATATTTTTGTAAAAAATAATTGTATATGTGTTTAAAATATTGTACTTCTACCGTGATTAGTTTTTCTTTTATAACGAAAAAAGAGTTCCAATTATTTCATTGGCTGCTGCAAAACGAGCTAGATTCAACGTTAATCTTGGCGGTCTGATATCGTAAGCAGGTTGCCATATCAGGGGCAATATTTTCTTCATCTTAAAATCAAAATAATACTGCCTTCTGGTCTGATTCGGAAATATTCGGAATTGCAAGCGAGAAAGCTCATTTCATTGGTTCGTAAGCGTGACATCATCGAGCTGGCAAAGTGCCAAACCAATCAAATGAGCGCCTGCAACGATCTGAAGTAATTATTATTATTTTTTGATTTAGTGGTATTTAATTGGTGGATTTTTTGTGGGGAGTGGTTTGAATTGGCGTCTGATTATAAGTCGCCAAGGATCGGGGTCCCCGAAGGGCGCAAGTTCAGACTTGCGTATGCGCCAAGTTTTTAGCGTTAAAGATGATTAATATGGTAACCCTAACTCATGTTAAAAGAGTCATTTGGCTTCTAAATGTGTCGCTAAACAGCCAAAAATCGCCAAGCATACGCAACTCTGAACTTGCGCCCCCCGAAGTTTGCCGAACGGAGATAGTAGTTTTTGATTCTAAGGCGACGATTTGGTGAAGTATTTTTGGAAAGTTGGTTGACGTTTTTTCTGTAAATTGTTTAATAAATTGTATTAAGTTCAGCGAGTTGGAATTTGTGGGAATTGCGAAGCAATTCCAAAAGGTCCTGCGTCAGCAGTTTACGGGGGTTGGCGAGCGATAGCGAGCAGGGGGGGTAGCTCCCTAGTATTCAAAAAATTCTAACTAGTAGGGGTGTTAAAACTAATTTAAAATCTGTTTTTCTAGTTGAATTTCCAAAATTTGAAATTCCAAAAATTGAAAAAAAAGACCCCCCTTTGTGGGTAGAACTTAATTACTCATAACCTTTTTATGTTAATTTCCCTAAGACACAAATTCTACTTAAAAATGTGCTAAAAAGCTACTTTGACCTATGAAATATACATGGGGGCGGATGGATAATTTTGGTCCCCTCCCTAAATAATATTTCTCTGGAGTGAAGTAATTGTAAAATTTTTTTTATTTGTATACTATTTTTAATTAATCTTAAACACAGAACAAAAGTCTGGTTACGGCTTTTGGTGTTTTGGTGTTGGGGGTCCGCGATGCCTGGCTGCTAACATAAAGGGGGCCGTGACGATAGAAAGTTTAAGAACCGCTGATTTAGAAGATGCCGTTTTCAAGTGTATTTCCCAGCAAAGTTCTATGGAAAACACTATTTTGGGCCCGATTCTTTGTGTAAGAGCCAATTAAGATCTTAGATGCTTGGTTGTCCATACTTTAAACTTTAAACAAAGCAAGTAAAGGCTGACAAAGAACTCTAATAGTACTCTTTTTCGGGAAAATCCAATTACCCAAATGGGGTCCTGTCCCAAATGATTCGGATAATTGGAGTCCTACTGTAGTTAAATGCATTTACACAAAATACACATTGGTAAAAAGGACATTCATAATATTAACTTATGGGGATGAAATGCAGCCTGAAAAAATATAGACCAGAATGGTAAAACAGAACACTTTCCACAACACGTTAATTGAGTGAATACCATTTTTTAGAAAGACATTTTACTTTTGTTTTGTGTTGTGTGTAGTGATGGGCAGGTATCGATACCAAACTTAAGTACTCGATACCTATAGGTATCGAGTGTATTCGATACCCACAAAAGTATCGATACTTTATTGACATATTTCATTTTAAATTTTTCAATGAAGTAATCTTTATAATACCTACTGTAGATCAAACGCAGCCTGTTTCCGTTTTCATTTTTCAACGCTCATACCCAAGTCGTTAATCATCCGCGAGAGAAATTTGACGCGGCTAGGTTTTTCCCCCGCCAAATCCTTCGCCTCTATCCACCTCCAGGCCCGTAGCTACGGGGCTTTTTGATGGATCGCTTTCAGTTTTTTGAATATTAGTCTGATTATGGATAGGCCCTAAAAAAATTGTCCCTTCAGGTTCATTTCCCGACATTGAAAAAAAGTACTCGATACCTAAAAGTACTCGATACCTATAAGTATTCGATACCAAAGTATTCGATACCTATATGTATTCGATACCAAAGTATTCGATACCTAAAATTATCGATTTTGCCCATCACTAGTTGTGTGTCCTTTTACAAACATGCAAACAAATTTTTTTGACCCTTTCCTGATATTTTTTTAGGCGTCGTTTGTCTGTTATGTGTCAGGAATTCCCAAACTATTGTTACAAGACAGATATTTCCGCAGTTGAAGACTTCTGCCAAGAGTTTCCGAGGTCTTGCTTCAAAGACACTAAAGGAAAGTACGGCATGTTCATGGGAGTACGTTATCACTTTTTCTCCCTTTCAGATTTCATTAAAGTTGAGTTCTTTTGAATTTCAATAATTGCTTTCTCTCAAAAAGAAATTGAGAGAATGATTTATTATATTTCATTTATACTTATCTTTATAGGGGACATGGGGACATCCATCATAAATTACGTGAGGTGTTTTTTCCAAAATCTGGACCCCCTCCCCCCACGTGAGATTTACCAAAAACTTTTTAAAAATAATTTTCTATCCTATTCGTTTGCATTTTGTGCTTCATAGCACCTTAAACCTTAACATTATTAATGATGTGGGGGGAAAATGACATTATGTTATCATCAGGTTTTCTATATTATAAAAATCACACAAAACTATTTAAAACTATACAATATCTAGCTTAAAATTATACATCTTCTTTATTCATTCCATGCATATTCGTGTGCTTTTCTCCACAATTAATTTAAAATACTGGTGGTTAAAAGATTACGTTAGACGGAAAAGTTATGACTAGTCAGGCGACAGAGGAATTGAATAGTACAAGAAAGGTTACGAGTGTGGGAGTGTCGAAAGATGAATAGGCAAACGGTCGCGTAAAACCGCATAATTTTGATCGAGAAAATTTATGACTTGTAAAAGAAATGGAAAAGCCAACGGTTCGCTCAAACTGAGAAAGAATGAATTAAGCTTGAAATTGATCGCGGGAATTTTGAAATTGAGACAGTGTTTACACACCATAATATAGGGTGGTGTGAAACATCTCCACAGTATCTTATCTGTGTATTCCTTTCTCACAATTAAAAAAAAGAAAATCGTATAATTTCTAACTTCAAAAGTTGACGTGAGATTTTAATTGACCCCCCTCCCCCTTGGTGAGATTTTTCCAAACCCCTCCCCCTTTTTGGCCTCACGTAATTTATGGATGTCCCCATATTCGATTTTAGTTCTTCATTTTCACAGGAAGTTCAAGCGCTCACGTTCTCCTAATAGAGGAGCCGAAACTGTGTGATTGAAAACTGATAAAATCCATTCTTAATTTTTAAAATCATCATGTTTTAAAAGTAGCAATTAAAACTAAGAATCAAATTCAAATAAAATTATTTTTTTAGACTCTTTCCATGAGCGTCAAAATAGAAACTTCCTTTAGTTGGACAAATGCTAGTCGCCAAGCCCACAACGAAAGCATGATTCATAGATGTAAAAAAGCCATTGAAGGGGCAAACTTTGAATGCGAGTAAGGAAAAATATCTTGATTTATTATAATTAAACATTGTATTATACATTAAATGCTAAGTTTAAAAAATTTATTATCACTCTATCAGTAAATTGACTTAGTGGATATTTGTAGGACTACATTGCTTCATACTTTTAAAAAGCAAATTAAAATACAAAATAATAAAGATCCACACATTTAAGAATATTTGGTATGTTGCACAAACTATTTAATACCTGCTTCTCTGACTCTGACCATTCAAAATAATTCTGTTTAGAAAGCCCTACCTCAAAGTACCAGTCACAAGTGTACAAGGAGAGTCCAATTTCTGTTATACAATTGATTCATTATGGGGAAAACCGAATAAAGAGGAAAATATTTACGCTAATACCTTCAGTAAGTCAATAATTTGTTATTCCAATTAATATTTTTAAATCATTTTAACCATTATACTGATTTCAACTTTAAATCTGATAGCCAACTTGTAATGGGGGAGAGTGGGGCTATTTCGCACATGAGGCACATTCGGACAGACGGCATTTCCCCTAGTAATTATTAATTTTAAAATCTGAAAAAAATACCAGTAGATGGAAGCATGACTACCCCCTACTGCATGAATTTTCAAAGCCCTGAGCCATTTTGTTGTATACGTACTAGAAATTTACTATCGTTAGAAGCAGCAAAGTAAATTTTTTTGTCATTTTGTTGGCGTAAAATATCAATCAAAAATAACTCTCAAGTGGACATTCAGCATTTTATTCAGTTGAGACACTACTAAAGTAAGTTTCTAGAAAGGTTTTATTTCCCTGCTTTAATTATAAATATCTTGTTGG
Source organism: Tetragnatha versicolor (assembly GCA_024610705.1). NCBI lineage: Eukaryota > Metazoa > Arthropoda > Arachnida > Araneae > Tetragnathidae > Tetragnatha > Tetragnatha versicolor. The sequence continues at coordinate 20,645,283 of JANDEH010000011.1, read as the reverse complement.
GACGTGGTAAGCTTGAACTGGTAGATGGGGCACATTCGTACACCAAAAGATGGGGCAGATTCGGACAGAGCGAATGTGCCTCATCTTTCCCATTTTTGATAATGAAAGTGATTTATATGTTTTTAAGTGGAGTATATTTAATAACTTGAAGTTTAATTGTTTTTTATTGTAATTGTTTCAAAATTTGGTGATAATAGAAAATAACATCTTAAAGAAAGCTTCAGTTTTAAGAAATTTAGACCCAGATTTAAACATTTGAAGAAATAATGTTCCTGATAATTGTTTAATACCAATTGACTTGGACTTAGGTGATTTTATTCTAGTAGAATTTGCTACTAAAAAGGAAATTTTGTTATGTTGGTCAAATAGAAAATTTGGAATTTAATAGTGCTTATTTAAAATTAATGATGAAAAACTTTAAAATTAATGAAGAAACTTTTATTTTCCCAGTAAGTAATAATTCAACATTCATACAAAAAAGATAATATTGTATTACAAGTTCCCCAACCGTCAGTTTCAGGTGTTAATAAGCGAGCTGTTGGTTCACTTTTCTTTTCGAATAAAACCTGACAGTTAAAATATTGGTTGACCTTTTTCTAACTAATTATATTATGTGAAGTATGTCAATGTGCAATATACTCTTCATTACTACAGTTGTTTTCCTCATCAAAAACTTAGATGTTCAATATTTTCTGAAGCTGTTTTCTTTTTGTAAAAAAATCTTCAATTTAGAGGAAAAATATGTAAAAGTGCCAAATATTTCGTTTGATTATCTTTACTTTAAAGTGCCATACACTTTTTAGTTCGTAAAAATAATTATTGTATAATTTTTTGCATGTGTACGAATGTGCCCCACACCTGTGCAAAACTGCCCCACCCATGGGGCACATTCGCACGAAATTTCTCGTTTTTCAGATTGATGATATAGGTTAGAAATTCTAGATGAATGCGACGAATTATAGTTCTAAAATATCGGGAAAGGTCTTAACTTTCATTTGAATCCGAGTTTGTTTCAATATCTCATCTAGATCCAGAGAAATATGCCGAAATGCACTTTTTGTGCGAATGTGCCCCACACTCCCCTACTTGTATTCTATTTGTAAATAACTTCATACCTTAAAAAAGTAACCTGACAAATTCTAAAATTACAGACTGATAGATATAGTTTAGGTACAAGTTTCAAAATAATTGGATATTTCTTATTTCTTTGAAATATTCAATTTTAGTGAGTACCTAATGACCTAATTCAAACTGAAAAAACTGATTGTAGATATTAGCTGGAAACTGATGGCTGGTATGTTAGTACTTATTAGCGTATGTGGCTTATTATATACGTATTTATTTATACGTATATTAGCCCGTCCATCGTGCCACTGAACCTGAATCCAAAAACGTAAGCCCGTTTATTGTTATTTAATTGTGCTATAGATGTGCTTCTGAATCTGATGGTCAGTAAACGATCGATGGGTTAATACGTAAGTATACCTCAAAGAAGATACTATAATTATTTCTATCGCTTTATTTATGTACTAGCTGTTATACCCGGTCTTGCACGGGTGGGGTGAATAAATTAATTTTTTAAATATTTCTTAAAATACATTTATAATTTTGTAAATTAGCAATATTACAAATCATCCCGGTATCCCAGGCGCCTCTTTCCTATCCCAGTGTGTTCCCGGTAATCTTATCCCGGTGGTCACGGTAATTCTTCTAATCCCGGCGTTCCCGGTAATTTTCCTATCTCAGTGTTTACGGTAATTTTTATATTCCGGTATTCTGGGTGTCTTTATGGTAAATTTCCTATCCCAGTGTTCTCGGTAATTTTTATAACCCGGTAATTTTTCCATCCCGATGTTCTCGCTAATTTTCCAATCCCGGTGTTCTTGTCACTTTTTACAATCCCGATGTTCCTGATAATGTTTAATATCTTGGTGCCTTTATAAAATAACCAATTTGTAACCATAGTAAAAAGTCTGGTAAATTAGTAAGTCTAGTGAACAAATTAACAAATTTAAAACCAGTGTTTAAAACTAAACTAAAAGATCTAGTAAATGAAAAAGTCTAGTGATCTGTCTCATTTGAAACAATGTTTTATTTTTAACTCGTTGTATGACTGGTAAAACAGGTTTTCAAACACGGAAAAATAAGTGAAAAAAAGCAGGAAAAACGGGAAAAAAAGAATGAAGGACTGATTTTCTCTTTATAAATTATAGCCCATGTCCTATTCTGATGTATCAGCTACATTATGGTAGAATTTCATTAAAATCCATTCAGTAGTTTTTGCGTGAAAGAGTAACAAACATCCAGACAAACATTCACAATTATAATAGTAGTAGGATGTAAAAACAGTCTACATTACAATCGAGTGGTTGGTTATATTCGCATTCGGTGATATTTACACACTTATGTATTTAAAGAGCTCTTTTGAAATTTTATTTTAATTATTTCCAGCATTTGAATTTACACTGCAAACGCAGCCCGATGAATACTTGGTTTACTCCGAGCCCGTTCTTTTACAAGCGGCTGTACACGATAGACGGAAACTTGTCAACCCGTATTTCGAAGGTTTTTCCTTGAGAGGAGGCATCCACTACGAAGGCTATGTCTCGATGGAAAGTATTTATTCTAAACCTCTTATAATGGTGAACAGAAAATTTTGTTAGAGGGATACTACTAGTGAATGGTGAATCATGGATGAAGTGAATTGGTTTAAAAAATGCCAAGGCTGATGACTGGATGGATACTATATACAGGCTAACCAAGATTACGGAAATCATTAAAGCAATAGATGGCAATAGCTACTCTCTTGTAGGGCTTCATGGCTCAAAAATGTCTTTGGCAAAAAATGGAAAAGGAGATATACTAAAAAAGTATTTTTGTTACCTAGATGTAATAGTTTGTCATGGTAACAAAGTTTTCCAAGATAGACTCAAAATCGCCAACAGTCAGCAGTTACATCATAAAAACACCCGCCTTCCTTTTTCTGCTGGTTTTGTCCGACTATCCCCTAACCATAATTCTATTATGTATTCGCTTTGAAGAGGAAAGAAATAGATTGAGGGAAAATTGGTAATATCCCGTTTTAAAACAATTGGCTTGGAATCGGAAAAAAAAGCCAGAACAATATTGGAATTTTTCAAAAAGGGTTTTTAAACAAAATTTTAAAAATAATTTTAAGACGACGAACAGGAATACTGGTAAAAGAGAGGATAAAACAGATGTTTCAAACAAAAAAATGACATATAAAATTTGTCATATCGAATTTTTTCCATTTTAGGTCTCTAAGGAATTGTTGCCTGCCCCTTATGATACGAAATGCACGAATTATCTGAAGATGTGGAAAGAAAACAACGGGACTGGTCCCCTTAACGAAATGGTTTGTTAATTTACTATTACCCCTTTATTAGAACGTTTTCAAACATGATTTAAAACTAATTTAAAATTCTAAAAATTAATTATTGTAATTGTATACCTATTAGCTTAACACATAGCCAAACAAGGGCGGGGTGTGTGTGACAAGAATAAGCTACCTCCACAATGTAAAGCTGCTGGAGTTAGCTTATTGTTGCACCAACCACCTCAATTGATTCCCAGTGGGTATTTATGTCCCAATTTAATTTGTGGCCGATCTTATTACTCACCTTTCAAAAAGTCAGATAATTCAAATGGGGCATAACTTATACCGACTGAAGCAAACAACTCTACAGCATATTTTTGAGTCGTGGGACCTTTCGGGTCTGTATCCAGAGGCTCATTTTTACCACAAATTATTATCTTACTATTTAACTGGTTAGCATGCTTGCTATAACATACTAAAAATCAAGAATCAAGTCAAGGTTCCACTCTTTTGTTCCCTGTGTTAGGGAAAACTGTACCCGGAGTTAAGGAAATATGCCCTCACCCATAATGCCTCTTTTGGGGCAGTGTTATAGTTAGGTTTTTATTATTGGAGGGCAAAAAAGGTTAGAACATAATGAGGTGGGAATACAAAAGATGGTCCAACGTTCATCTCCTCTCTTTCCATTTCCCAATGTTCTTTCCCCGGTAGCATATTTACAAAGGCTTGAGATAGGGGAACCTTTTTTTATTGCAATTAAAATATTTAATCTGGTATTTTTTATATTCTCTTAAGTATCCACATATCATATATTCATGACCGGTTCCTCAGTCTTGAGCCTTTGTAAATATTATGCTCAATGATAAAAATCCAGCTGATTCCTTTGATTCGCCCGTGACTGCCGAAGATTAGAAGCATTGCATTATATGTTTTACAAAGTTTTTGTTTTTAGATGTGCATTGAGCATTGTAAACTGGAAAAGCTAAAGTCCATGGGAGCGTGTATAGATCGACACGTAGTGTACCCCCACACTGAACAGTTATGTAATTTAACAAGTTAGTAAAAATTATAAATTTCTGGTTTGAATAAAATTGTGCTAAAATATCAATTAGAATACTTGAAAACTTTTCCTAAGTACTTTTCTGTTACTTATTTGTGCGACATTTTAATGTTTTTGAAAAATTCTTTCAGCGGGAACAACAACCAGTGAAATAATCAATAATTGCACTTTGAAATGTGGCAGTTCTTGTTTGTAAGTTTTAATAAAATGTGAAATTCACGTAATTACCTTCAAATAGAATAGCTTTGGCCCAAATTGAGATGGTCTTTTTCACATTATAGCAAATAAAAATATAAAAATATTTTTAAAATAAATGCATGGATTTAGCTTTAAATGACCCCGAGTACATGAAAAATGTTTCAACCATTGTAATAATTCATTTGCTTTCCAATATGCATCAAATTCACCGTGATCCTTTTATTGTTTTGAGCCGTGTAATGCAAAACGGAATCACTTTCCGATGGTTAAGTCAAGCATGGGTGCCCATACATAAGGGCAGAGGGGGCCCGGGCCCCCCCTGGAATCCGAAAAATTTACATAAAATCTTCACTTAACCATAATAAATAATTTTTATTCAACATTCTATTTTATATTTTCTACTATATCAATACTTTATTAGGATTTTAAGCTGATTCAAAAGCAATATGAAAATTGTTTCTAACATTTCATACACTGAAACATTGCCATATCCACCACCCCTGTAACGAAATCTAGGAATCCTGAATTCTACTCATATCATGAAAATCATGGGTAACAATTCTATTAGGTTGCTGCCCAAAAGTGTTCCAAATGAGTTAAATCTCTACTCTTAAAAATAAAATTTCAAAAATTTTCTGGGGGAGGACCCCCAGACTCCCCTCTTTTTAGTATCGACTAGGTATATTGTGAACAAGTAGATTTCTACATTAAGTGTAAAAAGATAAAAAACTTTAATTAGAGGGTGTTAAAAAATACTACGCACAATACATGAGTGAAACAAACTTCTATAACTTTGAACCAAACCCTCCTCCCCTCGAAACAAAAAAAATGCCTGACTGAAAACCTATAATTTTTCTTGGGCCCCCCCCTTGAGTTTTAACATATGGGCGCCCCTAAATCAAAGTTATCCCATTTGACGGTATCCAAAAACTAAAATTTAAATATCAACACAGTATTTGAATGAAAACGCAATAACTTCTAATTATATCTTGCGTATTTTTCAGTGACAAGTTTTACGAAGTAAGAATTGATGAAGTTAATAGCCAAGAACATTTAGTAAGTTTTCCTGAAAAAAAACCTATAAAATACATTGTGTGTTTTACAGACAAATAAATTATAACTATCTTATTCAATTAACGAGTATAACAGCTGTCAGCTTCACAAAAATAATAGTTCTGTATCATAAAGCAAATGCAATATTCAATTTTTTCTAATAAAACCATCGTACTTAATTTTCAGTGTGATAAAGGCCAAATGGAATGGTGCAAGTAAGTAGAATTTCACACTTATTAAATTCATCCCAATCTTTTCATAAAAGTTTTAAATTTTAATAAAATTCGGGGCTCAAGTTCAGAGTTGCGTATGCTTGGCGATTTTTGGCTGTTTAGCGGCACATTTAGAAGCCAAATGACTCTTTTAACATGAGTTAGGGTTACCATATTAGTCATCTTTAACGCTAAAAACTTGGCGCATACGCAAGTCTGAACTTGCGCCAAATTCGGTTCATAATACATAGCGGGGGAAAATAGCTCAAAAAAGGGCCGAACCTCAAACAAATTCCAACAAAAGGTTTTTCAACGGTTTTGGACTCTACTAGGTGTCCTTATTGACCAAAAAAAAGTTTACCACAATCTGACAACCGGAAGTTGGTTTTTTTTTTAAATTTTTTAAAAAATTTTTAAATCCATAAAAAAACGATACCTAGGGCGAAACAAAAACTTTTTTCGGTGTTAAATTATATATTAGATGATAGTTGACATTTCTAAGCGAAGAAATTTATAAAAATTTCATTTACAAGAATCTGGCAACCATTAAAGTGTATTTTCCAAGATGGCGGCCTACGTTTTCATTAAATGACAGTTAAATCGGTTTTCTCGAGTAAATTCCATTAATTGCGATGAAATGTGATGTTAAATAACTCAATAACTTCAGATAATGCTGTAAATTTGGTCTATCCGATTGAAATAATAAAAAAAACAAGCAAAAATACGCGCATGTCTGCGGAGGTTCCGAGTCCCGATTTCACTGGGTATAGTCACTTTAAAAGTTCATTACAGCTTGGAAAAAATTCCAACAAGCATTTTCTCAACGGTTTTAGACAGTACTAAGTGTATTTATTGCCATGTAGAAAGTTTACCAGAATTTGACAACCGGAAGTGAGTTTTTTTCAAGATGGCCGCCGATGCTTCAAATAAAGAGATATTCGGGAAAGAACCATAATTTAACAGCTATGAAAATTTTTTATGGGTTCAAAAAACAAATATAAGGTACTAGTAAAGTTTTCTTATCATACTTATAAATATAAATTTCTTTTACAAAATCTAGAAACCAGAACAGGGCTTATTTCCAAGATGGCGGCGTACGTTATTTTCTAAATTGACGGCGTTTTGTAAAGGTTCATCAAATTAAAGAAAAAATTCCAACAAGCATTTTCTCAACGGTTTTAGACAGTACTATGTGTATTTATTCTAGTTATGAAAGTTTACCAGAATCTGACAACCGGAAGTGGGTTTGTTTCAAGATGGCCGCCGATGCTTAAAGAATAGAGATATTCGTAAAAAAGCCCTAATTTAAGTGTTATAAATTTTTTATGGGTTCCAAAATTAAGTATTAGGTTCTTAACTTTAGGTAAAAAAAGTCTAAAGTTATCAAGTTTTTATTTCATACATATCAGAAGGTATTTTTTCGCTAAACATTCAATTTTCTAGGCTTTTCTAGTTTTTTAAGCATCAGCGGCCTTCTTGAAAAAAACCCACTTCCGGTTGTCAGATTCGGGTAGACTTTTGTAACGACAATAAATACACTTAGTACTGTCTAAGAACGTTGAGAAAATGCTTGTTGGAATTTTTTCTTTAATTTAATAAACCTTTAAAATTATCCAGTATGCGCCGGCAATTCCAAAGGAAACCTAGGCCGCCATCTTGGAAATAAGCCCTATTCTGGTTAAAAGATTTTATAAACGCAATTTATATTTACCACTATGATCAGAGAACTTATCTATAACCTGATATTTGATTTTAGAATTCATAAAAAAATTGTTTAGCACTTAAAATGGAATTTTTTCCCGAATATCTCTTTCTTTGAAGCATCGGCGTCCATCTTGAAAAAAACCCACTTCCGGTTGTCCGATTCTGGTAAACTTTCTACATGGCAATAAATACACATAGTACTGTCTAAAGCCGTTGAGAAAATGCTTGTTGGAATTTTTTCTTTAATTTGATGAACCTTTACAAAACGCCGTCAATTTAGAAAATAACGTAGGCCGCCATCTTGGAAATGAGCCCTGTTCTGGTTTCTAGATTTTGTAAAAGAAATTTATATTTATAAGTATGATAAGAAAACTTTACTAGTACCTTATATTTGTTTTTTGAACCCATAAAAAATTTTCATAGCTGTTAAATTATGGTTCTTTCCCGAATATCTCTTTATTTGAAGCATCGGCGGCCATCTTGAAAAAAACTCACTTCCGGTTGTCAAATTCTGGTAAACTTTCTACATGGCGATAAATACACTTAGTACTGTCTAAAACCGTTGAGAAAATGCTTGTTGGAATTTTTTCCAAGCTGTAATGAACTTTTAAAGTGACTATACCCAGTGAAATCGGGACTCGGAACCTCCGCAGATATGCGCGTATTTTTGCTTGTTTTTTTATTATTTCAATCGGATAGACCAAATTTACAATATTATCTGAAATTATTGAGTTAATTTGCATCACATTTCATCGCAATTTATGGAATTTACTCGAGAAACCGATTTAACTGTCATTTAATGAAAACGTAGGCCGCCATCTTGGAAAATACACTTTAATGGTTGCCAGATTCTTATAAATGAAATTTTTATAAATTTTTTCGCTTAGAAATGTCAACTATCATCGAATATATAATTTAGCACCGAAAAAAGTTTTTGTTTCGCCCTATTTATCGTTTTTTTTATGGATTTTAAAATTTTTTAAAAAATTAAAAAACAACTTCCGGTTGTCAGATTGTGGTAAACTTTTTTTTGGTCAATAAGGACACCTAGTAGAGTCCAAAACCGTAGAAAAACCTTATGTTGGAATTTGTTTGAGGTCAAACCGTATTTTCCCCCGCCTAATACTGGATGCTTCAGAAGTTCGTTTCACGGCTTTCATTTAGTAACAAAGTTCTTTAGGATCTTGTTTCAAAATAAAAGTCTTGAAAAAGAATTTTACACCCCCCCTTTTATATTAACAATCAATTCATTCCCTTTTTAATAATTTTTAGGGTTTCTGTCATAAAACTATCCCTCTCCTTCAAGAAATCCCAGCTGACTCGATATTCCTATCATCCCCAGTTTGAGGTAAGTACCAATTTGAATCATCTTACTATAGGGGTAAGACCAGGAATAATATGCTATGGGAATGCAACGCCTACCAAAGTTAAACCTAAACTCATCATTATTTAGTTGTCTCAATACATCAATGAGGTATTTGCATGAGTGAGGGATTTGCTTGATTTTATACTTTTTTGATGCATTATGGTTTAAAACTCCCAAATTTCTGATTTTTAAGTTCAAAAATGTGTTTTAAATAATTTAAAATTCAATTTGATTTTTGCCAAAACGTCAGAAAAGTCACGTTATCAGAAAACGGTCTTCTATTGGATGTGACATCACAGCGCATGAAAACCATTGTGTTTTCTGTTTTCACGTGATCAGAAAACGGGTTTCTATTGGATGTGACCTCACAGCGCATGATTTGTAATTTGAAAGGGTTTTCACGCCCAAACAAAATACGAAATTTCAAAAATTTATATCTCAGAAACTAGGCTACGAAAATACTTGATGCAAACGTCATTCTTCATGGTTTTTTATCTACTATTTTTTAATAAAATTTAATCTCAAAACGTGAGAATACCTCATTCGCGTACCTTGTCTAATTTTTATAATAGAAATATAAAATAAACAATTATTCCAGATCATACATTTCACGGGCTGTTCTTTTACAGAGTGTGGAGCTTTACAGCTACGTGGGAGGCTACATGGGGATCTGGCTAGGTCTGTCACTCGTTTCCTTGTTCGATCTCTTCGAAACTGTCTGCTACTTGATCGCATTTCCGATGAAGCGTCTCAGAATCAAGAACGATATACATAGGATCGACCCTCAGAAAGCCAAAGTGAAGAGGCGTTGGGATAACCCTTCAGCGAAAACTGTCTTTTTCGACCAGTTGTCAGTAGTGGATATGAGGAATAAACACAATCTGTACTGAGGCACGGGCTCGTGAAGAGAGAATCAAGTTTTGTATGGAAGGTCGTCAAACAACTTCGTTTTGCAATTGAATCGTCAGTTGGAAGAAGGGAATAAGTCCAAACACCAAGTTTTGAGAAAATCGAAAAAAAACTGTATAAGTAATGAAATTTTCATTGTATAACCACCAAATTTTTACTGGAAGTTAAGAATCCTATTTAGAAAACAGAGCAATCATCAAAACAAATATAAGTATATTCAAAACTATTTTATACATTCAAAATAAGTTGATGGACTTATTCCCTTCTTCCACCTTATCAGATTTTTCTGATGAAAAAATCTTTAAAAAAAAACTTTGGATTCACATTTAAACTATATTTCTCCTTAGTTTACACCACAGAAGGGGGAAATAAAAAGAATAAGACAAATAAAATCTGAGTTAAACTGAGTTATTAAAAACTGAGTTATTAAAGCAGCATCAATGGAGTGAGTGAACATCAATGGAGTCAAACATTCTCTGGATAAAAAAAAGTCTGAAAAATTAAAAATTAAGAGAAAATTTTATTTTATCTTAGTTTACAGATCAAAGAATACAATGGAAACAAAATTAATATTATTTTAACCTGTCTGACTGTAATTTGTCCAACAGGTCTCGCTGGATTCTAGTAAAGCTCAGAGAAATCAATAACTTCTGCTCGGGATCAGAATAAAATTTTTCTTTCACCACTCGAAAATTATAGTGGAGATTTTTTAATAATCTAAAGTTTAACTCTCTTACTGCGACGAACCTTCAATATTTAACAAATATAATTATACCAAAAAGAGATCGGTGAACGAACAAGGCAAAAGCTGTAAAAAAAGGATGATATTATGAAGGTTTTTTTATTTCCTTAGTATGGAATAGTAATAGTAATAGATATTAAATGTATCGTTTAACAGTTTCAAGATTATCGTTTAGCAGTTTCAAGTTTAAGTTCCATAAGCATATTGCGTGTGATGATTTTCAACACATGCAACTGGGGAGACTCATAAATGTTAAAGGACTTCGTAAACATTTGAATTGCTTTGCACCTTTTCTAATGCAGTATAGAAATCTCATTAGCTTTGTCACGAAATCACAGTCCCCAATAAAGGCTATCGGTTATTCAATAGCATATTAGCTGAGTTCATAAAAGCTTAATTTGAAACTATCGAAGTTATACCTCTCGCACTCATGATCACGCTGTATTGAAATCCAATATGCAAATAAAGTGACTTTTTCCAGAGTTGTTACCTATTTATTGAATATTATTTTGATGTTATTATAGGAAATAACTTTTTTCTGATACTTTTAGATCATAACTGAAATCATGGTTTGGTCAAATAAATTTTGATATTTAAAAAACCTAGGGATTTTAAAATTTATAACTCACATTTAAAATGTTTACAATAGCAAAATTGACTTGTAAAAGTATACAAAAGAATGAAATGGGTATTCAATCTATTAGGTTTGAAATTTAATGAAGTACAATACTGGCAAAAAAAATCGACTCAGACCCTATATCTCCGGAACGGCTTGTGATATAAAGACAAGTAAGGTATCAACTTTCATGATTTTAATTATTCTATATACAGAAAATTTTTCAAGTTCTTAGGGGGTCGTCTTCATATTAAACGAAGCACCAACTTTCGTTTTTCCTATGGAAACCATCAAAGATTATTCCAGATTCTGAAAGAGCACCCTTTAAAACTCCCCAAAACCAGTTTTAATGCCATTTGGTCCCCAAATGAAGCCAGGAGTGGGGGTTGAAGTTCGTCGAATTTACGTTGAAATCTCGTTTTTTACGTTGAATTCTCGATTTTGATCCTGCGGGGTTGATGGTTGAAAGGATCAAAATCGAGAATTCAACGTAAAAAACTAGATTTCAACGTAAATTCGACGAACTTCAACCCCCACTCCTGGCTTCATTTGGGGACCAAATGGCATGAAAACTGGTTTTGGGAGTTTTAGAGGGTGCTCTTTCAGAATCTGGAATAATCTTTGATGGTTTCCATAGGAAAAACGAAAGTTGGTGCTTCGTTTAATATTAAGACGACCCCCTAAGAACTTGAAAAATTTTCTGTATATAGAATACTTCAAATCATGAAAAATGATACCTTATTTGTCTTTATATCACAAGCCGTTCCGGAGATATAGGGTCTGAGTCGATTTTTTTTGCCAGTATTGTAACATACATTGAATTATTTGAACCTTGCTCTGAAATTATTAACTATTTTGATTTTTTAAAATGTATCTTAACTACTTTACAGTGATGTTTGGAAGAATAATATCGTACACCTACTATTTTTACTGCTATTCTAAACATTTACTGAAATAAAAGCAACATGCCAATAAACAATGCCAACAAAAATATATAGGTATTTTTGTGTTAATCTACTTGCAGAAAATTTTTGCCTTTGTTTTTATTTGCGAAGACAGTTTTTAGATTTATCCAACTATAATTATAAAAAAGGATATTTTGTGAGCCCTATTTGATATATAATAATTTTTTATAAATACCAAATATGATTGTATTATCCACTTTGCATTAGTATGCATTTTTACACGGTATTACGTTTTTCTGTAAGGGAAGTTAATTGACTCGAAGATTAATAAATAATGCCACAATTACATATTAATAATAGGGAATGAACTATTATGCTAAAATGACTATTTGCATTAGTATTTGAAAGTTTTGTAATGCCATGCTTCCTACACTCGCTCGAATCCATGAAATTTGTATTAAGCAATTAGTTTTTACTTTGCAAAATGTATGTAAATGTTATGAAACAAAACAGTCGGGGTTGTCTTACTATATAGACTTGAATTGTTCAATAAAAGTTCGTAAATTCGTTAGGTTCAAGAAGACTCGTGGAGGCTTTTCAGGACAGATTCTCTCACTAACAGGTATAAAGTCGTCAAAATTAGACATTAATTTCAACCGATCTAATTATTTTGTTAAAGTTATCTCTACAGATAAGTAAATCACCCCAACAAATTTAATCCAAATGAAAATTTTAAATGTAAAAAGGTTTTATAGAAGGTACTCATGAAATATGTACAAAAAAGATCTCATTCCCTAAATATTCTTCCTGGATAAATTAAATTAAAATCAGAAATAAAAAAGCTCTCAATCGAAATAATTCCCTGATATAATTTAAGTAATATAAAGAGCTATTTAAATATAATTTCTATGAAACTTATAACATGCCTAAATCTTTATTTATACATTGAACAATTACACAATGAATTTCATTTTGCTACAGAAGCTTGTTTTTAGGCTATCATATCAATAATATAACAGATAAGAGAACTAAAGGATTCACCTTCAAGGATGGAAGACAAAAACTGGATTTATTCCAATTGGTCCAATATGAAACAAAGGAGGTCATCTAAGGTAAATGTTTTCTGAATAGTATTTTGTATTGGATACTTTTTTATTGTTTTTTTCAGTAATACGTGTGATTACAAAGCATACTATATTTAAACGGATATCTTGGTATAGATATTTTACATAGGAATGTATAGCTTGATATTAAAAATTGCATAAAAATCTAAATAGCTGCGATTTTTAATGTGTTAAACGGATTTTGCTAAGGCTTATCTGATAATTACAAAACCAACATATTTTATCCTTTAGATTTAACTATGCACAGTGGGGTAAATTAACTGTGTTGAAATTTTTTTACTCCTCAAATATAAGTACTGTTTTTAGTTCTCTCACTTGTGATTTTTTTCTTTAATGAACTTCCCATACTTTATTTTAAAAAGTCATTAAAATTTTATTTATTAAGATTTTTTAATGCTTTTTATATCATTATTTGCAGGAAAAACATAAAACTAATTGAAAAATATTCAAGCAAACACAAATCATTTATAAAAATGTGAATTTGATGAAAAATTACACTCATTGCCATAAAAAATAGCGCACCAAGAAGAAAAAGTGATATCAAAGCCAAATTTATTTCCATGATTACCCATAATATGAAGGTTAGTTGATAAAAAATTCAGCCTTCCTCGGTGTTAGGGGGCCGAGGAAATCGGTAAAAAGTTTTGACTCCATAGGTGTCCATAACCGCTGCCACAGGCCATGATATTGGGGGAGAGAGGATCTAAATGGACTTTGGGGGATTGGAGGACCATGCTGCCTCCCCACGTAGTCAAATTTCCTCTGGTGCACCCGCGGACGTTGCATACCAGACGTTGCATGCTTTTCCTCAAGACCGGACTTGTTTTGTGAGCATTGGTTCTAGAAAACGGGAAGGCTGGGGTAAAAATGCAACATAGGGGGCTAACAAGAAAGCTTGGACATTGCGTGCAACATGTGTTTGTGTATTTTTCTCTTGAAACTTGTCCGCAGGCCAGGCTTGAAGGTAAGGACGGACAACAGCTACAAAATCTCAACGGTGCACGTCTGGTTGGTAAATGTACTGGTAAATCATACTCAGGAGTTGCAGAAATGGGATTCAATGCACCACCACTCCGTTACTTTGAATCCCCACTCCGTGTGATGATTAGAAAATCCACAGCTGAGCGCGCTCTCTCCATGTGTCTTCGAACTCATATCCAACCATCGTGGTGCTGCAGAACGAAGCAGGATTCTCTCATAAGCACAATTTCATTAAATTGAGGTGATAATTCCCTTATTTGGTGCACTATCATAACAGAAAGGCCAATGGTCAGTCCCATGTTTACAGACAAAGATGTACGAAGCTATGCGGACCAAACGCGCAATAAACAGTACTGCAAACGACATCCCTTCCACTGCCGCATCTCCTCAGTATGATTTACCGGTACATTGACCAACCAGAGCTGAACGGTTGAGGTTTTGGAGCTGGTTGTCCGTTCTTACCTTCAAGCCTGGCCTGCGGACAAGTTTCAAGAGAAAAATAAACGAACACATGTTGCACGCAATGTCCAAGCTTTCTTCTTAGCCCCCCATGTTGCATTTTTACCCCAGCCTTCCCGTTCTCTAGAACCAATGCTCACAAAAAAGTCCAGTCTTGAGGAAAAGCATGCAACGTCTGGTATGCAGCGTCCGCGGGGGCACCAGATGAAATTTGACTACGTGGGGAGGCAGCATGGTCCTCCAATCCCCAAAAGTCCATTTCGATCCCCTCTCCCTCAATATCATGGCCTGTGGCGGCAGTTATGAACACCTATGGAGTCAACACTTTTTGCCGATTTTCTCGGCCCCCTAACATCGAGGAAGGCTGAATTTTTTATCAACTAACCTTCATACTATAAGTAATCATGGAAATAAATTTGGCTTTAATATCTCTTTATCTTCCTGGTGCGCTATTTTTTATGACAATGAGTGTATTATTTGGTTCTCAAATAAATACTGAATTTTCGATGTAGAACAAGGCAAATAAATAGCATAAAATGTGAATGGGGAAATTTTTAAAAAGTTTTTGATGATATTGCTGAAGGTATATCATGCCATCTATACTTAATTTATTGAAAAAATGTAAGATATATCATAGAAAATTCAAAGCTTTATGAGAGTGGAGACTGTTGTACTTGAGGACAGTTGTAGTACCTTCGAACACCGAACGGATCTATCCATGGGGAGAACAGGTTGTTGTTCCTATGAACACAAATTCAAGTTATTAAAATGATTAAAAATCCGACTTTTAAAATTTGAGCACGTAAAAAATATCACACTATTTACAAAGGTTATTTTATAGGTTGGGTACTTTAAATGGTCATAATGTAATTTTATCTGTCTTGGAAAACTTAAATCTTGATTTTTTTTCGGAAGATACAAAGGTCTCCCCTACGTAGGTGCACAGAAGAAAGGCACTAAGTCACTTCCTAAGTCCGAGGTTACGCTAAATTTGGAATCCCATTTCAGTTTGGCCGTTCTAACGATTTCAAAAAGATTCACCAAAAGTGACTTACGGCTTTTCTCCAGCAAGCCGAAGATATTAACAGGGAACGAAGGGGACATTGAAAAGGAAAGGGGGCCCAAAACTCACAGAAAAACATATTTTGGGTGTAAACAAATTCATGGCTATCCCTTTTTCTTCCTCCTCCCAAGATACACGAAGACTTAGGAAAGGAAGCCTCCAAGTTCAAGCCAAGACGGCGATGGGCGTTTTGCACACATGCCAAAAGCATCTTCGAGGAGTCCATCATCACTGGATGGCCCCAGATCGCCTCCAGCAAGAATTGGATCCAGCGCTTGGTCAAAGTCCTGGTCTTCGTGCTGTGTGTCATGGGATTCGTCTATCAGACCCTGAATTTTCTGGATCTGTACTTGTCCTACCCTACTGCAGTCAATGTCCATGTCAGCACGCCATCCGAGGTCCTGCCGCCGGCCCTTACTATATGCAACCGAAACAGGTAAGGGGCCGTTCATAAATCGTCACCTTAATATCAAACACTACTATCTCCATTTTCCGGGAGGGATGGCCGTGTTGATTGGAATATATCGTTACCACCACGCCAAAAACGCGAATCTGCATTCGTAATGAGGTAAAATGGGTTCGGGTTGGCGTCTTTTGGCGAATTTTTTGTCGCCAACTTCACTTGGATACTTAGGCGCACATAAGCGCTACTATTTCGCTTGGCGACTGAACCCACTTCGGTACTCCTCTAGAATACCGGCGCAAATCCCGCCGAGCAGATTTTTTGGCGACAGCTGCTCACACATGACCTTCCGAAAGAGAAACAAGGGTTACCAGCGGGAAGTTGCATCCTTATTGGCTACTTTATCGCTTGCGTCGGGATTCTGGAGTAGTACCCCCATTTCTAGACTCGAACCCGTAATTAATGGAAGATTCGTGTTTTCTGTGTGGTGGTAACAATATCTCCAAACGTTTCGCCCTCTTCTTCGGAGGGCTAGCCATCAGTGGCAAAAATATCAACTACTAAAAATCAAAAATTGAAAGAAAAAAAACAAGCAATTACTGAATGAATGCTACAAGTAAAAACGAGGTATGGATAGGAAATCAGTTATTAATTACACTATTGTTGTGATGGTTTTAAAGCCATTCATTAAAGATGGATCAAAAGTCATCACAACATCAACATCGATACAGCAAAACTTTTATTAGCACTTTCCTCGCTCCGTTGAGCAGCTGGTATGAAATAAAATCAAGACAGATGTGTTCCTGTACTAAAATAATTGTTTAAGGATTGAGAGTATTTTTCCATAACATCACTGTTTTATTTGTTTCCAATTTCGAACAATAAGTGTTTTAGTATGAAGAAAACGATAGCTTCGTTCGTTCACTTTACCGTAAGTTTAGCAAGTGCAATTCTGACAAGCTAAAATAATGCGCTCTTAAGGGGACCAGGGACCTTAAAAGTAGTAAAATAAGCTATAGAAGTTAATGACTATTCCATAATGCAAAGTTAAGCTTTCTCTCATAGTTTGATAAATCCACCTTAAATGAACTGAAAATTCAAAAGAAAAACTTATTTTTAATTTTGTAAATCAAATTAAATGTTTGAATTAAAAATGCTCCTTGCGCTTTCAGTTTCATTCAATTCCTTCAAAACTTTTTATGATATTGTTTCTACAGTACTTTGAAACAAAATCAAGGATTAGATTCTTTATACATACGTAATTTCTTTAATTATAAAGCTTTTAAGCTAAAAGATTGGTATATTTTTTTTCTTAAAAAATTACTTCAATCCTGTTTTTGGTACCTAAAAGTTGTCAGAACCAAGTTTCAATCATTAGTTATCTTAAACTTCATACATTAAACATGTTGTAAAACGTTGGTTACATTATTCCAATTATAGGAATTATTATATTATTAGGAATGCGCAAGGAGCATTTTAAAATAAAAAATTAAGTAATTAAAAAAAATTAAAAATTTTTTTTTTAATTTTCAATTTATTAAGTGTTTTTTAGGTGCATTTATCAAACTATGAGAGAAAGTTTAGCTTCGCATTATGGAATAGTCATTAACTTCTGTTGCTTATTTTACTACTTTTAAGGTCCCTGGTTGCACTGGTTTCTGAACCTATATTCAAAGATAATTTAATATAACTCATATTACTGGGCCTTTTATATACCTCATGACTTGGGTCTATGTCTAAGCTTTCTTATTGACTTTATTGACGTTTTAGTGATAATTTTTTTTCAAATGACTAACAAAAACTGAGAGAAGTTTTTTGCAATAGATGTTATGTTTGAGATCAAAATTTACCATCTTAAACTTATCGGTTAATCTTAAATCTTTGACATCTTAATGTAAACATTGTTAATTTACAGCAAAACTTTTATCAGCTGTGAATCATGCATTCTTCCCAGTTTTTAAAGCGGACGGAATTTTTTTTTCGAAAATCGTCGTTTGTTGCTTTCTTTTCCAGCCGCCATTTTGAAAAGAAATAATACCACCAAAACTACTAATACATTATATTCTTAAATATATGCATAAATCAAAATCCCTTTTGTTTGAAATATCCACCTATTAATTATACGAGTATATTTCAAAAAAAATTTCAAACACGAAACTTTGTAAAATTTTTGGCGGTTATAAAGACAATATCCTTACACTTCTGGTAGTCCGTTCAGTCTCTTAAACAGGAGAAATCGGGAATAGTTTTACATGATAATAGCAGAAGACATTGTACCCCCTCAGTGAATGATTTCCTTTAGGATGAAGAAATTGTAAGAATGGGATTGGCCAGCATGTTCTCACGACATGACACCAATAGAACACGATTAGTGGGACACACTATTGCTACCCTTCAAATACCTCCAAAACAGTTGAAGTGCTGGAAAATTCTCTAAAAGGGGAGTTGGAGAAAATAAATATTCCATCCTTTCAATAATAATCTTGCAAACTTAATATTGAGGGGCCTTTAACCCGCCCAAACTTTATGAAGTTGGTGCCTATATAAAAACACCCAGTATATTGCATAATATTTACAAATCGTTAGTAATTTCCTGTGTTTCAATTCATTTATTTCATTTAATATGATTCATAGACGGAGAAGGAGTGTAGTGTGTGAAAGGAATCCAAAAATATGCAGTCGAGTCCCCACATTATGCACCATAGCTGCTAGGTTTTGCCCTGCAAACGAGGAGCCGAATTTAATGGTAAGAAACAATTAATGATTCCGGCTATTTTTTTATTATTTAGATATTAAAATTATTATATCTTTGAAGTAATAATGTCCCAAACACTTATATAATTTTTTATGTTACAAATATTTTACGTAGTATTGCTCTGATATTTTTGTTATCTCGATTATCTTGTCTGTTGATAAAATTGAGGCGTTTGCTGTCAAAACCAGCTCATTCCGTATTTTTTTGAAATTCACTTTTTTGCATATTTTGAAAGTTTAGTTTAGAGCAGTGTTTCCCAACCTTTTTCGGCCCATGCCCCACCGAAGCCTTTCTAAATTTTCCATGCCCCCCATGTCTATTTTTTTTCGAAAATCATTCTTGGAAATTAAATAAAGCCTGGAGGTCCATGTCCCACCTGGAGGTCAATTTGGTTGAAAATTTTCAAATTGCCCCCCTGGAAAATCATATTGCCCCCCGGTGGGCCGTGCGCCCCACGTTGGGAAACACTGGTTTAGAGGGTCCTTCATAACTTGACGAAGGGATATAGCTCAAATCCAGCTCGTTCCAACCCAAAATTAGAGTAAAAGGTGAAAACTGTGATCTCAAGTGTGAAATTTCAATTCATTTGAAAAAGTTAAGTGGATGTCATTTATTTAAAACTCGTAAAGACACAAATATTATAATTGGTAAACTAGAAAAAACCAATTTCACACAACTTAATTGAACAAAAAAACTGAAAAAAGGCATGAAAAATCGTGTTTTTGCATCAAAATCAGCTCATATTCCAACCTAATTAGTGTAATTACGCCCAAGGTAATGCACCTGGAATGAAAATGAGAAACTAATCAAATTCTAGGCAGTTATACCTACAATTAAAAATTAAAAACAAAAATTTAGCTTTAGAACTGTGGACGTGAGAAGTTTTTTGTCTCTCCTGTAAAATTTTCAAAAATGGAATGAGCTGGTTTTGATGGCAAACGCCTCAATTGTAAAGCTAACATCAAGTTCGTAAAATTATGTACAAGGTGATTCAGAATTAATGGACAAAAATGATCGATCGGAATCCCACTAGTTTGAGGAATGAATCCGGAGTAAACAATAATAATTTTGATACTGCAGCTTTTATTTTCTGGTGAATTTTGAAGGCGGCCCCCTAAAGAAAAAAATTAAAACACGATAATTGGGTTTGAAATAACCCATTTTTCATTGGTTTTGGCAACTATGCTCTAGCACCTCGGGATTGCTTTATTGCCCTCCCCCCATACTATGGAGTTTCGAAATTGTCTTTTTCGCACCACCTATACTATTTTTTGCTTATTAGTGTTGAATTACCCTTGTATTTAAACATAAATATAAAACATTGTCACCACGACTCACCAAAAATTTACCTCTGCTCTAGAGTCTAGATCTAGCGCCACCAAAAACAGCTCAAGATTTTAAAAGAATAAGTAACTTTTTCGCGAAAAACAAAATTTACAGATTTCTGTATGAATCCTTTGTTCATGTATCTAGGACGTAATGATTAAAAAGTGACACCTCCTCTAAGTCTCATGCATTTGTTAAGTATTAATAAGTTTCAATATTGAGGGGACAAGCTGCAACTTCGTTAACTGGTGGTTTTCCGGATTTTCAATCAGGCACTCCATTCATGCAGGGGCGTATATAACGGGTATATGAGGGGGCCCTGCCCCAACCCCGGAAATTTGAACTAGGTATACCAAAACATGTTGAAACCCTGTTATTTTGGATCAAATTTTCAAAATTTTTTGGGGGGAGGATCTCCAAACCCACTTTTGTACTTGAAAATTTGTTAATTTAAATTTTTTATGATATGTTCGTCAAAATTAAAATCGTACCCAAAAGTTAATGTCCAAAATTTGGACTATGATGTACCTAAAACTAGAGAGCCAGTGTACGAGAGAGATGCAACAACTCAGTATAGCGCGCGCAGATCGGTAAATCGGTTTTCTGTTCGCCACAGACAGGTTTTCCCTCCATAGGATTAGCATGGGACGCAAGACAAGCGTCATGATACAGTTTGGACAGAATTTGGACAGAACTGGAT
This sequence comes from Tetragnatha versicolor, assembly GCA_024610705.1. Lineage (NCBI taxonomy): Eukaryota > Metazoa > Arthropoda > Arachnida > Araneae > Tetragnathidae > Tetragnatha > Tetragnatha versicolor. Next base: position 20,624,370 of record JANDEH010000011.1, on the reverse strand, counting down.
GCGCAGAGACGCTTTTAAGCGAGTTGTAACCTCTCTCGTATACAAGTTCTCTACCTAAAACAAGTTAAAACCCTGTTTTTAGGATCATATATATTTCACAACATTTTCTGTAGGGAGGACCTCCAGACCCCTTATCGTACTTGGAACATAATTAATCACAATTTTTATAACATTAATTTTTATTATATTCGAATTCTACCTAAAAATGTATTTAAAAAACTACGTTAAACTTGTTAAATATGCAAATGCATGGGAAGGGCTGCGGAACTATATTTTGTAGATTAGTGTTATTATTTTGAGGTAATAATTCACTAATAATATTAATAATTATTTTGTGGTTATAATGGTGAGGAACTCCGGTTAGAACACCGGTTAGTAACAACGGTTACTAACCGGAAGAATACCGGTTAGTAACAACGGCCAAAGGGTAATGGGGAATGGATTTTCCTACGGAAAATTTGTTAAATTACTTGAGTGATAAAGCAGTTTTAAGCTGAAGAGTTTGCCCGATTTTGTTTTATTTTTTTAATCTATACTTCTTGCAAAAAGGGGCCTGCTTATGTGTGAAATTCCAGCTTGATTAGGCAATTTTTTCAATTAGAAAAAAATAATTAAAAATCGTCTTTTCTGAATAGTGCGAAAACGAGTTGTGACGTCACAGGTCATGATGATCTTCGTTTACCACATAAAAGTAGGCCCTTAATAAAACTTTTTTCATGATGATTGATTAAATAAGAGGCTAAGATTAGAAGAAAACAAAAAACGTAAAAGCTGTGACCCGCACGAAATGAAATCGGAAAGGGTGAAAATCAAAAGAAACTCAACTTCATGACATGTGAAGTAGATCACGTTTAAGTCACGTGTATTTGTATCAATTTTTAAATCAAAATATCTAATTTTCTGTAAGCTATTGGAAAATTTCAACCAGATTTTCAAATTCAGCGCTTGAAAATCTATTAGAAAATTCATAATTTTTATGAAAACCTCTCACAGGCAAATTCCTTCACCGCCATTGGTCCTTATTTGAATATTATGACTTTTTGATATCTCGATCACACCCAATGGCGTATAAAGAAATTTTTGTTCCGGAAGGGCCTATAATATCCTTTAAGGAAATTTAGTAATTTATATCGCAAGACATGATAAGGAGGCAAGAATAAAATTATTACCAAGTTCACTCCATTTTGGGTTAAAAATGCAGCTTTTTAGAAATTGGTGGGTAGGATTTGCATCTTGTTGATTAACTTAAAAGTGAAAACTGTGTATGTGATATGCAGAGTATTAAAAACAAAAGTGGAGTCTGATGGTCCCCCAGAAATGTTTTGGAAATTCAAATCTTTGACAAAGTTTTGACACGTTTTTGATACTCACTCACTCACTATATCCGTCTTGACGTCACATTTTACCCATCATGTGACCTACTGAGCTTGCAATTGGTTACCACAGAGATATTTTGTAGTGGGATATGATTTGATAATGAGTCCCCCCATCACGTAATTAATAGTTTTCCCCATCACGTAATTAATATGTGCGTGGCCCGAATATAGTCCATTGTGAATGAGTGAGGAGTTGATTTTTTTTCAGATGGTGTATCCTCAAGAACTGCTGAGTTTCATGGATTTTAATTGGGGAGATGCTTATGCAGAAGCTCACCTAGGAGTTATAAAAACCTGTCAAATTGTGACTAACTCAAAATTTCGGTCATGCGAGTAAGATATTTCTCTTTTTAAAAAAAAAACTTAAATATAGGTATCAGTACTTATTTAAACATGTCTGTTTGTGATATGGCTTGTACAACCTAGCCCAAAAAATTAAGGTCAATTTTTGTAAGATCTCACCTTCTAATAATAACAATATCTAAATAACTTAGAAATTTAAGTGAATTATAATTTAGAAATTGGTGCAAAAAGGTACCTGGAGGGAATCAAATAACAGAGATTTATGTCGTTACAAAAATGAGAATGTAATAGTAGTACAGGAAAACGGTAGTTTTTTCAAAAATTTTCATATAGAAGTTTTTTTTTCGACGGTTTTATATGTTTTCGAGGGCGCTGATTACGAATATGAAGTTTGCTCCCACGTGGGGGGTCGGCTTCATATCGAAAATCGCAAAAAATCGATATTTTTTTGCTCTTTTTTCGATTCTTCGCTTATATTTCAAAAACTATAAATTTCTCGAAGATAATTTCAATTGCAAAGTTGAAGTAAACAAAATTTCCTACAAAATTCACTGCTCAACTTTGATTTTCTGAAGAGTGGTTTTTCCGCTAGAGCGCGCTGAAAAACATCGATTTTTTTGCCTTTGCACAAAAATAAGGAAAACGCGCGTTTCTATCCTCTATAAAATGAAAACTACTCCCGTTATCAACAAAAATTTTATACCACGTGAAAGAGCATTTAATTTTCTATAAATAACGGGCTTTCCATTATCATTTTTTGAGAAGGGGGGAGGGAGTGAAGCAAAGATCGATAATAAAACTGTTGCTGCTCTCGGACCAAACGGACTTTAGCGGTTGTTAATCTGCTCTCTGCGCTTTATTTCCGGTATATTACCAATAAAATAAGTTGTTTTGGATTAATTGATGACTAAGCATGCTTAATAAAATAAAATTTTAAATTTATTTATGAAATATTGGGTGTTTTAGGCGGAATTTTAATAAATTTTTTAAATTCATATATTAAATTATGGGAGTGTTTTAATGAACGAATTTATAAGGTTTTTTGCATCGCTTAATCCGAATTTCGAGTTTATTTTAATTTTGAAAGTCATCTTCACATCAAAAATTTCAAAAAATATAAAAATTTTGCTCTTTTGTTCGGTTTTTCATCGATTTTCTAAAATAATATTCTTTTTAGGAAAAATAGCATGACACCAAATTAATGTACGTAAAATTTCCTATAAGATGCACTGGTTCATTTTTATTTTGCAAGGAATGATGTACGTTTTATAGCGTTTTGAAGAAAAGCAATTTTCATGTTTTTCTACAAAAAAGTGATGAATGCTCGATTTCTCCCACTACAGCTCTAAATAAATTCAAGTTACCGACAAATAGTTTATACCAAATGAAAGTACATTTAATTTCCTACAAAATGCATTATTTAACTTTAATTTTATAATCAGAGGTGTTTACGCTAGAACGCGCTGAATTACAGCTGTTTCCTGACTTTACACAAAAACATGAAAATTGCTTTTCTTCAAAACGCTATAAAACGTACATCGTTTCTCGCAAAATAAAAATAAACCAGTGCATCTTATAGGAAATTTTACGTACATTAATTTGGTGTCATGCTATTTTTCTTAAAAGGAATATTATTTTAGAAAATCGATGAAAACCCGAACAAAAGATCAAAATTTTTATATTTTTTGCAATTTTTGATGTGAAGATGACTTTCAAAATTAAAATAAACTTGAAATTCGGATTTAGCGATGCAAAAAACATATAAATTCGTTCATTAAAACACTCCCATAATTTAATATATGAATTTAAAAAATTTATTAAAATTCCGCCTAAAACACCCAATATTTCATAAATAAATTTAAAATTTTATTTTATTAAGCATGCTTAGTCATCAATTAATCCAAAACAACTTATTTTATTGGTAATATACCGGAAATAAAGCGCAGAGAGCAGATTAACAACAGCTAAAGTCCGTTTGGTCCGAGAGCAGCAACAGTTTTATTATCGATCTTTGCTTCACTCCCTCCCCCCTTCTCAAAAAATGATAATGGAAAGCCCGTTATTTATAGAAAATTAAATGCTCTTTCACGTGGTATAAAATTTTTGTTGATAACGGGAGTAGTTTTCATTTTATAGAGGATAGAAACGCGCGTTTTCCTTATTTTTGTGCAAAGGCAAAAAAATCGATGTTTTTCAGCGCGCTCTAGCGGAAAAACCACTCTTCAGAAAATCAAAGTTGAGAGTGAATTTTGTAGGAAATTTTGTTTACTTCAACTTTGTAATTGAAATTATCTTCGAGAAATTTATAGTTTTTGAAATATAAGCGAAGAATCGAAAAAAGAGCAAAAAAATATCGATTTTTTGCGATTTTCGATATGAAGCCGACCCCCCACGTGGGAGCAAACTTCATATTCGTAATCAGCGCCCTCGAAAACATATAAAACCGTCGAAAAAAAAACTTCTATATGAAAATTTTTAAAACGTCACTTTTTAGCACCGTTTTCCTGGGTTATAGGGAATACAACAGTTGTGGAAATGCAAAATATTTCGACTGTTGGAAATCATTGATGGGGTTATAAAACGCATCTAACGTAGTATATTTAATACATTATCTGTTTGAATTTATAAACATATATTTAATAGAAAGTTTCCCAAAAGGTGCCCTAATACAGTGAAGGTGAATAATATAAAGGTGCCTTACAGTGAAACTGAAATAAGCTTTTTTTCAGAAATATTTTTTTTTCTTACTTAACAAACTAAGCTCCTTGCATACCTTTTCAGAACATTAGAGCCGGTACCTTTTGTGAATTTCAAAGGAGAGCCGACGTACTGTGTCGTACTTCAAACATTGAACGAAAGACCCGATGAAGATTTGGAATATTTTCCGAATACCTTCTGTAAATATAGTTTTTGTGTCTATCAGTTTTGCAATGGATTGTTCACTGTCATTTTATTAGGAATAATTAGTATACATAATTGAAAAAAAAACTAATTCAATAAGAGAGTATACACTCGGACATGGATAAAAGTGACCTGTGATCCCTCAGAAATGATGATTTATTCCACTTATCCAGGTGTTGTGTCCAGCACAACTTTTTCTGTTAGAATCGAACCTTAGAATTTATTTGTTCAAGGGTTTGTAGCTTTATTGTTGAATTTCCTTTTGGCCATGAATAGAAATTGTTTGAGGGGTTTATGCAAATTTTGGCTTCTTAAATAAGCTTCTGGACGCAGCACTTGGACATTTTTTTCCAGGGGGTATTCTCGTTTGTTGTGAGGTTTTCTTGGCCTTTCCTTTTAAATTTTCGACCTTTTCTTCTGTTCATCCAGGTTGTATTGTATGTTTTTGGTTCTTCTCCTCGAGGATTGTGTTAAAAGGGTTTTCAACTTTTAAACTTCGTGTGGTGTCATTTAACGACTGATTGTTCTTTTAATAAATTTTGAATTGTATTCTCTATCCAGCTTTGGTCTTTTATCAATAAGAATAGGGGCAGGAAAACTCACCCTTGCCTGGGTTAGACTAGGGACAACAACACAGGTTCAACTAACTATAGGGGAGAGTGTTGTACCTCTGGACAAAAATCACGTTTGGATTTTTCTAAGACAGGTAAAATCACATTTTGACCATTTAAAGTGCCCAACCTATAGTCCTAACCTTTGTGAGTACAGAGATATTTTTTACTAGCCAAAATCTTGAAAATTGGATTTTTAATCATTTATAATAACATGGAAAAATTTGTGTCCAAAGGTACAACAACCTGTTGTATCTATGGACAGACCCAGTTGTACCTGTGGACACCCTTAAAAAGGGAAATTTTAGTTGAAAAAAGCTAAGAATTAATATTTGTATTGATGCATTACCTTTTAATATCCTATCTCAAGCCTTTTTAAAATTTAAAATAGATTTTTTAAAGTAATGTAGTTTTAGATCGTAAATGATCATTAAAACGAAGTTGAATGATAAAAGTCTTGATTTTTTACCAAAAACACAAAAATCACATGGTATTTTCAGATCAGAATTTAAGATAATAGTTTCATCAATCATGCTGATTGATCTGACAACTTCACTGATCCCCCCCCAAAAAAAACAATTCGATCAACACTTAGTTGTGCAAGCATTTGGTGGTAATAACAATAATAATTTGGTGGTAAATCTTCTTCAGTGGAAATTTCAAGTGTTTTTAATCATCACACTTAAATGCGATAGGGTTCTTAGGATTTTACACCATATTTTACATTAAATTCCAAGTAGAATCATAAATTTAAAAAAGTAGTTAAGATCACAAAATATTTGATTTTTCATCTAAAATTCACTTGAAAATAATCGCTGACAAATAGATTACCATTTAGAATTAATTGAACATTTATTAAAATGTATTTAGTTAAATGAAACCTGATTCTAAAACGCCGATTAGCTACAGACACAAACAAGAACGTGTCCGTAGGTACAACACTTATGGTGTCCGAAGGTACAACATGAGGTGTTTTTGCATTCAAAGTTCTATAAAAGATAAAAGAATTGAGATCTGACGATTTCTAATATCAAAAATAAAAGTTAAAATCTCGGGGATTCCCCCCATGTATCCCATTTTATCATGTCATAATTAAAGTGGAAGAAAAGAGTTAATGTAGTGATGCACTAAAAAAACTTTGAGCACCTAAAAACAGTAAATTTATTATATAAAATTTAAATAATATTTTAAAGAGCTGATTTCACGTTAGCAACTAGATAGCATCTGTTTACATTCAAAATCGACCACAAATTCAAATTTACATTTTTCCCGAATTTTAAAAGGAGGTGGCTGAAGGTACAACCGTCCGTAGGTACAACACTCTCCCCTACAGGGTGATTCAAACCTCATAAAAATTTTATCCTTGCAAGAGCCCTGACAAAAATTGTCATAAGGAATGAAAAAGGGGTCATTTGTGAACAAATGATTGTTGAAGTTAAAGTAAAATTCCAGTGCCAATCATAAGCCTTGTAAAATTTTTGTCCTTAAGAGGCCATGTTCAAAATTCGACGATGGTATCTCTTTTACTGTCGGAATTTGAAGATAATCTCCTTAAGACAAAACGCAGTTTTTATATGGATAAGTTAAAACATGATAACCAGCAATGAGTGATCGTACCCTGTAGAGTACAAAATAAAATAATTATAAGGAGATAAAAATAAAAACCTCTAAAAAATTCGTTTTTAAAGGTTATTGCACTTATACTTTTATCATTAGTTCAATAGACTAAAAAATAAACGGAAATGACAGCAAGACGATTCTTCGTCTCGTTTAAGCCTACGAAATCGAGTTGAATACGGATCCGGAAGAGTACCTGCGGTCAACCGAGCCCGTGCGAATGCAGATTGCGGTACATGATCGCAGATACCTCATCAACCCCTTTGTGGACGGTGCCATGCTGGACGGAGGGAAGCAGTACATCTGCCACGTATCCATGGTCAGTATATTTGTATTACTTTCCAAAGTACAGGATGGTTATTCAATTTTAACTCTTTCAGTCTTACCGCCCCAAATTATCCCTACACTGTTAAAAAAATTTTCTACACTTCATCTAAAAGCGGTTCAACAAAAGCTGCAACCGAAATGGAGAGAAAATTTAAACCACATATTTTCGGTTCAAATTTTCGGTTGCAGCTTTTGTTAAACCGCTTTTAGGTAAAACAGCCCTACCTTTCACCACAAAACGGTTGAACTGTTTTTTTAACAGTGTAGGATTGAATTCGGACGCCTTAGTTCTGAAAGGGTTGAAACAATACAAAAAGAGCTTATTCTCACGAGAATGACCTAATACAGCGGTTCTTAAACTTTCTATCGTCACGGACCCCTTTATGTAGCAGCCAGACATCGCGGACCCTCAGCATTTTAAACACCAAAATCCGTAATCCAAACTTTTTTTTTTAGTTTAAGATTAATTAAAATTAGTAAATAAATTTTACAATTACTCCAGAGCAGAGACACAATTCGAAATTTATTTCGGGAGGGGACAAAAATCACCCCTTAGCCCCCCATGTATATTTCATTGGTCCAAGTAGCTTTTTAGTACATTTTTAAGTAGAATTCACGTCTTAGGGAACTTAATATAAAAAAGGTTATGAGTAATTAAGTTCTACCTACCAAAGGGGGGTCTGGGGGTCCTCCCCCAGAAAATGTTTGGAAATTCAACTAGAAAAACAGGTTTTTAAATAGCTTTGATTCCCCTAGTTAGAATTTTTTGAATATAAATTTTTATGTAAGATTTGCATTTTGATTAACTTAGTGTAAAAAATAGTTTATATTAGAGTTTTAAGAACAAAAAGGTATCTGGGGGTCATCCTCAGAAAAGGTTTAGAAAAATTTGTTCCTAAAACACACAGGATTTTAACTTGGTTTTGATACACTTCGTCCGAATTTCAGACGATATTCTTAGGTAGGATTTATATTTTGATGAAATTATTTTAAAAAAGTTTTTAATAATAAAGTACCAAGTACTAAAGGGGGTTCTGGGGACCTCCCCAAGAAAATTTTGGGAGATTTGATAAAGAAAAAAAGGGTTTTAACTTGTTTTGATACACCAAGTCCAAATTTCAGGAGGTGGGCGGGCCCCTTTATACACACCCACCCTTATATACGCCCGTGAATTATTCTAAGTCTCTGAGGTGAGGGTCTGGAAATTTCAAGGAAAAAATTATGCATTGAAGAAAAATTTCGAGGGGGCTGGGGGTTCTCCCCCAGAAATTTTTTGAAATTTGCCTTTAAAACTAGTGTTTCATTTAATTTTGAAACTCTTTAGGGAATTCTAAAAGTAACTTGAGGAATTCCTCAAGGTAACTCGCGGAACCCCTTGGAAGGCGCCGCGGACCCCCAGGGGACCACAGTTTAAGAACCGCTGACCTAATATTTTATTTTAATACCTGAAGCACAGTGGGAATTTCGTTACTTTCCTAAATTGAACCTATAAAGCTTAGTAAATACGGAAACACCATGTTAGAAAAAATTTTAATGGTTAAATCTTTTTCTCTTTAAGACGCAAAGTAGACAGTTGCCTGATCCATATGACACTCATTGTGAAGATTATTTGTCTACGTGGAAGAAAAACAACGGGTCAGGTCCACTTAACCAAAGGGTAAGAGGAAATTTATGCTAAAATTTCAGTCCCAATAAGTAGGTTGCATCTAAAATAATAAAGTACCTAGTAGCAATTAAGCTATACAAATGTTTTATGATTACCAATGAACACGTAGATGGATAGAAATTAAGGCCGTCTGGTTAAGAAGAGTCAAGAGTTATAAAGAGTTTTTTTTCTAAGCGAGTATAAGGCATAGATAGCATAAGAGAGCATACAGGGACCGACAAATCTAAAAATGTTTAGATACCCGAACACCTTATATTTTCAAGAATCAATTGTGAAAAATTTCACAGCCAATTCATTCACACTCACATTTAAAAAAATCGAAATTTTTTTCAATTATTATTTTTTCATTTTTTAAATTTTGAAAATTTTTTTAAAGAAAGGTTCTTATGATGCATCAAATCAAATAGTACTTTCAAAAAGAAATGAAATTACTAACAAAATTAGACTAATTTCAAATTTCTAAGTTTTATACAAGTACAAATATTGACAACCAACAACAGGAGTGAAGCCCAACTAGGTTGGTCCACCAACTCAAACTACCGATTCCCAGTGTATTTGTCTATTTTATCCTCAAACTCCTTTACTCCATTGAAACTTACTATCAATTCTAGCAATCCATTCCATCTACCCACAACCCTGTTGTAAAAATAATGCTTTCTGCTTTCCCTGTTTACATGTGCCTTGCTTAATTTGAATGTGTGACCCTTTGTTCTATTATCTGTACTTAAGTCTAGACCAGTGTTTCCCAACCTTTTTCGGTCCATGCTCCACCAAAGCCTTTCTAAACTGTCCCTGCCCCCGGTCTCAGTGGCATATATAGAAATTTATTTTGTGAGGGAGCGAAAATTATTTCTTAGCCCTTCCCTTCTATGCATATTTAATAAGTCTAATGAAGCTTTTCAGAACATTTTTAGGTAGAATTTGCATGCTAAAGAACTAAATTAAGTTATGAGTAATTAAGTTCTAAGTACCAAGGGGGGTCTGGTGATCCTCCCCCAGCAAATTTTCGGAAATTTGACTCTAGGAGGCAGGTTTCTAATTAGTTTCGTACCCCTAGTTGTGATATTTTGGATATAAATTTTTAGGTAAGATTTGCATTTTGATGAACCTAATGTAAAAAAAGTTTCAAATATAAGCGTTCTAAAAACCAAGAGATCTTGGGTCATCCCCCAGAAAAGGTTTGGAAATTAGACTCTAAAAACAGGGTTTCAACTTGGTTTTGATTCATACTGGTCCAGATTTTAGATCAACATACATTCTCAAATAGGATAATAGAAACAGATTTGATAAACTTCTTTTCAAAAAGTATTTATTTTATTTCCCCCCTGGATTGGCACCACCTGGGGCAATTTGGTTGAAAATTTTCAAAATGCCCCCCTAGAAGATGATATTGTCCCTCGGTGGGGTGTGCACCCCACGTTGGGAAACACTGGTTTAGACCCTCTGTATCCCCTTGCTTTAGCATTTTAAACAGTTGAATCATATCCCCCATCCCTTCTTTTCTCTAGAGTGAACATATTTAACTTCTTTAAGCGCTCTTCATAATTTAAACTGGATGTACCCTTGATCATTTTTGTAGCCCTATGCTGTATACCCTATCAATTAAATCTGTCTTTCCTCAAATATGGAGACCAGAATTGAGCTGCATACTCAAGATGAAGCCTCACCAAACTTCTGTACAGAGGCAAGATTATGTTCCCTGTCCTTGAAGAGATAGTTTTCCTAATATATCCCAATATCCTATTAGCCTTTTTTACTAACAGATGAGCATTGGTGTTCCATTTTAAAATCCTCATTTACTATTACCCCCAGGTCTGGTCATATTCCCCACCTTTAATTTAGCCCCTTGCAGATATAATTCAGCTTTACTATTCCTAGATCCCATATGCAGCACTTGACATTTATCTATATTAAAGGACATACCCCACTTGTCAGCCCATCCTGATATATTAATTAGATCACTTTGTAAATTTTGTATCTGCTCAACAGTGTCTACGCTCCCCCAAATCTTCAAATCATCAGCAAAAATACTGATTTCGTTTCCTATATTCCGACTTATACCATCAATGAATCTTATAAATAGTATTGGACCCAATACTGACCCCTGTGGTCCGACCTCTGCCACTGTGAATAGTTCACTTCCGACCTCTGCCCACTGTGAATAGTTACCCTTGACTTGCACTCTGCTTTCTCCCTATATTAACCAATTTTTTATCCATAGCAACACTTTACCCCTAATACCCAAATAATCCAATTTGTATAGAAATGCCTCATGGGGAACTTAATCAAAAGCCTTTCGGAAATCTATATATATTATGTCAACACTGTTTTTCCTAAACTATCTCGTTACACCTTATCATAAAATTTCAGCAGATTTAATGAGATAGATTTACCCTTTCTGAAACCAAATTGATTATATGAAAGCAGGTTCCCCTCCTCCAAGTATAACATTATGCGCTTCTTGAGTATGGTTTCGAATATCTTTCCTACTACTGATGTTAAACTTACTGGTCTATAATTTCCCGGATCCCATTTTGGTCCCTTCTTTTATAATGGAGTCACATTAGCCAATTTCCATTCCCTTGGTATCAAACCCGTATTGTATAAGTTGTATTAAAGATTTCAAGAATTACATCCCCTAATTCCTCTGAAAATTCTACTAGTACTTTTGAATATATGCCGTCTGGTTTGAATATATGCTTTAGTTGGCTTCATGCTTTTTAATAGATGTACTATTTCCTCCCTACTAAAGGTACAATCCTGAATCACCCCACTTCCATATTCATAAACCGTATAGAATCGTAAGGTAATTTATAGTTCGAATTAAAAACCCCCATGAAAAAGTCATTTAATACATTCGCCATTCCCACATCATCCTGAACAAGTATGCCCTGACATGGTTTTCAAAGGCCCTAAGGTAGTACTTAGCCTTTTTCTATCCGGCATAAGCATAAAATTCCTTTGGATTTTGATTGATTTCCCTGGCAAGTTTTCCTTCCAAAGCCATCTTCTGCCTCCTGCTGATATGTTTAAAATCTTTTCTAGCCTTTAAATAAGCTTCCCTATCACTGTCTTTACCTGTAAGTTTATACATTTTGAAGGTTCTCTGTTTCAATTTCAGTGCCTTTCGAATGTCCCATGAAAACCACATGGGGAGCAATTTACGCGATGCTCCCTTCTGCCTAAATGAAACATTATTGTTTATCACCCTATTTAATATCTCCTTAAATTATTCCCACTGTTGGTATGCGTCGACTGATTTTAAACCCCCCACCAAATGACTCTCTTAATTCTTTCCTTATATTTTGAAAATAAGCAGTTCTAAAATTAGGATTTATCTTAGTATTATTTGTTACTGTAGATTGGAAATCAATATTAAACCTTATACTTCTACGATCACTTTCACCTAAATGATCCCCTGTGGTTAAACCCCTGACCCCGTCTTCTTTACTGCTCAATACTAGGTCTAAAATAGCATTATCCCTAGTACGCTCATTGACCATCTGATAGAGAAAGCAATCCTGTATTGCTTCAAGAAACTTTGATCCTTTATTTTCAGTAACTATGTGGTTGTTCTCCCAGTCAATGTTAGGATAGTTGAAGTCACCCATTAACACAATCTCTCCCTTTTGACAAGCTTAATAAATCAGTTTACACATATCCTCATCCTGCAGTTGACTACAACCCGGAGGTCTATTTATATACCCTACAATTAAGCCCCATCCCTTATTGTTTATACCAGTGGTTCCCAACCTGGGGGCGATCGCCCCCAAGTGAGCGATATAGGATATCAAGGGGGTGATAAATAAGTGAGGGGCGATAGGGGGGCGATGAGTATTCAAAGGGAGGAATTAAAAAATTATTGTAGATAATACATAAAAATTATTGAAATTAATAATTATTGAAAATTAAGTGTACCAAAACGAGCTAAAACCCTATTTTTAGGGTCAAATATCCAGAAATTGTCTAGGGAAGGACTATTTTAACGTTTTTAAAAATCTTGGGATGTTATCGATAAATCAAAGTACCCATCTGGTACCATCAAAGTACCCATCTAATGAAGCTGTTAAAAACACCATTTGAAGAGAAAAAGATGAAATTCCTAAGTTTGATCTTTAAGAGATCTTGAACACCAACCGAGGGAGGGCTATAAAGAGTTTCTATAGTTGAAAATAGCACTTTTAGTTTATCAAGAAAAAAAATTTAGACAACCTGGTGCTTTCCATCATGGTAGGTGTGGATGACTAAAGCAATTTATTGCTTAAAGATGTTTATTTTTAGAAACGTGGTTAATTGGGATAATCAAGAACTACAAGAATTAAAAGGAACGAGTACATTTATTGGGTCTGGTTTGATGTGTAAATGGATCACAAAGCCACATTTCAAGATTTGAAATTCATGACGGCCTGTTTTTCTACAGAGGAATTAATGAAAATATATCTATAGCAGCATTGAAAACGATTTAGTCATGGAGGGTTTCTTGGAGGATACAGTTGCCTTAGCCTTTTTTTATGAGATTGTATCCACACAACAATGAGCTGGACCCGAGGAGTTTACAGGGAAAGAATCCACCTATGTATCAAAGTGGTCGAAAATTAGGTTTTCCAGACACAGAAAGAACTCACTAAAGTTTGAAGAAAAATCCACTTAGTATGTAGGAGAAACCACTGATTTTTGAAAAAACCCACTTACTATGTATGAGAAACTACTGATTTTTGAAAAACCCCACTTACTATGTAGGAGAAACCACTGATTTTTGAAAAAAACCACACTTTTTCCGAAAAAAACCCCAGTTTTATTTGGGTTTTTTCAGGGTTTTATTGAAAAAACCCAACCCACTAGCAGTGAATTCATTCTCCTGGCTCTCTGATTTATCCACCCATTACTGGCCCCGTACCTGGGCATCAATCCCATTACAGTTATATTCTTTCCTTTTGCTTTCACCTCAGCTAGTAATGATGTTGTGTCCCTTTCAAATTCCTTTTTATTAGCCGTCCCAACATCACTAGTCCCGGCCCAGATCACCACCTTATTTTTTGCCTTTTTTAAAGCCGTCTTAGCTACCTCCCTTACCTGCCTTACTCTACAGCCCGAGGTGAACAACATCTAACCACCTCCCTTTTCCTCTGCCCTACTATATTCCCAATTACTTTTGAATTAGTATTACAATTGAATTGAATCTCCTATGAACATCCCCTGAGTGACTGTGTCCACCTCTTCCCGCTCCTGTTCTACCTGTCCCAAATCTACTGCCTGAACACCCTTCTCCACTCCCTCCGTTAACCTCGCCTTCAAAGTCTCCAGCTCCTTCCTCAAATCACCCACCTCTAAACATACCTTACATTTAAAACCAACCTCCTCTAATATTTTAACCCCTGTCACTCCCCCCTTTTCTGCCTCAACCAAATCACATTCCACATACAAATCCCCACTAGCTCCCTCTGTCCTCATCTCCTTTAACATCCTTACTAAACCCATGCTAACACAAAGTAACAGTCAATATACAGAATAAGTACTAATCAGAAATGAACACATTATATATATAGTTTATATATAGCATATTTATAGTCCTATAAAGTTGTTCTAGATATTTTAAAACTGTAGAAAAAACAACTTCAAAAATTTCTTTGACAGTAAAACATTATACAAACATCCTTGATATTAGTAATTCTTTATAAAAAATCATGACCAAAATGAGAGTGTTTTTTTACAAAACTTTAAGGCCTTTGGGCACTTCAGGATACCGATGGCAAAAGACAACATTGTGGCGCTATAAAAAAGCAATTTACAATTTTTTTTTCACCCACTACAGTCTCGAACTTTATCACTGTCCCCTCTAGATTAGGATTGCTGAGTGTTGGTCGCTAAAACTTAAACCGTGATGCGGCCCGTGTAAATATTAAAATATGGGAAAAATATTTGGTATTATTTCATTTCATAGATAAAGGAAAAAAATTAGGATTAATTTTAAAATTTAGGACCCTCTTCTTTCACACTTGTTGCGAAAAACGGCAACTCAGCTGTCGAAATTATTCTTCTGTAATATGCGTAAAGGATTTAGATGCAACGTTTAATTTATAAAAAGTAAATAATTCTTTAATTGTGTCACCTATAAATTGTTTCACAGTCCTGCCTTGAATTTTGCAAAATGAATATGGCCCTGCAAACACCTGAAGCGTGCGTGGACCAACATGTCGTATATCCGCATGAAGAAAATTTATGCAATAGGGGTAAGACTTTTTTTCTCCATACATGGGATTTACGCAGTTATATATCTATCTATACAGGGTGTAAAGAAAAGTCCCTTTACCCTGTAATAAGTTGCCAACGGAGCAAGCTAAAGCTATGCAGTTAATGTAACGGTATAGTAAAGTGACTATGCGCAATCGAATCCGACCAACCGCAGCGCCCTCTAGCCGAAATTTTAGGAGTTAAAAATTTTATTTTAAAAACTATTAAGAATTTGTTAAAATAGTCAATTACAAAGTTGTAGAGCAGCATCGATTTAGTAGGAAAAGACACCTTAAGCAAAAAAATATCTTGAATAGAACCCCTAAAACGCGAGCTCAATTAGGTTGAATTTACTTCGATTTTACGTCTTAAAACGCTTTTTACGAGGCGAAAATGAGATATTTTCAATTTAATGACTTAAATAAATGAACAAAAGTATTCTTAACTCATTAAATTGAAAATTTCTTACTTTCGCCTCGTGAGAAGCGTTTTAAGACGTAAAATCAACGTAAATTCAACCTAATTGAGCGCGCGTTTTAGGGGTTCTATTCAAGATATTTTTTTGCTTAAGGTGTCTTTTCCTACTAAATCGATGCTGCTCTACAACTTTGTAATTGACTATTTTAACAAATTCTCAATAGTTTTTAAAATAAAATTTTTAACTCCTAAAATTTCCGCTAGAGGGCGCTGCGGTTGGTCGCATTCGATTGCGCATAGTCACTTTACTATACCGTTACATTAACTGCATAGCTTTAGCTTGCTCCGTTGGCAACTTATTACAGGGTAAAGGGACTTTCCTTTACACCCTGTATATGTATAACATATGTTAGGCTCAAACCCCGAAATCGCTCACTGAGCGGAAAAAAAACGACCACTTCGAGGAGTGGCATTTGCAAAACGGCCACAACCCGAAATTCGGGTTGTGGTATTTTCAAAAACGCTCACTCCGCGATGTGGCATTTTCAAAATGTGGTATTTAATTATTAAATTTGTTTTTATAATTATTTAATATTACTTCGATTTTTGACAATAATTGTAGACGTATTACCAGTTGACTCTTGTTTAAAAATTATTCCCTCAATTTTTATGCAAGCAATTAATCAATTATACTTTTTTACCTTACTTTTTAAAAAAGACTTATTTGTGTAATAAATGAAAAAATGACGAAAACATGTCACAAAATTGAGAGTTTCATTAATATTACATTTTTAAAACAATGCAACAATAATAAAAATGTAATTCAAATTAATTAAATAGAAATTAAACCGAAAATTTCAAGGACAATTCCAAATTTAAAACTGAAAATTTCCAAAAAAAACCTTTAATAAATCTAAATTAAGTACATAGTCTTAAAAGAACAAATTGAATTAGACTATATAAATTAAATTTCGGCAAAACCTTTCGGAGAATCTGTCGGTCAGCAGCGTATTAAATGGACCTGGTATCATAAACCCTAAACCAGTCAAAGCAAGTCTGTGGAATGTTTCATTTGGCCTTTTACCTGGTAAAATAAGGTACAAAATATATTGAAAATTTAAAAAAAGAATTCTTAAAGCTATAATTCCACCCGTGCAAGGCCGGGTATATCAGCTAGTAATCCCATAAAAGACTAAAAAAATTTTATTAATAAAATTGGTGCTTTTTAGTATTCATTCTAGTTTGAATGTTAATAAAAAAGTAAGACTATAAACAAACTCAAATATATCTTTAGCTTCGTTGTTTTAGTGAATTTGGTCTATGGTCTATCAGCTATAACCAAAGAATGCTAGTAACTAGTCTAGATAAATTTTTAAAAAATGTGAGAAATGTTTTTTAAAAAATGGTCCTTATGTTAACATTTACGTAGAATCACCCTTTAAAAGTTATCCATTTTACTCAATAATAACATTAAAGTAAATACTAATTTTAACATTAAAATAAACTATTTGTATTTTAGGGACTACGACTACAACGACCGAAACAACTGCCATCTGTGCAAAAAATTGTCACAACGCTTGTGAGTAAGTATCTACAGGGTGTCCCATAAATAATGGGTCACACTTCTAGGGGGATAGTACACACCTAGACGAGTCAGAATCACATAGGATTTGGGGTCTCGGACCAAATCCCAGGGATTTAAAAATGGAGCGACATCCCAAAAAAAGTATTGAAAATTCAATTTGTAGAAGAACTACTATTGGTAGAAATTTAATTATGGTCTCAAAAATTATGGTTTAATATGATCTTTAAAATTATCTCAAAAGTCTTCACTTTAAAATTTGTTTTATTACGAAAAAAGTTAAAAAACCACAAAAAAAGTGAAAATTCTGCCAAAACCTCATTTTGTATTTCGAAATCCTTTCTTTTGATTTTATAATCTGAAAGATCATAGTTGTAAACCCTTTTGTCCAAAGTTTCACGTAAAAACCATCAATATTAAACGCTTGAGATCTTGTTAAAGTTCGTTTTTTGCGTGCGCTACCTGGTTTCCTATAGCCGTTTCCAAAACGGCAGTTTGCGAATGCAAAAAATGGACTTAAACCATGCTTTAACAGGATCTCAAGCATTTAATATTGATGGTTTTTACGTGACACTTTGGACTTATGGGTTTTCAACTATGATCTTTCAGATTATTAAATCAAAAGAAGGGATTTCGAAATACAAAATAAGGTTATGGCAGAGTTTTCTCATTTTTTTGTGGTTTTTAAACCTTTTTTGTAATAAAAAAAATTTGAAACCGAAAACTTTTAAGATAGTTTTAAGATCATATTAAACCACAATTTTTGAGACCATAATTAAATTTTTACCAATAGTAGTTCTTCTACAAATTGAATTTTTCAATAATTTTTTTGGGATGTCACTCTATTTTTAACTCCTTGGGATTTGGTCTGGGACCCCCAAATCCTATGTGATTCTGACTCGTCTAGGTGTCTACTATCCCCCCTAGAAGTGTGACCCAACATTTATGGGACACCCTGTATATCTTATTACACGTGTATCACCAAAATCTTTAGACCTGTCTGTAACTGGTGCTTTTACCCTATCAACGAGATTTAAATTTTTCTTTTTTTTTAAGAGATCGCAGTTATCAAGTTCAATACGAAGAGGCAAAAGATCTTTCAGAATTTGTAAGTACTATTTTGATTCCAAATCAGTGTTTCCCACAGTGCTTTTAAGAATGGAATACTATTACTAGTGTGGCGACACAGTAATCATTACTAGTGATACGATGAGGTACTAGTGATACCAAAATATGGAACCCCCCCGATGGTATCTTCACCTTGTTCGTGGGGGGCGGGCTTGCGTTCTCCAGCAACGCTTAGCTTAGCTACTGGCAGGGTCTCCCATGCCGGACAGGTCTTCGATGGGTAGGAGCCTGACAGAGAGAGATATACCAAGGAGAAGGAAAACTCCGGTCTAAACTCCAGTGACTGTTCTCCATGTTAGGAGCGGCTGCAGGCAAATGGAGCTAAGACAGTCTTCTACCTATTGGTGCTCCAGTCTTAGGATAACAGAAGCTGCGTATGCGTATTTCCTCCTCATTATGACTTCGTTGACTCAGGATTTTCATGCTGCCTCGTCCGTCACGCAGTCAAAAAAGGGACACGTTCCAGGTTAAGGAAGAGGGCCTGGTCCGAAAAGCAAGCCACAGTCTCCAAGTGCCTTTAAATCCCTGAAGATCATTCAGTGTAATGTAAATGGCCTTTCCACCTTGGCAACTAGAGTAAAACTCGATCAACTCTTGGAAATTGCTGATAAAAATAAAGTACAAATTGTAGCTGTACAGGAAACTAAACTAAAGAAACACACATCACTGAAAACAAGAGGATATAATATCCTCAGAAAGGATAGAAATTTAAAGGGTGGTGAAGGATTAGCCTTCTTCATTAAAGATGTCAAATACCAAATCATTGACATTCCTGCTGATCAAATATCAGACCTTGAAATACAGGGCATCAAAATTAGGCGGAGAGGAAAGCCGATGTCCATTTTGAATGCCTATCATCCCTTCAATCACAAACACCTTCCTTCCAACTTTTCTAACTTATTGGACAAAAATACTATACTCCTGGGTGACCTAAACTCCAAACATGACGTTTGGGGATGCTTGACCTGCACAACATGTAAACTAATGGAAAAAATGATATTAGAAAGAATGCACTATTACTTAAACAAAAGCAGATTAATTCCTAATGCACAGTACGGCTTCAGAAGGGGCCATAGCACCCTAGACCTGTTCTGTATTTCTTCCAAACCATTAGAGACGTTCAGAATTTAAAACCCACTCATCACACAGTAGCTGCTCTGTTGAATCTCACAGAAGCCTTTGACTAATAAGCATAAACTAATATTAAAATTACACGATACTTTCAACATAAGGGGCAAAACTCTGGCTTGGGTATCTGACTTCTTACAGCAAATATTATATCAAAGTAAAAGTTAATAGCACATTATCTAACTCTTACGAGATCAGCCAAGGCGTCCCTCAGGGCTCAGTCCTTAGTCCTACACTTTTTATCTTGTATCTAGCTGGTGTAGAGAAACTGCCTTTCCATGATGTGAGAATGGGAATGTTTGCTGACGACATTATCCTTTGGGGCTCCGGATCTGATGTCACTCAAATTGAAACAAGACTCAATGATTCTCTAAAGGCTTTATCTAAATTTGCAGTTGAATTGAAACTGTGTTTAACCCTTCAAAGTCAGTCGTCACCTTCTTCACTACCAATAAGCACCCGTACAAATACCAACCAAAATTAAAGCTAGACAATCAGGAACTGTCTTACGAAAAGCACCCAAAATATCTGGGTTTCATTCTTGACCCTGAGTTTACTTGTCACAAACATATTGAACACATTGCTTTAAAGGCTAGGAAACGGCTCGGTATTCTTAAATTCATTGCTGGTAGAGACTGGGGAGCCAATGCTATCACACTTAGGGCAACGTATCTGACTCTAATCCGGCCTATACTAGCTAGAGATAGGATTTCCCATATTTTGTTGGGCCTCTAACTCCAACTTGAAGAAGTTAGAACAAGTCAAATTAAGTGCCGCCCGAATCATAACTGGGTTGAGGCGCAGTTGTCCCACAGAAATTGTCCTTGTTGAGCCTAACTTGCAGCCACTTCATTCTAGAATGCAAGCTAATCTAGTCAAATACTGTAATAAACTCTCTAGTTATGGTAATCAAAACAATACCTCTACTTATCTACTCAACTGGAGAAATTGCCAAAGATTAAAGAAAAACAGTCCCTTCAGTTAGGGGTCATCCATAAATTACGTGAGGTGTTTTTTCCAAAATCTGGACCCCCCTCCCCCCTTGGTGAGATTTAGTGAGTTTTTGCTGGACCCCCCCTCCCCCCACGTGAGATTTACCAACAACTTTTTAAAAATAATTTGCAGTATCTTATCCTTTCTCATACATAAAAAAAGAAAATCGTATAATTTCTAACTTAAAAAGTTGACGTGAGATTTTAATCAACCCCCCTCCCCCCTTGGTGAGGTTTGGTGAGATTTTTCCGAACCCCTCCCCCCCCTTTTTGACCTCACGTAATTTATGGATGTCCCCTTACGTCTCATCTATGAACTTGCTGGCTGATGGTGTGGAACCGTTTTCTTTACAGTGCTGTTTGGATCCCTCCGAGGGTTTATCTGGAGTCCACTTTAACTTCGATCTTAACTGTCCAATAAATAAGGAAGATTCCATCCCAGACCACCTAAAACAATTGGCCTTAGAAATCGTATACAATATACCTAAAAATGCTATATAGATCTACACAGATGGAAGTAGAATTGGTGACCGTGCTGGTCTCTCCAGTCTTTAAAAGTGAACTAATAGCAATAGATGAAGGACTAGAGACAGTCATTGGGAGACTGACTTTGAAGACCTGTGGATTCTATCTGACAGTTGTAGCTCACTTCAACATCTCAATAACTGGAGCTACGAAGGAGACCAAACGAACACTTCAATCCTTCAAAAGCTCCGTGCTATCTCTCTCTACCACAATATCACCCTACAATGGATTCCATCCCAAGTGAGTCTTCATGGTAACGAACTGGCCAAAGAGGGTTGCGATCTTCAGACTGCCCTCTCATACCTAGAGATATACTCTATCAAGAAATCGAAAATTATGGGGGAATGGTTGATTCCTCCCGTCCATCATTGGTACATGGGCATAAAACCCGGTTGGACCCTATCCCTCATCACCGATAGAGGATCACAAACCGCCCTTTCCAGACTTGTCAGCGGACACGTCAAGATTATCTCCTTCAATGGAGGAGAGAGACACTTTACTACCTGCATAAAATGCCAAAACCATCAGGCTTCTCCCGAACATATGCTCGACTGTCTGGGACTCACAGGGAGGGATGTCTACTCCGATCATCTCTTTGTGTTGGACTTCCTGAGGATCAACAATATGATGGAATTGGTCTGACTTCGTCAGACATACAAGAGGATAAGTAACAACAACAACAGCAACAAATATGGAAAATCACTTTATGAAATATAATTTAAAATTAACATATTAGAATTTTGCTTTTTGGTTTTATTTAGAGATCAAACGTACTTCCAAAAATATTTAGAAATTAGCAGGAATACAAAATTAGTTAAATTGTACTAATTTGTTAGAGAACATTCAGTAGCCAATAATTTAGAGAATCTTGGTGATTTTTGTAAAACTTTTATTTTCTTTACAGTGTCCACTAGGTGATGAACACTGCAAGTAAGTTTTATTTATTAAATTTTAATGCGCAAAGCTCTTATTCTAACATATTAATTAGTGTGATGTATATTTTAGGCTGAAGAACATTAAAATAACAGTGTCCTTCAAGAGATATCAATTAACAAACTACATTTACGAACCGAAATTTGAGGTAAGTCCATTTTCTTTATACCTATCAACAAAATTTGCCTTTCTAAATATTTATACTGTTTTATGTTGATTGTTTTTAAAATTAAGTGGTCCTAGACCCTGAACTTTAAAAATTCAGAGTCGGTCTACCCTCCCTACCTTTCTAGAAGTTCTGAACCACTTACCTGTGTAATCTGTATTAAATATTTACATCTATTGAAAAAAAAAGTTGTGGGAAACTCTCTTATTTGCTAAAGCAAATAAGACGATAGTTGCATTAATGACAAAAAAGCCATTTCAAAGCATCGTAATTCCTAACGCTTTTGAAATATTTAATCGCAGTGTCTACTCTCTTTCACCCATGATTTGGTAATTAAATTCACAACAGGTTATCGATTACGATATGATCGGTCTTTGTCGTTTTACGGACAAAATAACCAATTCTTTATGGTAATAAACTATTGTCTTAATTTTTTTTTCAAAATTCGTTTTTATTGAAAATTCGGCGCTTTTTGTTTAAATCCTTTTTTATTCCTTATTGTTAAAAAATTTATCAGTAATAACTTGTCTTTCAGAGTGTTGAGCTGTACAGCTACATAGGAGGCTACATGGGGATGTGGCTGGGTCTATCCCTGGTGTCCCTGTTCGATCTTTTCGAAACGATTTTCAAACTGGTCGCTTATCCTTTCCACCGGGTGAAAGAGAAAAAGAAGCGGAAGAAAGTTAAACCGTCTCTCATTTATAAAGGACCGATGATTCTAGGGTACTATTGATGACGGATATTGAAAAAAAAGGAAAGAAATGGATACATCTTATGAGCTAGTAATGGTTCAGTGATGCCTTACTTAAAAATTAGCTGAATCTGTTAAACCAATCAAACGTCAAGAAAAGCGAGACATTCAGCCACAAAAACTAATTCATTATTATAACTTTCAACTGATTGATAAAAAAGTAGGTAGATTTATAATTTATTGGTTTAAGCTTAAAGAAATTCATAGTTTCACAAATATTACTAGTTGAGGCACAAGTAATACAATTATTTTTCATTTCATAGCATCAAAGTTTGTTTATTTTAACTAATTTGATAACTTTTGCTATTTAAACTTTGTAGTAGTACCTACTTGTAGTAAAATAAAAATAGAAAGAAAGATGGGTATTTGAGTGAATTATGTCTTATGTTTTACAACGTAACATTGGCTACTTACAATGTAACATTGGCTAATTTAAGTGAATTTAGCGAATTTTAAGGTGTAACATGTAGTACTAAAGGTTTGAAAATTAAATAAAGTAGTTAAAATAATTACTATATGTAGAATGCTCAAGGCACAGTACTTTTGAAACTAGTTTATTGTGATATCAGATCAAATTATACACTTTAAAGAATGGATGAAAATTTCTATTAGAATTAATTGGGAAATAGCGTTTGATTTTTTTTATTATGAAGTATATGTAATAACAAATGTTAAACTTAAAAAATTTTGCAGGCACTTCAATTCCTTATAAATCCTTATTCTTATAAAAAATAATAATATTCTCAAGTTATTAAGAGCTTTTTAAGAAGAATTTAGTAATATTTTAGAAAACCTTCCTTCATTTTCATGAAGATTTAGTTTTCATCCAAAATTTGTAAGCAATAAATTCTAGAAATTCTCTCCTCTAACGAAACAAAATTTTCACCATGGAAAGAAAAATTATTTGCTTTGAAACAATTTTGGTGGAACTCCCAATTCAATTTCTTATAAAAATAATTAACCCTTTTTAAATTAGTAAACATGTGGGGAGGGTTGAAATCAGTGTCCGAATTAATCATAGATGTGAGTAAAACTAATTTAAAAATAAAATTGTAAAACTATGGTTTTTCCGAAAAAAAGTTTGATTAAAAACACCATATTCTTATTCATAAATATTTACAAAGTAAATCCCGTTGATTAGGGTTTTCCCACTTCAAGATACTTGTGACTTTTTCTAACTGAACATTGACATTATTCACACTACCATGAAACACTAGATAACTGATGGCACGTTTTTGAAAAAAAAAAACGTCATCTTGATCACTAGAAAAAGATCCTTGAGTTCACAGAGAGTAAGTAGTCCTCTTCTATTCGGTTCAATGGCAGTTTATTTACTCCCACTATTAGCACCTCGTTAAGACTTCACAAAACCCATTTCATCATAGAAAGAAATGCGTCTTAGAAGCTTATGTAAGGATGATTGTCGGGGTTATGAGAATCAACTCATCACTCATGTTACCCCTTTTTTTTAGATGAACATTTCTCCTCGAATGAGTTTAGTGTTTTTAAAGTTTACAATGTTTTTTCATTAAATTTTGAGTTTAAATTATTTTTTTTTAGAATTACTAGGGATCTACCGCACCCTGCTCGCTATCGCTCACCAACCCCCGTAAATGCTTACGCAAGACCTTTTGGAATTGTTTCGCAATCCCCACTAATTCCAACTCGCTGAACTTAATACACTTTATAAAACAATTAAATAATTTGAAGAAAAAACGTCAACCAACATTCCAAAAATACGTCACCAAATCCCCTCCATGAATAAATCTTCCTTAAAAGTTTGAATATATAAGTATTAACTCTAAGTTATCAAAAATTTAAATGAAATGTTTTCAAAAATATTCGGCTTAATTATTTTAATATATTATTATAAAATTATGTAACTATTTCTAATGAGGAAGTTGCATGATTTTTTTTTATTTTTTTAATCGATTCCTCTTGCAAAAATAAGCAACAACCCAAAATTTGAGGCCGATCGAGAAATTTTTTGATTGTCAAAAAAATTAACAAAAATCCCCTTTTTAAAAGCGCGCGAAAACGCCAAGAGTTTGGATGTGACGTCATCTTATACTAAACATTGTTGTAAAGCAATGGAGTTGATGGTATTATTGTTGACGTCATCTTATAGTTTAAACAATAAACGTTTTCAGTCACGTGTTTTTTTCTCGACTTTTAAATTAAAATATTTAATTACCTGTACATTTTTTTGAAAAACTGACTAGATATTTCATTTTACCATACAAAAAACCATACGGAACACTTGTTTGTTTTTGAAAACCTGACACATGCAACTTCCTTATAGTGAATCAATATTCTGGGACCAAACAAAAACCATTATTTTAAAGTAACCCTTTAGTATATGCCTAGTGTTTATCATTCATTTTTTGTTTAAACCCAGACTTGTTAAACAATTCAAAATAATAAGAGACAAAACCTACACATGACTCAATGTTTACAATTGATTTCGATTAAATCAGACTAAAAATTTTGAATATTGGACAAAAAAATGAAATTTTAGTATAAAATGGCGTACATGTAAGTATTTAGAATAGGGTTTTATCAGTCTTTGAATGATATTTCATTTAGAAAGTACTTTTTAAAAGTTGAAAAAACATGTTTCATCTTAAAATATGGCGTCAATCGGTCGTTGTGATTGGATGCATAATAATTTGATTGACAGAACTTGCTTTCTAACTGCAACCTTATCCGTTATCTAAAAAAATGGAAATATTTTAAAATTGAGAATTTTTTTGAAAAATCGAAGGGCCTACTCTGAAATCCGGAAAGAATCCGGACATTTAGATACCATATACGTGTCATTCGGTTCAGTTATTAAAAAGCCTTTCTCTGGAAACCCTTCACCAAAAACTTTTTTTTTAGAATAGAGAGATTAAACAATCCAACCTATAACATTTTGTTTATAGTTACCTCAGACCTTAAGGATGAGCGCGCACTGGAGACTTCTGTATCGGCGACTTAAAACACTAGTCACTCGAGAGCAATGCATTTCTATGAGAAAATTCTTGGCCTAGTGATCTTGGTCTCGTCGCCATGTGCCCGCACTCTAGCTTCTTGCAATAGCCAGGGAAGCAATTTTGTCTTTGTCTCCGAGACAAAAGTCTCTAGTGCGCGCTCAGCCTTAGGCCCATATAATGATGAAAAATACTATACAAAAGATAAGTAATGATAATGAATAACAAAAAAAGACGCAATTTAAAATTTTCGTTGGAAATTAAATTAATTTTTGAATTAAAAATTGAAATTAATTTGAAAATTAATTTTTTAAGTTAAAGGTGTAGCTTTTTTTGTGCATACCCCAAAGCATGCAGTTAAATTGTTTTTTTCCTATAAATATTTTCTAAAAGTAATATTACACATAGTTTGAATCCAACAGCCATATTATTCACAGCTATCTGCGTCGGTGTTAAATCCTAGGTCAAAGAAGAATTACCATAGTCAGTGAAAAGCTAATTTTTTTCTTTAGCAGCTGGTTAACACTGACCCTGATGGCTGTAAATTTGTAAATATGGCAGAATAACCCTTATAGTAATATAAAACGATGAAAGATGGAATGTATTGAACGCAAGACAAAACCTAACATTGTAAACGATATAAAATTTTATTATCAGTGAAGAAAACTACTAAACTTGTATGGTATGATGTTTTTAGAATCCATAAATATTTTTGAAGGCTAGCCGTAAGAAAATTTTAGAATAAATTAATTTGGAAATTAATCCCTCTTTTCATTTTTAACTAAGCGTAATACGTGAATGAAGTACGTCATTCACCAAACAAATTTTCACACACATCCTCTTCCTGAAATTCTTCCTGTTTTAACGTATCCGGAGTATTTACTATATCCAAGAGAAATATCGACAAGAACAAACAAGCAAGAGAGCATTCATTCTTTTACCACACCACCCACGCCTTACGCAACAAAAGGTAGGGAGACAGTTGTACCAACACTGTTGGTACAACAGTTAAAAACTTCACGTTTCATACATTTTTCTATGGCAGATTAAATCACACTTTGGCCATCTTAAATGCCACACCTATAGTCTTAACCTTATTAATTAAGGTGATATTTTTATTAGCACAAATTTTAAAAACTGATTTTTAATAATTTTTTACAACTTGATGAAATTTGTGTCTGTACAGTTGGGGAAATAAAAAACGACTCAGTTGCAATTTCTGGCGAACCACTTGGGTTAGGAAGACAAATGAGGTGTCATTTTTCATTGTTTAAAGTATTCTTTAATCAAAAAAAATTTTCGAGTCCTTAGGGGGTCGTCTTCATATTAAACGAAACACTAACTTTTTTTTTCAATGGGGACCCCCAATTATTATGAGATTTTCTGAAAAGCCATCCCTCAAAACCCTTAAATACCCAGTTTCATCCAGATTGATTTAAAATTAAAAAAAATTTTAAAAAATAAAAAAAAATTTAAATCGTGAAATATTTTTATGGTAATCAATTCAGGTAGTAATTTTATGAAGAAAGCCAAAATTTCAATTGATTTTACCGAATAGTTTTTGATAAAAACGAACTTTAATCTTAAGGGGCGGTATACCGTTGCCGAATGCATACCGCGAATGTTCTTTCTCGTTCGTTTTTATCAAAAACTATTTGGTGAAATCGATTGAAATTTTAACTTTCGTCATAAAATTACTACCTGAATCGATTACCATAAAAATATTTCACGATTTTAAAAATTAAAATTTTTTTATTTTTTTTTTAATTTTTAATTTTAAATCAATCTGGATGAAACTGGGTATTTAAGGTTTAGACTTTAGAGGGATGGCCTTTCAGAAAATCTCATAATAACTGGTGGTCCCCATTGAAAAAAAAAGTTAGTGTTTCGTTTAATATGAAGACGACCTCCTAAGGACTCGAAAATTTTTTTGGTTAAAGAATACTTTAAGCAATGAAAAATGACACCTCATTTGTCTTCCTAACCCAAGTGGTTCGCCAGAAATCGCAACTGAGTCGTTTTTTATTTCCCCAACTGTACATGTTCTACCTACGGACAGACCCAGTTGTATCTGTGGAATTTTTTTTATTGATACATTACCTTTTTATGGACAACTCCTCGCATGTAATAAATTGGCAATCGATTTTTTAAAGTAAAGTACTTTTGGAGTGTGAATGATCATTTAATAAAGGAACTTTACCGATAAATGTCTTGATTTCTCAACAAATATACATAAACCAAATTTAAGGAGTTTTTAAATCAAAATTTAAGTTTAATAGTTTCATTGATCATACTGATTGATCTGATCGTTTCATTAATCAAAATTAATAATCCTGCAAAACTTGAAAAACGTAAAAAATTCGATTATTCGATTGGCCCTTATAGTTTGGCCAACATTTGGTGGTTGTAAATTTCCCACCGTACAATAGCGACTACCAATTCAATTTTTCTTTTATCTTTTAATTTTAAAATTAAGTGTCCGAAAGTACAACTATCCTTAAGTACAACTACCTCCCCCATGTATAAAATTAAATATCAAACTATCCTAAATTGATTTCTTTTGTATTTATTTCGCTTTTACTTATAAATTTCCATTACATGACCATGTCCATTTACATGACCTGTGTACCACTTGGAAGGGCACATGCGCGTGTCCCTTTGTGGTCTATTATAAATTTATAATTTGAAATAAAATTTCCGTAGAGTCATTTTAAGTAACCTTCTTCTAGCCTTACAGCCCTTTGTGAGCCTTAGCTTGTCGCACAATTCCATTCCAGGCAGCTCGGGATCTTGCCTTTCTTTTCCAGTTCTGTACTTTTAGTATCTTAATATCTTCCAGGACATCATCCCTCCATCTTTTTCTTGGGCAACCTCTTGGGCTTGTTCCCCATGGGTTTCAAATTTAGCATTCTTTTTATTCCTTTATCATCTTCAATTCTCTCGGTGTGTCCTAGCCATGATAGGCGTTGAGATTTTATAAATATAATAGTTATATTTTTACCTTTACTGATTTTCTCCAGTTTTAGGTTTGTTTGAATTCTCCTTTGATCATGTACCTGAACTGGTCCCATAATCTTTCTCATTACTTTTCACTCGAAAATAAGTAAACTATTTACATCTCTATTGGTCATGGTCCACGTCTCACTTCCATATGTTACAACAGGTCTGATAATGAGGAAGTTGCATGATTTTTTTTAAATTTTTTTAATCGATTCTTCTTGCAAAAATAAACAACTACCCAAAATTTGAGGCCGATCGAGAAATTTTTTGATTGCCAAAAAAATTAACAAAAGTCCACTTTTTAAAAGCGCGCGAAAACGCCAAGAGTTTGGGATCATCGTATGTTGACGTCATCATATGATAAACACTGGTGGAAAGCAATGGAGTTGATGGTATGATTGTTGACATCTTTAAACAATAAGCGTTTTTAGTCGCGTGTGTTTTTTTCTCGACTTTTAAATTGAAATATTTAATTACCTGCAAATTTTTTTGAAAAATTGACTATATATTTCATTTTACCATACAAAAAACCATACGGAACACTTGTTTGTTTTTGAAAATCTGACACTTGCAACTTCCTTATTGTTTTATACAGTCTCATTTTTAATGGTTTTGAAAGTAGTTTATTTTTCAGTAGGTGGTTGTATAAATAGAAGCATCGGTTTCCTTTTTGTATTCTCGCAGTGATTTCCTCTGAATAACTAATTTGCCAGTGGTTAGAAAAAATTTATGGATTTCATTTTTTGGGAAAAAATAATGGAACAAACTAAATTTTTTTTACATCACATCAATCTGACGAGAAAAATTAAGCACAAACCTCGATTGCCCCATTTGCATTTCCTGATTTTCAAATATCCGGCACATTCACCTATCAAACATTATTACCATCTTGCGTATTGCAACGAATGCCCGTAGGAGGAAGCAAGAAACAATGCAATACATTAAGTGTTCACTCTTAATTCACTTAATATTCCTCCAACGTGTAATTCACCCTAACAACTTTAAAACGACCAATACAAGGTCTCCATAAACATAGTGTTTTGACCAGGAGAAGAACAGGAAAAAACACAGGGTCTTCGTTTTCGAACGGAAGGCGAAACAGCGATTTCATCTTCGGACGCAACACGATCTCTTTCATCCGCCATAAAAGGGTGAATATTCAAATTACATAAATACCGGGTCCACCCCGGTGTCCTGCTTTTTGTAAATCGAGAGTTCACCGCGTTAGGATGGACGGGACCAGCATTTTCGTGAGCGGGGCTAACAGGGGCATAGGACTGGAGCTGGTACGTCAGATTGTGCAGTTGCCGAAGCCTCCGAAGTATGTCTTCGCCACTTATAGGAATCAAGGCACTATACATGTAAGTTTTGCTTTGGCGGTATTTTTTATTTAGATCCTGAGTAATGTTTAAACTAGTGAAAACAGATGGTTTCAGCCTAGTGCATAGAACTTGAAACTCTATTTAAAATGGACCATTGTTTCTTTTTAATCTAATCTCACTTTATGGCACCCCAGGGTACCGTAGCATCTACACTTTTGAAATCTATTAAGAACATTTATTTTATAAAAAATATTCAGATTTAGTAAGCAATTGATTTTTTTCTATACTCGACAGCAACGTTTCCTGAACCCATCAGTACGTCACTACGCGGAAGGAGAAAGTGGGTAATCACAAAGCCTGTTGGGTTGCTAGGAAGAGTTTCGGTACGCAAATCGTGATAAAAAGACACTATACATATACAGGGTGTATCTGAAATGTTGCAACAAACTCTCAGGGATGATAGTACTCATCAAGACGAACAAGAATCGGTATAGAAGGGGGGGTCCCAGATCAAATCCCAGGGAGTTATAAATGGAGCGACACCCCAAAAAAATCATTGAAAAATTCAATTTGTAGAAGAACTACTATTAGTAAAAACTTAATTATGGTCTCAAAAATTGTGGTTTAATATGATCTTTAAAATTATCTCAAAAGTCTTCACTTTAAAATTTGTTTTATTATGAAAAAAGTTAAAAAACACAAAAAATGTGAAAACTCTGCCAAAACCTTATTTTGTATTTCGAAATCCTTTCTTTTGATTTGATAATCTGAAAGATCATAGTTGAAAACCCTTAAATCCAAAGTTTCACGTAAATACAATCAATATTGAACGCTTGAGATCCTGTTAAAGTTTGTTTTTGGCGTGCGAAAACAGCTGTTCTGGAAACAACTCTGGAAAACTGCTAGCGCACGCAAAAAACAAACTTTAACAGGATCTCAAGCGTTCAATATTGATTGTATTTACGTGAAACTTTGGACTTAAGGGTTTTCAACTATGATCTTTCAGTTTATGAAATCAAAAGAAAGGATTTCGAAATACAAAATAAGGTTTTGGCAGAGTTTTCACATGTTTTGTGTTTTTTAACTTTTTTCATAATAAAAAAATTTTAAAGTGAAGACTTTTGAGATAACTTTAAAGATCATATTAAACTACAATTTTTGAGACCATAATTAAGTTTTTACTAATGGTAGTTCTTCTACAAATTGAATTTTTCAATAATTTTTTGGGGTGTCGCTCCATTTTTAACTCCCTGGGATTTGGTCTGGGACCCCCTTTCTATACCGATTCTTGTTCGTCTTGATGAGTACTATCATCCCTGAAAGTTTGTTGCACCATTTCAGATACACCCTGTATATGTTATGGGCAATGTGATAAATAGGGCATTATTAATAATACCCAAAGTGGAGGAGGGAAATGTGAAAAATTCAATGGCATTTATCAATGAAATTTATCACTTTGCCCGCCTACACTCTGGGCATTATTAATAATGCCCAATTAATCACTTTGCCCGTATTTATGCATGAGTTTAACGAAATAATCGTATTTTAAAATTGACGTTCTTCGTTTCATTGGAAATTCGGGAACTGCTTTGTTTGTGAGTGACGTCGTAGGGTCAGCTAACGTTGCTGTCTAGTATAGTCACTCTTGTAGTCCATGTTCATATTTTGTGTTGATTAATGTGGCACAATATGAAAATATATAGGTACTTTTAAATTTTAGCAAATAAAGAATTTTAAAAATAAATTAATTTAAATTAATACATGAAAAACAAACTGATACCATTTTTTTCATTATAGATTAATTTGATTATGTTTTACGTAGAGTTATTTAAGTAAAACTTATTTTTTCAATGAACGTAAAACTGAAAAAAAATCTTTCACATCTGTTAAAAGTCATTAAGTCACAAATTTAATTAAATTGATTCGTTTCAGAAAGATTAGAACTCTATATAATCTGTTTGAAACATCTATAGTCTATTAGGGTGGTCCTAAGTATAATGGTAAAAAAATTTTTTCGGAATTTTTCAAGTCGCACCCCCTAAATTTTTTCCTTATGGGGTAGTAAATAACTGGTAAAAATTTTATCCGAATCGGTTAATATTAACACGTGCCGCAAAAGGGATGAAAATCTGAAAAAACATCAAAATTCTCAAAACTTTGAAAAATCATAAAATTTACTTAAAATATATAATTCAATATATTTCTATACTTTTTTTAACATAAAATACTTAAATATGAAGAATATTGGCCTTTATAGCCTTTGACAATTTTTAAAGGTATTGTATTTTCTCCTCCTTATGCGTTAAAATATCGTTATATTCTTCAAAAAGCTTGATTTAAAAACCTTTGAAAACAGTTTGCGGTTCATTTTGACACAAAATTGGCTTGATTTTTCTTAGAGTCCTTCCAGTTCTACAAAACTAATTTGTAACCACCCTTACACACGGGTAGATTCTTTCCCTCTAAACTATTTGGAAATTGCTGTGTGGGGACAGACTCATCAAGAAAGGCTAAGGCAACTGTCTCCTCTAAGAAACCATATCCATAACTAATCATTTTCTTTGATGCTGCCTTAGATTATATTTTCATTAATTCCTCTGTAGAAAAACAGGTCCCTCATGAATTTCAATTCTTGAAATGTGGCTTTGTGATCCATTTGCACATCAAACCAGGCCTTTATGTATAGCTTAACAATAATACTCATACCTTGTAGTATTGGATTATCCAAATGAACCCTCATTTATAAATATAAATATCTTTAAGCAATAAATTACTTAAGACATCCACCTAGAATGATGGATAGCACCAGGTTGTTTAAATTTAATCATTTTAGCTTCATAATAATCTAAAAGTGCTATTATCAACCATTGAAACTTTTGGTAGTCATCTCTCGATTGGTGTTCAAGCTTTGTTTTAGCCAACTTGCGAATTTCTTCTTTGTATCTTCCATCAATGGTGTTTTTTTAAAACTTCATTTTTAATACATGATGGGTACTTTGATTTAAAGATAACATCCCAAGATTTTCAAAATGTTTGAATAAAAATGTAGGTCCATGGGATGCATTAACGCAAGCTACAAAGGCCGCTTTTAACACTAATTTAAGAACATTAAAATGTATTATATGAGCTTAGGCTTATAAAATTCAGTGTAAATTTCAAATCAAACCTTTAACTATGATGAATTACATTTAAAATCTAATTTTCATTGTTTTGAACATAATATTAAAGTTTTGTTTTATGTCCCAACCCTCATTGGAAAATCCTCCACTTTACCTTAAATCCTCCATTGGAATCCACTTATAATAACGAATTTCACCCTAAAATATGTGCAATAATCATAGTGTAGGAGGTTTTCAAGTTTATCATAAAATACATGAAGATACCGACTTTTAAAGTGATCTTTTGAGAACTCCCGTGCAGCTTCCACTGTTGCGGCGGAAAGTGCGCATCGAGCCGGCATACCTCCCTCAGTGTTGCGGAGTCCCGCGCATCTACCCTACTCTAACTTCAATCGCGTTGCGGCACGTGTTAATATTAAAATATTTGAAAAATATTTGGTATACATTCATTTCATACCTTAAGTAAAAAAGTTGGGGGGTGCGACCGAAGAAATTCCGAGTTTGAAAAATTAGGACCACCCTAATAGTCTATACTGTATTTTTGGAAAAAAAATGCAATGCTAGAATAGTTTCATGAAAAGATCATTTTTAGTTTCCTTACTACTATTTATCTTCATGGATAAAACTGCTTCTGACTGGGTGTTTGTTTTTTACACGTTAATGTATTTAAGTTCTCTATAGCCATTAAAAAGTTTATTTTATCAATAAACTTATCGAAATGAATAAAAACTAACAAATTCTATTTTATTTTGTAGAATCTGGAAGCTGTTAAAAACTCATCAAGCAATTGTCAAGTGTTCTTGATCAAAATGGGTGAGTTAAAGGTTAAAGAGTTTTACATTGTGAAGAATGAGATAGTTTGTAAAGTGATATTGAGATATGTTTTTTTTTAAATTATACAGGGTGGTCCTAAATTCGTAGTACAAACTGGGTAGGGTAGGTAGAGGGGACCTAGACAAGCATATTTTGAAAAAATAGAGGGGGCGCAGAAGCACCGTTTAAGAGCTAGGACCTAATGTAGTGCGAGAGCGTTCCAAAAGGACGTTTTGCCAAGGCCCGTTTAACGAAAAAAAACATAATAAAATAAAAAAAATTTATTGCATGAGGTACAGCAGTATCCGTACTACTTACACCATAAATTTAATTGAAATCGGACCACTTGCTAAACCTTGGGGTGAGTTTTAAAACGCGCAGTATTAATCTTTTAGCCCTAAGAATGGAGTTCCCTTAATGGTGTTTAGAAAAATGATGATCGGGGAAGGAATTTTCAATGATCATACATTGATCATTGAAACTGCATTTTTCTAAATACCATTACACTAATTTAAAGGAACTCCATTCTTTGGCTAAAAGATTAATATTGCATGTTTTAAAACTCACTCCAAGTGGTCCAATTTCTATCAAATTTATTATGTAAGTAGTAAAAGGATACTGTGCTGTACCTCATGCAATAAATTTTTTCATTTCATCATGTTTTTTTTCGTTAAACGGGCCTTGGCAAAACGTCCTTTTGTAACGCTCTCGCACTACATCAGGTCCTAGCTCTTTAACGGTGTAACTGCGACCCCCCTTTCTATACCAATTCTTGTTCGTCTTGATGTACTCTACCTACCCTACCCAGTTTGTACCACGAATTTAGGACCACCCTGTATATATTGGGAGATATTGCATACGAAATTGGATAAAAATGATTTCAATTCTTAAAATATGTTTCTATTGATTATAAATATACATGTCATGAGCAAAGTGATAACCAGGCATTATTAGTAATGCCCAAAGTGAGGAGAGTGATGCGATAAATTCAATGACATTTATCAATGAGTATTTATCACTTGTTTGAAATACGCGGCTGTTAATAATAATGCTCGGTTTCTCGGATTTAACACATTACCCGTAACATATATACCTATTATGTTATTATATAATTTGTTTCCTTGTGAGGATACTTCGGTTAAAGTATCAGAAATTAAACGAAAATGAACTACTCAAGTTTAAAAGATGAATAACCCATGATGCTATCTTAGGTGTATATTAGATACTTTTCATAGGAAAACAATTTTACCTTAGTATAATAAAAACAATTTTCCCAAGTTCTATGTTAAGATAGTCGAGTTTATATAAAATAGAGCATGCAGTTCATATACATTAAATAAGCTGTAAAAATACGCTTTTTTCCAGTTAAATAAGAGAAGAAATATGAAAGTAGTGGAAAGGTATCTTACTACACTCAACTGATATTATGATAATTATTTGACGTGTAATATCTTCATCGATAGTGAAGCTCTATAGTAAATATGTTATATCTCTTGATGACTAATCTATGAACCTTAATTACAGTTTCATTTTAATCTCTTCATAATACAAATATTCATTGAAAAAAGAGTATTTATATAGTTTTGTTCATTAAAGCTACATGGAAAATAAGCTCAAATTTCAAATGAGACGTAAAAAGCGTAACTATTATGTATAATAGATTTAATTTTAAACGGAAAATAGTTTGAAAGGTAAGACCAGGTAAGGTAAGACGTTAAATAGTATGGTTGTTTTTTGCAAATTACAATTTACAAAAATTAATTTGTCGAACTTTTTCTCTCAACGTAAAATCTTTATATTTTCGATAAGTACTAGTAAACTTAAGAGGTATATAAAAATAATAATATACTATCTCTCTTTTACAGACGTCCAAAACAAAGAAGAAATATCGGCAGCTCGTAAGATTATAGAAGACACAGTTGGAGAAAAGGGACTGAACTTACTCATAAATAACGCTGGAGCTCTGAATTTCGAAGGTTTTCCAGAAATAACAGAAGAAAACCTGCTCTTTCACTTCAAGACAAACACGTTAGGTCCAATATCCGTCTTCAAGGTAATGAAAAGCTTCGTTTGTAATCATTCTAGCTATTTTCGACAGCACCGTCCTAAAATAATTCGAATTTGTAAAAGTTTAGTACTTATGGGGAATTGTAATTGCTCCTTTTATTATTATTTTCTTGCACTGTATTTAAATATTCTACATTCAAATTAAGTCAATCGTTTAAGTACATTCAAAATAATTTATTGTCATATATATGTCATGTAACACTTTTCATTATATTTATGTTAACGTAATCAATATTTTGAAAGAGAGATAATGTAGTGTAATTTTTTTATGATTTTTCATACACTTGAAAACAATCTCATAAATATTTAAAAAATAAAAGATTAAAGATGAGACACTCTGCTCTCAAAATTTTAAAGCAGCAAATAACTGGCCGATTGGTGATAATATGAGATGTTAAAATCACACGTAAAACAGTAAATCCCAGCAGCTAGGTCTATCAAAAAATTTTATTGGAGTGCTGTATGAAAGCATGACGAAATATGTTTCATTAGTATTATTTTTTAATTTTGTATTCACGACAATTTATTTCCACGTAAGTTAATTTTTTAGGTTTGTAAGTGAATCGGGTTAAGCTGAGGCCCAAACCAGTTTTTTTTCCTTTAAGAATCCATAAGAATACTTTCTATATTAAGATTTGCACTTTTTATTAAACTATAAAAGTTTATTAAGAGTTTTAAATCATCTCAAAACTGTTACAGGAAATGCTTCCTTTACTCCAGCAAGCATCATCCTTTAATCCAGACTCAGATTTAGGAATTTCCAAAGCTACTGTTTTGAATATATCGTCCATTGGAGGTTCTTGCTTTAATACGAATGGGCAGCTTGTCCAATTGTTCGATAAAGCTTTTGGATACCGCATCAGTAAGGTAAGTTGGAGAATTCAATGCCACAGCATTATTGGATACGTGGACCGGACCCTGAACGTTTTACCCCATGGTCTAGTCTAGTCAATAGTTTTTATTTTCAATCAAAAAGGCTCTTTGCCTTTGTCGATAGAAACAGTAAAAATGTTTGAAGCAAAACGGAAACAATCTATATGTCACCTACCACTATGAAAACCATCGATGTAGAGTTATTTTAAAAAAGAAATAATTTTTCTTCCCTAATTACTATAACTTTATTTTAATTTATTGCAAAAAAAAGTTTCAAAAGAGATATGATTTAAAAATACCGTTAATTAAAATTTTATCTAGACAGATAACTTGAAATTTGACTTTTTTACATAGGGTTTGTCCCAAAAGTAATGAAACTGAATTTTTACACGAAGCAGAAAGGCAATGGAACAGAATTTTTTGGTGGTTATGGTTGTGAGGAATGCCAGCTAAAATGTTTGGCAATAGATGGTCTCAGCCTTGGAGTCTTTGTAGGGCCATGCGAGCTCCAAAAGCAGACGCATGTTTGGAAGAGGCGTTACGTTTTTTTATTAAGTCTTTTTGAGTTGTAAAAACGACTAATTTTCAAGCCAAAATTTAACCGAGGGAATAGAAATATGTTGGACGGGAACATATTAGAGCTGTAGGATGATTGTGTATAAGCATTTCAATGCTGCACTTCACCAGACATTCCTTCAAAGAGTTAGTTTGTGAACTCTGGGCGGACGAACGCAATTTTGAATTCTCAATCTTTGAACCATTTCGATGAAAAAATTAGATTAATTTTCTATCTCGGGACGAAAACTCATGTTCACTTTACTTTGGGAGTCAAAAAGGCAATGAGTATGCACTTCAGTTTTAATTGGCTCATTTAAACCTTCTTCTGATGATGAGATGGGGTAGCCTTCTGTCCAGTCTTTAAACCACCCACCACCCTCCCTAAAACCTCGAAACTGTTCGTGACTGAACTGCGGGGGATATGTATTAGTTTAGTTGAAAAAACATATTCTAAAGTAACGTTTCCTCAAATGAAACTATTCCTCAGGAGATATAAAATCACGAAATCCTTATTTCGCAGGCCGCTCTCAACATGGCGATGCGAATAGCCACTCAGGAAGTGAAGGAACAGGGCCTTCTGGTGGTCAACATGTGTCCTGGCTGGGTGAGGACGGACATGGGCACGAGCGCCGGACGCATGGACGCAGACGAAAGCGTCGCGGACATCCTCAAGACCTGCCATCTGCTCAACCGGACACACCAGGGTGCCTTCCTCGACAGATTCGGAGCACCCATCCCTTTCTAAAAAAGGGCGATTGCTTTAACACCTATACTAGTCTGCAATGTTTCTTGACCCTCCTATGACTTCACTATGTGGAAGGAAAAACTGAGTTAACAGAAAGTCTGTCGGGGTGCTAGGAGGAGTTTTGGTACGCAAATCGTGATAAAAAGACGCTTATACATGAGTTTAACAAACTAATGTTTACAAATTGAAGTTCTTAATTTCACTCAAAATGCAGACAACCCTACTTTCCTTGTTTGCTCTCAGCCAGGATCAAGAGTAACATTGCAGTCTAGTATAGCAAGCGACTTTGTTGGTCCATTATTATGGTCCATTACCCATATTACTAATGCATGATTGGTACAAATGATCTTCTTATAGGTACGGCCCACCAAGAGCTTGCATCTGTGGAAAGCAATTTATACATTCGTGTCTAAAAATTAAGGATAATTAATTTTTTGGAATAATAATGACACAAATCTTTATTCCTTATCATTGAAATTCGTGCCAAAGATTCCTCAGTGGGAATATGTAGTCCGGAATCAAATTACCCTAACAATAGTTTAAGGAGGTACAGGCCCACCATTGACAAAGGAGTTCCATACACATTCAAAACGGTAACAAAAACGTCCAAGTGAGAGTCATTTAGCAAAAAAAATCCTAGTTCTTTGTAAATTAATTATATGATATTCACACATAAACTCTATGCATGATTTTAAGTGCGTGGAATACTTTTATACTGATATTTAGGTAATATTAAGTGACACCTTTTTTAACTTCATTTTGGGCGGATCTTGGGTCCTTTATTGGCAGGTGGTAATATTTTTTGAAGCTCACATATTATGTTTGTTTATGCTCATGTCTAGGAATTCTTAAAAATACATCACATGAACTAAGATTTGCTTTATTATTTATTCCCAAAATATCAAATTAAATTAATCCTCTTTAATTTTTGAACACGAATGTAAATTTTGTATTACATACTGTCGGGCTGATACTCTTTTAACATAATTATCTGATACTCTTTTAACAAACGTTGGTTTCCTTCAAAAAACAATCCTAATAGTGCCCGCTAATAGTGTAATAAAAATTTAATGATTTTATGTATGTAAAATAATTACATGCTCAAGTTCTAATTTAATTTTTTTATTCCCGGTCTAGACCACATCGGTCCATCGAGATTCTTCTGTATAAAAAGCACAAAAGAGTCTGATTAATATTTTTATAGCACCTTCTAAGTTATAAAACTAATTTTAGGACATTTTTAGACCAAAAATTTTTAAAGTTACCTCTTTTAAACCATTTTAAAATTCATTATTATAAAACTTCAAAGATTTTTACATGAAATATATTTGTTGTTTAACTTTAGTAGAATGAATATAAAAAGGTTTATAATATCTGTTTACCACATTTTATTATGTTTTTAAGATTTAAGTAAATAAATGATAAACTACAAAAAATATAACTAAGCCTTAATTCTCATGAATACTCTAAAATTCATCTACTTCATTATTTATTTTCATAACAGCCTGGTTTGTTTTGTTAATAAGACCCATCTCTGTATAGTTTTTAAGAGTTTGTTCGGTTTATATATCTGTAATAAATACTTTTACTTTTAATGTTATTTAGTCTTTTAACTGTTTGTGACATTTTGATCAAACTTATGCTGCAAAGATTATTAAATAAGTAAACATTGTAAACTTTTAGGAAGGGATAATGTAGAAATATAATAAATGAACAAATTGCATTGGATGAAATCTTTGATTGCTTAATTATACATGGAGCAAGTAATTGCATTTTTGAAACAAAGCACTATAGAAAGAAAAATTTCTAAAACTAGTTTTGAGGCCTGAAAATGGGCAATGAGTTGCGTATATTCTGTTTCGTCACATCGTCTGTCGCGTGAAACGAGGAGAGTGTTTCAGAAACGGTGGGGCCAGATTTGGGGTTACTAGAAGATCCTTAAAAAAAGGATGAAACCAAAAAGGATGAAAGCTATTAGTATTCACTCACTGTTTTTATGGGTCTCTAAATTATATTATACTTATATTTGTAATGCTTTGCAATTAATTTTCTTTAAACCTGAAGTGGGGTGGGAACAGATTGAGCAATGTTATTTGAATATGTACGTAAAAGGTAAAATTTTGAACTCCCTAAACTAAGGAAATCCTTTTTGGAGATGACACAAACTTTTAAACACATGTTTTCTTCTTCATTAATGCAAGGAAAAGAAACAAACATAGTGCACTCAGTTTCAATGCCGATTTTTAGCCGAAATTGTAAAGACGGAAAGTATCTTTGGTGTGTAAATAATGGTGACGACTTTGGCTTTTCCAATCCAAAACATTGACCTGTCCTTGCTCATAATTTTTTTAGTCTTATGCAATTCATCCCTACGTTTTTTACTGAACAATTTATATTGTATCAAAAGCATCATCAAAACTTAGATAAGATTTAAAGATAACGCCTTTGAGTATTTGCCTTATTATGAAGTGTGGAGTTTTATTTAAGGAATCTTGAGGTGATAAAAAGTTTTCAAGTTATAAAACTTTTTGCCTCGGCCGTACTTCTAAATGTTATTGATATTTATTATTATCAATTCTATTAAAGTTGTTTTTCAATTAGAGCAATGTTACGATCATCAGACGTAGATACCAGAATACTCCATTATACATAGTAAGTAGCTTAACCTTGTTTTGAAAGCTTAGTATGATATTAACAAACTATTTATGGATAGAAACATATGACTATTTCAAACAATGAAGCAATTAGAAATATGAGATTCGATTAAAACATAAAAAGCCTTTTAAGGTGGCATTTGATACTCTCCACATGTTAGCACTGAGAGAAACTTTAGGGGGAAGTGCAATAACTTTAATTCCTTTCTATATTAATCATATCTGTAAGATCTAATAAATGAACACTTTTAAGGCCTTCAAATTTGAAAGCATACTTTTCATTTTGTAGTGTTGACCCCCTATTTTAGTACTGAAGAATGGGGTATGAACTGAGCACTTGGTGAATACAGATTAGTACATCCATGGTTCATAAAAATTTCGTATAAATACCTGTTTTAGAAAATTTTCATTGGTTTATTTATGGGAAGGACAAACTATATTCCAATATGTGCCATTTTGTTTCTCTTTGGTAAAAAAATACTTCCAGTTCCACCCTGATACTTCCTCTTAATTATCGGGGACTGGAAAATGAGTGAAAATAAGATTAAATAAGAAAAAGACAATAAAACCTTACAGAAAAGGCAATGCAATAGATAATTTCATTAAATCTCTGCTTCAAAAACCTTTTTGGAGATCGTTTTGAAATATTTTCTTATCCTTCTTACATGCTTGCATAAGCCATTATCTCTTTTTTTTTAAATAAAAATTATAACGATTGAATTTTCATGGGGGAATTTACGGAAAGGACAAACTATTTCTGTATATCCTATAATCCTCTTTGATAAAAGGTATTTCTGTAGCTATCAGAAACCCCCGGGGGTCTCCCTAACTATTATTAGACTGTATTTAGTAACCGGAAAAAAGTGTGAAGTTAAGATTGGAGATTAAGAAAATCTAAACAGAACTCCTAAGGGAACGTACCCAAACCCATACGTGACCCTTTCGGGGAAGGGAGGGGGTCTTCAAAATACCACGCTCGGTCACAGGGGGGAGGGGGGGCTTAGGGTTTCGTCACGTAGTCAATTTCTTCTAGTCAATGCGACAAAATTAAGCCAAATTAATTATTAAAATTAGACAGATTAAGCAAAATTAATTTTTTAAAACTTTCTGTTTGCAAAAAATGATGGCAAACGGTATTTATGAATTACTACGTGAAAACTAGAGGGGGAGGGGGGTCTTGGCATATACTTCGGATGGTCACCAAGGGGGGGGGGGGGGTAGGGGGGGTCAAAAATGGTAAAAAAGGGGTCACGTAGTATACGTTCCCTAAGTATCAAACCAATGGAATGGAGAAAAAAAATGTCACCTCTCTCTCTCCCTCTCTCAGGCCATTATTCTTTCAACTTTAGTTACAACACTGTTAAATCACTTCGGTCTGACGATACTCGAAAACGACCCCGACCGTCAAAAGAAAGCAAACGATTGTATCAAGTCAAACTTCCTCCACCCTGGGGCGCCTTCTCGAACTTACCCAAACGATATACTATAATAATAAAAAAAGCACACACGCACTCTCTTCTTCTCTCGTTGTGATACAGATAAAAACATTGACATTGCCAAACGACGCGAATACCGGTTTGCTCTGATGAAAAGCAGCGAGATAAAAAGGAAGAGGAAGGGTGTAGCGGCGTTGTTTCTGTTGTAGCGGCAGCATGGACGCAAGGAGTGTTCTGGTCACCGGGGCCAACCGGGGCATTGGACTGGAGTTGGTGCGGCAACTCGTGATGTTGCCCAAGCCCCCCAAATATG
This sequence comes from Tetragnatha versicolor, assembly GCA_024610705.1. Classification (NCBI taxonomy): domain Eukaryota; kingdom Metazoa; phylum Arthropoda; class Arachnida; order Araneae; family Tetragnathidae; genus Tetragnatha; species Tetragnatha versicolor. The sequence goes on along the minus strand of JANDEH010000011.1, from coordinate 20,581,844 downwards.
TGTTTGCCACCTACAGGAATAAAGACTCTGCCAAGGTAGGGTGTTGAATGTAGTGTCGTTGCATTTCAAGGGAAGAGAACGGATGTCGATCGAGCCGTGAGCGGATTTAAAGGGGCAATGCCCCCCGCTATTTGAGAAAATTTCCTTTCCTTAATGTTAAATTAAATTTCAAGATCCATCAGGCACAAGCTTTCGGTTCCACACCTAAATCCGCTCTTGTGTCGAGCTAAATTTCTATGAGTAAGGCATGCATGGATTTAAAATTCACGTTCGAGCCGAAAAGTTCTTATACAGTCCTCTACATGAACAAATGCACAGAGATCCTTCTCCAAGAAGTTTAGGAGGGATAGGGAGTGGAATATTAAGTCGATATAGTCGCTTTCTAGATTCAGAAGAATGATATAGTAATTCGTTTAGTAAAAGTAACATTCAATGCTGTTTGAAATCCGGATATTGAAAAATATTTTAATTAATTGTGACTATTCTTCTTCACTAACGACGATTGTTCCCCACTAAAAACATTAGATGAATGAGTTCTACTACATGAATTTCATTTCCTAAAAAGTTCTTTTCAGAAGTTTTCTGTGATATTTGGATGAATTAAAACCTTCTTCCTTATTAAAAATGGCACTTCTCCATAAATTTACTATGTTTGACAAGGTACATAGAATGCTTTTTTTATTAATTACAAACTTTTCATACTTGAAAACTCCCAACATTGTTTTAGTATTGTTTACGTTAAGTGAAAAAATTAAGACTCACAAATATTAATTAATAATAATAAAATTTGTAGAAATTATGTAGAATGTGATAGAATTAGAACTCCTTTGATATTGAAATGATAATTTCCCCAGCAAGTAATAAGATAAATAGGTATACTTTATTTTATTTAAATTTATAATATAAATTAAATTTTTATGTAAAAAATAGTGTTACGACTAGGAGAATGTTTTTAATGTAATTTAGGTTTTTTAAAAAAATATTTTTGATGCCTTTGGCATGAGTCTAATCATGACAAACTACAAATTATATGGAGTGCTAAAAATTTTTAGCTTTAGAAAAACATTCAATTTAATAAATAATTATAAAGTTTTTTTTCTTTTACCAGGAACTCTTTGTTTTAAGAGACACTTCGAAAAGGTCCAAGGTTATATTAATTCAAATGGGTAAGGACGATCCAACACATACTCTTTTAACTCTAATTTACTTCTACAATACTATACAATTGTATTCCTTTCAAACATTCAAAGCACAAATTTTATATTAAATTGAACTTGCTTTAATATTCAAAAGATACTAAAAATTATTTCCCCTTATATTTATATTTTTGTGGAGTGTTTTGCTATCTTGCATTGATAGTAAATAAGACCTTTGGCGTTGTGTGATAGCAAACAACTCAAGGGTTTAAGAGTTAAGGTCAATCAGTCAATACCAGTCTTAAGATATAGATATAAAAACCTATTTAAAAATGATTCCACTAGCATAATCTCGTGGTAAAATATATTTTGTGTAATAAGTTTATTTACAAAAAACTATCAACTCTCTTATATTTTACAATGCCTAAGAATAGGGCAAAACACAACATCCTGTGTAATAAGAAGGATTTTTATAAGGGGATTCTCTAGTGAAGTGTTTCAAGTATTCCAAATACAATAGAATCCACATACCTTTTTGTAGGGCGATCCAATAAGAGCATGAAAATACTCAGAGAAATTCCAACTGTATATGTAGGAACTGGAAGATATGGGTAAAATTAAGTCTATATAAACTCTAGTATGTGGTTGTAAATAGTAAGATTTTTTCTTCAGAATAAAAAAGTAACAGCAAATAGCCGTACCCAACAAACGATATTAGAGACATGCTTAGCCAAGTAAAAAAAACAATTTTTTCAAAACAGATATAAACTAAACAGAACTTTAGATGTTTTTGCGTAAAATAATCAAGTCATTAGAAATTTTATATACAGGGTGTCCCTTAAATAATGGGTCACACTTTTAGGAGGGATAGAAGACACCTAGACGAGTCAGAATCACATAGGATTCGGGGGTCCCAGACTAAATCCCAGGAAGTTAAAAATGGAGCGACACCCCAAAAAAATTATTGAAAAGTTCAATTTGTAGGAGAACTGCTATTGGTAGAAATTTAATTATGGTCTCAAAAATTGTGGTTTAATATGATCTTTAAAATTATCTCAAAAGTCTTCACCTAAAAATTTTTTTATTATTAAAAAAGTTAAAAAACCACAAAAAAATATGAAAATTCTGCCCTAACCTCATTTTGTATTTCGAAATCATCTCTTTTGATTTTATAATCTGAAAGATCATAGTTGTAAACCCTTAAGTCCAAAGTTTCACGTAAAAATCATCAATACTAAACGCTTGAGATCCAGTTAAAGTTCGATTTTTGCTTGCGAAAACTGGTTTCCTATAGCCGTTTCCAAAACGACAGTCTGCGGACGAAAAAAACGGACTTATACCGTGCTTTAACAGGATCTCAAGCATTGAATATTGATGGTTTTTACGTAACACTTTGGACTTAAGGGTTTACAACTATGATCTTTCAGATTATAAAACAAAAGAAAGCATTTCGAAATACAAAATGAGGTTTGGGTAGAATTTTCACATTTTTTTGTGGTTTTTTAACTTTTTCATAATAAAAAAATTTTAAGGTGAAGACTTTTGAGATAATTTTAAAGATCATATTAAATCACAATTTTTGAGACCATAATTAAATTTTTACCAATAGCAGTTCTTCTACAAATTGAATTTTTCAATAATTTTTTTGGGGTGTCGCTCCATTTTTAACTCCCTGGGATTTGGTCTGGGACCCCCAATTCCTATGTGATTCTGACTCGTCTAGGTGTCTACTATCCCCCCTAGAAGTGTGACCCACTATTTATGGGACACCCTGTATTTCAAAATAATGCAGAATGAAAGTCCATAAATTGAAATACACGGTTTTGAGAATTTATTATGGGCTACAATAAAAATAATAATGCAGTAACAAAGGAATGCTTCAGTTTTTCATCTTCAAAAATATCTTGCTACTCTTAATTGAAATACAACAACGAAATCTCATGTGTTTGATTATAGATATAACCAAAACAGACGAAATCGTTGCTGCTAGGAAAATAATCGAAGACCAAGCTGGTGACATTGGAATCAACTTGCTCATCAACAATGCCGGAGTATGTAATAAGCAAGGCTTCCACAGCATAACGGAAGAAAATATGCATTTTCACTTTGACACGAACACCGTGGGACCGATTTTCGTTCTTAAGGTTTGTATTGATCAACATAATTATAAAATGTTTTTCTACTTTTAAAGATGAAAAATAGTAATAAAGATAACCGGGGAGTGTCCAAACAATCGTTTTCTGTCGGTATACGGGACCTTTTTTATTCCGTCATATGAAACTATGTATGCATGCAATCTAAATTTTACATAAATTGACGATTCTTTAAAACAAAATTTTACATACTATATGCAAAATTGTTACATTATTAATAATGTCAAGTCATCTTTTTTACCATCTAATTACACATAACCTAGAATTTTTTTAAAAAGTGTGATAACATTTTCTGCTATTATTTATGTTAATTTTATTCAAGTCACCATTTGTGTGAAATATACTTTTTAATTCGAAAAAAAAATCGAAACTATTTTTTTAATGTTTAAAATATAACCTATTTTATTTTTATATGTGGCTGGGTTTAGCCGATACTTATAACTTACTGTTTATTCAAAAACTTGGAGATTTATAACGCTTTTTCTCCTTCCGTATCATCCTTGCTTGTTACTTATCATGTATTTTGAGGAAAAATATCTAATCAACTATATTTCATTTTACAGGAAATGCTTCCATTGCTTCAAAAAGCCTCCAGCTCCGTCCAAAGTGATGCCCTAGGCGTTGACAAAGCGACAGTGTTGAATATTTCATCTTCAGGTGGTTCCTGCTTCTTGATGGACGAGAGACAACCAATGGAGTTTGTAAGAGCCATGGGATACAGAGTTAGCAAGGTAGATTATGCATCTAGTCTTACTTATGGTAACTGGCTAGGGACTATTGAAACATTACGTCACTCTTTTGTAGAATGTTTTTATATGGACACAGGTACACTCTCCAACTATGCTACCAGAATACCCCTGTAATTTGTGCATAGAAATCCTGTAATATTTTTATAGAATCTATAGCCAGACAACTACAGAGAAATCTTTACAGAGACAACCTGTATCAGTTACAACACCTCAATAGCCTGACTATAGATTCTGTATTAATATAACAGAATTTCCCTTCCCAAATTACACGGGTTTTCTGATAGCAGCTGAAATTATTTCTTGGTTAAATCAACAGTATTTTAAAGTTGCGTGACATAGTTAAAAGAGAAAGATAGTTCAAAGTCTGTGTCATCCTACTTCAAAAGTTTTAATGCAACTCCCAAAATTATTTTTCTGTAAAACTTAAAAAAAATCACGTTTCTGTACACTATAAAAAATGTATTGATTTATTGATTTCACAAAGAAATCCTGCCATATTACAGAGAAATCTCGCAGATGCAGGTTGTCTTTGAATGTGCTATGATTTATCTGCAGGATTTTCTTGCACAAAATACACAGAAGTTTTCTGGAAGAGTATAGCTATCAGGATTTCTTCGTTAAATCAACAGGGTAATTTTAGAATGTATACAGATTCCTGTCAGGTGATTGGTTCTTGTAGTAACTTTCTGATATTATGGAGGACATTTTTTAGTCTAATATACTATACAAATTATATACTTTCAGAATCTTGTAATTTTTATACTATATGTTACGGACAACGTGATAAACTGGGCATTACAAATAATGCCTGAAGTGAGGCGGGCATTGTAATAGATTTAATGGCATTTATTTAGTATTTATCATTTCGCCGTAAAAACGCGAGCATTATTAATGTCTGGATTTATCACATTGTCTGTAACATAATTTTAAAGGACTTTTTTGTTTAATGTTTGGAATACAACAGGGACGATACAAAGGGGAATTTTACCACAAAATATGGTTTTTAATTTGACATACATCACGACGGATACCAATTTCAGGTAATGGGTTTAGAGTCTTACGTAATTTGATATTGGAGATCAATTAAAAAGGGTTTTTGAAGGAGGTGGAGGGGGATTAATATAAAAGCGAGACACGAGAAGAGGAATATAAATCACACGAAACTCATGTGATGTAATTTGTGAATGACAATTAAGAAGTTTTCTGTTCACGATAACATTATTTGTTAGCTGTTTTTCATTCATAAAAATTCAAACGTCGCTTTTGAAAATTCTTCATTAAGGAAAAATCATTACATAATCACACAGCGATGGCATCACAAGTTACACCTAAAGCTTTTGCATTTAAGGGAAGTAAATTCCATGTTTGGATTATGAAGGCCACTCCACTCTGATTCAGGTTCGTCTCAGAAAGGTACACTTGTTTTGGAGTGATTGACTTTGAAATAGTTTCTCATACTAAATGGGGATTGACGTATGTTACCATCCTTTCCTCTAAAAACATAAAAAGAGTAAACACGAGATCCCGGATGTAATTTTTTTTGCAAAATAGATTCCGTTTTCAATACATAGTAGCAAATGCGACTATGTTACGTAAATAGTTTGAAGGTACTGGATCAAAAGGATGGGATTATGCTATATGTATTCGTTCATAGAATAGGAAAGTCTTAACTTTCAAAAAGTAAACGTTAATGAGAGTATTAATGCTTCTTTAGTTTCGTACGATTAAATATAAGTTTAACTTATATCAAAGCAGTTTTATAACACGAGGATAAAAAAAGTAATAAGAGAGAAAATTTGAAGTTTTAGAAGTATATTAAGCATATTTGTGTGTTTTTTGGACGCATGGCTCCCGTAGTTCCCTCCCTGGTACTTAAGACCATTTTTAAACATAATGGGTTGCTATCTGGGACCGTTACTGCCAAGTTATATCTTTTCAGAAAGTTAAGCTGGCCACACATAATGGTACCGAGAAAACCACTAAAGTTGGAAACCCCTGCTTTAAAATCTACATACATGAGAAAATTATTCTTTATTAACCTTGGGAGTAAAAAACTTTAAATAATATGACTTTTCTGTCATGCATTTGCTACGATTTGAAATGTTGTATGAAGTTCGCCTGCAATAACTGCTATTCCTCACTGGAAGAGATTATAGTCCAGTCAAAATAGACGAAAAAAAGGCGAAAGTTCGGAAAAATTCGCATAGAGCTGAAAATTGGTACAGACGTAGATGACATCATTATAAGTGATGTACCAAAAGTCCTCATCGATCCAATGTGTGCGATTTTTTTATAGCGGTTTTAATATCGCCTCGTTTCAACTTCGAACTCCTACGGGGAAACGGGCTGCGATCGTGGCGCCGCGCGGCGCGCGCTACTGTCTTATAGGAGTAAGTAGGAGTAAGGAGTGCCGAGGAGAGGGAGGTGGTGAAAAACAGCTCTTTTTGAGATATTTGCTTAGGGATTTGAACGAAAGTGTCCACATTTTTGCGTAAAAGCGTTTTTAAGAGTTTAGGAACGTGGGAATAATGAAAGAGTGACATTTAAGTACTTTTGTGGTGAATTTGTTATTTTTTCCGCATCGTTTCAATTCATAAAGTTTTAATAAGCTCGGCTCTAATTTATGTCCACCTTTAGGATGTCAAAGCGATGAAGATAGGGAGATCGTGAAAATAGCCTCATAAATGTCATTTATTCGAGTTCAAATTGGAAAAATATCTTCTCGTTTTCTTTCCCTTTCAAAAATTTAAGGGAAATATTTCGTAGTAAGTTTATAGAAACTGGAATTCTCAAGGGAAAACATGAGTAATTACTTTCAAAAAATTGAGTTTTAGGGAAAATGACGGCACCTTCTTTTACGTGGTATGCCGTATGGACCTAATTTTTGGTAACAATTATAAAACCATTTTTATACTGATAAAAAATAGTATTCAAAAGTTTTTTGAAGTTTTTTTGAGTGTGAATTGGCTCCTAACTATATACGTTTTTCCTTAATATTTTGGTTTAAAAATACTAGTTGAATTTTTCTATTTTAGTCAGTCAATTTTGGAAAAACTTTACATAATTTTAATGTATTTAGTAAGGTACCCAAGAATACATAATTATTTATACCCGATATTAATTCAAACTATCTTAGAAAACTACACTAACTATTTTGCTCCGCATCTAGCCGGGTTTCAAAATCAAAAATGACAAACAAACGCGGCGCACTTTAGAAGAATACTAACACCAATAAAAACAGAAGCTATATGGATATGGATCCGATTAAGAGTTGATTGACAGCTATGTCAACACGGAAGTGCCGACAGAAGTAAATTGGAATTGCCCCGACTTGGGGACCGAACGCACGGGAAGCCCTTATCTACCCCTTTCGTTTTCATGGCATGTGATTCAAATTATCGAAAATTTTCTTTGAAACAGTATGCACATTTGCAGTTAGTAGCATTGGCTGTTTCCATTCTGTGAACGTGTCTTTGATTACTTCTAGTATAGAAATGAATGATGCAATGATGGGAACGAGGCATATATTAGAGACATTTCATCTGTGGTAATTTATGTAAAATGTCACAAGTGTACACTCGAAAAAATTCTACATTTTCTCAAAAGGATTTGGCTTTACAATCATTTCAAAGGCGAATATCATCACAAGGAGGCTGTTTTCACGATCTCCCTATCTTCATCGCTTTGACATCCTAAAAGTGGACATAAATTAGGGCCGAGCTTATTAAAACTTAATGAATTGAAACGATTCGGAAAAAATAACAAATTCACCACAGAAAGTACTCAAATGTCACTCTTTCATTATTCCCACGTTCCTTAACTCTTGAAAACGCTTTTACACAAAAATGTGGACACTTTCGCTCAAATCCCTAAGCAAATATCTCAAAAAAGAGCTGTTTTTCACCATCTCCCTCTCCTCGGCACTCCTTACTCCTATGAGACAATAGCGCGCGGCGCCACTATCGCAGCCCGTTTCCCCGTAGGAGTTCGAGGTTGAAACGAGGCGATATTAAAACCGCTATAAAAAAATCGCACACATCGGATCAATGAGGACTTTTGGTACATCACTTATAATGATGTCATCTACGTCTGTACCAATTTTCAGCTCTATGCGAATTTTTCCGATGACCGAAACCTAAACTGGTTGCGATTAGTTGCGATTGGTCCAGAAAGCACGGTAGGTGCGGAGCGTGGGTGGATCTAGGTGGATATTTCGGGGAGGCCCAAAGCGCACTCGGTCCCCTCTCCGAAATGGGCGTAGCTAAACTTTTACAACCCATAGGGCAGTGGTCCTCAACCTTTTTACCACCACGGACCGGTCAACGTTTGATAATTTTACAGCGGCCCGCTGGGGGGGAGCGTTGATTGTTTACAATCTAGATTATTTTGATTTATTAATTTTAATTTAATTGTATTTAAACATGCTTTCAAAATAAAATATAGTTACACCAAAAAATAAATATAAAGTGATTTATAATTCATTTCATTCATTAATTTGGAGTATAAAACTAGGAATTTAAATTCATTTTCAATGAAATGGGCGGCCCGCGGACCGGTATCATTTGATCCAGGGACCGGCACCGGTACGCGGACCGGGGGTTGGGCCAGGGTCAGCCTGGAATCATGGACGGGCTTGTCTGGTCGAGCGCATCTTATCGGCTGTAGTTATCTACCCCACTCAATTAGTGGACAAAGGGGTCCCCCTAGGGAGACCCCCTGCGGAGAGCGAGAGAGTCCCCCTTTTGGGGGACCCCTTTGTCCACTAATTGAGTGGGGTAGATAACTACAGCCGATAAGATGCGCTCGACCAGATAAGCCCGTCCATGATTCCAGGCTGACCCTGGCCTTGGAGACCACTGCCATAGGGTGCAGCTAGAGATCGTTTCCTCGTTGATTGTCAAAACGAAAGATTTATGAGCAGGGGAACATCTTTTGTCCCCTAATTGACCTCAGCTAACCACACAAAACGACCACGCTCCTTCGGGCATTCGAGGGGAGATTAGGAGCATTGATAATATCGCCTTCCTTTTGTGTGGTTAGCTTAGGTCAATTAGCGGACCTCCTTCTCGTAAATCTTTCGTTTTGACAATCAACGAGGAAACGATCTCTAGCTGCACCCACAGAACATCCCTGCTACCCCCTTCAGAGGAGGGGAATTCTTTTGTTCGCTAATTGACCCCACCAAACAAGCGGCGGAGCCATAAAACAAACCATCATAAAAGTTTAGACGAGCCTTGATAACAGAATAGTTATCAATCCTGATTGTCGACTTAGAGCAAAATAACTAACTTGTATTCTTTGTAATGTGTCAAATTTCCTCTAGGTTTATGGTGTCGTGAAATAAAAAAAGATAGTTACTAAAAAACCATATTTGAAAGGCAGTTGGGAAATATTTTGACCACAAACACGATTGCAGAGAAACCATCTCATTCACTGCATTTTTGTTTCAGGCTGCCCTCAACATGGCGATGCGGATCATCACCCAAGAAGTTCGCGACCAGGGCATTCTGGTGGTAAACATGTGCCCTGGGTGGGTGAAGACGGACATGGGGTCGCAGGTGGCGGAACTGGAGGTGTCCGAGAGCGTCTCCGCCATCTTGAAGACCTGCGCCATGCTCAACGAGACCCACCAGGGGGCCTACATCGACCGGAACGGGAAGAACATACCCTTTTGAGAAGAACCATCACTGTACAGTACATACTTAGGACATTGCTTCAATTTTATTTATAAATGCGTGTGTGTCTCAGCTGTGGATCTATGTATTAGAATAATTTCAAACACGATGAAAGTTCAATTGTGTTCAAAGACGTTGTGGTTTTTGATGAGCTGAAGATTTTACTTTCAGTTTGCCATCGACAGTTCGTCTGGACAAATTTTGGATTTTTCGATGTTTTTATTTTATAGTTAAAGCAATAAAATTTGAAAAAAAACCCACTTTTTATGTGACTTTGGAAAGGAACAGAATAGTATTAACGAAGTTTGTAAATCTAAGTGCGCCAATGACTAAAGTTATACATAACAAATCTTGGTAAAAGAATTCTTGGCTTCTATTAATGAGTTTAGTTTAGAGAAGTTTTTTAAAAATATTCCCCCCATAAAAAATAAATCTAAAATTTAATTAAAAGCTTTAAAACTGGAGGTGCTGGGGATCGAACCCAGGGCCTTTCACATGCAAAGCGAACGACACAAAGCCATTTGTTTTGTATCCCATTTTAACCTGAATGTATTAAATATATATTCATGAGTGTTTAAACAGGTGTTGTGGAATCATTCCACTTCTCCGTTCTAGTTTTACTCAACTCTTACAACAAAATTATGTCTTCTTATAATTCTTTTATATGAGAAGAAAAACTATAAAAAATTAACATCACAATAATCATCGACTGTCTCAAAATGTCACAATCGGGAATATTTTATTGTCGTGGAATTTAATGACGAAAGGCCTTTAACAGAAAGTAATGTGTTAAAGTCTGGTAATGTGTTACGAAACACTTGTTCAAATAAAGAAAATTTCATATTTTAAGCATAAATAATAGAGAGTAACTGAAGTAAGTCATGCATAAACCGTTATACACATCAAAATGAATTATAATAACAATACCGATTTCTTATACAGGGTGTTTCAAAAGTCCGTTTCGCGGCTTTTATTTGGAACCAACGTTTCCTAGGGTCACGAAAGTAAGGTAAAAGACCCTGGAGAATCAGCACCCCTAGCGGCAAAATAAAAAAGTTAAAAAATAGTTTGAAAACTATAGGGGATAGAGCAAAATCCTCAGTAAGAGTATTGTTGCCAACGTTACGAAGAACTCACTGAAAAAAAAATTATGAAAATATCGTGAATATTCGCTGAGATATTTGCATGTGAAAATAGCACTTTTTGAGACTTCAAAAAAGAAAAAGTTAGTAAATTTGCAAATTTTTTAGTCTTATTGTGTAGTTTTGTGTTTTTTTAGTTGAATGAAGACAGAGTTTAATAATAAAATAAAAATACAGATGTCCGTGGAAAAAATCTTATTAAATTCTTTGAGGACTGCTCTTTAACTGTATTAAACGGTAGAACTGAGGGGGATTTGAGGGGTGGTTTTACTTTCGTTAGCAATATTGGTTCCAGTGTAATTGACTTAACTGCTGTATCAAATTCTATTTTGGGAAACATTGCCGATTTCAAAATTCTGGATTGGGTTGAGTCAGATCACTTACCCATATCAATTGCAATAAAATTAAGTACTGAAGTTAAGGGTACACAGAGTGTAGGGAAAAACCGGAGGGAAGTAAAATTAAAATGGAAACCTGAACAACGGAATAAATTCTGCGAAGAGATTACAAACAATTTTAGTTTTCAATTTGATCCCCACCTTACAACTGATGAGTTGGTTGGACTCCTGGAGGAATCTATAAACAATTCGGCAAAAGCTGCTGACATGCAACTGGTGAAATTTGCACCCGATACTAAAATAACCCATAATCCGTGGTTCAATACTGATTGTAAAAGACTAAAAAGAGAGACCAGAAAAGCATATAAATATTATTCTCAACATAATTCTGTAGTGAACAGGAATTACTTCGTCAAACTACGCAACCAATACAAAAATCTAATTCGTAATAAAAAAAGGAGTACTTTAATAATCTAAACCAGACCCTTATTAATTCAAAGGACCCTAAAGAATTTTGGAATGCAATCAAAAAGTTTCGTGGTAAACCAGTAATTTCTGTCGACATCCCTCCTGAATCATGGTATTCGCACTTCTCTAACCTAATGAGTGTTCCCGATTTTAGGGTTAACGAATTACACTTTAATAACACCTCAGACCCAATTCTCGATTCATCTATAAGCATGCATGAACTTAACATTCATATTAAGAAACTAAAAAATAACAAAGCGCCTGGACATGACGGAATATCTAACGAATTTATTAAAAATATCCCTTCAGGAACTAAAGTGATACTTTTAAACATTTTCAATAAAGTTTTGAGCGAGCAATCTTACCCTAAATCATGGGCAAATATGATTATTAATCCGATTTACAAAAATGGAGCAAGCAATCTACCTTCAAATTACCGAGCTATTTCACTCATCCCATGTCTGGGTAAACTCTTAACTTCGATCCTCAACTCACGCTTAAAGGAATGGACCATCTCTCATGATATCATTTCTGACTTTCAGGCGGGATTTAGATCGGGTTACAGTTGTCTTGATCATATTTTCACTCTTAATGCACTAGTTAATATACTACTTCAAAAGAAAAGACGTAAACTATATTGTTTATTTATTGACCTTTCGAGAGCTTTTGATTCTGTCAACCATAGTCTGTTATGGAATAAACTTTCTAGTATAGGAATCAGTAATAAATTCATCAGAACTATAAAGGACATGTATGAGAAGTCAAGCGCGAGTGTTAGATTTAACTCTCAACTTTCACAATCATTTAAGGTCAAAACGGGAGTATTGCAGGGTGAGACTCTAAGTCCAAATCTTTTCTCGATATACATCAATGATGTTGTTGGGTTGCTTGAGAGATCAGGCCTTCCGCCAATCTGCATAGGTGAGAATGATCCGGTGCATATTTTGCTTTACGCCGATGACATGATAATTCTGGCTGACACGGTAGTGAATTTACAAAAAAAGATTAATTTAGTGTTTGAGTTCTTTGAAAGTATCCTTCTCTCAATTAACATGAAAAAAACTAAAGTACTGATATTTCGCAAGGGTGGGAAAGTTAGTAAAAAAGATAAATGGTATTGGAAAGGACAGAAAATCGAAGTCTGCAATAGCTATACATATCTTGGTGTTCCTTTTTCTACAACTGGCTCCTTTTCATGTGCTACTGATTATTTTATTAATAAAGCTATGACCGCCTTAAATTCTCTAATACCCATATTATGCCGAAGTAAATGTGATTCCCTTAATATCAGGTTGAAACTTTTTGAATCTCTAGTAAAGTCAGTTTTGCTATATGCTTCTCCAATATGGAGTATAGCGTACTTGGACAAATTAGAACGTGTTCAACTTGCATTCATAAAAAGGATATATAAACTTGAACCGAAACACACCGGGTTATGTAATAAGACGGGAAACCGGTATTTTTCCTATAAAAATAACCGCAATCAAGTCTATAATTTTATTTTGGCAAAAATTACTAAAAATGAACGAGGAGAGATTAATGAAAAAATTTTATATAAAATTGGCTAAAAACAGCGACAATACTAATAACCCTTATAACTGGGTCTCGCAACTGAGGCATATTCTTAACACCTATGGCTTTTCTGGTCTTTTTTATAGCCCTGTAAACATAATTTCAGGATCTATACCAAATATAATTGAGAGAATAGCAAGCAATCAATTGCAGGAAGACTACAATAAAATTATAAGTTCAACTAATTTTTCACATTACAAGTATTTTTCATTGGATTTTCTTCCATCCCTATATTTTAAAATGAATCTCAACATCTCTATTGAGAGAACTATCTTTCAAATTAAAGCTAGTATGACTGTGAGAGACATAAATAATAAACCTTTATTTTATCCAAACAATCAAGTTTGCTCATTCTGCAACCGCGGGGAAAATCAGGATGTATATCACCTATTTAGTACCTGCCCAACTTTCTTATACTACAGACAAAAATATCTCCTTAGGTATGTTGGCGGGGGAAATTTTTCTCAAACTAACTTTCCCAAATGGTTTGACATAAAATCATCAGAAAAGCGTTTTAACCTTGATTTATTTCATTTTATTAAGGCAGTTCAATATTTTGTTCAAGAAATTGATTAACTTACTCTCTGTTCATTCTCAATTAATATATTTAGGTATTTAAATTTGTATGTGTGTATATTGTATACATGTATATTTTCTGTATGTGTGTGTTTCTCTTTCTTCTTAATAGCTTCTTTTGTTGTGTAACAATTATTAGAAAATTTGTCTTCCAAATTATTTGTATCTAATATAATTCTATTGATGGATAATATATATTTATTGTAGCTATATGAATGTATGTAGTTTTGGTGCATAGGCCAGTGGCCTTTACTTCCAATAAAATTTATTTATTTATTTATTATTTATTTAATAATAAAATAAAAAGTTTTCAAATTTACGAACTTTTTCTTTTTTGAGGCCTAAAAAAGTGCTATTTTCATATGCTAATATCTCCGGAATATTCACGATATTTTCATGAAATTTTTTTCAGTGAGTTCTTCGTAACGTTGGCGACAATATATCGCTGAAGTTTTTGCTCTATCTCCTTTAGTTTTTAAATTAATTTTTCTAACTTTTTTATTTCGCCACTAGGGGCGCTGTAAGTCATCTCAATGGATTCTCTAGGGTCATTTACCTACGGGTAGACCTTACTTCCATGACCCAAGGAGACGTTGGTTCCAAATAAAAGCCGCGAAACATACTTTTGAAACACCCTGTATAAGGAACTCTTGATATAATAACTGTGATCAGTTGAAGAACTCCTGTCAGAGTAATACAATTTTTCAAACAATAAAGAAAAAACATAAAGAAAGAATCGGATGGAAAAATTTAAAATGTGTTTTTAAATTTTAGGAATGCATAGTATAATTATAAAATAAAGTATGATTTAAAAATGTAATTTTGTGGTATAACATAATATTGCTCCGAAAAAAGTTTTGCAGAAGTCGTAATTATGTTTAGATTTATGGTTATAAGGGTTTTAGATTAAAACGAATGGGGAATGTATTTTTCTATAACAAAAGAGTGGAATTTGAATTTATATTTACTGAGAGATGAAAGTGCTCTCTTAACTCTGCTTCTACTTATAAATGTATCTCCAACATTTTGACATCATTCCCTGCATCTTTTTTAAAATAAAAGAGAAGGTATTGGCATTCATACATGAAACATCCAGATGCCTAAATGATAAAGGCTATTAAATGATACCACCATAAATGATAAAAAAATAAAGGATTTATTCATTCATTTTGAATTTGATAAAGAGCTACACACACAGGTTAATAATAGAACTTTAATAGAATGAACAGGTTTGAGACATTTACGACCCAAATACACACACAGGTTGGAGAATGGAAGTCGGAAGCGTGTTCATAACAGGAGCAAATCGAGGCATAGGGTTGGAATTGGTAAGGCAAATAGTTAAGCTACCAAAGCCTCCTAAATATGTCTTTGCAACCTACAGAAACAGGGATGCTGCTTCGGTAAGAAATTCCATTTAATCATTTAATGTTACACGAGGAACAAGAAGATAGTTCCTATGATAATGAAATAATAATAACTACATCCAATAATAAGGTAAAATAAATAAGGCAGGTATATTATTTTATGTTATTTGAATTGGTATAATATTAATTTCCTTTGTAATAGAAGGAAAGGATAGTAAGAGAATGTCTTAAAATGTATTTTAGGTCAAAAAAATGTTTTCGAAGGATTTAGCACGAGTTTAATCTTCATAAACTGCGAATTAATAGGCAGTGCTCAAAATTTGTATAGCTTTAGAAAAAACATTAATTCAATCAATAAGTATTTTAAAGGTTTTTTTTCTTTTT
This sequence comes from Tetragnatha versicolor, assembly GCA_024610705.1. NCBI lineage: Eukaryota > Metazoa > Arthropoda > Arachnida > Araneae > Tetragnathidae > Tetragnatha > Tetragnatha versicolor. The sequence continues at coordinate 20,566,284 of JANDEH010000011.1, read as the reverse complement.
CCCAGGAACTCTTTGTTTTAAGAGACACTTCGAAAGGGTCCAAGATTATATTAATCCAAATGGGTATGGAGATTCCACACATACTTATATAACTCTTATTTACTTCTAACGATATTTATACGGAATTTACATTCATTTCAATCATTCAAAGCTTAATTTTACCTTAAATTTAACTTCTCTCTTATACAATCAAGATATACTAAATTTTTTTCTCTTGTATTTATATTTTTGTAGTGTATATTGCGATCATACATTGATAGTAAATAAGACCTTTGGCGTTGTGATAGCAAACAACGCAAGGAGTTTTAGAGTTAAGGTCAACCCCAGTCTTAAGATAAAGATAAATATCTATTTAAAAACTACGCCAATGTCATATTATCTTGGTATAATTTTGACACTCTCTTGATATTTTTGCGTTATCACTTTATGTAAGAAGTGGGTACCCTTTCACGATAATACCGTAATCAGTTTAGTGTACTTAAAATTAAAAATAATAATTTACATTACATGATATTTTCCATAAACTTAAGAATAGTGCTAAAAACAACATCTCTTATGGAAAAGGGATTTTTCTAATGGTTGTTTCTTATTGTTTCCATGTCTTCCAAATACAGTAGTATCCTCCATTTGCCTGGAGGACAGCAGTATAAGAGCATGAAAAATACTAGTGAGCCAGGGAAATTCCAAATATACAAACTCTTTCCAATTATTAGGTCTTGAAATACTGGGTGATATTCAAATGTATATTTCATTAACTTTTTAGATAAGTTTTTTGTAACCATAATACTTCCCACAAAGAAACAGGGAAACTATATCAGCTGTGAAGAAGATATGTTTTTAATCGGCGTTAAAAAGTAATGTTTAACAGCAGTAACCAATAATTTAATTGCATTTAATGATAGGTATATATTAGAGAAATGCAGGGAACAACTTTTTCCAAACAGGTATACACGAGTTTTCATGAACAGCAAACATATATTTAGAAATTTTAAAATATATTTTAATATATGTTTTTATTTAAGTCCACAAGCCGGAATATACGGTTATGAGAACAGGTATAGAACTAAAGTAACAAAATACAATAATAGAATAATGCTTCAATTTTTCATATTCAAAAATATATTGCTACTATTAATTGGAATTTTGAATACAAAACGAAATCTCGGTTTTATAGATATAACCAAAGCAGACAAAATCGTTGCTGCTAGGAAAATAGTCGAAGACCAAGTTGGTGATACTGGACTCAACCTGCTCATCAACAATGCAGGAGTACTGGAGATGCAAGGTTTCCACAGCATAACAGAAGAAAACATGCATTTCCATTTTGACACGAACACCGTGGGACCGATTTTAGTTCTTAAGGTTTGTTATAGACGAGATTAGTGATGACGTTTTTTGTTTTGTTTGGAAACGTTGATTCGATCCGTGATTGACATACGGATCCGTACTGTCCGTACAGTTCACGGAACCAATCACAGACTGAATTTACGTTTCCAAACAAAACAAAAAACGTCACACTAATCTCGTCTATTGATCTCAACATTAAATGTAAAAATGTTTTTCTACTTTTAAAGGGGACAATGAGGTCAACCATTCATCATGGTATATACCAGCAAGACATTTTATTAAGTCCGTAATATGCCATGCATGCAATTGAAATGTTACAACTGCGATTTTTTAAAACAAATTTCTCTGCAAAAATTTTATAGTTTCGATATTGTTACTAACAGAGTTATCACATATGTTTGCAACTACCATTTTGTTAACATCTAATTTCATATATGGCCTAGAAGAAACTTTAAAAGTGTAATGAAATTTTCTTGAATTTCATCAAGTCTACATCATGTGAATTATACTTTTTTACAGGGCTCGATTTCAGTCGGAATTGTCCGGAACGCCGTTCCATTAAAACCCTGTTTTTAGGGTCAAATTTCCAAAATTTTTCTGGAGGTGGACCCCCAGACCCCCCTTTTTGTATTTAGAACTCAATCAATCACATTTATCTTCAGATTAAGTTTATAAAAGGGCGAATCTTACTAAAAATATAAAAAACACTAAACCTGTAAATATGCGTAAAAAGGGTTTAGAAAGAAATTCGAGTTTCTTCCCTCCCCCTGTGTAAAAATTTAACTTGGGGCCTGATAGTGATTTAATTTTCTTAAAGGATATTTGGACCCCTTCCGAACTAAATTTTACATACGCCACTGTGATCCTAGATGAGTTAAAAAACAATTTTATATTACTATTTAAAACTTATTTTCAACGATTCACTTGTGCGTATGCATTTTAATGCATTAAATGCATTTTTATCTTTTTTGCAAATAACAATAATTTTGTGATTTAATATTAAGGTTATTACTTAATTGTGTTCTTTTAAAACATAATTGTGAACCCCAATTTGAACTACCCACACAATCCACTCCTGGTGTTGATTCTTTTTTTATTTGAATCAGATTTGCCTGATTGCTGGTTATTCCTTAAACTGGCAAAATATACAACACTATTGGTTCATTGATGATAAACCGTCCCGCCTTCTACAAGAAGCGCCCTGTTGGAAAAAAAAGTACAAAGCACTGTAAAAAAGGTGTTTTAACAAAAAAATTGCCTAATAGTTCACCGTTTTATACAATAATTAAGTTAGAAAATTCTTCCTAATCTAGTACACGACATTTGAATTTATTTTTTAAATTTAAAAATAAATGCTTAAAGTTTTGTACCAAAAAGTATTCTTTTTTTTCAGTTTTGAGACCAATAATTTTACCGATCCGGTACCTTTTTTTAGAAATCGAACCCTGCATTTTTAATTCGAAAAGAATTAATAAAAATTGAAAAATTAGGTTTGAAATATAACTTATAATATAACTATTCTATTTTGACTAGTGATATAGTTAACAGTTATATTTTTCGGTTTGCGCAGTTTACCAAGGGTCCAGGTGTCTAGAGACTATTTCCCTCCTCTTCAGATACATGGCAAAATTGTGGAGGTGGCAATAGATAGTGGCAGCATCTATCATATCTCATGAGTCAGAAGTCAGACTCCTGCCATTTATGGGCCTCACTTTCTCAGGAGCCGCACCCCCTTTGCCTTGAATCCTTACCTTATGGAATCTTGGGTATTCCAAGTGGCACACGACTACAACAGCAAACAACAACCGAAAAATATAACTGTTTATCCAAAAACCGTTTTTATCCAAAAACCGTTTTTATTCATTTTATATTCCTTGTAGTTACCTATTATGGTCTTGCATGAGAAAGCATATCTATAATCAATTGTTTCTTTTTTATAGGAAATGCTTCCACTGCTTCAAAAAGCTTCCAACTCCGGGCAAAGTGAAGCTCTAGGGGTTGAAAAAGCGACGGTTCTGAACATTACATCATCAGGTGGTTCCTGCTACTTGATGGACCAGAGGCAACCCAAAGAGTTTATAAGAGCCATGGGATACAGCGTTAGCAAGGTAAGCATCGGGACTTGCTTATGATAACTAGCCAGGGACTATATAAAAATTACGTTATTCATGTAGGGTAGAGTGCAGGGGCTGATCCAGGTTTGAGTTCTGGGGGAGCACAAAGGTTTTTGAAACATTTTTGTTTCAAAAGAATACTGAATAGTAATATACATTTTTGCCATAAAGCTACATATTTATTTATCCATATTTCTAAGCTTCAAAGTTGCGTTTCATTCAGAAATTATCTTTAGATGCCATTTTATTCCAAAGAAAATTTTTCATAGAATCGATATTTTCGCCATTTTCGTTACAACTTTCCTATACTCAAGCGTTACCAGATGTTAAAAATCCTGTAAATTCCTTTTAAAAGTTTAAAAAAAGCTAGTTTTAAACTCTATTTAAAGACCATACAGAAAAGGAGTTGGCAACTTTTTTGGCATCAAACCTTCTCATTCTCATTCATTCATTGCATTTTTGTTTCAGGCTGCCCTCAACATGGCGATGCGGATCATCACCCAAGAAGTTCGCGACCAGGGCATTCTGGTGGTAAACATGTGCCCTGGGTGGGTGAAGACGGACATGGGGTCGCAGGTGGCGGAACTGGAGGTGTCCGAGAGCGTCTCCGCCATCTTGAAGACCTGCGCCATGCTCAACGAGACCCACCAGGGGGCCTACATCGACCGGAACGGGAAGAACATACCCTTTTGAGAAGAACCGCACGCAACTGTACATACTTAGGACATTGCTTCAATTTTATTGATAAATGCGTGTGTGTTTTGGCTATGCATAAGAATAACGATGGAAGTTTAATTGTGTTCAAAGACGTTGTGGTTTTTGATGAGCTGAAGATTATACTCTTAGTTCACTATCGATTTAAACACTTTTTTAAGGGAACACTGTAAAAGAACATTGTAATATATTTTAAAAGAGTTTGGTGCCAATGACCATATTTAGTATTTATACTATATCTCTCTATATTAAAAAAAAGTAACAGTCGCCGCCGCCGCCGCTGCCGCCGCCGCCGCCGCCGCCGCTGTTTCAGAAAATGTTATTTTTGAACACTTTGAACTATCACTACGCAGAAACTATTTGAAGGAATATTATGAAATTTTGACCATTGGTAGACAAATGTATGAGGATCATTTTGGTTCCAAATCCTAATTAATATGATAATTAGTTCTGGAGTTATTTATTGTCAAAGTCGAAAATTATTTTTTTCTGCTGCGAGTTCGCCCCCAGCCAAATCTGTTTACAGCAGAAGCATGATTTTTTGCAGACACATACTCTTAGGTATGAAGTTGTGCACCTCGTCGCCCTTTTTTCGAATTTCGAATTATTTTTGGAGTAATTAAATTCTAAAGTTTCGAAATTTTTCACCCCTTTTCAGTTTTTTCGTTATAAAAGAAAAACTAATCACAGTAGAACTATGATATTTTAAACACGCATGCAATTAATTTTTATTCAAAGATTGGCGTTTCGCTTTTTTAAAAATTCGAATTAGTTTTAGAATTATTAAGATTCAAAGTTTCAATTTTTTCTTCTCTTTCCGGTCTTTCACTAGGGAAACAGCTTATTTTTATGAGTTTTATTTCTTTAATTTCCGACGATTCACTAGATGTTTACGTGCATATTAAAAATTTAAAGTTTCTTAAAGGCTTGTTTTTACTCTAAGTTGGTTGATGATAATTGGTAGACTTGCTTGATATTTTTTTAAAAACATTTCTATTCAATAATTGAAGAAAGAAGAATTGAAGTTAAGAGATGAATATTTTAGAAACAGTTTTATTTTGATATCTTTGAGGGAATGAATGATTCAAATTTAATCATTGATAAACTAGAGAGATGAGTAGCTTCGGTATCAAAGGAGCATTAACTAAGCCGACGAGCCTGGACTGTTGAGATGAAACAAGCGAGCTCTGCTCGCTAAGATCGCGAAGCGATCTTCATAGAACTGCGAAGCAGTTCCGGGGGTTGGTGAGCGATAGCGAGCAGGGGGCAGAGCCCCCTAGTGATTAATAAATATAATATTTGTTCAAAGACTTATTTACCAGAAAGATTTTTTCAGAAAAGAATTTATTAACATGCTTACAGTTGATTTACTAATGTCATTATTCAGTCACTTAACCTGTGGTTAGCCATCGATTAAAGAAGGATTCCACCAATCAGAGACAGCAAAACGCACCTTTTCTCTCTTTAGTTGCTTGTTAACCACTGGTTAAGTGGCAGTGAATAATGTCATTAGATCCTATTAAAAGCATTCTATTATTATATTATTGAGTTTGCCTTTCAGTTTTTTTTTAAATATTCTCCCATAAAAATAACTTAAAAATTTAATTAAAACTTTAAAAATGGAGGTGCTGGGGATCGAACCCAGGGCCTTTCACATGCAAAGCGAACGCTCTACCACTGAGCTACACCCCCACATAAAACCACAATTAATTTATCCCATTACAATCTGAATACGTTTATGAGTATTTAAACAGGTGTTAGTTGAATTCTGAATCATTCTTCTTTTCCGCTCTAGTTTTACTATCCACTCTTATACTTACAAAATTATGCGCTTTCATTATGCTTTCTTGAGAAGAAAATTAAGAAAAGCTCTTTAACATATTACTCTTATAACATATTAATAACAGAGCATATATTATACTCTGGTAATATGTTACGAAACATTGGTTCAAAATAAGAAAATTAAGATTTTAAACATGAATAATAGATAGTAACACGACTAGTCATGCATAAACCATCCATCATACACATCAAAATAAATTATTGACGTAATATACCAGATTTCTCACATAAGGAACTGTGATCAGTTGAAGAACTTCTGCAAAATAATTTTTCGAACAATATCGAAAAAATAAACAGAAAGAAAAGAAACTTACAAGAAGGAGAAATATTCCACTTTGTGATTCGGAGGTAGAAATTGCATCACAACTGAAAAATCACATCTTCACCCACCAAAAAATAGGTAATGTGATACAAAAGCGGTCCCCGTATTGAACAGTTTTGAAGTCTTCCAAAACTAATCTTTCAGTAGAACAATGCTATGAGGACTGAGGTAGCTTTAAAATTTATTCGATGGCAACAGCTAGCTGTCTTTTTGCACACAACATCTGGGAATTTTATTAACGGCTGATTATTTCATTAGTTGTTTTGAATACAAATAAATAAAAAAATGTCCATGTTCCATTATTTAAATGTTTCCATTCCATTTTCAGTTTTGAAAATCGTTTGATAAGTTGAGTAGGTAATTAAAAATTTAGTGTTTTGTTAATTTTTTTAACTTTGTAAATATATATAAATACCAATAATACCAAGACCCTCTATATACATGGCCACCCAACTCCGGATGATGACGTCAAACGTGAGTGAAAATTGCCATGTTAAGTCTATGGAGTGACGTCAAAGATGAGTGAAAGTTATGACGTTGCACAGCCGAGTTGGGAGGCCTTTATATAGAGGGTCTTGATAATACACACACAAATATTTTTATTTCATCACTCACCAATAACTTTAAAAAAATGTAATTCAGTATTAATAATATATCACGTTTAATCCACTAATTATTTAGGAAAAGTAAGCTTCTTTTTTTGCAAGAAATCAAGTTAAATAGGCAAAGTCCAAAACGGATTAATTAAAAATATCTCTCATATAAATAAAAAAAAAGGATCAAACAGCCATTCAATAAATTAAGTCTTATACACTGTAAGAAAAAAAGAGATTAGACAAATTACAAGGATAAATGAATAATTTTAATGAAAAATTCTACTAAACCAATAGAATGTTTTAAAAGGTGGGCCCACAGAGAAAAGAGCTTAACAGAGTGTTCATCACCATAGACGCTAATGGTAACTTTTTTAACAGGGCTTTTCCCATTGAAAAACCTTAGGCCAAACGGACCCGCCACCTTTAATACCACGTCGTTCCTGCTAATTCTGTCATTCACCCACTGAAGCCTGAAGCTGTCACTCAAACCCCAAATCGCCTATAATCAGAGTAAAAATCAAACCAAATACATTTTGCGTTCTCTGATTGGCTGCTAGTGAACGGAATTATAATCTGCGAGCTGAGTTAAATTAATTACCTAAGGAGGAAAACGGCCGTTTGGCATCTCTGTTAAGCTCTATACTCTGTGGGAGGGTCTAGTGAAGTAAAAAAAATATTCTTTTTTAAGGCTGAAAATTTTTCAATAAATACTTATAAAATTATAGTAGATGGAATAAGATAATTGATATACACGCAAATAGCGAAATAATACGTGCATAAAAATATTAAGATTGATTCAAACCTTAACCATTTTTTTCACAATCCGCAAATTACAGTTCGTTTATGTAATGTTCTAATGTTATACTTTTAGGTCTTGGACCACGGGTCTCAAGAAATATGCCAAATTGGCCCTAGCCTAGGGGAATAAAAGTTTGAAGACCTCTTCTTACTCCAATACATCAAATTTAAGAATTAAGGATTTAAAACGATTGGGAATATATTTTGCTCTTAGTTACAAAAGGAGTTAAATTTGAATACAGATTTACTAAAAGATGGGAAAGTGCCTAATGCTATTTATATATGTAATGTGGACTTTAAAAAGTATCTCAAACATTTTGACATTCACTACACCGATCTTTTTTTAATAAAAGAATGGGTGTTTGCATCCATCCATATCTCATCATGATACCCAAATGATAAAGGCTATACGATACCACCTAACCAAATGATAATAAAGGATTTATTCATTCATTTTGAATTTGATAAAGAGCTACACACAGAGAGAAGAATGGAAGTCGGAAGCGTGTTCATAACAGGAGCAAACCGAGGTATAGGGTTGGAATTGGTAAGGCAAATAGTTAAGCTACCAAAGCCTCCTAAATATGTCTTTGCAACCTACAGAAACAGGGATGCTGCTTTGGTAAGAAATTCCATTTGATCATTTAACGTTAAACGAGAAACCAATAAGATATTTTTGAAAACTAGATGTTATAGTTACCGACAGAAGAAACATCAAACGTGAAGAGTTTGATTAAGAAAAAGGGCCTAGGTACTTAGATATAGTTCGGAATATTTAAAGGGGTTGAATTTTTATGCTAAGTATCAGAGAAAAAAATACCAAAATGTTTATCAATATATATGTCAGTATGATTATAATTCTTAATAAAATACGTAATAAACTATCTAATGCAGGAACTTAAAGAAGTTAGAGACTCATCTAAAGAATGTCAAGTGATTATGATAAAAATGGGTGAGTACATTTTTTAAGTCTCGATTTTCACTTTCGGTGTATTAAATACTTTTTAAATGATATTATATTACCATTCTCCACTTTAAGTAACCCGCTAGAAGTTTAAATTATCTTGGTTTTCAATAAAAAAAATATTCACATACTCACAATGTTAGTCCTTGTCCTTTCTAAAAATGAGATTCTGAAAACTAAATGCAGTGCAACCTGAATAACTTATTCAGAATTTTATTTGCAGGCCTCTTAAGTTTCTTAAAAAATTAATTTTATTTTTAATTGGAAGTTTTGGATACTTACAACTTTTTCGTGTAGTGTCTTCGGGTTTGAATCATGCAAGCTGCATTTTACTATATGATTCTCATTCTCACTTATTTTCCGATTTCTTTTTAAAGCTGTTCTCTTCTTTAGATGTTAGAAATAAAGAACAAGTCGAAGCAGCAAGAAAAATTGTCGGAGATATGGTGGGAGACGATGGCTTAAACCTGCTAATCAACAATGCGGGAGCTCTAAAGATGGAAGGATATTTCCCTGACATCTCGGATGAAAACTTACTTTTTCACTTCACCACTAACACATTGGGTCCCGTGGCAGTAGTAAGGGTAATGAATCTTGCATGATTATAATAATGGAATTAATTAATCGAAACAGACTTAGTTAGATAAAGAATGAAATTCATAGGTGCCATACTTTAACACTCGGTAAAGATATTTTTCTCTAATAAGAATTCATAATGAAAAAGGGTTAATAAGTCTTAATCACAATATCCAAAGCATGAAGTAATAAACTTTGGAGCTACAACTATCATTATCAATTATTTTAATCCTCTCACATGACCTTTAATTAGCAAAGATTTTTTTTCTGAAAAGTTTCTTGTAATAAATAAATGGTGTCGCGAAAAATCCAGTCAATGCAAAAACCGTTAAAAAAATATAAAATCTCATAGATTTACATATGTAATAAATTTGTTTTTTATTGAACGGTTTTTGCTGACCGATTTTTGCATTGACCGGATTTTTTGTATATCCGAAATAAATAAAATGCTAGTTTACCTTCTTATGCTTATAGTGCTATCTAATATATCCAATACTAGGCTTCCTAAATAAAACATTTACAATCAATGCTTTATTTTAGGAGATGCTTCCTCTACTGCAAAAAGCTGCTTCCTGCCAAACGTCAGGTTTCAGCGTATCCAGAGCGGCAGTTTTGAACATTTCAACTTCAGGGGGATCCTGTTTTTTAATGGATGATAGACAACCTCAAGAATGGCTAAATTCATTGGGATATCGAGTCAGCAAAGTCAGTGGTTTTTAGATTTTGTGCATTTTCATACTATCAAAATACACTGTTGACAAATTAAGCAAACTACTTAATAACATTCTAAATTGATTTTTGGGGATATCTTGTGAACTTTCTTAACTTTAAACCATTGATTCTAATCATTGGCTTTGAAATATTTTTCAATGCTATTTTGCTATTCTGAGACACACTTTACCTTTTTAATATAATTCATATTTTTAAAAAACAACAATTTCATTTTTAAACGGATTTGATTTTGTATACTTTAACTTCAATGATAAAGGAAATCTTTCCACAGGGCATTAGGTTCAACTATAATTTATCATAACATAAGGCCTTCATTTTAATTATTTTAAACAAGAAACCATACTTAATGTAAACAATGACAATAACTTGAACTACTTTTTCAGCAAAGGAAAACTGCATTTCCTTAATTGGTTTAACATTTCAGGCAGCACTTAACATGGCCATGCGAGTAATTACACTACAGGTGAAGGACCAGGGCATTTTGGTGGTAAATATGTGCCCAGGTTGGGTGAAGACCGAGATAGGTCTGGGGGACTTGGCACCTCTGGAAGTTTCAGAAAGTGTGTCAGACATCATAAAGACATGTGCCATGCTCAATGAGACTCATCAAGGAGGATTTATCAACAGAAATGGATATCCTATACCTTTTTGAAGAAAATTATGAATGATATAACAGCTGGTGATTTCCAAAGTAATTTGAGTCTTATCAATAAATGTTGTATGTTACTGTATATAATACTGTTATCAAGAATCACTAGTTACCTTTGTTATTTGCATTTTTTTAAAGTTACTGTTTTCTATTGCCGCATCACCCATTGTTTGAAAAATAACATCTTTAGAAGAGAAGTAACAAGTTATGTAGTTTGAAAAGGTTTAGGTTCTTTTATTTACCTTTTAATGTATAATTTACTGTAAATAGCTTAGTTTTACATTTTAAATTGAATAAAATTGTATAAAAATCTTCCTTCACAAATTCTCCTAATCAATTTCTCACTACCACCTAACCCTTTATCTTCTACCTCCGATAAAAAGTTTGAAGACTTCACCACTAGATAAGTAGATTTTATCTATTTCTAATCCCAATCTCACGCTATCAGGGACAACTGTATAAAAAAGGGGGAAAATGTAGAAAACTGAAATAAAAATGCGATTCCATAGCAGAAGCAATTGACTTCCATCCACTCAAAAGGTCAAAGTCCACATTTAAAGTTGTGGATTGTTTACTTGCACAACACATGCCACTAAATAAAATAAAAATTTTGACCAATAGTGAATGAGAATGGATGTATTCTTAAAATGATAATTTGCAAACACATTTTGTAATTAAACTAACATTTGATAGAATGTTGGAACTTACCTTTAGAGGTATCAAACAGTTTTTATAATTAGGTTTAAAAATTGAATGAAGTTATACTGCTTATCCTCCAGTAACTAAAAGCAGTAGAAAAACCAGTAATATTTTGATGAAATGGCAATGGTAAAACTGAGTTTAAACATTGCAAATAAATTATTGATGACTAAACTATCTTTGGAAATGTAAAATTTTAATATATCTTTTCATAATTAACTAAATCATAACAATTATCTTATCTTATGAAATCACACTTTTAAATTGTAGTAACAAGTTAGATCAACAAAAACTCCTCATATTCTAGGTAACCCTAACAAAATTTTAACATACAGTAAACCTATTTATCCAACTTTCAGTTAAAAGCAAAATATGAGGACACAAAGAAATAAAGTAATGAAATTTATTTACAAAATATACCACATGGATTTTATTCTCCATCACTTTCAATTTCATCTAAAGACTGTTGTTCCATCTTCTTCCTTTTAAAGGATTTTTTCTTTTCCATATAGTCTTTGTCCTCTTCAATTAAAGCTAAAGAAGCTTTCTCAATAGCTCGTTTGCGAATTTTTCGCTTAGCACATGGCTCAGGAAATAATTTGTCACCTAAACTTATTCCATTTTTGTAGTCTTCAAACCTGAAACAAAATGTATTTCAAAATTAATTCACTATTTAAAAGTGTGCCTTTAAGAAGAATATAGCAGAAATATGATTGTCAGAACATCTTTTACCCTTTAATCTTAATCAAAAATTAAGAAGTGCTAAATTGATTTAAAAAATACACGCTCCTAAATATATTTTAAACTCAAAATAATTTTAATATATTTTTTTTATTTTGTAATAAATAAAGCTTCCCAATAAATCTGAATGATTCTTTTTTCTACATTTATATTGATGAGATTATAACTTTACATACTTTAAAAGATTATTGCTCTAAGAAGTACAGTAAAGCAGGGGTGGAAAATCCAAAATTGATTTTTGTATCAGCTTTAGGGCAGTTTTGTATCAAGTCAAAATGCATTTTTGTATCAGCTTTTAGTGATTTTGTATCAAGGCAAATTTCATTTCCGTATCAGTTTACAGTGAATCTGCATAAAGCTAATCTAATAGTTAGGTTTTATATCAGGGGTCGGCAAGTAATTTTACTTGGGGTCCAAATAATTTTGAAAATTTTCATTGCGGTCCGGAGAAAAAATATGTTACTCTTCTCTCTTCACTTAAAAAATTATCATCTTTAAATACTATGTTTCTACAAAGATGTATTTGAGTACGCTACTTGCTTAATAATAATATTGTTAAAATTATTATTAGAAGTTTTTACATTAAAATTGAGGGTCTGGGGGTTTCCCCCTAGAAATTTTTCGAAATTTGACCCTTATAAAGCAGGTCAAACTCATTTTTGTAGTGTAAAAATACGTATTAACGGTTTTCAAAATGTTTTGGCGGTCCGGGGAAAAACCTCACGCGGTCCGGATGCGGACCGCAGTCCGCCAGTTGCCGACCCCTGTTTTATATAATGCATCAGGGTTCACACAAATTTTCAGAAATCAAAATCAAGGAGTATTCCAGGAGTTTTCAAGAAGTCTTTTTTTAAAAATTCAAGGAGTACTTTTTTTACATAACTTAAGAAAGACGAATTTTTTACACGGCTTCAAACACACACTGCATTCCTGAATCATTTTTTAAAATCACTTAAAAGTCAAAATGCAAATAAAATCAAATAAAAATAAAGGAAATTAGTTAATAGAATAATTAGTTAAGTAAAAATTAAATTGCAAAAACGATATTGTCAAAAACTTTTAGTTAAATAGAAAAAAAAGCAAGAAATTATTTTTGAAGGTATTTTTAGAATCTTATGAATCAGATCAGATACCTAAAAGAGGTAATAATCTAACAAGATTTTAAAAAACACTGTATTATCAACTTATTAAGTTGCTATAAAGCGACTGTTCATTAAAATTTACAACTTGGAAAATCCTCTTAAGTTGAAAATACTAAATAAAATAGAGAAAAAATCTTATTAGATTTATCAGGCTGGTCTGACCAATGTAAATTTGTGTTTCCTCTATCGCCGTTGAAGCTAACTTCAACAGACATCCGTAAGTCTGTAGGAAAACGGAACTGTCGCGAAAAGAAGCTATTTTCCCGATTTCCGGAACACTAGACGTAACACCGGACTTGTTGGCTTCTGACCACGGTAAAGTTGTTTTTTCTACTTCGCAATAATGCCGCAAGAAGAAGCCAACTTGAATCAGCACCCGCAGCTGTCCAAGCAAGTCGAGGAAAGAACGGAACACTCCGAAAAATTGCTTTTTTTTCCCGACATCTGGAACACCGGACTCGTGGGCTTCTAAACTCGGTAAAGTTGTTTTTTTTATTTCGCAATAATGACGCAAGAAGAAGCCAACTTGAATCGGCACCCAAAGCCGTCCACGAAAGTCGTGGTAAGAGCGGAACATTCCGAAAAAAAGCCGAAACTTTCGCGAAAAATCGCGATTTCCGACTTTTCAAAAGCAGCGGATTGAAACCTATTTCATAGGAGAAGTAAACTTATAGAAGAAATATTCAGGTTGAAAATCAAAGAGTTTTTAAGGAGTACAACCCAAATTCAAAGAGTTTCCATAGTGCTTGAAAATGAAACTAATTTTCAAGGAGCGTACGAACCCTGTGCTTATCACCGAAAAACACTGCCAAAAATCAAATCAACGCACTTGTCTATGTCGGAAGGTGGACGAAAACCGGTTTTCTCTGCCTTCCACAAAGGAGATAAACCGGTTTTTCTCCGCCAAGCGACGGTAGACAAGTTACTAATCGTCCTATTTCCACCCCATTTCATAACCATCCTAGCGGGAAGAGAATCGATCATTGTGGCTGAGGATTGGTTCTTTTCTTATCAGTTGGATTTTCAGGGTTACTGATTCAGATTGAACGGATTATCGGTTTTTGGCGCAAAAATGTGAATTTTGCCCATTTTTGGTGCAGGTAACCAATTATGGCGCAGTTTGGCACAGTTGGCGCAGATTTTCCACCCCTGAGTAAAGTGAATGAATGAGAAAGGGAAAAATAATACATACTCTTTTATTATGCTGTGAATAAGTTTCAGATTTTTTCTCTTCATATTTGAATCTTTAGAGTATTGAAGTAAAAGCTTCTGAATAGAGTTAGCATCAAACTAGAAAAAGAAATTTTCAATTAAAAAAAAATTTCTACCTCATAACACCTAAGAAAAATGGTAAAACATTTTAATTTTGAAATAGTAAATCTAAAGCTATAATGTGAAAAAAATTATTTTGCATAAACTTACGAAATGATTATATACATGCATAAATGTGTTTGGGGAAAATACTTTCTACCAAATAGTAATAGCGAAATATCAAATACTTAAGACAAAATGGCACCAATTAAAAGAGTACGCTTTTGAAACAAACTTATTTTTATGTTTTTCTACTACAACATATTTTTAAACTTGTTTCAAATAGTTAAATGACAAATAAATTCAGATTACCTTCAACACTGGAAACTTATCAGCTTTCTCTTCATCATCTTCATCTGTATCATCATCATTTGTATCATCATCATCTTGATTTATCAAGTACAAAAATACATCCTTCTTCACTGAACTGGTTAATGCTGAACTAAATAAACCAGAAGTTAATTAATTTTGAGTGATCAATGCAATTTTTTTTTTTGAATTCAGCCAATCTAAGGCAAGTTTCTAAATCTAATCCTAAGTTTCCAAAGTGTTGCAGTCAGGTAATGACTTGTCGTGAAGAGACATTTATGCCCATATTCACGTGTAACTTGACCGGTGGTTAAGCAGCAGTCAAACTTCTGATTGGAAGTTAAAGAAGGAAACTGAGTTTTCCACCAATCAGAGGATAGACTCCCGGTTAACGGCTGGTCAAGTTAACGGTGAATACGCTGTTAAAGAAACAAACCTTTTCTTTTTTTAGAGTACTAAATATTAAGCAAAGCAATTTGAAAGCTACTGTTATACAATAAAACTAATAAATTATTAAACTTTTGCTTGAATTCCACAAAGCAATTAAGGAAAGTTTTCCTTAAAACCAAGCTCATCTGAGAGGGAAACAATTTAAGTATTTAGTGATTTTTTTATAAGAAGTAAAATTCATTAAATCAAAAGCAAGGGAAAAGATAGATAAAATACACCAAGAATTGAAACACATTTAATCCTTATAAATCAAACTTTATGTTTATCTAAGTTAAATTTTATTATTTTGTTATACAAATAAATATTTTTAAAAATTTGATTTAAGTTAGTATCTTTGATTGAAATAATTTTTCTCAACTGAAATCTGGCATCTTAAAACACAAGATGTGAAAACAATTAAAAATATAACCACACAAATTTAAAACATACAATATCATCTTTGTATATGTTACAAGCAAAGTGATTAATTGGACATTATTAATAATGTCCAGAGTGGAAGCAGGCAAAGTGATAAATTTCATTCATAATTTCGTTGAATTTATTACATTGGCCGGGCATTATTAATAATGCCCAATTCATCATTTTGCCCGTAACATATACATTAGTTATCTAGTTTAGGCATAAACAAGGGTCTAATAATTTTTAACGGAATAGATAATACGAATGAAACAAATTAGATGTAATTATTTTAAAAGGACATTTAAAAAATATATACTTACTCATCACTCTTACATAGAATGGTACAGAAGGGAACAAGGAATTTTTCAAGCAGTTCTGGCGTTATCTGCAAAGCAATCAGAAATATATTCCATATATAAAGCAATATGTAATGAGGTAATATATTGACTAAATGGAATCAGCTTCCCTTTAGTAAGAAGAGGTTTTGCAAAACAAGAGCTAACTGTACTACATTACATCGGTTACAAAGCAAAAAATCATAATAGTCCCACATATTTATGCAAGTTTCAAAAGCAAATTGTAAAAAAAATACTGCTTTACCAGCTACAAAAGTAGTGACTAAAGCCTGTTTTAGTCAACACACAAAAAATATTCTTTTAGATTATCTTATTAAAATAGAATAATACTTATATTGCAACCCTAGTTATACTATAAAGTAAACATCCTGTGTTTGGAGTCGCTATACCGTATAAAAATAACCATTATTCCTATGATAAATCAATCAGTACTTTAAATACCAATCATTGTAACAAAGAGGTTTTAAAGAGGTACTACTGTATCTCTATTAGAGAGTAAAAGGTACTTCTGTATTAAATGTATAGAGCCAAAGCACATTAACAGTGTCACTGAAACTGAAGGTCGACAGGATAATATGTAAGAACCAAAAAAAATTATTTTGTATTTTCATAAATAATGTTTTACCTCTTCTGATGCAGCTTTTGCAAGTTCTTCCATGAATATATCGGAGATATGACATTTCAAACTAAAGGGTGCACTATCAGCTGAGGGATTCAAAACAGTCTTTCTCAATGTGTCAAAGAATAAGTTCATATACTTTTCTTCCCATTTAAGATTTTTTAAGAGTTGGTAACTTTGATGAAGAAATCTTCGAACAAGCTGTAGAGATAAAAATGATTAGGGACAGAGCCTTTAAGTAAATCTAGTAACAAAACTGTTAAACATATAAAACCTACAAAGCCAATGTGCTAATTTTAGGAAAAAATTAGTTAATCTACAAAAATACAATGAAAATAAAAATAATAAGTAAACTTTAAATATAATAATACATAAAAATAGAATCAAAATTTAATACTAATCATAGAAAGTTTAATTTTTAAAATCTAATCTGCATGAATTCACAATGAGCAAAGACTTTTAGTACTAAGCACGTTTGTGTTATTTGAATTTGTTAGATATATTAATTAATCTTTGTAATCACGCATAAGGCGATAAAGCGCCAAATACTCTCTCCTCTCAATCAGTTTAAGTAATGTAGTCTCTTTGAAAACGTCTCGTGCTTCTGTATCGTCCATGTCTTCATGTTTATTAAATGTCTAATTCTTATAGCTTAAACGCTGTTATCATTAATGCTCGTTCACACAACAGAGATTCCCTGGAACGTCTCTAAGAGGTAAGTCCTCTTAATACCTCTTCTTTAAACTATTAACAACAGATGCATAACTTCATAACAGTCATTATGCTCAACAGAATTTACTAAGAGATAAATACAAACCATCAAAAACTTTTCATATCTCCAACGATCAATACCATTCCACTCAATGGCCATAGTTTGGAAAAAAGTGTCAAGATACAAAAAAGCACTTTCAGGAGTTTGGAACATATGAATGTATTTGCTCATTACATCCGCTCGATCTTCCTAGAAATGAAAAAAAAATTTATTTAAAAAACGGCAATAACCAGGGTTGCTGATTTTTTTGATTTTTTTTTTAAATCAAAAAAATCGGATTTATTTGATTTAAATCGGATTTTTTTTATTTAAATCAGATTTTTTTATTTAAATTAATTACTAGCTCTGAACTTCTCGAAACTGGTTAATAATTTACTGATATTGTAATTTTAATGTGATATATTAGTTTAGCATTACTTAATATCCCAATTTTGATCTTTTTATGCATTAATTAATTGAATTAATTAAGGGAAGCAGTCAGCTGCCATTTCATGGTGAGATGCCCAAATCCATTCTAAAATGGTGAATGAACAAACTATCGGTTACTAAAACTTTTATCCTTCTTTCTATAACTATTTTTGCCCAATTGTAAAATCAATATTAGCTATAAAAGGAATTGTAACAATGATTTCTAAAAAAATCTATGCTTTGTTTTTGTGTAAAAATTTTAATTAATCTTTTAATTATAATAATTCAGTTATATTAATTTTACTAAAAGTATTATGTATTTCTTTAAAATAATAATTAGTAATAAAAATGTCATCAAATAAGCAACTTATTGACAGTCATGTACCCAGAGAATAGAGAGTACCCAGAGAAAGCATGACTAAAACTATAAAAGGAAGCTTTTTCGATAAAAATCATTCACATGCTTGTGTTTTAAAAAGTTGATGTACCAGATAAATAAAATTTTAAAGATTTTAATTCTTGTTTAGTTTATACAATTATTGATTCCAAACCCTGCTACTTACCCCTCTTTGTCATAAATATTTTCGTTATTGGTAGTACATTTTGTTCTAGAAATTGCAGGCAATTTTATGTAGAGTAACCAGTAACCTAAACCTATTTCCCAGTTACATATCCAGCAGAATTTTAAAAAAATTGTAATGCAAATAACCTTACAAAATTTTTAAAGCACACAACTAATTTTTTATTTAAATTGTGTCAGTTTAACATTTTTGATTTAAATCAATGATTTTTATTAAAAAAATCAAGTGATTTAAATCATGATTTAAATCGTGATTTAAATCAAGTTGATTTAAATCAAGCAACCCTGGCAATAACCACAGAAAATTCACTTTTATAACATTAGGCTAGCAATTTAAATAATGACACAGATTTAATAGAAGTTTAACAAAGATTCTAGTGATCACGAAGAAAGCATTACTTTAGGGCTAATCAGTGAACTCATTTTTTACTTGACTATGGCTTAACACTAGGACAATGGAGGGGGCCAGTGTGGCCCCCTCTCGTTATTTATTATTTAATCATTTCAACACTAATAAAACAGATGGCTTGCAATTTTCTGGCTGTTCATTATTTGGGCCTATTCAACCCAGTGTTACTAGCCCTGATCTTACCTAGGGTTATTAACAAAGAGATCTAGCTTTAGAGGCTCGGTGTGAGTAACATCGGGTTAAATACAAAACTAAACCTTTGTCATTTTAGTCTCATAAGAGCAGATATAGCTAACTGTATACCTAGAAAGACGGGAGGGGCTGGTGTGGCGCTATGTGATTTTTCAATGCGCTGATTGATAATCATCGTTTTTGTTGGTCACTGGACCGTAAAAAATTCATTTCAATTCAATCTGACCCTAACCTTCAATTTTCTGTATTTCACATGAGTTTAAGAGTGGTTGGAATTCCAAAAATTACCACTCCTTATGCCGGCTTTACACCACCGCTGTAGGAGCTGCATTAGCGATAGCGGGAAGACCGGGCGATTTTTTTTCAAGAGAACCAATAGGGGGCCACGAAAACGATCGTGAGCCAAAAATCGCTGCGATAATAGCGGCACCGCAGCGACACGGAACGACAAGAGACCCCCCATTTGGACTAACTCCCAACTTTGAAAATTCATTGAAAAATCCCGGAGGTGCTCAAGGTCCTAAAACCACATTCAAAATGTGGATAATCTATCTAAGATATAAGGAAAAACAAATATAGATGATAAAAATCATGAAAAGTGCCAATCTGGAGTATGTTCCTGAACTCTGTTTTTTCTCCCATGTTATTTCAATGGGGAATTTTTGCACAAAAAATTTTGTCAAATGGTTCTAAAACCTCGACCGGAGCATTCCTACCACCTTCCGGTTGATGGGAAAATTATTTTTAATTTGAAAAAATAATTTAATATGCCTAAAATTGACCCCCAAAGTCTTTGTTTTGGTCATTGGGCTGTGTTTACATTTGCCATCCTGGGCAAATATCAACTCTAGGGAACCTAAAACCTCAAAATATCGTAACCGGAACTCAGAAATAACCCAGATTGGCCGTTTACGGGACTCAAATCGGTTCAAAAATCAATAAATGAGCCATAAATATGTATTTCAAGGGGTCTGATCCAGGGACGCTGGCCCGGTCACGTGACCCCCCTTGCTCTCGGAGCATGGCTTGACCGCAATCGAGGTGACGAGAATACTCGTAAAAAGGCTGAGGAGCCGTTCCTGACCCAGCAACTGGTCGTGACATAAGCCATGCTCCTATCTGGCCCAATCACAATTAGTGGTCTAAATACCACTGCCATAAATTGGTCAATAGGTACCTAAAAGAGGGGGTAAAAAGATTGGCAGCAAAAGCCCATTCAAATATAATACTGAGATCTGCATATGCACAGGATATTCCCTCATTGCAATAATCAAGGGACTAGAAATGTATCCCTCGGTATAAAATAACCTAGCTTGACCCAAAACCAATCAAAATCTAAATGGTACCCTGGTGTAACCCAGACAGTCATCAAAATGGACCAAGAAATCCTAAAAATCAAATAGAGAGGATAAAAATGATGACATTTGACCACAATTGCGGTACTGTCCTAACATGTAAAAGAGAGGATAAGCGCACAACTCATGCATGACCGGTAGATATAAACTAAACCAAATAAAATAAGATAAAATAAAACAAAGTGCCTGTGAAATAAAACAGGATGAGGTAAGAAATAAAATACAGCTAATAATATAAAAAATGGAACGACCCGTAGAATATAATGAAATACTAATCTCCCCTTTGAGTAGAAATGTAAGACAAAATGAGAATAAAAGAAAGAAACTAAAGTGAAAATGTAATCTGAAAATAAAATAAAATAGTGAAAAGGTATTGTAAAGAAACTAATGGAAAGTAATCCCCATAGACAAAATAAATAAATAAATGCTAATAGTAAAAACCACTAATGATAAACGAATAAAATAATATGCCAGAAGCATCCCTAAATGAATGACAAAGGAAAAAGTAAGAAAATAAAATACAAAACCAGACCTAACTCAAAAATAAAAGAAAGAGTACAAAATACAAAGTATCCCCAAATGATGACCTAATGAAATACAAATAAAATAAATGCCAATAGTAACCCCAAATGAATGATAAAGAGGAAAAGAAAGAAAATAAAATAAAAACTAGTGATCAAAATCTAAAATCAAACAAAAAGGAAAATAAAAAATAAGCAATCCAAATAAATCCCTCCCAATAAGCTATCCCCCATAAAGAGAATGAATGTAAATCCTAAAATGTAATGAATAGCTCAAAATGAATCTAAAATAATCAAAAGCATCTCTGGATGCATGAGTCAAAGAAAGAGGTTTGACCGCAACTTCGGAACATTCCTCTCTCCGGGAACGCGGGAAACCGAAAACAGTCGCAACGGGAGGAGCGGCTGCAGCTAGAGAGTCGCGGCTGCCGCTGCGATTCTAGCGCCATCTTTATAGTGCCGCTGGAACTAAAAACGTGTCGCTACTGCAGCTCCTACAGCGGTGGTGTAAAGCCGCCATTAGGCGCGTTATAGATATAAGATACCCCATTATGTCAGCCTGTTGGGTGAACAAGTGTGATAGCTGTTTGAAAATTAAATAAATTTTACGTTTAAAAGTGTGTACTAATAACAGATTAACCATAAATTTATTTTAATATGATATTGAAAGAGATGCATTGGACACCTAAGTAACTCAAAACAAAATTTTGAAAGAATTTCAATAATAAGAAAAGCTTGATTCAGGTATAAAAGGCCGTTCAAATATTACGTAAGCACCTAAGGGGGGAGGGGGATTGCTCTTTGCTTATTTTTCCTGACAAGGGGGGAGGGGGATATGAGTGATGCTTACATAAGATACTGTATTTTTGAAAATATCTTGTTTCTTGCATAAATAATTTCAAAACTCAACCAAAAATAAATTAAACAAAAAATTCAATTGGGAAACCTGGCGTAAGCATTTTTTCTGGGGATGGACCCCCCAAACATTTTGAAATCTAACCCCGAAAAGTAATGCTTCGACTCATTTTTGAACCCTTAGGGTTACACCCAAAAAGGACTGCTCCTTGTATAAGTCACCTAATTTTCAAGGAGAAAAAAAAACAGTACTGACTAAAAGGGATGTCAAAATTTCGGGGGGGGACTGGTAATTTCTTACGTAATTATGCTGGGGGGGTTTGAGGTTTGCTTATCTTTGCTGACAAGGGGGGAGGGGGGTTAAAAGTGACCAAAAAAGTGCTTACATAATATTTGAATGGCCCCTAAGAGATATTTAAAGATTGAAAATTATGGGAAAAAATTAAATTAAAATCCTAGATGATCAGAAATATTGTACCTTTCAGAAGAGATATCAGAGAGGTTTCACCATCAGCCCAATTTGAAATTCAAAACCTTTATTATAGTACAATTAATTTTATTCAAAAAAAAAGATATGATATTAGACATCTACAAAGGAAAGAAAATTATACTTTTTTATTAACACCATAATTATTGACAATGACAGTGAGATGAAAGACCAAGATACTGTATCTGAAGTTAAAAAAAAACTTAAAACTAAGACGACCTTAGAAAAAAAGGGGAAAGTTGGTGAGTTCAGAAATTTATCGTAAGAGAAGTTGGTTGTTGCATTGGGGTAGCCGCTCAATGAGGTTACACTGTATTAAAAACTTTTTCATTAATAGAGTTTTTGTTTATCCAAGCTTGACTTGGTCCACATTTAACCAGGTAATCATCATTTCAGCCATGATTGAACATGATGGGTTTTGGTACTTACGTATTATACCATCAACCGTTCAACAGCTGTTAAATTCAGCGGTACAGCTATAGGAAAGTCAATAGGATTTGATAACGTTTTCGGATTCAACGGCACGGTCGACCGCATAATATGTAATATCCTATTAGAACTAACAACAAAATAACTCAGAGCCCAGTGAAAGTTTGAACGACGAGTCGCATGGCATGACATGCAACCATTACTAAAATGCCACTTCGCGTTGGACATATGATATGCGACGACGACAGAGAAAGGCTCTTATCTGTCTTATTAAAATATAACCAAAATATTTTGGATGCCAACAATCCAAATATTGCAGTTAGTTTTTGTTTTCATTGATATAATAGAATATTTTAATAGATTAGCTTGTTATTTTTGACACATAAAAAGTTTGACAATATTTAACAGGACATATAATGTACTTAAACTACAACTAGTTAAAGAAATTAGGGAACAGCTGTAGAATAAGTCCGCTTTTGGCGACCTTGGCGCCAGCTGCCATATTTGAAACCCGGCTGCCATGTTTACCTACAATTTCACGACCTGTTGGCCATAAAATACCTCCAATTTAGCGACCATTCAAAAAGTGGACTTATTCTAAAGCTGTACCAAAATTAGGAGTTAAGCAAAATACAATACCTGAACTAACGGCTTGTCGCAAAGCCAAAAATAATAAAAGAGGCCCTTCCATAATCTCATCATCCTATCTTCTTCTAGATCTAAATTTAAGCACAATAACTTTTAATTAAACAAGTTTTAGGCAAACGATATCTGAATCACAATACTTAATACAACATTTCCGGCTTAAAACTAGAAGTGGGTTCAATCGCCAAGCGAAGTAATACTGCCAAAAGTATCAAAGTGAAGTTGGCCACAAAAAAGGTTAATTTTCACAATCCGGGCCTTGGCGAAAGTTAGACGATAAATGGTTCTTCCACCTTAACAATGCAACCCTAAATTTTATTACGATGTTCGTTCAGCGAAGTGCTTGGCAAGCATTGGCAAGAAAGAATTTCGCCAAGAAGTCGCCAGGGCCCGGATTCATAAATTTGCTACAAAAAATTCGCCAAGAGGCGTCAATTCGACTTCTAGAGTTTTACAATTTTCCTTAATAAATACTCTTAAACTTAGGTTTCTAATATTTTTTAAGTTGGAAGATCGGTAAATGAAGCGAATCCGGCCCGCAAGCTGAATTTGGCGATTTTTTTTGTCGCCAAGTGGAAAACCGATGGCATCCGAGCATTGAATTGTTATCGCCAAATTTGGCGCTGAAAATCTACGGGCCGGATTCGCTTCATTAACCAAAAAATGCAATAAAATTAATCTCTAACCATCATCAGATTCCGAGATTTTCTTAAACCACACGCTAAGTTTTCTCAGAGCTTTTTCTCGAATATGAGGTTGATTTGATGCCAGACGCTGTGCAAAGGAAACTTCAGGAGGAAGACTCATTTTTTAATGAAGAAATGGAATTTTTATGTATTTGTTAATTATGTAAAAATTATTTTTGATGCTCTGGCCAACAAGACCATGTGTGCGAACGAAATTTTGGTTTGTTTACAAATAATTTTTCTAGATTTCACCAGTTAAAGGCTACAGTTAATTGGTCAATTTGTTAAATATGTTTATGAAAGTACGTATCGCAATAAAAATCCTAATTTACTTACTAAAATACTTTTCAAAAATAAAAAATAATCACTTATTGTAAAATTTACTTTTAATTGTAATTTCTGAAGTTTTCAAGCTAAAACTTAAAAAGCTGCCTTAGAACTCATAAAAGCGTTATCTAGTGAAAAAAAATAAAACGAGGGGTCAGTCGTCAGTCACATAGTCAGTCATCCGACATGGCCTCTCTATTTTGTTTACAATCTTGCCAATGTTATTAAAATTTTTCAGCAGTTGCTTGTTTTGGTGTTGGCTCAGCTGTTTATATAAAAACCCATGATAAAAACTTAATGAATTTCTTGGCAATTTCAATGAAATTTAAAAACAGATTTTTCTACCTTTTGGTGGAGAAAGAGAAACTTTCAATTAATACTGCTTTAGGGTTTTGATTTTTTGCTTTTATTTAGTCTAATTCGAGTATTTTCTTGGTTTTAATATTTAAATTGATAGTTTTTTACGCACAAAAATGGTTACTTGGGGAGCAAAAGAGCTCTTGAAGAACACGATAAATACTGCGACGTTCCATAATAGAGTAAGTTTGTTAATCGACCTTATTACAAGCTTTTGAGCCTGTTATAATCAATGTGAAATGAGTGTGATTTTAAGTTCTTTGAACTCCGCGGGGTATTTTCTATTCACCCTTGTTTTGAAAAATGCCATTTTTTGTATTTCATTTCTATCTACATATTTTGAATTTCATTTGTAACAAATATTATAGATATTGGAAGAAAATGAGATGTGGAAGCAGTGGGAAAAAGAATGTGGTCTGACAATGATGGTTTCTGATGATGATATTTTGAAAAAGTATAGAAAAAGACACCAGTGTTCCAAGCATCGAAAAAAAGACAAATCAAGAGAAAGAGAAATCCAAAAAGCAACTGAGATGAGTTTTCCAGTGCCCAGTTCTTCAAAATCGGATGGAGATAGGTAAAATTTAAACTTGGAACTTAATCTAAACTGGAATATAATTACAGAAGTGCTAGATTGGTTCATTCTGTTTGTTCTTTTGAATGCCATATATTGAAATATCGGCAAATTTCTCAGAATTTATTGATAAACTGAACAGTTATTGATTTATATGTTTCAGTGGCGGATTTCCAAATGTGCCACCTATATGCTAAACCAAAAATTGCCTCCCATATGTTATATATAAGGTGTTTGCAAGTAATTTTAGCACAGCTTCGATAAGAGTCGACCAGCCGCCATGTTTACCCACAGCTCCAAATGATGACACAACAATGTAGATCTAATTTGAGCTGGGGGTAAACATGGCAGCTGGTCGACTCTTATCGAAGCTGTGCAGTAATTTAATTTGGGGTCCATATAATTTTTGAAACATTTTCATCAAGGTTCGAATGAAAAATAGCTTACTATTACTACTTTAAATTCTTAATATTCAAATACATATATATATATTTTTACTAATATGTAATTTGAGTACGCTACCTGCTTAATTATATTGTTGTTGTCGTGTGCCACTTGGAATTACCAAGCTCCACAAGGATTCAAGGCAAAGGGGGTGCGGCTCCTGAGAAAGTGAGGCCCATAAATGGCAGGAGTCCGACTTCTGCCTCACTTAATTATATTGTTAAGTTTAATAATTGAAGTTGTTTTTACAATAAAAATATGGTACTGGGGGTTTTCCCTGGGAAATTTTTTGAAATTTGACTCTTAAAAAGCAGGTCAAACTAATTTTTGTAGTGTAAAAGTACATATTAATTATTTTCAAACTGTTTTGGCTGTCCAGGAAATAACCTCAGGTGCTCCGCCAGTTGCCTACCACTGCTGCTTTTAATATTGCTTTTTTTTATCAAAGGTAGTACATAATTTAAACCAGTGGTTCTCAACGGGGGCAGTGAGAGATTGCTTAGGGGCAGTGGGACTGTTTTGGGCATTAGGGGGGCGGTGGGGATTTTTTGGGTGGTAAGGTAGGCAATGAGCATTGAGCATATTTTAGCATTCAAACTTCATGGCGGATCAAAAGGGGGGAACTATAAAAACCTCTTTAAATCCCTTTTTTCGTGCAAAAATCCCTAAACCCCCTTACTGGAGTGGTTTTGAACTGATGGTCTTGTTCAGACAACTGGTGATCCCTGATAGCTCTGAAATTGGGCTTCAAAAGACTATTGAAAAGTAGTCTGATGGACCTGATCACCACCACATTTTTATCACTACTTTGGGCTACTTTTAGGCAGCCCGTTATCAGTTTTTATCATAGGGAATGAGAACGCACACATAAAAAGAACAAATTCAAATGTATTTAGTTGGCATATTAATGTGCAGGAATATTTTTTTTATTTGGAAGGACATATCAGTGGGTCACCAAGTCCTGAGTTTAAAAAATTTTTGTTGCCTAAGTTTACTAATAATATACTTAAAAATACTTTAAATATTAAGTAATCGTCCTTCATATAGTTTACATAATTTTCTAAATGGGGGCCTCAAAAAACTTTACGCACATCAGGGGGACGGTAGCTTTTAAAAAGGTGAGAACCACTGATTTAAGCCTTTTATAAATTATATGCAGTTAATTTCTAAACACATCAACATAAAAATTGATTTCTTATACAATAAGAAAAGGCACTGTTGATTTATCTTTAAAACTTTCCAAAGAGAGCGTTAGTTCAACAAAATTCTAAACCACTGCTTATTTGGTTGTAGATGGGATCATAGTGGTTTCAAAGAATTGTATCCAGATGAAGATATACAAGAAAGGCGTTCATCCACTCATTCTTCCAAGTCCCATTCCAACAAGTAAGTACCTAGATGGGGAAAAATTTTCTGGTGGAATAAATTTTTTACTTCTGAAGTCTCAGATTACTTTAATTTTACTGTGCTATGGTGTTGTTATGTATTAATATACTTTTTATAATTAAAAAAAGGCTTTGTAGAACCTTATAAAGTTACCCCTCACGGGACTAACAATTTAAGGTAGTTATAATGATTAAACCTAGCACTATGATAAAAACAATCTGTACTTCTCTTTTACGGCTCATTGTATTGCGGGGGTTACTATGTCGTGGGGTCATTTTAGAGGTTTTACTGTATATTTAAAGAATTTTCTTTTATAGAAACAAAATTGGTAATTTTTTAGGTGTACTGTATGATTTTTCCAGGTTTTATCAGAAAAGCAATTTTATCATACTTTTATCAAATTTAAAGTTTATGACAATTTCAGGTATCCCCTGATGTGTCGGAATCCATTGCTAAACACTCTTTTTATAGTTTAATTTATTATGACTCATTTACATAGTTTTTAGTTTTAACAAAAATTATAAATTTACTTTGATAATAATTAGTGCATCCCTTGCAGACAAAAGAAGAAAAAGAAACGCAGGAAAAGTTCAACATCCGATAATGAAATTTGGGAAGAGTTCAAAAAGTATAAGAGAAGTAAAAAATCACATCACAAATCTGACTGTTTAAAGAAAAAAGAGACTTCAAGTCAAAGTTTCGATAATCATGTTAAGGAATGGAAGAGACACAGAGAAAGAAAATAAAACTGTAAATATAGAACTTAACAGCATCTTGATATTGCATTTGGACCATTGTATTGATATTTTGTCTGAATTCTGAGCTTGTTTTCAAGGATAATTTGTCTGAACAAAAGTGTGGAACTTCATTGTATAGTTTGTGTTTTACATGCATATTGCATTACAGAACTGCATGCATACTTGAAAAAAATGCAAGTGCTGAAATAATTTTATGAATCTTAAAATTTAAATAAAGGCGAGAATTGTGCAACTGATTTGTGAAATAGTCTGAAAACTTACATAGCTTGTAGCCCAACTTGTTTTCATCTTTTTTTGCTATTTAGCACAGTGTGTGTGCATTTTCCATTTCCAGCTATAACTTTTTTTGCTTATTTTTAATTGAAATCACATTTAGTTTTTCAATCATGAACTGTTTAATACAGTCCACTCCGCTTAATGTGATCACAATTGTCCGAGATTAAACTGATAACATTATCCAATTGATAACAATAAGCAATTTCATTTCAAAAAGCAGCAAACCGTGTAACTAGATTGTTTGCTTTAAAATCAAAATTATGTAATCGTAATTAATGTATTTAAAACAATTTTGCACTATATACTTGGCAACTTAGGAGAAAATACTAAAGTAGTCCAATGAATTAAAAAAATAATAGCTTACTTTGTATTGTTATTTATTGAGCACCACACACATTTACGATTTCACTGACTGTCCATAAATGAGTTTTTTTTTAAATTCCAGACAAGATTATCCCGAAATTTAAAATTTTTACATAGAAGAGGCTTATATCCTTCCACTACAGTAAACAATAAATAAATTGAATTAATGTGAATACCATTAAACAAGGGAAAATCAAATTCTCCTATCAGAAACATCTGCAAGGCACCGATTCCAGCCCCCTCCCATAAAAATTTTTTTCAATGTATGCAGAGAATTGAATGTTCTTCTTACAATCAAAGAAAAGAACCATAATGGTGGAACTGACTCATACTAAATTTCAGAAAAAGAAGCGCCGGCAGATGTTTGAACTTGCAAAAATTGACCTTTAAAACGAAACTTACTCGAAAGTGGTAGTTTTTATGGAGATATGAACAAATTTTGATAACATAAAGCAGCGTGTTGATCACATTAAGCGGTGTGTATTTTACATTAAATTATACTATAGGAATGTTCCTGATCACATTAAGCGGAGTCGACTGTATTAAAAATGCAAATTAGGGATTTTACATCAATTATCATAGGTTTTTTAATTATTTGCAGCTATTTTTTATCCCGTAGATTCTTTAGCTACTTGTTTCTGTTATTACATCTTTCTATTTTCTGTACTCTATATTTAGTTTTTTAACACTAATATCAGGGGTGCCACTTTTCAGTCCTGAGTTTAATAAATCACGGGTTAATCAGTCACGGGTATAATAAAATTTGGAACCAATCAGCAGAAACTTGTACTGAATTTCAGCTCTAACCTTATTATGCTTAGGGGCCATTCATTAATTACGTAAGGATGATTTTGGCAATTTTTGACCCCCCCTACCCCCCATGTAAGGGTACGTAAGATTTTTCAAACCCCTCCCCCCCTATTCTTACGTAAGATTCTATTTCGTTTGATCAGTTTAAACTCGAATAAAAAAGATACATCTGATAAACCTCAATTTTTTAAAAATTAAAGCTTCGATAATTTACCGAGATCAGCAGCATTTTTAAGTTTTCTGGGGTTATTCAATAGTTATTTGATTGGAATTTGTTTACATTAACTTAGGAAATCTTACGTAAGAATTAGTGTGACCCCCCCCACCCCCCAAGTAAGGGTATGTAGAGATTTTTCCAATCCCCCCTCCCCCTCGGGACCCTTACGTAATTAATGAATGGCCCCTTATTACTATTAAGCTTATTACTGAATTATTCTCTTTCTGACTGATAGATTTTCTTTCAGTGAAATTGGTAATTTTTTAGTCAGATAGAAAGCTGGTCTCTAATCTCTGGACAAACCATATATTTAGTGAATCGCACCAAAACGGCATCAATTTAATGGTTTTTAACAGACTTAACATTGTGTTTTTACAAACTTATTGAAAAATATTTAACTAATTAACTTAGACTGTAAAATGATTAACTATATATTTTCAGTCTTGTAATTGTTGAAGAGTGGCACCCATGTAATATGATGTATAACTTATCCTATTTGGTATTACAAGAATAATATGAACCATCTATCATTAAATTGTCTTAATTATTATTTTCTTAATCTTTCATATTCTGTGAAGTTCTTTTATGATAAACCAGTGGTGCCACCTAAGGGTCCTGCTACACCATAAGGAAAAAAGAAGCAAGAACAATAAATCTCATTTAAAAACGATTAAGATGTTATCAAGGTCAGTGAAGAGTACTTTGACCGCTCTGCTACAGGAATTATCTACTACATTGCTCCCTCGAGTCCCCTTACATCTCCCTTCCTCTTGACAACTTGATTAATGGCACTGGTGTCTTTTTTCGAATGAGTGTAGAAGCAGCCAGCCTAAGGGTTTGCTAGAGATACAGCTACTTAACAGATTTACCAGAAATGATTAATTTTGTAGAAATCCAAAAGGGGGTATTAACTGTTTAAGTACAAAGGCACAGTAAGACAACTAAACATTTCCAACATTTCTGGAAATGAAAAAAAACTTCTCTCTTATAAAAAGCATGTGTGAGATAAGTTAGTTTTTTATTTATTTTCCATCTCGGACACACATTTTGACTGTTTATTTTATTCAGGAATAATTACTTAATGAAGAAATTAGCAGTTTAAGTATTGAGTTGTACCATTATGATAACTGTAATATGGAGTGAATCTGATCGCTTTTAAACTTTCACTGATGTTAATGTAGTCCATTTAGGATTTTGGAATAATTTCAAACATATTTTGAGTCTCAACCTTTATTTCATTGGTTCCCAAAGTGGGCGGTACTGCCCCCTGGGGGGCATTGAAGAATTCCAGGGGGGCAGTGATGAGTTGAAAGGAAATTGAGGGCGTTGACTACTTTGAAACTCTTGCTTAATGTCATTTTTATGAGGAAAAACATTAAAAATCGAGGTAAAAGTATCTTAAAGTCCCTTTTTAGCAAGTTAAAATTAAAAATATTACTTGAGGGAGGACCCTCAGACCCCCCCCTCATATCTAGGGATTGAGATAAACACAATTTTTATGACTTTTAAGATGAATACACAAGAAATTTTCAGTAGGATTTAATAAATTTCCTTTGGACGTAGACAAAGACTTCAGTACATTCAGAATAAGAAGGTAAAAAATTATTTTTAATTTAAAGCTTTTAAAAAGTAGTCTTATAAAAGGTAGAAGTATTACCTTATTGTTTTAAATTAAATTTCAAGGTGTATAGAAAACTTAACTTTTGAATATCATCCATCTTTTAAATTTTTTTATATTGTTTGGTTGTAAATGAAAGAATTTTTATTACAAAATGTTTGTATAAATTTATATAAAATGTAAACAAATTAGAGGCAAAAATTTTTAGGGGGCGGTGGAAAACTTTCTTCTTGAAAAGGGGGCAGTGGTCCTGAACAGTTTGGGAACCTTTAACTGTAGAACCCTTTGCTTTGTCATTTTAAGGCATACATGTAATTTTAAAGTTCCACTTTTAATAAAAATTAAATGAATAGTTAAGTTAAGGGACACTTTCAAATAAAGCAGAAAGTCTTTAAAATAATTTTTGTCAAAATTTTACTTTTGTTTTCAACATTCATCATAATTGTATCTTAAATTTTTGCTTGAATTAAGGCTGTTAATTATAAAAATACATTTTAAAGTAAAATAATATATTTAGCTGGATTTTATCCATGCTCCTTTTTTGATCTATTAAAGGTTAGTTTACTGTACACCTAGTTTAATTAGGAACAAATAATCTCATACCTAAATTATTCTGATACTGCCTTCTGAGTGGTGCTAGGAATCAAAACTTGGAGCACTTATGGAATATCTATCTATTAAGTCCTATAAGTCTAGAAGACTTAACTGATATACAGGGTGTTTCAAAAGTCCGTTTATTTGGAACCAACGTGTCCTAGGGTCACGGACGTAAGTTCTACCTCTAGGTAAGTGACACTGGAGAATCCATTGAGATGACTTACAGCGCACCTACTGGCAAAATAAAAAGTTTAAAAAATTAATTTAAAAACTAAAGGAGATAAAGCATAAACTTCAGCGATATGTTGCCAACGTTATCAAGAACTTACTGAAAAGACTCACTTAGCATGTGAAAATAGTCCTTTTTCACACCTCATAAAAGAAAAAGTTCGCAAATTTGCAAGGTTTTTTAATTAAATTTTCACTTAACAAGGGGTAGACCTTACTTCCGTGATCCTAGGACATGTTGGTTCCAAATAAAAGCTGCGAAACAGACTTTTAAAACACCCGGTATATTTTCCAACTGAAGTGGACCCATCCAGAATCAGAAGAGTTTTTAACCTCAGACCTTGATTCCCCACTGGTATGCTTAAACCAAAAAAAACTTGTAATTTCAAACACCATTTGAACAAATTTGATTATTAGCACAGCTGCCAACTTTTGAAAACTTGCTTCAGTAAAACTTTTCGTGCGACATGAATACCATCATTTTGATTACGACAAATAATGTGCATAGAGTCACTTTATAATTTCATAACTTAAACCTCTATAATATTATTAGCTTTTATCAAATTTTTAAACCTTATCAATTTTAATTTACCTGAGATTATAAGGCCTAGTGATATTTCACCTAAATGATTAGTTCTGACCATAGTAAAGTTGTTTTTTCTGCATTGTATTTACAATTTGAGAAGACAACTTTAAATAGAGGCCCATAGGAAGCAGTCAGAAAAAAAACGGAACTTGCACAAAAAAAATCGCTTTTTTATAACTCTTCAAGATCATGTTTTAGAACATAGGGCATGTTGGCTTTTCACCACGTTAAAGTAGTTTTTCCTACATTCTAATGCTGACTTGAGAAGACTAACTTGGCGAACGTGTAAGAAAATAGTCGCGGAAGAAACGGAACACTCCACAAACAAAATTCTGCAAAAAATTGCGGCTTTTTCCGCAATATCCCACAACAAGGTTTGTTTATGTTTTCACAGAGGAAAAAAGCAAAAAAACATAAATTCCATAAAACTAGGTGAAAATCCGTAAATTTTACGGACAATCCGTAAAAGTGCATAGTAGTAACAGCTAAAAGTAAACAGCTATGTATTAGTATTTATGTATTTGCCTGCTGTTTTTATACTGGTGTATGTAAATAAATTTTATTTTTAAAAACCATAATACACTTTTCTAACTTGTGTGTGTGCAAAGATTCCTACTCAACTTTTGAAATAACATTCCCTGACTTTTTCAATACTTGCCTGATTTTTGTGAACATTGATGACAAGAGATACACATAAAAAAATCCAACTTGAGTGGGTTTGTAAAATCAGTTTTCTTATGATGCAGTATTGTATATTGTCTTACAATAAATAGTAGTTATTAGTATTTATTAATAGATAATTATAGCCTACTTAAGGAACTTCGTTTTAATAACATAACATAGTTATAAACAAAACAAAATAACAAATATTTGATGGAAAAGTGTGATCATAACCATATAAAACAGAGGGAGATCTCAAATGTTGCCAAGAAACATTAGAAATGCCAAAAGGAGATTTTTAAGTTGCTCTGTATGAAAATAATAGTACTTTACATAAAGAAAATGAACATTTAAATAAAGTAAACAAATTTCAAAACACTTAAGGTTTTTATACAAGTTGAGAGGTAATGTACAAAACATATCATGGCAAAAGTCTGTTATATTCCATAAAAAGAGGAGATTTCTTGACAGTTTCCCAAATTCTGGCTGTGTAATGAAACCTAAAAGGGGGGAACAATGTATTCAAAACAAGTTAAGGAAACGAACCATTTTTTTCATGCATCAAGTTTAAAGTATAATTACCAATTCTTCTCTGATAAAGCTGTATGTGTTAAAAGAGATCTTGGCATTGAAGATACTTGTTGACTTAAAGACTCGGCAAGAGTTAGATATCCTGGATGTCCTTTATACTCAGGAAATTGATCAGTAGGAGAATCTGTAGTAAAGTTTTATAATTATAACTAGGATATTATTTCACAAGTTATTCATCCAAAATTAAATTTAAGTGTTATTGAAATGGTAGAAGTTATTAAAGGACCTTTAGCCCCTTTAAATGTCAAGTGCTTTTACCTCAGTCAAAGAAAACATGACAGTGGTTTTCAGGTCATTTGTAATCTACCATTAAATATTATTTGCATCTGTGATTAAATGGGGCATCTTTAGTGACAATACTAATAATGGCTAAATTGGAAAGTAAGCAATGTACTATTTCTTGTTTGTAAAAGCTGGAAAATAGAAACCTTTTCAGGTTAAGAGGATTTGAACTTAAATAATTTCGATAAAAAAAGGTACTAAGATTTTTTTAAAACTCTTTTAACACTACAAAGTGGTACTTTAAAATGGTGTATTTTTTCTTTAAGTGTGAGCACACATAAACAAATGCCTTATTTTCCTTAAAATTTAACTTTTCCAACAAGCAAATGCATTTCTTCCATGCCTCAAACTATCTTATTAGCTAATTTAACCCATAAAAACTTGAACAATTTAAAAAGGTGGTTTTTTACATAACTAATATAATTCTTACCAAAATCAGGAGGTCCTTTTTCAGGAATGAGAAACAGGTTGACTGTGTTTTTTGTTGGTGGGTGGTTTACATCACAAGTTATGGAGCCTAAAGAAAGCAATGCAGAAACGATTAAGAACTAACTTTCAAAGTTTTAGCCATTGAATGAAAGGTAGTGAAATACACTTACCTTTATATTTCAGTTTGGAGGTTTTAAACACTGAATTTATCGTTTCTTGCATTTTGGTAATGGATTGTGGATAAAAATATTTTCTGTCACAATGGTTTTGGACAAAAACTGTAAGAATGAAGGAATGTGTAAATTCCTAGTGCATTGAAAAACTTAAATAAAGCAATAAGAGGGACAGAGGTAAAATTTTTTAAGACGAATTTGCAGTCAGATTAGAATTTAACATTTAAATACACTAAAAATATGCATGAAAGAATCCAGAGACAAAAGGAAAAACTTGAAAGCAAAATGTTTGGTGAACTGTCAGAAAACAGCAAAAATATAGGCTATTGTGCTTTATCAATTGAAATTGTTTTGCTAAAAACGTTTTAGCCTGTAGTCGTTGTTTTTTAAATACAAGAAATGTGAAACTAGAAGTAGTTTATTTTTCAAAATGAGTCGTCTAGTTTCAAAACCAGGTAGATCCATTTTGATACAGCTTTGATAAAAGGGTTGACCATTTGGCTACCACGAATCGGTTGCCAAATGGAAGACTAGTTGGCGCTATATCACGGCCGGTCGCCATGTTTTACCACGACTCAAATGAATATTAACCCCAAAGAAGGATGTCATAACTAGTTATTACGATTCCTGTATATTCCGCAGTCTCTGCGGTATGGTGCACGCTCTGCATGCGGGAGATACATATTTCGATTACTGGTAATTATCTAATTTCAAAATAAGAACAAAATAATATTTCGTAACTCATATTTAAGAGTTATCATTTGAGTCGTGGTAAAACATGGCGGTCAGAACGGGTGACCGGCCGTGATATAGCGCCAACTTGTCTTCCATTTGGCAACCGCGTCGACTCTTACTGAAGCTTTGCCAAAATGGATCTACCTGGTTTTGAAACTAGACGATTCAAATATTTTATGTAATATCTTCATTTTAGCTGAATTTTACTGTTAAGTTTAAAGAACTATCAGTTATTTTATGATTTAAGTTAAACTAGAAATTTTAAGCACTGCATTACCATGAATTCACTTAGAAGGGCAGAAAAACTCTGGATATTACTGAACCAATACGAAGGTGGAGAAGAAAAGTAAAATAACTTACTAATGTGTGGATAATATTCTGTCGTTACTTCAGGGAGAGGATTCATGTCATGAATGTTGATAGGCGTGTTTGGTTTAAGCATTTCAGCAGACAATAAAAATCTATTAAAATTAAATGCAATAAATAAATTTGTGGAGTATCTATTATGTATTTTATGCACATGAGAGTAAAGATAAAAATTCTTCCTAAACGTTTGGAAACCTCTGTTTTTAGTAATATTCTTTAAATAATTTAATTATTCTATTTCACATTTTGCAGTCTGTTAGAATAAAATATATATTAATATATTAATTTTTTAAAAATTTCACAAATTCACCTGAAGATCATACAATCCGTATAGGTGAATCCATCACATACACACAAGAACAGTCACACTAACATCCATGCCAAACGGGGATTCGAACCCCAGACGTACGGCTTCGCTGTCAGGTGATCTAACCACTAGGCCAGTACGTCGGCAAATAATATTCAATAATATAATATATTAAATATTTCAATAATATATTAAAATTTCATGATTTTTCATGAAAAGAATGGAAATTAGAAGGTGAGCTCTGAATTACCTGAGATAATTCAAATCGATGAACCAGTCTTGGACAGATATGATAGTGTGGCAAACTGCCATCAAAAAGGCAGCTTGTTGCAGAGACTAAAAATCAAATGTTTGGAGTCATGAACTGACCAATCAATACCCAATAAAAAGAAATTAATAGCATTCATTTAAGTAATAATTACTTTTATTCATACAATCTAACATTAGTTTTTTTGGTACTGGATTATTCGGTCAACTATGCAACTGAATAACAATATGCATAGCCATAGCCAAAGCCCGGCTGAAACTGATGGTCGATAGGATAATACGAAAGAACCTTTGTTATTCCTTTTAACTAACAACAGATTAAGTTCATTGAGGTAATTAAAATACAATAATGAAGTGCATATTGCCACTTAAAGTGCAGTATGATATAATACGATTTGAAAAACAGTTTATTTCAGGCGACCTGGTGTCAGAAGTGGAATATAGATTTGTAATTCTTAATGACCAAAAATTAAGAAATGCCACAAAGTAATTTAAACTGCAATATACCATTAACCCTTTCATGTAGGCTAACCAGGAATAATAAGGAAGGGGGTCAAAATCCCCATCATGAAATATCTACTTATGAAACAAAATAATATTTTTTTCGACTGAAAAATGGAAGATTTTTCTCATTCAGGTTTTCAAAGTATGTCACTTGAAAATGTAAGTATAAACAATTTTAAAAGGTTGGATAATACTAACTTGCATTAGTAATGCATTTTCTACAGAATGGTAGTCTGGACCACCTGAAGGTTTCTTTTCATACTGTATCATACGATCCATTACGGAAGCACTCATAACAGGCTGCAATAAATAATTTATTCTCAAAAATATTGTATTATGTTTTAAGGAAGTAAACTATTTAATGTGTTTCACCCTTACAGCTTGTTATAAAGCCTGCTTTTGAGATGAAAAAAAATTTTAATGAACAAATAATGTAAGAACTACAAAAACATTTATACTTATATATTAAAAAGAAACTAACCAGCATTTAAAAATTAAAACCGGAATTTTCTGATATCAATTACTTATTTTTTAACACACAACAATAGTTATCCAATAGTAACAAATCGTGATATTCTATTGTTGAAACATCTTACCTGAGTGTCCAGCAAAATTATTCTCTGACTAGAAACATACATATCAATCCCTGAAGTACAATGTTCACCAACTTCTTTTAAGTCATTAGTCTGGGGTTTGAAAAGTTGCCTGAAGAAACCAATATAAATTAACACCGAACGATCTTAGACTTATGAAAGTTATAAATTAAGATCTATGCATACCATTTAGATTTTTCTGAATGAATTCCACTAATTATAGACATAATAGTAGATTTGCCAACTCCTTGTAGCCCTAGGACTCCAACCACATAGAAATCAGAAGAGTCATGTAAATACTAAAAACATTTAAACAAAACAAAATTAAGCATTTTTTACAAATTCCAACATATTCTGATTTTCAAAAAAATAACCTTTCTTTCTTAAAGAACTTTTTGATTTCAAGAGACCTCACAGCTAATAATCATAACTAGTAGTAGTACTTTTTTTCAGAACATGTTCAAATTATTACAGCTTTAAAACGGATTGAAAAGGTTTTTAAACTTTAAAAGATGTTCACATTGTTTCATGAATTTAAAAATAAAAAGATACATTTTTAATATATTAGAGCTACAAAACTAATTCTATAAACCAGGATACTGCCAGACTCATAAAAAATCACTCTGTATAAGATTTACGGCCGTATTCTGAAGCCTCTGGCAACCTGTGATCAGGATCTCTTAGCACAAATCAGCTTGATTTGGTATTCCGAAGCACCTTGAATCAGTTGACCACTGTGTGTTAAGTAATCAACGCTCAGAGCATTGATCTGGGTTGGATCACCAATCAGAATCGAGTCTGGCTGGAGCTGCGATTACGAAAAAAAAACATGGCGTCGTCCGTCATCAGCTATCTGCTTAAATACACTTCACGTCAATACAATCGAAATTAGATTAGTATTTTAGAAATAAAATATTTTTTTTGATTCACAGTATTCTTGAGGTGTGTGTTGTCGAGTCTAATGTTTATTTAAATTATTATTTCTAGTAATTAAAGTATTTTTCTCTATTGTTTTATACTTAAATTTTCTCCCGCGGCTTTCGCTCCGGTAGCTTGATGGTAAATTACTCGGCTATCATATGAGTGGCCCGGGTTCGATTCCCGGCGGCCGATACAATTTTTGATTAACTGATTAAGATTTCAATTTAATTTTATTCATCATGGCCATTTTTTTGAAGGTAGCTAATTATTATTACAAAATTCTGTATTATTTTACTAGATTAAATTATTTACCTCCCGAAGTAAAAAGCTGATTCAATATTTCAAGTTCCCAATAATTGCTTAATTTGTTTTATCTTTTTACCTAATCTAAAGGTTAGAATATAGAACTCCAGAATTATGTTAATTAAAAATAAAAGATTGTTTTTATTATCTTCATTCAAATGCAAAAATAAAATCTCATCAGCTAACTACGGTGCTTTATTTTTTATTTGAGTTATATTCAAATCGAAATTGGATTCCATGAAGTAAATTTCGGAAATGCGAATATTCTGATTACATGTGTTATGTTTATTTTGTTTCATTTGTATTACTCAAAACTTCAAGTTTTATATTCTTTCATTTATTTTCATTAAAAATCATTGACTTTAAAGTACAATCCGAGTGCTTTTTGTGTCGTACTTTTTCGCAAATTTCTTTCCTGTCAAATTCATCAATCAAATCGATCTCAACCAATCACGATTGAGCTTTTTTTATCGCCAGCAGTTTTGCTTGTTCGCCAGCTCTGGTGTTTCTGATTCACTTTAATCAGTTGACCAAGGTGCTCAGACTATCAAATTTAACAGATCAGGGCTTTGCTAATATTTGTGAATCAGTTGATCAGGTGTTCAACTGATTTAAATCAAAAAGCACAGACTACGGCCGTTAATGTAACAAATAATTGAGGACGTTGGTATCTCACTTTCAAACCAAGTTTATTTACAATCAGATTGGCCAGTTTGGCAATACACTTCCAATCATTGTTTCCTTAAAATGCAGATATTTTCCTGCTTCCAGATATGAGCTCTTAAACTGAAAGTCTACAAAAAAACATAGGCCTCATTTCAACTTTCATAGAAACTCAACTGAGTGAAAACAAGTGTTTTAATAGATCTTTATTGAGAGTAATTAGTAGCTACATCTGAGGAGATCTATAGCGTCCCTATGAGATTTAAGAAAATGTTGAAAAAAAATTTTTACTTTGTTTATTTCAGAAGACATTTTAAAAGAAGATTCATACTTCTAGAGCATTGTCACACCACTGCATTGATTCATCTACTAATTTGACTGGATAAGACATTTCTGGAGGTGACGTTTTCTGATCACCTGCTAAATAATAAAAAGTAACTTTATATGAGATGAATATTAAAAATACATAAAAAAGAAAACACTTTTATACTTCAGACTTGGGAATCTATTTAAAAAATGAATTAAAGTTTAAAGCATTAAAAAATTACTATTTAACAGAAATTGAATTATAAGCAGAGTAATTTTAGATTGCTCTGACTTTGGTAAGTAAGGAACCAAAATGCTCTCTCCTTTTCAAAACAAAAAAGTAATTCAAATTCCCTCAAATAGGTAGATTTCACAAACCTTTTGAATGGGAATGACAGACTTCTAAACTATGCTAAAACCTATTACACTTAAGGGGAAAACAAGAATTTTCAACATTTTAACAAGATATTTCTTTAACAAAATACACACAAGAGCTTTCTTACTCAAAAATAAAGCTACCCAAACAAAAGATTTTATATTTAAGTAACAATTAATGAAACCAAGTTAAATTTATGATAAAAAACACATGAAAGCTAAAAAAAATTCAAGCCTCATATTTACTTTCACTTTGATTTTGTGGTGTAGATGGTTTTTGCTGCACATGTACAGCTCGCTGAGCAACATTTTTGACCAAGTCAGAAAAAACATCGCCATCTTTGTTGGAGGAAGAACTGTGAGAAGATCCTTCTTCTGGTTGCTCAGATGCAGGGATGGTTTTCTGAGCTATCACAGGAGACTTCAAGATTTCGGTCTGAACAACAGGACTGGATAATGTAGTAGTAGTAGTTGGTCTGTTCTATAAATGAAAAATTATTTTCACATAAGGTTCTTGCAAAATTAATTATTCCTTTTACAAACTTTGGTACTTTAGGTTTAGCCGGGCACAAGGGTCAAGTTTTATGCCAAGTTTTTTCCCCTTGCCAATTTCATTCCCCTTGGTAACCGATATTATTTTTTATATTTTTTGTTTTGTTGTTTCTTAAATTGAAAACAAAGATCATTATTATTATTTAATTGCCAAAATACTCAAATATAAAACCATAAAATATATTTTAACTAGCAGTGTTTCTATTAATTTTTGTCATATTGTTATGTGTAAGAAATAAAACATAGCTAATATAGTCATATTGAAGACATTTGCGTCTGGCTCATCCAAAAGTACCCAAAATTTCATTAGGTTCATGATGAGGGGCCATCCATAAATTACGTGAGGTGTTTTTTCCAAAATCTGGACCCCCCCTCCCCCCTTGGTGAGATTTAGTGAGATTTTCCTTGACCCCCCCTCCCCCCCACGTGAGATTTACTTACAACTTTTAAAAATTATTTTCTAAAAATTATTTGCATTTTGTGCTTCATAGCACCTAATTAAGTTAAAAAAAAGTTGACGTGAGATTTTAATCGACCCCCCCCTCCCCCCTTGGTGAGATTTTTCCAAACCCCTCCCCCCCTTTTTGACCTCACGTAATTTATGGATGACCCCTGAATAGATGATTTTTAGTACTTTTGACTAAAACAAGCTAATAAAAGGAGAGTTTATACACTACCCTACAACAATTGACCGGACACCAAGGTGTGATGCTTCAACTGAAAAAATAAATGATTTAATTTGAAGTGATTGACTTCTACATGCTGCAATATCATTATTGACCTTTCTAGGCATATTCTCAACAATATTTTGATACTCAGTTTTGGAAATTTGTGTCTATTTCTGCCTTGAGAACATTGCTATCTCAGTTGTAGATTTTGACCGTGGTTCCTCACTCCTTAAATGTTGCGTTGTCTCAAAAATGTTTCCTAGGTTTTGTTTTGGGTCTCTGAAGGGGCCATAGAAAAAATTTCCCATCTATATATTGATCCCCTGCTTGACAGAGGCTCAAACATGGCAGGAAGCATTGCCTTCCGGAAAGTAACATTTATCCATTTTATGAAATTGACAGAAGGTGGGAAGAATCTAACAATCCCAAATGTTCATCCTGGCATCAGTATTTAATTTACTGATAAGAGAAGTTAAAGGATCCACGAAAAACACCCCAAATGAGATTACACCATCTCTGAATTTGACGATTTGTGCAATCCACTCGAGAAAAGACATGCCCTTCTCATTTTTAAACTTAAGCTTTCCCAATCGACTGGAGGAGTGTTGAGTGAAACTTGATGCTACTTAAAACAGCTTTCTAGTTGTTTTAAGTCCAGTTACGACGTTGCAAACGCCAAACAAGTCTGCCTTCTTTTTTGGATGACGTGATGCTTGGTTTGATTGCGGCAACAAAACAATGAATATTAAAGACGAATATTTCTTTTTACTAAGTTTTGTAGCGGAATTAACCCCTGAAGCCGGTTTAAACTCACTTTGGATGATTTGAGATGGTTATATGTGGTTTTTACGATTTTCCCACTTTAGGGCACGCTGATGCCATTAAGTCATTTTTGAGAGACAAACAACAAGTGCAACTGGTGTTCCAACTCCTGTAATCATTCTACAACACCAAAAATTGGCTGTAACATTAATAACTCTCCCGAAATTGAACGAATAGACTTGCCTCTAAATTGACTACTTGGTTCATCACTTCTTTCTAAGTCCCTAAGTTTATTTCCTTTCGAAATATCATCCCAATTTCATGCAGAACTTAAGAAGGAACCTCACCAGGTCCTGTGCAAGCATTGGAATGTAAAAAAATTTAGATGCAGTCTGGTTTCATGCAAACTGTCTGGTGTCTGGTCAATTATTGTAGGGTAGTGTATCATTAGCACCATGACAAAATTGCAAATTTTCAAAAATTTAAGCTACCCAATTTCAGGTCTTATTAACCACAGCAACATGCTTAAGCGCTGCATCCTTTGAGCTGTGGGTTAACATGGTGGCTCGAGGACTCTTTCTAAATCTGTTCCCATTCATTTGATTTAGGAAAATCTTTTGGAATATAGATAGCTCAGTGGATCCTTCAACAAAGTATTTATTTTTAATAAAAGAAAAATAGGTTCAATTCTGTTAACGTTTCCCGCTAAATAGCTCCATTCACTTTTGAACACTATATATATTGAAATATCCACAAATTTTTTTGATTTTTATTCATAAGCTGAACATTTTGATGTAACTAAGCACTTTAATCTAATAGTTTTAAATTATTTTCAATGTTTCTACTTTTTGTTGTCCTAAAGAGAATGGGGGATTTAGCGGGAACGTTAACGGAATTGAATCGAAAAATATTTGTTTTTGTTTAATATATGTCATTAACTCAATCTTGGGTTAAACTTTACTACTCGCAGCCATTTTCGCCAAGTTGGCGATAAAGTTTCCAATATGACAACCCTATGTCGCCAAGTGAGTTATGGCAACCCTACTGACTATTTCGGCTGGAGCATCCCCGGACCTAACGGGGGTCCGATCGCCGCATCCCCAACCGGGAGGATCGGGTTTCGGGTTACGTCACCCAAACTTGCGCCCTTGACCAATTAGGGGGATTTTACTTATCTTGATCTTCTAGAACTTTCCAGGCGTTTTCGCGGGGGTCAGTTTTGAGCGTCTCTTTCTTTTGGTTCCTGCTCCTCGTTGTGTGATGACATGCAGTCGTTTTGGTCCCGTTGGTTTCCGTTGCATTTCTTTCAACCCGTTTTGAAGCTTGCTGCGCTAACGTAAGTTATCTTTTTTTAAAGAATGAATGAGTTTGATTTTGCGATTTATTTGTGATTATTTGCGTTTGTAAGGAAGTGTGAATGTTGAAAAGCATAACAATGTGAGTGATGGGTTTGAATGCAGTTGCCGAAAGAAAAGAGAGAATGAACATCGATTCAGTGTGCGTGAGGGATCGCGGTTTTAACGGGAGATATTTAATCATGATTCATAATGGTTTTTAGTATTTTCGGACTCAAAAGTATAGGAGCATGAATGAGATTTGAGAGCTTGGATGGAATGGATGTAGATCGCGGATGATTGGAATAACGTTAAAGTTGCAAAGGTTGTTTAAATGGCATGATTGTTGAGGTGGATGGTGGATGAAAGTAATTTTGGTGGTTGGTTGATTGGATGAAAACTTGGTTCTCTTTGGGAAACGCGTTTGGCGCACTTGGCGAGATTTTCTTGGCGCCAAAAATCGGGGCTGCGAGTAGTAAAGTTTAACCCAATCTTGACACTTTGCAGATTCATGGTTTTGTCATTGTGCTGACAATATCATTTAAAACAATAAACCTTATAATTTAAATTAATCATATTATCTGAGATGGCTCATCTAAAATTATTTAAAAATTTAGGACCGTTTAAAAATCAAGCATGATCGTTACTCTATAAATACCTTTTCAGGAGGTTTTGCAAGAATTACAAGCGTTTTTCCACTACTTGAATCTGGATCTGAGGATGATTCCTAAAGAGCAATATAAATGGTTTTCTCATTAGTCTAAAAATAATACAAAATATCCTAAAATAAACATGGGTGACACTAACACATATTTTTCAACAAACCTTTGATTTTAGCGGAGGAGCCATAGTGATTGACACTAATTTTGGATCAAATAAAAAATATTTTGTTTATTTACGTTCTAGGCATTATGCAGAAGTTGCAGATACAGTTACGTTTCATCCGTCAGACAGAACGGGACGAATAAATGGTGCGTTACGAGTAGGGATTTTTCGACTTCAAA
Organism: Tetragnatha versicolor; assembly: GCA_024610705.1. NCBI lineage: Eukaryota > Metazoa > Arthropoda > Arachnida > Araneae > Tetragnathidae > Tetragnatha > Tetragnatha versicolor. The sequence continues at coordinate 20,521,929 of JANDEH010000011.1, read as the reverse complement.
AAGGGAAGATCATGAAAGATGTTTTGATTTTAGGGACAATTTTGTCGATCTGATCATTGGAATCATTCCGTCTGATTGTTGCTCTGCCACTGCTGTCGGTCGCCGACTTTGTTTGGCTAATAAAATCTGGCATCACCGATCATCTTTCGAAGGAAGGGTGTGGAATAATTGAAAATTTAACGTTTGTTAAAATTTTAGTTTTATTTTTATTACTTGATTTTAAATTAAAGTTAATTATTTATTTTACTGCGCAAACGTTTTTACGGTGTTGAAGTTCATTCATTTGTTTGAATACTCCTTGTCCCTGTATCGTTACCGGTATATGCGTACTTTCAACATGGACGAATTTCAGTGTTGATTACATTCTTGTGCATTGGAAAAGTTGACAGCAATAATTGTTCCTTGTGTCATCTGAATTATTATAAACCATGGGATGTGCAGTGAGTTCGGCTGCCGACAAAGAGGCAGTTGAAAGATCGAAGAAAATTGACAAAGATCTCAGAGCTGATGGCGAACGTCAAGCTAGAGAAGTTAAATTACTCCTTTTAGGTAAGCTTTTACTATTTACACCTCATAAATTCTGTTAAAATATTTGCTTCAAAATCTTTTCTTGACTTTAGTTATGGCGAATTATTAACTTCTCTTCTGAAAATTTTTGTTTTCTATTGAAAATGCTCGTTTATTTTTATTGTATACATACCTCAATAGTTGTTTTGGATAAACTTTTTGATAAATGTCATCATTGTTATGGGTACCAAATGAAGTAATAAGTTTTCGAGTCTAATTTTTATCGTAATGTAAATTATAACGATTTCTCAAAATTATTCGTGCATGCATGCCGTACTTTATAAGCAAATTTTTTAAAATAATTTTATCTACTCAGTTGTCTTGAGTGTTAAAAAGATCTTACTAATGTTATTCTATTACATTTCTATAATGTATCTGCTGATTGTGTGCCGTTTTTCTTTGGAAGGAAATTATCATTTGTTTTTTCATCCTATAAGAATATGGCCTTTGCTGGGGTATGTAATGAAGAATAGGTAGTTTCATCTCACACAATTAACTTAAATTATACATTTGAAGTAATCTACTGTTTAATCTCTATAACCAGGGGTGCATCTAGAAAGAAATTGGGGCCGAAAACGGCCCCTTCATAAAATTCAGATCCTCAAAAACAGCCCCTTCTCAAAATTCCAGTTCTCAAAAACGGATTTTAATCAAGCTATATGCGGCACTTGCTAGGCGTAATTTTATTTAAAAAATAATATTTAACAACCCAACCCAACTGTTTAACAACCCATTGACTTTTCTACGGCTGTGCCGTTGAATTTGACAGTCACGAAATGGTAGTCAGGATAACATGTTTCTCTATAGATAGGGAGATAGATCCCCTTAAAGTTGCAAAACCAATGTCCGTTCATTACATTGTATTTTTTCAGTTAATTTGGAATTAAAGTTAGTTTGTCTTTCTGTTATTCTTTGTTGTGTAAACTGGGCCAAAATAAGTCGCTTATAATTTAAGTGTTTTTAACTTTTTTTTATCCAGGGAATGTTTCACTCCGTTCATATTCACTTATTCCATTGATACTGCTTCAATGACTCAGTTTCATAATTAATAATTTTTTAAATTTTATTATTTGTCTTAATCTTTCTATTTCTCACTTGTGTTGGGAACAAAGCAGAAACTGTAAAATACTTTTGAAGGTAGTACTTATATTTGTTTCAATGGTTGCCCATTTTTTATAAATAGGGTCCTGAATTTCCAGTAAAAATTAGGTGGTTTTCTGGTTTTATACAACTAAAATTCCATTATTTATGGGTTTTTTTCTCGATTTTCTCAAAACTTGGTTTTTGGACTTATTACCTTTTTCAAACTGGGGCCATTCCATGAATAATGAAACCAAAGTACCAATTTTTTAAAGTTAATAAAACCCATGATGTAATACATCATTTTAAAGCTTAAGAGTTGAATTTTTCTAAAACACCCTTTAAATATCAAAAACTAAGTATAAACTAAGCTATATTTTGGGGCCCATTTCATTATTTTTTGTGAAAAATTAAATCATGGTTCCCACTCTTTGAAAACATTGAAAATCAAGGACTTTCAAGGACCGACAAAATTTTTCAAGGACCTTCTTCGCAGATATTTAAAAATTAGTCGTATTTCCAGACAAGGCATTTTTCCCCGCATACAATCGGAACGAGAGAAGTAGCTTTTCACTCTCAGTTTGTAAAACTGGCCGTAAGTTATGTTCATAAGAGTAGTTTAAAAGAAAATTTCTAGAAGAAAACAAAGAGAAATTTGTGAATGTTTTCTTGCAAATTATCACTAAAGCTAATTTGAATTTCATGAAAGGGGCGTTTTAATGAATTTATTTTAGTGAGGGGGCAGCAAAAGGGCCCCAATTTTTGTCTGGATCAAACCGATTTACAAGGGCGGATTTAAGGTGGTCATGAGAGGCCATGCCCCCAACTTTTCTTTAGAATATTCCATTTTTATAGGAGAAAATCATGTTTCCTAAGTCATTAGGCCCCTCAAGTTTTCCAGTGGGCCCCCAAGGCTTCCTGCCTAAATCCACCCATGAGTATTTTAGAAGTTTTCTCAAAATTTTCAAGTCTGAAAATCAGGGTTGGCCGGTTTAAACCATTTGGTTTAAACCATGGTTTTTTTACCAAAAAAACCACTTGGTTTATTTGTTTTTTTTTAGAAATTATAAAATATTTTCAGGATTTTTTTAAAGAAAGTGTTATTAAGTATATAATCTTTTGCACAAAATTAAAAGGTCAGATTTATAAAAAAATTAATATTTTAAGGTGATTAAAAATCAGAAATCTTTTAATTTAATGGTTTTAATTATTGAATTCTCTCTAAACTTAACCTTAAGTGCTTAAGTTAAACTTATTATATTTTGCAAGAGATAGTTCATTTATTCATTTCCTTTAAAATGAAGCATTATTTGAAAGAGTAACTAAACATACACAAAAGTTATCTGTTGTTCACTGATAAAATATGGCTTGGATTTTAATTAATTAATAAAACCAATTTGTCTTATTTGTCAGTCATAAAAACCAGTCGGTTTTTTTAGTAAATTAATAAAAACCGTTGATTTCTTTAATGATAAAAATTAAAAACCAGTTGGTTTGTTTATAAACAGATAAAAACCAGTTGGGTTTTTTTACTAAATAAATAAAAACCGTTAATTTCCTTAATTGGATTAATTATCTCAATCATTTATCCAATTTCAATTAACATTAGTTGCTTACATTTCCCTTTTATTTATTAAAATTTAAATTTTCTCTTTCTAAAGAAATTTCTTATGTTCATAAATATGCATTAAAATATAATATAAAGTTAATAAATATCCATATAATTAATTTGATTATTTTACCATTTAATAATTAATCAAATTAATTATCTTTATCAATTTTTCAATTTCAATTAACATTAGTTGTTTACATTTCACTTTTACTTCTCATTTAACAAAATAAAATTTTCTCTTTCTAAAGAAATTTCTTAAGTTCATAAATTAATCCATATATAATTAATATAAATAATTTGATTATTTCAACCATTTATCCAAGATAAATTAACACTGATTTTTATTCACTACAATAATATTAGATATTCAAATTGGAATATTTTAGAAACAAAAATTATTTTTAAAACAAATTAATTTAATTTTAATTAATTAATTGAAATATACAAATCATTTATCAATTATAAACAACCCCTGAAATAAATGTCTCATTTACAACTCAATTTCAAACATCAATGCTAAAATAACTTATTCTGATAAAAAAATTCTAAAAAAACTTGGTTTAAACCAAAAAAACCCGGTTTTTTTGGTTTTCTAGAAAAAAACCCGGTTTTTTGCCAACTCTGCTGAAAATTCAAAATATAAAAAACTAATTAGATTTAACTAGACCAAGACTTAAAATAACACATTGGCAAGATAGGGAAACTAAAACCAAAAAGTGGAACATAATTCTGATTAAAAAATTTGGGAAGCCAGTGCTTCAAAATCTAATTTTGTAATTCTGAATCCTCAATTATACTATTTCAAATTCATTACAATAACTGGTTGTACAAAGTTCCAAATTGGGGCATTTTGAGGTAAATCTTATTTTATCCTGCAACTTCAGAAATTAGTTTTATAATTAAATCGTCACATATTAATATATCTTAAAATTTTGATATCTTACCCATAAGTAGAATTGTCAGAGATAAAAACTAGCCCCAATTAAATTTCTACAGGTTATTTTTAATATCAGCAGGCCTAGTCAAACTTAACTAACTTTATGTGGAGTATTTTCAATTTTGTAATGTTCAACTATTTTGCCCTAAAACTCTTATGGTGAATTCCAACGTAACGGATGTTACATTCATACGAAAATTCGATGTTTAAACAATTTTTAAGGACATAATAACGTCTCATAATAGTGATTATATATTTTTTCCTAGTAAAACTAGTTCTAAATAAAAGATATGCATGTTTGAAAATTTATTTCCGGGGGTGTGAAGTGGGGGGGAAATTATTGTTTTTTGTAACGGATGTTACATCAAATGGAAGCCCTTTTACACTTTAGTATCATCAGTTTAAAAAGTCTGTGAAAAAGCATTTTAGTTTAAAAAAAATTTAAATAACATTACTAGACATGTACGCAATATATCACATCATTGACTAAAAAATTCAATCATTTTTTGTATTTTTTAAAAAATTCTAAACTTTCGTAACGGACGTTACATGGTGTAACAGACGTTACGTCGTACGAAATGCATACCATTTAGGCCTTGAATACTTAAGTCAAAGTTGAAGAGGAGGATCATAACTTCATAAGAACCACTCATGTACTCCAAGATTATCAATTGGGGTTTGTTACAATATTGGCCAATATCGTAAATACCGATTAATCTCGTACATTGTGTAGCACTTTAAATTACTAAAAAACAACGTTAAAAACATTAAAGATAACATTATTTTGAATGAATAATCCTGTTAAAATTAAATTTGATGAGTTTATTAATTAAACAACGCTGCAATATCGGCCAATATTGCAAATACCGATAAATATCAAATTGTCCAGAGCTTTAAATTAGTAAAAAAACAAGGTTAAAGACAAACAAAGTAATATTATCTTGAATGAATAAACCTGTTAAAATTAAATTTGGTGTAGTTTATTAATTGAAAAACGCTGCGATATCGGCCAATATCGCAAATACTGATAATATCATACACTGTCCAAAGCTTTGAATTAGTAAAAAAACAAGGTTAAAGACAAACAAAGTAATATTATTTTGAATGAATAAACCTGTTAAAATTAAATTTCATGCATTTTATTAATTAAACAATGTTGCGATATCAGCCATTATCGCAAATATAAAAAATATCATACATAGTCAAAAGAGCTTTAAATTTAGTAAAAAAAATGGGTTAAAAACATGCAAAAATTATTTTGAATGATTAAACCTGTTAAAATCTAAGATATGGGCCAATATCGCAATTACCGATAAATATTATGCATTGGGTAGCACTTTAAATTACTAAAAAATAAGGTTAAAAGCCCTCAAAATAAATTTATGAATGAATGAACAAACTTATTGAAATGAAAATAATTTATTCATTTACCAATGCTATGATATTAGCCAATACCTGGAAATATCGTGCAATGAGTTGCTTTTCAAATAAAAAAGAGAACAATTTAAAAAATAATCAAAATAATATTATTTTACCTACCCTTTTAAATTAAGTAAAATGTGCATGAGAAACAGCATTGGCCAGCCAAAACAAAAATTAAGCTATATTGACTGATATTTCTAAGTACATTTTAATAATGACCAACACTGATAATATTATATTAGTCATGCTGCTTGGAAATAAGGGTAATGATAAAGTAATGGGTAAATAAAGGTAAAGTAATGATTATTACTTTCACAATAAAACTTTAAGTACCTAGAAATTAAGTTATAATGATAAATTAAATCTTAAGTGGATTGTTAAAAAATTCACTAGAACCATTTTAAAATTGAAAGTGCATTATAATGAAGTTAAAATTATAACTAATATGAAGTTAACGGTTTTTAATTTATTAGCATCCTAAATACCTGATCTTCTAATTTTTATTCGTGAAAAAAAGGCTAAAATAAAATTGCTAGAGAAAAATCGTTGTACACCTTGGATCTCGGGATTCATTTACTGAAAGTTAGTATTTTAATTCTAATTTGCTGAAAAAGTTTTATTAATGTTTAATTAAATATTGTTTTGCCATTAAAAGGGGGATTGCCCCCTCCCCATGATAGTTGACATGGTGCCCTAGATGCCTCTATTTTGCAAATATAGATTGGAAGTTCTTGGTTGACACATACACATAGTAAGATAAAATATAAAATTCATGACATAATTAATTTTTAATAAAAATTTACTACTTTCAATTAATTATATAATTGATAAATTGAAATAAATTAATTTATTAATAGTAGGTTCCTTAATAAGCTTTTATTATGCCAAGTTATATGTGTAACAGACATTACATTGACATTGTAACGTCCGTTACGACAGGCGCATGTAACGTCTGTTACACCTATATTTACAGGTAATACAATTTTTTTTCACAAATTTTGATGTTATTAGTTCTGTTACCTTAAAATTAAAGTAGAAAGTGGGAATAAAAGTTTAAAAAACCATTTTTCACAATGTGAGACAAACTTTAGTAAAATTTGTAACAGACGTTACATGCTCAACCTGGTACGACAAATAGACCCCCAGCTAGGCAGTTTTTGATTAAATCACTTTTAAACACACATTTATTTTATATTTAGAGATCTGACATCAATAATAAACTTCTGTGGAACAACTTTGATGCCATAATTTACAGATGTAATAAGGTAAAAAGTCGGTAATTTCAGCGGCAACAAAACTTTTACAATATACATGCTTTTTGATGACTTCCTCTACAAAATAGAGCTAATATTTGTAAAAACCAATGTTTGTTTCTAATTCTATAGACTTTAAGCTTTCCAATGATGTATAACACTTGGGGTTTTGATAAAGTTTATTTTTTTCCACCCGGGTGACTAGTTAGCTGGAATTCACCTTGGTGAATACCAACGTAACGGATGTTACACTCGTTCGAAAATTCGATGTTTTAACAATTTTTAAGGGCATAAAAACGTCCCATAATAATGATTATATATTTTTTCCTAGTAAAACTAGTTCTGAATAAAAGATATACATGTTTGAAAATTTATTTCCAGGGGTTTGAAGTGGGGGGGAAATTATTGTTTTTTGTAACGGATGTTACATCAAATGGAAGCCCTTTTACACTTTAGTGTGATCAGTTTAAAAAGTCTGAGAATCTATAAGGCATTTTAGTTTTTAAAAAATTTAAATAACAATACTAGACATGTACGCAATATAACACAGCATTGTCTAAAAAATTCAGTCATTTTTTGTATTTTTTAAAAACTTCTAAACTTTCGTAACAGACGTTACATGATGTAACGGACGTTACGTCGTATGAAATGCATACCATTTAGGCCTTCAATATTTAAGTCAAAGTTGAAGAGGAGGATCACAACTTTATAAGAACCACTAATGTACTCCAAGATTATCAATTGGGGTTGTTACAATGTCGGCCAATATCGTAAATACCGATAAATTTCGTACATTGTGTTGCACTTTCAATTACTAAAAAACAATGTTAAAAACATTCAAAATAACATTATTTTGAATGAATAATCCTGTTAAAATTAAATTTGATGGTGCTAATCAAATATATATATATTTAAATTTAAATATATATTTAAATACAAAATTTATATATTTAATATTAATATATTTATATATTTATTATATATATTATTTATTATTAATATATTTAAATACGACTTTTATATATTTAAATTTGATAACCTGATAAAAATTTTGAATTGATTTGAAATCTGATAAACCTGTTAAAATTAAATTTGGTTTAGTTTATTAATTAAAAAACGCTGCGATATCAGCCAATATCGCAAATACTGATTAATATCTTACACTGTCCAGAGCTTTAAATTAGTAAAAAAGCAAGGTTAAAGGCAAACAAAGTATTATTAATTTAAATGAATAAACCTGTTGAATTTAAATTTCATGCAGTTGATTAATTAAACAATGTTGCGATATCAGCCAATATCACAAACATCAAAAAATATCATACATAGTCAAGAGCTTTAAATTTAGTAAAAAACAACCGGGTTAAAAACATACAAAAATTATTTTGAATGATTAAACCTGTTAAAATCTAAGATATGGGCCAATATCGCAATTACCGATAAATATTATGCATTGGGTAGCACTTTAAATTACTAAAAAATAAGGTTAAAAGCTCTCAAAATGACTTTATGAATGAATGAACGAACTTATTAAAATTAAAATAATTTCTTAATTTACCAATGCTACGATATTAGCCAATACCTGTAAATATCTTGCAATGAGTGGCATTTCAAATAAAAAAAGAACAATTTTAAAAATAATCAAAATAATATAATTCAGGCACCGCAGCGCTCCTGTTTTTCCTATTTTTCCTATTTTTTTCACATTAGCTCCTTTTTTCCTATTTTTACGATAAATTTTATTTTTCCTCCTTTTTTCAGCTTTTTTCTCCTTTTTTTCCTATTTTTTTAACCTTTGGGATCGACTTTCTTCGTTTATGTTTTGTTGTGGGTAGGGATTCGTTTCCTTCCAGCGGGAAGCGACGTGGCCGCCGCGGAGCTTCCTCTCCCGTTGAGGCAAAACTGTCCTCCATTGCTTTTAGCCCTCAAAAATTTCATAAAGAATTTTTTTCGACGGTTTTATATGTTTTTGAGGGCGCTGATTACGAATCTGAAGTTTGCTCCCACGTGGGGGGTCGGCTTCTTTTCGAAAATCGCAAAAAATTGATAATTTTTTGCTCTTTTTTCGATTCTTCGCTTATACTTCAGAAACTATAAATTTCTCGAAGATAATTTAGCTTTCCATCATCATTGTTTGAGAAGGGGAGAGGGGGTGAAGCAAAGATCGATAATAAAACTGTCGTGGCTCGCAGACCAGACGGACTTTAGCGGTTGTTAATCTGCAATTTGCGCTTTATTTCCGGTATATTACCAATAAAATGGGTTTTTTTTTGGATGAATTGATGACTACGCATGCTTAAAAAAATAAATTTTAAAATTTATTTATGAAATATTGGGTGTTTTAGGCGGAATTTCAGTAAATTTTTTAAATTCCTATATTAAAGTATGGGAGTGTTTTAATAAGCGAATTTATATGTTTTTTGCATCGCTAAATCCGAATTTCAAGTTTATTTTAATTTTGAAAGTCATCTTCACATCAAAAATTGCAAAATAATCTCAAATTTTTGCCCGTTTTTTCGGTTTTTCATTGATTTTCTAAACAAATATTCATTTTACAAAAAATAGCATGAAACCAAATAAAATTACCTAAAATTTCCTATAAGATGCATTTGTTCATTTTTATTTTGCGAGGAGCGGTGTACGTTTTATAGCATTTTGAAGAAAAGCAATTTTCATGTTTTTGTGTTAAGTCAGGAAACAGCTCTATATAACTTTGTGTGCTCTAGCGTCAATACCTCTCATTATAAAATTAATTTACTATTTTATTGGTAATACACCGGAAATAAAGCGCAGATTGCAGATTAACAACCGCAAAAGTCCGTTTGGTCTGCGAGCCGTAACAGTTTTATTATCGATATTTGCTTCACTCCCCCTTTTCAAAAAATGATAATGGAAAGCACGTTATTTATATAAAATTAAATTCTCTTTATCGTGGTATAAACTTTTTGTTAATAACTTGAATAGTTTTCATTTTGTAAAGGGTAGAAGTGTGCGTTTTCCTTTTTTTGCGGAAAGGCCAAATAAAGCGATGTTTTTCAGCGCGCTCTAGCGTCAAAACCTCTCTGCAGAAAATCAAAGTTGAATAGCACATTTTGTAGGAAATTCCGTTTACTTTAACTTTGTAATGGAAATTATCTTCGAGAGATTTATAGTTTTCGAAATATAAGCGAAGAATCGAAAAAAGAGCAAAAAATTATCGATGTTTCGCGGCATCACGGGAGCCCTCAATACGAATGGGCGTCGCCACAGGTTGGCGTCCCTGGTAACTATTTTAACTCTAATTTAAGAAAAATATTCCTTTTTTCTCCTATTTTTTTAAAAAAATATTCCTTTTTTCACCTATTTTTTTAGAAAAATAATCCTTTTTTTCCTCCTATTTTTTCTTTACTTCTCCTATTTTTCCTATTTTTTTTACGAAAAATCGGCTGCGGTGCCTGATAATTTTACTTAACCCATCTAATATAATAAAATTGAATGTGTATGCGTGTGTGTGTCTTCTATACAAATCCACAGTTTTCTTCCGATCTGCACCAAACTTGGTATACCTACGTAAAACAAACCCAGAAAAAACATAGGCTATGTTTCAAAGTTCTAGAACGACCCTTTGACCCTCTTTTAACCGAATTTATAGCCGAAAACGCTTATTTCTCCATTTCTCTACCAGAGCAGATCTGCTCGACTCACTATTGTTAAGGAGATGAAAACCTTCAAAAATTAAATATTTTAACAGGAAAAACTCGATAATTGTCCATTTAAAAACTATATCAGATGTAAAAACACCAAATTAAATTCAAATAATTAATTTTGAAACGTTAGTTTCCCCTATTTTAAGATATTTTCCTTTAAAATTTAAATATTTATGGAAAAGTGTAAATTTTTTTTCATGGAAAACGACTTAAAAATAAAACATTGTTTCAAATGAAGCGGTTCACTAGACTTTTCAATTTACTAGATCTTTTATTATTGTTTCAAATTTGTTATTTTAGTTCACTAGACTCATTAATTTACTAGGAAACATTGCCGAGAACACCGTGAAAAGAAAAATAGCCTGGAACATCGGGATAGGAAAAAATACCGGTATTACCGGGACATAAAAATAACCTCCAACATCGGGATAGGAAAATTTTCGGGAACATCGGGATAGGAAAATTACCCGGAAAACCGGTAAAAAGGAAAATTACCGGGAACACTGGGGAAGTGGAAAAATATCGGGATCATCGGAATAGAGAAAAATTACCGGAAACACCGGGATAGAGAAAAATTACCGGGAACACCGGGAAAGGGTAAAAATATCTGGAACACCGGGATAGAAAAGATTTCCGGGAACCCCAGGATAGGAAAAATGACCGGGAACATCGGGATAGGATTAATTACCGGGAAAACCGGGATTTGAAAACTACTGGGAACACCGGGATAGGAAAGAGGTGCCTGGGATACCAGGTTGATATGTAATATATTGCTTCTTTACAAATTTATAAATGTATTTTAAGAAAACTTAAAAAAATAAACTTATACACTCCACCCGTGCAAGGCCGGGCATACCAGCTAGTAATAAATAAAATAGTCTGAGAAGCAGCATTGGCCAGCTAGAGATGGGAATGGCCGGAAAAAACCCGGAAACTTAGGGGAAAAAAACAGTTTTTTTCCGAAGGGTTTTTTCTTTCCGGAAAAATTGAAAATGTTAATTTAAAATACTTTATTTAGAATTTATGTAACCGGTATCAGTTAAAATATTATTTAGATGATATCCTTATACAATAAAGTACTTAAGAATGAAGTTTTAACCATATAATAAGCATTTTTTTTTCAAAAATGTTGGATTCCACTCGGGAAAAATTGAAAATTTTTAAGTTTGTATTCATTTAAAAATTTTCTACATTCACATTCTAATGTTTCTCATTTGATATTTTTTATACTCAATATTTCACATGAAACTACAAATTTGGAAAAGTAAGCTGCAAGATAAGTTATTTTAACATCCTAGTAATTTTACTCTCTAAAAACAAAAATAATTATGCTATGCAAATTAATATCAATATACCAATTAGAAATAGAAGAAATTTAAATTTGATATTCTTATATATTCATAATAAAATGCAGCACTTTAAAAATATTTTAACCATTGAATTCAATTTTCTAACTATTATAAGCATATGAAATGACTTACTTCTTCAAGTTTCTCTGCTTTATCTGAATTTAAAAAAAATTTAGATCAGATTTCAAAGTTTGGAGTTTGGGATTATTGGAGGCTTTTTACAGGGTTGCTTAAAAAATATTTATGGTGTATGAGTATTTAGTGAACACTGAACACATTAATATCATAAAAATTAAATAATAAAAAATAAGTACCAAAAATATTTAAACAAAACAATGAACTATTTTTTTAATTTTTTTATATAATGACTTCCACATTTTTTTAAAATTGGCAGAATGTAATTAAAACTTCTCAACCTTTCTAAGAAAACATGATTGCAATGATTATGTGCAAAAGGTTAGGATCAGTTATGTTGATTGATGTTAAATATTATAGCAAACATCTGTTATTTGTTATTGGATCATGTTGTATACAAAATTAATTAATCAAAAGTACTTTATGTTTAATAAATAAATATTAAATGAATGTTATTTATTACAATCACATGCTTTATATTTATATTGCATATATTATTTTATAGTTATAAAAACTGTACGTTTTTTTTTGTTTTAAAAATAACTCGCAAAATGCTGCATATTTTTATTTCGGAAGAATTATTTTTAGTTAATTTTTAATGATTTGATTATTTTATACAACGAATGATTATTTAGCTTCTAATAAAATATGCAGAGACTCCAACTACTACGGATTCACCGTAGTTTCTACGGATGCCGTCGTTAAACTACGGACTACGGATAACATCGAAAAAGCTACGGAAAATCGGAAATCTATCATAAATAGCACTTAGAAGCGCAAGTTTTTTCCCAATTATTCTCTATTTTTAGGATATTTTCAGTCTTCATAAAACAGGGCGACGAGCGATCGGGTTTCGTGTTGCATGTGGGGTATTCGGTATTCCGTTCTTCCCTCGACTTTTTTCGGACGGCGCAGGGCGCAGCGGCGGGCGCCAAGTTGAAATCGGCTTCTTCTTGTGTTGTTAGTGCGATGTGGAAAAAACATCTTTATAGTGGTTAGAAGCCGTCGTCCTGTGTTTAGTAGTCCACTGAAAATAGCGAAAAAAAGGGCCAAACCTCGGACAAATTGCAATAAAAGGTTTCTCAACGGTTTTCACTTAGGAATGACCTCAATAATAACATACTAAAAATCGGCCAAAATCGGCCAGGGGGAAGTTTAATTTTTTTTTAATTTTTAAAAAATGGCCGAAAAAATATTTCAAAAAATCAAATTATAAAAATAGAGACTTATGATACATGTTTATAGGCTATTTTTCAGTGCTGAATACGAATATACCATTTAAATTTTAAAAAATTTAAAATTTCAATTTTTAAAAATTAATTCAAAATTTGGAAAGTCGAAAAAATTAAAACATTGCTCAAAACCACAAAATAATTGCAAAAGAAATAATTTAAACGGTTTTCAATTAGAAATGACTTAAATAATAACATACTAAAAATGGAAGAAAATCGGACAATAAAAAGTTTAACTTTTTTCAAATTTTCAATTTTTTTGGCCTCAAAAATCGACCTTTTTAAAAACTCTTGTTAAAAACGTTTGAGGCATTTACCAAGGTCATTTTTCCATGGATGTTGTAGGTATATACCTCTATAACATAAAAAAACCACAATTGGTGATTAAATCATTAGTTAATTAATTAATTTATTAAAATTAACGTTGAAAATACAGGTAAAATCTTTCAATCAAGTAATAAGGAAAATATTTAGACAATATTTGGTAATAAATCATTTTAAAAATAACTAAATTGAAAAAGGACAAAATATCTTTCAAAAAATTAAAATTTTAAATTAATTTAAAAAATTTAAATTTTTTAAAATTTTAAAATTTTGTAGTATATGCATGTGATACATGTCTCTAGGCTATATTTTAGTGCTGTTTACGAATATCACGCCAACTTTTCAATAAAATTTAAATTAACTGTGGAAAAATTGAAGCATAAAAAACAAAATTATTGAGAAAAATGCTTCAATTTTTCCACAGTTAATTTAAATTTTATTGAAAAGTTGGCGTGATATTCGTAAACAGCACTAAAATATAGCCTAGAGACATGTATCACATGCATATACAACAAAATTTAAAATTTTTAAAAAATTTAAATTTTTTGAAAGATATTTTGTCCTTTTTTAATTTAATTATTTTTAAAATTATTTATTACCAAATATTGTCTAAATATTTTCCTTATTACTTGATTGAAAGATTTTACCTGTATTTTCAACGTTAATTTTTATAAATTAATTAATTAACTAATGATTTAATCACCAATTGTGGTTTTTTTATGTTATAGAGGTATATACCTACAACATCCATGGAAAAATGACCTTGGTAAATGCCTCAAACGTTTTTAACAAGAGTTTTTTAAAAGGTAGATTTTTGAGGCCAAAAAAATTTAAAATTTGAAAAAAATTAAACTTTTTATTGTCCGATTTTCTTCCATTTTTAGTATGTTATTATTTAAGTCATTTCTAATTGAAAACCGTTTAAATTATTTCTTTTGCAATTATTTTGTGGTTTTGAGCGATGTTTTAATTTTTTCGACTTTCCAAATTTTGAATTAATTTTTAAAAATTGAAATTTTAAATTTTTTAAAATTTAAATGGTATATTCGTATTCACCACTGAAAAATAGCCTATAAACATGTATCATAAGTCTCTATTTTTATAATTCGATTTTTTGAAATATTTTTTCGGCCATTTTTTAAAAATTTAAAAAAAATTAAACTTCCCCCCGGCCAATTTTGGCCGATTTTTAGTATGTTATTATTGAGGTCATTCCTAAGTGAAAACCGTTGAGAAACCTTTTATTGCAATTTGTCCGAGGTTCAACTCTATTTTCAGTGGACTATAGGACCGCATTCGGCGGAAAAGTCGAAAAACAGCGATTTTTCGCGTAAGTGCCGTTTTTCCGGCGCGTAGTTGAAGCTGGCTTCTTTTCACATTGTAATTACTCTGTAGGAAAAATTTAAGCATGACCAGAGGAGCCTAATAAGTCCAGCGATACCTCTCAGATCGCGTTTATATCGATTTTAGTCAGTGTTTTCAACTAATTCTTCTTAAGGATTTCCTAAGTTGTAAATTTTTACTGATAGATCACTCTGAAGCTTAATGCAGTATTTTTAAAAATCTTGTTAGATATGACATCAAGGGGGCGTGCAGGGGATCCACCCCTAAAAAAATCGGACTAGGTGTATAAAACAACCCTGTTTTTAGGATCAACTTCCAAAAAAAAATTCCTTGCTCATAAGGACTACTGACAACCATCTTTGAAAGTTGGAGTCTCTGAATATGTATTCAAAAACTGCTCTTTTCTATGCAAAAAGGTCAATTTTTCCGGAAAATAAACGGTTTTTTCCGCCTTCCCAAAATTTCCGGAAATTTTCCATCTCTAGGCTAGCCAAAACAAAAATTAAGCTATATATTGACTGATATTTCTAAGTACATTTTAATAATAGTCAATACTGATAATATTATATTAGTCATGCTGCTTGGAAATTAGGGTAATGATAAAGTAATGGGTAAATATGGGTAAAGTAATGATCATTACTTTCACATTAAAACTTCAAGTACCTAGAGATTAAGTTATAATGGTAAATTAAATCTTAAGTGCAGCTATGGATAGGGCAATCCATGCAGTTATCAAAATAAAAATTTTATTTTTCCCTTTTTTTTATCAAAATTGGAAAATGCACATTTTGTGTAGTTAAGCAAAAAAAGTGAAATATCTATCAATACTTAGTTGAAAACCCATTTCGCTTGGGGCATACTTTCTTCTGACTTAAAACAACGTTGTTGGTCTGTTTACCACCAGGTTTGTTTGGTTATTTATGAGGGGATGGGGTATTTTCTCCAATTTCCCCTTTTAGAGCATTTTTCAGCACCTGAACTGTTGGTAGGTATTTGAGGAACAGCAATTCATTTCTTTAGCATGTCCTAGACTTGTTCTATTGGATTCATGTCGAGAGAACATTCTGGTTGTTCCCTTTCTAGCTATTTCTTCATCCTGAAGAAAATCCTTAACTAAGGTAGCACAATGTTTTCTTCAATTACCATCCCTGAAAGCTAAATTATCACAGATTTCTCCTGCATGAGGGGGGACCAGATTATAAGGGTATTGACCTTATTACTCTGATCCACCAGAAATGGTTCCTTTGGCTGTGGGGGGTCTTAATTCCATAGATGGAGATGGTGCTCGATACCATCACTCCACATCTTCAAATCTGGCTCTCAGTTCATCCTGTCAACTTCTGATTTTTGTCTGGAGGGTACAAGGAACACAAAATAACCCCTTTTTTGTGCATGACGAAGTCAATATGAACCAAAACCACCAATATCCTGTAATTGCTTTGAGCAGTGTAATTAACTATTGCTAATAATATCAATTGTTAATCAACATTCTGAAAAAAACTACTCCAATGAATATTTAAATTTAATAGTGTACCTACCTAGGACAGGGGTCGGCAACCTGCGGCTCGTGAGCCGCATGCGGCTCTTTGGATGTAAAGTTGCGGCTCTCCAGTTCCATACGAAAAAATTAATAATTTACTAATTAAAACTTTTTAAAAATCAGAAAATTTATTTTTAAGTTCTCAAGATGAGTCAAAATCAAAACTCTACTTTTAACGATAAGAATTCCATACAATTTCCGGGGGAGAACTCCTTAACACCCCTAAAAATTTTGGAATATGTGCTGATTTTCCTTGAAAATTCTGTGACTTATAAGGAGTGATCATTATTTGGTCGCTACAGAAAATCTAAAAACTAATGAAAACACTATTTTTAAGGGCAAATTTCCAAAATTTTTCTGAAGTGGGATCCACACCCCCCTCCATGGGCTTATCCAAGGGGGGCAGCTGCTCCCCCCCTAAGTCCCGAGTAATTAACTTTTACTTTACTGTTAGGTAAGTTAAAACCCAGTATTTTAGGGTCAAATATTCAAAATTTTTCTGGGGGAGGGCCCCCAGGCACCCTCTTTTTCCAGAAATTCACATCGCTTATACAAAATCTGGAAATTAAGTTCACTAAAATTAATTTACAATGTGTACTTAAGTCATCTAAAACTTGATGTAAAAAAGTATACCCTACCCGAAAGGAGGTAATAGTGGTTTTAGTTCAGGAGCATTTTTACCCAACAGAAAAAATGTTGGGTGAAAAAGCTCCCCAACTAAAATCACTCTCCCAATCTAAAATCAAATATATATTAAGCATGTACTATTACATTATAGCAAAAAAATATTAGTGGCTCTTTAAAAACTGGGAAATTTCGTAAGCTGTTACTTTTGGCTCTTCCCTTTCAAAAGGTTGCCGACCCCTGACCTAGGACGTCTGAACACCTAGCGTTTTATCATTGATATTTTTGTTTCTACCCAAATTTGTAGACCTGTGAGACTACCTTTTATAATCCATTGAAAATAAGAGATAAAACCTACAAGACGCTCTGTTTACAATTAATTCTGATTATCAGACTAAAAATTATAAATTTCATAGAAAATGAGTAATTTTAGTTTGAAATATCATGTTTTTAGAATACTTTTATCGGTAATTTCATGCTGTTTAATTTGGAAAGTACTCTAAAGTACATTTTTAAAAAGAGGGGGGAATTTGTTTCAGGTTTCATTATAAAATATGGTGTCCATTGGTCGTTGTGATTGGATGCATAAGTTGTTTGATAGTACTTGCTTTGTGGCTGCGACCTTATCAGTAACACAGGTCTGCAAAAAAAACTTTTTTCGAGCTGTTTTGGATATTTCACCTGAACTTTGTTATTTTTGGTGCGCTGAATCCAAAAATGACCTCCATTTTGTCCTGGGACGTCACGTTTTATGACAATTCAGATTTTTAGGTTTTATTGAATAAATGCCTTAAAATTTTGTTAAATTAACTTTTTATACTAAATTTTTTATTCAAATTTTTTCCACCAAATCTTTTTTCATGTTTTTTGATGTGCTGAATCTAAAACTGACCTCCGTTTTGTCATAAGACTTCACCTAAATATGTCAATTTTTTAAGAAAATAAAAGTAAATACTTAAAAAAATTATTTTTCGACTCAAACTTTATTTGAAAACAATTTTTTATGATTTTTGGTGAGCTGAATCCAAAAAATACCTCTTTTGATTATTAAGACACCACATTTTGTAACAAATTGAGCAAATATAGCAACATTTCACATAAAATGTAAGTATACTTAAGAAGTAGATTTTTTAATTCAAATTTATTTTTAAGGTTGTTAGTTATAAGGTTTTTTGTGCCCTGAGTTCAAAAATGGTCTCTGTTTTGCCATAGAATGCCATGTTTCCTGACAATTTAGGTAAAATTGTAAAATAAGTCATTATTTCAATTTTCATGAAAATAGGTTCATAAAATAAAATTATTGTTACACATTCTTCATGAAAATCATTATCTCTCTATTCTAAAAAAAAGTTTTTGGTGAACGGTTTCCAGAGAAAGGCTATTTAATTACTGAACCAAATGACACATATATGGTATCAAAATGTCCGAATTCTTTCCGGATTTCCGAGTAAGCCCTTCGATTTTTCAAAAAAATTCTTAATTTTAAAATATTTCCATTTTTTTAGATTTCGGATAAGGTCGCAGTTACAAAGCAAGAAACTATGAATTTTAAAACAATTGAAAATATATTTCACTGGTTTTTTAACATTCAAATATACATTAAATAATAATCTTTCTATTTATCACACTAATTTAAAAAATATATATTGGATTCTTTTTAACAATATTTATATTTTTGCTGTTCAAACGATTTTAATTATTGATTTAAAACTAATGTATAATTAATTTATCTTTTATTTTTAAATAATTAATTCATATTTATATATTAATCTTTGTCGTTGTGGCAACCTAATCATTACTATATTTACAATAAAATATAAACTCGCTTTCAGAAATTTTGAACTTTTGCATTTATTTATTACAATAATATTTATGTTTATATCCTTTTGCAAGTTATATTATTTAAGGTAGTAAAAGGTTACTTTTTTTTATAATGCCAAAACACAAAACTAGATACGGCGGGGGAATGTTTTAGAAATAAAGATAAAAATCGAAAGTCAGAACATTCGTGTCATTGCTATGAAACTGACACAATTTCGATGTTTATTTGTTCTCATGAAGCAAAATTCTAAATTTTCGTGATGTTTACGATAATTACTACATTTTCACAGACAATCAATGAAAATCATTACAAATTTTAAGAAAGTAAAATTTATTCCGGAGATGTTTCAGTGCTTCTGAATGGATCTGTGTGAGAAAAAACATTACCTTGGGGAAATGGTAAAAGAAAGTTTACACTGCTTTGTTACTAATTTTCTTGGTATTAAATGGCGATCCATGTTAAAATTTCGCCGCTGAATGAATATTCCCCTTTTTTGAAAGAATACCCCAGAGAAGTAGTTCCCCTGTTTTAAGAATGTTTTATAAAATGAGTAAGTGCTGTGAGCTGTGTTTTGTGAGGATGGCAAAGAGATCCTTAAGTATCAGCGTCAGCAGTTAACGGGGGTTGGCGAGCGATAGCGAGCAGGGGGCGGTAGCTCCCTAGTATAACTAAAATAAACTTATTTACACAATCTAAAGCCAATTTTTCCTCCTCATGAAACTCCCCTTCGTACCTTTACCCCTGTGAGTAGCAAAAAGAACGTTTCTTTGAACTATACAGCAAAAATCCTTCATTATTCCCCGATTAAATCTTCCCTAATATTTTCTTTCCATCTCTATAATGTCCTGATGAGATAGTTTACTATGTGCACCACTCACAGCTCCTAATTTTTAAAACTAAAGGAGCTAGAAATGCCCAAAAACTATAAAAAATGGGCAAATTCGATTATAATTTTGCAATTTGTAAAAAATCCTGACGTATAGGATTTTTTTCAATATTTTTTTCGTTATCAGCACACCAAAATGCATAGGAAATCGCTTAAATTATTCAAACAGCTTTTTCATTGCAGACCTGTGTAATCTAAAAAAATGGAAATATTTTAAAATTGAGAATTTTTTAGAAATTCTTTGGGCTTATTGCACATCCTCAAAAGAATCCAAACAGTTTGATAAATGTGTTGTACGGATCAGTAATTTAAAAGGCTTTCTCTGGAAGCCGTTCACCAAAACCCTTTTTTAGAATAGAGTTATTAGAATCGTCTTTATGTCAAGGTGCATTTAAAAACAAATAAGACGCTTTCGGAAACTTGGGTGTTATCACAAAGGAAACAATGACTTCTCGCCAGTCACCCAAAATGGAAACTAATTCCGCTATCGCAATCAGTTTACTACATCTGTGCCGAATATTCTTATCTACGAATATTTCTCTTTATTCCCGGGTTTAAATTTCATTTCATTATCACGATATTAATTGACGTTTATCTAATTTTACTTGTCTAAAAAGTGGTCTGAGCAACTCGGAAAGTCGCTTATCTCTCTATTCTAAAAAAAAGTTTTTGTAAATGGTTTCCAGAGAAAGGCTTTTTAATTACTGATCCGTATAACATGTTTTTGGTATCAAACTGTTCGGATTCTTTTGAGGATGTGCAAAGTGCCTTTAGAATTTCTAAAAAAATTCTCAATTCTAAGATATTTCCATTTTTCTGGATTACGGATAAGGTTGCAGTTAACAGCAAGAAACTGTCGTACAATTTATTATACCTCCAATCACAATGACCAACCGACGCTACTCATTAACGATGAAAATAATTCCTTTCACGCTTTGAAAATGCGCTTCAAAATGTACTTTCTAAATAAAATATTTTTAAAAGACTGATAAGAGTTTTCCAGAAACTCACAGATCTACTATTCAAGTATAGAATTTCACACTCACACACCAAAATTAATTGTTTGTAAACATTGAGTGCAATGTAGATTTTGTCTCTTATCATTTTTAATAGCTTAAATAGTATTGTTTAAAAAGTCTGTTTTAAAACTAAAACTTGAATGATAAAACACTAGATATTTTGACGATTTACTAGGTACTATATTAAATTTAACAGATTCATTGCTGAACGTTTTTGTAAATATTGAATAACAATAGCACGAGCAGACTTGATGGATATTTTCAAGGAAAACGTGTTGATTAAATTATTGATAATTTAACCAATAAATATTCTAACTTTTAAGAGAGTGTGCTTCAAGAAAGTTGGTTGAAGTTTTTTCTACTAATTGTTATAACGAATGTTTTATAAATAAATAATTTTAGTGAGCAGGGTTTTGTGGGGATTGCGAAGCGATCCGAAAGGCCCTGCGTCAGCAGTTAACGGGGGTTGGCGAGCGATAGCGAGCAGGGGGCGGTAGCTCCCTAGTTGATTTAAAAAAAAGAAAAATAATATTGTGATTTTTATGGTTTACGTTTTTTATTGTAAAACCACTTGAAAGTTCTGAGAAAAAAATCTTAAGCAGCTTGCTAATTTGACCAGTGTCATTATGGTGTCCATTGCCCATAGACGCCAATGAGATAGATCAATCCTGTTCTGTTCTCAGAAAAAGGAAAGATAGCAAGTTTGGTTTTCTAAAAATTATTTTAACCGTGCTAATTAAAATTTTCGCTAGTTTCGTAATTTAGAATTCGCTTAAAGTAATTAGTTTCGCTTAGTAATTTTCGGCCCATTGTAGCCCGAGCCGTTTTTTAGTGGTCTCTAATTTGACTAAACAATGCTGATTTAACATTTCTTGAAATTTTGGTTGTGTGCTAAAAGTGGCGAACCTTTTTTTCCTTCGCTTCTTATCCATCCCTTTTATCTAAAATCTATAACTGTTTGGCAAAAAGTATTGATTTTTAGTTATTGACCTGGTCTTGCTTCTCAGTCACGAGATTCGGTATATATGGAGTTGTATATTTCCTTTAAGAGTATTTTGTTGTAGAAAAATGTTATTGAATGGATTTGTTTGCAAAGCTGTGTAATTTTCATTGACTTTTCCTTGGCTTCATAATAAAGGTTAGAAGGCGACTTGAGGAGGGGAAATATATTCTCCACATTCCAGAGCAAATCTTTGCTTTTCTCAGATTTAAGTATTAAATTATGTGCTTTTTTCTTTCATGCTAAACTAAAGTTTTTGTGAAAAACTATATAAAAAGCTTTAAAGGGCGAATCGTTAAAGAAATTAGTATGCTAAAATTAAATCAGTCTGAAATGATTATCTTTGGAATTAAGCATATGTTTAAAATTTTTTACCGGATGTTTGACTTAATAGCGTTATTTCCATAGAGGTATAAGAATAATAGAGACGGCATGGACGGCAACCCTGTGTTCCAAAGATCAATGCTAGGCAAAAAGAATTCTTTAACATTGGAGCTCCCATAGACGCGTCGATTTCGAAGGTGAAAAATCGTAATAACTCATAGAAAAATGATCGTAAAAAGAAAAAAACACCTGTTTATGATGTAGAAGGAAAAGAGTAATTATTCTGAGCTTAAAAATTTATAATATCTCCGAAACATTTTTATGAATGGGATTTTAAAAAACTTCGCGCCGAGTTCGTTCGACTTTCACGAGCTATATTCGGTTAAATTTGACAGAATTTCAGTTAAATTACTTCTAGTATTATAAAATGAAGATTTGTGATTAGATTGGATGTGTTTTTGAGTCATTCAAATCAATATTTCTGGTTGAAAATAGTTTTTTACGAAGTTAAGTCATGAAATGAGCTTTGGCGGCCGTTGGCAATCGAGCTTGGCGCTTGTTTTGTGTTGGTGCTGGTTTAATTTTAGCGCGTTATTATTTTTTTATTTTACCTCTTTCTCAAGAACAAGAAGATAATTTCCAATAGTTATTAAGGAATAATATAAATGCATATTCCAATTATTGAGATGCAGTTTCTAAATAATTGTGATTTTTTAAAGTTTCTGTGGATTTTTTTTGCCATATTGTAAAGACTATTTTTAGATTGCTGCTACATTAATGCTAAATGTATCAAAATAAGTTACCAATATTTACATTTAAGTAATTTTTGTAACAATATTGTTAATAATATTATTATGGATATTTGTACAAGATTTGGGTACTTCTTTTAGAATTGTAATACCTCAATAAAATAATGTAATAATAATTAATGTCTCCATCACTG
Organism: Tetragnatha versicolor; assembly: GCA_024610705.1. Lineage (NCBI taxonomy): Eukaryota > Metazoa > Arthropoda > Arachnida > Araneae > Tetragnathidae > Tetragnatha > Tetragnatha versicolor. The sequence continues at coordinate 20,498,833 of JANDEH010000011.1, read as the reverse complement.
GGGCTGTTTAAAAAATTTTTCGCTTTGATATCCTTGAAATTTCATAACACAAAATCTAATCAGTAGAATGTAATCTTATTAATTTAATTTACTAGTTCAAAAGCCATCAAATGTTTTTATCGAAAATATTTTTTCAGTTGCGAGTTTGCCAATAAAAAACTGTAATCAGCAGATTGGGTGGTTGGGGTTTTATGGCATAAGACCCCCCCTATTTTCAGAAAAATATTATTTTGAAGCCACATACTCTTATGAATGAAGATTACCGTCACTCTTTTTCCTATTAGTTTTTGGGTATTTAAAATTTGAAGTTTCAAGCTTTTCGGTGCCTTTTCGGTTTTTGCAACATTGTTTGCTAAGATCGCGAAGTGATAAGTAGAGGGAGTTAACGAGCTTTAATGAGAAAGGGGAAGAGTCTCCAAGTTAAATAAGGTAAAAAGTAGACCATCAAATTTCAAAGTGATAATTCACTTAACAAATCCATAAACTTCTTCCCTGTATGTTTTCGGATGTAATTCGCTATTCAAATTACACAATTTATGCACTTCTATATAAAAGCAAAATTAATGAACTATTTTTTAAATCTTTCTAACCACTTAAGTAACAGTTTACTTTAATTTTTGTATTCATCAATTTAAAATTGCTTTCCTTTAAATATTGCGTGTGCTTTATCGTTGTGAATTAGAATAGGATATAGAGTAGTGTTAATTTCATTTATGTTTCAGATAACAGATACTGGAATTAAAATTACTTACATAAAATGTAACCTTTAAAAACAGAAGCTATCACTAATTTATATTTTAACTGTAAAAAATACGATAGCATTGATACAAAAATACGAAACTTATAAAGCAACAAAATATATATATATATTCTGAGCGCCATGCCAAACAGCGCGATAACCTCGCCAAATAGCGTGAAATCTCGTAAATCATAGCTTTGACGTGCTAGGCAGTCATGGGATCGCTCGCTTCCGTTGAAATCGGACCCGATTCCTCCTCTATTCTTCTTTCCTAACTCTATGGTTATTTCACGTCGTATTTGTAGCGTACAATACTCTGAAACCTCTTCTTTGAGTTACAGAAAAGTATTTTTTTTTGCGTTTATTAATTATGTTTTACATGAATTTTTGAGAAAATACCTGATAAATCATTTAGATATGTGAATACTCCTTAACTGGTAATTTATTTCACCTGAGATTATATTTTTATTTCAAGGTTTCCAAAATGGGCAACATCATCCCCTCAGTTTGCCCTGTAGTTCTTAGAGTGGGTAGTCGGAGAAACTTTTCTCATTAATAAGTATTCCTGATAATTACAGATCCCCAAACGTTGTGCTTATAATTTAATTTTTCACATTGAGGTAAAATTATTATAGAAAGCATTTTCGTGCAGATATAGAATTTGTTTTTAACCAATATACCCCAAGCTGTCCAAGTATGTTGTTAAACTGTTCAAGCATTGCATTGAATTCCCTCAAATTTTTCCCTTTGTTTATTATGGTCTCAAGAGCGCACTAAAACAAGCATGGTGCATGCCTTTAAAAACCTTTCTTTTTTTTCAAACCGTTTATAAGCGAGAGGGTAGAAGTAAAAAATCGCATAATCAATTTTACGACCACCTGACTAACACTTAAAAGCTCCCACGGCTCTAATTGCTTTACAAAAAAGTACAATCCTCGCGAACAAGTATACCTCCCTCTCCGTTCCAGGGAAAGTGACATTTCAAACAACAAGTAAAATCTCGAATTGCCGGTGGATGTAATTTCTGCAGCCTTTCGTGCGTAACCAATCGGACAGAGCATGACAGCCCAAGATGCGTTGACCAACCATGAAGAACGAAACCTAAAAGATGCTACCTGTCAGATGTGGGCCTTCATGTCTTGTTTTTTGTTGCCTTCATAATATGCATATAACCAGGGAGGCCGGGCTCTTGCTCACTGATACAGAACCCGGATCGGATCTCGGGTGCCTCTTTAAAATGGTTCTGATAGTAAATGGGCGCTAGTTTTGAGAAATTGAATTTTTTTTCTTCTGGCAATCTGCCTGATGGACGATTTTATTGCGCGCTCAGACACAGGAAGCGAAGGTGGCTGGGCTTCGGTTTCTTGTAATCAAGAGAGCAATATTAGATTAGGCTTTGATTTCGAAGGCTTGGGTTTCCGGATGTTGGAAGGAGCGTTAGCCGTCGGTCGGTTTGTTTATTTTTGGTGCTGTTGCACTATTCCTCATGTTGGGTGCTCTCTTTCTGGCATATTTTAGTTTTGAGTACTTTTATGTTCAGAGTTCAATGGAGTTCCTTCTCTCTTGTGATTCTTTCTGAGGTCCTTTCCTGGTAAAAAATCGGATAAAAGCTGAATATCTTCAATTTTTGGGAACACATACACATATATGCACATACGGTGTTATCACAAACTAGAATTCCCAAAATTGCATTACCCCATTCCCGGATATAACGTGCTTGTTGAATTGATGCTGTCATATTTACGACATTTTGATTCGCCATGTTCGTGGGAACCGAGCTTCATCGATTCTTTGCTTTGTGCAAAATGTGGGATCTTAATTTTTTTCTTGCCTTCGACTAAAGTCATAATTTTTACCTTCAAGCTATTGATTTACGTGATAAATTTTTCTTTACTGCTTTCAGCTGCTGGTTTTGTGAAGCTAGCAACCGTAAAATTCAATGCATTTTACTCACAAGTGAACAATATCCCCACAAATCTTATCTAAACCAAAGAAAGATTTACCGTCTTGCCTTGATAAGTCCCTGAAGCCTTCGTTTATTTTAGACCCCTTCTTTTCCCTCTTAGCCATTATTTTTTCTTTCTCCAAATCACATTTTCCCCTCTAAATGAGACAGTTAATCTCTACTGTTTGTGAGCTACTGTTCATGGGGAGTATTTTTTACGAAATTGTCACGGGGGCACACATGTTTCTACTTGATTCCCCGGTTTTTGTGTTATCGCACATTCCTTGTGAATGAAAGTAAATTCAACTGTTTCTTCAGAAACTAAAGAAAGAGTGCGATACGATTTCGAAAAGAATTAAGAGCACCCTCTTAGCTTTTAAAACAGCAAGGTTAAGTGGAGTAGAAGAGATGTACTAGCTCACTTGTGTTTTGTAGTTCCCATTAACGCCTACAAATAACATGCCACTAGAACCTTTCTTCCTTCGAAAAAAATGAATAAATAAATGCTTTTAAAGGAGTAAGAATCTGATGGAACATTTTTTAATTAATTCGTTAGTTAAATCCTTTGCGTCATTAAATTTTGTAGCTAGCTAAATGAAGTAAGTTTCGGTTATTTTAAGATGTGAATGGAACGACACGTGAATGCTTCTGCAGGGAGAAGAATAAAATTTTTGGATTTTGAGGAGTTTGCTGAATTAATTTGAGTTATTCGTGTTTAAATGTTGAAAGAGCAACAATGAATAATGTTTGGAATGAACTGGGACTTCACTATGTGTACGACTATGAGTTAGTGGAAAAACAAGGGTGGGGTTATTTTACCACGTTTTTATTTTTTAACTTCGAGTTTTTGTCTTTCAAAATAATTTGGGCAAATTAATTCTTATTTATAGAATTTTTTGGTTTTCATGAAGACAATATTGTTTGTATTTTGAATCAATGAATTTTCAACAATTCTACCTGCTAATTACCAAGTTCGATGTCCTTTTTTCGTTATTGTAGAGGGGGAATGTGTTTACTGTGAACGAGCAAGAAATTATACAAATTGTAGTGAATGGGTTAATGTTACAACTTAATATTCGAAATTTATGGTTAACTTGAGGGGGTTTTAATTACAAATTAGTGGTACTTAACTGTTTCTACAGGTTATCACCTAATAATGAAACACGGCTTTTCATTCATAACTAAAAATAGCTTTATGTCAAGCCTTCAACTTGCTTTTATCATCGTAAAATCCTAAAATCGTTCATGCTTTTCCTCATTATTATCATCATAAAAGATAAGACTACCATTAAATTTGAAGTATCAAATCCGATACTTTCTCTCCGATCAATCAGTGATCATCACTTGTGGCCACCCCGAGAGTATCTTAATATCGAAAACCTGGCATTCATTAAAAAAAGCAGGCTCCTCTCAGCCGATGGTTTACGAAATAGTATCACTGACAATCATCCTCGTAGTATTCAGAGAACTGGCTCCCAATGAAACATCTAAAAAAACGTACACAAAGGAGATTATTTTATCTGCGATTTTGCGTGATGTGCGTAAAATGGTGCCGTTGTACCTCGACTTTCCCATCGGACGACAACAGTGGCTATTTTTTATTTCTCATCTCTGATTGAAAGCTGTTAAATAGCCTTCGCTCCCAATGTTTGGTCTGTAAACCAACTCTCTATAAGAAAACATTCCTCGAGAGTGCGATCAAACCCTATCTCTTGTTCCACGATCCGTTCTTAGAAACGGTTGTTCATCGCGACCACAGCTCTGCAGGAAGGAAGGAGCGAAACCTCGGGAATGTGCTCCAGCATTTCAAGAGGGTCTGACTTTTGACTGTTGAAATCAGATATTCCCTTTTTGATTCTGCTGAGGCTCGATTACTCTGGATGCAGAGGGGTTTTTTTCTGGTGGAAGGGTCCCGGGGTATTGGTTTCTAATTATAATGCGAGAGTAGTGTGTTGAGTTGTTTGGCGAGGGTGTTAGCACTGAATGGAATGTTTCTGTCAGAGGTCAGTGACTGTTTAGACCAGAGTTTTTCGCTATAGCTTTGTCTAACGTCTTTGCTCTTCTGCAACATGCTTTGGAAATAAATCCTTCTTGGGGGATTCCTTGACGGAAAAAGAATGTAGTTTTGCCAGGAAATGAGTTAAAGTGTTAGCATGTTTTCTCGAGCTAGTTTTCTGCAATATTAATTAATTAGACTTGGAAATTTTCTGGACTTTTTTTCTTAACTCCTCAGTGATCTAGAATAAAAAACTCATATGACCATAGATTTTATGTTTTGATAATTACTAGATTAAACTTATTCTCAAACATTCTTCAAAGTGTTATCTATTCTTGGGAAACTCAGTGTAACCTAGACGTCCTTCCTTCTATATTTTCTCTCTTTCTCGTCCCATTTAATCGCAAGCCACTCGTCATCATATCTTTGTTGTCATTCAAGTTCCTCAATGCACTTCGAAGGCTTCTCTTTTCAACGCCGTGAAATTGAATAATACCGCCTGATGCACTCAAAAATGAAAGCTGACGCAACGAAATTTACGCAATTTGAATGATGAATTCTGCTGTTTTAAACAATCGTGCTGAAACTTTACCTTTAAATTAATTTCATTTATTGAATATTTAATTAAACCGGTGTATCTCGAGGGAAATTTTACAAAAAAATCTTTCTGTTGTTTTTTATCGGTGATGTAATAATTTAATTGCTACATTATCGATTACCTTTAATATCCTGTTGAGATTTTGTACACATTTACGCTTTACCTTCACTTAATTACACTCTATTCATTTAGAATTGGCGCTTGAGAAATAGTGCTTTCCCCCACGCTAGAAGCGTAACCATAGTTACGCTCTTCGAGCAGCCAATAGTAAGCCTTCTTCGTCACTTTGACGAGGATAGTTGCTATGGTTACCGATCGGTGGTGGGGGAAGGAAATATTTTCAAGCGCCAGTTCAAAGTGAACAGAGTATAATAGTACACTGTTAAAAAAAAAAGTTCAACCTTTCACCACAAACTGGTTCAAATTTAGCTGCAACCTAAGGTTCGGTAACAGGTTTCACCGAGTTTTTGGTGCTTTCACTAGTGAAAGGTGAATAAGTCAGGAAAAAGTAAAAACACCGAAAACTTGGTGAAACCTGTTACCGAACCTTAGGTTGCAGTTAAATTTGAACCAAGTCTGGTGAAACAGCCCGACCTTTCACCACAAACTGGTAAAAGGTTGAACTGTTTTTAACTCGCCTAATGTAAGGTATATAAATTTTGGACAGACTTTGTATTATTCTGGTATTTCTAGGATCTATATAGGGGGATGGTAAATCTCTTCGTGTACCTTTAGCTTTAGATAATATCAATCTTGATACAGTCAGAAGGCTCACCTTCTATGCGTGGCTATATGGTTGCACAGTTCTTCGGGCGCACAGAGTGAACTGAACACTCTGAATCTTCGTCAGATTTGCGAAATAGCAGATTCGCAAGATTCCCGGAACAAAACAACACACTATTTATATTTAGCTACCAGAGGCGCCATGTAAAATTCTTCCGGTGACCTCGTTTAGGGTCTCGACCACCCTCACAGCTCATTATCACCCAATGACGGATACGATTACAAGCTCGATCTACAATCGTATCGATTCAAGACCACGGCCAATGCGAGTTTAAAAACAAAAGGGAGCTTTTATATAAAGATTTTTCCAGATCTCATCTCCGGAGGTTGAAACATTTATCGGGAATCATCATCGCGGCGGCTGCTGCTCCCTGTCTGGAGCCCATAAAGAGATGTTTTTTATCATTTGACGGGAATACATTATCCCGCTGACAGATTTTTTTATTGGATGGCTTGTCCGTCTTCGGCTCGTTGTGGGTTGGGCTGTTGAGAAATTAGTAGCTCTTTTACCGTGCAAAGGCACCGCTACTGCTTCCCGTTGTTGCGAGCAGCGCGGATGTGGTCCCTATACTTCCGTGGAACCCGGCGCTCGCTTCTGATTTAAGTGACGTTAAACGGCTTAATGATTTAATTCCCCGGCCTCGGGTTATTTTTTTTGTGTGTTTCGGTTCTCTATCTAGTCTTGGATCCAGTTCATGAGGAGTACGGGTTCCTCTGGGAAGGGGGCAGGACCCCTAGTGTTGTACTTTTTTAAGATGTAATTGCTGCTTGGTTTTGCGTTTCGTCAGCTGGAGTAACGTAGTCCAATTTTTTGCTTTAATTTCTTTTTTTTCAAAAGGAAATCCGCTTTAAGCAAATGAAATTCGATGTGGTAACAGGGGGTTAAATTTATTAAAATTTATTAGAAAAAAATTATATTTTTAAAATAATAATTTTTTTCTAATATTGTCCGCGGGTCTTCAATTAGGCTTAAAACTTAATTTACCTAACTATCTTTTCAAGGAGCTATTCCCTGCAGGCATGTGAGTTTTTCGCTAATTTTAGAGGTGTTGAGAATCGGAATTCCACTCAATTGTGTACGGAATTAATATTTCAAAGCGGGAAAAATCGGAATATTTGCTTCCTGGGTGGACAAAAAGTTTACCAAAACGATTTAAAACCGTTTTTTAGGGTCAAATTTTAAAAAATTTCTGAGATTGAGTTTTTAGTAAGATGAGAAACCTATCTAAAAAGTATTAAAAAGCTAAAATGAACCTGTATGGGATAGGGATTTGAATTTGGGCCCCTCCCAATAGAAATTTCTATACCACTGTAACTTATCTAGACGCATCTAAAAATTTCAGATAATTTCTTTCTTGAGCAATCACATGCCTGAAAGTTCGTATGGACTAAGCATCTCCAACTTGGATATACCAAGTGTTGATTAGATTGTGAAGTGTATCAAAAAAATATCTTTTCTGTGGATAGAGTTAAAAAGATGTTGATCTTAGTCATTTTTTTCCACACTTTTCCTCCGAGAGTATGAATGGAATTTCTTTCGAGCGGTCTGCCAGAGACGCCGGCATTTCCTCAAATTTCACGGTCGACATTTATCCGCATCGCATTACTTGAGCTCTATGGCGAGTGGGATGTTACTAATTGCGCCTTAATGCATCTTAAAAAGGATACGTGGAGAGAGTCCCTTTTTTAAGTAAATTAGATGCATCTCTTGATTAGTATTCCGGATGCCGGTGGTACGATTGCCTCGCTTCTTTGGGCCTCACTGGCGCAGGGAAGGAATTATTCGGGGGACGTGCTTAGCCTGGGATATCAATTAAAATGGAATTCCTATTTTTGACAGTAAAAATTTTCTATGGTTTTAGAACCTCAATTTTTGTTTTAACGATTATACAGACTGTGTGTAACCAAAAATTGTTTTTTTTGTCTCCTGTGCCAAAAAATGTAAACTAACATTTACCTCACCCAATCAATGAGTAGCTCGGTGTATTCAACATGTCTTGGGTTTTTGTTTTCAAGCGTGCTGACGGTTTTTAGGGGATCTTTAATTTTATCACTTGTTTTTTATTTTAAATTTGTGTACTTAGTAAAACACAAGATAAGATATGTTAATCTGTTATTTGTCATTTGTCCATAAATAGAACGCTATCTTCAGTTTGTGTAAAAGGATGAAACAACCGAACCCTTATCGCCTAGAAACAATCTATTTTAATTGTTATGTTAACAAACAAATAGTGATGTAATGATACTATTAGCAGAACTCATACCTTTGCCTGTCCTGCCATTTGATAATAAAAAATTTAAAGGAAATAATTTGGGGGTTTTCCTGTCAACATAAGATAGTTTTTGTTCATGGGTGGATTTTGGATAGACATCCTGAAGGTGGAAAGCTGACCCTAGTGTCTCTAAAAACGTGATTCACCAATGAGAAAATGAAATTTTCTGAAAAAAAAATTGGGACATTGCCCCCTCTATAAATACATCCATTTTTTTATTCCTTTACTCTTTCTTTTGCGTTCAAGATGGCTCAATGATAAATGATGACCCCTGTTTCGAATTTTCGCCATAAAGACGACCTTTTGTGTAACGTCAGGTAAGGGATTACATCGGTATCACATCGGGAAACGGCAATTATCCTCACATCCAACAAAGACGAAATTTTGCTGGTCATTTTATGGGTTTTTTCTCCATTGTTCGATTCCGGTAACTGGCGATTTCCCTAATGAGATACCGGTGTAATTCCTTAGCTGACGTTACCCTTTCGGCCAATATTTCTCCCACCCGAGGCAGACACAAACTGAATTTCAGCCTCGGGAGCGAATTTCACACAATCGGCCTCATTGAAAAGCTGCACTCACTCGGCGTGTGATTTACGCCGTCTTCTCGCCGAAATACATGTGTCACCGGGCCGCCGAACCGCATCGCCCGTTTCCACTTATCGCGCTTCCCTCTCTCTTGCGACGCGATCGGAGTTCTTGCTTGCCTGCCGAGCCCCCCTCCGCTTTATCGGCCGGCTTTATTTAACGTTTCCTGCTCCTCGATTGGCGAACAATGAGGGCCGTTTGTTTCTGAGCGAAAGAAGCCATTAAAAAGTTATCTTCGACGGCAGCAGAGAAGAAATCCGAGTCGCGAAGAAGTGCTCCCAAATGGGGCGAACCCTCTTCTTTTTGGGGAAGATAATTGTGGGGCTTGGTTGGGTAGTGGTGGGATGTGTGTTATGAAATGCTTGAGATTTTTGAACGGTTGTGGTTTGGGAGTCTTTGATCTTGCCTTGGTTGCATTTTATCTCAAGTAAAACGTTAAGCAAGTGGTGTGGCAAACCTATATCTTGAATTCGACCTTCATCATCAACCTTCAAAACTTTATATTCAGAATTAGTATTAAATTGGGTTCTTTGAAGATGAGTCCCCTCTCTTTGTGAATGTTGTTGTTGATCTACTTATTTTATTTAAAATTGTGATAGAGAAGCATAAAAATGATCTTTTTTGAGTGAGAAATACTGTCAAAATACATTTAAGCTAAAATATTTTGTGATATAGATAGGCCTAAATTTCAATTTAATTAATAAGCAGGCCTAAATTTCTTCAGAACAGACCCCTCAATAACCCTTGGGTTTAGGCCCTGACACATACTACAGTAGCTTTGTCACAAGCAGGAAAACTTAAGGATTTTGCCGAAAATCTTTTGAAATAATTTATATATTTGTTAAATGAAGTGATATCTCCCCCTCTGCTGTTGTTCAAGAAGCATTATCACAGTAGAGTATTTAGGTGAGCAATGCGACTTGATTGTCATAATGTCTTGTGACCAAATTTAAAGAGCAGAGGGCACTTAATTTGAAGAAAAATTTGAGGATGGAAAGCTTTTTGTTTTACTTAAGTCCGGCCCACATAGATTTCTCTAATATAATGCGTTAAATATTTTAAAACTAGTTTTACAGCACCTATTAATTTCTTGAAGATTTGTTTCACATAAAAAAATTAAAATATTAGTATCGATTTATAAATAAACATATAATAATTTTTTACGATTAAAATTAGAGGAGAACAAAAAATGTCGTTTTTCTGTATAAAACTTGTGATTACACAAACTATTGGGATAAATTTTAATTCATTACCCTATTGTCAAGTGACACACAGGGTCTAGAACCAAACCTATATAACAATCACCAAAATGTTAATTTTATTACAGTGTTACGGTTTTGCTTACTGGCTTATCCAGGTTAGATCCTTCTCAGGTTCTTTCTAATATTAACATTATAACAGTTGAAATTTTAAAATAAAATTGTGTTAAAAGGTAGATAAATATTGCATGAATTACAAAGTACTAACTCCAATTATTCCCTAACTGGTGAAAGGTCTCTAGAAAACAACTGTTTTTTGGTTTAATACAAGACAAGGATGTTACTTATATTTATTTTTTTCTTGCAGGAGCTGGTGAATCTGGTAAAAGCACTATTGCAAAACAGATGAAGTGAGTACTGGTTAAACTATAGTATAAACTTATAACACTCTGTAAGAATCAAATTCAGAGTGTAAATTAACTCCATTTGCTAACTGCTAGTTTCATTTAGTAACATACAGTGGCTAAATAATTGTAAAATTCTAATTTTATGTGTTTGTATAAAAGTTCAAAAATCCCTTCTATGCAATTAATCTACTTTTATTTACTTGTTCAAACAACTAATTTTTGTAAATTTGCTCAAATTCCATTTATTTCTACAGGATTATTCATGAAGATGGTTACACAAAAGAGGAATGTCTTCAATATAGGCCAGTTGTTCACAGTAACACAATTCAAAGTCTTATGGCTATCATAAAAGGAATGGGCCAATTGAAAATAGACTTTGCTGATCCAGCTAGAAAAGTAAGTTCATCCAAAAAATTTCTTTGCCATTCTTTAGATTAAGGCATAGCTTGTTACGGATTTAACTTGGCTTCTAATATACCCATGACCTAGTGTAAGTTATAAAAAATGTTCACATACATGTAGTGTGATTTCTTCTTTAGTTATTGTTCAAAGATAAGTTACCCTTCCAAGTAGTTATTAAGGCTTAAGGTGACATAAATGTAAGAAACAAAAGTTAGAACTAAGTTTTTTTTAAATTGTGTTAATAATACATGGGATATCTAACCTAGAATATTGAGTTACATGTCTTTGTAAACTATATAAACAAAAACTTTTACTTCTCCAAGATAATATCTGAAACTTTTTTCAATTGATGATGCTGCAACATTCATACTTAATAGATACAGGCATGTGATTTTTCCGCTAATTTTAGAGGTGTTGAGAATCGGAATTCTGCTCAATTGTGTGCGGAATTAATATTTCAAAGCGGGAAAAAATCGGAATATTTGTTTCCTGAGTGAGCAAGTGTACCAAAACGATTTAAAACCGTTTTTTAGGGTCAAATTTCTGAAATTGAGTTTAGTAAGATGAGAATCCTATCTAAAAAGTATTAAAAAGCTAAATTGAACCTATTGTATGGGATAGGGATTTGAATTTGGGCCCCTCCCAAAATAAATTTCTATACCACTGTAACTTATCTAGATGCTTCTAAAAAAATTCAGATAATTTCTTTCTTGAGCAATCACATGCCTGTAGATTAGTGGTTCCCAACAGGTGGTCTGTGAGAAGATTTTTAAATAACATCCAAAAAATGTGTGGAAATTAAAAAAAAATAGTTTTCCTAATCACACATTCCAGGAAATAGTAAAAACACTACAGATACAAAAACATTAGTAAAAAATCATAGGTCTAATAAATAATCTGTTATCTTTCTTTCCTATAATTCATTTGTTCATTTCAATTATTTTGCACAATTTTATTCAACAGTAATTTATTACAGAGTAGAAACGAAATGTGATGATGTGGAAAAGTATTGCATCAGATTAATTAAAACTGAGAGGCGTTGGGGAGGGGCTAATAAAGAATCGAATGATCTGACTTATACTTAGTTTGATACGAAGCGAAGCGTGGAAGTGTTGAAAGATATTTCAAACTGGGATGCTATGGTCAGACAGGGTCTTCGAGAAATCGAAGTATGAAAAGAGGAAATTTCTGAGATACACGTGAAATAGGTTTGTTTGAAGATATGAGAAAAATTTACTGCCGAAAATTCGAAAGTTTTTGAACCCATAAATTATTTTCTATTTTAATCGCTCCTTTGAAATAATTATTGACTTTTGACTCAGTTTCTTTCGGGAGAACATCAGCCTCGCCTATAGAATTTCCTCTGACACAGCTCACAGTCAGTGCATGTCCTGTCCAGTTTGCTTTTTTGTGATCAACAGAATTCCTGGTTATCTCATTTTTCCTGCAGTTTAATTTAAAGCTAACTCGGTTTATTTAACTAATAAGACTCGGTTTCCCTTACTTCAGAACAAAAGTTAAAATTTTAGACCCTCCATGAGGAATAAATGCGCTGAAAGAAAGTTAAAATTTTGAAGATACTGTTGGGGATAGAGATGGTCCGCAGAGGTTCAAATTTAAGTGAAGTGGTCCGCAGACATATTTGAGTTGGGAACCACTGCTGTAGATAATACTTCTTAGTTATCTATCTGAATTATTAATTCACCCTAGGAAGACACAAGACAGCTGTTCACAATAGCTGGTGCATCACAGGATGGAGAACTGAATCCTGAAATGGCAGCAATTATGAAGAGACTTTGGCAGGATCGGGGACTGCAACTGTGTTTCTCCCGTTCTCGAGAATATCTGTTAAATGACTCAGCTGCATAGTAAGTATCAGCAAGGAAAATGCCCTTTACTACTTCCTCATTTTAAAAAAATTTTTATTTGAAAGTTTTTGCTGTTAAACAATTTGTGTGTACTTGTTCTTATAGCTTATTTAAGCCTAATTCCTAAAGTATTAGACCTTTTTTAACATTTCATAATTAAACAGTCGAGGTTAATGTATCACATGAGTATGTAACATTTTGCTCCAAAAAATGTTTCCAGTTTTAGGAGTCACTGCTACAAATGTATTATTTTATTTTAGCTATCTGAATGCACTTGATCGTATAAGTCAACCAAATTACATTCCTTCACAACAAGATGTTTTGAGGACTAGAGTCAAAACTACTGGAATTGTTGAAACCCATTTTAGTTTCAAAGGATTGCATTTCAAGTTAGTAACCAACCAACAAGTCCTTTCTTATTTTCCTTATTCATTCGATTTATTTATTGTAATAAATGTTTCTTTTTTAGGATGTTTGATGTGGGTGGTCAGAGATCAGAAAGAAAGAAATGGATACACTGTTTTGAAGGAGTCACAGCTATAATCTTTTGTGTTGCTTTGAGTGGATATGATCTAGTTTTAGCTGAAGATGAGGAAATGGTTAGTTTATGATTAATGACTTAGCCTAAAGAACAGTATTTTACCCTTGCAATTTTTGGTCTTCTGCTTTAAATCCTCTGCTTTCTATATTTTCCCTTAGTTTCAGTTTTTAGGCAGGTTCCAGTGACCCTCTTTTAAAATCTAACTATTAATTTGTTGTTTATACTGATATTGTAATGTGTTTTGTTTCATGCATTATTTAAATTGCAATCTATCTAAAAAAGGTTTTCTTTTTAGAATCGAATGACAGAGAGCATCAGGCTGTTTGATTCTATATGCAATAACAAATGGTTTGTACAAACCTCCATCATTTTGTTCTTGAACAAGAAAGATTTGTTTGAAGAAAAGATTACCAAGTCACCTTTAACTATCTGTTTCCCTGAATACACTGGTAAAAATTACGATTATTTTATTCTAATTTTAAGATATCCATTTATTGATGTGCAATATTTTGCATTTTTATCTATATTGGAATCTGTATGTGCCAAAAACTATGTAGGATATCTTGAGTAACAAAGCCAGTAATTTAATCTAAATGTTTTTGTCAGTTAACTTTCCAAATTAAATCATGTGTAATCTGTGGTACTTTATTTGTAGACAAAGAGAACTTTTAATGGAAGTTAACATTTTGTCGGCTTACAGGCGAAAGGCATTAAGTCTCTTGAAAGCAGTGGAACGGCGCCACCAATCAAGTGTAGTCTTGGCTGATCTCTAAAATCTCGCCAAACTGGAAAGCTTTTACAGAGGAAGCTCCAGATTCACGAAAAGCTTTCACAAGTTATAAGCATCACAAGGATAACCAATCTGAAAAAATGCTAAAAGACTAACCCTTATCTTATACCTCTATCTAAAAATATCAATATCCACATCTAAATTACGCACATCCATCACAATGAGTATACGGTTTACACTTCAAATTAATTCAATTTGAACGAATAAACGTTTTACATTTTTTCACCATCTTACTTTGTAGACAGGGGGTGGTTTTGTGACAGTCCGATTCCCAGCTTTGCGTGGGTATATTTTCTCTTACTTGGTAGTAAAAATTATGTTTATGTCTGTATTGATTGAGAGATCAAGCCCACAAGGCAAGGAATATAAGTCACCTTATCCAATTCAATCCACCAACTTTTAAAATATATATAATACTTTCTAAAATTTAAAAAACTTATTTTTTTTTAAATTTCTCTCCTACACTATAACTAAAATGGCAATGGTTATATGATCACCAAACTTGGCATAACCTTGTACGGAGTAGTTGAGCAAAAAGTGACTTAGTGCCTTTTGCCTGTAAACCGACGATTTGTTTCCTTTCAGTATAAAGCTAGCAAATACATTTCTTGACATGTTTCTATTTTCATTGTCATTTTTTATATTTATTAATATTTTAAGCATCAAATAGTGTCTAAGTTTTAAGGCTGATTTTAAAATGATAACTACTAATAATACTTTCCTTTCTTAATCCCTCTAAAAACATTTTTCTATTCTCAATATGAAAATTACATTGATAAGATCAGTTCAATCTTTCTTGTCCTTTATTAAAAACTTTATTTTAAATTTTTACTTGGAAGAATATTTTAAAGTTTATACAAATTAAGTTAAATCAATCAAATTTTGCAAACTTGATATAAAACTACAATATTTAAATTTTATTGTACATATTGATAAATTAATCTTAATTCAACACTTAAAGTTGATTTTAATTAAAATAACCCATTGTCTAATTAAAAAAATTGTAAATTGAAATGTTTAGGGGTAATTCATAAAATCAATATCAACATTTGAACAATATTATGTCTCATTGAACATGTTTTTCTCAGACTTCAAATGCTTTTTTACAGGAAACAACACCTATGAGGATGCAGCCGCATACATTAAAATGAAATTTGAAAACCAAAACAAGCGAAAAAATACCAAAGAAATATATACGCACTTCACCTGTGCTACAGACACTACTAACATCCAATTTGTGTTTGATGCTGTTACAGATGTCATCATAAAAAACAACTTGATTGATTGTGGATTATTCTAGGTGTATATATTGATTTGTAAGTAGTACTTTATTTTCATGCTCAGATTAATGGTTTAAACCCCTAAAACCATGGATGCCACTCTTCAGTCAGGGATGAATTCTGTCAATTTAATAATTCTGTGAATTCAATTCCCCGTCCCGTGTTCAATAGGAAACATAAAAATCAGCTGACCTATTCACAACTATTAGTACAGTATTTAAGTACAAGTTCTATTGCATGTGTCTTAAGTTGACCTTAAATATATTCAAATGTTGCTGGCAAATCGAAAGCCTTGACAGCCAGAAGGCAGGGGTCGGATTTGTCCTAAAATTCAAAAAATGTCCTAACCTTCCTCCCGCTTTGTTGAGATGAGGTCCGGCTTGGAATAACATCAGGCAAGAGGTAAACAACATGATTTAATAAAGTATAAAGGGTTACATCTTTAGTAGTGCGAAGCGAAGAACAAACAAACAACAACAACAGAATTATATAGTATTAGTAGGCTCGGTACAGTTACAGTTATTCACTTAGTTCAGTCCAGTTCACTTCAGATCACAACACTCCTTCCCACCTACTCCAGCACCCATAAAGATGTCACTTTTTGGGGTGCTCTGGGGCAGGGTAACGTTGTGGCTTACGGATGTCCTCTCGAGGTCTCAGGCGATGAGAAACAGAAGGAACACTAGGAGTAGGGTCAGGACTAGATGCCGGTATGGCTGTGTCTGTAGTTGTGGACGCCGATACCGGAGGATCTTTATCCAGACTTGTGGGATGTGACAGGTCGACATAAGGGCAGGTAGGTTCCTCTGGACAAGTTGGAGACGGTGGCTGGAGTTCTCGTTTAAGCATCTGATCAACATGACAACGCTTAATTTGCCCATCTTCGGTGCGTACTTAATATGAAACTGGTCCTGTAACTTTTGTGACGGTCGCTGGTATCCATCGTGGACCCGGATTGTAGTTCCTCAGCAACACGGAATCCTCTACCTGAAACTGTCTTAGGCCACGGTCTTCACAGCCTTGCCGATAGGATTTTTCTTGTTTGGTTCTCCTCTCTTCAGTAAGATCTGGATGGAGCCTATCCAAAATTGTGCATAGCTTCCTCCCCATCAACAGTTCTGCAGGACTGGTGCCTGTAGTGGATGTAGGAGTGCAGTGCTGTTGTAGAAGGAAATTGGCAAGTCGCTTCTTCCATGGACCTTGGATGATACGGCGTAGAGAGTCCTTCACTGTTTGGACTGTTCTCTCGGCCTGACCATTAGCAGCTGGTCGTCTCGGAGCAATGAGAACCTGACGAATGGTGTTCCTCTCTAGGAAAGACTTGAACTCAGAGGACGTGAACTGAGGACCATTGTCGGATACAATGACATCAGGAATTCCGTGCGACGAAAAGATGTCTCGCAAAACGTCTATCGTAGCGGCTGCAGTTGTAGACGGCATTCTCTTGACCTCCACCCACTTTGAGAACGAGTCGACCAGTATGAAGAAATCTTGGCCCTGGAAGGGACCCGCAAAGTCGATGTGCAGGCGAGACCACGGTTTGCTGGTGATCTCCCACAGATGAACAGGTGCGCGAGGAGGCGCGTGCCGTGCAAGTTGACAGTTGTTGCAGTCCTTGACGAAGACCTCTACATCAGCGCCCATGCCTGGCCACCAGACGTAAGACCTCGCAAGAGCTTTCATCCTCTCGATGCCAGGATGTCCAAGGTGTAGTGCCTGCAAAACACGGTATCTCCCCGCTGCTGGAATTACCACCCTATTTCCCCAAATTAAGCAATTACGATGGACTGATAATTCATTCTTTTTAGAAAAATATGTCTGAAATTCTGTACCCGGTGCACTCGTAGGCCAACCCCTTAGTACAAAATTAAGTACCCTGGAAAGTACCTGATCACGGAGCGTCATTTTTCCTATTTCCGTGGCATGAAGTGGTGGGTTTTCCAGTTCCTCAGTAAAGAGAACCTCAAGAGGAGATGGAACCTCGCAATCCCCTATCTCCCTAGGCAGCCTACTTAAAGCGTCAGCATGTCCTATCTTTTTGCCTGATTTATGAATTAGGGTGTATTCATACGCATTGAGAATCAAACACCATCTCAGCATCCTCGGAGACATTATCTCTTTAGTAGGTTTATTTTTATTAAAGATCCCTAAAAGTGGCTGATGGTCAGTAATTATAGTGAATTCATGACCAAATAGAAAATGATGGAACCTTTTTACTCCAAAAACAACCCCTAACGCTTCTTTATCAATTTGAGCGTAATTGCGCTCAGCAGAAGTCAAAGTACGAGAAGCAAACGCAATAGGAGCTTCTCGGCCATCTGGAAGAATATGACTCAAGACAGCGCCTACTCCAAAAGGTGAAGCATCGCATGCTAACACTATGGGCAATTTTCCATCGAAAGGTACAAGAACACTATCCGAACTTAATAAATTCTTTAAACTCTCAAACGCCTCACTGTGCTTTTTTTGTCCATTTCCACTCAGAGTTCTGATCAAGCAACCTATGCAGTACTTCAGCAATTGTTGCCCTATCCTTTAGGAAACTATAATAGAAATTTAATAATCCTAAGAATGCTTGAAGTTGCGTTTTGTTCTTTGGAATCGGAAATTCCTTAATAGCACTTATTTTTGACTCAGAAGGATGAATTCCTTTTTTATCGATACGGTATCCTAGAAATTCTACTTCAGGAACCCCAGGAATTCTACTTCAGGAATTGCATCCTTCAGCTAATTTCCTAAGCTCAGCAACATATGAATTAAACGGCTCACCCTTCCCTTGAACACGCTTATGAAATTTGAATCTTTTAAAAATTTCATTTGATTTAGGACAAAAGTGACTCTTCAGTTTTTCAAGAATTTCAGAAAAAGGGACTTCAGAAAGCTTCCGAGGAGCAACCAATGTGTGAACGATCCCTAGTGTTTTAATACCACAAACGGCTAACAATGTAGCACGTTTTTTCTTATCATCAGTAATCTCATTAACTTCCAAATAGAATTCTAACTGTTCTAGATACAATTCAAAATTTTGAGGTTTTGAAATATCAAATTCAGAAATCGTTCCCACCGTAGATGTCATTTTGTACACTTGAGGCTTAGACAAATCAATTTCAGAATTATTTCCTACTGGTAACATTTAACACGAATTTGAAACTATTCCAGCAGACGGGAAAAACACGTGTAAGCAGCATATCACACCAACTTTCTACTCACATGAAATCGCAGAATTTTCATTTTGCATCAGCAGGATCGATCATTTACCCGAATGGGCGTACCCCGTCGCCATTTGTTGAGATGAGGTCCGGCTTGGAATAACATCAGGCAAGAGGTAAACAACATGATTTAATAAAGTATAAAGGGGTTACATCTTTAGTAGTGCGAAGCAAAGAACAAACAACAACAGAATTATATAGTATTAGTAGGCTCGGTACAGTTACAGTTATTCACTTAGTTCAGTCCAGTTCACTTCAGATCACAACACGCTTAACAAGACTATTTCCAGCATCCCCTTAAACGGCAAACTAATGGGAGTTTATTGTAGTTTATTTATTACTTTGTAACTCTTTTTAATTGAAAATATATTCTGTATAGGGGAAAACATTTTAAACATAAAGTAAAAAAGCAACATGTTTTTCCAATCCTGCTAAAGTGTATATTTGATTTAAACCTTGATTGATAAGGTTTATGGTTTTTATGTTTTAGACTTATTACTAAGAAGTTTTTACCTGCTAACATGTTTGTTTGTTTTAGATGTTTGGTGTTGAGTATTGGACCAAATTACAAGCCATTCCAATTGAATGGATAATGGTTGAAATGTGCTTTGTACAGAAAGTTTTTTCTTGTTTGGGAAAATTTACTTGGCTATGGAATTGCAAGATGAATAAGAACTTTACATTCCTTCCAATGTTTTCATCATAGCTCAGCGGTTCTAAAAACTGTGCCAATCATTCCTGGGATGGAACTTGAAATATATCTTCCCTCCCTTTTGAGAAAGAAAAAACTGGTGCCTTTTAAATCTTTATCGTTCTGTGTATGCCAAAACCATTTTGTGGAATAATTTTTTTAAAGTTATATTAGCTCTTATTACACAGCATGATTTTAGGTGTATACATATATGTGCCCTTGATTTTAAGAGTGGTCAGAGTCCACTGCTCATTTTTTAGGTATAATGAAAGTTTTGCAAGATAGATTACATGAAAATTTAAAAATACAAATTTAATTTTTCAGTTATATTTTTTCCAAATATTTGTTTATTTTATTTTAGTTTAAGCCAATCATAATAAAATTCATATTCCTTTGGGATGTTGGGTGGTGCCGGGCAATATGGCGAATGGTAGGCACAAACTATTACGCCTTAACCACTTTCAAAATCAATGGCTCATTTTGAGTTCATCCAACATGAAAATTAAACCCCTTTAAAAGGGTTGTATAAAATGGTGGTATTTAATTTTGAGTGTGCTTGGAAAAGTTTTAAGATTGTTTGTAAACCTTTCTTGGTTTGCAGACTCAATTCTTAATTTCTACAATTGACATATTAAATTATTTCTATCCACTTTTATACTTTTTGTGTAAATATATTGTATGAGATTTCTTTTTTAATTTTAAAAATGATTGTCAATATATTTTTATTTAAAATATTCTTGGTTTTATCTCATGTCTGTCAAATTAAACTTAAATTCAAAGCTTGCATATTAAAATGTTTTGCACAATTTTATTTTTAAGAAAAAAATTTCATTTATATAAAATAGTTAATATTACCTTGAATTCAATTACAGCATTTAAATTTTTAAGAATAGTAAATATTTTCATGTGATGAATTTACTCCAGCCAAACTGGTATTTTTATATAATGTATGCATTACAAATGTTTACCAACTTGTTGCATATGCATAAATAATTTTTAAAATATTAAAGCCATTGGGAGATGGTAAGTATAGTATCAGATCCATGCGTTTTTCTCTCATTGTTCCCATACAAATTGAATCAAAGTGAAAAATCTGTTATTAACTTTATCAAATAATATTGCCTTGAATTGTTAACTAAAGACTCATGGATCTTAAAAATACATTTTATGGCTCTAATTTGTTTGTAAACTTTCAAAAACTAAATTAAAAATATGCCATGGATCTTAATAACTGTATCACTTAAGTGCCTAATAGTATTTCCTTCCATTTCTTGTTTATGTTTATAGGACTCAATGTATTATAGGAGAGTCCATTTTTCTCTACTGTGCATTGAGAGGGGAAAATATATCTTCATATGGGATCCCAAAACAGATTTTAATATTTTCTATAAAGAAGTACTATTGGGTTAAATATTTCTTTCTAACTCGTGTTTACACAATTAAGATCACTAATGTAGTAACTTAATTTTATATTATGTTATGATTTAAAGTGTTACCCTTTAAGCCTTGGCTTAGATACAATTAAAGCAATGAAAATTTACCTTATATTTTAAATTGGATAATTCAACCAATAACTAGATATTAACAACTCGCTCTGCTGCATTCCATGTTAGTATTTCCAAAAGTAGTTGTCTACTACACTACAAGATATTTTTTTGGCATTCAAGCGTGGTAGTGACATATTTTTTGATGGATGTGTTATTTTTATAATTGTTACCATAATCTTTGAATTTGTGTTTGTGATATTTCTAATGGTGTTTCTATTGCATTTCATAGATACTAGTTGTGTGTATCTAAAACTAAATTGGATTTAAAAGTTTATTTATAGACCATAACAATGTATTGAATGTATTTTCTTGGTCTTATTTAGATAATTATTTTCTGTGGCATTAGGCAAAACAATTTATTACTCGAGGAAAAAATATAAATTTTTTTATTAACTTTTTAATTTTATAAGATAAAAGCATATTAATGAGCTTAATATTTGTATTTGATATAAAATACATATATTTATTCCTGCGAGATCTTTTAATTGAACACATAAATATTTTTCTATGACAGTTGTACTGTAATTTCTAATTCAGTTTTACTGTAATTTTTCTACAGTTTATGCCTTGTAAATATTTTATGCATTTATCTACACTGACATTCCTATTCTTTGGACACTTCAAAACAATATAATTAAAATTCACTTCACTATCTTTTATATAGATATATTTCCTGTGAACACTTTTTATTGTAAAATGTTGCTTATTAACTTGTGTAAAAGAAGTTAATAAAGTGAATTTTCAATTATATCATGAATGGAAATTTCTTAATTTTACTTGGGCTTGTATGTATCCAAGAAACCTGGTAGTGTAGTGGTATCATTAGCATCGTCAGCTCCTGAAAATTGGGGGAGACAACCCAAGGATTCCTCTCCAGAATGATTTTAGTAAACCATGATTAATTACCTCTAAAATATGCTTTTTCATTTAAGTTCCCATTCAATGATTTTGAAAACTTGTTATGCTGTCATTACAATGTTAGTAACTCATTGATGTTATTCCTATTTGAAAGGAAAATATATTCAAATGCTCTTGGAAAGTTATTGAAAACAACTTATTGACCGTTTTAAATGTCATTCAAAAAGGTCCTTAAAATTTCTCAAAAACTCCTTATGAAGTACTTCAAACTTCTGCACAAACCCTGGCAAAATGGTTTTATTTGTTACTGAACTATAAAAAACCTTGAATAAAAGTTTTTTAAAATATGCTGAAAAAGAAATTTCCGTCATTAAATTTTTTATTTTAATTTCATGAGCACTTATTAGCTGTAAGGTTTTAATCAATTTTTTTCACCTGGAAAGAAATTTTTTAAAATAGGTCTCTGGTTGGTACTGTTTTCTTTGGACTGAAAAGGGATTGCTTATAGAAGAGACTTTGCTACCATTACAATTGTATTCCTAATGTTAAATTGAGAGGCAAAATTTTAAAATTGAGAAATTTCTAGATGTTTTTTCAGCCAAAGCTGTTTTTTAGGAGTGATATCATTACATAAATTACGTGTTGATAATGTTATTAGTCATATTACAATGATAAAGATCTGAATTAAAAGTATTAATATAAACTGTCCAGTTTTATAAGGTGTTGGGTGGTTAACCAGGGGTGCTACTTCTCACCCCTGGAAATCTGGTTTTTTAACAGTGGGAATTCCTTTTTTTAGCCCAAGAAGAAAGCTCAAAATTAGGTCCAATTAAAAAATAGTGCAGGGCTGCAACCTTAACTACATCTGTTATGAAGAATCCGGTCCCACCATCGGTTCTAAGCACGATTACATTTGTAAACGTTCCGGATTTTGGATAATTCCATTTGGAACTCTGGAGAAAAGGTTTGTTACTCAGAATAGTTTTCCTGGATTTTGAGTTGAAAGGTCTGGACACTTCGCCTTGATGATTCATTCTCTCCGTCTTCAAAGTGGCGAACCTCCAATAAGGGCGCGCTTCTCGTGGTTTCCTCCGCTCCTCAACCAATCGTTCGAAAGCTTTTGACGGAAAGAATGACTCATCCTCTTAGCTGTCCAGTGTCCAGGCCTTCTAGCTCTAGATAGCTATGGTTGAAGTCAGTAGCAGGGAGATCGGAGAGAACATAGTCCTATAGATGCATAATCTATTTTCAGCAATTGAGGAGTCAAACCGCTGGGCCGTCTCTAGTCCATTAATAACACTGTTGAACAAATTTTATCTTTAAAATTTTTACATAGATGAAAAGTCATTTTGGGTTGCTGAACAAGAAATTCAACATTAAAATTCCGAATTTGGGGAACAGACCATCCCTTTTTACGTTTTCCGATGACCTAATGACTTATAATTAGATTTTCAGGGTCAAAAAGCATTACTCAAGTCTAAATTAAGGGTATCAAGTATTAAATTAATTTTCAAGGGGTCAAGAAAGGTTGAAATTTCTAAAATATGAAAATTTGTAGCAAATGGATAGTTTTAAGGGGTTATAACCCCCCTAAAAATACAAAAAAATCGTTAAAAATTACTATAGACTATTTTTTCCTCTTATTTTTAAATCAATTGATAAATGGTCCTAACCCTTCCCCAAGGACTCCTTGGGATATAACATAAATGACCAAACAGACTGCAGGGTTGTTACCATCCGCCGATCATTTATAGGGAGATCGGTACTTTAAAAAAACACCTTGGAACAAGATTTTATTTAAGTTGTAAACGTTCCAGATTTTGGAGCATTCCGAATAAAAACTTTGCAACCCTTGGAAAAAGAAAAATTTACTAAAAAAACTAAGCATACAATATAGTTAAAGGGGATCTTTCAGGTGAAAATTTAATGGCGTCCCTGATAGGGAGTGCCCTTTGATAAAACCTCTCAACAAGGGCTCTTTTATCATATTTCTTATTATAGTCGCCTTTTAAGAGGGTGGTCTCCAAGGATCCGATCCCTCGACTACAACAAAGGAAGAAAAATACTAATTTTATTTTATGCAACCCTCAACTAATCTTTTTATTTCAAGGAATCCTATTTCTTTTAAATGCAGAAGAAACCTACACCCATAAATGTTTACGTACAGCATTAGGATATTTTCATAGTTATATGACGCCAAGTCGCCCTACTATCTTATACAATGAAGCCTTTCTCAATGAAGATAATAAATCATAATTAACCGAGGACGATATCGGCGTGTCCCTTCTCCGCTGTGCGGTTTTCTCTTTGAGAATGCCTGACAGCTTAATGTTGCTCTCAGCTTTGCTTTTGGGATCGTAAATCAATTGAGATTGGTCCAGTGACTGGATAGTGGCGTATGTTGAGATGTCGATGTGCGTAGGACTGGTTTTTCTAAAAATTCGATTCCTTCAATCGATCAGACTTTGAAGGCATGGTTGCCATTGGCGTCATTTAAGGGGAAGCAGTTGCCCCCAAACGTTTTTATTACTGCCATCAGAAAAATACCTTGAAAATTCTGTAGCTTCCCCTCAAGAAGCATCGGAGGTTACCCGAAAATTCTCAAAAGGAGTTAAAACACCATTTTTGAGGATCAAATAAAAAAATTTCTGGATGACAAATTTCAAAACATTTCCTCAAATTCCCCCCTCTTAAATTTTGATGCCTGTTATACAGTGTTTTTCCCTTGAAAATTTTGCCGTTTCAAGAAGCGGCCCTTTGGGTGTTCCCCAAAGAGTTTGAAAAGGAAGTAAAACACTAATTTAAAGGGGAATTTCAAAACTTTTTCTTGGGAAGGCCATCCTTTGAAATTTTAAAGATTATCTTTAACAACTTTTACCCCTCGAAAATTCTGTGGTTTATAAGGAACTGTGTTCTCCTTGGATGAAACCCAAAATGATGCTGAAAAAATGAAAAAGTAAATTTTCAAAATTCAAAGTGATCTAAAACTTAAGGCATAAATGTACTCGTTATAAAGGGTATTTAAAATGACGTTTAGTCATACCCAACCCCTCCAAAAAAATCTAGTTACGGCGTGTCCAGCCCCACTTAACAAATATTTCGCCCCCCAACCAAAAACTGAAATGGCACCCCTGGTTTTATCATTAATAACATCTACGTAATTCGGGAAATTTATCTGATATTTTTTTAGAAAAAATGTTTTAAAAATTCTGATGCTCCCCGCAGAGAAAAAGCCCAACAGAGGGCCTTAAATTAAACCCAAATTTAACTTTTCTTATTTAATTTTTACGTTACTTTGAAAAGAGGAACTTAAACTGTATGTAGAAGAAGTACCTTCTTTAATACACTCGTGTCTAAAAATTAAGGATAATTTAATTTTTTTGGGAGTAATGGTATAAATCTATGTCCCTTATCAATTAAATTCATGCCACAGGACCTTATAAAATATATGAATGGTCCCCATGGGTGCCACTCTTCAGTCCTGAGGACGGAATTCCGGCTTTTTAAAAGTTTTGTGAACGGAATTCCGTCCCGAGTTTAATATGAAACGTAAAATCGACCGACTGATCTGCAGCGATTTGTACTAAATTTTGGTACTTAATATTTTGCCCAGAAATATTCCTGTTTTACACAGATACAGTTTAAACTTAAAATTTAAGGACCTATTTGTTCAGATGATATTTTGTGGTTTTTCTGCAATTCAAAAAAAAATCTTCCAAACTGGGGGGAAATAATTAAAAATATAGTTCAAAGTTCAGTCTTGCAATTTTTTAGAGTGGCACCCATGGTGGTCCCAGATCACATTACCCTTACAATAGTTTAAGGGGGTACAGAACCCCTCCATTGATATAATGGAGTTCCATACACAATCAGAACGGCAACATGTGAGAGTCATTTAACGAAAAATTATTCGAATTTGTAAAGTATATGATAGTTCTGAACTCCATGGCATGATTTTTAATGGGTGGAGTACCTTTAAATAGGATTTTTAGGCAATATTAAGATTAAGTGGATCTCAATCTTCATTTTAGGCGAATTTTAACTCATTGATTCTTTATTGGCGGGTGATAACCAAATTTTTAAATTCTTCATATGAAAATGACATTACAGAAACTAAAATTTTTAAGTACTCCCAAAATTAAAATTATCCTTAATTTTTGGACACGAATGTAGTATCAGCAATTGAAGAGGGGTATTTAAAGGGCGATGGTCCATATATTTAACTAAATCCTCCATTATCAAATCATATCGAATCATACATTCAGAAAACCTCCACCTCCTTCCCTAAATATGACGTAATTAAGAGCCCTTTTTAGAACAACGCTTCATTAATGACTATAAATGAGAGAAAATTGTCCTCGAGTGCGGCTTATTTACTCCATTGAGGTTTTTTTACGATCTTTGACCTTCCTTATTCTTCCTAAACTGAAGAATGACAAGCAAAACTTCAACACAAAAAATGTTTTAAAGGTGTTTTTTGGTAATAAATGGGAGTGCATAGCTATATTGTATCTAATTAATTTCATAAATCTTCAATTGCTCTCGTTTTTTAGCATAATCTAGACAAGAGAAAAATAATTTTACAAGTAAAAAAAATTGAAAGATATTAAACTAAGCTAATATTAAAATAATCAGGAATTACACTAAGCTGTCATTCTTCGTAATTTGTTATAATATCACGATTCTAAAAAAATCACAGAAGTTTTTAAGATGCACTAAAATGTAGAAATATACTAGCAATTTACAAATAGTACAGGGTGTTTCAAAAGTCCGTTTCACGGCTTTTATTTGGAACCAACGTCCTCTAGCCTAGGGCCATAAAAATAAGGTTTACCCCTAGGTAAGTGACCCTGGAGAATCCATTGAGATGACTTAGAGCGCCCCTAGCGGCGAAGTAAAAAAATTAATTAAATAAAAAACGATATTTTGATGAAATTTTTTCAGTGAGTTTCTCATTCATTCATGTGTTTTGGCTATATCTCTTAATTTTTTAACTTTTTTATTTCACCGCTAGGGGCGCTGTTAGTCCTTTCAATGGATTTTCCACGGTCACTTTCCTAAGGGTAGACCTTACTTCCATGACCCTAGGAGACGTTGGTTCCAAATTAAAGCCATGAAACGGACTTTTGAAACACCCTGTATATTTACCTGGATTATAGAGACACCCTGTAGTATAATTTAAAAGTATAGTATTATAATAAAAAGATTCCTATCTATCTATTATGTAAAATCTATTTTTTGACCTCTTTGAAATATTTTATTCTAAATTACCCTTGAGGTTTTATTCGTATTTTACATACAAATTTAATTTAAATTTACACATTTCATTTATCACTCTTATCTTTAATTAGTTAAAGATAAGAGTGATATAGGTAACGTAAATTTGATAAATTAAGCTAAATTTGTCCTGAATTAAGTGTTCTTATTTTTCTTTCCCCAACTAACGAAATAAAATATCTTACAAAGCTTTGAGGACCTATACTCGTCTGCATGTCTCTATTTTTCGTTAAAATTTCTTTTCTGTGAATAATAAAAGGAAAAAATTTATGCCTTTCAGAAATAAATGTACAACATTAATTATTTCTCAAACTCAAAATCCTTTAACTCTAGAAGTCAAAATAGCGTCTACTCTAAACTTAACAAACTCAACTTTTCAATTGAAAAAATATATCATTATAATTCAAACATCTTCGAATGCTTCGTAACCCTGTTAGAGAACAAATATGCATTTAAATGAGACTATTTTTCATAGCTTTTGTTGTTTTAAACTTTCCCCCATTAAAATTTAAAGCTAAATTCGATTTACTTTCAATTTTCCAACTGTTATTGAACTTAAATAAACCCACACCTTTTTCATTCTACACTTGTTTCAGTTAAAATTCTAAAAGTATCAATCGTATCCAGGAATTTTCAATAAATAAATAAATAGCTTTTATAATGAAAATGGGACAGGCATTGTTTAACATGACAAATCTAAAAAGTAAAAAGAATAACTCTAAAAACGGGTTGTACTTTATTATTGCTTTTGATCTCTGCTGGTTTTTAAAAGTTATTTGATGTTTTGAATTTTTAAAATTGTCTCATGCGGCTATTTATATTGAAATAAACCCTGAGATTTCAAGATATCAGTGGCTAAAAACATTCATTCCCAGTTATTGTAAAAATATTCTTGGGAATAACAATATAGCATCATAAAGATTTCAAGTAGAACGGAAAAGCGGAGAAAAAAACTCGTAAATCTAATGGTATCTCCGAATCTCTAAACACATTGTAAAAAAGTTGGTATTTTTAAACTAAATTTTCTACTGGTTTTGCCAAAAAATTTCCGTATGCCTTCTAGAAAATGTGCCTTTTCCGTTAGTTTTCCACATAGAGAACATGGATTTATTAAAGCAATGCTAAAAAAATAGTTTTAAAAACAAGTAGTAAAGTCGAAATTTCTAGTGATCATTTATTTAAACAAGACAATCAAAATTTCTAGTGATCATTTATTTAAACAAGACAGTCAAAATTTCTAGTGATCATTTATTTAAACAAGACCAATCAAAATTTCTAGTAATCATTTAGTTAAAACAAGATCAATTTCTTTTAGCTAAAGCTAAGCGCGCACTAGATACTTTTGTCACGGCGACAGAGACAAAATTATCACACTGGCTATAAGGAAGTTGCATGTGTCAGATTTTCAAAAACAAACAAGTGTTCAGTATGGTTTTTTGTATGGTAAAATGAAATATCTAGTCAGTTTTTCAAAAAAAATGTACAGGTAATTAAATATTTTAATTTAAAAGTCGAGAAAAAAACACGTGACTGAAAACGTTTATTGTTTAATTTAAACTATAAGATGAAGTCAACAATAATACCATCAACTCCATTGCTTTACAACAATGTTTAGTATAAGATGACGTCACATCCAAACTCTTGGCGTTTTCGCGCGCTTTTAAAAAGGGGATTTTTGTTAATTTTTTTGACAATCAAAAAATTTCTCGATCGGCCTCAAATTTTGGGTAGTTGCTTATTTTTGCAAGAGGAATCGATTAAAAAAATAAAAAAAAATCATGCAACTTCCTCATTGCAAGAAGCTAGAGCGAGCGCACAGGCGACGAGACTCTTGGCCGATTGACAAGAATCTCTCCATAGAAATGCATTGCTCTGTTTTTAATATGTTTGCCGGTGACGTCACGATGCCATTCGGGATCATATGAAATTTGTTATTAATGTACTGATTGCTGCAGAGAGCTCACCTCCTTTAAACTAAAATAACCCTCAACCCCTTTCCTAAAAAACTTTCAAACTTCTTTAAATAACGGAAAGATTCTCTCATTTAATAGAAAGAAAACAGAGATATTTCAGAAATAAGTACAGAAATTAACCGGCGACAGTGCTATACCGGTTAATTCCCATTACTTGAAGAAAGAACTTTTTATAGTGTTCACAAATAAAAAGATTGTATATAATAATAATCTGTATAATGATCTTTATTTGTACATTTATAATAACAAGCTTTTACTAACTTTATTTCATAGGTAAAATAACTCACTACGGTTATTATTCATTTTGACTTTAAGTGAGTTTAAGATTTTATATTCTTAATTTGTCGCCTAAAACTCCATAAATTATATAAACTGCGCTCTTCTCTTATCCAATTCACATGTATTCGTTGTGTTTACCCAAAGAATTAATAATGTTAAATCTAGACGTGACATCAAACTTCAACAATGGCGTGGTTTTAATGAGTTGGGTTTATGCACACAGAAACTGCTCAGAGTAAAGTGAATTCAAAGGTAACGCAAAGGTTTCTAAAATTACACAGAAAGTGATAATATTTTGGGTTTTCTTGTTTTAAAAAGCCCAATAATCCTGTCCAGCTAGTTGTAATACCACTTCAAATATATTATGCGTTCAATATGGGGATATATTACACACTTTTAAAATTATTTTCCCTTAGTAGCTTTGTCTTGTATTTATATGTACCGTAAAACGGGGTGAATCGGATCACTTTTGAACTTTTAATTGCTGCCAAAAATTTCTTAATAAAGATTTTGGAATCCTGGGGAGGGGACTATTTGTGAGTCCCAAATATAATACTTTTAGAACCGGTTAAAAATTCAATAACCTTGAACTGTTGATTTTTTACATATTTTTAAAGTGTCGTGATCCGATTTACCTTCAATATGGGGTGAATTTTTGGTGAAATTAAGTTTTGACAGCCAGGTTTTTGTGATGATTTTTTATGCATTCAACTTGAAAGACATGGTGGACCCAAGGTATGATCGTAAAATATTTTTGATGGCTGAAACAACTTCCAAACAATGCCTGGAATCGGTCAGAGTTTATCCTGATTCTATATAACTCTAATGCACAAAGGGAGTTAGGATGGTTTAAAAAACTTTCCCCAACAGTGATCCAATTCACGGTACTTAATATTATTTCACAATTCGAGAAAAATTATGCGGTTTAAAATATGTCCGAAGAAGAGAAATATGCCAAAAAGTTTTGCATTAACAGATGGTACATGAAAAACCTAAGCATTTAATAAAAATTAACTGTGAAAAGATAGTACAAACCCGATTTCAAAACTTATCCACAACTAGAGAAAACGATTAGCTAAAAGCTGACTTGACCAGAGAATTTTTATATCACGAAGACAAACCCTTAAATAAAATTTGAATAAATCCGACTTCCCAAAAGGATACAAAAAAGATGATTCATATGTATTTTGAACTTTCAAAGTTTTCTTTTCACCGCTTTTTAATCACATGATTATAAGGTCCATTAGTTGAATATTTTGAAGCTTTTCGAATTCACCAAAATAAAGAAGCTTTTACATTTGGCACCTCAGGATTATTGAATTAATATCACTCAATTCTAAAAGACATAAGCACATTTAGGTAAAAATAATGCTAAACTTAGATAAAATTTTCTGAAATGTTTTCCCTTTCATTTTCACTAAACTCAATAAATTTAATCCATTATTTTTAAATTCCAGCATCAAAACTTTAACTTTTCATAATTGTTCTAAGTTTAATAACATGCTTTTAAGGACTTAACTTTGTAAGTTAGTTTATACCATAACCCAGGTGTCCCATTTTAATGGTTCATATTAAGTAGATAATTCTTGGGGTAAGCTTTTAAAATACCTGTCCTATTATGAATGGCCAAAAAATGTAAGCCTTATGGAACGTCGAAGAAACATTTCTACTTGTTGATAAACCATAAATAAATCGATGGGGAGAGAGTTTTATTTTCTTAAATCTATATTAAGACATCCATGTGCTAAATTAATTTACCATTTTTAGTTTTTAAGTAATGTTTCCATACAGCCGTTTATTGAATATGCTTTTCAACTTTTTTCTTTGGATAATTTTAACTCAGTGGTTAATTTTTTTGATGAATCAATTTCGATGAATGAAAAGCGGTAGATATTTTTGTGAGGGTTTTTCAGCACCCCTCTAAGAAGGTTAACCTAAAACCTGTAATTGTTTAACTGCACTCTCCATAGTAATTTTTGAGTTCTTTATTTTAGTATAAAATTTTTTTACTCCTCTTCATCCTTTTTTTTTAATGTTTCCGGGAGTGCAGTTAGGTTTTTCCTTAGTTTCGAACATTATTGCATGCCCCAGGGGCATTTTTTGAGGGGGAGATGCCCCAAATAAATAAATAATAATGAATGATTAAGAAATGAATATACAATATACTCTTGATATGACGAACTTAGTTTTGCCAAAAACCTTTGTTGCTCCAAAAAATATTTCCCCCCTTAGACATTAGGTATTTATTTATAAGGCCTTTCTTGTTATACCGAAAACTATTTTTTACCTGTCCCTTCGACTTCGTTATACCGAGAGTATACTGCATTTTAATTTAACAAAATAATTAACAAAATCTAACGTGTTGCATCCTCCATAGTCATTTATTTGTAATTGCTACTATCCCCTACCAAGAATAAAGGTATTTCTCCCATTTTTTAGGGTTTTTTCAATAAAACCCTGAAAAAACCCATATAAAACTTGGTTTTTTCGGAAAAAGTGTGGGTTTTTTCAAAATTAAGTGGTTTACTCCTAGAAAGTAAGTGGTTTTTTTTCAAATTTTAGTGAGTTCTTTCTATGTTAAATGTGTTCTATCAAAATAATGTCAGTTTTTCCACAGTTAAGTGGGTTTTTTCAAAGTTTTTATACTTTGAAAAAACCCACTGAAATTGTAAAAACACCCTTTATTACTGAAACCTGGTTTAAATTTTGAAAAGACCCACTAAAATTTAAAAAATATCCATCCTAAACTTTGAAAAACCCCATTCAATATTGAAAAAATCTATTCAACTTTGAAAAAAACCCACTGAAATTTTTAAAAATCTTCTTTATTTTTTATATATCTAGTTTGAACTTTAAACGTCCTAAATTTTGAAAACCTTAAAAAACTCCCTGAAATGAGGAAGTTGCATGATTTTTTTATATTTTTTTAATCGATCCCTCTTGCAAAAATAAGCAACTACCCAAAATTTGAGGCCAATCGAGAAATTTATTGATTGTCAAAAAAATTAACAAAAATCCCCTTTTTAAAAGCGCGCGAAAACGCCAAGAGTTTGGATGTGACGTCATCTTATACTAAACATTGTTGTAAAGCAATGGAGTTGATGGTATTATTGTTGACGTCATCTTATAGTTTAAACAATAAACGTTTTCAGTCACGTGTTTTTTTCTCGACTTTTGAATTAAAATATTAAATTACCTGTACATTTTTTTGAAAAATTGACTAGATATTTCATTTTACCATACAAAAAACCATACGGAACACTTGTTTGTTTTTGAAAATCTGACACATGCAACTTCCTTATTGAAAAAACACTATTAATTTTTAAAACCTAGTTTAAATTTTGAAAAACCCCATTAAAATTTTAAAAATATCCTAAACTTTGAAAAAAGAAACACATTAAATTTTGAAGGAACTTCCAAAATCTTGATTTTTCTTGAAAAACCCAAAAATGGGTCCAAAATGTGGGTTTTTTCACATGGGTTTTTTTGAAAAAACCCATTGGGTCCAACCCAATTAGCTCCAATCCAGCCAACCCTGATTTCTCCACACTTATTATTAGTTTGGTGCAGTGACGGATTTATGCAATTTTGTGGGTGGGGGTGGATAGATGGAATATTCAATTTACAGTAACATGTAAATAGTATATTCAATACAGTACATATTCATATATAACATACATATTCATATATACAGTACATATTCAATACAATACAGCAAAAATATTCAATTTACAGTACAGTACATGGGAGATAAATTTTTTTTAATAATATCTTTAAAACTAGTACTGTGAAGATGTTTTGAGACTTAAAACTGCTATAAAATACGAGTAAGTGCCAAAATAAATCTTAATCAACCTAATTATGTTTTTTCAACACTATTTTATATGTTAAAGTAAAACATATCCCTTTGGCCTTTCAAAACATTCTTTAGAATACTTATTTTGTTTTTCATTCTATTCTTACCTTGTCATATTCATGTGAGTAGATTTCTCACTCATGGTTACAGTTACAATAAAATATTTTGTGGTGAAAATTTCTGTACTTTATCAAGTAAGACCCACTTACTTCCTTTTAAGTTTTGCTCACTTCCCATATAAATGAAGAGGGGGTGTCCCACTTACCCCATCACTTGGGGTAAGTGCGACACCCATAAAGATCAATTAAGAAAAATGTAAAGCTTTATTTTAGAAACTACTAATAAATTTTTGTTAATGGATAGTGCCTTTAACGAAATTAGTTCAAATTTAACCCGTTCAAAATTCTTCTATTGAGCTTCAAAAATGCACTAGGCCAAAAAGGGATCCCACTTACCCCAAGTGACCCTAATAAAATATCTTATAATTAACTAACACACTTTTCGAGGGAAAAGACAAACGTATTTTCGGATTCAGGAGAGAATTTTCAATAAGTTAAATGGAAGATTTTGAATTTTAAGAAATGCTGCAATTCTCCAAAGGAGAATGTCACTTGTTATGGTTTATGTCACTTGTGTGGTGCATGGCGATTAAAGAATGACATTTAGAAGTGCTGTTAAACCCGAATACATCGGAACGGCTTTTTAAAAGATTAAGATTTTTCTCCCTTTTTATCTTTCAACCGAACACTTCCATTTCAGGAAATATATTTGTCCAATGAAACACCCCGCACACAAGAGATAGAGTGCAAGTGAGGGAGTTCAACGCAGTCTATTTATAGCAGGGTCTTGAATTGTGGCCATGGCTTTCAGGTCGCTGTGAAAGCCCACATTACGCCCCCTTCTCATCTGTTTCTACGACCCCTAATCTGCATGCGTGGCGTTGACCACGGCCGATCACGACAATCTTCGACCGGTTGATTATCCGATTAAATGGGACTGATGAATAATATCCGCCTAGTATCTGGGAAACTCTGATGGGTATTGTTTGCAGTTTTCTGAAGGAATGTAATGTTTTTGGAATGAAAGATAATTTTGGCGATTCGTCGTCATTGGTGTAGGAAATATTGTGTCAAAATTCTTGGATATTCTTATCATGTTAGTTGTTTCGAAGTGTCTAAATCCACGAAAGTTGTCCCATGTTAAAGTATTAGCGAAATTCGTTAGAGTTGAGCTGTTACTTTCGAGGAGCTAGATAGTGCCATGGGTTTTAATAGCGAAATTTGTTAGAGTTGAGTTGTTACTTTCGTGGATTTAGACAGTGCCTTTATGTTTCCTGATTGACTGCTCTAATTATTCTAGAATCAGGAAAGAATTTTTGTTGGTTATTTTTATTGTTCACATTATTCTCTAAACGGATGTTAGTTTAGTTTGGATGTATAATGCTTAATCTGGCCTGTTTGAAAGGAAATTTTCTGTGTATTTTAATTATTATGTATGGTAAATTACTATAATACTATTATTAAAGGTAGTGAATAACAGAATTTTCAGAAGCAAGTTTCCATTGGTGTATTTTTATTTTAAATTCAAGTACCTACCTATTTATTTATGAATACTTCACAGCGTTCAATTAAAATAAATTTTTGGTGAACATTTTACAGAATTCTTCTCTATTTAACGTTGTTTTAAATTATTTTTAGGTACTCACACTCCGTTCTCCGATATACCAGCTTTTCTCTTGAGAGGATAATGTTTAAAAAAATTTAAGGGGGAATTGAAAAGGGTCTCGCAGGAAAGTGTTCTTATAAGAGCTTATTGCAAACTTCAAGGCCTGCTGCTGCATACATATACACAGTTCTGCAAATAAATATTTTTTGGGTACTTGTCTAAATTAATTCGAAAGTAATAGAGAGAAAAGGCTACGTTCAAAGTATAATTATTATATACGCTCAAAGTATTGCCCATAATAGGATTAAAAGCTTTCTAAAACTTCCAAAAGTTGTTAGAAAAACATTTGAGTATCCGGAGGAATACAACTCAAAATAATCTTAAACAACAAGGGGGAAAATACGAGCAATGGAAATTATAATACTACATAAAATGTTAAACATACCCAAAGAAATTTCATGGGGAATCCACTCAAAAATCATTCATGCCTAAAACTGGGCAAATAAATCAGGATTGGATACTAAGAGTTCTTTTCTTTCTCTCTCTCAAAAACATACGAACAATTTAGTTCAAAAAATGAAAGGAACATGAGAAGAGCTACATAAAAAATGCATTTACAGTCTGATAAGGAGGAGAGTACCCGAACCACATCAAGGATCAGAAACGGAATACTGCTCAATTCAGAAGGAAAATATGGATTCGTTGCGGTAGGTTTTTAAAGGTTCCAGTAAAACAATTTCCTCTCTCCCTCCGTATTTCAATAAAGTTTAGCACAGAACCTTTCCGAATAGAAACAAAAGCGCAGCCTATGAAATCGGAGTCACGCTACGTCTCCTGCGTTAAAATAATTCGAAGTCCCTGTGGTGCTTTATAGGTTTGGGAAATAAAACCGTTTCTCATTCAGAGAGCGAGGCGTGTTTTTCTGTTCCGATGACGATATTTTTCAGGGTTTGAGGGGGGAACACATTTCTAACCCGACTGAAGATGCCGGAAGCAGTGATCTCACTGGAATCATTAAATCGAATACAGGAATTTCCAGAGAGATTTGATGAATTTCTTTTATTTGAATTAATTTATGAGAACTCTTGAGTTTTCGTTTTTCTGGCTTAGAACATTTTAATTTAAAGAGCAATCAAAGATCATCATTCTGTTTTTTAAATTATAATTTCTCCTCCTGCGTTTTCAGTGAGAAATAATTGGTTGAATTAGTGATTTTCATATGTGGAAAATATTGGAGAAGTAAATGACTGCCAGATGTTTACGTCTATTTCTATTGTCGCAGGAGCATTAACTTGTACATAATTTCTTGATTTTAGTTTTTAGATACGGAATAATAAGGAATGCATCAAACGCAAGAGTTATTTATTAATATTTAGAACATATAATTGCAACTTTTTTAAATCAACGTAAACCAGTAGTATTAAAATTACATTACGATGTGAAATTGATAAAACTATTAATAACTCCCTAAAAAATTCCATAAAGTGTAGAAGTATAAAAAGATAATTTTTACCTCAATTTTTTTATATATAAATCTAGAATGTATAATGTATTACTTTATTTATAATGTTTGATATTTTCTACTAATACTTAACAGATGCTATATAATTGTTAAAAACCAAAATAGCATCCTCATTTTTTCTATTTAATTTTTTGTCTATTAAAAAAGAAAGCGTTTCTAAAAAGATTTGTATCTGTATAAAACAATGCTATTTCCGTGCTATTTCCGTATTTCACTCCTCATAAATGAATTTCACGCATTCTAAAAAACTCAAGGAATTATTTTTACTCCTTCAAAGAATCCTAAAAATAACACTGCTTCCCAGGTAGCACACGGACATTGGACAACGATGTACCAATACTGGCCAATATCGCGAATATCGTAGAATATCGGACATCGGAATCACGATATCCGACAGCTTTGATCGATATTGTGTAATTTTTTATAAGAGAGAGAGATAAAAAATATATTGAAAAACATTTTTTTTAACGTCATTTGGATGAAAAATTAGTGTAAATATTTAATTGGACCTTTTTACCCCTGTTTTGGTAAAATTGCTAAAGATGATATCTGTGAACTGATTTTGATTAACATTGGCCAATATCCGAGAAGTCAATGTCGCCATGACGATTTCGATCGACATTATATGGCGTTGCGTAACCGGTGTCAGAAAAACAAGATCACAAGTCAATTCAAAGTCGTAGAAAGGATATTGGCCGATGTTTGGCAGCATTCTAAAATTTCTATTGTAGGTGGGATATTGATTGATAATGAGTGACATTTTTATAGCGATGAAAAAAAAAGTTAGTTGTGTATTGCATTTCCGAGTGATATTTAAAGCCTGTTTCGAATTCTGGTAGCATTTTTTAAAATATTCATCAGCTAAAAAAAATGTAATTTTTCTGTCGACATGACATCGATAGATCTCGTACAAGACGAACATCGAACATCCAGGGTTGATCATTAATGTCCAGGATTTATCAATACTGAACGAAATTGGCCAATGCTATTCGCGACATTGTCTGATATCGATAAAAACGAATATCGCAAATACGAGATTAATCAGTGTTGTTCGATATTATCTAAGGTCGAGCATCGCGATTGGCCGATATTCACGATAGGGTCATTTTGATGAAGGCCAATATCGTCCATACAATATCGATCGATTTTCGTGTGCTACATGGGTTCTGGTTCTAAATGTCAGACCCATGGAAAATACGATTAACTATCATAATTATATTAATTTATTGACATCTCTACTATATAGTCCTTTCCCCCTTTTTGTTTTATTCTCTGTACCAAATTTTTTGCTTAATGTTTTTAATTAATTTCTTTAAATAGTAATTATAGCATTTAAAATCTATCAAATATATTTTAACTTTAATCTAAAACTTTTATATCTTTTGTACTAACGAAAGAAATCCCTTCACCATATTTTTTCTTATATAAGTCTCCCACCTCATTTCTCTTCCCCCCCAAAAAAAGACAGGGATCGGTCAATGAATCGAACGATGATTCACTTTTTCCGTTCGTTAATGAGTAAAAGGAATTAGTGTTCATCTGCTAATAGGAAAAGTACTACTTAGGCAGCATTTCAAGCCAAAATCATAAGCTGATAATTAATTACCCTCTGGTTTTTGTAAGCCGAAATGCCAACCATCAAATTCATCATCTACCTATGACTTTTTAATCCAACTTTTTTTTATCTTTGAAATAAAAAATGTTCTGCATTGAGGTTTTTTTGTAATGCAATAATTGCGTAGATCTACCCCCACAGAACAGTTTTCTAGTTTAACTTACGATGGTAATCCCTCAGAGATTTTCAGGTAACAACAAAAAAACTGTAAAGAACTTCATGCGCTTACAATCCAACTGAAACTGTATCAGTGTGGTTTAGAATGAGCTATATTTAGAATAAAATCAAGAAAACGTCTTGTTCGCTCCCATTCACCTAATTATTACACTACCCTGCGATGAAAAAAATACAAGGGGTCTGACAGCAGTTCTTGGGGTAGTTTTTGGTGCTGATTTCGAAAATACCAACGAAAAGTTTCAATCACATCAAGTTTTTTAGAAAAATTCAATTTTACTTGGATTTTTATGATTTTTTAATAAAAAAATTATTTTGGCAATGAATATCTTCCCTCTTTGCCTAACCATTATTCTACAGTGGTTAAACATACAAAATACCGATATGAGAAACTCCATATTATGTTGTCATCCCTCCCTCTCAATCGAAACAATTGCTTTATGTACCATCAACCAATAGCTTTCACCAATGACGCGCGAAGGACTCGGATCATTCGTTGACCTTGCAGGAGTGCAGAGATGACCACGGTTGGACCACTCGTGGGGATTTGAAAGTTATATCCATGCTTCTTGGGCAACAAGGTGGATATACAAAGTATCCATGTTTCATTTGTGAGTGGGACAGCCGTGATAAGACTCAACATTGGGTCAAAAAGAATGGTCGAAAAGAGAAAATCTTGTACCAGGCACCAAAAATGTGATTCGGAATAGCTTAGTTGATCCAAAAAAGTATTGTTACCCCTATACATATCAAACTAGGTTTAATGAAGCAGTTTGTGAAGGCTGTTTCAAAAGAGGGCGATTGTTTCAAATACTTGTGTAAAAAGTTCCCAGGCTTATCCGAATCCAAGTTAAAAGAGGGAATATTTAATGGTCCAGATATCCGGAAGCTTATGAAGGATAAAGAATTTGAGACTACCCTGACTACAAAAGAAAAAGAAGCTTGGGTTGCCTTCAAAGAAGTCGTCAGTAAATTTCTCGGTAATTACAAGGATCCTGACTATAAACCAATTGTGATGGATATGCTAGAGCTAGACAAATATCAAGCTTTGGGTTGCTCCATGAGTGTCAAAATACATTTCCTTCACTCACATGTGGACTTTCCCCCCGAAAACTTGGGATCAGTCAGTGAAGAACAGGGTGAAAGGTTCCACCAAGACTTCAAAGATATGGAACGCAGGTATCAGGGAAGATGGGACTGGAATATGCTCGCCGACTGTTGGATGTTAACGCGTGATAGACCCGAAATCGAGCATAAAAGAAGAGCCATAAAAAGAAGTTTTACAGAAAAAGAGTATACGTACTTAACTATAAACTTTTTTTATTTGCTTTTGAATAAGCTTAATTTTTTTCAAGCTATCATGTTTACAAACATAATACTCTTTGCTTTTCTTGTTTAATCGTCTATTTCATGTAAGATATCTTAATAAAAACAAACTAAAATAATATTTCGGCAATTTTATTTTGAAGAAACAATACTTTTAATTAAAAATTTTGACTCTTGAATTTTTTTTGTGTTTTTCTCGACCAGAGGTGGGTCATGGGATCTGGCAACAGTATTTTCATACATTTAAATGTATAAAAAATAAAAATATGGTCAATAAATAATCAAACCAACTTTCCTTACAAAGATTTGACTATATTACACATATTTAAGTGGATAAAACCACAGTTGCTAGATAATAAACCCACGATTTTTTGCTATAATGTCTCTTTTATAGGATTTTAGCAAAAATATTGATATTGATTTTATAAAAAATCCTGATGTGATTGGGGAAAATGGAGGTCATTTTCGTAATCAGCACACCAAATACATAACATAAAAATTACTAAAGACTTATCTTGTATTTTTCCAAAAGTTGAATTTCGCAGGGTAGTGTTATTATTATTATTATTATTATTATTATTATTATTATTATTATTATTATTATTATTATTATTATTATTATTATTATTATTATTATTATTATTATTATTATTATTATTATTATTATTATTATTATTATTATTATTATTATTATTATTATTATTATTATTATTATTATTATTATTATTATTATTATTATTATTATTATTATTATTATTATTATTATTATTATTATTATTATTATTATTGTTATTATTATTATTATTATTATTATTATTATTATTATTATTATTATTATTATTATTATTATTATTATTATTATTATTATTATTATTATTATTATTATTATACTTTTTGTTTTTTGAATGAGAAAAAAAATACGTCTTAAATCAAATTTCTTAATTAGTTTTTAAAACTCGATATTATGTAACTCATTGAATTTTTAAGAAAGGTTTGAATTGAAGAAGGACAATTTTTTAAATCTGAAACCTTTTATAACATCCTTTGTACAGAATTTTCACCAAAATTGTTTTGATGTAATAAGTATCATTTTAAAAGTTATAATTAAGAGAGAGGTTTTTGGAAGTAAGTTTTTTCTCCTGAAATGACTACTAAAAAACAAGGAGAGGCACGGTGATGATGCACTCTTTAACATTTGCAATTTTCTAACAAAATAATGATTTTTAAAAGCTTTTATAAAAATATGTTAAGAAGATAGGGGAGAGTGTTGTACCTATGGACAAAAATCACGTTTAGATTTTTCTAAGACAGGTAAAATCACATTTTTACTATTTAAAGTGCCCAACCTATAGTCCTAACCTTAACAAAGAGGGTAATATTTTTTATTAGCTAAAATCTTCAAAATTGGATTTTTAATTCATTTTAATAACTTGACGAAATTTGTGTCCATAGGTACAACAACGTGCTCTCCCTATGGACAGACCCAGTTGTACCTGTGGACACCCTTAAAAAGGAAAGTTTTAGTTTAAAAAAAGCTTAAAATGAACATTTTTATTGGTGTATTACCTTTTTATAAACTATTTCAATCATTTTTAAAATTGGAAATAGATTTTTTAAAGTAATGTAGTTTTATATCGTAAATGATCATTAAAACGAAGTTGATTGATAAAAGTCTTGATTTTTTACCAAAAATACAAAAATCGCATGGGATTTTCAGATTGAAATTTGAGGTAATAGTTCCATCAATCATGCTGATTGATCTGATCACTTCACTGATTCAAAAAACAATTCGATTGATACTTTGTTGTGCAAGCATTTGGTGGTAATAACTTTCGCAAATCTTCTTCGGTGGAAATTTAAAGTATTTTGTA
Organism: Tetragnatha versicolor; assembly: GCA_024610705.1. Taxonomy (NCBI): domain Eukaryota; kingdom Metazoa; phylum Arthropoda; class Arachnida; order Araneae; family Tetragnathidae; genus Tetragnatha; species Tetragnatha versicolor. Next base: position 20,457,561 of record JANDEH010000011.1, on the reverse strand, counting down.
ATATCATACTTTAATGTGATAGGGTGTTTAAGATTTCATACCATATTTTACACTAAATGCAAACTAAAATAAAAAATTTAAAAAGGTAGTTTAGGCCACAAAATATTTGATTTTTCATCTAAAAATCACTTGAAAATAATCGCCGACAAATAGATAACCATTTAGAATTAATTTAAGATGCATTGAAATGTATTCACTTAAATGAAACCCGATTCTAAAACGCCGATTAGCTACAGACACCCACAAGAACGTGTCCGTAGGTACAACACTTATGGTGTCCGAAGGTACATCATCAGGTGTTTTTGCATTCAAAATTCTATAAAAAATTAAAGAATGGAGATCTGACGATTTCTAGTAACAAAAATAAAAAGTCAAAATCTTGGGGATTCGCCCCTATATCTCATTTTATCGTGTTATAATTAAATGGGAAGAAAAATATTAATGTAGTGATGCACTAAAAAAAACTTTGAGCACCTAAAAACAGTAAATTTATTATATTAAATTTAAATATTATTTTAAAGAGCTGATTTCATGTTAGCAACTAGATAGCATCAGTTTACATTCAAATTCAACCACAAATTCAAATTTCCATTGTTTCCCGAATTTTAAAACGCGGTGGCTGAAGGTACAGCCGTCCTTTGGTACAGCACTCTCCCCTATAGGTTAAATAAGATAACTTTATTCTAAAAAGTTATGCTGATCACTTAAAACGGATGAAAACATCGGCAAAACACAATGCATTGAAAATTTGCTCAATTTCGAGGGTCGAACCAAAATAAGATTTTTTTACTTTAGCTCCAATGTTATAAACTCTTGTTGACAGTCCACCTTCTATGACTGTCAGTGCATATTTAACCTCATATCAGGTTTCCGTCAAATCGTGGACCCAAGTCCGAGCGCATTTCCTTCTACATAGTATAGAGATAAATCTATTTTCGTTCAAGGCACGGTGGCCTAAGATCTAGGTAAAATACCCGAATGTATCCGATCAAAAAATGCGTAGGATGAGCTTGTTTATTTACGGTGATTTCATTTCAAATATGTGATTGAAGTGTATCTTAAATATCAGATTTCAGAACATAGAGAGAAAAATTGAAAAAATGCATTGAACTCGAATAGTTGTGCATTGAAATACAGGGTGGGCCAAAAGTCAGTACACTTTTGAAAATTCCATAAAAACCGGGGAAAAAATCGGAAAAATAAACGGTCTTCACTCTCGGCATCCTGAGGTCACGGGTTTTTTTTAAGCCAATAAAAAATCCTAGTTCGAAAAAATGCTAATAGATGTCCCCACTAGAAGCAATTTGGTAGTTAAGTGTTCGAATCCCTCCGGATTCGAACTGGCTCCTTTTTTTGGCTCCTTTTTTTTAAACTATTTCCACTTTTAGACTGGCGAAGCCCATCTGTAACACACCCCAAAATAAATTTTAAAAAATGGACTGGCGAAGCCCATCTGTAACCCACCAGAATAATTTTCTTTAAAAATGGACTGGCGAAGCCCATCTGTAACCCACCAGGTGATATTTATTAAAAAACTGAAACCCGGGCGAAGCCCGGGTCTAGCGCGTCAGCGCTAGTTCAATATAATATTTTCCCTTATTTTTTCGTAAACTGTAAAAAAACGGATTTACAGGACTTTTTTTGTAACTCCATTTATCCATAAGACTCATCTAGTTTTAAACGAAAGAAGAGAGAAGGACGATGCGGCATATCAATTGCCAACCAATGTACCTAATTGTCATCTCTCCTCTCATGATTTTTTAAGATTTAATTTTTTTTATTTTGCGGTAGCATCTATTTAGTATCTTCCTTTCAGAAATTTAATATTCTTTTTGTGAATGCATTCATTAGTTAGGTTTAAAATTCTACAAGTTTAATAATTTTTTGGAAGTTAAAATCTATTATTAAAATAGAAGAGTTACAAAACAATAATTGTATGATCGGATATTCTGTCTAACGAGGGTTTTAAAATTTCTCTTATTAGACTAAAAGATTAAAAAAGATTCCATTTTGAATATATACAGTCTAATTCAATTTTCAATATAAATACCATTTAACCTAAGGATAAAACTTCCTGGGAATACTTAACATAACTTTCATATTCTAGGAATTGGTGAAAATTAAATAGTAAATTCAATAGTAAATAACATAATTAAAAAATGCGAACGTGTCTGCAAATATTCAAAGTTTCCCTCTCGGGATGGAAATTAGCCGTTAAAAAATATCGAGTAACTTAAAACCATCAAAATTCAATACTTAAGTCTGTTTTTGAATTACAACTCAGAGTATCGGATTACATAGCAAGAAAAATCTGTAAAAAAATAATTTACTTTAAGATGAAACAATGTGAGTCTTATCCAATCCGAACGTTTGTGTCAATACGAAACAATGCACTTTCAAATTGTCGGTTTTCAGTGAAATTCTATTCATTCCTCCTTTTACAAGTTTTTTTTTTACTTTATTTAGGTGAACTCGTCTTTTTCAATCTCATTTATCCTTTCTCAGGGATTCAGAGAAAACAATGTAGTCCCTGCTAAATGGCTTCATTTCAGAGAAGAAAAAAAATTTCGGCTTTAGTTTGATTTTTTATCCATAAAAAGGGTTGCTTGAACTTAACTTAATAACTTAATTTTTTATAGAATATCTAAAAAGATTAGGAAGTTCTTTTAATTTTTTTGTGTTTTATTAAAGTAAGTTGTTTTAGGTAAGCAATTGGCAGTGCTTGGGTCCTTTTTTTCTTCTACCTTCTTAATTTTCTTTTGAAAAGACAAAAGTTACGTTAAAAGTCTAAATTTATAAATTAATTTTATCCTAAAATTAATACAAGACAAATTAAAAGTCAAAATTGACCTTTTTGAATTTATAAAAAGATTTTCTTACAAGTATTGATGTTTTCACGATTTATAGAACTTTAGGTAGGTAATCATGTGTTTATTTAAAAATTTGCTTTGATGTTTCTTAATTTAAAAATTATAAATAACTCCTAAAAAACACTTATGCCTGTTAAATTATATACATTACCAAACAAATACGTTTGTTAAAATCCTTACTCAAACAACTCCCCTCTAAGATTGACATGTCTTTGGTTTTAAATATTAGAAAGTTTTTGAAATTCAGTCATTGCAACACAAACACATAGCTTATTTTTAGATCTTAGAGTGCTTGTTCAATAAACGCATTTCAAATTTCAAGTAAAATTAATCACAGTTTCATAAATAAATTCTAATTAATAACTCAAACCTAAATCCCTGTACATTATACACGCAATTAGATTTTACTTAAAGTGCAGTATGAAATCTCAAATAAAAAGTTTTAACGTTTTAAGAAATCTTTAGGATATGTTAAATCTTGAATAGGATAGGAATTAGGATATGTAAAAGAAAACTATTTATATTTAAGGGATTAAAATTTTTGTTCTGATTATTTAATTCATCTTAAAATAATATCATAAAGTATGTCTATTTTAAAACAAGACAGACACTGTTTTAATCCAAGTAATTATAGCAAGGGATTATATGTATAAGATATGTCTGAAATGCTTTTAAATATCTCTTATCTGTAGATACTAAAAGATACATACTGTTTACTAGCCACTTTACCATGCATTAGTTAAACTATGTTCATTTAGAATAGGTGCCTGAGGCTTAATGTATTAGGAGCAGTTACTATTGTAATTATCATCGAAAAATTTTTCTTGTGCAATGACAAGGCAGCCTAAACAGAAGTAGATAAAATACTGTAAAAGAATTGGTCCCTGAAGTTGCGGGATGAGCGTTATTAGGCGTTTTTGAGGGTTTTTGATCCTGTTTCAGGCGCCTATTCTAAATGAACAGACTATAAGAATACCCTATTTATATATGTAGTATTTCAGTTCTTAACAAACAAATATTTCCCCCCAGTAATTTAAAATTTCAAGCATTTAGCCCTAAGTACTACTGTATAGGTCGACTACAGAAAATTTCGCTAAAATTGACAAGTTATTTTTTTCTATCTCATTTTAGTATCTTCAATACGTTTAATACAGACAATATATCATTGACTTAATGGATTGTCATTTAAAATAACAATAATTTGAGCGTCGATTATTTTTTTTATTATGAATAAGAAATATTGGTTTTAATTTTTTAAAATAAGCACACATACCAATACCTTCGCACAATGAGAAAATAAATTATCAAATCCACATTCTAAAATACAATCGCGTAAATAGATCACTATTATTTTTACAAATTTCAACTTATTAATGCAGTAGAATTTATTACTTTTTAAGTTAAAGTATATTAATTGCCTTTATGAAATATTTTACGAAATATTTATTAATTTTTATTTATATTTTCGCAAAAAAAACTATATATACCTGAAATTTACAATATTTCTCAATCAATAAAGGTAATAGATCTCCCCTAAAGTCTTAAGAAATTTAATCAATTTTTACGTTTAGTATATGAATTTCATAATAAATAAATAACGTCTACACATAAATCCTTATCATACTCAAAACAATTTATATTTTTTCCACGAGTTATTAAACGCGTAAAATAAATTAATGAAGATTAAATTAATTATTTTGTTTATTTACAGAAAACTCTATAAGGGACTTTCAAAACTATCATGCAAGTTTTATTTACTTAAGTGGTTAATGGCATAACGGGGGGGATAATTCTTTACATTCTTTACATTTGAATAACGGCGGTTAATGTACTAAATGGGGCCAAAAGTTTTTCTTGAATCAAGCAGTTCAATTCAGAACTTTTCAAAAACAATTTCCTAATTTAATCTTTTAATAACGCAAAAATTTTTTCGTATTTGAATTATCTTTTGACTAAACTATATTTTGAAGCATATTTCGTGCTTTAACTATACATTTTTTACTAAAGAAATGAGTAAAATATTCTATTTTTTTATAAATAAATCTAACATTAAAAATCCATATTCTATATTTTTCAAGAAATTTTCAGCAATTTTTATGTTAACCTTCCAGCAGGCGCGCTTTTTATAGAAAAAGAAAAGGACGCTTGTATCTCCTATATAAACAATCGGAAATGTATATTTTCAACCATAACAAGTTTTGAAACAGCTGTGATCCGTTTATGGTTAAAATGATTACGTTTCATTTAAATACATTTGAAATATTCGATGATCAAATCCAACCTAAGTATCTCTTACATACGCGCACCCGCTGGAAGGTTAAAGCTAAAATCAGCTTCCGGACCTATTGGTAGTCTTGAAGAATAATCTTGGGTTAATATTTTAACATCATCAAGACTACGACCAATAGGCCCGGAAGCTGATTTTAGCTTTAATTGTAACTCCGGCCGTATAAGCCTACATAATTTTTATGTTGTTAGTAGTTTAAAAATGAGATGTCTTGTCAAAAAAAAAGTTTTTTTATAGATAAAAATAAATTTGGATAAGTAGTTGAGAGAAATTTTTTTGCGAAAGTGTTCAGTACATCGATCAACCTATTTTTACCAAGTAAAAATCCAGATTTTAATAAAATTATTTCTTGCAATAATTTAATCCTTTTTTTATTGTGAAATTTCAAAGTATATTGATGTCTCTGTTTTAATTAGAGTGAATTTTCCAATACTTTTAATTGAATTTTACTTTTTTTTTTAAAAAGCTTAAAATAGACGCGTCTTATTTATTACACGTGGTCAACAGGAGAAAAACCACTGCTTATTCATACTCGACTCCACATTCTTACCTTCCCTTCCCCTATGAAACAATTTATTGAAATCAAATTTTGCAAAAACACAAAAACAGGCCTTTTCCCTCATATATCCTATGTGGGTGATTCTCTAGAAATCTAAAAAAAAACACAAATTTTGAAAAATTAAATTTCTTCCAAAACTTCAGAATTTTTTTTAAAAAATGTTAGATCACCACATCCAAGTTGATATACAATAAGCGGAAGTAAAGTTTAAAAACATTTTGGGTGGGAAAAAATTCTCATCTAAATTTTCCGGCGATTAACCGTGATGTGCTTTTTCGGTTCGCTCAGTCAGGGTGTCAGAGTTTTTTAATTCCTTAATTTTTGCTTTCAAAAATTGTTACACCTATGTGCAATACTTATCACACGGCTATATCTATCTATTCTATCAGAATGATAGAAAGAAAAATTAATTTTAGGACTACATGGATTTTTGAGCCGTGGAACGCAATTTTTCACATTTCTAGAGAATCGCCCATATGAGCTCTTCAATTACAAACTATTGTTCACTGAATGAAAGGAGTATTTCACCAATTATTGCTGGTTAAGCGGACAATAAGTGTAAACTCACAACTCTCAAGCGTCACCTCCAACCGTGGACCGTTTTCGTCCTTGTTAGGATTCATCAGCACGGTATAGGAAGGTAACGCAAGAGAGAGGAGGGCAAGTACTAGTCTAACCGACTATTACTGAAAAAGTGGTGACCATAACGATGAATCCTAACAAGGACGAAACCGGTCCACGGTTGGAGGTGACGCTTGAGAGTTGTGAGTTTACACTTATTGTTCACTGGTTAATTAGAATTTGCATACTTATTTAGCATAAATTTCCGTCCTTCTCTAAAAGTGGTTTAAAGAGCTTTGATTTTGTGGGTCGAAAATGATCGACGGGATTGGTTGTTCTCGACAACCCCGGGCGTGCGCGGGAACAGTTCGAAGAGTCCCTCGCGGGACGAAACCACCTCGAATTCCATTTCCACGCGGAGGACCCTTTTCCTCGCGTCATTTCCCTTCCAGAGATCTTGGATTCCACAGGTGAGTTTTGGAATCATTCTCTTCCAAGTCCATTAAAATTATCTTAAATTTCGCTTTTTTGCTCTATTAATACATAATTATTTTTATTGGTCTTTTTTTAATTGCATCATGTTTAATAGGATTCGGACGTATATTCGGAAACGCCTATAAGCGTCGCTTATATTCGGACCTTTTCGGTGCATACACTCGAACCTGTTTTTGTGCGATTTTTTTACCTGTGCGACTATTTTTTTAGTGATTTTTCCTTTCTGCGGTTTTTTACTGCGATTTTTATGTACCGCACAAAAAATAGCAGAAAAAAGACCGTACAAATAAAAAATCGCACAAAAACAGGTTTGAGTGTATACTTTATTGTTTTTTTTGAGGATTAAATATATAAATTATATTTCAGGCACATGTAAACATTTTTAAACGTTAAAACAACATTAAAAACTGCATTCGGTATTTATATCAAATATTCCATCTCATTAAAATACATTTGAACAAAATTGGTTTGAGTCAGGATGAATAAAATTTGAATTAATAAGGGTTTCAAGTTTTTCATACTACAAGGCGGTTAGCATAAGTTTAAAAATTAATGTTTTAAAATTTGATATGTGTTTTACTTATATTATCCAGACACACATATGTGTACTAAAGGATGAATAATAACAACTGACTTTTAAACTTTCGCTTAACCCTCTCGGCACCAGAACATTTTTTTCTTCTTCTCAATACATCCAAAATGCCCCTATAACACTGGTCAACACTCATTTTGATGGCTGGAATATTAAAGCTGTTTTTGTATATATTTGACCTCCTGATTCCGAATATGACATCCGTTTTTGCTCATCAGCTCTAGTTTTTAAGATATTCGAAAATTAAGTTTTTTCACTTTTGACCTACCTTTTATACAATATGGTGCTATAAAAATGACTTAAAAATAAAAAACCTAACCACCCAAGGCTTTTCCTATTCCTTAGGCTCCCAATAGATAGTGTATAAAGTTTCAGCCCCCCAAGTTAATTTTAAGGGGTACCTATAGGGCCCTAAAGTTGAAAAAATGTCGAAAAATTGGTCTTTTTTTTCAGAATTTTTAAAAAAATATTTTGGAGTTTTCTAATTTGATAAAACTGGCTAATATATGTTTTTTAGAACTTATTCAGACCGCTAAAAATATTTTTACTTTAAAACTGCACCTCTTTACAGCGATTTTTTAGTTTTAAGGTGAGAATAAGGGTCATTTCGCTTAAAAACGCTTGGTACCAATAATGGTGGTTGAAATGAATAAATTTCGAATTTTTAAGAAGTAAGTCATCAAAAAAGATGTACTTTGATATAAAACTGAAATTTCATATGATACAGATCAGTGAAAAAAAGCATTTTTTCAAATTTTAGGGCTTGAAAGCTCGAGAGAAGCTTCTACTGTTTTACTGATCTTTATCATGTGAAATTCAGTTTTACATCAAAGGACATCTTTTTTGATGACTTACTTCTGAAAAATTCGAAATTTATTCGTTTCAACCACCATTATTGGTACCAAGCGTTTTTGAGGGAAATGGCCCTAATTCTCGCGCATTAAAACTAAAAAATCGCTCTAAAGAGGTGCAGTTTTAAAGTAAAAATATTTTTAGCGGTCTAAATAAGTTCTAAAAAACATATATTAGCCAGTTTTATCAAATTAAAAAACTCAAAAATAAATTTTTAAAAATTCTGAAAAAAAGACCAATTTTTCGACTTTTTTTTAACTTTAGGGCCCTATAGATACCCTTTAAAATTAACTTGGGGGGCTGAAACTTTATACACTATCTATTGAGACCCTAAGGAATAGAAAAAGCCTTGGGTGGTTAGGTTTTTTATTTTTAAGTCCTTTTTATAGCACCATATTGTATAAAAGGTAGGTGAAAAGTGAAAAAAACTTAATTTTCGAATATCTTAAAAACTAGAGCTGATGAGCAAAAACGGATGCCATATTCGGAATCAGGAGGTCAAATATATACAAAAACAGCTTTAATATTCCATCCATCAGAAAAAAAGTTTTTTTTTGTAGACCAGTGTAATTTGTCTGGAAAAACTTTTTTACTTGTGTGCACTCCTTCCTAGTTATTTTTATGAGCCTCATATGTCATATGAGCCATATGAGGCCATATTTTTTTTATTTTAACAGAAAATACTTGGTTTAGAACTTATTAAAAGACCTGGTCATAATATTAGAAGGTTAAGATATAAGAAAATATCTACCAACCTATAAAAATGTTCTTAAGAATCAAGTATCTAGCTAGTATTTTCTCTTCACAAGCATCACAGCTTAAAATGTAAACATTGAGGTATAAATCATCGTGCTACCATTTAGGAACGAATTTCAGAAACCATCTAGAATTCTCATATGTGATCTACATGAATCAGTGAAGTCACTGATGAAAATAAAATAAAATTTGCATGTTTACATCATACAAAAATTGAGCTCATAAGGTAGGAGCCTCATATGAAGCCCAGGGTGGCGAGAGGGTTAATTTAATAAGTAAGTTTTTTAAACGGTGAGAAAACTCCAGCTCTCAAGCGTCGCCTCCAACCGTGGACCGGTTTCGCCCTTGTTAGGGGTCATCAGCACGGTATAGGAAGGTACCGCAAGAAAGCGGAGGGAGAGCTTTTAGTCTAGCCGACTATAAGCTTTTTAAACGGTGTTTTTTCTAAATTACATTGCAGTTGATTGAATGACTTGAACGTAGTTTGTAACCCCGGAGTGTATTTTTCTAAAATCTTTAAGAACTCACCTATTTCAAGAAAATAATTGTATTCTATTATATAATCCATCGGAATGATTTAAAATTTTTTAGAAAATACTTTTGCATTTTAAATTATAATTAGTTGTAAAGTCAAGATATGTAGTAGCACACATTTTCAAAAATAAAGTATCTTGAATTCGTTGCTTTTAGAAAATCAGGCAGTTCATACAACGGGTTTTGTATCTTTAAGCATTGTTTTAGATGTTAATAATGTCCGATTGTTTTTTGTTATTCAAACTTTTCTGGAAAAATCCTCTTGAACAAAAAGTGAACTAACCCCTCACTAACCGAAATAGTTTTTTTAAACTTGTTTTTCCTGACAGTTTAAACGCGCCCTGTAAAACGTTCTTTCTTTCCATAATAAATTGTATGCCGGAAAACAAACCAGACGCATCACAATAACGATTCATTCCATCAGTGTATTTTTTGGTTTTGGTTTAATTCTAAGAATGTCAATGGATTGTGCTTTAAATATGTAAGATACTTTTAAATCACCCACCACCAGAATATGCAAGTTTAGTGCTGTTTTTAAAAATAACTTAAAAGTGTGAAAAATGTAAAAATACATAGATGATGCGTGTTCTATTTAACCAAAATATGCCTTTAAGGAAGGCATGAGAATATGAATAACTAACTATAGGGGTCCATAAAAACCCCCCTTTTGTAAGTCCCACTTAAATAGTAGAAAGGGTAAGTTTTATTAAGTTGAACATTTCTGTTAGTACTGCCTATTTATTATCAAGGGATAAACGGCCGTCTTTTTCTTATTTCCTGAGATTAGTGATTAGTTATTACACTAGCGGAAATAAAAATCCCAACACCAAGAAGGAAAGGAGATATCAAAGTCAAATTTATTTCTATGATTGCACATAGTATCAATGTGAATTGCTTAAAAAATCAGCCTTCCTGGATATTAGGGGGCCGAGAAAATCGGTGAGGAGTGTTGTCTCCATAGGTGTCCATTACCGCCGTCACACGTCATGGTATTGAGTGACAGGGGCTCTAAATGACTTTTAAGGGATTGGAGGACCATGTTGCCTCCTCAGGTAGTCCAAATTCATATGGTGCACTAGCGGACGTTGCATATCGGGCTAGGGGATTTCTCCTCTTTCTCCGGACATGTTTTGTGAGCGTTGGTTCTTACGAACGGATAGGCCAGGGTAAAAATGAAACCTAGGGGATTAAGAAGAAAGCTTGGACATTGCATACAACATGTGGTTGTGCATGTTTCTCTTGAAATTTGTCCCCACTACAGGTCTGAAGGTAAGGACGGACAGCCGGCTAAAAAACCTCAATGAAGCAGCTCTGGTTGGCCAAAATACTGGTAGATCATACTGAGAACAAGCGGCAGTGGGATGGATGTCGTTTGCAGTACTGCGGATTGTCCGTTCGGTCCGCATAGCTTCTTACATCTTTGTCAATAAACAAGGGACTGAAAATGGGCATTTCTGTTTCCAATAGTGCACGAAATAAGGAAATGAAAATCCCAATTTCATGACATCGTGTTTATGAGTGAATCCTGATTCGGTTTGGAGCACCACGACGGTTGGGTATGAGTTTGAAGACACAATGGAGAGAGCGCACTCAGCTGATGATTTTCTAATCATTCCACGGAGTGGTGATGCAGGGTAACGGAGTGGTGATGCATTGGATTCCATTTCTGCTACTCCTGAGTATGATTCACCAGTACTTTTTCCAACCAGAGCTGCGTCATTGAGATTTTGCAGCCGGTAGACCGTCCTTACCTTCAGACCTGTCCTGGGGACAAATTTCAAGAGAAAAATGCACGACCACATGTTGTATGCAATGTCCAAGCTTTCTTCTTAACCTCCTAGGTTGCATTTTTACCCCGTCTTTCCCGTTCTCTAGAACCAACACCCACAAAACAGGTCCGGTCAATGAGGAGAAATCACATAGCCCGGTATGCAACGTCCGCTGGTGCACCATATGAATTTGGACTACCTGAGGAGGCAACATGGTCCTCCAATCCCTCAAAAGTCATTTAGAGCCCCTGTCGCTCAATACCAGGACGTGTGACGGCGGTAATGGACACCTATGGAGACAACACTCCTCAGCGATTTTCTCGGCCCCCTAACATACAGGAAGGCTCATTTTTAAATCAATTAACATTAATACTATGTGCAATCATAGAAACAAATTTGACTTTGATATCTCCTTTCCTTCTTGGTGTTGGGATTTTTATTTCCGCTAGTGTAGAAATCAAATATTTATTATGCAACTTAATTACAAATGCAATATTATTAATTTATTAAATCTACACTCTATGCTAAATGGAATTTAAAAAAATTAAAACCCTATTTTTCTACGCATAAAATGTATATACTCCCCTAGCTCTGGGTCCCCAAAACTATTGTATTAATCATTAATAGAAATTATTCAAAATGTCCTTTAGTGCATTAAATTTCTTATGCTCAAACTTTTTTCCCTTATTAGAGTGATTATAGTATAAATAGAACATATATTTCGAATCAAGTGAATCTATAGCGTACCTTACAAAAACTATTTTAATTCTAAATGTGTTTAATATTAGGTTATTTTTTTCTATAATTTATTCCGACAACTATGAATTTCTTATTTTGTACCATACAAATTTTAAAATTCAAAACTAAATTTATATTTGAGCGATAAAAGAGATTATCCTTATTTCTATTTACTAAATATAATCTACAAAGTTCCTATGGCAAATCGATAAAAATATATAATTTCTGTGAACTAATCTAATTTTAGTCCTATACACCCTTAGCCCGGCCGTAACCCAGCCGTTTTATTAGAAAAGAAATGTTCAATAGATTAAATTAAAGTCACCTTAATATTAATAAATCAACATACAGTTTAGAAGCATGCATATTAATTTGGTGTTTATTTACTTATTTTTCGTAGTTTAAACACTTTAATTGGTTAGAACTTTTTATTTTATGATGAAAATAAAATTATTAATCACATTAATATATATTATTATATATCCTTATGCAGAAGTTTTAATACCACTTACGTAAGATGATTTTCGTTTTAAAACTGATTCCTGTACTACCCACAGAGTATAGAGCTTAACAGAGATGCCGAACGGCCGTTTTCCTCTTAAGTTAATTAATTTAATTCAGCTCGCAGATTATAATTCAGTTCACTAGCAGCCAATCAGAGAACGCGAAATGTATTTGATTTGATTTTTACTCTGATTATTGGCGATTTGGATTTGAGTGACAGCTTCAGTGGGCGAATTAGCAGGAATGATATGGTTTTAAAGGAGGCGGATCGTTTGGCTCGAGGTTTGTCTATGGGAAAAGCCCTGTTAAAAAAGTTGCCATTAGCGTCTATGGAGATGAACACTCTGTTAAGCTCTATACACTGTGGTACTACCTCCCTGATACTATTCTTGTCATTTACGTAAATAATAAACATAAAAATGTCATTTTATAAATTAAAAAGTTGAGTTGTTACTCTTAAGAATTATTTTGATTTGTTGAAGCAATTTTTAGAAGTTACGATAATGATGAGTTATAGAAACTATTTTTATACGTTGAAAAGATATTTAAAATCAAGATGGCCTTTTTCTTTAATTTTAAATTATTATTTTCTTTTTTTAATATACCTGTTACAATTAAAGTTAGAAATTATTGCCCAAAAATTGTACACAAATTTCGATCGGAAAGAAATACCACAAAATAACTTTCCTTCGCTGAAGGAAGCCATTAGTTAACCATTTACAAGATCACCATTTTTATTGAGATCATTCTAAGCAAGGTAGATCCTTTTAATGCAACCCCAATTAATTTTAATCTTCCTTTTCATACTACAGGTACTTGAAAACATTAACTTCATCGAGTTGATTTAAAGGCATAAACGCGAAAGAGGTCTTCCAGTTTCAATTGTACTACCTTAACGTCATGTTTAAACTCCCTACATGCTGTAAATATGATTCTCCGTCTAAAACTACATGGAAGTCTCATTAACAAAATGGCCTTTTATCTAATTGCTCCTCCCATGAAATAATCCATGGGCCCACTTAAATCTCTTGTAATAAAGCATGTTATATTTCACAGTCATTCTGACCCTCTAAGTGCTTAGATTAGGGTGGTCCTAAGTATAATGGTAAAAAAAAATTTTCGGAATTTTTCAAGTCGCACCCCCTAAATTTTTTCCTTATGGGGTAGTAAATAACTGGTAAAAATTTTATCCGAATCGGTTAATATTAACACGTGCCGCAAAAGGGATGAAAATCTGAAAAAACATCAAAATTCTCAAAACTTTGAAAAATCATAAAATTTATTTAAAATATATAATTCAATATATTTCAGTACTTTTTTAACATAAAATGCTTAAACATGAAGAATATTGGCCTTTATATCCTTTGACAATTTTTAAAGGTATTGTATTTTCTCCTCATTATGCGTTAAAATATCGTTATATTCTTCAATAAGCTTGATTTCTCTTTCTGTAGCATTATTTACAACAGATAAGTTACTGACGACTTTAAACCCTTCCTGATAACCTCCAATAATCTTCACACGTTTTAAAGGATCTCTGGAAATAAATTTTGAAGAATACTTAAAAACCTTTGAAAACAGTTTGAGGTTCACTTTGACACAAAATTGGCTTGATTTTTCTTAGAGTCCTTCCCGTTCTACAAAACTAATTTGCAACCACCCTTACATACCGGTAGATTCTTTCCCTCTAAACTCTTTGGAAATTATTGCTGTGTGGGGACAGGTTCATCAAAAAAGGCTAAGGCAACTGTCTCCTTCAAGAAACCATATCCATGACTAATCATTTTCTTTGATGCTGCCTTAGATTATATTTTCATTAATTCATTAATCTGTAGAAAAACAGGTCCCTCATGAAATTAAATTCTTGAAATGTGGCTTTGTGATCCATTTGCACATCAAACCAGGCCTTAATGTATAGCTTAACAATAATACTCATACCTTGTAGTAATGGATTATCCAAATTAACCCCCATATTTCTAAATATAAATATCTTCAAGCAATAAATTACTTAAACACTTCCACCTAGAATGATGGATAGCACCAGGTTGTTTAAATTTAACCATTTTAGCTTTATAATAATCTAAAAGTGCTATTGTCAACTATAGAAACTTTTGGTAGTCATCTCTCGATTGGTGTTCAAGCTTGTTTTAACCAACTTGTGAATTTCTTCTTTGTCTCTTCCATCAATGGTGTTTTTACAACTTCATTTTTAATACCTGATGGGTACTTTGGTTTATAGATAACATCCCAAGATTTTCAAAACGTTTAAATAAAAATGTAGGTCCATGGGATGCAGTAACCGCCAACCAAACGCCGCTTTTAACACTATTATAAGAACATTAAAATGTATTATATGAGCTTTGGCTTATAAAATTCAGTGCAAATTTCAAATCAAACATTTAACTATGATGAATGGACCATATTCAGCCCCGCCCATATTAATCACGTGATCGGGGGAAAACAAACTCACTATCAAATCACATCTCACTATCATCATATCACACTACAAACTCTACTGGTGTAGTATCTGTGGTAACCAATTGCAAGCTCAGTAGGTCACATGATGGAGAAAATGTGACGTCAGTCGGATATGGTCCATTACATTTAAAATCTAATTTTCATTGTTTTGAACATTATATTAAAATTTTGTTTTATGTCCCAACACTCATTGGAAAATCCTCCACTTCCACTTTACCTTAAATCCTTCATTGGAATCCACTTATAATAATGAGTTTCACCCTAAAATATGTGCAATAATCATAGAGTAGAATGTTTTCAAGTTTTTTCATAAAATACATGAAGATACCGCTTTTCAAAGTGCTCTTTTGAAAAAGCGCGCGTAGCGTCCACTGTTGCGGCGGAAAGTGCGCATCGAGCCGGCATTCCTCGTGTCAGTGTTACGGAGTCCTGCGCATCTACCGTACTCTAACTTCAATCGCGTTGCGGCACGTGTTAATATTAAAATATTTGAAAAATATTTGGTATACATTCATTTCATACCTTAAGTAAAAAAGTTGGGGGGTGCGACCGAAGAAATTCCGAGTTTGAAAAATTAGGACCACCCTATGCTTAGATATATTTTTATGCGTATACGTATATATGTTAGTTGGTTGTGTGGCAGTTACATAAAAATTCTATTCCATTTTTAACTAGGGAAAATTAAAATTAAATCAATTTTTAAAAAGGTGTGATAACTGATAACAATCTGGTAGAATTAATATACAGGGTGTCCCATAAATGTTGCGTCACACTTCTAGGGGGATAGTAGACACTTAGGTTAGACGAGTCAGAATCACATAGAATTTGGGGGTCCCTGACCAAATCCCAGGGACCTAAAAATAGAGCGACACCCCCAAAAATTTTTTGAAAAGTTTATTTTGTAGAACAACTACTATTGGTAAAAATTTAGTTATGGTCTCAAATTTTGTGGTTTAATATGATCTTTAAAATTATGTTAAAAATTTTCACTTTAAAATTTTTTTATTAGAAAAAAAAGTCTAAAAACTACAAAAAAGGGGCGAAATCTGCCAAAACTTTATTTTGCATTTGAAAATCCTTTCTTTTGATTTCATAATCTGAAAGAACATAGTAGAAAACCATTAAATCCAAAGTTTCACTTAAATACCATCAATATCAAACTTTTGAGATCCTGTTAAAGTTTGTTTTTTTGCGTGTGAAAACAGATCCAGAAAACGAACGTTCAGGGAAAATCTACGATTTACGGATAGATGCTTGCTTGTCGATCTGTTGGAGCTTGGCATGTTTCTCCAATTTGAGCAAGAAAAGAAATCATCTCTCTATGTTATAAACTAAGTTCATGAAAAAAGAAGCGATTTCACAACTTCTTAAAATGTGTAATTAAATCAAATAATTCTAACATTCCACAAAAAGATAAAATATAAGTATCAATTAATCTAAATGCTGCGTTCATGAATTTAATGTTATTTTACTAATGAGGAAGTTACATGATTTTTTTAGTTTTTTTAATCGATTCTTCTTGCAAAAATAAGCAACTACCCAAAATTTGACGCCGATCGAGAAATTTTTTGATTGTCAAAAAAATTAACAAAAGTCCACTTTTTAAAAGCGCGCGAAAACGCTAATAGTCTGGGATCATCGTATGTTGACGTTATCATATGATAAACATTGTTGGAAAGCAATGGAGTGGATAGTATGATTGTTGAAATCTTTAAACAATAAGCGGTTTCAGTCACGTGTTTTTTTTCTCGACTTTTAAATTAAAATATTTAATTACCTGTACATTTTTTTGAAAAATTGACTAGATATTTCATTTTACCAAACAAAAAAACATACGGAACACTTGTTTGTTTTTGAAAATCTAACACATGCAACTTCCTTATTGTTAAATGTTAAATGTATAGTATAATTATCTTCATTAATTTCTCAGTCGATTGAATATGAATCCACTCTTTAATTGATACGAGCTAGTAACTTTTGAATTAAAATATAACCTATTGATATCCCTAACATACTTTATTCGTAAAAAATCAGTCAATAGATATCATAAAAAAACTAAAATCAAATTACTCTATTATTTAAAACGAATTCTTAATTATTTCATCATTTCTTGAGAGTTCAAGAGTTATTTTATGAATTTAAGTTAGCAGTAAGTATGAAGTTTACTTTGGAACATAACTTAATGTAAAGCAATTGGTTTGATAAAGTTTTAACCAAAAGTAAAGGCCCGAATTCTTAGAAAAATAGTTTTACAACACTTTAGGGACCTTATTCAGGGTCACATTGCTATCAACATATTAGATAAGTTCCCCAGTTTCCTGTTTAATTGGTTTTAAGTATCATAAATCAATTTAAGGCTTCATATTTCAAAACGAAATATCGTTGTTGTTGTTGTTATCACCGTTTCTTTTTAAAACGGTAGCTTGAATTTTATTATACATCATTAAATGCAACTCTTTTGACGTACGACATGATTTATTGCGACTGAAATGAGTAGATAAAACATTGTAAAACTAAATCAAAGTTAATAAAGGTATTCTTTTTTGGTCATGTGAAAGGTCACAGAGATAGTACCTAATTTGTTTTCAGTGGAGTGGAGCGTATAGAGGGGGGAGGTAGGTAGCTCATTGCATACATTGAGAGAAATTTCAATTTGTTCCACGACTAATTTCGTTGTGAGAAAATCATACATCCAGGTAATTTTCAAAGAATGATTGTGATGAAAACTACCGAAAAAATACGGCGAACTTGATCAAGGCTTATAAGAACATTTTCTCTATTACTACCAAATTCTGAAGGCGCTGTTTTATTCTATAAAAAACGGAAAGCATAAGAATGAATAACGTCTAGAATCAGACCAACTTAATGGAAACTCTACATGACTCTTCGAAGAATCAAGGCAACCTTCTTTATTGCTCCCTTAAAGTTGTACTTCACTCTAAAAGACTCCGACTCTATAGTGGTCAAAGAGAGTAGATTTAATTATTTCCCATGTTGAAATTCTTTCTCCCATAAAAAACAGCAGCTTTATTCGCTTATGAAAATGCAATTTTCGGGTGGTTTCTTTTTAACAGCATTATATGCCACGTAATGAAATTATGTCAATCTGAAAAAACAGTGGAACATTATTTTACTAGCCAAAACATCTTTGATAATATTATAGGAGTTTTTTTTCGGGGTAAAGCTGTTGTCTGGTAATTGCTTTTGATTTAAAGGCATAAAAATTTCTATTAAATATAATTATTTCGTAATTATTCATACTTTATGTCATTAATGAATGGAAAAACTTACCCCAAAAGAAATTGAAATTTGCGGTATAAAACAAAATAACCTGTTGCCACTGCCTATTTCTCGTTACAAAAGAAATCCATAAAATCACAATGAGAATAAAATGTTGGTTTTTCTCTTCTTTAAGAAACTGTTCATTCTATGCAAAACGCAATGATACCAACTTTTTGTATGGTATTTATATGATAACTTGTTTAAATCCTCTCATTCGTTTGCCACTTTAATCAATAAAATCTTCAGAAATCTCCATTTTCAAACAAATTATGGAGGCTGTTGCAAATGGCGAGAAACTGAAATTCCATACGATCTATCAATCTTAAGGATGATTTCAATTCCGAAATGTCATTCCTTCGCATTCCAGTCTTCCATAATGTGTACGAATATTCCTTCTCGATTGAATTATTTATAAGCTACAGATACGACGCGTTATTGTTAGAGCTGTTTTGAGAAAGGGCAAAATTTTGAAAAGTGTAGTCAAAACAATACTATGTATGATACAACCTCTCAATAGAGTGTATGAGAAATGTGTTTAAATGTTTGAACAAACTGTAGTTTAAATCAGATACCCTTCAATACACCTATTTTCAAGAAGAGTATTCAATTCAATTTTGCATTAAAATAGGGAGTATTTGGTGTCTATTGTTAGTAAATAAAAGCCGAATATCGAAGAAAATATATTTATATCAAAACTTAAAGAGATTGGATAAATTTTTACTAAAAGAGAATAATAACTTTTCGAAGTAAATATTGTTCAAACTCTTAATTTCTACTCTTCTTTGCATCTTAAAACTTTAATTAGACTACCAAATAAGTTAACTAAGTTAATAGCTAAAGAGTTACGATAATATTATTTTCCCATTATAAAGATTACGAAACAATGGTATATTTCAAATATTTCCTTTGGTTTTATCGTTACGGAAGATTTTCATAGAAAAGATTCTCCAATTTCAAGAAGCTAGCATCCTCTTTCATAATTAAGCACAATCAATAAATAGGTTTAGGACAATAAGGATCAACAAATAAGCTTTAACAACAAACTCATGCAGTCATAATTATCCGTATGAAACTCACATTTTAGTTCCAACCAATTATAATTGTTTTGGAAAAGTTTTGTTTGGTAAACTTATTTATAAAGAAAAACTCATTAAGTTAAACAGCAGAGGAAGGTTGTGTGTACCTTTGGACTTAAGTGTTCCTCGGTGTTACACTGTTTTAAGATTATATTTTTGTAGCATGGCTACACAACAAATGTAGTAAGCATCCTTACAACCAGAGCGGAAAAAATAGAAAAATGGCGGAGTTTCGAATGTGAGGTTGGATTACACCCAAATAGCACTGCTCATTGTAAGCGGCAGAATTTTCAAAAAAGAACAGTATAGCACAGGGGTCGGCAACCTATTGAAACGGAAGAGCCAAAAGCAACAGTTTACAAAATTTCCCAGTTTTTAAAGAGCCACTAATTTTTTGCTTCAATGTTATAGTATATGCTTAATATACATTTGATTTTAGATTGGGAGGGTGATTTTAGTTGGGGAGCATTTTTATCCTACATTTTTTCTGGGGTACCTCCTTTCGGGTAGGGTACTTTTTTACATCAAGTTTTGGATGAGTTACGTACACATTGTAAATTAATTTTATTGAACTTAATTTCCAAATTTTGTAAAAGCAATTTGAATTCCTGGAAAAATTGGAGGGTCTGGGGGTCCTCCCCCAGAAAAATTTTGGAAATTTCCCCTTCAAAATCGTGTTTAAGCTCATTTTTGCCTTTTTCGATTGCACCCTAAGAGCACCTCTCATTATTTAAGTGGAAGAATTTTCAAGGAAAAATAGTACAGTTATAAAAAACAGCAAAATTTCGAGGGGATGTGGATCCCACTTCAGAAAAATTTCGGAAATTTGCCCAAAAATAGTGTTTTAATTAGTTTTTAGAACTTCTATAACGACCAAAAAGGATCACTCCTCATAAGTCACAGAATTTTCAAGGAAAATCAGCACTATTCCAAAATTTTTAGGAGTTCTCTCCCAGAAATTGTTTGGAAATCTTATCCTTAAAAGTAGAGTTTTGATTTTGACTCATCTTGAGAACTTAAAAATATATTTTTCTGATTTTTATAAAGTTTGATAATAAATTATAAATTTTTTCGTATGGAACTGGAGAGCCGCAAATTTACATCGAAAGAGCCGCATGCGGCTCGCGAGCCGCAGGTTGCCGACCCCTGGTATAGCATAATAAACGGCAAAATTACGAGGGGGTATGTTGGTGGTTCAGTCCTTCCTCAGAAAACTTTTGGAAATGTTATCCTTAAAAGTATTGTTTTGACATATTGGGACCATTTGAAAGAAACCTATAACATAACAAAGAAAACCTATCTTTGTAAGTCACATAACTTGCAAGGAATTTATTAATTTACAATCATTTTTATTTGCTCAAGTTTCTATAAGATAAACTATAATTTTTTTAGATCAGCCAATACGATAAAAAAAGTTATTACTTAAATCCCCTCAGTAATATATTTTCATCAAGTTCATGTATTGGAGGTAAAAAGTTTAACTTAATTTGCTGTTGTCTTTTTATTTTAGTATAATTCCTATGTAAACTACGGGAAAATATAATTTGATTTCCAATTTATACATCGAGTGGACGATTGACTCCCTTGAAATTCATTAAACTGACAATGACTCAGTAACGTCATAATTTTTAATTTAATTTACTTATGTATATTTTTCCCATTTGTGCTGCAAGCAAATAGATGATTTAATCTTCAATTTAAAAGTTTTTTTTGCTGTTTTCCCTTTAGCCGAAACTTTAAAAGTTTTTAAAAAGAAACAAACTCAACAATGTTTTTCAACTCTGTTTTTGGATAATTTTATATTTTTTACTTTTGTTCAAAACTCGTAATAGGGTTCTAAGCGAATAGTGTATAATAACTGTTGACAGTTGATTCATAATAGGGTATATCAAATATTTCCTCTATAAGATATGGGCTCAAAAAGTGTGTGTTTCGCAGTTTTTTACAGTTATTTATATACTACATTTCAATTTTCGTAAAATTGAAAAATTAGTTGTGATAATTCATTTTGATTGGTTAAAGAACATTAGAATTTTTAAACACCTAAATTTTAAAAGTAGGTTATCAGATACATTTCTTTTTAAATTTCTAAATGTATCAAACCATCGTCTCTACCAAATAAAATTGAAAATAGCTCCAAATTCTTTGAAGAAGCCAATATTCTTATCTGTACAGATAAGATATACATTAGTGGTTCCTTTACGTAGTACGTACTTCAAATTCCAGTTCGGTACTTACATTGAACGCATGTTTGAATCGTTCTCATACATCTTATTACCTTTTTTGTGTGCGTTAGATACATTCTCAGAATTTTATATAAAAAGCACTTTTTTAAAAGAAATTCCATCTTTTGGGATCATTTAAAAACTCAAACTATCTTTTCAATTTTATTTCTGTCAATTCAAACTAAAATGATTTTAATCTTAAGTACTTTTCCTGTCAATTTAATTTCAAAAAGTATTGGTTATGGGTATGAAAGATTTATAGAGGAGGTTTGAATTTTAATTGACATTTTATGTAAATTAAACCAACATCAATACTTCGAATATTCAAACTATTTCTTGAGGTACAGGGAAAAATAGAGCAAACGTTTTACACTAAATATATAAAAAAATTTCTACTTATTTGAAATTTCTCTAACTTAAATAATATAAATTAGCAGCACTTTTTAAACGACTATGGGCATTTCAAAGTCGCAGATTATTTTTTATAAACAAAAAGCTAAGAAAGTATAAAGTAAAATTTTCTCATACTTAGTTTGAATGTTGAAGGCAAAAAGTATCATGTTCCGAGTAGCTCAAAATGACTTCGGTATAAGGGAATGAGGAAGCTGCATGATTTTTTAAATTTTTTAATCGATTCTTCTTGCAGAAATAAGCAACTACCCAAAATTTGAGGCCGATCGAGAAATTTTTTGATTGCCAAAAAAATTAACAAAAATCCACTTTTTAAAAGCGCGCGAAAACGCCAATCATACGATACACATTGTTGGAAAGCAATGGAGTTGATGGTATGATTGTTGACATCTTTAAACAATAAGCGTTTTCAGGCACGTGTTTTTTCTTGACTTTTAAATTAAAATATTTAATTACCTGTACATTTTTTGAAAAATTGACTAGATATTTCATTTTATCATACAAAAAACCATACGGAACACTTGTTTGTTTTTGAAAATCTGACACATGCAACTTCCTCATAACTCATAAATAACTTGCACGTCTGGTAATGTTATTATTGTCATTAAAACAATCCTTCCATAACAAAGCTGCCGTTATAGCTAAGAAGAAAATTGATTATGCTCGTCAAAGGCAGAGGAAATATAGGATATGACTGCGAAAGAAGAGACATTTGCAGGGTCATCTCCATTTCCTGAGACATTTTTTAGAAACTAAAGAACTTGTGTCCATATGAAATGACGTCATTTTTGTCTTCCTGTGATACGTCTTTTTAGGCTATCCGCGGGTGCCGTACAGCAATAAACCCAAAAGGGGAAATGCTTTTCACAGACTATAATTTAAATTAAAAAAATACTTATACATTTTAAAATAAAATTAGTTTTAAAGTCAAAATGCAGTAGTGCACGTGTTAAGAAACCAAACTTCCTGGATTATAGTTCCTTAAATAGAAAATTAGGCAGTTCATGCAACAAGTTAACATCTTATAAGCATTGTTTTAAAGGCTAATAATGTGTAATTGGTTTTATATTCTAGTTTTTCTGAAGATATCCTTGGGCTAAAAGTGAACTAACCCCTAACTCAGTGGTTCCCAAAGTGGGTTCCACGAAAAAATTTAGGGGTTCCATGTGACAAACTTTATTTCATTAAAAATAAGAATGGCGTAAAAAAAAAAGAATGGCGTAAAAAAATAAGAATGGACAGTGGCGCCCCTCCTTGAACCAAAAAGATTCTCAAAATGAGTTAATGAAATGAGTACCCTACTTTTACCAGTCGAATTTAAAAATGTTTCTGGGGAGGTCCCCAGACCCCACCCCACGGTACGACAATGGGGTCTTGCGTGATACTTTTTGGAAAATCCCCAACATTTTGATATTTTTTTGTCAAAAAATAAAGGTAATGGTCCGGAAAAGTCCCCCCCTTGAACCCAAAAAGCTTCTCAAAATGAGTTAAAACTCTACTTTTTCAAGTCAAATTTCAAAACTTTTCTGGGGGAGGACCCCCACATCCCCCAGCAGTTCCACAAGGGGATCTTGCGTGATACTTTTATAATATCTCTGATAATTTGACATTTTTGCCAAAAGGTAAAGGTGATTGTCTTGAAAAGTGCCCCCCTTGAACCCGTGCAGGATCAGCGCCTGGTTTCATTTTATATCAGATAATAAATTTTGAAAATTCATTGATTAAAAAATATTCAAGGTTCCGCGATCATTGGCAACAAATTTGGGGGTTCCACGACCAAAATAGTTTGGGAACCACTGCCCCAACCTAACCGAAACCAGTTTTTTAAACTTGTTTTTCCCGTCAGTTCATACTCGCCCTGTAAAACGTTCTTTCTTTTTATAACACATTGTATGCAGAAAAACAAACTATACTCTGTTCATTTAGAATTGGCGCCGGAAGAATAGTGCTTTCCCACTCGCTAGAAGCGTAACCATAGTGACGCACTTCGCACAGCCAATAGTACACCTTCGTCGCTGTGAAGTTGATTGTTACCATACTGCACTTTGATAGAGCCCCTGTTAAATTTTTAGCGTTTTGGTCGGGATAACCAGTTGTTAGTCATTCTCTTTTACGGCAGATGAAAAAAATATTTTCTTCTATTTGGGCTCTATCAAAGAGCAGTATGGTAATACGCGTCGGCGCCATCTTGAATTCCTCCTTATCGGAGGGTTCCCCAGCTAGGGGGCCGGTGGTTTTTAGACCTTTAGATCATTAAGAACAAGTGTGAAGTTTGCCAAGTTTCATTCTGGTTGCCGGAATCGCCCGATTCTTGTGGGGTTTTTTTTGTGCCAAGCGTCAGCACTAGTTGGACATCTCTGATCGACATGACTATTTCAGCTGCCTCCTCCCAATGATGTGGCTCTTGCTGTTGGTGGCGGCATCGGTGGCAGGGATGGAAGAGCCCTCGTGCGAAGAGTTGAGGGAGCTGTGGTCAGTGGTGAGCCGCTCGGCAGAAGCCAGCCGACGCACCAACGAAATTCCCGTCCTGCCGCCCTTCTTCGAGGGGAGGAAGGCCCACCACCACCGCCTCCTCACGCCCAAGGTATGATATCCCCTCATCTTAATCGGAATTATTAGTTGCGAAGAACTGTGTATTTGATCTCGTGCTGGTTATCAAATGCTGTTGCTATCAATGCTCCTATCAACTCGCTATCAAATGCTGTTGAACTAATCGGGGCCGTATTCAGATAATAACAAATCACGTAGATAAAACGAGAACGTTACGGAAACGAGAGATTTCACCTGGTAAATAATTTTGGAATCATTTAGAAACTAGTATTAGGGAAAATGTTCGACTTTTTTCGTTAAATATTTGGCTTATTATATGACTCAAAAGCGTGATCTGATGATATCATCCGATCTAATTGAAAGTTTTTATGGAGTATAAGGACCAGCAACCACAAACTTTGAGTACCAGCCGTAGACATATTTCGAAACCAACCTACTACTCTTACATAGGTTCAAATCAGATTAGTATAGAGAGGATAACTTATTTTATACATATAACCACTGCTCTTTCATGCACTGACCTTTTCGTGCAGGTCGCCCTGTCGGAGAACCGCGTGCCCGACCCGGGGCACTCTTTCTACGCCCCGCAGGCGGAGGCGTTCGGCCGCTATGCGGACGCGTGGCCGTCGCAGGGCGCCACCAAAAAGGGTGCCCAGTGGTGGGGCGTGCCCGAGGAGGTCGGCATGTTCGGCCGCTTCGTCGACTTCGAGGAAGGGTTGCCCGTCATCAGCAGGGACGGCCCGGACATGCCAGGAATGACGCAGCAAATGGTCAAGGTGAGCAGATGTCACGGGCAATGTGATAAATCCTGGCATTATTAATAATGCCCGCTTATTCACATTGCCCACCTCACTTCAAGCATTATTAATACATCAGTGCTCCGTGCTCCGTTTGCATATCACTTTGCCACCTTAACAGATACACCTTGTGGTAGATGATCTTCATTTCAAGGTATGTCATTATACAGAGTGTTTCATCAAGTCCACCGAATTCTTGCGTGGAGTACATGAAAAATGCCTAAAGAACTATACCTTACGACGACTTTCATTTTTCGAAAAATGTGACGTCATATCCGATAAATACTTCATTTTACTCCACGCCCATGCATGCTCAGTGGAAGTTTTTGCACATCAGTCTACAAACCCATGCAAATAACTGCGTTCTTGTTTTCGAAACTTATTTGCGTATACCAAATATGACTGTTAGCCACAATTTTCTAGAAAACTATGGTTCGTTGAGGTAGAGTTCAGTGGACATTTGTTACGTATCCACGAAAGGAATTTGGCTGTGCAGAGTTTGAAAGGACTTGTTGAAACACCCTGGATACATGTCTTTATATAGAAGTATGCGGGCTATAATCTATGACCTTCTATCTATAGCATTACAACTAGGTGTCTTTCAGTGAAAACTGTTATCTTTATGAAGATGACCATAGACTTCTTTCATTCTTAATCAATTAAATTT
The DNA here is from genome assembly GCA_024610705.1 of Tetragnatha versicolor. NCBI lineage: Eukaryota > Metazoa > Arthropoda > Arachnida > Araneae > Tetragnathidae > Tetragnatha > Tetragnatha versicolor. The sequence continues at coordinate 20,431,558 of JANDEH010000011.1, read as the reverse complement.
AAAAATCCCCGAGTTAATACACTTCTCACAACAATTAAAGGATATTGGTAGTTTTGTACATATTGGCAAGCAAATAAAATATTTGCAGTGGTTCAAGCATTTTTCATTAACTTAGGGCCATTTAAAAGCTAAATCCATGCAGCTATCAAAATAAAAATTTTATTTTTACTTTTTTTAATCAAAATTGGAAAATGCACATTTTGTGTAGTTAAGCAAAAAAAGTGAAAAGTCAATCAATACTTAATTGAAAACCAATTTCGCTTGGGGTATGCTTTCTCCTGACTTAAAACAACGTTGTGGGTCTGTTTGCCACCAGGTTTGTTTGGTTTTTTATGAGGGGCTGGGGTATTTTCTCCATTTTCCCGTTTTAGAGCCTTTTTCAGCACCTGAACTGTTTGGGAGGTATTGGAAGGGCAGCAATTCGTTTCTCAAGCATGTCCTAGACTGGTTCTATTGGATTCATGTCGAGATAACGTGCCGGTTGATCTCTTTCTAGCGATTTCTTCATCTTGAAGAATATCTTTAACTAGGGTAGCACAATGTTTTCTGCATTTACCATCCCTGAGAGTTAAAATATCCCCGATTTCTTCTGCATGAGGGGCAACCAGATGTGTAAGGATATTGACCTTATTACGCTGAACCACCAGAAATGGTTCCTTTGGCTGTGGGGGGTCTTTATTCCATAGATAGAGATGGTGCTCTATATCATCACTCCACATCTTCAAATCTGACTTCCTCATGCACAAAAAATGGGTTATTTTGTGTTCTTTGTACCCTCCAGGCAAAAATCAGAAGTTATCAAGATGAACTGATAGTCAGATTTGAAGATATGGAGTAATGATATAGAGCACCATCTCTATCTATGGAATAAAGACCCCCCACAGCAAAAGGAACCATTTCTGGTGGTTCAGGTTAATAAGGTCAATATCCTTACACATCTGGTTGCCCCTCATGCAGGAGAAATCGGGGATAATTTAACTCTCAGGGATGGTAAATGCAGAAAACATTGTGCTACCCTAGTTAAAGATATTCTTCAAGATGAAGAAATCGCTAGAAAGAGATCAACCGGCACGTTATCTCGACATGAATCCAATATAACAAGTCTAGGATATGCTTGAGAAACAAATTGCTGCCCTTCCAATACCTCCCAAACAGTTCAGGTGCTGAAAAAGGCTCTAAAACGGGAAAATGGAGAAAATACCCCAGCCCCTCATAAAAAACCAAACAAACCTGGTGGCAAACAGACCCACAACGTTGTTTTAAGTCAGGAGAAATCATACCCCAAGCGAAATTGGTTTTCAATTAAGTATTGATTGACTTTTCACTTTTTTTGCTTAACTACACAAAATGTGCATTTTCCAATTTTGATAAAAAAAAAGTAAAAATAAAATTTTTATTTTAATAACTGCATGGATTTAGCTTTTAAGTGGCCCTAAGTTAATTAAAAATGCTTGAACCACTGCAAATATTTTATTTGCTTGCCAATATGTACCAAAAATACCAATATCCTTTAATTGTTGTGAGCAGTGTAGTTCTTTAAATCTGATAATACTTTTCTGTATAAAAAACTCAAACTTTTTTTAAAAAATTTTATTTTCTTTGTGCAGCATTCTTAGATTTTCGTTTAGTTTTTATGTCCTTAGCTGTTTTTTTTTCAATGAATAAGTGCTATGCAGGTTTTGTCTCTTATGATAAGGAATGGCTGATAAAAAGTTAACTCTGATCTTACATCCGTTTTGTTGTGACAACAAGCAGAGTTAAGTAGGTATGGGTAATATTTCCCATTCATAACAGTGAACAATTATGCAAAACATTATAGGAGTCTCATAAAGTGCCATACAACTGAAAGAAATTCCCAACAGAAATTACTGCAGAGAAGAAGAATATTCATACAGAACAAAGCAAAATGCTTCGCATCATTCTATTATGGAACCACAAGTGTGGAACAATCACAAAACTTTTAGTAACAAAGTTACTTAGTTTATTTTTCCACTGACAAAACAAAAAAGAAAGCTAGGGATTGTCGTCATTTTTTCTAAAAATAGTTGATGCACGTAATCAATTACCTCTCATTTATTATGTTCTTCATACAAAAAATAACTGGTTAACAAACAAGCTGATTGGCACAATTGGAGAAATAGCAACCGTCATTACATTACAGTAACGAAGATACTTTTTAAGAAACATAATTAATACAGCAGATAATTATTTTTTCATACCTTATTGACGTAATTACTATTCCACGAAACAATCTTTTCTGCATAAACAATTTAATTGCTATGTTCGGTAGGGGAGAGGAGGGAGGAATGGGACAATTTTCACTAAATATTTTTTTATTCATTATCCCCTGCTTATTCATAGATGCAAATGGTTGGATAATAAACTTACATGTTTTAACTTAATTTTTTTAAAATGTACAGTTCTTAAATGTTGTTTAATTTTATCACTTTTGATCATTCAAATTAACAAGAATTTTGTCCCATTCCTCCCTCATGGGTGGGAGGAGTGGGACATGAGTATGGGAGGAGTGGGACACTTTTGAAAAGTAAAGAAAATTAGTAAAATGTAATAATGAGAAAGGGCCTAGTATTTTACCTACTATTCTTTTAACCTTTGCCCACATTTTTAAACAACTTTCAATCTTATATCTATTATAGAATAATTTTTAAAAAATATTTAGTACACTTGAACTCTTTCCCATGGTGTTAAGAATCAATAATTGAAATACAATGTAATACTTGGAATTGTTTATTCAAGAAAAGAAAAGCATTTCAATTGAAGCGATAGAAAGCTATCAGAAATTAATATTTTCAAATTTTGTTTACATTTTTGCAAATTTTGTTTACATTTTTCAGAGTGTCCCATTCCTCCCTCCACACATTGCTTTTAAAATATAACTTGTCACATAAACTATGCTGGTGTTAGGCTTTATGAAATTGCAGATTAGCATACATTATATCTTTTAGATTACAATGGCATTATATAATGTTTGTTCTACAAATTACATGAGAAGTGAAATAAAACTTAAGATAGACTGGAAATTTACTTTGGAGGTGGGAAAATCAAATTTTTACAACTATAAACAGAAACTTGCTGCTGGATTAACTAAATGAAGGAAATAACAAGAAGCTATAAGAAGGTCATCTAATGACTAAATTGGAAATAAAATAAATTGATTTATTTTTCCATAATTTCAGCTGTCCCACTTCTCCCACTGTCCCATTCCTCCCTCCTCTCCCCTACACATTGTTTCGCTACAGGCACACACATGAGTGGAGCTAGGGAAAATCCCTATTTTTATAAATAATTACATACCATAATGTGCTAATATGTTTTAAAATTAGAACTCATTTAAAAAATATGCATTATCGTCATTAAAATTATACTATACTAAAATAGCACGGAAACTTCGATGATTTTTTGTTAATAAATATTTTTAAAAAGATATACCAGAAACCAATAAAATTATTATCAATAGAAAAAAAATTGTTTTCCCCGATAAATTAAAATGCTTAATTAAGTGACTAGCTACAAATTTCTAGTAAGACTGGACATTGCGTACGATTTATTGAATTATGGAGAAACAAATAGTTTCATTCCTTTTAAATTCTAGTTTATATTTAATAATCGATGTTGGAGTTATCTCATTGTTTCCGCAAGCACCTTCATTCTCAATTTTAAAGAAACGTAAAAGTTTTTTACAGGGGTTTTAACTTCCTAATCCCTCAGGGAATAAACCCCAGATCACTGAGCTTTTCCAATTCTTAAAGACTATATCTTCCTTAGAGTAATCGAATTCCCCAAAGATCTTTCCAGTCGCCTATACGTATATGCTTGGATCAAACTTTGTTCCTTAAGTCCATCACTTTTCAAATCCTTCCTCAACACTAAAGCTGTTAGGATGTATCTTCTCACTACATTCGCCAAACGAATCATTAACTTCTTCTCCTCAAATAAAACAGTAAAGAAAATGACATTTCTATCTTAGTTCTCCGCATAGATCCCGATTGAAGGATCAAAAGACGATGATCTTTAAGTGATACCCTCAAAACGCACAATTAAAGAAGGAAATTATCCCGTAAGCGTCAATCACTTCGAAAGTGCAGTCGAATTCGTCCCCTGACACCGCCCAGGGTATGAGATGTTCGGTTAGGATGTGCTAATGACCATATTTAGGAGTTATTTTCGGATTGGCAGTGTTGCCGAATTCGGAATCGAAATAATGACGCGGATTATGCGTATGTGAAGAGACTGAATCACTTGAAAGATCAAAGCGCAGATTTGGCATTTTGCTTTGTAATTATTGTTTGGAAATAGCACCCAGGCTATAAATTTCCTGTGGAACCTCAACTCAAGTTGGCAAAGGAGAGAGAATAATATATATATAGTTTTTAGGTACCTTATTCTAAGGAAATAAACTGTAGTAAACATTAATTAGTTTCTAACTAGGAATGAAAAATTTTATGTACAAAAGTGATGTTATGCACAAAAGTGATTTATTAATAAATTGAAATCGACCCTTGTGACATTAATTACATCGACAGAACATAATATTGAAGAAAATAAGTGTATTTACATGAAATTTAACGAAAATCTGTGCCTAAAGACTAAATTTAGTTGTTAACCATTTTGAATATTGGAGATAAGTGTGATGTATAAATATTTTATCTCATGTCACAGCTAGTTTTCAAAATTTTAAATAAGAAAATTATTAGCATCAGAAACTATTTAAGCACTAATTGGACGTTTCTTTAAAAAAACACTTACCTAAAAAGTAAGTTTAAGACCGATGTGTCTTAGAAGTTTATTATTAGAAGAAGTTTAATTATGATTCTTGCACCAGATCATAACAAAACACAAAATTTTTCTGGATATACTCGAGGGAATCTTGAAAACTTTAGTTTTTGTTGTTGTTCGTATATTCTCCAACTAAATTTTTTTATTCCTTATGGATTCAACCCCATTCTCTCAGGTATCAAGGGACATTTCAAAACTGGAAAGAACCATCCCATCGTAAACATGAGATAAATCACCATTAAGAATCCAAAGAAAACGCCAATGTCTTAATGGGGGTTTTGTTGTTTTGCTGATAAAGTAAAAATGAAACAAAATTATGTCTTCAGAGAGAATAAATTATAATATACTCAAAAAGACTTAGTTAAAAGTCAAGGAAATACATAATTTTTACTAAGAGCATTGAATGCTAAAAGATAATTTACTCCATATGTTAAATCAATCATGTTTTTTGAAACTTATCTTACATGTTGTACTGGAGTTTTAAAGCAGAAATTTCAAAAAATAGTCTCCTATATTTTAAGGCGAAAGATGTTTTTAAAATTCTGGTGCCCCCTACCCCAAAAAAAGTCAAACCTGGGTCTTCCAGAACTTTTCTTCTTTATACAGTCCCTGAATTCGTAGCTTCAATTATTATCTCCAATAACCAGGGTTCCTACTCAATTTCAGAATGGGCAATACCACTATTTTTTGTTAATTAATGAATTTGTTAATTATTTTGTTAATGAAATAATAATTCCGACTTTTCTAGGTCAAATTTTAAGGTTTTTAGGTAAAAAAACTAACAATTCTCTCGGATATTTCTTGCATTTTTTTAACACACAATAAATTGACTATTTTTCACTTACTAGAGCCAAAATTGGCACGCAAACACTAAAGTTTTCCATTTGCCAGGTATTTATGGTTTTCCAGGTTTTGGGTCAAAATTAGCAATTTTCCTCGACCTTTAAGGTAAAATTTAAATTCCCCGACTTTTCCAGGTACTCCCTGGCCCGTGGGAACTCTGATATGATAACTATTGGAGATAATTTTCATTTACGTCGATTTCTTTCATTTAGCTTTTAAACGAGGAAGCTAAGGTGAAAGTGACAGTGTGGGGAAGGTTTCGTAAACGAAGGTAAATGGCAAACTTAACGAAATTCGGAAAATAGTACCACCTATCTCAGAGAAGGTGTAGATTCTCGATCTGATGGCACGTATCCACCTCATGCACCGAACTTTTCCCGCATTCCCACTGCACCGCTCGACTTTTAACCCACTCAAATGAGGGAGACCATACAAACAAGACCCAGTGCCTTTCACTAAAATGTCGTATTGAACTTCTGTAATTAATCTAGACTTCCAATTCCCTGGTTTGAAAATACTCCTTAAACATCTACCACTATTCTCCAAGAACTCATTAGAACGGGATTTAGAAACGTCCGAATGATTGAAAATGTCCATTATGCGATCCGTAAACTAAACTGGCACTGTATATTTGGACGGCCATTTTTCAACTAAACTCTACTCTAATTTCCACGGCTCGGCGTTCCATTGGTTTCATCACTAAGCGCCGAGACTGCTACGTAATCACGAGACCTACAGCGCATGCGCCACTGGCCGTTTTGGCCGTCCAAATATACACTTCGAACTAAGGCACTGTATATTTGCACGGCCATTTTTCAACTAAACTCTACTCTAACTTCCACGGCAAGGCGTACCATTGGTTCCATCACTAAGCGCCGAGACTGCTACGTCATCACGAGACCTACAGCGCATGCGCCACTGGCCGTTTTGGCCGTCCAAATATACACTTCGTCGAACTAAACTTCTGGTTTCCATCACATTGACAAAATGTCCTTTGTGGTGCTTAGTCTGTAATGGTGAAGTAACCTGTTATAAGGATGAGAGGGTCATCCAAATATTACAAAAGCTTGGTTTTGTAAAACATGAATTAGTTTTTTTATTTTAAGTTAATTTTCTTTTTAAGTCCTTAATTTTTAAATTTAGATTAATAACTGTTACGGCGGTATCCTGTGCTTCTTGATCAGCGGTTAACCACCAATCAAAGAAGGAATCGCCGACTTTGATTGGTGGAATCCTTCTTTGATTATACTGTTTAACCGCTGGTCAGAAAGCACAGAATACGGCCGTAACTGTTATAAATCTAAATTTAAAACTTAAGGACTTAAAAAGAAAAAATAACTTAAAATAAAATCTACTTGCAGTTTTGTTTAGATTAGCTTTTTAATCGTTTAGTTAATGATTTAGAAAGGAGTATTTGCACATAAAATTGATTGTGGATTGTAAATCGCCTTAAGAAAAAAAAGCAAAGTGAGGATTGTAAGAGAAAAAAATACAGGTATACTAAGCAGCTGTATATTATAGTATACACAACTAGAAATTCTTTTCCTGAGTGTTTCTTTAACACATTTGTTTTTAGGAGCCGTGCCATAAAGTAGCTAACAGGCTTTGCAAAACTGATGAACATTGTGAATGCTTAAACTGGAGTAATACAAGATGTTATCGTGGAAGATGCCAGTCTCACTACGTGAATAAAGGTGTGCATTATTATTTACTTTTATACTGTCGAACCAACGATAGTAAAAGGGTCACGTGATTTTGACTAGTGATGGGCAGGTATCGATACCAAATACTTAAGTACTCGATACCTATAGGTATCGAGTGTATTCGATACCCACAAAAGTATCGATACTTTATTGACATATTTCGTTTTAAATTTTTCAATGAAGTAATCTTTATAATACCTACTGTAGATCAAACGCAGCCTGTTTCCGTTTTCATTTTGCAACGCTCAAACCCAAGTCGTTATCATCCGCGAGAGAAATTTGACGCGGCTAGGTTTTTCCCCCGCCAAATCCTTCGTCTCTATTCACCTCCAGGCCCGTAGCTACGGGGCTTTTTGATGGATCGCTTTCAGTTTTTTGAATATTACTCTGATTATGGATAGGCCCTAAAAAATTGTCCCTTCAGGTTCATTTCCCGACATTGAAAAAAAGTACTCGATACCTAAAAGTACTCGATACCTAAAAGTACTCGATACCTATAAGTATTCGATACCAAAGTATTCGATACCTATAAGTATTCGATACCTAAAATTATCGATTTTGCCCATCACTAATTTTGACATACTCGGAGGGGAGAAAGGAAGAAGCTGAGGGGCAGTTGATTGAAAGAGGAAGATACATTTACTCCCTCTAACCTTAGTTATACCCTCTATATACATACAAAATCAGTATATTTTAAATAAAATAAAAAATACTGAAGCAAAAAATCAAGTGACCCTTTTACTATCGTTGGTTCAACAGTACATAACATTTTGAAATTTAATACCTTAGCACTCAGTGTCAACAGATTGGAGAGAGGGTGGTCCATTCCAGGTGTTGATGTTATTGTAACTTGAAATTTACACTTTTTAGATTAGTATTTTTTAGGAGAGTGAAAAAAAGACATAGTTTATAGAAGGGGTGCAGAAAATGTTTAGGGGCCAAATATTTCCTAAAATACAATTATTTTGACTTAAATTTCTCAAAATTAAGCAAGAATATTGATGTGATGAAGATTGCAAAACAATAACGTGATTTTCTGTAAATTTGTAATTTTACAGTCTACATCCGTAACTCTGTAATATAATTTTCACTTAACTTTCATAGAAGACAGGATGATTTTCACTGAACGTAAAATTTGTTTGCACTAATAACAATTGGATTTGTAGAGTATTTTCTCACACTTGAGCAAATATTTCCCCATGGCAGCCTGAATTTCCCCAAAACCTCTTTCAGACATATTTTGCACCCATTTAATAGTTGAACTTAACTTGTTTTTTAAATAGAGATCATAAAAAATGTTGTGCGTAATCTAACACTTCTCATATCTCATGAAAACCATCGTGACCAAAGTCATTGCACCCCAACCCACACCAATATCAGTAATTACCTACTTTGGATTATCCAGTGGGCACCTGTGGAGGGAGAAGTCATTCACATGCTAAGCCCCTTTAAACAGGCGGTGACATTCATTCATCCAACTCCACTCACAACATCCATGGCCAACTAGGAATTTTGAAAAAAGCAGATGCCCAGCTTTTTAGTTAGATACTTTAAATTCAATCAGAAATAAAAATAGAGATTTTGTAATTTACTTAATTTAAAAAACTGACTTACAATAAAATATCTTTATAAAGAATCCATCGGAAAGGAAAATACAGATAAGTTGAAAGGATTTTCACGGGACCATAAAGTTTCTTCGCTGTAACAGTATTTTGATAATTCTAATAAAAACAGTTGGGGACTTTTGTAATAACAGGATTTTTTATTGTATCAGTATTTGTTGTAACGGGATTTCACTGTAAAACTTTGAAATTAAAATTTTTTATTTGATGGTAGGTATGCAACATTGCAACAAATGTAAAAGATGTTAAATAAATATTTGCTTTTCATTGTGTATGAAAATAAAATATAGTAATAGAATATTACAGTCATTTAGGATTATAGTTAACTGTAGGGTAAAAAAACCTACCAAAAAGAATATTTTTCTTTAAGTCATAAAATATTTTTTCAGTTTACACATAATGCTTACAAGGGCCCTACTTCATGATAGATAAATAATTAAATTCTCATTATTTTATCAAATAAGCAATAGTTGATTCAGTTGTAAAGAGATGATCTAATAAAATTTTTTGAAACTTAAAATTTTATTGAGGGACAAAGCATTCACATTCATAGTTAAGTTTATAGAAAAGAATTGAGTAGTTCTTCAGTCTTTATGATTCCTTTTCTTTACCTTTGACATAATAGCCTTTAATGACAAACCTTATTTTTCTTTTAGACCAAGATGAGTTTGAGTATTGGCATGATACTGCTCTTCCAAGATCAAAACTAGGTCTAATGAAAAGACCCATAAGAAGTACAAAGTCTATCTTCATGTGAAGAACTGCATTGTTTTTAGTTACTCATTCTATGATATCATATATGTTTTTATTTTCTAGACAAGATTGTATAAAATGTACATTACTTTAATTGGTTTTCTAGTAGGTAGATGTTTTCACTATTACTTGATATATCATCATAATTTGATTTCCCCGCAATAATTTTTAATCACAACTCAATACAACTTTAAAGTTTTTGTCCTGAAATAATAAAATTCTAAAACTGCATTATTTATCAACACATTTTTAATTTTAAGTTTATTATGATACAAAGAATATCTGACCTTAAATGCTTGTAGCAAGCAAATAAAAATTACAATGTATCTTTACAGTGGCACATCACAATAAGAACACATTCATGTGCATAGAACAAAAGAATGCATTCACAATTAATGCAGAGTAAAAGGGACAGTTATTAATTCAGCTAAGTTTGAAACTTCTTAAGAAACCCATAAAACTCAAATAATAATGTATGATATTTTGTTAAGTTTGTGACTACATGAATAAATGTGATCCCTATTTTAAGTTGTCCCCGTTATCCCTGTAATAAATGTTATTATTAATGTAACTGGTGTACCATAAATAATTGTTTAAAGTACAAGCACAATAACCCAACTCGAAAAAGTACAACAACATTTGTCTTCCCCGAACTCAAAAAATTCATTGCAAAATGTCATAAAAACACTGTGACTTATAATACACTATAAACAGAATAAAAAGTTCATCGCTTATTTAGATAGAATGGAAAACTGATCAAATAGTATTGGTATAGAAACTAGTGTTGAGACTTTCTATCAGGCAAAGTAACTTTAAACGACATAGCTGCAAAACATAGAAAAATAGGACAACCCTTCCTTTTCGTACATGTAAAACCTTTACAAGTTGACATTTATAATATACACTACATCCATTTCGTTCAAAGGCCCAAATGAGTCTCGTTCTATGGGAGGGTCGTTAGGAAGTGGCCCAACGATAGAGGCCATGCTACGATGTGCCAAATCAGGAGCAGGATCCAGGTACATGACTACTGGTTCAATTTGAACTCGGGGTCTGACAAACGGTTCTGTGGCACATTTGATGCATAGAACTCCACCACGAATAGTCCTGCCATAGGCCTGAAAAAGTTTTATACAAAGTTTTGTTGAGTACAACATCACAATACCTGCTATTGCTAAGACTCAAACCATCTTTACTATCATTATAGACACTTTTCTTTGTTATTAGTTTGGGTTAATTTACAGCATTCTAATATTCCCTCTTAGGATGTAATGGTATGAGTTTCATTAATGATGAACATTTTTAGGCTCTTTATAATAAAATTATCCTACCCTCAACAAAAATATGGTAAAACTACATATTTTATATATTATAGAAATGTGTTTAGGTGGTGATAGTTGGAAATATGTCAGTGCAATTTTAAATGTTTCTTTTTTTGTCATCAAGGTGATTCTTTTGTTACAAGAGTCCCCATTAAAGAATCCAATCCATTCAAAAAGAATGATTGACCAATGAAGTAAAAAGTATACAAAAAATAAAAAGGTGTGGTTTTGTGCTATAATTATTGACAATTATCCTGACATTTTTTCTGCACCATGCCTAGGAGCTTAGCTGCTTACTGTATACTGCAATTCTTGAAGATTATCTAGTAAGCTATGCTTTGTCTGAACACACATGGCCTCTTCCTCAACCAAAATAACTTCTAGAAAATAGAAAAACTTACTGTCACTATCTTTCTACGTTTCAAAACAAGAACTGTATGAGGTGTAAACTGATCGGTACAATTGACACAATCCAAAGTTTCTCTCGAACCTAGTGCCTTTTTTGCTGATACAGGATATTCAAACTTTTCCTAAAACAAAAAATTTCTCAAATTAAATTGAGGAGAGAAAATAAAAATAATTATATTTTTTATTTATGATTTTGGATGGATTCTACATTGCAACACATTTTCTCAGTTCCTTAAACCTAACAGCACCTGCCAATTTACATTTCATGAGTTTCTTATACAGCAGTGTTTCACAATTTTTTTGGTCCATGCCCAACCAAAGCCTATCTAAATATTCCATGCCCCTCATGTCTTTCTTTTTTCGAAAATCCTTCTTGGAAAAAAATAAAACCTGGTGGTCCATGGCCCACTTGGAGGGCAATTTGATTCAAAATTTTCAAATTGCCCCCTAGAAAATGATATTGCCCCCCAGTGGGGCATGCACACTGTTATACAGTATATACAGTCGAATCCGCTTAATGTGATCACATTTGTCCGATATTAAACTGATAACATTATCCGATTGATAACAATAAGCGATTTCCTATAAAGGGTAAATTATAAGAGTAGTCCAATTAATAAAAATAAAAAAATCGCTTACTTTGTATTTAGCACTACACCTATGTAATTCCATTCATAAATTTGTTTTCTTTCGACTTCCAGTCAAGATATCATCAGTATTTTTCAAAATTTTGCATAGAAAATGCTCAAAAACATAAATAACCACTGAAATTCATCTAAATTCCACTAAACAAGAAAAATAATAAAAAATCTCTTATCAGAAACATCAGCAAGTCGGCAATAGTGTTATCCAATGACAAGCATGGATTCACCCCCTTTAACTGTTTTCTTTCAATGTTTGAGGTCGGAGAGCATAGAATGTTTTATTTTTTTACAATCAAAGCAAAGAAAAATAAAAAAAATTGACCTTCAAAACAAATATCGAAAGCGGGCGTTTTTTAGGGGATATGGACAATTTTCGATAACATTAAGCAGCGTGTCGATCCATAGTTGATCACAATAAACGATGTATTTTACATTAAATTAAATAGGAATGATCGGGACCAGTTGATTTTGATAACATTAAGCGGACTCGACTGTATAAGTTTTATACTTTAAGTTGTCTGACCACAAAATCAGTACTTAAAATAAAATTTCATATCAAAGAAAAGTTTCTTAAACAGTTTTATAAATGAAACAAATACTGTACTAGACATAAGCTAGCAGCACCTTTAAATTTATTTCATTAAGACCACTGATTTTAGGATTTTTTAAGAATAAAAACATCGTCACAAATTTCAAAAAACAATTTACCTGTGCAGTTAAAAGAACTCTCAAGAGTTTATCAGGCATAAGTAGAGATTTCTTGGCCCGAGTCAAAGCCACATACATAATGTTACTCTCATCTTCACATAGAGATCCTGAAAGGAAAAAATAATTTCAATTATTATTTTATTAATAAAGATTTTATCTCACCAAATTTTACACAATAGATGAATAAAATTCACTGTTTTGGATACTTTAAAAACTCAGAAAAAAGGGATAAGAATAATTGAGTTCATTCACTAGCATAATGTGGTCATTCCTAGTATCAGAGGTCTACCCTCATACCCCCCTCCCCCCCCAAAAAAATAAGAAATCCCAGAAATGAAATGAAACAAACACTTCAGAAATTTTTGAAGCAGATTTTTTAATACCATGAGTCACTAAATGTTTGTTTTAGACGTTCACAAAATTTCAGGATAACTATCAAAATTTAAGAAGCATTTTGATACTACTCATATTTGATATAAGCTAAGGTGTTTTTTTTTAATTTAAGAAGCAAAATAGTAAAGTTACAAAAGATACTCAAAGATAGTTACAAAAATATACTTAATTTACTTAAATAAATATTTATGACTTTCATGAAATTAAAAACCACTAAAATTTACAAAAGAAGATTTTTAACATCTTAGGTTTACAGTGCAGTTTTAAAAATTTATGTTATTTTTCAACTTAAAGGAATTTTTTTTATAATTACACTAATCAGTGCAGCTGGATAATTGTTAAACTTGGATAACAATTTAAAATACTAAACTCACAGATAAACTTAAGGTTTCTATTACTTCCCTGAATTTACAAATGAGTAAATAATGAATAAATAGTTAATTTATTAATTCAAAAGTTTAGAAAAATTGAATGTAATTCAGTTTTTTAGCTTCGAATTAACTAAGTTGCACTGAAAACCAATATGAAACCCATTTGCTATGGCCCTTGTTTTACAAACTAATGAAAAATGCAAAACAAACTTTTTCAAGGTATTTTTTTACTTTAAAAAGAAACAATCAAGTAAAATTTACAACTTAAGCTTTTCCTGGCCCAAGAAGAAATTGGATCCATATTTACTTATATTGTTAAGGAATTTGAAAGCTTAGTAAAAAATAAAATAATCAGATTTATCAAAATTTTTTCAAAGAAAAAAAATTTATGCATAACATTTGTGTATTTCAATAACTTTTTGGGGAAGCATAATTTCTAAAAATAATTCAATACTTGTCAATTTTCGGTGCTACATTTTGCTTCAAGGGAGAAAAGCTTCAAGGAAGATTAAGACATATATGTGATTACTCTGACAATAAATTGGCTGAAAATATTTTTAAAAAATTTCGATGGCACCTAGATTTTCCTTCATTTTAAATAGATGGGGTCCATTGGCTTCCATTTCCCGAGATCTACGATTCGAGATGCTAGCGTCATATTTTTTAGCTTAAATAATAACTGCTTTTCATATAATTTCAATAATTTTTTCGATTTTATTTTAAATTTATTACTAGGCAACCTTCACGGCCAGAGTTTTCAGTAAAAAAAAAATTGGAAAATCAGAAAGTGGAATTAAAGTTTTGCAAATCGAATTGTCAGGCTTTTAATTTTGCAAGCAAATTGGCGGAAGAATCACATGTATGATTAAGAGAAAGATCCACATCAATGTTGGCTTGTGATGCTATAACAGCATGAACTTGTCTTTTCCCATATCATATTGTACAGTGGATACACATAAAACCCCTGTTTTATCCAAACAAGTGAAGTAATTCATGTATTGCACTCTTAAGCTACTTTATTTCAGATAAAAATTATTACCATGAATGGTTTAATCCCCAGTAATTTCCAAAATGTTTTATATTTACTGTCATTATACAGAGTAAGTATTCCAATATATCCCAAAGTAATTTTCCTTAAAAAACAAATTTCAAATTATTTCATTAATTTGATCATTTAATCATTTTTGTAGAGATTCACAAGTTTTACTCAATAAGGTTATCAAGTTTACTCAATAGAGTAGCAGTTAAACACAAAACAAAGATCTTGGTAGTTAACTTGTAGTAAAGTAACTTGGTATTTAATTTAAGGTCCCTTTCCCTCTTTTTGACAAAAAAGTTCAAACTAGAATTTTTTAAACCTATCTTAAAACCTTTCACAACGCTTCCTGGACACAAAGGTAAAACATTTAAAATTTTTCAACTTAACTAATATGGTGCCTTTAAATCACCAGGACTTAAAACAACCATATCCAGTTTTTAAATTAAAGATACATATAATACTTACTTTTTATATTAAATGATAGTTCAAAATTTCTTTGATCTAAAAATAGAATATTACAAGCGTAAATCACTTCAAAAAATTGATTCAGTCTACAAAATCATCTTACATTAACAACACTCTTTAAGACCCCAACAGTAACAAAGTTATTTCAGCTTTATGAGGAATAGTACCATCTTAACACCTTTTTTCCTTAGATATTTGCTATACCATACCTGCCAACATTTCAGAAACAGAAATAGGAACAACACGCACGACACATTTTGAATGTGTTAAAGGGGTATTATTAAAAAAACTTGTAATTCATAACTTTTATCTCTTATCTAAGGTATCTTATGATTATTAAGAGGACTAAGTGTTTTATACCTTTATATTCTGACTAATAATTATCTCCATTTATACTAGGATATAATAAAGTTAAATTTTTCTTCCATTTATCTGGGTTTAAATTTCTGCAAATAGAATTACAAAAATGACTCAAGATGTCAAATGCTGGGAATTTCATACATGATAACTCAGAAAGATTTAAAAATACTTGGTAAGTACTAATAAAATGAAACAGTGAAATAAGCAAACATTGTTTGGAAAATCAAAATAGAAAAATTAATCTTTATTAAGTGCTACAAAAGTAGCTGATTTTGCCCTTTTACAGGGGGGGGACGTAAAAACGGAACATTTGGTACTAAAATCGTATTTTCGGAACAACAGTGAAAAATCGGAACAAATACGATTTAATCGGAACGGTTGGCAGGTATGCTATACCCACATGCATCTTTTTCCAAAGAAAGTATTTATTGAAAATTGATATACAAAGAAATTTGCTTTCATAGATTAACTTACCAATTATTGTGCTTTCAAATCCTGTGATTATAGGATAATCATCAGTTAAACAAACAGTGTCAAATTCCAAACCTTTAGCTTTGTGAGCAGTAGAAAATACTACATCTGAAATAACAGTGAGTGTATGCTTCAAAACTAATAATTACAAATTAATAAAGTACAACTACAGTAAACTAATTCAACAGATCTCACATAATAAAGTTGTTTCAAGTTTTGGGAATAACAAAGGTGAAAACAATTTTAATTTATTTATTAATAATATAAAAAAGGAAACCCTATTCATAACTTTAGAATAGGTTTAAGAGTAGTAATAGCAGTTGATATATGTTGAGCTGAACTACTCAAAATTTCGCTTTGAAATTACAGGAAACTACAAACTTACTATTATAAAATTGACAAAAAAGTACTGAATTAATTTTGATGCTTGAGAGATTAAACAGTATGTATTGAAAGTCTTGTGTTTAGCAAATAGATCTAAATAGTTCTACATAATTTACCAAAAACTATCAACTACAAGGTTAACTGAGATACACATGGCAGTACAGAATGTTCAAGAACACAATGTAGAATAAACAAGTCTAATGTTTTACAACTATTTCTTGACATAAAATTATTAAAACCCAGGCAGAATTAAAAGTATAAACATATGGTAAACTTACAAAGTTAACCAATTTGAAATTGACACACGCTGCTAACCTTTTAAATTCAAGAAATATTTATGTAATGAAACTAAATCATACACTTCTATTAACTACAAATATCAAAGTTAATAAAGGATTTAAAACATGAAAATCAATGGAATTTTAGACATACTTATAGTATTGGAAAAGGTTTTTCTCACATTTTTCAAGTACTTATCAAGTTTTAACTCTATTGTTATTTAAGTATTAAACAGAGTTATCTTGTAAAAGAACATTTAAAAGTAAAAAATGAAATGAAAACTTAAGTTTTTGAGTAGCATATCAATCCACAAAATTTTAGATGCATTTAACAAGAAAATTTTAACTATAAACAAAATTTTCTCAATGGTAGATCCTGGTTTTTTCCCTTCAGACATTTCTAATTTTGAAACTTGTAATTCAGAAAGCTTTAAAATAATTTTTAAAATAAATTATGCAAATTTGAAAAAAAACTACTATTAAGTACTTACTGGCATTATGAAGTGGGTGATTACATGTTGCTTTCAAAATACTAATATAATTGGGAAGATTGTCACCATGCTGATTAACTAGTTCAAGCTTTGTCAGCAATTCATTGTCCTCCACACTTCTTGCATAGTTATTAAGATCTTTGAAAGACTTGAATTTTGAAAGGAACTTATCAGTTAGAACTGGAGCTGGAAATTAAATTCTAAGTTCAAAAGATACAATTAACAAAGAAGTAGATATAAATAAAAAAACTAAGACAGCAAGTAATAGTTAAAAAAAGAACAAATACCTGGTCCACTAGAGTGATTCAGCAGTTTTAATATATCTAACATTTGATCATAACCATAGCTCCTCAAACCCTGAAAAATAATTTAATACAGTTTTGAGATTTAATAATGTTTCTACTCACTACTCAGAAAAAAGCTACACCCTCTTAAATAAACACAATTTAACTATGGTTGTTTAACACTTTAGCTTTGGTTTATAAGTGATTAAGAGTTTAAAATTGGTATATCTCAACAACTAATTTAATTTCATCATACTAACAAACTGCTTACCAATGACATTTGATTACAAATATGTAAAACTTTTCAGAATTTTAATATAATTAAAAATAGATATAATCATAAATATTTTTAAATTATATCAAAGAAAAATGTAAGGCAGTGAGTGAACTGAATATAGAATTTTTTGTACAATCAATCTAACCATCATATTATTGTTGCCAAGAAGGAATTTCAAATTTTTTGTTAGGTTCGACATTTAACAGCAAATAAGAGCAAAAGCAGACTGATGGAATAACATTTTCTATCACAAAATCGTATAGAGATATACTTACTCCAGCAAAGGCTCCCAAAATAGTAGTAGGCTCATTGTGCCTGAACCGCTTAAGACAGCACATTCTGATAGCTTCATTAAACAATTGAACATTGGTACGAGCTATCACTGCATATTGTCCTTCAACAGTTCCATTAATAGAAGCTGAAATTAAAACCTTCATGTTAATATTGTAAAAGATTAAAGACATCAAATCCCATTCTAAAAAATTGAGAACATACATACACATATCAAGTCAACCTTTAACAAAAAGAAGAACTTACATGGTTTTTCACTCCCAACAATGGTTTGCTTGTTGTATTGCTTTAAAACACTTAAACAGCAAGATGCAATGTAAGAAATTTCCGATCCAAATCTGAATGACTGAAATAAAATAGAAAACTAGGTTATAAAACTTCATAGTTTAAACAAAAGTTATTCGGAAAGTAAAAGCTAAATAAAATGAAAATCATGATAGATTTAAAAAAATAACGTCGAATTCAGCGGCTTAGCTATAGAACAGCCAATGGACTTTAATAACGTTCCCGAATTAACGTTTCCGCACAGTCAACAGGATAATACATAAAAACTGAATTTTTAAAAATCTACGTTCAATTATGTTTTTTAGTAAACTGAACTTCACTTTTTGAATAACCCTTGCATTTCTAAATGTTTGGGAAACACTTCTCAAAATGTCAAGGAAAAAATTAAATGGAATGTGTAATTCAGTACTGAAATATTTTGAAGAAATTTCAGCTTAGTAATAAGAACTAATCACCTTAGTTAAATGATATGTGTGTGTTGATTCAACACTCTGTAATGCATTTCTAGCTCCTCGGAACCCATATATCTGTTGGTTAGGATCTCCAACTAGTATCACAGGTAAACTTTGAGACATCATTATGTTGAGAATTGCTGGAAGAACAAGTTCATATAATTCAAAACCAAGTTTATAAAAAGGATTATAATACACATGAAAACTGAAACTAAGAAATACAATAAAAATCAGGTAAAGGAAAATGATCATGCTTTTAGCTCTTTATGAATTGCTATAATCATAGTAGTGAAGAACCAATGTAATAAAAATGCAAATTAGAACTAACCTGGATTACAGTCTTGTGCTTCATCCACCATCAAGCATTGATATTCATCAAGCTTTGGACTACTTAATTGGTAAAGCTTCAGATAAACATCATGAGTTATTCTCACGGTTTTGTTGTCTTTATCGATCATCTTTTCCCAAATTTGGATAGAATCTTTGAGAACTTTCTAAAACAAATAATAAGAAACATGAGAACATTCCAGGTTGATTGAGAAAGGAAATAATTTATTATTAGGTAATGAGAGAGAATGAATATTATTAATAACTACTTAGTTCAAATTATTAAGAAATAATATGATGTTAAGATGACTTGTTTTTGATGTTATGATATTAACATTGCTTAAGAGTCAATAATTTGTTGGTATATATATTTCCAACTCTGATTTTATAAAGAACAATATTTCAAGGTTTACAATCAAGTATTACTAAATTTTCAAGTAACACTTACATGTCTATCTCCATCAATTAATGCACAAGGTACATGTTCTAAAGTAATTGTTTTATCAGCAGAAGCCACAAAATTTTCAAGAGTGGAGAGGACATATTTTGAAAAGCTATGAACCGAAGTCTTGGAGCCACTATAGTGCTTTAGCTCATTTACAAGGTCATGAGGTCTGATTTTTGTTGCTAGTTTGAACCTTAACCTAAAAAATGATAAAACAAGCAATTTTCAGAAGATACTTCATAACATTTTTACAAAAAATGTCCATGCAATCAATGTTAATAAATTAAACACATTGTTTGATGATATTATAGAGAACCCAGATACTGGAGTCAGATAATACAGGTAACGAGTCCTGCTGCATAGTGCATAGCATTATAACACGTCCTGTGATACTGTTCAATTTAAATTAATGACTAGCTCCTTGTAAGCATAATTTCTGCAAGAAACAAAGCATATTAGCGTATATTATATCACGGTGAGGAATTTCTACTCCCTGAATATTTAAGGAGCAAATATTTAAAGATCACAAGTAAATTCTGAATTTAAAAATTTTGCAACCACAATCAAACTATACAAGCAAATAAAAATTTTAGTTTTACTTGTACCAAAAGAAATAAAATGTCATGCCATATTCTATACATATATAGAATATATGTATAGAGAAATAAAAAGTAATTCAAAACAACAAAAGAGAGAAACAAACCTATTTCCACAGGTAGAGTAAGCCAAGGAATGAGCAGTTTTACAAGTAACATTTGGTGGAAATCTTGTCCTAGCTGCTTCACATACAGCCCTAAATACAAACAATTGCATTTGAAGATCTTTCAAATTTATGTAGCATACTAGAAGTGATGGACTCTACAAATACCGTGAAATGCCCCAATAATTAAAAAATATGCTGTTAAATTTTTAATAAGGTAATTTAATAAATGCGTAAATTTTTAATACCAATAAAATGCAAATCACAATGTTTAACTTTTAAAATATTTTGGTGAAGATTAAAAGATTAATTTTAACCAGAAATTTAGTCTTTTTGTTACTAATTAAATAATAAAAAATAAGCTGTTTTTATAATATCGGGAAAATAAAAAGCCTCATAATTCAATGGATTATGAAAATATTCTTGAAAAAAAAATGACACAATACAGTTAAAAATGTAGAATACAAGTAATCACGAATACAGAAATTTTTCTTGTTTTTTGTAGCTAAAATAACTTAATTTTAACTTACTTGTTGAACATAACATTCAGAAATTTTACTTGGGGATACAGTTGAGCTAAATGGATAAGTGTGGTGGTTTTACCAGTACCTAGAAAAATAGCACAGAAATTTTCAATGATAGAATTAAGTAACACAATTCTAATGCCATAATTAAATGGAGAATAAATATATCAATTACAAAACAAGAATTCAGGTTAAAAAAGAACATTTTTTAAACCATCAACTTTTACATTTATGACCTTGCAATATTGAATTGAATGGTTGGTGGATTTTCGACTGGTCAGTGAGACAAATTTGAGGCGATTAAAAGATTTAATATATTTTTTAAACATTTGGGTATGATTCTAAAGGACCTATAAAGCTATAATTGGTGATCATCATACAAGTTTGTTTTGAAGTTAAACCAGTAGAAGTAATATCAAGCAATGGTGACAATCTATTACATATTTTGTATGCATTTTTTCTACTTTTTAATAAGATTAATTAGCATGAATAGATAACTTACCAGCCAATGCCACTATTTTCAATATATGATTATGTTGAAATGGGTGATTCAAGATTCTAAGTTGCTCATAAGTCAGATTAGATTGAGATGGCTCACTATAAACGAAATAAAAGCTTGTTCAAGAAACATGTTGAATTAAATAAATGTTAAGTACAAAACATTCATTACCAATACATATGAAGACTTTGTTGACCAGGTAACTTAGTTGAAGCTTTCATCTTTTTAAGTCCCTCATTATCTTTCTTTGGAAGAGTGTTTTCAATCCAATATAAGGCAGAGAAAAGTCTATAATGGAGTCTAAAAATACAAATCAAGATGTAATTATATGAGCTCAGGACTAAAACGGAATAAAAGTTCACTGTAGTAACCCAAATTGAAAATTTTATGACAAATTATTGCCTCAACCCAATCAAAACATTTATTAAGTTCAGCTAAATATAACATTTAACCAAACAAGCACTGATTTAAAACTTTTAAAGATTGATAATTTTTATACAAAAATAATGAGTTATTTTCGTGGAAATTTGTTCAAATAGTATGATTTTTTCCAAAAACATTTTTTATTTAGGTATTTTAGGTAAAAAAATGTTATAAATTAATAGTTTCATTATTCCTTAAGAACAATTCTAGTAGTGATGAGAAGTTTTAAATGATTTGTGGCATAAACAATTTTTATGGCATTATATTTAAATAAATTATTATAAGCAATGCACATAAAATAGCTTAGAGTGTAATTGTACAAAATGAAAACTACCTTTATTATTACTGCCTGTTTATAAAAGTAGACTGTTAATCTAATTTTGATAAAAAAAAACTGGTATGCTTTAATGTAAAAGAGCATCTTTGATACTAATAACATCAAATAACTTCAGTTAAAAAATTGAGTATTGAACTGTTTTATTACTAAGTTCTTACCCTTGATTAATTTTGTAGGCTAGGGCAAAATGCAGTAAGAATGCTGCAATGCAATACAATGCATTGGTTATATCATGCAGAGAGCAATCTGATTTCAAAGCAGTTAGTTTCTCATAAAGGTCCAAAATATCCGATACATTTTCAGAAAGCCAGATAGCAGTAGCCAAAATGCACCATGATTTAGATTCCTAGACAGAATAGAAACAAACAGAAAAACAAAATGTTAACTTTAACAAAAACAACAGGACTGGGCAGAGTGTGAGACATGACAGTAATCTCATTTAAGACAGTATTATAGTATCTACAATTAAACCATGGGATCTCTCTTCCAAAATTTCAAGACTGAACCTTGACCCATACTTTTAATCATTTTCCCTCAGTCTAATGGATTTTTTTAAATTGCAGAACAAACCTTAATATATCATTCCAGGGGTCTGTCTAGGGTTTTTTAAAAGGCAACTATTTTAAGAAAATTTAGAAAATTTTTCTGTAAATTTGTGAAATTTAAGTTAAAAATCAATGTAAGAACATGTACATATTTTTAAGCGGCATAAAGCAAAATAAACTTTAGTTTAGAATGGCTAAATATTAAACTATTGAGAAAATATAGCTTCCTAGAAAACTTTCTTTACAAAATGTATTTTGTGAAGTACCTTTTCTACTAAAACTGAATTTGTGAAAGTGCCTATTTATCAAATAGTGAATTTGTGAAGGTACCGCAAAACGGTAGTAAAATTGCCCTGAACAGACCACTGCATCTGAACATTAAATAGGTCCTTAAATTTTAATTCAAAGCTGTACCTGCTGCGTAAAACAGGATTATTTCTTGGCAAAATGTGTGATGCAAGTAAAATTTAGCACAGATCGCTGCCAATCGATAGGCCCATTATGTTTCATATCAAACCCAGGACAGTATTCCACTCACAAAACTTTAAAAAAAATTCCCTCCCCGGGATGGTGCAATATGGCTTAGTTCGGTTCTTGCGCCATAAAACCACAACTAAACCCTCCCCGGGACTGAAGAGTGGCACCCATGAATTAAACTAACATGAATGGAAATTTAGGGTTTCACATGATTCATAAGTGGAACTCACTTTAGTTAAGACTTCTGGAAACCTTTCAGCTAATACAAGCTCAGCAATAACTGCATTTTGACATTGAGATAGGCATTCATACATATCTGCAGAAGGTTTAGTTCCAAATTCTTCAGACATAAACCTAAGAGATGATAAATTTTAAAAAGAAATTAACTTATTGATGGTTCTAAATAAGAATATAATGGAAGAACATTTTGAGATTCGTAGGGAAAAAATTAACAGAAAAGGAGGTTTCTTACATAATCAAAACTTTGAAACATTCTTCCACACTTAGAAGGTCATGAGATATGCAAATGTCTTGAAGATATTCTAAAGCATCATCCTGTTTCTTTTTATAACCATAATACAACTTCTTCCATCTAACAAACTAAAATTATAAATGTTCATTAAAGTATGCATATTACAATTTTTAAAAAAGAACTCACTAGATTAAATTTATTTCTAAGGTATGTACATTTTTGGGTAAAATTCTAGTATCTATATAACCAGTAATGTTGATAAGTTATTAAGAGTACTTGTGTATAATGGGAGATCTGAATTTTATGGTTTACAGCTGGTCCCATTAATATCTCTAAGTTATTTTAGACACCAAATAAAAATTTGGCAATGTTGAATATTTAGCCCTTAAAATATGGCTAGGCAATATTCAATGCAATAAGAGTAGAACAGAACTTCAATTAAAAACCATGGTACTTATTTATTATCTTGCCGTCCGTTCAGCCGCTCAGCTACAGAACAGATGTGTTGATTTGATAACATTTTCAAATTCAGCATGGTTGACACGATAATACGTAAGAACCAAAACCATAAATAAAAAATTTTAACAAATCTTTACATTTTACACAAATTGGAAGAAAATAAATTTTTCTGTAAATTACAAGCCTAGGTACAATCTTGAGACATTATAATGATCAGGGTATAAGGCAGGGGTTGCAAGTAATTTTGTTTGAGGTCAAAATAATTTTGAAAACTTTCATTGAGGTCTGGAGAAAAAATAGGTATACTTGGTACAAATTTGAATTATTATCTTTAGACATAGTTGGATTAAACAAAAAAGTTTCTTCTTTACACAAAAATGTCTTCAAATACTTATTTTCTGCAAACTTATTAAGTGCCCCTAGTTGTTTGAATTTTGACTAAAACAAAATGGCAGTCCTTTTGTTCACCTATACAATATAATAATGATTCATTAACAACAGCAATAACAAAAGAACAAATAAATTTTTTTTAATTATTTCAAATGATTTTCTGCAAAACTATTAAAACTTTCTGTGTACTTTTATATTATCAGAGTCTGTCCTTGGATAAACTTTTTTAGAAAGATGTAATTTAAGTATGCTACCTCCTTGATAAAATTGTTAGATAAAAAACTGTTAATTACTATTAAGACCATTTCTAATTGCAACACTATTTAAAAATCAAGTTAAGTTACTCATAAAATATTTAAGAAAACATTGATAAGGTTATTGCTCAAATGAATGGCTGATCGTTAAGAAAATGTTGAGGGTGATAGACGGACCTGGAAAAAGTGCCCAAACCTACATACCTGGTTTGGGGGAAGCCCCTGCCACCTCCATGGGATCAATACATAAGGTTTGAGAAAATTTTATTAGGTTCAGGGGAAGGTTACAACTTTTTCCAGGTCCGGTGATAGGCAAAAATTTGGTTTTCTTCCCCCAAAAAATTTCAAAACCTTGATCTATTTATAATATTTTAACACTCCTTCTAATATTCTAAGACTCAAAACCATTGAATGATATTTTTCTTAAGTATGTGTATGATTTGAGCTTTATGTCGAAAAAAGGAGGTCTGGGGGTTTTCCCCCAAGAACTTTTTTGAAATGTGAACATTAAAATTAACTAACAGGTCAAACTAATTTTTGTTGTGTAATACATATTAATGATTTTAAAAATGTTTTGGGGGTCCAGAAATAGTCTCGCGCAGTCCGCCAGTTCCCGACCCTTGGTGTATAAGGTATCACTGAAATACTAGTTCCTGCTTCTCATCAAGTTACAGTTCACATCTTCTACCAATATGAAAACTATAACCAGAATATCATAAATTTAGATTTCAGCACAGCTTCGATAAGAGTCTACCAGCCGCCATGTTTACCCACAGCTCAAATGATGACACACAACCATATAGATCTAACTATTATTATTATTGGATCCTAAGATAATAATATTTAGTAGATTATTATTTTAGGATCTAAAAATGATGATATTAATAGTTAAATCTCTATGGTTGTCAATCATCATTTGAGCTGTGGGTAAACATGGCAGCTGGTAGACTTTTATGGAAGCTGTGCCCAGATTTCTTTTTAGGTATACAGGGTGTTTAAAAACAGGGTTCCCACTCAATTTCAGAAATAAAATTCCCTGACTTTTGCAGGGCAATTTTTAAGATTTTTCGGTAAAAAAAACTAGCAATTCATGGCATTTTTCAGATACTTCTTGCATTTTTGAACTAATAATTTTCAATAAATTGACTATTTTTTCACTTAGTAGAGCGGAAATTGACACACAAACATTAAAAATTTTCATTTTCCAGGAACTTTTTCTTTATTGATGCCTCATAAAGTGCTATTTTCACATGCTAATTTCTCCGTGAATTTTCAATATTTTCATTAAATTTTTTGCAGTGAGTTATTCATAACAGTGGCAACAATACTATCACTGAGGTTTTTCATGTATTTTATTCTTTCTCTTTTCATGTTCTTATTATGTTCTTTATTTTTAAAACTTTTATTTCGACACTAGGGGTTCTGTAAGTCATCTGAATGGATTCTCCAGGGTCACTTACCTAGGAGTAGACCTTACTTCCATGACCCTAGGATAATTTGGTTTCAAATAAAACCCGCGAATTGGACTTTTGAAACACACTGTATAAGCAATACAGAAAGATACAATTAGCAACAAAAACTTACACTTTCTTCCTTTATAACATTGTCCCATGTCGAACATACAGTTCGATATTCTAAAAGATCCATAATTGGAATCTGACAGAATATTGTTTCCATCACATGAACAGGCAATCTTTCAAAATAACAAGGCAAGTCCTCATCAGTATTCTCTCCTAATAAACCAAAACAGTTAGGAGTCCCACTTAAAAAGGCTCTTTTAACCTTGTCTGCATTACTTTCTTTAGAAGCAGCACTCTCAACTTCAACTTTCAGACTGCTGCTAGATGTTGAAGTAGATGGTTCATACTGTGATTTAGAACACTCAGTATTCGGCTTGAAGTACTGCGATATTTTATTTATAAACCCCTTTTTAGAAAATTTAGAAGCCTTGTATTCGGCCATTGACATCTTAGTCTTTGAAGTGGTAGGAATTTCCATTGGATCAGTCTTTGATGTACTGGGGATTTCTGATTTACTAGAAGTCTTTGATGAACTAGAAATTCCCAATTTGCTGTTTCTCCAATTCCTGGAAAACCTGTGCTTTTTACGTGTTTTGATCTCAGCTTGAAATTCCAATCCAGAGCTATCAGAATCCATCTTAGTATTGGCAGTTTTATTATGAAGCAGATCCGATGCCATATTGAAGGTGGGACATGGTTGGTTACTTGGTTTCATTTCCTCTAATTCATGAACAAATTCCATATCCTCCCCATCTAGAAAGTCTGGAGGATCAGGATCTGAGTATACATCATGATCCAGCTCGATGCGGCGCTTTTTCCTAGGTACTTTGGGAGAAGTGTTAGATGACATCTTCTTTGACTTTAAAAATCACTAAAACGCCTGAAAAGTTGAAGACATTAGTTAGATTACAGAAAATAATTCAATATCTTAGCTTAGCATGCACGAAACGAAAAAAAAAACCACTATGTTCGGAAAAACTATCAAATGTGAAAGACAAGGGTGATCACTGATCATACATATTTTATAAAATATTTTCAATTCACTCTTGGGTCAAAAAAGGATTACAAGGAGAATTTTCAATATAGGGGAGACCGAGCAGGGATGGGACACCTTTAATATATATTATAATTAATAAATACATATTAACTGCCAAGGAGAAAGTTTTTTAAAATTTGTATTTTTAAATCTTAACATTATTTTTTTAAATGTTCTACTTTTTACTGAAAGAATATAACAATATTTACTAAATACGTGGCATGGCAAGGACTTTCTTTGCGGGGGGTATTCCGAAGATCCGATCCTTTACGCAGATACGTTAAATAGGATGGAGGTGGAAGTATTTGGCGTAAAATGAAAAAAAATTTATCGATCAAAAAAAATTCTGCAGAAAAATTTCTTAAAATATAGTAATATTCAGTGTTAAAAGTTGTATAGGGTAAAAATTTATATATCCTCAGAAATTTTTGAAAATACACAGTAGTAGCTTCACAATGTGTAATAATATGTCCCTCTTCGCTGGAAAAATTCCCTACTATAAAGACTTTACCCCCGAAAAATCTATCATGGATAAAATGAAGCCACAGATTGCTTTGTGCCCACCACTTGACTTTTAATTTTGATTGCGGCCCTCAAGGACTTAGAGGTTGGAAACCCCTGTTCTAAAACATAAAGAACTGAACCCAGAGCCTCAAAATGACTTAAATACTATTTTAAGGGATAAATTTTTTTTCAATTTCTGGGGGGAGAACCCTTAACCCCCTCTGAAATTTTGAGGTCTCTTATACTGTGTTTTACCCATGAAAATTCAGCCTCTTAAATGAATTTTTGACCTTTGGAAATTTATAACTTTGTTAATACATTTAAAAGCTATTTCTTGATTGCTCTTTCAAATATAACATTAATGAAAAATTATTAACTACATATTTAATACCTATATATCATGAGAAATCTTTTTGGAAGGAAGTGATATGTTGAAGTAGTTCACTGGTGGGATTAACATCCCCCATGAGTCAACTCTAGTTACGCCACTGATTTGGGCTACTAGGTAATAAATAAAGCAGGAAGCTTTACCCTAATGCTATAATGGATAATCAAAAGCAGACTCATAACAAAGGAGAACTTTACAGTGAATGCTTAAAAATGTGGGCATCAAGCATCTCCTGATATTTAGCGGTTCGTGTAAAAAAAATATTCCACCGGTAAGTATATATGTATTCTAAATTTAAAACGATCTTTGATAATTTACCATTTTAAAACAAAATTCTTAAGTAACGAAAATACCTTAATTAACGGTCTCTAAATAATACTCATTAAAAGTTTCGAGAATATTTTAAGAATTATCAACTTGATTTTTCTACCTCTTGATATTGGGAAAGACACAAACAGTACATTTACAGATAAATAGACAAGACGGCGAAATATGCATTCCCAATCTTCCCAATTAAGTCTAATTTTGCAAAGAGAAGCAAAAGGAATGACAAAGCATACATTTAATAATTAATAAAACTTTAAGATAATTATACATACGATTATGTTAATAATTAGTTAATAGAATCTGTTTAATGAACATAAAATGCGAAATACAACGAACCTTGCAAACAAACACAACAAACAGCAGTTTTCTGTGGTTCTCTCTCGTGAGTGGAGTGGAGTGGAGTGAACTCTCAAGAATCATCTGACGTAATTTCTATTTTGTAAAATTTTTTTTTCTTTTAAATTGCCAACTTAATTGAATTTTTAAGAGTTTTGAAGCTATTTAGAAGCAAGGTTTATTTTATTCTAGGATCTAGAAGGTTTATGGAATGCTTTATTGCTTTACGAATCGTATGAATTAGCCTAACTGCAACCAAACTATGACGATTTTGATCGTTCAAGTTGGAAACGGCTGCGTACCGCGAATTTCCGACGCCAAAGCTAACAAGTACTTTTTACTTGGCGACGGACGGTGGCGACGGCTAACAAGTAAATTCATGCTGCTTTTTGCTTAGGGTTATAGTTTGAATAAAGATCGAGTGGATCGAATGATATTGAGTTTGTTTATTTACTACTACATATTTGGTGGGTTTGGTGTTAGGTTATTGCGGGTTATTGGGCAAAAGTTTATATATGACAAGGTATTTTTCGATGATCATCATTTCTCTTTATTTCGTGTACTTATCTTTCTGAATTCCGGTATTCCTAATTATTTTTATGTTTTGTATATAATATTTTAAAGGTTCAAAGTAGATTAAAGGATGTAATATTTTAGTTATTAGATTGGATTTATCTTGCATCTTAATTTAAATTAAATGCATATTTGACTGTTACCAAGGAAACTGCCTGACCCTTCCTTTAATTTTTGTTGTACAAAATGCTGCAGTGTCTAGATTCCAAAAATTCATTGTGCTACATGAATAGTTAACCTATCATTCAAATTTTCCTTGTGAAGTCAAAATGCTTGTTATTTTTTTCCTAGTTCAATTTTTTTGTAAAATTTATTTTTGGTTGAATTTTGAAATTATTTATGCAGCAGGAAATAAGATTTTTGAATAATAATTTTGACTCGGTCCCATTTTGAAAGACGATAGTTGCTTTTCACCTATGTATAATAACTATTCAAAAGAGTTTACATTCTTTTATCCTCAAAGAATAAAATTTTGAGCCGCATAAGACCACTGATGCTGTATTTTTTAATATAATTTGGTGGTAAAGTTTTTATGAATTTATTATTACTTTAATGTTAGCTTAGAAATTTTACTTAAATATTATTAGAGTTGGCTCAAGCATCCCTTCACCATTGGCATAGATTATGTAACCTCCTCATGAAAAATACTCCAAATTAAAATAATTTTCTGTTAGAGAAAAAAAATATCAAACTTTTAAGCATAATACATATATTCTTTTTTGCTGTAAAAAAGTTTTAAAAATTAAACTGCAAAAGTGTCTCAACTATTCTCTCATGTTGACAATTCTCTGTCAATTTGTATACCATCCTAAATTAAGTAGAATTAGTGAGATCCATGTCAAACCTATATCTTCTCCTGATGAGTTTATCTTCAAAAATTTCCAAAATTCAAGTTAATAAACCTTAAAATTTTTAATGATTTGTTAAAGCTTTTAATTGTTAAAAAATTGTCATCTTGTAATGGCTAGCACAAAATCCTTACATGGTCAACCTGGTAGAAGCAGATAGTTTAATATCAAACCTTCAGGAAAATAAAAAATGACATATGGGCCAATCCAGATACACTCTCTAAAATTCAAATAAAAATTTAGAGATTGTAGGGGAGACCGGGGATGGATGGGACACTGGGTAGGATGGGACACCTTCAATAAATCTTAAAATTATAAATAAAATTAGTTTTTGAGTGTTCCACCAGGTAAAGCCACCATGGCTCCATACTTGTTGCTGGTTACTATTTTAGTTGCAAGCTCCTACAAGTTTCTGAATGAAAAAGATGGTTTCACTAAAGCAAAAGTAACTAAGTATTACACTTTTCAAAGTGAATTTTCAATCTGATTCTCGGTTGTTTTCTTAATGGTTTATATTGTTTTCTAAACAGAATAATGTATTCTTTATGAATGTATAGTTGAGTTAAGCCTGAAAGCTACAGTTCTTTTGAAAGATTTTTTAAAACTGTTGCTACCGGGGTGGGATGGGAAACCATGATTTGGGGTGGGATGCAGTGCTAGAAGTGCGGGGTGACGCGGGGTGACGCGTCCCCTCACTTTTCATAAAAATACCCATCCGTCCCCTCACTTTTATTTCTACTAAAATCCATCCCC
Source organism: Tetragnatha versicolor (assembly GCA_024610705.1). Taxonomy (NCBI): domain Eukaryota; kingdom Metazoa; phylum Arthropoda; class Arachnida; order Araneae; family Tetragnathidae; genus Tetragnatha; species Tetragnatha versicolor. The sequence goes on along the minus strand of JANDEH010000011.1, from coordinate 20,400,780 downwards.
TCACTTCTAAAATCCTTCCTTCCATTAAAAAAATCTAGAAAATGTTACTCTAATATTTCTTTTGTTAGTAACTTGCTTTAAAAAATAGGGTTTTCACAAGTTAAATGAATATGATAATTTTAGTTCTTTCTGATTATATAGACTATATTAAAACTAAATTAATTGCATTGAATAATAAATAACCTGAAGTCTTTAACAAAGAACAGTAATATTTATAAATTATACATGTTTAGTTAGTCAATTCAATTTAGAAAAACATTTGACATCTTGCATTCAACTAGGGTTGATCCAGTTAATGAATCCAAGGTTTACAAAAATTACATTTTTCATCTCAAAAGAAAAATTTTTTGAAGTAGAAGTATCTTTAATTTAATTACTTTAAGTAAAATTTAAGCAGTGTTTTAATTAAGTTCTTTAAATGCTTGTAAGGCAGAAAATTTAAGGATCACTTCCTACTTTCAGAATAAGAAAATGCATGAATAAGACGTGTGTACTTGATAAAATTAAGATGAACATGAAAATTTTCAAAAAGGGGGAAAGGCACTCTCGGGGGGGACTCGGGTTTAGCCATCCCCCCACTTTTGTTTGACCCACTTCTACCACTGGTGGGATGGGACATGCCCAATTCCTCTCAATACCTAAATAAAAGCTATTGCATACAATTCTTTAATTTAATTATTATAATAAGATTTTTCTCTGTTGTGATGAGTGTGAAATTTGCATTTTTAAGGTTATTTACTACATAAACTATGATCAATGTAGGCAATTAACTTGTTAATAGCTAATATGCAACAAAATTTAATAAAACTAACAGTTTCTTACAGTGTTTTAAAATATTTTTGTTGATTTTTTTCTAGGTGCTTTTATGCATTTCATCTGTTTTTCAGCGTTGGTTTATTTTCTAGTATTTTCCCTGCCGACTTTTTAATGCTCTTACTTTCAGATTCATTTAAAAACTTCCATAGCAAAATTTGGAGTTTCACAGACAATTTTTTCTTTGGTAGTATGTCTCAAAAAATTCTTATTTTAACTTTAAATCTAAGATAAAGTACCACACATTTGAATTTTGGTATTTGTTTTTTTTAAACTGTGCTGTGCAGCCATCGGGAAAAAATATTATTTTAAGTTGAGGAAACTGATTTGTAGTAAAGGTATTTAAAATATGCTTTCATGTCAAATTTTGATGCAATTAATTACTGATTACTGCAGCATGTAAAAATGTGATTTTAGAATGAGTCTAGTAAGCACTCAAAAAAATCCACCATAATATTCATCACTGAAAAATTTTACAGTTGGGGTAATTATGCTTACTGGTAAAAAAAATGTGAGTGAAAGTAATTATTTCTTTTAAATTTTTGTTCTTATGCACATTTATTGTCATAAACAAAATCAATAAATATTCCTTTTTATAGACCTATCAAACGTTTAAGTAAACGTTCAAACCCACATACTCTTTTTTAAAATAATTCAAAAAAATTGTAGCCATGACTGTCTTAATTTAAAAAGAAACTAATATTATTTTATAGGTATTCAAACTGCAACAATCAGAAACAACCTACATTTCATGAAAGAATATTGCATAAGAAATCATAAAAGGTGGTGTCTAACAGAAAATTATTTCTAAAGTAATTAAATGACCTGAATAAAATTCAAAAACAAGATAGAAATCTAAAAATCGATTAAAAAACTATTCAAGTGATTCTAATAGGACATACGAACACAAAAAGTAATTTGTTTTGAAAAAAATCCAATGTCTGTCTTAATGACTGTTCCATAAAACTTTTCTTCAATTTGTCTTCTCATTTTTCACTTTTGTGCTGTGAACCAAGCCGAAATATAACTTAATTGTCGGTTTTAGTGGTTTTTACATTTTTTTCAGCTGAAAATTAATACCTTTAATAAAGAGAATAAATCTATCAACTTTTTATACAAAATTTTTAATATACTTTTCTATTATTCACTGTATTCCAAATAGGGTTTTGAATTTCCAGTAAAAATTTCATTTCTTATACCATACAGTTTCTTCTGTTTGCTGAAAACTTTGTTTTTGAACTAATAAACTTTTTTCAAAGTGGCTATTCAAATGACCTCATAAAACTCTGGTATAGCTAGACAAAAATGCAAGTTATCCTTCTGAAAATTACTTAAAAGTGTACTGATTTATCTATCAGTTTATTGGAGTATTTATATTAGGTTGTTCTATCTGGTACAGTATACTCTCGATTAGAGTTGTAAAGCGAGAATATATTCTCAGAGAACGAGAATATTCTATGTTTTGACTGATAAATAAATGTGAATATGTTTGATGATGTGAAATGGTCATGTAGTTTTAGTGTTAAAAACCTGAAAATAATAACTTCGAGGAAACATACCATTAAAAAGTCACCTTTTGTTCCGAGAATATTCTAATGAACTGTAATTTCATTATTTTCCAAGATTTTTTTTAACCTTTTACCTGCCGAGCGATGTTCCCAAATGGGAACATCATTTTAAGGATTTTTTACCACTTAATTTTTCAGGCAGGCATATTTGATACTTGGTAGAAAGAAACTGAAAGATATGAAGTTATTTTACATGCAAAAGTTTTTCACGGGCAATTTAATACTTTTTGAAGAATTTACATCAAAATTAGAGACTTTTGGCTCTTCCAAAAGTTGCCAAAGTTTCAACTTGTAAAAATTTTAATTAAATTTTGTTTTAAATAGTTTTGCTGTGTTTAGGTAGCTTAAGTACACATCTTCCCATTTGCCTTGACAAAATAGCTTTATATTCCAATTTTGGAGAGTAATTACCAATACAATGTAGTATATGTTCCCAAATGGGAACATCGGCGTTTGGGGTATAGTATTTGAGGGAATTTTTATAACATGAAAAAATTCAAGTTATTTCCTATTTTCTTAAATTTTTCGAAATTTTTTTTTGTCTCAAAGGATCTAAACAGGTTTAGAATGATGTTTTAAATTCAAAAATCTGTAATTTTTATTTTTTCACCTGATTTATGGAGAAATAAAAGCCAAATCTTTATAGCAGATTCTTACACATGTGTATTTTTCTAACTCCCCGATCGATTAATTTTAAGTAATTATCATTGGGGGTTATGCAAAGAGCATATTTGGAGTGCTTCTGAGGATTTGCGTATGTATTTTGTTCAAGTGCTTTTTTTACATAAAAATTTTAGGAATAAAATTGAAGAATTTTGAAAATAAGGAAAAGTGTGTACATCTAAAAACACTCTTCTAACGTTAGTTGGATGTAAGAGTTATGTGTTTCAGTTCGATATCTTCCATGAGAAACACAGCTTTAATGAATTAATGGAGATAATTATGATTATTGCTTTTGAAAGCTAATTATATTTCAATGCAATTAGTGGATTTTATGCTAGATATCTGTATAGAACAGCAATTAAAACTAATTTTTCACACAAAAACGTAACTTTTTAGCTTCGAAGCGCATGTGAACACTCTTATGTATTTTTTATACCAAAATATTACCCATAGTGCAAGAAAAATGTACGGAAAAGCTTCGCGAACGTAATAAACATGTAAATTTTTTCTTATGAAATAATATGTTATAAATAATATGTTTTCTTATGAAATAATAATTTCATAAAAATGTTCATAATTATTGAGTAGAAACCTAGTTCAATCATTTTATTTGAATTAATTGAAAATTATGTGCTTTTTGGAAACACCCCTAAAAACTTCACCCCAAACGCGGATGTTCCCAAATGGGAACATCCTCAAAATCCTACTTGGAATTTTTTTTCAGCCAAAAATGACAAGAATGGTTTTAGTAATGATGAAACATGCCATTTAAGCCAAAAATCAGAACCTTTAATTCGAAATTTGAATTGCGGAATTTAAAAGGTTAAATAAGTAAATTTCATTGAACAAAAAATATTCTTTAAAGTATTGGAAGCAAGTTTTACTGGTAGAAAATACGCATACAATTAAAAGAGGAGTCTAAATTCTTTTCATATAGTTGTTGAAAGCAAAGGTAATAAATACCAATAGTTGTTAAACTGAAGGACCTTCAAACTTGACATTTAGCTAATTTTGATAGAACTTTGTAAAATTAGGAGACTATATTCTTAAAAGAAAGGTATCACATTAGAATAATCTGTTGAGAAAATAATTTGAAATAATTGTTTAATATTAATTTTACAGATAATAATGTAGCGGGAGAATATTCTCAAAGAAAACTAAATTACTCAGTATATTATAATTTTAAGTGCATCTAATCAATTTTTTTCATGAGAATATTCTCATTATAATTCTACAAAATCATTTCCAGAAAAACACTTCTATATACATAATAGGGAATGCAACGCACTTGTGGAAATTCAAGATTTTGACTGTTGGAAATATTGATGGGGTTATAAAACGCATTTCTTCAAAATTTTAGATTTTTTCGATCGTTAGTTTTTTTAATTAATTTTCAAAATTTACGCTCGCTAGAATTGGAAGTGTGGCCAACGTGACGTCACTGCTGCTTTCGCCCGCATCTTCTACAAAGGATTTAACCATCGCATTCGTACTAGTGTCAGTGTGTCGTACCGAAGACAGTTTTGAGTTTTGACGTCCTATAACTCTTGTTTTTCCGAAATTTTTCGACATGTGTAGAAATTTTTGACCATACAGAGTGACAATTCTATGGTTAAAAAGACAGAGCTTATGACTTTCAAAAGGTGAAGGGCACGCAAATGTTTTACAGAAATTTTACAATAATATCTCCAATGAAGTGGTTCCCAACCCTTTTTATCTTGAAAATTCCGTATAAAATGTAAAAGAAGGCGATGACCCCCTTGTGTATTCATTTTTTAAGTTATTTTCTTATTGGATTAAATGAAACAATGTTGATTAACCCTTATCAATAGAGCTAAATCACTAATTTATACTTCGTAAAATTGGTTAACCCATTAAAGGCCAAGCATAGAAAATTTTTTAAATGTTGCATTTTTTCTATTGAAATATGCTTAAATTACGTTCATCAAGACATAAAATCAGTTTCGTGCAAAAAAATATTTTATTTACAAAATAAAATGTTGCGTTTTCTCAACTTTGGCCGAATCAATGAAAAAATTTCAAGGATGAACAATTTTATTACAATTCAGTTTTTACTCATTTTTATGAAAATTATCAAAGCATTTGGGGTACAAATGGACTTGGCATTTAGCACACATATACACAGTATTGTTTTTTCAGTGTCTGTATCGTCTACGTGTTTTTTCTTCTTGCCTAATTACGGTATGCCCTACTGCAGCGGTTCTCAAACTGTGCTCCGCGGAGCCCTTAGGGCTCCGCCAAGCATTTCCAGGGGCTCCGCGAAGAAATTTGAAATAAATAGATTTTTTGATAATTTCTAATTAAATTTGCTTTTCTCTGAAATGTTATATAAATAACTTTCTGTAAGGTGTTGGTAAGGTCTGCTGGTTTTTGCCTTTTTCAGGTCTTTTTGGGTTTACCAAAACAAGTTAAAACCCTGTTTTTAGGGTCAAATTTCCAAAACTTTACTGGGGGAGGAACCCCGAGGATGGGACGGTTTGGCGCTGGCCGTTTGGGCACCGGCCCGTTTCGGCACCAAATTTTTCTTCTTCTAATTTTTAGAAGAATTATGATAGTTCTACAGATGTATAGATTTCTATATGAATCCTTTGTTCATGCATCTCCGGCATAATGCTTAAAAAGTGATAGCTTTAATATTCAGAAATTTTAAATAAAGATTTACATTGTATCCAATGATAAAATATAATTGGTAAACAAAATATTCCATATATCCCTGTGGGTGTATATCAAAGGGGCGAGGGGGCCCTGCCTCTCCCCTAAAATCGGACTACGTATTGCAAAACAAGTTAAAACCATGTTATTTAGGGTCAAATTTCCGAAATTCTTTTGGGGAAGGACCCCCAAAACCCCCTATTGTACTTGAAATTTTATTATTGTCAATTTTTATAGTAAGTTCGTTAAAATTAAAATCCTACCTAAAAATGAATGTCCAAAATTTGGACAATGATGTACCTAAAACGAGTTAAAAAAACTGTTTTTAAGGATCACATTTCACAAAATCTTCTGGGGAGGAAGGACACCCAGACCATTCTATTGTACTTGGATCTTAATTCGTCACAATTTTTCTTACAAATAAATTATTTTAGATGCAAATTATACCTAAAAATGTTTTTAAAATCTACGTTAAACTGTTAAATATGCATGGGAGGGGCTGAGGAATAATTTTGGACCCCTCCCGAAATAAATTTCTATTATGCTTTTATTTCTAGAAGCAATGGGTTTTATGTAACTTGCTTTTATACCTTGAAATATTTATTTCGGAAAAGGGCTCCGCGACATAAAAAGTTTGAGAACCCCTGCCCCCTACTGAATCCCTCCTTATTTCTAGATCAAAGAGAACGGTCAGATCAAATTGATAAGATAGAAGGGAACATTCTAGACCCCCTACTGTTCGAGGGGGGTTGAGGGGCTTTTGTTCATACTGACCACATGTGGCTTGAAGAGCTTGTACTCGTCACTTGAGAACCATAAAACTGAACCCTTCAAAGAAGGGGCGTGGGAAACAGCGGTGAAGATTTGCAAGTCATAAAACTCCCATGGGCTTTCTATTAAAACGTCGCCGCTTCATTAGTTTACCCCGTGAAATTCAATCACCCCGTTTGCAGTTCCAGGAAATTTTGTTTACACAGCTGTCCTGGACCACGGTACCTATGGTATTTCTGAGTAGAGGTCAATGAGGTGTATTGTAGGAAGAACTTCAGAACATACCGTGGAAGCACAAGCTATATTTAAATATTTAAATTTTCTTTTTTAAGGTAGAAAATTTTTTTTGAACACCTCAGAGAGTCAAATAGATCATTTCATATGAAATCATTGCATTTATAAAGGAAACTATAGGAAAAAGTTTGATCTTAGGATGGTATATTGCGAAAAAAAACTGGAGATAAGCAAGCGAAATAAAAAGTTTGAGGACTTATAAAAGGGACGAAAATCACTCAGGGACGAATATTTTTGTACTTTTCTACATCAAATGTTACCGTACTTAAATTTTAGGTAGTAAACAAAATTGATGTTTTTAGCCGATTTTACATGGATTGCGAAACGCAACATTAAATTTAGATGAAAATTTTAAAGTTTATTTAAAACAATTGTTTTACTTTTATTTTATTTATAGAACTAATAACCTTAGTCCATTATAAAAATGTGAGATTGATTTAAAGATTGGAATAATTATGCATTTTCATAAATGGGACTTAGTCAATAAACGTTTCAAGTTAAAAAAATCGGCGTATTTTGAAAATTTCTCAAAAAATAATGGTTACTTAAATTTAATTGCAAATATTTTTTTATGTCTTCAGGAACCTTAAAAATAGCCTAAAAATAAAATTGGAGAAAAATATGCGTCACAGTATTAATAAAAAATACTTATTGAAATGTTGCGTTTTCGCATCTTTGGCCGAAGATGGGTTAATAACTCATCTCATGAAAAATGTTTTGTAAATATCCTAGTACGCTTAGGAAAAGAATGCTAGGACATCTAGTCGTTCTCATTCGGACTCTCTAGTTCCAGGAACTATGCAGTAAACACAGTTGCGCGTGCATACACACTAGGGTGGTTACAAAATATCAACTTTTGAAATCCTTAGGTCTCACCCCCCTAAAATGTGCCAATAGGCTAAAAAATGAGATTGGCCAAGTTTCAGCTCATTCCGATAATATTAACCCGTGCCTCATCGAGGTCAAAGTTCAGAAAAACAGCGATTTTTAACAAAAATTGGTAGTTTCCGCCCCATAAAACTAGAACCGTTTGTCCCAGAAACCCGGTTAGGGTGTCATTTAATAGGTAATTTTATACACTTTAACTTTGATATAGTCAGATTTTATTTACTCAAACGGATAGGGCGCTATTTAGCATTTTCATAGTGACGGTCCTCGAAAGCGAATTTTCTTGCAAGAACCCTAGAACATTACAAAGTCACAAAAAACTGTCTTTCCTGTCCTTCCCTATTCATTTTGACTCCAATAGATAGCATATTAGTTTTTAGACCCCCTAAGAGAATTCTAGGGTATAGTTTCAACCCCCCCAGGTTTCGGAAAAAAGAGAAAAATATATATTTTTTTTAGAAATTTTTTCGACTGTTAATGTGTTAAAGTTGGTTCAAATACATTATTAAAAGTTTAATTAGGTAGAAGATCAATGATAAAGGGGATTAACCTTTCGTTATAACCCCTATAATCTTAGCAAAAGAAGCACGACTGTGAGAAGTTTTGCTAAAACCCATTAATACCCATTAAAGTGATAAAAACAGCTAAATTACAAATTTTTTCATAAAAACATCTAGAAAGATATCCTTTGGTGTTAAAAATGATGTTTGAGATTATTTATATGTGTTATAAAATTATAATAATAGCGCCCTTCTGGACTCTAATTTTTAAAAAAGCTTTTCTACCAAAATTACTCGCTTCCAGCTAATTAAACTGAAAGTATATACTTCAGTTTTCATTTGCCTATCGTTCCAGAAAATTCACTTTTAAATGCATAACATAATTAAGTTTTTTAGTTATCATCAAATGTTCTGTACATCACACATGTTTTCATATTTTTCTACTTAAATGCATAGTGTGAATAAAGAAAATTAATTTTCTTTAAAAAAGTAATTTTCAAAAAAATAGTCTCAAAATTGATTGATAATTACAATAAGGTTTTTCTATAAACTAAAGCTTATCCATTTTTACGATTAGGACTATAACTTAGATGTTACTTACAGTAATTCAGAGGAAGCTTAAAAGGATATGCTGTTTGAGTTTCTCAACTATAGTATTTTTCAGAGAAATCTTGTTTCCAATTGATATCAAATATTTATCATGGGAAACAATAACTTTTACTAAATATATGAAAATATTTTGAATATTTCCTATTTTACGCGCTATTTTTGTCTCCTTCAACACAGGTGTGAATATAATTGGCGACTAAAGAATAAAATATTAAGTAATTCAATTATAGATCAAACATATGTAATGAAACCTTTTCATACCTATTAAAAATTAATTTTCTTCGAATGGTAGGCAAATGAAACCTCTGAGGTATATTTATTAAAAATAAATCAATTCATACATTTTTCTAATATCATACTTTTAGGTTAATTAGCTGAAAACGAGCAACTTTGGTAGAAATAGGGTTTCTTAAAATTTAAAGTCGGTAAGGAATAAGGATGCTATTATTATAATAATTTCATAGACATAAATTGCCAAATGTCATCTCTCTATAGGTTTTTGCTGAAAAAATTTGTATATTAGACCTTTTTATCACTTTAATGGATATTACTCACAGTCGCGCTTCTTTTGCTTAGATTATAGGGGTTATAACGAAAGGTTAATCCCCTTTATCATTGGAATTCTACCTAATTAAACTTTTAATAATGTATTTGAACCAACTTTCACACATTAACAGTCAAAAAAAATTGTAAAAAATATATATTTTTTTCTCTTTTTTCCGAAACCTAGGGGGGTTGAAATTATACCCTAGAATTCTCTTAGGGGGTCTAAAAACTCATATACTATCTATTGGAGCCAAAATGAATAGGGAAAGATAGTTTTTGTGACTTCTTAATGTTCTAGGGTTCTTGCAAGGAAATTCGCTTTCGAGGACCTTCACTATAAAAATGCTAAATAGCGTCCTATCCGTTTAAGTAAATAAAATCTGACTATATCAAAGTTAAAGTGTATAAAATTACCTATTAAATGACACCCTAACCGGGTTTCTGGGACAAACGGTTCTAGTTTTATGGAGCGGAAACTACCAATTTTTGTTAAAAATCGCTGTTTTTCTGAATTTTGACCTCGATGAGGCACGGGTTAATATTATAGGATTAAGCTAAAACTTGGCCAATCTCATTTTTTAGCCTATTGGCACATTTTAGGGGGGTGAGACCTGAAGAAAGTCGAAAAAATTTTTTCCCCATGTTACTTGTGACCACCCTAATACACACACACACACCAGGAGGTCACCCTCCAGTAGAGAGCTTACACTCTGGACAGGAAATTGCTCCTGTTCGCCATGCCCTCCCCTATGGTGTGTTTATCTCTCAATCCCTAAATGCGTACTTGAGAGTAGCATAACATCAGACACAAACAAATTTTTAACTTGAAAAGTTTAAATTCTTTGAAAAAAAAGAAAACAAATTAACTTGTTTTAAAATTAAATAATTTTTTTTCCTGAAACTTAAATAAAAAAATTAATGAAGCATTTTTTTTAGCCTAGTCAAAATATCGGGCCGACGCCACTGCTTCCTTGTTATGTCGAAAACTTCAATTTTTACTCGTATCTTAGACTTCGTTATATCGAGAGTATACTGTATTTGTTATGGAAGATCTTAGATTTTAAATGTAAAAGACTATATTAACTATATCTTATTATAGACGTTCGATATTGAATATTGATTTATCTATTCTAGGAGGAACTCGACCAATGGCAATACTTCTATGGGCCTTGCAAAATAAAAATCCAACCAACCAAGGGCAAGTGAATAGTTCTTGATCATTGATTTTATGACATCATTTACAAGCACTTTTCGGTCACGAAAACATTCAAGAAAGCAATGAAATGCAAATATGTTTTAGTATACTACTTGTGTGTGGAAAAGAAATTGTATGTGAATTCGTCTCTACTTGATTGTTACATTTTTAAAGGTCCAACAATTAAAGTTTCTGTTCTTTATGTACCTATTAAATAAAAAAGTAACCTCAATAAAAAGTTTCCTTACATATTTGTTATTTTCTTTTTCTTATATTTTTGTGAATTATTTCGACAATACTAATTTAAAAGTTTATGTTATCTAAACCATATTAAACAGAAATTTAATTAATTGATGTTTTCACAGAACTTAAAAGTTCATTATTAAAATGTATATACTATGTACAAAAAAAAGCTGTCAAATCAGAGTAAATGCTATTGTTGACATTTATATTTTCAATTCTGGGTCTCGTCTCGTCTTCAATAGAAAGACGACAAACAAGAAAAGGTTTGTTCACACATAGGGGAGAACGGGGCACATTCGCACAAAAAGTGCATTTTGGCATATTTCTCTGGATCTAGATGAGATATTGAAACAAACTCGGATTCAAATGAAAGTTAAGACCTTTCCCGTTATTTTAGAACGATAACTGGTCGCATTCATCTAGAATTTCTAACCTATATCATCAATCTAAAAAACGAGAAATTTCGTTCGAATGTGCCCCATGGGTGGGGCAGTTTCGCACACGTGTGGGGCACATTCGTACACATGCAAAAAATTATACAATAATTATTTTTACAAACTAAAAAGTTTATTGTACTTTAATGCAAGGATAATTAAACGAAATATTTGGCACTTTTACATATTTTTCCTCTAAATTGAAGATTTTTTTACAAAAACAAAACAGTTTCAGAAAATATTGAACATTTAAGTTTTTTATAAGGAAAATAACAATTGTAGTAATAAAAAGTATATTGCACATTGACACACTTCACATAATATAATTAGTTAGAAAAAGTTCAACTAATATTTTAACTGTCAGCCATTATTCCAAAAGAAAAGTGAACCAACAGCTCGCTTATTAACACCTGAAACTGACGGTTGGGGAACTTTTAATACGATATTATCTTTTTGTATGAATGTTGAATCATTACTTACTGGGAAAATAAAAATTTCGTCCTTAATTTTAAAGTTTTTCATCATTAATTTTAAATAAGCACCATTCAACTCCAAATTTTCTCTTTGACCAACATAACAAAATTTTATTTTTAGTAACAAATTCTACAAGAATAAAATCACTTAAGTCCAAGTCAATTGGTATTAAACAATTATTAGGGATATTTATTTCTTCAACGTTTAAATTTGGGTCTAAATTCCTTAAAACTAAAGATTTCTTTAAGATGTTATTATTATCACCAAATTTTGAAACAAATGCAATAATAAAAAACTATTAAACTTCAAGTTAATAAATATACTGCACTTATAAACATATAAATCACTTTCATAATCAAAAATGGGAAAGATGAGGCACATTCGCGCTGTCCGAATCTGCCCCATCTTTTGGTGTACGAATGTGCCCCATCTACCAGTTCAAGCTTACCACGTCCCAAAAAGATATTTATAGTAATTAAAGCAGGGAAATAAAACCTTTCTAGAAACTTACTTTAGTAGTGCCTCTACTGAATAAATGCTGAATATCCGCTTGAGAGTTATTTTTGATTGATATTTTATAGCAACAAAATGACAAGAAAATTTACTTTGCTGCTTCTAACGCTAGCAAATTTCTAGTACGTATACAACAAAATGAGTCAGAGCTTTGAAAATTCATGCAGGAGGTGGTAGTCATGCTTCCATCTACTGGTATTTTTTTCAGATTTTTAAATTAATAATTACTAGGGCAAATACCTTCTGTCCGAATGTGCCCCATGTGCGAAATAGTCCCACTCTCCCCTATATGATGTGGAAAATTGCAATTGCTTTTCTTTGAATATTTCGATAGTCCTTTTTAACGGCCATTGTCCATTTAAACCACGGCCTTACCCAGTGGCGGATCCAGCAATATCTGTAGAAAACACTGATTTGAAATGGAAAGAATAGAAACAGGAACAGCTGTTATTGTTATTTCACATACTTTTATCATATGAAATTTCAGTTTTACACCAAAGGACATTTTAGAGGCTTACTTCGAAAAAATAAGGAATTTATACCACCTTAATGGATATTATGCGTTTTTGAGCTATTAACCCTACGTCTCGCTTTTTTTAATTGCATTATAGGTGTGATTGGGCACAGTTAATAAGTAAAAATACATATAACTCACTTCCAAAAGTTAAGCACGGAACTGTTTTTTCAACCTAACACCTAGTAGAATTATTTTTCATACTTGAAAATCATACCACAAGATCTTCAACTAGTGGGAATACAGGGCCCGAGAAAAAATTTTCCCTACCAATAATTTAAGGGGGTAAAGGGGCCCTCCATTAATAATGGAGTTCCATTACACATTTGGAGCAGTGACAGAAACGTCTATGTGAGAGGTATTTAACGGAAAATTTTATGGTTTTTTTAAAGAATATTGTTATTCCTATACTCAACCAGTGGCGGCTCGTGAGTTTATTAACAGGGTGTTCACACCCTTTGTAATGAATTAAAATTTACACAAGAGCAAGAAAGAGAAGGGACGTTGGATGAATACATAAAGAAAACTTGTTTTCGAACAAATTTATTTATTTCAGGGGAGTTATTTTAAGTTTCCTAAATTTTTCACTGCATGCATTTTTATTTTTTTAAATATGCGTTTAATGGAAATAAGCAAAACTTATGATAAAGTATGCCTTTATTTTTTATAATACCCCTAGCCTATAACATAATACCTCAAAAACAACTTTTATGCATGATGTCCGCTCGTCTTACCTTTTTTGAAGCAAACAAATTTTAACATTAAAATCATGCATAATACTTAATCATAATTTTTTTAATTAGGAGCATGACAAGAGCACTGGGTCTGTCTACTCATAGTGCTTGTTATATATGCTTAATTGAACAATTGATTGTGAAAAATACAGGTGATGTGTAATTTTCAAGATCTGTAATTTTACTCCAACGTCACTTTAAAGAAATAACCAATAACAAAAGAATTAGTTATTACAAATTAGCTGACGTGAAAAGTTTAATGATACTTTCATAAGGTTCTTATCTCGTTTTCCAATCCGGGGAAAAAGTCCAGACCACAAAAAAGCAAGCTTAACCTCAAAACCGTAAGCCTCGGCACAGAAAATCTGTGCGCACGGGGATCTCCAATGTGTTGCCGTAAGCCCAAATGTTCTCCGGCGAGAAGTCGAGGTTTCTTCCGACTCATTCAGTTTCTTCGCTCACACGTGCGTATAAGGAAAGAAAAATAAGAGTGTAGTATTCTCTTTATTTGATAAACACAAAACTTTTGCGTTTCCGGCAATAATTTTTTTGCTGACAGGTGAAAGGGGGGTAGAAACTTGATTCTGAGTATGAAAAAGAAATTGAGAATGATTTATGTATTGTTTTCTTTTGTTATTTGAGTATCTTTATATTTGGGTTTATTTCTACTTTTTCACTGGGTGTTCACGTGCTCCTGTGCTCCTATGGACGAGCCGCCACTGTACTCAACGCATGTTTTCAAACGCGTGTGCTAACTTTAAATGGCTTTTATAATACTAATAATAATAATAATCTTTATTTACATTTCAGGTTTAATACAAATTTAAGAAAACATATTATTTGTCACCAAGAAGAAAAATATCTTGTTTAGGTGACAGTAAAAAATGAGTATAATTAATATGGAACAAAAATTAAATTATTAAAAAACATTATATTTTTTAAGGTTTTATTGGGAGATGTCGGTCTAATTATCATTTTTGGTAAGTTTTAACCTCTGGGTCATTTTTGGAAAGTGGTATCAGACCATCAACCATTTTATTTCTCACATGTGCTTGAATGCGTTTAGGTCTGGGAACCCAGAAAGTACCTTTATTCTTCCAATATCGTTACTCATGAAAAACTTTAGGATTGCCAAATTGTTATTTTTTGCAGCTTTTTCCACTCTTAAAGATAAATCTTCTACCCGATATGTGTTTTAAAAGGAGCAAAAGGGACATGAGAACACATGTAAGCGATTGCAGACAATAGTGAAAAGCTTTGCGGCACATAGGGGGTGTTGAAACGGCAATAGTTTCTGAGAAGAAATTCGATCTCTTAAAAACTCATTTTAAAAAAGAATCGAGATATTTCTTTCTTTTCAGACATGTATACGTCCATAAACACTAAAAAATGTTATGTTCCTTTTTTGAACGTTAATAACAGATGCTGTTCCTGTAAAACTGTAAAATTTTTTGTGCCCTTTCAACACCCCCTACATGCCACAGAGCTTTTCACTAAAATGTCTACAATTGTTCTGATGTCCCATTTCCTTCTTTTAGAAGACATTTCGGGTCAAGGATTTATCTTTAAGAGTGAAAAAAGCTGCAAAAAATCACAATTGGGCTATCTTAAAATTTTTCATAAGTAACGATATTGAAAGAATAAGGGTACCTTCTGGGTTTACAGACCTGAACACATTCAAGCACATGTGTGAAAGCTACTAAATAAAATAGTTGACGGTCTGATGTCTGATACCACTTACCAAAAATGACCCAGATGCTAAAACTTGGCAAAAATAATGATAAGACTAGTGATGGGCAAAATCGATAATTTTAGGTATCGAATACTTTGGTATCGAATACTTATAGGTATCGAATACTTTAGTATCGAATACTTATAGGTATCGAGTACTTTTAGGTATCGAGTACTTTTTTTCAATGTCGGGAAATGAACCTGAATGAAGGGACAATTTTTTTAGGGCCTATCCATAATCAGACTAATATTCAAAAAACTGAAAGCGATCCATCAAAAAGCCCCGTAGCTACGGGCCTGGAGGTGGATAGAGTCGAAGGATTTGGCGGGGGAAAAACCTAGCCGCGTCAAATTTCTCTCGCGGATGATAAAGACTTGGGTTTGAGCGTTGCAAAATGAAAACGGAAACAGGCTGTGTTTGATCTACAGTAGGTATTATAAAGATTACTTCATTGAAAAATTTAAAACGAAATATGTCAATAAAGTATCGATACTTATTTTGTGGGTATCGAATACACTCGATACCTATAGGTATCGAGTACTTAAGTATTTGGTATCGATACCTGCCCATCACTAGATAAGACCGATATCTCTCAATAAAACCTTAAAAATGCCATTTAAAGGTAGCACACACGTCTGAAAACATGCGTTGAGTTTAGGAATGACAATATTCTTTAGAAAAAAGATTTTTTAAAAAACGCTTTTATTGAAGTGGTCTAAAAGGTCAAAAATAATTATTTCGGTTTGACAAATAATTTATTGGGAAGTAGAAAATACCTTTTTGGTAAGTAAATAATAACTGATTTTCTAATTACTAAAAATAAAAGCGTGGGCGCTAGTAATTTATATATATTTTTTAATTTAAAATTTTGTTTATTTATTTTTTAAAATTTGTACAAATTCACCTGAAGGTAAGGACCCGTATATGTAAATTCAAGTTCAGTAACACTAACATCTATGCCGAACGAGGGTTCGGACCCCAGACGTACGGCTTTGCAGTCAGATGCTCACCACTAGGCCAATACGTCGGCATTTATGTATAATTTTACATAGAACATAGAATAAACAAGTTAGAATAAATAGTGAATGTGAAGAATTACTAGCGCCCACGCTTTTATTTTTAGTAATTAGAAAATCAGTTATTATTTACTTACCAAAAAGGTATTTTCTACTTCCCAATAAATTATTTGTCAAACCGAAATAATTATTTTTGACCTTTTAGAACACTTCAATAAAAGCGTTTTTTAAAAAATCTTTTTTTTACTTTTTTTATTTTCTACTTTTTAGTCATGGTATTTTTTTTAACAAAAACTCACAAGAAAAAATGTATTTATTTCAACCATATTTAATCTGATGTTAGAACGGAATTTTAGTTTTCTACAATATGATGGTGAAATATAACATCGGCTCACTCGCCGATAAAATCCGTCCATATCAAAAAGATTCACAAGAAAAAGAAAAAAAAAGCATCCCATTCAGACTTTTCAGTAGTCCATAAATTACACAGGTCTGCAAAAAAAAACTTTTTTCGAGCTGTTTTGGATATTTCACCTGAACTTTGTTATTTTTAGTGCACTGAATCCAAAAATGACCTCCATTTTGTCCTGGGACGTCACGTTTTTTGACAATTCAGATTTTTAGGTTTTATTGGGAAATGCCTTAAAATTTTGTTAAATTAACTTTTTATACTAAATTTTTTATTCAAATTTTTTCCACCAAATCTTTTTTAATGTGCTGAATCTAAAACTGACCTCCGTTTTGTCATAGGACTTCACCTTTTTTCACAATTTGAGTAAATATGTCAATTTTTTAAGAAAATAAAAGTAAATATTTAAAAAAATTATTTTTCGATTCAAACTTTATTTGAAAACAATTTTTTATTATTTTTGGTGAGCTGAATCCAAAAAATACCTCTTTTGATTTTTAAGACCCCACATTTTGTAACAAATTGAGCAAATATAGCAACATTTCACATAAAATGTAAGTATACTTAAGAAGTAGATTTTTAATCCAAATTTATATTTAAGGTTGTTAGTTTTAAGGTTTTTTTGTGCCCTGAGTTCAAAAATGGTCTCTGTTTTGCCATAGAATGTCATGTTTCCTGATAATTTAGGTAAAATTGTAAAATAAGTCATTATTTCAATTTTCATGAAAATAGGTTCATAAAATAAAATTATTTTTACATATTCTTCATGAAAATCATTATATAACTAAAATAAATTTATTTACACAATCTAAAGCCAGTTTTTCCTCCTCATGAAACTCCCCTTGGTACCTTTACCCTTGTGAGTAGCAAAAAGAACGTTTCTTTGAACTATACAACAAAAATCATTCATTATTCCCCGATTAAATCTTCCCTAATATTTTCTTTCCATCTCTATAATGTCCTGATGAGATAGTTTACTATATGCACCATTCACAGCTCCTAATTTTTAAATTTAAAGGAGCTAGAAATGCACAAAAACTATGAAAAATGGGCAAATTCGAATATAATATTGCAATTTGTGAAAAATCCTGACGTATAGGATTTTTTTCAATATTTTTTTCGTTATCAGCACACCAAAATACATAGGAAATCGATAAAATTATTCAAACAGCTTTTTCATTGCAGACCTGTGTTATAAAAGTAGCGTATTTTTCTGCTCTCGCGATGGGCACCAATTTTCGGCAATTTCTCGCTCTTCTGGTGATTTCTCGCTCTTCTGGCGATTTCTTTCTCGCGGTTATTATCTTAAATCGCTAATTATCTTAATTGTTAATTGGAAGGTAAGAAATCACGTTTTGAAGATAAAATATTGCAGTGATATACCTAATATATTATCTTACTGGTTTTGGGAGCCATTGGCTTCACGGAAGTGTCTCAAATTTGAATTAAAAGGATAACTAAAAACACTCGTTAATTACCTTAATTACGGAGGTTTTGACTAGTTGATTATTGAATATTGCATTGTCATCGAGTTTACACCATGGTGCAAAGTATCGTTTTTATCGTTTTATATCGTTTGGAAGTGCCTGAAATTTTATGTACAAGATCTTGTAAAAAAAAAGTGATTAATCGTCCATAAATATTGTAATTACTGGGCAATTCTCGTTTTGACTTTTGAATATGATGAAATTATGTCTTATACAACATTGTGCACGGTTTAGGGAGAATAGTCCCTTGGGAAAGGTCTCAAAATCTGGTTTTTCTGTTAATTAAAAATACTCGTTAATTAACTTAATCCTTTGGTTGTTTGACTAGAGAATGGTTGGATATTGGAGTGTCATGAGGTTTACACCTATGTTCAAAGTTTCGGGGCCCTAACATATCGGGAAGTGCCCGAAAATCGAGTTTTAAAATTCCTCCCGTAAAACGCCGCCAAAAGCAAGTAGAATAAAAGCGTTTAAAAACATAAAAATTTCCATTAAATACCTCTCACATAGACGTTTCTGTCACTGCTCCAAATGTGTAATGGAACTCCATTATCAATGGAGGGCCCATTTACCCAGTTAGTGGTAGGGAAAATTTGTTCTCGGGCCCTGTATTCCCACTAGTTGAACATCTTGTGGTATGATTTTCATGTATGAAAAATAATTCTACTAGGTGTTAGGTTGAAAAAACAATTTCGTGCTTAACTTTTGGAAGTGAGTGACACATAAATAAGTTCTAAAAACACAAAAAAGCCAGTTTTATAACATTAGCAAACTTAAATATTTTCTTAAAATTTTTTGAGAAAAAAAACCGGTAATTTTTTTCCTCTTTTTCACATTTTAGGGCTCTATAGGTAAAACCTATAATAAATTTAGGGGTATGAAACTTCATACACTATCTATTGGGACCCAAAGGAATGGGAAAAGCCTCAGAGAGTGAGGTTTTTTATTTTTCGAGACACCTTTAATACCTAATTTTTAGTTTAATAACGATAATAAGGCACCAAAATGCATGTTAACCAATGACCAGTATAATTTATTTAGATTTAAAATAAAATTATTATTTTTTTCCACCTAAGGTGAAAGTTCCAGGAAATTAATAAGATTTAATACTGTTTTTAAAAGAATTATACTTAAATTACAATGTGATTCCCCAAACATGAAAATTTCTCAAGAGTTAAAATTTTTAAATGATAAGGGAAGTTTTGATGGGCTTCCGATCAAAAATTTATCAAAATGTCCTTAGAATCAATGCACCAAGTTTCATGTTTCATACATTCATTAATAACTACAGTGTTTTATCTACCGCCTAATGGTCAATGGTCCGTATGCGACCCTTCAACACCTGCTTAGACAGGAGTTGTTCTTATCAGGAAAGGGGACTTCCCAAAATCGGTGTGACAAAGGATGTCGTAAATCTTATCAACAGAGATACACTAACTTGTCCTTACAATTTCAACTGCCCAAAGGGGGGTGCATCCCCATTGTTCACCAAGGGCTTATGTGAATGGTGTCTTGGTTTTGTAAAGTTGTGTTCAGCCAATCAAGTTGAACTAAGGATGACCAATTGAACGATGGAAACTCAAAGGGTTATAATGGGATCACTGTTCTGAAAATTCAGGCAAAAGATTGTTACTGATAGCTATCTATTGGTAGTTTTATCAGATTATTAAATTTAATTTAACTTAGAGAAATGGACCATGTTCAAATGTGCACCCCTTTTTTTTCTGCGGGGGCCAGGAGCTAATAGCCTTAACAACAAAAGAAATCTATAAAATATTTCGGTTACTCACAGTGGCGTAGCCAGGAAATTATTTTGGAGGGGGATATTGATATTTCAGGGGGGATATGGGGTATTTTTAGAAAGTAGAGTAATTAACACAAAAACCAGCACCCTTAAAGTTATTTTTATAAATCACTAGCTGATATGCCCGGCCTTGCACGGGTGCTGAGTATATAAATGTATTATTTTTAAGTTTTCCCAAATACAATTTCTAATTTTGTATAATCAGCATCTACCAATCATCCCGGTATCCCAGGCGTCTTTTTCATATTCTAGTGTTCCCGGTAACTTTTCCTATCCCGGTGTTCCTAGTAATTTTTCTTATCCCGGTGTTCTCGGATGGACTAAAATTTTTTCAGTTCTAAAGCAATATAACTTTTGAAGGATTTCCACATTGACAACATGGAAAAAATGTTTTTAAAAATATTCTAAAAATTGCTCAGATCCCTTGATTAATCATATCTTTAGGAATTAACGTTTTCGGTGAAATTATTCAATAATTAAAGCTTATTATACTTTCAAATTTAAGAAAAAAATCAATCTTTTCTAGTCGAAAGGGAGTTTTAATAGTTTTTGGTTTGTTAACCAACTTTCTTAAAAGCTAAAATATTATCACTTTTTATTTTACTTACTCGTTTCCATGGAGACATTTTAACAACAATGATATTCCATAGCTTTTAAAATTTAAAAATTTGATAAACTCTCAAATAAAAATATGTTTAACTATACTTAAACTTTTAAATTTCATGGAAATAGATTTTTAAATTAGTAATATAATTTTTAAATATACTTGTACCTAGTGTTTCTATTAAAAACTTGTTGTTTAGCATTAAGTTTTCTTTGTAACAATGGGTAAGCAGATCTCTTCTTGAGGAGAAATAAAGCTATTTCAGCAAAATGACCATAAAAAGGGTCGAAAGAGGGTCAAGGGGTCATTAAAAGTTTTCGAAACATAGCCTATGTTTTTTTCTGAGTTTTTTTACGTAGGTATACCAAGTTTGGTGCAGATCGGAAGTAAACTGTGGATTTGTATAAAAGACAAACATATATACATACATTCATATATACATATACACACATTCAATTTTATTATATTAGACTAGCTGATATGCCCGGCCTTGCACGGGTGAAGAGTATAAATTTATTATTTATGGCGTTTGCTATCAAAACCAGCTCATTCCATATTTTTTTGAAATCCCTTTTTTGCATGTTTTGAAAATTTAGAGGGTCCTTCATAACCTGGCGAAGGGATATATCTCAAATCCAGCTCATTCCAACCCAAAAATTAGATTAAAGGGTGAAAACTATGATCTCGACTGTGAAATTTCAGATCATTTGAAAAAGTTAAGTGAATGTCATTTATTTAAACTCGTAAAGACACAAATTAACTGGTTTACTGAAGAAAACCAATTTCACAAAACTTTACTGAGCAAAAAACTGAAAAAAAGCATGATAAATCGTGTTTTTGCATCAAAACAGCTCATTCCAACCTAATTAGTGTAATTACGCCTAAGGTTATGCAACTGGAATGAAAATAAAAAACTAATCAAATTCTAGGTGGTTGTACCTACGATTAAAAATTTAAAAAACAAATTTAGTGGGAGAAGTTTTTTGTCTCTCCTGTAAAATTTCCAAAAATGGAATAAGCTGGTTTTGATAGCAAACGCCTCATTGTTAAGTTTTCCCAAATACATTTCTAATTTTATATAATCAGCATTTACAAATCATCCCGGTATCCCAGGTGTCTTTTTCATATTCCGGTGTTCCCGGTAACTTTTGTTATCCCGATTTTCCAAGTAATTTTTCTTATCCCGGTGTTCCCGGATGGACTAAAGTTCCTTCAGTTCTCAAGCAATATAATTTTTGAATGATTTTCACATTTAAGACAGAAAAAATATTCTAAAAACTATTTAAAATTGCTTAGATCCCTTGATTAATCATATCTTCAGGACGGAATTAACGTTTTCCGTGAAATTATTCAATAATTAAAGCTTATTCCATTTTGAAATTTAAGGGAAAAAATCAGCCTTTTCTAGTTGAAAGGGAGTTTTAATAGTTTTTGGTTTGTTAACCAACTTTCTTAAAAGCTGAAATATTATCGCCTTTTGATTTTACATCCTCGTTTCCATGGAGACTATCTTAACAACAATGACATTCCATAAAGTTTTTTTAAAATATAAAAATTAGATAAACTCTCAAATAAAAATATGTTAAACTGTACTTAAAATTTTTAAATTTCATTGAAATATATTTTTAAATTATTAATATAATTTTTAAATAGGCTTGTACCTAGTGTTTCTATTAAAAACATGTTGTTTAGCATTAAATTTTCTTTGTAACAATGGAGTAAGCAGATCTCTTCTTGAGGAGAAATAAAGCTATTTCAGCAAAATGACTATAAAAAAGGTCGAAAGAGGGTCAAGGGGTCATTAAAAGTTTTCGAAACATAGCCTATGTTTTTCCTTGGGTTTTTTTACGTTGGTATACCAAGTTTGGTGCAGATAGGAAGAGAACTGTGGATTTGTATAAAAGACAACCATACATACATACACACATTCAATTTTATTATATTAGATTAAAATTTTGGTGCCATCTGTCGGCCAAAAACAAACAAAAAATTAGAAATGTGTGACAAACCAATAATAATTTTATTGACTTTTTTTTCAGGTATATAAAAAGTAGTCTGAATGTATACTACAAGGGGGAAAAATTATCATTAATTTTTAAATTGCATAAATTAGTAATTATAATTCCTAAAGCTCATAAATAGTTTTAAAACTACAAAAATGACTCTGCCTCCTGATAACGTGTTTCTCCCTGATGAGCAACCCTAAAAATCTTGTGATTTAAAGTAACGCCAACTTGGCTGGGGAAATTCGCGTAATGTTAAAGCCTAGGGAAAGCTAACAAGTACTTTACAGATTTTCGCCAAATATCTTCAATGAATTGCCAGATTTGGCTCGAATCACCTCTTTTGGCAATCTAAAACACCGGATTGGATTTTAGTTTCTAAGTTCTATTACACTGTTATATGCTATTGCATATGCATTCTTAATTGATTAATTTGTTATACATGCATTTTAACTTTTCAAAAAGGTCACAATGAACTAAAAATTTTAGTAACAAAAATTTAGTCATAGAAATTTTGGGAAGAAAATAGGATGGAACAAAATGAATGTGTATATTTAATTAATTTAAGAATAGATATCTAGAGGTCTAGGGTCTAATTTTCAAATAAATGACAACGAATAACAATGTCAATACATAATATTTCTACGTATATTATTAATTTCTTATAAAAGGATAAAACTTTATAAAATTTACTTTTGTAATTGAAAGTTTTTCAAATTGAAAAATAATTAAATTTTTTTTTAGTTAAAAGCTTGTGATGCATTATTGTAGGCAAATGTATAGATCTCTGATGAAAAATATGGTGAATCCATTCCCCCTTTTGAATGAAGGATCACATTTTAATGTAATATATTTTTAATACATCAAGAAGGTTATTGAAAGGCACTTTTAAACATGTCAATAGGCTCTTTCTTAATGCTATTTACGGGTATTTTTATCAAATTTAGTAAGAAAATAACATAACTAATTAAATTTTAGACTAATTAAGAATAATTACAACTAATAAGTTTAGGTACTAATTTAATTGTTTTCTTAGTATGGGTAACAAATCTGTACTCAGCATAAATTAACATACAAAAATGTATTGAAAGTGTCTTTCGTTAATGTTATTATATTTTAAATTTTTAAGCCATTTTAAAAAGTTTTTTAAATTAATGATCTTATCATTTAAAGGTTTTTAACATAAGAATTTTCTCTATAAGTAGCGAAGCGTATATCTGCGAACATTTAGTTCCAATTTCCTCAGATTAATCATGATTTCTTATAATTAAACATCACACTAACATTCTACTGAATCACTATTGTTATAGAAATGTAATTCGCCGCGCCATCTAGCGAACACTTGCATTGCTATAAAATATCACTGAAGAATTATCGATTCTTGCAAATAATCTTTTAAGGAAAATCGAGTGAGAAAGTATCGATTTGTATTGAATTCGGAGGGGTGCCACATTTGGTGTCCTATCGATCTTGGCGTGAAAAGTACTTGTAAGCTTTGGCGTCGGAAATTCGCGGTCTTCAGACTCGTTCTTTCAAGTTGTTTGTAAACAAAAACTGATCGTGAAGTCGTAGTCTCCGTAGTCTCACATGTCACTTGAATGTAGTCATTGTTATTTAATAGTTTCTTTGATTGGAAATTTTTAGTGTGTTTATCAAAAGGTAAAAATGTCAAGAACTTATATGCAATGAAGTATTGCAATTAGTTTAAATAATCAAATATTTTGCAACAATATAAAACCTTCCCTCAATGTAAATCCCTCCTGTCAGACTATTGTTATACATTTTATTATTTTCACATAAATATAGTTAACAAATATTAAAAGAAGCACTGCTAGTAGAGATACTTTAATTGGGTTTTATTTTGATAGTTCAGCACCTAGCTACAAAAATATTAAAGGGAATAGCACACCTAGATAATACAATGAGTGTTTGAGAAGGCTCAACATGTATACACTGGAAAGAAGAAGGAAGGGAGATTTTATTCAGCTCTTCAAGCTAGTAAAACAAGGGGATACAGATGGTTTAAACTTTAATAGGGATAGGATAACAGAACCAGGGGCTAGGGTACAAATTGAATAAGACTCATTTTAATCGGGATTTAAGGAAATGTTACTACTTTAATGGGGTAATTGATATATGTAACCTGTTGCTATAAAATATAGTACATTCAAAGGGTGTGTATGAGTTTAAGCTAAAATTAGACAGTCAGTGGGATTTGATGAATGAATAAACAATGGACCAGCCTTGTTGGACTTCGAGCCTGTAGCTGGTCTACAATATTTGTATTTGTATTTATTTTTTATGATTCAGCATAAAGCTTAACGCTTGTACTTGGTTAATCCTTAAGTACCTATTTTAGTTTTTATTTTGTTTTATTCTGTGTTTATTTCAGTTTGAAACAACAGAAGTTTACGTTACAGTCCTGAGCATAATGGAAAATCGTGCATTAGCCTTAAAACTTTTGTCTGAAGCTATTAATATGGATAGCAATGGATTTCAGCAGGTAAACTCGATGGTACAATTTCAATATTTAGTACTTTTCCACATAGTTTAAATGAATAATAAAATCACAGTGTTTGACTTAACTAAGTTTCCTGAATTCCAAAACTGAAAAATAGTCTTGTTACATAATGTTTTTTCGTAATTGTTTCTTACTTACATTTATTAATATCTTTGTCCCTGGATTTAGAACCGGAACTAGTCTCCATGAAAATCTAAGGGGTTGTACAGGAAGAAACGTTGTGTGACAAATACAATATAATTTTAAATTGTTGCTCTTAGAATTTTTATAGTAATATTTCTATTTTGCTAAGTGATACAAAATTGTATTTAAATATATTTCAACTGTCAAAAAATTCAAACAAAGCTCCTATTTTCAGGGAGCATTTGCCAAATACCTTCAAAGTCTTCATGTATTAACCTTATACTTGAATGAAATGTTCAAAACTTTTGGTAAGATTAACTTTTACTCTTAACAAAACTAAAAAGTTTTTAGTTAATGTTAATTTTTCTGTTTTATTTTATTCAAATTCCCAAACATTGTGTATTTATAATTTTTACACCTATTCTAAATTGTTTAATGTGTTTTCATATTTATACTACTTATACTATTTCATATTTATACTCATTATACTACTTAACCTTTAAATGCTGTAATTCAAATTTTAATTTTTGCTTCTAATTTTTTGCTTAAAATACTTATTTTACCTCTAGTATAAGCTGTTCTAAACATTTTTTTGCGAAAAAAAAATCCCAAGTATGGTTTAGAGCAGTGGTGCCCAACCTACGGCCCGCGGGCCAAATGTGGCCCTCGAGACTGATTCATGTGGCCCGGGGATTCGTTAAATCTTAAAAACAAAAACCACTTTCAGAAATCTTTCAAGAAAACCAAGGCATCGTGCGATAAATTATGACACTTCCATCTAAAAAAAGATGATAAAAAAGGAATTCTGCAACATTCGGTAATATTTTTTACTTTTTTGTTTTGGTTTTTTCTAGATATGGGGAATTTGCCATTAGATAAATGTTTTTCAGTATCAGTTAGCCATTTGAATTCAGTTTATAAGGATCTTTTTAGAACCAAACTTCGAAAAAAGTCCGATTCACTCGAAATACCGAAACATTCAAGAAAAGTGGACAAATTCATAATTCTTCATTCAGCGAGAAAATAAACCGTTGTGTCTTATATGTCAGGAGACTGGCAGTGTTTAAGGAACACAATATCAAGAGACACTATACGAAACGAAACAAAACAGATAATCATATAATCTTAATTCAGTTTTAAGGATGAGTGTTACAAATTTGGAGCTGAATTTACAAGAACTAGTATCCTCCAAACAGGTGCAAAACTACTCATTGAAAACAGGTTTGTAATTTCTCTTCATGTTTAGAAAAATACTTAAAAGTGTTTTTATGTGGCCCGCGAGATAAATCTTCAAAAGCAAATTGGCCCTCCGGTAAAAAAAGGTTGGGCACCACTGGTTTAGAGCATGCTTGTCTAAAGTGCGGCCCACGGGCCGCATGCGGCCCAAATGCAAATTATGAAAATATTTAAATTTGCACATTTTTATCAAATAGAATGCATTTAACTGCAAAGCGACATTCAACTGAGAGAAAAATTTGTGAATGTTTCTTTACTGGAGTTTTGTAAAGATTACCTACCCCGCAATAAATATCCTAATTTTCACCATCATGCTTTATTAAAGTCTTCAGCTTTTGGCAGTATAGATACCTATATTTGTGAACGAACATCTTGAAAATGCATTAAGAATTGCAACCTAGTCTATTGAACTCTATATCAATTTGGTTGTTCAACAAAAGCAAATTTATCCATCTCATTAATTTGAATTATTTCTTTATGGAATCCAAATTAAATGAAATGAAACTTTTTGCAAATTTAAATTAAATATGTACCTATACATATGTAATTAAAATTTTAAAATTTATAATAAAAAGAAGTTATAATTTATTTTGATAAAACTACATAGAGTAAATTTTTATTTCAATTTGTTGAAAAAATATATTGTATGTGCGGCCCAGCAAATCTTTTTTCGTTGCAATGTGGCCCTCAAACGGTCATAGTTTAGACACCCATGGTTTAGAGGTTGTTCCCATTTGGGAACATTGCCGTTTGGGATGAAGTAAACAGAGGGATTTTTCCTGAAAAGTTGTTTATATTAGAAATAGACAGAAAAATGTGATTGTATTTTGCAGAACTTACATACCATTATAATTTTCTATTCTGAAGGACACATATTTTCTTTATGGTCCATGGTACTGGGAGAAACAAGATGAATGCATCCGCTTTTCGCAGGTAATGCACTGTTTTCTTACGTTCTTTTGGCAAACCCCACTACGTCCCTGGGTGTAAGAGACAAGATAATGTTTATTTGTCTTTCTAAGTTGAACTGGAAGATGTGGTCGGGATCCAGGTTTGCCTCACAATGAGACTTTCAACTGTGAATTTAGTAAAGCCATTGTAAGGTTATGGCGGGATTGGAGGTGGGACAACTCCTTTTCAGTGCCCTTGTGGAGTTCGCATTGTATCAACCAGCTCGCAACTACTCCCATATTTTGGGCGTTGGAAAATAAATTTCACCACCATTTTTTACTTCTGAGCTGTGGTCAATAACTTCCCAATAACCTGTCCAACAGATCAACGCCACCCATTCCAGCATTGTATCTGAATAAGAGCTGGCTGAAGAATATCGACTCTTTTCTTCTCTGTTCTAGAGCAGGGGTTCTCAAACTTTTTAACATCGCGACCCACTTTTGAGAAACAAAATCTAACGCGGCCCACCAACTTCAGTTAATTATAATTAACTGAACTTCAATAATTATCTCATGTCCCCCACAGAATTTTTATTTCTCTGACTGGGGTTTTCGGGTTTTTTCAGCAACTATTTAGTTACAACAATAAATTATTACATGCACGTATTAGAAGAGATATTAACTTTTTAGAAAATTAAAAATAAGTATTTGAATTTGAGAGTATGAAATAGTTCAATTGTGGGCTAACAATGATTCCTACAATAAAAAGGGGGGTCTGGGGGTCCTCCCTCAGAGAAAATTTAAAAATTTGACCCTTAAAAACAGGGTTTTAACTTGTTTTTGAGCAATATAGGATAAAGAGCAGTTACATAATTTCCTAAGAAAATTCTTAAAATTTCCATTGCTACCCCCTGTGTGGATGGGAAGAAACACTGAATGTTTTTTTCAAATCTTATTTGAATAACCGATTATATTTGCATGATCGGCACATTAAAGTGACACACATACATTAATTGCCTTTTCCGTTCGACACCAAGTAGTGTAGTTTTCCTCAAATTTTTATTCTTTTTACCATATGGTGATTTGAAAAATTTCAAAAATTCAAATAATAGTTCGATAATTCAAATGTCAATAAAACGTTTGTAAAAATTATAAAAAAAATACCTCATATTCAGAAAAATTAAAAATCTTCTCGGTACCCACCAGTGGGTCGCGACTCACAGTTTGATAAACTCTGTTCTAGAGTATTGCTTTGCTTTAGTGATTGGCTTGTGTGTCGCATAGTTTGAAGCAACCGTTGCAGCAGAGCTGTCATTCCAGCGGCAGACATAGACTTTTCTATTGCAAAAGAAGTCAATTGTTTCTCTCTCTGTCTTTTCATGTCCTTGTCTGGACGAAGAGGTCATTCTCCAGTTCTATTTTCTCGGATCATTCCAATAGCTCTTATCTTCAGAGAAGTCAGTTCATTATCATATTGTACGATGTGAAAAAGTTGTAAAAAAACCCATGAGGAAATAGTCTAACGCTGCTTCCATTGTTAAAAACTTCTGAGGCATCTTTAGATGGTAGTTGATACGGAGCCTTTAGCACCGTAGTCTTGTGTCGAGAAACACAATCTCGAGTGAGAATGAAATTCAGTAAAAGAAATCCTAACTTTCACAGGTTGCAACCGAGTCTGAAAAGGGAAGAAGGTGTAAATATTTACAACCACTGTGAAAACGCGATTCACTTACAATAGAGTGTAACTAATTACAAAGAATAAGAAAATGGGGAACAAGCTGATAACACTGACACTTGTTTGCACTTGTAGTACATTGAATAGGGTAGAAGCTGTAAAGATTTACAGCCACCATGAAAATGCGATTCACTTACAACAGAGCGGAACTAATTACAAAGTATGAGTGTGGGGAATGAGCTGATAACGGGTGTCTTTTGAAAAAAGAAAGAATCGAGCCTGTTTTCAATCTTCCAGAGCAGCAGATTTGTGAAAGAAGAAAATGTACGGAGAAATCACTCAAATTTTGCTAGCAATGAAAAATTCCCTCAAATACTTACTTCACTCCCAACACCGATGTTCCCAAATGGGAGCATCCAAATTGTAATGTAAATTACTAATTTACTACGTAAATTTTTACGAAAATGTATGTTCTTTGGCTACTAAATGATGCCGATAAAATATTTTTTCAATTTAAAAAAAAGTAGAGATAGAAAATTGAAAGCCAATTCTAAGTTCAAAAATTTGGTAAATTTGACTTAAATTCTATAAAAAGGCTGAATGTTTAAAAAAAATAGTTGCACCTAAAATAAATTCATACAGTTATGTTTCATTTCAGAAAACATGAGAGCTCTTAACAAATAATTATGTCATTAAAACATTCATGAAAAGATGTTCCCATTTGGGAACATCGGCAGGTATAAGGTTAATTTATGCTCAGTAGCGGATTTCTAAATAGGCTAGCTAGGCTATAGCCTACGGCGGCAAATTTTAGCAGGCGGCAAATAAATTTTTTAAGGCAGAATTTTTTTCAAAAATTTATTTCCCGCCTACTAAAATTGAAATTTCCTACTGAATAAAAAAAGGAGAGGAGAAATAAAACACTAAACATAAGCTCAGACTGGAACATCCTTTCAAAAAAGCAATTCTGTGGTTTACAAGGAACTGTTCTCTTTGTTACCTAAACGTTCTCAAAATGAGCTAAATCACTACTTTAAAGGGCAATTTTTAAAAACATGTCTGGGGGAGAACCCCTACACTCCCCTCTCAAATTTCGATACTTGTTATACAGTGTTTTCCCCTTAGAAATTATGCTGCCTACAAGAAGCTTTTCCCTTTTGGTGCTCTCTCCTCTCCATAGAGTTTAAAAGTAGATAAACACAAGTTTGGGGGAAATTTTCAAAAATATTTTCTGGGGGAGGACTTCTGGCCCCGTTTGACGTTATTTAAAACTTTTCCCCCCAGAAAATTCTGTGGTTTTCAAGGAACTGTAAGGGAGGGGCCGTATCCAAGGGGGGTTGGGGGTTCAAACCCTCCCTCCAAAATTTTGACATAAATTTTTTATACTTACTGCTTTTCCTTAAAAATTAGCCTTAAAATGCATAAAACCCCTATTTTTAAGGTTCAAAATTCGGAATTTTTCTTGGGGAGAACCCCAAATCCCCCTTGAAATTTTGAAATCTGTTATAAAAGTTGTTCCTTGAAAATATTGGGACTTACAAGGAGTGGTTCTCTTCGGGTTAGTCTAAAAATGAGTGAAATCATAAAGAGGCCGTGGGGAACTCAGAGGGGTGTAAAAAAAGGGAAAAGCAACTCTAAAACGAGTTAAAATCCTGGTTTTTAGGGTCGAATTTCCAGAAATTTTCTGGGGGAGGACCCCCAGACCCCCCTTTCGAATTTCAAACCCAATTAACCACCACTTTTCTGTGAAAAGTTCGTCGAAATGCAAAAATCCTACCAAAATGTACACGTTCAGCTGTCAGTTAGACCGCAATAAAAGAAAAGAATAAGAACAAAATAGGAATTCAAAAGTCAAGTCACGTACTGTACCAAATCCACTTAAAATCTACGTATACCCCCCTATCGGAAAATTTTTTCTGTTGTTCCATAAACCAGTATAAATGATACTGGAACCAGTATACATGATACTGGATCCAGTTCCAGTATAATTTGATACTGGTTTATGGAACACCAGAAAAAATTTTCCACCCCCAACCAAAAACTAAAATGACACCCCTGTTTTAGTTTTGTAAAATGTATAGCATATCGGCGGCAAATTTTGGTTCAGCCTATAGGCGGCACATTTGGAAATCCGCCACTGTTTATGCTGGTAACCACTCTTAAATTGATTGAAATTTCTTTCCGGATCCTATTTTATCTCACCTCCATTTTTATAGTATAAATAAAGTTTATTTTTACTTACTTTTATAGTATAAATGCATTTTCAAAATGAATATATTTTAAATTACTGTTTTTATTATTTCCTTCCCTGATTTTTTTAATTCCTTTTTATTCCCCCTTTAATTCATTACTTTTTTTTCCCAACTATGCTTATTTTATCTGGTTTTCTTCTCTTAAGTGGTTTCATGTTGATTAGGTTTTCAAAATATGCTGGAAAAGAAAAGAGAAATGAAAAAAGTTTTGTGTATGATTCAGGAATGCTCAGATAGGGTGTCTGTCATCATTGATGGAGGTTTGTAAAAACTTAATTTTAAGTCTAATGACAACTTGTAAAACTGACTGACTTAAGTTACTAAAACTTTAGATGAAACAAATAATAATTAAGAAAATTAATAATTAATTAATAATTTAATTTTGCAGGTTTAAATAAAGGGACCCCAATATCTAAATGGGGTTCCTTAAAATTTCATTACATTGAAATAAAACTACTAACTTTGAGGTTTCTGTTATTTTAAATTAGATCAAAGTTCTCCAAAGGTGTCAAGACCTAAAGAAAACACTAGCAGTACTTTGAAAAGCAGTATTAGTGATGGTTCCAAAAAGTAAGTGGTATGTCTGAACATGTATCCCAATGTGTTTTTCTCGCTAAATTAGATTCATGCAGTTTTATGATTACTGCCATAAATTTGACTAACTAGTTCAAGCAATGTTTAAACTATTAAAATCTATTTAATTTACAACTTAAATGGTTTCCTACCTACTTAACTTTTTTTTACCACAAAAAAGCGTTTAAGACTACAATTTTACACCAATTTGAAAGAGAATGCTAACTAAAATTGATTCAAATAAGATGGTTAATTAAAGATTTCTAGAAGTAACACTAAAAAGTTTGAATTTTAAAAACAATTTAAATGATAGTGTTAAATGAAAATATTGCAGACAAAATTCTAAACCCTTTTGTAGTTCTAAGAACATAATATATTCTAGCTACACCTATGAGTGATATTGTTTATTTAAATCATTGTGCCTTATATATATATGTGTATTCCAGTCACAGATTCCAGTATTTTGTTTTAGGTCTCATGCTTTCCAAAAAGTGCATGATGAAAATATTCTTCTGATGAAAAGATATCAGTGGAGGTTTGAAAGGTCAAATGATAAAAATGCAAAAACAAATTTGGTAGGAATTATGACAGTGTATCAGCTCATATTTGTTTCTTTTAAAAACTATGTATTATTCTATTTTTACAATTAATATGTTTATTAGTCCTGTGTATGTAATTTTTTGACTTACACTTTCTTTTAAGAGATTGGAACTTGAACGCCAACTTGTAGAAAATCAAATCTTGGCAAAGAAAAAATATGATATAGTATCCTTTATGTTGTAATTTTATAAGTAGAATTAATTATTTTATTTTTAAATTAGTTTTGATTGTATTTAATTATTTTATTTTAAAATTAGTTTTGTTTGTATTTAAATATTTTATGAATCTTTGTATTCACTATTCATTTTTAATATTTTCTCCTTACATCACGTCCTTTTGGCTATTAAACAACTGCAAAAAGAAAGAGTTCAACTTATGGAAAATGAAGTGAAGTAATTTTTTTTACAATTTAATATATTTTTTCTCTGAACAACCTAGAGAATACTGCCATGCACTCAAACATCAGTCTGTAGACCTCCGAGCATACTTTTTTTTGCTTGAAAGTATCCATGCATGCGCTAAAATTTGTTATTAAAACCTAGCATACACAGAAACCTACAGATGATGTTATTTCAATGACATAGTACTGTGGCCATTTAGATCTAGGTTGTCATGTTTGACAATGGCTATTGTATAATTTGCTAATAAAGTGTTTCCAAAAACTTTATGTTAGTTCTGTATAAATCGTTTATCTGAATTAAGAAATTCATTTTCTTCCAAATTAAAATGATTTCAGAACCAATTTAATTCCAGAATTTAGATCAATAAAATGCAAACTTTGGATTTTCTTCTTTTCTCTTGTAACCAAGTCTAAGTCTTTTATTATATATTTTTATACATTCCCTGGGATTATGCATGTCAAAATTAAAAAAAACTGTTTCGCATTAAAGGATGCATTACTACGCTTATAAATTTGCTATTTGATTTTTCTTCTCGCTTATTGTTTCATCTACACCAGGGTTTCCCAAACTTTTTCATGCATCGACCCCTTAGTAGTATTTTACCTAGGCCATCGACCCCCTTTCAAAAATCCGACTAAATTTTTAAGAAAATTATTTATGAACGAAAATCTAACAAAAATTTTTTAACTGGTTCCACTCCAACGGCAGATCCAAGTTTAGGGTTTTTTTGGGGGGGGGCAGCTAAGAATTTTCAATATCAAAATAGTCTTCTTATATCCTAAAAAGTTTTTTGGGAATTTAAGTCTAAAAAGCAGATTTTCAACTCATTTTTTTACACCTTATCAGGATTTCGGACATACATTTTCAAGAATTTAATTTACATTTTTGTAGGATTTTTTCATTTTGACGAACTTTTTACAAAAAAGTTGTAAATAATAGAGCTCTAAGTTCTAAAGGGGGTCTGGGGGTCCTTCTCCAGAAAATTTCTGGAAGTTTAATCCTAAAAACAGGATTTTAACTAGTTTTGGAGTCACTTTTTGTTTTTTTAACATCCCCTATTTCCACTTCTCCTATTTCTCACTGTTAGTTCTTATTCCTTTTTTGGGGGGGGCTAAAGCCCCCTAGCCCCCCTGGATTCGCTAGTGTTCCACTCACTAGTAATGTACAGTTTAATCTGGATAATTTATAGGTGATCCAAATAAGCAATAGACCACCAATGAAGCATTAATCTTTCAAAACTTTGAAATTAAAAATTAGTATCTAAAGAAAGTTCAAGGGACCAGGAAAATTCTTTGAATCATCTACAGTAATAAGCTGTTTTCATCAGCAATTTTATTTTTTATGACTGTTTGACTTTCGTTGACCCCCTACCGACCCCTTAAGCTTTGTCGACCCCCAATTGACCCATAGAGCTTCGTCAACCCCCAGGGGGTTGGTACTGATCCCTTTGGGAAACCCTGATCTACACTCATGGCTATTAAAGATTTTTAATACAAGTATTTAATTTTTATCAAGTCTAATTGCTTACATTCAATTTCTTTATAAAAATGTATGTTTAATATGTGTGTCTTTTTTCAGGAAACTGCTTGAAACTCCTCACCGTTTAAATGAAAAACAAAAAGAAAAACAAGAGCTTTATGTATCAGTCTTAGAATATGCCAAAACAGAGGTATGCTTCTTATTTTATCTTATTATCCATCTTCAATGCATACTTCCTTAAGAGAAGAATGCTTTTTGGATTTCTTCCACCTCACATAAACCCCTTCATTAGGTAATTTAACAATGAGCAAAGATTTCATATAAAAACAGTGTTTTGAGTCTTCTCTTTGTACAGTGAAGGATCCCTAATTCGGCATCTCAAAAACTGGAATGTTTTCGGAAATTAAATTTTTTACTGCACAGAATTCGCTGCATTTCGAAAGTGATTTGATCGCTGTCGTGCCACGAGGAAGAAGCTGTTCCGTTTTCAATGTTTGAAACTAATGAAGGAAAAACCAGTTAAGTTTTATGCCAACAGCAATACCCCTAAATTTATAGGAAACTAGGAAAAAAATCGAGGAATATTGATTAACTGAAGGGATCCATCAGTGGTGCAGCAAATAAGTGCCATAAATTATGGCGGATGGAATGTTTATTTCTCCGCAGCTATTCTATTAAATTCTTCTAATATTTTTTGTTTTGTTTAGACCTGGCCATGCACTTGGGAATTGAATGCTCCTGGTATGACTGCAGTTGAAGCAGCTACTCAAATATTTCAGAAAACTGTTAGGTGAGATTTATATTAATTTACAGAAAAAGCTAGTCTTCTTTTATTTTAGACAAGTTATTTCACAAGTTGTCATAAGATTATAAAATCTAATATATGATGTTGCCATCCCTTTTAGTATAACCATTTGTTTCAATGATGTTTTTTGTAATTCACATTACTTTGTAATGAGAGAGAAAATCAAATCTCAATTCATTCATAGGGTGTTCTTACTTGACATTTCTTTAAAAAGTCAATTTATTGTCATTTTGTTTTTTTGCTAAAGATAACATTATTGATGTCACGTTTATCATCAAAGCGATAAAACTTTCCTTGAAAGTATTTCATTCTGTTTTAAGTAAGTTTTTAAGTTTTAAAATAATTTTTTTTCATAATCATTGATTTTATTATTATTTAGGAGTATTCAGCATCCTCTATCTCAATGGCTCATTTTAATGCAAACGAACATTAAAAGAGAAATAGAGACTATGTTAAAAAAGTATTCTGAATATCAAGTCATGTTACCTGGTAAGGTTGTCTTCAGTACTTTATTTTTAATGTTATATTTATTACAAAAAATAAATTTTTATGGTTCAAGCTTAATATACTAACGGTGTTTCAAAGTCAGTTACACGACTTTTACTTGGAATCAACTAATCTTATGGTCATGTAAGTATGGTGTAACCCTAGGTCGGGTCGGCACAGCTCGTGAGCCGCATGCGGATCTTTTGGTGTAAAGTTGCGGCTATCTAGTTCCATACAAAGTAATTAATATTATCAAAACCCTTAAAAAATAAGAAGATATGTTTTTAAGTACCTAATTGTTCAACAGCTTCTATTTTGATAATCATTAATTACAAATCGCTATGCTTAATCTGACTGTAATGAAAGAGGTTCAGAAATTCCCTAGGTTATAGTAACCATGCTGAATCCACTGAAATGGCTTACAGCACCCCTAGCGATAAAATATAAAAGTAAAAACACAAAAGAAAGGGAAGAAAAGAAGAAACAAAAACTTCAATAAGAAAATGAATTGCAATTTCATGAAAAGCTCCAAAAAATTTCCTGAAAATATCTTAAATATTTAATGAAATATTAGCCAGGTAAAAAAAGGTTTGAAAGTTTTTAAGTGTTATCCTGTAGTTTTGAGTTTGTTTTACTTGAATAAATTCAAAAATGGAATGAAAAAATTAATTTTTGCGTGTTTGTTACGGTATTGCAAACAGTTTTCTCATAGACATTTTTATTCTGTCTCCTTTAATTTTTAAATTTTTTTATCTTTTTTATTTGGCCATTAGGGTGCTGTTAGCCATCTCAATAGATTCAGAATGGTCACATACTGAGGGATACACCTTACTTCCATGTTCCTGAGATACTTTTGTTCCACAAATAAAAGCAGTAAAGCCCACTTTTGAAATAACCTATATACAATTTCAAATTATTTAACTTTTAGATGAACTTCAACTTTTATATCCCTAATAGCTTTGGTATCCATATTTTGAATATCTTTCTATAGAGCAAGCATTTCTAACAGAAGAAAATCATATAGACTTCAAAGAGTGTACAGATGAATTTTTTATTAATTCACCGAAAACGGGACGAAATAGTATTACTTACAAAAGCCAAGTTTCTCTTCTGAAATTCCTAGAGAGTGTTTCATTAGAAATTACCGATTGCATACAGAGCGTTTTAGAAATATTCTACTTAATATACAAGTCCTTGTTACCTGATGATTCTGAAGAGGAATGCCATAAACTTATTGAAGCTTACTTCCTTGATCCTGTTTGGCCTCATCTAATAGTTCTTTTTAGGTATGACTGAATTTTCAATTGCTTAGTTCTTTGGATTACTTAATGATTCATAAGGGAACGTCCATAAATTATGCCCGATCAAAAAGGGGGAGAGAGGAGTAAATTATATAAAATGTTGTGTCAACTTTTAAGTTAGAGAATATATGTAGTTTTTTTTCATTAATTTTTTCCCGCCAGTTTAGAAAAAATGTACAGATTAGTCAACTCAAAACAGTGAATTATTAGTCAGCCAGTCATGATAATTACAATATTTAAGGAAATGTTATTGATTTCAGCATGAATTTATAACAAGAAACAAAGGTAACTAGAACAAATGAACATGAAAGATATTCATTTAATAGTTATGGAGAAAATCTTCGAGCGATGCTGATCGAGTTGGGGGGTCAACTGACATCTCACTAAATCTCGCCAAGGCGGAGGGAGGGGTCCAAAATTAGAGAAATAACCTTCACTAAATTATGGACATCCCCAAACAACATGTAACGCTTCATAAAAAGAGGAGGTAATTTCATTTTATCGTAATTTGATATTATATGTTTTGCAGAATATCAAACCTTCCATCTGAATATAAAGTATTGCAGACTATGATTGTTCATCAGAATTCTACTCCAGAAGATTTTGGGTTTTCCAGAAAAGATGTCACTGTGGATCCTGTTGTGTTTGAAACTTGCATTTCTCTCCTTCAAATGGTCACTAAGTCTCATTCTATGTCAGAAAAATTGAGACTATTTGGTAAGGATTTATTTATTCATAATTAATATTTCTCCCTGCTACTTTATTATTGTTTTAACTTTCTTATTTACTCCTTAGTGAGAATAACTCAAAATATTTGTGGAAATCATGTTTCTAATCAAGGAAAACAAAAAATTCTGTAAGTTTGAAATGTTTTGTTTGCAATCTTCAAAATGTAATTAGGAATTTTTAAGATTGGTCTAGATATTGAAACTTATTGATTGATTGAAAGATAATTAAGACTTATTATTTTTTTCAGAGGGGCAGATGATCTCATGCCATTGTTATGCTATGTAGTAACCAAATCTAAACTTCCTCAACTGAGTTCAGAGTGCTGTGCAATTGAGCAGATATTTGATATGAAGTAAGTTGCTATTCTTTACTACTCAAGACAGTATTTTTATCAAATATTTTACATTGCTTCAGAGTTGTGTATTCAAGTCAATTAAACTAAATTACTTACATGTTTATTATTGTTTTGCTGCGAGCCCAAGTAGCTTCCTGAATTGCTGAGTAAACTCCTGAATTTTGCAATTATATTCCTTGTTAATTATGTTTCAGATTTTCACTTCCACACATTCAGCCAACAACACTCATAAAATATTTATTTAATCAATGCAGATGACTTAATATGTTTATACAAATACAATACAAATACAAATTTTGTCGACCAGCTACAGGCTCGATTTAATTTATGCTTTAGCTTAAATTTGAATTACTAAATTGTCTTTTTGGAAATTGGGGCTACTTTTAGACTTGTACTTTTATAAAACTTCAGAGGAAAACTTCTGAAAGTTTCCTTTTCTATGTGTGGTTATTCAAATATTATGTAAGTACCTAAAAGGAAGGGGAACTGGCTTATATTTTCTGACAAGGGTTAAGGGAATATGAGTCATAGTATAACTTCATATATACTAAAAGTTTTGTTGTACCTACTAGTACAAAAAAATATCATTAGGTGGTTGTAGTTTTGAGGGGGAGGCTAATGGTTTGCTTATTTTTACAGACAAGTGAGAAGGGGGTTTTAAGTTATCATACATGCTTTTATAATATTTCAAGAATCAAGAGACCCAATAAACTTTTATTGCCTGATTTAAGATATTTGTTTTTCATGGTACTTTTTTTTAGTTACATGTTTGGTGAAGAAGGTTATGCTTTGTCTTCATTTTTGACTGCTGTGAAGTATATAGAAATTCGAAAAGTAAGAGTAAAAATTATAAACCTAAATCTTTTTTATAAGTATAAAACTTAGTTTTAAATAGGAGTCTGAAGTCGTAAAGAAAAATTATTTTATTGCAAAACTTAATGGCAACTTAATCATTTGCAACATTTTAATTTGAACAACAGTCAGTAAAATTTAAGTTATAAAAATAAATATGCTTATTTAGCTGTAGCTTATTTGGTCAAATATTTTTAACACTAGGTTGGAATTTAAAACATATTTATAATTTTCTCTTTTATGAAAATTTTTTTATATGTTTTAAATGCCTGCCATGGGAGTCACATGATTATAATGAGAAAAAACTTTATTTTAATTTGAGCAACAGTCAGTAAAATTTAAGTTAAAAAAATAAATATGCTTATTTGGTTGTAGCTTATTTAGACAAATATTTTTAATACTAGCTTGGCGTTTAAAACATACAAATAATTTTCTCTTATATGAAATTTTTTTATATGTTTTAAATGCCTGCCATGGGAGTCACATGATTAAAATGAGAAAAAAAAGCGTGATTTAAAATATTTTTAAAAGAAAATTGTTTAAAAAATTATTACAATTTTTAATGTTAAAATTAAAAAAAATATTTTAGCACTTAAAAGAACATTTTATTAATATTTGACTTTTCATCTACAGATTATTGATGACAGTGGAGAACATGCAGTCAAAAACTGAACATGGATATAACCAAGGACCCTCGTTAAAATCAGTATCAAAAATGTGTGCCTAGCTATCTACAAATCCCACAGATTTTACTTATGTTATAAAGTATTGTTATTGCATGAAAATGTGCTGCTCAAGAATATTTTAATGCATCTAGTCTTATTTTATTAGCTTTAAAATAATTATTTACTCAGTTTAATGTGCTATTTTGTATTGAGAACTACTAAATAAATATTTTATTTTTACTGGTTTTATGTTATTATTAAGAAGTGATAGTCCATTTATTAAACCAAATTTGTAGTTAAAAATTCTTCCAGATACTTAACACCTTTCCCCAAAAAGTGATTATATAATATTGATGTGAGTGATGATAATATTTTTTAAGCTATAAAACAATGTGATTCTCCCAGAAAGTGCACCCCCCAGCTTTTTATAGTTAGTTTTTGAGTCGCAACATCTTTAAGAAAAAGGTTCTTGTGACTCCTTTGTCCCATAATATTTGTAAGTAGTGAATTATTGATTATACAAAATATTTTACTTCAAGATTGTTTTAGTTTATTAAAAAAATAACAAATAGCTTTAAACTATCAATTATGCAATCTGTTATTTCAATTTACATTAGTACTTTGAAACATTAAAAATGGGTAAATTTTTAAAAAATTAAGTATTTGGATGAGTTTTTA
This sequence comes from Tetragnatha versicolor, assembly GCA_024610705.1. Lineage (NCBI taxonomy): Eukaryota > Metazoa > Arthropoda > Arachnida > Araneae > Tetragnathidae > Tetragnatha > Tetragnatha versicolor. The sequence goes on along the minus strand of JANDEH010000011.1, from coordinate 20,360,672 downwards.
ACGTTCTGTCGGTTAATAATTTTTCTTTAATACAGCAACTTCTGAAAATTTTGTTCCTGATAGGGTATATGTATTGGAATTTTTTTCATTTTTGATGTGCTTATCCAAAAATCCTGTCTGACAGGGCTTCTGATTTGTCTTAGGGTATTCTTTCATACTGTAGGATTTTGCCATTAGTATCAGAAAAGGGATTTATTTTTCAAATTTCAAAATTACTTATGGGTCATTCCACGTCAAATCAACCAAAATAAGTACACTTTTGGACCTTTAGGTCTTAGATTTTAATAATTTTTTGTGTGCTTATTGTACCCATCCTTAGGAGTATAATGAGACCAATTTCAGATTTTTGGGGCCAGTAGTTTTTGAGAAATCCACTTTTAAAGAGGCAAAAATCGAGCGATTTTGAAAAAACATGACATTTTCAAACAGCTGATGCTCAAAACCTATTAGACCTAAAATCATGAACAAGGTGTCATTCTCTTTAGTTTTAAAGAAGCTTTAAAATAGCATAAAACATAAAAATGTGATTTTAAAATTTTTATTTTTTATTTAAATCTAAAAAATAAAATTTTCCGTAGCAAAAATACATCCCTCTTCAATTTTTTTGAAAAAAATATATGTTATGGAGAATCTATCCAACTACATCTGTGCAAAATTTCAGAGTGGGACCGCCATGGGTTCAATAGAAAAAAATTATTTTGTAATCACAAAATTTTAAAAAAAATCGTTTTTTTGTGTTGAAACTCTATAAAAAATCGAAATTATTCTTTAATAATATTCAGCATTCAGCTAATTGGTTGAGACACTCAAAAACTGCTAATGTATTTTATATTTTTTTAATTTTTAAAAAAATTTTAGTAAAAAAATTTTTTTTGAAAAATTTTTTAAAAGAAAATTTAAAGCTTTATAACATTTAACTTAGCAATAAATAAACATTTCTACCAAATTTCAAGTTGAAAATAAAATTTAATCATGTAGAAAAAATAAAAATCTTTGAAATTTAGGCAAGTCCCTAAATTTTCCTATATAATTCATAGAAATATGTTTATATTTATTTTTTTATGTTCTAAAACTTTAAATTTACTTTGATTTGACTTGTTAAAAGTAAAAACAATTAGATATAAACATATTTCTACGGAATATTCAGGTGAAATGCATGCTCATTGAATTAACTTTAAGTTGGGATCTAGCCCTAAAAGATTTTGTACTGAAACTGTTAATGGTCGACTGGTCGTATTTTCTGAAATTTATAAGACATTTTTTTCATGTTTTAAGTCATATGAACACCCTCAAGCGTTTTTATGAATTTTCCATGAGTGAATCGCTCTTGGAGTATAACTTTAGGGAAGGTATAGGAACTTGCCTAAATTTCGAAGACTTTTTATGTTTTTCTACTTGATTAAATTTTTTTTCCAACTTGAAACTTGGTAGAAATAATTATTTTAAGAGTTATACAGCTTTAAACTTTCTTTAAAGTTTATTTTTCAAAAAAAATTTAAAAAAAAAATTTTTTCTCAAAAAAATATTTTTCTTAAAATTTTTTTAAAAATAAAATTCATTAGCAGTTTTTAAGTGTCTCAACCAGTTAGCTGAATATTATTACAGAATAATTTAAATTTTTTATAAAGTTTCAACAAGAATAATTATTATTTCAAATTTTACGATTACAAAATAATTTTTTTCTATTGAACCCATGGCGGTCCCATTCTGAAATTTTGCACAGATGAAGTTGGATAGATTCTCTATAACATATTTTTTTTTCAAAAAAATCGAAAGGGGATGTATTTTTTCTACGGAAAATTTTATTTTTTAGATTTAAATAAAAAATAAAAATTTTAACATCACATTTTTATGTTTTATGCTATTTTAAAGCTTCTTTAAAACTAAAGAGAATGACACCTTGTTCATGATTTTAGGTCTAATAGGTTTTGAGCATCAGCTGTTTGAAAATGTCATGTTTTTTCAAAATCGCTCGATTTTTGCCTCTTTAAAAGTGGATTTCTCAAAAACTACCGGCCCCAAAAATCTGAAATTGGTCTTGTTATACTCCTACGGAGGAGTACAACAAGCACACAAAAAATTTCGAGAATCTAAGACCCAAAGGTCCGGACCATTGGTTGATTTGACATGGAATGACCCTTATGGTAAAACATGGGTAATCATGGGCAGATTTAAAGGGGTGCAATGCCCCCAACTTTTGTTTAGAAAGTTCCCTTTTTGTAAGGGAAAAATCATGTTTCTAAAGTCATCAGGGACAGCTTGCCACCCCCAAGGTTTCACCACCTAAATACGCCCATGTGGGTAATGCAAAAAGAAAAACTGCACAAATTTTTAAAACTGATTTAGCAGTATAAACACATAGAGTTTAAAGTTTCAAAAGCTTCTTGAAAAGGGGAATTTTTAAACAGCTTCTTTTGTGTAGAGATACTAACTATGACTAGAAGTGTTTTTCTGTGGATGAAATTGATCGTAGGCAATTTTTATTTAAAATTTCTTTCTAAAGTTAAAACAAGAGACGTAATAAAATTTTCAATGTCTGAAAAAATTGCTTTTTTGTACATCATTACCCATATTGTTAGGAAAAGACCTGGAGATCGGAGTGTGTTACCTGCATAGAAGGCAAAATACAATTATTTTTTTACTTACTGCCATCATGAAAAATTAACAAAATAGATTAATTTAATTTTTCATGGAGGAGGATTAGTCCCTGTCATTAGAAAGATTTTTTATTCATTTCTATATTTTTCTGAATAAGTGCTTTTCGAAGGTCACAATTTTAGATTTCATCATATTTAATGGGGAGGGGACCGGGACCCAGCCCTTTTTCATAGAAAATACTAACATCAACTTAAAAATTTGACTTGTCTCTTTAATGAGAGATAAGTACTAAAATAAGACGCTGATGCTGAGCGGCTGAGATTTTTCTCTGTGGGCCCACTGCTGTGGCTGTGGGATGAGCAAAAGAAAACTTGCGCCAATGGATTGGATGAGAGATTGGATTGTTGGTTGGGTTGTTTTTCTGATTTTCGCGCTCACATCCATCAGTGGTCTCCACAAATGAAATTATAGGTTATTTTTATTTTCTGAAATTAATTTTATGAAAGTTATTAAAATCCGTTTTGCGTTTTGTCTGCTGAACTTTTCCCTTTCCTGTAGAAGTTTCGGTATCTTTATTTTGATAGTACTATTTCTCTTGTGTGGCAACACGTGTGTGTTGACAACTGTGACAGATGGTGGATGGCGGCTTTTTGCAATAGTTAATTAATTCTATAAGTCTCCTTGTTTGTTTAAATTGAACCATGATATTGACAGAAAAAACGTAGATTCCACGTAATTTTCAAATCCAGTTTTGTTGTGACAAATAGAATGATTGATTGATCTGGCACGTGAATAGTAAATGCTTCGTTACGAGTGTAAGTACGAACGGTAACATCTTTTATTAAATCGGTTTTAACTTACAATATGCATGCATCGTCTGATGTCTATTGGTCGTCTTTGTCTTTTATATAATTTAATTGAATAATCTGGTTCGTATTTGATGATTTGCAATAGTTTCAGTATTTAGACACATTACAACCATATAACATTGATTTTGTGAGTTTTTACGAGGAAAAAAGGTATCTTTGATTCTGTTTCCAGGTGAAGTGAAATAGTTTTCTTATCGAGAAAACTTCATTGAAATTTAGACCTTCTCTCATTTTTAAATTATGTAAAACTAGAAAATTGGAGTATAGTGATGTAAGAGCTTTGAGGTTGAACTGCAATTGTCTTGGATATTTATTTCAGGGAGAAAGGATATAAAATTAAAATGGTCGCATACTTAATTAAAATAGAAAAAATATCAAAGGGTTACAGTTTGTCACATTTTATTTTCAACTCTTACTTTATTCTGTGGGGAATCCCCCAAAGGGAGATAAAATCTTCACCACAGCCAAAGGTCTAAACATATCAACCATCTATCTAAACGTCACAATTCCTCTTGTGTTATGATAGCACAGGAATCAAGTTAGACTAGTAAATTGAAAAATGGTTTGATGTTACGTTGTAAACCAATCCCTTTCTAAATTTAGGTTTACCCCTTCTGAGTGACTCCTTCTTTCATTTGCTCTCATATTATTTCCTCTATTGTCAAGAAACATTTCCGTTTAGAATCTGACTAGATAGTTGAGTACAAGGATGCCACTCCTCAGTCCTAGGAAAGGAATTCCATCTTAAAAATTTTGTGAGCAGAATTCCAGATTCAAATTAAAATGTAAAATTGGTCAACTGATTGGCACCAGTTTGTACTAAATTTGGTTCTTATGTATTACACTGTCGACCGTACCGCTTAATAAAAAACGTTACTTAATCAAATCCCATTGACTTTTCTATTCATGTGCTGCTGAAATAGAAGGTCGCTGTACGGTGGACAAGATATTACGCAAGTACCCTTAATTTCAAAGCATTTTGCCAAAAAAAAGGCTTGTTTTACAGAGATAAAGCTTCAACTTAAAATTGAAGAACCTATTTAATTGTTGAAATATTGTTTTAAGGATTTTTCTGCAATTTAAAAAAGAAATAGGCTAGATTGGGGGAAAATGATTATTAAAAAAATAGCTCAAAAGATGTTCAGTGGCACCCAGGATAATGAAGTGTAGTAGAACTTTAATAGCTAGCTAGTTATAGCTGGATAGAAATGAATATCTTAAGAGATCAGTTGAATTAGAATGGTTTGAAAGAGTATCTCTGGTATAATAAAACCATCTGATTTTGCTTTTAGTTTTAATCATATAATTTTAATTTCCAGTGAAAAATAATAAGGCAAAATATTTACTTAAGTCATTCTAACTCTATAGCTTGTAGCAAATCCAAAGGGTTTAGAGTAATATTCCTTACAAAAACGTTATGAAATGGTACTCATGTATTATGCCGTCGACTTGTACTGCTAAATCCGAAAATGTTGCTGAAGTCACCAAAAAGTGGATTTAACACAAAATATTGTCTCAGTCCTAGAAGTGGGTTCAATCGCCAAGCAAAGTAGTAGCACCAAAATGGCAAAGTAAAGAGGGCAACCAAAAAAGTTGCCAAGAGGCGCCAACCTGAACACACTCCTAGGACTTGATCCCAATAGAAGTCGCTGACGTCATAAGTCAATGAAGAGTTTTAAGTTATCCCCAGATTCAGTTTCTCCTAAACGCAACAAAAAACAATGTTCTTTTTGTTTTAATTAAAATAACTAAATACAAAACTTGAAAATGGGATAAATAGAATATGGATAAACAATATTTTTATTTAAATTTTAATGACATAAAGAGTTTAGTCCACCTTAATAATTATAATGTTTGATTACATTAATACCATTTATTATAATATTTGATTATATAGCATTTCTGTGGCTTTGTAAAGTTTAGTTTTGAATTTGATTGTTTACTCAATAAAGTAAATTTGGTATTATGAGGTTGTTAACGTCTAGTGTTCTCTTTGGCGATGTTTTCATATAATAGGTGGATTTAACAGGCTTTGGCAATGTTTTCAAATTTAGCTGCACAGTCAACGGCTTAGTAGGTATATACTTAAAATTTTAGTCCCTTAAACTTAAGATAAATTAACATTTTATGAAAAAATGGTATATGACAGCTCTTAAGGAACCTATTAAATAAGTGTATAAAACTATTTTAGCTCTGGAAAAGCATGATTGAATTTCTGTTACAGCCAGAGTTTTATGAAAAGCTAATAGAGTAATATAATAATCCTGATGTCCCAGTATTTAGTATAATTGCAAATTTCCTTTAAAAAGAGTAGACAAATTGAACAATTAACAAAAGGCCTAGGGGATCTTTCATGAAGCAAACGTACTGAGTTTAATTCTCAGTATGAAAGCTATTGGACAAAAGAAATTTTACTTTCTGTCCTCTAAACCCAGATTAAGATTTTCGTATCACCTGTTTTGTTTTGCTGTAATGTCAAATGCATGCCTATTGACATTATCTCGAGCTAATGTCAGGTTTCATTATTGACTCAGCTGCACCAATAAAACTCGTGGTATGCTACATGACTGAATAACTGACTGAAACTGCAAAGGTTTCTTTTATTGTGTCCTTAATTTCTTTCATCCAAGGTTCAGATTTTGCATTCAGAAAAGAAATGTGTTCAGTTCTGCATGTTTGTTTCATTCTTAGTGATGTAATTTTGTTAAAGCTCCCAACTTCTTTCCAGTGTAATTTGTAGAAATTGAAATGATATTAATACGTAAGTGTAGCTGTTTTGAAAATGGTATTCATTATAAAAGGTCATACATTATCCTAGACCATAAATTTCATTAAACAGACTACTGAAAGAAAAAAATTCCTGTACTTTTAAATATTGACTTAATAAAGCAAAAATATGTATCATTAGTTTATTATCTTTGTTAGTTGTTAGCATGTTAGTTTCCTTTTATTTTTCAAACCTAGATTTTTTAAAGAAGTAAAATAGTTAACATTTAAAATCCTATATTTTTGCAATGCAAAAAGCAAAATATATCTGTACAGTCATAGAGATGGAATAAAATTTTAGATTTTTAAAGTATAGTGTTTTCTTTTTACTTACTCTTGTGTTTTTGTGTTATAGTTTGTTTTAAAATTTATTTGGACTTTTAAACATTGGATATCAGGAGTTGCTTTATCTTAAAATAAAATCCAATGGCAAACTGTTAAAACCCCTTAATTTTTACTATATTCTTGAAAGTTTTTCATTACTTTTAATTTTTAAAAATTGAATATTTATCAAACAATTTTATCTAACCATGCTTGATGTTTCATATCGACATAGATCTCTTAGCTATTCTTGATTTACACTGTTTGCTAGATTTGGCAAAAGTTTAAAAATGTGCTTTTATTGATGGCTCAAAATAGCCAATTCCCCATTCACCTTTTTTTAGATTCCATAAGACCGTAACTAAATCTGCTCAGTTTGGATTTTGTATTTGTGGCTTCTTCCCTAATCCTGTGAAGCCATAGATGGCCCTCAGACACAACTTAGTCACATGTTTCTCAAAGTCTGGATTTTGATTGCTCTCTTATATCACCAGCTCTAGCTGAGAGCTCACATAATTTGAGCCGTACAGACTTTAGGTTTCAGCAATCAGGGTAGAATCTGTAGCAGCCATGAGTTACCTACCAGTGAAGCTTAACCCCCTTAATTTGCATGTAAAGGAGCCTGGGTGGAAGAGCTTGATTCAGAAGCTTGATATGGTCTCTTATCATTGCAGCATGCCTGTTTTGGAAAATGTGCAGGTGTCCTTGCGAGAGATTCTGGAAGTGCATGGCGAAGCTCTCGAAGAATGGGAGCTTTGGGGAGTGCTCTATCAGACAGTCCAGGCAGTTCAGGACATCTTTTTGAAAGGTTAGAGCTGTTATTGAGATTTTTCTTGCCTTTTATCCCTTTTTAAAAGGTTTGATTTGGTTGAAATATCGTTATATTATCAAGTATAAATGTAAACTTACTGTGTGATTAAATTTTTTCTGCTTGGAACTCTAACCCTCTCGGCACCAGAACATCAAAAAAGTGAAAAAACTTTTTTCTTCTTCTTCTCAATACATCCAAAATGCCCCTATAATTTGTCTGGAAATTTTTTTTTCTTGTGTGCACTCCTTCCTAGTTATTTTTATGAGGCCATATAGGCCATATTTTTTCATTTTAACAGAAAATACTTGGTTTAGAACAGGGGTTTCCAACTTCTAAGTACTCGCGGGCCGCAAAGTAATGTCGCTCCTTTTTAACAATGATAATTTTTTTGGGGTGAGAGTCTTCAATATGAAACTTTTCCAGAAAAAGAGGGAAGATTCTATATATGAATTTTTTTACTCTTATACAACTCGTAGGAATACTGAATATATTTAATATTCTGAATATTCTTCAATAAAATATTTGTAAATTTTCCTTAGATGATTGTTTTACCTAATTTTTGGAGACTCCATTTTGTCCCTCCTCATGATAATGGTTATAAAAGCCTCCATACTCCCTTGCTATGCTCAGGGGAAATTTCAGGTTTTACAAATGATCTCTCGAAACTTCAAACTTTTTTAATTCTTGCACCATAGAAAAGGATCTAAGCTTGTCCATAATCTAAGAGGTATATGGGGGGGGTCGGGGGTTCTCCCCCGAAAAAAAATTGAATTTTAGTGTGCTAAAAAGTGTTTTGAAGCTACATTTTGGAGGGTTTTCAGAGAGCTTCGCGGGCCGCACAAAATGACCCGGCGGGCCGCCAGTTGGAAACCCCTGGTTTAAAACTTATTAAAAAACAAGGTCATAATATTCAAAGGTTACGAAAAAAGAAAATATCTCCCAACCTATAAAAAATGTTCTACGGAAGCTAGTATCTAGCTAGTATTTTCTCTTCACAAGCATCACAGCTTTAAATGTAAACATTGAGGTATAAATAATCTTGCTGCCATTTAGGAACGAATTCAGAAACCATGTCGAAGTCTCATATGTGATCTACATGAATCAGTGAAGTCACTGATGAAAAGAAAATAAATTTGCGTGTTTACATCATACAAAAATTGAGCTCATAAGTAGGAGCCTCATATGAGGCCCAGGGTGGAGAGAGGGTTAAACAACTGCAGTTCTTGTTTGTATTATCTTTTAATCCTTGTTTGAATTAGGAATCCAGCTGCCAAAGTTGTGAGTTAATAAATCAGTAAACAAGTTGTCATTTTTAACTGGAGAGTAATTTAACAAATATATATAATGATAACTTTTATATGTAATTATTTAATTTATTCAACTACCCCTTAATTTTATTCAACATAAGTGTTTACAGCTTTAATTTAATTAAGAAAGCAAAAATTTGACAATTATTATATGTCTGTTAGTTTATGCTATTCAGCATCTAAGTTATAAAGTTCACTTTAAGACTGATTTATAAAATAGTTATAACAAGGAATTTACTGACTGAAATCACAGCATTGTTTAGAGTTCTTTTAAAAGGCTAACAGAAACATTTTTCTATTATTACGAGAAACTATTTTCATTATTCATTCATACTTAAATTTTAATTAACTTGACAATATTATTATTGCTTCTTATTTAATATGCTATTACTTTCAGGACAAGCATGTAAAGATGGGAAGCCACAGTTTTTAGTGACTCCAGATAATTTGCTCTGCTCTGCCAGAGGCCGTGTTACATTGAATGTCTGTTTACCAGATGAGATTAAAGGAACACCATATTGGTGTCAAGAGTTAACTGATGATGAGTTTTGCTCCGAAAATTCTAATATTGATAAGGTACTAATATTTTTCTCTTTGTCTGAATCCTCAAAGTTTAATAATTCAATTAATAAAAATTGTCTCAAATAAGTTTCTTATTAAAAGTTGTGTTTTGATATTAAAGATGTCTACAAGATTGTTTCCAAGAGTTGATCAGGATTCAAACCATATTACATTTTCATTTGTCAGTTCTGTATTTTTACCATATTGAGTTTTACCAATAAACATTTACTGTGTCTATGCTTTCAAATTCATTATTTCAAGTTTGAGATAATTTAATGTTTATAGAGTTACTTCAGCTTTAAAATTAACCAGATCACCACGTATCCACCTATAAGTTTGAGGTTTGGGATGCAAACTTCAGTAATTTTAGAGTCCTAATTGTTTATATCTTTGCAGATTTATGTTTTTACTATTGGCCAAACAATTCATTATGCTGCCTACTATGAAGGAAAGGAAAATAATCAGGTAATAAATAAACTAAAAGAAAGTTTATTCTTCAAAGAGAAATATCTAGGGTATTTTTATGATCTCTTTCTATGAATAGCGGAATAAATATAATTATTCACTTAATGTATTATTTAGATTTTAAAACTATCTAAAACATTATGAAATAATATAGACATTATATTGTTGTATTCTAAATAACCAAATTATAAATTCACACAATTCTAAATATCCATTTTTTAGGTTCAACTTTTGGATTTTTAAGCACAATTTTCATTAAATACTTATTTTCGAGGGTTGATTTCAGTTGAAAATGTTACCTTTCTTAAAAAAATAAGCCAGTAGAAATGTTTATTTAGTTTCATGTTACTCTGTTATCCCCACAGAAGGTTAATGTCTAGATTCTATATTTCGTGTATTTAAAGAAACACTATTTCTATTAATGCTATTTTACTGTAATACTATTGATCTTAAAAGTATTCTTATTTTTATGTAACAAATTTTTCCCATTTTTATAGAAGAGACTTTCTCCATTGCTAAGAACAATATTTCAGTCAATGTGTCAAATTGATGTAGATTTAAGGAGACAATTGTCTGAAATTGCTGAGGTATGAAGATGATTTTTTTATATTGCTGCTTACACGCACACACACATATGAACATGTCTGCCTTGCAGATAAATGATTAATTAATTTAATGACTAAAATAGTTTTGATAGATGTTAACGGTCATTAAAGTTCTTGGATTATTAATAATAAATAATTTTAAAATATTAATGTATCATATATTTTAATGAATATTTTTTTGTACATAATACTTTAAAATATTTTTTGATATAATCTAATTTAGGGAACATACCCATACTATGTGACCCATTTTTTGCCATTTTTGACCCCCCTCCCCCCCTTGGTGACCATCCGTAGTATATGCCAAGACCCCCCTCCCCCTCTAGTTTTCACGTAGTAATTCATAAATACGGTTTGCCATCATTTTTTGCAAACAGAAAGTTTAAAAATATTAATTTTGCTTAATTTGTCTAATTTTAATAATTAATTTGGCTTAATTAGTCTTGTAACAGATGAAAATGCTGCTTTACAACTAAACCCTTTGTCTCGTAATATTTTACTCACGCGCTCGTGATCTTTTTGAAATGATTGAAATGAAAATGATATAGTAGCTGTGTTTAGTTTGTTGATGATTTGGCTTCTGTAAACAATGCTCAAAATTTTTGAATTAAATTATTATCTTTTAATGTTTATTAAACTGGCGCCCCACGTGGGGCGCCAGTTTAATAAACATTAAATTTAATTCAAATTTTGAGCATTGTTTACAGAAGCCAGATCATCAACAAAACTAAACACAGCTACTTCATTTCTCTCATTTTTAAAAAGTCAAGTTATCATCAAAGGTAAAAAACAAGATTTAATCTTCTTGGCAGAAGAACTTGGAATTACCGTTGATGATAACTTGACTAGAATCAATATAAGGGATGAAATCATAAAAAGTGATAAATATGATGAGGAATTCACTAAAGAATTATATAATAGTGTTATCACTGAGAGACTGGAAAAAGAAAGGGAGGAAAGAGAGAGAGAAAGGGAGGAAAGAGAGATGGAAATGGAGGAAAAAGAGAGAGAAAGGAGGTTTGAAATAGAAAAGTTGAAACTTCAAACTTGTTCTGCTAATATGCTCTCAAGAGACTCATCATCTTCTGTCACGGATATTCCTAAATTGGAATTACAGAAACTAATCCCCAGTTTCAATGAAGCAACTGATGACATTGGTTTGTTTTTGAACTTATTTGAAAAGCAGCTGAATTTCCTCCAAGTACCTAGTTCCAAATGGGTTGTTTACTTGATAGGACTTCTTCCAAGTGACATAACTAGGTTGATAGCCCAAGAAACTGCTGAGGATGCCCATAACTATGAACACGTCAAACGAATTCTCTTGAAGCGCTTTAAAATTAGTGCCGAGAAATTTCGTAATCTTTTTCTTCAACACCGCCGAAAGTATGACAATACTTGGCGAGATTGTTATTTTCATTTAAGAAGTTCTTTTGATGGTTGGCTAAATGAGCTGCAAATAAATTCGTTTGATCAACTTAAAAGTTTAATTATTTCTGATCAGATGAAGAATATTGCCCCTCCCGACTACAAAGAACATTTTATTGATCACTGGTCTGAGCTGGTTGATCCAAAAGAGTTAGCTGACAAATTTGATTCGTATGAAGAAGTTAGAAGTCTGAAGTCAAGAAATGATTGCGAGGAACCAAAGAAAAATGCATTTTCAAAATGCCAAGAGGATTCAGGGAATAATAAGAATTATTCTAAAACAAAGCGTTCTGATAGAAGAACAAAAAGTGAGGATTTTTCCCAAGTATCCTGCTATGGATGTGGGAAAGAGGGGGTTATCAAACCTAATTGTCCCATCTGCACCTCACATGTAAAATTGGATAGTGGAACATTCAATTCCATAAGGCTTAATTCTTTTAAAAGTAAACAACCTTACAACACTCTTCTAGAGATATCCATCAATGGAAGGAAAGGAACGGGATGCGTTGATACTGGAGCAAGTCATACAATTGCTAGCAACAAACTATATAATATTTTAAAAGCAGATGGAGTAAAGTTTAAGACTACCAAAATGATTGTTACTCTTGCTAATGGGTTTGAAAGGGAAACTGAAGTTTACAAGACAGAAGTTCAAGTCCAAATAAAAGATCGTTTCATTAAAACAGAATTGTTTGCTTTTAAAACCCCTAAAAACAACCGAACTCTTCTAGGGATTGATTTCCTTAAAAGAGCTGGAATTGTGATAGATGTTCCACATCAAAAATGGTTCTTTGCTAGAAGACCTAGGAAGAGGTTCAGGTTTTCTGAAGATAAGGCTATGGTATTATCTCCCAATGATAAAGCAGATATGAATGTCAATTCCATCTGTTTAAGAGATGATGAAGGGAAACACAGATTTCTCCCATATTTCCGTCTAGGGGAAGAAGCAAACCCCAGGGTTAAACACTTCATTAATACTGGAGATAGTCCACCTGTTTCAGTACCTCCTTCTAGGATACCTGAATCTGCAGTTACTATGCCTGATGATACAGTTCACTCTCTGGATGTACAATTTGGAGATTTACCGTTTGGTACTGTTTCCTCGTCGTTTGATTTTGGTGGGGATACCAATAGAAGCAGAAGCTTGCCACAGAAGCTTGCAAATCAAGAAAGCGTGCTGTTATCCCAAAGTGAGGGGAAAACTGTTGGAAATGTATCGTCCTATGGGAATCACCGATCAAATCAATCTGGTAATCTCGAAGGGTCCTTGATCAATAGCAAAGCGTACCAAAGTGCGCTGAACTCTTTCAGCCCATCGTCCCACGACTCTGCCTCGACTCACTCGTACGGTAACCAGAATTCGGTGCTAAACTCTTCCAACTTCGTGCCGTCCTTTGTGAGCTACAACTCCTCTGCATCCCCGAACAGCGCGTCTGGCGAGAAGGCCTCTCAACCAAAGTGCCAGGCTCATCAGAGCCATAACCAGAACGCCTCTTCTTCAGACGTCTCGGCAGCCTCCTCGTACAGTCTGCAGCAGACGGTGAACTGTGGTCCCGTCACTATGAGTGGAAGCTCCTACCCGTCTCAATCTGATAACAGTTCTCATGCCTATGCATCTTATGGAACAAGTGACAGTGGCTACAGAAACCAAAATCCTCCTGGACTTTTTAAAATACCAATATATTTGCCACATCTTATATTGTTGCCTCTCCAAATGATTTATCGTCCCCTTTGGGAAGTCATGTCACTGCCATTGTGTCTGCCACGATGCTTTGTAATCTACAGGTTGCCACCCCAGTTGCTTCGATTCGAAGGCGTGGCCGGCCCAGAAAGAAAATAGAGAATCCGATCTCTTAGTTGTATCCAGTCTCCAAGACGTCCAACCTGCTTTCCGAGGACGTTTAAACCGCAGGTTGAGGGGAAGTGTGTAACAGATGAAAATTCTGCTTTACAACTAAACCCTTTGTCTCGTATATTTTACTCACGCGCTCGTGAACTTTTTAAAAATGAGAGAAATGAAGTAGCTGTGTTTAGTTTTGTTGATGATCTGGCTTCTGTAAACAATGCTCAAAATTTGAATTAAATTTAATGTTTATTAAAGTCTTAATTTGGCAAATTTCAATAATTAATTTGTCTTAATTTTGTCGTATTGACTAGAAAAAATTGACTACGTGACGAAACCCCAAGCCCCCCCTCCCCCCTGTGACCGAGCGTGGTATTTTGAAGACCCCCTCCCTCCCCTGAATGGGTCACGTAGTATGGGTACGTTCCCTTAGATTAAATTGTTTTGTATTTTAAAGCATTATTATCCCCTTAAAACTTTTCTTGAAAATAAAATATAACGATACAAAAATATGAATGAAAAAGAAAAGTAAAAGTATTAGGAATTATAGTTTTAAGTGTTCCAGTTTTAATCCCAAGATTTTGTCTGTGAGTGAGGCAGTGGTCATGATAACTTCAAATTTCTGTGGAGTGCATGAAATTTTTTTCAAGCGTACTATTATTATACACTTATCTTTAGTCATACTTTTTTCTCATAAAAAATGTGTGTAAAGAAGCTATTTTTAAAAAGTTGATAATTTTGGTTGTTTCATTTTAATGGAACCATGAGCTTTTTAATTTTACAAACCATTTATCACGCATATCTTCCAATCTTTCAGGTTTGCAATCTTCATGCAGGAAAGCACATGAATGGATATACATTTGCAAAAGCTGTCTCCAAACTGCATAGAGATGTTCTTGGTAGTTTGCCTGAAGTAAGAACCAAGTATCTTCCAACAGTAGCTCTGAACTTTTGTTATTTGACTTGTTTTTCTAGGATCTTAATAAGTCTCTGAAAGAGTTTTTTAAAATAACAAAACATTCAAATATCTGCCATTATGTTTATTTAATTAACAAGATATAAACAAAATAAATTGGAGGAATACATAAACTGCTGTCTTTTCAAGTTAAGTGACTTGTAACTTATACTGCTACAATATTTTTTTGCATTTTTCTATTCATCACAAAGGTTTTTTTGGAGTGTTAGGATATTTTTACTTTAGTTCATTGTTTTATTAATCCTCATTTCTCGTTTTTCCTTTGATAGAATGAAATCCTAGCCCAAGTGGACCATGATTTTGTAATTGAAAATGACGATATACAAAGTAAGTTTCAAATTTTATCCGGTGACCTTTCATTCCCTGCACCTAGGTTCTCACTGCTTTTCTCATTTAAATACAGGTTCCAAAGAAGTTCAACCAGACATAGACTATTCTTCTAAATACCTACCTTATGGCCAAAGATTGGGATACCATCCTGAAATTTCATCTACCTCACCTGTTGCTAAGAAAACCAAAACTCCCAAAGAGCGCTGGAAAGAAGCTTTCCAAAAAGTGGTGTCTCAGATACGTAAATCCAAGATGTCTGCTTGGAACACTGATGAAGTCCTCTCATCTTGGAAGAGACATAAAGCTCAGCAGTCTATTTTCAGACTCTATGAGGAGCTTGCTGAGAGGAGAAGGATGTTGGAATTACTGAGATTGAGCATAAATATTGGACCTGTTGCTCCTTCTGATGTGGAGAAGAATCCTCTTTTAACTACAGGTAAGTTCCAATTGTTACACTATTAGTGTTTTAAGGTTTCCATTCAAATTTTGGGTAGATCCAGGTTTTATATTTTGGGTCCCATTTCATTATTTTTTGTGAAAAATTAAATGTTTTTTTGTGAAAAAGTTGTTTTTGTGAAAAATTTAAGCAGTGATTGATAGGTAGCAGATCAGTGCGGAAAAGTAAAATTGACTCACAAACCAAAGCTAACTTGAATTTCATGAAAGGGGCTTTTTTATGAACTTATTTTTGTGAAGGGGCAGCAAAAGGGTCCCAATTTTTGTCTGGATCAACCCCTGTGTATACTTTTTTACTTGTTGAATTAAATTGAATTGAAGAGTTATTTGGAGAGTTGTGAGAATGAGCAGGTTCCTCTATATTCTTCCTAATATTTTTAAAGATGTTTATCTGATTGTTTTTTGAGTTTTAAAAACATTTTATCTTTTTTTTTTAAATAAAGACTTGCAGGGGTGCAGAATATGTCCGAATGCCCCGACGAGGTTCAGAGGAAATTCCAACAGCTCTGGGGAAATTTTTGCTGGAAAAAAGATAGAAAGAAAAACTAAAAAATTATAATTGTCATTAGCTGACAAATATTTTGGGTAGTGACTGCATCATAGCCTCCAATTTCAGTAGAAATCAGGTGAAAACTGCAGAGTTACGTAAGAAGAGTGGGAAAACTACAGATCTGAGCTAAAAAATTGGTTTCCTTGGTAAATACCTGAAAATTGGCTTTTCCTTGCTTTTCGATTGGTATGCAGGAAAAACAACGTTTCCATGGTAGGAGGGATAATTTAACTAAAAATTGCGTACCTGTTTAATATCACATTGTTGTTTACTAAAAAGTTGAGTTAATGAAGATGAAATTTACAGGTGGTACAAATTTGTGAAAAATGGACAATTTTTGATCTTCCATTTCACTTTCAGATTTGTTAGTGGCAACTTCTATCTTTCTTTAGAAATCTTGGAATCTATGATAAAAATCTTTAAGCACTCTGCTATTCCTTTGTTCAAATGTTCTCTAAATAAGTCATATTATCCTACTAAAAACTCTTTTTTTAGTTTCCAAGTTTTTACCTGTTGTACCACATACACATTTTTCCCTTTTCTATTTCTTAATTATGATCAAAGTGAAAGAACTTATAGATTTTAGTGCTAAGATGTTATTTTTGTATTTGAGGCAGTGTTTCTCATTGGTGCTTTTGCAGGTCTAAAACCAAAAACTATAGCTGAATTAGTATTGCTTCTTCAAAGACCTACAAAACCAACTGCCATAACTTCTAACCCGTCATCAGAAATACCCATAGGTACTGAAGACATATCTACAAAAATGTAAGTACATTATTTTCTTTTATTCTGATTTAATTTTAACCTGAAAATAAAATATTTTGGTATTACATTTGATAGAGTTGTAAAACACTTCAAACAGGAAGACATTTAAACTGATTTTACTCTTTTATATATTGTTTTATACTTGCATGCAATTAACTTTTTAGGTTACCCCTTTTTAACTTTATTTCTACTTATTGCTTCTCCCCCTTAAAGTATCCATTATTTATTTTATGATTTTTACAGTATGGGTACTCTTACAAATGTTCCTTGTTCATCCAAAGATTGTGATAGTTATGAAAAACCATTTTACAACATTGACAAAGTAGCTTTAAGTCAACCATTTTCTGCCTGCAACTCAGAATTGCATGTAAGTTTTGGTTTTGTTTGCCTTCCGTTTTGTAATTTATTTGCTTTCTCAAAAAATTCATTGTAGATAAATCTCACAATTAAAATGAAGTTAACATTGAGAATGTTTTATGTGAAAAAAATAAATGTTTTATTTGTATTCTCCATTCTTCTAATGAAGACTTACAACTTACAACCTTCCAATGTAGATAATAATTATTTTAGAAAGATTTATCATGGAAGATGAAAGGTACCAATAACAAAAAACCCCTTTAAATATGAGAAAATGATTTCTTTGAAGCACAAAAGAGTAAAAAGTAGATTGTGTGGCGCAAGTTTAGAACTGCTGATGTGCCAAGTTTTTAGCGATAAAAATCACTATATAGTTACCCTACCCCAACTAATGTTAAGTGAATTAGGTGGCTTCTAAATATGGCGCCAAATAGCCAAAACTAGCCAACCATCAGCAGTTCTAAACTTGCGCTGATTGTGTTGTAAAAAAACCATATGAAAAATATGTGCCATAATTTTTAAAAGTTATATTAGTTAAGTAAACAGTTGTTTTAACAACATGTAATAAAAATAGTTTTTCATTCCGTTGTATTTATTGTATGTAAAACTGTATTGTGCATTCCATCGAAATGATGTTTTACTGATTTGTAGATATCAGCTAATTTTATGATGTAGAGGAATTTTGAGACAGTTTTTTAAATATTAGATTGCATTGATCATTAAAGATTTGTTTTTATCTAGCCATATCAGGGACCAGAATTCATCATTAATAAAATCAAGCCTCACATCAGATTAGTGCCATTTTGCAGTGATAAGGTTTGTAAAATTTGAACTAATTATTAAAAAAATAATTCAAATCTTAAATTATAAAATAATTTCACTGGTCAGGAAGATTTGTTTCTTTACTTACATGTTTATTCCAATCATACCAGAATATTAGCATATATTAACATAAAAAAGGCGATATTCTTCTGAAATTTATAATTATAATATCATAAGGCAATATTAAATACCTGACTTGGGATTAAAGGATCCCTGTTTTGTTGCATTTGTACACCATTCGTTGCAATTTTTCTTTGGTTGGTGGCATGCAAGCATTTTGTTTATTACTAATATTTTGCTCTTGATTTTATTTTATACCTTTTCTTGTTAACCTGCTTTGTTGACTTTATTTAGCAGTACAATTTTCCTTGAACAAAATAGATGAATCTGGTATCTCTATTAAAAAAACTTTAATCATCAAGAAAAGAGCACATGCACATTTTGCATCATAACTAAAAGAAAGCGAGTAGCGACTAGACCTGTAGCCAGTGTGCAAAAAGTTAAAGTTAATAAAATAATTAAATTAATACGATGTTGTCACTAAAATCATATATGAAACAATATTATAGCAATAACATTATAAAATATAGATAGCAAACTGCAAATTAGGATAAAATTGAAAAAACGACGTTTGATTTGCACATAATTTATTAAAAAATATTAAAACCAGACATGTTTCGAGGGTATACTGAACCCTCTTCGTCAGTGAAATGACGATGTAAAACATGTCCCCTTACATTGTCATTTCACTGACAAAGAGGGTTCAGTATACCCTCGAAACATGTCTGGTTTTAATATCTTTTAATAAATTATGTGCAAATCAAACGTAGTTTTTTCAATTTTATAATAACATTATAACTATATAATGACATTATGAACTATCAGTTCCAAAATTTTCCTTTTAATATTTTATAATTTTTCAGTCTTAAATGTCTGATGTCAAATAATTACTTTTCCTAAATTTGTAGCTTAGTTGTATTCTCAAAAAGCTTTCCCCTTTCTTAAATTCTTATAATCCCTTTGATGCTATAAATTTATTTGAAACTCATTAGAAATGTTGTTACAGGAGTTCCACCAGTCAGCCTTTACTGTGGTTGTGACTTTATTAACTGGAGAAGCTCTGGACATTGAATGTGTTTCATCTGTCTCTGGAAAGCAACTTTATCAGGCTGTTGCTGATCATCTGAAACTCAGGGAAAGATATTTATTTGGATTAGCTTATTTGCACGGTGAGTATTAATACTTCTGAACTCAACTTTTCATTCATAGAAAGTTGTAATTGTGAGTATTTTACTTATTAGGAGTTAGGAATTTTTAAGTCTGATTAAGGTTACCTTTTTATTTTCTGATAGTTTTATAAAAATAAAGTGATTTTCATTGGTTAATAGGAAGTAATGCTATCACACTTTATTTACAGGTGATGAACACATATTTATTGAAAAAAAGCAACATATGTTTGATTTGTTACATTCCTCATCAGCTGTTTCCAAAAATGTGATACAAATGCATTTCAGAGTCAAGTTCTATTTAGACGATGTTCACTTAATGAGGTGAATAATTGTTTTAATTTATTTTTAGTTAAACAGTTTTAAAAATTAAGAACAATTAATTAGATATTGTATAGAATTATAGCTGTTGACAGTAACTAAGTGGTTTGTTTTCTTAAAAGTAACTTAAAGCATAGTCATAGGCAAGGATACCTAAATAATCTTGTATATAAATTGATTTAGTTTGATAAAGCTTAATTTGAAAAAAAAAACACGATAAAAATATATTGGATTATAAATTCCCTTTGTATAACAGTTTTTGTGACAATAACTTGTATTTTTCAGAACCCCTCATCTGAGACACCTGTATTATCTTCAACTGCGTAATGACTTCCTGAGTGACAATTTCTATTGTGATTTAAACACTGCTTGGACGTTAGGTGGCTTGGCATTACAAGCAGAATTTGGAAACTATGACGATTCTATGGACCAAAAAGAATACTTCTTACTGGATCATTATTTATCTTTTACTTGCATTAAACAGTTGAACAAATGCGATGTAAAAACCAAACTAAGAGATTATCATATGAAGTTGAAGGGGGTATCTAGAGAGTTGGCCGAGTTAAAGTTTATCCAGGTACTAATTTTAAAATCATGTTAGTTTTATTAAATGGAAATAATGATCAAGTTTAAAAGCTGTTTTTTTCAATCTTGGAAACAAGCCTAAATTGTACTATGTGCAAACCACTTTAAATGCTTTCACAAAGTTAAACTATGTTGAACAATTTTTTTTTCTTAAAATGATAGATAAGGTTTTGCTTAAGATGTCACATGCACTCTAACTTTTCACTACTTGTTGATTCCCATTTTAAAAATTGACGGCATCTTTTGTTACCTAACAGTTTTTAGTTATTGAGTCTTTATAGGGAAACAAATGTTATAAAAAATCCACTATTGCTTTGATGCCTTCTGGAATAGGAATCGACAAATAGCAAAATGTTAAAAGGGGAATCTTAAGTGATGAAGTGGCTATAATAAGGCATAATTTATCAAATTAGATATAAAAAGTAATATTTCCTTTTACACTAATATTACCAGTAAATTATGAGATAGATTTAAATATTGATATTTAGTATTCTTGATCCTTTTTTGTCTAGTAAACAAGTATAAAACTGTATGTTAATTCAAAATAAATTATTTTCTATGAAAAAAAGATAACCCTAAAAAGTTTCCCTTTTGTTAACCTTGGACTCTAGATATTAAAACCATTAGACTATTTTATGAATAATCAATTCACTCATACTTTGAAAAATATATTACGGAAAATTATTAATAAATGATGAGTATTAGTGTGTAAAATGTTCAAAATATAAGATATTGATCATTTGTGTAAATTTCTTCGGTATCATGCTATGAAGGAATTGTATGCATCAAACATTTTAGTTTCTGTTATGCATTTACATCATTTCAATGTGTAATAAAAATGATAAATTCTTTATATTTTTCTTTAGGGGATGATAAAATTGTCTGAATATGGGTACCATTTTCATAAAGTCTTTCAGGTAATTTTTAATATTTTCTTATTGAGAAATTTCACGACTCTTTCAAACGCAGACTTCTCAATATTTCTATCAAATCTTATAAAAAATTGGGGGAATCAGGTTTGAAAGAGTTAATAGATATTAAAATAGGTACAATTTTATTGACTTAGTTTTTTTTAACTTCCAGGATAAGCGTAATTTGTCTTCTGGAGTCTGGTTAGGAATTCATTCAAAAGGTATAGATGTTTTTGAAAAAGTTTCTGGGAAGAAAACTGTTTGTCAATCGTATCCATGGCAAAATATCAAGAGGATATCTTTTTGCAAGAAATATTTTTGCATTGCACCCAGAGCTGAAAGTTATACTGGAAAACATGTGGTTTATCGATTTTACACATCTGTAATAAACAGGTAAACTCCCTAGATTTTAATTCTGTGTAATTTTTCTGTTTATTCCCTAGAAATTTTATTACATTCTGGTCATTTTACAGAAGTCAGTACTTGTTCAACATATCGATGGCTCATCACAAGTTTTTTCTAAAGTTGCGAACTGTTTCAAAAGCTTCAGAAATATTTATTGAAGGTGAGTTTTTAGCTTAACTAATGAAAGTTTTTAAATGTATTTTTTTAAAAAAATTAAAATATTGAGTTGTTTGGATGACATGGTTTATTTCATTCATACTGTGTGTTATTAACCGAATCACAGACCATTTAAACTTTTTGAAGATAGATTATTAAATGCCTTTTATATTTTGTAATAACTAATATTTAAAAATTATACCCAAATCAAGACTCTGTTTTTTCCCTGGGAACATGAAAACATTAGAATTATCATGTTAATTCAAAATGTGTTGATTATCTTAAATAGAAGAGATTATTTACCCTGTGTTTTAGGGTCAAATTTCCAAAAAAATTTCCACCCCCCAGAACCCCATTTACACTTGGAACTTAATGATTCCCAGCACTTTTTTTAATATTATGCTAAATCTTAAAATTAAATACCAAAAAGTAAGTACATAATTTTTTATTTCCTCTTCTAAGCCTTTTGGTCAAATCCCTGGAAATTGATCGCAAACGAGATTTTTTGACACTCCTACATTTTATTTTTAAAAATCCTATATTTTTTAAATGTCACTGCTACCCCTGTACTTGCTATTCTTTAATGATGATTGTGTTGTCTTTTATTATTTGTTTGATTAAATATTTCATCTTTTAGATTTAGATGAGGAGTATTTATATTTTTGTGATAAGTCTGGCTTAGAAAAAGAAGTTGGTTGTGATCTGTATGACACAAAGGGAAAGTTTCAACTAAAATCGAAAACTCTTCGTCATAAAACAAGGTAATTATTTAAAAAATAATTTAAGTACTAGATTTATGTATTCTTTAATTGCAGCTATTTATTTATCAATATTTTCCTTGTATATGAGTAGTAGTTGGCTGATTTCTAAGCTTTTTATATGCTTTTATCTTGTAAAATCTGATATTTTAATAACTATCTATATATATAATACTCTAACGTAATCGGGAAAAAAGCTGTTATTTCTCTTTCCGCCGTTGGCAACGATCAGTTTGTTTACAAAACGCGTGGTTTGTTTTGATTTTGATCCTCCTAAATTTTAACGCCGCTGGCCGATATTTGCTGGTGTTTAGTGTAGACTATAAAATGTTTATATTTTAATGTTTTTAGTTGAAAAAAATGTAAAATTTTATTATACAGTTAATTTACATATTGAGTTTTAAGGTATGTACTGTATATATCCGTGTAGACAAAAGTATGATTTTATGTTCTTACATATTATCCCGTCAACTGTTCTCCCAGTGGCATAGCCAGAAAAAAATTTCGGAAGGAGATATTGGTATATCGGAGGGGGATATGGGGGTAATTCATTAGTTTTCTATGGTCAAAAAGGAAAACTTTTAAGTTTTGAGGAGGGATATATCAATCCCCCACTCTGGCTATGCCCCAGCTTGCCGCTGAATCTGATATTGTTTGTGCTATAGCCGTCCCGCTGAATTTGACAGTCACTGAACGGTTGACGGTATAATACGTAAGTGCCAATTGCACAATGAAAAATTTATTGTAACTTTATAAGCCGAATTAAAATTTCCCTGCCTTCGCAAGCATGAATCACTAAATGCCATAAAAAAAGCCCCTTTTAGCTTATGGTAACTCTATGCTTGGCCTTTTCCGGGGTACGGCAGTGGTGCAATCGCTGTATTAAAGTGTTTACAACAAATACACAACGTCCAACTTTCAAACAAAAAGAAAACCTATTCCGTCTGCCTATTAATTAATGAGTGAGGACCACTACTGAAATGACTTTTAATTCTTAGCAGTATTTCAGTATTTGGGTTGGTTGTTGACTAAATTGTCTACAGGACACTGCAATAAAAAATATGAGTGTTCCTTCCTAATGTGCAGCTCTTTATTTACGGAAAACATATAAATATTGAAGGTAGAGAACCATACACATCAGTAGCAAAGCACAATTTGTAAACACTTGAGTGCGGTAAATAGACTACACCCACGATTGTTTTGCAGAAACAATTCATAGTTATTTAACCACGGATAGCTGTAGGTGGCAGGGCCGTGTTAAGGGGGGGCCAAGGGTGTGCCTGCCCCGGGCGCCGTATTCAGGTATTCAAGAGGGGTGCCAAATTTGTGCCCAAACTTTTTTTTGCAATTTATTATTTTACTATTTTGCAATTTAAAATTATTTTAGCATTGGACTTCGTAGATTATTCAATACTTTCGAACGGAACCACGATGAGCGTGTTCAGGGGGGCGCCAAATTTGTGCCCGAACAGTTTTTGGCAATCAAAATTATTTTTGTATTGGAAAGGGGGTGCCTAAAAAGTCATCCGCCCGGATGTGATTTTAACACAACACGGCCCTGGTAGGTGATATTTTCACAGCGACGGTCTTTTGAGTCAAAAAACTTTGAACTTGAAAAAACTTTGCACATAATAGTCAAACCCAATTTTTGTGTTGCACAAATGTTGTGACCATTATTAGTGAATACAGTCAAACCTGTTTTTTTTTTCGAGGAATAGGGACCGCACAAAAAAATCGCATAAAAAATTCTCACCAAACTTCGTGAGTAGCTACAAAAAATTGTTTTCGCAGCACATTTAAAAAATCCTTTTGGTACATTCGTATTAGCTCGTCCATTCGCCAACAGGGGCGATAAGTCGCCAAGTCTGGTAAACCCCGCAACACTACCGTTGATTCTGGTAACCCTGGAAAACGTAGCGAAATCGCGCTAGTTCCGATCACTGGCGCATGCGCGCGCAATTAAATCGGTAAGCCCATGGGTGAAATAATGTGTGCGCACCCGCTGGCGCACCGCGCAGGTTGTTTTGAACGTAAATTCAACAGTGTTTACAAGGTAAGAACGAAGACTGCATCTGAAAGGTAGGAGTCTAAATGCTTTCGTGTCGCTCCACGGTGAACTTTGTTGCGCCATTTTGCCGAGCCCCAGAGTCTTTCAATGTTTTGCGTATGCACGCCGGTGGTAGAATCGACAAAAGATCGCCGGCGGTAGGATCGACCATTTTGCAAGTAAGTTAGTGCTAAAAAAGTTATTTTTATGCTCTTAACGAGTGATATCCGTAGTTTTGGTTCATCCAAGAATACTGATTCCCATTTTTCTGAATCCTTACTGTGTCTGATTACCCCCACAACGAGTTTGGTTATAGATAGGGCAGGGGGGGTTTGGGGGGGGCGGCAGCCCCCCCCAACCACATGAAACTTTTATTTTTTATTTTCTGATGTTATAAAGATGTTTCTGATGTTAAAAAATGTGTTTTTCGGCGATTCTGATGAAATCCCGTATTTTGGCGCGTTTTGGCGAAATTTGGCGAAGTTGGCGAAAACGATGGACGGGCTAATACGAAAGTACCATCCTTTTTTTATGCGGTGAATAAGGACCGCATAAAAAAAGTTTCACGTAGGACCGTAGCGAAAATCCCTCAGCATAGCTGAATTGAAAAGCTCTTTATGTTCGGACCGTAATGCAATCCCCACCCTACAGCTGAATTGAGAAACCGTTTCTATACCTACCGTAGACTTTTTTTTCACTTACCATGTAGTTGGCGACGACTGTTGTTTCATGAGACCCATGTATGTCTCGGTAGCCAGATACTATGCAAGATTTTTTTCTAATTTGAAATTTTCATACATCGCACAAATAAAAAATCACACAAAAACAGGTTTGAGTGTACTGACAATAACAGGGTAGAAAGCCATTCACATAAGTGACAAAGCACAAGTTGGAAACATGAGGGAGTGGGGAAAAAGTAACACGGTATACTTATAAGGGTGTTAAAGTAATAGTTTTTAGTCGAGTTATCCAGTTATAAGAAATTATGCAACATTCATATACATGGTGTTTTGAG
The DNA here is from genome assembly GCA_024610705.1 of Tetragnatha versicolor. NCBI lineage: Eukaryota > Metazoa > Arthropoda > Arachnida > Araneae > Tetragnathidae > Tetragnatha > Tetragnatha versicolor. Next base: position 20,335,421 of record JANDEH010000011.1, on the reverse strand, counting down.
TGTTTTACTTGCTCATTCTTCACAGAAAGGGGCACAAATTTTCTTACTATTAGCAACGTGTGAAAAATTTTAATTTTTAGGATTTAATCATTTACCATATTATTTGTTTGGTGCTATATGCTCTTATTTGGGCCTTGCACTAAAGATTCACATGGTAATTCCTCTCATGGAAATTGGTTCAAATTCGCTTACTCATAGCAATGTGTGAAAAAAGTTTGATTTTTAGGATTTAATCATTTACCATATTATTTATGCTGTGCTATGCTCTTATTTGAGCCCTTTGCTGTGAAAAATTGAACCCATTCACTACGCAATTCAGAGTTGTATTTGCGAAACCATTAAAGATGTGCTAGACTAACGAAGTTAGTGACCGCTTAGCGAGCAAAGCGAGCCTGGATCGCGAAGCGATCCAATGCGAACTGCGAAGCAGTTCGCGCGGGGGTTGGCGAGCGATAGCGAGCAGGGGGCGGCAGCCCCCTAGTTTTTATAAACCATGATATTAAAAAAAATCATGTTTTTTGAAGTAACCTTTAAAATAGTGATTTTTACCATATTTTAGGCACTGTGTTTTACTGTGTTGTAATTTCATTACCTTTTGCAGTTCCCAAAATGATCTCGAGTTTCTGAATGAACCTTACACAGCCGAAGTCTCCAAACCTAAGAGGTTGTTTAAATTTAAAGTCAAGCCCGGTAGCTTAAACAGTTCCAAAGAAAAGGGGACCCCTGTTCTAATTACTAGATCATCCTCGGTTCCTAACCCCATGAAGAAAAGTAAGTAGTATTTATGTCATTTATTACGATATTTTTTCAGAATAAGAGTTGGCTGCCGTATTCATTGATGCTAAATTTCAGAATACTGTTTGGAATTTACGGTGTATCCATATGTTCAGGTATTTTTATGAAGTTTGGATAAAATTGGAGAGATTAGCTGTTCAAGAATTTTTAGCCTTTGTTTTAACCAACTGTTACTCATCCAGGTTATTTTCTTTTAAATTTTTAAAATAGTCTGAAATGTGAAATAATTTTTAGTTCCAAAATTTTGATAAAAATATAGGGGAAGGTGGTGTACCTTGGTTCTATATTATTTTAGCTTAACTTTCAGTGATATGGCAAAACTACACATGTAGTTTGCATCTTTACTACCAGAACTCTCTCTTTCTAGCTATATTACTTTTAGCAAAACCAGCATTTTCAGATAATTATATTGAAAACTGATTTATCTCACCCATCAAAGGTAATTTTTATAAGTTTGTTATTTTGCGTTATAGTTCAAAATATAGTGATTGTGTTTTAGAGTGAATTTTATATCTTCAAGTGCAACAATGTGCCTAGAATTGGGCTAGGTTTAAACTTATCATGTTGAATAGAGATTGTACAGTAAATGATAAAGTAGTGTACCTTGGTTAGTAAATATTAATAAGAGGTTAAGTAAAACTGCAAATCCTATAGTGTTAATTCAAAAAACTTCAAGGATTTTGATATTTTGATTTATCACTGCTATTAAATTTACTTTGTAAGCTGAAGGAAAGTGAAAATTTTTACCAAGATGGTTCAAATGAACTCTCATAGTTTGTCCACCCACATCTTATTCAGAAGTTATTGAACCTCTACTTTTAACCAATTCATTTATATTAGATCTCTTTTAATAAAAAATCTAGAATCAATTTTATGGCAGCAACAAAATATTTATATTATAAAGTGTTTTATTTATTTGTTGTATGCTTGAAGTCATTCTAAATAAATATCACATGGTGATAAATTTTTTCTTATAGTATATCTTGACCCATTTGTATTTCTGAAATAAGGACCAACCCTGTGAATTCTTATTGTTCTTGTTGGCTTTCTAAAGACATTTTCTAACTCTGATGGAGCTACTTAGTCTTCTTCTTCCCTTTAATTTTTAGTCTCAAGTTGGAGAGGAAGCGTGTTAATGAATGATTTATAATTATAAGATTTCTTTACGGAATGAGAGTATGGCTTGAGTTTTCTTCCTTGCGAGATGGAATTTTTTAAATCGTCTAATTCCTTGTCATTGAACTTTTCTTTGGGTGAATAGATATTGATTATAGTTAATTTTTATTCTTTATGTAGACATTAACTGCTTGTATTTCATTCTCTGTACGTGGTAGGTGGGAGAGGTCGATTACGCTTGACACTATTTCATTTTTTATAGCTATGATAATTACACCGCCTTGAGAGTCTTCTCTATCTTGATGATATATTAATTTATTTTTGAATTTTAGTGAGTCCTTGTTTTTTAAAAAGATTTCTTGCTAGGCAATAATGTCTGAATCACTAAAGAAATTACCTTTAATCCGATGTTGTTTGTTTTTTATTCCTCTGGAATTCTAATAAATAGGTTTAATGTTCTACTGGTCATTATAAACTTAAAAAATAAGGTATTTAACTTGGACTAGTGATTTGCCATTGAGAAATTAATAAGAGGATAATTTAGAGAAATCATATTACTTTTAGGCTTACAATCAGAAAAGTAATTTGAAATTTTTGTACTGGAAAACAACTATTTTGTTTTCCAATTTAAAACTCTGGTCATTGATTTGTTTTGTTTGATTGATTTTTTCCTGATGATGCTGGTTAGATGATGAGCTAACAATTCTTCGTTTGTTAAATTAGCTAGGATTGTTTGTGGTTCATTATTGAAATTGGAATCTATTCTTGTTTTTTTGCTTTTGGGTGATTCTTTTTCTTTTTCTGATTAGTGTTGATTTGTTTACCTAATTCACAGATTGTTTGTTTTGTCTGATTTGCGTTGATCTGTTTTCCTAATTCACCGATTGTTTCTTTGACGAAAGTTATCATTAGCGTTTTGAATTCTTTTAGTATGTTGAGAAAAAATGAAGTTCTTGTTTTTTTCAACATTTCCATGACTATTTTTTCCGACTCAGTGTTATCCCTGTACCCTGGTTCTTTTTATGGGTTCTTTTGGAGTAATTTTTATCTGATTTCCTTGATTTGCAATTTTAGCGTATGTTGTAGATTTTGATGCTTCTCTGATTCTTCTTCTAGCTTCTCTGTAGGTTAGGCCATTTAATGCTTTGAATTTTAGTAATTCTGCTTCTTTTTTGTAAGCTATGCATTCTTGAATTGTTGCATAATATCCTGATGTGGATCATGTGCCATAAAACACCAACCAACCAACCTGACTTGTTGCAAAGTGATTATTTTTGCATGTTAGACAATTTAGTTCATTTTTACATTGATTTTAGAGAGGATTTTTCCCGCATTGGGCATATCTTTGTACGCTTTTGCAATACTTAGTTGGGTGGTTGTATTGAAAGCATTTTTGGCATTGCCTTGGACGATTTATTAATATCTTTACCTTATGCCTGGTCAACCATATTTTGATGTATTCGGAATGATACGACCAAATATGGTGACGAGATCTGTTTCACTCGGGAATTGATGGTTGTTAATTTTTTTGTAAATCTTCTTATGATATGTATTTTCAGCATATTTTTTAACCTACTCCAGATCTAGGCTTTTTCTGCCATTAGTCTATCACGGGCAGCCCAATACAGTTCAGAGACACACACAAAGTTACAATGATTTCTAGCAGCATTAACATCTTCCACATCGAGAAGTCCAGTACACAAGTGCGTCCCCACTCATGTCAACCGTCATACAAAGTGGGCAAGGTGGAGAGTCCGCCGAGGCTTCCTAAGGTAGTCATGACCAGTCCTAACTCTAAAGTTTGTGACCCCGACTGGCCTAGGTGGGTCGCGAGCGATGGGATTTTCTATTATAGTACCCCAAATCTTCCCCTTCGTAGCATTTCTAATAGTTTCAGAATGGTGGGTCTTAAACCTTGCATTAATGATTCTCTTAGCACTGCGGAAGCAGACAGGAAGGTCTGGCTGGGGAAGGTCTGATCCAGCCTTGGCCAGAGTGTCTGCCGATTCATAACCCACGATTCCACAGTGACTTGGTATCCACTGCAGTGGCGAATCCAGGATTTTTGTCTGGGGGGGCTGAGTTTCACAAATAACTTAATTTTTATTACGGGCTGTTCAAATATTAATGTAACTGAAAGGGAGAGGGGGTCTCCAGTGCCGTAGCCAGATTTTTTTTTTGGGGGTTACTCAACATCTTTTCTGAGGCCTAATCTTAGGAATACTAAGTTTAAGGTGAGATGACTTTGTAAGGTTTTAATTTTGGTGCACTAAGTTTCAAAATTGTGTAAAAATGTCAACTCTAAAAAGGGGGGTCTGGGGGTCCTCCCCCCAAAAATTTTTTGAAAATTTGCACCTCAAAATAGTGTTTTAGCTCATTTTGAAGCCTTTTAGATTCCACCCAAAGAGCACCACTCATTGTAAGCGGCAGAATTTTCAAAGAAAAAAGTTTATAGTATTATGAATTGGAAAATTTCTAGGGGGTTTAGGGGTTCCTATTCTAGAAAATTTTTTGAATTTTGCCCCTAAAGTGGCATTTTAACTCATGTTGAGACACTTTAGGTTACATCAAAGAGGATAACTTCTTGAAAATCCCTATAGTTTCAAGAAAAAACCGTACTTATTAGATTCCAAATTTCGAGGGGGTTTGGGGGTCTTCCCCCAGAAAATTTTTGGAATTTTTACCCTTAAAAGTAGGGTTCTGAGTCATTTTGAGACCCTTTGGGTAAAAAACCGAATGTCCGCAATGTGTGAAATTTATTTTTTGGCTTCATTGCTATTACCAAAACTTGAATGTCTTATTCCTGGGGGGGGCTGCAGCCCCACAGCCCCCCTACTGGATTCGCCACTGATCCACTGCAATTTGACATTGCGTCCACTTTCAATTAGAGTTGATCACTAATTGGCAATCAAGAACTGAACTGTTCTCCGAAAGAGTGGTTGAGAAAACTCCTTAATAGTGGCCTGTGAGTCAATGAGAATCACAATGCTCTGTTCCTCTCTTTCCCCCACTTCCGTCAATGCCAAATGCACAGCAGCTAGTGTAGTTAGCACCAACGGCCCTACTAAGACTAAAGCATTTGGAGTAGACACCAGCACCAGCATTACGATTAGCCTCGGTAGCAAAGCATCAGTGTAAACGTGCAACCAGTGTGTGTCAGGAAATCTTAAGACAAGTCAGTAGGCATTTGCGGAGATCTCTCGAGATTTTAGCTGAAGGTCGGTAATTGCTCACTTTAGCGTAGATTAAAAGCGTCTGCTATTTCATTCCCTGAAGTAAGCAGCTTGTCCGCAGTCCTAACGGGATCGTTTCTTCTTTTCTCCCTTTGATTATTGAGCCTGGACAAGAAGTGGTGAGCTCTTAGTGCATTTTTCCGAAAGTCCAGACCCTCCACAAAACCACGAAAAGCTCCACGCTTTGTTTCACTAATAGCTTTCCGCAAACAAGCCTGCCGCTTGCGAAGTCATTCATTAGGCTGGTAGATTCTTCCCTATCTCTAGCTTCATCTCTGTTCTTTAAGAGACTGCAATTCTTTATTCCAAAAAGGTATGAACTTTTTCATTTGCCCTTTCGGAATGCACTCCAATGCACAGATCTTAATGATATGAGTAAAATTTCCAATGGCGCTGTCAGCGTTGCCTGATACTAAAGAGTCATTCATCATCATCAGGCAATCGGTCAACTTCCGGTACCTGGTCCAATTCGCTTTCTTTAGGTTCCAATGAGGGAAACGGGGATCTCTAGTTGCCAGGAGCGCCGTCCCTATTCTCTACAAATTCAACAGGAGCTGAGTCAATAGAATTTTCAACAATGCATCCAACAGGGTCGATAGCATCATATCCCCATCTCCGGGAGTGAGCGTTAAAATCTCCATAGAGCAGAGGTTCTCAAACTGTGTGCCGCGGCACCCTGGGGTGCCGCGAGGGTATGCCAGGGGTGCCGCGACAATAAACAAGAAAAGTTGGAAAAAATTACGAAATTTTAAATATGGAACTAATCGTCTTAACTGTTTATGGGGGTGAAAACAGTGAATATTATCCAACTTTTTCACTCTTTTTTTTCCTTTCATTCTTGCGTTAGTAGAATGCCATATATCTTTTTTATAACTTACACACAAAAGAAACGATCAAAAACACTGGTTTTCACAGAAAAAGGGACAAATACATTTTTATTTTATTTTTCATTTGGTGAAACTGCAGCTGTACAGAAGTAACAAAAAATTTGTTGGAAATGAAAAAGAGTACGGAAAGGCGTAAATGGGGACCGAGAGTACCCTGTCCCACCGAAACTCCCAACTTGCAACTTGGTCTACCAAAACAAGTTAAAACCCCCTGATTTTTAGCATCAATTTCTGGGGGAGAACCCACCAAACCCCCTTTAGTATTCAAAACTTTATTATTCAAAACTTTATTATTCAAAACTTTTATTAGTTCATCAAAATCCTATACCTAAAAATATATACCCGAAATTCGGAGCAGGTGTACACCAAAACCAAGGAGATCCCTGTTTTTAGGATTAAATTTCAAAAAACTTTTAGGAGACGACCTCCACATCCCCTTTTTTACTTGGAACTTTATTATGGAACTTTTTTTATATTATATTAAGTTCATCAAAATGCAAATTCTGCCAAAAATGTAAATTAAAGTTTTGGAAAAGGTGTGCTAAAACTACTTAAAAACCAACTTTCCAAAAATTTTCTGGGGGAGGACCCCCAGACCCCCCTTTAATACTTTGAGCTTTATTACAACCTTTCTTATAAAAAAATTCTTTTAAAACACAAATTAATTCTACATAAAAAAATGAAAGAAACTACATTGGACCTATTTAATATACATGGCAGGGTTGAGGGCTAATTTTGGGCCCCTCTTGAAATAAATTTCATAATACACTGCTGGAGACTTCTTATGTGGACACCTTTTTTCCAAAAAATTTTAACCTTTTTTTGAGGGGGGGTGCCCCGAATTTTTTTTAGCTTGCTAGGGGTGCCGCGGCTGAAAAAGTTTGAGAACCCCTGCCATAGAGTATCGAGTGACGGCTCCACCCATCCAGCAAGCAGTCCAAGTTAGTCGGTTATTTGGGGGGTTATACAAGAAGAGGACATGGTGGTGGAGGCCTCCTCTCCAAGCATTGATTTCCACCACTTCCAGTTTATCAGAGTTTATAGTGTGCCTAACAGTGATCTTTGCGATAAAAGAGTCACATACACTAAATTTCCAGAGGCAATCTGTCGGGCCCACTGCATACAGAAGGTCTGATATCCATTTATGCGATAAAAGTCCAAATTTTCGGTAGAAGCGTTTTGAGTTAGAGATACGTAAGTGGGGATGTTGAGGATGAATCTGGTAGTGTTGCTTTCTGATTGAATTGTCGTGTTTACTTGTTTTGATACGATGGATTTTACTGTTGCTAATTCCAAGGCGGTCTTCTTGTTCGAGGTGATTACTAGGATTTTGCCATTATTTGTGTGTAGTATCTCTTGAACATTTTTCAAGTTAATTATCTTTTTGCTGTAATTATCTTTAATGGGCTTGGGATTGTTTTGGGGGGATTTTTTCGTTAGTTGGGCTGGAGATGATAAAGTTTTGGGTGCCATTTTGATCTCCTAATTCTATTTGTTCTTCTAGATCAGGGGTTCCCAAACTTTTTATGTCGCGGAGCCCTTTTCAAGAGACAAATTCTTCGCGGAGCCCTTTTCCGAAATAAATTTTTCAAGGTATAAAAAGCAAATTACGTAAAACCCATTGCTTCTAGAAATAAAAGCATAAATGCAGTAGTGTATATAGAAATTTATTTCGGTAGGGGTCCAAAATAATTCCTCAGCCCCTCCCATGCATATTAAACAGGTAAAAACATTTTTAGGTATAATTTGCATCTAAGATAATTTATTTCTAAGAAAAATTGTGAAGAATTAAGATCCAAGTACAATAGAAGGGTCTGGGGGTCCTTTCTCCCCAGAAGATTTTGTGAGATGTGACCCTTAAAAACAGTTTTTTTAACCTCGTTTTAGGTAAATCATTGCCCAAATTTTGAACATTCATTTTTAGGTAGGATTTTAATTTTAAAGAACTTATCATAAAAGTTAACAATATTAAAGTTTCAAGTACAATAGGGGGTTATGGGGGTCCTCCCCAAGAAGAATTTCGGAAATTTTACCTTAAATAACATGGTTTTAACTTGTTTTGTTATAAGTAGTCCTAATTTCCGAGGGGGAGACAGGCCCCCTCGCCCGTCCTATTTTACACCCCGGGATATATGGAATATTTTGTTAACCAATTATATTTTATCTGGATACTATGTAAATCTTTGTTTTAATTTTTGAATAATAAAACTATCACTTTTTAATAATCATCATGCCCGAGATGCATGAACATAGGATTCATACAGAAATCTGTAAATTTTGTTTTCCTGAAAGTTACTTCTTTTGAAATCGAGAGCTGTTTTGGGGGGCTACTAGATCATACGTCAGAGGTACATATCGAAATTTATTTACACAAGGGCCCAAAATCATTCCTTATCCCCTCCCATGCCATAGGATCAATGTAGCTTTTTATACATTTTTTGGCAGAATGTGCATCTTTAAGAACTATATAAGCTCACTTTATTGGAGGCTACACACCAAATCCACTTAAATTTAAGGGTGATTTTAGAGCTCTTAAAACTTGGGTAGGAAGAAGCAAAAGTAATTTCTTAACAAGAAACACCTAGCAGAAAGTTATTTACATAACATTTCAGAGCACCGCAAATTAGAAATTATCAACGTATTTATTTCAAATTTCTTTGCGGAGCCCCTGGAAATGCTTGGCGGAGCCCTAAGGGCTCCGCGGAGCACAGTTTGAGAACCGCTGTTCTAGATTGTAATTATTAGTTAAAAAATTCAAATTACTTGATTACTACTTTTTACTTCAAAACCAGATTCCTCTGCTAATCCCTGTCTTTATGATTTTCTCAATTTTGGTCCTTTTACTGAGTCAATTTTGACTTTTTATAAGGTGAATCTTGACGCGCGATCACCCGTAAAGTTTGCTTTCTTTCGATATGAAAGTTAATCCATCCACAGTGAATGGATGATCTTCTGATTTTAGGAGATCGTCTCTCCTGTTTCTAGAAGAGTTGTTGCTTCAGTTAAAAAAAGGTTTTGCTTGCCATGAAATCAGTCTATAAACTAAACAACTGTTCTTATCCCTTTGTGTCAGTTTCTACCATTGTCGTTTCGTTAATTGGGTAAGCGTAAATGGGGCTTTAAAAACCAGGTTGAAGTGAAAGGAAGAACCGAATAAGAATAAACGCATCACTGGTGCTTGGGATGTTGGAAAAAAATACTCGTTGAAGGTGTAAATGGGAGTTGGAACTAGTTGCTTTTAAATACGACCACGCAGGTGATATTTCTTTAAGAGGAGAGATTTAATAGGTAATTTCAAGAATTCAGTTGCTATTATGAGTTTACTGACATGGCGCATTTTGTTCTCATGGTCTGCTGTTAATAGTGTCATGTCCATGTGGTTCTTGGTGACTGTTTCATAATTTAATTTCCCTGAAATTAAGACTTACGTGGATTTAAGTTTTTAATACAGATTTATGATGTTCTTTGATGACTAATAGAAACCAACCATCATTTTCTGATGCAGAGTCCAAAACTGAGCTCTCTTCTAAAGATTATGAGGCAAATGGGTCCTCCAGAAATACATGAATGTTCCTAAATTCCCCCATCTTCGATTTTCAGACTTATTTTTTTCTAATTGACAATTTCTCATTTATAATTCTGCAAACTGGAATTTTCGGTAAACTTGGCTTTTTTTGGACCTTTTAAGTTTATCTCTTAGGGAATTTTGTTCTGGCTACTTTCCCAGCTGTAGCTTTGAATGCTTGCCGAACATTTCACTCAGATAGTCATTATACGTTATAGTAAAAACAGTACTTGCAAGTACATTATGGTAAAAAGTACCTCTTAAAAGGTTCGTCATTATATGCGCGCACTTTTGGCCATAGTCATTGATTGATGCTCTCGTTAACATTGTACAATAGAATCCGGAAATAGCCCCGGAGTTCGGAAAATTGATTGTAGAAGATGCTATAAAAATCTTTTTGCGAAGCGGTCAAAGCGCTGGCAAAGAATCGACTTCAGAAATAATAAACCCTTTCAGTGCCCTTTCTTCTGATCGTAAGGAATGACTCGTCTTTTGTTCCTTGTAATGGCAGATGGGGTAAAAACAGTGCAGCAGATGGACCAGGATGATAAGATCTCATTCAAGAGACTCGTTCTGATCGTGCGTTGCTTTTCTTGGCCCTGTTCGATGTGTGTTCGGTCGTGCGATGTTTTTTCCCCGAATGGAACACTCGCATGTTCAGTTTGTTCATTGTGTTGTGGACTTCATTCTCTTGGTTAGCGCGTGATCCCTTGAAAACCCTTCTAGTTACAGAGCAAATGTTGTGAATGGAGCTTATCTGACTATATTGGAAGCAGCTATTATAACAGATGGATGTTTGTAAGCTGAGGGGGTCTCAGTCACTCACAAATTGCGTCTGATGTTTAGGGAAATAAGAGGGTACTGTATATGCTAAAAAAAAGGAGAAGTTGGAATTTATTGACATTTAGAAATCTGTTTCACTGATGTTTCAACGACATTTTTTCAAGCCATGTAATTATAAGTGTGACCTAGTTAAAGAGAAGGGGGATATTTCAAAATTGACTCTCTGTGACTTGGGGAGGAAAGGATACATTACGATTGTGCATAGTAATGTACTTTAATGTATGTAATGCACCGATTGTAATGTGTAAACAGCTGAATATTAAGTGTATATAGTTTGTAAATGGACCTTTTTAGTTATATATTGGACTTACGCTATTATATGGTTGGTAAGTGAAATAAATTACGATATAATTGCAGTTTAAAATAGGTAATGTAGTCTTGGAAGAGTTGAATCCCGTTATCTTAATGGAGCTATATTAGTAATGTTGTAATCTATCACTATTTTAATACTATCATCACTATAAAGACATAAAAATGCCTTTGTATTCTTCACATATGTTTCTGCCATTGCTACCTGAACATACTCGGGTAAATAAAGTGAGGTGTTTTTTGTCGTACTTAATATCAAGTGGGATAGATGAGTTCTTTTGTCTGTTGGTTGAAACAGAACACATATCTGTCGTAAGTTACAGCTCGTTTTATAATTGGAAGAACACATTTAATAACTTTTTTATAAGCTAGCATTACTGGTGTTTTTAAATATAATTTTTTGAGCCTCAAAGTTTTTTTAGTTTAAATGTGTGATATTTCTATGAAACTGCTGAATCTACGTTGAATAATCCCTCAGCACACCTATTGATAGCAACTCTTTACATGTAACGAGTTTTTGCCTCTTGAAGGCGTTGGCTTTTCATTGTTTAAACTCTCCCGGGAAAAATTAATTGACCACTTCTCTCCCACCAACCATCGAAAAATTGGAACGGCATTTCCCCTCCCTCCGAACCTTGGAATAATTCCACACTGCGATTCTGGTTCAGCAAACGATAATTAACTCGGAAGCCATCGCCGATTCAAGTTGACGTCACGAACAAAATATCAGTCCGATTCGTCCAGGCGTTTTTTTGCGTGAGGGTGGCTGGAAAAATCTCGACAGGTGAAAGTCGTCCTTGGACCCTCCCCCTCTACCTGTCGCGTGTTCGATTCGAATCTTTTCTCTTTCCGCGTGTTATCGCGACGCATTCCGGACGGTTTTTCTCCGCCGGCGCTGGCGGATTATTTCATGCTTGACTTCGCCTCCTTTCCTGTGTGTCTTTTTCTCTTCTTATTTTTCTGGATGAGGAGATAGATGGATGGATGTAGTGGCCAGTAGGTGGATTAGTGCGCTTTGAGTTTGTCTGCTTTTGCCCGTCATGCTGAAGTTCTGCCATGGGTACAATAATAACGGCCATCGGGAGGTTGGAGGTGAGTTGTATGTTTATTTTTGGTTGGTGGCGGAAGGGTTCACCTTTTTTTATTGTTTTGTGTGAATTTATTGGTTGAAGGATAAGCAAGGAAGTCTAATGGCATACCTTTATTGATGATGATGCTATTTTGTTAGCATGAATTTAAATTCTATTTAAGAAGTTATTTTTATTAATTTCACAACATTGTAAATTTTACTGTTTTCCGTAAATTCTATTTTATGTAGCTTTAAAAAAATTTAGCTTTAATTTAACTGTATCTTTTATTTCTTCATTTTGACTTACGAGTAACGATTACGGAAATTAATTATCTTAAACATGTTTTATTAGCTCAAAACTAAAAGTATTTTATACTCATGATGGTTTTTTTCATCTTTATTTTCATTGCTTTACGCGGATTTTATGTTCCAAGGAATAATTTTACTGGCTATTGATTTAAATTAAGATAAAGTATTTTGTGGGTGAAAAAAATTTTGTTCTTTTGTTTTTATATGAATTTATTCGTTAATAATGAACGGGGAATCTGATGCATAATGAAATTCTGTTAAGATTTCAAATACACCTGTAGTTATTTTTATACTTTTTAAAAATTTTATCAAGATTTTCTTGAATCTTTTAAAGTAAAAAGATATGGAACGATTTCGGAAATTTGATCTTAAAAACGGCGCAATCGAAGTATCTAATCGTGCGTATGTGTCATAATCCAAATTCTTGTCTTGCTCTTCTGGTCAACTCACCTGTTTGCCATGAGAGTTCCATTTCTCTGACGTAACCTGTCGTTTCAGTCATACATTCACACGTTTTCTATCCAATGCATGCGTTCAGTAAGCAAAATAGTTGCTTTTCACGTTTTTCAAAATAGTTCGCGGTGTGGTGTGGTTAATAAATCTATTGCACACAAACATTTATTCCAAAGTTAACCTGACCATATTTTCTTCCCTTAAAATATGAAATTATTTTTATGATTTTAATTTCTGTGTTTTTAAAACTCAATTGTGAGTGTCTAAAAATGTTGGATCAACGAAAATATATTTAAAAATATAAAGTTTTAAAGGTCCTTTTGGAAAACTATTTTACTGAACATAAAAATATTTAAAAATTTCTTCTATTGAATCTTTTCATTAAATAATTTTTATTTGTTAAATTTGTTTTTTACTGAAATACATAATACGTGCGTCTTTCACCATCTTTCGTCACTTCTCTATGTAATTTTACATAGCTTTTGTGCCTACATTTTTATTCCTAGAAGATAATGCGTAATATCTTATCTTCTGTTTTTTCCTTGTTATTTACTTTGTTTGAAACGGTTTTGAAATATCATTTAATCCCATCTTTTGTCGAGATTCTTTATAACTACCTTTCATGTCGAAACGCTCCTTTAAATTATATTTTCTTTTAAGTTTTTGTTATAGGGTTACCTAACCCTAGGGGGGCATGTTTCTGACAGTTAAACAATAAAGAATTTCTTGGAATAAAAAAAGTCATTTGGAAAGGTTATTTATTTCATAGACGAGAGACAATTATACTTTTTCTCGTTGTTATTTTTAAAACTAAGAGGAATAGGAAAATAATTCCCTCCATATTAAAACAATAACAATTTAATCAATTTTAATATTTAATTTCTTCATAATGTAGAATTGGCCCATTTATATGTATTTCCTAGAATGGAGGTGAGTTTTCTCTAAACACCGTCTACTTTTAAAAATTCAGCATTATATACCGCAGTGAAGGATTTTTCAGTTCTGCTCATTAAAGCAATAATTTCCCAGTTTTCTCCCAAGTAGTTATCTTGACGGAGGTCGATATGCCTTAAGAAAAAAATTCCTAAATTCCTCGTTATCTACAGTTAAAAGTTGTTTCAGTTATATACAGTTAAATCTTTTCACTTGAAAATACACGTTGTAGAATGCTTGCTGTAATGTCTAGATGAGAATGACCCAAATCTACATCTATGCGGTTGAAGCAGTTGAAAAACACAGGGATGCCCGATTTTCGTGGCAAAAAAAAAGAAATTTAGAAGCAAATATTATAACTCACCATACTCGTCTCCCCAATTTGCGTGATTCCTATGTAAATTTCCAGATCCAGACTGCTCGCTGAATTTAATTTGGGACACATTTTTTCCATAGATGAAATAACTAACTCCTGATTGATGACTTTGATTCACGCATTCTATCTTGATCAACGTCAGGTGCCCCCTTCCTCGGTTGGAGAATCGGGATATTTTTTTATATGGTATTTATGTCGGTGACTCAATGACCCTTGTCGCTTATCCAAGCTGTCGGGTCTTCATACCTTCACGCGAACACGTTCAAGCGTTCGTGTATCTTTTTTGCTTTATTTGAAAGCTGCGTTAATTCATTTAAGGGGTTTCATCGAGGTTATATAAGTTTGTTCTGTTTGGGGTCACTAGGAATTAATGATCATTGTTTTTGTATGAAAGCATTATAGGTACAGTTTTTTTTCGTTTATTATCTTCGGAAGGGGGGAATACCTTTCCTTCAAAGTGAAAGTGTAAGTTGTCTTTTCGCTCTTCACTCCTCCGTTTTCGATGTAAATGCTCATTACTGTTTCACTTTCACTGTTCATGTAAATCACGCCTGTGATTCGCGAAGTACAGAGTGAAACGCCCATTCACTTTTTTCACTTTGGATGATTCCTCCAAAATGAAGATCAACAGTGAAAAGTCTAAAAGAGCCTTATAAACCCTTGGAAGAACCTTATGATCGATTCACAGAAGTGAATCCCTCAGAATGAACAGCAAAAGGGAAACAGTGTAAATGAGTACAGCTTCTTTTCTCTTCATTTTAACTTCTCGGGAAGTATTTTGTATTCAAAGGTTTTTCTGCTCAGAAAATGTCCGGATTCATTTTTTTGGTAAACGGTTGACACAAAGATCGTAGTTCACAGTGGGAATTTTGTCTTCCATTGGAGTATGAAAAACTCTCCAAAAGGAGTTTGAATTTAAACTCAAAATTTCCACTTAAAATTTTAACCAAGAACCATTGTTTATTCAACCCATTTCTACGATAAACTACAACATTCAATATAGGAATTCAATTCAAACAATAAAGGAAGCCAAATTTTAAATGCTAAGAAATGAAGTAAAAATGTAACTATAACATCCTTAGTAATCGAATTTCCGAGATCTCCCCCCCTCACGGAATAAAAATTCCAAGATACCTCAAGAGGTACCTCAAACGTCTTAAGATGATTAGATGTAGACATCTTGGTTCCCCGTCGCTTCTTTATCGTTTGCCCATTGGGATTCTGGAGATGAAACTTCCTGATCCACATTCTCGCTGTCATTAAGGAATGTGCCTCTTGACCTGCAGGGGTTGCCCGATGTCACTAGGTTAGCTTTTTTCCCTTTCTCTTTGGCCAGAAGAATTCTCCTGTCTGTCTTTTCCCCTTCGAGAGTTTGAAACAGGGTATGTTAGAAATGATATTAGTGGACCTGTCAATATCTGATGAATACTCCCGATGATATTTTCTGATAGATAGAAAATCTGCCTGTGAATACTTATTCTATCTTGTGAAGGATATTTCTTTTTGAGCGTAGATTTCTTGAAGTAGTAAGTAGCAATCGTATAATAATTTTCAGTAACAAAAATACTACATGCAAATGATTATTTAGGTCAAATGTTTTTTAGCAGTTGATGTAATTCCTAAAGTAAAGTAAAATTTCATACTTCGTAATAGAGTTGTAATTTAAAACCCTTTCAGACCTAGCCGCCCCAATTTCCCATAGGATCCAATGGTAATCTTGGGTGCCTTAGGTATGTATGAAAGGGTTAAAATGAAATTTATGGCAGTTAAATGATCAGAAGGAACTTAAGTATGTGCATATGAACTTAAGTAATACATACAAAAGATATAATCCTTTGAGGATAATAGCTTACGTTTTGAGGTGTTCATATTAGCTAACTTGAACATGTCTTGATAAGATGCTGATTTTTGTTTAGACTTAATATTGCCTTGAGATGTACAAAGATTGGTTAGTGGTTAGGGATTGAAAGTTACTCTTGTGAATCTGAACTACAGTAGAGCCCCGATTATCCGCGCAATTGGGTGGCAAGGGTACCGCGGATAGCGAAAATCGCGGATGACCCGAAAAAATACTAAAAATGATGTGAAAACACGAAAAATATATTTCAGCATAAAAACATGTTTTATTGTACTTAAACATGATATGTAAAACTTTTAAAATAGGTGCAGTACAGCAGAAACCTTTGCTCTACATCTAAAATGTCTCTAATCTCATCTAAAATTTGCTCTCATCATTAAAAACTGTTTTTCCTGGCACTCGCGGATAATCCGCACCGCGGATCATCCGCTCGCGGATAATCGGGGTTCTACTGTATAAATGTAAAAACATACATTAATCATACATAAGAAGAAATGATTGGTATATTTGTTGTATATTTAGGTGTTGGACCATCTATCTTTGAACTTTCTTGCGTATAAGCTTGGTTCTTATAATAGACCTTCTCTGCTGTTATTCCTGTCTAAGAAAAAGCGTAAAAAACATTGAAAACATATTTCCAGAACTCAATAAAAACAGCAAAGACAATTCGTCACCCAAAGCGACATCGGTATTCCGGAAAAAAACATTCCCATCTACCTTTTCTCCTTCACGGAACACCGTACATTCCGAGACACCAGAGTCATTTCTATATTTAAATGCCTACCTGTCTTTAACCAAAAATGCGACACTGCTTTGTCCGATCCCGCGCGATCACACAACCGTTGCCACAACCTTTCTCCTAAATAATATCAGGATGCATCTCTCCGAAACACAATGGAGGCGCAATTTGCGTACAATGGATGCCGTTTACCGTGCGTAAACGTCGCGGCACTTTTCAAGGTTGGAGGCCGGTTCTCCATTTCATTCGAAGATTGAGGTTAATTGAGTTAATTTGCAGAGAAAATGAGAGGCTGAGGATATTGGTTGTTTTTTTAATGTCGTTTATTTCGATAGCTTCGATATCTGTTAATGACGCTTTCATTTATGCGTATGTTAAATGTTTTCTACTTTCGATGTTCAATAATCTTAGGCTTCAAGGATTCATGTGTTGTCCTGGTTCTGAAATGTACTTAGGACTGACTCAAAGATCATGTCTGAAGTATACTCGAGGGAGGGTTAACATCAATCCATCAAACCATGTCTGAAATTTTTTTAGACACTTTGCAGAAGATATGACAGATTTGGAAGAAATATTCGAACTGCTAGGGAACCTGCTTTTAGGGAAGACAGCACAGAATTCTTATTTATTAGAATATACTATATGTTTAGGAGAAATCTTTAAAAAGTGTAGGAAAGGAGGAATTACGTTCACAGGAGAAGGTTACAATTTTTTCCAGGTCCGTGAAAAATATGTTCTTAGCCAGGCTAGATTTGCTGAAATGATGGAGAAAGACATTTTCTATGAGATATTAGTTTATGGCCTAATCCTTCGTACGCAGGTTACAGATAAAACTTTGAAAACAACTGAAAAACATCAATAGATTGTGTTGTGTTTGTTGGTTAACCTCCTTATCAACCTTGAGCTTTCGGGCTGTAAATATTCATGCCGTTCGTTGTATCGAAATAAACGCTTATATGCCGAGTTATTTCTGATTTTTTCCTCATAATATTTTAATTTCGCCTAAGAGCGGGAGTTTTTTGGTTCATCTCTGTGAGTCTTACTTATGGTGAAACAAATGTCTCCTAACACTTCATGTAAGGGGAATCCTCCCTCGTTTTATACTCAGTTCATTTTGAACTGGCGCTTGAAAATATTTCCTTCCCCCACCACCGATCGGTAACCATAGCAACTATCCACGTCAAAGTGACGAAGAAGGCTTACTATTGGCTGCTCGAAGAGCGTAACTATGGTTACGCTTCTAGAGTGGGGGAAAGCACTATTTCTCAAGCGCCAATTCTAAATGAATAGAGTATAGTTATAGCAGCAATGCAATTAACATGGCTCAGAACAAGTCATACGCCTTATTACAAATATTACTTTCAAGGATACTTAGTAAACGTATCCTCCTTATATTTCTAGGTGTTCCTTTGTGGTTTTGTTGAGCTTGTAAGATTGGAATGTTCATTTCCGGATGAGAACCAGTTGCGGTTTTGAAATTTTCAATTATCCTTACTAAGGTTTCAAGGAAATAGTGGGTATTTTCCTTCAATTATGGCTATTAAAATTTCTGATTATAATTTTAGTATGTTAAACGTTTATAGGGAAAGAATATGTCTAGTAGTGAGTCGGTACAATTCCAGACTCATAGCTCATAAATCGACCGATTTTGCAAGCGCATAATAATTTTGTTAACGTAAGGCTTCGCTTTTTATGAAACTTCAGTCTTATACCTATGATGTACGTCAACAACAAAAAGTGAGATGGAATAACAAGCTTACGCTGATTACACGAAAAAAACAAAGCGATAACGCAGAGGAATGCGTAACCTCACAAACTAATGGATTCAAATGAATCCTTACAATCCCATCTCTTTCAAAACAAGAGATAATGTGAATTGGAAACCTCATCTGTCTCTTCTAAGTCCAGGGACGTTTAAGCATCAGACATAATCCTGTTTTGATGAATCATCTTTTAATTTGATTTCAGATCAGAAAAATAGGTATAATGCAATCGTGTGGCAAACCTTTCAAGTTCATTTAAAGCGTTTAAATACAAATAATTACTATCAGAAGCACTAGAAACTAGATTTTTCATCAAAATGTAAAATCTCGAGTGTTTCCTAACAGACAAAAGCACGAAAGTGTTAGGAAGTCTTAAAACAACTTGTCTGATTACTTGATGTTTGAACATCAAAGCGTTAACTCAGTTGTTGCAACTAAAACCGGTAAAAACTAAATAAACCGTGGTAACATTTATCCGGTCTAAGAAAATTGCTTGCTTATTAAGTGATTACGATGATAATCGAATGTACAAAATCGGCTGAAATTAGCTGCGTTGACTTCCTACAAAAACTTGGCAACCACCGCGAA
This sequence comes from Tetragnatha versicolor, assembly GCA_024610705.1. Taxonomy (NCBI): domain Eukaryota; kingdom Metazoa; phylum Arthropoda; class Arachnida; order Araneae; family Tetragnathidae; genus Tetragnatha; species Tetragnatha versicolor. Next base: position 20,316,585 of record JANDEH010000011.1, on the reverse strand, counting down.
TCGGTCTCCTACTCGTCAATTATACATGGTCCACCAGTCACTCGGCGATTAAAATTAGTCGATTTTTTGCGGCTCCAAGTGGCAACTGAAGAAGCGACCTTGCCATCTCTAATTGGAGGCGCTCTCAACCCCCGTTTTGCGCCACTGCCCAAATAGGTGTCAGCATCTTCCTCAAAGGAAAACGGGCATCATCCCACTCTGCGCCAACAATTGGCAGCAATCGAACGCATCTTTTGTGTTAATTAAAAAGGGTGTAGTCGGTTAGTGGGTCAATCAATGAAGAAAGCGTTTTAAATATCTCCTCTATTGTGTTTTAATTGTTTGTACCAGGGAGGTTTTAAATGGAGTATTGTCTGTGTAGGGTTCAATATCAACAGCCTATAGGGGTCTAATCTACATATGTCTTTCAATGGAGTTGATGAGGCCTGAATCGAGGTTTCGAAAAATCTTATTTCAGTGAGCCAATATGTTTTGGATGTGGAATCTTTGTGCGGATGTAGGTAAGCGTTGCTATAATTGCAATAAATCTTTCTTTAGATGGGAAAATTTTATGTGGTTGCTCATAATATCATTAAACTTTTATGTAGCACTTATGCACACCTCCTTTGGTGCATTCGGTAACTTTGAGTAACCATATGATGTTTCTTTCCGTTTTTGTCGTAAAAATTTAAATTATTTAATTAATTTGAGTACTTTCTCATAATGGAAGATTAGATTCTTGAAAGAACCTGTTCTATAAGAAATTAATTTTGTTTGAAGTAGGCCATCATAATCGAAAGAAATGTTTATTTGAGTCCACATTCGTTAAATTACTTTTCGTTAGTATACCTTTTTAATTTCAACTATGAAAATGTTATAAAGTATTTTTATCCATATTTTTGAACAAAACATTTTTTTGGTGGAATGGTTTAGCTGTACCTACTTTAGATTGTATATTTTTCATCCAAATAGTCGTTAGAACTTGGCCTTACAAAATGTTTTTCATTTTTTAAGGACAATCCCATTTGCCATAGTCATAGGCGAAAAAAGAAACCATTGTGCAACACAGCCTTATAGAGAATGGTCTCCAGTCTCCACCCTTTGACCTTTGCTACGGTTTTTACTATTGATTTAAAGTGTAATGTGAAATGCAATAACCTTGACCAAAAACGTTCACCTACGGAAGAAGATCATAGAGATAGGTCGCCTTCTACTAAAGCAACTTGTGTCTTGTGTGCGCATTATTAAGAATGAAACTAATCTAATATATTACAATGAATTTTATCGATAGGCTTATGTTCTACTACTTTGTTTAGTTCTATTTAAGTGATGTATTTTTTACTCTGACAATGCTCGTTGCGTCTGAATTTGTCTTTAAAATATACTATCGAAATGTCTTTGCTGTTTTTACGCGAGAGTGAAAAATTGTGATAATATCTTTATTAATTTCTCTAGAAATAATAATGCGTAATATCAAGCTAGAAGATCTTAGATTTTTTGTCGTAGATGTCGTGCTTCAACTGAAAACGATCTGTCGCATGTAAGTGCCCCGCGTTAAACCCCTTCTCTGGACCTCTAATCAAAGTGTACAAGTGTTTTAACCCTACAGTGCATACTGTTGCCATTTGGCAACATGTAATTTTCCCCCCATTTCCCCCTCCTACTAATGTTTCCAAATGGTAAAACCATTCAGTAAATATAAGAAAGATACCAATGTGTAGGATTAGCTCCTTAAAACACCAATATATGGCAGCATATGTTTTACTTTGAGAGATTTGTCTGTAACTCATGACATGGAAGTTTGACACAGAAAACGTCAAAATAAAGTGACAATATCACTAAAAAATATAATTTTTTTCGGGTTGAAAAAAATAGGTATTGAAAAATGAATTGTCTGCATTAATTTTTGGAGCATTTGATTTCATTTCAATTTTCAGTTAATTACACTCTGGGAAAAGTTCATTGGTAGCCATTTGGCAACACTATGCAGTAACAACCAAATGTAATCAGTGTTCGTGTTGATTTTCCCATGTGGTCTTTGCTATGGCTCCCGTCTATTTTAAAAAACGTTGCAAAATGTCTGGTTGCAAAGGCTACACTAGAGTGCAATGCATCAAATGTGATGTTCCTCTATGTCTGAATAAGAACAATAATTGCTTTAAAAATTACCATTTGAAATAAATTGCATTTTCTTTTATTTCTGTGCAACTTGGATAACTTGAAGCTTTAGAGAATACTATAAGGAATCAAGATTTTAAATTAAAAAGTGTGTGTGACTTATCCCACTTGGTAGACAGCAACATCACACCAAGTCCATGAAGCCGAAATTTTTTAACAATTCAAAAACTGCGCCTGGGCTGGAGTACAACCCGTCCCTGTCACAGTCAATACAGATTAAAATATGCGCAGGAGTAGCCTGTGTTGTTTGGCACTTTGAACAGAGAAGATAAACTTTTTGGCCCGCTACATGACGTTGGGCACGGAGGTGACCGGAGCGCAGCCTAGCAATAGTCGTCTGCTCGGATCTACTTTCAGCCCCGTGCAATGCCGCACCGGGCGGTTCCCAGCATACCAATCATGTAAAGGGGCTCTTCTCCAGGAGGAGTTGGCCTCTACTTTCACTCTTGAGGCAAGTTCTGAGTAAAATTAAAAAGTAAATTATATCTAAATTACAAGTTTTCTTCTTCAATCTTCAAAAATATGCTATCCAGTTATCCAAGTTGCTCAGTAAAAAAAGTTCTCTGTTCTAATTCAAGATGAAAGTTATTTTTCTCTCTTCATTTTAATAAAAAATATTTTTTTAAAAGTAATGCCTTGTTATATTTTTCTATTATAATGTTTTTTCTTAGCTAATCATTTAAAAATAAAAAAATAATGAACAAAATATTTAAGCATCTAAATATCAATTTAAAATTATTATAATCTTGAACTAAGTACTATTTCATTTTGGGTGTATTGCCGCATGGTGTAGCCAATTGGCACAGGTTAGTTTTCTGTCAATAATACATAGAAAAATATGAAGGTAATTTTTTTAGTATTTTTTTACTAATTTACATCATAAGAGAAATCAAATATTTTTTTTCAGGCAAATTTAAAAAATCATGCATTGTAGGGTTAAGAGCATTTGGGGTCAAACTAACAGGCTGAGAACTGCGTCTTCATCAAGCTAAAAGCGCGTTTTCTCTCTTTGGGACGGATGAGTGCTTTTGAAATAATGTAAAAGTGAAATGCGTCGCACGAGAACGTGCTGCTGCGAGGACACTAATGATAATGTAAGTTCTTGTTGTTATTGAGGCTGGCTATGTCATTACTGTGGATTGTGTGGTTTGTATATAGCTGCTGCTCTTCAATGGAGTTGTCACTAAGGGAACGTACCCATACTACGTGACCCATTCAGGGGAGGGAGGGGGGTCTTCAAAATACCACGCTCGGTCACAGGGGGGAGGGGGGGCTTAGGGTTTCGTCACGTAGTCAATTTCTTCTAGTCAATACGACAAAATTAAGCCAGATTAATTATTAAAATTAGACAAATTAAGCAAAATTAATTTTTTAAAACCTTCTGTTTGCAAAAAATGATGGCAAACCGTATTTATGAATTACTACGTGAAAACTAGAGGGGGAGGGGGGTCTTGGCATATACTACGGATGGTCACCAAGGGGGGGGAGGGGGTCAAAAATGGTAAAAAATGGGTCACGTAGTATGGGTACGTTCCCTAATATAGGGACTTTTTTCGCGTTCTGGTTTCACGTGCTATGATAATTAAGGTTTGTTGCTCTGATTGTCGGTGGGTTTTCCTTTGGAGCTGAGCGGTGAAGTTTTGATGCAAGAAGGTAATAAATGTGTTTTTTGATTGAAAGTACAGTTAGCTTATTTTGAACGTTTTAAGTTGAATCGAAAAAAATGATCGATTGTCATATTTAGTTGATGATGGAGAAAAAGGATTTTGGAAAGCCCCCGGAAATAGTTTCCAAGTTTTTATTTGAAACTACTAAGGGGCTCTGCCCCCTGCTCGCTATCGCTTTTTTTAATGTAGATATATTTTTATTTTTTTCGAGCTTTTGTGAAATGGCGAAACAGTTTATGAACTGAGTAAAGGAGTGAAGTCAACGTTAAATTTAAAAGAATGTTTAATTAAGACGTAGAAGAAAATGATGCACTTAAATATTTCTCCACAAACTATGTTAGTGGAGTATTCTAGTACTCTTGTGAATTGAATCCTGGAGCATTACATTATACGATGGAGCAGAACATTATACGATATTGGCAAATGATTTGTAATAATTTTGCATCAATAATATAATGCAATAAGCTTTTTCCTAAAATATTGGGATCAGTATTTGTCTTGAAATATATTAAAAAATACATTTTATATATTTACTTTCGAATTTAGTGTCACAGTCTTGTTTCGGTCACTGCAGGTCTTTCGTAATCAAAGAAGAACTCATTTCAGTTTGTTTTATTCTCTTCGTCTATCTCAGAAACCCAAACATTTTAGTCTGAAAGGACTTTACGTAATCTCGACTTCGCAACGAGAAACTTGCAGCCAGGTAAATAAAACTCCTTTCCGCTTACGAATAGCTCTTTATTATTATCTGCGGATAAACGGCAGTTACAGATGCCTTTTCCCCCACCTTGACGCAGCAGAGATCTGATACATCATCCGACGGCAATTTCAGATATAGTACTTACTACATTTCCTCTTCATATCATATGCGATTTCTCCCAAACGCTGAAACCCCGCGAGCCTGAATCGCAAATATAGCTCGATAAGGGTACGTTTTGCATGGCTCGATAAATACGACGCGATCGTATTAACTCGTAGAGAATTTCCCATCCACATCAATGTGTGAGCGGTTGAAAAATCTGGTCCTCCCATTGGTTCTTTGCGCTACTACGTAACAGCAATCATCCATCATTGGTTGGGAATTTTTTAACGCGTCGTTACAATCGCGTCGCTTTACATCAGAGACATGTAAACTCGCCTTAACTGTAAACTCTGCACGAACGTTATTGAGCAAACATATACTCCGTTCGAATCGGGGATTATTTGAACTAATCCCACCTGGGTTGGGAAAGAAATGTTCTCCACCGTCTCATGGAATTGTTCTCTCTCAGCGTTTTCCTCCACAGCAGAATCACGTGCTGTTGTGGGTTCATTGACTCTCAAAACTGTTAAAGGCCGAACACTTCTTAAACTCACCCTCAACCTCTGATCCCATTCTTTCAACCTTTCCCTTTGCTCTTGATTTCCATGTGAGGTCAGTCTTAGGTGGGGTCTGAATTCGGTGGAAAGGAGCTATAAAATCAGTAGATGCTGTGAGTTGTAATTCATTTCAATCATCTACAAGTGTTTTATTTCAGAAATGTTTAGTACTGAGCAGCAGTTGTTTTTGCATTTAGAACTCAGTTTGTAATTTGTTCTAACCTCTCTAGAAAAGAAACCCCGCCCCAACCTCATCTGACACTTTTACCTGTAATCTTAAAAACACTTCTTGCTCTTTCATTTTCAAAACGTTAACTTCCTAATTTCTAACGGCTGTATTCACCACTAACTTAACCTAAAGTTAACCTGGAATCAAGCCTTTAATTGGTTGATGAAAAAGGGAAACAAGTTTTAAACCAGAGTTCTCAAAAAACTTGATTCCAGGTTAACCTTAGGTTAAGTTAGTGGTGAATACAGCCTTAAGAAAAGCTTCTCTTTACTTTGGATTAATTCTTCTTTTAACATATCTGAAATTCGATTAAACAAGAAAATTTGTATTAAATTAAATCTAATAAATATGAACGTCAAGGAAAATAGCATTTAAACTCTAACTATAACACCTCGATTAAAGAAATAGTGTTTAAAATGAACCGGGCAATATTTTTCAATTGTATATTCGAAGTGAGAAAATCCTGAGGTGAAATTCATCTAATCGTAGTCAAAATAAATGTTCCAGTGTGAAATAAACTCGACCCTTCTTACCTATATTAAAATAGAAATATGCAAATTTCTCTTTTTACTGTCTTTGGCACTCCCCTCCCTTCTAAAATTTTAATTGGCCCTCGTGTGACTACAGGTTGGACCACACTAATCTAGACCTGTAATGATATTTGTTCGAAATGGACTTGGTCGGGTGGGATAAAAGTCAACAAAGAGATGCTACAATAGACTGTTTCTTAACCGGCCTAATGATGCAGTCGGGTACTTGCCGGTTATACGAAACAGAGAATGACACAAAATGTATGTTGTAACTGTTGTAAATGCTATTACCCCTTTATACATATGCAAGTGCACATCAATCTTGCACCTATCCTCCTCGACAGTTTGTTTAAAATTTACTTCGTTTGACTCTCTTTCCACTCTTTCAGTGCGCTTGCTTATCTATTCTAATATGTAAAATAATTCATACACCGAAGTATGCTGCAAACTCTGTAGCTAGCTCTCTGTCCATTAATTATGTTTAAAGGGGTTATTTCTCATTTTGAAACCCATATTATTCTCAAATCATCATCCCTGAGCGTGCAAAGAAGACACAACTTCTACAAAAGAAGGAAGTCGGGATGGATGATCCAAAAAATACGGAGATGGAATATTCATCCAACTTCGATTTACGGTAATTTTAAGACCCTACTAACACCTTAAAACGATGTGCAGTTTGGTCTGAAGCTTGAGTTCAGTGACTTTTTTAAAAAGTTGGTCTCTTGGAGGTTTCTTGGATTACTCACTTCTCTTTTACATCTTCAGGCTCCAGGGGTCTTCTTTATGGGCTGCTCTCCCGTGGTTCACCCTGTGTAATTGATTCGAATAAGAGTTCAGAGCGAGCAGGAAATATTGGAATGATTTAATGTAATGTGTTCGTAGGTGGAATGAGGTTTCCTGTGGATATCTTTGTGCTATTTATGATGGTTTCAGGCGGTCATAAGGTTAAGGTAGTAGAAGTAATGATAGAAAATAACGGTTTAAAATTTAGGTCTTGGTGAGAGAAATTGGTGAACTTATAGGGTTATTAAGGAAGACGGTTTAGTTGTGTTTGGGTCACCAAATGCATTAAATTTTCCCTCGATTGCCAGAAATTGTTTTATTTTTGGGATATGAAAAATTTTGTATAGTTTAAATAGACTGTAATTATTTGGGTATTAATTAATGTATTATGCCGCCTATCGCTTTTTAGTTAATTCATTTTGGTTAGATGGGGGGACATTGAAATTGGCCAACTATTTTATACTTTATCAACCAATTTTATAAAAGATCAGCTAACTAAAAAGTGGTAGACCGCATACTAACTTAATACAGTTGTTTTTATAGTAATTTGATTCTTGTATTTTGTTACAAACTTTAGAAATTTTAAAGATTACTTATATTTTAGTACATTTTACCCTTTTATAATTAGGGATTTTTAGTGGGATTATTAAAAATTAATTTATACTGCTTTACCTGAGCACTTAATTTGTTTAGGATTACCCGGCCGCAAATCTCACCAATCGGATTTTGTTGTGGAAACTTTACGTATTCAATATTAAAATATGTAGTTGAGATATTGTAATGTGTTTTATTTAATTTCGATATTTGATTATTTTTAGCGATTCATCATTCATATTTTTGTGCCCGGCTAATCCTGAGTTACCTACCCTTAATTTTTCAACTTCCTACATTGAGTAGCGTTGGAAACGTAACTTCAACCCGGAAACGACTCTAAGGATTACGAACTTGGTGATGCAGAATACAAGATGCTCACAGATAGCATCACCCTGCTTCAATGATGGAACGTACGAGTAAAATGGATACAATCCATCAACCAATAAGTTGTCTTTGAAACTTTATACAGTTTAACCTCGATAATATCTCGAAATCGAAGGAAAAATAAATTCCATTTATCAAGTTTTCGAAATAATGAGGTTACTCCAAATACAACATTACATAACACTTTATTTCAAAGGGGAAAATATTTTTTGAGATATAGATGTTTTCGACTTATCATAGTTCAAAGATTACGAGAGTATACTGTATTTATGCATGAAATCATACCTCCCAATCTTCCTCAAAGATATAGCATATCTGAAATTGTTTTTACTTATAAAACTTTTAAATAAATTTCGTGATTTAATGTTGGTTGGAAGCGTACATGACTTTTAAATTTAACTAACTTTTTAACATAATGAATCTTGTGTTTGGCGCGGAATGTCCGATGTAGGGACCTTGCGCCGTAAAACCCAAAACAACAAAAAAACCCCCTTGATAGTGAAGGAGAAAAGTGAATTGGCAGTGAAACGTATTTTCAACCTGGCACTTATTAATAAAAACCCCACCTGTGCGACATTCGCTTCCATTCCTAAAGAATCCCAAGGCATCAGTGAGTGCTATTTTCAGCATACTCATCAGCCATTCATCGCAGTTCTAATTGGATGATGGATGATGAGCTGTAACCTTTGTCGAGAGTGTGATCACCTTCGGATTCTCGGGGTCCACCCTGCATTTCTGATGGGTGTAACTCGACCAGCAATCTCGACACAGCCCTCACCCGAAGTGTTTGTTCGGTGGTGGACAGGGGTCAACGAGATCCGGGATGCCCGGTGAGCTTGACCTTCGCTTGGATGGATGGGCGGAAAAGTGAATAGTTTGACATGATGGTGTTATACCGTGTGTGATTCGGAGTGAGTTTTCGAGCTATTGTGTGTACTTGTTACGAGCGCTTGTATTCAATTCATGAGTGAGTACTTAAGGGGATATTTTTTTGTGGTCAAGGAGAAGGGCCTGCTTCATGTGTTCATGAGATTTTGGTACACGTTTTGTGTCCGTTTTGGAGGAATCATTCAAAGTGAATTGGTGTTTCACTCTTTACCCTTTCACTTTTCTATGGAAACTTACCGATTCAGGATTGAATAACTCGGGATGTGAACAGTGAAAGTTAAACAGTGAATGAGCCTTAATGTAGGCTGGCGATGGAGTTCTGCTTTCTTCTTTTTTGTTGTTGGTTCCGTCGTCAGTATTATACAGTACAGTGTATAACCCTTCACATTAAACCTTTAAAGTTTTCATTATCTACAAGGTGTCTCATTGCACCAGGGTTACATAGATCTATAGGGTATATTGGTACACAAAGGAGGACTTGGAAATCTCATCTCAACGCTGTTGTCTTAAACCCACCAACTCCATTTGGCCTTTTAGTGTTCAACGGACGAAAATTTCAAACGAGCCTCAACCAAATAGTTACGGGTTATCGCCCACAGTTCTCATTCATTACTTGAAAGAATCAAATTAATTAAGTACCCAAAAGTAACAGTCAAATAACCATGTCCACTTAAAATTCCCGTCCCCAAACCATATCACATTCTTCTGACCAACCTAGCCTAACCAAACCAATAAAAAAGCAGGATGCTCAGTGCCATTACCTGATTGTTCAGCTATTAGCTGCGCTCTCGCATGAGCGGCTCATTAGAGCCGGCATTGTCTGGACCATCCCCCCTTTGAGAAAAAAAAACCCTCAACGATAGACGTTACTCGAATTCTCTCTCATTTGGTTCTTCTCTCAAACCAGTTTTTCTTTCATTATTCGCGCTCTCGTTGTGACCTACTGTTTTTCTCTCCATCATCGTTCAGAATTCAGGGGTTCGTGGTCCGATGCGGCCGCGCTTCTTTTGCTGGTAGCTTGTTTGTGTGTGTGCGTTTTGGAGTTTTTCGGACTTGAATTATGATGAATAAGGATACCGCTTGCAGACGAGAGTGGACTGAGTGAGTGGACTTTTACTTTTTCTCTATAGCTAAGGTATTCCCCCCTGTTCTCTCTGGCCAAGTATTGTTCGGTTGTCTGTTGCGCATCCTGTAGTTGTAGTGAAAGGAAGTTTTCAATATCTCTAAAAGTACCATCCCCTTCAGAGGCATGGCAAAACGGTGGAGTTGTCGATAGATGATGTCAGCATCTTTCATTCGCGGCTTAAGTCGCATTCCTGGCATTTTATGGGCCTCACTTTCTTAGGAGCCCCCCCATTGCCTTCATTCTTGTGCGTCTTTGCGGATAGAGCTGTGATATTCCAAGTGGCATTTTTAACAACACAACTGCAGTGTCCACACAAATATATCAAGTGTTTGTAGCATTTTTAGCTTGAGTCCTTGGTCTGCACTCTAAATCTGTGGTTTAAAGCGGGATTGTATGCATATGATCAACCCCATACAGGTGTTGATGTTGTTACTAATCCCAGGTAATATTTAGCTTCGCTAAACCACCTTCATAAGACCAAACACTTCCAGAAAGTCATAAAATAAAGCTGTATTGTCTAACTAATATATCAGAAAGAGTAAAATTTAAACATTTCAGAATACGTGCAGATAAATCTTCTCCTCTGCTCCAATGGTACTCAGTAAATCTATTCTGGTCCTGTTGGAATGATCTTTTTACTGATGAACAAACGATAGTAAAAGGGTCACGTGATTTTGACAACGCTGGAACTAGTATTTCAGAGGGGAGACAGGTGGAAGTTAAGGGGCAGTTGATCGAAAGAGGAAGAGACATTTGCTTGAATATTAGAAGCAAGACCCCAACTATCACCGGTTACCCAACTATCGGCCGTGCAATGTCTGTAAAAAATCACGTGACCCTTTTACTATCGTTGGTTCAACAGTATGCTGGTTAAAACCCTTTTCAACCACTTATCAATTTTTCTGAAATTATTCTCTGTTATTTTAAATTATTTTGTGTATCACCTCTATTTTCATGACTTTAGGTCTTTCCTCTTTATCATTAATTTTGGAAAATCAGTTGATTGAAAATAAATTAAAATGAACACATGAACTTAACTGGTTAAAATATTATTGCTCTCTAACAATAATTTACTCTTAAAAAACAAAATTATACTACAAACCCATATCTTTTTTATTATGCTGTTAGAACTAAATTTAATTACTTTCCGGTTGACTAAAATACAAATAACTTAAAATTGATTGATGAGGGTAATCCCTTTTAAGCCTTTTTTCTCCCATGTGTTTAATTTTGTAGTAAACACATTATCATGTATTTTATTTTTGGATCTCGAGTCTTCACTAATCTTTCTTATCTTTTTCATATCCCTCGTTCTTACTCTTGTTATTACAGACCTACCAGTGTCTTTATTTGTAAGTTTTTAATATTTATAAATTTATTTAATGTCAGACATCTCCTCAAAGATCTAACCGACCATTCATTACATACAAATTTAGATCTCCATTGTTCAGTTTTCCTCCATCTCAAGCAAATAACAAAGATTACCTTTGCTCGACATGGACGCACGAAACAAACTAAAGGACTTTCTTTTTTTTTCTTCACCCTTCGTTCCCCATGTTTTCCGAAGGAGTTGTATATATGTATCTCAAAAGGCCATCGGGTCTTTTCGTGCTGCATTCTTGTAACACGCGTTGGTGCACTCTCTGACCGGCCTGCATCGCATTGTCTGTCTCCCTTTTGGAAGCAACTTGTTAGATGATTTCCGTCCACAATGCACAATGAAATAGCGAGGAATAAGCCTTGATGAAGGAAAGAAGGAAGATGTCAAGTGCATGCTTTTTCAGTGTAGTAATCTGTCCGGTGACAATTTTGATTGAATCGCATTCCTTTGAAGATGTTGCCTTTTGTTCAAATTGAAAAGGGCTATGGGAAAATTCTACCGTTGGACTTCACAGCCATCAGCGTCGGTGTTAACCAGCAGCTAATGAAAGAAAAATTAGCTTTTATTCGATTCTGATTGGTGGAATCCTTCTTTGACCAAGGATTTAACACCAAAGCTGATGGCTGTGAATATATGGCTGTTAGATAAGCTCTCTCTGAATAAATTGGTGATGTCGAGCACCAGTGTCCTATAGGTATTGCAAGATGCAGGAAGACATCAGAGTTCGATGTTCCTTAAATTACTTGGAAGATGTTAAAATTACTGTGTAACCTTTTTAAGGGCCTTTATATAAGTAACAAGCCTTATGATTTGAGACAAAGAAAAGATGCTCTCATTTTTCTTCGTTAGATTTTATAAAAGTTTTTGCGCTTTTTACACGCATTTTCGCCCATTTCTTTGGAGAGAAAAAATTTTAAATGTGTTTATTTTTGCTATAAGCAGTTCTGATGCATTGCAATCATTCGATATCGTAATGGGTCAAACCTGACCGTTCCTAGAAAACCTTCCTGGAAGTCATACTAATTGAGCCCATCCTATCCATACATAAGCTGCTTATTAGAACAAATAAATCCTCTTTTTCCACTTACCGATCTTCTGGTTTCACATCCTACTTCTCTGAGAGCTGGGCTACATGTTACATGCCTTCTTTTCAAGCGTCCTCATACTAGCTCGTAAAATATCGGTAATAAGTACTTTTTCAATTTAAATCCCTCAAAATCTTGATAGATTTTTCAATAAGTTCGTGATCAGCCATTTTAGCTCTGATGATCCCTCTGCAAAAGAACCGACAGATTTCTCCTTAATACTCGGCGAGTCTTGGAATACATATTTAACCTTCGGCTTATCTTTAATGGTACCTCACCCATTGCTGCATGTTGGAAAGCATTTAAGAAACAATTTCTTTGGGATAATGCCCGTTCCCAAATGCTCCATTGTTTGTGGGATCCGGAAACGGTTTGTTTATTTGATAAATGTCTGACGATTTCGTGCCGGGGTTCATACCTCGACTCCACCCTCAGAAATGTTCTCACCGCCTTGTTTAGGGGTCGATGACTGGATTGTTCGCCTCGGACATGGGGATTGTTTGGTCAGACGTCTTTCCCATTATCCTGTGTTAATGGTCGAATCGGAGGGGCCAAAGAGTAACTTATTTCCAATGGTTTATGGACGTTGAGCTACGATGGTAATGCGCAATGTACTGGTGCTAGTCTCTGCATTTGGTGTTTTGGCTGTTTCGGATATTGTGTCGTTAACTGTTCCACATTTATTATTTAGACTGGCATCTCTACTCTTTATTATAGTACACTCTCTGTTTGTGAACCTCTTCATTATTAAAGAAGAGTTCGTCAGGCTGTTAGGCCGTGGTCCAGAAAATGTTAAAAAAACCGGACCTGTCGATCCCAGCTACGGAGGTCATCATTATGCATGATTGAAAATTCTTCCAACTGTTGTTCAAAAAATTCTTCCAGTTGGAAGGATTGTTAATCCAACTGATGATGAATAGTCCGAATGGCCTACTAGCCCGATGAGATCATATTATTGATATATAGTAACTCAATACTACCGTCTGATGTTATCCTTTTCATAATCCTAATCGTGTGACTTTTCTAAATCTATATATTCCTTTGATTTTGTCTCATAGTTCCATTTTCCTGTGATGTTCTCTCTGATTCAAGAAAGATAGCAATAGACGGCATAAAATTTTTGATCCTCGGGTAGGATTTCTGGGGGATAATGGCTGAAAAACTAGAGCACCTTTCCCAATAAAACTGGTAAATCAATGTTTTTGTAAAACAATTTTATGAGTACCGACAATTTATTGTTTTATTACATTGGTTATTATTAAAGAATCTTAAAACTTTTCACTTATTCTCGAAAATTTTACTTTATTTTAATGGTGTTCCCAAATTATGTTGTCAAATTGCATCGCCAATTCTGTCCTCAATAGAAAATGACGTCAATTTTCGAACTGCCTTTTTTTATACAAGTTTGATGTAACTATGACTTTAAAGATGAATATATCATGAGTTGACGCAACTCCATAAATATCCTGTAAAATATTACCCACTTCAAATTATATCGACTCGAATTTTGCTTCGAAATCTCAACATGAATACCAATGAACTCACAACTTCCATTCAGAAAATTGAACTGGGGCCGTGTCTTCCCACCGAAAATCCACATCTCGAATGCATACCTCGTCATATTACAACCGACTTTTCATCTTTAAAAAAATGCTAATGGATCGCAATTTCGCTCGGGAAAACAACTGACCGCGGGCTGTCACTGCGACGTTCGTTGTCGCTTTCGCGTCGTTCTTTTATTTATTCCACAAAACAGCCTCGAGCGTCTTCGGACGACGCTGGAGAAATTTCGCTTTCCTTTCCCGCGCAACAGACCGAGAATAATAAGACCGGCTAACACAAATTTCGACTTTCTTTTCGGGAATGCCAGTGAGGATGATGATAAAACTACTAACTGTGGGTTTCTTCCTCATTGCTCTGGCAAATTGGACGAAAATAGATATGTGCTGTGACAGTCGGAGGGATGGTTGCATGGCAGTGAAATTGAAATGCATGGGGTGCCTTCTAGAGATGTGACAGCTCGTTCTCACGATCTGTTTGGGTTTCTGTGGGAAAACTATTTTTCTTATTGCCATATCTTTTTCAAGTCAATGTTTCGTCTTGACTTGTGTAGCTCGTCCTCTCTCAGGGGGAATGAGAGAAGGTTTTGTGTTGGGAGTCGAGTAATCATCTGCAGCGGTTTTTAAACTTTCGATCGCCGCGGCCCCCTTTATGTAATAGCCTGACATCGCGGTTTGGGGATTCCCAAAGAAAATTTTTGAAGATTTACCTTAAAAAGAAGTTTTTTAGCTCATTTTAAAACATTTTTTGTTACACCAGAAGAGAACATCTCCTTGTAAACTAGTGTTTAACCGCTGATTTACTGTCTTACGGCCATATTCACCGGTAACCTGACCGGCGGTCAGGTCAGGAAACCATGGTTACAGCCTCTGATTGGTGGGAAAATAATTCAATATTTTCCTTCCACCAATCAGAGGCTGTAACCATGGTTTCCTGACCTGACCGCCGGTCAGGTTACCGGTGAATACGGCCGTTAGATAGGGTTGCTTGGCAAAAGAACATGGGATAGTGGTATCTCAGGAAACACTGAAAAAGTGGACGACTATGGACCTATGGAGTAACATTCGTTTTATTTCTTCCTTGAAAGTTTGATTAGTTTTTTTAATGCATTGTCGACTTTCAACATAGATGTTTGGGGTAAAAGTCGTAAAAGGACATATCCCTTTGAAAATGATTTATTTGTGTACAGATGAGTTTCTTAAATATACTTCTATCATTTTAACACAAAAGTGTCCTAAATAAATATTAAGTACCATCACGAAGAAGTTGAATATTTTAATTTATTTCAATTTAATTTATTTTAAAAATTAAGAGAATCAAATCAAATTTATTACAAGAACAAAACACATAAGAATACAAAAAACTACAAATTTAATAAAGAATACAGAAAGGAGAAAAAAGAGTAATATCTATCCCTGCTTGTCCATGGGTAACCGGACGAATATCAAGATAAATAGAAAAATTGAAACTTTTTCTTTTTTGTATGATTTTATAAAAATTGTTTAGATACCATTAAGGTATCTTTAAATGAATCATAAATATCTACTACTTAATTAATGGATATATCCATTTGGCTTTAAACCACTATGTAGTTTTTTTTACTAGATGTTGAATTAATGCAGCATAAATTATTTTAGTTTATGCATTCATTCTTTTAGTTACATCGTTTTTTTTAAATTTAAACTTAAAGACTTCTGTTTCAAATCTCTTAACTTTCTTAAGTTTTTGACATCATTACCCAATTTTTTTTGACATTTTTTTATCATAGTTAGGGCAACAGTTGACCCTGTATGTACCGAGTAAGAACTGATTGATTTGGTCCATTAGTTCAACCTGTCTTTTCCTTTCACTGAAGGTCATTCCGGTGTCATGCTTCCTCCTTCACTTATGTCTCTGTATAAAATTTTCCTCTAACTGTAATTTAAATGCTAATTCAATATCCAACTTTTGAAAAGGAAAAGTCATTTTTGTGGAAGATAACCATTATGTTATTCGAAGGATTGAGAATTATGCGAAATGAGTGGTTTCCTTTTTATCAGTAAAACCCTTCGTCAATATACCATGGTATTGTGCAACTCGGGAAATTCATTTTAAGTTAGTTCTAGAAGGTATTTTGGCACAGAATGGCCGAATTTGGCCCTTGGAAGGTATTTGTATAAAATAAACTTCTTTTAGATTTTAACTATTCCGAAACCTGTTCCTTAGAATGATGAACATAAATGTTCTTTATTCTGTTGGCTTATCGAGATAATAGGATTTTCACAATAATATCTTTTCTGGGGGGGAATCTACGGGGGGGCTTTCGGGCTGAAGCCCCCCTAAAACGTCTAATTTTACGAAGTTTGTCAAAACGCAAAAAAATCAATATCCGAAATTCGGATGAGGCGTACCAAAACGAGTTGAAAAAGTGGTGTTTTTGACTTAAATTTCCAAAAATTCTATGGGGGAGGACCCCCAGACCCCCCTTTTAGTGGTTTGAGTAGGATAATTCACTACCTTTTCCATATTACCATTAACAAGAACATTCAATTGGGCTATGATAATTCTTAGCCCTCCCCAAAACCAAATCCTGGATCCGCCAATTGGGGGGCGCACTCTTTTTTTTCCTGGAGGGATCAAACTCTCTTTTTATACATTTTTATATGATAAAACTTTATCTTGATTTTTATTTAATTGATTCTAACATCTATGATAAATATTAGCATTACTATCCACTAGGTAATTAAATATAAAAAAAGTGGGAGCCTTTTCTTAAATTCCTACCCTAAAATATTTTTTGAGATAAACACTCGTTCTGTAAGCATGAAGACTTTCACAGCCGGTTTGATTAATGAAATTCATTTCTTTCGGGCTTGTAGGCCGTGGTCTAAAATAAAATAAAAGGTCCAGACGTTTCGTCGGAAGCTGTGTCCGACATCATCAGTGGAAATAAAACATTAGTTCACCGATTCAATAAGTTTGGTTTGGTTTGGACTCCAATCCAAACCAAACTTATTGAATCGGTGAACTAATGTTTTATTTCCACTGATGATGTCGGACACAGCTTCCGACGAAACGTCTGGACCTTTTATTTTATTTTAGACCACGGCCTACAAGCCCGAAAGAAATGAATTTCATTAAACACTCGTTCTGTTCATTTTGAAGAATGAAAACAAATTTTGTCTATTCACATAAGCCATAATTAAAATATCCTTTGGCAGAACTTAAATTCAATGGAGCCCAGAGGCGTAGTGAAAGTGCATCTCGCTGCCACACCACAGGTCCGAGTTCTGTTCCGGGGTTGTCAAGCCCTACGGGATTGATAAAAATGAGGACCAAGTTTACTTGGGGAAACAGAAGGCTTTGCCTCAGCCCTCAGCTGACTGACTTTAAGTCACACGTTCTGTAACAGCTCTGCTCATCATGGCCTTACCAGACAGAGTTTGAAAGTCTAACGATCTCAGTGGCGGATCCAGGATTTGGTTTTGGGGGGGCTAAGAATTTTCATAATCCAATTGAGTCTTCTTGTTAATAGTAATAAGGAAAAGGTAGTGAATTATCTTACTCAAACCACTAAAAGGGGGGATCTGGGGAAGTCCTCCCCCAGAAAATTTTTGGAAATTTAAGTCAAAAACCCCACTTTTTCAACTCGTTTTGGTACGCCTCATCCGAATTTCGGATATTAATTTTTGTGTTTTGACAAACTTAGTAAAATATCAGACGTTTTGGGGGGGGGGCTTCAGCCCGAAAGCCCCCCCCCGTAGATCCGCCACTGAACGATCTAGGTACTCCCTCAAGTGTCCCCACTTGTTTTTTTGTCACATACCATGCATGCAAAAAGCATTGATATATGGCACAAGTAAAATAAAATTTGTATAGATAAACCTGAAACTTTTCAAGCAAAAATTGATCTCTGTGACGGTACCGCTATGGACGGGTACATGATCCTTTCCCCCATGATGTCGTTTTCCTATTAACTGTTGACTTCCTATTTGTTTTGCGAACTTCTGTGACAAACCTTGGCGTGATGATCAACGACAACGGCGCATTGCCGCTTTGTAGGAAACCCGATCATAATTTTCCCGTGGATTTGTGTGCCCCGTTTTAGCTCGTAAAATTCCAGCTGTGACAAGTCAGCTGCTCTAATGGGGTTTCCCTCGTCTGCGCGGGTTGTTGCTTCTTGACCTCAAAGGGAATCAATCTGATTTCGCTGAATTTTCACTGCAACATCAATCTCGATGGGAGTGATTTTTTTACCTTGATCATTGAAAGAATAGGTTAAAAATACGAGACACTGGATTTTGAAAAATCTCTTGGTTCTTACATTCGATTGCAAACGATTTCAAAATTCAACCGAAAATAAATTTATGTTAAAAGATTTACCGTGTACAAAAAAAGAACAAAGGAGTCGGGTAGTTTTCTTACGTAATTATGAGAGGTCGCTTAAATCGTTATTGACAATGGGGAGGCGCAAAAATGAATAAAAACATGCTTTTGTTATACTTGAACGGCCTCCTATTTCTCATGTTGATGTTTTGCTATTGGTTGATTTAGGAGAGGACCTCTATATGGGGTAATCTTACTAATATCCTTTGAAAAGCGGGACAGTTAAGCATTAAATGATCATGGAGAGTGTCTCCCTGTTTCCTTGTCAATTTAAGAATGGGCAGCATCGAATTAATATATTTAAATTAGTACCTAGTCATTCGCCATTGGTTTCCAGACCCATACCAACATTTTACTTTCCCTTTAACTCATAGCTCACAACTAATACGACGGGAATCTACCACCTCATGCCATCTCCGGTGGGAAACGCTGGCAATCCCAGTAATAACGCGAAATCCCGCTTTTTTCAGCGGAAAAGCAAACCAGAATTCATCATCAACTCCGAGGCCACCGTCCATTGAATCTGATGGCGGGCGGTGTGTGGCCCAGTTTTTGATTATGATCCAGTTCCATGGCGTGGAATGCACGTGCGAACACGCCCGGCTTCCATAGAATTCACACATTCTGTTTCGCGAAAACGTTTTCTTCGAAGCTTATTATAAAAAGGAGTTTGCCTTTTCCCGTGTTGGGTTTTCATTGTTGAGCAGTGATTAAATATTCAATGGGAAGTCCAGTTTCCGCGTTGTAATTTCGCTTGAAGGTATTCGCGTGCTCTGCTTCCGTTATTCAACTTATCTAACGTAACTATCTGCCGAGTTCTTTTCAAGACTGCTGAAGAAATATTTTTATTACTACATGACTTTAAAGTAGCAGACCCATAAGACTCCATAGCTTAAGATAAAAGATAATCCTATTCTTTTCTAAGTCCAATTCATTTCTGTCCATTTAACTCATTATGTCCTATTAGCCCCAAATTTTCCATAGGATTCCAATGGCAATCTCCGGAGGTCTAGGACTGAAAGGGCTAAACGAGTCCTTAAGGGAATGGCATACTTGCCAACTTTTACGGATTGTCCGTAATATTTACGAAGTTTCTTTAGTTTTACGGATTGATTGAAAAAATTACTTTGTCCACTTAACTATCCGTGAAAACGCAAAACACTCGCAACGTAAACAATTTTATCTTATTGTATCTTTTTATTTCAAAACCAGGTTCCTCTATTAATCCCTTTCCTCACGATTTTCTTTATTTTGGTCCTTTTATTGAGTAAAATTTGGCTTTTTTGCAAGCTTTTTTCGGATTCGCCGCGCCGCGCCGGCGAGTCTTGACGCGCCCTCACCCATAAAGTTTGCTTCTTCTCGTGTTTCGTTCGCAATGCGGAAAAATCAGCTTTACAGAGATTGAAATTCTCGTTTATGTTTTTCAGGCTTGTTAACGCGAAATGCTTCAAGTTGTAGTTCTGTAATGTTACGCAGAAAGTTTAACGGATGTAAGTTTTCAAAAGTTGGCAAGTATGGAATGGTAACGTCCCCAGAGTTCATTGAAGCTTAAAAGCGCGGCAAAGCTTATTAAGTATTAGTACAGTAAACTAACTAAAAGTATTTTCAAACTTGTTTTCATTACTTATGATGAAATAAGTTATGGTACATTAGTACGATCCATATACATTAAGGTTATCCACAGATAATAAATGAATTAATAGAGATTATTTAGATACTGAAAGAAAAGAAGTTGGTGGTGCTTTTAATAAAACGTTCCATCTAATATTTTAAAGGGATCTAACTCAGGATTAATATTATTCCTCCACGAACTAAGCAGTTCTTCCGTTTGTTAGACTCCTACCCACTCTGAACTTTTAGAAAACGCGATTATAGTTAGTGAAACAGACGGAGCATTTGGTCAGTGATGAAATGCATTGTCGCCATAATCTTTTTATGTGTTGGCTTTATTTAATTAAACAGTGTGAAGATATATTATGTTATTTATAATTTCTTATCCGTATTTAATATTATAGCAACCCTCCTCTCATGCTAAAAAAACCCCCGTTGATCTTTTGTCTGCCTCCACGCTTGAACTACCCGCGTCCCTGCAAAAAGCAGCTTTGATTGTTTTCCCTTTGTCTCTTCCCACAATCGCCCATAGTTAGCGATTCGTTGGTATGAAAGAACCCGACCTAAAGAATTTCCCCGACTTGTGGTATCATTGAACCCTTGCCAGTGTCCTCTTCAATTTATACAGCCTTATTTCGAGATGGTACGTTAGTTATAAGAATAGCTCATCCTTTGTATGTACTAATGTGGACATGGATACGCACCTCGCTTTATTATGTGACTAATTTGGCAAATTTGTCTAATCGTTATTCCCCAAAATTTGAATGATTTGGATTGGTTAATACATGGGGTTCTTAAATGTTTTTTGTAAATCTTTGTAATACCATGGAACTGAAAGATTTCCCACACTCTACAATTTTCAATCAGATTTTTTTCAGTTTTTAGTTTTAAAACTGAAGAACTGAAAGTATTTCTTATTTTGCACACCCCTCCCGTTATTAAAAACTAATCGTGGCTGAAGTCTGTAAGGGAACATCCAAGAACAGGGATTCGTGTCCGTAGTTTTGTCCCAGAACTCAAGATAGCCGAAAATGACAGTTTTTGTTCTTTTGCATACTCCTCCCTGCATTAAAAACTAATTTGTGAAGAAGTTCGTTTGGGGACGTATAAGAACTAAGTCCTCTATGTCCGTAGTTTTTCCCTAATTAATTACCAATGTGATTACTGAGCTCAATAACTACAGAGAATTCCACTCCTTATGTAGACCTTCCACTTTCTATTCACTCTAATTTTTTGTGCGCTAGGCTGGGGAAGAATTGCGATGCACTTCTAGCAAAAAGAAAAGGCAATAAGAAATCGCCAGTTGATCTTGAGTAATATCGGGTTTACACATAAGCAATATGCAGTGATTCGAGCCACGCGACTGGTCGAAACTTCCCTATAAGTTACCTTCAAAGCATTACGTAACAATTACGTCATAGCACTAATTACCAATGGTAGAACAAGATTAGAGGAAAGGGTCAGGAAATTTTCGATAGTTTTCCCCATGACGTCCCAGTCGCATCCCTCGAATAGCTGCATGTAAATCCTCCCTAAGAAGAGAGGTAGTAAGTTTTACTACGTGGCTTTTCTTTTTTTTGTTGGCGGGATGAATCTTCGTGACAAGACCATTCGAGGGAGAAACTGGTTGGGAAGTGTTTGCTCTTTTGTTTCTTTTTTTCCCGCGTTGTTTCCATTCCCTTGAAATTCTCTATGAAGGCGGGGAGGACGTTTTGTTGTGCTCTGGCTTTTTTTAACCTTTTTCTGATGGAGGCATTGAACTGGAGCTATCGGAGATATCTTTTGCCGTGAATTTCTTCCCGCACTGTTTTCATACTCGTGCGAAAAGAGTCTAAAGTGTTAATGGCTGCTGTAGTTTCTGTAATAACCCGTGGCCTTTGAAAAATGGGCTGTTTTTTGTTAGGTCACTTGCCTTGAAATACTTTTTAATGGCCGTTGCATTCCGTTGAAATTGTAGTATTCTTTTTTATTAATTCAAATTTACATGGTTTCTCCTTTTGAAAGAGCAATTCATATTTCAAGAATTCGGTACAAATGAGACTGAAGTCACTCTATTGTTAAGTGTTGTGTATTTCAAAGAAGTTTTAATAGTGTTGCCTAAATAAGCTTCAGGTCTCCTACTCCTATATGAACGGGTATGTATGCATCTGATTGAAACATATTGTAATAGGCCGTAAAACTACTATTAAAATTACCGTTATAAAAAAAACTTCCTGATACACGTATAATCGTATATATCTCATCATTACATGAAGAATTATATTTGTGTTATTAGATTATTATATTTGGGTGATATGCTTACAAATTTTAAAGGATTTCCTTTTTATAACTTTTAAAAAGCATTCAAACCGTAAGCCCGTTAAAAAATTTTTTAGTCGTAATTTACCAGGCCAAGTCGTTATATTTAAAATAAGCTTTTAGTAACTGCATAAAAATAATGAAAATTCAAATTAAGCGCTTGTGAAAAGTGTTAAAAATTTGCTATGAGGTAAAATTTATGGTTAGGTTTTAGTTGTTTTAGTGTGAGAATGGGGATGGGTTTAAAAAGTAAACTATGTTAAAAATTATCTCGTCTCAGTTGTTTAAATCCGTTACAATTTTTATGTGTAAGATATAAACCAAGCCTTTGGATTATTTCATTGATTTTTTGGTGGTTTTCTCATCAAAAGCAAGAGATGGTCTCTGGTTTTTTTTCACCGGGACTATAGAAGTTGGAAAAGTGCTATAAAACATCACGGCGCATAAGCAACAATCCCTGCAGGATTAAGCTCCACGCAAGGCTTCAATGACAGCAGCAGTGTCATCGATGTGATTGACGAGATTACTGCTAAGATCTCTGATGGAATCGGGAGGTCGTGACGCGTCGAAGCCCGTGATTGCAGCAGGGAATTACTATTGTTATTACTTCGTCCTTTTGTCACAGAAGTGCCCTTAAATGAATGGTCCTTGGGTTGTCGGGAGGAAGTTTACGGTTTTGGTGTCTTCGCATCAGCGAAACGTGTCAGGAGGTTTTCGGGAGAGATGGCGTCTTCGAAGTCGAGCGGTTTTCGTGGGAAAGAGAAACTTTTCCTGTTGCTTTGGTTTTTCGCTGTGTAGTTTTGATTGAGTTTGGTTGGCGGGGGACCTCGTTGAGATCTTTTGCTTATACTGTGTTGCAGTTGGAATTAAGAACTACGTATGTTTTTTTAATACGAGGGTCGTCAAAGTAAAACGCTTTTCGTAACCCCCTAACCCTTCCCCTGATGCTTAACACAAAATATTTATTAAAGATATTTTAATAAATATTAAAGATATTAAAGATATTTTAGAAAGATAGGAAATTAGGAAGGAAAGATAGGAAATTTTCTGCTATCGCCGAATATAAATTTACCCTTAAGTAATCGGCCTTTGAGGCTGGTATTGTTTTTTTGTGGAATTTGTATCAAAATACACTACTACTACGATTAATAGCAATCTGTACTCTGAAAAAGTGTCGTGACTTGTGTGTGAGTTGCAATAGTAGTGAGAGGGCGGTCATTGCAATGAAAAATTCCAGCGATTTAGTTCCTCAGAAAGCATTCGGATTCCCCGCCTCTTCCTTGTTTCCTTGCTACATTAAAACTGGGAGGATACCCTTTCGAATCCTTGCAAATTTTTCTTCTACTCATATGACGCCATAAGGTAAACGTATAGGTGAGATGCTAGGATAATTACACTCATTTATAACCTTATTACTTCCATGCTTTCACTCCACATCGTTACATCCTCCATAAACGGACCAGACCGTAAAGTCCTCAACCGCCCAACCGGTACAAAAGAGGCATCTTAAAAGGCGACTTCTTATGGTACAAAGGATGTCACGTATTTTTTTCGAAACCGAATGTTTTTCGGTTAGTTTGACTGAGAAATCGAGAGGGGAGTTATGTTTTCTGTTGCCTTGGTGGATTCAAAAGAACCAGTCTTGTGTGTCACAGGAAGCACCGCCCGGACGGTTGACATGTTCTCACTCCGGTGAATGTCGTTTCGGACGGTGGCCGTAGTTCCTCTGTACCCGAGTGTCATGCCTGTGTCATTGAAAAGTCCAGAGGTTCCATGCATGTGAAAGGAAAAAACTGACTGTTGAGAATCTTGGAAGATATCTTTTTTTACTATGTTACTCCAAAAGCTTTATTCATAGTAACGTCCTCTAAGCTAAGCTGTGGTGAAACGTTTCTCAAAGTTGTTGTGTAAAAATATGTAACGTTACTCAAAAAGTTTAAGTAACATTACTCAATATATGGTGGCAATTTCTTTCCACTACTTTATGGTGTAACGTTGTATATTTTTTTACAGTGTGGACATACAAATTGGTACTTTGGTAGGGTTTTATGCTGTACAAAGTTAAAACAAATTGAAGGGGTTCTGAAAGAAGAAGGGATGTAAAATTTTAAAGAAAAATGAGTTATTGTAGCTGATGCGTTTAGACCTATTACACACTACAGACCCCATTTTTCTAGGTAGGACCTTTATTAGCCGATATATCAATTTCATTAAAGAGGTAAACAACGATAAGAACATAATTTTAAGGCTAAATATCTCGAAACAAGCTTTTTGCTTCATATACCTCCTTCTTTAAATGATTGTTTAAAAACGAATAAAGGTCCGAGCAAACTACATTATAACGTGAATAACTCGTAATAGAAGATTTTCTACGATTTTGAATGGAACTGTTTGAAATTTTCAAAGGATTAATCCCCATCAAGTTATAAAAAGCTATTGGTTTAAAGGCAAAATCAAAATTATATCAGAGTTATCTTAAATGGTAATTTCCCCATAGAATGAACCCCTGTGATGGAATTAGAATTTAGTGTTTATTTCACATTACAATTTACAACAGTTGAATATCTTTAAATTTTTTAAATTAGTAACCGCATGGTTGTGGTTTAATGTTTTCATAGCTATTTTTCCATTTCCAAGTACTATTCTTTTGCCATCAAAATAATTTCAAAATTTTCCTGTTAATGGAAACAGATTACCATAATCCCCGCATCCACTTTTTCTTCCCCAATCAATCTTTTTTGCATGAAACACCTATTAGCATCACAAGGAGCTTAAATTAAATAAATTGCGCGAGATACTCGAAAAGATTAACTGCCATTTTTGATCGCGTGACTGTCTTTCTTTGCTTTGTCTTAGGCTTACTTATCTGATTCTTAAGATAGTGGAGCTTCGTCTGTTCTGCAATCCCTTCTTCCAAGAATAATGAACTGAATTATTGAAGAATATTGACTGTGTAGAGGTAGTTCAATCCCGCTAAGGTTCTAGTTGGGTATTTGTGAGGAACTACCAGTGAAAATCCCTTTTTACCGAGTCTTCATCGATACTAAGTTGGCTGGTGTGCTTTTGAAGGAAAATTAACTCCATGCCGTGTGAAAATCGGAAAGCAGAGAGTTTTTTCTCAGCCAATTATATCTCTCGCTATTTTCTCGTATTTTTCTAACATTTTGTTACCCTTTCTTTTATTTTCGTCTTCTCTCCAATGGAAAGTAACAAGAAGTTAAGGGATCAAGTACACAATTAACACGTTGACTGCCACAATATAAAAAAAGTTGTCCGTGTGGTCCCAAAGGAAAGATGCACTGTGAAAGGGGTTATATTTAACTCATGAGGCCTCCTGGACACAAAAGGTGTGGTTTAAATGCAACTCACATGGCAGTCACCGTGTTAAGAAACCAGTAAGTCAGTTTTTTTAATGATGACGAATTTTGAATGAGTTTAGACTGAATAAAAGCTTTCTGGAAATTATTAATTTTTAACTTAATCTCATTGATTTTGTGGGACAAAACCAAAAAGTGCGCGCGTTTCTTTATGACCTGGGAAATTGGTACTGTGGTTTTGGGCTTCCAAGTTGTTTGAAGTGCTGATAAATAAAATAGACGTTTGATCTTTGCCCTAATACACAGAGTAAATTTAAAAGGACAATTTGGAGAGCAGAAATCGACTGTGACCTCTTCGTCATAAGGACACGCTAATTTGCTTGCCCAGGCGTAAGAACTGAAAGTTATGTGCACACAAGCAAATACCGTGTCAAGAAAACTTTCATTGGTAATGAAACAAGTTTTTATAGGCGTCTTTACACGCGAAATGGTGTTTTTGCTCTTTCTGGTGCGATGGTCCCTTTTCCTCTTTGGATTGGACAAGTGGCGTGCAGGAAAGAAGCACGACAATTTCTTTGTTTAAAGTCTTGTTTACGTGCTGGTAAAGTAATTTATATATTTTCGTAACATCATTGGAAGATCGTGTGTTGTACATTCGTGGTCAAGGTTGTGAATTTTATTATCAGGAAACTCTCGTGCTTGAATAATGTTCTTCACGATTTCTCTGTTTACCTTTCAGAGTAGTACTTCTAACCCAAGGGAATCTTCGGTTTCAAGGGTGTAACTGTTGTATGATTCCAAATTGTAATGTTGTTTGAATTACTTTTAGGTTTCCATTACTTATTAGTAACCACAATCTATTAAATTGAGCTCCACTATCTTGGGTTCACTGAAGAATCAGATTAAAGACTTAAAAAATCTAGCTAAATCGAAAGTCCGTTATACCAAATCTACATGATCGACCTAATGGTAAAACAAGAACACGCAAGTTCTCAATCACCAGAAAAGGGGATTATGGTAAATTTTTAGCCAATCATATAACATTGGTATTTTTAAGGTTTGGATCTGAAGACTTGTATCCTATCTAACCTGTAAATATAACAAAATTTCCTCCATAGAGTTTGAACCTTGTGGCTGTCCCAATTTGTCTTTAATGGAACCTTGCGTCATAAAACCAATATCAACCAACCCGTAGAGTTTGAATATAGTATCCCTGCCATTAAAAGACCCTTGGTAAAAATATTCGAATCATGACAAAAAAAGAAAAATTATTACTGAAAAGAGAACATGCCACCTTAAAAAACACTATCTCCGTTCGGCAAACCTCGGGAATCCTGATCCTCAGCGATCGGATCGTTGGAGAAGTTCATTTGATTGATTCGTAAGCTCTGACATCATCGAGCTGGAAAGATCTTTACCAATCAAAAATGCGCTTCTCCAACGATCCGAACGCTAAGGATCGGGATTTTCCCGAAGTTTGCCGAACGGAGACAGTAGGGATTGAGGTGACGAAATAAAGAAATTGAGTAATTTGAGGGATTTGTAGTAATTACTATGGGATTGCGGATTGAAAAACTTGTGAATGAATGCACTTCCCCTTACACCTCACTATTGCTTGATCTATTAATCCCAGAAGTTGGCTAAACGGGAAACAATGTATCCATTCCTTCCTCATCATCGGAATATGGGGCATCGGGGGATTCGCGCTCCCCGGGTATCCATCGATCCCATTTTGTTACGTTCTCCTAACTGGTTTATTGCGGAAATAGGGGTGTTATTATTATTAATACCTGTGAAATCCGATTTCCTCTGTCGTGAGATACTGCGAGATCTCATTCTTTTGAATCAATCGGATTAATCGTGCTGGATGGAAAGTTTGTGGAGAGGTGAGACTTGTTTGTGGTTGAGAACCTGTTGAGTTATAAAAGCGTTGGTGCAATACTGTTCTTTGTTTGGTTGCTTACACGTGTTGATAAATCGATTGATTGAGTTGATTTGTGTTTGACGGGTGTAAGTTGCTTACTTTGCGTCTTCCTGAAGTATTTTAGTTTTAGCTAGCGGGAAAACATTAATCGTTGATGATTGAGGACTGACTAATAATAATCTCTGTTAAATTTCTGGGAGTTTTTAAGTTTTGAAACTTCAATAGTGAAATAAAATTAATTGCACCACCTATGGTTTCTTCTGGTTCTATCCTTTTTTATACCTTATGATGTTTCTGTCTGTTGAACCATGGTTAAGATCAAGGAATTCGAGCAGGGGTCTCCAAACTACGGCCCGCAGGCTGATTCCGGCTCTAAATGCTTTCTCTCAAGGGTCTTGCAAATGTCAAAGCAAAAAGTTACCAGTACGTATTTAAGTAGTCTCCGACTTAAAAGGTTTGATTTAAAACGCTTTTAACTGCCCTTAAACATTATTATAGTTCTCTTTCTCTGTTTTAAAAAAATCTTAATCTATGTTTATCATTTTTCTCGTAATAATTAGGTCGTCAAGTTATTTTCTTTTGCATTTGTTTGGCCCCTTGTCGAAAATTTCTTGGGAACCTTGATTTGAAGCTATATTGCAATTCCATTCAAAATGATTAGTTAATTGTAATACTTTCCAACGTGTCTCGGATTTTTTTTGTTCACTTGGTTTTCCGTAATCCTTGATTGAAGGTCGAATCCCGACTTGCTTTTTATTGACCACTTGTAGTTTCCTCGGTAATCAACCAGTTTAATTGTTATTTGTTACTAAACATATGTTCCGTTCCAGTATTTTAGGATAATAAATGTAGGACAAGGGCATACCTACTAAATTTTTGTTCTTAATAAGGTCTGGAAAAGTTTATTTTTAAAATCTTCATTAGTCATGATCATGAATAAAAAGTAACCAGACTTGATTCGTTTCTCAATAGGATTTTTCTCTTATTACCCAGTTTAACTCCTTATTTTTAAAAAGTTATACTCTAAAAAAACTCGTACATTTTTTGTTTTTTACGTTAGTTTTTTAGTACTGTGTAAGTGTTAAAACTATTCATTTTGAATAGGCACCTGAAAATATTTCCTTCCCCCCACCGATCGGTAACCATAGCAATTATCCTCGTCAAAGTGATGAAGGCTTACTATTGGCTGCGCGAAGAGCGTAACTATGGTTACTCTTCTAGCGAGGGAGAAAAGACTATTTCTCAGGTGCCAATTCTAAATGAACAGTTTAGTGTTCGGCCTCTTTCAAAAATTTATTGAAACTGTTTTTATCTATGACTGTCACTTATAATTGCGAATAGTCCTTTTGTAACTCGTTAAATTCTTATCCAAAAATTTACCTATAAGTTTTAATTCTTGCTTCGATTTATCGGAGGTACGGAGGGATCTTCTCAAATTATGTGATCATTAAGATTTAATATTGGCCTATCCATGTTGCATTCAACTTTCTTGGGTCTTTTCATAGAGGGCCATCTGATAGTTTGTGTCTTTTCAATCTTTTATTGATGAAACCACCAATAGTGTTTATTGCATTTTTCTGTTGTAATTTAGACTTAAATATAATGAGAGAAGCGGCAGAGTTGTAGACGGTCAAATTTAGTAGATAATTACCAGCCCGATCGCTCTGAATCTCTGCAATGCCTACCATACTCTCAGTTGTAGGCGTGGAAGTGGTTTGTTATCGTTCCCCGAAGTCTCGATGTCAAAGGGTAAGCCACGATCATTCCTAATTGCAGTCCTCGCCCAGAGATCATCGAATACCTTGACCTCCGCGCCCTCGTGGCTCGCGTTTTGGCGAATTTTGGCCCAAGGTTGTTGTGGACACTTCGCTCGCCTGTGTTCCGCTTGCTGGATCTCGTGCGGTGTTGTGATTGTATTGAGTTCGCGTGTGTTTATGGTTTTACGACGAAGCTGTGATCTTCGCCGTGGCTTTGTTGTCGGCTTTATTAGGCGTTTCGTACGGGTAGGTGTTGCAGTTTTTGTATTTATGTGAGGGTTTTATTTTAGTGCTTGAATGAGTTTGAAGGGTTTTAAGGTGTATTTTCGTGAGTTTGATTATCTGCTTACAGCGTGAAGTAGTAATCGCTTTTTGTTTTGTTACTTTTAGTTCGGCTATTAATTCTGTGAAATCTCAGAATTTAATTCTGTTTATAAAACAGTCATCAGTTAAAAAATGATAGCATTGATGTTGAGTGCATGAAACGCCCATACAAATCAAATTTATTAAACATTTTGAAAAGTTATTTGTATTGAACAATATAAATAAACTACTTTTCAAATATAAGCCAATTTCATATGGAGATATCTTTTTAATAATACTAGGATTAAAATTAAATTAGTATTTTGCTTAACTGTATTTTGGTGAGTAATTAATATTAAACATTCATGCACAATTTCCGGTAATATAATTTGAGTGAATCAATCAAGATTTATTCAAGGATTCTAATATTTGTCATCAGGTCAACTATATTTGGGTTGGTTCAATGAAGTGATAAATGAGTTGCTCGATTATGGATTATCTTGTAATTTCCAGTAGAATAACATATTTCCTTCGAAAACAAATGTATTCGCACCTTGTTTGCTCAAACCGATGCCTGCAACTTTGACTCATTCGGTGCAATGATCCAAAGCCAGTATGAAAGTAAACAAAGCGACTAACGACGTGTAAACCCGCTTTACTATCAACACGTGTCAAACACGTGAACGGATTTAGTGGCAACTCTTTAATCAGTCTGTTGTGAATTCATGCTATATTCCTCAACTGATTCCAATCTTTTATAAATTTTGAGAATATTTCGTTGGTTTGTTTTAAACCTTTTTTCCTCGGCAGAAGGGAGGATTACAGTGATGCACTCTTTAAAATTTAAGTTAGTGTATAACTGGTTAGTAAGTTATTTATATTTTTTTGAAAAGTGCGTAGATATATCAAATTTTTTTTATAATGCATGTGATATATTGTGTATTGGGGGTCGGGGCACAGCTACGATGAGTCTACCAGCCGCCATGTTAACCCACAGCTCAAATGATTGACAACCATAGAGATTTAACTATAAATATCATCATTATTATATCCTAAAATAATAATCTACTAAATATTATATTAGGATCCAATAATAATATTATAATAGTTAGATCTATATATGGTTGTGTGTGTCATCATTTGAGGTGTGGGTAAACCTGGCGGATAGAAGACTTCTCGAAGCTAAGCCAGGGTCGGTAAAAAATACTGTATGGGGCAGTTAAGGACATCAATATCTGTAGGAATAAATTACTATGTTTTTAGATACGTTGTTGACATCTTCTACCGATACATAAATTGTTTACTTTATTCCATTGACTCAGACCACCCGAGATAGTCTTACGGCCATATTCACCGGTAACCAGACCGGCGGTCAGGTCAGGAAACCATGGTTACAGCCTCTGATTGGTGGAAAAATAATTCAGTATTTTCCTTCCACCAATCAGGTTGTAACCATGGTTTCCTGACCTGACCGCCGGTCAGGTTACCGGTGAATACGGCCGTTAATCTTATGGTTTATTTGGGACTGCTAGGACTGAAGGAGTAAATCCTAATTCGTTTTAGATTAAGCTTAAGGTAGGAACTTGTATTTGAACTTTCTCCTTCATTTAAATATCGACATAATCTCCAAAAACAGTCGCCAGTCTCGCGAATATTGTTTTGCTCGAAGCTTTTCTTCTGGAAAGTCGTAAAAAACATCCTTTCTTAGCGAGATATCGTCAAATCGTTTGTCATTTCTTGCCTGCATTATTAAGATGTCTGTCGAAAATTCCGAAACCGGTTCGGCGAATTTCAAAACAATAGCCTTGTAATAAAGCACAGAAGACTTTATTTGAATGTTTTGTCTCTTTGAAGTGCTGTTGAATAATAGCTTGCTTGTTTTTCAAGATGGTTATGATCGTCTTCATGCGCTTGTATCGAATTCTTTGTTTAATAAAAGATGGAATAGTATAATTTTTCAATAATGTTTCGTTGACTACTGATTGTTTCGTTAGTTTTCATTCTGGGGCAGATTTATTTTTAAGTTTCACGGTGATGTAAGTCCAGCCTTTCTTTCCTCAATCTGATCTTTTTAAAATTTTGCGTGTTTAATGACCCACGGCTATTTGTTATGCCCTTAAGAAAACATTTTTGTGATCTTTATTTTTACTTTTGTTACGCACTACTTCTTGCCTTTACTGACAGTGAGATAAATAGAAAGAAATTATTTCACTCGATTACCTCTGTACTCTCGCAGTTTAATAATTTCGTACTTATTTCACTTAAATATTCCAGAACTACATCGATATAGTATTTGCTTAGTGTTGTAAAGAGTCTTCGGAACAACTTTGATATAGATCCTCCATGGCGAAAAGAGTGATGGTCGCCAAGAACTGGAGACCAGCCGAATAGCCAACGCTACAGAGCGGTTGTCTATTTGGTGGACGCCATGGATGACCTGTATAAATCGGTTCCGAATACATGTTTCTTCATAAAAATCTTTGTTATTAAATCTTACGAAATGTATCCATTTCTTTCTCTTCGCAGAGCTGGCCTCCCGCAATTCCAGTACGCTGCCGAGGACCTCTTGCGGCAAGCGGACGATGAAATTCGTCAAGCTGTATAAGGACCCGAACTGTGGTTTTGGCATGGTCATCACTTGTGGAAATACCTACGACACAGTCCTGCACGGTGCTTTCGTTGAACGCGTCCTACCTGGTAGTCCGGCTGACCTGGATGGCAATATAGCTCCGGGTATGTAATTCAGTGTTACTCATCTTCATTAGATCGGACACTATTCTTGTTAATCTGACTCAAAAATGACCGCGAGGAGGGGGGAAAATTAAAGAAGACTGGGACATCGAAAGTACGAACTTGTCACACAAGGTCTTGGCAATCCAGTGATAAATTTTCCAAAAAAAACATCAAATGTATGTAGAATAGCATTTTTTTTTAAATTTTTATAACTGTACATTAAAAAGACACAACCATCAGCGTCGGTGTAAAATTCTTGGTCAAAGAAGGATTTTACCAGTGAAAGGCAGCAAAAAGCTAATTTTTCTTTATTTAGCATCGACTCCGATGGCTGTTAAAACTGTATTTTCAACCCCCTTTTTCATACAATAAAGCCATTACAATCAACTGGACCTTAAGCCATATATATCAAGGATTTTACTCGATTTTCTTTCATTTTTTTTGTTATAATTTAAGCCATCAATGAGAAATATCTTCAAAAGCAAGCCTTTAGTTGAGAATTTCTATTTGCCATAGAAGTTTGTCCATATTTTCACTCAATACTACAACAAAAGAGAGAAGTCAACTTTACTGGCACCCTGTAAAGTCAGCTTCGCACCTTTTGGTTGCATTGCGGAAAAGGAAAGAACATTTACCTTCCAAGAAAAGGTGTTTTTTTCCTCCAAGTACAACCAATACTTAAGAAGCTACCTTTACAGGCCGTATTGGGGCGATAGCAAATCGCGAAAAATCCTAAGACTGGGAATGTTTTCTTGCAAATAATCATAAATCTAAATTGAATTTTGTGAAAGGGCCGTTATTATGAATTTAAATTTTGTGATGAGGGCCCTTTATTCAGTCCCTTCACGAAATCTCACCTCCTTAAAACACACCAATTTTTGGCTGGATCGACCCCTGGATAAGTAGTCATGTTTTAAAAGTTAGGAACTATTTTTTTATTTAGTTGAATATTGCTATGATTTTTCATTTAATTTCTATATGTATATATTTTTAATTCTTTTATATTTTAGGTGATCAAATAATGTCAGTTAATGGAACTGATGTTCAAAACGATCATTTCCTAACAGTAGTTGATCTCATACAGTGGTCTACAAGTTCTCTTGATATTGTTATTGCCAAGAACCAAACTTCAAGTTTGACAAATAATTTCAAGAAAGATATTGTTGAGGTAAAATACGAGCGCTTTTGGTCCAAGTTTGATGTATAATGATGTTTTATCTTCAATTTAATATGCTTTTTGTTAAAAATTTTATGATCAAACAAATTTAACTGCATAGGACATTTGTTGGTGTTTTTTTAATAAATTAAATTAACTTGAAATTGTGCTTTAATTATTTGAAAGCATTGTAGTGCAACTACAAAATAGGGTTGCATTTTCTAAAAGATTTGTTACTCTTTCTCTATTAATGAAGGAGTAAAGAACTAAAGTATGAGTTAAAGATTTTTGTAAAAAGGGAATTCATCAGTTGTTAACTTAAAATACAAAGTTATTTCTGTATGGTGTAATTTAGTTGTGCATATTTAATTTTCTAGCCAAACATAATGTTTTCATATTTTTATTTTTTCAGAGACCTTTTACTAAGTCAAAAGCTTGGATTGTTGGTAACGAAAAGTTCAAAGAAGCAATGCCACCAATAAAAGCCGAAGGTAAAAAATATATCCCTTCAACTTCTTCGTTTTGGGAATTGTTCTTATATTTTAAATTATTACTATGCTATCCTATATTCCATCTAACACGATCCCTTAATGAAATTTCAGATATCCACAATGGAAACGAAATTCCAGTCCCAAAGCCTCGAAAGAAATGGCTCGAGCAAGAACAGACGCTCAATTGTGTTGAACCAGATCTGACGTTGAACCACTCTTCAAATGGCAACCTAGACAGCAGAAGAAAAAGTTCTGACTCTAATAATATCACGAGGGACAACATTCCTGATATCATTGCATCTCAGATGAGACAGACCCTTTCCTCCATCAATTCAGACTTGTCTTCTAATACCAGTGAAGTTAACACAGAGAGCTGTGAACTGAATACTTTGGTACAAGAAGATGCTGATAGCAATTATCTTCTTCCCGGTGAAGTTTTCCATGTAGTTTTAGACAAGAAAGGAGGGTCCTTGGGATTGAATATCTATGTAAGTTCTTAAGGTTCTGTGTAATCATTGACCGTCAATTTCGGCAAAAAAGTTAATGAATGGGCTTTGGCTATGCATTTCTGTTTTAAGTGGTGTGGTTGATAGTATAATACAGTACTAAAAATGTATGATAGAGGTCTGATTTTAAAGTATTAGATTAACAATTAGGCATTAACAAGCAGCATTACCGAATCTCATAAATTGCCGCTGAATCAGATGGTTGCTAAATGGTCAATGAATGGGATAATACGCTAAAACCAAAATTACTAAGCTTGCTATTTTTAGTTATTAACACCTGATAGTTAATTTATTCAAAATGGGAGGTATATTATTAAGTCGAACCTTTTTTTCTAGGTAGTTAAAAGGAATATTTTACCCTATTAATTTTAGCAATTTCTAAAACGCCTCCTGTAATTTTAATCGCTGTTTTAAATTTCGAAGGGTATAAATTTTAATATTTTTAATATAAAGATTTATGTTTGCTTAAATTTACTTTTGCTTTCAATTCTAGCAAGGATCAGAGTCTTGTTCCGATCAGAGATATATTTATATTCATTCTGTGATTCCAAATGGAGCAGCTGACTTGGATGGAAGAATAAAACCTGGTAAGGGGATCACCCACTCTAGCCAAAATTTCTTTTCAATTATGAACAGAAATATGCTAAAATCTAACAGCCGTAATCACCACTAACTTGACCAGTGGTTAACTGGCCGTCAAATTTTTGATTGGAGGCCCACTAGTTTTCCTTCTTTAACTGCCAATCAGAAGTTTAACAGCTGGTTAACTGATGGCCAAGTTAGTAGTGAATGTGACTGTAAGAGATATATTTGAAATCTTGACTGGGGTTGTTAAGTTGATCCCTTAAATGATAATATGTGCTTTTTAATGCTGCTTTATAAAACTAATTCATACATGTATGCAGAGATGCCAACCATTCCGGATTTTGCGGAATCATTCCGCATTTTGGCCCCGAATTCCGCAATTACGGATAAAGCTAGAAAAACTATGGAAACCACGCTGCTTATATTTTAAAGACAATGTATTAAATTTTTCTTCTTAATTCTCTGTTTTTAGCCTTCAATCCTTTTAATGCATATTTTTTTTACTTAGAATTGCGAATAAAAATGATAACGCTAATCGCTAGTAGCTGATGAGATGGGCAATAAGAAGGGGAAATCAATCGGAATTCGGAATATTCTAATCTGCACGGATGATTGATTCATGGTGAGAAAAGAAGGCCTTATTTTCTCAAATATTTGCGTTTTCAGGACTTTTCTAAAACTTATGAAATGATTGTGGTAGTAGGCGTGGCATCGGTAGGCAAGCTCTGCGTCACGCCGGATTTTTTTTTGCGGGTAGGGGTGATTACGGATGAGCATTGTCTCAGGTTGGCAACCCTGTGTATGTTACTACATCACTACTTAACACAAGCTAGCTTATACTAACCAAAATAATAGTCTTATTTTTTGAAAGTTTAATAATTTTTGATGTACCACTGTGTTAGTCTTTTGCTAAACCAAACCATCTTCATTGCAGGCGATAAACTCCTTGAAGTGAATGGTGTTCCTCTGGATAACCTCTCATACCAAGAAGTAGTGACGAAGCTCCGAATTAGTCCTCAAGTGGCTCACCTCGTACTGGAGAAGGGGAGCTTGATGGAAGTCGACAGCGTCCTTCCAAAAGAGCCGAACTCGGTTGCTGCAAACGGATTCTCAAATAACAAGATTTCCAATTGCGAAGCTGAAAGCTCCAGGCAGAGGAAAGAAAGCTCGGCCAGTGCGGAAGCCTGTTTTGACGGGCACAGGGACTGCGACGTTGAAGACCAAATCACGTACTCTTCCCTCCCTGTCGTATCCAACACAACACCCAAAGAGAGTGCCAAAGACAGCGTTAGTTCCGGATATTTGAAGCAGAATGACAGGAGGAATGTGTGCTCCAACCTTGATCTGTCTAGTCCTATTCATGCCAAAGCTACTCCTACTACTCCGTACCGGTTTAAAAGTTCGCTAACGTCGTACAGCAGCACGCCGAATCTTGCCGAAAACTCGGATGAGGATGACCCAAATGGAAGTGGGGGTTTTCTGTATCGTAATAGAAGCACGGAATGCTTGAACACTCCTCATTTTATGAGGCCTCACCAGGCTTTACTGGACTTTTACCAAAATTATTCTTATGTACGAGGTGAGTGGTGTTGATTTGTGTCAAGATCTTAAAAATGAGTTAATGGATAACTTAATGAAATCCCCTCTTCTAATCTCTGTCAAAAAAGTACTTTTAGCTTTAGTTCTATGTTGTCATAATAAAATAATCGATTCCCTATAGTCCATATTCTTTAAAATTGTAGCAAAATAAACCTCAATTTCAATAGAGAAATGGGTAAATTTGATTGGGATTTTCTGATGGTTCAAACTTATTTAAGTTCACACATACTTGACATTGTGTGAACATTTTTACTAAGCTGTCAACCTCTTATCTTCTCTTCTGTTAAAGTAACTAATATCGAATACAGGGACTAATGCAGACCAATTTTAGTACCGTTTATCTGCACCTTCACAAGAAATGTACGAACAAAAACAGCACCTTCACAAAAATTATTTTTAATTATAGTGGATTGCTTATAGTTAATTGAGTATTCAAATTGCAATAAAACTGAAGAAATAAGTAATTTTATGGTGATTTTATTAATTTTGCAGTTTCCATTAAAAATAGTTCTAAAAATTTCACATAAATTAAAATGATCTTAAATTTTTCACAAAAAATAAAATACTGTTTAATATTTTCACAAAAATAGGGGTTAAGTTTAAAATCCTGGATTGGTCCCTGGAATACTAGTTACAAAAGCCTATATTTTTCCAGGTTCTGCTTGCAGTTTACATGAAATACCAGCTGTTCCTATCAGAAAGAAAAAACTGAAAAAGCTAGATGATATTTATAATTATTGCAATTCAGGTAATATTAAAATTTTTTATTGTTAAAGAATTTTAACTTCATTTTAAGGTACTCTAACAGTTTAAAACTACAAGGATTCATATTTTTTATTTATTCCTATTTAATTTGAAATGCTTTACTAGTGGTTTAATGTGAAGTAGTTTTCTTAATATAGAGAAGGCAAATGTTAATGGAAATGTAGAATTTTAACTAAATCGCAAATGGCATGACTGACAAAAATTTCTGAGGTGGAAGTTTTATCTATGTGAAAAATCAGTAGTATGGATGTTTTCTATGGTCATAAATGGGAAAAATGAAGGTTGTGACGAAACTAAATAATAATGAAAAACACTAACTCATATGAAAATTAATATCAATCTTAAATTTTCTGAATATTTTAACTTTACCTGAATATGTAAAATACCTTGAATGTGTTTCTGTACAGATAACACCTTTGAAGTGTCGGTTCGTAAGAGCAGTCGAGGTTTAGGTCTGAGTATATTCGGAGGAGTGGACGTCACAGGCAGAGATCACTTTTCTCAGCTGATTCGCATTAAGAAGCTTTATCCCCTTCAACCAGCTTTAGAGTGTGGCAAGCTCATGCTGGGAGATGTCATTTTGGAAGTGAATGGAACCAAGATGGTCGGATTAACTAATACTGTAAGTATTGGCTCTTAAAGTTTTTGTTTATAAATCTACCTGAAATTAAGATTATTAGTCAGTTAAAAGTTATTCCTACATGAGAAATATTATCTTTAGAAGACTTGGGTTTCTTCAGCTTTATTAAACTATTAGCATGGTGTATCAAT
Source organism: Tetragnatha versicolor (assembly GCA_024610705.1). NCBI lineage: Eukaryota > Metazoa > Arthropoda > Arachnida > Araneae > Tetragnathidae > Tetragnatha > Tetragnatha versicolor. Next base: position 20,278,661 of record JANDEH010000011.1, on the reverse strand, counting down.
ATAAGTTATATTAAAATGTGAAAGGCTTTCACGGTCAGATGAATGGTAAAATGCTTTCGGGCTTGTAGGCAGTGGTTTAGTGGTAAAAACAGTGAATGTTTTGTTGAAAACTATGTCAGATATCATCAGCACTAGATAAGTTGCAAGGATGGTCTTAATGACTGATCACTGTCTGAAGTGGTAACTGGTGGTGTTGAGACATCAACAGAAAAAGATACAGAAGAAGTCTTTATTTTTTCTTTCTGTTACCTTATTTTTAAATTTTCCATTTTATTTAAATATATTTCACTTTTGTTTAAAAGCCTTGAAATTTCAAATATTATAGGAAGCCTTGGAAGTTTTGAGGTGTGCACCAACCGATGTAGTTCTAAAAGTATTCCGTCCATCAAAATCCCTCATACCTTCTTTTTCCACATACAAGGTGGGTGTGTTTTCTTTCTGTATCCTAGACAATATCCTCTTAAAAACTTTATTTTCAATCCATCCTTAAATGTATATTGCTGTGTTTAATACTCCATATATACTTTTTAATATTTAAACAAAGCTATTGTACCAGTTCTTCAGTACTGTAATCATACTTTTATTTTAATTAAATGGATCTGTACTACCTATTTAGTTTACTTTTTTAATTAACAATACGTTATTGTCGCAGGGAGGAATTTGGCCATTCTTTGACTCTTCCTCTAGCTCTGCCAGCAGTTCCCTTTCTCGTGGGGAAAATAACTGTTACAATGTTGAGACAGGAGTAAGTACAATTATTAATTTCTCTAAAACTGAAATAAATGTTACTACTATTGTATTGTACTGTTAAAACATAAGCATGAGCTTAAAATTTTTTAAGTAGAGTAGTAAGTATTTAAAGAAATTTTGCAACTATCATAGTTAAGTATTATCAAGTATAACTCATTAGTTTATCCAACCTTTTTAAAATTGCAATTGCAAAAGCTTTTTTGGTAGTTCAAGTTGTTTTAAAACTTTTTGTTGAATTTTTAGGAGTTTGAAGTTACGCTCATTAAAAGAGGAGGTAGCTTAGGATTCAGCATTTCTTCTAAGGAGAGCTCTAGTGAGAGTCAACAGGAAGGTATTTTTGTCAAAGCCTTAGTGAGAGAACCTGCCATCTCTGATGGCCGAATTCATCCTGGTGATAAAATTTTGCAGGTATTGGCTATGTTACTTAATTCTGACTTTACTGTGAAAATGATTTAGTTCAGTACTTTTGAATTAATGTCTCAATTTTTCTTGAAAATTATGTTTGGTTTACAAGAGCTGTTCTCTTCAGGTGTAACCAAAAATGTCCAAAATGAGCTATTTTGAGCAAAAATGTCCAAATGAAATATTTTAACTCTTCCATTCCTTCCAGGTGAATGGAACCGAAATGTCCTCCATGAGCCACGCCGAAGCGATCGAGTTCATCCGCAAAGTCCCCGACACAGTGACCCTCAAGCTGCTCCGCAACGACCCCCCCGCCACCCCGGGCTACAACGACGAGGAGTACTCAGTCTCCAAGCCCCTCCGGTGGGAAGCGGTCGGCTTCCTCAACGACCGGCTCAAACACAAAGACAGCAGCGACGAGGGCAGCACGCCCAAGCGGAAGCTCAAGCGGGGCAAGCACAACAAGGCCGAGATGTTCTCCAACGCCTCGAGCAACACCTCCACCGAGTCCGACACCTCCTCGTCCAGTGGACAGGAGCTCATCCTCGAGGAGAAGCCGGAGGACGACCTCAGTCTGGAGGGTGTCGGTCTCCAGAGGAACCAGCGGCCCAAGTCCTTGGATATGTTGAACTCTTCGGACCGCAAGCGGTGTCCGACGTTGGACGACGATGCGTTTCATCGACAGTCGAGCGTCATGTGTGCCAATGTGGACAAGGCGGAGGACAAGAGTCCGGAGAAGAAGACGACGCTGTTGAAGTGGAGGGGGAGTACGCTGCCTCATACGGACGAGGCGGATGGACCCGGTGGGCTTAAGAACGACGAGGTGCTCAGTTCCATTGGGAGCGAGGCTGCCGATTCAGTGTCCGACGACGAGAAGCCGGTGCCGTTTCCGAGGACAACGAGTTGTGCTAGTGAATGGGTAGGTGTTGGTTTCTTTTGTGAATGAGTTTGCAAAGAATGGTATTTTGAGCGTCTATTGATTGCTTCTTTAAGATTATCCAACAATGAAAGTTTTCATTTCAATCCTGATTTGTGTATTGTGATGTTGAGGCACAAATCTATTAGGGCACTTTCTGCTACAAAGAGCTTACTTCAATGGAGAGCTGTTGGAGTTTGCTGCAAGAGCCTCAATTGTTAATTTTACCATGGTGTTTTCTAGGAACTTTGTATCAATATAATAATTGATTCAAAAGCCTGTTTGACGTTTGAAATTTCCTTAATTAATATTTTCTTTTGGCACATGTTTCCAATTTTAAAGTTTTTTAAAAAAGTGAAAATTGGTTGTTTCAACTTGCAGTCTCTTCTAGAATCAATTTGAAAAAATGCAGGACATAAATTATAACTGCTCTTTTGGGTAAAATGTTTGCTTAAAAATCCTTTCCATTTGCATTCCTGAATGAACAATGAAATATTCAACATGATATAAAAAAGCAAAATTGTCCAATGGTTCAGATTTTAACCGAATGAGCATACCTCTTCATTAAGAGATCTTGAACCATGGTTTGTGATGGGTGTATTCATTTTGAGGTTGCACTAAGGTTTTATTTTTAGTTTAAATAAATCTTATGCGACACAACAGTATATTTTTAAAGATGGCACTTGTCATTAATCCAATTAATATTTCTTACTCCTTATCATTTTTAGGTGCATACATTCAGTGTGGATCTGGACCGTGGTTGGCAGAGTAGATTGGGTTTCAGTTTGTACGACGCCCCTCCTGATTCTCCTGGGTCCCCTCGCAGTCACCTTCTGAAAGCCGCTGAAGTCAAGGCAGTGTATCCCAACAGTCTGGCAGAGAAAGATGGCAGGATAAAAGTTGGGGACAGACTGATTGCTGTGAGTATTCTTTTTAGTATTTTGAGTGTCTAAAAAATATTTTCCTGCTCAATTAACCTCTATTTTTTAAATGTATTTCACTGAAATGAAGTATAACCCGAAACTCAATAATTTTGTTGGATCTCAAAGTTTATGTATTTTTCAATTGATAAAAGTAATTGTGGCTATACGTCTCTTTTAAAATGTTTTAAAAAATTAAATGATAAGTTTTTTCCCCTCTTCAACTCTCAATAATGTCCTGGAGCCTTTTGTTTACTTAACCTTTTGCTATTAAACCCAAATAAACTATTTTTTATTTAATTTAATTTTGTTTAGTGTAAATAATTCTTTTGTAAGAAATGAATTATGTCTCTGCAATATTATCTTTGTACGCTTATTTGTGAAAGTACTTAATGCAAATTAAATTATTTAAAGGATTCACAATGATACAAACTTCGTTTTTTAGGTTAATAACGAATCTTTAATAGACTTACCTGCCTCGGTAGTCATTGATATTTTAAGAAAAACCAGAGGCCTCATCAGAATGGATTTTTGCCGGTATGTATAGATTTTTTGTATATTTTCCATCTTTGTTAACAGTTGGGGTTGAATCTAAATTTTAAAAAAGTGCATATATTTTTTAAGTTTGAAAGGTTTGTGAAAGGAGATGGTTTGCAAACTTTAAGTAAATTCATTGAAGTTTTTGTTTTGTAGAATTTTTTTACTGGCTTATAAGAATACATAAGGGAACCCTGAAAATAGGTTTTAAAAGGCACATCTCAATAAAAAACCTTTTCAATCTTATTTAAAAATTATGGATTTTTACATTAAATGAGATAAGTACAAAAATATTTCACAAAGCAATTTTCCTTTCAGATTAGAGATACCAACTTGAATACTCATTTAGTGAAATGCTTCTAGTCACACTCCAAGTCAAGTTAGTCAGATCTGAGCTAAAGATCATATTATGCCATATCTTGTAGATCAGATAGTATTACATATTAATGGAATCTCATAGGACATTCTTCCTTGTGTATAAGTTTCATCACCTCACCCACAGATAAATTACCTCTAAGAGTCAAACTTCAAGTTCAAATTTGCATTTGTGTGAGGCAAAATATTTCATTTCGATTTTATCATCTGTGTTCTAAGACATAATGTATTGTGTAATGCACTGTGAGCTAAATTTTTTGGGTATTTCTATTTTATAAAAGTTTTTTTTTTATAAACTCAGAATTGAATGCTAGGGCTTGGATTTAAAACAACCTAACAGTTGCAAAGTGTGTTTATCACCAAAGTGACTTAAATTTTGTGTTTACATTCACCTTCCAAGCAATCAGCATGAAATAAACTGAGCACCTTTTATGAGAAGGCCTTATAAAATAGAAGTACCATTACATAGTTAATCGTTTGCATTTATGTTTAGCAATGAGAGTATTAGAAAAGTTTATATTGACCTATTTTAATTTACTTTGCAAAGTGACATCCAACCATGAGGTTAGAAAAAATATGCATGTAGTTTTTATGATGCACTTTAGCTATTTATAGTCAAGTTTTTCCGTCCATGATATGAATGCCTTAACGTTATAAGAGCTTTTACTTTTAAATCATCCCTATTGCATTCATTTTTACTGTTTCTCAAAAAGAATTATTTGTTTAAAAACATAAATTTGATAAGATACTTTATTTTAAGCAAATATTTTACCACGCATGCTTCCATATTTATAAACTTTTAAACTGTTATTTAAAGTGTAGCATATTTAAACATTCCAATGGCAGATCTTGCACAAGTTGAAGCAAGTCTATTTTTATATGTTGAATAAATGTAGAAAGTCTTTATGATTTTAAATGTAGTTTCGTTTAATATATATTGTGTTTTGTTCATTACTCATGTGTACATGTAAACCATTTGCAAATTCTGTGATTCATAATCTTGAAGTTTTCTGCAGTTTCATACAACATTTGACTGTTGCTGAGTTGGGCTGCAATTTCACATGCCTTTAAAACCAGCATTATCTTTGTTACATGATCTGTAGCATGCATAATTTAATCCTATGTTATCATTCATAGCTGTACATTATGTTGTGCCTTGAATAAAAACTTTCTTCCTGTAAAATGTTTTCATTTTAATATATGTTTAAAAATGTCTTTATAAGTATCAAAAGCAGAATTAATTTAGTATTTTATGCATAGTTAGATCAGGTCAGTATTTTCCAGGTCAACTTTTTCATTAGTAGACCAAGAGTGTAAATGACACAATTTTATCTCACCATAGCTAACTATACCAAAAATCGTTTTCAAACATCCTTCTTGGCAGAATATCCAGAGTGATTTTTTGTTATCTAGTTCATGATAGTTTTCTCATGTTTTGAAATTGATTAGGTCAGATGCCCCCTTAAGCATTCTCAGTAGTTTTTTTTTTGTTAGCTTGGTGCCATATGTTCTAATAAGGGTCATGAGTTAAAAAAAATAGTGTTAACTTTTAAGATGTTTCCCTCAGTTGAAATAAGGCTTTTCACTATTAGCTTCTTGAAAGTTTTTATCATTGTTAGTTTGTCCAACAAAATTTTACGCAATTCCTAAAAATTACTTGATATTTTATAAATTTCCATTTCTCTCAGTTTGGACATGATCATTAAGATGTGAATTTACTATTATTTTATTTTTTCAATGAACTTTCATAAATAAATATTGCCAGTTTTAAAAAGGGAAAAAGTTGAAAAAACCAAGTTTTGGGAAAATAAAACTATGCAAGCAATGGAATTTTCATTGCATAAGTGCCAAGTTTTGGCCAGAAATTAAAAACCTTCAGGGTGTGTACGTGTGGCTTTGAAAATGTGTTGGAATTTCAAATTTGATTTTCAAGGCCTGGAATGTCCTGAAAAAAAAGCGGATTTTTGTACTAAAAGACTGTAAAATACTTGAATTTTAATTTTACTAAAAGGCTTCAAAAATGGTTTAGTTTTTCTACTTATTATGTTAAATCCTTTAACTGTCCGTTTTTTCATTGAAAAATCCCGAATTTAACACACGAATTTACGCTTGCCTGTAAAGTTGGCATTTGACGGCATGGGCGCGGGCAGGCAAAACAACTTGACGGTCAGTTCGCAATTGCGTTCTTTCTTGTTACTTTGCGGTAATATTGACTTCAAACGTTTTATTTTAGAAAAATTATTAGCTTATTGTAGTTCAAATGGGACCGATATTTAGCTGGCAAATTAAGAGGTTTATTTGAGGAATTCATTTTTATTTGCAAGGAGGCAAAGAGAAATTTATAGTTTATAGAGAGCGAGAGAGAGAGTTTTAAAATCAAATAATTAGAAATAGTAAAAGAAAATTATGTTTAAATAATAGGGTATATGAAATTTTCAAGGTAAATAATATAATGAGCATTATTTATATTTTTTTTTATCAGAAAGTGAATTTTTATGAAAATAAGTCCTAAATGCTCTAAACTAGTGCGAATCGAACACATTTCCCCCCACCTGACCCTATAATGACTAATTTGAGAGGTTCGAGTGGATTTGTCTACACTAACATAGTAAAATGAAGGTTTAGTAACATTTAGATAGCTACCAGAATAACTAACTTTTAACTTCCAGTTAGGATGATGTGAACATGAACATTTGAATATTGAAGCCTGAAATGTGTACTTCACAGGTTACTACTAAAATTTTAACCAGATTTGTTAACCGATTTTTACGGTCTCTGAAACCAAGGGTATCAACATGTTTACAACAACTGAAACCAAGGGTGTCAAATCAACAACAGGTCTCTACCTGGAGGGTATCAACATGTTTCAAGACTGTGACGATTGTAATTTCACGACTGAATTATAGTCCTAGGACCCGATAAGTTGGGCATGGAGTCAGTCCGAACGACCACCTTTTCAAGGATGGAAACTTGGACTTGTAATTAAGACATGGCACCTGCCTTTTTTTCTTCGTTGGCGTGTGGTAATAGTAACTCGTATCACTTCTGACTGTGCCAGCCTAGTGCCATTATCCCTAACCCAACCTTCTGACTTTTTTGTGCAAGCATCAGATCCAAGTGGTCTTTATTTCTCAAAACAGTACTGCTTGTGATTGACTTTCAACGATGCCGATGGGACGTTTTAAGTTTGTTGGAATCCCAAGTTATTAACTATTACAAGACTTTTTCCCCTTGACCTTTATTGTTTCGAAGAACAGTGGTGTTTTTGAGTGAAAGTAATCTTCATTATTAAGCATGTCAAGGTTGTAAGAGAGCAACCCAGCTGATAGGTAAGCTATGATCTTGTGTTCGCTTTTATCTTTCACTTTTTAAATGCTTGGAAGTTGCATAGTCCTCCAGCCGCCATGTTTACCCACAGCTCAAATGATGACTGACAACCATAGAAATCGAATTATTAATCATTATTATTAGATCTATAATAATAATTAGTAAATTACTATTAGAGATCCAATATAGTACTATTAGAACTCTATGATGACAACAGTTAATCATATTGCTGAGAGAGCTGTGGTTAAACATGGCCTCTGGAGGACTGGACTCATTCTAAAGCTGTTATAAAAAGGGCGGTGATTAGTTTTAAATTGTTAGTTAAAATCTTTATAACACAAAAGAATGTTATAAAATTCGATGAAGTATGAGAAAGTTAAGGGCAAAAATTTGAAAGGGGTCAGTAGAAAACTATTTTCTAGAAAAGGTCTCAAAAAAAGTTTGTAAATCGATGAATTAAAGGGTTCTAACTTTCAAACAAATCTATTTTCCTTTACACACACACAAATCCACATTCTATTCTATTTCAATTTAAACACAATATCTGTTTGGCTTATTTTACTTTTTTTGCCTGAACTTCTTTGTTTCTCAAGGTATTTCCTTAGTAAATGTTCAATTTTATATTTTAAAAAATTGAGGCTGTATGTTTTATTAGGAAGGGGAGACCGGGCAGGGATGAGACACCTTCAATAAATCTTATAATTAAAATAAAATTAGTTTTTGAGTGTTCCACCTGGTAAAGCCACCATGGCTTCATACTTGTTGCTGTTTACAATTTTAGTTGCAAGCTCCTACAAGTTTCTGAATGAAAAAGATGGTTTCACTATACCAAATTACACTTTTCAAAGTGAATTTTCAATCTGATTCTTGGTTGCTTTCTTAATGGTTTATATTGTTTTCTAAACAGAATAATGTATTCTTTAAGAATAAATAGTTGATTTAAGCCTAAAAGCTTCAGTTCTTTTGAAAGAACCTATTTTTTTTAAAACTGTTGCTACCGGGGTGGGATGGGACACCATGCCAATTCCTCTCAATACCTAAATACAAGCTATTGCATACAATTCTTTAGATACCTTTGTTTTGGAACTGTTTAGTATTGAAAACATATGAGTATATTATATTTAGTTGAAAACATATTTTTTTAGATTTAGAAGAATTTTAACTATTTTGTATTTTTTACTTAAGTTAGATTTTTCGAAGTAAATATAGGGTAAAATAACTGATGTTTTTGTAATAAATCTTTAAAATGTGTAAAATACTTCCATTTTTGTGGTTTTTAATCATATACTTAAAAATTAATCATAAATTTTAATTTTAAAAAAGTGTCCCACGCCGGGGTGGGATGGGACAGTTTTTGACTTACTTTAATTCGTTTATAGGGTAGTGGTATCAGTAACTGGCAGTTTAAGAGCAATAAAATTAATTAATTAGCTATTGCTATTTTATAAAACTATACTGGAAAAAACTTTCTGTCTTGAAAAATTAAATGAAGTTTCAATATTTATTTAGAGTAGAATTCGTTTAATAAGTAAACATTTTCCATTTATAAAATAATTTTTAAATTGGTATGGTAGCTACACCAGTAACTGACATAACGAGAAAAATTTGAGCACCATTAACTGACATATCCTGTACCAGTAACTGGTACATTTAAATACCTTTAATAAATAAGCTTTTAGTTACTAATTAGCCTAAATGTATTGAAAAATATCTGATTATACAAAGAAAACAAAATGTTAAACTTAAAAATCCAATAATGAGAACTTTTCAGAACATTCTTTTTAATAAAATCTATTTCGCTGTTTTGCTATGTCAAACTTTAATATACATTCCATTATATCGAAACATTTTAGATTAGTTTTAGACAAAAAGATTCAGTTGAAAAATATAAGTATACATAAAAATATAGAATAGAACCCAACCGAACAAATATAGAATTCTAAAAACTAAGATCTGATTAATTTAGTTTAATAATATATTTTTTCAAACGTTTTTGTTTACCGTCAATAACAATTCATCCAACTGCAGTCCATTTAGCTTGTTTTGTTTTGATTCGGAAATATTATTTTCTTAAAATCGTCTGTCATTTAATTAATTATATTTGTTTGTAGCTTTATTTGCATTTTTTGAAGATTGGGTGATTATATTTATATGTATTATTATTATTTCAGCAGTAATGACACCTATGTCAGTTACTGGTGCAATTCATTTTTTGTGACCCAGTAACTGACACCCCATTTTAAATAAATAAATAAAAAATGTTTTTCAAAAATAACTGCTCAGCATGATTTCATGTACTGTTATTAATTTTATGTTAGTGTTTAAATAAGTTTCAAAAGAAAATTTTGCTTAAATTAGACACAGAACGAAAATGTATTTCCTTAATTTCAGCACTAAGCCGACGTCTGAAAATCGGAAGTTTTTTGACACTAAATGCGAATTCTCAATTTATTACACTTAAAACCCTTTAGTGGAAAATAAAAACTGCATAAAGTTAAAGATAAATGTATAAAATATTAAGAGAGACCACCATTTATTTCAAGTTCACAATAATAATCTTCTTATTATGAATTAAATCCCAAAGTGACAGTTACTGGTGCACTGTCAGTTACTGGTACCACTACCCTAAATCTTAAGTTTTATTTTCTATCACATTGGTTATATTTTTTAAACATGTTAAAATGTTTCAAGATGTTATTTTGAAAGTTTCAAATTTATACAAGGAAAACTGAATTTTAAAAAAATATTCTTGTAAAAAGTGTCCCGTCCCTCCCCGGTCTCCCCTACTGTTAAAGAACCCCTCATACACTCTACGGTTGCCAAAAATGCTTGCTGTGTTCATGTTCTAAATATGCTTTCCTTAAATGTCATCTATTTAGTCTTCGGTCTTCGTGGATCATAGAGTTCTTTTGAGTATTCCAGTCTAAACAGCCTATATTCCAGTCCAGTCGTATCAACCGCAGAAACGATGTAAAGTATCGCACAGCTGCAGGGAAATGGTCAACTGGAGTAACTGCAGCCTCAACTTGGTAAACATTTTAATAATTTGAACTGGCTCTGTTATAAACTTTTTTTGTTTGAATATAAATTTTTGATTTTATAAGAGTTCCCCGTTATCATGTACCCTCTAATGCCCTCAACCAGAAATAAATATGAGATTTTTTTGCCTTATTCATAATTTAGTTTAGAGCCAAATAAAATAAAAATGCAAAAAAGAAAAAAAATTAAAATTTTTAATTTGGAGCTGGAACTAAATTTTTGGAAAACTTAAATCCGGAAAACTTAAATTCCCCCGAAGATGCAATTATTGCTACAAAACCTCAAAAAAATGCTGAAAATTTATGAATGCTTTATATATGATTTTTCTTTTTTATTTTCTTCAATTACTATAACATCCCATAGGTATGCGCACACTCCTGGGCAACTGGTGTTTCTTTTTTACATACATTTGTTCCTTCTTTTGTGTTCCTAGTATTAAATCTATATATTTTAAGCATATTGTGTGTAAAAGATAAATATCTGTTTGTTCTTGTTTAGTGGAAGGCTAAAGTTATGGTAGCATATTTGCTACCATGGTCAATAGAGGGTAGGACTGCGAAAATTTTCGCACAAGTTGCTATTTTTTGTTCTTTAAATTATTCTTTATCACCTGTCCCAATATTGAAGTAGTGCGTATGTTAAGGCTGAGGTTAAAAGCTCCTAAGATGGTAAAAAATATTACACTAACATTAAAATGACCTTTTTTTAAATATCTGCGTTAGTATCAAGTCTTGGTTCTCTATACCTTTCATAGATGGCAGCACCACAATTTTTAGAGGAGCCGTTTCCCGTGCAGTTCGCTGTTCCTCTGGGACAGCACAGCATCTGTGTGAGGAACGAAAATTTGTGGTTTACGAATCTTAGGAGTTTTTTAAATTTAGTTTGGGACTTGTGTTGAAGGATTTCAGTTTTCCATGCTTGGACTGTTATCCGATTGTGTGGAAAAGGAGAAGGGTATTAACAGCAATTATCTTCTAATTAAATATCCAACCTTATGATCTTTAAAAATTTTCTTGTCAGGGGTTTACCTAGAAGAGAAGAAAAATGAGACCGTTTTAGGACCCTTCACAAAATTCTCATTCCTAAAAATAATCTTCACGAAAATTAAAGGATCAAAAATTGTTTGAATATTGTTTTCAGGGAGTGTTTTTATTATTTTTTAGAATGGAATTTGCCAGTTTTGGACCCCCATTCCACAAGTTATGAATTTTGTGGTTGTACTACGGGTCCTTTATTTTCATAAATTTCTCTTCGATTTTTCACAAAATTCAATTTTACTTTTCACAAATTTCCTAAAACAGGACCCTTTCAGAAAAACCTGGATGAACCACTTGTATCAATGGAATGTTAGGAAGAAATATTTTTCGACTAAAGAAAATTACAGTTAAAATGTTAAATTTTTATCTTTACTACTGAATTCCCAAAAGGTTTATGTTCATAGTTTATGTTATGCTATGGCAATTAGCCGTTAACTTGAATGCATTATATCATTATGGGTTATTGATAACTATAATTTCTAGGTGTGACTATTGAAGCTTATGTCATTTCCTACCTCCTGAAGCTACAGGGTGTGCCAAAAAAGACTGACACATTTTAAAAATCAATAACTAATAACTCGAAAACTAAAAAAGATAAAAATACGCAGATTGTTACATTCTTTTCCCTAAGACTCTCTATCAATAAACACAAGTAATACAATTTAAAAGAGTAGGATTTTAAACTGCAAAAGAAAACGATTTATACTTGTATAGCGTGATATAGCCTGAAAAGGCTCTTGCGCAAAATACTTTTAATCTGTCTGTCTGTCTGTCTGTCCTAAGACTCTCAGGAGTAGAATGTAACAAACCGCGTATTTTTATCTTTTTTAGGTTTCGAGTAATTAGTTATAGATTTTTAAAATGTCAGTCATTTTTGGGACACCCTGTACATCATCAGAGCAAGCTCCCGAGAAGGACTTAACATCTAGAGCTGTTGGCCTCATTTGGAGTTTCAAATTTCTGGTAAGATAGATTGTAAAATTCTATTTTGATTTTCAGGACGAGCTCTTTTAAAATTAGTATAATGCTGTATTTTACACTAGATTAAGGACTTAAGTGTAAGGATTTGTTCGTTTTTAATTAGTGTTTAAAAATAATCTAAATGATGTTTAGTAATATCGTATCGTTACTTCAGTCCAAATAAATATCTATCACTTTTAGTTTATATCTCTCTATTCTAAAAAAAAGTTTTTGTAAATGGTTTCCAGAGAAAGGCTGATCCTTAAGCTTAATTTAAGCTTAAAGATCTTAAGGCTCTTTTAAGCTTAAAGGCTTAATTACTGATCCGTATAACATGTTTTTGGTATCAAACTGTTCGGATTCTTTTGAGGATGTGCAAAGTGCCTTTAGAATTTCTAAAAAAATTCTCAATTCTAAGATATTTCCATTTTTCTGGATTACGGATAAGGTTGCAGTTAACAGCAAGAAACTGTCGTACAATTTATTATACCTCCAATCACAATGACCAACCGACGCTACTCATTAACGATGAAAATAATTCCTTTCACGCTTTGAAAATGCGCTTCAAAATATGTACTTTCTAAATAAAATATTTTTAAAAGACTGATAAGAGTTTTCCAGAAACTCACAGATCTACTATTCAAGTATAGAATTTCACACACCAAAATTAATTGTTTGTAAACATTGAGTGCAATGTAGATTTTGTCTCTTATCATTTTTAATAGCTTAAATAGTATTGTTTAAAAAGTCTATTTTAAAACTAAAACTTGAATGATAAAACACTAGATATTTTGACGAGTTACTAGGTACTATATTAAATTTAACAGATTCATTGCTGAACGTTTTTGTAAATATTGAATAAAAATAGCACGAGCAGACTTGATGGATACTTTCAAGGAAAACGTGTTGATTAAATTATTGATAATTTAACCAATAAATATTCTAACTTTTAAGAGAGTGTGCTTCAAGAAAGTTGGTTGAAGTTTTTTCTACTAATTGTTATAACGAATGTTTTATAAATAAATAATTTTAGTGAGCAGGGTTTTGTGGGGATTGCGAAGCGATCCGAAAGGCCCTGCGTCAGCAGTTAACGGGGGTTGGCGAGCGATAGCGAGCAGGGGGCGGTAGCTCCCTAGTAATAAAAAAACACGAAATTTTTTACAATTTTTAACAATTGTAAAATCTTAAATTTTGGAACCTCTTCCAAATGCTAGTATCTGATGCATTTTTTGTTGTTGATTTCATCTAACTTTCAAAAGGATAGAAATAATTTAAAAGCCATTTCTGCATTATAAAATAGAGTTCGCTTACATATATTACAATCGTTGAAAGCTGATGTTGCAAAAATTACTCGAAAAATCTTTTTCTACCACTAAATTAAAAAAATATTTTTTAAATTGTTACTGCTTATAAGCATGAATACCTTAATTATGTATAATGATTTCTGCATTTCTCTTCTAGGTGACCAAATATTCAAGCTCGGGGAGATATCACTCCATGCATTTCTACATGCGAAGATCCTCTTGCATGCACATAAGGCCAAATATCAGTGTATAGTTATTAATTGAATTTGTAACTGGTGGAACCTTAATAAAGATTGATGTTTGCAATTTACGTGTTACTTATTTGTGTACATTTTTCTTTGCTAATTGGTCCACGCCGCTCTGAGAGAGCATGCGCGTGGACTTAGTATATTTAGGGCGCGCAGAACTCCAAAGCGCATGCGCGAATAAGGCAGGGACTCCTAGAGGTAGAATGGAAAGTTGTATGGCTAAATAGACAGCCAAGGGAAGATGGCGATGAGAGTTCAAGTTCTAATAGCCAACTTTGGACATAGAATACAGAGAACAGGTTGAATAGGAGTTTGAAATATGTTGGAAAAAGTTTTCGAGTTCAAAATCTCAATAGAAACTTGGTTGAGAAGTGTAGATTAACTGTTACTATTGCAATTTTAAACTCGAAAACTTTTTTTAACCAAGTTCAAACTCCTATTCAACCTGTTCTCTGTATTCTATGTCCAAAGTTGGCTATTAGAACTTGAACTCTCATCGCCATCTTCCCTTGGCTGTCTATTTAGCCATACAACTTTCCATTCTACCTCTAGGAGTCCCTGCCTTGTTCACGCATGCGCTTTGGAGTTCCTGCGTGCCCTAAATGTTCTAAGTCCACGCGCATGCTCACTCAGAGCGGCGTGGACCTAGTATCGTCAATACAGAAGATATGAGGGGAAATATATACAAAGCCTAATTACATGAAATCACAAACTTTATTGATCAAAAGATAGTATACATTTTTAATTTAGATTACAAATACCATCCATAGTTCTCAACATTAACAATCAAATCTGATCTTGTTTCTATACAGGTAGACGAATAGACGATAGAGATAATATTGACAGCTCTTTGTTCAACATACTTGCGTTGGCTTTTACATGCAGATATCACCATTCAACTTGAAAGCACTAGGTAATTCTTGCACTAGTCTTTGGGATAAATCAATTATCAGCAAAGTTCACAAATGCTAGTCTGTATTTAGAGTTCTAAGTCAAGCATCCCTCGCGTCGCGTCGTCTGTAAGAGTTCCGCTGCTAACCAGAGTGACCGATTTGTCAACTGTTGTAGTTCTCTGCCAAATCTGAAATGCAAAAATTTATTTTAAAAGCATATAATAGGATTGAGAGAAAATTTGTGTCAACGAGAAGATTCAGTTATTAAGAAGTTTCCGATACATGCAAACAAGTTGTGGGAGATAGGGAATGAAAGAATGATTTTGGAGAACAATAAGTATTCTAAAATTTCTAAAGTAGCCAAAAGTATATTGTTTGCAAAGTTTAGTAGACTACGGTCCAACTTATTCGCTGCATATTTCAATTATTACTAGAGGTTGTAACAGACATCTAGACGACTCGGAAACATATGAATATGTTGGAGGGTAATATTTGGTTCAAATCCTCTGCACGAGGTTTCACCATATTTGGCGATACCCTTTTAAAAAGTACCTTAATGCCTTTCTGTTCATGCTATTTTGACATAAATTAAAGTGCTTACAGATACAACGAGCTTACTTCAAAGCTAAGCATAGGAGTTACCTCGTTGTTGCTCCCCCCCCCAAGCGTCTCTATTCCAGATAACCTAAATCGTCTGAAAAATGTTTCTTACACGTCCCAGGCTAAAATCATACAAATGGACGAAAATTTAACAGGTATAAGATGACTCGATTGAAATAAATTAGCTGCGGACACCAGACAACTTTCATAAAATCCAACTGTATCTCATTCCAATGCTTATACGTGATCTGGTAAGGGGCCGTTCAAATATTACGTAAGCACCTAGGGGGGGTTTGCACTTTGCTTATTTTTCCTGACAAGGGGGGAGGGGGTATGAGTGATGCTTACGTAAGATACTGAATTTTTGAACATCTCTGTTTTCGATTCCCAAAAACGGACTTTTTTCACAAAATTCCATCAATCCCATGTGGAGTCTTACCCCCTATAGGGGGGGGTTCCCCTTATAGGGAGTTAGTTTGAATAAGCTTTAAAACATTTTGGAATACATAGTTTTCTGGTAAGTTCTTATTTGTTCTTCACATTTTATTGTTTCATAAAAATAATTTGATTTTCATACATACAAACTTTTACGGACTGTATATGAAACGCTTGACTTGCACTATCGGAGAAGCTACGTTTTAGCATGATTATGAAGTGAAGTACCGAATGTGGATAACAGGTTCATATCTAAATAGAATAATACCCCTTTTATTAAGTAACAAACTAGGATAAAGAGATATTTAAATTTCTTTACTTATTTTTTAATTGTAAAATCTTATGTATACTCGCTACTAGTCATTTCCCATTGCATTTCTGTTGCGTTTCCATGGTGACGAACCGCCAATTTTAATTATACATGTTTTCGTATAAAGAAACCCAAAGGGGGGGGGGTCGGGCAGTTTCTTACGTAATTATGGTGTGGGGGGGGGGTTGGGGTTTGCTTATTTTTGCTGACAAGGGGGGAGGGGGGGCTCAAAAATGACCAAAAAAGTGCTTGCGTAATATTTGAACGGCCCCTAAGGTTCCTTATTTAGTTCTGCGTGAAATTGTGATAATTCGAAAAGAAATAAACTTGGGGACTTAGAAAGAAGTGATGAAGAAAGTGGTTAGTTTAGAGGCAAGTCTATTCGTTCAATTTCAAGAGTTATTAAAACCACGAGCCACAGCCAATTTTTGGTCTTGTATTAGGTCATCCCGAAAGTTTTATCGCATTAGGGACAGTCTGTATACAACGTATTTTTCTACTTCTATGTAAGCCAATTTGGCGAATTTTGACTTTTTTTGTTTGCTCACTTTTCAAGCTTTCCTAGTTTTTACGATTAATAAGATTTTGTTTACTTCAAGTTGCCATTAATTGAAAACTTTCAAAATTAAAATTCAAAGGAATTTAACTTTAATTTTAAGTAATATTAAGATTGTACGGAAAATCTTATTTATTTCATACTACTTTTGAAGAGCGGCGGTAGAATTTCCAGTGATTTAGATTAAAGCAAATGGTCATCCGGATCTTTCCTAATAGAGGGTTAGGGGTAGTAATCCAGCAATTTAATATAATATGGATGGTTGTGATCAAATTATCCGGATACCTCAGAAAAAATTTAAATCCAAGTTAAATTTTTTCCACACCGTTAAAAATACTTAAAAATCAATTGTTTTAAGGAAGTAGCCAGTTAATTTTAATTTAAAAATCTTAACTTTAGGAAAAATGAAAAATTTTGAGGAGAAACAAGTTATCATAGAGTTAAGGAAAGCCTAGATGTCGATCAGTCCCAAAATCAAGCCAAGATGCCAAGTTGACTATAGATAAAGTTACAGTTTGTATTGGTATCACATAATGGAAGAGTAGAAAAAAATATAACACATTAAGACGCTCCCAAATGCGATATTACTTTCGAGATGACCTATTAGAATGATTGCGGGAGTTGGGACACTAATTGCCATTGTTTGTCCCTTAAAAATGACTTAATGGAATCAGAGTGTCCTAAATTATGTGAAAATCTTAAAAAACCCCAAAACCCATTTCAAATAATCCAAAATGAGTTTAAACATGCTGCAGGGGTTAGGTCCGCTATAATACTTTGTAAAAAGAAATGCCCGTCTTTAATATCCATTGTTTTGTTGCCGCAAACAAGTCAAAAATCACATCATCCAAAAAAAGAAGGCATACTTTCTTTGAGTTTGAAACGTCGTAACAAGACTTAAAACAACTGGAAAGCTGTTTTATGAAGCGTCGAGTTACACAAAACAATCTCCCAGTCAATGAGGAAGTTGCATGATTTTTTTTAATTTTCTTAATCGATTCTTCATGCAAAAATTTGAGGCCTATCTTAGGGGTCGGCAACCTTTTGAAAGGGAAGAGCCAAAAGTACCAGTTTAAGAAATTTCCCAGTTTTTAAAGAGCCACTATTTTTTTTGCTTCAATGTAATAAATACACTGCTCACAACAATTAAAGGAAGTTTCGGTACATATTGGCAAGCAAATAAAATATTTGCATTGGTTCAAGCATTTTTCATTAACTTTTCAATTCTGACTATGAGTTCATCCTGATAACTTCTGATTTTTGCCTGGAGGGTACAAGGAACACAAAATAACCCATTTTTTGTGCATGAGGAAGTCAGATTTGAAGATGTGGAGTGATGATATAGAGCACCATCTCTATCTATGGAATAAAGACCCCCCACAGCCAAAGGAACCATTTCTGGTGGTTTAGGTTAATAAGGTCAATAGCCTTACACATCTGGTTGCCCCTCATGCAGGAGAAATTGGGGATAATTTAACTTTCAGGGATGGTAATTGCAGAAAACATTGTGCTACCCTAGTTAAAGATTTTCTTCAAGATGAAGAAATCGCTAGAAAGGGATCGACCGGCACGTTCTCTCAACATGAATCCAATAGAACAAGTCTAGGACATGCTTGAGAAACGAATTGCAACCCTTCCAATACCTCCCAAACAGTTCAGGTGCTGAAAAATGCTCTAAAAGGGGAAAATGGAGAAAATACCCCAGCCCCTCATAAAAAACCAAACAAACCTGGTGACAAACAGACCCACAACGTTGTTTTATGTCAGGAGAAAGCATACCCCAAGCGAAATTGGTTTTCAATTAAGTATTGATTGACTTTTCACTTTTTTTTTGCTCAACTACACAAAATGTGCATTTTCCAATTCTGATAAAAAAAAGTAAAAATAAAATTTTTATTTTGATAACTGCATGGATTTAGCTTTTAAATGGCCCTTAGTTAATGAAAAATGCTTGAACCACTGCAAATATTTTATTTGCTTGCCAATATGTACCAAAACTACCAATATCCTTTAATTGTTGTGAGCAGTGTAGTATATGCTTAATATATATTTCAGTTTAGATTGGGAGGGGGATTTTAGTTGGGGAGCATTTTAACCCAACATTTTTTCTGTTGGGTAAAAAAATCACTATTTCTTCCAGTGGCAGAAATTTCAAGGAAAAAAGTACAGTTATAATAAACAGCAAACTTTCGAGGGGTGTGTGGATCCCACTTCAGAAAAATTTTGGAAATTTGCCCCTTAAAATAGTGTTTTCATTAGTTTTTAGAACTTCTATAACTACCAAATAAGGATCACTCCTTAAAAGTCACAGAATTTTCAAGGAATATCAGCACATATTCCAAATTTTTAGGAGTGTTAAGGAGTTCTCCAACAGAAATTATATGGAATTCTTATCCTTGAAAGTAGAGTTTTTATTTTGACTCATCTTGAGAAGTTAAAAATAAATTTTAAAGTTTTGATTAGTAAAATATTAATTTTTTCGCATGGAACTGGAGAGCCGCAACTTTACATCGAAAGAGCCGCATGCGGCTCGCGAGCCGCAGGTTGCCGACCCCTGGCCTATCTAGAAATTTTTTGATTGCCAAAAAAAATTAACAAAAATCCCCTTTTTAAAAGCGGGCGAAAACGCCAAGAGTTTGGGATGTGACGTCATCGTACAATAAACATTGTTGGAAAGCAATGGAGTTGATGGTAGGATTGTTGATCTCATCGTTACTTTTTAAACAATAAACGTTTTCAGTCACGTGTTTTTTCTCGACTTTTAAATTAAAATATTTAATTACCTGTACATTTTTTTGAAAAATTGACTAAATTTCATTTTACCATACAAAAAACCATACGGAACACTTGTTTTTGAAAATCTGACACATGCAACTTCCTTATTGTTTTTTAAGTGGGCAAAATTTTTTCCGACGGTGGCGAAACTTTTATATTAGACTTGTGAGATCTGGAGTTGTAAACCGACTCTTCTGTCAAAAAAATATCAGTAACTTACGTGTTGCTGTGGACATCTCTAGGTAGAGCAGCTTTACTTCTAAACATACTCTGTGGTGAAAACTATGATGGTGGGATCTATGAAGTACTTAGGCAACCCTGCGTATCTTAGAGAATTTATGTAGATGTAGGCAGAAAAGTAATGGAAAAACCTCGAGTAGTTACGTGAAAAAAAGAGACTATCAGCCAAAGGTTAAATGAAAAATAACCCTTCTAAATCTCGAAAACTATTTTAACAGATTGTTTAAATTAAAGAGGGTTGTTTAAAAGTAAAAATAGGAAAAGTATCTCCCTCCGAAAAAAAAGTTTTGAAAACCACTGCCCCAATGGCTGGTTTTTAACCCATTTACTCCAGTAACACAGCAGCATTGGCCAGTCAAATTTAATTAAATTAAATTACATCCAGGCCTAGTGGCCTATCAGGTGGCCGTTTCATTAACCTTCGGACATGGGGTACTAAATTATTTATAGCTTATGTCCAAGCCACGTTGGCTTGGCCAACGTTGGAACCAGGCCAGTATCGACTCTACATTTAAATTTGACTGATATTGGCCAATGCTCCGCAGTGGCGGATCTATGGGGGGCTGTAGGGGCTATAGCCCCCCCAGGGGACTTAAGCTCACACTAGATAAAATTGAAGTTTTTGAAAATTTTTTTGAAAAATTCAAAAGCTTTTCAAAAATTTTTTGTAGCTGTTTTACATTTCGAACTGCCCAAAGAGCTTTATTTCATAATCATTATCCCCTTATCTTTAGCCCCTGAAAGTTTGTAGAATCAATGCACAATTAGGGGAAAGTGGGTTTTTGCTCTTTACTTTTTTGTAGACTGTTGATTCACGAATATTTAAGGAGTTCAAGAGTTTTAGCGGGGCCGCCGCGAGTGAACGTGCAAGCAGCTCTCACTGCTCACCGGGCCCGGTCGGGGCCGCCGCGAGGGAATACTAAGCACAGCTACGCTGCTGATCGGGCCCGGTACAACCAGAGGGCGCTTCAAAACCCTTGTCGCTAAGCGATGGACAAGTGCGATGCTTATTAGATCCAAGCGTGTGTTTTATAGCGTATCTAAAAATTTACTTCGTGAGGGACCTAAAATTATTCCTTAGCCCATTTAATAGGTTTAATGAAAATTTCT
Organism: Tetragnatha versicolor; assembly: GCA_024610705.1. NCBI lineage: Eukaryota > Metazoa > Arthropoda > Arachnida > Araneae > Tetragnathidae > Tetragnatha > Tetragnatha versicolor. Next base: position 20,257,927 of record JANDEH010000011.1, on the reverse strand, counting down.
AATACATTTTAGATATAATTTGCGTGTATTTAATTGACAAAGCTATAGTTATTAAAAATTTTTTGGAAACTATTTGATATAAATAGAAAATCCTCTTATCCTCGATACTTTAAAATGGCATTTCCTAGCTTTCATTACGTGGCGTGGGTGGGATTTTTTTTACAGCATTATAATTCAAGTTTTTCCTATGCATAAAATTTTAAATTTTTATTGTTAGCTAAATCTAATATAATAAAATTAAGTGTGGCTATATATATATATGTATGTTTGTCTTTTATACAAATCCACAGTTTACTTCCGATCTGCACCAAACTTGGTATACCTACGTAAAAAAACTCAGGAAAAAACATAGGCTATGTTTCGAAAACTTTTAATGACCCCTTGACCCTCTTTCGACCCTTTTTATGGTCATTTTGCTGAAATAGCTTTATTTCTGCTCAAAAAGAGATCTGCTTACTCCATTGTTACAAAGAAAACTTAATGCTAAACAACAAGTTTTTAATAGAAACACTAGGTACAAGTCTATTTAAAAATTATATTACTAATTTAAAAATCTATTTCCATGAAATTTAAAAGTTTAAGTATAGTTAACCATATTTTTATTTGAGATTTTATCTAATTTTTATATTTTAAAAGCTTTATGGAATACCATTGTTGTTAAAATAGTCTCCATGGAAACGAGGATGTAAAATTAAAAGGTGATAATATTTTAGCTTTTAAGGAAATTGGTTAACTAACAAAAAACTATTAAAACTCCCTTTCAACTAGAAAAGATTGATTTTTCTTAATTTGCAAAATGGAATAAGGTTTAATTATTGACTAATTTCACCGAAAACGTTAATTCCTGAAGATATGATTAATCAAGGGATCTAAGCAATTTTAAATACTTTTTAGATTAATTTTTCATGTAAATGTGGAAATCATTCAAAAATTATATTTCTTGAGAACTGAAGGAATTTTAATCAACCCGGGAACACCGGGATAAGAAAAATTACTAGGAACTTCGGGATAGGAAAAGTTACCGGGAACACCGGAATATGAAAAGGACGACTGGGATACCGGGATGATTGGTAAATGCTGATTATACAAAATTAGAAAAGTATTTGGGAAAACTTAAAAATGAGGCGTTTGCTATCAAAGCCAGCTTATTCCATTTTTTGAAATTTTACAGGATAGACAAAAAACTTCTCACGTCCACAGTTCTGAAGCTAAATTTGCTTTTTAAATTTTTAATTGTAGGTATAACCACCTAGAATTTGATTAGTTTTTCATTTTCATTCCAGTTGCATTACCTTGGGCGTAATTACATTACTTAGGTTGGAATGAGCTGATTTTGATGCAAAAACACGATTTTTCATGCTTTTTCTCAGTTTTTTTGTTCAATTAAGCTGTGTGAAATTGGTTTTTTTCCAGTTTACCAGTTAATATTTGTGTCTTTACGAGTTTTAAAAAAATGACATTCACTTAACTTTTTCAAATGATCTGAAATTTCACAGTTGAGATCACAGTTTCCCCCTTCAATCTAATTTTCGGTTGGAATGAGCTGGATTTGAGCTATATCCCTTCGCCAGGTTAAGAAGGACCCTCTAAACTTTCAAAATATGCAAAAAAGTGGATTTCAGAAAAATATGGAATGAGCTGGTTTTGATAGCAAACGCCTCAAATAATAAATTTATACTCTTCATCCGTGCAAGGCCGGGCATATCAGCTAGTTAAGTATAAAGTGTTAAGTTTTTATTTAAAAACATTTTGTTATGAACTTTTATATAGTTAAGTGGTGAATAAACATGATGGCAATATAAATATATATTTAGTAATAAATAATTAATGACTTAGTTTTTTAAGATATGTTTCATGGCATACAATTTGTTTTAAGTTTCTGAAAATTTAAATTTACAAGTGTTTAATTTTATCAATTTAAATAATAATCATAAATTATTATTCTTGAAAGATTTCTAAAAGACAACATAGCGTAATAAAAAAAACCTCTTCCAAATAATTTTTTTGTTAAAAAATGTTAAGACACAAAAAGCTAAATACCTATTTTATTTTCAAACATTTTAAAATATTATGCTTTAATATTGCGCATCTTGTTACTAAAAATCCATATGTTATGAAAGTTAGTTTTGTAATGCGTCAAGTTTATAATTTTTAATGAGTTATAGTAAAAATACATTCCCGTATAAGATTTTAAATAAAAGTTAAATCAAGTGATTTTCAATAAAAAGAAGTCACTCAATATATACGTACTATATAAAAAAATTTTTCCAAAATTATTATCATCTCTGATATTTCTAAAAGTTAATACAATTTCCAATTAAATTACTTCTTTTATACGTATTTTTAAATTTTTTGTTATAAAGTTTCTTGTGATTAAAAACCCAAATATCCTCATATATCATTTAATAATATGGGTCAGACATTTAATAATATGTATATACGTTAACATTTATTAAAATCGTTGTATATTATTTTTTATTTATTATTATTTTTATATTTTGCAATGCGATAAGTTTCTAGTTAAATTTCAACTAAAATGTGAGATAAAAGTAAAATTAAGAGAATTTTAAATATAAAAAGTTTATCACCACTTCAACGTACTCAATAAATATTTAAAACCTGGAGATGTTACCCTATCATAAGATATTTCTCTGTCAAATACCGTGTTCTTGATGCGAAACTCCGCTCATCTCAACACCAATAGCAAGCGTTTTCCCCTTTCTACCATCGCTTAGCATGAGTCATCATTCCTTAAGTACCGGGCATTACAAAACTAACTTTCATAACATATGGATTTTTAGTAACAAGATGCGCAATATTAAAGCATAATATTTTAAAATGTTTGAAAATAAAATAGGTATTTAGCTTTTTGTGTCTTAACATTTTTTAACAAAAAAATTATTTGGAAGAGGTTTTTTTTTATTACGCTATGTTGTCTTTTAGAAATCTTTCAAGAATAATAATTTATGATTATTATTTAAATTGATAAAATTAAACACTTGTAAATTTAAATTTTCAGAAACTTAAAACAAATTGTATGCCATGAAACATATCTTAAAAAACTAAGTCATTAATTATTTATTACTAAATATATATTTATATTGCCATCATGTTTATTCACCACTTAACTATATAAAAGTTCATAACAAAATGTTTTTAAATAAAAACTTAACACTTTATACTTAATTTAGCTAACAATAAAAATTTAAATTTTATGCATAGGAAAAACTTGAATTATAATGCTGTAAAAAAAATCCCACCCACGTAATGAAAGCTAGGAAATGCCATTTTAAAGTATCGAGGATAAGAGGATTTTCTATTTATATCAAATAGTTTCCAAAAAATTTTTAATAACTAAAGCTTTGTCAATTAAATACACGCAAATTATATCTAAAATGTATTAGAAATTTTCATTAAACCTATTAAATGGGCTAAGGAATAATTTTAGGTCCCTCACGAAGTAAATTTTTAGATACGCTATAAAACACACGCTTGGATCTAATAAGCATCGCACTTGTCCATCGCTTAGCGACAAGGGTTTTGAAGCGCCCTCTGGTTGTACCGGGCCCGATCAGCAGCGTAGCTGTGCTTAGTATTCCCTCGCGGCGGCCCCGGTTTTAGCCCCTACAAAGCTGCATGTTTGTAGAATTAATTTGGAATTTAAAGGATTCAGTGAGCTTTAGCCCCCTAAAAAACATCCCATTTCATGATCTTTAGCCCCCTTCGAAATATTAGCCCATTTCATGATCTTAAGCCCCCAACAAAACATTAGCCTATTTCAGTGTTTCCCAACGGGGGGCGCACGCCCCACCGGGGGGCAATATGATTTTCTAGGGGGGCATGAAAATTTTCAACCAAATTGTCCCCCTGGTGGGGCATGGACTATCAGGTTTTATTAACTTCCCAAGAAGGATTTTCGAAAAAAAAAGACCTGGCAGGAACGTATTATAAGGGGAGTTCTAAAGAGGCCATGCCCCCCTTAAAATTCGGACTTGGTGTACTAAAACAAGTTAAAACCTGTTTCTAGGGTCAATTTTTTAAAAATTTTCTGGGGGAGGACCTCCAAACCCCTCTTTAGTACTTGGAACTTTAGTATTCAAAACTTTTTTTAAAAGAAGTTCATCCAAATCCTACATGAGAATGTATGTCTGATATTCAGACAAGTGAAAAAAACCCAAGTTGAAACCCCTTTTTTAGAGTCAAATTTACTGAACTTTTCTGGGGGATGACTCCAGATCCCGTTTTTTTAGAACGCTTATATTTCCAACTTTTTTACATGAAGTTCCTCAAAATGCAAATCTTACCTAAAAATTTATAACAAAAATTCTAACTAAGGATACCAAACTAGTTAAAAACCTGTTTTCTAGAGTCAAATTTCCAAAAATTTGCTGGGGGAGGACCTTCAGACCACCCTTCCACCCAAAATATATTTTTTATATGCCACTGAAACCTGGGGGGGCATGGAAAATTTTGAAAGGCTTTGGTGGGGCATGGACCGAAAAAGGTTGGGAAACACTGGCCTATTTCATGATCTTTAGCCCCTGCATACGTGTATTTGTATTAAATTTAAAATTTAGAGGCCAATGATCTTAGCCCCTACAAAGCATTAGTCCCCTTGCATTTTTAAATATTTGTGTGTGTGTGGTCCACATGAACTTGATGAGCTTTCAGCCCCCTCCAAGATAGATGAGCTTTAGCCCTCTCTGCTCTTTTATAAAGATGGAATTCATAACTTCAAAAAAAAGTTGTAATGAGCTTTAACCACTACAAAATCTTAAACCTCAATCAATTTAATTTCGAATTATAGATTTAATTCACAATGAGCTTTAGCTTTCTTGCGTTTTTAATTTAAAAAGCTTTAGCTCGTAAGCGATTTATAGACCCTACTTTAGTTTTTGCAGATTCGATTCACAATTTAAAGGGGCCTCTTAGTTTTAGCCCCTATAAAGAATTAGCCCGTTCACAATTGGATGAGCTTTATCCTAAACTCAGCATTAGCCCCCTCCACTATCGGGTCGAAGGGGGTTAGTTTTACTCTTTATGCACGAAAATATATTAAGGTCAAATTTTAAAAAATTATCTGGGGGAGGACCCCCAGACCCCCTTTGGCACTTGTAACCCTGTTAATATAACATTTTACTAAGTTTGTCAAAACGCAAAAAATCTATATCCGAAATTCGGACGAGGCATATCAAAACGAGTTGAAAAAGTGGGGTTTTCAACTTAAATTTCCGAAAATTCTCTCCTTTCCCACGCTTCAGATCCGCTGCTTGACCGGAAGGAAGGCCAGGAAGTCACCTGGGCAAATACTTCGAGGAGAGGGGATCTGCTATTCAATCAATCATCCTAATTAGGGTTAAACAAAGGGGAGGGGCCTAGCGATAAAGATGACCGATGAACAGGCTTTTCCACTGATTGGAAATTTTACCCAAAATGCCTCTTGGGGAGTTGGGGGTTTTAAAGATTGTGTTGTAGTCTAGTGATGACCATTGAGCAGTAAGCGACCATCGTTTGAAAAGCAGCGCAAGGGAAAGCGTTTTTAGTTTTGGAACCATAGTAATTTCGGTAAGTACGGCTGTACAAATTTTTACTGAATTAAGCATTTATGTTAATTTACTTATTTTCGTATGATGATATTTTTATTTTATAACCATGTATTCATTTCTCGCTTTCTTTCTTATGTGTTCTAGTGAAATCAAGGATGTTTAACTAACTTTCTAAAGAGCTTGACTTGAAATTGAATTTTACACTTAGTTCGAATCTAGGTGACAATTTGATAGTACTATCACGTTGTTTCGGTTACTTTATTTTGTTTTCACTAAGCCTTCTATTATTTTTATGCACAAAACTTTTAGAAAGGATCTAGTTTTAATGACAATGTTTAGTTCCTCATTTGAATAGAACTTTTCAAACTAAATTATTTTTGCAAATTGCGATTATGGCTGTGTTAAGCTCTTATTTAAGCAACACTTCTTATCCCCTTTGTGAGAAATAATTAGCTAACAACTCTTTCACTAATTTGTGTTTATCTACTTTTTTAATTGAAGGAAAATTATAATCAACCAATTCATGGCGTTACTAAATAAAACTATGTCAACAGTTTTAAAATTTAAAGTCATGGGAACAAAATCATCTTGAACTTTAACTCTTTTATAAAAAAAAAACATTTGTAGAAACTGTACTTTCTCTTGCTTCAATATTCCAATGAACTACAAATTCAATGCGTTAATTTTATGTTCATCATGAAAAGCATTCATTTTAATTTAAAGATTGGCTTTTATATAATTCTAAGCAATTTAAAATTAGGAAAAGTAAAAGTCATAAAATTATGTCATGGTTTTGTAATAGTTTATGAATTATTGGTATTAATTTAATTTTTACTTCCCTCCCCTTATTATTTTTTATGAAGTAGAAATTACTTTCACTCTGACCTAGGTTTTAATGAATCGAATAGGTACACATTATAGATTTAAAAGCCGATTGTTTTAGTTAAATAGTATTTTCCACCTGGCTCTACGAGCTGATGGCAGAAAAACACGCGGAAATTCTAAAGCCAGAAAACTGGAAAAACCTTAAAATGAAAGTGATATCATTACGCAAAGATATGATGGAAAGTTCAAAGTTAATACCCAAACAATGCTTTTCCTTAAGTATTCAATTTTTAATTGTCTTGTTTTTATTTTCAGACTACCCTCGTTATATCCACGTGCTCTACACCCCGAAAGATCTGGACTTTGACATGTTTGAAACGGCTTTGTGAAGAGTCAATGGTCGGATTTCTTTGACGGCTTAAAGGTAACCATACATCAAGAGTATTTGAATAGAGGATCCTATTGTGATACCTGCCTGTGCGGACAAAACGACAATAGCCAAAGGGCAGGGCTAAAAGGATTGCATCTCGAGGCGAAAATTTCTTCGGGTGATCTCTCCAGTCTCATTTCAGTCCAAGCAGAGAGCACAGCGGACGTACGTATTAGGATCGTCTCAATCTAAAGAAATAAGAGCAAGATAGAGTGTAAAATGGCATCCAGCGATTATAGTTACTTCGCGTTTCCCGAAAGGATATTTGTTTCGGACGAGATCTTCAGTGAACTGCTTAAGGAGTTTTACGACGAAACAGAAAATCGCAATTTGCATCATTTTGGACTCAGAATCGAGGGATTCCCGTTTTGCGTTAAGAGACCGCTTCGAGGATCTTTCATGCTGCGCTGTTTTCAGAACATGCTGGACGAAATGGTGTTAGTAGAAAAACTCCATAACTTTTACCCTCTCGTTGATATGTTACAGTTCATTATGGAAAAATACTTGCAGTTTGAATTAGAAGTGCCACCAGTACTTCAACAGCTGAGGGTCACCCTGAATAACTTGTTAAAAGTGGCGAAAAATTGCCGACCTTTTAGGTCGTACAAAGTTGTGTTTCTCATAAACAAATTCAGAGAGGGACTAGGAGGTAGGCACTATGCCCTTTTGAAACTGTTGTCTTCAGATGAACTCGAAAGGATTCTTGACTGTTATCGAATTAGACGATTCCACGGATGGAATGTTACAAACTGTTGTCTACTTATGAGAGACCTTTTGATGAAACGAAAACACGCGGCTACCCTCCTTTTTTATGGATTCTCTTACCATTTCGAAAGGACCTACTTCGAGATGTGTTGCCGCAGTCTTCGTAGTGAATGGTAAGTTTTAATGTTTTGAAATTATTTTAGTAGTTTAATAAGACGATATAGTACCAATACTTTATCCCCTGTCACCAATAATCTAAATTATTTTGATACTTCCAATTGAATCGAGTCCTATCTATATATTTCAAGGATTTTTTAAAAATTATTATGTTAAAATTGGATATAACAGTGTTTATAAAATTTCTCAATACCATTTTTTTTCGAAAGGAAGTGAAAATTGGTGACATATTTTTATGCATATCTATATAATAATGTTTGTAAAATAGTGCATGAAGTTCGGTAATATTTTTAATCCGAAAAGTAAAATGTAGAATTGAATTTTTATGAATTTCGAAGTGTTAAAAATATTAAAATACGAAATCAAAAGTAAGAAAATGATGTGTAATTATTAATACCTATTTATGAAATAGTATTATAATTTACTTAAACTTTCCCTTAAGTAGAAACGGTATTTTCCTTACTTTTAGAATTTAAATGAACTCTAAATTTATTGCATTTGTTTTATACTAAATCTTGAAAACTTTTTTTATTAAAAAAATTCCTTTTAACATTGTTATTGAAAAAATTCTAGGTTTGTTATAATATAATGAAGTACGAATATTTTATAGGACGGTAGTGTTATATTGAATTAAAATTTTATTTATAACATGTTAAGTGGACTCAGTACCCAAATTTTTATTTTCTTTAACTTACAAATTTTTTGAATATTGAATTAAAATTTTATTTATAACATGTTAAGTGGACTCAGTACCCAAATTTTTATTTTCTTTAACTTACAAATTTTTTGAAGTTCTTTAACGTCAAAACACTTGTAATGACCATATGAACATAATCCAAGCAAAAAATCTATTTTTAAAAAAGCAGTTTTTGAGAAATTTTGAAATTTTCAAAAATTTTAACTAAGTTTTAAAACGCTACTTCTTTTTCAATTATGATAATTTTGGTATGATTTTTTACCACAACGTAATCTATTTTATTGTCCATGGAACTATGCATTCATATTTGTGGGTACTTGTAATAGTTTTTAATAAAAACAAATTTTCTCCAAACACTTCCAAAATATCATGAAAATATACACATTTTTCACTTTAAGACCTTATATTATACTCTGAATCCCTAATTGGAATGCATTACTTTATAGAAAACACAATGGTCTATATTTATACAGAGTTTCAAGTTAAATAGTCCAGTAGAAAAAAAGCCTTAGGGTTTTAAGCGCTAAAAAATAGTTTTGAAAAATATTTATTTAAAAAAATATGTGGTAACTGCTCAATCAAAATTGGAAATTTGTTATGCTTAGAATTCACGCATCACTATGAAATTTGCAGAATCAATTTATGAGTATAAACATCGATTTGAGAGCAAAATCCTCAATTTGTTATTGTGACCGATTTGGAGGTACTGAGTCCCCTTAACTATGAAAAAAGTATTTAGAAGGAGTTTTTTTTTTAAATTTTAATGCGGCCAATTCTAGTTTTGTAATAATGTAGTTTAGTAATTAAAGGTGAATCAAACCTTACTGAAAATTATAATACATTCGGATTTGTTCACAACGGGCCACAACCGTCATGTTTTATGCTATAAATTGCAAAAACTAATTAAATATCAAAATAAAACACCATTAAATGATCTAAATAATATAAAATATGGATATTAGCAAGCACTTGTTTTTAGAAATACTGTGTTCATTTGCTAACATGTCATATAAAATTTTTTATTAAAAGAGTAAAATTCTCCGGAATATCTGAAAAATTTTTTAGTAAAATACTTAAAAGCGCTATTTCAGGTTTAGAGGTAATATTAGTTTTTTTTATAAAACTTCGAATAATTTCCTTGAAAAGTTTTATACATTGGATTTTCAGAAGTAGTGTTTAACATATTTGGGTCCCTTTCGATTTGGGTGCCACTGAAAAAAAATCTCCTTGTAAGCTAAAGAATTTCAAGGAAAAAGATATTAATTAAACACAGGTCAAAATTTTGGCAAAGGGTTAACCCTTGGATACGGCCTAGACATAATCTCTTTAAATTCTCTTAAGGTATATTACTACCCCAAAAAAGTAATTTTCAAGTGTTTTTATTGAAAATAATGTTAGATAAATTTGAATAGAACATATTTATACACTAGCTGGTATGCCCGGCCTTGCACGAGTGCAGAGTGTAAATTTATTATTTTTAAGTTTTCCCAAATACATTTCTAATTTTGTATAATCAGCATATACCAATCATCCCGGTATCCCAGGCGGTTTTTTTTCATATTTCGGTGTTCCCGGTAACTTTTCCTATCCCGGTGTTTCTAGTAATTTTTCTTATCCCGGTGTTCCCGGGTGGATTAAAATTCCTTCAGTTCTTAAGCAATATAATTTTTGAATGGTTTCCACATTTACATGGAAAAAATATTCTAAAAATTATTTCAAATTGCTATGATCCCTTGATTAATCATATCTTCAGGAATTAACGTTTTCGGTGAAATTATTCAATAATTAAAGCTTTTCAAAATCAATCTTTTCTTGTTGAAAGGTAGTTTTAACAGTTTTTTGTTTGTTAACCAACTTTCTTAAAAGGTAAAATATTATCACCTTTTGATTTTACATCCTCGTTTCCATGGAGACTATCTTAACAACAATGACATTCCATCAAGTTTTTTAAAATATAAAAATTAGATAAACTCTCAAATAAAAATATGTTAAACTGTACTTAAAATTTTTAAATTTCATTGAAATAGATTTTTAAATTATTAATATAATTTTTAAATTGACTTGTACCTAGTGTTTCTATTAAAAACTTGTTGTTTAGCATTAAATTTTCTTTGTAACAATGGAGTAAGCAGATCTCTTGTTGAGGAGAAATAAAGCTATTTCAGCAAAATGACCATAAAAAGGGTCAAAAGAGGGTCAAGGGGTCAATTAAAGTTTTCGAAACATAGCCTATGTTTTTTTCTGAGTTTTTTTACATAGGTATACCAAGTTTGGTGCAGATAGGAAGTAAACTGTAGATTTGTATAGAAGACACTCATACATATATACACACACTTAACTTTATTATATTAGACTAGCTGATATGCCCGGCCTTGCACGGGTGAAGAGTATAAATTTATTATTTATGGCGTTTGCTATCAAAACCAGCTCTTTCCATATTTTTTTGAAATCCCCTTTTTCCCATGTTTTGAAAATTTAGAGGAAGAGGGTCCCTTAATGACCTGGCAAAGGGATATAGCTCAATATTCCAACCCAAAATTAGATTAAAGGGTGAAAACTATGATCTCAACTGTGAAATTTCAGATCATTTGAAAAAGTTAAGTGAATGTCATTTATTTAAACTCGTAAAGACACAAATATTAACTGGTAAACTGGAAAAAACCAATTTCACAACACTTAATTGAACAAAAAAACTGAAAAAAAAAGCATGAAAAATCGTGTTTTTGCATAAAAATCAGCTCATTCCAACCTAATTAGTGTTATTACGCCCAAGGTAATGCAACTGTAATGAAAGTGAAAAACTAATCAAATTCTAGGTGGTTTTGGTTTTACCTACAATTAAAAGTTTAAAAAACAAATTTAGCTTTAGAACTGTGGACGTGAGAAGTTTTTTGTCTCTTGTAAAATTTCCAAAAATGGAGTAAGCCGGTTTTGATAGCAAACGCCTGATTTTTAAGTTTTCCCAAATACATTTCTAATTTTATATAATCAGCATTTACCAATCATCCCGGTATCCCAGGCGTCTTTTTCATATTCCGGTGTTCCCGGTAACTTTTCCTATCCCTTTGTTTCTAGTAATTTTTCTTATCCCGGTGTTCCCGGATGGACTAAAATTCCTTCAGTACTCAAGCAATATAACTTTTGAATGATTTCCACATTTACAACATGGAAAAAAATATTCTAAAAATTATTTTAAATTTCTCAGATTCCTTAATTAATCATTTCTTTAAGAATAAACGTTTTCGATGAAATTATTCAATAATTAAAGCTTATTCCATTTTGCAATTTAAGAAAATAAATCAATCTTCTCTAGTTGAAAGGGAGTTTTAGTAGTTTTTGGTTTGTTAACCAACTTTCTTAAAAGCTAAAATATTATCACTTTTTGATTTTACTTACTCGTTCCCATGGAGACATTTTAACAACAATGATATTCCATAAAGCTTTTAAAATTTAAAAATTAGATAAACTCTCAAATAAAAATAGTATGTTAAACTATACTTAAACTTTTAAATTTCATGGAAATAGATTTTTAAATTAGTAATATAATTTTTAAATAGACTTGTACCTAGTGTTTCTATTATATACTTGTTGTTTAGCATTAAGTTTTCTTTGTAACAATGGAGTAAGCAGATCTCTTCTTGAGGAGAAATAAAGCTATTTCAGCAAAATGACCATAAAAAGGGTCGAAAGAGGGTCAAGGGGTCATTAAAAGTTTTCGAAACATAGCCTATGTTTTTCCTTGGGTTTTTTTACGTAGGTATACCAAGTTTGGTGCAGATCGGAAGTAAACTGTGGATTTGTATAAAAGACAAACATACATACATACATAGCCACACTTGATTTTATTATATTAGATACTCTAGATACTCTATAGTTTTTCAAAGAAATCTAATATAGTAATAAAATCAAGTGTGGGTATATGTGTGTGTGTCTTCTATACAAATCCACAGTTTACTTCCGATCTGCACCAAACTTGGTATACCTACGTAAAAAAACTCAGGAAAAAACATAGGCTATGTTTCGAAAACTTTTAATGACCCCTTGACCCTCTTTTGACCCTCTTTATGGTCATTTTGCTGAAATAGCTTTATTTCTACTCAAGAAGAGATATGCTTACTCCATTGTTACAAAGAAAATTTAATGCTAAACAACAAGTTTTTAATAGAAACACTAGGTACAACAACTCTATATTTAAAAATTATATTTATAATTTAAAAACATATTTCAATGAAATTTAAAAGTTTTAAGTATAAGTTTAACATATTTTTATTTGAGAGTTTATCTTGTAAAGAAGTCTATTTCAAAAAACTAACACACAGCCAACCAAGTAAAACTCAACTAACGTTTTACGTTTATTCTGCCGCTTCGATCTCGGGACAGCCCCCTTCGAGCTTAGGCTCACAAGCATTTATAAACAAGCGAGAGATTCTCTTCACTTCGCCGCAGAATTTAACTAGTCTTCTTCTTCACTACGTTACAGACTAAATTCCTCCCCTCTCAAAAACTTTTCTTGATGTAAAGCGAGAAAAGTCCTAGCTTCACCTAAAAAACTTAAAATGATTATAGTAGACACTAAAATACTTTTTTAAAACATCAACAATGATTTTGGGGGTTCATTTCTTACTAAAGCAATTCCCCTAGAAAAAAATCTTTCTCTTTAAGAAGTTTAAAATAGTAAAGTTATTAAAGTCACTGTAAAATGTAAATATCACATTAATAGAAATTAAAAGTTCTCTTCTTTCAACTGGTAGCTTCTTTTACCCAAGGAGAGATTAAACAGTTCTTCATTACACATAGAAATAAGGTATATTTACATCACATCCTACTTGCTGTTAAAATAGGTTTCATGGGATGCGACTCAAACAATCGGCGTTTAAATGAAACTTCCCTTTGCGATGAATAACCTCATAATTAAATGGCTGCAAAGTAATAACAATAACAGCAACAGCAACAACAGCAACAACAACAGCAACAGCAGCAGCAACAACAGCAGCAACAACAGCAACAACAACAGCAACAGCAGCAGCAACAGCAGCAACAACAGCAACAGCAGCAGCAACAGCAGCAATAATAATATAAAAATCAAGAACAAAATTCATTCAAAACCGAACAACGCGAAACGCAATTCAAACTACTAACTCACAATATCAGATCAACCTGACCCCAATCAAAACCAAATCCAAACACAATCTCAAGTATTCAAATCTCTATGCAAAAGCTCAAAAACCTACCGTAACCCAATTCCACAAAACCGATCGAAGCAAACAGAAATCCACAACTAGAAAATCCAAACTATCTACCACCTGATCTATCACTCTAATACAAAAGCTCAGATCCTTGTAAACCTAATCAACACCTTACCGTGGGTTCTCATCCACTAGCTGCCACCAATTCACCCGGCTGTAAAGAAGTCTATTTCAAAAAACTAACACACAGCCAACCAAGTAAAACTCAACTAACGTTTTACGTTTATTCTGCCGCTTCGATCTCGGGACAGCCCCCTTCGTGAGCTGCATATTCGCACATCCCAACGGTTTGGTCCTGACGAGCTTAGTGCGCATGCTCGGGGAGAAAAAAAGGATCTTCTTTGGATAATTTCTATCAATAATGAATCCCCGCTGGTGCAGTGGTAGAGCCCGTGCCTAGCATGCGGTAGGTCGTGGGTTCTATTCCCAAATTATTATTTTATTAAAATTTCTAAAAAAAGCAGCTAAAATAAGTCCACACGCATGCGCACTAAGCTCGTCAGGACCAAACCGTTGGGATGTGTGAAAATGCCTTCGAGCTTAGGCTCACAAGCATTTATAAACAAGCGAGAGATTCTCTTCACTTCGCCGCAGAATTTAACTAGTCTTCTTCTTCACTACGTTACAATCTAATTTTTATATTTTAAAAAGCTTTATGGATTATAATGTTGTTCAAATAGTCTCCATGGAAACGAGGATGTAAAATCAAAAGGTGATAATATTTTAGCTTTTAAGAAAGTTGGTTAACAAACAAAAAAACTGTTAAAACTCCCTTTCAACTTGAAAAGATTGATTTTTTTCTTAAATTGCAAAAGGGAATAAGCTTTAATTATTAAATAATTTCACCGAAAACGTTAATTCCTGAAGATATGAGCAATTTTGGTACTTTCGTATTAGCCCGTCCATCGTTTTCGCCAACTTCGCCAAATTTTGCCAAAACGCGCCAAAATACGGGATTTCATCAGAATCGCCGAAAAACACATTTTTTAACATCAGAAACATCTTTATAACATCAGAAAATAAAAAATAAAAATTTCATGTGGTTGGGGGGGGCTGCCGCCCCCCCCAAACCCCCCCTGCCCTATCTATAACCAAACTCGTTGTGGGGGTATCAGAAACAGTAAGGATTCAGATAAAAGGGAATCGGTATTCTTGGATGTACCAAAACTACGGATATCACTCGGTAAGACACTAACTTACTTGCAAAATGGTCGATCCTACCACCGGCGATTCAAAACTGGCGATCCTTCTACCGGCGATTCTGTGTCGATCTGTGGCGATTCTGTGTCGACCGGCGTGCACACGCAAAACATTGAAAGACTCAGGGGCTCGGCAAAATGGCGCAACAAAGTTCACCGTGGAACGACACGAAAGCATTTAGACTCCTACCTTTCAGATGCAGTCTTCGTTCTTACCTTGTAAACACTGTTGAATTTACGTTCAAAACAACCTGCGTGGTGCGCACACATTATTTCACCCATGGGCGTTCCGATTCAAATTGCGCGCGATTGCGCAGCGATCGGAACTAGAGCGATTTCGCTACGTTTTCCAGGGTTACCAGAATCAACGGTAGTGTTGCGGGGTTTACCAGACTTGGCGACTTATCGCCCCTGTTGGCCAATGGACGGGCTAATACGAATGTACCGCAATTTTAAATAATTTTTAGAATATTTTTTCCATGTTGCAAATGTGGAAATCACATTCAAAAATTATATTGTTTGAGAATTGAAGAAATTTAATCCATCTGGGATACGAAAAATTACTAGGAACACCGGGATAGTAAAAGTTACCAGGAACACCGGAATATCAAAAAGACGCCTATAGGGATACCGGGATGATCGGTAAATACTGATTATACAAAATTAGAAACGTGTTTGGGAAAACTTAAAAATAATAAATTTATACTCTCCACCCGTGCAAGGCCGGGCATATTAGCTAGTATTCTTATAAATTAATGTGAATTAGAAGAAAAATAACAGTAATTGCAAAAATAGCTTACGTCTTATTATAATTTCTAAAGCATAGAGGAAGAACCTTTAAAGCCATTTTTCTCAGAACGAAATTTGGATATTCACCAAAATTTTAAACATCGTAGAACGGGGTGGTAAAACTTGGTTTTGCATTTAATTATCTTGCAAATAACTGACATGGTGAATTCACTTATAGGTTACTATTTTGGATATCATCTATTAAAATTAGCTATTAAAATACAAGGCGTATTTTTAAATACTTCTTACTTATATTTAATTTAGTGAAAAAAGAAGAAAGAGCTTTAAGATTTGTGATAGAAAATGCATTACCTGAATGATAGAGAGCAAGGGTAAAATCTAAGAAACTGGAAAAGGGCATTCCTTCAGTTAATTGATGAAAATAACTTTAAAAAATTTAGGTTCTTGTGATGTCAGATCCCCAAAACGACAAAATAGATTAAGACATGATTTGAGCATATACAATGTGTTCGCATTCACCGCTAATTAAAGGGGCGAATTTCAAACACGCCTCTCCAAAATTAGAATTTTATTTAATTTTTTCCTTGAAAATTGTGTGGTTTACAAGGAGCTGTTTTCTTTTGGGTGTAATAAAAAGTCTCAATATGAGATGAAGCATAAATTTTTAAAATTGTTCTGGTGTAGACCCTAGACCCCCTATTAAAATTTGGAGTAATTGTAAAATTTTACCGTAATGTGGAACACATAATTTAACCCTTTCAATACGGCAAGGGAATCGGAAAAGTGCAATTTTTACACTTGTTTGAGCTCCTAGTGGGCAACTGCGATGATATATCCATTAGATCATGATGTGTTTGGATGCACAAAGGAGCATTTTATCCTGCTCCTTGAAGTTTTGGGACACAATGTTGCCTCAGCCGTAATTTCAAAATTTTTCCCACCGTGGGACAGCATATGTCCCAGCCGGTGCGAAAGGGTTAAATACTATTATTACTTTTAAGTAATCTAAAACTCAACGTATAAATGTACTCGTTAGGAGGTTTCTTAGGAATAACGTTGAGTCAACACTAAAAAAGTTAAAAAAAGTCGGGTTACTGCTCTGAGTGTTAAAAATCTGGCGGGTCCGCAATGTCTGGCTGTTACATAGCGGGCCACGGTGATCAAAAGTTTATAAGCCGCTGCCTTAAGGAGCGATTTTGTTTATTTAACCGAAACATCTCCAAAATGTGATTTATTTTTAAAATTATGTTGTATTTTTAGGACGGAAGTTCGCGGAAAACCTCTACGAATTGAGATCGACTATGAAATCAGAGAGAGGGGAAACTTACGGCTCCAGATGGCCGTTGAAGTTCTAGTCGCCACATTCAACAAGAAAAGAAAAGACACCATACCGATATTAAGATCGGTATGGAAGTCAGTACCTTGGCCCCTAATTTCAGCTGCCGAGATGTTCAACCTGCTAAAGCCTATATACAGAGGGTGGTTTCTCCCACTCGAAGACGTCATCGAAGAATATTCGGCCCGCAACCCCATCTTCGCGGTGCCGAAGACCCCTCAGCCTCGATCGCTGAGGGATTTGGCAAGTGTGAGGGTTCGTAAAAATCTCTGTGAAGCAAGGACTTTAAGCGATGACGCCATTAACAGTCTCGACATACCGAAAATCCTTAAAGATTATTTAAAGTTGGACTCCTATAATCTTCCTGAATGAGAAGAGATTCTGTGTAGATGAAGCTGCAATAGACGTGTCTGTGAACGCCGATCTTATTCCAAATTCCGATTACTGGAAGTAATTTTGTAATAATACCACACTCTTAAAACGACAGTCTCAAAAAATTACTCAAACTTGCTCCGAATCAAATTTACTCAAATATGAAAACATGAATGTACTCATTTCAAAAAATGAGTATACTCAAAAATGAAACATCTTGAGCTTGATTCATGAGAATGCCATCCATGCACTAACTCAAAAATAGGCTCAGGATGTTTTCGTTTTGAGCATGCACATTTTTAGAAATGAGTACATTCATGTTTTCAAATTTGAGTAAATTTGATTCGGAGCCAGTTTGAGTAATTTTTACTCTGTTTTGAGACTGTCGTTTTAAGAGTGGCAATCGTGCAATTATCATCATTGTGTATTAATGTGTATATAATTTTCAATTTTATTTTTATTAATATTACATACTTTGCATTTTTCTATACTTTTCATCACAATGTGTATTTATATATTTTAATTTAGTTAATTATTAAAATTGTTACTTAAAACATTTAAGTTTTCATTTTTTACTACTTTCTACATCAAAATCTTACCTTCTCAGGTTTATAGAATGCTAGTTATTTTACTTAATGGTTCTTCTAGTTATCACAAACTTCACTTTTTACAAATATTATTGAATAATTGAAGATATTTTGCAGTTACTTTTTATTATTTAACAATTTAATGAAAACTACAAAATGTACAAAATATTCCCAGCCTATCCCCTGCTATCTCACCTAACTTATTAAGTTAAGTATGGAAATGGTTTATGAAATTAAAACCATTATGTTTCTTAATAAATAACTCTTAACCCTAGGCATGGTTTGATTTTATAACATAATCCTAATTTTAGATAATTTTAGAACGTACTTTAATTATATTAAGGGAGTTGAATCTAGTAGTAATTAGCTTTAATTTAATTGCTTTCTTAGATAAAACTTTTAAACCATCAATTTTACAAAAAAATGCAGTTATAACTGTGGTGAAGATTTTATTAAAATAAATAAATTAAGCAGCTCTTGGGATATCTACTGGATAATCCGCCATGTTTACCCACTGCTCAAATAATGACACAACTATTATTATTGAATCCCAAGATAATAATATTTAGTATATTATTATTTTAGGATATAATAATGATGATATTAATACAATAATGATAGGATATAATAGTGATGAATCCCTACGTAAGTATCTCCCACATACGCGTGCCCGCTGGAAGGATATAAAACACGACCAATCATAACATAAATATAAAAATATCCAGAACTTATTCGAACCATCTATATACTCCTTACATTTTGATCGAACAAACTTTAAATTTTCGAAACATAAATTTCACATCTTTATTTTAAATTAAAAGTTCACTAAATTTGATTAAAATTTATTACTTATGTTATTCAGAAAAAATTACTTCCCAGTATGCTACGCAGAAGTCATACTACAGCTAAAAGACCTAAAATTGTTTTTTATTAGCCTTAAAAGTAAAGTTTCTCTCGCTTAACTTTTTCTCGACGTTATCAAAACTTTTAATCAATAAAAAACATAATAATACTCAAGAGTAAATCAAGAAACTAACCTTAACTATTTTGAACTGCAGAATACTAACTAGAAAACATCTGACTTTCTTATGCATTTGAAGTTGAGCTTGTCTTGTGTTATATGCTACAGAGCAAGGCTTAGCTTCCTGTAAATCCATTTTCAAAATCCTGAGGATTCTTACAACAGTATTCCTTGCTTCAAGAAAACACTCAGACTGGCCTGTTGCCATCAAGATCGCTTAATACGAGAAGAAACCATTTAATATTTTAATTCATTGATTTGTTTTGAGTAAATAAATACACTAAGGACTAAGGCACTGTCTAAATCCACGAAAGTAACAACTCAGCTCTAACGAATTTCACTGTTAAAGCCTATGGCACTGTCTAGCTCAGGTATGGGCAACCTTTTCGAATCCGCGGGCCGGATTCAATGATTATAATGACGTGGAGGGCCATAGAGTAGATAATATGTAATATTTTTTTAAGTAAAAAATGAGTAGTTTTATTATATACTTACTAAGTTTAATACTAAAGTTAAAATTTAATCTGGACGTATACAATATATTGATTACATACAATAATTATAATGAAGTTACATTAATCTGGACTAAAATAATATCTTGATTACATACAATAATTATAATGTTTAAGTTACATCAATATGAGCTAAAAATAATATTCAGAGCTCATATAGTAATGAAAAAATATATCAGGACAAATTTTAACAATTGTCATTACACGATGCAGGAGAATTAATGGAGGATGAAGGAGGATGAATTAATGTTCAGGAGGACAAATTAACTTTAGAATCATTGTGAAAGGCAGAGAATGAATATAGTCCGTATGGTAGAGCCGGAAACAACCGGATTTTTTTGGGTGAGAACCGGCTTCTGAACCCGAATTGCTATGATGACAACGGCTGGGATTCGGTTACAAGCCTTTTCTCTACTGCCAAGTTAGGGTGCAACGGGAGGGGAATATAAACCGTCCTGAGGTAACAAGTCTCCCACTCTTATAGACGCCTCCCAAGAACGAAATATAGTTGTACAGCACGTTTTAACTGCTAAAATTAAGTCACTTTTTGGGAAAGTTCTGTATCCCCTCTTTCGCTCTTGTTGACGAAAACCAGAGTGATTTTTGGTACAATTTTTAAAATGTTCCGCGGGCCGGATAAAATGACGAGGCGGGCCGGATCCGGCCCGCGGGCCGTAGGTTGCCCATCGTTGCTAGACTCTAAGAAGAGCTAGACTCTAGCTCTCTGTTGAAGAGCTAGACTCTAGCTCTTCAAAAGAAACAACTCAACTCTAACGAATTTCGCTAATATTTTAGCATGGGTCAACTTTCGTGGATTTAGACACTTCGATACAAACACTAATCACTAATGGAATAAAGCCTCATATCAGTTACCATGAAATAAGGTTAAAAAGGTCAAACATGGGACTCCAAACTGCGACCCGTAACCCGACCTTTCAACATATGTGAGGCGGAAAGCGAAAAGGGACCTCTTGTCGGCGTTCGTCGAAATGGAGTTATTACTTTTTTCTCAATCTGCACAGATTTATGAAGATTTTAAGACCATCATCATCCTTGTGTAGCTCAAAAAATGACGAATCGCCAGTAATTAAAAGTTTATAATAGAATAAGTGGATTTCGCGAAAAAGACCTTAAACTTTCAAAATGCTACCCTCTCGTTATTTTTCAAAGTTAAGGAATGATTCCAAGCATCCAAGGATCGATAATCGAGAGAAAAAAAAATTCGATAGTTTTTTGGCTTTTTCTCGAAATCAACTTTGCCGACAAGAGGTCCCTTTTCGCTTTCCGCCTCACATATAGTAACTAAGTTCATATACCAAATATGTTAAGTTTACGTCTGCTACTAAATTTGGACATACATGTTAGAAAGTGGACAAATCTTGAAAGTTTGTGCCTCTTGGGGAAAAAATCTCCACCTCATTTCATGTAAATAGAAAAAGCGAAGCCATAAAAAAATTTAATTTAATGAGTAAATTTTTGATTATCCCCCCCTTTTTAATTTAGACATAAATATCATTGTTGGAGATCTTAAAAGTCAACCAGAAGTAAACGAAATTTAGCCCTACATGACAAAAATTGGACGTTTCCTGAACGTCTGTGCTGCTTGGGAAGCTTACTCTATTTCTCTCTAAAATTCCAATATTCACATCTGAAATTTTTCTCCTTGCTGTTCTATTATAGCGCACTTTCTAGTTCTAATAATTGTCGCCAGATAGCAGCACCACCGAAGACCAGCGGTGCCATTTGGAATGTAAACGGTAAATTTCAACACAATGCTTTTACCTGCACGAGGCGATTTTAAAGTAGTATAATTCTTATTTTGAATTTCTTATGACACTTGCTTGATAAGTTGATTGCGTATTGAGTTGGAATTTTTGATTTAAAATATTTCTATTACACTGATTTTGAATAAGTTATTAGTCAAGAATGCAAAAATTATTATAAGTTTAATTTCTTCATAAAATAAATGGACGGAGAATTATATCAGTATTTTGAATTTAAAATATCTATTTCAAATTAAAAACCGCGGAACCCACATAATAGTTTATGGGTAATTTTTACATGGCCAAATAATTTGGTCATCGTCCCCACTTTCATATTTCTGCTGTCATAACGATACCACAATTAAAGCCCCTATTTATTCATGAAGTATATTTTTCATTTTTTAATTATTTGGTCTTGAAAATATTTCGTTTGGGTCACAGAGATAAATCCTAACAGAGGGTCCAAAACGATATATTCAAAAGTTGGATGGGTTTGAGGGCGCCGCGATCAACTAAATGATTGACAGAGAGATCAAACCTGTGATTGGCTGTCACGCAATCTTCTATTTCAAAGGAGAAGGAAAAAGTTTTTCTCAACCAATCAGGCTTTTCCGTTCCGCCTCTCGTGACGTTGATGCGATCGCAGCGCCAAAATAGCCCCAAACTCATCCAACTTTTCGATTTCCAATAGCTCCTATGGCGACGGACTCTCTGTTCTAGTACTCTGTGGTTTGGGCAACATACACCCTTTAAATCAATAAAACAAGATATAGGTTCAACTGCTGTAGGTTTCTAACATTGACCACTCTATCAACTATCCACCCAGGAACCCACCATAGATTTCTCCCAGCTCGACCAAATTATTAATTCTTATATACACTGCTCACAACAATTAAAGGATATTGGTGGTTTTGGTACATATTGACAAGCAAATAAAAAATTTGCAGTGGTTCAAGCATTTTTCATAAACTTTGGGCCATTTCAAAGCTAAATGCATGCAGTTATCAAAATAAAAATTTTATTTTTACTTTTTTTTATCAAAATTGGAAAATGCACATTTTGCAATGTTAATGCACGTTAAGCAAAAAAACTGAAAAATCTATCAATACTTAATTGAAACCCCATATTGCTTGGGGTATGCTTTCTCCTGACTTAAAACAACGTTGTGGGACTGTTTGCCACCAGGTTTGTTTGTTTATTTTTGAGGGGCTGGGGTGTTTTCTCCATTTTCCCCTTTTAGAGCATTTTTCAGCACCTGAGCTGTTTGGGAGATATTGGATGGTCAGAAATTGGTTTCTCAAGCATGTCCTAGACTTGTTCTATTGGATTCATGTCGGAAGAACGTGCTGGTCGATCCCTTTCTAGCGATTTCTTCATCCCGAAGAAAATCATTAACTAAGGAAGCACAATGTTTTCTGCAATTACCATCCCTGAAAGTTAAATTATCACCGATTTCTCCTGCATGAGGGGCAACCAGATGTGTAAGGATATTGACCTTATTATCCTGAACCACCAGAAACGGCCCCTTTACCGGTGGGGGGTCTTTATTCCATAGATAGAGATGGTGCTCTATTTCATCACTCCACATCTTCAAATCTGACCCTCAGTTCATCCTGATAACTTCTGATTTTTGTCTGGTAGGTACAAGGAACACAAAATAACCCCTTTTTTGTACATGAAGAAGTCAGATTTGAAGATGCGGAGTGATGAAATAGAGCACCATCTCTATCTATGGAATAAAGACCCCCCACCGGTAAAGGGGCCGTTTCTGGTGGTTCAAGATAATAAGGTCAATATCCTTACACATCTGGTTGCCCCTCATGCAGGAGAAATCGGTGATAATTTAACTTCCAGGGATGGTAATTGCAGAAAACATTGTGCTACATTAGTTAATGATTTTCTTCAGGATGAAGAAATCGCTAGAAAGGGATCGACCAGCACGTTCTCTCGACATGAATCCAATAGAACAAGTCTAGGACATGCTTGAGAAACCAATTTCTGACCATCCAATATCTCCCAAACAGCTCAGGTGCTGAAAAATGCTCTAAAAGGGGAAAATGGAGAAAACACCCCAGCCCCTCAAAAATAAACAAACAAACCTGGTGGCAAACAGTCCCACAACGTTGTTTTAAGTCAGGAGAAAGCATACCCCAAGCAAAATGGGGTTTCAATTAAGTATTGATAGATTTTTCAGTTTTCTTGCTTAACGTGCATTAACATTGCAAAATGTGCATTTTCCAATTTTGATAAAAAAAAGTAAAAATAAAATTTTTATTTTGATAACTGCATGGATTTAGCTTTGAAATGGCCCAAAGTTTATGAAAAATGCTTGAACAATTGCAAATTTTTTATTTGCTTGCCAATATGAACCAAAACCACCAATATCCTTTAATTGTTGTGAGCAGTGTATTATTTTTCTTCCAATTTTTATTCACTTAGTCTATAAGGGAACGTACCCATACTACGTGACCCATTTTTGACCCCCTCTCCCCCCTTGGTGACCATCCGTAGTATATGCCAAGACCCCCCTCCCCCTCAAGTTGTCACGTAGTAATTCATAAATACGTTTTTCAATCATTTTTTGCAAACAGAAAGTTAAAAAAAATTAATTTGGATCTCTTTGTCGAATTTTAATAATTAATTTGTCTCAATTTGGCAAATTTCAATAAGTAATTTGGCTTAATTTTGTCGTATTGACTAGAGGAAATTCACTACGTGACGAAATACTAAACCCCCCCCCTCCCCCCTGTGACCGAGCGTGGTATTTTGAAGACCCTCTCCCTCCCCTGAACTGGTCACGTAGTATGGGTACGTTCCCTAACATGGACTAAATAAAGGGTTGGATATTACAGCGAAATACTCTTCCAGAAATGCATAAAAAATGTAATCCAAGCTTGAATAATAATGACTACTGCTCAATAATTGATCAATTTTTTTCAAATTTAATGTTTGTATACTACGGTATATTTTGTCCTACCAATGTTCAAAAGGGGGTAGGTCGAAACTCGGAGCGTGCTTGGGAAAATATTTTTATTCTTATGATGAGGGTGCAACATATCCCCTTTTAGGTCCTACTCAAACTAAAAATAATAAAAATGTAAATGGTAATCGTAAAATGAGGATGAGCGTTAGGAAGAATTTGGATAAAATATCCAAAGAGGCGTCGGTGTTAAATTTACATGCAAAGAGCACATCGCAAAATACACATCTAACCAATAACAGTATACTAAAAACACCTCCGCTGGTTTTCATTCCATTATTGCAAGATCTAGTCATGATGGACGATTAGCCTTGGCTAAGCACACTACGTGAACAAACAGGAGGATAAAAAGAAAGAGAGAGATAGAATAGATAAGTTTGAAAAGGAGGTAGAAACTACGAGGAAGATCCCTGGTTGTCGTTCTTTGATATTCTGATAATTCGAAAAGAAATAAACTTGGGGACTTAGAAAGAAAGGATGAAGAAAGTGGTCAGTTTAGAGGCAAGTCTATTCGTTCAATTTCGGGAGAGTTATTAAAGCCATGAGCTGCCACAGCCAATTTTTGGTGTTGTAGAACGATTGCGGGAGGTGGGGACATAAATTGCACTTGTTGTTTGTCCCTTAAAAATGACTTAATGGAATCCGCTTGTCCCAATTTATGAAAATCTTAAAAAACCCCAATACCCATTTCAAATAATCCAAAATGAGTTTAAACAGGCTGCAGGGGCTCGGTCCGCTATAATACTTTGTAAAAAGAAATGCCCATCTTTAATATCCATTGTTTTGTTGCCGCAAACAAGCCAAAAATCACATCATCCAAAAAAAGAAGGCATACTTGCTTGGCATTTGAAACGTCGTAACAAGACATAAAACGACTAGAAAGCTGTTTGATGAAGCGAAGCGTCGAGTTACACAAAACAATCTCCGGGCAAGCTTTAGTTCAAACAATAACAAAGCAAAGTCTTTTCTCGAATGCATTGCACCAATCGTCTTGTAATTTCGTTTGGGGGTGTTTTTTCGTGGAACCCTTCACTTTTGATAATGGTAAATAAAATACTGATGCTAGGATGAACCAAGGACGGATTAAGGGGAGGGGCGGTTGGGGCGATCGCCCCCTTGCTCTGGGAGGAAAAAAATTATGGTTTCAAAAAACCAAAATTGGACATAGCCAGGGGGCAGCTGCCCTCTCAAAATCCCGAGTAATTTTTACTTTACTTTTAGTTAAGTTAAAACCCAGTTTTTAGGGTCAAATTTCCAAAAATTTTCTGGGGGAGGTCCCCCATACCCCCCTTTGAAACTTGAACCTCAATTACTAAAAACTTTTCTTGTATAAATTTTTCTTGAACGCAAATTCTACCTAATATAGTGTTAAAAGGCTACATTAATATTAATCCTATTAATATGCAGGCCCGTGCTGGCCAGGGGGGACAGGGGGACGTGTCTAGGGGGGACAGGAGGACGTGACAGGGGGACGAAAAAATTTTGAAATTGTTTCTTTACCTATGTATGTCTTGATATCTACTTATTCTTTTGGAGCTATTCTCTCATTCTACCTAAACCTATCTATTAGCTGAATTTTCTGATTTACAAAATTTTTGGTCCTACATTCCTTATAAACTTTGTATTTTTTCTCTGTGGTTAAAAACTTATTTTCTGTTTATTTTATTTTAATAAAATAATTTCAAGTGAAGTGTCATTTTATTGTGCTTTAAATAAATTTTATAAGTATCTGTTTTATGAACAACTGATCAAACTGTTCATTTCACATTTATTTCAAATTATAGCTTCTCAAATATTATAAGAACACGGGTCTCAAGATAGTTAGATTGTTAAAAAATGCTCTTGACTTTAATGAGAGGTCTTTTTTTTAATATTCTTCTAAGAAAGAAAGTATTAATATTTGCAGTTAATTAAAAAAGATGTTTATATTTCAAAAAGCTTTGTATTGAGTAAAAAAGGTCTAAAAAATGAGCCCTTAAGTCTTTTCTAAACAATAGGGAATTTTAGAAATAAACACATTTTAGTCGATTTTAAGAAGATTGAAGTCTCAAAAATGAGCATGTGAGGAGTCCTTTCTAAATATAGGATGGTTTTAAAAATGATTACCTGGAGTGTTGAATTTAAACAAATAAAGATCTTAAATTTGAGCAGGCGCATAATCGATTTTGAACACATAAGGGTCTTGAAAACAAGAACATGCTGTAGTTCAAATATGAGCACATCGAATTTTCAAATCTAAGTAGTTTTGATTCGGAGCCATTTCGCTCACATGATGTATTCAAAAATGAATCATTTTGATTTAAATCTGAATACCTCGGATTAACAGTGTACTCGTGAACTTCTCAATGTTTTTATGGGCTCTTTTTCCACCAAACTTTAACCAATAGTGGTTTTACAATTCATTCTTGGTTCATCAAGTCTGAAGCGCGAAGGCATCTAAAAGTTTTTATAAGCCTTCCCATTTTTACCTTACCATCAAATTTCGTTATGAATTTTTATTTTCAGGGCACCTTTATTTAAAGATTAACTACGTATATGAAATAACAAGGAAAAGTGGTTTATATTCAAGGCGCCGAATCCTTTAGTTAAACACTTTGAAATTGCTAGGGCGCTCTCATTTAAACATCCCTGAAACTCTGACATTTTTATGGTGTATTTTCTTTCCAATTTTTGTCCTCCGGGTGTAACTCAAAGGGTCTCAAAATGAGTCTAAGGGACCGTTCAAATATTACGTAAGCACCTAAGGGGGGAGGTTTGCTCTTTGCTTATTTTTCCTGACAAGGGGGGAGGGGGGATAAGAGTGATGCTTACGTAAGATGCTGTATTTTCGATAATCTCTTGTTTCTTGCATAAATAATTTCAAAACTCAACCAAAAATAAATGTAACAAAAAATTGAATTAGGAAATCTGACGTAAGTTTTTTTTCTGGAGATGGACCACCCAAACATTTTGAAATACCCTAAAAAGTAATGTTTCGGCTCATTTTTGAACCCTTTGGTTTTTACCACAAAAAGACCGCTCACTGTATGTCACCTAATTTTTATGGAGAAAAAAAAACTACCTGCTAAATGAGATGTCAAAATTTCGGGGGGGGGGGTCCGGCAGTTTCTTACACGTATGGTGGGGGGGTTTGAGGTTTGCTTATCTTTGCTGACAAGGGGGAGGGGGGGTTAAAAATGACCAAAATAGAGTGCTTACGTAATATTTGAACGGCCCCTAAACACAACTTTTATGAGTAAAAATTCTAAAATCTTTCTGGGGGAGAACCCCATACCCCCCTTTTTAAATTCTTAATTCTTTATGTGCTGTTTCTCTTGAATATTTCACTTACAAGGAGTGGTCCTTTTTTGGTGTAATCATCCACAGGGGGGGCTCCCTGTGAGCTAAAATACTCTTTTTTAAACAAAAATCAAATGTTGAAATAAAAACAATAAAAAAACACAAGTAGCAGTATTGCTTTATAATTTTTAAAATGCCGCCAATCTTTAAAAAACTAAGTTTTTAGGTTTAATAATATCATTATGTTTGTTCACCGCGAAGGTTCCCAGCACGGGCCTGTTAATATGAATGAATGGGGCTGAAAAATATTTTTAGGCCCCTGCCAAAATAAATTTCCACTGATTCAAAATTAAAAATAGGCTTTCATTAACATTAGCCCCTTCTAAGATCTTTAGCCCCTGAAAATTTGTAGAATCAATGCACAATTAGGGGAAAGTGGGTTTTTGCTCTTAACATTTTTGTAGACTATTGATTCACGAATATTTGAGGAGTTCAAGAGTTTTAGTCCCTACAAAGCATTTGGCTCCCTGCATGTTTGAAGAATTAATTTGGAATTTAAAGGATTCAGTGAGCTTTAGCCCCCTAAAAAACATCTCATTTCTTGATCTTTAGCCCCCTTCGAAATATTAGCCCATTTCATGATCTTAAGCCCCATACAAAACATTAGCCTATTTCATGATCTTTAGCCCCTGCACACGTGTATTTGTATATTAAATTTAAAATTTTTGGCCAATGTCAATGATCTTAGCCCCTACAAAGCATTAGTCCCCTTGCATTTTTATATATTTGGTCCACATGAACTTGATGAGCTTTTAGCCCCCTCCAAGATAGATGAGCTTTAGCCCTATCTGCTCTTTTAAAAAGATGGAATTCATAACTTCAAAAAAAAAGTTGTAATGAGCTTTAACCACTACAAAATCTTTAACCCCAATCAATTTAATTTTGAATTATAGATTTAATTCACAATGAGCTTTAGCCTTCTTGCGTTTTTAATTAAAAAAGCTTTAGCTCTTTATAGCGATTTATAGCCCCCTACTTTATTTTTTGCAGATTCGATTCACAGTTTAAAGGGGCCTCTTAGTTTTAGCCCCTATAAAGAATTAGCCCGTCCACAATTTGATGAGCTTTATCCTAAACTCAGCATTAGCCCCCTCCCTCCAAATGAAAAGTTTTACTCTTTATAATATGACATTTTATGCACCAAAATGAGTTAAAACCATGTTATTTTAAGGTCTTATTTTAAAAAATTATCTGGGGGAGAACCCCCAGACCCCTTTTGGCGCTTGTTAATATAACATTCTGTTAACATTCTGGCTCTAACTAACATAACATAACTAACATAACATAACTAACATAACATTCTGGCTCTGTTAATATAACATTTTACAAAGTTTGTCATAACACAAAAAATTTTTGTGTTATGACAAACTTTGTAAAATGTTATATTAACAGAGTTACAAGCGCCAAACAAAAAATCTATATCCGAAATTCGGGTGAGGCATATCAAAACGAGTTGAAAAAGTGGGGTTTGTGACTTAAATTCCCTCCTTTCCCACGCTTTAGATCCGCTGCTTGACCGGAAGGAAGGTCAGGAAGTCACCTGTGCAAATACTTCGAGGAGAGGGGATCTGCTATTCAATCAATCATCCTAATTAGGGTTAAACAAAGGGGAGGGGCCTAGAGATAAAAATGTCAGATGAACAGGCTTTTCCACGAATTCGAAATTTTACCCAAAATGCATCTTGGGGAGAGAGTTGGGGGTTTTAAAGATTGTGTTGTAGTCTAGTGATGACCATTGAGCAGTAAGCGACCATCGTTTGAAAAGCAGCGCCAGGGAAAGCGTTTTTAGTTTTTGAACCATAGTAATTTCGGTGAGTACGGCTGTACAAATTTTTACTGAATTGAGCATTTATTTTTATTTACTTATTTTCGTATGATGATATTTTTATTTTATAACCATGTTTTCATTTCTCGCTTTCTTTCTTATGTGTTCTAGTGAAATCAAGGATGTTTAACTAACTTTCTAAAGAGCTTGACTTGAAATTGAATTTTACACTTAGTTCGAATCTAGGTGACAATTTGATAGTACTATCACGTTGTTTCGGTTACTTTATTTTGTTTTCACTAAGCCTTCTATTATTTTTATGCACAAAACTTTTAGAAAGGATCTAGTTTTAATGACAATGTTTAGTTCCTCATTTCAATAGAACTTTTCAAACTAAATTATTTTTGCAAATTGCGATTATGGCTGTGTTAAGCTCTTATTTAAGCAACACTTCTTATCCCCTTTGTGAGAAATAATTAGCTAACAACTCTTTCACTAATTTGTGTTTATCTACTTTTTTAATTGAAGGAAAATTATAATCAACCAATTCATGGCGTTACTAAATAAAACTATGTCAACAGTTTTAAAATTTAAAGTCATGGGAACAAAATCATCTTGAACTTTAACTCTTTTATAAAAAAAACATTTGTAGAAACTGTACTTTCTCTTGCTTCAATATTCCAATGAACTACAAATTCAATGCGTTAATTTTATGTTCATCATGAAAAGCATTCATTTTAATTTAAAGATTGGCTTTTATATAATTCTAAGCAATTTAAAATTAGGAAAAGTAAAAGTCATAAAATTATGTCATGGTTTTGTAATAGTTTATGAATTATTGGTATTAATATAATTTTTACTTCCCTTCCCCTTATTATTTTTTATGAAGTAGAAATTCCTTTCACTCTGACCTAGGTTTTAATGAATCGAAAAGGTACGCATTATAGATTTAAAAGCCGATTGTTTTAGTTTAAGAGTATTTTCCACCTGGCTCTACGAGCTGATGGCAGAAGAACACGCGGAAATTCTAAAGCTAGAAAACGGGAAAAAACCTTAAAATGAAAGTGATATCATTACGCAAAGATAAGAAGGAAGGTTCAAAGTTAATACCGAAACATGGCTTTTCCTTAAGTATTCAATTTTTAATTGTCTTTTTTTTATTTTCAGACTACCCTCGTTATATCCACGTGCTCTACACCCCGAAAGATCTGAACTTGGACATGTTTGAAACGGTTTTGTGAAGAGTCAATGGTCGGATTTCTTTGACGGCTTAAAGGTAACCATACATCAAGAGTATTTGAATAGAGGATCCTATTGTGATACCTGCCTGTGCGGACAAAACGACAATAGCCAAAGGGCAGGGCTAAAAGGATTGCATCTCGAGGCGAAAATTTCTTCGGGTGATCTCTCCAGTCTCATTTCAGTCCAAGCAGAGTGCACAGCGGACGTACGTATTAGGATAGTCTCAATCTAAAGAAATAAGAGCAAGATAGAGTGTAAAATGGCATCCAGCGATTATAGTTACTTCGCGTTTCCCGAAAGGATAAATGTTTCGGACGAGATCTTCAGTGAACTGCTTAAGGAGTTTTACGACGAAACAGAAAATCGCAATTTGCATCATTTTGGACTCAGAATCGAGGGATTCCCGTTTTGCGTTAAGAGACCGCTTCGAGGATCTTTCATGCTGCGCTGTTTTCAGAACATGCTGGACGAAATGGTGTTTGTAGAAAAACTCCATAACTTTTACCCTCTCGTTGATATGTTACAGTTCATTATGAAAAAGTACTTGCAGTTTGAATTAGAAGTGCCACCAGTACTTCAACAGCTGAGGGTCACCCTGAATAACTTGTTAAAGGTGGCGAAAAATTGCCGACCTTTTAGGTCGTACAAAGTTGTGTTTCTCATAAACAAATTCAGAGAGGGACTAGGAGGTAGGCACTATGCCCTTTTGAAACTGTTGTCTTCAGATGAACTCGAAAGGATTCTTGACTGTTATCGAATTAGACGATTCCACGGATGGAATGTTACAAACTGTTGTCTACTTATGAGAGACCTTTTGATGAAACGAAAACACGCGGCTACCCTCCTTTTTTATGGATTCTCTTACCATTTCGAAAGGACCTACTTCGAGATGTGTTGCCGCAGTCTTCGTAGTGAATGGTAAGTTTTAATGTTTTGAAATTATTTTAGTATTATAATAAGACGATATAGTACCAATACTTTATCCCCTGTCATCAATAATCTAAATTATTTTGATACTTCCAATTGAATCGAGTCCTATCTATATATTTCAAGGATTTTTTAAAAATTATTATGTTAAAATTGGATATAACAGTGTTGATAAAATTTCTCAATACCATTTTTTTTCAAAAGGAAGTGAAAATTGGTGACATATTTTTATGCATATCTACATAATAATGTTTGTAAAATAGTGCATGAAGTTCGGTAATATTTTTAATCCGAAAAGTAAAATGTAGAATTGAATTTTTATGAATTTCGAAGTGTTAAAAATATTAAAATGCGAAATCAAAAGTAAGAAAATGATGTGTAAATATTACTACCTATTTATGAAATAGTATTATAATTTACTTAAACTTTCCCTTAAGTAGAAACGGTATTTTCCTTACTTTTAGAATTTAAATGAACTCTAAATTTTTTGCATTTGTTTTATACTAATCTTGAAAACTTTTTTTATTAAAAAAATTCCTTTTAACATTGTTATTGAAAAAATTCTAGGTTTGTTATTATATAATTTAGTACGAATATTTTATAGGGCGGTAGTGTTATATTGAATTAAAATTTTATTTATAACATGTTAAGTGGACTCAGTACCCAAATTTTTATTTTCTTTAACTTACAAATTTTTTGAAGTTCTTTAACGTCAAAACACTTGTAATGACCATATGAACATAATCCAAGCAAAAAATCTATTTTTAAAAAAGCAGTTTTTGAGAAATTTTGAAATTTTCAAAAATTTTAACTAAGTTTTAAAACGCTACTTCTTTTTCAATTATGATAATTTTGGTATGATTTTTTACCACAACGTAATCTATTTTATTGTCGATGGAACTATCCATTCATATTTGTGGGTTCTTGCAATAGTTTTTAATAAAAACAAATTTTCTCCAAACACTTCCAAAATATCATGAAAATATACACATTTTTCACTTTAAGACCTTATATTATACTCTGAATCCCTAATTGGAATGCATTACTTTATAGAAAACACAATGGTCTATATTTATACAGAGTTTCAAGTTAAATAGTCCAGTAGAAAAAAAGCCTTAGGGTTTTAAGCGCTAAAAAATAGTTTTGAAAAATATTTATTTAAAAAAATATGTGGTAACTGCTCAATCAAAATTAGAAATTTGATATGCTTAGAATTCACGCATCACTATGAAATTTGCAGAATCAATTTATGTGTATAAACATCGATTTGAGAGCAAAATCCTTAATTTGTTATTGTGACCGATTTGGAGGTACTGAGTCCCCTTAACTATGAAAAAAGTATTTAGAAGGTGTTTTTTTTTAAATTTTAATGCGGTCAATTCTAGTTTTGTAATCATGTAGTTTAGTAATTAAAGGTGAATCAAACCTTACTGAAAATTATAATACATTCGGATTTGTTCACAAGGGGCCACAACCATCATGTTTTATGCTAGAAATTGCAAAAACTAATTAAATATCAAAATAAAACACCATTGAATGATCTAAATAATATAAAATATGGATATTAGCAAGCACTTGTTTTTAGAAATACTGTGTTCATTTGCTAACATGTCATATAAAATTTTTTATTAAAAGAGTTAAAATTCTCCGGAATATCTGAAAAATTTGTTAGTAAAAATACTTAAAAGCGCTATTTCAGGTTTAGAGGTAATATTAGTTTTTTTTATAAAACTTCGAATAATTTCCTTGAAAAGTTTTATACATTGGATTTTCAGAAGTAGTGTTTAACATATTTGGGTCCCTTTCGATTTGGGTGCCACTGAAAAAAAATCTCTCCTTGTAAGCTAAAGAATTTCAAAGAAAAAGACATTAATTAAACACAGGTCAAAATTTTGGCAAAGGGTTAACCCTTGGATACGGCCTAGACATAATCTCTTTAAATTCTCTTAAGGAATCTTACTACCCCAAAAAAGTAATTTTCAAGTGTTTTTATTGAAAATAATGTTAGATAAATTTGAATAGATCATATTCATACACTAGCTGGTATGCCCGGCCTTGCACGAGTGCAGAGTGTAAATTTATTATTTTTAAGTTTTCCCAAGTACATTTCTAATTTTGTATAATCAGCATATACCAATCATCCCGGTATCCCAGGCGGTTTTTTTTCATATTTCGGTGTTCCCGGTAACTTTTCCTATCCCGGTGTTTCTAGTAATTTTTCTTATCCCGGTGTTCCCGGGTGGATTAAAATTCCTTCAGTTCTTAAGCAATATAATTTTTGAATGGTTTCCACATTTACATGGAAAAAATATTCTAAAAATTATTTCAAATTGCTTAGACCCCTTGATTAATCATATCTTCAGGAATTAACGTTTTCGGTGAAATTATTCAATAATGAGAAAGTTGCATGATTTTTTTTTATTTTTTTAATCGAATTCTCTTGCAAAAATAAGCAACCACCCAAAATTTGAGGCCGATCGAGAAATTTTTTGATTGTCAAAAAAATTAACAAAAATCCCCTTTTTAAAAGCGCGCGAAAACGCCAAGAGTTTGGATGTGACGTCATCTTATACTAAACATTGTTGTAAAGCAATGGAGTTGAAGGTATTATTGTTGACGTCATCTTATAGTTTAAACAATAAACGTTTTAAGTCACGTGTTTTTTTCTCGACTTTTAAATTAAAATATTTAATTACCTGTACATTTTTTTGAAAAACTGACTAGATATTTCATTTTACCATACAAAAAACCATACGGAACACTTGTATGTTTTTGAAAATCTGACACATGCAACTTCCTTATTAAAGCTTTTCAAAATCAATCTTTTCTTGTTGAAAGGTAGTTTTAACAGTTTTTTGTTTGTTAACCAACTTTCTTAAAAGGTAAAATATTATCACCTTTTGATTTTACATCCTCGTTTCCATGGAGACTATCTTAACAACAATGACATTCCATCAAGTTTTTTAAAATATAAAAATTAGATAAACTCTCAAATAAAAATATGTTAAACTGTACTTAAAATTTTTAAATTTCATTGAAATAGATTTTTAAATTATTAATATAATTTTTAAATTGACTTGTACCTAGTGTTTCTATTAAAAACTTGTTGTTTAGCATTAAATTTTCTTTGTAACAATGGAGTAAGCAGATCTCTTGTTGAGGAGAAATTAAGCTCTTTCAGCAAAATGACCATAAAAAGGGTCAAAAGAGGGTCAAGGGGTCAATTAAAGTTTTCGAAACATAGCCTATGTTTTTTTCTGAGTTTTTTTACGTAGGTATACCAAGTTTGGTGCAGATAGGAAGTAAACTGTAGATTTGTATAGAAGACAACCATACATATATACACACACTTAACTTTATTATATTAGATACTCTATAGTTTTTCAAAGAAATCGAAAGAGAATGAAAGAGAAATAATTAATTTTGCATTTAATTATCTTGCAAATAACTGACATGGTGAATTCACTTATAGGTTACTATTTTGGATATCAGCTATTAAAATTAGCTATTAAAATAAGCTATTAAAATACAAGGCGTATTTTTAAATACTTCTTACTTATATTTAATTTAGTGAAAAAAGAAGAAAGAGCTTTAAGATTTGTTATAGAAAATGCATTACCTGTATGATAGAGAGCAAGGGTAAAATCTAAGAAACTGGAAAAGGGCATTCCTTCAGTTAATTGATGAAAATAACTTTAAAAAATTTAGGTTCTTGTGATGTCAGATCCCCAAAACGACAAAATAGATTAAGACATGATTTGAGCATATACAATGTGTTCGCATTCACCGCTAATTAAAGGGGCGAATTTCAAACACGCCTCTCCAAAATTAGAATTTTATTTAATTTTTTCCTTGAAAATTGTGTGGTTTACAAGGAGCTGTTTTCTTTTGGGTGTAATAAAAAGTCTCAATATGAGATGAAGCATAAATTTTTAAAATTGTTCTGGTGTAGACCCTAGACCCCCTATTAAAATTTGGAGTAATTGTAAAATTTTACCGTAATGTGGAACACATAATTTAACCCTTTCAATACGGCAAGGGAATCGGAAAAGTGCAATTTTTACACTTGTTTGAGCTCCTAGTGGGCAACTGCGATGATATATCCATTAGATCATGATGTGTTTGGATGCACAAAGGAGCATTTTATCCTGCTCCTTGAAGTTTTGGGACACAATGTTGCCTCAGCCGTAATATCAAAATTTTTCCCACCGTGGGACAGCATATGTCCCAGCCGGTGCGAAAGGGTTAAATACTATTATTACTTTTAAGTAATCTAAAACTCAACGTATAAATGTACTCGTTAGGAGGTTTCTTAGGAATAACGTTGAGTCAACACTAAAAAAGTTAAAAAAAGTCGGGTTACTGCTCTGAGTGTTAAAAATCTGGCGGGTCCGCAATGTCTGGCTGTTACATAGCGGGCCACGGTGATCAAAAGTTTATAAGCCGCTGCCTTAAGGAGCGATTTTGTTTATTTAACCGAAACATCTCCAAAATGTGATTTATTTTTAAAATTATGTTGTATTTTTAGGACGGAAGTTCGCGGAAAACCTCTACGAATTGAGATCGACTATGAAATCAGAGAGAGGGGAAACTTACGGCTCCAGATGGCCGTTGAAGTTCTAGTCGCCACATTCAACAAGAAAAGAAAAGACACCATACCGATAATCCGATCGGTATGGAAATCAGTTTCATGGCCTCTCATTTCAGCTACCGAGATGTTCAACCTGCTAAAGCCTTTATACAGAGGGTGGTTTCTCCCACTCGAAGACGTCATCGAAGAATATTCGGCCCGCAACCCCATCTTCGCGGTGCCGAAGACCCCTCAGCCTCGATCGCTGAGGGATTTGGCAAGTGTGAGGGTTCGTAAAAATCTCTGTGAAGCAAGGACTTTAAGCGATGACGCCATTAACAGTCTCGACATACCGAAAATCCTTAAAGATTATTTAAAGTTGGACTCCTATAATCTTCCTGAATGAGAAGAGATTCTGTGTAGATGAAGCTGCAATAGACGTGTCTGTGAACGCCGATCTTATTCCAAATTCCGATTACTGGAAGTAATTTTGTAATAATACCACACTCTTAAAACGACAGTCTCAAAAAATTACTCAAACTTGCTCCGAATCAAATTTACTCAAATATGAAAACATGAATGTACTCATTTCAAAAAATGAGTATACTCAAAAATGAAACATCTTGAGCTTGATTCATGAGAATGCCATCCATGCACTAACTCAAAAATAGGCTCAGGATGTTTTCGTTTTGAGCATGCACATTTTTAGAAATGAGTACATTCATGTTTTCAAATTTGAGTAAATTTGATTCGGAGCCAGTTTGAGTAATTTTTACTCTGTTTTGAGACTGTCGTTTTAAGAGTGGCAATCGTGCAATTATCATCATTGTGTATTAATGTGTATATAATTTTCAATTTTATTTTTATTAATATTACATACTTTGCATTTTTCTATACTTTTCATCACAATGTGTATTTATATATTTTAATTTAGTTAATTATTAAAATTGTTACTTAAAACATTTAAGTTTTCATTTTTTACTACTTTCTACATCAAAATCTTACCTTCTCAGGTTTATAGAATGCTAGTTATTTTACTTAATGGTTCTTCTAGTTATCACAAACTTCACTTTTTACAAATATTATTGAATAATTGAAGATATTTTGCAGTTACTTTTTATTATTTAACAATTTAATGAAAACTACAAAATGTACAAAATATTCCCAGCCTATCCCCTGCTATCTCACCTAACTTATTAAGTTAAGTATGGAAATGGTTTATGAAATTAAAACCATTATGTTTCTTAATAAATAACTCTTAACCCTAGGCATGGTTTGATTTTATAACATAATCCTAATTTTAGATAATTTTAGAACGTACTTTAATTATATTAAGGGAGTTGAATCTAGTAGTAATTAGCTTTAATTTAATTGCTTTCTTAGATAAAACTTTTAAACCATCAATTTTACAAAAAAATGCAGTTATAACTGTGGTGAAGATTTTATTAAAATAAATAAGTTAAGCAGCTCTTGGGATATCTACTGGATAATCCGCCATGTTTACCCACTGCTCAAATAATGACACAACTATTATTATTGAATCCCAAGATAATAATATTTAGTATATTATTATTTTAGGATATAATAATGATGATATTAATACAATAATGATAGGATATAATAGTGATGAATCCCTACGTAAGTATCTCCCACATACGCGTGCCCGCTGGAAGGATATAAAACACGACCAATCATAACATAAATATAAAAATATCCAGAACTTATTCGAACCATCTATATACTCCTTACATTTTGATCGAACAAACTTTAAATTTTCGAAACATAAATTTCACATCTTTATTTTAAATTAAAAGTTCACTAAATTTGATTAAAATTTATTACTTATGTTATTCAGAAAAAATTACTTCCCAGTATGCTACGCAGAAGTCATACTACAGCTAAAAGACCTAAAATTGTTTTTTATTAGCCTTAAAAGTAAAGTTTCTCTCGCTTAACTTTTTCTCGACGTTATCAAAACTTTTAATCAATAAAAAACATAATAATACTCAAGAGTAAATCAAGAAACTAACCTTAACTATTTTGAACTGGAATACTAACTAGAAAACATCTGACTTTCTTATGCATTTGAAGTTGAGCTTGTCTTGTGTTATATGCTACAGAGCAAGGCTTAGCTTCCTGTAAATCCATTTTCAAAATCCTGAGGATTCTTACAACAGTATTCCTTGCTTCAAGAAAACACTCAGACTGGCCTGTTGCCATCAAGATCGCTTAATACGAGAAGAAACCATTTAATATTTTAATTCATTGATTTGTTTTGAGTAAATAAATACACTAAGGACTAAGGCACTGTCTAAATCCACGAAAGTAACAACTCAGCTCTAACGAATTTCACTGTTAAAACCTATGGCACTGTCTAGCTCAGGTATGGGCAACCTTTTCGAATCCGCGGGCCGGATTCAATGATTATAATGACGTGGAGGGCCATAGAGTAGATAATATGTAATATTTTTTTAAGTAAAAAATGAGTAGTTTTATTATATACTTACTAAGTTTAATACTAAAGTTAAAATTTAATCTGGACGTATACAATATATTGATTACATACAATAATTATAATGAAGTTACATTAATCTGGACTAAAATAATATCTTGATTACATACAATAATTATAATGTTTAAGTTACATCAATATGAGCTAAAAATAATATTCAGAGCTCATATAGTAATGAAAAAATATATCAGGACAAATTTTAACAATTGTCATTACACGATGCAGGAGAATTAATGGAGGATGAATTAATGTTCAGGAGGACAAATTAACTTTAGAATCATTGTGAAAGGCAGAGAATGAATATAGTCCGTATGGTAGAGCCGGAAACAACCGGATTTTTTTGGGTGAGAACCGGCTTCTGAACCCGAATTGCTATGATGACAACGGCTGGGATTCGGTTACAAGCCTTTTCTCTACTGCCAAGTTAGGGTGCAACGGGAGGGGAATATAAACCGTCGTGAGGTAACAAGTCTCCCACGCTTATAGACGCCTCCCAAGAACGAAATATAGTTGTACAGCACGTTTTAACTGCTAAAATTAAGTCACTTTTTGGGAAAGTTCTGTATCCCCTCTTTCGCTCTTGTTGACGAAAACCAGAGTGATTTTTGGTACAATTTTTAAAATGTTCCGCGGGCCGTAGGTTGCCCATCGTTGCTAGACTCTAAGAAGAGCTAGACTCCAGCTCTCTGTTGAAGAGCTAGACTCTAGCTCTTCAAAAGAAACAACTCAACTCTAACGAATTTCGCTAATATTTTAGCATGGGTCAACTTTCGTGGATTTAGACACTTCGATACAAACACTAATCACTAATGGAATAAAGCCTCATATCAGTTACCATGAAATAAGGTTAAAAAGGTCAAACATGGGACTCCAAACTGCGACCCGTAACCCGACCTTTCAACATATGTGAGGCGGAAAGCGAAAAGGGACCTCTTGTCGGCGTTCGTCGAAATGGAGTTATTACTTTTTTCTCAATCTGCACAGATTTATGAAGATTTTAAGACCATCATCATCCTTGTGTAGCTCAAAAAATGACGAATCGCCAGTAATTAAAAGTTTATAATAGAATAAGTGGATTTCGCGAAAAAGACCTTAAACTTTCAAAATGCTACCCTCTCGTTATTTTTCAAAGTTAAGGAATGATTCCAAGCATCCAAGGATCGATAATCGAGAGAAAAAAAAATTCGATAGTTTTTTGGCTTTTTCTCGAAATCAACTTTGCCGACAAGAGGTCCCTTTTCGCTTTCCGCCTCACATATAGTAACTAAGTTCATATACCAAATATGTTAAGTTTACGTCTGCTACTAAATTTGGACATACATGTTAGAAAGTGGACAAATCTTGAAAGTTTGTGCCTCTTGGGGAAAAAATCTCCACCTCATTTCATGTAAATAGAAAAAGCGAAGCCATAAAAAAATTTAATTTAATGAGTAAATTTTTGATTATCCCCCCCTTTTTAATTTAGACATAAATATCATTGTTGGAGATCTTAAAAGTCAACCAGAAGTAAACGAAATTTAGCCCTACATGACAAAAATTGGACGTTTCCTGAACGTCTGTGCTGCTTGGGAAGCTTACTCTATTTCTCTCTAAAATTCCAATATTCACATCTGAAATTTTTCTCCTTGCTGTTCTATTATAGCGCACTTTCTAGTTCTAATAATTGTCGCCAGATAGCAGCACCACCGAAGACCAGCGGTGCCATTTGGAATGTAAACGGTAAATTTCAACACAATGCTTTTACCTGCACGAGGCGATTTTAAAGTAGTATAATTCTTATTTTGAATTTCTTATGACACTTGCTTGATAAGTTGATTGCGTATTGAGTTGGAATTTTTGATTTAAAATATTTCTATTACACTGATTTTGAATAAGTTATTAGTCAAGAATGCAAAAATTATTATAAGTTTAATTTCTTCATAAAATAAATGGACGGAGAATTATATCAGTATTTTGAATTTAAAATATCTATTTCAAATTAAAAACCGCGGAACCCACATAATAGTTTATGGGTAATTTTTACATGGCCAAATAATTTGGTCATCGTCCCCACTTTCATATTTCTGCTGTCATAACGATACCACAATTAAAGCCCCTATTTATTCATGAAGTATATTTTTCATTTTTTAATTATTTGGTCTTGAAAATATTTCGTTTGGGTCACAGAGATAAATCCTAACAGAGGGTCCAAAACGATATATTCAAAAGTTGGATGGGTTTGAGGGCGCCGCGATCAACTAAATGATTGACAGAGAGATCAAACCTGTGATTGGCTGTCACGCAATCTTCTATTTCAAAGGAGAAGGAAAAAGTTTTTCTCAACCAATCAGGCTTTTCCGTTCCGCCTCTCGTGACGTTGATGCGATCGCAGCGCCAAAATAGCCCCAAACTCATCCAACTTTTCGATTTCCAATAGCTCCTATGGCGACGGACTCTCTGTTCTAGTACTCTGTGGTTTGGGCAACATACACCCTTTAAATCAATAAAACAAGATATAGGTTCAACTGCTGTAGGTTTCTAACATTGACCACTCTATCAACTATCCACCCAGGAACCCACCATAGATTTCTCCCAGCTCGACCAAATTATTAATTCTTATATACACTGCTCACAACAATTAAAGGATATTGGTGGTTTTGGTACATATTGACAAGCAAATAAAAAATTTGCAGTGGTTCAAGCATTTTTCATAAACTTTGGGCCATTTCAAAGCTAAATGCATGCAGTTATCAAAATAAAAATTTTATTTTTACTTTTTTTTATCAAAATTGGAAAATGCACATTTTGCAATGTTAATGCACGTTAAGCAAAAAAACTGAAAAATCTATCAATACTTAATTGAAACCCCATATTGCTTGGGGTATGCTTTCTCCTGACTTAAAACAACGTTGTGGGACTGTTTGCCACCAGGTTTGTTTGTTTATTTTTGAGGGGCTGGGGTGTTTTCTCCATTTTCCCCTTTTAGAGCATTTTTCAGCACCTGAGCTGTTTGGGAGATATTGGATGGTCAGAAATTGGTTTCTCAAGCATGTCCTAGACTTGTTCTATTGGATTCATGTCGGAAGAACGTGCTGGTCGATCCCTTTCTAGCGATTTCTTCATCCCGAAGAAAATCATTAACTAAGGAAGCACAATGTTTTCTGCAATTACCATCCCTGAAAGTTAAATTATCACCGATTTCTCCTGCATGAGGGGCAACCAGATGTGTAAGGATATTGACCTTATTATCCTGAACCACCAGAAACGGCCCCTTTACCGGTGGGGGGTCTTTATTCCATAGATAGAGATGGTGCTCTATTTCATCACTCCACATCTTCAAATCTGACCCTCAGTTCATCCTGATAACTTCTGATTTTTGTCTGGTAGGTACAAGGAACACAAAATAACCCCTTTTTTGTACATGAAGAAGTCAGATTTGAAGATGCGGAGTGATGAAATAGAGCACCATCTCTATCTATGGAATAAAGACCCCCCACCGGTAAAGGGGCCGTTTCTGGTGGTTCAAGATAATAAGGTCAATATCCTTACACATCTGGTTGCCCCTCATGCAGGAGAAATCGGTGATAATTTAACTTCCAGGGATGGTAATTGCAGAAAACATTGTGCTACATTAGTTAATGATTTTCTTCAGGATGAAGAAATCGCTAGAAAGGGATCGACCAGCACGTTCTCTCGACATGAATCCAATAGAACAAGTCTAGGACATGCTTGAGAAACCAATTTCTGACCATCCAATATCTCCCAAACAGCTCAGGTGCTGAAAAATGCTCTAAAAGGGGAAAATGGAGAAAACACCCCAGCCCCTCAAAAATAAACAAACAAACCTGGTGGCAAACAGTCCCACAACGTTGTTTTAAGTCAGGAGAAAGCATACCCCAAGCAAAATGGGGTTTCAATTAAGTATTGATAGATTTTTCAGTTTTCTTGCTTAACGTGCATTAACATTGCAAAATG
Source organism: Tetragnatha versicolor (assembly GCA_024610705.1). NCBI lineage: Eukaryota > Metazoa > Arthropoda > Arachnida > Araneae > Tetragnathidae > Tetragnatha > Tetragnatha versicolor. The sequence goes on along the minus strand of JANDEH010000011.1, from coordinate 20,215,472 downwards.
TGCATTTTCCAATTTTGATAAAAAAAAGTAAAAATAAAATTTTTATTTTGATAACTGCATGGATTTAGCTTTGAAATGGCCCAAAGTTTATGAAAAATGCTTGAACAATTGCAAATTTTTTATTTGCTTGCCAATATGAACCAAAACCACCAATATCCTTTAATTGTTGTGAGCAGTGTATTATTTTTCTTCCAATTTTTATTCACTTAGTCTATAAGGGAACGTACCCATACTACGTGACCCATTTTTGACCCCCTCTCCCCCCTTGGTGACCATCCGTAGTATATGCCAAGACCCCCCTCCCCCTCAAGTTGTCACGTAGTAATTCATAAATACGTTTTTCAATCATTTTTTGCAAACAGAAAGTTAAAAAAAATTAATTTGGATCTCTTTGTCGAATTTTAATAATTAATTTGTCTCAATTTGGCAAATTTCAATAAGTAATTTGGCTTAATTTTGTCGTATTGACTAGAGGAAATTCACTACGTGACGAAACCCTAAACCCCCCCCCCCCTCCCCCCTGTGACCGAGCGTGGTATTTTGAAGACCCTCTCCCTCCCCTGAACTGGTCACGTAGTATGGGTACGTTCCCTAATATGGACTAAATAAAGGGTTGGATATTACAGCGAAATACTCTTCCAGAAATGCATAAAAAATGTAATCCAAGCTTGAATAATAATGACTACTGCTCAATAATTGATCAATTTTTTTCAAATTTAATGTTTGTATACTACGGTATATTTTGTCCTACCAATGTTCAAAAGGGGGTAGGTCGAAACTCGGAGCGTGCTTGGGAAAATATTTTTATTCTTATGATGAGGGTGCAACATATCCCCTTTTAGGTCCTACTCAAACTAAAAATAATAAAAATGTAAATGGTAATCGTAAAATGAGGATGAGCGTTAGGAAGAATTTGGATAAAATATCCAAAGAGGCGTCGGTGTTAAATTTACATGCAAAGAGCACATCGCAAAATACACATCTAACCAATAACAGTATACTAAAAACACCTCCGCTGGTTTTCATTCCATTATTGCAAGATCTAGTCATGATGGACGATTAGCCTTGGCTAAGCACACTACGTGAACAAACAGGAGGATAAAAAGAAAGAGAGAGATAGAATAGATAAGTTTGAAAAGGAGGTAAAAACTACGAGGAAGATCCCTGGTTGTCGTTCTTTGATATTCTGATAATTCGAAAAGAAATAAACTTGGGGACTTAGAAAGAAAGGATGAAGAAAGTGGTCAGTTTAGAGGCAAGTCTATTCGTTCAATTTCGGGAGAGTTATTAAAGCCATGAGCTGCCACAGCCAATTTTTGGTGTTGTAGAACGATTGCGGGAGGTGGGGACATAAATTGCACTTGTTGTTTGTCCCTTAAAAATGACTTAATGGAATCCGCTTGTCCCAATTTATGAAAATCTTAAAAAACCCCAATACCCATTTCAAATAATCCAAAATGAGTTTAAACAGGCTGCAGGGGCTCGGTCCGCTATAATACTTTGTAAAAAGAAATGCCCATCTTTAATATCCATTGTTTTGTTGCCGCAAACAAGCCAAAAATCACATCATCCAAAAAAAGAAGGCATACTTGCTTGGCATTTGAAACGTCGTAACAAGACATAAAACGACTAGAAAGCTGTTTGATGAAGCGAAGCGTCGAGTTACACAAAACAATCTCCGGGCAAGCTTTAGTTCAAACAATAACAAAGCAAAGTCTTTTCTCGAATGCATTGCACCAATCGTCTTGTAATTTCGTTTGGGGGTGTTTTTTCGTGGAACCCTTCACTTTTGATAATGGTAAATAAAATACTGATGCTAGGATGAACCAAGGACGGATTAAGGGGAGGGGCGGTTGGGGCGATCGCCCCCTTGCTCTGGGAGGAAAAAAATTATGGTTTCAAAAAACCAAAATTGGACATAGCCAGGGGGCAGCTGCCCTCTCAAAATCCCGAGTAATTTTTACTTTACTTTTAGTTAAGTTAAAACCCAGTTTTTAGGGTCAAATTTCCAAAAATTTTCTGGGGGAGGTCCCCCATACCCCCCTTTGAAACTTGAACCTCAATTACTAAAAACTTTTCTTGTATAAATTTTTCTTGAACGCAAATTCTACCTAATATAGTGTTAAAAGGCTACATTAATATTAATCCTATTAATATGCAGGCCCGTGCTGGCCAGGGGGGACAGGGGGACGTGTCTAGGGGGGACAGGAGGACGTGACAGGGGGACGAAAAAATTTTGAAATTGTTTCTTTACCTATGTATGTCTTGATATCAACTTATTCTTTTGGAGCTATTCTCTCATTCTACCTAAACCTATCTATTAACTGAATTTTCTGATTTACAAAATTTTTGGTCCTACATTCCTTATAAACTTTGTATTTTTTCTCTGTGGTTAAAAACTTATTTTCTGTTTATTTTATTTTAATAAAATAATTTCAAGTGAAGTGTCATTTTATTGTGCTTTAAATAAATTTTATAAGTATCTGTTTTATGAACAACTGATCAAACTGTTCATTTCACATTTATTTCAAATTATAGCTTCTCAAATATTATAAGAACACAGGTCTCAAGATAGTTAGATTGTTAAAAAATGCTCTTGACTTTAATGAGAGGTCTTTCTTTTTAATATTCTTCTATGAAAGAAAGTATTAATATTTGCAGTTAATTAAAAAAGATGTTTATATTTCAAAAAGCTTTGTATTGAGTAAAAAAGGTCTAAAAAATGAGCCCTTAAGTCTTTTCTAAACAATAGGGAATTTTAGAAATAAACACATTTTAGTCGATTTTAAGAAGATTGAAGTCTCAAAAATGAGCATGTGAGGAGTCCTTTCTAAATATAGGATGGTTTTAAAAATGAGTACCTGGAGTGTTGAATTTAAACAAATAAAGATCTTAAATTTGAGCAGGCGCATAATCGATTTTGAACACATAAGGGTCTTGAAAACAAGAACATGCTGTAGTTCAAATATGAGCACATCGAATTTTCAAATCTAAGTAGTTTTGATTCGGAGCCATTTCGCTCACATGATGTATTCAAAAATGAATCATTTTGATTTAAATCTGAATACCTCGGATTAACAGTGTACTCGTGAACTTCTCAATGTTTTTATGGGCTCTTTTTCCACCAAACTTTAACCAATAGTGGTTTTACAATTCATTCTTGGTTCATCAAGTCTGAAGCGCGAAGGCATCTAAAAGTTTTTATAAGCCTTCCCATTTTTACCTTACCATCAAATTTCGTTATGAATTTTTATTTTCAGGGCACCTTTATTTAAAGATTAACTACGTATATGAAATAACAAGGAAAAGTGGTTTATATTCAAGGCGCCGAATCCCTTAGTTAAACACTTTGAAATTGCTAGGGCGCTCTCATTTAAACAGTCAAAGGGAGACCCTTACTTGAAAAATTATTAGTTTTCCCATTAGGGCACACTTAAGTGAAAAAATTAGGGGAATACAGGGGGTGTTTGCAGGGCGCCCTTTTTTATGCAAGCAAGCTATTTTAAAAGTTTTGCTCAAATTTTGACGACTGGCCACACACCAAGGGCTTTTTGACCAAAGGCTGCTCTTGGTTAAAATAATAATTACCTTTGAAAATGTAAATTCAGGGAGATTTTTTTAGCAATCCCTGAAATTCTGACATTTTTATGGTGTATTTTCTTTCCAATTTTTGTCCTCCGGGTGTAACTCAAAGGGTCTCAAAATGAGTCTAAGGGGCCGTTCAAATATTACGTGAGCACCTAAGGGGGGAGGTTTGCTCTTTGCTTATTTTTCCTGACAAGGGGGGAGGGGGGATAAGAGTGATGCTTACGTAAGATGCTGTATTTTCGATAATCTCTTGTTTCTTGCATAAATAATTTCAAAACTCAACCAAAAATAAATGTAACAAAAAATTGAATTAGGAAATCTGACGTAAGTTTTTTTTCTGGAGATGGACCACCCAAACATTTTGAAATACCCTAAAAAGTAATGTTTCGGCTCATTTTTGAACCCTTTGGTTTTTACCACAAAAAGACCGCTCACTGTATGTCACCTAATTTTTATGGAGAAAAAAAAACTACCTGCTAAATGAGATGTCAAAATTTCGGGGGGGGGGGGGTCCGGCAGTTTCTTACACGTATGGTGGGGGGGTTTGAGGTTTGCTTATCTTTGCTGACAAGGGGGAGGGGGGGTTAAAAATGACCAAAATAGAGTGCTTACGTAATATTTGAACGGCCCCTAAACACAACTTTTATGAGTAAAAATTCTAAAATCTTTCTGGGGGAGAACCCCATACCCCCCTTTTTAAATTCTTAATTCTTTATGTGCTGTTTCTCTTGAATATTTCACTTACAAGGAGTGGTCCTTTTTTGGTGTAATCATCCACAGGGGGGGCTCCCTGTGAGCTAAAATACTCTTTTTTAAACAAAAATCAAATGTTGAAATAAAAACAATAAAAAAACACAAGTAGCAGTATTGCTTTATAATTTTTAAAATGCCGCCAATCTTTAAAAAACTAAGTTTTTAGGTTTAATAATATCATTATGTTTGTCCACCGCGAAGGTTCCCAGCACGGGCCTGTTAATATGAATGAATGGGGCTGAAAAATATTTTTAGGCCCCTGCCAAAATAAATTTCCACTGATTCAAAATTAAAAATAGGCTTTCATTAACATTAGCCCCTTCTAAGATCTTTAGCCCCTGAAAATTTGTAGAATCAATGCACAATTAGGGGAAAGTGGGTTTTTGCTCTTAACATTTTTGTAGACTATTGATTCACGAATATTTGAGGAGTTCAAGAGTTTTAGTCCCTACAAAGCATTTGGCTCCCTGCATGTTTGAAGAATTAATTTGGAATTTAAAGGATTCAGTGAGCTTTAGCCCCCTAAAAAACATCTCATTTCTTGATCTTTAGCCCCCTTCGAAATATTAGCCCATTTCATGATCTTAAGCCCCATACAAAACATTAGCCTATTTCATGATCTTTAGCCCCTGCAAACGTGTATTTGTATATTAAATTTAAAATTTAGAGGCCAATGTCAATGATCTTAGCCCCTACAAAGCATTAGTCCCCTTGCATTTTTATATATTTGGTCCACATGAACTTGATGAGCTTTTAGCCCCCTCCAAGATAGATGAGCTTTAGCCCTCTCTGCTCTTTTAAAAAGATGGAATTCATAACTTCAAAAAAAAAGTTGTAATGAGCTTTAACCACTACAAAATCTTTAACCCCAATCAATTTAATTTTGAATTATAGATTTAATTCACAATGAGCTTTAGCCTTCTTGCGTTTTTAATTAAAAAAGCTTTAGCTCTTTATAGCGATTTATAGCCCCCTACTTTATTTTTTGCAGATTCGATTCACAGTTTAAAGGGGCCTCTTAGTTTTAGCCCCTATAAAGAATTAGCCCGTCCACAATTTGATGAGCTTTATCCTAAACTCAGCATTAGCCCCCTCCCTCCAAATGAAAAGTTTTACTCTTTATAATATGACATTTTATGCACCAAAATGAGTTAAAACCATGTTATTTTAAGGTCTTATTTTAAAAAATTATCTGGGGGAGAACCCCCAGACCCCTTTTGGCTCTTGTTAATATAACATTCTGTTAACATTCTGGCTCTAACTAACATAACATAACTAACATAACATAACTAACATAACATTCTGGCTCTGTTAATATAACATTTTACAAAGTTTGTCATAACACAAAAAATTTTTGTGTTATGACAAACTTTGTAAAATGTTATATTAACAGAGTTACAAGCGCCAAACAAAAAATCTATATCCGAAATTCGGGTGAGGCATATCAAAACGAGTTGAAAAAGTGGGGTTTGTGACTTAAATTCCCTCCTTTCCCACGCTTTAGATCCGCTGCTTGACCGGAAGGAAGGTCAGGAAGTCACCTGTGCAAATACTTCGAGGAGATCAATCAATCATCCTAATTAGGGTTAAACAAAGGGGAGGGGCCTAGAGATAAAAATGTCAGATGAACAGGCTTTTCCACGAATTCGAAATTTTACCCAAAATGCATCTTGGGGAGAGAGTTGGGGGTTTTAAAGATTGTGCTGCAGTCTCGTGATGACCATTGAGCAGTAAGCGACCATCGTTTGAAAAGCAGCGCCAGGGAAAGCGTTTTTAGTTTTTGAACCATAGTAATTTCGGTGAGTACGGCTGTACAAATTTTTACTGAATTGAGCATTTATTTTTATTTACTTATTTTCGTATGATGATATTTTTATTTTATAACCATGTTTTCATTTCTCGCTTTCTTTCTTATGTGTTCTAGTGAAATCAAGGATGTTTAACTAACTTTCTAAAGAGCTTGACTTGAAATTGAATTTTACACTTAGTTCGAATCTAGGTGACAATTTGATAGTACTATCACGTTGTTTCGGTTACTTTATTTTGTTTTCACTAAGCCTTCTATTATTTTTATGCACAAAACTTTTAGAAAGGATCTAGTTTTAATGACAATGTTTAGTTCCTCATTTCAATAGAACTTTTCAAACTAAATTATTTTTGCAAATTGCGATTATGGCTGTGTTAAGCTCTTATTTAAGCAACACTTCTTATCCCCTTTGTGAGAAATAATTAGCTAACAACTCTTTCACTAATTTGTGTTTATCTACTTTTTTAATTGAAGGAAAATTATAATCAACCAATTCATGGCGTTACTAAATAAAACTATGTCAACAGTTTTAAAATTTAAAGTCATGGGAACAAAATCATCTTGAACTTTAACTCTTTTATAAAAAAAACATTTGTAGAAACTGTACTTTCTCTTGCTTCAATATTCCAATGAACTACAAATTCAATGCGTTAATTTTATGTTCATCATGAAAAGCATTCATTTTGATTTAAAGATTGGCTTTTATATAATTCTAAGCAATTTAAAATTAGGAAAAGTAAAAGTCATAAAATTATGTCATGGTTTTGTAATAGTTTATGAATTATTGGTATTAATTTAATTTTTACTTCCCTTCCCCTTATTATTTTTTATGAAGTAGAAATTCCTTTCACTCTGACCTAGGTTTTAATGAATCGAAAAGGTACGCATTATAGATTTAAAAGCCGATTGTTTTAGTTTAAGAGTATTTTCCACCTGGCTCTACGAGCTGATGGCAGAAGAACACGCGGAAATTCTAAAGCTAGAAAACGGGAAAAAACCTTAAAATGAAAGTGATATCATTACGCAAAGATAAGAAGGAAGGTTCAAAGTTAATACCGAAACATGGCTTTTCCTTAAGTATTCAATTTTTAATTGTCTTTTTTTTATTTTCAGACTACCCTCGTTATATCCACGTGCTCTACACCCCGAAAGATCTGAACTTGGACATGTTTGAAACGGTTTTGTGAAGAGTCAATGGTCGGATTTCTTTGACGGCTTAAAGGTAACCATACATCAAGAGTATTTGAATAGAGGATCCTATTGTGATACCTGCCTGTGCGGACAAAACGACAATAGCCAAAGGGCAGGGCTAAAAGGATTGCATCTCGAGGCGAAAATTTCTTCGGGTGATCTCTCCAGTCTCATTTCAGTCCAAGCAGAGTGCACAGCGGACGTACGTATTAGGATAGTCTCAATCTAAAGAAATAAGAGCAAGATAGAGTGTAAAATGGCATCCAGCGATTATAGTTACTTCGCGTTTCCCGAAAGGATAAATGTTTCGGACGAGATCTTCAGTGAACTGCTTAAGGAGTTTTACGACGAAACAGAAAATCGCAATTTGCATCATTTTGGACTCAGAATCGAGGGATTCCCGTTTTGCGTTAAGAGACCGCTTCGAGGATCTTTCATGCTGAGCTGTTTTCAGAACATGCTGGACGAAATGGTGTTTGTAGAAAAACTCCATAACTTTTACCCTCTCGTTGATATGTTACAGTTCATTATGAAAAAGTACTTGCAGTTTGAATTAGAAGTGCCACCAGTACTTCAACAGCTGAGGGTCACCCTGAATAACTTGTTAAAGGTGGCGAAAAATTGCCGACCTTTTAGGTCGTACAAAGTTGTGTTTCTCATAAACAAATTCAGAGAGGGACTAGGAGGTAGGCACTATGCCCTTTTGAAACTGTTGTCTTCAGATGAACTCGAAAGGATTCTTGACTGTTATCGAATTAGACGATTCCACGGATGGAATGTTACAAACTGTTGTCTACTTATGAGAGACCTTTTGATGAAACGAAAACACGCGGCTACCCTCCTTTTTTATGGATTCTCTTACCATTTCGAAAGGACCTACTTCGAGATGTGTTGCCGCAGTCTTCGTAGTGAATGGTAAGTTTTAATGTTTTGAAATTATTTTAGTAGTATAATAAGACGATATAGTACCAATACTTTATCCCCTGTCATCAATAATCTAAATTATTTTGATACTTCCAATTGAATCGAGTCCTATCTATATATTTCAAGGATTTTTTAAAAATTATTATGTTAAAATTGGATATAACAGTGTTGATAAAATTTCTCAATACCATTTTTTTTCAAAAGGAAGTGAAAATTGGTGACATATTTTTATGCATATCTATATAATAATGTTTGTAAAATAGTGCATGAAGTTCGGTAATATTTTTAATCCGAAAAGTAAAATGTAGAATTGAATTTTTATGAATTTCGAAGTGTTAAAAATATTAAAATGCGAAATCAAAAGTAAGAAAATGATGTGTAAATATTACTACCTATTTATGAAATAGTATTATAATTTACTTAAACTTTCCCTTAAGTAGAAACGGTATTTTCCTTACTTTTAGAATTTAAGAACTCTAAATTTTTTGCATTTGTTTTATACTAATCTTGAAAACTTTTTTTATTAAAAAAATTCCTTTTAACATTGTTATTGAAAAAATTCTAGGTTTGTTATTATATAATTAAGTACGAATATTTTATAGGGCGGTAGTGTTATATTGAATTAAAATTTTATTTATAACATGTTAAGTGGACTCGGTACCCAAATTTTTATTTTCTTTAACTTACAAATTTTTTGAAGTTCTTTAACGTCAAAACACTTGTAATGACCATATGAACATAATCCAAGCAAAAAATCTATTTTTAAAAAAGCAGTTTTTGAGAAATTTTGAAATTTTCAAAAATTTTAACTAAGTTTTAAAACGCTACTTCTTTTTCAATTATGATAATTTTGGTATGATTTTTTACCACAACGTAATCTATTTTATTGTCGATGGAACTATCCATTCATATTTGTGGGTTCTTGCAATAGTTTTTAATAAAAACAAATTTTCTCCAAACACTTCCAAAATATCATGAAAATATACACATTTTTCACTTTAAGACCTTATATTATACTCTGAATCCCTAATTGGAATGCATTACTTTATAGAAAACACAATGGTCTATATTTATACAGAGTTTCAAGTTAAATAGTCCAGTAGAAAAAAAGCCTTAGGGTTTTAAGCGCTAAAAAATAGTTTTGAAAAATATTTATTTAAAAAAATATGTGGTAACTGCTCAATCAAAATTAGAAATTTGATATGCTTAGAATTCACGCATCACTATGAAATTTGCAGAATCAATTTATGTGTATAAACATCGATTTGAGAGCAAAATCCTTAATTTGTTATTGTGACCGATTTGGAGGTACTGAGTCCCCTTAACTATGAAAAAAGTATTTAGAAGGTGTTTTTTTTTAAATTTTAATGCGGTCAATTCTAGTTTTGTAATCATGTAGTTTAGTAATTAAAGGTGAATCAAACCTTACTGAAAATTATAATACATTCGGATTTGTTCACAACGGGCCACAACCGTCATGTTTTATGCTAGAAATTGCAAAAACTAATTAAATATCAAAATAAAACACCATTGAATGATCTAAATAATATAAAATATGGATATTAGCAAGCACTTGTTTTTAGAAATACTGTGTTCATTTGCTAACATGTCATATAAAATTTTTTATTAAAAGAGTTAAAATTCTCCGGAATATCTGAAAAATTTGTTAGTAAAAATACTTAAAAGCGCTATTTCAGGTTTAGAGGTAATATTAGTTTTTTTATAAAACTTCGAATAATTTCCTTGAAAAGTTTTATACATTGGATTTTCAGAAGTAGTGTTTAACATATTTGGGTCCCTTTCGATTTGGGTGCCACTGAAAAAAAAAATCTCTCCTTGTAAGCTAAAGAATTTCAAAGAAAAAGACATTAATTAAACACAGGTCAAAATTTTGGCAAAGGGTTAACCCTTGGATACGGCCTAGACATAATCTCTTTAAATTCTCTTAAGGTATCTTACTACCCCAAAAAAGTAATTTTCAAGTGTTTTTATTGAAAATAATGTTAGATAAATTTGAATAGATCATATTCATACACTAGCTGGTATGCCCGGCCTTGCACGAGTGCAGAGTGTAAATTTATTATTTTTAAGTTTTCCCAAGTACATTTCTAATTTTGTATAATCAGCATATACCAATCATCCCGGTATCCCAGGCGGTTTTTTTTCATATTTCGGTGTTCCCGGTAACTTTTCCTATCCCGGTGTTTCTAGTAATTTTTCTTATCCCGGTGTTCCCGGGTGGATTAAAATTCCTTCAGTTCTTAAGCAATATAATTTTTGAATGGTTTCCACATTTACATGGAAAAAATATTCTAAAAATTATTTCAAATTGCTTAGATCCCTTGATTAATCATATCTTCAGGAATTAACGTTTTCGGTGAAATTATTCAATAATTAAAGCTTTTCAAAATCAATCTTTTCTTGTTGAAAGGTAGTTTTAACAGTTTTTTGTTTGTTAACCAACTTTCTTAAAAGGTAAAATATTATCACCTTTTGATTTTACATCCTCGTTTCCATGGAGACTATCTTAACAACAATGACATTCCATCAAGTTTTTTAAAATATAAAAATTAGATAAACTCTCAAATAAAAATATGTTAAACTGTACTTAAAATTTTTAAATTTCATTGAAATAGATTTTTAAATTATTAATATAATTTTTAAATTGACTTGTACCTAGTGTTTCTATTAAAAACTTGTTGTTTAGCATTAAATTTTCTTTGTAACAATGGAGTAAGCAGATCTCTTGTTGAGGAGAAATTAAGCTCTTTCAGCAAAATGACCATAAAAAGGGTCAAAAGAGGGTCAAGGGGTCAATTAAAGTTTTCGAAACATAGCCTATGTTTTTTTCTGAGTTTTTTTACGTAGGTATACCAAGTTTGGTGCAGATAGGAAGTAAACTGTAGATTTGTATAGAAGACAACCATACATATATACACACACTTAACTTTATTATATTAGATACTCTATAGTCTCTCTATTCTAAAAAAAAGTTTTTGGTGAACGGTTTCCAGAGAAAGGCTTTTTAATTACTGAACCAAATGACACATATATGGTATCAAAATGTCCGAATTCTAGTCTCTCTATTCAAAAAAAAAGTTTTTGGTGAACGGTTTCCAGAGAAAGGCTTTTTAATTACTGAACCAAATGACACATATATGGTATCAAAATGTCCGAATTCTAGCCGGATTTCCGAGTAAGCCCTTCGATTTTTCAAAAAAATTCTTAATTTCAAAATATTTTCAGTTTTTTAGATTTCGGATAAGGTCGCAGTTACAAAGCAAGAAACTATGAATTTTAAAACAATTGAAAATATATTTCACTGGTTTTTTAACATTCAAATACATTAAATAATCATCTTTCTATTTATCACACTAATTTAAAAAATATATATTGGATTCTTTTTAACAATATTTATATTTTTGCTGTTCAAACGATTTTAATTATATTTAAAACTAATGTATAATTAATTTATCTTTTATTTTTAAATAATTAATTCATATTTATATATTTATCTTTGTCGTTGTGGCAACCTAACCATTACTATATTTACAATAAAATATAAACTCGCTTTCAGAAATTTTGAACTTTTGCATTTATTTATTACAATAATAATTATTTTTATATCCTTTTGCAAGTTATATTATTTAAGGTAGTAAAAGGTAACTTTTTTTATAATGCCAAAACGCAAAACTAGATATGGCGGGGGAATGTTTTAGTCTATGTTTATTTGTTCTCATGAAGCAAAATTCTAAATTTTCGTGATGTTTACGATAATTACTACATTTTTCACAGACAATCAATGACAATCATTACAAATTTTAAGAAAGTAAAATTCATTCCTGAGATGTTTCAGTGCTTCTGAATGGATCTGTGTGAGAAAAACATTACCTTGGGGAAATGGTAAAAGAAAGTTTACACTGCTTTATTACTAATTTTCTTGGAATTAAATGGCGATCAACCAATTCATATTGCCATAAAGGAACTGTTAAAATTTCGCCGCTGAATGAATATTCCCCTTTTTTGAAAGAATACCCCAGAGAAGTAGTTCCCCTGTTTTAAGAATGTTTTATAAATTGAGTAAGTGCTGTGAGCTGTGTTTTGTGAGGATGGCTCCCTAGTTTTTCAAAGAAATCGAAAGAGAAAGAAGGAGAAATAATTAATTTTGCATTTAATTATCTTGCAAATAACTGACATGGTGAATTCACTTATAGGTTACTATTTTGGATATCATCTATTAAAATTAGCTATTAAAATACAAGGCGTATTTTTAAATACTTCTTACTTATATTTAATTTAGTGAAAAAAGAAGAAAGAGCTTTAAGATTTGTTATAGAAAATGCATTACCTGTATGATAGAGAGCAAGGGTAAAATCTAAGAAACTGGAAAAGGGCATTCCTTCAGTTAATTGATGAAAATAACTTTAAAAAATTTAGGTTCTTGTGATGTCAGATCCCCAAAACGACAAAATAGATTAAGACATGATTTGAGCATATACAATGTGTTCGCATTCACCGCTAATTAAAGGGGCGAATTTCAAACACGCCTCTCCAAAATTAGAATTTTATTTAATTTTTTCCTTGAAAATTGTGTGGTTTACAAGGAGCTGTTTTCTTTTGGGTGTAATAAAAAGTCTCAATATGAGATGAAGCATAAATTTTTAAAATTGTTCTGGTGTAGACCCTAGACCCCCTATTAAAATTTGGAGTAATTGTAAAATTTTACCGTAATGTGGAACACATAATTTAACCCTTTCAATACGGCAAGGGAATCGGAAAAGTGCAATTTTTACACTTGTTTGAGCTCCTAGTGGGCAACTGCGATGATATATCCATTAGATCATGATGTGTTTGGATGCACAAAGGAGCATTTTATCCTGCTCCTTGAAGTTTTGGGACACAATGTTGCCTCAGCCGTAATTTCAAAATTTTTCCCACCGTGGGACAGCATATGTCCCAGCCGGTGCGAAAGGGTTAAATACTATTATTACTTTTAAGTAATCTAAAACTCAACGTATAAATGTACTCGTTAGGAGGTTTCTTAGGAATAACGTTGAGTCAACACTAAAAAAGTTAAAAAAAGTCGGGTTACTGCTCTGAGTGTTAAAAATCTGGCGGGTCCGCAATGTCTGGCTGTTACATAGCGGGCCACGGTGATCAAAAGTTTATAAGCCGCTGCCTTAAGGAGCGATTTTGTTTATTTAACCGAAACATCTCCAAAATGTGATTTATTTTTAAAATTATGTTGTATTTTTAGGACGGAAGTTCGCGGAAAACCTCTACGAATTGAGATCGACTATGAAATCAGAGAGAGGGGAAACTTACGGCTCCAGATGGCCGTTGAAGTTCTAGTCGCCACATTCAACAAGAAAAGAAAAGACACCATACCGATAATCCGATCGGTATGGAAATCAGTTTCATGGCCTCTCATTTCAGCTACCGAGATGTTCAACCTGCTAAAGCCTTTATACAGAGGGTGGTTTCTCCCACTCGAAGACGTCATCGAAGAATATTCGGCCCGCAACCCCATCTTCGCGGTGCCGAAGACCCCTCAGCCTCGATCGCTGAGGGATTTGGCAAGTGTGAGGGTTCGTAAAAATCTCTGTGAAGCAAGGACTTTAAGCGATGACGCCATTAACAGTCTCGACATACCGAAAATCCTTAAAGATTATTTAAAGTTGGACTCCTATAATCTTCCTGAATGAGAAGAGATTCTGTGTAGATGAAGCTGCAATAGACGTGTCTGTGAACGCCGATCTTATTCCAAATTCCGATTACTGGAAGTAATTTTGTAATAATACCACACTCTTAAAACGACAGTCTCAAAAAATTACTCAAACTTGCTCCGAATCAAATTTACTCAAATATGAAAACATGAATGTACTCATTTCTAAAAATGAGTATACTCAAAAATGAAACATCTTGAGCTTGATTCATGAGAATGCCATCCATGCACTAACTCAAAAATAGGCTCAGGATGTTTTCGTTTTGAGCATGCACATTTTTAGAAATGAGTACATTCATGTTTTCAAATTTGAGTAAATTTGATTCGGAGCCACAGTTTGAGTAATTTTTACTCTGTTTTGAGACTGTCGTTTTAAGAGTGGCAATCGTGCAATTATCATCATTGTGTATTAATCCTACTACTATTATAATTGTGAATGTTTGTCCGGATGTTTGTTACTCTTTCACGCAAAAACTACTGAATGGATTTTAATGAAATTTTACCATAATGTAGCTTATACATCAGAATAACACATAGGCTATAATTTATAAAGAGAAAATCAGTCCTTCATTCTTTTTTTCCGTTTTTCCTGCTTTTTTTCACTTATTTTTCTGTGTTTAAAAACCTGTTTTACCAGTCATACAACGAGTTAAAAATAAAACATTGTTTCAAATGAGACACAGATCACAAGACTTTTTCATTTACTAGATCTTTTATTTTAGTTTTAAACACTGGTTTTAAATTTCTTAATTTGTTCACTAGACTTTTTACTACGGTTTCAAATTTGTTATTTTATAAAGGCACCAAGATATTATTAAACATTATCAGAAACATCGGAATTGTAAAAAGTGACAAGAACACCGGGATTGGAAAATTAGCGAGAACATCGGGAAGGAAAAATTACCGAGAACACTGGGATAGGAAATTTACCATAAAGACACCCAGAATACCGGAATATAAAAATTACCGTAAACACTGAGATAGGAAAATTACCGGGAACGCAGCCGGGATTAGAAAAATTACCATGATCACCGGGCAACGGGATAAGATTACCGGGAACACTGGGATAGGAAAGAGGCGCCTGGGATACCGGGATGATTTGTAATATTGCTAATTTACAAAATTATAAATGTATTTTAAGAAATATTTTTAAAAATAAATTTATACACCCCACCCGTGCAAGGCCGGGTATAACAGCTAGTGTGTATATAATTTTCAATTTTATTTTTATTAATATTACATACTTTGCATTTTTCTATACTTTTCATCACAATGTGTATTTATATATTTTAATTTAGTTAATTATTAAAATTGTTACTTAAAACATTTAAGTTTTCATTTTTTACTACTTTCTACATCAAAATCTTACCTTCTCAGGTTTATAGAATGCTAGTTATTTTACTTAATGGTTCTTCTAGTTATCACAAACTTCACTTTTTACAAATATTATTGAATAATTGAAGATAATTTACAGTTACTTTTTATTATTTAACAATTTAATGAAAACTACAAAATGTACAAAATATTCCCAGCCTATCCCCTGCTATCTCACCTAACTTATTAAGTTAAGTATGGAAATGGTTTATGAAATTAAAACCATTATGTTTCTTAATAAATAACTCTTAACCCTAGGCATGGTTTGATTTTATAACATAATCCTAATTTTAGATAATTTTAGAACGTACTTTAATTATATTAAGGGAGTTGAATCTAGTAGTAATTAGCTTTAATTTAATTGCTTTCTTAGATAAAACTTTTAAACCATCAATTTTACAAAAAAATGCAGTTATAACTGTGGTGAAGATTTTATTAAAATAAATAAGTTAAGCAGCTCTTGGGATATCTACTGGATAATCCGCCATGTTTACCCACTGCTCAAATAATGACACAACTATTATTATTGAATCCCAAGATAATAATATTTAGTATATTATTATTTTAGGATATAATAATGATGATATTAATACAATAATGATAGGATATAATAGTGATGAATCCCTACGTAAGTATCTCCCACATACGCGTGCCCGCTGGATGGATATAAAACACGACCAATCATAACATAAATATAAAAATATCCAGAACTTATTCGAACCATCTATATACTCCTTACATTTTGATCGAACAAACTTTAAATTTTCGAAACATAAATTTCACATCTTTATTTTAAATTAAAAGTTCACTAAATTTGATTAAAATTTATTACTTATGTTATTCAGAAAAAATTACTTCCCAGTATGCTACGCAGAAGTCATACTACAGCTAAAAGACCTAAAATTGTTTTTTATTAGCCTTAAAAGTAAAGTTTCTCTCGCTTAACTTTTTCTCGACGTTATCAAAACTTTTAATCAATAAAAAACATAATAATACTCAAGAGTGAATCAAGAAACTAACCTTAACTATTTTGAACTGGAATACTAACTAGAAAACATCTGACTTTCTTATGCATTTGAAGTTGAGCTTGTCTTGTGTTATATGCTACAGAGCAAGGCTTAGCTTCCTGTAAATCCATTTTCAAAATCCTGAGGATTCTTACAACAGTATTCCTTGCTTCAAGAAAACACTCAGACTGGCCTGTTGCCATCAAGATCGCTTAATACGAGAAGAAACCATTTAATATTTTAATTCATTGATTTGTTTTGAGTAAATAAATACACTAAGGACTAAGGCACTGTCTAAATCCACGAAAGTAACAACTCAGCTCTAACGAATTTCACTGTTAAAACCTATGGCACTGTCTAGCTCAGGTATGGGCAACCTTTTCGAATCCGCGGGCCGGATTCAATGATTATAATGACGTGGAGGGCCATAGAGTAGATAATATGTAATATTTTTTTAAGTAAAAAATGAGTAGTTTTATTATATACTTACTAAGTTTAATACTAAAGTTAAAATTTAATCTGGACGTATACAATATATTGATTACATACAATAATTATAATGAAGTTACATTAATCTGGACTAAAATAATATCTTGATTACATACAATAATTATAATGTTTAAGTTACATCAATATGAGCTAAAAATAATATTCAGAGCTCATATAGTAATGAAAAAATATATCAGGACAAATTTTAACAATTGTCATTACACGATGCAGGAGAATTAATGGAGGATGAATTAATGTTCAGGAGGACAAATTAACTTTAGAATCATTGTGAAAGGCAGAGAATGAATATAGTCCGTATAGTAGAGCCGGAAACAACCGGATTTTTTTGGGTGAGAACCGGCTTCTGAACCCGAATTGCTATGATGACAACGGCTGGGATTCGGTTACAAGCCTTTTCTCTACTGCCAAGTTAGGGTGCAACGGGAGGGGAATATAAACCGTCGTGAGGTAACAAGTCTCCCACGCTTATAGACGCCTCCCAAGAACGAAATATAGTTGTACAGCACGTTTTAACTGCTAAAATTAAGTCACTTTTTGGGAAAGTTCTGTATCCCCTCTTTCGCTCTTGTTGACGAAAACCAGAGTGATTTTTGGTACAATTTTTAAAATGTTCCGCGGGCCGGATAAAATGACGAGGCGGGCCGGATCCGGCCCGCGGGCCGTAGGTTGCCCATCGTTGCTAGACTCTAAGAAGAGCTAGACTCTAGCTCTCTGTTGAAGAGCTAGACTCTAGCTCTTCAAAAGAAACAACTCAACTCTAACGAATTTCGCTAATATTTTAGCATGGGTCAACTTTCGTGGATTTAGACACTTCGATACAAACACTAATCACTAATGGAATAAAGCCTCATATCAGTTACCATGAAATAAGGTTAAAAAGGTCAAACATGGGACTCCAAACTGCGACCCGTAACCCGACCTTTCAACATATGGGAGGCGGAAAGCGAAAAGGGACCTCTTGTCGGCGTTCGTCGAAATGGAGTTATTACTTTTTTCTCAATCTGCACAGATTTATGAAGATTTTAAGACCATCATCATCCTTGTGTAGCTCAAAAAATGACGAATCGCCAGTAATTAAAAGTTTATAATAGAATAAGTGGATTTCGCGAAAAAGACCTTAAACTTTCAAAATGCTACCCTCTCGTTATTTTTCAAAGTTAAGGAATGATTCCAAGCATCCAAGGATCGATAATCGAGAGAAAAAAAAATTCGATAGTTTTTTGGCTTTTTCTCGAAATCAACTTTGCCGACAAGAGGTCCCTTTTCGCTTTCCGCCTCACATATAGTAACTAAGTTCATATACCAAATATGTTAAGTTTACGTCTGCTACTAAATTTGGACATACATGTTAGAAAGTGGACAAATCTTGAAAGTTTGTGCCTCTTGGGGAAAAAATCTCCACCTCATTTCATGTAAATAGAAAAAGCGAAGCCATAAAAAAATTTAATTTAATGAGTAAATTTTTGATTATCCCCCCCTTTTTAATTTAGACATAAATATCATTGTTGGAGATCTTAAAAGTCAACTAGAAGTAAACGAAATTTAGCCCTACATGACAAAAATTGGACGTTTCCTGAACGTCTGTGCTGCTTGGGAAGCTTACTCTATTTCTCTCTAAAATTCCAATATTCACATCTGAAATTTTTCTCCTTGCTGTTCTATTATAGCGCACTTTCTAGTTCTAATAATTGTCGCCAGATAGCAGCACCACCGAAGACCAGCGGTGCCATTTGGAATGTAAACGGTAAATTTCAACACAATGCTTTTACCTGCACGAGGCGATTTTAAAGTAGTATAATTCTTATTTTGAATTTCTTATGACACTTGCTTGATAAGTTGATTGCGTATTGAGTTGGAATTTTTGATTTAAAATATTTCTATTACACTGATTTTGAATAAGTTATTAGTCAAGAATGCAAAAATTATTATAAGTTTAATTTCTTCATAAAATAAATGGACGGAGAATTATATCAGTATTTTGAATTTAAAATATCTATTTCAAATTAAAAACCGCGGAACCCACATAATAGTTTATGGGTAATTTTTACATGGCCAAATAATTTGGTCATCGTCCCCACTTTCATATTTCTGCTGTCATAACGATACCACAATTAAAGCCCCTATTTATTCATGAAGTATATTTTTCATTTTTTAATTATTTGGTCTTGAAAATATTTCGTTTGGGTCACAGAGATAAATCCTAACAGAGGGTCCAAAACGATATATTCAAAAGTTGGATGGGTTTGAGGGCGCCGCGATCAACTAAATGATTGACAGAGAGATCAAACCTGTGATTGGCTGTCACGCAATCTTCTATTTCAAAGGAGAAGGAAAAAGTTTTTCTCAACCAATCAGGCTTTTCCGTTCCGCCTCTCGTGACGTTGATGCGATCGCAGCGCCAAAATAGCCCCAAACTCATCCAACTTTTCGATTTCCAATAGCTCCTATGGCGACGGACTCTCTGTTCTAGTACTCTGTGGTTTGGGCAACATACACCCTTTAAATCAATAAAACAAGATATAGGTTCAACTGCTGTAGGTTTCTAATATTGACCACTCTATCAACTATCCACCCAGGAACCCACCATAGATTTCTCCCAGCTCGACCAAATTATTAATTCTTATATATTATTTTTCTTCCAATTTTTATTCACTTAGTCTATAAGGGAACGTACCCATACTACGTGACCCATTTTTGACCCCCTCTCCCCCCTTGGTGACCATCCGTAGTATATGCCAAGACCCCCCTCCCCCTCAAGTTGTCACGTAGTAATTCATAAATACGTTTTTCAATCATTTTTTGCAAACAGAAAGTTAAAAAAAATTAATTTGGATCTCTTTGTCGAATTTTAATAATTAATTTGTCTCAATTTGGCAAATTTCAATAAGTAATTTGGCTTAATTTTGTCGTATTGACTAGAGGAAATTCACTACGTGACGAAACCCTAAACCCCCCCCCCTCCCCCCTGTGACCGAGCGTGGTATTTTGAAGACCCTCTCCCTCCCCTGAACTGGTCACGTAGTATGGGTACGTTCCCTAATATGGACTAAATAAAGGGTTGGATATTACAGCGAAATACTCTTCCAGAAATGCATAAAAAATGTAATCCAAGCTTGAATAATAATGACTACTGCTCAATAATTGATCAATTTTTTTCAAATTTAATGTTTGTATACTACGGTATATTTTGTCCTACCAATGTTCAAAAGGGGGTAGGTCGAAACTCGGAGCGTGCTTGGGAAAATATTTTTATTCTTATGATGAGGGTGCAACATATCCCCTTTTAGGTCCTACTCAAACTAAAAATAATAAAAATGTAAATGGTAATCGTAAAATGAGGATGAGCGTTAGGAAGAATTTGGATAAAATATCCAAAGAGGCGTCGGTGTTAAATTTACATGCAAAGAGCACATCGCAAAATACACATCTAACCAATAACAGTATACTAAAAACACCTCCGCTGGTTTTCATTCCATTATTGCAAGATCTAGTCATGATGGACGATTAGCCTTGGCTAAGCACACTACGTGAACAAACAGGAGGATAAAAAGAAAGAGAGAGATAGAATAGATAAGTTTGAAAAGGAGGTAGAAACTACGAGGAAGATCCCTGGTTGTCGTTCTTTGATATTCTGATAATTCGAAAAGAAATAAACTTGGGGACTTAGAAAGAAAGGATGAAGAAAGTGGTCAGTTTAGAGGCAAGTCTATTCGTTCAATTTCGGGAGAGTTATTAAAGCCATGAGCTGCCACAGCCAATTTTTGGTGTTGTAGAACGATTGCGGGAGGTGGGGACATAAATTGCACTTGTTGTTTGTCCCTTAAAAATGACTTAATGGAATCCGCTTGTCCCAATTTATGAAAATCTTAAAAAACCCCAATACCCATTTCAAATAATCCAAAATGAGTTTAAACAGGCTGCAGGGGCTCGGTCCGCTATAATACTTTGTAAAAAGAAATGCCCATCTTTAATATCCATTGTTTTGTTGCCGCAAACAAGCCAAAAATCACATCATCCAAAAAAAGAAGGCATACTTGCTTGGCATTTGAAACGTCGTAACAAGACATAAAACGACTAGAAAGCTGTTTGATGAAGCGAAGCGTCGAGTTACACAAAACAATCTCCGGGCAAGCTTTAGTTCAAACAATAACAAAGCAAAGTCTTTTCTCGAATGCATTGCACCAATCGTCTTGTAATTTCGTTTGGGGGTGTTTTTTCGTGGAACCCTTCACTTTTGATAATGGTAAATAAAATACTGATGCTAGGATGAACCAAGGACGGATTAAGGGGAGGGGCGGTTGGGGCGATCGCCCCCTTGCTCTGGGAGGAAAAAAATTATGGTTTCAAAAAACCAAAATTGGACATAGCCAGGGGGCAGCTGCCCTCTCAAAATCCCGAGTAATTTTTACTTTACTTTTAGTTAAGTTAAAACCCAGTTTTTAGGGTCAAATTTCCAAAAATTTTCTGGGGGAGGTCCCCCATACCCCCCTTTGAAACTTGAACCTCAATTACTAAAAACTTTTCTTGTATAAATTTTTCTTGAACGCAAATTCTACCTAATATAGTGTTAAAAGGCTACATTAATATTAATCCTATTAATATGCAGGCCCGTGCTGGCCAGGGGGGACAGGGGGACGTGTCTAGGGGGGACAGGAGGACGTGACAGGGGGACGAAAAAATTTTGAAATTGTTTCTTTACCTATGTATGTCTTGATATCAACTTATTCTTTTGGAGCTATTCTCTCATTCTACCTAAACCTATCTATTAGCTGAATTTTCTGATTTACAAAATTTTTGGTTCTACATTCCTTATAAACTTTGTATTTTTTCTCTGTGGTTAAAAACTTATTTTCTGTTTATTTTATTTTAATAAAATAATTTCAAGTGAAGTGTCATTTTATTGTGCTTTAAATAAATTTTATAAGTATCTGTTTTATGAACAACTGATCAAACTGTTCATTTCACATTTATTTCAAATTATAGCTTCTCAAATATTATAAGAACACAGGTCTCAAGATAGTTAGATTGTTAAAAAATGCTCTTGACTTTAATGAGAGGTCTTTTTTTTAATATTCTTCTAAGAAAGAAAGTATTAATTTTTGCAGTTAATTAAAAAAGATGTTTATATTTCAAAAAGCTTTGTATTGAGTAAAAAAGGTCTAAAAAATGAGCCCTTAAGTCTTTTCTAAACAATAGGGAATTTTAGAAATAAACACATTTTAGTCGATTTTAAGAAGATTGAAGTCTCAAAAATGAGCATGTGAGGAGTCCTTTCTAAATATAGGATGGTTTTAAAAATGAGTACCTGGAGTGTTGAATTTAAACAAATAAAGATCTTAAATTTGAGCAGGCGCATAATCGATTTTGAACACATAAGGGTCTTGAAAACAAGAACATGCTGTAGTTCAAATATGAGCACATCGAATTTTCAAATCTAAGTAGTTTTGATTCGGAGCCATTTCGCTCACATGATGTATTCAAAAATGAATCATTTTGATTTAAATCTGAATACCTCGGATTAACAGTGTACTCGTGAACTTCTCAATGTTTTTATGGGCTCTTTTTCCACCAAACTTTAACCAATAGTGGTTTTACAATTCATTCTTGGTTCATCAAGTCTGAAGCGCGAAGGCATCTAAAAGTTTTTATAAGCCTTCCCATTTTTACCTTACCATCAAATTTCGTTATGAATTTTTATTTTCAGGGCACCTTTATTTAAAGATTAACTACGTATATGAAATAACAAGGAAAAGTGGTTTATATTCAAGGCGCCGAATCCCTTAGTTAAACACTTTGAAATTGCTAGGGCGCTCTCATTTAAACAGTCAAAGAGAGACCCTTACTTGAAAAATTATTAGTTTTCCCATTAGGGCACACTTAAGTGAAAAAATTAGGGGAATACAGGGGGTGTTTGCAGGGCGCCCTTTTTTATGCAAGCAAGCTATTTTAAAAGTTTTGCTCAAATTTTGACGACTGGCCACACACCAAGGGCTTTTTGACCTAAGGCTGCTCTTGGTTAAAATAATAATTACCTTTGAAAATGTAAATTCAGGGAGATTTTTTTAGCAATCCCTGAAATTCTGACATTTTTATGGTGTATTTTCTTTCCAATTTTTGTCCTCCGGGTGTAACTCAAAGGGTCTCAAAATGAGTCTAAGGGGCCGTTCAAATATTACGTGAGCACCTAAGGGGGGAGGTTTGCTCTTTGCTTATTTTTCCTGACAAGGGGGGAGGGGGGATAAGAGTGATGCTTACGTAAGATGCTGTATTTTCGATAATCTCTTGTTTCTTGCATAAATAATTTCAAAACTCAACCAAAAATAAATGTAACAAAAAATTGAATTAGGAAATCTGACGTAAGTTTTTTTTCTGGAGATGGACCACCCAAACATTTTGAAATACCCTAAAAAGTAATGTTTCGGCTCATTTTTGAACCCTTTGGTTTTTACCACAAAAAGACCGCTCACTGTATGTCACCTAATTTTTATGGAGAAAAAAAAAACTACCTGCTAAATGAGATGTCAAAATTTCGGGGGGGGGTCCGGCAGTTTCTTACACGTATGGTGGGGGGGTTTGAGGTTTGCTTATCTTTGCTGACAAGGGGGAGGGGGGTTAAAAATGACCAAAATAGAGTGCTTACGTAATATTTGAACGGCCCCTAAACACAACTTTTATGAGTAAAAATTCTAAAATCTTTCTGGGGGAGAACCCCATACCCCCCTTTTTAAATTCTTAATTCTTTATGTGCTGTTTCTCTTGAATATTTCACTTACAAGGAGTGGTCCTTTTTTGGTGTAATCATCCACAGGGGGGGCTCCCTGTGAGCTAAAATACTCTTTTTTAAACAAAAATCAAATGTTGAAATAAAAACAATAAAAAAACACAAGTAGCAGTATTGCTTTATAATTTTTAAAATGCCGCCAATCTTTAAAAAACTAAGTTTTTAGGTTTAATAATATCATTATGTTTGTCCACCGCGAAGGTTCCCAGCACGGGCCTGTTAATATGAATGAATGGGGCTGAAAAATATTTTTAGGCCCCTGCCAAAATAAATTTCCACTGATTCAAAATTAAAAATAGGCTTTCATTAACATTAGCCCCTTCTAAGATCTTTAGCCCCTGAAAATTTGTAGAATCAATGCACAATTAGGGGAAAGTGGGTTTTTGCTCTTAACATTTTTGTAGACTATTGATTCACGAATATTTGAGGAGTTCAAGAGTTTTAGTCCCTACAAAGCATTTGGCTCCCTGCATGTTTGAAGAATTAATTTGGAATTTAAAGGATTCAGTGAGCTTTAGCCCCCTAAAAAACATCTCATTTCTTGATCTTTAGCCCCCTTCGAAATATTAGCCCATTTCATGATCTTAAGCCCCATACAAAACATTAGCCTATTTCATGATCTTTAGCCCCTGCACACGTGTATTTGTATATTAAATTTAAAATTTAGAGGCCAATGTCAATGATCTTAGCCCCTACAAAGCATTAGTCCCCTTGCATTTTTATATATTTGGTCCACATGAACTTGATGAGCTTTTAGCCCCCTCCAAGATAGATGAGCTTTAGCCCTCTCTGCTCTTTTAAAAAGATGGAATTCATAACTTCAAAAAAAAAGTTGTAATGAGCTTTAACCACTACAAAATCTTTAACCCCAATCAATTTAATTTTGAATTATAGATTTAATTCACAATGAGCTTTAGCCTTCTTGCGTTTTTAATTAAAAAAGCTTTAGCTCTTTATAGCGATTTATAGCCCCCTACTTTATTTTTTGCAGATTCGATTCACAGTTTAAAGGGGCCTCTTAGTTTTAGCCCCTATAAAGAATTAGCCCGTCCACAATTTGATGAGCTTTATCCTAAACTCAGCATTAGCCCCCTCCCTCCAAATGAAAAGTTTTACTCTTTATAATATGACATTTTATGCACCAAAATGAGTTAAAACCATGTTATTTTAAGGTCTTATTTTAAAAAATTATCTGGGGGAGAACCCCCAGACCCCTTTTGGCGCTTGTTAATATAACATTCTGTTAACATTCTGGCTCTAACTAACATAACATAACTAACATAACATTCTGGCTCTGTTAATATAACATTTTACAAAGTTTGTCATAACACAAAAAATTTTTGTGTTATGACAAACTTTGTAAAATGTTATATTAACAGAGTTACAAGCGCCAAACAAAAAATCTATATCCGAAATTCGGGTGAGGCATATCAAAACGAGTTGAAAAAGTGGGGTTTGTGACTTAAATTCCCTCCTTTCCCACGCTTTAGATCCGCTGCTTGACCGGAAGGAAGGTCAGGAAGTCACCTGTGCAAATACTTCGAGGAGAGGGGATCTGCTATTCAATCAATCATCCTAATTAGGGTTAAACAAAGGGGAGGGGCCTAGAGATAAAAATGTCAGATGAACAGGCTTTTCCACGAATTCGAAATTTTACCCAAAATGCATCTTGGGGAGAGAGTTGGGGGTTTTAAAGATTGTGCTGCAGTCTCGTGATGACCATTGAGCAGTAAGCGACCATCGTTTGAAAAGCAGCGCCAGGGAAAGCGTTTTTAGTTTTTGAACCATAGTAATTTCGGTGAGTACGGCTGTACAAATTTTTACTGAATTGAGCATTTATTTTTATTTACTTATTTTCGTATGATGATATTTTTATTTTATAACCATGTTTTCATTTCTCGCTTTCTTTCTTATGTGTTCTAGTGAAATCAAGGATGTTTAACTAACTTTCTAAAGAGCTTGACTTGAAATTGAATTTTACACTTAGTTCGAATCTAGGTGACAATTTGATAGTACTATCACGTTGTTTCGGTTACTTTATTTTGTTTTCACTAAGCCTTCTATTATTTTTATGCACAAAACTTTTAGAAAGGATCTAGTTTTAATGACAATGTTTAGTTCCTCATTTCAATAGAACTTTTCAAACTAAATTATTTTTGCAAATTGCGATTATGGCTGTGTTAAGCTCTTATTTAAGCAACACTTCTTATCCCCTTTGTGAGAAATAATTAGCTAACAACTCTTTCACTAATTTGTGTTTATCTACTTTTTTAATTGAAGGAAAATTATAATCAACCAATTCATGGCGTTACTAAATAATAATTTAAAGATTGGCTTTTATATAATTCTAAGCAATTTAAAATTAGGAAAAGTAAAAGTCATAAAATTATGTCATGGTTTTGTAATAGTTTATGAATTATTGGTATTAATTTAATTTTTACTTCCCTTCCCCTTATTATTTTTTATGAAGTAGAAATTCCTTTCACTCTGACCTAGGTTTTAATGAATCGAAAAGGTACGCATTATAGATTTAAAAGCCGATTGTTTTAGTTTAAGAGTATTTTCCACCTGGCTCTACGAGCTGATGGCAGAAGAACACGCGGAAATTCTAAAGCTAGAAAACGGGAAAAAACCTTAAAATGAAAGTGATATCATTACGCAAAGATAAGAAGGAAGGTTCAAAGTTAATACCGAAACATGGCTTTTCCTTAAGTATTCAATTTTTAATTGTCTTTTTTTTTATTTTCAGACTACCCTCGTTATATCCACGTGCTCTACACCCCGAAAGATCTGAACTTGGACATGTTTGAAACGGTTTTGTGAAGAGTCAATGGTCGGATTTCTTTGACGGCTTAAAGGTAACCATACATCAAGAGTATTTGAATAGAGGATCCTATTGTGATACCTGCCTGTGCGGACAAAACGACAATAGCCAAAGGGCAGGGCTAAAAGGATTGCATCTCGAGGCGAAAATTTCTTCGGGTGATCTCTCCAGTCTCATTTCAGTCCAAGCAGAGTGCACAGCGGACGTACGTATTAGGATAGTCTCAATCTAAAGAAATAAGAGCAAGATAGAGTGTAAAATGGCATCCAGCGATTATAGTTACTTCGCGTTTCCCGAAAGGATAAATGTTTCGGACGAGATCTTCAGTGAACTGCTTAAGGAGTTTTACGACGAAACAGAAAATCGCAATTTGCATCATTTTGGACTCAGAATCGAGGGATTCCCGTTTTGCGTTAAGAGACCGCTTCGAGGATCTTTCATGCTGCGCTGTTTTCAGAACATGCTGGACGAAATGGTGTTTGTAGAAAAACTCCATAACTTTTACCCTCTCGTTGATATGTTACAGTTCATTATGAAAAAGTACTTGCAGTTTGAATTAGAAGTGCCACCAGTACTTCAACAGCTGAGGGTCACCCTGAATAACTTGTTAAAGGTGGCGAAAAATTGCCGACCTTTTAGGTCGTACAAAGTTGTGTTTCTCATAAACAAATTCAGAGAGGGACTAGGAGGTAGGCACTATGCCCTTTTGAAACTGTTGTCTTCAGATGAACTCGAAAGGATTCTTGACTGTTATCGAATTAGACGATTCCACGGATGGAATGTTACAAACTGTTGTCTACTTATGAGAGACCTTTTGATGAAACGAAAACACGCGGCTACCCTCCTTTTTTATGGATTCTCTTACCATTTCGAAAGGACCTACTTCGAGATGTGTTGCCGCAGTCTTCGTAGTGAATGGTAAGTTTTAATGTTTTGAAATTATTTTAGTAGTATAATAAGACGATATAGTACCAATACTTTATCCCCTGTCATCAATAATCTAAATTATTTTGATACTTCCAATTGAATCGAGTCCTATCTATATATTTCAAGGATTTTTTAAAAATTATTATGTTAAAATTGGATATAACAGTGTTGATAAAATTTCTCAATACCATTTTTTTTCAAAAGGAAGTGAAAATTGGTGACATATTTTTATGCATATCTATATAATAATGTTTGTAAAATAGTGCATGAAGTTCGGTAATATTTTTAATCCGAAAAGTAAAATGTAGAATTGAATTTTTATGAATTTCGAAGTGTTAAAAATATTAAAATGCGAAATCAAAAGTAAGAAAATGATGTGTAAATATTACTACCTATTTATGAAATAGTATTATAATTTACTTAAACTTTCCCTTAAGTAGAAACGGTATTTTCCTTACTTTTAGAATTTAAGAACTCTAAATTTTTTGCATTTGTTTTATACTAATCTTGAAAACTTTTTTTATTAAAAAAATTCCTTTTAACATTGTTATTGAAAAAATTCTAGGTTTGTTATTATATAATTAAGTACGAATATTTTATAGGGCGGTAGTGTTATATTGAATTAAAATTTTATTTATAACATGTTAAGTGGACTCAGTACCCAAATTTTTATTTTCTTTAACTTACAAATTTTTTGAAGTTCTTTAACGTCAAAACACTTGTAATGACCATATGAACATAATCCAAGCAAAAAAT
Source organism: Tetragnatha versicolor (assembly GCA_024610705.1). Classification (NCBI taxonomy): domain Eukaryota; kingdom Metazoa; phylum Arthropoda; class Arachnida; order Araneae; family Tetragnathidae; genus Tetragnatha; species Tetragnatha versicolor. The sequence continues at coordinate 20,187,305 of JANDEH010000011.1, read as the reverse complement.
CTATTTTTAAAAAAGCAGTTTTTGAGAAATTTTGAAATTTTCAAAAATTTTAACTAAGTTTTAAAACGCTACTTCTTTTTCAATTATGATAATTTTGGTATGATTTTTTACCACAACGTAATCTATTTTATTGTCCATGGAACTATCCATTCATATTTGTGGGTTCTTGCAATAGTTTTTAATAAAAACAAATTTTCTCCAAACACTTCCAAAATATCATGAAAATATACACATTTTTCACTTTAAGACCTTATATTATACTCTGAATCCCTAATTGGAATGCATTACTTTATAGAAAACACAATGGTCTATATTTATACAGAGTTTCAAGTTAAATAGTCCAGTAGAAAAAAAGCCTTAGGGTTTTAAGCGCTAAAAAAGTAGTTTTGAAAAATATTTATTTAAAAAAATATGTGGTAACTGCTCAATCAAAATTAGAAATTTGATATGCTTAGAATTCACGCATCACTATGAAATTTGCAGAATCAATTTATGTGTATAAACATCGATTTGAGAGCAAAATCCTTAATTTGTTATTGTGACCGATTTGGAGGTACTGAGTCCCCTTAACTATGAAAAAAGTATTTAGAAGGTGTTTTTTTTTAAATTTTAATGCGGTCAATTCTAGTTTTGTAATCATGTGGAGTGCTCGATTCCGGCTTAGACGAGATCGAAGCCTCACACTCTACTGTGTTGTATTAAGTTTGTGTATTAACTTTGTGGCAACGTTTTTAAATGTTATATAAAGGCTTTTCCTGTTGTTGTTATACGCACTCGTTTAATGTTTTAATAAAACTCTTTGGAATTTACGGTAGTTCTTCTTTCTGTGCTCTTGGAATATTGGGGTCGAATACTGGTGACCCAGTACGTTGAATTGAATTCGCAAAACGATAGTAGGTGACGACATGACAGAGGACGCGAAGGAGGTCTCTCACCAGGTTCAACTGAGTGGAGTTAGCGTTAAGGTACCACCTTTCTGGAGGGATAATCCGGTCTTGTGGTTCCGGCAGCTGGAGAGTCAGTTCATCAACAGCGGAGTTACAGCACCCTTGACTAAATACCATACTGTGGTAGGTCATATTGAAACTGATGTCCTTGCTCAAGTCGGTGACATCATTGGTGATACTCCTGGTTCCGATGCCTATCAGAAGTTGAAAACTCGGCTTATTGAAGTATTTTCAGCTTCCGAGCAACAGAGGCTTAAGAGATTACTAACGAATATGCAGTTGGGGGATAAACGTCCATCGCAGCTGCTTAAAGAGATGCAAGAATTGGCCGGACCTTTGATGGGAACGCGGTTCTTGAAGTCCTTGTGGATACAGCATTTGCCACCCAACATCCAGGCAATTTTAGTTTCGTTGGATTTGGATCTGCACCAGCTCGCTAGTAAAGCAGATCAAATTTCTGACGTTGTTACACCGACTCAACTTTGCACTTTGCAGGAGAAGCGGTCAAATTCGCGCAATCTGGAAGAGAGGCTAGAGGAGTTACAAAAGCAAGTTATTGATGTTACCAAGAAGTTAGATGAGTTATGTGCAGCACGCTCGAAGGATCGCGATCGCACTTACTCTCGCGATCGCACTTACTCTCGCGGTCGCTCTCCAAGACCAAGACGTAACCGATCGACTGGGAGAGATATTTGTTGGTATCATGCCAAATTTGGAGCCGGAGCGTCGAGGTGCGTTGAACCCTGTAATTACAAACCGGAAAACTAGGAGGCTCGGTGTCCCCGGCGACAAACACCATAGGGCAGAATCCTTGTCGCCTGGTTGTTTTTGACAGAAGGTCAAACAGGAAGTTTTTAATTGATACCGGCGCTGATCTATCAGTCCTACCCCCCGAGCCAGGCGATCGTCTAAAAGCAGTATCCTTGTTGAGTATGATTGCGGCCAACGGAACCCGGATCAGAGTGTTCGGCAACAAAATCTTACACTTGGACTTGGGTCTTCGCCGAGTTTTTCCTTGGACGTTTACCATCGCGGATGTTTCACGGCCCATTTTAGGGGCGGATTTTTTGAGTCATTTCGGTATTATTGTTGATTTGAAATCTAAACGATTAATTGACAGCTTAACAAACATTTCTTCTAACGGAATATTTACCAGGAATATAGTCCCCAAAGTTACTATTTTACAACCTTCTCACAAATTTAATAATTTATTGAAGGAATATAGTTCTCTTTTCCAAGAGGTAGTTAAGCAACCCGATAAGGTATCTTGCAATGACGTGACCCATTCAATCGAAACCAGAGGTGCCCCAGTGGCGGCAAAGGCCAGGCGTCTAGCGCCTGACAAGTTGGCCGCCGCAAAAGAGGAATTCGCCGAGCTAGTACGCTTGGGTATTTGCAGTCCTTCCAAAAGTTGCTGGAGCAGCCCCCTCCATATGGTGAAGAAGTCAAATGGTTCTTGGAGACCATGCGGGGACTACCGGGCGCTGAACGCAAAAACTGTTCCTGACAACTACCCCATAAGGCATATTCAGGATTTCAGTGCTAATCTACATGGTAAGTCAATTTTTTCTACTCTGGATCTTAAAAAGGCTTACCATCAAGTGCCAATGAATAAGTGTGACATTCCTAAAACTGCCATAGTGACCCCGTTTGGACTGTTTGAATTTAACTATATGACCTTCGGCTTAAGAAATGCGGCTCAAACTATGCAGAGGTTAATGGACCAGGTACTTTCCGACTTAAATTACTGCTTTGTGTATATCGATGATGTATTGATAGCCTCCTCATCACTCGAGGAACATTATCTTCACCTTAGAGAAGTTTTCGATCGGTTACGGCAGTATAATTTAGTTGTTAATCTTTCAAAATGTACCTTTTTCGTAGAGAAAGTAAGGTTCTTGGGTCATGTAGTGGATTTGAAAGGAATAACCCCTATGCCCGAGAGGGTTCAGGCAATTCAGAATTTTCCGAAACCAACAACTGTTAACGATCTGAGACGCTTTCTGGGAATTTTAAACTTCTATCGACGTTTTCTTGATCACGCAGCGGAGGCCCAATTGCCTTTACATGGGATGTTGGGAAATTGTAAAAAGAACGATAAAACCCCTTTAAATTGGTCCACAGAGACGGAAGATGCTTTTGAGGATAGCAAAAAACTGGTAATTAACGCTACAAATTTAGTTCACCGCGATAGCAATAAAACTCTTTCCATTACATGCGATGCCTCTGATAAAGCCATAGGAGCCAGCATCCAACAGGGAGATCGCCAAGTCTGGGAACCTTTAGGATTTTTTTCTAGAAAACTAAGTGAGACAGAAAAAAAATACAGCACTTATGATAGGGAGCTTTTGGCAATATTTGCCGCCATCAAACACTTCAGATATCTACTCGAGGGCACTGATTTTGTTATTTTTAGCGATCATAAACCGCTCACTAAGGCTTTTACACAGAAGTATGAAAAGCTCTCCCCAAGACAGATCAATCAGTTAAACTTCATTGGTCAATTCTCTACTAACATTCAGTACCTAAGGGGCGGGGAGAATGAAACAGCGGACGCCCTTTCGAGGATTGGAATGGTGAATAAGGATGTGAGCATTGATTACGACCTTATGTCGAAAGCTCAGAACGACGACGAGGAGCTAGCGTCCTATTTGCAAAAGGAAAGTTCAATTCTTAAGTTAAGAAAAATGAAGGTCCCTGGGGGTACCACGGAGTTATATTGTGACATTTCGAATAATAAAATTCGTCCCTTTGTTCCGAGAGGACACAGGAAAGTAGTGTTCCTGGTGTTGCACAACTTGTCTCATCCTGGGCCTAGAGCAACACTTAAGTTAATATCTGATCGTTTTGTTTGGCCAGGTATGAGAAAAGACGTAATGGGTTTTGCCAAGTATTGTCTGCAGTGTCAGAAGGCAAAAGTGTCAAGGCATGTCCATTCACCTTTGGGAAATTTTGTTGTCCCAGACGAGCGGTTTTCCCACATAAACATAGATTTAGTTGGGCCCTTGCCTTCATCTCAGGGATTTAGCTATTGCCTGACCTGCATAGACAGGTTTACCCGCTGGCCAGAGGCTTTTCCTCTTAAAGATATAAGAGCGGAAACTGTCGCGGGAGCTCTTTATAAAGGATGGATATCGCGATTTGGTGTCCCTACACAAATTACTACTGATCGCGGAAGTCAATTTAGAAGTGATCTTTTTAGAGCTTTAGCGAAATTTTTTGGCATTCGCCTATCACATACCACCGCGTACCACCCACAGGCCAATGGCATGATCGAGAGGTGGCATAGATCATTAAAACAAGCAATCAGGTGTCACACATCAGTCCATTGGACTCTAGCCCTGCCCTCCGTCCTTTTGGGTTTACGCACGGTTCTCAAAACTGAACTTAATTGTTCTCCGGCGGAGCTAGTGTATGGACAAACTCTTCGTCTCCCTGGTCAGTTTTTCGGGCCTTCACGGGGCGAGTTGGAACATGATTTCTTAAAGAAACTCCGTGACTATATGGAAAAGTTAAAGCCCATACCAACCTCAGATAATGCTAAAAGGGCAGTATTTGTTTTCAAAGAATTGGATAAGTGTTCCCATGTTTTCCTAAGGGTAGATTCGGTCAAACCATCTTTGAGTACACCCTACACAGGTCCCTATGAAGTAATAAAGAGGAATAAGAAGACTATCACAATAAAAAAGAACAACAATAATCTAACAGTTTCTATTGACAGGTTAAAGCCAGCTTATGTGACGCCCGAGGACTCTTCTGATTTTCCTTCAATTCCTGTTCCCCCTGATTTGATGACCGAGCAGTCATCTAGTGCTCATTCTGAATCTGGCGGGGACACAGCAACAAAAGTAACCCGCTCGGGGCGCCGTGTCCATTTCCCACAAAGACTCGCCTATGAAATAATGTCCTGAGTATCCAGTTTTCTTTCCCGGAAGGGGGATGGTGTGGAGTGCTCGATTCCGGCTTAGACGAGATCGAAGCCTCACACTCTACTGTGTTGTATTAAGTTTGTGTATTAACTTTGTGGCAACGTTTTTAAATGTTATATAAAGGCTTTTCCTGTTGTTGTTATACGCACTCGTTTAATGTTTTAATAAAACTCTTTGGAATTTACGGTAGTTCTTCTTTCTGTGCTCTTGGAATATTGGGGTCGAATAATCATGTAGTTTAGTAATTAAAGGTGAATCAAACCTTACTGAAAATTATAATACATTCGGATTTGTTCACAACGGGCCACAACCGTCATGTTTTATGCTAGAAATTGCAAAAACTAATTAAATATCAAAATAAAACACCATTGAATGATCTAAATAATATAAAATATGGATATTAGCAAGCACTTGTTTTTAGAAATACTGTGTTCATTTGCTAACATGTCATATAAAATTTTTTATTAAAAGAGTTAAAATTCTCCGGAATATCTGAAAAATTTGTTAGTAAAAATACTTAAAAGCGCTATTTCAGGTTTAGAGGTAATATTAGTTTTTTTTATAAAACTTCGAATAATTTCCTTGAAAAGTTTTATACATTGGATTTTCAGAAGTAGTGTTTAACATATTTGGGTCCCTTTCGATTTGGGTGCCACTGAAAAAAAATCTCTCCTTGTAAGCTAAAGAATTTCAAAGAAAAAGACATTAATTAAACACAGGTCAAAATTTTGGCAAAGGGTTAACCCTTGGATACGGCCTAGACATAATCTCTTTAAATTCTCTTAAGGTATCTTACTACCCCAAAAAAGTAATTTTCAAGTGTTTTTATTGAAAATAATGTTAGATAAATTTGAATAGATCATATTCATACACTAGCTGGTATGCCCGGCCTTGCACGAGTGCAGAGTGTAAATTTATTATTTTTAAGTTTTCCCAAGTACATTTCTAATTTTGTATAATCAGCATATACCAATCATCCCGGTATCCCAGGCGGTTTTTTTTCATATTTCGGTGTTCCCGGTAACTTTTCCTATCCCGGTGTTTCTAGTAATTTTTCTTATCCCGGTGTTCCCGGGTGGATTAAAATTCCTTCAGTTCTTAAGCAATATAATTTTTGAATGGTTTCCACATTTACATGGAAAAAATATTCTAAAAATTATTTCAAATTGCTTAGATCCCTTGATTAATCATATCTTCAGGAATTAACGTTTTCGGTGAAATTATTCAATAATGAGAAAGTTGCATGATTTTTTTTTATTTTTTTAATCGAATTCTCTTGCAAAAATAAGCAACCACCCAAAATTTGAGGCCGATCGAGAAATTTTTTGATTGTCAAAAAAATTAACAAAAATCCCCTTTTTAAAAGCGCGCGAAAACGCCAAGAGTTTGGATGTGACGTCATCTTATACTAAACATTGTTGTAAAGCAATGGAGTTGAAGGTATTATTGTTGACGTCATCTTATAGTTTAAACAATAAACGTTTTAAGTCACGTGTTTTTTTCTCGACTTTTAAATTAAAATATTTAATTACCTGTACATTTTTTTGAAAAACTGACTAGATATTTCATTTTACCATACAAAAAACCATACGGAACACTTGTATGTTTTTGAAAATCTGACACATGCAACTTCCTTATTAAAGCTTTTCAAAATCAATCTTTTCTTGTTGAAAGGTAGTTTTAACAGTTTTTTGTTTGTTAACCAACTTTCTTAAAAGGTAAAATATTATCACCTTTTGATTTTACATCCTCGTTTCCATGGAGACTATCTTAACAACAATGACATTCCATCAAGTTTTTTAAAATATAAAAATTAGATAAACTCTCAAATAAAAATATGTTAAACTGTACTTAAAATTTTTAAATTTCATTGAAATAGATTTTTAAATTATTAATATAATTTTTAAATTGACTTGTACCTAGTGTTTCTATTAAAAACTTGTTGTTTAGCATTAAATTTTCTTTGTAACAATGGAGTAAGCAGATCTCTTGTTGAGGAGAAATTAAGCTCTTTCAGCAAAATGACCATAAAAAGGGTCAAAAGAGGGTCAAGGGGTCAATTAAAGTTTTCGAAACATAGCCTATGTTTTTTTCTGAGTTTTTTTACGTAGGTATACCAAGTTTGGTGCAGATAGGAAGTAAACTGTAGATTTGTATAGAAGACAACCATACATATATACACACACTTAACTTTATTATATTAGATACTCTATAGTTTTTCAAAGAAATCGAAAGAGAATGAAAGAGAAATAATTAATTTTGCATTTAATTATCTTGCAAATAACTGACATGGTGAATTCACTTATAGGTTACTATTTTGGATATCAGCTATTAAAATTAGCTATTAAAATAAGCTATTAAAATACAAGGCGTATTTTTAAATACTTCTTACTTATATTTAATTTAGTGAAAAAAGAAGAAAGAGCTTTAAGATTTGTTATAGAAAATGCATTACCTGTATGATAGAGAGCAAGGGTAAAATCTAAGAAACTGGAAAAGGGCATTCCTTCAGTTAATTGATGAAAATAACTTTAAAAAATTTAGGTTCTTGTGATGTCAGATCCCCAAAACGACAAAATAGATTAAGACATGATTTGAGCATATACAATGTGTTCGCATTCACCGCTAATTAAAGGGGCGAATTTCAAACACGCCTCTCCAAAATTAGAATTTTATTTAATTTTTTCCTTGAAAATTGTGTGGTTTACAAGGAGCTGTTTTCTTTTGGGTGTAATAAAAAGTCTCAATATGAGATGAAGCATAAATTTTTAAAATTGTTCTGGTGTAGACCCTAGACCCCCTATTAAAATTTGGAGTAATTGTAAAATTTTACCGTAATGTGGAACACATAATTTAACCCTTTCAATACGGCAAGGGAATCGGAAAAGTGCAATTTTTACACTTGTTTGAGCTCCTAGTGGGCAACTGCGATGATATATCCATTAGATCATGATGTGTTTGGATGCACAAAGGAGCATTTTATCCTGCTCCTTGAAGTTTTGGGACACAATGTTGCCTCAGCCGTAATTTCAAAATTTTTCCCACCGTGGGACAGCATATGTCCCAGCCGGTGCGAAAGGGTTAAATACTATTATTACTTTTAAGTAATCTAAAACTCAACGTATAAATGTACTCGTTAGGAGGTTTCTTAGGAATAACGTTGAGTCAACACTAAAAAAGTTAAAAAAAGTCGGGTTACTGCTCTGAGTGTTAAAAATCTGGCGGGTCCGCAATGTCTGGCTGTTACATAGCGGGCCACGGTGATCAAAAGTTTATAAGCCGCTGCCTTAAGGAGCGATTTTGTTTATTTAACCGAAACATCTCCAAAATGTGATTTATTTTTAAAATTATGTTGTATTTTTAGGACGGAAGTTCGCGGAAAACCTCTACGAATTGAGATCGACTATGAAATCAGAGAGAGGGGAAACTTACGGCTCCAGATGGCCGTTGAAGTTCTAGTCGCCACATTCAACAAGAAAAGAAAAGACACCATACCGATATTAAGATCGGTATGGAAGTCAGTACCTTGGCCCCTAATTTCAGCTGCCGAGATTTTCAACCTGCTAAAGCCTATATACAGAGGGTGGTTTCTCCCACTCGAAGACGTCATCGAAGAATATTCGGCCCGCAACCCCATCTTCGCGGTGCCGAAGACCCCTCAGCCTCGATCGCTGAGGGATTTGGCGTGTGTGAGGGTTCGTAAAAATCTCTGTGACTCAAGGACTTTAAGCGATGATGCCATTAACAGCCTCGACATACCGAAAATCCTTAAAGATTATTTAAAGTTAGACTCCTACAATCTTCCTGAATGAGAAGAGATTCTGTGTTGATGAAGCTGCAATAGACGTGTCTGTGAACGCCGATCTTATTCCAAATTCCAATTACTGGAAGTAATTTTGTAATAATACCACACTCTTAAAACGACAGTCTCAAAACTGAGTAAAAATCAAATTTACTCAAACTTGAAAACATGAATGTACTCATTTCTAAAAATGGGTATACTCAAAAATGAAACATCTTGAGCTTGATTCATGAGAATGCCATCCATGCACTAACTCAAAAATAGGCTCAGGATGTTTCATTTTTGAGCATGCACATTTTTAGAAATGAGTACATTCATGTTTTCAAATTTGAGTAAATTTGATTCGGAGCCACAGTTTGAGTAATTTTTACTCTGTTTTGAGACTGTCGTTTTAAGAGTGGCAATCGTGCAATTATCATCATTATGTATTAATGTGTATATAATTTTCAATTTTATTTTTATTAATCTTACATACTTTGCATTTTTCTATACCTTTCATCACAATGTGTATTTATACATTTTAATTTAGTTAATTATTAAAATTGTTACTTAAAACATTTAAGTTTTCATTTTTTACTACTTTTTACATCAAAATCTTTCCTTTTCAGGTTTATAGAATGCTAGTTATTTTTACTTAATGGTTCTTCTAGTTATCACAAACTTCACTTTTTACAAATATTATTGAATAATTGAAGATAATTTACATTTACTTTTTTTATTTAACAATTTAATGAAAACTTCCAAATGTACAAAATATTCCCAGCCTATCCCCTGCTATCTCACCTAACTTATTAAGTTAAGTATGGAAATGGTATATGAAATTAAAACCATTATGTTTCTTATAATAAATAACTCTTATCCCTAGGCATGGTTTGATTTGATAACATAATCCTAATTTTATATAATTTTAGAACGTTAATTACACTAGCGGAAATAAAAATCCCAACACCAAGAAGGAAGGGAGATATTAAATTCAAATTTATTTCTATGATTGCACATAGTATCAATGTGAATTGCTTAAAAAATCAGCCTTCCTGGATGTCAGGGGGCCGAGAAAAACAGGGAGGAGTATTGTCTCCATAGGTGTCCATTACCGCCGTCACACGTCATGGTATTGAGTGACAGGGGATCTAAATGACTTTTGAGGGATTGGACGACCATGTTGCCTCCTCAGGTAGTCCAAATTCATATGGTGCACCAGCGGACGTTGCATACCGGGCTAGGTGATTTCTCCTCTTTCTCCTGACATGTTTTGTGAGCGTTGGTTCTTACGAATGGATAGGTCAAGGTAAAAATGCAACATAAGGGGTTAAGAAGAAAGCTTGGGCATTGCATGAAACATGTGTTTGTGTATTTTTCTTTTGAAATTTGTCCCCAGGACAGGTCTGAAGGTAAGAGCGGACAACCGGCTAAAAAACCTCAATGAAGCAGCTCTGGTTGGCCAAAGTACCGGTAGATCATACTGAGGACAAGTGGCAGTAGGATGGATATCGTTTGCAGTGCTGCGGAATGTCCGTTTTGTCCGCAGAGCTTCTTACATCTTTGCCTATAAACAAGGGGCTGAAAATGGGCCTTTCTGTTTCCAATAGTGCACGAAATAAGGAAATGAAAATCCCAATTTCATGACATTGTGTTTATGAGAGAATCCTGCTTCGGTTTGGAGCACCACGACGGTTGGGTATGAGTTTGAAGAAACAATAGAGAGAGCGTGTTCAGCTGATGATTTTCTAATCGTTCCACGAAGTTGTGATGCAGGGTAATGGAGTGGGGATGCATTGGATTCCATTTCTGCGACTCCTGGGTATGATTCACCAGTACTTTTTCCAACCAGAGCTGCGTCATTGAGGTTTTTCAGCCGGTAGACCGTCCTTACCTTCAGACCTGTCCTGGAGAAAAAATTCAAGAGAAACATGCACATCCACATCTTGTATGCAATGTCCAAGCTTTCTTCTTAACCCCCTAGGTTGCATTTTTACCCCGTCCTTCCCGTTCTCTAGAACCAACACCCACAAACAAGTCCGGTCAATGAGGAAAAATCACCTAGCCCGGTATGCAACGTCCGCTGGTGCACCATACGAATATGGACTACCTGAAGAGGCAACATGGTCCTCCTATACCTCAAAAGTCATTTAGAGCCCTTGTCATTCAATACCATGACGTGTGACAGCGGTAATGGACACCTATGGAGACAACACTCCTCCCTAGTTTTCTCGGCCTCCTAACATCCAGGAAGGCTGATTTTTTAATCAATTCACATTGATACTATGTGCAATCATAGACATAAATTTCACTTTGATATCTCCTTTCCTTCTTGGTGTTGGGATTTTTATTTCCGCTAGTGTATATTAAGGGAGTTGAATCTAGTAGTAATTAGCTTTTATTCTTTAATTGCTTTCTTAGATAAAACTTTTAAACCATCAATTTTACAAAAAATGCAGTTATAACTGTAAAGATTTTATTAAAATAAGTTAAGCAGCTCTGGGGATATCTACTGAATAATCCGCCATGTTTACCCACTGCTCAAATAATGACACAACTATTATTATTGAATCCCAAGGTAATAATATTTAGTAGATTATTATTTTAGGATATAATAATGATGATATTAATATAATAATGATAGGATGTAATAATGATGAATCTCCACGCATGTATCTCCCACATACGCGTGCCCGCTGGAAGGATATAAAGCACGACCAATCATAACATAAATATAAAAATATCCAGGACTTATTTGAACCATCTAATCTAAATACTCCTTACATTTTGATTTAACAGACTTGAAATTTGGCAGACATAAATTTCACATCCTTATTTTATTACATAATTATTTATTTATTCCTTATTATTTTACAGCCTCTGATTGGTGGAAAAATAATTCAATATTTTCCTTCCACCAATCAGAGGCTGTAACCATGGTTTTCTGACCTGACCGCCGGTCAGGTTACCGGTGAATACGGCCGTAAAAGCCTCATATCAGTTACTATGAAATAAGGTTAAAAAGTTCAAACATGGGACTCGAAACTGTGACCTGTAGACCGACCTTTCACCCTATATCACTAATCACTATAACTCAATTAAACCAAATAGGGTAGGTGGGGGCAAAGCCACGCAATTTTCAGTATTTTTAACATTGTCGTCGTCAAAAGTGGGTAGATAATCCCGAAATTTCAATTGGAGGTGTTAGAATGAGATCCTACCTACAAAACCAATCCAAGTTTAAACTCTTATCGATGGTATTTTAGGAGAAATTTACAATTTAGTAGAAAAAAAATCGCGGGGCTTTGCCTCGCAAAATGGGGCAAAGACCCGCACATGCAAATATTGGTGCCCAAGTGAAATAAACATGGATTAACTAAATTTTTCATTATAAAAACACTAGAAATAATCCTCTGAATATTGTTTTAATATTTCTAGGCCAACCAACAGTATTAAATATAAATATGATCAGTTTTAATGAAAATTGTCAACCTGTTGTAGCAATTCTTTCCAGATTGCCCAGATATCTTTCAAAAGGGAGAAAGAACGGTTTCAGGTAGAGGGTTGGCATCTCGGACACCTTCATTAACCTCTTTAGAGATCAAGTAGTCTCATTCTCTTTTGGGACGAATTCCTGAGCTTTTTAAGCTGCGTGGATTTGCCCCAAAACACCTGCATGGATATGCCCCGTTTTACTTTATTTTAAAAAACAAGCCTTATTATTTTTAGAGACATGTGTTGAGACAATTCTTTCAAAAGGAAACTGAAGTTGAATTGCTATCTTATCATTGGGCTATTTGTTTGTATTTCTCCTCAAGCCCTATTTTACGTAATGTTTAAGTAAAAGATCAGAAAAATTACATCTTAATGAGGAAAAACAAACTTACAGCATTTTTTAAACTCCTGAGAGAATTAGGGGTACGAAATTTTGTAGAGCAATAGGTCACAGTAAGACAAACCAACCACCTTGTTTTCAACTTTTGAATCGATCATTTACAATGGATAACTGCAACAATTTTCAATTTTGCTTTTAATGTGTTCCGAATGTCTTAAAACTTCAAGAAAACATTTTATTTCTTAGATTTACGCGCCCAATAATTAATTATTTGCAATTAAAATCACCTAGTTTCGGAATTACTTTGAAAAGGCAGTCATGTGACTTGAATGGCTGTGACGTAACATGTGCTAAGTACTCGTCCACATGCGGTTTGTTTTAGTTGCTTATCCATAGCGTGTAGTGTGTTTTATTATTTAGAACTAATTCTTCTGGTTATTCTCATCCAGAATTGGCACGAATTTTTTTTCCTCGTTGAATAACTCTTCAAAGAAGCCTAATTAATTTTTTTTTGGGTTGTTCTGATCGGAATACTGCTTTCGGCAATTTATTTTAATGAATTAGGTGAGCCTATATGTTAATGAGAAAAAGCAAGTATCGAGCTGTGATAAAATTCTTTTTAAAAGAAGCGATGTCACCAAATTAAAGTAATTCTAAGTTCAGAAATGTGTAAAGGGACTCTTTAGCTTTGTTTTATTGCCAGTGAAAAAATTAGCGTCGAAGATTTAACTTAAGTGTGAGAGCGTTCATTAAGAACCTTAGTGGGAAAAGTTTAAATAGAGCGACCATGCCGGAAATCATCGAAAAGTCCCCCCTAGAAGAGTGATGAAAGGTGGGGAACATTTCTAATAGTCTAATCTAGGGGTATCAAAGGAACACGAAAATTATTTTTTGCACAATTGCACTTGAAAACGCTGCTCAAGATGGGTGCCGCGAATCCAAACTGCGGCAAAAAAGTGCATTGACATGACGACTTAAATGTGATTTTTAACGCGATTTTCATAGACATAGACATAGATTTTCTTTATTTCTCTGTTATTTACTTATAGACATAGACATAGAAAAAAGTTTATTGTTTTGGGCGTTTGCCCGTTAACAAATAACACAAACCATTATAAGGAACTTTACATTATCTTAGAATTCAGATTTTAAAAAAAATCAACACATTTTAAAAAGAATATACAAATCACTTTAATACAAGTTAAGACATAACAAACCGGGTGCAGGAACAAAATACAAACTAAAAGAAATCAATTAGAATCCTCTCCAATGTCCCGGCGGAGCCTAAAAACGGAAGTCAGGAAACATAGAATATTGAAATAGTTAGAGTTAGGCTCATTCAAAACAAAGGGAAAATTTTTTGCGTTTGATAAATATTTGTTTCGATAATAGCTATAAATAGGACATGAGTTAAATATATGATTCCATGTGTCAAATTCTTCGGTGTTACAAAAGGAACATTTGTTAGTAAAATAAACTTCAAATATCTGGCCCTTATAGAAGATTTTATTTTGATTTAAACGTAATTGGAAAATAATTCTTTTTACATAAATATCAGAGTCGGATAGTATATAGTTTTCAGGAGTGGGACAATTCTTTATTAGTTTATAGTGGGGAAAGTGGGTGCTATTCTCCATCATTGAGAAATCTCGTTGTAGGCATTGATCTCGACAAGTTTGTAACATATTAGGTAGATAATAGGAAGCCAGGTCAGGATTTTGAGATGTCCAAATAAAGTTAAATCCAAGGTTTTCAATAATTTTTTTGACTGATAAAGCCCAGTTATACTCGGGATTTGAGGAGAACATCGAGTTGGAAAATAACTTCTGGTAGCATATTTTACGATTTTCATAAAATGATAGCTATTTTTATACGTCTATAGGCAAACATGGACATAACTCAGAACTTTTAAGTAAAATAATAATCAATGCAATGGATAAAATCAGTTTTTCAGCAATTGGCCCTAGAGGCAATTGACAAGATTCCTTGCGACGCTGTCAAGATCTATACCGATGATAGTAGATTAGAGACCAACACAACTGGCAGCGGAGTTTTAATTGAACTCCCCAATCGCTCTATCAAAATTCAGAAAAGAAATGCTGACCACGCGTCTGTCTTCAGAACAGAGCTTATCGCCATCATGAGTGGTCTTTCTATATTAGCTAATAACATGCAAGACAATGCTTTTTCGGAGATCTGGATCCTGTCAGAAAGCCGTTCTTCGATCCAGAATCTTTCGAATTGGTCTTCTATCGGCGACAGCACAAGTAGAAGTGTACTCCATTTAATGCAGGATCTTTCTGCTCGGTACCCTATCCACCTACAGTGGGTTCCCTCGCACGTTGGACTTCCCGGGAATGAGGTAGCTGACGATCTTGCCAAGGCAGCTGCTAGTAATCCTATCGAGCCGGAAGACCACATGCTCTTAACATCAGCTGAGATCTCATCCATGGCTTGGAAACTCATAAGAAAAACCTGGGTAGAACCTCCTGCTCACCCTTGGTACTTCCAGAGACACCCTGGAGCCGCCACAACATTCAAGGGGCTCCAGGGTACACCAGACGGCTTTTTCAAGATTCTGTATAGGCCACCTTAGATGTCTAGTATTTGAAGGTGGCGAAAGAAGATATCCATCATGCCCAAAATGTGACGTCGCCCCCTTTTCCCCTCATCACATTCTACAATGTCTGGGGTTTTCCAGTGAAGAGGCTGGGTCTGATCCACTGCTGTTTTTGGACTTTCTAGACATTTTTGGACTCATGGATCTGGTCTAGTTTCACTAGACCAGATGGGGATTAGTCCCACCACCACCAGTTTTTCAGCACAAAAAGGTCCTATCGGCTGGCAAAAGTCATGGCGTAATAATTCTAGGATTTCAGGAAAATTTTGCCTATGAATTATAGAGGGAAGGCTATGAATATAATTGACTAATACTTAACTAAACGGTTGCTAAGATTTTCGAGAAAAAAAAACCTATTTAGCGATTCAGGGATTTGGATTAAAAATTTTAAAAACACCCATCCTGTCACCCAGATTTGGAATCTTCAAACTTCTATCTCTCCTCCAAAGTGACAATTTTTCTCTCTGGACACCGTTTTTCTTCGAATTAAGAAGTAATTGTGAGTTGAATAGGTTTTTTTGACGAAATTCCAGAAGTATCCACAAAAGAGTGGAAAATATGACCGGACTGTCCGTATAAGAAGTGAGGTAACTTAAAAGGAAGCAATGTTGAAAAATAAACAGTTCTTTAAACCATAAGTTATCATTTTCATGGTCAGGCCGAAAATCTTTTTAACTACCCTCGTATTAATATCATTAGATATGGCTGTAAGGCATGAGAGCTGTGGATTAATATGGCGATCTGAACGAATATAAGTTTCATCCACAAGAATCTGGATAAAATTATAAGAAAAAATATAGCTAGAACTAACATTCTTAGCCCATAAAAGGTTAAAACACCAAACACCATATATTGTACATTACATTTAAAAAACATTTATGAGTATACTATAGGAGAGAGTGTTGTACCTCTGGACAAAAATCACGTTTTGATTTTTCTAAGACAGGTAAAATCACATTTTGACCATTTAAAGTGCCCAACCTATAGTCCTAACCTTAGCAAAGAGGGTAATATTTTTATTAGCTAAAATCTTCAAAATTAGATTTTTAATTCATTTTAATAACTTGACGAAATTTGTGTCCATAGGTACAACAACGTGCTCTCCCTATGGACAGACCCAGTTGTACCTGTGGACACCCTTACAAAGGAAAATTTTAGTTGAAAAAAGCTAAAAATGAACATTTTTTATTGGTGTATTACCTTTCTATAAACTATTTGAAGCATTTTTAAAATTGGAAATAGATTTTTTAAAGTAATGTAGTTTTAGATCGTAAATGATCATTAAAACGAAGTTAATTGATAAAAGTCTTGATTTTTTTACCAAAAATACATAAATCACATGGGATTTTCAGAACGAAATTTGAGGTAATAGTTTCATCAATCATGCTGATTGATCTGATCACTTCACTGATCCAAAAAATAATTCGATCAACACTTAGTTGTGCAAGCATTTGTAGGGAATAACTTTCGTAAATCTTCTTTGGTGGAAATTTTTAGTTTTTTGTAATCATGCATAAATGCGATAGTGTGCTTAATATTTTATACCATATTTTACATTAAATGCAAATTAAAATCAAAAATTTTAAAAAGTATGTTAGATCACAAAATATTAGATTTTTCATTTATAAATCACTTGAAAATAATCGCCGACAAATATATAACCATTCAGAATTATATTAACATGCATTAAAATGTGTTCACTTAAATGAAACCTGATTCAAAAACGCCGATTAGCTACAGAACCCACAAGAACGTGTCCGTAGGTACAACACTTATGGTGTCCGAAGGTACAGTACCAGGTGTTTTTGCATTTAAAATTCTATAAAAATAAAAGAATTGAGATCTGACGATTTCTAATATCAAAAATAAAAGTCAAAATCTCGGGAATATCCCCCTTATATCTAATTTTATTGTATTATAATTAAAGGGGAAGAAAAATATTAATGTAGTGATGCACTAAAAAAAACTTAGAGCACCAAAAACGTAAATTTATTATATTAAATTTAAATATTATTTTAAAGAGCTGATTTAACGTTAGCAACTAGATAGTATCTGTTTACATTCAAATTCAACCACAAATTCGAATTTCCACAATTTCCCGAATTTTAAAACGCGGTGGCTGAAGATACAACCGTCCTAGGTACAGCACTCTCCCCTATAATTTGCTTATAAGGCTATTTTTCAAGGATAACCCCTCTTTTTATATTTAAGTAGAATAAGGAATCAATGCATGAAATTTTAAGCTCAACAATATTAAGCAGTATAATAATTTGAGTTTTGTTAAATACGACTTAAAACACACAAATTCTATATTAAGTTGTTTAAAAATATATAAAATATGACACCAAAGTATTTTTAACCACATTTCTTGCTAAATGCTATTAGATATAAATAACATTTTTCTGAAACTTTCTTAGTTCTTTTATCTAGAATTCATTTGCAAGAAGTTTAGAAAAATCTAAAACAAATATTAAGAATTCCTTTTTTGGGGATAAAAATATTTTACCTTTGATTTCCACAGAAAAAAAGCCTTAATTAGCAGTGAAGAACTGTGGAATCATAATTTCGGAAATAAGTGGCAAATGATCCGTTTTAACTTTTTGAAATAAATCTTCCACTTCTTGTTAGAATTAAGAATTACTATTAAATAAAATAAGAAGCAAAGCAGAAAGTCTCACACTTACTACATAAACAAAACAACTAAAAGCTTTGCTAGATGGATCGTGTAGCCATGTGTCTGAGCGAGTCATGGCACACGACACGTCACGATGGCAACAGCCAATCATAATGCGTTTCTGATTGCATCACTTTTCGCTCATTTTTAATTGTTAATAATACAAGAACTAATTATTTTTGAGATTTAATAAAGTGGAATCAGAAGACCAAATTTTACTAAGAACAAACTAAATAAAGAAAATTTAAGAGATGCTGCAGTTATCCATTAAAAATCACGGTGCATGGTTTTGCCCCGTGCGGGTTTTTACCCCCACCTACCCTATGTCAAGTTTATGTCTGCTACTAAATTTGGGCATACTTGTTAGAAAGTGGACAAATCTTGAATGTTTGTGGATCCTTGGGGAAAAAACCTCCGCCTCATTTCATGTAAATAGAAAAAGCGCAGCCATAAACAAATTTAATGTAAGTAGTACATTTTTGATTATCCTCCCTTTTTAATTTAGAAATAAATATCACTGCGTTGGAGATCTTCTTAAAAGTCAACTAGAAGTAAACGAAATTTAGCCCTACATGACAAAAATTGGATGTTTCCTGAATGTTTGTGCTGCTTGAGAAGCTTACTCTATTTCTCTCTAAAATTCCAATATTCACATCTGAATTTTATCTCCTTGCTGTTCTATCATGCGCACTTTCTAGTTCTAATAATTGTCACTAGACAGCAGCACCTCCGAAGACCAGCGGTGCTATTTGGAATGCAAACGGTAAATTTCAACACAGTGCTTTTGCTTTCACGAGACGATTTTACGAAAGCATAATTCTTATTTTGAATTTCTTATGACACTTGCTTGAGAAGTTGATTGCGTATGGAGTTGTAATTTTTGATTTAAAATAGTTCTATTACACTGATTTTGAATCTATAATTAGTCAAGAACGCAAAACTTATTCCAAGTTTCATTTCTTCGTAAAATAAATGGACGGAGAATTATATCAGTGTTTTTAATTTAAAATATCTATTTCAAATTAAAAACCGCGGAACCCACATAATAGTTTATGGGTAATTTTTACATGGCCAAATTATTTGGTCATCGATTTAGAGTCCTCACTATCATATTTCTGCTGTCATTACGATAACACTATTAAACCCCTATTTATTCACGAAATATATTTTTCTTTTGGTTTAATTATTTTGTCTTGAAAATATTTCGTTCGGGTAACATACACCCTTTAAATCAATATCTAAAGGTATAGGTTCAACTGCTGTAGGTTTCTAACATTGACCACTCTATCGACTATCGACCCAGGAACCCACCATAGATTTTTCACAGCTCGACCAAATTATTAATTCTCATATATAGATTATTCTTCAATTTTTATTCGCTCAGTCTATAACATGGACTAAATAAAGGGTTGGATATTACTGCGAAATACTCTTCCATAAATGTATAAAAAATGTAGACCAAGCTTGAATAATAATGACTACTGCTCAATATTGATCAAATTTTTCAAATTAACTATTTGTAGGCTTCGGTATATTTCGTCCTACCAATATTCAAAAGGGGTTAGGTCGGAACTCGGAGCGTGCTTGGGAAAATACTTTTATTCTTATGATGGTGCAACATATCCCCTTTTAAGTCCTACTCAAACTAACATTCGTCCATTTCGTAAATTGAGGATGAGCGTTAGGAAGAATTTGGATAAAATATCCAAAGAGGCGTCAGTGTTAAATTTACATGCAAAGGCCACATCGCAAAATACACATCTAACCAATAAAAATATACTAAAAACAACTCCGCTGGCTTCCATTCCAGTATTGCAAGATCTAATCATGATGGACGATTAGCCTTGGCGTCATCCTCTCAAGAACCGCGATATGTAATTTGTGCTCCATTTTTGTTTTTGTCCACCTTTTCACGCCTACGATAATCCATTCAACATGGTGTTTTCCTACTGTCCCGAAAGCCCGGGAAAAAGTGTTGTGCAGTTTTTCAGTTCTACAATCTTAGTACTGCTGATCGTGTGTGTTTCCAACGTGTAAGTGAGACCCATCTGGATTGCCTCTTGTGTTCAACTTTTTTAATCAGAATCGAATCTTGTCATCGAATTGAAAATCGTCCCGCTCTCAGCTGTGCCATCCATATGAATAGATAAAAATAAATATGATTTGTGTGCCTCAAGAAATTAGTGTTTATTCAGACTTTGTGTCCGTTCTTCTTCTTGATATCAACGAGACCTTCTCTTCGCATCCAAATGTAAGTCCTTTCCATCTCTATAAACTTTGAACAATATCCATTCATCAACATCAAGAAATATGCTATCATATTTTATTACTGCCTTTTATCATGATATAATAAACTTCAATAATCCACGGCCTTTTCTTCTATTTTAATGATCTACAATATTTAACATCAAACTCAAATTCTCAAGGCATCCTGTGGTTATTGCATTTCAATATACTACAACATATTAATCAGTGCCTTTTTAATTAATCACAACTGTTATTGCTTGCATGTACTACCACTAGTATCTATCTGTTTTTAATATTTACCACAACCATTATTATACTTTAAATCTTTACTATAGCTTTTGTGAACTGCGTTATAGCGAATCCCTCGCTAACTTCTAACTCGCTAACTCGCCCTGACTGCTATTATGAACTGCGCCTAAATTTCATGGACTGTGTGAACTCCCTTGATGAGTATGAGAGTGTTTGCTCGACGCCGGGCATAAGGTCTGAAGGAAGAGGACGAGACGGAAGGTCTAGATCAGAGAATGGCCGATACATTATGGAACTCATTCTTCGAGAGATGGCACCAACGAGCTTTAGTTGCCATTGTCTCTTTTTTTTCTAGCTGCAGTGGAAACTTTCTCCCGCGAGAGACTGTTCGTCCTGCGTTATTTTTGTAATCCGTAATAAAATTGTTTTAATTATGCAAAAGCTCGCTCCTTAAAAATGTTAAGGCAAGTCCACAACTTATGTTAGATTTGCCATCCTTTCGAGTAGATGAACAAGTGCAGTGTTTTGTGGTGGTTGGGGTGGACTTTGTAGGTGTTCTCTTAACCAAATGTGTGCACCTTTACCAAAGCCATCAATCTCGAGCTCATTTCAGAGCTCTCTCAAAAAATAGGGTGGTAACACGAGCTGTCTTGAGTTCTGAACCCTATCCGAGGTTTCAATAAGGGTATGTTAATGTGTTTCTTAATTCATAATTATCTGTGTATCAATTGTAATCATATCTGTAATCATAATCTTTAGAAGAGATCAGTTTAGAAAGTTTTCGTGTTACCCACTGATCGTTATAATTAAATGGTGTTGAAACCCCCCTCCGAGGTTTCAATAGGGGGTGGTATATGTTTGAGTGTTAATTCAGAATAATCTTAATTATACATACTCTAGTGTTGAACCTAATTAACTGTGCTTCAATCTATATTTCATTCCTTGTAATTCATATTTAATCGTAATAGTATTTCTACTTCCTTGTTCATATCGAGTGACATGAACATGAACTGACGCTGTTTTTATTGTGTCACTGGAGTGTGAGTTGTGTCGAACCTAGGCATACCCCCCTTCCCCCTGTCCAGCGGATATTCGCCGAAACTTTGATATTCAGTAGAGCGTTTTAATAACATTGCTTAATTTATCGCAGGGCAAACACGATGTCAGAATTATATTAATATTTAATATTGTATTGCAATAACAAAGATTAGTCTTAAAAATTCGTCAATCAAGTGAAAAATACTTTTAAATTATGTTATAAAACGTTTCCTAATTAAGTTTTGAGTAGCTTTTAGCTTGAATTTGGTGCCAAAAAAACTTATTTATTTATTTATTTGCACATAACACTTGAACAAGAGAAACATTTAAACACACAACACAAAATTACAAAAAAAAAGAGAACCATAATCACCTGGGACCTATTGGTCCATTTAGGTGACCAAATATATATTTAAATAAGAAAATATATGAAAATACATATTTAAATAAGAAAATATATGAAAATACATATTTAAATAAGAAAATATATGAAAATACATGAGTGGCTAACAGGGTGTCGGTAAAATAAAAACAATATTATCAGTCATACAGATTTAAAATTACAAAAAATATGTATAAAAACAAAAATAGCTACATTAAAAAAGTTTCAATATTTTCTATTGTAAACAAAAATTCTTTTAGTTTCTTTTTGAATAAGTGTTTAGATGGGCTATTTTGGATTTCAAGTGGTAACATATTATACAGTTTGGGGGCTATATATTGAAAATTATTACAAAATATTGTTTTTTTGGGCTTAGGAAATATTATAAATTACATTAGGTCTTCGAGGATTTATAGTATTACGTTTTGTACATTCCAGTGGGTTCAAAAAAAGATACAGGCATATTTTATAAAAAAAAAGATGACGAAGAGGTAGAATATTCAGTAATTTGAAGTGGTTTATAGTAATCGAGTTGGTATTATTAAAAAAAAACCTTAAAAACCTTTCCTGTAATTTGCTGATTCTTTTTAAATTTACCAAATAATCCCCACCCCAAATAGTTAAGCCGTAAATTAATTGCGAATGTACCCACGAATAATACAAATTAATTAGAAGCTTATTACTTATTTTTTGTTTAAGGTGATAAAAATTAAACATAACAAATCTTAGTTTGTCAGAGATATTTTGAGTATGAGATTTCCACTTTAAGTTGGAATCAATATGGAGTCCAAGGTATTTGATAGTTGACACTTGATCGATATTATTACAGTTACAATTTCCATAACTATTACAGAAGTTTTCGTGGTATTTAATAGAGAGCTGATAAGAACGGTTTTGAATGAGGTTAAAGGTCATATATTTTGTTTTGTTAACGTTCAAATTTAGGTTGTTTTGAAAAAACCAATCACGAATTTTTACAAGGTCATCGTTTATCATTAAGTTTAGATCATCGATTGAATCCACCGAATAAAGTAGAACTGTGTCATCTGCGAAACTTATCAGTTTGCCATATAATTTTAAGTTACATAGGTCGTTAATAAATATTAAAAATAATAAAGGTCCTAAAGTTGATCCCTGAAATACGCCGCAGTTTATTGGGAGGCATCTGCTAAGAGTATTGTAAATTTTAACGATCTGAACGCGATTTGACAAATATGACTCAATAAAATTGTAAAAATGTCCTCTGATGCCGACAAAAAATAGTTTTTGTAACAGGATGCAGTGATTTACTGAATCAAAGGCTTTAGATGTCTAAATAGACAGCAGCAGTTTTTTTATTATTGTTCACACTATTATATATAAATCCAGTAAACTCATTCAAAGCTTTCTCGGTATTTGAATTTGGCAAAAAGCCATACTGATTACAAGAGAAGAAATTAATGTGATTTAGATATGAAAATAACCTATTCTTAATTATTTGCTCGAATATTTTAGAAAGTAACTGTAAAATAGAGATTGGTCTATAGTTGGAGTAATCATTTTTGTTTCCTTTCTTAAAAATAGGAGTAACAATTGAGAGTTTCAGTGATTTTGGAAAGACACCTTCTTTTACAAGGTTATTAAATAGTTTGGCCAAGATATATAATTGAGAATTTGACAAACTTTTTAAAATTTTTGCGTCGATTCCATCAGAACCAGGGCATTTTTTGGATTTAAGTCCACGGATACATGTTATAATCTCAGTATAATCTATATCAAACCACATAAAAGAATTCACACTAGACACCAAATATTTTTTATAGTCATCGTTTGAGGGAGTTATACCATTGTAAATTGAAGAAAAATATGAATTTAGATTATTAGCTAATTGATCAAAGCTTGTGTGATCAGGCAAGGTATTATTAGTTTTACTCTTGCCTAAAATGTCGTTAACCAGCTTCCACTGTTTACGACTAGAATCACATTCATTAAATTTTGTTTCGTAAAAGATATTTTTAGCTATTCTGATTTTATTTTTTAAAACTTTAACTGTGGTTTTATAGGCTGTTTTGTATAAATTATTGCCAGGGTAACGCAAAGTTTTTTTATATAGTGCTTGTTTAGATTTTATAATAACGAATATATCCATATTAAACCATTCATTCTTATTAAACCTTGAATTATTTTTAGGATAAAAGCTTAAGTTACTTTTTATCGCACCTAATTTACCATGGAAGTCAGAAAAGCAGGACGATGCGTCAGTTCCGTTAACTTTGAAATCGTAGTTTTTCAAATAATCTTCAATTTTCTTGTAGTTAATTAATTTAGGTTTTATTTGATCAGTTGATGAGGTTTTATTATTACTACTGAAAACTAGTTTACAAATAATAGGAAAATGGTCAGAGATGCTATTAATTAATCGAGCAGAGTATATTTGGTTTTTATAGGAAGGATCTGTTCGCGAAAATATATGATCAATGCAGGTACCGGATGAAATTCGAGTTATATTATTTATATGAGATGAAAATCCATTTACATTTAAAAGATCTAAGTACATATTACTATTGTTGTTTAGGTTGAGAATATCAATATTTATATCACCTATGAATATAATGTTTTTGCAGGAAATATTCGATATTATAGGTTCTAATTCTATTAAAAAATTATTAACTGTAAAAGAATGGGATCTATATAATGAAATAATACAAAGATTAAGAGATTTGCTTGCCATAACAACCATTTCTGCAGAAAGCATTTCATAGCTCAATTGTTGGAAATCATAATTACTCTTAAAATAAATTAGCACACCTCCTGATCTATTATAATTTCTACAACATTGATATGTGTTAAAACCGTTAATATTATAAAGTTGAATTTCCTCTTTAGATAACCATGTTTCAGACAAAATCAAAACATCTATAAAACATAAATAATTGGAAAGCAAACAAATCAGTTCATCGAATTTGGTGCGGACACTTTGAATGTTGAAATGCACTATATTAAAACAAGCATTGTTAAAAGGTGAAAAGAGAAGGAATTGTTTGAGATCTTCAAGAGTGTTCAATGTGGCATTGCAATCGAAAATAGAGCTAATTTGAATTAAGACGAAAAGGTTATATTACTTAGGTCGGAATCTTTTTGGATTTTGAACACTCTTGAGTTTTCTTTTTGACGCAAAAACAGCTTACCATCCCTCACCCAGCAAAATTGAAAGTAATTGTCACGCTTGAATTGTTTGCACATGTGAAGCAGCTTTTTCATACCTGGAGCGAGATGTTCGTTTAGGTAGACTGGAACTAGTCAAAGCTACTGTTAATGTCCGAGGCTTTGAGTCGTTTAGCTTTCGCCGCAACAAGGCATTTGTCTCTTTCGGCTTTTGAAGAAAACTGAACAATTATTGGTTTTGGCTTGTCTACGCGGGATGAGGGCACACGATGAATCACTGTAGCGTGATCGAAGTTATTTACATCCAGTGCTACTAGTACCGATTTCACTAGCTGTTTGGTGTCTTCGTTTGGTGCTTCTGGAAGTTCGGAAATCTCCAAGTTCATGCGCCTTGAGTATTGTTGTAGTTCCAGAGTTTCTGATTTCAAAATAGCTAAATCCTCTTTGTTACGAGCGTTTTCCGACTTCAGGGTTGCATTTTCTTCCTTTAACGATTTCACTTCATTTTTCAAGCTTTCTATTGATTCTGTCAGCTTTTGGATAAGGTGCTCATTGTGGTTCAGGCTAATTGAATATTCCGAAAATTGATCTTTAATGAATGACTTCAGGCTAGTGATTTGCTCTAGGTAAGCACTATTGGGGATTGGATCAGATGGCTGCCGATCTTTTGAATCATCCCTTTTCAAGGTAGCAGGGTCGCTCTCTTGATCACGATCTTTTGGCCGATCTTTTGGATCATCTTTTTTCAAGGTAGAATGGCTTCTCTCTTGATCACGATCTTTTGGGACATCTTTTGGCCGATCTTTTGGATCATCTTTTTTCAGGGTAGAAGGGCCGCTCTCTTGATCACGAGGAGTTATCCGCCGGGTTTTACACCCTACGCACTTCCATTTAGCTTTCGTTTCTGGCTTCATCCTACGAAATGCATCTTCCAAAAATCCACCGCAGTGGAAGTGGTACGTGTCGCTGCAATTTCCCGTACACCGTAATAAGTCCTCCGTACCTCTTATTTCTTCTTGGCAAAGAGCGCAGTTCATGATGGTTGCTCTATCTCTTGGGTGACTGAATCCACACAAAAAATATTGACACCAAAGGGTGTTTGGTTACTAAATATTAAATAAAAATATTAAATATCAATAAATACTTGTATAAATTAATAAGAAATAGCTAAAGTTTGGAGAGCGTAAACAAACACACCGTAAGCTGTGACACAGCTGTTGCCACCACTTAATAACAACCACTTAATAACAAAAAACGTGCCAAGGCTTACTCATGAAATAGGATTTTACCACCTCATATAGATTACGGTTGGTCATATAGATAGAATCGGTCCCAACAATTAGATTGACAATGCAAAAATGTAATAAGGGATTTCAGTAAAAAGACCATATTGGTTTTTGTTACAACCTATCAATTATCAACCAATCTGTTACAATCTATTTATACATAACATTATATCCGTTTCAATTCCGTTCCTGCTATATGCAGCCATGCTCTTTTGGACACGAAAAAGTCGAAAACTTGTTAAATCATTTCAAATACATGGATTAAAATGTTTATGTAGATCAATAACTGTTCAGTTTATCATTAAAAAACAAAAAAATTTGTCGATATATGAACATATGGCGTTCAAAAGATATTGGCTATATATAGCAGGAACGTTAACGGAATTGAACCCAATTTATCTCAGGCATTTACCTTTTGAACAAATGTTTCATTTAATATAGTGATTTTAAAACAGTTTTCAATTTAATTTGACTTTCTTTTATTTTAGATGACTTTTTAATGTATAATCTTTAATATACTTCTAATTTAAGTTACTATATATACCTTATTTTTTCTATTTAATTTTAGTAGTTTTTGGCGAATATGTTACTTTATTGTTTTACTTCTTTTCAATTCTGCTTTAATGAAAATGATTGGCAATTCAAATAAAAAAACTATTTTAATTTAGAGGTTGTTTGTATTTTTTGTTTTTATCTTGTGTATATATAGGTCTCTAAGTGCAATTATTAGCTGGTCAACAATATTTGTATTAGTATTTATTTTTTAAAGGTTGTATCTAATATAATGATCTCTGCTTATTATCTCAGTAGTTAATAATTAGAATTCTATTTAAGAT
This sequence comes from Tetragnatha versicolor, assembly GCA_024610705.1. Taxonomy (NCBI): domain Eukaryota; kingdom Metazoa; phylum Arthropoda; class Arachnida; order Araneae; family Tetragnathidae; genus Tetragnatha; species Tetragnatha versicolor. Next base: position 20,160,337 of record JANDEH010000011.1, on the reverse strand, counting down.
GAGTTTCAATGGGTTTGAGTTTTATATTTATAAGATGAGATAAAAATGGATTATAGACAATTGTTAACATACAGTATTAATTCTGCATTCAGAAATTCACAGAAATTTAAATTTCTATCTTAAATAAATCAATTTCACAGTTTAAAACTTTTAAAATTGCATAATTAAAAAAAACTTCCATCAATGAAGCAAAATTTGAAATTCTAGCATACAACTCACTTAAGGTTTCAGTATTTTTTGTTCTGTACTGAATTTGAAAATATTCGTGAAATTCGAATTAAAATTTTTATGAAAGCTGCTTTAAATCAAAATTGGAGCTGCAAATAACCAGGTAAGTGTTTAACAATTCTTTTCAGAATGGTTTGGTTGTATTATGCTAAAAATGTGTAAGCAAAGTTTACCCTAGATTGATTTAATGAAGCATTAATTAAATGTTTCATTATATATAGTTTGGTGACTGAAAATGCAATAAAAGCTTGATTGACTTTTTGTAAATAATATGCTAAAATTTCTACATCTATGAAAAGTCAAATATATAATAACATTCTAATATATATAATAGAATGCTTAAAACTTTTTTAAATATTTATATGAAATCAATAAACTGGAGTAGTAAAGTATTTGTTTTAAAAAATTTAATATTTTAAAATTAATTTTAATACAGAATAATATTAATTAAATTGACATTTTGAATAATTGAGATGCTTGCAGCAGTGATCAAACTCCATTTTTGGAGCTTGTTTATTGCTGCAAGTATCTCAGTAATTATTTAAAATTTCAATCATTGGTCTGGACTAGACGTAAAAAGTGCGTAATATGGTCGAGCAACGATTCATCCAGTTTACATCCAGGGGGTACGTACATTAGACGTCTGGACTAGATGTAAAATGGATCATCCAGAACAGGCCCAGAAAACGCACAGTTTACGTCCAGCGGTACATCTAATGTTCGTACATTAGACGTCTATAGCTGTGACATCGGGACGTAAAATAGCGCTAGTTACGTAGAGCGCTGGATGTGTTCTAGACGTACCTTACGTCTAGAACTTACATCTATTAGACGTAAGTTAGACGTACCTGTGTTGTGTGGGGTAGCGCCTTTTAAGATCTTTAGCCCCTGAAAACTTTTAGTATTAATGCACAATTTATGGAAAGTGGGTTTTTGCTCTTTACATTTTTGTAGATTCACGAATATTTAAGGAGTTCAAGATTTTTAGCCCCTACAAAGCATTTAGCTTCCAGCATGTTTGCAGAATTAATTTAGAATTTAAAGGATTCGGTGAGCTTTAGCCCCCTACAAAACATCCTATTTCATGATCTTAAGCACCCTACAAAGCATTAGCCTATATGATCTTTAGCCCCTGCACATGTGTATTTGTATATTATATTTAGAAGTCAATGATCTTAGCCCCTAGCCCCTACAGAGCATTAGTCCCCTTGCATTTTTATATATTTGGTCCTCTCTGCTCTTTTATAAAGATGGAATTCATAACGTAGAAAAAAGTTGTAATGAGCTTTAACCACTACAAAATCTCTTTAACCCCAATCAATTTAATTTTGAATTATAGATTTAATTCACAATGAGCTTTAGCCTTCTTGCGTTTTTAATTTAAAAAGCTTTAGCTCGTTAGCGATTTATAGCCTCCTACTTATAGCCTTACTCTTAGTTATTTAAAGGGGCCCCTTTAAAAAAATTAGCCCGTTCACAATTTGATGAGCTTTATACTAAACTCAGCACTACCCCCTCCACTAGCGGATCCTGGGGGCTAGGAGGCTCAAGCCCCCCCCAAATGAAAAGTTTCTCTTTATAATATGACATTTTATGCACCAAAATGAGTTAAAACCATGTTATTTTAAGGTTTAATTTTTAAAATTATCTGGGGGAGGACCCCCAGACCCCCTTTGGCACTTGTAACTCTTAATATAATAATATTTTACTAAGTTTGTCAAAACGCCAAAAATCTATATCCAAAATTCGGATGAGGCGTACGAAAACGATTTGAAAAGGTGGGGTTTTGACTTTAATTTCCAAAAATTCCCACGCTCTAGATCCGCTGTTCGACCGGAAGGAAGGCCAGGAAGTCACCTGTGCAAATACTTTGAGGAGAGGGGATCTGCTATTCAATCAATCATCTTAATTAGGGTTAAACAAAGGGGAGGGCTATACGTAGAGATAAAGATGACAGATAAACAGGCTTTTCCACGAATTCGAAATTTTACCCAAAATGCATCTTGGGGAGAGAGTTGGAGGTTTTAAAGATTGTGTTGTAGTCTCGTGATGACCATTGAGCAGTAAGCGACCATCGTTTGAAAAGCAGCGCAAGGGAAAGCGTTTATAGTTTTTGAACCATAAGTAATTTCGGTGAGTACAGCTGTACAAATTTTTTCTGAATTAAGCATTTATTTTTATTTACTTATCTTCGTGTGATGATATTTTTATTTTATTACCACGTTTTCATTTTCTCGCCTTCCTTCTTGTGTGTTCTAGTGAAATTAAGGATTTTTAACTAACTTTTCAATGGGCTAGACTTGAAATTTTACACTTAGTTCGAATCTAGATGACAATTTGATAGTACTATCACGTTGTTTCGGTGTTTGGGTGTTAGTAGGGTTTAACTTCATTTTAACTTTAGAGTTTTAAACTTTATTAACTGTGCTACATTATTTTTATCTTCTTCACTTTGTAATCTTAATTTTAATCGTAATCGTAACTTGATCGTGTGAGTTGTATTATACTGTGTTGTTTTAGTTTTTAATAAAGAACTGTACGTTAACTGACTCGTCTTCCTTTTCGTGGCTGTGAATTTCTTCGAAACTAGACATACCGCTAATCCCCCCTTTCCATAATTTTGTGGTCCGTCGATAAGGAGTCAATTGGAGCTGTCGAGTTGGATGGATTGGGGCGTTTTTCTTGTGAGTGGTATGTACTAGGTTTTCGATAGTGGTGTGTATCTAGGTTCTCGAATAGTGGTGTGTACTAGAATTTTGATAGTGGTGTGTACTAGATTTTCGATAGTGGTGTGTACTAGATTTTCGATAGTGGTGTGTATCTAGGTTTTCGTAGTGGTATGTATCTAAGTTTTCGATAGTAGTGTGTTTGGGGTTCCCATACATTTAGTTGAAGTGAATAACGGTTGGGTTGTTATTGTGTTGTGAAGGCCTTGATTCTTTAAAATGGAATTGAAATCGCTGTTGGGGCAAAAGAAAATGCTTAAGGCTTCAGTGACTAGGCTGAAAACCAAAATTACCTCAGATATGGATTCGTGGGATTTAGCGGAGTTAATTGTGGGTCGAGATCGTGTTGATAAATTGAATGTTGATAGCGGGCAGGTGTTTGAAGGTATAGTAGGATTGTGTGATCAGGCGGTTCTGAACGAGTATATTGAAGAGAGGGCTGATTTAGATGAAGTATTGGATGATCTAAAGGCAAAATTGGAGAGAGCAATCTCTAAACTTCAAACTGCCCAACCTATAAAGATAGAAGAAAAATCGAGCTCATCGGGACATTATGAGGTAAAGTTAACACAATTGTCTCTTCCATCGTTTTCGGGTCAGTTGGAAGAATGGCTAAATTTTGCGGATTTATTTGAGGCGGCAGTGTCAAAAAATGAAAACTTGTCAGGTGCACAGAAGCTGCAATATTTAAAGGGCGTGTTGCGCGGAGATGCGCTGAGACTTATTCAGTCCCTTTCGATCTCAAATAAAAATTTCCAGGTAGCATGGGATATTTTGAATGATCGCTACTCAAACAAAAGAGACATACTTTCGGCTATAGTGAAGAAATTCCTAGGTACTCCCCCTATGACGGGTGAGTCATCAAACCATATTTTGGCCTTAATTGATTCAACAAAAGAGTTTGTTCGACTTCTGGAGACATTAGATATTAAGAATGTTGGTGATACATTAGTTATGTTCTCTATCCTCTTTAAATTAGACCCTGTCACGAAGGGATGGTGGGAGCGTTCCTTATGCGATCGCTCTAGTAGTGAAATTCCTACACTGGATGAGCTATTGTCTTTTTTGTCAAACCATGCCCGTTCATTGAGTAATAGCCTGAGTGAGAGAAAGGGTGTCCCTGGGAGAGTTACAGTCGCGGCTTCGGAGATGTCTACTTTGTGTGTCTTTTGTGGAGGAAATCATGAGCTTACTAAATGCGGTTCCTTTTTACGCTTGGGACCACGAGAGCGTGCTCAAGTTGTGAAGACTAAAAATATCTGTTTCAATTGTTTGCACCCGTCCCATAGGGTTGCAACATGCAGAAGTAGGGTTGGATGCAGGAAATGTAATGGACATCACCACACCTTGTTGCATTATGGGAGGGATGAGCGAAGAATGGCCGGTGATTCAGGAAGCGAAACAAAGAGATCGGGTTTATCACCGAATGCACCGGAGTTCAGGCCGTCGTCAGTAACGTCAGAGTCTTCTGTAAGTGTGGGAACCAAGTTGGTTGAGAGAGAAGAGCAGGGTGTCACTGCCTGCCTTTCGAATCTTGGTTCAAGGGCCGAGGTTTTGTTGTGTACTGCCATGATAAGAGTTTGTGATGCTTCCGGGGGTTCTCAGTTGTGTCGTGCATTATTGGATCCGGGGAGTCAAGCAAGTCTGATTACTAGTGAGTGTTTGCTTAGATTAGGGTTACCTAAAACCAATTCTTTTGTGAAAATTTCTTGCTTGGGATCTGTTGACACGAGAACGAGTGGTTGTTCACGTTTGGAGTTTTGTCCGCATTTTGGGTCTTGTCCTGTGTTCAGTACTTCAGTGTATGTGGTGAATAAGATCGTTGGTAATTTGCCTCACTGTGACCTGGAACTATGTCGAGAACGTTCGTGATCTCACGTTGGCGGATCCAGAATTCTATTTGTCAGGAAGAATAGATGTTCTCTTAGGGGTGGACTTGGCTTTGGAAATAATGGAGGTACAGAAGATTTCAGTGGGAAAGTCTGGTCCTTTAGCAATTCGGTCTTCACTGGGATGGATTGTTGCAGGAAAGGTGGAGGCTGAGGGGTCGCGGGCACCCACGTGTGTGAACGTAATGCAATTCGGAGAGGGTGATCGGTTAGTGGCTAAGTTTTGGGAATTGGATTCTGTTCCTGTTCAAAAATTGATGTCTAGGGAAGAGGCCTTGAGGGATCGTGAGGGATGTGAGCTGGTTTCAAGTTGTGAGAGCGAAGTAAGGGTTTTGGGGATAAGGTGGAATCCCGAATCGGATCATTTCAGCTTCTCAGTAGGACCAGGCGAGGAGAAACCCTCTAATACCAAGCGAGAGATCTTGTCTGAAGTTGCCCGTGTGTTTGATCCTCTTGGGTTGGTATCGCCTTGCTTGGTGTATATGAAGATATTGCTATAAGAGCTGTGGAAGCATGATCTCTCATGGGATCAGCCGATCCCCGAGGAGCTGTGCAAACCCTGGGTCTCATTTCGAAGGGAACTCTCCCAGTTGGAGAACTTCACTATTCCCCGTTGTGTGGTGACGGTTTGTGCACAATATGAGATCCATGCCTTCTGTGAGGGCTCCGAGAGGGCTTATTGCGCAGTCATCTATCTCAGATCGATTTGTTCGGATTCATCGGTGAAAGTATCCCTGTTGACTTCTAAGACGAAGGTGTCTCCACTTGAGACTCAGTCTCTCCCGAGACTGGAACTATGTTCCGCCTTATTGCTCTCTGATGTGCTAAGTGCTGTCTTGAAGGACATTCATTTGCCAATCCCACGTAAAGTTGCATGGTCGGACTCGACAATAGCACTAGCGTGGATAGAGTCTGAGCCTTATCGATGGCAATCCTTTGTGGCGAACAGGGTATCGAAGATCCAGCAGAGTGTTCCAGATCTCAAATGGTACCATGTTCCGGGTTGTGGAAACCCTGCAGACCTTGGGACCAGAGGGGCGTTCCCTTCGGACCTGTTGTCCTCTGAGTTATGGCTTGAGGGTCCAGGATGGTTAAGAGAACCGCTGTTGGAGTTGCCTACATCCAGAATCATGGGATCGTCGGATTACGAGTGCGTTGCGAAAGAGCAAAAGGCACAACCAGGGGTCCACACAATGACGGTAGAACCTGAATTTGTCTCTAAGATATCCTCCTACAGTCGAGTGATCCGTGTGTGTGTGCATGGGTATTGCGATTTATCCATAATTGTCGCTCGTCTACTAAAATATCTCATGAGTGTTTATTTTCCATTGAACTTGGTAATGCAGAAATAGTAATTGTGCGTGTAGTTCAGAAGGGTGCTTACAAGGCAGAAATAAAAAGCCTCAGTGATAGTAAGTGTTTGAATCGAGAGAGCAAATTACTCCCCTTGGGCCCCTTCTTGGATTCAAATGGTATTCTACGTGTCGGGGGTAGGCTTTCTTTGAGTTCAACTTTGAATTATAATCAAAGACACCCCATGTTACTCCCGAAGGTCCATACCTTTACTACAAGTGTCATTGATTTCTATCACAGAGGTAATCTCCATGTTGGCCCAGAGTTGACCCTGTCAATGATTCGCCAAAAATTTTGGGTCATAGATGGTAGATCAGTTGTCCGCAATCGATTAAGAAAGTGTATTAGGTGCTTCCAATTTAATGTCAGGGCCCAACTAATTTCCCAACTAATGGGAAATTTGCCTTCCCTTCGAGTGGATTCTCAGGTGCGTCCTTTTGTGGTTGTAGGTGTGGACTTTGCAGGTCCTATTCTCACAAAATGTGAATCGAACTTTTCAAACTAAATTATTTTTGCAAATTGCGATTATGGTTGTGTAAAGCTCTTATTTAAGCAACACTTCTTATCCCCTTTGTGAGAAATAATTAGCTAACAACTATTTCACTAATTTGTGTTTATCTACTTTTTTAATTGAAGGAAAATTATAATCAACCAATTCATGGCATTACTAAATAAAACTTTGTCAACAGTTTTAAAATTTAAAGTCATGGGAACAAAATCATCTTGAGAACTTTCACTCTTTTATAAAAAAACCCTGTTGTAGAAACTGTACTTTCCCTTGCTTCAATATTCCAATGAACTACAAATTCAATGCGATAATTTTATGTTAATCATGAAAAGCATTCATTTTAATTTAAAGATTGGCTTTTATATAATTCTAAGCAATTTAAAATTAGGAAAAGTAAAAGCCATAAAATTATGTCATGGTTTTGTAATAGTTTATGAATTATTGGTATTAATTTAATTTTTACTTCCCTTCCCCTTATTATTTTTTATGAAGTAGAAATTACTTTCACTCTGACCCCAGGGTTTAATGAATCGAAAAGGTACATTAGATTCAAAAGCCGATTGTTTTAGTTTAAGAGTATTTTCCACCAGAAGAACACGCGGAAATTCTAAAGCTAGAAAACGGGGAAAAAAACCTTTAAATGAAAGTGATATCATTATGCAAAGATTGGAAGGAAGGTTCAAAGTTAATACCGAAACATGGCTTTTCCTTAAGTATTCAATTTTTAATTTTAAATGGTCTTGTTTTTATTTTCAGACTACCCTCGTTACATCCACGTGCTCTACACCCCGAAAGATCTGAACTTGGACATGTTTGAAACGGTTTTGTGAAGAGTTAATGGTCGGATTTCTTTGACGGCTTAAAGGTAACCATACATCAAGAGTATTTGAATAGAGGATCCTATTGTGATACCTGCCTGTGCGGACAAAACGACAATAGCCAAAGGGCAGGGCTAAAAGGATTGCATCTCGAGGCGAAAATTTCTTCGGGTGATCTCTCCAGTCTCATTTCAGTCCAAGCAGAGTGCACAGCGGACGTACGTATTAGGATAGTCTCAATCTAAAGAAATAAGAGCAAGATAGAGTGTAAAATGTCATCCAGCGATTATAGTTACTTCGCGTTTCCCGAAAGGATAAATGTTTCGGACGAGATCTTCAGTGAACTGCTTAAGGAGTTTTACGACGAAACAGAAAATCGCAATTTGCATCATTTTGGACTCAGAATCGAGGGATTCCCGTTTTGCGTTAAGAGACCGCTTCGAGGATCTTTCATGCTGCGCTGTTTTCAGAACATGCTGGACGAAATGGTGTTTGTAGAAAAACTCCATAACTTTTACCCTCTCGTTGATATGTTACAGTTCATTATGGAAAAGTACTTGCAGTTTGAATTAGAAGTGCCACCAGTACTTCAACAGCTGAGGGTCACCCTGAATAACTTGTTAAAAGTGGCGAAAAATTGCCGACCTTTTAGGTCGTACAAAGTTGTGTTTCTCATAAACAAATTCAGAGAGGGACTAGGAGGTAGGCACTATGCCCTTTTGAAACTGTTGTCTTCAGATGAACTCGAAAGGATTCTTGACTGTTATCGAATTAGACGATTCCACGGATGGAATGTTACAAACTGTTGTCTACTTATGAGAGACCTTTTGATGAAACGAAAACACGCGGCTACCCTCCTTTTTTATGGATTCTCTTACCATTTCGAAAGGACCTACTTCGAGATGTGTTGCCGCAGTCTTCGTAGTGAATGGTAAGTTTTAATGTTTTGAAATTATTTTAGTAGTATAATAAGACGATATAGTACCAATACTTAATCCCCTGTCATCAATAATCTAAATTATTTTGATACTTCCTATTGAATTGAGTCCTAACTATACATTTCAAGAATTTTTTTAAAATTATTATGTTAAAATTGGATATAACAGTGTTGATAAAATTTCTCAATACCATTTTTTTTCAAAAGGAAGTGAAAATTGGTGACATATTTTTATGCATATCTATGTAATAATGTTTGTAAAATAGTGCATTATGTTCGGTAATATTTTTAATCCGAAAAGTAAAATGTAGAATTGAATTTTTATGAATTTCGAAGTGTTAAAAATATTAAAATACGAAATCAAAATTAAGAAAATCATGTGTAAATGTTACTACCTATTTATGAAATAGTATTATAAATTACTTACTTTTATAATTTAAATAAACTCTAAATTTATTGCATTTGTTTTATACTAATCTTGAAAACTTTTTCATTAAAAAATTCCTTTTAACATTGTTATTGAAAAAATTCTAGTTTTGTTATAATATAATTAAGTACGAATATTTTATAGGGCGGTAGTGTTATATTGAATTAAAATTTTACTTATAACATGTTAACTATGAAAAATATATTTAAAAGGTGTTTTTTTAATATTTTAATGCGGTCAATTCTAGTTTTGTAATAATGTAGTTTAGTAATAAAAGGTGAATCAAACCTTACTGAAAATTATAATACATTCGGATTTGTTCACAACGGGCCACAACCGTCATGTTTTATGCCATAAATTGCAAAAACTAATTAAATATCAAAATAAAACACCATTAAATTATCTAAATGATATAAATCATGGATATTAGCAAGCACTTGTTTTTAGAAATACTGCGTTCCTTTGCTAACATGTCATAGAAAATTTTTTATTAAAAGAGTTAAAATTCTCGGAAATATCTGAAAAATTTGATAGTAAAAATACTTAAAAGCGCTATTTCAGGCTAGATGTTTAGATTAGTTTTTTTTTTCATCAAACTTCGAATAATTTCCTGGAAAAGTTTTATACATTGGATTTTCAGAAGTAGTGTTTAACATATTTGGGTCCCTTTTGATTTGGGTGCCACTGAAAAAAAATCTCTCCTTGTAAGCTAAAGAATTTCAAGGAAAAAGACATTAATTAAACACAGGTCAAAATTTTGGCAAAGGGTTAACCCTTGGATACGGAAGTTAAGATTAGTTTTTTTTTCATCAAACTTCGAATAATTTCCTGGAAAAGTTTTATACATTGGATTTTCAGAAGTAGTGTTTAACATATTTGGGTCCCTTTCGATTTGGGTGCCACTGAAAAAAATCTCTCCTTGTAAGCTGAAGAATTTCAAGGAAAAAGACATTAATTAAACACAGGTCAAAATTTTGGCAAAGGGTTAACCCTTGCTGGATACGGCCTAGACATAATCTCTTTAAATTCTCTTAAGGTATCTTACTGCCCCAAAAAAGTAATTTTCAGTGTTTTTATTGAAAATAATGTTAGATAAATTTGAATAGATCATATTCATACATACTCTATGGTTTTTCAAACAAATATTTTTATAAATTAATGTGAATTAGAAGAAAAATAACAGTAATTGAAAAAATAATTTACGTCTTATTATAATTTCTAAAGCATAGAGGAAGAACCTTTAAAGCTATTTTTCTCAGAACCAAATTTGGATATTCGCCAAAATTTTAAACATCGTAGAACGGAGTAAAACTTGGTTTTGCATTTAATTCTCTTGCACAGGGCTCGATTTCTAAAAAAAGAGGTACCGGAACGGTAAAATTATTGGTCTCAAAACAGAAAAGTGAATACTTTTTAATACAAAAACTTTAGCATTTAATTTTCAAATTTAAATTTAAAAAATAAATTCAAATGTGTTGTATTGGATTAGGGTGAGTATTCTAACTTAATTATTGTAAAAGACGATGAACTCTTCATACAATTTTTTTGTAAAACACCTTTTTTTACAATGGGTTATACTATTTTTTCCAAAAGGGGGCCTCTTGTTGGAGGCGGGATGGCTTATCATCAATCAACCATAAGGCATATTTTGCTAATTTAAGGAATAGAATGCGTAGTTTAAGTTCATAAATAGTAGAATTTAATATGTTGCAAATTTTCTTTGCAAATTTGCCCAGCAATCTGGCAAATCTGGTTAGAATCTAAAAAAGAATCAACGCCAGGAGCGGATTGTGGGTAGTTCAAATGGAGGTTCATAATTATGTTTTAAAAGAAAAATTAAGTGGAACAACCTTACAATTAAATCACAATTATTGTTATGTGAATTCACTTATAGGTTACTATTTTGGATATAAACTATTAATATTAGCAAAACAAAATACAAGACGTATTTTTAAATACTTCTTACTTATATTTAATTTAGTGAAAAAAGAAGAATAAATCTTTAAGATTTGTTATAGAAAATGCATTACCTGTATGATAGTGAGCAGATTTCAAGGGTAGCATCTAAGAAACGGGAAAAGGGCATTCCTTAAGTTAATTGATGAAAATAACTTTGAAAAATTTAGGTGATACTAAGTTTTTTTGATGTCAAATCCCCAAAACGACAAAATAATAGATTTTTGAGCATATACAATGTGTTCGCATTCACCCCTAATTAAAGGGGCAAATTTCAAAAACACCTCTCCAAATTTAGAATTTTATTTAATTTTTTCCCTGAAAATTATGTGGTTTACAAGGAGCTGTTTTCTTTGGTTGTAATAAAAAAAGTCTCAAAATGAGCTGAAGCATAAATTTTTAATTTTGTTCTGGTTTAGACCCTAGACCCCCTATCAAAATTTGGAGTAATTGTAAAATTTTACCATAATGTGGAACATATAATTTAACGCTTTCAATCCGGCAAGGGAATCAGAAAAGTGCAATTTTTGCACTTGTTTGAGCTCCTGGGGGCATCTGCGATGATATATCCATTAGATCATGATGTGTTTGGATGCACAAAGGAGCATTTTATTCTGTTCCTTGAAGTGTTTCAGCAACTGGGACATAATGTTGCCTCGGTCGTAATTTCAAAATTTTTCCCAACTTGGGACAGCATATGTCCCAGCCGGTGCGAAAGGGTTAAATACTATTACTACTTTTAAGTAATCTAAAACTCAACGTATAAATGTACTCGTTAGGAGGTTACTTAGGAATAACGTTGAGTCAACACTAAAATAGTAAAAAAAGTCGGGTTACGGCTCTGGGTGTTCAAAATCTAGCGGGTCCGCAATGTCTGGCTGTTACAAAGGAGACCGCGGTTATCAAAATTTCATAAGCCGCTACAGGGGCGTCATTTAGGGGGAGCAAGGGGGCACCCCCCAAGGTTTCCACCCTTATGTGAAAAATAGCTGCAAGTCCATTGAAAATTCTGTAACTTTCACAAGGAGCTTTGATTGCAACTCAAAAAGTCTCAAAAGGAGTTAAAACACTACGTTTGAGGGTTAAATTTCAGAAAATTTTCTGGGGGAGGATCCCCAGCCCCCCTCTAAAATTTTTACGTTGGTGGTTATACAGATTTTTACTCCTTAGAATTCTGCCATTTACAAGAAGCTTTTCCCTTTACGAGCTCCCCAATGAGTTTGAAAGAGATAAAGCACTAGTTTAAAAGGGAAATTTCAAAAAATTTTCTAGGGCATACCCCCCAGCACCCCTCTATATTTTTGACCTCTGTTAAACAGTGTTTTTCCCCTTGAAAATTCTCCCGCTTACAAGAAGCTTTTCCTCTTTAGTGCTCCCCAGAGAGTTTGAAAAAGAGATAAAAAACGAGTTTAAAGTGGTAATTTAAAAAAAAAATTTGGGGAGGACCCCCAGCCCCTCTTAAATTTTACACTTACAAGAAGCTTTTCCCTTTAGGAGCACCCCAAAGAGTTTGAAAAAGAGATAAACACTAGTTTAAAGGGGAATTTAAAATAAAATTCTGGGGGAGGCCCCTCAGATTGATAAAATTTGACGTTTACTTACAACTCTTTTCCCTAGAAAATTCTGTGGTTTACAAGAAACTGTTCTCTTTGTATGTAGCCCAAAGGGTCTTAAAATGAGCTAAAACACTACTTTAAAAGGCAAATTTTAAAAATTTTCCTGGGGGTGGACCCCCTTTTTTCCATGGAGTTCACATTGTGAAATTTTGACACGATGTGTAATATCATTCAAATACTACTTTTCAGTGTTCTAACACTTAACCTATAAATGTGCTCGTTAGGGGATACCTTTAAAATGAAGTTGAGGTACCCCCCCCAAAAAAGTCTAGTTCCAGCGTGATTCACACCCATTTAAAAAAATACTTGCCCTCCCCCAAACCAAAAACAGAAATGACGCCCCTGAGCCGCTGCCTTAAAGAACGATTATGTTTATTTAACCGAAACATCTCTAAAATGTGACTTATTTTTAAAATTATGTTGTATTTTTAGGACGGAAGTTCGCGGAAAACCTTTACGAATTGAGATCGACTATGAAATCAGAGAGAGGGGAAACTTACGGCTCCAGATGGCCGTTGAAGTTCTAGTCGCCACATTCAACAAGAAAAGAAAAGACACCATACCGATAATAAGATCGGTATGGAAGTCAGTACCTTGGCCCCTAATTTCAGCTGCCGAGATGTTCAACCTGCTAAAGCCTATATACAGAGGGTGGTTTCTCCCACTCGAAGACGTCATCGAAGAATATTCGGCCCGCAACCCCATCTTCGCGGTGCCAAAGACCCCTCAGCCTCGATCGCTGAGGGATTTGGCGAGTGTGAGCGTTCGTAAAAATCTCTGTGAAGCAAGGACTTTAAGCGATGACGCCATTAACAGTCTTGACATACCGAAAATCCTTAAAGATTATTTAAAGTTGGACTCCTACAATCTTCCTGAATGAGAAGAGATTCTGTGTAGATGAAGCTGCAATAGACGTGTCTGTGAACGCCGATCTTATTCCAAATTCCAATTACTGGAAGTAATTTTGTAATAATACCACACTCTTAAAACGACAGTCTCAAAACTGAGTAAAAATCAAATTTACTCAAACTTGAAAACATGAATGTACTCATTTCTAAAAATGTGCATACTCAAAAATGAAACATCTTAAGCTTGATTCATGAGAATGCTATGCATCACTAACTCAAAAATAAGCTCATGAAGTTTCATTGTTGAGTATGCCCGTTTTTAGAAATGAGTACATTCATGTTTTCAAATTTGATTCAGAGCCAGTTTGAGTAATTTTTACTCATTTTTGAGACTGTCGTTTTAAGAGTGGCAATAGTGCAATTTTCATCATTATGTATTATTTGGTGTATATAATTTCCAATTTTATTTTTATTAATCTTAAAACTTTGCATTTTCCCGTTCCTTTTCATCACAATGTGTATTTATATCTTTTAATTTTGTTAATTATTAAAATTGTCACTTAAAAAATTTAAGTTTTCATTTTTTACTACTTTTTACATCAAAATCTTACCTTTTCAGGTTTATAGAATAAATGTTAATTTTACTTAATGGTTCTTCTAGTTATCATAAACTTCACTTTTTACAAATATTATTGAATAATTGAAGATAATTTACAGTTACTTTTTATTATTTAACAATTTAATTAAAACTACAAAATGTACAATATATAACAAAATCCTTATTTTAGATAATTTTAGAACGGATAATCCGCCATATTTACCCACTGCTCAAATAATGACACACAACACTTTTATCATTACTATTATTGAATCCCAAAATAATAATATTTAGTAGATTATTATTTTAGGATATAATAATGATATTAATATAATATGATAGTATATAATAATGATGAATCTACGTAAGGGGACATCCATAAATTACGTGAGGTCAAAAAGGGGGGGAGGGGTTTGGAAAAATCTCACCAAGGGGGGAGGGGGTTCGTTGAAAATCTCACGTCAACTTTTTAAGTTGGAAATCATACGATTTTCTTTTTTTAAAGTACGAGAAAAGAATACACACATATAAGATACTGCAAATTATTTTTAAAAAGTTGCAGGTAAATCTCACTTGGGGGGAGGGGGGGTCCAGCAAAATCTCACCAAGGGGGGAGGGGGGTCCAGATTTTGGAAAAAACGCCTCACGTAATTTATGGATGTCACGTAATTTATGGATATGCGTGCCCGCTGGAAGGATATAAAACACGACCAATCATAACATTAATATAAAAATATCCAGAACTTATACGAACCATCTAAATACTCCTTACATTTTGATTGAACAAACTTTAAATTTGCGAAACATAAATTTCACATCTTTATCTTAAATTAAAAGGTCACTAAATTTGATTAAAATTTATTAATTATGCTATTCAGCAAAATTATTTCCCAGTGCTACGTAGAAGTCATACTACAGCTAAAAGACCTAAAATTATTAAAAGCCTTAAAAATAAAGTTCCTCACGCTTAACTTTTTCTCAACGTTATCAAAACTTGTAATCAATAAAAAGCATAATAATACTCAAGAGTAAATCAAGAAACTAACCTTAACTATTTTGAACTGCATAACTGCTGAATACTAACTAGAAAACATCTGGATTTCTTGTGCATTTGAAGTTGAGCTTGTCTTGTGTTATATGCTACAGAGCAAGGCCTAGCTTCCTATATTTTCAAAATCCTGAGGATTCTTAAAACAGTGCTCCTTGCTTCAAGAAAACACTCAGACTGGCCTGTTGCCATCAAGATCGCTTAATACGAGAAGAAACCATTTAATATTTTGATTTCGTTTTAAGTAAATACAATCGCTAAAAGCTTCATATCAGTTACCATGAAATAAGGTTAAAAAATTCAAACATGGGACTCGAAATTGCGACCCGTAAGAACCCATTTAGAAATAAATATCACTGCGTTGGAGATCTTCTTAAAAGTCAACTAGAAGTAAACGAAATTTAGCCCTACATGACAAAAATTGGATGCTTCCTGAACGTTTGTGCTGCTTGGGAAGCTTACTCTATATTCTCTCTAAAATTCCAATATTCACATCTGAAATTTTTGTCCTTGCTGTTCTATTATTGCGCACTTTCTAGTTCTAATAATTGTCGCCAGATAGCAGCACCACCGAAGACCAGCGGTGCCATTTGGAATGCAAACGGTAACACAGTGCTTTTGCTTTCAAGAGACGATTTTACAATAGTAGGGGAGAGTGTTGTACCTCTGGACAAAAATCACGTTTGGATTTTTCTAAGACATGTAAAATCACATTTTTCACATTTTAAGTGCCCAACCTATAGTCCTAACCTTAGCAAAGAGGGTAATATTTTTTATTAGCTAAAATCTTCAAAATTGGATTTTTAATTCATTTTAATAACTTGACGAAATTTGTGTCCATAGGTACAACAACGTGCTCTCCCTATGGACAGACCCAGTTGTACCTGTGGACACCCTTAAAAAGGAAATTTTTAGTTGATAAAAGCTTAAAATGAACATTTTAATTGGTGTACTACCTTATAATAAACTATTTCAAGCATTTTTAAAATTGAGAATAGATTTTTTAAAGTAATGTAGTTTTAGATCGTAAATGATCATTAAAACGAAGTTGAATGATAAAAGTCTTGATTTTTTACCAAAAATACATAAATCACATGGGATTTTCAGATCGAAGTTTGTGGTAATAGTTTCATCAATCATGCCGTTAGATCTGATCACTTCACTGACCCATAAAAACAATTCGATCGACACTTAGTTGTGCAAGCATTTGGTGGTAATAACTTTCGCAAATCTTCTTCGCTTGAAATTTCAAGTTTTTTGTAATCATCATTCTTAAATTCGATAGGGTGCTTTAGATTTTAAACCATATTTTACATTAAATGCAAAGTAAAATCAAAAATTTAAAAAAGTAGTTTAGATCACAAAATATTTGATTTTTCATCTAAAAATCACTTAAAAATAATCGCCGACAAATGGATAACAATTTAGAATTCATTTAATATACATTAAAATGCATTCACTTTAATGAAACCTGATTCAAAAACTCTGATTAGCTACAGACACCCACAAGAACGTGTCCGTAGGTACAACACTTATGGTGTCCGAAGGTACAACATCAGGCGTTTTTGCATTTAAAGTTCTATAAAAAGTAAAAGAATTGAGATCTGACAATTTCTAATATCAAAAATAAAAAGTCAAATTCTCGGGGATTCACCCCTTATATCACACTTTATCGTATTATAATTTAAGGGGAAGAAAAATATTAATGTAGTGATGCACTAAAAAAAACTTTGACCACCTAAAAACAGTAAATTTATTATATTAAGTTTAAATATTATTTTAAAAAGCTGATTTCACGTTAGCAACTAGATAGCATCTGTTTTCATTCAAATTCAACCACAAATTCAAATTTCCATTTTTTCCCGAATTTTCAAATGCGGTGGCTGAAGGTACAACCGTCCTTAGGTACAGCTCTCTCCCCTATAATTCTTATTTTGAATTTCTTATGACACTTGCTTGAGAAGTTGATTGCGTATTGAGTTGGAATTTTTGATTTAAAATATATTTCTATTACACTGATTTTTAATCAGTAATTAGTCAGGAATGCAAAAATTATTCCAAGTTTAATTTCTTCATAAAATAAATGGACGTAGAATTATATTAGTATTTTGAATTTAAAATATATCTATTTCAAATTAAAAACCGCAGAACCCACGTAATAGTTTATAGGTAATTTTTACGTGGCCTCACTTTCATATTTCTGTTGTCATAACGATAACACTATTAAGCCCCTATTTATTCACGAAATACATTTTTCATTTGTTTCATTTATTTTTTCTTTAAACTATTTCTTTCAGGTCACATACACCCTTTAAATCAATATATTATAAAGGTATAGGTTCAACTGCTGTAGGTTTCTAACATTGACCACTCTATCGACTATCGAGTATCGACCCAGGAACCCACCATAGATTTTTCACAGCTCGACCA
The DNA here is from genome assembly GCA_024610705.1 of Tetragnatha versicolor. Lineage (NCBI taxonomy): Eukaryota > Metazoa > Arthropoda > Arachnida > Araneae > Tetragnathidae > Tetragnatha > Tetragnatha versicolor. The sequence goes on along the minus strand of JANDEH010000011.1, from coordinate 20,142,955 downwards.
AATTATTAATTCTCATATATAGATTATTCTTCAATTTTTATTCTCTTAGTCTCTAACATAGACTAAACAAAGGGTTGGATATTACAGCGAAATACTCTTCCATAATGTATAAAAAATGTAATCCAAGCTTGAATAATAATGACTACTGCTCAAATGATCAAATTTTTTCAAATTAACTGTTTGTAGGCTTTGGTATATTTCGTCCCACCAATGTTCAAAAGGGGGTAGTTCGGAACTCGGATCGTGCTTGGGAAAATATTTTTATTCTTATGATGAGGGTGCAACATATCCCCTTTTAGGTCCTACTCAAACTAACATTCGTCCATTTCGTTAAATGAGGATGAGAGTTAGGAAGAATTTGGATAAAATATCCAAACAAACGTCGGTGTTAAATTTACATGCGAAGGTCACATCGCCAAATACACATCTATACTCAACAGCAACGTTTCCTGAACTCAGTACATCACTACGCGGAAGGAGAGTGAGTAAACACAAAGCCTGTTGGGTTGATAGGAGGAGTTTAGGTACGCAAATCGTGATAAAAAGACACTATAAATACATGGGTTTAACGGAATAATCGTATTTTAAAATTGACGTTCTTCGTTCACTCGAAATTCAGACACCGCGATGGGAACTGCTTTGTTTGTTAGTGACGTTGCTGTCTATAGTAAAACCAATAGCAATACACTAAAAAAAACTCCGCTGGCGTCCATTCCATTATTGTAAGATACTGGTCGTGATAGATGATCTGCTTAGCACACTAAGCAAAGAAACAGGAGGATAATAAAAGAAAGAGAGATAATAGATAGCTTTGAAAAGGCGGTAGAAACTACGTGGAAGATCCCTGGTTGTCGTTCTTGTTATGCTTTCAAAAACAAACGGACAACATATATACAAATAAACAAGCTGTGAAAGACACGGTACCATGGAAACCTCATTCACCACTCCCATTTCACCCACTTCATTTGCGGGTGGGAGTGAGAAGATACAAAGAAATACTCCTCCAGTCTCCAGTGTTGTTATCAGGATGTTTGTTTGCCGAGTGCGGGGGTGTGTTGACAAACAACCCACTAGGGGGCATCCACCCTTTTCCGGCACTTCCGGTGGGGAGAAACGCTCTGGTGAAGACAAACTAGCTCCAGTCCAGCACGCCCTCGAAAATGACATGTGGAAAGGTAGGGTATATGTCTTGTCTTGGGAAAAATTTCTAGAGCAGTAGTTAGTTATGTATAGCATTTTTATAAATGTTAAAGCGTATAAACATTTTACGAATCTTGGTTAAATTGCTGATCGAGGCACCATGATTTTGGAAAGATTTATCGCAATAAAATAAGGTATTTTCCCGTTCTCCCTGGATCCGCTCTTGAGTATCGGATTCATAGTGTGTTACTATGATTGAAACTGATGCTTTTAAATAGCAATAAAATGAATTCAAATTTTATCTGTAATTGACGCTCAACATAGGATGAACGATAGTAAAGATAGCTTTTTATAGATTATTTACGTTTTTTGAACCTATCTTTAAATGGAGAATTAAAAGAAAATAAATTTCTTTCTAATTTTCTATCTAAGAAAAGAAATTTTATAAATTTTAAAAGGATGCATTCATTTTTCTCTTTGAAATGTTTACTCCTTTTCATTCATCTTGAGCAGAAAAAAAATCGTCATGAAAATTTCGGTTTAGTCCTGTTTCGTCTCCTTGTCAAAAATTGTTCTGTTTCATCCCTTTAGGGTTAAAAGCATTTTTGGTTATTCCTGTTTGATCCCCTGGGTGTTTAGTTTACCATAATTGGCATAAAACCGCTAAAAAGGTGAAATATTGCTAGTTAAGCTTCAGTTTTTTCTTGGATATCCTACTAAAATTATCATCCTTCAGTTTTTCTTTTTAAAGTGTTTACTGATTAATGAATGAATTTAAATGCAAAACTGGGTTATTCCTAAATACATAGTGAATGGATTTTTCAATAATCGTAACATTGATCATAGACTTTGAACCACTTTCTAAACCGTGGAGTGAGTTTCAAAAGTGCACACTATTAATCTTTTAGTCAAAGAATGGAGTTCCCTTAATGGTATTTAGAAAAATGACGATCGGGGAAGGAATTTTCAATGATCGTAACAGTGATCATTGAAACTGTTTGATCATTGAAAATTCCTTCCCCGATCATTATTTTTTCAAATATCATTAAGGGAACTCTATTGTTTGACTAAGAGATTAATATTGTACGTTTTAAAACTCATCCCACGGTTTAGCAAGTGGTCCAATTTCTATCACATTGAGGATTTAAGTAATACGAATAATACTGTACCTCATGCAATAATGTTTTTCATATTATTATGTTTTGTTTCGTCACACGGGCCTTCTAAAAACGGCCTTTTGAAACGCCCTTGCACTACATTAGGTCCTAGATCTTTAACGGTAAGGCTGCGCCCCACCATCCCTATTCGAAAAATGCTTGTCTAGGGCCCCTCTACCTACCCCCCAAATTATTGATGATTATTTCTGTATCACCCTGTATTATCATTATCTGATACAATGAAATTGTTGCAATTATCTTTAATATTATGCTGTCCGCGACCACTGGTCAGTTGGAAAATACATATTAGGGCAAATGAATGCAGGGAAGGACAAACGAGACTTTTTAAATATTAAGTTTGATATTTAAAAATGGACGGATATCGGCCTAATGCGGCTTTCTGGGAGCGGAACATTTTTTTGAAGCCAAACTGTATTTATTGCGCCAAATTTGAAGGAAGAGACGAAACAGCACTAAGAAACAATCGTAAATTATCGAGGGGATGAAACAGGAGAATATTTGACAAGGAGACGAAACAGGAAGAGATGAAACAGGACATCACCAAAATTTCTTTCGAGAGACAATGGTTTACCTACTTCTGTTTCAACACAAAAAAAATAATGGTTAACCCACTCATGTTTCAGAAAACACTTTTTCACAGTATTCTTCCTTATTTAAGAAATTTCTCTAACCTTTTAAAACAGATCACTTATTAGGGTCCAAATTGAAATATACATGGGAATAAGTAGAAAACCATTAAAGGTAGAGAAAAAACAAACAAAATAGTATCGTTATAAAAGCAATGTGGAGAATTGTTTAAATTTCAGTAAACATAGTAGTTTAATTTCACATGAAATAATAACTTTAAAAACAAACATATGTTACGAGGATTATTGGATCCTCTTCGTCAGTGTAAAGACGAAAGGATGACAATCCGTAAATATATTGTACACAACTTGAACCACAAGGAAAAAAGGGGTATTGAAAAAGTATTGGGGGTAGGGGGAATCTAAAGGATCCAAGTATCCTCGAAACATATGTAAAGTTATTATTTCATGTGCAAAATAAACCACATTGTTTCCGTACATTTAAGCAAAATAATCTTTTGTAATCATAAGTAACTTCATTCACAAGAACTTCTATATTTAAATGCAATTTTTTCACACATCAAAATGAGGAAATCCCTTACAGTTTCAAAACCCTCCTCCAGATTAACGTCTCGGTGTCTTTCCTAACCATCAGTCTGCTGATTGGCCAGAATTATCTGACCCTCAACTCCGCACATTAAACCTTCTTCCAATGTACGCTACGATGACCCAACCAGGGCATTTCTTCACTCCCCAAAATCATCACACCTGAGTCAACGCGGAAAATCTAAAGTTGACAAAAGCTGAAAACCCCTCATTTGTGATGATAAATCATCCGACTTATTTCAATCAAGCACCGCCGCAACCACAACGCCACAGAAGAGATGATATCTTCTACATAAACCCGCCAAAAACTGACGATCATCCAATTTTGGCCCTATAACTCATCCGTAACAGGGTGCTAACTTCCACTCTATTTACTTAATGACGAGATTATACGTTGGGGTGTGATGAAAACAGAGCGAAAAAGGCTACGAAAAGACATAAATCTTGACTCTTTAAGTTGAGTTTTTTGTGGAGAGATTAAGAAAGGGAGACAGAGAGGACAAACAGAAGTCAAAATTAATCGTTGAGGCTGCTGCGAGGGGTTAGTTATTTCGTTAAGTCGGAAGCTAGATCTCAATTTGTCGTGTGAAGTAAGTCCCACAATCGCAAAGTAAAATCTGAAGCCCGAGGGAGAGGACTGGCTGGGTTGAGCAAATGGTGACTTAATGGTGAAGAATAAGGTGGTAAAATGACATCTGCTGTAGATACGACGTTGATATGTTTATTTGAGTGGTGAATTTTATTATTGATCCCTGTCGGAATCAACACAGTAGTAGTTGCCGGAGAAGTTTGATTTCAAATTTAAATTTTTTTTATTTTCCTTATTAACGTTCCTATCATCCCTCCAACTTGGAAAATAAAAAAATGTATTTGACCCTTTTTTTAATCCTTCAAGTCCAAGACAATGCCTCGGATCAAGAAATGAGCTATTAGAATAAAATTGGTATAAGCACACTAAACGTAGTTTTGAGTAATTGAAGGTTTTCTCTAACAACGCCTGTGTTGTTGCAAGGGAGAAGTTTTTTTATATTAGCTGCCTAAAAATTTTTTAGGCAGCTCTCATAGACCCCTTATTGAGCTTTTGACTTGGATGACTATTATACTACTGTTAAACCTATATCTTAGGCGTGGTTCCAAAATGACAGGTTCTCAAAATGAGTTAAAACTAAAACCCTACTTTTACACGTCAAATTTAAAATTTTTTAGGGGGAGGGCTATATCTAAGATAGGATCTTAAAAGAAATCAAAATTTATCCATTTTCTCAAATTTCGTATATTTGGACTTATATATACTTGTTTCAGCCTGATCAGTTCAAATAAATCCATCTTTTATTCCTCCTCACTTTTCAAAACCATAAAACCGAAATTTCTACAATATAATTACAAAAAATTCGAAATAAAATTTCTCTTTGGGAATCTATTTGATGAAGTAAATCCATCGTGTACTGTTTTCCCCTCATCTATTAAAATATGGCAGTAAAGTAGTTAATATTGTAGATATTAAATGTCTACCCATAACACACACATATGGGGTTCCAATCTATGCTCCCTTAAAAGGTTAACAGAAATGGATCTAGAGCAGGGCCGCCGAGAGCCAAGTCGGGCCCCGGGGACAAGGTTGGGAAGCGGGCCCCCAGTGACATACCTATACTTCTCATTTTGAGGTAGGGGGCAAAAATTTTCTGAAGTACCTCCACCCATGCATTCATAGGCTTAATGTAATGTTTAGAATATTTCTAGACAAGATCTGAATTTCACTCAACCTTAAAATATCGTTTTCTTTTGATAATACGATGAGTAACCAGCAATAAAGGGGGTCTTGGGGTCTCCCCAGAAAATTTTTGAGAATATGTCCCAGAAAAGTGGGAAATTACTCATTTTCGGACCTTTATGTGGAAAAATTAATTTCCAGAATATTCAAAAATATATCCCTCATAGAACTCAATATGAAAATCTTTGGGTCCCGGGCCCCCTACAGGCCCGGGCCTGGGGGAATCGTACCCCCTCGCCCCTCCCCTCTCGTCAGGCCTGATCTAGAGTCCCATTTTATGTAGTCCATTATTTTTAAGTCCCCTCTTCTTTAAAAAAGAACAATATACTTTTGAACACCTGTAAAAACAAAAAGTAATGCATACAGGTGGAGTTGACCATCTGCCAGAAACATGCATTTCGCCATGGGACAGTCTTGTGCTGGAAGGGTGATGTTAGAGGCCCCTTTAAAGGGCCCCATGACCGGACGTCACCCTAGCCTCTGATAAAATCTGCGCCTTATTGGACGGCAGATGGCAGTGACCAATGGGGTGGCCAGACTCGCAAAGTGTTTTATATATCAGGAAGATAATTAAGTTTAAATTTGTCATTGCGTTGTGATAGGGGTGGGTCCGGGAAGTTGATGCAGCCGTTCATCTTGAAATTTAATGACGTATTTAGTGGTAGACTCTGAGAGATTAATCTTTCGTGTGTTTTTTTGTGTGTTCTGTGATCGGAGATCAGATGGTCGTATGTTTGACCATATCATTATCATCTATGTTCATTAGTATTTTCTCACTATTAGTTCTTATTTCGTTCGTAGAGTTAAATTTAGAATTTATTTCGTAGGCTAGATGTTTAAAAACGCCATCTTTCAATCTTTCTCTGATATAAAAAGTGATCTTGCCTAGTCTAGTTTAATAAAAATTAATCTCAAGATTTCTCCTATTCGGAAGTTTATTGGCATCCGATAGAGTTTAAAAAGTTAATTAGAAATTTAGCAACAGTTTTTATCAAACAATTTTGAAGAAATTTAACTTTATTTTTCAAAAAGAATAAAAAATTTTATGAACCATAAAAAATGTTTGCAGCATATATAATTACGAAATACTTCGTAAAGATTTTTCCGTATGAAAATTAGTTGTGAGAGATCAATATCTTCTTTACATTTCTTCCTCATGTCGCTACTAAAAATTTGACTGTAAGAAATTTCTTATATTCATACAAGGCACAGGCTGCATGTTATATAATGTGCAAACCCACTTATCTCACGTCCTTCCTAGTCGCATTTTATACTCAACCAAAACGCTCAGGATACATACAAATACAAATACAAATACAAATTAAGTCGACCAACTACAGGCGTAAGCCCAGCAAGGTTGGTCCAGTCTTTTTAACTCAAACTACCGGAATCCCAGTATCTGTCAATTTTCCTCTTGAACTCGTTTACCCCTCTTGAATTTACAATTGTTTCAGGCAACGCATTCCATCTATCCACTACCCTATTAAAAAAATAATGCTTTCTACACTCCGTCTTAAATTTTACTTTATTCAATTTGAAATTGTGACCCCTTGTTCTATTACCCGTATTGAAATCTAGTCCCTCTGTGTCCCCTTGCTTTACCATTTTAAAAAGTTGAATCAAATCCCCTCTAATCCTTCTTTTCTCTAGAGTGAACATATTTAGCTTCTTTAATCTTCCCTCATAACTTAAACTGGATATACCCTTGACCATTTTAGTAGCCCTATGCTGAACCCTTTCAATTGAATCAATATCTTTTTTTAAGTATGGAGACCAAAACTGAACAGCATACTCAAGATGAGGTCTCACCAAGCCTCTGTATAGTGGCAAAATAATATCCTCGGACCTTGAAGAAACAGTTTTTTTAATGTATCCCAATATCCTATTAGCCTTTTTACTAGCAGATGAACACTGTTGAACCCATTTAAAGTCCGAATTTACAATCACCCCTAAATCTTTGATCATATTACCTTCTTTAACTTTGTCTCCTTGCAGAGAAAATTCTGCCCTACCATTATGGAGGATTTACACCACTGCTGTAAAAGAGACATCAGCGATATTTTCGACATATTTTAGTACCCGCTACTCACAAAAGATGGCACTCGTCAATTGGTTTATTGGAATAACAATTCCCGTTTCTTCCGAAAATATCGCTGATGTCTCTTTTACAGCAGTGGTGTAAATCCTCCGACCCATATGAAGTACCTGACATTTACTTATGTTAAAGGACAAACCCCATTTTTCAGCCCATTGCGATATAATATCAAGATCCCTTTGTAAATTTTGTACCTGCTCCTGAGTATCTACCCTACCCCAAATTTTTACACACAACACACATAACAAACATAACAAACGAGACTAACTCATAAATTATAAACACCTATTAAGGTAGAGAACCTTATCACGATATCTTGCTTTAGGGGCACTAATAATATATGGATGCACAAGAGCAGCCTCTACAATCCTCAGTATGGAAGACATGGGGATTATTATGTGGGTCATTCACACTAGAAATAAAAACTAAATATACTGCAAAAGGTTTTCTTGTAAGTGATAGATTCGTTAAATGTTTGTTAAATATATTAAAATAAGGAATTAAGAATAAGGAATAATAAAATCGGAAATAAGGAAATTAAGGTGATGTGCCACTTCGTTTGTTGAAGTGGTGAGACTCATATAGGCTTTGTCCTGGAGCAAAATATCGTACAAATGTCCAGGGAAACCAGCAACAACTTTAATATGTCGTGAGTCATTCGTTCTATAAATTTATACTCCGTGTAAATAGAATAGGCGGCTCGTCACCGTGGCAACGCAATAGAAATGCAATGGGAAATGACTAGTAGTGAGCCGCCGATTCAAATTACACAGACTATAGCGATCGAAAGTACTTTTTTCAAATTGAAAACTGTTGACCCAAGCCGACGTGCTGGCCGAGTGGTTAGCGTATCTGACTGCGAAGCCGTACGTCCGGGGTTCGAATCCCCGGGGCATGGATGTTAATTTCTGTCCTAGTGTGATGAATGAATGTGGCCCCCCTGTAAAAAGGGGTTGTGCAAGGGAATGGGTGTGTGGCGCGGGCAACAGTACCTCACCTCCGTGGCTTCGGTCCACAGGTGCTCGCTGGGTAACGCTAAGTAGGTACTTCTTAGGGCATATCAGCGGTAAATGGATAATGTCCAGTTGTACCCGCCCATTAGAAAAAAAAACTGTTGACCCAAAATCAAACAATATTTTTATAGTTATTTAATTTATTCTTAATACAAGTGTAGTAAATAAACTATCTGAATTGTGTTAAATTCAAAACAAGACACCCCACACCACACCCAGGAGTCGAGTATGGATGTTTTTTTATGGATGCTTTATGCAGACTGCTTACAGACTCAGAACCATTACCTCATAATTTAATCAACACTTGAGGTGCTTGCTATCGAAACCAGCTCATTCCATATTTTTCTGAAATTCACTTTTTTGCGTATTTTGAAAGTTTAGAGGGCCCTTCATAACCTGACGAAAGGATATAGCTCAAATCCAGCTCATTCCAACCCAAAATTAGATTAAAAGGTGAAAACTGATCTCAACTGTGAAATTTCAGATCATTTGAAAAAGTTAAGTGGATGTCATTTATTTAAAACTCGTAAAGACACAAGTATTAACTGGCAAACTGGAAAAAACCAATTTCACACAACTTAATTAAACAAAAAAGAAATGAAAAAAAAAGCATGAAAAATCGTGTTTTTGCATCAAAATCAGCTCATTCCAATTAGTGTATTTACGCCCAAGATAATGCACCTGGAATGAAAATGAAAAACTAATCAAATTCTAGGCGGTTATACCTACAATTAAAAATTTTAAAAACAAATTTAGCTTTAGAACTGTGGACGTGAGAAGTTTTTTTGTCTCTCCTGTAAAATTTCCAAAAATGGAATGAGCTGGTTTTGATAGCAAACGCCTCACTCAATCCATCGCGATACTGAGCGGAAATCCTTGGCAAAGAATCCCAAGAAACAAGACCTTGCTAACGGGACTTCCAGGGAATCCCGAAAGCAAATGGTACGGGCAGGGGGGTGTTTACGAAAAGGGGACTGAGCTTTTGTTTTTTTGCTTAGGGTGTTAGTCGGCCATGTTTTAGCTCCATGTTTTGTCTGTGCTGAACAACATTGTTTTTTGTAGATTTTTATTTTGTGGGGTTCTTTTATTGGGTGCTTTTAATTTTTTTAATTTTAATTATTGTGTGGATAGGAAAATTTGTTATTATTTAAGGTTTGAGATGAGAATAACTGAAAAGGATGGAATTATAAAAACGATTGTATTTTAAATAGAATAAAGCTATAATAAATGGTATTCAATTTTGGTAGTAATTCTTATCTTCAATTAACAATAAATAGATAAGGTTAAAATTTTTATTTAAAAAAAAACTTATCACAAAAAATTATGGTTTTTAAATTTGACTTCGATAAAGTTTTTATTAAACTCAATACTTAAGAAATCAAGGTTAAAAAATTCTTAAAGTTAGCATTAAAATACTTGTTTCTTAAGAATTAAAATTCAGCTACTACATAGCTACGGCTCACTGGATTAATTAGTAAATGATCCAGTCTTTTCCCCAGACAAATTTTGAATTTTAATATGCTAAAAAGTGTTCTTTAGCTTAACTTTGGGTGGTTTTCAGGGAGCTTCGCGGGCCACAAAAAATGACCTGGCGGGCCGTCAGTTGGAAACCCCTGGATTAGACCATGACCCTCTATCACCTCAATTCGAAGAAAAATCCGCAATCAGTTATCTTAACATCGTTAACTAGCTTTTTTTACTATTAGAATGTGATTTAGTTGACCTATTCACCAAACTGGACCTGCCAATCACTCGATCACTTTCTAACGACTCGCTCCCTGCGCCTATTGATAGCTTTTAATTGCATGTCTGTCACAGGGACCTGTCCCCTTATGTGACATGATTCACTCCATCATTAATCCGGAGTATGACAGTCAATTTTTACCAAATGAAAAATGAGAACACTTTGGGTCAAAAATATTACAAAAAGATTTTTAGAAAAATCATAGAGATTTTCAATATATTCGTTTTCTAAAGAGAAAATGTTAAGTATATAATGTTAGCCCCCAAACTGGTGTTTAAAAGTTAATACGACCTTTGGAGTAGAAAAATTTGGAGACCCTTGCTCTACCCGAAATACGCGGGCATTATTAATAATGCCAGGATTTTTCACATTGCCCGTTACATAAAAATTAAAAAACTTGATAAATTTTGATATTCTAGAAACATTAGATCCCATCAATATGTTGATAAAAGTGTATTTTTCCTACTATACAATGAATGATTTTTATTTACTTAATTTAATTATCTTACTATAAATATGCTTCATTTTAAATATTTTTTTGACATTTTGAATTTATGTAAATATTAAAAATTCAAAGTTAAACTTTTCTTTCATAATAAAACCGTTGATGTGCTGAGACCAAGAAGTTTTTAGACGTTCTAGGATCTGGTCGAAAGAATATTCTTCAGACGTCTGGACACAAAATTTTTTTTCGTTTCTTGTCTTTCTGAGGTAATAGAAAAATCCGAAAACGGTGCATCCAATTTCTAATTCAATATATTCAAAGTAATTTACCATCTGTCCCGTCGGTTTCCACCACTAAGTAGAGGGGACACGTTCTTCTAATGAGAAAATGCAGACCTTGAAAATATACTTTTTCAAATGAGTCAGTATACCTTGAATTTAGTCAAACTAAGGTGTAAAAATAGCTTTGTTAGTATAAAAGACTTAACTTCCGATAAATTGGATCCTGTTAGTGTGTTGGTCGTCATGCATTTTTTAAAGATTTTTTTTCTTCCCGTAGTGTTAAGGCTAGAGAAAGACTTTTCTTTTAAATTTCATTTCAAGTTCCTGCTATTTGTTTAATTGCTATTAGTTAATTGCTATTTACTAGTTTGCACCATGTTATTTTTTTGCTTGTGAAATTAAATTTTACTCGAATTCGAGTTTTTGAGTACAATTTTAAGGGAACACTTAAAATTTTATGGAAACTGGGAAGTTATTTAAAAGTGTACTAATCTCAGGATATTAAGATTTGAGATTTTTTAAGGTTGATTGTGGTAGATATGAATATGAAAATATAGTACAATTTTTAAATTAAGTTTTTAATTTACCAAGCTTTTTAAGTAACGAACTTTATTTTGTCTTATAGAAAAAAGATTTAAATTAATTTGCCTTAGAAAATATAATCAGCATAAAGTTGCACGAACTCCTAATGTTAACAAAAGTATATTTAACACATGCATATTTTTATCAGAAAAATGTTTTTAATAATTACAAGAAACATTGGAGTAGAATTACCGCCTTGTATTCACTGTGTCCATGTTTTTATTTATTTATTTTATTTTTTGATAAAACATAGTGTACTTACATGTGTACACCAATTAGTTATAATGTCGTAAGATATTTTTCGTGTCAGCCAACGTTATAGAAGCTATTTTCAACTTCGATTCTTTCCGACTTCGTATTAATTAAACGCCGAAAAATGACCTCCACCAAGATTTCGTACATAAAACGCTCGGAAACATTTCTCATTTAATTTTACAAGTCTTAAAAATATCTTACATCAAAAATCCTTCAGTCCTTAAAATCGGAACGATTCCAAATAACACACTCTGCGGGTGACTTTATAGCCAGTCTCCCCAGTCTGTTCCAAGAAAAAGGTAACCTCAGCAGGTGGCAGGTATACGACAGTCGCAAAACAAGCTACCGTTCGGAATAAATTCTAACCAAGGGGAGGTTTACAAGCTATTTACTACCGCCGTTTTTTTTCTCTATCAGCGTTTTTTCTTAACCAGCACCTGAAAGTGTCGCTAAAACAGGTTTCGTGGCAGTAATGAGCACTTCCTAGTTGGGTAATGAAGGAAATGAGGGGTCCGTTTAATGTTTGGGGATTTGTTGGATTTCCGGTAAAAAAGAAATCGTGATATTCAGATGATGAATCGGAATCGTTTCTTAATAAGGGATCAGTCTATTGGAAATCCATCGTAAATTCGTTAATAGGACCACACTTGCTCTTACCCGTGAATAGAGTAGGTCAGAACGAACCAACAAATATTAACTTTAAAGTTTTATAAATGTTTTAAAGAAATATTATTAGAATAACAGAATGTTTAAAAGATATTAAATATATTATTTAAGTATAACAAATTCCTATACCTACAGAGAATGTTTTAAAGTTATTGAATATATTATTTAAGCATAAAAAATTCAAATACCTACTGAGAATGTTTTAAAGTTGTGCATGCAAGAGCTAAAAAAATATAAATATAAAATTGATTTAAGCGTATATATCTGAAGAATTCCCGCCTTTGTAAATAGACGATTGAACTTGCTAATTTGCCATTTACCCAGAAAATGAAATTTCAAGCTGGTTTTTATATTTTACAGTAAAACAGGTACATATATAAGGAAAGGGGGGCTTCTCACGACTATTTAGTGTTTTCTCTTTGAAAATTCCGAAAAGATTGCAAGAAACGAGTTCCTTTTTGAGTGTCACACAAAGAGGATCCAAAATTTCTAAAAATGAGTCAAACTACTAAAATTCAGGAGGGTGACACTCAGACCCCCTCTTTGCTTAGTTCAAAGTACCCACAAAGGAGAAACTCACTCGGGAAAGGAGGCCTTGAAAATAAATTTGGGGCCAAACCTCCTACCTAAACAAAAGTTTTAATAAAATTATTAGTAATAGTTATACTTTGTTTAATGAGAAACAAAGTAATAATGAAACACTGTATGTTATTTTAAACGACAAACGCACATAAAAAGGAAACTAGCTTTATAGGAACATAATACATTGTTTGATATCCCTAAAAAGGTAATAAATCCATTTGACATGAACCACGTTCACGATTTACTTTTAGGCGTATAACATTCACCCAGAATGCGGTAAATATTATCTGTTTAGTTACCTGAAGGTTACAAGGTTACATCGTTTGTCCTTGGTGCAGATCTGTCTTTCTGACACTCCCCCTGGAGTTTTCACCCGCATGTTAGAGCACTGAATGCGGGCTCTCCAAAAAGTGAAAGCCATCAACACACCTCTAAGACATACTGAGGCAGACATGCTGAAAACGTTGAGTGAATTTTTCAAAACGGAACGCCTTTTTTTTGGAAATAGGGGTGGGGCCAGCTTTAAATTTTGCTGCTTTACAGAACTGAATAGGAAACAGAGTTAGAGGTGGTAAGGTAGGACTTGAGGATATTTCAAAACTAAATTAAGTTCCCTAAGATATTTCACATTTTCACGTCTGGGAGGGTAAAAGAATGCTGTAATGTAAAGTGCAGCTGTCAAATCGATTTTATCATACTATTTTACAATCAAATCCGTTAATTTTATTGTTCATAAAAATGACTAATATACTTACTATATAGATAGTAACAAATTCATCATATAATAGGATTTATAATTATTTTTATTGAAGTCCTTGCATTTATTTATTGACTTTAAAATTTCTTATTTCCTTTAAAATATAGCTTCGTAACTAATATATGGAATTATGTTCAAAACTTACAAGCATAATAGTTAATAATTAGGAGATCTATATTTTAAATTTCAATCTACAGATATTATAACTTTGACCCAAAAAATGAGAAACTACAGGGATTTACAGAAAATACTTTTAAAAATAAAATAAGAGTTAGTTTAACAATTTTATTTCTTTTAAACTTGATATTACGTCTCCTGAAATCCCCGCTGAAAGTACAGTCTTCTTGTGTAAACTTTTTATAGTACCCAAAAAACGAGAAATTACGGGGATTTATAGAAAATACTCAAAAATAGTTTTTAAACTAACTCGTAATTTATCTTTAAAACTTGATATTACGTCTCCTGAATTATTATTTGATATTACCGCTGAAAGTACAGTCTTCTGGTAGTCTTCAAAAGTTTGTTATGTGTTATACAATAAAACTAACTAGCTGTACAAGTTTTTTAGAGGACTTATTCAAAAAGACATTACATAAAATCTCCTTCAAAAACATTACATAAAAATCCAACTCACAAAACAAACAACTTCCTTAAAGTGGACCACTCTTTTCCCATACAGTTTTTTCTGCTTCTTCCGTCAACAAAACGACCCATCCGAATGTTCGACCACTCTCTCCCTCCACCCCTCCAGACACTCGTTCCTTTTTGTAATCCTCAAATTCATTAAGTACAACTGTCTTCTTCGGGGTCAAACTGTCCTAGTCATTTGTCGAACGCCAATCTCGTAACGTGAAGTCCTAATTGCCCTCGATTTGGCATGGGACTTGTCTTTTTTTCAACAGGGTGGCTTACATCAATTAGACAATGTCGTCGGAGTTGTTACAAGGGGTTGTTCCGCGACTTGGCGGGACCGTTGTGGACTCTTGATTGTTTTAAGAGGAGCTTTAAGCGGAAACACTGCGAAACCGTTTTAATGAGTCAGATCTGATCTATCTGATGTGGGAAGAGATTAGAGGTCTGATATCGTGTGAGAAGTATTGAAGAGCTTTTTGTTGGAAAGGATTAGAAAACAATAATTGAGGTGTACTTGAGATTAAGTTGAAATTAGAGGACTGTTCAACTTGGATTTATACCTTTGTTCAAGAAGTAAACCAATAGAAGTATCAATTCAAAAGTAAAGGATCAGTATAGTTAGTCATGGAGGGACTCATTGCTATTTCTTCAAGAGATTTAGTTGATGTTGAAATTAGTGGACTGTTAATCTCTAATGTAATTTAGCATTAAATCCATGATCATATAGGAGTATAGTATCAGCTTAGTTTAGAAAAAATACAGTAGTTACATCTGAATGTATATTTTATTCATCAAGGGTTTTAGTTGATTCGTTAGTATCCCCAGCTGGTAAAGATGGTTGGGTGACCTTATCCTTTTAAATATGAGGAAACTAAACGGCTAAATGGGTTAAAAATGGGAAATTAAATGGGGAATTGGTCAAAAAATACTTAATTTATAAACTTGATCCTTTCGCTCCTGGGATAATTACTGATGGCTTATTTTTCATTTAACCCTTGATTTAGATATAAAATTTAAGGAATTTTATGGCCTATAGCTTGTAATAAATTTTCATAGGCTATCAAGTTTTAATAAGAAACTATTCCAATAAATATTTACATTAAGAGAAAAAAATTTCAGGGGGGATTTTATAATTATTCTACAGTAGAAGATCCATTGTGATTTTATTAATTTCAAACTTCTTTTTAAAAGATATCAATCCAATTCTATTAATTTTAATCTTTTAAAAGATACCATTTAAGTTTATTTAGAAAGAATATTTTATAACAAGAAAAAATGCATAAAATGACCTTCAGACTTAATGGGAAAAGCTTTTATTTAGGAACTATGTACAGTTTAAAATGTGCTTCATCTTTTAGGAAGAGCAATAGGATAAATATAAATTATTTACTCACAAAGGGATCAGGATCACGTGATCCCGGTCCTCTCTCTCATTGAGAGCCTCCATTTTCTTTTCCAGAAAAGCAAAGAGATGGCGCTGTTTCTGAATTATGAAATTCATATTTCGTTCGGGTTCTATTCTTATAAAGGTCAGGTTTTCGATCGGTCTTATAAATTTTACTATACTTTTGTATCAGAAATCAAAAGCAACAGCGTTTAAAAATAAATATACTTTAAGAAGGAAATAGTTAATACGTCGTAAAGTTATAAAAATGATTTTCATAATTGGTCAATAGAACTTGTATCATACATTTTCATCATAACTTTAAAAAAAGTTAAGTTAAAGGAAACAACAAATTAATAACAATTCTTCTCTTTTAAGAGATGATTTTCCCTTTGAAATAAAACAAGAATCTTTCTTACACATTCACTATGGAGATAAATGTATGAAACTTATCTTTAATTGTCACCCACATGATTGTTTAACATTTGGGAAAAATTTATTTCAATTTTGATTGAACAGGAATGAAGTTTCAGAAAAATCATATAACGTCTTAATATGTAATCATAAAAATATTGGAAGAATTCAGTTAAATCTTTTAAAAATTTCTTACGGAAGCTTAAGATAACGGTATTGGGTCTATGCTAAGAAAAAATATTGAAAATGTATATCAATCATATAAAATTTTTTGAATGGAATCATAATTTGGGCTTCTAGAAATGATCCTAATAATATATTCTATATAATACTTAATGGATATTTTAACAATATTTCAAAATGCCAACAGTATTGTTTTAAAATTTTAGTTGGATAACTTTTATTTCAAAGAATAATTTTAGATCATACATCCGAAAATAAAGTATAAATTTGTTTAAAATTTTAATCTCTTTACCAATACAATAATAATGGTAGAAAAACATAATATAAAACAATTATAATTTTTCAGAGTAGTCTGATCTTTAGAGAAAAGGTTTTTTTCGTACCTCAAAAAGATGAGAAAATTGAGTTATGCCATATTTCTTGTAAATTTATCCTAATTGCATAATCATCAGACAGATTAATTTTATTTATTTCATTCCATGAAGCTTTATCAGAATTTAATTGGAAATTTAAGAAAATTAAGTTAAGTCTTACTATCAAAAATCTTAGCCTATTTATGCTATTGATTTTATTCCTTTCCTTTCATATAACATCACTGTAATTTCATCAAACTTAATTTCAACGGAAAAGTTTCAACTTGCCTACAAAACTTCTCAGAAAAAATAATAAAACTTCCAAAACCATAAATAAATTCACATTCATATCAACAACGTATCACAAACACGCAAAATCAATCACATCCCTCCAGAACGGAGGAGCGAGCAATTCCTATACAGCCCCTCTGAGGGGTCCGCCATCTGTCACGATGTCAGGGAGGGAACCACCTCCCCTCTACTACACTTGACCCTTTTTTCCATCTGTTCGTTCGGGCCCAAAAGATTGGATTAAGAAGAACCCTCTTCTTGGAGTGTGTTTCTCTTTCTTTGTCATCGCCATTTCTAATGAAAGACACGGAAAAGATTATCTCTGCTCTCTCTTTCGACAATGCGGGCGATTCCATTTCAAGGTTTCCTTTGCTGCGGAAGGCTAATGAGAGGGGGGAGAAGGGCGTGTTGTGGACTTGACCTAGAACTCGCGGATTGTTTACTTTGTAAATAAGTTGGGGATTTTGTTGGGAGAAAGCTGTGGTGAGAGATGTTAAGAAAAAACCTTCGAGTGTTTGAGTCGTTTGGGATAGAAGTGTGAAGAAAAGTTAATGGTGGGTAATTAGAGCTTATTCGATGCACAAAAGGTGGAGAACGAGAAATGTAAAAGGTTATGAAAACATATATTGATAGGTAGAGTATAAAAATAGCGGACCAAGGACTAAATGGATGAATGCTTGTGAAATTGTAAATATAACAAAAGGTTTTAATACCCATATTTCAATCACTAACCGTAAAAAAGCAATGAATAAAAAATAACCATAGTGATGCATTAAATAAAATATGTCTAGTGATTCCTAGCTTAGAGGGTTTCTCGACAGCTAGTGGTCGTTACGGACATTTTCCTTCTGCTGTATTTCTTGCAACTGGATATTTTATTTAAGCTGGAGTTGCCTGGGGGTAAGGAATTTTAGAGTATCGTACTAAATATCTATCAAACTACATAGCTATCAAACTAATGAAGGAAAAGGGCATTATTCTTTTAATTTGTTCTTAAATTAAAATGACTATTAAAAAAACTTCTTTTCTGAACTTTTTCTATTCTGTATGAAAGTTTCTGTCACAATAATTTGAATTCCCCTTCACAAAATCAAGGATGTAGGAGAAATACCCCCTAGTCAACTCAAACACCAATACGAGCACCTAACAATACAAAAATCTCACTTTCATTTCACTTATGCAGAAACCCCAGCCCGATTCTAAAAGCACTCTGAAAAAAAAAAACTGCACCTCCCAAATCCTTGGCCTAAAAACTATTCGAAATCGACCGCAATCGAACCAACCCCTCATCGCAGAGGGGTCGAAAAAACCGTAAAAAACCCTCCCAAAACACTTTTTTGCCCCCGCCACCTCGAAAAGGATTACATACAGCAGGGCCTGTGCAACTCAACTCCATTGTCATCAGTCCATCGTTCCCTGAGGACTTCCTCGAGTAGAGCATTTCGCCCAATCACAATATTCGACGGAAGCCAGGATTCAATCCTTCCCCCAAAAAAACATTCGAGGGGTGATGATAATAATAATAACAATAAAATAATATAAACGAGAAAGAGAGGAGGGTCGGAGAAGAGAAAAAAATTCGAATTTTCGAATGAGTAAAAAATTGAAGAAAAAGTTCCACTTCCGCTTTTGGCGGCCATAATAAGTTAGTCTCGTTTCTCCGATTACGGACGAGGAATTGTTGTAAAGGGGAGATCGACGCCATTTTGTAGAAAGGGGGCGAAGGGGGGTCAGGAAATGATGAGGATTTTGATCCGAGGCTTTGAAATGGCAGAGGGAGTAGTAGAAATGTAGAGCACTGTATCCACGATGGTATTTGGTTCTTGGTTTTGTATTCTATGACCCAGAAGGAGATTATGAATGCGACTCTTCGTTTTGCATGCTGCTCTTCGTTCTTCTTCCTTTTATGAAATTAAAATAAACAGGGCCGTATCCAAGGAGGGTTAGGGGTTAAACCCGCTGGATAACTTTGAAAAATGAGATAATTTTGGCATCAACTTTTATATTTTTTTACTGGCATCAACGTGTTTATTTCCTTGAAAATTATGTGATTTACCATGAGTGGTCCACTTTGAATAACCTAAAAATCGTGAGGACCTAAAAATTTTAACCTAAATAATAACCTAATTGTTTAGATAACCTAATAATTTTAATAACCTAAATAAATAACAATAAAATAATAACCTAAAAATTTTAGGAGTGAATTTCCGGAATAAGACCCCCAAAACCTCCTTGAAGTTTTACAGTTCAATATACCATACTGTTTCTTTTTTTAAATTATGCCGCTTATAATGGGTGATGCTCTTTAGGAATAATCTAAACCTAAAGGGTCCCAAAATGAGCTAAAACACTTGAGGGGGAACTTACAAAAATTTTCTGTGGGAATATCCCCAGGTACCCAATTTTACTTGGAATTCAAATTGCAAACGCAAATTTAAAATTTCGTGGACCAAAATAAAAATCTTATATGTTAGTAGTCATCTAAAACTTCCCATAAAGAGTTACTTCAGAAATATTGAAGAATCAATTCTTCGAGCCTAAAGTTAGGTTACGGGATCTGAACACAGGGTGTTTCAAAATTTTGCACGGCTTTTATTCAGAACCAACGCCTCCTAGGGTCATGGAAGTAAGGTCTACCTCTAGGTAAGTGAGCCTGGGGACTGAAATGACTTACAGCGCCCCTAGCGGCGAAATTAAAAAGTAAATAAAATATTTAAAAACTAAAGGAGATAGAGCAAAAACTTCAGTAAAATATTGTTGCCAACGTCAAGAAGAACTCACTGAAAAAATTTGATCAAAATATCTTGAAAATTCGCGGAGATATTGGCATGTGAAAATAGCACTTTTTCAGGGGTCCAAAAGAAAAAGTTCGCATATTTGCAAATTTTTCAGTGTTATTTTGTAGTTTTGTGTTTTTTAGTTTAAATAACACAAAATTTTATCAAAAAATCAAAAAAATCAAATTTTTCTTTTTTGACCCCTGAAAAAGTGCTATTTTCACATGCTAATATCTCGGCGAATATTCAAGATATTTTCATGATTTTTTTTTCATTGAGTTCTTCATGACATGGCAACAATACTCTTCCTGAGGTTTTTGCTCTATATCTTTTAGATTTTAAATGAATTTTTTTAACTTTTTAATTTCGCCGCTAGGGGCACTGTAAGTCATTTTCAGTGCATTCTCCAGGCTAACTTACCTAGGGGTAGACCTTACTTCCATGACCCTAGCAGGCGTTGGTTCCGAATAAAAGCCGTGCAACGCAATTTTGAAACACCCTGTATAAATATTGCATTTTATTACTACTTTACCGAAGATGATTTTTCTTGCATATAAGTTTCTTTATCAAACAATAAAAACAAAAAAATTACAACAAATATACAGTATAAGCACTATTATATGTTGAAAAAAGTGAGTATCAACAGTTTATTGTTTCAGGAAGAAACTCTTCTCTCTGTAGAATCCGTTATTTACGTATTAAATATTGATATATACTTTTATAAAAGTTTGCAGCCTTAAGTTTGAAGCAAAGGATATTATTATAATGATCCATAAAAAATAAAGTTGAAGGCTGAAAAAATTTTGGAAGATTAAACGGACGTTAGACATTGTTGAGGCCTTTTTAACATTGAATGATGGGATAGGAACAGTTTTATTTGAATACAAGAGGGTGGTTATAAAATAACATACTTAGGGGAGAGCGGGGCTATTTCGCACATTGGGCACGTTCGGACACGGCATTTTCATTAGGAACAAGATCAGCATCTTTGCTGATGACTTAAAAATTTGGGGGAGGGTTGATACTCAGGAGCAGATACAAAATTTACAAAGGGATCTAGATATGATATCACAATGGGCTGAAAAATGGGGTATGTCCTTTAACATAAGTAAGTGTCAGGTACTTCATATAGGTCGGGGGAATGGTAGGGCAGAATTTTATCTGCAAGGGAACAAAGTTAAAGAAGGTAATATGATCAAGGATTTAG
The DNA here is from genome assembly GCA_024610705.1 of Tetragnatha versicolor. Lineage (NCBI taxonomy): Eukaryota > Metazoa > Arthropoda > Arachnida > Araneae > Tetragnathidae > Tetragnatha > Tetragnatha versicolor. Next base: position 20,122,032 of record JANDEH010000011.1, on the reverse strand, counting down.
GGGTGATAGTAAATGAAGACTTTAAATGGGTTCATCAGTGTTCATCTGCTAGTAAAAAGGCTAATAGGATATTGGGATACATTAAAAAAACTGTTTCTTCAAGGTCCGAAGATATTATTTTACCACTATACAGAGGCTTGGTGAGACCTCATCTAGAGTATGCTGTTCAGTTTTGGTCTCCATACTTAAAAAAAGATATTGATTCAATTGAAAGGGTTCAGCATAGGGCTACTAAAATGTACCAGTTTAAGTTATGAGGGAAGATTAAAGAAGCTAAATATGTTCACTCTAGAGAAAAGAAGGATTAGAGGGGATTTGATTCAACTTTTTAAAATGGTAAAGCAAGGGGACACAGAGGGACTAGATTTCAATACGGGTAATAGAACAAGGGGTCACAAATTCAAATTGAATAAAGGAAAATTTAAGACGGATTGTAGGAAGCATTATTTTTTTAATAGGGTAGTGGATAGATGGGCCTAACACCTTGCACCCCAGGGCCCCACGGTCAAGAAAACAAGGATGGGCATCGTAGGCCTTGGCCCACTAGGGCTGTTGCGCCAATGAGTTTAGTTTAGTTAGTGGATAGATGGAATGCGATGCCTGAAACAATTGTAAATTCAAGTGGGGTACACTGTAAAAAAAACTGTAGAAAAACAGAAATTTCAATAACAGTGACTTTATGTTTACAGAGATATTCTGTCATGTAACATTCCCACCGCACTTCTATTTATTTTATGTAAAATAACAGCTTTTACCTAGTTTTTTAGCTTATCTGTACTTAAACAGAAACTTACTGCATTGAAAACCAATACAGCTATTGGCAACGTTATACTGAATCTTCTTTGGTTCAGTGGTAGCGTGCGTGCTTAGCATGCGGTAGGTCGCAGGTTCTATTCCCGGATATCAATTAATTAAAATTAAAAAAACTCTACTAAAATAAGTGCATGCGCACAAGCAGAAAATTACTGAGAGGCAACAGAAAAATCTGTAGCCCACTTGACAGAAAGTTCCTTTTTACAGCATTTACCTGTAGGTTACAGCTTTTTTCTGTTTACAGGATTTTTCAACCTACAGATTTTTTCTGGCAACTTTTGCTGCCAGAAATTTTCTGTTTTTTTGCAGGATTATTTTTTACAGTGTAAACGAGTTCAAGAGGAAAATTGACAGATACTGGGATTCCGGAAGTGTGGGTTAAAAAGACTGGACCAACCTTGCTGGGCTTACGCCTGTAGTTGGTCGACTTAATTTGTATTTGTATTTGTATTTTCCATAGTAATTATTAATTTAAAAATCTGAAAACAATACCAGTAGATGGAAGCATGACTACCACCTCCTGCATGAATTTTCAAAGCCCTGAGCCATTTTGTTGTATACGAACTAGAAATTTGCTAGCGTTAGAAGCAGCAAAGTAAATTTTCTTGTCATTTTGTTGGCGTAAAATGTCAATCAAAAATAACACTCAAGTGGACATTCAGCATTTTATTCAGTAGAGGCACTACTAAAGTAAGTTTCTAGAAAGGTTTTATTTCCTGCTTTAATTATAAATATCTTGTTGGGACGTGGTAAGCTTGAACTGGTAGATGGGGCACATTCATACACCAAAAGATGGGGCAGATTCGGACAGTGCGAATGTGCCTCATCTTTCCCATTTTTGATTATGAAAGGGATTTATATGTTTATAAATGCAGTATATTTAATAACTTAAAGTTTAATTGTTTTTTATTGCAATTTTTTCAAAATTTGGTGATAATAGAAAATCACATCTTAAAGAAAGCTTCAGTTTTAAGGAATTTAGACCCAGATTTAAACATTGAAGAAATAAATGTCCCTGATAATTGTTTAATACCGATTGACTTGGACTTAGGTGATTTTATTCTGGTAGAATTTGTTACTAAAAACAAAAATTTGTTATGTTGGTTAAATAGAAAATTTGGAATTGAATGGTGCTTATTTAAAATTAATGATGAAAAACTTTAAAATTAATGACTAAACTTTTATTTTCCATGTAAGTAATGATTCAACATTCATGCAAAAAGATAATATCGTATATTAAAAGTTCCCCAACCGTCAGTTTCAGGTGTTAATAAGCGAGCTTTTGGTTCATTTTTCTTTTCGAGTAAAACCTGACAGTTAAAATATTGATTGAACTTTTCTAACTAATTATATTATGTGAAGTATGTCAATGTGCAATATAATCTTCATTACTACAATTGTTTTCCTCATCAAAAACTTAGATGTTCAATATTTTCTGAAGCTGTTTTCTTTTTGTAAAAAAATCTTCAATTTAGAGGGAAAATATGTAAAAGTGACAAATATTTCGTTTAATTATCCTTACTTTAAAGTTCAATAAACTTTTTTAGTTTGTAAAAATAATTATTGTATAATTTTTTGCATGTGTACGAATGTGCCCCACACGTGTGCGAAACTGCCCCACCCATGGGGCACATTCGCACGAAATTTCTAGTTTTTTAGATTGATGATATAGGTTAGAAATTCTAGATGAATGTGACCAATTATCGTTCTAAAATATCGGGAAAGGTCTTAACTTTCATTTGAATCCGAGTTTGTTTCAATATCTCCTCTAGATCCAGAGAAAAATACCGAAATGCACTTTTTGTGCGAATGTGCCCCACTCTCCCCTACTTTGAAATTATCTTCAGACGAAGCTACTGGTCGAAAAAATCTGAATTTTTAAAAGGGGTATATTGAAGAGATGGGAACTGTTTTGAAAAAAAAATTAGTAAATGAATTAATTTAATTTTTTACCTTGGATTTCGGACCGTTGCCAGAAGTCTAGAAGGTGAATGTTTATTAAAGCCATCATATCAGGCACTTAAGAAAAAATAAATTATAACTACCCCCTTTACTCAACAGAATTGCGTGATATTTTAAGGATAAATAACTTTTTTCCTTAAGTGTCTCTGATTTGATAGTTTTAATAAACATTAAAACATTTACCTCTTAGACTTTTGGTTACGGCCCGAACACTAAGGAAAAAATTAAGATAAAAAAATTAGTAAATTAATTAATTTAATTATTTGAAAAAAACTTCCATCCCTTCAAAATGCTTCCTTTAAAATTTCAGGCCTTTTCCTCGTTAGTTTCGTCTGTAAAGAATTTTAAAGTAGGTATGTTATTTTATAACCACCCTGTATATTCACTTCACTACAAATCCGTGGTTATGTGAAAAAGGAAAACTATTCAAAACAAAAAACTACCTCAAAACACTATTAATCCACTAAAATCTCCACTAATTTTGAGTTATTCTTTAAGAAAAAGCTTCGCATAAAATACTTTTAAACATGTTAGAGTGTGCGAAGATATAATCCTAATTTATTATTCACACGTGTCTTGGTTTATTAGAGGTTACGGAAGGCTTCGGGGTGATTGGCAAATTGACAACATACTTAACCGTCTCAAGGCTTCTTTAGAGTTTAACCGTAACAATTGAGAACGGATGATCGACACACCTGACTACGCTACGAGTGAGTTCTAAAAGTGCTCAACCAGTCTGTACAAGTTAACTAACATGTCTTACATTTTAATGAATCCTCAAAGTAGTTTATTTTTAAGAGTAGTTTTTAAATGAGTTATGGTTTTACATGGAGGGAGGTGTTAAACAACAAGTTGTCTCTTTTAGTTATTTCCAGATCCTATTAATTGACAGAGTTAAGTATTAATATGCAAGACTTGTTATACACCAGAAGTCCCATATGAACTTCTTACTAAGAAAAATCTTCCATATCTTACTAAACAGGTTATTTATCTTGAGTTCATGAACTTCAAGGAGCAAAATAGTTTGTCTAAAATCTTGTTTAAGACTTCAATGTGCATTTCAATAATTTCATTCATTATTTATTAAAATGTATTTGAACCCCATATCCGGGCCCATATTTAGGCTTTAGGATTTTTGCCGTTTTATTTGCTGAACTCTTTTTTGCATCTTCCCTGATTTTACCCTCAATTTTCCTCCAACTTAATACCGTTATCCAACAAAATATCCTTTTCGTTAGCAACAATAGCGCTTGGACACCATGAATTACCGTAAAAAATATTTAACTCTTAAAAACTGGAAGAATTCAATCTGATTTTTTCAGTTTTTTTTTAAAGTTTAGCACATTAAAGTTTTTTCGTTTTTGTAGCTGTGATTAGAGAGAAGGTTTCACTTTTAATTGTAGTCGAATAAAAATGTTTGAATGACCCACTTTTAAATGTTTATCATATTTTTAGTTAGGAACCATTTATATTTTTGGGAGAAAAGCTAAAATATTTAGGGGAACAATCCAAACAAATATTTTAGGAGACTGCGTCCCCCTCCAATCTCACCAATGAATTGATAAAGAAAAGAGAGATGGAGAGCAAGAAAGAGAGAGACCGACCCCAAAAAAGTACTTTTCAGGCGGGGCTTTAATCCAAATAACAGTTTAGACAAAACTGCATGAACCAGCATATTTTGGTATAATAAATATAAGAATTTACACGATCCCTTCAAGCTTACGGTCCTCTCTAAAGAACACCTAAATTTTCACCATCCGTCTTTATTTAGTCGTCCACTTTTTTTAACCACCTGTATGTGCCAAGATATTTGCCTAACGCTTCAAACTACAAAAATACCGTTTTACAGGCAGCATACTTCCACAAAAAGCCCTCCAAGTATGTTTTTCAGCCCCACACATCGCGTTGTTTACTAACATCTTGACCTCAGCCCGGTTTAAGTAGCACCCACAAAACAGATTGCCGATCAAAAAATCCCGGATCATAATAAAACTTACACGAGATCAGCCAAACTCATAAATGCCTAGATGAATGCAAAACATGATATATGGCCTCACGACTAAAAAACGTCAAACAATACCCGAGATGGAATCCCCCCAAAAAACTTAATATCCTACTAAGCCAAAATCTAGGAGCTTAGCCCTACCACCCCAAATCCAGCGAAGCATTGAAGAAAAACTTCTTCATCCGAGAATTATGCATTATGACCATTAGACCCAATGCCCAGCGTGTGGCAGATATGGATATCCCTCGCTGGCGTGGGGGTGCCCATTGTGGAGCTAAGGGACCGAGGACCCCCGCAATTACACCAGGGTGCCGCCGATGTTCTTTTCGACGTTCGGATCTGACCTCTCGACCCGTTCGTGGACGACAAAGGGACTTTTTTTCCTCCTTTTCTACCTTTGTGGGTCGTCGGACTTCCTTTCTTGCGACACAAAGCCCCCGCGGACCCAAGGGAGGGTGGGAGCCCTGTTTACGTTCTGGTCGTCGGCCCCAGGACCCCCGATAAACAAGGGGCCCCCGAATTTTAGCGCGCTCCGATTCCGGGAGATAAGTTCCGAGAGCGAAATCGGATTCTGATGGATTTTGCTGCTGTTGTTGTTGTTATTTGAAGGGAATGTTGGGTCATATTATTTATAATGGCCGAAGAAGGTTTTTTGAGGCTCGGCGATGCGAAGATTTTTGCGGTGAGTCGTCAGTAATTGCTTTTCTACGCTTAAGTGATGCCTGCTTTTGGTGTTCAATCATCGCGTTAGGCCACTGTGGTGTGAGAATGGGGAGACCGTATTGGGATGGTAAACAGTCGGAAGGTATAATGTCTGGATGCTAAGTCCGATGGTGGATATTCAAACGAAATGCAAATAAGGAAAAAACACACCGACTTCCACAAAAAAGGATTTTCAGTTTTCCTAAAGGGGTCTGCCATAGCTAAATAGACTAACAAGTACAGAGAAGCTCATAATTATGTTTGATAGATATCCTGACGATATGATTTATAACTCTTTGCCTATACAACTCATCTTCATTCAGAAATCTTCTAATGCTTCAAGCATATTTTCTCCCTATAGTGGTTACTTATTTTTCTCCACATCTAGAGCAAAGCTTGGAGATATTTTTGAGCACAAAATGTTAATTTGTTATTTTTTGGACTTAGTATTCCCTTTTTCAAACTGGCGATTCAAATAAAGTTGAGGAAAAAATCCGTAAAGTTTAGGTACGGTCTTGCACTTTATTCAAAATAAGATTGTATACTTGGATGTACTACAACGAGGCTGAAAAGCAAAGCCATCTTGGATTGCGTTTTTAAACATAGCGACTGAACAAAGGACCTGATTGTTTTAATTTTTGCCCCAAATGGTTAAAAAATGTCTTTTAAGAGATAAAACGTCAAAAAATTTGAAGTAAAAAAGCTAATTAAATTAAATCAATTCTAATTTAATTAATGCTTAGCTGGATTAAAATATAGGTAGTGATTCAAAATTTCAAGCTATATTGAATCTCCGGGTTCGGCTCAAAAGGGACTATTCTTACCTTATAAAAGTAATAATCATCATTATCCAAGATTTAGACTTCTACTGAATCAACCTCAGAATGAATATCAACCTCAGTTCTAAACATCCCCCAAAACTAGTAATAGTCTGTAGCAAAACCCTTCCTATAATCTCCCATCACAATTACTACCGACACAACCGCTCGCTAACCAGAGAGGTGCTGGAGAAGGTCAACCTCATCCTTGCAATTGGTCACGCCGCTCGGACGCCTGTCCAGTTGCAGCATACCAATGAGCGCCACCCACTCCTAGATCGAGCCTTGGAACAAACGAAATTTATATTAAAGAGCCCCTGCGGAGATTGTTTGAGACCCATTTAGTAGCGATAACTCTTTCCAGATGCCACTTTTAGACTGCCACGGGTTTCGCAAGGTCTTTCGATGGACAGGCATATAAAAATGCTGCTTGGAATTGGGAATTTCGATGAATATTAAGTTGTTTGTTTTTGGGGGGATTGTGATTTTTGGATGTGATGGGTTTTGAGGCGATGTGATGAGAAAGAAGTGTCATATTTGGGGTTTTTGTAAAAGTATGATTTGATTTTGAGCGATCATTTTGTCCGTTGTATTTTCGTGAGTAGCATTGAGAAGGAAGTTTCTATGTAAATGCAAGGGGTTTAAAACATTTTTGTCAAGTGAAAAAAAGCTGCTCTGAAGAATACTTGCTTATGATTCAGACCTTGTGTAAGAACATTACATTCTAAAATACTTCTCTAAGAGCAAGGAGTATTTCATTCTAGTAACTTCATTAATATATTCATACCCTACAATTTTAGACGAATATGGATGTCAACTTTGAATCAAATTGGGGAACATAAGAATATGAGAACTATGTGGCGTAAACAGAAAAACACATAAGAATGGGATATTGGGATTGAGGGATAGGGGATACTTTTTATTGTTTTCTATGGTCAAAACGAGATAATTTTAAATATGGGGAGAGGGATATACCCTTAAAAATCATTGCTTGACTTTTTCTATGCGAGGACTTAAGATGAAGCTTGTCAAGACCCCAGACAAAAGAAATTTGAAATTAAATTTTAACTTTCTAAAAAATACAACTGTGTTAATAATTTGACTTAATATTTGAAAAGAAAATAAATGTTCTAGTTATTCAAAAATGGATAGAATACTTCCACATTTTTCTTTTAAAAAATAAAATATAAACATACGATTATAAGGCACTTTTGGTGACATCTTTGAAAACGTCTACAGGATAATATGAAGCTATATCAACTACGGTGTTATAAATATTTTTATTAAATTAACCCATAATATGGGGGCTCCTTCTTGTATAGTGTGCATTAGGGTGGGCCGAAAATAAACTTAAGGACGGTGTAAAATATTTTTTCGATTGGATAATATCTTAGGCTCCCGCATCGCACTTAAAAGTTTGAAAAAATTGATGACTTTTTTACAAAACAACTAAAAAACCAAAGATTAAACTCTCAAATATTGTTCAGGATTTTTTATGAGGAACTAATATAGTTATATGGACAATGTTTCAGATTCAATTTTTCTATCACTCGTGTTTAGTCCCATTTTGTTCGTAAATTATTTGTCTTGGATTTGGTGTGCATAATGACCATCATTTTCAAAATAAAAAAAAAGTGAAAAAAATTAAATAAAAAATATTTAGAAAATTTTTTAAAAAAAATATTCAAAGCCTTTTAACCCTTAAAATGAACATTATTACCAAATTTAAAGTTGAAAATAAAATTTTATAATTTTTTAACCCTTAAAATGAACATTATTACCAAATTTAACGTTGAAAATAAAATTTTATCATGTATAAAAAATAAAAATACCGTAAAACGGGGTGAATCGGATCAGCGGGGTGAATCGGATCACTTTTGAAAAAAGTTTTTTAAACCATCATAGCTCCGGTTGTGTTAGAGTTAGAAAATCAGGATAAATTCTGACTTATTTTACGCATTGTTCAGAAGTTGTTTCAGCCATCAAAAAATATTTTGTGATAATATCTTAGGTCTACCATGGCTTTGAAGTTGTATACAAAAAAGGTCACAAAAACGTGACTGTCAAAACTTTGCTTATTGAACCAAAAAAATAACATTTTTTTTCTCAATTTTTGGTATCCCCCGTGTGGTCCCAAATATTCCAAAGGTTTCTTTGCAGTCAAATTTTAAATAAATTGTAATCCCGATTTTTGCTGAATTTTTTAGTAAAACAAGTCCATTCCGACTACTGATGCGGGGTGAATCGGACCAGTCATAAAAATGCGTGTTTGAAAATTTTTTTTGAAAAACTGGTGATAGTTAGAGATTTCAAACAAAAGGGATTTGGGTTTATGTGTATTTAAGAATATAATGTATGGTTTTGGTAGTTGTGGTGGTATTATTTCTTTTCAAAATGGAGCTTAGAAAAGAAGACATCAAATGACGATTTTAGTTAAATTTTTTTGGCCGCTTCAAAAACTGGAAAGAATGCATGATTCATGGCTAATAACAGTTTTGCTGTATGTTTACATAATTGTGTCAAATGTTTAAGGTTAACCGATAAGTTTTAGATGGGAAATTTTGATCTCAAACATAAAATCTATTGTTAAAAACATCTCTCAGTATTTGTTAGTCATTCGAAAGAAATTTTCCCTAAAACTACATCAAAATCAACAAGAAAACGTACATACAGACCCAGCTGTTTATTAATATGCCGTATTTTAAATTATCTTTAAATATAGGTGCAGAAATCAGTGCGATATTTAAGAGCGCATTATTTTTTAGCTTCTGAGAATTGCACTACTCGCTAAACTTATGGTAAAGCGAGCGAAGGGATTGTTTTCTACAAATGAAAACACAAAAAAAAGCAAAACTTATTGTTCGGAACTGGAAACAGATAAATGTTATGGAAAACTTTCAATGCTTTAATAATTAATTTATTTCTAAAAACATCTGTCTTGACTTGATTTTATTTCATACACCAGCTGCTCAACGGAGCGAGTGAAGTGTTAAAGAACAATGGAAAATTACCAGTTATATGCAGTTTTACAGCCAAAATTTGCTATCTTAACTTATCAAATCATCTCAAATATTTGACATCTTAATTTAAACATTGTAAATATACAGCAAAACTTTTATTAGCCATGAATAATGCATTCTTCACAGTTTTTAAAGCGGCCGAAAAAAAATTACGAAAATCGTCGTTTGCGGTCTTCTTTTCTAACCACCATTTTGAAAAGAAATAATACCACCAGAGCTTCCAAAACCATACATTATACTCTTAGATATGCATAAACCAAAATAACCTTCGTTTGAAATCTCCACCTATTACCAATTTTTCAAAACAAATTTTCAAACATGAAACTTTGGTAAAAAGTATCATAACTTTTCTGAAAACCTTATATTTTATTTTTTAAAATGTTCATTATTTAGTAAAATGTATTCATTTTACCTTATTATACTATTTGAAGGCTAATTTAAGAATCCTGTATCACTTTATGACATAAAAATTGCGTTTTTTTCCACAAAAACTGGCAGTGATCCGATTCACCCCGCATTGAGGGTGAATCGGATCACGGCACTTAAAAATTTATATAAAATAAACCATTCAAGGTAATTGAACTTTTTCAACGGGTTCTTAAAGTATTAATTGGGACTCGAAATATTGTTTTCAAAGCATTCAAAAATATTTTTTATTAAACTTTTGGCAGCAGTTCAAACTTCAAAATTGATCCGATTCACCCCGTTTTACGGTAATTGAAATTTAGGCAAGTCCCTTAAACATTCCCTAAAATTATACAACAAGAGCGATTAACTCATGGCGAGTTCATAAAATCGCTTGAGGGTGTTCATACGTTTAGAGATATTTGCAAAAAATGTCACATAAATTTAAGAAAATACGAATGTTAATAGATTCGGTACAAAACCTTACAAAGCTAATTTTCAACTTTAAGTTAATTCAATGTGTACGAATTTTACCTGAATATTCCTTAGAAATGTGTTTATATCCGAATTTTATGTTCTAAAACTTATTTTACTTTGATTTGACTTGTTAAAAGTAAAAACAATTAGATATAAACATAATTCTTAGGAATTTTCAGGAGAAATGCATGCTAATTGAATTAACTTAAAGTTGGGAACTACCACTGTAAGAAATTTACCGAATCTGTTAATTGTTGTATTTTCTGAAATTAATGTGACATTTTTTACATGTTAAGTCCTATGAACACCCTCAAGCGAGTTTATGAATTTTCCATTAGTTAATCGCTCTTTCTGTATAATTTTAGGGATAGTTTAGGGACTTGCCTAAATTTCGATTATTTTTATTTTTTATACATGATTAAATTATATTTTCAACTTGAAATTTGGTTGTAATTAATGTTCATTTTAACAGTTAAAAGGCTTTGAATATTTAAAAAAAATCAAATTTTTTTTATTAAATGTTTTTCCCCCCTTTTTTTTAAATTTTTAAAATTGAAAATGATGGTCATGATGCACACCTAATCCAAGACAAAAAATTTACGAACAAAATGGGACTAATTTCAGGTTTTTAAGTCGAATAGTTTAGATTCTAGAGTTATTAGCTGTTTTTAAATGCAGAAAAAACAACTTTACAAAATTTCTTCGAACATTAAAAATTATATTTAACGAAACAAGAGTGATAGAAGAACAGAACCTGAAACATTATGTCTATAACTATATTAGTTCCTCATAAAAAAATCATGAACAATATTTGAGAGTTTAATCTTTGGTTTTTAATTGTTTTGTAAAAAAGTAATCCAATTTTTCAAACTTTAAGTGCGATGGGGAGCCTAAGATATTATCCGATCGAAAGAATATTTTGCACCGTCCTTATTGAACCCAAGTGGCACCCTTTCCGCGCTATTAGATCAGAAATAAACAGAACTACCGAAAATTTACGAAATCGGGCCTTCAACAGAATGCAGCTTTCATTTACTCCTAAGGTGCATGGATATAAGCTGAATGAATCAGAACATTAATACCAATTCCTGTTGCCCAGACATGAGAACAAATGGAACTGATGGCATTCGGCGTTTCTCTTTATCATCAAACCTTTCACTTTCCACGTTTCTAAAAACCGTCTCCCTCACAATAAAGAACACGGGATCACTCCAGCGCGTTCAAAACAACCTCCATAAAGCGGAAAAAGGGGGCAGGAGAAAATCCGGAATAATCCAGGACAATTTTCCACTCCACCCCTTCACGCCCATTCTCGATTCTCACTCTCAGACGACGACCGCCCCCCAAGAAAAAAGGAACACACGAAGATTAAGGCCTTTTCAAGACGGGGATAAACTGGAGGCGTGAAACCGAAACAATCCCTTTAGAACCGGACGTTCCGAAAAAGGGACCTCCGGTCAAAAGGGAACAAATTAGCGACACTTGGAGAGTCCTCGTGGACGCAGTGTCCGTGACCGAAGGGTCCATTGTCGGTGTCCGCCCGCCGATTCGGCTGGTGTCCGTTTCTAAGTCCGGTCCGTGCACGAGCCCAGTCTGGGATTCGTTTCAGAAGGGGGCCGGAGAATAGAGTCCGGCACTTGACCCTTGGGTTTACAAGTGGGTATTGTTGGAAGGGCATTGACGGGGGGTCGATGGAGCAGAAGGGTGCGCATTGGTCAGTCTGGGGGTGGATTCGAATTCTTGATGTTGGACTCGCGTAGATTATAGTATTCAATGGGAGCAGTTTCTGAATGAATGAATATATGAATGTGAATGCCATTTGCTGTGCAGTGTTCGATGAGTGGTGTTGAAAAGCGTGTCCCATTGATCAAGAGTTACAGTCAGTGGAGGAATACAATGACAACTTAGAAGCGTAGTTTAGATCTAGTGTTGAAAGAAGAAATATTGAATTTTTTATGTATTGACTCTGTTTTTTCCGCTTTTTTGGTCTTTGAGGAAAACCGACGAATTTGAAAATTTTAAGTTCACATTTTTGTGCCAAATTGAGGTAAGAAAAGTAACTCAAATGATGGATATAACTGGTTTCGTGTAATTCAAGTGAAGAAAACCATGAAATTACTTAAAAGTTAGTGTGAAAAAAACAAGTTTTTTCTGGATATACTATTTTTAATTTAATTTAATAAAAGCGAATACATAATTTAAATTAGAATCAAAAGCTTTGTATTGTTGTTTCATTGATGAATTTTGAGGTTATTGAAAGAATTTTTGTTAAAACAAAATAATGCATGAAAATTATATTTTTTCTCTTAGTAACTGGTAGCATCCAAAGAGAAGAAGAAGACTGCTGTATTGTTTCTGCTGCTGCTGCTGTTACGTATTACTGTTAAGTCCCGCAGATTATATTGTAAAATCTAGCTGTATAAATAGTGTGCTGTCTTTTTATGTTATAACTTTTTCGTTGCTTTTACGATTTTCAATAAACGGAGTTTGATTTTATATGATTTTGGTCTTTATTCCATTAGTAACACTGTATTTCTCACAATTTCTCACAAAAGAAAATATACTTAACCTTTCACACAAGGTGTTTTGAACACTAACTTAAAATATTTCTTAAAACCCAAGTCGTGTAACTAATTCGAAAAGTTACACCCCTTCCACAATCTTTTACTACACCTTCAACAATACTTAAAACCATGTAATTTCGCAATGGAACAGAAAATTCCCTCCTTAATACAGATGTCAAAGTCGTCGTCAGATCCCTTGCACAGAAGCGCCAGCAAAATAAATCGACAAGATTTAGGTGCCGTATTTGGCAACACGTCGTCATAAAATACGTAGCGGTCACAACAGAGCTGCCACCTGCGAAAAGCGAATTCCGAAACAGTGGACTTTTTAAACTCAGGTGAGCCTATAAACATCATTTCGTAGTCTTTAAAACTGGTAGTTTACGATTCGACGTCGCATGCTTGAACGTGCTTGGAAAAGACAGCGGGAAAGTTACTTTGATATAAACGGGCATACATCCAGTAAAGAAGGCATTTTATATGTAGAATTATACCTAAAAAGATATTTACTTGGATTGCAACGCTGCGTTCCGAAAATATCTGTATTCCTCTCTCTTTTCTTAATTTCTCATTCAATTGTTGTCTCTTCATTCTAATTTTCGTATCTTCTCTCTTACTCTAATAATTTTTTAAAATCAGTCCATATCTCGTTTTCTTTGTGTTTTACGTTATGATTTTTTTTAAATTTGTTCCCTTCCTATCATTCCCTTTCTTTCCTTTTACTTTTGAATTTTATTTAATGTTTTACTATCCCTTTTACTTACTTCATTATTGGTTAATTTTTCCACCTTCTCTCCCCTTCAATCTCTATCATTCCCTTTCTTTCCTTTTGAATTTTAATTTAATGTTTTACTATACCTTTTACTTACTTCATTATTGGTTAATTTTTCCACCTTCTCTCCCCTTCAATCTCTATCATTCCCTTTCTTTCCTTTTGAATTTTATTTAATGTTTTACTATCCCTTTTACTTACTTCATTATTGGCTAATTTTTCCACCTTCTCTCCCCTTCAATCTCTATCATTCTCTTTCTTTCCTTTTGAATTTTATTTAATGTTTTACTATCCCTTTTACTTACTTATTTATTGGTTAATTTTTCCACCTTCTCTCCCCTTCAATCTCTATCATTCTCTTTCTTTCCTTTTGAATTTTATTTAATGTTTTACTATCCCTTTTACTTACTTATTTATTGGTTAATTTTTCCACCTTCTCTCCCCTTCAATCTCTATCATTCTCTTTCTTTCCTTTTGAATTTTAATTTAATGTTTTACTATACCTTTTACTTACTTCATTATTGGTTAATTTTTCCACCTTCTCTCCCCTTCAATCTCAATCATTCCTTTTCTTTCCTTTTGAATTTTATTTAATGTTTTACTATCCCTTTTACTTACTTCATTATTGGTTAATTTTTCCACCTTCTCTCCCCTTCAATCTCTATCATTCTCTTTCTTTCCTTTTGAATTTTATTTAATGTTTTACTATCCCTTTTACTTACTTATTTATTGGTTGATTTTTCCACCTTCTCTCCCCTTCAATCTCTATCATTCTCTTTCTTTCCTTTTGAATTTTGTTTAATGTTTTACTATCCCTTTTACTTACTTATTTATTGGTTGATTTTTCCACCTTCTCTCCCCTTCAATCTCTATCATTCTCTTTCTTTCCTTTTGAATTTTATTTAATGTTTTACTATCCCTTTTACTTACTTATTTATTGGTTAATTTTTCCACCTTCTCTCCCCTTCAATCTCTATCATTCTCTTTCTTTCCTTTTGAATTTTAATTTAATGTTTTACTATACCTTTTACTTACTTATTTATTGGTTAATTTTTCCACCTTCTCTCCCCTTCAATCTCTATCATTCTCTTTCTTTCCTTTTGAATTTTATTTAATGTTTTACTATCCCTTTTACTTACTTATTTATTGGTTAATTTTTCCACCTTCTCTCCCCTTCAATCTCTATCATTCTCTTTCTTTCCTTTTGAATTTTAATTTAATGTTTTACTATCCCTTTTACTTACTTATTTATTGGTTAATTTTTCCACCTTCTCTCCCCTTCAATCTCTATCATTCTCTTTCTTTCCTTTTGAATTTTATTTAATGTTTTACTATCCCTTTTACTTACTTATTTATTGGTTAATTTTTCCACCTTCTCTCCCCTTCAATCTCTATCATTCTCTTTCTTTCCTTTTGAATTTTATTTAATGTTTTACTATCCCTTTTACTTACTTCATTATTGGTTAATTTTTCCACCTTCTCTCCCCTTCAATCTCAATCATTCCTTTTCTTTCCTTTTGAATTTTATTTAATGTTTTACTATCCCTTTTACTTACTTCATTATTGGTTAATTTTTCCACCTTCTCTCCCCTTCAATCTCTATCATTCTCTTTCTTTCCTTTTGAATTTTGTTTAATGTTTTACTATCCCTTTTACTTACTTATTTATTGGTTGATTTTTCCACCTTCTCTCCCCTTCAATCTCTATCATTCTCTTTCTTTCCTTTTGAATTTTATTTAATGTTTTACTATCCCTTTTACTTACTTATTTATTGGTTAATTTTTCCACCTTCTCTCCCCTTCAATCTCTATCATTCTCTTTCTTTCCTTTTGAATTTTAATTTAATGTTTTACTATCCCTTTTACTTACTTATTTATTGGTTAATTTTTCCACCTTCTCTCCCCTTCAATCTCTATCATTCTCTTTCTTTCCTTTTGAATTTTATTTAATGTTTTACTATCCCTTTTACTTACTTATTTATTGGTTAATTTTTCCACCTTCTCTCCCCTTCAATCTCTATCATTCTCTTTCTTTCCTTTTGAATTTTATTTAATGTTTTACTATCCCTTTTACTTACTTCATTATTGGTTAATTTTTCCACCTTCTCTCCCCTTCAATCTCAATCATTCCTTTTCTTTCCTTTTGAATTTTATTTAATGTTTTACTATCCCTTTTACTTACTTCATTATTGGTTAATTTTTCCACCTTCTCTCCCCTTCAATCTCTATCATTCTCTTTCTTTCCTTTTGAATTTTGTTTAATGTTTTACTATCCCTTTTACTTACTTATTTATTGGTTGATTTTTCCACCTTCTCTCCCCTTCAATCTCTATCATTCCCTTTCTTTCCTTTTGAATTTTATTTAATGTTTTACTATCCCTTTTACTTACTTATTTATTGGTTAATTTTTCCACCTTCTCTCCCCTTCAATCTCTATCATTCCCTTTCTTTCCTTTTGAATTTTATTTAACCTTCCTACCCTCTTGAAAAAATAGTCACATATTCCCCTCGTGGGGTCTAATAAGACCCCATGCGTAAAACATGCCTATGACTCTAATAAAGGTTAAAAATTCCTTAAATGGAGAAGAATTATCATTTTTTATTTCTAGAAAGATGCTTCAGAAAAATTTATCCATTTTTTTTTGGTATTTTTCTAATTTTTTTTGTTTTATTACGGCGTAATTGGGTTTCTTTTGATACACGTTTTTTATAACACCTGGACCTTCAAACAAGAATTAAATTACAGAAATAAACTACAATGAAATTGTTTTACTTAAAATATTTATAATCACACTGTTTAAAGCATACTAGTTGATATACCCGGTCTTGCACGGGTAGAATTTAGTAGTTTATTTTAAACGATTTATGAAGTTGCATATATTCTCTATTCTGCATTATCAGCTACCTGTCACCCCAGATTAATTTATTTAGTAATATGAAACATGTAAAGTGTGGATTCTCCTTTTTAAAATTGAAATAATACGAAAAAAAAAAGATCGGTTCAGATTTCTTAGTGAAAACAGTATCTCGTTTGCTTATGCAAGTTTTAACGCAAAATTGTTTTTTTTCTTGATAATTCTTCGAAATCACATTCTGGACTTCCGTAAATACTCATAAATATTTGAAAGCATTCTTATTTTTCAAAGAAGACTGAATATAAAAACCTATTTACAATCAACCATGAATTTATATTGTTTTTGTAAAGAATGTGTTCAACAGGAAGCCATGGCGACTGTTGTCTGAGTTTTTTTTGCTGCAACTGTTAGATACTCAAAAGATTTCTATAAATAGCATATTTTTCTTAGAATGTGAATAAAAAATTTAAGAAATAGCGAGTGATTCAATGTATTAAGCCGCAATCTTCTTTTTGTAAAAAAAATGACAATTTCTACGAAAATGTCTTTCTAATATTTCTCCAAACGTTCTAAAAAACATATAAACCTTTTTATCTATAATACAACAAAAAATAAAATACTAAACTTTATTTGATACTGTTTTAACGCCATTCATGCCTGGGGTCTCAGAAGACCCCAGAGGCGGAATATGTGACTATTTCTCCCAAGACACTTAAAAATGGAATAATAACTCCAAAATTTTTACCCATTGTAAAACTTTGCGTAATGAAGGAATAGTAGCATCGGAAATTGTCAAAACAAAAATGCATGGGAGATATCAAGCGTCAAAGTACGTCTGGGGTCGAAATAGACCCCAAAGGGGTAGGAAGGTTAATGTTTTACTATCCCTTTTACTTACTTATTTATTGGTTAATTTTTCCACCTTCTCTCCCCTTCAATCTCTATCATTCCCTTTCTTTCCTTTTGAATTTTATTTAATGTTTTACTATCCCTTTTACTTACTTATTTATTGGTTAATTTTTCCACCTTCTCTCCCCTTCAATCTCTATCATTCCCTTTCTTTCCTTTTGAATTTTATTTAATGTTTTACTATCCCTTTTACTTACTTATTTATTGGTTAATTTTTCCACCTTCTCTCCCCTTCAATCTCTATCATTCCCTTTCTTTCCTTTTGAATTTTATTTAATGTTTTACTATCCCTTTTACTTACTTATTTATTGGTTAATTTTTCCACCTTCTCTCCCCTTCAATCTCTATCATTCCCTTTCTTTCCTTTTGAATTTTATTTAATGTTTTACTATCCCTTTTACTTTCTTCATTATTGGTTAATTTTTCCACCTTCTCTCCCCTTCAATCTCTATCATTCTCTTTCTTTCCTTTTGAATTTTATTTAATGTTTTGCTATCCCTTTTACTTACTTATTTATTGGTTAATTTTTCCACCTTTTCTCCCCTTCAATCTCTATCATTCCCTTTCTTTCCTTTTGAATTTTATTTAATGTTTTACTCGTTTACTTACTTCATTATTGATTAATTTTCCACCTTCTCTCCTCCAATCTCTATCATTCCCTTTCTTTCCTTTTACTTTTGAATTTTATTTAATGTTTTACTATACCTTTTACTTACTTCATTATTGGTTAATTTTTCCACCTTCTCTCCTTCAAATCTTTCTCTCTCTTCTTCAAGCTTTCTTTCTATCCTTCACTATATCCTTCCGTTTCTTTATTCGTCTCTTCGATGTCCCCTTCAATCTCGTGGTATCTTCAATCTATTTCTATTCTTCAATATCTCTTACTTTTTTTATCTTATTATCTTTCTCGTTTTTTGCTTTTTTATCTCTGTCTTTTATTGTGTCTTTTCCTCTGTGTTGCCCACTTTCTCTACCATTCCCAAATTAACGAGTGGCTGGAGTTAAATTAAGGATGGTATCAGTTTTTAGGATTAAAAAAAAAGCTATTCCTAACATACGATCTTCATCATACTCAACGCAACACATGCTCCCTTTTCCTCCCCGGCTCCGAATTTATATTTCATATTCTGAAAGAACTCACCAAACCCCCCCCCAGAAACAAACTTGCATTTCACTAAGTCATCAAGTCAAAGCGATTACAACTACTCACAGATTACTTAAAAATAAATAACCACACAGCCATTAGCGTCAGTGGTAAATCCTTGGTCGAAGAATGATTCCACCAATCAAGAGTAAGCGAAAAGTTAATTTTTCTTTAACTGCTTGTTAACTGCTTGTTGCTTTAACAATGATGACTGTGTGAATATGGCTATATAAGAGGTTTAAACAATATCCATGAATTCAAAAACTTTCCCAAACAAATACAACCCAGTCTTTTAAAAATTTTTTTAATCCATGCAACTTATACATTAAGGGCGTGGGATGCTGGGTTGGTCTACCATTGAATTCGACAACAGAATCCCAATCCCTCCATTCTAACCTGACATGTCCCCGAAGCATCTATCACAAGTGTGCAAACGATATCACACCCCTCAAGGTCCGTCGCACCCAAACGGGTTAGTCCTCCCCACAATTTATAAATGTAAACAAAGCTGGGCGCACAATGGGCTAGCTCTCATCCCCAGAAGCGCATGGGCGCGCTGATTGCGGTGCATAAATCGCTACGGCATTGTCTCCAGGGCCGCGACAGGGTAATTATTTATCCCGTTAATGGCAACAGGGAGAGGCACCTGTAGGATCGGCAAGGGCCGGGTGCTGCTCTTGAAAAGCGGAGAAGTGCGCCAGGGAAAAGTGCGTGCTGCTGCTGAATGGGACGTTTGGCGACGGGATAAAAAGGTCGCCAAACAATGGGATGCGGAGGATGATAATGGCGAAGTTTTGTATTAACATATTGCTGGATGAGACCAGGGTCAATAACTTGGGGGATGAATGAATGTATGGATGAAAATAGATCAGGAGTAGATGTCCTATCTAGAGCTGTTGGTTATATGCGATGTCAGGAAGTAATTTATGATTGTATTCCTTAGAAATTGGATTTTTTTTGCTTTGCTGATTTTCCGTACTGAGGGATTTCTGGTTCTTTTCCATTGTTACTTGGATAATTCAAAACTGAATAAATCCCTAAAAATCTCGAAATTTTCATATCTTTGAATAGGAAAGCAATATTCAGTTGATAGAATGTCGAATACTAAACTGAAGAAATCTCCGAGTTATTCAAGTTGCACAATACATAATTAACGCAAACTTTTTTATCTTCGTATTGTTCATTACCTACTTGTAATCGGGGAATTTACAAGCACATATGTGTCCACACAATTTGAAATAAACTGGACCTTATAAAACTAGCTAGGATTCGAAAAATATCCTGTTTTGTCTATTGTTTTCTTTTATACCAAAGTTATAACTGTTTCCTTTTTCGTTTTCTGATTATTTCCCTTCTTTCTTATAATTTTTTTCTCTCTCATCTACATCCAGTATTCTCTAATCTTTCTTTAATTCTTAGTTATTCACTTCATTTTTCCTACCTTTAGTATTTATTATTAAAATTTTTCTCTTGCATATTTTCTTTCCTTGAGAATCTTTAAATTAAGCATTTTAATTATCTTTCAAAATGTTCCCATTTTTCAAAATGTCCACCCTTTCCATCCTTTTTCTTGGCGAGATGAAATTTTATTCCAACTTAGCATTCTCTGTCCCTCTCGAGAGACTGCAATATTTTCCCTTTTTTCACTTATCTCACAATTTCTCTCGCTTGTTTTTCCAACACACCCCTCCCTTTATTTTCTCTTATCCTTCCAACGAATCTAAAAAAAATAACAAGAAATCCTCTACACACAAGGATCTCAAACACAGATTCTTGAGCATCGATACTTATTTCGATCCTCGGTTGAACATCAATAAACAACACAAACATTTCCCGATTCCTTTCAACACGACCTTTGAAGAACCCGCCTCAATTAATCTCGCACCACAACCGTGAAAATGACGCAACAACACACACATCCTAAACAACCAGGATCTTCACCTCCACTGTTTACCCGCAGATTCAAGGCTAGGCCTAACCAATCGGCCCCTCCGATCTGGGTCACGTTTCGCATCTTAACCCCTCCGAAAGAGACAGGCCTAATCTGCCCCACCCCACCCCTAAAAAACATCATCTCCCCTAAAAAAAAGCCCCCTTATAAAAAAATCATCCACCATTTAGCCAGTGTCCGAAACCAATCGGTAGCCCACCTAGATCAGGGTGTCAGGTTCCTTCCATTGAATTTCTCCATACAGGCCTGGCTATAATGGCCTTTTAAGAAGTTTAGGGTAGGTAGCGCCCTGGTATAAATCATGGAGGGATCCTTCTTTTTTCAAGGGGGGTAAGGTCCTTTGCTCGGCACAAACAGAGGCAATGGGCGAGGCCAATAATTCACTCTTAGTGTGGTTTGGGTTGAAATATGGCCGCATTGATTGATTGAGTTTGAGGAGCGGGTGTCTTGGTTGTTGCCATTACAATGGGAGGAATTAGCAGATTAATCTGGATGAATTATGAGGTATGTGGTTTTTGGTTTTTGTTGAGGCAAGCGAATTTGGTCGTTTAGGTGGGGTACAATGCACCCCAAATTATTCCTACGGTGTTGGTATTGCTGATAAAAAGGATGTCGTAAAAATTATCGCGATGCTATCAGGGGTATGAAAGATCTGGGATGAGATCGGTGTTATATAGCTGAAAATGAAGCGTAGTCCTTGTAAATGCTTGGTTTTGTGATAGGATTGGTTTGAAAAATTTGGAATTAGATTCACTTTCAAAATGAAATGGAAAAAAAAATTAGGATTACCATGATGAACTAGCACATGAGTTAGCTTAAGATAGGATAGGATAGAAAAATACTGTTTTTGTCTAAGATTTTATTAAATTTTGAGCATTTTGTGAGGTCAGAGATAAGAGTAATTATCCAAGATAATTGAATAGTATTTAATAAACATTTTGGGTGTATTAAATTGAAATTTTTTTGATATTCATGAGTAATGTATGGGTTATTTACGGCAATTTGTTTCAAACATTATCTTATTTTGCGAAGGTACTCGGAGAAGATAGCACAAGTTGAAAATTAATTTAATTAATCTTATGATAAAGACTTCATTCTATTCCTTATTCATTATTCACTTTGAAAATAGCATCTATTTAAAGTATTAGACGTCTAAATACTGTATTTTTGGTAAAAATAGCCATTTTTTGGGTATGACGTCATGAACTCTTTTTTCTATGGATTTAGATGCTTTTTTCGGTGGCTATTGGATAAATTCATAGATTTCTGATAATTTTGTTCAAAATAATTCAGATAATGTATCTAGATTGCCATTTACAGCATTATTCCTGTGGCGGCCATCTTGCATTCATGACGTTATACACGCCCCGTGTACGGAATTCGGAAAAACACCCGGTACCATGTTAATGTAGACGTCATTACGAATCAAATGATACCTCTCACTAAGCTCCACCAAAAAAATTTTGTACACCATTGTTTTTTGACACAAGCGACTCCACTAAAACATCAAGTATTAAATTTAAAAAAAATGCATTTAACAGTACAACGTAGAAGAATATACATAAGAATCAACATACCTCATTCCCGTTTGAAAGTCGAAGAAATTCTTTTGGAGCATTGGATAGTCATGTTGTTTTTTCTGTATACTGTCTCCTATCAAGGAAAAAGTAGTTTTACAGGGAATAAAAAAAAATTTGCCAGCGTAATTCCAAAGCCTGCGCACTTTCTAGTCCACTGAAAATAGAGTTGAACCTCGGACAAATTGCAATAAAAGGTTTCTCAACGGTTTTCACTTAGGAATATCGCAATCGGAGAGAGATACTATACAGGGTGGTCCTAAATTCGTGGTACAAACTGGGTAGGGTAAATAGATAAGACCTAGACAAGCATATTTCGAATAGGAAGAGGGGCGGAGATACACCGTTAAGGAACTTGGACCTAATGTAGTGCGAGAGCGTTACAAAAGGACGTTTTGCCAAGGCCCGTTTAACGAAAAAAAAACATAATGAAATGAAAAAATTATTGCATGAGGTACAGCAGTATCCGTACTACTTACATCATAAATTTGATAGAAATTGGACAACTTGCTAAACCATGGAGTGAGTTTTAAAACGCGCAGTATTGATCTTTTAGCCAAAGAATGGAGTTCCCTTTATGGTTGTTAGAAAAATGATGATTGGGAAAGACATTTTCAATGATCATACATTGATCGTTGAAACTTTATGATCATTGAAAATTCCTTCCCCGATCATCATTTTTCTAAATACCATTACACTAATTTAAAGGAACTCCATTCTTTGGACGGACAATGCTTGAGATCCTGTTAAAGCACGGTATAAGTCCGTTTTTTTTGGTCCGCAGACTGTCGTTTTGGAAACGGCTATAGGAAACCAGTTTTCGCTAGAGAGCCTGTAACTAACGAGAGAGGCAACAACCCGGTAGGGGAGAGTGGGGCTATTTCGCACATGGGGCACATTCGGACAGACGGCATTTCCCCTAGTAATTATTAATTTAAAAATCTGAAAAAAATACCAGTAAATGGATGCATGACTACCACCTCCTGCATGAATTTTCAAAGCCCTGAGCCATTTTGTTGTATACGTACTAGAAATTTCCTAGCGTTAGAAGCAGCAAAGTAAATTTTCTTGTCATTTTGTTGGCGTAAAATATCAATCAAAAATAACTCTCAAGTTGACATTCAGCATTTTATTCAGTTGAGGCACTATTAAAGTAAGTTTCTAGAAAGGTTTTATTTCCCTGCTTTATTTATAAATATCTTGTTGGGACGTGGTAAGCTTGAACTAGTAGATGGGGCACATTCGTACACCAAAAGATGGGGCAGATTCGGACAGTGCGAATGTGCCTCATCTTTCCCATTTTTGATTATGAAAGTGATTTATATGTTTATAAGTGCAGTATATTTAATAACTTGAAGTTTAATTGTTTTTTATTGTAATTGTTTCAAAATTTGGTAATAATAGAAAATAACATCTTAAAGAAAGCTTCAGTTTTAAGGAATTTAGAACCAGATTTAAACATTGAAGAAATAATGTCCCTGATAATTTATTGTTTAATACCAATTGACTTGGACTTAGGTGATTTTATTCCAGTAGAATTTGCTACTAAAAAGAAAATTTTGTTATGTTGGTCAAATAGAAAATTTGGAGTTGAATGGTGCTTATTTAAAATTAATGATGAAAAACTTTAAAATTAATGACGAGAATTTTATTTTCCCAGTAAGAAAAGATTCAACATTCATACAAAAAGATAATATCGTATTACAAGTTCCCCAACCGTCAGTTTCATTTGTTAATAAGTGAGCTGTTGGTTCACTTTTCTTTTAGAATAAAACCTGACCGTTAAAATATTGATTAAACTTTTTCTAACTAATTATATTATGTTAAGTATGTCAATGAGAAATATAATCTTCATTACTACAATTGTTTTCTTCATCAAAAACTTAGATGTTCAATATTTTCTGAAGCTGTTTTCTTTTTGTAAAAAAATCTTCAATTTAGAGGAAAAATATGTAAAAGTGCCAAATATTTCGTTTAATTATCCTTACTTTAAAGTGCCATAAACTTTTTAGTTCGTAAAAATAATTATTGTATAATTTTTTGCATGTGTACGAATGTGCCCCAAACGTGTGCAAAACTGCCCCACCCATGGGGCACATTCGCACGAAATTTCTCGTTTTTTAGATTGATGATATAGGTTAGAAATTCTAGATGAATGCGACCAATTATCGTTCTAAAATATCGGGAAAGGTCTTAACTTTCATTTGAATCCGAGTTTGTTTCAATATATGATCTAGATCCAGAGAATTATCCCGAAATGCACTTTTTGTGCGAATGTGCCCCGTTCTCCCCTATAGCTCGCTGATTGGTCAACAGCGTTTTCTGTTCACCGCAGATTTCCCTCCATTGAATTAGCATGGGAGCGAGATCAGCGGCATGCTACAGTTTGGACAGAATTGGAGATTTGGACAGTTTTAACTGCGCGAAAGGATGCGCAGAGACGCTTTTAAGCGAGTTGTCTCTCTCTCGTATACAGGCTCTTTAGTTTTCGCACGCAAAAAACGAACTTTAACAGGATCTCAAGCGTTTAATATTGATAATTTTTACGTGAAACTTTGGACTTAAGGGTTTACAACTATGATCTTTCAGATTATAAAATCAAAAGAGAGGATTTCGAAACACAAAATGAGGTTTAGGCAGAATTTTCACATTTTTTTGTGTTTTTTTTTATTTTTTAATAATAAAAAAATTTTAAGGTGAAGACTTTTGAGATAATTTTAAAGATCATATAAAACCACAATTTTTGAGACCGTAATTAAATTTTTACCAATAGCAGTTCTTCTACAAATTGAACTTTTAAATAATTTTTTTGGGGTGTCGCTCCAATTTTAACTCCCTGGGATTTGGTCTGAGACCCCCGAATTGTCCCACGAGAAGTAGCCCAACCCCTTTAACTTTTGAACCCCTACAGATATAGTCATGAAAGTGGGGTCTAGGTATAGTAAAGTGACTATGCTCTATCTGATGAGATAACTTTCAACGCCCTCTAGCGGGAACTTTAGGAGTTATAATTTTTATTTTAAAAACTATTTTAGGTATGTGAAAAAAATCAATGACTAAGTTGTAGAGCAGCATCGATTTAGTAGGAAAATACACCTTAAGCAGAAATATCTTGAATAAAACCCCGAAAACGCACGCTCAATCAGGTTGAATTTACGTAGATTTTACTTCTCAAAACACTCCTCACAAGGCGAAAATGAGAAATTTTTATTTTTATGACTTCAGTAAATGGCTTATAAGTATTCTTATTTCATTAAATTGAAAATTTCTCATTTTTGCCTCGTGAGGAGCGTTTTCAGACATAAAATCTACGTAAATTCAACCTAATTGAACGTATGTTTTAGGGGTTTATTCAATATATTTTTTTGCTTAAGGTGTCCTTTCCTACTAAATCGATGCTGCTCTACAACTTAGTCACTGACTTTTTTCACATACCTCACATAGTTTTCAAAATAAAAATTTTAACTCCTAAAGTTTCCGCTAGAGGGCGTTGAAAGTTATCTCATCGGATAGAGCATGGTCATTTTACTACACCTAGACCCCACTTTCATGACTATATCTGTAGGGGTTCAAAAGTTAAAGGGGTTGGGCCACTTCTATTGGGACACCCTGTATATTTGACAACAACTTGACTTCACACTTAAATCTTCCACCATGTATTTACAGCAGCTTACTTGGTAAGAGTCTTAAGGACCAATCGGAACGTTCGAAGAGCGACTGCCCTTATTAAGAGGAAGGATATCCTTCTATCAAACCAATCAAATCTAACAGAGTAGGATGGAGCATGGAAGATTCCAGTGTGAAGTTGAGCTGTTGGGAAAAGCCATCAATCATCAGGACATCTATCACACGTCACAATTGAGAAGCTTGCAGCAACAATGAGCTAACTCCAATATGAAACTGCTTGAATTGGGTCATTGTTGCTGCAAGAACTTTAATTTCAAGATTCACTGAGCACGGCTTTGTCGGCATCTAGTTGTAATATAGTAATAAAAATATATAATGAAGTAGTTATAGTAATAATAGTTATCTCTAGTAATAATATAGTTCACCAATGGACTATATCCATCTGACGTCACATTTTCACTATAATGCGACCTACTGAGCTTGTTATTGGTTACTACAAAGCTAGTTGGTAGTGAGATATGGTGATGAGTGAGATACCATTTGATAGTAAGTTTTTTCCCAATCACATGATTAATATGGGCGTGGCCGAATATAGTCCATTGTCCATCTTTGCCAGTTCTTCTAGTTACATCACAGAAGCTCTATTCTACCCAAGAACCTTCACCAAAAGAAACCTAATAAGGCAACTTCCCCACTGATTGACTCAACTACACGACTCCATCCCGTAAATCACGACAAATCGAAAGAACACACACTGCCCTGCTCCTCGGACAAAACTGAAGCAGAATTCTTGCATCTGCAGTAAATCAGATCGACACATCTTCGGAAGGTTTTACGAGGAGCGGGTCACAAAAGACCTGCCCTTCGAAGGCCGTAAATAACCGATCAATGCATCTCAGAGGGGTGGGGGGCATTCGATCAAATTAAGCCAGGGGCGCAATCTGGTCCTTGAGAAGCATAATGCCCTGCCTTCTGAGCCCCTTTGTTGGGACTTTTTTTTACCTGCTTCTCTGTTCCTTTCTGAGTGATGATTCGCTGCGTGGAAGGTTTTTCTTGGATGGAAATTAGCCTATGGAAATGTCTCTCGTTTTGTTGGTAGTAATTGGTTTGGAAGAATTGGGGAGGGATTGGGTTACTGATGGAGATGAGTAGAAATCAATTTTCGATCGAGTGCTTGGGATGGATTTTTCGGGAAAGTTGTTTTCTCATGCATAATTGGATCGAATGAAGATTTTCTCAAAATTTGTTAGACTTTGTTTGAGTTTATCTTTGCCTCTTTAAAATTATATTCTAAAAATATTGTGCAGAGGTGCAATGTGTATTAATGATGCTTCAACACAGTGATTTATCTGAAAAAAAAAGCCTTTGAGAGGAACTTAAGTGTTCAAAAAAATTTAAAAGATTAACTCTTTTTTCTATATTGTACAGTGCACTTGTTTATGTACTGTACAGAATAAATAGCCATTATATCTCAAATCATGTTTATCCACACTAAGTGATATCATTTGCGACATTCATCTCTTAATTACAATGAAATTGATCCCTATGCATTGAAATAACTTGAGAGAAAATTTAAAGAACACTTAACCATGAAATTTGTCTCTTTTCGTAACATTATTCGTAAAAATTAAAATGATAAATTGAGTTGCTAAATTTGTGTTTATCATAACTGAGCAAAAAAACCTGCTGATAAAAATAAAAATTAAGAAATACCGGAAAGAAAATAATAAGCAATCACGATAGGGTATTTAAAGTCAATGTAAAAAGAAAAATATTGCCTTATCGACATGACAAAAACTTTGAATAGAATTATTGTTAATAGAAGAAGTCCTTCTACCCCTGAGGTGGCCCCTCATTCGGAACTTCTAGAAAGTTCGATATATTTCTGTAGCCAATTTTTAAAATCCCAGGCATTTTCAACACGATTTTAGTTCAACTTTTCTCTGATGCAAAGTCATATATGGTACAAGTATCCATACTATTATTCGACTAACTTCCTGGAAAGTATTTTTATCGACTCTACACCACACATTTTTTGGATATTTGTTCCCTAAAGAAAACTATCATGTTTATACTTCAGAGTTAACATTTCTTGAAAATATAATCTACTCAAAGAAGTAAAGCACTAAGTCAATCTTAGAGAATCTTTTGAATTGCCAAAGAACGAGCAGATCCTCAAATCTTGCCAAGATGAAATGAGATTGGTTGGTTGGTGAGATTACATGGCGCAAAAGACAGCGATTAGGTATCGGAAAATTTAGTGTAAACATAATGCAGAACAGCTGAGCAAGAAGTGACTTAGTGCGTTTCTCCTGTAAGCTGAAGATATACACATTTTTTAAGTCGAATAACCATTCCCGAAAATAAACCTAGCAGCTTCTGGGTACCTTTTCCAACTAGAGAAATACATTTGTATTTCATAAATAATGTAAGAGTGTTCTAAGTAAAATCATTATGGAATGCATTATTGAATCATTACACGATAAGTTGTGCAAGAAATGGCCACATATTCGTAAAAATAGGAAAATCATTTTGGCAAAAAATGTGACCAAGATATAAATCAAGTGAAAAATTTCTCAATGATTACAGGATGGGTTTAGTAATTGGGACCATTATCAACCAGAATTATGTAATGTTTTTTATGCAGTAAATACAATGCATATAAAAATCAATAGAAAAATTACTCTTAAGGTAAAATAGCTATGATGCATAAATTTACGAAATGGTGTGTGATAATTGCTAAATTCAATCTTCTTTTATTATCTCCATACTGATAACTTATTCAAAAACTATTACTATAGTTCTTGTTAAGATGTGATGTAATGTTTTTGCAAAGTACCTGTGAGATAATTTTTTTATTTTGTGAAAAATGTACTTGTTTCTTGAACGGTGTGTTATTGGTATTATAGATCACGATGACTGTTGGTAATACCAAACTCGATTGAATAGTGCAAATTTCTCTTTTAAAAGTCGAACTTCGAATCTAGTTTATTACCAGCATTTATTTCAAATAATTTAATATTTCATAAAAATTTATTAAGCAGTCAATATATCATAGTTTCCCAATAACAGCTTTAAAAACTGAGCCTATAGGGGTTCATCAGAATATTTCTATACGAAATAAGGAGGACAGAGTTCCAAACCGAAAATAATATTTCCCAATGTATTTTTTTGTTTAAAATGTATTGCAATGTATTATAAATCTAGATAAATAAATGTGATACTTTCAAAACATTTTCCATTCAAATCTTTAGGAACGAATGGGAAACCATTGATACAAAAATTAGAATGACGAGCTACTTGATATAAATTGTTTCAAAAGTATAAGCTCTAACCATAAAAAGGAGGACAACATTACATGAAGATGATAGGAAATATATTTCAAATAAATCAATTTCATCCACTCCACATTTCATCTTTTAGGAAAAAAACGCAACTCAAAGGGTATCCTGCTCCAAATCAGACTGAAAGGGATAAATATGCCCGACATCCTTTATATTATCGCCCTATATTACCCTTGTGGTCATTGAAGTGGCAGCTCCCCCGACGGTCAAGCAGTGTGGGAAATGTCAACTCCTATCAACAGTTCTCAACCCCAATGACGGACATTCAGTCCAGTTCTGAAACATTTCACGGCTGATTAGACCTTTGTAAGGTGAAAGGGATACAGCTTTCACCAAGTCGGATTCAAGGGTTTCAATGTCATAAAGGATTAAGGGACGGAAATTTTCCTTTCCACCTTTGTCCCATTTGCCCATTTATGCTCGCTGGCCCAGTGATGATTCGTTTATAAAGCTAGGATTTAGGGGGGGGGAGTTATATGAATGATATCGAGAGGTTTTGTGTTTGAATGACGTTGGTTCCTTTAGCGGGAGATATGGGAAGTGTGCCAGCGAAAATCGTTGAGAGGTTTTTAGAGGGCAATGATGATGTATTTTGAAATAATTTTAAAAACCAGGTTTGAATTTTATGTTGTGATTTTAGATGTGAGCCTTCATAAAAAAACTACTATACAAAGGGAAAGTTTTAATGTGTTTTCCATTATACAGGGTGTTTCAGATATGTGTTTCATGACTTCTAGGAAAGGTAGAACAAACCTGGACGACCCAGAATCACCTAAGAATGGGAGGGGTTAAAAATGTACCCCTAACGATCCAGGGGTTTTTATAAGCGGACATGGAAGGTTGAATAATTCCAAGCGGAAATTGGCACACAACCTTTTAGGATCGAAATAAAACTATCTCTTCAGGTATTTATATCATAAAACCAATTGAAGAGCTGCGATTTTAGCTCCTAAATTGATTTTTATGTAGTAAATGCCGGAATCGAACGATTTTGCTGGTTTAATCCAATTTTAAAAGGTTGCGTGTCAATTTCCACTGGGAATTTACAACCTCCCATGCCTACTTATAAACACCCCTTGTTCGTTAGGGGCGCATTTCCGACTCCCCATTCCTAGGTGATTCTGAGTCGTCAGGTGTGTCTTACCCCTCCTAGAAGTTATGAAACACTTATCTGAAACACCCTGTATAATTCCAGTCTTGTGGTATGAAAAAAATTGTGCCTAAAGTAAGGGTTTATTGTATTTTGATTTTGTTCGTCTTTTGAAGGAAACATTGGTAAGCATTGGTTGGGTTTAGTGTTCCTTAAAAAGGAGAATAAAGAGAAATGGAGTATAAAGGAAGAAAAAAGAATTAATGAAGGTTAAAAACAGTGTAAGAGGTACGGACGAAAGACAAAGAGAGTGGAAATAGAAGTAGAACGTCTATCTTTTATTTCTAATGTTTCTCTTTCTTTTCCTGATTTCCCCCTCTCTTTGTCTTTCGTCTGTTTCTTTCTTTTTGTCTTTCTATATTCCTTTTCTCCTATCTTTCTACTTTTCACTCTTTTTCTTACTAAGTGAATTAAATTCAACCAATTAAGTTGTCACAAAACTAGAATTGAAATCATAGCTCTCTAACTTACTTGAGGTAACCCTGATACTAAAGATGAAGGATTTTCAAGTTGTGACTTTATTGCACTCAGCAAGTGATATAAGGTGTTATCATGAAAAGAGTGCAAACATATTGACGACCCCTTTATGTATAGGCAACAATCAATATGCTAAAAATATAAAAAAATACGAGTTGTATCTTAATAAAAGATCATTGTGTATTTATATCATCGGCTTACAGGAGAAAGGAACTTACAGAGATTCTTATGAAAGAGGTAAAACAATGCCACCCAATGATCTATTTTCCAAAACCTCGCTAAGCTAAATAGAGATCAGTGTGATTTGGTACTAAAAGCAAGCTGTGCAAAAAAGCAAGAATGTACGAAAACAACGTTTATTTTGCACATTTAGTTTAAAAGCTTTAAAACAAACATATGCTTAGATGAGACTTGGATCAATTCTTCGTCAGTGTGAAGATGGAAGCATGTGGTGATCGATGCATGCATACAGCTTATTCACAAAGCCTGCAAGGTTTTTATAATTTGATATAATGAAAGAAAAAACATCTTATACTAATAAGTTTCAAAGTTAGTGAATCCCCGCTGGAGCAGTGGTAGGATGCCAGCGTAGCATGTGACAGTTCGTTGGTTCTATCTCCAGTTATCATTTCATTAAAATTTCCAAAAAACAGCAAAAATCAAGTCCACATGCATGCGCATTGTTAACAAAGTATAAAAACCTTGCTGGTATTGTGAATATGCGTAAATATACAGGGTGTCCTATAAATAATGGGTCACACTTCTAGGGGGGATAGTAGACACCTAGACGAGTCAGAATCACATAGGGTTTGGGGGTCCCAGACCAAATCCCAGGGAGCTAAAAATGGAGCGACACCCCAAAAAAATTATTGAAATATTCAATTTGTAGAAGAACTACTATTGGTAAAAACTAAATAATGGCCTCAAATTTTGTAGTTTAGTACGATCTTTAAAATTGCGCTAAAAGTTTTCACTTTAAAATTTTTTTCTACGAAAAAAAGTAAAAAACCGCAATAAAATGTAAAAAATCTGCCAAATCTTTATTTTGTATTTAGAAATCCTTTCTTTTGATTTCAAAATCAGAAAAAGCATAGTGCATAGTTGAAAACCTTAATATCCAAAGTTTCATGTAAATACCATCAATAATAAACGCTTGAGATCCTGTTAAAGTTTGTTTTTTGAGTGCGAAAACAGCTCCAGAAAACGAATGTCCAGGGAGAATCTGCGAGTTACGGATAGATGATCGCTAACTTTCTTTTCTCTCCCAATTTGGCGAAACATGTCAAGCTCCAACAGATCGCTAAGCAAGCTTGAACGATCTGTTGTTGGCAAAAGTTGGCGAGGAATCTCGTATCGCAAATTAATGGCGAGAAATTTAGCGAGCATCAATCCGCCACTCGTAGATTTTCCCTGAACGTTTGCGTTCTGGATCTGTTTTCGCACGAAAAAAACAAAATTTAACAGGATCTCAAACGTTTTGTTATTGATGGTATTTACATGAAACTTTGGATATTAGGGTTTTCGACTATGCTCTTTCAGATTTTGAAATCAAAAGAAAGGATTTCTAAATTCTATAATACAGTTTTGACAGATTTTTCATATTTTTTTGTGTTTTTTTGCCTTTTTTTCGTAGTAAAAAATTTTAAAGTGAAAACTTTTAGCGTAATTTTAAAGATCGTATTAAACCACAAAATTTGAGACCATGATTAAGTTTTTACCAATAGTAGTTCTTCTACAAATTGAATTTTTCAATAATTTTTTTTTGGGTGTCGCTCCATTTTTAGCTCCCTGGGATTTGGTCTGGGACCCCCAAACCCTATGAGATTCTGACTCGTCTAGGTGTCTACTAGAACCATAGATAAATGTGACCCAACATTTATGGGACACCCTGTATAATATACAGCAGGAAACAAAGTTTCAGTAAACCACAGGAAAACAGATCCTTCAAAGTGTGATGGTAAAATTACATGGCCAAAAAGAAAGCCATCACATATCGCCAAATTTGGCGCAACCTCGTTCAAAATAGTTGATCCAGAAGTGACTTAGTACATTTCTCCTGTAAGCCAATGGCATGTAGGTAGTAGAGAGCCTATATACGAGAGAGAGACGACAACTCGCTTAAAAGCGTCTCTGCGCATCCAATTCTGTCCTAATTCTGTCCAAACTGTATCATGCCGCTCCACGCTAATCCTATGGAGGGAAACCTGTGGTGAACAGAAAACCTGTTTACCGATCTGCGCGCGCTATACTGAGTTGTCGCCTCTCTTTCGCATACAGGCTCTCTAGTAGGTAGTAGTCTAAGAATATCAACTCCACCACACCCACCCATAAAATCCTATAAATTCTCGACGTTCAAAGAAATGACAATCAATCCTCTACTGAAACCAATTGTGATGTCCGGCACGAAATTAAGCAAATTTAAAGATCACCTCATGAAGTCTCATTACACAGCCATCTGACATGAAAAATCAGATAATTAGGTGCGTCGAACACTTCAATCTGTTCTTTTTCCACCCAGGGTGGAACAAAAGAGCGACATTCCTATTGAGGGTGTCGCACCGCAGGGGTGCAGCGAAGAACCAATCAAAGTAATTGAGTTTTCGTCCGAAACCAAAATTGATTGCGTTAGAACGAAGCGTGACAGAAATAATATTGAAACGCGGTTAGTAATAAATACGTTTGATGTAGGAGTATGCATTGTGTTATCGCAAACCTTTTTTTATTGTTAGTATAGTAGGTGCGATTGGGTATGTTCTTGCTGATTGAAATGGATTACAATATCCAATTACGGAGAACAAAGAAGTGATCAATCACCGGGGGAATCTGAGAATAGAAAGTGGGGATAATTTGCATGGTCTAAGCGAGCATTTAAAGTTTTAGAATTGAATTTGAGGGATATAAATAACTGTAAGGAGAATTAGATTTGATTTGATTAAAGAGTATTTTAAGTAGATTTGATCAGATTGTGTGCTGGAATTGTACAATGTAAAGCATGTAATTATATCTCGTTAGGTTTAGGGGCTACCTACTATGTAACATAATAAGGGCGTTAATTATTGTACTTGTATCGGGTAACTTAAGATTAATGATGAGATATTTTGATTAGAAAACCATTAATCAAGATGAAATAGTATATGATGTCTTGTATATAAAGTTGTTCAAGACTAGAACATATTTTTTTTCCAAAACTGTTCCTTTCATTCTTAAAACTTTTCAAAGAAAAACATTGCCTTATATCTTTTTGGCGCGTTACAGGCTAAAATCTTTTTTCTTGTGTTTACACTATTTGAACACCTTAAGCTTTTAAATCTCCAATAATATTTTTAAAGCTTATTATTTCCCATATTTCTTAACAAATGGTGGTCAAATGGAGACTGGTGTAAATGGTAAAAATAGGAAGTTTTTTTAATTTCGTGGAAGGGATATTTTCATCCCTAAATTCAACATGGGCTAAGATCATGTGTGAAGACATCATTAGATTCGTCTTCTAGTGATTTAAATTTACTCCTTTCATCTAACGTTGGTATATTTCTTTTTAAAATAATTAGCAGCGTGTATTTGTATTAACTTCAGATACTGTAGGTATACTTACTATTTAAGTATCAAGTGGTTTTAAGTATCGAATAAGTTTAAGGTTATCACAGTTTTTATATGGATATTTTATACCGGCTGATATATTGCCGCGCACACAAATATTAAGTTGCGTGGGTGTGAAAACAAAGTATTGAAGAACATAAACTTAACACTCCAAACCTAACGAAAGGTTACCAAAACAAAACTATTAACAAGCGTAAAAAATAGCTCCAAAAAGAACTATAATATATTTGGGGAAAGAAGAAAACGGCCGCCGACATCTCACGGACAAAACAAGCAAAATAACAAGTAGAGGGAAAACTCCTTAACTTATTACAATACTAAAGTAACCAGAGAAGAAACAACCTTTATTAGTGTTAGTTTTGGTTGTCTAGGCGTCCTGAATTTTTAACTGGTAACGATGCCAGCTGCCCGCTAAAAATACTCGGAGTAGCGCTTAAAAAAACGTTTGTTAATGAATGTGACTGCATCTGCTGATGTTTTTCTTAAGGTCGGGAAAGAAAAAAGACGTGTCCGATGATAAGGTAGACAATACACCTTGATGAAGTTGGAGAGGACCCTAGGATTTAATGTATTCTTAAATAAGATGGGTTTGGTATGCATTTATGCGTGTTATGTCAATAAGATAACGAGATTTATTTCCCATGGTAAATTTGTTTCATGTGTTTTTTTCAGGGTTGTTTGAGATTCATAACTGGTTTGAGTTTTCTTTGGTTTGGAAATAAGACTCTTTTGGCTCTACAGATATAGTTTCTTTACCAACAGCTACAACTTGAGCTTGTTCTTGCCTACTATTAGGAAAACATTTAACTGCAAAAACTCTATGAAAGTATTGTTGCCAACGTTATGAAGAACTCACTGAAAAAAATTTCATGAAAATATCGTGAATTTTCGCGGAGGTATTTAGCATGTGAAAATAGCCCTTTTTCAGGCCTCGAAAAAGGAAAAGTTTGAAAATTTGCAAATTGTTTTGAATTTTTGATTAAATTTGGTCTTCATTCAACTAAAAAAGTAAAAACCTCAAAATAACTCTTAAAAATTTGTAAATTTATGAACTTTTTCTTTTTTGAGGCCGGAAAAAGGGATATTTTAACATGTAATATCTCCTCAAATTTTCACGATATTTTCATGAAATTGTTTAAGGGAGTTCTTCATAACGTTGGCAACAATACTGTAACTGTGGTTTTTACTCTATCCCCTTTAATTTTTAAATTAATTTTTCTAACTTTTTTGTTTCGCCGTAGGAGCGCTGTAAATCATTCCAATGGATTCTCCAGGGTTACTTACCTATAGTGGTAGACCTTACTTACGTGGCCCTAGAACGCGTGGGTTCCAAATAAAAGCCTCGAAACGAACTTTTGAAACACCCTGTATACTATTCCATAGTTCTCTTAATAAAACAAGCTAATGACAATCAAGATTTAGCGTCGGAAAAACACTATCGAGTAAGGCAAAAATCCTTGTGGTAAAGGTAAATAGACGAAAATCAAAAGAGAGTCAACGGTTTTAATTCACAGTAATAATTACTTAAAAATAATTAATTACTATAGTGGATTAAAACCGTTGACTTGATTTTCTTCTATTCACTATCGAGTAGTTTACACATTGCAAAATTCAAAGTCTTAAAGAAAACTATGAACTGTAAAATCTTATGCACAAGTAAAATATAAACATAGATCAGACAAGTGGCGGATCCAAGGGGGTGGCACTCTGGAAAGTGCCTCCCCTTGGAGACCCAAAAAGGTTCTCAAAATGAGTAAAAACACAACTTTTACAGGTCTAATGTCAAAATTTTTTCTGGGGGAGGACCCCCATAGCCCCCATTAGTATCAAAATGTGGTATTCAGTGTTTACTTTTGGGAAATCCCCAAAATTTTGACACTTTGGGTCAAAATATAAAGGTAATAGTGTTGAAAAGTGCCCCCTCAGACTCAAAACGTTTCTAAAAATGAGTTAAAACCCTACTTTTACACGTCAAATTTAAATTTTTTTCTGGGGGAGGGCCCCCATACCCCCAATTGTACCAGAAGGGAATCTTGTCTGGAAAAGTGCCCCCCCCCTTGGCGCCGTGCTGGATCCGCGCCGGGATTAGACACATGCTAACTGATTGACCATGCAAACCAAACTTTCCTAACTCACTCATTAAGGTCTTGTTTGTTATCTACGGACAGGTGTGTGCCGTGGTGGCGCCTGCGGTTAGAGAGGCCTCTTCAAAAGAGTTATCAGGAGGAGTCGTTTGCTGTTTGCAGACACTTGTTCTCGCAGTTATCACGGGCAGCACGCGCGCGCTGTTTGCCCACTTCACGGCCTCACACTCCACCGTAATCGACGCTTAATTTCAATCTTCGTGTTTGTTATTTGCTCTCTTTTGGAGTAATGCGATGGGATTTGGGATTCTTCCCGTTGCTATGTTGTGGCTTTATGCGAGAGAAATTAGGGAGATTTTTTGAGGAAATTTTTCATAAGTGCGAATGAATGCAATAGATAGTATTTGTTTTTTAATGATTTATATTAAGAAGCGCATTTTACGTTCTTTATTGTTATTATTAAAATTGGTTTCACAGCTAGAATTCGCGTAAATACCCTAGTACAGCTCATACCAAATAATATGTCCAGTTTACGTAAGCCATACATGACAAAAAATACAGGCGTCTTGAACGTTTTTGCTGCTTGGGGAGGATTTGGTATGGGATATTCTATAGATACGATTTTGCTTCTGTAGAAACGATAGAAATTTAAGATTGTATAATAGATTTGGGTATTTTAATTCATGAAATATCTTTTGGATTTATATAAGTCTAAATCAAAAAATAAAAAGAAGACTTAGTCTAGCAGATATATTACGGGACTGAAAATTTTGAGAGGAGTTCTGGTGACAGGAGAATATGAAAAAGAGAGAAAAGAATAACAGAAGCAAAATAAAATGAAAGATAACAAGAAAGCGAAAGAGAAGAGGAAAAGAAAAGAGAAGATAATGTGAAAAAAATAAGGGGAAAGGAGAATGACAAATTAAAAGGAAACACGAGAAGGAAATGAAAGAAAACAAAAAGAAGGGGAGAATAAAAGTAAAGAATGAAGAACTCAAGAAAATTGAGAGTAAAAAGAAAAGAAAATGATAAGAAATACGAAGATAGAATGAAGATGATAGAGGAATCTAATATAAAATGAATCCTTCATCAATACGTAATTATAGTACCTGTAATTATCAATACTATTCCAGAGCATAACTTAAACACTATCAAAGTATAAGCTCTTAATAAATACAGATCCCATCCCTAAAACCCCCATAAATTAACAAACCAAGCAATAATTACAGAGTTTCCCTCAATACCGATAAAATTTCCACATACAAACGGTGCAATCGACCCACATAACCATCATCATCTCCAAAAATCCATTATTCAAAGCACGCTCGTGCAATTCGCATGCTATCCTCCCTATCTCCTCTTGATTACCGTGCGAGAAAGAGAGACCCACTCCAGCAAAGTGCGATCCCCCTTCACACCGATGATAACACCTTTTTGGGATAAGATATAGCAGCCGTCCTCACTTTATTGTTTCTTTTTTATCGAGATGAGACTTGACCTCTCGTTGAACCTCCACCGTTGGAGAGAGCTGCAGATATGTTCACTTTTTCCTTCAATAATAATTCGAGTCGTTGCGTTGGAAAAGAAGGACCAGACTGAGAGGTGTTTCCTAACTTTGACACCTGCGGTAGATCTCGTTTAGGGAGGTGTGGAAAAGCGGGAGGGGCGGTGGGTTGGTTGACCTCTGGCAGGGACCTTAATTTTTCAATTTGGGCTCCAAACACAGTCAGCTAAAATCATCGCCCGACCCAAGCAGCACAGACGTTCAAAATTCGTCCAATTTCTGTCATATACGGCCAAATTTCGTTTACTTCTAGTTGCATCTACGTAAACTGGACTCGAGAAGAGATGTAGTAGACTACTCCTGTAGCAGAGCGGTAGAAGTACGTCTCACTGCCAAGCCTGGAAGTGGTCGGTTGTTGTCATCTCACCAAAGGTAGTCTACTACATCGCCCCTCGAGTCTTTCTTTCCAAAGTTTGATAAGGATCTTAATTGATCACCTAAACACATAAGTGTATACACCTCTAACTTAACCTAAGGTTAACTTGGAATCAAAACTTCTGACGGTTTACCACTAACGGCCGTGTTCACCACTAACTTAACCTAAGATTAACCTGGAATTAAACTTCTGATTGGTAGTTGAAAAAGGGAAACAAGTTTTAAATTAAGTTTTAATCAAAGTTGGCAAAAAAACTTGATTCCAGGTTAACCTTAGGTCAAGTTAGTGGTGAATACAGCCGTAACTTGGGCCAAGGATAACTAGGAATTAAACTTGGGCTAAAAAGTTGCCCCTTTTTGCCAATTAGAAGTTCTGATTCCTGGTTTACCTTATAGGTCAGTATTGTGGAGAATACGACCTTAATTGGTAGTTCCGAGTTTTTAGCCAATCAGAGGTGTCGGAAAAAGCTTGATTCCTGGTTATCCTTAGGTTAAGTTAGTGGTGAATACAGTAGCGACTCTTAATAGCAATTTTCAAACTCCGCCACTCCTCCACAACTTACATATTCCACCTCTCCCTTTAATAAT
Source organism: Tetragnatha versicolor (assembly GCA_024610705.1). Taxonomy (NCBI): domain Eukaryota; kingdom Metazoa; phylum Arthropoda; class Arachnida; order Araneae; family Tetragnathidae; genus Tetragnatha; species Tetragnatha versicolor. Next base: position 20,083,253 of record JANDEH010000011.1, on the reverse strand, counting down.
ACCTGACCCCAACATATCGCCCGCAATCCATCATCCGATTTCCAAAGGCAACCGCCTCCCAAAAAATCCCTTCCCTGCTCGGTAAACAAACCCAGGGTTGTCGAACACGGTGTTCAGAATACCACAGACCCAGCCCTCTTGATTAAACCCGACTGTTTGGAGACACTGTGTGTGATCAGCCACGCTTAGGAAAGAAACCCTCGGCAATCCGCAAACCAAACACACAGCGATCAAACTTACGCTTGACTCCTCCTCGGCAAAAAACAGGTAAATCACAAAAGCGTCACCTAGGTGACGGTTACCTCACACTGGTTTTTTGGGGGTCCCATTATCATTATAATCCCGGGGTCTTGAAAGAGGCTGGAGGGAGGTCTTTCCGAGAGGGACCAGGATATAAAGGAATTAAATAGACAATGCAAGGGGTGAGGAGTTTTTTTTCCGGAGTGTCATACTCGGCTGGTCAGATGCGGATTATTTTATGCCTACTTGGCCAAGGGTTTTGGCGAAAGGGTTCTTATTTTTGAAGTGTGTGAAACGGAAGCAGAGTCGAGGTGTTGCCACTCGTATTATGCCAAGTGGATGGAGGAAAGGAATCCAAACGATTTTTAGGGATATCCGAGAGTTTTTCCACAGAAGTGGATTGGTTTCTGTTTGCGTAGTGTGAATGGATTTTGGAGGGTCTGAAATTTAAATTTAAATGCGTATCCGTGTTGTGATATCCTAGTTTGGTGCTCGCTGAACTGTAAATGTGAATCGGTGTTGGTTTGGAGTGTTTGAATGTGGTTGTTGAGGTGGCTAGTTTCACTAGGGAAGGTGAAGACGACCTCTGAAAAGTCAATATTTGAATATGTATTTGCTCTGTCTTCCAAAGATACATTCTCATAGATAACACTTGATAATGATGTTTGATATTAAAATTGAGTAACAATGATTCGGACCATTATAAAAACTGATGTCTTAAATACGAGGGTTGTTTTTTAATTAACTTCCGTTTTTTTCCTGAAAAAAAAGTAGTAGGAATTTCGAAATAATTTTGGTACTGGTAGTTAGATAAAAAAGGGAAATTCTTCATGGGTTGGCGGGAAAATAGTTCGAGGAGCGCGCTTGTAAAATCGATAAAAAAATAGAAAAAATGTCCGAATTTTTTCAGTAAAGTGGTAAATTGAACCTGAAAGATGTATCTAACTACCAGTACAAAAATTATTTCGAAATTCTTACTACTTTTTTTCAAGAGAAAAAACGGAAGTTAATTAAAAAACAACCCTCGTATAAGTACAGCTTTGAAAAAACTTTTCTCATTATAAGGCCTTAGGTTTAATTTTAACAACGTTTTAAAGTTCTTATATTTAAATTTAATAAAAACTTATTTGCTGTTAATACCAGCAAATTTTCATTAAACTGAAAATATTTATAAGACAGTTTCAGCTGAATGCCGAATACTTACTGAAAAAGAATCATTACAAAGCAAAAATTACTAAACATCTTTAAATTTTTAAACTATTTCTTACTATTTATCTCATAGTATTACAAAAAAGAACAAAAACTCCCCTAAAAAAACATTTCTCCTCATCTTTGATGTACACTTGTGATTACAATCTCTGATGGTGCATAGTAAGGTGCATCCATAGAACATTAGGTTTTCAAAAACTGTAATTCTGTAAAATTGTAAAATTCTTTTAGTTCCTTTGCAATTTCATCACCTTTTGTAACTTGAGAGTCAACTTAACAGCGATTCAATTCACCATTGCATTTTGAAGACCTTTATCAAAAGACCCTTACTTAAGCCCCACCCCTACGATTACATATATAAAGCTAAAGCTTATTTGACTGCATAAAAATTCTCCTTGAAATTCTCCCTCGAAACCTCCACGAAATTCCCAAACAACCGCACAAAAATTCTCCCGTGCTCCGACAGCTCCTTCCTCTGTCACCCTCCCTTCAACTCATTGGCCCCACATAAAAAAAAAGATAACGGGACATCATCTGCCCCCAAACTTAATGAACCCAATCACTAGCTCTGCCCCCTCATGAGGAGCGTTGCCCCTCATCCTTCCCATGGCCGTCCGTCACGTTCCATTTCCCTTGCTCATCCCTCCAAAGGATTCAAGGGCGTCCCCCTAGGGGCGGGTCACCCAAGCGTGGAGAGCGCCCCATGGTGGTGGTTGACTCTTCCACTTAGTTGGAGCCGGAGGTCAATGGGGCTGGGAATTGACCGTTTTGAGTTCCTGTGCTGTATGTTCAAAGGTGTAATTTGGGGGTTTGCCGTTTGTTTGAATTGGTGGGTGTTGTGTCAGGAAGGAATCGTTTTGAGGGAGATGGACGTACAGGGGGCCCCGTTCACTACAATGGTTTGTAGGGACATTTAGGACCCGAAGATAACGGTTCTGAAGTACAATTTTTACTAGTTGGTGGTGTTTGTGAATCTAGTAAACGTTTTTAGACTGAAGAAAACTTTAAGGGGAAGTAAGAGATATAATAATTCGCATAATCAAATGCAAAAGTTGTTTATTGAATAGTTGAATAATTATATATGTTACGGGCAAAGAGGGATTAATTGGGCATTATTAATAATGCCCAGAGTGGAGGCGGGCAAAGTGATAAATTTTATTGATAAATGCCATTGCATTTATCACATTGCCTTCCTCCACTTCGGGCATTATTAATAATGCCCAATTAATCAATCTTAGCCCGTAACATAATGATAAACATAATGATAAATGCCATTGCATTTATCACATTGCCCTCCTCCACTTCGGGCATTATTAATAATGCCCGATTTATCACATTGCCCGTAACATAATACTCGTCACAAGGAGAACAAGGCACTGTATATTTGGACGGCTTTTTTCAACTAAACTCTACTCTAATTTCCACGGCTAGGCTACAGCTCGGCGTTTCATTGGTTCAATCACTAAGCGCCGAGACTGCTACGTAATCACGAGACCTACAGCGCATGCGCCACTGGCCGTTTTGGCCGTCCAAATATACACTTCGGGAGAACAAACGTTTAAGATTCGTCCGATTTTCGACGTATGGCCAAACTTCGTTTATTTCTAGTAGCACTTACGTAAACTTGACATATTTGACATGAGTTGTGCCACTAGGGATAGAGTAATATTCATACCTAAAACGAGTTAAGATTAAATTTAAAATTAATTTTAGGTTAAGGAATAAATCTTAAAAATGAATTGCTCGAATACATTTTCTTAGCAATTATAGGAGGCCAACAGTTTTTTAATTTAAAAAAAATTAAGGGGACTAAGCACCCACATTTTTATTTTCTTTAATTTACAAATTTTTTGAAGTTCTTTAACGTCAAAACTTTTGTAATGATCATTTACACATAATCCAAGCAAAAAATCAACTTTTTTAAAACTAGTTTTTAAGAAATTTCGAAATCTTCAAAAATTTTAACTAAATTTTAAAACACTACTTCTTCTTAGTAGATAGAAAAGGAGAGTTCTGCCACACTGCGGAAAAGCGGATACCTGCGCCGGCGGCTCCGCGGCTCCCTGCGCATTCTACTGATTGGGGCTCCCTTCCCATTCTACTAGATTGCGGAGTGTCTGGGTTGATACTTTGCGGCTCCTCGAGTAGAGGGGAGGCTAATTAAGAAGATTAATTAGTAATTAACAGAAGGCGTGCAGATACTTTGCGGATATGTCTGGACAGGTACTTTGGGGCTCCTGCCCATTCTACTAAATTGCGGATACCTACCCATTCTACTAAATTGCGGATACCTACCCATTCTACTAAATTGCGGATACCTGCGCATTCTACCAAATTGCGACTCTACCACTAAATTGACCAAAATTTGAAGGTACTTTACAGCTCCACCACCATATTGCGGCTCTACCACTAAGACACAGCAGGAAGTTAAAGTTATTTTACTATTAATAGTTACTATTAAAGTTATTTACTATTAACAAACTGTAACCGCTGTTTAACTGTAATATGCACAAAATTAGCAAATTGCAGCTCTTCCACTATATTGGGGCTCTAGAACACATGCAACAACAAAAAGCTAAATTGAGACTTTCTAAATTATTTTAAGATAATATTAATTGATAGTTTTCAACAGTTAAAATTATTTTACATAAAATTATAAGGTTAATGAACAAACTAACCGCTGGAATATATCACCTATTAAATGCCCATACCGGAATAAAAGACCAAGACAATCACAAACTCAAAAATGTAGACTGCACTACTCACCTGTCATTGAGACTCCCTTAACAATGCACCGGCGAACCACCCCTCTTACCTTTCACAGAGCAATATGTGTGGTGATAACGGGGTAACCTCCATTGGGATTGATAGCGATTGCATCTTTTCCCGCAATACCAAGGGGAGATGGTTTTCAAAAGATATATATTTTTTCATTACAATCATTTTTTCTATTTCGTTAAATTTACAGTTCAATATTCACTTTAGTTACAGTTTGACACAAAATGCTTATCCTATCACAATCCTTAACTTTGAAAATACAGTATTTTCACCAGAAAGGATACTTTGAAAAATTGAGAATGATCGAACATTGTCAAACAACCAAACATATAATACGTTATCCTATTGGTGGTTTTATTTTTATTTCACTTTGATCAGGAAAGGATACTTTGAAAAATTGAGAATACATTTTCAGACCACTTGACATATAATACGTTATCCCATTGGTGGAATTATTTTACAACTTCGATTAAAAATTACTAATTATGTTCATATTGGATAAGATCTTAAATATTTTAAGCATTTTTTTAAAAATAAAATATACTTTTATTACGAATTCTGTTCGAGGAGTTGATTTTTTTTTCATAGAATGTTAGACTCATTCAAGTTAAAAATGACAAATCCATTAATTTTACTATATTTCAATTGAAGATATTACATATTTTATTCGCATAGAAGCTTTTTCTAGATTTAAACGTGATAATATATGATTAATCACCTAAACAAAAACTATTCCATTACACTTTCTTCTGAAAGCATTGTGTGAATGAGAGAATTTTTATACAAAAATTGTAAAATATATACGATTTTCCCAACAGTTGAAAAAATTTCAATCATTAACCTTTTATTTAAAGTACATTATTTGACTGGCACTACAGAACATACATTCATTTTATTCATAACTTTTACTATATTTATTAAACATGTAATATTTTTTTCTATACTAAAGAGAACTGCTTTGGTTATTTTTCAATTCATGGAATGGTTACGTTGATCATTTTCAACCTTTTTGAAAATAATTTTTTAACCCATCGGCTATACTTGCTTTACAAGAATTTTACCCTCTGCTGTACATTTTTACTAACAATTTATATTATTCACTAAAGCAAACAGTATAATACTTATAAACTAACTTATGAAAGAAATCCTGTTTTCTCTTACCTAAAGCCTTCTTTCATCTATAATCCATATAGAAAATTAAACTATTCTAATAAAAATTAAAGGGGAAACATGACTCAAAAGGAAACATACATTATAAAAACCAAGAAAATTATTACTGAATCTAAAAGAAAACCTAAAAACTCTGCTAAAAAATAAAATCTTAACTGAAAATTTTATTAAAAACTAAAACACATGTAGAGAAATAACTTAATACTTTGTTAAAAATAAAAACGAACACAAAAAAACTTTCACTGAAAAACTAAAATCTTTGTTAAATATAAAAACTTAATCACTTCGAAACTAAAAACTTAACTAAAACCTTTGTTAAAAATAAAAACTTAACTAAAAACTCTGCTAAAAATAAAAACTTAACTGAAAATTTTACTAAAAATTAAGACACATGTAGAAAATTAACTTAATACTTTGTTAAAAATAAAAACGAACACAGAAAAACTTTCACTGAAAAACTAAAATCTTTGTTAAATATAAAAACTTAATCACTTCGAAACTAAAATATTTGTTAAATATAAAAACGTATTCACTTCGAAAATAAAAACTTAACTTAAAATTTTGTTAAAACTAAAAACTTAACTAAAAATTTTGTTACAAATAAAAACTTAACTGAAAATTTTGTTAAAAATTAAGATACATGTAGAAAACTAACTTAATACTTTGTTAAAAATAAAAACGAACACAGAAAAACTTTCACTGAAAAACTAAAATCTTTGTTAAATATAAAAACTTATTCACTTCGAAACTAAAACTTAACTAAAAATTTTGTTAAAAATAAAAACTTAACTAAAAATTTTGTTAAAAATAAAAACTTAACTAAAAATTTTGTTAAAAATAAAAAACTTAACTGAAAATTTTTTTAAAAATTAAGACACATGTAGAAAAATAACTTAATACTTTGTTAAAAATAAAAACGAACACTGAAAAACTAAAATCTTTGTTAAATATAAAAACTTATTCTCTTCGAAACTAAAACTTAACTAAAAATTTTGTTAAAAATAAAAACTTAACTGAAAATTTTGTTAAAAATTAAGGTACATGCAGAAAAATAACTTAATACTTTGTTAAAAATAAAAACGAACACAGAAAAAACTTTACAAGAAATGAAAACTTATACACTGAAAAATTAAAATCTTTGTTAAATATAAAAACTTAACTGAAAATTTTGTTAAAAATAAAAACTTCACTGAAAATTTTGTTAAAAATTAAGACAAATGCTGAAAAATAACTCATTACTTTGCTAAAAGTAAAAATGAACACAGAAAAAACTTTACAAGAAATGAAAACTTATACACTGAAAAACTAAAGTCTTTGTTAAATATAAAAACTTATTCACTACGAAACTGAAAACTTTGTTTGAAATGAACTAGAAAACGAAAAACTTTACACAAGAAATGAAAACTTAAACACTAAAAAACTAAAATCTTTGTTAAAAATAAAAGCTTAACTGAAAATTTTGTTAAAAAATTAAGACAAATGCAGAAAAATAACTTAATACTTTGTTAAATGTAAAAACTTAAAAGCTACAAAACTAAAATATCTGTTTAAAATAAATAAAAACTTACAAGAAATTTTACAAGAAATAAAATTTAACTTTACACAAGAAATGAAAACTTATACACTAAAAAACTAAAATCTTTGTTAATTATAAAAACTTAACTGAAAATTTTGTTAAAAATTAAGACAAATGCAGAAAAATAACTTAATACTTTGTTAAATGTAAAAACTTAAAATCTACAAAACTAAAATATTTGTTTAAAATAAATAAAAATTTTACAAGAAATAAAAATTTACACTTAAAACTTTACCAAAAAGAAATTATTACGAAAAACTTTAACATAAAGAAAACTTAAAAACCATAAAACTAAAAAACTTTGTTAAAAAATAAAGGCAAATGTAGAAAATAACTTAGTACTTTGCTAAATATTAAAACTTAGAAACTATGAAACGAAAAACTTTACCATAAATAAAAACTTATACACTACAAAACTAAAATTTGTAAAAAATAAAATAAAAACTTTGAAAAAATTTTACAAGAAATAAAAAGTTACACGAAAAACTTTATCAAAAAGAAATACTTCGTGTTAAAAATAAATAAAAACTTTGAAAAATATTACAAGAAATAAAAATTTACACTGAAAACTTTACCAAAAAGAAATTATTACGAAAAACTTTAACATAAAGAAAAACTTAAAAACTATAAAACTAAAAAACTTTGTTAAAAAATAAAGGCAAATGTAGAAAATAGCTTAATACTTTGTTAAATATTAAAACTTAGAAACTATGAAACGAAAATCTTTACCATAAATAAAAACTTATACACTACAAAACTAAAATTTGTTTAAAATAAAATAAAACTTTGAAAAAATTTTACAAGAAATAAAAATTTACACTAAATACTTTACCAAAAAGAAATTTTTACGAAAAACTTAAACAAAAAGAAAAACCTAAAAACTATAAAACTAAAAACTTTGCTAAAAATCAAGACAAACGCAGAAAAATAACTTAATACTTTGTTCAATATAAAAACTTAGAAACTATAAACTAAAAACTTTGCTAAAAATAAAAACTTAAGAATACTTTGTTAAAAATAAAGAAACCAATACAGAAAAATTTTAAAAATAAATAAAAACTTCGAAAAAATATTACAAGAAATAAAAAGTAACACTAAAAACTTTATCAAAAAGAGATACTTGCAAATTATAAAACTAAAAACTTTGTTAAAAATAAAATAAAAATTGAAAAGTTACACTAAAAAACTAAAAACTTTATCAAAAAGAAATACTTCTTGTTAAAGAAAAATAAATTTAAAAAAAAAATTTGTACAATAAATAAAAAGTTATACAAAAACTTTACCAATAACGCCCATACTTTGTAAAAATTAGAAGACAGATAGATTCACACCCCCTTCGTTGAGACCCTTTTTTTTATTATGAAAACTCGGTGGGCTGAAAACTCCTTCTTAATGAAGGAAATTTTAAAACACTACTTTTAAATTTTTCAGCTCACGTTTTACATAATAATTTAAAAAGGGTCCCAACGAAGGGGGTGTGAATCTATCTGTCTACTAATTTTAACAAAGTATAGGCGTTATTGGTAAAGTTTTTGTATAACTTTTTATTTATTGTACAAATTTTTTTTTTAAATTTATTTTTCTTTAACAAGAAATATTTCTTTTTGATAAAGTTTTTAGTTTTTTAGTGTAACTTTTCAATTTTTATTTTATTTTTAACAAAGTTTTTAGTTTTATAATTTGCAAGTATCTCTTTTTGATAAAGTTTTTAGTGTTACTTTTTATTTCTTGTAATATTTTTTCGAAGTTTTTATTTATTTTTAAAATTTTTCTGTATTGGTTTCTTTATTTTTAACAAAGTTTTCTTAAGTTTTTATTTTTAGCAAAGTTTTTAGTTTATAGTTTCTAAGTTTTTATATTGAACAAAGTATTAAGTTATTTTTCTGCGTTTGTCTTGATTTTTAGCAAAGTTTTTAGTTTTATAGTTTTTAGGTTTTTCTTTTTGTTAAAGTTTTTCGTAAAAATTTCTTTTTGGTAAAGTATTTAGTGTAAATTTTTATTTCTTGTAAAATTTTTTCAAAGTTTTATTTTATTTTAAACAAATTTTAGTTTTGTAGTGTATAAGTTTTTATTTATGGTAAAGATTTTCGTTTCATAGTTTCTAAGTTTTAATATTTAACAAAGTATTAAGCTATTTTCTACATTTGCCTTTATTTTTTAACAAAGTTTTTTAGTTTTATAGTTTTTAAGTTTTTCTTTATGTTAAAGTTTTTCGTAATAATTTCTTTTTGGTAAAGTTTTCAGTGTAAATTTTTATTTCTTGTAATTTTTTTCAAAGTTTTTATTTATTTTTAACACGAAGTATTTCTTTTTGATAAAGTTTTTCGTGTAACTTTTTATTTCTTGTAAAATTTTTTCAAAGTTTTTATTTTATTTTTTACAAATTTTAGTTTTGTAGTGTATAAGTTTTTATTTATGGTAAAGTTTTTCGTTTCATAGTTTCTAAGTTTTAATATTTAGCAAAGTACTAAGTTATTTTCTACATTTGCCTTTATTTTTTAACAAAGTTTTTTAGTTTTATGGTTTTTAAGTTTTCTTTATGTTAAAGTTTTTCGTAATAATTTCTTTTTGGTAAAGTTTTAAGTGTAAATTTTTATTTCTTGTAAAATTTTTATTTATTTTAAACAAATATTTTAGTTTTGTAGATTTTAAGTTTTTACATTTAACAAAGTATTAAGTTATTTTTCTGCATTTGTCTTAATTTTTAACAAAATTTTCAGTTAAGTTTTTATAATTAACAAAGATTTTAGTTTTTTAGTGTATAAGTTTTCATTTCTTGTGTAAAGTTAAATTTTATTTCTTGTAAAATTTCTTGTAAGTTTTTATTTATTTTAAACAGATATTTTAGTTTTGTAGCTTTTAAGTTTTTACATTTAACAAAGTATTAAGTTATTTTTCTGCATTTGTCTTAATTTTTTAACAAAATTTTCAGTTAAGCTTTTATTTTTAACAAAGATTTTAGTTTTTTAGTGTTTAAGTTTTCATTTCTTGTGTAAAGTTTTTCGTTTTCTAGTTCATTTCAAACAAAGTTTTCAGTTTCGTAGTGAATAAGTTTTTATATTTAACAAAGACTTTAGTTTTTCAGTGTATAAGTTTTCATTTCTTGTAAAGTTTTTTCTGTGTTCATTTTTACTTTTAGCAAAGTAATGAGTTATTTTTCAGCATTTGTCTTAATTTTTAACAAAATTTTCAGTGAAGTTTTTATTTTTAACAAAATTTTCAGTTAAGTTTTTATATTTAACAAAGATTTTAATTTTTCAGTGTATAAGTTTTCATTTCTTGTAAAGTTTTTTCTGTGTTCGTTTTTATTTTTAACAAAGTATTAAGTTATTTTTCTGCATGTACCTTAATTTTTAACAAAATTTTCAGTTAAGTTTTTATTTTTAACAAAATTTTTAGTTAAGTTTTAGTTTCGAAGAGAATAAGTTTTTATATTTAACAAAGATTTTAGTTTTTCAGTGTTCGTTTTTATTTTTAACAAAGTATTAAGTTATTTTTCTACATGTGTCTTAATTTTTAAAAAAATTTTCAGTTAAGTTTTTTATTTTTAACAAAATTTTTAGTTAAGTTTTTATTTTTAACAAAATTTTTAGTTAAGTTTTTATTTTTAACAAAATTTTTAGTTAAGTTTTAGTTTCGAAGTGAATAAGTTTTTATATTTAACAAAGATTTTAGTTTTTCAGTGAAAGTTTTTCTGTGTTCGTTTTTATTTTTAACAAAGTATTAAGTTAGTTTTCTACATGTATCTTAATTTTTAACAAAATTTTCAGTTAAGTTTTTATTTGTAACAAAATTTTTAGTTAAGTTTTTAGTTTTAACAAAATTTTAAGTTAAGTTTTTATTTTCGAAGTGAATACGTTTTTATATTTAACAAATATTTTAGTTTCGAAGTGATTAAGTTTTTATATTTAACAAAGATTTTAGTTTTTCAGTGAAAGTTTTTCTGTGTTCGTTTTTATTTTTAACAAAGTATTAAGTTAATTTTCTACATGTGTCTTAATTTTTAGTAAAATTTTCAGTTAAGTTTTTATTTTTAGCAGAGTTTTTAGTTAAGTTTTTATTTTTAACAAAGGTTTTAGTTAAGTTTTTAGTTTCGAAGTGATTAAGTTTTTATATTTAACAAAGATTTTAGTTTTTCAGTGAAAGTTTTTCTGTGTTCGTTTTTATTTTTAACAAAGTATTAAGTTATTTCTCTACATGTGTTTTAGTTTTTAATAAAATTTTCAGTTAAGATTTTATTTTTTAGCAGAGTTTTTAGGTTTTCTTTTAGATTCAGTAATAATTTTCTTGGTTTTTATAATGTATGTTTCCTTTTGAGTCATGTTTCCCCTTTAATTTTTATTAGAATAGTTTAATTTTCTATATGGATTATAGATGAAAGAAGGCTTTAGGTAAGAGAAAACAGGATTTCTTTCATAAGTTAGTTTATAAGTATTATACTGTTTGCTTTAGTGAATAATATAAATTGTTAGTAAAAATGTACAGCAGAGGGTAAAATTCTTGTAAAGCAAGTATAGCCGATGGGTTAAAAAATTATTTTCAAAAAGGTTGAAAATGATCAACGTAACCATTCCATGAATTGAAAAATAACCAAAGCAGTTCTCTTTAGTATAGAAAAAAATATTACATGTTTAATAAATATAGTAAAAGTTATGAATAAAATGAATGTATGTTCTGTAGTGCCAGTCAAATAATGTACTTTAAATAAAAGGTTAATGATTGAAATTTTTTCAACTGTTGGGAAAATCGTATATATTTTACAATTTTTGTATAAAAATTCTCTCATTCACACAATGCTTTCAGAAGAAAGTGTAATGGAATAGTTTTTGTTTAGGTGATTAATCATATATTATCACGTTTAAATCTAGAAAAAGCTTCTATGCGAATAAAATATGTAATATCTTCAATTGAAATATAGTAAAATTAATGGATTTGTCATTTTTAACTTGAATGAGTCTAACATTCTATGAAAAAAAAATCAACTCCTCGAACAGAATTCGTAATAAAAGTATATTTTATTTTTAAAAAAAATGCTTAAAATATTTAAGATCTTATCCAATATGAACATAATTAGTAATTTTTAATCGAAGTTGTAAAATAATTCCACCAATGGGATAACGTATTATATGTCAAGTGGTCTGAAAATGTATTCTCAATTTTTCAAAGTATCCTTTCCTGATCAAAGTGAAATAAAAATAAAACCACCAATAGGATAACGTATTATATGTTTGGTTGTTTGACAATGTTCGATCATTCTCAATTTTTCAAAGTATCCTTTCTGGTGAAAATACTGTATTTTCAAAGTTAAGGATTGTGATAGGATAAGCATTTTGTGTCAAACTGTAACTAAAGTGAATATTGAACTGTAAATTTAACGAAATAGAAAAAATGATTGTAATGAAAAAATATATATCTTTTGAAAACCATCTCCCCTTGGTATTGCGGGAAAAGATGCAATCGCTATCAATCCCAATGGAGGTTACCCCGTTATCACCACACATATTGCTCTGTGAAAGGTAAGAGGGGTGGTTCGCCGGTGCATTGTTAAGGGAGTCTCAATGACAGGTGAGTAGTGCAGTCTACATTTTTGAGTTTGTGATTGTCTTGGTCTTTTATTCCGGTATGGGCATTTAATAGGTGATATATTCCAGCGGTTAGTTTGTTCATTAACCTTATAATTTTATGTAAAATAATTTTAACTGTTGAAAACTATTAATTAATATTATCTTAAAATAATTTAGAAAGTCTCAATTTAGCTTCTTGTTGTTGCATGTGTTCTAGAGCCCCAATATAGTGGAAGAGCTGCAATTTGCTAATTTTGTGCATATTACAGTTAAACAGCGGTTACAGTTTGTTAATAGTAAATAACTTTAATAGTAACTATTAATAGTAAAATAACTTTAACTTCCTGCTGTGTCTTAGTGGTAGAGCCGCAATATGGTGGTGGAGCTGTAAAGTACCTTCAAATTTTGGTCAATTTAGTGGTAGAGTCGCAATTTGGTAGAATGCGCAGGTATCCGCAATTTAGTAGAATGGGTAGGTATCCGCAATTTAGTAGAATGGGTAGGTATCCGCAATTTAGTAGAATGGGCAGGAGCCCCAAAGTACCTGTCCAGACATATCCGCAAAGTATCTGCACGCCTTCTGTTAATTACTAATTAATCTTCTTAATTAGCCTCCCCTCTACTCGAGGAGCCGCAAAGTATCAACCCAGACACTCCGCAATCTAGTAGAATGGGAAGGGAGCCCCAATCAGTAGAATGCGCAGGGAGCCGCGGAGCCGCCGGCGCAGGTATCCGCTTTTCCGCAGTGTGGCAGAACTCTCCTTTTCTATCTACTCTTCTTTAATTATGATAATTTTGGTATGATTTTTTACCCCTAAGTAAAATAAGTTATTATCCATGGAACTATGCATTTACATGTGGGATACTTGTAATAGTTTTTAATAAAAAAAAGAATTTTCTCCAAACATCTCCAAAAAATCCTTAAAATAAACACATTTTTCACTCTAAGACCTTGTATTATACTCTGAATCCCTAATTGGAATGCATAATTTTATTGAAAACACTATAGTTAATATATATGCAGAGTTTCAAGTTAAATAGTACAGTAGAAAAAAAGCCTTAGTGTCTTAAATGCTAAAAAAGTAGTTTTGATAAAATATTTATTAAAATAATATGTTAACTGTGCTCAGTAACAATTGCAAAATGTTAATGCTTAGAATTCGTGCATCACTATGAAATTTTCAAAATCAATTTATGAGTATAAACATCGATTTGAGAGCAAAATCTTTAACTTGATATTTTGACCGATTTGATGGTGCTGAGTCCCCTTAAACTAAATTATTTTGATTTTGAAATCTGAAAATAGTAAACAGGTCCATAATAGAACAGGTCCGATAACTAATTCTAGTTTCGTTACTCCAGAAAAAAGATGCCAATTAGTTCAATAGGGAACGGCCCGTATGATTTTTGAATACTATGTCATTTCAAAATAGCGAATTTAATCTTAAGCTACAATACACTAGTTAAAATATCCAAAAGTATAATGACAGTTACATTGGAGGTCAATGGACCAGTCCGAAATCCCAAGGATGAGTTCCCTAATGGACAAACTCCATTTTATGAGTTCCGCATTCAAGGTAATGATTTGGAGGGTCTCTGTATAATCTGCCTCTGAAATTACTGTAAGTATGGGTTTGCTTAAAAAACGTTTGGGTTTGTTAATGGATCGAAAGAAGGCCTTTGGCTGTAGGCATCCCTTTTATTATTCAGTATTGTAGATGGATAAGTTTATTTCTCTTCTCTCTTTTTACTAAGTATTAGATCAGAAAATTTAAAAGGGAATGAAAACCAAGACTGAATGAACCTAAACTAAATGAAGTATTTTGTTTAGAAGTTTAGTTAAGTTTATTCTATTTTTGTTCTTGATTTTTACTAATCTCCCTCTTTTATGTTCCTCTCCAAATAAATAATTTTTTTTTTCACAATGAATAAATCTGGAAATATTTATTTTTAAACCTTTCTCAGTCCTAGACCCCTGCCTGAGATCGCCAATAAATTTTTATACTTAATTTGGAGCGTTTAGCACTGGAAAGGTTAGTTAAACGAATGCTTCAGTAATCAAATACAGAACATTTCAAGATAATGAGTGAAGAAATCAGGAAAAATAAATAAATGTAAAATTTTCGAATTTTCTTGACGCCGTAGTTTTTAGTAGTCAGGGCCTTAATATAAAATCCAGCTCAAACAAAAGAACCAGAAAGTTCAGAACATGGCGAAAATTTAAACTTTCAATAAGAAGAAAAAAGTCAGCGGAACTTGTATCAAAAGAGGAAGACATGTGAAAGATACAAATGACAAAAACTGCAGGGGTCAAGGGAAACAACGGTGCCTCCTGGCGACATTCTGACAAATTGTCACTCTCGTGTCTTGTCCGTCCTGTCCCTTAGCCTGACAGAATCTAGAAAGGTGTCACATCCTTTCCTTTGAAAATTTTCTTGCTTGTTCTCTTTATTTCCTTTTTTCCCTATGTAGAAAATCTACTCGACAGTCTCAGTGTATTTAAAACGAAACATACTGCAACTGCATACTAGATTCTGTTTACTGTCGAAAAATGATGAAAATTGGACGAATAAAATACAAAGTAAATAAAATCGAAGGAAATTTAAGAGCATTAATAGAAAAAAAACTATTGCTTTGTGAAAAAAAAACTATTTTAATTATTTGTGACTAACTTATTTATAACTATGGGTAACTTACACATATTCAACAGGAGGAAAGAACAATTACTCTACCCTAATAAAGATCGTGATATTAGATTATTATTTATTATATTATCAGTTTATAACGGAATGGAAGTTTTTTCATAACTTTAAAAGTTTAAAAGCCTTAAAAATGTACTATTCATGTGAAATAATTGCATTAATCGAGATCTTTAAATAAAATTTTATAAATATATGTTGAGAAAATCAATTATTAACGTAGAGATAGTAGATATTAGAATTTATTAGAGACTGAATCATGGATTGCAACAAAAAAACTTATGATGATAATCAGGTATATACTTGAGATATTTTCTCCTTTTAAAACTATAGGGGAGAGTGCTGTTCCTAAGGACGGTTGTACCTTCAGCCACCGCATTTTAAAATTCGGGAAAAAATGGAAACTTTAATTTGTGGTTGAATTTGAATGTAAACAGATGCTATCTAGTTACTAACGTGAAATCAGCTCTTTAAAATAATATTTATATTTAATGTAATAAATTTACTGTTTTTAGGTGCTCAAAGTTTTTTTTATTGCATCACTACATAAATATTTTTCTTCCCCTCAAAATATAATACGATAAAATGTGATATAAGGGGCGAATCCCCGAGATTTTGACTTTTATTTTTGATATTAGAAATTGTCAGATCTCAATTCTTTTATTTTTTATAGAAATTTAAATGCAAAAACACCGGGTGTTGTACCTTCGGACACCATACGTGTTGTACCTACGGACACGTTCTTGTGGGTGTCTGTAAGCTAATCGGAGTTTTTGAATCTGGTTTCATTAAATGAAATGCACTTTAATGCATATTAAATTAATTATAAATGGTTATCTATTTGTCGGCGATTATTTTCAAGTGATTTTTAGATGAAAAATCAAATATTTTGTGATCTTAACTACTTTTTAAAATTTTTGATTTTACTTTGCATTTAATGTAAAATATGGTATAAAATCTTAAACACCCTATCGCATTTAAGTATGATAATTACAAAAAACGTGAAATTTCCACCGATGAAGATTTACGAAAGTTATTATCTCCAAATGCTAGCACAACTAAGTGTTGATCGAATGGTTTTTTTGGATCAGTGAAGTGATCAGATCAATCAGCATGATTGATGAAACTATTACCTCAAATTTCGTTCTGAAAATCCCATATGATTTACGTATTTTTGGTAAAAAAATCAAGTCTTTTATCAATCAACTTCGTTTTAATAAGCATTTACGATCTAAAACTACATTACTTTAGAAAATCGATTTCCAATTTTAAAAATGCTTGAAATAGTTTATAGAAAGGTAATACACCAATAAAAATGTTCATTTTTAGCTTTTTTCAACTAAAACTTTCCTTTTTAAGGGTGTCCACAGGTACAACAGGGTCTGTCCATAGGGAGAGCACGTTGTTGTACCTGTGGACACAAATTTCGTCAAGTTATTAAAATGAATTAAAAATCCAATTTTGAAGATTTTAGCTAATAAAAAATATTACCCTCTTTGCTAAGGTTAGGACTATAGGTTGGGCACTTTAAATGGTCAAAATGTGATTTTACCTGTCTTAGAAAAATCAAAACGTGATTTTTGTCCAGAGGTACAACACTCTCCCCTACTTAAAATCATTTATGCATATTTCCGTAATTTTCTCATTACTTCTGAAATAGAATGTTCCCAACTTCATTTGTAAAAATAAAAAAAATTAATAATAACAAAATGTTTTTACTTTTATTGGGGACACAACTCCGTCAAAGCATTACTTGGGTTGAAACACCATTGCCCAATTTCCTAAATAAACTGTTAAAAAATTACTTCGGGATTTACTGTATAATCCAATACTGTATAATATTAATATAATATACTAAAATTCTTTCTAGTGTCCTATTACTTAATAAGCTGCCAATGAACTACTGCCATTGCATCAATTTATTTCTTAAGACTGGGGTTACATTATAAGCAAAAAAATGTCACAAAAGTTATTAGTAGTCACATTATCCACAAAAAAAATTACATGCATACCTAATGAAGAGTTCATTCGGAACCTGTAGCAAATTTATTTTCTTTGATTAAAAGTCTTATTCCCCTTCCCCGCTTGTTTCCCGTACCGGTACTTAGCTCCATCATGTTTGGAATACGAATCAAATCTTCAATAAATCTGTAGGAATAGCCAAACGACACCTTAAATTGCAGGAGGATGAAAGCCCTTAGTGCTCCTAGAAGGAGCAATCATACATAGTCATCATCGATAAATTTGGGGCTGTCTACATATTTCGAGGATAGGGTCAGGTTATTTGTTGTTTCTTGTATAATAATAGTAATAATAATAACAGTAGTAGTAATACTAATCATGGCTTATGTTACTTATCGGGTAATGTTATTTAAATTGACTGGTAACTCTTAAAATTGATTGAAATAACTTTCTTGAAATAACTATTATTTAACTTAACGCAAAACTTATCGTTCCATATGAACAATATATCGATTAATGTTATCAAAATCTGATGAAATACCATAAAAACCTCCGTTTGAAGGCCAATTTTAGCAAATAATCATACAAAACGAGTCATTAATTCATTGGTGTTATAATGTTCCACTCTCATATTTTTCTTTAAGAATGTAAAAGTTGGAAAATACATACTAGGATATATCTTTGTTATCGTTTTAAATACTACAAACTGATATTGTTATCATTCTGCTCATGAACAAAAGTGATCACTAAGCGGAGTAGGCTGTCTTATTTGGAGACAAAAGTATAGTCCGAAATCGCAACGAAAAAAACCTTTGAAGTAGCGTAAAATATTTTGTGGCGGTTGTTATGATAATGGGTTATTCCATTCAATTTTAAGCGAGACGGTAATTCAATAATAGAAGGGATAGTTAAAATAATAATGATAATGATAGTTGTAGTAGGGGGATGATAAAAATAAGACTAGATAATTATAATAATAATTATAGTAATAAAATAATAATAAAAAAATAACATTTTATGAAGGCACTTTTTTTTTATCACAACCACGTTTCTAAAAATTATCAGAAACCAAGTCAATATAAATAAATGTTGAATGTGCCAATATACTTCAAACAGTGCAAAAATATCTATGCGAAAATAAGAACGTAGATGAGATAAAGCAAGAGAATCGACCAACGACTGGTTTTCTTTTCGTTTAGAAAACTAGCCACAATCAATTGATTATGTTGTTTCTTAAATGAAAATTTAAGTTTTCTAATAAGTCTTTTAGTGTTATTAAGTCTTTTAGCTTTAAAAAATTAAATCATAAAAATTTAAAAATAAAAATTATCTTCAACAGGAAATTTCTGTGTTCCAGACCAGACTATATACTAAGAGAAATAATGTAACATTAAAAGGTAAAGAAAGTTATTAAAATACAAGAAAGTAACATAAGGTAAGATTAAATAAAAAAGGGATGGTTAAAAAATTAAAACTATGAATTAACTTTAAGGATTCTCATCATTTCGACTTAAATAATTTGAGATACTTGAAGATGAAAGTATTGTTTTAATGTCGTTTTTTGGAGTTTTTTTATAAATTAATTTAATTTTAATGAACAATTATTGAATATTTTTGATTCAAAGACTGGGCCTGACTGTAAACTGTCAAATTACTGTTTGAAATAGCGATTAACTGGACTTTTTGTTCTTGTAAATAGTTTTTGCCCAAGATTAACTTGCATTTATTTTATCACAAATGCAGACATCATTCAAAAACTCAATGCATTACTGTTTCTGTATGTGGTTTACTATAAACTGAAATTTCTGCGGTAATAATCATTTACCTATTACTACGCATATTTCCTTATTTTACTTTATGCATGGTCCTCTTATGATCAAGTTATTGAATGTAGTCATGGAGCAATAAATAAATCTTTTTGATATTCGTTGCGATAGGTAATTTCTTTTGGTTGATAAATGAACCCAGACAGATAATTACGTTTCTAGCAATGCGGTCTGCAATTGAATTTGTACATAATTCATATTTGATGTGAATCGCTTCAAATTAATTAAGATTCATTTCCAAATGTAAGCAAACGCGTAGAACCTTTTTATGGATAAATACTACTACTAGATTCTCTAAGGATGTCTGGTTTCATGATAAACTGTTTGGTAATAAATATTTCTGTAAAGATATTCCAGTGCCTTAGATTTGTACACCAATCGTTATATACGTATATCGTATATAAGTTTTAAAATGATAAATGATACATAACTACATACATTGTCCTATCAGATGACTATAAACGAGATTAAAAGTAGTCATGGACAGATTTAGGGATCTTTGGGGGAGCAAGCTTTCTTTGATGGTTCTGGAAACATAATTCATTAATAAGGAAATGAGATTTCCTGAAAGAGATGGGTAGAGGGCATTGCCTTCTATGATCTCCCATAAATCCAGCTATGTAGGTTATTATTATTTAATTTCAATAGCATTAAATTTAAACTCCAATATTAGAAAAATAAATTTAAACTCAAATATTAATATCATTGAGTTTAAACTACAATATTAAAAGTATCAAATTTAAACGCCAATATCAATAGCATTAAATTTAAACTCAAATATTAAAATTATAAATTTAAACTCCAATATTATTACCATTAAATTTAAACTCCAATATTATTTGTATTAAATCTAAATTAAGTAGTATTAAATTAAATAAGTACTTGAAATATAAGTAAATAAGTATTTAAGTATAAATAATTTAAATAAGTATCAAATTTAAATTCTAATATTAATAGTATTAAAATTACGGGAAATGGTCTATGCGACCCATTCCTCAACGTAATTAAAAAAAGTATTAAATTTAAACTAAATATTATAAATCCCAAAACAATTGGATAACAACATTCTGTTACGCACACAACTCACACATTTCCCACGACAACTCAACTCAACCCCAGACGATTCTCCCATCAGCGAGCACCCTGTTCTCTCGGCGGGGGTTTCGGTCCCCCCGGCAGGGGGTCGAGGAAGTGAGGTGTGGCCGCGACAGAAACAAAAGGACCGGTTTCTTAATGACACCGCCTTCTTGAGAACCGCCGGGAATTGAAATGGGAAGTGGGGCCATTATTTCTTCTTGTTTTGGTTTGGTTTTCGGTTTATTGTTATCAAGGGCGGGGATGGCCTGTCTTCTCTTGCAACAGGAAGAAAGGTTTAAAAGTTTTTTTTGTTGTTGATATTGAGAGGAGGTGGTTCTGTCCTTTTGAAACTTTGTAGCGTCGCAGCATTTACGTTGGGTCGTGAGACATGCATTTTGTCGGTAAGCACTTCCACCCTATTTAAAGATTTTTCGCGTTAGCTGTGAATCTATATAGTTTATAAAGAATAGATAGAGAAATCAAATCTAGTTTAAAAAAGAGTTAATAACTGCAAAAGATTTGTAGGTACTAAACAGAAACGCATTTTTTTCAAAGGTAAAGCTACCATTAAAGTCATCAAAAATTTAAAGTGAAGTAGCAGTTTTAAAATGTAAGAGATCAAAGCTAAAATTCAAAGAGGAAAACTTAATTTTCTGAAAACTTTTTCAGTTAAATAATTTCTCTCAGGATGTAGTAAATGAATTGGGTAAGGTGATACAAAAATAGTTGAAAATCAAAATTTAGATAATTTGGGTAAGTAAGAAAAATAGTTTTCAAAACTTTATAAAATTGAATTAGTATTATCTGCAAAATATCATAATACAAAGATTATAATTCAAGTGCTTAATTTATTCTCGAAGTGCTTATTTTCTCCCGAAACTTCATTGAGGGATAAAGGATTCACTGGATTTATCTTATTTTTCTATTGGGTTTATCTTTTAAGCTACTTTTTCTGTCAAGACCAGATAAACGTTATTATAGTGATCAATTGTAACGTTAGGGGAGACTACCTAATGACAGTTTTACCTTCAGACACTGATCTTTAAAACACGAAAATAAACGGAAATTAGAACTTGTGGTCGATATCGAATGAAAGCAGATCCCATCTAGTTGCTAACGTGAAATCAATTCTTTGAATAAAATTTTTTAACAAAAAATATATTTCCAGTTTTTAGATTATCCAGTATTAGTGGAAAGAAATCACAGGCGTTACTATTTAATAAAGAAGTATAATAATGATATATACATCAAAACAACAAGGATATCAAACATTCCTTCACACCTTTTTTACACCACAGCAAACACCTTAAACCAAAAGCGCGGGAAAAGAAAGAAGATATCTCCCGATAGCATCGGCTGCGGGAGGATGATGATAATTCATTAGCTGCTACCAGCATAGCATACCACCAGTTGCGTCACATCTGTTCGTGCATACGACGCGTGCCCACACTGTGTCTGGAGAGGCAGGTTATCTTTCTCTATTGACTTAATCGCTCTCAACTTATTCTTTGCTCAAGTGCTGGTGGGAGAAAAGTGAAGGCTTGGGAAGAATCGGGTTAATTTTGTTTTGTGTGGGTGCTTCTTTTGAGATCTAAAGATTTAACCTACACCTATAGTCTGTGTAATTTAAATCGGCGGCTTGCTACTAGTCATTTCTCATTGCATTTCTATTGCGTTGCCATGGTAATTGCCATGGTTGCCATTTACACGGAGTATAGTCTATATTGCAGTGCTTTTTTTTGTTTTCAGACCTATAAGATTTTTCGCATCTTTATTGGTAGGAATCGTAGGATTATAAGAGATTTCATTAGCCATTAATTGCCGGTGAGCAAAAATAGAACAAACGTTATAATTTGAAAGTAATCATTCTCGAATTTTTGTTTGAGAACGAAGACTTTCTGTTGTCTCTGTTTCAAAGATAAATATAGATGGGAACAACATTGATAGAAAATGATGAGTAGAAGGTCTCACGATACGAAAAGTTTATTAGCATGTGAAAAAAGCTCTTTTTCAGCCCTCACTAAAGAAAAAATATACAAATGTGCAAGTTTTTTTTAAAATTAAATAATATCTTTATTTAACAAAAAAGCCCAAAACTTCATAATAACACTAAAAACTTGAAAATTCGCGAACTTTTTTAAGGCCTGAAAAAGTGCTATCTTCACAAGCTAATATCTTCGCGATTATTAACAATATTATCATGAATTTTATTTTCAGTGAGTTTCTCATAATATTTTCACTGAAGTTATCGCTCTATCTCCTTTAGTTGTTTAAGTAATTTTTTAACTTTTTATTTCGCTGCTAGGGGCGCTGTAAGTCATCTCAATGGATTCTCCAGGGTCACTTACCTAGGGGTAGACCTTACTTCCATGACCCTAGGAGACGTTGGTTCCAAATAAAAGCCGTGAAACGGACTTTTGAAACTACCTGTTATCAATTATATTTTATAAGTTTTTAAAAACCAACGCCTAGATCAGGATACAAGCTAAAAGGATTATAAAGCTTTTGTTTTTTACATCTCTTCTAAAATGATTCCGACCTGGTTAAATTTTATAAGGTATAAAAAACCCGCAAACGACGTTAGGATGCTAGGAAACGATACACTGTCCCATTTTTCAAAACTAAAAGTAAAAAGAAACCTATTAAAAAATAAAACACTAAAACACGAAAGGAAAAAACATAGTGCAAAGATTCCTTCCAGTTGTCCCGCATGATGCAAAAAATATTCTTCATGCGGGTACGCTTAAAAGTGTCTACGGTAAGTTGTTTTCTCCTTCCACTAAGTCAATGCGCAGTGAAAGTAGATTGCCGGGTTAACTTGATTATGCAGGGGAAAGTAACATAAAAAAACCTTGAATGTAAACCATGTTAAATAAAGAGTTAAACTGAAAAATGCCGATAAAAACATATAAAAATGATATAATTTTTAATGAATCGCTCGTCTTTAATGGATAATCACAGCAGCAAATTCGATGGGGGATGCGCGATAAGGAAAGAAAGCATAGCTAAAAAAGGTTCTTTTTTAGAACCAAATTTCAAAAAAAAATTTTGAACCAAAAATAATATTTAGAACCAATTTCTTGTCACAAACGTCTAACTTATGAATATAAAGAAATAAACTTTCACGCGAAAAATATAAAATAATAAGTTTTTTACTTAACTTAGAAATTTAATAAGAAAAAATTTTTTTTGTGTATTATATTTTTATGTGCAGTATTTTAGTGTTTTGGAAAAAAAAAACCTTTGATCTTTCAATCACTTTCTCAAACTTATTACTCTATTGATCGATATCTTTTTCTTGTAACCTGTTTATACTATCCCTTTTTTGCCCTGCCCTTCCATTTAGTCAGAAGGGAATAGTAAGAAAGATAAATTTCCAATTTCATTCTCATAACAGAAGTATACAGATAATTAAGAAAATAAGAATCTAATTAAATCCTGAAAAATTCTGATTTAGAATTAAGTGTTTAATCATATTTTGATTTACTTGTTTTGCTTTTTTTTGGATATTATCAACAATAGAAAAATACACCATAAGGCTAAGCGCGCACTAGAGACTTCTGTCTCGGCGACTTAAAACACTAGTCACTCGAGAGCAATGCATTTCTATGAGGAAATTCTTGGCCTAGTGATCTTGGTCTCGTCGCCATGTGCGCGCACTCTAGCTTCTTGCAATAGCCAGGGAAGCAATTTTGTCTTTGTCTCCGAGACAAAAGTCTCTAGTGCGCGCTTAGCCTAACAACTACAGTTTTTAAATTCTTCTATTGGTATGCCAAAGTCTAAAGAAAGTTTTAAAGATATATTGAAAAAAGTTTGAGATTTAATAAAGCCACAATTTTAACAATTTTTAAAATAAAATCCTGGTTTAATTCAAGCTAAACATTAAACTATAAATTAACTAAAACATTTCCAGAACGGTTTTTACACACTTCGGAACATCATCCATGTAAAAAATACTCGAAAATGTATCTTACATTGCCCACTAACCATAAAATAATTACACGATACACTGTAAAAAATATTAGAAACGTTCCGCATAAATTCCAGAAACGATCCTGCTTTTTATGAGTTTTTACAGCAGTTTAGCACTTTCCTTGAAAATTCTGGTTTTCTTTCGGAAACGTTTCTGAATCCCACTGAATTCTGCCGGAAGCGGATAGTTCGTGAGGTGCACCTCATGCCTACATCCAAACCTTTTTACAAAATTTTTTTGCTGTCTTAATTGGGACTAAAAACGTCTTTTAGTATCTAATTTTCAAAATTTTTCAAAAGTATCAACCGATCGAAATTCCAGACTTGGATCTTAATTTTAAGTAATATTTTATGCGGAATGTATAACATTGAGTCGCGGCTGGATCAGTGGTAAAGCGTTTGCTTCTCATGTGATAGTTCTTCGGATCGAATCCCAGTCGTGATTATTTTATTTAATTCAGAATTGTATTTTCTGCGGAACGTTTCAGTATTTTACAGTAAGATTCCTGGTATTTTCCAGGAACATTACTTAAAAGAAATGGGCAACTCAGACTCAGCTGCCCATTTTTTAAAGTAACGTTTCAGAATTTTTTTACAGTGTAGAGTTAATAGTCACCTATCCCTTCCTCTACCTTAGTTTTACATCTGCCTTCGGGACAGTTGCATTTTCTTTCTATTTCAGACCCAGATCTGTTCGAATAGAAAATTCGAGTCATGCCCAGCTCTTCCATCAAAGCCACTCAGCTGGCTGTAACTCCTCCACCGCCAACTACCCTTTCCATAGAGTCAGAAGGGAATAGGAAACGCATCGAGCAATATCGAGTTCGCTCTAATATGAAGCTGTCGGAGTTAGATTGTTGTTGATGCTGTATGTGCAAAAATTGCTCACTGACATCTATGAGTTTATTTTTAGAAGGTTAATTTATTCATTTGGAAATCGAATATATCCAATGGTATGGAAGAAATTATTTAGCAGTGGAAACTGGCAGGATTTAAAACCAGTTACGTTAAAAGCTATACGTACTTAATGTAAAGTGAATTCAGAAATCTGGTTGAAAAGATGCGCGTCACAAGACGTATAAACTTCTCTTAAACACTGAATAAAAAAACTAACTTAAAAATCCTAGGAAAAGAACTGAAACTGAATTCAGATTTTAAGCAGGGAACGTTCATTTTACGTAAACAACGAAAGTGGTTACATAAAAACCCATCGTCTGTTTTAAACTATTTTGAGAAGACAAAATATTATATTAGCACTTTATGATTGAGGCTTTAAGTTGGCTTTAAGAGGCTTTAAAGTTGTTAAAGTTATCTTAATAATGTGTTGGTCCAATTTGTGAATTTTTAAAACGCTTTTAACAAGCAAGGATTTAAAAATTTTAAAATTCGCTCTTTTCTCACAAACTAAGACTAATATATGGATATGAATCATTATGGATTGAGACTCCCCCAAAAATGATTGGAAAAACTTGATTATTTACTATTTTTTGCCATTTAATTTTCGCAAATGTTTTAAAAAGACAATTTAGATATAAGAGAAAATTATTTTCCTGTGAGAATTCCCATTGCCATTTGCTTTCGTACCGAAAGTTCCTTTATCTTATATACTTTCTTTTTGTTTTAATTTTATAAGCTTTTTTTTGCTTCAGTTTTAATCTTTTCTTTTAGATTTAATAAAGAAAGAGCAATTTTTCTACTAAGGAATGCTCCTGTATATGAGACGTCTCCTACTGACAATATTTTTACCACTTTCCCTGTTTCCACACAGGGTTTCCTTCAACTCCCTCTCTAGTTAACTTTACACTTTTATTTCCTTCCGAAGTGGTAACACGGTGTCTTGACCAGATGTAAATTCCCTCCACTCTGAATACTAAAATACCGGGCACTCCTTTCAAGGTTGAAAAAACCGTTTCTTTTGTTTCCAATGTGGCATCTGTAGGGAAATGAAGTCAGGGGAAATTTGATTAATTGGGTCCGTGGCGAGAAAGAGAACTATTATTACATGATTATTGCCCCTCATCAAGAGCAACTTTGATGTTCGGCTGGAACTAATTGTAGGGTTAGGGGGTGTAGTCAATCTCAGGGAAATAGTCCTTGAATTCTAACAAGATAATAAGGTTTTTTTTATTCAGTAATAATAATAATAATAATAGATAATAGAAGCAATGGATAATGTATCTTCTGCTTTATTGGTTGAAGTGTCCATAGGTCACTTTTATTTGCGTTAATGTTATGGAAATAGAAGGACAATTGGAGTTACCCTGTTTTAGCAGCTAAAAAAGGATTAAGCTGGTAAATTGTTCTTAAAAAGCTAAAAAAAATTGGGTCAGTGTTTCCCCGTGTTTGCATTTTTCTTCTTAGAAATAATTGTAAAGTTAGGCTACAAATATGGTAATAAGAATCTCATAGTAATTGACCGCTTTTAAAACAGTAATTACGTCTCAATGTATAGAAATTGGGAAGGGATCAATCAACATTTTAGGGCATTTTTTATTAAACAAGAATTTTTAGCAAATAGTGGTCAACATTTCTACTTACTCAGAGCATAATTCAATTATTATTATTAAAAAGGGACTACGGACTCGGAATGTGAAAAGTATTGACAGATGTTCTTTTCGTTATATATTTTTTATGTTCATCGGAAAAAACTTCCTTTTTTATACATTTCAATACCTAAAATACCTTTTTCAATTTATATTAAGTTTTTGATAGTTGTTTATAAGGTTTAAAATAAATTTAGAACCACATTCCTCTATAAAATTCCAATGTGTATCCTTTCCCAAACTATTTTCTTCACCGATACTTTTTCACGATTTTCCAGTACGCCTTTGTCTGGAGAGATTCGTTATTCAACTAACTGTAGGAAAAAAATTTCGGAAAGGAGGAGTTTGGATATGAAACTGTAATTTACGTTGGTATAAAATTAAAAGAAAATCTACCATATTTATTGAAGTGTAAAGAAACTAAGGAGTACAGTTAATAAGGAGTGAGGGGTTCAATTTGTTAAGTTTTTCTTGAAAAGGGGGCGGTGGTTTCAAAAAGTCTGGAAACCTATGACATATAAAGTCTCCTTTTCATTTGTGTGTGTGTGGGCACCCCTTATTCACAAAGAAAATAATAGTACGTGGTAAGACTCGTAGTCTCAGACTCTGAACTTGGCACAGCAAATTTTTTGCTTTTATTAAAAAATGGAAATTATTTATACTACACATTTATATCCTCTCTCGGTATCCTCTTTCATTTCTTAAGAAATCAATTCAACTTAAAACCAATACGGAAACAACAACCAACAAGCTATAATCCACACCATTCAATTCAAAGATCAACAAGATCTGACATCCCCTCCCTATTTCAAAATGAAGCCGTCTCACCAACCAAACCCAAATTAATTAATGAAACCCGACATGACAAAAAGGCCGGCCATCTCCACTCCATCCGGAGGGGGGTGGAGGATATTGACAAGACACTGTCATACACATAAATCCGAAAACAACAGGCATTGCTCGTTGGTAGTCTGACCGCGTCCCTTTCCTCATCACCTGTCCAATGGGGCGCAGAGACCTTGCGCGATTTCTTGCTGATGCGCGGTACAATGGGAAGGTGGAGCGAGTGGTCGGTCGGTCCAATCTGGAGCCGTTTTCGGACACAGGTGGTATTTCTCGGTGAAGGTTGGCATTTATTGATATGGCCGTGAGGATGCAATTGGGATGTATAAATGGATGTTTAGTTTGGTAGAGAGAGAAAAAAGGGAGTAAAGTTGTTCGTAATGAAATAATGAGATGTTAGATTTGCATATCAGGAAAAGCAACTCAATGTATGGGATGGGGAGACCTGAATACAGTAACCACGGACATTTGTGGTCGATATTGTATGAGATGCCATCTAGTTGCAAACACGGGAATAAGCTCTTTGAATCAATAATTTGACTAAATATAATACATTTACTGTTTTCAGATGATCAAAGTTACTTATAGCTTATCACTACAGTGCTGTTTTTCTTCCCTTTTAATGACGATAAGATCAAATGGGTATGCCTGGATAATCATCGAGATTTCGACTATTTAGTTTTGATCTTGGAAGTCGCCAGTTCTCAATCCTCCTTGGTCTGTCCGTCAGGAGAACGGGCTGTTGGACCTATGGACATTGGACATACTTTTTTTTTATCAAGTTATAAAAATTATTAAAAATCCAATTTTTAAAATGTATGGGGGAGCTAATAAAAAAATATTACCCTATTTACAAAGGGTTAAGACTATATAAGTTGAACTCTTTGAACGGTAGAAATGTGATTTTATCCATAAATTTTGTCCTCAGGAACAAAAGTATTCAATACTATTTATATATTTGTTGCTTATGTATATTTTAATTTTTAAAACAATTAACAAATATATTACAGAATTTAACTTTGTGGACATATTTTAGCACCGTTATGTCTGGTGCTAGAGGCCAGTACATTTACAAAGGCCAGTTTAATGCCCCGCTTTCTTTGTAGGATCAATTAGCGAACAAAAGAATTCCCCTCCTCTGAAGGAAGAAACACAAAGGGAAACTTCCTAGGATATTGAAACTTCCTAGGAAAACTTCCTAGGGGAACTTCCTGCTAGGGGAAACTTCCTAGAAACACAAAGAGATCGGGGGCATAAAACTGAGTGCAATAAAGACCTATATCGGAATTGTGTCATCTAGAATATTGAATATGAATTTTGTACGTAGATTTCATTTATTTCCCAAATAACACGACAGTAAATAGGTAGTTTATTAGTTGGATATTCAATTAAAAATGTTGACAATACCATCATTAAGAAACATGGTTCATGTTTTAAAAGTATGTTTAAAAATGATTGAATATTTAATTTTTTAAAGTGTGTGCTCAAGATATGACTTGCTTATAAAAGAAAAACATCCAACAGCCTCAACAAGTTAATAAAAATCAGAAAAAAACTTACTTTGTAAGGAAAATTAGTTTATTAATGATACTTTTATCGTTTCCAGGCTTACAACATTATGAATATTCATGAAGAAAGTAAAACTAATGCATAATTCTTGGCCTTGAACTTTCCTCTATATATTTAATGAAAAATAAAGTAACATCTTCCTTCAAAACACTCCGAATACAGGACGCACACAAATAACGTGATTTAATTTTATAACTGGGAAATAATGTAACATTAATTAGTAACGTTAATTCTGTTGTAATTAAGGTTAATTCGTTTATCCCTATTCATGATCAATTCAATCAAGTTTTAAAAAGTGCAACGAATCCTATTCTAATGGAATTTTGTAGTGCATGAAAAATGGAACCCATAGAAAGTGTACTCGACTAAAATGTTTCTTCAAAGCTACAAATTTTTCACTAACTAAACCTTTTAAAACAAACAAACTGTAACTTGCACGGTAAATTTCTAAGTGGAGATCATTTTCATTTAGAATACATAAATATATCATGATAGTTTCATTGACAGATTACACAACACGGCAATTTTAGAAATTCAAAAGGAAATGCTATAAAATTCAATTAATCCAAACCAAAGATAAGAAAGTTGATTGAATCAGCAATGTTTTTCCACGCCTGCTTTACATTTATCTTGATAAGGATCAGGGAAAACTTTTACGGTATACATCAAGAAATATAAAAAAATAACCAGCAAAGAGATAACCAAAAATCCGTTTTTGAACCAATTGAGGTAGAAAGGATGATATTAAAAAAAATGTAACCGTCAACGTGAATGGACGAGGAAAAGGTTAGCGTTTAATCGATTATGAAGCATGGCCGCACTCTCACACCTTTAAGAGAAACAAATGACTGAGCACAAAAACATATCAACTCACAATCTTAACGGGACCACTCAACGACAGAAAAAACCACCTCTTAATAGCCCCAAAAAACCCTCCAAACAAGAACAAAAGAAACACAACGACGGAGTGATTAACGATACACCTATCCAACCTAAACAGAAGCACTAGACCATACATCCATATTCATGAAACAATTAATTACTACCCCACCAAACACACTACCGTTACTCCTCGAAAAATCAGCATCTTCCCCTTTCTGCACTCTCTCTCTTTCTTTCTCCATCTGTTCTTCACCCCAAGGTTGTGGAGAGAGAGAGAGACGGACCGATCTCTGCTCGAGGAGGGAGAAGGACAGGAGAGAAAAAAAAAACGGGAGGGAGGGCTGAACAAAAAAAACGGACGGAAGGGGGGTGCAAGAGCCACGCGACGCGCCACGAGCGACAAAGGGAGGGACCTGGTATTCATGAGGCGCTTTTTAACTGTAGGACGGCCCGGCGAGGCCTTCAGTCGAGATCCGAATGCGGGACCGAGAGAGTCGGGCCTTATCATCATCACCGACAACGGAATTGTTATCGCCGCACTTTGCTCTGCGACGCTCCGCCAGACGCGCCATCGCTCTCCCCTGCATCGGACCGTTCCTCCCGCTGCTTTCCTAGGAGATTTTTCTACCGTGTTATTTTTATAGGACTGTATTTGTGTGCCGTTAGATTTCACTGGACTTTACTATCCTGTTAAAAGCGGACTTTCCAATACACGATATAGTTTTGATATTGACATATCTTGAAGTGACTCTGACGGGACTTATCATATCTACTTTTACTTGACTAACCATATTTTACTGTTAGTGAAGATCCAACTCTCACGAAACGGGTTATCTTCCGTCCGTCATCTGTGATATCATCGTAATATTATTCATCCATTTTAATTGACTTCAGTCACACGAAAACCAACTGTTCCTCTCAGACCGGACGATAATCAACTCTCACTTATATTTCATCGGACTACGATTTTAACTACTACAGTTCCAACTACTACAGTTCCGATTACTACAGTTCCAACTACTAAAGTTTCGACTACTACAGTTTCAACTACTACAGTTCCGACTACTTCAACTCCTAATCCGATACTTCACAAGACCGACAATTAACCGGACAATGTCCCTCTGATCCACCCTACGCAATGACGACCCTCACGGTACTCACCGGCCCTCTGGACCACATGGCCTCCCCGCAACAAAACACCTACCTCCTCACAACAACCAGCAACAACCACCTCTCCAACCACCAGCAGCAGTCCTCCTCCTCCTGCTCCGAGGACTCCAGCAACCACCAGGCGAAGCCGTCGAAGCGCTCGCGGCCCGAGGCGACGCGGCGGCGGGCGAGCCGGCCGGCGGCAGCCCCCGCCGTCGCGCGCCGCAACGAGCGCGAGCGCAACCGCGTGCGGCAGGTGAACCTGGGCTTCGCCACCCTCCGTCAGCACGTGCCCGCCAAGACCAAGAAGATGAGCAAGGTGGAGACGCTGCGGTCTGCCGTGCAGTACATCAAACAGCTGCAGCAGCTGCTCGGGGACGAGAACGGCGGTGGTTGCAGTCCGCAACCGCATCATCAGTCACCCAGCTCGCCGGAGCCCAGTCTGGGCTCGGACGCAAGTTCCCCCTATGATAGTCTCAGTCCGGAAGACGAGGAGCTGCTAGATTTCACGACGTGGCTCTCCTGAAGAAGGTAAGACCATGCAACTATGTCCGTGTGAATGTAAATGAAGGGGCAAATGTAAACTCTTACAAAAGTCGTAAATATTCGGTAAAATATTCGAAAATTCCAATATTTTTTTACCATTGCAATACAATAATCTATAAAAATACTCCATAGTTCACACACAAGATTTTTTTACATGTTTAAACTTACTTCCAAACTTCACACGCTCCACACAACGTTAAACAAATTTTTGCCCTGACGTCAATAACACTTTAGAACACTTTAACTATCTTATTATTGCGATTTGAATACGTGTGGAAAGTATTAAAAATGTGTATACTAAAAGTAGGGCTGTAAAATACGTTTAAAACCTGATATGTGTTCTTATAAGAAACGTTGTAATTTATTAAGACACAAACCTTTAAATTTGGATCGAAACAATTTTTTAACAACAATTTTAAAGCACTTTCTTTATCTCAAACAACTTAATCGCAATACAATCAAAACGCTTTTGCTTAGAAGTGTTCTTTATTGTGTTTACTAAGTGTTGCTAAAGTGTTTCAAGCAATTGCAATGTTGATGTTGCTTTACTTGCCCCTCCATTTACAAAACACTCACTTTCACATTACTTGAAATCGTTGTCTTGTAAGCTCTTGCCTTTCTATTCTAACCCCCTTTTGAAATTTTAAAACCGTTCACTTTAGTCTGTGCTTTTATTCAGTTTATTTAGTTATGCATCCGTTACGTATCCGTTATCATCCGTAGATGAATACAAGAAGTTTTGATGCTTTATTAATATTTTAAGTTAATGTTATTTTCTTCAAGCACTAAAATATAACTCCCAGAAGAATACTCTATGCATTTATGTAATGAGTTGAACTTGTGTTTATGTAAAATCTAAATAACACAGACACCCTTATTATATTAGGCATTCATAAATTATTAATGGGAATTGTTGAGTGACAATGATTAAAAACAGAATTCAAAAATTCATTGATGATATCATTCAAATCTTTATTCTGTAAAACTTAAAAAACAAAAAATGCGCTTTTAAAAAACTGAAACCATCTAGTAATGTAAAACAATTAAAAAAAAGAAAAGAAAAATGCTTTTTCTTCAAAGAAGATTTTGTTAACTATGTATTCTATTAAATCATTTTATTTAAGAAGTATTTATATACCTTACCAAAAAAGTTATTCTAATTAATATGTTTTATCAAATACAAACAAACTATCGTCAATTTCTTAGTTTAAGTAGTAAAATGATTTTAACACCATCTATAATGATTTGCACATTAATGTGTTTGGTAAAAATCTAGCTTTGTTTTTAAAATATAATTTTACGTTTTCTATACAATCAGTACAAAAGTGTCGTATACGCGTTGTTAGTCTTTTCTGCTATACATGTATAGTATTTGCAAAATTTTACATTTCTTTTTAGGGAAGATGTGTAAATTAGCAGTATAATTGGGCGTATATTGTAACATGATATATTTCTGGTCCTTCTGTATTTCAGTTTCTTAATTTTTTAACATAGTTATTGACAAGTGAAAAAAACTGATGTTGTAAGGGGAAATAAATTTAGAGCCCAACTAATTTGTAATATTTCTTTCCCCTTGATGCCTATAACCAAGTACACATAACGGGTAATCAATCAAAACCCATAAAACCAAGGCCCTCAAGAAAGCTAAATGTCTCAATGACAAATAAATCCATTCTACTTAAGTACAGAGTACACATATCCCGGTTCCGCTTCTTATATCCGAGGCCAATTACTTCATCAAGCGGCCAAAAACTCAATCAACCCACAAAACCACGACGAATCCATCTTCCTACCTCAATGAACCCTCAATAAT
The DNA here is from genome assembly GCA_024610705.1 of Tetragnatha versicolor. NCBI lineage: Eukaryota > Metazoa > Arthropoda > Arachnida > Araneae > Tetragnathidae > Tetragnatha > Tetragnatha versicolor. The sequence continues at coordinate 20,049,835 of JANDEH010000011.1, read as the reverse complement.
TGGCTAGATTTCGATCTCATCGCCAATTACATTTGGCGCCCGTGACACAGCCCCGATTTCATTGGCAATTGGCTCACGTAAGCGGAGCCGTGCACTTGATGCGGTAATTTGGCGCTAATGGCTGCTTTCGATCTAACGGTAGCCGAGAGGCGAGATCCCTTATATTGCTTTGTTATTATTATATGAAGGGGTTGGAGTAATGGGATGGGAATACAGGTGCTTTTTCTCACCTGTTGTTTTTTTCGTGGGGTGGTCGAATATGGGTGGTCGGGGCTGTATTTTGTTGGAATAGAATGGCGAGTTTGTTCTTCTAATGGAAGATATTGGTTGAAAGGATAACTGAATTTAATAGAAAGAAAAGAACAGCGGAAAAACTGTAGTTATTAGGAGAGTACGTTTTTGAAGCCTAGTTTTTTATACTTTATTGTCTTATAACATTCTACATTTACATAAACGGCAATTTACAAGAGAGAAAGAAAAAAAGCATCAGGAATTATTAATTGGATACAAATGTTATTAGAATCCCTTAAAAGTAGTGCATTTATAATTTAAAATAATAATACAAATCTAGTTGTAGATAAGTCATTGTTCAACATATTTTGAATAACAAAATACCTAATCGATTCGTTAATAAATATTAATAAAAAAACTTCCAGGATTGACTTGTTTTAGATAAGGTTTACCCAGAAAAATAAGAGTAAAATTAAACTAAAGCTTTTGGAACTCAGTGTTGCCAACTTAGGGGTTTTCCCCCCAAATTTAGGGGGGAAAATGTGGGATGGGATTTTTTTAGGGGTATTATATTTCTAGGGGTATTTTTAGAGGTTTTTATAACTTCAAATATTTACTTTTATTTTAATTTCAAATTAAGCAAAATAAAGGTGTAATAGTATAGGCCCTGCGAAAATCTAATCTAGCGTATCATATTCATTTTTAGTCAAGGCTAAACTGAATCACCAAACCATTACCTGTGTTATATAACGTTCGGTTACGATCAAATGTTTAAAATTTATTACTTGTTTAATGATATTTTATCATTTTTAATGTACTATTTATTTAAAGATTTTTAATTATTTGTTTTATAAGTAATAAAATTTTTTTAGGGGGATTTAGGGGTTTTTGATTGAGGCTTTAGGGGGATAAATTTTTGAGAGTTGGCAACACTGTTGGAACTATACTCCATAAAACTTGTCTGGTAGTTTAACCTCCCCCCGCCGAGTACATAAGAAGCTTAATTTGAATTTAAGAAAGGTCAAGGGATTATACTTGATTGTTTTGTACTTAAATTTTCTCTTTTGTAATTCATTTTTATTTCTTGCCCGTTCTTAAAAAAATTGATTCCATTAATTTATCAATATATTATATAAATTTATATATGAAGACTTAAGTTTTCTAGTCTAACCCCCCCTAAATATTTCATATCTGGCAGCACATGTTTTCCTCCTAAAACCTACGAAGTGTGCAACCCCCCCACTCTTTCGAAGTAATAAAATTATTTCACTCATAAATGTCTGTAACCAATAATACCTGTTCGCATATCAGGTAAGAGAGTTTCAAACACAAAATAAAGCCATTGCCACCATCCCGAAAGAAACTATTAAAAAAACACATTGGAGAAGGTGGATCACTTGCCAAGCCCGGTCGATCCCTACCTGTTGCATAAAGAAGGTCGCACCCCTCCTGGTTTAAATGGAATAGCCGATGAATTCCGGGACATGACTCACCCTACTATGGGTGTGTGTATTTTCATTCATAAATTTTACGTTCTCCTTTCAAAGAACTTTCTGGAATCTCCCATAAAGTAAAGGAAGAATCGGGAAATTATCTACGAGCCAAGTGGCATGCAATGGGTACTGGTTTCAAGTTGAAATGAGTTTAAATGAAAGTTACCTTTGTTTTGAAGGGTGTACTGGAATGCTTGAGGCAATTCAATGTTGAATGATTGTACATTCAAATCCTGTAAATACAAGGACGTTAATTGAATTTTAGAATAATGAAAAGAAAATACTAAAGCTAAATTAACATCTTGGTTCGTACATTTGTTAATCTCTTAACAGTTAATCTGAAAATAACCATCATGGAATTTTATTGCCTCTAAGTAAAAACTAAGAAGACGGAACTAAGAATTTAATTAATACTATTTGTAAAGTAATAATAAAAATTTCAATCAGCGAAAAACTGATCAATGTAAAAAATCTTTCTTTTGAGAAGGCATTTCTATAACTGAAAAAAAGCTCCACAAAACAGTGAATTGGTCTTTCTTTTTTTGAATTCGGTTTAATTTGACCATGAAAATTATTATCACTTAGTGGGTTTGTTGTTCTTCATTGGTAATCATGGCCAGCCCCATTCATTTAATAATAAATGTGTGCAGTTAGTTCAACTTTTATATATTGATTCATTATTTTTTTAAGGGGTGGAAATTTACTTTATTGATGTAAAAATTAAAGTCAAACATTGATTTAACATTTTAGGACAACCGTAACGAGAAAACATCGAATATTTAAATGTTGAATTTTATATAAATAGTTTTAAGCAAAAGAAAAAAATCCACCAGTTCTAGTGCATTTATGTATTAATTTTTATCTAATGCATATTTAGTATTCCAAAATGGCATCGTTATAAACAAACCATTCAGAGCTTTAAGCTCAAATTTTTGTTTGGAAGGTAAAGTAAAAAAAGCGAAAAGATTAACCCTTTATCAATAATCATCACCATTTGACTTCCGAATCTGAACTGCTATAATAAAACTATCCAACAAGACTGACGGAATCTACCTTATCAATCTACGTCTCCTACTGACAACGCGTCCGTCCGCTGCCGGGTTTATCATCCTCTCTTGTTTCTGATCCGCGTAATCAGTTCGAATCAATTGAGACGGAGCCTTTCCCCTCCAGCAGCGTACCTATCCACCTTTTCGCCGGGAGAATGCTAATACAGATCGCTTCTTGTCGCTTCTGCATATCGACTTCTTTTTCTTCGAGAAATAAAAACCGAGAAACGAACGCCTCATGCATATGTATTCAGCGGCACGCGTCGGGCCTAAACTAGTTTTGTTATCATCTCGGTAATAACTCATTAAGGCATACGGGAAACAGGCATTCCTTCGTTTTTTGAACCGATTGAGGTAGATAAGGGAGATGTTATGGAAAAAAAGTGGTAATTGTCAACGTGAATGGACCAGGGAAAGGTTAGCGTTTAGTCAAATGTTTTGAAATGCGGGTAGATTTGACTGTCTACAACCTTGATGAGGTGGAGATAATGAAAAGTAATGAAGCATGAATTATTAAACAGTGTTCTCGATTTACCACTGTAAATTTAATGAGTTTGCAAATTATTATTAGAAGAAAAATAATCTACCTACACGAGCCAGATCACTTTGAATTCTTTAATAGTTTCACGGTCGTAAAAAATGTGACATTGATTTAGTTATACGAGTGTTGGTTTTGACAGGTGGTTAGTTAACATGCCGCGCGTCCTTGATTTATGACATTTTTGAGATTGAAAACCATTAAAGATGTAACAAAAATATGTGCAATTTATTAAAATTACGTCAAGGTTTTTTTTTGTGTAAAAGTCTCGTAATTCTCTCGGGTTTCTATTTTTTATCCCTTCTTTTTTGGAGTTAAAAATTGCTTTCGTATTTCTTCAGATGGGGGAGTGGTTTATAGGAAATTCTTTCTCTTTTCCTGCATTCTAGTATTATGTCTATGAACAGCATCCTAAAAAACCTAATGCAGTAAATAAATGCGCCAAAAATGCGACTGAACCAAGATAGCTATGCAAGTTTTTATAAACCTTGATGTCACCGGTTTTAAGGTGTTTGTAAGATTGTCACTGGCAACCTGTAATCTTGTGACAAGGCAAACACAACCTTTTAGTTGACGCTTACTAACGGAAAACCCTTAAAACGAGGTTAAAGACTGAGGTGATGAGTTTAAGGAAAGTTTCAATTTAGGTTTTTCTATCATTTTTCTGCAACACAGCTAAAATGTTTGAAGCAAACAGTTTAAAAGTTTTATCGCAAACTCTAATATAATATTGCAGACAGGGTTTTTCGGCAAACCTTGCTTTGGGAAAACCAATGACATTAACAAGAGAAGGTTAGCCGTAAGGTTACATGCTCTCTGGGAAGTGGTTGTTATAGATACGTCATAAACAACCATCTTTTAACAAAGTTCGTTTAAGCTTTGAATAAATTACGAATCTCCCAGAGTTTCCCAAGCATCCCATTATATTAAAAAGATAAGAGAAAAAAACGGACTTTACCCCCAACCCCTTACATCCCCCCAAAAAACTTTCTCCACGGACAAAGCATCCACTGACTCCATCCACTAAAAGATGCACTTAAATAACGCATTGTGCCCCCTTTCTCAGAGGGTGAGAATGCACAAGGAATAACCTCCGATGACCCACCAATGCAATTAGGAGACCAAAAAGGGTGAAAAGAAGGGATCAGAAACGCCCTTTTTCCCCTTAAAAAAAGGGAGCTCTGGTATCTCGCATGAGACAACGGACCCGGGTTCGATCCCACATAGTCCATCGGGAATCCCCTTCGCTAATCTCCAGTCTTGAATGCCCAGATTACTTTACGAGCTATCTCCTTTGCTCGATGCGCTTTTTCTTATAGAATGAGACTTCCGCGTCCCCCCGTAGTGGTCCATCACGGACCCCTTTATTCTTTGGGGGACAATCCCCCGGAGGTTTTTTTTGTGCCCGGGTTTTAAATTTTCATTAAACTCTTTCGTCACCGCTTTCCCCCCTCGGTGGGTGAAAGGGGTCTTGATGATCCTATTGTGACAGGGACAGGATCGGGTTCGGGTGACGAAAACTGAGAAGGGAGAAATTAAGGGGACCGCTACGCCCTGTGTGTGTGATGTCTTTTGCTTCCATTCACAACTGAGGTCATGAGTGTTCAGCATGTATGTTTCGTAGGTTTATCAGTTTTGCAAAGACTCTTTGGATCCGAAGACACTTTATTTAGTATGCGCTTTTTAGTTTTGAAGTTATGGTTGTTGCAGAAAACACAGGAAAAGTGTCTGCCAAAAATTGTTGGGGGCATCCTTCCTACTCTATATCATTCCTCTCTTTCCTCCATGTCTTTTCTTTTTATCTACATTCCCTTTTCTCTTTCAATCTCTCTTTCAGACTTTCTCCTTTTTTCTCACTCTCATACAATATCCTTCAATCGCACTTAAAATCTTAGTATAAGGGGTTCTGAAAATTCCAAGACAGTAAAGAGAGGAAGATATCTATGCGACAATATGATGGCGATAAATAAATAAAAAAAGCCCTTTTATTCCAGAGAATATCTAAAACCGTATTTGTATTTAAACGTATTGAATAGCGTAAAATCAAATGAAATTTCATTTTTGAATAGAATTAGAAAATATTTCGAATGTTCTGCAATACCTGAAACGATTCTTTTCAATATTTTCTCTCATGATAAATTTTCTCCAACAGCTATTCTGAAAAAAAATTTAAGCTAAATATCAAAAACATAATGTAACAAAAATATCATAATATATCATAAAATATCAAAAACATAATTCAAAAATCCTTCCGTCATTTCAAAACAAAAAAAATTCAAAGAAAGTGAAATGTTTTATAATTTAAATCATGTTTGTAAATCTAAACTCAAGTAAATAAAATGAAAACAACAGAAAATGAAAAAGAAATCATATCGATAGGTCCATCGAAAAATTTCACATTTAACAGAAGCACTTGCGTAAAAAAAAGAAAACCAATGCTTTGATGAATAGCCCAAAAACGAGGCGGCTTGAATCGAAATAACTAGAAGAGAAACTGCTTCCTGATACACACAGAAGAAAACATCCCACCGGTCGTTTCTGTGACAGGTAGATCGGGCGCGACCACTTGATTGCATTCCCATCCCCGACTTTCGATTTTTTTGCCCTTCTAAATTAAAAAAAAAAGTGGAACCCTGTTGTCGACGGACGGAAGTCCCTTCCCCCCTCTCTCGGACCGGAAGCTGGCAGGTAGGCGCATGCGTGAGCACACACCCCTTCAAAGACCCCCAAAAAAATTCGAAAAGAAGCCCTGGATGAACCTAGGAGGTGCGGCCCCCGAAGAAAGAGCTCTTTTGTGCTGGATTCCAGAGCCTTAGGAGACAAGTGTGGCCGAATAGCATTGTATGGGGACAGGTAGAGAAAAGGACCTTTACCTCCTTTCAGGGGGATAGAACCTTCCTCTGCTCCCTTTCAGAATTTCTATTATGGTCCCCGGGTCTTTTTTACGCGATTTTTTTACATCGTTCTTTTCGAGAGCTGATCCGAGATTTACTGAGTCCCCCCGTGGGTCTGGGGTAGTGGTGAAAAAACGGGCGAAATGCTCCGGAGGGGGTAATTATAAAGTATAATTTCGGGCAGAGTATTAAGTGCGGACTGTATCAGACGACGTGTTGATACAGTGAGATTGTCAATTCTCTCGTCTCGGGTTTCTGTTTTTTTTTGTGTTGCGCCCTCCCTCTTTTGATTGTTGGATGTGACCGCGATATAGGCATTGAGTCGGATTCGAGGTCGTAGATATGTATTTCTATTATAAACATGGCGGTGGGATCTAGGCGAGGCTTGGGTGGTGTAGATCCCGAAAATAAACAATAAATAGAATGAGGTGAAATGACAACCGTCGGGGAACCGCAGGAGGTGGGATATCCAGATCCGGTCTTATTCAAACCTACTTATTTATTTTTTTCTCAAGAGTTTATGCCATTTTGTTTCACACATCAGCCCGATTATCATCACATTTCATGTTGCTTTAACCAGATCTAATCTTACACCTTCAGAGTGTCAGAGATTCACCAAAGCGTGACGAATAAAATGACGCTAATTATATTTTACTCTTTTGGGGTAGCCGAATTCGTTTCTTTCATTTTTAGTCAGCATTGAAGGGTGACTTTTAATTGGTGTTATGTTTGATCTTCTTAATGCGATATACATATTCATTTCTGATGGTGTGATGATAAATAAACTGATTTTAAGAGTTCAATCTAAGTTCATTTTTTGTCTATTACTTTCTTTTTAAAGGTCACTCTACTTATAGTTAAGATGTATTATCTTTATCTAAAATGGATTATCTATCTAATAATTATCTTCTTACCCCTTATATGCATGGAGCAATACATAGAGTCAAGTTTCAAATGGTGCTAATTTCCTAAACGCGTTCGATACCAATATATATGAGATCGCTCATCACTTTATAATTGCCTTGTCCTTGTTTATTGTTCCTGTATATAATGTCACTCAACCCTGGTATTAATACATTAATACTCATGCATCACGGTACCATATACATAGTATTTACTACACATTAATAAGTGGTTCAATACTTCAATGTTCAACAATTTGAAAAACCGAGACGTGTGGTAATCTGGTTAGTGAACGCAAATTAATAACACAACTGAATACACTCAAACCTGTTTTTGTGCAATTTTTTTTATTTGCACAAAAAAATCACAGAAAAAAGGCCGCACAAATAAAAAAAATCGCATAAAAACAGGTTTGAGGAACAGTTTGACCAAACTAAATGTGTTTCTCGTTTCCCTAAAGTGTCTATTGGAACACAAGTGTTTCACGGACTTAGAAACTTGTATTTGGCGTGGTTTCAGTTTTCTCAAAATTATCCACACAACTCTTCTTCACTCAGTCCCATACAAACATGAAGACTCAAGTGTTTCTCTTTCTTGCAGCTCCCCTCCGGAGCCACGTGAGACGGCCACCCGAAGCCCCGGCCTAGCGGATCTGAGGCCCACCGGTGCAGAAAAAGCGGAGGAAAGAACTTTTTCCCCAAATTCGAACTGCTCCGCTCGGACTTCCGACGGAAGTTCGTGTAACGAGTTGCTTCTGCTCGGCGGCACTTCCTGAAAGCGCTGGAAAAGAACGCTCCCCTCCCCTTGGACAGTCGTCGGTTGTGGTATCTTGCGAGGACTCCTTCTTCCTTACACAACACACATATATGAGCTTAGTGTACTGGAGTGGAGTTGAGAAAGCAATGCTCTGAGTTGGAAAGAAGTGAAAAAGATGTCGAATGTAGTTCAAAGATGTTTAGGTCTCAAATTTTTTTAATAAATTACTTTTGATGGCACCTCACATAATTATGCCGAAAATTCTCATGAAAGTATAGTGAATCTAATTGTAACACGAACATATAACGACAAAAATTGAATGAAATCGAGAAGGGAACTTATATAAATTATTTATTTTTTGAATTTTTATAACATAGTTGTAGGTAAACAAATTTATATATTTTTTCAAAAGTTTGGGAACTTTGTCTACTTTTTACTCACCAACATAGACAAAACGGAAGTGAAACGAAAAATCAAGTAATAAATTGGATTTAAAAAAAATAGTTCTTAACCCTTTCAACTATATTACTGCTCCAAACTTTATATGTTTCAAAGAAATAGTGGGCAGTGCTGAAATGGTTAAAATGGAAGAATTTCCAACTATAAATGTTACTTGTTTATTAATCAGAGTTAATTAAATTTAAACTATCTTCCCAAGTTACATGTTATTATTGCAAAAAATAATAGTATTTATGAAACAAAATTTGGCAAATTAATACTTGACAAAATCACATTTTCAAACCCCAATAATTCCTCACATTCAATACATCTTAACCACATCAATCTTTTTGCCCTTGTAAACCATAAATTGAATTCTGACTTCTTCCTTTGGTTGCATTGCTTTCTCAACTTGCCAAGGTACCATTTTTTCTTTTATGCATAGTAAGATACCGAAGCATCTTGAAAACTATCATACACGAGGATGATGCGTATAACTCCTCCCCAAAATTTTCTGTTGATCGGACAGTTCCGAATCTGTTTCAATCAAAGAGAAGATACTCTTATTATTTTTGATGCTGTTAAAAGAAGTTTGTTCGTGTTCATCGTCATTCCATGAGTTTTAAAAGTTGAAAAATTGTGGACACTAGTGTTTTCGAAGTTTTAAGAACAATACAAGAAATTGATGTAGAGAGATAGATCAACATGGCTCAAGAATCCTTCGTGATAGTTGCATCATCTCACTTGTATAACATAGTAATCCACATATTTTGTATCCATCAAAATAGTATAAATCTTATACCACTATTTTTATAACTAAATTGTACTTAATTTTTAAGTACTACTTGGAGTCGTTTTACGATCCATTATATTTCTGTTACCAAAAAAATTATAATAGTTGAATTTTTAAGATGCTTTTAGAACAAGACTTATAAAAGTGAAGTTGCATTTTTTGCATAGATATATAATTTATTTTTAAAAACTTTAATTTAGTTTTTTTGAACAATACTATATAATTTTTAGTTATTATAGATTTAAAATTAATTTAATGATACATAGTTTAAATTTCATGAATATATTTTTATCAAACATCAGAAAAGCTTATTAAACAGTTTATTAGGTGGATGAAAATATATAATTTTAACCTAAAGTACTTAAATTTTGCAAAACAAAAGAATTGATAGTAAAAGCACTTTAAAATAATTACTGTGTATTCTAAATATGAAGTATGATTGTTTTTTAAATTTTTAAAAAAAGTTATTGTATTAAAATACGTAGGATGTGTGCAAATTCTTTAAATTCGTATATTGTTATGAAAATTTACATTTTTAAATCAAAATCTTTTTCAAAAAAGTTAAAATTGCTATTTATGAAAAGGTACTGAGAGTACTCTTTGGAAGTTAAAAATATTTTATGCTATTTTTAATTGTCAAATATGCACAAACAAAAAATGTACATAACTAAATCTTTTATACGTGTAAAATATAGTTTGTTTTCCACTGAAATATTTCTATGGCAAAGACAAGCACTTTACCAAGTTCAACTTAGGGATATTAGAATTAGAAACATGTAAAACGTGTCACGTGATAGCCACAAAGTATTTTTTACAATTTTGTTTCATTTTAGTTTCACTAGCATTAGTATTGAGTCATTTTTGAAGGTTAAGATGTAGTATTATACCCTTTTGGTGACATTTCATTAAATTAATTTCAAAACTGCAAAGTTAGCAAGTTGAATATTTAATTTAAAATTTTTATAAAGATTCATATAAAGTTTAAAAAGTTTGAATTAATGTTCTCATTGGCAAAATTTTTTTCTTCATCAAGAGGGTTTGAACTTGCATCATTTTTTTTTGCTTAACATTTGTCATCATTTTATAAGATGTTTTTTGTTATAAACATACAAGAAACTTCCAGCAAGATTTAGAAATGACACAATGAGTGATTCCTTTTTGTTATTATAAAGTAAATCTATGCTGGATAATTTAATACTACTTTTTGTTTTTCTTAAGGATTTGAATACTTATTAGATTAACGAAGATATTTTCTGTTTTTCTAGTATTAGACTTTTAAACATTCCATTTTTATAAATTGTCATTTGATACAACTTTTATTATTTCTTATTAATTATTCATTAATATTTAATTAAATTAAAAAATCAGGACTAATTATCGAAATATTTTGTTTTTCATAACGCAATAAAGTTAACCACATATTTCAATAAATATTTTAGGAAATAAAAATTTAATTTACTAAAAATTTACAACTTATATGTTGAGTTATTTAAAAACGTGGAGATTATTTTACCGAATATATATAATATAAGTATATAGAAATTATTTATTTTTGTATAAAAAGTATAAATGGAATTATGACTTATCTTATAACGAGATATATTTCCTTTTTATAATAGAGAGAAAGTATAATAATATTTCCTTTTTATAATAGAGAGAAAGTATATTAATATTTATAAGAAATTTCTTTGAAGTTTTGAATATATTTATGTGAGTTATTCAATGAAAAATATATAATAAATTTTATGAAAATACAATAAACACTGTGGAAAAGAAAATTCAATTCGCTAAATCAGCCTCAAAAGTTATTTGTATTTTTATGAACGCTTTGAAATAATATGAATAATAAATGTGCCTTTGTGAGTTTAAAGCTGAGAATATTTTACATTATACATATTCATAATATTTCTGCAGTTAAAGTTTTGATTGTTTTGAAAAATTCTATAACAATTTGAAGGTATGTTATATTCATTAAATGTCTTGATGTTTCATTACAAGTTAGAAATAACAAAGTTTTTTCATGGATTTAGTTTTTCACAAACATGCTACTACAGTTTGGGGTGCCAATGTGTTCGATTAATGTTATTTTTGTAAAAAGTATACATATGTACAAATAAATTTTTATATTCGTTTACAAAAAAGTTTCTTCATTTTTGATGTTCTTTGATTTACTATACTTATCTTTTAAATAATGAGTGCATATTTTGATTTAATACAGTAGCATTCTACATTATTTTTAAAAATAGTATTTAAAAATTTTAAGAAAGAAAAAAAACACGTTAGAAAATTATGTTAAACGTTCATGGTGTTTATTACAAAAATATTAATATTACACTGTTCAACAAATTTGACCTTCAAAATTTTTTCCTTGATGAAAATAGTCATTTCTTATAGATTTTGGGTCGCTGAATACGAAAATCACCATTACAATTTTCAATGGACTCAGAATTTTCGGGGAACAGCCCCTCCCCCTTTTTACGTTTTCGACGACTTTATAACTTTAAACTCGATTTTCAGGGTCAAAAAGCATTGTTTTAGTCTTCAAATTGCCTCCCAGGTAACAAAAAATGTTCAAATTAATAAAATATGATTAATTTATAACAAATGGATAGGTTTATGGGGTAATTACCCCCCTAAAAATACAAAAAATAGCTAAAATTATAGAGGTTTCTATACGCTATTTTTTAATCTTATTTTTTACGCAATTCCCGTTTGAAGGGTCCTAACCCTTCCTCAAGGACCAAATTTGATGACAATATGTAGCAATAATTTTTACTAAAAGCGGCTGAGGTGTTAGCCTCCCAGAAGCCCCCGCGGAAGAGTTCGGAAGACTTCCAGAATCGCGAAGGCTCGCGAGCTCAGGAATTAAATAACATAATTGACATAATTGATAATAACATATATATATATATAACATATATTGATGATATTGAAAAGGTGACAAATGACGTTTTTCTTTTATTTTGGGTCTATCCTAAATAGAAACTCTTCAGTTCTTTAAAAACTGACCGGTTTTAGGGAGTGAGGATTCCATGTGTCAAGATGTTAATAGATGCACGGCTGTGGATAACAATTAGGAGGAAAATGGGTGTCATATTAGAATTCAGCAGATCATTTTACACAAAAATCAGCTGAAATTCAGTTAGTGGCTTCAAATTTTTTCTTTGTACAGCACAGTTTAACTCTAAAAACGATATTGAACCCTTCCGTGGGTGCTTTGGGGGCGCTCTCACCTCAACCGCTTTAAGTAAAAACCATTGCTGCATATTGCCATCAAATTTGTGTCCTTGGGGAAGGGGTAGGACCCTTCAAACGTGAATTGCGTTAAAAATAAGAGGAAAAATAGCATATTAAAACCTCTATGATTTTTAGCTAAATTTTTGCATTTTTAGGGGGGTAATTATACCTTAAACCAGCGTTTCTCAACCTTTTTACTCTCACGGAACCCTTTTGATAATGTCCACGCTCCGAGGAACCCTAGCGTTCATACAACAGTGGCGTATTTTAAAATTTATTTCGGAAGGGTCCAAAATTATTACTCGACCCCTCCAATGCATATTTAAAATAGGTTTAACGTAACTTTTTAATGCATTTTTATGTGAAATTTGCATCCAAGAGAACTTAATATAATAAAAATTGAAATTAGTAAAGTTCCAAGTTGGAAGGGGGGTTTGGGAGGTTCTCCCCCAGAAAACTTTTAGAAATTTTACCCTTAAACTAGGTTTTAACTCGTTTTTGGTACATTTAGTTCAAATTTCGGATATGTATTTTTGGTAGGATTTTAATTTTCATGAAAGTTTTAGAAAAAATTGAAAATAATTCAATTTCATGTACTAAAGGGGGGTTTGGGGGCCCTCCCCCAGAAAAATTTTGAAAACTTGACCTTAAATAACAGGGTTTTAACGTGTTTTAGTATGCCTAGTCCGAATTTCGGGGAAGGGCAGGGCCCCCTCGGCCCCCCTTATAAAGGCCACTGAGATGCAACAATATTTTTTCTTGCTATTTTGTCCTCCCTCAGAATTTATTTTGAAAATTTCCCTTTAAACTAGAGTTGTATCTCCTTTCAAACTGTTTCTCCTGTGGAACACACAAGGAGAAAAGCTTCTTGAGACAGCAGAATGTTCAAGGGAAAAACGCTGTATAACAGACGTCAACATTTTAGATAGAAGTTTGGGAGTTCTCCATAGAAATTTTTAGAAAAGTTTCAGTGTATTTTAAGACCCTTTGGGTTACATCTGAAAAGAACAGTTCCTTGTAAAACACAGAATTTTCAAGGGGAAAATATAATTAGTGCCAAAATTTTAAAGGGGGACAGGGGTCCTCCCTCAGAAATTTATTTTGAAATTCCCTTTCAAACTAGTGTTTGTCTTTTCAAACTCTTTGTAGAGACCCAAGGGCTACAGAAGAAAATTTTCAACGGAAAAACACTTGCCCACATTCGGCTGGCTGATGGCTAATTTGTTTAGGGTTATTCTAAAATGTAAACCAGAACAAAAATAGATTTTCGGATCCCTCGCGGAACCCTTGAGGAAGCCTCGCGGAACCCCAGGGTTCCGCGGAACCCCGGTTGAGAAACGCTGCCTTAAACCTATCCATTTGTTATAAATTTATCATATTTTATTAATTTAAACCTTTCTCTGGGGGGCAATTTGAAGATTAAAGCAATGCTTTTTGACCCTGAAAATCGAGTTTAAAGCTATAAAGTCGTTGAAAAACGTAAAAAAGGGGGTGGGGCTGTTCCCCGAAAATCCTGAGTCAATTGAGAATTTTAATAGTGATTTTCGTATTCAGCGACCCAAAATCTATAAGAATTGACTATTTTCATCAAGGAAATTTTTTCATTGTGTAACAGTGTTATTTAAAGAAAAAGCTAAGAATTATTTGATTTATGAGTTAATTTGAAATATAAAGTTTAAAAACTTAAAACTAAAACCATTTGCACTATCTATTAACTATTCTATTACTAACTATTCTAAAAATGATGGTTTTAAAAGAGGAATGTTTTAAGTGTTAAAAAGTTAAATTTATTATTTGCTTCTTAAAAATCTTAAAATATGGAAATTTAAGACCCTACGATGGATACATTCAAATTAATAAATATTCTAGTTTGAAATTTTTAGATCAGTTAAGTTAATAATATGTTAATTTAAGACACTTCTAACATATTTTCTGAAATCTTACTCATTATTAACTCAAGGAGTAAGATTTTGCTGTTTTAATTTCATAATAAATATCCTCAAAAATTATACTTTTATATTTTAAATTCATTAAGAATAAAATTGATTTCAAGAGTTTTTTACAACATAAACTTAAAAACAATTTTCTTTCATTTATACAGTTTTTATACGTATCACTATTTAAAGTAGTAGTCATTTACAGTCAACACAACCGGAATAGAACTTTATTAATAACATCTTGACTGTTTTAAGCATTTTTAAAGAATAGAAATAAAATAATAAATCAGTATAATAAAGGTAACTTTCGTTCAAGATAAAGTTCTAAAGTATTTTAAAAAAGATATTCATGTTATTTTGCTTTTAGTTGGATAACAAAAGTTATTTAATATTTTTTCACATTAAAATTAATTACATTTTAGATCCTTAAAATTTTCTTAAGGGATATAAATAAATATATCTTAAATTAGTACCCTTAACTATTACTGCATAAAAAGGAAAATTGTTTATAAAACTACAAATATAGAAATAGATTTTCATAAAAGATATTTGATTTTAATGATAAAATGTAACAATAACATAATTTGGTGATAGAATCAACAAAAATAATGGAGAATTGCAGCACCTCTTAAAATTCTAAATATTAAATTTTTTTATTCAAAATTGTCCCCTGATTCCAAAAATACGCTTGTCTTTTCCCACAAACTTTTTTAAGGTAATTATTTGACTGCAATTATCCATTTATGAATGGACCTGAATAAGCTTTTTACAGCATATTTGGTGAAACTCAGCAGTAAAAAATGTGCACAAAAATAAAAAGTGACAGTAAATATTACTTTGGAAAAAGCTAAAACGAAATATGTTTAATCAGTAAAACATTTAAAAGTTCGAAATTTAAAGCAAAATGCTATTTATTACAAAATTTTTATAAAATATAAAGCAAGCTAGCGGTGTTTTTTTTAATTTGACATTTAAATATTTAAAATATAGTTAATTATTATTATTAATAATCAATTAATTAACTAACCCCCATTAACACCTATTAACTAATTTATTGCTGTTACCAAGATCATTTATAACTTATTAAAAGATATAAGTAAGATGTTATAATTATTTTCAAAATAAGCAGTTTGACAAGTCATATACACACTGAACAGACACTTGGTTTTTTTTCGGGAATAACAACTCATACACGTTATTTACATTTTTAGAATTTAAAACACATTAAATATAATATTCTTGCATTTAAAATTAATTTTAAAAATTATCTTTTAAACTTCATTAAGGGATTTCATAAAAGCTTTTGCTAAATGGGGAATACAACGATTTTTCAAATTTAATTTATTTCGATAGAGCTTCTTTAAATTTTTTTTTCAAAATCTGATCATTAGTTAATTTTAAAAAAAATTAAAAACTACAATGAGGAATTTGCATGATTTTTTATATTTTTTTAATCGATTCCTCTTGCAAAAATAAGCAACTACCCAAAATTTGAGGCCGATCGAGAAATTTTTTGATTGCCAAAAAAATTAACAAAAATCCCCTTTTTAAAAGCGCGCGAAAACGCCAAAAGTTTGGATGTGACGTCATCTTATACTAAACATTGTTGTAAAGCAATGGAGTTGATGGTATTATTGTTGACGTCATCTTATAGTTTTTAAACAATAAACGTTTTCAGTCACGTGTTTTTTTCTCGACTTTTAAATTAAAATATTTAATTACCTGTACATTTTTTTGAAAAACTGACTAGATATTTGATTTTACCATACAAAAAACCATACGGAACACTTGTTTGTTTTTGAAAATCTGACACATGCAACTTCCTTATTCGCAGAAGGATTCTTGGCTTGGCGCATGACGTCACTTCTGTCTTCGACACGACACACTTGAACAAAAACGTATTCGGCATTAGTTAAATCCTTTCCTTTGAAAGTATTGATTGGTTGAAAATTAGGTGAAAGCAGACGTGTCGTCAAGTAGGCCCCTTCTCTGATTCTAGCAAGCGTAATTTTTGGAAATTAATTTAAAAAAATCTAATGATTAAAAATATCTAAAAATTGAAAAAAGGCTTTTTAAAACCCCATCAATGATTTCCCCAACAGTCGAAATCTTGAATTTCCACAAGTGATGTATTCCCTATTGTATTTTTTATAGTTTATTGCTCTTAACTTACATTTTGGAATCAAATTTTAAAAGATTTCCAAGCAAGTATATCTTAAAGCCTCGATAACAGATCATTGTTTCATTTTAAAGTTTCAAAACAACAAACATTTCAAAAGTTTAGAGATAAGATAATAAATTTGAATTTCAGCAATATGATGCTCTTTTTTGAGCACTTAATCCCTACATAAAAATTGTCAAAAAATTACTCAGGTTATTAAGATTTTCTATTTGTACTTACTTTTCAACCTTAATTTAAAATGCAAAGTAAAATTCTTATGGAATTTCATGCTAATAAACAACTTGGATGCTACCTTGTTTTTATTTTCTATATTTTCCCCGAGACCACCATGAAGAGTGAAGGAATATTTTATTTAACGGTGAAATCTCAGGAAATTCCTTCTCAACATTCCCTGCTTAAACCTTTTATATTCTCCATTAGTAACTATAGAAAAACATATTTTTATTCAATTTAAATTTAAAGCGATCCTATTCATCAGTCATTGTAAGGTTGTCAAGACATCGTTGTCAAAAATTTTAGATTTTTAGTTTTTAGGATAATTATTATTCCTTTAAAAAATATTCATTAAGAGTAACAAAAAAACTTGAAATAGTACCTAAACAATATGAGAAAAAACGTTTCAGTATCAAATAAGGAAACTAGTTTTCAATATCATTCAAATAGAGTGTTTTCAGGTGACTTCACGACAGGGTTGGCTGGTTTGGACCCAATTGGGTTGGACTCAATGGGTTTTTTCAAAAAAACCCATGTGAAAAAACCCACATTTTGGACCCATTTTTGGGTTTTTTCAAAAAAAATCAAGATTTTGGTAGTTCCTTCAAAATTTAATGTGTTTTTTCAAAGTTAAGGCTAATTGTAAAATTTTAATGTTTTTTTTTCAAAAATTAAACTGTTTTAAAAATTAAATGGTGTTTTTTCAAATTCAGGGATTTTTTAAAAAGTTAAATAGGTTCTTTCATTATTCAGTGGGTTTTTTCATTATTGAATGGGTTTTTTCATAATTTAGGACGTTTAAAGTTAAAACTAGATATAAAAAATAAGGAAGATTTTTTAAAATTTCAGTGGGTTTTTTCAAAGTTGAATAGATTTCTTTCAATATTGAATGGGTTTTTTCAAAATTTAGGATATTTATTAAATTTTAGAGTTTTTTTTTCAAAATTTAAACCAGGTTTCAGTAAATAAGGGGTGTTTTTACAATTTCAGTGGGTTTTTTCAAAGTATAAAAACTTTGAAAAAACCCACTTAACTGTGGAAAAACTGAAATTATTTTGACAGAACACATTTAACATAGAAAGAACTCGCTAAAATGTGAAAAAACCCACATACTTTATAGAAGAAAACCACTTAATTTTGAAAAAACCCACACTTTTTCCGAAAAACCGGGTTTTTGCCAACCCTGCTTCACGACCATTTAATTTTTTCCTTTCTGTAGGTCAAAAAGTCTGTTGCTAGGTGCGGCGGAATCTGTTGCTGTCATGTGATGTGATTGCAAATGCTCCAATAGAAGCAATCCATGACCAGTTATTTTCCATTAACTGTTAACTGCTGTAGGTAAAACAATCTGTTGCTAAGGCCGTTGCTAGGTCCGAGTCATGTGACTGAAAATGCTCTATATATTAAAGAAACTAGTTTTCCTTTGGAAATTGAAGGGATCTTGTTTCATTCTAAATTTACAACTATATTACCCTAACTAAATTTATAAACACTGGTAAAACATACAGGGTGTCTCAAAAAGTTGATCCCAAACTTAAAATGCAGGTCTATCATGCCATGACAAAACAAGATTTTCATAGAAAACCATGTCCGCACATGTAAATCACTTCCTAATTTAAAGACGGTCTTCAAAATATTCAATAGGAACTGAAAGTGAAAAAGGAGGCAATTTTCACTGCTCCTATAGTTTTCCCTAGAATATAAAGAGTTAAGGGCTGCCCCTTCGGTATGAAAATCTTGTTTGTCATGGAATAGCAGAACTGCATGTTAAGTTTGGCAGCAACATTTTGAGACACCCTGTTTATTTTTTTAATCTTTATCATTGGATTTGATTTAAGTACTCTACAAAAAATTTAAGTAACGTTCCACATAAATTCCAGAAACGTTCCTGCTTTTTATGAGTTTTTACGTTGCTTCTCATGCCATAGTTCCTCGGATTCAATCCCGGTCGTAATTATTTTATTTAATGCGAAATTTTATTTAAGCGGAACGTTTCAGTATTTTACAGTAACGTTCCTGGTATTTTCCAGGAACATTACTTAAAATAAATGGGTAACTCCCTAGTTTTTTAAAGTAACGTTTTAGATTTTTTTACAGTGTAATATCTTTGAAACACGTTAAGAAATCATCGTAGTTTCCAGTGTTTAAAAAACACACTTAACCTACTCTCCAGATAACATCCCAGAAACCCAACCCACCGTATCAGGCAGAGAACATAGAAACTTACACCCTCGAACACCCATTACACCATCGCATTACATACAGCAACAGATGTATCCTTGAAACAGAAGATCTTATCCCATTCATCCACCAAGCAACACATGGGCAGTCCCCGAGGATAAGTTGTTGACGTCAGAAAGAAATCTCACCATCCATCTCCTGCCACCGGAAGCACCCCATCCAAGTCCAGTAGCACCTTCTGCTGGGGGACAGAGCACCCCCGAGAAGCTTTGCTTTTCCCACAGTGGGAGGGAGTTTGCTCTCCCACCCCCGTCTGGACATCTAGGAGGTGGGTGAAGAAGTACTGACTGACCTGGTGTTGGAAGGTCATGTGAGCTACTTTTTTTGTACACTCCTGTTCAAAACTTAAGGATGATTTTATTTTCGATGTAATGACAAAACTCTTAGTTCCTTATGATGTATAAAATTCATACTATAAGTTGTTATAAGAGGGGAAATATGTAGTATGAGGTCAAATTATCCTAACAATTGCTTAAGGGGGCACATAGACCTTCCATTTGTAAATGGAGAACGGTAGCAGAAACGTTCCTGTGAGAGTCATTTAGCAAAAAATTCACTGTTATTTTTGTAAAGAATATGATATTCCTATTCTGAACGCATGTTTTTCAAGGGTTGAATATCTTTAAGTATGAGTTTTATAGAAGATATTAAGTGACACTTCCTCTATGTTCATTTTGGGCAGATTTTAGCTCTTGAATCCTATGTTGGTGGATGACTGCCGTATTTTTATGCTCTTTTTGTGGGTTTGCTTTCATTTGTATAGGTGTCCTGAAAATTAAATAATACGAACAAAGATTTGGGTCTTAAAGTTTCCCCAAAAGTCTAATTAACCCTAATTTATAAACACGAGTGTATAAGAAATTTGTAAAATGCAAATTTACAGAAATGTATTAAAAATAGTAACTGTTCAGGCCGTGGAAGATCTATGACTTTCTCTAGTGATTGATCAGAGTCAATTTCAAAAGAAATAAAGAGTTGCACCCATAATATTTCTCTGATAAAATACTATATTGTGTGTTATTATTAATGCCTTAGTGAAATAACTATAGTGTCTGAAAATTTTTGACGGCAATAACGAAATTGTTTAGCAATTAACCCAAATTCCCTTCTCTCTATCACCTACCAACCACGTATTGATTATCTCCCTCAAACATATATCTATTCTAAAAAATCTAAAAAAAAGAATAGCAGAATTTGAAGAAAAAATATTCACAACATAATCAATAACCCAGTCCGTCTGCAAATTCCCCAAACCCTTTCTCTACTTGTTTTTGTTTACCTGGAGAAAACATGCCCCATACAGAGTTCATCCCTGGACACACACGGCACTTTCGATTGTTCTCGGCATCAGATCGGACAGTGGACAAACTCCGACCTCGGTGGTCCCACCACCCCTTGTTTGTCCATCGCATTTGCGTCTCCTCCAGTGTCCAGTGACACCCGATATGAGAGGAGGTTTTGAGATGACCGATGGTCGACAATTAGGATCAGTTCGGACGATGACATGGGAGATTAAGGACGGTTTTTTGCAAAGAAAGAGTGAAAGAATGATGAATCGCGGAGGTCCTTATTATTCTTGTTTGTCGCGTGTGGCAGATGCTATTACTACCTGTTGAGATGGTAAGGGGGGATATTTTTTTTTGATGTTTTTATGTGTGAAAAAAATGTTTTTTTTTACATTTTTATGCTTTAGATTTTTAGTTTTGAACAAAATTTTTCAAAAAGATAATTTTATGCATTTCAAAAGAAACGTTATTTATGTTATTTAGAGTTTGTGTAAAGTTTTGTGATATGTTAAACTAAAACTAAATTTGTAAAAACTTAATTATTTGTAAAAAATATAACAATATAAATAGAGTTTTAAATTTAAAAAAGTCTATCAAATACGTATGCAGCAATAAGAGGGTGTTTTTTAAAACTCATGTGCTTCTGATTTACCAACCCTTTAAAATAATTTTGAAAACTAACAAATAAACAATTTTCCCTAAGGAACTACAATTCTTCTCGTCGTGATTAAAACACTGCATTTAATAAATAGTATTTTTTTACAAAAAAAGTTTTTTTTGTATTTAAAAACAAAATTAACTATATTTTTACATCAAAAACGTAATGTCTGATAAAATAAGAAGTTGAAAAAAAAAATTAAAATATGTCATTACTATACGAGATTTTTTTAAATTTAACTTTCTCTTTATATTGACTAGATAACATGCCATCAAATTTTTTCCCTCCTCGATTTAAAATGTTTTTAATGTAAGTCTAAATTGTTTTTGGGACCATTCAAATATTACGTAAGCAGGTTTTTGGTCATTTTTGACCCCCCATCCTACCTTGCCAGCAAAGACAAGAAAACCGCTAACTCCCCTCGTAATTATGTAGGAAAGCTGAAAGATCCCCTTTGTTCTTTTTGTGTACAAAATGTTTAGCAATGCCTGAAAAATGCACATTCTTTGAATAAATTATTTTTCTGTTAATTTTGAAATTATTTATGTAAGAAAGAAGATATTTTCGATAATACTGTGTTTGTTACATCTTACAAAGACATCACTCTTACCCGCTTCTCAAATCAAATCAAATCAAAATTTATTTTTACTAATATATACATAGTTTAGGTCAAAACAAAAAATATAAGGGAAAATGACAAAAATACACGTATGAGACACCAAGGAGTCAAATTGACTCTTACAGGTGACCGAAAATTATACATCAATGGGTTTTCAAGAAAAAGAAAAGATAGAAAGAAAGGAAGAAAAAAAGTTTCT
The DNA here is from genome assembly GCA_024610705.1 of Tetragnatha versicolor. Lineage (NCBI taxonomy): Eukaryota > Metazoa > Arthropoda > Arachnida > Araneae > Tetragnathidae > Tetragnatha > Tetragnatha versicolor. Next base: position 20,028,168 of record JANDEH010000011.1, on the reverse strand, counting down.
CAGTTAAATGTCCAGTTTACGTAACTTCTACTAGAAGTAAACCAAATTTGGTCATATATGACAAAAAATTGGACGAATCTTGCACGTTTGCACATGAATCTTCCCGTTGCTTGGAATATTTATAAATCATCTCACCAAACTAATATAAAAAGATTACAAATACTTACATTACATAGCATTTGATTTAAAATAAATAAAACGAATACATCAAAAATATGAAGTTACTAGCTGTTATACCCGGCCTTGCACGGGTGGGGTGTATAAATTAATTTTTTAAAAGTTTTAAAAGTACATTTATAATTTTGTAAATTAGCAATATTACAAATCATCCCGGTTTTGGGTATTTAAATTTGTATGTGTGTATATTGTATACATGTATATTTTCTGTATGTGTGTGTTTCTCTTTCTTCTTAATAGCTTCTCTTGTTGTGTAACAATTATTAGAAAATTTGTCTTCCAAATTATTTGTATCTAATATTATAATTCTATTGATGGATAATATATATTTATTGTAGCTATATGAATGTATGTAGTATTGGTGCATAGGCCAGTGGCCTTTACTTCCAATAAAATTTATTTATTTATTTATTTTATTTATTTATTTTAAATCATCCCGGTATCCCAGGTGCTATCTCCTATTCTGATGTATAAGCTACATTATTGTAAAATTTCATTAAAATCCATTCAGTAGTTTTTGCGTGAAAGAATAACAAACACGCAGACAAACTTTCACAATTATAATAGTAGTAGGATCAAGACAGGGACAGGGGAGTATTTTTCTATTATTTTCATTTCCATCAAACCAGTTGACACTCTCCGCTACGAAAAACCCAACGAAATCCTGACAGAGCGTTCCATCTCTGTCTCGACGAAAATTCAGCGGTGGGTCTTCCATCTGACAGATGGTCAACCGCAGGACTGTCCACTTAACGGAGGGTGGCCGCTCTCCGAATGTCACAGGCCGTCAGAAACGAATAAGAATCATCATTTCGAACGGGATGAAAAAAACAACAAACCGAAACGAATAAATAAAAACCCTATCCTTCCCGGTTGACCTTTCGAACCCTCCTATTCCCGCTTGTTGTGTTTCTTTCGCGGTTTTCAGAGCGAAGAGCCATGAAAGTATCCTGAAGCAAATTGGTAGTATTCAAAGTTGGAAGACAAAAAAAGTAAGGAAACAGTTTATGGGTTATATAGACGGGTATAGCAGATGGTTTTCAAGGTAATGAGGAGGAACGTATCTTTAGTCTGTGGATGTAGTTTAGGATTGTTTTGTTTGTGTGCTCGTCTACTTGGTTTTATTTGAGTTACTGCTTAGGAAATTTTTTTTTGAATCCAGTAATTGTAGTATTTAGAAATAAAATATTTTTAATTCGAGGAAAAATCTATAATATCTCATTATTTCAATCGTTTAAAGATTATTTAAGTTATAATTTCTCCAGACGTTGCACACAGGTATTTGTACATAACAAAAACCCTAGAGTTGGAGGTTTTAAAACCTCCGATTAATTTTAAGAACTTAAAATATGTTAATTAAGAAAATTTTAATAAAAAATGTTCTTACGAGTAATAAATTTGCTTCGCCGCTTGTAACTGTCTGTGGATATATTTGTTATGGCAAAATGTAGCTATTTTTTATTGACAGTAAGAACGATTTTCACAATGAGGTATTCTCACGTTTTGAGATTAAATTTTATTAAAATAGTAGGTAAAAAACCATGAAGAATGACGTTTACATCATGTATTTTCGTAGCGTAGTTTCTGAGATATAAATTTTTGAAATTTCGTTTTTTGTTTGGGTGCAAAAACACTTTCGAATCACAAATCATGCGCTGTGAGGTCACATCCAATAGAAGCCCGTTTTCTGAACACGTGAAAACAGAAAACACAATGGTTTTCATACGCTGTGACGTCACATCCAATAGAAGCCCGTTTTCTGATAACGTGACTTTTCTGACGTTTTGACAAAAATAAAATTGAATTTTAAATTATTTAAAACACATTTTTGAACTTAAAAATCAGAAATTTGGGAGGTTTAGACCATAATGTAACGAAAAAAAAACAAAATCAAGCAAATCCCTCACTCATGCAAATACCTCATTATGAATCCTAAATTCACAGTGCAACTTGATAATTTAAAGATAAAAAAATGCACGAAAAAGTGTAAAGGCCCAAAAAATTTGTATAAGAAATAAAATACAAACAATCAAACTTGGATGAATGGAATAGCACGATTATTATATTCCACTTATTCAGATACTTAGACACATATAAGGGTCGAGTCTGGATATTATCCCCCTGAGGAAATATTTAATTATCTACGACTTTCAATAATTATAGACAAGAGTTTTCCAAACTACACTAAAGTAAAAATACTTCAATGTTTATATGAGGACTGCTGGACTTTAAAAAGAATCTATGCGCCAAAAGTAAAAAATATGAGTTAAACCCGAAAAAACAATCCAAGTACCATCTCCCAACAACCTAATAAAGTCGGCTAAGCGCCACAACAATTAGTCAATTAGTAGTTGTTTAAAATTAGCCAGAAAGATGTCTTTTTATGTGTATTCCTATGGAGAATCAAATTTAAAATGATCGATTGCAGTAAATTTACTTTTTGGCCCTTAGATAGTAATTGAAGTCCAGTCTACATATGAGTTTACACTTTTTATAAAAGTTGGTATGCAAATCACCCTCCAAGTCGCTTGAATGAAATTTAAGGATTCCCCAGATAAATGAAGAAAGATCGTATAATTTTATAGAAATTCCTTTGAGTTTTTACACTTATAATCATAACCAATAACCTTTCCCAAGGATAAAACCTTTTCAATATCATTCCTTAACACTGAAAATTGCGCGATTAAGTGTTATCCAAACGCCCCACGTTCTTTATTTAACCCTCGACCGTTACGACCCTGCGTTACACAAAAACACCCCATCCAAAAACCGTTACTTCGCTTCTCCTCTCCCCCTTCACAGAATTTCTTCTTAAAAGTTCGTCGTCTTAAAAATCCACAGGGAGAGATGGGGGGGACCTCACCGTTTGACACCTCTTCAATCTACCCTCCAAAGCCGATTCATAAAAAACCCCAACAGATAATATTCTTCCTGTTTCATCGCGGCGAAATAAAAAAAAGAAATAAGAAAGTATAAGAATATAAAAAAACCTTCGGGGGCGAAAGAAAACGTTAAATAAAAATCTCCCCCGAAAGGAACGTTCGACGCGCGAGGGAGAACAAAAGCAGGTCGCGCGCCGCCATCTGTCGTGCCTCTCTTCACTCCAGTTCTCTTTTCTGATCATTGTTCTTCTTCTCGAGGGCTTGGCACGGGCGCGCGCCACGGCATCGAAAAAAAAATTCGCTCATTTCCACCCTAGGGCCCTTTTATCTTTTTTGTGTCGTCTGTCGAATTTTTTGGGTAACCCCTTTTAGTTTGGGAGAACAATGGAATGGGGGTGGCAGTGCGACACGCGCCCTTGCCGCCCCTCCCCCCTGTGTGGCAGAATTTGGCACCCCCATAAAGTAAATGAGGGTGGACTATTGTCTAGGATACTGATATCCCGGACGAGAATGGTGGTCCACGGTGCTATAGGCAGGAATTTAACAGTGTTGGAATTGGACAAGTTATAGACGGTTTTAGTAAGCACTCCGAAAATGTAAAGGAGTGTGCACATTTACTAAAGAGTCTGGATGCGGATATCCTAGTCGACACTTGGAAAGAATAGTACGAACCACATGCTGAGACAACATGAGACTTATTGGGATAAAACTTATGTGAGACAAAAACAAAATTGGACGGAAAATACTTTATATACTTAATTATATGTTACGGGCAAAGTGATTAATTGGGCATTATTAATAATGCCTAGACTGGAAGCGGGCAAAGTGGTCAATTTCATTGATAAATTCCATTGAATTTATCACATTGCCCTCCTCCACTTTGGGCATTATTAATAATGCCTAGAGTGGAAGCGGGCAAAGTGGTAAATTTCATTGATAAATGCCATTAAATTTATCACATTGCCCTCCTCCACTTTGGGCATTATTAATATTATCACATTGCCCGTAACATATACATTCTTCAAAAGTTATTATTAAGTTTTCTAATAGTAAAAAGAAAAGGGGAATATTGAGTATTCTCAAGAAAATTTCTTAAAAACTATAAGTCAAATACAATTAAAACAAACATTTTATCTAAAGGATTGCATACAAGTATTAATAGAATCAATAAACACACTTGAGTGTGAAGGCCGACAGCACATTACAAAATAATTAGGACTTTTCAAATTTTAAGCATTTTGAAACCTTGAATAATGTTTTAAAATTAAATTACCTAACTTCACATAAACAATTGTTTGTTCCTTACAGATTATTATTAAAAAAACTCTTAAGAGTTTTTTAATAATAATCTGTCTTCTAATTCATTAAGTAATGAATTTAAACCTATAACATAGCGATACGGAAGTATAATAAATAACATACACAGTACTTATTTTTAACACACATGAAACATTTTATCTCGTCTCTTTGTTTTAAGGGCCTCCGCATAGTCGATCTAAAAACTAGAATCAGGAGAAATTCGATCCCCTGCACGTGGTCCCCTCGCAACCTTCGCAATAAAAAAAGGGGGTTGGGAGCGTTAATTATCTTCCTGGGCAGAAAAGTAAACAGATCCCCTCTCGGACGATCTCACCCCCCTTTTTTGTATTGCGAAGGCTGCAAGGGGACCGCGTGCGGGGTATCGAGCTTCTCCAGATTCTAGTTTTCAGATCCACTGTGCGTAGGCCCTAATGCAGAAAACAAGATTTATATAACATGCTCTTAAATTTCCCATCATATATTAAACCAAATCAGAACAAATAATTTAATTTCTTTTACTTAACATTTTTTCCAGATCACTGAACTTCCAAAGACGAAATAACTCTTAACTGATTTATTCAAACACATTTAGGAGGTTAACATGTAATGAATTAAACGTGAATGCATGAAAAACCTTCTCGATCTTCTTTTTATTAAACTTTTCTCCAATATACGAGATATCTGATCTACTACTTTCAACAATCATTTAATTAGGATTGAGTACGTTGAAAAAATATTACAACAGTTGACACTACTTAATCGTTTTCGATCGTTAAAATAATTGAGCGTCCGAGTCTTCAAGTTAAAGAGGATAAGATTCCTATCAGTATGAGTTATGGGTAAGAGTCGTGGATGAACTACAAGGCGATATTTTTTACTGATTAAATCCTCTACTTGAGTGTATTCGTTTTTCTTCTTCTTCAAATAAGGTCTTCAAAGCAGTTTGAGATAATTCATGTTTTAATTTTATTGACAGCATGGTATAAATAGTATGACTTTTAATCTTGATAGTTAAATCCTTTAGTTACAGGAAAATTTAAATAAGCAGTATTGTAAAAAATAGTGTTCCTTAAATTATTGCTTTTGTTAAAATGTCTTATGAATGGATGAACCAATTTATTTTATTATAAAAGTCTAATTACATAAGTTTATCTTTGTGCTAATGAAATAAGCTTTACGATTCTTTGGAACATTACTTATTACACCTCTTTATTAAATTAAATAAAGTTTAAAAATTGTCTCGCAAATTTTTTGTGTTATCCAAATGATATGAAAACAAAGCATACTTCAAAGCAATAAAAGGATTAAGCCAGTTAAAAACAATTACATTTTCAAAAATAAATCTTATATTTATAGCTATTTAAAAACTAAGTTTAATTGACATTAATTTACCTATTTTGTCTGAGTACCAATTCTTAAACATTAATTTACCTATTTAGTCTGAATACCAATTAATAAACATTACCAATTAACAACTAAAATAAACCATCATGCTTTTGCGGACAAAATAACCCCCAATAATAGTCCTTTGTCTCAGATGCAGCAGAAAAGGATACAGTACAGGCACCGGATAAGAGCCTGCATGCTCCACCAACCTGCCTCCGCATGCATGGAAGGATACCTCACGCAAACGCAATGGGGAATTGGTCTGGTTTCTCGTCCGACATTCAATACCGTTAATTACACACGGGAAAGCACCTCCCGGAGACGCTGAATACTCATTACCGATGGGAAGGAGCTCAAGTGGAAACGAACCTCGGGTCAAAACCCGTAGAAATTCGCAGATCACTTGGTATAGAATTGTAAGACCAAGGTCATATATGAGCCACCCCTTCCCACTGAGCTGTATGCATAATAATAACATGGAGTGCAAACATGGCTTGCATGTTAACAGAATCCAACCAAACGAGTTTATTTATTTAATGAAATGGGGTGCAAAAGCTATAGAATGATACATTTACAAAATTTCTTAAAAAAAAAACAAAGCATGAAAAAACAAAAAAATATTAGAGTTTTAATAAGAAACTTATTTTTAATAAACGCTTACCTAGTTTTAGCATTAGTGTTTTGCCCCTTTGAGCATAATTGTATCCCCACGCGACGGCAATAAATCACACTCAAAACACGGCACGATTTTCATAATGTTAAAGAATAAGACGTTTGCACTCCAGGTTTATACATAGCTCAGTGCCCCTTCCTTCGATTAATTTGAAACTTTTCTTAAAAAAATATAAAAAATAAGAGTTTGTTGCACTTATACCAGCTATAGAAATGTATATAAATACATATTTTCTTTTGATGTTAAGGTATCCGCCTACCTTTGAGACCATTTTTTTGAAATACTTGATTTACAAAATTTGTTCTTTAATTTTTAGTTTAACTGTACATCAAAACATTGATTAATGTTAAAAAAAACAAAATTAATTATATTATTTTCTAAAATATGAGGTAATTGGTGTAAAATTTAAGTGAATTTTTATAAAACCTCATCCACTCTTGCCCAAAAACTATTACCCCTATATAAATTTCCTTTGGACACAAGTATCGAGTAACACTTCTCTTAAGAATGGTCTATTGTCTAAGACATATTTTGAAATGTAATTGTTTTACAGCATAAAATGTAAAGGTAAGTGAAAATTTTCAAAATTTCTTCAACCATTTAACGAAAAAACATCAATAAAAACAAAAATAATAAACTTGCATTAAAATCTGTAGTCCATCTGGTTAATAACAGTATGATTAATATACTGTTAAAATTTGGAGTGAATATCTTTGATAGTTTTTGAGTAGTCATGAAAATAGTGGAGGGTTTTTATGCAAAATTTAGTTCTGAGAAAATTAGCTTCAAAGATTATTTTTGTATATAATCGCAGACGACTATCTGTTTTAAAAAATGCTGTAATTTCTTTTCTAATTCACCTACAAGTAAAATGAAAACAGTTTTGGAAAGATATAAGTCTAAACCACTTGAAAATGTAAGAAACAAATTTTCGAGGAAAAGTCGAAAATTTGTTTCATTTTACGGGTAGGCGGATACCTTAATTCATTACCAAACAGTTAGGGATATCTCACGCTTTTTTATATAATGAGGATAATTTTCAGTTTAAATTCATTTTTGATGTTTTTCACATTAATTTTCGAACTATAGCAAAGTATTGTATAATAGTTTGGAAAAGAAATGTTTAGTTGAATGTATATTTTTAAATACGTATATTGCTTTAACAAAATTTGCTCAAAAATGAATATAAAAATCAATATTTGATAATAGGATTATGTTGGAAGCATATGAAAATAAAGAACCTGTATGACCCCGTAACATTTTAAGGGTCCTAAAGAACCAGTTTTCATAGCATGCACGTTTGTACTACTTAGTTCACCTGTAAAACTGTTTCCCAGCTAAAACACTCTTGTAGCAGGGAAGCAAAATCATCAAAAAATTTTCCGGTTCATCTTAAGGCAGTGTTTCCCAACGTGGGGCGCACGCCCCACCGGGGGGCAATATCATTTTCTAGGGGGGCAGTTTGAAAATTTTCAACCAAATTGCCCCCATGTGAGGCCAATTCATTGGGAAAATTAAAAAAAAAACTTTTTAAAAAGAAGTTTATCAAAATCTGATCCTATTATCCTATCTGAGATTGTATGTCTGAAATCTGAACCAGTATGTATCAAAACCAAGCTGAAACCCTGTTTTTAGAGTCTAATTTCCAAACCTTTTCTGGGGGATGACCCAAAATATCTTTGTTTTTAGAACGCTTATATTTGAAACTTTTTTACATTAGGTTCATCAAAATGCAAATCTTACCTAAAAATTTATATCAAAAATTTCCCAACTAGGGGTACCAAACTAGTTAAAAACCTGCTTCCTAGAGTCAAATTTCCAAAAATTTGCTGGGGGAGGACCCCCAGACCCCCCTTGGTACTTCCAACTTAATTACTCATAACTTGATTTAGTTCTTGAGCATGCAAATTCTACCTAAAAATGTTCTGAAAAGCTTCATTAGACTTATTAAATATACATAGGAGGGGGCTTTGAAATAATTTTGGCTCCCTCTCAAAATATATTTCTATATATGCCACTGAGACCGGGGGGGGCATGGAAAATTTAGGAAGGCTTTGGTGGGGCATAGACCGAAAAAGGTTGGGAAACACTATCTTAAGGAAGGTATCCGCCTACCTACCCCTAAAATGACGATTTTCGACTTTTTCATCGGGAAATTCGGTTCTTACATTTTCAAGTAGTTTAGACTTTTATCTTTCCAAAACTGATTTTATTTTACTTGTAGGTGAATTAGAAAAGAAATTAAAGCATTTTTATAACAGATAGTCGTGTGCGATCGTTTACAAATATAAACTTTAAAGCTAATTTTCTCAGAACTAAATTATGCATAAAAACCCTCCACTATTTACATGATTACTCAAAAACTATCCAAGATATTCACTCCAAATTTTAACAGTATATTAATCATATTGTTATTAACCAGATGGACTTCATATTTTTATGTAAGTTTATATTTTTTATTTTTATTGACGTTTTTTGTTAAATGGTTGTAGAAATTTGGAAACTGTTCACTTACCTTTACATTTTATGCTTTAAAACAATTTCTTTTCAAAATATGTCTTAGAAAATAGTCTATTCTGAAGATAAGTGTTATACGATACGTGTGTCCAAAGGGAATTTATTTAGGGGTAATAGTTTTTGGGTAAGAGTGAGAGGGGTTTTATAAAAATTCATTTAAATTTTACACTAATTACCCCATATTTTAGAAAATAATATAATTAATTTTGTTTTTTTAGCATGAATCAATGTTTAGATGTACTTACATTTAAACTAAAATTAAAAACAAAATTTTGTAAATCAACTATTTAAAAAAAATGGTCTCAAAAGTAGGCGGATACCTTAAACAATTTCATATGATTTTTTTAAACAAAAAGAACTTTAAATGAAGCAAATACGACTCATTTTCCCCTAAAAGTGCAGAAATTAAATGTATTTTCATATTACTTAATGCTAAAAATATAGATAAGTTATTTTTTGGAAAATAAAATACTTTAGTTGGGGAACCTTGATTCGCTTAATTTTCGCTTTGAATTGATTAACGAAATCACTTTTTAGCCCTTTTGATGAAAATGACCAACCAATCAACCAAAACCGTAGGCTAAAAATTTATTTGTTTTTGATTGTTAAAGTTTGCATCCCCATAAAACTTCACGACTAACTAAGTTTCAGTAATCTCTCTATTCTAAAAAAAAGTTTTTGGTGAACGGTTTCCAGAGAAAAGCTTTTAGTTACTGATCGGTATAACACATTTTTGATATCGAACTGTTCGGATTCTTTTGAGGATGTGCAATAAGCTACTAGAATTTCTAAAAAAAAATTCTCAATTTTAAAATATTTCCATTTTTTTAGATTACGGATAAGGTCGCAGTTACAAAGCAAGTACTTTCTGTCAACATCCAATCCACCAATCACAACAACCAATTGACGCCACATTTTATGATTAAAATTTTTTTTCACGTTTTAAAAATGTAATTTAAAGAACTTTCAAAATTAAATATCATTCAAAGATAGATAAAGGCATTCAAAAACTTACAGGTATGATATTTTATGCTAAAATTTAACACATTTTGTCTAAAAATTTATAATTTTTAGTCTGATAATAAAAATTAAACATTGAGTGTCATTTAGGTTTTGTTTCCTAATATATTCAAAGGTCTTAAATGTATTTTTCAACAAGTCTGGGTTAAAACAAAAATATGAATGATAAAACACTAGGAATACTAATGAGTTACTAGGTACAATATTGAATTTAAATGTTTCATTTGTGTACGTCTCTTTAGAATGCTGATTAGCATGAGTTATTTGTAAACTTGCTGGATATTTTAAAGGAAAACATTTTGATTAAATTATTGATAATTTCAATAAATATTCTTACTTTTAAGATAGTGTTATTTATGGAGATGAGACCTGTGACGTATTTTTAGAAAGTTGATTGACGTTTCTTTTGCTAATTGTTTTTACGAATGTTTTATTAATTGAGTAAGTTCAGTGAACAAGGTTATGTAAGGATTGGGAAGCGTTCCAAAAGGGGTCTGGTAGCTCCTTACTTATTTTATAAACTTGCATCCTATGTTTTAAGCATGGTAAAAATGTATACGTTACCTGCCGACACGCTCGAGTATTACACATCACCGCAATAAAAACCATAAGCACAAAGAGCACGTTTTTTGTTGAAAAAGAAAAGAAGATGAGTGTGTTGTTATACGAGTGCGGAGACGATAGATTTTGGTTATACAGGGTGATTCAGAAATAATCATCAATAATTGGGGGGGAGGTAGAGGGGCACTAGACAATCATATTTCGAATAGGGATGGCGGGGCGCAGCCTTACCATTAAAGAGCTACGACCTAAGGTAGTGCTAGCGCGTTTCAAAAGGCCATTTTTAGAAGGCCCGTGTGACGAAACAAAACATAATAAAATGAAAAACATTATTGCATGAGGTACAGGAGTATCCGCACAACTTAAATCCTCAATGTGATAGAAATTGGACCACTTGCTAAAGCGTGGGGTGAGTTTTAAAACATGCAATATTAATCTTTTAGTCAAACAATGGAATTCCCTTACTGGTATTTAGAAAAATGATGATCGGGGAAGGAATTTTCAATGATCAAACAGTTTCAATGATCAATGTTATGATCATTTAAAATTCCTTCCCCGATCATCATTTTTCTAAATACCATTAACCCTTTCAGTCCTAGCCGCCTCAAAGTTTCCATAGGATTCAATGGCAATCTCGGGCGCCTTAAGATTGAAAGGGTTAAATGAACTCTATTCTTTGTCTAAAAGATTAATATTGCACTTTTGAAACTAACTCCTCGGTATAGAAAGTGGTTCAAATTTTATCGAATCCATGGTATAAGTAGTAGGGATACTTTCTTACCTCATGCAATAGATTTTTTCATTTTATTATGTTTTGTTTCGTCACACGGGCCTTTTGAAAATGGCCTTTTGAAACGCGCTCGCACTACATTAGGTCCTAGCTCTTTAACGGTAAGGCTGCGCCCCACCATCCCTATTCGAAATATGATTGTCTAGTGTGCCCCTCTACCTCCCCCCCAATTATTGATGATTATTTATGAATCACCCTGTATACGTGAGTTATGAGTGTGAGTTATTTGTAAGTGATGCTACGCAACTTTTTTATTTTGTAACTTGATGTATAAAACTTCTACTTTTTTTTCAATATAACGGTGTAACGTCGTCTAAGACCCTACGCAGTAGCAAAAGGCTGACATACGTTATTTGTATACATTTGTTTTTTATTATCTCTCTAAAGCATCTTTCAATATCTTTCTTTCGCAGTATGAAAAAAGGATACGTTTTTAAAAGACACTCAAATCATTGTAACTCCAAAGAATTCTCAATCCCATTACATTTCATACCCAAAAATTTCTCATTAATCCACACCCCTGAAAAAAAACTCGTATCACACTTTAGACGGGGTCGACAATCCATCTCCATTTGAAGTGATATAAATGGTCGGCCCTGGCAACAAAAGGCCCCAAACGAACTCAAACGGAACAGCGAGAATACACATATAAGAAACAGCCGAAACGAACTCCAATATAGTTCACGCTTTCCGTACTATCCACCTCTCCCAACTTACACAGTCTATTATCCCTTTCCACTGTACAAAGGGACTCCATTGAAAAATCCACCGACTCTATACTACACTCACATTCGAAATCAAACAGGGACAAAGGGACCCATGTCCTCCTTTCTGGATCTCCGTTTCCGCTGGAGCGAGTGTCAACTCCCAGTGGGGTAAACACTGGCATAAATCATAATTTTTTTCTTCATCCATGGATTCATATAGTATAGCTTTGATGGATATGTCAGAGGCGCTGCGTTAGATTAAGCGAGAGTTTGCTTAATGGTATGGAAGGATGATTCCAAATGGAGTCGGGTCTTTTGTCTGAGGGGTGTGAAAAGGTATTTTGTCATGCGTTGGTGCGCCGTATTGAAGAATGTGAGGGTCAGAGAGGTGGAAAATATTGTAATGGAAAAAGTCCGGTGGTGTGTTGAGTGACCATGGCTTTCAGGGGTCTCTTTATTTGAGTGGATCGTTTTTCTTTTGTGGACAACCTTAGTGATGCTTGCCACCATTAAGAGTACTCTTCCTTAAAAAGCCAACTCCGAGTCACGATAATTTGTAACAGGGGCGGATCCAGGATTTTCTTTTGGGGGGGGCACCACTGAAATTTTAGTCCTACCTGGGACACGGCATGCAGCAAGAATTTTTCTTCGGGGGGGGGGGGGTTGACTCAACGTTAATTCTCCCAAACGAGTACACGTATGCGTTAACTTTTTTTAATCACTTAAAAGTAACACTTGTTCGGGATCACACCAGAAATTTTTTGAAAATTTTTCTCTAAAAGTAGTGTTTCAGCTCAATATTTTGAGAACCTTTGGGTTACATCGAAAGAGAACAGCTCCTTTTAATCCACAAAATTTTGAAGGATCTAAATAATAAATAGATGTCAAAATTGCAAGGAGGGTTGGGGGTCTTCCCCCAGAATTTTTTTAAAAAATTTTATATTAATTTGAAATTCTTTGGAAAACACTCGAAGAGGACCGCTTCTTGAAAGCGGCATATTTTTCAAAGGAAAAAATATTTTAAAAGACGTCAAGGTTTTGGAGGGGGGTTTGGGGGTTCTCTCCCGAGAAAATTTTTGAAATTTGACTCTAAAAGCACCCGAAAAGGACTTATCCTTGTAAGTTGTAGAATTCTTAAGAGAAAACAATCTGATGTCAAAATTACGGACTTGGGGATTGAACTCCTAAAAACTTTCGGATACGGCCCTGACCTATAGAAAGCTGATACCCTCAAAAACTGTTATGTATTCTTATTTTTCACAATAAATGTTTTAAATTTTACTTTGAAAAATGATATTCACTAATAACAAATATACAACATTATTTTCACAGTATTTAAAAGACCCTGGTAGAAACAAGAAAATTGGTTAATATTTTTGCACGGGACATTTTGTAGGATTTTGAATAACTTAACATAAGGTAAAAAACATTTAAAAACACAGTATTTTGATGAAATAAACCAGAAAAGTTTAATGTGTCGATTGTTGAATCTAAAACCATTTTTTTCTTAGAAAAAATATTTTTTTTCTGTTTTAGACAATGAGGTAATGGCCATATACTGACAGACCTATGGTGCAAGAGATAGAGAAAGTGTTGTGCTACGTGTAGAGAAAACTTACCTTAAAAAACTTAAAAGAATCGCATTAAGTCGTGATAAAAATGACTAATTTAGTATATTCCTAACATGAAACAACTTATGATTAAAAATAAATAGCCTTTCAAGTGCTTATAACTTTTCAGTAAACGTATCATGAATAAGTGTCATTTAGTACTTGCTTGGTGGCCTTCATTTTCAGAGTTAGTTTAACTGTGAGCATTAAATTTAAAATAATAATTTAAGACAGAAGAAACTCTAAACCTGTGGGTTCTCAAACTTTTTAAAGCTACCGCCCCCTTATTGTGCGTAAAACTTTCCAACGCCCTTCCCGAATAAAAAAATTATAGAATGTAGGGTAAAGGGTAGGGCGATTAGTTAATATTAAAAGTAATTTTCAGTAGAGTAAACCCGATATGTAAAAGTAGCTGAAGTTAGCTAGTCCCTCAACTCCTTTTCAATAGACTTATGCAGCCCACTTACGGAGCTCTAAGGGATCACCTGCGGTTTGAATATGACTATCAGTTGAGAACTCTCTAGAAAGGGGGGCCTGGGGGTCACCCCCAGAAAATTTTTGATTTTAAGCCCGAAAAAAGTGCCAAATATGCCTTTTTATTCAGTGTATTTATTAGTCCTCTGGGGGGGGCACGTGCCCCCATGCCCCCCCCCTGGATCCGCTACTGATTTGTAATACAGATGGCGCCCCGACAAGCTGTCAAAATAGCGCGCCCTGGGTTCCCATGGCGAGGGCATTTATCCTTGGCAAAAAATTTCTCCCGCGGTCCTGGTCATTACCGGTCTGATTTTGAAGGTTGACGATAAATTCTATCGCCATTGAGTGGAGAGAAGAGCGCAAGAATTCCAAGAAAGAGGGGCATCGCAGGTGGCCCTACAAGAGCGGTATCAAGATCTTATCTCCTCTTTGGAGTACTAGACCATACGGGTTCACAAATCGCAAATTTTGAACTAATAAAGATATTGAAATAATTCTAACGGATTTGGAATCGTTGGAAAATTCTAGCCCAGTTTCATATAAAATTCAAATGGTTTTTTATTATTCTTTTAAAAATATATATATTTTTACTCATTTTACGAGTTGTTTTTTTTTCTTACCATGTTCACGGGGATTGGGTTGACGCGAGGACGATCTCCGGGAAACCTTCCTAGGCCGGAAGAGTTATGTTTTCATATCTCAGAAAGATCGGAAGACATCCTCAGTGGAAAAGGCGTCAAAACCATTGGAAAACTAAATAATCGACATCAAATCTGGGTTCTTAGGGAAGTTAAAATTTTTAAAATCTCTATGATAGCTATATTTTTGTGGTGTTCTTGGTTTGATTCAAACCAAATATGGTAACTGTTAAAAACTATAAATATTATAATCCATCACATCACGATACATATCAGTCGTTATTTGAAAAATACTAAGGACACGATCAGGGACTTTAAATTTTAAAACTACAATTTTACGGTATTTAATTTAATTTTTTAAAGTAATAAATTTATCCCCAATCCTTTTTACCTCCTATTCGTATAGCACGCCTTCAAATTTATACAGTTTCTTAAATTTATATACAGTAGAACCCTGATGATCCGCGGTGCGGATTATCCGCGAGTGCCACGAAAAAACTTTTTTTAAGATGAGAGCAAATTTTAGATGAGATTAGAGATGAGATTAGACGCAGAGCAAAGGTTTCTGCTGTACTGTACATATTTTAAAAGTTTTACAGATCATGTTTTTTGTAAAATAAAACTTAGTTTTTATGCTGAAATATTTTTTTGTGTTTTTACCTCATTTTTGTCCTTTTTCGGGTTATCCGCGATTTTCACTATCCGCGGTACCCTTGCCATCCAATTCCGCGGATAATCGGGGCTCTACTGTACTTTTTTAAAAAAAAAAATTAAAATTGAAATTTTATAAAAAGGTGAAAGGGGGCTTTAAATTATACAGAAATTTAAGATGCGATCCCGAAGATCGGCAGATTGCCAAAGTGTGTGGTGATTGCGTATGGTATGCGTTTTAAAAAAAACACCCTTTCTCTGAGGCTCTATGGATCACGCACGGCGTGAAACACTGAATTTCGTTTAAAAACGGTCATTTACTAAACAACTGAACAATTTCTACAAAAGAAAGTATTAAAATAAAAAAAAATCATTTTTCAACTTTTAAAAATATGAATAGTACTTGAATTTTTCGGACATAACTCTTCGTTGATGACTATTGGACGGTGACGCTTTTCCTAAAAATCACTGCTTGCTTATCGACATCAAATTTGGGTTCTTGGGGAAGTTAAAATTTTTAAAATATTGTGGAAGTTTTTCAATAGATCCCCGGAACAAATGTATCAAGTTTCATAGCATCATCGAAATATACACAACGAAGTTGCACCTTCGACTACAATAAATGTGATATTTTGCTAAACTTCGGGTTGTACCGATTGGACCAGCGTTTCTCAACCGGGGTTCCGCGGAACCCTGGGGTTCCGCGAGGCTTCCTCAAGGGTTCCGCGAGGGATCCGAAAATCTATTTTTGTTCTGGTTTACATTTTAGAATAACCCTAAACAAATTAGCCATCAGCCAGCCGAATGTGGGCAAGTGTTTTTCCGTTGAAAATTTTCTTCTGTAGCCCTTGGGTCTCTACAAAGAGTTTGAAAAGACAAACACTAGTTTGAAAGGGAATTTCAAAATAAATTTCTGAGGGAGGACCCCTGTCCCCCTTTAAAATTTTGGCACTAATTATATTTTCCCCTTGAAAATTCTGTGTTTTACAAGGAACTGTTCTTTTCAGATGTAACCCAAAGGGTCTTAAAATACACTGAAACTTTTCTAAAAATTTCTATGGAGAACTCCCAAACTTCTATCTAAAATGTTGACGTCTGTTATACAGCGTTTTTCCCTTGAACATTCTGCTGTCTCAAGAAGCTTTTCTCCTTGTGTGTTCCACAGGAGAAACAGTTTGAAAGGAGATACAACTCTAGTTTAAAGGGAAATTTTCAAAATAAATTCTGAGGGAGGACAAAATAGCAAGAAAAAATATTGTTGCATCTCAGTGGCCTTTATAAGGGGGGCCGAGGGGGCCCTGCCCTTCCCCGAAATTCGGACTAGGCATACTAAAACACGTTAAAACCCTGTTATTTAAGGTCAAGTTTTCAAAATTTTTCTGGGGGAGGGCCCCCAAACCCCCCTTTAGTACATGAAATTGAATTATTTTCAATTTTTTCTAAAACTTTCATGAAAATTAAAATCCTACCAAAAATACATATCCGAAATTTGAACTAAATGTACCAAAAACGAGTTAAAACCTAGTTTAAGGGTAAAATTTCTAAAAGTTTTCTGGGGGAGAACCTCCCAAACCCCCCTTCCAACTTGGAACTTTACTAATTTCAATTTTTATTATATTAAGTTCTCTTGGATGCAAATTTCACATAAAAATGCATTAAAAAGTTACGTTAAACCTATTTTAAATATGCATTGGAGGGGTCGAGTAATAATTTTGGACCCTTCCGAAATAAATTTTAAAATACGCCACTGTTGTATGAACGCTAGGGTTCCTCGGAGCGTGGACATTATCAAAAGGGTTCCGTGAGAGTAAAAAGGTTGAGAAACGCTGGATTGGACTATGAATTCCACTGCTTACGACCCCCATTTCATACCCCAGTGTGAGGCGAGATAGGTTTGAAACACAACACCATCACCCCCTGACGATTCTTCCCCCCCACTGACCGAACGCAGGGAGGAAAACGGCTTCTGCTTTCCTGGCTGGTATTTCCATGATTCCACACACGCTTATTCCGTCCCTTGTTTGATAAGTTCATCGTAAAAAATGAGTAGAGTTGTAACTTTCATTAAAAAAACAATTCCAAATAATATATCCGTTCGTACTTTTAACGATTATTATACTCGTAATTAATTGACTATTCAACTTACTCTAATTTGGATTGAGATTTTTTAGGCTATATAAATACAGGGTGTCAACTTTTAAAAACCTTACTTTGTTTATTGGTTATTTTCCAACATAAATTAGTAGGACAAATTTACAATATGACCTCACCAGTCAGGTATTTCTGGAACTCAAAACAATGTTGTTTTTGGCATTTTACAACCACACTAACGCTATATATAATTAAAAAGTATTTTCATGTAAATAATTAACACATGTCAACACTGAAAAATCCTCAGAAACGAGTTTATGTAGGTTTTGTAGTAATTTTGATGCTGATTTTAAATCTGCGCTTAGGTTTTCTTTATCATGTCTCGTTTTTGTATAACGCGTAATCGAAATATTTGCGTTTTAGTACTAAAGCCACTACGCGTGCTGAATGTCCATTCGTTTTTTCAACCGACCCTTCGCCTATTTTGACCTTGAATAGGTAGCAGGATAACATACTTCTAAAAACTACGCGAAAAAAGTTATAAAATACTTTATAATAGCTACCAAAAATTACCTTAGCCTCTTCGGTTTAGTGGCAAAAAATGAGTGCTATTTAGAATATACCGATACCCCCTACAATAACCCTCAACAAATTATTCTCATCATATTTGGTAGTATCTGACTTAGTGAAAGTGGTACTTGGATGTGTAAACCTCTTGCTTTTAATATCGCCATTATGTCAAAAATGCCAATAAACTTCAAAAATCCTCTAAATTTGACATTTTATCCAAACGACCAGAGGCTAAATAAATGCATTGGGTGAAACTTTAACAGGTAATTAGGCGACGAAAATGGACACAGTGGAATAAGGATTAAAATATCGCATCGTCACTTTTGCCAAATTCCAATGTGGGCATTTTTATCAAAATTTTAAGTTTAGAAAGATCTTTTTTTGAGGCGCATGGGATAAACATATGATGTTAACTTATATAAATGAGAAACTTCAAAAATTATAAAAAAATGAAGAACATCTGTTTCGTATTTCTTAGTATCAAGTAAACAAAAACCTTTATTTAGTATACACAAAATATTTTTCATAAAACACTAAGAAATAAAATTTTAAAATAAGAGGAGACACAAAAGAAAAAAATTCAATATTTATGTATGAGTTATCCAAGGGTCAAAGAGAAAATAGGAAACTCATAAAAATTATCAAATGAGCAATTAACTTCTGGAATAAATATAAATTGGAATAAATATAATAAAGATAAAATAAGAGAAAAGTTAAACAATTGCAAGGTGAACATCCGAGTAAAATTTACGTAATTCAGTAAAATATTTTTGGTGAATCCTCAGATTGTGATTGTAAGAAGTGGATTAGCTTTCAAAAAGATAAAAAGGTAGGATCTCTCTGATTGCTGGAGCAGTAAATCTGAAAATATTCAGGCCATATTGTTCTATATCTTTTTAAAAGTAAGATCAGAAATCAGAATCAGGTAGAAAAGAAAAATTATCTTTTCAAAATTGAACATGCTTTGTAAAAGAAAAGACAAAATAAATTTACAAACAGGGACTTATCTGTCCTGAACATCTCGTTCGTTCACATGACTCAGCACAACAGCAACAGAGATGTGTGCTTACACATTACGAAAATATCTCCTCTGTAGACAAGTTTTTCCTCACACATTTGAACTGGCGAAGCCCCTCTGCAACACGCCAGTTATTAAAAAACTGAAACCAGGGCGATGTCCGGGTCTAGCTTGAAATAAACAGGGTCTTCTTTTGTTATAAATTATAACTTGACAATTCCTCCTCATCTATGGCTAATGTATAAATTCTCTAAATTTCACCGCTGTTTGTAATTATAATTTTTCAAGAACCATTCATAGAACATATTTTAAAAACCTTCCCAGTTCCCCGCTTTTTAACCTTTAAGAATAAATTACATTTATCAAATAATTAAAAAGTAATTTAAGAAAAATTTAAATTTGATGAAAGTGTTATCCTTATTTTTATTCTTGGATTAATTTTTAACAGGAATATTTATTTTCCCGCTGTATGTTTTGTTATAAACAAATATAGAAGTTAAATAACAATTGACTTAGTGACTAATGTTTCGATCACCAATTTTCCATTCCGAGGTAAAAGCACTTTTATAAAATTTATAAAATAAAAAATTAAATTACTTTTATGCAATTTAGAAAATTTTGACTTTAACAAACATTGACTATAATTAGTCCACATTTTTTGAGTCCACGTTGGAAGTCTTTCATGACACCGTCGGTCTGCGTCTCCTATAACGGCGTCTAGGGTGTTGGCCTAGGGGGGTATCGTAACCTACCAGAATAATATTCTCCATTATGGGTGGTCATTTCGGAAGACCACAGGGAAGGGAAATTTTCCAAGAAAATCATCATTAGGGGAAAGGTAGGAAATGTTTATTTCTCACAGGGGAGGGAGGGTGATCACCTGAACACTTGTATAATAAGGAATCTTAAAAGACTGTCATTATTATTTTCATGCATTCTGTATTTATTTATCCGGTAAATAGGGTTTCTTCTGAACGACTTGGAATTGTTATAATTTAATTTTGGGATATATTTTTTCAATTTGTCTGTTATTTTTTATGGGGATCATGCGGTTAAATGTAAAAATCATTCAAAAATATTAATGCTTGACAAGTGGATGGATTTTAATACCTTTCCTCCGGTAAAATAAGGTGGAATAAAATGTATTGAAAATTTTAACAAGAAAGCTATAATTCCACCCGTGCAAGGCCGGGCATATCAGCTAAGGAATTATAAAAACCGGAATTGTAAAAAAAAAAAACGTGACGCCCGAGGAAAAAATGGAGGTCATTTTCGGATTCAGCGCACTCAAAAAGATTAAGATCTTTATTTCCATATTTTTCAATTAAGAACACATGTAAAACAGAAATCAAATGTATTCTATAAAGACAAAAATTCACAAACTGTTCTATCACAATTTAAAAGATAAAAACATTTTGAAAATCTTTTTTGAAAGTGAAATAATCTTGAAGAATTCAACCTTTATTATTTTGATGCATTTATGAAGAACTGTATTTTACGAAAAATATACTATAAGACAGGCCCGGACTGGCTACCTGGGGAAAGCCATGTAGACAGGGGCCAAATCATTAACTTCATCTTATTTTTAAGAGTAGTTCAGAAAAATTAGATCTTCAACAAATCCAAAATGAGCAATACCAAGAAACTCGCTTTTTCCAAATCCTCAAAAAAAATCCTCCAGAGCTAACAATGCGTACCCCGATATGCATACCGGCTATGCATGGGGCCAATTCATCCATTCTCCACCGTGAAATGGCCATCTTATCACACAGGTGTACCTCTGCCTCTGCCCAAGGTTCCGAAGAAGATGGCTTAGCGACCTCCGGAGATAAAATAAACTACTGTCGTCCACCTACCAGAAATTTTCTGGGGAAAGACCCCCACACCCCCTTTGACACTTGGGCCTGCAATATTTACTAGTTTTTATAATACGTTCGTCAAATGCAAAAATTCCTCTTGCTAAAGAAATGTAATAAATTCGTAAAAAAGGTATTAAGCTCGAAATTCGGGTTAGATGTACCAAAATGAGTTTAAAACCTGCGTTTTAAATCTTAATTACCAAAAACTTTCTGGGGGAGGACCCCCAGACCCCCCTTTAAGTAATTACAATTACAATACGACATTAATAACC
This sequence comes from Tetragnatha versicolor, assembly GCA_024610705.1. Classification (NCBI taxonomy): domain Eukaryota; kingdom Metazoa; phylum Arthropoda; class Arachnida; order Araneae; family Tetragnathidae; genus Tetragnatha; species Tetragnatha versicolor. Next base: position 20,006,970 of record JANDEH010000011.1, on the reverse strand, counting down.
TTCTTTATATTATGATCATTGATAAGAATATAAGATTCAGTTTAATTTGGGAACATTTTTAGCCCCCCCCCAAAAAAAAACACAAATCCTTCATCCGCCACTGCCTTTCGACACAAAAATTCGTATAAGAATAAGAGAAATAACATATCGGGAAGTGCCCAAAAATCGAGTTTTAAAATTCCACCCGTAAAACGCCGCCAAAAGCAAGTAGAATAAAAGCGTTTAAAAAGGGGGCCAACATGAAGTTTTCCCACCACCGGGGTCAACTGCTAGCCAGTCCGGCCCTGCTATAAGGGCCAACGTAAAGTTTTATTACAGCCAGTGCCTGGCTGTAATAAAACAATTACTGCTAGGCGTCCAGCACTTGCGGTTTAGGGGGAGATATCCCGATATCTCCCCCTAAACCGCAAGTGCTGGACGCCTAGCAGTAATCGTTTTATTACAGCCAGTGGAAAAGTCTACGCTGCACCTAAGAATCACACACAACCATCACACTTTCTTTTACTATTAGTTCCTCGGTTAGCCCATTTTTGAGCTATCTTTCTAGCATAGTACGCATGAATCCATTCCCAATAAACAAAAACACAAAAACAAACAGGCAGAGGAAATCCTACCCTTCGTTGAAGAAGGTAATAAAAACACCCCTCTCCCCGTTGCAGAGATGGAGAGCAGAGATAGAAGAAACCCCGCGCGCAATAAATCAAGGCTTGGATATAGGGTTGCTGTAATAGCCAGTTTTAAGCTAAGAAAAATTACATTAATTGCCTTTTAAAAATAGATTTTTAAATTTTTTCACAAAAATATGGTTATGAATCGGTGAAGAAAAACATAGTGCAGGATTGGTTTTCATTTTCAAGTCGTTTTTCCGAAAATATCTAGGTGAAATTAGCTGTTTAAAAGACGATCAAGCAATTCATGAACTTTCAAAAATTATTTAAAAATACTAATAATGCGAGTTTAACTACCGATTCAAAAATCTGTCCTAGAGATTTAATGGATCTTGCGTATAAAGCAAAAGATGGTGAAGTTTAAATTACATACAACTCAAATAACAAAAGAGCAGTTTTTTTCATTACAAATTTAGAAGATATAAAATAGAAGAATTAAGGAAAATAAACTACCAACGTTTTGAAAGCCTAGCTCCATTTTTGACACCTTGCTATTTTATGAGTTCTTTGCACTTTATTCATGAATGTCTTCGATGTTAGTGAATAGGAGAAATGTAAAGATTGATAGATAGAAACATAGAGAAAAAGTAATAAAAGGTCGTTAGACCTTCAAAGTCCAGTATAACCAATCTCACTGGGTGAGGCTATGAGCAGACCTTTTAAAAAAAGTGTGACCTAAACTCACAGTCCACTGAGACAAAGTCTTCTGTTTCGCCAGGTAAACTTTGTTCCCATTTATCGACCCTGGAGGGATGAAAGGCTGGGTCTCCCTTGCGATTCAACCCGGGAACAGAACTGGGGTCTGAAAAGTGGTACCACTACCCCCCTGGGCTTCGAGTTACAAACAGAGAAAGGGAAAAAAAGAGTTAGAAAAAGAGGGAGAGTAGAAAGTAAAAGTGAAAGGAAAGAAAAAGATGGAGGAAATCTAGAAAAAAAAAGAACCAGAGAGAGAAATAGGGCCCAATTTGACACCACATGCCCATTTGAGCATCCCTCTTCGAGTCAATGGGATTGTTTCATGGGAATGAACATGAGCCCATGAGCTACCCCTTGAGCCGAGAGATTACCTCTGAAAAGGACGACACGGCAACAGTCAATAACCAGCGTCCTTGAACAAAACGCGCTCGTGTGTCCTTTTCAGAGAGTGAATCTTCTCACACACCCCTTTCTAGGGGCACCCCTCATATCAAGTGAACCGAATTTCGAACGAATTACTACTACTCAGAGGGCCGGGATCTGATGGGCTGTCAATCAGCAGACACAGATTAACCTCTCGGTCAATGGATGGAGGAGCCCGTTGCTACTGGCAACAGGAAGCGGGAGACGAGAAAGGATTCCTCGGGGAATTAGGCAGGGGCTGTGCGGGCCCGATTGGGCGGAAAATGGTTTGTTGGTAATCGGAATTATGCGGTTTTGACTTCTCTTCCCGTGAGAGGCGGGAAAAGGATTTGAGACTGGTCATTGCGTCTTCACTTAGGCTGAATGAGACGAACAATGAGATGAGTTTGAGTAGGCCCCTGTAATATTAAGCTTGCGAAGGGGTTATGTAATGTCAATGCATCTGTTCTATCCTCTTCATTTATGAATGAAGAATGGAATACAATGAGGATACACGCCTTTAAACGTTTATATCGTTTTACAAGGTCAAGGTCCCCCTTATTTCACAGGAAAGTATTGAGTTGCAGGAACTTTGAACCGAGAAAAACTTGGGGAAACGCTGTTTGGAATAGGAGATTTGTTTTTTACTAGCATGCAGAACTTCTTTTAAGAGACAAAAAATACCCCTTGACTTCAACTCTTTCTACTTTCTACAAGCTTTCTTTCTCTCTTTCCAACGGATGTAACGTACTGAAGTGAATTCTAAAAAAATTGTGGATGTGAACATAGTAAAAAAATTATTATATATATTCAACCACAAATGTGAATTCTTTAGGACCGTATTATATTACTATCATGTAGGGAAAGTTATGAAAAATAAATTATACGTACCAGTTACCCTTTGCATTTAGAAAGATACTAATTTGATATCCTAGAAAAGAAAATATAATAAGATTTTATTGAAAAGCGAAGTGAATTTCTATTGCATTTAAGACACAATGTGATTTTGACAAATTCATTACTAATGTTAATAAAATGCAAAGTGCCATGGCTTATACTTACTTTGTTATAAATTAACCCCTACAGAGTTAGCGAGGATAATAATGTACCCATTGTACTTAAGAATGAGGAAGTTGCATGATTTTTAAAATTTTTTTAATCGATTCTTCTTGCAAAAATAAGCAACTACACAAAATTTGAGGCCGATCGAGAAATTTTTTGATTGCCAAAAAAATTAACAAGAATCCTCTTTTTAAAAGAGCGCAAAAACGCCAAAAGTCTGGGATCATCGTATGTTGACGTCATCATACGATAAACCTTGTTAGAAAGCAATGGGTTGATGGTATGATTGTTGACGTCATCGTTACTTTTTAAACAATAAACGTTTTCAGTCACGTGTTTTTTCTCGACTTTTAAATTAAAATATTTAATTACCTGTACATTTTTTTGAAAATTTGACTAGATATTTCATTTAACCATACGGAACACTTGTTTGTTTTTGAAAGTCTGACACATGCAGCAACTTCCTTATTGTCAATTGTTAAAACTTATCTCATACTTTGATTTCTTAATAAACTCTTACGGGGTGTCCCAAAAAAGACTGACACATTTTAAAAACTCAATAACTAATAACTCAAAAACTAAAAAAGATATGAAAAAACGCGGTTTGTTTCATCCTATTTTTGGGAGTCTTAGCAGTAGGATGCAACAAACCGCGTATTTTTATATCTTTTTTAGCTTTTTAGTTATTAGTTATTGATTTTTAAAATGTGTCAGTCTTTTTTGGGACACCCTGTAACTCCTTGTATTTGTGTAAGTTCTTTTACTTTTTTGAAGGTATCGCATTACAGGCATATACCTCTAGAACTCTACCTGCAACCTCTGTATCAATAATTTAAATGATCAAAACAGCCTCAATAAATTCCATCCCTCCATGCATTCAAATTAAGACGAACATTTCCCATCATTGCATCATTGCGAACCCAACTGACCTCTCCCCAGTCACAATAACCTAATTTTGGCGCATAAATATTTGTCCGCAGCCCTTGACCCTGGACTCGCGCTCTCACCGTCTTCACCTTGGTCTCCTCGCGGGCCGGAAGTACCTCTCACTCCGCAGATATTGGCTCAAGAGCATCGAATTTCATCAGAGAGGGAACCTCCCCGGAAAGACCCCGCTCCCCCCTCTAAGAAACTTTTTTCATCTCTCTCTACACTCTTTTATTTCTTTCCTCCCGGACTTCGAGAGATCTCTCTTTTCCATTATGGTGTTTACCGTCCCGGCGCATGCGCGTTGAGAGCGACAGATGTGGGGTGGAGTTGTTCGGACTTTTCTTCCCCGCCCTCCTCCCCCTTTTGTGAGATGTGTGTAGGAGAGAATGGGTTCACTGGAGAAGTTTCTGGAAATGTTAGGGAATTGTGTGTAAGATTGTTGATTGGGACTGATCACACATATTCTCCAGCTTGTGTGTTAGATCTCAAGGATCCGCTTATAAAACAAAATCAAAATACAAAAAATTTTCTGGGGAAGGACCCTCATACCCCCTGCAGTACTCTTTTAGTGTATCTCAAAAGGAGTTAAACACTAGATTTCAGGATTAAGTTGCAAAAGTTTTCCACTGAGAAGACCCTCAAACCCCCTCCACCTTCGCCTTTTTTGCATTAACTCCCCTTTTCCCTTGACAATTCTGTGGTTTAAATTTGTCTGAATTGCTTTGACTTCGGTTTTATGCTAATTAAGCGCTTAAGGTTATTAAAAATAAGTTATTTAGGGACTAATTCACAAACATTTTCTGGGGGGATCCCCAAACCCCCTAAAATAGTGTTATATGTTATTGTCAACAAAATGTTTACATTCAAAGATACAATGGTTTTGATTGCAATGACAGTTTATAATACATGTCGTTTCCCTGAATTATAATTTTAATCACATACGTAAGGGGGGACAAAATACCACACGGGGATCTTTAGTGATACTTAAAAATACATTTTGATTTTTGATAAAGGTGAGGTGATGGTCTGTAAAAGGGCCCTTGGGACCCTGCTGGTGGGCTGCAGGTTATCCTACTAGGGCACTCAGCCCTTCCTTGCAGCAAAATTGGTTTCTTCATGTAAAATTTTGAATAATACACTTTGGAAACCTATGACTAGAAAATTATTAAGATAAGGATGAGATTGTTGGAATCCTTTAGATTTTCACTCTTCTTTTTTATATTATTATCTCTTAATCTTCCTCATTTATAATCTACTTTTCTCTTCTGCCCTTTAATTCTCTTTTACACCTTTTGTACTTCTTTTTCCATCGTGTTTTAATATTTTTTTCTCATTTAATAATTTCTTTGTTTCTAATTGTGAAGTTAGGTGCCCCTTAACATTTAGTATTAACGCATTAAAGACTGTGATTTATTATAAAACACTTATCAGTGCTTCTGTAAACATATTTTATAATTAATAGGTAATTTAAAAAAGACCCAGAAACAAGAGGTTCATTTTAAGCTTACACGAATGGCGTTAGAAAAATTTTAGTTTAAAAGATTCTAATTATCCAGCATTATATAACAAAATCGAGACTGAATTGAAAAAGGTTAATGTATGGTTTCAACTTAATTTGCTTAAACTAAATGTTTCGAAGACAAAATTTATGTTATTTAATCTAAAACCTACCAATTCTTTAAGGAATACCTTGAAGTTACATGATGGATCTTGTAATCTTCGGAGTAGTTCTTGTGTTTGTGAAGTAATCGAAAGAGTTGACACGATTAAGTACTTGGGACTTCAAATTGACAACAATTATAAATGGAAATCGCATATTAATAATTTGCTAAATAAATTACGTTTTATAAATATTAAGTTTTATAAATTAAAAAAAATTATTGATCAGAAATTTTTAACAACATTGTATTTTTCATTGGTTCAGTCACTCCTAAATTATGGTATTACTGTCTATGCATCTGATTATATAAATAATATTAAACCACTTCTCAATATGCAAAACAAAATATTTTCCCACTTCAGAAATTCTCGGCAGTCAATCACTTTCTTTAATGTACGTCAACTTTTTGTTTTTAGGCTATTAGTATTTATTTTTAAAAACAAAGGTTTTTATGAATTTAGACAAATAAAATATACAACTAGAGGATCTAAAGGTAATTATTTTGTACCAAAATCAACGAAAGAGATTATTCACAAATCACATGCTTTTTTGGGACCATACATATTTAATAAATTAAACGAAACTACTAAATTAACATATAATTTTACAGAATTTAAATATGATATTTATAAATTTATCGAGGTGCAAGAAACAATAGAAAACCTCTTTACAATAGCTAAATAACAAGCAACTGTTGCCAACGAAATTGATGTAATTATCATTGTAGATACTATATACAGGCAAAATTTTGCCTATTTGGTATCACATAAATAATAATTTTTTTTATTTTTATTTATTTTTATTTTATTTTTTTTATAATGTTTGTCTTTTTATGTTTAATATTTGTTCTTTTTTTTGAATTGTCATTTCAATGTATTTTATGTAATATTCTGTGTGTGTGTGTAAAAAAAAGACCTCTAATACTGGAAATACCAAACAAATTAATGAAAACTCGAGTCTAAAATTAAAACCAACGACTTTTGTATCATCTCTCAAGCTCTTAAGTTTTCTGCAACAAACTTTAAAACTTCAAACACTACGATATAACAACCATCTCACATAGTATTAGAATTCCAAGTTTTGTGTTAATGACTTACAACTTCAAGTTATAATGTAAAGTGAAAAAATTCAAGCAGTTAAACTAAAACTTCTGCTTTTAACTTTAATTTTTTACAAAAAATAGAAATTATTCTGAGAGGGAAATATAGCTATAAAATTTATTTGTATGCACCCCAACTTTATAATTAAAATTACCAGTCAGTGGTATATCTAACAAAGATGATACAATGAATTTAAGAAAAGAAAAACATAATATCCATTTTTAATTAGCACTTTTTTTTGGTTAGAAGGAAATGAGTTTATTAAACCCATGGATAGTAACAAAAATAAAGCACAAGAGTTCAAAACCCTTAAAAGTTCGTAATAGATATAAAAAATGCATGCATTTTTTATTTCGTAATCTCTTAATAAAGTAGTTTAGTTGAAAGTCAGCTTAATCGTTCAAGACTCATAACCAAGAGAAAATAATTTCCATGTAATAAAAAGTTAACCCGTACGGTATTAATAACTAAATGAAGTTAAATTTAAAATTCTGATATTATGTTGCAAAATAAGCTCTTTTAATACCTTAAAGCGATCTTACTGATCATTTTCATCAGATAACAAGTTCCATAACCCGTCTTCTCAAATAAAACCAGTACTTAAATACTCAAAACCTTTCAAGATCTAAGAAAAAACACTTTAAAAACCCAAGACATATCTAACTATTCCAAGCTATAAAACGTTCAGAAATTTCACCGCACTAGATCACCCTCTGAAGCACAAAGGTGAAACAATGTAAAATTTTTCACATTTTTTCACTCCGCCGTCCCAAACTGGTTTGATGCATGTCATTGGCTGGTGGTGCGATAAAAGGAATAATTTAAGGCACCAGTTTAGCGAGCACGTTCGCGAGATATGCGATATAGGGAGGCACGAGCCAGCGCGTGCTGGAGTGCGCTCGAGGGAAGGAATGCAGGGGACGACGTGTGGCTCGGGATGAATCGGGTATTTTCGGTTCGGTCAGTTGCCTTTTTTGAGAAGGGAATTTGTGGGTATTAGCTGTCATAAACTGTGCTTTATCGAGCTTCTCGGCTGTGTAGGAATTTATGGGCAGTTATGTCTTCGTCTAGTTCATTTCACGTAGGGGGAGTTTCAGTATAAAAGAGATAAAATACACTCCGTCATTTTAATATCAAACACTACTATCTCTGTTCGGCAAACTTCGGGAATCTCGATCCTGGGCGATCGGATCGTTGGAGAAGCTTATTTGATTGGTTCATAAGCGCTGACATCATCGAGTTGGAAAGATCAAAACCACAATCAAATGAGCTTCTACAACGATCAGATCGCCCAGGATCGGGATTCTCGTAGTTTGCCGAACGGAGATAGTAGTGTTTGATATTAAGGTGACGACTCGTGTCTAAAAATTAAGGTTAGTTTGACTTTTTTAGAACAATGACACGAATCTTGGTTCCTGCAACGTAATTTTTAGGGCCCCCGGATATATTTTGAAGCAAACACACACATGAGAGCCTCAAAAACATGGTTACATGGTTAATGAAGATGGTTAATAAAACATGGTTAATAAAGGATCCAAATGCTAAAATCCTCCGAAAATGAAGATTGAGGAGGTGTCACCTAATACCGTATTAAAATCACACTAAAAGATATAATCTACGCACTTTAAATCATGCAAGGAGTTCAGGAATATCATATCCTTTATAAACAACAGGGAATTTTGCTAAATGACTCTCACACGAACGTTTCTGCTACCGTTCCGTAAGTGTATAGAACTTCTTTATTAAAGGAGGGCATCTGTCTCTGTACCCCCTTAAAATATTGTTAGGGTAATTTGATCCTTGACCACATAATCCCAATCTTAGAAGATCCCATGATATGAATTTCCTTGATAAAGAACTAAGATTTGTGTCAGTATTTAAAAAATTACTCTTTATTTTTGGTTTGGTTTAGTTCTGGTTTTACTGCGTAAGAACCAAACTAGGCAATTTTTGGGACACGAGTGTATTTGAATGTTGTTATCGAAATTTCTTGGGGGAGAGGGGAAATTTTCGTTTTGTACAGTGGCGAATCCAGGATTTTTGCCTAGGGGGGGCTGAGTTTCACAAATAACTTAATTGCTATTAGGGGCTGTTCAAATATTATGTAAGCAACTGAAGGAGGGGGGGGGTTGCCAGTGCCGTTGCTAGATTTTTGTTTAGGGGGTTACTCCGCATCTTTTCTGAAGTCTAACCTTAGGAATACTAATTTTAGGTGAGATGACTTCGTAAAGTTTTAATTTTGGTGCACTAAATTTCAAAATTGTGTAAAAATGGCAACTCCAAGTAAAAGGGGGGTTTGGGGGGTTCTCCCCCAGAAAATTTTGGAAATTTGCCCCTCAAAATAGTGTTTTAGCTCATTTTGAAGCCCTTTAAGTTCCACCCAAAGAGCACCACTCATTGTAAGCGGTAGAATTTTCAAGGAAAAAAGTTTATGGTATATATCAGGGGTCGGCAAGTAATTTTACTCGGGGTCCAAATACTTTTAAGAAATTTCATTGCGGTCCGAAGAAAAAAGGTATACTTAATTAGTTTAAAACAGATGTACCTTTTTTACATACATGTAATTTGAGCAGTTAACGCTACCTTCTTAAATTTTGTTACATTAATTGTTAATTGTCGTTAAATCTATTTCACATCACAGCATCACTATTTAAACATCAAATTTACTTATAATATTAAAAAAAAGCATTGATAATGCTATCACCAAAACGAATGGATTTCGTCTGCAAGATAATATTGAGAGAAGGTCCCTGGATCCTTACAAGGATTCCCAAATCCTTTATAAACTACAAAAACTTTTAATAGGTAAGAAAACGTACTTTTTACGTTTCAACATCCCTCCTAAATTAAAAGATTCAAAACCATTGAATTAACTTTTGTCTTAAGTTCTTTTTTTATTTTAATAGCTTTATATTGGAAAGGGTCTGGAAATTTTCAGAAATTGAATCCTTCAAAAAAGGTCAAACTAATTTTTTGTGTCTGAGAATGCATATTATTAATTTTCAAAATATTTTGGCGGTCCAGGAAATAACTTCTCGCGGTCCGGATGCGGACCGCGGTCCGCCAGTTGCCGACCCCTGGTATATATTATAAACTGGAAAAATTTCTAGGGGGTTTAGGGGTTGTTCCTATTCCGGAAAAATTTTTGAATTTTGCCCCTAAAAGAGGCATTTTAACTCATATTGAGACACTTTAGGTTACATATAACAAAGAGATCCATTCTTTGTAAGGCGCAAGTTCAGAGTTGCGTATGCTTGGCGATTTTTGGCTGTTTAGCGGCACATTTAGAAGCCAAATGACTCTTTTAACATGAGTTAGGGTTACCATATTAGTCATCTTTAACGCTAAAAACTTGGCGCATACGCAAGTCTGAACTTGCGCCCTTTGTAAATCCCTAAAGTTTCAAGGAAAACTGACTTATTAGATTCCAAAATTTCGAGGGGGTTTGGGGGTCTTCCCCCAAAATATTTTGGAATTTTTACCCTTAAAAGTAGGGTTCTGATTCATTTTGAGACCCTTTGGGTAACACCACCGAATTTCCGCAACGTGTTGAAATTTTTTTTCGGCTTTACTGCTAGTATTACCAAAACTTCAATGTCTTATTCCTGGGGGGGGGGCTGCAGCCCCACAGCCCCCCCCTCTGGATTCGCCACTGGTTTTGTATTAAATTGCAATTATATCGTAAATTTGGTTATGGTTAAAGGATCTGAAAAATCGGTTAGAAGCTGCGAATCAACAAACGGGGTAGGTAAACCATTCGATATCAAAGTAGGTAGTAACTAAAAATTTTGTGAAGTAATATTAAAACCCATTAGCGCCCCCAGTGATCTATATTTCTAGATAGCTAAATATAGAGTCATAAATGCTCTCTTAAATTACCTTAAATTCACCCAACAGTAACCAAACTGCACATATGGCAAGAGAAAACAGCCCTCAATCCTAATACCCTGTGTTTTTTTTTCGTTTTCTTTATTTATTTTGTAATAGGGATGGGCTAAAGTTCGAGTTTTCTACTTTGATCGAAAATAATTTGGGCGTTAATGGGTTAACCAACAAAAGCTACGGAATTTATTAAGGATGATCAGTAAATCCAATACTCGGCCACGGCCATATTAATCACGTGATAGGGAAAAACAAACTAACTATCAAATCATATCTCACTAAAAACTATCTCTGTGGTAACCAATTGCAAGCTCAGTAGATCACATGATGGTAAAAATGTGACGTCAGACGGATATGGTCCACTGTCACAGTTTTGCATTAATAAAACTTCTAAATAAGCATTTTTAAACTTAATAAGCCAATGAAAAGCTTTAATGTAATGTCAATTTACGGGTAGTCTTGCCTGGAGGAAACAAAATGCTCAAATAAGTAGCATATTAATATGCATTAGCAGCTCGAGGGAACTTCAAGTTGTAAGAGAAATGCATGCAATGATAAAAGTAATAAAAATACCCAGTTATTTTACGTAGAGTTTGCATTTCTTTCATCCAAAAGACGAACAAATGGATTGAAACGAGAGTGATTATTTCAAAATTAGTATTTAATCACCAAGCTCTTCGAAAATCAGGGTATCAATTGAAGGGTAAAATTTTTGTTTGTAATTATATAGGTTTTGAATTTTCAATCCAAAATAATTTTTTTAATTAAGTAAGTGTAAACAAAATCATTTAGGTTTTTCCATTTCCCTTCAACATACGAACATTAGTTTATCAATTGGACGATTCAATTTGTGAAAAGATCATTAGTTTATCAATTTAATAGCTCAATTTCTGAATCAACCTCAGAGCTAATAATGGTTTTAGTTTTAGATAATTTGATGCTAATCAATATTTTTTTTCCTGGACAGCTGTTGATGGATATGCACTTAAAGCTGCATTTCGTTGTGTGTGTGCGGCTCCTATTATTGAATTCAGATGTATGAAATGAATTCTATTAAGTCTCTACACGAAATGTTATGGTTAGTAAAAGTAATTAAAGAGACAGCAAATGCGTGATAAATAGATGCCAAAGCCTCCTAATGATTTAGTACACCCATTGAGTTAATGATTCTGAACCGAGGAATCAAGCAAATGTAAAACCTATTACTGGTATTCAGACGCGTTTTCAAAAAATAATTCTTAAAAAATAATTAGATGGTTTGGGATCAGAAGGCATAATTATAAGACAGTGATCTAGATTTCTGAAGCTAAAATTTTTAAAAAAGAAAGTACATATAATTTTTAACCGATTGGAGAAATGTTAGATCTTTTGTCCATCCTCAGGTCTAATCTTGATTTATGTGAAAGGAGAGTTTTTAAAAATGAAATAGAAATGCAATTTCAACTATAAATTCATGATGTCTCAATTTGGTGAGCAATTAAATTTTTGATTTAGATAGCTGTCAAATTATATTATTATCCATGAGTAGTTTTAATGTAGTAAGCTTTTTTATAATGAAATTATAATAAATCTTTAAAGAAAATTACTACTTATAGTGATAGTTAGATTAGGTATATAAGTATAGTTATTATAGGAACTATGTGTTTTATGTCATTCATTTATTTCTATAAAAAATATTAATGTCTCAATTTGATAGACCTGTCACGTTAGATGCCTTCATCTTATAGTTTTTACTAGTGATGGGCAAAATCGATAATTTTAGGTATCGAATACTTTGGTATCGAATACTTATAGGTATCAAATACTTTGGTATCGAGTACTTATAGGTATCGAGTACTTTTAGGTATCGAGTACTTTTTTTCAATGTCGGGAAATGAACCTGAAGGGACAATTTTTTTAGGGCCTATCCATAATCAGACTAATATTCAAAAAACTGAAAGAGATCCATCAAAAAGCCCCGTAGCTACGGGCCTGGAGGTGGATAGAGGCGAAGGATTTGGTGGGGGAAAAACCTAGCCGCGTCAAATTTCTCTCGCGGATGATTAACGACTTGGGTTTGAGCGTTGCAAAATGAAAACGGAAACAGGCTGCGTTTGATCTACAGTAGGTATTATAAAGATTACTTCATTGAAAAATTTAAAACGAAATATGTCAATAAAGTATCGATACTTTTGTGGGTATCGAATACACTCGATACCTATAGGTATCGAGTACTTAAGTATTTGGTATCGATACCTGCCCATCACTAGTTTTTACATAACGTATGAATTATTATCGACTCAATCAACAACAATAAATCTTTCAAATTTTTAGTAACTAATACGGTTAGCTGTTAAATACGAATTTATTTTATCATGGATATTAAGTTCGTTCATAATATGGTTGTATATTACATAGTAAATATTAAATAATATTTTCTAAATGTCTTTATAACAATTTGAATGTTACTTATTTTTAATTGCATGCAATTTCTACTTCAGGTTTGTGATTTTGGTGGTGAAGAAGTATTGCGAAAATAAAATTTAGTTAATTGTTTTTTTTAATTTTCTCCATGGTCCATTTGAAGGATAGGACCTTGTAGTTTTACCTTGAGAATATGGAAATAATCACAGTTTTTATGAAAACACTTTACATCTCCTTGTAGTGCTAGATCCAAAAACATTAACTTATCGGCTCATTTTTCTCATTAACCCACCTTTCATTTTGATCTGTAACTTCGATTTTCTTTTTGGTAGTCTACACTCCCTTAAATTTTACCTGTGAGCTTTGAATCACCCTGTGGACCTAAACTTTCACATCAAGATTAAAAATTCTCATCCTTATTTTTGAGATTATATTTTCCATCAGGTATCAAACCATCAAGTCTCAAAGTTTACTATACAAAGTTCAGTATAGAGGGGTTCGACTATTTTTGCCCAATCTCCAAAACTACATTACAGGGGGTTCGACTTTTAATAACTATCTAAACTATCTCTAATCGCTAGCAAGAATATCCAAATAATGGCGAAGCCTTTCATTAATAAAAACAGGTCCTTTATTTACAATCTAGTCCATTTAAATTAGAGCTACTAAATTATCTTTTCTTCTATTTACATTAATAAAAATTCTAAAAATATTAAACAGTGATGCCACTCAGTTCTTTACTTAACAATAAAAAAGTATTAATTTGAAACAATAGTTCAGAGTATGGAATAATAATTTGGGGTGGAGATTATAAAACAGACTTATTGCCTTTAATTTCTATCCAAAATAAATGTTTCAAAATTTTAAGTTTTTATAATTCCTATAATGTTGATTTTAGAAGTTTGGGTTTACTCCCCCTACGACACATTGTTTTTTATAGAATTAAACTTTTCTTGTTTCGCAATAGAAATATTTGCGATTTAAAAAATAGTGTTTACGTAAGGAGATATTTCGCAAACACTTCTTTTATCTAGCACCTAAGTTATTTAATAGTCTACCTGCAGAACTACATAATATTTCTTCATATCCCTCATTTAAACGATCTTTACATAATTTTATTATACTCTTAAATGATGTTGAGGACTTTTTTTGATGGAAGCACCATGTAATCAAATTTTTTGCCTTAGCTGTTTGCCAAATGGTTAATTTATAAGTTAAAAAATGTTTGTGTTTTTGTAAAAACTATTATTCATTTTAAAAAATTCATTATTTTGTACTTTGTATTTTTCTTTTTGTATTTTATAAATGTTGTATATTATTTTATTTATTTATTTTTTAATTTCATGTCTTAATCAATGTATTTACTTTCTTGGTTACCTGGACGGGATTGATTCCCCTTGGTAACAAATATAATTTTTAATATTTTTCTTATTGTTGTCTCTCAAATTGAAAATAAAGATTATTATTATTATTATTATTATTATTATTATTATTATTATAGTATCACTTGTATTCACAACACGACTATATTTGCCTAATCTCCAAAACTACATTTAACCCTTTATAGGCTTACCATATTTTTTCGGGTACAACCCAGGGCATATTTTTGAAATTTCTTAATAAATGCTCTATAAAACTACCAAATATTACAAACTAAGAAAATACTATTCAAACTTATAAAGGTTAATCAGAAATAACACATTTCATAATTTCATTTAACATGACTTTTTCAAAAATTGTTTGATTGACTGAATTTTTATCACAAAATTCACTGAAAGTAAGTTTTTTGAAGTAGTACAGACTTTAGAAAATGTTAAAAAAAACAATGTTAAACAGATTGGTCAGGATTTTTTTATAAAAATGTCTGGGAAATCTTAAATGTGTGAAGCCCCGGACTGTCCGGGGTAATCCCAGACGTATGGTAAGCCTAACCCTTTATCAAAGGCATTATGATAAGCAACAATTTTTTTCGAGTCACAAAATTGAAAATTAATTGATATACCTAAATAAAAAAAATCATCTTTGGGAAATTTAATCTTCTAGAGCCAATTAATTCAATTGATATTTTGAGTACTGTCAGTACACTGATATTAGCACAATACAAAAAAACATGTTTTTTATCACAGTTTTCAGTCTTACAAAATAATACACTTTACTTTTGACTTAAACTACCTTTTTGCGGAAACACAAAAAAGGCATATCATGGGAATCTGATCGAAACCGAAGCTGAATGCACAACTTCAGTTTTAAATCTATTCGCATCTTCCATTAAAATACTTATCATAGAACCTTTGCTGCTTTTTAACCTGGAAGAGGAAAACTGAAAGAGTGTTCCTGCAAAGTATCGTCAGTTTATTCGTAAGGATGATTATTTTATGTAATTTTAAAGTTGGTGGGACTTGCAAGTACCGTCAGTAGATAAAGGGTTAAAACGTTCCACACAAAAAACACATTAAAGAATACTTTTTGTCCTCATATTAACAACACATCAGTTTTGTTAGATAGTACTCTTTAGTACCTTATTGTGTTGTGATCATGTTTTGAATATGTTTGAAAAGAGCTAGGAATGAGTTCTAAAAGCAAAGACAGTGTTGTAAAATAGGTACAGAATCTAAAAGTGTTCTTTAATTTGGATGGAAACACACTATAAGAGCACATTTTGTGTCTCTCTCAACATTTTTAGAGCTATCTTTTCCTCACACAACACAATCATAACATAATCGCTGTACAATTTCAAAGTTGTAAGAAAATGCATCGGTAAAAAAATATATATATATGCACTTTTCATTTTTACAATAACTCAAGACAACCAAATAGAACAGGTTTTAAAAGCCAAAAGACATAGCAGTAGTTGCTTCTCCTCAAATTGAAAAAACAAATATGAAATAAAATATTTTGTACAAGTATCTAGTATTCAAAGTCTTTTGATTAGAAGCGTTCATTATAGTGTTTACTTAGCGTTTCGATAGTGTATTCCCTCATTACCAGAGTACAGAGGGCACAATTAGCCCACCTACCTTGTTAACCTTAACAACCTTGTTTTAGTATTAGTGTTTTGAGCGGAAAATAACGCACAAAAACGACACGCTTTTCATAATATTAAAGTATAAGACGTTAGCACTCCAGGTTTATGTATACATAGCTCTGAGTTTAGCCCGCCGCCAACCCAAACAAGCCTCATACGCAACCATTGCACAACACAATGGTCAACAGCAGCCACCGTCACAGGGTCAAGAGGTCGACCGATTACTTTTTTAGGCATAATTTGCACGTGCGGCAGCCGTCCACCTCCATTGTCGGCAGCCAGCCCCTCCACGGTGGGACAATGGAAGGCTAAATAATAGGTATATTCCAATAGTAGTAGTCCCCCTTCTATTTTTTTCTGATCATCCAGGGTTCCGTATTTTTAGGTCTTTGGTCGTCGTCGTGGTGCTTTCTACTGCTCCAGATGAGGTTGTTGGGGCATGGAGAGGGCTACTTTGTTGGGTTTTGTTCTACTTTTTATGTTAGTTCTGCGTTGAATTGGATTGGGTGCATGGGTGGGGGGAATTGGAGTTGTGTAATAAATTGATAGTGATGGAGGTTTCTTTTTTGAGGCTGCGATTCTTGTGCCTTTCCTGAGTTTCTTTCAATACCTTTGTCTAAAGATTGTTACAAAATCTGTCATCAGATTTCACTTATTCAGGTCATCAGTCGTGATAACTATAATCTAGTAGCTTTTATACATAGAAGAATTTAATATCCCAAGGGGGTGAAACTCTTTTATTCCATCTCTGGGTTATCTTAAGTGAGAGCCAATTTCCACGGTTCTTATCAATGACAGCAGCCCATACCAGCAATGCCCTGCAGATTTTCCATTGTTGAATACCATCCTCAGATGTAAAACACCACTCCATCTAATCGATCTCCAGGGACACGACAACAGCAACAACATCCTCAGTTGTTTATTTTTTTCTTGCGAGTTTTTTACTTTAATTATAACTTACAAACAAAAATGTTTGTCTGCTGGTTTACCTGCCAATCATTAATCAATGAATAGGGCCGTAAATCTCTTGAGTTTATGACTGACAAAACGAAAAGTCATCTAATGATATTTTAGTTATCCAAGAGAGTACGGAGATAATATACCCTTTTCCTGAACATTCATCAATAATTTCATATACAGTGGGCCCTCGCGTATTCGCGGTTCAGTATTCATGGTTCAGCATGGTTGATCTCAAAGTTTTTTAGCAATGAAGTTTGCATAGTTGGCAGATTTTTGTTTAGAAAAACTTTATTTTTAACTTTTGAGGAAGCACCGAAAATTTTCTGAATGTGTTTTTCCAATCTTTAATCATAAAGGATGACGCTAATTTACCAATGGCGCCTAATATTAGAGGCGCATATAAGAGGGGGACGGACTCCCCTTGATTTAGAACACTTTTTCTTTTAGAATAGGTTGCCTCCAGTGCTGAGTTTGGGGACATTATTTCAACCAAAAAAATTTTTTTAGAGCAAAAAAAGTAGGTAATAATAAGGCGGGCCCTTATCCCAGAAAAAATCCAGCCACAGCACTGATTGAAGCATAGAAATGTGATTTTGCAATTGTCTCTAAAAATGAGTTTGACCTTGTCTTATAAAGCCAAATTTCAAAAAAATTTCTGGGGGAGGGCCCGCAGACCCCCAAAAACTAGAAGTGAAAGTTTATGAATTGATTCACGAAGCCAGATTTAAATCACTGGACGGGGCTTAAACGAAATAAGATTTTTTTTTGAAACGGTAGATAATCATGGTTTTGTAAAATCCCTCAGTGGAGGAATCCCAAATCCTTGACCCCCCAATTTTCAGGGGTCGGCGATGCCAATACTAGCACCAAAGGCCTCAATTACCTTTGCGAATGTGCAGTATGCATTATGAATTTCCATAACTCAACACTTCCCTTCATCATAGCTCCAATAGGAACACACCTGCACAACCTGCACCGGCGAATTTCTGCACGTCCGATAAAAATCCACCTCGCACTCCAACCTTCCATTCCCCGCGCTCCACTGATCCACGTCGGCTGCCACGCGACCCGGATGCCGGACACACGACCACCGCCGGATTCCGTTACCGTATTAACTAACTAGTCACACTTCGGGGGTGTGCTCGCGGATCCGGATGCTTTTTGTGGCAGATTGGCCCACGCCCTCCATGTCAAAGCGGAGCGGACAAAATTGTGTCGTGAGCTATTGTGTTTTGGGTTTTTGGATGGGACCGTTATTAGGGTTGTTTGGTGGACAGATGGGGCCGTGTGTAGCGGGAAGTGAGTGGTAATTGTGTATCTGACTTTAATCCTGCTTTGAATTTGGTCTTATGGATTAGATGCGTCTCCCGGTTGGTTGTTTCAGTTCTGGGAAGTGTGAGTTGGATTGACTTGTTGTGGTTGAGATTAACCCATAAAAAATGTTGCAGTGCATTAAGTTGTACAGAATAAAAGAATCATCAATAAAACGATGAAGGCTTACTCGAACGGCGTCTATAGCTGAAGAGCAGTCTTCCGGGCTGGTTGGCTGTGTTGATAAAAATCAGGACGTTTTAACCTTATAGCTTCGGAGGTAATACTCATCTGAATAAAATTTTTGTAACTGAAAAGTAGCTTGAAGTTTGAAGTTGAAAAGGGGGGTGTTTAAAAGATGATACTATTACAAAATAGATGTTAAAAAAATGCGAAAGTTGAGATGAAGATGATGCTAAAAATCTGGTACACACACAAACCAGTCAATGGCTAGCTAACCGAAAAGGCTTCACGTTAAAATTTTTTCAGTCGGAAAAAAATTTTCTGCTGATGACCTCCGAAGCTGAGGTCAGACTTTTATCAACAATTTTTTTTTTCGGCCAACCAACCCAGAAACCTTTTCTTTAGTAATGTGATCATTCTTAAAAGGGTAAATTAATTAATAATAAAGCGATCACTATTAAACTATTGACCAAAACGACTTAGTATATGCAGTAAAAGGAGTACAAATGAAGACATCAAAGGACTTATGATTGAGCATAATATCATACTGTTCGCCTAGAATTTCAGCTACTACTTATTATGAGATTTAAAATCCCATAAAATAATTAATCTGACTCTTAAGATTGAATTACTTTTGAAAATGAATAAAAATCTTTATAATTCACGATCCAAACCATAAAAAATTAATTTTTAATTTCTAACTTTCATTGAACTCCATTCATAAGAATTCTAAATCAGAAAGGCAAGTTTAAAATAAGGTCTACGTACAAGGTTTTAAATTATTCTTTCCTTTCCCTCATGTTTTAGAGAAGCGCAAGAGCAGGGAACAAATATGAAACCCAGCGCCCTCTATTGAAAAAACGGAATACTAGAAAATGAACGTGCGTTTCTTACCATCTCCTTAATTTCTTCTCTTTCAGTCTTCTTCCCTTTTAAATTGTGATTTCAGTTTCTGTGTTGAACTTTAATTTGATTAAACTGTAAAGAAAGAAAATGTTTTGTTGTACGAAAGAATTCTAAATTAAAAGACCAATACAGCTGAAGCAGATATACGGATGGATCATGGATTTCACTTTTAATTGAATCGTCATCAGTTTGAAAAAGGAAATAAATCCAAAAACCGAGTTTTGAGAAAATTGAGAAAAACTGTATAAGCAATGCAATTTTCATTGTATATACACTAAATTTTTACTGGAAATTCAGGACCCTATTTATAATACAGAACAAACAATCATTGAAAAAATATATTCCCACACAAATATACTGTATAGTTAAAAAAAGTTGATGGACTTATTCCCTTTTTCAAACTTAACTTCAACTGAAAGATTTTAAAAATAACTTTTTTACTCCTTAATTATATTTTTGTTAGTTCATAGCACAATAAAAAGCCTAAGACAAATAAAATTAAAAAGTATCATGAAACTGGATCACACATTAATGAAGTCAGACATAAAAAATGCATAAAAAAGGTAAAAACATTTTTAAATAAACATAAACATCATTTGTAAAAACATTGAAGACAGATTGAATTAAATTTCACACAAATTAAATATATTTCTTCAAATTCTAGGGGCTATATCTGCCTAGAGGGTAGTTATATTTTCCCCCTCTTCCCACTCTTGGGTAGAGCGAAGGTTTAAGATTTTTTTTAGCATGAAAATTGAATTTGCCATTTTTTTAACTTATTCCTTTTTTGAAACTTGACGGCTCAATTACTTCACTACCAATAATACCGGTTATACCTACTATCAAATTTCAAATTAAATTTTCTATTCTTGATTTTTGTTTAGATCTCCGAAATTATCAGGGTATATCTAACTCTTTTAAGGTTGCAATAATATATTTTTTTAAGATTTCTATAAATCCTATCAATAAACCAGACACTCATACATGGCTTTCCCCCCAAACCTCTTTATATCAATTCAAAAGAAAACCTCTTCTGAATCCAAAGCAGAAACCCTACACCTTTGAAATTCTGATGAAGGGTGACTAAGCTTATCTAACAGAGATCAAGAGAAGGACAAGCACTGGTGGTCAAGAACTGACCACACTTTTGACAGATGGGTTGGGGAGATACGTGTGATAAAAGAAGCATACCTGTGTTCGCATAATGTTTATAAACTCTCAAGTTGCACCCGACTTTCCTTGGTTCTCAGTTTGGATTGAATGTAATGGTTTATTTCAAAGGAACTCTTTTATTCTCTGCTTCGAGTCAAATTTCCTTTATTCAATCAAAATCGGTTGTTTGGTATACACAACCAGGTCGTTGAGTCTCTTATCAATGTTTGATCTTGGTGAAAGCACCGTGAAAAGTTTCCCCCTTTTTATAGAACACGGCGAAACGTTTGTATAAGCATTTGTTTTTATAGGATAATAATTTTTTATAACAGTGACAAGAAAATAATGCTAAAAAATTACTGACTTTATGTTTAAAAAATTGTTTGTGTAAAAATTTTGTTATTCCTTTAAAAAAGCAAAAATCAAAGGTTTTTTTAGTTTAAAAGTGGAACCTTAAAAAAGATAAATAGAGTAACGTGTGCAAAAAAGCTGGAACAGTTTTTGAACTATTCCTCATTTACATTTCTTTTATAAACAGTATGGAAGGGAAAGAAAGATAGAGAAAAAGCACGCATTGAAATCAATATTTTTTTTCAACTTGCCCGGCGGCCAGATACGGTTTGATATATGGGGTCATATGGAGGATTATATTGAATATCAGAATCCTGATATTCAAATTTTGATGTGTTTCGCTATGTCGACTTTTAAGGCCCTGGATTTAAAATTTTTTACATCAACTTTTAATATTAAGTTACGTTAAGGGGGATGAATAAAAATATATTAAAACACCAAATCGGTGGACACATATTTTGTGAAAGATGTGGTCATATTGAATCATGTCGAATATCAGAATTCTGATATTCGAACATCGAGATATGGTTGTGTTGACTTTGGAGGGTAAGAATCAAAATTTTCTACATCAATATAAAATATTAAGTAATTTTTAAGCGGACTGAATGAAAATATATTTTATCCCCACATCAGCGGCCACATATGGTTTCATGTATGGAGTCATATGGAGGATTATATTGAATATCAGAATTCTGATATTCGAATTTTGACGTGTTTCGCTTTATCGACTTTTAAGACCCCAGTCTTAAAAATTCTTACATCAACTTTTAATAAATTACATTAAGGGGGATGAATAAAAATCTATTAAAACACTACATCGGTGGACACAAATTTTGTGAAAGATGTGGTCATATAGAATCATGTCGAATATCAGAATTCTGATATTCGAACATCGAGATATGGTTGTGTTGACTTTGGAGGGCAAGAATCAAAATTTTCTTCATCAAAATAAAATATTAATTTATTTTTAAGGGGAGTGAATAAAAATATATTTTATCCCCACATCGGCGGCCACATACGGTTTGATGTATGGGGTCATATGGAGGATTATATTGAATATCAGAATCCTGATATTCGAATTTTGATGTGTTTCGCTATGTCGAATTTTAAGGCCCTGGATTTAAAATTTTTTACATCAACTTTTAATATTTAATTACATTAAGGGGGATGAATAAAAATCTATTTAAACACCACATCGGTGGACACATATTTTGTGATGGATGTGGTAATATCGAATCATGTCGAATATCAGAATTCTGATATTCGAACAACGAGATATGGTTGTGTTGACTTTGGAGGGCAAGAATCAAAATTTTCTACATCAATATAAAATATTAAGTAATATTTAAGGGGACTGAATGAAAATCTATTTAATCCCCACATCGGCAGCCACATATGGTTTGATATATGGAGTCATATGGAGGATTATATTGAATATCAGAATTCTGATATTCGAGTTTTGACGTGTTTCGCTTTATCGACTTTTAAGACACCAGTTTTAAAAATTCTTACATCAACTTTTAATATTAAATTACATTAAGGGGGATGAATAAAAATCTATTAAAACACTACATCGGTGGACACAAATTTTGTGAAAGATGTGGTCATATTGAATCATGTCGAATATCAGAATTCTGATATTCGAACAACGATTTATGATTGTGTTGACTTTAGAATCAAAATTTTCTACATCAATATAAAATATTAAGTAATATTTAAGGGGACTGAATGAAAATCTATTTAATCCCCACATCGGCGGCCACATATGGTTTGATATATGGAGTCATACGGAGGATTATATTGAATATCAGAATTCTGATATTCGAGTTTTGACGTGTTTCGCTTTATCGACTTTTAAGACCCCAGTTTTAAAAATTCTTACATCAACTTTTAATATTAAATTACATTAAGGGGGATGAATAAAAATCTATTAAAACACTACATCGGTGGACACAAATTTTGTGAAAGATGTGGTCATATTGAATCATGTCGAATATCAGAATTCTGATATTCGAACAACGATATATGATTGTGTTGACTTTGGAGGGCAAGAATCAAAATTTTCTACATCAATATAAAATATTAAGTAATATTTAAGGGGACTGAATGAAAATCTATTTAATCCCCACATCGGCGGCCACATATGGTTTGATATATGGAGTCATACGGAGGATTATATTGAATATCAGAATTCTGATATTCGAGTTTTGACGTGTTTCGCTTTATCGACTTTTAAGACCCCAGTTTTAAAAATTCTTACATCAACTTTTAATATTAAATTACATTAAGGGGGATGAATAAAAATCTATTAAAACACTACATCGGTGGACACAAATTTTGTGAAAGATGTGGTCATATTGAATCATGTCGAATATCAGAATTCTGATATTCGAACAACGATATATGATTGTGTTGACTTTGGAGGGCAAGAATCAAAATTTTCTACATCAATATAAAATATTAAGTTATTTTTAAGGGGACTGAATAAAAATCTATTTTATACCCACATCGGCGCGCCAGTACAAAAATTAAGATTTAGCTTAAAAGTTCGTGCATTCAAACTGTTCATATTCAACAATCATTTCAAAACTGTTATAACGAAAAAACAAAAACGCTAAATGTTTTCCAAGCTTTGAATCGAAGGACTTAATTAAAAAAATATTTACGAAAGCATTTTTTATCATACTAATACATGAAATCTGTCCAACCAAGGTAATAAATAACAAATAAACGTTAAACGTCTACTCGTCACCAAACACCCGACCACGACATCGTTACCGTCACACTGGCCAAGTCAGATGCCCAGTAAATCATCAAACATGCATCTTTCTTTCCCCCCGTTTTATAGCCAAATAATACGCTACTAAATACCTCCAAAAACACAGCTGTATATCATAATCACGGCCGCGGCCTCGGTATTACCATTAAACACGCCGTTTATTATCCCCAACATCCAGATAGACGATTTAATTAAAGCTGAAAAAAACAGCACTACACGCAGCTTGGGGTATGGTGGGCACCATGTCAATTACCTGAGCTATTGATAATGCTAATAGGAGGAACGGATTTCAATTAAACAAAAAGACACGTATTTACAGGTGGAAGACACCTATCCCTTCCTGTCAGCAGATGTTCCCCGAGTCCCGTTATAAAAGATCTTTTTGTTTTTTCCATTTATTTGTAAACGAGGAATGGCATCATGATGGAAATAACTTTCGACTGATGAATATTGATGATTTGGTTGTAAGCCACAGATAAAGAATTGGCATGCAAGAGAGAGTTATCATCAGGAAATCAATAAAGCCACCCAGGCCGATGATTTATTGGTTAAATGGCATGATGTATGTTTGATTACGTATTACCTTATTCATTGATTCCAAATGGAGAAACATTAGAGATTAAGTATCACTAATACCAAGGTGGGTGGTAGGCAAGCACTGAGCTTACTGTTCGTAATCAATTTCGGAACATTGGCAGTTCTACTAATAACATATCGGTTTACAGACATACTATCTAGTGAACATTTTAAGATTAGTAAAGCAGCAAATAAGTTTTGATTGATCATGGAAAGCAAAAATGAGATCAGAATGGTGGAAACTGATTGAGACAGCTCAAGCTAGATATTGATAGCTACTATTGATTACTACATCATAGTGTAAAGTGTTTGATAATTGCACTTTTAATAGCAAATAATTATGAAAAATAAAATGGTATTCTGTATTATATATAAATGTTACCGCTAAAGTTGAAAATTAGTTATTCTAAAGAATACCTAGGTAAACTTTAGATTAAATGATTTCTGTCGTTAATGTGCGGATATTAGAGTTTTTCGCAGTTTACATTTTACCTAGGGAATCTACACTATAACGGCCTCTTGATAGTTAAAGTTCAAAATAGTTTGTTTCGCTCAATCCTTTCTGTTAAAATGTTGAGGTGCTCACTGCGCCATGCGCTTACCCCTGCGCAGTCGGGTTTCAATACGTAGTTTGTTGTCATATTTGGTGTTTTGATTTCAAATTTAGTGCGTAGCACTGGTAGTTGTCATGTTGAATGTTAAAACAAAATAATACAAGCAAGTAAGTACAGTAAATTTACATGATTAAGTTCAGTAAATTACTACTAAAACGGGTATTTAAAACAATTGTGTTGAAGCTCCGACTTCAGAGTGACAGAGATTTCTTTTAACGAAAGCAAATGTCCCAGCTGTTGAAATATCTTTTCAACAAACGTTAATTCAGTAATCGCTGGAACCTGGGCAAGGGTTTAACATATGTAATCGATCGCGAATCCTAGCAATAGTTCAGGGTAGGCTGCCAGCCGATTACACCGCGCTTTCATAAAGATTTGCTAGTTTAAGTGCTCATTGAAATACGCTGTCAAATCGAGATCGAAAAACCACAATTGATACAAATCTCAGTTGGTACTTTAATATTCTATTATTATTGCTTTTATATTCTAGTTTTAAAATTGCTATTTCATTACTATTTTTGTGTGATTTGCGTGTTTTGTGTAATATGAAAAAAGTACCGATCCCCCTTTTTTGATTCGTCATTGTTACTGTTTATCCCCAAAACGAGTTCGGTTATAGTTAGGGCAGGGGGGTTTGGGGGGGCGGCAGCCCCCCCAACCAACTTAAACTTTTTATAAAATAAAATAAAATTTTGTACTTTAACGGATCACCCTCGTTAATATGTAAAATAACTCATTACAGGTAGTATGCAGATTAACGAGTGTCTAGTCGGTAGGGTGCAGAATACCTAGGTAATTTCAAGATTACCTAGGTAATCTTAGAAATTGAAAAAAATTTCGCTCTTTAACGCATCACCCTCGTTAATCTGCAAATTACCTAGGTTATCTGTAAATTAACTGATTTCCGGACTTTAACTGTAACATATACATGGTATATGGATAAAGCTATTGATAGCTACTATTGATTACTACATCATAGTGTAAAGTGTTTGATAATTGTACTACTTTTAATAGCAAATAATTATGAAAAATAAAATGGTATTCTGTATTATATACATGGTATATGGATAAAGTTTATGCCAAGAACTTAATTTAACATCCTATCAAACATTGAGTAACTTATGAAGATTTTTCTATTTAACAAAAATATTTAGAAAAATAATCAAATGATGATACTATACTGGAAAATCAGTCGAACGTGCGGAAGGTAACGATCTTAATTATTAATTTTTCTAATAATGAGTATTTAAATACAATTCGTACCATTTAAAAATCCTGAGTTGTTAATTTTAGTTCTTTTTAAAAAAAGTGTAATATATACCAAGATGGTAATAGATAGTTATTTTAAAAATATTTCTCGCGCTCTGTAAAGAAATATTTAAAACTATGTTTCGTTCATTTTAATTTGTGAACTATATAAGGTTCTACCTTTATACAAATACAAATACAAATTAAGTCGACCAACTACAGGCGTAAGCCCAGCAAGGTTGGTCCAGTCTTTTTAACCCAAACTATACCGGAATCCCAGTAACTGTCAATTTTCCTCTTGAACTCGTTTACCCCACTTGAATTTACAATTGTTTCAGGCAACGCATTCCATCTATCCACTACCCTATTAAAAATAATGCTTTGATCATAAATAGTACCGAAACGGCTTGCATTTTAAGTATATAAGTCCTTATTAGTTTTTTATATTGAAAAAATAAGATGGAACAAAAAAAAGTAAAGGAAAATAAATATAAGTGGAAATGAGTTCTGATAAAAAAAGTAGTTTTCATTAATTTTTAAAAGCTAAAAATACTAAAAAAACTTGGCAATAAAACTGCACATAACCTGTTACAAGATCCAATTTGATTGATTTATTTAGATTCAACTTAAAAAATACAAAAACAAGCTGCAACTAAAGAATACTTTATATAATTTTAATGACAAGTTTTTTTAATTGATCCAAGGCACTTTGAAGTTTCAATGAATGTTTTAATTAATTCCGCATATTAATCCGTAATCCAAATTTTTATCGTTTTGTGCATACAAAATGCTTATTGGCCTGTCATGCTGTCAAGTAATCTTATTAAAAAGCTAAGCACGCGTATAATGCTTAGATCCAATAAATCAGAATGTGGCGCAGTATGATCTTGCTTGAATCTTGCGCCATTAAACAATGACAAATCAGAATGAACACTCATAGAATTCCGTCTCTTCTATAGCCATGTTATTTATATTAATGTTTTTTAAACTGTGTTCGTTTTATAAATAATCACTTATGACCTTGTTCTCAGCCACTTAACCAGCAGCTAAAGAAAAAAAAGAGCTGACTCTTATAATAGATAGAAAGCTTCTTTGACCGATGGTCAGGTTGCTGTAAATAAAGCCATTACAGATGTATACTCCGTAAATACTTATTTTGTTACATTAACTAGATTCAATAAGGAAAGTTATATAAAATGTCTGATTTTCTGTAGTATTAAAAGTTGTTTTTGGATTTAAAAGAATCATACATCTTATTAGGATTTTTTTTTTCACATATTACTTGTACGCTACTTTTAAAGGAACCCAGGTGAACCTATAAAACAAAAACAACATTCCATTCTCATCTTACCTTGTCCAAAGAAGGTATACCAGTAAAATTTTCTTATAAAACATTTTTAAACATAACGTATATTCAATACATATTTTTTTCTGTATTTTTCGATTTGAGTTAAATGAGTTCACTTACCATTAATTTAATTCTGATTTTAATTCACTGTCAAAGTATTAATATTTCATATTCATGAATGTCTTGACATCTTATTAGGATTTTTTTTCACGTATTACTTGTACGCTACTTTTAAAGGAACCCAGGTGAACCTATAAAACAAAAAACAACATTCCATTCTCATCTTTAAGTGGTGTCCAAAGAAGGTATAACCAGTAAAATTTTCTTATGAAATATTTTTAAACATAACGCATATTCAATACATATTTTTTTCTGTATTTTTCGATTTGAATTAAATTTAGCCATTTTTTAGTCTAATAAAAAATTAAACAAACAAAATATTATCAATCACCTTTTTGAGTCGATCCAAACATTAACACTTTTCTACCCCAAAAAGAGATTAAAGGGGGAAATTTTATCTTACATTCAGTCTCTTTAAATAAGGCAATAAAATAACATAGTAACTCTAAAAAAAACCTTCTCATATTGCAGGCACCTTCCATCAAAAAATTCAATTAATAACCCCGTAAATCCCTCGGAATACAGGAGATAAAAGTCTCATCCATCAAACCCTTAGGAGGGGCGGGCCCTTTCGCTATTATCTCCTCAGAAAGTGGTCGTGGGTTGACCTGTGGCCAGGGTTCATGCACCCTCGGGCCACCGTCTGGGTAGGGTAGAAAGAAAGAAATCACGTAATTATTTCTTCCATCGTTGCGGAAGAGGTAGCAGGTTCCTACTGTTATGTTGCAACACCTCTAGTGTTCTTCAGCATTTAGAATGGTTGGTTAGTATTTGAATGGGGTAGTTTTTTTTACGATGTCGTTTGCGGTATACTTATGCGACTTTATTTTTGGAAATGAGTGTTTTAATATGCGGGATGTTATTTGAATGTATTGATTATAACAATTATTTGATTAGAGTATTCGTGTTATTTATCAATGCATAAGAGGTAGCAGACCCTAATGCTGTTACACTTCTAATGTTGTTCAGCATTTATAGTGGTTACTTTGTATCGATTAGGACAGGTTTTTTTAGATGTCATTGGCGATAATAGTATAGTAAACTCGAGGCTATTTATAGAATTACTTTTGGTGTAAACGTTTACATGAAGGAAGTTATTTAAATGATAGACTAAACTATAGCTTTCCGAATATGTGCCGATTTTCTTTATAACATATGTTTGCTACTTAGATTCAAAAGTATCAACCGTATTAAGAGATTTGAAAAAACAAAACAAATGAAGTTAGTATTAATTATATTGACGCATATAATGGAAGCTTTATATTTTTAAAATTTTTTTTTCATTTTACTGAAGTTTTTTTTAAGATATCATATTTAATATAACTAACTTTGTTAAAGGTTATTTACACAATTAAGTTCAGGTAACATAAAACATAGGATTTTAATAATAGCCTAAATATTTAACTATCATAAACTAAGTGATAAAAGCTAAAAAATATTTTATAATTTTAAAACAACGTAAAGATTTTCTTGAAATCATAAAGTTTCAGTCAGAAAAACTATAAAGTATCGATAAATTCATCAAATGACTGAAATTATATTTAAAAAAAATATGTAAACTGAAATAATATAAAACAAAGATAGGCTATTCCATATGAACAGGGACATGATCATGAAAAATAAAAAAATAAAATAATAAAATTTTCTAATTATTTTAGGGAATAATTATGCAGTATTGATCTAATTGTGTTTTGCATTGCTTAAATTTTGTGTAAAATTATTTTTATCGGAATGTCAGCATCTAAAAATCAATATTTAGATCTGATTGTTTTAAAGCTTAATTTGTTAATGAAAAATATATGTTTTATTTTGAAAATTAAAAATAAATTAATTAGTTTTTACAACTTTTTTGTTAAATATACTCATAAACTTTATAGTAAAAGGAAATAAAATGTTTAAATCAATTTAATTATATTTATATTCATGAATAACTGAACCCTTATACACATGTAGTGTGAGTTACGAAGTACTGTAGCGTGAGTTACGAACAGCTTTCTATATTTTATTTTATTTCTGATTTTCTTAAGTATTCCCAGTAAAACTGTTTGCTATTTTAGAATAAGGGAAGTATATTCAAACCCCTGAGAAGCATATAGCATTATTGAAACACTATTTAAGCAGAAAAACAAATTTGAATTTTATACTCATAAATCCATGTCTTTTTTCTTGTAGCGTGAGTTACGACTCTATTTTAATTAATATTTAAAAAAACTAAAATTCTTAAAAGATTCGCATTACTTATTTTAAATTAATAGCATAAATTTCAATATGCATGATTTTTTAGAAAGAAAATGATTATTTCTATATTTAAAAATTATTTGAAATTGCAATTTTGAAAAAAATGTAGCGTGAGTTACGGTGGAATTGCCCAGAAGGGCTATTTTTATGATATTGTGAAAAAATCTTTAAACCTTTTCTAACTTCTCTTTGTTAAAGTTTAGAAACAGTCTATGCATCTTTTTTAAAAATGTGAATATGTAAAATCATTTCTTCTATGGTTATGCTATAATATCCCACATAGTTATAAATTATAATTCTTTTTTAAATTATAACGACACTTATTTAAGTAATCTAAAATACCCTATTTTCAATACGGCCTCAAAACAAGCTAAAAATAGTCAAAATTCGAGTGCGACCGTTTTGTGAGCTTTCCTGCCACAAAAGTAATCTAACTGAAAAACAACTTTTACAGGCATCTGTTTCATTTAATGAAGAGGAGTTTACTATTAGAGATCAGACAATTAAATGCTCATAAAACAGCCAGTTATTTAAAAAATGTTTCAAGAGTTAATTTCAAAGTTGAAAGTGATCCTAACAAAACTTACAAAAACAAGGTTGAACTTCGATACGTTTTGTTAAAAGGGGGGACATAAGAAAGGACTCAGGGGAGGGAACAAATATTCCTAAATCTATATTTTCAGGTAACGGTTTTAAGAATAGCAAAGGTAAAAGTTTTTTTTCTCAATATAGTCTTTTTTTTATATCTTTAAAGAGGGGAATGGAAGGTTGAAATATCGTTTATTAAGCCTAACTTATTTTTCAATAAAGCATATTTATTTTCAATTTCCCAGAACATACCTTTTCAAAAAATATTATTTTACTCTAATAAGCTTAAGTTTATAAAAATATGAATACTGGATGGTTTTTATTGATTTTACATATCATCTGCCGTGTTAAAATGAAAGTAAACACCATTTTACTCCGAAAATAAATTTATGAAGATTTTTCCCTACTAACATTATTTCCCCATCCATAATACAGTAGATACGTGTGGGTCTTAAAAATTCCATGAAAAAGCATCAACATCGGCATGTTTCTGAAGGCATCATAAAAGTACCCTTCACGCACACACCCTTTTTAAACAGAAATTACACTTTCGCCACTTCCTATTTAATTTTCTTTACGCAAACGCATAAACGAACCAAACCACAAACAGCAACCTAGCCTTCGATGTAACCTGAAGTTTAATCCCAACCTGACGATTAGCTACACCCCAGACACGTATCTACCTTTCCTCGCGGTCATCTGAAACTGCTCAATATAAATGCACATAAATTCAAAGACCTCTTTCACGCCTCCACTGGATCTCCCTGCTTTTCATACACATATTCATTCATTCATTCATTCATAAAAGCTTACATCACAAGACTTCCCTATAAAGGAATACGCAATCGATCGTATATTTACCTTCGTCCTCCAATGCAAGTGTGACATAAATCAACCGGACATTACGACATCCCACAAGGGAAGGCGTGAGCTGTTTTTCTCCCGAATGGGCAGTGGGACGTGAACACTACTGTTCTCTCCTCCCCCCTGAGTCAACAGAACGCTTTCATTCAGTCGAACATTCCTGGGTCAGTTTTTCGATTTCGCGCCGCGGGAGTCCGAATTTTCCGGCCGAGAAATTGATTAGAAGCGCCCTGGCGAGGAATTTAACGCTTGGGCGAAGATTGTCAAAGGGAGACATTTCGCTTTTGAGTCCTGTTTGGGCTATCTGTTTGTTGATCAGAATGCGTTGTGTTTGGGCGGCTCACGGTTGCAGTTATCGGATATTTTTGTAAATCTATTAAATGCGTTTACTACCTCCAGAATGGATTTGAGAGAACATATCGGAAGAAAGAACTATGCCATGGAAAACATGAATGTAACTTTTCCATTTTATCTAATAAATAAGTAAATTTTATCCATTTGGGAAATGAAATTTCTCTAGAATAATCTAGATAATTATTGTCATTGGTATAAAACTATGCAGATTTAACAAGCAAATAGTTATTAGCTTACGGTTATTCATTTGGACGTCATTTGTTTAGTCTTTTTATGCATGATTTCCTGAACATTTTTGTGAAGAAGTTATTAGTACTTTATGCAGGGTGATTCTGAATTCATCCTCCATATTTTGGGGGGAGGTAGAGGGGGCCAAGACAAACATATTTCTAACAGGAATGGGGGCCGCAGCCGCACCGTTAAAGAGCTAGGACTTAATGTAGTGCGAGAGCGTTACAAAAGGACGTTTTGCCAAAGCCCGTTTAACGAAACAAAACATAATAAATAAAAAAATTTATTGCATGAGGCACAGAAGTATCCGTACTACTTACACCATATATTTTATAGAAATTGTACCACTTGCTTAACCGTGGGGTGAGTTTTAAAACGCGCAGAATTAGTCTTTTAGGCAAAGAATGGAGTTCCTTCTTAGTGTAATGGTATTTAAAAATGATGATCGGGAAAGGAATTTTCAATGATCATACAGTTTTTAAACAAATAAGGTATCTTGCATGATCATGAAAATTTCTTCCACCATCATCATTATTCTAAATATCAATATGCTTGTCTAGGTCCTCTACCTCCCCCCAAAATATAGATGATGAATTCAGAATCACCCTGTATATCTATGATATTCATATGCATTTCAATCATAGAATTTGATCAAGGGATCATCTATGGAACCTTCACAATTTCTAAATCGTAATGTCATACTATCACAAGATTTTAGTAACAAAAAAATTATAGACATTAGTTAATTTAAGAATAAAAACAACAAACTTAATATTTTTCTAATTCTAAATATCTTACACCTGTTCATTTAGTTTTGTTTAAATCGAGCTGGAAAAATTTCCACATTGGTGTTCGTCTGTATTTGAGGTATACTAAAAAGCTAAGTTTGATCTATGATGCTATGAATTATTAAAGGATTAAAATATCAAGTCAATCCCATGAAATACGAAGCACCAATAAAATTTGAAGGTTTTGAATCAAAATAGGATAGTTTTCTTAACGAATGGATGAAGTAGATTGATGAATAAGACTTAAATATTGTTTATGGAAATAAGCTATATACACTCACTTCCAAAAGTTAAGCACGGAACTGTTTTTTCAACCCAATACGTACTAGAATTATTTTTCATACATGAAATTCATACCACAAGATGTTCAACTAGGGGGGAATACAGGGCACGATAAAAAATTTTCCCTACCATTAACTTAAGGGGGTGAATGGGCCCTCCATTGATAATGGAGTTCCATTACACATTTGGAGCAGTGACAGAAACGTCTATGTGGGAGGTATTTAATGGAAAATTTTATGTTTATTCTAAAGAATATTTTTTTTTCCATCGGCGCAACAGCCCTAGTGGGCCAAGGCCTACGATGCCCATCTTCGTTTTCGTGACCGTGGGGCCTGGGGTACTAGGCAAATGTCCCGGTTAGGTGGTCAGCACAACGCGAGACCCCCAGTGTTTAGTTCCCAAGCATGCTTGGTCCTCAGTTTATCGACCCACTGAAGGGATGAAAGGTTGAGTGGACCCTGCCCAGCCCGGGATTTGAACCCCGGACCTGTGGCGTGGAAGTGTGATGCGCTACCACTGCGCCACTGGGCTTCTTAAAGAATATTGTTATTCCTAAACTCAACGCATGTTTTCAAACGTGTGTGCTACCTTTAAGTGGCATTTTTAAGGTTTTATTGAGACATATTGGTCTGATCATTATTTTTGGCAAGTTTTAGCCTCTGGGTCATTTTTGGTAAGTGCTATCAGACGGTCAACCAATGTTATTTAATAGCTCTCACACGTGCTTGAATGCGTTTAGGTCTGTGAACCCAGAAAGTACCCTTTTTCTTTCAATATCGTTACTTATAAAAAACTTTAAGATATCCAAATTGTGATTTTTTGCAGCCTTTTCCTTCATTATCAATGGAGGGCCCATTCACCCCCTTAAGTTATTGGTAGGGAAAATTTGTTCTCGGGCCCTGTATTCCCACTAGTTGAACATCTTGTGGTATGATTTTCATGTATGAAAAATAATTCTACTAGGTGTTAGGTTGAAAAAACAATTCCGTGCTTAACTTTTGGAAGTGAGTGTATATATTATTTACAGGAAAAGTAAAAAGTTCCGTACGAAGAGAATACCTGGTTTTGTTCGCAGATTTTCTTCCTTTGAGTTTAAACAGGGTATTAATCACAGTTAGAATATTTAAATAGTTTCAATTATTAAAGTAAGTCAGGTCCAAAAGCTTTCAAAACCTCTTTCCAAGGAAATAAATATTTTAGATAAAAAATATTTATTACAAAAAAAATAAAATATTAAAACTTATATTATTTTAATTACCATTAATTTAATTATGATTTTAATTCACTGTCAAAGTATTAAGATTTCATTTTTATGAATGTCTATAAAACCCACGTGTTAAACAGAATTTTCTTTAAAAATACAAACCGACCATGAAAACATCACGTTGCCAAAAATAAATATAATGAAAAAATTAATACAAACAAAAATAAAATGAATTAAAAAACGCCAATCGCATAAATTTTAGTTCAATTCAAGTAGTAATCAAACATAATTAATCTAATTTCCGAAGCAGCTTCCTAATCTATTTGTTTTCCCCAAATTCGAAAGGGCGAAAAAAATATTCCAATCACGAATCTCGCACGCGTCTGGCGGATCGAGACTAATTTAACTAATTATCGTTTTTTCTAGAAAAATAACAAAATTGAAGCAGCAAAAAACAGCTCTACCGTCTCGTCTGCGGTCGCGGGCCTTCGTTAATCATTCCGGCAACGCGCATGGCTTCAACAAGAAGGATTTTCTTTGGTATCGGAAGGAATATTTAAATGTAAGAAATATAAAAATCCGTGCATATATTCGTTTTTTGATAGGTTCTGTTGCCATTTGAGGCGCATTCCGCGCACGTCGCACCAATCAGGGTCACGAATGCGAGAATCGCTTTCGGAAAGATGGTCCTAATTGATAAAAATCTGCCGTCAGCTGCTTGATGTGACGCGTGCCGGATCACGTGGTTCGATGTGTGCGACGGCAGATGCTGGATCTATGTGCTGGATGCGTTGCACTTGAAAAGGGAAGGGGAAGGTAAACTGGGGCTATGCACAGGTTCATATTTGTGTAGAGTAGAAGAATTTAATAGGAGCAACTCTACATGGCGAAAAGAAATATCCAACCCTATCCAGATTACTATATTGTAATAACTTCCTTGTTTTGTAATATGAAAAAATATGTCTTCATATCAATTAAAGACATTGCTTTTTTTTCTTGTAAAAACCTTATGTTCCTCACGTTTACTACCTTAATCGACACCCATAGATTTTATGCCACAGATCCTGTTGCAAACACATCTTTATAACCCAGAATTTACACCTCGACTAAAACGACCGGAAACTGTTAGCGGTGCTAAAAACCTTACCGCTCTAATACATAAAGCCCTAAAACACCAAAAAAGTACTCAACGAGACCAGACAATATGATCAAACTACACCAGAACATCAAAGTCCACACCTTCACCTCGATAAAAGCCACCGACTGGGTGGTCCCCATTTTACCACCCCCGAAATTCCACCCTCGACTCCTCCAATAATGGAGATTATTACCTCATCGGGGAATTGTGTATGTAACGGGAAAGTAAAGAGCAATTCGTAAATTTGTTTGAAGTTCTC
The DNA here is from genome assembly GCA_024610705.1 of Tetragnatha versicolor. NCBI lineage: Eukaryota > Metazoa > Arthropoda > Arachnida > Araneae > Tetragnathidae > Tetragnatha > Tetragnatha versicolor. The sequence continues at coordinate 19,971,648 of JANDEH010000011.1, read as the reverse complement.
TAGAGGAGGATAGATGACAACGATGTTGGCCTGCCTGATGTTATCCGCTGTGCAAATGCACTTGAGTGGGATTATTCGATGAGAGGGAGTGTGTGGGGGTGGAGGAACATGGGGGAAGACCATGATGTGTGTGAGTTGGGAAGAAATAATTTATATAATAGATGTTTTGTAGTGTGGTTATCTAGAAACTCCGTTATCGATTTTTTTCTTCTTGATTTTGGCTCTTGAACTTTTTGAATATGTTTGAAAAAAAATTGAAAGGAAATTTATCTATGGTTGAAAAACCTTTATTGTCTAAAAATGTATCAAGCAAGATCATTTCTATCTCTATCTATCTACAGCAATTGACCCCAGATGGTAGATACGGACGGAAGTTTTCCATGAACTGAATAAATATAACTACAAAATACTTATGAAAGTTCTGTAGGGATAGAAGAGAGTATTCAGATCTGGCAAAAATGCATTTCTTTTTTTCCCATGGATCTGTGTCGCAAAGGGTAAGCATTTATAGTTTTACCTATATGAAGTGAACTGTTACACCTTTTACTAAAAATAAGTATTAGGCTAAGCGCACTAGAGACTTCTGTCGTGGCAACTTATAACACTAGGGATTAGGTCACTCGAAAGCTATGCATTTCTATGGCGAGATTCTTGAAAATGGGCCAAAGAGTCTCGTCACCCAATGCGCGCGTTCTAGCTTCTTGCAATAGCCAGGGTAATTATTTAGTCTCTGTCGCCGTCACGAAAGTCTCTGCGCGATTAGCCTTAGTCGTTGTTGATGTGTAACAAGTTCCCAACCTTTCAGTTGTAAGCCTCAAGATATCCACAACAGTATTTTCAAGCATAGTAAGACTACGAATATCTTTAAAGAGCGACGTATCCTACACAAAAGAAATTCGCCTATCATTTACAATGAACATCGTTAGTAAAATACAAAACACTTTATTTTCAACTCAACCGGTTTCAACACCTTTAAAAATGCGCACGAACATTCTTTTCTAAAATATTCAACCAATTCATGACACCAAAATAAAAACAGGTAACAGGTTGAGCAAAGCCATCAACAAAACAAAAAAATCCTTCCACCATAAATACGGAGCTCCCGGTCTCTTTGTCCTGGAATTAGTCTTTGCTTCTCTCTCAGACACAAAGCTCGGCTTCTATAAGAACGTCAAAGCCGTGCCCAGCATGAATAAGAGATTATTTAAATGAGTCGGTGTCTTGAAATATGACAAAACCGTCGTCAGTGTCAACACTGCAGGGCGGCAGGGGTCCTGGTGACATCTTGAAAAGCGTTGGATTTATGCACAGATGGGAGATTTCCATGAGCTGAAGGCGTGTTGTCAACGGATTCTTTAAAGCCACTCTGTTTTGGAAGTGAAGTTCTCTGTCTGGATGCCAAGACGGGATGGGTTTTTGACGAAGCTTTTTTGGTTACAGGATGGGAAGAAAAGCCTATATATTTTATGGACTTTGATCGTCTTTGGAAATTTTGATCGAAATCAAATAACTGCTATCTAAGAGCTTTGTAATATTTTTTTAATATCGGTATTTAGGTCAGGTATATTTTGAGTATTTAACAGCCGGTGTCAATCAGCTAGGTTCATTGGAAGATATTAATTTTAATGTTTTTAAAGGGGAATTTTTTAGGCGTTCTCTAATATTGTGAAGCCGTTGGGTATGAAGTGCCACAAGGAGATTAAAGGGATCAGTTCTCTGCAAACTCCTCATTTTTCCTATTAAACAATCGTATAGTTTTTTCTCTATTTCTTTCAATATTTTTAATTCATTTTAAACCTTTTTATAACTCCGCTAAGGGCGCTGTGTGTGATTCATCTCAATACAATCTCTATGATCAATTACCTACGGGTAGACCTTACTTCCATGACCCTTAGGAGACGTTGTTTCCGAATAACAGCCGTGAAACCTACTTTTCAAACACCCTGTATATGGACAACAACTATTTCAAAGAAAATTGAATATGGGACCACCTCAAGTTAGCTTTCCCTCGAAAACTCATAACTCCCTCATATCAATGTCTAACCCACGAATCACCCCACAGGCTTATTCCCGAACAAAAACGCATCTCAAACTCGACCCAACATCAACACTCCTTTCTTTCATTGAGGCACAGTCAAACTTTTTATATCACCGGCTTCAATAGACCCCACAGTTTTGCGATGGATGTAAAAGGGGGCATTACGAGGTTATAACGTTTTATGCTCGCGCCCCCTTTCGCAGGGGGCAGCTGCTACGAGGGACAATCGCCGATATGAACTCAGCGACTGTGACAAACGCCCACGGAGCGTGGCAAACCGTCTATTGAGATGTCTTTGGTGGTGACAGGTAACCTCGGGATTGTCGCCAAATCTTTCGTTGGACGGAGCCAGGGATTCAGGATCTTGGAGGGTAAAAATGTGCACACATTAGATTAAAAACTACCGAAAATGAATACAGATGACTTCCACTGCACTAACATTACACTCTAAATCAGGCGCGGATCCAAGAAAGGCAACACTATACTCTATTCATTTAGAATTGGCGCTTGAGAAATAGTGCTTTCCCCCACGCTAAAAGCGTAACCATAGTTACGCTCTTCGAGCAGCCAATAGTAAGCCTTCTTCGTCACTTTGACGAGGATAGTTGCTATGGTTACAGATCGGTGGTGGGGGAGGGAAATATTTTAAAGCACCAGTTCAAAATGAACAGAGTATAGGCAACTTAAGAGCACAAAAATTTCCCCATTATATCATTTTTAACAGTATTTATTTCCAGTTAAGATAAGATAATATATAATTAGATAAGACAGATAAATTAATATCGGATTATTATCTGCAATTACTCAATTTTTTTTTGACAAAGCTAGCAAATATCAAGAAACAAAGTTGCTATTTAAAAACATTGTATCAGCCTTGGTCTACATCAAAGCATAACTATTAATCGTTTTTTAAAGTAATGCTGGTTCATTAAATCTTAAATACATGTTACCAAACAGACAGAAGAGATGCAATCACAAAGGAAATAACACTCATTCAAACTAAACTACGTGTAAAAATAAATGCCCCCGTTCAACCTTACACAACAAACGAAAACTATTAATCCCAAAGGAATAAAGAGATCTATTCCCATGTCATCTTCATGGGCGGATCCCCTACTATAGGAGATCGTGATTGAAAAATGAGACTGCTTCCAATCACATCATGGAAAGCTGTTCTCACAAGAAACGTCGAACGGTTATTTGCATAAAAGAAGGGTATCACTCTCAGAAGCCTTATGATTAGCGAGATTGAGATCTTACCCTATTATTTATAAACAGAATTTAGTCTTTATTGGTTCTTTGTATGGCTGTCACTAGTGCTGTTACACGTATCAGCGTCTGATTTTTCAAGGTGTCAAACTTTGTTGCTTTCTTGAACGCGGGCATGAAATTAAGGTGTCTAGTTTACATTTATCACTAATGGGATTCTATTAAGTTTGAAGGGATAATGGAGTAATGGTATAGAATCGTAGTCTTTCTTTTTTTGTAAGGTGTAATTTAAATGCTTTTGTCCATAGCTGCATGTATTTGCATATAATGCATTTTTAAAGTGTAAAGAATGGAGGAAGGTAAATTGAAAAAGTTTGTTGAAAGGTAGGACAATGGATGGTCGTCATATTTTGAAGTCTCCCCATTCAAACTCTGTATAGTTTTCAAGGTTTGTAATCTGTTAAATAGGAATAATTCATATTCAACATACTTTTAACAATTATTGTTAAACGTGTGTTCTCATTTCAGGCAAACTAAATTGTGATGGAATTTGAAGTCAAGGTAAAAAAAACTCCTTTGATTTGTCTTGTTAATTTGTGAAAAATAGAAAAATTCAAATTACTTTAAAAACCTTATTTTGTTTAAAATTATTTTGAATAATCATATTCGAATGCAACTGTACATTAAAATGTAAAACAATTTTTAATGGAAAGAAAAATGCACTAAAATATATCCCCTTCCGGAGAAAGATAAACTATAGTTGTGCTACTTTATATTGAGACAATTAATATTGATTGACTACATAAATAAAATAAGAAAATGTTTGTATTTGAAAGTTGTGTCGGTCTATCAAGCAAAAACTAACAGGTTTAAGGTCTATTTTTAAGGTCTAACAGGATCTAGACACAGAAATACCTTTCCTGACCTAAAATCGATTCCCAGCCAAACCTGGCAACCCTAACCTCCAACCCACGCAATGAAAAGAAATGAACAAGAAAGACCCCAGTGACCTCCTGACTCTGTGGTCCACCGCGGACCCCCAACATTTTGTCTTATTGTCCCTCTCAGCGAAAGCGAAAGGGGAGTCAGTCCCACATAGACGATTTTTCAATGCAGGCCACCTTCGAAACGAACGGTTATAATAAATGGGTCTCGGGGGTGGAAAGGCCAAAAGAACGCAGTCAACGACTTGGACCGTCCTTGATCTTGAAGACAATTATTACAACAGAGGTTGGTGAACCGGGGGTGATGACGACGGATCGTGACTGCTTTTCCAATGTTGGATTGAGACGACGTGGTAAACAATGCTGGTGATTGACATCGAGCAAGAAAACCTGTCTGGTACAAATGATCTTGTTGGCGTTGACATCTGTATGTTAATGACAGGGAATTGATTATTGGTGACCGAGGGAAATTAAGGATCGGTACACTCTGGAACGATTAGCAGTCATCAACTATGGATGTTGGTGTAATGGTTATTCTTGCGCTTCAAGATATTGTGGTTCATCCGTCAAGATATAGAATATCCAATTTTACCTTAGATGAGTTTTTCAGAATATTTTTCTTCTTGAACTTTTTTGAGATTTATGCATTTATGGATTTGGTTCAACTATAGACCAAAATTATGGATTAAAGCCTAGAGCTACAGGATTGCGCGAGAATTTTTTAAACGCATTTGCTAAAATATTGGTGTCTATAGGTTTTAACAGTCTTAAATTTAACAGACGATCCTACAACAAGCCCCTATTTTTATGGAACACCTAATAATGCTTCAAGTAATCAATTGAAATCATTTGTATTGCAAAATAAAAATAATCTTTCACGAGAAAACAAGAACATAATATAGGATGATTTTTTAAAATAATTAAGGAGGTAGCAAAGTTTTAAAACGGGAACACAATAAAGTACTATGTACTTAAAAAATTTACCTATTGACCAAGCAAAGAGGATTTACATGAAAACAATTACTCAACTCAAAATATTTGGTTCATTTCCGTAAGCTGTCCCTTTACATACTGACAAGCTGTTTAGAACGCCAAATTTCAAAAACGTTGCCAGAAATTTATATATATAATATATTGCGAACTAACCGATAAAATAAATAGTTATATCAATAAAAAACATACAAATTTGGCGACACTTGAATATTTGGCATCTAAAACAACTTCGCTATTTTTAGTAGGACAACTAATGGAATTGCCACTAAATATTTTAAGACATTCTCTTGATTTTTCTCTACAAATCACAAACGATATATCCTCCCAAAGAAGCCACAACTTCCATTTTCCATTCCCACGATATCACAGCACAAAACCATAACGAGACTGATATGAATAACCACGGATGAACCACACAATTAATTTCGTCACCAAACCCCTATTTACAGGCCACCTGAGGAGGGACACCAATGGAGAATAATGAACATTCTAATAATCTTCAATATTCAGACGCTTCGTTGTAACTTCAATGATGACGCATTAGGGTGGAGCTCAATGACAAGAATCCTTCAGAAATTATTCCCAAAACGTATCTGAGTCTTCACACATAGTCTCAGGCATAGTGAGTTAAATATTATAATGGCTGGTTTATAATGAGCTTCTCTCATTAGTGAAAAATTGTGGTGGTGACTACTTCATCTCTACTCGCTAGGCCCTAATTAGGGTCAATTAATTTTAAGCCTGTTTGACTTATGTCCAGCCTCGGGGTGGTATGTATATGAAGATGGGTACACTTCGGTGGGGTTATTAATCCTTTACATTCATGGGAATAATTTTTATCAGATAGAGAGGGAATAAGGTCACATTACTTTGGCAAACAAGCTTAATGTGTTTTTAAGAGTCACTCTCGTATCATTTTCCCGTCTTATGCTTTATATATAGATAAATTTTGATAGACAAGTTATTTTTAAAAATAACTTGTCCATCAAATAGGTACATATACAAAAAGGTATTGTTAACAAGTCTGGGTTGCAAGAAAAATATGAATGGCAAAAAATTAAATTTAAAATATTAATTTATTGTTTTTAAGAAATATCATTTTAATTTTAAATGATTAATTGATGTAAGTTTTTTACCGAATGTTAGTTAACAGTAGTTAGTATAGATTGATTCGTTAGAACTTTAAAGATAGTGTTATGGATATAACCTTTGATGTATTTTTGGAAAGTTGGTTGACATTTCTCTTCTGCTACGGTTTTAGCAGTTTAGTCGAAGGAGTTAAGTCTATAATTATCTTTTGCATATAATTATGTTTAGTATTGCATCCGTCAGATTGTATTTGCGCTGACAAATACAACTTTAGCCCAAGGCTTGACTTTTGAAAAACTAGGAATTAATGTATCGAGTAGATCCAAATTATCTGATCTTTGAACACGGGCAACTATCTACAGGGTGTCCCATAAATGTTGGGTCACACTTCTAGGGGGATAGTAGACACCTAGACGAGTCAGAATCACATAGGATTTGGGGGCTCCTAACCAAATCCCAGGGAGTTAAAAATGAAGCAACATCTAAAAAAAATTATTGAAAAATTGAATTTGTAGAAGATTTACTGTTGGTAAAAATTTAATTATAGTCTCAAAAATTGTGGTTTAATATGATCTTTAAAATCATCTCAAAAGTCTTCACTTTAAAATTCATTTTATTATGAAAAAAATTAAAAACCACAAAAAAATGTGAAAATTCTGCCAAAACTTTATTTTGTATTTCGAAATCCTTTCTTTTGATATAATAATCTGAAAGGATTTCGAATTACAAAATGAGGTTTTGGCAGAATTTTCACAGTTTTTTGTGTTTTTTTAACTTTTAAAATTCAAAATCCTCAAGGTCGAAGATGATGAAAAAAGTTTTTCTATTAGGAAGATTTTTTACGAATGTTTTATAAAGTAAGTTCAGTGGTTTTGTAAGGATTTGTGAAGCGATCCGAAAGGCCCTGCGTAAGCAGTTTACGATGTTTTTTTGCACAAACTTGTTTTGTGCCCTTGCAACTGTAAGGACACTTTCTTTCAAAATGTACTTATTGCAAATCACTTTCTATTGATGGTGTTTACTGGTACTATTTTTGACTATTACTTGGACCTTTACTATTTTTACTTTCAGGTGTTCCTCACTAATTTATCTCTAATTGGTCTATTTTGAATAAAACCTGCCTGTCACTAACTAATAAGACAAGCTATAATTCTATTACACATAAATTCTCTGTAATAAATGAGTAAAATTTAAAGCAGCAAAACACGAAAGACAGTAAAGTAATTATTGATCAAGAAAAAGTAGTCACACAAATCATGTTAACGAAAAAACTATTTTGTGAATTAAATTTTCAACTGAACAAAAAAAATTACTATGTTTACATCCTTACACAGTTTTTTTTTCTTAAATATTTGGCCTCCTGAACGCATTCCTAATATTTTCAGCTCAATACGGTACCGCCAATTTTAATCTCCAACAGGAACGTCCCACCACACCTCAGTCAGCCCTTACCAACCGCGCTCTCACTCCTAAAACACCTTTTTTATCTCAATTAAACCCAAGTTAGCAGGTCAAAGGCGATGCCCCAATTCCTCACCCCCCTATAAACACCCCCACGTGTAATTAACCTCGAACATCTCCAAAACAAATACAGCCCGCACGTTCCTGTGCGACCCCCTCCCCTATCTAGCGGCATCCTTTGACAGGTAAGGAGGACACCAGGTATACAAGAACCGCGCAAAGAGAATGGCGCGGGTCATGGGAGATAGAGGGGGTAATATCTTTTGAGGGACTTCAAGAACCGTTTGGGGATCGCATGTTCATTCTATCCGACGGCGACGGTGCTCTGTGTGAATCGGGATATTCGATATGAAAAGGACACAAATCAATTGAGGAAATGTCCGTTATCGTGGTATCGTTGACAAATAAGGGTACTTACACATCGCCGAGAAGTTCAGGGTTCGATTTATCTTAAATGCTCTTATTTTCTCGCCCAGAATTCATCCCTATTTATTACCTCCAATGACAAGGAAGATACGAATTGGAATTTTTTTTAAGAACGGGAATATTTGGAAGTAAGCTGTATCATTGTTGAAAGTTCGTATATTGCTCAAACCAATAAAATCCCAACGTAAGGAGATGAAAATATACCAGGTTATTTAATACATAGGAGGAATACATTTTATCTTGGGAGGTACCGGACCTTTTAAGGTTGATGAGCAGGTTTTTATCTGGAACTTCTCGCTGGGGTGGTGTAGAATTGTTAAATAAAGTGAGAAGAATTTTGTAATGCGTGTTAAAAAGAAAAGAGAAGTTAGCTTTTTCACTTAACTTATCAGAGTATTACTTCTGTAAAAGGTGTTCTAACACTTGCTGGGACACTTTTTGTAATTGAGTATCTTGTTTCATACGAGGTAGATTGTCGAAAACGTGAATGCTTTTGTTTCTTGGGTGTTAAGATAACAATTGGGACAAAATTCTTGGGATTCCAAAGATAAAAACAAATTGTTTTACTTTATACCAAAATTTATTCTAGCTTTCTTGATAAAAATTAAGTACATTTACCCGTAAAAACGGTGTATCTTACACTATATTAACTTAATTATTCTTTTATATTTATATTTTAAGGGGAATGTGTATTCCTTCTCCTGGCTCGCAATTAACTTCTAATTTGCCGAACTAGACTCATTAAATTGGAACAATAGCACCCATAGTGTTTTAGAGAAAATCACGATAGAAAAAGGTACGACTAATTTTTCTACACTTATAAGTATCGCCTTACATGCATTACATTATACCTTCCATTTTCGATACCACCGTCTTTTCTTCCACAAATGTCATAACATTGGAAGGATCCTAAACACGCGCCATAGGAACAACATCATTTTCTGGCTGATTAACGAGGCTTTCGGCGAACCCAAATAAGAAACAAGATAGAGATCTCTGGGAGCTGCCATTGGGACGAGGAGTCATTTACAACAAGGGACAGGTATGCCAGCAATTACACCGCTTTACCTTGGCTTCGCTGTAGAGCCGCTCAGCGGGAGCTTATAAAGAGGCAGGGATTAATTGCGCCGCTCTATTGAAAGGCGGCGACAGAGTCGAGTTGTTGGCTCTATTGGCGAGTTGGCAGTGATGTGAAGTTTGAATCGAGATGTCTTTATTCCATGCTTAGTTAATTTTGGTTCAAAGTTGATCAAGTATTACTATATTCACAATAGTTCTTCCTTGGATCTATTTCATTCAAAGGGAGAAATAATGTGATGCATAAAGAGATAAAATCCGGTTTGTTGAATGAATTGGAGACATCTCTGAATTATGTTGCTCTCAATGTCAAAATTCTACAATGTGAGCTAAAAGTATTTGAAATCCTGGCTCTAAAAGTAGCAGTATTTTAGCTCATTTTAAGAATCTTTGGGTCACATCCAAAGAAAACAAGAATTATAAATGAGAGTCAAAATTTTAAAAAGGGAGCTTGGGTGTCTTCACCCAGAAAGATTTTTGAAATTTGTCCCTTTAAACTAGTGGGATTTATCTCATTTTTAAACTCTTGGGGAACACCCTAAGGGAAACTTCTTGTAGGGGGGGGGGAGAATTTTCATGGGAAAAACGCTGTGACTGAAGTAAAAATTTTGGAGGGGTTTTAGGATTTCTTTCTCAGGAATCTTTTTGAAATTTGACCCTCAAAGGTGGTGTTTGAGACCTTCTCCTTTGAACAAAAACTCCTTTTGAGACCCTTGAATAAAATTGATGTCAAAATTTCGAGGGGGGTTGAGAGCTCCTACCTCCTCCGGCCACTTTTTTGCAACCACCATTAAAAGGTATAACCAGTAGATATTGTGTATAAAAGAAAGTTGTTTAGTAAGATGAATTCACTTTCTTCATCCATTCAGACGAAAGGTTTCTTTGAGACGATCGTCCGGGAATCTCAAGAAATCAAAAACCCACTCCCAAGGGCAAGGGGAGGGGACGAGAAGGGGGAGGATCCCCCTCGTGCGTAGTCTGCCATAACATCCGGGGATTTAGGCGAAAACCCCCCAAAAAGGGTTAAAAACTTTTTAAACCACAAGAGGAATTATACCATTTATCAAACTCGATTCCGATCGCCGCGGTTCAACGGAGCGAAAAATGTTATACAAAACGGGAGAGTTTGCCACAACTTTTGGGGCCCCCGTAGGAGCCCCACATCAACGGGTTGCTTCAAAGCAGCGCGATAAGGTTTCGGTGGAGAAAAAAAAAGAACCTTGCGTGGACGGACACGAAAATCGTTAACCTTTTAATTTCGAGCGCTTTTGCTAGGTCAAAAAGCTGTTGAAAAGGGGTTTTTGGGAGTCGGAAAAACCGGATATTGAAAAATGAGATTTCGGGAGTTTTTCCGAGCCCTCTTCTTTTGAAAGGGGCGAGTCCTTTTCAAGTGGTTCTATCTCTCTCCCCTCGTTCCAAATGACTTTGGAGTAATATAATAAATCATTGGAATTGTGCGTGTTTAACACGGTGGCCTCTGGGAATGCTCGCAGAAGGGCGGTTCTCGTGAAGTCTACATTACTGCGGTTTGCGGTCGGGAGAAAGTGAACGCAAAAAAACTGTCATTAGGGTTTTTTTTGGAGGTAGAAAATGGTGGTATCGAAGGGATACTCAATCGTGGAACTAAATGATCGTAAGGGAGAAGCGTTTGGATGGTCAGTACTCAGTTGTGATCCTGCTCGATATATGGTTACCCTAATAGAAATTTTCTGTTACCTGACAGCCGGTTAACCACCAATCAAACTAACCCGTAATCCTTTGATTCTTGCACAACCTCTGGTCAGGTAGCCGAGTATATAGTTGTCGTAAGTCATACTTAAAGTTAGTTAAAAATAGTTATATCCACTTCATTTTTAATTAGTTTCTGGAAATATATTCAATTTGTTTTTTAACAAAGATCATGGTGTGATCCAATAAATTTTATTTAATTTATTTTTAAAAAATAAAATTAGTACTACATAATAGCAACCTCAATTTTAGTTTTTCAAAGGTGTTTCCTTTAAAGTTGCAAAGTTATCATCCTTTTCACATGATAAAATTTGATTAAATAGAAAAAACCATTCATAAAATAGAAATGTGTTAAAAATTTATCTGGGAGGGAGGCTGAATAGGTTTAAAATTTTAATGACAACTTTAGTGTGTAACCCTACAAAAACAAATTGTCTTTCAGGTTTCTGGATTTTTCACATAGTTTTTTATATCCTTTTTAGTCCTAATATCAAATGTAACTTTTTTTTTCAATTCAAAATTCTTTATTTGTTACGTACACAACATGAACATTTGACAGTTGGAACAAACACATACACGAAAAAAACAGGAAGACATATGAGTTGCCCAGGGGTCAGAAACCCATAAGGGCAACCTAAAGGAGTTGTATTTAAAAAAAATAAATTGAACATACAAATATACAATACATACAGACATTACACATATAGATATTACACATAGAAAATGGATAATAGTGGCATCGCAAGGCAAGCTTCAGAATGACTAGATTGGAAATTAGAGAGCGTTTGTTCTTTTTTTTTAAAAGTTCTTCAATATTTTCTATTGTAAAAATAAAAAGCTTTAGTAATTTTTTAAACTTAATAGGGGATTTTTCTGTTTTTATGTCATTGGGTAAAATATTGTAAAACTTAGGTGATAAATAAACATAATTTTTATGAAGAATTTCTTTTTTTGCTTTAGGTACAAAATATAAGTTTCTTGAACGTAAATTATAAGTTAAATTTCGTAGGTCAGATTCATTTGCTTGCTTAGTAAAATAAACTATTGTTTTAAAGAATTTATATAAAGAACTTATATTAAAAATGTTAATACGTAGCATAGCAAAAGGTTTCCACTAACTCAACAGTTCAAAAGCGAAAGTTTTCAGCAAAATCTACCAAATAGTTCGAGTTAATTTAAAACATCATCACCTAATGTTACTGTGAAGTTATATTACTTTAGACATACAGAGGTATGCAAAGTACCATCATAGCTAAACAGACTACGAACTCAGTAAGACCAACCATACCTAAAACCCTAATTGTTAACTCTAACTGATACCAAACTTTTTCAAAGAAATATTACTACTATCCAAGGATATAATGAGCTGCACCCATCAGACAAGCGAGTTCATTCAACATTCCCCCTTCTGTTCCCACCGCAAAATTCCTCTTTCAGTTAAAAAAAAGGACCGACTCGACACCAAATAATCTCTAAACCAAACAACTTTTTCTATATATCCACCGTCTTTCTCTCGAGAAAACTCCCACCGAGATGAACAACCATCTCTTCCATGTCAGAGAGGTCAGTGAAAAATGGTGCCCGTGACGTCTGCATGCTGCGAGATGGAAAAGTCAAATGCGAGTCCGTTTTGTCCATTGACAGCTTATTTGCTGTTTGTCGATAGAGCGATTTTGCAAAATCGTGTGAGGTAGAGACGGAAAATAACTGATGTAGGTATTTACTTGGAAAACACATTGTGGGGAACGTATGTGTATTTAGATTTAGGTTTATCATAGTGATTTCTAATCTGTAATGTGTAGACTTGTATTTTATTTAATTTCAAAGTCCCGTCCCTTTTAAATATAATAAAGGGCATCCATAAATGTAATCCACCTTCAAAGTGAACTCATATTTCGTTTGCACAATCTTCCTAAAATCCTCTCTTTTCTTCGTATAGTAATAGTAATATAATGCTGTTTATATATCTATGTATAAACTATATTTTCAGAAAAACATGGGATGTCACAATTCTTGTACCCCTTCTCCCCCCTTGTCACAAAGGGAAGGTCATAGATTGATAAAACATTTCCCTCCATCCTTCTTTCCATTAAACTTTTGTGAAACTTTAAAACTGAATATATCTTGAAAAATAATTCTGAAAGATTTTCCCCTTTATACCCTGGATATGAAAATGAGTTAAACTTTCGAATTGTAGTCCACTTTTCAAAAGCAGAATTAAATTAAGCGTTGTAAAATCTTATATATTTTAAAAATTATACCTAAGATATTAAATTTTATTGGCTAAAAGACTTTAGTAGCTATTAAATAAAGCATGAGATGAAATGAGGAGTTGATCGCATTTCACTGGATGCTATCACGCCCGCCATCTATTGGAGGGTACTTGCGTTTAAGGAAATGAAAAAATAATATCCTTAATACTCCTTTATCTGCGAGTATGATATAAGGCGGTGTAGTTGGTTGTATAGTTAAATTTTTCACGTTTGCTTCAGTCACGAGTTTTCATGAAAATTTGGGGTTTATATGTCGTATACTTAAAAAGTATTGTTCTATAATCATTGTTTTTTTCTGAATTAATTTCTTTACGTTTTTTGAATTTACTTACTGAATGATGCTGTTTCTTACAGATTATCAAAGTAAGATAGGAAATTAGGCAGCGAGAAAGAGAGGTGGGGATACAAACAGTACCCAAGATATAATAAGAAAGTAAGGAGTGAAAAGAGCGAGTTAGAAGAAGAATAAAAAGGTTCAGAGAAGATATTCGAAAGGTTATTTAGAATAGACAAGTGAGAAAAAAGGAATTCATATATTTTTTCAAATTAATATTATTGAAATATTAGGAGGAAGCCCTACCCTCCACAAAATCACTGATTATTTCCAAGATAAAAGTTGCACGGCTTACTTAAAGATAAAGCTTTGATAACTTGTTAAATAACCATTTCTAGGATATAAAGATTCCAAAAACACTAAATTCCATCCAAAAATCACGGTTTTACAGAGAGCAGTGTTTCTTTTTAGTCTACCTTTAATCATATCAGTTCATTTACTACAAAAGGAATTCCGAATTTCTGTGAAAACAACACATTCCGAAAGACCTCTTCTTCAAGCTTCTGAATAAATTTGAGAACTTTTAAATTTATGTCATGAACATTAAATTTTTTAAATTCATGAACTCATATCAGTTCATTTACTAAAAAAGGAATTCCGAATTTATGGTGAAAACAACACATTCTGAAAGACCTCTTCTTCAAGCTTCTGAATAAATTGGAGAACTTTTAAATTCATGTCACGAAATATCTGACAAAAAAGTTTAAATTTTGAAACCTTTAATCTAGAAGAAGATTATAAAAAACCAGCACGAGAACTCACTGTATTTTATCTCTTAATTTATACCATCAACTTCCTTGAAATCATTTTGAGGGTTGTGAAGTTTTTTAAGTAAAACTCCTACGGGTGTTTTCATCTTACACCTGGCTCCCGTTTCATTATTATTCAAACTATTATTACTACATTGAAAATGACATTAATTACACTTAGTTGTGGGTTAGTGATGGCAATAAATCCTAAACCTTTTAAACGCCGCAATTTTAAATTTCAAATTAAAGGTTCTGATTTTTGACTTAAAATGGCTTGTTTCATCATTACTATAACCATTTTGGTCATTTTTGGCAGAAAAAAATTCTAAGCATGATTTTGAGGATGTTCTCATTTGGGAATATCAGCGTTTGGGATGAAGTTTTTAGGGGAATTTCCAAAAGGCATATACAGTCGAGTCCGCTTAATGTGATCGCAATTGTCCGAGAGTAAACTGATAACATTATCCGATCGATAACAATAAGCGATCTCATATAAAAAAACAGCAAACAGTGTAACTAGATTGTTTGCCTTAAAATCAAAATAATGTAATCGTAATAAATGTATTCAAAACTCTATTTTTACACTAGGTAAAAATTTTAAGGGGAGAATATTAGAGTAGATCAGTTAATAAAATTAAAATAATCGCTTACTTTGTATTTTTATAGAAAGGTCTCTTTTTTTACGCTCCATTTACATAATCAGAATTCCAGTAAACAAGAGAAAAATCTAAATTTCTTATTAGAAACATCTGCAAAGCGTGGATCTTGGTGTTTCTTTAATCAATCACAATTCGGACCCCCCCATAACCGTTTTCTCCGTTTTCTTTCAATATAATATGGGGAATGTTTTATTTTTCTTACTCGTACTGAGTTTCTGAAAAAAGAATCGCCAGATGTTATCATGGAGCACATGTTTACTTGTAAAAATTGACCTTCAAAATGAAACTCGAACTCAAAAGCGGTCGTTTTATAGGGGATATTGACAAATTTTGATAATATTAAGCGGAGTTATGATTATTAGTTGATCACATTAAACGATTTATTTTACATTAAATTAAATAGGAATGATCGGGACCTGTCGATTTCGATAATATTATCCGATTGATAACATTAACCGTGATCACATTAAGCGGATTCGACTGTATTTCACAATCAATTCAAGTAAAATTACTGAAATAGGTTTCTACTCAATAATTTTGAAAATTTTTATAATATTGGACTGTTTTTTCATCCTTTTAACTCATGGTTGGAGGATTGGGTAAAGTTTTATAGATTTTCATGAGAAAAAATTTACATGTTTTTTACATGCTCGACACTTTTCCGTACATTTTTCTTGCACTATGGGTAATATCCCAGTATAAAAAATACGAATCTAATTTTAGCTTTCAAAAGTGATAATCATAACTATCTCCATTGATTTATTAAAGTTGCGTTTCTCATGGAAGATTGCAAACTGAACGAAATATCTCTTACATCCAACTTACGTTAGAAGATGGTTTTTAGATGTACACACTTTTCATTATATTCTAAAATTTTATGTAAAAAAGAGAACTTGAACAAAATAAATACGCAAGTCCTCAAAAGTACTCCAAATATGCCCTTTGCATAATATTTAATGATAATTACTGAACAGTGGCGGCTCGTCCATAGGGGCTGCGGGGCTGCAGCACCCCCAACTAAAATTTCCCGAAATTCCAATTTTAATTTGCTTTACAATATTTTAAAAAAATATCTATTTTCCCCTTTATTCTTTGTCCTTTATATTCCTTTTCCTACTTATTTTTCTCTACTATGCCGTCTCGCCAACATATTTCTTTCCGGGTCGATCAGCCCCCGGAAATATACTAAACGTGGTATTAAACACGAGCTCTATCATATCAAATCAAAATATCTAGAATTTAGCATGCGAATCTGTTAGGAGAAATGGGGCTGCTGTCTCAGCAGCCCTGACCAAAAGAATGATGGCCTTTTCTCTTGAGAGAGCTGTGAAAAACAAACTGAGGGAAGAAAAAAAATATACGATTTCTACTACTGATAAATCACATTGGCGTTTAAGCTTTTCTCACTCCAACATTGTTTTAATTTTTTATTTATAGCTTCTTTTTAAACGAGTATTTTTAATTAACAGAAAAACCAGATTTTGAGACCTTTCCCAAGGGACTATTCTCCCTAAACCGTGCACAATGTTGTATAAGGCATAACTTCATCATATTCAAAAGTCAAAACGAGAATTGCCGAGTAATTACAATATTTATGGACGATTAATCACTTTTTTTTTACAAGATCTTGTACATAAAATTTCAGGCACTTCCAAACGATATAAAGTTCTAAAACTTTGCACCATGGTGTAAACTCGATGACAATGCAATATTCAATAATCAACTAGTCAAAACCTCCGTAATTAAGGTAATTAACGAGTGTTTTTAGTTATCCTTTTAATTCAAATTTGAGACACTTCCGTGAAGCCAATGGCTCCCAAAACCAGTAAGATAATATATTAGGTATATCACTGCAATATTTTATCTTCAAAACGTGATTTCTTACCTTCCAATTAACAATTAAGATAATTAGCGATTTAAGATAATAACCGCGAGAAAGAAATCGCCAGAAGAGCTAGAAATCACCAGAAGAGCGAGAAATCGCCGAAAATTGGTGCCCATCGCGAGAGCAGAAAAATACGCTACTTTTATAATTTATGGACTACTGAAAAGCCTGAATGGGATGCTTTTTCTTTTTCTTGTGAATCTTTTTGATATGAACGGATTTTATCGGCGAGTGAGCGTGTTATATTTCACCATCATATTGTAGAAAACTAAAATTCCATTCTAACATCAGATTAAATATGGTTGAAATAAATACATTTTTTCTTGTGAGTTTTTGTTAAAAAAAATACCATGACTAAAAAGTAGAAAATAAAAAAAGTAAAAAAAAAAGATTTTTTAAAAAACGCTTTTATTGAAGTGTTCTAAAAGGTCAAAAATAATTATTTCGGTTTGACAAATAATTTATTGGGAAGTAGAAAATATATACCTTTTTGGTAAGTAAATAATAACTGATTTTCTAATTACTAAAAATAAAAGCGTGGGCGCTAGTAATTCTTCACATTCACTATTTATTCTAACTTGTTTATTCTATGTAAAATTATACATAAATGCCGACGTATTGGCCTAGTGGTGAGCATCTGACTGCAAAGCCGTACGTCTGGGGTCCGAACCCTCGTTCGGCATAGATGTTAGTGTTAGTGAACTTGAATTTACATATACGGGTCCTTACCTTCAGGTGAATTTGTACAAATTTTAAAAAATAAATAAACAAAATTTTAAATTAAAAAATATATATAAATTACTAGCGCCCACGCTTTTATTTTTAGTAATTAGAAAATCAGTTATTATTTACTTACCAAAAAGGTATTTTCTACTTCCCAATAAATTATTTGTCAAACCGAAATAATTATTTTTGACCTTTTAGAACACTTCAATAAAAGCGTTTTTTAAAAAATCTTTTTTTTACTTTTTATCTTTTCAACAGAGAGAAAAAATCTCTTCGGATGTTTCGGCAAGTCAATAAAGATTTATGTTTACTTTTTTGTAGCCACGTTTTTAATTCTTTTTATAATGAACTGATTGAATTCGAAATGCAGATATTGTTCATATTCGCTTGATAATCTTCATCTTCGTAATAATCAGCTAAATAAAGGTAAGTGACAGTGTTTGAATGCTTATTTTAAGTGTGAAATCGAAATTTTATATTGTTTCCATCTTTTCTTTTTGATTTTTTCCACGTTTTTGTTTATTAGAAATATTATTTGGAATTATATCGCTTAAAATACGTTTGCCAACTCGGTACCGCCGGAGCAGCACCCCTCGTAATTTTACCTTTGAGCCGCCACTGTTACTGAAAATTAATTGGTTGGGGAGTTAGAAAAATATACAAGGTTAGGAATCTGCTATAAAGATTTGGCATTTATTCCTCCATAAATCAGCTAAAAAATAAAAATTGTAGGTTTAGAAATTTAAAGCAACATTCTTAACCTGTTTAGATCTGAAATGGCTCAAAAAATTAAAGAAAATACCAAATAACTTGAATTTTTACATGTTATAAAAATAAATCTCCTTAAAAACTATACCCCAAACGCCGATGTTCACATTTGGGAACATACAGGGGGCTTCAAAATTGCGTTGCACGGCTTTTATTCGGAAGCAACGCCTCCTAGGGTCATGGAAGTAAGGTCTACCCCTAACTAGGTGAGCCAGGAGAATGCACTGAAAGGGCTTACAGCACCCCTAGCGGCGAAATTAAAAAGTTAAGAAAATTAATTTAAAAAGTAAAAGATGTAATGTAGAGCAAAAACCACAGTGAGAGTATTGTTGCCAACGTCATGAAGAACTCACTGCAAAAAAATTCATGAAAATATATTGAATATTCGCCGAGATATTAGCATGTGAAAATAGCACTTTTTCAGGGGTCAAAAAAGAAAAAGTTCGCATATTTGTAATTTTTTTTGATTTTTTGATTAAGTTTTATGTTCATTAAACTAAAAAAACACAAAGCTACAAAATAACACTGAAAAATTTGCAAATATGTGAACTTTTTCTTTTTTGACCCCTGAAAAAGTGCTATTTTCACATGCTAATATCTCCGCGAATAGCATTTTCACACATCCCAACGGTTTGGTCCTGACGAGCTTAGTGCGCATGCGTGTGGACTTAATTTAGCTGGTTTTTTTTAGAAATTTTAATAAAACAATAAATCGGGGATCGAACCCACGACTTACCGCATGCTAAGCACGCACTCTACCACTGCACCAGCGGGGATTCATTAATGACAGCAATTATTCGAAGAAGATCCTTTTTTTCTCCCCGAGCATGCGCACTAAGCTCGTCAGGACCGAACCGTTGGGATGTGCGAATATGCCCGCGAATATTCAAGATATTTTGATCAAATTTTCTTCAGTGAGTTCTTCATGACGTTGTAAACAATACTCTAGTTGAGGTTTTTGCTCTATCTCCTTTAGTTTTTAAATTAATTTTTTTAACTTTTTAATTTCACCGCTAGGGGAGCTGTAAGTCCTTTCAGTGCATGAAAATATGTGTACTTAAGCTACCTAAACACAGCAATATTATTTAAAACTAAATTTATTTAAAATTATCATAAATGGAAACTTGTGCAATTTTTGGAAGACACTAAAATCTGTAATTTTGATATAAATTTTACAAAAAGGATTAAATTGTACTTGAAAAACTTTTGCATGTAAAATAACTTCATATCTTTGAGTTGCTTACTACCAAGAATCAAATTCCTGCTTGAAAAATTAAGTGGTGAAACAATTTCCTAAAGTGATGTTCCCAATAGGGGAACATCGGCAGGTAAAATGTTAATATTTTTTAGTAAGTAAGTCTGTCAGTGTTATTTTAAGCGCTGAAAAATACAAATAATGGTGAACTTTTTGCAAAATGACTGTCACAGGAACGTTTCTGCTACCGTTTTGAATGTCTGGAATTCCATTTTCAATGGAGGGTCTCTGTATACCCCTTACACCGGTAAACAATGGTTTGAAAGAATTAATATGACCTCATATTTCCACAGTTTGAAGATACTATACTATGAGATGAATTTCATTGATAAGGAACCAAGAGTAACTAAGAATAAGAAACTAAGAATTTTTTTATGATGCCAACTATTGATTTCATACTATAAAAAAATATTTCATACTATGACATCATCTAATAACCATTGAGGTTTTCGTGATTTTTTTTTTGCATTACATGGACCCCTTTTAAAGGTGTAGAAGTACAAACAGCAACACAAAGATCAACTCATATATAATTGAAATAACTTGATACAACTCTTAACTTAAATATTAACTTTTAAATTTACCATGTTTAAAAGAAAAGCAAAGGAAAAGAGAAGTTTTAAAGATTTTAGAGATGGAGAGTTAAAAAACAGTTTTTTTAAGTACTGGAATAAAGTCATTGACACTAGCACCACGAAAACTATGCATAAAAGGTAAAAAGTATAAAATATTTGACACCACACGCAGGGGGAGAGATTACTCGAGTGTGAAACCTGTTGCGCATAGGGAGGAAAGCGCTGAAATCGTCTAAAAAATGTCGGGGTAAGTTAGTAATTTATGCGCCCAACGTAGTACCTTCAAGAGTTCTCACCTTCATCATAACACGATGACTTAACCCCTTCATTGAAGAATAAAATTTTTGAACGCTTCAAAATAGCACTGTTATTTAAGTTTCAATAAATAAGAATTAAATTTGTGATTAGTTTTTAAAGATAAAAATCAAAACCATATTTATGGAAGGGGGCCTTTGATTATATCGTTTTAAAACTAGATTTCGGTGGATTCCCATGTGCCATTGATAATATAGGGTCATCAAATAACTTTTGTAAAAAAAAATTGAGATGTTAATGCAATCTGGATCACTCACATTTTTAGGTATTAAAAGAAAGATAAAAACCGATTTTTTGTAAAACCGAAGGGTAAAATACGAAACAGTGATTTTTTTGCTTAATCACAAGCTAAGTTAACGAAGTTCGGTGGGGAAACAGAAAATTATAGGGTTGTGAAACTTTTAGAAATTAATATTTTAGTTGCTTTTTTACTTTCAAACAAGTGATACAGTAGAGATAGTGCACGCCGTGAGACGTCTTGAAATTTTTCTCGCGTTTTACTGAAAAATTTTGAAATTTTCTCTCTTTTTCAATCTCAATATCACTCCCCGAAATATCTTTCTGATTTTAAAAAAATGTTGGATGGATTTAAGAGATAAAGGGGAGTTATTTTTTATCCTAAGAAATGTTACAAAAATTTCAAAAAAATGCCAAGTTTTAAAAACTAAAAACAAACTTAACTCTTTATGTCCCGACGGGACTCGTAAGTCCCACTTCCCAATGTTCCAAATTCGCCCAATTTTCGTCATGTAAGGCCATACTTATTATAGTTGCAGTTACGTAAACTTGACATATTTTGGATGAGGATGAGGAAAATAATTTGGGGGGTAAAGGGTTAAGGTAGATGATTAAACTGAAACATCAAACGATTCATTAAATTTTACACATTTCCCCCCTTCATCTTATAAGGCAACTTTTTCTATAAATTTCTTTCAAAATTATCTATGAACTTGAATTTCTTATCGAACCCTTCGTATATGACATTAAACTACCTTTTCCCCTTCCTCTTACACAATCTTTTTTTTTGTCTCGAAACAGGGGATCTCAACTTTTTAAACACTGCGATACCCTTTTTCATTTTGAATATTTTACAAACACCCCTCGAATTCGTCACCGAGTCTACAATGGTTGTATTTTTACTCGTAACAAATTATCAATCGATAAATCAGAATTACACATCATTTTCAGCAAGAAAAGTTATGATACCAAGGATTTCATACAGTTAAACTAGTATTATTTGCAAATTGATAAAATTCCCATTGTGTGTTAAGAGTATAAAAGATCAAAAAGACGACGCATGCATTTAAGAAAAAACTAAGCTATATATATGCTCTAACTCATCACAGACCACCACGCCCAAGCAGTACAAACGTTCAAGATTCGTCTATATTTTGTCATGCATTGCCAAATTTCATTTACACTTCTTGTTGAAGTTACCCAAACTTGTCATATTCAGTAAAACCACAGACAATAAGAGACAGACCGGTCAATGGGCGGCCTACGACACGAACGCCCTCAACCCGCGGTACCTGCACTTAAACTGTGGTTACAGTTAAGCTTTTAGGTCTGGCAACCATGGAGACGTTTTGCGAAGACGTAATCCATCGACCATATGATCACCAGGATCGCGTTCTTTGGCGATCACATAAGCCCATTAAATGGTTTTTAAAATTAAAAAATATCTTTTTTTTCAACAATTTTTTAAAATTTGCTAGTATAATAGAAAATTTAAATTAAATCATTAAGGTTTGTTCATCAACAAAATTTTGTGATCGCATATGATGAAAAACTCGATTGTAAAAATACAAGCTTAAATATAAAGTAATCAAGAATCACACAAGTAAATAATGAATCTAAATGATTTTATTAAATCTCATATTTCAATAACTACAAATATTTGTTATAATCCCTTGGCCTTTTAAGACAAACGTGATGTGTAAATGAAGTTGCAATCCTCGTGAATCTAAACGAACACATCCTTTTGCAAATACGAATCCCAGATCCCAGGCACATTCGAAATTAATTCTTGACAATAAAAATATATAATACTAGTATACATTTTCATCTGAATTAAATACATACGCCTATAATTAACGCGAATTATACTGAATTCTATCAGGCTTAGAAATCAAGATCAAGAATGCAACACAGATTTTCCAATACATTGCAAAATAGAGAAGAAACGAGATAAAATGTGCCTTAATGCAATAAGACACTGTTAAAATGATTTATAAATCTTGAAAACAATTTAAAAGAGTACGATCAAACGATTTACACAAACTTCATGTTTACTTTCGAAATCGAATATTGCAAGTTTCGTCAACAAAATAAAAGTATAAGGATTTCGATTTAAAAATATTAAATTAATCGATTAATGCCGGTACCGCTTGTCACAGGCGCCACTTGAGCTCTCTGGATAAGCCCCGCCTATTGACTGGTCTGTCTCTTATTGTCTGTGAGTAAAACCTGATACTATTCTTCACAGCAACGTAGTACGTCACTACGCTGAAGGAGAAAGTGAGTAAACACGAAGCCTGTTGCGTTGATAGGAGGAATTCTGATACGCGAATCGTGATAAAAAGACACTATTTGAACATGAGTTTAACGAAATAGTCATATTTTAAAATTGAAGTTCTTAGTTTCACTCGAAATTCAGACACCACGATGAGAACCACTTTGTTTGTTAGTGACGTAGTAGGTTCAACTTAAGTTGCTGTCTAGTATATACATAGAAAATTTCTGATACTGTGAATAGCTAAAATTTCCCCCTTGATAATCACTGTTTCTTTCCAAACTTTCAAAGGAAAAAAATAAGGGTACATAACCCTTCATCAAAAGATCCACTGCATTGACTAAACATCAATAAAACTTTCACCTCGCAGGAAACCCTGCCTCGATCGGCACAAGTCCAGACTTTAATCCTTCCTCTTCGTCACCAAGAAAACAAAAAATAATTCTCCAAACGCCCCAAGCGCGCCCGAGCATGGTGACAGGACAGCATAAAACAAGGCGACAAGCGTCAGAAAAGCGAACATGGCGGAAGAGCGCACTACATCCCCCAAACCGCACACAATGGCTCAGAACTACCAGGGTTCACCTCCGCCTCAGAAAAAACCCTTTCAGAACTTAACCGATATGTCAATCAAAACGAACCCTTCAAAAATAATAATAATAACGCTGAAAAAAGGAATTAAACTTTTCCTCTCTTCCTCCTTTTTTCCGCGGGCTTATTAAAGGCATTTCGGAATCCCACAATGGTGGAGGTTTTTTTAAAAGAATTTTTGGCGTAAAAATATAGAGGGCTTTTTTTGCGCGCGTGTTGTCAGTTTGTTGGCGGGGGCTTCCGGCGGAAGTTGGTTGGGGGGAGGGAGGGCACTTTGTGTTCGAGTATCTCACTCCTTTCATAGCGTGAAATTGTGAAACTGAACCTCCTCTCTGTTGGATTGACCCGTTCCAATGGGCGGGATCTCCCCGTTCGGATTTCGCGGTGCTTTCTTTCTACGGCGAAGGTGCTTGTTTGGGTTGGTTGTATAGGGCAAAACAAACAAGGGGCTGACTGACAGTATGTTCTGCTGACTGACTGTACATAGCAAAGTAGAAAAGGATTAATTTTTTCTTGGATTGAAATTTTAAAAGAGTATTGTAACACTCATACCCGAACAATTTACCACTTCCCGAAAATTAATTTCATGATACCATTTGGTATTTTTTAAAATATGAATTATATGTTTGAAATTAACGAAAAGGTTTTAACTGGTTAATTTTTTAACATAATTTTGTTATTATACTTGCATTAGAGAGGGCAAATACCTCTGTCTTTTTTTTAATTCTTATTATGTTCATAGTACTAAAAAATCAATGCTATAAAAAGAATTTTCAGTTTAGTGGTGACACAAATTAATGACCTGATCTAGATGATGTACCTAATGGGATATTTTGATCCGGAGAAGAAGACGACAATTGTCGTAGGAGATTTATTGTAAGAGAGCGTAGATTGGTTTGCCGATAGGACGTATTTCCTTATTTGGGATATCCGGTTGCTCTGCAAACGTTCTGATACCATGCAATGGTATCAGAACGTTTTAACTAACGTTACAACATGTAACAACATGTTACGTTTACAACATGTGACCCCTGACGTCAGATGAAAGTATCCCATTGGATATTAATACAATATAGTGAAGCATTGTTTACTGATTAAAATTGCCTTTTTTACTACACAATGATAAAACTTATTGTAAAAGGTTAAACTGATTGTTCTGTTGTTATTTTATTATTAGTTGTATGTCAGTTAGAATAACTGATAAAATGTTATATTTCATTGGAATATTTGAGATTTGAATTGTTATATTTAAAAGATAAATTCTTATATTTGAGAAGGAATGTTAGGTTTTCTGTGCTAAATTTTGGACCAGGAATGTCGAGTTTTGAAAGGGTGTTTTTAAAAACTCCTAAAATTAAATTTCGCGTGGATTTTTTACTGCAGAACCTATTGGATTGCTAATGTTTTACATGAAAACATCTACACATCACATTCCCCTCTCCGTCCGACAGGGGGAACAACTCTTCCCTCCATCCCATTGCGTAACACGGGGGCAAAAGAATACACGACAAAGTACACACTAGAGGTCAGGTACACCCTTTCACACTTCTGACTTTGCTGCGATCAAAAAGAGACCCTCCATCCCATCCACAGACAATCGTCACATCGACACTAGAACACTTTTTCCCACCTTCCACGTCACCTCGCGACCCGTCACAAAAAGGAGGGACTGTCCTGTCAAGGACAGCAGCCCCAAAAACACAACAAAACCAAGCACTCGAGGAAGTTCACCTCCTCGACGACAAAAACGAGAAAAAGCGACAGAAACTCGACAATGCTCATCGGCCACTCGAAACGACACAGTATCACGTTTCCAACCATTCAGCCTCGTCAAGGAGTTGGAAACAAGATGAAACTCGATCCTTATGAGATTTTTCTCGGGTTTCGGGACATGGATACCCCTTCCCGCACGCGCTTTACCCCTTTTCCTCTCCCGTTCGAACGTTTTTTTTGTCGTACCCCGGGAGGTTTCCGGTTAGTGGACTTCACAAGACGCCGATTTTTCGGGATGAGATTAAGATCGGTGGTTTGGGTCTGTTATGTTCGAATCAGATTACCTGAGTGGGATTAGAGTTGGCATCGTTCCCATGATGCACATGGTTTGAAATGTCCTTAACTTTGAATTAAGGGGTCAGGAATCAGCGAGGTGCGATCGAGAGGGCTTTGACATCTCTTCACTTGTGATCCTTATTTGAATTGGATTAATACATAAATTAACGGAAATTAGAGAATGGGACGCAAGAATCGGTAAAAAGCAATGGATTTTAAAGGGAAAGCAAGAGTAAGGAAGGAATATATCAAGGAAGGGTAACTCCTTATTAGACACACAAGATCTATCTAAATAAATTAATAGCATTAAAACTCAAATTGAAACCTGTTATTTACAACCTAACAGCTCTCATTTTGTGATCTTGTACATTGTACAGTTTAAAAAGAATAGACGGATAAAAAAAGAGTATCATAAGTTTTGTTCGTAAACTGTAAGAATAAATCAGAGCCAATGAGAAAACTGAGTTAAAACTGCTTTCTTTACCGTTGTTGTAGAAAATGTGTGAAACTTACTAGTACATACCAAGATGAGGATTAAGTTGATGCAATGAGTAAAAGTGACAACGGAAGATAAATTTCCTATGCGTGATGTTGTATGAACTATGAACTTGTGAGTATTTTAATAATTTATGGGTTGATATTCTGAATATGAAAATATTTTTTGAAATCCAAAGGAAGGTGAAATTTTAAAAGAGAGCCCACAGGGGAAATAAAAATTCAAACAAAGTTTGTCTATAATCCCCTCAAAGACAGAGTTATTCCACATTGCCATTTATACCCCTTTGCTTCTAAACCAATTGCTTAGGTCAAATAACTGAACGAGCTGCTGCAGATTAGATTTGCTAAAGCACTTCCTTTTTTGCAAGTTCTATTTGACCTTAAGACTCTTGTCTCTAAATCCCTCACACATCCCGTTCTTTCAATTTATAATGTCAAATTAGACAATTTTTTGAATACCGAATGCCACAAAAACAGGTGATTGGAACCACAATCCCCTTCACTTGTCGGAAAAGGGAGTATTTCCCCAAACACCAATTTCAAAACAGAAAATTCCTAATCAAAAGTATCCCACAATCTCCAAAATAGAAATTTCCGACAATCCCCATCCAATTCCATCGGAAATCCACATCAAGCCGTTTCTCCCACATCCAGCTATAAACTCCCTAATCCCACTGTAATGAGGTACTGAATGAAATTGCACAAGTATCAATATAACCACCTCCCGGTACAATAATGGGCATCCGCCCATAATACCAATGAGCCCGATCTCTTTGACCTGCCCATTTCGCTCACGTGTCCTTTTGTTGTTTGCCGACAGACAAGTCTGCGGTCAGGAGTTACCTGCACTGTTTTTAATCGGAGGTTTACGTGAGACGAGAGTGGAGTTTTGGATCTGGTGTTGTGTCATTTGGTTTTTACCGTGTTGTGATCAGAGGAGAATGTTGAATGTAGTGTATTTTTTCTCACAAAGAGAGAAATTGAATGGAAAATAATAGATGAAAATAGTTTTCATAGATGTTTTTAGAATAGGATATTTTGTTTTGCTTCTTTTTTATTTAAACAAACAAAAAGCTCCCCGTGCACCAGAATGTATAGCACGGGGGTACAGGAGTAAGTAATTAAAATTTTACAAGAAAAACACTACAATACACATCAAATAAAACAAAATAAAAACAAAACTAAAATTAAATAACAAATAAATAAAGTTTAAATTTTGAAATTTTGAGAAGGTAACAGGCTTAAAGTGCTAAATTATTGCTGAACTTAAGGTTTGTTTTGCTTTGAGATCATAATTTCAAAATTTTATCAAAACATTACGAACTTAAAATGAAAATTGATAATTTCTACAAAAAGATATTCCTATAAAGATGATACAACTTGAATACACTTTATTGTTACCATTTTGTTGTATTTCATGGATTTTTCTAAAAGCTGTTTTATAGCTTAATATAATCTCTTATTGCACATCTACCTTACCTCCCGAAATTTTTCTTCTTATTTTTATGTAAATTGTAATGCATCAGATACTGTTTTTTTTCTAGTTTCCTTTGTCTAACATTTAATATCCATTAGTGTATTTTCTTATTTCTATGTACAAATGAAACTATTGAATTCAACAGGTATTACGAATGAAATAGTGATGTAAGTGTTCCCAATATTAGTTTGAAAGATAATATAAGCTTTTTAACGTTCTCTCTGTTATTAGTCCAATGAGATATACTTTTTGGGTTTCTCTTACATTATTTGATTATGCTGTTATGGCTGAGAAACCCAAATTCGTAAACAAAGGACTAAAAAATTTTAATTAACATTAATTTGTTTATTTTTAGCAGTGCATTTTTAATCTAAGTAGCACAAATCTATAAGGGAGATGATACAAACTGATAAGCAAGAAAAATTGACAAAAATGTCAAGAAATAGGAAAAACCTTCGACACAAGAACAGATTCATATCTGCATGCAAGGTATCAGCACAAAAATTTGTCCCCGACGTTAATCAGCAATGATTAAGCTCCTAAGAGGAAGGTCTCATTTCTCACCACCGTCGAAGGCAGGAAGGTCCCCAATTTTCTAATTATTCAGCGAGGTGTCAGAGAGAGCACACCTCCTCCCAGAGAGGTAATGACAGCCGAAATGACGGGGTGCGCGGCGCGAAAAACATCCCGGGGCACCTCCTGTCGTCGCCGCTGTGACAAACGATTTTCAACACCTTCCCGCCACCTGATGAACCGTTAGGATGCCAGTGACATCGAAAAGGAGGAATGCCAAAGCAGGCGACAAAATGACACTGTGGGGATTGTGTGCGCTCATAGGTGTGAAATGAATGGAATTGATGGATAAATCTTATTGTTTATGTGGATTTATGGTTCGGTGTCGTAATGGTATATATTTCGAGAGGTCGTACACAAATGTGCATGTGAAATACGCTAATTTGGTGTCGGTCAGGAAGTTATAATGGAGTTTTATGCGGGTATGAATTGCAGATTTAGGTGTAATGATGGTTAACTACTTTATTTTGTTATAGTCCCAGGCAAAAAATATAGTTTATAATGAGATAACTTAAGAGTGAAAGATTCTCAAAGTTGGCATATATGTTCCCTTAGTAAGTGCGAAAAAAGCTAATATTTCAAATGGAAAGTATGATTTAGTTTGTCAGAGATCGCGGTGTATGTTGGTGAGAAAAATAACACACACAAGAGACGAGACCTGCGGTGAAAAAATTGTCTAAAAACACACTGGTGGTTTCTTTATAGCTACCGATTCTTTCGATTTAGCCGGAAGATTTCAGTTAGTTAGTAACGAATAGTTTTTCTTTTGGTTTGTATTCTCATCTTCCGATGTGTGTCCGATTCCGTTGTTTCAAACTTCAGATTTTTCAACTAGGTCACCAATAAATTTGGAAAATTCATTTAAAAATGTTAATCTACACGTTAATTGGCATCTATGGTTTTTGAATGCTGATTACTAGAAATATAATAAAAACTAATTCCAACACTACAGTTTTATCACACATCGTAATTTAATTTGTAGAAATTTAATACCTATCGTGCCAAAAAATAATTATTTTTACAACTATATGGTAGACATGATCATGGACTTTAAAACCCACCCAACTTTAAAATTATATAGGATAATCATCCTTACAAATATCCGGACTATTACTTTGCAGGAACACTATTTTAGTTTTCCTCTTCTAGGATAACACAGGTCTGCAATGAAAAAGCTGTTTGAATAATTTTAGCGATTTCCTATGTATTTTGGTGTGCTGGATAACGAAAAAAATATTGAAAAAAATCCTATACGTCAGGATTTTTCACAAATTGCAAAATTATATTCGAATTTGCCCATTTTTCATAGTTTTTGTGCATTTCTAGCTCCTTAAGTTTTAAAAATTAGGAGCTGTGAATGGTGCATATAGTAAACTATCTCATCAGGACATTATAGAGATGGAAAGAAAATATTAGGGAAGATTTAATCAGGGAATAATGAAGGATTTTTGTTGTATAGTTAAAAGAAACGTTCTTTTTGCTACTCACAAGGGTAAAGGTACCAAAGGGAGTTTCATGAGGAGGAAAAATTGGCTTTAGATTATGTAAATAAGTTTATTTTAGTTATATAATGATTTTCATGAAGAATATGTAACAATAATTTTATTTTATGAACCTATTTTCATGAAAATTGAAATAATGATTTTTTTTTACAATTTTACCTAAATTCTCTGGAAACATGACATTCTATGGCAAAACAGACACCATTTTTCAACTCAGGGCACAAAAAAACCTTAAAACTAACAACCTTAAAAATAAATTTGGATTAAAAAATCTACTTCTTAAGTATACTTACATTTTATGTGAAATGTTGCTATATTTGCTCAATTTGTTACAAAATGTGGTGTCTTAAAAATCAAAAGAGGTATTTTTTGGATTCAGCTCACCAAAAATAATAAAAAATTGTTTTTAAATAAAGTTTGAGTCGAAAAATAATTTTTTTAAATATTTACTTTTATTTTCTTAAAAAATTGACATATTTACTCAAATTGTGAAAAAAGGTGAAGTCCTATGACAAAACGGAGGTCAGTTTTAGATTCAGCACATCAAAAAACATAAAAAGGATTTGGTGGAAAAAATTTGAATAAAAAACTTAGTATAAAAAGTTAATTTAACAAAATTTTAAGGCATTTCCCAATAAAACCTAAAAATCTGAATTTTCAAAAAACGTGACGTCCCAGGACAAAATGGAGGTCCTTTTTGGATTCAGCGCACCAAAAACAACAAAGTTCAGGTGAAATATCCAAAACAGCTCGAAAAAAGTTTTTTTTTGCAGACCTGTGTAATCAGTCAGCACCGGTTCTGTGAGGAGTATTTTAGCGGGAAATGCGAATAGATTTAACTGAAGTTGTGTTTTCAGCTGCCATTTCGATCGGAAGACAAAACTTCGATACAAAGCCATAAGGATTTTTTTGTACTGTTATAATATTTTAGCCCTCAGTGTAGGGACGGTACTCAAAAGTATAAATTTAATTAATTAGCTCTAGCGGATTGAATTTTCCAAAGAGGATAATTTTATTTATGTATATCCCTTAATTTTCAATTAAGTGACGGAAAAAAATATTTTCACGAAAAAAAAATTGCAGAAAATCATAATGCAGTAGGATAAAGGGTTAAAGCGTTGGAAATATGCAAATAATGAAGTGAACGATTCCTTAACAGAATGAATGAGCATCACCAGTAGCAACAATGTAATTCAACTTTCCCAGCAACAGGATGAGAACTCAACCGTGTGACGCTCGTCTGTTTTTCAACATGACAATTGACATGACCTGTCGAATTCGATGCTCTAATATTATTGACGGATAGGAGTCCCCGGGGCTTGGGACAACACCTCAGAGTTACGTCTGTCTTCCCGCGTCAAATTAGAAGCCTCGGGAAGTGGTAATTAAGACTTGCGAAAGTATTATTTTCCCGTTTAGAGGAAGTTAGTTTTTTGAGGAGTCATTAGATGTTGGTAGATCTTTTTTGAGGGGTAAATTGCAGTTTTCTTTGGAATCCCCGAGCGTTTTGTATGAAAAAAAATGTGAATATTCCTAACACCAGAAGCTTTTAGAGTGAAATTATCCTCCTATGGGAATAGGATTTGTGTGTGTCTTGGATATTCTAAGATGTTGGTAAACATATTAGGAAAAAATAAATATATATGATACTGTGTGTTAAGAGTTCATATTTCAAACATATATGTATACTAAATACATAATTAAATTTTGATTAGATAATTAAAATATTAATACTAAATCTAGAAAAGATTTAAAAGTTAAAACTAACATTAATATTTTAAAATTCATTTTTATTTGACGAAAGGGCCGCCTTTAGAAAGTATTTTGATGAAATAAATGTTATTACAACCTCATCTATTTATATTTTTAAATCATAGTATTAATGTGTATTAAATATGTGTATATTAATATAAATATGTGTGTTATAAATATGTGTATAAGAAATATGTGTATTAATTAAATACTTTAATTCAAATCTAACTTTTTCAGTTGAAGAAATGGATAAATATTTTTATACATATAGTCTATGAACATATCGATTTTTTATGTCCTTAAATACCCTTCCGATAAATTAACCCTTTATCTACTGCATTATGATTTTCTGCAATATTTTTCGTGCAAATATATTTTTAGTCACTAAATTGAAAATTAAGGGACACACATAGACAAAACAATCATCTTTGGGAAATTTTATCCGCTAGAGCTATTTAATTGAATTTATACTTTTGAGTACTGCCAGTACACTGAGAGCTAAACTATTCTCACAATACGAAAAAAACCATATGGCTTTTATAAATTGATGAAAACTTCCTGATGATGTTTCATCGCAGTTTTAAGTCTTAAAATATTCGCGACTTTCCCTTTGACTTAACCTTCTTTTGAGGGAACAAAAATGACAATCATGGGAATCCAAACGAAATGACAGCTGAAAGCACAACTCATTTTAAATATAATATTTACATTTCCCGCTAAAATACTCATCATAGAACCTTCGCTGCTTTTTATCCTGGAAGAGGGTAACTGAAAGAGTGTTCCTTCTTGCAAAGTATCATCAGTATATTCGCAAGGATGGTTATTCTATGTAATTTTAAAGTTGGTGGGACTTTAAAGTACCGTCAGTAGATAAAGGGTTAAAAGATGAAATTCGTAAGAATATTTTTGAATGATCTCATTGGAAAAAGGATATGTCAATCCATCTAATTTTACAGAAATATTTTAACCAATAAGCAGCATTAAAATTCTAAAATTAGGTCTAAAAAACCTATGAAAATAAAATTGTTCTATAATCCTACAAAACGATCAAAATTATTATGATGGAACGATGACGGAATCCCAAATCCCATTCTTAATCTAAGCAAACTCAACCATCCCAGATGGTTCGACTGACCTACAATTCTCATTCAACACGAGAAATCCCAGGATTCGGCTCAAAAATGTCTCCTTTCCACGATTCTTCCACGAATCCGAAAAAAGAACTCACAAGAAAAATTCGGCATCGGGAATAAAGCCCGTTCCACGCCCAGTACCGCACTGACAGATGGCCCAGACGATATATCTCATTCAGAAAACGTTCGAAAATCGAGGATTAGCCCGGTTTCCGAATTATTTTCCCGCTAGGAACAGCCCATTAGGGGGGAGGGTTGGACAAGGTCATGGATTTCGTTTCCCATATGCCATTAGGGAGACTTGGAAAGTTTTTGGGGAAGATCTTGAAAGTTATTCTTCAAATCAATCATCTACTCGTGCTTTGTTGAAGGGAACATCATTCTGGGTTTTAAACTTAAACGAGATCTGAGGGAAATCGACATTAGAAGTTTCCCTTTCATTTTAACGTACTTTTTAGCTTTATAATATTCCATTCATAAAGAAGATATTGCTTGGAGGATTCTTCTATGGAGTATTCTTTTTATCGACATAATTTCCTTCACTAAGATCGACGAATGCTAGAATCCCGGTGTCCCCCAAGGTTAAAGAGTCGTAAGGGTTTTTAGAGGTTTCCATTAAATAGTTTGGATTTTGCGTTGCAATAAAACCTTGAAAATTGATGTCAGGAAGTAAAAAAAGAAAGCAGACGGAAATGAAAAAGAATTGAGATATTTTTTATGCAAGGAGAGTAGAAAAAAATTCCCTGGGAAAAATCTCCTTAAAATATCACAGAAATATGTAGTTTCTTCTGCGCTATAAATGACTACGATAATCCATAATTAAAAGAAGTATCAAATTTTACATTTTATATTACTTGCAAAGCGAATGCAAATTAGTCTGTTGGCCATCTATCTTGGGTGAAAATTGTTTTTTTTGGAAAATGAAGTTTCCGAACATTGTTCAGAGTTCAGGTATTTTTTGAATAGTTAAAATATAGAATGCAAGTATAGTCTGATGAATGAGATAGTGTTTCAATCTTTCCCCAACCTTGAAAGAGCTGGATTTTTTAAACCCTTTATTTACCAACGGTACTTGTAAGTACAAACTGGCGCAAGTTTAGAACTGCGGATGGTTGGAGAGTTTTGGCTATTTGGTGCCATATTGAGAAGCCACATAATTCACTTAACATTAGTTGAGGTAATTATATACTGATTTTTATCGCTAAAAACTTGGTGCATCAGCTGTTCTAAACTTGCGCCGAAAATAATGAAATAAAGGGTTAATCCTGACAACTGCTCGCTGGGAAGTGTATATGAAGTTTTACTGGTCGCTAATTTGGGTATTTTAGCATGAAAAAAGGAGGGAAATGATAAGTGTCTGCAGAAACATGCCGCTAGAAGTGGTCTCTTGGTGAGGTTTTAATGAAATAAAGGACATTACTGAAAAAGGAAAAAAAGACAAACGAAAAATTAATTTTGAAGATTGGTGGAAAAAGTTTGAATCTGGGGAAATTGTCCTTCTTGATTTGGAAGAGGGGGTAAGGGAAATGGAGAGTAAGATGTAAAAAGAAAAGGAGAAGAGAAAAAATAAATTGCATTTTGATGACCGAACAAATTTGAAAAACTAGGGGAAAGTACCCTTCTGGAATTAAACAGGGGGAAAGTAGAAAAAGGAAAAAGGGCGTAAAAGAGAAAGGAAGAGAAAGAGTACATTTTTGAAAGGTCAAAAAGTCTAAAATATACTGGGGAAGGAATCCCCATTGGGTTTTAGGAGAAAGATGGGAACAGAGAGAGACAGAAGAGGGTAAAAATTGAAAAGTAGGTTTTGAAACATTTTTAGTCAATCAAAATGTAATTTCTCTCTTCTTTCTCTTATTCCTATTATTCCCCCTTCTTTGCCCAAAAAGGGGACACTTCCCGAATGCCCCCCCCTGAAATCCGTGTCCTGTCCGATCAAAACGAGGAAGAAAGAAAACCTCCTAAAACATACATAAAACATCACACGCGGCGGCGAATTTACAAATATAATCAGCCGGTTAAATTTTTATATCCGGAAGAGAACCCAAAAGTTATTAACTCATCATTATTTTCTTGAAGAAAACCCCGAAAGCGAGGGAAAAAAAGAAAGAAAGAAAGCCTCGGCACCAGGTGATGTCCTATCACATGAGAAATCTGTCTCACGTTACGTCTTAAAATTCCAAGGTTTTGCGGAACACAACGTCGCGCATGTCGTTCAAGGTGTTCACTTATCGCTTCCGAAAAAGAAATGAATTTTTATGAAGCGGATTTTCGGCAACGAGTCCGAGATAGCAAGGATGATTTACGCTTGTCCACGCGACCAGCTCGCGTCCGATGTGGAGTGATGAATATTCAAATGATAGGGATTGTTTTAATTTAAATGGGTAATGAATGTGGATTTGGCGTCTGTGAAAAATTTCTGAAAAACGCACTTATTCTGTGTAAGAGATTTTTTGAATCCATTTTTCTTTGTTATAGGTCATAGCTGGGAAAAAATGGCAGCTATGCTTATTGTGTAGGCTAGAAAATAAATATTTTTGCTGATGGCCTGATACTTTGCTGTCGCACAAGCGCCTTACCTTACATTTGCGAAAGAAAATAAAAGAAAAGTAAGAATGGTTTTTACTGAATTAGAGTGAAATAAAAACTGGCTCATTCACACACTCTTAAAACGACAGCTTCAAAACTTGAGTAAAAATTACTCAAACTGCCCCCGAATCATATTTACTCAAATTTGAAAACATGAATATACTCATTCCTAAAAATGTGCAGATACCCCAAAATGAAACTTCTTGAGTTAGTGCATGACAATCGGAGTGCGACGATAGTCACTATTATTATAAAACTACTTAGCACATCATAGTGACTATCGTTGCACTCCGATTCCTGAGAATGCCATGCTCAAGAAGTTTCATTTTTGAGAATCTGCACATTTTCAGAAATGAGTATATTCATGTTTTCAAATTTGAGTAAATTGGATTCGGAGCCTGTTTGAGTAATTTCTACTCAGTTTTGAAACTGTTGTTTTAAGAGTGCACTTATCACTTTTGTATTCATTTTGGAGGAATCATCCAAAGTGAAAATATATTAAATGGATTTTCGCTCTTTAATCCTTTACTTTTTTGTACAAACTAGCAATTCGCATGAGTGAATCCCTTAAGCCGAGCATTGGAAATGAAACAATTTGAATGAGCCTTAATTGTATGATTAAAAAATGTGACGAGGAATATAATCTATAGAAATGTAATGTGTTTATGAAAATGAGAGAGAAAGGATGTTGAATGATAGAGTACGAAAGAGAGAAAGGAGATTAAAGGGAAAAGTGGAAAGGAAAGGTGGAAGAGAAAAGATGAAAATAGATTGAAAGAGAAGAAGAATAGTTAAAGAAAAATATAAAGAAAGAGAAAAATATATTGAGAGAGAGAAGATGACTGGAGATGGAAAGAAGGAGACGTGGAGAAGAATGTAAGATTGGTGAACATAAGAATAAGGGAAAGCTTGAGAGCCTTAAGGCTCATTCACACTGTTTCCTTTTTACTGTTCACCGTAAATGTTCCTTAAGAATCATCCAGACTTTTCACTTTTGATATTAATTTTTGAGGAATCATCCAAAGTGAAAAGTGTGAATTGCTCTATACTATTTCACTTTTTCATGAAATCTTGCTATTCACAGCAGTGAATCACTCAGGAACAGTGAATAATACACTAAAATAAGCATTTCTCTCTTGTAAATTGCCAGCTCAAGGCTCATTCAGACTTATGACAGTTCATGTTCATTTTGGAGGAATCATCCAAAGTGAAAATATATTAAATTGATTTTCACTCTTTAATCCTTTACTTTCTTGTACAAGCTAGCGATTCACATGAGTGAATCCCTCAGGATGAACAGTGAATGTGAAACAGTGTGAATGAGGCTTTTACATAGAAAAATGAATGAGTAAAGAGTGAAAAGCCAATTCACACTTTGAATGAGTCCTTCAAATTGACGATAGAAAGGGAAAATACGATTGAGCCTTTACTGCCTAACTTACTTTGGGAGAGGGAAGAGTAAGAATGTGATTTATACTGAATGAGAAATTGAAGCCGTAGTAAAATAGATATATTATAATTGGAGAAGGACGAAAAGAAAGAAGATCGCGGAAGAGATTTTTTTTTAAATAGGATTGAAAATGATGGAGGAAGAATGACAGATAGTAGAGAGATATTAAGAAAGAAAACGGATGGATGATAGAAAATAAAGGGGGAAAGAACATTTGAAGTGGTAGTTTTAAAATAAAAGCAAAGCAATCGAAAAAGAACCATTCCCTAACTAAAAAGAACTTATTAAGTTCCCACTTTTAAATTATTGCTCTTCATTCTTGACCTTCTTTTACTATAGTAAAAAATACCATTAATTAAGAACATATAAAAGAAGAAGGGTATTAAAAACTTTTCCATTAACAGAATGGATAGTACTATCACTTATTGGAAGATTGTATTGAAACCTAAACATTATGTTGCATTTAATTTATATTTCCACTACTGTTAATCATACCAAGCCTGTTTTATGCATAACTTTTTCATTCATAGAAATATGCCCTGTAATTTTTAACCCTGTAATTTTTAAAATAATTTTCAACTGTGGAGCGTCACACTCGAAAAGAGGCTATTAACATTTTCCTTTTGTCATCTATTTATAAAGACACATTTTAGAACTAAATATAATAGCCACTGTACATTTCATTTCAGTTTTTGAAAAATAGATACGTGTCTAAGTATTAAAAGAGGACAATATAGCAGTGAAAAATTAAAGAGCATCACTTTCAAAATTCAATTAATTTTTCCTCAATCAGGTGACACAAAATTTAAATAAATTGCTTCAAATTACACGGCAGCTCTTTTTGAATAAATTAAAACATACATCTCTTACTGTCACCTGGAAATCAAGTTTGACTTCATCTTCTTTAAAGATAGGTTGTAAAATCCAAAAGGTTCCGCCCTTCAGCCTGGAGCTTCTTAATATGTGAAAAATATCCCAGGTGAGCAGACACAACAGAGTTTCTTCAGAACCACCTACTTTTACACGAAGTGGTATGCGTAAGAAGTAGCAAGTAATCACCTTAACATCCTAAAATCTGTAATTATTGATTGTAAATGTCCTTATTACAGACACTACATTAATTATTACTAGTTAATAGATAAAACACTTTAAGGTGATTCGTTATGAATTTTGATGAGGCTAAAGGCTGTAGTGTATGTTTTGTGCAAATAGTAATGTGATGACCCCACCAATTTGTAGAAAACTCTGTATACAGACACTCTTCACTCTTCATATTATAGCTTTTATCACCTTCAATTAAAGAGATAGTTAATTACCGTATAATTTCAGGCAGTTAAAGGAATCGCTTTTATGTTCTTCATACATATAAACGACACAAAGTATAAATGTTATTATAGTAAAAGCAATAAAAGACACCAAACTTGCTACTTTATTCAAATCACTGCAATAAAAGATACATATTATGTTGAATAAATTAATAAAGAATAACTCGATAATGAAGTTGATGTAAAAAATCATATTATGCGTTTTTAATGACTTATACAGCACCCATCAAGTATATGGGCGCTGAAAGGGATTCAATACCTCGAACCCTGTCAGCCCTCCAGCCGCCCCAAACTTTCCATAGGATTCAATGGTAATAATGGGCGGATCAGGATTGGGAGGGTTAAGGTAGTTAAACATTGTAGGAAGTTATCAAGGACTTGTATCGAATAAAATTGGAAGTTGGGGCAAAAGTAGTAATGACGAACAACTGTCCAACAGCTTAACATTGAAGTCAGCTGCCTTTGCAAGCTCTTGAAGTGCAGTTTCATCATTAAAATCTCTTTTAAAGTGTTCATAATAAGGGACACAGTCCAGTGCCTATTTAAACGAATTCTGTTTTAAACGGCGGGATCTGGAAACCTTGATAAGAACAGTTTTTGTCCATCACTTATGCAAATAAGCTTTCAGAACCGCTCGATGCCAAAA
Organism: Tetragnatha versicolor; assembly: GCA_024610705.1. NCBI lineage: Eukaryota > Metazoa > Arthropoda > Arachnida > Araneae > Tetragnathidae > Tetragnatha > Tetragnatha versicolor. The sequence continues at coordinate 19,933,050 of JANDEH010000011.1, read as the reverse complement.
AAACAATTTCGTCAATCCTTGGGACCACAAAGAGAGAACAACGGAAAACATCACCTCGATTTTTGACAAGTGGGGCAGGGCGGGCGTTTCCAACACAACAAGAGGACCCTTGTTGCTTGATCCATCCGGACCACCCTAGTTTGCAACCAATCATTATCCCTTAAACGGCCTTCGCACAAATAACAGCCAACTTATCTTCGCAATAACCCTTTCCAAAAATAATCTCCCTCAACATCAAAGATCTTTAACAATCGGTCGTATTTTTTTAAAAACGGAACTGCTTATTGCTTTGTCTACTAGAACTACATATACGGAGACTCCCTTATTTCACCTTCTTCTGCGTTTCTCACTTTCATACATCCATCAATCGCCTGTCTTGTCTTGACGCTTCCGCCGAGGTTGTGCGGCTTCTCATCTGCATTTTAATTTTAAACTTTAGCTATTAAAATTGCTAGTTAGAGCTGTAATGTATGGTATCGAAATTACTCCTTTTCACTCAATTGGCGGGTTGAAGATGAATGAGGACTGATGAGTGGGTTGCAGGGGCGGTCAGTTATGTTTAAAATTCGCGAGAGGTGTAATAGGGAGGTTAAACACCTGTTGAGAAAATTACTTTTTCTGTTCTTTTTTTCACTGTGTGTCATAAAGTGTTACCACCTCGTAACCTTCAGACTCCTAAATAAAACCTAAGTTTAAAATTTTTTTTCTGGAAAATATTTAAATTTCTTTTGACTACATCTTTCTTTCACTGTCCCCTTCACCCTTATTCCCTTTAGCCTATATTTTCTTCTCTTTTTTATCTCCGTACTACTATCTAACTAAATCATTGATTCTCAAAGTGTGATCCGTGGGAGTTTCATTCATTCATGGAGTTCTTTGATTCGATAAACTTTCTTTCGGTCCATGGAAAGTTGGATAATCACTTGTCTATAGATATATGTGTGACTTCGACATGTGGTGTCTCGAAGGATTTCAGGTTTCAGTGATTCGGTTTAAGGCTCGTTTACACTTCTTCACTTTCAAAGTTCATTATGAGTGATATTCACCAAGGAATGACATATCAGCATAGGAAATTGGAGGAAGGAAAAGTGAAACGACAATTTACATATGCCATTTTAGATGATTCCTCCGAAATGAAGATCGAAATTGAAGGTTTGAAAAGATTGAGAATCCCTGACACCTCTTAGACATCTATCTTCTTCTTCTCTTACCTAATATTTTCTTTGCCCTCCTTCATTTTTTCTATAGATCTTTTCCTCCATAATTTATAAATCCCTTTTTTTCTTCTCTCTCCTATTCAATTTGTCTCAAACTTAATATTTTCTCCCAATTTCTCTCAGCCTCTTTCTTCTTCCTTATTTCCCTCTCATCCCTCATTTCTTTTTCCCTTTTTTCTATCTTTCTTTCTCACATCTCCACACTTACACACCCCCTCCATTCACTCTCTTTTATTTATTTTTTCTTTCCTTCCTTTGCCCTCTTTCTCACTCTCCCTGTGCAGTATCCTTTCCAGTATCAAAAACATTACCTGAAAAATTCGCTGATGAATTTGTTTACCAACTCACCAGTGAATTAAAAATTAAAAAAGGTGAAAGATTAAAAAAAAATTGCTTTATATCAGACTGTTTTGATGAAATCTTAATAGAGCTTCATTTTAGGAGTAATATGAAAATATGACAAACTTTATTTTCATAATGAAGAAATAACTTACAGATATGAAAAAGGACCTTTAAACTGACAAAAAATGTTCCTTGTATCGAGGAAAGACGCTCTCCCCGGGTAAAATAAAGGATTTATAAATAATGCATTTGATTCCTGTTCACATATCTCACAAATACCCAAATAACTTATCCAACTCTTATTTACAAAAAAAAATAATTAGCTGTTTTGCATCCATCTATTGGCATTCTATCTTAATAACAACGGCCGCCGTGAACAAACACAATAACAACTAAAGTAAACGGAACTCATTTTCTGAAAGGAAAATAAATCAAACTAATCCACAACTTCAACGCAAACAAAAGTAACGACCGACCCGTCAATAAATGAAATTGAATTGCATGTCAGAGATAGAGAAAGTACACCCAATGAATCGCTTATTAACCACTTTACCAGTTCTTTTATGTGAGATTCCCCCATACATGCGACCACTCCTTGTTATAAAATGACGTCTTTGTAGGAAGATTCGTTCTATAGAATGTTTCAATTATGGTAAGGTCATGGGTTATCTTTGCCCTTAGAAAGCTACAGATATGGGATTATTAAGTTCAGCTAATTGAATAAGTTTTTTATGTTCCATTAAGATCAAAAGAACATCCAAATATGTGATTTATACAAGGTCTCATTCAAAGTGAATTAACCTGTTAGACTGTTAACCCCATAGTTAACCCTCTCGGCACCAGAACATCAAAAAAGTGTAAAAAACGTTTCTTTCTTCTTCTCAATACATCCAAAATGCCCCTATAATTTGTTTGGAAAATTTTTTTTTCTTGTGTACACTCCTTCCTAGTTATTTTTATGAGACTCATATGAGGCCATATGGGCCATATTTTTTTCATTTTAACAGAAAATACTTGGTTTAGAACTTATTAAAAGACATGGTCATAATATTAGAAGATTACGAAATAAGAAAATATCTACCAACCTATAAAAAATGTTCTACAGAAGCTAGTATCTAGCTAGTATTTTCTCTTCACAAGCATCACAGCTTAAAATGTAAACATTGAGGTATAAATCATCTTGCTGCCATTTAGGAACGAATTCAGAAACCATGTAGAAGTGTCATATGTGATCTACATGAATCAGTGAAGTCACTTATGAAAAGAAAACATATTTGCGTGTTTACATCATACCAAAATTGAGCTCATAAGTAGGAGCCTCAGATGAGGCCCACAGGGTGGCGAGAGGGTTAAATAACTTGTGTTTTAAGCGTAATAACCTTTAGATAGTTTTAAAACAAATTTTACCGTCCTGTAATTTATTTCCATTCTTTAGATTTCCTAAGCGAATTGTTTGAGGATTTATCATACATTAAAAAAATATCAAATTTAATGACATTTGAAAGAATTTTATTACTAATTTGAAGTGAGATATTTCTTTCATTTCATTAGCGATAACTTTCAGTTTAATTTAAGAAGTAAGTAACAGTTCGTAAGTATTACCTCATGCAAAAAAATTCTAGTTCCTTTTAAAATTTTAGGGAAATATTCAATTAAGAATACTTTTTATTGAAAATCCTATTTTGTTTTCCTCTTATAGCTTTTAAAATTGCTTGCGATAATCCTCATCTTACATTATTTTCTTATTCGTGTTTACCATCGTACTATTTTTTGCAAGCCTAAAGAAATACAATTATAAACCAAAGTAATAGCAATAATCTTGTTTGTAATCAAAGTAAATTATTTCACTGAAAAAAAAAAGCTCTTCCATGAACTTCTTTTGTAAGAAACCGCTTCGAAACGCCATCCCATCTCCAGTCCGTTATTTTCCTATTTCTTTATGAATAATTTCTAAATGCATGTTAATTATTATGTAAGAACAAGCACTGGCACGCGTTCTGCGTCGCTGTAGGTATTTGACAGCAGTAAACCTTGGACCCACATCCTCGGGTGTGTCATCTCTGTTAGCTGCTAATTTGAAGGTTGCCATTTGGAAGACATAAGCGCCGTTAGCGGAAATTACAACGCATATGACGCCAAGCTCGCTTTGGATTGCAAACTTTTTAATACAAATAAAGCTTAGAAGTTTATACAAAAATGTTAATGGGATAAACATCTTTTTAAAGGTTGCGGGTTCTACGTTATTTATTTCTTAGAGTTCCCTCTCTACCTATTATTCTTCTAATTATTGCACATTTACATTTGAACATCTGAAAGTGGCAATCTAGTTTGTACATGCTGAGAATTGGTCTTTTAATTCTCTTTAATGCCAAATGCTATTGAATAAATATTGAACCAACGAATGATATAATAGGAATGGATGTAAGTTTTGAAATTAAGTTCTACATTGAATGTGAGAAAACTCCAGCTCTCAAGCGTCGCCTCCAACCGTGGACCGGTTTCGCCCTTGTTAGTGCTCATCAGCACGGTATAGGAAGGTAACGCAAGAGAGCGGAGGGAGAGCTTTTAGTCTAGCCGACTATATATAACGGAAAAGTGGTGACCATTGATTAGTCCTCCACTATCTGCCGGAATGAACTGCGCATTCCCTAGAACAGATTTAATTCTCGAAAGGACACAGACCGTGGACACAGACATATATCGTGCTGATGAGCCCTAACAAGGGCGAAACCGGTCCACGGTTGGAGGCGACGCTTGAGAGCTGGAGTTTCTCACATATTCCTCTAACCAGAGGTAGTGGTGGAGTACTCCCTTTTCTACATTGAATGTTTTTAAAGCAGGTACCATTTTGATTTACTCACCATAAGATTGGAAAGAATGAAAAAAAAACAATGGAATTTACTATTTTATATCAGAGAAACGTTCTAATAAATTTTTCGGCAGGAAGAGAGACTAATCGACTCTTCCCTAAACTTAAATGAATTTAAAGTCGTTACTTTTTCAAGTAAAAACTTAACAAAATCTTAATAACATTTTTTGAGGATTTCTCGGGCAAACCGACCAAAACTTCCCTGAGAGCGACTTTTGGCGAAACTTCTCAATTAGCCCCCCGCCAACCTTAATTGCGTCGCCAAGGCTTTATTTTAATGGGCATGGGGGCGCCCGTATCGAGAGCGTCCCGGAATGCCAAAGAGGGAACAAAGGTCAAGAGCGACTTCTTTTCACGATAAATAATAATAATAAAAAAGGCGAAAGATTTTTGTCGCATGGTGCGCCCATGGGGGAGTCGAGGATGAGCACAAAGCACGTGCGGGTGGAATAGAAGCTTTTTGTGCCCACAGAATGGGGTGGTTAAATTCGTCTTTTTGACCTGCGGCATTCAGGTATGGGGACTATAGAAGGTGCCTTTGATTCTGAAATGCCCTGGTTGAAAGGAGGGTCTAGCTTCATTGGATCGTTATCTGGTGTATGGTAGAAAGAGTGTAGTGTGATGTTAATGTGTTGCTGGAGCAATTTTACGAAGTGAATGCTGGTTTTGGTAATTCATCATTATTGCTTCTGAAAATTGATGGATGGTTGTTCCACAAGTTCAAAATTTCTGGAGTTCAAGGACGGATTAGAGGGGGGGAGTGGAGGGAGCGACTGCCCCCCAGAGGAAAAGGAGTTTAAATACTGTTTTACGGGTCAAATTTCCAAAAATATTATGTTCAATTTTAAATTGAGTTATTGCATGATGCACAGGCTCGTCGAAAATAAGGGATTCACTTATGGCGCATGTTTAAAAAGACTTTTTTGTCAAAGGATTAAAATGGATGGTATTTACCATTGGTCTTTCATAGATAGCAACAGACACCATGGGTGGATATTGTAACTTACCCACTCACTATTCAAATTTAAAACAATGACATGAAGTAATAAAATTAAACAATGAGGTCCAGTAATAAAGCACTCTTAATAAGAAATTCGAACTACAATCAATTTTTAAGTATTCCGTTTGTATCAAACTTATATTTTCTACCAGCTTTTTTAATACGGCTTTCTGCTAAAAAAAGTTTTCGTTAATTTTTCAAAATTTTACTCGGTTTATAACTATATCAATACATCTTTTCCATGTTTTGCCGAATAAATATTTTTGTGGGTAAGATTTTAATTGATTTAACGCAAATTTATAATTACTGATAAGAAAAAAATTTCTCCGAGCTTAAAGGAAAAGGTCTACGGCGGACTGGCGTTTAAATACTGAAGTCGTTAAACGGACTTTTGAAACACTTCACTCTTAAAACTAGTCTCAAAACTGAGTAAAAATTATTCAAACTGGCTTCATGAGCTTATTTTTGAGTTAGTGTATGGATGGGCATTCTCATGAATCAAGCTCAAGATGTTTCATTTTTGAGTATGCACATTTTCAGAAATGAGTATATTCATGTTTTCAAATTTGAGTAAATTTGATCGGAGCCAGTTTGAGTAACTTTTACTCAGTTTTGAGACTGTCATTTTAAGAGGGTTGCATAATACATGCTTATACTCTTATACAGATTGCAATCTGTATAAGAGTATAAGCATTGCAAATCATGATTTGCAGCAATTTGATAAAATCGTAATCAAATGTGCGTGATGAATTAATTGACTTCTTTTTTAATGTCCCTTGACGAGTACAAGAGAATACGACTGTGTTAACAGTCAAGAGATAGTATCAAGAGTTAAAAAATATTTGCAGAGACTCTATTGATAAAAAATACGAAAAATATTTTTGCGATTCAACTATAGTTTTTCATAAAATAAATAAACATAGTTTTAAGGTTATCAGTTTTATGATCATGGGCGTAGCCAGGGGGGGCAGGGAGGGGCAGCTGCCCCCCCCCCTAATTCCTGAGGAATTCACTTTTACTTTACTATAAGTTAAGTTAAAAACCAGTTTTTTAGGGTCAAATTTTCTAAATTTTTCTGGGGGAGGGCCCCCAGGCCCCCCCTTTAGTACTTAAACCTTTATTATTCACACAATTTTGTTGTAAGTTCATTAAAATCAAAATTCTACCGAAAATGTATGTCCAAATTGGGGTTGACGTGTACCAAAAAACAGTTTGAAACCCTGTTCTTAAGGTCAAATTTTCAAACATTTTCTGGGGGAGGGAAGCCAGGCCCCCTTTTAGTATATAAACCTTTCATACTTTTTTGTAATAAGTTCATTAAAACAAAATTCTACCTAAAAATGTATGTCCAAATTAGGGTTTACGTGTACCAATAAGCAGTTTAAAACCCTGTTCTTAGGGTCAAATTTCCAAAAAATTTCTGGGGGGGGACCCCCAGACCCCCCCTTTGAACCTTTATTACTAAAAATTTCTATAATTTAAATTTTTCTTAGACGAAAATTCTACCTAAAAATGTGTTCAAAAGCTACATTAAACCTATTTGGATAAAAGGAGCTGAAAAATAATTTTAGGTCCTACCCGAAATAAATTTCTATACAGGGTGTTTCAAAATTGCGTTGCACGGCTTTTATTCGGAACCAACGCCTCCTAGGGTCATGGAAGTAAGGTCTATCCATAGGTGAGTGAGCCTGGAGAACCCATAGAGATGACTTACAGCGCCCCTAGCGGCGAAATTAAAAAGTTAAAAAAATTAATTTAAAAACTAAAGGAGATAGAGCAAAAACCTCAATGAGAGTATTGTTGCCAACGTCATGAAGAACTCACTGAAAAAAGTTTGATCAAAATATCTTCAATATTCACGGAGATATTAGCATGTGAAAATAGCACTTTTTCAGGGGTCAAAAAATAAAAAGTTCACATATTTCCAAATTTTTCAGTGTTATTGTGTAGTTTTATGTTTTTTTAGTTGAAAGAAACCAAAATTAAATCAAAAAATCAAAAAAATTTGCAAATATGTTAACTTTTTACTTTTTGACCCTTGAAAAAGTGCTATTTTCACATGCTAATATCTCCGCGAATATTCAAGATATTTTGATCAAATTTTTTTCAGTGAGTTTTTCTTGACGTTGGCAACAATACTCTCATTGAGGATTTTGCTCTATCTCCTTTAGTTTTTAAATTAATTTTTTAACTTATTAATTTCGCCGCTAGGGGCGCTGTCAGTCATCTCAATGGATTCTCCAGGCTCACTTACCTAGGGGTAGACCTTACTTCCATGACCCTAGGAGGCGTTGGTTCCGAATAAAAGCCGTGCAACGCAATTTTGAAACACCCTGTATACACCAGCACTGATTCAAAATTAAAAATAAGAGCTAAGAACAAAAAACTACTTTTTAGTGTCAGATTACAAAAACTTTTACCTGAAAAACAAAACCCTCATTGTTTCCACGCTACCCACAAAACTTTTACATTAATTGCACTTAAGGTCAAAAAACCCCTCTCGAAACAATACTGTGGCTACGGTCCTCTCTCAGAGGGTTTTAAAATTGTTTTCCACAAACATAAAAAAAGTCGACCCTGCTTGCCCCCCCCGAGCTGAACCCTGGCTACGCCCATGTTTATGATGTTAAATTAATTTGTTTAAACAAAAGTATAAGTGTAACTAAGTATAGAAAAGTAAAAAAATTGAGAAATATTCATAACAAGTATTAAACTTGGTTAATATTATTGGAAAACTAGACATCAAGTCTCAAGTCAGAAACCATAAAAAGTTTGTCGGATTCTTCAAGAAGAATAGCAAATTTTATTTAAACGTGCTGCCATCTTATATTTCTTGAATGAAACCAAAACCAGATTATCGGGTGAAATGAAATAAAAATTCATAAAAACTAATTCAGAACTCAAAAAAAATTTACTTGAAAAGATTTTGAAAATTAAAAATATTCAATTAAAAACAAGCTTGTTATGTTCTATAATTTGTTCAAACCTAAAAATTTGTAATGCTACTTGTACTTATGTTTTTGTTCCTTTATTAAGGGTGTATGACACAGATACAGCCGAATTTATTAAAAATATTTAATTACTAAATTTTGCCTCTAGGGTAGTAATTAAAAAACCTGTTTGATTGTTTAACATTTCTTAATGAAATGCGTTACATTCGAACGAGGAAAGTAATTAAAATATGAAAAGTATTTGAGGACTAATAATTTTAAACTTTATAATGTCAACTTCAATTGTATAAATTTTAACAAAAAACCACTTATAATTGGAAATTATTCTAATTTACTTTTTTATAACACTTATATTTATTATTTTAGTAAAGATAACCAAAAACAAAAAATATTTCATCATTCAAAAGCTTTGTACAATTCTTGATTAATAATTTTAATTATTAAAACTATTTAATTATGCATTTTTAAGACATTTCCTTCATGAAACGCGTAACGACTCAACTAGGTCTAGTTTTGACTTCCACTGCCATCTAGTACTCTTGCAAGGAACTACATATCAAAAATTGAGGGAAGTATATTTTGGATTTTAACAAAACCTTAAACAAATATAAAAATATTTCTTGTATGAAGAACCTTTTATTCTTGTTGGTTTTTAAATATCACTTTGATGAAAATCCTAAACTTTAAATTTATGAAAGTTTTAAAGCGATTGCTTTTTGGAAATGGATTAAAAAAAGGATAAAGAATTTCAATAAAATTTCAATTTTTGAAATGAGTCAATTTTATTTTTATGTGGCAAGAGTTACTTAGTGAGGTCTGTTTTTTTTACAATTAACTCATTTAAGTAAGTTAGAAGATCTTATACATCTCATAAAATTTATGAAGCGTCTAATATCCGTCCTTATTTAAACAATAACTTTAAGAGGCTTTATCGTGCACTGAAAGAGAGGATGCAGGAGTGAAAAAATTAAGCTTCTGAAACATATGATACTAACGGATAGAGAGGATTAACAAAAGCTAACTTGGAAAAATCTTCCAACGGTCTAAAAAAAAATGCCAAAGAGCAAGAATTGTCTAGTGATGAAAATTTTCTTATACGGTTAAAAGGAAGAGAAGCCCAATGGTGAAGCAGTTCTTACGGTCTTTTATTAGAGATGGTGCAAAAGAAAAAGAGTAAAACCATTCTCACGATAAAGCGCCCTCTAATATCTTTAAAAATACATAAGAGAAGAGCAAGAAAAGGACATGACACCAATGTAGAGTTCCATGTATGCCTTAGAGATGATGTAAGAAGCACTAGGATAGAAATATCTCTACTGCATTAAAAAAAGATGAAGAGAAAACACACAAATCCCACAGATGAAGCTCTTCTTATTTTTCACAGAGATAATGCAGAAGAGCAAGAGAAGCTCCTGAAGCGCTTCATATGCTCTTTAAGAGATAACATATAGTAGATATGCAAACGCCTTATGATAGAGGAACCCCTACTATCCTGTTGTTCCTTCGAATGACGACTTTAAAAATAGGCAGTTAAATAAAAAAAACTTAGATGGAGCGCTTTTCCTATGGTTCTTCTAATAAGAAGAGAGAATGAATATGATCAAGAGAAGCCTTTCTTCGGATGAAACTTTCATACCAGCGGCTTTGCTAAAGAAAATAAATTGTAGCGTTGGCAAGGTTACTTTGGGAAGCTTCTTATTTATATTATTTATTATATGAACTAATTAATTACTTTTAAAAGGCCTCTGCACACTTGAATACTATGTTTGGTCTATCTATTTAAACACAAATATAACTATTTTAAGGAGGTTTCGTGTATCAAAACCTCGTAAAAGTTGTAAAATTCATTGTAAAAAAGTTGCACGCTTTATATAACTTAAGTTTTTAAATGCATTTTTTACTATTTCAAAGGTTTTGCGAGACCGCTGAAGTTGACCGACACTGCCTTTTGAAACGCCTATTCATAAACTCGATAGATGGCAGCAAAAGCACGGAAGCAAAGAATACTCTAACAACATTACAACGGTCCTAGTAAACAGTTATTTGTTTCTCCCAATTGTTTTAGTGTGCAGGGGTTCTCAAACTTTATATGTCGCGGAGCCCTTTTCAAGAGACAAATTCTTCGCGGAACCCTTTTCCAAAATAAATTTTTCAAGGTATAAAAAGCAAATTACATAAAACCCATTGCTTCCAGAAATAAAAGCATAAATGCAGCAGTGTATATAGAAATTTATTTCGGGAGGGGTCCAAAATTATTCATCAGCCCTTCCCATGCATATTTAAAAGTTTAACGTAGCTTTTAAAAACATTTTTAGGTATAATTTGAATCTAAGATAATTATTTATTTGTAAGAAACATTTTGATGAATTAAGATCCAAGTACAATAGAAGGGTCTGGGATCCTTCCTCTCCAGAATATTTTGTGAAATGTGATCCTTAAAAACAGTTTTTTTAAACTCGTTTTAGGTACATCATTGTACAATGTACATATTTTGGACATTCATTTTTAGGTAGGATTTTAATTTTAACGAACTTATTATAAAAATTGACAATAATAAAGTTTCAAGTACAATAGGGGGGTTTTGGGGGTCCTCCCCCAGAAGAAATTCGGAAATTTCACCCTAAATAACATGGTTTTAACTTGTTTTGTTATACGTAGTCTGAATTTCCAAGGGGGAGGCAGGGCCCCCTCACCCCTCCTATATACACCTCGGGATATATGGAATATTTTTCAACCAATTATATATTTTAGTTACCATTGGATACAATGTAAATCTTTGTTTTAAATTTCTGAATATTAAAGTTATCACTTTTTAATCATTATGCCTGCCATAGGATCAATGTAGATTTTAATACATTTTTTGGCTGAATTTGCATCTTAAAGAACTTAATATAAGAAACGTTTTGAGTAATTAAATTCCAAATGCTATAGGGGGGGGGGTGGAAGTTGGACTCTACTAAAAACAGGTTTTCACTTGGTTTCGGTACATCTACTCCGAATTTTGGACATGCATTTTTAAGTAGGATTATGATTTTGCTGAACTTAATATAAAAAAGGTGCTGAGTAATAAATTTGCGAGGAGGGGGAGTGGGGTTTCTTGGTGTGCTACTCTTAGGCGCGGCCGTTTCAGTGGCAGCAATAAAATGAAAGTAAATAGAACTTCAATAATTCTTTTAAAAATTAGAAAAAGAAAAATTTGGTGCCGAAAAAAGCCGGCGTCCAAACGACCAGTGCCGAATCGTCCCATCCAGGGGGTTCCTCCCTGACAAGTTTTGAAAATTTGACCCTAAAAACAGGGTTTTAACTTGTTTTGGTAAACCAAAAAAGACCTGAAAAAGACAAAAACTAGAAAAAAACTATAATCAACAGAGCTCACTTCATTGGAGGCTCCACACCAAATCTATTTAAATTTAAGGGTGATTTTAGAGCTCTAAAAACTTGGGTAGGAAGGAGCAAAAGTAAGTTCTTAACAAGAAACACCTAGCAGAAAGTTATTTATATAACATTTCAGATCAACGCAAATTAGAAATCATCAACGTATTTATTTAAAATTTCTTCGCGGAGCCCCTGGAAATGCTTGGCGGAGCCCTAAGGGCTCCGCGGAGCACAGTTTGAGAACCGCTGTTTTAGTGTATGTTCAAAATTTCAAAAAGAATAATCATCAAAGAATTATGAATAATAATCAAATTATTGGGAATACATTATTAATTTTCACCATCAAAAAACTATAAATTAGTTAATTTAAAATTATATTTAATTGAGATTAAAGTTTTCAATTAAATTTATCTTATTTTTTTATAAATTCAATTTAAAAACATTAAAACTCAAAAATTTATGGCAGTTTAAATTTTAAGTAATTCATTGCTTTCAGTTAGGTTTAAGAACTCATAGATGGATTTAAATGTTGGTAAAAACCCAATTCTTTCAGAAATATCAATCAAACTTTTAATAGTAATTTGAATTAAAAACGCTGAAAAAAGACAAAATAGTTTACTTACATCATTTTCTTTCCATTAAATTGGAAGAAGCAGTGAATCTTTTACCTCGCAAGAAAGGCATTCCAGTATCCCTGAGTAAGAAAAAACATAATCCTCCCTTTGTTAAATGTAATGATCCATACTTAATTAACGCACATATAATAGTGTATTCAAAATTTATTTTTACTTTATAAGAACTCAATATGAAGTGTTCAACGTTAAACTTTGAATTGTAAGAAACATTTAGATTTCTTCTCTCAAGATCCTTTACCTAATGTGGAAGCCGCCTAAAGTCAAAAGGTCAATACGGGGTCTGTTAAAAGAATACCTTTTCCAGGAACAACATTAGGAGCCGTTAGAGAAAACCTTCAATTACTCAAAAACTACACTTATGCCACTTCCATTTAACCAGCTCATCTGTGTCAAACTGTTTTAAAAAGTCAATTGTTAAAAATTTTATCATCTTTTTTTTTTTAAATTACAAGTATCTTCCTGTAATTAAGTATTTTTCTAATTTTGTATCTTGCCTTTTTATTTATATTATTTTTAGTTACGTAGGCTGCTGCATTTTTAAACGCTGTCTAATAAAATAAATATATTTGTACGAATTGAGTTGGTGTCGTGACTTGTTGTGATATTATTTCCAGACACTGAAGGTATATCTTACTTTATTTCATACTTTACATTTCGAATGGGTTTAAATTTTGGCTAACAAGGATGTCAAAATTCTATCAATAACTTAATAAATAACTTTTTAAAGATTACAAGATATAGCTTATTAATCTGCTAAAATTTAAAAAAATTCTATTTAGAATGTTGTAAAAATTTAATGTGATTATGAGGGATTAATTAATTTCTAAATTATTGTTATATATTATCACGCTTTTTCATAATTCAGCTGTTTAAGAACTTAGATTTAGGCACTTATTTAAAAAATCAAAATAAAAAGATGTCAAAAACAAGTTTTTCTTATAGAACAGTTAGTTTATAACACAGTAGTTTTAATTATACGATGTGTGTGTGTGTGTGATTATTGCAAAAAATTTAATTTTTTACATGATTTCTTATAGTAGCTTGGTTAAAATTAAAATAGCACATGAATATTAATTAATAAACATAACAAAATCTATTGTTTACAAGTCCTGTTAGTATCTACTGACAAACTTATAAGTTCATTTATTATTCAAATGATATAGTTCTTATATCGAGTTAAGATTTATAAAATATTTAGTTTCATGTAAAATTTTTCTTATTCCTTAAGTGCATCGTTTTTTAAAGCTCCTCTTTTCAACCTACTATTTAAAAATTTAGATGTTTTTATGGAATACATTCAAAACTTACCTTTCTCTAGGTGGTCATTTTGTATAGTTTTTCGAAACATAAAACAATACAAGTACAAGAAATAGCAATCTGGAAGTTGATAATTAAAGTCTTAAAATTCAATAAAAAGCTGTGGGAAGATTTCTTTTCAATTATTTTAAGCTTATCTTCTTTAAGTTATTCTAAATGAAATAAAATTTGTTTAGTAAATGGAAAGTAAAATAAAGCAACTTATACAAAATTGCAGTCTGCTATATTTTATAAAAGTAAGTAAATTAAGAATTTTTCATGGAAAGGCTAGAAAACTATTTAAAAGAATATCCTAAACAATAAAAAAATCATGAGTTTATACACTTTCTATATAACTAACTCCCCCCTAAAATTTGTTAGTTTTTAAAATTATTTTTCAAAGAGAAATCTTCTGCGATACACATACTGAAAAAAACTTTAAAAGCTATATTTTTTATTAGTAGTTATAATAATGTTAGTGGGTAGGTTATAAGTATTTTAATAGATGGTTAGTTTAAAAATACTTTATTTGTAAAAATATACAATAAAATAAATTGTAGATTGTACATTATAATTCACACATTTTTATAACATAAAAACTCCAAAAACTGTGTACTTGTACATAATGTAAACGTCTGAATATTTTTAAATTTTAATACTTTTCTTATCCCGGAAAAAATATATAACTTCACACATCAGATATAAAACTCTCAAGTTTTAAGGTTTTTAATAATTTTATGTACAGAAATAGACACTTTTGATACAAGTCTTTTCACAAAAGTTTCATTCATACAACATATATTAGAATTACAATCTAATTATTATTAGATTGTAAGATAGATGTAGTTTAAAAAGTACTCGGATCAAAAGGAATGTAATTAAAGTATGTTTACATAATATACAAGTACAGATATTTCCTTAATTTTAACTTTTTTAATAGAACGACTATCCTATATAATCACAATTATAATGTTGTAAATGAGAACACACAATAAATAATAAATTAAACATAAAAATCTCTCAAGTAAATGCAATAGCATCATGAAATCCAAATCTTAACAAATACGAAATAAATAGCTTGGAATGTGGACAGTTAAAAACAATTTGTAATATCGTCAAGATTTATAAAACAAATTAAGTGTAGGAAAATATTTTTAAACACAAATTCAAGGTAGAAAAGATGTAATTTTTAATTAATTAATTTGTAAATTTTTAAATTGATAAGTTAATTAGTTACTTTATTAGTTAACTGATTTTTTTAATCATACAACCTAAAAAGAAAGATTATCTTATAACCTAAAGAGTAATTAAACACATACATTAAAAATTAATACCTATATTAATATAAATGATATTACTTATGGCAAGAGGATGGCTTTAAATAAATAATTGATATATTTTTCTGTATATATAACAATAATTCTCATAAAAATGGGCAATTATTAATATGAAAATTATAAGTTAAATATTTAAAGGATTGTATAAACTTCCTTACAATGCAATTGAAGTTAAATTTTTCAGATATCTTTTTGACATACATTAATTAAAATTGGCAATACATATTTTTAAGTACTGCATCAAAATGTTTTATACACAAACGCGTTAAAGGTAGATAATATGAAATGATATTAATTCACTTTTGATTAACAGAAAATATAAAATTGTGATACTCTTACAATATTTAATCAGTAGAAAATTCGAAAATGTTTGATTTATGCAATTTCTACGAAGTAATTTTGATATACATTTTGGAGAATATTTAAATAGATTCATCTTTTAAAATAATTCGGAGCATCCAACTATAGGAATGTTTCCATTTTACGCTAGGACTAGCATTTACTAAGGAAAAATCAAGATCGACACGCTTGTAGTAAAGATGTTTACATGTAACATAAACAAAGTAAAAAAATTCACACTTATTTACATTTACACTAAATTACATATATAAAAGACAGAATGTATTAACACAAAAATGAAATTCAATGAGATAGAAACTAACAAGAGTGTAATAAAGTAGTAGAAAAATTTAAATATTATTTATGATAATAAAAAACTTGTTATATCGTCTGATGTATTCAAAAGTTTCCAGAACAGTTCCTATCACATTAAAAGTACTCAGATTCAACACGCAGGAGAATTTTATCCATTAGTTGAAGGTTTCAGATTGTTTAGATAAAAAAATAACTAAAAAGGTGTGTTTAAAATATAACAGAAATAATATCCTATACATTTAAGCATTTTTCATAACTTAAGTGTAAAAGAAGTTCACATGATTTTGATAAATTACTATTAAAATAGCTGTTTTTGAAATTTTTAAATATTTTAAGTAGTATAAATAAAGTCAACACGCATTGTAGGTATTTTTGTTCTATATATCAAACTCTCCTTTCTTTGATAGCGTGCAGATGGAATTATCTTTACATGTAGAGGTAGAAAAGTAATAGAGGTAAGAGTAGTATGACAACGAGAAAAACGCATCGCGTTTTAATATTCATTTCTAGTGCACAAAAGTATCTTGAACATTTACTACAATAAACTCCTAAAATCTGTAAATAGAAAAGGAAAACACTCCTTAACTTTAAAAAGGCACTTGAATCAGTTTTACTGATAGTTAACAAATCACAAAGAAAAAGGTTCTCACACATTTCCAATTACTTACATATTTAAAAATATTAAGGCTACATTTGTAAATTGAATTCAGGCACGATTGTGATTTAAGGCATATTTTTAAAGATTTTTGTGCGGATGCAGGAACGCGTTTTATTTATAAGGCAATTGTTCTGTACCCTTACTTCTTTTTAATTCTTAGTAAGATAAAATCATTAAGATTTAGGAGCCTTTTTAATGTATTACTATATGACCATAAGAAAAGTTCCAAAAATCACATTCCATTTACACACAAATTTTATCCAAATTTCCATTCATTAAAAATGAATTCACAATTTTTAAAAATTTGATAGCAGTGATTACCATTATGTGGTTAGTAAAATAAAAGGCAATGTATAAAGTTATGTAAGGGTACGGATATTTGTTTATATTTTTCAAATATATTAATCAAAAAGACCAAAATTGTATTCACAAAAGGTGTCAAATTAGTTTATATCAGTTATTTAGTGTTTTATACTTTGATCAGATTTCACTTTTAAGAAAGGTAGTGTACCACTGCTTTACAACATAAATATCTTATTTTATACAATTATTGAGCAATTAAAGCTTATTAAAGCATCACTCTCTCTAGTTTTATCTAAACATAATAAATCCTACATATCACTGGAAAGTATTCCAAACATTCTTCCTGCATAAAATAAATCTATAAAATATTTTCAAGCTTTGAGACAGTTGGGAAATTCTGTTTGACATTATGATTTCCCAATTCCTTCAAAGCAAGGTAAGGAAAATTACTTAACTCTCCACTTAACCCTTTATTTACCGACGGTACTTGTGAGTACCACTTCCCAATGTTCCAAATTCTTCCAATTTTCGTCATGTAAGGCCAAATTTAGTTTACTTACAGTTGCAGTTACATAAATTTGACATATTTTGGATGAGGATGAGGAAAAAATTTGGTAAATAAAGGGTTAAGTTATTCTAAAATTGTCCTGTCCCTAACTATAACCATAATAGTTCTAATCACTTTACTTATTGTATAATATGTCAATTAAAGGGTTTAGTGGATCTTAACAACTTGTAGTCCCTAAGCATAATGTTCAAAATGCAATCCTGTAAGGAATTTTAAATGAATCTATGAGGAATTTTTTGTAGCTAAAGGAGGTATATTAGTTGCACTAATTAGAAACATACAACAGAACTTTGATAACTCAAACGATTTCAGCTCAAAGTAGAGAATATTCCGAAAAAAATTTTTGGTCCCTTGAACTTCTAATTAAATTTTATTAATTTAAAATTCTAAGTTTTTTTTGGAAACAGAACTTTTTGCAGTCCTTTCAGATTTAAATTATCCAAGTTGCACAAATTGAGCACTAAAAAAATGTTTGGAGCATTTACACACATTTTCTATGCCATCAGCACTTTCAGTACGACTGGAATAGCTTCTGAAGAGTGCGTAGCCATTCTCCCTTTTCAACTTTCACTTTGCCTCAGTCCCGGCGGCAATGGTAGCAAACTGCTCTCAGAAGAGGTGTGTGCTTGACTCTATCTTGTGCATAGGGTGGGTGCTTTTTGCAGTCTACTCATGCGCTGTGAGAGTGGTTCTTTTCGTCCCGGCGCAGAGTTTGAGAGATTGAGCATGTCGTGGAACACACCGGGTATCTGTCAAAAACAAAAACAATAAGAGACTTTATTTTACTAAAGATATCTTAAGAAACAGTGATTTTTCATTTCTACGAGGATCTCAATAGTTAAGATATTTTAGTGTCATACTGCACCGATGGAAGATAGTTGCTTAAGGTTTCATGACCCTAGACAAAATTTGGTCACATTGAGAATGCAACAAAAGGACAGAAAAAGAAGACGCTAGCCTTAAAGCCATTGGGAACATACTCTACGGATAATTAAAAAAATATTGCATACATGAAGGATATCTAGACAAGTATAAGGCACGTAACCAATACCATGAATGAATTTTATAATAGTTGATTGGGATATGATAGACAGTTTTAAGTATCTGAAATTTACCTTTTTTGATATTTTTCTTGATTAGTAAAAATCACATTTTTAAAACGGACTAGTAAGTACTGATAAATATTTTTCCGAACTCCTTGTCAAACGTTAAGTGTGGGATGAATAAAATAAGTCGATAATAGTAAATTAAAAGTCAGGGAGTAGCTATCAAGAAAATGTTCATATAATTTGCAATTATAAAATTTAAAGAAACTTAGGTTTTTTTTGTGCATAATCGACAGGCTTAGATTCTTGGGGGTACGTTGAGTTCTTTACATTTTACAGCATAAAATTAATATAAATACAGATCCAATAGAGCCAGTCAGGAAAACAGGTAGCCTAGATGAAGTTTGACTCTGAAGTTGACTTTTTTATATAAAACTATCAAACTTTTAAAAAGTTTAAGCTCTTCATTCACTCCCCCAAAACACAAAAACTATCTAAACTACTTCTTGTGCTAGTACAGAGGCCAATATTCAAGGTTTTGGGGGTCCGTTCTTTGCCATGAACCTACTGAAACGGTGTCTGCGAGATTAAACTACTTAAGATAAACTGCTCCATTCTTCCCCCCACTATGGCATTCTCTCCACATTTACCATTTTACAGGGAGCCAGAAAAATTATTTCACATTTTTAAGTCAGTGGTTCTATAACCTTTTTTTCATTCTTACCTGTCTAAGGGTAGCCAGAGAAGTCGAGCGAAATGTTGTCTGGACTGAGGCAGGTTTGTGGGGAAGATCCGGCCGATGCCGGGGAGGTCCTGGTGTCCCAGCCCATGGCCTCCTCCCACCCCTGAGGGGGCCAGGGGGCGCCCTCGTCGCCAAAGGAGGACCCACCGCAGGGCTGAGAGTGTTGTGAGTGCAGAAGGTGCTGGAGCTCGTTGATGTACTCGATTGCAGAGCGGAGTGTTTCCATTTTGCTCAGCTAAAGAATGATAAAAACTGTGTTAAAAATGTATACTAAAAATAAAATATTACCATTTTTAGTACTTTATAGTGTTATTTTTTTCTGTTAAGTAGTGGTAATTATTCTATTCTGCTTAAATGTTTTGGATGTCATATACAGTTGGGAGGGAAAAGTGATTAGTTTGGAACAGGGGCGTAGCCAGAGGGGGAATTCGGTGATATATCCCCCCGAAACTCAGAAAATTTCCTTTTTAACCATAGAAAACCACTAAAAATCCCCATATCCCCTCCCGAAATATCAACATCCCCCTCCGAAATTTTTTTCTGGCAACACCACTGGTTTGGAAAAAAGTTCTTCGAAAAGATTTTCTGATTGTGGTGTAAAATATACCAAAATAGTTAATTTCAGTAAATGTTAAATGTTATGAAAAGTAACAATCTTAGTGCCTAAAATATAACACAACCCAGTTTCCAAAATTGATCCGTTTTATACCTCACGTGTTATACACCTCTAACGTGTTTTTACGTCTGCACTTTAAAAAGCTTCGCAAATTCAGATGTGTAATGGATAAAAAAAGTAATGAGTGTTTTGTTTAGCAACATTTTTTACACCTCACTTTAAAACTTTCACGTATGAGTCTAAAACTTAAGATGTCACAAATCATATAATGCAAATTTTTTTTAAGATTTAATTTGGGTAGCGTTTAAGTACTGTTATATTTATTAAGCTTCTTATTTTGTCAAATTTTAAAAAGGAACATAAGAAAGGTTTTGCCTCAAATAAATTCACAGTTAAACCAATATATTAATAATAATATGGATACTGAGCAGTTTTGTCCAAAAATTAAGTAACCGCATTAAGGCAAAAGAATAAAAAATATATATTTATATATTACACTAAGGTGTTATTTCAAGAATTACAGTTTTGAAGGATAAGTTTTTAGCAAAAGATTAAATATCCATGGTATTTTGTTTCTTATTTTCTATTTATTCCTATTTTTCTCTAATAAAAAATAACTTATAATATGCTTTATTTTCCACTGGACAGAACGACTAAGTAAGAATAAAAAAATTTTAAAGAAAATGAACACATAGCAAACTTTTTAAAAAAATGGAAAGGAGTCAAGGAGCGCTTTTCTGCTACAAAGGTACTATTGCAGCAAAACAGATTTACAGGAATATTTTTTGTATATCTAGGAAGAGAACTACCGGAATAGTGAAGGGATAGAAGAGTTTATTTCGAATAACTTTGTGGGAATTAAGAAATAAAATTTTTTATAAACATTTCTAAATAATAAACTCATATTTTAGTCTTTTAATGCAATTTTCACTTTGTGGTTTGTGTGTGATAAGCTGTTATAAATTTTATTACGGGCGTAATTAAATTTTAAATTTTCTGTTTTGTTTAACATATGCATAATGTTGATTGACATATGTTGATCTTTATGATTACTTCATATGTGATACTTTCAGATACTTTAGATACTTGGTTATTATAAAAAAATAGGGGTGAATATATATTTTTAAAACCTCTTAATATTTGAATACATATTAAAAGTAGCACCAAATATTAAAGGGACGATTTTCAATAGTCTTCAAAATTTTAAAGTAGAAGCAAGTTTACTGTTCTTTTGTAATTTTTTTTAACGTCAAAACTATTTTTCTACTAATTTTAAAATCTAAATTCTTCATAGATAGGATATGTATTAAAACACCTTTAAATAATTGCAAGTACTTTTAAATCTTAATTAAAACTAATAAACATTTTATTTAATTTTAATCATTTTCTTCAAAGAATGTTTGTTCATGTTCGAAAGGACTCGTTAAACATAAGGGAATTCACGCGCGCACACTTTTAAAAGTTAAAAAACAACCTTTGGTGGAGTTTCGTTTTCATGATCAAGGAAACAAGACCAGTTTGTTATGAATGTGTGTGTAAATTTACGGTTCATCATAGCAAAGAAAAACAGATTTAAGGGATTTATAACAACTTTAAAAATATAAAGCATATTACTTTTTAAATTAGTCCAAAAATTAACCTTTTAAACGCCGCAATTCAAATTTCGAATTAAAGGTTCTGATTTTTGGCTGAAATGGCTTGTTTCATCATTACTAAAACCATTCTAGTCATTTTTTGGCGGAAAAAAATCCTAAGTAGGATTTTGAGGATGTTCCCATTTGGGAACATCGGCGTTTGGGGTGAAGTTTTTAGGGGGATTTCCAAAAGGCACATATTTTACAATTGATTCAAAAATCGGTTTCTACTCAATAATTATGAACATTTTTATGATTGTGAACGTTTTTTCATTTGTATTATCCATACTTGGACGATTGAGTAACATTTTATAGATTTTCATAAGAAAAAATTGACATGTTTATTACGTACGCGAAGCTTTTCCATAAGTTTTTCTTGCACTATGGGTAATATTTTGGTGTAAAAAATACATTAGAGTGTTCCTATGATCTTCAAAGCTAAACAGTTACGTTTCTGTGAGAAAAATTAGTTTTAATTACGGTACTATATACTGTTATCTAGCATAAAATCCACTAATTGCATTCAAATCTAATTAGCTTTCAAAATTAATAATCATAATTATCTCCATTGATTCATTAAAGCTGTGTTTCTCATGGAAGATTCCGAACTGAACCACGTATATCTTACATCCAACTTACTTTAGAAGAGTGTTTTTAGATGTACGCACTTATCCTTATTTTCAAAATTTTTCAATTTTATTCCTAAAATTTTTATGTAAAAAAAGTACTTGAACAAAAATATGTGCGCAAATCCTCAGAAGCACTCCAAATATGCTTTTTGCATAACCTCTATTGATAATTACTGAGAATTAATCGATCAGGGAGTTAGAAAAATATACAAGTGTAAGAATCTGCTATAATGATTTGGAATTTATTTCTCCATAAATGAAGTGAAAAAATAAAAATTACATATTTTTGAATTTAAAACATCATTCTTAACCTGTTTAGCTCCTTTGAGACATAAAAGGTAAAAAAAATAAAATAGGAAATAACTTAAATTTTTGCATGTTATAAAAATCCCCTCAAATACTATACCCCAGACGCCGATGTTCCCATTTGGGAACATATACGTTTATTGGTAATTACTCTCCAAAATTAGAATATGAAGCTATTCCGCTGAGCCAAATGGGAAGATGTGTACTTAAGCTACCTAAACACAGCAAAATTATTTAAACTCAATTTATTTAAAATTTTCACAAGTTGAAACTTGTGCAACTTTTGGAAGAGCCAAAAATATCTAATTTTGATGTAAATTATACAAAAAGAATTAAATTTCATTTAAAAAACTTTTGCATGTAAAATAACTTCATATCTGAGTTGCTTTCTACCAAGTATCAAATTCCTTCCTGAAAAATTAAGTGGTGAAAAAATTCCTTAAAATGATGTTCCCATTTGGGAACATCGGCAGGTAAAAGGATACATTTCATTCCTAAACGATTTTTTTGTGCGATAACGTTCCTATCCAAACATAATTCATTTTCAGAGTAAGAATATATCAAGTAATTCAGAGCTATAGTTTTAATCTAGTTATTGAGGTAACATGATTTGTTGAGTTTAGAGCTCCCCTAAGAAAAAAAGGAAAGAAAAAATAGACAAAGTACGGGAAACACAGGGAAATGAGAACTGGAAGAGTGGAAGAAAGAGTAATTAAAGGAAAAAGAATTGAGAAAAAGAAAAGTTCTATGAAAAAGAAAGAAAGATAATCAGGCATCTCTTTTTGTCTTCTTGAATGATTTCTCTTTTCTTGTGTTTCCCATAGCTTTTTTTATCTTCATTTTCTTTTTCTCTTATTCTCTCCTTGAGAAACACTAAACTCAATAAAGTCATACCAATAATTCAATTAAATACATAGCTCTAAATTACTTGATGTACCCCGATACTGAAGTTGAAGGATTTTCGAATAGTGACGTTATCGCACCGAAACCAGTGATTTCAAAAACTTAGATAATTAACAGAGATAAAAGATGTCCAAACTTAACAAAACTTAAGAAAACAAACATGAAATCCACTCACTTTCTTCTTCGTGTTCCTATTCTGCGGCAGCACCGCCCTGAGCGTGTTGAACCCGTTGTTGACGAGCCTGACCCGCTTTCTCTCCCTCTCGTTGCGGCGAGCCATGGCGGTGGGAGCAGCGGTGAAGGCTTTCCCGAACGCCGGCACCCCCGACGGTAGCCCTCCGCCTGGGCCAGGCGGGGCACCTTGCGGCACCAGTGCCGCCCGGCTGTCAGGGCCCGATCGGTACTTTTGGGAGACATCTGAGGGTAAAGAACAGCTATGAGTGACTAGTTCTCATTAATAGTATACACAATCATGCCTTTATTTATTGATATTAAGATCGATCATAGTTCCAGACTATTTAAAAAAAATATTGAGAAAAATCAAAATGTTTTATCTTTTTGTATATTGCAACTTATTTGGGAACGAATTTGCTCCTATTTCGTATTTATGACTTGTTTTGTGACCGAGCTTAGAAGAAGAAATCTTAAAAAGTAATATATATGTTATGCAAAGTGATTGATTGGGCATTATTAATAATGCCCTGAGTGGAGGTGGGCAAAGTGATATATTTTATTGATAAATGCCATTGAATTTATAAAATTGCCTGTAATATATACATTTAGAAAATCATTCCTGCAGTTGAAAATTGATTTTAAGATTGACCACAATTACAGGATATTTAAAAAAGTATTGAAAAAAATCCAAATCAAAACTTAATGGGGAATGCATTTTCTCCTATTTCGTATAGATGAGTTTTGGGATATAGGTAAGGAGAAAAATCTTTAAAAGTTGGTAAAGGTTCATTTGAACTCTACCCTTCCGATCTTGTGGAAAAAAACATAACCCAAAATGCCAAGTGTAGATTCTTGAAACAGTGTAAATGAGCCTTAACAGGCTTTTCAATTTCGATCTTCATTTTGGAGGAATCCTCAAAAGTGAACATCTGTCACTTTTTATGGAGACTAAAAATTCGCTGGAGTGAATAACTAAGGATGAAAAGTGAAATTGAAACAGCGCGAATAAGCATTTAAGAAAAGATTAAATTAAAAAAATGGATCAATTTACAGAGTGCTAAAAATGTTCATGAAAGCACTTTCTTTTTTAGTCTGAACAAAAGTTAACTTAGAAATGGGATGTTTGTAATTGAATGTTCAAGTAAAGAGACGAAACTTTACTTTAAAAATCAGTTAAATACAAATATAACACACTTCCTAAACAAACTGACATTTAGTTTTCAAAATATTGTGATAATGTTTACTTTTTAATGCCCTTACATAAATTTTCATATTTAAAGGAATTTTGCATATTAAATATTAGTATAAATTATTTATTTATTTATTATTAAGCACACACAACAGGTCAGCGACCCAATTACAGTGTGGAGAGAAAGTAAAAAATAAAAAAAAACATACACTACAAAGTACTAAAAAGAAAAGTACACTAACAATTTAAAAGAACAGAACATTCATTTTTAAAAGTAAGAAGAGACATATTAAAAATATCCAAGTTAAAACCAATACAATTGTATATTCTATAAAATTTAAAAAGACAGAAATTATCAATATAATTACGTTTGCTGAGAGTATTTTTAAATAAATGATGATTCCTTAAAAATCTATTGGGCACCGAAAAATTTATGCCACTTAGTATTTCATTGCAATCAATATGATTATTACAAACTTTATAGAAAAATAAAATACAAGATAACTCTCGTCTAGACTTTAAACAAGGAATATTAAAAATATTGAGCAAATGCGAAGAAGATAAATCAAGAGAACTAATATGAAAGGTCCTGAAATATAAGTACCTTGTAAATTTGGTTTGTACCTGTTCAATAACTTTAATTTTATTGTTATAGTAAGGATCCCAGATAGGACTGCAGTATTCTAAATTAGAACGAACAAGACTGCAATACAAAGACTTTAAAGCTATTTGATTAGAAAAATTTGCTGTCTTGCGCTTAAGAAAACCAAGAACCTTATGAGCTTTAGAAACAATATTATCTATATGCTGAGAAAAATCAAGGGCAGTATTAAATGTAACACCCAAATCCTTAATGACAACATTACGCAATAAACTGCTATTATTGATCATGTAAACATAGTTTAAAGGCTGAGACCTATGTGAGTAACTAACTACACTGCATTTAGAAATATTTAAGAAAAGCCTATTTTCAGAGCACCATGTATACAAATGATTGAGATCCATTTGCAGTAGTTCAGCATCATTTACAGTTTGAATCTCTTTAAATAACTTTAAATCATCAGCAAATAATAAATAGTCACTAAATTCTAATTTTTCACAAAGATCATTAATAAATAGAATGAAAAGAAGGGGACCCAAATTCGATCCCTGGGGAACACCAGTATTATTTGTAAACTCAGTAGAAACAGCACTATTGAAGAAAACATAAAGCAACCGGTCATTTAAATAAGAGGCAAACCAATCAATTAAATTGGTATTAAAGCCTATATTTTGAAATTTTCTTAGAAGGATGCCAAAGTCAATTGTGTCAAAGGCCTTGGAAAAGTCAGTATAGATAACATCCACCTGCTTCCCACTTTCAAATGCAGAGATGATATTTTTTGTCAAACAGTATAGATTAGAAAGTGTCGACCTTTTTGGCATAAACCCATGTTGAGCAGGTGTAATTAGATCCCTGACCTGGAAAAATAGTTTTTTGTATATAATGATTTCAAATACTTTTGAAAAAGGACTCAGAATTGCAATGGGTCTATAATTCGTACAATCCTCGGGATTTCCTTTTTTAAATACAGGAATAACTTTCGTCCTTTTCCATAATTCAGGAAAGGTACAAGTTTTCAAAGACAAATTGAACAAAATAAGAAGAGGATAAATCAAATGTTCAGCGTATCCTTTTACAATAAATGACGGTACATTATCAACTCCAATCGTTGAGGAGGATTTTAGTTTTTTAATAGCCTCTGAAACATCCTCACAAGTAACACATTCGATCCCAACCATATTACGCATATAGCCTGAGTCACCAGATCCCTTTACATAGCTTGTGCTAGATTTGTACACAGTACCAAAATAATCTGCAAACGCATTAGCAATATCCTTATCACTTTCAAAGAAACTATCATTATAGAATATTTTATTAGGTGAAGATTTGTTTTTATTGAAGTAAGACCAAAATTTCTTAGGTTCATCAATTAGATTAAGTTCAGTATTTTTTATGTAGATAGAGTAGTCCTTAGCAATGCTTTTCTTAAGAGACGATCTTAATGATCTAAATTCATCGAGAAGAGACTGTTATAATTTTAATGGATTGCAGTTCCTTTTAATTTAATTTTTCTTGATTACTTTCATCTCATGAACTATTTTAAAATATTGTTAGAGAGATGAAGATCTAACATTATTTTCTAACATACCAATAGAAAAGTTCCTTATAAAGTAGCATACAAAAGGATTTAACAATGTACACACGATAAGGACACCTTTCTAAAATTTGAAGTTCGTGTACGAATTTAATATTACATTTATATTTATTACATTTTAATTCACAGTTGAAAGATTTATCAAAATTTGTATGGAGTTTAATAATCAATTTTATAAATGTCATTAAAAATTTCAATATCTTAAAAATAAAATTTATGAAAAAAAATACTATGAAATTTACATAAAAACTTTCCACCTCATTTGGGCTTCTAAGAGAGGATGATTCGGAGAATGGAAGGTTTCAGTTTTTATGGTAGTTCAGGACTAGTTAAAACACTTATAAAAAGGAAGTCAAAAACCCAAACCAGGTATGAAATAGAAAACACTTAGTAAAAATAATTCAAAGGTTCTTAATGTCTTAATGGTATTTAAAAAACTGTGATAGGAATTTGTTTTTAAGAAGCTTTAATATGGTCGTTCAGTACAAGACAAGATAAGGGAACTAAAAGAAAAAACTAAATTAATGTTTCGTTTTCATATGAAGTCATGTTCCTAAAAAATATTTAATATTTCAAAGAAGTCTTTAATTAAGAAATTACTTATTTTTATTTGTACCCCCATAGGTAGCATAGTTTGCTAACTAGTGCACTTTATGGCAACATTAGTCGCCACTATAAGGCTAAGCGCGCACTAGAGACTTTTGTCACGGCAACAAAGACAAAATTGTCTCCCTGGCTAACTAGAAACTAGAGTGCGCGCACAGGCGACGAGACTCTTTGGCCGATCGCCAAGAATCTCACCATAGAAATGCATTATCTCGAGTGAACTAGTGTATGCATTTCTATAGAGCAAAGCATTTCTATGGTAGATTTTTGGCAATCGGCCAAGAGTCTCGTCGCTTAAAGCGCGCTCTAGCTTTTTGCAATAGCCAGGGTGATAATTTTGTCTCTGTCGCCGCCGCCGTGACAAAAGTCTCTAGTGTGTGCTTAGCCTAATGCATTGTTACTATATCATCAGCTTTTTGGGGAAAGACTACTAAGTAACTTTTGGCTCAACTAACTCTGCAAACGGAGTAGGTATTATATTTGACCGAAGTTTGGCAATACAAGATACCTTTCTTTTTATCTTACCAACTAAACGATCATATTTCAATTTGGTTGAAAATTTGTGATCTGCTTGTTCTTTAGCTCTACCTTCTACCGCTTTCAAACAAAATCCACCAAAAGTGACTTAGTGCCTTTTTTCTGTAAGCCGACGATACATCAACCTACTTAAGTTCAGACTCCTTTTATTGATGTGATTATACCCCATCTAAAGTTCGTAACATATGTAATTTAAAATCACTCTTTATGTATCTAAGTAAGTTTTAGAAGTTCATTAACTTATTTGATAATAGATATTAATGTAATAGATACATACAAAAAGTAAAAGTGTAAATGTTTAATAGGAAATCCTACTTTTTATTATTTTAACTTATGGACAAAAGTAGTCAGCAGTGTCGAAAAAGAAATTCTTAAATTGTTAATACATACGAAGTAAAATAACAATACTTTAAATATACGAGTCCAAGGAGAAGTAAATCAAACGAAGAATCACTAATCTGATAATAGTCCTAAAACGTTGATGACAAATACTTAAGGGTTCACATAAGAGGGATACCAAATGGATTAATTTTTGATTTAAAACTGTGACCCACACGAATTCCCGAGTAAGTTTACTGGATTATTTTTTTTATATCCAACTGTTTTTCCCTTCGTATACCAGTTGAGCTACCTCCTCATAACAACTCCCTTTACATGCTTCTTTCACACCCAATTTCGTCCAATGATACCCTTCTCATAACTCCACTCCCCCTTCAGGTCGCAACGAGTGACATCCAATCAAAACCCTTCATTTCCACTCTCTACCACATTCCTTTGTCAACTACACTTCCCCCTGCGAAAAAAAAGACAGACAAAAGCGTGCGCACTGAACCACTAACTGGGTCCCCGGAATCTCCCATGGGTCAGCTTCTGAGTTCAAAAACCCTTAAATTAAATTCCATACATTAAGCAGCGACAGATTGAGGATCGATAATAAGAAGTCATGCCGGGCGATGAGGTGTTGAAGGGATCTTGCCCCATTAAAATCCATTGTGCGGGGGGATACTTCTCTGGACGGATTGAGAAGGAAGGGTTATTCGCTTGCCCCATTCTAGAGACTTTTGCCCCATTGATCACTATCTAAATAAACATTGGAGGAGATCAATGGGGGCCTCTTGACAGGAATGATCGATTTCAGTGGTAGGGCGCAAAGGATTAGGGCAAACGGAAGCACCGACCTGTTGTGTATACTGCGCACGCGCGGAGATGTTTGCTTACGTCATTTGAAGGGTTTTTGATGGAAGTTCTCATCCTTTGATGACTTTATACATATACTGGTGATATGTGACTTGAATCAGCTCGACAGAATATTGTTTGATATCAAATATTTTGTTTTATAGCTGAAGTATTATTTTGTTTACAAATATGAAACTGAAACGTGAATGGGGGTTACTTTTACATTTAAATCGAATCGTAATTGAGGATATTGCAGCAAGAATGAACTAACTCTAACAGATTTCCATTGGAGTTAGAGTCTTCTTGAGGTGCTCCAATTGAGGAGCTTACAGCAACAGGAGCTAACTACAATGAAAATATGTGGGAGTTACTTTATTCTTGCTGCAAGCACCTCAATTGTTAATTTATTCAGGAAATTTTGAAAAATACATTTTAAGATAAAGTTAAGTTCTTATCCTGAATTAAGGTCAAACAGTTGCTGTTGCTGTTATTAAAGAAATGAAAACTAACATACTTTAACTTTTTCTGAAAATTACAATGCTTTTGGCGATTTTATTTAGAAAAAATAACGAAAATTGATGAAAATTTGAACCATCACATAAAAGAAACATACCTACTATTTTAATTCGTTACTGTATAAGTATATGTGTTACCGAAAATGTGATAAATCCGGAAATTATTAATAATGCCCACTAATTTCAGGCAAAGCGATAAATGCCATTGAATTTATCACATTGTCCGTAACATTTATACTATATAATCTTAGCCTATTATCATAAGTACAAGTAGTATCATAAACGTATATTAAAGTTCATGTAGCTTGGAGAACTCGATTTTTGTATAAGATTCTACAAAATATTTACATATTTAAGAAGCTTTTATATCAAATAACATAAAATTCATTATCTTCTAACATAGCCCAACAAACATAACCTATACAAACTTTTTTATGTTCAGGGCAAGTTGTCCTAACCCAAACAATAAAAATCAAAGAACTCGCCATAAATACATTGAACTTATCTAAATAGCAATATATGATATTTGACAACGAGTCGGATTAAATTATTTTTTAATCGGATTAATTTTCTCATATTTCCAATAATGTAACAAACAAAAAAAGGTAACTCTTGTCCAGTTTTAAGGGGCTTAAAAATCATTAAAATACTTGTGAACAAAATTTAGAAACCTATCTCTCAAGTGAAAGCTGAGAATTCGATTGAAATAATAACGTCATTATTACATAATAAAAAAATAAAATATGATTTTAAACCAGGGGTCGGCAACTGGCGGACCGCGGTCCGCATCCGGACCGCATGAAGTTATTTCCTGGTCCGCCATACCATTTTTAAAATAATTAATTTGTACTTTTACGCAACAAATATTAACTTTGACATGCTTTTTAAGGGTCTAATTTGAAAAAATTTCCTGGGGAGCCCCCAGACCCCCATTTTAATGTTACAACTTCTAATCATATTAAATTTAACAATTTTATTAAGCAGGTAGTATACTCAAATTACATATTTGTAAAAATTTATGAGCAACTGAATATAACAATTTAAACTAGTAATAGTAGCCTATGTTTTCTCAGGACCCCAATGAAAAATTTTCAAAATTATTTGGACCCCAAGTAAAATTACTTGCCGACCCCTGTTTTAAACCATGAAAGTTATTTTTCATAACATTTGCAAATCCCTTTCCGTAATCTGTTAGGGTTTTTAAGCTGCATTTTTAAAAAGTTGTAAAACCAAAGACAATAGTTTATATTCGGGAATTCATATTTTAAATTTTCAGGCGTTTCAAACATAATAGTACCTAAGAAAAAACATTAATAAAATAAATATTATCAAGAAATAAAAAATAGATACCTAATTCCTTAAAGTGTAAGATATTCACTATCTTTTTAAGTGGTTGCCCCATAAAGAGTTTTACGTTTGGGATTTATTGGACCTATATGGGACTTAGAAGGGTTCTACTACAGTTCTACAGTTTCAGGGAGGACTGTTTAAATTATGAGTGTAAAAAAATAACTAATCCATTAACTAATAATTCATCTGTATTTTTTTGCGATATTAAGATGTAAAATTACAGTATCTACAAGTTTTAGTAACAGATACGCACAATTGCAGTTATCAATAAATTAGCTTTTATGATTCATTTAACTTCTAGTGTTGAAAGAATTCAATACTATTCAAATAAAAATTTTGATTTAAAATATTTTCCTCATTAAGAAGTAATAATGAAATTTTAATTATTATGTCTGAGAATTACAGGAAAGTATGAATTTCAAGAGCATTAAGTACATAGCAAATCAGAAAATAAGTTTTACTTAAAGTTACAGAAATAAATTTGTTAATTGTTAAAACGTTTCCGACGTATTCTAAAACGTTTAGAAAAGTTTGTGATAAAATTACAAAAG
Source organism: Tetragnatha versicolor (assembly GCA_024610705.1). NCBI lineage: Eukaryota > Metazoa > Arthropoda > Arachnida > Araneae > Tetragnathidae > Tetragnatha > Tetragnatha versicolor. The sequence continues at coordinate 19,901,673 of JANDEH010000011.1, read as the reverse complement.
TTATACATTCTTATAAAATTAATGATAATGAGAAAAAGTGTCATAAATTACATTTAAATATTTCATCCAAAATAATTTCAACGATTTAGTATTTCATGCCATAAAGTTTATCAAAATATTTAATTGAAATAAAGTTATGATATTTTACAGCAAACAAAGAATTTTCTATGCATTTCAAATATAAATTATCATATGCCTTTTGTTTTAAAATAATAGCGTGCTAAACGTTAAAAAACTTAAAATGTAAGGATATCATTGATTTCGGTTTTCATCTCTAAAATGAATAATTAGTTTTATAAACGCTTATATTTTTATTCAAAAAATTAATTTATTTTGACTTAAATCTATAAAAATGTAAGTCTAAATATGTTGGGCAAAAATTTTATAAATTACATAAAATTAAGTTATTTATTAAATAGTGCAAAATAGATACTACTCTTCATTCTGAAGTATTTACATAGTTAATTTAATTTATGAAATAGGCTGTAAAAAGGGAATTTTAGATATCCTTGTATAATTCAACATTAATTCATATCATGTCATTTAACTTGTATTATGTTGTATGTTGTAACTTGTATCATGACAAGTTCAAAAACTTTTTAAAATTATACTTCAAGTGTCCATAAACTTTTATAGCAATAAAAATTAATTATCCAGTTTTAGGACAATGCATTTTCTGCGGTAACACTTCCTGTTATAAAGAGAGCCAACACAGGTATAACTGAATTTAGAAAAAAAAGAAACTTAAACCTTCGTTATTTTTCCAAATTCTTAAATTGAAGAATTTTAGAACGCATTGCACTCGAGAATTTATTCTCCAGGTCTTTCATATTAATTAAACATTTCAATTATTTACATTACTTTAGAATTTTTGATATCTTAAAAGAGTAGACAAAGAATCTAACAAGAAAAGAACTTTTAAGTTTTAAAAGAAAAATATTTATTTGGTTTACTTTTTTAGCGTTAGGTTATGAGGTAAGAAATTATTTAAACCTTAAAATTTTTCTTTAAATTCGTTTATGTATCATAATACTTTTATTATTATATTTTATTTAATTATATTTTATTTAAATTTTAATTTTCAATTCAAAACAATACGTAAATCCCATAAAATTAGTGAACCTTAAGATTTTATTTGAAATTTGTTTATGTATCATATTATTTACATGAACTGTAGAAAATTTAAATATTTATTATATTTTATTTTAATTTCAATTTTCAATTCAAAACAATACGTAATTCACATAAAATTAGTGAACCCTAAGTTTTTACTTGAAATTTGTTTATGTATCATAATACTTATGTTATTTACATGAACTGAAGAAAATGTTAAGATTTATTATTATACTTTATTTAAATTTTAATTTTCAATTCAAAACAATACGTAATTTACATGAAATTGGTCAACCATTCTTACTGATATTGAAAGAAATATAGATTTAATTGAAAAGACATGAATAAACTTGTGTTTAGTTGAAAGCTCAAATTTTTGTATTACATTATGATTTGAAATTACATTTTACAGACATTATGATTTATATGATTTTTCAGACGTCATTGACAAAGGTTTTTTTTAACACCAATATCATATTTATAATCACGCTTAGCTTAAAAAAAGATGAAACTGAGAGATAAGGAGACTGAGATATTTAAGTCTAACATTAAATATTGTGGTTTTACATTATAAATAAAACCTTTAATTTATGCTTAAATCCCTTTGCTATTTACATAACCCCCACTCAACTTTCCAAGAAAAATATGAATCAAAGAAGAACAGTGTGTGTAAAGGCCAATTCCCACACTGTTTCACTTTCACAGTTCATCAAAATTGATTCGATTTAAATAGTTTGCATAGAGAAGTGAAAGAGTAGAGTAAAACGTCAATTCACAGTTTTCACTTTGGATGACCCCTCCAAATTAAAGATCAAAAGTTTTAAATCTGAATGTTCCTTAAAATGATTGATGATGAATAAAAAAAGAACATTTGTTATACAACTTAATCGCGAAAGTTTCGTTAATTTTGGAAATTAACTTAAAGATTTTAAGTAACATGATTTGCGTTTATTAATCTTTAATACTATTACTAAAATATTAGTTTACCTTCGCAGTGTAGAAGATTAAAGGCTTATTTACTGTTTAACTTTCGATGGTTATCATTAATAAAGAAGGATAAAAATGAATGAGAGATCCTCTCCAATGAATCACTCATTTGTGAAGAAAATAGGAGGAATGAAGATTGAAGAGTGAAAAGATAATTTGTCATTTTGGATAATTCCTCTGATATGAACATATTAAAGTGAAAAGTATAAATGAGTCTTAAATTCATGCACCTAAATATACTTTAAAATAAAATATTAAATATCTAATAGTAATCAAAGTCAAAGTCCAAAAATAAATATACAGTGTAGAGTATTGGTTTACTATTACTGGTAGAAAATATTGAATACTCCATAGGTATTATCACATTTTGTTGTAACACACAAACAGTTTTAATACCTTAAAGTTATATTAATTCAAGATTTTCTTTTTAATGATCTAAGTCGATTTTAACATAATATTAGCATGGAAAATATCTTTAAATTTTCAAATTTATGTAACACTAGCGCTAAAGCGCTAGACCCGGCTTTGCCCGGGCGCAGTAGCGCTGACGCGCTAGACCCGGGCTTCGCCCGGGTTTCAGTTTGTTTATAAATATCAGCTGGTGCGTTACAGATGGGCTTCGCCAGTCCATTTAAAAAATATTCTGGTGTGTTCAAAATGGGGTTCGCCAGTCCAAATGTGGAAATAGTTAAATAGAGGATCCATTTTCATGTTTATGCTACAACAATGGATGTTAAACTACATCAATAGATTTCAATCCACAACAATCGATAATATGCCTACAACAATTGAAGTTACATATTCTCTTATGATATTTACAAAAATGGGGGGTTTCTATGAATTTAGGCATGAAATATGGGTTTTTAAACATAAAATTGACTAAAAAAGTTATTGAGATGCATCGATTTTAAATTATTTTTATTCAGAAACCTTCGCTGGAGGGAGTAGATCAACGTGGTATAGTTTAATAGTTAATGTAGGTTCAAAAAGTTTAAAACTATAAAGGACATACATACAGACAGACAGACAGACAGACAGACAGACAGACAGACAGACAGACAGACAGACAGACAGACAGACAGACATTGATTTTTTTATATATATATATTAGGGTGGTCCTTATTTGTATGGTAAAAATTTTTTTTGGGAATTCCGGTGGTGACGCCCCCTAGTTTTGTGTCACTATATAAAATAATAATGTATGCAAAATATCAGCTCATTCGAATAATAAACACCCGTGCGCAGTTGCCTTGAAGTTTCAAAAAAATACTGATTTTTTCACAAAACATCCCAAAAACCATAGATTAAACCCTCCCATCTTCTTCTTGATTTTTTAATGAGAATCTAATACAATTATTGTTATAATGTTCCAGATTCCATTCTTCTATCACCCCTATTTCGGTAGTAAAAATTTTTTAAAGTTAAAATAACTCCTGTAAAGTTGTTTTTCCTGCATTTTAAAAAAGCTAATAACTCCAGAACCATACAACTTAAAAACCTGAAATTTGTGCCATTTTGTTTGTAATTTTATTACCTTTTATTTGATGTGCAACATAACTGCCTTTCTTTAAAAAATTTTCTTCAAAATAAAAAAAATGGAGAAAAAATTAAATAAAAAAAATTTTTGAAAAAAATTTTTATTAAATAAATTTTAAGTTTTTCCACTCCCAAAATGAACATATCTGCCAAATTTCAAGTTGAAATTAAAATTTGATCATGTAGAAAAAAATAAAAATTTCCGAAATTTTGGCAGGTCCCTAAACGTTTCATGTAATTTAACAAAAAAAGGTGTTTCACTCATGGGGATTCCAAAAACTCCCTTGAGGGTGTTCATACGATTTTTACCATGCAAAAAAATTCACTTAAATATCAGAAAATACAACTACTAGCCGATTCGGTACAAAATCTTACAGAGCCCTGTCGGGTACCAAATGGTAGACTGCGTTGTGCGTAGTCATCGGGGTATGATTTTATTTTATTCTTTTATCTTTAAACACTTTTAATTTCATTTGATTTGACATGTTGGAAGTGAAAAAATAACGTAAAAATTTAATTCTAAGGGAAATTCAGGTAAAATATAGGCACATTGAATTAGGTTGGAAACTAGCTCTGTAGGATTTTGTACCGAATCGGCTAATAGCTGTATTTTCTGATATTTAAGTAAATTTTTTTGCATGGTACAAATCGTATGAACACCCTCAAGGGAGTTTTTGGAATCCCCATGATTAAAACACCTTTTTTTGTTAAATTACATGGAATGTTTAGGGACTTGCCAAAATTTCGCAAACTTTTATTTTTTTCTACATGATCAAATTTTAATTTCAACTTGAAATTTAGCAGAAATGTTCATTTTGGGAGTGGAAAAACTTAAAATTTATATAATAAAATTTTTTTTCAAAAAATTTTTTTATTTAATTTTTTCTCCATTTTTTTTTTATTTTGAAGAAATTTTTTTTTTAAAAAGGCAGTTATGTTGCACATCAAATGAAAGGTAATAAAATTACAAACAAAATGGCACAAATTTCAGGTTTTTAAGTTGTATGGTTCTGGAGTTATTAGCTTTTTTAAAATGCAGGAAAAACAACTTTACAAGAGTTATTTTAACTTTAAAACATTTTTACTACCGAAAGAGGGGTGATAGAAGAATGGAATCTGGAACATTATAACTATAACTATATTAGATTCTCATTAAAAAATCAAGAAGAAGTTGGGAGGGTTTAATCTATGGTTTTTGGGATGTTTTGTGAAAAAATCAGTATTTTTTTGAAACTTCAAGGCAACTGCGCACGGGTGTTTATTATTCGAATGAGCTGATATTTTGCAAAAACTATTTATTTGTATGATGGAACAATTTGGGGGGGCGTCGCGTTAAGATTTCCAAACTTAAAAAATAAGGACCACCCTAATATATATATATATATATATATATATATATATATATATATATATATATATATATATATATATATATATATATATATATATATATATATATATATATATATATATATATATATATATATATATATATATATATATATATATATATATATATATTAGGGTGGTCCTTATTTTTTAAGTTTGGAAATCTTAACGCGACGCCCCCCCAAATTGTTCCATCATACAAATAAATAGTTTTTGCAAAATATCAGCTCATTCGAATAATAAACACCCGTGCGCAGTTGCCTTGAAGTTTCAAAAAAATACTGATTTTTTCACAAAACATCCCAAAAACCATAGATTAAACCCTCCCAACTTCTTCTTGATTTTTTAATGAGAATCTAATACAATTATTGTTATAATGTTCCAGATTCCATTCTTCTATCACCCCTATTTCGGTAGTAAAAATTTTTTAAAGTTAAAATAACTCCTGTAAAGTTGTTTTTCCTGCATTTTAAAAAAGCTAATAACTCCAGAACCATACAACTTAAAAACCTGAAATTTGTGCCATTTTGTTTGTAATTTTATTACCTTTTATTTGATGTGCAACATAACTGCCTTTCTTTAAAAAATTTTCTTCAAAATAAAAAAAATGGAGAAAAAATTAAATAAAAAAAATTTTTGAAAAAAATTTTTATTAAATAAATTTTAAGTTTTTCCACTCCCAAAATGAACATATCTGCCAAATTTCAAGTTGAAATTAAAATTTGATCATGTAGAAAAAAATAAAAATTTCCGAAATTTTGGCAGGTCCCTAAACGTTTCATGTAATTTAACAAAAAAAGGTGTTTCACTCATGGGGATTCCAAAAACTCCCTTGAGGGTGTTCATACGATTTTTACCATGCAAAAAAATTCACTTAAATATCAGAAAATACAACTACTAGCCGATTCGGTACAAAATCTTACAGAGCCCTGTCGGGTACCAAATGGTAGACTGCGTTGTGCGTAGTCATCGGGGTATGATTTTATTTTATTCTTTTATCTTTAAACACTTTTAATTTCATTTGATTTGACATGTTGGAAGTGAAAAAATAACGTAAAAATTTAATTCTAAGGGAAATTCAGGTAAAATATAGGCACATTGAATTAGGTTGGAAACTAGCTCTGTAGGATTTTGTACCGAATCGGCTAATAGCTGTATTTTCTGATATTTAAGTAAATTTTTTTGCATGGTACAAATCGTATGAACACCCTCAAGGGAGTTTTTGGAATCCCCATGATTAAAACACCTTTTTTTGTTAAATTACATGGAATGTTTAGGGACTTGCCAAAATTTCGCAAACTTTTATTTTTTTCTACATGATCAAATTTTAATTTCAACTTGAAATTTAGCAGAAATGTTCATTTTGGGAGTGGAAAAACTTAAAATTTATATAATAAAATTTTTTTTCAAAAAATTTTTTTATTTAATTTTTTCTCCATTTTTTTTTTATTTTGAAGAAATTTTTTTTTTAAAAAGGCAGTTATGTTGCACATCAAATGAAAGGTAATAAAATTACAAACAAAATGGCACAAATTTCAGGTTTTTAAGTTGTATGGTTCTGGAGTTATTAGCTTTTTTAAAATGCAGGAAAAACAACTTTACAAGAGTTATTTTAACTTTAAAACATTTTTACTACCGAAAGAGGGGTGATAGAAGAATGGAATCTGGAACATTATAACTATAACTATATTAGATTCTCATTAAAAAATCAAGAAGAAGTTGGGAGGGTTTAATCTATGGTTTTTGGGATGTTTTGTGAAAAAATCAGTATTTTTTTGAAACTTCAAGGCAACTGCGCACGGGTGTTTATTATTCGAATGAGCTGATATTTTGCAAAAACTATTTATTTGTATGATGGAACAATTTGGGGGGGCGTCGCGTTAAGATTTCCAAACTTAAAAAATAAGGACCACCCTAATATATATATATATATATATATATATATATATATATATATATATATATATATATATATATATATATATATATATATATATATATATATATATATATATATATATATATATATATATATATATATATATATATATATATATATATATATATTAGGGTGGTCCTTATTTTTTAAGTTTGGAAATCTTAACGCGACGCCCCCCCAAATTGTTCCATCATACAAATAAATAGTTTTTGCAAAATATCAGCTCATTCGAATAATAAACACCCGTGCGCAGTTGCCTTGAAGTTTCAAAAAAATACTGATTTTTTCACAAAACATCCCAAAAACCATAGATTAAACCCTCCCAACTTCTTCTTGATTTTTTAATGAGAATCTAATATAGTTATAGTTATAATGTTCCAGATTCCATTCTTCTATCACCCCTCTTTCGGTAGTAAAAATGTTTTAAAGTTAAAATAACTCTTGTAAAGTTGTTTTTCCTGCATTTTAAGAAAGCTAATAACTCCAGAACCATACAACTTAAAAACCTGAAATTTGTGCCATTTTGTTTGTAATTTTATTACCTTTCATTTGATGTGCAACATAACTGCCTTTTTAAAAAAAATTTTCTTCAAAATAAAAAAAATGGAGAAAAAATTAAATAAAAAAACTTTTTGAAAAAAAATTTTATTAAATAAATTTTAAGTTTTTCCATTCCCAAAATGAACATTTCTGCTAAATTTCAAGTTGAAATTAAAATTTGATCATGAAGAAAAAAATAAAAGTTTGCGAAATTTTGGCAAGTCCCTAAACATTCCATGTAATTTAACAAAAAAAGGTGTTTTACTCATGGGGATTCCAAAAACTCCCTTGAGGGTGTTCATACGATTTGTACCATGCAAAAAAATTTACTTAAATATCAGAAAATACAGCTATTAGCCGATTCGGTACAAAATCCTACAGAGCTAGTTTCCAACCTAATTCAATGTGCCTATATTTTACCTGAATTTCCCTTAGAATTAAATTTTTACGTTATTTTTTCACTTCCAACATGTCAAATCAAATGAAATTAAAAGTGTTTAAAGATAAAATAATAAAATAAAATCATACCCCGATGACTACGCACAACGCAGTCTACCATTTGGTACCCGACAGGGCTCTGTAAGATTTTGTACCGAATCGGCTAGTAGTTGTATTTTCTGATATTTAAGTGAATTTTTTTGCATGGTAAAAATCGTATGAACACCCTCAAGGGAGTTTTTGGAATCCCCATGAGTGAAACACCTTTTTTTGTTAAATTACATGAAACGTTTAGGGACCTGCCAAAATTTCGGAAATTTTTATTTTTTTCTACATGATCAAATTTTAATTTCAACTTGAAATTTGGCATTTCATTTGTTTGTTCATTTGGCATTGTTCATTTTGGGTGTGGAAAAACTTAAAATTTATTTAATAAAAATTTTTTTCAAAAATTTTTTTTATTTAATTTTTTCTCCATTTTTTTTTATTTTGAAGAAAATTTTTTAAAGAAAGGCAGTTATGTTGCACATTAAATGAAAGGTAATAAAATTACAAACAAAATGGCACAAATTTCAGGTTTTTAAGTTGTATGGTTCTGGAGTTATTAGCTTTTTTAAAATGCAGGAAAAACAACTTTACAGGAGTTATTTTAACTTTAAAAAATTTTTACTACCGAAATAGGGGTGATAGAAGAATGGAATCTGGAACATTATAACAATAATTGTATAAGATTTTCATTAAAAAATCAAGAAGAAGATGGGAGGGTTTAATCTATGGTTTTTGGGATGTTTTGTGAAAAAATCAGTATTTTTTTGAAACTTCAAGGCAACTGCGCACGGGTGTTTATTATTCGAATGAGCTGATATTTTGCATACATTATTATTTTATATAGTGACACAAAACTAGGGGGCGTCACCACCGGAATTCCCAAAAAAAAATTTTACCATACAAATAAGGACCACCCTAATATATATATATATATATAGATTGAGATCAAAATTGTAAGTTACAGATTTCATTAAATGTCACAAAAACTGTCACTTGCATCCAAATCATATAATTCAAAACGGAAAATCGTTTCAGTATCTCTGTAATCGTTTTGTCATATGCAAATTCCATACTCAGGTAACTCCAATAACACTTTCATTTAAAGATATTTTTAAGCCATCTCATTCAAGAGGTAAAACCCTTTCTCACTCGTATTTTAGCAAGCAAGCCTTTAGTATTCTAAATAACACAAGATAGCTAAAAGTCTACCCTACCTATTCTATTCTATAAATGTTTGAATTGGGAAATAAGATAGCATTAGAATGTACCATGAATAAGTGATTAATTTTCTAGTCCACAAGAAATGAATATTACTTGAGTAGTAAGATTTGACAAACATAGACTTGAAGAATAAAATAGTACTGGATATATTTTTGTTTAATATGTATATAGAATAAGAATAAGTTAAATATTGGATGGAAGCAAAATAATTGAAAATTTAATCAATTTAGTATAATATATGTTACGGACAAAGTGATTAATTGGGCATTATTGATAATGCCCAGAATGGAGGCGGGCAAAGTGATAAATTTCATTGATACATGCCATTGAATTTATCCTCCACTTCTGGCATTTTTAATAATCCCCGATTTATCACATTGCCCGAAACATATATATTTTTAGAATCTTGAATAATAAATTTAAAGATGAATTAAATTGAATTAACTTTTTAATATTAATTTAGAATAAGGATAATTTGAAAATTTGGATAGAAGCAATGAAATTGAAATTTGAATCCAGAATTTAGAATCTTGAATAATAAATATAAAGTAACTTTAGTTCACACATACAGTTAGTAGAATAACAAGTTCAGAAAAATAATAGTTAAAATGAATTAAAATTAAAATAGTCACAGATTCTGCACACTCTATAAAGCGAGTTTAAAAAATAAAGATAAGACAGAAAGATAAACGTACCGTCCTGCATCCAGGCTCCGTACCCGGGCATCGGAAAGGGATGCTTCCGGGCAGCGGATGCCGGGAGGTAGCGCATGCCCTGTTCCATGCGCCTGCTTTCGTTCGTTCGACTGAACTGATCCCACTCCCCGAACTCCGGAGCTGGGGACCGAGGGGCGGAGTCTCGCTGGGGGGGAGAAGAGAGGGATCCATCCGCAGAGGAACCGAGATGCGGAGAATGGTCATTTAGGGAAGTGGGCAGAAAAAAAACTTTAATTTTGGAAATTTAGTTTGGGATGTTAATAGAAGCGCTCCACATATTACACAAACATCTGTGTTCCTACTTGTTTTTGATGCTATTATTTTTCAGTGACTCCGGTTTCAGTTCATTAAAAATTACGGGACACTTAATAACTGAAAAAGTCCTGTTGAAGAGAACTAACTTTCGAGATGTTTCAAAAGAAATACAATTCCTCTCTCCTTGTGGAGCTTGGTAATTCCAAGTGGCACACGACAACAACAACAACAATTCCTCTCTTTCTTAGTTACTCTACCTGGCATGTTAAATAGTTATAAATTAAAAAAACCTTACTGTAGTCACAACTTTCCAGTAGTGCGAAAAATGTTTCGGGGCCCAATGATTCCCCAGAGCACAATTTACAATTTTCCTTTTTAAAAATTTCACCAAAAATGTTACTGTATTTTCATTTTAGTTAAAACTGATATTTAGTTAATAATGAAGAACTCTAACTTAAACTTACGAATTGAAAATGGGGTAAGCGCAAATATAGCCCATACTCTAAAATAAAACCAGTCATCCGTAATACTTCTTCCTCTCATATAACCCAAATCATTTAATAAATATATACATTTTAATTAAATGAAAAAATCAATACTTAATTTAATCTAGTTTAATTAGTATTCAAAATTGATGAGTAGATTTGCAAACTTTTCCCACTTTAATAACTTCTCAACTAACTACACGCTTCTTATTTGATTATTTAAAAATAAATTTACTTTAATGGATTTTATACCCTCTTTTATTCTTTCTTACATTCACATCACCTCTCAAGATCCTCTTGTCTTGAATTGAAATATGATTCATATATTATTTTTTCTCAAATTTGAGGTAACTGTAAAGAACAAAACTTTATACGTCTTTAAACTTTATAAGTCGAGAATATCGATTTGGTTAAGCAAGAAAAAAATCGTGAAATTAGTGAAAATCGCAATCTGGTCTCACTTGCGTTGTTTTTTCTGCAGACTAGTCGAACTCGAAACGCAAGGAAAAACAAACTTTCAGTCATTTACGTAGGAAAAAACTTGTTTTAGGATTTTACGTAACTCCCGTAGCTCAATTTGCTGTCAAGTAATTTCCAGAGAATTCTAAAGGTATGACAGTCATTATTCAATACAGTTCTTTGTCCCTGATCCAAGTTTATAAGGAAAAACTGTACAAATCCAACTGTTAGAAAAAATTCACTCAGTTATTGCATTGTAAAATGTCTTTATACGTATTAAAAATATAAAAATTCATAAAAACTTATGCAAATCTTTATCATGCGTTTATTATTATTTTCATAGCGACTTTCTTATTTTCCACGACTTTAATATATTACTATTCCTAAAACCACGCTCATTATATCAGCTTTAATTTTGATTTCATCAATAATATTTTTAAAAAAATTCAATTTTATAGTTTTTCACTAACTTTTTAATGTTGAAAAATAAAAACCAGTCCATTTTCAAAGTTAGTTTTTTTTAGTGAAAAATGTACGTTAATGTGCCCTTATTCTGTTCTAATCAAATAACCAACTTTTTTTCACCTTTGCTATTTTAGCAAGCGTCCGCACTTATTATTTTACCAATATAATTTTATTATTTTGTTTGGAAATAAAAGAGTGTTTATGCCTAGGTAAATTAAAAATATATTCAATAATAAAATTTAATTCAATGCAATTAGAGCTCTAAAAAATTCGAAGCATTTTAATTTTTGAAATTTAAAATTCAAAAATCTGCTGTGGTTAACCCAAATTTTAAACACAAAGTCAATTAATTTTTAAATAAAGGGAGAATATAGAATAAATACTTTCCGCAATATTTAGATCAAGTAATTATTGTTTTTAATTAAACAATTTTTAAAGCTTAATTTTTGCAAAATGGCAATTCCACCCACATTTTTTATTCAGATATATAGGAGTGAATAATTACTAAATTTTAATTGTGGGGCTGTTCAATGATTTACGTTTTATTTTACATATGAAATTTTCAGAATAACTTGAGTATACACTATATTTTTCTGTCTTATACTTTAAATATCATAGTTTATAACACATTATGGAACAACTATATTTAGCAAATGGCCTTAAAGAATAGTAGCTCGATATACAGGGTGTTTCAAAAGTCCGTTTCATGGCCTTTATTTTAAAACAAAGTCTTCTAGGGTCACATGGATATAAGGTCTACACCTAGGTAAGGGGTCATCCATAAATTACGTGAGGTGTTTTTTCCAAAATCTGGACCCCCCCTCCCCCCTTGGTGAGATTTAGTGAGATTTTTCTTGACCCCCCCTTCCCCCACGTGAGATTTACCCACAACTTTAAAAAATTATTTTCTAAAAATTATTTGCATTTTGTGCTTCATAGCACCTAATTAAGTTATAATTAAGTTAAAAAAAGTTGACGTGAGATTTTAATCGACCCCCCCCCCTCCCCCCTTGGTGAGATTTGGTGAGATTTTTCCAAACCCCTCCCCCCCTTTTTGACCTCACGTAATTTATGGATGACCCCTAAGTGACCCTGGAGAATACATTAAGATGACTTACAGCGCCCCTGGCGAAATAAAAGAGTGAAAAAATTCATTGAAAAACTAAAGTAGATATAGGAAAACTTCAATGGGAGTATTGTTCCCACCGTTATAAATAACTCCCTGGATTAAATTTTATGAAAATATTGCGAATATTCACGGAGATATTAGCGTGGGAAAATAGCACTTTTTCAGACATCAAAAAAGAAAAGTTAACAAATTTGGAAATTTTCAGTTGTATTATGTAGTTTTATGTCTTTGTATTTAAAAAGACGAAATTTAATTTTAAAAACTTTCACATTTAATTAATTAATATTTTTTATTTCTCCGCTAGGGGGCGCTATAAGTAATCTGAATGGATTCTCCAGGGTTACTTACCTAAGGTAGGGATAGACCTTACTTCCACGACCCTAGGAGACCGGTTTCAAATAAAAGCCACGAAACGGACTTTTTAAACACCCTGTATACCGCAAACGTTTTAAAATGCCTGAATTAGAAAATTATTTCATTTATATGTTTGGAAAAGATAATTCACAATAATTTAAGGATTAGATCAAGATGTTTAAGAAATTTTTAGCTATAATAGGAAATGGCACGGACGAAAAAAAAATGTAAAACTGTCATGGAATATTTATCATTCTTAAGAATTTCTCTTTTTTTATGAGCTTTTCCTATTTCCTATTATTGACATTTATATGAATCAAGAATATTTTAAAGTATAGAGTTAAAGTTTAAAATATCCTACTTTATAAATATTGTATTTTTAGCTTTGATTCAGGCAATTTGAAAATTTGGATTTGAATGATTTTCTTGGATAGAAACTTTCAGAATTTTCCCTAAATTTTTATATTTTCTATTACGCTACTATTTATTAAATTTGAAAATCTTATATTAAGATTATACATTTCTTTTTGATTTAGTAAAGAAATTTTGAAATTAATCATTTTGAACTACATAATTTCTAAACTACCTTTTTTGGAAACAAATTTGTAAATTTTGTTACAGATTTTGCTATATGAATTTGGAATTAGAAAAAGTTATCAAAAAGTTGAATTATATTAAATTTATTAATACAATTCTGAGAAAAAGACAGAAAGGGGTTTTGAATTTGTGATAGTATTGACCAATTGGAGGTTTAAAAGCAATACTTATTCTAGAAATATTATATCCAAAACTGTAATTTACTTTTACTGAAGGACAGCGGTTCTCAAGTTGTTGGGTGCACCCCCTAGGGGGCGTGATAACTCCTGAAAGGGGCCCTTGCTGACCTTTCTGGAATTTGGAATAAGTGAACAAAAACGAGTAAACATCCTGTTCTTCAAATTTCAAAAAAATTTCTAGGGGACCCCAAGCCCCCTCTTTTGCCCACCATACCGAAAAAAATCTTAAAAATTATTTATTTATTTCTCTTTTCCGAAAATTTAATTCTGATGGAGAACAAACGTAAGAAAGTGCGAAACATTCTTTTATCAACAATCCGGCTTATTTTTAAAGATGAAGAAGGACGAAAAAGATGGGAGGTATGGCTAGGGATATTAAGGCTCAATCAGATTTATCACTTTTGGTGTTAATTTGGAGGAATCATCCAAAAGGAAAAGTGTGAATTGGCATTTCACTCTCCTCAGTTTTCGAATTTTTCTATGCGAACGAGCTATTCACAGAAGTGAATCTTTCAGAATGAGAAGTGAAAATGAAGCAGTGGGAATGAACCTTTGCAAGGTTGATATGGAGGAGAGTGAATTGAATTGCAGGGATGAAGAGGAGAAAAAACGAAAAGGGTGATAGGAATGTCGAGGATTGGAGGAAAACAAAGGATAAGATGGATGAAGATGCCAGGGATGAAAAGGAAAAAAATTCTAGGTTAGGTAGTACGTGAGAGGAATAAAGATGATGGAGAATATGTGAGGGATAGCGAAGATGCATGTAGTAGAAAATAACAATGATAGGAATGAAAAGATTGAGAAAGATAAAGAGGATAAAAAGAGCGAAGATTGGAGAGATAAATGGGATGAAAGAGTTAAGGGGTTGATACAAATAAAAGATTTAGAGGGATACAGAGGATGAGATTGATAAAGAGGACAAAAGGATGATGATGCATGTAGTAGAAAATAACAATGATAGGAATGAAAAGATTGAGAAAGATAAAGAGGATAAAAAGAGCGATGATTGGAGAGATAAATGGGATGAAAGAGGTAAAAAAGGGGTTGATACAAATAAAAGATTTAGAGGGATACAGAGGATGAGATTGATAAAGAGGACAAAAGGATGATGATGATTATAAGAGGGGGGGAAGAGGCAACGAAGGATAGATGGACAAAAGGTTCAATGGGAAGAAAAGGATGAAGATCTGAGAAATTAAAATGGCGAATGAAATACAGAGGGGAGGATTTGAGAATACAGGTAAAGAGCGAGCAAGGGGAGTAATTATATTGAATTTGAGTTGAATATAGACCAGCAAGCTTAGGGCTCATTCTGGCTTTTCACTTTTGATCTTTATTTTGAAGGAATCATCCGAAATGAAAAGTGTGAATTGGCGATTCGCTCTTTACTCCTTCACTTTTCTATGCAAAACTAGTAATTCACAGGAGTGAATCACTCAGGATGATCAGTGAATGTGAAACAGTTTGAATGATGATTTATCTACTTTGCTTGGAGCAAGTAAGTAGACTACAGTTTCCTAACGGACTAACATTTTCAATCTGTCATTAGCGACACCAACCAACCAAATCGATACACATGTGTATATTGTGAGCAAGGGTAACGAGCATAAAATAAACCAGTAAAAAATGATATCTCCAAACCATACACCACACGAACCAAACACACCCGTTCCCTTCCCCTCCCGTTACATCTATAGTGGGTGCTGATCATCCCATTTCTCCTCTCACTCTCCTTTTCTTCCACATTACCTTTGATGAGCGTGTTTGCACAACGGTTTAGGAGCGGCCGAGGTATAAAGCAGCTGCAACTGCATCTCAACTTCGCTCGGCCACGCGCACCACACACGACTCTTTTGAGGCACTCCCCGGGACGTTTTTTTCATGTGCCGCACTACGCTTGAGCTCACACTGCACGCTTGCTTGGGCTTGGAACGATCTGCGGGGACTATTCTTGAGGACTCCTGAGGGTAGTTTCGGCGGTTAAGAAATGGGATTTTATATCGTGGGATAGGGATATTCACTCTGCAGTATCAGTGGAATTAATGGCTATCACTTACATTTTTCTCCCTCATGCAATAATCCAATAATGTCAATTGAGACATGAGTAACAGACATATTTTTCGGGAAGAAAATAAATCTATCATACTTTGAATCTAAATAAAATGATTAATTATTCTTAATCGCCTCAGAATGCGTTTAAGAATAGAGAGGAGGGATACGATATCATGGTTTTGTGCAAAATGAATCGCGTACACTACAGTAAGCTCCTATACTCTGTTCAGTTTAAACTGGTGCCCGAAAATATTTCCTTCCCCTCCACCGAATCAGTAACCGTGGCAACTATCAACTTCACAACGACGAAGAAGGCTTACTATTGGTCGCGCGAAGAGCGTAGCCATGGGTAGCCATGGTTACCCTTCTAGCGAGGGGTAAACACTATTCTTCAGGCGCCAGTTCAAAATTAATAGAGTATAGTTGGTTGATTGGTATTTTTTCATTGCACAATGGGCAGTTAAGGTAATTACATCCCAAGCAAGTAGTAAGCCCTAGGACTCCTAAGTATCTAGGAGACCTATCTATCTTAGGGATCTTAGTTTACTCATTTCCGTAATTTCTCTAAGGAGCAGGGTTTATCTTGCGGATATAAACCGAAATGCCTTGGTAATTTAAACATTAAAACTGTATTTTCCATAAGGATAAGACAGTTTAGGATTCATGAATAAAATAACTTACTTCCAAATCGTATCCCGATAGTCCATAAGACCAATCGAAGGGGGTCTATAAATAAAATTTAAATTATCGCAACTGTACACAAAATTTACACATTAAGTAATACTAGACAGCAACTTAAGTTGAACCTAATATGTCACTAACAAACAAAGTAGTTCCCATCGCTGGGTCTGAATTTCGAGTGAAATAAAGCACGTCAATTTTAAAATATGATTATTTTGTTTCACACATGTATAAATAGCGTCTTTTTATCACAATTTGCATATCGAAGTTCCTCCTATCAACCCAACAGGCTTTGTGTTTACTCACTTTCTCCTTCCGCGTAGTGACGTACTGGGTTCAGGAAACGTTGCTGTGATCAAATGATAGAAAATTTGTGATAAAAACAAATATACATACAATTATCAGATATTGCAATAAGTAATGTATGTTTATATGGATTTTTACCGATGTTTTATAAGATTAAGAGGATTGACTTACAGATTTAAATTTTTTTAAAAAGCGGAGCTCCTTGGTTTAAATTTAAAAAGCATTCCAAAATGTTGTTTTTGAATCAGGCTAACATATTAAAAACTGCCTATTACCACATATAGATAGTTTACTCCTCTTTAATGAAGGAAAGTTGTATAATATTTACGATGAATTGGAAGTTTCCCATAAAATGTAATATTTTAACATTTGTAGTATTAGTGACAATTTTCCTGCATAACCAACCACTACGCGTGTTTCTTCTTTGGTCGCACGCCTTTTTTTCCCAGTTGGTTATTTTCCTTGTTCTAAGATCTTCATCCCATTAACGCCCAAATTATTTTTGATCGAAAATGAAAATTCCAACTTTAAGCCCATCCCTATTACAAAATAAATGAAGCAAACGCAAAAAACACAGGGTATTAGGATTGAGGGATGTTTTCTCTGGCCATATGTGCAGTTTCGTTACTGTTGGGTGAATTTAAGGTAATTTAAGAGAGCATTTATGACACTATATTTAGCGATCTAAAAATAGATCACTGGGCGCTAATGGGTTAAGAACATCGTCCAACCATCTCATTTTGGGTCTCCCTCTAGGTCTATTGCCCATTGGCTTCCAATTTAATGTCCTTTTAACTCTATTATATTGTACACGTACAGTCGTAAATTATTTTAATATTTTACTAACATTTGAGTAGAAACTACAAATGGATTTTTTCCTGTTTTGTAAAAAAGCCCATGAAGAGCCAACTAGCTATCTGGATATAATCATGTCATTTTCCTCTTTCAATTTCTAGAAAACTAATATTTATTCTTCTTTGATTTATTTTATAAAAGCTCACTCATGCTTCATTGTGTAAGACTCATTTTTAAACGCTGAAGTTTCATTTTGCAATATAATTATTCTTCGAACAGCTCAAACTAAAAATTATGATCGCGGTTCTTGGATCCACCTCAAAATATCTCATACACAGCTGCGCTCCCCCTATACCCAATACACAATACTATCCTCCCAAAGCCCACTTGAAAGCCACAGAAAATTTCCTGACAAGAGAGAAGTATTCGTCAAGAGACTTCAAAATCCCGAAGAAGAAGGGAGGGGACGCATGTGGGTCAAGGTTGCGGTGATCTTTCGCGGGAGGGGAGAGAAAGTGGGCTTGATGTATCTTGGCTGGGTAATGATCCTGTCGGGAGCAACAAGCCGTGTAATCGATGCTTCAGATCGGCGACGTTGAAGCCGCTATTGTTTCTCGTCATCGGCTGGTTTGGAGGAATGAATGTCTTTGAAACAAAGGTCAAATAATTGAGGTATGAAATTGCCCGTGCAGAGACTTTTTAGGATAATTTGATGTAGAAAGTAATCGGAATTTGTGTGGAGAAAGTGAAGATATCTTTTCTCTTATGGCCCTTTCTTTACCTCTGAGGTAAAAGTGAGAAGAATGATATTTTTGAGTGAGTGGATGGGAGGAGTAACTTCTATGTATATAAGGTGGACTGCGACCCTTTACCATGTATTTTAACGAAAAAAAAAGTTAAAATACATGGTATAAAATAAATGTTAGGGTCAGTACTTTGTCAGACAGAGCACAGAATGCATCTTCAGTTATCATCAAGTTTTTAAAACCATTTCCTCAATATGTACCATTTTATAACCCACTCATAGTGATCTTATCACGCATCGCCACTTCTCCCCCAGGCTTTTCATTTCCACTCTATCATAGTACGGGAGCTGGCGTTAAATTTCAAGAATTTATCTGCTCGTACACGATTTTAATTTTACAGGATAGTGTTAGTGGTTCTGATCATGGAATCGAGCGTCAGCTGGTCAGGTAGCGGTGGATTGAGCGTGGGGAGGGGGTCAAAGGTACAAAAAAGAAAAAGAAATTCATCTGCTCGTGTATGAAACTTGGTGGAGATGGTAGTTTAGACCTTCCTGATTACAAAAATGTCCGTCAGCTGGCTGGGTGGCGGTGGAATGACCGTCAGCTGGTCACGTGAACATGCAAACAAAAAATTTATCTGACAAAGCAAGAAACTTGGTAGGAAATGAAGCTTTGTTACATAACTAATAACCAGTTACTAGTACAACATACATTAATTCATGAGTTGCTAGTGTAAGTTGAAGACTAGTAACTCGTTATTACTTCATGTAATAGAGATTGACAACCCTTCCAAGTTCCATGCATTATCAGATAAATTTTTTGTTTGAAAGTTCACGTGACCAGCTGACGGTCATTCCACGGCCACCCAGCCAGCTGACGGTCATTTTTGTAATCAGGAAGGCCTAAACTACCATCTCCGCCAAGTTTCATACACGAGCAGATGAATTTATTTTTTTACTTCTTTTGCAACTTTGACCCCCTCCCCACGCTCAACCCACCGGTACCTGACCAGCTGACGCTCAATTCCGTGATCAACACCACTAACACTATCCTGTCATATTAAAATCGTGTACGAGCAGATGAATTTTTCATTTTAACGCCAGCTCCCGTATTATCATGTTATCGATTTATTCATTATGGTTTGTAATAATAGCATCCTAAAAACTTTTATAACTCTATAAAAATACTTTTCTTTTTAGCGTTTATAGTGCCCTTCCACTACCTCCCAAACAGTTCAGGTGCTGGAAAATGCTCTAAAAGGAGAATTGGAGAAAATAATCACTCATAATTAACCAAACAAACCTGGTGGCAAACAGACCCAAAACCTCTTGTACTTCAGTAGACACCCTACCTTGGTTTGAATTTAAATCTTGTGTGGTTAATTTATAGATTTTGTTGGCATTATTTATGTAATTCTATTTCACAAAAAGGGGTTTGTGGCCTTTAGATAAACTTTGAAATTTAACTTACTTAAAAGTAGAATTTTAAGAACATACAACTTATTGAGGACATACAAGACCTTTTGCATGTCCTCATCAGATAATAAAGGGAACAGCCAGAGTGAACCCAGCAAGTTCTTTCTATATTCCTTTTACTCCACTGAATACGGGAAGTGAGGAGAACAATACAAAATTTATAGTTTTGTGGGGTTAAACTATCCTTATCCCTCCTTGGGTACGACTCTGGGTTTGTTGCTATTTTTATAGCTAAGATGGAAGAATAGGCCATTTCTACCAAAATCAATACTTTGACCAGTAAATACAGATATTTTTCTCGAGGGAAGCGTTTTACATTTCCTCCTAGTTTTTATTTCATTCCATGCAAACTGGATATACTTATTACTGGCTTTACGGAATCAGGGCCTCATATCAAGGAACAGAGAATCTCAGAATCAGAACGTGACTATCTTCCCATTACTTATAAATTAAGAAAAGGAGCATAAGCTTTCTTCCCAATCACACCATTAAATTGAACTTTTAGTGCATACTCAGTCAATAATAATAATACGCATCCTCTTTCTCCATTTGTTTCTATAATACGACATTACGTAGCTTAATGAATAAACTGTGGTCTGGTTTTTTTTCATGACTTTGCAAAGCTTTGGGAGAAAAACGATCAGTAGATGTAACCAACGTGGGAGAAAAGTAAACTTAGCACTCCTCCAATAGGAGGGTATGCTTTACTAATGGTTTTCCAATGGATGCGCTTTCAGCTAAACTCCTCTTTTACACGCTGGAATAATAATATCTGTTCTGAAGTTGGAGGAATGATTGATGCTTTTAACTTGGGAAAAACGGAAGCTGATTCTAATCTGAGCACGCGAATGAACTGAAAAGTTATATTTTTATTAAGTAAAATGCAGATAATTTTTGATTGGAATGATTAATATTGATAAGATTAGCATTGTAAATAGTATAATGATGCATTAAAACTAGATTAACATTTCATTGGGAAATATTTGTTTATTAGATTATTGTAAAACTTAATATTTAGCCAACAGGGACGTATTTAAACTCAAAGACTCCTTAAGACTTCAAGTTAAATTTCATTTTATTCATACTACCGCATTTTGTTTCAAATTCGTGTCCACTAAAAGCAGTTCTGTTGAAAGGTTTTAAAATATTTTTGATATTGTAATTTCTCCTTAAAAAAGGTGATGGCCAATAAATAACAATAATCCACCAAATCCGTTAAAAAATTTCTGTTTAAATTTTTTTACTTGTTCCATGTTTTAAATCAAGATTAACTCTTTTCTTGAGCAAAAAAGAACATAACAAAAAGCTCTAGATGAAAATTCACAATTTGAATACTTTTGAGTTAGAAACGTAAATAAAGTCATGGAAGTTTCAAATAATCTAGTTTGAGTTAATTTCTTCATGTGATAAAAATTGCAAAACAAAAATGAAAAAAAAATCAATTAAATTTTTGCACGGGGCCACGCTCTTTCCGCTAGCCCCTCAAAAGCAATCAACAACCAAAACATTCCTCTTGTTTTTCCCAAAACAACACATCCCCTAAATAAATCCCCACTTCAATATCACAGCCTTCCGGTTTCGTTTCACCAAAAACAAACCACATCCAACAATTACCAGCGGATGCAATCCGTATAAATCAAGCCCCGCACAAAAGATCACCCCTACAAAAACACAACAAAACACCCCTATTAATTACCCTCCCCCCCAAAAAATAGCGTAATCGGTAAGGCGAGAATAATGAATTGGACTCGTCCGCACAATAGCTCGCTAAACAGACAATTAGGCTCGGCAGGAAGGCGTGTGCATGGTGCGTACGTGGCACCTGCGGTCGTGCACGTGCGTGAATGCGGGGGTGCACTAATTGCTGACTGAGCTTGCCGTAGAGTTATTATACTGAGGTGGTACTTTAACTGTGTACTCCCGTTTGACCACGGTCTGACGGCATAGACATAACTAGGCGTCTCATGCTCATCTACATCCTTTCTTACAGACCGAAGAAATTGTTTCATTCGGACGTTTCTCTTTTTTCTGTATCTTCTCAAAGATCCATAGTAAACATTGTATCCTGGAGATTCCTTCTACTTCATCCTTTCTAAAGATTCTACGGATTGCTCAATACTGAGACTTTTCCTGCTGTTCTGCATTCTCTCTAAGATCCATAGGACTCCATTTCAGAGATTCTCTTTCTCTTTTGCGTCCTCACCAAAGTTGTAGGGAGCACTCTGAACCTAATACTCTTTCTCTTTTGCATCTTCTCTAAGAACGGTAAAAAGTGTTCTATCTTTTGGCAATTCTATCTTGCTTTTCTGTGTCATCATAAAACCGTAAAGAGCACTCCATCCCACTAGCGGATCTGGGGGGGCTAGGGGGCTCAAGCCCCCCGCAAAATGAAAAGTTTTACTCTATGTAATATGACATTTTATGCACCAAAATGAGTTAAAACCCTGTTACTTTAAGGTCAAATTTTAAAAAATTTTCTGGGCGAGGACCACCAGACCCCCTTGGCACTTGTAACTCAGTTATTACAACTATATTTTACTAAGTTTGTGTCAAAACGCAAAAAATCTATATCCGAAATTCGGATGAGGCGTACCAAAAAGAGTTGAAAAAGTGGGGTTTTTTACTTAAATTTCCAAAAATTTTCTGGTGAAGGACCCCCAAACACCCCTTTTGGTAGTTGGAGCACGATAATTCACTACCTTTTCCGTATTAACATTAACAAGAAGATTCAATTGGATCATGAAAATTCTTAGCCCCCGAAACTAACATCCCCCCCGAAACTAACATCCTTTGGATCCTCTTGCTTTTCTATGTTGTTTCCTACAGAACAAAAAGAGAAGTTTCTTTGAGAAGTAGCCATACTTTTACTCCTCTTGCTTTTCTGTGTAGAGTTTCTTAGAGACCAAAAAGAGTAGTTTCTTAGATAAGTAATTTATAAGTGCATTTTATTAGAGAGTAGTTTCTTATAGACCAAAAAGAGTTTTTTTATGAAACGATATAACATCCTAAAATACTGTTTCAAGTCCTTACTGTTTTATTCTCAAGGATAAAGCGTTTTTCCTTCTCCAAAACGGGTCACGACCTTACAACACATCTCATTGGCACGTAGGGTTCTCATATTGAAGAACATTCTATAGATAATATCTCTACCGCGCTTTCACTTTCCGCTGCCACTCATTAGTGGTTTCGTCTCTGCCAATTAGTCGGTGGTATCCGGCGTTCAGGTGAGTATCCTGTCACCTGGTCTAAAGCAAGGTGGCTCAGTAATGGTGATATACCTGGTTATTTTTGTCCAGGCGCTCTAATTGCGATGTTTGGAGCACGGGATATGATTATGAGTGTCGAAATCCATTTTCGATGTGTCACGCAACGACAACCTGTATTGGAACTATGATTTTTCCCACCAAAATTAGGAGGATCATTGAACTACATAATACTCTACTTCCTGACTTAAGGTTATCAATACAATGACAATGTACTATATACTACGTATTATATTGTTTTACTACTGGATTTGGAAATCAATAAATATGTTCATGGAATGCTAAGCATTTGAAATTTATTTCCAATATCCATTATTTAAATTTTAGCAGTAATGTAATGTTTGCTTCACTGTATAATTATTCGTACCTTTGGTATTCTATTGTATATCAACATCGTGTAAAATTATATTTACATCAACACACAGTTTACTTTCAACATCCCTTTCACGTTTTATTGGTTTAGTTTTTCTATTGTGAAACGTGAAGGATTTCTTAATGCTTATGATCTTGTTAAATTTTTCTTACAATCTACAAAGGTATTTATTTGTCCCACCGTTTTAGGAAAGTTATTAAATGGGAAAGATCATATGCGAATATTTCATGTCTAGTATTGTTATATACAGGGTGTCAGAAAAAAAGACTGACACATTTTAAAAAACAATAACTTATAACTCGAAAACTAAAAAAGATGAAAATACGGGGTTTATTGCATGCTACTCCTGGGAGTCTAAGAAGTAGGATGCAACAAACCGCGTACTTTTACCTTTCTTAGTCTTCCAGTTATTAGTTATTGATTTTTAAAATGTGTCAGTTTTTTTGGGACACCCTGTAAATACAAATTTTCAATTTACCGTTTTTTTTGTGTTTTTAAATACAATAAATCCCCACAGAGGTTTTACAATCCTGTTTTCAAGAAATATCCTTCTACAAACCAACAAAATATTTTTACAAAAGAACTTTTAAGGAAAGTTTTCCTGATTTTATCACAGAAATCCCGTTTACAAAAAATAGCAATCCAAAGGACATTTATGTTTTTGCTAATAAAAGAACATTAGAAATAAATAAAAACTTTTTGATGGAAGCACATCAAAGATCGATTAAATTTTCGTCAAACATCACGAGAGTATAAAAAAGCTATAAGGAAGCTCAGCTCAGACTATCCCGATTCGATATTAAGAACGAACGCACAACGGAAGGAATTTCTATACACCACCACCCGAAACCGCCATTTTTTGTGGATCTTTTTATAAAAAAATCGCAAGTTTTCGGCAAACTTAGGGAAACAAGTATCGTTTTTTTCTCTCAAAAACAACACTCTTTGCCTCCAGAAACGAGTGAGTAGGTCAATGCCAACTCTCGACTACCAACTTCCAACAATCCCTGCCTAAACGAAGAAGAGGCCGAAACCCGAAACCGCGTCGGAGGCTTCGCGAAACCCCCGGCTTTTCATTACTGATTACGCTTCCCGTGAGATTGGGTGGAAACTCGGAAAAAACAGCCTCAAAGGGTGTGAAAAAAAACCCGTCCCTCCTCTTCTTCAAGTCGCGAGATATTCCGAATCGGAGAAAGAGAAGTCCGCATAAAGGAGAGTTGGATTTCCAGGAAGTTGGAATTCTAGTGAATGTATCTGCGATTGGACTCTATTATTGTCACTTTCTCTTTCTGGACGGCGATACCTCGGTGACAAACTGGAGATCTGGTTACGCAGTGCGTCATTCGGTGACAGGAGCTTCAAGGTTGGGGGAAGGCTTTATGGAGAAGAAAGCGAAAGTGAGGGAATGTTAGCGGCGTTTATGACCCAAAAACTGGCGAAAATTGACTCGGAGGTATTTTTCCGGTGTAAAAAGTGTTTTTGGGGTGTTTGAAATAAATTCGTGGTAGGGGAAAAAAGTTTTTTTTTATCAAGTGACATCTAAATGTTCCAGACACTTACGAATTCGACGCTTCTCATTTTTTTGGAGTGTCTGTGTAAGTTTCATATTATTGCAATATGTTTTCAGGGTTTTCTTTATGGTGCACAAAAACTTAGAACTTGCATAAAAAATGTTTTTAACGGAAATTTCTGTATTTAAATATTGGGTGACTCTCTGGACTAAAAAAATGTACAACATGGCATAAGTTTCAAAGCTTGTTTTATCAAGTTTTTGGGTCAATTTCTCAATGGAATATTTCATTTTTATGTTTCAATTCTATTTAAATTATTAATGTGGGGTAAACCAGATCTCTGTCAGTCCCCCCCCCAAAAAAAACCTATTTTGTTATCCTCAAGTGCAATAAGGCCATAAGTTAGGAAGTTAAAAAAGTGTCTGGCTCTAAATTAACATTCTTCACTTACACCCTTTCACTCTTTTTCTTATTTAAAATTGAATTTTAATATCATAAGAACGATGTTTCTCAGTTATAAAATACGAAAGATGGAATGCTAGGAAATAAAATTAACTTCTATAAAACTAAACTTTTTTTTAAGGTATCTAACATAAAAAATAAAATTAAAAACTTATTAATTTAGCTTAAATTATGGAGAAGAATTAAATATGGATAAGTTTCCTTTTGTAATACACTTCTGTTGGAATAGTTTTAATCCTAGGGAAGAATGGAGTAGTAAGAAACTTAATTTTGAAGCTTTGTGTGCCTAAAAATGTGAAAAAAAATCCACATAGTATCTTTGATTTAATTTTATAAATCTAAATTTATTATTTTTTAATGTAAAACGTAAATCAAATCCTGAGGATACTTATGATTCTGTTTGCTTCTTATTATGTACCCCATTCTCCTCTAAAAGGAAATATTCTCAGAATGTCACATCGGTTACACAAACCAAACTATAGAGAGATTTTAGGATACCTTATTACTTACTTTCACAAAAGATTTCCCAACGAAGATTTTATTTTAAACCCGTCTATTGGCAAAGTCTTTACGCAGAAGAAAGCTTCCTCTGAAATGTCTGTCTGAAAATATTGGAGGTACGTTTTTTTAACCCTACTAAATTATAATATAGAATACATGGAACGCTTCAATATGCAACAGAAATTTTAAATATATACAAGTTGTTTAACCTTTTTAAAAATTTAGATAATTAAGACAAGTTTTCAATCCAACCATTGCATAACTCTTTATTTACCGCATTATGATTCGCTGCAATTTTTTTAGTGCAAATACTTTTTTGAGTCACTAAATTGAAAATTAAGGGATATACATAAATAAAATAATCATCTTTGGAAAATTGAATCCACTAGAGCCAATTACTTAAATTGATACTTTTGGGTACTGGCAGTACACGGAGTGCTAAAATATTCTCACAATACAAGAAAAACATAGCTTTTTTATCGCAGTAATAAGTCTTAAAAAATAATACACTAAACTTTTGACTTTATGACTTTTTGAATCGATCATTAGAAATTTTTTTCAATCTTCGACTCAAAAAGTTTTTAAGATCAACTTCAATCCTAGAAAATTGTGTATTGAAGCCAGGAAATTGGGTCATAGCTAACAACTTTGGGGTCTTGGAGCTAAATTTGGTTCTTGCGTATTATCCTGGTGGTATTCAAAAATGTTATCAAAGGCCAAACAAAACATGTTAAGTTCTATCGCTGTGTTGCTGAATAGTCAATGGGATAATAATCAATATTCTAAGGTGATGGTATGGTGCATAAGCAGAACATACGATTGAAAACGCTTATTGGCTAATGTGGAGATACTTACCGAACATGTTGTGACACAGGCAAAGCCCACTTATACCAATAGTTATTCAGTACCAGTAGTTATTCAAGTAAAGTATCTACGGGTTTAGAGTTGAATCAGCATTTTCTTTACTTGAATGTACTTATAGAATATGTAATTATGTATTGATACTTTTTATTTATAATTGTGACTGCGTCATTAGAGAATTTAACATTTTTACTAGGCAAATTTTTTTTAAAATAAAGAAATGTGTTGAACTTGCACTGATAACATGCTATGAAAAAAATAAGGCTTTGTGTGTTTTGTTTTATTCAATACTATATTGTGCAATTAATTGGATGTTGTTATGGTTGGATAATTTAACAAATAATATCTAAGTGTAATCATCAATATTGTTACATTTTCAGCCAAGTTAAACTAAATGTTATTTTTCGTTGATGACCACTCTACTCGATGTGGCACCAATGAAAAGTTTCATTTGGTTATGATGGATGGAACACAACTTCTCCTGTTGATAAACTGACACCCCACAGCCCAACTAAAATGATGTTACAAAGATAAGTTATTACAAGACAAATTGAGACAGAGGTATGATTAGTTATCAATTTATAATTAATGTTGTTTATAGCATAAACTACCTATTTAAAAAAATTTTAGTGTCTCAGGAAAGTTTTGTCTGGAATTTGAAATTACTTATAATTTTATATGTAAGAAACTATAGCTTCTTAGAAACTTAAAAATAAATTTTATGAAGTTTGCTACTTTTCCAGAAACAGAACATTAAAAATGCTTTTCTGTCAAAAAGTGAATTTGTAAAGTATCGTAAAAGGTAATCAGCTTTGCCTAGACATCCCTACAGGGACTAATAAAGGCCAATTTCGGTACTGTTTATCAGCACCTTCACAAAAAATATACTCACAAAAGCAGCACCTTCACAAAAATTCTAAAATTATTTTTTAATGATAGGTGAATTGTTTATGGTTAAAATTAGTCTTTAAATTGCTATAAAATTGTAGAAATAAGAAATTTAATGCTGATTTCATTAATTTTATAGTTCCCATTTAAAACATTTATAAAAAATTTCACAAAAATTAAAATGCTGTGTAAGTTTTTCACAAAAATGGGGTTAAGTTTTAAAATTCTGGATTAGTCTCTGCCCTAGCTTTTACTTCACTTTTTAAATTTTTTTACTGTGTAGTTTTCAATCCTATGATTGTTCATGTCTCTTTCGTGCATAAAAATCTCCTGAAGTATTATTTCTATGACAATGTACTTAGTGTATTTAGTAAAAAATTGTTTATTTCTGGTGCCTTTTTTGTTATAGGTTCTAATGCAATTTTTTAAAAAATTATTTGTAAGGGATATTCAATTTTTATAATACTTAATCCATACATGTGATTCATCTGCCAATTGGCGGAAATCCACCAATTTGCGTAGCAAAATTAAAATCCGACAATGGACCATACGACTGACGTCACATTTTCTCCATCATGTGACCTACTGAGCTTGCAATTGGTTACCACAGAGATAGTTCGTAATGAGATATGATTTGATAGCGAGTTTGTTTTCCCCGATGACCTGATTAATATGGGCGTGGCTGAATATGGTCCATTCGATTTGCAAAACTGAAATTCCACTTTCTTTTTTTCCAATCGTTTTATACTGAAAACTCTGACGGCTAGTGGGGCCTAGTACTAAATTTTAAAAAATTAAAACAATATCGAAGTAATATGAAAATTAGTTAAGATTTAAGCGAAAAAAATATGATTCCAGCATATTGAATCCTAGATCTCGGACTAACTATACCCTTGGGTCATGTGCCATAAAAAACCAACCAACCTAGATCTCGAGAAGTAGAAGCCAATGGACCCCCTCTACTTAAAATGAAGAAAAATTTAGGTGCCATCAAATTTTTTTTTAATATTTTCATCCACTTTTTTGTCTGTGTAATCACATGTATGTTAATCTTATAATTGAGTTGCCCATATTGGAAATGATGGGCTTAAGAAATTAAAAATAATGGATAATTTTACTGTGTTCATCTCAAAATTATTTAGATTATAAAAGGCATTATTTCTTTATAAAAAAGAGAAATCTAATTACAAGCCTGGTGTTTTATATAATAATTATTTCATGTTATCTTAGTTTTTTCATTCAGTAAAATTGTCTGAAAAAACCTGCCACTGTGTGGGAGAAAAACCTGAGTAAACAGAAAGCTAGGAGGTGTTTCAGTACACAAATCGTGATAAGACAACATATATGGGTTTAACAATCTAAACACATTTCTAAATTTAAGTACTTAATTTCACTAAAAATTCAGACACAGTACTGGGAACTATCTTTGTTTACTTTGTGCAAGGGTCAAGTACAGAAGACAATTTTTATTCTGAGCTGGACCCCAGAAGTATAATTTGTTATGAGAACATACAGGTTGCAACTGCGACAAATTTAATGTGCGATTGATCCATCCCAACAGCCTTAAATTTACAAGAGGGCATAATCACAGGTTTGGTAGTCTCTCTGGGGTTACTTTTGAACTAATTAAACTTGTTAAAAGCCATATTTATACCAGTCTTCAAATGTTAAATACCTACTAATTGTTATTTCACTTAACAAATATTGTATACATAGGTTTCGGATTAAATATTTTTTGTGAAGATTTTCTTCTATTAAAATTAATAATTGTGATTTTTGAATTCTTACAGACACATTCCAAATGGTGTTTACTTTTTGTTGACCTTTGACTAGTTCTAGGGGCAACAATTGTAAATGCTGTTTGGGAAAAATTCATGACTACGACTACCAGCTGGCTGTCCTGCAGAGTAAGCACTGTACTCAAATGGAAGAAGGATGTTGAACTGAAAAAGAATTTGTCGAAAAACATTGAAAAGAACATGGACGATGCTAAAATCCCATTCATTTTTATAATGTTCAGGTACTTTTTTATGAATTTTGTCTGAAGAATATTCAAAACATGGTTTCTCAGCCATTATCACCATACACCCCATTAGTCCAATAATACAACTAATACTTTTCTTAAACACAAGCATGCATTGGAGATGAAATATAAATATTCAGAAAACTAAATGATAGGAGTTGAACCCAAGTGCATCGTTATATTTTGTCAGTGACAATGATTCCCATGTTGTACAAGGGGTCTGTGAGTCCTACCCCAGAAAAATTTTGAAAATTCAAAATTATTTAAAAATTCTATTTTTTTTTCAGTTATCTGAGGAAATTTGCAATAACAATATTGCATAACGAAATTCTCAAAATTTGAAATAGTTCCCCTACACTTTGAAACATTAATTGGAATTTTTGTAAATCTTATATAAATACTATATCTTATTTCTTTACTATATGGTTTGCCAATAAAATCTTACAGCCAACTTCACTACACATTTGTAACACGAAAAAATAAATTTAAACAAAAATTCAAAATATTGTTTCGACCCAGTTTGAAAATCTCTGGATTAAAAGTTTAAAGTTTGTCGGGTCTGTTACAGCATATTTTCGTCTTATTAAAAATATTTTCACACCATTATGTTAACCCTCCCAATAAATAGCACCATGCTCTTATGAACACTAAAAAGTAGAAATATTGCTAAATTTTTCCGATTTTTATTGATAAACTAAAGTTATTGATCTAACTAAACATATTAATCCATGAGTTTGAAATTATTTAGCACCAGCAATTTTTTGAATTAGTAATATTAGCTCCAGCAATCTAGGTAAAGACATATTTTAATATTAGCAATTTATTACAACAAATGACACTCTTTAGCCTGGCTGATTCAAAAAGGTTTTTAATAATGTTTAAAGGTTTTTAATAAAGCAGATTTTATTTTAATAATGTTAGCTATTTCTGAAAATGTACATACACTTAGTAATTTTTTTTGCAAATAAACTGGAATTCTTGATCGGTGTTCATAGTACCAAGTACATTGATACTCTTTTGTATCAATAATTCTAAATTTATATAAATCGTACAAATTAAATACTTAACTAGCTAATTAAGTGTGTGCAGTAAATTGTATTTTGCACAGTAAGTAATAGGTTCAATTCTGTTAGAGTTCCCGCTAAATATCACAAATCACCTTTGAACGCTAAATATTCAAATATAAACAATGTTTTAAAAGTTTTTAATGATAAACTGAACAGTTATAGATCTGATTAAACATTTTAATCCATGTGTTTGAAATTATTTAGCAATATTTATACTTTTTGGTGTTCAAAAGAGATTGGCGATATTTAGCGGGAATTCTAACAGAATTGAACCAAGTAATATACAGTGTAATATCTATTACATCATGTATTTTAAATAACTTAATGAATGATTCATAGTATCAGGGTAAATATGTTCATTATTTTCCTACAAATTATGATGGTAAATCTATAAATCGTAAACGTGCACAAAAATCTTGGCTGGACCTGGACTGTGTAAGTAAAACAAAAGTATTTTATTTATTTTATTGTCCAAATAACATAGCATAAACTATTGGGAAAAAACTAATTATGTGCGAAAACAAATTCAGATTACTTCAGTCGCGTCTGCGATCTATAATTGAGTATCAAACTCATTAATATCTTTAAAGCGGCCATTGAGTTTGTTTGTATTTACGTTGAGGAGAAGCGGGAAGCGAGGCGCTTGCTTTTTTCGCCAAAGTTTCCTAGAATGGCGAGTTATCTTCCGCTCGCCAAGGCAAAACCGTAGTTCTTAAAAACCAATCGGCGGCAAGCTGGCCAAATGACTAAAGAAAACGATAGTTGAGTTGTTTGGAAGTAGAATTCGACTAGCTTGAACCGTCAACCATTTCGTCGTAAAACGGTGTTGCATATGGCCCTTAAACCAAGGTCAAAGCTATCAACGCTTTGACCAAGGTATATAAAGTAACAAGGTATGCTCATAACTCTCGCTGTGTGACGTCACCCAGGATATAAAATAACGGACCAATCAATGACGGGCATATCAGCTAATACAATAAACGCCATGGCATCCATTGCAACAGATCGTAGATACATCAGGATTAATTGGGTCGATATTATTGAAATTCATTATTTAGTTTGTTTTAAAACTTGTGAATACAATCACCCACTTATTTAAAAAAATACGTATCAAATATTAAAAAGATAATTAAAGTGACAGACGATTTTAAGAATACAACTTCTGAATCTCAAATAAAAATAAACAAGCTGACTGGATTGTAGTAGGATCATTAAAGGTAAATGCACTAAAATTTTGAATAAATCCATTATTAAATTGAATTAATTAGTTCTTAGATTTTAGTACATTGTTTTCCATATTTTTATGTACTTCATTTATTTAGAAACTCAATATTTTTGTCTTAAAAATCTAAACTGCTTCGATACAATGGATATTCAAGTTTGACATAGCAGAACAGCGATATTAATTTATCATAACAAGAATGTTCCGAAAAGTTTTCATGATTGAATATTTGCTTAATATTTTGTTTTCTTTGTATCAGTAGCTGTTTTAATTACATTTATACAAGTTAGTAATTAAAATCAATAAGCGGAGAGATTGAAGCACATCGTTGTAGAGCTCAAGGTTCATATTTTTGATCGGCTATTATTGAGTTAAAATTATTGTTCCAATTCAAAACACTTGATAACCTATAAACATGTTCGTAATTGTGTCCAGTGTAAACTGTTTTAAAAGTTTCTTTTGCCCTTATTTTAATAAAAATCACCAAAAATAAGCATTTTCCCATGCTGTGAATAGGAAATATATCCTGGGTGACGTCATTTTCAAAAGCCACGCCTTTTTCGCCGGAAGAGCATACCTTGTTAGTTTATATACCTTGGACTTAAACTACTTTTTTGTGGGAACAAAAATGACAATCATGTGAATCCGATCGAAATGGCAGCTAAACTTACAACTTCAGTTAAATCTATTCGCATTTCCCGCTATACTCATCATAGAACCTTCGCTGCTTTTATCCTGGAAGAGGATAACTGAAAGAGTGATCCTGCAAATTATCGTCAATATATTCGCAAGGATGGTTATTCTATGTAACTTTAAAGTTGGCGGTACTTGTAAGTATCGTCGGTAAATAAAGGGTTAAAGATTTATAATTTCTGATATACTAGGGAGCTACCGCCCCCTGCTCGCTATCGCTCGCCAACCCCCGTTAACTGCTGACGCAGGACCTTTTGGAATTGCTTCGCAATTCCTACCGATTTCAACTCGCTGAACTTAATACACTTTATAAAACAATTTTAAACAATTTACAGAAAAAACGTCAACCAACTTTCCAAAAATACTTCACTAAATCCCATCCATAAATAAATCTCCCTTAAAAGTTTAAATATATATTAACTCGAACTTATCAAAAATATAAACGAAATGTTTTTTTAAATATTCATCTTAATTATTTTTAACCCTATGATTATAAAAAAAACAATATAATTGTTCATCAATATTCGGACCAAACAAAAACCATTATTTTAAAGTAACTCGTTAGTATAATATGCCTAGTGTTTATCATTCATATTTTTGTTTAAACCCAGACTTGTTAAACAATACCGTTTAAGCAATTGAAAATAAAAAGACAAAATATCACTATGTTTACAATAAATTTCGATAAAATCAGACTAAAAATTATAAATATTGGACAAAAATGGTGAAATTTTAGTATGAAATGGCGTACATATAAGTTTTTAGCATATGTTTTTATCAGTCTTAGAGTGATATTTCATCAAGAAAGTACTTTTTTAAATGGTGAAAAAACATGTATATCTTAAAATATAGCTTCAATCGGTCGTTGTGATTGGATGCATAATAATTTGATTGACAGTATTTGCTTTGTAACAGCGACCTTATCCGTTATCTAAAAAAATGGAAATATTTTAAAGTTGAGAATTTTTTTGAAAAATCGAAGGGCTTACTCGGAAATCCGGAAAGAATCCGGACATTTTGATACCATATATGTGTCATTCGGTTCAGTAATTAAAAAGCCTTTCTCTGGAAACCGTTCACCAAAAACTTTTTTTTAGAATAGAGAGATTAGCCTCATGCTTTAATATTTTAAATGTGGCTAATATTTGATTAGGTACTTTGTAAAATTTTACAAACATTGTCATCATTTTGATAATTACTTCTTCACATTTTTATGTTGCAATCACTCACAGATTTTCTAATGACAGTTGGACTCATTTATAGTCTATTCATTTAGAATAGGTGCCTGAAACAGGATCAAAAAGGCTCAAAAAACGCGTAATAATGCTCATCACGCAACTAGAGTGACCAATTCTTTCACAGTACTTTAACTACTTCTGTTTGGGTTGCCTTGTCGTTGCACAAGAAAAATTTTTCAACGATAATTACAAAAGTAACTGCTTCTAATATATTAAGTCTCAGGCGCCTATTCTAAATGGACAGAGTATAGTCTTACATGAAGGATTTAAATACTTAAAGTAAATACAATTTAAACTAACTTTGAAATTTTAGAAACTCACAAAATTGGGGAGTTTTTCTCCTTAAGATCAGTAAGTAAAATACCGAATGAAAACCTTTAAAAACTACTAAAAATTCCTTAAAGAACAACGTGATGCTTGATTTTCTTAAAAATTCATCTTTGACAGTGATTCCCACAAAACTATTTGAAACAGAGTGCACCCGAAATTGTGTTTCCATACCATTCTTTAGGGAAATTAGAACATCCTCCTAGTTATCTTTATTTAGAATGCCCCCTTAAGTATTCCTCTGAATCACCGGACAAAAATTCAGTTTCAGCATCTTTACATTTAGAAATCAAGTGATACACAGTTAATAAAGACACATTGGTGCACTCTTAAAACGACAGTCTCAAAAATGAGTAAAAATTACTCAAATCTAAGTATGTAATGCATTTAAACAAGCTCCGATCCAAATTTACTCAAATTTGAAAACATGCATGCAATTATTTTTGAAAATGTGCAGATACTCAAAAATAAAGCATCATGCACTCATATTTTAATTCGTCTATTGCATTCTTATAAAGAGGTATAAAGAGGTTCATTGTATTACAGTATGATGACCATATAGCGACGTTACTAAGACGGGAAATAGACCAGGCAGTTGAATGCAATGTCACAACGTTGTTGCACGTTATCACACCAACTTTAATGATACTTTAGAAATACTGCAAATATTTCACTTTTCAAATATAAACTAAAGATAAGCATTATTTGAGTGGTGACTATTAAATTGTTTGAAACTCAGTATGTCTGGTTGTCTGGTGTTTCAAAATTGAAAGCATTGGGTCGTCATATTTGAACCAAAAAGTTTCATACCAAAATGAGAACATCGATTTACTCAAATTTGAAACTGTCATTTCTCTCAGTGTGCACACAAAAACTCCAGAAAAGATCGTTAGACCACCAGAGCAGGCAAAAGCGGTCTTTTTTTTTCAAACGAGGAAGCTCCCTCGGTGGCTTCCGGCTTTTCTTCTGGTAATGAGGTGTCAAACAGAAGAGGGAAAAACCATTACCACCACACGCCCTGACATGGGCGGGAATTCACTTACCATAGTCATGACCTTCAAAGGGTATCTTAAGAAGAAAAATCTTACTTAATACAGATGTCGTACAACGGATTTGTTTATTGAATTTCGCAAGAAATTGAGACCACAGATAAGTGGGCGTAGTAACTTTTAGAGGCCTCTAACTAAAGGATAGTTTATTTCAAAATTTAAGGGGTCTAGTACCCTTTGGTTGAGAAAAAACTGTCGAAAATTGCTCTTTTTCGAAGAGATTATTCTCCAAAACTTTAAGATATATATTTGAATGAAAATTTGCATGTGCATTGAACAATCTTTAGTCAATAATTTAACACCAAAATTGAAGTTGTGAATAGCATAGTTTTTTTTATGTAAATTTTTAAATGCGTACCCTTAATTTTGTGGTACGTATTCTATAGTTTACGGCGCGCAGCATAACTCTTCAGAAAAGCTCACAAATGGCTTCAAATTTTTTCTGATAGCAAATTATTAATGAATCTCAAAATTAATGAAGCAATATACAATTTGGAGCCATAGGTAAAAAATAACAGCCTTAAAAAGGGAAAAATGGTATTTTCAAAAAATTTTTTTCGTATATTTTGGTCAAAATTTAGAAAAGCTCTCAAGTTATTAAAACTTTGCTTCATTAAATTAAGTATTGGCATCATATAAACATCTGTACCAAATTTGAAGCATTTGTGATCAACGGTTTCCAAGAAAAACTGTGCGCCGTAAACGTACGACAAAATTAAGGGTTCGCATTTAAAAATTTACATAAAAAAAACTATGCTATTCACAACTTCAATTTTGGTGTTAAATTAATGACTAAAGATTGTTCAATGCACATGCAAATTTTCATTCAAATATATCTTTAAGTTTTGGAGAATGGTCCCTTCGAAAAAGAGCAATTTTCGACAGTTTTTTCTCAGCCAAAGGGTACTAGACCCCTTAAGCACCATATGGGGATGTATACTTCGTAACACGGCCATATTCCATTACTTTCCATTAGATGTTCTCATGTTAAATGTTCGTTACTATTAAAAATGCAAGGGTCTTACAAACACAAGGAAGGGTGTGCAACAGAAAGTTTGTGTCAAGACTTTCAGAGTTATAAAGTTTTTTCCCCGCTGGTATTTTCCAAACGATATCCATCCCCCTCCCCCATCCCCTAAGTATGATCTACCAGTACTTTTACCTACCTGAACTGCGTCATTTAGGTTTTGCAGCCGGTTGTCCGTCCTTACCTTCAGACCTGTCCTGAGGGAAAGTTTCAGGAGAAAAATGCACAACCACATGTTGCATGCAATGTCTGTCCAAGCTTTCTTCTAACCTCCCTAGGTTTCATTTTTACCCTTAGTTCCCATTCTCCAGAACCAACGCCCACAAAACTAATCCGGTCAATGAGGAAAAATCATCTTGCCCAGTAGGCAACGTCCGCTGGTGTACCACAGAAAATTTGACTACGTGGAAAGAAAGCATGGACCTCCAATCCCCAACAGCCCATTTAGATCCCTTATCACTCAATACCGTGGCGTGTAGCGGCGGTTATGGACACCTATGGAATCAACACTTTTTACTGATTTTCTCGGCCCTCCAATTTCAAGGAAGTCTGAATTTTTTAACCTATCTTCATACTATGGGTAATCATTGAAATAAATTTGGCTTTGATATCTATTTTTCTTTCTGGTGCGCTATTTTTTATGGCAATGAGTATACTTAGAAAAACGAGACGACAATCTATTCTGGAAAATGGAATAAATAGTGACTATTCAGGTCATTGAAGCCATCATTATTTTATAAAAAAAAACTTTTCTCTCATAAAATTAATGAGTGTTAATAAAAAGCAGGTAGTAAATATGCAGGTAGAAAATAAATTGAAACACTGTAGGATCCAAACAATTTTTTCAAAACTTGTTTTTAAAAAAATGATGTATGCACATTGCACACTTCAGTCATGAAAAAACAAGTTAAATAAGATTTAAACTAATTACCTATGCATCAGTCCTAATATTACTCAGACTACTGTTTTGTTTTTAAACATATGGAGACTAACTGGTTATATTATTAAGAACAACCTTATTTTTTAAAGAAAATTTCGAAATTTTTCCTGAAAAACCAAGACATCCTTTTTCATTCTTAAATTTAGATACTACCCACCCTGTTATTTGAAATTGATTACCCAAACTAATTAATTTACCTGCACTCGCATTTTTTCAACCATTACAATTTGCTTATTCAAGATAAATCTTTTCTTATCTGTCAATTAAACTTTTTGAAAGTCAGAAGGATCTCTACTATATGATTAATTTTTAATTTATGACTACTTCTTTAAAATGACTCTTAACTACCTCATTTTTACAAAGGTAAGAGGTAATAAGAAATTATATTATAATTTACCCTAATTTCGTTCATTTTTCAATTATATCATTATTTAAGGTAAAAAGTTGACTGATTTTGTTTCTCATTGCCCTTTTCATTAAAACTGTGAAACAATCTAGCTTAATTTATAATTTATTAATTTAGTTTTCCTCTTCTTTAACGGAAAGTATTCCTTTTCTCACACTTTTATAAAAGTAACAAATATGTGTAAATCTGTCACAATTTGTAACTTGTAGGTTCAATCCAAATTCCTAGGTTTGCCCGAAAAAAGGATTTTCGCATCTCATTCCCATTCTAATTGCACAGCGAATGTCTTTACTCTAGTTATGGACAATCTATGGTGTATCTATGGTGTATGCTATCTAAAAAACTCGAATAAGAGCCTAAATCTATATATTTTGTTTATTATGGGAGTAAGAAAATCGTATATTTTTTATTTAAGCCCTAAACCAATATAACATAAAGATTTAAGCTGTTATTAGAGTTTTTTTTGGATAGAACGAGCCATATAAGGTCCATAACTAGGGTGAAGCCATTCGCTGTGCGATTAGAATGGGAATGAGGGGCAAAAAGCCTCTTTTCGAGCTTTCCTGCTTTGCTCGTTCCATAGGACAATAATGAAAACTTTCTGGACCGAGTTGGCACCTAGACAGCATCCTAAAATTCTAAAAAAAATCACATGTTCCCTATGCCACCTTAGACAACTTTTCCACCCAAGCGCAACACCAAAATACAAAAAAAAATGCTTTTTTCGATGCACCCTATACCCTATAGCACAGCTTATACCAAATAATGTCAAGTTCGCTTAACTGCAACTAGAAGTAACCGAAATTTGGTCATACAAAAATTGGATGAATCTTGAACGTTTGTGCACTATCCATGAGAATTTAAAGGACATCTCTGAGTTTGAAGGTCACTTTCAAAATGTCATTATAATCCTTTCGCAATGTGTAAACTGCCCTGATAAGTACTTCTCATGGAGACGATTCCATGACTGTCACCGGTCAACGAGTTCATTTTTTGAAACACAAAAACACATTCATTCACTCATCCTTAAAAAAACCTGCAAAGGGTTAAGTGTATTTTATTCCCACAAGAATCCAAAAGTTGGAAAACCAAAGATCCCTCATGAAGCCCAAAACTGCACCCTGGGAAAACGCACGTGCACATGACTGTCACGGAGGATCTATAGGTATCTTTTTTTTGCGCACTTATCTCTGAAAGTGTGTTTTAATGAACTTCTCAAATTTCCCAAAGGGAAGGGGTCAAAAGGAAGTCACCCGTATGAAAAGCGGTTATTTTTTAGGTAAAAAAGCTAAATCACCGAGCAGAGTGTGCTATGGATACCCTTTATCTCGTATGGAGGTTCTTTTTTCTTTGTCGATAGCCACTCGGCGAGGATTGTTCAAATAAAAAAAGAGAGAGAAAGGAGGAGAATAAAAGCAAACCAAAAACCGCAGCAATACGTTTTCCATTTCTGTCCCTTATTTGTTTGCCTTTGGATTTATAGCTTCCTCAGAGGGAGATGCGCTGACAGAAAAAAAACAGTCGAAGAAAGTGAAAAAGAGGAGAGGGGGAGAGAACCGCAGAAACAGATTTTCAATTCATTGCGCCCCGTTCGCAACAACCCCTGTAAGTGTTCCAAAACCACTTGAGTGGAACATAACGGTTTTTGAATTGGTCGTTTGGGCATCTGGGTCCCCCCTTCAAGAAATCTCGTCCTATTCGAAAGGGGGTGAACTTCCCCATCCCCCGGACCTTTTTTTATGTTCGATGCTCTTACTCAAATTGATACTGAACACATCATATAAAAGTTGTAGGTATTGAATTGCAATTCAGGATAACAAACTGGCAAAAGAGGGGATGATATGTACTTCTTGTTTGTAAAAATTTTTATTATGTTAAATGAATTACCTCACACACGAGTCGGGCACAGCCGCTCTCATTGAAAAAAAAGTTACAACTTTTCAAAATTTAACAAATTATTGCAAAACAAGTATTTGAATCTTACCGTCGGGCTCAAGGATAGTAAACTAGCAAAACTAGTAGAACCAATACAATAGTGGATTCTTCATTAGTCTTCAAACTTGTGAAGAACAGGGCTTTATTAGAAAGAGATCGTGAAATTAATAAAATACATACAAATCCATTACTATTTCCTATAAACTATTAAAAAAGGAGTGTAAAGAAAAAAAAATGTGAGTATTTTTTTATTTGTATCATTAATTTTCACCTTTATTATTAAAAAGTTCTAAATAAACACTCGCATTCTGTTTTAATTATCTCTAATTTAAAATGATACAAAGGAGATGAACTTATACTAAAATTTCGTTGAGTTCAAAAAACAGTACAAGTAAAACTGTGTAAGAGTCCACTACTTTCCAGTAAAATTTACTTTCTAATTTTATTCAAGCACTTTAAGTTCATTTTAAACTAAAGAAGGGAAACAACTGATAATGCTTACGGGGCTTACAAATATGGTATACTTATGGATATACTTTTTAGACGTTAAAACACATCATTATATAACCATTTAGAATTTAGAAGATATCCAAATATTTAAAAGCACAACTATCTTGAAAAGCTGATTTTGGATATGTACTGTTTTTCCTATTACATCCATGGAGTAAGCATCCGAAGATCCAAGAAGCATGGTGTGTCAGTGTTAACTTCGTTAACACTGATTTCAAGAAAAATAATTCTACTTCGTCAAAAAAATAAATTATTTATCCTGTAACGTCTTGGGCATTGTTCCCAAAGAACGAAAGACTTCAATTAAAATTATAACAATTTTTTAACAATTAAATTAGTAAAATAAATTTAAAAACATGTTAATTGGAAAAATATCAGCAGCCATCTATCTCAAACGGCTATCACCTCAGCGAGCTCCCCAGCCCCTAACATTCCCCTCTGACCCTAACATTCCTGGGCACATAATTATCTGATCCCGCAATCAGGCGAAACATCACAATCCCCTTTAATTTTCAAAATGCAATTTTTTGAATATTTTAATGTAAAAATTGATTAAGTTAACTATTTTTCTTCTCAAACTATTTAATATTAATGTTTTATCCGACATTTTTATTTTATTTCCAAACTAAGTAAAATATTTGTATTTGGCACCGAAAAAATATTTTTTTTTATCAAAAACGTGCATTGATAGCAAGACTAATTACTTTTGCCTTTTTAAATAAAAATTATTTGTTGCATTGCTTTTTATTTGTTTTCAGAATGTTAATATTTATGACATTTACTTATGTGACAAACCATTAATAAGCTGGTGTTGCATTTTATTTGAGGATATATGATACATTATTACGGGACTATATCATCCTACTGTTATAAATATGCTACAATTAACTTTCTTACATTTTAATCTATACATATTTTTTTTCAAAAATCCCAGCTAAAAAGATACACAAAAACCAAGTTCATCAAAGGTAAGTAATGCCAAAGCCGAAACTGCAAATCATAAGTCTTGATTACATTCTTCTCCCTACGAAAACGTGGGGCAATTTTCCGGCTACTTGACCCTCGAGGGAGCAACCAACCGTGATGGGGGTGGGGGCCACACGTGACTCTGTCAGCTGGCGGTTACAGAGACGTCACGTCTGGAATTAGGGCAATAGGCACAGGTACGCTATGCCCGTCTGAGGTATAAGATTTTATGGGTTCGGTAACTATATTGAAAGGAAGAAATTTGTGGACAGACTCATTGAAATTAATGGTGTCGCGCTCTGAGCGGACATTGATAAAAAATCGAGATAGAATCGGTTAGTTAGTGATTTTATATGCTATTTGTATACGTCCGCTCAGAGAACGTAACCAAATTAATACAGACATTTAATAAACATGAATTTGTTTTATATTTGAATAACTCACTCACCTTGATTTGAACAAGAGTTTCAAAAAGGGATATCCATAAACATCTGCTTGTTACCCTAAAACTAATAAAATACTTATTTATTTGAAGTCTTAAATAGTATCAAACACAAATACATAAATAATGTTAGGAGTTAAAATTACTTACATCGGGTAGTTTTGACAGTACAGAGGGTATAAAAGTATTGTATCAATAAAAATGGAACAGCTCATTGTAAATTTTATCATTTAAGGTGTAATATTTTATTTAAAACTATTATACTTTCCCACTTTTGCAAAAGTGTTTATACCCATCACGTATCTTTAGATTTTCTTGATTCTATAGTGAATTCTATTTAGTTGGGACACGTTGGAACCGGTAAAATTTATACTAATTATCCAAATCCACATATTAAATTACATTTATTAGTCTATGCCTAAACTATATCCCTAAAATTATACAGCAAGAGCGATTCACTCATGGAAAATTCATGAACTCGCTTGAGGGTGTTCTGTTCATATGAATTAAAACATGCAAAAAATTTCCCATAAATTTCAGAAAATACGACAGTTAACAGATTCGGTACAAAATCTTACAGTGCTAGTTCCAAACTTTAAGTTAATTGATTTTGCATGTATTTCTCCTGAAAATTCCTAAAATTTATGTTCCTATCTAACAGTTTTTAACAAGTCAAATCAAAGTAAATTAAAAGTTTTAGAACATAAAAAAATTAGGTATAAACACATTTCTTAGGAATATTCAGGTAAAATTCCTGCACATTGAATTAACTTAAAGTTGGGAACTAGCACTGTAAGCTTTTTAACCAAATCTGTTAATTGTCGTATTTTCTGAAATTTGTGTGAAATATTTTGCCTGTTTTAAGTCATATGAACACCCTCAAGCGTATTTATGAATTTTCCATGAGTGAATCGCTCTTGCTGTATAATTTTAGGGATAGTTTCGGGACTTGCCAAAATTTCGAATATTTATATTTTTTTATACATGATTAAATTTCATTTTCAACTTGAAATTTGGTAGTAATGTTCATTTTAAGACTTAAAAGGGTTTTTAATATTTTTTCAAAATATTTTTCAAAAAAGTTGTTTATTAAATTTTTGTTTCATATTTTTTAATTTTGAAAATAACTTTTTGAAAATGATGGTCATGATGCACATCAAATCAGAAACAAAAGATTTACGAACAAAATAAGACTGATTTCAGGTTTTTAAGTTGAATAGTTCTATAGTTATAAGCTGTTTAAAAATGCAGGAAAAACAACTTTACAAAATTTCTTTGAACATTAAAAAATTATAACAAACAAAACAAGAGTGATAGAAGAATGGAACCTGAAAAATTATGTCTATAACTATATTAGTTCCTCATAAAAAATCATGAACAATATTTGAAAAAAAGTCATCAAATTTTTTTAAACTTTAAGTGCTATCCCACTTGCACACCAAACTTTAGTGCTATCCCATTAGTAATCTTGTAAAAGAAAAGCCTAAAAATTAAAAAAAATTTAAAATATACATAGTTTTTATATTTTTAAATTGTTCCCAGGCAGCACACGAAAGTTGGCCAATGTCGGCTGGTCAATATTGGTCTATATCGGGATGGACACCCTGTTTACATCGGAAGATGTTGGTTTTCCGACAATAACGAGCATCGTATAACACCGGATAATGCCCTATTCCCGATATTCGTTTTTCAGATATTTTTAAATGCCGCTAAACTAGCGTAAATGTCACTGGATAATAGTGTATAACACCGTTTAATGCCAAATTGGCGGCATTATTTATTTCATACATCGGCCGTTATAAAAAGATGTTCGGCAACATCGGCCATTGTCGGAATAAAACTGTTCCTCTTGGTATAATGGCTTATAACACCGTTTAATGCCGAATTGGCGTCATTATTAATTTCATATATCGGCCGTTATTAAAAGATATTCAGCAACGTCGGCCACTGTCGGAATAAAACTATTCCCCTGGTATAATGGCGTTTAACACCGTTTAACACCGAATTGGCGTTATTATTAATTTCATACATCGGCCGTTACTAAAAGATGTTCGGCAACGTCGGCCATTGTCGGAATAAAACTATTCTCCTGGTATAATAGCATTTAACACCGTTTAATGCCGAATTGGTGTCATTATTAATTTCATACATCGGCCGTTACTAAAAGATGTTCGGCAACGTCGACCATTGTCGGAATAAAACTATTCCCCTGGTATAATAGCGTTTAACACCGTTTAATGCCGAATTGGCGTCATTATTATTTTCATACATCGGCCGTTATTAAAAGATATTCGGCAACATCGGCCACTGTCGGAATAAAACTATTCCCCTGGTATAATGTCGTATAACACCGTTTAATGCCGAATTGGTGGCATTATTAGTTTCATACATCGGCCGTTATTAAAAGACGTTCAGCAATGATGGCCATTGTCGGAATAAAACTATTCCCCCTGGTTTAATATCGTATAACATCGTTTAATGCCGAATTGGGGGCATTATTGATTTCATACATCGGCCGTTATTAAAAGATGTTCGGCATTGGTTATAAATATAATTTTCTTTTTGCCCTTTAAGTTAGTCGGATTGCCATCTGTTTCTTACAAGTCTTAATACTTGGCAAAGATACCATATTCATAAGGTATCTTTGCCAAGTATTAAAATATGTAAGATACAGATGGCAATCTTGGTAACTTAAAAGGCAAAAAGAAAATTATATTTATACCAATACCAAATATCTTTAAAAACAGCTGATGAATAAAATTAATAATGCAGTTTGAATTATGAATAATTAGTTAACACTTAAATGCAATATACTCTTAATTCTAACTCCACTAAATGCTATTTGTTCTTAAGATGACTGAAAGTTAATTAATATTTGAGTAAACTTCATTCAAGACAATCAATGATAAATACTAATATTCAGCAATTCAATCATTCAAATGTTTTCAGGAACTCTCTGGCTTCCATAAACAGTATTAGGTGTTTAAGTTTACAAAAGACAAAAACATAGAATAAAATAATTTTCATTTATTTAAAAAATTAAATTTCATCCTAAGTCAGAGAAGCATCCAAAATAATTTTATCTGATGGGGCAGGGGCCTCCAGCCAGCCCAATCTTTGCAGTGGGCTAGGGCTGGAGCAAAATGTTCTAGTAATAGCCCTTTTTTGGTTTTATCGAACCCCTTGGCAGCTGCGGCTAGAAAGAAGAACAGTTAATTAGTTAAGTTAACCAAATCAAATTCATAAAATTAACTTAAACCACAAAAATAATTAGTGTAATGGCAAACTAATTATTCCAACAAATGCACTTGCCTAGACTTAGAATATTA
The DNA here is from genome assembly GCA_024610705.1 of Tetragnatha versicolor. Classification (NCBI taxonomy): domain Eukaryota; kingdom Metazoa; phylum Arthropoda; class Arachnida; order Araneae; family Tetragnathidae; genus Tetragnatha; species Tetragnatha versicolor. The sequence goes on along the minus strand of JANDEH010000011.1, from coordinate 19,856,735 downwards.
ATGTTTAGTATTGCAAAACCCTTTCATTTACTCTATGGCTAATGAAACATAAAATAGAAACAAAAAGGTATGGATTTAAATTAATTTCAAGATTTTTAGAGTAGAAAAATTCTTGAAAGAGAATGGTTACCCTGAAACTAAAAGTTTTAATGCTATTCCAGCCACTTTTAATGAAACTGTTACAGTGTGCATTCCACAGTAAATTCTTGAACTATATTTGTGTGCCACCTTTAAAAGGTGACATTAGATATGAAAACTACATTTTGCAATCTTTATAAATACTAGAATAAGTTATTGTTGCCTTTATTACACAAATTTTTCTATATAGATAAATATAAAGAAACTTTAATTATCTTTATCAATAACTCTTACACTGACACACAACTAGTGTATTATGCAAATTTGATAAATTCTTACTCACCTAAAATTATATTTAGTCTCTCTTCAAATGTTGAAAAGGACTTTCTCCCTTTTCGGCCATACAAACTGAACTGTGCAGACAACTCTGCTTTCTTAGCAAGCTGAGAAGGAATGCTGTTAGGGTCCTACCATGACCCAGGTTAAAAAGATACCCGACCTAGAAAATATAGTACCAATAATTATAACAAACATTACACATTACTATATCCATATTAATTGATCCTCAGTTAACCAAAAGGATAATTTATATTAAAAAAAGTCCACTTAAAAAGATTTTAAAAACCTGCTTTTAAATTTTCGTAGAAATTTTCTTTGTAAAAAGTCAATGCAAATCCTTTTGAATGAGCCAACCAAGCAATATTACAGCGTGCTCCTTGAGGGAAAGGTTTTTAAAATAGCCAAGATCACTTGCCATAATAGTTGCCAACCCTTTATCAGTTCGAACTCTCCTTCTAAGGAAAACGGCAAATTAAGTTGGAAGTTACATTGTTAAAAATAACTTCCAGGCCAAACTAAAATCAATTCTAGATGGAAACAATTAATCTCGATTTTACAAATCCCTTCCCAACTTTCAAGCACCCAAACACATTGTTAAGTAACAAAATTTTTAAAAATATATTAGTATGGAAATTTTAGTTCTCCATTAAAAACTGATGGATTGTAAAAGTGCTGAAAAATTACTAAGCATTCAACACTTCAATCAATAACTTCTAAGCAGCATGAATTTAGGAAAACAAACCACAAAATAAAAACTAATTTTTAAGACATGGTAGGCTACACAAATACTACAATTACCAAGTTATCTATTATGTTACGGGCAAAGTGATAAATGCCATTGAATTTAACGCATTGCCCCTCCACTTCGGGCATTATTAATAATGCCCGATTTATCACATTGCCCGTAACATTCTATAATGACTAAAAAATCACCTACATTGTGCATTGCTGGAGTTTCTTTCACCATCACATGTACAGGCACTGGGCCCTGTAGATGATTCCTGGGAACCTGTAAAGTTATTGGCTTAAAATCAAAAATGCTATCAACTGACCCATTTAAAAAGTATAAGCTATAAAACGTTTTTAAATGTAGTCAAACCTTGCAATAGTGAACTGTCTGGGGACCGAACTTAATAAGTTCACTATGACCAATAAATAGTTCACTGACCCAATTTTTTTAAAATAGCAGAGTATAAAAAGTTAATTATAACCAGTGTTCTCTATAGCAGGATTTAACTATTTGTTAAAATAATATGCGAAAATCTACAAAATCGTAATTCTCTATCTAAATTTTATGGGAACTTTGCTTCATGAGTACAAACAGCCCCAGTCACATTGTGTCCACATTAAGCGGAATCAAGTGCATTATTACTTCCTTTATCTTTTAAAATTTGTTATTTTGAAAAAAAATTACCGAAATAAAAATTAACCAAATTCAAAAACAAACTATTTTTTTTATTTTATTTAATATGGAAATTAACTTTTAATTAAAGGAGAAAAAAATTATTTAAATATGAATCCATATATTTAATTTTAGTGATAATATTGGCTGAATATGGTTAACAAAATGTACATGGGAAGATGGGTTGGTTATTAGAGACTTAATAGCACAAGGACCCGGTCAGATGATATTGCATCAGAACGCACATGGGAGGAATTTTTTTTAAGATTTCATGTTTTACAACATTTTTTTTCTACTTTTACACATGAGCAGGACACTAGACTAATTTGGAATCATCTAAAATGTGACTATTTTAGGTCACTTACTACAATACATTATCAAAATATCCACACCAAATTTCACAACAATACAAGAAATAGATTTTGAGAAATAATGCACACCGTAGCTAAATTTATTAAAAAAAATAACGAATTTGAAGTGACATTTTTGCATCTGATCGGCATGTTCCCTTATTTCTTTAAATAACTTTTTCTAGTGGCTATAGAATCAAAAGAAGTTAGTTTTCGAAAGCAAAATAGCTGTACAAAAAATATAAAGAATCAGAAACGAAAGTTCCTAGTTTTGGTCGAGATAGACGTTTTTCAACGTAGGCACATACTTAATACTCCGGCAGAAAACAAAAAAAAGTATAATTTTCACTATTTTTCATTTACTTACCTTTTAATATTACTTCTTCCTATATTGATCTATTCTAATGCAGTGGAGACTGGAGAGAAGAAGTTAAGTTTTCCACCATGTTCGTAGTTTTCGTAAGTTTATGTTACAAGTTACAACAGTTACAGTTTACAACAACGATGGGCAACCTACGGCCCGCGGGCCGGATCCGGCCCGCCTCGTCATTTTATCCGGCCCGCGGAACATTTTAAAAATTGTACCAAAAAATCACTCTGGGTTTCGTCAACAAGAGCGAAAGAGGGGATACAGAACTTTCCCAAAAAATAACTTAATTTTAGCAGTTAAAACGTGCTGTACAACTATATTTCGTTCTTGGTAGGCGTCTATAAGCGTGGAAGAGTTGTTACTTCACGACGGTTACATTCCCCTCCCTTTCACCCTAACTTGGAAGTAGAGAAAAGGCTTGTAACCGAATCCTAGCCGTTGTCATCAACTCATCATAGCAATTCGGGTTCAGAAGCCGGTTCTCACCCAAAAAAATCCGGCTGTTTCCGGCTCTACCATACGGACTATATTCATTATCTGCCTTTCACAATGCTTCTAAATTTAATTTGTCCTTCTGAACATTAATTCCTCCTCCGTTAATTCTCCTGTATCGTGTAATGACAATTGTTAAAATCTGTCCTGAAATATTTTTTCATTACTATATGAGCTCTGAATATTATTTTTAGCTCATATTGATGTAACTTAAACATTTTAATTATTGTATGTAATCAAGATATTATTTTAGTCCAGATTAATGTAACTAACTTTATAATTATTGTATATAATATTAATCTAGTCCAGATTAATGTAACTTCATTATAATTATTGTATGTAATCAATATACGTCCAGATTAAATTTTAACTTTAGTATTAAACTTTGTAAGTATGTAATAAAACTACTCATTTTTTACTTAAAAAATTATACCTATTATCTACTCAATGGCCCTCCACGTCATTATAATCATTGAATCCGGCCCGCGGATTCGAAAAGGTTGCCCATACCTGGTTTACAATATCCGAGTGGAGTTGAGTAGCAGTTAAGCTACTTAACGGATTTTTTTGGATATCGTTTTTTCAGAAAAAACGAAAAACTCCCAAAATAATTATCCCTTTCCTAATTAATTTTCATAATCGTAATCTGTGAAATATTCCCGATTTATCCATGTAAGGCACTTGGGGTGGGGTGGAATTTTTCCTAAAACTCTTTTGACACGATTTGCCCCAGAAAATGGAATTTTTGGCATTAAATGTAAGTAAGCCTTGATCTTGTTTTAAAAATCCTGGATGACGTAAAAATCACCATGGAAACCCGTTATTCTGGAAAAACTTTGCCAAAACAATTAGTTACTGTAAAAAAATTTCAAAACAAAATTAATATTAATATATTCTGATTTATAAGCTTTCTTTGGACTTGTGTTTTTTCGTCGAAATCTGAACTTTTTTCAAAGTACAATTACTGCCTTAATTACCAACCAATTTTCACCAAAATCGAATATGAGGTATATGGAAGTGTATATTTTAAGATTTCAAGGTCAAAAACTCGATATCTATATTCGATTTTGGTGAAAATTGCGACCTTTGAGCGACTTACGCAAGGGTCCAGGAACCCTAGTTTTCACGAAATTCCAGATTCTGAGAACTTTTAAGAATGTAATGAAAGGTAAGGCAATCTTGGCGGAAAGGATTTCCATCTTCTTTTAGCACTTCCCATCTGTTAGCACAGTTTTATGCACAGGATGAAACGATCATTCTAAATTTTGCTTATAATAAAAATATAAAAATACGTATCTTTTCGATCCAATCTTTCTGGATATATCAATTCTAGGGCCGAGGTAGAATAAATAAGGCAGAGAGACGCAGTAAGGTAAAGCAAAATCCATAAAATTTATTAAAACACAAGATATATATAGTCAGCTTGACATAACGTAATAGTGACGTAACAATCACGTAGCTGCTTGCTACTTCAGTTCGTTTCAGAAAGTTCTGTTGAACATGCACAGTTGAACTTTTCATTTTACTCTTATTTCTCATTTATATTAAATTATAAACTTGTTTATTTGTGCTTAACAGGTAACACAACAGCGTACAATATCGGCCAATATCGCCGTAACAACATTCATTTCCCGATATAGCCCGACGTTGGATTTATCAAGGAGCAATTTTGACAGGATTACATACACTGTTGGCCAATATTGGTCGCACAGCATGGATTTCAGGCCATTATCAGATATTGGCCAATATTACTTTTTCGACCCATATTTAGTAATTTCATTAGAAATGGAAAAAATAAGTCAAATTTATTTTTAAGAGTGTCAAATAAGGTTTGTAAAGCAATTTTAAACGCAAAAAATTGTTTTTCTAATAAAAAAATTTGACGAAAATTGGCCAATGTCTTTAAATAACGCGATTACGACGTTTCGACGTTAAACGATATTCGCGGTGTTGGCCGATGTTGGTAGGACAATGGCCAATGTGTTTGTGCTACCTGGGTATAATAGAAATATATATAGAAACTATAGTAAAAAATCATTTTTATGTTGTTCGTTTCATTTAACTTTAAAAAAGTTTAATTTTTAATAAAAGTATCAACATCAAATCTTTGTTTTAAAATCATACATATTTATTAACTGAAACCTTTTACTGGTTTTATTTGGTTTTTAAAGGTTAAAAGGGAAATATTTCATACGTTTTCAGTAATTTCAGGTTCATAGTTTTAAACTGATTGTGTTTCTGTTCTTTCCATTGTACTCCTTTCCTTACAACGAAAAAAAATATGTAGTTCTAACTTCAGGTCAATATTCCTTTGAAGTTTCTGTAAAAGTTGTTTTGCTGCGAGCTTACCCATAGTGCCAGAGAAAAAACTTTTACAATCTTGGTTGTTAGTGAGTTATTTTCACCAGTTTACACAATCATAGAATAATAAAAGTATCTCCATAGGACAGTAAAAATTGTGAAAGGATGCGATTTTACGAAACATCGCTGCCTAAATGATACTTTCAAAAATTAAAAAAAAATTTAAATTAAAAAAACCAGAGCCACGGTGGTGAGGTACTGTTTTTACAGGGAGGGGCACATTCATTCATCACACAAGGACAGAAACTAAAATCCATGCCAAACGGGGGATTCGAACCCCAGAAGTACGGCTTCGCATTCAGATACTCTAACCATTAGGCCAACACATAATTGGCCAGCATAAAATTGTATTTTAAAACTATTAAAAGAAGGAAATACCGATGATAATTAAAGACTGTACAGTTGGGGAAATAAAAAACGACTCAGTTGCGATTTCTGGCGAACCACTTGGGTTAGGAAGACAAATGAGGTGTCGTTTTTCATGGTTTAAAGCGTTCTTTTACCAAAAAAAGTTTTTAGGGGGTCGTCTTCATATTAATCAAAACACTAACTTTTTTTTTCAATGGGGATCCCCAATTATTATGCGATTTTCAGAGAGAGCATCCCCCAAAACCCCCGAATACCCAGTTTCATCCAGATTGATCAATAAATAAAGCTCAGGATCAATAAATAAAATCGGGGGTCGTCACCAAATGTAGAAGAATTAGTTCTCGGTCTCTGCTCAATGCGCTCGGATCACGGACTGCACACAGATTTGGCGACTTATCTAGGACTTGGCGCATTCTTTAAATTTTCTTGCATGCAATGAAATGAGTAATCGAATGAGGGAATATTTTTACGGTTAGAAATTCGCACTTAATAATGAGCTTTTATTAGGGCAATTTTAAAACGGTTATCAGTTAAGAAAATTGGCGCAAGTTCAGAGGTGCGGATGCGCCAAGTTTTTAGCAGTAAACATGACTAATATGGTAACCCTAACTAATGTTAAAAGAGTCATTTGGCTTCTAAATATGGCGCCAAATAGCCAAAATTCGCCAATCATCCGCACCTCTGAACTTGCGCCAGAAAATTTAATATTCAAAATATAGAAATATACTCGAATCATGTTACTAATATTTCCCTTCATTTTAATGATTTTTAAATTTTGCGATGATACGGGTGATTCTGGGAAAACAATTGCGTGTAGAAACTATATTTAAACTGCGATCTTAAGTTTTCTAATATTAAAATTAACTAAGAGGAAATAATGTTGATTGTCAATTACAAAATTGATAGCCCTAGTAAAATAGTAGTAAAATTTACAATTATTTGAATCTGAAATTTAAAATTTTTTTGTGATTTTGATCTCATTGAAAAACAAGTATAGACTTAAAACACAATCATGAGATGAACTAAAATATTGTAGGAAAAAATTGTTTTAGAGTTTTTTTTTCAATTTATGGCTTGATCATTTAATCAATAATATGTGTAAACATTAACGTAATCAAGTTATATTTAATTTCAGTGATAATGAATTAGTTAATGGAAAATTCTACATAATTTCAACACTTAATGCTGTGAAAACACTATTTTTAGCATAAGTTAATTAAGGTTCTTTTTCAAGTTGTACTTTGATTGAACGTTTTAAATTATGAAAGTATTTAATTGATGACATTTATTTCTTAAATTAGAACTCTAAAAACTTTTAATTCTTTGAATGAAGTTGTTAAAGCATGTTTTCTTTTCAACGATGGTAAATAAAATCCGATAAATTTTAATTGGATACTTCAAATCCCTAACTTTCACTTAAAAGAGAAAAATGCTGATACTCCGATCGAAAGTTGAGAATGAACAAACGATTGCGTGGGTTACCGTAATTTTCTCTGGTCCTGTCTGCGATCGGAGATTGGCGACCGTTTCCAGAAAGAGCATTCGCGACATACAAATATAGAGACAGCTTACTCTTCTCGGTAAGGCAACCCTGCATGTCGAAAAGAGTCGGACCTGTGTGAGTGGCGGAAGTAAATTTTTAACATGGGAGCTCCCGTAGGCGGGTGGAATTTGAGGTATAAAAACTGCTCTTCCTCCCAGAAAAATGATGAAAAAAAGAAACCGACAATTTGAAACTCGAGAAATAGCAATGACGAATCGTTCAGTGCAGAAAAAATTTCTCTATCTCAATTAGTTTTTTATGTGTAATTTTTTTAAATTCCGCGGATTCAGAAAAAACAATTTTTAAACTGTATTTTTATAATGTTGTGGGGGAAATTTCTTTAAAAAAAGCTTCACACTGTATAATATGAACCCTCCTGATTCGATACGAGTCATTTTCGATTCGTTTAAACAAGTATTTAAGGGAGAAAATTGCTGATTTAGTGGTCGAGGTAGGAACTGGAAGTTGGCAAAGCTTGGCGCTTGGCGGTATGAGCTTGGCGGGCGTTTTTGCCGTAGTTTCTTTATGAATGAAGCCACGCGAAAAAGCGAAAACGCCAAAAGATGGATTTAGTGGCCAAGTTGGTTCAAAAAGTCCAAGTGTGAGTGGCAGAGCGAAACCGGGAGACCGGTCACGCTTAGAACAGCGGAGCAGATGTTTAAGCTGTCTCTTATATTAGTACTAGCTCTATGATTCGCGATATGCATTCGGCAACTGTATACGGCGCCATAACAATTGAATATTTAAATTAAATCGTTTTATAAAAACCTATTTGATAAAATCGATTGAAATTTTTGGTTTTCCGCATAAAATTACTACCAGAATAGATTACCATAAAAATATAACGATTTTAAAAAAATAATAGACAAATTTGATATTGAATGTTTGAAGTTAAAAAAATTATTTACCCCCCTAATTGTTAATCAATCTGGATGAAACTGGGTATTTAAGGGTTTTGAGGGATGGTCTTTCCGAAAATCGCATAATAATTGGGGGTCCCCATTGAAAAAAAAAGTTAGTGTTTCGTTTAATATGAAGACGACCCTCTAAAGACTCAAAATTTTTTTTGGTAAAAGAACACTTTAAACCATGAAAAATAACACCTCATTTGTCTTCCTAACCCAAGTGGTTCGCCAGAAATCGCAACTGAGTCGTTTTTTATTTCCCCAACTGTACATTTTAGGTAAAAATTAGCTTTTTAAATAAAAATTTACAGTACTTTTCAGGTGAACTATATTCCTTTTATTTAAAGAAATTTTTGAAATTCCTTCTTATTTCAAAATAATAAAATACAAGGGGCTTAAATTCAGTGGCGGCTCGTCCATAGGGGCTGCGGGGCTGCAGCACCGCCAACCAAAATTTCCCGAAATTCCAATTTTTATTTGCTTTACAATATTTAAAAAATTATCCATTTCCCCCTTTAATCTTTGTCCTTTATTATCCTTTTTCAATTAATAATTCTCTGCTATGCCGTCTCGCCAACAGATTTCTTTCCGGGTCGATCAGCCCCCGCAGATATACCAATCGTAGTATAAAACATTAGCTCTATCATATCAAATCAAAATATCAAGAATTAAGCATGCGAATCTGTTAGGAGAAAAGGGGCTGCTTTTCAGCAGCCCCGACCAAAAGAATGATAGCTTTTTCTCTTGAGAGCTGTGAGGAAGAAGAAAAATAAACGATTTCTACTACTAATAAATCAAATTGGCTTCTTAGATTTTTTTCTCACTCCAACGCTGTTTTAATTTTTTATTTATAGCTTCTTTTTTTTTCTTTTCAACAGAGAGAGAACAAAATCTTTTCTGACGTTTCGGCAAGTCAATAAAGATTTATGTGTACTTTTTTGTAGCCAAGTTATTATATCTTTTTATAATGAACGAATTGAATTCGAAATGTTTATTTTAGTTTTATTTGCTTTTGACATACTAAATGAAATAGACTTCATCTTAGATTCTTCATATTCGTAAAAATCAGCTAAATATAGGTAAGTGACAGTTTTTGAATGCTTATTAGTGTGAAATCGAAATTTTATGTTGTTCCCATCTTTTCTATTTGATTTTTTCCACGTTTTTGGCATTATATCGCTTAAAATACGTTGCCAACTTGGTACCACCGGAGCAGCACCCCTTATAATTTTACCTTCGAGCCGCCACTGCTTAAATTCTTTGTAATGGTCTAGAAACTTAATTAAAGAACTAATTCATTAAACCACAAAGATGTTAATTTCGTAATTTCCATCCTATCAAAGTACAATGCGTGAATCGATGGTAAGATCATTTAACTTTTCCTAAGACGTTCGAGATTGCTATCGAATCCTATGGAAAATTTGGTCGGCAAGGAATGAAAGGGAAAAATTTAATGGAAAGAAAATGTTAAAAAAATTTAGCATATAAAAAAAGTTTACTTGCACACAAATCACCTTTTACTTATACAGGGTGATACAGAAATAATCATCAATAACTGGGGGGAGGTAGAGGGGCCCTAGGCAAGCATATTTCGAACAGGGATAGTGGGGCGCAGCCTTACCGTTAAAGAGCTAGGACCTAATGTAGTGCCAGCGCGATTCAAAAGGCCGTTTTTAGAATGCCCGTGTGACGAAAAAAACATAAAATTTAAAACATTATTGCATGAGGTACAGGAGTATTCGTACTACTTAAATCCTCAATGTGATAGAAATTGGACCACTTGCTAAACCGTGGGGAGAGTTTTAAAACATGCAATATTAATCTCTTAGCCAAACAATGGAGTTCCCTTAATGGTATTTAGAAAAATGATGATCGTGGAAGGAATTTTCAATGATCAAACAGTTTCAATGATCAATGTTACGATCATTGAAAATTCCTTCCCCGATCATCATTTTTCTAAATATCATTAAGGGAACTCCATTCTTTGACTTAAAGATTAACATTGCACCTTTGAAACTCACTCCACGGTTTAGAAAGTGGTTCAAATTCTATCGAATTCATGGTGTAAGTAGTAGGGATACTTCTTTCCCTCATGCAATAGATTTTTTCATTTTATTATGTTTTGTTTCGTCACACGGGCCTTCTAAAAACGCCTTTTTGAAACGCGCTAGCACTACATTAGGTCCTAGCTCTTTTACGGTAAGGCTGCTCCCCACCATCCCTAATCGAAATATGCTTGTCTAGGGCAACTCTACCTCCCCCAATTATTGATGATTATTTCTGAAACACCCTGTAGAGTTTTCAACCCAATTTCTTTTTTTATAAAAATAGCATTGAGACAGCTACCAGAATGATACTTGGAAATGTGTTAGTTCAAATCCTTTGTGTAAATGAAAGAACCAATATTTATTAGTCAATGAATAAAGGTATTTTAGTTTCTTAATGAGGTATCTTTAGAGCTGCAATTTATTTATCACAGCTTAAACAGCGGTAGGTATAGTTCCATATTTCAAGTTTATACATTTAGTTATTTTATTTCCTTTTTTTAATGATAGACGTTGGCCACACTAAAGGGTTCTCTTTACGCTTTATCCTATTTCGGTGCATTTAGTCTTACTTTCATGCTTCAAATTACGAGATTGAAACCAGTGAATTAGTTACATGAAAGTAGTATTCTTAGTTTCCCGAAATAAACAAAATCTTAAGATTTTCTACAAGTCGTACTAAGGATTTTTATTTTATTCTATCTCTAAATACGTGCATTGAACACCTGATACTTAATCATCCAGCTCTTTGATTGAAATAAAATGAGTGAAAATTCAAGTCTCATTTCTTTCTCTTCACTCACTGATTTCTAAAAAAAACATGCAAAAAGATCAAGTAAGACGAAGAGGACACGACCTTATAGGGTTAAGAACATTTTCCCTATATTTGGAAGATATATCCGAAAATTCGCATAATCCCCAAGCACTTCAAATTCAAGCACCATAATCCTCCCTTTTTTATGACATTTCGATACACGTATGCAAAGTTATTTCAAACCTGTTGAATTTTTTTAGGGGAACCACGGGGTCAAAACCTCTCCCCCTGTCAACCACAGAATTGGGGGTGGCGTCACCCAACGGGGTAAGGGGGAAATGTCTCCCATTGTTCCTGGAGTGGGTATCGCATCCAAGTTCATACACCCTGGTGCGGTCGCAGTTTCAAGTAGTAATTGTCCGACTCGGCCACAATACGGCGCGGGAGAAAAAACCTCCACAATATGAGAAACTGTAACCGCGCCGGATGTCGAGCGGCAGGTTTTCCCTTTGTCCCAGCTTAATAAACGAAAATCGGAATAAAGTTGGAAATAGAGGGAAAAGCAACACGGACAAAGGCCCCGGACTCCAAGTGGAGCGATCAATGGCTTAAAGAGGCGGGGCCAGGCCGCCTGGCCACGCCCCCCAAGAAAGAGTTCGCCCGCAAAAAAATGGCAGTGGATTCCTGGGCTCGCAGGTATTGTGCGGTGTCACAGAGAGAAAAAAGGTTCCCGAGTAATAACAAGTGACGTTATCATCGGAGATGTTAATCCCGGAGCGGATACAATGGAGATGAGGATGGAGGATTTGCTCTCGGGGTTTCTCGTCTTCTCGATCTTATCATCGTCGTATCCCGAGTGCCGAGATTAGCATGAGAAAAGGGAGGGTCAAAATATTTATGGAAGAAGTGCTGACACCGGAGACACGATCGAGTTTCAGGGTTAAAAACCTCTCTGCGAGTGTGATGCCTTTTTGGAGGTGTAACACTGGCAGATTTGTGCTAACGGAGTGGAATTGGATTAGCTTTGAAGCAGTTATTTGTAACAAACCGAGTCCTCTATAACTACTTGCATCACATTTACGACATTTCCCTAGTTCAATCCCCTTAGCATAAAATGTTTCTAAAATCCACCCACCTGGATTAATGGTGGGTGGGATTGGTAAAAGGGGCTCAACCTGAAGACACCAGGGTCAAAGCTGTTACTAGACCTACTTCTAGAGGGGTTTTGCCACCGATTTTTAGACCTCTTTTTATGAGGGTGTTATAGGTCAAAATAAAACCTTCAAGCACTACTGATCAAAGTTTTGCTTACAACAATTAGCCCCAAGCAACGAAGATTAACTGGGGGTCCTAATTATCTGGAGGAAGAATAATTTTGAAATTTTGACCTAAAATGTAGTCTTTTGACTTATTTTTGGACGTTGAGGACCCTTTGGGTGGCACACATCTTCAGGTGTCACATGCTTTCCTGCTTACTATACACCACAGAATTTTCAAGGGAAAAACATCCATGAAAATTTCTGAAAAAAAAATTATACCAGTCTTGTGAATTATTTGTTTCGGTGGAAGGGAGGAACCCCTGACCCTCTTGTAATAAGAAATCCTTCTTTAATGAAGTAAATGTTAATTCCAGACTAACTGTGAATTTTAGGCTTTAATTTCAGTTCTGACCACTGCTAATTTTTTAGGTTATTTAATGGTAATCACGGGGAGTCTATAGAGTTGAGAAAGTCAATGAAATATATTTTAGGATTTCTTGAATTTAATCTTTTAAAGAAATTGGAGAAGATGCCTGGTCAACTTTGTGCCAAAATCACGAGAGTGCTTCCGTTCTTGCTGGAAGGAATCAATTTGGAAATGGTGGCCAATTTATCAGTCTTTAACTGGAGGTATTCCCTTAACTTTATTAATTTTATAGGGTTATGTACGAAAGAACCTTAAAAAGAGAAAACAAAGAAGAAAAATTTTAGCAAGCATAAACTAAATGAGAGAACAATAAGATAAACAAATGGAAGAAGTTTAAATTTTGTCTTGGATAGAACATGACCCATAAATCATGGGAAGACAATGTGTCAGGAACTCTATACACAGCCAACACTGTCCCAGGGTACCTCGGCTGGGTTCAAACAGATATTAGATCCTGCAACAAGATAAGAAATCACAATCATCCTCAAAACCAGGAAGGACTCCGTTACCTCTGCTGCAATCACAGTGGGTATATGAATATTCCCTTATAGGAACTGTGCCCTAATCGTGTCTTTGGTGAGGTTTCGTCTCGGCAGAAGAAAAAAAGATGGCATCCCCCTTAACAAAACAGAACATGCGAAGAGGGGAGGTATCATCCGCAGAAATGACTCGGAAAAACGTCACCGCTCACAAAAGCATTAAAGGAACGAGTATTATTATTATTCATAGCAATTTCTCGAAGGGTGGGGGTAGGCAGAAGGTCGTCTCGTGTTCTCTGTGCCTGATGAAGTACCTTTCTTCGCCTTGAAAAGGCGGGACAGAGAAGGAAGTTACCTTCTTTTTTGTGCGCGACTATCTCGTTCAATTGTTGCGTCCCGTCTATGATCTCCCATTCTTCTCTTCAGTCCACTTCATATTCCTCTTTCTTGCTCTTCTTCTTCCTAGGGCATTATTATTATTGTGGCCCGGGAAGAAGGTTGGCGCAAGCAAATGGATCGCTGTTTACTCGGTGGAAAGTGAAGAGATGCGGGTTGTAGTGTTTCCCTTCCGCTTGGGATGTTAGTGTGTTTTTAAGGAGGAGTGGTGTTGGGATAAGTCAATGCACAAATTTGTTTGCTTTTTTTTCTTCTGGAGAAAGTAACACATTGGGAACAGGGAGTATATTAGAAAGCAAAAGTACTCATCGCGTCCTGTCATTGCACTTTTCCAGGAAGGTTTCTAGGAGTTTTCTAGATCCTAAATCGTTCAGTTAAACCACAGAGTTATTTTTACGATAGTATGTTTTAGAAGCCAATGGTAATAATTATTGATAAAAATGAAATATTATTTTTATCTTCAAAAAAATCTCATATATGGCGGTATCCGGATTTTTTTTTCGAAAAATATCCCCAATCGGAATCATAGCAATTTCCTGCTCCAGAATATGAATAAAAGTTGAAAAAATACCTACAACGAGACGAGAGTGAAAAGGTGAATAAAATACATATTTTAAAATATTATCATAAAGCAAAAAGGCCAATAAACCAAGCAATCCCCTAATAATACAAGGCAATAATAAATAATAATTTCCTTTCAAAGCATTTAAGTTAATACCAAAGCTGTGTTTAGCGGATGATTTTTATTTCAATGATAATGCTTCCACGTAGTCTTTCTAGGGATAGGATTTTTTCTTCTACAGGCGCTAAGGTCCATATTCCTTTCTACGAATGGACTTTCTTTAAACCTCATTGGATTATTTTTCCCGCAGCACACCCAGTAAAATAAGGAAGCCAATGGAATTGTTTTCTGTTACAAATAAGTTATTGAATTTTCCATTGATATGCTGAAGTTCATATTTGTTTGAAATCTTTCAGGTAAGCTATCTCCACAGTATTATCCCCTTAAATAGTTAGAAAAAGGACAATCTATTTTGAGTGGAACTCACTGGAATGCTTTTCTGTACCACTTTAACGGCTGTATTCACCACTAACTTGATCTAAGATTTATCTGGAATCAAGCCTTTTCTGCAACTCTGATAGGCTTAAAAAATGTTTCCCTTTTTGAACTACAAATTATAAATTTTAATTCCAGGTTAACCTTAGGTTAGGCTAGTGGTGAATACTGCCGTAAAAATTTTTATACCCCCACGGAATAGAATTCCACAACTTATCTAACCGGATGTTATCATCACTGTTACTATATATTCCTAGAAATCGAGTGAGTAGTTGAATATACTATAAACGTTGTATCATATATTGTACAACACGAATAACACACTGTTAAAAAAATAGTTCAACCTTTCACCACAAACTGGTTCAAATTTAGCTGCAACCTAGGTTTCACCAAGTTTTCGTGCTTTCTCTAGTGAAAGCACCGGATTTCACTAGTGAAAGTTTCGAAAACTTGGTGAAACCTGTTACCAAACCTAGGTTGCAGCTAAATATGAACCAGTTTGTGGTGAAACACTACAACCTTTCACCACAAACTGGTGAAAGGTTGAACTGTGTTTTTTAACAGTGCAGAGGGTTAGTGACTTAATTGAAACACTTTTTTCAAACAACCGGATATCCCCATGAAATTATAAAGAAAAAAGCTTGAGATACATGTCTAGAAAGTAAGCAGATATTTTTTAACAAACCCTAATGACATCACCCTAAACAAAAAAAATAATCCCCTAACCCTAATACATCATTCAGTGACACAACTCATCCGATGCCCAAGCTCAGAAAAGGCTTCGAAAAAGCCTCGAAAATCCTCGAGCATCATCATCCGCGCGCGTGCAGCGGGGGAAAAGTAGGGAAAAGGGGGCCGAGTGTTGTCCCTTTCACCTCATCGACAGCAAAGTCAACACGGCATCGAGAAAACAATTTTTCCAACTCCCTCCGAGTGCTCCTTTGTGAGTCCCTGTCATCCGATCCTCTTCCCATTGAGCCTCTCCTTCTTCTCTAGAGAGAGAGAGATTCCGGTCGCGCCGCGATCCCTGCAGGAAAGCGATAATTTCCCATTCTTTCCACTCTTCCTGTGGATTGCGATATACTTTTTTAAGTCTAAAAAATAGGGGGGAGTTGGGCTGAAAGGCTGGATGAATGCGTGAAATATACGGGCCTTGAAGGTAATATTAATCAAACAAGCGTATTTACTTAACCCTTTATATCCTGAATTAACTTACCATCAATTGCATTTCTGCATCATTAGATAAACAAAAAATCGCTACAATGCAAAGAAGAAAGGTATCTGATTGGTTCTGCCATCTCCAACCAGTTCTCAGAACTACACTCTTCGAGTCATTTTGAGTGCCGTCAGGAAAAGCGGTTAGATTACGAATCTATAGGTGTTTGAACAAAGCGGTACTTAAAAGTACCGTCATGATAAAAAGGGTTAAATATTACGTATAAGCATTTGGGTATACGATATTAGGGTATATATTCTGTGACTTTTTTTTAATTTCAAAATCCTGATGTTGCATTCGATGAACTTTAGCCCATATGTTAATTTTATGGCATTAATTTCTTTATATTGAGAAAAAAACCTTGCACACCCCACATCATTTGACTTTCTCATATAGCAATTACACACCACCTACTCAATCATACATCATCTACATAACTTAAGTACTCTAAGGTCTTAAAAAACCTTTGAAAATACTGGATACAGGAACCATCAGGACATTGATGTAGTACCTCGATCTAGTATGGAGGCTGAGCGAGCAGCTAAGCCTGATGATGGAAGAACTTCGAAACATTTGTAAAAGTGGCATATTCCTAAACAGCAATTTTTAAATTCTAATTTTAAAATGTAAACCACTTTTATGATATACTTTATATTACTTTTTGCTTCAAATAAAATTTTATTAACCGCCTTTTAGTGAGTGCTTCAGCGCTATACAATATCTCGATAGGTGCGCAAGCTTTTTTCACAGTTTTCAAAAAGAAAAGTTATTTTCGAGAGTTAAGGACGAGCACTCATCATTTTCCATCATAATCATAACCCTAATAAGAGTGTCTGAGGATAACATTAATTAACCAAGAGAAATGGTATTTACCCTACAGACTGTTTACTAGGAAATGAAGAGTTCATATTCCTTACTGAATTTATATGTGTCTTTTATTTGAATAAATTAATTTCATCCAATGTTACTGTTTAATTATTTTCTTACCGTCTTATTTGGTTAAGATGTGTCCTTCCATCTATCTTCAGACACCCTCATTGGTATACTATATACATACAGTTCTGGTCTACTTTACACAAATTTGGTCTCAGTTCCTCATAAATCAAATTATTTTAAGCTGAGATGTCTTAAAATGTACCTAAAAGTAAAACTCTACTCTTAAACTGCACTTGCAAAAATAAGATTTATAATCATTGTCAAATTTTTTTATTTGAGATTTAGGAAAAATTTTCAACTGCAAAATTTTTCTCTTCTCAATTTATGGAAATGGTAAAATCAATTCAATTAAACAAGATTTACAATATTTCACATAAAAACACAATTATATTAAAACTGTAGAGAACATCTAAAATTACAAAGGATGTCAAATCTCGAAAAGTAATTTTTTTTGTTACAAGAAAACAGTGTATCCAATATCGTGGTGTCAGGGAACACTTTTATTAACAAGGTTTTTCGGTGATACTATTATACAACTTTTCTTTTTTGACGATAGCTTAAAGAGAAACTTTGCATTGAATGTCAAGAGGGAGTAGGATTTTTTAGTTGAACCTTTTTCTTTGAGGTATCAAGGATATGCTGATGTATTAATGTTTTCTGAATTTATACAGTCCATAACTTATGACATTATTTCTAAAAGAATAACAATTTTTTGTAAAAAGGGATGTAGTGAGACTCCGTTATAGAAATCGTTGTATGAGTTTACTGTTTACAACGATGACATGTTTAATGAATTCAGGACCCTTTATCACGTCATTCAATAATATCCATTTCTTGTGGTTCTGGGAATGTCATTTTTGGTTCAGGGGTTCTTATTAAACATTTTTGCGGATGCACTGGGGTCAACTTCAAAAGACTACAAGTTTTATCGTAACAAGAATGTAGCACATTAATTAGTTTTCTCGAACTAAATGTTTCAAAAACATTTTCAATTTAATTCATCTCCGCCAAAAGACCGAATCTAAAGTTTAATGGTAACGACGATTTTATTGCAATTAGGGGACAGCACACCCTTCTAGAGAATCTAGCTTTCTTCTCCCACGGCCATCCTGATCAGTCATGGGGTGCCGTGACCCTAAAATATTTGGCCTAGTGTCAAAAAATCCTTCGTCACAGATCATCCACAGCATCAAATGGAAAGTTTCTACACGCACGACAATAGCCTCCATGTATCTCCCGTCAGTAAAAGGGTTAGTCGGAAAACAGGGCCACAACCATCACGTCACATCCCTGTAACCGCCGCAAGATTAATGGTGCCACCCCTCACCATCACAGAGAACAACACGTCCGAGAAAGATTATACACAAGCTCCCACCTCCCGTCCATTGAGCCGAGCGGAGTCTCTTAACAAGAGGCATAATGGCGCTCGAGATCATTTATAACCTGTTGCGCCGACCGCCAACAAGTCAGACTAATTTCTTTTTTCCGGGCGGCAAAAAAGCCACACTCCAAGTTCCTTTGTGTCCTCTCAGAGTGTGTTTACTCGGGGACATTACGACAATACGGAAAAAACCTCGGCCCGAGACTGGGTCTTGTGGGATTTCGGTTACGAGGCGGGACAGGGACTGTCACCGCCTCAGTGAAAAATGGTTCGCGCGACACCTTTTTGGGGAAATCCGAGATATTTCGATCGTATTTCCTTTCCTTTTGGGTAGTCATTAAGCCCCTGCCCCTAGTAGCAGCCTTAAAAACATGTTTTTTGAGGAGGCATGTAAGGAGTTTTTTGTTCTGCCCGAAATTCGGGAATCTCTCTCTCTGACAGCTCTGGATTTGCAGAAATTACAAATGATATCTCCGACAATGGCCAGGTGGATGGGAGTGTATATAGAGACGTATCAATGATTTCAGTCGGAATCTCAGTGAGAAATATCGGCCTGATATAGCCGTAAGAGGGACTTCCTGTCTTGGTGGATAGTGATATTTCCTGCTTTTTCTTTCGGAGGACGAATTTTTCCCGTTATGGATGTTGGTGGTGAGAATGCGGCACACTTTGGACAGGATCTCTCATAACCCGAGAAATCCGTTTTCCAGTTTCTGGGGAGATTTGACAAACCGGATGTTGATATGACAAAAGTTTTAATTCCCCCAATTATATCCTATTTTGGCTCGTACCTCCTCCAGCATATAAACTAAGGTGTGAGTGGACGAAGTGTTTTTTAATTAGTTTTTAGCCAGAAAGGTTAATATGCAGTATGTTTTGACGTGTATTTTAGTAAAGACTTCATCTCTCTAGTGCCCTTATTGATAGAGGATACCAGCGTCATAAATGCGGCATTTGACCACAACAAATTGTATTTCTAGCGGAAGAATTAGGTATGAAATATGGTATATCAGTTCATAAGTTAGTGTTTAAAATAATAGATATGTACAATAATAATAAAAGTACACAATTTAAGTACATAAGTACAAAATTTAACATAACTTGAAAATTCAAGGCCAAGTATCTTGAAGCAAGCATTTTGTTACAAATCTCTTTAACTAATCCCTTCAATTTTTGACAAGTATAAAATTTAGTGTTTTTTGTTAATTTTTGAAGTAGAGATATGCTACAACTTACCCTAATCTTTCGTTGTAAAATTGTTTGTTCATGATGTTAGCCTTTGTCACAAATACATAATTTTGGGGTATAAAAAATATCCTTTGTGAAATACTGTGATAAATTTATTTAATCTCCTTTTCATCCATAAAAGAAAAACACTTACTGCTATTCAAATTACATTACTAATATCTACTTTGAAAGGAAATTTAAAGATGAAAAACAGTAAAATTGAATTAATAAAGGTTCACTAAAATTTAGTTTATATTTTACACTTATCTCAAACGCATCTTATACGCTTAGCCTGTTTCACTTCGTTTTCGTGACCGTGGGGCCCTGGGGTGCAAGTTGTTAGGCATATGTCCCGGTTAGGTGGTTAGCATGTTTCACTATATAGCAGTATTCAAGCTGATTAGTTCTGAAAATCCTTCTCCAATTCGTAATAGGTTTAAAAGCCCAAGCAGGATACTTTTCTCCGTACACTTTGCTCCATCAAAAATCTCCTAAACCAGAAAACCCTTCAACAAAACTCTACCTGACAAGCGTAACCTCCTAAATTTCTGAAGAAATCCTCGTTAAAAGGTTCATGAACTTTTCGAATAAAAGGCGGAATTCTTCCACATTCTATACGCACAAACTGAAGAGATATTCTGAAAAGCCCTATTTGACATTTAGTGGCAAAATAAATAAGGCGTCACCCCACCATGATGAAAAGGAAGACGCTTCGCGACATTTTTTTATTTCCTCCAGTCTGAAAAGCAGGAAGCCGAGGAGAAGAGGGGTTAAACATATTTATAACCCCTTTCGCGCCACTTTTTATACAGGAATCTATTCACCCTAGTGCTCGTCCATCATGATATTAGCCCGCCGACAATGCTCTGCAATCACGGTTGCAGTTATTTCCGACATTTAAGCGCGAAACAGGCGATTTAAGTGAGCGCGTGTACACCGCGGCGTAGGATTTTCCGCCTTCGTTTTGAAACTTTGGCCGCACCCCTATCTTTAATGTCTTCCTCTACAAATTCTTTCCCGGTTAAAAAATTATCAACTTAAAAAAGTTGGTTGATTTTTTTAGTCATATGTTGAAGAACGGGTCGTTCCTTTGACCAGTCTATAAAGTATCCGATTGTGATAATTTTAAAGTTTGGTAGGCTTATTTTCCGACGATAACAGAGAGGTGTTGCCTACTGTCTTTTTATCCACAAAGAAACAACCCTTTATATTTATTTTTTAAATGTCTACAATTAATTTTCTATTTCAAGGATTTTATCTAATTTTTAAATTTTAAGCTAAAATATGATGCAATAATTCTTAGAAAATATGGAATTTAATAATTTTTACATAATTTTAAATCTGAATTTTCCTGGACATAATATCTGTGGTTTTATGATAAAAGATTGTTTTATATCCTTGACCAGCATTAGTTACTGCACATTTTAGTAACGAATGTAGGAGTTGGTCTAAAAGAGGATGAGGTTAACAGAAGAAGTCTAATATAAAAGCAGTAAAGTATATATTGCAGCGGATTTTCTGAGCTCTACTGCAGTGGAAACGAGCTTTGCTCTTTTGGTACCACATAACTATGTTTTTTTTTTGTATGTTTGCTCTATGTGTTCTTGTTGTATTTGTGTGTTGTGTTAATAAAGATTTGATTTGATTTAAAAATTTTAAAACTTAATTTTTATAGAAACTCCAGTTAGTTTTAAAAAGGTCAGTGTGTATTGATTAAAGAACAGCAAGAGAAAAATTAATTGCTTGATGTGAGGATACAACGCAGTAGATATACGTATCTGAGGCTAATTAAAAATGAGGAGATTAACTTAAGAGGTTAAGTGGTTTTTAGCCTATTTAAAAAAATAAAAACTGAGATTGGATTATATTCTATTGTACTTTGAATGAGATTTTATTTTTGTAGGAGCCGAGTGCAATGAAAAGAATGAGTACCAAGTTACATAAATACCTACAAATCAACAGCAATTTCATGATCAAAATGGTAATTTGGCTTGAACAAACAGAATATAAAATGATTATAATCCTTCAATTGCTGTTTGGGAAACAAGAAGCAGACAAAATTTGACATGATAAAAATTTTAATGCAGCTATTTATTAAGGTAAAAAACAATTTGACACGTAATTTAGAAAGTAAAATTAAATATAAAATATTTCCGTAGACCAGCAGACAGCCACACGCAACATATTCCAGTCCAATTCTTAAAACATCATTAAAGTTCAAGGACCACTAATTTCAATATTGGAACCTTTAAAGGACCACCATATAAAACTCAAAATCCTTCATTTACACAAAACGGCAAGATAAAAGTTCATTTTCCCTAACTATGCATGAAAATTTAACTATTTTAAGTACACTTTAATGGTATTCCACACGAGATAGAAGTACTTGTTATGATACTTGTTGACTTTGTTGCCATATTAAGAAATTTTATCTTTGCTCTTTTGGTACTACATAACTATTTTTCTGTTTTTTTTGCGTGTTTGCTCTATGTGTTCTTGTTGAATTTGTGTGTTGTTAATAAAGATTTGATTTGAAATAATTAAATCTTCTGTACCCACAAAAAATGTCGCGTCCGTCACTACAATTTTTTTTATAGATATTTGAATTTCACTCTAAAAACTCATTGTACCTAACGCATTGAAAACATTTTAGTGGTGAATATCATCAGAAGGGATAATTCAATACTTTATCACTCAATGCGCTGATATTTCTATTTCTTGAAAATTTCTGTGTGCTATTAATACCGCCTCTTAAAAAATCATTTAATATTATACGGTGATATAAAAAATTTGATTCCGGGCCCTTAAAAGTCGATATATCGAATCATTGATGTTCGAATATTGGAATTCCTAGGTTCCATATGACCGCATATATCAAACCATAATGTTGTTGCCGATGATGTGGGGATTTAATAAATTTTTATTCAGTCCCTTTATGGATCACATCCAGTCTTACGAACCACGAACCACTGGTCTGCGTTACACAGACTGAGGAACCACTGGTTACACAGCGTTGATAAATTAGAAATTTTAGTGTAATGCTGTGTCTCTCTTCCTAAATAGCTTCTCTTTTCCTCCTTTCGAAGGATGGAAAGTATAAAATATTGTAGGAATGACTGAGAAGAGAAGGAAGAGACCAAAACTCTGGACTCAATCGATTAAAGCGAAAACTAGCTCTCGTGGAAAAGTTTACGGAAGTCTCGATCTCAGAAGCTCGGAAAGGATACCCAGAGGACGTACTGTCCGCATTGTCACCCCGTTAAATCTCAATCGTTCACTCCGTCATGCTCAAGCGGGGTATTACACGTGTCACCCAAAAATGGACCCACGCCAAGGCTAAACAGGCCACAATGGATCAGAGAAAGGATGAGAGGAGAAACTAACAGCGATTAAAAAGGGGAAGTTCTCTGGGGATTAGATCGAAGCGCCAAGTGAAAAGCGGCGGACCCCTGCCGCTGGAATCTGACAGGCGATCGCTGCGATTCATATTTAAATTCGCCGCCTTATCGCAGATGTAACTCGCCTTGTCAGCCCGATAAGATCGGTCAATTTTGACGCTGTTGCTCAATAATGCAGAGGCAGGGCATGCTACATTGGCGAGTTTATCCCCCTATTAAAATAAATATTGGCATTGCAACAGGAAAGAACTAGTAATATATAAATTATGTAAACTCTCATTCCGTCGTAAATCATGCTTTGCTGTGAATGCTGCATTATTGTTATTGTGTTTTTAAATATTTATAATGTTTTCACTGATGATGTCCTCCACAGAGAGGGACGAAACGTATGATAATAATAAAAATAGAACACGGCCTTATATCCCGGATAAGTTTGATTTTATGAATTCAATTAATATATATATATTATTTAATTTTAAAATTTTACATTGTCGAAAAACTTTATCCAGCAATATATTTTTTATGGTCATTAAGCATTCCTTTATATGCAATTAAGAGGCTTGTAAATATTTTTTCTGTATAGAAAAACAATTTCTTACGATTTATTATTACCATTATAACAAATGTACTCCAACACCCATGCCAAGGATGGAGACCATCATAAAGTATATATGTTACGGGCAATGTGATAAATTGGGCATTATTAATGATGCCCGAAGTGGAGATGGGCAATGTGATAAATTCAATGGCATTTATCAATGAAATTTATCACTTTGCCCATCTCCACTCTGCAAATAATGCCATTATTTAATCACATATCGAACTTGCGCCATTAGAGCGTTTTTACCATAAACTTCCTGATCTGATTTTTAAAAGTATATCGAATTACACTTTTGTAACTTACCTTTAGTCTTTGCTGAATGAGGACCCTACACTGTGGTACTGGAAACCTTTCATTAGATTCGGTTCCATAACTAAAAAGAGTAAAAAATAGTTTCATAAAGGAGATAATTAATTAGATAGTATAAAAAGATGATTTTATTGAACATCCTTCCTCATTTTTAATTCCAAACTGTTCTTACAGAGTTCACAACAGAATGTGTGACAACGTCACTATAGAATATATTTGAAATGTACGTCTATGCTTAGAAGAGTGAAATCATCTTTGAATTTGATGCAATTAAAAAAATTTATGATGGAAAAAAATATGGTCTCCAGACACTGGCACACAATTAGCTAAATAATCAATCAATTATGGTATTAATATTTCATTCACTACGAAAACTGTAAATGCTATTACATCCTCATGCGTGGACGGAAACTTTGTAACGGTAAACTCCACAGAAAAGATTTCGCCAAACTGCGGCAACCCCACTTTATTCCATATAATCTTGCAGTGCACGCTGAAAATTGAAACATGTCACAACTCCCGATGGTAGGGTGACTTAAAAGAAGAGGGGGGAGGGAGAAACGTCACTCTCCGATCACCCCCAATCTTTTCATTGACTTTAACGCCTAAAACGAAAAGCAAAGGGGAAGGCCACCACGCACAAGAAAAAAATAAGGAAAAGATATAAGATAAAGGCGAGAAGACTTTTTTCATCGACTCCCCTTGATTTCTTCGGCATAAAATTTCGTAGCGATGTGAGCAGAGACAAGAGGCGGCGGGCGCACGGTGGGGGTCCATCACCCTTTTCAGTGTCGTCTGAGCCGCTTTTTTTGTCGAGGCGGGGTGTATAGGGCTCGGAAAAGAACAGTCGCCGCCGCGATATGCATATATTTGATGGGGAATATCGTCTATGGTCATTTTGATGAGGGGACGTCAGGAATTTTTCGTTTAAAGGGGTGATGATGACAGGAGGAAGTGTTTTGTGATTGCAGACGAATTTTTTTGCAGAGGATGTGCGCTTTTAATGGACTCGTTTAAATATGTGTGGAAGGAGTTAGGGATAAACGGGTTTTATGATATGCACCCTCTCTGCTTAAACGTTTAGGAATCGACCTTCACGAAAGGTCACAAAGGACATGCATGCATATGCATACTTAGTGCTCAGAAAAATATAAGGATACGTTTCCTGAAAGAGCTGAAAAAGTATAAGCTATATCAGTGTGGTCCAACCTTTAGCTACTTGAAGGTCAATTAAACTTCTTGAAGGGAAGACGAGGGACAAAGACCGTAGAAATGACATTTCACTATTTTAATCAAATCAAATCAAATCAATTTTATTGTTATATAGACACATACATTACACAAAGAATGAACAAAACAAATTATGATTCGCCTGAAGGAAACAAAGACCTGTATAGGCGAAAGAAAAATTACAATTTTTACAGAAAAAATAAAAAGTAACATAATATGGTGAGATAAATAATTAAGTTTAGTAGGGGAAAACAATATGTATAATAACGGAATTAGAATAACTACATATATTTTTAATTGAATTAAGTAAAGAAAATAAAGGCACAGCAAGGCTTAAAAATTTTATGCTTCTGGATTTAAACGAAAAAAAAACATCCAAATTATCAATGTTACAAATAAAATTAAATAATGATAGCTTGAAAATATTAGGAGATGGGAAAACTCTGAAATTCTATAGGCAAGAAATTATATAATTTAGGAGCAAGATAAAAAAATGTTTTTTGAAAATTTCTTTATGAAAACGAGGAATATTAAATATTATTGAGGGTCTTCTATTTGAGGTATGAATTTTTAAGTCACAAATATTTTTATGGTGATGTAAAAAAAGTAACATTCGATAAAATGCAAAATGGCGAATAGGTAAAATTTTTAAATTTATTATTAAGTTACAGGGATGATCAAATTTATAGTTTAATAATTTGAAAATTTTATTTTGAATTGATATTAAAGGATACAAATTAGATTTATATTCACCTCCCCAAACTATAATGCCATAATTTATTAATGATTGAGCCCAAGAATGATACAAAGTAATTAAAAATGACTTATGGACTTTATTTTTAAGAAAATGCAATTTGATTAAAACGAAGCGTAGTTTTTTTGATAATTCAGTGATGTGAGTTTTCCATTTAAGGTTTGAATCAATAAAAAGACCTAAATATTTTATGCTATTTACTTGTTGCAACAAATGACAGTGGCAATGAACAAGAAGACCATTACATGATGAAGAGCGAAATTTAATATTAAGGGTTGAACTTGATTGAATTAAATTGAAATTAATTAGTTTAGTCTTATTTAAATTTAAAGAAAGGTCATTAAAAGAAAACCATTTCCCGATCGCAATCATATCAGATTCAATTTGATATTTTAGATCATAACTATTAGAACAGGAGTATAACAAAACAGAATCATCAGCATAAGTTATTATTTTACCATATAGATTCAATTTGCAAAAATCATTAATGTAAATTATAAATAACAAAGGACCCAAAATAGAGCCCTGAGGAACACCACGGTTTGAAAAATAAAAATCACTAAATGAGTTGCGAACTTTAATACATTGTTTCCTATTAGAAAGATAAGAGATAAACCAACTTAATAAGTACCCACGGAAACCTGCATTTTCTAATTTTTTGATTAATATTGAGTGGTTAACAGTGTCAAAAGCCTTTGAAATATCAAGAAAAACAGCAGCAGTCTTTTTATTTTTGTCAATACTGTTGTAAATGAATTTAGAAAAATTTAAAAGGGCTAATTCAGTATTTCGACATTTTATAAAACCATATTGATTATCCGCAAAAAATTTAGTATGAGTTAAATAATGGTACATTTTGATTGATAATGCTTTTTCTATTATTTTTGAGAAAGTAGGGAGAATAGAAATGGGGCGATAGTTTGAAGGATTATCTTTATCCCCAGATTTAAAAACTGGAGTAATAGTGGCTTTTTTAAGTGAGGTTGGAAAATCAGACATACTCACAGAACGGTTTATGAAATTTGTAATGAAACCTATATTAAAAACAGGCATATGAAGCTTATCAGGATCATTTATTTCAAATATAAAGATTTACAATGGGATCATTCAGAGTTTTAATTATATTGTTCATTTTGAGTTATTTACTACTTTGAATCATTAGTGTGCATAGAAAAGTAACGGAATAAAGAGTAAAGCACCATTTCACAATTTTCACTTTGGATGATTTCTCCAAAATGAGTATCAAAAGTATTAAGTTTGATTTTTAAGACACATTTTATACTTAAGAAATATATCTTACATTGAAGAAGCAATACTAAATTATTGACCGAGTCTCATAAACACACTGCTTTATTCAAGGAGGTTTATTTGGGTAAAACAGTATTTAACTTGATGTTCTTATTTATTAAATTAAAATTTAAAACAAATTATTTCTTATACTTTCAAATTAAATGTTTCAAATTAATAGTATGAACCGACCAGTAGTTGACCACCTACCAGTAGTTGACCAATTGAGCATAATTTTGCAAAAAACAAGAACTGTTGTGTGTTTATTTCGAATCTGTTGCGTTGAAAACATAGCTGACATTTTATTAAAAGCTCATGCATAGTCTAAAGTTCTAGTATTGTTCTTAAAAGACACAATAAATAGTTAAAAAAAAGTTATCCAACAAAGCTTCAAAGCATGCGCTCTCACTACTAGCAATAATGGTATGGAGTATTTAGTTCAATCTCAAATCATCCAGCTAGTTTTTATTCCAATATTTTATTGATTGATGTATTTAGGTCCTAAATGTTTAGTTGAATTAAATAAAACTATCATTATTTGTATATTAACCATTTAATTTGATATTTGAGGGGTGGTCAACCACTGGCTGTCTAGAATAGAAAAAGTGCTAGTATTTGACCAAAGTGGTCAACTACTGGATTTTATTTGCTTTTAAGATTTCTTTTTAAACCAAGAGCGATCTTAAAGATTTTTACCTGCAGTACAATTTTTGGTTAGATTTACTGTAAAAAAAGTTACATTTCCAGTAATTAACCAGTATTGTTAATAGGGACTCTTTATTCAATATACCTCTTTCATTGGTTCTTCAAATTTCCAACACCTGCGCTTTTAAAATATGTCGCTCCTCTCGCTAAGCCCTAAAGTACGTACCTACGGGTAGTTGGTTGGTTGGTTGTCAGACATATGCGCATTTTTAGTTTTTTAGATAGCCTTCTGTAGTAAACGCTGGAATCGAACGGTTCGCGGTGCAAGCGCTCGCTAGGTGGCCTAGGTGGCAAATCGTGCTGGTTTACAGTCTGGTTTTAAAAGGTTAAACAATAAAAACAATTGTTCTACTTCTTGCTTAAAATGTATAAGATTTTGCTAATACATCTTAAAAATCATTATAATTACTAATAAAGTAGATATATTTTTCCAACAAAATATATTTTAAATTGAGAGTGATTTAATATTAATAAAGTATGAGAATTAATAAATCGGAACAATTTTCCGTGTTCTCTTCCAGAGTTTAATTTATTGATTGCTGATTGAATACAGCTTTTAAGAATTTTCTAAGACGTATTCAACAACTGGAAGAAATTTTAGTAGGATTGGAACAGTTGGTTTTCAGATCATAGGATTTTCTGCCAAAAGGCACGGGTGTTAATAAGAATGGAATATTAGTTAAGTTCAAAATTTTTATACCATTCAATAAAACAACTGATTTTTTCGCTTAAAACTGTCAAGAAAAACTATAAACTTAAAAATTTACTAAAATTTGCCAATTCTTAATTTTTGTGAGAGAATTTTATAATCATCAGATTGAATGAAAGTTTGTGTAAGTGTTTCTGAAACGTTTTCATCAAACGTCTCCGTTGCGTATTTTTTTCAGCCAACTTACCCTTAGCCATGTTTTAAAGAAATGGGGAAAATTTCAGTGGGACTCGAATAAATAGCTCTTTTGGAAATGATAGGTTGCGTTGTGGATCAGTTGGTTGATTTGTGCTTGAGCTGTATATTTGATTTTTATTCTGGAAATGGTGAATATGGCAATGGTCAATTACTGGAATAATGGTGTTCAAATACTGGATGTAGGTGGTCAATTACTGGCAAAATCTCAATTAATTGCTTTTAAAATAAATAAAAAAAATTCTATAAAAGTGAAAGGAAAAATGATTATTAGTTATTATTCCTCATACTTTCATTGATATTAAACCAGTGTCAATTTTTTTAGAAAATTTTTTTTTCTAAGAAAGAAAAATAAAACTTGGAGGAATTTCCACTAACTGGTCAATTACTGGTCGATTCACCCTATGTGACTTAAAAAAAATTCTTCAAGCTCACTAGCACTTCATTTTCAATCTTCACTTTGGAGGAATCATCCAAAATGACCAGTGTAATGTAGTTTCACTTCTTACTACGAATTTCTCATCAAATGTGTGATTGCTCCCCATTCATCATAAGTAGTAACATCACTACTTATGAAGAACATTGAAAGTGAAGAAGTAAAAATGATCCTTTAAGGATGCTTCAAACCTTCACAGTAACCCCTGTATTCTTTCCTTTTACTAAAAAATTTTCTAAATCAATTTTTTGTAAGCATTTCTTTTACCTCGCACCAAAATTATACAATAGTTTACCTCTAAATCTAACCTCCATTAATAAATATTCAGAGTTCAAAAGAAATTTATTTGAGTTAATAATTAATATATCGACGACCTGGATTTATATTTTTCACTTCAATGAAGCATATTTTAGTTAATGGTTTACCAGCTTGCTGCCATCATTATTTAGCTATTGTTTTTTTATAGTGTTATGTTTGTGTTGTTGTAATTTGTAATGTCATTTGTCCATATAATTTCTTTTTCGCCTGTACGGGAAGTTTCTTCCCCTTGGCGAATCACATTATGTCTTACTTTTCTGTGTTTGTATAGTGAATGTCTAATAAAGTTATAATAAAGTTATAAAAAAATCCATCCTCGCTGTCACCGCAAAATTTTCCAGGAGCTAAATAAGGATTTTGATTTAGGTATTCAATGTTAAGCAGAATGCACACTGTTAAGGTCAAACACTATTTATAGGGTAAAAATTCCAAAATTTTCCCGGGGTACGACCCCCTAATCTTCTTTTAATATTTTAAAAATATATTATTTCTTGTTTTTTCTTTGAAAAGTTTGTGACTTACATGGAGTGGTTCTCTTTTGGTGTAATCCAAAGGGTCCCAAAATTGGCTAAGCACTATTTTGAGCCAAAAATATACATCACCTCCGAAGTGATGTTGAGTCAACCGCAACCCTCCCTTAAAACAAGTCTGATTACGGTCCCAATTCTCCCCCAACAAAAACCATCCCAAAACTCACCCACACCATCCGAACGCGTAATAGAAGTTTAGATAACGGCTTTTTTAATCCAATTTCTCCGTTCCCCGTCAAAAACCAGAAGAATTGAGTCATACCGAAAAAAGGATCACACTCCGCCTCGAGACCCTCAACAATGGCGAAGGGGTCACTCCGCTAAAGAAATAATCCCACATCAAGTGCTTGTTCTTCTGACGGACAGACATCCCCCTAAGCCTTTCGAAGGTTTTTTTTTCGTTCTTTATGCGACGGTCGGGATTCTTTTTGCTCGCTCTTCCCAGGGGAGGGTGTTCTCACGGGCTGGAGGAGGGGAGGTGACCCCGGTGATTCGTGGGGTGGATTGTCTTTGGTCACTTTGTGAAAGTGAAGCGGGAAAATCCTTGCGTGAAAAGGAGTATGTAACGTTTCATTCGATTTAAAAAGGAGGTGGGAAAATGCGTCTATCCCAACTCCGGATGACATTTTAAAATAAAGCTCTATTACAAATGGAATCAATATAATTTCTATATACACATTCAGACTTTTAACTTTTGATATCCATTTTGGAAGAATCATCCAAAGTGAAAAGTTTGAATAGGCGATTCACTCTGTACTCCTTCACTTTTCTACGCAAACTAGGGATTCACAGGAGTGAATCACACCGAATGAACAGGGAAAGTGAAACACCAAAGGGAAATAGCACTTTGGTTCGGACGAAAAAAACATACCAATTGACAGAACCCTCATTTAAACAGATGAGGGTTCCTTACTAAATGGTATTTTTTATGGTAGTTGGTTAAAAAAATACCATTCACTAAGGGAACAAATATTGCAAGTTTTAGAACTCCTCCCACGGGTTAACAAGTGGTCCAATTTTGTTCAAATTTACGGTGGAAGTAGTATGGATACTGATGTACCTCATGCAATAATTTTTTTCACCTTAGGAAAACCGCCTTTTGTAAGGCCCTCGCTCTACATTAGGGGTTCTAGCTCTTTAACGGTGCATCTACGCCCCCCATTCCTATTCGAAATATGCTTGTCTAGGTCCCCTCTACCCCCCTCCAAGTTTGTTCACGGTGTTTCCAATCACCCTGTATATTCACTCCTATTTAGCTCTACTTTAAAAAATATAATATTTGAAGACATAAAATAATTGGAATTTTAAAAATTGGAGAAGAAAACTCTAGACTTTATCAATAGAAATCAAATGATTTTAATATATCAAATGTAATATTTATTCAAAGATGGTTATGATAGTGTGTAGAAAAAACGGATAAAACAATATTTTATATTTTATACTAAACATACATAATTTAGTTGTTAATTTAAGTGATTTTTAAGATTTTTTCAGGTGATATTCCGTAAGTGCTAAAAGGGAATATTAATTAGGGTCAACGCTAATTAGAGTCCAGAATCTCCAGTAAAAATTTAGTTAGTATACAATAAAAATCCTATAACTTTAACTTTTTTTTCATATTTCCTTCGAACTTGGTTTTTGGATTTCCTTTTTCAAACGGACGATTCAAGTTAACTATGACATAAAAATACGATTGCTTTACTGTAAGCAAACGTTTTTCTGGTAGGTGGTACATTATCAACCTCTCCAATTTACAATTTTAGCAGCAAATGCTCAAATGCAGCTAGGCATGAAGCGTTGATTACTCTATCCCAGAGGGCAAGGATCTACCCAACACTGCCTCTTCAAACTAGCTCTTCATGCTTGAGGGTCAAATAACGTTGTTTTCCCCCCGCTCCTTTTGTTTTCCACACTTTCAAGAGGTGGAATTGATTGAATATCGTTTATGGGTGAATTCATAGAGCATTACGCAAGAGCTAAATGGGATAATGTCTTCATATCCGAAATGTAATGGTTAGATGGCTCAACTAATTTTCAACAGGAGTAGTTTTTTTCATGACTATTTTTCTTAGAACTTAGAGCAATGGTTCCTAAATACAAAGAAAGCCTTAAATAGCATTATTCGCGTACCCCCTTGACCCATTATCATTAAGAACTTTTCACTACCGACAAGATTCAAAAGATCATAGATAATTTACCATATTTAAATACTTTAGAAAATATTAAGATGTATTATAATATATTTTAAAAACTGTGTCATCTTAAATTTGTTATCCCATAATATTTTGCTAATTATTAAATTAGTATTCAACTCCAAAAGAATTTCCAGAGTTCTAGGGTGCACTTTATTAAATTCAACAAAGAGGTATTGCTGACAAATGAAAAATGTTTGTAGCATGCCACAAATTCAGGCGGAAATTACGAAGGATCTTATGGACATGGACAACCGGTTGAGAACCACTGCCCTAGAGAGATGATAAATTTTAATGTCTATTTTCAAGACAAGATACAAATTCTTTAAATAATTTGTATGGGATTTAATGAGGTAAATGTTTAACTCTTTGCTGTAAAAATAACTTTTAAATTTATTAACTTAAAATTTATTATAGGCCTTATTCATGCTATAAAATCTCTCAAGTAGGCCTGCATGATACCGGGAGGGTTTCCTAGGTCATACCCGTCATAAACCCACTGTTTATCTATTCTGGAACCGCTTTTAAGTCTAACGGTTGTTAATCATGCGCATGTGCTTGTGCATTAGGGTGGCCCAAAAAGCTTTTTTTAGGTAGAGTTCTGGGCACCCTCTACTTTTTTTCAAACAGCTAATAAATAGAAGCTCACAGCCAAAATTTCAACTCTGTATTTGAATTAGAAGTCGATGACCAAGAGGAGTGAAAAAATCGAAAATCGAATATTTTTATACAAAACAACTAAAAAACCGAAGATCAAACCCTCTCATTTTGTTTATGATTTTTTATAAAAAACTCTTAACGTTATAGATATAATTTTCCAGGTTTTGTTTTTTTATCACCTTTATTTTTGTTGCAGTAATTTTCTAATGTCCAAAGAACTTTTGTAAAGTTGCTTTTCCTGCATTTTAAAACAGCTAATAACTCTAGAACTATACAACTTAAAAACATTAAATTAGTCTTATTTTGTTTGTTAACTTTTTGTCTTTGATTTAATGTGAATCGTGACCAAAAAGTTCAATCATGATCAAAAATTTTTTTTCAAAATTTAAAAATAATGAAAAAAAATTTAATGAAAAATTTTTTTTGATTTGACATTTTTTGCACGTTTTAATTTATATGGACACCCTCAAGCGATTTTATGAATTTTCCATGAGTGAATCGCTCTTGCTGTATAATTTTAGGGAGTTTAGGACTTAATACCTAAATTTCAAGTGTTTTTATTTTTTATACATGATTAAATTTTATTTTCAACTTGAAATTTGGTAGTAATGTTCATTTTAAGAGTTAAAAGGATTTTAATATTTTTTCAAAAAAATTTTTCAAAAACTTTTTTCATTAAATTTTTTTCATTTTTTTTAATTTTGAAAAAAAAAACGTTTTGAAAATGATGATCATGATGCATTTTAAATCAAAGACAAAAAATATACAAAATGGAACTATTTTCAGGTTTTTAAGTTGTATAGTTCTAGAGTTATTAGCTGTTTAAAAATGCAAGAAAAACAACTTTACAGAAGTTCTTTGGACATAAGACAATTACTACAACCAAAATAAAGGTGATAAAAAACCAAAACCTGGAACATTATATCTATAACGTTAGTAGTTTCCTATAAAAAATCATGAACAAAATGAGAGGGTTTTATCTTTGGTTTTTTAGTTGTTTTGTATAAATATCTTTGAATTAGGACTTTTTCGCTCCTCTTGGTCATCGACTTCTAATTAAGGTACAGAGCCCAAACTTTGCCTGAATAGTTTTCTCTGTAGGTCTAAAAAATTGAGGGGGTACCGTGGCAATTTCATAACACTTTGTTTTTCCCATAGAAAAGTGGGCCACCCTAATGTGCATGCATATATAATAATTTTTGAATGATTTTATTGGGTATTATACTAAGGTACGTCGAACCGCACTTATTTCAGAGGACCAAATCGTAATAGTGCGGAAAACTTGCCTAACCATAACAGTAACTTGTGTGTGAAATTTTTGCCCTATCAAATAATATCTTCTGTTCTGTTTTTTTGCCTAAAGTTTTGATTTTTTACCAAAAATTTGCTATTTTGTAGAATTTCTTAGGGTTCTTTGACCTTCTGATTTTCGAATTTTTTCAGGGGGTGTGGTAGGGGGTCTAGGGTGATTATTCCGTGAACCCCATCCTCATACCACTCTTTCCCCCAACGGGAACTGGGGTTTTGTGGGCGAGCGCGCTGCTGGTAATGTTGGCTTTCCCTCCAAATGCCAACCCTGCGCCCGCCTCCGTTGCCCGTTTTGTACATCAGAAATCTCACGTAACCCAATTATTTTCATCAAAGTGACCCACAACCTACCACCGAGTGGTATATTTCCTCAGGTTCCATGTATTTATTACTATTTTTTATATTTTTCATATACTTTAATTCAAAACTTACAAACGTGTATTTTTTTACAATCTACGCTTTTAAAAACTGGAAAATGCCATAAGAACGTCAATGGGGATGCATTGCGTCTAAACTAGGGCTGTTATACAGTCGGATTTCGTCATAGGCAGCTTTTTCATTTATTTAAGGGTGGCTCATATTCTTATTATAACAAAAGTAAATATAAATTTGAGCTAGATAGAGGAATGAAAGAGTGTAGCTCTTCAAACCCCTGAAAATTGGAGACGTGATTTGTGAATGGCCCATTCCTTGAAAAACCAATCGGATAAATTTAAGACAGAGTATTCTCTGTTTAGCTGTAGCAGTGTCCCCCTTCGTCGAAAATATAGGGTATACGGAGGGAAAAAGAAGTTAGATTACTTTATTTTTACACCAGATGTAATTTCAGAGTGATATCTTGATCACTACATGTGAATTGGCAAAAGAGAAGAGGTAAATCAACATCTTAATTTTATCGATTACTATTTCTAGAAATACCAACCATATTTTATTTAGATAGAAAGGTGTGCCTCAACAGCAGACGGGGGGCTTGAACCGACCCAATTTATACCATGTACTAACTGCTTATTGTGTGCGTTCCACTATGGTTTAATATCATACTTCAGAAATTTATTAAAGACGGTTTGCGACATTTCCTTGATTCTGTCATACGAACAATATATTTATATATATATATATTACAATATATTTATATATATATTACAATATATTTATATTATAATATATATTTTTGCATTTCCAGAAAACATTTGGCTTTGCATGATAACAGATTATAGGATATCTTTTAGAGAAAGCACCCTTAAGTAATTTTTTGGGGGGTAAGAGAACAAGCAATTGGTTGCAAGTTTTCGCAACTTAGGCCTTATGTTAATTCTTTCTTACATACCATTTCAAAGCTACACGCTATGTTGAAATGATAAGACTTGGAAAGTAAGATTACAATTCCACCAGCTTTTAGGACCCGATTCATGAGAAAAGTGACACAAAGGAACAATGCTCATACAGGACAGAGTGTGAAATAAGAGTTCTCGAAGTTACCACCCCACACCGTCAGTGGAGAAAAGGGAACAGTTAGTTTCTAGAGCTTCCAGCAAGATGTGTGTGGTGGCACGGGCGTAATCAAGGGAGATATGGAATATATCTCCTTTTTCAAAAATAGAAATACTTATTTTTTGTTATTATTTTTTTACTCAAATTGTTCCTGAAATATAAATGTTCTTCTCCGGAAAGTTTTTTTTGGCTTTATACCACTGAGTGGTGATTCTACTCGGAACGACTTCGTCAGATCATCTCTTAAATAAATTAGAGCGGCCTATGACGAAATCCGACTGTATAATAGCCCTAGTTTAGACGCAATGCATCCCCATAGACGTTCTTATGGCATTTCCCAGTTTTTAAAAGCGTAGATTGTAAAAAAGTACTCGTTTGTAAGTTTTTTGAATTAAAGTAAATGAAAAATTAAAAAATAATAATAAATACATGGAACCTGATGAAAAATACCACTCAATGGTAGGTTGTGGGTCACTTCGATGAAAATAAGTAGGTTACGTGAGATTCTGATGTACAAAACGGGCAACGGAGGCGGGCGCAGGGTTGGCGTTTGAAGGGAAAGCCAACATTACTAGCAGCGCTCTCGGCCACAAAACCCCAGTTCCCGTTGGGGGAAAGAGAGGTATGAGGATGAGGTTCACGGAATAATCACCCTAGACCCCCTACCACACCCCCTGAAAAAATTCAAAAATCAGAAGGCCAAAGAACCCTAAGAAATTCTACAAAATAGCAAATTTTTGGTAAAAAGTCAAAACTTTAGGCAAAAAAACAGAACAGAAGGTATTATTTGATAGGGCTAAAATTTCACACACAAGTTACTGTTATGAGTAGGCAAGTTTTCCGCACTATTACGATTTGGTCCGCTGAAATAAGTGCGGTTCGACGTACCTTAGTATTATACTAACCTATGTTCACACCAATTTGCATCAAAATCTGTCCAGTAGATCTGTATAAAATAGAACAAAAATTGTGCAATTTCTCTTAATTTTGAACAAAAGTGTATTTTAGCGGGCTACGACCTGAAACAAAATAAATTTTTATTTTTGATACACCATTTCAAAATTTAGAGGGAATTCATACACTAAGGATTTCTAACTAAAAAAATCATTTCCCGCATTCGCATTAATTAGTGTATTATTATAATTTTATAAGAGAAATTTACAAATGAATAATAATAAAGGACTTAACAAATTTGTAAATTTAATGCAAAACTCAACTCCAAGTTATTTATTAGATTCTCATTTAACCCTGAAGACCTAAATGGAACCCGGCATAAGCCAGTTTAGCTAATTACGGTTAAAACAAAGCAGACCTATAACATTTTGTTCAGGAAGGGGAGGTTGCCGTGATATGTTAAGTAAAGTGTTTAAAACCTTCGGTGAATATATCTTAGTACATATACGGCCGTATTCTGTGCTTTCTGACCAGTGCAGCGGTTAAACAGCAATCAAAGTAGGATTCCACCAATCAGAGTCGACGATTCCTTCTTTGATTGGTGGTTAACCGCTGATCAAATAGCACAGAATACGGCCGTTGATGTTAAATTTTGTCAAAGGGAGTCTGGGGTTCCTCCCACAGAAAAATTTTCGAAATTGGCTTTCTTTGGACACTTTGGACCCTCTAGTCTGAATATTTCGAGGAAGGGATTTGCCACTAAACTTGGTTACGGCCCTAAAGCAGCGAAAGGAGAAAGTATTGGGTTGTCCCATAATTTCTGTTACTTTTTACAAAGTTTTGTGTTTGACAATCTTTTATGAAAAAATGGCAATAGGTGGAGATTTCAAACAAAGGGGATTTTGATTTATGTATATTTATGAAGATAATGTGTGATTTTAGTAGTTCTCGTGATATTATTTCTTTTCAAAATGGTTGAAAAAAAGACCGCAAACGACTATTTTCCCTCAATTTTTTTCTTTTGTTTAAAAATCTAGGAAGAATGCATAATTCATGGCTAAAAAAAGTTTTACTGTAAGTTTGAAATGTTTAGTTCAAGATGTCATAGTTTCAAGATAATTCGATTAGTTTAAATTAGGAAATTTCGGTCTCAAACATAACATCTTTTGCAAAAAGCTTACCTCAGTAATGTTAGTCATTTCAAAGAAATTTTCACGAAAAAAGCATCAAAATCAGTAAAAAAGCTTAGGAAAGAACCAAGTATTCAAAATATGCAGTATATTAAATTATATCTGAACTTAAGTTCAGAAAAAAGTGCGCACAATGCAAGCGCGCAAAGTTTTAGCTTTTCAGAATTACACTCGCTGAACTTATGCTAAGTGAACAAAGCAATTATTTGATTCATATACGAAAAAACTACAATAAAAACAACTCGTTGGGATTTAGAAATAAATAAATTCATCGATATTATGAAAGAGGCTTTCTATGTTTAAACCGTTGAAACAAGCATTATGGTTCAAAAAACAACTGCCTTTAATTTGCTTCATACCAGCTGCTTAGAAAAACAATAGGTGTGCTTTAAAAAACACTTGAAATTGCCAATATATGAAGTTTTAAAGTTAAAATTTCCTACCTTAAACTTATCGAATCATCTCGAAACTATGACATCTTAATATTAACATTTCGAATATACAGTAAAACTTTTTTTAGCCATGAATTATGTGTTCTTCCTAGTTTTTTAAACAAAAGAAAAAAATTACGCAAAAATCGTCGTTTTTGGTCTTTTTTTCAAACCGCCATTTTGAAAAGAAATAATATCACAAGAACTACCAAAATCACACATTATGTTCATAAATATGCATATATCAAAATCCCCTTTGTTTGAAATCTCCACTTATTACCAGTTTTTTATACTTCGTAAAAAGTAACAGAACTTATGGGACAACCCAATATATCTAACTTGCTGGGGAAAAACATCTTTTTTTAATTCAAGACGTAATTATGAAACATGTAAATTTATTCCTTAACCTTTTACACAAAATATATTCATTAAAGAATTCATCAATTTTCAATGTTGTAGGATCGAAACTTAACTTGTCTTCACTTACGTTAGAGCTAAATTAAGGTCGGCTATAGCCAGGGTTGGCAAAAACCCGGGTTTTTTCCGGTATTTTTCAATAAAACCCTGAAAAAACCCATATAAAACTGGGGGGTTTCGGAAAAAGTGTGGGTTTTTTTCAAAAATATGTGGTTTTATCCTATAAAGTGGGTATTTTAAAATTTTAGTGAGTTCTTTCTATGTTAAATGTGTTCTGTCAAAATAATGTCAGTTTTTCCACAGTTAAGTGGGTTTTTTAAAAGTTTTTATACTTTGAAAAAACCACCACTGAAATTGTAAAAACACCATTCATTTACTGAAACCTGGTTTAAATTTTGTAAAAACCCACTAAATTTTAAAAATATCATAAACTTTAAAAACCCATTCAATATTGAAATAAATCTATTCAACTAAATCCTCCTTATTTTTTTGTATCTAGTTTGAACTTTAAACGTCCTAAATTTTGAAAAAGAAACATTCAATAATGAAAAAACCCACTGAATAATGAAAGAACCCATTAAACTTAAAAAAAACTCCCTGCAATTGAAAAAAAACACCCTTTAATTTCTAAAACCTAGTTTAATTTTTGACAAAACCCATTAAAATTTTAAAAATATCCTTAACTTTGAAAAAACACATTAAATTTTGAAGGAACTGCCGAAATCTTGATTTTTCTTGAAAAAACAAAAAAAAATGGGTCCAAAATGTGGGTTTTTTCACATGTTTTTTTTTGAAAAAACCCATTGGGTCCAATCCAGCCAACCCTGGCTATAGCTGAGAATGTGTCATGGGAACAGGATAAGAAGGAGCTTAACATTGGCACATGCCATTAAATTGGTACATACCATCATTTCTTTAGGTTGTCAATTTTATTCCTTTTCGTCTACTTTCTTCTTTTTTTTTTAATTTTCATAGTCAGATTCCACAAACTTAAGATCTATAACGAGGAGTTGAGTGGAAAAAACAGTTTAAAACAAGAAAACAAAATAGAACAATACTGCAGAACAAAGGACAAGTTTTTCTCTTAGGAAAACTGACGTGTAACATGAGACATCAAAAGTTCACCCCCCTATAATTAAAATTTAGTTACGAAACAGAATAGCGTAACTGAAGACGTCATCAAAGAAATCCCTTCAGTTGTTTATCTCACAACAATAATAACCCTCTTGTTATTGCTGCAGCCTCATTTACACCTTTGTGGTGTTGAAGTGTAGGAAGGTGGTGCCCTGGTTATGCGCAATTTTACGCCTTGCCCCGGAGGGCGCATTTCTCGGTCGGTTGAACGCCCTTCCTGTTTGTTGCCCGCTGCATTTGAAGGATGCCTGTCACGGATAGAAGGGATGTTTACTACCTCATAGAGCACCCTTTTTCAGGGACAACGCCCGGTATATTTGTGGGCGAACGCCTCCTTTTGGTGATATTTGATGGGGGGAGAGAGCGAGTAATAGGGGTTTGTCAAAAAATTTAGGGAGTTCAGAGTCGTGCCAAGAAAACGGACTACAAGTGCGACACTGCTGATTTATCTTGAAGCTTACAGATGCAGATTAATTTATCAACTTAACAAAAAAGGAGAAAAAATTGTTTTTCGGAAAAGGAGAGAATGAGAGTAGTGGAAAAATGAGTTAGACAAAGTATACTAGGAAACAAAGAAAAAGTGATCTGGATACCTTCGAGACGTCAAAAAGTGATGCCTCATTCTTTTTCTTCCCATCATACACAACTTTTCTTTCCCTCAATTATTTTGCATTCATTTATCTTTCACTTCTGTTCCCCATTAAGTAGAGCCCCGATTATCAGCGGAATTGGGTGGCATTACCGTGGATAGCTAAAAACGCGGATAAGCATGATATGTACGCATAAAAAGCATGATATGTAAAACTTTAAAAATATGTACAGTACAGAAAAAAACCTTTGCTCTACATCTAAATCACTAAAATAAAAACAGTAAACAAAAAACAATGTAGTGTACTTTTAACAAAAAGTGTTCAGTGTAACTCGCGGATAATATCGGGGCTCTACTACTTTATTTTTTACACGCCTTATTTCCTCTTCTTTCTTTACTCTCCCTCTCTTTTTCTCTCCTTGAGGAACACTGAACTCAAAATATCAAGTTATAACTGTATTAAAACCATAGGCCTAAATTATTTTTATATACTAAAAATTAAGAAGAATAGGATAGTGTCATTTATAGAAGTAACCAGCGATTCTATTGGGTAAATTGGATGCTTTTGGAAAACAGCAAGTTTAATGCCCACCTAATCTTTACTAAGTTATCTTTAATCCTTTCGGACGTAAGCCACCCAAGATTTCTATTGAAACCTATGGAAAATTTGGAGTGGGTAGGACTAAAAGGGTTAAAAGATTTAACTGATTTTAAGTTATTTTTCGTTGTCTTTTAAGTATTACTTTTCCCTTCATTAACTGCAACTTATATTTTAATGCAACTGATTGGGCACATGATACCATATTAGATTAAATTTTTAGCACTTCTGACTACACAGTTATTGTCATTTCCCTTGAAGGCTTCTCACCTACTTAATCTCACTTATAAATCACTACTTAATCTCACTTATAATCACAACCAGTTAACTTAGTCTCTCATTAGTTATTCCTTAAGATCGACAAGACAGTTTAAAAGAAATAATACTTAAAAGCATATTTAGGTAGCTGAATAGTTTTAATACTTAAATTGTTAATTATAACAGAAAGTTTATACCTTTGCTTACTATCTTCTAATATCATTTCGTCTTGTTCGCAGTCGGGGCATGTGAACTGCAATTTCTATATCTTTTCATCTACTTTCAGAATCAGTCGTATAATTGGATAATGAAAACTAAATGAAAAGGTGAAATTAGGAAGACCTTAATATAAAGTCTAGCACAGGGTGGTTCACCTGGTACTCCCTTACCTCAGAAGGTACACATCCCTAAAAAATTGCTTAAATGCATTATTCTGACATGAAGTTAAATTTTTTTATCACCTGTAGCTTTCTTTCAGGATATCAGTAACGTTTTGGCATCATAAGATGCTTTCTTCCAATGCAATAACATAGCTGCCTACCATTTCGATTTTACCGTATTTCTATCTATTATCCTGTCTTATTTCTAAAAAAAAAACAATATTATAATTAGTTCTGAATTTAAGCTTACTTCCCGGTTTTATTCTTTGCATTTGGAACAATTTAACAAAAGATTGTATTCCCGCAACAAGACTTTAAAATCTGAATAAACACGGCAAATTGGGAACGCTTGGCAGCTAATATGAAATACGGCAAACCCCACGTTTAGCAACAACCCCCTAACCCACCCCTCGGCTTGACTCCCTTCTTAAAAAAAGAGTATCACGCCTTCGCCCCCTCAACGAAAATCGTCTGACCGTGGGTTCTTGACACCCGTCTGGGGGACAGTCGGTTGGCTGCAGGTGAAGGCAAAAGGGTTGGAGGAAGCGAAAAAACGGAAGCATTTCGACATCTTGACACGCCGCCGAACAAAGCTGGGACAAGCCGAGTGACAACCGGAGTGAATGTCTCATTTACGGAGGGTGGGACAGGGCTCGGGTTTCGAAGTCACTTTAGTTGAAATTTTCTTAAAGTGTGTGCCGAGGGTTTTTGACTTCGGAATAAAAACTTTTTTGACTTGAGATTGAACTTTTTGAGGGCAAGAGAGAAATGCGAGACGCGAGTGGAAATGTGTTCGTGTGACCCTTAAGGTCGACATGCAGTTCAATGACAGAGAAATGCCGTTTTAATGTTTAAGAAACTGCAACTGTACGTCACTGATATTACAAAGGGAATGTCAGATATTGGTAAACTGAATTTAAAGCGATTAACTTCTGCGTTTCATGTAGAAGAGAAATTATCAGATACGCAAATACAGGGTGTTTGGAAACACCGTGGACAAACTTTGAGGGGTGGTAGAGGGGACCTAGACAAGCATATTTCGAATAGGAACGGGGGGTCGCAGATGCACCGTTCAAGAGCTAAGTATAATGGTATTTTTGAAACCAACTTTCCATAAAAAGTACCATTACACTAAAGGAACAAATATTGCAAGTTTTATAACTCACCCCACGGGTTAACAAGTGGTCCAATTTTGTTAAAATTTATGGTGGAAGAAGTATGGATACTGCTGTACCTCATGCAATATTTTTTTTCATTCTATTATGTTTTGTTTTGTAAAATGGGCCTTGGGAAAACCGCTTTTTGTAATGCCCTGGCACCACATTAGGGGTTCCAGCTCTTTATCTGTGCCTCTTCGACCCCTCATTCCTATTCGAAATATGCTTGTCTAGGTCCCCTCTATCACCCCTCAAAGTTTGTCCACGGTGTTTCCAAACACCCTGTATACAGAACAGCAATTAAAAACTGTAACCTTCACATACTGATATCTATAAACTTATTTATTAATATAACTTCCTACAAATGAAACTTTAACAATTTTGATTATACACCATAAGAAATCTGAATACGTTTTAACTTATACCCTACCAGAGCTAATTGAACCTTGTCTTTTTATATTGAACCCATCATTTGTAGAATGAATGAAACCCAAAGTAATTGAATGAAAAAAAATAATTTTCTTACCTTTATTTTAAAAACTGATTAGAAGTTAAAGGAGTGCAAATGGTTTTAAGCATTCAGGGATTTCAACTGGAAGTAAGACATTCTAGTCTAGCATATAAAACAAATTTAAATCCAACACATGACCTAATATCCAAAACAAGTTGTAATACGTTTGAACTTAGTAAATAAAATCAATGAGCAGCAATCTTATATTAATTCCGATTATAAATACGATGATATGCTGCAAAATTATTCACAGAGGAAAGGTGAAAAGAAGCTGTTTCAATTATTATCGAGGTCTTCATAGACAGACAATCGTTGCTTAAATTACAAAAGTTAATTATAAAGAACAGAAAACTGGGTCAAATGAATTGCTTAAACCCACTGGATTATGCCATACACACAAAACCTCAGTGGGGAAAAGCTTAGTTTAATGTTAAAGAAAATGAAGTAAGAACTTTAAACTGGGTGTACCTTTTGAAAATGGATCCCTGGAAAACAGTCCATCTTAGTTTGTTTCTACATGAAATTTTTTCCAGGTATATTTATCAATATGGACTTCAACTACGGTGCTTTTCCTGTAGTACTCACTAGGGTTATGATTTTTTTTCAGATTTAAAATCCTGTGGTGGCAAATGATGAGTATCGGTCCATAACTCTCGAAAATAACTTTTATTTTTGAAAACTGTGAAAAAAGCTTGCGCGCCTAATAAGATTTTGCATAAGGCTGAAGCACTAAAAGGCAGTTAATAAAATCTTATTTAAAGCTGAATGTAACATAAGTAATAGAAATAGTTTAAATTTGTAAATCATAATTTATAAACTTGTTGACTAGGAATTTGCAACTTTTACAAATGCTTCGAAGCTCTTCCATCAGCCAAGCATCCCTCTCGGCCACCATACGGGATCTACAGTTGGTGTGTGATTGCTTATTAGGGTGTCTCAAAACACTTTTTTTCGAAAACCT
This sequence comes from Tetragnatha versicolor, assembly GCA_024610705.1. Lineage (NCBI taxonomy): Eukaryota > Metazoa > Arthropoda > Arachnida > Araneae > Tetragnathidae > Tetragnatha > Tetragnatha versicolor. The sequence continues at coordinate 19,812,706 of JANDEH010000011.1, read as the reverse complement.
CGCTCCCCAGGGCTTTTTCTATTCCTTTTGGTCCCAAAAGACTATGTGTGAAGTTTCAGCCCCCTAAGTTAACCCTAGGGGTTCCCTATAGAGCCCCAAAAGTGTGAAAAAGTGGAAAAATGACCAATTTTTAGAATTGAAAAAAAAATATTTTTCAAGATTTATATTATTATGAAACTTGTGCAAATGTGTTATTTAGGACATATTTAGATGGTTTATATTTATTTAGGATTATTAGCTGTACCTATAGGGCCAATAACTTAAGAGTAAAGGGACGTTGCGCTCATCAAATCTAATAATGCACTGTAAGTAATTAAATTCCAATTTTCTTCAAAGGAACTCCCTCAAATGATGCCATTTGGTGTTAAATTGATGTTTTAAATTAAAAAGGCTAGTGAAATATTAGTAATTAGGCCTTTTACTGAATTTTTAATGTAAAAAATGCTTTTCTGCGGCTTGTTTCTAGCTGACTAAATCCAAAATTTATCTTAAAAAAGGGGTTATTGTACTTTTTCAGTTGAAACATTTTCAAATATTACTACAAGCTTCTTTTTATTACGTAGAACTTAATTTTAAAGAGAACATATTGGAATTGACTTGGGTTATTTCTCTACCAGAAGAGAAAATGGGATTTCTTGATTAAAGTTAAGAAAATTGTTTAATATTTGTAAATTTTTGTTGAGAATTTGATGAAAGGAGATTTCAATTAAACTTTCCCTCTAATACGTTGAAAAGAGGCAATTTTCATAATTTTATAAGATAAAACTTATTTTTATTTCTGGAATGGGGAAAATTCATGCCATTTCCAATCTGTACTATTTAAAATTAAGTTCTACTTATAAAAAATTAAATCTATAAGAGTTTAAAAGGTATTTCAAAGTTTTTTATCTAAAAAAAAGTACAAAACCCCTCTTTTTTATGGTAAATTTTGGATATGGTCAGCTAGAGACAAGTATTTTTGCAGAAAAGCACTTTTTACATTAAAAGTTCAGTGGAAGGCCTAATTACTAATATTTCACTGGCCTTTATAATTTAAAACATCAATTTAACACCAAATGGCATCATTTGAGGGAGTTCCTTTCTAGAATATTGGAATTTAATTACTTTCGTCAACTGCTTTAATTACTTTCGTCCACTGTAGTTATAAGCTTTGATGAGCGCAACGTCCCTAAGTAACACCCTTTACTCTTAAATTATTGGCACTATAGGTACAGATAATAATCTTAAATAAATATAAACCATCTAAATATGTCCTAAATAACACATTTGAACAAGTTTTATAATAATATAAATCTCAAAAAATATTTTTTCAATTCTGAAAATCGGTCATTTTTTCCACTTTTTTCACACTTATGGGGCTCTATAGGCAAACCCTAGAGTTAACTTAGCGGGCTGAAACTTCACACACTATCTTTTGGGACCAAAAGGAATAGGAAAAATCATGGGGAGCGAGTTTTTTTGTAAAAAAGTTTTTTTCCAAGACACCCTAGTGATGCTATATGAGAAAGTGAAATGATGTTGGGCGCGCAAGGTTTTTTCTCAATACAAAGAAAATAATACCATAAAATTAAAATATGGGCCTAAGTTCATGGAATGCAACATCAGGCTTTTAGATATTTCAAAAAAGTCTCAGAATCATAACCCTAGTACTCACTCTGCAGAATGGGTAAAAATTAATACAGGGTAAACGCACCCGGACAGTGACCAGTTTCCGTCAACTTTTTTTTAATCAGAATACGAAAATTAAAAGACTTAAAAACTTTCTGTCAACGCTAAAAATTCGTAAAAATTATGGGTAATAATATAACCATTTGAAAAATTCCCTAAAATTCGTATAATAGGTACAGAAATTAAAAATGTGTACACATCGCAAAATTTGCTCACTTTTTAGTGTCTCACTACTACGTCGTTACGGCCGTATGTTTTCAAAAAACTACGAATATTTTCTCTGAAAACGTTATATTTCAGATTTTCTTTTTCAATGGCCACATTGTTTTATAACCATAACAAATTTTGGTATCATAACATATTTTCCATAACAACCATAACATATTTTCTAACCATAACAAAAATTTGAAATTGAAAAAATTTGAATAGACAAAAAGTTGAAAAAAAATTTTTGAACAACCAATTTTTTAATAATAATTTTAGTGTGGTCGGCAACTGGTACGTTGTTTTACGAATCCGCACCAGTATCCGACCAGAGTGGACGGAAAATGGAGCAGAGTATTTTTGCTTGGTACCAATATCCGACCAATGCATAAAAATGTAAAAATAATGGATAATTAACAGAAATATTTAAATACTCACAAAGAATTAAAAGATTCAACTCTAATAAAAAACAAATATATATTTTAAAATAACTATTTTAATGTGGTCGGCTATTGGAACGCTGTTTTATTAATTGGCACCCATATCCGACCATTGCTTTAAAAAAGCAGGGTGAAAATTTACGAAAAATGTACTCACCAAAACAAAAACATTTGGATTTGGAACATTACAAAATCATTCAGCTTCAAAAATGTGCATTAGCCAACGATATTTAATAAAAAAATATAAATGTATTTTTTTACTTACAGTTCAGGATCACTCTGAATCTCTTCCGTTTACTTTTTTAATGGATTTTGTTTTTCATTTTAAGAGTAAAGATTCTTAAAACTATTATTAAAGCTAGTTTTTCTAAAAATATTAATCTTAATTGTATTAAAAAATAATTTAAACACAATTAACACATTATAAGTCGACAATCCAGTGATGGTCGATGTTTTCATAAACTGTAAAATGGTTATTAAATCATAAATTATCTACATACCTAATTAATTAAATCTTAGGTTATTTTTTCAATCACTTATAATTTTATTATTGCATTTGGCATTTTTACAGGTTTTCGAAGCTCGTTGGCGTTTTATTGCTCGTAAGCTCTATTCAAACACACAGTGACATTGTAAAAATTGGACCTAAGAAAACAAAAACAATATTTTCATTCCGAAAAAGCTCTCTAAATTGAAACAAAGTTAATAAAAAGTATGTAGTTTCACTTTTTAAATGTTATTTAAGATTTTTCTGTGGAAAATTACAATCTTTAAAGTCGCAAAATGGATTTTTTAACCTGTAAGGACATTGGTGCATGCATTGGTCGGATATTGGGGTAAGGCGTACGGCTACTGGTGCAATGGGAGTAAAATCATAAATTGTAAAATTTAGAGGCTTAATGTTTATTAAAATTATTTTTGAAAACATACATATTAAGAATAATTTATTTAAAGGAGGCAGTAGCCAGACATTTGATAGTTTTTCCAATGAGTTAAATTGAATGTTAAATTTTCCTTAACTGTCCGGGTACTGTGGTGCGTTTACCCTATAGCTAAAAAATATCTAAAAGAAGAATTATTACACAACGACGGGCTGGATCCAAGCTAAATTGGATTGCTGTGTATGTTAGATATACCCATGGAAGAATTGCTAAATTCCTCTACTACTTACACGAATATACTACGCTTTCATTAAAATATTTAAAAAATTTTGATTCCTCAAAACTTTTTCCACTTCAATCTAATTTCTAATTCTAAAATAAAATTCTATTATGTTTTCATTTGCCAAATTACGAAAGAGAAACTTAAATTATCTATTTACTATTCTATTTTGATTGTTACTTTATGATTCACTAGTCCTCCCTGTATATTTTCTTAACAATGGACTAAATTCTGTCACGCCAATAATAATCAAGTGATTGAGAAAAAACAAACTCATTATCAAATCATACATCACTTCATCACTACCTTATAAATTGCATGGGACTGGCGAAGGAGAAACTCAATAAAAATCCTGGTTTGGTTTTGGAGAACTTAAAAAAGAACTATCTCATGGATCTGGTCTTATCCAGACCAGAGGGATAAGGAAGAAGAATATCTCACCACAAACTATCTCTGTGGTAGCCAATTGCAAGCTCAGTAGGTCACATGATAGAGAAAATGTGACGTCAAGACGGATATAGTCCAATCACTAGTCCAGCTCTAACAATTAAATACGTAGAAGCATTGTAGATTGCTTCGATCTCGTTATTAAAATACCTATAACAGAAACGAAATTCATTTACGCATAATAGCACAATAAAGTCCTTGTATTTACTAAACTACAAGGATAATACATCACTAAGCCCCCAACACTCGTCGGTGATTTGCGGGTTCATGTCTTCACGCCCTTGACACATTCGATGCTGACATTCAGAAGAGAATTGAGTACGAGTACTAATCCGAACACTTTATGCAGCCACTCTTCAAGATTTCCTGCTCGGAGGAGATTAGGGCTGCCCGGAAAAACCACTTGAGACCCAGGATTCACACACCGGGATACGCTGAGGTGCAGCCACTACAGGTAATACCCGACTCTAATCCCAACTTGTAATTCAGAGATCCACTAAATGTTGTGCGTAAGCAGGCCGGTACTTAACAACTAGGAAACGCTTAGGTTGAGTGTTTGGAAATTGTGATGTGGTAACTGGTTGAATAGCTGATACACACGTATGTTGACCTGCCTATCTAGGGAAGAATAGAAGAGGGGAAGTAGTTATGAATTTGTAATTCACTGTTGAACTGTTTTGTAGGTACTTTTTTTGCTGCTTGGATTTTAGTAAGTAATGCTGTCTCTAGTGAATGCGGAAGGAAGGGGATCTATGCCAAAGGTTCCATTTTTTTTTTCAGAATAAACGGTTTCCCAACCCTTTATTGAGCTGAAGAGTTGCCTAATTCTCCTCAAAACTTTAATTCTAACCACGAAAGAAATGTTTGACGTTTTAAAGTATTTTTGAGGTATAAGTAAGGTTGATTGGTTTTGGTTTGATTTTAATGGTGCAAGGTTCATTAAAGGACAAAAAATACAAGGTACAAAGGTTTAGAATTCAATAGTACCTATAAGCATCAATTTATTACCAACATTAATCAACAATACATTACCATAACATACTGAAGAAAAACAACTCACGAAATAACTGAATTGACAAATATTTTGAATTGAATATAATAAACAAAATAGACAATAATTGAAAAGAAAAAGTCAAATAAATTTAAAAAGGTGATGTTAGTCCAAATGGAGCTACATCTCTTATAATTACCTAAAACCATGCATCTGTACAAAAAATATTCTAACACGTAAAATTTTGATTTTAATGAAAAAATCTTTTTTTTTTCATAATTTAAAAACATGGAGTAGGATAATCGTAATGTCTCCTCCAGGAATTTGAGCTTTGATTGAAAGTAAAGTAAAATTTTTTTAAGTTTAGATGACTACAGATAATTTAAATAAGGCAGTTGAAAATTTCCGTGACGCAGTTTACCAAAGTTGAATATTCATAAAAAAATTTAGATTTTCGAAAAATTTTGTAATTTTCTAAACCTTTTTTACTTCAACCATATCACTTAGAATACGACGGTTTGTACAAGTACATACATAATTTGACCCAGTTTTGTGAAAAAAAAAATATTATATTTATATTTTGAACGAAATACCGGGAAAATTAAAATCTTAAGATAAATCCAGTATTTAGGTGTAATAGACTGTTTTGAGCCATAGAGAAACATATCTTTCGTTGTAAAAATGTAATTTTTGGGTATATTTAGTTTCCTTTAATATAGTTTACTCACTAAGTATTAAAAATCTGCCACAACTTTCATTCTCCAATTCAAGAAATACGTATACATGTTAATTTTAAGGGTTAGTTTACAGAAATAGAAAAAAATGTGTTTAATGTTTTAAAGTTTAAACAGGTGATAGTCTCTATTTGAATCATCAGTTAGAAGGTAATAAGTCCAAAAAATGACTAATTGGCTTTTTGTGCTTAAAAACATCTCCACGCTTTGTTCTTTACATGAGTGAAAAGAGGGTAAAAATATGTATCCCCTATCAGCAGATATAGCCCTCTGAATTTGCGAAATCGATGTCCTTTCATTGTATTGTTTAATTTAAGTTGGAATTAAAGTTAATTTGTCTTTCTTTTCTTAATATATTTATACTGTTTGTAGTCCAGGCAATCTGTAAATTGATATATTTAGTTTTTCAACGGTTTTCACTTGGGAATGACCTAAATAATAACATACTAAAAATCGGACAAAATCGGCTAGCGGGAAGTTTAATTTTTTTTTTAATTTAAAAAAAATGGACGAAAAAAAATTTCGAAAAATCAAATTATTGTAATCGAGACTTATTATACATGTTTATTAGGGTGGCCCTTATTATAATGGAGAAAATTTTTTTTCAATATTTTGTTTCGCGCCGGGCTGATTTTTTTTCCTTTTACTATAGAATGAAAGTGTGCAAAAGGATTTTCCAATATTTTAATATTAACACGTGCCTCATCGGGGGTGAAGTTTTCCCATAGCGCGCCATAGCAATAGTGTATGGCTTACGACGGGAATAGCGTCTCCGCTTAAGAATGAAGAAACATAAGACTTCGTAAGACATAAGAATACTATTAGTATGCATTAAATTAGTTAAAAAGTCAAGAATTAAACAAAAGTATTTATTGAAAAAAAATTAAAAAACATACATATTGCATATAATTCAGAACTGCTTAACGTAAAACAACAATTACACTACTCGACAAAAAAAATAGGGTCAAAATGCTTCTGACACAATTCAAGCAGATTCTTATGTAAAGTGACCCCCTGAATCCGAATCCGACCCCCGTTTTTCTCCATCACGTACAGATTTTCGGGGAACAGTCCCTCCCCCTTTTTGCGTTTTTCGATGACTTAATGACTTTGAATTCGATTTCCAGGGGCAAAAACTTTTACTTTAGCCTTTAAATTACACCCGAGGGAACAAGAAAGGTTAAAGCTTCTAAAATATACAAATTTGCAGCAAATGGGTAAGTTTAAGGGGTTATTACCCCCCTAAAAATGCAAAAAAATCGTTAAAAATTATAGAGATTGTTTTTGGCTATTTTTTCCTCTACTTCTTCACGCAATTTATCATTAAAGGGTCCTAACCCTTCCCCAAGAACCCGAATTTAATGAATGTATGCAGCAGGGGTTTTTGCTAGTAGCGGTTGAGGTGTTAGCGCCCCCGAAGCACTCGCGGAAGAGACTCTCTGAATCGCGCCGCCGCTAGTGAACTCAGGAATTAAAATTCATATTTTGAAAAGCTCAAAAATTAAATTGTTCTTATATTTCAGGTCTATCCTGAGGAAAATTGTTCAGTTCGTTAAAAACTGGCCATTTTTTGGGGATGGGGGTTCCATGTTTCAAGCTGTTAATACATGCGTGGGCTGTGGATAACAATTGGGGGTTGTCCCATTAAAAATTGAAGGTGATGGGGGAAAACGGGTGTCATATTTGCGTTCAAGAGGTCATTTTACACAAGAATCGACTGAAATTCAGTCAGTAACAGTTGAAATTTTTTTGTATAGCAGTTTAACCCTTAAGTATGGAATAGAACCCTTCCGAGGGTGCTTTGGGGGCGCTAACACCTCAACCGCTTTTTGTAAAAATCATTGCTGCATATATTCATTAAATTTGGGTCCTTGGGGAAGGGTTAGGACCCTTTAATGATAAATTGCGTAAAAAATTAGAGGAAAAAATAGCCAAAAACAATCTCTATAATTTTTAACGATTTTTTTGCATTTTTAGGGGGGTAATAACCCCTTAAACTTACCCATTTGCTACAAATTTGTATATTTTAGAAGCTTTAACCTTTCTTGTTCCCTCGGGTGTAATTTAAAGGCTAAAGTAATAGTTTTTGCCCCTGAAAATCGAATTCAAAGTCATTAAGTAATCGAAAAACGCAAAAAAGGGGGAGGGGCTGTTCCCCGAAAATCTGTACGTGGTGGAGAAAAACGAGGGTCGGATTCGGATTCAGGGGGTCATTTTACATAAGAATCTGCTTGAATTGTGTCAGAAGCATTTTGACCCTATTTTTTTGTCGAGTAGTGTAATTGTTGTTTTACGTTAAGCAGTTCTGAATTATATGCAATATGTATGCTTTTTAATTTTTTTCAATAAATACTTTTGTTTAATTCTTGACTTTTTAACTAATTTAATGCATACTAATAATATTCTTATGTCTTACGAAGTCTTATGTTTCTTAATTCTTAGCGGAGACGCTATTCCCGTCGTAAGCCATACACTATTGCTATGGCGCGCTATGGGAAAACTTCACCCCCGATGAGGCACGTGTTAATATTAAAATATTGGAAAATCCTTTTGCACACTTTCATTCAATAGTAAAAGGAAAAAAAATCAGCCCGGCGCGAAACAAAAATCCAACTTTGAAAAATAAGGGCCACCCTAATGTTTATAGGCCATTTTTCAGTGCTGAATACGAATATATCATTTAAATTCAAAAAAATTAGAAATTTCAATTTTTAAAAATTAATTCAAAATTTGGAAAGTCGAAAAAATTAAAACATCGCTCAAAACCACAAAATTATTGCAAAAGAAGTAATTTAAACGGTTTTCAAATAGAAATGACTTAAATAATAACATACTAAAATTGGAAGAATATCGGACAATAAAAAGTTTAATTTTTTTCAAATTTTCAATTTTTTTGGCCTCAAAAATCGACCTTTTTAAAAATTCTTATTAAAAAGGTTTGAGACATTTTCCAAGGTCATTTTTCCTTGGATGTTGTAGGTATATACCTCTATAACCTAAAAAAACCACAATTGGTGATTAAATCATTAGTTAATTAATTTATAAAAATCAATGTTGAAAATACAGGTAAAATCTTTCAATCAAGTAATACAGAAAATATTTAGACACTATTTGATAATAAATCATTTTAAAAATAATTAAATTGAAAAAAGACAAAATATTTTTCAAAAAATTTAAATTTTTTAAAATTTTGTGGTATATGCATGTGATACATGTCTCTAGGCTATATTTTAGTGCTGTTTACGAATATCAAGCCAACTTTTTAATAAAATTTTAATTAACTGGAAAAATTGAAGCATAAAAAACAATATTATAGAGAAAAGTGCTTCAATTTTTCCACACTTATTCTAAATTTTATTGAAAAGTTGACTTAATATTCGTAAACAGAACTAAAATATAGCTTAGAGACATGTATCACATGCATATACTACAAAATTTAAAAATTTAAAATTAATTTAAAATTTAAATTTTTTAAAGATATTTTGTCTTTTTACAATTTAATTATTTCTAAAAGGATTTATTATCAAATAATGTCTAAATATTTTCTGTATTACTTGATTGAAAGATTTTACCTGTATTTTCAACATTAATTTTTATAAATTAATTAATTAACTAATGATTTAATCACCAATTGTGGTTTTTTTAGGTTATAGAGATAATACCTACAATATCCATGGAAAAATGACCTTGGAAAATGTCTCAAACTTTTTTAACAAGAATTTTTAAAAAGGTCGATTTTTGAGGCCAAAAAAATTGAAAATTTGAAAAAAATTAAACTTTTTATTGTATATTGGGTACATTCGTATTAGCTCGTCCATTCGCCAACAGGGGCGATAAGTCGCCAAGTCTGGTAAACCCCGCAACACTACCGTTGATTCTGGTAACCCTGGAAAACGTAGCGAAATCGCGCTAGTTCCGATCACTGGCGCATGCGCGCGCAATTAAATCGGTAAGCCCATGGGTGAAATAATGTGTGCGCACCCGCTGGCGCACCGCGCAGGTTGTTTTGAACGTAAATTCAACAGTGTTTACAAGGTAAGAACGAAGACTGCATCTGAAAGGTAGGAGTCTAAATGCTTTCGTGTCGTTCCACGGTGAACTTTGTTGCGCCATTTTGCCGAGCCCCAGAGTCTTTCAATGTTTTGCGGAAGCACGCCGGTGGTAGAATCGACAAAAGATCGCCGGCGGTAGGATCGACCATTTTGCAAGTAAGTTAGTGCTAAAAAAGTTATTTTTATGCTCTTAACGAGTGATATCCGTAGTTTTGGTTCATCCAAGAATACTGATTCCCATTTTTCTGAATCCTTACTGTGTCTGATTACCCCCACAACGAGTTTGGTTATAGATAGGGCAGGGGGGGTTTGGGGGGGGCGGCAGCCCCCCCCAACCACATGAAACTTTTATTTTTTATTTTCTGATGTTATAAAGATGTTTCTGATGTTAAAAAATGTGTTTTTCGGCGATTCTGATGAAATTCCGTATTTTGGCGCGTTTTGGCGAAATTTGGCGAAGTTGGCGAAAACGATGGACGGGCTAATACGAAAGTACCGTATATTGTATTGTATTTATATTATTTAAATTACTTTTTTTGCAATAATTTTGTGGTTTTGAGCGATGTTTTAATTTTTTCGACTTTCCAAATTTTGAATTAATTTTTAAAAATTGAAATTTTGAATTTTTTTAATTTAAATTGTATATTCGTATTCAGCACTGAAAAATGGCCTATAAACATGTTTAATAAGTCTCGATTACAATAATTTGATTTTTTGAAATTTTTTTTCGGCCATTTTTTAAAAATAAAAAAAAATTAAACTTCCCGTTAGCCGATTTTGTCCGATTTTTAGTATGTTATTATTTAGGTCATTCCCAAGTGAAAACCGTTGAAAAACTAAATTTATCAATTTGTTCCCGGTTTGACCCTTTTTTTTCAGTAGATTTACTGGACTACGGATAATTAAACCAAATTAAAATTTCTTTTAATTTAAAAGTATTTTTTAACTTTTTTATGCAGGGAATGTTTGACTCCATTCATATTCATTTACTCCATTGATACTGTTTTAATGACTCAGTTTCATTATAATTTTGAATTTTATTTGTCTATTCTTCTTATTTCTCCTTTTTGTTGTGTGAACTAAGAATAAATACAATTTAAATGTCAATTTAAGGAATTTTTGAAGATTTTTCCTCAGAAAAATTTCATAAGGTGCAAGAAGGGAATAAGTTCATCAACTTTTTTTAAACCGTAAAATATGTTTAAATGTATTTATTTTTGTTTTGTTTTGACGATTGCTCTGTTTTCTAAATAGGGTTCTAAATTTCCAGTAAAAATTTGGTGGTTATATACTACAATGAAAATTCCATTGCTTTTGCAGTTTTTTTTCCGATTTTCTCAAACTTGGTGTTTGGACTTATTTCCTTCTTCGAACTGATGATTCATTTAATCTAAGGGATTTCATTTGAACCAAAATTATAAAATATATTGTCTTTATCATATTAACTTTTACCATGAAAGTATAAATAAAAATAAGAAAGTAAAAGAGGACATACGAAATAAAAAATAAAAAAACTTATTTTAAGGAAGTCACCAATTTGGTATTAAAAAAATACAAACCTTCATGTAACTAAAATTTATTTCCTGAAACTTTTCTTTGAGACCATCTGGATTTCTCTTCTTTAACCGTCTACCGAGGTAGTTAGTATTTGGAGATATACCTGAAAGAAAAGAACTACCAGCATCAACTAGCGGCTATCAGTCGATAGATCTGTAACAGTTACTCCACAAGTGGCTTGATTCAATAAAGGAATCGTGCCGATTCGAAGATTCCGCAAGCCGATTACCCGCGCACGAACTTCAGGAAATAAGGGGCAAATAATTGCCATCACTTCCGGTATTCCAAGAGTGCCATGACACCAGAACAGGTACTACTACAAAATCGGACCTAGGTTCAATGACTTGTAAGAATTAGGTGGATTTAATACAGGACAAAAACCTTATAAAAGCACTAAAAAGGGGAGCACTTAAGTTTAACATGTATAGATTATTTATTTAGTATTTATTTTATAAGTGAGAATTAATTAAATGGTTATATTGCGTAATTTTTTTAAATCACTCATAGATTGAAAAAAATAAATAAAACTGTTGAAGTGAAATAAAATACAACAAAAAATGCAGGGGAAATATTAAAAAGTTCATAACTTTATTAAAGAAGATATTATGTAGATTCATGAAATTAAATTTAAAAAAAACAGTGACAAGCCCCACAAGTACAAATTTAATAACAAACTTGATGAGATCATTATTAACTGTGAGCAAAAGGAATTTATTGTTATCACTATTATTTACTTAATTATTTTAATGAATGTAAAGTAGAGGTGTGATAACACTGAATACTTAATTTCTAGTACTTGAGGAATTGGAAGGGGATTTTAGTCTACTCTTATTAAATTATTCTCTCTCTCTCTCCCCTTCTATCATTTCAAAGAAAGGCGGAAAAGGGGCAAAAGAGTAAGAAATTAACTGCAGTTATAAGTGGTACAAGTAAAGATAGGTTCTAAAAGGAGACAAAGGAGAGCTAATAAAGTGATTTTACAAAAAAAAAGAATGAAGGAGTTTTTAAATTCAGACGCAGATCTAGCAGGGATCTAAGGGGAGAGGACGTTTTGAGAATCACCTCTTCATTTGGGCTTAAATAGACAAAACAAAAATTTCTAAATATCCCCAGATCCTTCCCTATGAAATTCATTTTATATTTTTGAAATTTATTTGAATAAACAATGAAAGCGAAATAATGTTTCAGAACATATGATCGCGATCTGAACTTTGTAATTGTCTTTTAAGAGTGATTTTTATTTTCAGACGATGATAGGAGTCTGTGGGTTCTTCCAAGGAAAATTGTTGGAGTTTTGACCGTAAATAGCTCATTTTTGATCAGGAAAACCGGTTGATGAACGAAAAATTTTGAACAATCTGTGGCAAGTGATCCTTGAGCCAAGAATGGGAAAAAAGGATAAAAAGGAAATAGTTCATTTTCATAAGACTGGAAACTTTTTGGTCTCTAAGAATACTTTCTTTTTTCTCTTTTCACGTTTTGCTCTCTCTCTCTCTCTCTATCTCTCTCTCTCATCCCAAGGAGAGAGGACACTCTCCAGAGTACCTCCCCTTGAATCCGTGTGCCTGTTTAAATTAGAAGTACGTACGAGAATTTTTGAGCTGGGACAGATTGCATACTGAACCGAAAGAAAACGTTTTGTTAGGGGGTAGCGTACCAACGTTTTACAAATCCATAAACCGCCTAGCAGACCAGATTGCAATCTTCTAATATGAATCTGCATCCCATATCTAAAACAAGATGATCGCTCGTTTTAATGAACTGCCCGACCCTCCGACCCCACCGATCTTGACCCTCGATGGAACAAATCGAATAAATCCGTCCATCTCCGGAACCAAAATCCATCAGAGCGAATGTCGGCATTATTTCCAATTAGCCATCTAACGGTAAACACCGAAACTCCAAGAGATAGAGGGGGCGATAAGGTGTTGACTGTTTATTGCCGCCTCACGACCCATCTTCAACAGGTGGAGGTGCTTATGGATCTCACAATTACCTATTCATTCATGAGGTTTTTCTGATGAGGTGGCGAAAACGAGAAATCAATAAGTCGTGTCGATGATGAATTCGAGAATCGTGGTTATGGTGAACTGCATTGTACGGATTTAATTTGCTTTCCTCATTTTTGTGGGTGGGTGATTAAAAGATAAAAAATTATGGTTTATCTGAATGAACTCAATGCGTGATTACTAGTGTTTTTACTTGTATTCATTATTAGGTATTAGGGGCGTATTCTTAATAGTCGTCAGTTTGACCATCACGAATATTCCCAAGGTATATTCAAAAGGGAATTGGGAACATTTGCGTTAGAGATCCAGATCAGAGGGATTTTTTCATGAGGAGAAATTGTGTTTTATTGGTTTTACTCCAAAGGAATATTTTGAGAATTATAGCCTTATTTACTGTTATCTGACGAGAGTTTAACCATCGGTTAAAGAAGTGTACCAGATTACCACTAATCAAAGTCAGTGAAAAGCTCATTTAATATGCTTATTAACCACTGGTCAAGTGGTAGTGAATAAGGAATAAGGCGTGAAGGTTATTCACACTGTTTCACTTTTACTGTTCATTCTGAGTGATTCCCTCCTGAGAATCGCTAATTTAAATAAAAAAAATGAGAGTTAAAAGTAAAACGCCCATTCACACTTTTGACTTTGGATGATTCCTCCAAAGAAAATCTAAAGTAAAAGTAAAAATCGAAAACGAGTGTAATCGTAAACGAGTGTTTTGCGTTCAGGAACTAATATTTTCTAGAAAAATAAGACCTGTCTTAGTAGTAATTACATTGTCTTAGTAAAAATTGAAAAGACTTTAGGTTCTTTTTATAAAGTATGATTTACTGGAAAATACTTTCTTCTTGTCTAGGCTCTTAAAACACGTTAAATAGCCGAAAATATGTTTAATAAGATATTGAATTGATATTCCAATTTGTGTTTACGGAGGGGGGAGAAAACTTTAAAGGTTGGACATACAGGGTGATTCCAAGCTCATGGGCAAAAATTCTATCACATGACGAGATGCTAGATTGATGATAGATAGGTTATTGTGAGCCAATTGTTGGGGTTAGAAATGTAATTCCAATTCTAGAAATGTTTTAACGAATTTGTAAAAACTGGGCTTTTGTCTCAAAGGGTCATTAAAATGCGACAGTAAAACGAAGTCTTCCTTGTTGCATTTTAACCCATTACTGCCTGACGTCCCTTTTTAGGGACGTTTTTTAAAAATCCTCCTATTTCTACAAAAATTGTTCCTTTGAATCAAAACTTGCACTGATGTATCTCTGATCTTCATAGAACATAAAGAATAAAAGAAGAAAGCAGAATTTTAAAAAATATTCACTTTTTTAAAGTTGGAAGATAGAATTTTTCAGAAAACTGCTTTTTTAAAAATTTTAAAACAAAAAGCTGAAAAATCCTAGTTGTTATTTTAAAAAATGTCCAATGCCGATATACATTACTGATCAGTTGGGGTGTTTTTTTATTTTTCCAAAATATTTTTATCTTGACCTTATTTTGGACCCTCGAAAAGCGTCCCTAAAAAGGAACGTCAGGCACGAATGCCCCCGTGGTTTTCCCCATAGTGAAATGCTAGTGTTTCCTTATTTTTTTCATAAAAACGCGTTCGATTCTTATGAAATGAATTAAATAACTAATATTTATAAAACTAGGGGCTACCGCCCCCTGCTCGCTATCGCTCGCCAACCCCCGTTAACTGCTGACGCAGTAACTTTTGGACCGCTTCACAATTCCCCACAAAACCCAGCTCACTGCACTTACTCACTTTATAAAACATTCTTAACACAGGGGTAGTACTTCTCCGTGGTATTCTTTCAAAAATGGCGCATATTTATTCAGTGGTGGAATTTTATCATTTCCTTTATGGTAACATGAATTGGCGGATCACTTTATAATTCCAAGAAAGGTTCATATATAGTTCCCACTAAATATGAACCTTCCCTTAATGTTTCAGTGCTTCCCTTAATATATCTGTGAAAAACACATTACCTTAGGGAAATGGGTAAAAAATGTTTACATTGCTCTGTTGTTAATTATCTTGGGGTTGAATTCCGTTATAGTTCCCGCTAAATATCACAAATCTCTTTTGGACACTATAAAGTATAAATATTGCTAAATTGTTTCAAATTCATAGATTAAAGTGTTTAATTAGATCTATAACTATTCAGTTTATCATTAAAAATTAGAAAAATTGGTTTACATTTGAATATTGAGCGTTCGAAAGCGATTGGCGATATTTAGCGGGAACTATAACGGAATTGAACCCCGAGAAAATTAACAACAAAGCAGTGTAAACATTCTTTTACCCATTTCCCTAAGGTAATGTTTTTTCACAGATACATTAGGGGAAGCATTGAAATATCTCAGGAATAAATTTAACTTTCTTAAAATTTGTAATGATTGACTGTTAAAAATGTAGTAATTATCTTAAACATTGCGAAAATTTAGAATTTTATCTTCATGAGAAACAAACTTCGAAGTTGTGTCATTTTCATAGCAACGACACCGAATGTCAAGACCAGCATTTTCATCCTTATATCTAAAACATTCACCCGTGTTATTTAGTTGTTTGCGTTTTGTCATTATGAAATAAAGAGTTACATTTTACTACCTTAAAAAACATACTTGCAAAAGGATATAAAAAATAAATGCAAAATTTCCGAAAGCGAGTGTATATTTTATTGTAAATATAGTAATGATTAGGTTGCCACAACTACAAAGATAAGTATAAAAATATTAATTTGTTATTTAAAAAATAAAAAATAAATTAATTATATTATAAGTTTAAAATATAATGAAAACCGTTTGAACAATAAAAATATAAATATTGTTAAAAATAACACAAAATATATTTTTTAAATTCGTGTTATAAATAGAAAGATGATTATTTAATCTATTTGAATATTAAAAAACCAGTGAAATATGTTTTCAATTGTTTTAAAATTCATAGTTTCTTGCTTTGTAACTGCGACCTTATCCGAAATCTACAAAAATGGAAATATTTTAAAATTGAGATTTTTTTTAGAAATTCTAAAGGCACTTTGCACATCCTCAAAAGAATCCAGACAGTTTGATACCAAATATGTGTTATACGGATCAGTAATTAAAAAGCCTTTCTCTGGAAACCGTTCACCAAACAACTTTTTTTTAGAATAGAGAGATTACTTTAATTTTAGCTAATAAATTTATTATTTTTGTTTATTTTTTTTGGAAAATACTGTTATTTCTGCTAAATTAATGGAATAAAAAGTCTTAAATTATAAGGAATTAATTAATTTGTATTAATTAAAAGGAATGAATTATTTTACTATATTTATTACTTATGCAAATATATTCCGGTTATATTTTAATTAAAAGTTCAATAATTATTAGTTATAATGACTTTTTTCATTAAAATTGCCAAAAAAGTAGCTTTTGTGATAAATTTTCGGCTTTATTTCTTATTAGATGTTGCTAACCATTGTGTTCTATACTGCAGATCAAACTATATCATCTGTCTTTCTAATGCACATCCCATTATTGCTTGATTTTTGGGGAGAAATTTGTGTTCCGCACAATAAAATTAAATAAAATGAAAAAAGTATGAGCATTTGAAAGACTTAAAACTTCACAAATTGAGATATTCTGATGGATTTTTGGTATGTAAAAGTAATTTTTACTTAATATTAGGTAACATATAAAAAAAGAATGCCTTTTTCAATTAAAAATCATAATTAATTTGCAATTAACATAGATTTGGGAGGAAAAAACATGTTTTAGAACATAAAAAATGCTCAAATTACGTCAATTAAGGTTAATTTTACAGTTAATTGGATAAATAATTAATATTTTTTGTTCATATTCATGTAACAGTACGGTTCCGATCACTTAGATCCGGTAGAAGATGTTTTTGAGGCTTTAAAACAGTTTTCTACCATGCGTTTACTATAGGGAAAAAACACGGGGCATTCGAGCCTGACGTCCCTTTTTAGGGATGTTTTTTAATTTTGGTGTAGAAATTAAAATTTTAACCTGGAATTTTTTCACTATTTTTCCAGTTGTTTTGGGGCTATTTACTATGTTTTTACCAAATATTTAAGAAAAATAAAAAGTTGGGCATTTTAATGTGTTAAAATGATAAACAAGACAAAAAATGAGATACTAGCTGATATGCCCGGCCTTGTACGGGTGGAGATGGATATTTTTTTTCTTTAAAATTTTTAATTCATTTTCTACCTTCCAGGCGCGGATCCAGGGGGTAGCACTTTGGACAGCGCCCCCCCCTTGGAAGCCCAAAAAGGTTGTCAAAATGAGTAAAACCCTACTTTTACCGGTCTAATTTCCAATTTTTTTTTTCTTGGGGAGGACCCCCAAATCTCCCATTAGTACCACCAGGGGATCTTCAGTGATAACTTTAAGGAAATCCCCCATATTTTGACATTTTGGGTGAAAAAGGGTAATAGTGTTGAAAATTGCCCCCCTTAGACTCAAAACCAATGGGGATCTTGTCTGGAAAAGTGCCCCCCTCTTGGAGCCGTGCTGGATCCGCGCCTATATTTTTTTGAGTGAAAGGTGTCGAATCAAGCATTTCAGCAGCATAGAAAATTTTTAAAAATGTATAATTAAAGACAAAAGACACATATTCAATAACAAAATGTGAAAATTCCCGATAACTTTCTTTCGCTCCCTTTTCAATCTTAGAAGCTAAAATAAAATGTTTAATGCAAGTCAAGATGTTTTATTACAATCTCTTATTGGTCATTTTGACCAGGTTTTAAATCTAAGAGAAATTAAAAAAACGCATTTAAAAAGCAATTAAAAGAATGGTATTTTTTCCAAAATCATAAACAATCTGGGGATACAATTGAATTATTTTCTGTACGTTAATTTTCAATAAACAAAAAAATTTACCTTTAGATCAATTGGTGTTACCCATTTCCTGAAAAAAATATTAAAAATCTTTAAGTTAAGAATCAATGTGATGTGTTATTGATTATATGTTACAAAAAAATATTATAGTTATAACTGTAAAAGCTGAAACTCAGAGACCCAGTAAATATTTCGTCTGAAAAATATTGATAAAAGAATTTAATTTTATCCATAGGTTATACCAGGGGTCGGCAACCTGCGGCTCGCGAGCCGCATGCGGCTCTTTTGATGTAAAGTTGCGGCTCTCCAGTTCCATACGAAAAAATTAATAATTTACTAATCAAAACTTTTAAAAAATCAGAAAATTTATTTTTAGGTTCATCACAAGATGAGTCAAAATCAAAACTTTAATTTTAAGAATAAGAAATCCATATAATTTCTTGGGGAGAACTCCTTAACACTCCAAAATATTTTGGAATATGTGCTGATTTTCCTTCAAAATTCTGTGACTTAAAAGGAGTGATCCTTATTTGGTCGTTATAGAAGTTCTAAAAACTAATGAAAACACTATTTTTAGGGGCAAATTTCCAAAAGTGGGATCAACACCCCCCTCGAAAGTTTGCTGTTTATTATAACTGTGCTTTTTTTCTTGAAAATTCTGCCAATTAAATAATGAGATGTGCTCTTGCTAACTAACTGAAGGTGGCGTTTCCCTCTTCTTCGGGGTAGAGGGAAAAAGAGCTTAGGCAATAGTGCCCATTGCTCTACCGCCGATAATGGTCATTAAATAAACTGTTTTTAATGTCAATACTCTAGTTAGTTGAAGATTAACAGGTGGGATCCCCAACTGCCATTCCCTATACGGTATTAGCAAAAGATCCCATCCCTGACTCAGAGGGTCGATTCAGGTCGTAATACTAACTCTATTTGAGGATGAGACGCAACAATCCCTCCCAAACCACCAAACGCCAACTCTTGGCTGAGCAAGGGTGCGATGGTAACTTATTTGGGGAAAAAAAAAAGAAAAAAAAAAAGGAGGGGAGTTTGCTTGAAAATATACCGAAACAGCTGTGAGAGGGAATTCCCTGCATAGATTCTTTTAACGAAAAAAGGACTCGCAGGGCGCCTCACTGCTTGTTTCTCGTGTTCAATTCACCTTACCTGGAGATGTTTTGTGTACATTAGGAACCCTATTAAGCCAGATAGCCCTTTGTAGAGAAGAGCTTGATCCAGGTCAATATAAGGGAGCCCAAAGAATTTGTTTCTAGGGACAGAAAACACTGGGCATCGTCCCAGAAAGTGAATTGGAGTTTCTTCTTCTTCCCCACACGCTGGGCAAAGAGGAGATTCGACTAGACCACACTTGTGCAAATGCTTAGCCAGATAAGCATGTCCGGTGACTATTTGAATAACCTGGCGTAAGTTAGATCTATTGAGGTGTATGAGTTTTCCTGATAAGTTGAGTAGACTGAGGACCACTTTAGAATGGGCACAGTCAGATTGTTTGGACCATGCATCTTCATGTTTATTTTTAACCCAGTTTCTTACATCCTTTTTAACGGTCTGGTATGAGACTGGGTAAAATGGTTCTGGGCCCGACACGGGTAGTTGTGAAGCATCTTTAGCCACTCTATCAGCTAGTTCGTTTCCTGCAAAATCACAGTGGCCCGGCACCCAAACCAGATTAATGGTATTATGGGCCCGGGCCAGAGTGTTGAGATCTTGAGTGCAGTTCAGAACGCAGCTTTGGAACTTCGGACGGTTAGCCAGAGCAAGAATAGCTGACTGGCTGTCAGAGAGAATATATATATTCTTGTCAACCGTGTTTTCAGCTAAGAGCTCCTTGGCTATCATATTGATAGCCAGAACTTCGGCTTGGAATACGGTTGTTAGTTTACCCAGGTAGAGGTGAAATCTAAGGAAATCATCTCCAGATCCTTTGGTTCTTATGATTGCTCCGGCTCCAGCGAAGTTTGATTTTGATCCATCGGTGTAGCACTCAATTGATCCCACAGGGATTTCATCAATTAGAGACTCTATCTCATTCCTTTTTGGAATGTGGGTTGAGAATAGTTTG
Organism: Tetragnatha versicolor; assembly: GCA_024610705.1. Taxonomy (NCBI): domain Eukaryota; kingdom Metazoa; phylum Arthropoda; class Arachnida; order Araneae; family Tetragnathidae; genus Tetragnatha; species Tetragnatha versicolor. The sequence goes on along the minus strand of JANDEH010000011.1, from coordinate 19,792,512 downwards.
TCTGGAACTATTGTTTTGGTTATTGCATCTTTGGGCATAAAGATTGTAGGAATATCCCTGCCCAAGTCCAGGCAGATATCAATGTGGCTTTTCAGGTGGCCTTTATGACCGAAACCGGTTCTTTTACACCATGTGCCATTTTTGTTTAGCCTATACATGGCTTTAATTGCTTCCCCACTTAAGTACAGATTCAAGGGTGGAATTTGTAGAAGAAATTCTAATGCAGCAGTAGGAGTACTGTTAAAGGCCCCACTAATGCATAGACAAGCAAGTCTTTGCACCTTTTGTAAAATATTTACATATGTGCTTTTGTTAATGACATTGATCCAGATCATACATCCATAGGAGAGTATTGGCCGAACCATGGTAGTATAAATCCAGAGAGTGGATTTAGGGTTAAGGCCCCAATTCCTACCGACAATCCGCCTACAAAGTATTAATACATTTGTAGCTGTTCTTGCTTTTTCTTTGACGTGGGTGTTCCACGTAAGTTTACTATCCAGGTAGCAACCTAGGTACTTAACACACTCTTTGCGGTTTATAATCTGGTCGCCTAGATACAAATCTGCCAGACTCCATTTCCTGTTCCAGGTGAAAACTATGACCTCTGATTTTTCTGCAGAAAAAGTCAGGCCATTTGTTACACCCCAGTGTGAGACTTTATTCAAGATCTGCTGGGCTTGATTGTGTAAGGTTCCAATATCGAGACCTCGAAGTAACACAATCAGGTCATCTGCGTAAGCTTGGGATAGGCCAGGTTCCTCACGTAGAAGTACTAATAGTGAGTTGAAGACCAGGTTCCACAGGAAAGGGGAAAGAATACCTCCCTGCGGGCATCCTTTACAGATATCTCTCTGCACTACACAGTCAGCAAGACTAACACAGACCTTCCTGTTTTTGATCATAAAGATAATCCATCTGGTTATCATAGGATGAATATGATTTCCAATAAGGGCTTTATGTATTTCCTCGAAGCCAATGTTGTCAAAGGCTCCTACAATGTCCAGTAAAATGCCAATGGCAAACTGGCCGTCTATAATCGTGTTTTCTATTCTCCACACCAGTTGATGTAGGGCGGACTCTGTGGAGAAGCCAGGTCTAAAACCGTGTTGGTCCAGACCAAAAATACGATTTAGGTTGTTATCCGATTGAAGGTGCCAGAAGATCAACCGTTCCAGTAACTTCAGCTGAAAAGATGTCAGTGTGATCATTCTAAATGAGTTTGGTTTTTCATACGTGTCTCTCCCTGCTTTGGGGAGAAATACACCTCGTGAGGTTCTCCATACCTTAGGAACATATCCTAGAACCAAGCTGGATTCGAATATGTCCACTAGAGTGTGGCCAATAATGTTCCAACCCTTCTGGAGCAGAATCGGATAAACACCATCATTCCCTGGAGATTTGAAGGGAAGAAATTCGTCTAAGGCAGCTTTAGCCTTCTCGACATTCACTATAGTTTTAGCCAAAGCCGAATCTAATGGGCTATGTAGAGGTTCCAACGAGTGATCAGGAAGGGCAGAGGTGACACATGTATCCCCTAGGTGAAAGTTCAACATGGTCGATAATGTATCCAAAGGGCTTACAGTGAAGCTACCATCTGGTCGCAAAACCGATGTGAGTTGAGATTCATGAGATTTCTTAAGAATCTTATGTACTCTTGCAGTTTCATGGAAGGACTGAATTTCAGTACAGAAGGATCTCCATGAATTGGTTTTAGTTTTCCTGATTTCCTTTTTAAAATTCCTTTGCAGGTTTTTGAAATTGGACCAGTTAACATCAGATTTGTTTCTGATTGCTTTCCTATGAGCCCTCCTGACCTCTAAGCGAAGGCGTTCCAGCTCATTGGTCCACCATACCCTTTTGCCAGAGGGATAATGTCTCCGTTTGAGGGGGCACGCTGCATGATAAGCTTCGATAATAGCGTTTGTCAAGTTGCTTGCTTGAGTATCAAGCTCCTCGATTGAGCATTTATTGCTTAATGCCCGAAGGTTGGCAATATTAGAGACCAAAGAGTCCTTAAAAAGGTCCCAATTTGTGTTTTTAATGTTTCTGAATAGTTCAGCAGGGATCTCGTCCCTAATACAGAATTGTATAAGGCGGTGATCTGATAGTGAGGGTGTGTCACTAACATGCCAATTCTCAATAAGATTGGATATATCAGATGAAGTTAATGTGAGGTCAATGACCTCTTCTCTTCTTCTGTTGACAAAGGTAGGGCGATTTCCCCTGTTTGCCCAAGTAAGGTTGGTGTTCATTAAAAACTCCATAAGTTTTTCTCCTCTGGGGTTGGTGTCAGAGCTGCCCCATGATGAATGATGTGAGTTAACATCCCCACCAATAATCATAGGAATATTGTTGGCTTCACAGAAATTCACAAGGTCTGTGAATTCTGGCGGAATGTTGAGATCATAAGCCATGTAAACCGAGCAGAAACAAATGTTTCCCCCAAGTGAACTGCTTAGGTCCTTGATTACAATAGCAACCACATCCTCTGATGTGAATTGAGACAGTTTCATAGCACTTATATTTTTGGAGATATAAATGCAGGTTCTAGGTCTGATATTTATTCCTTCAGAAGCGAAGAAGTGTGCATTCGTGGGTCTACCAAGAATTTTACCCTTGTAAACCCAGGGTTCTTGAATGAGAGCAACAAAAGTGCCCTGTTTACCTAATTGAGCAGCTAGGTTATACGAAGCTGCTCTACTATGTTGTAGGTTCAATTGACTGACTCTAACCATTAGGCAAATAGAAAAATTTTACTTACCCTGAAGGTTTGGTGAGTGGAGACTTAAGATCCCTCCCACCCGGTTCGAGTAGAGACTTAGTTAGAGGTCGTCCCCAGATCCCCCCAAAGAGGGCTCTGAGTCAGACTTCCTTTCAGTTTCACTCTCTTCCAGTGGGTGGTCTCTCAACAAGGGAGAGGAACTGGTGAGGTCCATCCCATCTGACTGTTGATCTTGAGGTTGTGCAGGACGATCCTCAGCTGGGGGAGTTTCCTCCTTTGCCACCTCCGTCCTGTTGGGCTTGGGAGTGGGTTCTTTCAGCTGTATGGAGCCACGTGTGCCGCAGAAAAGCCTGAATTCCTTGGCTTTCAGGAAATCGAGCAATTCTGTGTCTACCCCCAGGACTAGAGTATTACCACCGTTCCCTGGGATGACCGCCTTGATGGCGATCTTTTTAACATCAAGGCCTTTGTTGCAAGCGCCCAGCAGCTTGATGTTTTCAATGGGCTGCCTATTACCCGGAAACCATGCAAAGAATCTTTTCATGGGTGGCCGATCTCCAGGCGCCAAGGCCAGATAACCAGGATGGTCTTCTGTAGGGCCAGGGAGTTGGTTGATGAGTGCTTTCAACACCTCCACAGTCTCCTTGTCTTCACAAGCAATGTTGAGAGCACTTGAGCTCAGGAAGGTTTTATGTATTTGACATGTAGAAATGGTTCCTTCTATGAGGCGATCATCTATTACAGAATTGATGTGGTCCTGGTCAACAGTTGTCATTTCTGTAGAGTCTTCATTGCAAACGACCCGCAGGGTTATAGCTCTCCTTGCAGCCTGGCTGTAGGTACGTCGTTTTTTGGAGATCATTTCAGGGGTGTCTCCGGCGATGCGTACTCTCTTGCGAGATTCATCGCGAGGAAGACTTTCTTTCACTGGATCAGAGGTTGCTCCGGAGGTCCCGGCCTTGGCCGCTCCCTCTGTTGCTCCCCCCGCCCCGGTAATTGAGATCCTATTCAGGCCTTTCTCCAGTAGCTTCCGCTCTCTTTGGCGTTGTTTTTTCAGTTTCTTCTTGTTTACTACCTCTGTCATAGGTGTCCGGTCACCCGCCAAGGCATCCGATCCGGTATCCTTGACAGAGGAGTCAGTGTCCATCCCCACCAGGTTTGAGGCTTCCGCGCCCGAGGGCACTTCCACCCTTCCGCCAGTGGATCTGGTTTGAGTAGCTCTGAAGAGAGAAGCTTCCGCGCCCGAAGGCACTTCCACTTCCTCAAAAGGGACTACAGTAGTAGGTAGAGTGGGGGTTTTAGGAGCTGCGTTTTGACTCGAACTCTTTTTATTCTTATTTGATTCCATTTTGGTAGTTGTAGGAAGGGGAGAGAAAAATTCCTTCTGATTTTCAGAGGACCAACTTGGAGGGGCTAACCCCGGATTCAACAGCCAGCAGTGACCTCGGGAGAGCCCCCCGCTCTGTCATGCAGGCCCCCACCCAGGCACCACCTGGAGCTACAAGACAGGCGAGATTATACACCGGCTGATAGAGCAGCCAGGACATGCTGGTTAGGCTGCCCCGGGCTCCTGTACTATCCGGCGGCCTGAGACGCAAAACTCAGTTTTTCACCTGTATCCTCTACATGGCTGCTTCCTCCAAGACCCCTCCTCACCAGTCCAACGATCCTCAGAATTTCAGATCCTCCCCCCGATGCCGGTTTTCCCAGAGGCCGGTGGTCCGTTAGCCGTCATCCCACCCGTCCCTGGTATGCCACAGGTCTTTGTGGCACCCTCCTCTTTTCGCATCACGGGCTTGGGACCGGCATAGGCAGAGTTGAGATGTGCTCTTAGGGTGCAATCGAAAAAGGCAAAAATGAGCTAAAACGCGATTTTGAAGGGACAATTTCCAAAATGTTTTCTGGGGAAGGACCCCCAGACCATCTTTTTCCAGGAATTCACATCGTTTATACGAAATTTGGAAATTAAGTTCACTAAAATTAATTTACAATGTGTACGTAAGTCATCTAAAACTTGATGCAAAAAAAGTACCCTACCGTAACCTACGAGAGGGGACTCACTCTGGATGGCTACGACCCTACCCGAAAGGAGGAAATAGTGATTTTTTTACCCAACAGAAAAAATGTTGGGTTAAAATGCTCCCCAACTAAAATCACTCTACACTCTCCCAATCTAAAATGAAATATATATTAAGCATATAATATTACATCTAAGCAAAAAAAATTAGTGGCTCTTTAAAAACTGGGAAATTTCGTTAACTGGTACTTTTGGCTTAACTGGTACTTTGGCCCTTTCAAAAGGTTGCCGACCCCTGGGTTATATATGCTGATGAATAAAAGTCTAATTGACCTTTTTTTAAATATTGAACTATATTTACTCAATGGTTGAGAAAGATTATCACTTTGAAATCATGTAATTTAATACCTACACCAATAGAGGATCGCTGTTTGTGCTCTAAGGTTTACACTGAAAATTGTATTTAAAGCATGATTATTATGATTTTATATTGGTGTTTTAATAAAATTCCTAATTCAGTTGGCGAATATGTGTGAGGGCGGGACTTAAAATTAAATAGAGAAGTTTCACTATTCAAATATAATTCATTTTATATAAAATCTCAATTTTTACAAACCACTCAATTATTCCTAATTAAGTATCAACAATGAATTACTTAAATTATGTACATAATAAAACTATTCATAAAATATAACTATAAGCTTTAAAATAATATTAATTCATAGATGTGATTAGACCCTGGACTGGTGAATAAAAATTATGTTGGGAATTGTTCAGTTCTTGTTGATATGCTATCTAAAATAATCTTCAATTGTTCTTCCAGATTTCTCTACTTGTTTTAATTTCTTCATACTGTGTTTTTCTTCAACCACAATCTTTCTAAAAATAATAATAATAATAATGAAAAAACATGTTACTGGACATGTTTCTTGTAATAAAGTCTAATGCTTTTTTCAGGAAAATTAAGGTATTTAATTGCAATAGAACAAGTAGAAGAAAGAAGCACTCACAGAAAACTCTAAAAAAATTCCCTTCTAACTTAAAACATTTAAATTTTCCATATCTTTTCTAAGTTGAATGGAAAATTGTTTAAATTTCATAAAATTTAAGTACCTAATCATTTTATCCTAAATAAAGAAGCAACTATAATTAAAAACAAAAAAAATTATTAGGTATTGTTCAAAATTATGAAAAATACATAAAAAATATAAATATACTTATTATACCTTTTTTTCATTCGGTCATCAGTAAGGATTTCCTTTATGGTTGTTTTACTGAGACATGAGTCAATATGGGCATTAAACTCAGACAAGGTTTTAACCTTTTGAAGTAAATTACATACAGGGCAGGCATAACTCAATAATTCATCAGATGTGTTTTGATGAGACGGATATCCATCCAATATTTCTGCACTACCTTCTACTGATTGGATTTTTAAACAAGTAGAGGGAAGTTCTTTATCATTAAAATCAGAATCACTGCACTTTTTACTGAGGCATGCATCAATATGAGTATTCAACTCAGACAAGGTTCTAACATTTTGAGGCAAATTGCACACAGGACAGGTATAACTCTCCAAATCTTCAGCATTTGTTTCAGTCCACTTTGATTCATCTGAATGCATTTCATTACTTCCTCCAGATTGTACTTGCAGATCTGAAAAGGTTAGTTCTATTTTATTGCTAGTATGAGTACAGTTTGATGTAGAGGGGACTGAGTGTTCCAATAAGCATTCATTTTTATGAGCCTCTGTATTAGTGGATGTTTTGTTTCTTAAAAATGTATCTATCTTTACCAAATGCTTTTCAATGCTTGGGACTGAACCTTCATACACTAAATTAGCCAATCTGACACCTAGAAAATACATAGTTGAAGTGTTATAACTGCACATTGGTTTAGGAAGAACATTTTTAAAGTTGTCAAGTTAAAAATTTCCTTTTGCAAACCAATAAGTCCTAGGATATTTTGTATATCTATCAAGAAATTAAGATGTTAAATGCTGATTTTAAGACTTATTTATAGGGATTAATGATTTTGGTGTTTGACTTAAAGTACATAAATATTTTTATTTTAAAGTTAAGAATTATAAAGTAACATGCTTAGTGTACTTAACAAATACTGCTGTATGAATTATTAAGTTATAGTTAAGGATTATAAAAGGTAAAGACATAAATGCTCTTACATACTTAATTAAATATGCGTAAGATTAAAACTAATACAAGTTGAAAACATTTTATACAATCAAGTTGAAAACATTTTATAAGGTTAGAACAGTTCTTAGAAGAAATTTTAAACATAAAGCTTAAAAATCAATAAAGTTATATTGAAAAAAGCATGAAAATATAGTTTAGTTATTTCAATGAAACAAAGCAGCAATTTCAATTGATTTCGTAATATTATTCAGATATTTATGAAAAAAAAACACAATTTTTTTAATAATAGGAAAGCCATTGGAGGAGAAAAATATCAAAGAACAAAATGCCCACACTTACCCATTAGCCGAAGTCTTAAAGGCTTAGGTGCAGTAGCTGCTATTTCTAAGTCTAAAAGTCTTTTTGCTGTCTTGGAAATAACCTCTTTATCAGCAGAATAATATGTCAAAGACTGATTTCTGGTGTGAGTTTGGAACTCAGTGGTTTTGAACTTTAAAACAACAACCTTAGCCTAAGGAAAAAGCAGCTATTTTGCAAAAAGATAAATTATGAAGGGTAAAAAGATAAATAATGGTCAATAATTATTTAAGAAATGTATTTTTAAGGAAAAGAAAAGTGATTACAGGTAATAATATGTTACTAAAACTTTTACGTACAGCTCAAATTGAAAATGATAATAAAAACCGTCACTAGCACTTGAGTGTTTAACCCCTTAACAGTGACATTTATTTCAGAAAAATTGACCAAAAATGGAAAAATTTTTTGACTGTTTTATTTTGTTCTTCATATTATTATTAATCTTGGAAAATAATTTTTTATAAAAAAAATCAAAATTTAAATGAAATTACAAGTGTATTAATTATTTTAACATACACATAAAAAAGTATAGGATAACACACACATCTTATTCAATTAGGGGGAAGATTACCCAAACATGATGTCTCACAATCTCTAAACAAAGTAAAATCCCTATCATCATCAAAACGAACTCAGTTTCGGCTTCACAAAACGGAAACGTTAGTTTTTCTCCCACACGAGCTCAGCTCGGGCATCACAAATTCTGCACGTAGTAGTTGCCCGAGCTGAGCTCGGGCGACACTGTTAAGGGGTTAAGATATAATTAAACCACAAACAATCACATATATTATCTCAAAACTTCACGTTTTAGTGAGATATTAATTTAAAGTTTCACAAAGAAAATATAAAAACATAGACCTCAAATCTTGTTAATTATTTTGTTTAACCCCTTAACAGTGTCACCCAAACTGAGCTCGGGCAACTACTACATGCAGAATTTGTGATACCTGAACTGAGTTCGGGTTGAAGAAAAATTAACGTTTCTGTTTTGTGAAGCCCAAACTGAGTTCGTTTTGATGATGATAGTGATTTTTCTTCGTTTAGAGATTGGGAGACATTATGTTTGGATAATCTTCCTCCTAATTGAATAAGATGTGTGTGTAATGCAATACTTTTTTATCTGTATGTTAAAATAATTAATACCCTTGTAATTTCATTTAAATTTTGATTTTTGTTACAAAAAACTATTTTCTAACACTAATAATAATATAAAGAACAAAATTAAACAGTAAAAAAAACTTCCATTTTTGGTCATATTTTCTGAAATAATATCTCTGTTAAGGGGTTAATAAATATTTTATCGTTATAAATGATTGGACATTTTTTTAGATCTTTGTTCTTTTTTAAAACAATTCTGATTTTATAATGAAATGGTTGCACTCTTTAAAAGTAAACTAAAGCTTAGAGTTATATATTTTTTAGGATATACAAACCAGCATGTTATGCATTTGCAGGTCTTCAACAGCATCATCACTCAGCTCTCGACACTTTTCATGTAACTCCCCATGCTTATGAATTTCTCGAAAAGTTCTTTCCACCCCTATACTTTTTCTTACATAATCACTGGAAAATTACAACATAAACTTTAGAAATAAGATAACTATGACATTCTAATTGGACGCCAACAGGTTAATTTGTAAACAATAATTTAAAGTAATTTGAAATCAAGTTAATGGAATTAAATTTTGTCCCACCCATATCTTAAATCAGTATATGAAAAAGGATAAATTTCATTTAATTGACTTTTGAAGCATGCATAAAATATAAGGCACATATAAAGTAGTCCCACTTTGGCAGTTTAAGTGATTGGCATCCAAATAAATCACTACAAATACTCCCACACCCTAATTCCAAATGCTAGTTTTCAATCACCAAAAATGGGATTTAATTACTACGTTAAAAGTGTTTTTAAGGACATCTTTTTAAGTTTTACAAATGCATATTTTTAAAAACTTTTCTTTGTTTCATTAAACACATTTTGAGTTTATGACTCACACTATATAGTTCACGAATTTCTTCATTTCATGAAAAAAATACTGGACTGCAATATTACTTAATATCCCAAGATTAGTCATGCATGATTGATGTTCACCAAGCTTTTAAGGAATTGCTTTTATAAAAAAATAAAGTATGAATCAAAATGCTAAGTTTAAGTTTTTTTCAAGTACAAGATAATTTGAAAATACTTTTTACTTATAACAGTTTGAAAAAATGTTTCAATTAAGTTGTTAAGGATACCCTTATTTCAAAGTTACCCCTTTTGATAGATTACCCCTCTAAACAACCAACTTTCCTTGGAACTGAAAGTGGTTCCTCAAAAAGAGGTTTTACTGTATAAAGAAATACTGGCAGGGAATCAGGCGATAAACCATTAAAAATACCTTTTAACAGTTGTACTTCCGATTCCTTTAGAAACTCTTAGGTAAAAATCAGAAGAAATTGATGAAAACAGAAGATGTACAACATCTCTCATCGCCCACATATCAGCACAAGTGTGTATTCCAATAGCATTGAGTATCTGCCCTTGCACTGGGCCTATTCCAGACACCTAAGAACACAAAAAATGGCCAAATTACACAGGGCGCTTTAGAACTCACTGTAAAAAACATAAAATGATTGCATGAGGTCAAAACATCATTGGATAAGGTATAGCAGCTACTGTCACCATTAGTTTGATCAAATTTGAAACACTTGTCAAACCAAGTTTTAAGAGCAAAATCAAGAGTTCCACCAAAGAATGGAGTCCCATTTCTCTAATGGTATTCCAATAAGCCGACATAATTTTTTAGATACAAATACAGGTGGAAACACTAGGAAAAAGATTGAGAGTAAAATGTGGATGATCAAACAGATCCCAGTGAATAGAGAGGATATACTGTAGATGTCTCTCAATATTAAACATTTATCACTCTTCCCATGGTTTAACAAGTGTTTTAATTTTGATCAAATTTATGGTGAAAGTAGTTGGCATACTGCTGTAGGGGAGAACGGGGATGAATGGGACAAATTTCACATTTTTGCTAAAATTGAAAAAAATAAAAAAATTTCAATCCTGTAACAAGTTTAAAACCAACAATTGAACTCTTGGTTACATTATAAATGCGTGTATTCAATCAATTACCCATTATTTAAACTTCAAGAAAAGTTTTTATGAGCGCATGTATTTTGTCCCATTCATCCCCGTGGTGGGGATGGATGGGACACAGAGTGGGGATGAATGGGACAGTTAAAAAAAGTTCAAAAATTTATAAAATAACAAAGTTATTTTAAATATTGCACAACGTTTAGCTTTTTAAAGGAACAACACACTCCTATTTTCCAAAGAAAAAAATTAAAAAAGCATTTAAAGGGCAAAAAACAGCCTACATTTATTCGACTTTATGACCAGTAAAATTAACACATAAACTGAAGCAAATGCTTTTGTTCTTTCAGCTCAGTGGTTGAAGCTGGTGTTATTTCTATTAATGCTACTCGCTTTTTATGGGATTGTACTTTTAGGAGTGCAAATAGATAATTTTTGATGCCTAGACCTAACCCCCAAAGCCATTCCTCTCCTGCAGTAACATTCTCCCTGCCATTTTGAAGGAAATTTTCATAAAAATAGAGCATAAAAACCTAACTTGTTTGAATAATTGTTTAACCATAGCATATTTGAGATGACAGTTGCAACTATTTGCTAATTATGGGGGATTTACACCACCGCTGCAAGAGCTGCAAGTCATGCAAAAAGCGACAAATTTTAGTACCCGCTACTCACAAAAGATGGCGCTTGTCAATTGGTTTATTGGAATAAAAAATTCCCGTTTCTTGCCGCAAACCGAAAATGTCGCTTTTACAACAGTGCTGTAAATCCCCCATTAGGACTTTGAATATTTACACATGAGTTTGGAACATAAAACACAAGTTTAAACATAAATTTTTGCACACTATTTTAGTAAATTTTATCAGAAATTACTTAAATGAGTTGAATATAGCAACTTATTAATGGAAAGTTTTGGAAACGGGAAATGAAGTGATGATGGAACTGTCCCATTCATCCCCGCAACTCTTGTCCCATTCATCCCCGTACCCACTTATTTTTGAAAAACTAAAATTAGACTAGGAAAAAATCCATGGATTTTTTTCATTTAAATTGGAAACTATACTAATAAAAGTACTCTTTCAAAACACAGTAAAATTTAAAGCTTTAGTTAAATTATTTTTTAATAAATAATTATAGAAGTAAAACGATAAAAGTTACTTTTGGTATGGGAAAACACATTTAGTTGTCCTATTTATACAAAAATGGAAGCTGATGTCAATGAACACAATTTTTTGAATAGGCTAGGTACTACTATCTTATGGCTGAAATAACAAAAATTTAAAGTGAAGTTAAGGTATAAAAAATTGAGCTGTCCCGTTCATCCCCTGTCCCATTCATCCCCGTTCTCCCCTACTTTATGCAATGAATCTTTCCACTCAATATAGAGTCGACCCCGCTTAATGTGATCGCAATTGTGCGAGATTAAACTGATAACATTATCCAATTGATAATAATAAGCAATTTCATATGAAAAGCAGTAAACAGTTTAGATAGATTATACTAATTAATAAGATTGTTTGCTTTAAAATCAAAATTGTGTTATCATAATTAATATATTTAAAATAATTTTACTATGTGTACTGAACTTAAAATTTTTTTGGGAAAATATAAGAGTAGTTAAATTAATAATACTAAAATAATTGCTTACTTTGTATTTTTATTTATTGAGTACCACACCCCCCTCAGCAATTCCGTTTACTCTTAATACATTTATATCCTTTTAGTCTAATAAACAAAGGGGAAAAACGCATATTATCAGAAATATCTGCAAAGCCACGAAGACAAGGTCACAAGCATGGATTCGTCCTCCCCTTTAACAGTTTTCTTTCAATAAATGCAGTGAATAGAATGGGTTTTTTTCCCAACAATCAAAGAAAAAAACCATAATGGTGTAACTGTGATCAATGTGATACAAAGTTTCAGAAAATAGAAGCACCAGATGTTTTCTTGAAAAATCAACTCAATGGTAAAATCTGACTTTTAAAAGTTCAAAATGAAACTCGAAAGTGGTAGTTTTTAAGGGGATGTGGGCAAATTTTGATAACATTAAGTGGCGTGTTGATCCATAGTTGATCACCTTAAATGATGTATTCTACATTAAATTAAATAGGAATGATTAGGACCTTTTTATTTCGATAACATTAACTGGGATCACATTGAGCGGGGTCAACTGTACATGTTTATATACCTTCTATCTCCTTATCATTGTTTACAATGAGTTCTGAAAAACCCTAACCAAAAATGAAGAGATTATTTCAAGCTTGCTGCACCTCAAACAAGTATTATAATTAAATAATGAAGATTTAAAAATTTTGTAGTGATGTGTTTTTGAAAAAAGGTTAGCATAAGGACAAACATTAAATGTATTTGAATAAAAACTTGATGTTTACTTGTAAATCATTTAGAGATTAGTTATACATATAGTACACCTCAAAGAATAAATATAAAACTTACTTAACAAAAAATTCAAAATTACATTTCAAACAAATTTATCAAAATTAAAATATTGTTTATAGGGTTCTTAAGCATTAGGAATATGTAAACAGGTTCAAATGAGCAAGTCAGTTTTAGTATATTTTGCATTAAATCAACAAGGAAATTTTAAGACAAAAAACACCTTAATGAATGAGGACAATGAATAATGAAAAATGAATGACAATTCAATCGCTTATTTCAGAAACATGTTAAACCCCAAAGGATTAACATTGCGTTTAACATGTTTCTGAAATATGCGATTCAATTGCTGTTAATATTAACTTACTTTCTTGACAGCGAGAGTTGAAATAAATGAAAGAACAGCATCAATTTTAGATGGAATTTGATATTGACCATTGGGTTTGTTTTGATCAGAGCCTACTTTAGCAAGCATAACATTTGGTGCAATACCTGTTAAACAAAAATAAGCAAACAATTAGTTAGGTTTAAAAAAATAAACATTATTCATAATAATTAACTGAAATGCAATAATAAATCAAAACTACAACAAACCCATCTACTTTAAAAACTGTCATTTAAATTTATAAATAAATCAATACAGCTAATAACTTCTCAATATGATTTTAAACTTTTATGTACGATATAATATAAAGTAATTTTTAGATATAATATTGAGTAATTTTTAGAACTAAAAGGAGCAGTGTTTTTAAAGAAAATTTTAAACTTTGATTTTTTAATTTCAAATCCAATGCTTGTATACAAATTATTTTAAGAAAATAGTTTAGGCTAAAACTTAAGTCTTGTGGCCCTGTATGGGAGGGTGGAAAAATTAGATGGTTTTAGTGGAATAAGGCATGAAAATGGCCGAGAAACAACCTATTTGAAGTTTCTGCTATAGTCAAGTTAATGTCTAAAAAATTTAAATAACTTATTTAAAGATGAGATGGGTCGTAATGGATTCTATTTAGAAAATGTGGGTCCTGTTGTTCAAAAATTTGTATTTATATAAAATTAGCCCTTCAATCCTAGACCCCCGGAGATTTCCAATGAAACCAATAGGAAATTCGGGGCAGTAAGAACTGAAAGGGGAAAGCATATTTATTTTAGTACCAAGTAAACAATCTTGATAATTTTTTTACTGATTTGAAAAGAGAAAATAAATTAATTATAACTAAGTACCTAAAATAATTTAAAATCACTCACCTGCACTTGCAGTTAAATTAGTTTCAAGATAAATTTTCTCTCTGATTTCATTCACAATATCCCAAGCCATCTGATCCCGTTTTTCATTGGTAAGCGGCTCATTACACTCGAGACAATTCTTATAATTAGTCAACTCATTCACTTCTGTGGAATCTTTTGAGTTAGGAACTATGTCCTTCAAGCATAACTCTGAATGCAACTGCTCCTTGTGTTTATCTTTGATGTAGTTAGTTAAATCCAGGTACATTTCATCCAGACTTGCTGGGCAATAGTCAGGGTCATAAGTCTCAACAACATTCCTGATCTTGTTGCTCACTCTCCGGTACTTGTCGAAATTGCAAGGTACAATCACAAGGTTTGGACACAACTTCTTGGCAATGAAGCCAGGCATTGCTGCTCGAACACCATACTTCCTTGCTTCATAGTTTGAAGTGCTCTGTAAGGTGTATCAATATTTACAGTATTAAGTAATGAACTACACTACAGACTTGTATTAACCCTTTATTTACCGACAGTACTTGTAAGTACCACTAATGTTCGGCACTAGTTAACTAAAAGTAGTTGAAAAGTTGTTAAATACTAGTTGCAACTACTAGTTAACTAGTAGTTCAACTACTTTTGGTTTAGAGTAGTTGAACTAGTAGTTTAACTACTTTTTTCACCAACTACTAGTTCCAACTACTTTCAAAAAGTTCAACTACTTCAAAAAATATTGAAAGATCAAAATTTTAAAAAATATGTTACATCTTCTAACAATGCCATTTTTCGTGATACATTTTCATATTTGGCAACCTTAAAATATATTTTATCCCAGCAATTGACATATAAATGCAACCCTTTAAAATGTGGTTTCCTTTTTATTTTTTATCACATGCTCTGTTTAAGTACAGTACCGGACCCTTTATCCGGGAACCAAAAATCCGGAAGGACCCGAAATCCGGCTCGCGTTTAGAATCTGTTTTTTTTTATATTTTGAAGAATTTTTAGTGAGGAAATGCTGTTACGATGCGCAATGGTTGCGCGCGCCTTTTGCGACATCGTCTCGGTGCGGAATGGGACGATTTGGCGCTTAAACGGCCGGCCGTTCCAAAATCGGCTGCTGCCTCGCAATCGGTTCTTGCCGCGACGACCCACGTGCTTTGCCGGAAGTTTTTTTGCTGGATCCGTTACGATCGAATGCGCTGCACCTTTTGTGACATCGTCTTGGTGCGGAATGGGATGATTCGACGCGGCCGAATCGTATCGTGCCCGCGCTAAAACGGCCGTTCCAAAATCGGCCGCTGCCTCGCTATCGGTTCTTGCCGCGACGACCCACGTGCTTTACCGGAAGTTTTTTTTGCTGGATCCGTTACGATTGGAACGGACTATGTCGTTTCAGCAGGTATTTTCGTTTCACTAAAGCAGCTGCGTCTTTAACGGCGTTTTTTCCGGGACGGACCCGAAATCCGGAAAATTCCGAAGTCCGGGATGGTGTCGGCCCCGAGCTTGCCGGATAAAGGGTCCGTTACTGTAATTAGCATCAATGCATCATATCATATAGAAGGAGGAGGGAGGAGAGGAAAAATTTTCCAATTAACGCGTGCAGTTTTTTTCTTAAAGCAATATCAGGTGGGTAGGCACTTTCAAAAAGTTAAACTAAAACTATAGTCAGTGTAACGGATGAACACTAGTGAATTTTTCATCTTTACTATAGAAGTTACGTATGGAAGTGAAAAATTTCACTAATTTTCATCCGCCAATTTTCGTTACAGACATGATCTCTCTTCCAAATGCTTAGAAGGGGTCCAAGGGTTCTTCCCTGAGAAAAATTACAAGTTTAACATGCTTAAAAAGTGTTCGGAAGCACGAAAGACCATGGTGGGGAAGCAAAGTGAAATCCTCTCTAGAAATTAGGGAGTTCAGGGTTTTCTCTCCTGGAAATTCCAGCACTTTGAAAAGCGATTTTAGGCAAGGTTTACGAGGATTCTAGATGTTTTTCCTGCATTAAAAATTAGTAAGGCAATACTAAAAGTTAACGGCCCAATTTTGTGTTTAAAATATTGTTGTTAAGGCTAAGGGGGTTTAGAACCCTTAACCCCCCTTATACAGACCTGGAAAAAGTGCCCGAACCTGCAAACCTGGTTCGGGGGAAGCCACTGCCAGCTTCCATAGGTGCAATACATAAGGTTCGGGGGAAGGTTTCAACTTTTTCCAGGTCCGCCCTTATATACGACACTGGACTGACTAATATAAATACAACTTAGAAAACTTTAAGACACCAAAAACCTGTATACCTATCAAAAATTGGCGAAGCTTTAGCTATGATATTTTTGCTATAGGTAAGAAAAAGTAATAGAAAATTTGGGTAAAAATATCTTATGAAATTAAATAGACTAGTTAACTACTTTGGGAAATAATCAACTACTAGTTACAACTACTTCCAAGAAAAAGTAGTTAACTAGTAGTTACAACTACTTTTGCCCAGACTAGTTGGTAGTTAACTACTTTTTGACCAGTAGTTGCCGAACACTAAGTACCACTGGCTCAAGTTTAGAGTTTTGGCTATTTGACGTCATATTTAGAAGCCACATAATTCACTTAACATTAGTTGGGGTAACTATATAGTGATTTTTATTGCTAAAAACTTGGAGCATCACTAGTTCTAAACTTGCACTGAAAATAATTAGGTAAATAAAGGATTAAACTTTTAAAATACACTAATAGAAAAAAAATTCTATCTTGCATATGAAGTATATTTCAAATCAGTATTTATTGAATGAATTCTTTACACTAAGCAAATAATTCCATAATATTATAGTTCAGTAGCTTGTAGCTAGAGTGTGCGAAGATATTGTAATGCACAGTAAATATAAAAAAAAGAATAATTGATTTTCAAAACTGAGCATTTAACTTTGCAAGAAAGGAGAAAAACAACAAATATACCAGCATTGATGAAGATCCTACAGCCATAGGCTTATCTTTCAGGCTTGGATTATCTTCCATTTCAACTGCAGCATAGAAAGCATCCATATCAATATGAACAATTGAATGAGACAGATTTCTTTCAGATTCCAAAACTACACTCATAGCATCCATCTAAAAAGGTTAAATAATGATAGTATCATGAAAGCAATCGTTTTTTATTTTACATTATATTTTTATTTATATATAGTGTTTATTTGTTTTATTTGGATAGAACAATAAAAAACCTTTTAGCCAGAAACACAAATTCTGGAATGATACATAATCGGGTATGTTTTGAAAAATTGATTTTTATTATTATGAAGGCACTTATAATTCTTTATTTAATAATTTCAGAATGGTAACCAAACCCTTTAGCTGAAAGTACCTCTAACAGATTAATCAAAGAAAGATTCTCAGAAAGCTGAACCCAGCTTAGTGATAGTTCATAAATATGTCAATTTATTGTAGAAACAACTTTCTTTACAATTTACAAAAGGAGCAGGATAACCTTCCCTTACCTTAGCCAAAGCAGCTTTTTTCTCTTTATCTGAGAATTTGTTTAAAATGGACTTGTATTCATTAACTTTGGAATCAATCGATTTCTGCCTTTTTTCTTGGAAGCTGAAGTAAGGAGTGCCCTTAGAAGCCTCATAGATGACTTTATTGATCATTTCTTTGTCCAGACCTTGCATTCCAGCCTTCCCATCATTTAACTGAATGGTTTTCATTAGGCCTATAGATAATTTTTGAATGTTTAATTCAAAAGTAGAATATAAGAAAATATGGTTCTTAAGTATTATCCTGCCGACCGTACCGCTGAATCTGAAAACGGTAAACGACCCATTGACTTTTCTATGGCTGTGTCGCTGAATTTGACAGTCACGGAATGGTCGACGGGATAATATGTGAGTACCAAAATATTATCATTAATTTTCAATAAAAATAAACAACTAACTTTACACAATTTAGGAATTTATTAACTTTTTCAGACTTAGCCGCCACAAATTTTCTATGGGATTCTTTGGCAATATTGGGCCGTCTATGACTGAAAGGGTGTAACAGTCAAATTCCACTGGTCAATTCCACGCGAAAGTGGACATGATAATGTTTTTAAAGTTTCACTTTTTTGGTTCTAACCGATAGACACTGACCAAATTTTTATAAAATAACAAAATAAATTAAATTTTTTGAGTTCATATAGTTTTTATAGTTAATTTCTTTGGCTAAAATTGAAAATGAAATTTTGATATTTATGTCACTTTGTCATGTCTTTCACAATTTAAAAAATTATTATAGAAAAATCTTCCATAAAATTTGGAAATTTCAGTGTTTTTTACTGAACTTGAGCTTTATATAAAGTTGTAAAAAATTCTTTGGACATGAAATACATGCCAAATCAGAGCAATTGAGAAATAATTAAGGGTCTCTCAAACTCGTGTCATGTCTGTCACGGCGTATTTTTCTCTCCTAAACTAAAAGGGTTTTCATTCAGATTAATTATTTTTGGCCATTTAGGAACCTTTCATGTATATGCACCAGCACACCAAAAAAAATTAAAATAAGTTAATATTAAGTACTTTTTTGAAGCCAAAATGTTGTCCGATGTCATATCTGTCACAAAATGGAATTGACCGCTGTTTTTTTTTTCGAAACACCTATTTCATAACCTAACAGCCAGGAACTGCTATGAAATAAATTATTGATGTTGTTGGAGTGGCAAAAAACAAGTGCCCCTAGCTGGTAAATAAAACCCACAATGAGTTACTGAGTAAATAATGACAACAACTGTGATTACTTAAAGAATTTTTATTTAATCCTTATAATTGTGTAGATAACAAGCCGTCAATAGTTTTGCAGATTCTTTAGAGTCATTATTTAAATCCCAATAATCTGGACGCGGTAAGACGGCCCCGTTCTCGGGACTACAACCAAAGGTTATAAACAATTCCCAAATTTATGAAAGTAGATTGACACAAAAAATAAAGGAATGTTACACAATGTTCTACCTGGCCCATTGGATTCCAACTTGTCCTCCATTTTATAGAAGAAAGCAAAAATTATTATGTGATAACTTATGAGTAAAACTGTTTAACTTTAAACTGTTTATGATGCAGACATTGTATTTCGATTCCAACATGGAACACAAACACATGAATAAAGACGAAATGCAAAAAAACGAATACAATGCGAAATCGAAGCTCATGCTAAAAGCACAATCGGCACGATGGACGGACGATTTGATTTGTTTACATAAACAAACTGAAAATTTGTTTTTCAAGTTGAAGTTGAAGTTCCTTTAGAATAATCAAATTCTTCGCCACGGCTAGAGAGCGCCCTACACGTGAGAAAATAAGAGCACGCGTATAATGGATTGAGTTTGCGATCATGGTGGGTATAATTTTAAGCTTATTTCTGATTAATTAAGAAGAAATGAGATGTCAATCAATAGTTAATGGCAATCATGGCATTTAAAAATCCAATATTTTCATTTGAAACTTGAAACCAAGTTTTAGGTAAGCGGTGCCCTTTGAAAAAATCCTTTTATACAACGCGACGCGGTCCCTTTTGAAAAATTTCAAGCAAATCTCAAACTTAACTATTGAATAGTTTCTATATTTTTTATTTCGACGGTATTAATTAAGAAAACTAATATCTATCTATTCCAAATTTTAACGTAATATTTTTTGTAAAAAAAAGATTTGAAAACTTTTTAAAACAGAAAGGGTTTCGCGGCAGGCAAAGTTCAATAAAAGATTTTTCGGGCTAAGTACACTGAGCTATAAAACAAACTGGAGTGACAACCTCCGATACTATAACAAGCAACCAAACGTGCCGGCGCGGAAGGTTAAATTGCCCCGATTGCTGCGAGCAATCGGGGCATTCGGGGCTAGAAGCAATCGGGGCAATCCCCGCATGATCATCTTTTAATCCGTCCATGCCTGTTTTTTAAAATATTATGAGCAAAATTTAGAATGGTCGTTTCATTCTGTGTGTAAAACTGGGCTAACAGATGGGGAAAATTAAAAGAAGATGGAAATCCTTTCCGTGGTGTGATGCGGTTTCGGCACGCTCAGTTACTCCAGTTTGTTTTATAGCTCAGTGGCTAACAGTGGCGTAGCCAGGGGGGGTGCAACGGGTCTTTTGCACTCCCCAAGCCCCAAACTTTTTTCTTTGTGATATTAAATATTTCAGAATTTCTTTTATTCCCAAAATTTGGATTAGGTACACCAAAACAAGTTAAAAACCAGTTTTTTAGGTTCAAATTTTCAAAAAATTTAAGGGGGAGGACCCCCCAAACCCTCTTGGTACTTGTAACTTTATTATTACAACTCTATTTTATATTAAGCTAAAATGTAAAAATTCTATACCATAAAAACTGTATCCGAAATTCTAATGAGGCGTACCAAAACGAGTTGAAAAAATGGAGTTTTTGACTAAAATTTCCAAAAAATTTCTGGGGGAGGACCCCCAGACCTCCCATTTAATAGTTGGAGCAGGATAATTCTATTCACTACCTTTTACATATTAAGATCATCAAGAGGATTCAATTGGATTATGAAAATTCTTAACCCCACATGAAAACCAAATCTTGGATGAAATACTTCGTACTAGTTTGTTATTTGTTGTTAATAATGGTTTCTTTGTTTCATGATTAAAATACACCATTAATTTAATATTAAATTATTCATTTAGTGAGAAAAAAAATAGAGTAATTCAAACCTTAATTTTTTTCTTTCATTTCGATATCATTATGCACACCCCAAAATAATTTCTGGCTACGCCACTGGTGGCTAAGTAGCCAAGGTCTTGCTAGTAAAAACTCAAACGTTTCGCCTGAAACTTAAAGCTTTGGATTACTTAGGAAACTACTGCTGAACAAACGATAGTAAAAGGGTCACTAGATTTTGACAACGCTGGAACTTATATTTTGGAGGGGAGACAGGTGGAAGTTGAGGGGCAGTTGTTTGAAAGAGGAAGACTTTTGCTTGTATATTGAAGCAAAACCCCAACTATCACAGGTTACCCAACTATCGGCCCGGCAAAGTCTGTAAAAATCACGTGACCCTTTTACTATCGTTGGGCGAACAGTATGTCAGGCATCTTCAGAAAATGTTTTCTCTCAATTAAACGTTGAGATCGTCGCAACGTGGTGACTTCAACTTGTGATAAAAAGTGCCCCACATCCCACATCCTTATGAACTCTCCATGAGTGAATCCGCTAGTGTTGTAAAATTTTAGGGAATGTTTAAGGGACTTGCTTAAATTTCGGTTATTTTTTTATACACGATTAAATTTTATTTGCAACTTGAAATTTGGTAGTAATGTTCACTTTAAGAGCTAAAAAGATTTTAATATTTTTTCAAAAATTGTTTCAAAAAATATTTTTGTTAATTTTTTTCACTTTTTTAATTTTGAAAAAATGTTTGAAAGTGATGGTCATATGCACACCAAATCAAAGACAAAAAATTTACGAACAAAATGGGACTGATTTCAGGTTTTTAATGTAGGGGAGAGTGTTAACAGCTCCCGCAAAAAAAAACGTTACAGTGGAAAATAAACTTAAACATTTTTTTTAAATCGTGAAATATTTTTATGGTAATCGCAATTCTGGTAGTAATTTTATGTCGGAAACCAAAATTTCAATCGATTTTATCCAATAGTTTTTGATAAAAACGAATTATTATCTTAAGGGGCCGTATACCGTTGCCGAATGCATACCGCAAATGCTCGTTCTCGTTCGTTTTATCAAAAACTAATAGATGAAATCGATTCAAATTTTGGTTTCCTTCTTAAAATTACTACCAGAATCGATTAACATAAAAATATTTCACGATTTAAAAAAAATTAAGTTTATTTAAAAAAAAAATTTTAATCAATCTGGATGAAACTGGGTATTTAAGGGTTTGGGTTGATGGCCTTTCAGAAAAACTAATAATAATTGGGGGTTCCCATTGGGAAAAAAAAAGTTAGTGTTTCGTTTAATATGAAGACGACCCCCTAAGGACTCGAAAATTTTTAATGGTAAAAGAATACTTTAATTAATGAAAAACGACCCCTCTTTTGTCTTCCTAACCCAAGTGGTTCGCCCGCAAACCCAACTGTAACGTTTTTTTTGCGGGAGCTGTACCTTTGGACAAAAATCACGTTTGGATTTTTCTAAGGCAGGTGAAATCACATTTTTACAATTTAAAGTGCCCAACCTATAGTCCTAACCTTAACAAAGAGGGTAATATTTTTTATTAGCTAAAATCTTTAAAATTGGATTTTTAATTCATTTGAATAACTTGACGAAATTAGTGTCCACAGGTACAACAACGTGCTCTCCCTATGGACAGTAGGGTGGTCGCTAAAAATCAAAGTGCGAATTTTTTTCGCGGCACCCCCTCAAAAGGTGCCATTTGATGTCAAACTAATATTCTGAAAGTTACAGACCAAAAAAATAATATTTTGACCCGGCGCCCAGCCGTCAAAGTTTCGAAAAAACGCGATTTTTCACTAAAAATTGCGCGTTTTTCACCATAAAATTTGAACCGGAAACAGTAGAAACAAAAATAAGGATTCATTCTTTAGATGAGTTAATAAGCTTTAACTTTTCTAGTTGAAACTTTTTTGTGTGACCCTTAGATCAAAAGATACAAGGGGGATTCCACACCCCACTCCCAATATCAATTTTTTAAGGAGACACGGAATTTTTTCTTTTATTCATTAGATATAGTTTACTGATGTAATAACATGAAAGCAATCCTATTTCAACCATATAAGTGTGAAATTTTAGGATGTAAAGTGAAAAGATATTTTGAATTAATTTTTTTTCAAATAACAGTTAATAAAAAATACACTTAAAGTTACAAAATATATTAACAAAAGCACACAGAGCATACAAAATTAGGATTATTATTCACACAACAGCTACACATTTGAATTTAACATTTAAAATCTACAAAATATTATGCAAAATTAAAGACGCAAGGGTTTAGAAAGTAGTTTTTTTACGTCTGGGTATAATTTTCTACACTCAGATACAACTTGTAAAAGGTATTGCTTTTGTTCTTCGTCTTTAGTTATTGATGTATTGAATTCATACACCAGTTTAATACCTCTTTCAGCAGCATCATTAACCATTTTCAAATTTTTACAATATCAAATACTTTTGTAAACTCCAAGTTAGTGCACCACTCATCTGGATCATACTTTAAAAACTGTGTCGAAATATTAAACCTTTTAAAAAAAAGTTTAATGAAAAAGGAGTTATTAAGCTGTCTAGTTCTTTGCTTAAAAATAATTCCAGTCATTGAAATGCACTTTCAACTTCACTGTTCTATTTTCTTCATTATAGTCTTGGTCCACATCATTTTTGTAAGACAATTCTTTTAAAGCCATGTTAATTTTTATATATTTATTTAGGCTTCTATAAAAAAAACCAAATGCAATTATTTCAGGGCTTAAATACCATAAGTGGTGTATAAATTTAGTAAGTGCAACTTCTGATACTTCCAGCATCTGTTTTTTATAATTAATTAATGATTTAATTAATTTTAAATCTTGATTCAGAGCTAATGTGGGATCAGGAGCGTTAAACCACGCTTTTACATAAATATTTATGATGAAAACACAGATAGTTCTAATTACTTCCCTCTCTTGTAGGGTTAAAGGAAACTCGTTTCTAAAGATGAAAATTTTTAAGCAATAGATTGCTTTACCCATCCATCTAGCGTGTTGCATAGCACCGGGAGCTCTAAAGGATATTTGATGTGGTTTTGAAAACCCAATAAATAAATATCAAACACAGAAGTAAGTTCCCTGTAGTCTTCTCTAGGAAGATATTTTGAGTTTTGCAACTACCCGGTTATGAAGCTCCCGACCTCTTCCACGTCGTTTATTCCTTTCTTAACCTTTTCATCTTCGATTCCAGGTTTATATTTATTTTTATCAATTTCAGACCAATTCAATTTAAACTTCTTAAAAATATCAGGTTGAGGACCTGTAGTTGCCCCCATTTTAATATCGAAAACTGCCTTAAGCACTATTTATAAAATGTGATGACGGCATGCGAGATACAGGAGATCTTTATCGAGCATTTGCTCTAACAAAACTCATGTACTACCTTTCATACGGCCAGTACTTACAGAAGTTGTGTCGAAACACATAGCTTCAATTTTTTATGCAGCTTCCCATTTTTGCAAGTCTGAAAATACAGCTTTAGCTTGGGTTAATTTCCTTTACTATTTTCTAGTAGTGGAACTCCTATTAATTGCTCTAAATTTCCTAGGCTAATTAAAACTGCTAATATTTCTACTTCTTTATTCAATAGATGAGGTAGCAATTTCCCGTCCCAGTGCAAAACAGCTCCTTTCAATTCTAAATTTTCGAACCGAACCTACTTTTAATTAATTGCATTCTTTCTTCTAGAAATTTCTGTCTGCGGAAAAATTACAAAAATGATATGAACCAAGACTATAAGGATAGAACAGTAATATAGACTATAATAATGTAGACTGTGGTCCTAACTTATAGATAACTTATCTAGACACGGGGTGGTCTTATACAATAGGATCGGTTGCTATACTCCATTACTGTGTGATAGTGTACAATTTCACATTTAAGGAAACGTTAAGGAATTAGAAAGTTAAATACTACATATGAGTTTTTCCTCCTAATCCTTTAAAACATTTACACTTATCTAAGGATCACATATTATAAATTATGATGCATTTAATAAGAACACCTTTATAAAATAACCTCGTAAAAACACAGTAAATGCTAAAATTTCACTCCTATATGGTTGAAAAATGATTGCTTTCATGTTATTAAACAAGTTAACAATATCTAATGAATAAAAGAAAAAATCCCGTGTCTCCTTAAAATATTGATATTGGGGGTGGGGTGTGGAATCCCCCTTGTATCTTTTGATCTAAGGATCACACAAAAAAGTTTCAATTAAAAAAGTTAAAGCTTATTAACTCATCTAAAGAATGAATCCTTATTTTTGTTTCTACTGTATCCGGTTCTAGTTTTATGGTGAAAAACGCGCAATTTTTAGTGAAAAATCGCGTTTTTTCGAAACTTTAAGGGCTTGGCGCCGGGTCGAAATATTATTTTTTTGGTCTGTAACTTTCAGAATATTAGTTCGACATCAAATGGCACCTTTTGAGGGGGTGCCGCTAAAAATTGAACGAAAAAAAATTTTCCCCATGTTATTAGCGACCACCCTAATGGACAGACTCAGTTGTACCTGTAGACACCCTTAAAAAGGAAAGTTTTAGTTGAGAAAAGCTTGAAATGAACATTATTATTGGTGTATTACCTATTGGTGTGAATATTCTTTATAGTATATTCTAGGGAATGTCATAGGATAATTTTATTAAGATTATTCTAAGCGAGTCTATCGGCCTGTTAATATGTAAAATAGAATAAAAAACGATGTAAAATTATGAATTTTTAAGAAAAAGTCTATAACTTCTAAGTAAATTCGCTTACCTTAAAAATCATACGACATTCTCTAGATATTTGAATTTAAATTCAATTGCAAGTTAGTAAAATATTCAATGTGAATCAGATTTTAATTTTAAGGTTTGTCGTAAACTTAAAATTTGCTTAATTTTTTAATGTTTTTTTGAATTAATTTACATAAAAATTTTTTTGTGGTTTTAAAGGCTTAAATAGTTGGTTTCTAACATAAATGGAATCAAAAATGTAAAAAAACCAGAACATTTTATTGTTTTAAAGTTGTCGAACGTAGGTGGATACCTTAAAATAGAATATTGGGGGTTAAACGTTTTTCCCCCGCTACTCGTAATTTTACTAAAGAGAGAGAGTCAGAATTTTTCCCAAAAATTGCATCATTAAAACGAGTTAATTTTCCCATTTTACTTCATGCAAAAGGATACTTATAGGAGCAGTCGGTAAAATAAGACAGGGAAAGGTGAGTGGGACAAAAAAATATATAATTATTAAAAATTTAAGAAATTCAAGGTAAATGTGGTTATAGTGGACACTGTACCAATAGTGGCCACCTAGCTGATTAATTTTAAATAGAACGCGTTTAGAGACATCAAACAGCTTAAAATTCATAGGCATAGTAGATTGTGCAATCAGGTTAGCTGGTAAATTACCTCCGATACCACAGATCAGCATGGGAAGGAAATTTAAATATTTTAAACTAACAACATCGTCCGAGTGATTGAAATTTTATTTTGCTTATTGAATAGGGTAAGGAAACGGGTATGTCGGAACTGATTTTTTAGTATTAATTACCGTTTGATTGACTTTTAAATTTATATTGAGATAAAGAAAGAGTGTATGAAAGGATACTGAATAAAATTTATTTGAAAATTTTGACTTTACGAGGATTTATGGGGGTGGCCACTTTACCAACACATAATCTTAGATTTTCCAATCGTGGCCAATGGCTTCTAAACAAATTTTCTCATTTTGTTTAGAATTTTATTTTCCTTGACTTAGTGTGCTCTAACCCCATTTCCTCACAATTTACAAAAAATAAAAATCTTCAATCTCCCACCTTAAAGTTATTCCATTGTGCATCAATTTTAACTGAATATATTCCGTAGAATAATGTTTGCTTTTTTTTACCTCAACACCTAAAATCAAAGAAGATTAAAGGTTTTGGAAGATAAAAGAATAAAATAAAAACTTAATTCTGTATAATAAGTTGACTCAATATTCAAACGAAGAATTTGTAGCATAAGAAGGAATTTTTTACAATGTTGATACATGACCGTTTTATAGGGTGTCTAAGAACTGTAGTTAAGGATAAGATTATAGTTTGTTCATTTAGAATTGGCACCTGAAACCGGATCAAAAACGCTCAAAAATGCCTAATAACACTCATCACACAAATTCAGGGACCGATTTTTTACAGTATTTTAACTACTTTTGTTTCGGCTGCCTTGTTATTGCACAAGAAAAAATTTTCGATGATAATTACAGTAGTAACTGCTTCTAATACATTACGTCTCAAACGCCAATTCTAAATGAACAGAGTATAAGTGTGGGAGTTAAAACTTAAGATTTTGGGACTAATGGAAAAAATTAAGATCATTAACATAAACACCCTCAAAGGATTCTACGAATTTTTTTTAGTTATCACTCTTTTAAAATTTGAGTGGGTGTTAAGAACCTATCAAAGTTGTGAAGGTTTTTATCTTTTTATCTGACATAAGGATGTGATATATATAAATATATGTCACATGTGATAGATTATTATCTGTGATATTTACATACCATTGTCCGCAAAAATATCACATCTATTAGCTTTACACTTCCAAGCACTAAGCAAACTTTACCTATGTCAAAAAAGATGCTCGCGAACAGTAGGGAAATATTCAAAACCTCTTTTTAAGAATTCCTGCTTCGCTTCGAAATAAACAAAATCCCTAAAGATAAAAAAAATAAACTACCTAAAAAATCATATCTCCGTTTCTAAAACTACATCGCCTATTTCGAAAATCCGCTTTTCCAAACACCTTATTCCCTTTCAGAGAGAGACAACAACCACTTCAAGAACATTCCGTCTCCATCCTAAAACCCAGTTTCGATACCTCCCCTCACGTTCGAAAAAAAATTTCCGCTAAAACAAAACTTAAAAACCTTATCCATCCGAAAAAGACAAACTCGGTGGAATTATTTACGCGTCTACCTGTTCCATCGTCTCGGAAATTCCACCACCGGGCAAGAAAATCCCTTTGTTTCTGTTTTCCCGCCCTCCAGACATGCATGCCGTGACGTCACGTGTCGTTGTCATGGCGACGCTCTGAGAGCATGTGCTCGACCAACAAAAGCGCTCGCTCCAGAGCGCGAAACG
Source organism: Tetragnatha versicolor (assembly GCA_024610705.1). Classification (NCBI taxonomy): domain Eukaryota; kingdom Metazoa; phylum Arthropoda; class Arachnida; order Araneae; family Tetragnathidae; genus Tetragnatha; species Tetragnatha versicolor. The sequence goes on along the minus strand of JANDEH010000011.1, from coordinate 19,764,774 downwards.
AAGTCCCGGCCGATGCTTGTTTTGGTCTGGAGCGGAGCTGTTTACTTGCTGATGTGCATGTGCTAGGGGTCCAGCCTCATTTTTAATTACAACTCGGAATTTTATTCGGTGAGCCATCAAAGGTAATAATTGGTGTTAAAATTTATTTTTTTCCACGTGGTTTGTGTTATTAGGATAAAAACTCAGATCCCTTTGTTTATAGTTTATTTTCTCACGTTATTTATCTATTAATTAACAAAAGATGACATTTGTAGAACATTTCCAACCTTATTTATTTTTTACACTATTAAATGGAAGGTTGGAAAACACATGTTGATTTGAAGGAGGACATGGTTTAATGTTGGAGAAAATGATAGATTTGATTGACGGGGAAAAGTTACTAATGTAAGTTTATTTTAGGTTCTAAAGTTATTTTATTTCCATAAAAGGGGAATGTAAACCCCAATCTACACAATAGTTATACTGACATCTTAATAAATGATCTGGGATAGTGGTGTTAATGGTTTAATAATCAGTTTACCCAATTTTTTTTATTATTGGTCCCTCCAACCCTCCTCCTTCATAGAAGCATAGCTATTGCCATCATCATTTATGATCTTGCTATAAAAATCTATATGTAATTTAACAAGCAATTAAAATAAGATATGATTTTACAGAAGAATGTTTACTAAAAAAACTAAATAAGTAATCAACTAAAAGGTTGTTAACTTTTACATTGCAAGTAAAAATAGGGAAAGCAATTTCAAAAAAAATATTATTTTCTTTGAATTCAAGAATACAGAGCTTCATACTTTATATTGCTTACTTTTTTCATTCTTTTGACCGATTCCCATTCTTTATTAACAAAATGGAAAATATGTTATAATATACTTTAATTTTATATGATTTATAAAAATTATGCGGTTGTAAGTGATACTACATTAAACCATCATTAGGGAGGAAAAACAATTTGCCAATCTTTCTTCACACGTTTTACTGGCTTAAACAAACATTGATAAACTTTTATTTTAAATGTTAAATCTTAATATAGAGTGTTAAACGTACTAAGGATGGGTACAAATGACAATGCAATATAACTTAATTTGCTGAATTAAAAAATTCCGCAAGTTTTTTTTAGCATGATGGTTTTTGCTAAGAAGTTTCACAAGTTATCCCTGTATACTAAGTTTTCCTATAAAAAAATGGATGTTATTCAATCAATCACATAACTTTATACGCCCAATATTATCACGCAAAACTGTGAGCAGTATATCAAAATTTCCACCTTTTTAACCCATATCCGTCTTTATCTTTCCTACAAACCTATACGTCACGAAATCTTTCTGATAGAAGCCATATCGAACAGAATGACTGAGTTGTATGTAATTAACCTCCAGGCTGATCTACCTAAGTGAATCAATAAGAAGAATGATCGACTATTCTATTTTCGTTTGTCAACATCAGTTTTGTTTATCAATTGTTATCATGTACGAGTAGAAACCTCAATTTGTCGATAAACTATATTATTTGACTGTTCAGGTTTTCTTTAATTTGTTCCATTGATTTAAATATTGATATTAAATATCGCTGTAATTATACAAATGCTAAGTGGATGGAAGGGAAGTAGTCTCACCTTTTTCTCTTTTGAAATGGAATTTTAAGAAAATTTTGATAAGCAACTTTTTTTTAAGTTAAAAAAAGAATTAATGACGCAAGCATGGAACTTGTGTAATTATCAATTTTCTTAATTTTTTTACTATGTAGGACCTACATAGTTAGTTTACAGTTAGTTTAGTACCTACATTGTAGGTACTAAACTAACTCTACATTTAAAACTTCTACATTTTTAACTTCTAACGTAAAAATATAATTTTTCCTGTTTTGAAATATTTGGATACTTTAAATGTCTACTTATGTGTTTAATAACAGTTTTATTTTACCATAAAGTAACATCTATAAGCTTTCTTATTGCTATTTTTAGATTTTTCTCGTTTCTATTTTATCAGCGCAACTTTTCTTGTAAATTTCATTTGCTGAAGCAATTTAACTGAAATCGAATTTATAGAAACAATATATTATGATTATTAACAAACTACTGATTCGGTAAATATTATATTTTCTTCTCTTTATTACATTAAGGAGCTTATCACAACTCATTGTGCAGAAAACACTTGTTTAAATGTCTCTAAAATCAAAGTTTTTGTCACACATTTAGAAATGTGTCACGAAATTGAAAGATATATGACCAAACACGGCTTTCTTACAACAAAACTACTAAGAAGGAAAAAGAACTTTTACAGGTAGCTCAAAGGGATGGAGTAGCATTAAATTGCGCGTGCTTTGAAAAAGTATGGAAGAAAAAATTATTTTCCTAAAAAATGTATAAGTTTTTTATGGGTTTTTGATATTTTAAACTTTAAAAAAATCAACTTTAATCTATCTTTAAATGAGTTTCTCTCTCTTCAATACACTTCAGTTCATCAGCTCACTTATTTATAATTGTTATGGCAAACATTTCATTTGATTGGTTAGTAAACAGCTCTTTTAATCATTTTATCTTAAACAGAAAAACAAACATATTTTCAGGGGAGAAAACTAAATTGCCATCATTTATCAACTAGCAGAAGTAACAATCTTGAGTTATAATGATTACTTTCTTTCATCCCTTACATCTAAGAGCCAATAACACTCATTACTATCTCATTCCACGTCCAATCAGAATCAAATTGAATGCCAGAGTAATTACCGCCTCCAAATGCTGAACGGTAAGAGCAAACTAGACTGGGTACTAGTTAGAAAACCTTTCATCATAAATGTGAGACTGGATCCCTCAATATATCTACATCAGATCCTCTTTCCTCCAACTTAAAAAGGGAGTTTCGAGGGCCCTTGAACACGTGATCAAGTGGGTAGAGATTTTTTCTTGAGTGCTACTGGTGGATAAGACAAAGTATTCTACTTTAAGGTGGGATTTAATGTCTATGCTTAAGTTATCTTTATACGTTCCTCCTTTTTTAATGCTATTTATATCTATTGAACGTATGTATTTTGTATGCATAGAAACCAATTTCAAAATTTTGTCCCTTTTTTAAATTTTAATTTTACTAGAAAACGTCGTTTAGTATGTGCAAAATGGTTAAATTTAACGGTTTTAATAACAACCCTGCTTGTGTGCAATCATACGAGTTAATCCGTTTTCTTTATACTACCCTCTAAAAATACGACTCCATATAAAAAAATGAAAACTTTGGGATATTTAATTTAAATTTATCATATAGTCAAAAAGTATCTCAATAATTCACTCCAATTTAAAAGTATTAGAATTTTGAAAAATTAAACCGTTGAAATGTATAAGAGTTTTACCCTAAAATTTCATTAAAATATATTTTCTTTTGTTAAACATAAAGATGGACTAAATGATCGAAGATCCGATTTTCATGAGTAATCATCCTAAGAATAATAAAGATAAAGAGAGTTCTAAATATTCATTAAGATTGAAGTATCTAATTATCAGAAAGCTGCTTTAAAAAATATACAGAACAAGGAATCTCGTATTCAATGGAAATATGTTCTCTATAATAGGACACATTCCATACAATATCAAAAGTTGGTCTTTGGATCATGGTATGTTTACTCATTTTTGAATCGTTTAGTAATTTGGCAAACAGTCTCTATATCCGTTAGTTATTTCTACTTGGTTATTCTTGATTTCTACTACCTTTAGGGTAAGATTTAAAATTTTTAAGAATAGTTAATTAATTATATGTTTATTCGGTCAGTCCTTTCTTTCCAATTCTGAAAACTGAAACTTGAAACTGAATATACGAATAATTTTTGCAAGATAAAAACTTTAAAAAAGTAGAGACAAACCAAAAAGAAATTGAGAAACCTAAACCTAGAAAAGCTTTATTCTTGTGTACATAATTATTCGATAGAAGTAATATAAGGTTTCTAAAAGTAAAATATAAGTATTAAAATTGCATGTAAAAATTCTCAAGTAGACAAATACTAGGGCAAATAAACAAGAAAGCACCGTCTGATAACCATATTTTCCTATTTGTATTAAGTTTCTATTTAAAATGAGTTAACTACTTTTAAAGACTTTTACATTAAACCTATTAAAGTAAGGATTTTAAGATCGCTTCCATAACGTTATGAGTAAAATAATTTTAAGATAAATTATCGGATAATTATATTAGAATTATACAGAATATTATCTATACAATTATTATATAATTTATGGCTTAACACGGGATTTACGAGCTTAATAAGTTGTTTCAATCTTAGTTTACCCCCATTTGGCTATATCGAGCTTTATCGAACATGCAATCACTGAGATTTTAGGATACATATTTCCTTAAACCTTTCTAAGTTTAATGCTTAGTTTTAAATCATTTGCTTCGTTAAATGGAAATTTCTGTTACTAATTTATCATCTATATTTAATACGCAACTCCTAGCTTTAGATCCTCATTAAAACAGCGAAGTAGTTTTACGTATCAATATCTAATTTTAACCTAAGCTTAGTTGATCTTTCTTTGAAAAATATTATTCTAAAACGGAATACATATCAAAATGGACTATAATTTACAAATTCTAAATGAATGGTTCAAGGTACTTTTATCTTTAAAAACAATTAAACAATTAACTGTTTTTTAAAACACTTTAATTTATTATGGTGTTAAAGTTTCTTGGGGTTGCATGATTGTGTGTTAATCTATCAACAGAGTGGTGCTTTAATCTAAAACTCAGAGTTAGGTCCAATCCTATCCACATTAATGCACATTCATGGATGATTAGACATACTTTACTCATCCTACATCATTTGACAGAACGGTACACCATAATATACTAGATTATACAATAGTTGAAGAGTTTTGGAATAGAATTTGCTTCAGGGGAGTCAGGTCATTTATCAGGGAAGTTAGCTGATTTTTCATGGTATTTATTTTAGATTTCATACCTTTTTTTTAGAGAAAATAGATAAACTACATAGAATTATTCTGCCATTCATTAATTTAATGTAGAATGATATCGCAGCGCCTTTTTTTCAATTTAAAAGTCGGAGTTCAATTATCAACGCATATAACGGAGGAAGTTTCATCAAAACTTTTGAACCAATTTAGAATTTACACAGGTCGAAATTCATCAGCCAATTCTTATGTTTCTGAACAAGATACGATAGGCAAAAAGACAAATGGTGTTGGGAAAAGTTCTAATCTAATCTTTCTTAATCCTTTCTATTTTTACTGCAATATTTTAACATTTCTCGAATAAAACTTTATTTATTTTCATTTTTTACCTAAAAATGACTTTTAATATTTCCTTAAAGTTTTAAGAACTTATATTATGCTTAATCTTATTTCCAAGAAAAGATACATTTAAATCCCTTTCAAAATAATATGAGAAGACCCTAGCTTTGAATTCCAAAGTAGCATTAGCTAGGACAGAAAAATATTACATTCCGGAAATTCATTTTAAAACATAAAGGGTTTACTATACATTTTTGAACAATATTCAATAAAACTAAAAGTTCCTTTTTTGGTTTTTTGATTAGTAAAATAATCATTTGTGGTCTCATCAATTTTCAAACATAAATCTGATAATATTTATTTAGTATTGCCTAAGAATAAGTAAAACTTTTACTGGAACTTTAAAAAATTGTTTCTTTGAAATAATCTTTTGTAAAAACACTATTCTATTTGAGAGTGAAACTGCAATAGTTTCATTTTGATTTGCTTTTAAAAAGTATATATAAAATAGGTTATTTACATGAATGACATGGAATTGGGATAAAAGAAAGAAATAGTTATCCTATATTTACTTTGACTTGGAATGTCTCCAGAAAAGTTTCTACAAAAAATGTTCCACATCTGCTTTATGTAAAACCTATTGTACTCAATTTGTCTTTCTTATTGTCTTTTTTGAACCATGTCCTCAAAACGTTAAGATTTTTTAGATGCGAAAAAATGACTTTTCGGATAAAATAAATATAATTTCTTAAGAAAAATTATAATTAAAAACACTATAACTCGATACGCGATAGTTTCGTACGCGATACTTGTACGCGGTAGTTTTCTTTAAATTTACATCCAAAATGTTTTGTAAGTCCTATAAAATACTTGCGCCTTCTAGGTATTACTTACCTCTTTAATCATAACCGATTTTTCAATAATAGTAAACGAATTTTTCGCAGGGTTTAAAGCATTACTTCTTCAAGTAAAAATACTTTATATGGGAGCCTCAATATCTCCCACCAAAATTTTATTTTTGAATAAACAACTAAACCCTAAACTTTTCCTCTTCAAAACACCATCGAAATTCCCCTTCTTTCTTACCCTAAAAATGGCTCCACAAAAAATCATAATAAAATATCTATATATAATTCCAATCTTTACATATATCAACAAAGGGGTATGGCCGTACACGGTAAACACACCAAGCAGGGACTCCTCTTATTAAACTCCAATGCCCTTAAGAAATTTACAAGCACCACGCACGAATGAAGCGTTCTATAGCATGTCATGTCCTCAGGGAAATCTTGGTCGATTTTGAAATCCTCAATTCTCTGATCAATAATGGGATATGTAGGTTTGTGAGCTGCAGACAGGAATGCGATGTTTTTTCCCTGGGTTTTGGAAGCCTTGACATAATGTCGTGGCAATATGGAGAGTTTGCTCTCGTCTCTTGAGGCGGTTCCAGATTTGGAGTTTATTGAAAAGCAGGAACTGTTGATATTGGTATTGTTAAGATTTAATCAGTTTAGCAAGTTTTCCCATATTACACTTTAAATAAGATTTTAAGTTTGGTGCCTTAAATTAAACGGATGTTATGTTTTGTTAATTGATTCTATTGATTGTTTTTGTTATGTCTGTGTTAGTTAAATTAAAATAAGTTAAATTTGGATGAGAAGAATCTTTACCTACTCTAAAAGGATATCCATTCCTACAATTTATTTTTTCTGCGTTAAGTCGTAATGTGTTTACTGAAATATTATCCTTTTGAAGATGTATATCTTCAAATATTTTTCTATGATCCAAATTCCAATAGTGTAAACGAAAAATAAATTACGTTTTTTGGTGATCTTAAAATGAAGGGAAAAGGAGCAAATGTATAATTTTGTCTTATACCCATCTTAATTAAATTAAGTCAAGCTCATTTTCGTAACTTATGTTTTTATATATCAATATATTTCCGAATATTTTTGCCTTGGTGCCCTCGCTCTTTAAAATGTTGTTGTATTGTTACCTCAAATTACTTGGTGTTGTTATTACTAATGTTATTATTGTTGTATTACTTATTCATAAAAGTTTCAAATATTAGGATACTTACAAGAACTTTTAATTTCAAGTAACTTCGAGACCTTAAAGTACTTAGGAAGATTTTTGATAGAAAATTCTAGTATAATTAAAAGAAGATTATCTTTAACTTTAACAACTATATATCCCTATATAGAGGTTTAAATAGAACAAATAGTTTACTTAAATAAGTGCAATAGCAGTAAAAAAATTTGTGTACCTCGCATACTATCTTCTATTCTATGTCTTCAATAGGCGCTTACCCTTAGGGGTTAGTCAGGGCTTCTTTGCTATTTTTATCTTGAGTATTCGCTGAGTTGAAGAGCTCGCTTTTACCTCGAATGTCAGAAAAACACGTGTTACTCTTCAGGTTTATCTCGAAGTTATTCTAAGTGACAGAAGATTGCTGATAGCTGAAATATTGGGTTGTCCCATAAGTTCTGTTACTTTTTACGAAATTTCGTGTTTGAAATTTTTTTATGAAAAACTGGTAATACGTGGAGATTTCAAACAAAGAGGATTTTGATCTATGTATACTTATGAACATAACGTGTGAATTTGGCAGTTCTCATGATATTATTTCTTTTCAAAATGGCGGTTTGAAAAAAAGACAAAAAACGACGATTTTCACGTAATTTTTGTCTTTTGTTTAAAAAACTGGGAAGAACGCATAATTCATGGCTAAAAAAAGTTTTACAGTATATTTGAAATGTTTCGATTAAGGTGTCATAATTTCAAGATGATTCAATAAGTTTAAGGTAGGAAATTTCGGCTTTAAAACTTCATATATTGCTAATTTCACGTGTTTTTTAAAGCACGTCCATTGTTTTTCTAAGCAGCTGGTATGAAGCAAATGAAAGGCAGATGTTTTTTGAACCATAATGGTTTTTTACACAGTTTAAACATTTAAAGAACCTTTTCATATTATAGGTGAATAGATATATTTCTAAATTCCAACGAGTTGTTTTTATTGTACATTTTTCGTATGAAGCAAATAATTGCTTTGTTCGCATAGCGTATAAACTCAGCGAGTGTAATTCGGATAAGCTAAAATGTTGCGCGCTTGAATTGTGCGCACTACTTTATAAACTTAATTACAGAGATAATTTAATATACTGCATATTTTGAATACTGGGGTCTATCTGTAAGCTTTTTTGTTGTTTTTGATGATTTTTTGTGAGAATTTCTTTGAAATGACTAACATTACTGAGGAAAGTTTTTTGCAATTGATGTTATGTTTGAGACCGAAATTTCCTAAGTTAAACTTATCGAATTTTCTTGAAACTATGACATCTTAATCTAAACATTTCAAACATAGAGCAAAAGAATTTTTAGCCATGAATTATGGGTTCTTCCTAGTTTTTTAAACAAAAGAAAAAAATTACGCAAAAATCGTCGTTTGCGGTCTTTTTTTCAAACCGCCATTTTGAAAAGAAATAATATCATGAGAACTACCAAAATCACACATTATGTTCATAAATGTACATAGATCAAAATCCGCTTTGTTTGAAATCTCCACCTATTACCAGTTTTTCATAAAAAATTTTCAAACACGAAACTTCGTAAAAAGTAACAGAACTTATGGGACAACCCAATACTAAAGCCGACTTTAAGTAATAGTCTCAATGAGTGTTGTACTTTTACCACTCAGAAGAAGCTCCTAAGCTTACGCTAAGTTTAAGTCAAACAATGAATAAATTGTTTTGCTGATTGAAAATTGATTATTTTTACCTGTAAAACTCTTTGTAAATGTCTTATATTTGCGCTTATCTCATTGTTTTGTGTTTTAATTTTTACAATGAGTTACTCACAAATACGTCCCACATTTAGAGGAATTTAATATGTGTGACAGAATGTGACAAGAGGAAGGAATAAGTTAAAACTTTGTGAGATTCCCCAAAATTAAATTTAATATTTTAGCTGTTAAAAAGTTTAAAGATGTGTTTTTTCACTGTTCGATTTGATTTAGTAAAAAAAATATTTATATCAAAATGAAAAGAAAATATTATTTTACACGGTATTGACATTTTTTAGTAAACATTTACATGTTTGGTCGGTATGCAAGGTAAAAAATATACTTCCAATTCTATTATTTTTCAACTTCAACATCACATTTAATCTGGAGCAATGTATTTTCAAACCTTGTGATACCCATGCAAATTTTAGGAATAAAAGGGTCTATTTGTTATTTAAAAATTTCTACTGACCGTATAGTTGCTTTTTTAACACTAATCATAATTATAAATCAAACACCTAAATAATTTTTTTGACAGCGTGGGAGAACTTACCAATAACTCTCTTTCAGAAGAATGACTGAATTTAATAGCTTGTAATTCTAGAGAAGCTTCGTTAACACTAGCAAAATTTTATGTAGCATTGTTCCTATAATGAGGTCTTATAACCCTACTCTCGCCTTGATAAGGTGTAAAATATTAAATTAATACATTGATGTATACTACTTAGATGATGAAGGATCAAGGGATTCCGTTTTTTTCCTGTTCCTGAGGCAATAAATTATTGGATGCAATGTAGTTTATAATTTTTTTTATTTTATGCTTTATTGTTATTCTACTGCTAAAATATTCTTCTATTGTGTTTGTGTTAGAAATCCTATATCATGTAAAATTAAGGTTTTAAAGTCTTCTCTCATTTATTAAACACGATTGCGAAAACTGCCTGTAAATAATTTATTTCGTAAAGAAGTTAGCAATTAGGGTTTTTAATTTTCACAATAAGACAGTTGAATTTTTAAAATGTTTAAGAGGAGAACTGAATGGGAATTTTTAAAGCACCCTCAGTTTTAAACATTTAAATTTAAATTTATTTTGCGTTAAAACCTTTTCTGTGAATAATTCTGAAATTTTAAAAACTTAGGGCCCATTTCAAAAAGAGAAGACAACATAGCTATAAAAATGATTGCGTCATCATTTATTTTGTTTTGACCTATCTAATTTTTTTAGTCTAAACTTTTCGTAAGTATAATTAAGTACTGAATAAATTTACATTTAATAAAACTCAGCTCTGTAGTTTATAGGGCTTTAAATGCACGAACTTTATGTAAATGATAGCATTATGCATAATGCAATTTTAGGGGCAATCTAAACAATCGTTAGTTTTTTTGGTTGGAAATAGCAATTTCATGTTTTATGACCAAAACTTCTTGTTTCTTCTGTTATCTTGGTTTGGAAGTTTGATTTTTAGAATTTACATTTGAAAAGTTAGTTTTTGAATAATAAATTACTCTTACAAACTTAACTAGTCGGCATCTAATTAAACCAACAACTTTAATTACTTTGCATAATATTTCACATAATTTTTTTTGGAATTTAAATTTTTACTTTGCAGTCATTTAGGATGTTTTCTGTATGTTTTGTTGTCTATTCAATCAATATTCATAGTGCCATACTTAATCAACACTTTTTATTTCCATTTGAGGCTTTTCAAAAGTAGTTGAAATCACTTGAAATATTTTCTACCTGATTTTGGAGTAGTTATAGTGAAAATAATCGACTCAAAGTCACTATTAGTAAACATGCTAAAATGGATGCATATAGTTGTGTCCTAAAAAGAAATATATATGTAATTTATTCTTCGTGTTTGAAATTTTTGGCTACAGCAACATTTAATTTTAGAAAAGAATCACCAACTTATTATTTCCTAAAATGATATTTAATAAAAGTTGGAAGGATAGATGAAAAATAATCGTTTAAATATTGAATTACACATTTAAATATTTAAGAAAGTCTAAAAACTTCGGATAGTTTTAAATATATAAAAAGGTCGTTTTGAAGCATGCATTAAGTGTGTTAATTAGCGTTAGACATCAATAGTTAGGTAATTTTACATGAAGTTTCAGCTGGATTCTTAAATTTTCCCAGTAATGTATATTATAATATAATTTGAATATTTTAAACAGATCTGTTTAAGGAGTTCTTGTTCTTTAATCTGAAATGAATATCACGAATTCCAGAAAAGATTACGGAAAGTTTTAAAACCTTAGAAAATGATTGGAAGTAATGTTTTCGGAAAAGTTTGCCTCCTATTGGGAAGAATTTAGAGAGCGTTCGTGAAATGATTGCGGAAGTTTCTTTAAAGATGTAGGAACACGATATCAGATGGTGCCATTTGTTTTGTCTAACAATTTTTTTATTGAGAAGAACATAGCAGTTCAAATTCAGAGATAAGTTAAGAATTGATTTTGTGTCAGGTGCATTTTGTAAAGAATTATCGTGAAAGTTGATTTATGAAGTTCGTCGTAGTGATATCAGTAAAAATAACGATTTTGAAGTTAAGCTTCCTTTCGGAAAGTGCTTTATTATCTCTAGATCGTTGGTACTCAATTGGGTATTTAACGGATTCCTTTAAAAGTATTTTTACAGGGTACTTCTGTACTTTTTTTAAAACTTTTTTGTAGTACTATTTTTTCTCTAATAAAAAGTTAAAAAGATAAGTTTATAGGAGAAATTCGTTGAAATATTGGCGCTAAACAGCTTAACCAGACTTTAAAAAACCACAGACTCATTATTCACTAAACTTTTTAAATCGAAGATAATTATCTAACTTTTTCCAAGTGTCACAAAAACAAAATAAACACACCCATATTTTTGTGCTAATCTTTGCAATTGGTTTTGCTGACATTTATCTACTGAAAATCTATTTATCAAAGTTATATAAGCTCCATTCTTGGTAAATTTTAATTATAAACTGATTAAAAAACGTTTATAAAATTTTCCGATGTGAGTATAAATATTATTAAAAGTATTATAGATAGAACAGGTCAGGTAGATAAAATTATTAATCAAATTTAATTCATATGAGTCGAAAATTTCACTTAATTCTGCTCTTTGCATTTACCGAAAAAATAAAGGAGTAATATGGAAAAAAATTTTCATTAGAAAAATTGATTGATTTTGTTTTTTTTTAACTTCCTTTTATAAACGAAAAAACTTAAAAAACTGATCCTATTTTTTCTTCTAAAGACTATAGCAACTAACATCGTAATATTTATTTTGATTGTATGGATTAACCCGTAATAAATTCTACTGACCGTAGGATTATATTTATACCACCGGGAGAAACAATTTGACAAAAAAATTCTGAAAAGAAGTACAAAGCCAAATGATACGCACGCAGATTTTGCACAAAACGTTTTTTCATAGTTTATGAATTACCGTTAGGGGAGAGTGGGGCACATTCGCACAAAAAGTGCATTTCGGCATATTTCTCTGGATATAGATGATATATTGAAACAAACTCGGATTCAAATGAAAGTTAAGACCTTTCCGGATATTTTAGAACGATAATTGGTCACATTCATCTAGAATTTCTAACCCATATCATCAATCTAAAAAACGAGAAATTTCGTGCGAATGTGCCCCATGGATGGGGCAGTTTCGCACACGTGTGGGGCACATTCGTACACATGCAAAAAATAATACAATAACTATTTTTACAAATTAAAAAGTTTATGGCACTTTAAAGTAAGGATAATTAAACGAAATATTTGGCACTTTTACATATTTTTCCTCTAAATTGATGATTTTTTTCAAAAAGAAAACAGCTTCAGAAAATATTGAACATCTAAGTTTTTGATGAGGACAACAATTGTAGTAATGAAGAGTATATTGAAAATTGACATACTTCACATAATATAATTAGTTAGAAAAAGTTCAACCACACACACAATACTTTAACTGTTAGGTTTTATTCGAAAAGAAAAGTGAATAAACAGCTCGCTTATTAACACATGAAACTGACGGTTGGGGAACTTTTAATACATTATCTTTTTGTATGAGGGTTGAATCATTATACTTACTGGGAAAATAAAAGTTTCGTCATTAATTTTAAAGTTTTTCGCCATTAATTTTAAAAAGCACTATTCAATTCCAAATTTTATATTTGACCAACATGACAAAATTTTCTTTTCAGTAGCAAATGATACTAGAATAAAATCACTTAAGTCCAAGTCAATTGGTATTAAACAATTATCAGGGACATTTATTTCTTCAATGCATTTATTTCTTCAATGTAAATCTGGGTCTAAATTCCTTAAACTGAAGCTTTCTTTAAGATATTATTTTCAATTATCATTAAATTTTGAAACAATTACACTAAAAAACAATTAAACTTCAAGTTATTAAATATACTGCACTTATAAACATATAAATCACTTTCATAATTAAAAATGGGAAAGATGAGGCACATTCGCCCTGTCCGAATCCGCCTCATCTTTTGGTGGACGAATGTGCCCCATCTACCAGTTAAAGCTTACCACGTCCCAACAAGATATTTATAATTTAAGCAGGGAAATAAAACCTTCTAGAAACTTACTTTAGTAGTGCCTCTACTGAATAAAATTATGAATGTCCACTTGGGAGTTATTTTTGATTGATATTTTACGCCAACAAAATGACAAGAAAATTTACTTTACTACTTCTAACGCTAGCAAATTTCTAGTACGTATACAACAAAATGGATCACAGCTTTGAAAATTCATGCAGGAGGTGGTAGTCCTGCTTCCATCTACTGGTATTTTTTTCAGATTTTTAAATTAATAAATACTAGGGGAAATGCCGTCTGTCCGAATGTGCCCCATTTACGAAATAGCCCCACTCTCCCCTACCCCTAAATGCTAGTGGGAAAATCCGTCCCCATAGCAATCGCAACAATACTTAAGACGTCAAGTTTTTTCCTTCCGATATGAGTATAACTTGGTTTAAAGAGATGGTTTTGATATCTTGAATTAAACCTACATCTAATAATCAAATGTTTCTATTAGGGAAGGGAAGTGTTTGTTAGGGAGGATAAAAGCTATAAAATCCTGAAAACCAAGCAGCTAAAATAGTAGCAGAATTTTTTTGCACCCTTTTTATGAAAGAAAGGGTTTATGACACAATAAAATGACAAAATAATGGAAGATACTTCACTATTAATAACGTTTCTGAAAGAAATGAAGCGAAAACTCATAAAAAAATCTTCGAAACTTTTAACACAACCTAAGAGAAAGAAGCTAAATTGAAACACGAGTAAAGCCAAGGGTTACCAGGACAGATATAAAACAAAACATTAATAACATGATGAAAAAAACAAGGGATCAAAATGAAATCACGAATCGATAAATTTTTCTGGATTGAAAAGCTCTGAGAAAAATAGTTACATATCCGTGATATTTTTAAAAGATTCCTGAAGTGTAAAAAACGATGTTTGTAGTTTACCGAAATCGGAATGTCAGGCCAAGTTTTCATAATGAATTTTTTTCATTAAAATCAAACTGCAATTAGATGACTAAATATGTTTTTTCTAGTTTGTTTGTATAAACAAAAGAAACTGTTCTGAAGTATGTTGAAAAGGATTTAATAAGAAATATTGAAGTTTACGCTTCAATGAAATGTAAATCAAAAGACAAAGCAAACTGAAGCTTCGAATGAATCTAAGCATGCATTTTTTATTCAACCGAACTCTGTTGCATGAAAAAATTGTATTGGAATGTTAAAGAATAGGTTTTTAATTAAAAGCTATAAAGATAAATTTTAATTAAAAACCCTGAATATTTCTGAAGCTTTAAAAAAGTTGATAGTTAGCTGGACAAAACCTGAATATAAAGATCAAACTGTTGCCAGAAACTATCTATCTACAAGTTTATGTGCATAACATTTATGTAAAATTGGGGAAAAAAGAGACGCTTAGATTTTTATGTTAAAACTTTTAAAAAGTAACTATGTGATTTCCATTTTTTTTTTCATAAAGAAGGTTGAATCCTGTTAGTATCATACTTAAAGGAGGAACCTTTCAATTAGGAGGGCAGTAGTGCATGATTTTGTGATTCATGCCAAGTTTTCAGGACGCGTACTTTTGGCTTCACGTCCAGCGTACTTTTACAAGCCACGTCTCAGTTAATTCGCTATACTGGGTATGGGTACGCAATCAATTTCTTAATTTTTTAAAACATATATTCATTAAATCTAATACGTTCATCTTTTAACCCTACAATACATGATTTTTTTAATTCACTTGAAAATCATTTATTTGACTTCTATTATGGTGTAAATTAGTAAAAAAATACTAAAAAAATTAATTTAATTTTTTTCTCTTTTAATTGACAAAAAACTTTGTCCTTGTGAAATTAATTTGTGTCCCTGGTGAAATTAATTTTGAAGTGAAATAAAACCAAATGCTCTAAAAATATAAAAAAAACAACTTATCTTTTCAAAACAATTTTTTCAAGCTGAAAAATGTTTTATTTTAATTTATATGGTCCTTTTACAGTCACTTCCAAAAGTTAAGCAAGGAATTGTTTTTTCATCCTAACACCTAGTAGAATTATTTTTCATACATCAAAATCATAACACAATATGTTCAACTAGTGGGAATACAGGGCCCGAGAACAAATTTTCCCCATCAATAACTTAAGGGGGTAAATGGGCCCTCCATTGATAATTGAGTTCCATTGCACATTTGGAGCAGAGACACAAACGTCTATGTGAGAGGTTTTTAAAGGAAAATTTTATGTTTTTTTCTAAAGAATATTGTTATTTCTTAACTCAACGCATGTTTTCAAACGTGTGTGCTAACTTTAAATGACTTTTTTAAGGATTTATGGGGAGAAATCGGTCTAATTATCATTTTTGGCGAGTTTTAGGATCTGGGTCATTTTTGGCAAGTGTTATCAGACCGTCAACAATGTTATTTAGTAGCTCTCACATGTGCTTGAATGCGTTTAGGTCTGGGAACCCAGAAAGTACCCTTATTCTTTCAATATCGTTACTTATGAAAAACTTTAAGGTAGCCAAATTGTGATTTTTTGCAGCTTTTTCACTCTTTAAGATAAATCTTCGAACCAATATGTATTCAAAAAGGAGCAAAAGGAACATGAGAACTCATGTAAATGATTGCAGAAATCAGTGAAAAACTCTGCGGCATATAGGGGGTGTTGAAACGGCACAAAAATTTTTATAGTTTTACAGGAACGGCATCTGTCATTTACGTTCAAAAAATTAATTTTTTTTGTGTTTATGGACGTATACATGTCTCAAAAGAAAGAAATATCTCTAAATATATCTCGATTCTTTTTTTAAAATGAGTCTTTAAGAGATTGAATTTCTTCTCTGAAACTATTGTGTTTCAACACCCCCTATATGTCGCAGAGCTTTTCACTGATGTCTGCAATTGTTTACATGTGATCTCATGTTCCTTTTGCTCCTTTTAGAATATATATTGGGTCGAAGATTTATCTTAAAGAGTGAAAAAGCTGCAAAAAATCACAATTTGGCATCCTTAAAGTTTTTCATAAGTAACGATATTGAAAGAATAAGGGTACTTTCTGGGTTCCCAGACCTAAACGCATTCAAGCACATGTGAGAGCTACTAAATAACATTGTTGATGATCTGATAACACTTGCCAAAAATGACTCAGAGCCTAAAACTCGCCAAAAATGATAATTAGACGGATATTTCCCAATAAATCCTTAAAAAAAGTCATTTAAAGTTAGCACACACGTTTGAAAACATGCGTTGAGTTTAGGAATAACAATATTCTTTAGAAAAAGCATAAAATTTTCCTTTAAAAACCTCTCACATAGACGTTTCTGTTACTGCTCCAAATGTGTAATGGAACTCCATTATCAATGGAGGGCCCCTTTACCCCCTTAAATTATTGGTAAGGAAATTTTGTTCTCGGGCCCTGTATTCCCACTAGTTGAACATCTTGTGGTATGATTTTCATGTATGAAAAATAATTCTACTAGGTGTTAGGTTGAAAAAACAGTTCCGTGCTTAACTTTTGGAAGTGAGTGTATTTAGGCGTTTTCTGTGTCTTGACTTTCGTCTCACTAGCTACTAACAAATGTCTCAAAATAGTACCCCTGGTGCCATTTACTGGCAGTTTAAAGTGTTAATATAATGAAATGTTATATTAATGTACTTAATGCATGGTGTTGTCGTTTGGAAATGGAAGTTCGAGTAGGAAATGGGGGGAAATGTGTTGCCAAATGGCAGCAGTATGCCTATGCACTGTAGGGTTAAAGGTTGGTTTGTAAGTCAGTAAACTTACGTTCAGTGAATTTTTGAGGATCTAGCTTTTAAATTATTTATTTTATAGATCGAAATTGTTTTTGTACGTACTCTTACAATTCTTTCTCTACACAAGAATAAGATTGATATTTTAGTCTGTCTCTACCACATATGATTTTCCAGTGTATTTTCCCTCCTAACACAATCAGCAGAACCACTTTTGACCCTACTGGAGGCAAACTCATAAGCATCTCATTTACAACGCAATCTGTGATGAGTTTCCACTTTATGGCAGCAGCTCCCATTCATACGTACGAATAAGGTAAACATCAAAACTCTGGCGTAATATCATAACAAGGCCCCACTGGGAGCGCGCTTGGAAATTTCCCCAGTTCTGCACTCGCGCTCGCCGTAAAGCAAATAGCCAATCAGCTAGTTGCGTTGTTTTCCCTGCTGAAATGAGGATCTCGCAGTGAAAACAAGTTTAAGGTTCCTTAGTACAATGGAGCATCGCTTGATGCCGAGTTGCTTCGTTTAATCAATGGAGGAAGGTGAATATAAGTTCAATGCATTCTATATCGGAGCGAGGAAGTTTTGTGGGTTGATTATTTTCTTTGTGGGTGGCTTTGCTGGTATGGAAAAAGAAGTAAAGTGAAGGGGAAATAATTTTTGGAGGAAGGGAAATGAAGAAAAATGTTTTCCCTCGAAGGATTATACGGTTATAGGAAAAAGTTATTGAGTGTAAACTGAAAGGGGGCTTTAAAACTCTGTGTGTTGAGGAGATGGTGTGGTGTAAATTTTATGTGGATTGAATATGTGTTGTTATTAATGAATAGTTTGGGTATGTCTGATAATTGTTTTTTTTAAATCTAGCAATTCCTAAAATTAAATCTTGGAATAAAAAGTACGGTATGAGTTACTTTAAATTACCAGAAGAATAAAGAAAAATTTACAAAGAATGGAAGGAACATAATGCATATGTTACGGGCAAAGTGATTAATTGGGCACTATTAATAATGCCCAGAGTGGAAGCGGGCAAAGTGATATATTTATATCATAAGTTTCGTAGAATTTATCACATTGCCCGGGCATTATTAATAATGCCCAATTAATCATATGCCCGAAACACATACACTCTAAAAACGACAGTCTCAAAAGTGAGTAAAAAATACTTAAACTGGCTCCGATCCAAATGTACTCAAATTTGAAAACATTAATATAGTCATTTATGAAAATGTGCATTCGCAAAAATGATGTTCATTTTTGAGTTCAAGCTCAAGATGTTTCATTTTTAAGTATGCACATTTTCAGAAATGAGTAAATTCATGTTTTCAAATTTGAGTACATTTGGATTGGAGTCAGTTTAAGTACTTTTTACTCAGTTTTGAGACTGTCGTTTTAAGAGTGTAATTTACAGTTATAACTTTTATTTTTTCCCTTAAAGTTGAAACCAGATTGTGTGCTTATAGATGCATTAACACCATCGTTTAAATAACTTTACAAAAACTTTTAGTCAAAAATCAAGTAAATAGAATGTGTTACCGGGTAAATTTATCCAATGACTGCGGTGAAACTTCATCTGTTTTTCAAAACTTAAATTTTTAACTTAGAACTTCATATTTCTTCCTTTGTAAATTGAGTAATTTTGAAAAATCCTTTTTACCGTTTTTGTTTTCTATCTGATTAAAAAATTAAGACAATCACTTATTAAATAAAACTAGAATTCCGCATGAAAATAAAACATCTTATGAATTAAAATAATTTTATAGTGTTAAAAGTCAAACAGCGCAGATTAATTAATGAATAATATTAACAATAAAAATTTTTGTTATCCCTGACCTATCCCTGAACCTCAAAAGTCTAACAATTAAATCAAAGGACATTTTCGTGATTGAAAAACAACTGAATATGTCCTATGCTTAATCTCTCTATTCTAAAAAAAAGTTTTTGATGAACGGTTTCCAGAGAAAGGCTTTTTAATTACTGAACCGAATGACACATATATGGTATCAAAATGTCCGGATTCTTTCCGGATTTCCGAGTAAGCCCTTCCATTTTTCAAAAAAATTCTCAATTTTAAAATATTTCCATTTTTTTAGATAATGGATAAGGTCGCAGTTATAAAGCAAGTACTGTCAATCAAACTATTATGCATCCAATCACAACGTCCGATTGACGCTTTATTTTAAGATGAAACAAGTTTTTTCACCTTTTAAAAAAAGTACTTTCTTGATGAAATATCACTCAAAGACTGATAAAAACATATTCTAAAAACTTACATGAACGCCATTTTATACTAAAATTTCACACTTTTTGTCCAATATTTATAATTTTTATTCTGATTTTATCGAAATTAATTGTAGACATAGTGATGTTTTGTCTCTTATTGTTTTCAATTGCTTAAACGGTATTGTTTAACAAGTCTGGGTTTTAAAAAATATGAATGATAAACACTAGGCATATTATACTATCGAGTTACTTTAAAATAATATTTTTTGTTTGGTCCGAATATTGATAAACAATTAGAAATAGTTATTTTTATATAATCATAGATTAAAAATAATTAAGTTGAATATTTTTAAAAACATTTCGTTTAAATTTTTGATAAGTTCGAGTTAATATATACTCAAACTTTTAAGGGCGATTTATTCATGGAGGGGATTTGAAGTATTTTTAATAAGTTGGTTGACGTTTTTTCTGTAAATTGTTTAATTGTTTTATAAAGTGTGTTAAGTTCAACGAGTTGGAATTTGTGGGAATTGCGAAGCAATTCCAAAAGGTCCTGCGTCAGCAGTTTACGGGGGTTGGCGAGCGATAGCGAGCAGGGGGCGGTAGCTCCCTAGTTGTTTAAATAATGACAATCTTAAAGACTAATAAGCAATATAATATCCAGCGAACATTTTCGCATTATACAGTAAAAACGTCTTTTCTTATCCTTTTACGTCAAAAGTATTGGGTACTGGGTAATTAACCGGAGATAAATGAACTACTTGTTTTGTCTTTCATTAACATAATCTTTTCTTTTGAGGTCTCTTCTCCTTAATAGAATATCTCTTCGTTTTTATGTATTGCAGCCATCTCTAGTGTTTCTTCAATACTTCTAATTTTCTTAACAACCGAAGATTGGATGTAATTGAATCATCGAAATAATAGGCATTATTATGCGTTGGTGAAACCTTATATTGATTGCATTCTAAGTGGCTTG
The DNA here is from genome assembly GCA_024610705.1 of Tetragnatha versicolor. Taxonomy (NCBI): domain Eukaryota; kingdom Metazoa; phylum Arthropoda; class Arachnida; order Araneae; family Tetragnathidae; genus Tetragnatha; species Tetragnatha versicolor. The sequence continues at coordinate 19,744,285 of JANDEH010000011.1, read as the reverse complement.
TTGGGGGAACGTATGTGATTTCCATTATTGCAGTTTAAAAAAGACTGTTAAATATAAAAAAGTTTAATTAATTTCCAAATTAACAAGCTCATATCAGTAAAAATATTCACGGTCGTTAGATGAAAATATCAAGTTGTTTGTTAAAAACACGCATTTATTGTTTTGATTAATTATAATGAAATTCCAATTCAATATTAAAATTTTTACGATTTAAGATTTATTGTATGTTTGTATGATTAAAATGATTGACTGTTCAAAAACTTCGTTAGAAATGTATAAATTAAAATACATGAAAAGGCTTTTATAAGAGAGCTTCTATTAAAATTATTATAAAAATTATTGAATTCTTTTAAATTTACCTAATTTCTTTATTTGAATTTAAATTTAACATATTAAAATTTCTAAATTTAACGATATTTTATAGAATTTATATTATAATTTTAATAAAAAACATATAAAACTTTATTACAAGCTTCATTAAGTTATAAATCATGAAGGAAAATAGTTATAAATTTCCTTTAACTATGTGCTGCTAATATTCTCGAAATTAAGTTTCAATTCCTTTTGAGACCTTTCACCTTCTCTATTAATATTCATCTCCTTTCCAGAAAAATTTAAATATCTTAAGTTTTCATAATTCAATTTGAATAAAACTTTCGGGGCATAAAATTTTTTGTGCCATTTAAGAACCACTTCCCAAAACTTTCTTTTATGACCTAAAAGAAAAAGCAGTAATAATAAAAATTGCATGAATCTGCTTCAATTTAAGAGAAATGATAAAGTGTAACTTGAAAGTACAACTTCACCACTTAATTTTATTGACCAATCCTTTTGAATTTCTCACTGGCGGCGTTGCAAAACACCATCTATTTCTTTCTTCTCCATCGATTTTCGATATATTTGATTACAGCAATCATTTTTTTTATTCTTTACTTATATATCTTACAGCTCTTACTTTTTCTTTAAGTTGGTTGGTTGGTTAAGAGAGGGTTTACTGATTTTTTTATTGTTACAAAGTTTTTTATGCATTTTTTTATGAAAGGTTTTGTGTACGATGATATATATATTTTTAATTTTTTACGGTTACTAGGGGGGCTCTGCCCCCTGCTCGCTATCGCTCACCAACCCGGAACTGCTTCGCAGTTCTTTGAAGATCGCTTCGCGATCTTAGCGAGCAGAGCTCGCTTGTTTCATCTCAACTATCCAGTACAACCTGGAACTTGTCTGCTTATAATCTGTTCATTTAGAATAGGCGCCTGCAACAGGATCAAAAACGCTCAATAATGCTTAATAACGCTCATCAGACAACTTCAGTGACCGATTGTTTTACAGTATTTTGACTACTTCTGCTTCTCATTGTAGAAGAAAATTTTGTCGACGATAATTAGAATAATAACTGCTTTTAATACATTACGTCTCAGGCGCTAATTCTAAATGAACAGAGTATAGTAAATGATAATTTAATATCGAAACTTTTTATCTCTCAAACTTTTCAATAATTTAATTCGGATCATTACCACGAAAATATCAAAATAAAACTCTTACTGAGATATTCCATTTTAAATTATTAATAATTTAAAGGATAGGGGGCTACAGCCCCCTACTCGCTTACGATCACCAACCCCCGTAACTGCTATGCAGCTCTTTACAGATCGCTTCGCGATCTGTAATATCTGGAATCGATCTTTAGCATCAGAGTAAAACAAACTTCCCGAAAATCCTCTTCCTTTCGTCGGCACAAATAGAACTCAAAATAGCTAAATTATTTATTTCTCTAGTAGTTCAAAAATATCGGAGTATCTTTAAAAGATTATTAACCAAGTCTATACTATATCGCTAGCAAACTTAGAGCAAAAATGTGTACCTCAAAACTTTTAAATTTAAATATCCGTGCTCGCGACAATCTAGTGAACAGGCAAATATAAAATTTAAAAACATTAAACACGTCTGATAAAGACCTACTAAAACTATGAAAAAAATTAAACTTTGATGCTTAATAATTCCAAAACTAATTAGAATTGTTTAAAGAAATAAACGCCGATCTCTTTCTAAAAAATAAGAATATAAGTGTTTAAAAAATCATATTGATACCTTGAATAGTTTTCATTTTAGATAGAAAAAAACGAAAAAGTGTCAAAAATTTCGAAAATTAAAAAATTAATTACTCTAAACAAAATTCGAAATTTGAAAAAAGGGCGACGTAGTGCACATCTTCATACTTCAGAGTATTAGGCTGCAAAAAATCATAGTTCTGCTGCTAATAGATTTCGCTGAACTGGATTACGCGGCGAAAAAAGAAAAACTTCAACTTTGACCTTAAAAATACCCCAGAACTAATTATCACATCAGTTAGCTTTTTGTTAGAGAGTGTGCCCCAAATATTCCTCTACAAACTTTTCAAATTTCATAAATATCTATCAAGTAGTTTTTGCGTTATGAGGGTTCAAAGAGTTGAAAAATAAAATTTTCTGAAACAGTGGCAGCGGCAGCGGCGGCAGCGGTGACAGTAACTTTTTTTTTAATATAGAGAGATACGGTTATGGAAAACTTTTTAAACATTCCCTTATAAATTTGGGGAAAAACAATAAAAATAATGCTATTTGTATAAAATACAATGCTTTTCTTATTTCATTTAAGTTTTGGAACAAAAAATAAAAAATTTATCTATAATATTTAATTTGTTTTGAATTAATTTACTGGTTTATATGTTACTGAAATAACAATATAATGGCATTTTACTAAAATTTGATGAGTAATTTCTATTTATACTTTAAACTTGGCAATGAATTAATTCTCTATAACTTTGGTTACCTTCAAAAATGCTTTTGATTTCTATTTTCTGCTGTAAAGAATTTCGTAAAAATTTTAATAATTATGTTTACTTCAAGTTTATCTTAAAAATATACTAGCATAAAAACTTCTTAATTGAGAGGCCTAATTATTATATGACTTAATATTATGAACGTTATAAACTATATTTTGAATTAGAAAAAATTATCCTTTTAAAGTTACCTTTAAAAATATGTGTACACACCTAAAACAAGATGACTACATGCACGCGTTGTTTAAGATTTTTAGACTAAAAGATAAAGAAATAATAAATGAAAATTGGCACTTTCGTATTAGCCCATCAACCATTTGCTGAAGCCAAAAAGGTTATATCAAACCCCCATTACTGTGTTAAAGCTGGACCACTGAATTTGAGGGTAGCTGGAACGGGCGACGCGACGGGTTAATATTATTTATTTTATTTTATTACCCCTGAAAAGCTTGAAGGAAATATCAATCACATCGTATTATATTTTCTAAATTTTAGTAGTAAAGCAAGGATTTCATATCTAAAGTCATGAAAGAAAGCAAACGTTATTTCGTTTTGAAAGTATTCTCAGAAATCTTCAATAAGAAGTCATCATTACAATGGCACAAATATTTCGAAATATAAAATCAGCTCTCATAAGCCTCCTACCATTTTATTTTTTATTTTTAATCATCACAATCCCTTTTAGAAAACTCCATCATTCTCAAGAATAGAGGATAGTTCCAGACTGAAAAAAAAAGCTTTCATTTTCAAAACATTCACAAACTAAACAATTGCATGAAATAAAACTACAAGAAAGATTGGAGAAGTTTACCTCTATAGGAGCTGGTTAGAGTGAAAAGGGTATAAGTCCATTGAACATGGTTTTGAGAAAATGAAGGTTTTATCTAACGGCGCCTATGATGAAAAGAGAATTTCACTATTTATCGCTGGTTAAGCTGACAATAAGTGTAAACTCACAACTATCAAGCGTTACCTCCAACCGTGGACCAATTTCGTCCTTATTAGGACTCACCAGTACTGTATAGGATTGTAAAGCAAGAGAGTGGAGGGCAAGTACTAGTCTAGCCGACTATAACTGAAAAAGTGGTGACCATTGATTAGTCCTCCACTCAATGGTCACCACTTTTTCAGTTATAGTTGGCTAGAATAGTACTTGCGCTCCGCTCTCGTGCGTTACCATCCTATACCGTGCTGATGAGTCCTAATAAGGACGAAACCGGTCCACGGTTGGAGGTGACAGATGTGAGTTCACGCTTATGACGCCTATGTTGCCTCAACGGAGAAGGCACTTTTCAGGCAGCTCTTACGAACCACTTATTGAACTTTTGACTTAGGCGACTACCGCACTAGGAAAAGGACCTTAACATACTATACAATATACATACCAGGGTTGGCTGGATTGGACCCAATTGGGTTGGACCCAATGGGTTTTTTTGAAAAAAAAACCCATGTGATAAACCCACCTTTTGGGACCCATTTTTGGGTTTTTCCAAGAAAAATCAAGATTTTGGCAATTCTTTCAAAATTTAATTATTTTTTCAAAGTTCACGATATTTTTAAAATTTTATTTTTTTTTTCAAAATTTAAACTAGGTTTTAAAAATTAAATGGTGTTTTTTCAATTTCAGGGAGTTTTTTTAAGTTAAATAGGTTCTTTCATAATTCAGTGGGTTTTTTCATTATTGAAGGGCTTTTTTCAAAATTTAAGACGTTTAAAGTTCAAACTAGATATAAAAAATAAAGATTTTTTAAATTCAGTGGGTTTTTTTAAAGTTGAATAGATGTCTTTCAATATTGAATGGGTTTTTTCAAAATTTAAACCAGGTTTCAGTAAATAAGGGGTGTTTTTACAATTTCAGTGGGTTTTTTCAAAGTATAAAAACTTTGAAAAAACCCACTTAACTGTAGAAAAACTGACATTATTTTGACAGAACACCTTTAACATAGAAAGAACTCACTAATATTTAAAAAACCCACTTACTTTCTAGGAGAAAACCACTTGATTTTGAAAAAACCTACACTTTTTCGAAAAAAACCAGTTTTATATGGGTTTTTTCAGGGCTTTATTGAAAAAACCCGAAAAAACCCACTCAATTTTTGTGTTTTTGTTCTTGCACCACTTTCATCCCCAGGAGCTCATATAATACTAGATGAGAAATATACCATTTTATTTGCGATCTCCGCATTGTAAAGACACCCGAAATGAGAGCGCTCCAAATTTTCATGCATCATCTTAAAAAGCGCGCCGAGACTATAATCGTCTGCAACGCGCCATTGTTGCTGCGTTCTGGAAGCATTTCACGACCCTCTCAGATCCCTCATTTCCTCCCTCCGAGTGTCGCGGAATGGAAGGAAAATAAATTCCTCGCAATATCGTTTGCCATTTTCTCCCAGACGTAAACCCGCAATGAAACGTGACGATTGGTCCGCCGGATTTCGTGACTTCACTTCGGGTTTCATATGAGGTCCCTGATTTTCAGATAGTCTGCGGGGAGGTTTGTTGAAGAGGGAATAAGTCTCGGTTTAAGAATCGGCGCGGAGTTATATTAAGTTTTCTGATGGAATAATGTTTAGTTACATGGAGTTTCATTGAAAAGGCTTAGAAATATTGTTGTAAATAACTCTGTACTGTTTTTTTCAGCTACCTCTTATTCCTTGGAACTTTCTTATTCCATTCTTTCAAAACATTCACACAAAATTTTGACGTATGTCGAACCTATTTTATCGATTGCACTGAAAAATAGATTCTTAAAACTTAGTCTTCTTTGGTCACCCTACAGCCCTTTATAGGCCTTGGCCTGCTGTACTATTAATTCATGCAACTCTATTACGCGCCTTTTTTCCAGTTGGTTATTTTCATTGCTCTAATATCTTTAAGAACATTGTCCAACCATCTCATTTTGGGTCTTCCTCTACGTCTATTGCCCATCGGCTTCCAATTTAATGTCCTTTTAACTCTATTTCTGTTATCAGATCTTTCAATGGATGGGACCCAACCAAGCATGTCTCTGTCCTTTAATAAAACGTGTTATAGTTTCATTTTTTACGTAAAACTTAGTGGCTGTGTAATATTTAATGTAAAAAATGACGCTCTCAAAACCTGTCATTTGGTATTTTAAAGCTAAAATCACGCGTACCCACAAGAAATCAATAAATGGATAAATTTACCCTTTTTAGATGAGCGTTGTTTAAAGAAAAAAAAGATTGTAGTAATTTCTCCATATATTGTTAGAGCGATTTTTATCCGTACCCAACTTAAAATCGTTAACAAAAATCCAGTTTAAATAAGTAATATTTTACACTAAAAGTTTGTTTTATAGAGACCAAAATTGTAGAGCGGATTAAAAAGGCTATATAGGAGAATCCACTGTATATGAACCACTCTTATTTGTGGCATTCTTATTTCAATGTTTCTACAGAGAGATATTTTAATTCTTAAGGATTTACCAAGGTTTTTAACTAGGACACTAACAGCAATATTCACATTTGCTAACCAAGCTAAAGAAAGAAAAATTAGCTTTTGCTAACTCTGATAGGTTGAATCCTTCTTTGACCAAGGATCTAACACCGACGCTGAATCAACACCAGTATAGTTCAATGGACAATTGCAGTCAATTTTTTTAATCTTAACGTATTCAGAATGGCTTAAAACTTCCAAAACACGTTTTAATTTACCTTTCAAAGCCCTAAATTTTAAATTTTTTACAATCAAAAATAGTCTCTTTTCTGACTGAGCTGAAACAGCTTGTGACGTCATGTGTGTCTTACTTACTATCATTCCGCTTTAAAAGACTCAGCTCTAGTTTTTATACAGCTTAGTGTTTCCATAAAAACGGTGTTTTAAACATTTTCAAGAGGCACGCTTGACGTCACACTGTTAGGAGCTTTTTGTAATAAAATATCTTATAATCTCTCTATTCTAAAAAAAAGTTTTTGGTGAACGGTTTCCAGAGAAAGGCTTTTTAATTACTGAACCAAATGACACATATATGGTATCAAAATGTCCGAATTCTTTCCGGATTTCCGAGTAAGCCCTTCGATTTTTCAAAAAAATTCTTAATTTTAAAATATTTCCATTTTTTTAGATTTCGGATAAGGTCGCAGTTACAAAGCAAGAAACTATGAATTTTAAAACAATTGAAAATATATTTCACTGGTTTTTTAACATTCAAATACATTAAATAATCATCTTTCTATTTATCACACTAATTTAAAAAATATATATTGGATTCTTTTTAACAATATTTATATTTTTGCTGTTCAAACGATTTTAATTATATTTAAAACTAATGTTACTAATGTATAATTAATTTATCTTTTATTTTTAAATAACTAGGGAGCTACCGCCCCCTGCTCGCTATCGCTCGCCAACCCCCGTAAACTGCTGACGCAGGACCTTTTGGAATTGCTTCGCAATTCCCACAAATTCTAACTCGCCGAACTTAATACACTTTACAAAACAATTAAACAATTTACAAAAAAAAACGTCAACCAACTTTCCGAATATACTTCCTCAAATCCCCTCCATGAATAAAGCTCCCTTAAAAGTTTCAATATATATTAACTCGAACTTATCAAAAATTTAAACGAAATGTTTTTAAAAATATTCAACTTAATTATTTTTAATCTATGATTATATAAAAATAACTATTTCTAATTGTTTATCAATATTCGAACCAAACTAAAACCCGTTATTTTAAAATAACTCGTTAGTATAATATGCCTAGTGTTTATCATTCATATTTTTTTTAAACCCAGACTTGTTAACCCAGACAATACCGTTTAAGCAATCGAAAATAAAAAGAGACAAAACATCACTCTATGTTTACAATTAAGGCTAAGATTCCGTAATCGGGCACCATCACCAAGAAAAATCGCCAAGATATTTGGCGACTTTTTCAAAATCGTCACAATCAAAATGGCTGCCGAGAATTGGCAAAGACAAACTCAAAAACCGAAAATCCTAATCTGAAAACGGCAAATAAAACATGCCATAAAAAGCATATCGATACAAAAGGACCATCGAAAATCTTAAAACCTGTAAATGGGCAGTTAAAACCTATTCTTAAAAATATAAAAACAAGCATTCCTTCAAACCTGAACTTATAGCTAAAAATAGCGAATGAGACCTACTTTGGTTTATTACTGAAATTAGTTAAATTACTGAAATTAATTAAATCAGTTTTAAAATTGCTCCGAGCCTATTACTTATATCAGAATTTTACTTTTCGAAATTTTTAAAGTTAAATTCCTAAACTAAAGAGACTAAATTCCTAGAAAAACGTACTCTTTATTTTCTCAAGACTAATTGTTTAAAAACAGTTACCATGAGCAACAACATAAATTGTTGCCACAGAAATGCAAAAGATTATATCACTAGTTAATAATTACATATCACTAGTTAATAATTATATTACATTCGGCAATCCTGATGTGCAACACAGTGACGTTTTTTACAATTTGACTTCATTTTTTTCTCGTGCTTTCAATATTTCGTATCGCCCTTCTTTTCGCCTTCAGGGGATGCATATTCATCCGACGTTGGATTATTACGTCCTATTACACTACTCGACAAAAAAATAGGGTCAAAATGCTTCTGACACAAATCAAGCAGATTCTTATATAAAAGGACCCCCGGAATCCAACCAAATCCGACCCCTTTTTTCTCCATCATGCTCAGATTTTCGGGGAACAGCCCCTCCCCTTTTTGCGTTATTCGATGACGTAATGACTTTGAATTCGATTTTCAGGGTCAAAAACTATTACTTTAGCCTTTAAATTACACCCGAGGGAACAAGAAAGGTTAAAGCTTCTAAAATATAAAAATTTGTAGCAAATGGATAAGTTTAAGGGGTTATTACCCCCTAAAAACGCAAAAAAAAATCGTTAAAAATTATTGAGATTATTTTTAGCAATTTGTTCCTCTTATCTTTTACGCAATTCATCATTAAAGGGACCTAACCCTCCCCAAAGGGTCCAAATTTAATGAATATATGCAGCAATGATTTTCGCTAAAAGCGGTTGTGGTGTTAACACCCCGAAGATACTCTCTGAATCGCGCCGCTACTTGCGAACTCAGGAATGAATAGTCATGTTTTGAAAAGCTCAAAAATGACAGTTCTTATATTTAAGGTCTATCCTGAGGGAAATTGTTAAGTTCGTTAAAAACTGGCCAGTTTTAGGATGTTTGGATTCAAGTTGATGAGTTGGCTGATAATAACAATTTGGGGGACGTCCATTTAAAAATTGAGGGTGATGGAGGAAAACGATTGAATTCTTCATATTTGAGTTCAGGAGGTCATTTTACACAAGAATCGACTGAAATTCAGTCAGTTGCAGTTTGAATTTTTTTGTATGGCAGTTTAACTCTAAAGTACTGCATTGAACCCTTCCGCCGGTGCTTCGGGGGCGCTAACACCTCAACCGCTTTTAGTAAAAAATAATTGCTGCATATATTCCTTAAATTTGGGTCCTTGGGGAAGGGTTAGGACACTTTAATGGTGAATTGCATAAAAAATAAGAGGAAAAAATAGCCAAAAATAATCTTAATTTTTAGCGATTTTTTTGCATATTTTAGGGGGTAATAATTCTTTAAACTTATCCATTTGGTACAAATTTTTATATTTTAGAAGCTTTAACCTTTCTTGTTCCCTCGGGTGTAATTTAAAGACTAAAGTAATAGTTTTTGACCCTGAAAATCGAATTCAAAGTCATTGCGTCAAAATCACGATTATACCAATTGATATTTTAAATTTAATATTTTACCATGTAACTAGTCAGTGAACCTAGTGTTTTATTATTTATATTTTTCAAACCAGACTTGTGTTAAACAATACCGTTTAAGCTATTCAAAATAATAAGAGACAAAACCTGTATTGTTTATAAATAATTTATTTGGTATTAGATTCAAATGATATCTAAATAGTATATAGATTGGTCACCACAATCTAGAGTTTATCGCCAAGTTTCTAGAAAGTCGCCAAGTTGGCGATGGTGCCCGAATACGGAATATTCCCCTACAATTAATTTCGATAAAATCAGACTAAAAATTATAAATATTGGACAAAAACTGTGAAATTTTAGTATGAAATGGCGTTCATGTAAGTTTTTAGAATATGTTTTTATCAGTCTTTGAATGATATTTCATCAAGAAAGTACATTTTTTAAAAGGTGAAAAACATGTTTCATCTTAAAATATAGCGTCAATCGGTCGTTGTGATTGGATGCATAATAATTTGAATGACAGAACTTGCTTTGTAACTGCGACCTTATCCGTTATCTTAAAAAATGGAAATATTTTAAAATTGAGAATTTTTTTGAAAAATCGAAGGGCTTACTCGGAAATCCGGAAGGAATCCGGACATTTTGATACCATATATGTGTCATTCGGTTCAGTAATTAAAAAGCCTTTCTCTGGAAACCGTTCACTAAAAACTTTTTTTTAGAATAGAGAGATTAATTCATATTTATATATTTATCTTTGTCGTTGTGGCAACCTAATCATTACTATATTTACAATAAAATATAAACTCGCTTTCAGAAATTTTGAACTTTTGCATTTATTTATTACAATAATAATTATTTTTATATCCTTTCGCAAGTTATATAATTTAAGGTAGTAAAAGCAAGACCATCTATATAAAGGCCTCCCAACTCGGCCGTGCAACGTCATAACTTTCACTCATCTTTGACGTCACTCCATAGACTTAACATAGCAATTTTCACTCACGTTTGACGTCATCGTCTGGAGGTAAAAGGTAACTTTTTTTTATAATGCCAAAACGCAAAACTAGATATGGCGGGGGAATGTTTTAGAAATAAAGATAAAAATCGAAAGTCAGAACATTCGTGTCATTGCTATGAAACTGACACAATTTCGATGTTTATTTGTTCTCATGAAGCAAAATTCTAAATTTTGGTGATGTTTACGATAATTACTACATTTTTCACAGACAATCAATGAAAATCATTACAAACTTTAAGAAAGTAAAATTTATTCCGGAGATGTTTCAGTGCTTCTGAATGGATCTGTGTGAGAAAAACATTACCTTGGGGAAATGGTAAAAGAAAGTTTACACTGCTTTGTTACTAATTTTCTTGGAATTAAATGGCGATCCGCCAATTCATATTGCCATAAAGGAACTGTTAAAATTTCGCCGCTGAATGAATATTCCCCTTTTTTGAAAGAATACCCCAGAAAAGTAGTTCCCCTGTTTTAAGAATGTTTTATAAAATGAGTAAGTGCTGTGAGCTGTGTTTTGTGAGGATGGCAAAGAGATCCTTAAGTATCAGCGTCAGCAGTTAACGGGGGTTGGCGAGCGATAGCGAGCAGGGGGCGGTAGCTCCCTAGTTATCTGAAAAAAATATTTTGTGAAAAGACAAGCGTATTTTTAGAATCAGGAGATAATTTTTAATAAATTTAAATGGAATATTTAAAATTTCAAGACATGCTTCAATTCTCCATTGCAATAGAACTACAACTGATAGAAAATATCGACTTAACGTGTTGATGTTTTAAGCATGTGTTTTAAGCAAGTTTTTATGTGTAAGTGTGTTGATGTTTTAAGCAAGTGTTGATGTTAATATATCCGAAGCATTCCAGGCATTAAACGCTTTCACAGCATATTACCACCACATTAATATGTTTATCTTTCGGTATTAAAATTAATTAGCAATATAAGAGTACTTACACAGTAAATCCTCTTGAGTAAAAAAACATACTCAGCATCACATATGCTTTTTAATAGGACCCTTACTGAGCAAAGATCATTCAACACTACGAAGGAAGTCATTTACAAAATCTATCCCCTTAACTTCAGGCATCATTAAGAGTAATGAAAGAAAATAATTATCTCGGGGTCTTCTCGAAAGAAGCTCATTCCATCAGGAAGCAAACGAGAGCTTGTTAAAACTTTAAGTGTTAAAAGTAAGAAAGAAGATTTTTCTGGTCCTCTTAAGAACGAGTAAAATAATGAAAGCGAGGAGGCCGTTTACTGTCTTTACTTAAATTTCAGAGGGGGGGCTTTTATTTTTAGTCGTAATCCTCAGGTTGGAGGAGATGCTTGAAGTAGATAATCTTTTAGTTTTTGGTGTCGAGGTACTGTAATTCTCATAAAAGCACTTAAATTTGTTTAAAGAGGTGGAAATGGTCTTGTTTATTCGACTATAATATAAAAAGTTGATTTTTTTAAACATTTTTACAGGAGTTTTTTGGAAATTGATATTTTTGACGAAGGTGATAGTATCGTATTTCAAACAATTACTTAACGAATATTTTAGGTGTTATCTAATAATCGCAGTAATTATTAATTTAATATCTGCAGTTATTTGCACCCTTCTTTCTGAAGAAATTCTTCAGAAACCATAATCTTAAGATTTTCTTAAGAACGTTAAATTATGATTTTATTCAGAATGGAGGGATCCAAATAACTGCAGATAGTCTGCAGATTTTTTTTAAGAAAAGTGCAGAGTTTTTTTAGTGGGGGAGTACGTGCTAGTTAAATCTGTAGGTCCAAAAATTCCTGTGGTCCGTAATGGCGCAGTTTACCACGGGTCCAGGTGTCTGGATACGATTTCCCTCCCCTTCAGATACATGGCAAAATTGTGGAGGTTGCGATAGATAGTGGCAGCATATATCATCTCATGAGGCAGAAGTCGGACTCCTGCCATTTTTGGGCCTCTCTTTCTCAGGAGCCGCACCCCCTTTACCTTGAATCCTTGTGGAGCTTGGGTATTCCAAGTGGCACACGACAACAACAACAGGTGTTAGTGTAAGTTTTACTAATTTATTCAATATTATAATTCAAGTTATCTAATACAGTCATTTTTAGCTCACGTGAGGAATAAAAAATTATGAAATTCAAGTAAAATATTATAACTAACTTTTTCATTTATAGAGCAGTTTAAAATTTGTTTAATCTAATAAATAATCTCTCCTATTTTTATTCATATATACAATTTACAACATCCTTTATTGAGCTTTGAATTGAAAGAAAAATAATTATTAGGGTAATAAGTTTATCAATAAACTAAAGACACATTGTAGAAATTTAACGTAGAATAATATGATAGCATATCAACAGGAGCTTCCTACGGATATATTCTTTAAAACCTCTGGGGGCTAAGATGGTAGTTAAAATTGATATTCCTTCCTGATAAATCGAGTTCCTTAAGACCCTTCTGCCAAGTGATGGAAATAAATTATTTTGAAGCCATACCCAATGAAACTTCATGTTTGAAATAAAATATCAATTGAGTAGAAAAAATATCTTTAAAAGATTTTCGCTTTAAAGGGAATTAATTTGTTTTTAATGTTCCATAAAGTTCTCCCTAATGCCTTGCATTGTCTTCTCGGATAATTCACTTTCAATTTAGAATAAACAAATTAGCCCTCAGAGAAAAAACTTGAGGAGAATTTGAAATCCTAGCTTTCCGTTATTTAAGTGTTAGTGGCATCTCATGTTAATGAACATAAAATGGAGTGCATTTTAATTTTGGGGGAATTTAATCAGCATAGGTTTCCCTGGCTGTATGAGAAAAAACATCTGTTTCATTTAGGCCGAGTTTCTCACAGTTTTTTTCTGTCTAGGTTTTTTTTGTCCTTTTTGCATAATGACTCTCGTAATTCTGGAGGGTTTCGTTTTTTTTCTCGGTTGTTGTTTTCCCCTCAAAAGATTAAACTTGGTTAGAAAAGTTTCGTTCTGTTCTCTTGTTTTTTTTAGGGTTTCTTTTGAAGTTTGAAGCCCAAGTCAATTAAACTGTATTTGTTTTTGGTTTCCCTTTCCTTTATTGAAGATTTTAAAAAATGTTGAAAAGTGAGTTAGTAGAATGTATTTCCTTCTTTGACAAACATATCTGGGAGGTCTCCTTAGTTTCAATTTTATGTCTGAGACTCTTTTAACTGCAAAAATAGTGTTTTGGATTCAGTTTAAGTTATGGCTCAAACTTTTTTATAGTATCCGTTATTGCTTTTTAAGTAAATTCTAAAATACGCAGAAGAAAGTAATAGTTACGGAATTTCATAACACTATTTTAATTTTAAAATTAATTAAAATATTTTGTGCCATAAACATGACCTTCCAGCGGGCGGGCGTATGCGGGAGATACTTAGGTTGGATTTGATCATCTAATGGTTCAAATATATTTAAATGAAATGTACTCATTTTAACCATAAACGGATTACAGCAGTTTTGAAACTTGTATGGTTGAAAATATACATTTCCAATTGTAATGTATAGGGTAGGTGGGGGTAAAACCACGCACGGGGCAAAACCACGCACCATGATTTTAAATGTTAATAATCTATTCAAAAGTTGAAAAGCAGGTGGTTGGTTTGTCTTATTGTGACCTATTGTTCTACGAAAGTTCATACCCCTAAGTCACTCATGAGTTTAAAAATGACGTAAGTTTGTTTTTCATCATTTCGATGTAATTTTTCTGATCTTTTACTTAAGCATTATACAGGGTGTCCCACGAGAAGTGGCCCAACCCCTTTAACTTTTGAACCCCTACAGTAGGGTGTCCCTTAAAATCGAAGGTCGGGGAAACTTTTGCTCCACCCCCCAATTTTTTTCCTTTTGGTATCCTAAGACTGTGTGCAAAATCTTAAATCGATCAGATAATATTAACACGTGCCCCAAACGGCCTAAAGTTAGAAAATTTTGACTTTTTTCTAATTTTTTTGAAAATTTTTAAAAATATGTTTAAAAAATCCGTTTCCGAATAATAGGGCTCTAACACATTTAAACAATCATATTTGAACGTTTTTCATTACTAGTTAGGCCAAAATGCCCAGTTTGTAACCTAGTCATCTATCAGAAAATCATCAAATTTGTCCATTTTATACTAAGAATAGAAGAATCAAAAGGCAGTGGTAAACGACTTAAAACCGCAAAATTCCATGGTTAAACACCATTTGTAGACCATATTGATGTGGATATAAATTTTCTAGAGCTAAAATTAATTATTGGTTGCTTAATTACAGACGCCATATTGAATTGCATTAAAACTAAAAAAACTGGAAAAAAGGTATGGACATGTGTTTGATATCGGTTAATAGGTCTTTGAGGTTTCTAAACTCAATTAAGATCTTAGACAACTTTTTAAAGCTCTTTACGCAATTATAAGGGCCAGCATATCTCCTAATACAAGTACAAACCATGTTTTCAGAACTATAGATATGGTAATAAATTCTAAACACATAAAACTGGCAAGATAAATTCTGGAAACAAATTAAAAAAACAGACTCCAGTGTGTCCACGAGTATTTATTTCGTAAGTTAGCTAAAAAGCTGAAGTTAATACAAGAATAACCCGCTCTTTATTATTGAGTTTACCTATCAGACGGTAAGCAATTAACCCAGGTTTATAGAGACTGTTCTTCTATTTTATCACAATTTTATTCGTCAAAGTAAAAAATACCTGCAATTGAACAAATTAGTCATTAAAATCTAAGACACTTAGATTTTCTATTTAAGTATCATAAATATTATCAACAGTTTCTTAAAATCATTCTTTCTTTTAAGTCTTTTTGTGAGTCAGCTATTCTTCGCTCTATAAGTTTCCTACCTCTACATTCTCACAAAGAAGGCTCTGACACTTTAAAATAATTTAATTCCATAAACAATTTTTACGAAAAATTTACTCAAAAGGTTAGTACTTCTTCGAGGTTGATGACTGATGAAAGATTTTGACAGTCCGAAAAAAAACTAAGGGTAAAGTAGAAGAGTTATTAAAATTGTAGGTGATATTTAAACTTTCTTACAGCCACGGACAAAATAACAGTGTTTAATTGTTTTAACGACACTAATAAATTGAAAGGCTGGTATTTTTTATGTTACTGTATAAAATTATGATAAAATAGAAGAACAGTCTTTATAAACATGGTTAATTGCTTACCTTCTGAGAGTATAACTGAATTATTATGAAGAGTGGGTTAATTTTGTATCAACTTCAGCTTTTCAATTAACTTATTGATAAAATACTCGTGGACACACTGGAGTCTGTTTTTTAACTTGTTTCCAGAATTTCTCTTGTCAGTTTTATGTGTTTAGAATTTATTACCATATCTATAGTTCTGAAAACAGGTTTGCACTTGTATTAGGAGATATGCTGGCCCTTAAATTGTGTAAAGAGATTTAAAAAATTGTCCAAGATAATTTTATTAGTCTTAATTGATTTTAGAAACCTAAAACACCCATTACCCGATACCAAACATGCCCATACCTTTTTTCCAGAATTTTTTTCAGTTTTAATGCAATCCAATATGGCGTCTGTAATTAAGCAACCAATAATTAATTTTAGCTCCAGAAAATTTATATCCACATCAATATGGTCTACAAATGGTGTTTAGCCATGGAATTTTGCGGTTTTAAGTCGTTTACCACTGCTTTTTGATTCTTCTATTCTTAGTATAAAATGGACAAATTTGATGATTTTCTGATTGATGACTAGGTTACAAACTGGGCATTTTGGCCTAACTAGTAATGAAAAACGGTCAAATATGATTGTTTAAATGTGTTAGAGCCCTATTATTCGGAAACGGATTTTTTAAACATATTTTTAAAAATTTTCAAAAAAATTAGAAAAAAGTCAAAATTTTCTAACTTTAGGCCGTTTGGGGCACGTGTTAATATTATCTGATCAATTTTAGATTTTGCACACAGTCTTAGGCTACCAAATGGAAAAAAATTGGGGGGTGGAGCAAAAGTTTCCCTGAATTTTTGAAAAAACGCCCAAATAAGGGACACCCTACCCTACAGTTATAGTCATGCAAGTGGGGTCTAGGTATAGTAAAATGACCATGTTCTATCCGATGAGATAACTTTAAACGCCCTCTAGCGGAAACTTTAGGAGATATAATTTTTATTTTGAAAACTATGTGAGGTATGTGAAAAAAGTCAATGACTAAGTTGTAGAACAGCATCGATTCAGTAGGAAAAGACACATTAAGCAGAAAAATATCTTGAATAAAACCCCTAAAACGCACGCTCAATTAGATTGAATTTGCGTAGATTTTGCGTTTTAAAACGCTCCTCAAGAGGCGAAAATGAGAAATTTTCAATTTAATGAACTAATAATACTTTTAGTCATTTACTTAAGTCATAAAAATAAAAATTTCTCATTCTCGCCTTGTGAGGAGCGTTTTAAGAAGTAAAATCTACTTAATTTCAACCTAATTGAGCTTGCGTTTTAGGGGTTTTATTCAAGATATTTTTCTGCTTAAGGTGTCTTTTCCTACTAAATCCATGCTGCTCTACAATTTACTCATTGACTTTTTTCACATACCTCACATAGTTTTTAAAATAAAAATTATAACTCTTAAATTTTCCGCTAGAGGGCGTTGAAAGTTATCTCATCGGATAGGGCATGGTCAATTTACTATACCTAGACCCCACTTTCATGACTGTCTGTAGGGGTTCAAAAGTTAAAGGGGTTGGGCCACTTCTAGTGGGACACCCTGTATAAAATAAGGCTTCAGGAGAAATAAAAACAAATAAGCCAATGATAAGATAGCATTTGAACTTCAGTTTCGTCGTTTCAAAAGAATTGCCTCAACATGCCTCTAAAAATAATAAGGCATGTTTTTCAAAATAAAGTGAAACGGGGCATATACCCGCTGGTGTTTTGAGGCAAATGCCCGCAGCTTCGAAACTTTAGGAATTCGCCCCAAAAGGAAATTAGAACCTATACAGGATCCCTAAAACGTTGAATAAAGGTTTCCGAGATGTCAATCCTCAACCTGAAACCCTTTTTCTCCCTTTTGAAAGATATAGGGCACTTTGAAATGAGTTGCTACAACAGATTGACAATTTTCATTAATACGGATTAGATTTATGTTTAATATTGTTGGTTCACTTAATAATACAGTAAAAATCCGATTATCCGCGATTGCCACGAAAAAAATTTTAATGATGAGGGCAAATTTTAGATGAGATTAGATAGATTTTAGATATAGATATAGAGCAAAGGTTTCTGCTGTTCTGTAAAATTATCTGTATCTGTATTTTCAATGTTTTCTTTTCAATTTAAATATGTTTCTGTATTAACTGTAACTGTGTTTCTTGTTGCCTATATATATTACTGATGCCATGGGTAAATTTTTCTTACATCGTCATTTCACTGACGAAGAGGGTTCAATACACCCTCGAAACATGTCTGATTTTAACATCTTTAAATAAACAATGTGCAAATGAAACGTCGTTTTTCTAATTTTATCTACTGTATTAACATGATTATTTCTGGTGTTTTTGTAATGAAAAATTTTGTTTATCCATGTTTATTTCCCTTGGACACGAAGATTCAAAAGTGCGGGTCTTTGCCCCATTTTGCGAAGCAAAGCCCCGCCATTATTTTTTCTACTAAATTGTCAATTTCTCTTAAAATACCATCGATAATAGTTTAAACTTGAATTGGTTTCAGTGGTATTCTTAGGATTTTTTTGGAGGAGTAAAAATACTCCTCGAATTTTTTTAGGAGGCGTGAAATTCATTTATGAGGAGGGAAATACCGGAAATAGCATAAACTATAAAATTTTTTTATAAAAATGCTTTTTTAATGAACAAACTGAAATATAAAAAATGAGGATGCTATTTTGGTTTTTACCTATTATAGCATCTGTTAATATAAGTAGAAAATATTAAACATTATAAATAAAATTAATTTATTTTACATGAAGCATTCATTATAAGTAAAATATTTATTTATTAGCTAATTTGAGTAGAAAAATGTTTTGATTCCTGTGGGGTGCCCAATTTTAAGCAAAACGTTTATTAAAAATTTAAAGCGTGAAAATACGCCTGGCTAGTTTTTAAAAGCGTATTTCCTATTTTCAATGCGTGAAATACGCTCTCAGAGGTGTTAAAATTATTACTGATTGGTTTTGTAGTTAAGAACTCAATCTAACACCTGCAATTGAAATTTCGGGTTATCTACCCCCTATCGACCACAATGTTAAAAATACTGAAAACTGCGTAACTTTGCCCCCACCTACCCGATGCAAGCATTCTTTTCTTTCTCTATAAAAAGCGCGCCTACTGGAAGGTTAAACAAATAATTTGATTATTTGTATGATAAATTTCAAGATAATTACTGTAATACAAGTACTATTAATAGTACTTTAAACGCCATTTACATGCATTTCTTTAAAATGCACATGAAACGTTTTCTCATCTCCATTTGCGAATACTATCCAAACTTTAAAAAACAAATTTTAGTGTTTGTTAGTGTGCAAAAAATCGTTTGTATAATGATTATCTTTATATAACTAGAACGAACAGATTCTAATAAACTCAAAATGCGCATACCTCATAATTTATTCCAAAGCAATTTGGATTCGTTTAAAGCAATTTTAAAGTAATAACTTTTCTTAAGAGCTGTTAAACCAAATATTTTCAGCTGATTAAAAAAAACCGGTTGTGCGAAACCAAAAAATAATTAAAAATGTCGACTACTTCAAGAATCTGATGCTTGGAAATTAGTCTCTCAAGCATGACCGGGGAGTCAATTTTCTCGTAAGAAATAACTGAAACTTTGGAGATAGTTGGCTGCTGGGAAAATTTAAGATAAGATTCTCATTTCAAGAGAGCTTGTTATTTTTTTCAGAGTTTGATGGAAGTTTAAGTACTAGAATAAAAATGAACTAAAAAATAAAGGTTTAAAGAATTGGAGGTTGGTTAATAAGACTGATAGAGAGATGATTTCGTTTGTTACTGATTTGGGGGCATGTTTTCCGTCGGAGGATTTTGTTTTTGTGTACAGGTTAAAGCTTTTAAAAGATATTATTTTATATTTATCTTAAATCTCCCTTTCTTACGCTGCTGTTATCCTTTTATGAACATTGTTTAAAATTTATAGACTCTTTAAAATTGAACCAAACTTGTTTTTTTAACCTGTTAGAAAGAAATTTATTGTAATTTAAAGGCTCATCCATACACTGTTTCACTTTCATTGTTTATCCTGAGTGAATAACTCCTGTGAATTTCATTTCTAGTTTTCATGGAAAAGTGAAACAATTACAAAATGAACACAAAAGTGATAAATTTAAATAAGAGTTAAACACTGTCTTTTTACTCTTCACTCCTACGATATTATTTACTAATGAGTACCTCACTTATAAGTTACACTGTTTCACTCATAAGTGATTCAATCATTACACTTATGAGTGAAACAGTATAAATGATCCTTGATAGTTTGTTTCATCATCATTAGTTACCTAATAATACTTAAGTTACTATGGCCCTTGTTAGCTATTGTTATGATATACCTACTGGAATAAATGTTCTCAAGGGGGACCATGCATTAAATAGGTGGGACCGGAGTCTTGTATAGGTTGCAGTACATGAGAACACTCTGTAATGAGCAATTTATTTAAGTGCGCACTGCACACATGCACAGTTCGGCTGATAACCAACTCATTGTCGAAAGTAACAGTATTTATTATAAGAATTTGATTATTACTGTATATCGTCTAAAATATAATCCAGATGAGGTGTATCTACTCGCAATTAATTAGTACATAAACTAGAAACTGTTATTAGTTAAGTTTTTAAAAAAGTAAGTACAATATGGCTGCTACTGAATGATAATTTGATATTTTATCCTCAGTCTTTATTTGTATGAGGAGAAATATGATTATGCCAATCTTAAAGTAAGTTGATTTGAATGACGGAAAATTTAGTATTGGGATATTCAGATCCATATAATAATTTCCATCTATTACCCTTTATAAAAATCACCTATCTAATCAAATATTTTCTAAACAGTCTTTTAGGATTCTCTCTATTTCATTTTCAAAATAATCCTCCCTTTAATGTTTGTTGTTATTATTAATGGATAACATTTATCTGTTCCTTTAGGTATTGATTTATGTAATATATGTGTTACTGATAGTAGTTTAGTTATGTCTTTAGTCTTGTATGTATTTAGTCTTGTGACAATAAATTAAAATAAATTAATGCAAATTTTAAAGTTGATAATTAATGAAGCCTTGAATTATCATTAATTTATTTAGTGGTTAAATATTATTTTTTACGTTTTAAGAACGGGACATAAATCGATGGGTTTTTTTCTGGGGAAAGGGATTTATAGACCAATTCAACTTTCAACACACGTCTTCTGGAGATCGTTTTGGCAGAAAAAGAGTGAGAGTGATTTCCAAAATAACCCCCTCTCAAGAATCGACAGCTTCGTCGCAACATCCATCAGCCACATTAGGTTTTAACAAGATTACTCTCGAGTGTTGCCAACATCGCATGATAAACAAGCCGAATTCCGACTCATCTGCCGCCGAAAACTCTTTGACAGAGAGGTTTGAAGTAAAGAAATCGGGGCGCTGCTCTCTCTGATTCGCAGTAGAAGCCAATCACGTGACTCAAATGAAAGCACGGCGGTCGCAGTTAATCAGGAGAAATGGCTTCAGCGCTGTCTACATTGACGGGAGCGGAATTGCGCGGAAGATGTTTGCGAAAAGGAGGCGTTTTAAGGGTATCTAGGATTTGGAGGTGTAAGGAAAGTTTAATTTAGCTTACTGCGTTTGGAGAAGTGCTTGTTTAATCAAATTATTTCGCTTAACGGTGGGATGGCTGTGATGGGGATCTCGATAAGATAATCTTTCTCTGGGGTTGCTTCTGAAGTAGGGTTGTAATTTTTATTTGGGAGTGGAAATTCAGAGATACTTCTTCTTTAAGATGGCTTTTAAGATATATAAGAATTAAAGTAAGATGATTATTTAGATAAGTTCGTTCTTAATAGTTTAACTTTCGTCATTTTTTAAGAGGTTGTGTGTGGATATATTAAAAAATACTTTCGTGCAGTTTTGAACCGTACAACATGCAATCTACAGGGTGTTTCAAAATTGCGTTGCACGGCTTTTATTCGGAACCAACGCCTCCTAGGGTCATGGAAGTAAGGTCTACCCCTAGGTAAATGGTCCTGGAGAATCTATAGAGATGACTTACAGCGCCTCTAGCGGCGAAATTAAAAAGTTAAAAAAATTAATTTAAAAACTAAAGGAGATAGAGCAAACACCTCAATGAGAGCAGTGTTGCCAACGTCAAGAAGAACTCACTGAAAAATATTTGATCAAAATATCTTGAATATTCGCGGAAATATTAGCATGTGAAAATAGCACTTTATCAAGGGTCAAAAAATAAAAAGTTCGCATATTTCTAAATTTTTCAGTGTTATTGTGTAGTTTTGTGTTTTTTAGTTGAAAGAACACAAAATTTAATCAAAAAAAATTGCAAATATGCGAACTTTTTATTTTTTGACCCTTGAAAAAGTGCTATTTTCACATGCTAATATCTCCGCGAATATTCGAGATATTTTGATCAAATTTTTTTCAGTGAGTTCTTCTTGACGTTGGCAACAATACTCTCATTGAGGTGTTTGCTCTATCTCCTTTAGTTTTTAAATTAATTTTTTAACCTTTTTAATTTCGCCGCTAGGGGCGCTGTAAGTCATCTCAATGGATTTTCCAGGGTCACTTACCTAGGGGTAGACCTTACTTCCATGACCCTAGGAGGCGTTGGTTCCGAATAAAAGCCGTGCAACGCAATTTTGAAACACCCTGTATATCGATTTTTGTAGTAACTCATTTACGACCGTATTTACCACTAATCTAACCTAAGGCTTACCGGAAAATCTTGATTCCTGGTTATCCTTAAGTCAAGTTAATGGGGAATACACCCGTTAGATCTCGTCGAGATGTAGATTAGATGACTATCCATGCTTTAACACAAGTGTTAAGTTGAAAATTTAAAAATATTAAATGACACTGTTACAAATGCTGTAATAGCAATCAAACTGAGTCATTCAAAGTTATCGCATTGAAACATCAGGATGTAACATTGATTGCATCTAATATTTTAAAGAGCTTTAAAGCGTGCATTTATTTGACATTTTAAGTATAAATGTGATACATAAATTGGAAACGATCCCTCTCTTTGAGTGGTTAATTCACTGAGAACCACTCCCAACTCGTTTGATCTTTAATTCCATATTTCAATGGTTGGGGATATTAAACTTAACATCTGAAGTTATGCACTGCAGGAATACAGGGTGTTTCAGAAGTCCGTTTCATGGCTTTTAGGTAAGCCACGTACATATATGAAGGGTACATCTCAAACTCATTTACATGACGATAAAATCGAACTTTTGAAACACCCTGTATATAGAAATAAATGTTACGGGCAAAAGGATTAATTGGTCATTATTAATAATGCCCTGAGTGAAGGCGGGCAAAGTGATAAATTTCATTGATAAATTCCATTGAATTTATCACATTGCCCTCCTCCACTTCAGGCATTATTAATAATGCCCAATTTATCACATTGCCCGTAACATATATACTCCTTTGAGTTCATTATTTTTACGGATAATACTACATTTAACGCTTTCGAAAAGTCAAAATTATACTGTTGTTTAAAAAGATTAAGATTAAACTGAAGTATTGCGAGAAAATGCATAGAACTAGCTTTATTGACAGAATAAGTAAGGACCTCCTTCCTACTGATATAATTTTATTAAATTGATATTTTAGTAATTCATGATTTATAATTAGGTATTTCACGTATTGCTTTCCTCAAAATACCTAGTTCATTTCATAAGCTACCAGCTTCAACTTTAATATCCTCTTTTTAATAATCTCATTTGTAGTTATTATCGACTAATTAGTAATGCCGTTTAGAAGTCATCGCTGTTTAATTTCCACTTTCATTTGATACTTCTATAGAGATCCATTATTCAAGTCAAGTATAAGTGAACAATGAGCTTGTGTTATTATTTATTCGAACTAAAACTTTAAACTTCCCACGAATTACATAAGTTAGTTCAGAAAGAAAATGCCCCGATGAGACGTCAAAAACTACATGGTAGTATAGTATTGTCTCTAAGAAAATTAAGTCAAGGAAAAATTTCTCTAAATAAATGGACATTGTTTTTATGCACAAAAAGACTAATTAAGAACATATGACTTTATAATACCTTTTTTAGACATGTCATGCTTGTTTGGTAGAATTTTATTTTTTATGAAACATTTAAATTTGCCTTCCTTTTAGAAAAATTGGTGTATTTAAATAAAAGTAATCGATTTATAATAAATGTAAAATATTTTTTATAACGAAGAAAAATATTTGACTTGGTGTATTAATGTAATATAATGAGCTATCCAATAACTCTACTAACAATGGGATGATTTCAATATTTCTAAATTTATTCTGCACACACTGTTAAAAAACAGTTCAACCTTTCACCAGTTTGTGGTGAAAGGTTGGACTGTTTTACCACAAACGCGGTTCAAAAAAAGCAGCAACCTAAAGGCCCATTCACACTGTTTCACTTTCACTGTTCATTATCGATGAAACACCCAAAGTGAAAGGGTGGGAATGTCGTTTTCATCAGAAGTGAAAATGAAAGATGAAAGATTTTCAGATAATGATCGGAAGTATGGAGAACTCATATTTTGAGTTTCTCCTTTAAATTACGCTTTAAAATAAGAAAAGAAAAATTATGAAAAACCAAACGCGCCGTAGTGTAATGTTGTTCAATGTAAATATCAGACAAACCGGAAGATTGAGTTACCTGGTGACGTCACTTCCGTTGGTTGTTTGTTTATTTAGGAATTTCGTGAATAGTATCTAGTAACCTGGTAAGTATAAACAACCGATGAAAGTGAACGAGTCTGATGAAGAGTGAAAGTGCAAACATAGCTGTTCACTGAACTAGTCTTTCACTGCGATGAATCACTGCGATGAACAGTGAAAGTGAAACAGTGTGAATGGGCCTTCAGGTTCGGTAACAGGTTTCACTTGGTGGAACCTGTTACCGAATTTTTCTAAACCACGTTTGTGGTGAAAGGTTGAAATTTTTTTAACAGTGCATAAAAAAACAATACATTCTTTCCCGAAAGAATACTCAAGTATTTATTTTGTTTACATTTATTGACAAAGACATATTTTTTTGCCTAAAAATTCAATAAAATGAAATATATAACTCATATTACTTAGTTTTTGAAATAAGGTTATTTTTTTTAAAACAATCAATTTTTCTGCCATCATCATTAAAAACTAACCCTTACAGTTCTGAGCCCTTTTCCATCCCAATTATTCAAATCGAATTTCTTAAGGGAGTGAAAGAAAGCGATGCATCCAAAAATATCACATTACTCTTACCCTCCAAAAAAAACCCAAATACCCAACTAAAACACTTTTTTAAAAAGCAGACACCAAATTTAACACATCTCATGGCGAAACTAAGAAAGAATTTGCATCCGAAAAAATCGCTTTATAATAAGACACTCCAGAAAAATTGCGAGACAAAAGATCAGAGAATAAGAGAGGCTTCTGGCGTCTTTAGAACAAAATAGGAGGAGAACGCTGCCGGATTCCGTTCCATGTCTCAAGAGGCTCCAACCGGTGCTTCTGCCCTTCTCTAATTGGTTATTTTATTCCTGGAAAGGAAACATTAGCTATCTTTCTGATTATTATTATTATTCTATATCATGCTGAAGGGAATTCCAGTTATTAATGAGCTAAAGGCTATTTTGGGGATCTAGTGAGGAAAAAAAGAGTTAGAGTCAACGGGGAATAGCGAAAGTGGAAAGAGATGTATTAATTTGTGCATTGAACGAAGAAAGTGTTGAATGAAGAGTATTCAGATGAATGAAGAGTATTCAGGCAAGTTATGTACTTCAATGGTCAAAAGGATTATTCTTGGAGTTTAGAAAGGATTTTCAGCTTTGTTTTAATACTGGTAGTTATGCTATTTCGATTCTTCAAGCAAATAAGAACTTTGCGCTACATGTAATATCTGAAGATTATGTTTCAGGTGAGTAAATAAAGAGAAGTTATTTTGAATGTCATGCTTTTGAGTGGACAGACAGTATATTATTTTTCTTTTAAGCTCATGGAAGAGGTTCTTCCAAGTTTCATTTTAATGATGCACTTTGTTCAAGGGGTAGATACTCTCGGTTTTCTTAAGAATAACAGTTTGTGCGAAAGGAAAGGTAGCTTTGCGCTTTAATGTATTTTAGTATAGTAATGGCCGTTTGCAAAAATATAATTATTTGAGAATGGACTAGGGATTATCATTTTTAGTGATAATGGATTCAAAAATGGAATACTCTTTCATAGTATCCCTTAGAAGTGTTAATATAAATTTTCATGCGGTGCATTTGTATATTTTAATGGCATGAAAATTGAATGAATTGAATAACTAACTTCTGATTCTTAGGGTGTACAAAATTAGTGAATTTTTGTTTTACAAATTATTTTTACAATGTTCATCATTCATATTTGTCTTAATTAAAATCCAAAAAGGTAAGACTAAAAAATTATTTACTAAGAATGGAGAATGGAAAAAAGTATGAAAAGGTTATAAGATTCCTGAACAATATAATGTTAGATTTTCTTTAAGGCCTTATTTTATAAAACATATCAGTCGATAAAATAACAAGGGAATATGAAAGGGTTGTTTTTGAAAATAGTATTTCTTGTTTCTTTTTTGAGAACCTTTATTCGATCTAAAGCGTTTACTAACTCGGGAAGATATAGATAAGCAATTGGAAATAGTTTTTTCTTCATTTCCGATATTTTTGTTTCGAAAATTACAATGTTTTGAGAGAGATAACTTTTCTTGGTATCTTGCCATCGACAGAATCATATGGGCCTTGTGTATAGAAGGTAAATGATTGTTCCCTTTAAAATGAAGGACGCAAGGGATTTAGGGAACCAGACCATATCGAATTATTTAAAACCCAAACCCGTTATGAAGAAGTTTTGGAATTTGATTTATAATATTTAATATAATCTGAAATTATACCTTTACTAAACAAAATCTATTATAGAACTGCAGCTATTATATTATAATATGGTATGTTGTAAGCCTTTGACGATATCTATTAAGGGTGCCGATAAGTTTAAACTTGTTGAAATGAAATGAAATGCAAAGTCTTAATTAGCTAAATAAAACTATTATCCTTTTAGTCAAGTAATAAATCATCAGTTCACGACGTTGAATGGTAGTTTTGCATTGAAAATCCTCCTGTTGTACTTCTTTTTTGTCATTTTACAATAAAAGATTGTTTAGACTTTTGAGAACATGTATAATGCAAAGTATAATTTATTAAACTTCAAGGAAAATATTAAAACTTGGAGGAATCTTTAACACAAGCTTAATCAAACTCTTTTGATTTTGATACCTTTGAGTGACAACTCTGAACAAAGGACCAAATTTTATAACAAAACTTCCCGATACCTACATCAATGTAACGTCAATCAAAGTTTCACCCAACTGAAAGTAACTTTACCCTACTTTATGCTCAAAACTCAATCGCATCAAAGCGGCTAAAAATAGGAACGGGATCAGGGATTTGGGGGAACATTTTTTCGGTTGCGTCTCCAAGTTCGCTACCTTTTAGTTGACAGATTGACACTGATCCCAAGTGTTGCATTATTATACTATTAGTTACTCTATGAAGAAGATGAGGGGGAAATGGAGAGGTTTGCTTAATCCTGTCATGTGCAGAATGAAGTTGCAACTTCGTTCGTTAATCATTCTTATAGTTTGGTGTAATTTTGACAAGGGTTTATTGGTCTGATTATTAAAGGAAAGTTTGGTAAACAAATCTTAGTGTTTGGAGGGATCAAATGAGAAGGAAATTTCGAAACTTGATTGAAAAATGGTCATCGAAGAATTTACACTGCATGAAATTGTCTCAAAAAGTTTTCTTATCTTCTAAAAGTTTATATACAGCTTTTTTGTATATTACAGTTAAGTAATCTCTCGAAGTAAGAAAATTTAAATGTTGTAGTCCATTAAACAAAAACATTTACCCGGTTTATCAGTCTTAAGTCAAGCAACTCAATCGTTCAAGATTCATCCAATTTTTATCATGTGTATAGCTAAATTTAATTTACTTTTAGTTTCAGTTACGTAAACTTGACATATTTGGTATGAGATGTGCTACTAGTGACAGTTAAATTGGAAATTTAACAGATCCTTGAATTATGAAATTTAATCAATGGATTCAATTGAGTTTACTTCATCCTCTAGAGAATAAAATGCATTCGGGAGCTACACAGTATTGCTCAATTGAATTCCAAAGATTTTGTTACACACACGTGCGGTTTAAAACTCTTCTCTTACACCCCCCTTTTGAATCTAATCTTTTCCTACAAGTCTCGTAGCTAATAAGACTCACTAAAATGTAAATTTTATTCCACCTATATCCCCAAAACTTTAAATATGTGGGCATTTACTGTTAAAGTATAGAGTTCTCTTCCATCCTTTCATTTGAAACATTTCACACATTTTGTAAAACTTCTGAATTTGTGCCTAGTTAACATTAACTCCCATGTGTTCGCAATTTGGAAGAATTGGAACTTCAAATCTTATCACCATTCTGTATCTGGCAATTGGTTGTGAAGGGTCATTTCAAGAAAAGAATGCATTGTCTAGGTTTAAGTTTGAGGTTGTGTTTGAATGCATGCATTTCAATGAAATACCGAAGGTACCTACAGAAGTTTTAACTAAGATTCAAACATTTTAGTTACTTGGGGGTACTGTGCCAACGTTAATTACGTTCGTTATAATTTTCACTTCAGAAGTTTAATGATTTTACAAACAAGAGTTAGGTGATGTTAAATACAATTTTCTTAAAGTTAGCTTAACCTGAATTAGTTTATAATTAAGCTTTAATGAGATACAATCTTTATTTACCTAATCTTTTCAGTGCAGTCACTTGTATTTAACATACAAATAAAAACATTTATATTTCCTACATTCTAATTTCTTATTTAAAAATCCTAATAAATGTTCTTCTTGTTACATGTTCTTTTTATCTCTTTATAATTTTTCTGTTTTAAAAATTTTACTTTAATTAAACTCATTAATGTAATGATTATTTAAATTAAATTTCATTGAAAACCATGAATATAATAAAATTCAATTTATAGTTGTATAACATGATTTTTAAAAGATTTTTATTTTGTTTAGTTTTCTTAATAACGAGATAAAAAATCTGTATAAATGAAATTTTATATTTGAGAACTTTTAAGTATTTATAGTGATGATGCCTAAATTGTCTGAATAAATACTATGCAAAAAATCATGTAGGAAACATTTACTTATAGTTTCAGTTCTCTTGTTGTGAGTTCAGAATACTCCTTTTAATTTTTTTCCACTTTCTCATCCTCTGATTATCTTAAATTGCATGATTGTAATGCTATTTGACTTGACCATAAGCTTAGATGGAGTTAGTAATTTGAAATTACATTTATTATCATATTTATTCTATTCCTTATCCTTAATTTTGTGAGTCTGACTTCCATTCTTGACAAGTACAGATGGTGTCTCCACCCTAGTCCACGAATGCGTAATTAAACACAGGAAGGGACGGAGTTTAAGTCATGTCCCCTGATTCTTGGGGAGGAGACACGATACTCTTGGATGTCCATTGACGATTTATTACTCCTTACCGATTTCTGTCCTGTGCGATTTTCATATCCAAAACAGCATATCCAAAGTCTGTTCAACTCTCTCAGCTATTAACCTAGAGTGCAAACTTCATATACTTAAACATTATGAAAATAGTGCCGTTTTATGTGCGTTATTTGCCTTTGCGTAGGGATACAATTCTACTCAAAGAGGAATACATTAAAGCAATCGTACAAGCAATCGTACAAGGTAATCGCTTATTGAAACTAGTTAACTAAAAGCTTCTATACTAGACAGCAACTTAAGTTGAACCTACTACGTCACTAACAAAGTAGTTCCTATCGCGGTGACTGAATTTCGAGTGAAACAAAGAACGTCAATTTTAAAATATGATTATTTCGTTAAACTCATGTATATATAGTGTCTTTTTATCACAATTCGCGTATCGAAATTCCTCCTATCAACCCAACAGGCTTTGTGTTTACTCACTTTTTCCTTCCGCGTAGTGACGTACTGGGTTCAGGAAACGTTGCTGAGAAGTATAATATTTATTAACTTTGTTGTTTTTCATCGTTTTTAAAATGAATTTTGTAAATATATCGTTCTATAACTTTTGCGCTCCATCTCATTAAATAAATAAACGCGTAAAATTGGATTCTATTAGCATGAAAGCAATAGAAGGAACTTGAACATTTGCCCAATTGGGGTAATGATACATTTTTATTTGGCATGCTGAGATGTCTCTCCAGGTTATTAGGATCAGTAGTTCAACTAAAGCATATTAAATAATTAATATTAAGAATTTAAAATAATAATGAATAAAGATACCTTTTCTGTTTCTTAAGGAGAATCATTTTTGATTCTCCTTCTTCATTTTTAGTAATATGAAAGTATCCGCAAAGTATTTAGTACGAAGTTTTTTTATCGTTATAAAATAGGTATTGTTGGAAATTGATCCTGTTACAGAAATGTCATTTTCATGACATTTTTTTAATACAAAGATCATAAAGTTAGTTCTCAATAAATTAAGTAAAGGCCGTAACTAATCTATACTATTAAAACATCGAAGTTAAATTTCATAATAATCGTTCTTGAAACTTGTAAAGAATAACTCTTATAAAACAATTATGAATATCCTTTGTCTTTGACGAATTCCATTTCTCAAGTCACAAATCATATCACACATTCATAACTCGAATAGAGCTTTCTCTGGGTAATATTCCGTAATCGAGGTTTCCGCCAATATACGCCAAATTTTGTCGATGACCATTTTAATGTGTGCAACAATGTTTAATGTTGGCGGGATTTCTTCCACGCTTTAAATCCGATCTCGCCAAGTTTGGCGAAAACCTCGATTATGGAATCTGTCCCCTTTCTCTGATGATAAATGACATGGTTTTTGCAGTTTTATCATCTGGATTATAAGATTCATTAATACATAAAACTAATTTTATTTTCAGAAAGGTATGAAACCTCCATTCCCTCTCATCGTTCTGTTAGAAGAGCTGACTAATGTCCTTTTAATACGCCACTTAAAAATTCATTAAAGGGAAAGTGTCAGAAATCATGTTGAAACACCTGTGCGGTTTTTTGTCCACTTTAATTTAATCTTCTTTTAAATTTCTATTGACTTGATGGTTGAGGAAAAAAATCTTCTGCTGGAATTCTCATATTTTTTTACTTGGTGGAGTTTAAAGATCTTAACAAAAACAGTGCTACTCTCGTCATTTTTTTTCATTCAGCATCCTCTTGTTGAAATTAAAAGATGTAGGAAAAATTCCTGCACTTTTAAAATGTTTTCGCGTTGCGAATTTATAACTTGAATCATTGAAACTAACTTAACTAATAACTTAAATTTACGTAGAACTAAATTTTTTTCTATTGGCGGGTTGAATAAGTTCGTGCTTTTTTTTGGTGAAAATTGATGCTTTATTTTGAAAACCCTAAATAAACCCAATCATTAAAAGTACTACCCATTGCTAGGCACTACTTTCCCCATCTTTTTGGCAGCAATTAAAATTTTCTGTCAGAAAATTAACATAAAAATGGTAGTGTTACCCAGCCAGACCCTGTTACATTGAATGGAAGAAGTGGTAATATGAAGGGGCAATGTTTGGTGAATAGAGGGTGGGGTAAGACTACTCAAGTGTTATGTTGGTTTTATCAGTGTTCTGACAAGGGGTTGAGCATTGTCATGCTGCAAAACCTTCTCTTATTTCGAGGGTTTTTTGATTTAATGCTCCGCTAAAACACATGCATTTAAGTATATAGCAATCTCTCGTACAGTTTGAGCAACTTATGGAAATGATCCTATCGAATTCCAAGAAGAAACTTTGAACCGTGAATATTTGGGGTAACCAATGATGTTGATTAATGGGCTGGATTACCCCATGATTTTTGTGCTTAACGTTATCATAACGGAAGCCTTTTGTTTTTTTAACTTTTAAATTGATTTGTTTTTTTTTTTCAAAAAAGTAATTTCGTATTTGGAATAATTATTCTAACATTGCGACATTTCATCAACATTTATAAACTCGTAATGTTCTAGGCCATATTTTAAAAAAAATATTAATTAATTAGAATATTAGAAAATTTAACCCCGAAACACCACCACACCACAAAAATATGGATAAAAAATACCTCACGACTTTCTCAAAGCGATGTTTTCTGAAATCTTCAGTAAGAGCTGTTTATTTCTTCATATAGACATCCGGAAGTCTCTCTCGTTATCCCCTTCGGCAAGATTAAAGGCAAGTAATGAATCCAAGTAGATAATTTCGGCGTCTCTTTCATCTAGCAAGGTGACTTTAAGAATGATATTTTTATTGACGTACGGTTTCCTTCTAAGAAAGAGCCCTAGCGCTTTTTGTCCTTTTATTGGAACTCGTGCCATTCAACCCAAATAAACCAACCAGCTTTCTTAGAAAGGTAGCACAATTGAAGTAGAAAATCTATGCGATTACTAATTTATAGTGTATTTTAAAATATGTCTTTATAAAGTAGGTTATTTAATTATTTAGGTGAAATTTTTTTTCAGATCCAATTAGGAAGCTATTTCATGGTAAAAGCATGGTAAATTGTTGTTTCTTACTATATATTACCTTACGAAATTATTATTTTTATTAAAAATAACATTAATGCGCTGACCACTTTTTTCATTTGCACCGTTCTTAAAATTAAATCTGGGTACATTTACAAAAATTAGAACTGTGAAAATGTATAGCAGAAGAGAGATTCAAGAATTATTGGACCTACCTGGTAAAAGCATTCCTTTTTTCTTTATTATTGCAGAATTGTTTTTGGTAAAATGTGTATATCTTACGGTGAATATAAGTATTTTTTTAATTTCCTCTTGTTTGTGCGTCATGCAAATTTCCACCCTCACACTTCGCATTACTGTTAATTACGCACTATAAAGTTGTACTAAAACACAGCCTTTATATGGGTTGTGATAGGTTAATTGGTTCTTATGTACATCGTGTCGCTAAATCAGTAAACTTTATCAAAGCCCATTGACTGTTCTATAGCTGTGCCACTGAATTTGATGGTCGCTAAACGGCCGATCGGATAATATGGAAGTATACCGGGTTAATTTAACTTGAAATAAAATAGTAAAGGCGAGGACATTTAAAATACAAATTCAATTATGTGTGGCGAATAGCTTTTAATTCTAAAGAAAAGTGAGGCGTCTTGAAAAAATACAAAAGAAAAATTTCTTGCTTATTATCTGTAAATGGTAGAATTACTTTATTTACGTTTTTAAAATCGTGTTTCTGAATAATATATTCCAGTTTTAGTAATTTCCATCTTTATAATTATCCATATATTAATATTCATTACTTTTATTCAATTTCACCAGTTTTTTTATTAGATATTCATAATTTCAAAAATGTACGACATTAATTAGTTGTTCTCAATTAATATAGCTCAAGATGTAAATAAATTTAATTTATTGGGCAGATGATAATACGATAGGTACTTTAAAGGTAACAGGTTAATAATTTATTAAAGCGGACTACTTAATTCCAAAACTACTACCGTATTTGAAATAAATAAAACCATCATCTTACTTTAATTTTTATTTGAAGTAAGAATATTAATCAACCCTACACGAAGGGGGGAAAACTTTTCTAATTATAATTTATTACTGTATGAAACTTGGAAAGTCTCGGAAGTAAGAATTTCATAATGAAAATTTAATTAAGCAATAAAGTACAGCAAAATAAAAACTTACCAAACTAGACAAAACTTTGCCATGGAAACGTAATTCATCCGTCTAACTTGCACTATATTTAGCACCGTGATAAAAACAGGTAAATAAATTCTTCACAGTTCTCCCTTAAAAAACTTACTATGCGACTTTTAAGTATAGTGCAATCTATGCATTTTTATGTAAATATCTGATGGGTACTTGGAATAAAGAAATTTTTTTAAATATTCAAAAGCTTTTATTATAAAAAGAGGTAATATAAGATTTATACAATATTTATTATAATTTTAAAGAAATACTGAATTTGATGAATGGTTTTCTATTTTACCCTGTATGCCGCCGCCGCATTGAAATATACATATATTTCAATAAGTAAAGACTAATTTAATTACCTAATAGAGGCACGTACACCAATTTTCTCTTAAAAAGTTAAAAAAAGAAGTGTTCCAACACTGAAAATATCCTAACAGATCCCAAAAGATCGTTTAAGTCTGAGGGGATGAAATTTCGAAAGGAAACAGTTCTTGAAACCAACCTTCCTGAAGACCGAATGTTCGGAAAGGGGAGCTTGCTTCTGTGTACTACCCCTAACAAAATCAATTGTTTGGAGAAGATGAACCTGAGGGCAGGAATGTAATTGGCCATATATAAGTTTTTTAAGAGAAAGAAATGCATATTGAAGTGGAAATCATGTTTTATTTTAATTTGTAAAAATGAAAACTGGGAAGTCCTGCTCAAAAGGGTTGTCATGGTTTCTACTGTTGTGATGCGCAAAATGCTTACAGATACCGAAACATATAAAAATATAATCTTGAATTAGATCAGAAATATTGTTTCACGGGTTTATTCATAAAAATGATCTAGGTATAGAATAGTATAGTATGTACGGGTACTCCATATTTAAAAAACACCAGTTATGCAAGGTGTTTCAAAAAGTCTGCCGAAACTTCTGTACAAGAAGATTGCTTCCATGGAGTGCATAAAAAATCCCTTAACTATACGAACTTTCGGGAAAATGTGACGTCACATCCGAAAAAACTTAATAATTTCATTCCACGGTACGTGCATGCATGCTTAACAGATATTATTAACATCTTAGTGTGCAAACATATCCAATAATAATGCGATACATTCCGTTTTAAATATAACTTAAAATTAAGACCCAAGTCTGGAATTTCGATTGGTTGATACTAATGTAGGCACGAGAAGTGCACCGCACTAACTATCCGCTTCCGGCAGAATTCAGTGGGATTCAGAAACGTCGTAAAAAGTAGGAACGTTTCAAGAATTTATGAGGAACGTTACTAATATTTTAACAGTGCATTTCATTAACGGTGGTTTTGTGTCTTATAGGAAGTGCTGCCGAGCATGGGAGGTGAGACATCATGATAGTGAGCCACGGAGGACGCCTCCTGCACAAGCAACTACTCCTCAGTGTGTGTTGTCTCCTCGCTCAATGTATAATGCTCACCGACGCAACCATGGAAGGTGAGTCTCATTTCTTTCTTTCAACGAATGGGATGAGAGTTTCAGAAAAGGAAGGTTGGTTGGCTGTTCTTCAGTCAGATGGATCTATGCATAAAGTATATAGAGCTTACAGATACTCCAAACGGCAGTTTTCCTCTTTAGGTAATTAATTTAATTCAGCTCGCAGATTATAATTCAGTTTACTAGCAGCCAATCAGAAAAAGCTAAATGCGTAAGTGAGTCCTGATTGGATATGGCAAGCGGCATTTAAATTTCATCGGTGTTGTTTTTCCTATTTGGATTTGAGTGACAGCTTCAGTGGGCGAATGACAGAATTAGCAGGAATGACGTGGTATTAAAGGAGGCGGGTCCGTTTGGCCTGAAGTTTGTCTATGGGAAAAGTTTTGTTAAAAAAGTTGCCATTATCGTCTAAGGAGATGAACACTCTGTTAAGCTCTATACTCTGTGGATCTATGGACTTTCAATACAGCCCTTGCTAAAATAGAACAATGGGTACGAAAGAAATTAAGAAAAATTATTTAGATTGGTTGGTTGAAAAGGAAGGTTGAAAAATACTTGTGAACATTATTTTATTACAATCATATTAGTTTTTATTCGGAACCAAATTTTATAAGATGAAATATTTTACCGAGTAATTAATTTTTCGGAGAAATGTCGTTCACTATCTATGCATTATAATTAAAAGAAGTAAAACTTTTAAAATGTTATTTGAAATTGACTTACAATTTTTTCATATAATCTAATTTTAGTTAGTAGTTAATGTTTCAAAAATTGCTAAGTAAAACTTGTGGACAATGATGGCTTGCGTGTAATAATGATAATCGAATGTGTAACAGGGGAACACTTAATCTTTTTATTTTTGGAAACACTTTTATTCATTTATATTTTTGCCTTTTTTTGTAGGTTGTGAGATTTTGTAAACAGCGGAAATGATGTAACTTTTTTTATAAAATTGAAACTTAAAATTGATTCATTTAAGATTCGCTTTTATCTTTTGGGGACTAGTTTAAGTTGCAAACCCGTATGACTAAAAAAAAATTAAAACACCAATTCTTACCTTATTTTACTCTAAAAACGTCCCATTATTTGAAATACCTACTTTTTAAACACTACGAACACACATTACATCGAACTCATACTACGAAAACATCTTAATTTACAGCACGGTTCGCATTCAAAACATTAACTAACAAAAATAACTAAAACTAATCCAAGAAATGAATATTAAGCATTTTGTCTAAACACTTTTTTGAAACTAGAGTCATCCATTACCGAAGAGTGGACTTCGTAAAGGGGAATTCTCATAAATGATCCCGTTAATATTTATTTCTTAGTTATAAATAAGACTATCGTAAAGATTCTACTCTTAGGATATTATTATTATGCATGTGTGCCATAAAATGTCCCAACACTCGTTGACAAACCACGGTATTAATATAGTTAAACTCATGCTGCAGTAAACATTTTGTTAAATCATATAATCGCATATATCTTCATTTTTATCACTATGAAACGCATGGTTCATTCTTGGGATATAATAGTTCTTAACTATCCCTTGTAATATTCTGATGATCATGGGATAATTAGAAATTTTACGTTCGTTAAATATTTTGTCATTTGTGGTTAACATATATTAACTTTATGAGACAGCCATTGGTGTAAAGGAAATACTCATTTTATTTAAATTAAAGAGACATTTTAAAAAATTAATATAAATATTGGCGTTCTAAAAACCCGAATAAAGCATTTCAAAAACTTTAAGAACTTCTTTCTCATCAAATTTATCCTTAGAAAATAATTATTTAAACATAATAATTTACATTATCTAGCATTCAACACTTATCCAACAAAGTACCAAACCTGTAAGTTTTATACTACCTCAGCCTCCGTTCGTTATTCGGAAAAAAAAGGGAATGGGGAATTTATTTTGGATTCAATTTTTAAGATTTTTTCAAATATTTTTAAAAGTGTTGTTAAATTTTTGGTTTTCCTCATTTCAAGAGTATTTGAAGTCCTGGGACTACAGTAAAACAATATGGAAGCTTAAAACAATCTACGTGCATATAAATTTCCTCTATTTTAAATATGTTGTATTTCCTCACCATTTAATACTCTACATTGGAATTCACCATTACTGCTCACACGATATCGATGCAAACAATAGCCTAGATAATCGATGACCAATAAAACATTCCGCTTGAGGGATCTCGTTCACTGATTGGGTGCATTCTCTTCAAGAAGACTGGAGATTATAATTATCTCGACCCCCAGGGTTTATTGTCATTGGTCAATACGAGTTGACAATGTCCACGAATTATCTGAATTAAAGGATTAATCGAAGTTGTGGTTTAGAAAGGTTCTCTTGGACGGGATTTAGGAAATTGGTAATTCCTTTAAGAGGAATATTTTATGAGAATCGATTTAAAATTCAATGTATCTGAAGCGTTTAAATGAACACTGTTAAGTGAATATTTATTTAAAACTAGTAGAATGTCCTTAGTTACGTACAATTGCATTGGTTGTATGAACTTAGTAAGTTTACGTTAGTTTTTATTTTGGCACTTTTAACTTGAGTTTCCTTAAATTGATCGAGTTTAACCAATAGTTTGTTCACTATGTTGTGGAAATATGAATTAAAATGCATTTCAAAGCTTTGTACTTTTTAGTGGATTTATTATATCTAAAATCTAATTATCTGAAATTAAATTAACACGATCAAAACCAATATCCAGTACTCTACTAAAACGAATGCCAAATTAAACTTTTAAGTCAAATCATGCTTACGTACCCTATCAGTGTACTCCTCTAAAATATAAACCTATCAGTTTTGTTTTTAAGTCATGTACCCTATTAAAATGCGTAATAAATTAAACTTTTGAAATCAGATACTATTTTTAGTGTACTCTAAAAACATAGGTAGTTACCAAACGAATTATATAATATTAATAATAAAGTAAAAAAGACAGACGGTTTTTAACACACTACCAAAAATATAGGCTAAAAAAATTAATAAAAGCTAACATTTTGATAAGACGTTTATAAAACATGACACTTCAGATGATCATTTAAATCAGTCAGTTTTCTAAGTAAACGCATTGCCAATACTTTAAAGAAGTAAAAGCCATACGTATCTAAATATTCCATTCTAGCATAATTTAGAAAAAAATACGGAGTAAATTTAAATAATCACTCATTACATGATCTCCTCCCTCTCCATTAGAATCAACTGTGCATTGAAATATATTTAAATCTCAGAATCGTTTTTTCGTCCGGTGAAAACGTTCTTTTAAACTCAAGCAGGTCTCGGTCGTTATACAACGGAAATCTTGGTATGGGTTTGGTATTCCACAAAGGAGGTGGTTTTTGCCCTTTTCGTCCATCTCCTCGCAAGAATGGAATGGAAAAGAATTTATGCTGATCTTTTCTTGAACGGAGTGGCATCAGGATGCCGAAATGGCGCGCTTTTTTGAACTGTGTGGGTCGGGGAACGAAAGAACGTTTATTCTTAAAGAATAAATCATTGAGGTTGGTTCTTTTTTCCTCTTGGAAAAGCAAGTGCTGTGCTAGGATTCGTGAAACAGGTTATTGATTTGAAACTGTTGTATTGATTTAAACTTTTGTATTTAGGTTGTTAAAAATGCCATTTGGCTTGAATTTACATTAGTGTTTAGAATTTTCTTTGCGATAAATAAAAGGATATGTTTGGTAGTTTTATAGAAATAAAAATGATGTGATAGGATATTCGTTTTTCCTTAAATATCTTTATACACACTTCTACCTGGTTGGCGTTTCCCGGGCTTTTATAAAAAAAGAAAATGCTATACTATCCTATTTTGGGGCAACTCTTATCGTAACTATGAAGATTTATAAAGGAATAATATAAGTGTACTTATCTCTATCAACAGTTAACAGTAAAATGCATTTAAAATACGTATTGCCAGTGCATTTGGATCATATTTCATTACATGCCCTTTGATTACCTTTTGCTTTTTGAATAAAAAAGTGTCATTGCTTATGTGGACTTGGATCATTTCGAATTTTTTTGAGTGCTCATTTCAAAATAAAATAAAGTTTAATCAATTTAACCAAAAATTATTGCTTACAGTGTGCTCATCACTCAAAACCAATACTTATAAATGTAGCAAGAATTAAAAGAAAAACTGCTAGCTGAGATTTTTTAATGTGATATATTTTGATCTTGTATATTTTATACCATTTAGCCTAAAACTTTACATTTGCGGCCGACTAATCCTAAATTCCCCACACGATAATCTTTAAGTACCCCCCAAAGAAATACCGAAGAGATAAAAATCTTAATACCTCAAACGGTGTATTAATATTATTC
Source organism: Tetragnatha versicolor (assembly GCA_024610705.1). NCBI lineage: Eukaryota > Metazoa > Arthropoda > Arachnida > Araneae > Tetragnathidae > Tetragnatha > Tetragnatha versicolor. The sequence goes on along the minus strand of JANDEH010000011.1, from coordinate 19,704,990 downwards.
TTTTGTAAATACACACAAAGCAAATAAGTTTTTACCGTGTGAGGAAATAACTCCCATTGGAATATGCAATCACGTCGCTTTATAAGGAACTTGATCTTCAGGATCTTTTACTCTAATTTCAAACTTAACCCATAATCTTACTCTCCTTTCCCTTTCTTAGAACACAATGAATTGAATACAAGCATCGCTCGAAAAAAATCTAAAAGAGGAAATCATTGCGGGTGTGAAATACGTGAACTCCCTCATTTTTTATTTAAAATACTGCAAAGAAACGTTCATCACAGAGATATCTTCAAATATTTACGCCTCATTGCTACTTCGTAATACGAATCATCCCGTCCCATCTTGTTATCCTTCACGTGGCCCTTTTTCTGAGAAAATGAGTTTTTGTTGCCATTGCGACGTTCGGAATAATGCGTTGAATTAAGTTCCTCTTCCGTAATCTTCTGCCAAAATGACAGAGAACTCAGAGGAAAGGACTGGAAAAGTATATCTGAGTTAAATGGGAATTTTCTCTCACTTTCATGCTCTTTTGAATGCCTTTAATATTTATAAATAATATAATTTTAGTATTTTTATTAAATGTATATAAAGCATGTTTTACCATGAAAAAGGTAGTATTATTTCAGTTAAATGTAATTTTAAGTCGTAATTCACATATAAGTTTTAATATGCTACAATACATAATTTATATAAAGGGTGTTTCAAAAGTCCGTTTCGCTGCTTTTATTTGGAAATAGCGTGTCCTAGGGTCACGGGAGTAAGGTCTACCCCTATGTGAGTGACCCTGGCAAATCCATTAAAATGACTTACAGCACCCCTACCTCAGTGAGAGTATTGTTGCCAACGATATGAAAAACTCACTGAAAAAAATTTCATGAAAATATCCCGAATACTCGCGAAGATATTAGCATGTGAAAATGCACTTTTTCAGGGCCCAAAAAAGAAAAAGTTCGTAAATTTGCAAATTTTTCAGTGTAATTGTGTAGTAATGTATTCTTTTAGTTGAATGAAGACAAAATTTCATCAAAAAATCATAAAAACTTGCAAATTTTCGAACTTTTTCATTTTTGTGGTCTGAAAAAGAGCTAAAATCACATGCTAATATCTCTGCGAATATTCATGATATTTTCATGTATTTTTTTTCACAGTGAATTCTTCATAACGTTGGCAAGAATAATCTTTTTGAGGTTTTTGCTTTATCTCCTTTAGTTTTTAAATTAATTTTTTTAACTTTTTGATTTCACCACTAGGGGCGATGTAAGTCATCTCAATGGATTCTCCAGGGTCATTTACCTGGGGTAGATCTTACTTCCGTGACCTAGGACAAGTTGATTCCAAATAAAAGTCGCGAAACGGACTTTTGAAACGCCCGGTATATGCATATTTAAATACTTTTCAAGCTTATTTATTGATACTCAGAGGAATATTTTGAAGCATCTGTAAAAGAGGGTCAAACTTCATTCCAAATTGAATTTTTTTACTTAAACAGTTAACAAGGCCTTTGAATTTAAAATATTTATCTTACGGGATATACTTTTGCCTTTTGTTTGGAAAAAATACACATAAAATTATTTACTAATTTATGATTGTATTGGACAAAGGTAAACAGATCTGTTCACACCTTTCTTTTCAATGTTTTTAATGACTTCCTATTTCGCAATCTTATTTTTTCGACTCTTTTTTTGTTTCTATTAACAATGAGTTGAACATGTGAGCTGTAAATCAGTTCTATATTTGAAATAAAACGGTTCCATAACTTAAGTTTAAAATTTTACATCACAAACAACTAAAACCTCTCTTCATAGTTATTTCAATGCACTGCTGCATTTCGCAACAAATATGCATACTCTTCACTGCCTAAAAAGCCCTACAAAAATTCCAGTGTACGTTTTTTTATGAACTAAACTCGGATTTCACTCCTCTCAATCCGCACTACTGAAGAACTTTCGCTCTGCAACAGAAATAAACTGGTACGACCGTGAATATTCGGCAGAAGTCAGCGTAAAATTGGTTCTACCTTTTGTCATCCTCTATAGAGAGAACAATGCCTGCAAAGCCCCTAGCCAATGGGAAGAGGGGAAACGAGATTCAAAAGATTCATCGAGCGAATGGGAAATCTTTAAGGCCTGAGTATTTTTGCAGAATTTATCCGAGTTCCATTCGTGGACGCAAAAAAAGGGAATATGCTTTTTTTCCCACCACTTCTTTTTTCGGAAGGAACTTTTTATCAGGAGATTGGGGGAAGTCCCGCTGTGAAGGGATGGTCTACTTTTTATGAATGGAAAGGAAAAAAAGCGGGCATAAAATAGAGAAATATCTTGCTTTTGTCCATGTTTTATTAATATTTATTGTGTCTATAGATGAACTGCACTTATAGAACGATTGAATTTAATTTACAGATGTTATGGTGATTATTATTAATTATAAGTCAAGCTTCATAACAAAATCTTTTTTATTAATCGTTATAGAAGTGCATGAGTTGAAAAAAACGAGCTAAAGGGTTTTCTCATTTTCGTGTTTGTAACATCTTACGTAAGTATCACTCCCTCCCTTTGTCAGGAAAATTAAGTAAATAACAAACCCCCTCCCCCTTAGCTCCTTACGTAATATTTAAACGGCCCCTAATCACTGTGAAAAATAAGCACAAATACACAACTAGTGCACAATGCAATTAAAAATGTGGGAATTGTTGCGTTTATGAAGAAAAGCTACATTATATCATAAGGTTTAACTCACCCCTATCCCACAGAAATGAGAAACTTTAAAATAATTTTATTTGAAACAACACAATAATTCCACAATTCGAGGGTTTGAAAGTCGAATTCCCCAAAGAATAATGTGGAATTAAAGTTCTCAAGTAATCTTAAACACCAAAAATTGCTCAAATTATTGCTTTACAAATTTAAATTGCTGCCTTTATTAGATTTTGTGGAACCAAGAAAGCTAATAAACATTCCTCATGCCTCCGAAAAATACCAAAAGATTAAAACTCAGCTGAATTTGATACTAAAACACAAATAACTAACTCGCTTGAAGCTTACATTCTATCTCTCGGAACAAAGTTTATGGTCCTGAACGTTTTGATTTAATAAATTCCAAGAACGACTTCTGGAATTAAGCAAAAGCTCGAGGAGAAGAAGCTAAAATCACACTCCACAAAACACAGGACCCAATCAAAATAACTCTTCTAATTTAATTACGTAAATATGAGAGAAATCTGGCATCAGCTAGTTCTTGCCGATTAAGGAACAGATGAGGATCCCAAGTTAAATATTTATTCGAAAGCAAGCAAGAGAGTTAAAAGAAAGTCTTTGGAGCAGAAAGGGGATTCTACATGATCTGAATAGAATAACTTTCAATTATGCTGTTGACTTCGGGGTACGAGGAAAAGATATTGAATCGGGGGTTGTATTTCATGGAATAAATATAATTCTAGATTGAAGTAGTGAGAATTGGATATTTACTATCTTAAAATTGTGGAGCTTGGGTAGTACCAAGTGGCACACGACAACAACAACAACAACTATCTTAAATTGCGAATGAATTCACATTTGTATGTATTTTTGCTTGTAATCTTTTTATAATAAGATGATTTTATGCGAAAGCCACAATAAGAAGCCTTTGCTAATAAGCAAAGGGCCAAATTGTGAAATGTTTAAGAAAAATAGAGTTGGGTAGTTTCCTATTCCTTGAGGGATTATAAAAATTTATAGTTCTATTCATTCTAACATATGTTAGGCGAGTATAACTTCATATGTGTAATTAACACCAAGTTAAATAATGCCCTATGTATTGCAATTAGCTCTTTAAAAGTTTTAATTTAAAATTGTTAGCAATATGTGTAAAGGAAAGAGATATTTAAATATCATGGAATCTGTGTAATTTTCCTAACCTTATGAAATTTCTAGAGCTAGCTACTCGAATAATAAGTGAAAATTATGTTGTGTATATAATGTAATGCAATTATTGTAATTTTGTAAAGTATAACTTTACGTATTTAATAGTTTTTGAAGGTTACGTTTTCTACAAACTGTTTTTTTTAAGTTTAATTAATGTAATCCAGAAAATTTAGATTAAATTTTCAAACGTATTCCAATTAGCTCTTTTAAAATATTATAAAATTGTTAGCATCTGTATATGAGCAATGAAAAGCAAACCATGTTGTCAATTTTATAGAGAAAATTTATTATTTAATGTGGTGTTTAACTAAGATTTGTTTTTGCCAAAATAGGTGGAAAACATTAATTATTTACTCATTAGTTTATAGTCTTTTTATCTAAACCTTCATATGTGGGAAAACTTCTACCCAATACTTCAACTCTTTAAATAACATTAATACGTTACCTCATTATTTTTCGAATACATAAATCAATGAAATATTAGTGTTCCAATATATTTCCAAACTTACCTGTAAACAGTTAGTGGATATCAGTTTTAAAACTTTTAATTGTGTGAGCGAAAATTTAAAGCCTTGATATTTACTGATAAGTTTTCCATTTTAATTTAGAAAAAAATAGTTCTCTAAAGCATTATTCTTGTGTGAACTGCATGAAATTTAAAATTGGAAAATGTAATTACCTTTTACGTCTAAATTTTTTGCTGTTGAAACTTTTCCTGAAGATAAAAATTCCTCTGTAAATATTGAATTATTAATTACGATGATTTTAGAGATATTTTTCAATTACGTGAGTATTTGAATATAAGAAGTATTTGCTTTTTCACATTCCTGCAGATTATTTTAACTTTAAATTTTTAACCCCAAAAAACGAAAACTCAAACAAAATCCTAAAACAAACTGTCAAAATTTTTTATTTCATATTCACATAATGAAAAACTAGATTTGTTTGCAGTTAGATTAAAACTATTGCTTAAATCAGATTCGGATATTTTAAAAGGGAGAAGACCAGTTATTTATGACTAGACATGATTTTTTTTCAACTTTAGGACTGAGATTAATGAAAAGGAACCATAAAAATATTTTGAAGACAAGTTTTAAAAAGTGAGATGCCCGATAAAAATTAATTAAAAATTTTTTGGGCGTTGCTTTTTTGGTTTCCACGAACATTTTTCCTGATAAAAACACATAATTACTTTACTTTCCATGAAATATGTTTTATTAAAGAAAAAGAACTGTCAAATCATTGTTAAAAATCGCCATTGCTTCAGTTTGATCTTATCGAGTCAGTTCGATCTGATTTTAAAAATAGATAATAATAATGTAAGGTTTAGTTATAGTTATGTTTTTTAGGTCGTTCTTAAAAGTAATACGTCCCTTCTTTATCATAAAACTGACTTTCGGTGTGCCATTATCTCAAAAGCCATTGTTATTATGTATGAGAGGAGTAGTACCATAATTCTTCGTATTAAAACAGAACCTTTTTTCCCGATATATCGACTTCTTTGTTGATGTTAAACCAGTGCCTCTGAGTAGAGATAAGTTTCTGATACCATACACGATGGTGTTTCGTTTTTATCGAGCTAATCATAAAAATCTGAAAGGATGGGTCATCTAATGGAAAATCAGATTTTGGGTTGAATATTGAGGAATATTCTCCTCTTCGGCTGAATTGATATTAAAAAAACGGAAATAAAAGAATAAAAATCATTTATTAACAAAAAATTTAAAGGATGCGATGTTTCATACCAGACAAACTAAAATTAGTTTATATTATGAAAGGTGTTTATATTATGAATATATTATGAAAGTTGGGTTACATAACTGACGCAGACAGTTTGAGTTGGAAACCCTCACATTAAAAATTATTAGATGCAGAATTCCAAATTTGAAGAAGAAATAGTTTTTAAAGAATTTCCATTATGATTGATAGCTATCTACTAATTTTTATTTAGACATTATTTCTTACCCAACTAAGACAAATTAAAATAAAACTAAGGAAAATCTCTTATTTCTTTTTTACACTTGTATCCTTTTCTTTATTCATTTTTAAATTTTAAATTTCCATTTTTGATGTTCATATTAGCACTTTTATTTCTCTACACATTAATTTCACTATTTTCATTATCACTCCACCGAAAATCCCTTTGGTTTTTACAATGCATTTCAACGTCTTTCGCTACAGGTTTCTTTTCAACAAACAAAGCCATTGTATCAATACTCTCGGACTCAGAGCCTGCAGCCGCACCCCTCAGCATTTGTGTTTCTCAATTAACCCTCCCGGTTCGAGAGTGCGCTTTATTTTTGTGATTTCCCGTAATTGGGCGTCCACTTTCGCTAAGTGATTCCTCGTTACGTCGATTTGAATTCCCTTCGGGCCAGGAGATAATTAGCTATATCCGTAACTGAGCGTTTATTTGAGTGGGCGATGTGTTCTTGTAACTGGGACCGCCAGGGAAACGTGTTGCCGTTAGGAAACAGAGGCAGGAGTTTCGTTGGGAGTTTGTTTTAATTAGGGGTTGGATGTTTTGATCAAAAGTCACCCTACCTTTTGTATACGGTGCGAAGAGGATGATTAGATTTGGCTGCTACTTTAAGATAAACGCTGATGAAAATTGGGCGTTTTTCTAACCTGTTTTAAGTTTTATATTTTGTGGGCAGTAAGGGAAAATGTATTTAAGTTGGAGATAGTGTTGAATTAACACATGAAGGCAAATATTTACTACCTACACTCGGTTTACTTATTTTTTAAGCAATTTTGATTAAGAGTGCTCCAATTTACTTTTCACGACTTTTTTTTAGCAAAGGCACCAAATGTATTAAAAAAGGATTTAACTCTGGTTACTTTACAAGTTAGGTCATTCGTTTAACATAAATCCATTATCTTTGATCTCGAAATAGAATAGTTAACGCACATACATACACATACCCAACATTCAAGTGTTATTATCAAAACATCACTGTCTGGTTGTTTTACGGTATCGTATGTTTTAGCATCTTTTACATAAAATACAATAGTTAAGCAGTTCATTTCATGAGCATTGGAATTTTCACCAGTCTATACCACGTTACCTTTCATTAAGAGATGTATACCTATCAATCGTTTTCCATTATTGTTTAGTTGAAAACTCCTTACCTTTTATAAAAACAAAATACTCCTTCTTGTCTCTTTTAATGCTTTCTAGAGTCACAAATCAGTTGTTTGAGGTCTTTGACGACTGTTGGATTTATATTATGCAGCAGTTCAGTTCAAATCAAACAATTCTTCGTGGAAAACCCTCCATTAGCCTTAAAATGCCTTTTATCTATGCATGTGCATATTAATGTAATTGTTGTAAAACCCTAAAAACATTTACGTGTGTAAAGTCTCTTATAAATATTGCAAGCAACTTGTTAGTATGTAAAATATGTATGTGAAATTCACATTCATTTCGGCTATGGAAATTTTAACCAATTAGAAAAATACGTTTTGGGGCTTTTTTAAAGGGGACCTTTATACTACAATCAAACATTTTTTGGACAAAGGAACTGAAGTTATGTGTCCGCGACACCATTGATTATTCTGAATTAATTGCGATGTGCCCTTAGAAATTTTGCTCCTGAAGTAATTCTATGGAATAAGGAAATGCATTAAATAGATATTTTTATGGAATTTTAATGAAAAATTATTTTAAACAAAAAATATTCAAATATATCAAATTTTTTTATTTTAAGAATTGGTTAGTAAACCATTTGAACGAACCAATTTGATTACTATAAAAATTAGTATGGAATATTGAGTTAAGTGCTCCAAATGTTTATTTTTTCTATCTAGTTTTGTCCAACTGGTTTAGTTTTAGATTTTGATAAAAACTGGAACCATCTCGCTTTATGGCTTTGAAGAACATAACCAGAAACATAATAATAAAGGTAAGAAAAGTTTAGAAACACTGAGAATAGCAAAATATTTCGCCAACGTCTGAAGGGCCCCAATAGAATTTCCTACAGGGAATGTAGTATTAAACCTTCTAACTTATCCTATGAAAATGCAGACATCCGATTTGTGATTCTTTGTATAAATATTAACCAAATCCGTACAGAGAAACAAAAAAAATGTCACTCGAAGAAGTCTGCGTTCATGGAAATAATCTCGTTCCACATCGGATGTTATAGAAAAAGCTTCTGAAACCGGATTAGAAGCAAGGAGGTCTTGAAGCGGATGCCATCGAGCGCTTTTGCCGGTGTTGCTTCGTTTTTAAGTTATTTAGCCGCTGCAGAGGAGAGAAAGGCGGAAAAAATAACTTTCTCGCGCCCTGAGAATCTCTTTTACTCGATAACGACATTCACTCTTCGGAAGACGAGTTCTGTTTGCTCGGATGGCTCCGGATATTTTCAGGAGAGGTTCCTGAGTTGGGTGCGGGTTGGGTTGTGAAGTTTTCTTGAAGGAAATTGCGTTTGAACGAACTGGAATGGTCTGTTCATTTAATCAATCTAGATGTATCGGAGTATGTTGGGATAAGAGATATGAGAAGTCAAGATAAGTTTTGAGATATTAATCCTAAAAAAAACGTGTTTTAAACCGTTCCATAAAAGTAATAGATGATTGATTATGTATTGACATTTGATATATGGACCATATTTTCTTCACATCAAAGTTTTCTGAACCCAGTACGTCACTACGCGGAAGGAGAAAGTGAGTAAACACAAAGCCTGTTGGGTTGATAGGAGGAATTTCGATACGCGAATCGTGATAAAAAGACACTATTTATAGATGGGTTTAATGAAATAATCATATTTTAAAATTGACGTCCGTTGTTTCACTCGAAATTCAGACACCGCGATGGGAACTACTTTGTTTGTTAGTGACTTAGTAGGTTCAACTTAATGTGCCGTCAAGTATAGATTCCAACGTATCTTGACAATAGAGAAATATCAGCTGACAACAAATGAAGGAACTAGTTTCAAGCGCAATGTTCAAATAATGAGGGAATTAGCCAGTTTACTTTTAAAATATGACAAGTTTCTTAAATCCATGCATATAGTACGTTTTGTGACATTATTTTGGTAAAATATAAAGTCTTTTTTTATTTCGTGGTGTCGCACATTCATTTAGAATTGAACGTGCTAGCCAATGAGAACCAACAGACTATCAGCTATTTACTCAGTTATTTTCCGCTCGTTTTGACGCCATTGTCAAGAAATGTTTTAATCTTGTTTAAGAGAACTGCATTTTACATTTGAAATGTATGCATACTACTGCATAAACTTAAGAAAACTGTTGAGATTAAAGATTTAATTATGGATCAAATAATATTATTGAAAAAGCTTTTACGATTTTATTGAAAAAAAAACGTCTCTCTCTCTCTCTCTGATGAGTGTCATAAACTCAATAACTTCTATTAAAACTTCGGATTTATTGATTATAGAACTTCTTCCATTTAATCATCGACTAAAGATTATGTACTCTTTAATTTGTTGACATGACTCTATTCGGTTTTTGCAGAATATTAAATCATATTTTTTTCCATCATGTTCTTTAAAACGACCGCAGATAGGATAAGGACAGCTTTAAATCTTCAACGAATCCACAGCGTCTTTCTAATACCAGTTGAAACTCCTCCCCCATCCAAAACAAAGCGGTTAATTAAGACGGCTTTTCAATTTGCATTCGCTTTGTGGGTAATTAGTCTGTCATCAGCAGAAGAGTCGGATTCAAAGACTTCGGTAATGGAGGGCCAGTTCATTTAACGAGCTTCACTGCAGGGTCGGACTTTTTTAAAAATAGAAGAGAAAGTATTGAAATGTGCGGTTTTAGACTGTGCCGATTATTCTTTTGAAAATTTGGATATATGGGCGTTGTTTGTTTTAATAAGAAGAAAGTTATGTCTTAAGTTTTCCTTATGATAATACTACACTTACTGTCTATTGCCTTTTTATATTAGTTTGGAGAAATATAAATTTGATGTATCCCATAACTGAGCTAAAATAGACTTATCTTCCAAAATTGCGAAAAAAATATTTCCAAAAACTTCAGCAAGTTACTTCAATTCACGGAAATATTCCGTCTTTTTTTTTCAAAAAATGGATGATGTTCTTTAAAGAACCGAAATAGCTTGGGAAATCTAGGGGATGTGCCATTTTCCATCTTTGCAAAAAAAACCATAGAAAATACTATGCAATTTAATAATTATGCTGCACTTTTGTATGTAGTAGCACTTTTTTCATAAAAGCAGCATAGTTGTAAAGCATTTGGGACAAGCGAGGAATTTTAAAGCAAGTTGTTTACCATTTACTTTTATAGATTTCTAATAAATAAATAGTGAACTAATTTATAATATTTAAGTTAAATAACTTCGAACTAAGTTGTTTTCTTTACATTTTGACTTACTGTATAGTACTTGTTTATTTTTCCCTGTATTTCTCCAGCTTAATGTTTTCAACCACATAGTAATATAAGTAAACACAAGATTGTTATTTACTCTTCTCTTTTAGCAAACAAAAAAAATTTTGCGTTCCTACGTTTTGCATTTTCATGCTTCGATTAGGTAGTTTGTTCTTCTATTTATTTTATTTCTCGTACTTTCAGCTTAACCAACACATAAATTTGCATAACAAATAATGAAACATTTTCGTTTCCTCCTTCACTGTCAAGTTAAGTTAAACTCGAGATCACCTCGTATACCCATTTTTATGATTCCATCTTACTCAAAGAAGAAATTTGGACCGCTTTTTAAAGCCATCTCACTATTTGCACGAAGGGAAAAAGCTATCCCTATTTTACTTATTCATTCTGATATTTTTGCATAACTCCGCATCGAAGCTAAACGGAAAGTTTTATAAAGACGTTACGCTTCGACGCTATCTGTTCGGATAGAAACGCTATTCATCTCAAACCGTGTTTGTTCATTCCCAAAAAACTTTTCTCTCGGTTCCAAGAGAACTATGCATACATTAAAATTGCCGAACATAGAGAGAAAATAGTGAAAAGAACGCTTATATATGAAATAGGGGAAAACCCGAGCGAACAGTCCGATATCAATAGATCCGAGGATGGGGGAATTTTTAAGTTTTTTTCGGTGGACTCTGAGATATATTTATTTTATTCTTTTCGAATGAAAAGTGCAGCTGCAATCCCTCTTGTGAGTACCGCTTTCAAATGCCAGGATGAGGTACAGAGAAAAACACTCATTCTTGTTTGGTAAAGAGTATTGAATGTTCTTGTGATATACCGTAGGCTTGCTTTCTTGAAACTAAGATAATTTTGAAAACTTTGAAGTGATAAGAGATAGTTTATCGAAGATATTAAGATTGTTAACACATGTGTAAACCTCTGTGTGTATGTCCTGCGCAAATTTAATCGTCTTTTTTACTTAAAACTGATTAAATATTGTATTAGGGTCACTTGGGGTAAGTGGGACCCCTTTTTGGCCTAGTACATTTTGGAGCTTTATAGAAAAAATTTGAAAGGGTTTATTTTGTACTTGTTGACTAATTTCGTTGAAGAGTCTAACGATAAACAAAAATTTAAAAGTAGTTTCTAAAATCAAGCTTTACAATTTTCTTAACTGGTCTTTTTATCAAAAATGAGATGGGTGACTCACTTACCCCAAGAGATGGGGTAAGTGGGTCACCCCCTCTTTATTTATATTTAAAGCAAGCAAAACTTAAAAGTAAGTAAGTGGGTCTTACTTGATAAAGTACAGTAAATTTCAATATAAAATATTTTACTGTAACTGTATCCATGAGTGAGAAATATACTCACATCAAAATCAATATGACAAGGTAAGAATAGAATGAAAAGCAAAATAAGTATTTTAAATAGTGTTTTGAAAGGCCGAAGGGATATGTTTTACTTTAGCACATAAAATAGTGTTGAAATAAACATAATAAGGTTGATTAAGATTTATTTTGGCACTTTAATACACATTGTAAGATAAAAAAGAAATCGGGCACACTAAATGGGAATGAACATTATTAATGAGATATTTCAATTTACTCACCATAACTTAAATTAAAACGAAAATTTGATATAAAATGTCGATCAAACTATTTATAAATTTTAATGAATTTTGAAGTGGTGAGTAAAAGGTCTTGCTACTATAAATCGAAATTTTCTTAAAATATTGGGGGAAATTGTCCCTATAACCCCCCTGAAATCCGCCCATGTCTTTAGTAATAGTTCCTATATCATATGGGGGACCTTCTAGAACCACTTATATCATGATAAGGGGTCTCACTTACTAAATTAAGAAGGGTCCCACTTACCCCAACCATGCTAAAACTATGGGGTAAGGGGACTCCCCTGTTAAACACTTCAAAATTAAAAATTTTGAAAAATTTCAAATTGCCGTATGTATTTTAGGTCAAACGCTGCAAAACAGTTCAATAAACATTAAAATGTGATGAAAACTTGCCCGGAAATACTTCTTTGAAAAATACGTCTTGAACTCTCCAAAAAATCCATTCTGGGAATCTATTTTAAATTAGTTCTATAATCTTAAAAATAAATTAAATAAATCTTAAATATATGCAAAACTCATCGGTGTGACAATGCGAGTAAGTGTGAAATTTCCTGTACATATTATAGTTTGTGGTATAGGGTGGTGACCCACTTACCCCAAGTAACCCTATATGATACTACATTAAACTCTTTAGAAACAAAAATGTTTAAATCTAATTTGAAATATTTTTTTTTGAATTTTAAAGTTTTTAACAATAATTTGAGATATAAAGGTATGAATCACAAAAATCAGTTAATATGATCTATTGTATAAAGTATGATTTCTTTATAAATATTATTATTTTCGTTGATATAAGTAATCCCCATGGGACACTAACAAAGCGCTCCATACATATGAAAAATTTAAACAAAGAGTTATTTTTAGCTTTTGAAACATAGCTTAGCTTTTATGCCAAGCATTAGTATTTATAGAAATGGAAGGTGTTAAATATGATATTTTACATACTACAACTAATGACCATTAGTTCAGTACCTTGTTCTCTTATAAGACATAGCTGTTGTTTAGCTTTGGTAATATTTGGACAGACAGTGTGGTGGTATAAACTGCATAAAATTACCGGAATTTATCGTGTTAGTGCAGCTACTAAACCTTTACATATCTGCTAAACTAATCAAACCTTTTAATGTTACTTTTTCATGTCTAACCTATTAAATCAGGTACCTTTTTGAACCGGGCCGGACTCGAAGATTAAACTGACGCGGAGATCCATAGAGTAGATAATAGGTATAATTTTGAAAAAAAGGCGTTTTTTTTAACAAAAACCAGTTATAGTACTAAAATTAAACATTAATTTGGACTAGAATTATATGATCTTGAATAAGAATTATTATAAGTATAATGCATAGGTTGGATTAATCTCAGGGGTGTTAATAAAAATTCAATTTCGTGAGGAGCCCCAGATTATTCCTCAGCCCCTCCCATCTATATTTAATAGGTCTTATGTAGCACTACAGTACATTATTGGGTAGAATTTGCGTCTTAAAGAATGTAGTAATAAAGTTCCAACTATAAAAGGGGGGTCTGAGGGTCCTTCCCCGAAAATTTTTTGAGATTTGATTACAAAAAACAGGTTTTTAACTAGATTTTAAACACCTAGTTCGAATGTTTTAGATTTGGATTTTTGAGTATGATTTGTATTAACTTATGGTAAAATAGTTTTAAGTTCTTAAATTCCAAGTCTTAAGGGGGGCTGGGAATTTTTGGAAAATATACCTTAAAAAACAGGGTTTTAACTTGTTTTGGTACTATAATCTAAAACGTTCCGCGGGCTGGGACAAATGGCATGGCGGGCCGGAGGTTGCCCATTCGTGTGTTAAATCATTCAAAACTGAGAAATAGCGATGTAAAAAGAAATCTCAGAATAGTATGATTACTTAATTTGGAATAGAAAATATAAATTTAGAATTGGACGAAAAACAAAGCAATAAAACGGGCCTATGTCATGAAATACATTGCAAAACTTCTGCTGAATACTTAAACCGAATATCTTATGCATATTTGGTCCAGTTGTGCCATTTTATCTCCACCCCTTTTGTGTTTTCGAGTAGAATCAGACGAACTTACAATTATAGGATTTTCCTCCTTCAATTATTCTCAATAGGTGTGCGCAATTTCGAAAAGTCGTTTCCCTCAAGTTCGTGTACATAACGGTTGTTAGTTTCTCAGTTCCCTATTTCAAAAATCCAATATTCTGTCTTTCCAAAAACAAGTATCTGCAAAAAAAAGATTCAAGTATTTTAATGATGCATAATACTCAAGTGGATAGTTTCGGCCATGCAATGATATTGCAGCAAACACATTCTTGTTTCTGTAGAGTTATTTTTATGGCGTCGGCTTTGTGACCTTTTCATTGACATTTACGAAGTGAAGTTACGGTTTTTTGAAATGTTTGAAGGGTTGTACTAGCATGTTCAATAGTTTTCATTTTTGCATTCATGAAAGATTACCACTAAACAAATGTGATGAAACTTTGTGGAAATTCGATGTCATGAGAAGTTAAAATATTGCGCACCATTTTTTTTAAATATTAAAAAATATTCTTAAAACATATTAAGAAAGAGTATTAATTGTGATATAAAAAATAAATTCCAAAATTACTCAATTTAGCTCTGAAGTTCAAGTTGTCAAAGAAGTATTATAATCTGCAAAAACCAATATAGTATAATTATAAAAAACCCAATTATAGAACCAATTGAATTTTTTTATGTCCTTAGTTAATTAAAATGGTGATTAGGGTGTTTATCATAAAATAACTTCGCTTTTTAATTCTTTCTCAGTTAACCAAATGGTTGGATTGAAATTCTTCTATATACCTTCAGTAAAAATACTTATTTTTGATCGTCAAAACTATTGATTTTTTTAAATATACATTCATTATTTTATTAATATAGATAAAATTTCTACTGTGGAAAATTTTCATTATTTTCATTCTGTTACTTCATAAAAAACCGAACCTACATAACCACTGAAAAGAACATTACTATTTTCTCCTCGCATAACTATGAAAAACTCTGCATTTTCCACGTTGCCACTTAGTCTCAAGAAATCTCTTCAGAAAAAATGTGTTGGCAAGAGAGGCGGAAGTCAGTGAAGTAACTCTGTTTATAATAAATATGAATGCAATCTTCCACGTGCCAAAAAAAGGATGTTAACATGACACTGATGGATACTGAACCCGTTATCGCCTGCACCACCCAAAGCAACCTGTCTCATTTCCTCTGGAAGCGAGCTTTTTTTACTCTCTGGATGCGGGTTTTAACAGTTTTTCATTTTAAGCGGTCCCATTCTTCCATGTAATTCAAAATATGGAATATTTTTGAGTGGTGGTATGCGATTTATTTAAAAGGGGATTGTTAATTTTATCTGCATGCTTGAAGAAACCCGTTCACTATAATTGATTAATTAATTAATTTTTCTAAACGTTTGTTTTAAATGGCTTATTACTTATTGGCAGTCTTTGAAAAATGCATTCGTGGAACTTCTTGATGCTTAAATCCTTTTAGACATAGCTGCTCCAAAGTTTTCTTAGGATTAAATTGTAACCTTGCCCGCCTTATGTGTGAAAGAGTTAATTATCTTCTAATTACGAGTGAATGTCAAATGCTCTCCCTAAAACAGCAAAAATAGAATCCTGGTTTGTACATATTTTTTTGCAGTTGAGATATTAAATTCCTTTTTGGAAGGGGAATCACAAGAACAAAAACGTACTATACGGAGAGCCGATAGTAATTTCCCTAATTACTACAATATAACGCATTTTTTGAAAGGATCCCTTTCAATTCTTTACTTATATCACAAACCACATATTTCTTAATGTGTATTTTATTGTTATAGTATTTTCTTCTATAAATTTTTGCAAAAAAGATAGAAAAAAACTATGCATCTAACTTTGCTTTCTTAACTTGTGATTCTTAATGTAATTACTCTTGGACTTCATAGGTTCTGTAAGTTTTGTTTGACATTTTCACAAGCTTATTGTTACTGTCACTTACCCATCACCAGACAAAAAAACTTGCTTTATTTAATGCACTATTTTCTTCTCACTCTTAGTTAACCAACTGTAGAACTATCTCAACAAATACAATTAATTAAAGAGCAATAAAGAAAAATACTCAGCAGTTTCATCACCAACCTAACAAATCTAATTAAGAACTTGCATTAGAGAAAACGAAACCAAATTATCCCTTTATTCACCCCGGCTCCTGCAGAAAAGCCTTTCTTGACGGGTTTTCGTGATTCTCCAATCTGCGACGACGGCCATCTTGACCTTCGTGTTAAAAGTAGCAGTTTTTTTTAGTTTAACTCTTAGTTAACTCTAGGGAGGGAGGCTTAATGGAGTTTAATTGGAAAATCTCCTCAGAGATACTATTCATGAAAAGTTTTAACAGATAGAAATAGAATAGATTAAAATTTTCACTTAAATAAAGAAAAAATATTAGTTGAATCCTATTTGACGAACTTAACTCGATACTTTTAAATTACAAGTTTAATAACGTAATGCTTTGAATTCGGAGCTCTTTTTAAAGTTGTTCGAAATACATATAAGCCAAAAGTCGATTTAATGTTCATAAATTCTCCAGTGAGAACTTTTTTTCTTAGAAGCGAAATAGTAATTTATAAAATGATTTGTTGGGTAACATGTTAATTTAACCATACATTAAACTAATCAAAATGTGAAAATACAGGAATCTGTAATACAGTATAATTAAAATTCTTTATGCATAAAGGGGGTTTGATGCGATTATGATAATTTTTGAGAATATTAAAAATATATTTTTCAGGTTTTTGTAGATTTCATTAATTATTTAAATATATTTTCCTTATCAAGAAATTGAACTAATCAATGTGCTTCAAAAGCAATTAAAAAATGCTGTTATTAATAGAAAACTAATCTTAATATAATTTGTTAAATATATAGAGGAGAGGAGGGTATTTTGGAATAGTCGGGTAATATGGAACACCTGAGTTTCTGCTCCCCCTTGTGCTGCTATCACTTGGCAATGACGCGAAAGTCTTAAGAAATCCCCCATGATGCAGTGCGCAAAGAGTTTAGCTTCTTGTTGTTGTCTGATCAGTCGCAGCAAAGCAAAATGTGCTTTAGGATTTTCGAAAGTTTTTGACGGTAAATGTTCAAACCTTTTAACTTACTGGTAACTTTGAGACTTTGATTTTGTTGTTAAGCATAATGTTAATGTATACTAAAAGATTAGTAGTTTCTTATACTGCAGTTGTTTTTTAGATATCGAAGTTTTATCGGTCAGAAAAAGAGTTCATAGTACAAGCTAGTGTGTCGGGTATTATGGAACACTAGGTCCATTCTGATGTGTCATATGAAATTTACTTCCGGCTATTAACTTAAGGACAGGAAAACAAAGATGCTGAAGATTCCGAAGATCAACGAGGAGAAATTTGGATCCAATGTATTAGCTGTTTTCTATGGGCTCATCTTGACTGTACTGGAGCAGAAAAAGACGATTATGTTTGTGACAATAGCAAATAGACTCATCAACAAAACTATTTGAACGTAAATTGTTAAATATATTTTTATAGTTAAGATTAACTATGTTCTCTTAGGTTTATTTAGTTTTCAATAGCTGTAAATCCAACTGTTCCATATTACCCTCCATTTGTAACTTTTTCTTAAAAGTACATTTATTGATTAAAAAAATAAATGCTGATTTATTTGACCATTGGCCCTTCATTGTCATTAGTTATAGTATGTACTTAAAATGATTCGGCGGATTTTAATTAAAAACTAATATAGTTATTTTTAAATATATAAAGGGTGTTCCATAATACCCTCCTCTCCTCTATATAAAGGTAAAGGTGCAAATGATTTTTTAGCATAAATAGTTACTACTTAATATGAACTCTTTATTTTAATTTTACCTAGTAAAGCTATTTTAAAAGTTAGTTTGAAAGGAATATATTTTTCGTAAAAAATATGTAAAAAAATTATCCAAGAACTAATAGTTTTCTTGAGATAACTGAAATATAATGCTTTAAATAACTAGAGTGTACTTTCAATTCCTTTAAAAACACTTTACTTATTACTTGAATGAATTAATACTTTTTGTTTTGTTCTTTATTCAATGATTTAAAGAAGACTTTTCAGGTAATTAATATTTAACTGAATGATTAACGACAGAGTATTAAAATAGAAATGGAAAATTTTCTCAACAACACTTAATATTCGTTTTAAAAAAGAAGTGAACTAAAAATTAAGAAAAACTAACGGATTATTCCATCTTCTTTGACTAGAGATGATGACGATCTTTAATTAATCATAAGTCCTTTCCAGTTGATTAAATTTTGATTTTTAATTAGTAAAAGCTATGACTAATTACTTTAAAAACAATGGAGTGTTTCTTTTGAAATCATTGGGTTTAACATTTGAGAATGGATTAATTTTGCTTCAAAGATAATATTATAGCTTAACCATTCTCGAATATTTTGGGAAGGTTTCAAGTAATTAGAAATCTCTTATTGACGTAACTAATATAAAGGTGGAGAATACTTAGATTGGATGGTATTTTAATGTTAAACTCAGTTTTATTTAGCATCAAAAGCTTCCTTTTACGAAAAGTATTTACTAAAAACTCGACTCAATTATAATTTTTTGTTTGTGCATGACTATGATCTTAAAATTTTCATAACGAGTTTCATTCTTATAGGACTTCTTGGTATCATAAGGCTAAAAATCCGGACTATAACTTTTGAAGACTCAAAAATGAACGTACATTCTTGCAAACTGCCTCTCAACTCCTCTGTTTTCCCCATCAGCTTACATCAGAAAACAATTATTTCTGTACAATCTCTAACGCTTTAACTTCGACGAGACCTAATCTTAAAAATCATACGCACGTTCTCCATGCAGTATCCCCAAACTTAATCAAAATAAACATTAGGGTGGAGCGAAAAACACGAATGTTTGAATTTCAATTTTGGTTAGCTCCAAAAAGTTGCCTTTTAGTGCCAAAAGAACACCTGTAAAATTTTATGAATTTTGAATAACTCCTTCAGGTCTCTACCAGGGCTCATATGTTTAAAAAAATAGGTTTTTACTATAAATTTCCCATTTACATTGCTTATTGGCATACTTTTCTGCCAATTTTGTGTTTTTAATATAAAATGTAACTTTCCAGGCCCCTCAATAGATTTTTTAAATGAAAAAGTTAATGAAAAGGCACTAATAAATGTAAAGTACAGGTTAAATGTGCTACAATACTTGGGTGGAGCAAAATAATTTTTCTTCGAAATCGGTGTGCGGCTATTGCTCAAAGTTTGTGGTTGGTGGTCCTAATAACCTATAAAAAATTTTAACTTGATCGGATAATATCTTCAGGTCGCACTTTTGAGTTGAAATATGAAAATTTTATGAAAAATGTAAAAAAATTTGAAAATTTTCCTAATAATTTCTAAACGATCCCGATGTTATTTTATCGCCAATAATTACAGGTATTGCTTGTATGTTGCTTAACATTAGCAAATTAGAATCTTTGAATGACGCAAAAATGGTTTAATAATTCTTCAAAATTTTTCAATGGACTATGTAATGCAGTTATGTTAAAGATATTATACTATAACTACACTATGATGGTTAAAAACAATGTTTACGGAACAAATCCGGCTGACTCATTTGTTAAATTACCCCCTGTGTCCGAATATGACCTCCGTTTGCACCACCAACCTTTGCTTTTGGGGGGACGTCCTCAAATTTATTTCAATTCCTTTTCGGTAATTTTATGCCTATAAATTTAGTTTTTTTTTAGTATTAAGAGATTACTTTACACTTTAAATTTCTCATGAGAGGTCAAAAAGGTTTCATGTACTAAAAAATCAACATTTTTATCTAGGTGATTTATTTAAAAGGCAATTTTTCATTGAGAAAAATCTATGTAATTGATTACGAGGGGTTTCGCGTTTTAATGTTATACTTGTATTTTTCGCCTAACCGAATTTAAACAATATCTCATCCACCTCTAAACATTCCCAAATAAAAGAAATGGGAAAAGAACAATCGAAGTAGTATTTAGTGAAAAATATAAGAAAAAGGATAGATAAAAAAATTTTAATGATTTTTTACAAGTAATATGGAAAATCGCCTTTTAAATATATCACCTAGCTAAAAATGTTGATTTTTTAGTACATTAAAACCTTTTTGACCACTCATGAGAACACAGGGGGTAATTTAACAAAAGACTTCCGTAAACATTGTTTCTAACCATCATAGTGTAATTAACTGCATTACATAGTCCATTGACGAATTTTGAAGAATTATTAAACCATTTTTGCGTCATCCAAAGATTCTAATTTGCTAATGTTAAGCAACATACAAGCAATACCTGTAATTATTGGCGATAAAATAACATCGGGATCGTTTAGAAATTATTAGGAAAATTTTCAAATTTTTTTACATTTTTCATAAAATTTTCATATTTCAACTCAAAAATGCGACCTGAAGATATTATCCGATCAAGTTCAAATTTTTTATAGGTTATTAGGACCACCAACCACAAACTTTGAGCAATAGCCGCACACCGATTTCAAAGAAAAATTTTTTTGCTCCACCCAAGTATTGTAGCACATTTAACCTGTACTTTACATTTATTAGTGCCTTTTCATTAACTTTTTCATTTAAAAAATCCATTGAGGGGCCTAGAAAGTTACATTTTATATTAAAAACACAAAATTGGCAGAAAAGTATGCCAATAAACAATGTAAATGGGAAATTTATAGTTAAAACCTATTTTTTTTAAACAAATGAGCCCTGGTAGAGACCTGAAGGAGTTATTCAAAATTCATAAAATTTTACAGGTGTTCTTTTGGCACTAAAAGGCAACTTTTTGGAGCTAACCAAAATTGAAATTCGAAAATTCGTGTTTTTCGCTCCACCCTAATAAACATGCTTTTCGCAAATTGAATTTTCAACGCATAATGAAAAATTCCTCTCCGCAACACCTGATACTAATGAAGGCATGTTTTGGCATGTTATTAAGTTAAACATCGTTTTCTCCTTATTAATTACCTGTTAAACCTCTTTCTACATAGTATATGCTTACCAGTAATGTACACAGTGCTAATTGGTTGTTCGTGTCGAGGAAAGTTTAAAGGATTTTGACTAGAGCGAAATAAGTTGTGATCTGTGTTGCGTTGTTTTAAGTTTTCAAGGTAAAGGGTTAAAATTCGATTGTGATAAAACTCCGTTGGAAATATATGCTATGTATGATAATTCAATGCATGCGAAAGATTATTAGGATGGAAAAATTTTAATTAATGCAATAATTAGTATACGATAAATGATTGTATACAGAAAAGTTCTCATTTTAGGTAAAAAATTTATGTTATTATCACTGACTGAAAACATAACGATATGACGTAATAAGAGCTATGAGATAATAACATTACTATCATTATAGATTCCAAAATATTTTATGATCACCAAGCTTTATTTTTCTCAATCCGTTTGAAAATTTCGTTTCTCCAACTTACTAATTCTAGGCGGGGGAAAATACGGTTTGACCTCAAACAAATTCCAACAAAAGGTTTTTCAACGGTTTTGGACTCTACTAGGTGTCCTTATTGATCAAAAAAGGTTTACCACAATCTGACAACCGGAAGTTGTTTTTTTTTAATTTTTTAAAAAATTTTAAAATCCATAAAAAAAACGATAAATAGGGCAAAACAAAAACTTTTTTCGGTGTTAAATTATATATTCGATGATAGTTGACATTTTTAAGGGAAGAAATTTATAAAAATTTCATTTATAAGAATCTGGCAACCATTAAAGTGCATTTTCCAAGATGGCGGCCTACGTTTTCATTAAATGACAGTTAAATCGGTTTTCTCGAGTAAATTCCATTAATTGCGATGAAATGTGATGTTAATTAACTCAATAACTTCAGATAATGCTGTAAATTTGGTCTATCCGATTCAAATAATAAAAAAAACAAGCAAAAATACGCGCATATCTGCGGAGATTCCGAGTCCCGATTTCACTGGGTATAGTCACTTTAAAAGTTCATTACAGCTTGGAAAAAATTCTCACAAACATTTTCTCAACGGTTTTAGACAGTACTAAGTGTATTTATTGTCATGTAGAAAGTTTACAAGAATCTGACAACCGGAAGTGGGTTTTTTTCAAGATGGCCGCCGATGCTTCAAATAAAGAGATATTCGGGAAAGAACCATAATTTAACAGCTATGTAAATTTTTTATGGGCTCAAAAAAAATATAAGGTACTAGTCAAGTTTTCTTATCATACTTATAAATATAAATTTCTTTTACAAAATCTAGAAAATAGAACAGGGCTTATTTACAAGATGGCGGCGTACGATATTTTCTAAATTGACGGCGTTTTGTAAAGGTTCATCAAATTAAAGAAAAAATTCCAACAAGCATTTTCTCAACGGTTTTAGACAGTACTAAGTGTATTTATTGCCATGTAAAAAGTTTACCAGAATCTGACAACCGGAAGTGGGTTTTTTTCAAGATGGCCGCCGATGCTTCAAAGAAAGGGATATTCGGGAAAAAATTCCATATTAAGTGCTATAAAATTTTTTATGAATTCTAAAATCAAATATCCGGTTATAGTTAAGTGTTAAGTTCTCTGATCATAGTGGTAAATATAAATTGCGTTTATAAAATCTTTTAACCCGAATAGGGCTTATTTCCAAGATGGCGGACTAGGTTTCTTTCGGAATTGCCGGCGAAAACTGGATAATTTTAAAGGTTTAAAAAATTCCAACTAGCATTTTCTCAACGGTCTTAGACAGTACTGAGTGTATTTATTGTCTTTACAAAAGTCTACCCGAATCTGACAACCGGAAGTGGGTTTTTTTCAAGAAGGCCGCTGATGCTTAAAAAACTATAAAATCCTAGAAAATTGAATGTTTAGCGAAAAAATACCTTCTTATATGAATGAAATAGAAACTTGATAGCTTTAGACTCTTTTACCTAAAGTTAAGAACCTAATATTTAATTTTGGGACCCATAAAAAATTTATAACACTTAAATTAGGGCTTTTCTACGAATATATCTATTCTTTAAGCATCGGCGGCCATCTTGAAAAAAACCCACTTCCGGTTGTCAGATTCTGGTAAACTTTCATAACTAGAATAAATACACTTAGTACTGTCTAAAACCGTTGAGAAAATGCTTGTTGGAATTTTTTCCAAGCTGTAATGAACTTTTAAAGTGACTATACCCAGTGAAATCGGGACTCGGAACCTCCGCAGATATGCGCGTATTTTTGCTTGGTTTTTTTATTATTTCAATCGGATAGACCAAATTTACAGCATTATCTGAAGTTATTGAGTTAATTAACATCACATTTCATCGCAATTAATGGAATTTACTCGAGAAAACTGATTTAACTGTCATTTAATGAAAACGTAGGCCGCCATCTTGGAAAATGCACTTTAATGGTTGCCAGATTCTTATAAATGAAATTTTTATAAATTTCTTCCCTTAAAAATGTCAACTATCATCGAATATATAATTTAACACCGAAAAAAGTTTTTGTTTCGCCCCATTTATCGTTTTTTATGGATTTTAAATTTTTTTTAAAAATTAAAAAAACAACTTTTGGTTGTCAGATTGTGGTAAACTTTTTTTTTTCTTTTGAAACTTTTTTTTGGTCAATAAGGACACCTAGTAGAGTCCAAAACCGTTGAAAAACCTTTTGTTGGAATTTTTTTGAGGTTCGGCCCTTTTTTGAGCTATTTTCCCCCGCCTATTCATAGTGATCATGAGTATGATTCATGTTAGATACTATTGACTGTATAATTGAATTGTTATCAAAGTGATCTTGAAGGTAGGGTGTAAGGGAGCGAGCTTGTATTCTATGTACTTTAGGATTTCTCTATCGACTTTAATTAACTTTAAATTATAATTGTTAAACCTTACTAACAATCTGTAACACTGCTATGGGCGATACATTCAAAACTAAATCTTAAAAGCTGTTTAAAATTGTAAGGAACAATCAGTTACTTACAACTCGTTTGATTTTAATAGCAATAGATAAAATGGTGTATTTTTTCATAGAGTTCTAAAGAAGTATAAGTTTCACTTTAATTTTTTTAAAATTTTCATTCAGTTATCAATTAATTAAAATGTCAGACACTGTAGGATTGGTTTAAAAATATCTGATAAAATATGTGAGATACAATGTGTGTTTTATTTAGTTTTCAGGAATGCAATTTTAGCTACTTCCGTGAAAAGGCAAGCTTATCAGCAATTACAAAAAAAATTGTAATATGTTAACTCAAATTCTGACAAATATTGTCTTTTTGTGTTTTGGCTGTCATAAACATTTCCAACGAAATGCTTTCAAATTTATGAATAATGTTTTATCTCGCAAACTAGTTTGTAAAGGTAAGTTTCACTGGCAATACTGAAAAATATTTTTAGAAGGGGAAAAGGCAAGTGACAGATATTTATGTTTATGACTAAAAATAGTTAAGTTACAAAGTTAAGATTTCTCAAAATGAACTGATGTTTCACAGAATAGCTGTAATGTAATTTTTCTACACTGTAAAAAATAACTGTAGAAAAACAGAAATTTCAATAACAGTGACTTTATGTTTACAGAGATATTCTGTCGTGTAACATTCCCACCGCACTTCTATTTATTTTATGTAAAATAACAGCTTTTACCTAGTTTTTTAGCTTATCTGTACTTAAACAGAAACTTACTGCATTGAAAACCAATACAGCTATTGGCAACGGTATACTGAATCTTCTTTGGTTCAGTGGATAGCGTGCGTGCTTAGCATGCGGTAGGTCGCGGGTTCTATTCCTGGATATCAATTAATTAAAATTAAAAAAAACTCTACTAAAATAAGTGCATGCGCACAAGCAGAAAATTACTGAGAGGCAACAGAAAATCTGAAACAGAAATGACAGAAAGTTCCTTTTTACAGCATTTACCTGTAGGTTACAGCTTTTTTCTGTTTACAGGATTTTTCAACCTACAGATTTTTTCTGGCAACTTTTGCTGCCAGAAATTTTCTGTTTTTTTGCAGGATTATTTTTTACAGTGTATGAGATCTTTTTGTAGCACATAGGCTAATGCTTAACTTATTTATTAAATGTCGTTTTTTTCTCGTTGTCGTTTTCTCGTTATTAAATGTCGTTGAATTTCAACAAAAATTCATCAAAGATGTAAAAAGTATAATCTTATTTGTCTGAATAAGATATTACATTATTTGTGTAATAAATGGAATATAGATAATATCATTAATCATAAATGTTACTATACTTCCTCTTAGATACTTGGGAAAATGTATTTTATAAATCCTTTAGGGGCTATTTAAATTTTACGTAAAAATTGGTATCGTAATTTTTGACCCCTTCACAGCAAAAAATATTCCCTATTGTGAATCCCCCTCTTATAATTATGTTTGCAAACATCTTACTTCCCCATCCATTCTATTTTTATTGAACTAAACCTTCATCCAATTTTTTTTCCATTTTTTAAACGTTTGCTTTATCTGTAGTTACTGTTTTCCATTTGCCAAATTTATTTTTTTGAAGTTTCGAGGTATTTTCGAAAATAAAGTGTTTTAGTACTTTACGGAAGTGTCATATCCCCTCTTTGCCAGCAAACATAAACAAATGACAAACCTCGTTTGTTGCTGGATGCTGAGGATGGGAATGTTTTTAGCTTTTGAAAATAAAATAATAAACACTATATTTAACAGCTATAGCAAATTACACTCAAGTGGTAAAGAATATGAGTTTTATGATTGCTCTGCGTACTCTCAGCCAATGATAGAAGTTTTCTAAATCTTCCTTACAGGAGTTAAATTCTAAAGATGTCATGTTGTTCAGAAGAAAACATAACTCCCATTCATATTCTCCTTGCCAGTATAACCATTAGTTATACTTTTTTGGGAAAAAGATAAGATTATTTTACAAATAAATTGCACAATGCATAATGCATATACATCCCGCCTATGGGGCTTATAGTATTTGAAATGCCCATTATTAGAAATACTGTTTCCTTTGAAAACACCATTTCGGAATGGAAATTTCCTGAATTCAACAATCTATTTCTTACCTAAAATTTAATATACACAAGATGTTTTCAGATATTGTTGCCCACAAAATGACTAAAAAATCGTGAGGTAAGATTTTATTTGAGTTTCAAAAGGATTCAAGAAATGATACCATTTATATGAACCTTTTAACTTTTGTCTGAAAGTAAAGAAAGATATTTAAACTGGTTGAACCTACTTTTGTAAAAGCACTTATCAGCTGTCACGAATCCAGAATCTTTTCCGACTCGATTCCGCCATAAATTCATTTAAAGCTTCTTTTCTAAAAGACTAAAATAAAACGTTTCGAAGCGAATACTTCAGCATTAATTCCCTGAGGGGTGGAAAGATAGGCTCGAAATCTCGTTTTTTAGCCATGTTTGAAACGGAGAAATGGTAATGAGGAAAGACTGTGGATTTTGAGTTTTCAACTTCGTGGCAGTTGGACTGATAACGAAGAGTGAAAGTTGAGAAAGATGTGTTTGGACAAACAGTAGAGGATATGTTTGAGAGTGCTCCCCTTGTGTTTGGACAAAGGCTTTGTGTTTTAAGAGTATTTAAAAGCTCCAAACATATTAATTAAGTTAATATTTTTGATATCAATTCCTAAAATATATATATAATGTGTTAGATTCGAATGGTCTTTGATACAATTACTTTTTTTTTGCGCAATGAATAAGTATAGTATTCCAAACCTGTAAAATAATTGAAATATATTAAATTTTAAATTAAATTATTTTCATTAAATAAATTAACTATCACATTTTAATCCACGCAGTTTTTTAAACTAATTTATAGTAATATTTTATTTAAGGCCTTATTTATTGCTACCTGACCCTAAAATAAGATTCAACAATCAAAGTCAGTAAAAAGGTAAATTTTCCCTTAAGGGGACATCCATAAATTATGTGGGGCGTTTTTTCTAAAATCTGGACCCCCCTCCCCCCTTGGTGAGATTTAGTGAGATTTTGCTGGACCCTCCCTCCCCCCAAGTGAGATTTACCTACAATTTTTTAAAAATAATTTACAGTATCTTATCTGTGTGTATTCCTTTCTCAAACTAAAAAAAGAAAATCGTATAATTTCTAACGTAAAAAGTTGACGTGAGATTTTAATCGACCCCCCTCTCTCTTGATGAGATTTGGTGAGATTTTTCCAAACCCCTCCCCCCCCCTCATGTTATTTATGCATGTCCCCTAAGCTGTCGATTAATCACTGGTCAAGTCTCAGTGAACACGGCCGTCAATCATTTTTTTGCAAAACAAATGTTGTTTTTTAAATTAAATGTAACATAATTTTCCATGAAATCGTATTTTTAAAATTAGAAAAAAACGTATATATTTTATCAGGTATATAAAAATGTATATCTGGCAACTTTTTCGGTCATATCTTTTTATTTTGTGCAAGGTTATTTTTTGCACTGCATTTTTTAATATTTGTCCCGCTTCATTGCAGAATGTGTTTATTACATTCTTACATTTTGAATTTAAAGAAAAAATATGCTTCCCTCGCAGATATACAAAAATGTTAAACGAACCTCTTGGATAAAATGGATTTAGTAACTTGTTCTATACTTTTTGGGTTTATGAATTTCTCAAATTAAACGATGAAAAATTCAGAATATATTGCAATTTAACTCTGCACTACCATTGAATATTTTAACCAAAGATATTTAACATAAATCGCTTTCGCACTTACATGAGTAGTAACTATTAATTGAATTTTATATCATCCTATCAGCAAAAATATAACCCCTCATCCACTGAGGATCAGTAACAATACTTGAAACGACTTCAAATCATACTCACGCATTCCTCTGTCTTGCCGAACAATAATAAAAAGATAAATACTTTATCTCCCCCGATGTGGCAACCGCCGCGGAAGCAATTAATTTCTTTGTTATCCAGAACCAGAAATTGGAGCCGTGCGTATTATTATTATCATCATCTTATTTGTGGAAAGTTGGATGACTGCGAATATGGCGCTTTCTGCAATTGCTCATCCCCAGAGACGAGTTGTAATTGGATTATGCGTCGTAATTCATTGCTCTGTGTAATTTCCCTTTTCTCTGGTTGCTGGGGATTTGTAAACAGCGGGGTGAGGTAGCCTTGCGGTTTTACTTTTTTTGCTTTGGTTGGAACTGTACATTTTTGGTTTTTAAACATTCCCGTCAGTTTGTCTTCATGCATGTCTAATGTGCTTTCTTCACTTTATCATCCGTGTGCTTACGCACCTAACTTACCTAGAAAAAGAATGGAATACTTGTGTAAAAAGTTATTTTTTAATTTCTTTATTATCAATTTTGAGGGGTTTTAGCGTAATTTCTAAATTTAAATTAAAAATGATAAATTATCTATGAAATTTAAATAAAAACATAGTCAAATGTACTCCATTCTAGGACCCTAGTAGAAATTTTAGAAAACACAATCATTAATTTTTAACACACAATCATTAAAATAAATTAAAGAAACTGAAAAAAGATATCCCAAAATCAAATTTCATTTTTTTATTAAATTGAAAACCTGATCTAAAGAAAAAATTTATTAATTCATGACTTAAAACATTTAAGTTTCTTAAAAATTATTTGTCTTGTGTAACATCTTCATCCAATTATTTTTTAACTCCTTGTTAAACACCACACTTCTCAAATTTCCTTCGAATTTCATATAGAGTCAGTTATAAGCAACGTATTTTATTGCTTTTCTTTATATAAGAACTAAGTACTGGTATTTTTGATCTCCTTTTGTTGATTTAAGAAGTTCGTGGTAAAAAATACCCACTGTGAAATTTAATTCCAATTTAAATTATTAACGGTGTTAAGTTTCATTCATATTTTTTCCAAGAAATTGTCAAATACTCATATTTAAAAGAACAATACATTTATTCAGTTTCAGTTTACATGGTAGATTTATATATTTTTAAAAATTTACAATAAAATAAACTAAGAACTTCTTATGTTAAAATTCAACATGCTTTAAAATTCAAATTTCTCTTTGGATCTCGAGAAACTGATATCATTATTATAAAACTTTCTCGGTTTAATTTTCTAGGTTTTTTTGCATGCCTAAAATATCACGTCTAGACTCATGTTACATTTATTTTAGTTTAACCTGACAGTTAAAAAGTACTTAACAAAAAACAAACCTACACGCATATTTTCATGTTAGTTTTTATGAAGAGGCGATTCGAGAGTGGATGAAAATATGAATTAAAAGTAACTGTTCTCACAGAAGGTATACCGATGCTCTATTATTAACATGCAAAAATTATTATCTCTTTCAGTCTTGATCGCATCAAATGTTTTACAAGATATTATGGAAATCTCTAGGAAAGGGTTAAAACTGTATTTTCTAACGACACAAGATATATTATCAAGTTCTATTAAATGGCAATAATAGGTAACTGTGATGGGGTTGGATTATTCTGTGTTTTAAACAATTTAAAATGCTTTTATGGGCATCTCTTAAATAACCTAAATTTATTTAAATCATTAAAACAAGTGTTGATAGAAAATAATTTAATAGTGATAGTTGTTCTCTTTTTTTGCGCTGGGTTAAGTATCACTAAAATATGCATTAAAGAGCATTAAGGGGAAAGAAATTTGTCATAATATTCATTGATTCATAAAACCCAAATCAGTATTTGAAAGCCAACATTCACTGTAAAAAAACTGTAGAAAAATAGAAAGTTTCAATAAAAATGACTTCCTGTTTACAAGGATATTCTGTCATGTAACATTCCCACCGCACTTCTATTTATTTTATGTAAAAAACAGCTTTTTCTAGTTTTTTAGCTTATCTGTACTTAGACAGAAAGTTTCAGTTCGTGGAGAAAGAAGGAACATGTTCGGATAATTTCTACTTTTACTGAATCCTCGTTGGAGCAGTGGTAGCGTGCGTGCTTAGCATGCGGTAGGTCATGTGTTCTATCCATGGTTATTGATTTATTAAAATTTAAAAAAAACCCAGCTAATATAAGTTGACACGCATGCGCACAAGCAGAAAATTACTGTGAGGCAACAGAAAAAATGTGTAGCTCACTTGACAGAAAGCTTCTTTTTACAGCATTTACCTGTAGGTTACAGTTTTTTTCTGTTTACAGGATTTTTCAGCCTACAAAAATTTTCTGGCAATTTTTGCTGCCAGAAATTTTCTGTTTTTTACTGGATTATTTTTTACAGTGTTAAAATGAATTAAGCATACAAATTAAAACCAACGCTACTAATTAAAATGTAGGTTAAACTTTCCATCTTTTTGGAATTATATTTTTGCATTCACATTTTTCAGAATTGTATAATTTTCCTGATAACATAAAGTATAAAATTTATTCTTCGGGGGTCCGAATAGTTCATTTTTCCATTAAAGCGGGTCATACAAGTGATGGTAAAATGCCATCTGGCAATAGGATAAAATTGGATCTGATTTAGTTCGTTTTTCAAATGAGATAAAATAAGTTTTTATTACTTCGTGTGTTATAGGTGATGTTATTTGTGACGCATTTTCATCATTTAAAGAATGCAAAAAATATATAAAAAATCGTCTTAAATATAATTCCGAATTAGGTAAGTGAAATAATAAATTTAAAATTTAAGTTCCATTCTCAAGTCATTCAAGCGTAAGTACTTTCAATTCAACCACTTATTTCGGCATTTGTCCCTATAATACATATCGCACAGTAAGACACATCCTCAAAGCCGAAAGAGACTAGTAGCTCTCTCCTTTCATCCCATTGGTGGAAGCAGCTAATAGGGTTTCGTTTTTCTTACAACCCTCCTTAATCATCCTTTTGAGCCCCATGATGGATTTGCTGGACAGGAAAACTTGATTACCGGATCCTCAAAAGACCGCGACACATAAAAAAAGAACTGAGGGGTGTAACGGCCGGTACATTAGCAGATGTTTCTGCAAATAGAATTTCGACGCACTGTGGAATTGCTGTGCCGAGAACAACTTTATCATGTTCGACTGGATAATTAGGTCTGGGATCTAAACGGAGGGTTTTTTTATGTCGGTATGTTTTTGTTGCTTCTCCGGTTGTGTCAGTAGGGTCGCGTTAGGAAAAATCGCTAAGGACTGTTGCTAATACCGACTGTCTATTTTGGTCCTGGATTGATTAGAATGGAGTTTTTGTCGGTGTCGATAGTTGGATTAGTTTTGGGTTGAATTAAATTGAGATTGATTTATGATATTATCTGGATGACAAAATAAACCCATGTGGAAGTGACGGGTGACTGAAAAGTTTTAAGATAATGGGTCGGGATTGTAATAATATGTCTGAAGAGAGAGAATGTTTAATGCTTACTAAAATGTTATGAGTTGCTATGAAAGTAGAAAATATTGTGTAAAATTTAAAAAAAATTCATCTTTGTATTTTTATGTCGAATAATGCCTAGACAATTATAATTTCTTTACAGCCAGGGCATGTTGGCCAATTGGGCATATTGGGCAGCCCCCTTTCATACCCCTAACTAGAGATATAAATATTTAATTAACCTTTGCAAACAATGAAAATTTAGTTTTTTTTTAGAAGGAATGTAATCACAAGCTTGGCATGTTTTCCATAATAGACGTTTGCAATGGTCACCTCATCGTCTTCTCTATTAGTTGTTGGTATTTTTTTGTGTTTTGGGGTACTTTTTTGTCGAGCAAGTCCTCTATATTTAATGATGCATAAACTAAACCGTTTAATGAAATAAAGGTGTATGTAACTTTTTAATAGCAATTCTTTATTAATACATCTTTATCAGGGGTAGATACAATTTGTGTAAATAGGTAAGCATTTTATTATAAAGAAAATACTTCTATGTCGTAGAAGTACAGGTATGCAGGTTGTAAGAATTTATAAATATAGGCCCTGTATTAGGAAATTCTTTTGTTAAAATTAAATTAAAATAATATTTTAGCTAAATGAAATTTTAGTTAATAAATTTGGTGAAATGTTTAAAATTTTAACATTAACTTTTACTACTATAAAACTCTTTACTCGCTTGATTCTTGAGCCATAAAACCCTAATAAAACCAAACCAAAACTCGTTAATCAACAGTTTGAAAAATTATCACTTAGGGAACCTGTTTTAGACTCCTTTTTTACGCAACTATACTTCATCTACTCTCCTATACTTTATTAGTTACTCATGCTTATCTGTTAGGTAACCTCCAAGAACTCTTTAAAAAGATGATAACGCAAAAGTCCTCTTTTTTACAACAATACTGAACACCCTCGTTTGTTGAAGTCTAACCTACACAATGAAAAAAAAACTCGAGAAAATTCACCCGCTTTTAAAATCGCGTTGTCGTTCGACCTCGTCTTCTAATGACTCCACCAGGAGTATACCTTATCTGGTTAAGAGCGAAAACATTTTCGTGTTAGAATGGTCCACTGAATTCAGTTTATCAGAAACTCCGAGCCTCGGGGCTCAATCTCCAGAGTCCAGAAAACTCAGTCGACTTTCCCCAAGCTGCGTGAAACAAATTTGGGGATATCGCTCCGCCATGTTGCTTTCCGACGAGAGTTGGTTTAACATTAACGTCGGGTGAGAGGTGGTAACAGTGTTGGACGAAAATGGAGAAAATGCGTTTATCTTTTGGGCTTGTCGTCTTAAAACGTCGTCAAGGTGTAGAGGGGTCTAAGCGAGTTACTGTCGTCTTATACTCAGATAGGATTAAGAATGTTTCGTTACCAGGAAAATAGGAATCCGTGTTGTTATAGTGTTGAGATGGTTTGTCCAATGATAAAGAATAATTTTCAGTGAATATTATTATAAATTGAAAACTCAGTTATTACGTTTAACATTAAGCCAACATTCAAAAATATTGTAATAACTTTTTTTTATTAGTTTTGAGGATTAAATCTTACAAAATTTAAAAGTTATAGGATATGTCTATGTTATAGTGAAGCCCAAAATAAGATTCGGGAAATTTTTTATCCATGATTTACAGGGTTGGCAAAAACCTATTTTTTTTAAAAACCCAAGTAGGTTGGGTTTTTTCAATAAAACCCTGAAAAAACCCATATAAAATTGTTTTTTTTTTCAAAATTAAGTGGTTTTCTTCTATAAAGTAAGTGGGTTTTTTCACATTTTAGTGAGTTCTTTCTATGTTAAATGTGTTCGGTCAAAATAATGTCAGTTTTTCCACAGTAAAGTTGGTTTTTTCAAAGTTTTTATACCTTGAAAAAAACCACTGAAATTGTAAAAACATTCCTTATTTACTGAAACTTGGTTTAAATTTTGAAAAAAAAATCCACAAAAATTTTAAAAAATCTTCCTTATTTTTTATATCTAGTTTGAAAAAAACACATTCGATAATGAAAAAAACACGCTTAATAATGAAAGAACCTATTTAACTTTTTAAAAAACTCCCTGAAATCGAAAAAACCCATTAAATTTTAAAAATATCCTAAACTTTGAAAACACACATTAAATTTTGAAGGAACTGACAAAATCTTGATTTTTCTTGAAAAAACCCAAAAACGGGTCCAAAATGTGGGTTTTTTCACATTTTTTTTGAAAAACCCATCGGGTCCAATCCAGCCAACCCTGATGATGTATTTTTACATATCTTACCAAAGATTTGAAGGAGATAAATTTCTTTACAAGGGATTGTTTTGAGGTTCACTGTAAGGTTCAATATCACATTTATACCACGATTTTAAAAAATGGAAAACTCTATGAACAGTATTTATTCTTAAAAACGTTTAAGTCAAAATTAAAATTAAAAAACTCATTAAAAATGCTCAAAAATGTTTATCTCCTTTTTCAACAAAATCATCGAAATCTCTCCCCACACAATGTCCTCCATTCCTTCTCCTCAATATCCTTACACTCAAGTCTCCCCTCCCTAAAAAAAGAACTCTAAAACAGATAAACAATAACTCCCGGACTTCTACTGCATCAAGTGTCCGGCAAGTCCTCCTCTCCCGGACACCCGATCCGGCCTCACACTCTGCCGGATGATAGGATGTCGGTAAAAAGCAAGTCCCCGGTTGTCTATCGAGAAGAGTAATGTTCTCTTGGGGGGGAGGTGAGTGTGTATTTATGTATATAGTGGGAGATGGGACGGGGATAAAGCAAACAGTTTTCCCGATCTTCCTCCGGCTGTTCCGGTTCTCTGGGAAATATAGGACATCTGTGGAATGGTGGTGCGGTTGAGATGAGAGTAAGCTGCTGTTATCAGACGATTTTAAGTTTTTAAAGTAATTTTTGTTATGATTTTGTAGTATTTTGTTTATGAATTAGTTTTTAATATGTGTTAAACGAAAATGTTTTTTTTCTTGTCCTCTCTATAAGAAAATTATTAGAACCAAGAAAACGTTTTATAATATTTGGTAAAGAAAAAATTTTTTTTGAATGGAAATAAGAACTAAAGTTGTATGAATTTTGAAGTTTTTTTTTTTTGGAAATTTTGTTAGGAATAAAATTGATTTGAATAAAGTGTAAGCATGATCGTAAAACTAATGCAAAGAAACTTTTTATAATAATCGTAATTTAGCTAATAGTATTTTTTTGTTAACTAAGATGATAAAAAAATCAAATGATTAGAAGTAATTGAAGTAAGAAACGAAGGAAGTAATTGAATCAGTTTAACTATAATACGTTTTATTTAAAATAAACTGCTGCTCAAAAAATTCTATTCCGTGTTGAAAACTTATAAGCTTAAGTAATTCTTTTAACAATGTTACTCAGTTTTTTACTTTTAAATACATTCTTTAACATAATTTAAAATAAAATTACTGGGGAAAATCATTCACATTAGCACAAAAGCAGTTAAATTCATTTTAAAAATCAATATTTAACGTGTTGTTGTTACTTATCCCCTTGGTTTAGGCACCCCTAAACCAAGTCCAATAGATAATTTCGCATAAGCAGATCAAATACGGTCTCTTCCTCTCTCATCAGTTGCCCCAATGAGGCACCAATGCGTGGATACTAGGATGTGAGAGGGAGACGCTGTGGTGTTATAGTGGCAAAGGGAATAAGTATTTTCCCTCTTCCTGAATTTCATGCTCTTTATATGGCCTGTCCTTATTATGGATGTCTGTATTGAGCCGTTTGGGTAAATCTTGGGCAGGAGCAATGCAGTGAATATTTAACTTGTTATTACGAAAAGAAGTAATAGAAACAACACTTATCTTTCAAGTGCCATTAAAATAAAAATAGTGAAATCAAGTTCAAAACGAAATCTTTTCTATGAAAAAAATTAATCTCTCAAAAAATTGGATTAAAGCTTATTTGTAAATGTTTTTTAACCCCTTAACTGCCGTCGCCGTAAATATACGGTTGGAAAATCCCGAGTGTTATGTGCCAATGGCGTATTTATACGCTTTGTAAAAGTACGATGTGTTGCACTGTGTTTTTACCAACAGCGTTTTTTTCTTTAGCGATAAAAATAGAAGCTGTTAAGTTATGGCCTGTGTTTCTTTATGAGTTTTTTAGTCTTTTTTATGCTATATTTTCTGTCCAACACTTCCGTTTTAGTTCCCTTTGCATATAAAATGGATTTTTATTCTTTTTAAATTTGTTCTTCTGCAAGGAATAAAGAAAAATGCTTGTAACTGATCGATTTTATTTACTTCTTATTTATTGCTATTTTTTCTTTATTAGGTCAATATTCTGGTTTTAACTGGTACTCCTTACATTGAGAGAGTACAATTTCTTTATATGATTAAAATAAACAGTCTTTTGAGTAGTTAACGAGTTGAAAAAGAAACGTGCGCTCTGCAAAAGTGTAAGTACGCGCGAGCGGGAGAAAAACGCTGGCACTGGGGAGCCGCTTGCTGCGGATTTCCGTGGCAGTTAAGGGGTTAAAAATCAACATGAAATGTTTTTATCATTTTTAACTCAAAAC
The DNA here is from genome assembly GCA_024610705.1 of Tetragnatha versicolor. Lineage (NCBI taxonomy): Eukaryota > Metazoa > Arthropoda > Arachnida > Araneae > Tetragnathidae > Tetragnatha > Tetragnatha versicolor. The sequence goes on along the minus strand of JANDEH010000011.1, from coordinate 19,669,208 downwards.
AGTTGCACTTTATAGAATGTATTTACCTTCCCCTAACTCTTCTCGTTGTCTTAACTGCGGTAAATAAAACTATAAAAATATGACTGATAATTTTTCTTAAGTTGCACTTTCGAAAAGATTTGTCATTAAAATAAAAAACATGATGCAGTCAGTCTATATATACTTCATACTCTTATCTCAAAAATGAAATTCCATAAAAAGTAAAACCTTTAAAAACTTGCCATGAAAAGTCAGCAAATAATTCCCCACGTGTACAGTGAAAACCCTCAGTTTTTTACCTCTCTCAAAAACCATTTACCTTTTAAAAGGATTATGTTTTGCTGTCTGCAGCAAGTTTCGGTCGATCGCTGTTAAATTGAAAATCCTCCAGATCTGATAATGGGAGTAACATTTTTTGGGAGTTTGTTCGCGTAGGAAATGGTGTGATTTTTGTTGTATGTTTTACGAAAATTTAAGAATAGATATATGAATTCTCAGGACGGAAATGTGTTGTTAGAAAGAACTGGAATTGGTTTTTGTTTTGGAAATTGGCTAAGTACTGAAAAAAGGAGGCTGTTTCTTATAAGACCTACTTATATCATTGATTGATTTTTAGTAGCGACATTTTCACTTAAAAGAACCCTTTTTTATAGTCTGTAAAATTAAATGTATTGAAAGAAACACATTCAAGAACGTAAAATGTAGCAATACCCTTTTTATAAAGGAAGAAAACTTTTTTAATAAAAATTCATAGCATTTTTTATGTTTCTATGTGTTTTTTAATTTTTTATTTAATTTACAGTTATTATAAATATTTTTTTATGAAAGAGAAAAACAAATCACATTTTTATACATATATTTAGTATAACAAAAAATAATCAGTTATACTGACAATTAATCGTTATACCTTAAGTGACCAGAGACTGGAAACTATAGAAAATGGAGTTTCTTAATGCAATTAATTCATCAAAGGGATAAGTTTACTGAAATTGCAATCGCGATATTGTCATAATCGCTTCTTAGTTTATCTGACAAGTAAAAAAAATCTTCCTTATTTATAGGAATGATAGAACTTACCCTTTGGTTTAAAGGGATAATATTTCAGGCATAAGTTATCTGATATGAAATAATCATAATGATTTAAGGTAAGAGATAAAAAAAATAAAACGATAATCTATCATACAATTTAAATGAGGTTTAATTCTTCAGTCTATTCTGTTCAGTTATTTTTATGAGAACCAAAAAAATGATACCAGTAATGAAAATAAATTTTATGAGGTGATTTATTTACAGAATAATTTACAACAAATAAAATAGTTAAAGTGCATTCTTTCCAACGTAAGGAGAAAAAAGTGGGGAAGAGGCAGAGTAAAACAAAATTATTTTTTTCAACGTATGTATATTGAGAAAAAAGTAATTGCAGCAACTTAACCGGAACCATAAAAAAAAGAAGGCATTCTATGTGTTTTTAAAACTAATCAGTGTTTTTCATGGGTAACGACAAAAAATTTTATGATTTCGCTAATGGCAGAACTGTTAGAAGCAAAATAATTCTGAAGATTTAAGACAGCCGATGTTATTGAAAACTACAGGGGGGATCACAGGAGGTGAATTTTTTTGAGTAAATAGAAAGGAATGCACGGGTGGGTCTTTTTTCGTAACTATGGAAAAATTTCATGAATAGTATTACTTTTTGAAACTGTTTCTTAATATAGATTCATTAGAATAAAGATAACTAGGAAGCGCTTTAATGTAAGATTTAATTTTATCCCACAGATACGGGAAGTCATAGAATATAGATATATTTTTTGGAATAAAAAACTTCCGTTAATCATCACACTGAGAAAAGGCTTGTGTATTCTTACTTTAAAAATTTCTCATTTTAAATAATTTCTTGAAAATAAATAAATTTACTAATCAGTTTAATCATTTTATTTCCATTTTTATTTAACAAACATTTTGATAAAAAATTCTAAAAAGCAACCTCAATAATATTTTTTGCCTTTAAAATGAGTGGATGATTTAACTTTTAAAAACATGTCATGTTTTTACGTTTTTAATGTACAATGCTGATAGCCAATTAATCAATTTTACTTCAAAGAGCTAAAAACTATAACCACTTGGTATTAGTGACTTTAAAATAACGAAATAAGGTACAAAAAATTTGTAAGTCTTGTAAATAATAATTTTAACTTGATAGAAATTTAGGATATTGAATATAAACTTCATAGAGCATCATTAAGATTGTGGTATTTTTTTATCATTTGTCGATTTAAGTATTTGGATCCTCCTCTAGAGATATTAGGTGTTTATTTGTAAATGCAAAAATATTTAAAATTTTTAGATTTTTTTTATTAAAAAACAACTGTTTTTTTCACAATCCCGTTATAAGGATGTTTTTCATGATAATTTTCAATTGGCCTCTAGAATCACTGCCCTTTCCACAGACTCAAGTACACAGAACCTTCTAATGACACAATAATCTTACTTAAGACTGAAAAAATTAAAAGCTAGAAATAATAAAAATCAAAGTCATTGAAAGAACTCAATATCCCTTCTCCCGACTTTAGAAAGTTCCAATGAAAAAGCCATCACTCCCGTTATTTTTCCAATAAGACATTCATTCGATGGTTCCAATCACACGAACATCCCATGATTTAAATTAAATCGAGTTATCGGAACAAGTTAGGAGTATTTTTTTTCTCCCTAATACCCTTCCGAACCTTTCCTTTTGGGGAGGGTTGTGATTGGAGGGAAATGAGAAAAGAATTCGGTAACAAAAGTTTTCTTTTCGCGTCCCACTCACTTGAGGGGTAATCAATCTATTGATTGCATTGAGATGGAATGCAAGTTAAAGGATAGGTCTGTTGGTTTGATCTTTAAGTTCGTTTGAGTTTGTTTTGGTTCTTTTGAGGTTCTGAAATAAAGCGTTGGTTCAATTCCGTTATATGTCCCATTAAAAGTTGCCAAGCAGTTTTAAGCCCCAAATAACAGGAATATATAACCCATTTTCATTGTAATTTTTTTTTTCAATATAACAGTATATTTCAGTAAATTGGTTTCCAATTCTTGTCGATATTTCTGGGGTTTTTTTGTGGTTAGAAAAATTTGACGAAGCAGATAACGAAGTTGTACCAAAGCGTTAAATGTAATCTAAAATTCCATCAAACTTTTTTTTAAGTTTATCTTATCATGGAGTAAGCACTAAAGATACTCAGGATGAAAGTGGTATAAGTAAAAGAAATACAAAATTTGAAAAAGCAGATATTTAGATTTCTTTTAAGATCCTTTGACATTTAACTAATGTGATAGTGGCCTAATAATAGTACCTAATAGTGGCCTAATGATAGTAAATTTTCAAAGTTTATTAGTACAATCAAATATTTGTTTTCTAAATTTTTTTTAAATGATATCGTTTAAAAAAATTATAAACCAAGTATTTTACTAAGTAAGTGCATTTACATTTCCTCAGTCGCAGTATGTTATTTTATTCCGTAATAACGTAAAAAACCACTCAAATATATACTTCCCTCCCGATAAATACCACTAACCTCCCAAAGAACCTTCGAAGATGCACAGGGGAGCTTTTCGAACCCCCATACATCACGGTCCGTTACGTTCGATTTCCACATCCGGGCGACTTATATATAATGTCCACCCTTCTGTTACTTAACCCACATTCTCTGACCTTGCATTGTCGTGAGGAAAACGTCGTAAACCACCGTCTACAAAAACGCAGAGGCCACGAAAACGCGGAGTCCAGATATCGCAGCACACAAATCCCCATAAAAGGAGGTTGTAAACGGAATGTGTGGATACTGCAGAATACGGGGAAGAAAAAGGCTAATTTAATGTGCTTTAGCGGACAAATGACTTGGAAGAAGGCTTTCGAAACCACTTAGGGTTGTGCGGGGTGTTTCGGTTTATATGGGAAAATTCGTTGTTCAAGGTTTTTTATATGTATTATCTGCAATGCACTTTCTTATTAGAAAAGCACTTTGTTTGCATTTTCTAAATCATACAAATATTCTTATTTATTGTGTAAAAATATGTTTTATAACATAAGAGGACATCCCTAAATGACGTCACAGTTTTTTTTATTAACAATTCTGAATCCTACCCTCCCCTCTGTCACGTAGTGTCAACATATCCCACTTTGTCACATGTCACGGTCTGCTACTAATAATAAGTTTAGAATAAAGTTGTTAAGCATTTCGGATCTAATACTTTTAATGAAATTTAATTGCACCCCACCTTATAAGTTAAAAGTGAAATCTTATTTCGTTGGTTTGAATCTTAAATAATGGTTTAAACTACACTACTATTTAGTTTATTTTTTAGCTTTCAATGTGTTATGTCGCAATTCTTGAGACCCTCCTACTATCTTGCCACTTGTCTCATATTGAAGAACCCCTTCCTCCCATTTAAGAGTGACATAATTTATGTTGGGACCCTATACACTGTTAAAAAAACAGTTCATCCTTTAACCAGTGTGTGGTGAAAGGTTGGGCTGTTTCACCACAAACTTGGTTCAAATTTAGCTGCAACCTAAGGTTCGGTAACAGGTTTCTCCAAGTTTTCGGTGCTTTCACTAGTGAAATCCGTTGCTTTCGCTAGTGAAAGAACTTGGTTACACCTGTTACCGAACTATACGTCACCTTAGTATCAAAAACTACAATCTCCATTCGGCAAACTTCGGGAATCCCAATTCTCGGCGTTTAGATCGTTGGAGAAGATAATTCCATGGGTTTTGATCTTTTCTGCTCGATCAAGTCAGCGATTACGAACCAAAAAATGAGCTTCTCGAACGATCCGATCGCCAAGAATCGGGATTCCCGAAGTTTGCCGAATGGAGATAGTAGTTTTTGATACTAAGGTGACGTATAGGTTGCAGCTGCTGAATTTGAACCAGTTTGTGGTGAAAGGTTGAACTTTTTTTACAATGTAAAGTTGGATTGACATGCAACGTTTTCGGGTGATTAGAAGCGGCAAGCTCGTTTGGCCTGGCATTGGTTCTTAACGCTGTTACGTAAAATCGTCAGACGCGAGCAAGTTGGGATTTTTTAGGTATGTAAAATTTTTAATTTCAGATTAAATTAAAGTGATTAAAAATGGAAAAGGTACATGAAAAATAAGGTTAAAATGTTTGAATTAGTAATAAATTAATGTAAACTCACAACTCTCAAGCGTCACCTCCAACCGTGGACCGGTTTCGTCCTTGTTAGGACTCAGCACGGTATAGGACGGTAACGCAAGAGAGCGGAGGGCAAGTACTAGTCTAGCCGACTATAACTGAAAAAGTGGTGACCATTGATTAGTCCTCCACTCATCTGCTGGAAATGACAATGGCATTCCTAGGACAGATTTAATTCCAGAAAGGCAAGGTACATGAAAAGAGAATTTCCCCATTTATCGCTGGTTAAGCGGACAATAAATGTAAACTTACAACTCTCACAGCCGTATCGACCAACGCGAGTTTCCTAGAGTTAACTCACAGTCCTCGCATACTATAGTTAATGTTATAACATTATAGTATGAGTAAATAAAAAAGGCAACTCGCTACTAGTCATTTCCCATTGCATTTCGATTGCTTTGCCTTGGTGACGAGCCGCCGATCTTAATTACACAGACTATAACAGCCATAACGATCATAGCGGGTTAAACCGAAAGTGGGAGTAAAGCCACGGATGCTGAGTTAACGTTATCGACCAGTCGAAAAATTCGTTAACTTCCGAATAAAACCGTAGTTTCTTGACACCTCGATTTTCCTGAGTTAATCCCGAGTACAAAATGGCTGCCAGCTAGTATGGTTAGTAGAGAAGAAAAGTGATAATGTGCAAAAATATAGACATTTTAAGCTATATTTAGGTGATTAATTTTATTTGTATTCATGTACATTTGATTAAGTTTAAAAATAAAGACAATTAAACAATTACAACAGAATAAAGAAATGCTCAAACTAATCCCAATTTAAGTTTTGAGTTCGTATTCAAATTGATAGATGGCACCCCGCAAATTTAATTTTTTAAAAATCTACCTTTTAATTCGTTAATCCATTTAAATTACTTAGAAAATTTCTGAATTTTAGAGAGGTGTTTTAAAATTTTTAAATTACTGTAAGTATTTTTAAAGTGAGATTGAAATAACATTACAGAGAAAGTGGGAAGCCAAAGTTTGATCGCGTGAACTGCCTTGTGTCTTCGCTGTCCAATCAGAAACGAGCCTACATTTAACTACAGTATGCGAGGTCTTACTCCGGCTTTGGGTTTAATCCATGATGGTCGATATGGATGTCAAGCGTCACCTCCAACCGTGGACCGGTTTCGTCCTTGTTAGGACTCATAAGCATGGTATAGGATGGTATAGGATGGTAACGCAAGAGAGCGGAGGGCAAGTACTAGTCTAGCCGACTATAACTGAAAAAGTGGTGACCATTGATTAGTCCTCCACTCATCTGCTGGAAATGACAATGGCATTCCTAGGACAGATTTAGTTCCAGAAAGGCAAGGTACATGAAAAGAGAATTTCACCATTTATCGCTGGTTAAGCGGACAATAAAATTTGAGTCCTAACAAGGACGAAACCGGTCCACGGTTGGAGGTGACGGTTGAGAGTTGTGAGTTTACATTTATTGTCCGCTTAACCAGCGATAAATGGCGAAATTCTCTTTTCATGTAGTAATAAATTATTTGAAATTATTCTTTACTTAGAAAGAAGTGGTTGGTAGATTTTGTACATGGCATTTTGATAAATAAAAAATTGTTAAGCAATTAAATAAGGTAAAATAAATTTTTAAGATTTAATTTTTTACTTCAATTATTCTAAATTGGTTTGATGTGTTCAATAAATAACTTATTTATTTAAACTCTGTATGATTCAAAACTTCAAAAACGTTTAAATGCTATATAATCCATTCATTTATCCGTTATACCGTTAGTTACAGTCATATTTCCACCCATCAGTGACAGTGTTAACTAGCAGCTAAAAAAAATTAACTTTTCGTTGTCTCTAATTGGTGAAATCCTTCTTCGACCAAGGATTTTACACCGACGCTGAAAATATTAGCTGTTGAGTGTAAAACATATTAAGAGTAAAGTAAGAGCTCCTTTAAAAGACTAAGGAACTTTTTATAAAATTTACAAAAAAAAAACTAACGTAGAAGTTAACCAATAAAATAAATAGCGATTTCAAAGTTTCATTAATATCCTCCATACTCAAGGTAATCTCCACGTAAAGAGATTTAAAACTCTAACAAAGGAGTTCCTAGTTTTAAATATTACCTCCTTCAAAAAACTAAAACCCATTAGAATTTCTCAAATTGCTTAGGTCTTAAACTTTTTAAAACCTTTGAAAGTTTAGCATTCCTTTCTTTTCAAACATTTAAAAATTAATTTCACTTGCTTGTTAAACATTATTTAATTATTTCTAATCTGCTTATTAAAAAGTCGAAATACCTAAATATATTTTGGGATTTTATATGCTAAACATTACGAAAGGGGAGTAAATTTGAGTCTTAAAAAATATTGGAAAGAAAAGTTAATTGAATAAACTCCTTAGGAATGAAGTTTCAAGACGTACGTAAGCATTTTTAATCTTTTATGAGCATATTTAATTGTACGTTTCATTAATCATTTAAAATAATAAAATTAAGATAAAAGTTCTTTGAGGAAAAAGTTGATTAATAAGGGTTAGTTGTGTGTGGGAATGAAGTCCATGAGTTATTTTTCTTTAATGAAAGCTTTAAGTTTTTGATTTTCAACTTAAATTATATCATAATACTTTTCTTTAAAATTCAGCGTCCAATAAAACTAAATTTAAGTATCAATTATTTTCTTGAATTGCGTAGGGGAGGGTGGGGACGATTGTAACAAAATTTTTTATTTGATCTCAAACTAAGTCATTTTTTATGTTAGAGTTATGAAAATTAATGTGAAAATAGGTTGATGTATCCCAATTACAATTTTGTTATGAAAACCGTCCGGTGGACATGCATTACAATTTAGTAAATAAAACATCGAAAATCGAAAAACGTTACAATCGTCCCCACTTGAAGGGGCAATTGTAACACATATAAGGGTCAATTGTAACACAACACAAATTCATAAAAATAGATAGAAAATCATTCAAATTTATTAACAATTTATATTTTCTTGTTAAATAATAATTCAATATATAGACTAGAATGGAAATAATGAACTTTTCACTCAAATAATGAGCTTTAAATAATAATGAATGTTGATGAGTAAATAATAAAAATAATTATTCACAAGGGCAATTAGGGTATTCATAACTTAATTCCCTTGTAGTACAACGAAAGTGGGACCATTTTTTGCACAAAAAATGGTTCCTCTTACTGCCCTTGATCGAAAAATTTATTGTGTTGATTATAACCCACTTTAGAATTTTCATTTTTTATTTTCTTCTGACAAAATCTGTATAATGTTACATAAAAAATATCGTGCCCATGAGCAACACTTCTAATAGACTTTTTAGACACAGAAACCTCAACAGCCTCTCCCTCCATTTTTTCTAGACTAATCAGCCCCCTTTCAATTTTCCTTTTACGTGATCTCGGCATCCTAAAACCGTAAAAATTCATAATTATATGCCAATATTAAGGGTAAGTATGAATTATAAATCAATACATCGAAAATACTTTTGAAACATGTTATTTTCTACGTTGGGGTCAGTTGTAACATGTTACAACCGTCCCCGGCTCAAGTGTTACAATCGACCCCACGTTGCCATTTTTAGTTCAACACTCGTTTTCCGTGAAACTAACAACAGTATCATTTTGAAACTAAGCAGAATAAAACTAGGATACATGTTCATACAATACATAAAATCAGTGTTGTTGGGCTTCATACCTGCAGTGCAGGAGAAGGAAAGTTACACAAAAGTAGAAACGACTTCGAAGCTCGAAAAAGACTCTTTTCTAAATTACACAGCCACAACTCAAATGTCAGCCTTGGCAATCTCTGATATTCTTTCATTCACCTGCCTTTTACATACTGTCTCATCTCCTTTTCTCCCAGGCAGCCTCTGATTTTGAGGAAATCAAAGTGTTACAATTGCCCCGCGTTACAATCGTCCCCACTCTCCCCTACTTCTTTGGGGTCATCCATAAATTACGTGAGGTGTTTTTTCCGAAATCTGGACCCCCCCTCCCCCCTTGGTGAGATTTAGTAAGATTTTTCTTGACCCTCCCCCCCACGTGAGATTTGCCTACAACTTTTAAAATTATTTTCTAAAAATTATTTGCAGTTTGTGCTTCATATCACCTAATTAAGTTATAATTAAGTTAAAAAAAGTTGACGTGAGATTTTAATCGACCCCCCTCCCCCCTTGGTGAGATTTGGTGAGATTTTTCCAAACCCCTCCCCCCCTTTTTGACCTCACGTAATTTATGGATGACCCCTTTCACTCACAAAATAATGTTAAAACCATTCGTGTTTGTGTCCTATTCGAACAATATGAAATATGAATTGTAATCCACTTATCATAGTTTTCATGACTGTAGGTTAAGTTAAGTATATTCATACCATCAAAATATATTTTTTCATTTGACCTAAATATAATATTCCTTCGTTTCAAAGGACGGAAAATTACTTCTAACAGAAAAGTTATAGTTGAAACCCAATGAACACCTAACTTTAAAATCTTTATTATAGGTACTCTGTTCATTTAGAATAGGCGACTGAGACATAATGTATTAGAAGCAGTTATCATAGAAATTCAGCATCACAGCAATTATCATAGAAAAATTTTTCTTGTGCAATGACAAGGTATCCTAAACAGAAGTATAGTTAAAAACTGTAAAAGGATCGATCACTAAAGTTGCGTTATGAGCGTTATCAGACATTATTAGGCGTTTTTGATCCTGTTTCAGCCGCCTATTCTAAATGAACAGACAGGTCTTTATAAATAAGGCTTACCTGCCTAAGCAGTAGGGTGGGCCGAAAACACACTTTATTTTTTATTCATGTTCTAATAGCGCGGAAAGGGTGCCACTTGGGTCCAATAAGGAGGGTGTAAAATATTTTTTTGATTGGATAATATCTTAGGCTCCCGCATCGCACTTAAAGTTCGAAAAAATGGATGACTTTTTTACAAAACAACAAAAAAATCAAAGATTAAACTCTCAAATATTGTTCGTGATTTTTTTATGAGGAACTAATATAGTTATAGACATAATGTTTCAGGTTCCATTCTTTTATCACTCTTGCTTCGTTAGATATAATTTTTTAATGTTCAAAGAAATCTTGTAAAGTTGTTTTTTCTGCATTTTTAAAAAGCTAATAACTCTAGAACTATACAACTTAAAAACCTGAAATTAGTCCCATTCGGTTCGTAAATTTTTTTTCTTTCATTTGATGTGCATCATGACCATCATTTTCTAAAAAATTTTTCAAAACTTAAAAAAAGTGAAAAAAAAAATTATTAAAAAAAATGTAACCGAAAATTTTTTTGAAAAAAATTTAAAAGCCTTTTGACTCATAAAATGAACATTATTACCAAATTTCAAGTTGAAAATAAAATTTAATCATGTATAAAAAAATAAAAAAATTAGAAATTTAGGCAAGTCCTTAAACAATCCCCAAAAATATACCGCAAGAGCGATTCACTCATAAAAAATTCATAAACTCGCTTGAGGGTGTTCATCTGACTTAAAACATATAAAAAATGTCACATAAATTTCAGAAAATACGACAATTAACAGATTCGGTGCAAAACCTTGCAGAGCTAATTTTCAACTTCAAGTTAATTCAATTTGCATGCATTACTCCTGAAAATTCCTAAGAATTATGTTTAGATCTAATTCTTTTTACTTTTAAAAGTCAAATCAAGGTAAATTATTAAAAGTTTTAGATTTAGACCATAAAAAATTGGATATAAACACATTTCTCAGGAATATTCAGTTAAAATTCATACAAATTGAAATAATTTAAAGTTGAAAATTAGCTCTGAAAGGTTTTGTACCGAATCTGTTACTTGTCGTATTTTCAGAAATTTATTTGATATTTTTTACATGTTTTAAGTCGTATGAAATGAACACCCTCAAGCGAGTTTATTAATTTTCCATGAGTGAATCGCTCTTGCTTTATAATTTTGGGGATTGTTATATTGTTTGTTATATGGGGACTTGCCTAAATTTCGAAACTTTTATTTTTTTTATACATGATAATATTTTATTTTCAACTTGAAATTTGGTAGTAAAGTTCATTTTATGAGTCTAAAGGCTTTAAATTTAAAAAAAAATTCCAAAAAAATTTTTTTATAACATTTTTTTCACTTTTTTAAATTTTGAAATTTTTTTTGAAAATGATGGTCATAATGCACATCAAATGAAAGACAAAAAATTTACGAACCGAATGGGACTAATTTCAGGTTTTTAAGTTGTATAGTTCTAGAGTTATTAGCTTTTTAAAAATGCAGGAAAAACAACTTTACAAGATTTCTTTGAACATTAAAATATTATATCTAACGAAGCAAGAGTGATAAAAGAATGAAACCTAAAACATTATGTTTACAACTATATTAGTTCCTCGTAAAAAAATCATGAACAATATTTGAGAGTTTAATCTTTAATTTTTTTGTTGTTTTGTAAAAAAGTCATCCATTTTTTCGAACTTTAAGTGCGATGCGGGAGCCTAAGATATTATCCAATCAAAAAAATATTTCACACCCTCCTCATTGGACCCAAGTGGCACCCTTTCCGCGCCATTAGAACATGAATAAAAAATAAAGTGTGTTTTCGGCCCACCCTACTAAGCAGCCATTCGGGGCTTCAGTAGTACAATAAGTAGTAACAATTTAAAAATGTATAAAAGTAATAACAATGCAGAAAAGACCAAGTCCTAAAGGCCATGGTCCAACCAAATAATTGAATCAATGATTTTATTATAAGTAATGAACACTTGAAATTTTAAATGAAATGTATAGTTAGGGTCCGGTCACAGTCATCGAAAATCGTCGAGCGGTCCATTAAGATCCTTATTAAGAGGAGGGGAGAAAGAAGGGAACTCGAGAAGATATGTAGTAGACTACTCCTGTAGCAGAGCGGTCAAAGTACTCCTCGCAGACGGCTGCTGTCGTCTCACCAAAAGTAGTCTACTACATCGCCCCTCGAGTCCCCTTCTTTCTGCCCTCCTTTTAATAAGGATCTTAATGGACCGCTCGACGATTTTAGCTGACTGTGGCCGGATCCTTAAAGAGACGAAGTCCTGCATTTGACTAGAGCAGAGTTTCCCAACGTGGGGCACACGCCTCACCGGGGGGCAATATGATTTTCTAGGGGGCAATTTGAAAATTCTCAACAAAATTGCCCCCCTAGATGGAGCAGGGAATACCAGTATCTTGATACTTCCTCCTCTATCCTTCTTATAGTATTCCTTCCTATAGTACCTCTTGATAATACCTCTCCTCTTAATGAGCCGCACGACGATTTTCAGAAACTGTGGCCGGATCCTTAAAGAGATGAAGTCCTGCATTTGACTATAGGATAATTATAAGAACACTTTTGTAATGCGTGAAATGATTAATAGGTGAAATTTAATCGAACAACCCAACTTTAAAATATTTGTACCTCATAAATAAATTAGACTAATCATTCATAACACCTCTTCTATCATATGCTTATATCATACAGAAACATAACATTGTGAATATCATCCACATAGATCATACTCTGTCAGGTCATTGTCATTAAATCCCATCCCCTTCAATGTGTTCCGTCCGACGCTGAGCGAATGCCGATCCGGCAATCTCCGGCCATACGTCTTGCCGGATTAGTTCCTTGGTTGGGATGCAAATCGCCGATGCCGGCAGAGTACCGTGTAATTGGAATGCTGCCGTGACGACACGTTAAGTTATTCGGTTTGTGATTGGAAGTGTGTGAACTTTGTGGGTAATGTGCGTGTGGACTTTTAATGGAATTAAGATGAGTTTTTAATTAAGGTGATTGGAGATTTTTATTTAGGATGTTTGGAAGTTCTGGACAAACGCATGGAGTTCAAAGCTTTCTTTATAATCTTTAATTTTCTCTAATAATATGTCATGTTAATATCATTAGTTTACTGTCCTTGCAATTTACTGATTTCATGCTTTTTGATCTACGATACATGTTTGTAATTAAAAGTTAAACGCAGAAAAAGTTAGGTAATTGAGTTATTTACTTAACGGATGTAAACATTTTTAACTATGGTTATTTTAGAACAGGTTATGGTTAGGTGGTTATTATTTTGATTATAATGAATGCCTTGATTAGAAACTTTTACTTGTAAATGTTCCTCTTTTGTAGCCTACATATTGGGAAATGAAAAAAGAAAATTACCTAAAAAACTTCTTCAGAACAAAATCAAATCATTGTGGAAGAAAAAAAACATTATATACACATAATACATTTTAATAATAACCCAATTATTACAGGGATAAATCTGAATTTAATTTTTCCCATGAATAAATTAAGCAAACAATAATGAAATAAATTTAATACTTGCGAATGTTATTTTTTTATAAAACCCGGCCCTTTTGATACATCGGAAAAACAAGCTTGAAATATCAGTAAAAATTGCTATTCCTATGAAAGTCATGAAACATTTTGAGAAAACATAACTGAAACTTTCTTCTAACATGTAATATGTTCCCCTTTGTTTCTGAGAAATTTCATTTTCTGCTCCTTTTTGAGCACCACTCAACTTTCTGAATCGCAAATCCCTTGTTTTTGAGTCTGGTGGGAGCAATAATTGTCGGATACGGTTTGTTTACACTCAAAATATTTTCAGAACGGGAGGTGTGGGGACGGATTTTTTAACAGTGTTTTTGCGCGTTTGTTTCAGTTGAATATGTTTACTTATGGAATGCAGTTTGTCCAATAAAAACAAAGGGGTTTAGACGACATTCATTTTGAAATTGCGACACTCTTCCTTCTATCCATTGAAAATATACTTTTTATAATCTAATAATATCCATTTGAAAGTACTGAAGCAAATTTTACGTTTAAAAAAAGTGTTTAATGCCTTTAATGCTTAAAAGTTTTGTGATAAAGTAGAAAAATTTGCTTCACAAAGAAGATGGAAGCTTTGTGTATTGACTCTATTTGCTCTTAGTCCTAATATTTGTCTATATCACGATTGGATAGATTCATCAATAAAACCTAATTATTGATTCTGGGAAAGTTTTAAAAAATGTAGTAGTAAAATTATCAAAATCATTTAAAGTTAGAATTTATTTTTAAAACTTTTAAGAAGTAACGCGTCGTCGCTTAAGGCGCAAAATGACATAACTGACATTTTGGCCATTTTGAGTTATGCATCAATCTTTATGCAAATCCCGGCCCCGGATCACCTGGCACCAACGATTTTGCGAAAAAATGACTGAAATAGCTGCAATCGTCAATTTTGTCATTTTAGCATAACTGCATTCGTAAGGCAAAATGACATAATTGCACGCCTTTCATTGATAGTGTTAGGGACGCCGCCACAGAGAAGCGTTTCATCTCAATCCCCGGTCAAAAAGGCCTAAAATGAAGGTTTAAAACTATAATAATATTATTTTCTTTAATTAATAGCCAAACTGTTTTTTTTCATCTCCTGCAAAATAGGGAAAATGCAGTTATGTCATTTTGCGCCTTAAGCGACAAACGCCAATCTCTTTTTTCATTTTATTACATTAAACAAACTTTTAAATTAAATAAACAACGCAAATTTCTTACAACAACTTAAAACTTTATGGAAATGAAAATGGCAATGTTTATATAGTTCCCGTGCCTCCCTCAACAAGATTTATAAACCAACAAATTTAATATGGAATTCATATAGCTATGTTTATGGATGAATTCCTAAATAAATAGTGAAGTTACAACAAACAGAACCAGGCTACTCACAATAACTACTGCCCTAATAATATAAATTCAAATAAAACTATTTCCGATTACACCATTCCACTAGATCGCCCAATCCTGTCAAGAGGAATTGGGTCGTTACGGCAAACCCAAAATGACACCGGGCTCTTATTTTTCGAAACAATGCCGTCTGCAATCACAACCCAATCGCTTACCGGCATTCTCCGAATAAGCATACCAGCTCATACCCTTCATCTGCCCTCATAATCTAATCCGGAGAGATTCCATTCCATTATCCATGGCGTCTGCCTCTTAATTCCATTACTGGCTCTTAAGTAGAAAGCGCTTGCTTGCTACTGGTAGAGATCCGATCCAATTCCTCTGCTAGAGCAGGGATGGTTGGAAGAGGAAAAAGTTTGTCGTTGATTGCCCGATTTCGTTTGATTCTGCTTCCCTGGAAATTGGGGTGGCTTCTGAGACGTGCGGTCGTATAATCGGGATAGGGACTGTTCGGGAGCAATGAAATTTAAGGGGAGACTGGGATGTTTCTTAATTTGAAACTACCTATTCAATTTAGGTGGACTTAAATTGATTAGATTTTTGTTTTATAGTTTGTATTTATATATAAAAGCAGTAGCGGATCCCTGAGAGGGCATGGGGGCACGTCCCCCCCCCCGAATGAAAAAAAATTATTAAAAAAGTGACATCTAAATATATAATTTCTAAATTAAACGTAGTTTAAAGCTTTGAAATAATTAGTTAAATGTGTGGATTTATGGCCAAAAATGTATATTTATCATTCAGTATTCTTTAAGGACATTGCAGTTTTTACTGAGGAACATGTTTTAAAAATCTTGGTGCCCCCCAGAACTCAGTCAAAACCACAGAACTCAAACCTGGATCCGCTACTGTTTATAAGAGTGATAATAGAGCTTAGTATATTACCACCTTTAGTTGATTAAGTATAGCACAATATTGTTAATATTGATACAATATTATTTTAATAGTGTGAGAAACAAGAAGGGTCATTTTAATACAGTATAACCTCAATATCTCGAAATCGAAGAGGCCCGAAAAAAATTTCGAAGCAGCGAGATTTTCGGGACAACAAGGAAAAATAGAAAAATATTTGATTTTAAGGTGAAAAATATATTTTCGACGTGTAAAGGTTTTCGAGATATCAATGTTCCAGACAACGAAGATATATATTGTAAAACAAGATCATAAGAGTTATTCATTCAAAGAGTAAAAAGGTATCAAAAGTATTGTTTTAGTTTTCAAAGAGTAAAATTCGAAAATTCGATTCGATTTTAAAATACTAAAATAATGAGCTATTTTATAAAAAATATTATTTTACTCTTTTACAGCTTAAATTGAAACGAAACTTGTAGTAAAACCCCACTAACCTTCCTACCCCTTTGGGGTCTTTTTCGACCCCAGACGCACTTTGACGCTTGATATCTCCCATGCATTTTTGTTTTGACAATTTCCGATGCTACTATTCCTTAATTACGCAAAGTTTTACAATGGGTAAAAATTTTGGAGTTATTATTCCATTTTTAAGTGTCTTGGGAGAAATAGTCACATATTCCCCCTTTGGGGTCTTCTGAGACCCCAGCCATGAATGGCGGTAAAACAGTATCAAATAAAGTTTAGTATTTTATTTTTTGTTGTATTATAGATAAAAAAAGGTTTGCATGTTTGTTTAGAACGTTTGGAGAAATATTAGAAAGATATTTTCGTAGAAATTGTCATTTTTTTTACAAAAAGAAGATTGCGGCTAAATACATTGAATCCCTCGCTATTTCTTAAATTTTTTATTCACATTCTTAGAAAAATATGCTATTTATAGAAATCTTTTGAGTATCTAACAGTTGCAGCAAAAAAAACTCAGACAACTGTCGCCATTACTTCCTGTTGAACACATTCTTTACAAAAACAGTATAAATTCATGGTTGATTGTAAATAGGTTTTTATATTCAGTCTTCTTTGAAAAATAAGAATGCTTTCAAATATTTATGAGTGTTTACGGAAGTCCAGAATGTGATTTCGAAGAATTATCAAGAAAAAAACCAATTTTATGTTAAAACTTACATAAGCAAGCGAGATACTGATTTCACTAAGAAATCTGAACCGATCATTTTTTTTGTATTATTTCAATTTTAAAAAGAAGAATCCAAACTTTACATGTTTCATAATACTAAATAAATTAATCTGGGGTGACAGGTAGCTGATAATGCAGAATAGAGAATCTATGCAGCTTCATAAATCGTTTAAAATAAACTACTAAATTCTACCCGTGCAAGACCGGGTATATCAACTAGTATGCTTTAAACAGTGTGATTATAAATATTTTAAGTAAAACAACTTCAATGTAGTTCATTTCTGTAGTTTAATTCTTGTTTGAAGGTCCAAATGTTATAAAAAACGTGTATCAAAAGAAACCCAATTAAGCCGTAATAAGACGAAAAAAATGAGAAAAATACCAAAAAAATTGGATAAATTATTCTGAAGCATCTTTCTAGAAATAAAAAATGACAATTCTTCTCCATTTAAGGAATTTTTAATCTTTATTAGAGTCATAGGCATGTTTTACGCATGGGGTCCTCAGAGACCCCACGAGGGGAATATGTGACTATTTTTTCAAGAGGGTAGGAAGGCTAATTTGAATTTTCTTCGAAGCAATAACTAAAACCATTTCCTATTTATAAAATTGGGGGATAATATAATACCGTTTAATTTAAACTAACGCACAACATAAGTGTTTTTATAACAAATATTTGGGTTATTAAAGGTTGACAAAAACATAAACGAATGGCAATTAAGAAATGCCTAATTTAAATGATGAATAAATATACTCTCAAGTGATATTTCTGATTAGTTACGATTATTTTTCATCCTACGGGCTTCAAGTTGAAGGTAATCTAGAGCGCTTATAGATAATTACTTAAACTATATCTATGATTAAACGACATTCTGGGAAGAGCTGTTTTGACGCATCTCCTTCCGTGATGAGAATCATTAACCTCATTAATCACTTTAGTATCTCAAGAAAAACCTGGAAACTGTCCAAAGTAGAACACCCATCCGTTATGAAATGTCTTACCGATCAACAGGTAGCAGCGCGGTATCGCAGAGCGTTTAGTTGAAAAGGGACGCAAGTCGATTTCCCCGTTGAAAGACTTGTTAAAACTGAGAACTACTGGCAGCAATATGATGATAGTTTTCTAAAATTAGTAAAGATAATATGACAAATTATTCTACGTGGCTTCTTCAAGTAATGCCTAAAATTAATAAAATACTGAACTTTTTCTGCAATTCGTTTGAGAAATTTTGTTGAAAAATGAAATTATTTTTACAACCTTTTGTAACCTTTTCAGTCCAAACACCCCAAATCCTGTGTTAACTCAGGGCCTAGGACTGAAAGTATTATGAAATACAAACAAATATGTTTTAGTCTAAATTCAAAAATTATATTTATTAAAAAAGTTTGAATGAGGTGTAATTTCATGACTTAAATTCATCACTTAAACCCGCAATTAATTTCATGACTTTCAACACATTTTCTAACTGCAATCATGTTATGGAGATTTGAGGAAGATGAGGGTGAGAAATTGGAGGATAAGGGCCAGGGATCGGAGAAAGTGGAACTGTCTTGTGAGGGAGGCCAAGGTCCTGCATGGACTGTAGAGCCGAGGAGGAAGGAAGGAAGGAATCATGTTATGGATTTTACACCTAGTTTTGCTATATTGCTAATGTTTTTACATTATGCAATATCTGGGAATATAATTTTATTGACCTGTGGCAACACGCGGACATTTATTTTGTAAGTTTAAAAACGAAAATTTGAAATTAAAGTAAGTACCATACACGGTTAGGTGAAGTATAGAATTGTGAATAATTGTTGCATAAGTTTTGTTGGGGATGAATGCCTTCTGCTTTGAGAAAGAAAACAAAAATGTGATATCCTCCTTTTAATTTGCTCATAACCCTTTCAAGGCAGAATTCCATTAATCCTTTCAGTCCTAGTCGCCGCAAGTTTTTTTTATGGGAATCAATGGTAATCTCGGGTGGCTTAGGATTGAAAGGGTTAGTGTCCCCTTAAATATATCCTAGTTGTTTTGGACGCCAACCAAGTTTCAAATATCGCCAAATTTTCACGATTGCCATTTATATGATTACATAATTTTATACCTTAGTTTGAAACACATAGTATAGAGCTTAACAGAGATGCCAAACGGCCGTTTTCCTCTTAAGGTAATTAATTTAATTCAGCTCGCAGATTATAAATCAGTTCACTAGCAGCCAATCAGAGAAGGCGAAATGTATTTGATTTGATTTTTACCCTGATTATAGGCGATTTGGATTTGAGTGACAGCTTCAGTCGGCGAATGACAGAATTAGCAGGAATGTCGTGGTATTAAAGAAGTCGGGTCCGTTAGGCCAAGTTTGTCAATGGGAAAAGCCCTGTTAAAAAAGTTGCCACTAGCGTCTTTGGAGATGAACACTCTGTTAAGCTCTATAATCTGTGGTTTGAAATTTTTGAGGATATTTTTAATATTTGGCATCTCAATCAACTTGGGGGTATTTAAAGGTACAGTTAACGGAATCAAATACTCTTTCAACCCTAGAGCGCCCGAGTTTTACAGTAAATTTGGAGAGGCCGGTACTGACTCAACACATTCTCAGTCATTCAACCACACATTCATAGTTTTAAACAGAGGAATAAAGAACCTCACAGCACAGACTTACCCCACCCTTCCCTCCAACCCTAAATCGGACAATCTCCTTCTCCAATCCGCCCCCAGGGTCGTCGAACCTCCCCCATCGGCCACGTGATTGACGCCCCGGAAGATTAGGGCGCCCCGATAAGGGGGGTAGACCCCCTCCAAAAGCATCCCTCGACACGGAAGTAATTAAACGGATCCGTTTCTCTCTCTCAGAGATGATGATATTCCGCCTGCAAAGGGATGATTGCAGCAGGAAAATAAATCGAGGGATCGTGTTTCTTTTTCATTCTGTAGTAGTAGTAGTAGTAGGAGTATTTTCCTTAGGGGAGATGAATTTTTTTCTTTTCGTTTGGGAGTAGTAGTATTTTGGTAGTAGGTTCTCTTTTTCAGCGGTTCTCTTTATAAAAAGTTTTGAAAGAGGAATGGAGGGTGTTTTTGGAGTGGAGTGAAGTTTGTTTTCAATTTCTCTGAGAAGTTTGATGAGGTGTTGCTTTTTGGAGGGGGATTTTTCTTGCGGAAGGTGTTTGTTTTAGCGCTCGGGGAACTGGATAAATTTTTTTGGTATTGTTTATATTTTTTATTGAAACAAGCAAAACAACAGAAGTAATTAAAATATTACAAGAAAAACACTACAACACACATAATAAAAATAAAAATAAAAGTAATAACAATTTTAAATTTTGAGAAGGTAACAGGCTTAGGTTATAGATGTCTTATAGTGCTAAATTAGTGCTGAACTTAAGGATAATATAAAATGCCATTTTATAGAATATCAGAGAGCTGGATTTTGGAAGCTATTTCATATTTCGCTCACTCCTTTCAAAAACGACATGTCTCAAGAAACCTTATTTTTCAGGAGAGTGATTTGAAAGTTTAAAATTAGATTGAAATGCATTAAAAATAAATATTAAGCAACGTATTTTTTACTATACATCCTAAAGATATGGCGATTTTGCAGGGCTATACTACTATTTCAGGGCTTTCTAAAAACAGATAAAAACAAAAAATCGTTGATTTTTGAGATATGACGTTGTTGAAAAGAGTGAGCGATTTACCTTTGAAGTTCTTGTCTGAAAACATTTCTCTCGGTTTCATCTTTTGTTCACTTGAAAAGCATATATGGTCAACGTCTTCATTTTCACCTATTTTGCAGTCACATTGAGCTATTGAACTTAAATTGAATCGGTTTAAATAATTTTTAATATTGTTTATATTATAGACGTGTTAAGTTAAAACTGCATTTATTCTTGAGGTTTTTATATTGATTCTTATTTATTTTCATGGCGCCAGGTTTAAACGTTTTTGCTGATTTCTTTTCTTTACATATTTTTGAACATTTCCACAGAAATATGCAATATTAATATAGAAAGCGACGGTTACAAATACTATTCAAAATTTAATTATTTTTAAAATCTTTGCTTGTTGTTATAAAGTGAGAAATACCTTGATTTTTTCTACAAGTTTATTTTTAAAAGTTTAAATAAGGTTTTTATTCAAGTTCTAAATTTATTTCAAAATTATAAAAACGTTTAGTGTCTTCAAAAGATAAATTCTCTGCCAATTGCAGGTTTTCAGTTCTCAATCTCCATTAATCCAAATACTAACTCCTTCATTCTAGTAATGTCCTCTATTAAACTTTTAAATAATATTGTTTTATTCCAACCAAAGCAATAGAATGTAGTAAAGTTGAACATGAACTGGGAAATCATTCTATCTTTTGGAACTTCTGAATTTTAATAACTATTTTTCACCCGTTTTATTCTGTTTTATTGATATACAACAACGAATTCGACCATTTCTATTCTATGAATGTGAATTCAAAATTTATTACGAGCTTTTAAAGAACGTGATGAAAAACTATTTGTTTTAAATTCAAAGTGAATTTTCCAATATTAAGAAACAAGCCTGTAATGTGTATAAGAAAAAACGTTTTGAAGTTTTTATGAAAGAAATATAGAAAAATCGTGTCCTTAATCGATTAAGAATTCTTCTTGGAAATAAAAATTTCGAATGCTTTTGAAGTCTTTTCTCTTTCAGTACTAATTCGAATGTTTTGGAATTTTTTGCTCAAAGATAATTTATTATTGAATCTGTATGGAAAGCACGCCTTTACCTTGTAATTTCATTGAATTATCCTTTTATTATTTCTTTCGTTATAATTTTAAACTTTCACTGTTATTTCGTGGGGACTTTTTAAAGCTGTTCATTTTATTGGTTTTCATTTGCGAAGTTCTTTAAGTATTTTTCTATTTTTACTTAACTAAGTGTTGGAGTCGAATTTTTTTTAGTCACAAGAAATATTCAGACATCATGATTGATAAAACCGACCATAAGAGTTTTTACCAGATCAATGGAATATTTGTGGCGCCATCTTTTAGATATTGAACTACAGTTCTTTCTCAAAACTTCAATGACGCTGCTCCATATTCTAATAAAAAAATACTTCACTGAAAAAATTAATTATTTTTTTATGGGAAAGAAATATGTCTTCTCCTCCATATACCTTAGGATTCCTCTTTTGTATAGTTGTTTTACATTGCTTGCTGAAAATTTTTTTAATTCATTGGATAATAGTTAACATTTTAAATTTTTAAATTCTTAATTCTTTTATATAATTTCTGAGAAAGTTTAACTTTTGGGATTTATTTGAATATATTACATAGAAAGTTTTTAACTTTTGAATAAGTTTATTTGAATTGATCCGTTTTTGCTCCGACATCATTTTTAATTTCATTTCTTTTAAAAAAAAGTATAAATGTTTAAAAAACACATGAATCTTAAAGGGGGGTAATAAACATAGCTGCTTGAAATTGGTACAATGGAATATTATTTTTACATTTGAGTTTGTTAAAACGCATTCGACAACATGAATATTGAAAGATAATTTGTAATAAAAAATCTAAC
The DNA here is from genome assembly GCA_024610705.1 of Tetragnatha versicolor. Lineage (NCBI taxonomy): Eukaryota > Metazoa > Arthropoda > Arachnida > Araneae > Tetragnathidae > Tetragnatha > Tetragnatha versicolor. The sequence continues at coordinate 19,646,753 of JANDEH010000011.1, read as the reverse complement.
AATTCATTATATAAAATAACTGTGCTATTTTTAAAAAATATAAAAATTTATTTCTTATTTTATTTAGCCTAGTTTAATTTTTTTCTAATTTTTAAGTAATCAACTGAAGAATGTTAACTAGGGAAGAACTTCCCAACTTTTTGGAAATTTTGAAGAAATTTATCCTGTTCATTCATTTTATTTCTTAAAGTATCGATAAAATGGAACATATTTTTGTGAGATTCGTATTTATCAGTTTTTTAATATCAATTACATTTTACCAACGTGTTTATGTAAATCTATTAAGAAATAAGTAATAATTTAATTGCTTATAAGTAGAGGCTAAATAGAGAAGCTATATATTAAAGTAAAAACGTATAAGTAAAAAAGGTAATTGATACACTAATATATTCAAACCAATTTTTTTTGTGTAGAAAAAAATGAATAATTAACATAATCTAATGCACGAAGATGGAAAAGAAGATAATAATTTAACAGTGCATAACTGTAAACTTTCCTTAAGTGTTGTTAATTTTAGGACAAAAAAGTGCTTTTAAGTGCGTTTATTTTTGTGCTATGACTATGACTAACGATAACTTTTCCATCTTTCGTCCCTCCGTCACACTTCCACTTTCTTATCGCCCTTAAAACAACCCACGTAACACCCCATTCACTTATTTACGCCCCGGGAACTAATCTAGCGCATCAGGTCGTGAGAGCAGGGGCCGGGTCCCTGGTGCCCCATTCGAAGCCCCGGCTCTGTGGCGGACGTGTGGCTTTCTTTTGGGGGGAGAGGGGATAGATTAAATCTTTTATGGAAGTTTTGGTTTAAGGGAAAAGGTGTTTGTCATTGTTAAGAAGTTTGTTGCGATAGAATACCTTTTGTACTAGTTATAGAGTGTTTTCAGGTGACGTCACGACCATTTATTTTCTTCCTTGCTGTAGGTCAAACAGTCTGTTGCTAAGGCCGTTGCTAGGTGCGGCGGTATCTGTTGTTGCCATGTGATTGCAAATGCTCCAATAGAAGAATTCCATGACCGGTTATTTTCTTTTAACTGTTAACTGCTGTAGGTAAAACAATATGTCGCTAAGGTCGTTGCTAAGTCCGAGTCATGTGATTGAAAATGCTCTATTGGTTGTTTCGTTTAAACTTTAGCTAAGAAAGTTTGTTTGAATGACGAATTTTCTTTATGCTGCAATCAGATTCAAGATAAGCTCTAAATACTATAAACGAGTTCAACCGATGACACCAAGCACTTTTGGTGTCCTTTATTCCATTACAATGAAGGGAAATGATATTTTCGGTTGGATTGGCGGTTGACGTCACTCGGTTGAACTGGTCTATAATTACAAGGGTCTTACAAGGAAAAATTTCTACCTTTTATAAGTAGTACCTTCAGAAATTCACCCATTTAATAAATAGTTAATTCAGTTTAGGAGAAAAGGTGCCTGCAAAAATTACATTTTAAACGAAAAGTTCTCTTAAAAGATTTTTTATAAAGCTTAAAATCTTTTTTTGCGTTCATAATTTCAGTTTTATAATAGTAATATTTCATAATAGTAAAATCAAAATAATATTTTTGATTTTGATACACTGCTTATAGTTGGGAGCATATCGTGTTTTTCATTATCAAAAATTTAAAAAAAAACACAGCTGATTCTTTGCCATTGAGTTTTTTTGAATGAAACTACGCATAAATCGGAAGCTGTAAAGAAAGTACTTTTCCCTTTTCCTTGTTGTGTCTAAGTGTTCCATTTGGATACGTTCCAAATTTTCAAAGAAAAATCGTGATGCTGAGTTATAGAAATGTCAACGGCCTTAGAGCAATTTTTCTACTGCCTTTTTGCGCTTGGAGGAGCAATTTATTTTTCCTTTTCAACGGAAAACGGGTAAACGCTATTTTTTAAATTACAGAACATCGCTACCAATCTACAATGTTGCTTGGAATGAATTGCTTCTCCTAAAAGATTCTGTACATGGGTCGGAAATTTGTTTTTGAACCCATAAAAATGCAAGAGAAAGCAATTTTCTTGAAATTAATTTATTTTTATTAGCTTGTTTCGCTAAATAGTGTTTCGTTGTCCATTAATTGCCATGCATTTTTTTGTCTATTTTACAAAAATAAACATTTATTTCCGCGCCAATACTTTCAGCTATTTTGGATAGTTTTCTTTTGAATAAATACATGGATATTGTTAGCAAAACATTTGATTTTTTAATGAGAAAACGTATTTAATATATGAGGCAGATTTATATAAGCGTATCTGTAATTGTTACTTTTCGAACTCCCCATGAATAATTTGTTGATACATCTTGCTATCAAAATATATGTACCGGATGACGCACAAGTACGAAATATTTACAATAGAATGGAATGCTTAATACCGTTACGAGGTTCGAGTCCGGTACGGGGTTTGAGTCCCATTGTGGTGAAGGTGTGCCGTTCGGGAGGTGGTTAGAGTTCAAATTGGCAGAATTAAGTCAGGCCTGACATTGTAGGAAGGGTATATATTTGTTGTCGTTCTTGAAGAAGGTGATTTTGTTCCGTTGCTTTGTTCCTGCTATTTTACTTCTTAAATTTTAGATGTTTTACTAATTTATTCTTTTAAACTTTTGATAAAAGCATTGTTTTAGATTTCGCCAGCATCTTCTTTCCACTTCACAATATATACTTAATTGATTACATCCTTAGTGAAAACCACCCCTATCTAATTAATAATTATTTCTAAACACAATTTTTAGGACAAAATAATTACATATTTTTCAATAAATCCATGTCCAGAAAATATAGCTTATATCAAGAAGGCAACTTTTATTACACTGCATTTGAGCTAAATATAAATTCCTTTCATTCGATAAAAGGTACATTTGTGCATGGTTAGAGTATATGAAAGCCAACCAAACTTTAAATAAAAGTGGGGACAAAAAGAACGCATTTTTATTGGGCAACCATCTAATCCCCTGCTTTTTCATTCAATCGTCAAGACTCGGGAGCAGAAAAACCTTCGTTCTCGTCTAAAATGAACGTTTTGTGAAACCTTTGAATAAAAATGCTGCAGCATCGTGACAAAATCCATGCATAAATGGAAACCTAGTTGACTTTGTACGGTGCCAAGTTTTAGAAAACTCTTTTTTATATACTCATATTTCCCCTGGTTCTGAAACCCTACAAATAAAATTCTGGAAATAGGAAACAGCTCCGTAAACATCGTTTGGGAATGGTGGAAATTTTGACCAGAGTTGGTAAAATAGGTTGTGAAATTCTATTTGGCAACAGTTCTTGCATTTTTTTCTATTTATTGGTGGTCCATTGTGAAGTTCCAAGTATTTACAGGTTAGTCTTAGACTTCACTTCACCTTTTGAAACTTTAATATCTTGAAATAAATGGATCTGAAACATTTTAGTGGTAGCAAATATTCGAGATAACAAGGGGAAAAATAGAGAAACAATTTCAAGGAGGAAAAATAAACAATTTTTCGTGGTATGTTTTATGAGGTATAGAAGTTCTAGATATTAGATAGTATAATACCGTATATTCTATAGCATGTTCTTAAAATTTAAGCGTAGGCTGCATTGATGTTTTAAAAAATTATAAAAATAAAAAATTTAATATTTTAACATGTATTATCTCTAAGCATTCCCCTTAATGAAAGCGATATTCGTATGTATATTGAAAATTCGATGGGGACATTTGGTAAATTTAGTCCTTTATTATGGTCAAAAAGAAAACTTTCTGAGTTAACATGGAATACAACCTAAATTTATTTCTTGCCTACTCCACTGAATAAAATATAAAAAAGGATACCCCGTTAAGGGGGTCCGGGACACGTCAGAAAAAAATTTTTATTTATAAGTTTAAAATTTTGAATTTTTTTGTGAAGATAAAACATCGGTTTCATTGTAAAATTCACTCCTCAAAACTTTTCAGAAAAATTTTGAAAAATTTTAAATTCCATTTTTGTCAAAAAAAGAGGGGTAGCTTAAAATTGATATAAGTCAAAATATTATTAATCAATTTTCAAAATTTTTTCACTAAATCAAACAGAAACATATTATCTTTATTTAAGATTCAGCATTTTAAGAAATATTGATAATTTTGAAAAATATAAACAATTATGTAAAAAATTCTTGAAATTTTTAAGTTACCTTTTTTAAAAAATTCATATTTTAAAAACTAAAAAAAAATTTTTAATTTGCTGAATCACAATTAAAGTAAAATGTTTGAATAGCACGTGTTTCAAATTTCAACTCTCTATCTTGAACTGTTCTTGACTTATATCAATTTAAAGATGAGAAACAGTGAAAAAACGCATCATAGAGAAAAACGGATTTGAATGCAGAACATATAATGCTAGACTACCAAAGCAGCCGGCAACAAAGTATTGTATCTCTGGTTCTATTTATGATAGAAACATAATAAAAGCATCGTTTTAAGCAGGAAAAAACTAGTTTACATTTTAAAAGCAAAAATTTTTTTTGAAAATCTAACGATTTTCGTGTCCCGGACCCCCTTAACCAATTTACAAATAAAACCTTTGTGTTAGACAACGCGAGTGATAATGTTTTACACAAAAGTTTCAAACAATTCTATATACCATTTCTTACAAACACTAGTATCTGAAATAAATTTTAGATTTCAAAGTAAATTTTACAATTCTACCGATAATGTTGGATTTTCATTTAATGTTGTATTGGATACAATGGATCTTGACATATTTCTTAAACGTTATCAGCATTCAGGATCATACGTGTAAGAGATAATCTAAGTGTGTGACTTATCCCACTTGGCAGACAGCAACATCACACCAAGTCCATAAAGCCGAAATTTTTTAACAATTCAAAAACTGCGCCTGGGCTGGATAATCTAAGTAACTACATCATTCACGGAATAAACCCCAAAAACATTCACAAAAGAATGAGTCCTTGCAAATCTAAACGCATCCTCTGGCCATTTGATTTATAGTAGAATAAATCACTGTGATAGATGGTGGTTGTTCTTTTTTTGCTATCGATGGGTTCTTTTCAGGGAACTTTGGAATTGGTGGGTGGGACAATTTTGAAGGGGTTGGAACATTAGAGTCATCAGACACACCATTATCGTTGAACAATAACCGGGTTGGGATGTGTTCCATGTTAGTGTTTTTTTCTTTCGTGCTTAAAAAATAAGCATACTTACAAACTTGTTTTAAAAGTAAAGGTCTTCTTTTGTGTTTTTATTTGTTTTGTGATCGAATAGATTGATTATAGGGAATTGTACAAAAGAAGATATGAAATCGAGTCTTTGAAGCATTTATTTTTGCAATTTTTAAAGAGATGTGCTTATAACTTAAGAGATATTCATAAAGATCGAGATTATTTCTAGGAAAGATGAGAGTGATTTATGTATTTTAAGAAACCATATCTCTTCAAAAGTTGTAGTTCTAAAATGTTCTTTGCAAAAATTACAAGCTCATCATTAATCAGTTCTTCAAACTAAGAAACTTTTCTAGATTTTTTTATGCATCAATGTTCTTTGATGAACTTAAAGAAACCTAAATATTTTTATTTCATGTATGATGGAACATTTATATTTGTGGCTAAACATCTTATGAATTTATTTCATTGAACACCTCGAACATGTTTATTTTTAACTGCAGTTTATACTATACTAGAGAGCAACTTAAGCTGAACCTAATACGTTAATACTAACAAAGTAGTTGCCATCGCGGTGTCTGAATTTCGAGTGTAACAAAGAACGTCAATTTTAAAATATTAAAATATGACTATTTCGTTAAATCCATGTATAAATAGTGTCTTTTTTATCACAATTCGCGTATTGAAATTCCTCCTATCAACCCAACAGGCTTTGTGTTTACTCACTTTCTCTACCGCGTAGTGACGTACTGGGTGCAGGAAACGTTGCTGTGTGGGAAGTAGTTATCTTTTTGAATGGATTTAATGTTTAGTGTTACGTCCAAAACTGTTTTAAAATTATTGGGTAGGTACTAACTATGGCTTCATATGATCTTGGTTCAGTTTTTTTTTTTTTTAAGTTTAAGAAATGTTCTATAATAGTATTTTATAGTAACCATTAATTGTTTTTAATAACTTTTAAGTGTTAGTAAAATTTCTACAAATTGCAGAGTTCTTAAACTGTAATCTAAATTATTCAAAGTAATTTATTCACAAAAAATGTCTTACTCGTATTTTTTACTATAAAAATAAAATATAAAGTGTAATCTTGGTTAGCTTTATAAAAAAAACTACTAATTCCAACTTAACCCAACTCATGTCGAAATTCATTTATCGAGAACTCCCCACTTTCCCACCCTTTATGCAACCCAATAAAAGAAAGGTGTTAAACTGGATCTAAAAAATACTTATTTCTCCAACTGCCTATAAAAACCCGATCCCTAAAATCCCCCTTCAAAGTGGTTACTATAACGGACCCTTTATCTTCCAATAATCTCAAGTAATTGCTTCCGAAATGGGTTTTGATTCTTAAGCAAGATTACGTTTCAACTTTTCCAAAGCCAATCAGGTCATAGGGAACTGTTCTTCGGAAATGCCAAAACGATTTGGCGGTAAAGCGTATTATGACCCAGATGAAAATACCACGATATGTATAGGAATTTAATTTTCGAAAGAGTATAAATGTTATTCGGTCAAAGATATTCTCGGTATCTAACATGGCAGCCAGTTGAAAAATAAAATTTGTTCGTATTATATTATTTTGTTTTCTTGATTTTGAATACGCAAAAGGTGAATATGACTTGTAAAATGTGTAGATATTAAACAGACTTTTCGATGTGATTTTCTATAAATTTCATAAAGCTGAGCTTTTGGCATAAAGTGAAAATTTTTCCAGTTTACAAAAATCATTATAGGTTTTTTGAATTTTTTATTGAACGTAAAACCATGCGTAAAATGCATTTCAGTTGGTATGCAAAAACTATTCTGTACTTTTTAAAGGAATGATTTTGTTTTTGCTCATATGCGCTATTGTAATTTTAACTAATAAACCTAGATTTTACTCTAAATCTCTTATTATGATATGAAAACTAAACTTTTTAGAGAATATTCTAAGACATTTTGGTAGTATAGAGATCACAATCATCGACTATTTTCCACTTATTATTTCAGATTTTTTTACAGTTCCTCACTCACTTTTACTGACCAATATTGACAACTATGGGATGTTATAGTCGGGAGAATAGCATCATTAAGAGATAAATAGAAGTTAATAAAACTATCATAAGCTTTCTTTGGTGATTGCACTGAGTTTTACTTTTCAGTCGATGAAACGTTTGTCTTCAATGAAAAAATACTATATTTTTACGTTGAATGATGGTGCTACCATATTTTACATTTATTACCCTTCTTTTCGTCTTCATTTTACATAAAACTTAGCTTTTAGCCACACATAAAAACAACCATTAAAGCAGATAACCTTTATTATTGAAGCCAATTAACGTATAATTTTACCTTTTTTAGTCTCCCATCCTTTTAGTTTCCTATCATTGCTGAAACCCATCCGTTTGATTAGTTTAGTATCCGTTTGATTAGTTTAGTACTTCGACGGACATGGCAAACATGTCCATTGCAAACATACCCTCCAGATGGTTCCACTTTCATCAAAACTGGGTTAATAGTTCCCTTGATTCCTGGATTCGAATGACCATCAGGACATCTGGAGAAAATGTCTCTCGCTAATTTTAAGAACCGATATAAACATTAAGTCGCTCATCTAACGTTATCCTTGGTTGTAAACGAGGCGAAATGGCACGATTTGTATAGAAATGAGGTCTTTATTTACGTTGTAAATACTGCAAAGCTTATTGAAGATAACATTTTAAGCGTTTGTTTACGTTGTCTTTACTGCTCTAGTTAAAACGTAAGCTCTGTAGTTAGTAGTTGGATTGATTCTTATCAATTAATGAGTTCTTTTAGGATAATTATTGGGTTGATGCTGCTGGCGTTATCTTAAATTTTTATTCATGTGCTGCAATTAGGTGTAAAAAGTTTTAGCTTTGAACATTTTAAAGTATTTCAAATCAAGTTATTCAGAAGTACATTCATGGATATTTAAAAATACTAATTGGCACTTTTGTTTTTTTAACAGTTTTACTTAAGATGATTTGAAATTGACTTAGGAAATAACTTATAATACACATGTTAAGAAAAATAAGGCCCGTTTTTATCTCTTGTTCATTTTAAAATACACAACAAAACTTAAAGTTAATACCTGAATATAAAAATATAGTTTCGGTAACCCATGTACTCTGCAAAGTTGACTGGGATTTTTTTTATTATTCAACAGTTCAGACAGTCAATTAAGCAGGTTTCATATTAATTTTTTAGATTTTATGAACTTCTCCCAGTCTAAGATAGTATTTTATATAATTAAGTATGTAACTACAATTTAACTTTTCGTATTTTGAAGCGTATTTGATTTAATATATAGTTATTTTTTATTATTAGTTTAAAAATAACTACGTAAAAGTTTAAGATCTCTAACCTTCTTTTTAATATTCTTTCAGCCAATTTTTTACCCAATATGTAAACTCTTCTATGAATTTAACTTTTAAAATTTACCAAATATTAAACCAAACATTATATATTCACCACCAACATTTTTTTAAAAATAAAACGTTTCATTTTTACTTAGGAAATTTTTTAAGATTTGATATCAGTTTCATTCTTCGGAAAATTGTAACATGTATTCATAATGGATAATTTAAGCAAAATATTTTTTTTTTATTTTCCACGTTTTAATTAGATTTTTTTACTATATGTTGAACATTAATAACCTGGATGTAGCGCTAAGTTTCTTCTAATTCCCTACAACTCTGAGAAACTTCTTACATTAATTACATCTATGCAAATAAGATATTCTTACTCCCCTTAATTTCACATTTGATGGTTTTCATTTCTTTTTGTTCCCATATTTAATAATAAATCATACCGTGAAAAAAATATCCTTCTAATTCGAAAAACTCTCATGGGTACAATTATTTCTATTCGTTACCCATCATTATTTGTAATAGCCATTTTTCTTTGTAATATTTGGGTTTGGAAAAATTAAGAAAAAAAAACATTAATAATCTTGGAAAATTCGTTGCACAGCTTATTCTTATTCTTTCCAACTTAGTATAAAAAAAATGCAAGAAATAACTTTGTTCTTTTTTTTTTCGTTTGGTAAAAAAGTATGTCCATTTGGACTCTTCATGCATTGTGCTTTTCAATTTCAATTATTTCACCCTAAAGAAATAATTTTATATATTGTTACTTTAAAGGACGGGAACTTATATAATTAAAGGAATCGAGTTTTGTAAATTAGCTCAAAATTAGAATTTTCATATTCTAATTTAAACCGTGAAATTTAACACTTAAGATATAAGAATTTTAATCAACTCGAGTGTATAAAAATAACTGAACATTAGTAGCATGTCTTTGTTGTTTAAACGTATTTGAACTGATTCATTATTTTCATTGAGCATCCTTGTGAAATATTGGGGAAAATTTAAATTAAAAGTAACAAAATATTTCAAATTTATATTAAATTTTAATTTAAGCCATAAAAAGTTCTGTTCTTATTAACCTATATATGTTTTTATGATTCTTTATTTATTAAATGCAAAAACTTGCACATACAAACATAAGTTACTTTAAATCTTATATTTATTACCTAATCATTTTAGAAAAAGATTTAGAATGAAGTTTTAAGTTTAAGGTATCATTTTTTTAATCTCCTTTCTCCTTGATACCTTTTAAAATTTAAGAGTGATCTTAATAGGAAACAGCTTCAAGATTTAGAGAGTCGTATACATTTTATGGTTCCCTTTCAGAAACATTACTTTTTTACCTTTGGTGAAATATTCTATTTTATATATTCTCGTTTTCATGCGTTTCTTATAATTTAAGTTCCTTTTCTCAAAATTTCTTAAAATAGATTTTCTGGTTTGATTTTAAATTAACACTTGCTTTTTAAAGAAATTTGTTCATTTTTGCTTTTAAATTCTCAATGCTCTCTCATTTTTGTGCGCACTTTTAATACTATTGAACATTGTTAACCCGTTGGGACTCGCGGGGTCATTTTATAACCCCAAGCTCACACTAACATTCCATTTAACGGAAAACTAAAGACCTGGGGATTCTTTACTTCTCAGTAGCTGGGTTTCTGACCCTTATCTACATGCCTGAGAAGTTTCGGGGAATTCGGATCATTTTTCCGCCCCCCTAGACGCATTTTGTTAGCTTTTGGGGTAATGGAATGACCCCCGCGAGTATCTTCGTTAGTGCTGGGCATCCGTTTTTTCGTACTCCGCCTTCAATGCAACCCACTGATAAGGGCCCAAAACATTCGTAAACAAATTTAAAGAAATTCTCAGGGAGTTCTATTTCATTTTAGTACAAAGAAAAGGAAGACACAGGTGTGGGTACTTTCAATACTGGTCCCCCTGACAGTTTTATGACTTGTAATTCACCAGACCACTGTACCCCGCCCCTTACATTCACTGTAAAAAAAATCCTGAGACTTTACACGAAAGAATTGTGGAAAGATGTTGCCACGATTTTATTGAGAAATGCTACACGGTGTCACCGTGTAAGGTCTCGGTGCCCGCTGTGGAAGGTTCCAGAGTAGACACGGTGTAAGGTTTCGGTGTCATTGTGTAAGATCTCCGTGCCGTTGTGGAAGGTTCCAGAGTGGACACGGTGTAAGGTTTCGGTGTCACTGTGTAAGGTCTCCGTGCCGTGGTGGAAGGTTCCAGATTAATGAAAATGATTAATGAGAATAGTGAAGTTTTTTCTCACTCTGTCTTGAGTGGGCAATACCAGCATTTTTTGAAAACAGAAAAAAATGCATTTTTTCTGTAAAGGAAATCTAATCCAAAAATCGATCTAAATCCAAAAATCGACGTGAAGAGTTTCAAAAAAAATTAGCCATTTGTCTTTGTATAGGAAGTACGTCACACCTGATTCGGCCTTACTTTAGCTATAGTGACTAGAATAAGGTAGTGTGTTTACCGGATTTAAAAAGTGTCCCCAAAACGGCGAAAAATCCAGGTGGCGAACGATCGCTTGTTCCCACTATTTCCCACTCTCTATGGATACTATTATCTCTGATTAGCGAGATCCGTGCTGTCGGGTAAGGCCAACACCCCCTCTTCTGTACGAGGTATTGGTAAGGCAAGTTCACAGGACGTACGAGGCGATTACCAACTCGAATTGTGATTGGTCAATTTCAGGGCGTAACTAATCACTATTATCCCAACGTCATACCATTCAGCCAATCATAGACCAAGCTGAGAAATCGCCTCGTGCGTCCTGTGAACTCGCGGGACCTCACGGATGATAGTATTCATAGAGAGTGGAAAACAGCGATCGTTCGCCACCTGGATTTTTCGCCTTTTTTGGGTCCACTTTTTTATAATGGTGTCTATGGGCGTTAAACACACTATCTTATTCTAGTCACTATACTTTAGCGAAAATCAAAGATCGCTTTGAATCCTGATAGGTTGAAAATAAATGTATAGTATTGAAGTACGTCACAATTTTAAATTCGACGTTTTGCGTATCTTTTCTAAAGTCAAACTTTGAAATTAAATAAAAAATAAATAATCATCGGATTTTAAAAATTCTTGGTGCGAATATTCCTCTCTCTAGGATACCTCTATCGAATAAAAAAATAAAAAATAAATGTGGGGATTACCCATTGTACTTGAAATGATAAAATATGAGCCAGAAACGAGCAAACACTTTAAGAAATAATTTCCCCCAAAAAAATTTTAAAATTGATTAATTTTAAAATTTAACAGTTTTTTTTGCACGAAATTTCGTAAATAATATAATAACAGAACTTCATTAAAAATCTTTCAGAATATGGCTTTTAAACAGAATCAATTACAATTTTCAAATCAACAGAACTACAAAGTTAGAAGTGTTTTTAAATATAGTTTTATTTAAAATAATTACTTCACTGAAACATTCTTGAATTTCTCTTAATTTAATTTTTAAAAAGTAAGAAGAGAGATTTACGAAGTCTAGCCCGGCCAACAGGTTTTGAACCGAAGACCTTAGGGTTGGAAATCGAGTACTCTAACCATCCAACCGCCCGGTACTACATTCTTGAAGTGTTAAACCAATTATTTGTAGATTTTTCTAAGTTTGTAAGGGGTGAAGCATTTTAAAGACTATAAGATTATTGAGATTATTTACTCTCACAACATCGGATTTTTTTACTGTGTGTAAACAACCACAATAACACCATTCCCTTTTTTATTTCACGAAAACCGATCATTTGCTACTAATTCATCTTTCCGGGCAGAGAAACGGTCATTGCGCATGCGTCTCCTTCGCATTACACTGAAAACTGAAACGTTTCGGAGCTGCTTACTCAAACATAGTGTGTTTTGTGGACTCCGCGGCCTTTCCACAACAAGTTCGTGTAAAGCCTTTCAATACTGTCGTGTATAGTTTCCGGAATTTTTAACAGTGTTCTTTGCTTTTGTATTGAATGGGAAAGGGGCTAGGAAAGTGTGTTGAGGTAACAAGTTTTCGAAGAAAAAATACCCAAGTTTGAGTGTTAGGAAAAAAAGGTTGGAAGTAGGATAGAAAAACTACTTGTGTCTGTAATTTGTGTTTAATTTTTTTGCAAAGCCCACGTTAATACCATCTCTGATAATTGTATTTACCGAAAGAAAGCTTAAAGAAATTCATTATATAGTATTTTAAAGTAATTAAATTAATTTTTACATAGAAATGGTTTGTGTTATTTTGTTACATATGTGTGTATTGTGTAATAAGAAAAATTAATATCAAACTCGAAAAATTATTTCTCAGCGTAGAAAATATTGCAGATTATAAATTTCTTAAACAGTTAAATTTTAAAGTCTAAAAATTCATGGTTCCGACTGAAAAATAATATTTTTAACGATGTAGAAAAGAGCGAAAAGGTTGGGGCTATTCCATAACCCCCGCGAGTCTCAACGTTCGCCCGGGAGGCGCGAGTCCAACCGGGTTAAAAAAACATATTCATGTGGCAACAGTATTCAGTTACTAAAAAATAGTTAAAGTTCAACTTTTTTTCAACTTTATTTGATCACATACACTATTTACAAATGAAGCTATTTACACTTTGGGGATTTAAAAATCCCATTAAAGTGAAAAAAAATATTTTACATATGGAAAGGAAAAACAAAATTTAGGATAATACAAGAAATAAAATAAGAATTATAGATTGGCAAAGGTGTCAGTTGTACATAATTAAACACCCAAAATAAATAAAAAGAAATACCTGGAAAGTCATAAGAACATCTACAATATAAAAAAAAGAATATTTGTACAAGACAGCACAAGGAAATATTAAAAAGCAGGTACATTTTCAGAAGTAAATAAAAATTGCTTTAACATTTTTTTAAAAATAGTAACCCTGGGTGCTGTTTGAATATCTGAGGGTAAACTATTAAAATATTTAGGTGCTAGGTAAAAAAACATTTATGAAAAAATTTTTTATTGGATTTGGGAATATTATAAATAATACAAGGTCGTCTGGGATTAATAAAAGTTTTCATTGAGCATAAAGTCGGATTTTGAAACAAATTGTAACAATTTTTGTAAAAGATTAAATGTTTAAGGGGAAGAATATCTAGATTTTTATAGGAAAAAAATGTGATGCTATGATTAGTGGAATGTAAAATTATTTTAACAAATTTTTTCTGAAGGTTTTCAATTATTTGTATAGTAGTTATATAATCACCCCCCCAAATTGATAAACCATAATATATCCTGGGATGAACCCAAGCATAATAAAGTTTTTTTAGAAATTTCGAATCAACGTAATCTTTAAGATGATAAAATTTATATAACAAATATCTCAACGTAATAGACAATAAACTTACGTGTGATTTCCATTTGAGGTTAGAGTCTATTTGAAGACCTAAGTACTTTATCGTTTTAACACATTCCAATTGTACACAGTTGCATAAAAATAAATAGGAACAGTTACGTCATGATATTTTAGATAAAAAGGATTTTCTCTTGCTTTTAGACTGAAATAAATATACTTTGTTTTTTCAACATTAATTCTTAAATCATTTGCATAAAACCATGTTCTTATTTTATTAAGGTCATCTTGAATTTTATTATTTAAATCATCTTTTTCTTGGCCAGAGTAAAGAAGGGTTGTATCATCTGCAAAGCATATAATTTCACCATTTAATTTTAGGGTAAGCAGATCATTTATGTAGATTAAAAATAAAAGTGGGCCTAAAACAGAACCCTGGGGGACTCTTTTTGTAAGTGACAATGGTTGACTAAGGCAATTTTTAATTTTAACAATTTGTTTACGGTTATTTAAATAGGATTTAAAAAAATTGTGACATGAACCTCGAATTCCATACTAAAATAATTTGTCTAATAAAATATTATGATTAACAGAATCAAAAGCTTTTGAAATATCTAAGAAAATTGCTAATGTATAGTTATTTTTATCAATACTACTGTAAATAAATTTAGTGAATTTGATGAGAGCAAGTTCAGTATTACGATGGGGTAAGAAACCAAATTGATTTGGTGAAAAAAAATTAAGATTCTCAAAATAGTTTAGCAGTCGTATTTTTACACAGTGCTCAATAATTTGGGAAAATATGGTAAGGACTGAGATGGGTCTATAGTTAGAACAATCATTAATGTCACCTTTTTTGTAAACAGGTGTTACAATTGCAATTTTTAGGAAGTCCGGAAATACACCTGCTTTTATTACATTGTTAATTTGTAACGTTAGGTAATCAGAAAGTAACGATAAAATATTTTATTAATTAAATTGCGAATATTTACAGCCGAATTCACCGTTAACCTAGCCGTAGGTTAACCGGCAGTCAAACTTCTGATTGCCAGTTTTTTTAAGGAAAGCTTCTTTTCGATCAATCAGAAGTTTGATTGCCCGTTATCACCGGTCAATTTAGCAATGAATATGGCCGTTAAAGTAAAGTTAAAATTTCTGTTTAACTTACGAAACTGTAATATGCTTTATTAGTTACGTTTTCTCTCCCTTGACTATAGTTTTGATTATTAATCTTACTGTACAAAATATTTTCATTTAAATTTTAGGCACTGTATATTTGCACGGCTATTTTCCAACTAAACTCTACTATAACTTCCACGGCTAGGCGTACCATTGGTTCCATCACTAAGCGCCGAGACTGCTACGTCATCACGAGACCTACAGCGCATGCGCCACTGGCCGTTTTGGCCGTCCAAATATACACTTCGTAAATTTTAATACTTATGTTTTTTTTGCATTTACTAAATTAAAAAGTTTGATGTTTTCCTTATTTTGCTTGAGATAAATGTCAGAAGCATATATTGAACACGCTACTGCCAGAAATATACAAACTAAGTTTTAAATGTAGGAAAATAGTTTATAGCGTTTAATGCGACTTTTATTAAGTTTAAAAAAAATATCTTAACTGTTTTTAACATTCTATATATTACGTGTTTAAATTAACGAAGTTAACGAATTTGAAAGTTGAATCTGAGCGTCACATCTCAAGTGTCAAAAATAACTAGAGGACACACACATATTGGCCAGTAAGAACTTGCAATTTCACGACGTAACGGTTTTAAACGTTTATATATAATTCAACAACATCCTGAGCAAACAACTAAAACATTAAGTAAAGTATCGACAAACGCTTACGTTCACACTTCCCCCAAAAGGGGAATTCCTGTCTCCTTATCGTGTCATGTCACACGCAAAAGATCCTTAAGACACACAAACAGAACAAAGGGACACACTTGCGTGAAATAAACGGCAAAGCACCTCAAAAAATAGAAAGAGGGAAAATATTGGGTTGTCCCATAAGTTCTGTTACTTTCTACAAAGTTTCGTGTTTGAAAATTTTTTATGAAAAACTGGCAATAGGTTGAGATTTCAAACAAAAGGGATTTTGATATATGTATATTTATGAACATAATGTGGGATTTCGGTAGTTCTCGTGATATTATTTCTTTTCAAAATGGTGGTTTGAAAAAAAGACCACAAACGACGATTTTCGCGTAATTTTTTTCTTTTGTCTAAAAAACTAGGAAGAACGCATAGTTCAAGGCTAAAAAAAGTTTTACTATATATTTGAAATGTTTAGTTTAAGATGTCATAGTTTCAAGATAATTCGATAAGTTTAACTTAGGAAATTTTGGTCCCAAACATAGCATCTATTGCAAAAACTTACCTCAATAATGTTAGTCATTTCAAAGAAATTTTTACGAAAAAAAGCATCAAAATCAATAAAAAAGCTTAGGAAAGACCCAAGTATTCAAAATATGCAGTATATTAAATTATATCTGAACTTAAGCTCAGAAAATAGTGCGCACAATGCAAGCGCGCAACGTTTTAGCTTCACAATTACACTCGCTGAACTTACGCTCAGCGAACAAAGCAATTTTCTTCGCTTCATACGAAAACATTACAATAAAAACAACTCCTTGGCAATTAGAAATAAATCAATTGAATGATATTATGAAAATGTACTTTCAATGTATTAATGGCATCAATTAAATGCATTAACAAGCATTATGGTTCAAAAAACACCTGCCTTTAATTACTTCATACCAGCTGCTTAGAAAAACAATAGGCGTGCTTTAAAAAACATGTGAAATTGCCAATATATGAAGTTTTAAAGCCAAAATTTCCAACCTTAAACATATCGAATCATCTTGAAACTATGACATCGTAACCTAAACATTTCAAATATACAGTAAAACTTTTTTTAGCCATGAATTATGCGTTCTTCCTAGTTTTTTAAACAAAAGAAAAAAATTACGCGAAAATCGTCGTTTTTGGTCTTTTTTTCAAACCGCCATTTTGAAAAGAAATAATATCCCGAGAACTACCAAAATCACACATTATGTTCATAAATATACATATATCAAAATCCCTTTTATTTGAAATCTCCAACTATTATCAGTTTTTCATAAAAAATTTTCAAAGACAAAACTTCGTAAAAAGTAACAGAACTTATGGGACAACCCAATACATTCTTTTTTCCGTCAAAATTTACTTTTTGTGGCCTATCTCTTTCTCAGAAATTTCAGCCTTTTCCATCCAGAATTACTTACCCAAGAATGGCAACGTGTGAACCGTCTTTTTACCGCCGTCTCCGGGGCAACGGAAGTGTTGAGATGTTTGGGAACTGATCGAAAACCTTTTTTCCACTTGTGTGATCGCCTATAGATAATGGATCACTTTGCCGTGGGACTTTTGCACATTAGATTCTGGTTCACCAGTTTGATTTCCTTTTAAAGGCCCTCTTTTGACGAGGTTGTCGTTTTCGGGTGAAGAAATTTTTACGGTGTGTCGCCTTTTATGTGACGTTTTTCATTGAGATAGTGGGGACTTCTTCAAGGTTTTTACTTTATTGCGACGGATGCGATTGAAATTGTCTTTTTGGTTTTTGAATATAGTCCAGTCGCCATGCCATGTGACCTGGAATAGTCCAACTAATAGGAAATAGAGTCCAACTAATATTTTATGATTGATTCTAGTACTTTTTGATGTACTGAAACATAATACGGCGGGTACCAGAGTGGCACCTTTGAGCAATTCCAAATATCGAACGGCAAAGTTCTCGGGGTGAAAAAAGTAAAAATCGGGTGTTATTTTCAGGAAAAAAATAAAGTAGTCGTTTTTTTTACGGATTTTTATGTTTTTGAGGGTGCTTAATCCGAATTAGACTTTTTCAGCCAAATATTTGAACGGCTTCTTTGAGAATTTTCGAGATTTTGTCAAAATTTCAACCCTTTCTACGGTTTTGTTTTATGCTTATAAAACAAAATTTATGGGTTTTACAAAAACATTTTCAATTAACAAATTAAAGTTTAATAAACAAGCTACAAAAAAGTCAATTGAAACATTTTTGTCAGACAAATAGTTTTGCCACTACAGCCCGCCAAAAGAAGATACAATTTTGGACGGATTGGGAAAAATTCAGGATGTAGTACTTGCATCTCGTGATTGAATGAAGTTTGGGAACCTACAAATGAGTGTTTTTTAATTCGTATGATTGATACTAGTACAATTTTATACACTAAATCATAATATGAAGGGTGCCAGAGTGGCACCTTTTGTCAACTTTAAGTATCGAAGGTCAAAATTCACTGGATGATAAAAAAACACCTATTTTATTGCTAGTGAAAGGGAGTCGGCTGACCAAAATTAAATATCAGTAAATGTTTATTATGGGGATACTTTGTGATATAACGGTAAACTATACTTTTTCAACATGATTAAAAAGAAATTCAATATAAAATATGTTTAGAAATAGGTAGTTAATAGGAAGTGTAGTTTACTTTAACTTTAATTCAAAATTATAGAATATTTTACACAGTGGACATTTCACTGTCACTACCTTTAAATTAGACTTCATTAGTTTTCAAATTGCCTCACAATTGGGCACCTTCGCACGTGAAAAATTCTGTACAAGGCTGACATACTTGTGCACAACTGCACCTTGCTGTTGAACATGGCTTCTCACTTGAACAGCTGCACCTTAAACTTTTCAGCAATTCTGGTTGTGCCAACCCTTTGTTATCTGGAAGTTGAACGGGTACCAAAGAGTGCGTTGCTTCATTCTTTGCCCATCCAAAATCAGTGGGATTCAAAGGTGGAGGGAACGAAGATGCTGCTGCGTTCCAGGTGCAAGCTTGCAAATGGCATCGTTTTATATGGAGTTCAAATGCCTCTGTTGTCGGAGGGAGGTGCTTAATTTTAGGAGGAATTTTCTTTGATACCCACACTTTGTATCGAACATCTGACATGTCGTGAGCCTCCTTCTTGTAGCCGTAGCAATGTGCAATGAAGCGTGTGCACTCTGTTATGCATTGTTGCATTGAAGATTCTACACAACCTAAATGCTTAATTTCAATACCAGATCTCAGAATATGTATAGCTTTAGATTTTCAAATTCCAAAAAGTTGAGAAGTGGTATCACAACCAGTGAGACAATGCACTGCTAACAATGAGTTTGCTAGGGTTCCTAGGTTGTAAACTGTTGTTGCTATATCTGTGACCTTGACCTTGTCAAATGACTCCATCCACATTGCGCATTTAAAATTGAGCTTTCTGTAAAAGTGTACAAGAAGAATAAAAACGTCAGTGTCATCAGACAAAATTTTGATCCTGTTCGTTGCACACCTTGACAGAAAAATAACTTTTTGTACAATTATGACATCTGCTTCTTCATGGTGAGTTTCCAAATCTGGGCGAGGAATTACAACACCAGGAGTTTGTAATTCAGTTGGGATTGTATCAGTGCCAGTAATGACCAATTTATGTGGAAGAAAATTTTTATGTTTTAGTAGTTGCTGCCAAATCAGGGTTATTAGTTGTATTTTATTGCATGAATTGGTCAATATACTATTGCGACTTGGGAGAGGTGTGTCGGCTGTTAGTTTCATGAAGGTACTGTCTACTCCTCTTTTTGATCGTGTTGCACTTTTAGCACTGTATTCCAAATACCTATCAAATACAAGGTATGTGTCCTGTTCTGCAACATGCTTCATTATAACCACAATTAAATTGTGGATGTAAGTTTCTACTGTACCAAACTTTGGCCAATGAGCATGCCACAAAAGAGCACTAGCATCTATAATTAATGCATTAACAAATTCCACCTTCGGTGACACCTGAACTCTTAATAAACTCATTAATTGTGATTTCTGGGAGGAGGGATTCATGTCCCCAAATTCATTGAATAAAGCTGACGGGACTGGAGACAATTCATAACCAAACAAATTTGGAAGGCTGTATATTTCAACATTACGTGTCATCAGTTGTAGGGCTCGTGCTTAGATAGTCTCCGTGTTATAAATTCTCATATGTTGTATCGCCATATGTTTCTTGTCATTTGACAAAGTGACAACTTCCTTTTTCAAAGGAACATAAAATCCTTTTGGCAGTGATTCCTCAAATTTTTGTCGTTGCTTTTCTCCAAGGCATACGGCATCATCCACATTTACTTTCGTGTTTCCAATACGGCCACTATGCATATTAACAATACCATCAGGGTGGTCTTCAATGACAAAAGGGTTTACACATGTTTTAAGTTTTTTTCTTATTTTCTGTCTATCTTCTTCATCAGATTTAATTCTTGCTGCACCTTCCTCTTTGTGAAACGTATGCACCTTCTTTGATTCTTCGCCATCTATCATATCTTGTACATCTTTAGATAGTTAGATCTTTAGATAGACAAAAGGTGCCACTCTGACACCCTTCATATTATGATTCAGTATATAAAATTTTACTAGTATCAATCATACGAATTAAAAACACTCATTTGTAGGTTCCCAAACTTCATTCAATCACGAGATGCAGGTACTACATCCTGAATTTTTCCCAATCCGTCCAAAATTGTATCTTCTTTTGGCGGGCTGTAGCGGCAAAACTATTTGTCTGACAAAAATGTTTCAATTGACTTTTTTGTAGCTTGTTTATTAAACTTTAATTTGTTAATTGAAAATGTTTTTGTAAAACCCATAAATTTTGTTTTATAAGCATAAAACCGTAGAAAGGGTTGAAATTTTGACAAAATCTCGAAAATTCTCAAAGAAGCCGTTCAAATATTTGGCTGAAAAAGTATAATTCGGATTAAGCACCCTCAAAAACATAAAAATCCGTTGAAAAAACGACTACTTTATTTTTTTCCTAAAAATAACACCCGATTTCTACTTTTTTCACCCCGAGAACTTTGCTGTTCGATATTTGGAATTGCTCAAAGGTGCCACTCTGGCACCCGCCATATTATGTTTCAGTACATCAAAAAGTACTAGAATCAATCATAAAATATTAGTTGGACTCCATTTCCAGGTTCAAGCCTATTTTCTCATTTGGTGACCGGACTAATATATAAAGTTATCGAAATCACATTTTGGAAAATAACAAGGAATACACCTTAATGGGTTTTACGGGTATTGAATGATGAAAGGTACTTTCATAAATTGTTATGTCTTTATTTGAGGAAATGTATAAATCCCAAAACATAATGCTCCATAGAAAAATTAGCTACTCGTTTTGTTACTTTAAAAAAGTAATTATTAAAATTTAACATATAAAACTATGTAAAATGTCAGTTCCATTTCCCAAATACATTTTTTCGTTACACATGTAATAAATTTTGTTTTTTATTGAACGATTTTTGCATTGAATGTTTTTTTGTATATCCGTTGAAATTATTTCATAATAAAAAATTTCACCTAAAAACATAGTTTAAACGCTATAAAATTTTATTCGAGTTGAGATGAATAACAAAGAAATTGTGTTACAGTTATAAAATTAATAGTTTGAAGATATAGTTAATATAATAACATTAATATAATAGAATGATAAAAGTTAAGATTTTAATAGAGTGTCATCATAATGCTTCAATTGTAATCTGTAAGTAAAATAAAGCCTCTCATAATAAGGGTGAAAATGGTCCCGGAAATTGTAATCTTTTAAAAAAGGATAGTTTGTGTAAAACGTATATTCAAAAATTACCAGAAACTTTTAAATCGCATCAAAATACCTTACGTGTGCTTAAACTACAGTTATGGAAGTGTTGAAAGCAAGAAGTCCTAAACGCGGTTCTACATCACACATGGTTAAAATATGTTTAAACTTGAGAAAAGTTTTTTTGGTAATTTTAAATTTATTAGTGTTAAACTAATATACATCTTCCATGACAAATGGGCAATTCCAGGACTTTTATTTTATTTTTTATTTGATAGAGGAACCCAAGAGAGGAATATACGCGTAACAATTTTTTAATCACCATGATTATTTATTTTTTTTACTTAATTTCAAAGTCTGACTTTAGAAAAAGGCGCAAAAATGTTAAATTTCAAAATGTATACGTACTTATACAATGTATACGTATTATTACATCCAATATATACATTGATTTTTAACAATGATTCACAATTAAAAGGCATTGTTGGTATTCACTTTTAAAGTAAGGCTAAGCGCGCACTAGAGACTTTTGTCACGGCGGCGACAGAGACAAAATTATCACCCTGGCTATTGCAAGAAGCTAGAGCGAGCGCACAGGCGACGAGACTCTTGGCCGATTGCCAAGAATCTCTCCATAGAAATGCATTGCTCTCGAGTGACTATAGTGTTTATAAGTCGCCGTTTTAAGTCGGAAGTCTCTAGTGCGTGCTTAGCCTAAGGCCGAATCAGATGCGACGTACTTCAATCTCAGGGTCTATATTTATTTTAAAATATTAAATTAAATAAAATTCTTTGGAAACTTTTTATGTCGAATTTTGAATTTAGATCTATTTCCTTTACTGGAAAAATGCATTTTTTCCTTTTTCAAAAATGCTGGTATTCCCCATTAATGGTGAAAAATGTTAATATATTCTGAAAATTATTACCTTACAAATGAAAATTCTCCTTCATAAAAAAATTAGCTGAACTTCATACATTCCCTTAACAACTAAATTTGGTCTGCACGGGGCCTTAATATTCTCCGAATCTTAATTTCCTTTGTTCATTCTCAATCATTCAAGGGAAATAATAATTGCCTCGAGAAAACTCTTCACGTCTAAACAAGTTTCACGATTAAACTTCATGGAATATTAATCGCAAAATGTCTGAAATACTTTCAACTAAACAGTTCATGCTGCAAACAATCTTTCAGCCAGCCGTCTCGATCAATGTTAAATGTCATCCAGTAAATCATCAAACTTTACACAACTTTTACTTTGGAAGTTGTAGTTTTTTTAATAAATGATATTTGCTCATGTAAATAGCCAGTTTATTCCATGCTTACATTTCTACAGAGACACGAAATCAGTATATAGTCTAGTATTTATTTGTTGGTTGTCATGGCTTCGCTGTCGATAAACCATATATAATTTTTTTTGTAATTTTCCAAAAGTGCTAAAAGAGTAATTTATTATTAGCACTAATATTTTGCTTTGTGAGAAATATACAGACGTCTTTTGAGGGGTGCTTTTCAGTCATAGTGACAAACTTAACATTTTAGAGACTACTTTTAAAAGTTCACTCAATGGTTTAATACTTGAAAATTCACTCTGGAAAAAGTAAGCTACCGGTTATTAAGAAAATTGAGTTATTTCAATACCTTCGTGAAATAAAGCAAGTTATTAAGATTATTACTGGTTCAGCATTTGGCCTGTGACTTACGTAATATTTTCAGTAGTATTTATGACTAAGTCACACATGTCGAATTCAATGTTATTTGTCATAGAAATCATACTTTTAAGTGTTTCAGTGTATGTAAAATGATATAAATTACTGCTATCTGGAAGCTTTTCTTTTTCCAGTGTGAGTTTTTAAGTATTAAATTAATTTAATTAACTTTTAAAAGCAGAATACAATATTATGTTCATTAAGATGGAATGACCTAAAACGTTTACTATGTATCACATACTTATTGGCTTTTTCCATACCAATGTATCCCGTGCTATGTCTTGGTCCATTGATTTTTTTTTCAAAATGTTTCTATACATAGGTACCAATGAAAATTATCATCCAGAAAGCATTTTTGAACATTTTTGAAGCATTTTGGGACACCAAGAAAGCATTTTTGAACAGATTCGTAAAAATGGTGTCCGAACACGATAACCGAATCGATTTATTTTAATAATAATTGATATTTTATCTCCGAAAATCACAGTGTTCTGTCTAAAAATCAGGATTTTTCATGCCAATTAGCTTAGTATAAAAATATCTATGTAGGTCATATTTTCAACAGAACATTAAATGCACGAACAATTCCACAAGTAAAAAATCTAAATTATTTTTAAGATCTGGATTATAATATAATTCTAAGAAACTTAGTGATATCAAAAGGTTATTTGTGGTCCACTGGTGACATCAACCAAAAAGTAATGTTACTAACATTCAAGTTGTATTCAAATTTTCGGTATATTTTTTATCTCTTGTAAACATTGAAATATTTTGAATGAATTATCATAAAAATATGTCAAATTACATAGCAAAAGCAGATAAAATGAATTTTTCGTGCCTTGTATTATATCGTACGCATTTTTTATTTTATTTCATTAATTTTTTGACTTCCTTAGTTCGTTGTTAGGAGCGTTGTAAGCCTTCTAAATGGATTCATACTTTTTGCTATTTCGTATACGTGGAGCATTATTTTTTTACTTCTATTGGAAATAAATGGAATCTAAATGTGCGTGCCTGAATTTTAAAACGTTCCAATCGAAGAGTCAATATTTGATCTCAAACTTTTAACGGTCACAAAGTTAGAACTCATGTAAGACAAACAAAGACTGAAAAAAAAATTTTGGCTCTCCGAATTCATTACTCTGAAAAGCTAAGTATCTTGTTTTTTGTATCGTTGTTGATTTAGTCCATTTTTCTGTTTCACCACATAAAGGACTTCTGAAAGCATTTCTAAATATAAACCGTGATTGAAAATACTAGTTAGAGCGCGTACTACCTATTTATGTATTCCTTATATCGGATAAAGTAGTAGTACAATATTGAGTTTTTTTCTCTTGTGAAAAAATGCAACAGTAAATAAAATTAACGATTATTGATTTACAGATTGGGTGAAAGGGTCGGCTATGAGAACTTCGTGTTTGTTTAAGAAATGAGTTTAAATAAAAGCTGTATCTCTTCTACGAAAATCCAAATATTTATTTTTATGCTGCAGTTTGTGTATATTTGTTGCTGAAATTTGGAAAACTTAAAAGTAATTCTTCACAAAATATATTACGTTCAAAGTTATGGTTTCATGTTATATTTGAATTTTTGGTGGGGGTTATGCAGTTTGTGATTTATCTTTAAATACTTAGAATTCTTAATCAAAAATGTATTTTTATTTTTGTCCAAGTTAAATATCCAACAACAAATAAAAACTTGGATTAGTATTCGAAGAAATTTGATGATGCATTGATTTTATTGTTTAGGGCTTGGATATTTTAAATAAGAATTAATATTTTTAAGGTATACTTTATATTAAAAAATATGCAAAATCAAAAAAGTTTATAAAAGGCAAATCCTTGCAGATTACCCCCTAAAAAAACAGGAAAATGTTACAAATTATGGTGGGGTGTCTTTAAAATACTTAATGTCAAGCAATATTGTGAGGTTTAATTATAAGGTTTAATTATAATTAATCAATTATAAGTTTATGCCTAATTTAAAATGAAGAGAAAGGGATCAAACATAGTAAAACTATTTACATAAAATTAAATATATATTTTATTAAAAAATATATTAAAAATACGCAAAACTCTCATTATTTATGACAAAACCATAACATATTATAAATTCAAGTAAGGCAAAGAAAGATAAACAACAGATATTTTCAAAATTCGTAACGAGAACTTCTTATAAAACATGCTTTTGATATAAGCTTTAAATTTCCCATTTAATGAACTATTACCACAGTGTATTCTTGGAACCTTAAACTTCTCAAGGAAGCACATTACAAACAAAAACCAAAGAAAGAACAGGAAAACTCCATAAAACAAACTGCACCCATCAAACCAATATCATTTCCCAATCATTAGAACTTTAGAAACACGTCAACTGGTAATTTGCGGTAGGACAACAAACTTACAAACTCTTCCTAGAAACGGTCTTTTCCTTCATCCTTTCTTTCTTGGCACAAAATACTTGAGAAGATCGGGTCTTTGTTAAGGTGGCCATTATTTCCTTCGGAGATCGCAGAGTTTAATTATCCATTCAACAATGAAAGCTATTCAACTTTCGTAAGGTCCACTAATTTTTGTGTAAACTCTGTCTGAAAAGGAGCTATTGGAAACTGTTAATCGCTGTAAAGGGACTATTGTTGTAAGACTAAACGACAAAGGTTTAGCGTTTCGGAAGAGTAAATTTGGCAGTGAAAGTTTGATTTCTCCTTCAGTGAAAGTTTATTGATTTTGTTCATGGATTTGTTATAACTTTTATGGTTATTTTAATTGTTAAATGATTTTGTGATTTTAGATTCGGTTGAGTGTTTACGAATGCTTAGAAAAATATTTTCTTCCAATGATTTCATCATCAAATTTTTGTGTTTTGTGCGTGTCAAATATGTGTTCCCTTTTAAGTTAACTGAAAAAAAATACCCTGAATTTGTTCAGACTATTAACAATGCATTGTCTTGAAAATGACCTCCTAATTTTTCTTACATTATATATTATTATTTTACTTGATGCTAGGAAAATTTATAAAAAAGTAATGATATTGAACTCTAAATCTCAAGAACAGTCCATTTTTCTTCAAATGCGAACAAAAATGATATAGGACTGAGTCTAATTCATGTTTCCTTATAGAATAAATTTGTTTCCATACAATCAATATTCAGTTCTTTCGTATAAAAGAAATGTATTTTGTATTTTCCTATAGCTTAAGATACCACAGAACCTTATTCAACTGTAGCGAAATAAGGTCAGCTCCCTGTTTCATCTCATTTCTATGGAGCTTACTTCAATATTTCCGATAAAAAAATTGATTGAGCCCCTCCAAATCCGTTTTCGACGAACTTCTGACGGACTCAAAAACGAAACAGAGATTTCTTGGAATCAAACAAAATCCCTCCTTCCTTCAAAAATGACGAGATATTTCCCCTACAGCGCTTTCCGCCGGTCTCTAGCGGCCATTGCTGACGACGTTTCTTTGTCACACAGCTTGGAGAGCGAAGCCAAGGTAAATAAGACGTCGTCTCAGTGATGCCATTTTGGCTGTCTAGTTTTGGCAGACGTTGTTTGTCGAATTAGTGGGGTGGAAATAAATGGGGTGTATATGGGTATGGATTTAGTGTTTGGGGGAAACCGTTGTCTCAAGAGTTTTGGGATTAGTGTTATTCAAGTTTATCTCCTTAGAAACTTAATTTGACAGTTGAGTGACTTTGCGTATTAAGAATTAAACTACATTCTAGTTTGATACTGTGTTAATGTTTATGAAAAGAGTTAATTGAGTAAAGTTTCTAGTATTGTAGGAATTAGAGGAGCTCATTTTTGATATAAGGATTTTCTACGTACACTGGAGTTTTAAAAGATTATGTGTATCTTTGAAGCCTCTATTTTAAACATTTATAAGCTTATGATCAATAGTTTCACTTTTATATAATCTACAGCTTCTATTTGAACAATTTTGGTATTAGTTATTTATATGGATATTTTATTTGAACGATATTCTATTAAATAGTTTTTTCAAAGAGAAATTTAGAACAAGGGAAATATACGGTAATAATGCCTTTGATTTTTTAAAAATTTTATTATACATAAGTTTAAATATTAGGTATTAATTGGATTATAGATTTTCTTTTCATTGCTTCGGTGTTTTGGTTAATCAACAATGAATTAAATGTAGCATTTTGAAAAGTTTTGCGTAGATATTAAATTGAATGGGTGATAAATTCACTCTTCCAGTAAGCAACTTTACAAAACACAGATACATTTTGACCATCATTTATTTCCCAGAAAAATTTGGCATCAATGCATTCAACCGTAAAACGAATATTTTCTTAAGATTCAACTGCATTACTCTTTCTTTCTTGAGCACTCAGATATTATCCCCATAATAAATGACACTAGTTGGAAATTGTTAACAATTATTCATCCATTCCCCTACTTCACCCACCTCACTTCAGTTCAAACATAAACCGAAGCAAAACAGCATTCCGCCAAACCTCCACCTATCACAAAAAGGAAACATCATTGGACTGTTGCCAACTCCCAGAACAGAAAATAAGAGATAAGGGCTATACTACCACCAAAAGTGCCCCGGGGCCAGAATCTGGAACATGAAATAGAATTTCACTAAGGGTCAAATAAATGCTCGTCAGAAAGACTAGTGGATTTTTTTGTGATTTTGGAAATCCCAAGTTGAGAAGTCCTGGAGCTATTACTGGATTCTGAATCCGATTTATTTTACCTGAATGTTATTTTTTTTTACGATTTTTGAAAAGGACATCTAAACTTTTTTCCTTGCGGTTATGTATTGGATTACTCCGTGTAAAAGGGATAAAAATATATGGAATATTTTTTCTCTTTGTAATGAAAAACATTTTTCTCTGTTGGATCCAGTTCTAATTATGGGGTAATTGGATCGAAATATCGTACAATACGCACTTGAATGAAAAATATGTTTTTCTAAAAAATAATTTTGAAGTACGTATTTATATTAGATTGTTTAACATAAATTATACTTTTAATATCCAAGTATTCCAATAACTTCCAAGTATTTATTTTTTTAATAATTTAAGTGTTATTATATGAATGTGTAGATATTGTATATTTTGAGCTACACATAATGTATAAGATGTATCAAAAATGTTATGTATTTAAAGATTTGTTAATGAATTATAATTTATTATTTTTTTAATTGGTACTGATTTCTTTTATTTCTTTTTTAGGTAAGTTCACTACTTTTTGCAAGAAAGGAGTTAGACCGTGGGTAATTATATTGAATCAGTAAGATTTTTGTTTTAAATTAAATTTATTGAATTAAGAAATTTACACACCTCAGACTTACAATACTTTATCCATTATTTCAAAGTTTTTCGATGGACAAACATGTAACCATTACACCCATACCCCTATTAAACTAACATGCATTGATACGATCTCCCGCTGTCTCATGTATTAAAAGGAAGGAAAGGAAATTTATTCTCGCAACAAAACAGACAAAACTTGTCCGATGTGACACTAACCATTTAAAATTCCAACCATGCTCAGACGCTTTCAAACTGAGCAGATATTTTCCAGATTTATTTCATAGTTTCGATCCATTGTCATAAACATTCCCTTTCCTTATTCACAAGAATATTCCTTTCACCACTTGTAACCTAACGTTTGAGCTAGCTCGGTGGTGATATGGAAAATATCACCCCTTTGACAACCAGAGTTGTTTTTTTTACTGGAAAGAGTGGTTGTCTGGTTGCTTTGATTTAAGAAGTATGCAGCGGGTTTCCTATTCTAAAGGAATACCTAAAGCACGTTGCAAGATTTGTAGTGATTTAATTTTATATTTTTAAATAAATAATGCCTTTCCAGATAGCATGTAACCTTGCGGTTAATCTCTTTCCATTGGGTTTCCTACAATACTCTATTAAGGGATTGCATGACAAGGTTACGGATAAAAACTAGAGAAAACCCTAGAAAAACCTTCTTAAAACCCACTACCTTAATTTCTAACTTTTTTTAAGGTTTTAAGTAAGGTTACTGCTAACTTTTAGGAGTCAATAAGTGCAGGGTGTTTTTACTTTGTCACAATGTTACAGGTTGTCAATAAAAACCTTAAAAGGGTTATCCCGTTAGGTTACTACATGACCTAACTAAAGGAGATGGAATTAAAACGTCAGTCAAATAATTTTGTTTACAATATTATAAAAACCAACAAAAAGCGCTTGATGAGACCATTAACTAACACTTGACAGTCCTGTGTAAATTCCCTGACATTTACTCTTTACTCTCTCCTCGTTACATGGTTTTCGTTTAGTCTTCTGGTAGTATTGTATTGTGTACATATTGCATATAGTGTTTTTATTATATTGTGGTATTTGTATTTGTGTTTCTTGTATTTGTTATTCATATTTAATTGTGCGGGTCTTAGCCGTCGAATCCCCGATCAGAGGATTCTAATATTATGTCAGGCAAAAATTGTTTCGACAAACAACTTGAGCTCTAAATTTGTACCCAAAAAGGATCCTGCTTGGTGTCTATCGTACTGAGTGGTGCTTTCGCACCGTTCTACTAACGAGAGCCCCAACTTCAAGGGACGGGTCGGTCTTCATCCTTATGAAAATATCTTTAATACCTACTCAAAGAGATATAACCGAGAGAAAATAACTCTTTATTAGGTTCAAATCAAGAAAAAATCATAAAATTTTCCAGTGTACTATTGTATTAAGTGAATCCAGTGTATTTTCCATGCAGTATACTTTTTGCACTTTTAACAAAAATCAAAGCCCTCATACTTATCTTACACACAAATAATCATAATTAATGATAAACATAATAATAATACTTTTCTTACAATTACACATAATTACTTATCTACACATAAATGACCATTACTTATCTTACACATAAATGACCATAGTCATTATCACACCATCCATCCTTTTTTAGTTCACTAAAATAGTAACTTCAATTCACGTTTTCACAGCTACCCACAAAGAACAACCGTTAATTATTTACGCGATTCATATCACAAAGCGAAACAATCCTTCATAAAAAGCTCCCCACTCGAAACGACGCTTTCCATACAAAAATCATCCAAGATTCCAAAATCCATTTCTTTAAACATCTCTCCACCATTCATCCTGATTAAGCCTCCCTATCTAAGACAGCCCTCTCCGTTTATCTCGCGAGCGAGTATCGCACCTTATGAATAACTTTCGAGTCCTGAGTGGCGTTTGTAAAAGAATCACGGTTAAGCCCTAAAAGCCGGAAGAATCTCGAATCGATTCAGAAGGACGTGTCTCGGGATACCGATATCCTTCTTGGTTTTTTTTCACGTTAAGGCAATGCTAGGATTCTGTTGTTTTAGATGAGGTGGTGTTTCTCACTTTGAAGATTGGATATGGAAGTGGCATAGAAAGAACGGATTTGTTTCTGTGGTTAATAGTGGGAGGTTTTCCTCTAGAGTTTTAAAAATGTTGAAGTAAACATAAAAATATCATGTTTTTTCATTATCACAGTCACCTGTGAGCTTCAAGTCTGTGTAGGTGACACAAATACTACAATTGTAAAATTAAAACTGGAAGAAAAATTATATAGATTATAGAAAAAATATAATTAAAAGGAGATTTAAAATAAGAAAATCTTTTATTTTTTAGAAGGTTCATTATGCAGAGTACGTTTCGTAGTAAACAACTACCAAAACTCTAGTCTCTTTAATAAAATGTTATTTATATCTCTAGAAAACACAAATAAACAAGTAATATAATATAAACTATATGTTTATATTTTATTTTTGAAGGCAGGAGAAATATGTTATTAAAGGGAGTAGTTCCTTTCCACTTTACCAATACATTTTTGTTAATCACTTTTTATGTGCTTCAATAAAGGTGCAGATCTTTATTGAAGCATATAAAAGTAACGTAAAGCTACAAATACTTTTTCTTGCTAAAATGTTTATACATTTTAATTAAACCAAGTGGAGTAAAAATTTGAGTTTACTCCTTTTTGGTTTCTTGTTTATTTAAAGCAACTTGAGTTGTAATTAAAATATTTTTAAAACTATTTACAAAAGATGGCTCAGAAAGAACTTTAAGCTGTAAAAACAGTGTTATTCTTAAAAACCATTTACAATTTGGATACTTTTTACATCTCACCAATCTATTCATGGTAAAGTTATAAATATAATTAAATGTTATATATCTAAATTTCCCTTGCGTCTAACTACCTTTCAAACTCTTTTATGAAGGTTGGTATGGTCACTATATAACTTCCAACAACTTTGAACTTTCAGCCGTCTCAAGGCATGGATAATAGCGGTAAGCTTTCCTCAATGGGTTTTGTGGTGCCATCTCACGGTTTTTATGTCGTATTATCCTAATTTTTTGGTTAATCAATTGTATTGTACCTGTATATTTAACCAAATACTTCATATTCTTGAGAATACTGACTTTTTAGGCGAAAACTTCTTTTAATAATACACATGCAGCTATAAATAAGCAAATTGTGTAGGAGAATTATAAAACGTGTTTTTATTTGTTCATGTAGTATTTTAAACTTTTAGCAATATACAAACCTAACTAAAAAGTTGATAATGGACACAAAAATTTTATATTTTAAGGGGACTCAGTACCTCCAAATCGGTCAAAATATCAAGTTAAGGATTTTGCTCTCAAATCCATGTTTATACTCATAAATTGATTCAGCAAATTTCATAGTTATACGCGAATTCTAAGCATAACAAATTTCAAATGTTTATTAAGCATAGTTACCACATATTTTTTTAATAAATATTTCTCGAAACTACTTTTTTAGCATTTAAAACCTTAAGGCTTTTTTTCTACTGAACCAAATGTTATGAAACTTGGTATTTATATTCAATAGAGTAATTTTATCAAATGAATGTTCCAAAATATAATGATTTTCGTACAGAATTTTTTTATCATGCAAAATAGGGGGGAAATCACGTTTTTAAATGGGAATCACCGAAAAGTTTTTTCTCAAAAACTACTATGATTATCTAAAATCCCCCACATTAAATTATACTACAGAACATATTAAACATAAAAATGAAAAAAGCAAGTAAGAAAAGGGGAAAATGAAGGAGGAGTAGCGTTTCGAAATTCAGTAAAATTTTTGAAATTTTTGTTTTTTTTAATATTAAAAATAATCGATTTTTTTTACTTTTTGTGTTTAATATTCCATTACATGATGGTAACAGATAATTTGGCACCAAAAACTAATAAAAAACTCAAAAATAAAAAATTTATTTTTTTGGTACCGAGTCCCCGAGGTACCGAGTTTATCATGAAATAAATACAGTAGAAGCAAATTAGACATTAACCCGGACATTCAATATAACAAGGTGAAAATTTGTGTAAATGTATAGGATATAGTGTTCTGATTGATATCCTGAAATTTCCAAAAAATCAATCCGGAAGAAAATCAGCCATTTTGGAAAAAAACCCTCTTCATCTTCAATTCGAAATTTTTAAGCATATTGATAGTCCAAGAGCTGGACTTTAACCTTTACCCAATAATGATATTCCCCCAAAAGATATTCTTATAAAGATTTTTTACTTTAAAGCATATTGATTACTTAAAATAATGCAACGAAAAGTTGAAGATAAATTAAAAATATATTTCAGTTCTTAAAATCCAGTTTTTACGTTTGAGTTAAAAAATTCGCGGGAAATAAAATATGTCGTCATAAAACTTTTAAAGTATCAGGAAATAACTATTAACTGATTTTCGTTTCTTTTAGTAATCGTAAGTGTCTTATTCAAGTACATTTTTGCGAAACAAAAAGTATTTATAATAGGAACAAAAAACAAAGCATCTTAAAGTAAAGAAATGAAATCACAGCTTCTGAACTTTTTAGTAGAGGAGATATTCTTTCCGGCTCTCTATTTTTTAACTCCTAAGTACAATTTTTCCGTCTTTCTTCAAGAGTACTTCAATATCGAAAGATGCATGGAATAAACATTAATTTTAATTAAAGTTTTGTGTTGAAGAAAAAGGATCGAATGTTTAGTTTTATATTGAGAAACGAATTGTTGCTAAATATGCTCTGTTCGTTAAAAACTTAATAAATACCGATTATAATAAAGTTATAGTTTTTGCAGAATTCTTAGTAATTTACAGATATTACATTGTCATTTTTAAAATGCAACAAAAATAATTTCTTTAGAATACTTTATTCTGAACACAAAACATTGCATATTTTGATAAATTAAGTCATTGAAAAATAAAAGTTAAAGAGAATTAAGGAAAAAAACTGCTATTTTGACAAAATAATTTTAAAACATTTTGCTTTTACATAATGCTCGATAGCTCTATGCAATAAACTACGCGTTCATAAAAAATATCGTTGACTTTGCAAAAAGGTAGTTACAACAATAATTAAAAATTATCGATAATATTTCACTTTACATACTGTTTTTTCACTAACTGGAAAGTATAGAATAACCCCTCAAATTATTGTAAAAACTATCTCATATATTGAAAATAAGAATTTCAAACAACTTTAAACCATCTAAACTTTTGTATTTCTACCGGTATTGGAAAATCAATTGTGTATCGTTGAGAATAAATAAATAAATTTCACTTTACCATTTTTATTTTTTATTTTGTTGTAAAAGGTTTAATACATTTAAAAATTCTGTGTGGGATGGATATGTCTTTTTTGTATTTTTTATTTAAGTTTTTTTCGTACAATAAAACCTGATATTAATTATCAAATATGCTGGATTACTGAGTTACCAATACTCATCAATACTGAGATAATATGTTTCTCAAAATAACTTTTTTCTAATAAAATCAACTCGTTCTCTTTAAATGCCATACGGCTTATAGAAAAATACTCCCCACAATAGAGAACGCTTTCTTCGGTTCCTCCTCACTTCTGGATCGTCCCCGTGTTTATCCAAGCCGCCTATCTGTTTCCCTTCTTCTCTCGAAAGGGGTTGACATGTCTTCGATAACCTTGTTTGTCTCTTTCTTTCACCATCTCGGTAGCATTTCATCTATAACAAGACCGGAGAGCTCTCGCAAACATAGCAGCCGTAAATAAAAGTAGAGGCGAGGCTTCGGAAGGCTTTCATATAAGAGAGCATTCCGACTGAGTTCATACTAGTGCTTTTAGTTGTATTTTACGTTATAGTGTAGCATTGTCTTTCCAAATCATCGTATTGCATTGCTTGTGGAATATCAACAAGTTCTTTGCTATTTTTTTGGAGGGTTATGTGGTTCTAAATTGTGATCTTTCTTTTTCTCTTTCTCTCCTTTCTTACTCGTTCTTTCTTTTTCTCACTCGTTCTCCCTCTCTCTCTCTCTTTCTTTTCTTTCTTTCCATCTATCTCACTCTTAAAACGACAGTCTCAAAACTGAGTAAAAAGTACTCAAACTGGCTCCGATCCAAATGTATTCAAATTTGAAAACATGAATATACTCATTTCTGAAAATGCGCATACTAAAAAATGAAACATCAGGAGCTCATTTTTGAGTTCGAGCTTCAGATTTGAGTACATTTGGATCGGAGCCATTTTGAGTACTTTTTTACTTAGTTTTGAGACTGTAGTTTTAAGAGTGCTATCTCTTAAGAGTAGAAACTGTATATTTACTATTTTTTTTTATCTTCAAATTTATTTTCAACCCTTTCTGTCCTAGTCGCAACGAAATTTCCCACAGATTTCAATGGCAATCTTGGGTGGTCTAGGGTTGTTGAAAGGGTTAAATGAAATTAGCCTGTTTTTTTACCGATTCCTACATTATTGATACAATTGAATTAGGAGTAATATATGTGATTAGGTTTTACTTTATTGAATAGTTTGCATTTTTGAAGATTTTTTTAAATTCAAATGTGAAGTTTCAATTTGTTAATTCTCAAAAATTGTCCCAAGAACATTTTAAAATAAACTATTAGAAATTAAGCAAAAATTGAGCTCATAAGTAGGAGCCTCATATGAGGCCCGTAGTGGCGAGAGGGTTAAATTCAAATGTGAAGTTTTCAATTTGTTAATTCTCAAAAATTGTCCAAGAACATTTTAAAATAAACTATTATAAAGCATTTTTGTACTGAAGTAATTAATAGAAGAACACACATTTCAAATCCAGATTTCAGCTTATCTTCGGAATAAAATTCGATCTTGTTTCCCTATGACTTTACAACAAAGAAATATACTTTAGAAGGAAGTTCCCTTCAATCTCTAAAAACTCTTTCATTTAATCCATGAAAAGTCCTTTGTTCTGTACTCTCCTGTGAACAAAGAAATGTAGTTTCAAATATAAATAAAAAAATTTATAAAAAAGGGGATCACGGGATACTAGAAGTCATCATTGCACGAGTGGATATTATTCAAAATTATTCATAAAACTCTTTGTGTCCCTTTTGTATCAAAATATGCGAATAAATATCAACAAAGAGGTTTTTCTTTGGTCGTCTCTTGTCAAAAAGAGGTCACCATTTGACTGATGAAGCAACGGGGTTTTCTGAGTAAATAATGAGGAGTAAAAGCAAAATAGTGCAGCTTTCATCAAAGCTTCTGTTAATTTAGTGAATGTGGTTTAAAATACGTAAAACTTTGAAGTTTTTTTTTCTTATTATCCTTTAGTTATATTGTGTTTATTTGGTTATTTTTGGGGCAAAAATATTTTTTCAGGTCATATTCAGTTATTTAGAATGTGAAAAATATTTTTTTAAATTAATCTGTTATATATTGTTGTTGGGATATTTGAATTCGATACTTATTATAATAGCTTCGATTTTACTAAATTTTTAATAAGTTTTCATTTCATTCAAAGAAGATTTTTTATAAAAATCTATGGGTTTTCTTGATTCTAATTCTTAAATAAGTTATCTTCATTGTAGCAGCACTATTTGGATAAAACATTTATTTGCTAAACTTTAATTATCGACTTGATAATAAATAAAAACGTTACGATATGAACTATTATATTAACTGAAAGCTATTTTTTATATTAATATTTTATATTATTTATTAGAATTTATATGATACTTGAGATAAGGCGTAAAAAGTGTAAAATTTCAATCACTGATTATTCTGAATAAGGATAATCTGCTCAGTGCTCATCTTTCGTTGTTAAGCTTTAATGTTAACTAACTGTTTAATGTGTTAACTAACAATTTACCTTGGTTACAACTCATATGAGACCCAAGTTAATATAGCTTGTTAGCTGTACACCTTATAATATAAGCATGCATTTTCTTAATTAGATATTTTGAATTTATATTTTGTTTCATACAAAAAGTGACTTCGTACATCGTCTATAAATAGAGGTTATGGATTTAATATACTAACGTTTGCGTCTTAACTAATTATTTAGAAGCGCAAATGATGCAGTTTGCAGTACACCCTCTAATGGCAACGATTTCATTAATGTTTGCCTACTAGAAAGCAACATTGTATTTTAAAATAATGATTACTCAACTAGTTCAACCCTAAAAAATAATATAAACAATATTTATAGGCTCTAAAAAACTCTGTTCTGTTTGAAATATGTTTGGTAAATAAATATGTATGGTTATCCTAAAACATTTAACAAAAAATGGTACCTTTTCATTTATTTTTCCTGTTGAAAATCACCACGTTGACGTTAAAGATTTGAAATATTGCTAAAAATTATACAAACCGTCAAAACGATTAAAATATATTCAGCTGTATTGATGGCAAAATTAAAAATTTTTAGATTTTTTAATATTCAGGGTGTCCCAAAAATACCGCATAAACTCTGCACAGCTAGATTCCTCGTGGGGAGTAAATAAAAACTGCCCAAAGAAGTGCCCCTCTACGATCCATAGTTTACGAGAAAAATACGAAAAACAAAGTATAACGTCACTTCCGGTGCAAGAAAAACACTTTATTGAACATATCAACAGCAGTATTATGCACAATTTAAAGCATATTGTTAGAACAAGGATTCATTCAACATCCTCCGTTTACGGCCGTATTCACCGGTAACCTGACCGGCGGTCAGGTCAGGAAACCATGGTTATACAGCCTCTGATTGGTGGAAGGAAAATATTGAATTATTTTTCCACCAATCAGAGGCTGTAACCATGGTTTCCTGACCTGACCGCCGGTCAGGTTACCGGTGAATACGGCCGTTAGTATTTTATGTAAATACATGTTAAGTTCTGAAATACTGATAAAAAAGATCAAAGAAGTTAAAATTGTATAAATCTTACTATCTTCAAGGCTTACTATCTTTTATTCATTTGTCTAGATTGAAGTTACCAATTTTTTCAATTATTTTTCAATTAAGTAAGAATAAAGTTATTAATTTCTTAAAAAAATGTTCATTCCTAAATACTTTATAATTTTTTGTTACGTAAAATTATCATTACTTTAAAAAAATTAATGTATTAAAAACATTGAGACAAATATAAATACCATTGTATTATTTCTATCTAAATATAAATAGTTTTATCTGAAATCGATAAAAACAAGAGAAATAACTTATGTGCTCGTTCATATCCAGCATGTTTTTATTAACTACGTATCAACGACTTATCATAATACGATAATTATTAAAGAGTGTCTTGGCGCTATTGAACCTTATTGCATTAATTCCTCAAGAGGCAGTCATAAAGCTTAATTGCATTAACTCATAACGAAGAAACCTTAAACAAGTTTTTTCTTTTCCTGTTTCTAATTTTTCATGCATAAAACGGTCTTGAATAAACTTTATAAAGATAATCTCCTTCCGTTTGGGAAAAATAGCAACTTGAAATTGGCGGTGACATCCGAAAATTAATGACATTTCCATCGATCCGTTGGCATCAGTAATTGAGGTCAATGTTTTGAGTTGAGGTGTCTAGACACTTTTTTATTTTTACGGAATTCGGCATTAGATTGTCACTTCATCTGTTACAAATATATCTCCTGACCAGTAGTTTTCTTAGATTGAAATTATTATTATTAGATAATAATTATTTAATTATACATTAATTTTACTAAATATTTTTCTTTAGTTTTAAATTTGGTTTTTGTATTGCATCGTTCCTTGCAATAATGTTTTTACTTCTTCGTAGATTGATTTTTTAAATATTTTTTCATACCTAAGCCGTTAGGAAAAGTTTAGAACTGTTGCTTTTAAAAGTATAGATAGTTCCATTAAAATTTTCTTTGAAGTTTTTAAATATTTGAGTAAGAGCGATTGAAATAGGTAACAGCGATTTCTACAGAATTAAGTGAAACAAAGATTAATATTAATAGATATTGGGGAGTTTAAGATAAACGAACCAACCTTTTTGGGATTCAAACCTGTTGTTTTTCTTAACGCTATTTGTATTTTTAACAACAAATAGCGTTAAATAATATAGCTTTTTTTAATAAATATATTCTTAAAGGTATCCGCCTACCCCTAAAATGACGATTTTCGACTTTTTCGTCGAAAATTTGGTTCTTACATTTTCAAGTAGTTTAGACTTTTATCTTTCCAAAACTGTTTTCATTTTACTTGTAGGTGAATTAGAAAAGAAATTTCAGCATTTTTTAAAACAGAAAGTCGTGTGCGATCGTATACAAATATAAACTTTAAAGCTAATTTTCTCAGAACTAAATTTTGCCTAAAAACCCTTCACTATTTACATGATTACTCAAAAATTATCCAAGATATTCACTCCAAATTTTTAACAGTACATTAATCATATTGTTATTAACCAGCTGGACTACAGATTTTTATGTAGAGGAGATGAGGGTATTATGGAACACCCTTTATATATTTAGGAATAACTCTACAGGTTTTTAATAAAAATCCGCCGTATCCTTTTAAGTACATACTATAACTAATAACAATGAAGGGCCAATGGTCCAATAAATCAGCATTTATTTTTTTTAATCAAAAAATGTACTTTAAGAAAAAGTTACAAATGGAGGGTAATATGGAACAGTATGATTTACAGCTATTGAAAACAAATTAGACCTTAGAGAACATAGTTAATCTTAACTATAAAAATGTATTTAACAATTTACGTTCAAATAGTTTTGTTTGTGAGTCTATTTACAATAGTCACAAACATAATAGTCTTTTTCTGACCTTTTGCTTATGGAATGTTCCATAATACCCGACAGGCCATCTTGTACTATGAACCCTTTTACTGACCGATAAAACATGGATAGCTAAAAAAACTACTGCAATATAAGAAACTACTGATCTTTTAGTGTACATTATGCTCGAAAATCCTAAAACACACTTTGCTTTGCTGCGCTGCGCTGCGACTGACCAGACAACAACAAGAAACTAAACTCTTTGCGTACTGCATCATGGGGGATTTCCTAAGACTTTCGTGGCATTGCCACGTGATAGCATCACGAGGGGGAGCAGAAACTCAGGTGTTCCATAATACCCGACTATTCCATAATACCCTCCTCTCCTCTAAGTTTATATATTTTATTTTTATTGACGTTTTTTTTGTTAAATGGTTGTAGAAATTTTGAAATTTTTCTCTTACCTTTACATTTTATGCTGTAAAACAATTACTTTTCAAAATATGTCTTAGAAAATAGTCCATTCTGAAGATAAGTGTTATACGATACTTGTGTCCAAAGGAAATTTATATAGGGGTAATAGTTTTTGGGCAAGAGTGAGAGGGGTTTTAAAAAAATTCACTTAAATTTTACACTAACTACCCCTAGCATTGATCAATGTTTTGATGTACATTTAAACTAAAAATTTAAAAAAAATTATATAAATCAAGTATTTCAAAAAATGATCTCAAAGGTAGGCGGATACCTTAACGCGATTTGTATTTTTAACAACAAATAGCGTTAAATAATATAGCGTGTATTAATAAATATACTCCTACGTTATACTAATCACATTTAGTCAGGGCTCGATTTCTAAATAAAGAGGTACCGGAACGGTAAAATTGTTGGTATCAAACTGAAAAGGCGAATATTTTTTATTACCGAAACTTAAGCATTTATTTTCAAATTTAAATTTATAAAATGAATTCAAATATACTTTTTTCCAACAGGGTACCTCTTGTAGGAGGCGGGACGGCTTATCATCAATGAACCATTAGTGTTGTATATATTCTGCCAATTTGAAGAATATTATGAGCAGTTAAAGTCCTTAAATGGTAGAATTTAAGATATCGCAAATTTCCTTTGCAAATTTGCCCAGCGATCTGGCAAATTTGGTTAAAAAAAGAATCAACACCAGGAGCGGATTGTGGATAGTTCAAATGGGGGTTCACAATTATGTTTTGAAAGGACAATTTTAAGTAAAAACCTTACAATTAAATCAAATATTGTTACTTGCAAAAAAGATAAAAATGCATTAAAAATATTTTTTTAAATTTGAAATATGCCTTTTTTATATTTTTTGGTAGGATTCTTACTGTTATGAACCTTAATCTGAAAAAAAATCTGATAAGTTGAGTTCTAAGTACAAAAAGGGCGTCTGAGGGTTCTCCCCCCGAAAAATTTTGGAAATTTGACAATAAAAACAAGGTTCTAATTCATTTTAGGACTTTTTATTCGTAAAAAGAAAGGTATCCGCTGGCCCGATGAATGGGTCTCGCGAGCCGTAGTTAAGAGACCTCTGAAATAGAATATAATTTTTTTTTTTCGAAAAAGAGGTTCCGGAACGGCGTTCCGGACCGTTCCGGCTGAAATCGAGCCCTGCATTTAGTACTCGCTATACTATAATCTTCTTATAATTCAAGATACTTCAAGCGTTAATATTGCGGTTTATGGAAATATTTATAGAAAGTCAAGAAATTAATAAAACATAGTTACTAGCGAAGTTTTAATCATAAATATTTATTTTAATCTAAAATTTTATCACAATCCCTTTGTCACCCTTTTCCAAAACTTTTATTGCTTTTTCTTTTTCAAAGGAAGAAAACAATATTCAAAGAAATAAATCAAATCCTTAAAAGAATAACATAGATTACAGGTTATTTTTTTAACTTCTGGAGAGATTCACTTTATAAATTGGATGCACAACCTTTTTCTATCAAGCAATGATTCCTTGAACCTTTAAAAACAAAATTCTACGGAGAACAATTATTTATATACCTCTCTAAGAGTAAACCTTTCTTTATTTATTTATTATTGTATTCTGTCCATCCTTCTTTAAATCATTGATATATTTGTTTAGAGGTTCTTGATGGATTAGCCTGTTTTCTCGGCAGAACGTTTTCCTGGACATTTTCCAAAACAATTCAAATTCTTACTTAGTTTCTTCCGGATAGAGACACAGCTCTTGAATGTTTGTATTCATTCATTTGGAGCAAAGGTTCATGACAGGACTTAAATTATTGATCTAAAACAATCATTTGAGTAAATAAATTGCCTCTGAATTTTTGTGTGGAATGTCAAATTGATTCTGTTACTTTAATGAAAAATATTACAACTTTTTACCAAATTAAAGTATACACGTTTAGCTCAATTGAAGCTGAAAGTTGTTTTTAAAGTGTTCATTGTGCGTTTTGCGTTTTAACGTTTATTAGTTGACTTTTATTTAATTATAAATTAATTTTAAAACGGAGTATTTGTTTTAAAGAAGATTTTTTGGGGTTAAATATCACCCTCAAAACTACAAAGTTTCAATGTACTTAAATTTCATATTTAAATTTTTCCTGATAGAAATGAGCTTTGAGAAATATATGTTACGGGCAAAGTGATTAATTGGGCATTATTAATAATGCCCAGAGTGGAGGTGGGCAAAGTGATAAATTCCATTCATAAATTCCATTGAATTTATTACATTGCCCTCCTCCACTTCGGGCATTATTAATAATGCCCGATTTATCACATTGTCCGTAACATACGTTCATACTATGAAATAAATTAACCTACTAGTAATTGCTAAAAAATATCCATCATTAATCTTATCGATCTTGAAATGAAAACAATATTTAAGATCAAGAAAAATCAGTATTTAAATTTGAATGTACATACTTCTAACGCCCCAAGTGTTTTAGAGTCTTTAACAACTTTTAAAAGTCACCTCTTGTGTAACAGTCAAAAAACTAATATCTCTCTCCACATAAAACCAACGATCTTAATAAGAACATACGACAGTTCCTAAAACCAGGACTCTGGAAAGACATGTTTCATCCGTATTTAACTTTCCCCGGTAGATTAGGGGTCCTGATCTCTGATGTAAATCTATCTAGCTCTGGCTCAAAATGGATAGAGGTAATTACTGCTGAATGGGGACTTAATGTATGGAGGGTGTAGAGATAAGTCTAATAGAGAAATATATAAATGGTTTGTTACGTGTGTAGT
Source organism: Tetragnatha versicolor (assembly GCA_024610705.1). Classification (NCBI taxonomy): domain Eukaryota; kingdom Metazoa; phylum Arthropoda; class Arachnida; order Araneae; family Tetragnathidae; genus Tetragnatha; species Tetragnatha versicolor. The sequence goes on along the minus strand of JANDEH010000011.1, from coordinate 19,604,368 downwards.
AGTGTTTTTGCATAAGGGGAGGAATTTTCAAAGTTCGAATATCTTTGGTAGCAAGAATTTCTACGGAATAAATTTAGCAGCTTGATAACATTAATCAATACTGAGAATGGTTGAAGATAAATCTAACTGAAAGTATTTGCTTTGGAATTTTTCCAATAGCATCTGTCTACTGAACATAAGATTCGTAAATTCAATCAATTCAATATTAAAACATGCTGAAAACACATAAATGAAATATGAAACTTTATGAAATATAAACATTATTCTTTATAGAACCAAAGTGATGATAAAAAACAAATTTAAATATTGATTTGCCTTGACTTTTTTTGGTCACAATTATACTTTACAATATTTATCACATAATATAGAAGAACCCTTAAATCTTTACAAATGTGTAAGTAAACTCTTTTATAGATTCAAGTTTTTAAAAGCTATTATTTTAAACTAGTCGGATTAAGTAATGATTTAATTTCTTTTCAAGCTAAAAAAAAGTTAGATAAACCTATTAAAATTAGATGTTAGCTTTTGTGATGTTTACTGTGTGTGTCTACAATGCTGAAGATTTCTTGGGACTGGCTTTCACATAAATATTCATATATTTTTATATCTAAAAAATGCGCATATTTTTCCTAAAATCTTTATTTGAATTTAATAAATAGTTTTAATAAAATGTGTAACGTAGAAATGTTAAATCTAATTTAAAACTATCTTTTTTAATTTTCCAGCAATATCATGCAAAATAAGAGATAAAAATGAAGCAAAAAATGTTTGATTTATTTTAGAATTTAGTTAAAAATATTTTCATTTTTATCAACATTTTCCATGTTTTTAAAGTCCCTATGTTCCCCTACTCCAAAAAATGTTTGAATTATTGGCGTCTCTGCCGGATTTTTTCCAAAATCTAATATCGATTGACTACGGCGTAAATGAATTCCTGCTCATTTGGATTCAAAATCTGCAGCTTATCACGCCAATTAATCGGAGTTCGACAAGTTTCTCGATTCATAAGTACACTCATTTTGTAACATGTGCTTATAAATTTATTTTGCACACTGTATGGATTGTCTAGCTTCTTTTAAGCCGTAAAAAATAAAATTTGCATTACTTTTCCTGTTTTTGATATTATATATAATTTACGCAATCCCGCTATTAAGCTTTGCGTGTTATAGGATACCGGGCATGAATATCTTAATCTTGATATTCATTCAGATGCAATATAAACAGCAAGTTCTTTTTTGTTAATGAAAATTGTTGATGAAATCATTCGATATTTTACGCTTCAGACTTTTTTTGTCTCATTAAAAAACTATTGCATACGTTTTTGTGAGCTCATTCAAGTACATTTTGGAAAGTATACAGGGTGTCTCAAAACGACCGCATAAACTCTGCACAGCTAGATTCCTCGTTGGGAGTACATAAAAACTGCCCGAAGAAGCGTTCCTGTACGATCCATAGTTTACGAGAAAACAAAGTGTGACGTCACTGCCGGTGCAAGAAAAAACACTTTATTGAACATATCAACAGCAGTATTATGCACAATTTAAGGCAGATGTTCAAAGTGTCCGACATGCATGTCGAGGAAGGCTTGACCACGCCGTGGAATTTCTTTCATCACACGTTGCAGCATCGCGGAGTCTAATGTAGTACAAGCAGCATGCAGACGAGCAACTAAGTCCATTTGTGTTGTCACTACTTCTCGATACACCAGTTCCTTGAAATGGCTCCATAAGGAGGACACTTCGAACATCTGCTTTAAATTGTGCATAATACTGCTTGTTGATATGTTCAATAAAGTGTGTTTTCTCCATGGGGGGAGCCTGCAACCCCTACATGGCGCGGCCCCAGGGGCGGATAGGGGATGCCTCCATCGGTTAATCCTTTGGGTGGTAGGAGGGAAATAAAATACCTCCCGCGGACCAACAGGCAGAAGTCCAACCTCTTCGGGGGCTCTGGCAACCCACTCTCCTCATATGATGATTTCTGATGTGTGTGCGAATAATGCTACCGCGTACGGGGTAGCCGACGCGCCAGGAACTGCAGTCCGGGATCCTGCCGATAAGTATGCTACGAGGACATCGCTCAATATACTCCAATTAAACATCAACGGGACTCAGAAGAAGATGGATGAACTGCAAAGTCTCCTTCATGAAAATAACATCCACATCGCATGTTTACAGGAAACTAAACTTGGCAAGGGAAGAAATTTCAAGCTCAAGGGCTATACAACCTTAAGAAAAGACCGAAAAGATGGTTTTGGAGGTGGACTGGCTATGGTCTTTAAAACACCAGAGATCAAATTCAGGGAAATCATTGTTGATGAGGACGATCCTGATGACAGCTCCACAGAACTGCAAGCTGCAACTATCTATCTACCAGACCACTCGATGTCCATCACTAACGTGTACCATCCTGATAATTCACGCATTAACACTGCAAAAATAGAAAAGCTAAGTCTTACATCGACAGACTCCACCATTATCTTGGGTGATTTCAATGCAAAGAGTCCAACATGGGGTTCTGCATCTTTGGATGAAAAAGGATCGCAGGTAGAGGAAATGTTAGATGATTTGGAATTAACAACCCTCAACAATGGAGAAAACACGTACCTCTCAAGATCATATGGAACTGAATCGGCCATTGACATCACAGCCATTGATTATCTGAATGCATCCAAAGCGCAATGGAAAGTTCTCAACACTGCAATCAGTGACCACAGACCAATCATTACAACCCTCGATTTTCATGTGGAATCAATCAAACAAAAGAAATGCTCCTGGAACTTCAGAAAGGCTGACTGGGTGAGATTCGAGACAATCCTAGAGGATATCTGTACTAATAATCCTCTTACTGGAGACATAAATACCATGACGAAAACGTTTGGATCTAGTCTAAAAAAGGCATCTAGTTTGTCGATCCCAAGAGGAAAAAGAAGAGACTCATGGGTCCCCTTCTGGAAAGATCACAATATAGATATGTTGATCACTAAGAGAGACAAGGTAAACGAAGAATTAAAAACAAATAACACAGAAGAACTTCGACGTGAGTTGGCAGAACTAAGCTACAAGGTGGAACAGGAAATCTGTAAATGCAGACAAGAGAAATGGGCTGAATTCTGCGGTAAACTAGACCCTAGAAAGGAAAACCATCATTGGAATGTCATCAGAATGTTGGACAACACCAAAGGGAATGTGCAGGTGAATTCAAATATTGTTCTTGACGGCGACAGGCCCCTCACCAGCAATTTTGACACAGCTAACGCTCTAGCCGAACATTACTCAAAGGCTTCAAGACTTAAATACGAAACAGAAGATAAGAAAGTACTCACAAATAGCAAACGAAGCCTCCTAAGGGCGAGAAATGACACCTCAATCTGGGACTTTTCTGGCAACTTTACACTTCATGAGCTAAATTGTTCCTTAGCCAAAATGCCAGCTAACAAGGCCCCAGGAAATGACCTTATCTTTGCTTCCATGCTTAAACATTTGGGAAAGACTGCAAAGGAGCAACTACTCAGCATCATTAACACATCCTGGCAAACTGGAAAGATTCCCAAGGAATGGAAAACTACAATAATTATTCCCATCCTTAAACCGAACAAAGACGCTGGTAACTTCTCCAGCTATCGTCCCATCTCTCTAACCAGCACTTTGTGTAAACTGACAGAACGTTTGATACACTCAAGACTCATGCACTGGCTCACCGAAAATCGAAAAATAAATTTTTACCAGACAGCCTATAGAGAGCAACACTCAACCACAGATCAGCTCTTTTATCTTTGCCAGTCGATAATTGACTCTTTCCAATACAAACCATCAAGAAAAACGACTGCTGTCTTCTTGGATATGACCTCCGCTTTCGACCGTGTATGGCGGCAAAAGCTAATTCAAATAGTACACAACATCGGAATCAAGGGAAACGCCTTGATATGGATTGCGGATTTTCTTAAAGGAAGAGAAATTAGGGTTAAATTTAACGGTGTATTATCTAAAAAGAAACGACTCTGGGCTGGGGTCCCACAGGGCTCGGTTTTGAGTCCCCTGCTCTTCCTCCTTTACGTTAACAATATCCACCCTCATATCTCTCAAGAAACAAAAGTAGCGTGCTACGCAGACGATATCGTCATTTGGCACAGTAGCGAGAGCATTCAGAAGTCTGAAATTGAGCTTAACAAATCAATGAGAGGATTGGAGAGATGGTCAAGGGATCTCAAGCTAATCATCAATCCAAACAAAACTAAGCTCAGCGTGTTTAGCACCGATAGGAAACGCCGACATACGTTTTGTCCTAACATCACAATGTTTAATACTCCTATTGAAAAGATATCTAAGCCTAAGTACCTCGGGATTATACTTGACGAAGAGCTTCGTTTTCACCACCATATTCAAGAGTGCTCTAATAGAGGACTAAAAAAGCTCAACATACTAAGAAAGCTCTGCGGCACAAAATGGGGTGCTGCACCAAAAATACTGAAAACTACTTACACAACTCTTATAAGACCAATAATGGAATATGCCGCACCAGTATGGTCACACTCATCCTCTACTTCAAGAGAGAAAATTGATAAAGTACAAGCGAAAGCAGCTAAAATAATATCTGGCGCTGTCTCCTCAACTAACAACTCTAAAATTCAAGAAGAATGCGGCTTGGTCCCACTGGAGGAAAGGAGACAAATGCTGACCGTTAAATTTACAAACAACGCCCACTGTCTTGACGAGGAACACATTTCCCATCGCACTATCGCAAACTGGAATAAAAAATCTAGACTTAAAAGGTCATCCCCCCTTCTATTCGACAAAGACATCAGAGAAAAAATTAATCTCAAACCTGAAGACGTTGATTTCAGAAGAGAAACTCCCATTATTGGAGCTGTTCCAGATAATACTACAATCTTTCTGGAACTCATCGAACCTTGCTCAAAAAAAGATCCAAAAGATAGACTCAAAGAACTAGGGACAAAAACTATCGATTCTCTATCTGGACTCAACCATATCAGCGCTTTCACTGATGGATCTTCAGACTCCACTTTTACCAACGGTGGTGCGGGAGTAGTACTGCTCCTTCCTGATGGTCAAAGACGAGAAATCGCAGCTGGTGCTGGAAAAATTGCGTCTAACTTCACAGGAGAATTAATTGCCATTTCCACAGCAATCGAGACGTACTCCAATCTTGCATCTTCTCAACAGCTAGACGGTATCACCATTTTCAGCGACTGCAGGTCTGCCTTACAAGCCCTCAGCAAGGGAACTTCAACTCTAATCTTGAGTATCCTTGCAGAACTAGGAAAACTTCAACGTCTCAAGAAAAAATGCGTCTTACAATGGATTCCCGCCCATGTGGACTTGGAATACAATGAAATTGCGGATTCCCTAGCTAAAAATGCCAGAGATCTTAATCAAAATGCAACCCTGATCTCGCTGGCAGATGCAAATGCTTTTGCAAGGTCAAGGCTTTTTGCTCCCTTGAAGGTGAAGGCCCATGATCAAATCACTGAACTTGACATAGACAGGAAGACCGCTACAACTCTCATCAGACTCAGAACAAGACACCATAAAAATATGAAAATTTTAGCCGATGGGACGAAGAGGTACCAAAAATGTGGCAACTGTCCCGACGAAGAACTTACACCTCAACATATTTTCAACTGCCCTGCAGTTGCTGCAGGCCTCCACAATCTAAACTACCCTACAGTGGAGGATTTATACTCAGCCAACTCAATAGAAATAGCCAAGATAATACAGACACACCATCAGATATGATTTCATAGGGGATACGACACCACCACCACCACCACCAGTGTGTTTTCTTGCTCCGGCAGTGACGTCATACTTTGTTTTTCGTATATTTCTCGTAAACTATGGATCGTACAGGAACGCTTCTTTGGGCAGTTTTTATTTACTCTCAACGAGGAATCTAGCTGTGCAGAGTTTATGCGGTCGTTTTGGGACACCCTGTATATTATTACACTTTAAAATATTTCAACTTACCATTAATTTTACGGCTCCTTTCTTATTTAATTTAATATCTTTCTTTAACTTTTAACGTTTTTTATAAGAAAATTTTCATTTTCTCTTCTTCAGCTTCTACCTAACTTAAATTTATCGCACTATTCATACTTTGAACATACATTCATCATTATTCATTCATTCATACATTTACTTACTATGAAGTTTCAATTCCATTTATTTTTTCTGGTTCAATTCCGTTAATGTGTCCGCTAAATACCACCATGCTCTTTTGGACACCAAAAAGTAGAAAACCTGCTAAATAATTTCAAACGCATAGATTGAAGTGTTTAATTATATCCATAACTGCCCAGTTTATCATTAAAATCAGATAAATTAGTCGATATTTGAATATTTGGCGTTCAAAAGGGATTGGCGATATTGTTAACGAAACGGAACCTTTCTTCTCATATCAATATTAAAGTAAAAGGAAGTTGCCGTATTTCTTCCACACAATGAATATCCTCGGAAGCCTTTCAAATATTCAAATGAATGATATCGACTGAGAAAACGATAAAAACGTTAATGAGTTTACGCATTTAAATGTGAGCATTAGAGAGATGACCCCGTTGAATTAAAAAGGGCCAGACGCCAAAAAAAGAAGAAAGGGGCATTAAAGTAACTAACTACACACAGCTTAGAAGTTTCTCTTGCTTGGCTAGTTAATGTTTCTTTTCCAGCTTAACTATTAAAGATAGTATTTGTGCTCTAATCTGTAACCAGTTGTGAATTTCTGAACCCATTTGTTAGTTAGTTTCGTGTAAGGAAGAGTTGTTAAGAGACCGATAAATGAAATTAAATGATGATCATGAGGGAATTATTACGGGCGTAAGTGAAAAAAATTGAGTGCATAAAATTATGCAATATTTAGAACTGGGCTAAAAAAATGACGTTGTCAGGAGTCATCTTACTAAAGACATCTAGGTAGTAAAAAATAATGATTTAGTTATTTCGAGCCGTCCAATAAAAATTTTGAAATAAATATTTTTTCTCAGTTTATAAAACCAATGAAACACTACTCTAAATAATTAAAGTAGACTAAAACATTTTTATAAGTAATGCATCATTACAATATTCATACATTTTTACTTGAAAAAAGCTGCAATATTACTCGTAATTTATCTTGAACTAATTACATATTAATACGGAATATGCAATGACTTTTAATGTTTTGGAATCACATTAGTCTAAATCTTTTCTTTTTATTTCACCATTTTAAGATAAATTTGCAATAATTTTTCTGCAGTAAAAGTATTTTTCAATTACTCCGCTTTAACTTATCTGTTAATAAAACTCCAAATATTTCTTAATAGAATTTTCACTCTATCATTTAAATATTCTTGTATTTCAAGGTATTGACATTTTTTAATGAAACCCTTATTGCATTCTTTTATATTTCAGAAAGTTTTCCAAAAATATTTTTTTAATCTGAAATTCCTTTCCGAAACTAAATATACAGATATAACACAGTTAAATCGTGTCGATTCTTTGTAATATTATCGTAATAAAATTTTAATAAGCCTGATAAAGACACTCATCTATAATATCATATCTAACATATTAAATGCTACTAAGAACCTACTCCGAGTCAACGCTCTAATAAATATCATGTACGGGTGAATCAGAATAAAAAATATATAAACCTAAAAGAAAATAAACACAGAGAGGATGAACTTCATCCTCCCGCAAAAAAAATCACAATAAAAACTTTCTTAATCGAAAACAAGATGCCAGGGGAAAATTCAATATGCCGCTACAAAAGAAATAAAAAGCCGAAAGTAGTTATTTGCCCGATTTTTCTGCCTCCTCATTGGATAAGGAACTCTTGGCGGCAGCGCCATCTGTGAGCCGTAAAACTAAGTACGCTGTCGGAAAGTGGGCTTCTCCAATAAACGATCCTACTCCGTTTAAGGAAGGTTGGTTTATGTAAAACGTGTTCGCGTTTGGGAAAGCAACGTGGTTATGAATTGAGAGCGGGGAATCCTGTGGTTTTGGAGAAAAAGAATATTGTCGTGCAGGAACTGAGATTATTTCGGTAAGCTTGGTTTCTTTTAATGGTTGTTGTTATTAACTTTGGTTCAAGAATTGCGCTCGATTTGTTTATGTTTAGGTAAATTCTTTATTATTGGTTTGAGAGTACGATTATTCTTTTTATAAAATAATGAGATAGTTTTTTTCTCATAAAATAATTTTTCTTGTTTATTGTGATTACTTTTATTTCTTTACTTTATGGTATCGATCATTTTTAATGCATGACGTTTCGTGATGGTAACATCTGGTTTCAAACTGATTTAAATATGGGCCGGAATGTTCTTCAAAAGAGTATGAAACTGTAGTTATTAACTCTACTAAATGCCTTTAAACTTTTGCCATAGAAAAGAAATAAGGAATATAAATATTGGTAGTTACTTTTTTTATTTATAACTAAATTGATTGCATTAATATATAAAAATTTGTTTACTTCAAGAGTAAGTATATGGCAGTGTACCTACTTATTTTTCTTTTTACTTTTTAATATTTTAAACAAATGTTTTACAAACTATCATAAACTATCATAAACAAACTATCATCATATTTTTATAAAACGTTTTATTTTAAAATAACTATGGCAGCATGTTTGTGTTTGAATGTCATTACTAAATTTAGCCTTCTTGTGCAAAATAATTTATTCTTAAACTTAGAATATAAAAAATTAAACAAACTTGATTATGTTTTTGTAATCTGCATTAATAACGGTAAAGTATATGAAAGGAAATATTTCTTTTGAAAATATATGGATCTCCCATACATCCGAACTTTATGAATGAGTTAAGTCATGTTCATTAACATGCAATAATAGCATATGCAATAATAACGTAACTTATCCATTTGGTAATGCATGAAAAGTTTGTATTTCGCCAAAATTTAAGCGATTAAGATGTACTTAATCATAAACTGTATGTATTAAGTAGTAGGAGTATTCATGGGTTATTGAAGTAAACTTGCATGAGTAGCCATTATCATGAGAGGGAGAGCCTGATTTAAATACTCCGGTCATAATACTTTGGTGTTATAATTATCATAATTTTAAACTAAGTTTTAATGCGTTTTGTTCCGTTTTTACAAATCTTTTCATCTTAGGAAATCTTTAAAAATGCAGTTATACTAAGACAAATGAAAATTGTCTTTACATTCATATTAATGAATAATAAAATTAAAATCTCTAAAACTTTAAAAACAAATAAAATGACTACATTCACTCTTTTTCTTTCGATAATATATTCATTTTTTAACGACAGGCTATTAAGCAAGCTAATATCAAGTAGTGAAGACAAATAAACATAATATACTTAACTAAAGTAGAAAATTTGTCCTTTAGAAATCTAGCCATTCCATAGCTTCTTAACAGCCTCAGTCCATAACAACCCAAATTTTCTAAAAGGGGGTCAGGGATGGTTTTCAGGTGGTTTAGGAATGGAAGGGTTAAGATTAATTTAAAATTTTTAAAATAATTTTACAGAAAATATTATTATTCAAAAAGTCTTTGTTATTTAGGGATTTTATTTTAGATTCTCGCTAGAAACTGGAATTTAGACTGAAACACTTAATTAAATATTAAAGGAAGTATTTTAATGACATAAAGTGCAATGCATAAAAAATAACTTTTCCAAAAATTACTTCCGTTCAATGTATATATTTATGAACAACAGAAAGTTGTTTTCACCTTTGAAACCTGTAAAACTTGTTTTGCTTTGTTGACACCCTTCATGCAGAGAAGCAAACTACAATGGTATAACAAAAACATCTGTTTTAAGTAAGGTAGTTTTGATGCAATGGACTTTTCTTTTAAATAAAGGCTAAAAATTTAAACATGGACCCCTGGATAAACAATTTGCTGATAAATATTAAAACTGTAAACTTTATTTATTCTATCATCTTGCCCTTGATTATTTTTAAACTTATTGGAATAAATAATGTACTTTTTTAATAAACCGTACATTGTCAGATAATAACGATTCAGTAGTTTAAAAAACTATTTTATTAGCTATGAGCTCAAACCTAATTGATGGAAGTGGTATTCGCCTTATAAATACTTAACAGAAATATTCACGCTATAAAATCACTCAAGGAGGCATGCATGATAGTGGGAGGGTGTCATCTGTCATACCCTTTATAAGCACACTATTTTGCTCTATTCTGGAACCGCTATTTCGTACCTTTCAACTCTGGTGGTTATTACTTCTGCGCATGCGTGTGTATTACAATTTTTGAATGATTATTTATTTGGTATTATATCAACCTATGTTCATACCAAATTTCATCAAAATCTATCCAGTAGTCTGGAGAAATCGAAATCTCTTAATTTTGAACACCAGTGTAGTCCATTAATAGCATCCAAAAAATTAAGAATCTAAAAAGAAACCCAAATCCAATTCAAAAATTGTATTCTTTGACTTAGACAGTTGTCTCGCTTATTACAAGTAGGTACTCTGACAGGTATTCTTCAAGTAAACCCAATATTCCCCATAAAACCCGATTAGTTTAATATCGCATCCCATCGATTTCAATGTTTACCTAGATGATACTTCCTGTATGTATCCCAACCCATTGACAGCGTCCGGAAAAGTAATCCGGCCGATAATAGCCGGACAATCAATATAGAGAGCTGTGCAATGGCCCTCGAAGTCCTACGATCCGCTTAGCTAATTGCCGTTGTTTTTTACGAGGGTTTGGATACGTTTAGGCTACAGATGATACGTTTCCTGTGGTTTTATTGGTTGAAAACAGGTCCGGAAGGTTATTGTTCTTCTTATAACTAATCCTGTTAGAGTTGGGGGAAGAATTATTGCTTGTCAATGATTCATTTTTCATTCTGGTAACTTGAGTATTGTGTAACCATGCATCGTATATCATGTAAAAAATATTTTGGAGTAAAAAGTCAGTGGTTTATTTATTGTATCTGCTCTGTAGAACGGCTATTTATGTATCGTAGGAAGTTATTTGAATATGTATTGTATATAGGGGGTGAGCTTAAAATCCTCTAACATTTTACGCAATAAAAAAATTAAAGGTTTGAAAAGTTAAACTAACACCCAAATTAGAGAGAGTAGAATTATGCATTATCCTTCGCGAATTACTTATTCATTTTTATTCAAACTATCCTTTATTTTCCATGTTCAAATTTTTGGTTGTTCATTTGAGATTTAAACGTGGAATTTATTTCCCTCTTATTTTTCATTAATTTCCCTTATTCCCTTCTTTCTTTTAATTTTCAGTGATAAACACCTGTAAAACTTCAGTGAATAAATTTTATTTATTTTATCAATTTTAGTTTCCATATTTTAAAATTATTTTAACAACTAGGGACCTACCACCTTGTAAGTTTCTAAAACACTTTTATCAGTCTTCGAAAAGTACTTAATTTCATGGGCGTAGCCAGGGTTTAACTTAGGGGGGGCAAGCAGGGTCTACTTTTTTTATGTTTGTGGATTTTAAAACCCCGTGAGAGAGGACCGGGTTTCAACGGGGGGTCTGGGAAACTTTTGGAAATTTGACCCTAAGAACAGAGTTTTAAACTTTTTTTTTGGTACACGTAAACCCAAATTTGGACATACATTTTAGGTAGAATTTTGATTTGAATGAACTTATTACATAAAGAATGTGAATAATAAAGGTTTAAATACTAAAAGGGGGCTTGGCTGTCCTCCCTCAGAAAATGTTTGAAAGTTAGACCCTAAGAACAGGGTTTCCAACTGTTCTTTGGTAAAATGTGAGTAATAAAGGTATAAATACTAAAGGGGCGCCTGGGGGCCCTCCCCCCAAAAATTTTTGAAAATTTGAGTCTAAAATACTTGGTTTTAACTTAACTAAAAGTAAGGTAAAAGTTAATTGATAACATTACGAAGGATTCTACGGCCGGAGTTATATATGAAGATGGAGTCTTCCGGGCTTGGTTTTCTAATTCTAGACTACGGCCTACAAGCCCGGAAGACTCCATCTTCATAAAAGTTAATTCTTCGGGTTTTAGGGGGGGCAGTTGCCCCTCCCTGCCCCCCCCCTTGGCTACGCCCATGCTTAATTTGGGAACCAATTTTAAAATTCATTTTTAAAACACGAAAGAATTTAGTTTCATCATAAAATATGACGTCTATGAATGATTAATAAGTTCTTTGACAGCTGTTTGGTTTTTACCTGCAACCCTATCAGTAATCTAAAAAATGGAAATATTTTAAAATTGAGATTTTTTAGAAACTCTTATAGATTACTCGGAAACCTAGAAATAATCGGAACATTTTGATAACAAAAATATGTTACATGGATCAGTATAATTCAAGAGTTTTTCTCTGGAAAGGTTAACCAGAAACTTCATTTCAAAATCGAAAGGCAAAGGAAAATTAAACTCTTTTAAATAGTATAACAATTTATCCATTCTATCTACCAGTCTACCGCATTTATTTAAGTATCATTTTCAAAAGTCCCTGAACACGCATGAGAAGAAATCAACTTAAGTTTAATTAAATACAAATTAAAGCTACCAAAGCAATTCTAACGCGTATTCAAAGGAATTAATGATAAGCGATTGAAGGTGTGAGACCTCCCTATTACCCACTGCAGCTACGTTCAATGCAGTGAAATCCCATTGCATCTTTGGACGCCATCCAAAATAAGAGAGAATCCTCTCAGAAATGGCGTTCTGTGGTTTCGTTTGTTGTTTGGGAAAAGGGGATAAGCTAAGATTTGTTTTGTTCTTTTTTTTGTGGTCGACTGTTAGCGATATTCTGTGATTTCGGTGTAGAGAGGGAGTTGGAGGTTTAACATGTACTCTCCTAATGTTTCCAAAGTAGAGAAATTTTATTCAGTTTGTTGATTGAGGTTTAATATGTTTGTCTTCTTCTTAAGAATATAGCACTCTCTGCGTCTTACGTTTGGTTTTTATCTAAAATGCAAAGTGCAATTGTTCTTATACTGACAAATTTCCCCTTTCAGGTTATTGTTAGCTTAGTTAATTTGTTTTAAGTGAGCGTAGAGCGAAAGTATATACAAGATTTGGGGTTGATCATTCATACCACATTTTTTTCTTTTACCACTTACTCATGTTCAAAATCAAAGTCTGCCTGGGCCTAGTGGCCCATCAGGCGGTGCCCATCTCCGTTTCTGTAGCCTTTGGGCCTGGGGTGCTAATTACTAGCGAGTGTCCAGGCCGAGTGGCTAGCCCGACGCTGGACCCTACTTATTCATGTTAAAAACGTTCAAAAAATTTTTCTGATGGTTGTGATAAAAGTGAGGAATTTAGTGAGATGTCTCAAATTTTTTGTTTTACCAGAGTTTCAACCCTTCCTATTTATAAGACTTTTGCTTTTCCTTCTTTCTTCCGCTTCAAGATATCCCCCCTTATTCTCTCACGCGAATATATTAGAAATTACTTAATAATATATTAATACCATGTAAAATCATACCAGATTATCTGAAAAATCATCTAGAATTATCAGTGAACTTAGACGTAAGTTTTCCTTGGCCAACCCGATAACTCTATCTATATCGTTTTTACACCTAAAATATTGCACATACTTTTCTTCTTTCCTTCATTTCCGATCAAGACATTATAATCTTCAATGAGAAAAGCAAAAGATACGGAGTCTTATTAGACTTTGGTCCTTTGTAACAGATGTCAGAAACGGAGAATTGATTTTACATCATCTGGTAATCTTTCACTCGCTTTGTCGACGAAAGAAATTGCGATCTTTATTACACTCGGTATGAAGATTAATCTCATCTCACATATCCTCACTCGGGAAAACGGAGAGCTTTTAATATGAATTAATTAATCAGCGCACGCCGTTCCTTTCTCTGTTGAACCAGAGAATTATATTGGAAAGAGTAATTGAGGAAATTTATTACCTTGGATTACAATGGAAAGGATATAATGGGTAATTGGGTAATGCATTATTAGTTAAGACAGATAAAAGGAGCCAGTGACCCTGAAGGTACAGAGCAGAAAAGTTTGAGGCGTAGAAGTATGGTGTTAGGCTAACACCATACTCTACGCCTCAAACTTTTAGTTAGAGTAGTGAAAGGGAGAATTTAGCTAAAATTTAAATCTGAAAGAACCATTATGGAGTGTCTTAATATTTCACAGGAAAATTTCTAAAAATAAACCTTGATCAGTTTAACTGCCTTATTCACTGCTAACCTGACCAACGGTTAACCGGCAGGCAAACCTCTGATTGGTTAACCGTCGATCAGGTTAGCAGTGAATACGGCTGCAAGTGTCCGCTTGGTAATTATAATTCATAGGATCGTTAATGGCTAGTTCAAAGGCTGTACGATAGTGTGAGTGCAAATGTGACACAATACGGCTGTTCTGTGAAACTTGGATAAATTTCATTTTATGGTTCTATTTTTTCTCTTATAGAGGAAAGGAGGGTATTATGGAACACCCTTTATATATTTAAGAATAACTCTATTAGTTTTTAATAAAATCCGCTGAATCATTTTAAGTAAATAACAATGAATGGCCAATGGTCAAATAAGTCAGCATTTGTTTTTTAATCAAAAAATTTACTTTAAGAAAAAGTTGCAAATGGAGGGTAATATGGAAAAGTCGGGTAATAGGGAACAATTGGATTTACAGCTATTGAAAGGTAATTAGACCTTAGAGAACGTAGTTAATCTTAACTATAAAATATATTTAACAATTAACGTTCAAATAGTTTTGGTCATGAGTCTATTTACAATAGTCACAAACATAAGCGCGTCTTTTTCTGACCCTTTGCTTATGGAATGTTCCATAATACCCGACAGGCCATCTTGTACTATGAACCATTTTACTGTCCGATAAAACATGGATTGCTAAAAAACGACTGCAATATAAGAAACTATTGATCTTTTAGAGTACATTATGCTTAACAACAAAATCAAAGTCTCATAGTTACTGGTAGGTTAAAAGGTTTGAACATTTAACGTCAAAAACTTTCGAAAATCCTAAAACACACTTTGCTTTGCTGCAACTGATCAGGCAACAACAAGAAGCTAAACTCTTTGCGCACTGCATCATGGGGGATTTCTTAAGACTTTCGTGACATTGCTAGGTGGTAGCAGCACGAGGGGGAGCAGAAACTCAGGTGTTCCATATTACTCGACAATTCCATAATACCCTCCTCTCCTCTATACTCATGGTGAATGACCGTCATAGCGAAACAAAACCGAAATAGTTAGTAGTTTGTAACAAATGGCGGATGATTTGATTTTCATCCACATAATCAATTCGGTTAGTAGTACTTAGTGACCTATGCTACCCAGCGGGCACTTGAGGACCAAAGCCACGAGAGTGAAGACCACAAAATCAATATTGTCAACGATTTCTATGGAACTACGACAAATAAAGTATATTCAAGTTAAATCATATCGTAATGTGTTTAATTCTGTCATGAAACAACATTATCAGACCAAAGAGGGGGTCATTTCAATTTTATGTTGTAACGAAGCAGATGTTAAACAATAGGTGGATAGTTTTGTACCTTTGGACAAAAATAACGTTTCGATTTTTCTTAGACATGTAAAATCACATTTTGACTATTTAAAGTGCCTAACCTAGAGTCCTAACCTTTGTGAGTAGGGGGATATTTTTATTAGCTAAAATCTTAAAAATTGAATTTTTATTCACTTTTAATAACTTGAAAAATTTGTGTCCAAAGGTACAACAACCTGTTTTACCTATGGACAGACCCAGTTGTACCTGTGGACACCCTTAAAAAGGGAAATTTTAGTTGAAAAAAGCTTAAAATTAACATTTTTATTGATGCATTACCTTTTAATAACCTATTTCAAGCCTTTTTAAAATTGGAAATATATTTTAGTAATGTAGTTTTAGATCGGGAATGATCATTAAAACGAAGTTGATTGATAAAAGTCTTGATTTTTTACCAAAAACACATAAATCACATGGGATTTTCAAATCAAAATTTAAGGTAATACACTGTAAAAAATCTTTCTTCAATAAACGGAAATTTCCCGGATTATTTTCATCATTTGAGAAGGTATCCTTTTTTTTCTTTTTCCGTCATTTGAGGGAATGTCCGTTTTATATTTTTCTGTCAAAGGAGGGAAACCTTCCGTTATTTTAGAGAACGTTCGTTTAATATCTTTTCGTCATTGGAGTGGAACTTTCCGTTACAAGTTAATCACAACTATTTAGAACATATTTTTGCGATCTAATATACTAATTTTATTGTGATTCAGTATATTCCTGATTATAATTTTGAAAAAAAAATTACAAACAATCCGTAAAATCCAAATAGACGATTCTTTTAAATAATTCACACTACCGATCACAGTAATTTAAGTCTAATCAAAAGTTACAAGTTATCACAACTATTTAGATCACATTTTTGCGATCTAATAAGACTAGTTAGGTATGCAATACTTTAAGACTTCAGCTACGTGGTGAAGAAAGCGATCGTACGATGTTTAAATATCTGTTTAAAAATAGTATATCAGAGTATTTCTATTTTAAAGCATGGTAACGTTTACTACCAATAATACAAAAAATAAAAACAATATATTTAACTTACTTATCCATAATAAATTTGCTGAAGGTTCGTTTAGCCTGAAGACGCTTGCACAAACTTCCATTACTTATTTACAACTATATTTGAGTCTCACCAAAACTAGTGGAGAAATAGTACAATACGCATGCGTGAGGAGAGGAAAATTAAAAAACGGAAACTCCACAATGAAAATTCCGTTTTGTAGTTTACGGAATTAATCCATGAAAAATTCACGGAAAATAATACGTTAAAAGACGTTCTTTTTTTACAGTGTAGTTTCATCCATCATGCTGATTAATCTGATCACTTCATTGATAAAAAAAAACAATTCGATCGACACTTAGTTGTGCAAGCATTTGGTGGTAATAACTTCCGTAAATCTTCTCCAGTGGAAATTTTAAGTTTTTTGTAATCATTATATTTAAATGCGATAGGGTGCTTAAGATTTTACACCATATTTTACGTTAAATGCCAAGTAGAATCAAACATTTAAAAAGTAGTAATATAAAAAAATATTTGATTTTTCATTTAAAAATCACTTGAAAATAATCGCCGACATATAGATAACCATTTAAAATTAATTTAAAATGCAATAAAATGTATTCACTTAAATGAAGCCTGATTTCTAAAACGCCGATTAGCTACAGACACCCACAAGAACATGTCCTACAACACTTATGGGGTCCGAAGGTACAACATCAGGTGCTTTTGCATTCAAAATTCTATAAAAAAAAATAAAACAATTGAGATCTGACGATTTCTAATATCAAAGCTAAAAAGTTAAAATCTCGGGGATTCACCCCATGTATTCCATTTTATCATATCATAATTATAGGGGAAAAAAGAATTAATGTAGTGATGCACTAAAAAAAACTTTGAGCATATAAAAACAGTAAATTTATTACATAAAACTTAAATATTATTTTAAAGTGCTGATTTCACGTTATCAACTAGATAACATCTGTTTACATTCAAAATTGACCACAAATTAAATTTTTTTCCGAATTTTAAAATGCGGTGGCTGAAGGTACATCCGTCCGTAGGTACAACACTCTCACCTATCATTCTACGATATTATGCAATATTCTTGAGTCACCTGGGTGTGTTAACCCTGATGTTGTGAAAACACTGTGTGGGTTGAGTAACTCTTTAATGGTGGGTAGTAAAACCTTTCATTCATTGATTTCTCCACCCCATACAAGTATGCAAGTGCAAGTGACAGGTGCATGACATCCAGTGACTTTATACAGGGTGTTTCAAAATTGCGTTGCACGGCTTTTATTCGGAACCAACGCCTCCTAGGGTCATGGAAGTAAGGTCTGCCCCTAGGTAAGTGACCCTGGAGAAGCCATTGAGATGACTTACAGCGCCCCTAGCGGCGAAATTAAAAAGTTAAAAAAATTAATTTAAAAACAAAAGGAGATACAGCAAAAACCTCAATGAAAGTATTGTTGCCAAGGTCATGAAAAACTCACTGAAAAAAATTTGATCAAAATATCTTGAATATTCGCGGAGATATTAGCATGTGAAAATAGCACTTTTTCAGGGGTCAAAAAGTAAAAAGTTCGCATATTTGCAAATTGTTTTGATTTTTTGATTAAATTTTGTGTTCTTTCAACCAAAAAAACACAAAGCTACACAATAACACTGAAAAATTTGCAAATATGCGAACTTTTTACTTTTTGACCCCTGAAAAAGTACTATTTTCACATGCTAATATCTCCGCGAATATTCAAGATATTTTGATCAAATTTTTTTCAGTGAGTTTTTCATGACCTTGGCAACAATACTTTCACTGAGGTTTTTGCTGTATCTCCTTTAGTTTTTAAACTAATTTTTTTAACTTTTTAATTTCCCCGCTAGGGGCGCTGTAAGTCATCTCAATGGATTCTCCAGGGTCACTTACCTAGGGGTAGACCTTACTTCCATGACCCTAGGAGGGGCTGGTTCCGAATAAAAGCCGTGCAACGCAATTTTGAAACACCCTGTATATAGAACCGATTGATCGATTCGCAATATTCATTGAAGAGGGATTCGGTGAGCTGGTGAGGGTTTTCTTGAACGATAAGGGAAATTGGATAACTTTGACGTATGCCATTCTGTTGCTTTATCGATTTGGATGACATGTGACATGTGATTGCTCGTGAATAAAATAAAGCTTTTTGGGGTAGTTACATTGCTGGAAATGAGTTTTGAGATCCTGGCTAAGAAAGCATAATCGTAAATTGATGTTACTAATCTATAATTTATGGGTTCGTGTGATTTCCTGATACTTATAAACTTTTATCTTGCTTACAGCTTCAATATCTCAAAATTGAAAGAACTACAAGTAGGAGGATATTTTTTCGAGATATGAACGTTTTAGAGGTATCAATGTTCGAAATAACAAGATTATACTGTACAATTAAATCGTTCAAAAAGGTAATTATCAAGGGTTTATAATCGTATTTAAAGGTGGGTTTATAATCGAAACATACAATCGGTTTTAAATTTTTTACGCTATGTTTATTTTTCACGTTTTATTCTTTCATAAATTAGCTATTTTTAGGACTCCTGATCGTGCTTTAATTAGACTTATGATTGAAACAATTAGTATAAATTGTTTTGTTAAAAAATTTAATATTGTTTGATTTTTTTCAATACAACAATTTGCATGCATGATTGTATACAGGGGGATTCAGATAAGTGTTTCATAAATTCTAGGGGAGGTAGGGTACATCAAGACGAACAAGAATTGGTATAGGTTAGGGGTATATATGGCACAAGGAACTAGTGTCTGAAAAAAGACAATTGTAACTTTAATCTAAATACAATATTTAACAAGAACCAATTTATAAATTAAAATAATGTAAACAAAATTAGGCACGATTTCAGCAGGGTAGAAGCGTCAAGTTTTCAGCGTATTTTAGCTATAAAAAGCCCATTAATACCGCAAATTACATGGCTAGGGTTGCCAGAAGTTGGCTGGAATGAGGCCAAAAGATTCAATATCGTCAAGCATGCGGAAGTGTGAACTTCCGCCAAAGACTGGATGTTGGCATACCTGCAATAAGGCTCATATAAAGGAAAAGCTAGTTCTACAGGAGGAAAACATTGCAAAGAAAAAAAGTAATCTGAATGAATATTGTAAGCATTTCTTTTGGTTCTAAAAGTATAAGTATTGTGCACTTATTAATTTTAAACTATTGCTTAAAATTCTCAAGTGGTCCGTTTGAACTTATATTATCAGCCATATATTGTTAATTTAGCATCCGTTGGTTAATCTCAGAGCGAAGGAATGCTTACGGGAAGGTTCGGTTTTTGGCATTAGGGTGGTCTCTTATTGCTACTCCAATTTAAGGCACGTTAATTCATTAACAAAAAATTAACATAAGTGTTTTGTTCACATTTGAAAATTGGGAAAATTAGATTTTTTTGGGGGGGAAAACGAAAACTGGGTCAAAAAAGAGGGTTTCTTTAAATGTATTTAAAACTGATTGGGTCCAACCCTGCCAAGAACTGTACCTCTACGACCCATATTTATCGGGAAAATTGCGACAGAAAAATGTATGAGTCACATCTGGTTTATGCTAAAAAGGTTTTTACAAAATTATAACAGGGTTGTCCGGATTTGTTTGCATCTGAAAAGGTAAAAAACATCCCTTTTTGCATGCATGCACGTACCGCGTAATTAAATAATTAAGTAATAATTTGCGTAGGTATATGACGCCACTGTTTTTTACAAAAAAAATCATCGTAAAGACATGGTTCTGTGAGTAATTTTTGTTTACTCATACAAGGAACTTTCTAAGCAGATTTTGAGCGAACTAGTTAAACTCTGGATGATTAATATTAATGCCAAAGATCACATTACCATAAAAATATCCCAACCGACACCTCACAAACACCCTTCAAAATCGTAAACTGTCCCTCCACCTCCAAAACCAACATAAACCTTTCAAAGCACACCTATTAAAAGCACTTAAGCCCTAATGCTCCTTTCGTCACCTCACCTCTACGATACTTTTTTTATCATTCCACGTGCATTGGGTCAGGGACGCCGGAAGATTTTGTGTGCCTGTTCTCTTTTTTATTATTCCTTCTCTCTCTCTCTCGCTGTTCTTTCTTACTTTTTTCCTCCCTCAGACGAAGAAAGAGGAAAAGATCGTTAGTTGGGATTACTCTGGCCCTGGTTGTTGTTGGTGATTATTACAGGGATGGAAGGTTGGGGTGTTGTTGACGAAGTAATAAGGTGACGACGTAGTTGGGTTTATTTGGTTTTTGTAGATGTGTTTTTTGTTGCGGTTGTAAACTGTCTGACATATTTAAGAACGAATTTTTGTACTCGAATCTACAATACTGCAAATGCGTGTCGAGACACTTTTGAAACGCTAAGTTAACACAATGGTGAACACTTCTAGTCAAAAAAGTTTTATTATATTGCGTGAGTAAAAAATAGTGTTGTAAAAGTGTTGTTATAAATTTCTAAATCTGAAAATGTGTTCCCATAATGTTTCGATCCAAATTTAGCAGCACTTTCAGATTCTTTGACACATTTTATAACACTTTTTTCAGGATAGATTACATTTCTAACACTTCCCAAACATATTCAAAAAGATAGCTCAACGCCATATGGAAATAAAGTATTCTACTTGACAGCACAGCAAAAGTTTTAATAAACGTGGCTATAATATGTTAATTTTTGTGATGAGCGTTTGCAATGAACACTTTTAGTGTTGTTAGCTATAAAACTCTCTATTTTATTGTGATGTGGTATTGTCCTGAATATGCTTATCTATACAAATACAAATACAAATAAAGTCGACCAACTACAGGCTTACAACTACTCAGCAACCGTTGGTCCGGTCTATTTAGGCCCAAACTACCGGATTCACAGTATCTGTGAATTTTTTTCTTGAACTAATTTATTCACTTAAATTTACAATGGTTTTTGGTAACGCATTCTTTCTACAACTCTGTTAAAAAATAATGTTAAAAGGTGTTACTATCCAGAAATGTGTTAAAAATAATGCTGTTAAATGTTGCTAAAATTTAATAGAGACAGAAATGTGTACTTGGTTCAATCTGAATTTAAGTACCTATTCAAATTCTAAGCATATTTTTAGATCAGTATTCCATTACAATTAACTGTTATAGTGTTCTAGTTAATATCAGAACTAAAGGGTGGGTTATTTGAGGACATAAAAAGTTAGTTCTTAATTGTGTTAATTTTTGTGGGAACATTTTCAGAGTTCTTCAAAGTACTTAAAGATTTCATGAGTCTGATATTAGCCCAAAAAATTTAACTTAAGTAAAAAAACTCCGATCTCAATCTCTATATGTTTTAATAATAAAACTATATTATCAACCAGAAAGGATTTCTTAACTTCTGAAAAGGAATATTTAAACATCGTTTAAGTAAATGTTTTTGTAATACTCTTCACGACCAAATTGAATTCTTCAATACATATTCAAATGAGCACTGAAGAAAATTACTTTTCCTGAGAGAACTGAGGATAGGTTTATTTGCTGATTTTTCATGCAAATCACGAAGGAGGTGCCTCTTCCATTAACATCAAAAGCGTTCGCAACAAAAACATTTCGTATTTTTTTTTCTTCCATCCCATGAAAAACGGACGCACGATGGAAATAATTGCATTGTTTACATTCATGTATATGGATGATGGATTCAAGATATCCTTTTTGTCTCTTTTTCTCTTTGTTTTTTCAAAAATCCATGACTCACGGAAGAGAAACAAATGTGTGTGTGGATCAAGCATAAAGATATTTTTCGTTTTGCTAAAGAGCAAAACTAAGATGTGGGTCGAATCAAATATTTTCTTTCTCGAGCTCCAAAACTAAGAATTTATTTTTTGGATTGTGTATTTTTTCATTAAAGTTTCATAATTTTTTCAAATAAGTGGTATAATGAATTATTTTATTTATGAAAAGCGTCCAATCTTTTGCATTCATTCTTATCTTAATTCATTGC
The DNA here is from genome assembly GCA_024610705.1 of Tetragnatha versicolor. Taxonomy (NCBI): domain Eukaryota; kingdom Metazoa; phylum Arthropoda; class Arachnida; order Araneae; family Tetragnathidae; genus Tetragnatha; species Tetragnatha versicolor. Next base: position 19,581,869 of record JANDEH010000011.1, on the reverse strand, counting down.
ATTTATTCTCTATTAATAAAAAATTATAGTAAATATAACTTACCAATATTTAAAACTAAAAATACCCCTCAAACAGTGAAAAACACCATGAATATAAATTTCCTATTCTATGATCTTCGCTTCCGGAAAAGTTTTCTTTGAAGTTATGTTATATATAGAATTTAATATTTTGAGCATTGAACTCTGTAGAATCCTTTTATCAACGTTCCACTAATGAAACATCGATTTAACTCATCCTCCTAAGATTCCCAAATTTCAGAATATAAATTATTTCAACATATTTATGTTCTGTAAGATATGTGTTACTTATATAGATATTTTTGTACTGATATTGTTAGTGGCTTTTTTTCTGCAATTTTTTAAAATCACCTTTTTCCACAAAAAATAAGCTTTAGACATTTTATGTAAAATTCAGTATCATATGGGACCATAAAGCTGAACTTGGTCTTAAAATACATCGATAGGATTGCCAGCTTTCTGTTTGAGTTTAATTTTCATTGATTTCAGTTTTTGATTTGCTGGAAAACAGTTGTAAATTACAAACTAGACGCATTTGAAATCTAAAAAATGGTCATACATTTAAAACAGTTTTTGGACAACCTCAGTTGAATATTCCAACTCGCGTGAACTAAATAAATTTTCAAGATTGTTTCAAAACTAATAATTTTAATGAGGTTTTGAAAAATGAAGAAATAAATTTATGCAACTTAACTTTTTTTAAAACAAACCAGTGTTTGTTGAACAGTTTATTCCTGTAAAACTGACTGAATATTTTGTTTTATTACTAAGTCAAATATAAGTCCAGAAGCATTACTGATAAGAAAAAAACAGGTATCTAATGAGGAACGTTTTTATGTAAACTTTCTTAAAGGCAAAGATAGCGGTGGTGCTCATTTTCCAAGTTACAATAATTCTTTAAGATTTTAGAAAATACTGCTTTAAAAGATTTTATTAGGAATATTTTATTCTAGGACTTCATTTGTTGAGTGGTTCAAAATTCTATCACAAATTAACTTTTAAGCAAATAAAAACATACCTACTTATTTAACCCTTTCAATCTTAAGTCGCTCGATATTACCATTGAATCCTATAAAAAAATTTGGGGTAGTTATGACTGAAAGAGTTTATACCTATAAAAATCTGATATTTAACAGACTGAGTTGCTATAAACACATTTCGCAAAAATATTTACAAAATAAGCCACCAAACATAAAATCTGCACTGCTTTGTTTTTTAAGTTCAACTTTAAAAAAACAGTTCGTAGATAAAATCTCCATGAAACACCTCATACATGATCCTAAATGCGGCATTCATTTGCAAATGGACCTGGCACTCACATCATCTTCGACGTCCAACTCTTGAAAAGAGTGTGATTCGCATGCAAAACTAGTGAACTCTCGGAAAGCTTTTGCATGTATAGGCACGGTACAAATTCCTTGCAATTTTCATTCGCTGCATGAATGCAAAAAAAGGAGGAAAGTTGGAACTCAATACTTTTACCTGGCTTTTTACCGAAATGTTCCCCGAAGTTGGAATATTTGCTTCCGTTGAATGCAAAGAAATGCGTATGGAATTATGGGTTGGGATGGGATTCTGAAGATTTCCTGAAGAGATGCATTTTGTTCACAGAAAACATCTCGTATTTGTTCGGTCTGATGTATCTTTTAATGTTACAATACATTGTATTTGCTTTTTAATCTGAAGCTCTTTGAAAATAGTAATCTACTTATCTGAAACTTTTCATTCTGAAATATTTCAAGCATGCCTTTTAAAAGTAGAAAAATTCCTCTTTTAAAGGTTCTACTGATTATAAAAGTTTGATATCATAAAGGATAATTAAGGTTATCTACTAATATAATAAATAATTTATTTAATAACTTATGATTATAGAAAATTAAATTAAGCAAACTATTCATTGTTCCTTGAACTATTTTTTATAATTAAACTGAACTGCAATAGATGAAATGGTATTAATCTTATTAATCATGCAATTAATGATTCTATACTGTTTCATACAATCCGAATGCTATTCTTACTTTCGAAATATTGTTTGTTTTAATACGTGACTTAATAGTTACTATGTTTTATTGTGAATATATAAGTATCTTAAACACTGTATGTTTTGATTAGGAATGAAACTCCAAAAAAATTGAATGATTTATTATAACTTCCGTTTTGTATTATTTAATAGTACATGTCATCTAAAAATTATTATTTTGTAAATAATCCAATGAAAAGCATAAAATGTTTTATCAATAAAAAATTGGTATCCCAGTAAGTTAAAAACTTGATCGGATAAATTTTTAAAGTGCTAGGGATCATTAATATCACGTTTGGCTTCCTATATCCTATAAAACTTCACCTATCCAACCATTATCAATCTAACAGCGCACACTATACTCGTAAAACAAAGTACATACGAAAGCCTTTTTGCCAGAAGCAATACCGATAAGAAAAAAACCAGATACCTAATGAGGAACTTTTCTTTATGTAAGCTTTCTTAAAGGCAAAGATAGCGAGGGTGTATTTTATGAACCTCTATCGTATACCACTTGCCCTAGGACTTGCTTTCAAAGCAATTTTTAGTCGATAAGAGCTATTCAATTGGCTCTTACCAATAGGCCAGTTTTTTCTTATTGAAAATACATGTTTAAGCACGAAAGCTTGTAGCAACAGTGGGTGATTAAATTGTGCCCCTAGAGGCTGTTACCTAAACTTATATTGATCAGAGTGTTAATATCCTCGGGTTATGTAAAAAAATGAGGGGGTTACATTTTTAAGTATCTTATAGTTATTACTTTGCTATCGAAGATTTTAGAAATAATTTGAAAACTAATTGGTATTATTCCTTAAAATGTTTTATCCCATTTCATTTTTTACTGCTTATATTTAAATTGGCATTGTACAAGTATATAAATTTAACTGACGGAAGCTTTTTTGAAATTAATTAAGATTAAATCTGTATTAATTCAAGGCTTTGTAAACTTTTTACCAATCAATTAATAAAACTCAAGTTATAAGAATGCCCGGATGTAAAATTAAATATACCAATGTACCTCAAATTGAAAAAAATTCTTTTTTAAGTACAAATGGGGGGAGGGGTTTGTCAAATTTAAAACCATTGCCAGATTAGAAATAGTCATGTAAATTGTTAATGTATTTCAACATTCCATATCTTGATTGTCTTCAGGAATAACTGAACTGTCTTTTAAACGCGCTATACGGCGCTATACAAAAATACTGCTTAGCACAACAACTGAACTCACTGCCAGATCCATAGATGATAAATTGTGCTGAGTGAAACAAGACCAATTTACAGTAAAACACGATCAGTGATACGCCCAAATGCTGAAGATGAAAGCTTTTGTTTTCATTAAAAATACATCCAGCTGGCGTGTGCATTATCATACCATTAATTTGTGCATGGTAATGGAATAAGACTCTGAAAAGAGGGCAGATTTATTCTGAGTAAGTGGGAGCAATTAGGTATAGATAGGAAATATTGATTTTTAAAAAAACGTTTGATGAGAGATTGTCCTATATTGTATTTTTATTTGTGTTTTCAAATTGCATTTTCTCTTATTGAAAATATACGTTTTTGGTGGTATTTTTTATGAATGTTGTTCATTTGATTCAAGTAGACTTTTTTTTCAATTAAAGAATTTTGATAATCATATCATGATACTAACGATAAAAGAATAAAGCTGCATATATAAACATTTTGTATTAGTTAAGGATACTTAAAGAATACTCTTTTATTAGGAATTAATATTGGTTCACTCCTAAATTCTCAATGGGAGTTGTAGTTTTATGAGTGTAACTTTTATGTTATTTGATAGAGACTTCATTAAAACAGAAAACGTATAGAAACAATTTAAGACCTATGTAATATGACCTATGTAATACTTTAGGATTTTATTTAAATTATCCAACTTAGAAATATCCCAATTAATTTTGGTAGCCGCGGCCTCGATTCATCGGTATCGCTATAAAATAATAATGATAATAATACCGAATCCTGTATGGTCTCAAACAGTCATTCCTGCCTACTTGAACTTACTACCTTTATCCTTTAAAATCCAACGATATTTTTCTTTTCCAAAACCATTAAATACTCCATAAATTCCTCTTCAAGAATTTCTGCTTTGCCAAAACAGTAACGACGAAATGCATCCACTCTATCTCCAACATATTAATGACTTACAGAAAATTCCAGCTGAACTTTCCCTAAAACAGGTGACCAACATCTCGAAATGTGACTCTTCCTCCATCAAGTACCCCATCTCGTCAACCCTCCTTCCGGGAAAACTCCTCTTTTAATCACAGCCTTTGCTGAAAAGCGAATCAGCTGCACTCGTCACACTAGTCCTCGTTTAATGACTAATGAGCGTGCGGAGCTCAATTCCATTAATCTCTAGACTCGGATCACAGGGATTGGGACCGTCGGGTTCGAGGCTGGAGTGGAACGAGAAATTGGCTTTGCTGGAGGATTTCCGACGGAGGTTTGTGCTGTGATTTGGTTAGTTGGTTGGTTGAAATAGTGGTGTAGTGGTAAGGTGATAGTTTTGTCGAGTTCGGAATAAAGTGCTTGGGGATTTTTTTCCCTCTTTAAGGGAGACGTTTTTGTTCCAATCCCTCGTATAACTGTATGCGTGTTTCTATGAGAAAATGTAATAAATTTAGGAAAAATTAATTTACGTTTTTAAAATTTTAAAAGTGTCATAATGTGGGCTTATATTTATGAGATTGTGAAAATAATAAGTAGTCATTATACGTATTTTTATAAAAAAAAATTATAGTAAAATCTTAACGGTCATATTCGTTAACAAGCAGCTTAATAATTGCCGAGTCTGATTGGTTGAATCCTTCGTTGACTGGTATGTTTAACACTAAAGCTGATGGCTAGCAAATATGGCTGCAAAGGCATCAATTTAATTTAGACGAAGTTTAAAATGTTTTCCGCGTAACTTGGAAGCTTAAAATGTGATTTATGAAACTCTCGAAGTATTAAATTTATTTCACTATATTGTTTTTACAGTAACTTTTATGTTATTTTAATGTTTTGCTTACAACTTTACTCGTAGAACGGGTTTTGGTTTTTTTTTTCAAATCAAGTTTCTTCAAGTTAAGCTTGTTGTAGAAATCTAGAAGACTAGAAATCTCATAGGAATCTGGAATTGGAAATGCATCCCTAACGACTTGGAGGTGCTTAAAAGGGGGCATGGGAGGCAAGATAATCCTGAGTGGAAATTGACACTTAACCCTTTATGATAGAATACGTAATGATAAAAAAATAAAACCGTATAATACTTATGTTAGAATACTTTGGAAATTTGGTTTGCCCTCTCATAAAATAAAGTACTATTCTTGATAGTTATTACCCTAAAAACTTTTGGACAACTGTGAACGTAATTTTCTTTGATCATCCACAAAACAAACCAAAAAACTGCGAAATTTAGAACAGTTATTCGAGTTTCCCTCCATTTACGCAACACTTTCACTCTCACACCTTTCGTCAAGCACCACAATTTCATAAAACACCCTCCGGTACAAACCCCCATAATCTCAGCATCCCCACAAAACGAACAACAAAATCCACCCCACCAGTGCTTTACAAAGAAGAAACCCTTTCGGCCATAAAACCGTCTGAGCACGCAATGTGGCCCCTTAGGAACGGCGGTGTATGTCGTGGGATTCTCGTTATTATGATGATCCTTGTGTGCGAAAGACGTGTTGGAAGAAAGGAAGGTGAAAATTTTTGTATTGAGGGAAGCTGGGAGATTTCTATTGGAGGGTGAGAGACTAATAAAGATTGGAGGGTATTGATGTGGGATGGTTTATCTTTTTAAGAGTTTAGTTTGTTTGTTAAGTGGGTCGAGTTTTTATCTGTCTGCTCGTTCCAGTAAGTTGTTTGTGGATTTTATTTCTGTACATGTTGTTTTTACTTGATTGAATATATCAAGGAGTCTGTGGTTCGTTGGCTTAAAGTCATCATGAATAATCTGGTTTTTAAGTGCTTCTGAAATGAAGTATTTGTATTGAAAATATATCTCACTGCTCTTAATTAGTTAACATTTTCCATTCCTGATTTCTGCAATTAGTTTCATTTGAAGCTGGATATAACAATATTTAGAATACGCTGATTTTGAATATTTTATTTATGGAATTTTCAAGCACCGTGATAGATTAAGTGTGTGAAAACAATATCATGGCATAAAAATTTGTCTTAGTAAACTATGAGGATAACTTACGTATCCAAAGCATGACCTGAAAACCCTTAAAACAATGACCAGTAGACATTATTCTTAAACTTTTTTGAGCGCTGCCTCCGAATATAACTATGTAATTACTTTCATCTTCAAGTTGAAAAGAGCAGATTTCAAAGACATACCTAGTAAAATAAATTCAAATTTAAAATAAACTATATAAGTACTTACTTGCAACTCCCTTTCAAATCTCATTGCATTGATAGTTTTATGATAACAACAGATATTTAAATCATTTATCAACTTTTTTATTGGGCCCCGTTATGCACTTTCTAAAATTAACACTTCCAAAGTATTTAAACATTGTAATAAACTTAGATGTCAACATTGATTCTAAAATAACGTGTGAAATTACTACAATTTTTTGTGGGTCAACTAACATTCCTATTGGCTCGATAGCATTCCCTGTCTTACCTATATAAAGTATATTATTATGAGTTAGAAACTGATCACGACAACTAATTTCTGATATCTGAGGGAATGTTTTCATCCAGTTTCATCTGAAAATTCATACATCAAATGTGCAAAATATTGATAAAATTCATCTTTTGACACAAATTCTGCGTATTACACGATATTAATCCAATACACACATAATAAACCTAAATAACCTCCTCACATCATCACCCTTAATCCCAAACCTAGAAACCCAGTATGCAATCTATACAATAACACACAATACAATTACAGTCTCCATTCCACAGCCTCGAATAGCCTTTAGTTTGAGAACAACGAACCCTATCTAATAAATGGCCCCCAAATTACGTTCTCCATTTTCCGCTGTACCCTCATAGGGTGAAGGCATGAATCCACAGTTCACTCCGGCGCAGATTGAATTGGCTAAGTGCGCTCCACTGCAATGGATGAGAATGGGCCGCGATCCCTAGTGGAGTTTTGTGTGGCATATATGAGGTGTTTAGAATGAAAGTGTTATAAGTCCACTGAACATAGCTTTGAGTAATTTAATGTTATCTCTAACGGGCGCCTATGGTGTTCTTATCGAAAGGGCATTTTTTCGCCTCTACTAGGCAAAGGATCTTAAAAGAAATTCAAATTTATGATCTTCTCAAGTTTTGAATTTTTGAACTTATACCACTTTCATCCTGAGTAGCTCATATACGTCTTGCGGAGTCAGTGGGCCGAGTTGTTTTGGGACTGATGAAGTTAGTTGCAGTGGCGCATGTTAAATGAATGAAGAGGACTAGTGACTGGGAGGTTGAAGACGTGAAATATTAATCACCTAGTTGAGATTTGGTTGTTTATATGTAGCCGTGTTTTCCGTTTGATAAAGATGTAGTACAGTACAGTTGAGTTTCTATTTTGTGTACCTTTGTAGTACCATGAATGTTCGTGTGGATTTCATTAATTACAAAAGTATTTCGCTCATTTCTTAGTAAAAACCCCATTTTCAGTTAATGGTGTAATTTCTTTTTACCCTAACAACAGTATTTACATGAATGAAGCATTATTTTTTAAATCATTCCGATAGTTAAATTTCATTAGTTAATTGGGTATTCTCAAGCAATTTTTACCAGCTTGTTTTTTAAACGATTGAGTGTAAAATATAATTGATAGCTCTAAATAAACATTTAATAAGCATTTTTTCTTTTAAATAATTTTCACATCTACTACAATAAGGAAGTTGCCTGTGTCAGATTTTCAAAAACAAACAAGTGTTCCGTATGGTTTTTTGTATGGTAAAATGAAATATCTAGTCAATTTTTCAAAAAAATTTACAGGTAATTAAATATTTTAATTTAAAAGTCGAGAAAAAAACACGTGACTGAAAACGTTTATTGTTTAAACTATAAGATGACGTCAACAATAATACCATCAACTCCATTGCTTTACAACAATGTTTAGTATAAGATGACGTCACATCCAAACTCTTGGCGTTTTCGCGCGCTTTTAAAAAGGGGATTTTTGTTAATTTTTTTGGCAATCAAAAAATTTCTCGATCGGCCTCAAATTTTGGATAGTTGCTTATTTTTGCAAGAGGAATCGATTAAAAAAATAAAAAAAAAATCATGCAACTTCCTCATTGAAATCATCATAAGTTATTGTTTTGCAACACTAATAGCAGCAATGAGTTAGTACTTCATCGAAGGATTCCCATCATCATAAATATACAGTCCATTCTAATTTTAAGAAAATGTTATTTACTTTAACCTTTCAATAAGAATCTGTTTATTTATGTAACTTAATTATCTCTCATTCATATCTTAAACTTAATCACTAATTTTTCACAAACCTTACCCTTATACCAACAATTACCCAATATATTTACGGCTGTTAAGAAAGATCCATTCCTATTTTCATAATAAATGTTTAAGTATCAAGATGTTCATAAATTCTTGACGAAAACGTTTTTAAACGGGATCCTGTTGCAGAATAAATTAACACATTTTGAAGCACCCAACCATGATAAGATCCTAATCTTTATACAGTACTTGAATAAATAAAGAAACATTCGCTAATGAAGAAAGTCAGACATTATAATGTATGTAAATTGGGACTCTTTACAGTCAAAATTTTACGTCGAAACAGTTTACCTCACTAAAAAATTAATGCTCTGAACCAGTTTTCAAAATTAACAGTTTCTAAAAATGAAGCCTTCGCTATACATGGCTTATATACGAAAGTTAATTCTGTTGATCCTTTTAAGCTGGCTAACAAAGTATAAGGATAATTAGGATAGATGTCCCAGTAAAACTAAATGAATGACTTGTTGTTAACTCAATTATCTAGATCTAGGTTTATGTAGGTCTTACTTATTTATGGAAAGATTGATGTGTTTTTTAGATCATTACGTTGATGAAATTCGTTAATAGTTTGTTTCTATTTTTAATCTATGAATTTTCCGGAATAGTAATAATAATTTTTCAGGTATTTTTGTTAAGTCCTTTGAACTTAAACGTTATTTTTTTATAGTTAGAGTGATGCAAAAAAAATAAAGCAAATATATAATAAGATTATATGAGTTGAGAGTTGAGATGTTAGAGGTATTTGCTTGCTCTCTAGGAGCCGCTTAACCTTCTTTTTATGTACTTACTTCTTCTTAGGTTATACCACAGAGTAGAGAGCTTAACAGAGATACCAAACCGCAGTTTTCCTCTTTAGGCCACTAATTTAATTCAGCACGCATATTATAATTCAGTTCACTAGCAGCCAATCAGAGAACGCGAAATGTATTTGATTTGATTTTAACACTGATTATAGGCGATTTGGATTTGAGTGACAGCTTCAGTGGGCAAATGACAGAATTAGCAGGAATAGCGTGGCATTAAAGGAGGCGGGTCTTGTGACCAGAGATTTGTCTATGGGAAAAGCCCTGTTAAAAAAGTTGCCATTAGCGTCTATGGAGATGAACACTCTGTTAAGCTCTATACTCTGTGGGTTATACTATGAATTGCATCGTTACTTTCTGAGTGGAGATATTCCTGCCTCGATGTGGGAAGATGACTGCTGATGGGAAAATGCCGCCGGTATAGTCGGCTCTCTCTATAGAAGGATGGCAATTTTTTGTAAAATATCTAGATTCATTGATGATAACTTAACAACTAAAATCAACAAGTATAAATGGCATAAACATGTTCTAGATAAACTTTCTGATAAATACATTGCTACTTTGAGCAAGATCGATCAGTATGTGCTAGTGAATGCTTCTAACCTAGCGAGGAAACTGCGGGTGAGGCCTCCAATTAAATTGTCCGATGTTTATTATCCAACAGATATACTATTTTAAAAATGCAGCTTTAATTTATAAATATTATTAATTATTTAAAAATAAGCTTGCAATCAGTTACGATTATTTTTCCTGATTATTGTCGAAAGTATACACATCATTAAAAATTTACTTATTATCTCTTAAATTTTGAAATTTTTTTCCAAATTTATCCATTTACAAAATTTTTACTACCTTTACTTCTAGAATAATCAAGTATTAACATTTAAAAAAAAGTTCAATGAACCATAATAAATTTGTACTTTTTATGTTCAATTATTAATACCTTAAAAATTCGTAATTAAGTACTTTTAAACAACAGCAATTCAAAGAAAACGAGAATTTCAACATGGAATAGATAAAGAACTCTTATAACTTCCACAAAAAAACTAACCTGAATACAATCCCCAATACCAAACATAACTCAAACCCCATTGAAACAAGGGGAGAAAAGAAACCAGGTCGAGGGTTATTTTTTCGGTCTGGAAGGCCATCGACTCACTTTGGCTCCCTAACAAACAGGAGGACTCTGCGAAATTGAATTTTTTCCTCCATCGTACCGAGTTCTAAAAGTTAGTTCTTTTTTGGAGTGTGCGCTCCAGCGCGTTAGTGGACATTTCAGGTCAGGATTCTTTCTGTTACGTGATCCGGGTAATGAGTTAGTTCTGTTTTTTTGTAAGTGTGTGTGTTCTTTTTTGGTTCTGGTATTGTTTAAGGCATTTTATGGCGTTGAATTCAGTTAGCTTTAAGCGAAGCATTGTTTTACTCGGTGATGCTCTTGTTTGGTCGAGGGCTTAGGATAAAGGTGTCTTTCTTTATAAGGGATAAATGGTTCGTTTTTGGATACTTCTTGACATTGAAAGTAGTTTTAGTTGTAGGTGTGTTTAATATGAAAGATTTTTTTCTGCTTAGTACTAAGCATATATGCACTTGAATAGTCAATGTAAAGGTAACGCCATGGCTTTCAACCAATTTTATTTTCCTAAAACTCTTTTCTATTTCTTTGCCTAATGGTATTCCACTCCGGTATAGAAGTTAGGTGGATTATTATTATTTACAAAAAAAGATTAATTTAGTGTTTGAGTTCTTTGAAAGTATCCTTCTCTTAATTAACATGAAAAAAACTAAAGTACTGATATTTCGCAAGGGTGGGGAAGTTAGTAAAAAAGATAAATGGTATTGGAAAGGACAAAAAATCGAAGTCTGCAATAGCTACACATATCTTGGTGTTCCTTTTTCTACCACTGGCTCCTTTTCATGTGCTACTGATTATTTTATAAATAAAGCTATGACCTCCTTAAATTCTCTAATAACAATATTATGCCGAAGTAAATGTGATTCCCTTAAAATCAGGTTGAAACTTTTTGAATCTCTAGTAAAGTCAGTTTTGCTATATGCTTCTCCAATATAGAATATAGCGTACTTGGACAAATTAGAACGCGTTCAACTTGCATTCATAAAAAGGATATATAACTTGAACCGAAACACGCCGGGTTATGTAATAAGACGGGAAACCGGTATTTTTCCTATAAAAATAACCGCAATCAAATCTATACTTTTATTTTGGCAAAAATTACTAAAAATGAACGAGGAGAGATTAATGAAAAAATTTTATATAAAATTGGCTAAATGCAGAGATAATACTAATAACCCTTATAACTGGGTCTCGCAACTGAGGCATATCCTTAACACCTATGGCTTTTCTGGTCTTTTTTATAGCCCTGTAAACATAATTTCAGGCTCTATACCCAATATAATTGAGAGAATAGCAAGCAATCAATTGCAGGAAGACTACAATAAAATTATAAGTTCAACTAATTTTTCACATTACAAGTATTGGGTTGTCCCATAAGTTCTGTTACTTTTTACGAAGTTTTGTCTTTGAAAAATTTTTATGAAAAACTGGTAATAGGTGGAGATTTCAAACAAATAGGATTTTGATATATGTATATTTATGAACATAATGTGTGATTTTGGTAGTTCTTGTGATATTATTTCTTTTCAAAATGGCGGTTTGAAAAAAAGACAAAAACGACGATTTTCGCGTAATTTTTTTATTTTCTTTAAAAAACTAGGAAGAACGCATAATTCATGGCTAAAGAAAGTTTTACTGCATGTTTGAAATGTTAAGATTAAGATGTCATAGTTTCAAGATTATTCGATAAGTTTAAGGTAGGAAATTTTGACTTTAAAACTTCATATATTGGTAATTTCACGTGTTTTTTAAAGCACACCTATTGTTTTTCTAAGCAGCTGGTATGAATCAAATCAAAGGCAGATGTTTTTTGAACCATAATGCTTGTTTCAACAGTTTAAACATTGAAAGCCTCTTTTCATAATGTGGTTGAATTGATTTATTTCTGAATTCCAACGAGTTGTTTTTATTGTAGTGTTTTCATATGAAGCAAATAATTGCTTTGTTCGCTTAGCATAAGTTCAGCGAGTGCAATTCTGATAAGCTAAAACAGGGGTTCTCAAACTTTTAACATCGCGACCCACTTTTGAGAAACAAAATCTAACGCGACCCACTGACTTCAGTTATTTATAATTAACTGAACTGAGATAATTATCTCATGCCCCCTCCCCACAGAATTTTAACTTTCTCTGACTGGGGGTGTTCACCAACTATTTAGTTACAAGGGTATGAAATAGTTTAATTGTGGTCTAACAATGATCCCCACAGTAAAAAGGGGGGTCTGGGGGTACTCCCCCAGAGAAAATTTTAAAATTTGACCCTTAAAAACATGGTTTTAACTTGTTTTTTAGCAATATGGGATAATTTACATCAGTTGCATCATTTCCCAAGAAAATTCTTAAAATTTGCATTGATCCCCCCAGTGTGGATGGGGAGAAACACTAAATATTTTTTTCAAATCTTACTTGAATAACCGACTAGATTTGCATTATCGGCACATTAAAGTGACACACATAGTACGTATTTACATTAATTGCCTTTTCCGTTCCACTCCAAGTAGTGTAGTTTTCCTCAAATTTTTATTCTTTTTACTATAGTATGGTAATTTGATAATTTCAATGTTTCAACTAATAGCTTGATAATTCAAAAGTCAATAACACCGTTTGTGAAAAATTAAAAATCTTCTCGCGACCCACCAAAAACTGACTGGCGACCCACCAGTGGGTCGCGACCCACAGTTTGAGAAACTCTGAGCTAAAACGTTGCGCGCTTGAATATTGCGCACTACTTTCTGAACTTAATTTCAGATATAATTTAATATATATTGCATATTTTGAATACTTGGGTATTTAGTAAGCTTTTTAATTGATTTTGAATCTTTTTTTCGTGAAAATTTCTTCGAAATGACTAACATTACTGAGGTAAATTTCTTGCAAAGATGTTATGTTTGAGACCAAAATTTCCTAAGTTAAACTTATCGAATTATCTTGAAACTATGACATCTTAAACTTAACATTTCAAACATACAGTACAACTTTTTTTAGCCATGAATTATGCGTTCTTCCTAGTTTTTTAAACAAAAGAAAAAAATTACGCGAAAATCGTCGTTTGCGTTCTTTTTTCAAACCACCGTTTGAAAAGAAATAATATCACGAGAACTACCAAAATCCCACATTATGTTCATAAATATACATACATCAAAATCCCCTTTGTTTGAAATCTCCACCTATTGCCAGTTTTTCATAAAAAATTTTCAAACACGAAACTTTGTAAAAAGTAACAGAACTTATGGGACAACCCAATATTTTTCATTGAATTTTCTTCCATCCCTATACTTTAAAATGAATCTCAACATCTATATTGAGAGAACTATCTTTCAAATTAAAGCTAGTATGACTGTAAGAGACATAAATAATAAACCTTTATTTTATCCAAACAATCAAGTTTTCTCATTCTGCACCCACGAGGAAACTCAGGATGTATATCACCTATTTAGTACCTGCCCAACATTCTTATACTACAGACAAAAATATCTCCTTAGGTATGTTGGCGAGGGAAATTTTTCTCTAAATTACTTTCCCAAATGGTTTGACATAAAATCATCCGAAAAGCGTTTAAACCTTGATTTATTTCATTTTATTAAGGCAGTTCAATATTTTGTTCAAGAAATTGATTAACTTACTCTCTGTTCATTTTCAATTTAAACAAATCAGGCTTAAACTACAAATCTAGGTGCGTGTGTATGTATATATTTGGGTATTTAAATTTGCATGTGTGTATATTGTATACATGTTTATTTTTTGTATGTGTGTTTCTCTTTCTTTTTAACAGCTTGCTTTGTTGTGTAACTCTTATTAGAAAATTTGTCTTCTAAATTATTTGTATTTAATATTAATATTTTTTTGATGGATAATGTATATCTATTGTAGCTATATGAATGTATGTAGTATTGGTGCATAGGCCAGTGGCCTTTATTTCCAATAAAATTTATTTATTTATTTTATTTAACTCTTTTCTATTTCTTTGCCTAATGGTATTCCACTCCGGTATAGAAGTTAGGTGGATTATCTAATATGAGCAGGGAACCCAAATATGTACAATAGGGTGGTTTTTTTTAAACGAAAGTTCGAATTTTTTTCGGGGCACCCCCTCAAAAGGTGCCATTTGATATAAAACTAATATTCTGAGAGTTACAGCTCAAAAAAATAATATTTAGACCCCGCCCCCGAGCGTCAAAGTTTCAAAAAAACTCTAAATTTTGCACGTTTTTAGCTATAAAATCCAAACTAATGGTTGTAAAAATACAAAGTGGGTCTCATTTTGTAGATAATTTATTTAGCTTAACTTTTATAATTGAAACTTATTTGTGAAGCTTACAGATCATAAGATACGAAGGGTTTCATTAACTCCCCACGCAATATCTATTTTTTTTAAAGTGCCAGGAAATTTCTTTAAATTTATCAGCTACCGTAAAATTGTTCAATAACATATAAATAATAGTTTTAGACAACATAGGTACAAGATTTAATATATTAAAGAGCAAAAAAAATTTTTTTTCGTACATACCTAATATTTTTTTCACAATTGTAAAATAATTCAAATAAAATATTTTTTAAACTACTTATTAAATAAATAAAATGTGTAAAAGTTGATAAACAAGCAAAAAATACAAATTAATATTATTTTTAGTTTTTCTAAAAAATAGAAATTTTATTTTCATCGCTTTGACAGTATTTTTCATAAGAACTCTCTATTTTAGAAGTAGTTTTGAGAGCAGTATTCGACACGACCCTTATCTGAAGTTTTTAAATTTAAATTGAACTGATGTAAATAAAATAGTACAAAGTTCGAGTTGATGATAAAGAAGTCAATTCAAAACTAATTATCATTAAAAGTATTGGAAGTTTCATTTCTATGCATTAGGAAAAATTCAATATATCTTCAAAGAAAGGAATCTTGCAAGTGCTTGGTATTTATAAGGCTTGATATATCAAACCATCCCTAGGTACCATTGTATCATGCTAGATGTAATGCAAAAGTCCAATATTGCGTGAAAATTCTCCTTTTTAAATACAATTGTATCTAGCCCTTAAAAAAGGTAGCTGTAATCAGAAGTATCTGTTACAGTTATCTGTATCTGTACAGAACACACCTTCATTATACAGTTTGGTTTTCTGAGCTAGAACTTAAATTTGTAAAAAATATAGTTAGTCACGAAAAAAATGCAGAAATATCAAAAATAGCATTATTTTTTTAATAGTTAGTGGTACTTAAACCCCGAGACTTTTGAGTTATGAAGAGGAACTATAAAACTATCTGAATACTATGTGAAAGTAGAATAATAATAGTTAGAGTTAATTTAAGTGTCTAATTATCTTTTCAGCAACGAAATCGACAGTTTCATCACTTCATTTTCATTTACAATGAACTTTTTCAAAAGATTTAATATTTCTATTCTACTTTTAAAGGTCTGATAAAGCTATTTGAAATACTGACTGGAATTTTCATACAACAGAGGGCTTTTGTATTACATCTAGCATGTAGCATGATTGTTTTGGACAGCTAGTCTAATTTTTTGGGGCGAAGGGGGGTGGCGGGTCTCCTACCAACCCCTTTGATATATCAGTAGAATACCACAGATACTTCTGATTACAGCTACCTTTTTTAAGGGCTAGATACAATTGTATTTAAAAAGGAAAATTTTTGACGCAATATTGGAGTTTTGCATTACATCTAGCATGATACAATGGTACCTAGGGATGGTATGATATATCAAGCCTTATAAATACCAAGCACTTGCAAGATTCCTTTCTTTGAAGATATATTGAATTTTTCCTAATGCATAGAAATGAAACTTCCAATATTTTTAATGATAATTAGTTTTGAATTGACTTCTTTATCATCAACTCGAACTTTGTACTATTTTATTTACATCAGTTCAATTTAAATTTAAGAACTTCAGGTAAGGGTCGTGTCGAATACTGCTCTCAAAACTACTTCTAAAATAGAGAGTTCTTATGAAAAATACTGTCAAAGCGATGAAAATAAAATTTCTATTTTTTAGAAAAAACTAAAAATAATATTAATTTGTATTTTTTGCTTGTTTATCAACTTTTACACATTTTATTTATTTAATAAGTAGTTGAAAAAATATTTTATATATTTTATTTGAATTATTTTACAATTGTGAAAAAAATATTAGGTATGTACGAAAAAAAATTTTTTTGCTCTTTAATATATTAAATTTTGTACCTATGTTGTCTAAAACTATTATTTATATGTTATTGAACCATTTTACGGTAGCTGATAAATTTAAAGAAATTTCCTGGCACTTTTAAAAAAATAGATATTGCGTGGGGAGTTAATGAAACCCCTCGTATCTTATGATCTGTAAGCTTCACAAATAAGTTTCAATTATAAAAGTTAAGCTAAATAAATTATCTACAAAATGAGACCCACTTTGTATTTTTACAACCATTAGTTTGGATTTTATAGCTAAAAACGTGCAAAATTTAGAGTTTTTTTGAAACTTTGACGCTCGGGGGCGGGGTCTAAATATTATTTTTTTGAGCTGTAACTCTCAGAATATTAGTTTTATATCAAATGGCACCTTTTGAGGGGGTGCCCCGAAAAAAATTTTAACTTTCGTTTAAAAAAACCACCCTAATGTACAAGGACCCTGAAAGTAATTTTTTTCTTTCAGTCTATCTTGGCTTTTGAAAATTTTTGAGATAGTGTGATTTGGTGATGCTTTGTAGAGAGTTCTTGTTCTTGTTGGTTTACTAGAGACATTTGCTCTGATGGAGCTGCTTGGTCTTCTTCTTCCAGTGGTCTTCTTCTATTGTAGAGAGAAAATATAGACACTTTATGTCCCACCTTCTTCTTTTCGAAATCATTTCGGGTACATATTTTCTCCTTACAAATGAAAAAGCAGCAGTAAATCACATTGCGGTTATCTCAAAGTTTAACGTAAATTCATTCAAGCAGCATTCAAATTCAGAACTCCATGCTATAATTCTTACGGGATCTCATTTTTCCCAAGTAAAATTTTGAAGAGAGTAAAATAAATCTTTTTAATAATATCTTGTTTATCTATCAAAACAAAGAAGTGATTTATTTGTAGATAAATAAAAAAACTCTCACAGATAAAACTAGGATAAAATCCCGACTCTCTACTTAAAACTAAAATACCATGAAGGTTTTGAGAAAAATTTTATGGCCATTAATCACGAGAAAATCCACCGAAAGTCCTGAAACCACGTTTGTTCTGCTCCTGCAGAAAAACTGGATTGATTAATGGAAAGATGTTTTTTTACCATGGTCTCAGATAAAAAAATAGTTTGGGATCTACCGTTGATTCAAAAAACAAAGGAAATAAAAGCCGATGAAAACTTCTTTAAAAGAACCCATTTCGATGTCTATTTCACACAAATGGCTGGCAGGCTGGTAAAATCCGATTTCTGCTGAAAATAGGAATGTTTTGATTTAAGAGGCTATTTTCTGTTGGTTCTGAAGGTTTTATTCGATGGGAACTAAAGGGGTGCCATAAACTTAGATGTATGCTGGACGTTGTGTATTTCTTTTTGGTGGGAACTGCCGAGATTTTGTTTGAAACGGTATTAGTCCTTATGTTTTAAATGTATGTTTTGATTGATATTTGCAAGAAAGATAAAAATAAGTCAATTGAATTAGATTAATCAGGAATAGGCATCCTTCACTAAAATTTTTTTATAAAAGTATAAAGTATAAAAGAGTAGTTTCATTTACGTATTTTATTTAAATCACGTTTTTAGAAAACCTTTGATCTATTTATGCTTTAAGAAAAACAAAATGGTCTTAAGACGTTGTAACTTTTCAGTTAATGAGTGATTAAAATGAAAATGAATCGTATAAATTTTGGTAAGTGAGTTAGTATTGCTATCCCATTTTTTTACACAATAAATTTATCAATGAAATAAAAGCAGGAGTCTGATTATGCCTTTCATACAAAATGTGCCTTAAGTTTCTCTTCGGTTCTTTACGATAAAACTCATTCAAAACACCATACAGACCAAAAAATAACAAGATAAAAAATCCAACTAACAAAATTTAATTGCTAAAAGATTGATTTGTTATCTTGTTGAATGAGTTTATTGTAAGGAACCGAAGCTAAGCTTAAGGTGCATTTTGTACGAAAGTAAGACTTTTTATATCATTTTATTTCTATAAATTACGAAATGGGATATCATTACTAACTCCCTTATCTAATTTTTTATTATATACTTTTATTTTCATTACTCATTATCTTTATAATTGACTTTATCTGAAAATTTATAACTCCTTGGTTCATTATGTTTTCCTTAACCCTTTCAAACCTACACCGTTCGGAATTGCCATTGGATTCTATGGGAAGTTTGAGAAACCGGAGATTGAAAGGGTTAAAGAAGAAATAGAGATCAAAGTTTTCTTTAAAGAAGTATTTAAATAAAATCCGTAAATGAAACTGCTCTTTTATGTACTTAAACTAAAACGACACAAAGTGTAAATCTAGAACTCACACAATTAACATTCCTCTTAGTTTATCACCTCCAAATACAGCTTCTTTCATAGCTAAAACCTTCCTTCTAAATAACCTCAAGCAATACCCCAAGCTCAAAATCCACGGAACTAGTCTTCCCCGTCCCTCTGACATCTTTTGACAACTTTTGACACTTCCTTTCTGTGCAGTTCACATCACATGCAAATTCTTTCGACGAAGAAACGCACCAAGAGCTGCGAATACTTTGACGCTTTACTTGACACTTGAAAAAGGAATGTGGTTAAGGGTGAAGAAAATTGGCGTGTCGTCTGTGGGTGAAACGTGATCTGTAGAAATAGGGTGATAATCTGTGACTGGTGGAGAAAGAATTGAGTATGAGGTGGGTGTCGGATTTAATGTGACGTAGTTGACATGACGCGGAATGATTCTTGTGACAAATTATGCTTGGATTACTTGGGGTTATAGTATCTCTTCAGTATTATAATGCTAGATAAAAGTATTAGATCCAGGGTAAAGAAGGGCTATTTTGATGAACAAAAAAATGATTCTTCAATTGAAAAATGTTTAACATCGTTTTTTAGCACCATTATCTTTTTGACGCCATCCTTTTAAGCTCAAATGACAATCTATACTTATGGTTGAAAGAATTTTTATTCTTGCTTATATGATGACCGTAGCTGTAGTCACAACGTTCGGTTTTTAACCTCTCCTGGAACATGGATTTCACATAAATACAGTAGAACCCCGATTATCCCCAGGCGGCTGATCCACGAGTGCCAAGAAAGAAATTTTTAATGATGAGAGCAAATTTTACTTGAGATTAGAGATATTTTAGATGTGGAGCAAAGGTTTCTACTGTACTGTATATATTTGAAAAATTTTACATGTCATGTTTTTTGTACAATAAAACATAGTTTTTATGCTGAAATATTTTTTTCGTGTTTTCACCTCTTTTTTTTTAAGTCTTTTTTCGGGTTATCCGCGAATTTCACTATCCGCGGTACCCTTGCCACCCAATTCCACGGATAATCGAGGCTCTTGTACTAGAACATAAATACGGCCTGTTAAATAAATACAGACGCCGGCTGTGTAAGCCTTCATCATTTTATGATAAAGTAGTGATTGATGCTTTAAAAATCTAAACTATCAAGGTTTGAGTTTATTCTTTTTTTATTTATGCTAAGTTTTGCTCTTCTGTTAAAATAGGGTTTGGTTGAATTCTTTATCCTTTTGTTGTAACATTTACTCTGCATATATCTACTAAAATTTTCGTACGACATTCTACACCTAATTCAGATAAATAACTTCAGTCTTAAAGCTTCTCATCATTTCTATATGTTTCACGGAGAATAAGGCTAAATTACCCACTACACACAGACAAATTTTAGTTGCTTGTGAAATATTCAAGCAAGTCTTACAGCCATTCCTTGGGACTGAAATTGAATCACTAGACAAAGGAGAAGTTTAACTCGATTCCACATTCTCAGACCCAACAAACATCCCAAGATGCATTGCGTTCCCTGAGGTTACGTGGTCGGTGTTAATTTAGATATGGAGGTTGCATTGTTGAGGTGCTTCATATGCTTTTGTAAAGTGAACTCCGGCGATGCAAGAATCTGAATGGGATTTTGAGTCGTATTTAATTAACTTGTGATTATGCCTTTTGTCCTATTTGGTGAGGCCTTTGTTGAAGTTTAGGAGGAGTTGCAAATTACATTTGGGGTTGTAATTGCCAGGTATATCAACGCCATGTCCTGCGAATGTGTTTGTTAAAATTGTAACTAACGTGCCGGTATGTATCTTGGTTTGGTATGAAGAGCTTAGTGAAAAAGGGGTTGAATATTTAGTATTTGCTTTAATTATTTGCACTGTCTAAATACACGAAAGTAACAACTCAACTCTAACGAATTTTGCTATTAAAACCTATGGCACTGTCTAGCTCCTCGAAATTAACAACTCAACTCTAACTAACTTCCTTAATACTTAAGCATGGGTCAACTTTCGTGGATTTAGACACTTGGTTAATTATTTTAGTTTTAGGTGAATTTAACATTATAAGGTATTAAAAAATTGAATATCTTTAATAATTTTTTGTCTTTCAGGTAAGTGGTGATATTCATTTATACATCGATCGTTTAAAGAATTTAGATCCATGAAACAGTTCAAGGTAATTCTTAAAGTATTTTGTATTTTTGATATTTTTACACCCTTCAAACAATCCACCATCCAATTGTAAGTATCTTTAAAAATCCGCAACTATTAAAATAAAAGGAGAACTAAATTCTTTATCTTAAGGGGTCATCCACAGAGTATAGAGCTTAACAGAGTGTTCATCTCCATAGACGCTAATGGCCACTTTTTAACAGGGCTTTTCCCATTGAAAAACCTTAGGCCAAACGACCCGCCCCCTTTAATACCATGTCATTCCTAATAATTCTGTCATTCGCCCACTGAAGCTGTCACTCAAATACAAATCGCCTATAATCAGAGTAAAAATCAAATCAAATACATTTCGCCTTCTCTGATTGGCTGCTAGTGAACTGAATTATAATCTGCGAGCTGAATTAACCCATTAACGCCCAAACTATTATTTTTTGGGGCGATTTTAATAAAAATCATGAATCTGGTGTATTTTGCCTTCAATATGGATATTATGAACAAATTTTGTGAAAACAGTCATTACTTTCGTTAAAAAATGCTGATCTAAAAATAGATCACTGGGCGTTCGGAGGATATTTTTTGTCACAGAGCTAAGTAATAGTAGAACCTCAAAAAATCATTAAAAAATATAAAATAAATAGACCTATTAGTATTTTTCTTTAAAAAATGCGTATTTATTTATAAATATGTGGAAAAATAATTAAATAATTATAAAATTAAATAACTTACCCAAGATTTATTACATAAATAGCCTATGTTGAAAGTAATAATAGATGAAAAAGTGGGAGTTGAATCAAGAACTTTAAATTTATAAGTATATTATAGAAATAGTATTTAATAAAATTGTGTATTTAATTTAAATAAAATGCATTAGGTAATTTTTTTGTAAACTTTATGGATTAGTTTTATCATAAAATAATGATAGTCATGAAATAAAATGTAACTTATTCGGCAACATTCAAAATTGCTACGTGCTGAAGCTTTTCGCCGGCCTATTCCTATTAACTACTTATCCAATTAACTTACTATCCTGTCATTACGTCAATTTTAAGGTTGTAAAAGCAATCTTAGGGCGAATTTAAAGAAATAATTATTACAATTTTCAATTTGAGATTTTTACATCTCCTCAAAAACCTTTAATTATTGTCTAATAATTTTACCTATAATGTATTTCAAAACGAAATGCTTGTATTGACTTAAATTGTATCAGCAAATAAATTAATGTGAATAAACTTGAGTTCATAATACTATTTGCAATCCTGTGATTTACTAAGTAATCAATCAATATTGTCTACCTTTCATTCATCCACCAGAAGAAATTATAAAATTTAACTCACAATAATATAATTTCTTAAGAAAATCAATATTTGTGACCATCCTGAACATTACTGAGTATTCTCATTTTCATTTTTTACAGTTTATAGTCGAAAAATCTGAATAATCGTATCGCAAGCAACACAGAAAAAATGAACGCCCGAACGCCCAGTGATCAATTTTTATATCAGCAATATTGGGACCTAATTTTTCACTAAATGAATTATTTTTTACAAAACTCTGCATTGTATCCTAATAGCTACATCTATAAAGATAAAATAAAATCTGAAAAGGATTCAATTGGTGGTATACTTTTATAGTTTTCTCGAAAAACATGAACCAAGATGAAAAAACTGCAAAATGAAACCCCAAGACAAGGTTTTGCCCATCACTGTAACAAAATAAATGTTGCAAACGAAAAAACACATGATATTATTCTTAAGGAAGGCTTTCTCTTGCCATATGAGCAGTTTTGTTTTTGTGGGGTGAATTTAAATTAATTTAAAAGACCATTTCTGACCCTATGTTTAGCGATCTAAAAATAGATCAATGGGCGTTAATGGGTTAAATTAATTACCTGAGGAGGAAATGGCCGTTTGGCATCTCTGTTAAGCTCTATACTCTGTGGGGTCATCCACGGGTCTTTTTTTTGTTCTTATGTACTATCCCGTCGACCGTGCCGCTGAACTAGACGGCTACTGAACGGTCGACGGGATAATAAGTAAGTGTACCTTTTATTTTCACCATTATTTTTTAGCAATGATAACCAGGGGTGCTACTACTTTACTTCGCTGATCGTAGAAATCCTGTTCTTTAACAGCCTAAATCCCGAAATTCTGAGTTATAACGAAATTTTCGAACTTAAAAAGAATGCGCAAAATTAAAAAATCCGGTTCATTCATCAGTTCTAAGCGTGTTTAAATAGAAGCTACGTCATTCTGGAAAAAATGTCACTGTAGCTACGATCGAGCTGCGTCTACATACGGCTGAAGTTAAAATTCTTAACCGTTCTGTCTCATCAGGCGACCGACGCCGACGTGCTGAAAGTTTTGTGGCAAAAACACCTTCAGAGCAGGAAAATTTTATTAAAATCTGTAAGCGTTTTGTATTTTAAACTATTCCGGAATTTTCGATTCCGGATAAAAGGCTAGTTTTCTGATATATTTAGAGTGGAAGTCAGTTGCACCCTGAAAAACGTTTTTCATTTTTTTTTACTTTGAAGTGGTTTTGAAGTAACACTTTTTTCAATTGAGGTCGAAAATTGAAAGTAAAGAAAAATATGTCTCAAATAAAAAAATAACTCTACAAAAAACCTCCAGGCTTCATAATCAAAACATATGATCAAATTGCAACTTCAACCCGCACCAATAAAAAGGACACTCGACAAAATGAAATATTTACCCATAGGGTGGGTTGGGGTAAAGTGGGTCATGGGGTAAAATAGGTCAGTTTTAATTAACTCGATATGAATCAAATTTAAATTGAATTTTTTTTCACTAATTTTTTAATTATATTCTTTAATATGCTGGCAAACTTTTTCGACCGTCAAAAATTAAGATTTATGAATTTGAGGACTGAAAAAATATTTAATTTGAACCGTAAATGATGTCATCGAAAAAACAGGGTTTACTAACTTCCAAAATATCTATATATTGTAATAAATTACAGCAGATTTTTGTAATATTTTTCCATAAAAGAAAGTCCGAGAGACATTTCAAGCCAATCAGCTTAGAAAAATATAAAATATTTTATCTTTTATAACGATATTTTGTACTTGGGGTAAAATGGGTCATAGTTAAGAGGCCTTTTGTATTAAGTAAAAACAATGTTTTTAACTTATTTCCTTCAAATATACATTGAACTGTCAAACAAGTTTATTTTTTCTCTAAATGAAGTATTTTAATTGCTATATTTGGAACAATGGTCATTTACTTCAGACGTTTACAATTTCCTAAAAGTACAACTTAAAACAAATTTTTTCAGATGAAAACGGCTTAGCCGATTGCCTTTTTTCTTATTTTCATATATATTTAGTAATAAATATATTTTTGACATATTTTTGCAATGATACCCATTTTACCCCACATTGGGGTAAAATAGGTCATTACTTTTGATGCTAAGTTTAACCAACTTATAACTAAAAAATATTTGATAAAACTAGATGAAAATGTTCTGAAGGATTGTAATGTCAAGATCCAATTGAAAGAAATCCTTAAAAAGTAATAGTTTTGATGAAATAAAACTTAGAATGTGAAAGTACCTTAAAATTGACCCATTTTACCCCAACCCACCCTACCCAATATAACGCTTTCAGCCAATACCTACTGCATGTCGAAAGAGATCGTACCCACTTCAGTGTGTGTTCATGAACAGGAAATGACATCATTTGTCTGGATCTCATCTCGAGAGGAATCGCTCTGGACAATTTCCGTTTGTGCATTGGGGATGGAATGGGCTGCCCAGTGAAGTGGACATCTGCGACTAATAGCGTTATTAGGATGGTGGGGTCAGCTGAAGTGGACATAAGCTAACGGAGGGATGAAATTCGTTTCATAACGGTTGGTTTGGACCAACTTACCTGTAAGGCTATCAAAGAGTCGTATGGGCACTTTGAAGTTGCCGCAGAAATAGATGGGACTCGTTTGAAATGGGGTCGTTTAGTTGGGAGGAAGATATCTAGTTGGTTGAGTGTGGGTTTTTTTCGAAACCATTACAGGTTTTTATAAAACTACGGGGCTATCGCCTACTTCTCACTATTGTTACTAACCCCGGAGTTCGGAATGCTTACTCACAATTTGCTAAAAAAGATAAAACCTATACTAGATGACAACTTTTCTTGTCAGTGACGTCACAGGTTGATGTAAGAAGATGCCCTACATTCTAGCTACCTGATTGGCAAGTCAGAGATGACTCTCGCTTGCTGTGTCTTTTAAGCCAATTGGGTAGCTAGAAAATGAGGCGTCTTCTTACGTCAACCCGTGACGTAAGAAATCCCGACAAGAAAAGGGTGCCAAATGGTCTCAAACTAATATTTCTGAAATATTATTCCATTATTCTAACTCTTTTTGCCTCCGGAATGATTTCAAAGTTTCAATTAATGTAGTAATTTCATGTAAAAATGGACGAAAGAAAATCAGGCTTATTCCTCGATTGCATGAATTTAAATGAGCACAATGATATAAACTTATCATTGAAGACTACAAAACAATCAAAAATCAAACCACAGTTGAAATACTTGAGTTGTATTGTAGTACAACATCTTTTGAAATATCTCAATCAGTGGCGGCTCGTCCATAGGAGCACAGGAGCACGTGAACACCCAGTGAAAAAGTAGAAATAAACCCAAATATAAAGATGCAAAAATATCAAAAGAAAACAATACATAAATCATTCTCTGTTTCATACTCAGAATCAAGTTTCTACCCCCCCCTTCACCTGTCAGCAAAAAAATTATAGCCGGAAACGCGAAAGTTTTGTGTTTATCAAATAAAGAGAATACTACTCTTATTTTTCTTTCCTTATTAGCACGTGTGAGCGAAGAAACTTAATGAGTCGGAAGAAACCTCGACTTTTCGCCGGAGAACATTTGGGCTTACGGCAACACATTGGAGATCCCCGTGCGCACAGATTTTGTGTGCCGAGGCCTACGGTTTTGAGGTTAAGCTTGCTTTTTTGTGGTCTAGATTTTTCCCGGATTGGAAAAAAGATAAGAACCTTTTGAAAGTATCATTAAACTTTTCACGTCAGCTAATTTGTAATAGTTAATTCTTTTGTTATTGGTTATTTTTTTAAAGTGACGTTGGAGTAAAATTACAGATCTTGAAAATTACACATCACCTGTATTTTTCACGATCAATTGTTCGATTAAGCATATGTAACAAGCACTATGAGTAGATAGACCCAGTGTTCATGTCATGCTCCCAATTAAAAAAATTATGATTAGGTATTATGTATGATTTTAATGAAAGTGTCAAAAATTTATTTGCTTCTAAAAAGGCTAGACGAGTGGACATCCTGCATAAAAGTTGTTTTTGAGGTATTATGTTATAGGTTAGGGGTATTATAAAAAATAAAGGCCTTCTTTATCATAAGTTTTGCTTATTTCCATTATACGTATATTTAAAAAAAATAAAAATGCATGCAGTGAAAAATTTAGGAAACTTAAAATAACTCCCCTGAAATAAATAAATTTGTTCTAAAACAAGTTTTCTTTATACTAAAACAAGTTTTATGTATTCGTCCAACATCCCTTCTCTTTCTTGATCTTGTGTAAATTTAATTCATACAAAGGGTGTGAACACCCTGTTAATAAACTCACGAGCCGCCACTGATCTCAATGATTAGAATTAGAAATCAACGATATCTTACTGGAATGATAAAAATGTGCGAAACCTTTATAACCGGTTGAGTAGGATGGTAAAATCATTAAACTTAATTAAAATGGATACACATCAAGAGGTACCCGGTAGAGAGTACCCGGAGAACATTTGGGTAATAGTGTTTTCCTTGAAGTTTAAGTGGCATATCAGGGATAGTCGATCCCAAGTGCCTCATACGAGTCCCTAATGTCCAAAAATTAATTAAAACCATATTTTAAAGTCAAATTTTGAAATATTTTCTCAAAATTTTTAAATTAGCTACATTTATTTTTAGAACTTACTTGTGTTTATCTTAAACAGTTAAATTTGCTATATTTAATCTTTAATCAACGCATAAGTGAATGCTGAGAAGCTATTATAGTCAATCCTCCTTCCAAAAAGTTTAATTTATGTACCTGGGTTTCATTCTAATACTATAGAAAAAAAGGTAAATATAACTACAGAGGCGAATAAAATTACTGATATTGCCTAGTGCCTATGAACGAACTATCGACCATCCAATGAAATAACTGTCTGCTGAATTTTGAAAGAGTAGCATTTAAGAAAAAATACAACTATTTCTAATTTTTGCTTGTAAAATTTTAAAAATATTGTTTTACACCGAACAGATTTGCGGGAAAATGTATCTGATAAGATGTATCAATATTTAAAATCTACAATCCACTGTCTGTTGGCAAAAATATCCTCCTATTCTACGCCTGTTTGGTTAATATGATAATGTATTATATTGCCACTTTTAAAGGTGTTTTTGAACTAATAATGCATAAATGTTACTAATATGATTAAAATTGTTTTTAAAGACCCTTATTTGGAAGATTCAAAAAATTATCGACAAAAAAATTTAATTTAAATTTTTTAATAAGAAAAATTACGTATTTTTGTTCCATTTGAGGTCAATCCGGCAAAAAGAGTTATTATAATGTAATAATGTTTCCTACATATCAGTTTGAGAATATTTTGGCACCTTTTTCTTTCTGTGCCCGATAGAATTTGTAAAAAAAATTTCCGCCCTAGGAAAATGACCCACCCTACTAAACATACTTATGTATTAAGTAAAAGAAAATACTAAGTTCCCTAAATAACACAATATTTAATATTATTTTTGTACGTTTGGGAAAGAACAAATCATTGAAAGGTTTAAAACGTTTTTTAAGTTTATCTTACCACTGATTTTTTTAAAACTTACTTTAAAGTACTTATATTTACGATTTTTTAGGTGATCCTCTAATAAATAATTGAATTTGAAATTAAAAGGGGGGTGCAGAAGAATTTTAATACCTGATAGTGTTTGATTCTTAGAATCTTAAATTCGAAAGAACTAACAATTGGATGAGTTTGGAATATAAATCGCTTTTGAATGATAAAATGGGGAGTTAAGAGTATTTCCACTGAAAAAGTAAAGTTAATGGGTTAGACGTCTAGTATTTCTTTTTGGGATATTTTCGTAAACTTATTCGTGTAAACAATGCTAAAATAGTAGAATAGTCTTTTAGGTTGCACATTGCACGCAAAGGTTAAGTTATTATAAAAGGGTAAATAAATTTAAACTACTCTCTATATTCTTCTTTATGTATAACTTAATCTGCGTTTTACCTGCATTTAATACGTAATAAACTTATATAAAGAGTTTAAAGATTTCAACTTCCTGAAACATATTTTAAACTAAGTTTTAGTGTGTTTATTTGTAGTAGTTAAATGCTACAATCTTTAAAGGACATTTAATTGGAATCAATCATTTTTCAGTAATTCCTTTTAAATGTGTCAGAAAATACTACAAAAACCGCGTTCTACAATAAAACACTCATTTCTAAAATTTATAGTCAAATTACTTTAAAACGCACTTTTTAGGTGTAGTATAATAAGTTGTTGTTGAATTCGAGTACAAAATATTGGTGGAATATTGTTACATAAAACAAATGTAGATTTTGTTTTAAAATTAATTTTTGTAGTCTACCATTTTACATTTCAAACAGCTTTTAACTAAATCTTACATCTTTGATAACAATAAAGCTTATATTCGGAGTATTATCCGAGAATTTGCATACATTTTTAACATAGCCTTTCTAGCAATTTATTTTAATACTACACTGTAAAAAAAACTGTAGAAAAACAGAAATTTTCAAAAACAATGACTTTATGTTTACAGAGATATTCTGTCATGTAACATTCCCACCGCACTTCTACTTATTTTATGTAAAATAACAGCTTTTATCTAGTTTTTTAGCTTATCTGTACTTAAACAGAAACTTACTGCATCGAAAACGAATACAGCTATTGGCAACATTATACTGAATCTTCGTTGGTTCAGTGGTAGCGTGCGTGCTTAGCATGCGGTAGGTCGTGGGTTCTATCCCCGGATATTAATTAATTAAAATTAGAAAAAACTCTACTAAAAATAAGTGCATGCGCACAAGCAGAAAATTATTGAGAGGCAACAGAAAAATCTGTAGCTCACTTGACAGAAACTTTCTTTTTACAGCATTTACCTATAGGTAACATCTTTTTTCTGTTTACAGGTTTTTTTGGCCTACAGAAATTTTCTGGCAACTTTTGCTGCCAGAAATTTTCTGTTTTTTTGCAGGATTATTTTTTACAGTGTAGTTTTTATTCCCAAATGTATTCCTTCTATCCATTTCGATGTATTTTGCCTATTTTATAAATTCTATCTACGTACAAAAAACCTTTGATCTCAAAACGTTTACTTCACACTCCAACAAACTCTAAGAACGGCTTAAACTGCCCAAAAATCGTTTAAAAGGAAGGAATTTCCCCTTGGCCTAACAAAAGGCCAAGAAGACCTGTTACTTTGAAGTACGAAGTAAAGATAAAGAAAACTCCTCGATCTAACAATAACAGACCGTGAAACGAGGAAGATTTGGCTGTGAAAGGAAGACCATCTTTCGCTTCAAAGGGCCATCTCTGGTGCTTTTAAAATTCCGACTCGTAATTCAATACCTACCGAACAAAACATAACATCATTTAGTCCCGAACCATTCTTTTACTGAAGTAGAAAAGCTGTTTCGGAAATGCGATTTGGGAGTTGGAAAATAAAGAACCAAAAAGAAAAAACTGTGGAAAAGAAAATTTTCATTTTAGAGTAGGAAGTAACGCTAAAAAGTGTTTTGGTTACCCTTTCTGCTGTTTTAATAAAAACAAACTAGCCCCGAGGCGGTTATTTTGAAATGGTTTTGGGGGGAAAGTCGTGTTGAGGTAAAGGGGAATTATTTCGGTCTGGGGGAAGATCTGAGTAAAGAAAATTAAGAACTTCTGTTTGTTTATTTAGGGGGATAGTTTTCTGATAACATGAGTGTGTTCCAGAAGATAGGACTTTAGTATTCAGAGGTAGTGTATTGTTTTTTTCTTAGTAAGAGTCAGGGTTAGTGAGATTATGACCGGATAATCGTATGCTTCGTTTTGAGAAAAATTTAGTTCTCCTGTTTTTTATTTGAAGTTGGGGTTAGTATTTGTTTTTGTGGCGGTGTTTTTTTCTGGTGTCTTTTAACACAAAAATTAATCACTATAATAAGCTAGAAGGTAATAGTTTGCAATTTATTAGTTAATTTGTTTTATTATTTTTATGCTAGGTTATAAAACAAATGAACAATCATTTAGGTATTGATTCAAAACAGCAATAAAAATAGAACCATATTAATTTTTAAATTTACCCAAGTTTTTTTGAACGTTCGATTTTTTCAGGGTGGTATATTTTAATAAAAAAAATCATAGTCCGCAATCATTGAATGCTTAGAACTAGTGATGGGCAAAATCGATAATTTTAGGTATCGAATACTTTGGTATCGAATACATATAGGTATCGAATACTTTGGTATCGAATACTTATAGGTATCGAGTACTTTTAGGTATCGAGTACTTTTTTTCAATGTCTGGAAATGAACCTGAAGGGACAATTTTTTTAGGGCCTATCCATAATCAGACTAATATTCAAAAAACTGAAAGCGATCCATCAAAAAGCCCCGTAGCTACGGGCCTGGAGGTGGATAGAGGCGAAGGATTTGGCGGGGGAAAAACCTAGCCGCGTCAAATTTCTCTCGCGGATGATTAACGACTTGGGTTTGAGCGTTGCAAAATGAAAACGGAAACAGGCTGCGTTTGATCTACAGTAGGTATTATAAAGATTACTTCATTGAAAAATTTAAAATGAAATATGTCAATAAAGTATCGATACTTTTGTGGGTATCGAATACACTCGATACCTATAGGTATCGAGTACTTCAGTATTTGGTATCGATACCTGCCCATCACTACTTAGAACTACCTGTATTGCAAATATTCGTTCCATGTACAATCACTATAATTTATTCTTTACATATTATGGGCGTGAAGATAAAGTAACCGAAATATTTTCCCTACCAGAGAAAAAGTTATGATACGTTCGTTAAGTATCCTTTTTAGAAAAATGAGTTCCCTTTCAGAGATCATTTCTCAGATAACTACTCTATTAACGCTATTGAAACAGAAAACATTGTCATTTTATGTTAAATCAAATGGTCTTGGTCACTAAATGGTAAAATGGTAATTAGGAAGTTTATTTCCTTTGTTTTCTACTTATTAGAATTAATGAGAGTTACAATAGATTAAGGTTTATTCTTAATGGAGAGGAATAACATTTTTTTAATCTTTGTTTTTGTTTTGAGAATCAATACTCAGTTGCTAGAAAGATATTACTTTGAATTTTTCGTATGTGTTAAGATATTTAAAATGAAGTAAAAAACCATTAATGTTTTAGATAGATGGCAAATTTGATATTTCTTTGTAATTATTTAATTCAAGTAATAGTTCCCTTTTGATGACGGAAATATTGTATCTTTTTTAAAGCTGTTATAATCCTATTAAAAGATTAATTTAAGAGTGTAATTGTTGTAGAATAGTATATTTTCCAAGGAAAGGAATTTTCCATTTTCCATCACAAAATGCATAATATTTCGAAATCGTAATGAATGGAACAAAAAGAACATGAAAGTTTCAAAATAACTTTTTTCAATCGAACGAAACGTTTTTCACCGATGGAAAAAATCGTTTTTAAATAGTAAAGAAATGCTGTTGAGTTTTTTCTACTAATGTTTTTCTTACATATAATTTGCATGTTACTTATTTCGATTAATCTAAACAAGGACTTCATTTGATTAAAACCCTTTTGTAAAAAAAGACCACGAAATTAGGCGAATAGAACTGGGTTAATTAAGAATCCATTAGTAATTAAGATACCCTCTGAAAGAAACCTTTTTTCGTCCTATTTTTTCCCTGTGTTTAATGACTGATTGTTTGATTTTCTTTTCGTTCCTTGATTGCTATTAATGAACACACGCAGATAAAATCTTGTAAGCTGTTTACATAAGTACTAGAATTTTACATGCATCATTGTATTGATTTTATCTTCTTAGGGGCCGTTCTTAAATGATGTCACACTTTTTTGCCAATTTTTGACCCCCTCCCTCCCCTTTGTCACAATGTCACACTCTTAAACCAACGGAACCAACTTTTTTTATTTGAGCTTAATTTTAAATTAAATAAAAAAATTAATATCATAATGAAAATTAATAGAACTCTTTTGGTACTCATAACTATTTATATATTTTTGTATACATTTATGTCGGTGTTTGTCCCCATTTTTGTCTTGTTTTATGTGTTATTCCTTGTGTTGTGTTGTATTTTTGTAATTCTTTGTGATAATAAATTCTATTCTATTCTATATAATTTAATTTTACCTCTCCTGATAGTTTCATATCTATCATCCTTTAAAATGCCTTTTGAGAACAATAAGTATACGGTCGTTTTAACAATTTAAGGTTATTTCATTGATTTTCAGCTGCAGGATGTGATGTCACAACTTTTAACCCCCCTCCCCCTTGTCACAAACTGTCACAAATTGATTAACCCCCTCTGAGCATGATGGTCATTTATGGACGGCCCCTTATATCTATATCGGTCAATATGTTTCCCACGTTTGGTAATTGTTTTTTAATTACTTGTTTAATCAAAAGTTTCGCTTTATTGAACTTGGCATGCGCTTAAACATTACTTATGTTTTCTAGTAATCACCTTCCTAATGGAGAACTGCAGCAAATTTTAAAATTTTAAATATTCAATTTTAATTTATTAAAAATTATCTCCTGATTCCAAAAATACGCTTGTCTTTTCCCACAAAATTTTTTAAGGTAATTATGACATATTTTAATACAGAAAGCTCCTAACAATGTGACGTCACATGTGCCAGTGGAAATGCGGGAAACACCGTTTTCATCGATATGTTACCGCTAAAGTTGATAATTAGTTAATCTGAAGAATACCTAGGTAAACTTAAGATTAACTGATTTCTGTCGTTAATGTGCGGATTTTTGAGTTTTTCGCATTTTACCTAGGGAATCTACACTATAACGGCCTCTTGATCGTTAAAGTTCAAAATAGTTTGTTTCGTTCAATACTTTCTGTTAAAATGTTGAGGTGCTTACTGCGCCATGCGCTTACCCCTGCGCAGTTGGGTTTCAATACGTAGTTTGTTGTCATATTTGGTGTTTTGATTTCAAATTTAGAGCGTAGCACTGGTAGTTGTCATGTTGAATGTTAAAACAAAATAATACAAGCAAGTAAGTACTGTAAATTTACATGATTAAGTACAGTATATTACTACTAAAACGGGTATTTTGAAACAATTGTGTTGAAGCTCCTACTTCAGAGTGACAGAGATTTCTTTTAACGAAAGCAAATGTCCCAGCTGTTGAAATATCTTTTCAACAAACGTTAATTCAACAATCGCTGGAACCTGGGCAAGGGTTTAACATATGTAATCGATCGCGAATCCTAGCAATAGTTCAGTGCAGGCTGCCAGCCGATTACACCGCGCTTTCATTAAAATTTGCTAGTTTAAGTGCTCATTGAAATACGCTGTCAAATCGAGATCGAAAACCACAATTGATACAAATCTCAGTTGGTACTTAAATATTCTATTATTATTGTTTTTATATTCTAGTTTTAAAATTGCTATTTCATTACTATTTTTGTGGGATTTGGGTGTTTTGTGTAATATGAAAAATGTACCGATCCCCCTTTTTTGATTCGTCATTGTTACTGTTTACCCCCAAAACGAGTTTGGTTATAGTTAGGGCAGGGGGGTTTGGGGGGGGCGGCAGCCCCCCCCCCAACCTCCCTAAACTTTTTATAAAATAAAATAAAATTTTGTACTTTAACGGATCACCCTCGTTAATATGTAAAATAACTTATTACAGGTAGTATGCAGATTAACGAGTGTCTAGTCGGTAGGGTGCAGAATACCTAGGTAATTTCAAGATTACCTAGGTAATCTTAGAAATTGAAAAAAAATTCGCTCTTTAACGGATCACCCTCGTTAATCTGCAAATTACCTAGGTTATCTGTAAATTAACTGATTTCCGGACTTTAACTGTAACAGATACACTAGTTTGTAAAAAAAACTAGTGCTCATTGTTTCAAAGCGGGATTATAGCAACAAGCGGGAACAAAGCACATTTCACGTCACAAACTGTTTCAGCTCAGACACAAAAGAGGCTGTTTTTAATTGAAAATAACTGAAAATTTAGGGCTTTGAAAAGCAAATGAAAACATTTTTTGAAGGTTTTAGGCCATTCTGAACACATTAAGATTATAAAAAAATTTGACTGCAGTTATCCATTTGTTTTGAAAATGTCAAGGATAAGTAACACATTATTTTAATCAAAAACCTAAATATAAAAGGAAACCTTAATTATAATTTCTCTTAAATGGCCTCTATTACAATCTTGGTTGGTACATCCTCCACCCTAAACAGACATAAGATTTGATTTTTTTACTTCTTACTTTTAATAAATGTAATATTTTAATTCTCGAAAATGATTACCGAAAGTATAACAGCCATATTTATAGCAATCAACGTCTGAGTTAACCAGCATCAAAGGAAAGAAAAATTAACTTTTAGCTGATTCTGATTGGTGAAATCCTTCTTTGACATAAGATTTAACACACCCACTCTGATGGCCCTGAATATGGCTATTTAGTGTAAAATATTTGAGCTAAAAATCAAATTAGTTATGAACTGTACTGCAACCATTTAAATCAAACTTGAGCGTACTTATCTTCTATTTATTCACATTGAACATCAAAAACACTTAATATCCATTTTGTCTACATTTCCAAACAAAAAGATCTCCATCAAAAATGGACTAAAAGCACTATCGTTAGATAACCCACATACATGGAACCGCTTTTTAGAGTAGATTAAGAGACATGATTCCCTGACAAAATCAAGACATTAAGCCACAGACGAGACAAGTCTGTATGCGAACACGGCCCTGGTACTCGGGAACATTAATATCACTCAACGATAGAACACGCTAAGCCTAACTCAATTTCGATCCCTGTTTATGACCATATCATTTCGGATCCGCAGACGCAGTATTTACTCGGACTTAATTCGTTTCGAAGGCTTTTCGATCGTGATTAGAAGAAGATTGAAGAGTCCTGGGAATTGTTTTCAATCACGACAAGGAGATTGGGGGGAAAGGCGGATTCGACCTAGAGTTAGATAGTTAGTTTAGGTTTGGTTGTGTTATTAGAGGAGGGTTAAAGATATTTGAGGAATCGGGTCATAGGTCTCTGGGGTCTTTTCTAGACTGTACAGATTAGGCAGTTTATTTCTGGATCGAATATGCAAAGTTATTCGAGCAAATCTTGAGCATGTAGCGTGTCTTTAAAAGTACCAATTTGTTTTATCACTGTTTGATTAAACTGTAAGTTAGTGCACGGGTTGTGAGATACCTTTTTCATATTCTCTTATTTCTATTTTCTTAATCAGTTTTATAAATAACTTTTTTATGAATAAGTTAAAGTAAAGGCATGTTAATTGGAACTGAAATTTTATTTCCATTTCACTCGTTCTCAAAGAGTGTACTTAGACCCCGTAGTCATTCTGAATGGACCCTAAATAGTTTATCTACACCCTTTTAAACCCTTTCAGACTTGGAGCCTCGAAATTACCATTGGTTGGTTGGTGTTTTATGGCGCATGATCCACATCAAGATATTATGCGCCAGAAATTACCATTGGATTCAATGGTAATCTCGGGCAGGCTTAGGATTGAATAGGTTAAGTTTGTCTTGAATTTCATGAATGAAATCAACCTGTATTTTAAATAAATTAAACCATGATCATTTTCACTGGAATTCTATTTCTAAACCCGGTCGTTGGATACATTAAAACATTTTTCATTGCTCCTTTCCTTGAAACGTTTTTTTGCCTTCTACCATTTAAGGGGGGCGTTCGTAGCCACCCTTTGGATAGTTCAAACCCCCTTAAAATGCCTTAAATCCCTGTATTTTACCCTGTATTTACCCTGTAATTTACCCTGTATGTACCCTGTATTTTGCCCTGTATTACTCTGTATTTTAGCTAACCCAAAAATCACTCTATATGGTATTCTACAGAAAGGTTAGTACTACTATCTTAACTACTAACCGCTCCAGAGCAGAGCCAATACCGTAACAAACCAACGACTTCAGCCCAATTCCACAGACTGTTTATTGATCACAACACAATTCAATCACAGTCTTCTCGCCTTTTAACCGAACGCTCTCTCTGGGCTGGGCGTCGATTGTATCCGAAACGTAGTCTTGCAAACTGCAACCGTTTCAATCGATGGGACCCACCGACCGAAAAGTTCCCGGCATGTTTAGGCGCGAGTGCAGTTTCCGGGACATTTGCGAAGCGGGCCTTTCCGATAATCGCCGGGATGCTGTGACCTACTTCCTTGCTAGTGAAAAAGATTACGTTAACGAAATTTAGGGAGATGAGTTAATAAATGATGATTAGTTACGGAACGCTGGTTGTTTAAAATGCTCGGGTTGGTTAGTTTTTGTTTAACCTTATGTGGAGTCTTCTAAGTTGCATTTAGTAGCAGTGAGTCAGAATCACATAGGATTTGGAGGTCCCAGACCAAATCCCAGGGAGTTAAAAATGGAGCGACACCCCAAAAAATTATTGAAAAATTTAATTTGTAGAAGAACTACTATAAGTAAAAATTCAACTATGGTCTCAAAAATTGAAGTTTAATATGATCTTTAATATTATCTCAAAAGTCTTCACTTTAAAATTTGTTTCATTATGAAAAAAGTTAAAAAACCCCAAAAAAATGTGAAAAGTCTGCCAAAACCTCATTTTGTATTTTGAAATCCTTTCTTTTGATTCGATAATCCGAAAGATCATAGTTGTAAACTCTTAAGACCAAAGTTTCACGTAAAATCCATCAATATTAAACGCTTGAGATCCTGTTAAAGTTCGTTTTTTGCTTGCGCAAACTGGTTTCCTATAGCCGTTTCCAAAACGGCAGTTTGTGGACGCAAAAAACGGACTTAAGCCATGCTTTAACAGGATGTTTATAAATGTGGCATAAAAATGTTCCGAGCTCTAAAATATTTTCACCAGTTATAAATTTATGAATTATTGAAAAAAGGTCACATTTTCTTCAAACCAACTATTTCCCCTTCACTTTTTTACGTCTTGTCACCTTTTTTCATGCACCTTTTTTGCATAATTTCTTTTTTCAAATTTAATCAATACAAAGCTGAAACTCTTTTTAACCGAGAGTCATAAATTACCCTCCGCTTTTGAAATCGTGTGCTTTTCCTTCAATTAGTATAAGAGTTTACTTTTCCCAATTGAGGTTTAGTGTTAAGATAACAGCTAATCGCTTATTCGGATCACTTTTTTGTTCGCTCTTAAGAGTAATGACTACCATCCATTTTAATTAACACGTCTTTCTGCAGCAAAGAAAAACTTCAGCTGTAAGCAATTAATCATGATGTGTTGCTTTTTTTTTCTTTACTCTAACACACTTTGAGGGTTGTGTTAGCGAGTCGAAAACACTCTCTTGCCAACACTTTTGTCTTTTTTACATCTATAATAGAGTAGTTGAAAATCAATGTTGAAATGCTTCTTAGTTTTTGGATCAAAATCGTCAAGATTATGTGACTTTAAGCATTGTTGTCAAAATATTGTCATTGTTGTAATTACTCCTTGTAGTAATTGAATAAGGCAAATTAGGTATAAAAAAAGGATTTTCAATCTAGGTGATAAATAAATAAGAATTATTTTCTTCCCTATATTCCTTTCCTGGGCGTCATTTATGGGCAATAGGGTCAACTGGCTTCCCGCTAGAATTCTTCTTTTATGCTTTACTTCCTTAAGACATAAAAAACTTTAAAACACCACCTGTTAAGAATTAATGTGTGAAATCCTCATTTTTAAGAATGATATTTTCAAATTATAAAAAAGTGGAAGGAGACCCTCTTAGGCCCCTTATTTCAAGGTGCTATATCTTTATTCCCTTCACAATATCCTTCATCTATTTCTCCAATTCGTAATGCATAGTTGTGGCAAAATCTTCCACCTTCGC
Source organism: Tetragnatha versicolor (assembly GCA_024610705.1). NCBI lineage: Eukaryota > Metazoa > Arthropoda > Arachnida > Araneae > Tetragnathidae > Tetragnatha > Tetragnatha versicolor. Next base: position 19,543,674 of record JANDEH010000011.1, on the reverse strand, counting down.
TTCAAAATAAAGGTAGAGGTCTATTCTGCCGTCCTAAGCGAAATGTACGTTAACGAGTTTTCTTAAAACTTCAATTTCCTTTCTCCCTTGGCGCGTTTTTAAATTGGCGAGAATGTATCTCGTTACTTCCAAGCCACTAGAATGGTTGGGAAATTCACGCAGAGTCGTTCATTCTGCTCGTTTTGTTGGCGATTTTGGTGTCGTTAAAGGGTTGCTGCTATCCATTGTTAAACTTAAAAAGGGAAAAAATTAAAACTTTAAATCTTAATAATTCTAAAACTAATTAGATTTTTTTTAAAAACGAAACGACAATATTTTTGTAAAAAATAATTCTATATGTGTTTAAAATACTGTACTTCTACCATGATTAGTTTTTCTTTTATAACGAAAAAAGTGCTCTTAATTATTTCATTGGCTGCTGTGAAACGAGCTAGTTTCAATGCTAATCTTGGCAGTCTGATATCGTAAGCAGGTTGCCGCATAGAATTGAAATCCACCAAATGCTGTTTTGGCGAGATTTTTCTCAAAGTAAATCTGTGAGAAATTGCGTTAGTGTACACTTTCGCTTAGGACGGCAGTATTATTGAACAGCAATTTCTATTAACTTAATACTTATTTTTCCCTTCATCCCTGTTTTCATAAAATTCAAAGCAAATAAAAAATAAATACACTTCCCTAAGATGTAAATAAAACCTAAAGAAACTTCGGAAATTAAAGTGTTAATAACCGGTTTTATTTTATTTAAAAAGGTCAGGGGGAGACCCCCTGAACCCCCCTTTGTTGATTTATTACCAACTCATTCGCTAAAAGAAATCGCCTTCAAACATAAAATAAATGTAAGCATCATTTGAATTGACACCAACCATCTTAAATGCTTCTGATGAAATACTATTGTTATTTAAATTTTATTACTTGTAAAAAAATTTTAAAAATTTTCGGTTAAATATTTTTTGGTTATTGCAAAAAATTTATTTTATCACAAATTATTTCTATATCAGATTTTTTTTAAAATTCTACTCGCTATCCTACTACTATTATAATTGTGAATGTTTGTCCGGATGTTTGTTACTCTTTCACGCAAAAACTACTGAATGGATTTTAATGAAATTTTACCATAATGTAGCTTATACATCAGAATAACACATAGGCTATAATTTATAAAGAGAAAATCAGTCCTTCATTCTTTTTTTCCCGTTTTTCCTGCTTTTTTTCACTTATTTTTCCGTGTTTGAAAACCTGTTTTACCAGTCATACAACGAGTTAAAAATAAAACATTGTTTCAAATGAGACAGATCACTAGACTTTTTCATTTACTAGATCTTTTAGTTTAGTTTTAAACACTGGTTTTAAATTTGTTAATTTGTTCACTAGACTTACTAATTTACCAGACTTTTTACTATGGTTTCAAATTGGTTAAAGGCACCAAGATATTAAACATTATCAGGAACATCGGGATTGTAAAAAGTGACAAGAACACCGGGATTGGAAAATTAGCGAGAACATCGGGATGGAAAAATTACCGGGTTATAAAAATTACCGAGAACACTGGGATAGGAAATTTACCATAAAGACACCCAGAATACCGGAATATAAAAATTACCGTAAACACTGAGATAGGAAAATTACCGGGAACGCCGGGATTAGAAAAATTACCGTGACCACCGGGATAAGATTACCGGGAACACACTGGGATAGGAAAGAGGCGCCTGGGATACCGGGATGATTTGTAATATTGCTAATTTACAAAATTATAAATGTATTTTAAGAAATATTTAAAAAATTAATTTATTCACCCCACCCGTGCAAGGCCGGGTATAACAGCTAGTAAAAAATATTTTTAAATAAATATTTCCAACAATAGTGGTTTTGCGTCACTTGGATGGAGCAATAACCGTTATCAGTTTAACATTGAAGCTACGCATAAGAATTTAGAAAAGGTCCAAAAAAGACTGCTTGGAATGCTTTGATTTTAAAAATTCTTTTTTGAAAACCTTCCCGATTGTGTGAGGAACAACATGCTAAAATTTCATACCAATCGCATTAATAATGTGGGTGCTAGAATGCAAAAACTAAAAACTGGAGTAAATATTCAAACCCCCGTGCAACCCCTCTAGAATGGAATATCGAAAAATCCAGAAATTACTTTCTTTGAAATATTATTAAGAATCTATTACTAACAGGTCGCTTCGAAATATCAAATTATTAGTACATTTTTCTTCGAAAATGTAAAACTTTGTTTATGCTCAGCAAAAACAGGTTTTTGAATTTTTTAGACCCCTTAAAATTCGAATATCGAAAATTTGAAAAATGCCATTCTAGATATTGTATCTAGGTACCTTCCTGTTAAATTACAAAGATCTGGGGTTGTTTGGGACGGAGCTAGGTTCAAAAACGTAGAAATCACTCCAAGCACCCCTGTGGGTCAGAAAAAAGGAATTTTGAAAAATCTCTTCTTAGTGCGCGCTTACACCGTAAGGTCTTTCACCACACCAAGTTTCGAGTCTTTAGCCCCGGTAGATTTTGCTGTGCGTTGATAGGTGAATGAATCGATCGATGAATGGTATGGTAAAGCTCTTTTATTATTATAGATATATTATTATAGTAAGAAATAATAAGGAAGTTGCATGTGTCAGATTTTCAAAAACAAACAAGTGTTCCGTATGGTTTTTTGTATGGTAAAATGAAATATCTAGTCAGTTTTTCAAAAAAATGTACAGGTAATTAAATATTTTAATTTAAAAGTCGAGAAAAAAAACACGTGACTGAAAACGTTTATTGTTTAAACTACAAGATGACGTCAACAATAGTACCGTCAACTCCATTGCTTTACAACAATGTTTAATATAAGATGACGTCACATCCAAACTCTTGGCGTTTTCGCGGGCTTTTAAAAAGGGGATTTTTGTTAATTTTTTTGGCAATCAAAAAATTTCTCGATCGGCCTCAAATTTTGGGTAGTTCCTTATTTTTGCAAGAAGAATCGATTAAAAAAATTTAAAAAAAATCATGCAACTTCCTCATTACTTATTTTACTATTTTTTAATGTGTGAATTAATTTTATAACTGCCACACTGTGTCACTTAATAAACACGATGGGACCTTCCATTTCGCTGTTAAATTCGAATTCTGGTTAAATCAAAGTTTGAGAAATAGGTTTTCAGGCAAAAAAAATGTCACTTATAACCACAGTAACTAACAAGTCTTAGGTTATCAGATATCGACCTAAATTGCTACAAAAGATTCAATACCGTCCCGTCAATAGCTGAAGTGGTTCTTTTCTCCTAAACTAAACCGTACTTCCACAGTAAGGAAATTACATTTTCGATACGAAGAGTTCCCTTCCCCAGAAAACTTCATTACCATTTTAATATCGGAAACTCATCAATAGAGAAGACGTCCACCATTTTCTTTAAAGGATACATCCTTTCCTGAATTAAAAACTCCAAAAGAGGAACTACTCTTGTTTAATGCAAAACTTACATGTAAAGCCCTCAACTTTTTTCCGGATTCCGAACAAGTCCATGTTCTCCTGGGGATTCGAGTCAGGAAGCAAGATTCGCTATCGGATTCTGCAGAATCTCAAATTTCCTGTTCCTTAGCCGGAGCTATAAAATTTTTATTTGTGTATTGTTCCTGGTGCTGTGTCCTTTCTCTAGCACTGACGGGAAAGGAATCACGGATAGTCCTAGTTTCTTGTTTTTAGGAGGGTATAAAATCGGGTGTGGATTTCGGCGATAAATTAAATTGAAGACTGGTAAACACTACTGTTTTATTGAATTAGGGGTATAAAATGTAATCCAAGTAAGCGTTCTTTCTGACTTATATAAGAATTTATAGAGAAATCAAAGTCCTGAACGAAGTATAAAGAGGAAGAATTAAACCAATAATGGGTGGTAGTTTCCGCTCTTTAGCATTTTATTTATTTGAATTGAATTGCGGATACTGTATCGTTAACATCAGGCCGAAACCGCGTTAATGCCATTTTGGCCGATTTCACTTAAGGACATTTTTAAAGTCCTTTTATGTCGTTCTAAGCAACATCAGTGCTACGAATCTCCAATACAATCATGATACTACTATTATTTAAGTTTAGGATTAGTTTCTGTTCTTAACATTGCTATATGAAATTCACATTTAATTAAGTTTAAAAAATTCCCTAGAGTACAATTCCACTATTTATCCTGATAAGAACTGTTAAGCAAGTTTCAGATAACAAATATGTATTTCCCCAAAATACAATATGTATACAATATGTATTTCCCCAAAGTATTATACTTTTCGTTAATACACTATTACTGTATTAACGAAAACAATAAAAAACGGCAGTATTTTTCTTTTTTCACGGTTAAACCATCTTGGCAATTTTTAATGGGACAGAAAACGGAACGGACCAATATTTTATAGTAGTAGTAGAAATATAATAGTAATAGTAGGGGGTGAAATGTTTTATTATTTTAAGTGGATGTCTAAAAACCTTCTACTTATTTCTTCCTTACATCAACCTCACCCATTTTCTAAATAACTAACCCAAGTCCTTTAACTAGCCATTACCACTACATTCCTCAACGCATTGTCCGTTAATCCAAGAGCAACAAACTACTCTCCATCAAAATACATATATTTTATGAAAGATTAAACAAAGTTTAATTACAGCATTAGCGACTTTTAGTGCATCATTAAATATTGAGCGTAAAAGACGACTTATATCTCCCCTGAGGAACGTAAATTTTAAATATTCATTCAGCAAACCTAAGTCTCTCATAAATATTAATTTATTCGCTAGACTCCGGATCTCAATACTAAACTCGGATATTTTTAGAACGATTTGTGTAATTTGATATTTTATCCAGTGATGGAGACATTCTCCAATAATAAAGTTCCACTCCTGTGCAGCAGACTGATTATTATTAAACCTGCCCGTTTAAATTGACGAATAGTTTGCTTCAAATCCTGTGTTTAGATCGTGGATAAGTTAATAAGCTCGGTAAGTGTGAGGAGTTTCACCGTACTGTATATTGACGTTTAATGACTGAGCTAATTCTTAATAGGATTTGTAGATTGGCTAAATATTATACCTCGAGGGTTTTGTCTTTTGATTTACTGTAGCAAAGTTTTAAAACTCCTATTTTACTCTTTTACTTTTGAGAGAGGACTTGTCAATTTAATTTTTTAAGTATTTGTCACTTTTTTGTATTTACTGATAACTGAATAAATCCAAGTAGTTAAATAGTTGTCGAAATACTATATCATTGATGAATTAGAGTGGATTGCTTTGATTATTATATTCAGAAGTTAAAATACTTGTGTGGAAACCATTCCAAACTATACATAGTTCTGTAAATAAATTGTTAATTGTGTTTTAGATGATGCGCTTTTTAAATTGAATTGTCAGTGTGAAAAACAGAATACAGAAGAAAACAGAATTTTTTGTGTGTCTTTTACTTTGTATTACCAGTCATGTAATTGGATTTTTATCTGTTTGACTGTAGAATAAATAAATAAATACGTCCAAAAAAAAGGCAAATTGACTTTTTGTGCTCAAAAAAATTTCTAAACTTCACAACACATGGGGGAGAAAAGAGGGAGAAAATAATTGCCCCCACAGGGGAAATAGCCCTTTGAATCTGACCCAACTAATGCCTAATTGTCCATTTATTGTATTTTTATTTAGAAATTTAAGATAAATTGGCTTCATTTTTTAAAGTGTTTTTACCGGTTTTTTTTATCCAATGAATGTTAGACTACATTTATGCTGCATTGATATTCATTCAACTACCTCAAGGACTCAGTTTCATAATACTTTTGAATTTTATTTTTCTTAATAAATACGCAGAAACATAATTTAAATGTCAATTTAAGTGGTTGTTTTGGGGATTTTCTTAACTGAAATAATTAATAATTCCATCAACTTTTTTAGAATATTTATATATTTTTTCTATGATTGTTCTGTATTCCAAAGATGGTTCTGAATTTTCAGTAAGCATTTGGTGGTTATACAAGGAAAATAGATGGGTTTTTTTTTCGATACCTCAAAAATTGGTTTTTGGACCCTCCTCAAAACTGACGTTTCATGATTAACTTCCTTCACAAAGACAACTTTACTAACCTTCTGTACAATATTTTATGCGTTTTAATACAAGGAATTCAATTAACTAATAAATATAAACCATCTGGAACGCCTTAAAAATCTCCAAATCAGCTATGTAGGAACAACTCTTTCGTTTTTAGTGTGCATTTATGGCAGGTAATTCACAAAATGCTTGCTTAACAGGTCTAGTTCCACTGAGTTCATACAAACCTCATAAATCGCGTAGTAAAGTACTCTTAAATCGCGTTTTGCGTGCTAAATTTCTTATTATCTTTGGCAGTTTAACATCATTCCCCTCAAAACCACCTACATTTGGATCCTGTTATTCTTTTATAAGAAAGGGTAAGGGGAGGAAAAATGTTTCACGCGCAACTTGTCTCTGATTGTTGGTTGCTATTAAAGAAATATACAAAACTAAGATCGAATAAAACAATCTTTTCAGCCAATCGTTGACGCGAGCAATTTCCCTAATGCGTTTCTTTTGGAAGAGCTCGTTGTAAATAAATTCAGCCCAGATTCATATGCAGAATAAACTAATAAATTCAAGATGGAGATAGGAAGGGGAATAAATACGAAGTCATTACCGGCGAGTGAGGATGCCAGATACGGTGAATCAATCACCATTACACGGATTGGTTTGGTTTTCGAATAGGGAATTTCTGCATCGAATCGAATTGAAATGACGAATGCAAATTCGTATACTCACAAATCACATCATGTGATAGTTTCGTCTGAATAGCTTTTGGGTGGTGGGTCGTTTTTTTCAATAAATATCTATGAAATAAATTTATTCTACTTGATCTTTGTTTCTTCAACTTTTAGGGTTGCCAACAAAGTTTTTTTAAGGTTATTTTTCGCTTTTTATGGTAGGTAAAAGTGCTATAAAGCTTCCCATGCGCTTTTATTTTTTTCCTCAGTTATCTCTCTATTCTAAAAAAAAGTTTTTGGTGAATGGTTTCCAGAGAAAGGCTTTTTAATTACTGAACCGAATGACACGTTTAAAGTATCAAACTGTCCAGATTCTTTCCGGATTTCCGAGTAGGCCCTTCGATTTTTCAAAAAAATTCTCAATTTTAAAATATTTCCATTTTTTTAGATTTCAGATAAGGTCGCAGTTACAAAGCAAGAAACTATGAATTTTAAAACAATTGAAAACATATTTCACTGGTTTTTTATTATTCAAATAGATTAAATAATCATCTTTCTATTTATAACACGAATTTAAAAAATATATTTTGGGTTATTTTTAACAATATTTACATTTTTGTCGTTCAAACGGTTTTAATTATATTTAAAAAATAATGTATAATTAATTTATATCTTATTTTTAAATAATAAATTGATATTTTTATATTTATATTTGTCTTAGTGGCAACGTGACAACCTTATTACTATATTTATAATTTTTGAACTTTTGCATTTATTTTTTACAATAATTATTTTTTTATATCTTTTTGCAGGTATGTTTTTTAAGGTAGTAAAATGTAACTTTTTATTTCATAATGCCAAAACGCAAAAAACTAGATAACACGGGTGAATATTTTAGAAATAAAGATAAAATCGAAAATGTTAAAAGTCTAGACATTCGTGTCATTGCTATGAAACTGATACAACTTCGACGTTTGTTTGTTCTAATGAAGATAAAATTCTAAATTTTCGCGATGTTTACGATAATTACTATTTTTTCACAGCCAATCGATAAAAATCATAAATTTTAAGAAAGTTAAATTTATTCCTGAGATGTCTCAGTGCTTCTTAATAAATCTGTGAAAAAACATTAGTGCCTTGATGGGGAAATAGTAAAAGAATGTTTACATTGCTCTGCTGTTAATTTTATTGGAATTATAGGGTGATCCTCCAATTCATGTTACCATAGAGGAACTGTTAAAATTCCGCCACTGAATAAATATCCGTCATTTTTGAAAGAATTCCCCGGAGAAGTACTACCCCTGCTTTAAGAATGTTTTATAAAGTGAGTAAGTGCAGTGAGCTGGGTTTTTTGAGGATTGCGAAAATTTCTGCGCAAGCAGTTAACGGGGGTTGGCGAGCGATAGCGAGCAGGGGGCGGTAGCCCCCTAGTAATTCTAAAAAAATCTATAATTATTGAATAAATAATTCTATTTATTAACATATTAAATGCATTACATTAAATATAAATTATACAAAATACGTTGTATACAAAATATAATTATATTGTATAAAGTGCTGGGGAAAACCATTAAACATGCTGTTGAAAAGATTAGTACTAGCAGCAGACATTTAGTATGACTTAATGCATTTAAGGGTTTTTATCGAGATACGAACGAATTAAATGTAACTTTTAAACTAATTAACACTACTAGCGTAAACTTCACTTAAAAAATTATTTTTAAATAGTTTACAATTTTTTAAACTTGAAAGTTTTATTTTTATATCTCTTTAAAAAAAACTTTCTGCCGTTTTACGTACAAAAATCATTTTTAGGGTTTAACTGCTATTTAAAAACATTCGTTTAATACAAATCCAAAGTTCTGAAACTTTTATTTAAATTCAGTTTGCTACTATCTTATTTGTTATTTGTTATGATGCGTTAATTTTAAATCTAAATTATGATGTGTGTGATTTTTTATAACTTTCCTACAGTCCGATATTTTCGTTTATTCTACATTTTCTTGGTTCATCTCTATTCTAAGCCATAGAAGCGGGACACAGTTGTAAAGAGTTGAGAACTGGGCATCTTGGAGAGCTATTCCGAATAGTTGGGCATTTTCGTGATCATTTTATGTGTGAAAAATCCCTCTCAAATCCCGCTATTGGTCCCTGTTTTTTCCCTACCGCAAGAACTATCGAATTTCGATGCCACCATTTTTCATTCACGTACTGACACTCTCCAGACTGAGGGACAAGTCCGAATGGAATTTCAATCGAATAGTTTTTTATTAGAAATGTGGACCAGAAACTACTACGGTAGCATTAAAATATCCTTTAAAAGGTTTAGCGTAACAAGAAAAGAATTCCTCTTTTGTTTAAGAAAATGTCTAAAAATATTTTAAATACATTTTCATAAATATTAGTTAAAAATAAATTTATTCTTTTTACAAGCCATAAAATTCTAACCAACCATATTTTTAACGATAAAACAAGGCACAGGGAATATTGATAAAGTTGTCTGATTCCTATGTATCGATACCTAAAATATCGATTATTAATTTACTTGCACACACAATCTCAACTTTGAATACTGAAGAAGAAACCACCGTACAGCGTTTTAAAAATCATTTTGATACCAAAAATAAATTTTGCCCTTTTTTCTTATCATAAATATTACCATGTTATTCAGGGAAGACTGAATTATAATTAGAATGCATTATTATTTCGATAATAACATGATACACATCAGCAATGGATTTCAATTACTGCTGACTTTTTCATAATTGCTGATTGGTTTTCACAATTATTCATGCAATTAAGGTAGAGTCATAATTTTAATTGAACTGAACTTATAAAAAGACTAAAAACTCCATAAATCATCACCATTTTAGTAGATTTGAAAAATTGCCATTTAGATATTTATCTAATTTAAAATTTTTTCTTTAAATTTATTAAAACTGGACCATTAATATGATTTTAAACACCAACTTTGTATTCAAAATAAATTATTGTTTTAACAAGGTGTTCTAACTTTTGTCAAACGCACTCATATTTTACAAAGTATGACATTTAAAATAAGGAAATGCTTCGTTTAATTGTCAATAATCAAGAATAATGTTTGTGGAACTATTAATAGTAATTTCTTTGAATAGTTTTACACTTTAGTAAACTTAGTTAATTTACAGTACTAACTGTTTTCTTAAAACTATAGGACGTGTCATTGTGTAGAAAACGGAATACTTCCAACTTCTTTAAGGTACGTGCCTACGTTGAAAACGTCAATTTCGACCAAAACTGGTAATTTTTGTTTTTGAGTAGTACAGCTACAGCATTACTACATTTAGTACAGCTTTTTAGCTTTCTAAAACTATCTTACTTTTGATTCTATAGCCACTAGAAAAAAAGTTATAGCTAGTTAAAGAAAGAATGTCACATGCTGGTCATATGCAAAATGTCATTTCAAATGCGTTTTTCTCAGAACAGTTTTTTTAATAAATTTAGTTACGGTAAACATGATTTCTCAAAATCTATTGCTTGTATTGTTATCAAAATTGGCATGAATGTTTTTGATAGTATTATCTAGGGAATGACTTATGGAAATCTTGTTAAGTTGATTCTAAGTGAGTGTAGGAGCTTGTTTATATGGGGTGGAAAGAAGGGTAAAAAACTGAAAATTTAATGTATTCCTAATTAAAAGGCTGTAACTTCTATAAAAAATTTTATATCTAAAACTTCTTAGGTCATTCATTCCCTAGATAATTGTCCTAAAATTATGTTACAGGTTAAAAAATCACTTTAAGTTAGCTAGATTTTTAATTATGTTTATCGTAAACTTAAAAAATGATCAAATTTAAGCTATTTTTATTTAATTTTATGAATTACATTAATATTTTTTAACTTTTATATTTAAATAACTGTTTTCCAATTTTAAAATATCTAAAAAACTAGAAATATCAGAATATTTTATATTTAAAAAAAAGTTCTCCAAAGTAGGCACGTACCTTAAATACTACATCTATAACAGAATAAATATCCATACTTGAACAGCGTAAGACGATTAAAAAACACCACATGAGAAATTTTTTATAAATTTATTCTATTTATTTAAAAGTTACTTCAAGTTCAAAAGTTAAGAGTTTCATCTACCTTGCTATTTCTATATTAATCTTAGCACAATTTTATTCAAGGCGCCATAAACACTTTTAACGACATGAATTTCGTTCCATACTCAAGTCTAGCCATCCTCGTGTCATTTTTACAGCTGGCCGTAATTTCGAAGCTTAGACCCGACCACAAATCCTTTGGGTAATAAAGCTCAACGTTAGATACTTATCCGAGTTAGCATTTTAACTCGAACTTATGTAGAAGAAGAGGTATGAAAAGTTAGTAGTTCTCATTGTAGAGAAAAGTGTTTGGTAGTTATACAGGATATTTCAGATAATTGTTTCATAACAGATTTATCTGTTATGAAACACTTATAAGTGTTTCACACCTATAGACGACTCAGAATCACCTTGGAACGGGGGGTCGGAAATGCACTCCTTGCGACCTAAGGGTTTTTATAAGCCGGCATGGGAGGTTGTATAATACACAGTGGAAATTAACGCATAACCTTTAATAATTGGATTACAACCAGCAAAATCATTCAATTCCGGCATTTTTTAAATACATACATTTGTTACCAATTTAAGGGCTGAAATTTTAGCTCTTTAATTGGTTTTATGGAATAAGTACTTGAATCGATGATTTTAATGCGATATTAAAGCATATTCACAAAGCCCGCAAGGTTTTTATACTTTGATAACAATGCGCATGCGTATGGACATTTTTTACCATTGTTTTTGAAATTGTAATAAAATAATATCTGAGGATAGAACCCACGAACTGCCGATTGCTACGCAGACATCCTACCAATGCTTCATCTGGGATTCAATAACCTATTAGTTATTAGATGTTATTTCTTTGTGAAGCATGCGCATTATATCAAAGTATAAAAACCTTGCTGGCTTTGTGAGTAAGCGATCTTAAAAGGTTAAGGGCCAATTTCCTGAGTAAATTTTACAACTTCCCATGCCCGCTTATAAAAACCCCTATCTCCTTAGGGATGCATTTCCGACCCCCATTTTTAGGTGATTCTAAGTCGTCTAGGTGTGCCCTACCCTTCCTTGAAGTTATGAATCACTTATCTGAAACACCCTGTATTTCTGAAAGTTTGGAATAAAGTGTTCTAAACTCACATCCCACATTGGATTTTCTGAAAAACGTGTTTTCTCAATTGAAATATTAGGATTAAGGACATACTTGTTTTGGGGTTTCATTTGTTTACATATGGCGTCCTTTATGTGTGTAGAAGAATGTATAGGAGGCATAGGGAAAGTAGTACAGCTTTTGAAGATGGACCCGGAGTACCAGTGGGCGCCTTGGGTGGCCCTACCAGAAGTTTACACTCTCAACGTACTTCGCCCATTCCGCCGACTTCATCTAGCCTGAGGCTAGATCAAGTGGAATAAGTCCCACCACCAGAAGAATGCATCATACATAAATTCTTCGTAAAAATAATTATTAAATGTTTCACTCAGACCATCCTTTATTTGTCTAAAGAACCAACACCAAACGTTAAACCCAAAGAGGATAAGTAGAAGTGGAGTCGATTTCCTTTGAACCTACTCCTAAAAAGAGTACCTGACATTAGCAGATCTTTTGGCGATGAGTTGTCGCTTTATCATTTGCTTAGAAATTTAAAAACTATTACAGGCATTCGCTAAAGCTTGGCAACAAAACTCGTCGCCAAAAATGCACTCATTAGCAACACTGCATGGCATAAAACCAGTGAAAACAACTTTCAGTAAGACCACCATCTGGTGACGGCAGTCTTTGGCGGTCTTTCTTAAAATTGCCTTAGCCACTCTCCAGGGTTACCACTGCTTACTTCACCACTTTATCTCCTCTATGGTTAAACCCATTTCTTCCTTTATTTTATGAACTTCTCTTCACTTTGAACTTAGGATGTTTACGTTAGTAAAACCAAACAAGATGCCTATGATCTTTCTTTTATTCTTAACATTTTAATAACATAACTATCAATCCACAAAAAAAATCAGTACCTCACCAAATGTTCATAATGACAAATTCAACCAATCAAGCTTTAAACTGCAGACAGGCGTTCTCTGGTTTCAGTTAATCCCCATCCAATTTTCAACCTAGCTCTCCTTGGGATAAAAGAGTTTACTTCCTTTAAAACAACTTTCTTCTATAATGGCCCCATAAAAAGTAAGCAGCGAAACTTTTTTTAAATGTCGATTGGTGCCCAATCTTCTCTCTTTTTGCCCTGTAGTGTTTTTTTTTCTTACTGGCAGAGTTTAACAGCTTTTAAATTTGATGGATTTAGTTGAGTGTCGAAAGAGTTTGAGATGGCTCGTAAAATTTAAATTTTTGAGGGTCAGGATTTGGTAGCATTTTTATTGATACTTAAAGCCTCGTTACTTTGAGTGCAGGCGTGGACTAGATAGATAAAAATAATTTTGAAGTACGAATAACTGTGGACACGTATTGTAGGAAAAAATGTCATCAAAGCTTGATGGAAATATTCGTTTGAAAAAAATTAAGTACCTACTCTTTATTTGATAAAGTGAAGATATGGCCTTTGAAAATATATGGAAATGTTCACTTTTATTAAAGCTAATGCATATTGGGGAATATTTTCTTCCTTTGTTCTATATATCTTTTGGGGATTTTCCTAACAAGGCCGTCATTTAAATCGAAATTATTGCAATTTAAAAAATTCCTTTTGAGGACAAAACTTTAAGTTGCAAATAATAAGTGAAAACGTGATTTCATTTTTAACCCAAACCGTTTGCCCACAATAACCCATTTTTCATTGCTTTAGGCAACTTTTTTCCGTGCACTAGCTTCTTGAAATTTAAATAATCCCACTTTAACTCTAAAAAAACACTTAATCAGAGTCCACTTCTAGTTCATTTTTTGTTAGGCGTACAAAATTAAGTTGATAAGTTCCTTAGTTCATCTTTCTTTTTTTTCTCTTCTCAGGAGTGAGGAATGAAAAAATAATTTGCCATTTTTGGATGATTCCTCCAAGGTTGAACCTTAAAAGAGAAAAGTCTCGATGTATCTTATTACAAGCTTACAAATCTGAAATAGCTTTTACAAGGTAGTGTCCTATGGATAGTAAATTAGTTACTTTATTTATAGACAATACTGCAAAAACTTTAAGGTGGTTGCCTACCTAAAAATGCCGTTTCGGAACAAAAATTCCAAAAAAATTTATTATCTTATTTCAAAAAACACATCTTTAGCTTTCCAAATCAGTTTATATTCTGTCTTTATCTTTCCTAGAACCAAAGTTACAGAAATTTTACTTAAAACTAAAAAGGCATTTTATTAAGGAAAAGATAAAGAAATTTGCACTTTTTCTCAGAATCACATTTTTGATATTTTCCTTCTCCGCAAAACTACATAACTCAAAATATTATAAGTGAATTTCTATAAAACTTGGACACAATACTTGACATAATATAATTTAGGAGTCCTACTATTTTTTTGGCTGTGGGTGTAATATTTTTTTTTATTTTATGAACTAGGGGGCTCTGCCCCCTGCTCGCTATCGCTCACCAACCCCCGGAACTGCTTCGCAGTTCTTTGAAGATCGCTTCGCGATCTTAGCGAGCAGAGCTCGCTTGTTTCATCTCAACAATCCAGGCTCGTCGGCTTAGTTAATGCTCCTTTGATACCGAAGCTACTCATCTCTCTAGTTTATCAATGATTTAATTCAAGTAATTCATTCCCTCGAATATATCAAAATATAACTGTTTCTAAAATATTCATATCTTAACTTCAATTCTTCTTTCTTCAATTATTGAATAGAAATGTTTTTAAAAAAATATCAAGCAAGTCTACCAATCATCATCAACCAACTTAGAGTAAAAACAAGCCTTTAAGAAACTTTAAATTTTTAATATGCACGTAAACATCTAGTGAATCGTCGGAAATTAAAGAAATAAGACTCATAAAAATAAGCTGTTTCCCTAGTGAAAGACCAGAAAGAGAAGAAAAAATTGAAACTTTGAATCTCAATAATTCTAAAACTGATTCGAATTTTTTAAAAAACGAAACGCCAATATTTTTATAAAAAATAACTGTATATGTGTCTAAAATATTGTACCTCTATCATGATTAGTTTTTATTTTATAACGAAAAAATCGAAAAATTGTCCAAAATTTCGAAACTTTAAAATTAAATTACTCAAAAACTAATTCGAAATTCGAAAAAAGAGCGATGAGGTGCAAAAATTCATGCCTAAGAGTATGTGTATGCAAAAAAATCACGTTTCTGCTGTAAATAGATTTTGCTGGAGGCGAACTCGCAGCAGAAAAAAATAATTTTTGACTTTGACATTAAATAACTCCAGAAGTAATTATTTAATTAATTAGGTTTTGGAACGAAAATTATTATCATGCATTTGTCTACCAATGGTCAAAATTTCATAATATTCCTTTGAATAGTTTTTGCGTATTTAGAGTTCAAAATGTTCAAAAATAAAATTTTCAAAATCAGCGGCGGCGACAGCGGCGGCGGCGGCGGCGGTCACTGTTACTTTTTTTTAATATAGAGAGATTGTATGACTTCAAACTTTACTGAACTTTGGTGTTTTTTTTTAATTTTTCAAGTTTAGTGCTATAACTTTTGATATTAAAATAATTCATACATGAAAATAGTAGGCCTCCTAAAATATGTGTTTACGAGGATAATAAAGTTTAAAAAACAAAAATATCTTCATATAAATTTGAGTTATGATGTGTTGCAGAAAGGCTGTTCATTGTGTTTTTTTGCATTAATTCTTCAATAATATGAAAATTTATATTAATATTTAATTATTTTTTGCATTATACATAGTTTTCATATTCATTTAATTGTATAAATCACAAAACATTTTAATTATTAAAAAAGCCTCCATAGGTAGGCAACCACCTGAAAAGAAAAAACTCGAAATTTTGTGAATATGCTATAAATCTTGCCCTTTTATTTGAAAGATAACACTACTTGTCTGCAGGTGGGGATTCGTGCCCGAAGCATTTTCGAAAAACATAATTTGTTGGCCACACCCATCCTCTTATGTCTTCTTGATTGGCTTATTGCGTGTATCCAGGAAAAACTGGCAACACACACTAACTGGGTTACATTGTTAAACAAAACATAAATAGGAGGTAAAGACGAGCCAGATATTTGTTTGAACATCTTTAAGGTAGTGTTGAGAGAACGATATAATATTTCGGTTCAAAATGTACCCTAAATTATTTTTCCTGAAATGCTTGCTTTTGTTTACTTTTAGGGCATTGCTGTGTTATACACAGCAATGTCCCCATGCGGATGTCCCCAGGAGTGACCTACTGTAAAAGTATAAGAAATCCTCTATTGACCGTTTGTCTAAAAGTTTCCATACTTTTTATCCTTATTTGTTTAAAAGTTTTTATATTTTTTAACATTATTTAAAAGCTTTTTTTTCATGCATCAATCTTATAAAAAGAAATCTCGTTAAGATTATTTCTCTTAAGCTCGATTTTCTGTTAAAACTGTTTAAGTTCTATTGTGGCTGTATTGGTTCTACCTGCATGGTCAGTTTTTACTTTAATGAGTACAACTTTGTAACATTTCAGACAGTTAATCTTCTATATAATTTTTATTCTGAAAATTAATTAAATTTATTTTAATTTTTCTTTTTGTGATAAGTAAACTTGCAAGAATATCAGTAAAAACATGTCCAATTCTTTACTTATTGCGCTTGATAAAATACAATAGGATTCCATGCAACAAAATATAGATTGATATCCTCTTTAGTTTCCAAGTTTCTCTCGATTAAATCTGAAAAGTTAAAGAGGACATAAAAGTATCAATCACCTCAAAAGCACTCTAACATGAAAATTACCACACATCTTTTCTCAAAATCTCTCAAACTTCCCCAGAAATGTCTCTTCGAAAAAAGCCTATTTGCCTCTAATAACCATCATTACCAGCCAAACTACTCGAAAGGAGGCGTTCCCTCAAAACCTTCCTCGCAGCTATTAACATCTCAACTCTCCTCTACGGAGCACAAAGCCACGTTCGCGTTCCTCGACCACTCACGAGACGCCAAACGATTCGCGCATTCCCGCCTTTAATTACACTTCTGCCCTTGCCACCGGAGAGCCCGCTAATTAGTCGGAAGAGATAGGAAGCGAAGTGAACTAATGGCAGCTTTCCAAAAAGTGTTCTAGGAAGCAAGGGAGTTCCCCCGAGAACGGTTTAGGGTAGGATCGTCCCCCCTAAGGACCAGGAACAATATGAGAAATGATAATGGAGGTATAAAAAGTATCAAAAGAACAGTTTGAGGTAAGAAATGTTCTCAGACATAGATAAGAACTCCTCTAGAGATCAATTCACTCTTTCTTTTGAGAATGGAAGTGGGGAAGGAATATATCTCGATGTTTCATAAAACTTTAAGGTACTAAAGTGTTATTCAGATTAAAATATCGTGAACATTAATTGATTATGTACAACCCTTTTAGGTGTTATTTTGCTACTAATAGGTACTCCTAAAATTCAATTTGTAGAATGTTCAAGAATTTCATGAATACACAAGTTAACAATGAAAGTATTCTCTGTACTTCACCCTCATGTAACATTACTGTGACCTCTCCTTTCTTACTGCTAAAAAAATTGTTGTAATTACTTAAATTAATCTCTCTATTCTAAAAAAAAGTTTTTGTAAATGGTTTCCAGAGAAAGGCTTTTTAATTACTGATCCGTATAACATGTTTTTGGTATCAAACTGTTCGGATTCTTTTGAGGATGTGCAAAGTGCCTTTAGAATTTCTAAAAAAATTCTCAATTCTAAGATATTTCCATTTTTCTGGATTACGGATAAGGTTGCAGTTAACAGCAAGAAACTGTCGTGCAATTTATTATACTTCCAATCACAATGACCAACCGACGCTACTCATTAACGATGAAAATAATTCCTTTCACGCTTTGAAAATGCGCTTCAAAATATGTACTTTCTAAATAAAATATTTTTAAAAGACTGATAAGAGTTTTCCAGAAACTCACAGATCTACTATTCAAGTATAGAATTTCACACACCAAAATTAATTGTTTGTAAACATTGAGTGCAATGTAGATTTTGTCTCTTATCATTTTTAATAGCTTAAATAGTATTGTTTAAAAAGTCTGTTTTAAAACTAAAACTTGAATGATAAAACACTAGATATTTTGACGAGTTACTAGGTACTATATTAAATTTAACAGATTCATTGCTGAACGTTTTTGTAAATATTGAATAACAATAGCACGAGCAGACTTGATGGATATTTTCAAGGAAAACGTGTTGATTAAATTATTTATAATTTAACCAATAAATATTCTAACTTTTAAGAGAGTGTGCTTCAAGAAAGCTGGTTGAAGTTTTTTCTACTAATTGTTATAACGAATGTTTTGTAAATAAATAATTTTAGTGAGCAGGGATTTGTGGGGATTGCGAAGCGATCCGAAAGGCCCTGCGTCAGCAGTTAACGGGGGTTGGCGAGCGATAGCGAGCAGGGGGCGGTAGCTCCCTAGTTTTTAAAATACTTTAAATTATTTTTATTTTGTTATGGTAAACTAAAAACGAAGCTACGCGTAACTACCTTCCAAAAGCACCCTTATTAGTACTAGATTACAACATTTCCTATCAGTGACGTCACGTATTGACGTAAGACGCCACAGTTTCTAGCTACCTAATTGGCGAGTCAGAGATGACTCTCGCTCGCTATGTCTTTTTTGCCAATTTTTTTGTAAATGTTTTTTAATAAAAACGGAACGACAAAGAATATAACATTTACAAAGTACAGTTGAGGAAAAAAAATTGACTCAGTTGTGATTTCTGGCGAACCACTTGGGTTAGGAAGACAAAATAGTTTTTTTCATAAATTAAAGTAGTTTTTTACCAAAAAAAATTTTCGAGTCCTTAGGGGGTCGTCTTCATATTAAACGAAACACTAACTTTTTTCCAATGGGGACCCCCAATTATTATTAGTTTTTCTGAAAGGTCATCCCTCCAAACCCTTAAATATCCAGTTTCATCCGGATTGATTAAAAAAATTTATTTTTTAAAAATAAACTTTAAAAAATTTTAAATCGTGATATTTTTTATGGTAATCGATTTTGGTAGTAATTTTATGAGGGAAACCAAAATTTCAATAGATTTCATCAAATAGTTTTTGATAAAACGAACTAGAAAGAGCATTTGCGGTATGCATTCGGCAACGGTATACGGCCCCTTAAGATATTAATTCGTTTTTATCAAAAACTATTGGATAAAGTAGATTGAAATTTTGGTTTCCTATATAAAATTACTTCCAGAATCGATTACCATAAAAAAATTTCACGATTTAAAAAAAAAATTTAAGTTTATTTTTAAAAAATAATTTTTTTTAATCAATCTGGATGAAACTGGGTATTTAAGGGTTTGGGGGGATGGCCTTTCAGAAAAACTACTAATAATTGGGGGTCTCCATTGGAAAAAAGTTAGTGTTTCTTTTAATATGAAGACGACCCCCTAAACCTTCGAAAAATTTTTTGGTAAAAGAATACTTTAATTAATAAAAAACGACCCCTATTTTGTCTTCCTAACCCAAGTGGTTCGCCAGAAATCACAGTCATTTTTTTTCCTCAACTGTACATTAACATTAACGGGAAGCAATCAAAAGAAGAAAAAAACAATATATTGCTCACTAAGGGGCCGAATTGTCCCAAAAATTGGCTTTTTAGGTAAATAAAAGGTGGGGCCTCTTCTTACATCAACTGATAGGAAACATTATAATCTGATATAGAGAAGCACATCAGATAAAAACAATACCGCCTTAAATTTGAAAAAAAACAAAGCTATCAAAAATAAATGATCTTGTTCTAACAAATATGGTACTTATAAACGTTCCAAATTGCTGAATGTGTGCATAGGCTACAGAACTCATACAGAACTGAAAGTTTGGCGTAATTAACACTAGAAATAAATGTTTACTTTTGCGATCCCCGAGTTGCGGCGAAGCTGAAACTGTATATTTTATTGCTTTTATTCATCTGAAATAAATATTTAATATTAGTAGTGATAAACTCAAAACTACGAGACGTAATGAGTACTTAACTTCTACTTCTTATTATGTATGATAATAAATTAATCTTATACTTGATATTTAACAATATCTTTAATTAATTTAAACATATTAGTAATAAGAAAATTTTATTTGGAATATAGGCAGCATTAAAAGTCATGTTTATTAGATCTGGGCGCGAAATTTCCGCTCGCCAACCCCCCATTGGCAACCAAAACTTTAAGGCTCTGGCGAGAAAGTTATTTTCTCTGAAAAAAATGTTGAGTTTAAAATAAAAATGTCCAAATCAAGGAACCTCAATCGAGCGGCTCTTCTAAGTGTAGACTGTTCCTTTTCGGCGGTAGTTAGTTAAACTAGAGGTTTGTTTGGTAATATCAAAGGTATTATGAAGAAAAGGGAGCAAAATATCTATTCCTATTTTACTAGGAGTAATGAAAGTGAACCCGTTCAAACGCAAGAGATGATACAAAGTGGAACTGCTATCAGCAATATTCATTTATCATCAGTATTCCTATTACATTACTGAAACTTTTCATAGATGGCTAAGGGGGTATGTATAAACAACTTCTAAGACCTGATATCAAATATAGTAGTTCGTTTTATTATTTTTTGCAGTAGTATATTTTAATTTTACATTCTTTTAAAGTTTTACTGTCCATAATGTTTCTGCAAACACTATTTTTTAAAATAAAAAAAATATGAATCCAAAGTAGTGGCGAGGTAAAAATTTTAGTCTGGCTAGAACCTTTAGGCGCTGAAATTTCATGCCCTGTATTAGAGTATGAGTAAAAGATGTTCTAATTTTTAATAAAATCAATCCTACCAACTGAAATTCACTCATCAGAATAAGTAAACGTAATAAAAAAAGACCTTCAAAGATCTCCAAGTCAACAAAACTTCCCAAACAGCAGTTAATACCCCCGAGAATCTCCCCTCAAATAAAACCCCCTATTCCCGAAAATTAGAACCTCTTCACCCGTCCAAAAAACCCCACCTCTCATTAAACCATTCCCTCCCTCCCCCATTCCCCCCAAAAAAAGAAAGGGGAGTTTCAAAGGAAATTTAATATCCTTTCTTTCCTGGATTTCCAGTCCAAATAATCGGAACAGAGGACCGGAAACCGACGGAGAAGGAAAGAAAACAGAAAAAAACAGGGGCCGAATACATTACTCCTTAATGCTCCTGGAGATGGGTATTGCCGATTTCCTCAGCAGTCATTAAGTGCCTCATGCTGCTTTGGCAATCGAGGATGATAGCAGCAGTCATCGAGTTTGGTTTAAAGGGTGCCCTGCACGAGGTAGTTTTTTTATAGGAAAGTTTTGGAAAGTCTATTGTTTTGATTTTATTTTCAGTATCAGTACTGTTGTTTCTAATCTAATAGCTTTATTAATAAAGCTATTAGATATAGATAGATAATCTGTTTGAGTTGGTCTAGAAAAGTATTGATGTGAATCGATTATATTTACAATGTTGGGGACTAAATATATCTCCACTGCAGTTGATGTGGTATTAGTGTGAAATAAAGGTCAACGTTTTAATTAGGAAAGTAGACATAAAAAGAAGTTTGGGAATTGTGAATGAATGTTATAAAATAAACATCCTGAAATATTTAGAGGTTTAAAATTTAACCCTCTACATTTAGAATGTTTTTATTTTCAATCAAAATATTTCGTTTTATTTTACAGTACTTTGCTATTCATACGTTTGTTGATATTTGTCAATGGAATTTAGAGTTAATGTAGAATGGTTTCGGATTAACTATGGTAATTTTTAAAATAGGAATTTGTTAAATAATCCTTACCTTAAAACACCAACGTAATATTTAATTCAGAGTAAAATAGTTGTGAATAATGCATCCCTTTCGGAGAGCTCGTGTTCCCAAATGTGAAACTTTAATAAAACTTAGGCAGTAATTTACAACTAAGTATTTTCATCAAAAATTGAAAATTCCGCTTGTTTCTACTAAATTATGCACAACAACTTTTAAATTAAAAATGTTATTTTACATTTTACCAGGATCAGAAAAATGTTTTTAATAATAATTCATCATAACTGAACCTTAATTTAAATTAATTATAATTTTTTAAAGATATGATAGAGAAACAAAATACAATCTAACTTTTTTCTTTATAATATCGATTTAAGTAAAATCTCCTACAACTCTTAGATGCTTCGAAGATATGTTAGGAAAGTCTAGCTTTACTTTCTATTTTATACGCCATATACTTTTACGGGACTTTCATAGATAGAACGAGACGATCCATAATTTTCTACCTCAGCAGTTGAAAAGATGAAGAAATAGCTAACTCGCTGTCGACATCAATTTTTCAATTTCTTTGCGGAAAAGGGCTATTGAAAAAGAGGAGACCTTTTATGGAAACTGGACAGACGTATGATGAAAATATTCTGCTGAAAATAAAATGGTTAAAAACTAAAGTTTAAAGTATTTCGTATGTAGATATCACTATTGGTATAACTATTACTGCTTATAAATATCCGCAATATTTTTTATTTTATTTTGCTTGTTGGGAATAAACATTGCTTGAACAATAATTCCTAAATTAAGGAAATTTTTATACCTAAAAATATTAACCAGACTCATTCATAATTTATGTATAATTTTCATTCTTAAAAATGTTCATTTAAACATTATTATCTTAAAAATAATAAACATGTTATTATCGTGATGAAAATTATCTGAAAATAAACGTTTTTCACTCAAATGTAGTAAATAAGAAGTTTATTTGCATTAAACTCTTATGTGAATAAGAATCTGTTCAAGCAAAACAACTTAAAAATAAACTATCGACTTTTTTAAATGCATTTTATATGAGCAATTTTAAATATATATCCCTCAGTTGAGATTATCAAATGCTATGCTTACATTAAAATACCCACAATCTAGAGAATTGCATAATATTTTTTACTAACAAAATTAGTTCGATTCAGAATTCAAAAATCTATATTTGTTTAGTAAAACTATTACATGTTAAAAAGATCAGATTTTTCTTATGATTTTCTTAGATCTATAATCTTAAAACCATTTTATACTAATAATTTCCTTTGCTAAATTCGTTTAGTCTTTTTTTTGTTCTTCTTCTTCTTCTAGTCTTACAGCCCTTTGTGAGCCTTAGCTTGTCACACAATTCCATTCCAGGCAGCTCGGGATCTTGCCTTCCTTTTCCAGTTCCGTATTTTTAGTATCTTAACCCAGCGTTTCTCAACCGGGGTTCCGCGGAACCCTGGGGTTCCGCGAGGCTTCCTCAAGGGTTCCGCGAGGGATCCGAAAATCTTTTTTTTGTTGTTCTGGTTTACATTTTAGACCCTCTAAATAAATTAGGCATCAGCCAGCCAAATGTGAGCAAGTGTTTTTCCGTTGAACATTTTCTTCTGTAGCCCTTGGGTGTTCTACGAAAAGTTTGAAAAGAAGATTAACACTAGTTTGAATGGGAATTTTAAAATGGATTTCTGAGGAAGGACCCCTGCCCCCCTTGAAATTTCGGCGCTAATTATATTTTTCCGCTTGAAAATTCTGTGTTTTACAAGGAACTGTTCTTTTCAGATGTAACCCAAAGGTTCTTAAAATACACTGAAACTCTACTTTAATTTCTTAACTCTCTTTTAAATTTCTAGGGAGAACTCCCAAACTTCTATCTAAAATTTTGACGTCTGTTATACAGCGTTTTCCTCTTGAGCATTCTGCTGTCTCAAGAATCTTTTCTCCTTAGGTGTTCTACAAAAAGTTCGAAAAAGGAGATAAAACACTAGTTTAAAGGGTAATTTTAAAAATAAATTCTGAGAGAGGACAAAATAGCAAGAAAAAATATTGTTGCATGGCAGTGGCGTATATAAGGGTGGCCGAGGGGGCCCTGCCCTCCCCTGAAATTCGGACTAGGCATATCAAAATACGTTAAAACCCTGTTATTTAGGGTCTATTTTTTAAAATTTTTCTGGGGGAGGGCCCCCAACCCCCCCCTTTAGTACATGAAATTGTATTATTTTCAATTTCTTATAATACTTTCATGAAATTTGCAATTCTACCTAAAAATGCAAGTCCAAAATTTGGACTAAATGTACCAGAAACGAGTTAAAACCTAGTTTTTAGGGTGGGATTTCTGAACATTTTCTGGGGGTGTACCAACCCCCCTTCCTACTCGGAACTTTATTAGCCACAATTTTTATTATATTAAGTTCTCATGAACGCAAATTTCACACAAAAATGCATTAAAAAGCTACGTTAAACCTATCTTAAATATACTTTTGAGGTGTTGAGTAATAATTTTGGCCCCTCCCGAAATAAATTTCTATATACGCCACTGTTGTATGGACGCTAGGGTTCCCCGGAGCTTGATCATTATCAAAAGGGTTCCGTGAGAGTAAAAAGGTTGAGAAACGCTGTCTTAACCCATTAACGCCCAAATAAATTTTTTGTGGGGCGAATTGAATAAAAATCAGGAATCTGGTGTATTTTGCCTTTAATATGACTATTATGAACAAATTTTGTCAAAAGAGTCATTAGTTTTTTCAAAAAATGCTGATGTAAAAATAGATCACTGGGCGTTTGGAGGATATTTTTTGTCATAAAGCCAAGTATTAGTTTAACTTCAAAAAAATACTTAAAATTATAAAATAAATATAAATATTAGTATTTCTCTTTAAAAAAACACGTATCTATTCATAAATATGTGGAAAAATAATGAAATAGTAATAAAATTGAATAATTTACCAAAAATTAAGTACACAAATAGCCTATGTAATGTTGTAAGTAATTTTAGGAGGAAAAAGGGAAATCGAACCAAGAACTTAAAATTTATATATAACCATATTATAGAAAACATATGACATGACATAAAATTGTAACTAATAAGTAAAATAAAATGCATTGGGTTAATTTTTTGATAATTTTGTAAATTGGTTTGCCATAAATTAATAACATTCATGAAATAAAATGTAATTTTGTCTTACATGGGAACATTCAAAATTGCTGCTTGTTTTCGCTGACCTATTCAATAAACTTCTCACTCTGGCATAACGTCAATTTTAAGATTACAAAGGCTGGATAAGGGCGAATTAAAAAAAATATTGTAATTCTAAATTTGAGATTTTCATAGCTCCTTGATAACCTTTAATTGTTTTATAATTTCCCCTGTGAATTATTTCAAAACTATTTGTGTCGTATAAAATACGTTTATGCGAATAAAAACCAATAATTTTATACCGCTAGTTCCAATGCTGTGCTTTATTAGAAATGAATCATAATGGCTTACCTTCCATTTATTCACCAGAATAAATTATAAAATTTAATTTCCAAAAATATAATGTTCAACTTCTTAAGAAAATTCATCATGAACATCACAGACTTCATCTTGAACATTACCGAGTATTCTCAGACACATTTTATCAGTTTTTAGTGGAAAAAACTAAATACTCGTATTGTAAGCAACACAGAAAAAATGAATGCCCGAACGCCCAGTGATCTATTTTTAGATCAGCAGTATTTGTACTTGATTTTTCACTAAATAAATTATTTTTGACTTAACTTTGCATTATATCCCAATAGCTACATCTATAAAGATAAAGTAAAACTGGAAAAGGATTCATTTAGTGGTATAAATTTACTGTTTTCTTAAAATACGCAAATGAAGATGAAAAAACTGCAAAATGAGACTCTGAGACAAACTTTAGCCCATCACTGTTCCAAAATAAATGATGCAAATACAAAAAACTCATGGTAATAGAATTAAGGGATGTTTTCTCTTGCCATACGTGCAGTTTCGTTACTGTTGGGTGCATTTAAGGACATTTTAAAGATAATTTATGACACTATGTTTAGCGATCTAAAAATAGATCACTAGGCGCTAATGGGTTAATATCTTCCTGGACATCATCCCTCCATCTTTCCTCCGTCTTTTTCGTTAGTAGTAGAAAAAGCAAGAGAAGTCACAAAATGTTCACCATTCTCTCTAGGTCACAATGGCTATTTAAAACGCAACAGTAAAAACACACATGCAAGCTATGGCATTTGTTAAACTACTACACATGTGATGCGCTTTTTTTTAACTTCTTTTAACACATATAAGTTCTCTTACAAAATTTCAGAGGCCATTAACTTTCGTTCACTTGCAAGAATTAAGCTCTTTGCTCAGAAACCACAGATGGCAAACATAAGCATTCAAACCAGAAACCGCGCCATTTATTCTTCTAGGAGGCAAAAATGCTTTGTTCCAAAGATTCTTAATCAACAGAATTCTTTGTTTTGCTGGAAGGGAAAGAGAAACCATTTCTCTTCTAATCCAATTTAAAGTCCAGTCGCGGCCAAAGAAGTCGCAATAACTTTCCTAGTTGAAACCTGGCATCATCCAGTTCAATTACTAGTAAGTGCTTTCGAAGCGGAAAGCCACGAGCGTTTTCTAATGACGACTGATGGAAGATTTTAGCCAAACTTGTTTATTTTAAGAAAAAACTGTATTTTTACATTATTATTGGCGTTTTGGTAAAAATAGTTGAGAAATGAAAAAAGTTTAACATCAATATAATTTTGAATTTAAAGTAGTAATTATTTTTAGTTCAATCTATTTTTCATTTCGACCATAAGAATTGCCTAAACCTTGTGCCATAAAACCATAAACAACCCACCTATCATTTTCGACCACAGTGCAAAATGCTTTTTTTTACTAATAAAGATTCAACTTAAAAATAATGTTTCTAAGCAATCATACAAATTTAAACCTCTATGAGGTTTTATTAAACGAATGATGAATGACTTTATTAACCTTTATCAGTTTTAAGCAGTCTATGCTAAAGTTTAAATTAATTGTAATGTATTTGTCTATTTTCGCTACTATTATAACACTGCTTTACTTTTGGTTATTCCCATTTAAAACACTGTATCTGGAAGATCCGGAAGATGAATTGTGAAAATTCTCTCCTAATTTCAACTAACACTTAGTTAATATTTGGGGCCAACAATATACGGTTGTTTTTATGAAAGGACGTTACAACGAATTAAATTATTACTGTGATGAAACTATCGTCACTTTTATTACCAGTCGTTGTTACTAAGGGGTCTTTGAAAAGAGTTTTTACTATTTACTCAAGATTGTGATTCTTCATCTCTATAATACCTTAACTAATATTTTTTATTAAGTTTACAAAAACAACAGAAATTTTAATTAATAGGAATAAATTAAAGGTCATTCATTCTTTATCATTCCTTTTTAAAAGTCATGTTAATTATTTTTACTATACTCTCTAAACTGGAATGATATTTCAAATAATGACCAAGAGAAACCCCACTTTTTACTATGAAATAAGTTTTTATAGTATTTCATTTGAACTTTACCCAATAATACAGTTGTGGTAGTTTTGTTTCTGTTCCTTTTTGAATGCCACCCCCTTACAACTCAGTGCAATTTTTCCCACACCCTCCAAAGCAACTACATTACCTCTCCACTTGAATTAGTATTCCCTAAGAAAGAAAAAACCAACTGCCCCCAAACATTCCTCTCACCCCATAAAGTCGGGTAAAATATTAGGTCGAAAATGGAAAAAGAAAAGCATAAATCCCAGCAAGAAACGGTGGAAAAATCAATCATCCCGTATAGAAGTTCTCTGGACCGTCGAGGCAGGTGAAGTGACAACAGCTGTCTGGCGACAAGAAAAAGTTTCGATTTCCAACTCTTGGAAAAGTAAAATGGTAATAGATGAAAGAAGTTTGGAACCCTCCTTTTATTCCTGAAGGAAGTTTCTTCTTACATAAATAAGAAGCTGACCACTCATGGTTCGTGTGACTAGACTCATTCGAGATTTCTGGCTCGATTATGTGAGGCGGATTTTTTTTTTGAGACGAGAAATGAGGTATATGTTTTATATGGGATAGTTTGGAGGGTTGAGTTTTGAGAAGTGAAAGATTTTTGTTGAGATGAAGTGAAAAGAAAATTTTATTTTGGCATGACAGGTTGAGTTATAAAAGGTTTGTAACCATGAAACTTTATTTTATGTTTTCACTATTGGATTAAATTTCTGATGTTAAAAGAATCAACTAACATTATTAATGACAATACTATTTATTTTCAATTAAATACAGTATTATCTCAATATCTTAAAATCGAAGGGGTCCGAAAAAATTTTGATAAAGCGAGTTATTGAAAAAAACAAAGAAAAATAGAGAAATACTTGATTTCAAGGGGGGAAATAATTTTCCGAGACTTATAAATCTTTTCGGGGTATCAAAATTCAAGATAATGAGGATATAATCTAATATAATTTGAATTTAACATTAATTTAATCTTAATTACTTTTTCAATACTATCCTTGTATTTAAATAATGTTATTGAAATATATTACTTGAGAATTTCCTTCACACAGTTATGGGTTTCTCAATGTGGAAACAGTACTATTCCGAAAAAGTTAAAAAATTTGATGACTTTTTGTACTGTTTTATTCCTACTTTAACAAAAAAAATCTTGAACAAACTTTCGTACAAGAAAAGAAACAAAACTTTAATTCCAAACGTGCGATTGAGGTGTAATCAGTACCTTCCTCTCCTAGCGGTTGCTTTCTTAGTATAGCAAATAGCCCACACGGGGCACTGCAAATCGAAGTTTTTAGTTCCCCCCGCAACCAACAGGGAAGCTTCTTCAACAATTCCATCGGAGTAAATATTAACCAATAAATTATTCTCCTTCTCTCCTCAGAGAAGTGGATCTGGAGAGTCACGGAGCCCATGTCACGTGACTGTGCGTGCACCCTCGAAAATCCACGGAAATAGTTTCTTTTTCACGCGGAGGCCTTTTTCTCTTTTTGTTAGTTCTATTCGTAGAATTGTTCTGCTATTTTATTGGAAGATATTGTTTTTCTTAGCTTTTCAACAAAGGATATATGTACTAGTACATAGAATATGTAATATATTCTTTGGAAAATGCTACCTGAAGTATTGCTAATGTCCTCATAATAAATAGTCCATCCAGATAGTTAGTATTCACGCGATAAAGTATTGTAGATCTAAAAGGTCAAAAATTTTGAAAATGTTATCCTTTTTACTTAGGCTATTTTATTTTTGAGGAATGCCAGAGTTGTATGCACCCTAATAACTTTGCATGATTTTACGTAGCGTGTAAAATTACTTTTGTGAATATTTTAACGATTATGATATAATTTTGTGGAATCATGTAAAGCTTTCGGAAAGATGAATTCAGCCTTTTTATTTTCTTAAACAACCCTGCAAATTTTGCACCTAGAATTTAATGGAAGCTTAGGTCAAACTATATCTATGTTCAAAATAAAGTATTAACTTATCTAAACATTGTGAAAAATACTGGGGTTTTTTAGAATTAACAATAGGCCTTGTGGTATTGCTAATACTTATTATGTACTGAACCCAAGTTTTTCTAAGAGATAGAGAAAAAATTACAAGAATTTAGATGTTAGTAGTAGTTACTTTGTCAACCCTACCACGCTATTTGCTTCTAAATAAAAATAAAATCAGCTAGCATATTCTCCCATTTTTCTTGATCCTGAAAAGAGAATTTTCACATTTAAAGTTTACCAACCAAACATTTGACTTTCGAAAAGAATCCCGTATTTTGGAAATGTTTCTCAAGAGGGCAGTGCGTGAAAAAGTTTCCAGAAAAATCCCTCAGCCGTTTGTTTTGAAGAGATTTATCTCTTTTCGTTCTCTATCCTGACAAAACACTGCCTTGTTCGAATATTCTATTCCGTTGGAATCTATTATAGGAATGATACCAATGAATCAAAGCCCGTGCGTGTACTTTTAGATTCTTCAATTCTGTTTTCTCCATCTATATATTCTCGGAGATTCACTTTGTTTTGAACATAAAAAAAGTCGTAAAGATGTTAGAAGGAAAGAAAACTGGGAATTAGAATGAATGCGTTGATAAAACAACCTTACCAGTTCTGCTGGTGATAATATTGGGTTGTCCCATAAGTTCTGTTACTTTTTACGAAATTTCGTGTTTGAAATTTTTTTATGAAAAACTGGTAATAGGTGGAGATTTCAAACAAAAGGGATTTTGATCTATGTATATTTATAAACATAACTTGTGACTTTGGTAGTTCTTGTGATATTATTTCTTTTCAAAATGGCGGTTTGAAAAAAAGACCGCAAACGACGATTTTTGCTTAATTTTTTTCTTTTGTTTAAAAAACTAGGAAGAACGCATAATTCATGGCTAAAAAAAGTTTTACTGTATATTTGAAATGTTTCGATTAAGGTGTCATAATTTCAAGATGATTCGATAAGTTTAAGGTAGGAAATTTTGGCTTTAAAACTTCATATATTGCTAATTTCACGTGTTTTTTAAAGCACGCCTATTGTTTTTCTAAGCAGCTGGTATGAAGCAAATAAAAGGCAGATGTTTTTTGAACCATAATGCTTTTTTACACTGTTTAAACATTGAAAGCATCTTTTCATATTATAGTTGAATAGATTTATTTCTAAATTCCAACGAGTTGTTTTTAATGTAGTGTTTTCGTATGAAACAAATAATTGCTTTGTTCGCATAGCGTATAAGTTCAGCGAGTGGAATTCGGATAAGCTAAAATGTTGCGCGCTTGAATAGTGCGCACTACTTTCTTAACTTAATTACAGAGATAATTTAATATACTGCATATTTTGAATACTGGGGTCTATCTGTAAGCTTTTTTATTGTTTTTGGTGATTTTTTGTGAGAATTTCTTTGAAATGACTAACATTACTGAGGAAAGCTTTTTGCAATTGATGTTATGTTTGAGACCGAAATTTCCTAAGTTAAACTTATCGAATTATCTTGAAACTATGACATCTTAATATAAACATTTCAAACATACAGTAAAAATTTTTTTTAGCCATGAATTATGCGTTCTTCCTAGTTTTTTAAACAAAAGAAAAAAATTACGCAAAAATCGTCGTTTGCGGTCTTTTTTTCAAACCGCCATTTTGAAAAGAAATAATATCACGAGAACTACCAAAATCACACATAATGTTCATAAATATACATAGATTAAAATCCCCTTTGTTTGAAATCTCCACCTATTACCAGTTTTTCATAAAAATTTTTCAAACACGAAACTTTGTAAAAAGTAACAGAACTTATGGGACAACCCAATATTTGATTGCCTCATAGGTTCAATTCCGTTCCGTTAACGTACCGCTAAACAATTCCAAACTTTTTTGAACGCCCTATATACATTTCAATATCGTCAAATTTTTCTGATTTTCATTGATAAACTGAACAGTTTTTGATCTAACTAAACATTTTAATCTATTAGTTTTAAATTATGTAGCAATTTTTTCTACTTTTCGGTGTTCAAAAATGCTTGGAGGTATTTAGCAGGAACTTTAACGGAATTGAACAGCCTCATATTTGTTTATTAGTGCTTTAATACAGTAAGTAGTATTCAAATTCTTTTGTCGTGTTATTAAGGTTACCAAACTCGCTGTAAACACGACTAAGATAAATTCATTAATATTTTTACAAAGGCCATTAAAGTAAGATGCATATTTAGATTTTAACTTCTTTTAAATAGTGCTTCGCGGGCATTGTATCAAAATCACTATTGCCAGATCATCAACGGAGCACTAGTATCTAACAATAATTAAGAAATTATAAAATATACTAGTGTTATGTAACTTTTACTTTAGAAAAGAATTCTTGATATTCTATTAGGGTGTTTTAAAAGTCCGTTTCACCGCTTTATTTGGGGTCAACGGAAGTCATAGAAGTAAGGTGTATACCCCTAAGAGAATGACCATGCTGAATGAATTGAGATGGCCAGCAGCAATCCTAGCGGAGAAATATGAAATTTAAAAAATTAAATAAAAAAAATTAAAGATAGAACGAAAACTGCAATGCAGAATTTTTTGTTTTGCACATTGTGTGCAAAACACGCAGAAAAAAAGAAGTACAGAAAGGAAATATGTCATTATTCGAGGAGGTATTGGCCTGTGAAATACGAGTGCTACGTAATTTACTCAACAAGTTAGCTAACTTATTAAAATATTTGAATTGATGTGACACAATATTCTTTTTTATATTTAACAAATACCGCCGTCAGAAACTGCAAATGAACTAACTAGGTTTCAAAACAAACTGGAACAACAAAAAATTATGCCCTCTAAAAAAACTCATTTCCTTTCTTAAATCTTAAATTCGAGTCAAAAAAAAATTTAACACCAGGAAACCCAGCCTTAAAAAATAATTAAAGCAACATTTACATACTCCAAAGACCATTAGCACTGCAAACGAATGAACCATAAAGCTACATTTCAGGATTTAAGAATTGTTTTTTAGTGCGGCAGCAATTTTTAAAAGCAGCAATGAAAACTAATCTAGAAAAAAAAACTGTCCGAGAATAAAGCACAATTAAAGAAGATGTAAAAAAAAGGATTTAGCATGGATTAACTTGGTGGGACCGTATCTATTTTCCTTTAAAATGACGTCCAAAGAGTTGTGTTTACAGCTTAACTTGTCGGAATTCATTAAATTTGAAATGAAATTTCTCATTATGCTTCACTGGTATCATCTTCTGATGGTTGTTTTTTTTTAAGTTTCCATTACTATAAAAACTAAATGTGGAATCGTAAAAAATAACGAAAGAAATTATACTTTTGAGTTGTTGTCGAGAATTTGAGGATGCAAATTTAATCAGCCAAGAAAGTATTTTATACTTTACTAGCTGATATGCCCGGCCTTGCACGGGTGAAGAGTATAAATTTATTATTTGAGGCCTTTGCTATCAAAACCAGCTCATTCCATATTTTTCTGAAATCCACTTTTTTGCATATTTTGAAAGTTTAGAGGGTCCTTCATAACCTGGCGAAGGGATATAGCTCACCACTTCACAACTTAATTGAACAAAAAAAAACTGAAAAAAGTATGAAAAATCGTGTTTTTGCATCAAAGTCAGCTCATTCTAACCTAATTAGCGTAATTACGCCCAAGGTAATGCAACTGAAAGGAAAAAGAAAAACTAATCGAATTCTACCTACAGTTAAAAATTTAAAAAACATATTTAGCTTTAGAACTGTGGACGTGAGAAGTTTTTTGTCTTTCTAGTAAATTTTCCAAAGATGGAATAAGCTGGTTTTGATAGCAAACGCCTCATTTTTAAGTTTTTTAGATAATCAGCATTTACCAATCATCCCGGTATCCTAGGCGTCTTTTTCATACTCCAGTGTTCCCGGTAACTTTTCCTATCCCGGTGTTTTTAGTAATTTTTCTTATCCCAGTGTTCCCAGATGGATTAAAATTCATTCAGTTCTCAAGCAATATAATTTTTGAATGATTTCCACTTTTACATGGGAAAAATTAATCTAAAAAGTATTTAAAATTGCTTAGATCCCTTGATTAATCATATCTTCAGGAATTAACGTTTTCGGTAAAATTATTCAATAACTAAAGCTTATTCCATTTTGCAAATTAAGAAAAAAATCAATCTTTTCTAGTTGAAAGGGAGTTTTAATAGTTTTTTATTTGTTAACCAACTTTCTTAAAAGCTGAAATATTATCACCTTTTAATTTTACATCCTCGTTTCCATGGAGACTATTTTAACAACAATGGTATTCCATAAAGCTTTTAAAATATAAAAATTAGATAAAATCTCAAATAAAAATATGGTTAACTATATTTAACTTTTAAATTTCATGGAAATAGATTTTTAAATTAGTAATATAATTTTTAAATAGACTTGTACCTAGTGTTTCTATTAAAAACTTGTTGTTTAGCATTAAGTTTTCTTTGTAACAATGAAGTAAACAGATCTCTTCTTGTGGAGAAATAAAGCTATTTCAGCAAAATGACCATAAAAAGGGTCGAAAGAGGGTCAAGGGGTCATTAAAAGTTTTCGAAACATAGCCTATGTTTTTTCTGGAGTTTTTTTACGTAGGTATACCAAGTTTGGTGCAGATCGGAAGAAAACTGTGGATTTGTATAAAAGACAAACACACACATATAGCCACACTTGATTTTATTATATTAGACTAGCTGATATGCCCGGCCTTGCACGGGTGCTGAGTATATAAATTTATTATTTTTAAGTTTTCCCAAATACAATTTCTAATTTTGTATAATCATCATCTACCAATCATCCCGGTATCCCAGGCGTCTTTTTCATATTCTAGTGTTCCCGGTAACTTTTCCTATCCCGGTGTTCCTAGTAATTTTTCTTATCCCGGTGTTTTCAGATGGACTAAAATTTCTTCAGGTCTAAAGCAATATAACTTTTGAAGGATTTACACATTGACAACATGGAAAAAATATTTTAAAAAATATTCTAAAAATTGCTCAGATCCCTTGATTAATCATATCTTTAGGAATTAACGTTTTCGGTGAAATTATTCAATAATTAAAGCTTATTCCACTTTCAAATTTAAGAAAAAAAATTCTATATTTTCTAGTTGAAAGGGAGTTTTAATAGTGTTTGGTTTGTTTACCAACTTTCTTAAAAGCTAAAATATTATCACTTTTTGATTATACTTACTCGTTTCCATGGAGACATTTTAACAACAATAATATTCCATAAAGCTTTTAAAATTTAAAAATTAGATAAACTCTCAAATAAAAGTATGTTAAACTATACTTAAACTTTTAAATTTCATGGAAATAGATTTTTAAATTAGTAATATAATTTTTAAATAGACTTGCACCTAGTGTTTCTATTAAAAACTTGTTGTTTAGCATTAAGTTTTCTTTGTAACAATGGGTAAGCAGATCTCTTCTTGAGGAGAAATAAAGCTATTTCAGCAAAATGACCATAAAAAGGGTCGAAAGAGGGTCAAGGGGTCATTAAAAGTTTTCGAAACATAGCCTATGTTTTTTCCTGAGTTTTTTTACGTAGGTATACCAAGTTTGGTGCAGATCGGAAGAAAACTGTGGATTTGTATAAAAGACAAACACACGTATATATATACAGGGCTCGATTTCAGCCGGAACGGTCCGGAACGGCGTTCCGGAACCTCTTTTTCGATTAAAAAATTAATATTTTTTATAATAATATTTATTTTATTATTTTTTTTAATTATTATTTTTATATAATATTATTTATTTAATATAAAATTAATATACTACATGTACGGAAAAAAAGTTCTACAATGAATTAAACCCTGTTTTTAGGGTCAAATTTCCAAAAAATTTCTGGGGGAGAACCCCCAGACCCCCTTTTTTATATTTTAAATTTAAGAAACATTTAAATGAGTTTTTATCTTTTTTCCAAGTAACAATAATTTTGTGAATTTAATATTAAGGTTATTAATTAATTATGTTCTTTTAAAACATAATTGTGAACCCCAAATTGAGCTACCCAAACAATCCGCTCCTGGTGTTGATTATTTTTTTTATTTGAACCAGATTTGTCAGATTGCTGGGCAAATTTGCCAAGAAAATTTGCGACATCTTAAATTCCACGGTTTAAGGACTTTAACTACACATTATATTCCTTAAACTGGCAAAATATACAACACTATTGGTTCACTGATGATAAACCGTCCCGCTTTCTACAAAAAAGGCCCTGTTGGAAAAAAATTGTTTGTAAAAAAGGTGTTTAAACAAAAAACTTGCCTAAATAGTTCATCGTCTTGTACAATGATTAAGTTAGAAAATTCTTCCAAATCTAGTACTACACATTTGAATTTATTTTTTAAATTTAAATATAAATGCTTAAGTTTTTGTATTAAAAATATTCGCTTTTTTCAGTTTTGAGACCAATAATTTTACCGTTCCGGTACCTCTTTTTTTAGAAATCGAGCCCTGTATATATATATATATATATTAGGGTGGCCCTTATTATAATGGAGAAAATTTTTTTTCAATATTTTATTTCGCGCCGGGCTGATTTTTTTTCCTTTTACTATAGAATGAAAGTGTGCAAAAGGATTTTCCAATATTTTAATATTAACACGTGCCTCATCGGGGGTGAAGTTTTCCCATAGCGCGCCATAGCAATAGTGTATGGCTTACGACGGGAATAGCGTCTCCGCTAAGAATGAAGAAACATAAGACTTCGTAAGACATAAGAATATTATTAGTATGCATTAAATTAGTTAAAAAGTCAAGAATTAAACAAAAGTGTTTATTGAAAAAAAATTAAAAAGCATACATATTGCATATAATTCAGAACTGCTTAACGTAAAACAACAATTACACTACTCGACAAAAAAAATAGGGTCAAAATGCTTCTGACACAATTCAAGCAGATTCTTCTGTAAAATGACCCCCTGAATCCGAATCCGACCCCCGTTTTTCTCCATCACGTACAGATTTTCGGGGAACAGTCCCTCCCCCTTTTTGCGTTTTTCGATGACTTAATGACTTTGAATTCGATTTCCAGGGGCAAAAACTTTTACTTTAGCCTTTAAATTACACCCGAGGGAACAAGAAAGGTTAAAGCTTCTAAAATATACAAATTTGTAGCAAATGGGTAAGTTTAAGGGGTTATTACCCCCCTAAAAATGCAAAAAAATCGTTAAAAATTATAGAGATTGTTTTTGGCTATTTTTTCCTCTACTTCTTCACGCAATTTATCATTAAAGGGTCCTAACCCTTCCCCAAGAACCCGAATTTAATGAATGTATGCAGCAGGGGTTTTTGCTAGTAGCGGTCGAGGTGTTAGAGCCCCCGAAGCACTCGCGGAAGAGACTCTCTGAATCGCGCCGCCGCTAGTGAACTCAGGAATTAAAATTCATATTTTGAAAAGCTCAAAAATTAAATTGTTCTTATATTTCAGGTCTATCCTGAGGAAAATTGTTCAGTTCGTTAAAAACTGGCCATTTTTGGGGAATGGGGGTTCCATGTTTCAAGCTGTTAATACATGCGTGGGCTGTGGATAACAATTGGGGGTTGTCCCATTAAAAATTGAAGGTGATGGGGGAAAACGGGTGTCATATTTGCGTGTAAGAGGTCATTTTACACAAGAATCGACTGAAATTCAGTCAGTAACAGTTGAAATTTTTTTGTATAGCAGTTTAACCCTTAAGTATGGAATAGAACCCTTCCGAGGGTGCTTTGGGGGCGCTAACACCTCAACCGCTTTTTGTAAAAATCATTGCTGCATATATTCATTAAATTTGGGTCCTTGGGGAAGGGTTAGGACCCTTAAATGATAAATTGCGTAAAAAATTAGAGGAAAAAATAGCCAAAAACAATCTCTATAATTTTTAACGATTTTTTTGCATTTTTAGGGGGGTAATAACCCCTTAAACTTACCCATTTGCTACAAATTTGTATATTTTAGAAGCTTTAACCTTTCTTGTTCCCTCGGGTGTAATTTAAAGGCTAAAGTAATAGTTTTTGCCCCTGAAAATCGAATTCAAAGTCATTAAGTGATCGAAAAACGCTAAAAAGGGGGAGGGGCTGTTCCCCGAAAATCTGTACGTATTGGAGAAAAACGAGGGTCGGATTCGGATTCAGGGGGTCATTTTACATAAGAATCTGCTTGAATTGTGTCAGAAGCATTTTGACCCTATTTTTTTGTCGAGTAGTGTAATTGTTGTTTTACGTTAAGCAGTTCTGAATTATATGCAATATGTATGCTTTTTAATTTTTTTCAATAAATACTTTTGTTTAATTCTTGACTTTTTAACTAATTTAATGCATACTAATAATATTCTTATGTCTTACGAAGTCTTATGTTTCTTAATCCTTAGCGGAGACGCTATTCCCGTCGTAAGCCATACACTATTGCTATGGCGCGCTATGGGAAAACTTCACCCCCGATGAGGCACGTGTTAATATTAAAATATTGGAAAATCCTTTTGCACACTTTCATTCTATAGTAAAAGGAAAAAAAATCAGCCCGGCGCGAAACAAAAATCCAACTTTGAAAAATAAGGGCCACCCTAATATATATATTAGGGTGTCCCGAAAAAACCGAAATTTCTCTGATCGCTTAGCGGTAGTGCGGAAAAGTTGTGAACTACCATCACTAAGAAGGGCCTGCAATATTAAAACTGTGGGTCAATATCTTCTGTTTCCCCAAAAGGCCTAAAGTTCTGAAAATTGGGCTAAAAATGACCAAACTTCAAAAATTCATAAAAAATTTCGAATTTCAGTCATGATTGTGGGGGTAGGCTTAAAAGTTACTATTTAATATACAAATACATCTGCAAAAAGTTTTAAACTTATAGGTTAATATCTTCTGCTGCCTCAAGGGGCCTAAAGTTCTGAAAATTGGACTAAAAATGACCAAACTTCAAAAATTAATAGAAAATTCCAGATTTCAGTTATGATTCTGGAGGTAGTCTTAAAAGCTACTATTTAATATACAAATGCATCTGCAAAAAGTTTTAAACTTATAGATTAATATCTTTCCCTCCTTATTAGCTTTAAATTTGGAAAATATACAAAACTTCAAAACAAAATATACAAAACACATACCTTATTTGGATGATAGAAAAAATTTATTTTTCTGGGAAACAGAAAAATAACATCAACATTATTGCTTGTAATGATTTTTGGTATTAAATTTTGACATTTGCATTCTTGATTCTAGTGTCGCTCTAACAAAGGAATCCCTGTTTTGCGGGCCAACCGTTTTTCTGGAGGCTGCAGTGACTAATTTCACAATACGCTCAAAAGCTTGTGTATGCAAAGGGAATTTAATAAATTCCCAGCATTCTGTAGGCATACCATCCTCAATCATCTTCATAAGTTCTTGAGAACTAACCTCTCTGAGAACTAGAGGGGATGTCACATAACAAGATGCCCAGTGAATGAGATCTACATAGTCTTTGGCTTCAAAGTTAAGTACAGGAACGACAAATGTGCGAACACCTTCTCCATCTCTGGTACATTCTCTAGCCTTGATAATTCGCCGAGCTGCAAGGGTCCTAATGTGACATCTATCATCAGTTAACATGGCCAAAAGCATGTTTTCTGGAGCAGCAAAGTAAGCGTTTCGAGAAATAACTGGATCGATTACGTCACGATACTTTTTAGGCAAGTACCGAGATGAATTAATGAAGTGCCACAGATGCCTAGAACCGTCTTTTATGGAATGATGAATCTATACGTGGATATCTGAGTGGATCTGAGGCAGATATGTAAAATTTACATATCTGCCTCAGAACCATCACACAAGCTGCTTACTTTAGTTATATTTATTCTGCGAGTCTACGCACCCTCATGGTTCCGTATAAAGATTCATTTAACAAATACCTATCCCTTTAATGAAAAGTTTCGCAAGCATTTAAACTCCTTTCATAGTCAGTACCTATTAATAAATATGAATAGATTGGGTCGTAAATACACTGGTGTTCAAAATTAAGATAATTTGCACATTTTTTCGATTTCTCCAGATCTACTGGATAGATTTCGATGAAATTTGGTACGGACATTCTAATCGGATACCTTTGTTCACCTTTTTTGTTCTATAGGTCTTAATTTTTTTTTCAATCGATAGAAATCCTTCACTTAAGGGAGCTCATCAGGTCAGCAATTTTTATTAAAACGGAAGATATTCACCATATGGAATGGGCAGCCAGATTCAAAGACTTCACCCCTTTAGAGTAGGTATGAGGGACTATATTTAAGGCAATTGCATATCGCTACCCCCCCCCTCCACATACCCTTCAGAGCCCCAAAACGGGGTTTCTGAGAAAGTAGGCCTAATGAACAGGAAATTTTATTATCTGCCTTATTCACGCTTTAAAATCACTCAAGGAGACATGCATGATAGTGGGATGGTGTCATACCCCTTATAAACCCACTATTTTGCTCTATTCTGGAACCGCTATTTCATACCTTTCAACTCTGGCGGTTATAACTTCTGCGCATGCGTGTGTATTACAATTTTTGAAGGATTATTTATTTGGTATTATATCAACCTATGTTCATACCAAATGTCATCAAAATCTATCCAGTAGATCTGGAGAAATCGAAAAAATGTGCAAATTCTCTTAATTTTGAACACCAGTGTAGATATCAAGCATTAAAAATACATTAAAACTTTACAACTTATAGTGTACTTTGCATCCCACTTTTACAAAAACTGCTTCTTTAGTTATGGAAACAAAATACTAAGGATGCTATTAAAGTGATTTACTCCGATGTTGGTTATACAATAAATATATTCTTAAGGGAGTTTCTAAAGGATTTCAAAGCTTTTCTCGTTTTAAACTTCTTGTTTTATTAGAAACCTTGATCGGTATAAAATGCATTGCAGTAAAAGAAACAGTATGGCGTTATAGTTTAGATAAATTTAGTTAGGGAGAAATATTTACTCTAAATAAAGAAAGCGTAGAAGAGAATGGAGAACTGAAAATGCATTAAATAAAAAGTATTCAAGTTAACTTTATTTGATACTTGCTTCTTAAAAATGTTGAGCTGAACTTGACAGATATGCATTGTTTCTACTTAAAAATAACTACTATTTATACTTTTTGGGAAATTTAAGATAGCAGCTTTACTAATTGCGCTTGTTAGAAAGAGTTTAAAGGGTTATTTCAAATCATAAGTATTACTTATCAACTTTGCTTTAAATTCCATTTTATTTTAACCTTCCAATGAAAATAAAAAGAGGATGGATACAGATAGTTCGATTTATAGTTTTATGCAAATTATTTATTTAAAACTGACACATTTGCTTTTTTAATATATGCTCAAATTAAAATATCTTAGTAATAGATTTAACTTAATGTTATAAAATAAAATCCTTATCTATATAAAACTCAAATATAGTTGGAAAACTGTGCAAAATAGGATAAAATTAGAAAAACGACGTTTCATTTGCACATTGTTTATTTAAAGATGTTAAAATCAGACATGTTTCGAGGGTGTATTGAACCCTCTTCGTCAGTGAAATGACGATGTAAGAAAAATTTACCCATGGCATCAGTAATATATACAGGCAACAAGAGACACAGTTGCAATTAATACAGAAAGATATTTAAATTGAAAAGAAAACTATGAAAATACAGATACAGAATTTTTTTTTTTTTAAATCACCATAAAAAAATTTCTGTATCTGTATTTTCATAGTTTTCTTTTCAATTTAAATATCTTTCTGTATTAACTGTAACTGTGTCTCTTGTTGCCTGTATATATTACTGATGCCATGGGTAAATTTTTTCTTACATCGTCATTTCACTGACGAAGAGGGTTCAATACACCCTCGAAACATGTCTGATTTTAACATCTTTAAATAAAACAATGTGCAAATGAAACGTCGTTTTTCTAATTTTATATATAAAACTGTTTCAATTTTTTATAATATCTAATAGTTTCATTTCTTTTTCATGTCTAACGGATTATTAAGTCATCATCAACTTCTTGCTATTATTAAGAAAACTTCATTAAATGCAGAAATATTAAATTAGGACTTTCTATTTTAGCATAAAATCTTTTGAAAAAAGTTATACCTTAAAAACGCATGCTCAAACATTTAACTAATGTAATAACCAGTAAAATTTTTAGTAGGTACTATGGACGTTCTAACATAGCAAGTTTTATTCTATAACATTCAGAACCACTAAAGAAAAGTGAAAAATGTTTTGTTAGCTAAACTCGTTGAAATTTCTTGTCACGGAGGCAGTTATCTCTTGATGAAAAATGAATTAAATTATACAGAAATCTCTCTAAGAAGCGCTGTGCTTAAAAAATGGTGTAGACGTAAATAAAAATTTGGCGGAGCGTCAAAACTAGTGAAAGTAATTTACTTTCAGCCCTGAGTTTTTAAAAATTTCAACTTTAGAAGGGAAACATGGAACGCTTATTTGATTTCTTTACGGGGAGCTTATGATTATTTTAGCCGCAAGGTAAAAAATAGTTATCCATTTATCACATAAATTGAAAAAAATCTTCTCCCTCAAAATTGATCTAGTTTTTTAATCAACATTAATTGGTTAAGGAGGGACATAATTAATGAATTGGTTACGTAAATTAATTAATTAGTCCAAGAAAGTTAAGGGTTGAGGTGGAACAAATTGTAAAAGAAAGTTTGAAGAGTGATTCTTATAGGAAATTTTACGTAGAAAACGATGGTGAAACGTAAACCAAAATTAACCTCGTCCTTTAGCCAATATGGCGGATTTTCCAAAATGGCGGACAATCGTTTTTAACTTATAACTTCCTAAAAAATGTTAATAAAATTATGATTTCTGCAGTAAATGATTAGAATTTAGTAGCAAAAACAATGGGGGGCTGTTTTTTTCTCTTACGATTTGTCATTTATCCAATATGGCGGATTTTCCAAAATGGCATCCACTAATGTTTATAATAAAAAAAATTATGATTATAAATTCGTAATTTTTTCAGGATATGGTAAGAATTAAGTAATAATAATATTCATATCAATTTCATTTCCTCAATGTATCAAATATGGCGGATTTTTCAAAATGGCGGACAATCGTGTTTTACTAATATGCTAAAATTCGTTAATAAAATAAAACTTTTGCTGTAAATTATTAGAATTTAGTAGCAAAAATAATGTGGAACTGTTTTTTGTCTCTTACGATAAGACATTTATCCAATATGGCGGATTTTCCAAAATGGCGTCCACCTAATGTTTATAATAAATAAATTATGATAATTAATTCGTAATTTTTTCAGGATATGGTAAGAATTAAGTCATAATAATATTCATATCAGTTTCCTCCCCCTCAATGTATCAAATATGGCGGATTTTCCAAAATGGCGGACAATCGTTTTCAACTTATAACTTCCTAAAAAATGTTAATAAAATTATAAATTTTGCAGTAAATGATTAGAATTTAGTAACAAAAACAATGGGGAACTGTTTTTTTTTCTCTTACGATTTGTCATTTATCCAATATGGCGGATTTTCCAAAATGGCGTCCACCTAATGTTTATAATAAAAAAAATTATGATGAAAAATTCGTAATTTTTTCAGGATATGGTAAGAATTAAGTCATAATAATATTCATATCAATTTCCTTTCCTCAATGTATCAAATATGGCGGATTTTTCAAAATGGCGGACAATCGTGTTTTACTAATATGCTAAAATTCGTTAATAAAATAAAACTTTTGCTGTAAATTATTAGAATTTAGTAGCAAAAATAATGTGGAACTGTTTTTTGTCTCTTACGATAAGCCATTTATCCAATATGGCGGATTTTCCAAAATGGCGTCCACCTAATGTTTTAAATAAATAAATTATGATAATTAATTCGTAATTTTTACAGGATATGGTAAGAATTAAGTCATAATAATATTCATATCAATTTCCTCCCCCTCAATGTATCAAATATGGCGGATTTTCCAAAATAGCGGACAATCGTGTTTTACTAATATGCTAAAATTCGTATTATTAATAATTATTTTTAATACCTGAACCTAAAAAAACTTCCAAGCATTCAGTCATTTATGACATAAAGGAAATTCAAGAGAAACTTGGTGTGGATGTGTGTTCCAATATTCTTTTCTGCCACGCTATGCTTGGATGCGAAGTCAAAGCCATTTGGCATAAGAAAAAGTGATAGTCTAAAGTTAATTTCAAAAAACAAGGACTTTAAACATCAATGCGCTGTTTTCAAAATACCCGGAAAGACCAAAGAAGAAATCCAGACTGCTGGCCATAAAGCAATGACAGCTCTCTACGGGGGACGTTTGGGAGACACTTTAAATGACATAAGACTGCAAAATTTTATAACAAAAGCTACAAAATACACAGTCCAAGTAAAACCAGAAGTATTGCCTCCAACAATAGATTCTAATACCTTTCATTCTTTAAGAGTTTACCATCAAGTTCAGCAGTGGCTAGGAATTTCTTTGGACCCATGTGATTGGGGTTGGGAACTACGGGAAGGAGCTTTGAGACCTATAAAGATGAAAAACGCACCTGCTCCAGATCATCTTTTGAAATTCATCAAATGTGGATGTAAAGTCAGCCAATGTTCTACTGCACAATGTATATGCAGAAAACAAGGTTCAACTTGTACAAGTGCTTGCAGCGACTGTAGGGGTGTTAGCTGCTACAATACTGGACATGTAGATATGGAAGATGATTAAAATAGTTGGTAATAATTTAATTAGGCATTCTGAATTTTAAAAATTTAATGAACATTAATTTTTTTATAATTAAAAATATTTAATTTTCCATTAATCTAAAATTCTTTCCATTATATTTAGAAATACTACAATATAGAAGTGTTCAAAAAGAAGTATTTCAAGAAAA
Organism: Tetragnatha versicolor; assembly: GCA_024610705.1. Lineage (NCBI taxonomy): Eukaryota > Metazoa > Arthropoda > Arachnida > Araneae > Tetragnathidae > Tetragnatha > Tetragnatha versicolor. Next base: position 19,499,691 of record JANDEH010000011.1, on the reverse strand, counting down.
TAATGTGCTCAAAGAAAACAATTTGTTGTATGTTTGCATCAAGTAAATGTTGGAAAGTATTTTTATAATCAGAATAAATAGCCAAGATAAAAATTTATTTGTTTTAACTTATTTATTTTCTTAATAATTAGAAATATTAAATGTTTATATTAGGTAAAATATAAGCAGAATACGTATAATGTACTAAAATTTACGAGTAAATAACGTTAAAGGTAGAAAATTACGATTTACCACTAAGTTTGAAATATGCGGCCATCTTTTAGGAAATTATTTCAATGCATCGCAAAATTTTGGTTAATGTACCATTTTATAGGTAATTTAATATATAATATTTCATATTATGCCAAAATAAAATTTATTTATATGTAAAAACGTTAAAAATAAAAGGATCTAAATAAGTGGCCGCCATTTTAAAAAATCCGCCATATTTGATACATTGAGGAGAGGAAACTGATATGAATATTATTATGGTTTAATTCTTACCATATCCTGTAAAAATTACGAATTTAATATCATAATTTATGTATTTTAAACATTAGGTGGAAGCCATTTTGGAAAATCCGCCATATTGGATAAATGATTTATCGTAAGAGAAAAAAACAGTTCCCCATTGTTTTTGTTACTAAATTCTAATCCTTTACTGAAGAAATTATAATTTTATTAAAATTTTTTAGGAAGTAAATAAGTTGAAAACGATTGTCCGCCATTTTGGAAAATCCGCCATATTTGATACATTGAGGGGAGGAAACTGATATGAATATTATTATGACTTAATTCTTACCATATCCTGAAAAAATTACGAATTTATTATCATAATTTATTTATTTTAAACATTAGGTGGACGCCATTTTGGAAAATCCGCCACATTGGATAAATGTCTTATCGTAAGAGACAAAAAACAGTTCCACATTATTTTTGCTACTAAATTCTAATAATTTACAGCAAAAGTTTTATTTATTAACGAATTTTAGCATATTAGTAAAACACGATTGTCCGCCATTTTGAAAAATGCGCCATATTTGATACATTGAGGAAAGGAAATTGATATGAATATTATTATGACTTAATTCTTACCATATCCTGAAAAAATTACGAATTTATAATCATAATTTTTTTATTATAAACATTAGTGGACGCCATTTTGGAAAATCCGCCATATTGGATAAATGACAAATCGTAAGAGAAAAAAACAGCTCCCCATTGTTTTTGCTACTAAATTCTAATCATCTACTGCAGAAATCATAATTTTATTAACATTTTTTAGGAAGTTATAAGTTAAAAACGATTGTCCGCCATTTTGGAAAATCCGCCATATTGGCTAAAGGACGAGGTTAATTTTGGTTTACGTTTCACCATCCTTTTCTACGGAAAATTTCCTATAAGAATCACCCATCAAACTTTCTTTTACAATTTGTTCCACCTCAACCTCTTTTTTGAGCTAACTTTCTTGGACTAAATGCATATTGCGTGATTATGTTGATTAGGGATTGAGCATTGAAGTAATGAGTTGAAAACATGATTGAAAGTGAAATAGTTTAACATAATTGGAGGGAAGCTTAAAAGGATTTGTCAATTGTTCCTATAATTTTTACTAATGAAATATTTTAAGAAAGTTAAAAACTATTTTTTTAATATTTCTGAAGTTAATTTAACATGCTGATGAATGGAAAAGATTCTAAACCAAATTAATCTTTAAAACAACAATTCATCTTCATTAAAAGCCAAAAACATTAAATATAAAGCGTTAAAACAGTTTATTTAGAATTCTATAACCACATAACCTTTATGAATATCAATTTTTTTTCACTTTATTTTACGAAATTCCACTTAATAAAGAGATTCGATGGATCTTGAAAAGTCAATAGAATCATTAGCTTTAGTGGGCACCTTTTTTAACTTATTGTTTTTAGTGTAATTCACTGTCAATGGGCAATGCCAGCATTTTTGAATATCGAAAAAAAATACATTTAAAAAAATTTTGTGAATTCAATATTTTAAAATAAAAATCGACAGTCCTTCTGCCCTTGTTTAGGTTTGAATGACGTCAGACCTGTTTGTTTAAAGACTAAGTACTACTGTTGTACTTAGTTTTATTGTATTGTATTTATTATAGAAATTGTTTAAACCAATGTTTCGGATAAAATGACGCCACATGATGTTTTTGCGCCCTTTTTTAAAGTCAATCTTTCAAATTAAATTAAAAAATAAATAAGCATCGTAATTAAAAAATTTTTGCACTTATATTCCCCCTTGAATACCTATATCGAATAAAAAAATAGAATAAAAATACTGGAATTGTCCATTAAAACTTAATTAACTTACATTGACCATGAGAGTCAATCTGAGTAGCTGGATTCTAATAAAGATGTTCTAATAATAAAGATGTTCTAATAAAGATCGTGTCTCTTGCAGGAGTGTCGGAAGGCTGCAAGGAGTCGTGGAACGTGTCAGTGGTGCTGATCTCCTGGCGACCCCCGGCCGTGCGCGTGCACTGGCACTTCAACCCCACAAACTTCTCCGTAACCAGGTTCGAGCTCACCTACCGTCCATTAAACGCCAGGTAAGCAACAGCTCACACACTGTAAAAAATACGGCACTTTACACAATCAGTGGGACATCCTTCCGAGTCTAGGTGGGAGGTTCCTCCATATCACGGTGTAACAACTCTCAATGTATGGAGGTAATGTCTTCCCACCATTGCTAATGGAAATTTCTTTTTTTACAGTGCAATATCACTCTCTACATGGCGTCTGCATTTCCATTTTCTCAGGAAAGTAAATAATCTTAAATTTCCGATTTTTGGGATAATGGAAAGAGGCTGGGGTACATTTAAACCTGCGGTTGATTGTGTTTTTATGGCATAAGGCCCATATTAGGCCATTCTATAATCAAGACCAAGATTTAAACACATTAGAACAACGCCCATTTTTCTAACTTAATTTAAATTCAAAGATCTGAAAAGTATGTATTGAAAGTAATTAGTATTAATTAATTACAAGTATGAAAATATTCATCTGAATTTTCAGAGCAGTTGATTGATTGGAACTCTTCTAGTTTGAAACTTAAAATTTCTTCTCATTTTATTCGTGTAATAATTGAATCAAGGTAGTTAAGATACTTTATGTATTCTATTCCATTATAGCATATTAATAAAGAAAGTAAGACAAGAAAAGGATTCTTGCCAATTTAGGTTAGAAAAATATTTGTTTCGCTTGTCGATGTAAATTTTTCTAAATGTATAAAAATCTGAAAATTAAGATTAATGACGTAAAAGTGCCGAATTTCCAGCTCAATTGATTCCTATAAAAGTATACTTCAACGTGCAATGAATTTGATGGTTTGTAAAAATAAACTTTCTATCATATCAAGCGTTCAAATACTAGTTCTCTAATAGTTCTCAAACATGCTCCTCCGATAAGGAAGAATTTGTTAATTTTTTAGAATTATTATATAGGTTAGAAATTCTTTATAAATGCAACCAAAATAGGTAACGAAATTTTAGAAAAATAAAAAAAAATCGACAAGTTTTCTTTATTAAATGTGTCCCACAGTCAAACTTGGATTCGCGTTATCGCTTGGGACGTGGATTTAGAAATCAAACGGAGGTAGCTTCATCGTATTTGTTTTATAAGCGAGTTCGTGGTGATTTCTAATTGTATTAATTAGTAATATTACAATTTACATTTCTAAAATACCAAATTTTCGAAAAGTTGGGCTATCCTCTCCGTTAACTTGTGGCAAAGAATTAATCTTATTTCAATATCTTAAAATTATCCCAGTCCCCTACGAAAGAAAAATTTTTCCAGAACAAAGGTTTCATTAGCTTCTGAAATTTTACCTGTGTAATATTTTTCAAGTATACAGGGTATGCTAATACAATTGAATGATATACCTGTATATTCATGGAATATTTCCTGTAAAGAGGGTCAAGCAGGGAAATTTAGCATACATTGCATTTGGAATTAGGAAATACGTTTAATCTAGATCTGAAACTATCCATATTGCTTGACAGCATTACATAATCACTGTCTAGTGTTACAATGAGTTTACTAGAGTTCAGTACCTGGTTGAAGCAGTGAAATGTATGGTCAACACCATTTGGCCTGTAAGGGGATGTCCATTAATTTACCTTGGTGAGATTTAGTGAGATGTGGTGCTACCCACTATCCTTCCACGCAATTCACGATATAACTTTTAAATAACTAAATTTCTTACATATGTTCGTGTATTTTGCCTATTTAAGGTTCCATTTCATAACATTATTTAATTTACTTTTCCTCGAAATGTGCACTTTTTTTTACAAAACACCAAATCTATTTTTAAAAACCTATAATCATCACCAACGGCGTTCCCAATCGAGATTCTAAATTCTAACCCATCCCTAAACCCTACTAAAACCTAATATCAACGCGTTTACAGTATTGAAGCAATCAAGAACGAGTCATCTGTATCAACATACATCTCAATTGCACGGTCTTGCCCACAGCGAAATGCCCAAGCCATGAGTCCTTATAAGCGGCCTGAAGACAAATGCCCTGGCCCACCGATGCCCCGAGAGACACCGGACTCCCCCTTGGGGCTCTGGTCAGCCCTAGTGCCTTGATAAATGTGGACAGCTTAGGGCTTCTCTCCCTTCGTTTCTTTGCCTTTCTCTTTCTTCAGTGACCGCCTGAAATGGGAGTTGATTCTTTTGGAGATCGTCCAAAAGTGGTAGGGAATTGCTCTTTAGGTGGTTTGAGGCTCTAAGGTGCCCTGAAAGGAGTTGGATATGGGTGTAAATGTATAATGACACATGTTAAGGATGTGTTAGTGATAGGTTACCGTGTTTATGCTAGAAATTAATGTATAAAAATTAAAAACGATTAAAGTTAAACAAGCCAAGTAACAAATTAAAGCCTCTAAACCTCCCTCCAAACAGGGAGTCAGAACTTATTCAAAAGTTTTTCTTTTTACTTTCAATAAGTGGTCCTCTCTAAAATCTAAAGGGTCTTGAAATGAGTTAACCATCACTTTTAGGGGCCAAATTTAAATTTTTTTGGAGTAGGAACCCCCATCCCCCTCAAATATTTGCCATTTATTATACTATACTGATTTTCCTCGACAGTCCTGCTGCTAACAATGAGGGGTGCTCTTTGGGTGTAATCTAAAGAGTCTCTAAATGAGCTAAAATCACTATTTTGAGGGAAAATTTCCAAACTTTTTCTGTGGGAGGACCCCCTAGACCCCCATTTTTACTCACATTGTTTACACTACTTCGAATTTTAATGCACCAAAATCAAAATCCTATGAGTAAGTCAATTAAAACTTAACGTATAAAAGTACTCATAAGGAGGTTCCTTTGAAAAAATTATGAGTCAAACCCACCCTCGAAACAAAAGTCTGGTTATGGCGAGGACCGTCTTATAATCATATTAATAATTATTATTAAAGTGATTTAATATTATGCTTATTAGAGAGTTAAAATGCATTCTATAAATGAATTTGATTCTGAATATGCATACAAGTAAATTATGGAAATATCAATGCAATGATTTGATGTATTAATAAGAAGCATCAATTTTATAAAATAGCTTTTGAATTTAATTTTAATAATGATCAAATTTTTTTACATGTTTTCGTTTTCATCAAATTAAAGAAATGAATCAAGTATTATTTCAATGAGATCAACTTTAATTTTAAAAAAGGACATCAGAAATAATTCGCATGGAGATGCTTGACCTCAAAACTTACTATTATCGTATGTAAGGTATAAAAAGTTTTTTATTCAATTAGGATTTCTACTTACAAATATTTAAAATGAAATTTAACCACAAATTACTTCAAACAGTAAAGTTATGTATTTTTACCATGCGAATAAAGAAGAAGGATTAAGCTTTTTTATTTTAAGTGCTGCGATTAGGTTAAAGATTGTAATATTTTATTTGCAAACGGTTTTTCACTTATAATTCCCTAAAACAGTTGCGTCCATTGAAAAATTACTTTCAATGCATGAAAACTCTATCTGTTAAAGATAAACTATAAATTAAACTTAGAATATCATTAAAAATTGCTTTAAAATTTTTGCCTTTTAATATGGAATATATTTAGTAACTCTGTACTTAATTAAACATTACACTTTTGGAAACTTCAAATTATACGAATTAAAAATCTGTCAAATACACACAGACGGGAAACTAAAAAATTCCTTTATATTGACTGAGAAAGAAAAATCATATTCCTTTCATGCAGGAATTTTTTTCCTGGGAAGGAAATCTATATATTTGCACTAAAGAAAAAAATTACTTCCTTTAAAAAATTTTTACTTCCCTCTATGAAATGGAATACCTTTTAAAATAAATTAATTACTATTATTTCTATTTGCGTATTAAACGACTTTATTCTATTTGTAAAGAACCTTTGGGGGTAAACTAATCAAAAACATTGTAAAAGTTTTTTCATAATCATGGTTCAACAATTCCTCCCCTTCGGTAAACTGAAAATAAAAGAAATGTTTGAAACGCTGAAAATGTTCTCATGGCTGCAAAAAAAATTCATTAAAGATAGAATGCTAATTAACTTTTATGTGAAGCCACCATACGGTACTTCAAAAACAAAAAGAAAGCCCAAATTAGGTACTCAAAAAGTCTTGTTTAAATTTACTCGTGTCTGAATTTTTTTTAGCTTTGCATAACTTGATTCAATTTAACTCTATTTGGGATAAAAGGAGATTTACTTTAAAAATTTGATCCAAAATAAAGTAATGTAATTTTGAGCCAATTGAAGTATTAGTGACTGTGAGCATTAATTTTTAAAAGAAGTTAAATACAATACCGAGTACTTGGATGTAAAATTTGTTTCAGGTATACAATCAGGTATACAAAAATCGTGAAATGCGTGAAATCATGATAAAAATGTAATAGCGTGAATACATCTTTTTCAACTGGTAACAAATCAGTTAATTAAATTTATATATCCAACACAAAGAAATAATAACAATTAAAATAATTTTAAATACCCATTTTTTTATTTCGTTTCAACATTTTAAAAATTTTGGGTTATTTTACCATTTTCATTTCTGGTACATTTTTCACTGAAAAGATCAGAAAAAGAAATTGAAGATATTTGTTCGGCATAGTGTTACATAATGGATAATTGCAGTCAATTTTTTTTAATCTTAATGTGTTTAGAATGGCTTGAAACCTCCAAAAAACATTTTAATTTACCTTTCAAATCCCTAAATTTTAAGTTATTTTCAATTAAAAATAGCTTAATTTCTGTCTGAGATGAAACAGCTTGTTACGTTAAATGTGCCTTTTTTTGCTCCCACTTGTTATAATCATCCCTCTTTAAAAGACTGGAAAGACTGAGCTCTAGTTTTTACAGCCTAGTGTTTCGATGAAAACGGTGTTTCCCACATTTCCAAGAGCGCATGTGACGTCACATTGTTAGAAGCTTTCAATGAGGAAGTTGCATGATTTTTTTTATTTTTTTAATCGATTCTTCTTGCAAAAATAAGCAACTACCCAAAATTTGAGGCCGATCGAGAAATTTTTTGATTGCCAAAAAAATTAACAAAATCCCTTTTTTAAAAGCGCGCGAAAACGCCAAGAGTTTGGATGTGACGTCATCTTACAATAGGCATTGTTGAAAAGCAATGGAGTTGATGGTATTATTGTTGACGTCATTCTACAGTTTAAACAATAAACATTTTCAGTCACGTGTTTTTTTCTCGACTTTTAAATTAAAATATTTAATTACCTGTACATTTTTTGAGAAACTGACTAGATATTTCATTTTACCATACAAAAAAACATACGGAACACTGGGAACACTTGTTTGTTTTTGACTGACATATGATATTAAAATCTGACATATGCAACTTCCTTATTACATTAAAAAAGTTTGTGGGAAAAGACAAGCGTATTTTTGGAATCAGGAAATAATTTTTAATAAATTAAAATTGAATTAATAGAATTTAAAGAGATGCTGCAATTCTCCATTACAAAAAAAGTAATGATTTCAATATTTTTACATCCACGTTACAATGTCAAACTTTTTAAAACTGAAAAATCTTTCAATGTTTCGATGGTGTGTACTATATTTTACAAACTAATATTTAAATACAATTAACTAGACCTGCTAGACAGTACCGAGATAAGTAAAAAAATAAAATAAATAAAAATACAATTAAAGTAAAAAAAATAGTTTTAATCCAACCTCTCTTTATGGTAATAGCATATAATGTAAAACGTTTTAATTAATAGAAATGTTAGAATAGTTTTGAGGAATAATTTTTACGAAAACCTGCAATTATCAATGCAGACAAAATTAATTCTTTGTTGCCCGAACTGCTTGTCAAATAATGAGTTCTTACACAACTTCCGAACGTGTTCTAGTGGATGAACCAATCGCTATCTCTAATTAATGGCTAACATCATTTGCAAGTTGCTTCAGGTATCTGGTAATTGGATTCGTTACTTGGATATTTTTTCTGATCTTGCATCTGGCAACGTCCAGAAACTATTAAAACACCGTTTTGCCTTTGGGTGTCAGTGTATTTTCTACATATAAGGCAATTCCCAAAAGTTCTCTAAATTATTATAGTGTGAATTGAATAGATAAAAAAATTGCTTTTTAAAAAATATTAATATCATATGCGGTATGCATGAAAAAATTATAGGTAATGATCAGAAATTTACAACTTCTATCTTGGTGGAGAACGATATTTCCATATTGAACATTCTTTTTTTACGAAAAAAAACTCTGTGAAGAACATTTTTAATAAACATTTTCAAAGACACACATCGCCATTTTTATACAAAAAAATTTTTAACCTAGAAATCGTTTATATTTTTAGATTGAATAAAATGTACGATTTTTTCTGTTGAATTTTTTGTTGATTTTTCTGTACTTATAATCCCTCATCTCTACTTTTAATGGCTAAAATGTTTAAAGGTTAATTTAATCTTCGTAAAGAAACATTTTAACTCTTGAATATGCTGAAAACTGACACAATTTAATACTCTTTTTCTAAAAGACTGATGCAACTTTCTTTAAACCTTCCCCACACTATCTTAAATTCCTACTTAAACTTTAAGCGTGTACTTGACAAAATTAAATTAATCCATACTTCCTTTCTTCGAGACGACCATATTTTTGAAGAGGGGATACAGAAAAGTTTTTGCTTGTAAAAAAAGACGTTAAAAAACTGATCCACTAACAAGATTATGTTTTTTCTTTCTAAAATAATAAGTTTTTTTTTTAAAGTCCGTTTCTTAAAATCAATGTAGATAGAAAATAACTTTTAAGAAACTTTCGGAGATTGTTATAAAATTGAAACTTTTCTCTTATAGTCTAGTATACAGGGTGTTTCAAAAAACCTGTAACGATAGGCTATTTCCTAAAATATTTCCCCTAGACCCATACTTCCAATGGCGAATTTTCTTCAAATGAGGTGAAGAATTATATGAGACCAGTTTCAACTCCATGGGGGGTCTATTTTAGAAGATGCAGAAAATAACTTTTTATACGGCCCCCGTAGACTGAAACTTCCAATAGAAACAATTTTCTCCATTCAATTTTCAATAATATAGAAAAAATTACGTCTCGATATCTTCAAAATTCACTGAGATATGCGGGTTTATATTTTTAAGGGACTGTCCGCAAGTTAAAAAGCACGTCATTCTATTAAACAATAAAGCAGTGTTTGGCTAAATCGGAACTCATAGGTATTGATTCCTGAGTATCAAGTGTTTCTGGGAGTCACACACTCTTGCTACGATAATTTTTCACGTAGCTAATAGGTATGAAGGAGTACCTGATTTCTGGGCTCCAAGAAATATTTTTTATAATCTTTTCGATAACTCAAGGTAATTTATAAATAAGTATTGATTGGTAGGAGGGTTACTTTCAAACCAATGACGTCACAAATCTGAACGCAAAATGAGAGCTGTTGGGCCCCCTCTGGGCATCGCTGATATGAGTAGCAATGACAGGTATCTGGATTAGCGTTGTTGAGAGAGCTCAACACCATGGCTGATTGGTGGAGTTTTTCATGTAGTCCTTGTCACCTCAAAAAATCAAAGTTTTACCGTAGTTTGGACTTTGGTTTCTAAAATGTTCAACTGTAGTTTGTGGATGGCCCCTATTTTGCAGTAAAAGTATGTCACTCATAGGTATGATAAAGTGGTGTAAGTCACAAATTTTAGCTTTTAATATCTTGGTGAATTTTGAAGATATCGAGATGAAATTTTTTGTATGTGATGAAAAAATGAACGGAGAAACTTTTTCTCACTGGGGGTTTCAATCTACGGGGGCCGTATAAAAATTTATTTTCTGCATCTTCTAAAATAGACCCCCCATGGAGTTGAAACTGGTGTCGTATAATTCTTCACCTCATTTGAAGAAAATCTTCCATTGAAAGTATGGGTCTAGGGGAAATATTTTAGGAAATAGCCTATCGTTACAGGTTTTTTGAAACACCCTGTATTTAATCAGAAACACTCATTTATCACAGTTAAATGCCTAAAAGAAAATATATTCACATTTATTTCTAACTATTTATTTGAAACTCAAAGTTTTGAAAATTCGTCTTTTCTTTTCGGAAAGATACCCAAAATCCCTCTATCTTTAATAAAAAAATTATTATGAATCCAATCCTATTTATAAAACCGTTTCGTAAAAAATTATACCGTGTTTAAAATGTAATTGGAAAAATTTTGGATTGTATTTGCCAACTTAACTTTTTCACCCATTGTTCATGTTATGATTCTTGGATAGTTATAACTAGTTACTCAAATCACAATCATTCTTGAGATTTTATAGGACTAAGATAAAATTATTATTTTTTACATTGATGTTCATGCTCATTGTATCGAGAGTTAAAACATTCGATTTATGAAAATACATTTAATCCAATCAAGTGAAGCTAGGTGCCTGCGCAATAACGCTTTTATTCCGGGTTTTTTTTCGGAGTGTTCTAGACTTGTCTCGATGTGCAATGAAATTCTACTGACTGATGCAATCTCTGGAAGTCATCAAGACTCTTTAAATGACGTCAAAACGTCTATTCCCTCTTTGCACTTACTTTGCATAAGTAGTTTTTCTTCTTAATCAATTTTAATTCGAGTTATCTTTTTATATATTAATCTTTCACTATTGTATCTAGTTTATTAATACAATGAGATGAATCAAAAGATGAATGAAGAAAATTTACAAAATTATGTAGGAGCATAAATCCTTCAAAACTATTTTCTAATTTTGTCAAGTTTATATCTCTTACGCAGTACCCTAAAATTCTGTATTAAAAGCTTACTTTCTATTGTGTGCTTTTTAAGTAGTGGAGAGTGTTGTACCTACGGACGGTTGTACCTTCAGCCACCTCATTTTAAAATTCGGGAGAAAATGTAAATTTGAATTTGTGGTCTATTTTGAATGTAAACAGATGCTATCTAGTTGCTAACGTGAAATCAGCTCTTTAAAATATTATTTAAATTTTATATAATAAATTTACTGTTTTTAGGTGCTCAAAGTTTTTTTTAGTGCATCACTACATTAACTCTTTTCTTCCCCTTTAATAATGACATGATAAAATGGGATACATGGGGGGAATCCCCGAGATTTTAACTTTTATTTTTGATATTAGAAATCGTCAGATCTCAATTCTTTTATCTTTTATAGAACAATTCTTTTATCTTTTATAGAAGCCGACGTACTGGCCTAGTGGTTAGATCACCTGACAGCGAAGCCGTACGTCTGGGGTTCGAATCCCCGTTTGGCATGGATGTTAGTGTGACTGTTCTTGTGTGTATGTGATGGATTCACCTATACGGATTGTATGATCTTCAGGTGAATTTGTGAAATTTAAAAAAAATTTAATAATTTAATTTAATTTAATAATAACTTTGAATGGAAAAACACCTCATGTTGTACCTTCGGATACCATAAGTGTTGTACCTACGGACACGTTCTTGTGGGTGTCTGCAGCTAATCGGCGTTTTAGAATCAGGTTTCATTTAACTGAATACATTTTAATAAATGTTCAATTAATTCTAAATGGTAATCTATTTGTCAGAGATTATTTTCAAGTGAATTTTAGATGAAAAATCAAATATTTTGTGATCTTAACTACTTTTTAAATTTATGATTCTACTTGGAATTTAATGTAAAATCCTTGTAATTTGGTGTAAAATCCTAACAACCCTATCGCATTTAAGTATGATGATTAAAAAAACTTGAAATTTCCACTGAAGAAGATTTACCACCAAATTATTATTGTTATTACCACCAAATGCTTGCACAACTAAGTGTTGATCAAATTGTTTTTTGGGGGGGATCAGTGAAGTTGTCGGATCAATCAGCATGATTGATGAAACTATTATCTTAAATTCTGATCTGAAAATACCATGTGATTTTTGTGTTTTTGGTAAAAAATCAAGACTTTTATCATTCAACTTCGTGTTAATGATCATTTACGATCTAAAACTACATTACTTTAAAAAATCTATTTTCAATTTTAAAAAGGTTTGAAATAGGTTATTAAAAGGTAATGCATCAATAAAAATATTAATTCTTAGCTTTTTTCAACTAAAATTTCCCTTTTTAAGGGTGTCCACAGGTACAACTGGGTCTATCCATAGGTACAACAGGTTGTTGTACCTTTGGACACAAATTTTTCCAGGCTATTATAAATGATTGAAAATCCAATTTTCAAGATTTTGGCTAGTAAAAAATATCTCTATACTCACAAAGGTTAGGACTATAGGTTGGGCACTTTAAATGGTCAAAATGGGATTTTACCTGTCTTAGAAAAATCCAAACGTGATTTTTGTCCAGAGGTACAACACTCTCCCCTATACAATAATTCAATTGAAAAGTTAATTTCTTGAATAATCTTGTTTTTCTGTGGAATAAATTTGGAATGAAACATATGCAATGTTTTTGTAGCATGCTTAAAGTATATTCATTCTACTGTGGATGAATCTTTTACTTTTTTACTCATGCAAAGAATATTTTGGTCTTTCTCTTACATTTCTGACTTTTATAAATTTTCTAATTTTTAAAGCTAAATGGACTATGAAAGTGTAAAAATAGAGTTAAAAAATTACGAAGATGTAGAAATAATAATCACCCAAAGAGTCTCAATAATTTTGAGTTTGAAACTTCGTACACATTAACTCTAAAATGTCGTTCATTCTCCATTTTTTTCCAACTTGTCCCCGAAGTTCTTGGTTCTAAAAGGCAATTGCGAAAGTTTAAGTGTTAATTCAAGAATGAAGAAAGTGACTGGAAAATTCCTGAACAAACAGAACTTTTTCTTACTTTAAACTACTTCTTTGGTGATTGATCTCATGAGAAATTCTTAAGGCATATAACCTCTTCACTTCCCTTTAAAGAAATTTCCATTCTCAATAGAACTCTTTTGAAAGTAAATAAAGAACATTTAAAAGTAACAAATGAGGAATTTTAACTTTTCAAAGTCCCTCTACATCCTATTAAAACACAAAAAACGAATTCTAGAACGAAATTTGCATGTCGAAGCTATTGCCGATATTAAGAACTTCATTCAACTCGGGAACTGAACCGGGAAGAATGTTCGAATGGAACGAAAAAAGAACTTTCCAGTTCACGGACGAATTACCTTTTACTAAAGAAAGTCTATTTAAACCGTAAACGGGATTCTGGTTTCGTTTTTTCCCTCGGAACTTTCCGGAAAAAGTTTCGGAGGAGAGAGGGTGTCGTGCCTCTATTTCGAATGAAATGTCTTAAATTGAATTATTCTATTTCGCTTTATGGGGGGGCTACAGATGGCTTGTTTCGCTGTATAGCTAGGAGTTGGTTTTGTCCTGGTTTTATAAAGTCGATGATTGTATGAATTGATCCATCAGGCACTTATGGTGTGCTGCGAGATTTACAATAGTCTAATTCAATTGCACAAAATCCTATAAATTTCGCATGTCTTCGTACTTTCATTGGACTTCGAATCGATGGTGACTAGCTTACTATAAGAAATGAATGAAATCTAAATAAATTTATTTAACATTCTTAAAAATCTTTTTTGGGACTATTCTTTTCCATAAAATGCTTCAATGAATGCTATGAATATTTCTAGCTAAAATTAAAATAAGAAGAATACTTACAAAATTTGGGTTTTATCTTTTATTTTTATTGCATAAAATATAATTTTTAACTAAATCTCATTGTGTATTTTACGTCGTGAAATGTTAAGTTCTGAATTTCCGTGTGAAATATTATTGTAGTATATTTCTTAAAGGTATTTTAAATTCAATTTTTATTGAATTTAAAATTTAAAAAAACATATTGACAGAAAAAAATTTATTTGTTATATTCTTCTTACGTATTAACCCGTTAACGCCCGAATTAATTCTACCGAAAATATTTGTATGATTATTTCAAATTGGTCTATTTATGACCCAATTAAGACAAAAAAAATCCAAAATTTAAACATTTTATTAATTAGGTTTGAAGTTACAGCCCGTCCACGTATGAGGACGCTGGGCGTTCCAGCGTAAAAAAATCAAGAGATTCAAAAACGTTAGCAAATAGGAAAAACACGTATAAAGGTAGGCAAAACAACTAAAAAAGGACTAGTTACAGTATTTTATAAGATTGTAAGATGAAATTAGTTAAAAACTACACTTTTTACCATTTCTTTATCAATTTTAAGAATTTATTTCCTATTGAGTAAATCCAATAGTACAGATTTTTGTGTTGTACGAAATGTGATAGTTAATAGTGAGGGAAAACTTTTATTAGGAGATCATGAGGAACATGTGGAATACATGAAAACTAAATACATATATGATATATGAAGAAAGTGCGCGTTAATTTTAAATAAATTCTAACATTTCGTATGATATTTGGTAAAACAAGGTGCTCAAAATATGATTTGCAAAATATGAAACATCGAAATTTTATATCCCTTATTAAATTTATGTTCACAAATACCCTATAGATTGTTTTTCTATTTATTCCAAGATTTCAGAGGACATCGAGCTATTTTATTGCTTTTTATAGTATCACAATTTATTGGGAAAACAAATGTTCATGAGATTCTGCTATCGGTAAGAACGTATGAGCCATTGTGACTACTAAAAACCCTTCTAAACAAAAATAAATATTATTAACTACCTTATAATAGTTGAAGATTAGCTTTAACACGATAGTAGTTCGAGAAAATCCAAAAACTGTAACGAGTAGAAATCTGAAAAAAGTTGGCTGGAACGCCCAGCGTCCTCAAACGAGGACAGTAAAATTGGACGTCATTTTTTAAAACAAATTTTTTTAAAGTTACTAATTTTCTTTTATATGTATAAATATGACCTAAATTTGAAATACTAGAGAAAATAAAATTAGTACCTTGACTTCAGCCGATGTAGCTACACAGAAAGGCGACCCAAGTGTAATACTAATACAAGGAAAAAGCGCGAAATTGCGAGCCGAATCAAGGAGCTTAAAACAAACCCAGATACATGATAATTGTGGCATGTATTTTAGTAATGCCATCTATCGTCATGCAAAATAAACAATCGTTTCCCGAAAAAAGAAAGATTTTACACACCCTTTTATGCACTGTCCTCAAACGAGGACACTGGGCGTTAACGGGTTAAATGATTCGACACTCAGGTCCCAATGACTAAAAAAATTTCTTCGTAATTCTTATTCATCACCATAAAATTCACTCGGAAATCCAGTAGCTGCATGTTGCTTTTCTTGCAACAAGATAATACTAAAGGAAAAACAACTTTTACAGGGAATGTAGTTTATGGTGCAATACCCCAATACTTCACCTGGAATCAGGCTTTTTCAACGATTCTAATTGGCTTGTTTACCTTTTCTAACTACTAATTAGAAGTTTTGATTCCAGGTTAACCTTAGGTTAGGTTATTGTTGATTACGGTCGTTACATACAAAGGTATCTTTAACTTGAATGAAATGGTAGGCAATGTTTACTTACTTATGTTTCCAACTCTAAAAGATAGTTTGTCGTGGAGTAGCTTTTGTCAAAAAATTTTTGGAGCATCCTATAAGCGATTCCCCTATTATAAGCTTTCTATAAACATTTCTATTTTTAGCAGAAACTGAATGTGACGCCCTACTCTTTTTTTACCGACTTTCTGGAAAACTATGGGTTGTAGTGTAGAGGTATAGTTCTCCGGACATTTTTTATCTACTCCCCACACGAGGAATCTGGCTGTGCAGAGTTTGAGACTTGTTCTAACCAAGACCCTCTGTATATGCTATAGACCTGTCAACTCGGGCGTATGATGCTAAACATAGGATGAAATAAGAGAATTAACAATGTTAAGTCTATGGAACATGCTTTATAAGGTTAAAATCTGATGGGAATTGATTTGGTATCTGGAGCGTTTTTATGAGCTTTGAAGAGATACATAACGTAAGGAGTTAAAAAAGTAAGTTTTTAGGCTACATAGACTTAACCCTCAACTGCCCATGGTAGCAAATATGCTACCATAAGTTAAGCTTAAATTTTCAGTAAGAAGCAGCAATTTTCAGCATGTTAAAAGTTATCCCAGCAATAATTGCACCTTCAATTTCTATAATTTATAAAATTTAAATTCAGTCCCAAGATTCAAAAATTTTTAAAAATTGAAATAAATTTTTTTTTGCATTTTTATTTTCGAAGTGTCTAAATCCACGAAAGTTGACCCAGTATTAGCGAAATTCGTTAGATTTGAGTTGTTACTTTCGAGGAGCTAGACAGTGCCATAGGTTTTAATAGCGAAATTTGTTAGAGTTGAGTTGTAACTTTCATGGATTTAGACAGTTCCTTTTATTTTATTTAGCCCCAATCTACATGAATAGGGCAAAAAAAAATTTTACCATATAGTTATTTCTTGTACTGGGCATTAGAGGGTTAACATTGCAAGTTCTCCTATTTCGGCCTACGTTTAACGTCACACGTCCTAGTTGTGAGGCCATCTATTTGAAACACCATGTATAGCTTATTATAGCGTGTGTCTTGTGGTTTCAGGTACCGCGTCATCTACGAGGTTCCCGGCGAGCAGCGCTCTGTGACGCTGGAGCGTCTGCAGCCGGCCACCGAGTATCAGCTCTTCCTGGTGGCCTTTGCGCTCTCGGGGCGCCCCGCCAACATCTCCGGCAAGGTGCACTTCGTCTCGCCCGACGTCACGCGTGAGTATATCCCTCCCTTCCGTCACGTAGCCACGATCTTAACACATTTCCGAAACTGAGTAAAAAATACTCGAATCTAACAGCCATATTCACAACCATCAGCGTCGGTGTTAAATCATTGGTCAAAGAAAGATTCCACCAATCAGAGTCGGCGGAAAGCTAATGTTTCTTCCTCTAGCTGCTGGTTAACACCGACGCTGATGGCTGTGAATATGGTAGTAGTATGTCACGTACAAAAACTATCGTGTTGATGGATATTAAACAATACGGATCAGCCTTAGAAAGATAGTCCCCCAGTCGCCAGCCATGTTTACCCACAGCTCAAATGATGATACACAACCATAAGATAGATCTAACTATTAATATCATTTTTATTGGATCCTGAGATAACAATATTTAGTAGATTATGATCTTAGGATCTAATAATGATGATATCAATACTTATACTCTGTTCATTTTGAACTGGCGCTTGAAAATATTTCCTTCCCCCACCACCAATCGGTAACCATAGCGACTATCCTCGTCAAAGTGACGAAGAAGGCTTACTATTGGCTGCGAGAAGAGCGTAACTATGGTTACGCTTCTAGCGTGGGGGAAAGCACTATTTCTCAAGCGCCAATTCTAAATGAAAAGAGTATAGATCTCTATGGTTTTCAGTCATCATTTGAGCTGTGGGTAAACATGGTGGCTGGAGGACTCTTTTTAAAGCTGCACCAACAATACTTTTAACAGCTTATCTACATTTTTGTGAAATGCAAATTTGTTATGTTATTTTGATAGACTCTACAATCACTTCGGAACCATGATTTTTTTGTGTTCATCTGATCGCTATCCGCTGTTTCTTATTTTAAAACTGCATGTGCGCACTTCATTCCTTTTTTATTATTCTGTACTTATTCTTACTTTTGATGTACAGTCAAAACCCAAGAAAAACTCCGCAAACGCTCCCAAACCGCATGAAAATCCACTAGCGGAAATAAAAATCCCAACACCAAGAAGGAAAGGAGATATCAAAGTCAAATTTATTTCTATGATTTCACATAGTATCAATGTAAATTGCTTAAAAAATCAGCCTTCCTGGATGTTAGGGGGCCGAGAAAATCGGTGAGAAGTGTTGTCTCCATAGGTGTCCATTACCACCGTCACACGTCATGGTATTGAGTGACAGGGGCTTTAAATGACTTTTGAGGGATTGGAGGACCATGTTGCCTCCTCAGGTAGTCCAAATTCATATGGTGCACCAGCGGACGTTGCATACCGGGCTAGGTGATTTCTCCTCTTTCTCCGGACATGTTTTGTGAGTGTTGGTTCTTACGAACGGATTGACCAGGGTAAAAATGCAACATAGGGGGTTAAGAAGAAAGCTTGGACATTGCATGAAACATGTGTTTGTGAATTTGTCTCTTGAAATTTGTCCCTAGGACAGGTCTGAAGGTAAGGACCAACAATCGGTTAAAAAACCTCAATGAAGCAGCTCTGGTTGACCAAAATACCGGTAGATCATACTGAGGACAAGCGACAGTGGGATGGATGTCGTTTGCAGTACTGCGGATCGTCCGTTCGGTCCGCATAGCTTCTTACATCTTTGTCTATAAACAAGGGGCTGAAAATGGGCATTTCTGTTTCCAATAGTGCACGAAATAAGGAAATGAAAATCCCAATTTCATGATATTGTGTTTATGAGAGAATCCTGATTCGGTTTGGAGCACCACGACGGTTGGGTATGAGTTTGAAGACACAATGGAGAGAGCGCACTCAGCTGGTGATTTTCTAATCGTTCCACGGAGTGGTGATGTAGAGTAACGGAGTGGGGATGCATTGGATTCCATTTCTGCAACTCCTGAGTATGATTCACCAGTACTTTTTCCAACCAGAGTTGCGTCATTGAGATTTTGCAGCCGGTAGACTGTCCTTACCTTCAGACCTGTCCTGGGGACAAATTTCAAGAGAAACATGCACAACCAGATATTGTATGCAATGTCCAAGCTTTCTTCTTAACTCCCTTGTTTGCATTTTTACCCCGTCTTTCCCGTTCTCTAGAACCAACACCCACAAAACAGGTCCGGTCAATGAGGAGAAATCACCTAGCCCAGTATGCAACGTCCATTGGTGCACCATATGAATTTGGACTATCTGAGGAGGCAACATGGTCCTCCAATCCCTCAAAAGTCGTTTAGATCCCCTGTCACTCAATACCATGACGTGTGACGGCGGTAATGGACACCTATGGAGACAACACTCCTCACCGATTTTCTCGGCCCCCTAACATCCAGAAAGGCTGATTTTTTAATCAATTCACATTAATACTATGTGCAATCATAGAAATAAATTTTACTTTGATATCTCCTTTCCTTCTTGGTGTTGGGATTTTTATTTCCGCTAGTGTCATACCCAAAAAAATTTTGTGTTTGCTTTATATTAATAGCTACTCGAATTCGATTAGGACTGCGTAGCCCAGTAGTTATAAGCGTAAGCGTTTACCATGCGGTTGACCTGAGTGGGTTCAATTACCCGTTTCTTAGATTTTTTTTGAAAATCATGAAAATTTTTGTATAAATCTTGCAAGTAGTTTGAAACTAATTGATTACTAAGCTATTTGTATCCTTTTATTTTATACAGATAATGTCTGTGAATAAACTACAGGGACTTTCTGGCAGAAAATTTAATTTTTAATTAAATCTTCTTAATTCTCTTAAATTCTTAATTAAAAATAAATTTTTTACAGTGTAGTAACTGGCTCCGTATCAAATTTACTTACGTTTGAAAAAAAAAACTTATTTCTGAATTAAAATCGATACCCCATGGCCTCATTTTTGCATAGTGTGTGCATGGTTCAGTCATTTCGCATTCGCTTGTATCCTGCATACTACAATCAGGTCCTGTGACCAAAATGTATCGTGACACGTTGATATATGTTGACTAATTTCCAGAGTTTCTAAATTTAAATAAAAATAAAAATTACACGAGTGGCGACTATTAAGTTGTGTGAAACAGAGTATTTATGGTACTTTGAAATTAGAAATAAGATTTGGGTGTTCATATTTTTGAAACAAAAAGTTTCATATCGAAATGAAAACATGAATTTACTGAAGTTTGAAAATATATGTATCATGCTAGAGAGGGTCTTAAAAACTTACTTTTTGAACTCATCGTCAAATAGTTTTTTAGGGCTGATAGTAGAAATAATAAACTCCAAGTCTGTTATCTAATATCAAAATTATATTAATTTGTGAAACTTCTTGGCACTTTTCTTTGCTTTAAATGTTATAACATAGGGCTGGTTTTTTTATAGATAATATGAGTCATGCAGGTTATTTGTCTATCATTAGTACAAAAAAAGCTTTTTCTTCTGGCAATTCAAGTGTATTTAAAAACTAAATTTGAGTTTATATTGGTTTTAAGTTGAAAAAAAACATTTTTACGTGATAAAGATTAAGTTGAAATTTTTCCAGTTGGTTGAAATAGCTCTATAGCAGTCAGGGTGGGATCCCCTAAATAAGAAAAATTTTTATTAAATGTGTTAATTAATTAAAAATTAATTTAAATTAATTAAAAATCCTTAGTTATAACCTTCTTTTTCTTAATATTTTTCCTAATATAACATATCTCGTAGGGGTTTTTGTCGTTTAAATGGAGATAATAAGTTAGTTTGACTTTTATTTTCCTGTTTTGTAATTAAATTCCATATTTATCTTTTTATACCCCTTTTCTAACCAACAAAAATCAAAATTTCATAATTTATTGATCTTTAACTTTATTTGCATCAGATAAATTTAACGGAAAGAAAAATCACAGACAAATCCAGTCAAAACTCTTTTACTACCTTTTTTAAGTCATGTTAAAAGAAAATAATTCCTTTAGTGACATTTTCTGCTATAGCGCTTTCATGTAATAGTAACTGGAGCAAGGTATTAGCTCTGACGCTAGACAGACTATGCTAAGGAGAACAATTTTTTGTTCTGAAAGTTAATATCCCTGTCATTCTCTTCAGATGTCAAGAACAGGAGAAAATTTTCTTTATAATTTGTACTCGGTCCTATCCCAGATCTTTTTAAACAAACACCGAGGAGTTACAAAATCGATGTAATTCGACCTTTCAGTCTGGAAAGTGTTATTAGAACGCTGGAAAAAAATTATCTTTCTTGTCAAGGCCTTATTAAGATGGACGTAAGATTAAGTCTGGAACTATAGAAGCGGACACAGAAAAATGTGTTTTGTTCATGGGTTTAAAAATAGCCGTTAATTCAAATGAAGTTAAGCTATGGTACCCATAAGGGGGACCCTTTTACTAAATCTGTAACCGACAAATTGTCTTGTTAGCGTCATCTAGGAAATTGATCATATTCCAGTTTATATATTTGAATTGAAATTTATTGGGGAAACACTATTCTTTTATTGTAGGACTTCACATGGTGAATAGATCTAGGTCATTTTCTAAGTATTAAGCAAGATCTAAGTATGCATCGTGCACGATGGAGTGGATGCCATAGCTTGTACTTCAACTTTCGTGTTGCTATGTTTGTTGCTAGGCCCCAAGTCACGTGATATGAAAAGCTCAATCACAAGTCATTTATTGTTTGTCTGTGCTCGCTTGGCGGTGGGAAGCGGGACGATTACGGGTGCTGAAAATCAGGGTAGCTGGCCTGGCTTTAAGCACCTCATTGTTGAAGGAGAGGAAAGGGCGGTAGAGTAGATCTTGGCGAGAAGTAACCAGTTTGGCGCGCTCTCTCTCTCAACCTTTCCAACCTCATCAAGGAGAGAATGGCCTTCCCCGTTTGGGTTTATCATTACCGCCAAGCGAGCACAGACAAACAATACCGATATACCCCATGTTTTTTTTTCAATTTCCATTATCACCTAAGGCCTAGAACCCTAGGCAACTAGAGAATTGATGTTTTTTTATTAAGTTGGCTATGCACGATGGACTCTTTGTTCTGGTACTCTGCGCTAACGATTCTCTCCCCTTCCGTTGCAGAGAATGACAGCTGGAGCCAGCGGGAGTCGGGCGCCATGGACGCGGCCTTCACCGTCCGCGAGGAGGAAGTGGTCATTGTGGTGCTGGTGCTGGCCGTCTGGGTCTTCGTGATCGTGCTCTTCTTCAACAAGTGGGGCAAGATCCGCATGCTCGAGCCCTACCAGCCGCAGTACCGCTCGCACCCGGTCATCGCCAAGCCCGGCCGCCTTCCCCTCACCGACGCCCTCGCCCCCCTCGAGCGATTCAACGTCGAGTTCGGACGCTGCCACCGACCCCGCCAAAACTCGGTGTTCGTCGGCAGTCCCTACCGCAGCCGATCCGGCTCGGTGCTGTCTGAGCCGAGGCCCCCCAGGAAGGTCAAGAGCGCCGAGGATATCAAGAGTCTGGTCATCCAGGTTGGAGAGAGGCAGCAGTCCACGGCCTTGTGACAAGGGCCGCCCTGGGTCCGCTGTAGAAGCGTGGGGGCGGGCCCTTGGGTCAAGCACGCCTACTGAGGGGGCGGGGTTTAGTGTGATACGCAGGCGCTGTTTTTTGGGAGGAGCCGATGAGTGATTTACGAACGTATTCACCTGTAAGGCTAGGTGCGCACTGGAGACTTTTGTCTCGGTGACTGGAACATAATTGTCACTCGGGCTATGGCCATCAGAAGCTGGAGCACGCGCATTAGGCGACGAGACTCTTGGCCGATTGCCAAGAATCTCGTCATGGAGATCCATTGCTCTCGAGTGACAGTTATGTTCCAGTCACCGTGACGGAAGTCTCCAGTGCGCGCTTAGCCTAAGGCTAGGCGTGTGCTGAGACTTTCGTCGTGGCTGGAACATAACTGTCACTCGAGAGTAAGTAAGGGCTCTCTATGACGAGACTCTTGGCAATCAGCCAATAGTTTCGTAGCATAATGCGTGTGCTCTAGCTTCTTGCCATAGCCCGATTGAAAATTATGTTCCAGTCACCGCGACGAAAGTCTCAGTGCGTGCCTAGCCTAACTTGACTGCCGGTTAATCGCCAGTCAAGCTTGTGTTTGGCAGTTGAAGATGTAAAACTAATTTTCTATTAATCAGAGGTTTGATTCCCGGTTAACCGCTGGGCAAGTTACCGGTGAATACGGCCGTTAGAGTTCAAACAGTGAATTCTTACCACCGATATCTTTCAGATTCCACCACTCAAACTTTAGGGTTAAAGGTTTCTGTAATCCTCGTCAAGCCAATCCTCATCTGGGCGGTGATTGGTCGAAGTTATAATTTTTATAAAACATGCAAGGGTTAATCCAAAGAATCGGTAGTGTGAATGGCGAAATTTGGTTTAACCAATTTCGTTTATGAGTTAAGTAAGCAATTCAACTTCTGTAGAACTGGGTTGCCAGATACTACTATTTTATCGCCATTTTCGGCATCAGGCCCTGATTCTATGGATGACCCAACATGTAGTATGAAAACTGATGAAAGCAAGGTACAAACACCAGTGACGTAGGTAGAATTTGTTTTATGAAGGGGATATTTGGCAGAATATGGGATAATTTTTGTCATTTTCTTTGGTAAAAAAATATTTCTGCATTTAGGGGGGGGGATATATCTCAAATTTCCCTTCGGCATTGAGTGATCCGTTTTTAGATATCGGTGGTTAAGTGAGGATCAGAAATTTCCGTTCAAGCCAGTCCTTTTGGAAAGACTCTCTGACTAAAATTGCCGTAATGGGTGGGAAGATGTAAATGGGATTTGGAAAAGATATTTTAATTTAAAATATAATAGGCCAATCAAATCGTTTTCTAGCAAATTAAAAATCATTCTAAAGTCAGGTCTTGACAACAAGTGCTTTTGAGCTCTCTCCTTTATATAAAAAAGGACATCAAACAGAAAACAGTTGCCCAGTATCAAAACACTTACCAGTTTTTGAAAGGCTTTTAAAAGGCAAAGCAATAATTTATTTACAAGATGAAATGAAAGAGCAACGTTCATTTACACATAAAAACTTAGGAAAAAATTAAAAGTATACAAATTTAATTCAAATACCTTTTAATCTGCTACAGGTATTTCATATTTAAAACACTAATTGTTAGAAAGTGTTCAGCCGATTCATATTCGGTTTGTTTAAAATGATAAAAATCAATATTTAGAGAAAAAATGTCTGAAAAGAGAAAATGTTTCAATTAAAAAAACTTGCCATTTTTAAGCCGTTTCAAAAAAACCTGCAAGCCCTCATGTGCACAATTTCCGGTATTCCTCTCAATACCATTGAATAAACCCCCACCTCACTTCAATCTGGGATGGATTATCTCAAGATTTGTTCGGTATCAATGCTCCAGCGGATCCATCTTGATCGTCTGCATCAATTTTAAATAAACGTTCCATTGCAACTCACGAGAAGAGTTCACGGGGAACGAACCTAAGACATTTCAACACTTCCACACGCATAAGAATGAATCCACATCCTGTGGAATGCTTGTAGAACACTTTTGTACTACCGAATTTCTCGGACATCTCGCCGGAGAAGGACTAATTAATTTTCGGCGGAAAAGGACCAAGGGATGCTATTATATACCTACTTACAGACTTAGGTTACCAATTGCTAGACCAGTTGCTAGATATATTAATGGTATATTCTCTATACTCTTAAGTTAGATCTCAAATGCCTTGAAATATGATGGATATTATAAAAACTATGATAGAGAGATGCATATTTTTCTTCAGATGCGAACTTAATTCGCCTTTTTTAACCCTTTCTGTCCTAAACCGGTCGATATTGCCATTAAATAGTGGGTC
Organism: Tetragnatha versicolor; assembly: GCA_024610705.1. Classification (NCBI taxonomy): domain Eukaryota; kingdom Metazoa; phylum Arthropoda; class Arachnida; order Araneae; family Tetragnathidae; genus Tetragnatha; species Tetragnatha versicolor. The sequence continues at coordinate 19,474,806 of JANDEH010000011.1, read as the reverse complement.
GGCTATAGAACTGTGAGGGTTAATCTATTTATGCTTTGAATCATGTGAGTAGATGAAGCTGTGTGGTTTTTCTTAGCACACAAGCCTTGGGCTTATTTTATTCATGTGTGATGGTGAAGATGTATTGTTATATTTAAATATCATAGTTGGAGTGCAATGAGATTTATTATTAAATTAAATTTAAAATTCTCAAGTTAAATATTTACTTCAATTTCCACGGTAATTACTTAGTATGAAACTAGAAAGTCTAAACTTTGTGATGAATTTTTGAATTACCACTTTACAAAGTATACCAGCGAGAGAAATTTTGGTCAATGGACAATTCCCACTTAAAAATATTTTTGTTGTTTTATACGCGCCTGGAATCGTATTTTATAATTTCCCATTAAATAGAGTCGAACTGCAACGTTATATATTTGAAATTATGCAAATTTTAATTTATAAACTAAATGTAATGTTGTAGTTAGCTACATAGAAAGCTTATAAAAAAGTTATTCTTAATAAACTTAAACTCAATTCCATGCAAAATAGTAATTAAATTTAATTTCACAGCTATCAATTTTAAACCAAACTTGAAAAAGTGGTGACTTACAAAATTTTGCCGTATGGAAAGAATCTGTCATTCCTAATCATCTTGTTGGGAAAAAGTTAGTACCCACACAAGAACTGTTTCAATGAGGTGGGTTTGAAATGCATTTGCTTTTATAATAATCACGTTTCTGTTCTATGTCAAAAGAAAGCACAGCTGGCAATGTGTAATGCACATTAAAACCATGCAACTATAAATACACATTAAGTTAATATTATTTGTGTTTAATCAATGTTGGCACAGTCCTAGCACAATGAGTGTGTTCACTGTGTCCTAAGAATACTCATTTTTGGTGGTCTTATTATTATGAACTAATTTCACGAAAAAGCGGTTGTTTGTCATTACGAAGGACTTTAATGTGTGATGGAAAACTTAACATACTATTGTGTATTTAATTTTTAATCGCCACATTAATATACTATGCAGCCAATAGACACTCGCACATTTGTACATTCAATCATCTTAGAAAATTCATTCATTTGAAATTTATTTAATCGCGGTTTTGATCAAAAAATATTCTCACCCACTTTATTAAATGAGTCATGAGCTTTCTTGGTTTTATTTCTTACCACAGTTTAATTCTTTGTGACTGAAAGGTAAAGTAACCAAATATTGTAACGTTTTCTACTTAACCATTTAAAAATCTACTTTTTGAAAATTTATCTATCAAATTTTTAAGACTAGTTTGGGTGTAAAATGGAGGGCTCAGAATAAAAGACGACCAAGTCCACTTTTTGTCATTTTTGAGTTAGCAACGTTATAACATGCACCAACTATGTAAAATTTCAGTGCATTAATGAACCAAGTCCTAGTTCTGATAATATCCGCTAGGCAGCAGCAAGTTCTGTTGCGTTAACAGGTAATTTTGTTATGAAGCTTTAACTTTAAACTTCTGTAGCTCAAACGTAGTTAAAGTGGACTTGGTTCACTTCTATTCTGAACCCTCCAAATTATACGTGTAATATTTCTAAAAGTTTTTCGTTTTTTGTGAAAGACTAAAAATAATTCTATGCATTAGAATCTATATGGTTCTTTCAATCTATTATTGCAATAAAAATTATAATTTTTTTCTTTCAATGTTTTCCTCGCACATCTATATTTTTTAAGTGGTGTAAAAGTAAGCAATAAACTTTTTCCATGCTGCATAATATATTAAGTTGTGATACATTTGAGTAATCCATGTGAAAATATTCCTCAAACAAATTAATTTAGAATAAAAATTTTTAAAGTGGTGTGTATTAACTGCATAAAGAAAAAATATATGCATCTCAAAAGTAATGCAGGAGTGGCAGTGAAAATTTTCACATGGATGATTTGTGTATTTCATCACATCTTACAAAACTACATGGTGCAAATTTATTACTATTCCTAAACGTCCAGACAAAATTAAGATGAGGTTCAAGTATATACAGCAGTATTTAGTGATGTTACTGTAAGTTGATATCTAATGTAAGTAGATCTATTTTAATCTTCATATTTTTACTACATGAAATTCATAGCAGATAGCAAGTTGAAGATAATGTATATGAAATTTAATAAAAACTGTTTTCTTCCGCTATTTGTTTATTTTCTTTGTAATTTTCTATCAGTTGTAAACCAACATTACCATGAATACATACATACATACCATATTACCACTCACCACTTTATATATAAATATATTAAGTGGTGAGTGTCGGGAAAAAGTTGAAGGAGAGATTCAAAGTCTTGGGTACCACTTTAAATTCACAGCAACATACGACCAGATGGTCTAGCTAGCTGGAGCGTAATGTTTCGAGTCGAAAGGACCTTGGATCGAACCCAGTCAACTTCTAAACAGTATTTATTGGTATACTTTTACTATTCAAAAATTTAAATAAAGTCAATAACATTTTTCAAAGTTAACTTTAAATCAATGAGGGAACAGTTGTGCAGCAGGAACAGATGGCATGATTAGTTAATCCACTGGTTTGCCGTTCTAAAGGTTCAAGGATCGGTCCTGTGGTTATGCCGGTTTCATTATTTATTTTAAATGATAAAATATCAACTTCAAATTAATTTGAAAACCTGCCTGGTTGCAGGAACGGATGGCTTGGTGTGCTAGTGCACCAGTATGCTGGATCCAAAAGGCCCTCAGATCGAATCTCGGTTCGAGTCTGAGCCTCTCCCCGGGTATAGCACTCGGACATAAATGCAGTTGGGCATTAATAAATTTATTTCCTGCCTATTCAAGGGGGGTCTTAACGCTTTTCCTTTTAACGCTTAACTGTAACCGTATCAGTCAGATTCTTTGAAAATATTACTATTTTTCCAAGATTTTTATAGAATATTCCTAGCCTTATCCCTTCTGTCTTCGACGGAAACTATCAAATGAACTTAAAAATCTTGATACGTCAAGGAAAGAAAATTCTAGTTTATCTATACACCAAATAAAAAATAGGTTACGCCCACCACAAACCCCAACCGCCGCCCTTAGGCTTCCTTTTAACTTGTGATATTTTACCTAATTTTTTGAGTGGTGACTGAAGCACTGGTACCGTTACAATAAGTGAAAATTTGCTCGACTTGATTTTTTTTCTTATTTTCTTCAGTGGTGTGGTGACCAGTGAGGATTTCTTAAGAAGCTACCTTGAAATTCCTAAAAAAATATGTGAGTGAGTTCTGATTTTTGTAATAACTTAGTCTTGAACAACTTTCGACAAATTACGTTAACTGCGTCGTGTAACCTGCTAAACATTGTAGCTCTTGCCTCTATACCCCCCTATTACCCCTTGCCCATTATAGCTCTCTTGCTCTATATTAGGGAACGATAGAAAACGCATGTGGAGGTTGCCGCAACGGCGCAAATGATTGGATAAGCGTACTTAATCCTCCAGGCTAGAGGTATTTTCAGAGCAGGGACGATACCACCAAAAAGAGCAAAGTTTCGACTTCAGCTATCAAGATGAAGGCATAAGGACAGGAGGATTCGAATCATCCCGGGTCATCGTTCTGAGGAGATGTGGTTGATGGAGCTGGTGGGCCGATAGTACAATCGGAGGTGGAGATCCTTTGAACACTAATTTCTTTTGTAGCTTCCGGAATCTTCGCTTGACAGGAAGGCAAAGACGAAGCAGTCGATCAATTAGCTCTTTATCTTCTGACGGTATTACAAGTCCCACCAACTTTAAGATTACATAGAAGAACCATCCTTACGAATATACTAACAATGCTTTTTAGGAACACGCTTTCAGTTTTACTCTTCCAGGATAAAATACGGCATGGGTTCTATGATGAATATTTTAGTGGAAATGTGAATAGATTGAACTGAAGTCGTGCTTTCAGCTGCCATTTTGATCGGATTCCCGTGGTTGCCATTTTTGTTCCCTCAAAAGTAGTTAGTCAGTCGAAAGGAAAGTGTGTTATTTTTTAAGACGGCGATGAAAATAAAAAAATATTTTTTTTTGTATTGTGAGAATATTTTATAGCACTCCGTGTATTGACGGTACTCAAAAGCATCAATTTAATTTATTCCTTTTTCTTCTTATAAGACATGTTTTGGTGGTTGATTTTTTTGTGATCAACCAGCAGAAATAATGAACTTACAATATTCTTCATAATTTTCAAAGAGGTACGTAACTATAAATTGTTTCACAACAACTCACAAGCGGATCCTCTGTTGTTACAAAAAAGTAACGTTGCACAGTACGGTGTCCCAGAAAAAAATTTTCTTGCTAATTTGAAAACGGTCACCCTCTACTTTTTTTATAAATGCCTTGACCTATTCAGATATATAATTATATCCCTTTACAATGATATTAACCTGTGCAAAATATTAGTTAAAGATGGTCAATGTTTTTTTTTGTCTCTTTAACGACAGAATTTTTTTCTCTTTGCGAATTTGAAAACGCATACCCCTACTTTTTTTATAAATGCCTTGACCTATTCAGATATAAAATCGTATCCCTCTACGATAATATTAACCCGTGCCGAATCTCAATTGAAGATGGTCAAAAGCTAAATTACCGGCACGCGCCCGCTAATACTCACCACTTTTTTTTCTTTTTTCAGTCTTTTTTATGTATATGTTACAGTTAAAGTCCGGAAATCAGTTAATTTACAGATAACCTAGGTAATTTGCAGATTAACGAGGGTGATCCGTTAAAGAGCGAATTTTTTTTCAATTTCTAAGATTACCTAGGTAATCTTGAAATTACCTAGGTATTCTGCACCCTACCGACTAGACACTCGTTAATCTGCATACTACCTGTAATCAGTTATTTTACATATTAACGAGGGTGATCCGTTAAAGTACAAAATTTTATTTTATTTTATAAAAAGTTTAAGGAGGTTGGGGGGGCTGCCGCCCCCCCAAACCCCCCTGCCCTAACTATAACCAAACTCGTTTTGGGGGTAAACAGTAACAATGACGAATCAAAAAAGGGGGATCGGTACTTTTTTCATATTACACAAAACACGCAAATCCCACAAAAATAGTAATAAAATAGCAATTTTAAAACTAGAATATAAAAACAATAATAATAGAATATTAAAGTACCAACTGAGATTTGTATCAATTGTGGTTTTCGATCTCGATTTGACAGCGTATTTCAATGAGCACTTAAACTAGCAAATCTTAAGGAAAGCGCGGTGTAATCGGCTGGCAGCCTGCACTGAACTATTGCTAGGATTCGCGATCAATTACATATGTTAAATCCTTGCCCAGGTTCCAGCGATTGTTGAATTAACGTTTGTTGAAAAGATGTTTCAACAGCTGGGACATTTGCTTTCGTTAAAAGAAATCTCTGTCACTCTGAAGTCGGAGCTTCAACACAATTGTTTCAAAATACCCGTTTTAGTAGTAATATACTGTACTTAATCATGTAAATTTACAGTACTTACTTGCTTGTATTATTTTGTTTTAACATTCAACATGACAACTACCAGTGCTACGCTCTAAATTTGAAATCAAAACACCAAATATGACAACAAACTATGTATTGAAACCCAACTGCGCAGGGGTAAGCGCATGGCGCAGTAAGCACCTCAACATTTTAACAGAAAGTATTGAACGAAACAAACTATTTTGAACTTTAACGATCAAGAGGCCGTTATAGTGTAGATTCCCTAGGTAAAATGCGAAAAACTCAAAAATCCGCACATTAACGACAGAAATCAGTTAATCTTAAGTTTACCTAGGTATTCTTCAGATTAACTAATTATCAACTTTAGCGGTAACATATATACTATTTATATTTTTGGCCATTGAAATGTCATATTAATCGGTCTGAAGCGTCGTCTACCGCTGGAGTTTAACTTCACGAATGTTTAAAAACAGCACCGCAAAAATTTGTCAATTACATGATAACTTAGATCCAATAATCTGGTGAAGTAAATTGGTTTACCTTCACTTCGTTAATTTCTTTTAAAAGCGGTAGACGACATTTCAGACCGATTAATGCTACGTTTCAATGGGCCAAAAACATAAATAAATATACATAAAAAAGCCTGAAAAAAGTAGGAAAAAAGAAAAAAGTGGTGAGTATTAGCGGGCGCGTGCCGGTAATTTAGCTTGTTTGACCTTCTTCAATAGAGATTCGGCACAGGTTAATATTAAGATAGAGGGATGCGATTTTATATCTGGATAGGTCAAGGCATTTATAAAAAAAGGAGAGGGTATGCGTTTTATAATTCGCAAAGAGAAAAACATTCTGTCGTAAAAGAGACACATTGACCATATTTAACTAAGATTTTGCACAGAATATCATCGTAGAGGGATATAATTATATATCTGAATAGGTCAAGGCATTTATAAAAAAGTAGAGGGTGACCGTTTTCTAATTAGTAAGAAAAAAATTTTCTGGGAAACCCTATATTGCACAGGCTAGGTGACCTATGGTGAACTGTTACGTTCAATCAACAGATCCGTTCCCAAATTACAGTAAAGTTAACTTCACGTAAGAGATAGGAATACTGAACTTTATAACTTTTTCCTAATTCTAAAATTGGTGATCAATTCACCTCAAATGTCAGGGGAGGGATTAGGGTGAATTACCCTATTATTAAGCTCAGTATTCCTGTGTTACGTAAAGCATGTTCATTCTATTAATTTTTCCATAACTGGAACGGATTTGTTGATCAAACATATCAGTTCATCATCGTTTCCACCAGCCTCTGTGAAATTTATTTTTTGTAACATCAGCTGAAGTGAGTTTTTTGAAGCAATATAAAATCACCACTTTAAATATAATGAAAAATATTTTAAGTTGAATTTTTTCTGCTAGAGTGATCACTGAAAACCAACATAAGCCCGGGTTCAAATCCCGGTATACGGGTAAGGTAAACTCAGCCCTTCATCCCTCCGGGGTCGATAAAATGAGTACCTAGTTTACTTGGGGAAATAAAAAGGGTGACATTCAGTTACACGTTCTTTAACAGCTCTGCTCATGGCCTCGCCCATAGATGCTAAGTTATACTGAAGTTTGAAGGTCCACCGGACCTAGGAACTCTTTCAAGTATCCCCCCCTTGATTTTTTTGAAAACCGACATGTTTGTCTAAAACAGTGGTTCCCAACTCAAATATGTCTGCGGACCACTTCACTTAAATGTGAACCTCTGCGGACCATCTCTATCCCTAACTGTATCTTCAAAATTTTAGCTTTCTTTCAGTGCATTCATTCCTCATGGAGGGTCTAAATTTTGACTTTTTTTCTGAAGTAAGGGAAACCTAGTCTTACAATGTTTCTAAATAAAACTTAGAAAATCAAATAATCTTTTAAACTTAGAATAAAAATTAACATTACATTAATTTTATATCTAATCATTTAAAAATAGCCTTTTATAAAAGGCATTTAACCATTCTTATCAAGCCTTATTATCTATTAACCCTGGAAGGGTTCACACCTTCACAAAAGTTACAGCTTTAAAAAGCCAACTAATAAAGTAATATTATATTATTAGTAGATTTAAATTTGAAAGAAAGTACTTAGCTTTAAATTAAACTACAGGACAAATAAGTTAACCAGGAATTATGTTGATCACAAAAAAAGCAAACTGGACATGCACTGACTGTGAGTTGTGGCAGAGGAAATTCTATAGGCGAGGCGGGCGAGGCTGATCTCCCGAAAGAAACCGAGTCAAAAGTCAATAATTATTTCAAAGGAGCGATTAAATTAATTAAAAATTATCTGGGGGAGAACTCCCAGGTCCCCTTTTAGATAGTTAGAACACGATTTTTCATGACTTTTCAATATTATGTTCATTGAGTAGATTAAATTTTTGATTTTGAAAATTCTTAGCCCCCCTAAAAAAAAGTCCTGTATCCGCCTTTTGTATATTTACGTAATACAGAGTGTTTCAAAAAACCTGTAACGATAGGCTATTTCCTAAAATATTTCCCCTAGACCCATACTTCCAATGGAAGATTTTCTTCAAATGAGGTGAAGAATTATATGACACCAGTTTCAACTCCATGGGGGTCTATTTTAGAAGATGCAGAAAATAAATTTTTATACGGCCCCCGTAGATTGAAACCCCCAATGAGAAAACTTTTTCCATTCATTTCTTAATCAGATACAAAAAATTTCATCTCGATATCTTCAAAATTCACCAAGATATTAAAAGCTAAAATTCGTGACTTACACCACTTTATCATACCTATGAGTGACATACTTTTACTGCAAAATAGGGGCCATCCACAAACTACAGTTGAAAATTTTAGAAACCAAACTACCGTAAAGCTTTGATTTTTTGAGGTGACAAGGACTACATGAAAAACTCCTCCAATCAGCCATGGTGTTGAGCTCGCTCAACTACGCTAATCCAGATACCTGTCATTGCTACTCATATCAGCGATGCCCAGAAGGGGTCCATCAGCACTCATTTTGCGTTCAGATTTGTGACGTCATTGGTTTGAAAGTAACCCTCCTACCAATCAAAACTTATACTTAAATCAATACTTATTTATAAATTGCCTTTAGTTATCGAAAAGATTATAAAAAATATTTCTTGGAGCCCCGAAATCAGGTACTCCTTCACACCTATTAGTCCAGTAACTTGGTGTCAAAAAAGGGGTATTTCAGGAAAAAAATACAGTAGTTGTTTTTTCAACGGTTTGATATGTTTTCGAGGGTGCTGAATCCGAATCTGAACTTTGCATACAAAATTTCCTAGGGCGTTTTAAGAAAATTCGAAAAAAAACCCTGAAATTTCACCTCATTTTTTGGTTTTTTGTTTGTAGAACGGAAAGTATGGGTCTCTCATGAAAATGTTAAATACAAAAAATAATGAAGATAAAACAAGCTACATAATTGTCAAATACAACTTTTTTGTCAGACTAATAGTTTGGCAGCTAGAGCGCTCTGAAAATAGGGCATATTTCGCTCTGGCGGCGAAAAATCCAGAAAATTAAACTTGCATCTAAAAAAAGTATTTTGAATACTAGTGAAACTTTGAACTGAACTAGTGTTTTAAATTAATTTTAATAGAATTAATAGAAACTGAATTTTTATTGCCTAAAAAACCTGCGTTTTGGGGGAGGAAATTCCTAAAGAACATTCATTTTATTAATAATTATTGGGATAAAAAGTAGGATTATATCATGTAAGACATTATTAAAGTAGTTTATCTTAGTTAACTAAATCAAAATCTGATTTTTTAAGGAAGATATGGGTTATTTTCTGGATTGCGAAATATGCCCTACTTTCAGCGAGCTCTAGCTGCCAAACTATTAGTCTGACAAAAAAGTTGTAATTGACAATTTTGTAGCTTGTGTTATTTTCTTTATTTTTTGTAATTAACATTTTCATGAGACACCCATACTTTCCGTTCTACAAACAAGAAATCAAAAAATTAGGTGAAATTTCAGGGTTTTTTCGAATTTTCTTAAAACGCACTAGGAAATTTTGTATGCAAAGTTCAGATTCAGATTCAGCACCCTTGAAAACATATAAAACCGTTGAAAAAACAACTACTGTATTTTTTTCCTGAAAAAACTACCAAGTTACTGGACTATATTAGCTACGTAAAAAATAATCGTAGCACGAGTGTGACTCCCAGAAACACTTGATACTCAAGAATCAATACCTATAAGTTCCGATTTAGCCAAACACTGCTTTATTGAATGACGCGCTTTTTAACTTGCGGACGGTCCCTTAAAAATATAAACCCGCATATCTCAGTGAATTTTGAAGATATCGAGACATAATTTTTTCTATCGTATTGAGAAGTGAATGGAGAAAAATTTTTCCACTGGAAGTTTCAGTCTACAGGGGCCGTATAAAAAGTTATTTTCTGCATCTTCTAAAATAGACCCCCCATGGAGTTGAAACTGGTCTCATATAATTCTTCACCTCATTTGAAGAAAATTCGCCGTTGGAAGTATGGGTCTAGGGGAAATATTTTACGAAATAGCCTATCGTTACAGGTTTTTTGAAACACCCTGTATATTAAAACGAAGGTGATATTTCAACTACTAGCTGCAACTGCATGAGAAGGGTAAGCAGGGGGATATATTTTTCCTATGGGGTCCGGTACAATCGTGAAAAATGTTGAGAACCACTGCCCTAGTGTCATGGAAGCAAGGTCTAGCCCACTGGTTCCCAAAGTGGGCGGTACCGCCCCCTGGGGGGTTGAATAATTCAAGGGGGCGGTGATGAGTTGAAAGGAAATTTGGGGGTGTTATTGGAGTAAAAAGGAGCGTTGACTAATTTTAAACTATTGTTTAATGCCATTTTTATAAATAAGAAACATTTAAATAATCCAGTTAAAAGTGGTCTAAAATTCCTTTTTAACAAGTTAAAATTCAAAAAATTTCCTTGGGGAAGACCCCCAGACTCTTTTTTTATCTATGGATTGAGATATCAATAATTTTTATAACTTTAAGATGAATACAGGAATTTTTCAGAAGGATCACATTCCTTTGGATGTAGACAAAGATTTTAGTTCATTCAGAATTAGGTATAGAATTATTATAGCTTTTAAAAAGGTAGAGTCTTATAAAAAGGTAGAATTATTACAAATTCTTAATTCTTTCAAATTAAATTTTAAGGTGCATAGCAAACTTAACTTTTGAAAATAATGCTAGCTTTTAAATTTTTCATTTTGTTTGGTAGTGAATTACTCTTTTTATTACAAAATTTTTGTACAAAATTCTATAAAATGTAAGCAAATTAGAAGCAAAAATTTTTAAGGGGGCGGCGGAAAACTTTCTTCAGTAAAAGGGAGCAGTTGTTCCAAAAAGTTTGGGAACCAATGGTCTAGCCCTAGGTAAGTGACCCTGGAGAATACATAGCGATGATTTACAGCACCCCTAGCGGTGAATTAAGAAAGTTTAAAACACTAATTAAAAACTAAAGGAGATGGAACAAAAACCTCAGTGAGAGGAAATTTTGAAGACAAGAGGCTAGTGCCAAGGGCATTTAGTCTGCTCTGATTGGTTGAATTGCTCTTAGAAAATATAAGTTTTTTAAATAAAATAATAAGTGGTAATAGAACCTAGGATCACAGCCGCATGTTAAGCAAGCATCCTACCACTTCTCCACAGTAACCTTAAACTTATAATACAGGCGCGGATCCAGAAGGGGCTCCTAAGAAGGGGGGCACTTTTCCAGACCATCTCCTTTACCTCTTGACACAAAATGTTAAAATGTTGGGTATTTTCTAAAAAGCATCACGCAAGATCCCCTTGTGGTCCGCTGTGGGGTATGGGAGTCTTCCTACAAAAAAAATTCTGAAATTTTACTTGTAAAAGTAGGGTTTTAACTCATTTTGGGAACCTTTTTGGGTTCAATCCTTTGGGTCCAGGTAAGAGCCGCTGTAAAGAGTGCCCCCTTGGATCTGGCCAGTGGCGGATCCAGGATTTGGTTTTGGGGGGGCTAAGAATTTTCATAATCCAATTGAATCTTCTTGTTAATGGTAATAAAAAGGTAGTGAATTATCCTTCTCAAACCACTAAATGGGGTGTCTGGGGGTCCTCCCCCAGAAAATTTTTGGAAATTTATGTCAAAAAACCTACTTTTTCAACTCGTTTTGGTACGCCTCATCCGAATTTCGGATATAGATTTTTTGCGTTTTGACAAACATAGTAGTTTTGGGGGGGCTTCAGCCCGATAGCCCCCCCGTAGATCCGCCACTGGATCTGGCCTGTTATAACATCTTTCTTAGTTGGATTGGGTTAACTTTTGACGCATGAGAAGTTTTGCAGATTGCGAGAAGTTCCCCCTTGGCACTAGCCTGTTTTATTTTAGGAATCTACAAAAGAAATCACTGTTACAATGGACCTCACCTCTGAATGTTCCATCGATTCACCAGCTCTGCTGACTACCTGTCTTCAGAAGGATGACCAGTCCATCATCCCAGATTATTCGAATCCTACCTGTTCTGATGATGTCTTCACCCTATTGAAGACAAAGTCAAAGATGTGTCATGATGCCCAAGATATTCCTCCTCAGCTAAACAATAAGTTCCCCACGCACTTGAAACAATTTGATTGTCCCCCAACTCATCAGTGAAAAGAGATACCCCCAAAAGTTTTAAGTTACCCAATAAAGTTGGTTCTAAATTAAGATAATTCAACAAGGGGGGGTCACTGGAATCCAGGCACCTAAAAAGATATTTGTCCCTCACAAATTATTACAACTAAAGATATTTTAACCAAATTCATAAAAGAAATCGTGAAAAAAAGGATTAAAACTCAGTTAAGAGCATTAAAACCTGCCAGATAAAATTTTTCAATGTCTTGGGGTGCTACTGTTTAACCCAACAACATTGTGGCACATGTGCTGCAGATTTGCTATCCTTAATATAAACTTTTTGCAGGAGAACACACTCTATCTGATAGGCAGATAAGCCAAAGAGGATATTTTCAACTTATAAGCATGTATAAGCCATGACTTACCTGCCTGAAAATTACACAGTTTTAATATTATCAATAAATTGAACATTCTAGTATGCTACTATTAATGTTTCTAGGATCTCTACAATTAATCATCTAGTAATCTACGATATAATGAAAAACATTTACCAGTGAAAACCTAAAATCAGGCCCGTGCTGGTCAGGGGGGACAGGGGGACGTGTCCCCCTGCGCCCTTTGCTCAGGCGCCCTTTAAAAGAGACTTTTCTACAATTTGTAATTTACTCGTGGATTTCTCAATGTTTTTATGGGCTCCTTTTCCACCAAACTTGAACCACTATTGGTCTAGTCACTATACTATTGGTTTTACAATTCATTCTTGGTTCATCAAGTCTGATGCGCGAAGGCATCTAAAAGTCTTTTTAACCTCCCCATTTTCACCTTACCATCAAATTTCGTTATGAGTTTTTATTTTTAGGGCGCCTTTATTTAAAGATTAACTATGAAATAACAAGGTAAGGTGGTTAATTTTCAAGGCACGTTGAAATTGATAGGGCACTCTCATTTAAACTGTCAAATGGAGACCATCTTTCTTCAATAAGCATTAGTTTTCCCCTTGGGCACACTAAATGAAAAAATTAGGGGAAGACGAGGTGTTTGCAGGGTGCCCTTTTTCATGCAAGCCAGCTATTTTAAAATTTTCGCTCAAATTTTGACGACTGGCCACACACCAAGGGCTTCTTGACTGAGGGCTGCCCTTAGTCAAAATAATAATTACCTTCGAAAATAAAAATTCAGGGAGATTTTTATAGCAATTCCTGAAATTCTGACATTTTTTATGGTGTATTTTCTTTCCAATTTTTTCCTCCTGGTGTAACTCAAAAGGGTCTCAAAATTACTTTTCACTACTTTTAAGAGTAAAAATTCTAAAATTTTTCTGGGGGAGGACCCCAGACCCCCTTTTAAATTTCTTATTATTCATGCACTGTTTCTCTTGAATATTTTGACTTACAAGGAGTGATCCTATTTTGGTGTAATCATCCACACAGAAGGGGCTCAAAATGAGCTAAAATACCATTTTTTAAACAAATATCAAATGTTGAAATAAAAACAATAAAAAAAACACAAGTAGCAGTATTGCTTTGTAATTTTTAAAATCCCGCCTATCTTTAAAAAAAGTTTTTAGGTTTAATAAGCATTGTATGGTTGCGCCCTTACACCCTTTGTCCACCGCCCTCTGAAGGTACCCAGCACGGGCCTGCCTAAAATGGAATTAATAAAATTTTTCCATACAGTATATGTTAAGAAAACATTTTATTATACACATGTAATACATTAAAAAGTAAAAGTAAAAAAGTTGTTAAAAATATATTTATTTTGTTAACTAAATTCAATATTGCTTACATAATTTCATCCAAAAATATTCATTTCAACAAAATTAAGTAGGGGCTGATTTATCAAAAAAAATTTTAAGGTAAATTCAAAACTGCACTTTTTTCTTTGCTGTTCAGAATTAAAGAATCTTGAGAGGAACTCCACTGTATAGCATTAATTGAAAAGTCATCTAAAACACAAAGAAAAATATCAATATTTAAATTTATTTTTAAAAAATTTATTAATATTATTCAATATTTGATATTAATTTTTTAATTAGTTGTATCAATATTTAAAAGAACTCAATACTTATTTTTTTAATTATTATAGGCTTAAATTAGTAGTAAATTTTAGGCTTCAGTTACTATGTATCAACACATACTTGAATTTTATACCATGAAATGTTTATTAAAGTATTATAGTCTGTGTAATTAGAATCGGCGGTTGAAAAGTCACGTGGTTTCCCCAGTCTCCTCACCCCTTCCCTGCGCGTTGCCATGGTTTCCACCAGTCTTACTTTTTTCCCACTGCACGCTAAGCTGGAAGGTTGCCAAGCGAATTGGCGAGAAAAGAAGCGACTGTTTATTATTTAAGAGTCTCGGAAACATCTTACTTACATCACGATGATTTTAGAGGTGTTAAATATGAGTTTCACATACTTAATTTTTTTAGATATTTTCGTTTTTAAATATTGTGTTGATATATTTTTTTTCTTTAAAAAATTATGAAAAAAATATATGCAAATCTTGAGGTATAATTAAAAGTATGAGGTACATACTTTAATTTAATTTTATTTTAAACATATTTTGAGACTTTTTTTCTTGTATAAAGTTTATATAATTTTACTATCAATAATGGTTTATTAATTAACTATCACAAATCTATAACTTGAAGTCACATAATATATTAATTACATTTGCAAAAAAAATCTAAATTTTAAAACAAAAAGTGTTTTCACGATTGGGAAAATATTTTATTCTTTTATACAAAATTAGGATCTTAAAGTTATAAGATTTATGAAAATTTTATGATTATCAAATTTAACAATTTGTATCTAAATTGCATGTTTTAAAATCGTCACCTTAATATTAAACCCCACCACTCCTTTCTGCAACTTCGGGGGTCCCGATCACTTGCCACTTACGACCAGACAACAATTGAAACCCCTACCCATAATAAATTCACCAATCAATTACCACTAAATCAAATAATATTAATAATATTTGCTTCAGATCGTAGGAGAAGCTCATTTGATTGGTTTGGATCTTTGTCAACTCAATGATGTCACGCTTAATTAATTAAATGAGCTTTTCCCGCTTGTAATTAAAAATATTCCCGAAACACACCAGAAGACAGTGGTTTTTGATTCTAAGATGTAAAACACTTGATCATTGCGTACGAACCCTGAGAATTTTCTTCTGCCCCTTGGGCCATTTTACAGCATCCCCTTGAAGTCTTAAGTA
The DNA here is from genome assembly GCA_024610705.1 of Tetragnatha versicolor. NCBI lineage: Eukaryota > Metazoa > Arthropoda > Arachnida > Araneae > Tetragnathidae > Tetragnatha > Tetragnatha versicolor. Next base: position 19,459,570 of record JANDEH010000011.1, on the reverse strand, counting down.
ATCTTAAGTACCTTCAGCAATTAATTTAATTCTCTTGTGAAATTCATCGCGATCGAATGATTAATCGTTATCCACAATTAAAGTTAATTGCGATTGAAAATTCAATCGTCGGTGACATTTAGCTTCAGTTTCCATTAAAAGCAATCGTGATTACTTTCAGCCGCAATTGATTTTAATCGCGATTGAATTTTTTGTACAATTGACGATTGAAATTTCAATCGTGTGGATGCCCAACTCCGCAACACTGCTTGCCCACCTGACGAAATGCATGAGTAAACTTACCCGCCAACTTTAAGTTGGCGACCGAAAATTTCAGGTCCTGCCTTAACTGATGTGCAAAAATAAAGCAGAACGGCTCACATTTTCTCCTTCGTTACCAAGGCAACCAACTTCAACTGATGACGTCCACCCGCCTATTTTATTTACACAGACTATACATGAAGGTAATGCTTTAGAAAATAGTGATGATTTATTTGTTATAACATCATTTTGTATTTCAATAGTTTGATATTTCAATAACTGGTTTTAGTAAAAACAAGTTTATAAAAGTACTATAAAATGCGCAGTAAGTAAATTATTCGTTTTTAAAAATTATACATTATAAATATTGTTTAATCTAATAAATAGGCTTTAAAAATATCAGTTTCCAGAGTTAAAATACACTTCTCAGTTTTGTAACCACCATACTTTTGAAATATTTCTTTAATGTTATACTTACTTAATCGGAGTTAACAAGTATTCAAAAACAAATAAAAAGTTATAAATACCTTCAAATGGTGAAATGCATGACATGCATGAAGAAGGAGTCCATATATCCAGAGTACTACAACCAGAACAAATGGCTAGAAGATGTTTTTTACTATGCCAAGAGATACCTAGTTTTCAACATGAAATTATCAAAATTGTTATTACAATTTATTTAAAACTAAAATAAATCCTTGCCCTTCTTTATTAAAAAAAATAATAAAATAATTTGTGTTTAGACTTCAGACATTTCTTCTTAAATTTAAATTTATAGTTTCATGTTTTTTAATTAGAGCAAAACAGTGTGTAAAGCATAAAAAAGATGAATTGATGTTTTTTTTAATTTAATATTAAGAGAAAACTTTTAAAGATAAAAAATTTATAATCACATAAAAACCAACCCTTTGAAATATTTCCAGCATGTATTCCCTATTAACTTTAATATTTTATCCTTGATAAATATATTTTTTTTAACAAATTGTAATTTTTATCATATTTTCAAGCTTCTGGAGCTTCTGGTTTCCAAACTTTTTGAGACCACCGCCCCTTTTTTAAGAAGAAAGTTTTTCGCCGCCCTATTACAAATTTTTGACACTAATTTGCTTATTTTTTATAGAATTTTATACAAACATTTTCCAATAAAAATACTTCAATTTATAACCAAACAAAATAAAAAAACTAAAAGCTAGTATAAAGATAATATTCGAAAGTTAAGTCTTCTATGCACCTTGAAATTTAATTTGAAGTAGTATCAGGTATAACAATTCTACCTTTTTAAAAGCCTTAATTTAAAAATAATTCTTTACCTTATTCTGAATGAACAAATCTTTGTCTACGTCCAAAGGAAATTTGGTATGCCCTACTGAAAATTTCATGTATTCATCCTCAACGTTATCAAAATTATTGATATCTCAATCCCTATACTATAATGAGGGGGTCTGGAGGTCGCCTAGAAAAATTTTTGATTTTAACATGTCAAAAAAGGATCTTAAACTACTTTTACCTGGATATTTTTTCATGTTTTTTACCCATAAAAATGACATTTAGCAAAAGTTTAAAAGTAGTCAACGCCCCCCCAATTTCCTTTCAACTCACCCCCCTAGAATTCCTCAACCCCCCCTAGCGGGAGGTACCACCCACAAAGCAAATAAATAAATTAAGTACATAAAAATCAAAATTTTCAGAAATTTGATATTTAAATTTCTTACTATTCTCATTTTGAAATATGAATGTTTACAGCTGATATGGGAAAAAAATATTAGTTTTTATTCAAAATTTGATACATAGGGTAAGCAGGCCAAATCAAAATCTTTAACAAACAAGAAAACATTACATGGGTATTTTTGTAGCATCTTTTAAGTATATTTACAAGTAAAAAATATGATAAAGATCTTTACAAGTAAATTACTTACTCTTAACTTTTTGATGGTGTATGATAATGCTCTGTATCCTGCATTCATTTATGTCATAAATATAAATAATATTTGAACTATCACCTAAAAACATACAAAAGTAAATTTATTATTTCATCATAAGAATTTTTCCGATGTATTTATTTTTAAAAATCTTTAGCAAAGCAAATAATTGAGAAATATTACCTCTATGAACAAAAACAATCTGTAATTCAATCATTCATAATTACATTAAAGTTTTAATTAAAGAAGCTAATATTCAATAGAAGCAAACCCATGGACTGTTCAAAGTTGTTTTTTAAAGATCAAGTATAAAAAATACCTAATATCAGTGTTACAAATTTAATAAGTTCTACTTGCTTCCCTAAAAAGCTTTGGTAGCCTAGAAAGACTAAGATGGAACCACCAAAAGATTTCAGGTTACCCAACACCTCATAGACATAAATATCAAACATTTATGAAAATAAATGTCTAATTACCACAGATGGAAGCAATGAATCGTCCATCACAACTGAACTCCATTATTTGAATTCCATAATTTAAAAGCTTTGACTTATTTTTCTCAGAGGTACCAACAGATGCTATACTGACTGGTCTTCCCTTTTCAACTTTATCTGATGAAAAAAGGTTATTACTTATATAAAAATATAACAAATTTATTAGTGACAAATGTTAACATAAAATAAAAATTCAAATTAATTAATACTAACAAAAAAAGAACTAAGTCATACTAAGACCCCCACAACCCCAGGCATTATTTTTTATCTATTAATTATCAAAATAAATTATTAATTATTTTTAGTATTTGTCACAAAATAAAAAAAAATTTTAATAAAAAAAAGCTGTTATCATTTGTGTATTACTCTTACAAACATCAGCAAGCTAACAAACATTCCAGAACACTAGTGAGATTGATTATATGGGACCCACTATGATTAGTAGGATTGTTTCCCGATGTCTATACAGTGTTTTTTTAATTTAAAATTTTATATAAAAAGCAATGAGATACCAGAAAACTCAGAAGTAAAATTAAGGAGGCACATTAATTAAAAATTATTTTTAAAATACATTGAGATTATTTCTCAAATGTTAAGTTCTTAAATTAATGACAAGATTTAAATACTATGATAATAAAATATAAAAATAGCTAGCATGGCAAATTTCACGAAATTCTATTTATCAATTTGTTTGCTTTACATTACTAATCAATTCAATCATTTACTGTAGGAACGAAACAATTTCCAAGTTAGTTTTTATTTTTCAATCCAAATTATATATTTATTTACCTAAATAGTAGAATTTGATACAAAAATATTGTTTGTTCCTCTAGTTAATATTACTCATTGAGAAAAGGGTAAACTAGTTTCTTATACAAAAAGTTACAGAAGTTATCTGATAAAGAGACTACTTATGTGAAAGTCACACGATGTGGAACTTTTTTCAGATCCAGCTTCATTTACTCTGTATACTACCTGAAATGAATACCAAAACCATAGAGTAATTAATCACGACCATAAAATTAGTTAGTACCAACAAAGTAACAAATAAAAGAATAAACAGATATGAAATCCTTAAAGCAAGGAATTAGCTTAAATAGTAACTCTACAAACAGTAAAAAAATTATACAAAAAAGAAAAAAATATCATAAATTTATAAATTTATTTATACATACAATATCTTCCATTTTAATTGTATCCAAATGCTGATAAGAAGTAATTTCGTTATACTGGGAACCATGAAGAACAATAACCTAGGTGTAAAAATAGAAATAAATTTTTTAAATAGTTCTTACAATGAAAAAGCAATTTACAGGTAACAAGTTTCAAGTCAATGTTTAGTACCACCAAACTGATACTTTACCAATGCCTAGAATTATGTTGTAACAAAACACCAAGTTTAAAGAGAAAGAAAAATACATACCTCTCCATCCAAGCTCCCAAGAGAAATAAGCTTCCCATTTTTATTCCGTGAAAGGGATACAATACCAAAGAGTGACGATTTCTCATATTTAGAGAGTAATCGCCCATCTATGCTATAGAACACCACTTTTAGCTGCAATAAAAAAAGTTCCTATAGTTGAAACATTGTTCTGAAATAACTGTTACCTAACATAAGTCTTGTTTGAACATTGCGTTGAACAAAAATCATTGTTTGAACAGAAGTGACTATCAAGCAAGACGTTATATTGGGTTGTCCCATAAGTTCTGTTACTTTTTACAAAGTTTTGTGTTTGAAAATTTTTTATGAAAAAATGGCAATAGGTGGAGATTTCAAACAAAGGGGATTTTGATTTATGTATATTTATGAAGATAATGTGTGATTTTGGTAGTTCTCGTGATATTATTTCTTTTCAAAATGGTGGTTTGAAAAAAAGACCAAAAACGACGATTTTCACTCAATTTTTTTCTTTCTTTTCTTTTTTCTTTCTTCTTCAATTTTTTTCATGGCTAAAAAAAGTTTTACTGTATGTTTGAAATGTTTAGTTCAAGATGTCATAGTTTCAAGATAATTCGATAAGTTTAACTTAGAAAATTTCGGTCTCAAACATAACATCTTTTGCAAAAAGCTCACCTCAGTAATGTTAGTCATTTGAAAGAAATTTTCACGAAAAAAGCATCAAAATCAATAAAAAAAGCTTAGGAAAGAACCAAGTATTCAAAATATGCAGTATATTAAATTATATCTGAACTTAAGTTCAGAAAGTAGTGCGCACAATGCAAGCGCGCAAAGTTTTAGCTTATCAGAATTACACTCACTGAACTTATGCTAAGCGAACAAAGCAATTATTTGCTTCATATACGATAACACTACAATAAAAACAACTCGTTGGGATTTAGAAATGAATCAATTCAACGATATTATGAAAAGAGGCTTTCTATGTTTAAACCGTTGAAACAAGCATTATAGTTCAAAAAACATCTGCCTTTAGTTTGCTTCATACCAGCTGCTTAGAAAAACAATAGGTATGCTTTAAAAAACACGTGAAATTGCCAATATATGAAGTTTTAAAGTCAAAATTTCCTACCTTAAACTTATCGAATCATCTTGAAACTATGACATCTTAATCTTAACATTTCGAATATACAGTAAAACTTTTTTTAGCCATGAATAATGCTTTCTTCCTAGTTTTTTAAACAAAAGAAAAAAATTACGCAAAAATCGTCGTTTTTGGTCTTTTTTTCAAACTTCCATTTTGAAAAGAAATAATATCACGAGAACTACCAAAATCACACATTATGTTCATAAATATGCATATATCAAAATCCCCTTGGTTTGAAATCTCCACCTATTACCAGTTTTTCATAAAAAATTTTCAAAGACAAAACTTCGTAAAAAGTAACAGAACTTATGGGACAACCCAATATAATATAAACAAAACTAGTGTAAATAAAATTAAATACGAAAAATTATATACTGAACTTACATCTTCTGTATATCCTTCTAAAACGGCAATAACAAGATCAGAGGGAGAAAAGAAAATCCCGGATAAATTTTTAGTTTCCACAGGAAATGTCTGAAATAAAATTTATGAATTGATAATTGCTTATAAAACATGAATATTTTCATAGAGAAAATCATTACGACTCATTTTAACAAGATATAAGAAATATAGTTGATCTTATAAATTAATTTAATAAATGATCCAAATTTGTTTGAACCATTAATACTGAGCTTTCAAAATTAGGTATTTTTTACTGACTTTTAAAGGCATCCAGGTAAGTGTGTAAACTCGTATGTAATCTTTACACCCTGTCCTGAGTGCTACAGCCATATAGCCTTCACCATAAGAGTTGGAGAAAGAAACACAGTTCTCAATTGGCTTCACATCTTCTATCGTTGTACTTTGAATTGAAACTAGAGACCATATCTTAACTTTGATCTAAAATAAACCACATAAAATTACACAAATTATAATTCCGAGATAAAATAAGATAAATTACGCTTGATAAATAAAACAATTAAAATATCAATAAAGTGTTTTTTTTATTTAAGGCAGACCCTTTTAAGAAAATATTTTTAGGATAAAATAGTCAAAATAGTTTTAATAGGATATAATAATTAAATAAATTTCCAAAAAAAATGTATGAAGATAACCTGAAAACCATATAAATACTGCCTAAAGTTTTGTAAATTATAAGCTTAAAAAGTTCCCCTCTTAACAAAGAAATGTATTAAATCAGACTTGTGGTAGCTTTGCTGAAAAATAACAAAAACATTCTTATAAGAACTAAAACAGTCCCATAACATTTTTAAACATTGAAAAACACTGAACAATTAATTGCTTTGTTGGACTTCCTAAAGTCATTTGTTTTGGTCTTAGTATCTCCCTTCAAAAAAAATATTATAATTTTTGTATGTTTTATTCAAATACACAAGTAAGCCGAATCATTATGAAAATTTAGTTTCATTATTTTTTTATATCTTGGATTTGCTGCTCAAATTGTATTTTGGCTTTGAATATTTTTTTCATCGGTATAAAAAAATCTATCATTCCCAAAATGGTGAAAAACTGAGTAAAATATAAGTGAGTTACTCCCCCATGTAATACAATAATTATACATAAATAATGAATAAGAGCTCACATGGAATTCATAAGTCATTAAAAGGGATCTACTGTCAGGAGCCCATAGAATATCAATTATCGACAAAGGACTTTCATCCAGCTTCCATTTCCAAGTAGGGTTGATAATACTCCATACCTAAAAGTTAAGTTGAAAAATTAACACAAGATTCAAATGAAGGTTGTTAACCATCAGTCATAAGAAAATTTTCAGTTCAGCAAGATAATTTATTTTGAGAGATCATTTCATCCAGGTATTTCATGCACTGTGTGAGGATGTTTTTCTATAGTTTAAAAATAAATTATTTATTTTTAAATTGGTACTTTTGTTCCACAATATCATCACATCAACTGTGCTGCTGGAAACATAAATAAGTAACCAAAGCCCATTAACTGTGTGATTGAAACTGATGATGGAAGAAATAATGTTAGAACTAAAAAATCTTTAAATCTTCAACATTATTGATTTTCTTATAGAAATAATAATACAAAGTGTTCATTTAATTTAATTAGATGATATCAATAGATGCAATTTTTTAATAATAATATAGATTGTGCATGATTACACACAAGGTAATTTTAAGCCTATTAAAAATTAAGTTTCTTACGTATTATACTGTTGCCTGTGCTGTTGAATCTGAAATTGTTACACAGCTCATTGACTGTTTTATAAATGTGCTGCTGAGTTTAATGGCCGCTGAACATTTGACAAAATAATATGCAAGTACCAAAATAAATTTTATTTATGAAAATCCTATTATTTTTTCCTGCGCCTAATCATTGGCCTCAATTATAAAATTTAAAACTAGGATATAAAAATAATAAGAAGGTTATTACCTGAATTGTTGTACCTTTATTCATAGAGCAATAGATGAGCTCAGAATCTGGTGACCACTGTTTAAAAGGAAGAATATGAAAATATCATAATTATCAAAATAATTTTAAATACAAATTTAAAAAAGTAGTGTGTGTGTATGCATAAAATATATTTCCATATATTTTAATGAAAGGAAAGATGTTGATATTTTATGAAACAAGAATGCTATGAAAAAATCATTATTCTAAAATAAAGAGTTTGCATTTAATCTTTAATTTTGTTTTCAGTTTCTAATTCTATATGTTTTTAAGTCGGTCACCTTAGATTATTAAATTTACATTAATTGAAAAAACAATACACTCATTCACATCATTGGAAATCAATTTAAGTTAATCAAGATATTTATATTATACAGAACTATAATAACTAAGTATACCATACTTCAAATGAATCAATAATACTGCAGCAAACAAAGGTGTGTAAAACTTCATCATTCACTCTTTGCACCCTGAGTTGACATTGTTGAGCTAAGGCCTTAAAAAAGGAAATCTAGCTTAATTTAGGATTTAAGATCATATTTTTACCTAAATAATATGTAAATGTAATTCCAAAAATGGTATTAAATTAATGGCTTTTGGCAACACATTTTTATATAATTTGAATTGTTTTCTCATTAATAAATGGCTTTGGCAACACCAAATTTGGCCAAACGGATTTGATACAGATCCTCCACAGTGACTGCCAACTTGGTGGTTATTCGACCAGTCTCCAGTACTACTTGGCAACCATCGGCTTTTCACCATGGAGGACCTGAATCAAATCTTTGGCTTTACCAAGTTTTGATACTTTAGGATTAGCCGGGTGTAAGTGTCAAGTTTTATGGAATATTCGCTAAAGTTATCGTACTTAAAGATCAATGATTAACCAGATGCATAGGTCTCCAATCGGAATTTTTAGGCAATATTTTATTATCAGTAGTCTGTCCAGACTTTTTGTAAAGGGTTTGATTTTTGTAAAAATTGTGAAAATCTACTCATAATTTTGTGAATTTGAAGTTCGCATTAAATTTTAGGTTTTTTTTAGCTAGGAGCCTGTTTTTGTGAATTGTAAAAATAGTCCCATATTTGTATTATTGTGAAATACAGTGTCCAATTAAGGGCTGAAATACTTTGTGAAGGGTCTGAAAATGGACCCAAATTTCTTCTAAATAGACCCCTGATTATTTACACATAAAAGATATAAAACTTGACACTTGCACCTGGCTAATCCTTAAGTACCAATCAAATATCAATATATAACCTCATTTAAATATTTCAATTTAAGCAGTGTTTCTTTAATTCTCATTACATAAATAAAATGTTGCCAATATAGTCTGGCCCCCTGCTATTCCTAAAGTACACAATTTTTGTATGCAAAAATAGGTTGTTTATTATGTTAAATGCAAAATTTATTCCCATGTGAGATCTAAAATCTTCTTTTTCATTGAAGTATTGAACACCTGGAAAAAAAATTACCTCCCTTCGTCAGTTATGTTATATGTGGTGCTTTTTAGATTGAAAACTCTGGTGACCAGTGTGGCTACAGAATCGGAAGAAAAGAATTCCCTGACTTTTCCTTGACTATAATTTTAAAATTCCCCTGATATACATCTAAAGGGTTATTGGCTTTTCCTAATAATTTTAACACTTTCAACTAGTTATTTTACACTAAGAAATACTTCTACCAAATATATAGATGTTTTAAATATTAAATAATTATTTAATTTTTAAAAATATTTTAATGCAAAATATTAATCATAAGGATGTATAATTTTTCTTATGTAGGTACAAATAAATAAAAGAATAATAATAAAAACTAATATCAAATACACTAGCGGAAATAAAAATCCCAACACCAAGAAGGAAAGGAGATATCAAAGTCAAATTTATTTCTATGATTGCACATAGTATCAATGTGAATTGATTAAAAAATCAGCCTTCCTGGATGTTAGGGGGCCGAGAAAACCAGTTAGGAGTGTTGTCTCCATAGGTGTCCATTACCGCCGTCACACGTCAACGTCATGGTATTGAGTGACAGGGGCTTTAAATGACTTTTAAGGGATTGGAGGACCATGTTGCCTCCTCAGGTAGTCCAAATTCATATGGTGCACCAGCGGACGTTGCATACCGGGCTAGGGGATTTCTCCTCATTAACCGGACTTGTTTTGTGGGTGTTGGTTCTAGAGAACTGGTAAGACGGGGTAAAAATGCAACCTAGGGGGTTAAGAAGAAAGCTTGGACATTGCATACAACGTGTGGTTGTGCATGTTTCTCTTGAAATTTGTCCCCAGGACAGGTCTGAAGGTAAGGGCGGACAACCGGCTAAAAAACCTCAATGACGCAGCTCTGGTTGGAAGAAGTACTGGTGAATCATACTCAGGAGTTGCAGAAAGGGAATCCAATGCATCCCCACTCCGTTACCCTGCATCACCACTCCGTGGAACGATTAGAAAATCATCAGCTGAGTGCGCTCTCTCCATTGTGTCTTCAAACTCATACCCAACCGTCGTGGTGCTCCAAATCGAAGCAGGATTCTCTCATAAACACTATGTCATGAAATTGGGATTTTCATTCCCTTACTTCGTGCATTATTGGAAACAGAAAGGTCCATTTTCAGCTCCTGGTTTGTAGACAAAGATGTAAGAAGCTATGCAGACCAAACGGACAATCCGCAGTACTGCAAACGACATCCATCCCACTGATGCCGCTTGTCCTCAGTATGATCTACCGGTACTTTGGCCAACCAGAGCTGCTTCATTGAGGTTTTTTAGCCGGTTGTCCGTTCTTACCTTCAGACCTGTCCTGGGGACAAATTTCAAGAGAAAAATGCACAAACACATGCTTTATGCAATGTCCAAGCTTTCTTCTTAACCCCCTATGTTGCATTTTTACCCTGGCCTATCCGTTCGTAAGAAGCAACGCTCACAAAACATGCCCGGAGAAAGAGGAGAAATCACCTAGCCCGGTATGCAACGTCCGCTGGTGCACCATATGAATTTGGACTACCCGAGGAGGCAACATGATCCTCCAATCCCTCAAAAGTCATTTAGAGCCCATGTCACTCATACCATGACGTGTGACGGCGGTAATGGACACCTATGGAGACAACACTCCTCCCTGGTTTTCTCGGCCCCCTTATATCCAGGAAGGCTGATTTTTTAAGCAATTCACATTGATACTATGTGCAATCACAGAAATAAATTTGACTTTGATATCTCCTTTCCTTCTTGGTGTTGGGATTTTTATTTCCGCTAGTGTATGATTAAATATGAATGTTCTTTTCTTTCACATCTTCAGCTATGAAAAGTTAACTAATTAATGGCTTTGATTTGGAAATAGAATTTATTCATTAAAATTATTCTACTTATTTCATGCTTATAACACGGCAGTAACTAGACTTGTTTCAGGGGGTTACCCAACATTTTTAGGGCACATTTGTAAGTCAAGTTTTAGATTACTTGAACATCATATATTCATTTTGGTGAATTTAATTCATAATTTTTAAACAATGTGAATTCAAAATAAAATTGGAGGGTCTGGGGGTCCTCCACCAGAAAAACTTTGTAATTGTCCCCTCAAAAAGCATATTTTAGCTAATTTTAAGGAATTTTTGAACTATATCACAAGTGCACCACTCAGTGAGGAAGAGATAGTGCATGGTTCGTACAGAAGTTTGAAGAGTAAAATTAAGCACTTTTTAAGGACTTTCTAAGGAATTTTGAGAAATTTTAAGGACCTACTTGTATGCATTTCAAACTGTCAATAAAATATTTTCAATGAGTTTTCAAGAATATTGGAGTATATTTTTGTCTTTTAAATAGGAATAACCTTAATGAGCTTACATATTATGTATTAACTAACATTGTATAATAATTAATTACTGCAAAAAAGTTTTTAAAATGGTTAAAGATGACTAAATGTTAACACATTTTTTTTTCTTTATTTTTATTTTTGACATTTTCAGAAACTCTCTTCTGTAACCTTTTTTTTTCATTTATAAAGGATTGAAAGAACATTTACTTGAGTTTAGTTCCTTGAGTGAAATTAAAATTACACAGGTCTGCAATGAAAAATCTGTTTGAATAATTTTAGCGATTTCCTATGTATTTTGGTGTGCTGATAACGAAAAAAATATTGAAAAAAATCCTATACGTCAGGATTTTTCACAAATTGCAAAATTATATTCGAATTTGCCCATTTTTCATAGTTTTTGTATATTTCTAGCTCCTTTAGTTAAAAATTAGGAGCTGTGAATGGTGCACATAGTAAACTATCTCATCAGGACATTATAGAGATGGAAAGAAAATATAAGGGAAGATTTATTCGGGGAATAATGAAGGATTTTTGTTGTATAGTTCAAAGAAACGTTCTTTTTGCTACTCAGAAGGGTAAAGGAACCAAGGGGAGCTTCACGAGAAGGAAAAATTGGCTTTAGCGTACGTGTAAATAAGTTTATTTTAGTTACATAATGATTTTCATGAAGAATATGTAACAATAATTTTATTTCATGAACCTGTTTTCATGAAAATTGAAATAATGACTTATTTTACAATTTTACCTAAATTGTCAGGAAACATGACATTCTAAGGCAAAACAGAGACCATTTTTGAACTCAGGGCACAAAAAAACCTTAAAACTAACAACCTTAAAAATAAATTTGGATTAAAAATCTACTTCTTAAGTATACTTACATTTTTTGTGAAATGTTGCTATATTTGCTCAATTTGTTACAAAATGTGATGTCTTAAAAATAAAAAGAAGTATTTTTTGGATTCAGCACACCAAAAATCATAAAAAATTATTTTCAAATAAAGTTTGAGTCGAAAAATATTTTTTTTAAATATTTACTTTGATTGATATTTTTACTTAAATTGTGAAAAAAGGTGAAGTCCTATGACAAAACGGAGGTCAGTTTTAGATTCAGCACATAAAAAAACATAAAAAAAGGTTTTGAGGAAAAAATTTGAAAAAAAAATTTAGTTTAAAAAGTTAATTTTACAAAATTTTAAGGCATTTCCCAATAAAACCATAAAATCTGAATTGTCAAAAAACGTGACGTCCCGGGACAAAATGGAGGTCATTTTTGGATTCAGGGCATTAAAAATAAGCAAGTTCAGGTGAAATATCCAAAACAGCTCGAAAAAGTTTTTTTTTGCAGACCTGTGTTATTGAAGAAAAATTTTTAACATCACACATTTGATGGTAGCACAAGAAAATTTGAGTGTTTCTGCTACAAATAAGCACTTATTAATGACTCATATTTTGAGATAAAAAAACTAAGCTACATATTAAAAAATTAAGTACTTTTTAAGCACTTTATAAGGGCCTTATATGCGAATACAAAAAGTAAGCACTTCAAGGTTTTTAAGCACCGTACGAACCATGTAGTGTTCGGCAACTACTGGTCAGAAAGTAGTTAACTACCAACTACTAACTAGTCTGGAAAAAAGTAGTTGTAACTACTAGTTAACTACTTTTCTTTGAAGTACTTGTAACTAGTAGTTGATTATTTCCCAAAGTAGTTAACTACTAGTTAACTAGTCTATTTAATTCCATAAGATATTTTTCCCCAAATTTTCGATTACTTTTTCTTACCTATAGCAAAAATATCATCATGGCTAAAGATTCGCCAATTTTTGATAGGTATACAGGTTTTTGGTGTCTTAAAGTTTTCTAAGTTGTGTTTATATTAGTCTGTACAGTGTCGTATATAAGGGGGGTTAAGGGTTCTAAACCCCCTTAGCCTGAACAACAATATTTTAAGCACAAAATTGGGCCGTTAACTTTAAGTGTTGCCTTACTAATTTTTAATGCAAGAAAAACATCTAGAATCCTCGTAAACCTAACCTAAAACCGCTTTTCAAAGTGCTTGAATTTCCAGAAGAGAAAACCCTGAACTCCCTAATTTCTAGAGAGGATTTCAAAAAAAGGTTGCATTTATGTGTCAATTGCTGGGATGAAATATATTTCAAGGTTGCTAAATATAAAAATGTATCACGAAAAATGGCATTGTTAGTAGATGTAACATATTTTTTGAAATTTTGATCTTTCAATATTTTTTGAAGTAGTTGAACTTTTTGAAAGTAGTTGGAACTAGTAGTTGGTGAAAAAAGTAGTTCAACTACTCTAAACCAAAAGTAGTTGAACTACTAGTTAACTAGTAGTTAACTACTTTTAGTTAACTAGTGCCGAACATTAGGAAGAGAGGCATAGTTTTCAAAGAAATCCAGCATAGTATAATAAACAGCAAATTTAAGGGGAGTTTAGAGGCCCTACTTCATAAAAAATTTTGGAAATTCGCCCCTTAAAGTAGTGTTTTAATTCATCTTTTAAACCTTTTATATTACACAAAATGAGGATCACTTCTTGTAAGTCACATAATTTAGAAGGAAAAACAGTGCAAATACATTTTAAAATTTTGAGGGGGGTTGGGGGTCCTCCCCCAGAAATTTTTTGGAATTTTTACCCTTAAAAGTAGCGTTTTAACTCATTTTAAGACCCTTTAAGTCAGTGTTCCCCAACCTTTTACCACCACGGACCGGTCAACATTTGATAATTTTACCACGGCCTGCTGGGGGGGCGTTGATTGTTTACATTCTAGATTATTTTGATTTATAAATTTTAATTTAATTATACTTAAAAATGCTTTCAAAATAAAAAAAAGTTACAACAAAAAATTCATATAAAGTGATTAAAAGTGATAAATTAAAGCTAATTTGGAGTATAAACTTGGGAATTTAAATTCATTTTCAATAAAATGGTCGGCCCGTGGCCCCGTACTATTTGATCCAGACTGGCACCGGTCTGCGGACTGGGGGTTGGGGACCACTGCCTTAGATTACACCTTGTGAATCAATTACTAAAAAAGTAAATGAAGCAAATCCGGCCCGCAAGCTGAATTCGGCGATTTTTTTTGTTGCCAAGTGGAAAACCGATGGCATCCGAGCATTGAATTCTTATCGCCAAATTTGGTGCTGAAAATATGCGGGCCGGATTCGCTTCATCTACCACTAAAAATTTCCCTGATTTTTTCAATTTTTAAAGAATTTTCCTAATTTTTCCAGAAGAATGAAATTCCCTTATCTGTAGCTGCCCTGTGTCACATGTAAAAATTAGGATGTAAAAAAGTATGTTTTTAATCCTTTAAGGATGCAGGAATAAGTTCTTCATCTGAAGTTTTAAAAGAATCCTATCATCTTAGAATTATCTCAATCACAATGCACACACACTTATGCACAACATACAGTGCTACAGTCGGAAAATTAATTGGATTGCAAATTTAATTTCTAATTTGAGATTCAAAACCTCGTGATATTTTGAAGGACGGTTCAAATATTTTTTTTAAGATACAAATTATTTTAAAACAAACCTAATAAATATTTAAATTATGAGAAATTCACGTACATATTTATCTCCAGTGGGGTTTAATTTGGATAAAACATCATTATTATGTTGAAGAACGTCAAAATAAGTAAGGCTTCGTAACTGCTGAAACATTTCAGTTCAATTTCATATATATTTTGATATTTTAGTATATCATTCAAAATAGACTAAAGAATTTTCTTTTTAAATGGTTTTACTCCATCATACTGCCGCCAAAAGACTTTGAAACATTTGTTTACAATTTATTGTTTATATTTGGTTATTCACTGCTTCCAGATTTATCTTTTGCCATCATTTTCTTATTTTGCCCAGTGAGGCATAAATGTAGCAGACGAATAATGGAAATCTCTCTAGGTTGAAAATAATATTTAAACAAAATTCCTTCAATAAAATGCATAATTGTGTTGAAAATGATAAACTGCAGTTTTTGAAGCGAGAAATACCAAAAGATCGTCTCATGAGGAAATAAATTAAGTTTGTAAATAAAAAGATGGCACTAAAAATTAACATGGCGCTCTTTCAGATGTTTATTTTGGAATGTCACGTTGGGTCCATGGTGGAGAACATTTCTTGACACAGTGCGCTAAATCAAGTTCTTTTTTTCTTCTCTATTCTTACTAAAGGAGGTGCATTTCAAAATACTTTTCGTATTCAATATTACTAGCCTAAAACCTTACTTTATGCGAACTATATCATGTTTGTTGAAAAAAAAGTATTACCTTTTTCTTGAAGTTTGCTTATGAAAACTTATTTGACATTATAAAACTAAATTAGGTTAGTGTATGGTTTTACATGCTAAGTGCATATACCCCAAATGTAAATATTTGTCTTTCTGTATTTTTATGTACAAAGATTAAATTACCGATCATATGGAGTTTTTTTAACCTATTAGAATATTGGTTTTCCATCTTTTTCGTGACTGTACCCCCAATGGTCCCGTTCCGGGCCGCCCATAACTTTCATAGGTTCCCCAACAAAATATTTGGGAAGTTTTAAGAATCCGGGCCATGGCAACTTCTTGGCAAAATGCTTTCTTGCCAAAGCCTGGCATTGGCAAGCAAGCACTTTGCAAGTACAAAAAGATGTAGAACATCGTAAAAGAATCTAGGGTTCCTATGTACTAAGCATTGTACACTAGAGAGAATCATTTATTGCCCAACTTTCGTCAACCCTTGGCAATTGGCCTGGATTCTTAAAATTAACCTAATTTGCACACCGGCCCCCAACTTGGTCAGGTTGGTCATCCCTATGGGTGGCTTTGGTCTCGATAAGACCCGAAGCTACTCCTCGTGATTCCATACAATTTATTACTTGTTAAATAATTAAATATTTCACCCAAGAATTTTTTGTTTCAAATTCCACATACATACTTAATTTTAAATTTAGCCTTTTATGTATTGAAACCAACTAAGAATACAGTTTTGCATTACAAATTAGCTGTGAAGACAACTTTACATCCTTTACCTATAATTTTAATTTTACATTAAACTGTGTTGGGTATAAAGTTTGTCCTCTGATTAATTTACCATTAAAACGGAGAATGTTGTGTAGGTTTTTATTTTAAGAGTAACCTCCTTCTAAATAGTTTTATCATTTCCTAAGTGTTATAAATAATATTCATTTGCAAATTGTTGTATGAAATTGGATTTTATGAATAAGTAGAGCCTATTGAAATAAAATTATATTGGGGTATTATCCCAACGACTGTGCCGCTGAATTGGTAAACGTTACCGAAATCTACTGACTGTTGTATAGCTGTGACGCTGAATTTAACAGCTGCTGAACAGTCGACAGTATAATATGCAGTAGAACTCTGACTATCCGAATCACTTTCAGAATTTAAACCTAAACTTTTAAACTTAGTGTCAGTCTTCAGAACAAAGATGGAAGTTCTTTAAGTATATAAATGAAGGCAGCAAACAAAGATTTAGCAGATAACATTTTAAGTGGTTTTTGCAGCAATATTTTATGGGAAACCCAATTTTGGGTCAATTCTTTGTGAAAAAGTTAAGATCTTTCTTCAGAGGCTTGGTTGTTCATCCTTTAACCACTTGCCTGATTTGCCCGAGCACCGCTCGTCCGCTTGCGCGAGGTACTTCCCTGATTATCCCGAGCGGCGCTCGTCTGCTGGTTCACTTTGCATGCTAAGTTTTTTCCCACATTTTTCATAGTTTTAGTTCCTCTTTTTTTACATAGATGCCACTACTTGTCCATAGGAGACCTCTCCCCTCATGTCAAAGGGATGGGCATGACCAATTATGTTTATTCAACCGTGAAGTACACCAATTGGACATGCATTTGTCACCGATTTCTCCCCTTTCTTTTCTAAGAAAAAATGTTTGGGGGACATCTGGTTCTTTCTCTCATGAGGTGCAATTTCCGCTGCAGCTGTGTTATTGCTAGATAACCAGCTAGAAATACAGCATTTTATTTTCAATGCCCACTCACTAAATAGCGTGCTTTTACGGTCCGGATTGCAACGTAGCATTGTTTTTTACTCCGTTTTTTTCAAAATTTTTCACACAAAAATATATTTTTAAAGTAAACTGTAATTAATTCACTTCATAAAATGTTTTCATTGTCATCCTTATCTGTAAAATCGGCTTTCTGGCTGAATCCGATGTTCGGAAAAAGCCAACTTTAAGTAAAATTGCCTCATTTTCGCTAAGATCAAAAACGGCCATATATTGTTAAACTCATAATTTAAGTGTTTAGATTATGTTTTTAGTTTGAGTTAATTAATCTAAGCTCGAATATTGTTTTGAAAAATATGCTTTTTTTTCGACCTATTATTACAAAAAAAGGAAACAGTTAAGTGGTTAAAGCAAGTAACATCTGGTAAAGAACCCTATAAACTCTTTTTTCTGTAAAAATCCAATTATCCTAATTTTTGATTATCCGATTGCGGTCGGGATGCAATTGATTTGGATTGGAGTTCTACCTTACAGGCATGAGATTCTTCCGATTTTTGACGGATTTTCCGATTTTTCTTAGAATTTTCAGATTTTTTCCTCTAACCTCTCTCTGCAAAAAATTCGGACATGGTGTATAAATAAGATAAAACCTTGAATTAAAGGATCAAATTTTCTGGGGGAGTACCCCCTAACCCCCCCTTTTAGTACTTGGAACTCTATTTTTCAAATCTTTTTTATATTAAGTTCAGTAAATTGCAAGTTCTACTAAAAATGTATTGAAAATGTCGTTCATGCAGCTTTTCAGAATTTTTGCTTTTTTGCAAATCTCATCCCTGACCTTATGTTGTTTCTAACAATCATAATTTTTTTATATTAATACCTTAGCTGCCTTACTATGTTTAGTTTATTTAGGTATGAGTTTCTTTCATAGAATTGCGATGTTCCTCTTTTTCTCAGCTTCTTCGCCTTTTCATTAAATTGTGGCTCGCCAACTAATTTTGATTATTCAGATAATCCCTACTATTTTAACTTGCCCAATTACTTCCAAGAAAAATAACAAGTTATCGTGGAAAAAAGTCAAAATTGGGACTTCTCGTGACAGTTTCGTTTAGCTTGCCGAGTGCACTGTTTCTCCCGCGATGCTTTCTTGGACAGCTGCAAAAGTCATGCGAAAGTCGGCGTTGAAGTTATTGCGTTGTAAGAAAAACAACTTTTACGTGGTCATCAAAGGTCAATAAAATATTTCACGTGAAATAGCGATTTTTTGCGGAAGTTTTTCCTGCTTTGGGCGCCTGTTGAAATCTCCTTCTCGCGATGTAAGGGGACAGCCATAAATTACGTGAGAACCTCCCCCTCCCCCCTTGGTGAGATTTAAGGAGATTTTGCTGGACCCCCCCTCCCCCAAGTGAGATTTACCTACAACCTTTAAATATAATTTTCTATCCTATTCGTTTGTATTTTGTGCTTCACTCCATCTAAAACTTTTCCATTATTAATGATGTGGGTGAAAAGGACATTATTCGCCTAAAAATCACCACAGTATCTTATCTGTGGGTTAGGTACTATATTCATTTCTCATACTTAAAAAAATTGGTATAATTTCTAACTTAAAAAGTTGACGTGAGATTTTAATCGACCCCCCTCCCCCCTTGGTGAGATTTGGCGAGATTTTTCCAAACCCCTCCCCCCTTTTTGACCTCACGTAATTTATGGATGTCCCCTAATTGCGATGCAGAAAAAACATTTTTACTGTGGTAAAGCCTAATAGTTCTAGTAATATCTCTCAGAATTGCATCTTTCTAGATCTTAGACAGAATTTTTAACTTGTGAGGTGTTTTTAGAGTTGTAAATTTGTATTGATTTTTAAAGTTAATTTTTTATTTTTAATCTTGTTTAATTATAACCGGCTTAAGATATCATGATTTTAGATTTAAAAAATATTTTCAAAAATACATTCTTTTTTTTCTTTACTTAGAAAGAATGATATTGGTCAAAAAATTTCTAGTAATTTAATTATCATGCAAGCAATTATTAAAGTATTTTTGCAAGTATTAACCAATCTAAAATTTTTGTTTTCTTCTCAATCCACAACAAATTTAAACCAGATAAATTAAAATTTATTCATTGCTAATATTGATAGTTTCACACCAAAAAAAAATTATGTGTACAATCTCTCACACGCTATCTCATATTAAGACAAACTCATTCCTGTTTATTTTCTATTGCTCTTAAATTTTAGTTTTTTTTGCATTAAATAGGTAGGTCTTGCAAAAAAGTGTTTTCTTTATGTAGTTTAATGTTGATAAAGAGTTAAGTTTCCTATATACTTTCATATTTTTTAGCCTTCAATTGATATTCAACTCTTTAATTTTTCTCTTTATTTGCTGTATTTTATCAACTTTTTCTTCTGTTTTGAACCAAAAAAAATTTTATACCCTACAACTTTATTTTATTATTTTCAGAATCATAATGAGCTCAGAAAATAAAATCTGCACACGTTCTTCAGCCAATACATCCAAAGGGAAAGCACTGGCAGAGGTTAGAGTAAAGAAATCACCAGAGGTCAAAGTTGCCGCGAAGGAGACTTCTTCAGACGACGACCATACGTGTGGCAAAGTTAAGGTTAGCCATACTGTGAAGAAAGCTGTGGGCTTAACTAAAAGACCCCCTAAAGTGTTGAAGAAAATTAATTGTAAAAGGAAACCATCCTCATCAAAACTGATTGCAAAACCTGGAAGAGGAAATTTAGATGGTGGAGCAATTCCTGAATCCACTGCATGTTTGCCTAATACTGATTCAACTGATGCATCAGTTGGTAAAATCCAGGATTTTCCAAAGCCTGCAACACGTACTTGTAGGCGAAAGAAGGTCATTTCAAAAGATATAGTTTCAACTGATTCAAGTTCGTTTGACAGCAGTCTTCCTAATTCACCTGTATTGAAAAATGTTTCTAGAATATCTCCAAAATGTGCAACCAAGAAAAGGAGAATCAGCTCATCTGATAGTCAAGAAATTCCTACAGATGGTAGGTCTGTTGTTGGAATCGATGCTTTTAAAAAAACGCCTTCAAAGAAGAAAGTTTGTTTTGCTGATAATTATGAAAAAGAAGTTGCTTTTGACTCACATGAGTATAATCTTCCTTGCTCATCTGTTTCTGTAAGTCATTTTACTGAAAGTTCCCCAAAGTGTTCTACAAAAAGACGAAAACTAACTATATCTTGTGAACAGCAAAGTACTTCCTCAGAAAGCGAAATGAACAGCAACAAGGAGTTTTTTATCATATCTGATTCTGAACTCAATAACTACATGAATAGTGATCAAGAAATAAATATACAGTTAAGCGCCTCCAGTGAGGAAGAAGGGGTAATTAATTCTAACCAGAATGCATGTGAGGATTCAGAAAGGGGGGCTTCTGCTAGAGAATCTAAGTTCATTTGTGTTTATAAGGACCAACAGTTAAAGAGTTTGGGAGACGGGGAGTCGCTAGCAGTTGTTGTTGATAGAGAAAAAATGTTAGCTGCTTTGAACTATTATTTCAGTGAAAAGAATTTTTCTGCAGATCAAAGTCCTACCAAAAGAATAGGGCCCACCCTAAATGAAATCCATCCAGATCTGTTTTTCAGTCCTCCCTCTGCTGAAGTTGTATCCAATTTGCAACTGTTTACAAAAGACAAAGAGGTTGATGGTAATGCTTCAACTTTGGAACTGTCTCCCAAAATGATAAGTTATGCGAATGTTGACCAAAAGGCACAAATGTCACTCCATGATTCTCGCTTGCTTCCTGATGTCTCTTTGTGTTATGATCCAAGTATGGAAGAATTGGTGAGAAGCTCTCCTAAAGAAGTATCTCCTCCTAAAGCTTCTCCCAGCCCTAAAAAAAGACGTGGTTTGAGAGGCAAGAAAAAGTGTATAAGGAGTCCCAAGAAAAAGGCTGCTTCAAAAGAGCGCATTAGCGTAAAAGAGAAGTCTTCAGTACTTCGGTCCTGTCGAGAAGGTGCAAAAACTTCAGATTTGGACTGTTCTTTAAAAATTACTGTTAAAGGCAACACTATTGAAGCCTCAAAAGCTCCAGATGAAGTTTCAGGTAATATTGCCATAACTGATTCTGAACTTGCTGCAGACGACTTGAGATCTGACGGTGTAGTAATAGATAGTGGTTCTCACGGGACAAGTGATGTTTTGATCAAGGAAGTTGTTCAATCTCAAGCTATTGAAAGAAAAGAAAGTGATGATTCTGACAAATTAATAATCTTTACTGATGATGAAAATCTTGACTTTGAACCAGATACAGAATATCCATCCTATCTTGAGAAAAATCCAAGTAGCTCTGAAAACTCAAAAACTGCTGAAGCTTATACTCAGTCTCTTGAATTCTTTTCAACTGATTGTCCAAATGATGAAGGCATAAACAATGTTCATAATTTAGAAAATACACACGAGTCCTCTGTTAAAGATAGAAAACTTGAAGAAGAAACATCTGCTAGAGAAACACCAATCTCAAGCAATCAGGATGATTTAGTTCATAGTCCAGAAAACTGTGCTGTTGAGTATAATGAAGAAGGTTGTGAACAGACTAACTTTATAAGCAACGCTGCTGCTGATTATAATAAAACTCCAGAATCTGAGTTGGAGACTGAACTTGAAGAGGAAGAAGCTTGGAGTGCAAGTGAAATGCCTAGTCCAGATCAAAGTAGTAGTGAAAATGATCCTTTGGAAAATATTACTACTCATGTCAATTCTTACTCTAATGCTCCTCTATTGGACTCCAAAAGAAATAGAAGATCCAGTGGGTCTGGCGATTCTGATAGTGAAACTGATCATTCATTTAAAAGGTAAACCAAAAATTTTCATAATCATCTTTGCTCTCAAAAAATTTTAATTGGTACACAAAAAATTTTATACTGGCTATTTTGGGTGACCAAACTTCGGTTAGGTAGATGGTTTAATGTCCTATTACTCATGGTTTAGTTCAGGGATCTACTAAGTACAGCCAGCCAGCTCCTAAAATGTGGCCTGCTACAACTGACTGGATTTTACCCATATAGTACAGACTGCCTTTATTGATGAGATTGCAGTAACATAATATTTATAAAATTAATGTAAAAAAATGTTGTAAAATTATAATATTTTTCTCAATTTAGGATTCTAGTATAATGTTTCGGCCCTCAAATTACAATACATTAGTTTAGTCTGGCTGAGGAAACATAGAGTAGTCGAGGGTCTATCCTGACAAAATTTGAGGCCCATTTGCTCAGGGTTTGAAAAAACCTGTTTCTTTTTAACCCAACCTGGGTGGGTTTTTTGGGTATTGGGTATTTTTAGGTTTTATTGGGGTTTTCAGGTTTTATAAGTTTTTTGTCAGGTTTGTTATGCAGGTAAGGTAAGTTAGATTCATATATTTATAAGAAATAGCAAAAGATTTAGTGTCGTTGTAACAAAAATTTGATATTTTTAGAAACAAGAAAAAAACACTTGGACATGAGTTTTGATGCCCTTCATTTAACTTGCCCAATATTATTTTGCAATAATACGAGTTTTTTTAATATATTTCTCTTCAAATATTGTAGTTTGTGAAATTTGCATCATTAAAAGATTTGATCATGCTGTTTTTAATGAAAGTTTACCCAATTTTTAAAAATCCCACTTAGGGCTGGGTTTTAGGGAGGGTTGAAAACCCTGCTTTTGCTGACCCTTCACAAAATTAAAATTCCCCTCCTTAAATCTGCCCCTTCACATAATTTATTCATCAAAAGGGCCCTTTCACTAAATTTTAATTGGCTTTTTTTAGTAATTAATGTCCATCAGAACTTTGCTTGTTTCTCTCTTTCATACGTATGCTTATTTGCTAGAATGTTTTTTTACTGACAGGTGAAAGGGTGGGGGGGGTAGAAACTTGATTCTAAGTATGAAAAAGATATTGGGAATGATGTATTCTATTTCTTTTGATATTTATGTATCTTTATATTTGAGTTTATCTACTTTTTCATTGGGTGCTCGCTCGTGTGCTCCTATGGATGACCTGCCACTGGTGCAGAGTCGAGAAAGAACCCATGTTCTACAACTTTAAAGGACTGCTTTATTTTCATAAAGTTAACTTGTTTCGTTTTCTTTTTAGAAGGGAACGACAGGATAAGCAGTCTGAAAACAAAAGGAAAGTGTTAAATGGTCATGGAAATCAAGATCGCTGTGAAGCATTGTCTAGTACTAGCACATCATTTGATAAATCATATGATTCACCTGTTGAAAGATCGAATTTTGTTCCTCAATCACCCCCATATCATGGAGGACGTTTTCAGGAGGAATTAAACTTTACAATTACCTCATCCAATAAAAAGGTACTTCATTTTACGTAAAAAATTTTATTATTGTAAAATAACCTTTCTCATCAAGACTGGTATAACAGTTGTTCAATTTGGTAAAATAAGGTATTTTTGTCAGGAAAGGGGCAATAGGTTGTAAAAATAGCATAAATTTTAATTTATAGAATTATAAAATAACATCACCAGACACTCAGTCCTACTATGAATTCTCTGTAGTTTCTACAGTCATTGTTTCCATACTACATATTATGCAAAACCTCAGAAACCTCCTCCTATCATCAGTACAGTGGGGAAAACGTAGTAGCTCTACATAATGAAAAAGCACATTGGGACTAATGACAGGGTCTGCTTAAGATCCTGAAAAATTAAAAGCTTTCTCCAACTCCCATTCTTAAAAAATGTTTGTAATAAACAACCCCTTTTTTAAATCATGTTTCACGTTAATAGAAATTCACGGCAGTGCTAACTCATTGCATGCATAATACTACTCCTACTTGTGAGAAAAATATTTTCACGACAAAAATTAAGCTACGTAAAGAAACCTGCCAAATGGGAAGTTGATTTTGGATTTTTACCTTCCGGATAACGGGTTCATTATGGTTCTATGGAAAGTTTTCATTGGAGGTTGAAGTCTGCTTCACAAAAAATCTATCCCCAAAAAAATATTGTTCCTAGAGCTAGACACCCCTTTAAACACTTTTGGCCACTCATGCATAAGTCAGGGGTACATTCAGGTTTTTCTGCCAGAATCCTGTTTTAGAAATTTTGTGAAAGGTTAAATGGAATTGTGTGAAAACGAAGGACTTTTAGTACAACCACAGCCTTCACAACTTTTTAAATGGGCCAGAAATCTAGCAAATTCCATTCTAAAGTGATACAAACACGTTTTGAAAGAAATTTTCGAACCCCTTTTGATCTTTGGACTTATGGGAATAGTCCGTTTTTGGGGAATGGAATTTTTTGAAGGGTCCTTTTTTTGTTGATAAGAATTTATGGACCCATTTTCTTTCTAGATCAGTGGTTCCTAAACTATTTTGGTCGTGGAACCCCCAAATTTGTTACCACTGATCGCGGAACCCTGAATATTTTTAATCAACGATTTTAAAAAATGTAATATATGATATTAAATGAAACCAGGCGCAGATCCAGCACGGGTCCAGGGGGGCACTTTTCCAGACAATCACCTTTACCTTTTGGAACAAATGTCATTCTTGGGGATTTTCTAAGAGTATCATGCAAGATCCTCTTCTGGTACCGCTGGGGGGTATGGGGGTCCTCCCCCCAAAAAAATTTTAAAATTTGACTTGTAAGAGTAGAGTTTTACCTTATTTTAAGACGCTCTTTGGGGCCAAGAGGAGAATTTTCCCAGCTTTATCTTTGACAAAAAATGTCAAAATGTTGGGGATTTTCCAAAAAGTATCGCGCAAGACCCCCTTGTGATACCGTGGGGGTGTTCTGGGGGTCCTCCTCCAGAAAAAAATTTTGAAATTTGACTGGTAAAAGTAAGGTTTTAACTCATTTTGAGAACATTTTTGGGTTCAAGGGGGGCGGCGCTGTCCATTCTTATTTTTTACACCATTCTAATTTTTTTAATGAAATAAAGTTTGTTCCATGGAACCCCTAAATGTTTTCGTGGAACCCCAGGGTTCAGCGGAACCCACTTTGGGAATCACTGTTCTAGATGAACCCCTGATTGTAGTCATTGCTGATAATTAGCTGTTACTTTATAAATCGTAATTCATATTCATTTTCAGTAATAAGAGGTACAATGAATGCTTGTTTGATCCTTTTTTTAGCCTCCCAACGATGAAGTTCGCAGCGCCACCGACGTCTTACAGCGCATAGTTAGCCTCTGCGAGAAGTGCGACATCCGCGGCGCCATCGACGTGTCCAAACGCTTCATCTCCGTCAGCGGCCGCGAAACGCAGGAGCAGATCTTCCAGGAGCTCTTCTGGGCCGTGATGGGCTACATCACCCACCCGGCCTGCCCGGAGCCCAGCAACGAGTCCGCGGAACTGGCGAGCTGCGTCCTGGACATCTTCCACGAGTTTAACCTCCGCAGCTCCCACACGTGCTCGATGATCGTATGCAAGAGCCTCCAGCATGTCGTGTCGGTCCCGCATGCGCTGGACGTGGTCCAGGCCTGCCAGAAGCTCGGAATCCCCCTGAGCGAGGCGGCCACCGTGGCCTACATCAACCACCTGATGTCGATGGAGACTTCCGTCGAGACCTACCTCGGATTCCTCGAGTACGTTAAGAGGTGCGGCGAGTTCGAGCTGCCAAGGACGGTACTGCACAAGGCCCTAACACTGTTCCTGGCCAGCCCCGAGAGCCAATCCCTGGCTCTCTTCAAGCGGATCTGCGACCTCTTGTGTGCCTCGGGGGCCACGCAAGTGGAGGAGGACGTGAGGAGCTTCATCACGTGCTGCGTCCAGAACGACTGCTGGCTGGAGATTGTTAAGTGCTTCAAGGCTTGGTCAAGAATAAGCAGCTCTTGTCATATATTGAGTCAAGTTTTTGCATGCCCTCTTCAGTCGGCTGGCATTCATTATGGGAAATTCGCTGCTGCACTTCATGGTAATTGTTATGCTCACAAGTTATGTTCATGAGCATGTGGGGGGAGGTTTTGTTAAGAGTTGTATGAAGCATCTCTTATGGTCATAATACTCGTTTAGTTTTTCAGGATTGAGTAGTTTTGAAGGTGTATTGAATACAAACATTTTGTAAGTAGCAGGGTTCCCTCAGGTCCAGGGAATACCTGGAAAAGTTAGGGAATTTAAATTTGACCTAAGTCATACCAAGTAATATAAGTAAGTTTGACCAGGTCATACAAATGTCTCTTAAGGAAAGGTCTTTTTTATTTAAACCCTTGACTTATTCAATTGTTAACATTGACTCCAAAGAGAGGGCACTGAAATTTATGATTATTAGAATGATAGTAGGGTAGAATGATTAAATGGGTTGTTTAGAATCAAATTCCCAAAAAAATTTCAGGAATAAAGAACCCACATACTCCCTTTCTTCCCCACATTCCCATTTTATGAAATATTACTCACTTCTAACTTCTTTGACAATAACGTCGAACTTCGGATTGAAATGAAGAAACATGGTGGTTTTTTAAATTTTATTTTGATGAACATGACGGCAGCTTTAAGAGATCTAGAAAAGAGGCAACATTTTGTCCATTTGCCTTTAAGGTTGAGGTAGCCTTTGGTGCCAAACTGGATCTGCCACTGCTTTCATATACTCGACTTTTCTTAGCTCTGGTAGATTGCATAACATAGATCTCTAAAGTTTGTGTTTATTATTTTTTTATTTAATGTTTATTTTCTATTTAACTTATTTGTCAGAAGTTATCTTTTAAACATAAATGTTCTTTAATTAGACCATAACATAAAAAGGCTTTTAGAATGGCTCTTTAAAGTTATGAAGGATTCATAAACCCACAATTTTTGGATCTACTAAAAGTGTTGGAATCCAGAATAATTTTCTCAACACAATACTCAATCCAAAAAGCCAATTTGGTTCTTATCTCCCAGTTTTTACCAGGAAGTGTGCTATTTCCTTTACTCTATCAAATATTTAAAAAGGTATTTCAATAATACCTACACTCAAAAAAATTTTTGTATTAAAAAAGCATGGTTTTGCTCTTATCAATATTTTTTATAAAAAATTAAGTTTAAATTTCTAGCTTTTTTTAAGTTCTCCAGATTACACACCATCAAACAGTAATTCAAAAACCAGCAGTGTTGATTTAAGTATTTGTTTGTGCGGTTGATTATATTTTCAATCGTTATGTTACAATGGTTAGAATGCATTAGGTAATCACTTTACCTTACCAGTGTTTAATTATCTCTAGAGTTAAAAACTAGAGAATATCTGCTACCTAATGTTATTACATTTTGGGGTATTTTGAGCTAGAATGATTGCAAGCTTTGATCGGGATTATTGAGAATGCAGGGAAAAGCAATAAATTTTTTTAGTTTTACAAAATATATAATATCTTCTAAATGTGATACAATTTAAAATTTCTTTACTAATTTTGCATTTGAACCAAGACCCTAATGACCTCACATTCAAATTCCTTTTATGTGACAGGCGTATGGCAGTAATAATGTTTTAAAACAAACTATACATGAATAAAAGAAAGAAATTCTCTCGGGTGGTTGAGCTGGGGGAACGCGAGGTCGGCAGGGGTGGAGGGCTGTGCTGGCGGCCTCATGCGCCACATGGCGTAAAGAGACTTAAGTCAAGTATGTCATACATGAATAAGTTTGAGAAGTACAAAAAAATGCTGTGGATAGCAAAATTTGAACAAGAAAACGTATAAATGAAACCGCAAAAATTGAAAACATTTTTTCAAAGTTAATTAAGAACCCTGTGACAAGTATCATTTTTAACCTTTTGCTACTGGATGAGCTTTTCATAACAACAATGATTTCACTCTTTGACACAAGAGTGGTTTTACATTGAAAGATAATGTTATTTTTCTACTCTTATGAGCTTTCAAAAATTTATTTTCAGTAAAAAACGACCAATTGAAATTTTTAAAACTACCCTCCTAGTATAAGGGACGTGACAATCTTTGTCTAATAGAAAATATTGAAAGGAAACAAAATTGGATCAAGGAAACCTAGAATTGGATGAGTTTTAAATGTTTGAAAAAAAGTAAAAAAAAAGTAAGTAAAACTACCCTCCTAGTATAAGGGAGGTGACAATCTTTGTCTAATAGAAAATATTAAAAGGAAACAAAATTGGATCAAGGAAACCTAGAATTGGATGAGTTTTAAATGTTTGAAAAAAAAGTAAATTGGATTAATTAAGTTAAAAGTCTCTATTCATAGGGGAGAGGAGGGAGGAATGGGACAATTTTCACTAAATATTTTTTTATTCATTATCCCCTGCTTATTCATAGATGCAAATGGTTGGATAATAAACTTTAGTGTTTTAACTTAATTTTTTAAAAATGTACAGTTCTTAAATGTTGTTTAATTTTATCACTTTTGATCATTCAAATTAACAAGAATTTTGTCCCATTCCTCCCTCATGGGTGGGAGGAGTGGGACATGAGTATGGGAGGAATGGGACACTTTTGAAAAGTAAAGAAAATTAGTAAAATGTAATAATGAGAAAGGGCCTAGTATTTTACCTACTATTCTTTTAACCTTTGCCCACATTTTTAAACAGCTTTCAATTTTATATCTATTATAGAATAATTTTTAAAAAATATTTAGTACACTTGAACTCTTTCCCATGGTGTTAAAAATCAAAAATTGAAATACAATGTAATACTTGGAATTGTTTATTCAAGAAATGAAAAGCATTTCAATTGAAGCGATAGAAAGCTATCAGAAATTAATATTTTCAAATTTTGTTTACATTTTTGCAGATTTTGTTTACATTTTTCAGAGTGTCCCATTCCTCCCTCCACACATTGTTTTTAAAATATAACTTGTCACATAAACTATGCTGGTGTTAGGCTTTATGAAATTGCAGATTAGCATAAATTATATCTTTTAGATTACAATGGCATTATATAATGTTTGTTCTACAAATTACATGAGAAATGAAATAAAACTCAAGATAGACTGGATATTAACTTTGGAAGTGGGAAAATCAAATTTTTACAACTATAAACAGAAACTTGCTGCTGGATAAACTAAATGAAGGAAATAACAAGAAGCTATAAGAAGGCCATCTAATGACCAAATTGGAAATAAAATAAACTGATTTATTTTTCCAGAATTTCAGCTGTCCCACTCCTCCCACTGTCCCATTCCTCCCTCCTCTCCCCTACTGGTGCTCAATGCCCTCATATGGACCTTGCGCCATAAAAACTCAACGAATCAATCTACATGTACATTTATGAATGTTTTATTCATGCATTAGCTAATGCTATTATTCCGACAAAGCAGTTTTTAGAAGAAAACTATTTGAGAAGGTAGAATTTGAATTCCTAACAGCCAGAAGTGGACATGACACCCTTTGAAAAGTTGTGGGCTATAAAAGTTGGGGTATTTATAAAATCACAGGCATTGCTATATTCTGATTTTAACCCTACAGTGCATACTGATGCCATTTGGCAACACGACATTTTTCCCCATTTCCTACTCGAACTTTCATTTCCAAACGGCAACACCATGCAATAAGTACAATAGATATAACATTTCATTTTATTAGCACTTTAGATCGCCAGTAGATCACAGCAGGGGTAGTATTTTGAAACGTTTGTTAGTAGCTAGTGAAACGAAAGTCAAGACACAGAAAACGCCAAAATAAAAGGACCAAATAAATTAAAATAAAAAAAATTTTCAGCTTGAAAAAAAAATTTTTTGAAAAGAAAAGTTGTTTTTTTATATTTTTAGAGCATTTGGTTTTATTTCACTTAACAATTAATTTCACAAGAGACACAAATAAATTTCACAAGGACAAAGTTTTTTGCCAATAAAAAGTAGAAAAAAATTAAATTAAATTTTTTTAGTATTTTTTTACTAATGTACACCATAATAGAAGTCACATAAATGATTTTCAAGTGAATTTAAAAAATCATGCATTGTAGGGTTAAATGTTTAGAAGGGTTGTATCACTGGCCTGTGGCCCAAGTTGTCCCATTGCTATTCTACACAGACTTGAGATAAATTCTTGCCATATAAGGTAAAATTGCCTTCTATGTATGATATACCTTCAAGCTTCATTCAAAAATGCATTTTTACTTCTCATGCATTTGCATCTTCTTGAATGCATTTTGCTCTTCACCAATCTTAAATGCAAGTTGACTGGCAATTGTGCAAAAATCAAGCAAATATTACTTATGTGAAATGCAATGTGGGTGCTTCCAGAATTTCTTTTTTGGGGGTGTATCCATCTTATCTTCCAATTTTGCTACTGATTAGTAAAATATAATGTAACTAATTATGTATATTTATGTCACGTCATTTACATTTATTTTTCTCTTATTAATCTTTGAGGATATGGTCCATAGTTCGCATTGCTCACAAAATCCCCGCTACCATGTGAAAGATACGGGCGAGGGAATGGGTATGTTTACCCTAGCGTAGTTGTTGGCAAATCAAACCAGTTGTGGTGTCATTAAAACCAGCAATTAAAAATCAATTAATATATGAAGCAATTGATGAATAGTATGTTGTTGAATTCGCAGATTTGATCGCTCAAGTCACCATTTTGCTCATCCTTATGTAAAGCAATTAAAATTGCTTAAATTACAATTAAATTAAATTCCTTACGATTAGTTAAAGCAATTAAAATTGCTTTAACTATTCTGGCAACAACTTGTAGCATTTAGCGTACATTTAGCACATCACAACGTGGAATCAATACAAGGCTAAGTGGCATGACAGTGTTCACAAGAATAGAGTAAAGAAAGACACTGAATTTATTAACAAGGTGATTGAAAATTTTCAAAAGCAACCTAGACGCCTTGAGTTTTTATTCAAATATAAACTAATAAAAATATTTTTCGGTGAAATTACTTTTTTGACAGGGGGTCCAAGTGCACCCTGCTTCTTATGCCCATGAAATGCAAAAAAGGTTTTTCTTATGGCATCAAAGGAAACTCAAATTTATAAATGTTTATCCCTCTGTCGGGTGCACTAACAAGAATATGATTTTGGGGAAATGTACATAAAATCTGTTAAAAAAATGGCACATTGAAGCAAAAAGTATTTTTATCCCTTTTTACACAGTTCTTTGGCAAATTATATTTATTTACACATGTTCTGATACTGACCATGTGTCATAAAACACCAATCAATCAACCAACCTGCACTTACACAATCACAAGCTGATTGTGTTTCCTGCATTTTTACTTTGACTATCTTCTATCCTTAATGTCATCGGATATATGAAACACTCTGTTGACTCTTCTTTTGATAGTGTCCAGGTAGTTATTTTATGTAACTATTCTATGTTCAGCCTGACTTATGATAATTATAAATCCTGACACATCAATCAAATTTCTTGCTTGGAGCATTTTTCTCAGGCATAATTGATCATTGCCAAGTCACGAAGACACAGACTGACTCAAAAAATTTAAGAGCATTTAAAAATATAGGAGGTTAGCTGGATTTTTAATCGTTTGACAACATTATCATCAATTATATTATCTCGGCTATTCTGTCAAATTGGTTGTGCTCAATGGAGGGTTAAAAATATACTATCTACCTTTCAGACTTGACATGCTAATTGATTTACAACTCTCAAATGTTTTTAATAGAAAAATTCTATCTATCATTTGCATCACTGTTTGGTTATTTTACTTGGCATCAAAGAATTTTAAGGCTCCCATTGGAGATGCATTAAATTTTGAAAACTATCAAGCCAAGGTAAGGTTTAGTTGTTCCTATTTTCCTCAATATTTATGTGTTAAGATGGCCTTTAAAGCAGCTTTATTCACCTGTTTGAAAAATAGATAATGCCCTGTATATTTCACTAACTATGTTTTAACAGATGGTGTAGATTCCCTTCCTTTAAACCTGACTCATCTCTTTGGGCAAATGGGAGTCATGCTAATGCTTGAAGCTTACTCAAAAGATGAGCTGAAAGCAGCTCTGGAGGTTTTGTACACACTTCACCAATACAGGATTAACTATTACGAACTTCAAGTGCCTTTATACAAAATGGATTACATTGACACTCTAGTAAAAGCTGCCCCAGAATCTCCTGAACCAGTCTATTCCTTCACAGTGGCCTTTGCTGCAGTTGATGTTTTCATGCAGACTGCAAAACCCAAAACTGCTTTTAGTGTCTTGCAAGGTAATTCTTAGTTTTATTTAGCTGTTTTAAACGAGCTTCATGTAACATAAAACCTTAAGTAAAATTTTTTTTAAATGTTAAGGGGACATCCATAAATTATGTGTGGTCAAAAAGGGGGAGAGGGTCTAGCAAAATCTTATCGGAGGGGAGGAAGAGTCGATCAAAATCTGACATCAACTTTTAGTTTAGAAAATATGTATATTTTCCCTTATTTTTTAGCACAAGTTTAGGAAAAAATGTGCAGATTAGTCAAAACAGCGAATCATTAGTCAGTCATGATAATTAGTACAAGTTAAGACCATGTTTAGAATTACAAATAGGGAAAATCTGATGAGAATTTGAGGGGGGAGGGCAAAGTCTCACTTAATTTCACCTAGGAGGAGGGAGGGGTCAAAAATTTTTGAAAAAAAACAACTCGTGTAATTTATGGATGTCTCCAAAGGAAGAACTGTTTAAAAATTGAGACATTTTTGATGTTTTAGATACTAATACGAACCTTGTTTTATTTTTCTATATACCCAAGCTTTTATGGCATTCACTGCTGAATTAGATATTCAACTAAATATTGATTTTAAAGGAAATAACATGATGCAATCCAAATTAAAAGTATCAAGGATGCATATTGCATAGTTTCTTTTTTGGGAATGATAAATCTTTGCCCATCTGAAAATTATATTAATATTTTTTCAAGTCTTCAGATCTACTGTAGTGTATGTAAAATAACAGTCTTTATCATTTCTTCTTTGCCTTCTATCAATAGTTTTCTTTTTAGGTTTTTCGAAAACACTTCCTGCTAACCTTAATGAAATGCTTAGATCAAAAATTACACCCCAACTGTATAGGTATTTCTTGAAGCTTTCACAGATTTTACATCAAATTGACCCTCTATATAAAGGGCTAGAGGCGTTAAATGCATTCCTCTCTGCAATGGAAACACGTATGTTATATTTAAATTTTTTCCATTTGGGAATTACTAACTTTTAAACTCTCAACTATGTAATTGCTTAACGAACTTATGAATTAACATTTTTTTATTTTATTCACTAATGCAGATGTCAATCAAGACTTGAAAGGTGTAACATTAAGCAACATGAATGGTGAGGGAAGTTTCATTTTATTTTTTATCTGAGTTTTTTGTTTTGCTACAAAATAAGGTCGTTTAAATAAATTATTCATGTATAATCATTGTTAGTGTGATTAACCAGGCTTTTGAGCTATAACACTCTTAATATCCTTAACCAGACTTACTAATATATTAACTGTGTAATTGCTAATTAAATTCCACTCAGTTTAACTTAATCCAAGTGCTTTCCTTTCTCATACAATGTACCCTGACACTTCTAGTTATGAGCACTTTTCAAGTAAAATAAACTTCAAAAAAAAATCTTATTTGCAACTAAAAAATAATGCTTAGTATACAACCTGACTTTTAGGAGTCAAAACAAAACCCTTATGGATTTTAACAATGATTTGCCTCATACTTTCTTTTCTCAAAAATGTTTGGGCACTTCCCTAACTGTTTCCTTTTTTTTTCTCCATGTTTCATGAAGTTAATTCTTTATACCATTATAGATTTTTGCTGGTGAAGGTTTTAATTGATGTTTTTCATCTTCAAATTATGAGACACATTTTGTCTATTATAGATCTCCGGACTGTTTACCTGCAAAATTCAGTTAGCCTTCTGAATGCAGAAAGAGTTAGAGAAGCATTTGACTTATTTCATCGCTGTGCTTCTATTTTCCAAGATGATTTAAAGCCACAAAAGTTTGTGGTCCGAGGGTTACTAACAGCTGCTAGCCTCCATAGAATGCATGAAGAAGCCCAGGAAATGTACCTCTTTGGATGTATGAAAAAAATTTATACATCTGCAAAGGTAACTTTTATCATTTCATCTCTAAATATAAAGATAAGTACATTTACTTGTACATTCGCAAACGAACAGTTACAGATGTTTATAAAACAACGAAATAATTGATTGATTGAAAGGAAGAACATCAATAATGAAGCATTTTTATGTGATGTGCATATGATTTAAGAGTTGTAAAGACCTCAAAACCATAGGTTTGTGGGGAAAGTATGTGTTCTTTTTAAACCCTTTTTCACTTGAAACATATTTGATATAAACTAATCATAAAAATGTGAAATTAATTAGGTTAAAAATTTAAAAATCAAACTTTGATTATTGGAGTTTCTATGATGTTTGTACTGGCTGTTGTTAACCTTTATTCAAACACTAAGAAATTTCTTTTCCAGCTTGATTTCGAATTAAGTGCTTGGAACCTATTGATTGAATCGTGCTGGACAAGAAGTGAAATAAAATTTGTTTTAGCCTCATTTTTAGACGATGTAAATAGATTCTACATATTGAAAAAACGGAAAATGATGGGAGAAAATTTATACACTTTAAGGATTCAGTTCAAGGTGAGTTTTTTTGTATTTATTTTAATCGACATGCAGGTTGAGTCCTGGGGTGAATTTTTTAACTTTTTTTTTCCTCTGGAAAAAGAATATCACAATCTGAACCAAGTTTGAGAACATTTGTTGTTTGGTTTTCTTTTTATAGACATCTTAAATTGGCTTATTATTTGTAGCCATGATTAAAAGTTTTTTGTATAGTGATGGAAATCCATCCTAGCAATTTTCTTCATAGTGGAACAAGTTCATTAATTATAATTAATTAATTCAATTCTAGTTTATCCAAAAGTAATTGGTGGTGCACTATACCCTGTCTTGGGTCATGCGCCATAAAAACCCAATCATCCATCCATCCAAAAGTAATTGGGAAATAATAATAGCAATAATGCTACTGCAGGATTTATTTGTTTCTGCATTTCTGTTAGTCTCACTACCAGGGGTGCTACTTCTCCGGGAGTAGCCCTAGAAATCCTTTTTTTCAACAGCATGAATTTCGGGGGGGGGCGGGGGTTGAAAATCTCAAGCTCAACAAAAAAGTGCAAATAAGGTCCAATTAAAAAGTAGTGCAACCTTAACAATTTCTTTTGTGAAGAATCTAGTCCCACCATTGCTCCTAAGCACGATTACATTTGTAAATGTTCCGGATTTTAGAGAAATCCATTTGGGATTCCTGATGAAAGGTTCGTTACTCCAATTATTTCTGGGATTTTGAGTTGAAGTCAGTAGCACCCCCACACTACATGAAAACTATTAGATTACTCTTATCTGAAAATTGTATATCAGTTTAACTAAATATGTTTCATTCAAATTTAGCCTGATCCCAAAGAGTTTTCTCCTGAACTTAAATGCTTGAAGGTATCTTCTACTTTTGATGCAGCTTTAGAGAGAGTTGGTCTTGAATTAAGAATAATGGACCCGAATATATTCTGGAGAGTAGACTCAACTGCAAAAGCTATTCTAATTAATCCTGATTCTTTATACGACTTCTGGGAAAGTGTAAGTATATCCAATCTGATATCTACGAACAATTTCTAACATAATTTTTTTGTTATAGTCTAATCACTAGCTTTTTCCTCAAGCACAAAAACTTTTCAATGCTAATATATCTATTTAGTAATTACTATTTCAAAGATTGGCATCAAAATGTTTTTTTCTTTGGATATCAACCAGGGGTACACGTACCCTAAGAGTATGCTTTTATTTGTTTAGTAACCCCCAAAATTTGAAAGAAAACAGTTAGTAGTGTTGTTTATTTACTACACAAGATTTGTTGGCAAGGGATCTTGTACCCCTTTTTACAAGAATAAATAAAATGTGGGAAAATATTAAAACTCAAACCTTCATCACTTAAACACTGTTATAGTTCAATCAAGCCAAACACTATTCAAACTTTTAAATAATTTCATTTTGTATTTCGGATAATGATTGCTTAAAGAATCAAATTTAAAATATTGCAGTAATGTCATACTAGTATTATGAAAATCATTGGTCTTATTGTTTTCATATTTAATGTAATCCAACTATGACTAACATCAACTGAGTAAATTCTAATAAAAAAAGTACCACGACGCTCATTTGTAGAAACTCGTAGGAAATTCTACAGTAGATAGTTCTGCTTGACTAACAAGATTACTGATAAAGTTAATTAAGATAGTAAATTTATCACCAATAATGCCCAAGTTAACCCTTTCCTTCATAAAATCGTTTGTTTAAATTAACGTTTGATGGTATCCTTGACTGATTAGAATCAATTGGCCATCCCTAAATTTCTTATTTATAATATTTTCAAGAAGAAAACACGGGAAAACTTTTCAGTGTTTTCTGACAATAGTTGACCCGGATGAAATGCAAAAATTAATTTTCAAAGGTTTTAGTTGTCTATAATGGGGAATTGAAATTATCATGATCTAGTTTGGAACCAGCTGACAGTTCATTAAAGTGTCATTAAAAAAGATATTTGTTAAAACAAGTGTTGACTATTTGTATAAAGGGAAAAACTAAAATAAAGTTGAACACTTCTTTAAAAATTCTTTCTATTTTTATCATTATTTTTGTTTCTCAGAAATTTCCTGAACCAAGACAAGACCGACCACCTCATAGTTTCCTCATCAAAGGCAACCATAGATATTCCTTTGGAGCTGATATTTCAGAGACGTCACCGCCTCGTCCTCGAAGCAATGTTCCTTTACAATCTCCATTTGGTGTTAGTTCCACTACTACTGTACAGCCTCCTGTTAGCCCAACTGTTACATCCAAGTCTCCTCATAGTGTTAGTCCAACTGTAACTGCAAGACACTCCAGTAGCGTTAGCCCTGCTGTGACAACAAAACATCCTTCTAGTCCCACTGTAAAAACTAAGCATCCACTTAGTGTTAGTCCCACTGTAAAGGCAAGACATCCTCATAATGTTAGTCCCACTGTAAAGGCAAAACATCCTCCGAAGGTTAGTCCCACTGTGAAGGCAAAACATCCTCCGAATGTTAGTCCCACTGTAAAGGCAAAGCATCCTCAGAATGTTAGTCCCACTGTAAAAACTAAGCATCCACTTAGTGTTAGTTCCCCTGTTAAAGCAAATCATCCGCTTAGTGCTAGTCAAACTGTTACAACAAAACCCTCTCTAAGTGTTAGTCAAACTGTTACGACAAAACACTCTTTAAGTGTTAGTCCCTCTGTATCAAAAAAACCTCTTAGTACTTCTGTAACGGCAAGACCTGCTCAAAGCACAGCTGCTACCTCTCAGCCTCTTGTTTGTGTTCGTCCAACTAGTACCTCACCTGTGAAGCCAAGACATAGAAAACCTCAAGTTCTTCCACCAGCACAATCAGGTAAAAGTTTTTCACTGCCTCAAAGCTGTATTTAAATTAATGTTTAAAGTTTTTTCGTAATTAATAGCATCGTATATAATTATTTGGTATTTCCATTAATAAAACAATATTAAAAAAAGTTTTTGGATTTTTAGAATTATCGGGGTATTTAATTGAAATTATAAAGACTGCTACTCAATAATTTGATACTTAACATGCAGAGACTGGACTTTGAACATTTCCTTGCCACTTTAGTTACAATCTGCATGGGTATCTATAGACTGTAATGCTAATTCACTTGCTTCAAACGCCTTTTATTTCTCAAAAATCACCGGGAAAACTAGTTAAAAAATTTCAGCAATTCTTGCTGAAACACAAAATGATGTTTTTAGTTATTGTTGTAATTAAATTTATCTTAGAAAATGCATTTTAAAATATAAAATTGATTTTTGGGTTGCCACAGGTAACATTTGGCATGCTATCGCTCTTTGAGGATAAATGCTTGAAACGAAATTTTTATGAACTAGTAGCTATGAAATTAGTCTTAACTTAAACTTCAATTCTAATCGCATTACTTTGGTTTCACTTTCATATCCAAATGAGTTGCTGACATATGTTGATCGCCAATGGCAGATGCCAATCCTGTCGCCAACAGTTAAACAATAAAATATTTTTATTTATTTATTTGGCAAAATAAATGAAAAAAAAGTACCATAAACCTTCTAATATAACATAGGGTATACTCTAACACAGCGGTTCTCAAACTGTGGTCCGCGGACCCCGCGAGTTACCTTGGGGTCCGCGAGTTACCTTGGGGAATTCCTCAAGTTAATTTTAGAATTCCTCAAAGAGTTTCAAAATGAAATGAAACACTAGTTTTAAGAGGCAATTTCAAAAATTTTCTGGGGGAGAACCCCCAGCCCCCTCGAAATTTGTCTTCAATGCATAATTTTTTCCTTCAAATTTAAATGGTTTACAAGGAATTATTCTCTTCAAGTGTATCCAAAAACATGCCTCAAAATACACATCTTTTTGAGGCTAATTTTCAAAATTTTTTCTGGGAGAGACCCCAAACCCTCACAGAGTAATTCAGGGGCGTATATAAGGGTGGGTGAAGGGGCCCTATATCCCCTCCCTGAAATATGGACTTGGTGTATCAAAACAAATTTAAACCCTGTTTTTTTTATCAAATGTCGGAAAATTTTCTGGGGTAGAACCCCCAAACCCCATCTAGTACTTGGTACTTTATTATTAAAAACCTTTTTAAAATAAGTTCACCAAAATCGAAATCCTACCTAAGAATATAGTCTGAAATTTGGAAGTGTATCAGCACCAAGTTAAAACCATGTGTGTTTTTAGGGTCATATTTCTAAAACTTTTCTGGGGATGATCCCGCAGATACCTTTTTGTTCTTAAAACTCTATTGTTATAAACTTTTTTTTTACATTAAGTTTATCAAAATGCAAATCTTACAAAAAAAACTTATATTGAAAAAATTCTTACTAGGGGTATCAAAACTAAAACCTTGTTTTTCGAGTCGAATTTCCAAAAATTTTCTGGGGGAGGACCCCCCAGACCCCCTTTTGTAGCTAAAACTTAATTACTTATAACTTTTTTATATTAATTTCCCTAAGACGCAAATTCTACTTAAAAATGTACTAAAAAGCTACTTGGACCAATGAAATATACATAGGGGGCTGAGGAATAATTTTTGTCCCCTCCCGAAATAAACATCTATATACGCCTCTTGAGTAATAATTGTAAAATTTTATTATGATTTATATAAACTAATTTTATTTAATCTAAAACCCAAAACAAAAGTCTGGTTACGGCATTTGGTGTTTAAAATGTTGGGGGTCCGCGACGTCTGACTGCTACATAAAGGGGTCCGTGACGATAGAAAGTTTGAGAACCGCTGCTCTAACATAGTAAAATTCGGGAGTCTTTAAGGAGTTTTTCAATTACTACAAAATCAGGAGGTAATGTGAATAATTATTAACCTTAAACAACTTTTTATGTTATGACTAGAATAAGTTCAGAATGAAGTATGGAGCAAGGAATTGCTAAAGTGGTTAGAATTTTATCGATAATAAAACTTCGTTTTGTTCTTAGACAGATGTTTTTCAGGAGTCACCAGAGGGTAAATTCAGGAGAAAAAATACAATTTTCAGGAGTTATAAGGGCCCTTAGAAAAATAAAGCAAATTTCGGGAGGTGTATGAACTCTGATAACATGTTAATATTTTAGCTCTATAGGTATTTTTCAAAACTTTTAACAGCAATCTTCTTGATTTTTAACACCTTTTAATGTTAAAGTATAGGAAAGTTGTAG
This sequence comes from Tetragnatha versicolor, assembly GCA_024610705.1. Lineage (NCBI taxonomy): Eukaryota > Metazoa > Arthropoda > Arachnida > Araneae > Tetragnathidae > Tetragnatha > Tetragnatha versicolor. The sequence continues at coordinate 19,419,559 of JANDEH010000011.1, read as the reverse complement.
GTAACTAAAAGTTGGAAAGATCGATTCTTGCTGATTTTAAACAACTGCTGAAGAATCGATTTTTCATTCTCATAAAATTAATTACTGCTTTTTCTTTTCAGAACCTGCGATTCCAAATGAAGAGTTTCAGAAAGTAGTCTCTTTTGTAAAAACTAGAGTGTTTTTAAAGTGCAAGCACTTATCCCCTCAGGAACAAGAAAGGAAAGCCAACAACCTGGCTAAAGCTTTTGTTGATGAACACAATATAGCATCAAAACTTGATAAAAAAGCGATGAAGCTTTTAAATGAATATACTGAAAAAAATATCAATCTATAACTTGTTACAATCCAAATACAGTTTTCAATTCAAGAGTGCTTAAGTGATTTTAAGTGCCTTAAAACTCTTAATAAGTATATTGTAAATACAATTTTGTGCATAGGAAAAATCTTAAGTTGGCTTAGGCTTGACAAATTACCAATATTGTGCAAGAAAGAGCTTTTAAGTTGGTATAATGTAATCAAGAAGTTTGTATTCAAAACTCCAGCATTTTTTGTTATTTTAAAACCAAGATGTGGTTTTGTTATTTTAGAAGATGGAATAAATTTTCTTCTAATTTATTGATTAGTAGCAAGTTTGACAGTTTTCTTATCGCATATTAATAATATTCTGAAGAAATTTTAATTGTTAACCTAATGTTATTTTAATACTGTTTCTATTGATTTATCAAATCTTGTTCCATACAGAATCCTGTAAAACTCTTTAATTGTCAATTTCAATCTACATAAGAAATTCAATGTTGATCTTGAGACTATTTGCATCAAAAATTTAATTTAGAAGTTACCAATCAGTGTATTAATTTCAAGATTTTCATGCTGATTTTAATTTTGTTATAATGATTTAAATTCCAGTTATCAGGGGTTCATCTAGAAAGAAAATGGGTCAGTTTAAGGACCCTTCACCAAATTCCAATTCTCCAAAACCAACTCTTAACATAAGTAAAGATTTAAATGGTTTGAAGATGGTTTTCAAATATGCTTCAATCATTTTAGAATGGAGTTTGCCAGTTTTTAGTCCATTCCAAAAGTTATGACTGTTGTGGTTGTACTAGAGACCCTTCATTTTCAAAAAATTCCTTGCAATTTTCATGGAATTCCTAAAAACAGGACCCTGGCAAAAAAAACCTGTATGAACCTTTGGTAATATGAACATTATGACATGGGCAACTCTCTTGATATCGGGAGACTCCAAAATTTCAGTTCCTTCTGAAAAAAATTAATGCCCATCTCCCGAATTTCGTGGTAAATTACGAAAATTGTACAAAAAATAAGAAGGAATATCATGCCTTTTTTATTGGTAAGTCCCAAAGCATTTTTATTTCTAATGATTTTACTGGTATTTTTGAAGCTCTGTTTTAACTTCAAGACTCCTTATACAAAATGTCTAAATTATTACTTTGCTGTGAAACCTACAAATGCAGAAATATCTTGATTTTGTGAACTTACTTTTATCATGAAAATATAAAGTAAATAAATGCATCTTGCATTGTTTACCGAAGATATGTCATCTTCAACACATTGCTCATGTACATAATTCATTTACACTTTCATATTGTAAAGCATTTAACATGGAATAAAATAATATCCTTAAACTTGTCTATTTATTTTTCCAGTATAATCATTGCATACTTGCCAACTTTTACGGATTTTCTTTAATTTTACGGATTGATTGAAAAAATTACAGATTTTACGTTTTTGTTCACTTAACTATCCATGAAAACGCATAACACTTGTGACGTAAACGATTTTCTCTAATTGTAATTTTTTACTTCAAAACCAGAATCCTCTACTAATCCCTTTCGATTTTCTCAATTTTGGTCCTTTTATTGAGTAAAATTTGGCTTTTTTGCAAATTTTTTTCCAGATTCTCCTCGCCGGCGAGTTGACGCGTGCTCACCCATATAGTTTGCTTCTTCTCGTGTTTCATTCGCAATGCGGAAAAGACAACTTTACTGAGATTGGAATTTGTGTTGTTTTTCAGGCTTCTTAATGCGAAAAGCTTAGTTTTTAATGTTACGCAAAAAGTTTTACGGATGTAAGTTTTCAAAAGTTGGCAAGTATGTTATTGTGCCAAATGATGTAACCAACTAATAATTATATTTTAATCAATCGTCTAATATTGCAAGTATTTGATAGTTTCAATAAGACTAAATAAACAAACTTAATGCTTATGTCATGTTTATTTGTCTCAAATACAATTCTATCAACTAGTCTTCAATAAATTAACATATAAACAAACAAAAAAAATTCCTTAAAAATAGTTTAACATTCAATAAATTGAAATACATTTAAAATAGGAAATAAATTTAACTCTTAAAATGTACATCAGAAATGTATAGCAACCAGTCTTGTGCTAAAGCTTCTTCTGGCATGCCATTTTCTTTCAAATGATGAAATAGATCTTATTACACACTCACCTAAGAAATACATGCAAGATATCCACTTAGTTAATTTCATTCTTATAAAATATGTTGATTATCTTGCATTTCTTTTAAAAGGGGGATAAACACAAGAAAGGGTGAAAATTTTCCCATCTTCACATGGAAATCTGTCTTGGTGATATTCAAGATGGATATAGAAGGGTGAAAATAATGTTATTTTAACTAGATGGTTAATCCAGTTCCATCCTGAAGATTTTCTAACTTTCACCCACGAACATGAATAGTGTCGGAAGCTTTATCGGAAGCAACATTTTTTATACATTTTTAGTTATCTTGCAGCTGAATATGGAAAATTAAATAGTGTTGTGTAAAAATAATGAACATAGAAATCTAAAAATGTTTCATTAAATGTGGACAAATTTTAATCTTGTAGGTTGATATTTCTTAAAAAACAGGATGCCACAATTTATATTTTAATTACTTGAGAATAAAACAATATTATTTAAACAAATGAAATTTTCAAAAGGTTTTTTTTAATTCAGTTAAGTACATTCTACTTCAGTATTGTAAAATTTTAAAAAAATTGTAAGAGGCTTAACATTTCTAATCAAGTTTCTGAAAGTAAGTTGTCTAGTTGGATTGATACATTTAGACAAGTTTTCTCCTTTCACACACACAACTGAGACAAAATTACCAAAACAAATCAGAAAAAAATATAGGTAGTTTCTCAAAGGTGTATATATTCTTAAAAATATTTGGATTATAACAGTCAAAAGAGAAATGAGTAACAGTTATATTTAATTAAGGCCATTCAGGTGTATTGAATAAAAACCCTTCTAATATACATTTATTATTGTTACTTTATTATAAGAATCAAAAAAGAATAGAGTTAAATACATTAAGCTCATCCTTACATACCTTGCCATAAATTTGGGAGTGTCATACTTTGCAGTTTATGAAGACATCTTTTCATAAAACTTTAAAGGTTTTAAATAATCGAATGGAAAAAGGTTTTAAATAATAGCAAAAATCATCAAAGTATTAGCTACTTTTAAGACTAAAAGTCTTCAAATCAAACATACTCAATAATATAAAAAATCACACAGCAGTTTCTGTTTCTTGTTCAGGTTCTAGATACATGTCTTCACAGATATTTTTTAAATATGCATAGTTTGAATCTGTTAGTTCAGGAAAGGAAACATGATACTTACTAAAATTCCCAAGTCAGGTAAAAAATGAAAAAAAATGAGGTTTTTAGAGGCAACTAGGGTAGTTATTTAAATTTGTTTTTTGTACACTGAATTGAAAAATAAATTCTATGATTTTTTTATATAATTTGGTTTCATAAGTTCTAATCAAAATTATCTCAGCTTGGTAGATAACTTTCTCCACTTATATCATTAACCATGCTCACATTAGCAGTCTACTGCAGTTGTCAAATGAAACACACACAATTTAAATTCATTAAAATTTATTTTATAATTAATACTAAATGAATTAAAAAAAATTTCATTAAAAATTATTTTTTAAAAATAAACAAAGTAAACCGAAATAAAAATACATACTTGTTAGTATACAGGCTGTGTTCTTTGATGTACTTCAACACCAAATCGGGAACCAGATATTTTACGCTGTTTCCTCGACTCAACGCTCGTCTAAAAGAAATTAAATTTTTGATACATTTTAACGCACTATCGATTGTGAAATTCAAATATTACTTTTAACAATCTGAAACATTTTAAATGGTATTAGTTAGAAATAAGAAATGTGGTGGGAAATTTTTTCAAATTAGTTTCTCTCTAAGTCGATAACTAATATCAAAATTGGATGGATATTAAATTTGGTTGAGAAATAAAGTTGATACTTTCCATTTTTGGATTATGTTGGCAAAAATGGGAAAAAATATTTCATGTCTGAACTGTCTGGATCAGTGTTTAGATTCTAGTTTCAATTTTATTTTCACAACTTCATTTGAAAAGTGTTAACTTCTTTTTAGCTCTATTTTGTTTTCTCATGAACACAACTCACAATAATCTAATTTACAGAAAAGAAAGAAACTGCAACATCAAAACCACAAAGCAGACATCTATAAAAGTGGTGATTAATCAGGATTTATCGCTGAAAATATTTGTTTTATTTGGAGATTTAATGACTTTCTTCCCCCAAATAAAAAAACTTTATTTTTTTTTAAATTAGCTATTTTTAGTGATATAAACTTGATAAAATGTACAACAAAATATAAATTTTAAACTTTCAATAAATTAAGAAAAAGTATTAGTTTAAAAATATTTAGAAAATTAATGTTTAAAACACATTTGCTTACCGAATATGAGTAGAGCTGATTTCATTCGTAATCCATTCAGTGACTATATGAATGTTATTCTGAAAATACATAACAATTCTTTAGATATCAAGATTATTACTAAAATTTAAAAAAGTAGTTTTTAAACTTAAATTTAAGAAATGTAAAATTGAAACATAATGCTTTACCATATTTACAACTGCAGCATTAAAATTATTAAAGAACTATTATTTTCTTCTCACCTGAAACTTTGTCAAAATGTCTGATTCATACACAAATCGCTGAGGATTAGAGCCACTTCGAGTTACAACTACTAAGCCATGCGATCCAACAATTTTTGCAATCTGAAACACCAAATCATAATCTTATTAAAAGAAGTTAAATAGGAAGAAGAATTATTTAGAAGTTAAGAATACTTCAATAAAACCTCGTTAAAGCAACCCCTCATGGGACAAATACACGTCCGTTTTCATGAAAGGATGTTACAACAAATAAAATTAGCCACTATTGTAAAACAATCTGTACTTTTCTTACTGGTCATTGAAGCGCAAGGGTCACTATATCGGGGAGTCATTCTACTGTGTACACATTTGTGACATCGGGGTATTTTTCTAGAGCACTAAAATAAGTGCTTTGCTTATAAAATTTTAATAAAAATCTGAATAAAATTTATTTCAAATTTTATAACAATTATTAAGTATTGGAAGGTTTATAAAAATACCTAAGCAATCTACGTTGTATGTCTGATCTCAAAAACTAATTAACTAAAAATAAACATTTTAGTTATACTATCTTGTGTGAAACACAAAGAGAAATTACATCAGCATCTGCCCACAAATCAGGAACACTGAAAGATTCAAGCAAGTCGCCTCCACAGAGTAGCATTATTCTGACTGGTTCACTCAGATCCCAATTTGTCCTTTGGCCATTATTATTTACAGCTGTAAAGCAACAAATAATTAACATTGTATGCTTTATAATTAAACATGAATTTCAAGAAGAGAAACAAAGTTTGTAGAAGTGTAATTAGAATAAAATTTTAAATAACATACTACAGTGAAATCCCGATACAACGAAAAATCCTGTTACTACGAAAGTCCCCAACCATTTTTATTTGAATTAGCGATAGTACGGTTACAACGAAGAAATTTTACGGTCCCGTGAAGTTCGTTATAACGGGATTTTACTGTATTTAAGTTAAAAAATGGAAGCTATTTTTTCAGTGTTAAACTTATTTAATAATTAAAGCAATTTCTATAGTAATACTTAAAATATTATGATAAATAAAAATATTACTGAAATAAAATCTTTGGGCTATAAATGATGTAAAAGATTGCATAGTCTTTTTCATCTCATAAATGTTAAATTAAGATTAAATCCTTTTATTCCAAGCTTCCTTTTTTTTAAAGACTTTCTGAAAAATACTCAATACCAACGTTTAAAATAATGTGATAAAGAATGTAGGGAAGCAATAATGAATGAATGTGGTGTGAAGGAAGCTAAAGAATAACACAGAACTGTGGGGGTTTTTTCCTAATAAATATTGAATTCTTTAAAAGAGTATATCTGTAATGGAATGACCATCTTTATTTGTAAATAAGATAATATTGATTTGATTTTTTCAACAAAAATTTTTACTTGGATCTATGTAAATGTATTTTGGAATGAGTGAAACAAGCTTTTAAGATTATACAATGGGCCAGGGGGTTGATGCAATTTTAAGCATATTTTCATAGTTACAAAATTACCCTCACCATGCACCTTTAATAATATTTATCCATATTAAAAGTCTAGATTAAGTTGGTGGAATAGTTGGTAGCTTATAAAGCTTTATAAGTATATTGTTTGAATAAAGAAAAATATACAATGTGGCAGAGTTATTACACACAAAATCAAACAGCATTTAATTTCCTACAAAAATATTCTTAAGCAGTTAATTCAATTTTATATCCAACAGTATGATAAAGCTTACAGTTTAGATTATCCACATTCAGTTTCTGCTTTTTTGATGCAGAAATCTGCATATTATTAGTGTTTGTGATGGAATTTAAGATGTTTTGGTGATATTCAAGTACTTTTGCAGTAGTTGTCCAGTCATCCTGGTCACTTTCCCAGCAATCTAATCTATTGAAAACAAGGAATCATTTTTATAAAGCATCATTTACGCTTAGCATTTTTTTTAAAGTTGAAGTAAGATATTTAAAGAAAAGGATTAAGAAAGAACCTGGATGAACTCCTGATTTTAATCAGAAGCAAAATGTTAAGAAATAGCAATTGTGAGGGACTAAAGGCAGTGATTAAGAATAAAATAACCCCTTTCTTTAAAAATAAAACTTTTTCATTCTTAGGGGACACAAGCACTAAGAATAACATCACACTTCTACATCTCAGTACTGTGCTCAAACTAAGAGCTTAGTATAAAGTTGTAAGAAGTAAACTATAAGCTTGTGCATTATAAACATTGTGATTTAAATTTTTTTTTATTCTTTGTAGCTTTTATTGTTTTCTAGTATAAAAGCTAACATCAATAAAAACTCTTACTTAATCCAATCACTTGTTTGCAGAGCTAAATCAACCATTTCACACCTGTGCTTTGCTGATATCAAACCTTTTTTCTTGTAGGCATCGTTCACAGGGGATATTATCCCACCAACCACTTGAAAAAGACCAGTTTTGTGCAAGTAATCTCGGGCTAATTCTAAAATTGAAAATAAATTACATCAGAGTAATGATAGTTTTTGTAATTTTACTTGAACAGGTAGTTTTGGCAAATTCATGACCCTAGCCTGGGCAATATTAAAGGGGGAAGGGCACCCTTTGGCATCTAAATTAGGACAAATGTAATGCAACTTTCAAAGGCTACTAATTACATTAATTATTGCTTACTCTTGGGCTTGGTCCCAGACTTTGGTTTATAAATTTGGAAAAGTTTTAGAAAGAGTCCTCCAGCTGCCTTGTTTTCCCACAGTTCAAATGATGACCTGACAACCATCTATATTTTAATATTATTATTATATCCTAAAATAATAATCTACTACAGTGTTTCTTAAACTGTGGTTCGCCGGGGGTCCGCACTTCCTAGGGGTTCTGTGAGTAACCTTGGGGAACATTCAAGATAAAAAAATTTAAAAACACTATTTTAAAGGGACAAATTTTTAAAAAATCTGGGGGAGGACCCGCCAGTCTCTCTAAATTTTAACTTTTATTTACAATTTTTCCCTTGAAAATTATTTGGTTTACAAGAAGCTGTACTCTTTGGGTGAAACCAAAAATGTTTCAAAATGAACAAACAGTACTTTTTTGGGGGGGCAAATTTTTAAAAAATTTTCTGAGGGAGACCCCCAGATCCCCTTTTATTACTTGAAGTAATGGTAAAATCTCAATACAATGTGGAAAATTTTAGGGTACCTTAGGAATAACGTTGAGTCAAGCCCCCTTGACACAAGTTTGGTTACGGCTTTGGCTCTGGGTGTTTAAAATCTTGGAAGCCACAATGTCTGGCAGTTACATATGGGGGAACGGCGCTCAAAAGTTCAAAAACCAGTGATCTACATAATATTAGGATCCAATAATAATATTACTCAATAGTTAGATCCACTACATGGTTGTGTGTCATCATTTAAGCTGTGGGTAAACATGGTGGCTGGAGGACTCATATCGAAGCGGTGCCATTATTTCATTTTATTCAAATCATAATAATATTAGTAATTAGATCTCTAAAGTTGTCAGTCATCATTTGAGCTGTGGGTAAACATGGCAGCTGGAGGACTTTTTCTAAAGCTGTTCCATAAATTTCAGTAGTACTTATGAAGACAATTGATAATGTTGTCAACCCTCAGCAAGCAAGATTTAACCTTCAAAAGGTTAGTGGAAAGTTTCATTTCAACATAACTAAGTAAGCGACTTGTTCAGTTTTAAAGGGTTAATTTTAGCAATCCGGGCTAATCACCAAGGATTGGCAAAAGTTAGGCGATAAATGGTTCTCCCTAGTTTACAATGCTTAGCAGGGGTCTGTTTAGAAGAAATTTGGGTCCGTTTTTGGACCCTTCACAAAATGTGTCATTGTGCAAACGGACCTTTCACAAAGTATTTTACCTTAAAAACAGACCCTTCACAAAGTATTTTGGCCATGAAATGAACACTATTTTTCACAATACTGAAAATTTGTGATCTTATTTTCACAAAAACAGGCTCCTGGCTGAAAAGAACTATTTTAACTCTAACTAAAATTCACAAAATTATGAGTAGATTTTCACAATTTTTACAAAACCGGACCCTTCACAAAAAGTCTGGAATGACCATTGCTTAGTACAGCAACCCTAGATTCTATTACCCTATTACAATGTTTTCTCCGCAATACCAGGTTGGTGTAATGTATGTACAGTCGAATCCGCTTAATGTGATCGCATTTGTCTGATATTAAACTGATAACATTATCCGATTGATAACAACAAGCGATTTTCTATCAAAAAGTAGCTAACAGTGTAAATAGATTATTTGCTTTAATATTAAAATTAAGTAACCGTAATTAATGTTTTCAAAACAATTTTACAATATATATGTACTTGGCAACTTAGAATTTTTTTCGTTAAAATATAAGAGTAGCCCAATTAATAAAAATAAAATAATCGTTTCCTTTGTATTTTCATTTATGTTAACACAACACCTATGCGATTCCGCTCATAAATTTGTTTTCTTTCGACTTCTAGACGAGTATTTTTCAAAATTTTACATAGAAAAGGACCAGAAACATAAATAACCACTGAAATTCATCTGAATTCCACTAAACAAGAAAAAAATAAAAAATATCTCATCAGAAACATCTGTAAGGCACCGATGGTGATATCCAATGACAATCATGGATTCGCCCCCCCCCCTTTAACCGTTTTCTTTCAATGTATGAGGTCGGAGAACATTAAATGTTTATTTTTCTAACATTCAAAGAAAAGAAACATAACAGTGCAACTGTGAACTTATACTGAGTTTCAGAAAAAAGAAATTAACGAAACTCGAAAGGGCGCAAGTTCAGAGGTGCGGATGATTGGCAAATTTTAGCTATTTGGCGCCATATTTAGAAGCCAAATGAATCTTTTAACATTAGTTAGGGTTACCATATTAGTCATGTTTACTGCTAAAAACTTGGCGCATCCGCACCTCTGAACTTGCGCCCTCGAAAGCAGGTGTTTTTTTAGGGGACATGGACAAATTTTGATAACATTAAGCGGCCTGTTGATGCATAGTTGATCACAATAAACGATGTATTTTACATTAAATTAAATAAGAAGGATCGGGACCTGTTCATTTCGATAACATTATCTGATTGATAACATTAACAGTGATCACATTAAGCGGACTCGACTGTATTAATGTCATGTATGCATTTTCCTATGTAGGACCGAAGGTCCCACAAATAGCTTCGACGATCTGGACACAATTATCTTTATATATGCCTTTACAGAGATTGCTGCTGTTGTTCTGCAATATCAAAAGAGTAGCAGAACAGAGGGAGCCTGTAACCCCTACATGGCGCGTCCCCAGGTGGCGGATAGGGGATGCCCCCATTGGTTAACCATTTGGGTGGTAGGAGGGAAATAAAATACCTTCCGCAGACCAACAGGCAGAAGACCAACCTCTCTGTAGGCTCTGGCAACCCTTCTTCATGGATTTATTTCTGCCAATGCCAGGCATTGCCGAGAAAGCATTTTGCCAAGAAGTCGCCATGGCCCGGATTCTTAAAATTTACCGTTTAAAGTTACCAAGCACAACACATGTGAACTCAGCAATAAACGTCGGAATTTTTCATTCCCGAATTGTTGCATTACCTTATGGAATTAAAATTTACAGTTTTCATATATAAAACCTTTTCACTCACCAAACAATCGCAGGTGCATGTTTGTAACGGGGTTAAAAGACCCACAACTGAGTAACAAGACTCGAGATTTATTATTCATGGTGGTACACATTGGATCATATATTCCAGATCAATGAGTTTACATAATGGCTAGTAATCATTGAAAATTACTTAATAAGTTACTTCAGATACTCGAAATGAATGGTTTGAGCACAAATTTGCTAATACATCTCTATCTCCCAGTTTTGTTTATGTTTTGAGATGTAAACATTGACGGGTTGCCTATCTGCAAATGTAAAAGTTGAGTATTTTTTGTTCTTGTGAATTTTCTTAAATTTATATTAGAATCTCCAGAATATAAAATGATGTCAAAACACCACATTTGAACACCAAAAAACTCTTTAAATTTAGAACCAGACAAGTAGTTTTTATTTTCAGATCCATATGATTTTTGAAAACATAAACAAATCAAGGAATCAGCTGTTTCTTAACTGCCTACTGTATTGTTGGACATGAATCAACCTGTTCAATTTTGAACCCCAGTATCGGCATTTTCTAGAGGTTTAGCGGCTTTTTGGAAGCTTGTCTCTACCCTATTATTTATTAATTATTTTAAGGAGGTTCTTTTAAAAAAGATTGTCTTGTATTCCATGAAACTAAGTGTCAGCCGAAAGCCCCACTTCACTTATTATTCGCCGTTTCGATTATCCGATATCTGCCAAAGTAAGAGACTTATTTTTCTCTCGATCTACAAGTCTGTAAGATTGCTCACTTGATCCTTGAATCACTGATGCGTCATCATCAATTTTTATTTATTTTGAGTATGCTTAGGGATTAAAACAAAGGGTGATCATTAACTTTTCAATGTAGTGTTTATTGCATCACCCATGTACATTTTCAGCCTTACCTTGGCGCTTGGTCTAATAATATAAATCGTGTGTATTAAATCGCACATATTTATTGATAGATATTTTCTTAAAGTTTATAAATATTTACTTTATTTTAATGATTATCTTTGATTAAGAAGTTTAATCATAGTCAAATTTTAGTACCTACACTATTTTTGTGCCTTTTCTACAGTAAAATGTGGTTATGTGTTAATAATTTCTTATGTTAGCTTCATTTGGATTTTTCACTGCTCTCATGTCACTGATTTATATTTTTATTAAAATTGGATGTATTCATTTTCTCAGGTGAAGTAGTACTTAGCCTTGAAATGTCATTTCTCCCTATTCAATTGAACCGTGATACTATGTACTAAGCGCCAACCCAATTTGAAGAATGTATGAATATATATTAAGGGCATTTCTTATTCTTTGAGCAAGCATCAATAAGTTTAAAATTATTACTGTTATATAGCAATAATTTTAAACTTATTGATGCTTGCTCAAAGAATAAGAAATGCCCTTATTTATAATCACGAAACCATCAAAATCAAAGAAATGTAATTACATTATTAAGAGAAAAGAGCTAGATGGTTTAAATGATCTTTGTAGGCTTTCTATTTTCTGAGATTTTACTCTTCTCTGCTGGCAATGTTAAATCTATTCCTGCTTGTACATAGACATGGTTCCTACTTTACAGGAAAACCTTGAAAAGTCATAATTTGAATTTCACCAAGAGTCGCAGGGAAAGGTACTCATTTTTTTCCAAACCTGGAAAATCATATACAGAACACTGAGAAAATGATCAACTTTTAATATTTCAAACTCAATTTTGGTCTCCAGAAAATTAAAATGGTTCTTGCTGATATTCCTGTCGACTGTGCAACTGAATTAGAAGGCTTCTGAGCTGAACAATTTACAAAATAACAGGCAAATAGTACTGTAAAAAATAGACTATTGGAAACATGTTCATAAAAGCAAAAAATTTTCAAATAATGCTGCAAATATCTAGTTTTTTTACTTAAAAATCATCAAAATTGTACCTGGTAAAATCGGGTAATTTTATTTCTAAAAGTGAGTGGGAACCCCGGACCTGGAAAAAGTGCCCCAACCTACAAACCTGGTTCAGGGGAAGCCCCTGCCAGCTCCATAGAAGCAATACATAAGGTTTGGAAAAATTTTATTAGGTTTGGGGGAAGGTTACAACATTTTCCAGGTCAGGGGAACCCTGCATAATATATGGGCTTATGCTAGGAAATATACAGTAGGTATACTTTTTCTCATGACATACTTTTAGAGAAAAAATAAGCATGAAGGATTAAAATTTTTACTGCAGTGTTTTGCTTTAAAATTTGCCTCGATATTTGAAGTATGGAAATTTCCTCTTAGTTAAGAAATCATCAAAAGTATTAATCCTTAATACTGCTATTTCATTCCCTATTATTTAGAAAATTGTAACATATTCCAAATCCCATGATTTAAATTTTAATAAACTTTAAAAGAGTACAGAGCTTTTGACTGAAATATCTAATATCTTTATGATTATATTGATTTGAAATTTTATCAAGAATGGATCATTTAAAATTTACTGTATACTTTTAGAGTAGCATTTTTCATTGCTAAGTTTTTCCTTAAAATTCTCAATATTCAATACCAATATCAATTTCTTAGCAATTCAGGATAGCAGTGTTGGACTGTTTCATTAATTTTTCTTTTTATTTTTCAGGGTCTTCAAATTAAATTACTTTTATTCATGAAGTGCATATCTTACTTAATGCTCATAAGTTTACCTAATTTTTTCTCTTGACTTTGCTATTATCCTTCTTTGATTTGTGGGTGTCTGAACCTTTTTTTTCTGTAAGATATAATAAGCAGGAAAAATGTAATTTCTGGTTGTCATCCTTAATACCTATTTTTCATACAATTAATACAGTAATATTAACTTGATTTCCTATTCACAGCTGTATATTCAACTAATGACAATTTGAAATTGTCAAATAATAAAGATTTACTATTAGTATGAATAAAAGCTTTTATTCATATTTTTAGAACGTCAGTTCCAAATTAAAATAAGCAGTAACCCTTTAGCTTTATTATATAACCTTATTTGTCTCAAGTCTTCCATAAAAAAAATCATGGCTTGTTCAATCACTAAATATCAGCTTAGCTTAAAAAACCTTTTGAATAAGGTGACTAAAGAGGACATTTGGAACAGTCTTTCATTTAGAAGGGCTGTCCTACATCTCAAACTCTTTAATATGCAGGGATATGTGTGAAATATACTTACTTTTTGGTGGATTGCTCTCTTGTATTCAAAAGCAATTTTAATTTCAAAAACTCTACATTTGTTTATTATTTAAGTATAGTGTATTTAATTTTTTTTCTTCTAAATAAAACTTGCTTTAAAAAAAGACCTAAGATCCACACAAAGCTTTGCGTGAGTCACTGTTTCTCTCATACCTATTTATTAGATTACCTTTTTATCAGTTTACGAGTAACGTAAAATAAGATACGCTAAAAAAACAAAAATACATTAAGATTTCATTTAATAAATTAGCACTTCAAGTATTTAAGTACTGTGCCACTAAGTAAGTAGCTTCATATTAAAGTCTTTTGGGACTATCTTTTAACATAATTGTCTGATTTAAAAACTAACACCAGGTTTTTCATATTTAGAATACTTGTGCCTGATTCAAGTAAAAGTTTTAGAACAACAAGTTCCAGTAGATAGACAAGGTATAAAAATTTACTGAGTGTATCTTATTTTTCAGATTTTAAGCTCAGCAGTTGGATTTTACTAGCTAAACTTGGTCAAAAACACTTGAAATGCAATAAATATTTTCCTTGTACCAATTTGGATAAATGTCTGCCAACCATTCGGATTTTTATTTAATTGTTCTGAATTTTAGGTCTATATATTATGAAAAGACAATCTCCCATTAAATTGTTACAAGATCAAAAAAGGGAAAACCGGTAAATAAGCTTAAATTCGAAAATCAGAACAAATACTGGAAATCTTGTGCCATAAAAAAATAACTAAGCCAAACAAAATACTGGAAAATTCGAATGGTTAGCAGATCATAGTATAAGTAGAATCACTTTACTGGACACTTGTGGTCTTTTTAAAAACTGTTTTTAAGAATAAACTACTTAAGATGAGGTTTAAGATTAGATTTTAGTTACATTAAAGAAAATAGTACTAACTTTCCCTAACCTTTTATTGATTTGAGTATTACCAACTTAGGATGGTAAAGATTGTGCATAGGTTTTTTTGATTAAGTTGTACTGTTTTTAGAAAAGAATATAGTATAGAATTCCTTACTTTTATTTTCTCTTTTTCCTAATGATTTCTTTGAAAGTATTTATAAAGGAGATGCCAAAAAGAGAGATATAATAGGGCCTATGAAACATTAAATTTGTTAGGAACTACAGTGAAATCCCGTTACAACGAAAAATCCCGTTAATACGAAAGTCCAGATAGTCCCCAACCATTTTTATTTGAATTAATGATAGTACGGTTACAACGAAGAAATATCACGGTCCCGTGAAGTTTGTTATAACGGGATTTTCTGTAGTAGATTTATTTTTTATAAAATAATATTTTTTAAAACTTTTTGATATTGCAAATAACGAATTCATTTTACTTACAAAAATATTAACTCATTCTACATAAATATTCAGTTTTGAATGTTTTCTCTTGGCTTAAAGTTCTGTGAAGGTCTTGCAACATCTTCTTAATTATTATTTGTAGGTATGTTTAACACAACCCTACTATGCCCTTTATTATTCTAGAAAAATTTCTGGTTTCATAGGTATGATGGGTATTTGGGTATACTCAGGGCTCGATTTCAGCCGGAACGGTGTTCCGGAACCTCTTTTTCGGAAAAAAAAATTATATTATATTTCAGGGGCTCCAAACAACCGCCCGTGACTACCTTTCATCAGGCCAGCGGATATACCTTTCTACGGACCTTGAAAAAGTGCCCAAACCTACGAACCTGGTTCAGGGGAAGCCCCTGCCAGCTCCATAGGAGCAATACATAAGATTTGGGGAAATTCTATTAGGTTCGGGGGAAGTTTACAACTTTTTCCAGGTCCGCCTTTCTATGTATAAAAAAGTCCTAAATTGAATTAAACCCCTGTTTTTACTGTCAAATTTCCAAAAATTTTCTGGGGGAGGACCCTCAAACCCCCTATTTGTACTTACAACTAAACTAATCACATTTTTTCAGATTAAGTTAATAAAAACGAGAATCCTACCAAAATAATATAAAAAAGGCATATTTCAAAAATTTTCACATTCTATACCAGGGGTGGCCAACCTTTTTTGGAAGAGTCCCACTATTTAAGGGGGAAAATTTAGGCGTGCCACTTACTATTTTTATACATGTGATTCTTTCCCCAATTGGTGGAAATACACCAATTTGCTCAGCAAAATTAAAATTTGACAATTCGATTTGCAAAACTGAAATTCCTCTCTTATTTTCCAATTGTTTAATACTGAAAACTCTGACCGCTAGTGTGGTGGCCTAGTACTAAATTTTAAGAAAGATCGAAAAAAAAATTATAAAATATCAAAGTAGTATAAAAATTAGTTACGATTTAAGCCAAAAAATATGAATCTAGCATATCGAATCCCCCGTCTTGTGGGTCATGCGCCATAAAAACCCAACCAACCTAGATCTCAGGAAGTAGAAGCCGATGGACCCCCTATACTTAAAATGAAGAAAAATTTAGGTGCCATCAAATTTTTTTAATATTTTCCGCCAATTTTTTGTCTGTGTAATCACATGTATGTATTTTTCTACCCCACCAAAAAATATAAAAAATTGAAAACAAAAATTCATAGGCTGATAATAGGATTTTTACACTCATAAATTTTCATCTGAAATAGAATAGTGCAGGCAGTTTTAAAGTAACAAATTGCGGTATCCTCTTCAGATTTTCTCTTCGATGTCGAAGGTTTACTGAAGGACTTATTTAAATTTTTAAAACAACACTCGAGGACAGAATTTTAAAAACTGAACATTTACTTGGAAGCTAAAAGTGAACTGAGCCAGTAAGGAAGTACAGAGAACAATAAAAAAATATTTTTTTATCCATGACTAAAATCTGTCTTTTTTCTGGTGGACACTCCAAAGAGTAAAACCAAGACATGCCAAAGCAAGGCAACGCAAACGGCTATACGAAAAATCCAGTCAATGCAAAAATCGGTTAGCAAAAACCGCTCAATAAACAAATTTATTACATGTGTATTGTGTAAAGCTACTAGTTTTTTGAACAGTTTTTGTATGACCGGTTTTTGCATTAACCAGATTTTTCGCGACACCACGCAAACTGCACTCAATCCATCTGTCATTGATGACGCCTGAAAACATTATTTTTCCCAAATTTTTTCTACACCTACGTGTGCCACTGGTGAGGCTCTGCCGTGGGTTGGCCATCCCTGTTCTATACCAATAATTTTACCGTTCCAGTACCTCTATTTTTAGAAATCGAGCCCTGGGTGGACTTACATATTAGCCTGTCAACCATGCTACTGAATCCCAAACCCATTTACTGTGCTGCCAAATGGTCAATGAGCTATTACATAAGCACTTTATGATACATACACATATTCTAATGATATTTTTTTTTGTTTTAGAAAATGGCTGACATGCCTGAAAGTTTAAGAGATTTGTGGAATCCGTAAGTTCCAAGTGTTAATTTCTTTTAAAACTACAATATTTATAAACTTTTGCCATTTTTAAACAGGGGTTCATCTGGAAGGAAAATGGGTCCGTTTGAGGACCATTCACAAAATGACCCTTTACGAATTTCCAAAAACACTCTTCACAAAAGTCCTAAGATCAAAAGTGGTTTGAAAATTGTATGCAGGAGTGTTTCTATTATTTTTGGATAGTATTTGCCAGTTATAGTTATGAGCACTGTGGTTGTTAAATTCCATTTACTTTTCATAAATTCCTAAAACTGGATGAACCCCTGTTATAGGCTTACCATATTTTCTAGGGTCCAACCCACCACATATTTTTGAAATTTTTTAATAAGTGCTCTATAAAACTAACAAAGATTACAAACTAAGAAAACACTATTCAAACTAATAAACGTTAATCAGAAATATCACATTTTATATTTTAATTTAACATTGCTTTTTCAAAAATTGTTTAATTAATTGCTTAATTTTTATCACAAAATTCACTGAAAGTAAGTTTTTTGAAGTGGTACAGACTTAACAAAATGTAAAAAAAAATAATTTTTAGCAGATTGGTCAGGATTTTTTCATAAAAATGTCTGGGAAATTTTAAATGTAAGAAACCCCGGACATTTATGCGACACCAGACGTATGGTAAGCCTACCCTGTTAATTTCTTATATTAATTACTCATTCTTACCATAACTATTATTATTTTAGCATTCTACTTGATGATGATAACCTGGAAGGGATGAGTGCTGTATGGGATGTAAGTTTATTTTTTATTAAAATATTATAATGTGGCTTATAGAAACATGATCTGTAGTGATGCAATGAAGAGACATTGAGTAAAACATTCTATTTGTTTTGTTCAATTTAAAAATCTTTACTTCTAAAGTAGAGACTAACTTTTCCACTTTTATTACTAACTTAATAAGTTATCAATACTTAAAGTTTTTTAAATACAGCTAAACTCTACTTTTGAATTTGATCACGAAATTTTCTATTGGTAAAAGTCTGTGTTCTTATAACAATGGTTATTGATGGAAGGGTTACAGTACTACAATGGTTAGCCAGGAAAAAATTTGAAGGGGGATTATAAGATATGTTTAGTAATTAGTTTAGAGAAATTTTCTGAGTTTGGAGGGGTTATCTCCAAATCTCTCACCTTAGCTACTCACAGTATTATCCATTAGCATATTTTCAATCTAGGGAAAAGTTGGGTACAACGAATCAGGGGTGCAGAAAATGTTTTAGGGTCCAAATTTCCCCGGAAGACATTTTTTTCTACAAAATTTCCCCCAAAATGAGATTTCATTAAACTTTTCAATTATTAAACTCCTTTCAGATTCCATAATTTTCACATGATTCATAGATTTAAATTTAAATGATTTTTAGACTCCTTTTTAGTCTTTATTACTTTATAAATCTTAGCTCAGAAGTGCATCTTTTCTTAAAATATGAAAAATCGTCTATTTATTTTTCTGGATTTAAGCTAAATGTAAACTTCTTCTTAATTAACTCAGCTTTTTAGAAAAGAACATTACTCTGATTAAACAAGAACATAATTTATGGTGAAAATTGCCCATCCTACCACGAATACATTATTAATTCTGCAAACCAATCGGAAAGCAAGGAAGGAAAAGCAAACTTTCAAGTATTCATTCAGAAAACTAAGATTTTAAGCGCAGAGAAAGATCCGTAGTTTTCCCACTTAACATCCGTTACTCCGCAGTTTTCACCTGATTTCTGTTGATTTTCCCGAGGTTATGATGCAGTGACTACCCAAAATATGTTTGTCAGCTAAAGATGATTGGATTTTTGTTAGTTTTTCTTTTTATCTTATTGGGCAAAAATTTTGCCAAAGCTGCTTGAATTTCCCCCGAACTTCGTTTGGATATATACTGCGCCCCTGCAAAGGAGCTTACAAATGAATCGCTGAAAGTCTGACTGCTTGAATTGGGATAAAAACGCGTTTGGGTTTTGGTAATGAGTTATATTAAAACAAAATCCTCATCTTTTTCAAAAACTAATCCAACATAATTAACCTTAACTTTTTTGCCAAATAGTTTGCCATCAAAATGTAATATACAAGTTCTGAAAAAATATGAAAAAGAAAACTGGTGCAGGGAGAATAAAAAGTTAATTACAGTCGTGGTAAAATACGCATTAAATCTGGTCAGATCAGTCCTTCTATATAACTCCGAAACATGGAAGTTGACTGCAGTCCAAACAAATAGGCTAAATGCATTTCAAAACAACTGCTTGAGAATAATTATGAAGATTTTTTGGCCCAATACAATTACTAATGATAAATTATTAAAAGAAGCGAAAATGAAATCAATAGAACAAGAAATTAAAATGAGAAGATGGCGCTTTACTGGCCATGTGTTAAGAATGGAAAGAAATGAAATTCCAAGTGTTGCTATAGAGTGGGCACCAGAGGGAAGACGAAGAAGAGGTCGCCCAAGACTAACATGGAGAAGGCAAATGGAGAGAGAGGAAGCAGGATGGACCAGCTTGCAGGAGGCAAGGGTGGCTGCAGCGGACAGGGCAGGGTGGAAAACAAGACTCGGGGCCTTTTGTGCCACAAGGCACTAAGACATGATGATGAAAATACACATTTAAAAGAATAACAAACTGAATGAATGAGTGAACAAGAATCAAAAGAAAATATTTACTATTTTTAATTTGTGGATTAAATTTAAAAGCATGAATAAACTATAGATGATACTTACTGGATAAGTAATTGGTTAATTCAATTTATTAACTTCCTAAATTCCACTCACTATTTTATTTAGCGAATAAAACAATCCATAGAGCATAGAATGGTTCATTGTATCCCAGGTAGTAATTTTGAATGGAATAAATAGTAACGTATGTAGCTAGGGTCGGCAACTGGCGGACCTTGACACGTTATTTCCTGGACCGCCAAAGTATTTTGATAATCCATTATATTCTTAGACAGAAAAAATTAGTTTGACTTTTTTTTCAAGGATCAAATTTCCTGGGGGTAAAAGTACATTCTCTTATCTATTCTTTTAAGTCTTTGTAATCCACATCCCCTCAACATTAACTTGCTGACAATCTATTCGCGTTTTAGTGATACCATTTTCAATGCTTTATTAAATATATAAGTATATTTTGATTTTTAAGTAATGATGCTATGATGTGAAATAAATTTAACTACAATTAACAAGATTTGTGTTAAAGGTAACAATTAAGAAGATAGCGTGCACTACTTAAATTA
Source organism: Tetragnatha versicolor (assembly GCA_024610705.1). Taxonomy (NCBI): domain Eukaryota; kingdom Metazoa; phylum Arthropoda; class Arachnida; order Araneae; family Tetragnathidae; genus Tetragnatha; species Tetragnatha versicolor. Next base: position 19,399,164 of record JANDEH010000011.1, on the reverse strand, counting down.
CATCTATGTGAAAATATCTGTATCTAAAGATGATAATTTTAAGGGTCATTTTCAAAATTTGCTTACATTTGCTGTCCCGAAGGTAAAACATGAAAATTAAACAATGAAACATTAAAATTTCTGTTTAAGCTTTGATTTAGGTAAAGTAGACTAAATGAAATATTTCTAGCTTTTAATTAATAAGAAAAGCTTTAAAATTATGTAAATAAAGATATTTAAAAATACGAAAATAGCCAAAAACGCTTGTCCCTAACGATTTTCATGAAATTAAAAGTAGTTTTATTGTTATTTAATTTGTCTTTTTGAAAGAAAAAACTATAAATATCAAAATTATGAACTATTAAAAGGTTATTATAATTGTAAAAATTAATTTTTTGAATTTAATATTTTTACAAATCAATAAAATATTTTGTCCCTCACTTTATGTCAACTCCAGTTACAGGCAAATTAATTTTAAAAAATATAATAATAATTATGCTTTAAAAATCTAGAAACACATTCCAAACGATTGTTTACTTTAGAATATATTTAAACCGTGTTTTTATTCTTCGGCTCGAAAACTATCGTGATTTCAAAGAAATTATCTGTTGTCAAGGTAGCATATTTTTATTAATGTCAACTCCCGTTACTGTAATTTTTGAGTAATTTTTAATATTAAAGAAACTTTTTTGGAAATTTTAACCCCAGAAATATAGTTATTTATTGATATAAATAGGATATATGGATATTTATTTCAGTTTCCAACCATGCATGTATGTTTTATTCTGTCATTTTATTAAAAATGTCAACTCCCGTTACCTGTCAACTCCCGTTACTATTATGTCATTGATTTTGAAAGTAGTATCAACAACTTTCCCTTTTTACGAAGAATTTGACATTTCTCGCTTGATTTATCGTTAATTTCATTAAAAAAAGGTCTTGCATATTTCATTTAAAGATAAATAATTGTATTTGATATAATACACATAACTATTTTAGTTTAGGTCTTGTTTTTGCCTTATATATGTAAAGTACGGAAGTGTGCAAATTGATAACTTGGGATATTTTTTACATTATCCCATGCTGTTGCATTGCACAGAACAATGAGAGTTTAAAAATGATTTCTAACTAATTTTGTAGGTCAGATATAAACTTATTTCTAGAAGTAATGAGGACCAAGCTTCCTTGGGAACTAAACACTGGGGGTCTCGCGTTAGAATGACCACCTAACCGGGACACATGCCTAACAACTTGCACCCCAGGGCCCCACGGTCACGAAAACGAAGATGGGCATCGTAGGCCTTGGCCCACTTGGGCTGTTGTGCCAATGAGTTTAGTTTAGTTTCTAGAAGTAAAATATTCTATTTATTTTCATAAGGTTCGTTATGGTAAGGTTACCAGAGTTATAATATTTAAAACACTAAACTATGGGCAAAAGTGTATGACCAACTGCTTTTCCATATACTTGAAACATATATAAAAACTCCTATATTAATATTATTACGAAATTATGAAGTTTGAAAAAAAAATTTTATTCTGAAATGTAAGCGTATGCAGAGATGCCAACCATTCCGGATTTTGCAGAATCATTCCGCATTTTGGCCCCGAATTCCGCAATTACGGATAAAGCTAGAAAAACTACGGAAACTACGCTGCTTATTTTTTTATAGACAATGTATTAAATTTTTCTTCTTAATTCTCTGTTTTTAGTTTCAATCCTTATAATGCATATTTTTTTACATAGAATTGCGAATAAAAACGATAACGCTAGTCGCTAGTAACTGATGAGATGGGCAATAAGAAGGGGGAATCAATCGGAATTCGGAATATTCTAATCTGCTCAGATGATTGATTCATGGGGAGAAAAAGGCCTTATTTTCTCAAATATTTGCGTTTTCAGGACTTTTCTAAAACTTATAAAAAGATTGGGGCATTATTCTACATGCAGAAGGTGTGGCATCGGTAGGCAAGCCACGCGTCACGCCAGATTTTTTTTTGCGGGGGGGCGATTACGGATGAGCGTTGTCTCAGGTTGGCAACCCTGCGTATGGTGAAAATGACCCTTAAACTAATTAAGAACCTTTTTTTTTCTCTGGACCTCTAAAAATTTTCAAAATTATTTGGACTCTGAGTTAAATTACTTGCTGACCCTTGGTATATAATTTTTTTGTCTTATAACTGAGCCCCGCTATGTTTTCGAATAAAAAATCTTCAGAGTAAAAACCATTCAACTTTCTAGTGAAAAATTTACTTTTGCATACCTTATATAAATAAACAATAATTGATGAAATGGCTTAAGATTCAATTAAAATTTAAGTTCTATGGCTTATCCATAATTTTTACAGATTACTTGTTAGTTATATGTTAGTTCTCTCTCTCTCTCTCTTTTTGCTATTTTCACAGGTCTAATAATCCCACCTCTTAATTTCAGATTTCACCTAACTCTGATGATATCCTGACAAGTTTGACTGGCCTAGAACACTGGAATGGGTAAGTATTGTATTGTATTTGGGAACTTACTTGATCTTGCAAAAACCGATTGGCCGATACAAGACCCATGTCACCATTGGATATCCTAAAAATACCCGCTAACCACCTATACAGGGGTAGAAGTCGTCCTATATTTCCTATAAATCCTATATTTTCAAAAAACATGGAAAAAGCGTCCTATAAATCCTATATTTCAAAAAATAATCCTATATTCCATCAAACGACCCAACTTTCGAGTTCAAAATTTAAATTTAAGTCATGAATTTCCATGAAAAATTTTTTGATGCTTATTAAATACCTCAAATTTTAAATTTTTGGTGGCTTTTTAATTATTACAGGATGTTTAGTAATCATTCAGAAATCCTAAAATCATATCAAGTTTTCAATTATTATTTGGGGTTCTGCCTATAAAGTTGGTTTTTCAGATTCAATGAGGGCAGAAAAAACAACTTTATTCTCTCACGGTCGCGCACGAATTTCGTGTCTCATGCATGGGCGGATTTAAGGGGGTTCAATGTTCCTTCCCCCAACTTTTTGAGAAAACTAACATTTTTATAGGGAAAATCATGTTTCCAAAGCCATCAGGGACAGCTTGCCAAGTTTTCCAGTATGCCCCCCAGGGTTCACCACCTAAATCTGCCCGTAGTCTCATGTCGGTATTCTTGACTTATAGTTTGACTCTCATTCTAGCCAATTTTTGGTAAATTTGTTGTTTTAAGCCTAAATACCAAACACTCAAAATTGATACAAAAGTGGCATTAGTCCTGTTACCTAACTATTAAAAATTTATTTTTGTCCTATATATTTTTTTGAAAAATCCTATATATTTTTATTTGGTCACTTCTACCCCTGCCTATATCATACACGTGATTCTTCCACCAATTGGCGGAAAACCACCAATTCTCTCGGCAAAATTCAAATCCGGCAATTTGCTCTGCAAAATTAAAATTGAGCCTTAAAATTTCTTCACATGTATGTAGAAATTAGTACTGCAATTTATTACTAATTTAAAAACTGCATTTTTTTGTGTAAAATAATTGAATTTCTTATAGTACTCGTTTTCTCCCAAAATTTTATTATGTTAATATTTAGGTCATTTCTGAATGAATCCGTTGAATTTATCCCTTTTGTAAGTTTTGTGGGGGGATAATTTTTTCATGCAGCAAATTATCCTCCAGGGATGCTAAATATTTTCAGCCAATTTACTGTTAGAGTAATCACATATATGTTATGCTATATGGCAGTGGTGCCCAACCTTTTTTTCCCGAGGGCCAATTTGTTTTTGAAGATTTATCTCGTGGGCCACATAAAAAACACTTTTAAGGATTTTTCTAAACATGAAGAAAAATTACATACCCGTTTTCAATGAGTAGTTTGCACCTGTTTGGAGGATACTAGTTCTTGTAAATTCGGCTCCAAATTTGTAACACTTATCCTTAAAACTGAATTAAGATGATTATCTGTTTCGTTTCGTAATGTCCCTTGATATTGTGTTCTTTAAACACTGCCACAGTCTCCTTACATATAAGACACAACGGTTTATTTTCTCGCTGAATGAAGAAATATGAATTTGTCCACTTTTCTTGGAAGTTTCGGCATTGAGTGAATCTACGGGAAGAACACAATGTCCCTTGATATTGTGTTCTTTAAACACTGCCACAGTCTCCTTACATATAAGACACAACGGTTTATTTTCTCGCTGAATGAAGAAATATGAATTTGTCCACTTTTCTTGGAAGTTTCGGCATTGAGTGAATCTTCAACTTTTTACTACCGGACATCTTTTCGAAGTTAGGTTCTAAAAAGATCCTTATAAACTGAATTCAAATCGCTAACTGATACTGAAAATATTTATCCAATGGCAAATTCCCCGTAAGAGGACATCCATAAATTACGTGAGGTGTTTTTTCCAAAATCTGGACCCCCCCTTGGTGAGATTTTGCTGGACCCCCCCCTCCCCCCACGTGAGATTTACCTACAATCTTTAATAATAATTTTCTATCTTATTCGTTTGCATTTTGTGCTTCACAGCACCTAAAACTTTTCCATTATTAATGATGTTTGGGAAAAGGACATTATTCTGCCTAAAAATCACCACAGTATCTTATCTGTGGGTATTATTCCTTTTTCATACTTAAGAAAATCGTATATTTGCTAAGTTAAGAAGTTGATGTGAGATTTTAATCCACCCCCCTCCCCCCTTGGTGTGATTTTTCCAAACCCCTCCCCCACCCCCTTTTTGACCTCACGAAATTTATGGATGTCCCCTATCTAGAAAAAACTAAAACAGAGAATTAAAAAAAATATTACCGGATGTTGATTCTGAAAGTGTTTTTTTGTTTTTAAGATTTAACAAGCCCGCGGGCCGTAGGTTGGGCACCACTGCTATATGGAATGGCTTGGAATACTGGCCAACTTTTACGGATTTTCTGTAAAATATACCAATTAAATGTAATGTTTTACTGTCCCAAACAGGAAAACTTACCCGATTTTTCGTTTGTTTTCACTTAACCATTTGCAATGTGAACGATTTTCGCCAACATCTTTTAACTTCTTATTTTTACCACCTCTACTAATCCCTGTCCTCTTGATTTTCTCAAGTTTTGGACTTTTTTGTTAGGCTTTTGGATTCCAGTACTAATCTATTGTACTTGCTAACTTGTTAAATTTGCTTCTTCTTATACATATCCCAGCAACTCACGCTTATTTAAATTCAGCTTTATTACATGCTGCTAAAAATGCTAATAGAAACTTATAAATATTCTTGTAAATATATAATCATAATACTAGGTCTAAAAGCGATTCAAATCATAAGTTTAAATAAATTAGTAATGGAAAAGGTAAGTTAATATAAATTTAAGCAAGAAAATTTCACAATTTTCTTCAATTATCTGAAAATTTTTAAATACTTATATCGGGGTAATAATGCATCAATCTGTACCTTTTTTATTTAAAGTAATTAAAATTGTTTTTTGTAATGTTATACTGAAAGTTTTACTGATGTAAGTTTTCAAAAGTTGGCAAGTATGTCTTGGCCTCATTTGAATACGTCTCATAGGAGTTGATTAACTTTTCAAACTCAACAAATAATTTTTTTTCCTACTCAAAACACCAACGAAAACAGTCGCAAAACTGAACAATCTGCAAATGAAACTTTCAAATTTTGGCTCAATCCGTAAAAGTTGGCAGAATGAAATACCAAATACTAGTATTTTTTTTTATAAAAAATTTTTCTGTACTGTCAAACCAACGATAGTAAAAGGGTCACATGATTTTGACATACTTGGAGGGGATAAAGGAAGAAGCTTAGGGGCAGTTGATCGAAAGAGGAAGATACATTTACTCCCTCTAACCTTAGTTATACCCTCTATATACATAAAAAATCAGTATAAATTTTAAATAAAATAAAAAATACGGAACAAAAAATCACGTGACCTTTTTACTATCGTTGGTTCAACAATATGTGTAGTATACTCTTTCCGTATATTTCACTCCTCCTTAAAAAGTCAAGGAGTATTTTTACTCCTTCAGGAATAACACTGTATATAAATTCCTAGGAATAACACTGTATATAAATGTCATTAGTTATATATTAATAAACTAAGGACATTATAAATTTCTTTAATTTGTTTCTATCTTTATTGTTCCAGGAATCTAGTGGATGATCCTATTAAGAGCATTGATACTGCTACTGAAAGTATTGATAGCGCATCTGTATGGGATGTAAGTAGTGCAAACCTGTCCCGTAAAGTAAGTTTTATTGGGGTTTTTTCTATAAAAATCATATTTAAGATAAACTTCTTTTTAGTGAGTAAACAAATTGTATTTATAATAATCAGTTGGGATAAATTGCCGTGATTATTAAAATACGTAAACATGTTACTCGTATGAATTTCTATTAACATTGATTACTTCTAGCTTAAACTCCCTATGTTCAGTAGGTGTAAAATTGAATGGGTTTTGATTATTTTCAAAAAAGTTTTCTAATGATTTCCTGAAGTGACTAAATCTGCTACCTATTCCAAGCTATTTTTTTTTCTTGATTGATTAATTGGTAAAAGGAAGCCTCAGATACATCTTAGGCTTTTCTTAAGGATTGCAGTATAACTTAACTATCTTAAAATTGAAAGGACCCAAAAACAAATTCAAGAAAAAGATTGCTCCAACTATAAAATTAGTACCTTATTTCAGAGTGAATGTTTTTAGAGATAACAAGATTATACTGTATAAATTATTGAGCTAGATATTGTAATTATTTATTAAAAATAATTACTATATTAGTAATCCATTAAGCATTTATTAATTCTATCTACAAGTAGTTTTCTTAATTTACATGATTGGGCTATCAAATATAGTAGGTTTTAGATCAACATAGTTAGTGAGCAAGGGATTTCTATCATGAACATAATAAAATAAAAATATTGTTCAAGATTAAGGATATGCACAGTACCATGTTAATTTTGTTAGTATCCTTAATAAATAATCTTAATACAAATGACTAAAAAAACTTATTACTGACTAATTGAAACTAATTGCAGTTTCAAACACCACATTAAGCAGTTAGCTATGGCGGTAAAATTTTTTAAAAAATTAGGTGCTAAAATTTACAAAAAATAATATTTAAATTAATTCGATTTCACTTGATACCTAATTTGTTATACTTTTACTCTAAATTTTATTCATAAGTAAAATTAAGTTTATGGATTTTTTTCCCTTTGCCTTCTAATTTTTAAATCTCTATTTCTGAGACTTACACGAAAAAAATATGTGAAATTTTTGGGGATTTGGAAGTGGCATGCATGAGTATATTCCTCCAAATAGAGGCACTATTACGGTTAAGGTTGGCCACTCCTGCTTAAGTCATCAACCTAGGTCGGTAATGCTTGTAGATGACCATTTACACCAATTGTGTAAATTAGGCTTTAAAAAATAGTTAATTATAGAAGTACCTAAATTACACTTTTGATGGTTAATTATGCTTTGTCAGTCTAAAAAATTTAATATTGCGCATTGCAAAATAGATTTTAAGTCTGGTTATTTGTAGATATTTTAGTGGTTTCAAGGATTAAAGTGATAGCAAACAAGTGCAATGGATAAACTGTTAAACGTTTTTGAAAGCTATTTTTAAAAATTAGAAACAAAATTTACCATTAAATTATTTTTAATATTAATTGCTTTTGACCTAGTTTCAAATTCATAAAGGAAAAGGCAGCAGTAGTCAGGCGTCTAATTGTGCTTTCCCTAAGAATCAATTCCTCAAATCAATTACTAACTTTTCCTCAGTTATAAGTCCACTTATCGTATTTAACTATTACCTCAGAAGTTATATTGTGATCATGTTCATGCTAAAATAACATTTCTCTTAGCAACCACCTCTGTATTTTCTTTCTATTCCATTCTTGAAGTTTTATATCTTAGAACAAAAAGGAAGGTTTATATTAGAACATAAAGGATTGGACATGAAGTAAATATTTTTCGAAGGTTATGATTATATCATCTTTTTTAATCAAAATTATTTAGATTACTAATATAGTGCTTGTTATTAGAATTTTTTCAATTTAATGAGAAATAATAATCAATTGATTTAAAGAAAATTCATAATAATCATTTGCCTTGGTTTACATTTTTCTGCTTGGAAAACTATGATCTACTTACCTCTCAAGCAACCTCTGAACATTAACAAGAGAGCTGAGTAGTTTTGATAGTCCATTTTAGCATATAACTGCATCGCCAATAAGCTGGAAAACCTAATTAGGAAAATCAAGGGAATCCTTTTATTTTTATGGAAATGGGTAAAAAGAAGTTAATAGCAGGGCTCCCAGCTGGTCTTTTTTTCCCCTAAAAGTCTCTTTTTTTCCTTTTTTCCCTACTTTTAGGGGTTAGATTTACAAAATATTTCTGGGGGAGCACCCCCAGACCCCCTCTCCCTTTGAAATTTTTGTCTCTTTATATCCTTTTTCTGTAGAAAATTCTGACTTACAAGATATCAGTCTCTTTGGGTGTTATCAATGGGTCAACAATATTAGTTGAAACAATACTTTGAAGGCTAATTTTCCCCAAACTTTCCAGTGAAGAACCCTCATCCCTGTATCTCTACTTGGGGTTCATATTTTATACAAACTGCGAACAAAATTTTACAAGGTCTGTTTGAATCAATTCTCCCCCCTCCCCCCCCACAATAGTCTGGTTATGGGTTTCAAGTGTGAAATAAAGCAGTTAATATAAATTTGAAAATTATTTGTAATTGGTGTCAAATCTTAATGTATAGTACATTTCAAAACAATTTATTTTGTTATTAGCACCCCAAAATACATAGAAATTTGTTAAAATTATTCAACAACAAACTTTTAGGTTGCAGACCTGTATAATTAAGGCATCTATTAGGGTAAAATACAAAAATTTTACGGAAGCCATGGAAATTTGTCATTTTTAATTATACTCCTCTCTGTTAATTAAGAGGTTAACTTCTATGTGTTAATTAGGATCTCTCCTCAAAAACTTTTTGCGAATTTGCCCCTTGAAAACAGTGTCGAACTCGTTTTTGGCGTCAGGCCCATAACTAGATATTTGTTTCAGGGATTTGACTCAATACTATTTACTTATGAGTGTTTTACATGCTTTGTTTTAAAACGCTTTCTGTGATAGGATGTTAATCTGTGTACAATAAGTCTAAAGTTTGAGGGCGCTTCACCAGAAAAACTTTGGAAATTTGATCTTTTGAAGCAGTGTTTTAGCTCATTTTGAGACCTTTTCAGTTACATTCAAAGACTTCCTTGCAAGCCACACTGAGTTTCAAAGGGATGTTTGGGGTCCTCCCATAGAAAATCTTTGTTAATTAAACCTTTAAAGAGTAATGTGTAAACTCATATATTTGAGCCCTATTGGATTACAACCACTAGTAAAGAGGATCGCTCTTTTAAAGTGTAGAATTTTTATGAGAAGCACAGTATCAAAATTTCTCCCTTGAGTGGCAACTGGTTATTATAAAACCAAAACTATAGGGTCTAAAATATTTTAGGTCTGAACCCAAAGAACCCCCCCAGTTTTGGCTACGGCACTGTTTTTTTATTCAAGAATAATCTTAACCCTACAATGCATGATTTTTTAAATTCACTTGAAAATCATTTATGTGACTTCTATTATGGTGTACATTAGTAAAAAAATACTTAAAAAATTTAATTTAATTTTTTTCTACTTTTTATTGGCAAAAAACTTTGTCCTTGTGAAATTAATTTGTGTCTCTTGTGAAATTAATTGTGAAGTGAAATAAAACCAAATGCTCTAAAAATATAAAAAAACAACTTATCTTTTCAAAACATTTTTTGTTCAAGCTGAAAATTTTTTTTATTTTAATTTATATGGTCCTTTTATTTTGGCGTTTTCTGTGTCTTGACTTTCGTTTCACTAGCTACTAACAAATGTCTCAAAATAGTACCCCTGCTGTGATCTACTGGCGATCTAAAGTGCTAATACAATGAAATGTTATATCTATTGTACTTATTGCATGGTGTTGCCGTTTGGAAATGAAAGTTCGAGTAGGAAATGGGGAAAATTGTCGTGTTGCCAAATGGCATCAGTATGCACTGTAGGGTTAACTTTTCAGTTTTTTAATTTTAATTTGATTCAGGTTACGAAAAGTATACTTTCTGTTTTGAAGGGTTATCCCAATATTTCATTTCAACACTTAAAAATTACCTTGAAAATATACTTTTATTGTTTTAATTTAATTTTTTTTAATTGAACCAAAAATAAAAAAGAACACAATTACAAGTTCACATCTGGGATCTCAATCTTTGGCAATCAATCGCCTTTTTATCTAATTTCTACATTAATTTTATAACATTAACTATTTTGTGAGGGTAATACTCTGAAACTTTTGTTTCATCAACCTATTTTTTTCATGACACTGTTAAATTTTGACTTAAAATTTCGGTCTCTTTTTTCTCTTTTTTAAAGATATTAGGTCTCTTTTTTCCCTAAAGACAAACCAAATGTCTGCTGGGAGCCCTGTAATAGTGTTGATTAAAGTGATAAATAGTTTTTTTTATTCCCAACCCCCCTGCCTGACAATAATCCTGTGATTACTGCCAGTGGCGTAGCCAGGATTTTCCTATGGGGGGGTCCAGTGCGAAAAATTTACCATTGGAAATCAAAAAGTTTCTACAATTAGTGAAATAAATATATAATTTTCACATTACTTTTAATTTTTTCTCTGTGTTAATTAATATAGTTAATCATTTATTAATAATTAAGATTAAGTATTACTACTTCGATTGAAAGTTCTGATCCACATAATTTTTTTATTAAGTACAGAGACCGTGAAGAAACAGATTAAGAGTATTCAATTCAGTAGCTCCATATTAAAGAGGGGGGTTTGGGGGTCCACCCCCAGAAAATTTTTGGAAATTTGAATTTTAAAAGGAGTATTTTTACTTCATTTATGAGGTAATAACCGAGGAACACCACTCCTTGTAAGCTAAATAATTTTTAAAGAAAAAAATAGAATATCGGACGTTTCTGAGGCAGTAGTTGATCCAGGGTTCTGTTTTGGGGGGCTAAGAATTTGCAAATCAAATTGAATCTTCTCAACGAATATAATATTAAAAAGGTTGAAAATAATCGTGTTCGAATTACCTTAGGGGGGGGTTGGGGGACCTCCCCCAGAAAATTTTTGGAAATTCAAGTCTAAAAAGCAGGATTTCAACTAGTTTTGGTACACCTAATCCAAATTTCGAACATTATATTTTCAGGAATTTATTATTTGCTAGGAGTTTTGTATTTTGACGAACTCATCATAAAAAAAGTTGTTTATAATAAAGTCCCAAGGGGGGTCAGGGGGTTCTCCCCCAAAATTTGTTTGGAAATTTGACCCTAAAAACAGGGTTTGGTTTACTCTTTTAGTATAGTATTACTCTTTTGTTATAGAGACACCGGGGGTTCCCCCGGAAAATTTTAGCTTTTAACATGCAAAATAGGTGGTTTTTAGACACTTTTAAGGGACATAGACGCCCTCTTTTGAGTAGGCACTGGAATATTTAACGCCTAAAAAAGGGTTCAAAAATTTTGGGTCGGGCCCATGGGGGGGGGGTCCGGACCCGGGGACCCCCCCCTTCGCTACGCCCCTGATTACTGCAGAAAACCACTATTGTTAATTAAATATTGTAGATTAATGCATTCTCTTGGAATTTGGAATTCTATTGAGCTTGTTAAATTATAATAGCCAGGCTAAATTATTTATGAGTATTTTTTACTAATGCGTTGATTTGAGATAACTTATTTAAAAGAACATAGCGTAATTGTGAGTCTTTGTAATGAAGAAAATTTGTGAATCTTCTCTGAAATATTTTTGTAGACTATATATTTAATTCCACCAATACTAATATATAAAATATTCCACCAATAATGATATATATATTTATATAGACTATATATATTAATTCCACCAATTTGCCTAATTTTTTAACCGCATGGAATTTTTTTAAATAGATGTTTCGAGGATTTTTTTCCAAGACATATGTGTTAGAAAATCTGCAGGGTTCCAACCGATCAAGTTATTTCTGGAAAATTCAGAACTTTTTATTTAGGCTGAAAAAAGTTAGGGAAATGCTGTTTTTCTTAAAACGTGGAAAATCATTTACAACACATGGAAAAATATAAATTTTTAATGTATGAGCTAAGCGCCTCATTTTTGTTTCTGGAAAAGAAAAAATATAATATTTATTCAAAAGGATAGGTTCTAAAAAGTAAGTAAAACCCGAAAAAATGGCGTGAAATTATCAAAATTAACTTTGAAGAGTCGGGAAATTTTATTTCCGAAATTGAGCCGGAACCCTGAATCTGTTATTTCATTTGTATACTAGATGGCGCCATGACATTAAGTTGGTAGATTTTACTTCATTTATTCTGAATTAAATATATGATTGTCGGAGGGCATTCGCATCAGTGTGGACTACAAAATTAACTGCTGTCTTGGAAATAATATTATTTAACCACCGGACGATTAATGAATTAAATTCCCCCGCGGCGCAAGTTCAGAGTTGCACCTGCGCCAAGTTTTTAGCGTTAAAGATGACTAATATGGTAACCCTAACTCGTGTTAAAAGAGTCATTTGGCTTCTAAATGTGCCGTTAAACAGCCAAAAATCGCCAAGCAGGTGCAACTCTGAACTTGCGCCTCCCCCGCTTGGTCGTAATTTCGCTAACTTTTGGCACATCATTGTTTTTCCGAGACCTTCCGACGCATGCGCTGATTCACTTGGCTGCTTGCTACTTCTCGTACGACTTCTCACAAGGATAAACTTGTTCGGACTTGTCTGAGCATGTCTGCGCGCTGATAGGAATTTAAACCGTAAATGTGATTAACGAGATGTTTTGTGCGGTTATAAATTGTTGGGTGAATCTTAACACGGATTCGGCTGAGAATGTATCGTTTCATCGTTTTCCGTCAGATGAGAAAATTCGCAAATTGTGGTTACTCCGATGTGGGCGTGAAACGGACACTGATACCTCACGACTTTGTGTGTGCTCGATTCACTTCTCTGATGACTATTACGTCACGGACGCTGCGGGCAGAGTCGTTAGGACGTATCTGAAGAATGGGGCCCTGCCCGACAGAAACTTGTTTCAAATTAAACAAGAACCTCCAGATGAAAATGATATTGAAATCGATAGATTTGAAACTTGGAAGAGAAGAGTTAAGTCAGCTGTGAGTAAAGTATTACGACACGATACACATGGGCGGATATAGACAGTAGCGGATTTCTAAATAGGCTAGCTAGGCTATAGCCTACGGCGGAAAATTTTAGTAGGAGGCAAATTTTTTTCTGCATAAAAAAAGGAGAGGAGAAATGAAACACTAATCATATGCTCAGACGAGAACGTCCTTACAAAAAAGCAATTCTGTGGTTTACAAGGAACTGTTCTCTTTGTTACCCAAAGGGTCTCAAAATGAGCTAAAATACTACTTTAATAGGCAATTTTTAAAAAAATGTCTGGTGGAGAATCCCTACACTCCCCTCTCAAATTTTGATAGTTGTTACAGTGTTTTCCCCTTGAAAATTATGCTGGCTACAAGAAGCTTTTTCCTTTTGGTGCTCTCTCCTCTCCATAGAGTTTAAAAGTAGATAAACACAAGTTTGGGGGAAATTTCCAAAAATATTTTCTGGGGGAGGACCTCTGGCCCCCGTTTGACATTTTTTAAAACTTTTTCCCCCAGAAAATTCTGTGATTTTCAAGGAACTGTAAAGGCAGGGCCGTATAAAAGGGGGGGTTTGGGGGTTCAAACCATCCCTCCGGAAGTTAGACATCAATTTTTTACTTACTGTTTTTCCTTAAAAATTAGCCTTAAAATGTGTGTGTGCATAAAACCCCTACTTTTAAGGTTCAAAATTCAAAATTTTTCATGGGGAGAACCCCAAAACCCCTTGAAATTTTGAAATCTATTATAACAGTCGAGTCGAGAGTCGTTCCTTGAAAATATTGGGACTTACAAGGAGTGGCCCTCTTCGGGTTAGTCTAAAAATGAGGGAAATCATAAAGGGGCAAGAACTAACTGTGAGAAGGATGGGAAGAGGGAACTCAGGGGTGTACAAAAGGGAAAAGCGACTCTAAAACGAGTTAAAATCCTGTTTCTAAGATCAAATTTCCTGGGGGAGGACCCCCAGACCCCCCTTTGGAATTTCAAACCCTATTATTTACCACTTTTCTGTAAAATGTTGGTTGAAATGCAAAAATCCTACCAAAATGTAAATTAAATTCTTGAAAATGTATGTCCGAAATCCGGATTAGGTGTACCAAAACGTGTTGAAAATCTGCTTTTTATACTTAAATTTCCAAAAATTAACTGGGGGAGGACCCCCAGACCCCCCTTCTATGGTGTTAGAAGACGAATTTGATATCGAGAATTTTCAGCCCCCCAATACCAAATCCTGGATCCGCCGATGTCTTCTTTCCTAAGACACCAAAAAAATCGAAGTTAAGTTTCCGGAAAATTTTTTGCCGAAACCCCCCCTCGAAAAAAGTCTTTTCGGCCCTGCTGTGTAAGGGTCTCAAAATGAGCTGAAACACTTCTTTAAGAAGCAAGTTTCTGGGGTGACCCCGGACCCCTCCATTTTTACTTCGAGCTTACATTGTAAAACTGTAATATATTTCGTGTAAAACATTACATTAAAATGATCTAACACTTCAGGTATAAAATACATTTGGGACCTTAAGAACACGTTCAGACGTTCAGTTAGACCGCACCCCCAAAATAAAATAAGAAACCAAAAGTCAAGTCACGGCGTGTACCAAAAAAAACCACTTAAAATCTATGACCCCCCAACCAAAAACTGAAATGGCACCCCTGTTTAGTTTTGTAAGATGTATAGCATATAGGCGGCAAATTTCGGTTCAGCCTATAGGCGGCACATTTGGAAATCCGCCACTGGATATAGATGGTGAACCCTGGGGGCCTGGGGGTGCGTACTGGAAAACTTGTGGGTGCAAGCTGCCCCGGATGACTTTGAAAACATGATTTTCCCCTAAAAAAATGGAATTTTCTTAAAAAGTTGGGGGTGCGTTGCACTCCCTTAAATCCGCCCATGACGATACAGTTAGCATATTGTCTGATTAAAATTAATTTTAAGGATTTTAGCCCTCTCTATATTATGGAGGGTTAAAGGTATAACCAGGGGCAGTGGCGGATCTACGGGGGGGGGGGCTTTCCCCCCCCCAAACGACTAATAATTTACTAAGTTAGTCAAAACGCAAAAAATCTTTAACCAAAATTCGGATGAGGAGTACCAAATGAGTTGAAAAGTGGGGTTTTAGACTTAAATTTCCAAAAATTTTCTGGGGGAGGACCCCCAGGCCCCCCTTTTAGTGGTTTCAGTAGTATAATTCACTACCTTTTCCGTATTACCATTAACAAGATGATTCAATTTAATTATGAAAATTCTTAGCCCCCTCCAAAACCAAATCCTGAATACACCACTGACCAGGGGGGGCCTAGGGAAGGTGTTGGGGCATATGTCCCCCTCCGATAGTGTTCGGCAACTACTGGTCACTACTTTTTCTCGGAAGTAGTTGTAACTAGTATAGTTGATTATTTCCCAAAGTAAACTAGTCTATTTAATTTCATAAGATATTTCCCCCAAATTTTCGATTACTTTTTCTTACCTATAGCAAAAATATGGCTAAAGATTCGCCAATTCTTGATAGGTAAACAGGTTTTTGGTGTCTTAAAGTTTTCCAAGTTGTATTTAGGGTAAACGCTCCAGTACGCGACCAGTTAAGGAACATTCAAAATTCAATAACTCCTAGGAAAATCTATCAATTTTCTAGCTACTTGCGCCATTATGTACCTAAAATTATCCTTTAAAATATGTATATTTTCAAAAAAAAATTTTTAAAAATTAACCCATTAATTTTTTCAATTTGTAAATTTTTTCCCATTGCACCAGTAGCCGTCCATCTTACACCAATATCCGACCACTCATGCTCCAATATCCGACCAGCTTGTTTAACCTCCTTAAATATTAAAATAAGGAACAGAAGGAATAAACATAAACAAGAAAAAGTTATTACTGCATACTTTTATTGATTATAATTACTTATTTTTTAATATTTGAGGGTTTTTTCTTTAAGATAATTTTGTTTTCAGTGTTGTCAGAATGTCAGATAGTTTAATCGACCATATACTACTGATATTTTCTTCCTTTTTTTTATTTTCTTTCTTCCTTGTTTCTTTTTCTTTATTTTCTGTTTCTTTTTGCTTCCAGTAGTCTCTCCACAACCCTGCTCCAACAGCTGATGGGAATTTCATTCTCTTTCGAATTAAGTTCTTTTTTACAGGTGATTGGCCAGGCCAAAATATTACAATACATTATTATTAAAATATAACCTATCTTACAGATAATTTAATATTCTTACCTCTTTTGTTAGCACAGTTGTAGGGCCTTTTTCAGCATCCAAAGCATTTTTACACTTCATTTTGTCAATAATAGTTGAATCTGGTATTCCGTATTTACGAGACACTGCTCGAATACTCTGTTAGTTGTTCCAGATGTCATCCAAAGCGCTCCTGAGATCGGCTTTCGAATAAGGCATATCAGAATGCAGATGAAAAGTTCAAGCTTTTTCTATGCATGTGAATCTTAAAGGACTTAATCAATTCGCTAAAACGCTAAATGTGCTAGATTTTAGGCTATTGCTCATAAATTTAATTTGCTTCTAATGCGGACTCAAACGATTTTCAGATAAGGAATTGTATAATTTATAATTAAATTGTTGTTTAGTAAAAACTAATTAAAATTCTTACTAATAAACTAAGTAAGTACGAAATTTAATTAAAAAACTAATTAAGGTTATACCTAAAGGGGCTAGGTAAATAATAAAACAAGTGATTTATATATAGACTTTTGAATTAAACTTGCTAAATATCAAATAAAACTAATGAAATTGAATTATAGTTATTGTTTGAGATAATCTTTCATTAAAATTGAATCTTTTTTAACCTATTTCTATTAATTTGTGAGTATTTATTTCTGTTAATTATTAATTGTTTTCATTTTTTATGCAGTGGTCGGATATTGGTACGAGGCAAAAAATACACTGCTCCATTTTCCGACCACTCTGGTTGGATATTGGTACAGATAGGTAAAACAACGTACCAATAGCCGACCACACTAAAATTGTTATTTAAAAAGTTATTTTTTTAAAAATTGTTGTCTTCATATTAAGCTTAGACAATAAAAAAAATATCGTAAGACATGAAAGAGAGACATGAAAAAAGAATATCGTAAACATCGTTTTCAAAGAAATTATTTCAAGTTTTTTGAAACCATACGACCATGTCAACGTAGTTGCGAGACACTAAAAAGTGAGCAAATTTTGAGATGTTAACATTTTTATTTTTTGTATCTTTTATAAAAAGTTTAGGCGATTTTCGAAATAGCTATTTTATTACCCATAATTTTTACGAATTTTTAGCGTTGACAGAAAATTTTTACATCTTTTTATTTTCTTATTCTGATTGAAAAAAGTCGCTTTGGACGGAAACTGGTGACTGGTCATCTACTGGTGCGTTTACCCTATATTAGTCAGTCTGCCTTACTAATTTTTAATGCAGGAAAAAAATCTAGAATCCTCGTAAACCTAGCCTAAAATCGCTTTTCAAAGTGCTGGAATTTCCAGGGGAGAAAACCCTGAACTCCCTAATTTCTAGAGAGGATTTCACTTTGCTTCCCCGCCATGGTCGTGCTTCCGAACACTTTTAAAGCACGTTAAACCAGTGCTAGAAGTGCGGGGGACGCGTTCCCCCACTTTTCATAAAAATACCCATCCGTCCCCCCACTTCTATATCTACTAAAATCCATCCCCTGACTTCTGAAATCTCTCCTTCCATTAAAAAATCTAGAAAATGTTACTCTAATATTTCTTTTGTTAGTATAAAACCTGCTTTAAAAAATAAGTTTTTCACAAATTAAATAAATATGATAAGTTTAGTTCTTTCTGATTATAGACTATAGGGGAACTAAATTTATTGCATTGAATCACAGGTAATTGAGGTCTGTAATAAGGAACAGTAATATCCATAAATTATACAATACATGTTTAGTCAACTTAGAAAAATATTTGATATCTTGCATTCAAGTATAGGGTTGATCCAGTTAATTAATCCAAGGTTTACAAAAGCTACATTTTTCATTTCAAAAGAAAAATTTAGAAGTAAAAGTATCTTTAATTTAATAACTTTAAGTAAAATTAAGCAATGTTTTAATCAATTTCTTTAAATGCTTGTAAGGCAGATAAATTAAGGATCACATGGAGGGTTCAGAATAGAAAAGAACCAAGTCCACTTCAGCTACTTTTGAGCTACAGACGTTTAAAGTTAAAGCTCATAGCATAATTACATGTTAACGCAACAGAACTTGCTGCTTCCTAAGCGGATATTATCAGATCTAGGACTTGGTTCATTATTGCACTGAAATTTTGCTTAGTTGCTAACTCAAAAATGACAAAATGTGGACTTGGTCGACTTTAATTCTAAGCCCTCCACATCTTACTTTCAGAAAATGCATGAATAAGACGTATTTGATAAAATTAAGACGAGCATGAAAATTTTCAAAAAGGGGGAAAGGCACTCTGCGGGGACTCGGGTTTGGCCATCCCCCCACTTTTGTTTGACCCACTTCTACCACTGCTTTAAACTTGTAAATTTTCTCTGGGAAGAACCCTTGGACCCCTTCTAAGCATTTGAAAGACAGATTATGTCTGTAACGAAAATTGGCGGGATGAAAATTAGTGAAAATTTCACTTCCTTACGTAACTTCTAAAGTAAAGATGAAAAATTCACTAGTTTTCATCCATTACACTGACTATAGTTTTAGTTAAACTTTCTGAAAGGGCCTCCCACCCTATGTTGCTTTAAGAAAAAAACTGCACGTGTTAATTGGAAAATTTTTCCTCACCTCCCTCCTCCTCATTTGATGCTATGATTTACTTAAACAGAGCACAAGATAAAAAAAATGAAAAGGAAACCACAACTTAAAGGGTTGCATTTATATGTCAATTGCTAGGATGAAATATATTTCAAGGTTGCCAAGTATGAAAATGTATCACGAAAAATGGCATTGTTAGATGTATCATATTTTTTAAAATTTTGATCTTTCAATATTTTTTGAAGTAGTTGGAACTAGTAGTTGGTGAAAAAAGTAGTTAAACTACTAATTCAACTACTCTAAACCAAAAGTAGTTGAACTACTAGTTAACTTGTAGTTGCAACTAGTAGTTAACTACTTTAGTTAACCAGTGCTGAACATTACCCTCCAAAAGAATCAATACCTATACCCCTATTTACCGAAAATTATTCTATTTATATGGGTAGATTTAGGAGGGGTATAGTCAGGGCGGTAGAAGCAACTAGCCTGTTTTCAAGACCCCACATGTGAAGGGGGAGGGCTGGACCAATTATACAACACTGGGCAACGGGGGGGGGCAATGAATTGATATGCACAGGGCTGCAAAACCCCTAAATACAGGCCTGGGTATAGTAGGTCCTTGTGCTAGTAAAGCATGAAAACCAGTATAAAAAAATTGAGGAGGATTGCTGTCTATGACCCCCCACATCACACCTAATGATCATATGGATCCTCAAAATAAATTTTACTGGCTATGCCACTGACGAAATAGGTAGGACTCTGGAACCCTTCAGAAGTAATTGTATATTAATTTTGAAGACGTATTTAATCACAGGCTTGTAATTTTTTACATGTATATAAAAATTTCAGTAAAAAAACTTTCCTGTCATTTATTTAAAGCACGCAAATATTATATTTTCAGCCTTATTTCAATTAATTTGGTTCTATTAATATAAACAACCAACTTTTTTTTATATCAACCAACTTTTCAAAAGTATGTCACAGGTCATCAATAACACTCTTTTAAAAGTTAGAATATTTATTAACTCTAACTTATATAAATAACTTAATCAAAATGTTTTCTTTAAAAAATATCCAGCGCATCTATTAATAACTGTTATCAATCAAAATTTTAAAAAACGTACACCTATAAATCTTTTAAATTCAATATTGTACCAAGTAACTCGCTTGTATACCTAGTGTTTTATCATTGATATTTTTTTAACCCAAACTTGTTAAACAACACTTTAAAGCATTGATATGATGATAGGAGTCAAAACCTACATCTGGACCAGGAAAAGTTGTAACCTTCCCCCGAACCTAATAGAATTTCCCCAAGCCTTATGTATTGCTCCTATGTAGCTGCCAGGGGCTTCCCCCGAACCAGGTTCGGGCACTTTTTCCAGGTCCGCCTACATCACACTCAATGTTTACAATTTGAAAAACTTTGTTTTATCAATAAGTATGGTGTCAATTTGTCTTTGTGGTTGGATGCATAACAAGTTGTTTGACAACAGTACTTGCTTTGTTTATAACTGCGACCTTATTCCCAATCTTAAAAAAATGGAATAGTGTAAGGGGTCATCCATAAATTACGTGAGGTCAAAAAGGGGGGGAAGGGGTTTGGAAAAATCTCACCAAATCTCAACAAGGGGGGAGGGGGGTCGATTGAAATCTCACGTCAACTTTTTAGGTTAGAAATTATACGATTTTCTTTCTTTTTTAAGTATGAGAAAGGAATATATAAGAAGGAAGGAGAAAAATTATTTTTAAATAATCTCACGTGGGGGGAGGGGGGGTCCAGCAAAATCTCACCAAGGGGGGAGGGGGGGTCCAGATTTTTGGAAAAAACACCTCACGTAATTTATGGATGACCCCTAATACGAAAAATGTGTTATACGGATCAGTAATTAAAAAGGTTTTCTCTGGAAACCGTTCATCAAAAACTTTTTTTTAGAATAAAAAGAAGAGATAATAAGTGGGATTTGAACCTCTTTGCATCTAAGTCAGAGTTTCCCAAACTTTTTCATGCATCGATCCCTTGGTAGTATTTTACCTAAGCCATTGACCCCCTTTGAAAAATCCGACTAAATTTTTTAAGAAAAACATTTCTGAATGAAAATCTGACTAAAATTTTACAGATCGTTCCACTCCAGCAGGGGATCTAGGATTTGTTTTTTTTGGAGGGGGCGGTTAAGAAATCTCAATATCAAAATAGTCTTTAAATATCCTAAAGGGGGAGTCTGGGGGTCCTCCCCCAGAGAATTTTAGGAATATATGTCTAAAAAGCAGATTTTCAACTCGTTTTGTCACCTAATCTGGATTTCGGACATACATTTTCAAGAATTAAATTTACATTTTGGAAGGATTTTTGCATTTTGACGAACTTTTTACAAAAAAGTTGTAAATAGAGTTCCAGTTCTAAAGGGGGTCCTCCCCCAAAAAATTTCTGGAAATTTGATCCTAAAAACAGGATTTAAACTTGTTTTTGGAGTCACTTTCCTCTTTTTTCCCTTTCTCACCCCGAGTTCCCTCTTTCTCACTGTTACTGTTAGCCCTCCCTTGGATCCGCTAGTGTTCCACTCACTAGTAACAGTTCAATCTGGATATTTATAGGTGAACCAAATAAACAATAATAAACCACATAAAGCATTAATCTTTCAAAACTTTGAAATTAAAAATTAGTAGTAAAGTAAGTTCAAAGAGCCAGGAAAATTCTTTGAATCACATCCACAGTAATAAGAAGCTGTTCTCAATTCTGGAATTTTCTTTTTTATGATTGTTTAACTTTCATCGACCCCTTAATACGGACCACTTCCGGTTAAATACGGACCACTTCTGGTGACTTACGAACCACTTCCGGTATGTTGCGGACCACTTCCGTTAACTAACGAACCACTTTCGGCAAGTTGCGGAACATTTCCTGTTAATACGGATCACTTCCGGTTGAAGATTGACCATTTCCGGTTAAATTGGGCAACTCTCGGTTACATATGGACCATTTCCGACCGGTTAAATACGGACCACTTCCGGTGACTTACGAACCACTTCCGTAAAGTTACGGACTACTCGGTAAAGTTGTGGACCCTTCCGTACCAACTCTGAGAATGTTCTTGCTCCCCTAATGTACAGTTGGGGAAATAAAAAACGACTCAGTTGCGATTTCTGGCGAACCACTTGGGTTAGGAAGACAAATGAGGTGTCATTTTTCATTGTTAAAAGTATTCTTTAACCAAAAAAATTTTCGAGTCCTTAGGGGGTCGTCTTCATATTAAACGAAACACTAACTTTTTTTTTCGATGGGGACCCCCAATTATTATGATATTTTCTGAAAGGCCATCCCTCAAAACCCTTAAATACCCAGTTTCATCCAGATTGATTCACAATTAAAAATTTTTTGAAAAATTAAAAAAAAATTTATTTTTAAAAACGTGAAATATTTTGATGGTAATCGATTCAAGTAGTAATTTTATGTATAAATCCAAAATTTCAATCGATTTCACCGAATAGTTTTTTAATAAAAACGAACTTTAATCTTAAGGGGCGGTATACCGTTGCCGAATGCATACCGCGAATATTTTTTCTTGTTCGTTTTTATCAAAAACTATTCGGTGAAATCGGATGAAATTTTGGCTTTATACATATAATTACTACCTGAATCGATTACCATCAAAATATTTCACGATTTTAAAAATTAATTTTTTTTTTAATTTTTCAAAAAAATTTTAATTGTGAATGAATCTGGATGAAACAGGGTATTTAAAGGTTTTGAGGGATGGCCTTTCAGAAAATATCCTAATAATTGGGGGGTCCCCATTGAAAAAAAGTGTTTCGTTTAATATGAAGACGACCCCCTAAGGACTCGAAAATTTATTTGATTAAAGAATACTTTAAACAATGAAAAATGACACCTTATTTGTCTTCCTAACCCAAGTGGTTCGCCAGAAATCGCAACTGAGTCGTTTTTTATTTCCCCAACTGTACCTTCTGCAATTAATTTAATTGTCTGGTGAAATTATTCGCGAATGAAAATTCAATCGTCGGTGACGAATAACGTTATTCGCAAATGAAATCATTCGTGAATATTTTCGTGAATTCGTTTGCTTATCTTTGCTGGGTAGGGGGAGGTTAAAAATGACCAAGAAAATGCTTACGTAATATTTGAACGGCCCCTGACTTTCAGCTTAATCTAAATTTCAAATTAAGCTGAAAGTCACCATTGTCACCTATAATATAGTATAAAATTTCATTTGGTTCTCATTGTATTGCGTCTCTCGCGATTTCTCCTTGCTTTTGAGGCAGAATGATGACCAGATGCTAGCCTAGAGTTAGAGTCCACGTATTTTTTCGGTACAAAATAGGGCGCAAGTTTAGAACTGCTGATGCGCCAAGTTTTTAGCGCTAAAAATCACTATATAGTTACCCCAACTAATGTTAAGTGAATTATGTGGCTTCTAAATATGGCGCCAAATAGCCAAAACTCGCCAACCATCAGCAGTTCTAAACTTGCGCCCAAAATTGTCTGAAATTTTAATTTTATTGGAATTTTAAAACAAAAGGGAAATTTCAAAAAATCGCGCAGTTCCAATTTTTGTGTTATGTTGTTAGGACCCATCCCAGGAGTTTTTGACCAATTTTGCAACCCTGTAAGCATGGGCGTAGCCAAGGGGGGCAGCTGCCCCCCCCCTAAGTCCCGAGTAATTAACTTTTACTTTACTGTTAGTTAAGTTAAAAACCAAAATTTTAGGGTCAAATTTTCAAAATTTTTCTGGGGGAGGGCCCCCAGGCCTCCCTTTAGTATTTAAACCTTTATTATTCAAACTTCTACCTAAAATGTATGTCAAAATTTAGGTTTACATGTACCAAAAAACATTATAAAACCATGTTCTTAGGGCATATTTCCAAAATTTTTCTGGGGAGGACCCCCAGACCCCCTGTTGAAAATTGACGGGTCTCTCTCACAGGGCTTTGAAATTTATCTCTACTACAAACACAAAAAAGTCGACCCTGCTTGCCCCCCCCTTAGTTGAACCCTGGCTACGCCCATGCCTGTAAGCCCTTTGCTTACTGCGCAATCCTCGAAAAACCTCTAAAATGTTCGACCTTTTTCAGTTTTTGGCTTATATTTTATACAAAATGCATCCCCACGACCGAGTGGGAGGAGAGAGGTGACAAAATATACGTCACTTCGCCACGGAGCGAATGACGTTCCTTCTTTGCATCTCCTCGCGCAGTGCATCATGGGAGCGTGATGCCCGAGCTATAATGCGCAGAACTGGCCGAACCGTGTCGCCAGTACTTAATTCGCTCAGTGGTATATTTCGCCTCCTGATTACTCTGTTCTCTCTTCCCTGCTTTACTCTGGCATACCCCTGTTTTTTCGGCGCAAGTTCAGAGGTGCGGATGATTGGCGATTTTTGGCTATTTGGCGCCATATTTAGAAGCCAAATGACTCTTTTAACATTAGTTAGGGTTACCATATTAGTCATGTTTACTGCTAAAAACTTGGCGCATCCGCACCTCTGAACTTGCGCCGTTTTTTCCATTACCGCCCTCTACTTTTTATTGGCTTCTGGCGTGGCGAGGTTACTGTAGCAATCCGGCGTGGAGCGAGACCAATCATGCGGATCCCAGTCACATGCCTAAAAAAAAATGTCTAACTTTAACGATATTAGTTCATTAGTTACTCAAGATTGCCCCATAATACCAGTAAGTGGTAAATCCTTAATAGTTAGCAGCATTCATTTATTTCGACATCAAAATGCAAACCAAAACTTTAACGATTTTGATCAATTGTTGCTCATAATGGTTTTGGCAATTCTGTGTCCAAAAATCAGTTATTTTTTTATTTTAAAAAGTTAAGCTATTTTGTGGATGATAGCAACAGATATCTTTAAGATATTGTTTGTCTGCCTCAAGTTGAGCTCTGGCTGTTGCTAGTTCACAGTAGCGGTGGTGTGGTTTCGAATGATAAATCGTAAATTTTCAGATAAAGGATCATGAAAAATCAAAGGTTCCTACGTATTATACCGTCGACCGTGCCGCTGAATCTGAAAACGTTATCAAATCCTATTGACTTTCCTATAGCTGTAACCGCTGAATTTAACGGCTGCTGAATGGTCGACGGTATAATACGTAAGAGCCAAATCAAATTTGTATTTTTATGACTTACGTTCTTAGATCTTATAAACAAAAATTTAAAAAAAATCCTTATGACCGCTCATGTGAACAAGAGAAAGCCAGAGCTCAACTTGAGGCAGACAAACATTTATATTTAGATTTTCATCTTCAAGATACCGAGGTCTTAGA
This sequence comes from Tetragnatha versicolor, assembly GCA_024610705.1. NCBI lineage: Eukaryota > Metazoa > Arthropoda > Arachnida > Araneae > Tetragnathidae > Tetragnatha > Tetragnatha versicolor. Next base: position 19,373,986 of record JANDEH010000011.1, on the reverse strand, counting down.
AGACGCGTGATGAATCATCTGTCTTAATTCAACGTTACATATTTTTCTTCTGTCCTATAACTTGATATGTCCTACCAACTTATCTGAGCATCATTTTAGTTTAATTTGTAAAATATTATTTCAAATAAATCTTTTTTCTTGTATATCAACAAAGCCAATATTTATAACGTTCCTGCTTTCCGTTTTGATCTAAAATATTCTAGCATTCTGGGGTGGTTTCTTTTTCATTTTGCGACAAGTCAAACCTGGTGCGCAGTGGATAAGAAATATTTTTATTAACATTTAAACTATCTGAATATATAGCAAAAACATTTTGTTGAATTGGTGCAGAAAGTTCGCGGGCCAATAAGACTTTAAAAGGTCTGAAACCCATGTATATAGTCTTTTATCACAACTCGCGTGTAGAAATTCCTCATATCAACCCAACAGGCTTTGTGTTTACTCAATTTCTCCTTCCGCGTAGTGACGTAATGGGTTCAGGAAACGTTACTGAGAAGTATAAATTAAAATCCTTTTGTTTGAAATCTCCACCTTAGTTTTTCCATAAAAAAATTTCAAACAAGAAACTTTGTAAAAAATATCAGAACTTTTCGGACAACCTTGAAAATTGAAATCTGCGATCGGAATTTTTTTCTCTTACGAGCGATCTGTTAAAGCTCAGCTTAAGTTTTTTTTTTTATTAAATCCCGAAATTACCTAGATCTAAGTCAAAGTTTACCTCTATCCAAATTACCAGTAGATAGTAAAATGCGATTTTTATATAAAAATTCGCCATGGGAATTTCGCGTAGTTGCTCACCTCGTTCGTGTCTACAGAAATTTCGCCACCGCTCCTGAAAACTAGGATTTCCTGTTTTTGTTTAGATTTGCATCATCCCACAATCTCATTCATTTCCCAATACTTCACTATTATTACAATACCACCCGGCATGTTCCAACGAGTTTGCTATTTCATTCGAGGGGGCAATCCCCCTGCCAGCGAATCCGACCGTAGAAAACGTAGAAAAACAATTACGTCATCCTACTCCCCTTTTGAACGGAGCTTGCCGAAACTTGTCGGGACGAAAAACCACGTGCTTGACAAGAGCGAACGGCGATCGTTCTTCCAGTCCTATTCCAGAGTTCCAGATGCGTGTGGTACCGTTGTCCGTCCTCATATTCGTTATTTATTTATTTATTCGGTCAGTGGTATGACCGTTACCTATCGTAGTTATATTTGCTGACAATAGTTTATACCTACTCTAATATTTAAAAATGATAATAGATAGACCCAGGAATATGCCTCCGACTCGAATGGTTTGTTTTGCTTTATTTTCTCTTGTTTTAATTGTGGTTTTGGTTGACAATATATGTAAATTTAGAAGTTGTTTAGAAACCTACAACACAATTCTAAACAAACTTATAGAAGACAAAGCGACTCCCCATAGTCAGCACATGTCTCTATTATAGAACTTGAACTTAGAGATTGTTTGTTTACCTTTGCGTAAAACCTTGTGTGTTACCTTTGAGTGTGAAAATATTTTTTATTTATTATTATGGGTGCAAGAGTTCTTTAAATTATAAAATAAATAATGGGGAGTAATGAAATTTTCACTTCAAAAGTGTATTTGTGACAACCGATTTAATATTTTATCTTTGAAGAAAGTTGTTTCTGTTGATGAACTTTCAATGTTTTGTTTATTTTATTTTGATGTTAATAGTATTGTTTTTATTCATAACTGTAAAAATTTACTATTAAATATGTATTGGTTAGAATTCAATCCAAAGGAACATGAATGGTTAACAGGAAAATCTATAAAAAGTAAAATAGTGTTATTTGCCCACACAGTGAACTTTCAAATACCTGTTATTGAGTTGGTCCTTAAGGATATATTATATACTACTTTTCTTTAAATTGACTAATTATAAAATGTAGATTTTTTTTACAAATTCCTACCTATGTTCTGTATATTTTTATTCTTATTGATACTAGTTATTATTTCATCATTCCAGTTGGGCAGTTCTGAGTTCCAAAATGGTGCAGTAATCACCAATGGGAATGTTTACTCCAATGATATTCAAATTGTGGTAAGTAAAATTTTAATTGCAGGATTTTTGTCTTTTAGTGCAATTTTTTAAATGTTTTCTCAAAATTCAGGATTGAAATATTTTTAACATTGGTTGGTTCATAAGAAAATGTACTCAACTGAAATAAGATATTTATTAGAATAACTATATAACAAACACTGCTATTTTCAAGTTGTAATACTTAACAAGAAATAATTATTTAACTAGTATTAATTGTAATTGTTTGTCAGGTGCGTTGGGATTTGCCTGGTGCTAAGTTTTTTTATTGGCAATATTTTACAAATTAAGCAAAATAAAAACGATGAAAGCAACATTGAGATATTTTCATATTTATCATGTATCATAATGTTTGCTGCTTGCATTCAACTTATCCAAATTTTGCTTTTCAAACTATTAATAATTTAGGGTCAAAAAGCTTTATTAATTGTAACTCATTTGCATTGAAAATTTCCCTATCTTTGTTATTCCTATTTGAAATAGTTTTTTATGATGTAGTATTTATACTAGTATCTTTAATTTACTAATTCAGTTTTAAAGTTTGTATTTCATCATAATTGTTATTTCACTTCAGTGTTACTTAGTTGAATTGTTAATTTACAATTAAATTAAGATGATGTTTCCTCCAATTTCGATGCTTTTAAAATTAATGATGATAATGTATTTTTAAAGCTTTGATATTTTTTAAATATAAAAGTAAATGAAGTTGCATTTTCATTAGTTGCATTCTCTCGTTATTGTTGAATTATACTCTGTAGTAAAATACTAATTAGAAGATTATTGTGATAACTCAGTCATGCATGTTACCTTCTCTATTGTATTTCAATCTTAGTGATTATCTTTTATGCCTTCCCTATTGATGTTCATGTCTTGTACAGATATGTTAAGACTTGTCTGGATATGAAATCTCTTCTCCACTGTATAGAAACTTTATAAATTATTATATTATATTCGTTAGGGATGCACAACCTTTTTGGGAGGGGGGCCACTCACATAGTTGATTGAGACACGGAGGGCCGCAAACAGTAACAGTAAAAATAAGGTAGAATTTGCATATCAAGGAACTTAATATAAGATGTGAATAATTGAGTTTGTACCATTAAAGGGTTCTAGGGGTCCTCCCCAGAAAATTTTTGAAATTTAACCCCAAAAAAACAAAGCATTGACTAGTTTTTGCACATTTAGCCCAAATATTGCACATATATTTTAAGATGGGATTTGCATTTTGATTAACTTAATATTTATTTAAAAAATGATAATTATAGAATTCCAAATGTAAAGGGGGGTCTGGGGGTCCTACCCCAGAAAAATTTTGGAAATTTGACCCTAAAAAACAGGGTTTTAACTTATTTTAGAAATCAAGTTCGATTTTTTTTGGGGGGACAGGCCCCCAGCCTTCTGCTATCCCCCTTGATAGAATATCTGAAACAGGTTATGATCTAATAAGAATTAAAAAAATACACTGCATTATTATCTAATCTTGTTTCAAAGTGATCTTTTTGCAAAAATTTAGAACTTCGGAAATCCTTAAGAAAAATTTGTTGAAAATACTAAAATTGATAAAAAAAGCTATGTCAGAGGTATCACTAGACTTATTAGACTCCTCTGACCACGCTTAAATTTTTCTGCATTGCAATTACAATGTGAAAAGAAGCCAGCTTCAACTAGGCGCCGTAAAAACGGCACTTTCGCGAAAAATCGCTATTTTTCGACTTTTCCGCGGCGCGTGATCCTAAACACCGGACTTCTGGCTTCAAAACTTCAAACCATTGTTAAGTTGTTTTTTCCACATCGCACCGTCGCACAAACAATACAAGAAGAAGACAACTTCAATTTGGCGCCTGCCCAAAAATCGCGGCAGGAACGGAACACTTCGCGAGCAAAACGAAACTCGAAAAATCGCGATTTTCCCGACTTTTTTCCGCTATAAATCGTCACTTTTTCTCGGTTAAAATAAGGAAAGTAACAAAAGTTAGGAATTATCTGAAATATCCAAATTCGTTCGCGGGCCGCATGTTGATGGTTCGCGGGCCGCATGTGGCCCGTGGGCCGCAGGTTGTGCATCACTAATATTCGTATAAATTTGCGCGCTTTTTTAAGAATCAAGGATATTTTTAAGAGTTATTCAAAGGGTTCATCAAACAATTATAATTAAGGTTTATTGCTCGAGTAATCAATTTAAGTTACTTTAAGTAAAACAAAAAATACATTGTTTATTTGGTTGCCTCAGCTGACAGAGGGTCCAAGTGACAGTTTTCCTCTTTAAGTTACTAATTTAATTCATGCTCACGGATTATAATTCAGTTCACTGGCTGTCAATCATAAGGCGAAACGCGAAAGTGATTCCTGATTGGATATCGAACTGCTATCAGGGGCATTGCATTTAAATTTCATCGGCCCTGCTCTGTTTTTCCCTAGGGGGTAGACTTTTCCCCTAAAGTAGTTAAATTGGGAATGGTGGGAGTGAAATTTTCCTTCTTTTTAAACTTTGTTTATTTTTTGTTTTAATGAAAACTTTTTCCCTCCACTTCCGATTTGAGTGACAGATGTAGCAGGAGTGAGGTGGAGCTATAGGAGGCGATCTGAAGCGTCTATGGGAAAATCAATGCTTTAACCTTTTCACACCTAAGGCGCTCGAGATTACCATTGGATCCTATGGGCAACTGGGGCGGCTGTGTCTGAAAGGGTTTAAACTTGCCATTAGCATCTAGAGATGGACCCTCTGTTAAGCTCTTTACTCTGTGGGTTGCCTTGTTTTAGGGAAACTGGATCTTTTGAAATTCGATGTTTTCTGTGCCATTTTTTAAAATCAAACTTTGAAATTTAATTATAAATTAAAAATTGCAATTAAAAAAAAATACTGGAATTGCCAATTGATGTCATGCTATAAAGTTTTCCCAGTTCTTGTCAATTTTATTTAAAATTTTTTATCTTGGACTTGAAGGTTCAATTTATTATAGTACTGAAAGTTTTTTTAGTGCTTCTTGTCAATACATGCAAATTCTCCGAATTAATTTAAAAGACAAATTACCCTCATCTCCCTCTGATTTTAAAATATTTGGAATTTCAATAAGTCAGGATCTCGAGGTTTTCAATAAGAAATGAGCAGAATTTCTATCAATATCCCTATTAAGAAAAGGGAGTAATCAATAAAGAAAAAAATAATTTGTTGACATGAAAAAAAGTTTCTCAAAGCATTGCATTGTACTGTTTTAATATTGTCTGTGCTTGGTTTTTTTATAAGCAATACCAAAAAAGTATCCAACTCGGTTTATATGTTAGCAGAGGAAATTTTCTTGTGGAAAGAAAAGGTATTTCCTCTGCTTTTTGTATAGATTACTGCACCCAGATTAATATAGCGCCTTGAAATCATTTCATGCAAGTCTCCCAAATATTGACAGCTATACCTACCTTTCTTTATACTGTATTATCAAGCTCCATAGTTTAAATACATTGATGTGAAATCTAAAAAAAATGTCTTGCAGGAGGACAGTATTCGCCATCAGAGTCATGTCAAAGAAGAAGTTTATCCTTCTTCAAGTGTTCATATTCCATCAGCTTTACCACCCAGGTATGTAATAGCAACAGTTTTGACCTATTGGGGTTTTTTTCTGAAAACTGACAAGGGTCTCTGTTCAAGTTTTCAAATTTAATTGTGATATTCTATGACGTTGATAAAAAAGTCAGTAAATTCATTTATTCATATGACAGCTTTATTAGTAGAAAACACCTTATACTCTATTCATTTTGAATAGGTGGCTGAAAATATTCCCCCCCCCCTCCAAATTAATAACCATGGCAACTATCAACTTCTCAGTGATGGAGAAGGCTTACTATTGGTTGTGTGAAGGTAACTATGGTTACACTTCTAGCGAGGGGGAAAACACTATTTTTTAGCCGCCTGTTCAAAATTAACAGAGTATAATTTATAGAAGAAAGTCTTAACTTTTTTTATGCTGTTTACTTTTTAGCACCGATTGGCCTGGAAACTACGGTTTTGATGTATCATTTGGCCCCCAGGAGAAAAATACTAAAGGTGTTAGCTGGACTGTAAGTTAGGTTTCAAAATCTTCTCTTTACCCGCTAAATTCTTACCCGGTACAGTTTTTATGTTTGGCCTATTGAGTTAAATATCTTGGTAGTTATCTTAATTTTTACACTACTAATATGCACCCTGAAAAGATGTTACTTTTTTTTACTTGGAATTTTGAGTGCATGAAATCAAGAGCTTTTACAATTGCTAATTAATGTTTGTTTAATCTTTCTATCTTTTATGCTTCAACTTACTTCCTTACAAGTACTACAGTCAAGTCCGCTTAATGTGATCGCAATTGTCCGAGACTAAACTGATAACATTATCCGATCGATAACAATAAGCGATCTCATATCAAAAAACAGCAAATAATGCTCTAGATTAGAAATTTGGTTTGGTAGCCAGTGGCTCCTGGGACCCTAAATTTTGGTCGCCAACTCTACACTTTTGGGAGCCAAAATAAAATAGCAACTTTTGAGAATTACGATTAAACCACATTCACGTGTTAGGTTAATTGGAAGAATTGTACTTAATAAGTTACTGTAAAATCAGACTGCTGAAACAAAATTTAGCTTAAATATTCAAAAATCTTCACTGACAGTAATAGAGTAATATATAAAAAAAATTGCAAATGAATACTTAAATAAATTATTATTTATTTATATAGTTACAATACTTTAAACTACCAATTAATTGCACAAAATTATAAGATTAAAAATGTAATTTTTATACTACAATGAAAAAAATTTAAGATTAATCTTGAAAGTCTTGGCGACGAATGCGCCCGTTTTCTAAAGAGGTTTTCCACCACATATTAACTGATTTTCAAAAATCTTTTTCCTTGATATCACATCCGTTTCTTTTTATCCTTAACCTAGATTGTAGTGTCTTTTTTTTTAAAGAGACACTTTTCATTCCCATAATATCCTTCATATCGGACCATACTCTCTCTACATCAGCATTACTTGATGGAATACATAAAACATCCAGCAGTTTCCTCATGGTAACCATGTGTTGCAAAGAGTCAATGCATAGTATTTTCCTCAGTCTAAGAAAGTCAGTTTTTTCTTTAAAGTGGGATTTAATGACAGGTTAAGTTCTTGAAATTCCAGAACAGCAGATGAGGACTCCAAATTAAACATTTGGCATACTTTTTTTAGATGGTCATTGCCATAATCAGACAATTCCTTGTCATCATCCGGCATGAATGCGGAATCTATCACCTCAAAACAAGTTACCAAAATTTTTGCTGAATCTGATGACACTTTCAGGCGGTTACCCAAATTTTTGCAAAAATTTTCAAAGAATTCTTTTCCTTGCTCCCAAGGGTTTGAAAGAAAGTTTCTTTTGTTGGATAGCTTTAAATCCTGGCCCTTAATGCTCCATTTACAGGGTTCATACACATTTTCAGAAATCAAAATCACGGAGTTTTCCAGGAGTGTTTTTAAAAAATTCAAGGAGTGCCTTTTTACATAACTTAAGAAAGACCAATTTTTTTACACAGCTTCAAACACACACTATGCCAATTACATTCCCAAATCAGGTTTTAAAACCACTTTAAAAGTCAAAATGTAACTAAAATAAAATAAATATAAAGGAAATTAGTTAATGGAATAGTTATTAAAGTAATAATTAAATTGCATAAACGATATTGTCAAAAACTTTAAATTAAATAAAAAAAGTAAGATATTAGTATTTTTGAAGGTTTTTTTAGAATCTGAAATCAAATCAGATACCTAAAACCTGCTATAATCTAACAAGATTTTAAAAAATAAACATTGTATTATCATGTTATTGAGTTGATATAAAGCGACCTTTTAGTAAAAATTTACAACTTAAAAAATCATCTTAAGTTGAAAATACTGACTAAAATAGAGAAAAAAATAATCTTATTAGACTTATCAGGCTGCTCTAACCAAAGTAAAGTTGTTTTTTCTCCACCGCCGTTGAACCTAACTTCAACAGATGTCTGTAGGAAAAGCAGTAGCGGGAAAAACGGAACTGTCGCGAAAAATCGATATTTTCCCGATTTCCGGAACATCGGACCTGTGGGCGATGTTCCGGACCACGGTTAAGTTATTTTTTCTACATCGCAATAATGACGCAAAAAGAAACCAACTTGAATCGGCACCCGCGGCCGTCCACGAAAGTCGCGGGAAGAATGGAACACTCCCGCAAAAAAAACGAAACTTTCGCGAAAAATCGCGATTTTTCCCGACTTTTTAACGGACTAAAAGGAAATGGCTAGTCGCCACAGTGGCGACTGCATCTAGAAATTTTGATCGCCAAAACTTTTTGTTGGTCGCCTATTGGCGACTGGCGACCGTTAATCTCGACCTCTAACAGCAAACAGTGTAACTAGATTGTTTGCTTTAAAATCAAAATTATGTAATCGTAATAAATGTATTTAGAACTCTATTTTTAAACTAGGAAAAATTTTAAGGGGGAAATATAAGAGTAGTTCGGTTAATAAAATTAAAATAATCGCTTACTGTGTATTTTTATATAAAGGTCTCTTTTTTCAGCTCCATTATATCCTTCCCCTCCAATAAACCACTTATTTATTACATAATCTGAATTTCATTAAACAAGGGAAAAACAATCTCTTATCAGAAACATCTGCAAAGCGTGGATCTTGATGTTTCTTTAATCAATCACAAGTATGGATTCGGACCCCCCCATAACCGTTTTCTTTCAATATAATATACGGAATGTTTTATTTTTCTTACCCATACTGAATTTTAGAAAAAAGAAGTGACAGATGTTCTCATGGAGAAGATTTTTACTTGAAAAAATTGACCTTCAAAATGAAACTCGAATCCAAAAGCGGTCGTTTTAAAGGGGATATGGACAAATTTTGATAATATTAAGCGGATTGATGATTCATAGTTTATCACATTAAACGATGTATTTTACATTAAATTAAATAGGAATGATCGGGACCTGTTGATTCCGATAACATTATCTGATTGATAACATTAACCGTGATCACATTAAGCAGATTCGGCTGTATAAATTAACTGAAATGCTCTTTTGGTAATAATATTAATATTTTTCTTTTCAGTACTCCAAGACAAAGAATAAATTGTATGTAGGCAAGGATGTCTCGTGCCCTATAAACTTTTCAGCAAATGAAGTGATGACTGATGGGTTTATCCGTGCTACTGTACTATACAGTTCTCCTGAGCATACCTCAGAAGTTGTGCAGCGGTGTGCTACACATATTAAAGAAGATACTGATCAAGGTATGCTTCTATGTTTCTGAATCAGGGTAGAAAATTTTCTAAAAAGTGTATTCTGTCAAAAGAAATTAGAGAATCGCACAATAACTTCTGAGTGTCCAAAAATATAAATACTCTAATCCTCTCAATTGTATGTGAAATTAATATTTCAAAGCGGGGAAAAATCGGAATACTTGTTTCCTGAGTAGACATAAAGTGTACCAAAACGATTTTACAGTTTTATAGGGTCAAATTTCTAAGATATAGGTTAGTAAGATGAGAATCCTACCTAAAAAATATTAAAGGGGCCGTTCACAAATATTACGTAAGCACTTTTTTGGTCATTTTTAACCTCCCCCCTTGTCAGCAAATATAAGCAAACCTCACCCCCCCCCACCATAATTACATAAGAAACTGCCGGACCCACCCCTCCGAAATTTTGACATTCCTATGTAAATACTGTTTTTTTCCTTGAAAATTAGGCGACTCGTACAAGAAGCTGTCCTTTTTGGGTGTAACCCTAAGGGTTCAAAAATGAGTCGAAACACTACTTTTCTGGGTTACAATTTTAAATGTTAGGGTGGTCCATCTCCAGGAAAAAGTGCTTACGTCAGATTTCCTAATTCAATTTTTTGTTACATTTATTTTGGTTGAATTTTGAAATTATTTATGCAAGAAACAAGAGATTTTTGAAAATGCACCATCTTATGTAAGCATCACTCATATCCTCCCTCCCCCCTGTCAGCTAAACTAAGCAAAGAGCAACCCCCCTCCCCCCTTAGGTGCTTGCGTAATATTTGAACGCCCCCAAAAAAGCTAAATTGAACCTATTATATAGGATAGGGATTTGAATTTGGGCCCCTCCCGAAATAATTTTCTATACCACTGGGTAACTTATCTAGACGCTTCTAAAAAATTTCAGATAATTTCTTTCTTAAGCAATCACATGCCTAATTTGTTTCCCAATTATGAATGTTTTCGGAACTTTTTGAAATTTTATCAAAGGATTGTGGCCTTTTGAGGAATTGTAATTTGGTGTGTACTGTAAGATTGGGGCATAATCTGATCATTGATGTGTTTGAGGAGCTTGGATTATATGCTCATTACTGATTCTAATTTTTCTCTGCAAGAAAATCTTTCTAATCCCTATAAAATATTTACTGTGAATATTTTTATGTTTAAAAAATCTTTATTTTCTGTTCTTGTGTTTTCAGGGCTCTATGATGTTGAGCATTTTGTACGATGTGAAAGTAATATGGCTCATTATGAAGTTGACCAACTTACTAAACAACGAAGTGTTGTGGTGCCTTTTGAAAATCCACCTGGTAAGTTATTTTGTATTTCAAGAAAATGTTAGATTTTAGTGCCTTGTAAGTATCAGACCAACTAATCTACTGTAGATTATATTATGGGAGAATAGAATAATATTATGCAAAAAATGGAGTGATTTTAATTTAAAATTGTTTACAGTGTTTCCCAATATCTATAGTGCATATGGGCTACCTGCCAGGGTGCGACTCTTCAATCCTGAGGACAGAATTCTGTCCTGGGTTTTGTTAATATGTGAACTGATTGGCAGCAAAAAGAGTGGCACCCCTGCTACCCACAAGTCAAATAAGGCTTTCCTGTGGCTCTGAACCAGGGTGGCCACCAATATGGAATTATTGGGGAATTTGAAACTTCTCGAAAAGTCAGGGAATTTTGAGTATTTTGCTGCCATCTTACAAAATTAGTCCCCAATCTGTTGGTTGAATTACGTAGAATTTAATATTTCTAAAGGGCGATAAATAAATCTGAATTCCGATCAGATTGACTTTTCTTTTCAAAAGCGAAGGTTTGTTGAATGCGCGGCAGGACATGCGACAAACCTTGTGAAAAATAGTCTCGTCTTTCAAAAACGAATCTTGGAATTTTAAGGACGGAAATATTATTATTTTGTGTTTTATATTATTTTAAGTTGAATTGTTTTGTTTTTAGTAGCTGAAATTACTGAGAAATTGTTTTGTTTGACGTCGGGCAATACCCATTTTTTTTTAAATATAAATAAAAATATATCGTTGCCCTATGAAAAAAATTGTTCTAAATTCAATTTTTCGCATGAAAACCACCAAAAAAATTTATTTTCTTAATCACTTAAATTTTATAAGCATGGAATTCGAACCTTACTTGAATCATTCACCCATTGGCTGCTGCGATTGTGACCTACTTCAAAAAGTTTGGTGTTTGAAAAAATTACTGAGAAATTTCGGCTGTAAAGGTGTTAATTTTTTTAACTTGTACAAGGTCTCGGCCACCTATCCAAACTTTTGTTTCATTTTGCCACTTGTAATTCGTTTTAATAGCTGTTAAATCTAAAGATATCTATTTTAAAATTTATTTCAATTTTATTAATATTTATTTTACTATAAGATTATAGCTTTTTTTAAGGGGACTATATCTGGAGGTTTCGAAGTAAATTGTACATTTATTAATATTTCAAATTAAATTTTCAACAAAATTGTAGTAATATGTATAAAAATAACTTTTTTGTATTTCTTCGGTGATAAAAATTATAGCATTTCAGAGATGCCAACCATTCCGGATTTTGCGGAATCATTCCGCAATTTGGCCCCGAATTCCGCAATTACGGATAAAGCTAGAAAAACTACGGAAACTACGCTGCTTATATTTTAAAGACAATGTATTGAATTTTTCTTCTTAATTCTCTGTTTTTAGCCTACAATCCTTACAATGCATATTTTTTTTTACTTAGAATTGCGAATGAAAACGATAACGCTAGTCGCTAGTAACTGATGAGATGGGCAATAAGAAAGGGGAATCATTCGGAATATTCTAATCTGCACTGATGATTGATTCATGGGGAGAAAAAGGCCTTATTTTCTCAAATAATTGCGTTTTCAGGACTTTTCTAAAACTTATCAAAAGATTGGGACATTATTCTACATGCAGAAGGCGTGGCATCGGTAGGCAAGCCACGCGTCACGTCGGATTTTTTTTTTGCGGGTGGGGGGGCGATTACGGATGAGCGTTGTCTCAGGTTGCAACCCTGGCATTTAATAATGTACAATCAGGGAAATTTTAGTTAAAACCTGGAATTATCAGGGAAAATTACTACTATCAGTTGGTGGCCACTCTGGAACATTTCTTAAACATTTGAAATGAAACTATATAATAAAGTATCCATCATTATTTTTTACATCCACCTATCATCTAATACTCTCCCAATTTTATAAATAATCTAGTTTAGCTTGTAACTTAGTAAGTTCCCACCCCTGACTTTTGTATTGTTGATACCTGATTTGACATCTTTTTAGTTATTTTCTATCTTTTCAAAAAATAGTTAAGGCTTAAAGCTATATTGAATTTTTTTCTTAGGTTTTTTTATTTATTCCCTTAAGATCATGGTAGACTTACTACATTAATGTTGGTTGTTTTTCTTTTCACAGCTGGTCAACCATTTTCAACTTACCTGTTTAAATTTTCTTGCTTTGGGTCTTGTGCTGGTGGACCTAACAGGCGATCATTGATGATTATATTTAAACTTGAGCAAGGGTAAGTTTTCCCCTTTTTTAACTCTGGGTCTGTTAAGATATTTGGGTCCGTTTTCAGACCCTTCACAAAGTATTTTACCTTAAAAAAGGACCCTCCACAATATATTTTGGCCATAAATGGATACTATTTTTCACAATACTGCAAATTTGTGAGCTTATTTTCACAAAAACAAGCTCCTGGCTAAAAAGAGCTAATTTAACACTAAAAATTCACAAAATTATGAGTAGATTTTCACAATTTTTACAAACACTGGACCCTTCACAAAAAGCCTGGACAGACCCATTACTGTTGTACTCGGTGTACTTATTATTTATTAAGTTGTTAATCAATGTGACTTATTTCTTAGCTCTACTGAAGTTTGACACCACAAAAAATTCTGTTTCATGTTATGTAAAGTTAGTTTCCTGATTAAAAACTGGACTGTTAATTACAAAAGCTTTGTCTCTAAAATTTTAGCTGTCAAGAAATTGGTCGGCGTAAGTTGGAATTGAAAGTGTGTGCATGCCCAGGAAGGGATCGAAAAACTGAAGAGAAACAAGTTAAGGAACCGAGTATTCATGTACGATCTTCTAAACGAGCTATAGATCCTGAATCTAGTAAGTCGTATTTAAATGCTTTTAATTTGTCGATGTTAAAGCTTAGGGGTCATCCATAAATTACGTGAGGTGTTTTTTCCAAAATCTGGACCCCCCCTTGGTGAGATTTAGTGAGATTTTGCTGGACCCCCCCTCCCCCAAGTGAGATTTACCTACAACCTTTAAAAATAATTTTCTATCCAATTCGTTTACATTTTGAGGAAAAGAACATTATTCCACCTAAAAATCACCACAGTATCTTATCTGTGGGTATTATTCCTTTCTCAAACTTAAAAAAAATCGTTTAATTTCGAACTTAAAAAGTTGACGTGAGTTTTTCACCGAACCCCCCTCCCCCCCTTGGTGAGAATTGGTGAGATTTTTCCAAACCCCTCCCCCCCCCTTTTTGACCTCACGTAATTTATGGATGACCCCTTATGCAAGGGAACTGCAATGTTGAAAAGGAAAATAAAGTATATAGAAAATGATCAAAGCTACTTCATAACCTAAGAGGTAACCTAAGGTGAAGAGAGCTTTGCGGGCCGCTAGTTGGAAAACCCTGATCTAGAACAAAATATCATTATTGAAAACCAATTTAATACTTGGGTTTTGGGGTCTTATTTTGAAAAAATTTTTAAGGTAATTTAAAGCTAACTTTTGTAGAAGTGTTAAAGTTAAAAAGTGAAATGATATTTAACATTTCTTTCCTTTTTTTAGTAAGTGTAGCTTCTGCATTTGAACCCAAAAGAAGAAGAGCAATACCTAATGAAAAGGGTTATTTTACAATTACTGTAAGTTTTTATTATATAATTTACTTCTAGTGCTCCTATCTAACTTAGCTAGTCTTGGCTGCCCCAAAATTGTGTTGAACTAAAAATTAAATAACATGGGCATTTTATTAAAAAAAAGGAAGAATAATTATAAAGCATCAATTAGTAATTGGCTATTTATTGTATTAAGATATTCATTGAATTATTACATGTTTTTTAAAGACATAGTCACTAGTTTGTCAGTCTTGTTAACATTAAACTTGTTTAAAGAAACAACAGAGGAATTGAAAAAAAATTGCATACATTAAAAGGAAAAATGTGTCACAAGTATGAATATTTTAAAATTAAATCAGTTCATTCATTTTAAGTTGAACCCCTTAACAGTGACATTTATTTTAGATAAATTGCCCAAAAATGGAAAATTTTTTTGACTGTTTAATTTTGTCATTTTTATTATAATTAGTGTTAGAAAATAACTTTTTAAAAAAATCAAAATTTAAATGCAATTACAAGTGTATTAATTATTTTAACATACACATGAAAAGATATTGGATTACACGCACATCTTATTAAATTGGGAGGAAGATTATCCAAACATGATGTCTCACAATCTCTAAACGACGAAAAATCACTATCATCATCGAAACAAACTCAGTTTGGGCTTCACAAAACGAAAACATTAATTTTTCTTTGCCCGAGCTGAGCTTGGGCATCACTGTTCATGGGTTAATAATGAGGATAATATTTTTAAAATTACTGAGCACAAGCATGAGTGTAGATTTGCAGCAACAAGTTGATAGAAAAAGAGTTAAACAATTTCTGAACATGACCTTCAGAACTGAAGGGTTAATGTTGCCCATAAGGTAGTGAAAATTAGTTTTTTAATTCTATGATCTTAAAAACTCAATTCCTTTTTTCAGACTCGGGACATTGACTGCTATAATTTTCTAAAGGAGATGAAAAAAATGCATGGCATTAACTCAGCTTTCAAAAAACTCCCACCAGAAACAAAGAGGGCTTTGTTAAATCAGTAAGTATATTAACCAAAAGTTTGGTAATTCAGAATGAATTCCAATTTAAACTTGAATTCAAATATTATCTAGCAATGATTAAAAACTATTCAGTGACTCACAAAGAGTTCTTTTGAAAATATGAGGGTTATTATGAAATCTTAGTATAAAATTTTATATACTGATTAATCTTTAGTTGATTGGTACTCGAAAAGCATAATTTTTACATATCCATGTCATTCTTTT
The DNA here is from genome assembly GCA_024610705.1 of Tetragnatha versicolor. Taxonomy (NCBI): domain Eukaryota; kingdom Metazoa; phylum Arthropoda; class Arachnida; order Araneae; family Tetragnathidae; genus Tetragnatha; species Tetragnatha versicolor. The sequence continues at coordinate 19,358,516 of JANDEH010000011.1, read as the reverse complement.
CATTTAACCCTTTCAGACCTAGCCCCCCAAATTTTCCATTGGATTCAATAGAAAAAAACCCAGGTGGTTTAAGATTGAAAGGGTTAAAGAATAAAATGTCAAGAAAAGATTTTCCCAAAATTAGTAATAGGAAAGTAAATGCAAGTATTTGGTGTTTAACTATTTTTTTTTTCAGGGATTCACAACCAAGATCCAGTGATCCGGAAGAATGATTATTCCCATTTTTGTATTTGGTCTTGCTTCACTTTCTGCATTTTAGAAATTTATCTTTGAGAACAATATCATATGAGTATTCACACATTTTAAAACTTGACTTATTTTTTGCATTGGTTATATTAATTTCTGAATTCATTTTTAAAACCCATTGAATCCTGTCATGATTAGCAATTACAGTTTTTAGCGATTGACTTGTTAATACAATTTCATTGTACTGTTAAATTATTCATAACATCAGCTTGATAAAAGCCGATAAACCTCTAGAATTTTATTGTTGCACTCATCGGAAATTTTGTTCTATCAGACTTGAACTATGCAGTCTTGTATGTGACTTCATGAACTATGCAGACAAATGTGACTTCAGGAATTATGCAGACTTCATTAGTTGGTTTAATAAACATTTGTACTTTTTACTAAAGTTTAAGTTGTGTCATTCTTGGTCTTTTGTAATTATACTCTGTTCATTTAGAATTGGCGCCTGAGACATAATGTATTAGAAGCAGTTACTACCTTAATTATCATAAAAAATTTTTCTTAGGCAGCCGAAACAGAAGTGGTTAAAATACTGTAAAAAAATCGGTCCCTGAAGTTGTGTGATGAGCGTTATTAGGCGTTTTTGATCCTGTTTCAGGCGCCAGTTCTAAATGAACAGACTATAAATAGGTGTCTAAATGGAATAACTTATTTAATTCTACCATTGGGTTTTATTCTTATTTTAATACCTTTAAAGGTGTTGAGTTAATTGAACCTAAGTGTTGGCAAAATTTTAAATATGCTTCAACTTTATTTGAAGAAGATCAAAACTAATTTGATTTTTGATCAGGGAAAAATTTGGGTATTGATATTTAAGTTGTTTCTAGTCCATGCAATCTGAAGAAACCTTAAAAAAATAGTAACAGGTTTTAAACTGTTTTTTACTTGAAAATAACCTTAATAACATAAAAATTTATCCACAGGAAATTTTTTTATTAAAAATTTCAAATAATAGTAATAGATATTGTTTGTCTGCCTTCAGTTGAGCTTTGGTCGTTGATTGTTCACAGGTAGTATGGTTTCGAATGATAAATGGTAAATTTCAAGATCACTATCATGAAAAATCACAAGTTTGTATTTGTATGACTTAGGTAAATGACTAAAAGTGTTCTTAGATAAACAAAAATTGAATAAAAAATCCTTATGACTGCTCATGTGAACTAGCGACGGCCAGAGCTAAACTTGAGGCAGACAAACAGTACTTAGGATTCATGTTTAAATGTTGCTGAATACAGATATTTATTTAAAATGGAAAATTAATAGCAAAAATTAAATAAGGAACTTGCATGTTAGATTTTCATAAACATTCAAGTGTTAGTATGATAAAATGAAATATTTAGTCAATTTTTCAAAAAAGTGTACAAGTAATAAGGAACTTGCAGGTTTTTTAATCTATTCTTCATGCAAAAATAAGCCACTACACAAAATTTGAGGCCGATTGAGAAATTTTACGTTTGCAAAAAAATTATCGCACAGTGACGCCACAATACATGGACTTCACCTAAAATGTTTGCCTTGGATTTCTGACTGTCACCAGAAGTGTCTAGAAGGTAAATATTTATTAAAACACTCATATCGGACACTTCAGAAAATAGAAATCATCAACTAAAACTTAGACATTCAATTTTGATTGCAATTTGGCCCAATGGAATTCTACGTCACTGTGCATGCAAACACACTTCGCGTTTTCAGTCACGTGTTTTTTCTCGACTTTTAAATTAAAAAATATTTAATTACTTGCACACTTTTTTGAAAAATTGACAAAATATTTCATTTTACTATACAACAAACCGTACAGAACACTTGAATGCTTATGAAAATCTGTTACATGCAAGTTCCTTATTAAATATTTTAATTTAAAAGTCCAGAAAAAACACGTGACTACTGAAAACGCCAAGTGTAAATTCACACACTGTTCTAAAAAATAAATACGTAACGGACCCTTTATCCGGGAACCCAAAATCCGGACGGACCCGAAATCCGGCTCGCGTTTTGAATTTGTTTTTTTTATATTTTGAAGAATTTTTAGTGAGTAAATGCTGTTACGACGCGCAATGGTTGCGCGCGCCTTTTGCGACATCGTCTCGGTGCGGAATGGGACGATTCGACGCGGCCGAATCGTATCGTCCCCGCGCTTAAACGGCCGTTCCGAAATCGGCTGCTGCCTCGCAATCGATTCTTGCCGCGACGACCCACGTGCTTTGCCGGAAGTTTTTTTGCTGGATCCGTTACGATTGGATGCACCGCACCTTTTGTGACATCGTCTCGGTGCGGAATGGGACGATTCGGCGCGGGCCGACGCGGCCGAATCGTATCGTCCCCGCGCTTAAAAGACTGTTCCAAAATCGGCTGCTGCCTCGCTATCGGTTCTTGCCAACGTGCTTTGCCGGAAGTTTTTTTTGCTGGATCCGTTACGATTGGAACGGACTATGTCGTTTCAGCGGGTATTTTCGTTTCACTAAAGCAGCTGCGTCTTTAACGGCGTTTTTTCCGGAACGGACCCGAAATCCGGAAAATCCCGAAGTCCGGGATGATGTCGGCCCCGAGCTTGCCGGATAAAGGGTCCGTTACGTATTTCCAAAATTTTCTGAAGTAGGACCCCCCTTTCGAAATTTTGCTGTTCATATTTTTCCTTGATTGAACTTGATTTTTTTTTAAAAATCATTGATTTAAATCAAAAATGTTAAACTTCCACAATTTAAATAAAAAATTAGTTGTGTATGCTTTAAAATGGTTTGCAAGATTATTTGTATTTTACAATTTTTTTTAAATTCTGCTAGATATGTAACTGGGAGATAGGTTTAGGTTACTCTACATAAAATTGGCTGCAATTTCAAGAACAAATTTTACTACCAATAACAAAAATATTTATGACAAAAAGGGGTAAGTAGCAGGGTTTGGAATCAATAATTGTGATAAACTTAACAAGAATTAAAATATTTTAATTTTTTTATCTGGTACATCAACATTTTAAAATACAAGCATGTGAATGATTTTTATCGTAAGCTTGCTTTTATAGTTAGTCATGTTTTTCAAACTATTGTTTTCTTTTACATAACTACAGCAAATAGAGCTCTATTCTCTATGTACATGACTGTCAATAAGTTTATTTTATTTTTATAACTAATTATATTTTAAAGAAATAAGTATGCATAATACTATAAGTAAAATTAATTTAACTGAATAATTCAAAGATTGATTAAAATTTTTACACAAAAATGAGGCATAGATTTTTTTAGAAATCATTGTCACAATTTCTTTTAAAGCTATTATTGATTTCACAATTGGGCAAAAATAGTTATAGAAAGGATAAAAATTTTAGTAAGGGGACATCCATAAATTATGTGAGGTGTTTTTTTCCAAAGTCTGGACCCTCCTCCCCCCTTGGTGAGATTGAGATTTTTTTTACCCCCCTCCCCCCGTGAGATTTACCTACAACTTTTAAAAATTATTTTCTATCCTATTCGTTTGCATTTTGTGCTTCATAGCACCTAATTAAGTTAAAAAGTGTATGTGAGATTTTAAGGTGCCTGCCTACCTATAGAAGCTTTTTTTATAATAATTAAAATTTTGACCTAATTTGTGGTTAATACAATTAAATGCATCTAAAAACTATGAATAACATAAAAAAAATTTAAATATTGATTAAAATTTTCATATTATTGAAGAATTTATGCATGAAAATCACTAAAAAACGTCTTTCCGCAAATCACCATAACTCAAATTTATATGAAGATATTTTTGTTTTGTAAACTTTGTTATCCTCGTGAACTTATATTTTAGGAGGCCTACTATTATGTCTAAATTTATTTAATATCAAAAGTTACAGAACCAAACGTGAAAAATGAAAAAAAAACACCAAAATTCAGTAAAGTTTTAAGTTATACTACTCATAAAATAAAAAATATTACACCCACAACCAAAAAAATAGTAGGGCTCCTAAATCATATGTCAAGTATTTTACCCAATTTTTATAGAAATTCATTCATAATATTTTGAGTTATGCAGTGTTGCGGAGAAGGGAAATAGGAAAAATGTGATTCTGAGAAAAACGCGAATTTCTTTATTTTTTCCTTAATAAAATGCCTATTTAGCTGTAAAATTTCTGTAACTTTAGTTCTAGGAAAGATAAAGACAAAATTTAAACTGATTTGGAAAGCTAAAGATGTGCTTTTGGAAATAAGATAATAAAATTTTTTTTGAATTTTGGGTCCAAAACGGCGTTTTTTAGGTAGGCAGGCACCTTAATCGACCCCCCCTCCCCCTTGGTGAGATTTTTCCAAACCCCTCCCCCCTTTTTGACCTCACGTAATTTATGGATGTCCCCTTATTGATAGATAATTGTTCATTCACCTTTTTTGGATTGGCTTGGGCATTTCACCATGAAATGGCAGCGAACCGCTCCCCTCAATTCAAGTAGTATTTGAATGATATTAATTATCTCTCTATTCTAAAAAAAAGTTTTTAGTGAACGGTTTCCAGAGAAAGGCTTTTTAATTACTGAACCGAATGACACATATATGGTATCAAAATGTCCGGATTCCTTCCGGATTTCCGAGTAAGCCCTTCGATTTTTCAAAAAAATTCTCAATTTTAAAATATTTCCATTTTTTAAGATAACGGATAAGGTCGCAGTTAAAAAGCAAGTACTGTCATTCAAATTATTATGCATCCAATCACAACGACCGATTGACGCTATATTTTAAGATGAAACATGTTATTCACCTTTTAAAAAAAGTACTTTCTTGATGAAATATCACTCAAAGACTGATAAAAACATATTCTAAAAACTTACATGAACGCCATTTCATACTAAAATTTCACAGTTTTTGTCCAATATTTATAATTTTTAGTCTGATTTTATCGAAATTAATTGTAAACATAGAGTGATGTTTTGTCTCTTTTTATTTTCGATTGCTTAAACTGTATTGTCTGGGTTAACAAGTCTGGGTTTAAAAAAATATGAATGATAAACACTAGGCATATTATACTAACGAGTTATTTTAAAATAAAACGGGTTTTAGTTTGGTTCGAATATTGATAAACAATTAGAAATAGTTATTTTTATATAATCATAGATTAAAATAATTAAGATGAATATTTTTAAAAACATTTCGTTTAAATTTTTGATAAGTTCGAGTTAATATATATTGAAACTTTTAAGGGAGCTTTATTCAATGGAGGGGATTTGGGGAAGTATATTCGGAAAGTTGGTTGACGTTTTTTTTTGTAAATTGTTTAATTGTTTTGTAAAGTGTATTAAGTTCGGCGAGTTAGAATTTGTTGGAATTGCGAAGCAATTCCAAAAGGTCCTGCGTCAGCAGTTTACGGGGGTTGGCGAGCGATAGCGAGCAGGGGGCGGTAGCTCCCTAGTAATGTAAAAATTTGACAATGTGAAAAGGAAAAAATGGTTGATCTGGGGATCACCCCAGGAAAATTTTCCTCTTAAAGCAGTGTTTTAACTCATTTTTTGAGACCCTTTGAGCTATCATTGAAAGAGAACGGTTTCTTGTAAACCCCAGAATTTTCTTGGGGAAAAAAGTTGTAAAAGACGTCAAAGTTTCAAGGGGAGCTAGGGGTTCTCTCCCAGAAAATGTTTTGAAAATTCGGCCTTAAAACTAGTGTTTTATCTCTTTCTCAAACTTTTTGGGTAGCTGCTAAAGGGAAAAGCTTCTTGAAAGTGGCAGAATTTTCACGGCAAAAATACTGTATAAAACCGATGTAAAAATTTTAGAGGGGGCTGGGGTCCCTCCTTTTTGAAGTTTCCCCTTTAAACTAGTGTTGTATCTCTTTTTTCAAACTTTTTGGGAGCTCCTAAAGGGAAAAGCTTCTTGTAAGTGGCATAATTCTAAAGGAAAGAACATTGTATACACTACCCAACTTGTTCAGTCTTGGCTGCCCCAAATTTGTGTTAAACTAAAAATAAAATAACATGGACATTTTATGTGAAAAAAGAAAGAATAATTTTTATAAAGCATTAATTAGTAATTGGCTTTTTATATTGTAATAAGATATTCCTTTAATTATTACATGTTTTTAAAGCCATAGTCACTAGTTTGTCAGTCTTGTTATTTAACATTAAACTTGTTTAAGAAACAGGGGAATTAAAAGAACTGTTGCTTACATTAAAAGAAAAATTGTGTCACAAGTATGAATATTTTAAAATTAAATCAGTTCAATAATGAAGATAATATTTTTAAAATTACTAAACACAAGCATGAGTGTAGATTTGCAGCAATAAGTTGATAGAAAAAGAATTAAACAATTTCTGAACATGACCTTGAGAACTGAAAGGTTAATGTTGCCCATAACGTAGTGAAATTAGTTTTTTTAATTCCATAGTCTTAAAACTCAATTCCTTTTTTCAGACTCGGGATGTTGACTGCTATAATTTTCTAAAAGAGATGAAAAAATGTATGGCATTAACTCGGCTTTCAAAAAACTCCCCCCAGAAACAAGGAGGGCTTTGTTAAATCAGTAAGAAGTATATTAACCAGAAGTTAAGTAATTCAGAATTAATTCCAGTTTAAACTTTAATTCAAATATTATCTAGCAATGATTAAAAACTATTCAGTGACTCACAAAGAATTCTTTTGAAAATATGAGGGTTATTATGTAATCTTAGTAAAAAATTTTATATACTGATTAATCTTTTGTTGATTGGTACTTGTAAAGAATAAATTTTGCGTATTCATGCCATTCTTTTCATTTAACCCTTTTAAACATAGCAGTAGCGGATCTAGAATGTGAGCAAGGGGGGGATAACATAATCTTGTGGAAGTTGATACTTAAATGAAGTATCTCTTCCCTTGTGCGTTTTTACCATTAAAATGTCTTAAATAATATGCATACTAACTAGTTTAGTTAAATATAACTAATTAATTCATTAGTAATTAAATTGATTAATAATTAAATTTGTATCAAAATTAATATTAATGGTGTGTCAACCCGAAGTTTTACGATGATATTAGCCAGATGGTAAAAAATAATTAGTTTTTTATTTTACCCTTCATTCATTCCCTCTTTATTGAATAAGGTGAAATAGAGATACTACAAGCCTTTATACAGGGCCTTAACGATACTTTTGATTTCGAGAGGTTTTGTGCCCCAAATATTATTCTAAATCTTTTTATTCGATTATATTATATGTCAAATGTGAACCTTGATGGCATTTAAGTTTTGAGTTTAGCAATAGACGAGATTAGTGATGACGTTTTTTGTTTTGTTTGGAAACGTTGATTCGATCCGTGATTGGTTACATACGGATCCGTACTGTCCGTACAGTTCACGGAACCAATCACAGACTGAATTTACGTTTCCAAACAAAACAAAAAACGTCACACTTATCTCGTCTATTAATATCTAACCCCAAGCATAAAGGGGGGGGTCTGGGGATCCTCCCCCATAAATTTTTTTGATATTTGATCTTAAAAAGTAACTTTTTGACTTAGTTTTGGTTATTTAGCACCCTTTGAATGGCACCCGAAAAAATGATTTCTTAGACACTTTTCAAGAGATAAATAGGATAATATAAATATTGTTATAATAATTTATTTCGAAGCGGGTGGTTTGAACTTCCGACTCCCTCTATTACTTCTCAAAATAGATTTGTAGATGTGCAGCATAAAAGTAGCTAAAATTGTTTGCCTTTCATTGCAAAAAAAAGTAATTTTCTAGATGGAGCTAAATGGACCATTTCAATCGTAAAACGACCTATTAAAATCCAGGGAACTAAAAATCCTGGAGAGCTTTTTAAGAGAAATGTCTATCGGACCATTTAAAAAGTGAGTCTTGTAAACCCCAGGTGAATGATGATAAAGATCTAGGAGAGGGGCTAAATATCATTGGCAATTTTAAATTTTGAATCGGATCTATAAAAAAATGTAGGGTGTGTAAAGGATTTCGGAGGGAGCTTATGCATTCTGTAAAGGTCAAAGCTCTTATTGGAATCTTTATGTTATGTTATATAAAAATGCAAGGGGACTAAGGCTTTGTAGGGGCTAAAGCTCATTTGCCCCTTTAAATTGTGAATTGAAAAGCTTATCGCTCCCTTTAAATTGTGAATCGAATCTATAAAAATGTAGGGGGGCTAAAGATTTTTTTGTGGTAAAATATCATTGGAACCTTTTTTTAGTTATGAAACCATTTTTATAAAAGAGCAGAGAGGGCTTAAGATCTTGGAGGGGGCTAAAGCTCATCGCTCATTTTAAATTGTGAGAAATGACAAAAAAAATTGAACTTTGTAAATTGAAAAGCTTATCGCTCCCTTTAAATTGTGAATCGAATCTATAAAAATGTAGGGGGGCTAAAGATTTTTTAGTGGTAAAATCTCATTGGAACCTTTTCTTAGTTATGAAACCATTTTTATAAAAGAGCAGAGAGGGCTTAAGATCTTGGAGGGGGCTAAAGCTCATCGCTCCTTTTAAATTGTGAATCGAATCTATAAAAATGTAGGGGGGGCTGAAGATTTTGTAGTGGTTAAAGCTCATTGGAACCTTTTTAGTTATGAATTCCATTTTTATAAAAGAGCAGAGAAATGAAAAAAAATTGAACTTTTCGAAAAAAATTTTGAAAAGGGGCCGTTCAAATATTACGTAAGCACTTTTTTGGTCATTTTTAACCCCCCCCCCTCCCCCCTTGTCAGCAAAGATAAGCAAACCTCAAACCCCCCCCACCATAATTACGTAAGAAACTGCCGGACCCCCCCTCCCCGAAATTTTGACATCCCTTTTAGTAAGTACTGTTTTTTCTCCTTGAAAATTAGGTGACTTATACGAGAAGCTGTCCTTTTTGGGTGTAACCCTTAGGGCTCAAAAAAGAGTCGAAACACTATTTTTCGGGGTTAAAATTTTAAAATGTTGGTTGGGTCCATCCCCAGAAAAAAGTGCTTACGTCAGATTTCCTAATTCAATTTTTTGTTAAATTTATTTTTAGTTGAGTTTTGAAATTATTTATGCAAGAAACAAGAGATTTTTGAAAATGCAGTATCTTACGTAAGCATCACTCATATCCCCCCGCCCCCCTTGTCATTAAAAATAAGCAAAGAGCAAACCCCCTCCCCCCCTTAGGTGCTTACGTAATATTTGAACGGCCCCAAAACTTTAATTTTATCTAGTGTAAACCTAAGTCCCAAGGGGGGGCTATAGCCCCCCCCATAGATCCGCCACTGAAACCTAGCCGACACAAATTTTCCATTGGATCCAATGCAAAAAAAACAGCCGGTTTAAGATTGAAAGGGTTAAAGATTAAAGTGTCAAGAGAAGGTTTTCCTAAAATTAGTAATAGGAAAATGAATGTAAATATTTGGCGTTTAGCTATTTTTTTTCAGGGAATCACAACCAAGATCCAGTGATCCGAAAGAATGATTATTCCCATTGTACTTGGGGCTTGCTGCACTTTCTGCATTTTAGACATTTATCTTTTAGAACAATTTCATATGGGTACTCACACATTTTAATGCTCAACTTATATTTTGCATTGGTTATATTAATTTCTGAATTCATTTTTATACCCATTGGTTCCTGTCATGATTAGCCATTACATTTTTTATCGATTGACTTGTTAATACACTGCTGTGCAAAAATTAAGGACGGAACTGTTTTTTCAACACAACACCTAGTAGAATTATTGTTCATCCATGAAAATCCCACCAAAAAATGTTCAATGAGTGAGAATATAGGGCCCGAGAACAAATTTTCCCTATCAATATATTAAGGGGGTAAATGGGCCCTCCATTGATAATGGAGTTCCATTACACATTTGGAGCAGTGACAGAAACGTCTGCGTAAGAGGTATTAACCAAGAAATTTAAGTATTTTGCTATTGATATGATTATTCCTGAACTCAATGCATATTTTTAAACGTTTGTGCTTCTTTTAAATGGTATTTTTTAGATTTTATTGAGAGATATCGGTCTAATCATCATTTTCGGCAAGTTTTAGCTTCTGGGTCATTTTTGGTAAGTGGTAACTTACCGTCAACCATGTTTTTAGTAGGTCTCCCATGTCCCATGTAGGTCTCCCATTGCGTTTAGGTCTGGGGACCTGAAAAGTAACTTTATTCTTTCAATATCGTTACTTATGAACAACTTTGAGATAGTCAAATTGTGATTTTGTGCAGCTTTGCCACTCATAAAGAGAAATCATTAACCCGAGAGGTCTTCCAAAAGAACTTAAAGAGACATGAGAAAACATGTATGCTATTGCAGATAACAGTGAAAATTTCTGTGCTGTCTAAGGGGTGCTGAAACGGCCCAAAGAAATGCACTAGTTTCACAGAAAGAACATTTGTTATTAGCGTTAAAAAAATAAGTATTTTTACTGTTTATGGACTTATACATGTCTAAAATGAAAGATATATCTGTAAAAATATCTCCATTATCTTTAAAATGAATTTTTGTGAGATCGAATTTCTCCTTTGAATCTGTACTACACTTATAGAAATTTCAACGCCCCCTATACTCAAAAGAGATTTTCCCTGATGTCTGAAATTGCATATCTGTATTCTCATGACCCATTTGATTCTTTTAGAAGACCTTTCGAGTCAATAATTTCTCTTAATTAGTGAAAAATCCGCAGATAATCACAATTTGGCTTTCTCAAAGTTTTTCATAAGAAACAATATTGAAATAATAAAGTTACTTTTTGGGTCCCCAGACCTAAACACAATCAGATACACATGAGACCTACTAAAAACATGGTTGAGGGTAAGATACCACTTACCAAAAATGACCCTGAAGCTAAAACTTGCCAAAAATGACGATAAGACTGATATCTCTCAACAAAACCTAAAAAATACCATTTAAAGGCAACACAAACGATTGAAAATATGCATTGAGTTCAGGAATAATCATATTCATTGCAAAAAATCTTAAATTTCTCGGTTAAATACCCCTTACACAGACGTTTCTGCCACTGCTCCAAATGTGTAATGGAACTCCATTATCAATGGAGGGCCTATTTACCCCCTTAAAATATTGATAGGGAAAATTTGTTCTCAGGCCCGGTATTCTCACCCATTGAACATCTTTTGGTATGATTTTCATGGATGAACAATAATTCTACTAGGTGTTATGTTTAAAAAACCGTTCCGTCCTTAATTTTTGCACAGCAGTGCTGCTGTGCAAAAATTAAGGACGAATCTGTTTTTTCAACATAACACCTAGTAGAATCATTGACGAAATTCCCCAGATCCTGCAAGGTTTTTATACTTTGATAACAATGTGCATGCGTATGGACTTGATTTTTGCTGTTTTTTGGAAATTTTAATAAAATATTACCTGGGGATAGCAGTGGCGGATCCAGCGGGGGGGCATGGGGGCCATGGCCCCCCCCGAGAAAATTTCAAAAATAGTTAAAAACCCCTTTTTCAGAACTAAAATTTAAAAAAAAACTCATTGAAATTCATGCGATGTCTGACAAGAATAAAAACAACGTAAGGGGGGCCATGCTTATCCCGAAGAAAATTCCCTTCTAGAACCCCTTTCTAGAGCTAAAACTCAAAAAATGTTCCCCTTATAATTCATGCGAAGTCTTAATTCTTAGGTATGGTACGTTGCTCATATAGCCAGTGGCGGATCTATGGGTGGGCTATAGGGGCTATGGCCCCCCCTAGAAAAAGATAAATTGAAACTTCAGAAAAAAATTGAAAATTCAGACTAGATAAAATTGAAATTTTTCGAACAAATTTTTGAAAAATTTAAAACCTTTTCAAAATTTTTTTGTAGCTCTTTTACATTTCAAACGGCCCAAAGAGCTTTATTTCATAATCATTAGCCCCTTTTAAGATCTTTAGCCCATGAAAATTTGTAGGATCAATGCACAGTTATAGGGAAAGTGGGTTTCTCTTTACATTTTTTTAGACTATTAATTCTCTAATATTTAAGGAGTTCAAGAGTTTTAGCCCTTACAAAGCATTGAGTCCCCTGCATGTTTGTAGAATTAATTTGCAATTTAAAGGATTCAGTGAGCCCCTTCGAAATATTAGCCCATTTCATGATCTTAAGCCCCCTTCAAAACATTAGCCTATTTCATGATCTTTAGCCCCTTCAAAACTTTTAGCACCGTTGTATTTGTATTATAAATTAAGAATTTAGAGGCCAATGAGCTTTAGTCCCTATAAAGCATTAGTCCCCTTGTATTTTTATATATTTGGTTCACATCAACTTATGAGCTTTTAGCCCCCTCCAAGATAGATGAGCTTTAGCCCTCTGCTCTTTTATAAAGATGGAATTCTTAACTTCAAAAAAAAGTTGTAATGTGCTTTAACCACTACAAAATCTTTAGCCTCCCTGCATTTTTATAGATTCGATTCACAATTTAAATGAAACAATGAGCTTTAGCCTTCTTGCGTTTTTAATTTAAAAAGCTTTAGCTCGTTACCGATTTATAGTCCCCTACTTTAGTTTTTGCAGATTCGATTCACAATTTAAAGGGGCCTCTGAGTTTTAGCCCCTATAAAGAATTAGCCTGTTCACAATTCAATGAGCTTTATCCAAAATTCAGCATTAGCCCCCTCCACTAGTCTAGTGGATTCAGGGGGCCCGGGGGCTCAAGCCCCCCCCCAAAAAAAGTTTTACTCTTTATAATATGACATTTTATGCACCAAAATGAGTTAAGCCTGTTATTTTAAAGTCAAATTTTTAAAAATTTTCTGGGGGAGGACCCCCAGACCCCCCTGGCCATTGTAACTCTGTTATTTTAACTATACTTTACTAAGTTTGTGTCAAAACGCAAAAAATCTGGTAAAAATCTAGAAGTGTGTTCGGGTTGGCACCTCTTGGCTAATTTTTATTCGCCATCTTCACTTTGATACTTTGGCGCTACTACTTCGCTTGGCGTTTGAAACCACTTCTAGATTTAAGCCAAAAATCTATATCCGAAATTCTGATGAGGCGTACCAAAACGAGTTGAAAAAGTGGGGTTTTTGACTTAAATTTCCAAAAATTTTCTGGGGGGGATTTCAAATGGCCCCCCCCCGAAAATTTGGTCTGGATCCGCCCCTGGGGGATAGAACCCACGAATAGCCGCATGCTACGCAGGCACCCTACCACTGCTCCAGCGGGGATTCAATAACTAAAAACTTATTAGTTATTAAATGTTATTTCTTTGTGACGCATGCGCATTATATCAAAGTATAAAAACCTTGCAGGATTTGTGAATAAGCGAATAGATCCATTTATTATAGTTGCAAGTGTTCAGTTAGTAAAGAACGAGATTACATTGAAAAATCCTTTTATTATTAAAAAATGAAATATACAGGGTGTCCCATAAATAACGGGTCACACTTCTAGGGCGGATAGTAGACACCATAGAGGAAGGATAAAGGGTTTCTTTTTCCTTCTATTCTTCCTCTATGGTAGACACCTATAGACGAGTCAGAATCACTTAGGATTTGGGGGTCCCAGACCAAATCATAGGGAGTTAAAAATGTAGCGACACCCCAAAAAAATTATTTTAAAATTCAATTTGTAGAAAAAGTACTATTAGTAAAAATTTAATCATGGTCTCAAATTTTGTGGTTTAATATGATCTTTAAAATTATGCTGAAAGTTTTCACTTTAAAATTTTTTACTACGACTAGTGGGCTCTGCCCCCTGCTCGCTATCGCTCACCAACCCCCGGAACTGCTTCGCAGTTCTTTGAAGATCGCTTCGCGATCTTAGCGAGCAGAGCTCGCTTGTTTCATCTCAACAATCCAGGCTCGTCGGCTTAGTTAATGCTCCTTTGATACCGAAGCTATTCATCTCTCTAGTTTATCAATGATTTAATTCGAATCATTCATTCCCCCGAAGATATCAAAATAAAACTGTTTCTAAAATATTCATCACTTAACTTCCATTCTTCTTTCTTAAATTATTGAATAGAAATGTTTTTAAAAAAATATCAAGCAAGTCTACCAATTATCATCAACCAACTTAGAGTAAAAACAAGCCTTTAAGAAACTTTAAATTTTTAATATGCACGTAAATATCTAGTGAATCGTTGGAAATTAAAGAAATCAGACTCATAAAAATAAGCTGTTTCCCTAGTGAAAGACCAGAAAGAGAAGAAAAAATTGAAACTTTGAATCTCAATAATTCTAAAACTAATTCGAATTATTTAAAAAACGAAACGCCAATATTTTCATTAAAAATAATTGTATATGCGTCTAAAATATTGTACCTCTATCATGATTAGTTTTTCTTTTATAACGAAAAAATCGAAAAATTGTCAAAAATTTCGAAACTTTAAAATTGAATTACTCAAAAACTAATTCGAAATTCGAAAAAATAGAGATGAGGTGCACAACTTCATGTCTAACAGCCGTATCGACCATCTCGAGTCAAATCCAAGCTAACTCTCGAGTAGGATGTCTCTAGAGTTAAGCTAACTCTAGTGATAAATGTTAAGCTTATCGACCAACATCGAATTAAGATACTCCAGAGTTAAGGAGAACTGTATTTATAAGGCCACTTCTGATTGGACAGCAGTACCCACGTGACTAAAAGCATGTAAAGAAGGAAATAGGGCGCGAAAACATCAAAAAATTTCTTGTTGTTGTTCCGATTATTTTAACTTTTAATTCGGAATCAATTCTTTTTAATTGAAAAAAAAATGACGAAGAACAGCAAACTTTACAGGGTTTGAGATGGAAGTGTTGACTTCCATTTTCAATAAGAACAGATCCATTATTGATTGCAAAAAGACAATGCGATATTTAATTTAAAAATAAACAGACCTGAGAGTCCAATAACCAGGTGTCGAAAAAGGGCAATTTTAAGAAAAAAAATCAGAAGCTTTTCTTTTCTCAACGGTTTTTAAATGTTTTCGATAGTGCTGAACCCGAATCCGAACTTCTCATACGAAATTTCGAATGGTATTATTGTGAAAATTCGAAAAAACGCTAAAATTTTGCCTAATTTTTCGGCTTTTTACTTATAGAACGGAAAGCATGGCTTTCTCGTGAAAAAGTTAAATACAAAAAATTAAAATGAAGAACCAAGCTACAAAAGTGTCATTTAAACTTTTTTGTCAGACTAATATTTTGGTCGCTAGGGCTCGCTGAAAGTCAGGCAAAATTCATCCTTGAAGTGGAAAATCTAGAATATGCCCCACATTTTTGGTAAAACGTCGTTTCTATTTAGATAATTAGGAAACACTATTTTAAAAACTTTTTACACAATTTTATCTTCCTTTTTATGCCATTGGTAATCAATGAAATGAATTATTTTTCAGTAATTTCTTGCAGAAATACAGGTTCTTATGCAAAAGAAAATTCAGTCGCCAAGTTTTTATTGCAAATTATGTTAAGCATTTTTTATCAACTAAACAAATTATTTTTTATATCAGCATAGCTAATCTAATCATTATAATTTAATTTTATATTTTAATACTATAAGCTCTAACACAAAAATCAGGAATCATTCTTCTTTCAAGAAAAGAGCTGTTCTTTGAGGGAATGTTCTGTTCACTCCTTCGCAAATGATGACCGATAAGGGGTTTTACGTTTGAATCCTGGGAAAAATTTAAATCAAATTCAGTTTAGGTAGTTTTGGTTTTGTCTAAACATGTATCATAGAAAATGTCTATTTGTCAGTGGCTTTTTCTTTTATGTGATAAAACTGAATGATAGAAAAAAAATTTATGTTGGTGAAGGGAATATATTATTAGGACATATTGAATTTTTTTGCGACTGTGCAATTCTAGATTTTAATCAAGTTTTTCTTAATTTTATCACTTACTCATATTCCTTGGTTCAATAACATGAATAAATATTTTAATTGTTTGTGTAATGAAGTTGAGGATGAATTAGCCAGACAGCTGTACAATGAAATTTTAGCAAAAAATCACATTGAAAAAGATTATATTTAAAAAATTAAATATGTTTTAATTATCAATGTACTTACAATTTTTTATAATAATGTAGTGAATATAAATAATTTTTATTGAAATGCAATAAAGCTAAATTTATTTAAGAAGAAGTTGTAATTAATTTGATATAAGTTAAAAAGAATCACAAACAATTTCAAGTTTTCTGGATTAAGAAAATAATGCAAATTTATTTGAAAGAAGTACATCAATTTAAGTATTCAATACTACATCAAAATATCATGTTTATATAAAACTTACACTGCAACTTTGAAAACTCTAAGGTTTTTAAATAAAGCTAATACATTTGTGAACCTGGATAAAAGTTA
Organism: Tetragnatha versicolor; assembly: GCA_024610705.1. NCBI lineage: Eukaryota > Metazoa > Arthropoda > Arachnida > Araneae > Tetragnathidae > Tetragnatha > Tetragnatha versicolor. Next base: position 19,342,090 of record JANDEH010000011.1, on the reverse strand, counting down.
AAAATGAAACTTCCTTAATGCAAAGCTTTATAGTGGATCCTTCAGCTTTGAAGGATCAAAGTTGTAATACATTTTTAATTTTAAGAGAAAAGAATATAAGTTCTAAAGAAGTTACAAAAAAAACATCATCATAACTGCTTCAAGTAAGCTTAGTGATGTCTCATAATAATTAAAATTAGTAAAAACAATGCAATAAATATTTTCAAGAAAAACATTTTGAGCCACCAGCTAATTATATTCATGGATGTAGCATAGTCAAGATGATCAATGATCTTTAACATTTGAAACATTTACTTCGATGTTCTTTACATGAGTTACAGCTGTCCAATCAGAAGTGGTCTTATAAATAATGTAATGACTATGAATATTTGGATTTAATCCAACATACTGAAAAAAGATAAATACTATTTCCCATTTGAAACAACAGTTTATATGATAGTCTTTCTCAAAAGGTACAAGTTTGGTAAAAGTACAGTTGAGATGAAGGTGGTGGTAGAAATAGTCAGTTATAATCACAAGCTATAGAAATAATGCAGTTTCTCCATTTATTCAACTAGAGCACAGTTGGGGCAGATATGAAGAAGTAATTGAATCAGAAATACATTCACATGAAAAAACATAGGCGCAACAGCCCAGTGGGCCAAGGCCTACTATGCCCATCATCGTTTTCATGACAGTGGGGCCTGGGGTGCTAGGCAAATGTCCCAGGTCAGCCTAACGCAAGACCCCCAGTGTTTTGTTCTTAAGCATACTTGCCCCTCATTTTATAGACCCATTGAAGGGACGAAAGGCTGAATGTACCTTGCCCCAACCCGGGACCTATAAATTGAACCCCAGGCCTGTAGCGTGGAAGCGTGATGCACTACCACTACGCCATCACTGGCCGTCATATACATTCACATACAAATATCAATTATGCCATCTCTTAAATATTGTGTAACACAGTAAACAATGAAATATAATTAAAAATGCATAGCAATTAAACAATTTTGCAACAAACTTGGTTTAGACAATTGACATTAGAAACTTCAAGAATGTAAATAATTTATCTAAAAAATGATAAAGCCTATTTATAAATAGGGCTGTGATTTCCATGTAACTAAAAATATATACATATATGTGTTCATTATAGGTAAATATATAACAAAAAGTGCAAAATATGTATTTAAAAATAGGAAGAAATTTTGTTATTTTAAAGATTTTTAATGAATTATTAAAGAAAAAAAAATATTTAAAACGCTAAATTCCAAGCTTGGAACAAAATTTCGAAACACTAGTTGGAAAAATTAGTGATTATTCATGAAAACCCCCAAAATTGGATATGAATATGTAGAAAAATATGTATTTATAACTTAAATGTACAAAAACATGTAAACAAACTGAAAGATGTAAAAATTTATAAAATAAAAATGGTCTGAATCAATCCAAAATCCCTTGAAATGTGTAGAATTTGAAAACCAGCGTGGCAAGGACAATCTTTTGGGCATTCTGCAGACGGCAGCACAAGGGAATCCTGAGGCAAACAAACTGAGGCTTCCAAACCCAATACTACCTCTTGACGACATTCCTGGCATGGATCTGTGCAGAGATATACCTGTGAAAAGGCCAAATTTAAAAGGATAATTTTGGTAAACAATAAAAATTGGAAAGACAAAAGCATACATGCAATTACTCTGACAATAAATTGGCGGAAAACATTTTATGAAAAATTCTGTGGCACCTTAATGTTCCTTCATTTTAAGTAGAGGGTGTCCATTGGCTTCTACTCCCTGAAATCATCAACGATTCGATATGATAGTCATATTTTTCAGCTTAAATATTAACTAGTTTTCATATTACTTCGATATTTTTTTCGATTTTACTTAAAATTTATTACTAGGCAACACTCTCGGCCAGAGTTTTCAGTAAAAAACGATTGGGGGAAATAAGAATGTGGAATTATAGTTTGTCAAATCGAATTGTGGGATTTTAATTTTGCTAACAAATTGGCGGATTTCCGCCAATTGGCGGAGGAATCACATGTATGCAAAAGTAATTAGTATTTTTAACAAAAAGGCCAAGGCCTCTGTAACAGACATTAATTGTAATTCATAAGTACGTACCTTCTCTGATTGTCACGATATTCTTTATCAGCCTCCTAGACAGGTTATTTCAGTCAGGGCCTCTAATACAGAGGGGAAACCACAAGCACGAAACATTATTTGGATAACCTAAAAAGGAGAAAATAAGTAAGCATGGTTTGTTCATTTCAATATATAGAAATGAAACACATTTTTTCTTAATTTACTGAGCTACGATTAACTGCAAGCAGAGTTAAAGATCCTCTATTGTTTGGTTATAATAAAGGCAAAGTTTCTAAGGAATAGCAGGAATTGAATTCAGAAGTAACATAACCAATAATAATATTACACCGAACATATCAGAGGCAATACTGTTATACATATTTATGTATCCCACATGAATAAAATCCTGCAAGCATTAGGGATTACTATGAATGGCAGAGGATTTTAAGCGAGCAAATGCCCAATTAATTATCAAAGGATCACATAGTTGGATAACACAAAAAACATTCTGTACATAAAAATTTCTTCAAAATTTTCTGCAAACTAAGTGTCCCAGTTGTTTAAATTTAGGCTTAAAAGATAAAAATGTGTGATATCTGGTCCTTAAAAAAACCTGCAGTGGTTAAAATAGCACAGAACTCAATTTTGAAATCGTGACGGCGGCTTAAATCTTGAAGCGGGTTGAAACGCCAAGCGAAGTAGTTGCGCCTAAGTATCAAAGTTAAGTTGGAGGCTAAAAATTCGCCAATAGGCGCCAACCCGAACACACTTCTAGATTTTTACCCTCGACAAAAACCCTGGTTCTGTTCTACGTGACAACAGGACACAGCATGCAGGAATAAAAACGAAAACATACACATTTCTCCTTCCAAAGAAATTTTAGCTTATAGCCACGCCATCTAGTAGTGACCCTGGATATTTATACTAGTGATATTGTTCACTATTACTTTAATAATAATTTATAAACATACAGTAAGAAAAATTCAATGTAATATCAAAAACTTAAATAACAATTAATTAAAAAAGATTTTCTGCAAAATTCGTAACATTTCAACACTGTGTATGAAGTGTACTTCTACATTTTTAAGTTTGATTATTGGATGAAACATTTTACACATATTTATGGAAATAAATGTTTCTAGTTTCTAAAATAGGAGGAGGGTATTAAAGATAATTCAGAGCATGAAAAATAAATTGGATATGTGATTAAGTATTTATATTTGATGTGATATTTTTTTATTTGTTTTACATTTTGCGTTTCTCTCAGCTGTTTTTTTAGAAGTAGTTCTGTTGCATTAGTTGGATGCAACTGCCAAGAGTAGAGTGCAAAACATATTGAAAACTCCAATAGTTAATGTAATTATGCTTTTGGTTCAATTCCGTTAACATTCAGATTTTTGTTGATAAACTGCATAGCTATTGATCTAACCAAACATTTTAATCAATGAATTTGATATTAATTAGCAATATTTCTACTTTTTGAGTTCAAAAGAGCTTGCCGGTGTTTGGCGGAAATTTTAGCAGGATTGAACTTACTTTTAATTGTTTGTCATACATGTAATTTGTAAGACGAAGCAAATATAGTCCTATTGACGAAATTTGCGCCTGGCTAATGCAACAGTACTACCGTTTATTCTCAAAATACTTCATAAAAATATAAAGCATAAATCTAGATATCACGATTGCGAGAGCTGAGAAGTAAAAACGAAAGAGATTTAAAAATCCTAAAAACTTACCTTATGTCATTGTCTAACCTCCTTCGACTTTGGCCGTAGTTTCGCCGACCATTTTTAATAGCTAATCCAGGCCATTTATGCTTTTTTCGGGGAATACGTCTGATCTCTCCGATATAAACACCTCCGGCGTCCATTTTTGGTTGGTTGGTTGGTTGGTTGATTGGTTGGTTTTTACTGGTTTTGCTCTCGATTTCGATCGCTTATACCAGTGTTCCTTTTTTTCTTCCTTATTTTAAAATCTTTTTATCGAGTAGAGGAACTCCAAGATGGATTTTGCTTTCTTTTTCCCTTGGTCTTCAAAAGATATTAGCCACTTGAAGGATAACGGAATGCATCCCATTTTCTGTCTCAGTCTTTGTCTTTCTTTCTCATAGTTGGGGCATGAAAAAAGAATGTGCTCTATATCTTCCTTGATGTTACCGCATCTGCAGCTTGCATCATTTCTTAGATTGCATTTTTCTAATGTAGCATTTGTTGGCAGGGTTCTTGTTTTTAATCTGGTTAGGATTACCTCATCTCTCCTATTTTTTGTCAGATTAAAGAATTTTTGTTTTCCTAACCCTGAATTTATTGATAGTATTTCCCTATATTTGCTGTTATTATACTCCTCTTCTCTTTTTTCTCTTTCTATTTTCTTTGCCTTTTGAATTATATCCTCTGGGGATATCCAATTTACAATTCTCCCTTTCTTTAATGCTCTTTTTGCCTCCTCATCTGCCATTTCATTTATTTTTAATCCTATATGGGCCGGAATCCATATGATTTTAAGTTTTGAGCATGCTTTTGATGCTTTTTCAATAATTTTTGCTAATTTTAGAATGATAGTAGGGGATTTTATCTCTACTCCTTTTTTTAGGGCCTCCAGGACTGATAGACTGTCTGAGAAAATAAAATATTCTTCTCTATGTTTTACATATTTGCTAATTGCTATAATTATAGCTGTTGCTTCGCCGGTAAATATGGAATTTATTTTTGATATTGTTCCACTTAGTTTGGTTCCCTTTTTGTGGTTCACTACTGCTACTGAACAGGCTTCTTCGTTTTTGGATGCATCCGTAGATATTATTGTTGCGTTTTTTCCTTCAGTCTTCAGGAATTCTTCCAGTAGATCTTTGAGGCCCTCATGTACATTGTTTTTGGGTGTTTGAAATTGTAGCTCGTCAGTATAGATTTCCACGTTTTCCATTTTTCCCATTTCTACCGGGTGGCATGCTTGTAGCACATCTCCTTTGTCTATCATCATCTCTTTGTATTTCATTTCGGTCACCAGTCCAAATGGGTTTCTCTGGAATACATTGTTTGAGCATTTCTCATTTATGCTCTTAATCTGTTGGAGGTTTGGAGATTGGTTTTTCAGGAGTTTGATATGTAATCCAAAATTTCTCAGCTCCAGTATTGAGGTTAAATCTTGTTGTCCTGCTTCTTGGTATAATATGGGCAATGGCGTCCACTTAGGGAGACCCGTAGCCAACCTTAGCATCGAGTTGTAGACAGTTTCCAAAGTTTTCTTATTTGCTTTCGTTGTGCTTGAGATGATGTGTGGGGCGTAGTCTAAAATGCTTCTAATGCACGCATTTGCAATTTTTAGGAGATGGTTTCCTCTCACACCCCATCCAATTCCTCCGATTGCCCTTAATATATTCATTTGTTTTAAGGCTTTCTCTTTGGTTTTTTCTATGTGGGTTTTGAAAGTTAGGTTTGATGAGAACCAGATCCCTAGGATTTTGACTGTGGATGTCCAAGGAATGATCTCTCCTTTTACCGTCACATCGAAGTGTGTTTTTTCTCTTTTGTTGGAGAAATCAATTATGTTACTTTTGCTTGTTTGGATTTCCATCTTCCATTCGTTGCACCAATTTTCGATATTTTTTATGGTTTCTTGACAGTTTTCCTTCAAAGCTTCCCGGGACTCAGCTGTGATGATTAAGTTTACATCATCTGCGAACACTACCGCTTGTGTGTGACTTGGAATTTTCTCAAATATGTCTCTCATGTAGATCGTGAAAAGTACAGGACTTATCACACTACCTTGTGGTACTCCCCTATTTATGACTTTCTCCGCCGATATTGTATTTCTCCATTTGACTTTCGCTCTTCGGTCCTGAGTGAAATCTTCTATCCATTTTACCGTCAGTCCTGACAGACCTATTGCCATGCATTTCAAAACCAGGCCATCCAGCCATACTGAGTCGTATGCTTCTCTTAAGTCTAGAGTTATTAACGTCACGTGTTTCTTCTCTGTTCTGGCTTTTAAAACCGATGTATAGATTGCTGTTTGAGCTTCTTCGCAGCCTTTTCTTGGGATGAAGCCAAAATGAAATGGATTTAAGCTTTTGTTTTCCATGATGTAGTTTGTTATTCTTTTCGTGATGAGTTTCTCTAGAATTTTGCTAAGGACTGAGGTTAGTGCAATAGGTCTATAGGAACTTATATCTTCTGGGTTTTTATTTAATTTCTTGATAGGTATTATTATTGATGATTTGAAGCTTTTTGGGACTTCGCCTTTTTCCCATAGCTTGTTGAATAGTTTCAAAATTTTATTTAGGTTCTCTTCTGATAATTGTTTTATCATTTTTGCAGTGATCCCATCTGGGCCGGGAGTTCTGTTTTTCAGATTCTTTATTATTTTGTAGAATTCATTTTTGTCGAAATCCCCTTTTAATTTGTCTTCTCCGTTGTTTAGGTCGCTTGGGATTTTATTTTGATTTGTCATCTTTGCAAATTTCAGGATGAAAGCGTTTGCTTGACTTAGTTTCGATGTTAAAGTAGAGTTTCCAATTTTTATGATACAGTTTGAATTTATTGTTTCTTGGTTTATTTGATTTTTTGATTTTATATTTTTTAGGATTTTATATATGTTCTTGTTTTCCCCTGCTTCGGCGCATACGTTGTTCCAGTACTCTTTGCTCAGGTATCTAATCAGTCTTCTTAGTCTTGCTGCTGTTTTTTTATATTCTAGCCATTCTGACCCGTTTACTTTTTTTTTGGCCTGTTTTAAGAGGTATTTTTTCTTTTTTTTCAGTGCAGTGCACTTCAAGTTCCAGTATGGAGGCGATTCTTCAAGTTTTATTAGTTTTTTCACTTCACATGATTTTACTGATTCTTTCAACCCTTTTTCGATGTCACTGATGTTGTTTATAGTTTGTGATTCGTTGAAGGATTCATTTACTTTGAGCTTGAAGTTTCCCCAATGGATTTTTTTTATGGTTCGGTTTCCCCTGCATCTCGTCGCTGGTTTTATGAGTATGGGGTGATGGTCACTGTCAAAAAGATCGTCCATTACGATTGCTTCGGTTGATAATCCGAGTGTTTTTGTGCATAACGTAAGGTCAATTAATGATCCCTGTTTTCCCATTGATATGTGGGTTTTTTGGTTTAGGTTTAAGATGACTAGTTCATTTTCAACAACCCAGTCCATGAATTTGTCTGCATCCCTGGATTTCTTTTTGCTTCCTAAGGTTGGGTGATGTACGTTAAAGTCCCCCACAATAAAACTATCTTGCTGTAGTTGTTGAGAAACATATTGGAGCCAATCATCGTTGAAGTGTCCCTTTGGTGAGTATATATTGATGAACTTGATCCATTTTTTTTCAATGTAAACTTTAGTTATTTGTAGTTCGTTTTCTGACTGGGGAGGGTGAATTATTTCTTTCTGTGAGGGTAGGCTTTTCTGTACTGCTGTTAGTAGTCCGCCCCCGTGTGATGATCGGTCTTCTCTATAAATTATTTTTTGTTTTATGTTAAATTGGTCTGTTTGGGATAAGAAAGTTTCCTGGATCATTATGACATCTGAATTTGCAATGAATGGTTGTTTTAGCCAATTTCTTTTATTTTTCAAGCTTCTTGAGTTCCATTGTGTGTAAAAAATTTCATTTTGATTCATTTTTGTTTCGACTGTTCGTTTGAGTTTTTTGTATGTTACTTTTTACTATTGGCTCTTCGCTACTCTTTTTTGCTAAGAGCTTTGTTCACTGTTTGTCATATCAAAGTTTAAGTGATCTTCTTGAAATCTTACTGGAGAAAAGGTTAAAGTATCCATTTGATTCCCTTGTATTAATTGTTTTAGAATGTTTGCGAGTGGTTCTATTATGTTGTTTAGTTCTTGAACAGGTTTCTGTATTTTCTCTTCCACTATTTCATTTACCGTATTTTTTAATACTTCTTTTGTTGGTTCTTTTTCCTGGCTTTTTGTTGTTTCAATAATTTCTATTCTTTTTATTGTTTCCTGTTGATTAAGAACTAGGCGATTTGTGATTTCGTATAGTTTGTTTACTAGCTCTTTCAGTTCTTGGGTTGTTTTGTTTAGGTCAGTTTCTTTGGTTTTTTCTCGGATCACTTGATGATCTATTTTTTGTTTTGGATCTTGTGATATTTCTTGGTTTTTCTTTACAGCTTCTGCATATGTGTTTCCAGAGTTAGTCTCTTTTCTTACTTCGGCAATCGGGATATCTTCTAGTCTAGCTCTGTTTATGATTATTTTTTCTTTTACTACCACTGGGCATTCGAAGTCTTTAGCATCATGATCTGCGCTTGAGCATCTGAAGCATTTTTTTGGGTTTGCACACTCTCCCGGTATGTGGTTTCCCCCACAATTTTCGCATCTTTTTTCCCTTTTGCAAGTTCTTTCGAAATGGCCTAATCCTAGGCATTTGTGGCAGAGTTTCACTTTTTCTATAAATTCTTCTACCGAATGTTGGATGTTGTCGATTTTGATTTTTGATCTTTGGATCTTTCCTAGTTCTTTTATTAGAATAGTTTTAGTGGGTTCAGCACCTCCTTTTCTCGTGAATCGAATCACTTTGTGTACGTTTATGTTTTGTGCCGAAAGGCTTTCAACAATTTCACTGGTTTTGATATCTGTATCCACCCCCTTTACAATATATTGGGTTGTGAAGACATCTTCGAAAATTGTGGCATTTACTTGGATACCTCCTATTTCTTTCACCCTTAGGGTTTTTATCGTTGATTTCCAACTTCTTACAGTTATAATAATATTTTTAGCTCTTGTTACGTATATATCATCCTCTTGGTTCAGGACTTCTTTGAAGGTTTTTCTTAAGATTGAATGTTTGGTTGGGATTTCTTCGTTTGTTTTGCTTTTAAAGCTGATTTTGAATTTAGTGCATCCATTTTCGTAGGCTTTTTTTGCCTGATTTAAAATTGTTTCTTGGTTGATGTAAAAGTAATCTTCTCTTTTTTTCTTGATTTCTCTGTCTTCAGATTCCTTTTCTTCCTCTCTTGGGGTTTTACCGGACATCTGGTCAAGGGATCTTTTCCCCCTTATTTGGACATCTTTATCCTCCGATGACTCCGTGGTGGCTGAAGTTTTTTCCCACCCTCCTTTTTGAGGTTTGGGTAGCACTGGTTTCTTTCCAGTTCAAAATATAAATATAAATTAAATTTATTTACAAGGTTACAACTTGAACCTGAAAAAACTTGAGAAATAATGACACTTTAGGTATCTTCAATAGCACGTAAAACTTAGACCAACAATAACTTTCCGCAACGCCCGTCCATTTTGTTTGTTGTTAACTCTAGAGTAACTCGCCAAAGTTGAGGAGTCAGCGGAAGTACTGCTTTTCACTCGAGAGCTAAGGTATTCTGGTGTGGTCGATAACGTTAACTCCAGAGTACGAGGTTTTACTCCTAACTCCAGAGTAACTCGTGTTGGTCAATACGGGTGTAAGAGTATGTGTCTGCAAAAAATCAAGTTTCTGCTGTAAATAGATTTTGCTGGAGGCGAACTCGCAGCCGAAAAAAATAATTTTCGATTTTGACATTAAATAACTCCAGAACTAATTATCTAATTAATTAGGTTTTGGAACGAAAATGATTATCATGCATTTGTCTACCAATGGTCAAAATTTCATAATATTCTTTCAAATAGTTTTTGCGTGGTTAGAGTTCAAAATGTTCAAAAATAAAATTTTCAAAATCAGCGGCGGTGACAGCGGCGGCGGCGACAGCGGCGGCGGCGACAGCGGCGGCGGCGGCGGTCACTGTTACTTTTTTTTAATATAGAGAGAAAAAAAGTAATCAAAACACAAAAAATGTGGAAAATCTGCCAAAACTTTATTTTGTGTTTGGAAATCCTTTCTTTTGATTTAATAATCTGAAAGATCATAGTTTAAAACCCTTAAGTTCAAAGTTTCACTAAATACCATCAATATTAAACGCTTGAGATCATGTTAAAGTTTGCTTTTTGAGTGCGAAAACAGCTCCAGAAAACGAACGTTCAGGGAGAATCTACGAGTTACGGATAGGTTATCGCAAACTTTCTATTCTCTCCCAATTTGGCGAAACATGCCAAGCTCTTACAGATCGCCAAGACAGCTTGGGCGATCTGTTGTAGGCGAAAGTTGGCGAGGAATCTTGTGTCGCAAATAATGGCGAGGAATTTAGCGAGCATCAATCCGTAATTCGTAGATTTCCCCTCAACGGTTGTTTTCTGGATCTGTTTTCGCAAGCAAAAAACAAACTTTAATTGGATCTCAAGCGTTTAATATTGATGGTATTTACGTGAAACTTTGAACTTACGGGTTTTAAACTATGATCTTTCAGATTATCAAATCAAAAGAAAGGATTTCTAAACACAAAATAAAGTTTTGGCAGATTTTTCACATTTTTTGTGGTTTTTTTACTTTTTTTCGTAGTAAAAAATTTTTAAAATGAAAACTTTTAAAATAGTTTTAAAGATCATGTTAAACCACAAAATTTGAGACCATGATTAAGTTTTTACCAATAGTAGTTCTTCTACAAATTGGTTTTTCAATAATTGTTTTATGGTGTCGCTCCATTTTTAGCTCCCTGGGATTTGGTCTGGGACCCCCAAACGCAAACCCTATGTGATTCTGACTCGTCTAGGTGTTTACTATCCCCCCTAGAAGCAGTGGCGGATCTACGGGGGGGCTTTCGGGCTGAAGCCCCCCCCAAAACGTCTAATATTTTACTAAGTTTGTCAAAACGCAAAAAATCTATACCCGAAATTCGGATGAGGTGTACCAAAACGAGTTGAATAAGTGGAGTTTTTGACTTAAATTTCCAAAAATTTTCTGGGGGAGGACCCCCCAGACCCCCCTTTTATTGCTTTGAGTAGGATAATTCACTACCTTTTACGTATCACCATTAACAAGAAGAATCAATTGGATTATGCAAATTCTTAGCCCCCCCAAAACCAAATCCTGGATCCGCCACTGCCTAGAAGTGTGACCCAACATTTATGGGACACCCTGTATACTGAAAGAGATGGAGTGGCATTGCCCCCCATAACCCCGCCCACATGAAATATAGAGACGGTGATCTACTCATTCAGGTTAATTTAAGATAGAACACACTAATCCCGAGCAGCACAAACTTTCAGGGTCATTTTCACCATACGCTTACATTTCAGAATAAAAATTTTTTTTTTCAAACTTCATAATTTCGTAATAATATTAATATAGGAGTTTTATATGTGTTTCAAGTATATGGAACAGCAGTTGGTCATACACTTTTGCCCATAGTTTAGTGTTTTAAAAAAATATCCCAAGTTATCAATTCGCACACTTCCGTACTTTACAAATATAGCAAAAACAAGGCCTAAACTAAAATAGTTATGTGTATTATATCAAATACAATTATTTCTCTTTAAATGAAATATGCAAGACCTTTTTTAATGAAATTAACGATAAATCAAGCGAGAAATGTCAAATCCTTCGTGAAAAGGGAAAGTTGTTGATCAAATCAAATCAAAGTCTGCCCGGGCCAAGTGGCCCATCAGGCGGTGTCCATCTCCGTTTCTGTAGCCTTTGGGCCTGGGGTGCTAATTACTAGCGTGTGTCCAGGCCGAGTGGCTAGCCCGACGCTGGACCCCCAGTTGATTCCCCAAACGAGCTTGGTCCTCATTTATCGACCGCATTTTCACACATCCCAACGGTTTGGTCCTGACGAGCTTAGTGCGCATGCGTGTGGACTTAATTTAGCTGTTTTTTTAAGAAATATTAATAAAACAATAAATCGGGGACAGAACCCACGACCTACCGCATGCTAAGCACGCACTCTACCACTGCACTAGCGGGGATTCATTAATGAGAGCAATTATCCGAAGAAGATCCTTTTTTTCTCCCCGAGCATGCGCACTAAGCTCGTCAGGACCAAACCGTTGGGATGTGCGAATATGCTTATCGACCCCGGAGGGATGAAGGGCTGAGTTGACCCATGACCAGCTACCCAAGGAGAAGCCACAAGGCATCGAACCTGGGTCGATAATGCTCGTAGCCAGACACGCTGACCACTACACCACCGCGGCCACAAAATTTGTTAATACTACTTTCAAAATCAATGACATAATAGTAACGGGAGTTGACATTTTTAATAAAATGACAGAATAAAACATACATGCATGGTTGGAAACTGAAATAAATATCCATATATCCTATTTATATCAATAAATAACTATATTTCTGGGGTTAAAATTTCCAAAAAAGTTTATTTAATATTAAAAATTACCGTAACGGGAGTTGACATTAATAAAAATACGCTACCTTGACCACAGACAATAAGAGACAGACCGGTCAATAGGCGGGGCTTATCCAGAGAGCTCAAGTGGCGCCTGCGACAAGCGGTACCGGCATTAATCGATTAATTAAATATTTTTTAATCGAAATCCTTATACATTTTTTTGTTGATGAAACTTGCAATATTCGATTTCGAAAGTAAACATGAAGCTTAAGTAAATCGTTTAATCGTACTCTTTTAAATTGTTTACAAGATTTATAAATCATTTTTAACAGTGTCTTATTGCATTAAGGCACATTTTATCTCGTTTCTTCTCTATTTTGCAATGCATTGGAAAATCTGTGTTGCATTCTTGAACTTGATTTTTAAGCCTGATAGAATTCAGTATAATTCGCGTTAATTATAGGCGTATGTATTTAATTCAGATGAAAATGTATACTAGTATTATATATTTTTATTGTCAAGAATTCATTTCAAATGTGCCTGGAATCTGAGATTCGTATTTGCAAAAGATGTGTTCGTTTATATTCACGAGGATTGCACCTTCATTTACACATCTTGTTTGTCTTAAAAGGCCAAGGGATTATAACAAATATGTGTACTAGTTATTGAAATATGAGATTTAATAAAACAATTTAGATTCATTATTTACTTGTCTGATTCTTGATTACTTTATATTTAAGCTTGTATTTTTACAATCGAGTTTTTTATCATATGCGATCACGAAATTTTGTTGATGAACAAACCTTAATGATTTAATTTAAATTTTCTATTATAATAGCAAATTTTAAAAAAAATTGTTGAAAAAAAGATATTTTTTAATTTTAAAAACCATTTAATGGGCTTATGTGATCGCCAAGGATCGCGATCCTGGTGATCATATGGTCGATGTATTACGTCTTCGCAAAACGTCTCCATGGTTGCCAGACCTAAAAGCTTAACTGTAACCACAGTTTTAGTGCAGGTACCGTGGGTTGAGGGCGTTCGTGTCGTAGGCCGCCCATTGACCGGTCTGTCTCTTATTGTCTGTGACCTTGACGACAGATAATTTCTTTGAAAACACGATAGTTTTCGAGCCGAAGAATAAAAACACGGTTTAAATATATTCTAAAGTAAACAAACAATCGTTTGGAATGTGTTTCTACATTTTTAAAGCATAATTATTTTATTTGAAGTGTATATTTGGACGGCCAAAACGGCCAGTGGCGCATGCGCTGTAGGTCTCGTGATTACGTAGCAGTCTCGGCGCTTAGTGATTGAACCAATGAAACGCCGAGCTGTAGCCTAGCCGTGGGCATTTTCGCCGATCCCAACCGTTTCGTCCAATGAAGACTCAGGCGCATGCGTTTGGACTTGGGTATTTCCACAATACTTCGTGGTCTTGAATGGGGTTGCCAAATTTTGGCATAATTCGCGTTTTTGGAGAGTTTTGAGAATATGGTTAGGAATACTTAAGAGTTCTGAATGTTCTGTTTTACAATTTTTACTTTCATAAATTATACCTAACGTAAGCATTTTTTTCACAGTTTGGCAAAGTTTAAGCAAAAAATTTTTTAAACCTTTCTATTAATCATCAATATATATATTTCTCTTACATGTTGCTCAAATTTGGCTGTATTTCTTATCCTTGGTTTGCAATAATTAGTTTATTTTTATTTAGATTTACAAAATATGTGAATTTTTTAATTAAAAATTATTTCTACAGGGGCCGTTCAAATATTATGTAAGCACCTAATTGGGGGACAGGTTTGCTCTTTGCTTATTTTTCCAGACAACATGAGAAGTCTCAGTGACGCTTACATCTTACTAACACTGCATTTTTGAAAATCTCTCGTTTACTGCATAAATTCAAAATTCAACCAAAAATAAATTTTACTTTAAAATTTGTTCATACAAAAAAGGGGATCCGGCAGTTTTCTTACGTAATAATGATGGAGGTTTGTGGTTTGCTTATCTTTGCTGACAAGGGGGGTTTCAAATGTTACTCAAAATATACTTGGATATATTAGGATGTGAAAATAGCACTTTTTCAGGCCTCAAAAATACTTCACAAGTTTCCAGTGTTATTATGTAGTTTTGTGTTTTTTTAGTTAAATAAAGACACAATATAATCAAACATTTAAAAAAAATGAAAACTGCTGTTTTTACATATGCCACATATTTATCTCCAAGAATAATCACGACATTTTCACGAATTTTTTCAGTGAGTTTTTAATTCCAATGACAAAAATACTCTCATTATGGTTTTGAGTCTATCTCCTCCATTTTTAATTATTTTTTTAACTTTTTTATTTTGCCTTTAGAGGCACTGTAAGTGCAATTCTTCTCAGTGGATTTTTTAGAGTCACTTAAATAGGGTTAGACCATATTTCCATGAGCCTTGGAGGCGTTGGTTCCAAATAAATGCAGTGAAACTGACTTTTGAAACACCAGTATATATTTACTTAACCCTTATAAATTTTTGGTCATACTCTGATTTCGTTTCATAATAAAACTTACACACATGTGGGGAGTATGTCTGAATTCAGAGAATTTATTTAAACACAGAATTCATTTCTGTAAAAGTTAAATTTCTGTTCACAAAAACCCTTTAGTTATAATTCTTTTAAACCAGAGTTTCTCAAACTGTGGGTCGCGACCCACTGGTGGGTCGCCAGTCAGTTTTTGGTGGGTCGCGAGAAGATTTTTAATTTTTCACAAACGGTGTTATTGACTTTTGAATTATCAAACTATTAGTTGAACTTTTGAAATTATCAAATTACCATATTATAGTAAAAAGAATAAAAATTTGAGGAAAAACTACACTACTTGGAGTGGAACGGAAAAGGCAATTAATGTAAATACGTACTATGTGTGTCACTTTAATGTGCCGATAATGCAAATCTAGTCGGTTATTCAAATAAGATTTCAAAAATATATTTAGTGTTCCTCCCCATCCACACTGGGGGGGTCAATGCAAATTTTAAGAATTTTCTTGGGAAATGATGCAACTGATGTAATTTATCCCATATTGCTAAAAAACAAGTTAAAACCATGTTTTTAAGGGTCAAATTTTAAAATTTTCTCTGGGGGGACCCCCAGACCCCCCTTTTTACTGTAGGAATCATTGTTAGACCACAATTAAACTATTTCATACCCTTGTAACAGTGATAATTTTAACGCCTTTGGTATTGATTTCACGCATTGAAAATCAGTACTTTTAGAAACTTGCCATGCGTATTCTCCCGCTTTGAATTTTCAACAAAGGTTTTGCTTAAAATTAATAGCGCCCCACCGAAATCAAAAAATAATATTTTTTTCTACTCAAATTTGTAACATTTAAGAGAACAATTCCATTTAGAATGTTTAATTAATGTAAAATATAGTTTTATTTAGAATGTTTAATATTTTCTACTAACACTTCACAGATTCTATTATTGACAACCAAAATAGCATCCTTATTTTTTCATTTTGTCCATTAAAAAAGAAAGCGTTTTTGTAAAAAAATTGTCTGTATGTCTGCATATGCAGTTAGTTTAAGCTATTTCCGTATTTCACTCCACATAAATGAATTTCACGCCTCCTAAAAAGGTCAAGGACTATTTTTACTCCTCCAAAAAAATCCCAAGAATAACACTGCTTGTAACTAAATAGTTGGTGAACACCCCCAGTCAGAGAAGTTAAAATTCTGTGGGGAGGGGGCGAGATAATTATCACGGTTCAGTTAATTATAAATAACTGAAGTCGGTGGGTCGCGTTAGATTTTGTTTCTCAAAAGTGGGTCGCGATGTTAAAAAGTTTGAGAACCCCTGCTTTTAAACTTTGGATTAACATATACTTGTAAAACATTATATTACATAAGCATAATTAAAACATAACATTATATTACATAAGCATAATTAAAACATAACATTATATTAGTAAAAATGCTTACATAACATAATATTTATTAATGAATCAATAATATTAGAAAATATTCTTATTTATAAATTTCACACATTTTTAAGTAAAAAGGACTTTATTACTGTGTATTTAATACAGTCTCATTAGAATAGATTTTTATTACATACCAAAGGTTAGATAAGTGGACCAGATCAAAATATTTATTATGTACCTAACTGTCAATTACGAACAAAGGTAGATTAAAACTTTTAAATTATTATTTAAAACATTTAAATGATATTTTACTTTAACAAGAACAAGTAAGATAAGTACTATGGCTTTAAAAAAATTGGCTGAGATCTAAAATATCCCATCACCCAATTCCGCTTTAAATGTATAAACTTGTAAACGAAAAAAAAAACCCCACAGAATATATCCAAGTAATTTTATCACCAATCAGAACAAGCCCAATTTAACCGCCAAGCAAAATGTAACAACTAGAACAACCTCAGACTTCAACGCATGCGCCTGAGTCTTCGTTGGACGAAACGGTTGGGATCGGCGAAAATGCTAGCCGTGGAAATTAGAGTAGAGTTTAGTTGAAAACAGCCGTCCAAATATACAGTGCCATTATTATTACATTTTTTAAAATTAATTCGCTTGTAACGGGAGTTGACAAAAAGTGAGGGACAAAATATTTTATTGATTTGTAAAAATATTAAATTCAAAAAATTAATTTTTACAATTATAATAACCTTTTAATAGTTCATAATTTTGATATTTGTCGTTTTTTATTTCAAAAAGTCAAATTAAATAACAATAAAACTACATTTAATTTCGTGAAAATCGTTAGGGACAAGCGTTTTTGGCTATTTTCGTATTTTTAAATATCTTTATTTACATAATTTTAAAACTTTTCTTATTAATTAAAAGCTAGAAATATTTCATTTAGTCTACTTTATCTAAATCAAAGTTTAAACAGAAATTTTAATAATGATTAATTGTTTAATTTTCATGTTTTACCTTCGGGACAGCAAATGTAAGCAAATTTTGAAAATGACCCTTCAAGATTCATCCAATTTTTTTCATTCACGGCCAAATTTTGTTTACTTCTAGTTGTAGTTACGTAAACCTGACATATTTGGTATGAGCTTTGCTACTAGGGATATGATTCTTCTCTGAGAACTCCAACACAACACTCTTGTTCTTATTGATATTATAATATGGCCACAGACAATAAGAGACAGATCGGTCAATGGGCGGCCTACGACACGAACGCCCTCAACCCGTGGTACCTGCACTAAAACTGTGGTTACAGTTAAGCTTTTAGGTCTGGCAACCATGGAGACGTTTTGCGAAGACGTAATCCATCGACCATATGATCACCAGGATCGCGATCTTTGGCGATTACATAAGCCCATTAAATGGTTTTTAAAATTAAAAAATATCTTTTTTTTTCAACAATTTTTTAAAATTTGCTATTATAATAGAAAGTTTAAATTAAATCATTAAGGTTTGTTCATCAACAAAATTTCGTGATCGCGTATGATGAAAAACTCGATTGTAAAAATACAAGCTTAAATATAAAGTAATCAAGAATCACACAAGTAAATAATGAATCTAAATGATTTTATTAAATCTCATATTTGAATAACTACAAATATTTGTTATAATCACTTGGCCTTTTAAGACAAACATGATGTGTAAATGAAGTTGCAATCCTTGTGAATCTAAACGAACACATCTTTTGCAAATACGAATCCCAGATCCCAGGCATATTCGAAATAAATTCTTGACAATAAAAATATATAATACTAGTATCCACTTACCTATAATTAACACGAATTATACTGAAAGCTTAGGGGAATTATACTGATACTATAGCTGGGGCTTAGAAATCAAGTTCAAGAATGCAACACAGATTTTCCAATACATTGCAAAATAAAGAAGAAACGAGATAAAATGTGCCTTAATGCAATAAGACACTGTTAAAATGATTCATAAATCTTGAAAACAATTTAAAAGAGTACGATTAAACGATTTACACAAACTTCATGTTTACTTTCGAAATCGAATATTGCAAGTTTCGTCAACAAAAAAATGTATAAGGATTTCGATTAAAAAATATTAAATTAATCGATTAATGCCGGTACCGCTTGTCGCAGGCGCCACTTGAGCTCACTGGATAAGCCCCGCCTATTGACCGGTCTGTCTCTTATTGTCTGTGAATATGGCTTAAGAAAAATTTTTTAAAGTGAAGAAGAAGTTCAAATTTTTAAAAAAGGATACAGTACAGTTGCCTAAAAGGCAGGGTACGCATATAAAGAGGTGAAAACTACTCTCCAAGATGACCCCAGTTGCCTGGGCTGCTGACGTCCCTCTCCCTTGTTCCTGTTGTTCCCTCTTTAATTCCGTTGTTGGAGCGGCCGCTGGCCGCTGATACAACACAATTGGCGAATCAAGCAAGTCTCCAAGATTGAAAGTTTTCTTTCAGAGGCCAGGTACTCCATAAATTCGCAGATCATCAAAAGATTGAAAGTTTGTGTGGTCAGAAGCACTATATAGGTTCTCAAGTTAAGTCTTGTTAGGTAAGTGTGTTGCGATTTGATTACATTTAGAAGTATGAATATTTCTCCGCACATCTTTAAGATGTGTAGTAAAGTTATTGTAATAACTTTTCAACCCTATTATTTAATTTCCCAAAGTATAAGTATGATCTCAAATATCCAAGGAAACCCTCGTAGTTAATTTTATGAAAAAGGGGCAATTTAAAAGTTATTTTGCTTTTGTTACCTTAAGTTTACCCTGTTTGGTATGCGTATATATTGTTATAATACTTGCGTATTATCCCGTCGACCGATTAGGGGCCGTCTAATTCAGCGGCACATCTATACAAGAGTCAATAATCTTAGATGCAATTTTCGGATTCAGCGGCACGGTCGCCGGGATAGTACGTAAGAACCATTGTTTTTAACTGGAACGCCATGAGTATAAAATATAAACTGAGAATCAATAAGCTATGAGTATAAATAGAAGTGCCATCTGACATGTGGGTCGAGTGTAGTTAATTGCATTGGTGTCGTCACGTCACCCTCTGAAAATTGGGGGGACCCAATGATTTGGGATTCCTTCACATAGGGATTTTGCACTGATTAGCTACCTCAATACAATGATTTTAAGGTAATTAACAATCCCAATCCGGGCCAAGGGTTGGCGAAAGTTAGGTGATAAATGATTCTCTCTAGTGTACTACAATAAAAGTACACAAAGTGTCTACAGTTACTGGTAAAAATATTTCTCTGACCAAACTTTTTATACTCAGTCAGTTGCAACTTAACTTGAGCCTGTAGAAATATGCTGAGAGCAACCAAAGAAAGTAGTTCCCCTTGCGGTGTCGGAATTTTGAGTGAAATTAAGATATTCAATTTTAAAATATGATTAGTTTTTTAAATCAATGTATATTAAGCGTCTTTTCATCCCGATTTGCATAAAATTTTCAGTATTATTATTTTTTCAAGTGGGGTAGCGCGTAGTAGTACAACTCGCTCTGAAACTCGCCAGCCAATAAGAGCTTCTAGCAGGCTTTCTGTTTACTCAGATTTTCTTCCGCGCCGCCGTGACGTCAG
Organism: Tetragnatha versicolor; assembly: GCA_024610705.1. NCBI lineage: Eukaryota > Metazoa > Arthropoda > Arachnida > Araneae > Tetragnathidae > Tetragnatha > Tetragnatha versicolor. Next base: position 19,322,308 of record JANDEH010000011.1, on the reverse strand, counting down.
TATCAACTTAAGCTGCAATAGAGTATAGGCGACTCTGCTGTTGGAATCCAGGAGGGTTCAAATTAACCAGTAGCAGGGAACGTGGGGTCTCCCTCTCCCAGACTCCGCAACGATAACGATAACGATTGAGATAAATAAAGACCCTTAGGAAATTCGAATAGACGGGGGATATGAGGAATATTACAAATTCAGGAGTAACTATATTAACTGGCCCAAGATGTTTACCATATTATCAAAAGGTTATTTTCCCAATTTCAGAATAAAATATTTCAGATTAGAGGAATTTCTTCAAATATGCATTAAGGAAAAATATCGAAATCGGCAATTTCGGTTGTTATTGCGTTAGTTGCAAAATAAATGGAATTTAAAGTTGCAGTTCAGTCGACTAACCTCTTTTCCTTGTATGTTCCAGAGGTTGAAGCGCCTATCGAACCAGTGGGGGAAGAAAACGCTGGTGAAGGGCCTTCCAGAGTAGAGGAGCCAGCAGAACAGCCGAAGGAAGAGAAGCCGAAAAAGCACAATAAGCTCTGGAGACTGCATGTATGCGAAAAACGAGATTAAGGCTTGGAGATGTAAGTGATTTTGGTTAATTCTGAAAGTACCTTGGATAAAAAATGGACATTTGAGGCCTTTGGGGGCAAGAACCAGGTACAGTCGTAGAAAAAAAAAGTGAGACAGAGGGTGCTCTTTCAGAATCGGGAATAATCTTTGATGTCGCCCATAGGAAAAACGAAAGTTTGTGCTTCGTTTAATATGTAGACGGCCCCCTTAGGATATAAACTATAGCGTTTTTTAAAGTAGACGTTTAATAATAAAAATTGGCGTTTACAGTATCTTTCTAACCCCAGTAGTTCGCTTACAAAGTGAACTGTCTCACTTTTTTTTTCTACGACTGTACCTCCATTTTCAATAATGTTCGGCACTAGTTAACTAAAAGTAGTTGAAAAGTAGTTAACTACTAGTTAACTAGTAGTTCAACTACTTTTGGTTTAGAGTAGTTGAATTAGTAGTTTAACTACTTTTTTCACCAACTACTAGTTCCAACTATACTTTCAAAAAGTTCAACTACTTCAAAAAATATTGAAAGATCAAAATTTTTAAAAAATATGTTACATTTCTAACAATTCCATTTTTCGTGATACATTTTCATACTTGGCAACCTTGAAATATATTTAGCCAGGGTTGGCAAAAAACTGGGTTTTTTTAAAAAAAAACAAAAAAACCGGGTTTATTTGGTTTTTTTGGTTTAAACCAGGTTTTTTTGGTTTAAACCAAGTTTTTTTAGAATTTTGTTAATCAGAATAAGTTATTTCAGCATTGATGTTTGAAATTGAGTTGTAAATGAGATATTTATTTCAGGGGTTGTTTATAATGGATAAATGATTTGTTTTTTTCAATTAATTAAAATTAAATTAATTTGTTTTAAAAATAATTTTTGTTTCTAAAATATTCCAATTTGAATATCTAATATTATTGTAGTGAATAAAAATCAGTGTTAATTTATCTTGGATAAATGGTTGAAATAATCAAATTATTTATCTTAATTATATATGGATTAATTTATGAACTTAAGAAATTTCTTTAGAAAGAGAAAATTTTATTTTTTAAATGAGAAGTAAAAGTGAAATGTAAACAACTAATGTTAATTGATATTGGATAATTGATAAAGATAATTAATTTGATTAATTATTAAATGGTAAAATAATCTAATTATATGGATTATTTATGAACTTAAGAAATTTCTTTAGAAAGAGAAAATTTAACTTTTTTAATAAATAAAAGGGAAATGTAAGCAACTAATGTTAATTGAAATTGGATAAATGATTGAGATAATTAATCCGATTAAGGAAATTAATGGTTTTTATTAATTAAGTAAAAAAACCCAACTGGTTTTTATCTGTTTATAAACAAACCAACTGGTTTTTAGTTTTTATCATTAAAGAAATCAGCGGTTTTTATTAATTTACTAAAAAAACCAACTGGTTTTTATGACTGACAAATAAGACAAATTGGTTTTATAATTTAATTAAAATCCAAGCCATATTTTATCAGTGAAAAACAGATAACTTTTGTGTATGTTTAGTTACTCTTTGAAATAAAGCTTCATTTTAAAGGAAATTAATAAATGAACTATCTCTTGCAAAATATAATAAGTTTAACTTAAGCATTTAAAGTTAAGTTTAGAGAGAATTCAATAATTAAAACCATTAAATTAAAAGATTTCTGATTTTTAATCACCTTAAAATGTCAATTTTTTTATAAATCTGACCTTTTAATTTTGTGCAAAAGATTATACTTAATAACACTTTCTTTAAAAAATCCTGAAAATATTTTATAATTTCTAAAAAAACCAAAAAAACCAAGTGGTTTTTTTGGTAAAAAAAACATGGTTTAAACCAAATGGTTTAAACCGGCCAACCCTGTATTTAGCCATGATATTTTTGCTATAGGTAAGAAAACTTAATCAAAAATTTGGGGAAAAATATCTTATGAAATTAAATAGACTAGTTAACTACTTGGGGAAATAATCAACTACAAGTTACAACTACTTCCAAGAAAAAGTAGTTAACTAGTAGTTACAACTACTTTTGCCCAGACTAGTTGGTAGTTAACTACTTTTTGACCAGTAGTTGCCGAACACTAATTTTCAAACCAAGTTTATTCGGCGCAAGTTTAGAACTGCTGATGGTTGTGGAGTTTTGGCTATTTGGAGCCATATTTAGAAGCCACATAATTCACTTAACATTAGTTGGGGTAACTATTTAGTTATTTTTATCGCTAAAAACTTGGCGCATCAGCAGTTCTAAACTTGCGCCGTTTATTCTAGGTGAGGATCCCCCATTTTGCGAGGAGTAGCGGATCCAGGGGACTGGGGACACGTGCCCCCCAGAAGGGTAACAGTTAATATGGCACTGGTTATTTCCACGAAAGTAAAAACTAAACTCTAACGAATTTCGTTAACAGAAGCATAATTAACAAAAGCGGCACCGAGGATTCGAAAAAGGGACCTCTGGGTTAGAAGACATAACTCAGCCATCGAGACTGATGCCAGAATTGTTCAATAATATAATTTTAATGTTATCTAGCTGGTTACTGCGCATGCGCATGCTTCAACTGTCGTGGAAATAACCACAACAACAGTTTATTGGATAAAATTGCATCGGAAGAGAATTTAAATTAAGTCAAAATCGTCCAAAAAAGTACATTGTCCTTAAATATTTTCAAAAACATCGCAGTTTCTGCTGCTTGAAATGTTTTAAAAATCATGATGTCCCCTTCAGAAGTCGAACCTGGATCCGCCCGTGAAATGCACTTATAATAGCCGTTTCGGCGCAAGTTTAGAACTGCTGATGCGCCAAGTTTTTAGCGATAAAAACCACTATATAGTTACCCCAACTAATGTTAAGTGAATTATGTGGCTTCTAAATATAGCGCCAAATAGCCAAAACTCGCCAACCTTCAGCAGTTCTAAACTTGCGCCACGCAAAGTTTATACAGCAACCCTTAAGAACACCAAAAGTAATCGAAATAAATTTGAGTTGAAAGTGGAGATAATAAATGGTTAGTGCACCGACGGCACAAATATATTTTTAATATTACTAGGGAGCTACCGCCCCCTGCTCGCTATCGCTCGCCAACCCCCGTTAACTGCTGACGCAGGGCCTTTCGGATCGCTTCGCAATCACCACAAAACCCTGCTCACTAAAATTATTTATTTATAAAACATTCGTTATAACAATTAGTAGAAAAAACGTCAACCAACTTTCCAGAAGCACACTCTCTTAAAAGTTAGAATATTTATTGGTTAAATTATCAATAATTTAATCAACACGTTTTCGTTGAAAATATCCATCAAGTCTGCTCGTGCTATTGTTATTCAATATTTACAAAAACGTTCAGCAATGAATCTGTTTAATATAGTACCTAGTAACTCGTCAAAATATCTAGTGTTTTATCATTCAAGTTTTAGTTTTAAAACAGACTTTTTAAACAATATGATTTAAGCTATTAAAAATATTACGAGACAAAATCTACATTGCACTCAATGTTTACAAACAATTAATTTTGGTGTGTGAAATTCTATACTTGAATAGTAGATCTGTGAGTTTCTGGAGAACTCTTATCAGTCTTTAAAAAATGTTTTATTTAGAAAGTACATATTTTGAAGCGCATTTTTAAAGCGTGAAAGGAATTATTTTCATCATTAATGAATAGCGTCGGTTGGTCATTGTGATTGGAGGTATAATAAATTGTACGACAGTTTCTTGCTGTTAACTGCAACCTTATCCGTAATCCAGAAAAATGGAAATATCTTAGAATTGAGAATTTTTTTAGAAATTCTAAAGGCACTTTGCACATCCTCAAAAGAATCCGAACAGTTTGATACCAAAAACATGTTATGAGGATCAGTGATTAAAAAGCCTTTCTCTGGAAACCATTTACAAAAATTTTTTTTAGAATAGAGAGATTACTGAAAATTTTATGAAATGGAATAACCGAAAAGTAGGATTAAAAAAACCTTGTTAAAAGTTAGCTTTAAGAGGGAAAAATCTTGTGTTATTGTTTAACTTAAGTCGTTAGTTTATTGGCCTAGTCCCCTACCGTCCTCTAGGGAACGTTCCAGAATTTATGATGTATATAGTGTATCGAGTCGGTTTTGTACTATTATGGCTACTGGGTTTTGCAACGTGCTATACTTCTGGTTTTACCAGGGCGGTAGGGATTAGAAGCTGATCTATAATGAGAAATCATTCTATCCAGTGTTATTCTTAGAACTTTTTCGGAGGAGTAAAAATACTAATTGAGTTTTTTTAGGAGGCGTGACATTTATTTATGAGGAGTTAAATACGAAAATGTTTTCAAATTATTTAATGTGCAAAATGAAATGGAAAAAAATGAGGATGCCATTTCGGTTTTTAAAGTGTAGCATCTGTTAAAAATTATAGTAGAAAATATTAAACATTAAAAACAATTTATTTTTCATTAAACATTTTAAATGAAATATTTAATATAACAAATTTCAGTAGAAAAATTATTCGATTTCAGTGGGGCGCCATGCATTTCTTTCAGGAAAGCCTTTGTTAAAAATTCAAAGCGTGAAAATACGCCAGTCTAGTTTTTAAAAGCGTATTTCCGATTTTCGATGGGTGAAATGCGCTGTCGGAGGTGTTAAAAATCTCTCTGCCCTAAATTGGCAAACGATGCATAAAGGTTGGATTGCATAATTATTTTATGCCATAACTCTTATTTACAAATATTGCAAAATAAGGATTTCTCTATAAATTTCTTGTGAATTTTTGGGGAAATTTTGCAAGTAACAGGTACAAAAGTGGGTTTGTATATAAAACGTTGTCTATCTCGGGCTTGGGATTGATAGCATGATTCCCCCTCGCCTCAAAAACAGAGGTGGATATTAGGGCAGCGTTAGAAATTGGGAAAAAATCCACTGGTCCTGCGGACCAGTGCTTTACCAATCTTACTGGTCCGTAACAAAAATTACTGGTCCGACAAATGAAAAAGGACAACCAATACATGCTATCAAGGACATGCAATAATAAGTTACCAGTTGTTAATAAAAAATAATTAATAAAATGAAGTTGTGAAAAGTAAGCAATAGCTCTAAATCAGGGTTTCCCAAAGGGGTCGATGAAGGTTTAAAGGGGGTCGATGAAGCTCTAGGGGTCGATTGGGGGTCGACGTTGCTTAAGGGGTCGGTAGGGGGTCGATGAAAGTTAAACAGTCATTAAAATAAAATTGCTGATGAAAGCAGCTTCTTATTACAGTAGATCAGTGTTTCCCAACGTGGGGCGCACGCCCCACCGGGGGGCAATATCATTTTCTAGGGGGGCAATTTGAAAATTTTCAACCAAATAGCCCCCCAGGTTGGGCTAATCCTGGGGGGAAATTAAAAAAAGTTTATCAAAATCTGATCCTATTATCCTATCTGAGAATATATGTCCGAAATCTGGACCAGTATGTATCAAAACCAAGTTGAAACCCTGTTTTTAGAGTCTAATTTCCAAACCTTTTCTGGGGGATGACCCAAGATCTCTTTGTTTTTAGAACGCTTAAGTTTGAAACTTTTTTACATTAGGTTCATCAAAATGCAAATCTTACCTAAAAATTTATATCCAAAATATCCCAACTAGGGGTACCAAACTAGTTAAAAACCTGCTTCCTAGAGTCAAATTTTGGAAAATTTGCTGGGGGAGGACCCCCAGACCCCCCTTGGTACTTATAAATTAATTACTCATAACTTTATTTAGTTCTTTAGCATGCAAATTCTGCCTAAAAATGATCTGAAAAGCTTCATTAAACTTATTAAATATACATAGGAGGGAGGGACTAAGAAATAATTTTGGCTCCCTCTCAAAATATATTTCTATACATTTCTATCTATTTCTGAGACCGGTTGGCATGGAAAATTTAGAAAGGCTTTGGTGGGGCATGGACCGAAAAAGGTTGGGAAACACTGCTGTAGATTCAAAGAATTTTTCTGGTCCCTTGAACATTCTTTCAGGGTTGGCAAAAAACCGGGTTTTTTTAAAAAAAACAAAAAAACCGGGTTTTTTTGGTTTAAACCAAGTTTTTTTAGAATTTTTTTTATCAGAATAAGTTATTTTAGCATTGATGTTTGAAATTGAGTTGTAAATGAGACATTTATTTCAGGGGTTGTTTATAATTGATAAATGATTTGTATATTTCAATTAATTAATTAAAATTAAATTAATTTGTTTTAAAAATAATTTTTGTTTCTAAAATATTCCAATTTGAATATCTAATATTATTGTAGTGAATAAAAATCAGGGTTAATTTATCTTAGATAAATGGTTGAAATAATCAAATTATTTATCTTAATTATATATGGATTAATTCATGAACTTAAGAAATTTCTTTAGAAAGAGAAAGTTTTATTTTTTAAATGAGAAGTGAAATGTAAACAACTAATGTTAATTGAAATTGGATAATTGATAAAGATAATTAATTTGATTAATTATTAAATGGTAAAATAATCAAATCAATTATATGGATTATTATTAATTATATGATTATATTTATTATATGGATTATATTAATTATATTAATTGTATGAACTTAAGAAATTTCTTTAGAAAGAGAAAATTTAACTTTTTTAATAAATAAAAGGGAAATGTAAGCAACTAATGTTAATTGAAATGGGATAAATGATTGAGATAATTAATCCGATTAAGGAAATTAACGGTTTTTATTAATTTAGTAAAAAAAACCAACTGGTTTTTATTTGTTTATAAACAAACCAACTGGTTTTTAGTTTTTATCATTAAAGAAATCAACGGTTTTTATTAATTTACTAAAAAAACCAACTGGTTTTTATGACTGACAAATAAGACAAATTGGGTTTTATTAATTAATTAAAATCCAAGCCATATTTTATCAGTGAAAAACGGATAACTTTTGTGTATGTTTAGTTACTCTTTGAAATAATGCTTCATTTTAAAGGAAATTAATAAATGAACTATCTCTTGCAAAATATAATAAGTTTAACTTAAGCATTTAAGGTTAAGTTTAGAGAGAATTCAATAATTAAAACCATTAAATTAAAAGATTTCTGATTTTTAATCACCTTAAAATGTCAATTTTTTTATAAATCTGACCTTTTAATTTTGTGCAAAAGATTATACTTAATAACACTTTCTTTAAAAAATCCTGAAAATATTTTATAATTTCTAAAAAAACCAAAAAAACCAAGTGGTTTTTTTGGTAAAAAAACCATGGTAAAAAAACCATGGTTTAAACCAAATGGTTTAAACCGGCCAACCCTGCATTCTTTAAATACTAATTTTTAATTTCAAAGTTTTGAAAGATTAATGCTTCATTGGTGGTCTAATGCTTATTTGGATCACCTATAAATTATCCAGATTAAACTGTACTATACCAATGAGTGGAACACTAGAGAATCCAGGAGGGTTAGGGGGCTTTAGCCCCCAAAAAGGAATAAGAACTAACAGTGAGAAATAGGGGATGCTAAAAAAGGGAAAAGCGACTCCAAAACGAGTTAAAATCCTGTTTTTAGGATTAAACTTCCAGAAATTTTCTGGGGTAGGACCCCCCAGACCCCGTTTAAAACTTGGAACTCTATTATTTACAATTTTTTTGTAAAAAGTTCGTCAAAATGCAAAAATCCTACCAAAATGTAAATTAAATTCTTGAAAATTTATGTCCGAAATCCGGATTAGGTGTACAAAAAGGAGTTGAAAATCTGCTTTTTAGTCTTAAATTTCCAAAAAATTTCTGGGCGAGGACCCCAAGACTCCCCCTTAAGGATATTAGAAGACTATTTTTCATATTGAAAATTCTTTGTTGCCCCCCCAAAAAAACCCAAATCCTGGATTCGCCGTTGGAGTGGAACCAGTTGAAAAATTTTAGTTAGTTTTTCATTCATAAACAACTTTTCTTAAAAATTTAGTCGGATTTTCGAAAGGGGGTCGATGGCCTATGTAAAATGCCTACCAATGGGTCGATGCATGAAAAAGTTTGGGAAACCCTGCTCTAAATAATCAAATAATTTTGAAATACTTTTCTTGATTAAATAATATTTCACTAACTGACAAAATCCATTCAAAATCAACTGATAAATTCAAAAAATAAGAACTTTTCTTAAATAAATGATATTGCACACAAATTAATACATAACTTAACTGGAGGGAGGGATATATTTTCACCACTGGTCCGGCGGACCAGAGAATTTCTGATTCCACTGGTCCGAACCGTTTTTTAGTTGTCCCGGACCAGCAATCCAGTACAATTTCTCGAACGCTGTTAGGGTGTATAAAAAAAACTTTTTTTCGATTTTGATGAAGCTTAGTGCGGAAAAGTTGTCTAAGGTGGCAGAGAGTACCTGTGATTTTTTTTCAGAATTTTCGGATAATATCTTGAAGTGCCACATTGACCCTGAAGGTTCCCCATGGAATCCTATGGAGCGCGCAAGCAAAAAAGGCCGAAAAACAGCTACACAAGAGTCAATACTCTTTCATGGGCGTAGCCAAGGGGGGCAGGGAGGGGCAGCTGGCCCCCCCTAAGTTCCGAATATTTAACTTTTACTTTACTTTTAGTAGTTAAAACCCAGTATTTTAGGGTCAAATTTTCAAAATTTTTCTGGGGGAGGACCCCCAAACCCCCCTTTAGTATTTCAACCTTTATTATTCACACATTTGTTATCAGAACTTCATTAAAATCAAAATTCTACCTAAAAATGTATGTCCAAATTTGGGTTTATGTGTACCAAAAACAGTTTACAACCCTGTTCTCAGGGGCAAATTTTTAAAACTTTTCTGCGGGAGGACCCCCAGACCCCCCTTTGAAACTTGACGGCCCTCTCTCACGGGGCTTTAAAATTGTTCTCCACAAACATAAAAAAAGTCGACCCTGCTTGCCCCCCCTAAGATGAACCCTGGCTACGCCCATGTACTCTTCGATGAAATTTTCGGACTCAGCGGCACGGTCGACGCGATAGTACGTAAGAACCATTGTTTTTAACTGGAACTCCATGAGTATAAATTATAAACTGAGAATCAATATGCTATGAGTGTTAATAGGAGTGCCAGACATGTGGGTCGAATGAACCCCCGCTCTCCTACTTCGTCATCGAGATCAAGGGAACCCCTAAGTTGTCCCCCCACCATCTCGAAAATCCTCGATGTTGAAGTTCGATTGGAGAGGATTCGTGGAATCCCCGTTACTTTATTTTATCGTTGCTGCAACTATGGCCACTTCGCAAGTGAGTGCCTGGAGCAGCAGCGGTGCATGCGCTGCCGTGGCGTGGTCAGGGGCGCCGACTTCGGAAAAATATTGGGGGGCCCAGGGCCATAGCTTGGGGGTGTATCCCCTTTGAAACTCAAAAAATCCACTTTTGACCAAAAAGGCAACCCAACATCCCTTCTGATTTTTTTATCGGCCACGTCTCTGGGAGAGAAGCTAATAAACTACCACCAATTATAAAAAATCGAAATAGAACACTTAAAAAAATTGGTCCATCATTACTAATTTGGGATTGTCACTAAACCGTCGCTGAACTTGCATGGCACATGTAACATTTTGTAAAAAAAATTCATATTTTTAAAACCCTAATTATTTACTTAAAGAAATTTCGCTCTCCTTAAATCCCATTCTTAAATTTATATTAGATAATTATTTTTTAGTTTTAAATTCCTGAAAATAGATAGTTTTACACTTTTTTCACACACAAGTAAAAACCTCACAAAAAAGTTTCAAACCTTTTTTACACTGTTAATTTTTATAATTGTTGCATAAATATGGAACCTAAAAATATCCATACTCTGCAATTTTGACTCTGGGTGCCTACTTAGAGGCTCGAAATTAATTCCCCTTCCGGAAAAACTCCTAGACCACGTGACTTTCCGGAGTCACGTGATACAAAACTCAAAAAGTGCTACTTAGATGCCAAAAAATACCTCTGCCTTCCGGAATTGAGGCGGGATTTTTTTCACCCGGAAAAAACTGCGTGAAATTAATTTCACTGTGGGGAAAAGTAATGGCGGCCAAATGCTCTTCTATAATTCCTAGACTGCCATCTAAGTGGCACTTTCTTGTAGTTCCGGAATCTTGGTATTGGAATTTCATAATTCCGGAAGTGGGAATTTTTCCCCGGGGAAAAATTCCGGAGGCCATCTAAGTAGGCACCCTGGAGACGTTTTTTTAACGCCAATACATAGACAAGGGCATACCTTAGATCCCCCAATTTTTTTCTCAATTTAAACATAAATTTATATCTACGAGTTATTTAATTAGTTTTCTTCTTATATACAACTTAGTTATTCTGTCTATGTAAAAAGTGCACAGAATTCTTACCTGCAATCGTCAAGATTACGCGTTTACAGTCCATATCCTAGTCTTTTCGTCTGCATAAAATAATTTGTTTGGACGGAATCGCTTTCGAAGTAACATTTTCTTTTACCAAACACATTTAAAACAACCCTAAAAGGTAAATAGTTCACCCAAAACTATAAATAAATTCGTTTCTATGAATCAATCGTATGAATGCTTGTCTAAAGTAGTACTTTGACTGAATTATTAGATAAATTCATTTTTTTCACAAAAAAAGTAAGAACAGATGAGCAAAATGAATTTGCTTCTTTGCTCAAACAGGAAATAATAAATCTTTCAATGAAAATAATAAAACAGGCGTGGGAAATATCCAAATTTTAGGGAGTGGATTTGTTTGCATTTCTGTGAATAAAATGAGATATTGATAATTTATTTGATTTGTTATGAATGGAAGCGGAAATTTTCTATGTCCAAATTAAAGAATAGAAAAATGCCAGATATTTTTGAAACTAAAATTATTGAGGGGGCCCAGTCCCTCTTCCTAAAATATTGGGGGGGGGGGGGGCTCGGCCCCCCCAAACCCTATGAAGTCGGCGCCTATGGGCGTGGTGACCATAGACTACGCGACTGCCATACTCCTAGGTCAGCCGCTGTTTACTGCATCAACTGTGATTGCGAGGGCCACCTCGCCTCATGGAGAACATGCCCATCCTACAAAACAGCTCGAATCAAAGAGATTGAAAAAAGTCTCGAATTCAAAGATCCGAACAGCAGCAGAAGAAACACACGTACGGTTCAACACTCGTACGGTTTTTTTCTTTGAAAAGCAACAATTGTTTTTTTTTAAATAAAAACCAATATGTTTTTTTATCATATAAACCCCATATATTTGAATCCATTATAAAAACCTCAGTTGGTTTTTATTTATAATAAATAAAAATCTTACTAAAATGTACACATATAAACACTTTTCCGATGCAATAAAAACCAGTGGTTTTTATATGCAGCAAAAAATCCTGATTTATATATAAATTAAACATTTAAAAATTAATTTTAATTAGTTAATTAATTAAATCACTTGGTTTATAGCTGAATTGATAAACTATTAATTCAATGGATTTATAACAGAAAAAACTAAGTAGCTATATTTATGCGGGTACGAAAAAAAAGTTTAAAAAACCCAAAAAAACCTGGTTTAAACAAAAAAAAAACAGGTTTTTTTCCCAGCACTGGTTATTACTATTTCCCAATTTGTAAGTCATAGATTGTTACTCTTCTTATTTCTTTCTTTGATTCTTAGATTCATCTATAGTCAAGATTCAATCGACTTACCTCCTGTGATTTTGCATCTGTTGCTCAACCAGCTATTTACTGGAACGAAAGATCTCGGAGCTTCTTCAGATCTCTAAGAAATATTTAGACATCGCATCAAAGTATGTTATAAGTTCTTTCTATGACCCATTCAGTAGCGTAGCCAGGAAAAAATTTCGGGGGGGGGATATGGCGTAAATTTGGTTCTTTTCTATGGTCAAAAAATGAAAATATCTGATTTTCGGGAAGGATATATCCCCAAATCCTCCCCCTGACCATTGCTTAAGGCTTAAAGTGAAGGTAGATGTTACACTGATATACATTCCTTACTTTTATGGACTGAAACCAGACAATGTCTAATTTATAGGGCTGGGCTGATGGCATTTTTTTGGCCGATGCTGATTGTTTGAAAATTTCCATCGGCAGGCCGATGGTAATTATTTGGCCGATTGCCGATGCTTAAGGCCGATGGTAAAAAATGCAAACCCTTTGGCATTATTTTTTTAGAAAAGCATTAAAACCTATCGCAGAGCCAGAAATGAATTATTTTTTTGTATAAATTTTTAGGAAATTTTTTTCCTTGAAACCTTTTTTACTTTCAAGGAGCAATTCTCTCTGCCAATTACTCGTACAAAGTATTGGTTTGCTTTGGGGGATCTCCAGCATTATTTCAAAATAAGATCAAACAATATACTCAGTTGCAATTTAACTTGAGCCTGGTAGAATATGCTGAGAGCAACAAAAGAAAGTAGTTCCCCGCTAGGTGTCTGAATTTTGAGTGAAATTTAGAGCTTCAATTTTGAATAATTAGTTTTTGTTTAAATCCACGTATATTAAGCATCTTTTTATCCCCGATATGCATATCCCCAAATCATCCCCTCTAGCTACGCCCCTGAAGAACTGGCACGATTTAAAAAGCTAATTATTTTGTAATAAGGCTGTAATCATCTTTTTTGGTCTATTATATCTCATTTTCTTGCTTCAGTCTTACGCAATCAACTTTATTCCAGCTGACAAAGCATACCCTGTGTCCAAGGCTCCAAAAGCCTTATCCGAGTCCAAAAAACATTAATTCAACTATGGAACCAGTCGGAAATTCAGCCAAGACAGTAAGTTCGATATTAAATTTTTGTTAAGTCTAATTTCTTGTAAATACTTTTATTTTTTGATAGATTGTTATATTTCTTTTAATATTATGATGCCTTTAGTTTGATATATTTTTAAAATTTCTGTTTAGCCATTCTCATTCATTTAAAAAAGTGGTTCTTAAATTAAAATTAGTACATAAATTATTATAAATTTTAAAATTACTCCAGAGGCGTATATAGAAATTTATTTCGGTAGGGGACAAAAATTATCCCTCAACCTCCCCATGTATATTTCAAAGGTCTAAAGTAGCTTATTAGTACATTTTAAGTAGAATTTGCGGCTCAGGGAACTTGATATAAAAAGGTTATTAGTAATTAAGTTCTACCTATCAAAGGGGGTCTGGGGGGTCCACTCCCAGAAAGTTTTTGGAAATTCAAATAGAAAAACGGGTTTTTTATTAGTTTTGATACCCCTAGTTAGAATTTTTTGAGCATAAATTGTTATGTAAGATATGCATTTTGATTAACTTGTAATAAAGAAATAGTTTATAATAATAAGTTTAAGTTTAGAACTGAGTTTTGAGAACAAAAAGGTATCTGGGGGTCATCTTCAAAAAGGGTTTAGATAAATTTGTCCAAAAACACACAGGATTTAACTTGGTTTTGATACACTTCGTCGGAATTTCAGACTGTATTCTTAGGATTTCAATTTTGATTAACTTATTTTTTAAGGTGGTTGCCTACCTATGGAGGCTTTTTTACTAATTAAAATGTTGAACTAATTTGTGATTTATACAATTAAATGCCTCTAAAACTATGAATAATATAAAAAATACCTAAATATTAATTTAAATTTTCATGTTATTGAAGAATTTATGCATAAAAATCACAAAAAACAGCCTTTCCGCAAAACATAACTCAAATTTATATGAATTACCCTTGTAAAAACATATTTTAGGAGGCCTACTATTTTTGTCTAAATTATTTTAAAATTAAAAGTTATAGCACTAAACTTGAAAAATAAAAAAAAAGACCCACCAAATTTCAGTTAAGTTTGAAGTTATACTATTCATAAATAAAAAATATTCCCACAGCCCAAAAAATAGTAGGGCTTCTAAACCATATTATATCAAGTATTGTGCCCAAGTTTCATAGAAATTCACTTATAATATTTTGAGTTATGTAGTTTTGCGGAGAAGGAAAATAGCAAAAATGTGATTCTGAGAAAAACGCGAATTTCTCTTTACCTTTTCCTTTAAAAGGCCTGTTTAGTTTGAAGTAAAATTTCTGTAGGCAGGCACCTAAAAGTTTTTAATAATAAAGTACCAAGTGCTAAAGGGGGTTCGAAGTTCCTCCCCCTAGAAAATTTTCGGAGATTTGATCAAAAAAACAGGGTTTTAAATTGTTTTATAGACCAAGTCCAAATTTTAGGAGGGGGACAGGGCCCCCTCACCCACCCTAAAAAAACGCCCCTGAATTACTCAGAGTCACAGGTGATGGTCTGGAAATTTCAAGAAAAAAAATTATGCATTGAAGTCAAAATTTAGAGGGGGCTGGGGGTCCTCCCCCAGAAATTTTTTGAAATTTGCCTCTTAAAACGAGTCTAATCTAATTTTGAAACTTTTTGGGGGAATTCTAAAAGTAACTTGAGGAATTCCACAAGGTAACTCGCGCTCCTAGGAAGACGCCGCGGACCACAGTTTAAGAACCGATGTACATAAAATGTAGTTAATAGTGTCATGAAAGAGCACTTATGTATTTTAGACCCCTTCCCCCTTCGTTTTGATTTTCTTATTTCCACTAAAAAAGTTTTATTTTTCTTTAATCCTGATGC
Organism: Tetragnatha versicolor; assembly: GCA_024610705.1. Taxonomy (NCBI): domain Eukaryota; kingdom Metazoa; phylum Arthropoda; class Arachnida; order Araneae; family Tetragnathidae; genus Tetragnatha; species Tetragnatha versicolor. Next base: position 19,307,251 of record JANDEH010000011.1, on the reverse strand, counting down.
ATAAAAATAATGTGCAGCTATTATTTATCTGTCCTAAAATTGATGTCCTGCTTAAAATCTCCTCATCTCCTTAACTATAATAGGTGGTTAACTTCTTTAAGGTATCTAATTGTTTTTCCTTACAATTGATCTAGACCAGCGGTTCTTAAACTGGTTTGCGGACCCCCGGGAGTCCGCAGCGCCTTCCTAGGGGGTCCGTGAGCTTTCTTGTGTAACACTCAAGTAGTAACCTTTGAGACCCCCAGCCCCCTTGAAATTTTGACTTCAATTTATAAATTTTCTTTATAAATTATGTTTACAACAAGGAGCTCTTCTCTTTGATGGGTGTAACCAAAATTGTCTCAAAATGAGCTAAAACACTACTTTTTGAGGTATATTTTATGGGGGAGACCCCCTTCTTACTTGGAGTAATTGTAACATTTTAACATAATGTGGAACATAATTTAAATACTACTTTTGGAATAACGTTGAGTCAACCCCCATGAAACAAGTCTGGGTGTTCAAAATCTTGGGGGCCGCGATGTCTGGTTATTGCATATAAAGGGGGTTTGCGGTGATCGAAAGATAAGAACAGCTGATATAGAGACTATAAAAGCTATTTATTTCATTGGAAACTTGATTATTTTACAGTGACTTATGATGGAATTAAATTCCTCTCTACACATGTAAAATATTGTTATGTACATAAAAATTTGAACTATGCTTAGGTTTTTAGTATATTTTTTGTCATCTGCTGACTTACAAGTATTTCTAATTGACTTGTATTTTTTTAGTCTGAAGACACGGTTATTGAGTTCATTCAAGAAAGTGCTACAACTTCACATCAAGGTATTGTTTTTAATCTTTGAGGGTGGCTACCAACTGAGCTTAGTAATTTTCCCAGATTTCCCAGGTTTTAACTAAATTTTCCCTGATTGTACACTATTAAATGCTATAATCTTTATCGCAAAAGAAATACAAAAAAATAGTTTTTTATACCAATTATAATTTTGCTAAAAATTCAATTTGAAATATTAATAAATGTATGATTAACTTTGAAACCCAGACAATGGTCCCCTTAAAAAATAGTTCTAATCTTATAGTAAAATAAATTAATGTTATTGAAATTTTAAAATAGATATCATTTGATTTAACTACTAATATAACTGGTTCATACAGAAGTTTAAAGATGAAAAATAATTATTTATTAACGACTATGCTAGCCTTATTCATAAAATTAAATGTCAATCTGTAAAATTTGGCAAATTAGAAGTGGCAAAATGAAACAAAAGTTTGTATGGGTGCCCGAGACCTTGTGCGAGTTAAAAAAATTAACACCTTTATAGCCGAAATTTCTCGGTAACTTTTTCAAACACGAAACTTTTAACCTAAAGTAGATACCATTTTGAAAATATTTGCGAAGTCAATTGTATGCAGAAAAAAGGGAAAGAATAGTGAAACAAAACAATCCCTCAATAATAGAATCGGGAAGAAGGGAATAAGTCCAAAAACAAGTTTTGAGAAAACCGAGAAAAAAAAACTAAGTAACGTAAATTTCATTGTATAACCACCAAGTTTTTACTGGAAGTTCGGAACCCTGTTTCGAAAACAGAGCAATCGTCAAAACAAATATAAATACAGTAGAGCCCCGATTATCCGCGCAATTGGGTGGCAAGGGTACCGCGGATAGTGAAAATCGCGGATAACCCGAAAAAGACTAAAAATGAGGTGAAAACACGAAAAAAATATTTCAGCATAAAAACTAAGTTTTATTGTACAAAAAACATGATATGTAAACTTTTAAAATATGTTCAGTACAGCAGAAACCTTTGCTCTACATCTAAAATGTCTCTAATCTCATCTAAAATTTGCTCTCATCGTTAAAAAATTTTATTCGTGGCACTCGCGGATAATCCGCACCGCGGATCATCCGCTCGCGGATAATCGGGGTTCTACTGTACATTCAAAAATATTTTACAGTCAAAAAAATGATAGGCTTATTCCCTTCTTCCACCTTATGAAATTTTTCTGATGAACTTGAATGATGAACACAACTTGAAGGGGCGATATCTCCTTATAGGGGTTAGTTATTTCCCCCTCTTTTCCCCCATGTGTAGAGCAAAGCTTGGAGATTGTTTTGAGCACAAAAAGTCAATTTGTCAATTTTTGGACTAATTCCCTTCTTTAAACTGACGATTCAATTTCAGATGCAAAAAACACACAAAAAAATAAAACTTAAATACTATAAAAATAAAATAATAAATAGTGCTGTCCTTAAAATTCTGAGATTCGTTTTGGAAAGAAGAGACGATTTTTCACAAGGCTTGTCGCTTGTATATCGCGAACTTTTCCATCAAAATGTGAGCGCTCCCCACCGCACCATCGACAAACCTTCGATTTTGAAAACGAATGGTCTAAGAGCTAGCAACGTTTTCGAGAGAGAATTTTAGAAAAGCTAATTCTTTAATATATCTTTCCCTATGCTCTTTCGAACAGCGTGCGGGGTACCTGGCTGCCGGTAAGCGGTGGCACAATTAGTGCGCATCCCACCTTTACAGGTAAAAATCTTGATTTTTAAATCATTTTAGAAAGATTTTTTTCATTTTCACTAACTTCTAAACACTATTAGAAAAATTAATTTATTATTGCCAGGACTTTGTGTCGGTGTTAATAACGTGCCAGATGCAATTTTTGATCAACAAAAAGCCATTTTTTCAAACCATTTTAGAATTCCTGTAATTTTAATATTATTTTATATACATATCAATAAATCCAAAATTAATTTGCCAGGACATAATTCGGGTGGAATCCAATAGCAAGACCGATTCAATGTTGTAAAAAACACACTGGCGTTCAAAATTCAGAGAAAGTGCACATTTCTTCGATTTTCTCCGGATCTAGGGGACATATTGTGACGAAATTTGGTATGAATATTGGGGTTAATATAATACCCAATATATAATCATTCAAAATTGTAATACACACGCATGCGCAGGAGTTTAAAACATCAGAATTGAAAGGTATGAAATAGCGGTTTCAGAATGGAATTTCAAAATGCCAGTTTGAATGATTCAGAATGCTATTTTTAATCAACAAAAACATTAATTTAAAACATTTTAGAATGCCTGTAACTTTAATATTATTTTATATATATATCAATAAACCCAAAATTAATTTGCCAGGACTTAATTCGGGTGCAATTCAATAGCAAGACCGATTCAATGTTGTAAAAAACACACTGGCGTTCAAAATTAAGAGAAAGTGCACATTTGTTCGATTTTCTCCGGATCTAGGGGACATATTGTGACGAAATTTGGTATGAATATTGGGGTTAATATAATACCCAATATATAATCATTCAAAATTGTAATACACACGCATGCGCAGGAGTTTAAAACATCAGAATTGAAAGGTATGAAATAGCGGTTTCAGAATGGAATTTCAAAATGCTAATTTGAATGATTCAGAATGCTATTTTTAATCAACAAAAACATTAATTTAAAACATTTTAAAATGCCTGTAACTTTAATATTATTTCATATATATATATATACAGGGTGTAAAGGAAAGTCCCTTTACCCTGTAATAAGTTGCTAACGGAGCAAGCTAAAGCTATGTAGTTAAGGTAACGGTATAGTAAAGTGACTATGCGCAATCGAATGCGACCAACCGCAGCGCCCTCTAGCGGAGATTTTAGGAGTTAAAAATTTTATTTTAAAAGCTATTAGGAATTTGTTAAAATAGTCAATTACAAAGTTGTAGAGAAGCATCGATTTAGTAGGAAAAGACACCTTAAGCAAAAAAATATCTTGAATAGAACCCCTAAAACGCGCGCTCAATTAGGTTGAATTTACGTCTTAAAACGCTTCTCACGAGGCGAAAATGAGAAATTTTCAATTTAATGAGTTAAGAATACTTTTATTCATTTATTTAAGTCATTAAATTGAAAATTTCTCATTTTCGCCACGTGAGAAGCGTTTTAAGACGTAAAATCGACGTAAATTCAACCTAATTGAGCGCGGGTTTTAGGGGTTCTATTCAAGATATTTTTTTGCTTAAGGTGTCTTTTCCTACTAAATCGATGCTGCTCTACAACTTTGTAATTGACTATTTTAACAAATTCCTAATAGTTTTTAAAATAAAATTTTTAACTCCTAAAATCTCCGCTAGAGGGCGCTGCGAATGGTCGCATTCGATTGCGCATAGTCACTTTACTATACCGTTACCTTAACTGCATAGCTTTAGCTTGCTCCGTTAGCAACTTATTACAGGGTAAAGGGACTTTCCTTTACACCCTGTATATATCAATAGCAAGACCGATTCAATGTTGTAAAAATACACTTCAGTTGCACTTTCTCTTAATTTTGAACGCCAGTGTGTATTTTTACAATATTGAATCGGTCTTGCTATTGAATTGCACCCGAATTAAATCCTGGCAAATTAATTTTGGGTTTATTGATATATAATATTAAAGTTACAGGCATTCTAAAATCTCTTCTCTCTATTCTAAAAAAAAGTTTTTGGTGAACGGTTTCCAGAGAAAGGCTTTTTAATTACTGAACCAAATGACACATATATGGTATCAAAATGTCCGAATTCTTTCCGGATTTCCGAGTAAGCCCTTCGATTTTTCAAAAAAATTCTTAATTTTAAAATATTTCCATTTTTTTAGATTTCGGATAAGGTCGCAGTTACAAAGCAAGAAACTATGAATTTTAAAACAATTGAAAATATATTTCACTGGTTTTTTAACATTCAAATACATTAAATAATCATCTTTCTATTTATCACACTAATTAAAAAAATATATATTGGACTCCTTTTAACAATAACTCCTTTTAACTTTTTTTTTTTATTTTTGCTGTTCAAACGATTTTTATTATATATTTAAAACTAATGTATAATTAATTTATCTTTTATTTTTAAATAATTAATTCATATTTATATATTTATCTTTGTCGTTGTGGCAACCTAATCATTACTATATTTACAATAAAATATAAACTCGCTTTCAGAAATTTTGAACTTTTGCATTTATTTATTACAATAATAATTATTTTTATATCCTTTTGCAAGTTATATTATTTAAGTTAGTAAAAGGTAACTTTTTTTATAATGCCAAAAAGCAAAACTAGATATGGCGGGGGAATGTTTTAGAAATAAAGATAAAAATCGAAAGTCAGAACATTCGTGTCATTGCTATGAAACTGACACAATTTCGATGTTTATTTGTTCTCATGAAGCAAAATTCTAAATTTTCGTGATGTTTACGATAATTACTACATTTTTCACAGACAATCAATGAAAATCATTACAAATTTTAAGAAAGTAAAATTTATTCCGGAGATGTTTCAGTGCTTCTGAATGTATCTGTGTGAGAAAAACATTACCTTGGGGAAATGGTAAAAGAAAGTTTACACTGCTTTGTTATTAATTTTCTTGGAATTAAATGGCGATCCGCCAATTCATATTGCCATAAAGGAACTGTTAAAATTTCGCCGCTGAATGAATAGTCCCCTTTTTTTGAAAGAATACCCCAGAGAAGTAGTTCCCCTGTTTTAAGAATGTTTTATAAAATGAGTAAGTGCTGTGAGCTGTGTTTTGAGCGAGCAGGGGGCGGTAGCTCCCTAGTGTTTTAAATTAATGTTTTTGTTGATTAAAAATAGCATTCTGAATCATTCAAACTAGCATTTTGAAATTCCATTCTGAAACCGCTATTTCATACCTTTCAATTCTGATATTTTAAACTCCTGCGCATGCGTGTGTATTACAATTTTGAATGATTATATATTGGGTATTATATTAACCCCAATATTCATACCAAATTTCGTCACAATATGTCCCCTAGATCCGGAGAAAATCGAAGAAATGTGCACTTTCTCTGAATTTTGAACACCAGTGTGTTTTTTACAACATTGAATCGGTCTTGCTATTGGATTCCACCCGAATTATGTCCTGGCAAATTAATTTTGGGTTTATTGATATGTATATAAAATAATATTAAAATTACAGGAATTCTAAAATGGTTTGAAAAAATGGCTTTTTGTTCAAAAATTGCATCTGGCACGTTATTAACACCGACACAAAGTCCTGGCAATAATAAATTAATTTTTCTAATAGTGTTTAGAAGTTAGTGAAAATGAAAAAAATCTTTCTAAAATGATTTAAAAATCAAGATTTTTACCTGTAAAGGTGGGATGCGCACTAATTGTGCCACCGCTTACCGGCAGCCAGGTACCCCGCACGCTGTTCGAAAGAGCATAGGGAAAGATATATTAATTAGCTTTTCTAAAATTCTTGCTTTTCAGACGTTGCTAGCTCTTGTACTTATTCATCACTCTTTAGAAATAAAAAAAAATTCTATGCGATTCAACCAACGGATTGGTAACTAATTTTGTAAGATGGCAGGAAAATGCTTAAAACTTCCCTGGTTTTCTTCAAAATTCCCCGACTTTTCCCAGCAGTTTCAAATTCCATATTTTCCATATTGGTTGCCACCCTCTATAACAATACTAATTTTTAGCATGCTTTAATTGGCTGTCAAGTTCTGTGACTAAAAGGTGATATTTATTTTAGTGGGTTAGCGAACTCGGGGATGTTTCACCAGCCTATTGTGGCTCGTATTTTATCCACATGCTGTCCCGGTCTAACAGATGCTACATCATTAAGGTATGTATGGTTCGTTGTAGATACTTATCTTAAAAAGATCATAGTTGAAAACCCAAGTCCAAAGTTTCACGTAAATACAATCAATATTAAACGCTTGAGATCCTGTTAAAGTTTGTTTTTTTTGCGTGCGCTAACAGTTTTCTAGAGGTGTTTCCTGAACAGCTGTTTGCGCGCGCAAAAAACAAACTTTAACAGGATCTCAAGCGTTTAATATTGATTGTATTTACGTGAAACTTTGGACTTGAAGGTTTTCAACTACTTCACATTTTCTTGTGGTTTTTAAACTGTTTTTGTCATAAAAAATTTTTTAAACTGAAATGGTACCTAGTAGATGGTAAAAATTAAATCCTTAAACATTTTTTTAATTACGTTTAAGTGTTTACCATAGGCAGGCTGTTAAGTCTGATAGTTAACTTTTTCTACCCCTTAATTACTTTATTCTAGCTTAAAGTGATAAGTTGTTATAATAGCTGTTTCATTTTTTTTCAGATATTCAAGTCTGTAAGAATGGCTTTGTAAATAAAATTTTTTTAAAAAATAAAAAGTACATTTTGACTTGATCACCTTTTTTGGAGGTAAACTATTACATATTAATTTATAATATTGAATAAGGAATACTGATTACTGTAAGCACTGTTCTAAATAATAGAGATGATTTGAGTTCATTTACAACTTTTAGCAGTAAGTGCATAAGAAAGTATTACAATTAACATTTAAAATAATTATTTTCCTTTTATTTAGTTTTCCAAATAAGTTGTCAAATTCTTTCTCTTCAGCTTGTTTTAAATAAAACAAATTGGGGTTTAAATTAAAAGGCTAATTGCATCAACTCCACTCGCAACAAGTTGGGTTATTTTCATGCGTTCAAGATCACAATATAGTCTAGTAAATCTACTGGAAAAAAAGGGTCAAAGTCAAACCGGTAAAAAATTGATACATTTAGTTTTTCAACGGTTTTCACTTGGGAATGACCTAAATAATAACATACTAAAAATCGAACAAAATCGGTTCGCGGGAAGTTTAATTTTTTTTAAATTTTTAAAAAATGGCCGAAAAAAAAATTTCAAAAAATCAAATTATAGTAATCGAGACTTATTATACATAATTATAGGCTATTTTTCAGTGCTGAATACGAATAAACCATTTAAATTTTTTAAAATTCAAAATTTCAAATTTTAAAAATTAATTCAAAATTTGGAAAGTCTAAAAAATTAAAACATCGCTGAAAACCACAAAATTTTAGCAAAAGAAGTAATTTAAACGGTTTTCTATTAGAAATGACTTGATTAATAACATACTAAAAATGGAATAAAATCGGACAATAAAAAGTTAAATTTTTTTCAAATTTTAAATTTTTTGGCCTCAAAAATCGACCTTTTTAAAAATTCTTGTAAAAAACGTTTGAGGCATTTTCCAAGGTCATTTTTCCATTGATGTTTTAGGTATATACCTCTATAACCTAAAAAAACCACAATTGGTGATTAAATCATTAGTTAATTAATTAATTTATAAAAATAAATGTTGAAAATACAGGTAAAATCTTTCAAGTAATACAGAAAATATTTAGACACTATTTGATAATAAATCATTTTAAAAATAATTAAATTAAAAAAAGACAAATTATCTTTCAAAAAATTTAAATTTTAAATTAATTTAAAAATTTTAATTTTTTTAAAATTTTTAAATTTTGTAGTATATGCATGTGATACATGTCTCTAGGCTATATTTTAGTGCTGTTTACGAATATCAAGTCAACTTTTCAATAAAATTCAAATTTACTATGGAGAAATTGAAGCACAAAAAACAAAATTATTGAGAAAAGTGCTTCAATTTTTCTATAGTAAATTTAAATTTTATTGAAAAGTTGGCTTGATATTCGTAAACAGCACTAAAATATAGCCTAGAGACATGTATCACATGCATATACTACAAAATTTAAAAATTTTTAAAAATTTAAAATTTTTAAATTAATTTAAAATTTAAATTTTTTGAAAGATAATGTCTTTTTTAAATTTAATTATTTTTAAAATGATTTATTATCAAATAGTGTCTAAATATTTTCTGTATTACTTGAAAGATTTTACCTGTATTTTCAACATTTATTTTTATAAATTAATTAACTAATGATTTAAAAACCAATTGTGGTTTTTTTAGGTTATAGAGGTATATACCTAAAACATCAATGGAAAAATGACCTTGGAAAATGCCTCAAACGTTTTTTACAAGAATTTTTAAAAAGGTCGATTTTTGAGGCCAAAAAAATTTAAAATTTGAAAAAAATTTAAAATTTGAAAAAAATTTAACTTTTTATTGTCCGATTTTATTCCATTTTTAGTATGTTATTAATCAAGTCATTTCTAATAGAAAACCGTTTAAATTACTTCTTTTGCTAAAATTTTGTGGTTTTGAGCGATGTTTTAATTTTTTCAACTTTCCAAATTTTGAATTAATTTTTAAAAATTGAAATTTTGAATTTTAAAAAATTTAAATGGTATATTCGTATTCAGCACTGAAAAATAGCCTATAATTATGTATAATAAGTCTCGATTACTATAATTTGATTTTTTGAAATTTTTTTTCGGCCATTTTTTAAAAATTTAAAAAAAATTAAACTTCCCGCGAACCGATTTTGTTCGATTTTTAGTATGTTATTATTTAGGTCATTCCCAAGTGAAAACTGTTGAAAAACTAAATGTAACAATTTTTTACCGGTAAGTTACAGATTGCCTGGACTAATATAGTTACCCCAACTAATGTTAGTAAGTGAATTATGTCGCTTCTAAATATGGTCGCCAAATAGCCAAAACTCTCCAACCATCAGCAGTTCTAAACTTGCACAGTGGTACTTACAAGTAACGTCGGTAAATAAAGGGTTAAATCAATTGATTGAGCATAGAAAATACGGAAAATCCGTAGTGATTTAGTCTGAGTTGGGAGATTTACACCGCTGCTGCAGCCGTTAGAATCGTGGCGACATTTTCGGTATTCTGCCATCTCGCGGATGTCCGTTGCTCGCTTATCCTACAGTCCTTTTCTGTGACTTCATGTCGAACAGAATATTAAAATTTTCATTTGAAAATAAAGTCCGTATATTCACAAATAGCCTAAAAAATGAACTGAGGCTGTTGAAGTACTGATGAATTTTTTTGTCGAGGATGCCGCAGCGATTTTTTCCAGCAATCGTTTACGAGGAGGCCTCCTATTGGTTTTTTCGAAAAACTTTTCGGCACTGTATATTTGGACGGCCTTTTTTCAACTAAACTCTACTCTAATTTCCACGGCACGGCGTTTCATTGGTTCCATCACTAAGCGCCGAGACTGCTACGTAATCACGAGACCTACAGCGCATGCGCCACTGGCCGTTTTGGCCGTCCAAATATACACTTCGAAACTTTTTCGTCCCCGGTGCAGCAAACCGAAAATGTCGTTTTTCCGTCTTTCTTTTACAGTAGAGAGCCTGTATACAAGATGGAGTCCACAACTCGCTTAAAAGCGTCACTGCGCATCCTTCCGCGCAGTTAAAACTGTCCTAACTATTATGCCGCTTGTCTTCCTCCCATGGTAATCCTATGGAGGGAAACCTAACTCCGCCTGCGGTGAACAGAAAACGCTGTTGACCTATCAGCGCGCTATACCGATTTGTCGCCTCTCTCTCGTATACAGGCTCTCTATTTTACAGCAGCGGTGTAACTCCCACCCGGCTCGTGATGTCAAAGCGAGTGCATTTTGGCTTGTTCAAGTGCTGGATCAGAGCCTGGTCCAGATAGAGGAGCCACGAAGAGTCTTCATGTAAGGTATGTGGAGATTAGGGTATTTATTTTCAGGACTCGGATCATCCGGTTACTAAAAATCCATTCTAATTCTAAAAACTAAATAATCCATTTAAACTAAAAAATATTAAAGTAATTAATTTAAAAAAATAATTTCAAAAATTTAGATAGTAGAAAAAAATTATAAGAAAATTGAAAACTACAAAATAGCTTTTAAAGATATTGCAGAATTTTAATGACTTATTTCAGGTCATTTAAAACTCTGCGATATCTTTAAAAGCTATTTTGTAGTTTTCAATGTTCTTATAATTTTTTTCTACTATCTAAATTTTTGAAATTATTTTTTATAATTAATTATTTTAATTAAAAAAAAAAATGGATTATTTAATTTTATTTTAATTTTTTTCATTTTAACCGGATGATCTGAGATCTGAGATCTGAGATCTGAGATCTGAGATCTGAGATCTGAGATCTGAGATCTGAGATCTGAGATCTGAGATCTGAGATCTGAGATCTGAGATCTGAGATCTGAGATCTGAGATCTGAGATCTGAGATCTGAGATCTGAGATCTGAGATCTGAGATCTGAGATCTGAGATCTGAGATCTGAGATCTGAGATCTGAGATCTGAGATCTGAGATCTGAGATCTGAGATCTGAGATCTGAGATCTGAGATCTGAGATCTGAGATCTGAGATCTGAGATCTGAGATCTGAGATCTGAGATCTGAGATCTGAGATCTGAGATCTGAGATCTGAGATCTGAGATCTGATCGCAACGACTCTCGACCCCTGGGTGGGCGGGAGTCTGGTGAGGGCGAGGTTGGGGGTCTCGAGGGCTCCTGCGTGCTTGGGGGATTTTCGCGCGAAAATCCCCCAAGCACGCAGTCGCCTTCTCTCGACCCCTGGGTGGGCGGGAGTCTGGTGAGGGCGAGGTTGGGGGTCTCGAGGGCTCCTGCGTGCTTGGGGGATTTTCGCGCGAAAATCCCCCAAGCACGCAGTCGCCTTCTCTCGACCCCTGGGTGGGCGGGAGTCTGGTGAGGGCGAGGTTGGGGGTCTCGAGGGCTCCTGCGTGCTTGGGGGATTTTCGCGCGAAAATCCCCCAAGCACGCAGTCGCCTTCTCTCGACCCCTGGGTGGGCGGGAGTCTGGTGAGGGCGAGGTTGGGGGTCTCGAGGGCTCCTGCGTGCTTGGGGGATTTTCGCGCGAAAATCCCCCAAGCACGCAGTCGCCTTCTCTCGACCCCTGGGTGGGCGGGAGTCTGGTGAGGGCGAGGTTGGGGGTCTCGAGGGCTCCTGCGTGCTTGGGGGATTTTCGCGCGAAAATCCCCCAAGCACGCAGTCGCCTTCTCTCGACCCCTGGGTGGGCGGGAGTCTGGTGAGGGCGAGGTTGGGGGTCTCGAGGGCTCCTGCGTGCTTGGGGGATTTTCGCGCGAAAATCCCCCAAGCACGCAGTCGCCTTCTCTCGACCCCTGGGTGGGCGGGAGTCTGGTGAGGGCGAGGTTGGGGGTCTCGAGGGCTCCTGCGTGCTTGGGGGATTTTCGCGCGAAAATCCCCCAAGCACGCAGTCGCCTTCTCTCGACCCCTGGGTGGGCGGGAGTCTGGTGAGGGCGAGGTTGGGGGTCTCGAGGGCTCCTGCGTGCTTGGGGGATTTTCGCGCGAAAATCCCCCAAGCACGCAGTCGCCTTCTCTCGACCCCTGGGTGGGCGGGAGTCTGGTGAGGGCGAGGTTGGGGGTCTCGAGGGCTCCTGCGTGCTTGGGGGATTTTCGCGCGAAAATCCCCCAAGCACGCAGTCGCCTTCTCTCGACCCCTGGGTGGGCGGGAGTCTGGTGAGGGCGAGGTTGGGGGTCTCGAGGGCTCCTGCGTGCTTGGGGGATTTTCGCGCGAAAATCCCCCAAGCACGCAGTCGCCTTCTCTCGACCCCTGGGTGGGCGGGAGTCTGGTGAGGGCGAGGTTGGGGGTCTCGAGGGCTCCTGCGTGCTTGGGGGATTTTCGCGCGAAAACCCCCCAAGCACGCAGTCGCCTTCTCTCGACCCCTGGGTGGGCGGGAGTCTGGTGAGGGCGAGGTTGGGGGTCTCGAGGGCTCCTGCGTGCTTGGGGGATTTTCGCGCGAAAACCCCCCAAGCACGCAGTCGCCTTCTCTCGACCCCTGGGTGGGCGGGAGTCTGGTGAGGGCGAGGTTGGGGGTCTCGAGGGCTCCTGCGTGCTTGGGGGATTTTCGCGCGAAAACCCCCCAAGCACGCAGTCGCCTTCTCTCGACCCCTGGGTGGGCGGGAGTCTGGTGAGGGCGAGGTTGGGGGTCTCGAGGGCTCCTGCGTGCTTGGGGGATTTTCGCGCGAAAACCCCCCAAGCACGCAGTCGCCTTCTCTCGACCCCTGGGTGGGCGGGAGTCTGGTGAGGGCGAGGTTGGGGGTCTCGAGGGCTCCTGCGTGCTTGGGGGATTTTCGCGCGAAAACCCCCCAAGCACGCAGTCGCCTTCTCTCGACCCCTGGGTGGGCGGGAGTCTGGTGAGGGCGAGGTTGGGGGTCTCGAGGGCTCCTGCGTGCTTGGGGGATTTTCGCGAAAATCCCCCATTATTTCTGCGCGAAAATCCCATCTCTCGACCCCTGCGTGCGCGCGGGTTGGGGGTATCTCTCTAGTACGAAAATCTTTTGAAAAATTTTCCATAATAAGTCCCTATAGTTGCATAAAATATATATAATGTAGGTATGTAAAATATTTATTTAATAAGATAACAAAGCTAAAACAGTATAAATAGAATAATTATTACATTAAAGTACAGTAAAGAACCTCTAATCCTGCTCCCGAAAATCCGGAATGCTCGGAAATGGGGCATATGTTTCGAAATAAATATTTTTTTAAAGTTTAGAATCTGCACATGGAGGGGATTTAGGTTGTTTCATTGTACTCAGAATTGTCCCATTCCGGCTCCCCCTGTTTCCGCAATGCTCCCTTGCCCGCCGCTCTTCGTGTTCTGCAGATTGGCGTATTTTAGTAACGAAACATACGCAGTTTTGTTAATGCAGTCAGTCTTTTGGGGGTCTTTTTGGAGAATATGGAAAATTCAGAAATCTGAGATGATGCCGGTCGAGTGTTTTTTTTGTAGTACGATTACTGTAGGTTCGTTACTGTAGTACTAAATTCAGTTTTTACTGCCTTGTTGCTAACTTATGTATAATTTCTTTAGAATCCAATTACACCACCAGGTCCCAATGAATACTCATTAAAGCAACTTAAGCAGGGGTGTCATTTTAGTTTTAGTTGGGGGAAAGGATTTTTCAAGTGGGGTGGACACACCGTAACTAGACCTTTTGGCAGTGGCGGCTCGTCTATAGGGGCTGAGGGGCTGCAGCACCCCGAACCAAAATTTCCCGAAATTCTAATTTTTATTTGCTTTACAGTATTTAAAAAATTATCCATTTCCCCCTTTAATCTTTGTCCTTAATAATCCTTTTTCAATTAATAATTCTCTTCTATGCCGTCTCGCCAACAGATTTCTTTCCGGGTCGATCAGCCCCCGCAGATATACCAATCGTGGTATAAAGCCCTAGCTCTATCATATCAAATCAAAATATCAAGAATTTAGCATGGGAATCTGTTAGGAGAAAAGGGGCTGCTTTTCAGCAGCCCTGATCAAAAGAATGATAGTTTTTTCTCTTGAAAGAGCTGTGGAAAAAAAACTGCGGAAGAAGAAAAATAAGATTTCTACTACTAATAAATCACAGCTTTTTAGCTTTTTTCACTCCAACACTGTTTAAATTTTTTATTTATAGCTTCTTTTTTTCTTTTCAACAGAGTGAAAAAAATCTTTTCGAATGTTTCGGCAAGTTAAAGATATGTTTCGGCAAGTTAAAGATTTATGTTTACTTTTTTGGTAGCCAAGTTTTCATTTCTTTTTATAATGAACAATTAAATTTGAAATGTAGATATTAGTTCATCTTCGTAATAATCAGCTAAATAAAGGTAAGAGACAGTTTTTTAATGCTTATTAAGTGTGAAATTTTATATTGTTCCCATCTCTTCTATTTGATTTTTTCCGCGTTTCTAATAGAAATACTAATTGGCATTATATCACTTAAAATGCATTGCCAACTTCGTACCCCCGGAGCAGCACCCCATATAATTTTACCTCCGAGCCGCCACTGCCTTTTGGTTGTTTTTTGGGGGGTGAGGTTTGACTGAGTGTCATTTTTAAGGTAACCCCTAATGAGTATTCAGAGTTAGATCACTTAAAAGTAGTATTATATTGACATGTTGCCCAGAATGTAAAAATAAGGAAGTTGCATGTGTCAGATTTTCAAAAACAAACAAGTGTTCCATATGGTTTTTTGTATGGTAAAATGAAATATCTAGTCAGTTTTTCAAAAAAATGCACAGGTAATTAAATATTTTAATTTAAAAGTCGAGAAAAAAACACGTGACTGAAAACGTTTATTCTTTAAACTATAAGATGACGTCCACAATAGTACCATCAACTCCATTGCTTTACAACAATGTTTAATATAAGATGACGTCACATCCAAACTCTTGGCGTTTTCGCGGGCTTTTAAAAAGGTGATTTTTGTTAATTTTTTTGGCAATCAAAAAATTTCTCGATCGGCCTCAAATTTTGGGTAGTTCCTTATTTTTGCAAGAAGAATCGATTAAAAAAATATAAAAAAATCATGCAACTTCCTCATTTTACAATGGGAGCACCAAGTAAACATGTGGGACACTCCCAAAAATTTTTTGAAAATTTGCCCCGTTAAAAGTGTTCTAGCTCATTTTGAGACCCATTTGGGCAAAGAGAACAGTTTCTTCCCTAGTAGCACAGCTCATACCAATTATGTCAAGTTTACGTAACTACAACTAGAAGTAAACGAAATTTGGCCATGTATGACGAAAATTGGACGAATCTTGAACGTTTGTGCTGTTTGGGCCGTAAACCACAGAATCTTTAGAGAAAAAGTTTTAAAAAAACGTCCAAGTTTAAAGGGGGTTAATGGTACTCCTCCAAAAATTGTTTTTAAAAAATTACCCTTTAAGCTTGTGTATATCTCCTTTTCTAACTCGTTGGAGAACACCAAAAGGGAAAAGCTTCTTGTAAATGGCATAATTTTCAAGAGAAAGACCCTGTATAACATGTCAAAATTTGAGAAGGGGGCTGTTCTCCTCCAGAATTTGTTTTGAAATTTGACACTTGACCCTCGTTGTTTACTCACAAAAGTAACAACTCAACTCAGCTAAATTTTCGTGGACTTCGTTGGGGGTCATCCGGGTCATCCATAAATTACGTGAGGTCAAAAAGGGGAGGGGGGTCCAGCAAAATCTCACTAAATCTCACCAAGGGGGGAGGGGGGTCCAGATTATGGAAAAAACACCTCACGTAATTTATGGATGCCCCCTTGAGACTTTTTGGTGGGTTGATTGGTTAGCCCCTCATCCATATCCCATTTTATTTCTAAAGTAGGTTTATAACGTTGGTTTCTTTTATCATGCATTCATCACTTATATTTAGAACTTTCCTTGATTACTAGGAAAATCAGAGATTAAAATATAAATTCTTTAAAGGTGGGGTATTTGTGGACCCCCTTTACTGTTAATTGACGCTGTCACCGTCACGGTGAAAAAGGTAAATAAACAATAGCTAAAAAAATTCCAGCTCGTGATCGTATTCAATTCAAGGTTTATTCGAATCGAAGTAAGGTTTATTCGAATCGAAGTTTCTTATTACAAAATAAAAGATTATACACACATCTCTGAGGAGAAATTAGGATATTTGAATTTCTTCATTTATTTCCACGTTTAGTCCAGTAACTTGGTGTCAAAAAAGGGGTATTTCAGGAAAAAAATACAGTAGTTGTTTTTTCAACGGTTTTATATGTTTTCGAGGGTGCTGAATCCGAATCTGAACTTTGCATACAAAATTTCCTAGTGCATTTTAAGAAAATTCGAAAAAACCCTGAAATTTCACCTCATTTTTTGATTTTTTGTTTGTAGAACGGAAAGTATGGGTCTCTCATGAAAATGTTAAATACAAAAAATAATGAAGATAAAACAAGCTACAAAATTGTCAATTACAACTTTTTGTCAGACTAATAGTTTGGCAGCTAGAGCGCGCTGAAAATAGAGCATATTTCGCTCTGGTGGCGAAAATCCAGAAAATCAAACTTGCATCTAAAAAAGTATTTCCCTGTTGTGAATACTAGTGAAACTTTGAACTGAACTAGTGTTCTAAATTAATTTTAATAGAATTAATAGAAACTGAATTTTTTATTTCCTAAAAAACCTGCGTTTTGGGGGAGGAAATTCCTAAAGAACATTAATTTTATTTATAATTATTGGGATAAAAAGTAGGATTATATCATGTAAGACATTATTAAAGTAGTTTATCTTTTAGTTATCTAAATAAAAATATGACTTTTTAAGGAAGATATGGGTCATTTTCTGGATTGCGAAATATGCCCTATTTTCAGCGCGCTCTAGCTGCCAAACTATTAGTCTGACAAAAAAGTTGTAATTGACAATTTTGTAGCTTGTTTTATTTTCATTATTTTCTGTATTTAACACTTTCATGAGAGACCCATACTTTCCGTTCTACAAACAAAAAATCAAAAAATGAGGTGAAATTTCAGGGTTTTTTCGAATTTTCTGAAAACGCACTAGGAAATTTTGTATGCAAAGTTCAGATTCGGATTCAGCACCCTTGAAAACATATAAAACCGTTGAAAAAACAACTACTGTATTTTTTTCCTGAAAAAACTACCAAGTTACTGGACTAGTTACCGAAAATGATTTCATCTTGAAGTATTTACTTTGAAAGTTGCGGTATGGCCTGCTCTTTTAAATGTCTAAACCAAAAGTTTTGCTGGCTTAAGAAAGTCATTCACCTGTCTTCTATATTGAGGCACTGGTCGGATTTTAGTTCATCAGGTAATAAATTTTGTCGTCGGTAAAAATTTAAAATTCCAAGAAAACGACTGAGTTCACACACGGTTGTAGGTTTGGGATATGCAGCGATAGCTTCGATTTTTTCAGGGAGTGGCATAATGCCATTCTTGTTGACCAGATGTCCTAGGAAGTGGACTTGTTCAGCAGCAAATGTGCACATGGGAAGGTTTACAACAAGGGCAAATTGCTCAAGGCGGTTGAAAACTTCCGTGACGTGTTGTAGATGTTCCTCGATGTTTGCTGAAGCGATCAAGATGTCATCAATGTAGCCAAAACAAAAGTCCAGACCATGCAGGACTTGATCTAGAAAGCGCTGCATAGTCTGGGCAGTGTTTCTCAAGCCAAAAGTCATGTTATTGAACTCAAACAGTCCAAATGGTCTGATAATGGCTGTTTCTTCTATGTTTTCTATACGCATAGGTACCTGGTGGTAAGCACGCCTGAGGTCGAGTGTGGTAAAGATTGTTTTGCCAAAAAGAGTAGTTGAAAAATCGTGTATATAACGAATCGGGTATTTGTCAGGCAAAGTATTGGCATTTAGTGCGCGGTAATCTCCACATGGTCGCCATGATCCATTTGATTTCTTTACCATGTGCAACGGGCTGGACCAAGGACTCTTAGAAGGGCTGCAGATGCCTTGCTGCACCAAGAAATTGAATTCAGCTTTTGCCACCACTGCTAGCTTGTCTGGTGCAAGCCTTCTAGCTTTTGCAGCAACAGGCTGACCCTTTGTCTCGATGAAGTGTGTAACGCTGTGTGGAATGCACCTGTTGACAGGAGGAGCTTTGTCAAAAATGCCCTGGAACCTTTGGAGCAAGGAGCTAAACTGTGCAGATGATTTCAGACCAGTTACCTTAGGAACAGGATCAGTGGTGATCTTTCCCTTTGATGTTACTCTTGTCAGCTTGTCAATTAGACATTTGGACTTGAGGTCCACCTATATGTCATAATGAGACAAGAAGTCAGCTCCAAGGATGGGTCTGGAAACGTCTGCAATGGTGAAGGTCCAGGGGAAAATACGACGCAGTCCAATGTCGAGACAAATCTTGCGAGTGCCATAAACAGAGATGTCGGAGCCATTAGCAGCAACCAGTTTTGAAACTGAAGAAGATTTAGAGCGTTCAGAAGGTGTGGGCGGCAAAACGGAGATATCAGCTCCAGTGTCGATCAAAAATCCCAAATTGGTTACTTTATCGAACACAATAAGACGGCTGTTTACATGGCCATGGATGTTAGCCCTCGTAAACACTTGGCCTAGGAGTTTTCCTCCAAATAGCTGCAAGGCTTCTCACACCGGTTAGCCTTTTCGCCGAAACGAAAATGATACCAGCACAAGCCGGGGTTGCTTGGAGAACGGTTTCGCTGCTGAGAATGCCTGCTGCGACTGCGGCCAAGAAACTTGAGTACCCAGTCCAGCTTCTTGTTAAGCTCGCTGACTTGGAGCTGGAGAGATGCGATGACGTCAGCTTGAAAGGCAGGGTTGGTCGCTTCTGATTTTGGTTGTGCGGCTGCAGAGATGATCTGGCAGGTGGAGACATCAGCGATTCGATCAGCCATGACCGCCAGCTTGCTCAACTCATCCGAAGAAGGGACTAAAATTGCCTGCGTCTGAGATGGAAGCCGTTGAAGCCACAGGGAGCGAAGAAGTTGATCGCTCACACGACCACCAGCCAAGTCCTGCATTTGGCGGAGAAGAACGGACAGCTTTTTATCGCCCAACTCCAAATCCTGCAAGAGCGTTTTCAGGCGCCGCTCCTCGGAAATGCCATAAACTTCGATGAGGCGCTCTTTTAGCCGCTCGTACGATTGCTCTGTAGTTGGAGCAGTGATGATGTCGCTCACTTGGGAAAGGATCTCCGTCTCAATTCCCGCGACGACCGTGTGGTATTTAGTGACGTCTTGTGTAATGCCCGCTGTGATGAACTGGGACTCGATCTGCGAGAACCAGATCGCAGGATTTTCCTTCCAAAACAGCGGCACTTTGACAGCCACGCGGGAGAGCTCAGGAGTTGCAGCCGTCGCCACTAAGGCCGGCGCTGGAGCATTTGCATCATTCGGCATCTTTGTATTTATCACGTCCGGGTCACCAGTTTAGCGTTGTAAGTTGGGCATAAATTAGGAACTAGGTGCATATATTTACATTGATATTTATTTACATTTATGTACAATATCTACAAGAAGATTGGTGACACAGCAGATTGATACAAGCGAAAAATGGTACAAAAAGAAAGAATAATGAAATAATAATACTGGCTTAAACAGTTGCCAAATTCATAAGAAAAATAAGATACAAAAAGGTGTTGCCACTGCAATACAATAACTTAAAATAATAATAAAATAAATGTCGCCACATGCTTAACGTGACCAGACGTCCCGTTTTGAACGGGACTATCCCTTTTTAGAGTTACATGTCCCTGAAATGAACTCTGGGACGCAAAATTGTCCCGTTTTCTTAAACCGTGCTTTCTGAAACACTTTCAAGACATCAATCTTCAGCATGAAAACGTTTCTATTTTAATTGAATATACAGGGTGTCCCATAAATGTTGGGTCACACTTCTAGGGGGGATAGTAGACACCTAGACGAGTCAGAATCACACAGGGTTTGGGGGTCCCAGACCAAATCCCAGGGAGCTAAAAATGGAGCGACACCCCAAAACAATTATTGAAAAATTCAATTTGTAGAAGAACTACTATTGATAAAAACTTAATCATGGTCTTAAATTTTGTGGTTTAACATGATCTTTAAAATTATTGTAAAAGTTTTCATTTTAAAAATTTTTTACTATGAAAAAAAGTCAAAAAAATGTGAAAAATGTGCCAAAACTTTATTTTGTGTTTACAAATCCTTTCTTTTGATTTGATAATCTGAAAGATCATAGTTGAAAACCCTTAAGTCCAAAGTTTCACGTAAATACCATCAATATTAAACGTTTGAGATCCAATTAAAGCTTGTTTTTTGCTTGCGAAAACAGATCCAGAAAACAAACGTTGAGGGAAAATCTACGAATTACGGATTGATGCTCGCTAAATTTCTCGCCATTATTTGCGATACGAGATTCCTCGCCAACTTTCGCCAACAATAGATCGCCCAAGCTGTCTTGATGATCTGTAGGAGCTTGGCATGTTTCGCCAAATTGGGAGAGAAAAGAAAGTTAGCGCGATTATCTATCTGTAACTCGTAGATTCTCCCTGAACATTCGTTTTCTCGAGCTGTTTTCGCACTTAAAAAACAAACTTTAACATGATCTCAAGCGTTTAATATTGATGGTATTTACGTGAAACTTTGGACTTAAGGGTTTTAAACTATGATCTTTCAGATTATCAAATCAAAAGAAAGGATTTCCAAATACAAAATAAAGTTTTGGCAGATTTTTCACATTTTTTTTGTGGTTTTTTGACTTTTTTTCCTAGTAAAAAATTTTAAAGTGAAAATTTTCAGCATAATTTTAAAGATCATATTAAACCACAAAATTTGAGACCATGATTAAATTTTTACCAATAGTAGTTCTTCTACAAATTGAATTTTTCAATAATTTTTTTGGGGTGTCGCTCTATTTTTAACTCCCTGGGATTTGTTCTGGGACCCCCAAATCCTATGTGATTCTGACTCGTCTAGGTGTCTACTATCCGCCCTAGAATTGTGACCCATTATTTATGGGACACCCTGTATTTTATGTTTGCCTGCTACAAACACTCCAGTTGAAAGAATATTTTCTATGATGACCAAATTGTGGCCATCTGAGAAGACTCAGTTACAAATTTCAGTTCTAAAGGCGATGTTGATAATTAAGGTGAATATAAAAAAGACGTGCCAAGAGTTTCATTCTTACTTAAAATCATCACATCATCCTCATAGAAATGCATTGCTCTCAAGTGACTAGTGATTCAAGTCGCCGCGACGGATGTCTCTAGTGAGCGCTTAGCCTTAGTGTTTTTATTAATTGCTTAGTTATTTTCTCAGCTTTTTAAAGTTAATTTTTTGTGCTAGTATATTTTCAAGTAAAGTATGTCTATGGGTGTAGAGTTGAATCAGCATTTGCTTTACTTGAGTGTGCTTCTAATAACCAAATCTTAAAATCTTATAGAATGTATAATTATGTATTGATTCTTTAAACTTTAATTTGTATTTGTCTCTGTGTGAATAGACAATTTTAATTTTAATAGACAAATAATATAAAAATAAAGAAATGTGACTTTTATAAACTTACAATGATAATGTGCTGATGAAGATGTGCTGAAGAAGAGAAAAATAAGAGGGTTAAGTGTTTTGTCATATTCAATATTTTACTGTACAGTTTATTGCTGCTGTTATGGTAATTGCATTTTAATTAATATTGTTACATTTTAAGCTGTCAACATAAGTGAAAATTGAGTTAGATATTTTCAGCGCATTGATAGAGCCTGCCTCGAGTTTAACTAAATGTTGTTTCTCGTTGATGACCACTCTACTCAATGTGGCACCAATGAAAAATATCATTTGGTTTGTTATTTTTTCATGTCCAGATGTTTAAGCAACTACTGCAGCATTGAATTGTTCTACCATCTTAGTGTGCAACTCAAGCTCTTGGTGCAGGAAATAACACAGCATCTCCTGTTGATAAACTGACACCCCGCAGCCAGAGTCCTAGCTTTTACTTTACTATGTAAATGTTTTTATTGTAGTTTTTTTTCTGTGAAGAGGAGGCTTCTAATCATAAGGGTCATTCATGTCTATTTCTTGCATAAAAAATCTCCTGAAGTTTTATTTAGTGATCATGTATCTCTCTATTCTAAAAAAAAGTTTTTGGTGAACGGTTTCCAGAGAAAGGCTTTTTAATTACTGAACCGAATGACACATATATGGTATCAAAATGTCCGGATTCTTTCCGGATTTCCAAGTAGGCCCTTCGATTTTTCAAAAAAATTCTCAATTTTAAAATATTTCCATTTTTTTAGATAACGGATAAGGTCGCAGTTACAAAGCAAATACTGTCAATCAAATTATTATGCATCCAATCACAACGACCGATTGGCGCTATATTTTAAGAGGACACATGTTTTTTCACCATTTAAAAAAGTACTTTCTTGATGAAATATCACTCTAAGACTGATAAAAACATATTCTAAAAACTTACATGTACGCCATTTCATACTAAAATTTCACCATTTTTGTCCAATATTTATAATTTTTAGTCTGATTTTATCGAAATTAATTGTAAACAGTGTGATATTTTGTCTCTTTTTATTTTCAATTGCTTAAACGGTATTGTTTAACAAGTCTGGGTTTTAAAAAATATATGAATGATAAACACTAGGCATATTATACTAACGAGTTACTTTAAAATAATGGTTTTTGTTTGGTCCGAATATTGATAAACAATTAGAATTTGTTATTTTTATAATCATAGATTAAAAATAATTAAGATGAATATTTTAAAAAACATTTCGTTTATATTTTTGATAAGTTCGAGTTAATATATATTCAAACTTTTAAGGGAGATTTATTTATGGAGGGGATTTGGTGAAGTATTTTTGGAAAGTTGGTTGACGTTTTTACTGTTAATTGTTTTATAAAGTGTACTAAGTTCAGCGAGTTGGAATTTGTAGGAATTGCGAAGCAATTCCAAAAGGTCCTGCGTCAGCAGTTAACGGGGGTTGGCGAGCGATAGCGAGCAGGGGGCGGTAGCTCCCTAGTATTCAATAAAAAATTGGTTCATCTTGTCTTTTTGTTTTATGTACTAAATGCAATTTTAAAAATTTCATTTGAAGGTTATTTTTATTTTTCATTATACTTAATATTATTTTAATTTAATATTGGAAGTGAAAAATATGTACTACAGTAATAAAGTTAAAATCTTGGCTTGATGTTGTGTATAGCTTGCTAGACTCTAAGAATTTAATGTTGAATTTTAAAAATATTGTAAAATAGTATTAATATGACCAGGAAAACTCATTTGTATCAAATATCAACCCTCTCATGTTTGGATAGGTCAGGACTTAAATTCAGTCTTTTAAAATGCATTAAATAAATCTATATATGCTCAGATTAGGATTCAATCCAGTAGGGAATAAAACTTAGGTCTAGAGATTTTATTTAATTTTGAAATTTCATGCCTTGAACCTTAAATATACTCAACCCTTAGTAGAGCAAAGAAACACCTTTTTTCATGAAAAGAAAAATTATGAGAAAAAGTTTGATTTGGTTTACACATATTAGGTATGTAGTGAGGCGAGTAGTGTATAAATCTTATCAATGTGAAATGATCATATACGGAATAAAATAATTTGTTAACATAAATTTAACAGTATATATTTGTTTAAGCATCTTGGTGCAATATAACACTTTTTTTTAAGAATTGTCATAATATAAAACGGAAAGCTTTAATCAACGACAAATAGTGTAGCGCTAGCGTGTTGGCTTGCACCGGCTTCACCTGGCGTGCGGCGCTTCTACAGCGATGCTCCCTCCACTCACTTCTGTGCACGGTGACGTCACTACCCTGATTTAAGCGTTTTCGCGCGCTTTCAAAAAGGCGATTTTTAAAAAATATTTTAAAAATGAAGGAATTGTTTAATCAAGCTGAAATTTTGCCAGACCCCCTAATTTTTTACGGAGAATCAGATAAAAATATTTTTGAAAATCATGCAAGTTCCTTGTTGCCACAAGTAAGAAGTTTTCGGTGAGAATGCTGAATGTCACTTATTTCCTTCATGCTTCAGTTGTTGGACCAGCTAGTGGTGACTCTACTAAGAAAATGAGTAGATAGAAGTAGAGTGTCTGTGACTAAATATATCTAGAAAATGGAGTTGAATTGTATTAATAATCCTGAGAGCGCGGTTAGTTTGTATATAAACACACGAACTACTGCATAGGAATTTTTCGAAATATATGTAATTTAAAATATCTACATCCCAATTTATATCCATTTTAAAATGTAAGTTATGTTCATTTCTATTCCTTATATTTTCGTTACTGCCTTATATACCCTGAGGTTCTTTTATTGATATTTTCTGTCTTATAAACTTAGCAAGTTATAATTCGTTAATTGACAATTTCGTAATGATTATTGGAACGATCGTCGTATTGCTATAATATTTAACATTAATATTTGTGCATTATGGAAAATTTTCAGCCGCGTTTAAGGAATTATATTGCGAAGCTTTTCTCAAGACCTAGGAAGGTGAAACAAAAGCATCCGCAAAACACGAAACCAAATGATGTCCAGCGAGAACCCTCAACTTAAATCATTATTGCCTTGTCTAAGAGTCAGTGGCGGATAGGAACACGTAAACCCCTATTGAAAATGACACAAGTCCATAAACGATATTAGTGTGACGTCACTTGTTTGTTTGGATATGTTGATTCCATCTGTGATTGGTTCCATACGGAATTACTTCCAATCACGGATGAAATCAACGTGTCCAAACAAGCAAGTGACGTCATGACTAATATTGTCTATTGATCAAAATAAGTTAACCCTCCGTCGGTCGCAATATTAAACTGACGTGTTAGGTCGCTATGTGCCAAAATGCACAATCGAAAAAATCGCAAATTTCTACCTTTTAATTTCAATGATAAGGTCTTATAAACAATAAAAGATGGATACTATTCCAGAATCCCGGCGCAAGCGATAAAGTCGCCAATAATGATGCAACCAGCGTCAAACGGAATATCACCGCTTGTAACCCCTTTGCTTGTAAAAAATAACAACAATGCCATTCCATGAACTTGTTTATTTAAAAATTAAACACTCAAATAAAAATATTTTAAACTATACTTACCAGTTTTAAAATTTTAAATTTCGTTGAAATATATTTTAAGATAATTAATATGATTTTAAACAGACTTATAAAGAGTTTTTCTTTTATAACTTTTATTTTAATAACTTGTTATTTACATTATGTTTTTTTGTAACAATGGGGTAAGCAGATCCCTTTTTGAGCAGAAATAAAGCTATTTTAATTGCGGAGAGATTTGCGAGATTGCTTGGCGAGATTTGCGCCGGCTTTCTAGGGAAGTAGGGGAGAGGAGGGAGGAATGGGACAATTTTCACTAAATATTTTTTTATTCATTATCCCCTGCTTATTCATAGATGCAAACGGTTGGATAATAAACTTGCATGTTTTAACTTAATTTTTTAAAAATGTACAGTTCTTAAATGTTGTTTAATTTTATCACTTTTGATCATTCAAATTAACAAGAATTTTGTCCCATTCCTCCCTCATGGGTGGGAGGAGTGGGACATGAGTATGGGAGGAGTGGGACACTTTTGAAAAGTAAAGAAAATTTAATTAGTAAAATGTAATAATGAGAAAGGGCCTAGTATTTTACCTACTATTCTTTTAACCTTTTCCCACATTTTTAAACAGCTTTCAATCTTATATCTATTATAGAATAATTTTTAAAAAATATTTAGTACACTTGAACTCTTTCTCATGGTGTTAAGAATCAATAATTGAAATACAATGTAATACTTGGAATTGTTAATTCAAGAAAAGAAAAGCATTTCAATTGAAGCGATAGAAAGCTATCAGAAATTAATATTTTCAAATTTTGTTTACATTTTTGCAGATTTTGTTTACATTTTTCAGAGTGTCCCATTCCTCCCTCCACACATTGCTTTTAAAATATAACTTGTCAACTAAACTATGCTGGTGTTAGGCTTTATGAAATTGCAGATTAGCATATATTATATCTTTTAGATTACAATGGCATTATATAATGTTTGTTCTACAAATTACATGAGAAATGAAATAAAACTTAAGATAGACTGGAAATTTACTTTGGAGGTGGGAAAATCAAATTTTTACAACTATAAACAGAAACTTGCTGCTGGATAAACTAAATGGAGGAAATAACAAGAAGCTATAAGAAGGCCATCTAATTACCAAATTGGAAATAAAATAAACTGATTTATTTTTCCATAATTTCAGCTGTCCCACTCCTCCCACTGTCCCATTCCTCCCTCCTCTCCCCTACCAAAAGATGTTCTGAGTATTATTCAGACATAAAAAAATTTGATATTTGTTGTAAATAATTAGAACAAAAATTAAAAATAGCATAAAATTAAGCTTACTTCAGCGGGATAAATAATTCAATATCTTTGTCAAAAAATATACTTAATGATGTGAAACCTGAGGGATATTAATTCTAAATTATTGTTATTGAACTCATGTCCAAATAATAACCATTCACAAACAAAACTTTAACAGGCAGTACTAGGCTGGGAAATTGACCACTGACTGTCCCTCTCCCTGTAGCGTAAAATAACTCCAAAATACAATATTTTAGCTTTAAACTGTCAACTTATAGGTAGTAAACGTACATTTGCATATTGCACAACATTGTTTTTGGCAGTTAAGTGTATAAGGTACGATTTTGTAGGTGTATGTTCAACTGCAATAAATCAAAAATAATTAGAAAAATTACATATGTATTGAGGAAAATTTAATAATATTGATGTGTAACCACTCATAAAATTAATAAAAAAGCATCAGAGATTACGAAAAATAATATTACGTACCTTAAAGACCAGTTACATAATCGAGCGCAATGCGTCGAATAGTAAAATTATGATGAAAACCAAACTAAACAAAGCGCGCGAATTAAATGAATTGGTTGGCGCCATACATCCGGTAAAGATAGGAGACTAGCAAAAATTTCAGACTTCTAACCCCCAAAATAACGGAAAGGCAAACGAAAATGTATGAGGTGTGCGAAAAAGTACAGTTGCGACCGACGGAGAGTTAAAAAGTAACTAAAATATATTCCAACTTGTGCCGTATTCACTATGACCTTCTAGCCTCCCTTCTATTCAAAACGTTAAAAAGAATAGTTTAATACAAACATTTTGAGAGCTTTCAGTGCTATTCTAATTTTATGCCTTCACCGGCATGTGCGACCAAGAAAAAGGCAGGCAGAAAAGCCTTCGCTGAACTGGCTGGGGGAGAAAATTATTTTGTACCTACAGTTTGAGTGTGCCACAGCTTGCTTTTCTTGGTTATAGCTTTATTTGCTTGTAGTTTTTAAACCCGTTTCCTATACTGTATGGTGTTTTTTGATTAGTTTTGCGTGTTTTAAGGGTTAAGTTATATTTTAAATAATTTATTTTTTATTAATCACAGAGAAAAACATTTTGGGCCAAAATACAGTTAAAAGAAAAAAAAACAATTTTTTTACTAGATTTTTATTGTAAATGGCATACTGGAGTATCCGAAAAAACTATGCAGTGTCATCAATGTAATTTTTCTATGGTTTAGCAAAATAAAATATGCTACTTCTCGTTGAATGAGTTAATTGAAAGTAATCTGTGAAATTTATTCACGTAACCATTTTTAATGATTAATGTTAAAATTTCATTGTGAGTCTAACCAATTAACATTTTCATAATATAATTGTCAACCCCCAATTGAACTACCCACAAGCCGCCACTGCTAAGAGTACAATTTAGGGACCATAAAACCCTGCTTATTAGGGTAATTCCAAAAATTGTGCTTCTTTGCAGTTAGGAAAAAATGGTGTAAAATAGTGGATTCTGGCAACCTAGTTCTTTATAAGTTGAATTGCTTACTTGCCAATAAACGGCATTCTTCTTCTAGCCTTACAGCCCTTTGTGAGCCTTAGCTTGTCGCACAATTCCATTCCAGGCAGCTCGGGATCTTGCCTTCCTTTTCCAGTTCCGTATTTTTAGTATCTTAATATCTTCCTGATTCCTGGACATCATCCTTCCATCTTTTTCTTGGCTGACCTCTTGGTCTTGTTCCCATGGGTGTCCAATTTAGCATTCTTTTTATTCTTCTATCATCTCCGGACCCGGAAAAAGTGCCCTGCCAGCTCCATAGGACCAATACATAAGGTTTAGGGAAATTCTATTAGGTTCGGGGGAAGGTTAAAACATTTTCCAGGTCCGATCATCTCCCATTCTCTCTATGTGTCCTAGCAATGATAGGTGTTGAGATTTTATAAATCTAATTATATTTTTACCTTTAATGATTTTCTCCAGTTCTAGGTTTGTTCGAATTCTCCATTGACCATTTACCTGAACTGGTCCCATAATCTTTCTCATTACTTTTCGCTCGAAAATAAATGGTGTTGGCCAAACCCAATTTCGCCAAAAATGTCGCCCAGGCCTGGATTCTTTGGATTTACCGGAATATGTTATGATAAGCTCTGGCAAATCCACTTCATTATTGGTGGTTTTGCTTATGGGTTATCATGAAAAACTTTAACTATTGGTGGACATGAAAGTTAACATAAGCTTCAAGTAGATTTTGGTGCTTATGTATTCTCCCTTTGACCATCAGGTTCAGCAGCACAGTTAATGGACTTTGCCTATGCATTTTCATTTTCAGTGACATGGTCATGGAATTATAAGGAAGTAAGGTTAGAACCAACCAATAAATCAGGCCCATAGCCAGGAATTTCCCTTTGATGGGGCGCCCACTTTTTCAGGGGGGGGGCAAGGGGGTTTTCAGTCTTCAGGAGGTATCATAGGCGTAATTTCAACTGTTTGACTATGGGACAAAACCAGGGTTGGCAAAAACCCGGTTTTTTTTAAAAAACCCAAGTGGGTTGGGTTTTTTCAATAAAACCCTGAAAAAACCCATATAAAACTGGGTTTTTTCAGAAAAAGTGTGGGTTTTTTCGAAAAATTAAGTGGTTTTCTCTAGAAAGTAAGTGGGTTTTTCAAATTTTAGTGGATTCTTTCTATGTTAAATGTGTTTTGCCAAAATAATGTCAGTTTTTCTACAATTAAGAGGGTTTTTTAAAAGTTTTGATACTTTGAAAAAACCCACTGAAATTGTAAAAACAACCCTTATTTTCTGAAACCTGGTTTAAATTTTGAAAAAATCCACTAAAATTTAAAAAATATCCTAAACTTTGAAAAAACCCATTCAATATTGAAAGAAATCTATTCAACTTTGAAAAACCCACTGAAATTTTTAAAAAATCTTCATTTTTTATATCTAGTTTGAACTTTAAACGTCCTAAATTTTGAATAAACCCCATTCTAAAATGAAAAAACCCACTGAATAAGGAAAGAACCTATTTAACTTTTTTTAAAAACTCCCTGAAATTGAAAAAACACCATTTAATTTTAAAAACCTACTTTAAATTTTGCAAAAACCCATTAAATGTTTTTAAAATATCCTAAACTTTGAAAAAAAACCACATTAAATTTTGAAGGAACTACCAAGATCTTGATTTTTCTTGAAAAAACCCAAAAATGGGTCCAAAATATGGGTTTTTTCACATGGGTTTTTATGAAAAAACCCATTGGGTCCAATCCAGCCAACCCTGGACAAAACCCATAAGACCCTCAGGCCTAAGGAGCTGTTACAAGACTTAAGTTTCGGGAGGAGTTAGGTCCTAAATTTTTCTAGTTTTACCTTTTCTGTTTTCTTAAGTTTTCGTTTTTAAATTTTAGAAATTTGAAGCTTAAAGTATTTTTAGCCCATTTTTTGATCCTTTGGGATATAGCAGGGGTTCCCAACCTTTTTGCACCTGCGTACCACTTGACTTTTTGAGAAATTTTGGAGTACCACCAGACCTAAATATTTTAATAAACGTATAATATTTACTCTTCTAAAAGTGTTCTAAGGCTTTATGAATTAAATTCCTGAGCTAACTTCATATTTAATGGTTAGATATTTGTTTATTTATAACATGCTTATAATAAAGGAGAAAAAAAAAGTTGAAAATGGTATTAATTTACAGTTTTATTTATTATACCCATAGGTCTAAAAACATACAAATAAAAAATTAGTACTAACTCAGCAAAAAACTCTCACACAAGTAACTCGTTACAAATGGCATCAAAAATAGCAGATCTTGCCGGAAGATCAAAGGGTACTCGGTTTTACATCCGATCCAGAAGTTAATGAAAGATTTCTCTTTAAAATAATCTGTCATGAACTATCTTCTGTAAGATCGATAAAACTTTCTTTAGTTCCTTTCTTTTAGTGCTTTGACTCACGCGTACCACCTGAAACGTTCCCGCGTACCACCAGTGGTACGCGTACCACTGGTTGGGAACCCCTGGGATATAGTATAAAAGAACTGCTCCATGTAAGCTAGTGGCGGATCCAGGATTTGTTTTTTTTGGGGGGGCTAAGAATTTTCATAATCCAATTGAATCTTCTTGTTAATGATAATACGGAAAAGGTAGTGAATTATCCTACTCAAACCACTAAAAGGGGGGGTCTGGGGGTCCTCCCCCATAAAATTTTTGGAAATTTAAGTCAAAAACCCAACTTTTTCATCTTTAAATAGACATAATTTTATAAAGGGTGTCAACCTGACCTCCCTTCTCAGTCTGTGCTAGGCTATATGGAAGTTTATTTCTGAAGGGGCCTAAAAATATTAGTCAGTCCCTCCAATGCATATTTAATAGATTTAATGTAGTTGTTATACATTTTGGAGTTGAATTTTCGTCTAAGACAACTTCATTAATTCGTGTGATGTGTCAATATAAGAACAGTTTGTTTGTAATAATGGGGGATACAAGTATCAAAGGGGGGTCTGGGGGTCCTCCCCCATAAAATTTTTGGGAACTTGACCCTAAAAACAGGGTTTTAAACTGCTTTTAATACTTGTAGACCAAAATTAGGACATAAATTTTTAAGTAGAATTTTGATTTTGACGAACTTTTGATTTTGATACAAATGGGGGGTATGGGGGCCCTCCCCTAGAAAAATTTGGAAAATTTGATACACTAAAAAACTGGGTTTTAACTTAACTTAGCTAGAAGGAAATAAAGAAGAAGTGGGCAGCTGCCCCTCCCTGTCCCCATGGCTGTGCTTGTGGATAAAATTTGTGAAAATTTTCTAGGGGGGGGCAAATGAAGATGTCAGGGGGGGGGGCTCAGCCCCCCCTGGCCCCCCTGTAGCTCTGAGCCTGCAATAAATATACAGAATTTTCCATGGATTATTTCAAACATATTTGTATACTTTGCTCTAGTTATACATATTGCAGAATTAGCTTAGATCTAGGTTCCTAGCCCAACTTGTGTTAGTTTAATTGGTTTATAAAACCTAGTTATTGGTAAGTAAAAGAGGGTAATCCCTGATAAGCTAAGTTCACAGTATGAAATTGCTCCAAATCAGCAAAATTCCCCCAAAGACTGTGCAGGGTTGGCAAAAAGTAGACAAAACCTTAAACCTGTTGATGTAAAATAGGGCTGCCCAACCTCCGGCCCGCGGGCCAGATCCGGCCCCCGAGCCCTCTGAATCCGGCCCGCGAACGAAATTAGAGCAACACCTTTCATTACTTTTAGTGGCGGATCCAGGATTTGGTTTTGGGGGCTAAGAATTTTCATAACCCAATTGAATCTTCTTGTTAATGTTATTACGAAAAACAGGGTTGGCCGGTTTAAACCATTTGGTTTAAACCATTGGTTTAAACCATGGTTTTTTTACCATGGTTTTTTTACCAAAAAAACCACTTGGTTTTTTTGTTTTTTTTAGAAATTATAAAATATTTTCAGGATTTTTTAAAGAAAGTGTTATTAAGTATAATCTTTTGCACAAAATTAAAAGGTCAGATTTATAAAAAAATTGACATTTTAAGGTGATTAAAAATCAGAAATCTTTTAATTTAATGGTTTTAATTATTGAAATCTCTCTAAACTTAACCTTAAATGCTTAAGGTAAACTTATATGTTGCAAGAGATAGTTTATTTATTAATTTCCTTTAAAATGAAACATTATTTCAAAGAGTAGCTTAAGATACACAAAAGTTATCTGTTTTTCACTGATAAAATATGGCTTGGATTTTAATTAATTAATAAAACCAATTTGTCTTATTTGTCAGTCATAAAAACCAGTTGGTTTTTTTAGTAAATTAATAAAAACCGTTGATTTCTTTAATGATAAAAACTAAAAACCAGTTGGTTTGTTTATAAACAGATAAAAACCAGTTGGGTTTTTTTACTAAATTAATAAAAACCGTTAATTTCCTTAATCGGATTAATTATCTCAATCATTTATCCAATTTCAATTAACATTAGTTGCTTACATTTCCCTTTTATTTATTAAAAAAGTTAAATTTTCTTTTTCTAAAGAAATTTCTTAAGTTCATAAATAATCCATATAATTAATTTGATTATTTTACCATTTAATAATTAATCAAATTAATTATCTTAATCAATTATCAAATTTCAATTAACATTAGTTGTTTACATTTCACTTTTACTTCTCATTTAAAAAATAAAATTTTCTCTTTCTAAAGAAATTTCTTAAGTTCATAAATTAATCCATATATTATTAAGATAAATAATTTGATTATTTCAACCATTTATCCAAGATAAATTAACACTGATTTTTATTCACACTAAAATAATATTAGATATTCAAATTGGAATATTTTAGAAACAAAAATTATTTTTAAAACAAATTAATTTAATTTTAATTAATTAATTGAAATATACAAATCATTTATCAATTATAAACAACCCCTGAAATAAATGTCTCATTTACAACTCAATTTCAAACATCACTGCTAAAATAACTTATTATGAAAAAAAAATTCTAAAAAAACTTGGTTTAAACCAAAAAAACCTGGTTTAAACCAAAAAAACCAAATAAACCCGGTTTTTTTGGTTTTTTTTAAAAAAACCCGGTTTTTTGCCAACCCTGACGAAAAAGATAGTGAATTATCCTGCTCCAACTACCAAAAGGGGGGTCAGGGGGATCTCCTCCATTTTTTGGAAATTTAAGTCAAAAACCCCACTTTTTCAACTTGTTTTGGTACGCTTCATCCGAATTTTGTGTATAGATTTTTTGCGTTTTGACAAACTTAGTAAAAAATAGTTGTAATAACAGAGTTACAAGTGCCAAGGGGGTCTGGAGGTCCTCCCCCATAATTTTTTTTAAAAATTTGAACTTAAAATAACAGGGTTTTAACGCATTTTGGTGCATAAAATATCATATTAATATAGAGTAAAACTTTTCATTTGGGGAGCTTCTGCCCTCCCCGCTGGATCCGCTAGTGATTACTTTGTTTTCCGGGGGTTTTTGCTGAAAAAAATTCGTTAAAAATGCCAAGTTGCAAAAATACTGTAAATGAAAAGTTATAAAATGTATTGTTGTTATTAAGCATCAGTTAGCGCTTTTGCTTTTCAACTGTAATTTACTTTCTGGCCCTCCACACCTCATCAAATACCTGAGTGGCCCTCCTCCAAAAAAGGTTGGGCACCCCTAATGTAAAAAGTCGCATTTCCGGCTCTTGTGCTATGATCAAAGAATTCAGTTTTCTCGTGAAACTTAGTGGTTTCATGTTCTAACAAAACTTTAAACCTGTTGATGTAAAAAGTCGCATTTCCGGCTCTTGTGCTATGATCAAAGAATTCAGTTTTCTCATGAAACTTTGTGGTTTCATGTTCTAACAAAACTTTAAACCTGTTGATGTAAAAAGTCGCATTTCCGGCTCTTGTGCTATGATCAAAGAATTCAGTTTTCTCATGAAACTTTGTGATTTCCTGTTCTAACAACTTGTCTAGTAAGTGTCACCCATAGCACCAGTTTTGCTACTGTACTTGTGGATCTCCCTCTAGACTATGGAAGGTTTGCTGAATGCTACTTCTATCAAAAGCAAAACCTATTAATATTAAAATATTGGGGAAATATTTGGTACCTATATTATCATTTTATAGCTAAAAATATAACTGTTGGTGAGAGACCTTAAAATTATGAGTTTCAAACAAGGTTGGAAAAAAAGTTAACATAATGTACCTAAACTATGTCCACCTATGTCATGGCGATTTGGTAGTTTGTACTCAAGCCTTGTACTTGACACTACCTTTTTAAACTGGGTAATCCTCACATGAAAAGGGGGAGTTCATTGCATAAATAAAGCAAGCAACTTGCCAAAAAAACATAAAATGTTTTAAATGTAACTACCCTGGTTTGAAAAATTAAGACCACCCTTGCCTTGCATTGTTTTCAAAAGAGTATTCTATATTTAGGGACAGCTACATGAAATTAATCTCAGAAGATACTCCCCAGAGCAGCAGCAGTGCAAGAAAATCGTCCTTTCTCAACAGATATGCAAACATCGGGAGCGAAACTGAAAGCACTGGAGACATTCCTCGCCAAATGAGGTTAGACATACTTAAGAGTTTTTGCATGACATCTACAACACGTTTCAGATAAATGTTTTAGAACTTATAGGAAGTTGGGTAGGGCACACCTAGATGACATACAATCACATAGGAAAGGGGGTAAAAAATGCACCCTTAACGAACTAGGGGTTTTTATAAATGGGCATGTAGGGGAAGTTGTAAAACTGTTAGTGGAAATTTACCAGTAACCTTTAAAAATTGGATTAAAACCAGCAAAATTGTTCGATTCCAGCATTTATTACATAAAAATCCATTTTTTTATTAAATGCTTAACCAGACCTATTGTAATTAATAAATCTTAAAAGCTTATCCTGTGACTTGGGTCTTGACTTATTTGCCTAAGAAATGAGAAATTCTGCTTCCTTCACAAATTCACTTTAAATTATAAAAAAAGGTACCTTGTATCACCAGCATTGAATTGTACTGGATTGCTGGTCCGGGACAACCAAAAAACGGCTCGGACCAGTAGAATCAGAAAATCACTGGTCCGCTGGACCAGTGGTGAAAAATTATCCCACCCTCCAATTTTAGCCTGCAATTTCTCTTTGCTTGGAATCGGGAGAAAGGCAAAAAAATTAATTTCACTAAATAAACCAGATTACAACCAGTTTGTCAACTAGCAATGTAAAACTAATTCGAAGTTATGTATTAATTTGTGTGCACTATCATTCTTCTTCAGAAAAGTTCTTATTTTTTGCCAATTAGTGCAATTGTATCCAATTTGTATGTCAAATAGAGAAATTTTATTTAATCAAGAAGATTATTTTATTTGTATGCCAGTTAGTGAAATATTATTTGATCAAGAAAGGTATTTAATTAATAAGATATTTTTAAAATAATTGATTATTTGGAGCTATTGCTTATTTCTCATAAATTTATTTATTACTTATTTTATATAAATTTCATATTTACAGCTAGTAACTTAATAAATATGTATTAATTTTTAACATTACCCTATTTGGTACTCACATTCAGTGCAATAGTCACTTTATATTAAACTATTAATAGCTATAACTTATAACTAAACTATTTATATTAAACTGGTCCTTTTTAATTTGTCGGACCAGTAATTTTTGTTGCAGACCAGTAAGCGGACCTGGAAAAAGTTCCCGAACCTACGAACCTGGTTCGGGGGAAGCCCCTGCCAGCTCCATAGGAGCAGTACATAAGGTTTGGGTAAATTTTATTAGGTTCGGGGGAAAGTTACAACTTTTTCCAGGTCCGCCAGTAAGATTGGTAAAGCACTGGTCCGCAGGACCAGTGGATTTTTTTCCCAATTTCTAACGCTGTGTATCACAAAATACATTTTTTAAATAAGTTCTCTAACAAGCTATAGTATATTCTCTTAATTGTTAAATTTTTAGCCATTTCAGACTAAATCATCTTGTGTTTTTTGAAGTTTAAAAATGTCTGTTTTTTATCTTGATTTTGCACTTAAATTTTTACAAATTATTCCTAAATAGTAACAAAATAGAGACCTCTGAAAAAAACCTAAGAAGCCCTGAATTTGGAATACTAATTCAGAATGTTTGTTTAATATAAAAAAAAAGTATAAAAAAATCTTAGTTGTGTGCTGTAGGAGAGAGTGGGGTATTTTGGGATACTTTGTTTTAAACTATTTTTCTATATACAATGTTAATTATTCAAACATGTCTAATGTATGAAATATATTCCTTTTGCCCAGCCAATAAAAATTTTTCTTCCTGATTATATCTTTTAGGAAATTCATAAAACAAATTTAAGAAACCTATTTTAATTCACTAGTGGATCACCTTGGGACACTTTCTTGGACATCTCCCAAGGTGCCGCTCTTGACACTTTTGATATTAAACTTAATTACTCTTTTAGGTTAGGCAAAAAAGTTTCTTTTCCAAAATTTAAATGGATACATGCATTTTCGTCTCAATATAATGATGTCATAAATACACTCCTTTTATTAAACAAATGCTTTTTAAACCACTGGTGATTGTAGCGATGCACAACGCAAACACAAAAACTGGTGTATAAATAATTATCCTGATGCATCAAAGTTTTCAAAACATTAAAGAGATGATTATAGGGTAATACCTACCCTATATAAGCATGAGTTCATAACTAAAACTGAATCTGAAAAGTAAAGTTTCCCATGGTGCCCCACTCTCCCCTATCACTACCTGAACTGTAGGAGTTCTGGGTAAAAAAAAACTTTTAGCCACCCATGTTATAGTTTCATAGATAATTAATAATTTTGTGAACATATTTTAGGGATATTGACATACATGAGTTACTCTCCCAACAAACTCCTAAATACAGTGGTGCCACTCGATCATCTTTTTTAAAAAAGTGCATCAGCTTTGGAAGTGAAAAGAAAGGTTTGTTATCCGAACTGGATTACTAAAACTTTTTTATCGAAATTATTCTGAATAATCTTTTCATAGATTGTTTTGCTCTCACTTGCATTATTGATTTTAAACTTCTGCCATATGGGTAAAATCTCATGCACATGGGTTTATGAGGGGATTTATAAAATTATATTGTATTATGATGGATGGTTTAATTCCGTTCCATCCTCGAATATTCTGTAGCTTTCACCTATGCCTATGTATACAAGCTGAGCTTGCATGTATGATATGTTGTTTTCTTTAATCTAGAGCAGTGGTTTCCAAAGTGGGCGATACCGCCTTCTGGGGGTCGTTGAAGAATTCTAGGGGGGCGGTGATGAGTTGAAAGAAAATTGGGAGAATTATTAGAGTAAAAAGGGGTGTTGACTACTTTTAAACTATTGCTTAATGTCATTTATATGGGTAAAAAACAAAAGTAGCTTAAAATCCCTTTTGTGAACATGTTAAAAATTCAAAAATTTTCCTGTGGGAGGACCCACAGACTGCCTTTTTATCTAAGAAGGGAGATATCAATAATGTTGATATTTTAAGATGAATACAGGACTTTTTTTTAGTAATACCACATTTCCTTTGGATATAGACAAATATTTCTGTTCATTCAGAATTGGGTAAAGAATTGTTTTTAAATCAAAGCTTTTAAAAAGGTAGTCTTATAAGAGGTAGAATTATTACCTAATTTTTTTTAAATTACATTTTAAGGTGCATAGAAAGCTTAACTATTGAATATTGTAGTTTTTTGTTTTGCTTGGTTATAAATTAAAGTATTTTTTATTACAAAATGTTTGGATAAAATTCTATAAAATGTAAGCAAATTGGTGGCAGATAATTGGTAAGCAGTAAGGGGGCAGTGGAAAATTTTTTTCTTGAAAAAAGGGTGGTGGTCCCAAACAGTTTAGGAACCTATGATCTAGAACAGTGTTTTCCAACCTTTTTCGGTCCATTCCCACCAAAGCCTTTCTAAATTTTCCATGACCCACCTTGGGGGCAATTTGTTTCAAAATTTTTCAAAATGCCCCCGGTGGGATGTACACCCCATATGTTGGGAAACACTGATCTAGAGCAATAATTTTTGAACAAAAAGCTTTCTATAGCCAGCTTAATTTTTCTGACGAGTTTTTAGATTCATTTTTTACTTTATTTTCAAGTTTTGTACCAATATTTATTCAGCATGAATGTTATTTATTTTTCAAAAATATGATGGTACTCTTCTTACTACTTTTCAGCCCTTTCTTTTGATGTTTCTAATTTGGAAGGGAGCATGAGTGAGTCTTCTTCTTTTCTCTACTTTTTTGTGTGGTCAATTTTAGCTTTAACTTTTCTTTTTTAAGATGGATAATTATCTTAACTTAATAATTATCTTATTAAAATTTAGGTGATAAATTTTTGGCTTGGAAATTGAAAAATAAAACATGGAAGAAGGGGGTTAATTTATGAGGCAAATAGATGAAAATCAAGTCAACGGTTTTAATTCGTTTATATTATATTTAAAGGTTAATTTAGATTATACTTTTTCATGTTAATTTAATGATGTGAAGACTATTTACATTGTTCTACCATAAACTATCTTGTCTGTTTCATCATTTTGATGACCAACTTATAATTCATTCATGTTTAGACTAACATTCTTACTTCTGTTTTCTCATATTTATTTTTTAAATAACATATCTTCTATTGAAAACTATAGTACTTTCATTGGGTACTATACATTCCCAGAATGGTTGGTACGATAGGGAATGCTTTCGGTTAAAATCTACAGTGAGGAAATCTTTGGGAAGGGTAATGGAAAATTATTGTGATCATTTTGAAACTTATAGAAATCTATGTAACCAGTATAAAGCATTATGCAGAAATAAAAAGTATATGTATTTCACCAAAATTCAAGAAGAAATGTTAAACTGCAGAGACTCTCAGACATTTTGGAATATTATACGGAAATTCAAACGTAAGAAACCGATTATGTCATCATATATCTAACAATATTTGGCTGGACCACTACTCAGAATTGTTTAGGGACCAACGACTAAATAATTACTCTGACCCCTTAATAAACTTATCAATTAATGACAGTTTTGACCCATTTCTAGATGCAATTATTTCTCTGTCTGAGGTAAACAATGTGTTACATAAACTTAAAAATAATAAAAGTCCGGGCTATGATAACCTCAAACCAGAATTTTTCAAATATTTAAATCCAACTGCAGTCCAATTCCTCACTGATGTGTTCAATAACATATTACTAACTGAACGCTATCCCGCAAACTGGATCGAAATTCTCATTCAGCCTATCTTTAAGAAAGGTGACCCCAACAATCCAGGTAATTACAGACCTATATCTTTAATTCCCGTCATCAGTAAGATATTTACCTCGATTTTAAACAATAGACTTAACGAATGGCTGAAAAATAGGAATTTACTGCATGAAGAACAGGCAGGTTTTAGAAAGGGTTATAGCTGCTTAGACCAGGCTTTTATTTTAAACTCAATCATTCAGGATAAACTACGAAAAAAGTGAGGTAAACTTTACGCTGCCTTTATTGATCTTAAATCCGCTTTTGATAGCATAAACCACTCCCTTTTATGGCACATTCTTCGGAAACTTTCACTCAGTTCAAAATTTGTAAGCATTTTGAAAGATATGTATAACAAAGCTACAGCAAGAGTGAGGACAGCTACAGGATCGTCTGAAATCTTTAACATAGAAACAGGAGTGTT
Source organism: Tetragnatha versicolor (assembly GCA_024610705.1). NCBI lineage: Eukaryota > Metazoa > Arthropoda > Arachnida > Araneae > Tetragnathidae > Tetragnatha > Tetragnatha versicolor. Next base: position 19,267,713 of record JANDEH010000011.1, on the reverse strand, counting down.
ACAGGGAGAAATTCTTTCCCCAATTTTATTTAATTTATTTTTAAACAATTTGATTGATCGATTAAATGATTCTAAAATTCCTGGTATATACATATCCTCAACAAACTTTCTTCACATTTTACTTTATGCTGACGATGCAGTTATCCTAGCCCACTCTCCTATTAATCTTCAGAAAAAATTAAATATCCTGGAAAATTTTTGCACTGATTTTCTTTTGACAGTTAACATAAGCAAAACGAAAATTATGATTTTCCGGAAAGGGGGAAAGCTGGCTAGGTCGGATGTATTTTTTTTATCAGAACACAAAACTCGAAATTGTTAAAGAATACGTATATTTGGGAATTCCTTTTTCTTCTACAGGTAAATTTAATAGTGCCAGACGTTATTTCACTTCCAAGGCATTAGCGGCAATCAATGCATCTTGGTCAATATTTACGGGATCACGGGCTAACTCGACCAAAGCATGGTTTCAACTATTTGAGTCATTAATTCAGTCTGTGTTCATATATGGTTCTCCGATCTGGTCCATAAACTATATCTTCGACTTGGAAAAAGTCTTGTATTTTTGTTAAAAAACTATTTTTACTTTCCAGGTATACTCCTGGTTACATTCTAAGATCAGAGTTAGGACAACCCCCAATCTCAGTTACTGCAGTCAAAATAGTTTTGAAATTTTGGATCAAAATTCTTAAATTACCAAATGACAGATACAGTAGAGCCCCGACTATCCGCGCTATTGGGTGGCAAGGGTACCGCGGATAACCCGAAAAAAGACTAAAAATGATGTGAAAACACGAAAAAAATATTTCAGCTTAAAAACTATGTTTTATTGTACTTAAACATGATATGTAAAACTTTTAAAATAGGTGCAGTACAGCAGAAACCTTTGCTCTACATCTAAAATGTCTTTAATCTCATCTAAAATTTGCTCTCATCATTAAAAACCTTTTTTCCTGGCACTCGCGGATAATCCGCACCGCGGATCATCCGCTCGCGGATAATCGGGGTTCTATTGTATATAAAAATTTGCTACAACTGCTTCTAAACGCACAATTTTCTAGCAATACAGAATTTAACTGGGTTTTATCTATAAAAAATCCTTGATAATCTAGGTTATAGTTTCATTTTTGTCTCGCAGGACCCTTATATAGCCTCTTATTTTCTTCCCCTGGTGTTACAATCTCTCCGAGATCAGACCCTTCAAAATGACCTGTCTCGAATGGAAAATAGTACTAACTTTCCCCATTATAAAATCTTAAACAGCGCCTCCCCTGAAACCTATATTGAATCACCCTTAAATATAACCATAAAGAGATTTATCTTTCAACTACGTCTTAATCAAAGCCGAACAAAACGAAAATTTTGAAATTTTTCCTTCTAACCCTTGCACTTTCTGTAATAAGGGGTCATCCATAAATTACGTGAGGCGTTTTTTCCAAAATCTGGACCCCCCTCCCCCCTTGGTGAGATTTAGTGAGATTTTGCTGGACCCCCCCTCCCCCCAAGTGAGATTTACCTACAAATTTTTAAAAATAATTTGCAGTATCTTATCTGTATGTATTCCTTTTTCATACTTAAAAAAAAAGAAAATCGTATAATTTCTAACTTAAAAAGTTGACGTGAGATTTTAATCGACCCCCCCCTCCCCCTTGGTGAGATTTTTCCAAACCCCTCCCCCCCTTTTTGACCTCACGTAATTTATGGATGTCCCCTAATGAAGAAAATGAGACTTGGAACCATATATTCAACACTTGTCCTCTTTATAATCAATACAGAAACAAATACTTAACCGGTTTAAAACCTTTTCCGTTAATATTAACTCAAAGTCAATACGAAAGAATTTTTTATTTTACAATATCTATTTTAAAAGTCCATAAAAATTTATTAGATGAATCGAGTTAGCCCAGTGTTCCAACAACCTTTAATATATATTTGTGTATATTTACGTTTATCTTTCATAGTTTTAATCAGGGTTGCTGATTTTTTTGATTTTTTTAAAAAAATCAAAAAAATCGGATTTATTTGATTTAAATCAGACTTTTTTGATTTAAATCAGATTTTTTTGATTTAAATGAATTACTAGCTCTGAACTTCCTGAAACTGGTTAATAATATACTGATATTGTTATTTCAATGTGATATAATAGTTTAGGATTCCTTAATATCCCAATTTTGATCTATTTTATGCATTAATTAATTGAACTAATTAAACGGAGCAGTTCACTGCCATTTCATGGTGAGGTACCCAAGCCCATCCTAAAATGTTGAATGAACAATTATTATACTATCAGTTACTAAAATTTTTATCTTTTCTATAACTTATTTCTTTAAAATAATAATTAGTAATAAAAATAAAATATCTAATAAGCAACTTATTGACAGTCATGTACATAGAGAATAGAGCTCTATTCACTGTAGTTATGTAAAAGAAAACAATATTTTGGAAAACATGACTAACTACATAAAAGCAAGCTTAGGATAAAAATCATTCACATGCTTGTATTTTAAAAAATTGATGTACCAAATAAAAAAATTTAAATATTTTAATTCTTGTTTAGTTTATCACAATTATTGATTCCAAACACTGCTATTTACCCCTTTTCGTCATAAATATTTTTGTAACTGGCAGCAGAATTTTATGTTATTTTATACATATCTAGCAGAATTTAAAAAAAATTAATAATCTTGCAAACCATTTTAAAGCGCATACAACTATTTTTTTATTTAAATTGTGGCAGTTTAACATTTTTGATTTAAATCAGATGATTTTTTAAAAAAAATCAAGTGATTTAAATCATGATTTAAATCGTGATTTAAATCAAGTTGATTTAAATCAAGCAACCCTGGTTTTAATGTTCAATGATAATTAAGTGTTAATTTATTTCCTTATTTGTACTTTTTGTTCCTTTATTTTTGCTACTTTGTAAACAGGCACAAGCCCATTACAATAAAGTCTTGTCTATGTCTATTGGGTACTTTACTATTATCCATCCTTGCAAAAATCATCTAGTTATTTTTTATTCCAAGTATTCCAATTTTTTGTTGCCCTCAAAATAAACTTTAACTTAGATGGCTAGCAAATTTTGTCAGCACTTCAAATTTTTGGTGTCCAAAATAGCTCAGTGAATTTTAACAGGATGAATAAAAGAAAATTACTTAATTGATCATTTTAATCATTTGACAGTCTTTTAATGCAAGATGTTTATTTCAGATCAAACCTCTACATCCTTTGCCAATCAAGGAAACCTGGAGATTTCAAATGTCAACTTTAATGTGAGTGGTTATCTAAAAGCTTAATTTATCATCCATATCATTTTTACAGTGTTTATTGAACAGAAATTCATGCTTTTGATGCATTTTAATCAAAATTTTACTTTAGCATGAAGCAATGCTGATCGATAAGTTATGAAACATAATCTACTAACGTAAAATGTAATTCTGAAAGTTTTTTTTATTTTAGCTTGAAGATACTAGATTCCAGAACTCATACCTGCCTGACAGTTCAAGGTTTATGAATTCTCCAATGTCACAGGTAATATTGTAAATAATTAATTTATGTAATTAATTTACAATTAATTTTATAGGGTGACCATAAAATAACTTACCCGATTCAAAGGCCTCTAGGAACCAAACTGTTCATTGGAATTGAATAAAATTTTGATGGAAGACATTTTGAGGGGATGCGGACCAGAATAATAAGGGTTGGATCCATTTAACTATCAGTTATGGTTAAAGTGAAATTTTGTTTTGAAAATTCCCAATCTAGCCCCCTTTTTGACAAGTAAAACAGGAAATAACAATAAAAACTAGCAAACAAACTAGAATTTTCGATTTCGCTAGTTTTCATTGCTATTTTCCGGTTCATTAGTCCTATTTTTTTTAACCAATCACTAGTCCAGCCCCTACAATTCCATAGCTTTTTTCATTTGTTTCTAGGGGCAAGTTTACAACTTAGAGGTACTGTTTCAGTGCCATTTGTGTTTTTTCACATCAGAAGTCACATTGCAAGAATAAAAAAGTGGGCTAGATTGGAAATTTTCAAGACAAATTTACACCACAACTGTAACTGATAAAGTAACTGCTCCACCCCTTATAATTTCCGTCCGCATCCCTCAGAGCTCAAAGCGTCTTTCACCAAAATTTCATTCAATTCCCATAAACTGGTTGCTAGATTAGAGCCCCTTGAATTGGGCAAGTTATTTTATGAACACTGTAATGGTGCACATAATATTTTAGTCTTCCTCGATATTGACTTAAGTGTTTTTTGTTTAGGTTGACTATACAAATGTAACTAGAGGTGAATTTGATACGACAGTTCTCGTAGATATCAACACTGGTGCATTTAGTAAGTATATATATATATGTTTGTTGTCAAAACACTAAGATTTTTCTGGATATTACTTAACCTTTAAATAACATAACAAGCAATTTAGCATAAATTGTAGATTTTAAAAAAATGTGCTATTGAAAAGTATCTTTTGTGTCGTAGTTACTTGTGTAACTTTGTAAAAGTTACAAAATTCCTGGGTCATCCTTTGCAAAATTTAACAAAAATGAGTTAGAATAAAAAATTTTAATCCAGTTTTTACTTGTAAATATACTCTGGTTAATCTAGCTTAACATTTTCTAATTGAAATAATGAAAATTCATCCTTTTTTCAATTGGTATTTGGATTCTGATCACAACTTAAAATAAACCACAATTGGTAGTATACATATCCGAGTAAAATATTTTAAGGTGTTAACCTCTATGCCTATTTTAAGACTGATTCCAAATGAAATAATTACATTATCAATATTATAGGTGATGCATATTGATTCAGTCTTGGAATCATTCCTTAATAGATAAAGATATTGGTATAAGATATAATAAAAGAATCATAATATTTACAGATACAGTCAGTATTATGAATTATTAAACTATTTTATTTTTTAGTTGCTGAATCTTTACATGATGAATTTCTAGAGTTTTTCTTGAGTTATTCTGGAGAGCATGAAATTTTTAATTTGCTATTGAATTATGAAGAGGTAATGGTGTTCTGTTTAATTTTAAAAAATCTGATAACGTTATTATATTGTAGTTACTTATAGGAATATCATTGTGGAAAAGTAAAAAGTTATAAAATTATATTGTTGTATTATGATGGTTTAATTCCGTTCTATCCACGAATATTCTGTAGCTTTCACCTATGCCTACGTATACAAGCTGAGCTTGATGTATGATATATTATATTCTTTAATATAGAGCAGTGGTTTCCAAAGTGGGCGATACCGCCTCCTGAGTGTCGTTTATTAAAAGTTATTACAGTAACGGACCCCTAATTCAGGAACCCAAAATCCGGAATGACCCGAAATCCGGCTCTCGTTTAGAATTTTTAGTAAGTAAATGCTGTTACGACGAGCTATGGTAGCGCGTGCCTTTTGCGACATCGTCTCGGTGCGGAATGGGACAATTCGGCGCGGGCCGAATCGTATCGTCCCCGCGCTTAATCGGCCGTTCCAAAATCGGTTGCTGCCTTGCAATCGGTTCTTGACGCGACGACCCACGTGCTTTGCTGGATCCGTTACCATTGGAACGGACTATGTTGTTTCAGCGGGTATTTTGGTTTTACTAAAGCAGCTGGGTCTTTAATAGTGATGGGCAGGTATCGATACCAAATACTTAAGTACTCGATACCTGAAAGTATCGAGTGTATTCGATACCCAAAAAAGTATCGATACTTTATTGTCATATTTCGTTTTAAATTTTTCAATGAAATAATCTTTAATTTCCTACTGTAGATCAAACGCAGCCTGTTTCCGTTTTCATTTTGCAACGTTCAAACCCAAGTCGTAAATCATCCGCGAGAGAAATTTGACGCGGCCAGGTTTTTCCCCCGCGAAATCCTTCGCCTCTTCTTGCGTAGAAGGAAGTTTTCTAGAAATATCTCATTTAAAAAAAAGTAGAGATAAGAGGATATCTGGAGGGTGCAAAACAAATGTGACATAATTTTCCCATAACTATTGGATAGATCCATATTGCATTTAGTATAAAAAATTCTGACAGGGTTTAAGTTTATAAAACTCATCTCTTGACCCAAATTTTAAAATTTCATTTATATTTTTATTTATGAATTTTTTTTAAGATTTTATGCATTCCCAAAAAAAGTCTTTTAATATGTTATTGCTTTAATAAAATATTATCAGCAAAGTAAAAAGTTTTTAATATTAAATTTAGTACTCAAAAGTTTTTAAGCATAGTAATCTTTCTGGCAAAAAGGATTATTTTAAATGTTTAATTCAAAAATTATATTTATTAGTTACAATTTTAATGCAAAACGATCGAGTAAGTAATAAGCATGTTTTATTTATTTTGTATTCCCGCTATCTGGCTTTAACTGCGTAGAATTCTAATCAACTAAATTTAATTTTGTTTTGATTCTTTAAGTTTGAAAATAAACTATTCAGTAACACGGAATAAAAATTGGTTTATTTTACTTTTGAAGAAATTAATGCTTCATAACACGGATTTCTTCGAAAAATATTGCTAAATCAATAATACTCACCAGTAAAAGATATTGAAAATTAAATTTATATTATTGTAGTCTAAATGGATGGTAATAGACAAGAACTTCCTGGGTGTAAGTAGATAAACGAAGCTTTAATGTTCTAAACTTTAATCGAAGGAATTTAAATTTGTTATTTATAAATTATTAAATTAAATAGTGGTGACTGCACTTAATCTGCACAATATATTATTATTTTTTGATGGATCGATTTCAGTTTTTTAAACGCTTTTATTCTACTTGCTTTTGGCGGCGTTTTACGCGTGGAATTTTAAAACTCGATTTTCGGGCACTTCCTGATATGTCAGGGCCCCGAAACTTTACACATCGGTGTAACCCTCATGACACTCCAATATCCAACCATTATCTAGTCAAACAACCAAAGGATTAAGTTAATTAACGAGTATTTTTAATTAACAGAAAAACCAGAATTTGATACCTTTCCCAAGGGGCTATTCTCCCTAAACCGTGCACAATTGTTTATAAAGCATAACTACATCATATTCAAAAGTCAAAACCAGAATTGCCCAGTAATTACGATAATTATAGACGAATAATCACTTTTTTCTTTCTGGATGCTTGTACATAATATTTCAGGCACTTCCAAACGATATAAAGTTCTGAAACTTTGCACCGTGGTGGAAACTCGATGACAATGCAATATTCAATCATCAACTAGTCAAAACCTCCGTAATTTAGGTAATTAACGAGTGTTTTTAGTTATCCTTTTAATTCATATTTGAGACATTCCGTGAAGCCAATGGCTCCCAAAACCTGTAAGATAATATACTAAGTATATAACTACAATATTTAATCTTCAAAACGTGATTTTTTACCTTCCAATTAACAATTAAGATAATTAGCGATTTAAGATAATAACCGCGAGAAAGAAATCGCCAGAAGAGCGAGAAATTGCCGAAAATCGCCGAGAAGAAAAATATGTTCTTTTATAATTTATTGACTACTGAAAAGACTGGATGGTACTGTTTGCTCTTTGATACACACACACTAATTCTGAGTTTCTTACGATTGTTTTTTTTATTTTATTGAATGCTTTCTTTTTATTGTGAATCTTTTTGATATCGATGGATTTCATCGGTGATTGAGCGGATGCGAGGAATATATTCTTTGTGCGAGGTATTTTTCTTGCTCAGCTCTGTTATTATAACGTACCCAGCAAAATTAAATAGATTTTAAAATTAACTTTGGAGTTGATTGTCCTGCTGAGTCGTCAGAGGATTGTTCTACTTTGTCAGATATGTGAAAATTTTTTGTTATACATGAAACTAAAATTCCATCCTAACATAACATTAAATATGGTTGAAATAAATACATTTTTTCTTGTGAGTTTTTGTTAAAAAGTACCATGACTAAAAAGTAGAAAATAAAATAAGTAAAAAAAAGATTTTTTAAAAAACGCTTTTATTGAAGTGTTCTAAAAGGTCAAAAATAATTTTTTCGGTTTGACAAATAATTTATTGGGAAGTAGAAAATAACTTTTTGGTAAGTAAAAAAAACTGATTTTGTAATCACTAAAAATAAAAGCGTGGGCGCTAGTCATTCTTAATTCACTATATATTCTAACTTCTTTATTCTATGTTCTATGACGTTAGATTTACAAATTTCTCATTCATGAGTTTTGAGTGGGATGGATTCACTTTAAATTCTCTGTTAGGTATTTTTATTTATATAAAATTATACATAAATGCCGACGTAATGGCCTGGTCGTTAGAGCATCTGACTGATGCAAAGCCGTACGTCTGGGGTTCGAATCCCCGTTTGGCAAGGATGTTAGTGTCACTGTCCTGTAAAAAAAAATTAAATTTAAAAAATATTAAAAATTACTAGCGCCCACGCTTTTATTTTTAGTGATTAGAAAATCAGTTTTTTTTACTTACCAAAAAGTTATTTTCTACTTCCCAATAAATTATTTGTCAAACCGAAAAAATTATTTTTGACCTTTTAGAACACTTCAATAAAAGCGTTTTTTAAAAAATCTTTTTTTTACTTATTTTATTTAATTTCAGATCGAGTATGGATAAACCTTAGAAAAAATGGTCCATTCAGGTTCATTTCCCAACATTGAAAAAAAGTACTCGATACCTAAAAGTACTCGATACCTATAAGTATTCGATACCAAAGTATTCGATACCTATAAGTATTCGATACCAAAGTATTCGATACCTAAAATTATCGATTTTGCCCATCACTAGTCTTTAATGGCATTTTTTCCGGAACGGACCTGAAATCCAGAAAATTCCGAAGTCCGGGATGATGTCGGCCCCGAGCTTGCCGGATAAAGGGTCCGTAACTGTATAATAAAAGTTATACATATAAAGTTAAACCAATCAACTGACAACTTATTTTCTATGGGATTCCTTTTATGAGTTTTATTTCTAAAACTTTTCTACTACTGCTACTTTGCTCAATGCAGGGATTTTTTTTTATAATTGTCTGTATCTTGATTTTAGCTTTGCTGCAAAAGTTTTGAAGCTATTTCAAAAAGCTTGGGCAAGAATTTTGCTACTGATGTGAAGTAAGTTTTTTTTGGAAAGTGTAATGCTAGAAATAAACTGTCTGCTAATTTCATAAGACAAATAGGGGACACTTGAAATTTTTAACAATATTTCAGTTTTAATCAGTGAAATTTCAAATTTATTTTAAAAGTTAAAAATGTTTAAAAATTGAAACAAACTTTGCCTTTTATTTTCATAGCACGATTTAATATTTTTAATTTACTATTCCATCAGTGGATAAATTATATTGTTTTACAGTTTACGAAAAATTACTGAAATGATCGAAAACCTCCAAATGGAGCGTAATACATGGAGGCTTCTTCGAATCTTGTTTCAAGATCGAATTGACTCGGAAGAAAATGAAAATGGTGAAATGTTGGACTTTAGTGTAGGTAGTTTTAATAAGATTTCCAGTGTTTTAACAAAATTCAATGAGTATAATTATAATTAGTTATATTTTTTAGAAGCCATATTCGGACAAGGATTTGATAGACTACTTTTATCAGCGCAAGCCATTTGTACGGCAAATGCAGGTATTGTATATACTTCATTGTATATTGTTTAATATTGTAAATGCAGGTAAAATGGGGAAATGTATTGAGTAAAAATATTAAAGTAAACTTTTTGTGATACAGAAGTGGTAATTTACATGAAAAGGTGCAAATGTAGTTAAAATTTTCCCCATTTGTTATCAATGAACATAACTAAGATAATTGTTCTTTATAACCTTCTCTCCATTAAGAGTTAGCTTGTATTGTATTACTACTTTCTTCTCCTTAACAGGGAGCACGTGAGGTCTCTGAGACTGCACAACATTTTCCTCCCCTCCCCCTACCCATGCTTGGTCTAATTGAATGGATTCTTCTCCTAGCTTCACCTTTCGTGACCTTGCCACTGACCCCTTCTTATCAGCATGTTTTGACAAATGCAACTGTTTGAAATTCCACAAATTATTTTTCTGCTGTCTCAGAGACGTCACCTCTAGCTCGGTGTAGCAATTTTTGTCTGGATTAGTACGCATGGCGATGAAGCTCAATCTGCAGAGATTAATTCATCTATCTGAAATTTGTGTGGAAGAGTTTTAAAAAAATTAGATGAAGTTTGGAGTGATTTCAGTTTCGGTAGGGAAGATGGCTGTAAAGATTTCTATGAAAAATTTTAAATTGTTTGCTTCCAAAACACTGGTGAGAAACTGATACTTCAGGCACTATCAAAATTTTTGTATTGTTCTACACTGAATTTTCTCCTATTAAAATCTGCATTATATGTGTTACGGTGAAAGACCGAAATTTGGTGAATTTCGACAATCACACGTTCGCTTATCTGTGAATGTCAACAATCACCGGTGTATGTCGACAATCACCCGTGTATGTTGACAATCACCGGTGAATGTCGACATTCACCGCAACATATGTATTAAATCATGAAAACAAAATATTTAATTCATAACAGATTCATTTTTCTTTTAAATTTTAATAAATTTACGTCACTATATGGTTTCTATCGAAAAATTTTAGAGATAAATGTTAAAAAAACAATGTACTGAAATATCAGAATCATGCCGTAATTAGAAGATTTTATAATAGTATAATGTTGTGCGCTGAGACCTCACGTCCCTTGTATGTTCCATCCTCACCTCCCCTGTTACGAATTAATTATTTTTTATAATGAATATAATAAAATTAGAAAAAAAAGTTAACATGCTGAGGAGTAGGCTTACCATATTTTCTTGGCTGCAACCAATGGCATATTTTTGAAATTACTTAGTATAAAGTATCATATAAATTCATCAAAAATTAAAAACTAAGTAAAAAACATTCAAAATAAAAAATATATATAGTAATTGTTTTATTTTTACTTTTCATTCGAAATAACTTTTTAAAAAAATATTTGTTTGACTTAATTTCATCTTAAATTCAACACAAATTAAAGTAAAATGACACAACATCTTGGTCATAATTTTTTTATAAAAATGTCTTGAAAATCCTAAATGTATGTAACCCTAGACATTTTTGAGACCCTGGACTATCCAGGGTAACCCCTGGGGCCCTACTACGAGCAAGGGAGTTTTCCTCGCTCTACAAATCATTTCGATGTCACGTGGTCTATCTCGCATATGTCGGAATTTTCCTACTACGAGCTTCCAACTCGAGCTCGAGGCTGACGAGTTCACCGCCAGTTTCTATCGGAATTTACCCGGTATGTCAATTCGACAGGAGTTGACAACTCGACATTGAAAAAACATGGAGGATGGTTGGTTTATCACAGTGATAAACCAATCACTGACGAAAGAAAGGAAGAATTACTCTTCATTCTATAAAATTCTTATGAAATTGATTTACAAAATTCTATTTATTATGCGAACAACCATAGAGTTTCTTGAAATTTCCCGCATCTCAATTTTTACTCTAAGTAATTACAATCGTGAAAGTATGTTCCTTTTGAAGCAAAATATGTTTTTTAAATTTCTTAACCCTTAATAAAGAGATCATTAGATTTGTGTTTAATGAATCTACCTTTAGTAGTGATCAAAAATTTCAATTTACAAGACTTTTTTTCAATTGCGAGATTTTTGGACAGTCGTGGCGCCATCTCCCTTCTTCCTTACAAACAAACAACGATGACAATGTTACAGCTATCCCATAGAACGTAACTAAATTTTTTAGTATATTCTCAGTAAAGTTTACAATTTTAGCGTTAAGTAAAATAATATTTTCCTCTATGGGTAACTCTTAGGAACTTTCCCTCATTTTTTGTTTGCCTGTAGAGTGTACAAATGCTTCCTCCCGTAAGGGTCAATCCATATAATCAAGTGATCCAAAAAAAACAGAAACGGTCGCTCGACCATTTTAGAATCAAATGAGAGTTGATTTTTATTTGGGTTGAGTTTTTTGAGGGTTGATTCTTATATCATTGGAGAGTCCAAAAACACTATCTTTAATTTTTTATATAAACCGATCGGTTTGATGGTCGCGTGATAAATAGCATGGCTTGCGATTGGTCCAAGAGAACTCGACCATCGAGTGAAATAGCCTCAAACCCAAGTCAAACTTGATACTCATTCGACACCGGAGAGTGAAGGGCTCGTAGTACGCTTTTTTCTCTGTGTCGGGTTCGAGTCGGAATTTCCTCCATCCAAGTCCACTCTACACGAGTGAAACTCGATGTGCGCTCGTAGTAGGGCCCCTGATGTATGGTAAGCTAACTGAGGTGTGTTCTGGTATCATTATATTGGAATACCCCTAAAAATACCCTACTATGAATACCTCCACTTATCTAACCGAAGGTTAGTATTATGTTACCTGTAGCTCTGTGAAAGAGTTTCAAAACTTTATATTATTTTATGGAATTTAAGAATTTATTTGTATTCTAATGTTTTTAGCTCATCATTGACTGGCTTGAGAAGAATGCAGATGAAGATTATCAGCTAACTTTCTTTGACAAGTTTGAACACTTCACAGATAAATGCATGGCTTTGTAAGTATCAATGAACATGTCCATTCCAATGCCACACTAACACCCCATCAATTATTTAAAAAAAAGACTGTTAAATGAAAAATATTTGCTGTTTATGTTTTTCCCTGCCCTTTTTTGCTTTGTATAAGCTCTAAAGATATTATAAGTTGTTTTTGCTACCAAATGTATCATTTTGAAAAGTTATATATTAGTAGAAAATGAGAAAGGGATGTTATTAAATACCATTAGGAAGTCAACCTTATACTGCCAATTAAGTGCCAGTGTGCTATGCAATTTATAATTATTAGATTATTTAGAAAATTTTTCATTACTTCTGGGAGCACTGTAAGTAATCGTCATTAGCATACAATATAGTATTTTTCAGTATACACATCCATTTACACAAGGCTGAAATGTATTAAAGTTCTATCGAGTTCACAAGCTGATTGGCTTTTTTAAGCATGTATTAGTGATGGCCCACTGCGAAGGTTATACTGAACTCTTTACACTAAAAGAATTTCTTTCTAGCTCCCGTCTAGGAATTTAAATAAACTTCTCTCAGTCAGGCTATGCTTGGATATTATTTGCAACAGCCAACACTTGTTATAAAGCCACACCTTACATTTCTCTTTTTTTATTCTACAGTCAACTCTGCTTAATATGATCACATTTGTCCAAAACCAAATTTATAACAATATCCGATTGATAATAATAATTGATTCTGAACTAAAAAGTGGCAAACAGTGTAACTCGATTGTTTGCAATAAATCATGACTATCTGTATAAACTACAGTAACGGACCCTTTATCCGGGAATCCGAAATCCGGCTCGCGTTTAGAATTTGTTATTTAAAATTTGAAGAATTTTTAGTGAGTAAATGCTGTTACGATGCGCAATGGCTGCGCGCGCCTTTTGTGACATCATCTCGGTGCGGAATGGGACGATTCGGCACGAGCCGACGCGGCCGAATCGTATCGTCCCCACATTTAAACAACCGTTCCAAAATCGGCTGCAATCGGTTCTTGCCGGGACGACCCACGTGCTTTGCCTGAAGTTTGGAACGGACTATGTCGTTTCAGCGGGTATTTTGGTTTTACTAAAGCAGCTGCGTCTTTTATGGCGTTATTCCGAAACGGACCCGAAATCCGGAAAATTTTGAAGTCCGGTATGATGTCGGCCCCGAGCTTGCCGGATGAAGGGTCCGTTACTGTACTACTAATATACTTAAAGTATATAAAATGATTTTCTAGTATGTATTTTGCAACTCAATCATTTTTAAAGAAAATTCAATAGTGGATCAAATAACACTACTGAATTAATGAATCATTTTTTTTATTTTTATGTAATAATAATTTAAGAAAAAGTGTGAATGTAAAGGTCCATATTTTCCCAAAAGGTTTTTTTAAGTGCATCAACCTGCACATGTTTGTAGCTAAAGGCAACTATCAATAGACTTGGCTGTGTGTTTTTCATGTAGTCTAATCAAAAGTGAAAAACATTAATAGGAGAGGATTTTTCTTTGGCTATAGAATTTTTCTCTACTTCCTTTCTCTAAATCTTGCTGATCCACTTAAAATTATGATCTAAAGACTTAGTAATGGATTTGTGCTTAGTTATATATTTTCCAAGTAAATTAAAAACATCAAACTTTCACCTCCTTGTATAAAAATAGAGGCAAAAGCATTAAACATTCTAATTTTCTACAATTTAAATGTATTTAAAACACCTGTCATTTAGAGCTACTACCTTAACATTTAATTTTCTATTTGTAGAGAGCACTCCTTAAACGAACTGACTACTGCAAACTTCGGGCAGCGTCAAAGAGGAAATATTCAATTAGATCCCGATGCTTGCTTTAGGGAAGGCTGTAACCCTTTACATGAGGGGGATAGAGTAAGTACATTTTGCTTCTGAAGTGTTTGAACTTTTGACAGTATTTACTCAATAGTTGCTCATAGATAGGAAATCTCATCATGAAGTATCAAAACAAGATATACAGTAAAGCACTGTTAAAACGTTTCTCAATTATACATTGTTAAAGGAAAGGCTCAGTTCACTCCAATTCATTTTTGGCGCAAAAATTAATTGTTTATACGATACATGCAAAAATATTTTTATTTAGAAATTGATTTTTTTAAAAAGGGAAGAAAATTCAATTTTTGGCTCTAACCATTTCACTCTTAAGGTGCCCAAAATCACCATTGGATCCTATTGAAAATTTGGAGTATCTAGGTCTGAAAGGGTCAAACTTTTTTAACTCCTGTTCTTTTTGTCCAAAAAAAACTATCACCCCATGTCGTAAAATAATTTTATTTACAAGGTTTCCATAATTTGATATAATGTGACTATGTCCATGAAAAAAAATTATTTTCACGATTTTTTTTATTTAAAAAGCTATTGGGTGTCCATTATTTTTTATTTACTTATTTATTTTGAAAATTATGCAGGTTTTTTGTCCCATGTTATAAGTTATGAAATCTGAAAATTATAGAATGGTACAGCTAGGGAATCAGAAGTTATAGTGAAAATAGTTGTTTTAAATACCACTTTTTGCTGATTTAAGTGGCCAAATATGGCATAGTACTCCATATTCAGACCTTAATAATAGTCAGGGATCATAAGAAAAATATCGTAGCTATAAAAATGAAAAAATTGTAGAACTGAACAGCATTTTGACTGCCATTTTTTATCTGGTAATAATTTTAATATGCAATTTTTGGTAAAATTGATTAAGCACAACCTTTACTGTTTATTCATAGCACATTTTTTCCCTTTTTAGGAAAATGAACTTCGGCTATTTAAGTTCATGTTCATTTGCATAAGAGCTGGAAAATTGGACAAGGTCTGTTTTTGATTGTTTCCTGTCAAATAATTTTATGGTAAAGTTTTGATTAGAGTGTATGTTAAGTATATATGTATAATCATCCTGAGCTGGCACCCAATTTAGGAATCACTGTGCTGAACTGTTGTTATTTCCTTCTTTTTAAAGATGATAAAAATAAATTAACAGAAACGTATCAATTCCAAATTTCCTTTATTTTTACTATGAATAAACTTCTGTAATTATACAAGCTGAAAATTAATAATTTAAGCTTTTAATTTGAATAAAAAAGTCAGTGAATAAATAGTCAGGGAAATTTGCTTATTTTTGCTTAAAACCTGAAAGATCACACCGGAAATTTGGAACAAGATCAATTTTTTATGAAATAAAAAAAATCCACATTGTTTTACTAGTTTTTTTACTGGAAAATCTTCAAAATTAACCTGGAAGAGTAAGGGAGTTTTATTTATCCAAATTTGATTGGGAACCCTAAGAAGCTACAGAACATGTAGAAATTGCCAGTAAAGCAAGGGTCATTGATTTCGATCATTCCTGCAGGCTCAACAGTTAGCCGAGCGATTCGGCATGCCATGGCTTGCTGCTACTCTCGAAGGGTGGAGGCTGTACCACGATCCAAATTTCTCGACTGATATCATGGAGGGGCAGGAGTTACTGCCTGTAGAAGGGAACATGCAGAGAGAGCTTTGGAAGGTGGCATGCTGGGAAACAAGTCAAACAGTGAGTTATAATTTTCAGTTGCTTTATTTGTAAAAAAAGTTTTTGAAAAAATGTAAGTACATTCAAAATTGTACAAAAAATGTGGACTTGCATCCTTTTTCAATTTAATGAAATGTCAGTTGCAAAAATCTTAAACACAGCACAAAAGTAATACATAGAAAGACTAAGACAGATTAAATCAATCAAAAGCATTATGAAACTGAGTCTTATGGCAGTATAATGAATATCAATAAAGTCCAACATTAATTTGGATAAAAAAGAAAAAAAACCTCTAAATTAAAGGAATATGATCATAATTATAGAATGAAATGAATACGATTATAATACATAAAATTATTATGCATTTTAAATTACTTCTTCTGCAGTATTTAACATAACGGATACCCACACAATTTTATTACAAGAGTACCGTCTCCCATTTAAGCTTGTTGATCATTTCAACTTATGACTGTTATTATCTTTTAAAGTATATCTGAATGAAATAAGAGATTTCAATATCAAGTATTTTTTTTACCTTGGCATTTCCATTAGAACCCAATAACATACCTGCCAACCGTTCCGATTAAATCGTATTCGTTCCGATTTTTCACTGTTGTTCCGAAAATACGATTTTAGTACCAAATGTTCCGTTTTTACGCCCCCCCTGTAAAAGGGCAAAATCAGCTACTTTTGTAGCACTTAATAAAGATTAATTTTTCTATGTTCCAAACAATGTTTGCCTATTTCACTGTTTCATTTATTAGTACTTACCAGGGTTGGCAAAAAACCGGGTTTTTTTAAAAAAACCAAAAAAACCGGGTTTTATTTGGTTTTTTTGGTTTAAACCAAGTTTTTTTGGTTTAAACCAAGTTTTTTTAGAATTTTTTTTATCAGAATAAGTTATTTTAGCATTGATGTTTGAAATTGAGTTGTAAATGAGACATTTATTTCAGGGGTTGTTTATAATTGATAAATGATTTGTATATTTCAATTAATTAATTAAAATTAAATTAATTAGTTTTAAAAATAATTTTTGTTTCTAAAATATTCCAATTTGAATATCTAATATTATTGTAGTGAATAAAAATCATTGTTAATTTATCTTGGATAAATGGTTGAAATAATCAAATTATTTATCTTAATTATATATGGATTAATTTATGAACTTCAGAAATTTCTTTAGAAAGAGAAAATTTTATTTTTTAAATGAGAAGTAAAAGGGAAATGTAAGCAACTAATGTTAATTGAAATTGGATAAATGATTGAGATAATTAATCCGATTAAGGAAATTAACTGTTTTTATTAATTTAGTAAAAAACCCAACTGGTTTTTATCTGTTTATAAACAAACCAACTGGTTTTTAGTTTTTATCATTAAAGAAATCAACGGTTTTTATTAATTTACTAAAAAAAACAACTGGTTTTTATGACTGACAAATAAGACAAATTGGTTTTATTAATTAATTAAAATCCAAGCCATATTTTATCAGTGAAAAACAGATAACTTTTGTGTATGTTTAGTTACTCTTTGAAATAATGCTTCATTTTAAAGGAAATTAATAAATGAACTATCTCTTGCAAAATATAATAAGTTTAACTTAAGCATTTAAGGTTAAGTTTAGAGAGAATTCAATAATTAAAACCATTAAATTAAAAGATTTCTGATTTTTAATCACCTTAAAATGTCAATTTTTTTATAAATCTGACCTTTTAATTTTGTGCAAAAGATTATATACTTAATAACACTTTCTTTAAAAAATCCTGAAAATGTTTTATAATTTCTAAAAAAACCAAAAAAACCAAGTGGTTTTTTTGGTAAAAAAACCATGGTAAAAAAACCATGGTTTAAACCAATGGTTTAAACCAAATGGTTTAAACCGGCCAACCCTGGTACTTACCAAGTATTTTTAAATCTTTCTGAGTTATTATGTATGAAATTCCCAGCGTTTGACATCTTGAGTCATTTTTGTTATTCTATTTGCAGAAATTTAAACCCAGATAAATGGAAGAAAAATTTAACTTTATTATATCCTAGTATAAATGGAGATAATTATTAGTCAGAATATAAAGGTATAAAACACTTAGTCCTCTGAATAATCATAAGATACCTTAGATAAGAGATAAAAGTTATGAATTACAAGTCTTTTTAATAATACCCCTTTAACACATTCAAAATGTGTCGTGCGTGTTGTTCCTATTTCTGTTTCTGAAATGTTGGCAGGTATGCAATAAAGTATAAATTGTGTCTTGTTTTACACCACTGACAATTATTTTTTGATTATGTATATTTTTAATACATAAATTTGTGCTTGATTATTTTTTCTAACAATACTTTATAATGATGGTAAAAAATATTTTCAATGATATTAAAAAGGAATTTCAAAAATCAAAAGGAAGACAGGCAGGGGGACACACACACACCTTTATTTTATTAAAACTTGATGCAATTTTAGTTTTGAATTGTCTAGTCAACTTTTAGATGTGTTTTAATTGGAGTGTTTGTTATTCTCTTGACATTTTCCAAATTTTTTTAGCCTATTGTCCCTGATCATGAAAGAGCTCTTTATGCGTCATTCTGTGGGAACCTGAAAGGAATGTTAGCTGTTTGTAAGACCTGGGAAGATTACCTGTGGGCTTATGCTAAAGCCACTCTAGACAAAATGATCGAAAACGAAATCCGGTGCCACAGTAGTGTCCGTCGTGAAGATTTCGTCAAAATGCCTGCTGAATACTGGGATAAAATGTTGGTTAATGTTTTTAATAATATGCCATTTTCTTAGAATAAATTATTTACAAACTAGCTTAAAACTAATCAAATCAACAATGTTCTCTTGATTCTCTGTTACTTACTCGCATCATATTATTTAATCAGTTCTTCTCCAGGGGTCTGTTCTGAGGAAATTTGGGTCAGTTTTCAGACCCTTGTTCAGTTTCGGACCCTTGGGTCGGTTTCGGAATCTTGTGATTTTGAAAGACATGCAATTATTTTGAAAGTGGAAACAGATCTTGTGTTGAAAAACACATTAGCTTTCTGCTATTAAATTAAACTGCATTGGGTTAAACATTGGTTTTTCTGGGAAACAAAGAAATTGGTGCTTAACTTGTGGTTAGGAAATATTATTTTTTCACTCTTCAGCATGCTTTCTATCCCTGAATCTATTCTTTTTAATTGGCAGCAAGACAAATTTTCTGCCTAAGCAGTTATTTTGGTTCATACTCTTCCTACAATTTATTGGCATACTCTTTTGTAATAAGTACTTAATCAAATTTCATTATCATATTAATTCATATTGGAATCCTGTTTAAAAAATGTAATTTATCGGAGAACTTCAATATAAATATTTTTAGTAATTCAAATTTTATTTCCTTAGCTTGGATTTTGAAGAAATATTTAAAGAATTGGAAGCTAGTGATTGTAGTGTAAGTGTAATCATCATTACATTAACAACAGTAAAAGTAACTTTTAATTGATATTCCTGTTAACATTTATTCAATTTTATAGGAAGTTAGATTAAAAGCAAAAACAACGTACCATGTTATACAGAAATACATTGTTTTGGATGATATTGATGGTAGGTTATGTACTTAGCATTTTTTAACCATTACTTTCATTAGTTTTACTTCTTTGAGCTAATTAATACTAATTCTATCAAAATAGGAATTTGATACTCAAAGTCTTACTGTTAAAACTCCAAACATTTTTAACCATTTTTTCATTAGAATGTTACAATTTACACCATTGTAATTCTGTTACAATTTACATTTAAGGTATTCAACTTTAAATTCAAGAGAGGAAAGTAGTTAAATTATTAATATTTAAAATATTTATTATTAAATAATAAGAAATACTGGTTATTGTACTAAAGCAAGTCTAAAAACAATAAAAAAAGAAAAATTAAAATAGTTTTTTTGATATGTTTAAAATGTCTCCATTGACTTTTAGGATTAATTCAAGAAATGTACAGCTGGCTTACCAACCGTGTACTTAATGGAGATATCCTAAGATGCATGGCCCACATTATTTTGTTTTTGCGTGTCATAGGACGATCTTCTTTAGAGGATCTATGTGTTCCCATTTTAGAAGCATATGTCGATGTGAGTTGTAAAAATTTTTTTAACTGCTATAATTTACTTAAGTGCAGTTATTATTTTTCTTTTTAAAAAATTATGAAAACTTAAAATGGATTTTTTTTGGTCCAACATGGTTTATTCTTTTCATTTTGTATTGTTTTTAGCAGTAGTATCAGTCAATGATTTTTTTCTTTTCAGGAACTAATAAAAGCCCATAAAGTAGCTCTTGTTGCCCCATATACTTCAACCTTACCCAAGAAAAACCAAATATGGTGGTATGCCAGGTTCTTAGAAAGTGAGTTTAATCGAAAACTGTGATGATTTTTGCTTTATATTTTACTGTCTTATTAATTGTGTAGTTTCATTGAAGTCCCTTGCAAAATTGGAACTACTACTTCAGAAAGGGTAGCCTTAAACTTAAAACTGGAATTTCTGAAAATAAATTAAAAACAATTTTATGATTTTAGATGTAGTTAACAGGGATGTAATTCTTCCTCCTTTTGGCTGTTTTCCTCCTTTTTAAAATTTTTTTCATTGAATTTTTCAACTTTTCCCACCTTATCTACAATTTTTCATTTTGAAGGAGTTTCATTCTGCAGATAGAAAGAGAAAGTAGTTTTCCTTTTAAGAATTCTTGCTGTTAACGAGTAGGACCCCTGTGATGTTAAGTCATTGTATTATGTCCTTTTAATATTTAAATTGAACTTTTGTAGTCTTGGATCATAAATGTATTTCTAAACATTGGTAAGAATTTTTTGCGCTGAACATAATCGATTTTTTTCAGATTGTTGTTTGATTTTTTTCAGAGGTTTACAACCTTCAGTTCCTATTAATTACTTATGATAGTGAAAATTTTCTATCTCTTAAAATGTTTTTTTATGCTCCTTTTATTACTTAATGCTAAATTTGATTTACAAACTTATAAAATTAACCACCAAAAAATAAGCATACAAATTTTGATTTCCTCTTTTTTGCTTTTTGGTCAATGACATCCCTGAGTTAAACACTTATAAATGGAGTTTTGATATTTAAAATCTATATAGATTATTAACTCTTTTTATAAACTATTTCTTTTTTACTTGCAGGAAAATTTTATCTTTTCGTGATTAAAACTTGTCTTTTTATCAAATGAAACAAAACGTTTTAGAAAATCAACTTTCTGGATGTTTTGAAACAAAAGGTTCTTGAAAATCAAGTTTCTGTATGTTTTTTGTAGATATAACTGACAATGAAGAACGGCAAAAGTGTCTACAGTATGCTGAAGATGCTGGCTTAGATGTACCAGAAATCACAAAAGCAGTTGTGAAAAATATCAGAGAAAAAGGATCTGGACTATCTGAACCTACAACTGATTTATCGGTTGTAACCACTAAAGTAAATATTTTGTTCTTTATTCTAAAGTAAAAAAATTAGTTGAACTAAGCTGTTGCTTCGCTAATTTGTGTTTTTATTGGTTAAAAGAGATGATTTTTTGGGTATTTTAATGAAATTTTTTCCTAATATTTACCTAAATTTGTCAAAATCTTATGATTGTTGCCTGTACTTTTGTCATGACAATTTCCTTCTAATTTAAATGAACACAGTTTATGCTTGTCAACATCTAAATGTAATCTTACTAGCACTCTTATTTATCTTTAAATCCATACTTTTGTTGAAATTCAGGTATTTTAATCAACTATTCCAAATAAATAAAAATATCAGCTAGATATTTTTCAAATGAAATGTGTCCATCTATGTTGGCAATATTGAATTATATTTTTATACATCATAACACATATTAATAATTGCATTAAGACTGATAATGTGTCCAATTTTTTAAATTAAGCATTTTAATCCTACTGCTATTATAATTGTGAATGTTTGTCCGGATGTTTGTTACTCTTTCACGCAAAAACTACTGAATAGATTTTAATGAAATTTTACCATAATGTAGCTTATACATCAGAATAACACATAGGCTATAATTTATAAAGAGAAAATCAGTCCTTCATTCTTTTTTTCCCGTTTTTCCTGCTTTTTTTCACTTATTTTTCCGTGTTTGAAAACCTGTTTTACCAGTCATACAACGAGTTAAAACTAAAACATTGTTTCAAATGAGACACAGATCACTAGACTTTTTCGTTTACTAGATCTTTTTTTTTAGTTTTAAACACTGGTTTTAAATTTCTTAATTTGTTCACTAGACTTTTTACAACGTTTTCAAATTTGTTATTTTATAAAGGCACCAAGATATTATTAAACATTATCAGAAACATCGGAATTGTAAAAAGTGACAAGAACTCCGGGATTGGAAAATTAGCGAGAACATCGGGAAGGAAAAAATACCGAGAACACTGGGATAGGAAATTTACCATAAAGACACCCAGAATACCGGAATATAAAAATTACCGTAAACACTGAGATAGGAAAATTACCGGGAACGCAGCCGGGATTAGAAAAATTACCATGATCACCGGGCACCGGGATAAGATTACCGGGAACACTGGGATAGGAAAGAGGCGCCTGGGATACCGGGATGATTTGTAATATTGCTAATTTACAAAATTATAAATGTATTTTAAGAAATATTTTAAAAAATAAATTTATACACCCCACCCCTGCAAGGCCGGGTATAACAGCTAGTAAGTTATACAGTCGAGTCCGCTTAATGTGATCGCATTTGTCCGAGACTAAACTGATAACATTATCCGATCGATAACAATAAGCGATCTCATATCAAAAGTGGCAAACAGTGTAACTAGATTGTTTGCATTAAAATCAAAATCATGTAATCGTAATAAATGTACTCAAAACACTATTTTTAAACTAGGTAAAATTTTAAGGGGAAAATATAAGAGTAGTTCAATTATTAAAAGTAAAAAAAATCGTTTACCTTGTACGTAGTTTTATTTGTATAGAAAGGTCTCTCTTTTTTCCACTCCAATAAACCATTTATTCATTAAGCACAAGGTAAAATTCAAATCTCGTATCAGACATCTGCAAGGCTTCGATCTTGGTGGTTTCTGTAACCAATCACAAGGATGGATTCGGACCCCCTCAAAGAATCCCCCCTCCCATAACCGTTTTTTTTTCTTCAAAATATGCAGAATATTTTCTTTATCGTACTCGCACTGAGTTTCAGAAAAAAGAAGAGCCAGATGCTCTCATGGGGCAGATGTTTACTTGTAAAAAATTGACCTTCAAAATGAAACTCGAACTCAAAAGCGGCCGTTTTAAAGGGAATATGGACAAATTTTGATAATACTAAGCGGAGTGATGATTCATAGTTGATCACATTAAACGATGTATTTTACATTAAATTAAATAGGAATGATCGGGACCTGTTGATTTCGATAACATTATCCGATTGATAACATTAACCGTGATCACATTAAGCGGATTCGACTGTATAAATAAGATGACAGAATAATTTAAATGCATTGGTTTATCACAGGATGACTATCAGAAGATCCATGCTGTTGATTGGCTTATATTTAATCCTACTCAAAGGGCAGAAGCAGTGAAACAAGCTAATGCACTGATGCGTGTATTTGTTGGTGAGTTTGCCCAGATTTAACTATGTGTCTATAAAACTGTGTACCAGTACCAGATTTTTAATAACTTATCTACAAATTTAAGGAGTTATTCTTTTAACTGAGAGTGAGACAATTTCAATATTTTGCAGTTCAAAGAAAGATGGAAGCAGCTAAATTACTGTTCAATAAAATACCTGAAGATTCTGTCGCTGTTATGATGGAGCTATCAAAAGCTGTAAGTTTTGTTTTGAGTTGAGATGTTATTTTATCTTACTCAAAAATCTTGCCCTTAAAATGAGAGGATTTTTCATTACCAGAAAGTTGGTTTTGTCTCAAAAATTCCATTGCATTTGATAGTTATAAATTACCACAATTATCTATATTTTAGGATAAATTAAAAATACCACTATTTTCTATGCTTATTACTTTTTATTTTTATGCTAGAATGTAAAGCAATAAAAAATTAGATTAAAAATTATTCAAGAATTCCTGCTTTTTATGATCATGTTATGCTTGTAATAAGCTAGTTTTGTTCCTTTTGTCTAATGTTTATCCTATGATGCTATCTTTTGATACACAGAAAACATTGGGTTGTTTAACCCTTTCAGTCCCAGCTGTCCCAAATTGTCCATAGGATTCAATGGTAATCTCGGGCGATTTAGGCTTGAAAGGGTTAATGATAATTCTGCTAGAGAAAATGTTGCAATATTTTACATTAAATAAAAGGAGAGACGGGTTACTCACTCTTAAGTATTGCCCTCTTTTAACGCTATAATCTCTTATAAAAAAGCTGCATAACTATCAAAAAGACCTCCTTGTTCATATCCATTTTGAAATGCTAGAAGATGAAATAATTTTAACTACAAAACCGGATGGTAAAATAAGATTAGCTCATGGATAAAAAAGGAAGGTTTTAGAGGAGATGGCCTTTAAATTCTATCTAAGGAGTCTTGAGTTAACTTATTTTTCATTTGACTGATTTTTTAAAGAAAAATTGCTTTTAAATGAAATTTTTTCTTTACTTGAAATATTGATGAAAGCTTTAATACAACTTTAAATGGATAGTTATTAAAAAGAAATGACATCATATGAAGTTGCAGGAATAATTAATGATATTTTTTAGAATGGCCTTGAAGAGTTATCTGCTGATGATGATAACACTACACGAGAATATCTTTGTTTCAAAGCTTACCTGGTAAGAGTTCATTATTTTTACACCTTGTTACATTACCGTAATGTTGATCAGGCCCGGGTGGCTACCTGGGGAAAGCCAGGCAGACAGGGGCCTAATCATTAACTTCATCTTATTTTTAAGAGTAGTTCAGAAAAATTAGATCTTCAGCAAATCCAAAATGAGAAATCCCAAGAAACTCTTTTTTTCCAAATCCTCCAAACAGAGCTAACATTGCATACCCCGATATGTATGGGGCAAATTCATTCATTCTCCAGCGTGAAATGGCCATCTTATCATGCAGGTGTCCTCTGCCAGTACCCTCTATAGCTTAGAAAGCCCAAACACTGATTGCTGACCTCAGCAAGCGAAGGCTGAAGCTCGCCCCACCTCTCCAATCAGAGGTAGACTGAGAGGCTCAGTAGCTATCAGTAGCATTATCCTCTGCAGTTAAGAGGATCAGCTACAGAAGGTAAGGTCCCTGATTGGAGAGGCGGGGCGAGCTTCAGCCTTCTCTTGCTGACATCAGCAATCAGTGTTTGGGCTTTCTAAGCTATAGAGGGTACTGCCTCTGCCCAAGGGTTCAAAGACAACGGCTATAGCGACCTCCAGTGATAGAATAAACTACTGTCGTCCAATTTCCAGAAATTTTCTGGGGAAGGACCCCCAGACCCCCCTTTAAGTAATTCCAATACGACTTTAATAACCTGATCATTGATAAGATTCAGTTTGATTTGGAGCATTCTTTGCCCCCAAAAAACACAAATCCTTCATCCGCCACTGCCTTTCGACACAAAAATCCGTATAAGAAGAAATGTTAAGAGAAAAAAGGGTGCCAACATGAAGTTTTCCCGCCAAGGCCAACTGCTAGCCAGTCCGGCTCTGATGTTGATTAAACTATTAGGGTGTGAGGACTAACTGGAGTTTGAACATCATAAAAAATGTAAGATCTACTTAACTCGTCCCCATACACGTTTAACTTTTTTTATACTTTATAATTAGGCTTTATATTAACTGAAAGTATTTCAAATCACCTTGCTATCCTATTGATACACAAAATTTGAAGTTTTTTTCCTATGCTTGTGAGATTTGTAGATCATTAGATTAACTGGCAATGTGGATTGCAGATCTCAAATGGAAGAAGTGCTGCGTATTATTTTGCTTACTGTTCTGAAATAGCTTTAATAACAAAAACTACTCAATTAAATTTAATCCTGAACTTACTTCTTAATTCAAGCGTCCAAGGCTTTTGCCTCGATGGCTTGATGTCCCTTATATACTCTGGAGGCCAATGGCCACCAGCGACTATCCCTAAGGATGTCCTTTATGGACTCACCAGCCAGTCTAGAGGCCAAGGACGCTCTAGCGGGCAAGGGAGAAGTGTACAATAGGAGTATGTGCTCCAAAGTTTCCTCCCCCATGCCGCACTTCTCACAAAGACGGCTGGCCGCCAAACAAAATCTATGTAGATATTTGTAATATAGTAGATATAAGCCCGATCCTTAATGAATAAGGTGGAGGAGCTGAGAAAGATTATAGATGAGACTCGGGTGAAGATTATTTGTGTTCAGGAATCTTGTTTTCCTCTGGACGAAAAGCGCCATCCGCGTTTTAAGGATTTTAAAATTTTTAATTTAATCCTGAAAAAGATAGAAAATATCCTTAATGTTTCTCTTAGTGTGAAATTTATAATATTGCCATTAAGTTCCCAGTTTTCTAGCAAAAAGTTGATTGCAAATGCAGAGATGCCAACCTTTCTGGAGGCATTTTGGACCTAAATTCCAGAATTAGATAGATCTAGTACAACTACGGGATCTATGCTAATTACACTAGCGGAAATAAAAATCCCAACACCAAGAAGGAAAGGAGATATCAAAGTCAAATTTATTTCTATGATTGCACATAGTATCAATGTGAATTGCTTAAAAAATCAGCCTTCCTGGATATTAGGGGGCCGAGATAAACAGGAAGGAGTGTTGTCTCCATAGGTGTCCATTACCGCTGTCACACGTCATAGTATTGAGTGACAGGAGCTCTAAATGACTTTTGAGGGATTGGAGGACCATGTTGCCTCCTCAGGTAGTACAAATTCATATGGTGCACTAGCGGACGTTGCATACTGGGCTAGGTGATTTCTCCTCATTGACCAGACTTGTTTTGTGGGTATTGGTTAGGGTGTCCCTTATTTGGGCGTTTTTTCAAAAATTCAGGGAAACTTTTGCTCCCCCCCCAATTTTTTTCCATTTGGTACCCTAAGACTGTGTGCGAAATCTTAAATCGATCAGATAATATTAACACGTGCCCCAAACGGCCTAAAGTTAGAAAATTTTGACTTTTTTCTAATTTTTTTGAAAATTTTTAAAAATATGTTTAAAAAATCCGTTTCCGAATAATAGGGCTCCAACACATTTAAACAATCATATTTGACCGTTTTTCATTACTAGTTAGGCCAAAATGCCCAGTTTGCAACCTAGTCATCAATCAGAAAATCATCAAATTTGTCCATTTTATACAAAGAATAGAAGAATCAAAAGGCAGTGGTAAACGACTTAAAACCTCAAAATTCCATGGCTAAACACCATTTGTAGACCATATTGATGTGGATATAAATTTTCTGGAGCTCAAATTAATAATGGTTGCTTAATTACAGACGCCACATTGGATTGCATTAAAACTAAAAAAAATTATGGAAAAAAGGTATGGGCATGTTTGATATCGGGTAATGGGTGTTTGAGGTTTCTAAAATCAATTAAGACTAATAAAATTATCTTGGACAACTTTTTAAAGCTCTTTACGCAATTTAAGGGCCAGCATATCTCCTAATACAAGTGCAAACCATGTTTTCAGAACTATAGATATGGTAATAAATTCTAAACACATAAAACTGGCAAGAGAAATTCTGGAAATTCCTCCGACCTTCGATTTTAAGGGACACCCTAGTATTGGTTCTTACGAACGGATAGGCCAGGGTAAAAATGCAACATAAGATAACAAGAAGATAGCTTGGAAATTGCATGAAACATGTGTTTGTGCATTTTTCTCTTGAAATTTGTCCTCAGGACAGGTCTGAAGGTAAGGACGGACAACCGACTAAAAAACTTCAATGAAGCAGCTCTGGTTGGTCAAAGTACCGGTAGATCATACAGAGGACAAGCGGCAGTGGGATGGATGTCGTTTGCAGTACTGCGGATTGTCCGTTTGGTCCGCATAGCTTCTTATATCTTTGTCTATAAACAAGGGGCTGAAAATGGGCCTTTCTGTTGCCAATAGTACACGAAATAAGGAAATGAAAATCCCAATTTCATGACATTGTGTTTATAAGAGAATCCAGCTTCGGTTTGGAGCACTACGACGGTTGGGTATGAGTTTGAAGACACAATGGAGAGAGCGCACTCAGCTGATGATTTTCTAATCGTTCCACGGAGTGGTGATGCAGGGTTACGGAGTGGGGATGCGTTGGATTCCATTTCTGCAACCCCTGAGTATGATTCACCAGTACTTTTTCCAACCAGAGCTGCGTCATTTAGGTTTTGCAGCCGGTAGACCGTCCTTACCTTGAGACCTGTCCTGGGGACAAATTTCAAGAGAAACATGCACAACCACATGTTGTATGCAATGTCCAAGCTTTCTTCTTAACCCCCTAGGTTGCATTTTTACCCCGTCTCCCGTTCTCTAGAACCAACACCCACAAAACAAGTCCGGTCTATGAGGAGAAATCACCTTGTCGGTATGCAACGTCTGCTGGTGCACCATATGAATTTGGACTACCTGAGGAGGCAACATGGTCCTCCAATCCCTCAAAAGTCATTTAGAGCCCCTGTCACTCAATACCATGACGTGTGACGGCGGTAATGGACACCTATGGAGACAACACTCCTAACTGGTTTTCTCGGCCCCCTAACATCCAGGAAGGCTGATTTTTTAATCAATTCACATTGATACTATGTGCAATCATAGAAATAAATTTGACTTTGATATCTCCTTTCCTTCTTGGTGTTGGGATTTTTACTTCCGCTAGTGTATATTTTAAAGATAATGCATTCAAAATTTTCTACTTGATTCACAATACTTTCAATACATTTTTTACTTATAAAAGCAAATAGAAACCATAACGCTAGTGATTAGTAATGAGTGGGATCAGAATCCTCAAATATGTGTGGAGGATTCATCTGAGATGGCAAACGTTTGTTTTTTATTGCTAAGATTTTGTTTACTTTTAGATTCCTCCCATAACTTATCAGAATAGCTTTTGTTTTTTCCTTAACCCATTAACGCCCATTGATCTATTTTTAGATCGCTAAACATAGTGTCAGAAATGGTCTTTTAAATTACCTTAAATTTACCCCACAAAAACAAAACTGCTCATATGGCAAGAGAAAGCCTTCCTTAAGAATAATATCATGTGTTTTTTTCGTTTGCAACTTTTAATTTGTTACAGTGATGGGCAGAACTTTGTCTAGGGGTTTCATTTTGCAGTTTTTTCATCTTGGTTCATGTTTTACGAGAAAAATATAAAAATATACAACCAATTGAATCCGTTTCAGATTTTATTTTATCTTTATAGATGTAGCTATTAGGATAAAATGCAGAGTTTTGTGGAAACTAATTTATTTAGTGAAAAATTACGTCCCAATATTGCTGATCTAAAAATAGATCACTGGGCGTTCGGGCGTTCATTTTTTCTGTGTTGCTTACAATACGATTATTCAGATGTTTCTACTATAAACTGTAAAAAATGAATATGAGAATATCAGTAATGTTCAGGATGGACACAAATATTGGTTTTCTTAAGAAATTGATCATTATATTATTGTTAATTAAATTTTATAATTTCTTCTCAGGTGGATGAATGAAAGGTAGACAATCTTGATTGATTACTTAGTAAATCACAGGACTGCAAATAGTATTATGTACTCAAGTTTATTCACATTAATTTGTTGAGCATTTTGTTTTGAAATACATTATAGATAAAATTATTAGACAATTAAAGGTTTTTGAGGAGATGAAAAAATCTCAAATTGAAAATTGTAATATTTTTTTTAAATTTGCCCTAAAACTGCTCTTACAACCTTAAAATTGCCGTTATGGCAGGAGAGTAAGTTAATTGGATAAGTAGTTAATTGGAATAGGCCTGCGAAAAGCTTCAACACGCAGCAATTTTGAATGTTGCTGAATAAGTTACATTTTATTTCATGAATATCATTATTTCATGATAAAACTAATCCATAAAATTAAAAAAAAATAACCTGATGCAATTTATTTAACTTAAATACACAATTTTATGAAATCTTAATTCTATAATATACAGTCGAGTCCGCTTAATGTGATCGCAATTGTCCAAGACTAAACTGATAACATTATCCGATCGATAACAATAAGCGATCTCATATCAAAAATCAGCAAACAGTGTAACTAGATTGTTTGCTTTAAAATCAAAATTATGTAATCGTAATAAATGTATTCAAAACTATTTTTACACTAGGTAAAATTTTAAGGGGAAAATATAAGAGTAGTTCAGTTAATAAAATTTAAATAACCACTTACTTTTGTATTTTTAAAGAAAGGTATCTCTTTTTTCCGCCACATTATATCCTTCCAATCCAATAAACCAACTATTATTACATAATCTGAATTCCAGTAAACGAGGGAAAATCAAAATATCTTATCAGAAACATCTGCAAAGCCTGGATCTTGGTGTTTCTTTAACCAATCACAAGTATGGATTCGGACCCCCCCTTCCTATAACCGATTTTTTCAATATAACAGGCGGAATGTTTTATTTTTCTTACTCATATTGAGTTTCAGAAAAACAGAAGCGCCAGATGTTATCATGGAGCAGATGTTTACTTGTCAAAATTGACCTTCAACATGAAATAAGAACTCATAAGTGGTCGTTTTAAAGGGGACATGGACAAATTTTGATAACATTAAGCGGAGTGATGATGCAAAGTTGATCACATTAAACGATATATTTTACATTAAATTATATAGGAATGATCGGGACCTGTCGATTTCGATAACATTATCCGATTGATAACATTAACCGTGATCACATTAAGCGGACTCCACTGTACTTATAAATTTAAAGTTCTTGGTTCAATTCCCACTTTTTCACTTATTATTTCTTTCAACATAGGCTATTCATGTAATATATCTTGGGTAAATTATTTAATTTTATAATTATTTCATTATTTTTCCACATATTTATAAATAAATACGCATTTTTTAAAGAAAAATACTAATAGGCCTATTTATTTTATATATTTTTTATGATTTTTTGAGGTTCTACAATTACGTAGCTCTGTGACAAAAAATATCCTCCGAACGCCCAGTGATCTATTTTTAGATCAGCATTTTTTAACGAAACTAATGACTGTTTTCACAAAATTTGTTTATAATATTCATATTCAAGGCAAATACACCAGATTCGTGATTTTTATTAAATTCGCTCAAAAAAATAATAATTTGGGCATTAATGGGTTAAACATTTTGTATTTATTTTCTTGCTTCCGAGCCAATGGTGGAAAACTGAACATTTTCTTCAGGAGTGTATTCATTATAGTCTATTTCTCATAGTCGAATTTGACTTTTAACTCTAATTTGAAGCTGCTCCAAAACAACAGTTTGTCACTAGCACCCCTGGAATGGGCATGCACCACAGGTTGGCATCCCTGCAAACAGTTGTTTGTGATGACTCTAATATAAATGATGACTCTAAAATAAGAAAATAAATATTTTTGCACTGTAGGAAGCAATGGATGCGTTTAATACATGGTTCCACCAATCCATTCATGCCAAGCCCGTTGAACCACTGCCACCCACAGGAGACCATGTGACCTTCAAGGAGAAAGTGGCCCATGAACACGAAGTGCAACAGCACGAGAAAGACTTAGAACGATGGAAAAGAGTTGTCGCTGTCCATGCAGATGTAAGTACAATATAATATGTTGTGATAGAGTTAATAAAGGAACTGTTTTATTTTCTATGTGAACAGCATCTCTCAACACCCGTTTTTCCTTTTTACTACCACAAATGCTCTGCATCATCGTTGTGTTTCTTAAAAGTAAATACTCTCCTTTTGCAAATAGAAATTGAATTTTTGTTAATTGAAATTTTAATTGTTTGCTGCAGAAATGTGAATTGTAGGTTTGGCAAGAAGGTATCGGGTAAATTTGGAAAGTTAAACTTTCAAAATATTCTTCATCGGTCAACTGTTGAGATATTTTCATTTGAGGTTTGTCAGTAAGTTCCTCTGCTCACTCATATTTACAACCAAACGGAACCCCCTGCAGGAAGTGACTGAAATTGGGAAATGCTGTTTGACACTGGAATTTTCAGAATTGAGGCCATCTAGTTATTGAAAAACTCTGAATTGGAACATACTTAGTTTTTGCTAATTACATCTAGATCTTTTGAAAATCCATTGATTTATTTTTCATTTAGATATTTTTTCTTTTTCCTCTAAAATAAGCAATAATTTTTTTAAAATTAGTTGAGTTTGCCTTTATCTCGACAATCTTGACTGTTCAAGCTCATTCTTTTTCTTTTTAATTTTATAACTTTGTTCCATCAATTCTATGGAACTTATAATGTGCAAATTATGTCTGTTCCTTTATGCTGTTGTTTGTAGAAATATTAAGAATTGCTTGATATGTTTAGTGCTTAATTTCACATTTTAGTTGTTAAATGGGTTTTATTTAAGATTAAAATAATAATACTTATTTCATCTCCGCGATGTTGATTCCTAATATGTATTCTTCCTGGGTTATTATTTAATATTTTAATTGTTACTTCTATTGTGATTTTATTTCCTTAGACTGCTTCTGAATGCCTCTACAATGTCTTGCTCTTTGTTAATGGAGGATGGATGATAGATCAAAGAACTGTAAGTAAATTTTTCAATATCTTGGCAACAAGTTGTTTAACAAATCTGTGAGATTTAGTACCTAATAAATAATAAATTTTTATTTAATCTTATTGAGTGAATAATTGAGCTATTAAATCCTTCAAATAAGAAGATTCTTCAGCTTTAGTATAAAAAATTGTTAATCAGAAAGGTTAAAGATGGATATATATTGTAATTTGAATTTAAAGGCCTTGATGACATGAACAGGATTATTCCTACATAATGTCTTATTTTTTGTAAACATTCTTGTACCACTTACCTTCAAGTAGACCTTTCTATGAATTATAAATTTTTTTAACCCATATAAAATGCTGTTTTAGAATTTATAACCAGATTATTCAAGGTGGTGGCAGATCAGGGAAATTCGGGAAATGTTTAAAAATCGGGAAAGTTTCTAGAAATTCATGCCGCAAACACATGCAATCAGCGATAATTTACTTAATGAGATCTTACTATAAATACGGGTAGATAGGCAGGGTTCCAACTAAGTTTTTACAAACATTTCATCACTCTTTTATACATTCAATTTTTACAGCTTTAAACATTTAAGTAACAAAACAATCAAAGTCATTGGCA
This sequence comes from Tetragnatha versicolor, assembly GCA_024610705.1. NCBI lineage: Eukaryota > Metazoa > Arthropoda > Arachnida > Araneae > Tetragnathidae > Tetragnatha > Tetragnatha versicolor. The sequence continues at coordinate 19,234,422 of JANDEH010000011.1, read as the reverse complement.
CCACCAACACTGATGATGTCGCCTGCAGAGAGTGACAAAACACTTGTAAAAACTTTCTGGAACATGACCCAACATCCCAGAAATTTATTCATATCATTAGTAGATTCCGACCATGAAGCTCTTCAAGTTTACATAACGTTATTCTTATTTCATGAAAATTACTGAAAGGTGTATTTTTATTTATTGCTAAAACCTACTTGCCTATCTGGGATCTAATCACGAGATAAGATAAAAAATGGTATTGGAAAGAAATTTAACACTACTCTAAATAAAATTACTCAACCAACAGGATGGAGTTCCTGATGAAACACGTCAAAAGGAGCTGTCAAGTCTACGAAAAATGTGCATTCCGCATGTAACTCGCCTCTTTCAAGACTTGTTGTTTACCGAGGAACGCTTCAAAGAGGCGATTCAGCTTTCTGATGTCATTGCTTCAGAGCAATATCAGTTGTACAAAGTAAGTTTGAATTCTTGAAAGTAAATATTTTTTCCAATATTTCCTTTCCAATGACTTGTAAGTGGCTATAATAAGTCAGGAAAAATGAATTGCCATAGCAGGGAAAGTCAAGGATTTGAAAATTTTTATTTTCTCCAGGGTCTTCCTTCAAACTCCTCTCATGAAGGTAGTACAATCTGCCTGGGAATGGATCATAAAATAAGAAATGGAATTTTTTTTATTTAAATAATTAATTTACAGAAAGGTTTTGATGTTATTTTATTTCACAGTTTACTTGAAATTTGTCTTCATCTTCAATTTTACATTTTTAGGAGTTTACCAATGAAGACCTTGAACAGTTTCTGGGTACAACTCTTGACTCTTCATTTGCATTGTTGGATAAAAATATGGACCCTTTAGGTTTCACCTGTCAATAATCATCAGTTGTAATTTTTTATGTGGTTTTGTATAAAAAATTTACTAATAAAGTGTTTACAATTTTCCTTTCTACCTTATATTTGGAGTGCAGTTAATGTTCAAGTTCATGCTTTTATCTGTATAACACATTTTATACCATTTATGCACAGAAAATATTCTTATAGTATAAGCCATGTCACCTTGGAAGGTTTGAACTGTTTTTTGAAAAGCAATCCAATTATTGTTAATGCTTTTTTACTTCAAATGAAGGGAAATTTTATGTTAAAAAATCTATTTAGTGTATTCCCTCTATTTCTTAAATATTAACTGGCTCTAAAAAGTGAGGTGCTTTTAGCAATGAGATAACGCCAATGTAAATCTGCTGGAGTTAGCTCATTGTTGTTGCAAGAGCTTCAGTTATGGAAAGTTTTTATTGAATAGTTAAAATAATACTTTATTTATTAAACTATCATAAATTGAAATATATAATTATCTTTCAAATACAGCCCAATCAATGCTGCAAGATTGGACACTCTTGTTTTAAATAGGTATAGTTAGACCTTATGGCATTACAGGAATGCATTCAATCATACAGGAAATGGACCCAATGCTAACGGGCTTTTCTCAAAAGGCGATTTCCAGCCTATTAACGAACACTGAAGAAAATCCCTTCAAATAGCTCTCATAAGATAAGTGGTGTTCCAAGGATATGTAAAGGAGTTAATGTGTCTTAAGAAATTTTTATAAGGGTACTTTGACATGGGTTAATTTTGGAATCCCTGGATAAACCCTGGCTTTTATTAAGTCTGATGGATACATTTCTTAAAAACCTTTATTATTTCAGCTAAAGAAAGTTTACTAATGAGGAAGTTTCATATTTTTTTTTATTTTTTAAATCGATCCAACCTTACGAGAAAACCCTAAAACCGAGATATTTTTTAATTCTGTTCATTATTTTTTTTTATTGCGGCTTAAAGTTTGCGCTCTGGAAAAGGCGGGAAAAACAGCAATTTCAGATTTGTGATGTCACTCGGTATGTCAAAATGTCTACAACTCGCATCTCCTCCTAAACTACGCAGCCGGCGTAGACAAAACTCGGTATATAGACGTATCTCGAGGCGAGGACGATCACTACCAAGTTCGAAAATCGAATATTTATAAGTTATTAACGATTTTATGGCTAAAAACGCTTATTTCTCCATTTCTCTACTAGAGTGGATCTGCTTGACTCACTATTTTAAATATGAAAACCTCAGGATTAAATATTTTTATTAAGAAAAGCTCTATAATTGCCAATTTAAAAGTTAAATCAGCTATGAAAACACCAAAATAAATTCAAATTAATTTTAAAACATTACATTCTTATATTTTAAGATTAATTATTTATTAAGATTATATTTTAAGATTTAAATATTTTTTATTAAGTGGGACTAATCCCCATCTGGTCGAGTGAAACTAGACCAGATCCATGAGGTCATAAAGACCTTTTATTTTAATAATGAATAAACATCAACAATGCCTTTTGTTTGGTGTCGAGTGACGTCCAATTTGATTTTTTAACGTTTGCGATTGCATCATTTGTTTGCGACTTTTTTCAACTTTTATTTCTTCTACATCTCAGTAAATAAATTTTTGAGGAAAATTTGGATTGCAGATTTGGATTTTTCACATCTTATATTGTATTAATATACCCCAAAATCGAAAATTTAAAAAATATGAAACTTCCTCATTATTTAGGTTTCAGAACTAGACTGCTAAATCTTGTTCGGGTAAGATTATTTTTTCATATAAATACTTAATGCTAATATCTAGAGAAGGTTGGAGATCAGTGCAAACTACCAAATGTTTGGACACTTTTTAAAAAGGCAAAAAATGCTTGAGGGCAATTTTTGTATCAAGATAAAATACAGTTGAATTTTCCGCATCAAGTGAAATTTTTGGGTTAAAAAACTCAGTAATAGGAAAAAACATGTTTTGCAGACCAGATAAAATTTTGTTTAGTAAATCCAAGTAAATGTGTTAAGTAAAAAATATCCTTTTCCCCTTTTTTAAATTCTTTATAATAAATTATAATTTATAAAACTTACTAAAAATTATAAACTAAAAGAAAATAATTTTCAATGCTATGTGTGGTTCCACGTTTCTTGGCACAGTAATCTAAACTCATTATCCGGTGTATACAATATTTTCTTTTAAAATCTTAAAGAAACTATTCACAACTTTTTAAACGTTTTAGAGATATTTAAAATTGATAAAATAAAGAAAGTGTAATAAAAGTTTTGATCGCCTTATCAAAAGTATCGAAAAAAACTTCCTTAGTACATAAATTTTTGAATAAAGCTGAATATGTAATGTGCGTGGTCGAGGTAAAAGCCTTTTGATTCTTCGGTTATAGTTCGGAAACACACTGATGTAGTGTAGATTTAGAAATCGCGATTATAGAAAATTATGAGTTATGAAGTTCATATATTTCCTGTTTTAAAAACATTTCCCAATTACTCTCTTATTTAAACAAAACAGATGATCGAGTAAAATCAATCTTGGCGAAAAGCAAAACCGAAACCAGTATGTAATATTTAGTGAGGTTGAGTTGTTTTCAGAAACTTCTTTTAAAAAGCTCAGGCTTCGTTACTGAGGGTAGGGCTTCGCATAAGCTAGAGTAGAAGCGGAAACCACTGGCTACTGGCTCAAGGATTCACTTTCCCATGAAAAATGCTACTTTTATAACAATATTGTTTTATTAGAGAGGAAAATGTATGGTATTTGAAATGCTAAAATATTGCAGATGGTTTATTTTTAAATAGGAATAATGTGTAAACTTTAGTTGTGTGGAAGTGGCAACGCTTGCTGGAGATAGACTAGTTTCAGTTTCAAAGGGAAGTTTCTGTTTCGAAATTTGTTTGCTTTTAGACGGGTCGCGCACAACATCCTTTCTTCATTCTTAAACTGAAAGCAGGATAAGGTAACAGGAGCATAGTAGGTATAAGTTCGGTAAGTTTTTCATATGTTATACAATAGTCATTTGTTGTTTTGGATGAGATTTTTAAAGTATAAAGTGCATTTTCCCAATAAAAACATTTGGACCAATCTTTTCTGACCTGACCGGTGTCATTTCAATTAAATTACTGGAGTCAACTTAATTATTTATCTTATTTAAACAAACTGCAGATATTTTGCGAGAAAAGCAGATAAATTACTTAAATAGACAAGAATATAATTCGGTTTTAAAGAAGGCAGTCAAAATTTTCCCGTACAAATAAGGAAAATGTCTATTGTAAACACTTCTTCAAATTATATGGGGCTAATTTTTAGGAGAAACAAAATGCATGCAGAAATAATTGATGCACATGTATGTTTTGCTTACAGGTAATGGCTCCAAGAAGCAAACCAGGCCATAAAAAGCACATCCCTGGCTCAGATGGAGATGCCGAAGAAATCTTTGATTTTCCTTTTACAGTGGATGACACCACAATCAGATTTCTTCTGAGCCATGGTAGAGTCATGTTCGTTGTTAGAGGTCCACCTGGAACTGCTAAAGACTCTTTATCTAAAATGCTGCAGCAACGCTATCCCTCCAACACAGTTTGCTCAGCAGATAACTACTTCCAGGAGAGTTTTACCAAATCCAGAGACAACGAAACAATGAAACGCTCTCATGAGTTTTGTCATAAAATGTATGTACTTTTTTTGCATGCTTTGTTTTTTTGTGGCTGCTTCATGTTCTTCCTATTTGTGATGGTCTTTATGAAAATTCTTTTGCATTGTGCATCATATTCTAAACCCTGCTTTTTTGGGAGTTAAAAGGGTTGTTTTTCTATTGTAGTGATAACTTTCGCAAAACTTTAAGCAGTAAGGACGGATTAAGGGGGGGGCGGTGGGGGCGATCGCCCCCCCTTGCCCTAAGACGAAAAAATTTTTTTGGTTTCAAATAACAAACTTTGTTCGTTTTAAATTTCAAAGAAGTAAAACAGCTTTCAGTAAACCACGCAAGTGAAAAAGCTCTTGTTGGATGAGTTGAAAAAGGTCACCAAACAGGCCCCCTTTAACCTTGGCTGTCACCTTGAAGAGGTCATTCAAACAAGATAACCAGACAGTCGTTTGTTTATCTGCACTCCCGTCCCCTATATGTTGTTTTAGGGTTTCTTCCTTGTTTCCTCTGAGGAACTCGGAGAGAGGGAGGGGATAGGTGGCAAGGAATGCAGGGCCAGGGAGTTCTCGTTAAAGGGATATCGCCCCCCCTTTCTAGTGAAAATATTCACGTGAGGTGCTTCTCAAACACCAGTGGTCACTGCCTAATGAGACAATTTCAGTGCTTCGGGTCGCGAGTGAAAATTGTCATTGCTGTTGGAGAACTTTCGAGCTGTGGCCTGTGGGACATTTTATCTTCAAGCGTTTGCCTACAAATTTATATATTTTTCTATAGGCAAGGAGAAAAATGTAAGTTTATACTCAACTCTTTTAAAAGAATGTTTGTTTCATGTATTTAAAATTATGACTAGGTCTGGAAGTTTCATGTTATTACTACTTTATAATTATTATTTTGAAGAGTTCTGTTTCGAATATTACACGTTTCACAAGGGATTTTCGATCGATTTATACTAGCTTTATTTACTTCGGTTTATTCACATGTTTTTACATATTTAAGCGCTTTGCTACTTATTCAATTCATCCAATTTTAGATTTGTCATCCATAATCACAAATTTTTAAAATTAAGTATAACTTTATGAATCTAATATTGTAGATGAAATTTAGTGAACCCAATGCTAAATTTACTGACCAAAAGTTGTGTATACATAATTAAGAGTAATTGAATGTGTCAATTTCAGTGGCGGCTCGTGAGTTAATTAATAGGGTGTTCACACCAATTATATGAAAAATAAAATTTCCATTCATTTAATCCATTTATGTCATAAATGTCATCTTTAAATTATCTTTTTAAGAGTCCTTTTCTTTTCTTTCTGTAACTTGGACAATGGTGAGATGAGGTTTATTTCAACTTTTTTTCCAGTGGCAATTGAGAAAAATACAGATGCTTTAATTCAAACACGGAAATTTTACTTGAAGCCATCATTTAAAAAACATCCTAATTAATAACAAAAGTATTAAATTGTATTTGAAGAGTGCTCACACGTGCGAAAAGGGAAAGAAAAATAAGAGTTCAGTCTTTTTTCGATTTCTTTCGCGTTTCGGGTAGTAAATTTTTCTTTTTGAGGAGAGAAGGGGGGGAGAAACACAATTCTAAGCATAAAAAAGAAATTGAGAATAAATTTCCTTTGATATTTATTTATCTTTGCATTCGATTTTTGTTCTACTTTTTCAGTGGGTGTTCACGTGCTCCTATGGACGAGCCGCCACTGGTCAATTTTGTGTTTTTCAAAACTTAACTGCTTAAATGCCTTTCTTTCGTTTAAAAAATGCTTTCTATAACAATCTTTACTCTTTCTCTCTCCTAATCATTACTCTTATATCCAGGGCTCGATTTCTAAAAAAAGAGGTACCGGAATGGTAAATTTATTGGTCTCAAAACTGAAAAAAAAGAAAAAACTTAAGAAATCCATTTTTAAATTTAAATTTAAAAAATAAATTCAAGTGTGTTGTACTAGATTAGGAAGAATTTGCTAACTTAATTATTGTGTAAGACGATGAACTATTCAAGCAATTTTTTTTGTTAAAACACCTTTCTTTACAGTGCGTTGTACTTTTTTTCCAACAGGGCGCCTCTTGAAGAAGGCGGGACGGTTTATCATCAATGAATCAATAGTGTTGTATATTTTGCTAGTTTAAGGAATATAATGCGTAGTTAAAGTCCTTAAACAGTAGAATTTAAGATGTCGCAAATTTTCTTGGCAAATTTGACCAGCAATCTGGAAAATCTGGTTCGGATAAAGAAGAATCAACACCAAGAGCGGATTGTGTGGGTAGTTCAAATTGGGGTTAACAATTATGTTTTAAAAGAACATAATTAAAATGTAAGATTTATATTAAATCACAAAATTATTATTATTTGCAAAAAAGATAAAAATGCATTTAAAATTTTTTTAAATTTAAAATATGCACAAGTGAATCGTTGAAAATAAGTTTTAAATAGAAACAACAGAAATTTTTTTAACACAAATAGGATTATAGTGGCGTATGTAGAAATTTATTTCGGGAGGGGCCCAAATATCCTTTAAGAAAATTAAATCAATATCAGGCCCCAAATTAAATTTTTGCACAAGGGGGGAAGAAACTCGAAAAATTCCCTCCAAACCCTTTTCACACATGTTTACAAGTTTTTTATTCAACATTTTTTAGAAAGAATCGCCCCTTTTATGAACTTAATCAGAAGATAAATGTGATTAGTTGAGTTCTAAATACAAAAGGCGGGGTTTGGGGGTCCTCCCCCAGAAAATTTTTTGAAATTTGACCCCATAAACAGGGTTTTAATTCATTTTAGGACTTTTTTTTCGCACATATAGAAAGGGTTTCGCTGGCTGTAGTTATAGGAGAGCCCTGAAATAAAATATTAATTTTTAATCGAAAAAGAGGTTTCGGAACGCCGTTCCGGCTGAAATCGAGCCCTGCTTATATCTATTCATTTTGTTCCTATGTCCTCTTTTTAGACTTTAAAAACACTTTTATTTTTTCTACTTGGGAAAATACCCCTGAACGAAGGATTATTTAGCGAATCATTAAGTTTTGGCTTTTTAAGCTTGGTATTTTACCCGCTTTATATATTCCGGATTCGGATATAGTATTTGAGGGATTTGAAAACTCTATCTGGAAGATGAGCTTCCTCTGAAAATATTCTTGTAAGGACATATTAAGAAAAATTGCTTCAGATTTTGACACAATATAAAAGTACATCATGAAGCAATCGTCGAGTATTACATTTTTCTTCAAAAAAAAAGTATAACGGGTAAGTTATAAATATTTTAATTTGAATTGTATAATGTTTGTTGAAGTAGAAGGGTAAGGCGAGGAAAGAAAGAAATTAAAAAAAACCCAGCTTATGAAAATATTTGCATTACAGGAAAGTTTTTTGTTGTGAATAAATTAGTATGTGGAAGAATTTTAAAACATAATGCTCTTATAAAGTTAACAGCAGTGGCGGATCTACGGGGGGGCTTTCAGTCTGAAGCCCCCTCAAAAAATCTATACCCGAAATTCTAATGAGGCGTACCAAAACGAGTTGAAAAACTGGGGTTTTTGGCTTAAATTTCCAAAAATTTTCTGGGGGAGAACCCCCAGACCCCCTTTTATTGGTTTCAGTACGATAATTCACTACCTTTTCCGTATTAACAAGAAGAATCAATTGGATTATAAAAATTCTTAGCCCCCCAAAACCAAATCCTGGATCCGCAACTGCTCAACAGGAGATACGAATGCTTAAAAGGGTTTGAATAGTTATTTAATGTTTTCACAATTCAATCCTTAAAATAACTTTCAACATGCAGAATAATCGGAAAATTAAAATTACCCTAAAAAAATCGGACCGCCCCCCCCTCTTGAAAAGTTTCTTAATCCGTGCCTGTTAAGCAGCATATATGGGATAATTATATAAGCAGTTTTTATTTTTATATTACAACATTAAATGCATATTTATGTGACTTGTATTGCATATTCATTATTTAATGTTTACAAATTATCTTTAGGGTTGAAAAAGCCTGCCTGAAGAATTCTCAATGTATAATTGTTAAAAACACCCATATGAGGAAAAGAGAAATGCAAAAATATTTAGACTTGGCTGCCAAGTACAACTATGTAGTGATCATGGCAATCACCCTTGATAAATTCTCAGTCAATCCAGAGGTATCTTTGTGTAGCATTTTCCATATTTTTTTGTTTACTCCATATTTAGTTCATTGGATGGATCATATATCCTGCCATATATGAAAAGGTTAAGGGCTAAAATACTTTTAGGGGTAGTTCCAGGTTTTATATTTTTGGACCCATTTCAATATTTTTTGTGAAAAATTGAAGTAGCGATAGTTAGCAGATCAGTGCATTAAAGTAAAATTGACTCACAAACCAAGAAAATCATGAAAAATTCAAATATTTTGTGAATATTTTCTTGCAAATTATCACTACAGCTAATTTGAATTTCAAAGGGGCGTTTTTATGAATTTATTTTTGTGTGAATCAACCCCTGACTTTGAAAAGAATGTTTTTAAGCCAAAATATTTTGTGAAGGGTCTGAAAAGAGACCCCCTGATAACCATGTTTTCATATGGTCTTTCATCTGGGCTGTAAGAAGGGAAATAACTTAACATTGTTACAAAATGCCTTTACTGAGCCATGAATGGGTTACTCCTCAATAAGATTATTTTGGTTCTAGGCTTATAAAGGCCACCTTAATATATTAATAAAGTAAATCTGAAATTTCATCTAAACACATATCACCTTTACAGATACTCGCTAAGAGCAACAACAAAGGATTGACCAAAGATTACTTCCAGTCACGTTTAAAGCAATGGGAAGATGTTGTGCCTGTACACACTGGATGGTTTACTTGTCCTGCTGATGCTTCATTCATTTTAAGTCAACTGGAAACTGGGCTGGATGCATTGCTTGGGGATGGCAAGTTCTGTCGAATTATGAATGCATATGCTAAAGGCATGTTTCCTTGGAAATTTCTATTTAGTGAAATCTGATACTTTTCATTTAAGTGGTCAGCTAATAATCTGCATAATCTTAGTTAATTAAATTAATAAAACATTAAATTTTTTACTCAGTAATTATACTTCACAGCAACGTTTCCTGAACCCAGTACGTCACTACGCGGAAGGAGAAAGTGAGTAAACACAAAAGCCTGTTGGGTTGATAAGAGGAATTTCAATACGCGAATTGTGATAAAAAGACACTATTTATACATGGGTTTTAACGAAATAATCATATTTTAAAATTAACGTTTTATGTTTCACTCGAAATTAAGACACCGCGATGGGAACTACTTTGTTAGTGAAGTACTAGTAGGTTTAACTTAAGTTGCTGTTTAGTATAGGAGGATTATTTGTCATTATACATTCTTCCTTAATCTTTACTTCATAATTGACATCTATATCATTGCTTTGAAAATCTGTCTTGATTATCTGTATTAATAAGTCAATTATTTTTTTACTTAATAAAGCCTTGAATTACACCTACAGATAACTACTGTCTGCAAAATTATCTAATTTTCATAAGGCTGTATGATGTACTTGTGTGAATTTAAGATACATTTGACTTTGTTTTCCAAACAACCATTCTCTTGTTTGTGCTTAGGGGTAGGTGTGACAGTGATACTTTGAATTTAAGTAATTTTTTAAGCTTTTCTTGTACCTCTAGACACACTGCTGAGAAGTTACAAAGTAAGAAAAATGCTGTATTGTATTGCTGCATGCGGAGAGAGAAATTCATCTAGTGAATTGAAGTCCTATTATTTGTCAGAGAATGTAAGTACTGTAACCATATTTGATTTGATTATTTATAATCAATGGGAAAAAACTAAAAATTTTGACCAGTGAAGTTTATTTTATACTTCTGAACTATTAGCAAAGAATATTTAGAAATATTTCCTATGATTAAGTGGGAGGGCGAGCTTGTATTTGGATTCAGTAATCCTGTAAAAGTAGATATTTTTTGATGGACCTAGTGTTAATTATTGCAATTGATGAATAAGTAAATTAACCTAGTTTTGGGATTTTAAGAGAAATAAATTCACAATAATAGATTGAATAACTTCAACAATTACGCAGACTCGAACCTACAATGAAAACTTTACATAGTACCGTACTACATATGAGTAAGTAATAATTATGCATTTGCAATATATTTATTTAACAGGTGAAGAAACACTACGGAAAATGCTTTACTTTAATCATTCATGGCTACATCATTACACCATCCTGGGCTGTTGCAGTCTGCTATCTAGACCAAACTATGAAAAGTCTTCAGTACATTAAAACCCGTGTTGATGCCCGAGAAAGTGACGAATATTCTTTGGTCCAAGGACTTGAATGCATGTCAGTCAACGAAAACTTCAGCAACCATTGCTCTACTAAGGACTTCACTGAGGATACGAGGAGGACTGCAGAAACTGCACTGCTGGCACAGAGAGATCCAGAGGAAACCATTAATTTCAAGTATTGCAGTTTTATGCATCTTGCTGAAAGTAGTAAACAGTTGGGATGCATTCCGAAAATCAGCACCCTCTTTGACCTACTTACTTCCACCAGAGATGAGAATGGGGACATTAATGCAAATTTGTTTGTTGAGCTTGAAGATAAATTTATGGTGTGTAGATTGAATTCAGAGGCTTGGCTGGTCAAGCCTCCACTTAAAATCACAGTTAAAACTGTTTTTACAGGTTTATACATTTGAAATCAGTTGAACATGTACATTTATAACATTAGGTTACTTTACATCAATTTAAAAAAAGATCTATATGCTGTTATTATCTCAGCTTTTTACTAATAACATTAAATTTTAACTTCTGGTTGTGTTCATATCACATAAGTTGTATATTTAAATATTACTATTTTTAAACACAAATTTGAATAGTATTTTGATTGCATAAGTCCTATTTATATTAATTCCTTGGGTTCTTCAATTATAGTACTTAAACAGCAGTGAGCAAACATCAATGTAAAGCTTTTGGAGATAGCTCATTGCCTGCAAGCACCTTCGATTATAAAATTAAAGATTAATATTAAGAGTGGACTATTCAGCTGGATATTTAAATTCTGTTAACTTCCTGACTAGATTTTTAGGAAATATTTAATTGGAATCAATATTCACCACATCACTTTATTATTTTCTTACCTTCTTTTAGGAAGGTGCAGTTGTATATTCTGTATTTTAAAATTAAGTTTGTATTTATTATATAACTTGAAAATTGCATTTTATCACTTTGTTAATGTGTTTTAATTTGTAGTATTTACTCTGAACTTTAGTAAAACTTTATTAACTCCAAGTTCTGCCTTAAATTTTACATGGATTGAGAAGTTAGTGTTTTAAGGTCCATCCACACCATAATTTAAAGGGGGATTTTGGTCTAAAATTGCTTTTGGAGTCACTGAGGAATAATGCCCACCATACAAAGCCAACAGTCACGATTCCTAATAGAGTATTAAAAAACTTAGCAATTTATTTTGGTTATTTGAAGAAACTTTAATTTTCAACGAATTTTGAATGCTTTTCTTGAAACTAAGGTAGCAACGATTGTACTGAAAAATATTTTAAGATATAGGGCATAAAAATTTTCAGGTTGATTATTTTGATAAAATTAATTTGATCTACAATTTGGGGATGGTTGATTTTAATTAAAAGATTGAATACCTCTTGAGAACATAACTCAATAAATAAATAAAATTTAATATTAAAGATTGAAATTGAAGTTTTGAACTTGTAGGAAATTAATTTTAAAACTTTAGGAGTAATACTAAGAAATTTCATTTTTTATTGCAGTACAACTACTTAGAAGCTTTAAATTTCTTTTAAAAGTCACTGTCAAACTGCCTTGTTTCAGATTTTTTGCTGCTAAATTTGCAATTTTATTATACAGGGTGTCCCACGAGAAGTGGCCCAACCCCCTTAACTTTTGAACCCCTACAGATATAGTCATGAAAGTGGGTTCTAGGTGTAGTAAAGTGACCATGCTCTATCCGATGAGATAACTTTCAACGCCCTCTAGCGGAAAATTTAGGAGTTATAATTTTTATTTTAAAAACTATGTGAGGTATGTGAAAAAAGTCAATGACTAAGTTGTAGAGCAGCATCGATTTAGTAGGAAAAGACACCTTAAGCAGAAAAATATCTTGAATAAAACCCCTTAAACGCACGCTCAATTAGATTGAATTTACGTTTTAAAACGCTCCTCACGAGGCAAAAATGAGAAATTTTCAATTTAATGAACTAATAATACTTTTAGTCATTTACTTAGGTCCTAAAAATGAAAATTTCTCATTTTCGCCTTGTGAGGAGCGTTTTAAGAAGTAAAATCTACGCAATTTCAACCTAATTGAGCGTGCATTTAAGGGGTTTTATTCAAGATATTTTTCTGCTTAAGGTGTCTTTTCCTACTAAATCGATGCTGCTCTATAACTTAGTCATTGACTTTTTTCACATACCTCACATAGTTTTTAAAATAAAAATTATAACTTCTAAATTTTCCGCTAGAGGGCGTTGAAAGTTATCTCATCGGATAGAGCATGGTCACTTTACTATACCTAGACCCCACTTTCATGACTATATCTGTAGGGGTTCAAAAGTTAAAGGGGTGGGCCACTTCTCGTGGGACACCCTGTATATTAATATAATAAAATACTATTATATATATATATTATTCCAGAGAAATAAGTTATAAGTTTAAAAAGGATAATGGCTCTAGCATAATACCACATGACCGTACCACTGAATCTGACAAATCCTGTTAACTGTGAAATAGGTGTGTGTGTGTGCACACTAGGGTGGTTTTTTTTAAACGAAAGTTCGAATTTTTTTCGGGGCACCCCCTCAAAAGGTGCCATTTGATATAAAACTAATATTCTGAGAGTTACAGCTCAAAAAAATAATATTAAGACCCCGCCCCCGAGCGTCAAAGTTTCAAAAAAACTCTAAATTTTGCATGTTTTTAGCTATAAAATCCAAACTAATGGTTGTAAAAATACAAAGTGGGTCTCATTTTGTAGATAATTTATTTAGCTTCAACTTTTATAATTGAAACTTATTTGTGAAGCTCTTAGATTATAAGATACGAGGGGTTTCATTAACTCTCCACGCAATATCTATTTTTTAAGAAGTGCCAGGAAATTTCTTTAAATTTATCAGCTACTGTAAAATGGTTCAATAACATACAAATAATAGTTTTAGACAACATAGGTACAAAATTTAATATATTAAAGAGCAAAAAATTTTTTTTTTCGTACATACCTGATATTTTTTTTCACAATCGTAAAACAATTCAAATAAAATATATATAATATTTTTTCAACTACTTATTAAATGAATAAAATGTGTAAAAGTTGATAAACAAGCAAAAAAAATACAAATTAATGTTATTTTTAGTTTTTCTAAAAAATAGAAATTTTATTTTCATCGCTTTGATAGTATTTTTCATAAGATCTACCTATTTTAGAAGTAGTTTTGAGAGTAATAGACACTTAGTTTTACACAGTAGTTTTGAGAATAATTCGACACGACCCTTACCTGAAGTTTTTAAATTTAAATTGAACTGATGTAAATAAAATAGTACAAAGTTCGAGTTGATGAGAAAGAAAAGTCAATTCAAAATTAGTTATCATTAAAAACATTGGAAGTTTCATTTCCATGCATTAGAAAAAATTCAATATATCTTCAAAGAAAGGAATCTTGCAAGGGCTTGGTATTTATAAGGCTTGATATATCAAACTATCCCTAGGTACCATTGTATCATACTAGATGTAATGCAAAAGTCCAATATTGCGTGAAAATTCTCCTTTTTAAATACAATTGTATCTAGCCCTTAAAAAAGGTAGCTGTAATCAGAAGTATCTGTGGTATTCTACTACACACCTTCATTACAGTTTGGTTTTCTGAGCTAGATGCAACATTAGTTGCATATCAAGAACTTAAATTTGTAAAAACTGTAGTTAGTTACGAAAAAAATGCAGAAATATCAAAAATAGCATTATTATTTTTTCAATAGTTTGTGGTACTTAAACCCCAAGACTTTTGAATTCTCAGAAAGCTTTAAAAATAAATTAAAGGTAACATGCTTTTGTGTTATGAGGAGGAACTATAAAACTATCTGAAGACTATGTGAAAGTAGAATAATAATAGTGAGAGTTAATTTAAGTGTCTAATTATCTTTTCAGCAATGAAATCGACAGTTTCATCACTTCATTTTCATTTACAATGAACTTTTTCAAAAGATTTAATATTTCTATTCTACTTTTAAAGGTCTGATAAAGCTATTTGAAATACTGACTGGAATTTTCATACAACAGAGGGCTTTTGTATTACATCTAGCATGTAGCAGGATTGTTTTGGACACCTAGTCTGATTTTTTGGGGGAAGGGGGTGGCGGGTCCCCTACCAACCCCCTTGATATATCAGTAGAATACCACAGATACTTCTGATTACAGCTACCTTTTTTAAGCGCTAGATACAATTGTATTTAAAAAGGAAAATTTTTCACGCAATATTGGAGTTTTGCATTACATCTAGCATGATACAATGGTACCTAGGGATGTTAGATGTATCAAGCCTTATAAATACCAAGCACTTGCAAGATTCCTTTCTTAGAAGATATTCTGAATTTTTCCTACTGCATAGAAATGAAACTTCCAATATTTTTAATAATAATTAGTTTTGAATTGACTTCTTTATCATCAACTCGAACTTTGTACTATTTTATTTACATCAGTTCAATTTAAATTTAAGAACTTCAGATAAGGGTCTTGTCGAATACTGCTCTCAAAACTACTTCTAAAACAGGGAGATCTTATGAAAAATACTGTCAAAGCGATGAAAATAAAATTTCTATTTTTTAGAAAAACTAAAAATAATATTAATTTGTATTTTTTTTGCTTGTTTATCAACTTTTACACATTTTATTCATTTAATAAGTAGTTGAAAAAATATTTTATACAGTCGAATCCGCTTAATGTGATCACGGTTAATGTTATCAATCGGATAATGTTATCGAAATCGACAGGTCCCGATCATTCCTATTTAATTTAATGTAAAATACATCGTTTAATGTGATCAACCATGAATCATCACTCCGCTTAATATTATCAAAATTTGTCCAAATCCCCTTTAAAACGACCGCTTTTGAGTTCGAGTTTCATTTTGAAGGTCAATTTTTACAAGTAAACATCTGCCCCATGAGATCATCTGGCGCTTCTTTTTTCTGAAACTCAGTATCAGTAAGAAAAAGAAAACATTCCGCATGTATTGAAAGAAAACTGCATAAAAAACTGTTATGGGGGGTGTCCAAATCCATGCTTGTGATTGGTTAAAGAAACCAACCAAGATCGACGCTTTGCAGATGTCTGATAAGAGATTTGAATTTTCACTTTTTTACTGGAATTCAGATTCTGTATTAAATAAGTAGTTTATTGGAGTGGAAGGATATAATGGAGCGGAAAAAAGAGAGACCTTTCTATACAAATAAAAATACAAAGTAAGCGATTATTTCACTTTTATTAATTGAACTACTCTTATATTTTCCCCTTAGAATTTTACCTAGTTTAAAAATAGTATTTTGAATACATTTATTACGATTACATGATTTTGATTTTAAAGCAAACAATCTAGTTACACTATTTGCTGCTTTTCATGTGAGATCGCTTATTGTTATCGATCGGATAATGTTATCAGTTTAATCTCGGACAATTGCGATCACATTAAGCGGACTCGACTGTATATTTTATTTGAATTGTTTTACGATTGTGAAAAAAATAACAGGTATGTACGAAAAAAAATTTTTTTTGCTCTTTAATATATTAAATTTTGTACCTTTGTTGTCTTAAACTATTATTTGTATGTTATTGAACCATTTTACGGTAGCTGATAAATTTAAAGAAATTTTCTGGCACTTCTTAAAAAATAGATATTGCGTGGGGAGTTAATGAAACCACTGGTATCTTATGATCTGTAAGCTTCACAAATAAGTTTCAATTATAAAAATTGGAACTAAATAAATTATCTACAAAATGAGACCCACTTTGTATTTTTACAACCATTAGTTTGGATTTTATAGCTAAAAATGTGCAAAATTTAGAGTTTTTTTGAAACTTTGACGCTCGGGGGCGGGGTCTAAATATTATTTTTCTGAGCTGTAACTCTCAGAATATTAGTTTTATATCAAATGGCACCTTTTGAGGGGGTGCCCCGAAAAAAATTCAAACTTTCGTTTAAAAAAAACACCCTAGTGCGCACACTGCTGAATCTGAAGGTCATTAAACAGTTGATGGGCTAATACCAAAGCACAAAAAATTATTTTAGCTATAAAAAACATGGTTATTCTTAATCAAATCATTAGCACATCTAGCATGAAAATGAAGCAGTCATTTCTGTTGAGGAATTGATGGATATATTTAGTGGTTTTCTATTTTAATTTTGTCCCCAACATTTTCATAATAGATATCTGTCCTAAAAATATATTTATGTTTTCACTTTTTATATTTATAAACTAATTATATAACTTATTATATAAAACTAATTTGAATAATAGGTATATGATGTAATCAATGCATCAAAATTTCTAGATGTTTTGTTTACATAAGAACTAAAAGAAGGGAGATAAAAATTTACCATATTTTTAATATATTAAAATTATTCAAAGGTTTCGATACTCCTGGTATACTTTATAAATTACTAGTTATTATTTTTCCAATAAACTTCATATATAAATAACTTAAATTAAAAATAATAGCTTTATTATCCAACAGATTTAAAAGAAAATCAAAAATATTTTAAATAATCAAACAAATGTATGGAAAATAAAATTATGGATAGAATCCAGTAAAAACACTTTTGATTATTACTTTTTTCTCAGCCTTAACTAACCATTCTTTCTCTCCCACACGACAGAGCTTCAAGTTATTCTCCAACTCTATGAAAGATGAGGCACCAATTTTTCCGTTTGAATCAGCAGCCTGGTCAAGGCAACTTTCAAATCTGCTCTTTAAATTTTTAATGTCTGTGAAGGAGGTAGGTTTTTCAGCTAAGTGGATGAAGCTACATTTAGAGACGTCTATTTCTTCCCCTTCTTTCCAGTCTTTGGTAGAAGCTGTGCAATTTTCAGGAGTTTTTCCAACAGGAAACGGACTAGTCTTGTAGAACTTATCTACATTTGGAGAGAGAGAAAGTGAGCCAAATGTATCGAGAACATCGGAGCTTTCTGATTTTGTGTCCGGTTGATGAGTTTTTAACATCAGTGGTTCCATTTTGTCATCTATAGCTACAATAGCATTTAAGAAAGTAGGTGTGACATGGTAGCCCAGGATGCTGATTTCAAAGCATTTTCCATAGGCATCTTGAACCTAAAACAAAATGAAATTTAGTTATAATTTGATATTGATAATTTTTTTTCATTTTTCAAGATAATTATTTTAAAAGATTTGATTTTCTATAAAAATTGATGGATATGACTAATTTTTGTGTAAAATTACGAGTTCTTTAAGTCTTATTTTTAGGTATTTATTTATAGTTTTTATGTAATTAAATAACAAGGGTTTTATATTTCCTGATAAAGATCAACAGAAGCTGTAGTAAATACAACCAACTTTAATTTCTACTAATAGAAATTAAATAAAGTTGCAAAATGGTAGAAATGTGATTTGAGTTATACATGTTGTTTTAAAAATTGGTTAATGATTATTATCTTCAGGTTAGATAAAATAATATAAGTTTTAAAACAATGTAAAAAGAGGAAATTTGAGTGAAATTGATTCAAAAGAGGGAAGAATTATTTACACTAATCAACAAAAAAACATCTCTTTTTATATTTTGTTTTGATAAAGCAATTTTAAAGTTTCTGCCAGCTGAAAATAAATGCATTTTTATCACACAGCCACTTTATTCAACCCTTATAAGAGGTAACAAATATTGTAATCCAGCTATGCAAGACTCAATTTAATGGCTGGTTTGAATGAAAATGTAGGGATATTCCAACAAATGAATTATACAACCCTGCAGAGAATTACAGTTTATTTTACTGTGCATATAGTGCATAATATATGTTTCTAAGGAGAAAAACTTGCCTCATCTCCCAGGTAATACTTTTTCATAAGAAAAGAATCGGATGAAAATCCAGCAAGGCAGCAGGAAATTTTTCGAACGCTGAAATATGTTTCAGCTTTATCTATAGGGATAAAGAGAATAATTAAGTTAACTATGAAAAATCACTTTAGTTATTTAGACTTTCAAATATCTCGGGACTTATTAAAACTTTTGTCTCAAAAGGTTTGCGACTTTAGCTTATCTAATTTATTAGGGATTTCCAATTACAAAGAAGAATTCATTTTTCAACACGAAATTATCAGGATTATCAAGATTGATTCTAAATAATCAGTTACCTTTTTGTGTCAAACAATGCTTCAAAAAGAGAAGTTGGGCAACAAATATTGTAGTTTTTCAAAAACTGAATTAACATGTTTTTTACCCTTTTGTGGCATACATTAACTCACTCATTTAAAATTATTACCAGTTATGAACCAACAATGAAGAAAAGTAGGAGGTGAGACTACTGAAATTAGCAATTTCTTTAATATTTCATAACACAGGAATACTAATAATTTTTTCTGGATAATAGACCATTTTTAATAAGAAATAAAATAATTATTTTATTATAATTTTGAATAAGAAGTTTAACATACCAGCATCATATAAATCAAATGTTCTACAGAACTTTCCATCCCCTGTCATTTTCTTCAAAGCTTCCATAGCAACAGATTGCATGTAGAGAGAATCACTTGGAGTTAAAAACCATCCTGTAACATAAGCAGGATTGTCTTCCCATTGCCTAAGACGCCTTATAAAGTAGTCAATGTCAAGACCGTCTGTACTGTTCTCATACAATGCCTAAAATATTTTAGATAATTAATACTTAAATACAAACTGATACTAAATTAAGAATTATATGCATAATATGGTTAATGTCAAAGCAAACTTTATAGAGTACTCATCTTTAATTTTCTGAAAATTTCAATTAAAAATTTTGATAAGACATCAACTTACTTTGGGTGTAACATTGAATCTGTAAAGCGTAATGGCCATTATCACAGTATAGTTGTACTGAATTGCCAAGTCTAAGTAAGGTTGCATTTCCCATTTTTTCATGTGAGTATTTTGCACCAGAATGTGAGGAATTCCATTTTTGCAAGCTGATTCAGCCCTAATAGAAAAGTTCAAGTCATATACCACCACGTTTAAAAATATATTTGAGGGATAATAGTGACAGTACATTTGCAAAATGTCTAACACATAAGTACTTACCAATATATAATGAATTAACAATTTTTTGTACGCATTAATTTTCAATATATTACAAAGCTCTTATATTCTATACAAGCTATGAAACTGAACTGATAACAAGCAAATTTAATGAAAATTATCAGTACTTATCTATTAGACCAGAGGTTCTCAAACTGTGTGCCGCGGCACCCTGGGGTGCCGCGCCAATAAACAAGAAAAGTTGGAAAAAATTACCAAATTTTAAAAATGGAACTAATCGTCTCAACTGTTTATGGGGGTGAAAACAGTGAATATTATCCAACCTTTTCACTCTTTTTTTCCTTTCATTCTTGCGTTAGTAGAATGCCATATATCTTTTTTATAACTTACACACAAAAGAAACGATCAAAAACACTGGCTTTCACAGAAAAAGGGACAAATACATTTTTATTTTTTTTTTCATTTGGTGAAACTGCAGCTGTACAGAAGTAACAAAAAATTTGTTGGAAATGAAAAAGAATACGGAAAGGCGTAAATGGGGACTGAGAGTACCCTGTCCCACCGAAACTCCCGACTTGGTCTACCAAAACAAGTTAAAACCCCCTGATTTTTAGCATCAATTTCTGGGGGAGAACCCACCAAACCCCCTTTAGTATTCAAAACTTTTTATTAGTTCATCAAAATCCTATACCTAAAAATATATACCCGAAATTCGGAGTAGGTGTACACCAAAACCAAGGAGATCCCTGTTTTTAGGATTAAATTTTAAAACATTTTTAGGAGATGACCTCCACATCCCTTTTTTTACTTGGAACTTTATTATTCACAACTTTTTTTATAGTATATTAAGTTCATCAAAATGCAAATCCTGTCAAAAATGTAAATTTAAATTTTGGAAAAGGTGTGCTAAAACTACTTAAAAACCTGTCTTTTACAGTCAACTTTCCAAAAATTTTCGGGGGAAGGACCGCCAGACCCCCCTTTAATACTTTGAGCTTTATTATTACAACCTTTCTTATATAAAAATTCTTTTAAAACACAAATAAATTTTACCTAAAAAAATGAAAGAAACTACATTGGACCTATTTAATATACATGGAAGGGTTGAGGGCTAATTTTGGGCCCCTCTTGAAATAAATTTCATAATACACTGCTGGAGACCTCTTATGTGGACACCTTTTTTCCCAAAAATTTTAACCTTTTTTTTAGGGGGGGTGCCCCGAATTTTTTTTAACTTGCAAGGGGTGCCGCGGCTGAAAAAGTTTGAGAACCCCTGCATTAGACAATGTGTTATTCTTAGGATTTTTTTGAGGAGTAAAAATACTCCTTGACTTTTTAAGGTGGCGTGAAATTAATTTATGTGGAGTGAAATACGGAAATCTGGAAATGGTTTAAGGCATGAGAGTTGGATCGTGGAACGTTCGATCACTATATAGAAATAAGGGATTGCAAATGCCCGACCAACTGGAACGAGTAGAAGGGGCAGGCCAAGTCTCAGATGGCTAGATACCCTGGAGAAAGATCTCTCTACATTGAAAATAAAAAATTGGAAATCCATTGCCAGAGGAAGGACAGTTTGGAGAAAACTACTAGAGAAGGCCAAGGCCCATCCTGGGCTGTCGAGCCAGTGAGGAAGGAAATACGGAAATAGCATAAACTATAGGATAGAGACAAATTTTTTATAAAAACGTTTGTTTAATGGACAAACTGAAATAGAAAAAAATGAGATGCTATTTTGGTTTTTAACAATTATAGCATCTGTTAATATAAGTAGAAAATATTAAACATTATAAATAAAATAATTTATTTTACATTAAACATTATAAATTAAATATGTTTATTTAATATTACAAATTTGAGCAGAAAATTTTTTTGATTTCGGTGGGTGCCATCCATCTTTTAAGCAAAATGTTTGTTAAAAATTCAAAGCGTGAAAATACGCCTGGCTAGTTTTTAAAAGCGTATTTCCTATTTTCAATGCGTGAAATACGCTCTCAGAGGCGTTAAAAATATCACTGATTAGACTATTAAGAAAAATAAGCCAAAAATAAGAGTAAAAATATCAGGAACTTCATAGAAAGGTATAAAATATATTTTTCTCCATAATTGTTAAGTATTAAATAGAAACCACATAAAAAGATGAACTTCAAGTAAAATCTTTAGAGTTTGTTATTACGTTTGACTTTCCCATTATACCGACGAAAGGTACTTTCCCATTATACCGACACAAATCTTGCCGAGCAGACTTTTTGGCACAGTTGCCAGAACAAATCCCTCGATGCAGACGTTATTCCATTTGGCGTTGGTTGAATCATTATCGCCTACGCCGGTACTATGGAAAAGTACCAGAAAAAACCTGTTTTAGACTAAGGATGGTTTCATATGTTTTTGATTTAAGGAGACACAATAAGCATGAGAGGCCCTGCCATTGACACTTTTGCATATTAAGCATCAATAACCAATGTCAGGCTGTGAGCGCATTAATCGTGTTTTACCAAACGCTGAGGTTTCAATTGGCATATGAATCACAACACACAAAAACATTGCATGTGAATTCAACCTAATTAATACATACTTTCTTTTACAATATAAATGAGAAGCTTTCAAGGTCTGGCTTGATCTCACAGGTGCACCAAATGTATTCTTGAAGTAATGATCAGCACAGCAAAATGTAATATCAGGGTATTTCTGGCATATCATTTCACTAAGGGTAGCTTTACCAGTACTGGGTGGACCTCTCATAATGAACATGACTTTTCCTAGGTCTCTTATGAAAGACACTGTCTCCTCATTTAAGAGGTAAGGGAAGTCAAACACCACTTCTTTGTCTACTGCAGAACCAAGACCATATTTTTGTCTTTTCTTAACTTCAGCCATATTTTATTCCTGAAATTAAGGATAACTTAAAAATTAAATACATCAAAACCAATAATTTAAAAAGTTAGTTTGGAGATGCAAAATAAATAAATCCATATTAATAGCTTGTGGAACAACTGTAGAAGTTTTGTTATGGAAAAATTTACCAAATATACTTTTAAACCATCATGATTGATATTTATTATTTATACTTCAGTTCCTCGGTTATACGAGTCTTTATATCCACATTAATTCAGATATAATCACGACTCTAAGCTCGCATTTGAATAGTAAAATAAGAAGACTTTTCCATAAAAACTTTAACATATACTTCAGTTAACACACTTCAATTCAAATACAAATCAGTACGCCAGCACCAAAAATCAAAAATGAATATATAAAATATACGAACTCGCTAATGGTTTACATACAGATCGATCCTTGTTCGTTAATTTGAAGGTGAACCTTGTGTTTAATGATAAAATAGATACTGAAAATTATTGCAAAACAATAACAAGAATTCGGGATTAGATAGTTAAGGGAAATTCCCTTATTTTTTATCTGCTAAAAACAAATCTAACATCTAACCGATCTAACCATGCAAACTAATGCAAACAACGAACAGCGAATCGAAACCGAAACTTCAATATTATTTTCAGCTGGTGGAGTTGTTTTTAGAAACTTATTAGGTTTTATGGCAGAGGCTTCACGGAAGCACAAATCATCTGTGGAGGACCCAACCATGGGCGTAGCCAGGGTTCAACTTAGAGGGGTGCAAGCAGGGTCGACTTTTTTTATGTTTGTGGAAAAAAATTTTAAGGCCCCGTGGGAGAGGGCTAGGGTTGCCAGAATAGCGCAACCCTTTAAACTCACCTTCAACCACAAATGCTCGGGAGAAGCGCGCTGCGACTCAACTCGTGAGTTTCAGTTCAGAGCCTGAAAGCGCGGGCATTTTCACACATCCCAACGGTTTGGTCCTGACGAGCTTAGTGCGCATGCGTGTGGACTTCTTTTAGCTGGTTTTTTTAGAAATTTTAATAAAACAATAAATCGGGGATCGAACCCACGACCTACCGCATGCTAAGCACGCACTCTACCACTGCACCAGCGGGGATTCATTAATGATAGCAATTATCCGAAGAAGATCCTTTTATTCTCCCCGAGCATGCGCACTAAGCTCGTCAGGACCGAACCGTTGGGATGTGCGAATATGCAAAGCGCGGGAGAGTGAATGCCAAATGCCACAGAAAACCTGTTTTGAAGAATTAGAACAAACCTTTGAATTTTATGGTGTTGCTGATCAACATAGACTTTAACTCTTGTAAACATAACTCTTCAAAATTCTGCAAAATTGTTTGTTAGAAGCATAAAACAAGTGTGCTCTTATGATAGGTTAAAGTATCATCTGTTTGCAGAATTAGTTCCTTGCAAGTTCATAAAATCCTTTGACTGAGCCCTAAAATTGAAACCCCTTTTTGAATATTTGATAGCCATGACGTGAGAGAAATAGGCAGTAGAAGCAATGTTGATGACATTTCTATTATTGAGTACGCGCCGTTGCCAACAGTTCCTCCGGTTCCTCACTTCCCACATTTATTATATATATATATATATATTAATAGATTAAAAAAGAACTTGTTTTTTATGCTTAGAAAAGAAATTCCATGGTGTTATTCAATAAAAACCATGTATGTTTTTTTTAATTTATTAAGAACAAGAAATTTTATTGTACCTTGCACTATAAAAACCAAATGGATTTTGTAACTCACTAAGCACCAATAATAAAAACCACTTGATATTTTGCTTTGAAAAGAAATTCTTGTTTTTTTAGTTAGAAAAGGATATTTTAATGCACTAAAAAAAATTTTTTTTACTCACTCAGCACCGGCTATTTAAGTAGTATGAATTATAAAAACCACTTGGTTTTTATACTTTGAAAAGAAACTTGGTTTTTTAAAAATAAAAACCAATATGTTTTTTTTATCATATAAACTCCATACATTTGAATCCATTATAAAAACCTCAGTTGGTTTTTATTTATAATAAATAAAAATCTTACTAAAATGTACACATATAAACACTTTTCCGATTCAATAAAAACCAGTGGTTTTTATATGCAGCAAAAAATCCTGATTTATATATAAATTTAACTTTTTAAAAAAATAATTTTAATTAGTTAATTAATTAAATCACTTGGTTTATAGCTGAATTGATTAACTATACAGTAGAACCTCGATTATCCGTGAGTGCCACGAAACAAATTTTTAACGATGAGAGCAAATTTTAGATAAGATTAGAGACATTTTAGATGTAGAGCGAAGGTTTCTGCTGTATTGTACACATTTTAAAAGTTTTACATATCATGTTCTTTGTACAATAAAACATAGTTTTCATGCTGAAATATTTTTTCTGTGTTTTAACCCCTTTTTTAGTCTTTTTTCGGGTTATCCGCGATTTTCGCTATCCGCGGTACCCTTGCCACCCAATTCCGCGGATAATCGGGGCTCTACAGTAATTCAATGGATTTATAACAGAAAAAACTAAGTAGCTATATTTATGCGGGTACAAAAAAAAGTTAAAAAAAAACACTTGTTTTTAAAAAAAACCTGGTTTAAACAAAAAAAAACAGGTTTTTTTCCAACCCTGATGTAAAGTAAGTTCAAAAGACCAGGAAAATTTTTTTAATCATCCACAGTAATAAGAAGCTGTTCTCATCTGCAATTTTCTTTTTTGTGACTGTGTAACTTTCATCGACCCCCTACCGACCCCTTAAGCTTCGTCGACCCCCAATCGACCCCTAGAGCTTCATCGACCCCCAGGGGGTCGGTACCGACCACTTTGGGAAACCCTGGGTTAAACTATCTGCATACAAAAAACCATGGCTTGATAGAATTATAGTTTTATTTATGATTATATGTATTATTCATAATTTTATACTTTATTATCAGTGTTTTTTTTCATATATTTTTTCTTAAATTTATTTTCGTTAAGTTAAATTTTATTCATTGCATTAATTAAATTGAAATTTATGTCACCTGAACGGGACAAAGGCCCCTTGGTGACGCATGTTTTCTAATTTTTTTGTAATAATTATGTTATGTAATAATAAAGCTTACTATTATATAAATTGCTTCTTTGGATGAATAAAAGTAAGTTTTTTTTAAAATAATAGTTTACTTTTTTACGAACGAAAAATCACCACACAAACACAAAACTTAAAAACATTATATAAACATGTAAAAATTTAAATCCATCACATATTTTGAAGAAAATAAATTAAAACACTTTTTAACTTCTTACTATTGGGTCATTCCATGTCAAATCAACACCCTCCGATTTAAACCCTCCGATAACTTAAACTCTTAACCCTCCGATTAAACAAAAATTCCAGGAACTCTTCTATGGTATAAATGAGAAAATGTTTTATATTCAATTTTATCGGTAATTTTTTTATTAAAAATTTTTGAAAAAAGAAAGTGGAATTTTTTGCTCTTTAATGTATTATAACTCCAGTTTTCTTGTCCGAGAAAATCTATCACCCCTCGTTTTAAAGAATTTTGCAAGCTTTAATTTGATAAAAAGTTAGACTAAGTCCATGAAAAAAACTTATTTTCATGATTTTTTAAATAAAAAAAGGTTTTAAAAAACAAAGTTGGTATCCTTCAATTTCTTTGAAAATTATACATGTAATTTTGCAAAGTTATAAAGCGAGGGGTGATAGACTGATATAACTGGAGTTATGTCGAAAAGAAATGCGAAAACTTATGCTGTATGCCGCTGCTCAGCCATCGCCTCACCCTCTCATATCTTAGATTGAATTTGTGCCTCCCTCAGACAGCTGTTGAATGAGGTGGATGAGGTATTAATATTACGACATGGTCTTTTGGACTTGGTCTAGTTGATCTAGCCCAAGTTAGGGTTCTTTTGTTGCATGCCCCCATGGCCAGCAGTGCTAGACCAGGTCCATGACGTTAAAAACCTTTAAAAAATCCAACACCGCCAATGGATCTGCATCATTAGAAAGAAAAGGTGTACTAATCATGGATGGGGAAAAATTGCAGCCTATGTTTGTCACATGGACCAGAGCATCTAAAAAAATATGTAGAGGACTGACTTGGCTCTTGGTGGTATCCCATTTAGTCTGGCTCCTACCCTACGAGGACCTGTTCAGCTTGGGAGACCCTGCCGGTAGTTAAACTACCGCCGCATCGGCATAGCTCCAAGGGTTGTCAGAGCACGCAAGCCCCTCCAGCACGTCAAGCTAAGGATACCATTGGTAGGGTCGTTAAAGGGAATAATTTTTCAGATTGTGAAAGAGGCACCAAAATTGGAGGAGACATAGTTTAAAACATGCGGAATCCAAAATCGGCCAGAAGCGTTCTGGCGGAAGTGCCGTTTGCGACTTCCGGTCAAAACAAAATGGTCGCTCGCAGGCCTATTTTCGCTTCTTTTAATGATAGAATGACTTTTTTGGGGTCAAATATTATGTTCAAAGGGTCAAAAAACATGATTCTGATGACAAAATGTGGAATTTGTTTTAATATTGACTAAAATTCAGTAAAAGCTCCAAAATAGTAATACAGTCGATCTGCAGTTGCTTCAAAAATTTTCCAGAGAAGTTTCTTTTTTCGAAGGTTTTAGATGTTTTTTTTTGCGGCGAATAGAAACACCATGCTCTGGCATCTAGGGAATCCGGGTCGTCTACTCTACTGTATTCAATTAAAGAACTATTGAAGATTTAGAATTTTGACATTGTTGTCTATGTTACTAAGAAACTTGTCGATTCACGTCGATATTTTAGCCTCATCATTAATTCTTTTCCTCATCAACCTTTAGAAATTTTACCTTCAAATTTATTTCAAAGCTCATCACTTTTTCAAACCTTCTATTTTTTTACCTCTTCTATATTTTGCATCACTGTCATTGGAGCACACCTACTCGAAATCATAGTAACCTGGTATTTCATCCTATTCTTCACCTCATGGGGATCCACATGAAGTAAAGGGATCACATTAAACTCTCAGCTATCCTCTTTTTAAAAAAGTCATTCTACTGTCACCATTTAAAATATAGGGAAATATGCAGAGATTATGAATTCCCAGCAAATGACTTGTTATTATTGCGGAATAATGATAATAGTTCCAACACTAATAAAAAACATCGCGTTAGCGAAATTAATTATTTGAGAAGGCAAGTTAAGATACCTTTTATTCCATCTCTAACCGGTGTATTACATATATTATCTATTCACTAATTCAAACTAATTTTAAATTAAGCTTGCTTATTTGTAATTCAGCCAACATAATTTTGAATGAGTAGTATCAATTAACTATATGGAACTCAAATACATCTTGCAATACCCTTCCCAAAGGAAGAAAGATGTAACTTCAAACAGTGAGTTTTCGTTATTAAAAAACCTGGCGGCCAAACTTCCTGAATGGTCACCAAGCTGAAAGAATCAAGTCAAGATTATGCAGGGTGTCCCACGAGAAGTGGCCCAACCCCTTTAACTTTTGAACCCCTACAGATATAGTCATGAAAGTGGGGTCTAGGTATAGTAAAGTGACCATGCTCTATCCAATGAGGTAACTTTCAAAGCCCTCTAGCGGAAACTTTAGGAGTTATAATTTTTATTTTAAAAACTATTTGAGGTATGTGAAAAAAGTCAGTGACTAAGTTGTAGAGCAGCATCGATTCAGTGGGAAAAGACACCTTAGTGAGAAAAATATCTTGAATAAAACCCCTAAAACGCACGCTCAATTCGGTTGAATTTACGTAGATTTTACGTCTTAAAACGCTCCTCACGAGCCGAAAATGAGAATTTTTCAATTTAATGAACTAAGAATACTTTCAGTCATTTACATAAGTATAAAAATGAAAATTTCTCATTTTCGCCTTGTTAGGAGCGTTTTAAGAGGTAAAACTACGTAAATTCAACCTAATTGAGCGTGCGTTTTAGGGGTTTTATTCAAGATATTTTTCTCATTAAGGTGTCTTTTCCTACTGAATCGATGCTGCTCTACAACTTAGTCATTGACTTTTTTCACATACCTCAAATAGTTTTTAAAATAAAAATTATAACTCCTAAATTTTCCGCTAGAGGGCGTTAGAAGTTGTCTCATTGGATAGGGCATGGTCACTTTACTATACCTAGACCCCACTTTCATGACTATATCTGAAGGGGTTCAAAAGTTAAAGGGGTTGGGCCACTTCTCGTGGGACACCCTGTATAATGAGCAAGAGTTTGTTATGCAATCGATTTAAAGCTTTTTAACAAACTAATAATCCCCTTCAAAAAAATTCGCAAAACTATTCAACATTAATCCCCACTCCCCATGCATTCGAAAGCTACAACCTAGATGTTGTTTTACTTGCAACAAGTCTCATATGAAGGATAAACTAGTTCTACAGATAATGAAGCAATGCAGAGAAAAAAATAACTAGGATGTGATAAAGGTAAGTTGTTAAGTTACGATTTTTTAAAATTACTAGGGAGCTACCGCCCCCTGCTCGCTATCGCTCTCCAACCCCCGTTAACTGCTGACGCAGTAACTTTTGGACCGCTTCACAATTCCCCACAAAACCCAGCTCACTGCACTTACTCACTTTATAAAACATTCTTAACACAGGGGTAGTACTTCTCCGTGGTATTCTTTCAAAAATGGCGAATATTTATTCAGTGGTGGAATTTTATCATTTCCTTTATGGTAACATGAATTGGCGGATCGCTTTATAATTCCAAGAAAGGTTCATATATAGTTCCCGCTAAATATGAACCTTCCCTTAATGTTTCAGTGCTTCCCTTAATGTATCTGTGAAAAACACATTACCTTAGGGAAATGGGTAAAACATGTTTACATTGCTCTGTTGTTAATTTTCTTGGGGTTGAATTCCGTTATAGTTCCCGCTAAATATCACTGACACTATAAAGTATAAATATTGCTAAATTGTTTCAAATTCATAGATTAAAGTGTTTAATTAGATCTATAACTATTCAGTTTATCATTAAAAATTAGAAAAATTGGTTTACATTTGAATATTGAGCGTTCGAAAGAGATTGGCGATATTTAGCGGGAATTATAACGGAATTGAACCCCAAGAAAATTAACAACAAAGCAATTTAAACATTCTTTTACCCATTTCCTTAAGGTAATGGGTAACAGACCATTACCCATTTCCTTAAGGTAATGGGTAATGGGTCACAGATACATTAAGGGAAGCATTGAAATATCTCAGGAATAAATTTAACTTTCTTAAAATTTGTAATGATTGACTGTTAAAAATGTAGTAATTATCTTAAACATCGCGAAAATTTAGAATTTTATCTTCATGAGAAACAAACTTCGAAGTTGTGTCATTTTCATAGCAACGACACCGAATGTCAAGACCAACATTTTTATCCTTATATCTAAAACATTCACCCGTGTTATTTAGTTGTTTGCGTTTTGTCATTATGAAATAAAGAGTTACATTTTACTACCTTAAAAAACATACTTGCAAAAGGATATAAAAAATAAATGCAAAATTCAAAATTTCCGAAAGCGAGTGTATATTTTATTGTAAATATAGTAATGATTAGGTTGCCACAACTACAAAGATAAATATAAAAATATTAATTTGTTATTTAAAAAATAAAAAATAAATTAATTATATCGCCTCTCCCGTGCAAGACTCACACAATTGCAAAAGTTGAAATGTCTACTTTACGGGAGCTTGGCGTGGAAGGACTTCTTTATTGGTCGCCAAGTCGAAAAAAAAGAGTCAAAAATGTGATCTTTGGGGATTATTTCCATTGGCGCAAAAAAAAATCGCCAAAAACGGCTTTATGTGCTTGAATCTAAAATCGTGGTTTAGCTGGCATATCGAACATCGAAATTTCTTCACTGAATTTAAGCACCTTCGGGTGCAGTCAGAATTTGGGTGGGTGACCATGCACAGGCCAAATCAAGCATAGCTGCGTTTTTCTCTTTCCTTGCGCACATTTGCTTTTATTTTTCCGGAAAGGATCTACCTGTTATTAGAATATTGTGCCCTAAATAATAAATGATCATAGAAACAAATTTACATTTTTAATTAAATTACGTTTCTTTTATAGCCGATTTTATAGGTAGACTTTATTTCCTGAGCAAATTATCATGAAAAACCTTTTTTAATCGACTATCTGTGCATTCCTCGTGAGAATTATGCTACATGATCATGAAATACCTTTTGGTTGCACTGAAACAATAACCAGTCTTTGAAATTAAACTCTGGCGATCAGAGAAAAATTTTAATTCATTAAAAAAGGTGATTACAAAATTATGTGTATTTTACTTCACACGGGGCATATAATAGGTATCGATATTCTCCTGAAAAGTAGGCAAAAGTTAGGTATGAGCAGAGGAAGAAAGAACAAACCGATGGTGGTAATGCTGAGAATGTTAGGAGGCATGGGTCACACAATCCATCAAAATAAGATTTGCTCGTTATCAACTACTAACTGGATCGAAAATAATTACTTTTAATTTAGCCAGAAGTAGTCATGATTACTTTTAATACAGATTGAAATGGATCTGCTTTTAATTAAGACTGAATTTTTCATCTTTAATTTTGATTGCAGTAGCTAAAATTACGTGATAACTTTTGACTGAGGGACCTCTGTATCTAGGACACAAGACTACGATCTAAGTTCCAAAACATCACTGGGTTCACCAAAGTCTGCCCAAAATATATGGATTTAAACAAAAAACCTCGGAAGGTGGTGGTCACCACCCTCCCGAGAACTGCCCGCGCCAAAGGTGCTTAACTGAAGACGAATGTTAGACTAAGTATATTTAAAATCCTGCAGAGCCATTTTCAGAGTCTTATTTTGGACCCGATTTAAATAATCACTGTTGACTGGTTATAGCGTATACTCTTCAAATGTAACATTACGTTGTTGCACCATCAATAGCTATTTACTTGATCAGTTGTTTAAAGATCTCACGTACTAAGAGAAATGTTTCTAATTTCTTAAAAATAGTAATAAAGTTACATATTTTATAAAATACAGAAAGTCAACCAACTTATTTAAAATTTATAGATTATTTTTAAGTTGGAAATAGTTTTAGCTTTAAATGAGGTTTAATAATTGAAAAAAAAGAAATATAACACTTTTCCTATTTTGTTTAAGAATCTCAAGAAAAATTAAATATTTCTGATAAAATCCAAGTATTTTAAAAATTAAATTGTGCATTTTATTATACACATTCATTATTCCGGGCATAATAATTTCAATGACAAGTATAGGTCCTTTCCAGAAACGTAGGCAAATATGAGATCGAGAAAGGGGAAAAGAACGTGCCAATACTTGGTGGTCACCCTCCAAAGTACTGACTGTGGCTGAAGGTGCTTAACTTGAGTTAAGAATGAGCCATGATTCACGCGTTAAAACATAGAAATCCTTGTTTGGCGATTTATCTTAGCGCCAATTGAAATAATCATCAAAGATTAAACTCTGCTTCGACTTTATCGACTTGGCAACCTATCTAGAAGTCCTTCCGCGCCAAGCTCCCGTAGAGTAAATATTTCAACTTTTGCAATTGTGTGAGTCTTGCACGGAAGAGGCGATATATAAGTTTAAAATATAATGAAAACCGTTTGAACAACAAAAATATAAATATTGTTAAAAATAACACAAAATATATTTTTTAAATTCGTGTTATAAATAGAAAGATGATTATTTAATCTATTTGAACATTAAAAAACCAGTGAAATATGTTTTCAATTGTTTTAAAATTCATAGTTTCTTGCTTTGTAACTGCGACCTTATCCGAAATCTAAAAAAATGGAAATATTGTAAAATTGAGATTTTTTTAGAAATTCTAAAGGCACTTTGCACATCCTCAAAAGAATCCGGACAGTTTGATACCAAATATGTGTTATACGGATCAGTAATTAAAAAGCCTTTCTCTGGAAACCGTTCACCAAAAACTTTTTTTTAGAATAGAGAGAAACTCACAAAATACAAGTATTATATAACTTTCAATGTTAAGTTAATTATTTAAATCCCCAGGGGAGAGTTTATATCCATGTGATCATCTCTTTCTGAGCTATGACCTACTTTATCTTCATAGAATAGGCATCCTAATATGAATATAGTTTCTAAGGTAATGTGTTAAATGTGTACCTTGATTATCAAAATTTCGGTTAATTGATTCCTTGGTGTATCCGACCATACATCTGGGAAAGGCGTACCAGTTTTTTGGACCGGATTTACTTCTGGTATACAACAGGTTGGATATGAAATCGAAACAGCAGAGTATTTTATACTTATTTAAATATTTTTCAGTGTCTAAAATAGTATCTATCTTCATTTCTCCTTACATTTGACTTAACTGTGATTTAATACATAGTTTGAGCACATTAAAATACTTGCTTCCTTCTCCTTTGCTTAACAGGATAGTGTGTTAGAACTTCGATTCTTAAAATTCTTACCCTGTGTGTGCAAAACTAAATAACAAGATTTTTTACAAGGTAATGAATGATGTGGATACACACATAAAAGACACACACAAAACCATTCATTTATTGACATTTATTTCAATCGAGAGTTATTTAAAATAAATACAACATAATAAAAGAGAATACAGAGTAAAAGGAGTCTAACTGCAATACATTGATTGGTCATCTACATTAATGCTGCTAAACCAACACTTGTGATCTTCCTGGGTCAATGAACTAGTGAAACTGGGTTTATTCTATTAAACATCACTGATGGTAATGTTGCCAAATTCTGACCTGAAGTAAAATAAATTTATTAGATAAAAATTTGAGTTAAATGTTCATCAACGAAATATGTTTTTTTCTAAATTATTTTTTTACGATTTTTTTATAATTTTTTATTAATAAGCTAGGTATTACGCAACTTTTGAGCTCAATTTCGCACATATATGTGGGATGGCGTCTAACGGACTCGCCGCTTTTTTTGTTGGCAGCAAGCCGTCTCCGCTAAAATCCGAGGCCAAGAACCCCCATGTGGGATGGCGTCTATGGGTAATTAAGAAGTAAAGCAGTTTTCTTAGAAGATAACAAAGGGTTTAATAAGCTTATCGAGTTACAACCAGGTGCTTTCGCAAAAGCAAACCAAAAAAAGCCGACCGCAGCCGCGCTTTTTCCACAGAGAATATACTAAGTTCTGGCGCGCTTCCACGCGTTGAGTTGTTAACACGCTTCTCCCGCGGGAGGAAAATATAATATACAGAGAGTGCACTGTATTTAAGGAAGCGGCACGAGCAGGACGAATCCTCCACATATATTCAAAATTTTTTTTTCGCTTGCTGCCTATTTTTAATGACATGCTCTCTTCAATCAGGCTTAAAAAAAAATTGGAAATTTCACCCAGTTCCAGTCCATAGAAGGTCTTAAACTGTTATTTAACACCCCAAGAATGTAAAATGAAATGGTTTGAAAATGGAGCTAAAATTTGTAGGAATCAGTTATAATCATTTTCGTGTAGAAATTTGATGAAATTTTGAAATTTCAACGTGAATGTGGAACCTGAAGATATTAATTTATCGAACTCAAGTTTTGAAATTTTTAGGTTTTATCGTAAATGGCACAAATTCCCTACCTCCAAAGAGTTTTCAATACCCGAAATAAAGTTTTTTTGCTTCTAATGTTGATTCTTTGCCTAAGGGCATTCTATGTTCCAGGATACCGCTTTCTTTTTTCATGTAGGGTCACTTGGGGTAAGTGGGACCCCTTTTTGGCCTAGTACATTTTTGAAGCTTTATAGAAAAAAATTGAAGGGGTTTATTCTGTACTTGTTGACTAATTTCGTTAAAGAGTCTATCGATAAACAAAAATTTATCAGTAGTTTCTAAAATAAAGCTTTATATTTTTCTTAATTGGTCTTTTTGTCAAAAATGAGATGGGTGACCCACTTACCCCAAGAGATGGGGTAAGTGGGTCACCCCCTCTTTATTTATATTTAAAGCAAACAAAACTTAAAAGGAAGTAAGTGGGTCTTACTTGATAAAGTACAGTAAATTTCAATATAAAATATTTTATTGTAACTATGTCCATGAGTGAGAAATATTACTCACATCAAAATCAATATGACAAGGTAAGAATAGAATGAAAAGCAAAATAAGTATTTTAAAGAATATTTTGAAAGGCCAAAGGGATATGTTTTACTTAGAATATAAAATAGTGTTTAAAAAACATAATAAGGTTGATTAAGATTTATTTTGGCACTTAAATACACATTGTAAGATAAAAAAGAAATCATACACACTAAATGAGAATGAACACTATTGATGAGATATTTCACTTTACTCACCATAACTTAAATTAAAACGCAAATTTGATATAAAATGTCGATCAAACTATTTATAAATTTTAATGAATTCTGAAGTGGTGAGTAAAAGGTCTTGCTACTTGCTTCTATGAATCGAAATTTTCTGAAAATATTGGGAGGAAATTGTCCCTATAACCCCCTTAAAATCCGCCCATGTTTTCAGTAGTAGTTCCTATATCATATGGGGGACCCTCTAGAACCACTTATATCATAATAAAAGGTCCCACTTACCCCACACTGAGGGGTCCCACTTACCCCAACCATGCTAAAACTATGGGGTAAGTGGGACCCCCCTGTTAAACACTTCAAAATTAAAAAATTTGAAAAATTTCAAATTGCCGTATGTAATTTAGGTCAAACTCTGCAAAACAGTTCAATAAACATTAAAATGTAATGAAAACTTACCTGGAAATACTTCTTTGAAAAATACGTCTTGAACTCTCCAAAAAATCCATTCTAGGAATCTATATTTTAAATTAGTTCTATAATCTTAAAAATAATTTAAACAAATCTCAAATATGTGCAAAACTCATCGGTGTGACAAGCTGTAACATAATCAATGCGAGTAAGTGTGAAATTTCCTGTACATATTATAGTTTTAGGGGGGTGACCCACTTACCCCAGTGACCCACTTACCCCAAGTAACCCTACACGACAAACAAGATTTTCCCTGGAATGCATGTCCGCAAATATGGACTATGTCCGCTAGAGGACCATGTTGTTCGCCGGAGAAGGGACACCGTTTAACTTTTTTTTATTCTATAGAAAACTTCAATTATTATCACATATTCGGAAAGAGCACCCTCGAATACCCCTGTACACCTAATTTCTTTAAATTCTGCAAGGAACTAGCAGAGAAAATCGCCTCCCATTTTTTTAACAAATTCAATTCAATATTTTTTCAGACCGTCTTCAAATTAGAAAGGGGTTTTCGTTGCTAATTACCGGCAGATATTAAGGAAATTTGGTATACAGGGGTTTTTGAGGGTGCTCTTTCCGAATATATAATAATAATAATTATTAAAGTTTTTTTTGGCACAATAAAAAAGTAAAACGCTGTCACTTCTCCAGAGAACGTTCTCTATATCGGTTTTCGTTTATGGACATTGGTTCCTATGAAAATCTTGTTTGTCATAGCATGACAGACCTGCCTGTTGAGTTTGCACCAACCTTGTATGACATACTGTATAACTGAATCTTTCCCTAGCGGATAATAGCCATACCTATGACGTCAGAAATGAAGTTGTTAGGCCATTTTGTAGAGGAATTATAACTACCCACCTTCTCTGGTACTTGGCGTCCATATGTCTCAGAGCGTAGGTGGATCGCTCGGAAGAAACGGAAGTGTCGCAGTAGGTGCTGGTCTGCGAGGTCCGGATGGTGCGACACTTCCACGTGTAGCGATGGTTGGGATTGCGGCGCAGTGCGGCTCGAACGTACGCCCTCCGGATCGCCGTCTGAACCTGCGGCACGAAAAACACAATCAACGCTTTATTTGGATAAAGTACTAATACAATACTTATCATATTAACGTTGAAGAAATACAGCGTGTCCATAAAATAACTTAATATATTCAAGGGCATCTAGTAATCTAACTGTTCGTCGAAATTGAATGAAGTTTTGGTGGAAGAACTAGTGAACTTCGTAAAATAGAGCATTTGCAATCACATGACTCGGACCTAGCAACCGCCGTAGCAACAGATACCGCCGCACCTAGCTACATACGCGTTGACCTACAGTAGTTAGCAGTTAAAAGAAAATAACTGGCTGTGACGTCACCTGAAAACACTCTATTCCCTGATGTTTCCCTGTCAGATTTTCTTAACCATTCACTAGTCCAGCTCCTACAGAACCAACGATTTCATAGCTGTTTTCATTTCTCTCTCTAGGAGCTGGTTTACAACTTAGAGGTACCGTTCAAACGGTATTTGTGTTTTTTCACGTTAGAGATCACATTATAAGAATAAAAAAGGTGGGTTTGATTGAAAATTTTCAAACCAATTTTCACTTTAACTGTAACTGATAAAGTTTAACTACTCCACTCCATATCATTCTCGTCCGTATTTCTCAAAACGTCTTCCCCCCAAAATTTCATTCAATTCCGATGAACGGTTTGGTTTCTAAGAGGCCCTTATAAAAAGGGGAAGTTATTTTATAAACACCCTGTTTTCATTTCTCTCTCTAGGAGCTGGTTTACAACTTACGGCCGTATTCACCGGTAACCTGACCGGCGGTCTGGTCAAGAAACCATGGTTACAGCCTCTGATTGGTGGAAAAATAATTCAATATTTTCCTTCCACCAATCGGAGGTTGTAACCATGGTTTCCTGACCAAACCGCCGGTCAGGTTACCGGTGAATACGGCCGTTAGAGGTACCGTTCAAACGGTATTTGTGTTTTTTCACGTTAGAGATCACATTACAAGAATAAAAAAGGTGGGTTTGATTGAAAATTTTCAAACTAATTTTCACTTTAACTGTAACTGATAAAGTTTAACTACTCCACTCCATATCATTCTCGTCCGTATCTCTCAAAACGTCTCCCCCCCAAAAAAAATTTCATTCAATTCCGATGAACGGTTTGGTTTATAAGAGGCCCTTATAAATAGGAGAAATTATTTTATAAACACCCTGTATTTGAAGAAATCAGGTAAATAACAAGTAATAGATCTTTTGTGAGATTGGATAACCCCTGTGTAGAGTAAAAGATAATATGTCTTACCTCTATGTTCATGAAGCAGTACAAGACAGATACAAATATTCCCTAAAAGGGAAAACAAAAATTTTAAAAACTTAAGATTTCCAACGGATGATTTTAAAGGAGAATATATTGAAAAACTAAATCTACTTAATCCAATTTAATAAACGCTCTCTGTAAGTCCACTAGTCTAAAAACAATTGGAGCCCTAATATTTTGACTGAAACTGCAGGTGGATCTTAGGCTTAAAAGATATTTAAAGTAGGGCTGTGTGTAATTTAAACTTGTCCTTTATTCACATATGCCATTAAAATGTACTATGCTGAATAAGAAAACGTTAAATGATTCTTTTCATTAAAACCACATTTCGTCAATTTTATTATTTTTTGTTTTTTTTAAACAGGAATATTATGGTTTTTAAATAAATGCTAAAAATAGTTAAGCAGAGTAAAGGAGTAAATATTTTGAACATATGTTATTATTTTTAGTTGAAAAATACCCGTTTCTAAAGAATAAAAGTGACATTTTCTAACCTGTGGGTTTTTGGAGTATTTCCTTTAAAAAGTTTTGAGTTTTAAATTCATGAATGAAACTTTTTCTACTATTTAAAAAGTAAAGTTTTTTTTTCAGAAATGACAGTTTACAATATATAAATCAATGGAACATGTCAGAATTTGATAACGGGACGAATACTGTGGGATAACGGGCATCTTTTAACTTTTCAGAGTACAATAAAGAATTCAGAGAAAGTTAAGAATGTTCAGAGAAGTTAAGGATGATCTTCCAATTACCTGTGAAGACTGAAGTGTGGCATTGGTTATCATGTAAGCCTCTTCAAATTTACTGTCATCTCTTGGGTTGACACAGAAAAGCAAATGAGTAATGCCGAGTAAAGGGAAAAGGAGAGCAGTTGCTTTCATAGCTCGCCTGAAACGAATCACCTTCGATTACTATCCTTGATCAAACGAAATTAAAAAAAACCCCATACAATTAAATAGAATTGTCGGTTTGTTAAATGGAATGTCTAAAAACAAATATTTGAGAAAATTGAAACAAAAACACTACATAAGTAATAGCATTTTTGTCTACAACCACCTAATTTTTACTGGAAATTAATTCAGGACCCTATTTATAATACAGAGCAATAATCGAAAAATATAAGTATCATCTCTCTATTCTAAAAAAAAGGTTTTTGGTGAACGGTTTCCAGAGAAAGGCTTTTTAATTACTGAACCGAATGACACATATATGGTATCAAAATGTCCGAATTCTTTCCGGATTTCCGAGTAGGCCCTTCGATTTTTCAAAACAATTCTCAATTTTAAAATATTTCCATTTTTTTAGATAACGGATAAGGTTGCAGTTACAAAGCAAGTACTGTCAATCAAATTATAATGCATCCAATCACAACGACCGATTGACGCTATGTGAAGGTTAGACCTTCCGCCACCAGTGCCGCTCCGTACGTAAAGCTGAGTGACGCTCTGTGCCTCTTCCCTTCGGAGAGACACCTCAACTCAGAGAGAGGAACTTCTGTTTTTGGAAGCGAGCGAGAGCGCGGCAACATTCTTCGCCGCAAGGATGAACTCATGATATGCTTAATTTTAAACCTTAAACTTTGTAAATATCTTGTAAATAATAGTATAATTAAACATTTCTATGCTTATTAAAACGGTGTTGTATCTGGGACCCCCTTTCACATGGGCGTTCGTCCGGTTGTGAATTCGAACCGAAAGTAAGACTGACGATACCCCTAGCGCCAACGACGCCACAAAAAAATTTGATGAAGCTTTACAAACATTCTTATTTGCGTTGCTGAATTCATTTGATGACTGTTATTTCATTGGAACTTGTGGAGACTGATGTTTTGAAGTGGTTTTGCTTTTGATGCTTGTTGATACAAGACTTTGATGATTGATCTGCAGTTCATTCCTCTTCAAACAGATGAGTACAACAACCTTTGAAATTTCATTTGATGCTTGATGCTTGATTAATTTGATGATGCTTGATTTAATTTTGCTTTGATGCTTGCTTTTTCTAATTACAATTGAAGTTTTGAAAAAAAAAATAATGGCTTCTTTGAATGATATACCATGTGTACGGAAATCCATCGCCGCTGCTTCTAAAAGTCAAATTAGAATTTTGCATAAATTAATATTCAATAATGATGGGGATCGGCAAAATCGGTCCAGGTTGAGAACTTTTAAGGGTTTTTCTGATACTAATGGGAACGATAGAAAACAAGATGTTCTTAAAGAGTTTTCAATTCAAGATCTAATTACTGTATGCAATTTGCTTAAAATTGAATTTTCCCCTGAGCCTATAACATGCTGTGACATAATTTTCAAGGCCTTAAGTGATTTTTCACTTCTAAAATCGGATGAGTCGGAAGATAGTGATGTAGAGGATTTACCTGTAAAGACTTCCTTGGTGATTAATGATTCTGAAAAAAGTCAGGATAACCCAGTCAATGTCACCCAAAATCCATTTGACTCATTTAGTCAGGATTGTTATGGCTTCTCTGCCCCAACTTTCAACATGAAAGACATAGTCGACTTAGTAAAGCCTTTCGGTACTCACGTATTAACGCAACCAGGCCAAAATTCGCATAAATCGCCAAATTTGGCGACTTTACTTACGGCAACCCGACGTGGCCAAAATTCGCATAAATCGCCAAATTTGGCGCTCCAAGTAACGGCAACCCTACGTGTTACACGTGGCTCTTCGTAAAGAAAATATTATGCTTACTGATTAGATTGAAAGTCATTGTAAACACTGGGTGAGTGGAAAAGTTATTTTCTGACGTTTTTAAGAGTGTTTTATGAGGATAGTAATTTATTTTATTTTATAATGTACTTAACATGCGTTATATAGTCTGGTAATTCAAAACAATGAAGTGTTTAAAATGAAGTGAATTAATGTAATAACGTTCATGTTTGGTATCGTCGGTATCGTAATGTTTGCGTGGCGTAAGCGAATTGTTCGTAAAGGTACAAGGATATTTTAAAGGGTAAATACATTTTAATTTATATTGTGCTGTAAAATTATCCTGTTTTATACAATTGTATCATTGCTTAATTTATCTCATAACCTATAAGATGCCGGTAGTGTATTTTGGATATCCTTTTATTATAGTATTACCTAGTAGCATAGCTCATACCAAATATGTAAAGTTTACGTAACTGCAACTAGAAGTAAACAAAATTTCGCCCTATATGACTAAAATTCGACGAATCTTAAAAATTTGTGCTGCTTGGAATTAGTCGTAGAATTCGGTCAATTGAGTAAATAATACTTTGAAATTATGTTATAACAACCTTAATTTCTTCCCTATTTAAGTTTTAATTAGTTTTGTCTACGTTTTTAACTTTCCGCAGCTTTAAATTTGGCGCGTTTCGCTCTTGGCGACAGAAAAAAACTTGGCGCCAAAAACGCGCCAAGGCGCCAAGTTGGCCAAATTTCGCCAAGTTGGAGCCGACCTGGTTGCGGTAATACGTAAGTACCAGCCTTTCTCCTCTAAAAATGACTATAAAGTAGAAACCTTCATTTCCGACATTGAAGATACTTTTAACTTGTATAATATCAAAAACCCCATGCAACAAGTGATTTTTGTTAAAAAATGTCTATCAGGCCCTGCCCTAACTCTAATTCGTTCAATACGTGGAATTAATTCATGGGAAGCACTGAAAAAACATTTGAGAGACGAATTTGAAGATAATCTCAACAGCCTTCAACTGCATACCGTAATGAACTCTCGAAAACTTAAGCCCAACGAAACATTACAGGAATACTTTTTGGCAATGAGGGAATTGGCTCAAAAAGGTTCGCTCGATGACTCCTCTTTAATAGATTA
Source organism: Tetragnatha versicolor (assembly GCA_024610705.1). Classification (NCBI taxonomy): domain Eukaryota; kingdom Metazoa; phylum Arthropoda; class Arachnida; order Araneae; family Tetragnathidae; genus Tetragnatha; species Tetragnatha versicolor. Next base: position 19,192,941 of record JANDEH010000011.1, on the reverse strand, counting down.
TGTTATTCAAGGCATCCCAGAATCGGGAAACAAATTACTTCTCTATGGCTCTAAAACCCTAAACGAATTTAAGGAAAAATTAAAGACTTTTGAAAAACTTTATACAGCTTCTAATTCTTCTCGAAGTAACTTTCAAAAACAAATCGGAAGATATCCCCACGGTTCTCAGGTGGATGAAAAGCGTTCTTTGGAGCAATCAGTGTGCTATTCATGTGGTTTAAAGGGTCACAAAAGCCCGCAATGTCCTCACAAGAGCCAAGGTAAACAATGCTATGGCTGTAAAGGTTTTGGCCATATTCACGCTAACTGTCCCCATGCTAATAGGACCAGACCTCGAAATACCTATAACCCTTCCAGATCGAAGGATGGTAAAGCACCCTTTGTGAATCCCTCTGTAAATTCTACTGTCGTTAATACAGATGCAAATAGGATTTCTAAGAAAGTAAAAATATTGAATAAGGACATAACCTCCCTTTTTGACTCTGGGTCTGAAGTCACACTTCTACGAAAGGACATTTATGATACCCTTCAAGCTCCCGAGTTGGTCCACCACCCTATTTCTTTACTAGGAGTTGGAGGAAGTCAAATTACTCCCCTAGGATATTTTTGTTCAACCGTTATTGTTGATGGAATTGACATTCCCACTAGAATTTATGTCTTACCCCAAATGAACTTTGACTGTATAATCGGTATGAATGTTTTAAATCAAGTTAACTTTTCCTATACCGATGGACGTTTAATAGTTTCCCAAAAAAATAATCTCATCTCCTCAAGCGCAATAAGTATAGTCTCCAACCTAACAAAAATAAAACAGGAAATTGAAATCGAAACTTCAGTAGCTGATGACGAATCCTCAACGAATTCCCACGCACGTGCTCTTTCTCCTGCTCTTTCGGCCGATGTTTCTGGTTTGAATAATAATCGCGATGACAGCTGCGCGTTCAAGAAGAAAATAAATAACTCTAATGAAGGCAATCTTTTTCCATTTTTGTTTTGCATGTCCAATGCTGTGAATGAAACTATCGTTGATACAGGCCATATTCTTGATGCGTCTTTAAAAAACCAATTAGAAAATATGATAGTGAACTACAAACCTTTAGGAATTCGTAGCACAGACTTGCAGATGAAAATTATCTTAACAGATGAAAAACCGATTGCTCAACGGCCACGACGGTTAGCCATTTCTGAGAAAAAAGAAGTTGATAGACAGGTCCGAAACTGGTTAGACGCAGGCATAATTTCGGAAAGTTCTTCAGACTTTGCTGCTCCCATAGTTTTATGCAAAAAACCTGACAAATCAACCCGCATTTGTATTGACTATCGGAAATTGAATTCAAAAATAATCAAAGACAGATTTCCTCTTCCCTTAATTGAAGATATTTTGGATCAACTCCAGGACTCAACTGTTTTCTCCACGCTGGATCTTAAAAACGCTTTCTTTCATGTAGATATGCATCCAGACAGTGCAAAATATACCAGTTTCATCACCCCAACTGGCCAATATCAATTTAATAAGGTCCCCTTTGGCCTCTGTAATTCACCATCTATCTTCCAACGATATATCCAACTTGTCTTCCGTGACCTCCTTCAAGACGGTACTGTGATAATTTACCTTGACGATATTATTGTCCCTTCCAATTCCGAAGCTGAAAATATTGTTAAGTTAGAAAAAGTTTTTCAAGTTGCCTCGCAATATGGGTTGGAATTTAATATGAAGAAATGCCAATTCCTGCACAGAAAAATTCAATTTCTTGGGTACATAGTTGAAAAAGGTACGATTTCCCCATCGCCCGATAAAACCAAAGCTGTGTATTTCTTCCCTATACCAAAGACGACCAAACAAGTCCAATCCTTTCTTGGTCTCACAGGCTATTTTCGAAAATTCATTAAAGGATATTCTTTGATTGCCCGTCCCTTAAGTGACTTACTAAAAAATGACGTCCCATTCGAGTTCGGAAAACCTCAGCTAGCTGCCTTTCAAGCTTTAAAAGAAATACTTTCAAAAGAACCTGTCCTCCATATCTACAAACAGGGATCAGAGTTGGAATTACACTGTGATGCCAGCAGTAAGGGTTTTGGGTCAATCCTCCAACAACGGTGTGATGATGGTCACTTTCATCCTATATACTATATGTCCAAAAAAACATCACCTCAAGAACAGAGGTACAGCAGTTTTGAACTGGAAACTCTCGCTGTTATTGAATCGGTCAAGAAATTCCAGCACTACCTTCGGGGAGTAAAATTTAAAATTTATACTGATTGTTCAGCCTTTGCCCAAACCATGTCAAAAAAGGACCTTGCACCAAAAATTGCACGATGGGCTTTGTTCCTCCAAGATTTCGAATATGAAGTAATCCAGCGTCCCGGAACTCAGATGCAGCACGTTGACGCTTTGAGTAGGAACTCCGTCAACATTGTGACACTCCTAGATGAAACCTCCAAAAAGATAGTTAATGCCCAATCTTCTGATGACAACATCCAGACCCTATGCGAAGAAAACCCAACCTCCGCTGTTGACGTCAAATGCAAATCCATTTTGGTGCAGAACTTTTCTCTCCCGAAATCGAAACAAACCGCACCTGCATTTTCACCCGAAGATCCGCGATTGCCTATCACTACAGAATGTGATAACAGCTGTGCTTTTAAAAAGGAAGAAACGAAAGTTCCTAACGCTGATTCATTCGATCTCTTCAATGTTTGGCCTTGCCTTTCCAGAGCTATTGACGATGCCAGTGTTGCAAGCTACTCTCTCGAAGTCAGAAAAAATGAACTTTCCTGTGTGTATCAAGTGAACGGAGAACTTTTGCCGATTTCCCAGTTGGAAAATTGGAAGACGAGAAAGAAGAAACGACGAGATAATGCCGGACTGTTCCTTTCCTTTAGAACTGACTTGGACTCTGGACTATCCCTGAACTATGACTGACTGAACTCTTAATAATTTTTGCCTTTCAGCAATTTTTTCTTTTCTTACATTAATTTTGATGAAGTTATTTTAAGTTCTAAGATTTCTGAATGAGAAAGTTATTATTTTAAGTTTTTTTTTAATGATTGAGTTATTATTTTGAAGTTTTTGAGATGAAGTGTTTTTATCTTTAAGTTTAAGAATTTTGAAGATTAACTGAAGCTTAAATAATCTTACAAGAAAGTTTTACAACTTTTTATTTTTGTTCTTTTGATCCTTAATAATTGATCAATCATTTATTCTCTTCAATTATTTTAAATTTTCTTTTTCTTTAACGCCTTGAAGTATTGCCTATTGTGTATTTTGCTTATTTTGTTTCTCTTTGCAGTATTTTTGTTTTCGTGTTTGATTTTATTCTAATTTTCTGCTCTCGGTGTGGTCACCTCGGCGTCGATGGCCGAGTGTGAAGGTTAGACCTTCCGCCACCAGTGCCGCTCCGTACGTAAAGCTGAGTGACGCTCTGTGCCTCTTCCCTTCGGAGAGACACCTCAACTCAGAGAGAGGAACTTCTGTTTTTGGAAGCGAGCGAGAGCGCGGCAACATTCTTCGCCGCAAGGATGAACTCATGATATGCTTAATTTTAAACCTTAAACTTTGTAAATATCTTGTAAATAATAGTATAATTAAACATTTCTATGCTTATTAAAACGGTGTTGTATCTGGGACCCCCTTTCACAGCTATATTTTATGATGAAACATGTTTTTTCATATTTTAAAAAAGTGTTTTCTTGATGAAATATCACTCAAAGACTGATAAAACATATTCTAAAAACTTACATATACGCCATTTTATACTAAAATTTCACACTTTTTGTCCAATATTTATAATTTTTAGTCTGATTTTATCGAAATTAATTGTAAACATAGAGTGATGTTTTGTCTCTTATGATTTTCAATTGCTTAAGGTATCCGTCTACCTTTGAGACCATTTTTTTGAAATACTTGATTTACAAAAATTATTTTTTAATTTTTAGTTTAAGTGTACATCAAAACATTGATCAATGCTAAAAAAACAAAATTAATTATATTATTTTCTAAAATATGGGGTAATTAGTGTAAAATTTAAGTGAATTTTTATAAAACCCCTCTCACTCTTGCCCAAAAACTATTACCCCTATATAAATTTCCTTTGGACACAAGTATCGTATAACACTTATCTTCAGATTGGACCATTTTCTAAGACATATTTTGAAAAGTAATTGCTTTTCAGCATAAAATGTAAAGGTAAGTGAAAAATTTCAAAATTTCTACATCCCTTTAACAAAAAAAACATCAATAAAAACAAAAATAATAAACTTACAAAAAAATCTGTATTCCAACTGGTTAATAACAGTATGATTAATATACTATTAAAATTTGGAGTGAATATCTTGGATAGTTTTTGAGTAATCATGTAAATAGTGGAGGGTTTTTATGCAAAACTTAGTTCTGAGAAAATCAGCTTTTAAAGTTTATATTTGTATAAGATCGCACCAGTGTTGCCAGACAGTTAGACGAAAAAGTCGCGGATCAAAGCTCTAAAAGTAGCGGATTTGAAATTTTTGGAGCCCAAATTTTATTTCAGTGGTAGAACTGTAGTTTAACACACTTTTAACATTATTAATGATCTATTATTATATACTCTAGAAAAAACAGGGGTTCTCAAACTTTTTATGTCGCGGAGCCCTTTTCAGGAGACAAATTCTTCGCGGAGCCCTTTTCCGAAGATAAATTTTTCAATGTACAAAAAGAAAATTACATAAAACCATTGCTACAAGAAATAAAAGCATAAATACAGTAGCGTAAATAGAAATTTATTTCAATATTGTACCAAAATTATTCCACAGCCCCTCCCTTGCATATTTAACAGGTTTAAAGGAGCTTTTTAAAACATTTTAGGTATAATTTGCAACTAAGAGCAAGTAAGAAAAATTGTGATTAATTAAGTTCCAATTATGATAGGGTAGTCTGGGGGAATTCAGTGAAATATGATCCAAGATCCTTAAAAACAGCTATTTTCTACTTGTTTTAGGTACATCTTAGTCCAAATTTCGGGCATTCGTTTTTAGGTAGGATTTTAATTTTAACGAACATATTATAAAAAATAGATAATAATAATGTTTTAATAACAATAGGGGGGTCTGGGGGATCTCCCCCAGAAAAATTTCGAAAATTTGACCCTAAATAACATGGTTTTAACTTGTTTTGGTAATCCAAGAAAGACTTGAAAAAAAGACAAAAACCAGAAAAAAAACTATAATCAAAAGAGCTCCCCATCAAATCCAATTAAATTCAAGGGTTATTTAAAGCTCTAAAAAATTTGGGTAGGAAGGAGCTAATGTAAGTTCTTAACAAGAAACACATTGCAGAAAGTTATTACGCAACTTAGAAAATATCAAAAAATGTATTTATTTCAAATTTCTTCGCGGAGCCCCTGGAAATGCTTGGCGGAGCCCTAAGGGCTCCGCGGAGCACAGTTTGAGAACCGCTGCTCTAGAACTTAAGAAATAATATTTAAATTTTTTAAAGCTATTTCGACTTGAATAAAGCTAATTTTCCAGATTCTGTTTCAAAAAATGATACTTTTAGAATTAAATATCAATAGAACTTTTTAGATTTCAATTAGTTAGATTTAGATACATAGTTAATCTAAAAACGAATTAGTTGAAAGTAATTAATCTATTGCTATTCGAAAAGGAACTCTTGCATAACATAAATATTTCATTATACTAAAAACCTTATAAGGATATGATGAATACTCGTTTCATAAATCGCATATCGGAAAATTCTTGCCCTTATCTCTACCCTACCCTCTTTCTTCTCTTCCAACTCCCTTATTTGTCCCTATAAAATTTCCAGGGCTTCAAGGCGGGGATTGAAAAGGAGTTGGAAGAGATGCAGATGAATTACTTATGACTCACCTTTCTGCACTAGAAGAGTGCATTTGTAATTATGTCCATTTTTTTTCAAAACACAAAAGTCGCAGATTAAAAATGCTGTAGCCCAGATTTAATTTTTAAGTAGCCCAAAAGTAGCCTGTCGCCCAAAACGAAATTTTTGTCGCAAAGGACGTACAAAAGGAGCCCAATCCGCTACTTATAGCCCAATCTGGCAACACTGGATCGCACACGACTATCTGTTTTAAATAATGCTGTAATTTCTTTTCTAATTCACCTATAAGTAAAATGAAAACAGTTTTGGATAGATAAAAGTCTAAACTACTTGAAAATGTAAGAACCAAAACTCTTCTTTTTAGGATAGGGGTAAGCGGATACCTTAAACGGTGTTGTTTAACAAGTCTGGGTTTAAAAAAATATGAATGATTAACACTAGGTATATTATACTAACGAGCTACTTTAAAATAATGGTTTTTGTTTGGTCCTAATATTGATAAACAATTAGAAAAAGTTATTTTTATAAGTTCGGGTTAATATATATGTGGTGCCCAGACCCCCTCCAGAGGGCGCCACCGGGACACTCCGCTCCTTCCCTGATGCTGCCGTGAGCTTCCCCGGCAGATGGAGAGATGATACGAGACCATAGAGTTAGTATATAATATAGAGACAGCTTGCTCTTCTCCGTAAAGCAACCCTGCATGTCGAAAACTGTCGGACCTGTTTGGGTGGCAGAAAGAAAATTTTAACATGGGAAGTCCCATAGGCGGGTGGATTTTGGGGCATAAAAACTGCTCTTCCTCACAGAAAAATGAGGAGAAAATGATACCGACAATTTTCCATTCGAGAAAAACCAATGACGAATCGTTTAGTGAAGAAAAAATTTCTCTATCTGAATTAGTTTTTTATCTGTGATTTTTTTAAATTCCGTGGATTCGGAAAAAACAATTTTAAACTGTATTTTTATAATGTTTCTGGGGGAATTTCTTTAACAAAAGCTTCACATTATATAATATGAACCCTCCTGATTCGATACGAGTCATTTCCAATTCGTTTAAACTAGTATTTAAGGGAGAAAATTGCTGAATTCGTGGCCGAGGTAGAAACTGGAAGTTGGCAAAGCTTGGCGGTTTGAGCTTGGCGCGCGTATTTGCCGTAGTTTCTTTATGTGGTCATTCGAAATAACTTACTGATTTGATTTTGATTTGTAAAGGCCATGATTATCTGAACTACTTCTGCATCTAGACGCATAAATGTCAAATTAATTTTTATTAAATTAATTTTTATTTAAGTTTTTTAGTTCTTACTACTAATCTTCTTTTAATTCTTTATTTTTATTTTTTGATGGGGGAAACTTACAGTAAAGTAATCTGTGTTAATCTTTTCTTTCCAAGAAACAAGCGATATTTTTAAAAATTATGGGACATTACCGAATCTTCTTTTTTAACTTACTGCATTGTTAAACTAATAATAAAAAATATAGAGAGAGGAATTAAGAGTAGAAATTTTGCTTCCAGTGTTCGTTTAATTTAAAACAGTCGTATTATTGAAATATTATCTTACCTAAAATAATTCACGACACAGAATATTCCTTGAACTTATATCTATGGATTTTCCCGCCAATCTAAGGTACAAAGAATCTAGGGCAGCTGTAATTCTCTCCTAACACCAGGTGATGGTTTGTGACATTCGACCACAGGACCACATCATCTGGTTTTAACTTTATGAACTATGAGCTTTTTTGTTTAAATTAATCACACTTTTCTCTCTTATTCCAGGAAAAATGGTGAAGAGTTGCGAATCTGATTGCTTAGAAAACTTAGTTTACCTATTATATTTTAATAAAAACTTATTTTTATCTTATTATATTTTAATTTAATTAACAAATTTAAATACAAAAATAATTTGATTGGCAATTAACTGAAAAATACGCTATTTTGTTTTAGTAGTTCATTTGGTAATATTTAATAAATAATATTTTGTGAAATGCTTAACTGATTCCTTAACTTTTCGCTTAATAAAAGAATTTTTTTTGCAAGTTATAAATAATAGTTTAAATTTTCTCTCTATATTAAAAAAAAGTTACCGTCACCGCCGCCGCTGTTTCAGAAAATTTAATTTTCTAACTCTTTGAACTCTCATAACGCAAAAACTACTCGATAGAAATTTATGAAATTTGAAATGTTTGTAGAGGAATATTTGGGGCACATTCTTGAACAAAAAGCTAACTGATGTGATAATTAGTTCTGGGGTATTTTTAAGGTCAAAGTTGAAGTTTTTGATTTTTCGCCGCGTAATCCAGTTCAGCAAAATCTATCAGCAGCAGAACTATGATTTTTTGCACCCTAATACTCTGAAGTATGAAGATGTGCACTACGTCGCCCTTTTTTCGAATTTCGAATTTGGTTTAGAGTAATTAATTTTTTAATTTTCGAAATTTTTGACACTTTTTCGTTTTTTTCTATCTAAAATAAAAACTAATCACGGTATCAATATGATTTTAACACTTATATTCTTATTTTTTAGAAAGAGATTGGCGTTTAGTTCTTTAAAAAATTCTAATTACTTTTGGAATTATTAAGCATCAAAGTTTTATTTCATTTCATCGTTTTAGTAGGTCTTTATCAGACGTGTTTAATGTTTTTGAATTTTATATTTGCCTGTTCACTAGATTGTCGCGAGCACAGATATTTAAAGTTTTGAGGTGCACATTTTTGCTCTGAGTTTGCTAGCGATATAGTATAGACTTGGTTAATAATCTTTTAAAGATACTTCGATATTTTTTGAACCACTAGAGAAATAAATAATTTAACTTTATTGAGTGTTATTTGTGGAGATGAAAGAAAGAGGATTTTCAGGAAGTTTGTTTTACTCTGCTAAAGTTCCATTACAGATATTACAGATCGCTTCGCGATCTGTAAAGAGCTGCATAGCAGTTACGGGGGTTGGTGAGCGTAAGCGACATTGGGGCGGTACCCCTCTATCCATTAAATTATTGATAATTTAAAGAGGAATATTTCAGTAAGAGTTTTATTTTGATATTTTCGTGGTAATGATCCGAATTAAATTATGCAAAAGTTTGAGAGATAAAAAGTTTCGATATTAAATGATCATTAACTATACTCTGTTCATTAAGAATTAGCGCCTGAGACGTAATGTATTAGAAGCGTTATTATTCCAATTATCGTCGAAAAACATTTTCTTCTGCAATGACAAGGCAGCCTAAGCAGAAGTAGTTAAAATACTGTAAAAACAATCGGTCACTGAAGTTGTCTGATGAGCATTATTAAGCAGTATTGAGCGTTTTTGATCCCGTTTCAGGCGCCTATTCTAAATGAATAGACTATAAGCAGACAAGTTCCAGGTTGTACTGGATAGTTAAGATGAAACAAGCGAGCTCTGCTCGCTTAGATCGCGAAGCGATCCTCAAAGAACTGCGAAGCAGTTCCGGGGGTTGGTGAGCGATAGCGAGCAGGGGGCAGAGCCCCCTAGTCTATTAAATAATGTTTAAAATTTTTCTTTAAGTGTTTATCAAGATAACAAAAAGTTAAAAGTGTAAAAATTGAAGTATGAAATATAAACATTTCATGAAGTTAAACATAAGGAATGCATGCACTTAAAATATTAGTTTTTTTCTTCTGAATAATATTAATTTAATAGCGATAAGATAAAGGGGATTTTTAAATGGTATTAGTCACTGGAATATTTTAAGCAATCGGGTTTTAATTGGCATTTTGAAATATTAAATTATTTGTAATTTTAAGTTGTTCGAATTAAAATAAAAAAATACAGAATATCTTTAAGTAGAATTACCAAAGACAGTTTTAACAAAAAATAGTATCAAATACCTGTTTTTTGTGTGGGGGAAATATATTTCCTAAAGAAGAAAATAACAGAAAAAATTTGGAGATACGAGTAGCATTGTTTTGGTGGAAGCATCGACTAAAAATGAGATTTAGAACATTCATATTTTGTTATTAAAGCTGCAAAATTTTTAAAACTTTCCTTCAAAAAATAAAAAGAACATTAGATAGGGCCCACTGGTTGGAGACAACTGAAAAAAGTAAGCACGCGAAAAACCATAAACGCCAAAAGAGGGATTTAGAGGCCAAATTGGCAAAGGCAAAAAAAAGCGATTTTGGGTGGCAGCGAAACGAAAAACCGACACGCTTAGAACAATGGAGCAGATGTTCCTAGCTGTCTCTATATTTGTACAAACTCTATGTACGAGACTAGCGAGATGAGCGGACGAGCGAGACGCGCTCGCCCTATTGTGTACTATCTCATGCAATACCTATCCTTCGTAAATAGACCTCTTCAATATAATATGCTTATTTACCCAACTTGGTTGTCCTCATTTTACTATCCCATATATATTCAAACTTTAAAGGGAGATTTATTCATGGAAGGGATTTGGTGCCGTATTTTTGGAAAGTTGGTTGAAGTTTTTTCTGTAAATTGTTTAATTGTTTTATAGAGTGTATTAAGTTCAGGGAGTTGTAATTTGTGGGAATTGCGAAGCAATTCCAAAAGGTCCTGCGTCAGCAGTTTACGGGGGTTGGTGAGCGATAGCGAGCAGGGGGCGGTAGCTCCCTAGTATTCAAAAATATTAATTGTTGAAAAAAGTTGATGGATTTATTCCCTTTAGTACCTATGATATTTCAGCTGTGAAAAATCCTTAAAACCACTAATCGACGATTAAATTATATTTCTGCTTAGTTCGCTGCACAAAAGGGGGAAAAATAGAAGGACTAAGACTAATAAAATTAAGAAAATTAAGAATCTGAGTAATTAAGACAGTATCTACAGATTAAGGGGATATCAATTTAGTCAATCGTTTACCGGATAAAAAGAAGGCGAAAAAACTTTTAGATTGAAAACGAATTTTAATTTGGCCTAATTTATAACAGGAAGAATGAGAAAAGAAAGACAAATTAAATTAAAAAGTGCAAAGAACAGACATCGATTTCAGAAGCTGGAGGAAATCACTGCTTCAAATTTAAAAACACAATCAAAAAATATTATTCGTTAAGTGATGTTTAAGTAATAAAAGTAAGACCCATTTGCTTTGAAGGCAGAGATGTTTGAGTGTATGATCTCTTCCACCCAGTAACTGAAGTTGAACCTACTACGTCACTAACAAAAAAAGTAGTTCCCATCGCGGTGTCTGAATTTCGAGTGAAACAAAGAACGTCAATTTTAAAATATGATTATTTCGTAAAACCCATGTATAATGAGTGTCTTTTTATCACAATTCGCGTATCGAAATTCCTCCTATCAACCCAACAGGCTTTGTGTTTACTCACTTTCTCCTCCCGCGTAATGACGTACTGGGTTCAGGAAACGTTGCTGTGAAGTATATTGAAGAAGGGAAAATATTCTTACCTAATCTGCACGACTTCAAAAGTCGAGCTGGTTTTCATTTTTGTCACGAGAATACGCACTATGTTGATTAAGAATATGAGATTTATCTGAAAAATAAAAATATCTCTTTGAGGAAAAATTTTAACCATCTTATAGAATAAGTTATTTACACTAGCGGAAATAAAAATCCCAACACCAAGAAGGAAAGGAGATATCAAAGTCAAATTTATTTCTATGATTGCATACAGTATCAATGTGAATTGATTGAAAAATCAGCCTTCCTGGATGTTAGGGGACCGAGAAAAACAAGGAGGAGTGTTGTCTCCATAGGTGTCCATTACCGCCGTCACACGTCATGGTATTGAGTGTCAGGGGATCTAAATGACTTTTGAGGGATTGGAGGACCATGTTGCCTCCTCAGATAGTCCAAATTCATATGGTGCACCAGCGGACGTTGCATACCGGGCTAGGTTATTTTTCCTTTCTCCGGACATGTTTTGTGAACGTTGGTTCTTACGAACGGATAGGCCAGGATAAAAATGCAACATAGGGGGTTAAGAAGAAAGCTTGGACATTGCATAAAACATGTGTTTGTGCATTTTTCTCTTGAAATTTGTCCCCAGGACAGGTCTGAAGGTAAGGGCGGACAACCGGCTAAAAAACCTCAGTGAAGCAGCTCTGGTTGGCCTAAGTACCGGTAGATCTTACTGAGGACAAGCGGCAGTGGGATGGATGTCGTTTGCAGTACTGCGGATTGTCCGTTTTGTCCGCGTAGCTTCTTACATCTTTGTCTATAAACAAGGGGCTGAAAATGGGCCTTTCTGTTTCCAATAGTGCGCGAAATAAGGAAATGAAAATCCCAATTTCATGACATTGTGTTTATGAGAGAATCCTGCTTCAGTTTTGAGCACCACAACGGTTGGGTATGAGTTTGAAGACACAATGGAGAGAGCGCACTCAGCTGATGATTTTCAAATCGTTCCACGGAGTGGTGATGCAGGGTAACGGAGTGAGGATGCATTGGATTCCATTTCTGCAACTCATGAGTATGATTCACCAGTACTTTTTCCAACCAGAGCTGCGTCATTGAGGTTTTGCAGCCGGTAGACCGTCCTTACCTTCAGACCTGTCCTGGGGACAAATATCAAGAGAAAGATGCACAACCACATGTTGTATGCAAAGTCCAAGTTTTCTTCTTAACTCCCTAGGTTGCATTTTTACTCCGCCTTTCCCGTTCTCTAGAACCAACACCCACAAAACAAGTCCGGTCAATGAGGAGAAATCACCTAGCCCGGTATGCAACGTCCGCTGGTGCACCATATGAATTTGGACTACCTGAGGAGGCAACATGGTCCTCCAATCCCTCAAAAGTCATTTAGAGCTCCTGTCACCCAATACCATGACGTGTGACGGCGGTAATGGACACCTATGGAGACAACACTCCTCCTTGGTTTTCTCGGCCCCCTAACATCCAGGAAGGCTGATTTTTCAATCAATTCACATTGATACTATGTGCAATCATAGAAATAAATTTGACTTAGATATCTCCTTTCCTTCTTGGTGTTGGGATTTTTATTTCCGCTAGTGTATAAGAGAAAATATAGTTCTTAAATTTAATACGTTGAGTAAATTGTTTTTGAGAAACTTAAACAGAATCAGCCTAGGATGTTCATCAAATGGTCAAGAACACGGCAATGAAAGTGTTTCAAGTGTTGGCTCAAGGAACAATAAGTGAGGCCGAAAACATCTTTACAAAAGAATGGTCTTGTACAGCAATATTTACACTAAATTGAAAGAAGAATCTTAACAAGATAAGACAACTGATTTTTATTCATTCGCAATGCTTTTTAAATCTAATAATAGAGGATCTCACGCGAACTTTCGTTTTTTATTTCTTTGGAAATTTTCACTAGAGAGGAGACTTAAAAAGAAGTGTTGTGATCTTTTCAGGAGGAATCTGAACTTCTTTCAAGTTTATGTTCAATTTACTGTTGTACTAGCTGTTATACCCGGCCTTGCACGGGTGGGGTGCATAAATTTATTTTTTTAAAGTTTTCTTAAAATACATTTATAATTTTGTAAATTAGCAATATTACAAATCATCCCGGTATCCCATCAGGCGCCTCTTTCCTATCACGGTGTTCCCGACAATTTTCTTATCCCGGTGTTCTCGGTAATCTTTCCTATCCCGATGGTCCCGGTAATTTTTCTAATCCCGGCGTTCCCGGTAATTTTCCTATTTCGGTGTTTCCAGTAATTTTATATTCCTGTATTCCCGGTGTCTTTATGGTAAATTTCCTATCCCGGTGTTCTCGGTAATTTTTATAACCCGGTAATTTTTCATATCCCGATGTTCTCGCTAATTTTCCGATCCCGGTGTTCTTGTCACTTTTTACGATCCCGATGTTCCTGATAATGTTAAATATCTTGGTGCCTTTATAAAATAACAAATTTGAAACTATAATAAAAAGTCTAGTAAATGAAAAAGTCTAGTGATCTGTCTCATTTGAAACCATTGAAACAATGTTTTATTTTTAACTCGTTTTCCATGAAAAAAATTTTTATTTTCATTAAATATATTTATTTCAAAGGGAAAAAATCTTGAAATAGAAGAAATGTCCACGCCGTCGGCGTGGTTTAAAAGGAGATGCGGAACACACATACATACACAGCCACAAACGTTTTTATTTATATAGAGATTAATAAAATTGCCTAGTAACTACAACACTGGTACTAAAGTTTCCTATTATTGGCTTGCATGACTGGTAAAACAGGTTTTCAAACACGGAAAAATAAGTGAAAAAAAAGCAGGAAAAATGAAAAAAAAAAGAATGAAGGACTGATTTTCTCTTTATAAATTATAACCTATGTGTTATTCTAATGTATAAGCTACATTATGGTAAAATTTCATTAAAATCCATTCAGTAGTTTTTGCGTGAAAGAGTAACAAACACACAGACAAACATTCACAATTATAGTAGTAGTAGTAGTAGTAGTAGTAGTAGTAGTAGTAGTAGTAGTAGTAGTAGTAGTAGTAGTAGTAGTAGTAGTAGTAGCAGTAGTAGTAGTAGTATAAAAAGGATAAAAATACGTATTACACAAAATTTCATACCCCCAAAGCGGCTATCATGGGTCCAGTGATCATCCACACATAAGGAGATTTCCCATATCCTTCCCAGCATTCACCTTTCAACCGGGAGTCCATGGTACAACACCAACTTATAATGAGGATAAAAGGGATTCCTGAAAGAAAACATGAAGTAAGAAGATTTTTTTTATAAACTAGGGGGCTCTGCCCCCTGCTCGCTATCGCTCACCAACCCCCGGAACTGCTTCGCAGTTCTTTGAAGATCGCTTCGCGATCTTAGCGAGCAGAGCTCGCTTGTTTCATTTTAACTATCCAGTAAAACTTGGAACTTGTCTCCTTAGTTACTGATCATTTAATATCAAAACTTTTTATCTCTCTAATAAATAACTTAATTCGGACCATTACTACAAAAATATCAAAATAAAATTGGAACTAAAATATCCTTGTTTTAACTTGTCAATAATTTAATCGAAATATTTTTAAAAAAATATCCAGCAAAAGTCTACTAATTATCATCAACCATCTTAGAGAAAAAAGCATGCCCTTAAAATCTTTTAAATTTATAAAATGCACGTGTACCTAGTGAATCGTCGGAAATAAAAGAAATCAGACTCGCTTAAAAATCGGCTGTTTCTCTAGTGAACGACCAGAAAGAGATGAAAAAATTGAAACTTTGAATCTTAATAATTCTAAAAGTAATTCGAATTTTTTAAAAAACGAAATGCCAATCGTTTTATAAAAAATAATTGTATGTGTGTTTAAAATATCATAGTTCTACTGTGATTAGTTTTTCTGTTATAACGAAAAAACCGAAAAAGGGTAAAAAATTTCGAAACTTAAGAATTTAATTACTCCAAAAATAATTCGAAATTCGAAAAAAGGGCGACGAGGTGCAAAACTTCATACCTAAGAGTATGTGTCTGCAAAAAATCATGTTTATGCTGTAAATAGATTTTGCTGGGGGCGAACTCGCAGCAGAAAAAAATAATTTTCGACTTTGACATTAAATAACTCCAGAACTAATTATCTAATTAATTAGGTCTGGAAACTGAAATGACCCTCATACGTTTGTCTACCAATGGTCAAAATTTCATAATATTCCTTCAAATAGTTTTTGCGTAGTGATAGTTCAAAGTGTTAAAAAATAAAATTTTCAAAATCAGCGGTGACGGCGGCGGCGGCGGTGACGGCGACGGCGGCGGTGACGGTCACTGTTACTTTTTTTTAATATAGAGAGAAAGTAAGTTAATAACAGTTTTTTGGCAAGACGTAGAGCACTAGAAGCATTGCATTTTCCGTTTTTGGTGTATTTAGGTTGAGAAATAGGAGGTAATATTATTAGACTTGCATGAACTGTTTTTTATGGATTTTTTTTTAAACAGTGAGTGCTCGGCTAGGCAGAATTTGTGTCTTTTTAAAAAGAATGGATGAAAATGATTTAGGAAAAAAACCACCAGTAAAATGAAATTACTGGAAGAATTATCGAGACTTCAGAATTAGCCGGTCACAAATCTCGTCTACAGGACTGTACTGGTGATGTTTTATAAAAGAAAACTTTGAAACTGTAACAAACGTTCAAAAAAACACTGACCACCGAGATATTTTAATGGTGTTTTATTATGATATTTGATTAGTTATGGGGATTTAACCCTGAAACTATCTTTACTCTTGCATCTTGGCTAAAGTACTGGTTTATTTTATAAAAAATACATTCAAATATTTCAATCATAAATTAATATTTATTTTCTCACAAGGAGTTCTTTGATTTAAAACGCAAAATTTCTAACTGATAAAATCAATGTTAGCAATTCTAAAAGTTAAAATAATGACTTAGAATAGGTGACGTCAAGGTAACAAAAAAACTAGTTGTAAGGCCTCACATAAATAATGTCTTGCTATGACCTACCCCAGCCAATGAGGTAGTAGAGCTTGAAAGGCGCGTCCTTACGGAAGATGTTGGTTGTTATGCGGCTGTGAAGTAGCATGCCTTCCACGAACATCCAGTTGATGCTTGACAGCGCCGCGTACATCTTCACTGACACCACAGCCTTGCACACCCAGCCCTGTGGAAGAAATAATAAGAGTCAAATACACACGTGTCCAAAAATAAAGGATGGTTTTGATTTTTTGGGGCGGATTTCGATTTTTTTATAATGAAATTTGAGCAGATGTGGCTAAATATCGCTTAAAAAATCACACTTAAAGTTATTCCATGCACTGTAGAGTTTAAAAATATCATCGCACTGTAGAGTTCCTGCATACTATCCTTAAAAGTTTTTAATATCAAGGCTCATGTTTACTTTTCTAAATATGTAAGGAATTCATTATTAATGGAAGGCTTATGTACCTCTTTAATATTGCTAGGATTATTTGATCCCGGACCACATATTCTAACCCTCAGATGGTCATATGGTAGGAATTCCGTTAATAATGATCTATGATTTGAGTCATTATTCCAAAAATAAAAATTATCCTTAATTTTTGGACACGAACGTAACTCACACTCACTGCTCAAAAGTTCAAGAAATCATTCTCCTGGAAAATTAGGTTGTTTGAGATATGATGTTGTTGAAAGGAAAGTTTTTGTCTGGAGACTCGTCAAATATTTTGAGGAGCCCTGAACATGCTTTATATTTTATCATGAAAAGCAGGTCACTGTACAAGAAAATGTGATAATGGTATGATACATTTTCTATATTTCTATTTCAATAAAGCTTTATCAATTATGTCTAGTCTATGTATGATAGTACGGTATGTGCGTAACTCACCATGTCTCTGTAGGATGGTATATTGGGTCCCCCAATGACTGGTAACGAAATGACGACCAGCATCAATGAATGAATGATGAGTGCCAGAACCAAATTCCGATGAACTCTTAACCGGGAGCACTGCAATGACCTGCACATGAAAAAAAAACGTTAAAAAACGATAGAATTAAAGCAAATATCGTTAAAAAATATAGCTTTTGCACTCCGATTCATCAAGTAAATGAACACGTTAAGTTGAATTCTGCTGACATGCAAGCAATGGGATACTTTCATCTGACGTCAGGGGTCACATGTTGTAGGGTAAACACCATTGCATGGACCTATCGGAACGTTTGCAGAGCTACCGGATATCCCAAATTAAGAAATGGGTCCTATCGACAAACCAATCAATGCTCTCTTATAATAAATCACCTACGACAGTTGTCTTCTTCTTCGGGTGAAAGTATCCCATAGGGTGAACTAGATCTTCGCACCTTTGGCGTAATGACACAGCGTTAATTTTGGCACGCTGAGTTTGCACTCCAAATCCAGTCCTAGACATTAAGTTTTTGTAAAAAGGATTTAAAATGTTTTAATCGATAGGCGATGCTTTATTTTTAAATCTTTCCAAAACAGCCAATCCCTATCAATACAGATACAGTATGTGCTTAAACCACAAAAGAAAGCAAGACAACGAAAAGGATTATTATTATATAATTCTGAAATAGCGTTATTTCGTCTTGTCTTGAAAAAAAAAGAATCTCTAGGAGTCGAGTCTGAGTGCAAAACTAAAAACAATAAGGTCAACATGAAAAACAAACTTACTTGAAGTAAAAGAAGATGAAAATAGTGACAACTAGGAAGAGAAGAGAGATTAGGGAACACACCAACAGAATGAGACTCACTGTTAGCGGAGCTTTGGGTACTACATCCTAAAAATAAAGAAAAAGAAGGCTGTGAGAAGGAAGAAAAAAAATACCAGAATTGAATTCCGTTCTCGACATTTACGAAACGTCATTTTGCTCAAAAATGTAATTTGAAGAACACATCTGATACCGGAAGAAGCTAAAGTAAATTTACAAATTCTTTCCCCTTCCTGGCATCCGACTAAAAGTTTTTTTTTTCACTTTGGAGTCGTATGCTGGAGTTTAGGGTTTGAAAATGGAGTAATAAATTTTCCAAATGTTTTTATTTTTTATTTTAGAAAGTTTTATGTTATAAAAATATCAATTTATTGGAAAACAGTTAACTCAGACTGCCTATTAAAAATCAGTCACGCACAAGATTATGTAAAACAGTAAAAGGAGATTAACTCTTCGCATTTTTAAATTATTTTCAATCCCTTTTTTAAATTGAATTTTTTATAAGCATTTGCTGTTATTAACGAAAGATATTCTCAAATATTTAGGGTGAATTGCACAGTGAATGAACAGTCGCCCAAATAATATTAAATAATAAGGAATTTAATTAATTTATCCTTGTCGTTAAATTGAACTGTAATCTTGAGATAAAACTACTCGCTTTTAAGAATGCAATAAGGAAACGTGTAATCATAATTCCTGATTAAATTGATTCCAAAGTAAACAATAAAAACACCTCTTTCCAAATGGTAGTAAAACACTATGAAATAAATGAATGAAGTAAAATGAATGAAGTAATCTTACCGTTGTGGTAAAGTTTAAGCATTCACTGTAGTTAGTCCAATTGCCCCAAAGCCATCTGCCATTTATATCACAGATTCTATAAGCTCTTGCCTCTGTAAAAGTATTAAAAATACATCAGAAAACAACCTGTATAAAAATGAAATCAAGATGGTAAGAAAATATAAAATTTGCAAAACAGCTAATAGGGAGAGAATTGTTTATCAATATGTCTTTTTCAAAGAAAGACACTACTTAACCCCTCCCCAGCACAGATATCACACGTGCTAAATACTATTTGCTTTCTAGAGCAGATCCTTCGACGGCACGACCAGTCTGACTAACACACGGGGGCCCTATCCATAATTGTTAGAGTAAATAAGGGCTGTTGTGGAAAAAAAAATCGTGTCAGAGAGTTGCCCACTAAAGTAGACTGCGACCTGAACGCAGCGCATTGGACCGCTCGGCCATCCTGACTTGTAAACAGCGGCCCTTTCAATATTCTTTACAGTAAAAAAGTGTTGCGAGAGAAAAAAAGAATTTGTCAGCTGTGGGATTCGAACCCACGCCCACCGAAATGGACTGCGACCTGAACGCAGCGCCTTGGACCGCTCGGCCATCCTGACTTGAACACAACGGCCCTTTCAATATTCTCTACAGTAAAAAAGTGTTGCGGGAGAACAAAAGAATTTGTCAGAAGTGGGATTCGAACCCACGCCCACCGAAGTGGACTGCGACCTGAACGCAGCGCCTTGGACCGCTCGGCCATCCTGACTTGAACCCAGAGGCCCTTTCAATATTCTTTACAGTAAAAAAGTGTTGCGAGAGAACAAAAGAATTTGTCAGAAGTGGGATTCGAACCCACGCCCACCGAAGTGGACCGCTCGGCCATACTGACTTGAACAGATGCCCTTTCAATATTCTCTAGAGTAAAAAAGTGTTGCGCGAGAACAAAAGAATTTGTCAGAAGTGGGATTCGAACCCACGCCCACCGAAGTGGACTGCGACCTGAACGCAGCGCCTTGGACCACTCGGCCATCCTGACTTGAACACAGCGGCCCTTTCAATATTCTCTACAGTAAAAAAGTGTTGCGGGAGAACAAAAGAATTTGTCAGAAGTGGGATTCGAACCCAACCCCACCGAAGTGGACTGCGACCTAAACGCAGCGCCTTGGACCGCTCGGCCATCCTGACTTGAACACAGAGGCCCTTTCAATATTCTTTACAGTAAAAAAGTGTTGCGAGAGAACAAAAGTATTTGTCAAAAGTGGGATTCGAACCCACGCTCACCGAAGTGGACCGCGACCTGAACGCAGCGCCTTGGACCGCTCGGCCATCCTGACTTGAACACAGCGGCCCTTTCAATATTCTCTACAGTAAAAAAGTGTTGCGGGAGAACAAAAGAATTTGTCAGAAGTGGGACTCGAACCCACGCCCACCGAAGTGGACTGCGACCTGAACGCAGCGCCTTGGACCGCTCGGCCATCCTGACTTGAACACAGAGGCCCTTTCAATATTCTTTACAGTAAAAAAGTGTTGCGAGAGAACAAAAGAATTTGTCAGAAGTGGGATTCGAACCCACCCCCACCGAAGTGGACTGCGACCTGAACGCAGCGCCTTGGACCGCTCGGCCATCCACACTTGAACACAGAGGCCCTTTCAATATTCTTTACAGTAAAAAAGTGTTGCGAGAGAACAAAAGAATTTGTCAGAAGTGGGATTCGAACCCACGCCCACCGAAGTGGACTGCGACCTTAACGCAGCGCCTTGGACCGCTCGGCCATCCTGACTTGAACACAGAGGCCCTTTCAATATTCTTTACAGTAAAAAAGTGTTGCGAGAGAACAAAAGAATTTGTCAGAAGTGGGATTCGAACCCACGCCCACCGAAGTGGACTGCGACCTGAACGCAGTGCCTTGGACTGCTCGGCCATCCTGACTTGAACAGAGAGGCCCTTTCAATATTCTTTACAGTAAAAAAGTGTTGCGGGAGAACAAAAGAATTTGTCAGAAGTGGGATTCGAACCCACGCCCACCGAAGTGGACTGCGACCTGAACGCAGCGCCTTGGACCGCTCGGCCATCCTGACTTGAACACAGCGGCCCTTTCAATATTCTCTACAGTAAAAAAGTGTTGCGGGAGAACAAAAGAATTTGTCAGAAGTGGGATTCGAACCCACGCCCACCGAAGTGGACTGCGACCTGAACGCAGCGCCTTGGACCGCTCGGCCATCCTGACTTGAACACAGCGGCCCTTTCAATATTCTCTACAGTAAAAAAGTGTTGCAGGAGAACAAAAGAATTTGTCAGAAGTGGGATTCGAACCCACGCCCACCGAAGTGGACTGCGACCTGAACGCAGTGCCTTGGACCGCTCGGCCATCCTGACTTGAACAAGGAGCCCCTTCAATATTCTTTACAGTAAAAAAGTGTTGCGAGAGAACAAAAGAATTTGTCAGAAGTGGGATTCGAACCCACGCTCACCGAAGTGGACCGCGACCTGAACGCAGCGCCTTGGACCGCTCGGCCATCCTGACTTGAACACAGCGGCCCTCTCAATATTCTCTACAGTAAAAAAGTGTTGCGGGAGAACAAAAGAATTTGTCAGAAGTGGGACTCGAACCCACGCCCACCGAAGTGGACTGCGACCTGAACGCAGCGCCTTGGACCGCTCGGCCATCCTGACTTGAACACAGAGGCCCTTTCAATATTCTTTACAGTAAAAAAGTGTTGCGAGAGAACAAAAGAATTTGTCAGAAGTGGGATTCGAACCCACCCCCATCGAAGTGGACTGCGACCTGAACGCAGCGCCTTGGACCGCTCGGCCATCCACACTTGAACACAGAGGCCCTTTCAATATTCTTTACAGTAAAAAAGTGTTGCGAGAGAACAAAAGAATTTGTCAGAAGTGGGATTCGAACCCACGCCCACCGAAGTGGACTGCGACCTGAACGCAGCGCCTTGGACCGCTCGGCCATCCTGACTTGAACACAGAGGCCCTTTCAATATTCTTTACAGTAAAAAAGTGTTGCGAGAGAACAAAAGAATTTGTCAGAAGTGGGATTCGAACCCACGCCCACCGAAGTGGACTGCGACCTGAACGCAGTGCGTTGGACTGCTCGGCCATCCTGACTTGAACAGAGAGGCCCTTTCAATATTCTTTACAGTAAAAAAGTGTTGCGGGAGAACAAAAGAATTTGTCAGAAGTGGGATTCGAACCCACGCCCACCGAAGTGGACTGCGACCTGAACGCAGCGCCTTGGACCGCTCGGCCATCCTGACTTGAACACAGCGGCCCTTTCAATATTCTCTACAGTAAAAAAGTGTTGCGGGAGAACAAAAGAATTTGTCAGAAGTGGGATTCGAACCCACGCCCACCGAAGTGGACTGCGACCTGAACGCAGCGCCTTGGACCGCTCGGCCATCCTGACTTGAACACAGCGGCCCTTTCAATATTCTCTACAGTAAAAAAGTGTTGCAGGAGAACAAAAGAATTTGTCAGAAGTGGGATTCGAACCCACGCCCACCGAAGTGGACTGCGACCTGAACGCAGTGCCTTGGACCGCTCGGCCATCCTGACTTGAACAAGGAGCCCCTTCAATATTCTTTACAGTAAAAAAGTGTTGCGGGAGAACAAAAGAATTTGTCAGAAGTGGGATTTGAACCCACGCCCACCGAAGTGGACTGCGACCTGAACGCAGCGCCTTGGACCGCTCGGCCATCCACACTTGAACACAGAGGCCCTTTCAATATTCTTTACAGTAAAAAAGTGTTGCGAGAGAACAAAATAATTTGTCAGAAGTGGGATTCGAACCCACGCCCACCGAAGTGGACTGCGACCTTAACGCAGCGCCTTGGACCGCTCGGCCATCCTGACTTGAACACAGAGGCCCTTTCAATATTCTTTACAGTAAAAAAGTGTTGCGAGAGAACAAAAGAATTTGTCAGAAGTGGGATTCGAACCCACGCCCACCGAAGTGGACTGCGACCTGAACGCAGTGCCTTGGACTGCTCGGCCATCCTGACTTGAACAGAGAGGCCCTTTCAATATTCTTTACAGTAAAAAAGTGTTGCGGGAGAACAAAAGAATTTGTCAGAAGTGGGATTCGAACCCACGCCCACCGAAGTGGACTGCGACCTGAACGCAGCGCCTTGGACCGCTCGGCCATCCTGACTTGAACACAGCGGCCCTTTCAATATTCTCTACAGTAAAAAAGTGTTGCGGGAGAACAAAAGAATTTGTCAGAAGTGGGATTCGAACCCACGCCCACCGAAGTGGACTGCGACCTGAACGCAGCGCCTTGGACCGCTCGGCCATCCTGACTTGAACACAGCGGCCCTTTCAATATTCTCTACAGTAAAAAAGTGTTGCAGGAGAACAAAAGAATTTGTCAGAAGTGGGATTCGAACCCACGCCCACCGAAGTGGACTGCGACCTGAACGCAGTGCCTTGGACCGCTCGGCCATCCTGACTTGAACAAGGAGCCCCTTCAATATTCTTTACAGTAAAAAAGTGTTGCGAGAGAACAAAAGAATTTGTCAGAAGTGGGATTCGAACCCACGCTCACCGAAGTGGACCGCGACCTGAACGCAGCGCCTTGGACCGCTCGGCCATCCTGACTTGAACACAGCGGCCCTCTCAATATTCTCTACAGTAAAAAAGTGTTGCGGGAGAACAAAAGAATTTGTCAGAAGTGGGACTCGAACCCACGCCCACCGAAGTGGACTGCGACCTGAACGCAGCGCCTTGGACCGCTCGGCCATCCTGACTTGAACACAGAGGCCCTTTCAATATTCTTTACAGTAAAAAAGTGTTGCGAGAGAACAAAAGAATTTGTCAGAAGTGGGATTCGAACCCACCCCCACCGAAGTGGACTGCGACCTGAACGCAGCGCCTTGGACCGCTCGGCCATCCACACTTGAACACAGAGGCCCTTTCAATATTCTTTACAGTAAAAAAGTGTTGCGAGAGAACAAAAGAATTTGTCAGAAGTGGGATTCGAACCCACGCCCACCGAAGTGGACTGCGACCTGAACGCAGCGCCTTGGACCGCTCGGCCATCCTGACTTGAACACAGAGGCCCTTTCAATATTCTTTACAGTAAAAAAGTGTTGCGAGAGAACAAAAGAATTTGTCAGAAGTGGGATTCGAACCCACGCCCACCGAAGTGGACTGCGACCTGAACGCAGTGCCTTGGACTGCTCGGCCATCCTGACTTGAACAGAGAGGCCCTTTCAATATTCTTTACAGTAAAAAAGTGTTGCGGGAGAACAAAAGAATTTGTCAGAAGTGGGATTCGAACCCACGCCCACCGAAGTGGACTGCGACCTGAACGCAGCGCCTTGGACCGCTCGGCCATCCTGACTTGAACACAGCGGCCCTTTCAATATTCTCTACAGTAAAAAAGTGTTGCGGGAGAACAAAAGAATTTGTCAGAAGTGGGATTCGAACCCACGCCCACCGAAGTGGACTGCGACCTGAACGCAGCGCCTTGGACCGCTCGGCCATCCTGACTTGAACACAGCGGCCCTTTCAATATTCTCTACAGTAAAAAAGTGTTGCAGGAGAACAAAAGAATTTGTCAGAAGTGGGATTCGAACCCACGCCCACCGAAGTGGACTGCGACCTGAACGCAGTGCCTTGGACCGCTCGGCCATCCTGACTTGAACAAGGAGCCCCTTCAATATTCTTTACAGTAAAAAAGTGTTGCGGGAGAACAAAAGAATTTGTCAGAAGTGGGATTCGAACCCACGCCCACCGAAGTGGACTGCGACCTGAACGCAGCGCCTTGGACCGCTCGGCCATCCTGACTTGAACAGAGAGGCCCTTTCAATATTCTCTACAGTAAAAAAGTGTTGCGGGAGAACAAAAGAATTTGTCAGAAGTGGGATTCGAACCCACGCCCACCGAAGTGGACTGCGACCTGAACGCTGCGCCTTGGACCGCTCGGCCATCCTGACTTGATAACAGCGGCTTTTTCAATATTCTCTACCGTAAAAAAGTGTTGCGGGAGAACAAAAGAATTTGTCAGAAGTGGGATTCGAACCCACGCCCACCGAAGTGGACTGCGACCTGAACGCAGCGCCTTGGACCGCTCGGCCATCCTGACTTGAACACAGCGGCCCTTTCAATATTCTCTACAGTAAAAAAGTGTTGCAGGAGAACAAAAGAATTTGTCAGAAGTGGGATTCGAACCCACGCCCACCGAAGTGGACTGCGACCTGAACGCAGTGCCTTGGACCGCTCGGCCATCCTGACTTGAACAAGGAGCCCCTTCAATATTCTTTACAGTAAAAAAGTGTTGCGGGAGAACAAAAGAATTTGTCAGAAGTGGGATTCGAACCCACGCCCACCGAAGTGGACTGCGACCTGAACGCAGCGCCTTGGACCGCTCGGCCATCCTGACTTGAACAGAGAGGCCCTTTCAAAATTCTCTACAGTAAAAAAGTGTTGCGGGAGAACAAAAGAATTTGTCAGAAGTGGGATTCGAACCCACGCCCACCGAAGTGGACTGCGACCTGAACGCAGCGCCTTGGACCGCTCGGCCATCCTGACTTGAACACAGCGGCCCATTCAATATTCTCTACAGTAAAAAAGTGTTGCGGGAGAACAAAAGAATTTGTCAGAAGTGGGATTCGAACCCACGCCCACCGAAGTGGACTGCGACCTGAACGCAGCGCCTTAGACCGCTCGGCCATCCTGACTTGAACACAGCGGCCCTTTCAATATTCTCTACAGTAAAAAAGTGTTGCGGGAGAACAAAATAATTTGTCAGAAGTGGGATTCGAACCCACGCCCACCGAAGTGGACTGCGACCTGAACGCAGCACCTTGGACCGCTCAGCCATCCTGACTTGAACACAGCGTCCCTTTCAATATTCTCTACAGTAAAAAAGTGTTGCGGGAGAACGAAAGAATTTGTCAGAAGTGGGATTCGAACCCTCTGCCACCAAAGTGGACTGCGACCTGAACGCAGCGCCTTGGACCGCACGGCCATCCTGACTTGAACACAGCGGCCCTTTCAATATTCTCTACAGTAAAAAAGTGTTGCGGGAGAACAAAAGAATTTGTCAGAAGTGGGATTCGAATCCACGCCCACCGAAGTGGACTGCGACCTGAACGCAGCGCCTTGGACCGCTCGGCCATCCTGACTTGAACACAGCGGCCCATTCAATATTCTCTACAGTAAAAAAGTGTTGCGGGAGAACAAAAGAATTTGTCAGAAGTGGGATTCGAACCCACGCCCACCGAAGTGGACTGCGACCTGAACGCAGCGCCTTAGACCGCTCGGCCATCCTGACTTGAACACAGCGGCCCTTTCAATATTCTCTACAGTAAAAAAGTGTTGCGGGAGAACAAAATAATTTGTCAGAAGTGGGATTCGAACCCACGCCCACCGAAGTGGACTGCGACCTGAACGCAGCGCCTTGGACCGCTCAGCCATCCTGACTTGAACACAGCGTCCCTTTCAATATTCTCTACAGTAAAAAAGTGTTGCGGGAGAACGAAAGAATTTGTCAGAAGTGGGATTCGAACCCTCTGCCACCAAAGTGGACTGCGACCTGAACGCAGCGCCTTGGACCGCACGGCCATCCTGACTTGAACACAGCGGCCCTTTCAATATTCTCTACAGTAAAAAAGTGTTGCGGGAGAACAAAAGAATTTGTCAGAAGTGGGATTCGAACCCACGCCCACCGAAGTGGACTGCGACCTGAACGCAGCGCCTTGGACCGCTCGGCCATCCTGACTTGAACACAGCGGCCCTTTCAATATTCTCTACAGTAAAAAAGTGTTGCGGGAGAACAAAAGAATTTGTCAGAAGTGGGATTCGAACCCACGCCCACCGAAGTGGACTGCGACCTGAACGCAGCGCCTTGGACCGCTCGGCCATCCTGACTTGAACACAGCGGCCCTTTCAATATTCTCTACAGTAAAAAAGTGTTGCGGGAGAACAAAAGAATTTGTCAGAAGTGGGATTCGAACCCACGCCCACCGAAGTGGACTGCGACCTGAACGCAGCGCCTTGGACCGCTCGGCCATCCTGACTTGAACCCAGAGGCCCTTTCAATATTCTTTACAGTAAAAAAGTGTTGCGAGAGAACAAAAGAATTTGTCAGAAGTGGGATTCGAACCCACGCCCACCGAAGTGGACTGCGACCTGAACGCAGCGCCTTGGACCGCTCGGCCATCCTGACTTGAACACAGCGGCCCTTTCAATATTCTCTACAGTAAAAAAGTGTTGCGGGAGAACAAAAGAATTTGTCAGAAGTGGGATTCGAACCCACGCCCACCGAAGTGGACTGCGACCTGAACGCAGCGCCTTAGACCGCTCGGCCATCCTGACTTGAACCCAGAGGCCCTTTCAATATTCTTTACAGTAAAAAAGTGTTGCGAGAGAACAAAAGAATTTGTCAGAAGTGGGATTCGAACCCACGCCCACCGAAGTGGACTGCGACCTGAACGCAGCGCCTTGGACCGCTCGGCCATCCTGACTTGAACACAGCGGCCCTTTCAAAATTCTCTACAGTAAAAAAGTGTTGCGGGAGAACAAAAGAATTTGTCAGAAGTGGGATTCGAACCCACGCCCACCGAAGTGGACTGCGACCTGAACGCAGCGCCTTGGACCGCTCGGCCATCCTGACTTGAACACAGCTGCCCATTCAATATTCTCTACAGTAAAAAAGTGTCGCGGGAGAACAAAAGAATTTGTCAGAAGTGGGATTCGAACCCACGCCCACCGAAGTGGACTGCGACCTGAACGCAGCGCCTTAGACCGCTCGGCCATCCTGACTTGAACACAGCGGCCCTTTCAATATTCTCTACAGTAAAAAAGTGTTGCGGGAGAACAAAATAATTTGTCAGAAGTGGGATTCGAACCCACGCCCACCGAAGTGGACTGCGACCTGAACGCAGCGCCTTGGACCGCTCAGCCATCCTGACTTGAACACAGCGTCCCTTTCAATATTCTCTACAGTAAAAAAGTGTTGCGGGAGAACGAAAGAATTTGTCAGAAGTGGGATTCGAACCCTCTGCCACCAAAGTGGACTGCGACCTGAACGCAGCGCCTTGGACCGCACGGCCATCCTGACTTGAACACAGCGGCCCTTTCAATATTCTCTACAGTAAAAAAGTGTTGCGGGAGAACAAAAGAATTTGTCAGAAGTGGGATTCGAACCCACGCCCACCGAAGTGGACTGCGACCTGAACGCAGCGCCTTAGACCGCTCGGCCATCCTGACTTGAACACAGCGGCCCTTTCAATATTCTCTACAGTAAAAAAGTGTTGCGGGAGAACAAAATAATTTGTCAGAAGTGGGATTCGAACCCACGCCCACCGAAGTGGACTGCGACCTGAACGCAGCGCCTTGGACCGCTCAGCCATCCTGACTTGAACACAGCGTCCCTTTCAATATTCTCTACAGTAAAAAAGTGTTGCGGGAGAACGAAAGAATTTGTCAGAAGTGGGATTCGAACCCTCTGCCACCAAAGTGGACTGCGACCTGAACGCAGCGCCTTGGACCGCACGGCCATCCTGACTTGAACACAGCGGCCCTTTCAATATTCTCTACAGTAAAAAAGTGTTGCGGGAGAACAAAAGAATTTGTCAGAAGTGGGATTCGAACCCACGCCCACCGAAGTGGACTGCGACCTGAACGCAGCGCCTTGGACCGCTCGGCCATCCTGACTTGAACACAGCGGCCCTTTCAATATTCTCTACAGTAAAAAAGTGTTGCGGGAGAACAAAAGAATTTGTCAGAAGTGGGATTCGAACCCACGCCCACCGAAGTGGACTGCGACCTGAACGCAGCGCCTTGGACCGCTCGGCCATCCTGACTTGAACACAGCGGCCCTTTCAATATTCTCTACAGTAAAAAAGTGTTGCGGGAGAACAAAAGAATTTGTCAGAAGTGGGATTCGAACCCACGCCCACCGAAGTGGACTGCGACCTGAACGCAGCGCCTTGGACCGCTCGGCCATCCTGACTTGAACCCAGAGGCCCTTTCAATATTCTTTACAGTAAAAAAGTGTTGCGAGAGAACAAAAGAATTTGTCAGAAGTGGGATTCGAACCCACGCCCACCGAAGTGGACTGCGACCTGAACGCAGCGCCTTGGACCGCTCAGCCATCCTGACTTGAACACAGCGTCCCTTTCAATATTCTCTACAGTAAAAAAGTGTTGCGGGAGAACGAAAGAATTTGTCAGAAGTGGGATTCGAACCCTCTGCCACCAAAGTGGACTGCGACCTGAACGCAGCGCCTTGGACCGCACGGCCATCCTGACTTGAACACAGCGGCCCTTTCAATATTCTCTACAGTAAAAAAGTGTTGCGGGAGAACAAAAGAATTTGTCAGAAGTGGGATTCGAATCCACGCCCACCGAAGTGGACTGCGACCTGAACGCAGCGCCTTGGACCGCTCGGCCATCCTGACTTGAACACAGCGGCCCATTCAATATTCTCTACAGTAAAAAAGTGTTGCGGGAGAACAAAAGAATTTGTCAGAAGTGGGATTCGAACCCACGCCCACCGAAGTGGACTGCGACCTGAACGCAGCGCCTTAGACCGCTCGGCCATCCTGACTTGAACACAGCGGCCCTTTCAATATTCTCTACAGTAAAAAAGTGTTGCGGGAGAACAAAATAATTTGTCAGAAGTGGGATTCGAACCCACGCCCACCGAAGTGGACTGCGACCTGAACGCAGCGCCTTGGACCGCTCAGCCATCCTGACTTGAACACAGCGTCCCTTTCAATATTCTCTACAGTAAAAAAGTGTTGCGGGAGAACGAAAGAATTTGTCAGAAGTGGGATTCGAACCCTCTGCCACCAAAGTGGACTGCGACCTGAACGCAGCGCCTTGGACCGCACGGCCATCCTGACTTGAACACAGCGGCCCTTTCAATATTCTCTACAGTAAAAAAGTGTTGCGGGAGAACAAAAGAATTTGTCAGAAGTGGGATTCGAATCCACGCCCACCGAAGTGGACTGCGACCTGAACGCAGCGCCTTGGACCGCTCGGCCATCCTGACTTGAACACAGCGGCCCTTTCAATATTCTCTACAGTAAAAAAGTGTTGCGGGAGAACGAAAGAATTTGTCAGAAGTGGGATTCGAACCCTCTGCCACCAAAGTGGACTGCGACCTGAACGCAGCGCCTTGGACCGCACGGCCATCCTGACTTGAACACAGCGGCCCTTTCAATATTCTCTACAGTAAAAAAGTGTTGCGGGAGAACAAAAGAATTTGTCAGAAGTGGGATTCGAACCCACGCCCACCGAAGTGGACTGCGACCTGAACGCAGCGCCTTGGACCGCTCGGCCATCCTGACTTGAACACAGCGGCCCTTTCAATATTCTCTACAGTAAAAAAGTGTTGCGGGAGAACAAAAGAATTTGTCAGAAGTGGGATTCGAACCCACGCCCACCGAAGTGGACTGCGACCTGAACGCAGCGCCTTGGACCGCTCGGCCATCCTGACTTGAACACAGCGGCCCTTTCAATATTCTCTACAGTAAAAAAGTGTTGCGGGAGAACAAAAGAATTTGTCAGAAGTGGGATTCGAACCCACGCCCACCGAAGTGGACTGCGACCTGAACGCAGCGCCTTGGACCGCTCGGCCATCCTGACTTGAACCCAGAGGCCCTTTCAATATTCTTTACAGTAAAAAAGTGTTGCGAGAGAACAAAAGAATTTGTCAGAAGTGGGATTCGAACCCACGCCCACCGAAGTGGACTGCGACCTGAACGCAGCGCCTTGGACCGCTCGGCCATCCTGACTTGAACACAGCGGCCCTTTCAATATTCTCTACAGTAAAAAAGTGTTGCGGGAGAACAAAAGAATTTGTCAGAAGTGGGATTCGATCCCACGCCCACCGAAGTGGACTGCGACCTGAACGCATCGCCTTGGACCGCTCGGCCATCCTGACTTGAACCCAGAGGCCCTTTCAATATTCTTTACAGTAAAAAAGTGTTGCGAGAGAACAAAAGAATTTGTCAGAAGTGGGATTCGAACCCACGCCCACCGAAGTGGACTGCGACCTGAACGCCGCGCCTTGGACCGCTCGGCCATCCTGACTTGAACACAGCGGCCCTTTCAATATTCTCTACAGTAAAAAAGTGTTGCGGGAGAACAAAAGAATTTGTCAGAAGTGGGATTCGAACCCACGCCCACCGAAGTGGACTGCGACCTGAACGCAGCGCCTTGGACCGCTCGGCCATCCTGACTTGAACACAGCGGCCCTTTCAATATTCTCTACAGTAAAAAAGTGTTGCGGGAGAACAAAAGAATTTGTCAGAAGTGGGATTCGAACCCACGCCCACCGAAGTGGACTGCGACCTGAACGCAGCGCCTTGGACCGCTCGGCCATCCTGACTTGAACCCAGAGGCCCTTTCAATATTCTTTACAGTAAAAAAGTGTTGCGAGAGAACAAAAGAATTTGTCAGAAGTGGGATTCGAACCCACGCCCACCGAAGTGGACTGCGACCTGAACGCAGCGCCTTGGACCGCTCGGCCATCCTGACTTGAACACAGAGGCCCTTTCTATATTCTTTACAGTAAAAAAGTGTTGCGGGAGAACAAAAGAAGTTGTCAGAAAAGGGATTCGAACCCACGCCCACCGAAGTGGACTGCGACCTGAACGCAGCGCCTTGGACCGCTCGGCCATCCTGACTTGAACACAGAGGCCCTTTCAATATTCTTTACAGTAAAAAAGTGTTGCGAGAGAACAAAAGAATTTGTCAGAAGTGGGATTCGAACCCACGCCCACCGAAGTGGACTGCGACCTGAACGCAGTGCCTTGGACCGCTCGGCCATCCTGACTTGAACAGAGAGGCCCTTTCAATATTCTTTACAGTAAAAAAGTGTTGCGGGAGAACAAAAGAATTTGTCAGAAGTGGGATTCGAACCCACGCCCACCGAAGTGGACTGCGACCTGAACGCAGCGCCTTGGACCGCTCGGCCATCCTGACTTGAACACAGCGGCCCTTTCAATATTCTCTACAGTAAAAAAGTGTTGCGGGAGAACAAAAGAATTTGTCAGAAGTGGGATTCGAACCCACGCCCACCGAAGTGGACTGCGACCTGAACGCAGCGCCTTGGACCGCTCGGCCATCCTGACTTGAACACAGCGGCCCATTCAATATTCTCTACAGTAAAAAAGTGTTGCGGGAGAACAAAAGAATTTGTCAGAAGTGGGATTCGAACCCACGCCCACCGAAGTGGACTGCGACCTGAACGCAGTGCCTTGGACTGCTCGGCCATCCTGACTTGAACAGAGAGGCCCTTTCAATATTCTTTACAGTAAAAAATTGTTGCGGGAGAACAAAAGAATTTGTCAGAAGTGGGATTCGAACCCACGCCCACCGAAGTGGACTGCGACCTGAACGCAGCGCCTTGGACCGCTCGGCCATCCTGACTTGAACACAGCGGCCCTTTCAATATTCTCTACAGTAAAAAAGTGTTGCGGGAGAACAAAAGAATTTGTCAGAAGTGGGATTCGAACCCACGCCCACCGAAGTGGACTGCGACCTGAACGCAGCGCCTTGGACCGCTCGGCCATCCTGACTTGAACACAGCGGCCCTTTCAATATTCTCTACAGTAAAAAAGTGTTGCAGGAGAACAAAAGAATTTGTCAGAAGTGGGATTCGAACCCACGCCCACCGAAGTGGACTGCGACCTAAACGCAGTGCCTTGGACCGCTCGGCCATCCTGACTTGAACAAGGAGCCCCTTCAATATTCTTTACAGTAAAAAAGTGTTGCGGGAGAACAAAAGAATTTGTCAGAAGTGGGATTCGAACCCACGCCCACCGAAGTGGACTGCGACCTGAACGCAGCGCCTTGGACCGCTCGGCCATCCTGACTTGAACAGAGAGGCCCTTTCAATATTCTCTACAGTAAAAAAGTGTTGCGGGAGAACAAAAGAATTTGTCAGAAGTGGGATTCGAACCCACGCCCACCGAAGTGGACTGCGACCTGAACGCAGCGCCTTGGACCGCTCGGCCATCCTGACTTGAACACAGCGGCCCTTTCAATATTCTCTACAGTAAAAAAGTGTTGCGGGAGAACAAAAGAATTTGTCAGAAGTGGGATTCGAACCCACGCCCACCGAAGTGGACTGCGACCTGAACGCAGTGCCTTGGACCGCTCGGCCATCCTGACTTGAACAAGGAGCCCCTTCAATATTCTTTACAGTAAAAAAGTGTTGCGGGAGAACAAAAGAATTTGTCAGAAGTGGGATTCGAACCCACGCCCACCGAAGTGGACTGCGACCTGAACGCAGCGCCTTGGACCGCTCGGCCATCCTGACTTGAACAGAGAGGCCCTTTCAAAATTCTCTACAGTAAAAAAGTGTTGCGGGAGAACAAAAGAATTTGTCAGAAGTGGGATTCGAACCCACGCCCACCGAAGTGGACTGCGACCTGAACGCAGCGCCTTGGACCGCTCGGCCATCCTGACTTGAACACAGCGGCCCATTCAATATTCTCTACAGTAAAAAAGTGTTGCGGGAGAACAAAAGAATTTGTCAGAAGTGGGATTCGAACCCACGCCCACCGAAGTGGACTGCGACCTGAACGCAGCGCCTTAGACCGCTCGGCCATCCTGACTTGAACACAGCGGCCCTTTCAATATTCTCTACAGTAAAAAAGTGTTGCGGGAGAACGAAAGAATTTGTCAGAAGTGGGATTCGAACCCTCTGCCACCAAAGTGGACTGCGACCTGAACGCAGCGCCTTGGACCGCACGGCCATCCTGACTTGAACACAGCGGCCCTTTCAATATTCTCTACAGTAAAAAAGTGTTGCGGGAGAACAAAAGAATTTGTCAGAAGTGGGATTCGAATCCACGCCCACCGAAGTGGACTGCGACCTGAACGCAGCGCCTTGGACCGCTCGGCCATCCTGACTTGAACACAGCGGCCCATTCAATATTCTCTACAGTAAAAAAGTGTTGCGGGAGAACAAAAGAATTTGTCAGAAGTGGGATTCGAACCCACGCCCACCGAAGTGGACTGCGACCTGAACGCAGCGCCTTAGACCGCTCGGCCATCCTGACTTGAACACAGCGGCCCTTTCAATATTCTCTACAGTAAAAAAGTGTTGCGGGAGAACAAAATAATTTGTCAGAAGTGGGATTCGAACCCACGCCCACCGAAGTGGACTGCGACCTGAACGCAGCGCCTTGGACAGCTCAGCCATCCTGACTTGAACACAGCGTCCCTTTCAATATTCTCTACAGTAAAAAAGTGTTGCGGGAGAACGAAAGAATTTGTCAGAAGTGGGATTCGAACCCTCTGCCACCAAAGTGGACTGCGACCTGAACGCAGCGCCTTGGACCGCACGGCCATCCTGACTTGAACACAGCGGCCCTTTCAATATTCTCTACAGTAAAAAAGTGTTGCGGGAGAACAAAAGAATTTGTCAGAAGTGGGATTCGAACCCACGCTCACCGAAGTGGACTGCGACCTGAACGCAGTGCCTTGGACCGCTCGGCCATCCTGACTTGAACAAGGAGCCCCTTCAATATTCTTTACAGTAAAAAAGTGTTGCGGGAGAACAAAAGAATTTGTCAGAAGTGGGATTCGAACCCACGCCCACCGAAGTGGACTGCGACCTGAACGCAGCGCCTTGGACCGCTCGGCCATCCTGACTTGAACACAGCGGCCCTTTCAATATTCTCTACAGTAAAAAAGTGTTGCGGGAGAACAAAAGAATTTGTCAGAAGTGGGATTCGA
Source organism: Tetragnatha versicolor (assembly GCA_024610705.1). Taxonomy (NCBI): domain Eukaryota; kingdom Metazoa; phylum Arthropoda; class Arachnida; order Araneae; family Tetragnathidae; genus Tetragnatha; species Tetragnatha versicolor. The sequence goes on along the minus strand of JANDEH010000011.1, from coordinate 19,158,544 downwards.
ACCCACGCCCACCGAAGTGGACTGCGACCTGAACGCAGCGCCTTAGACCGCTCGGCCATCCTGACTTGAACACAGCGGCCCTTTCAATATTCTCTACAGTAAAAAAGTGTTGCGGGAGAACAAAATAATTTGTCAGAAGTGGGATTCGAACCCACGCCCACCGAAGTGGACTGCGACCTGAACGCAGCGCCTTAGACCGCTCGGCCATCCTGACTTGAACAGAGAGGCCCTTTCAATATTCTCTACAGTAAAAAAGTGTTGCGGGAGAACAAAAGAATTTGTCAGAAGTGGGATTCGAACCCACGCCCACCGAAGTGGACTGCGACCTGAACGCAGTGCCTTGGACCGCTCGGCCATCCTGACTTGAACAAGGAGCCCCTTCAATATTCTTTACAGTAAAAAAGTGTTGCGGGAGAACAAAAGAATTTGTCAGAAGTGGGATTCGAACCCACGCCCACCGAAGTGGACTGCGACCTGAACGCAGCGCCTTGGACCGCTCGGCCATCCTGACTTGAACAGAGAGGCCCTTTCAAAATTCTCTACAGTAAAAAAGTGTTGCGGGAGAACAAAAGAATTTGTCAGAAGTGGGATTCGAACCCACGCCCACCGAAGTGGACTGCGACCTGAACGCAGCGCCTTGGACCGCTCGGCCATCCTGACTTGAACACAGCGGCCCATTCAATATTCTCTACAGTAAAAAAGTGTTGCGAGAGAACAAAAGAATTTGTCAGAAGTGGGATTCGAACCCACGCCCACCGAAGTGGACTGCGACCTGAACGCAGCGCCTTAGACCGCTCGGCCATCCTGACTTGAACACAGCGGCCCTTTCAATATTCTCTACAGTAAAAAAGTGTTGCGGGAGAACAAAATAATTTGTCAGAAGTGGGATTCGAACCCACGCCCACCGAAGTGGTGTGCGACCTGAACGCAGCGCCTTGGACCGCTCAGCCATCCTGACTTGAACACAGCGTCCCTTTCAATATTCTCTACAGTAAAAAAGTGTTGCGGGAGAACGAAAGAATTTGTCAGAAGTGGGATTCGAACCCTCTGCCACCAAAGTGGACTGCGACCTGAACGCAGCGCCTTGGACCGCACGGCCATCCTGACTTGAACACAGCGGCCCTTTCAATATTCTCTACAGTAAAAAAGTGTTGCGGGAGAACAAAAGAATTTGTCAGAAGTGGGATTCGAATCCACGCCCACCGAAGTGGACTGCGACCTGAACGCAGCGCCTTGGACCGCTCGGCCATCCTGACTTGAACACAGCGGCCCATTCAATATTCTCTACAGTAAAAAAGTGTTGCGGGAGAACAAAAGAATTTGTCAGAAGTGGGATTCGAACCCACGCCCACCGAAGTGGACTGCGACCTGAACGCAGCGCCTTAGACCGCTCGGCCATCCTGACTTGAACACAGCGGCCCTTTCAATATTCTCTACAGTAAAAAAGTGTTGCGGGAGAACAAAATAATTTGTCAGAAGTGGGATTCGAACCCACGCCCACCGAAGTGGACTGCGACCTGAACGCAGCGCCTTGGACCGCTCAGCCATCCTGACTTGAACACAGCGTCCCTTTCAATATTCTCTACAGTAAAAAAGTGTTGCGGGAGAACGAAAGAATTTGTCAGAAGTGGGATTCGAACCCTCTGCCACCAAAGTGGACTGCGACCTGAACGCAGCGCCTTGGACCGCACGGCCATCCTGACTTGAACACAGCGGCCCTTTCAATATTCTCTACAGTAAAAAAGTGTTGCGGGAGAACAAAAGAATTTGTCAGAAGTGGGATTCGAACCCACGCCCACCGAAGTGGACTGCGACCTGAACGCAGCGCCTTGGACCGCTCGGCCATCCTGACTTGAACACAGCGGCCCTTTCAATATTCTCTACAGTAAAAAAGTGTTGCGGGAGAACAAAAGAATTTGTCAGAAGTGGGATTCGAACCCACGCCCACCGAAGTGGACTGCGACCTGAACGCAGCGCCTTGGACCGCTCGGCCATCCTGACTTGAACACAGCGGCCCTTTCAATATTCTCTACAGTAAAAAAGTGTTGCGGGAGAACAAAAGAATTTGTCAGAAGTGGGATTCGAACCCACGCCCACCGAAGTGGACTGCGACCTGAACGCAGCGCCTTGGACCGCTCGGCCATCCTGACTTGAACCCAGAGGCCCTTTCAATATTCTTTACAGTAAAAAAGTGTTGCGAGAGAACAAAAGAATTTGTCAGAAGTGGGATTCGAACCCACGCCCACCGAAGTGGACTGCGACCTGAACGCAGCGCCTTGGACCGCTCGGCCATCCTGACTTGAACACAGCGGCCCTTTCAATATTCTCTACAGTAAAAAAGTGTTGCGGGAGAACAAAAGAATTTGTCAGAAGTGGGATTCGAACCCACGCCCACCGAAGTGGACTGCGACCTGAACGCAGCGCCTTAGACCGCTCGGCCATCCTGACTTGAACCCAGAGGCCCTTTCAATATTCTTTACAGTAAAAAAGTGTTGCGAGAGAACAAAAGAATTTGTCAGAAGTGGGATTCGAACCCACGCCCACCGAAGTGGACTGCGACCTGAACGCAGCGCCTTGGACCGCTCGGCCATCCTGACTTGAACACAGCGGCCCTTTCAAAATTCTCTACAGTAAAAAAGTGTTGCGGGAGAACAAAAGAATTTGTCAGAAGTGGGATTCGAACCCACGCCCACCGAAGTGGACTGCGACCTGAACGCAGCGCCTTGGACCGCTCGGCCATCCTGACTTGAACACACCGGCCCATTCAATATTCTCTACAGTAAAAAAGTGTCGCGGGAGAACAAAAGAATTTGTCAGAAGTGGGATTCGAACCCACGCCCACCGAAGTGGACTGCGACCTGAACGCAGCGCCTTAGACCGCTCGGCCATCCTGACTTGAACACAGCGGCCCTTTCAATATTCTCTACAGTAAAAAAGTGTTGCGGGAGAACAAAATAATTTGTCAGAAGTGGGATTCGAACCCACGCCCACCGAAGTGGACTGCGACCTGAACGCAGCGCCTTGGACCGCTCAGCCATCCTGACTTGAACACAGCGTCCCTTTCAATATTCTCTACAGTAAAAAAGTGTTGCGGGAGAACGAAAGAATTTGTCAGAAGTGGGATTCGAACCCTCTGCCACCAAAGTGGACTGCGACCTGAACGCAGCGCCTTGGACCGCACGGCCATCCTGACTTGAACAGAGAGGCCCTTTCAATATTCTTTACAGTAAAAAAGTGTTGCGTGAGAACAAAAGAATTTGTCAGAAGTGGGATTCGAACCCACGCCCACCGAAGTGGACTGCGACCTGAACGCAGCGCCTTGGACCGCTCGGCCATCCTGACTTGAACACAGCGGCCCTTTCAATATTCTCTACAGTAAAAAAGTGTTGCGGGAGAACAAAAGAATTTGTCGGAAGTGGGATTCGAACCCACGCCCACCGAAGTGGACTGCGACCTGAACGCAGCGCCTTAGACCGCTCGGCCATCCTGACTTGAACACAGCGGCCCTTTCAATATTCTCTACAGTAAAAAAGTGTTGCGGGAGAACAAAATAATTTGTCAGAAGTGGGATTCGAACCCACGCCCACCGAAGTGGACTGCGACCTGAACGCAGCGCCTTGGACCGCTCGGCCATCCTGACTTGAACACAGCGGCCCGTTCAATATTCTCTACAGTAAAAAAGTGTTGCGGGAGAACAAAAGAATTTGTCAGAAGTGGGATTCGAACCCACTGCCAACGAAGTGTATAGCGACCTGAACGCAGCGCCTTGGACCGCTCGGCCATCCTGACTTGAACACAGCGGCCCTTTCAATATTCTCTACAGTAAAAAAGTGTTGCGGGAGAACAAAAGAATTTGTCAGAAGTGGGATTCGAACCCACGCCCACCGAAGTGGACTGCGACCTGAACGCAGCGCCTTGGACCGCTCGGCCATCCTGACTTGAACCCAGAGGCCCTTTCAATATTCTTTACAGTAAAAAAGTGTTGCGAGAGAACAAAATAATTTGTCAGAAGTGGGATTCGAACCCACGCCCACCGAAGTGGACTGCGACCTGAACGCAGCGCCTTGGACCGCTCGGCCATCCTGACTTGAACACAGAGGCCCTTTCAATATTCTTTACAGTAAAAAAGTGTTGCGGGAGAACAAAAGAAGTTGTCAGAAGTGGGATTCGAACCCACGCCCACCGAAGTGGACTGTGACCTGAACGCAGCGCCTTGGACCGCTTGGCCATCCTGACTTGAACACAGAGGCCCTTTCAATATTCTTTACAGTAAAAAAGTGTTGCGAGAGAACAAAAGAATTTGTCAGAAGTGGGATTCGAACCCACGCCCACCGAAGTGGACTGCGACCTGAACGCAGTGCTTTGGACCGCTCGGCCATCCTGACTTGAACAAGGAGCCCCTTCAATATTCTTTACAGTAAAAAAGTGTTGCGGGAGAACAAAAGAATTTGTCAGAAGTGGGATTCGAACCCACGCCCACCGAAGTGGACTGCGACCTGAACGCAGCGCCTTGGACCGCTCGGCCATCCTGACTTGAACAGAGAGGCCCTTTCAATATTCTCTACAGTAAAAAAGTGTTGCGGGAGAACAAAAGAATTTGTCAGAAGTGGGATTCGAACCCACGCCCACCGAAGTGGACTGCGACCTGAACGCAGCGCCTTGGACCGCTCGGCCATCCTGACTTGAACACAGCGGCCCTTTCAATATTCTCTACAGTAAAAAAGTGTTGCGGGAGAACAAAAGAATTTGTCAGAAGTGGGATTCGAACCCACGCCCACCGAAGTGGACTGCGACCTGAACGCAGTGCTTTGGACCGCTCGGCCATCCTGACTTGAACAAGGAGCCCCTTCAATATTCTTTACAGTAAAAAAGTGTTGCGGGAGAACAAAAGAATTTGTCAGAAGTGGGATTCGAACCCACGCCCACCGAAGTGGACTGCGACCTGAACGCAGCGCCTTGGACCGCTCGGCCATCCTGACTTGAACAGAGAGGCCCTTTCAATATTCTCTACAGTAAAAAAGTGTTGCGGGAGAACAAAAGAATTTGTCAGAAGTGGGATTCGAACCCACGCCCACCGAAGTGGACTGCGACCTGAACGCAGCGCCTTGGACCGCTCGGCCATCCTGACTTGAACACAGCGGCCCTTTCAATATTCTCTACAGTAAAAAAGTGTTGCGGGAGAACAAAAGAATTTGTCAGAAGTGGGATTCGAACCCACGCCCACCGAAGTGGACTGCGACCTGAACGCAGCGCCATAGACCGCTCGGCCATCCTGACTTGAACACAGCGGCCCTTTCAATATTCTCTACAGTAAAAAAGTGTTGCGGGAGAACAAAATAATTTGTCAGAAGGGGGATTCGAACCCACGCCCACCGAAGTGGACTGCGACCTGAACGCAGCGCCTTGGACCGCTCGGCCATCCTGACTTGAACACAGCGGCCCTTTCAATATTCTCTACAGTAAAAAAGTGTTGCGGGAGAACAAAAGAATTTGTCAGAAGTGGGATTCGAACCCACTGCCACCGAAGTGGACTGCGACCTGAACGCAGCGCCTTGGACCGCTCGGCCATCCTGACTTGAACACAGCGGCCCTTTCAATATTCTCTACAGTAAAAAAGTGTTGCGGGAGAACAAAAGAATTTGTCAGAAGTGGGATTCGAACCCATGCCCACCGAAGTGGACTGCGACCTGAACGCAGCGCCTTGGACCGCTCGGCCATCCTGACTTGAACCCAGAGGCCCTTTCAATATTCTTTACAGTAAAAAAGTGTTGCGAGAGAACAAAAGAATTTGTCAGAAGTGGGATTCGAACCCACGCCCACCAAAGTGGACTGCGACCTGAACGCAGCGCCTTGGACCGCTCGGCCATCCTGACTTGAACACAGCGGCCCTTTCAATATTCTCTACAGTAAAAAAGTGTTGCGGGAGAACAAAAGAATTTGTCAGAAGTGGGATTCGAACCCACGCCCACCGAAGTGGACTGCGACCTGAACGCAGCGCCTTGGACCGCTCGGCCATCCTGACTTGAACCCAGAGGCCCTTTCAATATTCTTTACAGTAAAAAAGTGTTGCGAGAGAACAAAAGAATTTGTCAGAAGTGGGATTCGAACCCACCCCCACCGAAGTGGACTGCGACCTGAACGCAGCGCCTTGGACCGCTCGGCCATCCAGACTTGAACACAGAGGCCCTTTCAATATTCTTTACAGTAAAAAAGTGTTGCGAGAGAACAAAAGAATTTGTCAGAAGTGGGATTCGAACCCACGCCCACCGAAGTGGACTGCGACCTGAACGCAGCGCCTTGGACCGCCCGGCCATCCTGACTTGAACACAGCGGCCCTTTCAATATTCTCTACAGTAAAAAAGTGTTGCGGGAGAACAAAAGAATTTGTCAGAAGTGGGATTCGAACCCACGCCCACCGAAGTGGACTGCGACCTGAACGCAGCGCCTTGGACCGCTCGGCCATCCTGACTTGAACACAGCGGCCCTTTCAATATTCTCTACAGTAAAAAAGTGTTGCGGGAGGACAAAAGAATTTGTCAGAAGTGGGATTCGAACCCACGCCCACCGAAGTGGACTGCGACCTGAACGCAGCGCCTTGGACCGCTCGGCCATCCTGACTTGAACCCAGAGGCCCTTTCAATATTCTTTACAGTAAAAAAGTGTTGCGAGAGAACAAAAGAATTTGTCAGAAGTGGGATTCGAACCCACCCCCACCGAAGTGGACTGCGACCTGAACGCAGCGCCTTGGACCGCTCGGCCATCCAGACTTTAACACAGAGGCCCTTTCAATATTCTTTACAGTAAAAAAGTGTTGCGAGAGAACAAAAGAATTTGTCAGAAGTGGGATTCGAACCCACGCCCAACGAAGTGGACTGCGACCTGAACGCAGCGCCTTGGACCGCTCGGCCATCCTGACTTGAACACAGAGGCCCTTTCAATATTCTTTACAGTAAAAAAGTGTTGCGAGAGAACAAAAGAATTTGTGAGAAGTGGGATTCGAACCCACGCCCACCGAAGTGGACTGCGACCTGAACGCAGTGCCTTGGACCGCTCGGCCATCCTGACTTGAACCCAGAGGCCCTTTCAATATTCTTTACAGTAAAAAAGTGTTGCGTGAGAACAAAAGAATTTGTCAGAAGTGGGATTCGAACCCACGCCCACCGAAGTGGACTGCGACCTGAACGCAGCGCCTTGGACCGCTCGGCCATCCTGACTTGAACACAGCGGCCCTTTCAATATTCTCTACAGTAAAAAAGTGTTGCGGGAGAACAAAAGAATTTGTCAGAAGTGGGATTCGAACCCACGCCCACCGAAGTGGACTGCGACCTGAACGCAGCGCCTTGGACCGCTCGGCCATCCTGACTTGAACCCAGAGGCCCTTTCAATATTCTTTACAGTAAAAAAGTGTTGCGAGAGAACAAAATAATTTGTCAGAAGTGGGATTCGAACCCACGCCCACCGAAGTGGACTGCGACCTGAACGCAGCGCCTTGGACCGCTCGGCCATCCTGACCTGAACACAGAGGCCCTTTCAATATTCTTTACAGTAAAAAAGTGTTGCGGGAGAACAAAAGAAGTTGTCAGAAGTGGGATTCGAACCCACGCCCACCGAAGTGGACTGTGACCTGAACGCAGCGCCTTGGACCGCTTGGCCATCCTGACTTGAACACAGAGGCCCTTTCAATATTCTTTACAGTAAAAAAGTGTTGCGAGAGAACAAAAGAATTTGTCAGAAGTGGGATTCGAACCCACGCCCACCGAAGTGGACTGCGACCTGAACGCAGTGCTTTGGACCGCTCGGCCATCCTGACTTGAACAAGGAGCCCCTTCAATATTCTTTACAGTAAAAAAGTGTTGCGGGAGAACAAAAGAATTTGTCAGAAGTGGGATTCGAACCCACGCCCACCGAAGTGGACTGCGACCTGAACGCAGCGCCTTGGACCGCTCGGCCATCCTGACTTGAACAGAGAGGCCCTTTCAATATTCTCTACAGTAAAAAAGTGTTGCGGGAGAACAAAAGAATTTGTCAGAAGTGGGATTCGAACCCACGCCCACCGAAGTGGACTGCGACCTGAACGCAGCGCCTTGGACCGCTCGGCCATCCTGACTTGAACACAGCGGCCCTTTCAATATTCTCTACAGTAAAAAAGTGTTGCGGGAGAACAAAAGAATTTGTCAGAAGTGGGATTCGAACCCTCGCCCACCGAAGTGGATTGCGACCTGAACGCAGTGCTTTGGACCGCTCGGCCATCCTGACTTGAACAAGGAGCCCCTTCAATATTCTTTACAGTAAAAAAGTGTTGCGGGAGAACAAAAATATTTGTCAGAAGTGGGATTCGAACCCACGCCCACCGAAGTGGACTGCGACCTGAACGCAGCGCCTTGGACCGCTCGGCCATCCTGACTTGAACAGAGAGGCCCTTTCAATATTCTCTACAGTAAAAAAGTGTTGCGGGAGAACAAAAGAATTTGTCAGAAGTGGGATTCGAACCCACGCCCACCGAAGTGGACTGCGACCTGAACGCAGCGCCTTGGACCGCTCGGCCATCCTGACTTGAACACAGCGGCCCTTTCAATATTCTCTACAGTAAAAAAGTGTTGCGGGAGAACAAAAGAATTTGTCAGAAGTGGGATTCGAACCCACGCCCACCGAAGTGGACTGCGACCTGAACGCAGCGCCATAGACCGCTCGGCCATCCTGACTTGAACACAGCGGCCCTTTCAATATTCTCTACAGTAAAAAAGTGTTGCGGGAGAACAAAATAATTTGTCAGAAGGGGGATTCGAACCCACGCCCACCGAAGTGGACTGCGACCTGAACGCAGCGCCTTGGACCGCTCGGCCATCCTGACTTGAACACAGCGGCCCTTTCAATATTCTCTACAGTAAAAAAGTGTTGCGGGAGAACAAAAGAATTTGTCAGAAGTGGGATTCGAACCCACTGCCACCGAAGTGGACTGCGACCTGAACGCAGCGCCTTGGACCGCTCGGCCATCCTGACTTGAACACAGCGGCCCTTTCAATATTCTCTACAGTAAAAAAGTGTTGCGGGAGAACAAAAGAATTTGTCAGAAGTGGGATTCGAACCCATGCCCACCGAAGTGGACTGCGACCTGAACGCAGCGCCTTGGACCGCTCGGCCATCCTGACTTGAACCCAGAGGCCCTTTCAATATTCTTTACAGTAAAAAAGTGTTGCGAGAGAACAAAAGAATTTGTCAGAAGTGGGATTCGAACCCACGCCCACCAAAGTGGACTGCGACCTGAACGCAGCGCCTTGGACCGCTCGGCCATCCTGACTTGAACACAGCGGCCCTTTCAATATTCTCTACAGTAAAAAAGTGTTGCGGGAGAACAAAAGAATTTGTCAGAAGTGGGATTCGAACCCACGCCCACCGAAGTGGACTGCGACCTGAACGCAGCGCCTTGGACCGCTCGGCCATCCTGACTTGAACCCAGAGGCCCTTTCAATATTCTTTACAGTAAAAAAGTGTTGCGAGAGAACAAAAGAATTTGTCAGAAGTGGGATTCGAACCCACCCCCACCGAAGTGGACTGCGACCTGAACGCAGCGCCTTGGACCGCTCGGCCATCCAGACTTGAACACAGAGGCCCTTTCAATATTCTTTACAGTAAAAAAGTGTTGCGAGAGAACAAAAGAATTTGTCAGAAGTGGGATTCGAACCCACGCCCACCGAAGTGGACTGCGACCTGAACGCAGCGCCTTGGACCGCCCGGCCATCCTGACTTGAACACAGCGGCCCTTTCAATATTCTCTACAGTAAAAAAGTGTTGCGGGAGAACAAAAGAATTTGTCAGAAGTGGGATTCGAACCCACGCCCACCGAAGTGGACTGCGACCTGAACGCAGCGCCTTGGACCGCTCGGCCATCCTGACTTGAACACAGCGGCCCTTTCAATATTCTCTACAGTAAAAAAGTGTTGCGGGAGGACAAAAGAATTTGTCAGAAGTGGGATTCGAACCCACGCCCACCGAAGTGGACTGCGACCTGAACGCAGCGCCTTGGACCGCTCGGCCATCCTGACTTGAACCCAGAGGCCCTTTCAATATTCTTTACAGTAAAAAAGTGTTGCGAGAGAACAAAAGAATTTGTCAGATGTGGGATTCGAACCCACCCCCACCGAAGTGGACTGCGACCTGAACGCAGCGCCTTGGACCGCTCGGCCATCCAGACTTTAACACAGAGGCCCTTTCAATATTCTTTACAGTAAAAAAGTGTTGCGAGAGAACAAAAGAATTTGTCAGAAGTGGGATTCGAACCCACGCCCAACGAAGTGGACTGCGACCTGAACGCAGCGCCTTGGACCGCTCGGCCATCCTGACTTGAACACAGAGGCCCTTTCAATATTCTTTACAGTAAAAAAGTGTTGCGAGAGAACAAAAGAATTTGTGAGAAGTGGGATTCGAACCCACGCCCACCGAAGTGGACTGCGACCTGAACGCAGTGCCTTGGACCGCTCGGCCATCCTGACTTGAACCCAGAGGCCCTTTCAATATTCTTTACAGTAAAAAAGTGTTGCGTGAGAACAAAAGAATTTGTCAGAAGTGGGATTCGAACCCACGCCCACCGAAGTGGACTGCGACCTGAACGCAGCGCCTTGGACCGCTCGGCCATCCTGACTTGAACACAGCGGCCCTTTCAATATTCTCTACAGTAAAAAAGTGTTGCGGGAGAACAAAAGAATTTGTCGGAAGTGGGATTCGAACCCACGCCCACCGAAGTGGACTGCGACCTGAACGCAGCGCCTTAGACCGCTCGGCCATCCTGACTTGAACACAGCGGCCCTTTCAATATTCTCTACAGTAAAAAAGTGTTGCGGGAGAACAAAATAATTTGTCAGAAGTGGGATTCGAACCCACGCCCACCGAAGTGGACTGCGACCTGAACGCAGCGCCTTGGACCGCTCGGCCATCCTGACTTGAACACAGCGGCCCTTTCAATATTCTCTACAGTAAAAAAGTGTTGCGGGAGAACAAAAGAATTTGTCAGAAGTGGGATTCGAACCCACTGCTAACGAAGTGTATAGCGACCTGAACGCAGCGCCTTGGACTGCTCGGCCATCCTGACTTGAACACAGCGGCCCTTTCAATATTCTCTACAGTAAAAAAGTGTTGCGGGAGAACAAAAGAATTTGTCAGAAGTGGGATTCGAACCCACGCCCACCGAAGTGGACTGCGACCTGAACGCAGCGCCTTGGACCGCTCGGCCATCCTGACTTGAACCCAGAGGCCCTTTCAATATTCTTTACAGTAAAAAAGTGTTGCGAGAGAACAAAAGAATTTGTCAGAAGTGGGATTCGAACCCACCCCCACCGAAGTGGACTGCGACCTGAACGCAGCGCCTTGGACCGCTCGGCCATCCAGACTTGAACACAGAGGCCCTTTCAATATTCTTTACAGTAAAAAAGTGTTGCGAGAGAACAAAAGAATTTGTCAGAAGTGGGATTCGAACCCACGCCCACCGAAGTGGACTGCGACCTGAACGCAGCGCCTTGGACCGCCCGGCCATCCTGACTTGAACACAGCGGCCCTTTCAATATTCTCTACAGTAAAAAAGTGTTGCGGGAGAACAAAAGAATTTGTCAGAAGTGGGATTCGAACCCACGCCCACCGAAGTGGACTGCGACCTGAACGCAGCGCCTTGGACCGCTCGGCCATCCTGACTTGAACACAGCGGCCCTTTCAATATTCTCTACAGTAAAAAAGTGTTGCGGGAGGACAAAAGAATTTGTCAGAAGTGGGATTCGAACCCACGCCCACCGAAGTGGACTGCGACCTGAACGCAGCGCCTTGGACCGCTCGGCCATCCTGACTTGAACCCAGAGGCCCTTTCAATATTCTTTACAGTAAAAAAGTGTTGCGAGAGAACAAAAGAATTTGTCAGAAGTGGGATTCGAACCCACCCCCACCGAAGTGGACTGCGACCTGAACGCAGCGCCTTGGACCGCTCGGCCATCCAGACTTTAACACAGAGGCCCTTTCAATATTCTTTACAGTAAAAAAGTGTTGCGAGAGAACAAAAGAATTTGTCAGAAGTGGGATTCGAACCCACGCCCAACGAAGTGGACTGCGACCTGAACGCAGCGCCTTGGACCGCTCGGCCATCCTGACTTGAACACAGAGGCCCTTTCAATATTCTTTACAGTAAAAAAGTGTTGCGAGAGAACAAAAGAATTTGTGAGAAGTGGGATTCGAACCCACGCCCACCGAAGTGGACTGCGACCTGAACGCAGTGCCTTGGACCGCTCGGCCATCCTGACTTGAACCCAGAGGCCCTTTCAATATTCTTTACAGTAAAAAAGTGTTGCGTGAGAACAAAAGAATTTGTCAGAAGTGGGATTCGAACCCACGCCCACCGAAGTGGACTGCGACCTGAACGCAGCGCCTTGGACCGCTCGGCCATCCTGACTTGAACACAGCGGCCCTTTCAATATTCTCTACAGTAAAAAAGTGTTGCGGGAGAACAAAAGAATTTGTCAGAAGTGGGATTCGAACCCACGCCCACCGAAGTGGACTGCGACCTGAACGCAGCGCCTTGGACCGCTCGGCCATCCTGACTTGAACCCAGAGGCCCTTTCAATATTCTTTACAGTAAAAAAGTGTTGCGAGAGAACAAAATAATTTGTCAGAAGTGGGATTCGAACCCACGCCCACCGAAGTGGACTGCGACCTGAACGCAGCGCCTTGGACCGCTCGGCCATCCTGACTTGAACACAGAGGCCCTTTCAATATTCTTTACAGTAAAAAAGTGTTGCGGGAGAACAAAAGAAGTTGTCAGAAGTGGGATTCGAACCCACGCCCACCGAAGTGGACTGTGACCTGAACGCAGCGCCTTGGACCGCTTGGCCATCCTGACTTGAACACAGAGGCCCTTTCAATATTCTTTACAGTAAAAAAGTGTTGCGAGAGAACAAAAGAATTTGTCAGAAGTGGGATTCGAACCCACGCCCACCGAAGTGGACTGCGACCTGAACGCAGTGCTTTGGACCGCTCGGCCATCCTGACTTGAACAAGGAGCCCCTTCAATATTCTTTACAGTAAAAAAGTGTTGCGGGAGAACAAAAGAATTTGTCAGAAGTGGGATTCGAACCCACGCCCACCGAAGTGGACTGCGACCTGAACGCAGCGCCTTGGACCGCTCGGCCATCCTGACTTGAACAGAGAGGCCCTTTCAATATTCTCTACAGTAAAAAAGTGTTGCGGGAGAACAAAAGAATTTGTCAGAAGTGGGATTCGAACCCACGCCCACCGAAGTGGACTGCGACCTGAACGCAGCGCCTTGGACCGCTCGGCCATCCTGACTTGAACACAGCGGCCCTTTCAATATTCTCTACAGTAAAAAAGTGTTGCGGGAGAACAAAAGAATTTGTCAGAAGTGGGATTCGAACCCACGCCCACCGAAGTGGACTGCGACCTGAACGCAGCGCCTTGGACCGCTCGGCCATCCTGACTTGAACCCAGAGGCCCTTTCAATATTCTTTACAGTAAAAAAGTGTTGCGAGAGAACAAAATAATTTGTCAGAAGTGGGATTCGAACCCACGCCCACCGAAGTGGACTGCGACCTGAACGCAGCGCCTTGGACCGCTCGGCCATCCTGACTTGAACACAGAGGCCCTTTCAATATTCTTTACAGTAAAAAAGTGTTGCGGGAGAACAAAAGAAGTTGTCAGAAGTGGGATTCGAACCCACGCCCACCGAAGTGGACTGTGACCTGAACGCAGCGCCTTGGACCGCTTGGCCATCCTGACTTGAACACAGAGGCCCTTTCAATATTCTTTACAGTAAAAAAGTGTTGCGAGAGAACAAAAGAATTTGTCAGAAGTGGGATTCGAACCCACGCCCACCGAAGTGGACTGCGACCTGAACGCAGTGCTTTGGACCGCTCGGCCATCCTGACTTGAACAAGGAGCCCCTTCAATATTCTTTACAGTAAAAAAGTGTTGCGGGAGAACAAAAGAATTTGTCAGAAGTGGGATTCGAACCCACGCCCACCGAAGTGGACTGCGACCTGAACGCAGCGCCTTGGACCGCTCGGCCATCCTGACTTGAACAGAGAGGCCCTTTCAATATTCTCTACAGTAAAAAAGTGTTGCGGGAGAACAAAAGAATTTGTCAGAAGTGGGATTCGAACCCACGCCCACCGAAGTGGACTGCGACCTGAACGCAGCGCCTTGGACCGCTCGGCCATCCTGACTTGAACACAGCGGCCCTTTCAATATTCTCTACAGTAAAAAAGTGTTGCGGGAGAACAAAAGAATTTGTCAGAAGTGGGATTCGAACCCTCGCCCACCGAAGTGGATTGCGACCTGAACGCAGTGCTTTGGACCGCTCGGCCATCCTGACTTGAACAAGGAGCCCCTTCAATATTCTTTACAGTAAAAAAGTGTTGCGGGAGAACAAAAATATTTGTCAGAAGTGGGATTCGAACCCACGCCCACCGAAGTGGACTGCGACCTGAACGCAGCGCCTTGGACCGCTCGGCCATCCTGACTTGAACAGAGAGGCCCTTTCAATATTCTCTACAGTAAAAAAGTGTTGCGGGAGAACAAAAGAATTTGTCAGAAGTGGGATTCGAACCCACGCCCACCGAAGTGGACTGCGACCTGAACGCAGCGCCTTGGACCGCTCGGCCATCCTGACTTGAACACAGCGGCCCTTTCAATATTCTCTACAGTAAAAAAGTGTTGCGGGAGAACAAAAGAATTTGTCAGAAGTGGGATTCGAACCCACGCCCACCGAAGTGGACTGCGACCTGAACGCAGCGCCATAGACCGCTCGGCCATCCTGACTTGAACACAGCGGCCCTTTCAATATTCTCTACAGTAAAAAAGTGTTGCGGGAGAACAAAATAATTTGTCAGAAGGGGGATTCGAACCCACGCCCACCGAAGTGGACTGCGACCTGAACGCAGCGCCTTGGACCGCTCGGCCATCCTGACTTGAACACAGCGGCCCTTTCAATATTCTCTACAGTAAAAAAGTGTTGCGGGAGAACAAAAGAATTTGTCAGAAGTGGGATTCGAACCCACTGCCACCGAAGTGGACTGCGACCTGAACGCAGCGCCTTGGACCGCTCGGCCATCCTGACTTGAACACAGCGGCCCTTTCAATATTCTCTACAGTAAAAAAGTGTTGCGGGAGAACAAAAGAATTTGTCAGAAGTGGGATTCGAACCCATGCCCACCGAAGTGGACTGCGACCTGAACGCAGCGCCTTGGACCGCTCGGCCATCCTGACTTGAACCCAGAGGCCCTTTCAATATTCTTTACAGTAAAAAAGTGTTGCGAGAGAACAAAAGAATTTGTCAGAAGTGGGATTCGAACCCACGCCCACCAAAGTGGACTGCGACCTGAACGCAGCGCCTTGGACCGCTCGGCCATCCTGACTTGAACACAGCGGCCCTTTCAATATTCTCTACAGTAAAAAAGTGTTGCGGGAGAACAAAAGAATTTGTCAGAAGTGGGATTCGAACCCACGCCCACCGAAGTGGACTGCGACCTGAACGCAGCGCCTTGGACCGCTCGGCCATCCTGACTTGAACCCAGAGGCCCTTTCAATATTCTTTACAGTAAAAAAGTGTTGCGAGAGAACAAAAGAATTTGTCAGAAGTGGGATTCGAACCCACCCCCACCGAAGTGGACTGCGACCTGAACGCAGCGCCTTGGACCGCTCGGCCATCCAGACTTGAACACAGAGGCCCTTTCAATATTCTTTACAGTAAAAAAGTGTTGCGAGAGAACAAAAGAATTTGTCAGAAGTGGGATTCGAACCCACGCCCACCGAAGTGGACTGCGACCTGAACGCAGCGCCTTGGACCGCCCGGCCATCCTGACTTGAACACAGCGGCCCTTTCAATATTCTCTACAGTAAAAAAGTGTTGCGGGAGAACAAAAGAATTTGTCAGAAGTGGGATTCGAACCCACGCCCACCGAAGTGGACTGCGACCTGAACGCAGCGCCTTGGACCGCTCGGCCATCCTGACTTGAACACAGCGGCCCTTTCAATATTCTCTACAGTAAAAAAGTGTTGCGGGAGGACAAAAGAATTTGTCAGAAGTGGGATTCGAACCCACGCCCACCGAAGTGGACTGCGACCTGAACGCAGCGCCTTGGACCGCTCGGCCATCCTGACTTGAACCCAGAGGCCCTTTCAATATTCTTTACAGTAAAAAAGTGTTGCGAGAGAACAAAAGAATTTGTCAGATGTGGGATTCGAACCCACCCCCACCGAAGTGGACTGCGACCTGAACGCAGCGCCTTGGACCGCTCGGCCATCCAGACTTTAACACAGAGGCCCTTTCAATATTCTTTACAGTAAAAAAGTGTTGCGAGAGAACAAAAGAATTTGTCAGAAGTGGGATTCGAACCCACGCCCAACGAAGTGGACTGCGACCTGAACGCAGCGCCTTGGACCGCTCGGCCATCCTGACTTGAACACAGAGGCCCTTTCAATATTCTTTACAGTAAAAAAGTGTTGCGAGAGAACAAAAGAATTTGTGAGAAGTGGGATTCGAACCCACGCCCACCGAAGTGGACTGCGACCTGAACGCAGTGCCTTGGACCGCTCGGCCATCCTGACTTGAACCCAGAGGCCCTTTCAATATTCTTTACAGTAAAAAAGTGTTGCGTGAGAACAAAAGAATTTGTCAGAAGTGGGATTCGAACCCACGCCCACCGAAGTGGACTGCGACCTGAACGCAGCGCCTTGGACCGCTCGGCCATCCTGACTTGAACACAGCGGCCCTTTCAATATTCTCTACAGTAAAAAAGTGTTGCGGGAGAACAAAAGAATTTGTCGGAAGTGGGATTCGAACCCACGCCCACCGAAGTGGACTGCGACCTGAACGCAGCGCCTTAGACCGCTCGGCCATCCTGACTTGAACACAGCGGCCCTTTCAATATTCTCTACAGTAAAAAAGTGTTGCGGGAGAACAAAATAATTTGTCAGAAGTGGGATTCGAACCCACGCCCACCGAAGTGGACTGCGACCTGAACGCAGCGCCTTGGACCGCTCGGCCATCCTGACTTGAACACAGCGGCCCTTTCAATATTCTCTACAGTAAAAAAGTGTTGCGGGAGAACAAAAGAATTTGTCAGAAGTGGGATTCGAACCCACTGCTAACGAAGTGTATAGCGACCTGAACGCAGCGCCTTGGACTGCTCGGCCATCCTGACTTGAACACAGCGGCCCTTTCAATATTCTCTACAGTAAAAAAGTGTTGCGGGAGAACAAAAGAATTTGTCAGAAGTGGGATTCGAACCCACGCCCACCGAAGTGGACTGCGACCTGAACGCAGCGCCTTGGACCGCTCGGCCATCCTGACTTGAACCCAGAGGCCCTTTCAATATTCTTTACAGTAAAAAAGTGTTGCGAGAGAACAAAATAATTTGTCAGAAGTGGGATTCGAACCCACGCCCACCGAAGTGGACTGCGACCTGAACGCAGCGCCTTGGACCGCTCGGCCATCCTGACTTGAACACAGAGGCCCTTTCAATATTCTTTACAGTAAAAAAGTGTTGCGGGAGAACAAAAGAAGTTGTCAGAAGTGGGATTCGAACCCACGCCCACCGAAGTGGACTGTGACCTGAACGCAGCGCCTTGGACCGCTTGGCCATCCTGACTTGAACACAGAGGCCCTTTCAATATTCTTTACAGTAAAAAAGTGTTGCGAGAGAACAAAAGAATTTGTCAGAAGTGGGATTCGAACCCACGCCCACCGAAGTGGACTGCGACCTGAACGCAGTGCTTTGGACCGCTCGGCCATCCTGACTTGAACAAGGAGCCCCTTCAATATTCTTTACAGTAAAAAAGTGTTGCGGGAGAACAAAAGAATTTGTCAGAAGTGGGATTCGAACCCACGCCCACCGAAGTGGACTGCGACCTGAACGCAGCGCCTTGGACCGCTCGGCCATCCTGACTTGAACCCAGAGGCCCTTTCAATATTCTTTACAGTAAAAAAGTGTTGCGAGAGAACAAAAGAATTTGTCAGAAGTGGGATTCGAACCCACCCCCACCGAAGTGGACTGCGACCTGAACGCAGCGCCTTGGACCGCTCGGCCATCCAGACTTTAACACAGAGGCCCTTTCAATATTCTTTACAGTAAAAAAGTGTTGCGAGAGAACAAAAGAATTTGTCAGAAGTGGGATTCGAACCCACGCCCAACGAAGTGGACTGCGACCTGAACGCAGCGCCTTGGACCGCTCGGCCATCCTGACTTGAACAGAGAGGCCCTTTCAATATTCTCTACAGTAAAAAAGTGTTGCGGGAGAACAAAAGAATTTGTCAGAAGTGGGATTCGAACCCACGCCCACCGAAGTGGACTGCGACCTGAACGCAGCGCCTTGGACCGCTCGGCCATCCTGACTTGAACACAGCGGCCCTTTCAATATTCTCTACAGTAAAAAAGTGTTGCGGGAGAACAAAAGAATTTGTCAGAAGTGGGATTCGAACCCACGCCCACCGAAGTGGACTGCGACCTGAACGCAGTGCTTTGGACCGCTCGGCCATCCTGACTTGAACAAGGAGCCCCTTCAATATTCTTTACAGTAAAAAAGTGTTGCGGGAGAACAAAAGAATTTGTCAGAAGTGGGATTCGAACCCACGCCCACCGAAGTGGACTGCGACCTGAACGCAGCGCCTTGGACCGCTCGGCCATCCTGACTTGAACAGAGAGGTCCTTTCAATATTCTCTACAGTAAAAAAGTGTTGCGGGAGAACAAAAGAATTTGTCAGAAGTGGGATTCGAACCCACGCCCACCGAAGTGGACTGCGACCTGAACGCAGCGCCTTGGACCGCTCGGCCATCCTGACTTAAACACAGCGGCCCTTTCAATATTCTCTACAGTAAAAAAGTGTTGCGGGAGAACAAAAGAATTTGTCAGAAGTGGGATTCGAACCCACGCCCACCGAAGTGGACTGCGACCTGAACGCAGCGCCATAGACCGCTCGGCCATCCTGACTTGAACACAGCGGCCCTTTCAATATTCTCTACAGTAAAAAAGTGTTGCGGGAGAACAAAATAATTTGTCAGAAGGGGGATTCGAACCCACGCCCACCGAAGTGGACTGCGACCTGAACGCAGCGCCTTGGACCGCTCGGCCATCCTGACTTGAACACAGCGGCCCTTTCAATATTCTCTACAGTAAAAAAGTGTTGCGGGAGAACAAAAGAATTTGTCAGAAGTGGGATTCGAACCCACTGCCACCGAAGTGGACTGCGACCTGAACGCAGCGCCTTGGACCGCTCGGCCATCCTGACTTGAACACAGCGGCCCTTTCAATATTCTCTACAGTAAAAAAGTGTTGCGGGAGAACAAAAGAATTTGTCAGAAGTGGGATTCGAACCCATGCCCACCGAAGTGGACTGCGACCTGAACGCAGCGCCTTGGACCGCTCGGCCATCCTGACTTGAACCCAGAGGCCCTTTCAATATTCTTTACAGTAAAAAAGTGTTGCGAGAGAACAAAAGAATTTGTCAGAAGTGGGATTCGAACCCACGCCCACCAAAGTGGACTGCCACCTGAACGCAGCGCCTTGGACCGCTCGGCCATCCTGACTTGAACACAGCGGCCCTTTCAATATTCTCTACAGTAAAAAAGTGTTGCGGGAGAACAAAAGAATTTGTCAGAAGTGGGATTCGAACCCACGCCCACCGAAGTGGACTGCGACCTGAACGCAGCGCCTTGGACCGCTCGGCCATCCTGACTTGAACCCAAAGGCCCTTTCAATATTCTTTACAGTAAAAAAGTGTTGCGAGAGAACAAAATAATTTGTCAGAAGTGGGATTCGAACCCACCCCCACCGAAGTGGACTGCGACCTGAACGCAGCGCCTTGGACCGCTCGGCCATCCAGACTTGAACACAGAGGCCCTTTCAATATTCTTTACAGTAAAAAAGTGTTGCGAGAGAACAAAAGAATTTGTCAGAAGTGGGATTCGAACCCACGCCCACCGAAGTGGACTGCGACCTGAACGCAGCGCCTTGGACCGCTCGGCCATCCTGACTTGAACACAGCGGCCCTTTCAATATTCTCTACAGTAAAAAAGTGTTGCGGGAGTACAAAAGAATTTGTCAGAAGTGGGATTCGAACCCACGCCCACCGAAGTGGACTGCGACCTGAACGCAGCGCCTTAGACCGCTCGGCCATCCTGACTTGAACACAGCGGCCCTTTCAATATTCTCTACAGTAAAAAAGTGTTGCGGGAGAACAAAATAATTTGTCAGAAGTGGGATTCGAACCCACGCCCACCGAAGTGGACTGCGACCTGAACGCAGCGCCTTGGACCGCTCGGCCATCCTGACTTGAACACAGCGGCCCTTTCAATATTCTCTACAGTAAAAAAGTGTTGCGGGAGAACAAAAGAATTTGTCAGAAGTGGGATTCGAACCCACTGCCAACGAAGTGTATTGCGACCTGAACGCAGCGCCTTGGACCGCTCGGCCATCCTGACTTGAACACAGCGGCCCTTTCAATATTCTCTACAGTAAAAAAGTGTTGCGGGAGAACAAAAGAATTTGTCAGAAGTGGGATTCGAACCCACGCCCACCGAAGTGGACTGCGACCTGAACGCAGCGCCTTGGACCGCTCGGCCATCCTGACTTGAACACAGCGGCACTTTCAATATTCTCTACAGTAAAAAAGTGTTGCGGGAGAACAAAAGAATTTGTCAGAAGTGGGATTCGAACCCACTGCCACCGAAGTGGACTGCGACCTGAACGCAGCGCCTTGGACCGCTCGGCCATCCTGACTTGAACACAGCGGCACTTTCAATATTCTCTACAGTAAAAAAGTGTTGCGTGAGAACAAAAGAATTTGTCAGAAGTGGGATTCGAACCCACGCCCACCGAAGTGGACTGCGACCTGAACGCAGTGCCTTGGACCGCTCGGCCATCCTGACTTGAACAGAGAGGCCCTTTCAATATTCTTTACAGTAAAAAAGTGTTGCGGGAGAACAAAAGAATTTGTCAGAAGTGGGATTCGAACCCACTGCCAACGAAGTGTATTGCGACCTGAACGCAGCGCCTTGGACCGCTCGGCCATCCTGACTTGAACACAGCGGCCCTTTCAATATTCTCTACAGTAAAAAAGTGTTGCGGGAGAACAAAAGAATTTGTCAGAAGTGGGATTCGAACCCACGCCCACCGAAGTGGACTGCGACCTGAACGCAGCGCCTTGGACCGCTCGGCCATCCTGACTTGAACCCAGAGGCCCTTTCAATATTCTTTACAGTAAAAAAGTGTTGCGAGAGAACAAAAGAATTTGTCAGAAGTGGGATTCGAACCCACGCCCACCGAAGTGGACTGCGACCTGAACGCAGCGCCTTGGACCGCTCGGCCATCCTGACTTGAACACAGAGGCCCTTTCAATATTCTTTACAGTAAAAAAGTGTTGCGGGAGAACAAAAGAAGTTGTCAGAAGTGGGATTCGAACCCACGCCCACCGAAGTGGACTGCGACCTGAACGCAGCGCCTTGGACCGCTCGGCCATCCTGACTTGTACACAGAAGCCCTTTCAATATTCTTTACAGTAAAAAAGTGTTGCGAGAGAACAAAAGAATTTGTCAGAAGTGGGATTCGAACCCACGCCCACCGAAGTGGACTGCGACCTGAACGCAGTGCCTTGGACCGCTCGGCCATCCTGACTTGAACAGAGAGGCCCTTTCAATATTCTTTACAGTAAAAAAGTGTTGCGGGAGAACAAAAGAATTTGTCAGAAGTGGGATTCGAACCCACGCCCACCGAAGTGGACTGCGACCTGAACGCAGCGCCTTGGACCGCTCGGCCATCCTGACTTGAACACAGCGGCCCTTTCAATATTCTCTACAGTAAAAAAGTGTTGCGGGAGAACAAAAGAATTTGTCAGAAGTGGGATTCGAACCCACGCCCACCGAAGTGGACTGCGACCTGAACGCAGCGCCTTGGACCGCTCGGCCATCCTGACTTGAACCCAGAGGCCCTTTCAATATTCTTTACAGTAAAAAAGTGTTGCGAGAGAACAAAATAATTTGTCAGAAGTGGGATTCGAACCCACCCCCACCGAAGTGGACTGCGACCTGAACGCAGCGCCTTGGACCGCTCGGCCATCCAGACTTGAACACAGAGGCCCTTTCAATATTCTTTACAGTAAAAAAGTGTTGCGAGAGAACAAAAGAATTTGTCAGAAGTGGGATTCGAACCCACGCCCACCGAAGTGGACTGCGACCTGAACGCAGCGCCTTGGACCGCTCGGCCATCCTGACTTGAACACAGCGGCCCTTTCAATATTCTCTACAGTAAAAAAGTGTTGCGGGAGAACAAAATAATTTGTGAGAAGTGGGATTCGAACCCACGCCCACGGAAGTGGACTGCGACCTGAACGCAGCGCCTTGGACCGCTCGGCCATCCTGACTTGAACACAGCGGCCCTTTCAATATTCTCTACAGTAAAAAAGTGTTGCGGGAGTACAAAAGAATTTGTCAGAAGTGGGATTCGAACCCACGCCCACCGAAGTGGACTGCGACCTGAACGCAGCGCCTTGGACCGCTCGGCCATCCTGACTTGAACACAGCGGCCCTTTCAATATTCTTTACAGTAAAAAAGTGTTGCGTGAGAACAAAAGAATTTGTCAGAAGTGGGATTCGAACCCACGCCCACCGAAGTGGACTGCGACCTGAACGCAGCGCCTTGGACCGCTCGGCCATCCTGACTTGAACACAGCGGCCCTTTCAATATTCTCTACAGTAAAAAAGTGTTGCGGGAGTACAAAAGAATTTGTCAGAAGTGGGATTCGAACCCACGCCCACCGAAGTGGACTGCGACCTGAACGCAGCGCCTTAGACCGCTCGGCCATCCTGACTTGAACACAGCGGCCCTTTCAATATTCTCTACAGTAAAAAAGTGTTGCGGGAGAACAAAAGAATTTGTCAGAAGTGGGATTCGAACCCACGCCCACCGAAGTGGACTGCGACCTGAACGCAGCGCCATAGACCGCTCGGCCATCCTGACTTGAACACAGCGGCCCTTTCAATATTCTCTACAGGAAAAAAGTGTTGCGGGAGAACAAAATAATTTGTCAGAAGGGGGATTCGAACCCACGCCCACCGAAGTGGACTGCGACCTGAACGCAGCGCCTTGGACCGCTCGGCCATCCTGACTTGAACACAGCGGCACTTTCAATATTCTCTACAGTAAAAAAGTGTTGCGGGAGAACAAAAGAATTTGTCAGAAGTGGGATTCGAACCCACTGCCACCGAAGTGGACTGCGACCTGAACGCAGCGCCTTGGACCGCTCGGCCATCCTGACTTGAACACAGCGGCCCTTTCAATATTCTCTACAGTAAAAAAGTGTTGCGGGAGAACAAAAGAATTTGTCAGAAGTGGGATTCGAACCCATGCCCACCGAAGTGGACTGCGACCTGAACGCAGCGCCTTGGACCGCTCGGCCATCCTGACTTGAACCCTGAGGCCCTTTCAATATTCTTTACAGTAAAAAAGTGTTGCGAGAGAACAAAAGAATTTGTCAGAAGTGGGATTCGAACCCACGCCCACCAAAGTGGACTGCGACCTGAACGCAGCGCCTTGGACCGCTCGGCCATCCTGACTTGAACACAGCGGCCCTTTCAATATTCTCTACAGTAAAAAAGTGTTGCGGGAGAACAAAAGAATTTGTCAGAAGTGGGATTCGAACCCACGCCCACCGAAGTGGACTGCGACCTGAACGCAGCGCCTTGGACCGCTCGGCCATCCTGACTTGAACCCAGAGGCCCTTTCAATATTCTTTACAGTAAAAAAGTGTTGCGGGAGAACAAAAGAAGTTGTCAGAAGTGGGATTCGAACCCACGCCCACCGAAGTGGACTGCGACCTGAACGCAGCGCCTTGGACCGCTCGGCCATCCTGACTTGAACACAGAAGCCCTTTCAATATTCTTTACAGTAAAAAAGTGTTGCGAGAGAACAAAAGAATTTGTCAGAAGTGGGATTCGAACCCACGCCCACCGAAGTGGACTGCGACCTGAACGCAGTGCCTTGGACCGCTCGGCCATCCTGACTTGAACAGAGAGGCCCTTTCAATATTCTTTACAGTAAAAAAGTGTTGCGGGAGAACAAAAGAATTTGTCAGAAGTGGGATTCGAACCCACGCCCACCGAAGTGGACTGCGACCTGAACGCAGCGCCTTGGACCGCTCGGCCATCCTGACTTGAACACAGCGGCCCTTTCAATATTCTCTACAGTAAAAAAGTGTTGCGGGAGAACAAAAGAATTTGTCAGAAGTGGGATTCGAACCCACGCCCACCGAAGTGGACTGCGACCTGAACGCAGCGCCTTGGACCGCTCGGCCATCCTGACTTGAACCCAGAGGCCCTTTCAATATTCTTTACAGTAAAAAAGTGTTGCGAGAGAACAAAATAATTTGTCAGAAGTGGGATTCGAACCCACCCCCACCGAAGTGGACTGCGACCTGAACGCAGCGCCTTGGACCGCTCGGCCATCCAGACTTGAACACAGAGGCCCTTTCAATATTCTTTACAGTAAAAAAGTGTTGCGAGAGAACAAAAGAATTTGTCAGAAGTGGGATTCGAACCCACGCCCACCGAAGTGGACTGCGACCTGAACGCAGCGCCTTGGACCGCTCGGCCATCCTGACTTGAACACAGCGGCCCTTTCAATATTCTCTACAGTAAAAAAGTGTTGCGGGAGAACAAAATAATTTGTGAGAAGTGGGATTCGAACCCACGCCCACCGAAGTGGACTGCGACCTGAACGCAGCGCCTTGGACCGCTCGGCCATCCTGACTTGAACCCAGAGGCCCTTTCAATATTCTTTACAGTAAAAAAGTGTTGCGAGAGAACAAAAGAATTTGTCAGAAGTGGGATTCGAACCCACGCCCACCGAAGTGGACTGCGACCTGAACGCAGCGCCTTGGACCGCTCGGCCATCCTGACTTGAACCCAGAGGCCCTTTCAATATTCTTTACAGTAAAAAAGTGTTGCGAGAGAACAAAAGAATTTGTCAGAAGTGGGATTCGAACCCACCCCCACCGAAGTGGACTGCGACCTGAACGCAGCGCCTTGGACCGCTCGGCCATCCAGACTTTAACACAGAGGCCCTTTCAATATTCTTTACAGTAAAAAAGTGTTGCGAGAGAACAAAAGAATTTGTCAGAAGTGGGATTCGAACCCACGCCCAACGAAGTGGACTGCGACCTGAACGCAGCGCCTTGGACCGCTCGGCCATCCTGACTTGAACAGAGAGGCCCTTTCAATATTCTCTACAGTAAAAAAGTGTTGCGGGAGAACAAAAGAATTTGTCAGAAGTGGGATTCGAACCCACGCCCACCGAAGTGGACTGCGACCTGAACGCAGCGCCTTGGACCGCTCGGCCATCCTGACTTGAACACAGCGGCCCTTTCAATATTCTCTACAGTAAAAAAGTGTTGCGGGAGAACAAAAGAATTTGTCAGAAGTGGGATTCGAACCCACGCCCACCGAAGTGGACTGCGACCTGAACGCAGTGCTTTGGACCGCTCGGCCATCCTGACTTGAACAAGGAGCCCCTTCAATATTCTTTACAGTAAAAAAGTGTTGCGGGAGAACAAAAGAATTTGTCAGAAGTGGGATTCGAACCCACGCCCACCGAAGTGGACTGCGACCTGAACGCAGCGCCTTGGACCGCTCGGCCATCCTGACTTGAACAGAGAGGCCCTTTCAATATTCTCTACAGTAAAAAAGTGTTGCGGGAGAACAAAAGAATTTGTCAGAAGTGGGATTCGAACCCACGCCCACCGAAGTGGACTGCGACCTGAACGCAGCGCCTTGGACCGCTCGGCCATCCTGACTTAAACACAGCGGCCCTTTCAATATTCTCTACAGTAAAAAAGTGTTGCGGGAGAACAAAAGAATTTGTCAGAAGTGGGATTCGAACCCACGCCCACCGAAGTGGACTGCGACCTGAACGCAGCGCCACAGACCGCTCGGCCATCCTGACTTGAACACAGCGGCCCTTTCAATATTCTCTACAGTAAAAAAGTGTTGCGGGAGAACAAAATAATTTGTCAGAAGGGGGATTCGAACCCACGCCCACCGAAGTGGACTGCGACCTGAACGCAGCGCCTTGGACCGCTCGGCCATCCTGACTTGAACACAGCGGCCCTTTCAATATTCTCTACAGTAAAAAAGTGTTGCGGGAGAACAAAAGAATTTGTCAGAAGTGGGATTCGAACCCACTGCCACCGAAGTGGACTGCGACCTGAACGCAGCGCCTTGGACCGCTCGGCCATCCTGACTTGAACACAGCGGCCCTTTCAATATTCTCTACAGTAAAAAAGTGTTGCGGGAGAACAAAAGAATTTGTCAGAAGTGGGATTCGAACCCATGCCCACCGAAGTGGACTGCGACCTGAACGCAGCGCCTTGGACCGCTCGGCCATCCTGACTTGAACCCAGAGGCCCTTTCAATATTCTTTACAGTAAAAAAGTGTTGCGAGGGAACAAAAGAATTTGTCAGAAGTGGGATTCGAACCCACGCCCACCAAAGTGGACTGCCACCTGAACGCAGCGCCTTGGACCGCTCGGCCATCCTGACTTGAACACAGCGGCCCTTTCAATATTCTCTACAGTAAAAAAGTGTTGCGGGAGAACAAAAGAATTTGTCAGAAGTGGGATTCGAACCCACGCCCACCGAAGTGGACTGCGACCTGAACGCAGCGCCTTGGACCGCTCGGCCATCCTGACTTGAACCCAAAGGCCCTTTCAATATTCTTTACAGTAAAAAAGTGTTGCGAGAGAACAAAATAATTTGTCAGAAGTGGGATTCGAACCCACCCCCACCGAAGTGGACTGCGACCTGAACGCAGCGCCTTGGACCGCTCGGCCATCCAGACTTGAACACAGAGGCCCTTTCAATATTCTTTACAGTAAAAAAGTGTTGCGAGAGAACAAAAGAATTTGTCAGAAGTGGGATTCGAACCCACGCCCACCGAAGTGGACTGCGACCTGAACGCAGCGCCTTGGACCGCTCGGCCATCCTGACTTGAACACAGCGGCCCTTTCAATATTCTCTACAGTAAAAAAGTGTTGCGGGAGTACAAAAGAATTTGTCAGAAGTGGGATTCGAACCCACGCCCACCGAAGTGGACTGCGACCTGAACGCAGCGCCTTAGACCGCTCGGCCATCCTGACTTGAACACAGCGGCCCTTTCAATATTCTCTACAGTAAAAAAGTGTTGCGGGAGAACAAAATAATTTGTCAGAAGTGGGATTCGAACCCACGCCCACCGAAGTGGACTGCGACCTGAACGCAGCGCCTTGGACCGCTCGGCCATCCTGACTTGAACACAGCGGCCCTTTCAATATTCTCTACAGTAAAAAAGTGTTGCGGGAGAACAAAAGAATTTGTCAGAAGTGGGATTCGAACCCACTGCCAACGAAGTGTATTGCGACCTGAACGCAGCGCCTTGGACCGCTCGGCCATCCTGACTTGAACACAGCGGCCCTTTCAATATTCTCTACAGTAAAAAAGTGTTGCGGGAGAACAAAAGAATTTGTCAGAAGTGGGATTCGAACCCACGCCCACCGAAGTGGACTGCGACCTGAACGCAGCGCCTTGGACCGCTCGGCCATCCTGACTTGAACCCAGAGGCCCTTTCAATATTCTTTACAGTAAAAAAGTGTTGCGAGAGAACAAAAGAATTTGTCAGAAGTGGGATTCGAACCCACGCCCACCGAAGTGGACTGCGACCTGAACGCAGCGCCTTGGACCGCTCGGCCATCCTGACTTGAACACAGAGGCCCTTTCAATATTCTTTACAGTAAAAAAGTGTTGCGGGAGAACAAAAGAAGTTGTCAGAAGTGGGATTCGAACCCACGCCCACCGAAGTGGACTGCGACCTGAACGCAGCGCCTTGGACCGCTCGGCCATCCTGACTTGAACACAGAAGCCCTTTCAATATTCTTTACACTAAAAAAGTGTTGCGAGAGAACAAAAGAATTTGTCAGAAGTGGGATTCGAACCCACGCCCACCGAAGTGGACTGCGACCTGAACGCAGTGCCTTGGACCGCTCGGCCATCCTGACTTGAACAGAGAGGCCCTTTCAATATTCTTTACAGTAAAAAAGTGTTGCGGGAGAACAAAAGAATTTGTCAGAAGTGGGATTCGAACCCACGCCCACCGAAGTGGACTGCGACCTGAACGCAGCGCCTTGGACCGCTCGGCCATCCTGACTTGAACACAGCGGCCCTTTCAATATTCTCTACAGTAAAAAAGTGTTGCGGGAGAACAAAAGAATTTGTCAGAAGTGGGATTCGAACCCACGCCCACCGAAGTGGACTGCGACCTGAACGCAGCGCCTTGGACCGCTCGGCCATCCTGACTTGAACCCAGAGGCCCTTTCAATATTCTTTACAGTAAAAAAGTGTTGCGAGAGAACAAAATAATTTGTCAGAAGTGGGATTCGAACCCACCCCCACCGAAGTGGACTGCGACCTGAACGCAGCGCCTTGGACCGCTCGGCCATCCAGACTTGAACACAGAGGCCCTTTCAATATTCTTTACAGTAAAAAAGTGTTGCGAGAGAACAAAAGAATTTGTCAGAAGTGGGATTCGAACCCACGCCCACCGAAGTGGACTGCGACCTGAACGCAGCGCCTTGGACCGCTCGGCCATCCTGACTTGAACACAGCGGCCCTTTCAATATTCTCTACAGTAAAAAAGTGTTGCGGGAGAACAAAATAATTCGTGAGAAGTGGGATTCGAACCCACGCCCACGGAAGTGGACTGCGACCTGAACGCAGCGCCTTGGACCGCTCGGCCATCCTGACTTGAACACAGCGGCCCTTTCAATATTCTCTACAGTAAAAAAGTGTTGCGGGAGTACAAAAGAATTTGTCAGAAGTGGGATTCGAACCCACGCCCACCGAAGTGGACTGCGACCTGAACGCAGCGCCTTGGACCGCTCGGCCATCCTGACTTGAACACAGCGGCCCTTTCAATATTCTTTACAGTAAAAAAGTGTTGCGTGAGAACAAAAGAATTTGTCAGAAGTGGGATTCGAACCCACGCCCACCGAAGTGGACTGCGACCTGAACGCAGCGCCTTGGACCGCTCGGCCATCCTGACTTGAACACAGCGGCCCTTTCAATATTCTCTACAGTAAAAAAGTGTTGCGGGAGTACAAAAGAATTTGTCAGAAGTGGGATTCGAACCCACGCCCACCGAAGTGGACTGCGACCTGAACGCAGCGCCTTAGACCGCTCGGCCATCCTGACTTGAACACAGCGGCCCTTTCAATATTCTCTACAGTAAAAAAGTGTTGCGGGAGAACAAAAGAATTTGTCAGAAGTGGGATTCGAACCCACGCCCACCGAAGTGGACTGCGACCTGAACGCAGCGCCATAGACCTCTCGGCCATCCTGACTTGAACACAGCGGCCCTTTCAATATTCTCTACAGTAAAAAAGTGTTGCGGGAGAACAAAATAATTTGTCAGAAGGGGGATTCGAACCCACGCCCACCGAAGTGGACTGCGACCTGAACGCAGCGCCTTGGACCGCTCGGCCATCCTGACTTGAACACAGCGGCCCTTTCAATATTCTCTACAGTAAAAAAGTGTTGCGGGAGAACAAAAGAATTTGTCAGAAGTGGGATTCGAACCCACTGCCACCGAAGTGGACTGCGACCTGAACGCAGCGCCTTGGACCGCTCGGCCATCCTGACTTGAACACAGCGGCCCTTTCAATATTCTCTACAGTAAAAAAGTGTTGCGGGAGAACAAAAGAATTTGTCAGAAGTGGGATTCGAACCCATGCCCACCGAAGTGGACTGCGACCTGAACGCAGCGCCTTGGACCGCTCGGCCATCCTGACTTGAACCCTGAGGCCCTTTCAATATTCTTTACAGTAAAAAAGTGTTGCGAGAGAACAAAAGAATTTGTCAGAAGTGGGATTCGAACCCACGCCCACCAAAGTGGACTGCGACCTGAACGCAGCGCCTTGGACCGCTCGGCCATCCTGACTTGAACACAGCGGCCCTTTCAATATTCTCTACAGTAAAAAAGTGTTGCGGGAGAACAAAAGAATTTGTCAGAAGTGGGATTCGAACCCACGCCCACCGAAGTGGACTGCGACCTGAACGCAGCGCCTTGGACCGCTCGGCCATCCTGACTTGAACCCAGAGGCCCTTTCAATATTCTTTACAGTAAAAAAGTGTTGCGGGAGAACAAAAGAAGTTGTCAGAAGTGGGATTCGAACCCACGCCCACCGAAGTGGACTGCGACCTGAACGCAGCGCCTTGGACCGCTCGGCCATCCTGACTTGAACACAGAAGCCCTTTCAATATTCTTTACAGTAAAAAAGTGTTGCGAGAGAACAAAAGAATTTGTCAGAAGTGGGATTCGAACCCACGCCCACCGAAGTGGACTGCGACCTGAACGCAGTGCCTTGGACCGCTCGGCCATCCTGACTTGAACAGAGAGGCCCTTTCAATATTCTTTACAGTAAAAAAGTGTTGCGGGAGAACAAAAGAATTTGTCAGAAGTGGGATTCGAACCCACGCCCACCGAAGTGGACTGCGACCTGAACGCAGCGCCTTGGACCGCTCGGCCATCCTGACTTGAACACAGCGGCCCTTTCAATATTCTCTACAGTAAAAAAGTGTTGCGGGAGAACAAAAGAATTTGTCAGAAGTGGGATTCGAACCCACGCCCACCGAAGTGGACTGCGACCTGAACGCAGCGCCTTGGACCGCTCGGCCATCCTGACTTGAACCCAGAGGCCCTTTCAATATTCTTTACAGTAAAAAAGTGTTGCGAGAGAACAAAAGAATTTGTCAGAAGTGGGATTCGAACCCACGCCCACCGAAGTGGACTGCGACCTGAACGCAGCGCCTTGGACCGCTCGGCCATCCTGACTTGAACACAGAGGCCCTTTCAATATTCTTTACAGTAAAAAAGTGTTGCGGGAGAACAAAAGAAGTTGTCAGAAGTGGGATTCGAACCCACGCCCACCGAAGTGGACTGCGACCTGAACGCAGCGCCTTGGACCGCTCGGCCATCCTGACTTGAACACAGAAGCCCTTTCAATATTCTTTACAGTAAAAAAGTGTTGCGAGAGAACAAAAGAATTTGTCAGAAGTGGGATTCGAACCCACGCCCACCGAAGTGGACTGCGACCTGAACGCAGTGCCTTGGACCGCTCGGCCATCCTGACTTGAACAGAGAGGCCCTTTCAATATTCTTTACAGTAAAAAAGTGTTGCGGGAGAACAAAAGAATTTGTCAGAAGTGGGATTCGAACCCACGCCCACCGAAGTGGACTGCGACCTGAACGCAGCGCCTTGGACCGCTCGGCCATCCTGACTTGAACACAGCGGCCCTTTCAATATTCTCTACAGTAAAAAAGTGTTGCGGGAGAACAAAAGAATTTGTCAGAAGTGGGATTCGAACCCACGCCCACCGAAGTGGACTGCGACCTGAACGCAGCGCCTTGGACCGCTCGGCCATCCTGACTTGAACCCAGAGGCCCTTTCAATATTCTTTACAGTAAAAAAGTGTTGCGAGAGAACAAAATAATTTGTCAGAAGTGGGATTCGAACCCACCCCCACCGAAGTGGACTGCGACCTGAACGCAGCGCCTTGGACCGCTCGGCCATCCAGACTTGAACACAGAGGCCCTTTCAATATTCTTTACAGTAAAAAAGTGTTGCGAGAGAACAAAAGAATTTGTCAGAAGTGGGATTCGAACCCACGCCCACCGAAGTGGACTGCGACCTGAACGCAGCGCCTTGGACCGCTCGGCCATCCTGACTTGAACACAGCGGCCCTTTCAATATTCTCTACAGTAAAAAAGTGTTGCGGGAGAACAAAATAATTTGTGAGAAGTGGGATTCGAACCCACGCCCACGGAAGTGGACTGCGACCTGAACGCAGCGCCTTGGACCGCTCGGCCATCCTGACTTGAACACAGCGGCCCTTTCAATATTCTCTACAGTAAAAAAGTGTTGCGGGAGTACAAAAGAATTTGTCAGAAGTGGGATTCGAACCCACGCCCACCGAAGTGGACTGCGACCTGAACGCAGCGCCTTAGACCGCTCGGCCATCCTGACTTGAACACAGCGGCCCTTTCAATATTCTCTACAGTAAAAAAGTGTTGCGGGAGAACAAAAGAATTTGTCAGAAGTGGGATTCGAACCCACACCCACCGAAGTGGACTGCGACCTGAACGCAGCGCCATAGACCGCTCGGCCATCCTGACTTGAACACAGCGGCCCTTTCAATATTCTCTACAGTAAAAAAGTGTTGCGGGAGAACAAAATAATTTGTCAGAAGGGGGATTCGAACCCACGCCCACCGAAGTGGACTGCGACCTGAACGCAGCGCCTTGGACCGCTCGGCCATCCTGACTTGAACACAGCGGCCCTTTCAATATTCTCTACAGTAAAAAAGTGTTGCGGGAGAACAAAAGAATTTGTCAGAAGTGGGATTCGAACCCACTGCCACCGAAGTGGACTGCGACCTGAACGCAGCGCCTTGGACCGCTCGGCCATCCTGACTTGAACACAGCGGCCCTTTCAATATTCTCTACAGTTAAAAAGTGTTGCGGGAGAACAAAAGAATTTGTCAGAAGTGGGATTCGAACCCATGCCCACCGAAGTGGACTGCGACCTGAACGCAGCGCCTTGGACCGCTCGGCCATCCTGACTTGAACCCTGAGGCCCTTTCAATATTCTTTACAGTAAAAAAGTGTTGCGAGAGAACAAAAGAATTTGTCAGAAGTGGGATTCGAACCCACGCCCACCAAAGTGGACTGCGACCTGAACGCAGCGCCTTGGACCGCTCGGCCATCCTGACTTGAACACAGCGGCCCTTTCAATATTCTCTACAGTAAAAAAGTGTTGCGGGAGAACAAAAGAATTTGTCAGAAGTGGGATTCGAACCCACGCCCACCGAAGTGGACTGCGACCTGAACGCAGCGCCTTGGACCGCTCGGCCATCCTGACTTGAACCCAGAGGCCCTTTCAATATTCTTTACAGTAAAAAAGTGTTGCGAGAGAACAAAATAATTTGTCAGAAGTGGGATTCGAACCCACCCCCACCGAAGTGGACAGCGACCTGAACGCAGCGCCTTGGACCGCTCGGCCATCCAGACTTGAACACAGAGGCCCTTTCAATATTCTTTACAGTAAAAAAGTGTTGCGAGAGAACAAAAGAATTTGTCAGAAGTGGGATTCGAACCCACGCCCACCGAAGTGGACTGCGACCTGAACGCAGCGCCTTGGACCGCTCGGCCATCCTGACTTGAACACAGCGGCCCTTTCAATATTCTCTACAGTAAAAAAGTGTTGCGGGAGTACAAAAGAATTTGTCAGAAGTGGGATTCGAACCCACGCCCACCGAAGTGGACTGCGACCTGAACGCAGCGCCTTAGACCGCTCGGCCATCCTGTTACGAATTTTAATCTTTAATTTCTGGTTTTAGCGGAAGATAGCAGCAGGAACGTTTAAATTGTATTACTGCGCTGCATCTTCTGCGCATGGGGTTTTTACGATTGATTTACTTTGGATTGCATTGTTAGATTTGAATGTCGTTCGTGCTGTGATGTTGGTTCAATAAACGTTAAGTTTTATTACTCCTCGTCTTGTCCTCTTGGCCTTTCCCTCATGAAGTTTACAGATCAGAAGTGGGATGTACCAGTCTACTAGGTAGAAGTATTGATGTCAAGTATTGAAGTAGAAGTATTGATGTATAGGTATTGAAGTGTTTTTGCTTTAGAAGTATGGCGTACTTAGCAAAAGGGAAAAAGTGTGATTTGTTGGAGTTGGCCGAGGGAATGGGCGAGGTTGTTCCTGAAAAATCTTCGCTTCTCGATATAAAATTGATCATTACCAAAAGTAAAGGATATGATGAATCCTTCGTTAAAGATGTACTATTCCGAAT
Organism: Tetragnatha versicolor; assembly: GCA_024610705.1. Taxonomy (NCBI): domain Eukaryota; kingdom Metazoa; phylum Arthropoda; class Arachnida; order Araneae; family Tetragnathidae; genus Tetragnatha; species Tetragnatha versicolor. The sequence goes on along the minus strand of JANDEH010000011.1, from coordinate 19,124,624 downwards.
TATCGATGATAGAATTAGAAAGGAGAAGGAGGATAGGGAATACGAGCTTGAGAAATTACGTATTGAAAAAGGTCGCGTGTTTGAGGGAAGTGGGAGGTCTGTAGATCTTAGGAATTTTGTTCAAAAGTTTGATTTGAAGGAGGGAGATATTGCGTCTTTCTTGGTTCTGTTTGAGCGGCAATGTAAAAGTGCAGATATACGATCGGAGGATTTTGTGTTTCATTTATTGGGACTTTTGCCATTGGAAATAACTCAGTTGATTGTTCGAGAATCAGAGTTAGATGCGAATGATTACAATTTTGTGAAGAAATTATTATTGAGGAAATTTAAATTGGGTCCTGAAAGCTTTCGTCAAAAGTTTGTAAATCACACTCGAGAGCCAAAAAGTACGTGGGCTGATTACACTTTCGAGTTGCGTAATTTTTTTGATGAGTGGTTAGCTGGTTTGGATATTAGGGATTTCAATTCGTTAAAGGAACTTATTGTAACTGATCAATTGAAAAAGCATGTTCCGAGTGCTATGCGAGAACATTTTATTGATTATTGGCCTAAGTTCACAAAAGCGAACGATTTGGCAGAACGATTAGATGAGTACGAAAGTGTTCGATCTGGAATGAAAACTATTTTTGAAAACAAAAACCCTGACTCTAATTTTGATCATGGTGGGAGGTTTTCGCATCTGAATTATAGGTCGAAAGGCCGCGATTTCCAGGAAAGAGAGAGTTACAGGCATTTTGAAAAGCGTAGAAGTTTTGAACCGTCAGTAAGAAATGAAAACGGGGAATTTAAGTGCTTTAATTGTAGTGTTTATGGTCACATTGCTAGAGATTGCCCGCAACCGAGGAGTATTAGGCAAGAGCGCATCCAGCGATCTAGTAAAACTAACGTCGATCGAAGAGAGGAGAGTAATAACATATCGGTGGGACAGGATGATTTGAATAAGAGAACTGCAGTGACCCCTAATAATTATATAAAAGATGCTTATATTTATGGCTTCAAGGTTTCAGCTTTGGTGGATACGGGGAGTAGCAGCTGTTTTCTGAAGGAAAGCGTTGTATTGAAATTAAATCTCAATTTGGAGTCTGATAGCAGTGAATTATTTGGGTTTGGTAATCAAGACAGTCCAGTGACAAGGGCTATAGGAAAAACTGTTGTTAATATACGGGTTGATGATGTAGTTGGAAAATTAATTACCTTACTTGTTGTAAAGGATGATTCTCAACCGTATGATTTGATTCTGGGTAGGACGTGGATTGACCTGCCCCATATAGCGTTTGCGCGTGTTGGGGGTGCCTTAAGATTTGGCTACGCAAATAATGATATTTTTGCAAAGATCCAAGTAAACAGGGATGAGAAAAAGGTTAATTTGGTTAGAGTTAAAACCAAGGTGGAGATCAATGTGGTTCGTAGTGAAAAGACCCCTATTCAAACGGAAGAAGTTGAAATTGATTCGTCCTTGGGGAGCAATGAAAAGAGCGAACTCCTGGAAATATTGAACAAGTACAGAGACTGCTTTGCGTTGAGTACAGACGAATCGGGCTGCACGGACGTATGCAAGATGGACATCAAGGAAGTAGACGGAAGTAAACCGGTGTGCCAGAAACCGTACAAGATCAATTCTGAAGAGAGGAGGAAAATCAAGGAGAGATTTCCGTTGCCGAAGATTGACGACATATTGGAATGTCTTGGAGGAAGCAGAGTCTTCACAACCTTGGATCTGGCTGGTGGATGTTTACAAGTACCCTTGACCGAAGAGACCAAGCTTCAAACCGCCTTCATTACGCCGGATGATACGGGTCAGTTCGAGAAGATGGTTTTTGGGTTAGCAAATGCCCCGTATGAATTTCAACGAAGGATGAGCTCCATGATGGATGGAAAAGTCCATGTGTTCCAACGAGGAGTAACTTGAGTCAACTAGGGGGGAGCTCCGTTGCTGAAGGATGGCCGAGCGAAGTCCAAGGCGATCCTGAGAAAACCTAAGCAGTGACTTTTGAGAACTTTTCTAGAACTATAGACTGTGGAGGATTTTTAGTAATTGATTTAGAATTTAATTTTGTTTACAATTGTCTTGAGAGTGATTTTTATGTTGCTAGTTTCAGATTGAAGTATTTTAAAAGTATTTACTATTCGTAATTTTTTTAATGAGTGATTCGAATTTTAGTATTTGATTATATGTATATATGTTAATTAAGAATTAATCGGGGGATTAATGGGTCAGTCTGGCCGAATGTTACGAATTTTAATCTTTAATTTCTGGTTTTAGCGGAAGATGGCAGCAGGAACGTTTAAATTGTATTACTGCGCTGCATCTTCTGCGCATGGGGTTTTTACGATTGATTTACTTTGGATTGCATTGTTAGATTTGAATGTCGTTCGTGCTGTGATGTTGGTTCAATAAACGTTAAGTTTTATTACTCCTCGTCTTGTCCTCTTGGCCTTTCCCTCATGAAGTTTACAATCCTGACTTGAACACAGCGGCCCTTTCAATATTCTCTACAGTAAAAAAGTGTTGCGGGAGAACAAAATAATTTGTCAGAAGTGGGATTCGAACCCACGCCCACCGAAGTGGACTGCGACCTGAACGCAGCGCCTTGGACCGCTCGGCCATCCTGACTTGAACACAGCGGCCCTTTCAATATTCTCTACAGTAAAAAAGTGTTGCGGGAGAACAAAAGAATTTTTCAGAAGTGGGATTCGAACCCACTGCCAACGAAGTGTATTGCGACCTGAACGCAGCGCCTTGGACCGCTCGGCCATCCTGACTTGAACACAACGGCCCTTTCAATATTCTCTACAGTAAAAAAGTGTTGCGGGAGAACAAAAGAATTTGTCAGAAGTGGGATTCGAACCCACGCCCACCGAAGTGGACTGCGACCTGAACGCAGCGCCTTGGACCGCTCGGCCATCCTGACTTGAACCCAGAGGCCCTTTCAATATTCTTTACAGTAAAAAAGTGTTGCGAGAGAACAAAAGAATTTGTCAGAAGTGGGATTCGAACCCACGCCCACCGAAGTGGACTGCGACCTGAACGCAGCGCCTTGGACCGCTCGGCCATCCTGACTTGAACACAGAGGCCCTTTCAATATTCTTTACAGTAAAAAAGTGTTGCGGGAGAACAAAAGAAGTTGTCAGAAGTGGGATTCGAACCCACGCCCACCGAAGTGGACTGCGACCTGAACGCAGCGCCTTGGACCGCTCGGCCATCCTGACTTGAACACAGAAGCCCTTTCAATATTCTTTACAGTAAAAAAGTGTTGCGAGAGAACAAAAGAATTTGTCAGAAGTGGGATTCGAACCCACGCCCACCGAAGTGGACTGCGACCTGAACGCAGTGCCTTGGACCGCTCGGCCATCCTGACTTGAACAGAGAGGCCCTTTCAATATTCTTTACAGTAAAAAAGTGTTGCGGGAGAACAAAAGAATTTGTCAGAAGTGGGATTCGAACCCACGCCCACCGAAGTGGACTGCGACCTGAACGCAGCGCCTTGGACCGCTCGGCCATCCTGACTTGAACACAGCGGCCCTTTCAATATTCTCTACAGTAAAAAAGTGTTGCGGGAGAACAAAAGAATTTGTCAGAAGTGGGATTCGAACCCACGCCCACCGAAGTGGACTGCGACCTGAACGCAGCGCCTTGGACCGCTCGGCCATCCTGACTTGAACCCAGAGGCCCTTTCAATATTCTTTACAGTAAAAAAGTGTTGCGAGAGAACAAAATAATTTGTCAGAAGTGGGATTCGAACCCACCCCCACCGAAGTGGACTGCGACCTGAACGCAGCGCCTTGGACCGCTCGGCCATCCAGACTTGAACACAGAGGCCCTTTCAATATTCTTTACAGTAAAAAAGTGTTGCGAGAGAACAAAAGAATTTGTCAGAAGTGGGATTCGAACCCACGCCCACCGAAGTGGACTGCGACCTGAACGCAGCGCCTTGGACCGCTCGGCCATCCTGACTTGAACACAGCGGCCCTTTCAATATTCTCTACAGTAAAAAAGTGTTGCGGGAGAACAAAATAATTTGTGAGAAGTGGGATTCGAACCCACGCCCACGGAAGTGGACTGCGACCTGAACGCAGCGCCTTGGACCGCTCGGCCATCCTGACTTGAACACAGCGGCCCTTTCAATATTCTCTACAGTAAAAAAGTGTTGCGGGAGTACAAAAGAATTTGTCAGAAGTGGGATTCGAACCCACGCCCACCGAAGTGGACTGCGACCTGAACGCAGCGCCTTGGACCGCTCGGCCATCCTGACTTGAACACAGCGGCCCTTTCAATATTCTTTACAGTAAAAAAGTGTTGCGTGAGAACAAAAGAATTTGTCAGAAGTGGGATTCGAACCCACGCCCACCGAAGTGGACTGCGACCTGAACGCAGCGCCTTGGACCGCTCGGCCATCCTGACTTGAACACAGCGGCCCTTTCAATATTCTCTACAGTAAAAAAGTGTTGCGGGAGTACAAAAGAATTTGTCAGAAGTGGGATTCGAACCCACGCCCACCGAAGTGGACTGCGACCTGAACGCAGCGCCTTAGACCGCTCGGCCATCCTGACTTGAACACAGCGGCCCTTTCAATATTCTCTACAGTAAAAAAGTGTTGCGGGAGAACAAAATAATTTGTCAGAAGTGGGATTCGAACCCACGCCCACCGAAGTGGACTGCGACCTGAACGCAGCGCCTTGGACCGCTCGGCCATCCTGACTTGAACACAGCGGCCCTTTCAATATTCTCTACAGTAAAAAAGTGTTGCGGGAGTACAAAAGAATTTGTCAGAAGTGGGATTCGAACCCACGCCCACCGAAGTGGACTGCGACCTGAACGCAGCGCCTTGGACCGCTCGGCCATCCTGACTTGAACACAGCGGCCCTTTCAATATTCTTTACAGTAAAAAAGTGTTGCGTGAGAACAAAAGAATTTGTCAGAAGTGGGATTCGAACCCACGCCCACCGAAGTGGACTGCGACCTGAACGCAGCGCCTTGGACCGCTCGGCCATCCTGACTTGAACACAGCGGCCCTTTCAATATTCTCTACAGTAAAAAAGTGTTGCGGGAGTACAAAAGAATTTGTCAGAAGTGGGATTCGAACCCACGCCCACCGAAGTGGACTGCGACCTGAACGCAGCGCCTTAGACCGCTCGGCCATCCTGACTTGAACACAGCGGCCCTTTCAATATTCTCTACAGTAAAAAAGTGTTGCGGGAGAACAAAATAATTTGTCAGAAGTGGGATTCGAACCCACGCCCACCGAAGTGGACTGCGACCTGAACGCAGCGCCTTGGACCGCTCGGCCATCCTGACTTGAACACAGCGGCCCTTTCAATATTCTCTACAGTAAAAAAGTGTTGCGGGAGAACAAAAGAATTTGTCAGAAGTGGGATTCGAACCCACTGCCAACGAAGTGTATTGCGACCTGAACGCAGCGCCTTGGACCGCTCGGCCATCCTGACTTGAACACAACGGCCCTTTCAATATTCTCTACAGTAAAAAAGTGTTGCGGGAGAACAAAAGAATTTGTCAGAAGTGGGATTCGAACCCACGCCCACCGAAGTGGACTGCGACCTGAACGCAGCGCCTTGGACCGCTCGGCCATCCTGACTTGAACCCAGAGGCCCTTTCAATATTCTTTACAGTAAAAAAGTGTTGCGAGAGAACAAAAGAATTTGTCAGAAGTGGGATTCGAACCCACGCCCACCGAAGTGGACTGCGACCTGAACGCAGCGCCTTGGACCGCTCGGCCATCCTGACTTGAACACAGAGGCCCTTTCAATATTCTTTACAGTAAAAAAGTGTTGCGGGAGAACAAAAGAAGTTGTCAGAAGTGGGATTCGAACCCACGCCCACCGAAGTGGACTGCGACCTGAACGCAGCGCCTTGGACCGCTCGGCCATCCTGACTTGAACACAGAAGCCCTTTCAATATTCTTTACAGTAAAAAAGTGTTGCGAGAGAACAAAAGAATTTGTCAGAAGTGGGATTCGAACCCACGCCCACCGAAGTGGACTGCGACCTGAACGCAGTGCCTTGGACCGCTCGGCCATCCTGACTTGAACAGAGAGGCCCTTTCAATATTCTTTACAGTAAAAAAGTGTTGCGGGAGAACAAAAGAATTTGTCAGAAGTGGGATTCGAACCCACGCCCACCGAAGTGGACTGCGACCTGAACGCAGCGCCTTGGACCGCTCGGCCATCCTGACTTGAACACAGCGGCCCTTTCAATATTCTCTACAGTAAAAAAGTGTTGCGGGAGAACAAAAGAATTTGTCAGAAGTGGGATTCGAACCCACGCCCACCGAAGTGGACTGCGACCTGAACGCAGCGCCTTGGACCGCTCGGCCATCCTGACTTGAACCCAGAGGCCCTTTCAATATTCTTTACAGTAAAAAAGTGTTGCGAGAGAACAAAATAATTTGTCAGAAGTGGGATTCGAACCCACCCCCACCGAAGTGGACTGCGACCTGAACGCAGCGCCTTGGACCGCTCGGCCATCCAGACTTGAACACAGAGGCCCTTTCAATATTCTTTACAGTAAAAAAGTGTTGCGAGAGAACAAAAGAATTTGTCAGAAGTGGGATTCGAACCCACGCCCACCGAAGTGGACTGCGACCTGAACGCAGCGCCTTGGACCGCTCGGCCATCCTGACTTGAACACAGCGGCCCTTTCAATATTCTCTACAGTAAAAAAGTGTTGCGGGAGAACAAAATAATTTGTGAGAAGTGGGATTCGAACCCACGCCCACGGAAGTGGACTGCGACCTGAACGCAGCGCCTTGGACCGCTCGGCCATCCTGACTTGAACACAGCGGCCCTTTCAATATTCTCTACAGTAAAAAAGTGTTGCGGGAGTACAAAAGAATTTGTCAGAAGTGGGATTCGAACCCACGCCCACCGAAGTGGACTGCGACCTGAACGCAGCGCCTTGGACCGCTCGGCCATCCTGACTTGAACACAGCGGCCCTTTCAATATTCTTTACAGTAAAAAAGTGTTGCGTGAGAACAAAAGAATTTGTCAGAAGTGGGATTCGAACCCACGCCCACCGAAGTGGACTGCGACCTGAACGCAGCGCCTTGGACCGCTCGGCCATCCTGACTTGAACACAGCGGCCCTTTCAATATTCTCTACAGTAAAAAAGTGTTGCGGGAGTACAAAAGAATTTGTCAGAAGTGGGATTCGAACCCACGCCCACCGAAGTGGACTGCGACCTGAACGCAGCGCCTTAGACCGCTCGGCCATCCTGACTTGAACACAGCGGCCCTTTCAATATTCTCTACAGTAAAAAAAGTGTTGCGGGAGAACAAAATAATTTGTCAGAAGTGGGATTCGAACCCACGCCCACCGAAGTGGACTGCGACCTGAACGCAGCGCCTTGGACCGCTCGGCCATCCTGACTTGAACACAGCGGCCCTTTCAATATTCTCTACAGTAAAAAAGTGTTGCGGGAGAACAAAAGAATTTGTCAGAAGTGGGATTTGAACCCACGCCCACCGAAGTGGACTGCGACCTGAACGCAGCGCCTTGGACCGCTCGGCCATCCTGACTTGAACCCAGAGGCCCTTTCAATATTCTTTACAGTAAAAAAGTGTTGCGAGAGAACAAAAGAATTTGTCAGAAGTGGGATTCGAACCCACGCCCACCGAAGTGGACTGCGACCTGAACGCAGCGCCTTGGACCGCTCGGCCATCCTGACTTGAACACAGAGGCCCTTTCAATATTCTTTACAGTAAAAAAGTGTTGCGGGAGAACAAAAGAAGTTGTCAGAAGTGGGATTCGAACCCACGCCCACCGAAGTGGACTGCGACCTGAACGCAGCGCCTTGGACCGCTCGGCCATCCTGACTTGAACACAGCGGCCCTTTCAATATTCTCTACAGTAAAAAAGTGTTGCGGGAGAACAAAAGAATTTGTCAGAAGTGGGATTCGAACCCACGCCCACCGAAGTGGACTGCGACCTGAACGCAGCGCCTTGGACCGCTCGGCCATCCTGACTTGAACACAGCGGCCCTTTCAATATTCTCTACAGTAAAAAAGTGTTGCGGGAGAACAAAAGAATTTGTCAGAAGTGGGATTCGAACCCACGCCCACCGAAGTGGACTGCGACCTGAACGCAGTGCTTTGGACCGCTCGGCCATCCTGACTTGAACAAGGAGCCCCTTCAATATTCTTTACAGTAAAAAAGTGTTGCGGGAGAACAAAAGAATTTGTCAGAAGTGGGATTCGAACCCACGCCCACGGAAGTGGACTGCGACCTGAACGCAGCGCCTTGGACCGCTCGGCCATCCTGACTTGAACAGAGAGGCCCTTTCAATATTCTCTACAGTAAAAAAGTGTTGCGGGAGAACAAAAGAATTTGTCAGAAGTGGGATTCGAACCCACGCCCACCGAAGTGTACTGCGACCTGAACGCAGCGCCTTGGACCGCTCGGCCATCCTGACTTGAACACAGCGGCCCTTTCAATATTCTCTACAGTAAAAAAGTGTTGCGGGAGAACAAAAGAATTTGTCAGAAGTGGGATTCGAACCCACGCCCACCGAAGTGGACTGCGACCTGAACGCAGCGCCTTAGACCGCTCGGCCATCCTGACTTGAACACAGCGGCCCTTTCAATATTCTCTACAGTAAAAAAGTGTTGCGGGAGAACAAAATAATTTGTCAGAAGTGGGATTCGAACCCACGCCCACCGAAGTGGACTGCGACCTGAACGCAGCGCCTTGGACCGCTCGGCCATCCCGACTTGAACACAGCGGCCCTTTCAATATTCTCTACAGTAAAAAAGTGTTGCGGGAGAACAAAAGAATTTGTCAGAAGTGGGATTCGAACCCACTGCCACCGAAGTGGACTGCGACCTGAACGCAGCGCCTTGGACCGCTCGGCCATCCTGACTTGAACACAGCGGCCCTTTCAATATTCTCTACAGTAAAAAAGTGTTGCGGGAGAACAAAAGAATTTGTCAGAAGTGGGATTCGAACCCACGCCCACCGAAGTGGACTGCGACCTGAACGCAGCGCCTTGGACCGCTCGGCCATCCTGACTTGAACCCAGAGGCCCTTTCAATATTCTTTACAGTAAAAAAGTGTTGCGAGAGAACAAAATAATTTGTCAGAAGTGGGATTCGAACCCACCCCCACCGAAGTGGACTGCGACCTGAACGCAGCGCCTTGGACCGCTCGGCCATCCAGACTTGAACACAGAGGCCCTTTCAATATTCTTTACAGTAAAAAAGTGTTGCGAGAGAACAAAAGAATTTGTCAGAAGTGGGATTCGAACCCACGCCCACCGAAGTGGACTGCGACCTGAACGCAGCGCCTTGGACCGCTCGGCCATCCTGACTTGAACACAGAGGCCCTTTCAATATTCTTTACAGTAAAAAAGTGTTGCGAGAGAACAAAAGAATTTGTGAGAAGTGGGATTCGAACCCACGCCCACCGAAGTGGACTGCGACCTGAACGCAGTGCCTTGGACCGCTCGGCCATCCTGACTTGAACAGAGAGGCCCTTTTAATATTCTTTACAGTAAAAAAGTGTTGCGTGAGAACAAAAGAATTTGTCAGAAGTGGGATTCGAACCCACGCCCACCGAAGTGGACTGCGACCTGAACGCAGCGCCTTGGACCGCTCGGCCATCCTGACTTGAACACAGCGGCCCTTTCAATATTCTCTACAGTAAAAAAGTGTTGCGGGAGTACAAAAGAATTTGTCAGAAGTGGGATTCGAACCCACGCCCACCGAAGTGGACTGCGACCTGAACGCAGCGCCTTGGACCGCCCGGCCATCCTGACTTGAACACAGCGGCCCTTTCAATATTCTCTACAGTAAAAAAGTGTTGCGGGAGAACAAAAGAATTTGTCAGAAGTGGGATTAAAACCCACGCCCACCGAAGTGGACTGCGACCTGAACGCAGTGCCTTGGACCGCTCGGCCATCCTGACTTGAACAAGGAGCCCCTTCAATATTCTTTACAGTAAAAAAGTGTTGCGGGAGAACAAAAGAATTTGTCAGAAGTGGGATTCGAACCCATGCCCACCGAAGTGGACTGCGACCTGAACGCAGCGCCTTGGACCGCTCGGCCATCCTGACTTGAACAGAGAGGCCCTTTCAATATTCTCTACAGTAAAAAAGTGTTGCGGGAGAACAAAAGAATTTGTCAGAAGTGGGATTCGAACCCACGCCCACCGAAGTGGACTGCGACCTGAACGCAGCGCCTTGGACCGCTCGGCCATCCTGACTTGAACACAGCGGCCCTTTCAATATTCTCTACAGTAAAAAAGTGTTGCGGGAGAACAAAAGAATTTGTCAGAAGTGGGATTCGAACCCACGCCCACCGAAGTGGACTGCGACCTGAACGCAGCGCCTTGGACCGCTCGGCCATCCTGACTTGAACACAGAGGCCCTTTCAATATTCTTTACAGTAAAAAAGTGTTGCGAGAGAACAAAAGAATTTGTCAGAAGTGGGATTCGAACCCACGCCCACCGAAGTGGACTGCGACCTGAACGCAGCGCCTTAGACCGCTCGGCCATCCTGACTTGAACACAGCAGCCCTTTCAATATTCTTTACAGTAATAAGTGTTGCAAGAGAACAAAATAATTAGTCAGAAGTGGGATTCGAACCCACGCCCACCGAAGTGGACTGCGACCTGAACGCAGCGCCTTGGACCGCCCGGCCATCCTGACTTGAACACAGCGGCCCTTTCAATATTCTCTACAGTAAAAAAGTGTTGCGGGAGAACAAAAGAATTTGTCAGAAGTGGGATTAAAACCCACGCCCACCGAAGTGGACTGCGACCTGAACGCAGTGCCTTGGACCGCTCGGCCATCCTGACTTGAACAAGGAGCCCCTTCAATATTCTTTACAGTAAAAAAGTGTTGCGGGAGAACAAAAGAATTTGTCAGAAGTGGGATTCGAACCCATGCCCACCGAAGTGGACTGCGACCTGAACGCAGCGCCTTGGACCGCTCGGCCATCCTGACTTGAACAGAGAGGCCCTTTCAATATTCTCTACAGTAAAAAAGTGTTGCGGGAGAACAAAAGAATTTGTCAGAAGTGGGATTCGAACCCACGCCCACCGAAGTGGACTGCGACCTGAACGCAGCGCCTTGGACCGCTCGGCCATCCTGACTTGAACACAGAGGCCCTTTCAATATTCTTCACAGTAAAAAAGTGTTGCGGGAGAACAAAAGATTTTGTCAGAAGTGGGATTCGAACCCACGCCCACCGAAGTGGACTGCGACCTGAACGCAGCGCCTTGTACCGCTCGGCCATCCTGACTTGAACACAGAGGCCCTTTCAATATTCTTCACAGTAAAAAAGTGTTGCGGGAGAACAAAAGATTTTGTCAGAAGTAGGATTCGAACCCACGCCCACCGAAGTGGACTGCGACCTGAACGCAGCGCCTTGGACCGCTCGGCCATCCTGACTTGAACACAGAGGCCCTTTCAATATTCTTTACAGTAAAAAAGTGTTGCGAGAGAACAAAAGAATTTGTGAGAAGTGGGATTCGAACCCACGCCCACCGAAGTGGACTGCGACCTGAACGCAGTGCCTTGGACCGCTCGGCCATCCTGACTTGAACAGAGAGGCCCTTTTAATATTCTTTACAGTAAAAAAGTGTTGCGTGAGAACAAAAGAATTTGTCAGAAGTGGGATTCGAACCCACGCCCACCGAAGTGGACTGCGACCTGAACGCAGCGCCTTGGACCGCTCGGCCATCCTGACTTGAACACAGCGGCCCTTTCAATATTCTCTACAGTAAAAAAGTGTTGCGGGAGTACAAAAGAATTTGTCAGAAGTGGGATTCGAACCCACGCCCACCGAAGTGGACTGCGACCTGAACGCAGCGCCTTGGACCGCCCGGCCATCCTGACTTGAACACAGCGGCCCTTTCAATATTCTCTACAGTAAAAAAGTGTTGCGGGAGAACAAAAGAATTTGTCAGAAGTGGGATTAAAACCCACGCCCACCGAAGTGGACTGCGACCTGAACGCAGTGCCTTGGACCGCTCGGCCATCCTGACTTGAACAAGGAGCCCCTTCAATATTCTTTACAGTAAAAAAGTGTTGCGGGAGAACAAAAGAATTTGTCAGAAGTGGGATTCGAACCCATGCCCACCGAAGTGGACTGCGACCTGAACGCAGCGCCTTGGACCGCTCGGCCATCCTGACTTGAACAGAGAGGCCCTTTCAATATTCTCTACAGTAAAAAAGTGTTGCGGGAGAACAAAAGAATTTGTCAGAAGTGGGATTCGAACCCACGCCCACCGAAGTGGACTGCGACCTGAACGCAGCGCCTTGGACCGCTCGGCCATCCTGACTTGAACACAGCGGCCCTTTCAATATTCTCTACAGTAAAAAAGTGTTGCGGGAGAACAAAAGAATTTGTCAGAAGTGGGATTCGAACCCACGCCCACCGAAGTGGACTGCGACCTGAACGCAGCGCCTTGGACCGCTCGGCCATCCTGACTTGAACACAGAGGCCCTTTCAATATTCTTTACAGTAAAAAAGTGTTGCGAGAGAACAAAAGAATTTGTCAGAAGTGGGATTCGAACCCACGCCCACCGAAGTGGACTGCGACCTGAACGCAGCGCCTTAGACCGCTCGGCCATCCTGACTTGAACACAGCGGCCCTTTCAATATTCTTTACAGTAATAAGTGTTGCAAGAGAACAAAATAATTAGTCAGAAGTGGGATTCGAACCCACGCCCACCGAAGTGGACTGCGACCTGAACGCAGCGCCTTGGACCGCTCGGCCATCCTGACTTGAACACAGAGGCCCTTTCAATATTCTTCACAGTAAAAAAGTGTTACGGGAGAACAAAAGAATTTGTCAGAAGTGGGATTCGAACCCACGCCCACCGAAGTGGACTGCGACCTGAACGCAGCGCCTTGGACCGCTCGGCCATCCTGACTTGAACACAGAGGCCCTTTCAATATTCTTCACAGTAAAAAAGTGTTGCGGGAGAACAAAAGATTTTGTCAGAAGTGGGATTCGAACCCACGCCCACCGAAGTGGACTGCGACCTGAACGCAGCGCCTTGTACCGCTCGGCCATCCTGACTTGAACACAGAGGCCCTTTCAATATTCTTCACAGTAAAAAAGTGTTGCGGGAGAACAAAAGATTTTGTCAGAAGTAGGATTCGAACCCACGCCCACCGAAGTGGACTGCGACCTGAACGCAGCGCCTTGGACCGCTCGGCCATCCTGACTTGAACCACGGCTAAACTTGATCGCGACCGTAGGTTATACGGCTTATCCACTTTCCAAAAGATCAAAAGAGCCGACGCACGGCCGACGGCGCCGGAAGTTTCCAGTTTTTACCGCTTGAGGGGGTACCGCGCGTAATGGCTCGTTAGGGTTGGTTGGTTGGTTTGCTTCGGCTCTTCAAAATACGCAGTACACAGAAAAATCCTAACACAGGTTCCAAAACGATATTTTCAAATTCTGGAAGGATTGGAGGGCGTATTATTTTTATTATAATATATAATTATATTATATATATTTTTTGTCGTATAATTTTTGTTTTTACGTTCTAAGAACACTTTTAGTCATTTACCTAAGTCATAAAAATACAAATTTATGATTTTTCATGATTGTGATTCATTATCGTGATCATGAAATTTATGATTTTTTTTATTCTTCACCATACTACCAACCCTGTGAACTAGCCACGAAAAATAATCAACCCGGTTGATGACCAAGTTGCTCGTCTGTGACTCCTTTTAAGCATATTTATCTTTGAATCGTATGAAATCAACCAACCAATAATTATTTTCCAGTGGAATGCCATGAATGACAGATAGATGGCGCTAACATCGTATATCCCAGTTTCTTGAACCTACCTTTTCGCGTAATTGCGCAAGCCGTATATAAACACAGTTAATCCAGTCTAGCCGTGCTTGAACAAAGAGGCCCTTTCAATATTCTTCACAGTAAAAAAGTGTTGCGGGAGAACAACAGAATTTGTCAGAAGTGGGATTCGAACCCACGCCCACCGAAGTGGACTGCGACCTTAACGCAGCGCCTTGGACGCTCGGCCATCCTGACTTGAACACAGAGGCCCTTTCAATATTCTTTACAGTTAAAAAGTGTTGCGGGAGAACAAATAAACTTGTCAGAAGTGGGATTCGAACCCACGCCCACCGAAGTGGACTGCGACCTGAACGCAGCGCCTTGGACCGCTCGGCCATCCTGACTTGAACACAACGGCCCTTTCAATATTCTTTACAGTAATAAGTGTTGCGGGAGAACAAAATAATTTGTCAGAAGTGGGATTCGAACCCACGCCCACCGAAGTGGACTGCGACCTGAACGCAGCGCCTTGGACCGCTCGGCCATCCTAACTTGAACACAGCGGCCCTTTCAATATTCTTTACAGTAATAAGTGTTGCGAGAGAACAAAAGAATTTGTCAGAAGTGGGATTCGAACCCACGCCCACCGAAGTGGACTGCGACCTGAACGCAGCGCCTTGGACCGCTCGGCCATCCTAACTTGAACACAGCGGCCCTTTCAATATTCTTTACAGTAATAAGTGTTGCGAGAGAACAAAAGAATTTGTCAGAAGTGGGATTCGAACCCACGCCCACCGAAGTGGACTGCGACCTGAACGCAGCGCCTTGGACGCTCGGCCATCCTGACTTGAACACAGAGGCCCTTTCAATATTCTTTACAGTTAAAAAGTGTTGCGGGAGAACAAATAAACTTGTCAGAAGTGGGATTCGAACCCACGCCCACCGAAGTGGACTGCGACCTGAACGCAGCGACTTGGACAGCTCGGCCATCCTAACTTGAACACAGCGGCCCTTTCAATATTCTTTACAGTAATAAGTGTTGCGGGAGAACAAAATAATTAGTCAGAAGTGGGATTTGAACCCACGCCCACCGAAGTGGACTGCGACCTGAACGCAACGCCTTGGACCGCTTGGCCATCCTGACTTGAACACAGAGGCCCTTTCAATATTCTTTACAGTAAAAAAGAGTTGCGGGAGAAGAAAAGAACTTGTCAGAAGTGGGATTCGAACCCACGCCCACCGAAGTGGACTGCGACCTGAACGCATCGCCTTGGACCGCTCGGCCATCCTGACTTGAACACAGAGGCCCTTTCAATATTCTTTACAGTAAAAAAGTGTTGCGAGAGAACAAAAGAATTTGTCAGAAGTGGGATTCGAACCCACGCTCACCGAAGTGGACCGCGACCTGAACGCAGCGCCTTGGACCGCTCGGCCATCCTGACTTGAACACAGCGGCCCTTTCAATATTCTCTACAGTAAAAAAGTGTTGCGGGAGAACAAAAGAATTTGTCAGAAGTGGGACTCGAACCCACGCCCACCGAAGTGGACTGCGACCTGAACGCAGCGCCTTGGACCGCTCGGCCATCCTGACTTGAACACAGAGGCCCTTTCAATATTCTTTACAGTAAAAAAGTGTTGCGAGAGAACAAAAGAATTTGTCAGAAGTGGGATTCGAACCCACCCCCACCGAAGTGGACTGCGACCTGAACGCAGCGCCTTGGACCGCTCGGCCATCCTGACTTGAACACAGAGGCCCTTTCAATATTCTTTACAGTAAAAAAGTGTTGCGAGAGAACAAAAGAATTTGTCAGAAGTGGGATTCGAACCCAAGCCCACCGAAGTGGACTGCGATCTGAACGTAGTGCCTTGAACCGTTTTTTCAAAAAAAATTATGGGGGAGGACCCCTAGCTCCCCTCTAAACTTTGACATTCATTTGCAACTTTTTTCCCTAGAAAATTCTGTGGTTTACAAGAAACTGTTCTCTTTGTATGTAGCCCAAAGGGTCTCAAATTGAGCCAAAACACTACGTGGGCAAATTTTCAAAATTTTCCTGGGGTCGAACCACAAATCCCCCATTATTTCTTGGAGTTCACGTTTTGAAATTTTGACATTATATGTGATATCCTTTCAAAACTATTTTTCAGAGTTCTAACACTAAATGTATAAATGTTTTCGTTAGGGGATACCTTAAAAATTAAGTTGAGGCACCCCCCCCAAAAAAAAAGTCTAATTACGGCGTGATTCAGATCTACTTAAAAAATCCTTGCCCCCAACCTAAAACTGAAATTACGCTGAAATGGCGGGAACTAAAGGAAACAAGTGATTCTCATTGGACTTTGGTCTTTGTAAGGAGGCTGCATTTTAATTTCTCAATCTCTGATATTTTTCCAGAGAAAAAGGAAACTTTTCCCTTATGATTGCAAACTTTCCCTGACAGTAGCTAAAATTTCCCTATTGTAAACCATTGTAAACATTGATATTTCGCTCGTCATGTCGTTTAATATCTCGTCAGTGATTGCGGTACAAGAAATTATTATTAAACATGAAGTTGTATGATGAAATTGTTTTAAATGTGGAGTTGGAGTTGTGAGTTCGATTCCAGAGAGGATCTCATGATCCATTGTCACTTTAAAAAAGATGCGAGATAGTGACGAAATTGGTTGAGTCCCTGGCGAGAGTGACATCAGAGACTTGCAATGTCTAAGAAATTATTCAGATGCCGAAGTTAGATATATTTCCTCTTTCCCCAGCGCATGCTCAAAAGAAAAAGACACACGCAACTGTTTGAATAACTGAGAAAATATATAAAAACTTTTTCCCTCTCTAGCGATTTGAAAGTGGGCAGGGTTAATTGAGAAAGAGCGGTTGCGGAAAGAGAGATTGTATGCGGATTGTAGAGAGTCAACACCGTTACGTCATATTCTATGGTTAGTTCCATCGTTATCATATAGAAACGCCACTGTCTATGGGAAAACACGTGTTAAAAAGGTTGCCATTAGCTAGGCTTACCATATTTTCTCGGGGCCAACCCAGGACATATTTTAGAAATTTCTTTATAAGTGCCATACCAAATTACCAAAGATTAAAAACTAAGAAAACATATTCAAACTAATAAACATTAAACAAAAATATCAAATTTTATTTTTTCATTTAACATTACTTTTTCAAAAAGTGTTTGATTGACTTAATTTTTATCACAACATTCACTGAAAGTAAGTTTTCTGAAGTAATAAAGACGTTAGAAAACGTAAAAAAAGCAATTTTTATAGTTGGGTCATCATTTTTTCATAAAAAGTATGGCAAATCGTAAATGCATGAAACCCCGGACATTTAGCGACCCAGGACATTTCCCCGGACAGCTCTACAAACCCCGGACTGTCCGGGGTAATCCCGGACGTATGGTAAGCCTACCATTAGCGTCTATGGAGATGGACTCTCTGAAGTATCTTTACTTTGTAGCTCGGCCCTCCTGACTTATTGCATATATCAATATGGTAATATAAAATGTTTCTACTAGTTTACCCACATTTTGTCCGAAAGTGGGTAAACTAGTAGAAACATGCGCATGCGTGTGGACTTCAGTTTTGCTGTTTTTTTTAATTTTAATAAAATAACAATTCTTGGGGATTAGAACCCACGAACCACACTACCACTGCTCCAGCTGGGATTCAGTAATGTAAGTATTGAGAATTAGCTGTACTCCCTGCCAGGATGTGCTGAGTTTGGGGGGACTTGTGCAAACATCCTGCATATCTATACTTGAAAAGAAAAATTCGTACCTTAACATGCATTACCTGGAGAAAGCACTACGCTGTTTACGTCTAAAGGCGAAACGTATTGCAAGACGAACCAACAGGATTTTGAAGCTGTGTGACCGCCTTGTACGGAAGGCCAACACAACACGGAATCCCAAGCTGGAGAGCAGAATGGAAGAGCACCTGGAAACAAAAAATAACATATTGTTATAGACACTACCCAATAATAAATTACGACGTTTCCTTGAAGAGGCTGGGGCTGATCCACTGCTGAATCATGCTGATCTAATACTGCAGATCATGGATCTGATCTAGTTTCACTAGACCAGATGGGTCCCACCACCTCAACGTTTCCTGTCAGTAACGTCATGGGGAAACGTAAGAACATGCACCACTTTCTAGCTACCTAATAGACGAGATTAGTGTGACGTTTTTTGTTTTGTTTGGAAACGTAAATTCAGTCTGTGATTGGTTCCGTGAACTGTACGGACAGTACGGATCCGTATGTAACCAATCACGGATCGAATCAACGTTTCCAAACAAAACAAGAAACCGGAAGTGACGTTTTCACTAATCTCCTCTATTGGAAGCTAGAAAGTGCGGCGGAATCTTATGTCAATCGGTGACATCACTCACTGACAGGAGAGGTTGTAAATCTAGTATAGTGGCACAGCTCATACCATATTTATTAAGTTTACGTAATTGCAACTAGAAGTAAACAAAATTTGGCCATACAGGACAAAAATTGGACATTTGTGCCGCTTGGGTATAATTTAAAACGTTTCGAGGGATTTTTTAGCCCCTACCGAATTTTAAAGGTTACGTTACGTTAAGGTACGATATTACTTTGTCAAATGAGTTTACCGACCATTGCTCTAACATAAAGTAATGATGACCTAAAAATTTTTTGACTGTGAGTTTTTTCTTTATTTAGGTCATTAAATTTACTTTTTTATACTTAATATGGGTTCAAATTTCCTCTTACTTAGAATTTGAGTTCTCTACAGGTAAGTATACAATTTAACGAAAAATATAACCTATTTTGTGTGTTGCAATGAAGTATCCTTAAGGTCGTGGTAGTGGTGCTCAGAAGGAGATTTTTTAAAATTCATAAGATTTAACACTTTTATGTTAAGGCAAATTATTACCAGTGGCGGCTCGAAGGTAAAATTATTGGGTTGTCCCATAAGTTCTGTTACTTTTTACAAAGTTTCGTGTTTGAAAATTTTTTATGAAAAACTGGCAATAGGTGGAGATTTCAAACAAAGGGGATTTTGATTTATGTATATTTATGAACATCATGTGTGATTTTGGTAGTTCTCGTGATATTATTTCTTTTCAAAATGGTGGTTTGAAAAAAAGACCGCAAACGACGATTTTCGAGTAATTTTTTTCTTTTGTTTAAAAAACTAGGAAGAACGCATAATTCATGGCTAAAAAAAGTTGTACTGTATGTTTGAAATGTTTAGTTTAAGATGTCATAGTTTCAAGATAATTCGATATGTTTAACTTAGAAAATTTTGGTCTCAAACATAACATCTTTGCAAGAAACTTACCTCAGTAATGTTAGTCATTTCGAAGAAATTTTTACGAAAAAAGATTCAAAATCAATTAAAAAGCTTACTAAATACCCAAGTATTCAAAATATGCAATATATATTCAATTATATCTGAAATTAAGTTCAGAAAGTAGTGCGCAATATTCAAGCGCGCAACGTTTTAGCCTATCAGAATTACACTCGCTGAACTTATGCTAAACGAACAAAGCAATTATTTGCTTCATATGAAAACACTACAATAAAAACAACTCGTTGGAATTTAGAAATAAATCAATTCAACCACATTATGAAAAGAGGCTTTCAGTGTTTAAACCGTTGAAACAAGCATTATATTTCAAAAAACATCTGCCTTTGATTTGATTCATACCAGCTGCTTAGGAAAACAATAGGTGTGCTTGCACGTGAAGTTACCAATATATGAAGATTTAAAGTCAAAATTTCCTACCTTAAACTTATCGAATAATCTTGAAACTATGACATCTTAATCTTAACATTTCAAATATGCAGTAAAACCTTTTTAGCCATGAATTATGCGTTCTTCCTAGTTTTTTAAAGAAAAGAAAAAAATTACACGAAAATCGTCGTTTTTGGTCTTTTTTTAAAACCGCCATTTTTGAAAGAAATAATATCACAAGAACTACCAAAATCACACATTATGTTCATAAATATAAATATATTAAAATCCCTTTTGTTTGAAATCTCCACCTATTACCACTTTTTCATAAAAAATTTTCAAAGACAAAACTTCGTAAAAAGTAACAGAACTTATGGGACAACCCAATATAAGGGGTACTGCTCCGGTGGTACCAAGTTGGCAACGTATTTTAAGCGATATAATGCCAAATTATATTTCTATTAAACAAAAACGTGTAAAAAATCAAATAGAAAAGATGGGAACAACATAAAATTTTGATTTCACACTAATAAGCATTCAAAAACTGTCACTTAACTATATTTAGCTGATTATTCCGAATATGAAGAATCTAAGATGAAGTCTATTTCATTTAGTATCTCAAAAGCAAATGAAACTAAAATGAACATTTTGTATTCAATATTTTCATTATAAAAAGAAATAAAAACTTGGCTACAAAAAAGTAAACATAAATCTTTATTGACTTGCCGATAAACATCAGATAATATTTTGTTCTCTCTCTGTTGAAAAGAAAAAAAGAAGCTATAAATAAAATATTAAAACAGTGTTGGAGTGATAAAAGCTAAAAAGCCAATGTGATTGATTAGTAGTAGAAATCGTTTATTTTTCTTCTTCCTCACAGCTCTCTCAAGAGAAAAAGCTATCATTCTTTTGGTCGGGGCTGCTGAAAAGCAGCCCCTTTTCTCCTAACAGATTCGCATGCTAAATTCTTGATATTTTGATTTGATATGATAGAGCTAGGGCAGGGGTCGGCAACCTTTTGAAAGGGAAGAGCCAAAAGTAACAGTTTACGAAATTTCCCAGTTTTTAAAGAGCCACTGATTTTTTTGCTTCAATGTATATATGCTTAATGTATATTTCATTTTAGATTGGGAGGGTGATTTTAGTTGGAGGGGCATTTTAACCCAACATTTTTCTGTTGGGTAAAAATGCTCCTGAACTAAAATCACTATTTCCTCCTTTCGGGTAGGGTACTTTTTTACATCAATATGTACACATTGTAAATTAATTTTAGTGAACTTAATTTCAAAATTTTGAATAAACGATATGGATTCCTGGAAAAAGAGAGTCTGGGGATTCTTCCCCAGAAAATTTTTTTGAAATTGTCCCTTCAAAATCGCGTTTTAGCTCATTTTTGCCTGTTTCGATTGCACCCTAAGAGTACCTCTCATTATTTAAGTGGCAGAATTTTCAAGGAAAAATAGTATATTTATAATAAACAGCAAACTTTCGAGGGGGGTGTGGATCCCACTTTCGAAAAATTTTGAAATTTACCCCTAAAAACAGTGTTTAAATTAGTTTTTAGAACTTCTATAACGACCAAATAAGGATTACTCCTCATAAGTCACAGAATTTTCAAGGAAAATCAGCACATATTCCAAAATTTTTAGGAGTGTTAAGGAGTTCTTCTCCAAAAATTGTATGGAATTCTTATCCTTTAAAGTAGAGTTTTGATTTTAACTCATCTTGAGAACTTAAAAATATGTTTTCTGATTTTTTAAAAGTTTTGATTAGTAAATTATTAATTTTTTCGTATAGAACTGGTGAGCCGCAACTTTACATCGAAGGAGCCGCATGCGGCTCGCGAGCCGCAGGTTGCCGACCCCTGAGCTAGGGTTTTATACCACGATTGGTACATCTGCGGGGGCTGATCGACCTGGAAAGAAATCTGTTGGCGAGGCGGCATAGCAGAGAATTATTAATTGAAAAAGGATTATAAAGGACAAAGATTAAAGGGAGATAAAGATATTTTTTAAATATTGTAAAGCAAATAAAAATTGGAGTTTCGGGAGATTTTGGTTGGGGGTGCTGCAGCCCCGCAGCCCCTATGGACGAGCCGCCACTGATTATTACTAATATACGCAACTTTTTTTCCCTTTCCAAAAAGAAATTAGTACTTTTGTTGTTTTCATCTCCACCTTTTTGTACAATGTACGTACTACGTACAGGACTCCTTTTAGACAGCCTTTGAAGTTAAATAGAGATACCAGCAGGTCAAAATACAAACCTCACCCTATTTTTAAAAAATGCTATGAAGTTTGATTATAAGATATCATTTGATAGAAAATAATTAGTCATTTGCAATTAATTGATTAACACCTAATTAAATTTGACATGTGTTAAAGGAAAATTAAAATAAAATCAGCACTAACAGTGTGTAAGTGCATTTGACCGAAGTGAAATTAACTTTGAGTATATAGATAGCTTTTTGTAGAGAATAATGATTTCATTGCAATTGATTGACAGCCCAGGAAATATGACCAATGGTTCAAATTTTTTACTTAAGTATTTTTTAACAAATAACATAATTTCAA
The DNA here is from genome assembly GCA_024610705.1 of Tetragnatha versicolor. NCBI lineage: Eukaryota > Metazoa > Arthropoda > Arachnida > Araneae > Tetragnathidae > Tetragnatha > Tetragnatha versicolor. The sequence goes on along the minus strand of JANDEH010000011.1, from coordinate 19,102,572 downwards.
GCTGTGTGCTTGAATGAAATATTTTTGAGGCCAGACAAAGAAGTATCGATCTAAAGATATTCTAAATATTTATATAAAAATATAAAAGATTGTAGATAATTTATTAGTTAAGAAATCATCGTAATATACCAATTTAACTGCAATGGTTTTCGAAGAGGGTAACCAAATTTGACTAAACATGTTAACATAAAATTAATTTAATTAATTACTCAATAAAAGTATTTATTTAATTCTTCCTAACTTGTTTGCAGTGTTCAAAACAATGAAAAGAGACAGATTAGACAAAAGCCTGTATCCACAGAAAACACTCGTCACCCTAGGGCAGTGGTTCCCAACTCAGATGTCTGCCGACCACTTCACTTAAATTTTAACCTCATGCGGACCATCCCTATCTCCAACTTATTCTTTAAAAATTTAATTTAATGCATTTATTCAACACATATAGTCAACACATATATTCAACACATATATTAAGTTTGACTTTTTTTTCTGAAGTAAGGGAAACCGAATCTTAAGTACATGTTTCTGGAACTGAAAATCAAATACGTAGTATATGAAATTGAAAAGAAAATTCTACTTTTTTGATATCCAATTATTAAAAAATATACTTTTTATAAAATAATATTCAACCCTTCTTTTTATCAAGCTCTCACTAAATTCAACATATAAAATAGAATAAAAGTAAGAGAATATGAACAAATGAATCACAGGAGATAATTAGAACCTTACATTTTTTTATTTATAAGACGTATAATTTTTAACTTGGATTTTTTCCATCTATGGTTATTACTACTTTCTGGAATGTGTGATAAGAAAAACTATTTTTTTTGATAAGTTTGAAAATCTTCTTACGGACTACCTCCGATGGCCTCACGGACCACCAGTGGATCGCAGTAAACCTGTTAGGAACCACTGCTGCCCTAGGGATATTATAAATATGGTATTTTATTTGTTTCAAGATACTCGATAGTGAATAACCAGAGAACAATGATGCGATAAAATGGTGCTCGAACTCACTGTCAAACTTGTTTTGAAAACCCGTCGCCTTTGTCACTCTAAATGGGTTTTATATTAACTCCTGTAAGATGAAATATTGTTCTTAAACCTAAGGGAATAAATTCAATTTACGCTAGTAAGTACTCTGATAAGCGATATTATATGGATTGAAACTCATGAGAATTGTATAAAAGCATGATAAGAATATGATGCGTTTAAAGGAGACATTGCTTATTTCAAACTGAATCTGACAGCTAAAAGACTTTCATTCATGTCTTCTTTGTAAAGGCATTAAACTTATAAGCGATCGAGGACGATGCAAATATGAATGAATTGTTTTCTCAAAATTGGAATAGAATATTTTGCATTAGCTTCCCCTTCTTCTAAAAGATAAATTACTAGGATTCTTTAGAGTCTAAAAAGGAACACCGTCTGCACTAAGAGGAATGACAGTTTCAAATTTGAGTAAATCGATGCTCTCATCTTGGTATGAAACTTTTTGTTTTAAATATGATGATCCAATGCTTTCAATTTTGAAACACCGGTCATACTCATTTTCAAACTATTTAATAGTCACCACTTAAATTGTATTAATTTTTAGTTTTGTTTGAAAATTGAAATATTTGGAGAAGTACAATACTGGAAAAAATAAACGACTCAGACCCTATATCTCCGGAACTGCTTGTGATATAAAGACAATTAAGGTATCATTTTTCATGATTTGAAGTATTCTATATACGGAAAAATTTTCAAGTTCTTAAGGGGTCGTCTTCATTTTTAACGAAAACCCAACTTCTGTTTTTCCTATGAGCGACATCAAATATTATTCCCGACTCTGAAAGAGCACCCCCTAAAACCCCCCCAAACGATTTTTCATGCTTTTTTCAGTTTTTTTTTGTTCAATTTAGTTGTGTGAAATTGTTTTTTCCCAGTTTACTAGTTAATATATTTGTGTCTTTACGAGTTTTAAATAAATGACATCCTCTTAACTTTTTCAAATGATCTGAAATTTCACAGTTCAGATCACAGTTTTTACCTATTCATCTAATATTGTGTTGGAATGAGCTGGATTTGAGCTATATCTCTTTGTCAGGTTATGAAGGACCATCTAAACTTTCAAAATACGCAAAAAAGTGGATTTCAGAAAAATATGGAATGAGCTGGTTTTGATAGCAAACGCCTCATTTATAGGGAAATATTTTTAACCAGTTAAATTTTGTCAAAATTTTATTGATATTAATTTTATAATTGTATTTCAAAATATTTCATTATATCTCGATACAAAATTATTTAATCAATACTAAAAGTGCTTCCTTTCTACTTCTGCGGAATTATGGTATAATGTACACTACCCAATGAGATTTTTTATGTCAGTCTATAATGTCCAGTCGTAAAAAAACAGATCGTGCCAAATTAAATATAATTTACCATAACGCATGAAAAACAATATCAAGGAGTAAAAAATGTAAGTCATAGTTTAGATAGCATTAGTCTATAGCATGTCAATAAAATAAAGACTATCTGAAAGAGAGCACAAAGCTGTCCTCAGCAATCTATTTCAGTGGGAAAACCTACAGTAGAGTACCACCACAAAAACTGCAAAGAAAACCTATTAGCGCTAATTTAATATCGTATTTGGTACAGACAGGAGGAAAGTCTGATTTAAAGCTCCTAAACGAAAGATTGTTAATCACATTTAGAAGCTTTTGACTGGACCGGAACAGGACATACGAACGGACATTGGATAGGAATACAAATAAACAGTTCGGGACTTTTCAGCTGCGTTCACTATCACATGGGGGATTTTTTTTGGAGGAAGGGGCGTAAATGAACTCAGTTTGGTTTAAATAACACTAGTGCTTAGAAGTTATTTATAGTTAGTATAGAGATAAGAGAAGTTGTTTGGAAACTGCTTTTCGAAAGAAATTTTTGTGTGTTTATTAGCTCACTGAGTTAAATAAAAAGTCATGAGTTAGAAAATAGCTCGATGTACTATTAATTGAACAAAAAAATAGAATTTCGTGATTATAGATGTTGTTGTTCAAGATATAGATGCATATTTTATGTTTTTATATTTTCCACATGCCTGTTGGCTCTAAATTTAAAACAGAAATCACTCCTATACAGTTAGTATAAAAACGAAAGGTAACTTTTTTCAAAGCCATATGTTTTTAAATTTCCTTTTTAAGTTCCCAACCATTACTAAATACCTATACCACAGATTTACATAGAACTAAATACTTTTGTTAAGTATATTTAGTAGTTTCAAAAACCTCGATAATACTCCAATCATTTTCAAATTTTTGAAAAGTCTAGCAATTTCCCTACTTTTATAAAAACACAGATCACAAGAAAATCCGGAAATTACGATATAGCTCTAAAAATTTCACATAGATGCTTCTCTCCAAAATTGAATTTAGCTCGAAACTTCCTTCGAGCCGAACAAATATAAAAGAGAAATGCAACTTTTAACCAAACAATAATTCTCCTCCTTTTCCCCCACATCAAATACTTCTTCACTTTTCTCCCTTCCATTGATTTTTCATCGCTCTTTCTCGGCAAGAAAATAACTTTAGAACATCCTGTTTGGTAAAGCTCAGCAGATGGCTTAGCGTTCTAAATCTAGAAGTAATTACATTTTCATCGTCTCTATCTTGTTTCAAAATTCAGACACAACAGTCTATTTTGATAGAAATAGCACCCTCAAGGGTCTCATATCCTCACACTTCCTAGAGCTATTTCTTTTATTTGGTGCAACTGATGAGGAAAGGAGTTTTTCTCCATCTAAAATCTTTTTCCCCGCTTTACCTTGTGATTGTTTTTGTAATAAAATTTTGAAAATGTTGGTATTCTCGTAGAACAAAATGGACAATTTCTCTACTGGTTTAATAACTTTTGAAAGCTTGTTTTGAAGAAGCACATTCTACAACTTTTTATTACTTTTTACTTATAACTCAAAAAAATTATTGCTGAAAAACTGCTTTTTCAGGTATTAATATTCGAAAAGAAAAACAGAATTTATGAACATTTAATTAATTTTTTTTCATTTGAACTAAAAAGAAAACTTTAAAAAACAAAAAACGATCTTATTAATGAAGTTATTCATGATTCATTATTGTTCAAAACTGTTATTCATCAATGATCCTTGCAACTTATATGTACTAAGGGGCCATTCATTAATTACGTAAGGATGATTTTGGCAATTTTTGGTGTAGGGGGTGTAGTCGGGGGCCGCGGTGGTGTAGTGGTTAGCGTGTTTGGCTACGAGCACTACCGACCCAGGTTCGACGCCTCGCGGGTAGGGGGAAAATAGCTCAAAAAAGGGCCGAACCATAGCCTTCTTGAGCGAGGAGGCCGTGACAGAAGAACGATGAGTCATACCATCGGACGATAGCTAACATTGCGTTCCCATAGACGCGTCGATTTTTGAGGGGAAAAATCGCTATAAATCATAAACAAATGATCGGAAAAAGAAAAAAAGACCTGTGTGTGATGTAGGAAACGAATACTAATGATTCTGAGTGAAAATGTTTACATTACCGTGGAAATATTTTGATAGACGGGATTTTAAAAAAACCTTGCTCAGAGTACGATCGACTTTCACAATCTTTATTCGATTAGATTCGGCATAATTTCAGTTGAATTACTTCTTGTATTATAAAATAAACATTTTTGGTTACATTGTATTCGTTTTTGAGTCATTCAAACCAATATTAACATTCGAAAATTTGCTGTTAAGTTGAGATTCGAAGCTAGCTGAACAGGGCGGCGTATTAAATAAAATATTTCTGTTTTATAATAACAAAAATCCTGTCTTTATTTTAACAACTAATAGATCATGTCCTATCTTAATATTTTTAATCCTTACACAGATAAATATTAACCATATTAACCTCCGCCTTGTAACTTTAAATAGGATTTAAATATCAAGTGAGTATTCAAAATCAGCCGCTCTCTCTCTTTCTGGTACTATACTATATCTCCCTTGGGGTTTATAACCTTTTCCTTTATATATGAATAATCTAATATTTGAAATGGATAAGTGTGATTTCCATTTTCAGTCAATAAAATGTACTTATTTATAAACTTTTAAAAGGTAAAAACATGAAACGCAAATAACTGATCTAAATAAGTTATAAGCATAACATTTAATTAAATTATTAATATATATTAAAAACTGTTTTTTTGGGAGGCAAGATAATACCCCCAAAACTTTTACTTTACAAAAACATTGTCTTACTATGAGTATTAATAAAGCGAATTGAGCTCTCGGTATTTTCCGAAGCCATAACTTTTTTCTTTCTTCATCTTTCGGAAAGGAAAAAACACTCACATTGCTGGCACCTTTTGCGTAATTACTCTTGCATCCTGTCACACAGCAATGGTTCGGCATAATAAAGGCCTGGATGCGAAAAGAGCAAGGGAAACATGGGACAAAGGCGCTTACTTCAGGTTCCCGCGTACGCACACAGCTCAGACCTTGAGAATCAATGGACTCCTTGGATGACTCATCGCGCCGAAGACGGGGAATCGTCCAGGCCTCTCTCGCTCTAGAAGGCTATGGCCGAACCCGGAACAAATTCCAACAAAAGCTTTTTCAACGGTTTTGGACTCTACTGGGTGTCCTTATTGACAGAAAAAAAGTCTACCACAATCTGATGACCGGAAGTGTGTTTTTTTTTAAATTTTTTAAAAAACTTTAAAATCCTCTAAAAACGATAATAAAGTCGAAAAAAAATTTTTTTTCGACGTTAAATTATGTATTCGATGGTAGTTGACTTATATTGACGAAGTAATTTATAAAAATTTCATTTATAAGGATCTGGCAACAAGAAAAGTGCTTTTTTCAAGATGGCGGCCTAAATTTTCAATAAGTGACAGTAAACTTGTTTCTCGAGTAAAATCCATTAACTAAGATGAAAAGTGACGTAAATTAGGTCAATAACTTCATATAATGCTGCAGTGGCGGATCTACGGGGGGGGCTTTCGGGCTGAAGCCCCCCCCCAAAACGTCTAATATTTTACTAAGTTTGTCAAAATGCAAAAAATTTATATCCGAAATTCGGATGAGACGTACCAAAACGAGTTGAAAAAGTGGGGTTTTTGACTTATATTTCCAAAAATTTTCTGGGGGAGGACCCCCAGACCCCTCTTTTAGTGGTTTGAGAAGGATAATTCACTACCTTTTCCGTATTACCATTTACAAGAAGATTCAATTGGATTATGAAAATTCTTAGCCCCCCCCAAAACCAAATCCTGGATCCGCCACTGTAATGCTGTAAATTTGATCTATCCTATTAAAATAAGAAAAAAAATCGAGCGGAAATACGCGAGTATCCGTGCCGTTTCTGAGTCCCGATTTCACTGGGTATAGTCACTTTAAAAGTTCATTAAAACTAGGGAAAAATTCCAACAAGCATTTTCTCAACGGTTTTAGACAGTACTAAGTGTATTTATTGCCATTAAAAAAGTCCACCAGAATCTGACAACCGGAAGTGGGTTTTTTTTTCAAGATAGCCGCCGATGATTAAAAAAAAGATACATTCGAAAAAAAGTCCTCATTTAAGTGCTATAAAAATTTTTTATGGGTTCTAAAATTATTTATTAGGTTATAATTAACTTTTCTTATCATAGTAATGAATATAAATTGGGTTTCCAAAATCTAGTAACCAGAACAGGGCTTATTTCCAAGATGGCGGCCTAGGTTTCTTTCGGAATTGCCGGCGCATACTGGATAATTTTAAAGGTTTATTAAATTAAAGAAAAAATTCCAACAAGCATTTTATCAAAGGTTTTAGTTAGACAGTACTAAGTATATTTATTGTCATTACAAAAGTCTACCCGAATCTGACAACCGGAAGTGGGTTTTTTTCAAGATGGCCGCCGATTCTTAAAGAAAAGAGATATTCGTAAAAAGGCTCTAATTTAAGTGTTATAAAATTTTTATGGGTTCTAAAATTAAATATTAGTTTATTAACTTTAGGTAAAAAAAAGTCTAAAATTATCAAGTTTTTAATTCATACATATAAGAAGGTATTTTTTTCGCTAAACATTCAGTTTTCTAGGCTTTTCCAGTTTTTTAGCATCAGCGGCCTTCCTGAAAAAAAACCACTTCCGGTTGTCAGATTCGGGTAGACTTTTGTAACGACAATAAATACATTTAGTACTGTCTAAAACAGTTGAGAAAATGCTTGTTGGAATTTTTTCTTTAATTTAATAAACCTTTAAAATTATCCAGTATGCGCCAGCAATTCCGAAAGAAACCTAGGCCGCCATCTTGGAAATAAGACCTGTTCTGGTTACTAGATTTTTTAAACCCAATTTATATTCATTACTATGATAAGAAAAGTTAATTATAAACTAATAAATAATTTTAGAACCCATAAAAAATTTTTATAACACTTAAATTAGGACTTTTTATGAATATATCTTTTTTTTTCATCGTCGGCCATTTTGAAAAAAAACCCACTTCCGGTTGTCAGATTCTGGTAGACTTTTTTAATGGCAATAAATACACTTAGTACTGTCTAAAACCGTTGAGAAAATGCTTGTTGGAATTTTTTCCTAGTTATAATGAACTTTTAAAGTGACTATACCCAGTGAAATCGGGACTCAGAAACGGCGCGGATACGCGCGTATTTCCGCTCGATTTTTTTTGTTATTTTAATAGGATAGATCAAATTTACAGCATTATATGAAGTTATTGACTTAATTTACGTCACTTTTCATCTTAATTAATGGAATTTACTCGAAAAAAACAAGTTTACTGTCACTTACTGAAAATTTAGGCCGCCATCTTGAAAAAAGCACTTTTCTTGTTGCCAGATCCTTATAAATGAAATTTTTATAAATTACTTCGTCAATATAAGTCAACTACCATCGAATACATAATTTGACATCAAAAAAAATTTTTTTTCGCCTTTATTATCGTTTTTAGAGGATTTTAAAGTTTTTTAAAAAATTTAATAAAAAACACACTTCCGGTCATCAGATTGTGGTAGACTTTTTTTCTGTCAATAAGGACACCCAGTAGAGTCTAAAACCGTTGAAAAACCTTTTGTTGGAATTTGTTCCGGGTCAAACCGTATTTTCCCCCTACTTCATCCTTCCGGGGTCGATAAATGAGGACCAAGCTTGCTTGGGGAATCAACTGGGGGTCCAGCGTCGGGCTAGCCACTCGGCTTGGACACACGCTAGTAATTAGCACCCCAGGCCCAAAGGCTACAGAAACGGAGATGGGCACCGCCTGATGGGCCACTAGGCCCGGGCAGACTTTGATTTTGATTTGACCCCAATGTAAGGGTACGTAAGATTTTTCAAACTCCTCACCCCCTATTCTTATGTAAGATTCCATTTCGTTTTTCAAAATAATAAAATGTTAGAAAAGGTCAGTTTAACAAAAAAAAGATGAAATCAAAACTAATTAAGATTTCTCTCTCTTTTTGCTTTTGTTTTGTTTCGATTTTTGACAACTGGAAGATTGATTCAACAGTTTTATTTTTTATCTTAACTTAATGCTACTCCAATTAAAAAGATATATCTGATAAACCTTCAAATTTTTTAAAATTAAAGCTTCCATAATATATTGAGATCGTCAGCATTTTTGAGTTTTTCTGGGGTTATTCAATAGTAATTTGATAAGAATAATGGGAACTTTTTTACATTAACTTGGAAAATCTTATGTAAGAATGGGTTTGACCCCCCCACCCCCCAAGCAAGGGTATGTAGAGATTTTTCTAACCCCCCTCCCCCTCGGGACCCTTACGTAATTAATGAATGGCCCCTAATATCCTTTTAATTCCGTTATCCAACCTATTAAATTTAGTCAAATTTATTTCAGACACTAATAATAAGAAATATTGCCAAAATTGCTAACTAACAGAATGAATAGTTTATATATTTATTAACAACTATAAAAATTTGGCGATATTTAAATACCTGGCGCCAAAAACAGCTTGGTGAAATTTAACGGAATAAAACTCAATTATCATAAAATAATTTGCAAACTTTAAAAAATGAAACGCAGATTCATCTACCCTTTGAATAGTGATTTATTTTGTGTGTAAAAACACCTAAACGGATATAAATTCTGTGACTAATACCCAGTTCACGCATAAAAAGTTAAACTAGCTTAAGCCAATCTAGCTTAAGTCGAGCATGTAATTTATGCTCGACTTATGCTAGATTGACACTTCAACTAGTTTAACTTTTTATGTTTGAACCGGGTATAAGGAGAATTGACAAACGATGGTAAAAAAACCCAGGTTTTGTTTCTTAGTTCTTATAAGGTCAAAGGTTCTTATAAGGAAAAACCCAAAACCCAAACCAAACACCCAACCCTTATGAAACACCCAATGCCTCTTATATATTACGAAAACAAGTGGTTACACGAATAAATGTGTTTTGACCTTACAGGAAATTATGCGGCACTAAAAAGATCATAAAAGAGAAATGAAGCTAAATTTATTGGCAGTATCTTATATGTTAGGGTTCTTAGCATTTATTTGTAGAATATTGGTTTGATTAACTAAAATATATTTATGATGGTTTTAACCATGTAAGTAAGATTAAAAATGGTAACACACAACTCTTCAGGAAATTTATCATTGAGTTAAGCCTAAATTTTACTAAAATAGTATAGTTGCAAATTCCCTCTGGGAAAAAATGATAGTATCGTAGCGTTTTAATTTTAAAACTAAGTAAAATTAGTTTTAAGACTTCATCAATGTAAAAAATTTTCTTTCCAATCATCTGCTTAATAAATATATTTTGCCAATAAACTTATTTGTGTATACATTTCTTATTTTAATCCTACTACTATTATAATTGTGAATGTTTGTCTGGATGTTTGTTACTCTTTCACGCAAAATCTACTGAATGGATTTTAATGAAATTCTACCATAATGTAGCTGATACATCAGAATAGGACATGGGCTATAATTTATAAAGAGAAAATCAGTCCTTCATTCTTTTTTTCCCGTTTTTCCTGCTTTTTTCCCTTATTTTTCCGTGTTTGAAAACCTGTTTTACCAGTCATACAACGAGTTAAAAATAAAACATTGTTTCAAATGAGACAGATCACTAGACTTTTTCATTTACTAGATCTTTTAGTTTAGTTTTAAACACTGGTTTTAAATTTGTTAATTTGTTCACTAGACTTACTAATTTACCAGACTTTTTACTATGGTTACAAATTGGTTATTTTATAAAGGCACCAAGATATTAAACATTATCAGGAACATCGGGATTGTAAAAAGTGACAAGAACACCGGGATTGGAAAATTAGCGAGAACATCGGAATGGAAAAATTACCGGGTTATAAAAATTACCGAGAACACTGGGATAGGAAATTTACCATAAGACACCCAGAATACCGGAATATAAAAATTACCGTAAACACTGAGATAGGAAAATTACCGGGAACGCCGGGATTAGAAAAATTACCGTGACCACCGGGATAAGATTACCGGGAACACACTGGGATAGGAAAGAGGCGCCTGGGATACCGGGATGATTTGTAGTATTGCTAATTTACTAAATTATAAATGTATTTTAAGAAATATTTAAAAAATTAATTTATTCACCCTACCCGTGCAAGGCCGGGTATAACAGCTAGTACTGCTATAATTCTCTCTCAACTCTTCTTTCTCGATTGATAAGGGTATATTAATTTTGTAACCGTTTGTTTTTATTTAACAATAAATTTAAGGAATGCATTTTGTTTGATACATTAATGAGAACTCATTTTAAATATTTTTCCATAAGTCTTAACTCTACTTTTGGTGATATTTAAAAAAGCAGTATTGATCTTTTTGCCAAAAAAACAATTGTTTATAAAGAGGCAAAATTGTTGTACAATATGCAACACACAGCTTGTTATTAAAACCGTGTACACAAGTTACATTTTCTCATTTTCAAAAACATAATATTTTCTGTTCAAGGCTTTTAGATGTCAAGAAAAGTGATTTCAATTTTTGAAGCAAATATTGTTTTCAAGACGAAGAGGAATCATATAATAAAAGTCAATAAACTTATACAACTGTGAAATATTTTTGCAGGGAAATTCCTCAAACATAAAACATCATGAAAGCAGCTATCTCACCATTTTCTTTAGAATATCCTCCGTTATTCGAGACGAATATTCCAACATTTTCCTCGCCATGTTTAATTTGCGAATTTTTCTTTTGCTCCTTCACGCTTGGGAAGAAATCAGTATCAAAGTATCTAGATACAGTCCTTTCAATGAAGCTAGCTGAGAGATACTCAAAGAAAAGTAATAAAAAATAGAAGAATTTACAGCCCAGAATGCATCCTGAAAACCAAAAATAAAAAAGTTTGTTCTGTTATGTTTAAAGCAAGAGAATAGGCTTCTGATTTATCTCAAAGATGGCTACCAACTAAGCAAGTATCCAAGTTTATTGATACTATAGATACTATTAAGATTGTGGGAAAAATTGTGAAAACCGATAAAATTTCGCATAAAATAGCTCATTTTACTTCTCTTGCCGGTACTCTGTTTTAACTTTTTTCTTTAAAGTTATGCTGAAACGCATGTGTAAGATATAAATGCCTACAAAGTGATCATAAAGTCAGTGTATATAAAAGTTTAGTACGCATTTTAAAAAGTTGTGAAGTATTTTATAAAAAAAATATGTACCACAACAGAAAATTACAGCCGAATTTTGAGTTATATGAAGTTGTTAATTTAACACGAAATCATACTCAAGAATAAAAAATCAAAAAGTTATATTCACTCAAATAAATTTAAATTATTCGTTGCATACATAGAAGCATGAAATGAAAAAGCTTATTACTTATGAATTGAGTTAGACCAATTTATTATAGTTAAGTTTAAATTCATTGACTTCAAATAACAATAATATTTTATGATATACGATGAATCTCAATATGCTTAATGATTCATGCTATTCTTTTGAATTTATTTTATTTAAACTGAACAATATTACAGTTTTTTTATTACGAGTTGAAAATAGATAAAATTATATACTGGTAGTTTTTAAGGTATTAAGGATATGTATTTATTTTATAACCTAAATATTATTTAGGTTTATTAGGTATTTAGGTTTATAAGGTTAGGTTAATATTAGGGAAAATTTATTAGGATGTATTAACTCCTGGGATGTATTCAATTCAAGCAAGTGTGTGTGTGTGTGTGTGTGTGTGTGTGTGTGTGTGTGTGTGTGTGTGTGTGTGTGTGTGTGTGTGTGTGTGTGTGTGTGTGTGTGTGTGTGTGTGTGTGTGTGTGTGTGTGTGTGTGTGTGTGTGTGTCGGCCGTTCCCATAACTCATTTCCGATAAACCTAAGAATAGAGAACACGTTATAGGGTATTTTGGGTTGCCTTTTGCCTTTTAGTTGCCCTGAAACTAGGTATCCCGAAAACGGAGATAAACTATGAAAAAAATATCCCAGTTTAATTGCATTGGGGAATAAGGTGCTTTAAATGTCGCAGTTTGAATAGTTGGGTGTTGATAGAACCGTGGATGGTTCCAAGCGATAGTGGCAAATAGTTTCGCCGGAAGAGTTGATATATTTTTTGTGAGAATATTCTCCTCTGAAAATTCAAATGCCGACTGCAACCACGAAGATAAATTTTCATGGGGGTGCTTGAGGGCTAGCGGAGAATAGAAATCTATGAAAATTATAACTCCTCTTTACAAAGAACTTTTATGTAATGGTATATACGTCAAATTTTATTCTTTAGCCACATCAAAACGATAGCTTTTCACGACACACAGTTCCACGCGATAAAAAAAACCCTTACAAATACTTTTATTCGCTTGGCATCATTATCTTGGCATTGAGATTTGAAATGGAACTCATCCAAATAAAATAATTTAATATTTTCCACAGATATATAACTCAGTTTTAAAATTCTACCTTCTAATAGCATATCTTTCATTTCCAAAAATAAGAAAATGATTTTAACACTTCATATTTAATTTTCATTTATTTTTGAAATAGTTATCAATTTTTTCAACAATAATTATAAATGATTGAATTCCCCACAAAAGAGTAAAGAAAAATTAGCTTGGTCGGTTCAAATCCTTTGTTGAATTTTAGTTAACACTTCAATCAGCTTTCCCTCCAACTTATCAGTTCATTTCAATAAACTTTCAGAAAAAATGCTAATTCTCAATCTGGATGAAATTATTTTCATCAAGATGTCTTTCACGAAATTCTAATGAAGGAAACAAAAAGATCAATACACTGTCTTAATGATTAAAGGAGGCACCCACTCATTCAATATTTGAAAAGATGCTAATCAAGGTAGCGAAAGGGGTCATCCGAAAAGTTCGAACTAGGGAAACGATTTCTATAGTACTTTTAAACTTCCCTCTCAATGCGATAAAAAATTACTTTTTATGGCTTATAAACAACTTTTTATGCTAAAACTCTAAGCATTTTCCAAATAAAGCAGTAAAAATCCTTCTTAAATTTAATTTATTTTAAATACGTCGACTCCGCTTAATGTGATCACTGTTATTGTTATCAAAATTGACCGGTCTTTTAACTTAACGCAATATGCATCATTTTATGTGATCAATACATCGTTTAATGTTATCAAAATTTAGTGGAATCCCTTAGAGATCTCCTTTTTTCCGTTTGAAGGCCAATTTCAAGTACTTAAACATACAAAACGAGTCATTAATTTATTAGTGTTATACGATATATAGTAATCTATTTTTTTTTCTTTGAGTCTGTTTAAGTTTCAAAATGCATACCATTAAACCATTTAAGTACTTGAATTATGATTAAAAATCGTGATTTTAACCTTCCTACCCCTTTGGGGTCTTTTTCGACCCCAGACGCTCTTTGACGCTTGATATCTCCCATGCATTTTTGTTTTGACAATTTCCGATGCTACTATTCCTTAATTACGCAAAGTTTTACAATGGGTAAAAATTTTGGAGTTATTATTCCATTTTTAAGTGTCTTGGGAGAAATAGTCACATATTCCCCCTCTGGGGTCTTCTGAGACCCCAGCCATGAATGGCGGTAAAACAGTATCAAATAAAGTTTAGTATGTTATTTTTTGTTGTATTATAGATAAAAAAAGGTTTGCATGTTTGTTTAGAACGTTTGGAGAAATATTAGAAAGATATTTTCGTAGAAATTGTCATTTTTTTTACAAAAAGAAGATTGCGGCTAAATACATTGAATCACTCGCTATTTCTTAAATTTTTTATTCACATTCTAAGAAAAATATGCTATTTATAGAAATCTTTTGAGTATCTAACAGTTGCAGCAAAAAAAACTCAGACAACTGTCGCCATTACTTCCTGTTGAACACATTCTTTACAAAAACAATATAAATTCATGGTTGATTGTAAATAGGTTTTTATATTCAGTCTTCTTTGAAAAATAAGAATGCTTTCAAATATTTATGAGTGTTTACGGAAGTCCAGAATGTGATTTCGAAGAATTATCAAGAAAAAAAAACAATTTTATGTTAAAACTTACATAATCAAGCGAGATACTGATTTCACTAAGAAATCTGAACCGATCATTTTTTTTGTATTATTTCAATTTTAAAAAGAAGAATCCTAACTTTACATGTTTCATAATACTAAATAAATTAATCTGGGGTGACAGGTAGCTGATAATGCAGAATAGAGAATATATGCAGCTTCATAAATCGTTTAAAATAAACTACTAAATTCTACCCGTGCAAGACCGGGTATATCAACTAGTATGCTTTAAACAGTGTGATTATAAATATTTTAAGTAAAAAAACTTCAATGTAGTTCATTTCTGTAATTTAATTCTTGTTTGAAGGTCCAGATGTTATAAAAAACGTGTATCAAAAGAAACCCAATTAAGCCGTAATAAGACGAAAAAAATGAGAAAAATACCCAAAAAATTGGATAAATTATTCTGAAGCATCTTTCTAGAAATAAAAAATGACAATTCTTCTCCATTTAAGGAATTTTTAACCTTTATTAGAGTCATAGGCATGTTTTACGCATGGGGTCCTCAGAGACCCCACGAGGGGAATATGTGACTATTTTTTCAAGAGGGTAGGAAGGTTAATGCAATCACTCTAGTAACACTGTTTACTACTCTTTAGTATAGAATCGCTTATAACTACCAATCTGATATTGTAAACACTCCTGTCTTGGACATACGTGATCACGTTAAGAGGAATCGACTGTATACACTCAAATTAATCTTAAAATCGTTAGAACTACAAGAAAATATATTTCAACATATTTGGAATAGTTTACTTTTAAGAAGAGATAAGACAATAATCTCTTACTTTTTTATACTTTTTTAATTCTTTCAATCGTCTTTCTTTTTTATAATTTTTTTATTGGCAGTGAATATAATGTTTAGGATGATTTTAATTTAAAAAATAACATCAGTCGATTAAAAAGTTGTTGGAAAATATTGATTTCTCTTCTACAAAATGCAAGGGATGGGCTACGCAACCAAAAAATGATTCTGTAAAAGGCACTTAGCATTTTTGTAATATAAAAATATTTTCTTTACTATTTTTACAACTATTATTTTCTCTTTAAATGCCGATAAAAGTATCATATCCCATGGATTTTTTTACTTTGGTAAAAGTAACCCTGAAAAAATGTAGATTTGTAGTTAACTTTTTAGAAACTTATAAAACTAATGTATCAACATTATTCTTTCTATCTCTACCACTAAGTTTTAATATTTAGCTATTTCTTTTTCAATTAAAGAGCAAAGATTGAAGAACTTCAAACTTTATAAAAAGGAAACAGAAGTAAATCAATTGAAATTATAACATACTGAAAAACATGTCTTTAAACAAAGTCTTAATTTCAAAACATTCATGTTAAAAAATTACTTGTTTTTGTTAACTAACCTAATACAATGGAATGTTTATAAAAATAAATTTATGTTTTTTAATTTATAGTTTTCATTAAAAATGCAAATTAATTTTTTTAATTCAATACCCCTATTTTTTCACTGGAATATTTTCATTCCATATTTCAAAGTTTTAATTATCCCAAAATATTATCGGACCATTATTTCTTAACTATTAGTTTTAAAGTTCAATAGCATATTACCTATTAGAAAAGCGGAAATAGTTTTGAAACTGCTTTTTATAAAGTAAATGAAAACCTCTCTTGTAAAGTATAAAAGCTATGGAGCAAGAAAAAATGTCCAAGGAATTAAAAGAGATGTTCTAGGGAATATCATATAAATCTCTATTGCTAATGGAAATATTTCCAGTTTTTTTTTAAGGAAAAAAGATAAATGATTAGAGTACACTATTTTGGTAAAGTAAATAGTATGAGAAATAACCAAATAAACACGCCAAGTTCTTTAATGTTATTTTAACAAATACGAATGCTAGTAATCAAAGACGTTATAGAGATGTAAGTGATTATAAAAGATTATAAGGAGCAGTTATTCGATGTTTTTTAGATAAATATTTTGTGAGTAGGTGGATTTTCTCTCTAGTGTTATCAAGCCTTAAGGGAAGACCGAAAATAGCTAAAGAGACGATCGGTGAATGATTGGGTTTCTTAAAAAGAGATAAAATATCTCAGGTAACTGCAAGTAATTTTATTCAAAACAGAAAAATAAATTTTCAAATAGAGGAAAAAATTTATAATTCTATCATTCAGTTATGATAAAATGACGATTTAATGCTTTAAAAAAGTATAAAATTGGTTGTTTCCTACAGCATTTTTCAAAAAAAATATTATTTGAAACCAAAATACGGTACAATGCTTTAAAAATATATAAATAAATTAAAATAATCAAAAATAATTTGTGTAACTGAAAAAAAATTGTTTTAGTTATTTTCTGTTCTTGATGTTAAATTTTGCAACAAAGTGTAGGGGAGAGTGCTGTACCTAAGGAAGGTTGTACCTTCAGCCACCGCGTTTTAAAGTTTGGGAAAAAATAGAAATTTGAATTTGTGGTTGAATTTGAATGTAAACAGATGCGATAAAGTTGCAAACGTGAAATCAGCTCTTTAAAATAATATTTAAATTTAATATGATAAATTTACTGTTTTTAGGTGCTCAAAGTTTTTTTAAGTGCATCACTACATTAATATTTTTCTTCCTCTTTAATTATAATACTATAAAATGAGATATAAGGGGCGAATCCCCGAGATTTTGACTTTTTATTTTTGATATTAAAAATCGTCCGATCTCAATTCCTTTATTTTTAATAAAACTTTAAATGCAAAAACACCCTACGGACACGTTCTTGTGGGTGTCTATAGCTAATCGTCGTTTTTGAATCAGGTTTCCTTAAAGTGAATACATTTTAATGCATATTAAATTAATTCTAAATGGTTACCTATTTGTCGGCGATAATTTTCAAGTTATTTTTAGATGAAAAATCAAATATTTTGTGATCTACACTCTACACTACTTTTAAAATTTTTTTATTTTACTTTGCATTTAATGTAAAATATGGTATAACATCTTAAGATCCCTATCGCATTTAAGTATGATGATTACAAAAAACTTAAAATTTCCAAGATTTGCGAAAGTTATCACAACCAAATGCTTGCACAACTAAGTGTCAATCGAATTGTTTTTTGGATCAGTGAAGTGATCAGATCAATCAGCATGATTGATGAAACTATTACCTCAAATTTCGATCTGAAAATCCCATGTGATTTATGTATTTTTGGTAAAAAATTAAGATTTTTATCAATCAACTTAGTTTTAATGATCATTTACGATCTAAAACTACATTACTTTAAAAAATTTATTTCCAATTTTAAAAATGCTTGAAATAGTTTATTAAAAGGTAATACACCAATAAAAATGTTCATTTTAAGCTTTTTTATCTAGAACTTCCCTTTTTAAGGGTGTCCACAGGTACAACTGGGTCTCTCCATAGGAAGAGCACGTTGTTGTACCTTTAGACACAAATTTTGTCAAGTTATTACCCTATTTGCTAAGGTTAGGACAATAGGTTGGGCACTTTAAATGATAAAAATGAGATTATACCTGTCTTAGAAAAATCCAAACGTGATTTTTGTCCAAATGTACAACACTCTCCCCTATTGTAAATAAAACATTTGACAACATTCAAAAATTTCCTATGGTTATCATTTGAATATTTTCCTTAAAATTTTTTACAGAAACATTTTCATTCCTTTTTCCCCCTAAATATCCCCCTTTTCGAAGTATAACTCTAAACTATCTTTTTATAAGTATTGTTTCAATCCTCTGTAAAACTACGTATTATTCCCCTTCTGTATGTGTTTTCTCTTTCCCCTATACAGTGCTCACATAAATATACCAAAACCTTTTTATAAACATTCATTTATTATTTAACTCCGCACGTAAGCTAAAATGTTTCATTATCAAGGCATAAAGGCAAAATGTTTCTTTAAAAATATAAAAATAAAACTGGCACTTCAAAAATGGGGAATGGTTCGCAACTAAACTTTTACTTTCTCTTTCTGAAAAATCAATAAAATTTTGAGTAGTTTTCCAAGAATTTCCTTCCCATAAAAGGTCACCTGAGAATACTATTTTGAAAAATTATCATATAAACAGATAGGTGGGTAGAACGTATAGCAATTTCTCGGGAATAAGTAAACAAAGGATATATTGATTCAATTTAAAAATATCCATGAAATCCCTGACGAGTTTTAGAGGAACGTAACAGAGAAACCCAATCTGTGAATTACTCCGAAAAATGAGGTTTTCGTTGCAGAAGCTTTCTGAATTGTTGGGTTCAGGAAACTGTTAAGTAGGTCGGCAAGAACAGAGTCGCGCTATAAATTCAACTGGACGTTTTCATTCGTATTTAAAACCATGGAGAGTTGGTTGTATTCAACTACCGTTTGGTCATTATCGCGAACGGAAAGTTCTTGAGTAATTGCAGACTGTTCTTTAGGGGATTTTAAAATGAATACTTTCGCCTCGAAGTGAATTAATTCAGAGTGGAGAGAATAAACAGAACACGAAGGTAATGCAACTGAAGTTTAACTTAAGAGTTAGAGCCAACTAAGTTAACTCTTATAGTTAAGAACCGAATGATAGAAAACAACTAGATACGGAATATAATATAGGGGAGAGTGTTGTACCTCTGGACAAAAATCACGTTTGAATTTTTCTAAGACAGGTAAAATCACATTTTGACCATTTAAAGTGCCCAACCTATAGTCCTAACCTTTGTGAGTACAGAGATATTTTTTACTAGCCAAAATCTTGAAAATTGGATTTTTAATCATTTATAATAGCATGGAAAAATTTGTGTCCAAAGGTACAACAACCTGTTGTACCTATGGACAGACCCAATTGTACCTGTGGACACCCTTAAAAAGGTAAATTTTAGTTGAAAAAAGCTAAGAATTAATATTTTTATTGATGCATGACCTTTTAATAACCTATTTCAAGCCTTTTTAAAATTGAAAATAGATTTTTTAAAGTAATGTAGTTTTAGATCGTAAATGATCATTAAAACGAAGTTGAATGATAAAAGTCTTGATTTTTTACCAAAAACACAAAAATCACATGATATTTTCAGATCAGAATTTAAGATAATAGTTTCATCAATCATGCTGATTGATCTGACAACTTCACTGATCCCCCCCCCAAAAACAATTCGATCAACACTTAGTTGTGCAAGCATTTGGTGGTAATAACAATAATAATTTGGTGGTAAATCTTTTTCAGTGGAAATTTCAAGTTTTTTTAATCATCATACTTAAATGCGATAGGGTTCTTAGGATTTTACACCATATTTTACATTAAATTCCAAGTAGAATCATAAATTTAAAAAAGTAGTTAAGATCACAAAATATTTGATTTTTCATCTAAAATTCATTTGAAAATAATCGCTGACAAATAGATTACCATTTAGAATTAATTGAACATTTATTAAAATGTATTCAGTTAAATGAAACCTGATTCTAAAACGCCGATTAGCTACAGACACCCACAAGAACGTGTCCGTAGGTACAACACTTATGGTGTCCAAAGGTACAACATGAGGTGTTTTTGTATTCAAAGTTCTATAAAAGATAAAAGAATTGAGATCTGACGATTTCTAATATCAAAAATAAAAGTTAAAATCTCGGGGATTCCACCCATGTATCCTATTTTATCATGTCATAATTAAAGGGGAAGAAAAGAGTTAATGTAGTGATGCACTAAAAAAAACTTTGAGCACCTAAAAAGAGTAAATTTATTATATAAAATTTAAATAATATTTTAAAGAGCTGATTTCACGTTAGCAACTAGATAGCATCTGTTTACATTCAAAATCGACCACAAATTCAAATTTACATTTTTTCCCGAATTTTAAAATGAGGTGGCTGAAGGTACAACCGTCCGTAGGTACAACACTCTCCCCTACTAATTTCAATTTAAATTTTCGTAACGAGTGATCCTCACCGAGGAATCACTGATTAAGGAAAGACGTGAAGAGTGAAAAAGACTATATACATTTGTCATTTTGTGTTAAATATGCTAACCAGTAACTGAATTGAGGAATTTAATATTGTTTACCAGGAGATATTTGATCTAACTTTAACCTTAACCTTTTTAATAATTTACTTCGTGTTGTGTATTTATGTTCTGTATTACTTGACAACTCGACGGAATAAAGTTGCTTTATATTTTTACCCGCTTGGCCATATATTCTTCACTGGCGACGGGTTTTATTTTGGAATTATGGCCGAAGCGAAATTGATGAAGGAGTTATGCGAAATGCTTAAAGCGACGTTGCAGAGTGGAAGCTCAGGGCCAGTTCTACAATTTGAAAACTTCAATGATGAAGCGGAGTCATTTAGTATTTACGTCAAGAGACTTGAAAATTATTTTGGACTACAGGGTCTGACCGAAATCAATGATGATAGCAAGAAGAAGCAACGTGAGCTTCTGTTGCATACTTTGGGAACAAAAACCCTACAACTTCTATGTAACCTCACAAGTCCAAAGGAGCCAAAAGAAATGCCATATGATGATCTGATCAAGATTTTAACTGATCACCTTTCACCGAGGCCAAGTGCGATTGCGGAGCAGAATCGGTTTTCAAAACGAATTCAAGGAGAGGGTGAATGCATTGCAAGTTTTGTGGCCGATCTCAAGAAGTTAAGCAAGGACTGCGATTTTTGTTGCCCTCATTGTTCGCGATCAACAGTTGATGCTCATTTGAGGCAGCAATTTATTGCGGGTGTACGTGATACACGGCTTTTGGAGAGGCTTATACAGCTCCGGGAACCTGACAACAAGTTCCAGGATTGCGTAAGCTTGGCATTATCTGTTGAAACAGCTCAAAAGGAAAGTAAAGAGATCCAAGGGCAGCATACAACTTTTCAGATGTCTTCTCAAGGAAATAAAATGAAGAATCGATTTCAAGGTAAGACTGAGATTGCGCCTAGAAAGGATGATCAAAGGTGCTATCGATGCGGTAATCGATCTCACTTAGCCAACCAGTGTGTTTGGCGTAATGCAACATGCAACAAATGCCGAAAGATTGGTCATTTGGCTAGAGCATGCCTTAGTCGGGTTAGAAGAGGTTATAATGACAGACCACCGAATCAAAACAGAAGAAGAACGCAGAATCAAATTACACATGAAGAAAAGGAGGACAGTGATGCTAGCTGCAAAGACTTCTTCATGAATTCAATGCAAGAGGTACTTCCAGAAAACAGAATAAAACCAGCTAAAATTAAGATTGCTTGCAAGCTGGATGGAAAGAAGGTAGAGTTCGAGTTGGACACTGGAGCCACTGTTACGTCGATGTCAGAAAGTCAGTTTAAGAAACTTTTCCCAAAGAAAGAATTGCACGATACATGCATCAGGTTACGCACTTACACAGGAGAGGAAATTTCACCTCTAGGTTACGCCACCGTTAAAATACAGTACAAGGATCAGGAACTAAAAGAAAATTTATACGTGATTGCAGCTGAAGTGGATGCAGTAGTCGGAAGGGAATGGCTTCAAAATTTACAGATCGATTGGTCCGAGATCAAACAGATTAATGTTCCAAGTGAAACGACTACCCTGCAAAGCGTTTTACAGAAGTTTCACCCGGTTTTTGAAGATGGATTGGGAAAAATTCCTAACTTTAAAGGAAAGTTGCAGTTGAAGGAAGGAGCGATTCCTGTTTTCCGACCACCTAGACAGATTCCATATGCGATCCAGGACAAAGTTTTTGAAGAAATCGATAGGTTGGAAGAAAAGGGAGTTTTTACAAAGGTGAATCACTGCGATTGGGGAACACCACTAGTACCAGTAATGAAACCTGATGGTTCAGTTAGGCTGTGCGCAGACTACAAATGCACAGTAAATCCTAAACTTGCTGATGATAAGTACCCTATTCCCCATGTTGAACAGTTATTTGCCGGCCTATCGGAAGGAAAAATCTTCACAACTTTGGATATTCGTCAAGCATACTTAAACATGGAAATGACCGAAGAAAGTGCTTTAATCCAAGCAGTGAGCACCACTAAAGGTGTTTACAAGGTAAACAGGCTGATGTTTGGAATCAAAACCGCTCCTGCTATGTGGCAAAAGTATATTGCACAACTACTTGGCGATATACCAGGAGTTTGCGTTTTCTACGATGACATATTAGTACAGGGTAAAGATATGTCAGAACATTTGGAACGTCTTACTACGGTTCTTCAAAGATTAAAAGAAGTAAACCTGAGAGTGAATAAAAAGAAGTGTCAGTTTTGCAGAAAGTCACTGCAGTATTTGGGGCACATCCTGAGTGCTGATGGAATTTCCAAGTCCCAAGACAAGATAAAGGCAATCGTTCAAGCACCGAAACCAGAAAACGTAAACCAATTAAGAAGTTGGTTGGGGTTGGTCAACTACTATGGGAAATTCTTTGAACATCTCTCAAGTAAGCTACACCCATTGTATGAATTGTTACAAGCAGGCAAGAAGTTTGAGTGGGGAAATAAGCAACAAGAAGCTTTTGACGAGATAAAGAAAGAAGCAGTTTCAGAGAGAGTGCTGATTGCATACAACCCCAAGCTACCATTGACGTTGGCTACGGATGCAAGTCCATATGGTATCAGCGCTATTCTTTCTCATCTAACACCAGATGGAACGGAGAGACCTTGCGCCTATGCTTCAAGAAGTCTATCATCTGCCGAAAAGAACTATAGCCAGATTGATAAGGAAGCTACAGCGATCTACTGGGGAGTGCAAAAGTTTTTTATGTACCTGTATGGAAGAAAATTTACGCTCATAACTGATCACAGACCACTTGTGTCAATTTTTCATCCTGAGAAGAATTTACCTGTACTCTCAGCTCAAAGATTACTGCACTATGCGCAATTTCTACAGGAATTTAATTACGAAATTAAATACAGACGTTCAGAAAATCATGGAAATGCTGATGCGTTATCTAGACTGCCATTAAACAAGCAAAGTCCTGTGGGAAGAACAAAAGAGATGGCGCGAAGTTTCCAAATAGAGATAGTGGAACAATTACCAGTTACCCATGATCAGATTGCCAAAGAGACGGCTAGAGATCCCTTGTTTAAGACCATATTACAGCAATTGAGGACAGGTGAACCACTGGAAACACCAGGATTTGCGAAGAAAGACCACGAATTTTCTTTAGAGCAAGGCTGTATCACAAGAGGAGCAAGAATCGTCATTCCGGAAAGCCTAAGGAAACGATTGATGAATGATCTCCATAGTGGTCATATTGGTACTGTTAAAATGAAGGCTCTGGCGAGATCCTACATTTGGTGGCCGAAAATAGATTCAGACATAGAATCGGTAACCTTAAACTGCAAAGCTTGTTGTCTGAGAAGGAAAGAACCACCGAAGGTTGAAGTTCACCCTTGGGAGGTGCCTAAAGGACCATGGCAAAGAGTTCATGTGGACTATGCAGGACCATTCTGCGGAAAAATGTTTCTACTCGTCGTAGACGCTTATTCAAAATGGCCTGAAGTCATCATCCTGAACTCTAGTACAAGCCAGAAGACCATTGAAGCTTTGCGAGAAATCTTTTCAAGATTTGGACTGCCAGTGAGATTGGTAAGCGACAATGGTACATGTTTTACTTCACGAGAATTTAAGACCTTCATGCGGGAGAATGGAATTAACCATAAACTCACACCGCCATATCATCCTGCGTCGAATGGTCAAGTGGAGCGTTTTGTGCAAACAGTCAAAGAAGCACTACGGAAAACATCGGAAAAACAAGGAAGCCTGAGTACCAAACTTGCGAATTTTTTGCTTCAGTACAGAAAGACACCAAACGCTACCACTGGAGTTAGCCCGGCAGAAATGATGCTGAAGAGAGACATACGCACCCGACTGGATTTAGTAAGACCCTCATTGAAAGAAACCGACGAGAAAGGAAACCCCCAGATGAGATATTTTGAAGTGGGAAGTCCAGTACTAGCAAGGAACTACTCAAGTCCACAGAAATGGAAAGCTGGGAAGGTTGTTAGAAGAGAGGGATTAGTATACTGGATCTCAGTAGAGGGGCAAATGTGGAAGAGACATATTAATCAGCTTCAAAGGTGTGGAAACATCACAGAATCCGAGGGAGCACATTTTCCATCTGAATTTATTGAACCTTTGAAAGCTCAAAACCCTAGTGAAGGAAAAGTTATGTACAGCAGACAACCAGACCGAGAAGAAGGAAAGACAGATCTACCGAACACAGAGGCAAGAGAACCAAACTTTAAAGATGAACAGAAGAAAGATCCTGGGAAAGCAGATCAAGACCTAAAAGATGCCGAGACCCCTGATCTACATCACCCAAGTACGGAGGCAGCTGAGACCCCTGATCTTCAGAACCGAGGTTTAGAGACTGTCACTATACAACCTCAGGGTTCTAGGACTGTTCATGTTCAGCCGAGGAGGAGCAACCGAAAAAGGAAGCCAGTACAACGATTTGGTTTTTCTTAGGGGAATTAATTTAAGAAGGGGGGACTGTTAAATATGCTAACCAGTAACTGAATTGAGGAATTTAATATTGTTTACCAGGAGATATTTGATCTAACTTTAACCTTAACCTTTTTAATAATTTACTTCGTGTTGTGTATTTATGTTCTGTATTACTTGACAACTCGACGGAATAAAGTTGCTTTATATTTTTACCCGCTTGGCCATATATATAATGGAATTATATATATATATATATATATATATATATATATATATATATATATATATATATATATACTTGGAATTATAGCTCCAAAATAAACATCGAAAAAGGGAAGTCTTGATGAGCGTTTATCCAAAAGGTTTGAGAGATCTCTTTTTACTATTAAGAAATCCTTCTTTTTTAAGTAGATTATTTATATGCGTCATAAAAGTGTTACCTATAGCTGATTTTTAAACATTTACTAAATATTAAGTATAAATTTGTATAATTTTTATGAACAAAGATTATAATTAAGTTTCAAAGTACAAAATCCATTTTCATCTTTTTTTTAAAGAATTATGCAACAAATTTCATGAAAAAGTAAGGTACTCACAAACATAAAGAAACTTCTATCTATTCATATTTCATATTGCTGAATACATACAAATTAATCGAACTGCTACTGAAGCTTGATTGATCTGATAAAACAACACCCATTCATGTTTCATAAGCCCCTGATTTATGTTCAAATCCCTCCCATTCTGAAAGAAAGGCTGTAAGAATCAATCAATGCTCAGAAAATAATGTCGTGGGTTAGAATTCGACAAGTTTGTAAGACCAAATGGGTGTAGCTGCATTATAGTTATTGATATAGAAATGTGAGAGTTTGACGTGAGGCATAACTCAAAAGCTAAAACTAGAAATCTTATGATTCACATGCTTAAAAATATAAATGAAGTAATCATGTTTTACTTGTGACAATGTTTGAAGTTTCAAGTATAGTATATATATATATTTTAAGACATTTTTAAAGGGATATTTTCAAACGATATTTCACTGACAAAACGTATCTTTGCTTCTATACAAATTCAGTCACTTATAATTATGTTTTTTAAATATAAAAGATAAGCTTTTATTATTAGAATATTATTTATTAAGAATTAATTAAAGTTGTTATTGTAAACATTTTAGGTATTGGGTTAGGTTTTATTTTTTTATGAAAGCAATCTTTAAAGAATATTCACCGAGAAACAAAGAAGGATTTTATGACAGGCTTCTGTATGAAAACTATACATTATAATGACAGGAACACATCATTCTTAGTCTTCTTACAGTTTTTGAATTATAAAAGAATAAATTTGCATCCAAATCGTTGTTGTTGTTTTTTAGTTTTATGCATGACTTAATATGTTATGATCTGACATATACTATTCTCGCTTTGGGACACAAATAATTCATAGAAGTAAAATATATCTTAGCTTTTAATCCAGTTCTGTTAATGAGCTCTTAGTTTAGTTTTGATTTTCTTTATAAAAGTATCCACTCGAGGAACAACATTTAATTTAATGAATGAAATGGGATATGAATCAAATTATTATACATTAAGTGAAATTCAATAGAGAAATGTGTAAGACATAATTTAATTTTCCCCAGAAACGGTTTTTGTAGGAGATGAATTTCTATAAGTAATTCATTGGCTTGATTTCTCCAATAAATAGAAAGATATTTTACAAAACTTCAATTACTATTTTACTAAAAAATG
Organism: Tetragnatha versicolor; assembly: GCA_024610705.1. Taxonomy (NCBI): domain Eukaryota; kingdom Metazoa; phylum Arthropoda; class Arachnida; order Araneae; family Tetragnathidae; genus Tetragnatha; species Tetragnatha versicolor. The sequence continues at coordinate 19,075,982 of JANDEH010000011.1, read as the reverse complement.
AAGTATTTCTAGCATAGAATTTTCATACATTAGCTATTAAGTAATTTGTATTTCTAACAATCAAATATTTTTATCAATATTTTTAAATCATTTTCAAACTTAATAGCCTTATAGTATAAGTAATTGCACAATACGCAAAGAAAATATATACAATCAGACAAAACCTAAAAAACAAATAAATTAGGTATCGAAACTATTTTTTTTGTAAAGGGAAATTTATTAATTTTAAAACATTAAATATATCTGTGCTTTATTTATTAAAAATTAATTTTAATTTAATATTTATTAATAAAATTTTTACTCTTAAATATTTATTTTATTCCTTCAAAAAACACAAGCTGCATTTCACTTTATCGGATACATTTTTCATTGAATTATCCTAATCACCAATGGAAAAGAATCGCAACTATAGTTCTAACGGAAAAGTAATACAAATTACCAACTGTCTTTACTTATCATAAGTAACTAGCTGTTACGACCCGGCAAAGCCGGGTCTTACAGCTAGGCTAGCCTTTTATGCGAGCTTCCCTCGTTACTACTTCAAGTTCCTATTAATTATACATTAAATAAGAAGTTTAACTTCTTTATCTTACCGCTGAAATATCACTAATTTATCATATTCAAATAAGTCACTCAATTTCGGCTGACCACCACCGAGCTGATTTGGGCAAATTTATTCTTAAATCAAATCTTACTACCCTTATATAAACTCATTTTAAATGGCATTCTCCCCAAACATTCCATTATTAAATTATTATTTGATTTTAATTTGCCTCATTATTTGAAGATAGTTTGTTATGGGGCGCCTACGGCGCCCACGTATTTAGGTCTAGCACGCCATCTTTGCTTTCTTTCTTTAGCTAAGCGACGTTTTTTTGAGGTAGGATCTTCATCATCACCCATGACAATGACTATGAGAAAGAAAAAAATGAATAGTAAAAATTGAGATGATTACTATTGAAAGCTGATTCTAAAAGTGAATAAGTTATATAAATCAGTTGAAAAATAAATAAAATTCAATTATTTACTTACTTAAGAAATAATTAATTTTTCGTTTCCGAAAGTAAATAAAGATTATTGCCAAAAAAAAAATCAAAAAGCGCTTTTTATACGATTATTTATTAGATTTATTATTGTTGAATTAGAAACCAACTTCCCTAAAAGTAACTTTTTAACCTTTATTAAGTAAACCAACTTTCTTGAAAGATATTTAAAAGCTATTATATTATTTTAATTTTAATTACTTTTATTTATTTATTTTTCTGATTATTGCGAGATGGCATCATAGTGTGCGAGCGTTCCAGAATCAGTGAGTCAGTGAGTCAGTGAGTGACGTGGGCTTTTATATGAGAGATAAAAACATGTTTTTATTTAATAAGGAAGTTGCATGTGTCAGATTTTCAAAAACAAACAAGTGTTCTGTATGGTTTTTTGTATGGTAAAATGAAATATCTAGTCAATTTTTCAAAAAAATGTACAGGTAATTAAATATTTTAATTTAAAAGTCAAGAAAAAAACACGTGACTGAAAACGCTTATTGTATGAAGATGTCAACAATCATACCATCAACTTTATTGCTTTCCAACAATGTTTATCGTGTTTAGGCACGTGCAACATGTGCTATAGCACAGGGCGGCGAAATTTTGGGGGGCGGCAGATTACAACAAGTGCATCAAGGCAATGACCTATATAACGAGGGAGCCGAGGGGCCTTGGTGTTCCAAAAAAGCTAAAACCCTGTTTTTAGATTCAAATTTCTGAAAAATTTGGGGGGGGAGGTTCCCCAAACCCCCATTTGTTCTTGGAATTTTATTAAAGTTCATCGAAATTCTAATCCTACTTAAAAATAAAACCCTGTTTTAAGGGGGATTCTCCCCCTTAAAACAGGGTTTTCTGAGGGACAATCCCCAGTTCCCCTTTTGTACTTGGAACTCTATTATTTTCAACTTTTTTTATATTAAGTTCACCCAAATGCAAATCCTATCTAAAAATATGTATCTGAAACTTGGACCAGGTGTACCAAAACTGGGTAAAAGAACCCAGTTTTAGAGTCAAATTTTCTAAAATTTTCTGGGGGAGGACCCCCAGATCAAGACCCTCTATATAAAGGCCTTCCAACTCGGCCGTGCAACGTCATAACTTTCACTCATCTTTGACGTCACTCCATAGACTTAACATGGCAATTTTCACTCACGTTTGACGTCATCGTCCGGAGTTGGGTGGCCATGTATATAGAGGGTCTTACCCAGATCCCCCTTTGCTACTTGGAACTAAATAACTCAACATAACTTTTTTATATTAATTTCTTTCAGATGTAAATTCAAACTATAAATGTTTAAAATGCAACATTGGACGTAATAAATTAGCAACTCCCGATTTGTAATTTGTAGAAAATTTAAACCCTAATTAATATTAAATAGGATTAAATTCTAATTTCACCCCACCATTAAGCAGTAGACGTTTAAAAGAAACAAAGTGGGGGTATTTTTTCTGAAACAGAAAATGAAAAAAGGAGCGGCAATAAATTGATATGCACAGGGCGGCAAAAACCCTAAATACGGGCCTGCGTATGATGACAACATACGATGATCCTCTTGGCGTTTTCGCGCGCTTTTAAACAGTGGATTTTTGTTAATTTTTTTGGCAATCAAAAAATTTCTCGATCGGCCTCAAATTTTGGGTAGTTGCTTATTTTTTCAAGAAGAATCGATTAAAAAATAAAAAAGAATCATGCAACTTCCTCATTATAACAGTAATAATATTTTAATAACAAAAGCTTTAGTCATTATTATTTATTGAAACTATTTCTTCTTTTTGAGATCATAAATTACGATAAAAATAAGGGTCTAACCTCAAGATATACTTAAATGAATATTGTTATTATCTTAATCGACTATCACGTTTTAACCATATTTATGAAACGAGTAAGATCTTTTTTGTTATAAAAACATGCATAATTATCTAATCACCGTAAAAAACTTTGCATTTTCTCAACATATGTGAAGTAAAAGTTTAAATAGGGTAACTAAATCACTTAATTTCTCTGTAAATCTGTAAGAATCATAAAAAATTCTCTTTGAAAAAGCTTTATCCCGTTACTCTTGTTAATATCTGCAGTAATTTTGACAAAACACAAAGAGATAAAAAAAGGATTTCTTTCAAAGTGTTTCAAAGAAACTAGCCCCATTAATGAAATTTTTCCAACACAGAAAAAAAACAGCAGGGCACAGAAAAAATGTTAAGATAAACAGCTGGAGCATTAAGTTAAACTTTCAGTGCATTTAACATAAAAAAAATAACGTGAAACAAATAAAGATAGTAAAATTTATTTACACCCAAACTCATTTTGAGAACATCCTGATAGCAACTTCGCGTTGATGTCATTAATTTTCCTGGAGACCTTAAAAAAGATAGATATTGATTAAAGAAAGTTGAAACCTTATCTCAAAACCTTCCTTCTTTGAATCAATGAGAATAAACAATATTATCTTTAGGGTCTTTTTGTGAATAAAGGTTTTAGTTAACAGAACTTATCCCGTTTTCTGTACGATGAATTAAAAAAACTATCATAGATGAAACTTAAAAAAAACATATTACGATAACAAGATTTCATATTTTATCGTGGTTGAGGTTTATGCTCACATACAAGGTCGGTTACTTTATTGACTAAAGAAAGTAAAATTTAAAATAAGAACAAAGATCCATCTAAAGAAACTAAGATATCTTTCTGAAATACTATAACTAGAAAACTTCTGGAAATTCTTTGGGAAGACACTATTTGAAAAACACTCTTTGAACAAGTGATACTCTTGTGAAAACCTTTATTCTTTCAAAAGAGATAATGATATTCTAGAGGCAGAAAGATAACAATAACTATCTAAATATTCTCAAAAACTACTTTTGTTATTTATTCAATTTGTAATTTTTCTAAAACTACGAACTGTAGAAGATAAAATACCACTAATCATGGAACACAACTTCTCTTGGTATGGTCACGCGAAACGTGAATAAACTAACCTAAGAACACTATCTCCACAATTCGATTATTCTTCTAATTTAGTATCATTGATCCAGAAACTAGCTCCTTATCTATAACAAATAGCTCGAGTAGTAACCAAGAAATTCTTCCATTCGAATCCCTGGTGCATCATTTGTCAATTATCCAGGAACTTTCATTTCGGGATTGCAATTTCCCTAAGAACGTTTTGGGAGAATAACTAAGTTCAACACCCAAAGGTTTAAAAAATCACTCCAAAAAAGACGTGGATCGGGATTGGGTTGAAGGGAAGTTAACTATAAAAATATTTTAGTACGTAAGACAAATGAAATTCAAAATCATTATGAATCTGAGTCATAAAGGAAGTTTAATGAATATCATTTAAGTTCAACATTCACTGAAAAAAAGGAAAAAACACTTTTAAATAAAAAAATAAAGTTTACTCTCTTCTCCCTTTCCCAGTCACGTGAACAGCGAAGCTTGTAGATTTTTTAGCACTAAAAGTCACTTAGCTATTTTTTTTAAGTTATTCCCTTTTTCAAACTGACGATACCATTTGTAAACGAACCTGAAACTTTGCGATCATTGAAATATTTCAATTAATTCAAATGGCAAATTTTATTTTCTTAAAGACAGTAAAGGATTACTCATTTTCTATTCCTCAAATAAGAATATAATCTGTAAGCAAGAGGCTTCAAATTTAAAGTACTTAGGTAGGGACAACATTGGTCATTTACCTTAAACAGCATTGATCATTTTAACTATCGTAAATTTTTAAGATACTTTGTTTTGCGATTGATTGACATAAGCATTTTCTGAATTTAATCTAAAAACATTGTTTTAGATACATCATAATTTTCTCTTCGGCCATATTCATCGGTAACTTGGCCGGCGGTGAAACGGCGGTCAAGTGGTTATTTGGTGATTTCCACCCATCAGAGGTTTGACTCCCTGTTAGCCGCCAGTCAAGTTACCAGTGAATACGGCCGAGAAATTCTGATGAAAATCTAGTATATAATACAAGTTATAAATGGATTTTAAAGCAACAGACTTAGATATTCCAATCATAAGTTTTGCAAAAAATCTTGAATGTACAACTTTTACTCCAATTCCCATTTAGCTTATTTCATCAAACAAGAAGTTTTACATAGAATACAAAGATTAAGCCCCATTTTCCCATGTATGTACCGCTTTGAAAACTTGAGAATAATTTTATCATCCCTTTTCTGCAAATAAACTTGGTTGTTATTATGTAAAGTAAGATGCAATCACAATAAGGGTATTAAAAATGTTCATCATGTAAAGAACAGAGGTGAATAAAATAAAAACTTAAAAGCCTTCGCTTTTTAAAGTGTTTCAAATAACATTTACTTTAGAGCAGGTTGCTACAAATTAGGGGTTTTCAACCCAAACCTTTATTTCCCCCCTTGAAGCTCTTTAAAAATCAAAATTCAGAAAAAATAACACATCTCATAAATTAAAAAAAAGAATGCAGTTAAAACTGTTTATTATTCAAAGTAAGGATCGTTAAAAAAGTCAGGACTACTGACTTACAAAATATTTATACTGTTGTTTACTTTGAGTGAGTAAAGTTAAATGCTCCAAACTTGAATCTGTTTAAAAGAAATGTCTTGGAGCAAAACTTTTTAGTAGAGCTTAGAATTCCATTACTAGTTGTTTGCTTATGTATGACTACAATATTTGCCTACTTTGAGAATTTCAAGGAAATAAATACGATGCCTATCCGTAGTAGTTGTTTGTTTACAAAGTACTTTGTTTGTTAAATAGAAAAATACTTCAGTTGCTCTCTAGATTTTATATTTTTATTTTATTTGACAAAGAAAATAATAAAGAGATATTGCATATGTAACAATTCATGAAATCTGATGAAATGTTATGGATTTCAAATTTTACCATATCGTCAAATGAATTTTTCTATCATCGAATGCAGTAAAGAGCAATAGCGTTTTCACAATTATGTTGATTGTTGTTGATTGGGTTGGGTTTTTGATGCTCTTTGCTACAGCAACGAGGCCGGCATATAGCACTCGTGGTAGAGACAACAATTATGTGCATCACCCTAAATAAAAAATTCTTGTTACCACCATGTAACGGATATTCCTATATATATATATATATATATATATATATATATATATATATATATATATATATATATATATATATATATATATATATATATATATATATATATATATATATATATATATATATATATATATATATATATATATATATATATATATATATATATTAGGGTGTCCCTTAAAATCGAAGGTCGGGGAAACTTTTGCTCCACCCCCCAATTTTTTCCCTTTTGGTACCCTAAGACTGTGTGCAAAATCTTAAATCGATCAGATAATATTAACACGTGCCCCAAACGGCCTAAAGTTATAAAATTTTGACTTTTTTCTAATTTTTTTGAAACTTTTTAAAAATATTTTTAAAAAATCCGTTTCCGAATAATAGGGCTCTAACACATTTAAACATTCATATTTGACCGTTTTTCATTACTATTTTGGCCAAAATGCCCAGTCTTTAACCTAGTCACCAATCAGAAAATCATCAAATTTGTCCATTTTATACTAAGAATAGAAGAATCAAAAGGAAGTGGTAAACGACTTAAAACCGCAAAATTCCATGGCTGAACACCATTTGTAGACCATATTGATGTGGCTATAAATTTTCTGGAGCTCAAATTAATTAGGGGTTGCTTAATTACAGACGCCATATTGGATTGCATTAAAACTAAAAAAAATTCTGGAAAAAAGGTATGGGCATGTTTGATATTGGTTAATAGGTCTTTGAGGTTTCTAAACTCAATTAAGACTAATAAAATTATCTTATACAACTTTTTAAAGCTCTTTACGCAATTATAAGGGCCAGCATATCTCCTAATACAAGTACAAACCATGTTTTCAGAACTATAGATATGGTAATAAATTCTAAACACATAAAACTGGCAAGAGAAATTCTGGAAACAATTTTAAAAACAGACTCCAGTGTGTTCACGAGTATTTTATTTCGTAAGTTAGCTGAAAAGCTGAAGTTAATACAAGATTAACCCGGTCTTTATAATTGAGTTAACCTATCAGACGGTAAGCAATTAACCCAGGTTTATAGAGACTGTTCTTCTATTTTATCATAATTTTATTCGCCAAAGTAAAAAATACCTGCAATTGAACAAATTAGCCATTAAAATCTAAGACACTTATATTTTCTATTTGTGTATCATAAATAAAATCAACAGTTTCTTAAAATCATTCTTTCTTTAAAGTCTTTTTGTGAGTCAGCTATTCTTCGCTCTGTAAGTTTCCTACCTCTACATTCTCACAAAGAAGGCTCTGACACTTTAAAATAATTTAATTACATAAAAAATTTTTACGAAAAATTTACTCGAAACGTTAGTACTTCCTCGAGGACATTTACTGATGAAAGGTTGACAGTGCGAAAAAAAACTAAGGGTGAAGTAGAAGAGTTATTAAAATTGTAGTTGATATTTAAACTTTCTTACAGCCACGGACAAAATAACAGTGTTTAATTTTTTAATGACACTAATAAATTGAACGGCTGGTATTTTGTATGTTAATGTTTACAATTATGATAAAATAGAAGAACAGTCTCTATAAACATTATGCTGGCCCTTAAATTGCGTAAAGAGCTTTAAAAAGTTGTCCAAGATAATTTTATTAGTCTCAATTTATTTTAGAGACCACAAACACCCATTACCCGATATCAAACATGCCCATACCTTTTTTCCAGAATTTTTTTTAGTTTTAACCTTTTACCTGCCGATGTTCCCAAATGGGAACATCATTTTAAGGAATTTTTACACCATTTAATTTTTCATGCAGGAATTTGATACTTGGTAGAAAGGAACTCAAAGATATAAAGTTATTTTACATGCAAAAGTTTTTCACGTGCAATTTAATTCTTTTTGTAGAATTTACATCAAAATAAGAGATTTTTGGCTCTTCCAAAAAATGCACAAGTTTCAACTTGTGAAAAATTTAAATAAATTTAGTTTTAAATAATTTTGCTGTGTTTAGGTAGCTTAAGTACACATCTTCCCATTTGGATTGACAGGATAGCTTCATATTTTAATTTTGGAGAGTAATTACCAATACAACGTATATGTTCCCAAATGGGAACATCGGCGTTTGGGGTATTGTATTTGAGGGGATTTTTATAACATGCAAAAATTCAAGATATTTCCAATTTTCTTTAATTTTTTGAACATTTCTTGTCTCAAAGGATCTAAACAGGTTAAGAATTATGTTTTAAATTCAAAAATATGTAATTTTTATTTTTTCACCTGATTTATGGAGAAATATATTCTAAATCTTTATGGCAAATTCTTACACTTGTATATTTTTTTAACTCCCAGATCGATTAATATTCAGTGATTATCAATGAGGGTTATAAAAAGAGAATATTTGGAGTGCTTCTGAGGATTTGCGTATATATTTTTGTTCAAGTACTTTTTTTAATAAACATTTTAGAAAAAAATTGAAGAATTTTGAAAATAAGGAAAAGTGCGTACATCTAAAAACACTCTTCTAACGTAAATTGGATGTAAGATATATGTGTTTCAGTTCGGAATCTTCCATGAGAAACACAGCTTTAATAAATCAATGGAGATAATTATGATTATTAATTTTGAAAGCTAATTAGATTTTAATGCAATTAGTGGCTTTTATGCTAGATATCCGTATGGAACCGTAATTAAATCTAATTTTTCTCACAGAAACGTAATTGTTTAGCTTTGAAGAGCATGGGAACACTCTTTTGTATTTTTTACACCAAAATATTACCCATAGTGCAAAAAAAATTATGGAAAAGCTTCGCGTACGTAATAAACATGTCAATTTTTTCTGATGAAAATTTATAAAATGTTACTAAATCGTTCAAGTATGGATAATAAAAATGAAAAAACCGTCCACAATTATAAAAATGTTCATAATTATTGAGTAGAAACCTATTTAAATCATTTTATTTGAATTAATTGTAAAAGATGTCCCATTTGGAAATCCCCCTAAAAACTTCACCCCAAACGCCAATGTTCCCAAATGGGAACATCCTCAAAATCATACTTAGGAATTTTTTTTACGCCCAAAAATGACTAGAATGGTTTTAGTTATGATGAAACTAGCCATTTAAGCCAAAAATCGGAACCATTAATTCGAAATTTGAATTGCGGCGTTTAAAAGGTTAATGCAATCCAATATGGCATCTGTAATTAAGCAACCCCTAATTAATTTGAGCTCCAGAAAATTTATAGCCACATCAATATGGTCTACAAATGGTGTTCAGCCATGGAATTTTGCGGTTTTAAGTCGTTTACCACTTCCTTTTGATTCTTCTATTCTTAGTATAAAATGGACAAATTTGATGATTTTCTGATTGGTGACTAGGTTACAAACTGGGCATTTTGGCCAAAATAGTAATGAAAAACGGTCAAATATGAATGTTTAAATGTGTTAGAGCCCTATTATTCGGAAACGGATTTTTTAAAAATATTTTTAAAAAGTTTCAAAAAAATTAGAAAAAAGTAAAAATTTTCTAACTTTAGGCCGTTTGGGGCACGTGTTAATATTATCTGATCGATTTAAGATTTTGCACACAGTCTTAGTGTACCAAATGGAAAAAAATTGGGGGGTGGAGCAAACGTTTCCCTGAATTTTTGAAAAAACGCCCAAGGGACACCCTAATATATATAGTATATACTATACAGGGTGTTTCAAAATTGCGTTGCACGGCTTTTATTCGAAACCAGCGCCTCCTAGGGTCATGGAAGTAAGGTCTACCCCTAGGTAAGTGACCCTGGAGAATCCATTGAGATGACTTACAGCGCCCCTAGCGGCGAAATTAAAAAGTTAAAAAAATTAATTTAAAAACTAAAGGAGATAGAGCAAAAACCTCAGTGAGAGTATTGTTGCCAACGTCAAGAAGAACTCATTGAAAAAATTTGATCAAAATATCTTGAATATTCGCGGAGATATTAGCATGTGAAAATAGCACTTTTTCAGGGGTCAAAAAGGAAAAAGTTCGCATATTTGCAAATTTTTCAGTGTTATTGTGTAGTTTTGTGTTTTTTTAGTTGAAAAAACACAAAATTTTATCAAAAAATCAAAATAATTTGCAAATATGCAAACTTTTTACTTTTTGACCCCCGAAAAAGTGCTATTTTCACATGCTAATATCTCCGCGAATATTCAAGATATTTTGATCAAATTTTTTTCAATGATTTCTTCTTGACGTTGGCAACAATACTCTCACTGAGGTTTTTGCTCTATCTCCTTTAGTTTTAAAATTAATTTTTTTAACTTTTTAATTTCGCCGCTAGGGGCGCTGTAAGTCATCTCAATGAATTCTCCAGGGTCACTTACTTAGTAGTCTAAGAGCTAGCAACGTTTTCGAGAGAGAATTTTAGAAAAGCTAGTTCTTTAATATATCTTTCCCTATGCTATTTCGAACAGCGTACGGGGTACCTGGCTGCCGGTAAGCGGTGGCACAATTAGTGCGCATCCCACCTTTACAGGTAAAAATCTTGATTTTTAAATCATTTTAGAAAGATTTTTTTCATTTTCACTAACTTCTAAACACTATTAGAAAAATTAATTTATTATTGCCAGCACTTTGTGTCGGTGGAAATAACGTGCCAGATGCAGTTTTTGATAAAAAAAAAGCATTTATTTTGCACCATTTTAGAATTGCTGTCATTTTAATATTATTTTATATAGATATCAATAAACCCGAAATTAATTTGCCAGCACATAATTCGGGTGGAATCAATAGCAAGACCGATTCAAAGTTGTAAAAATACACACTGGCGTTCAAAATTAAGAGAAAGTGCACATTTGTTCGATTTTCTCCGGATCTAGCGGACATATTGTGACGAAATTTGGTATGAATATTGGGGTTAATATAATACCCAATATATATTTATTCAAAATTTTAATACACACGCATGCGCAGGAGTTTAAAACATCAGAATTGAAAGGTATGAAATAGCGGTTTCAGAATGGAATTTCAAAATGCTAGTTTGAATGATTCAGAATGCTGTTGTTAATCAACAAAAACATTAACTTCAAACATTTTAGAATGCCTGTAATTTTAATATTATTTTATATGTATATCAATAAACCCAAAATTAATTTGCCAGGATTTAATTCGGGTGCAATTTAATAGCAAGACCGATTCAATATTGTAAAAATACACTTCATGTGCACTTTCTCTTAATTTTGAACGCCAGTGTGTATTTTTACAACATTGAATCGGTCTTGCTATTGAATTGCACCCAAATTAAATCCTGGCAAATTAATTTTGGGTTTATTGATATACATATAAAATAATATTAAAATTACAGGCATTCTAAAATGTTTGAAATTAATGTTTTTGTTGATTAAAAATAGCATTCTGAATCATTCAAACTAGCATTTGAAATTCCATTCTGAAATCGCTATTTCATACCTTTCAATTCTGATGTTTTAAGCTCCTGCGCATGCGTGTGTATTACAATTTTGAATGAATATATATAGGGTATTATATTAACCCCAATATTCATACCAAATTTCGTCACAATATGTCCCCTAGATCCGGAGAAAATCGAACAAATGTGCACTTTCTCTTAATTTTGAACGCCAGTGTGTATTTTTACAACTTTGAATCGGTCTTGCTATTGATTCCACCCGAATTATGTGCTGGCAAATTAATTTCGGGTTTATTGATATCTATATAAAATAATATTAAAATGACAGCAATTCTAAAATGGTGCGAAATAAATGCTTTTTTTTATCAAAAACTGCATCTGGCACGTTATTTCCACCGACACAAAGTGCTGGCAATAATAAATTAATTTTTCTAATAGTGTTTAGAAGTTAGTGAAAATGAAAAAAATCTTTCTAAAATGATTTAAAAATCAAGATTTTTATCTGTAAAGGTGGGATGCGCACTAATTGTGCCACCGCTTACCGGCAGCCAGGTACCCCGTACGCTGTTCGAAAGAGCATTGGGAAAGATATATTAAAGAATTAGCTTTTCTAAAATTCTTGCTTTTCCGACGTTGCTAGCTCTTGTACTATAGGGGTAGACCTTACTTCCATGACCCTAGGAGGTGCTGTTTCCGAATAAAAGTCGTGCAACGCAATTTTGAAACACCCTGTATATATATATATATATATATATATATATATATATATATATATATATATATATATATATATATATATATATATATATATATATATATATATATATATATATATATATATATATATATATATATATATATATATATATATATATATATATATATATATATATATATATATATATATATATATATATATATATATATATATATATAAATAAAAAATTCATCGATTACTAATCAAAATTGGCATAATTACTCTGAGAAGCAGACCCAGACAACAAAAATTAAAAAAACAAAGAATTAGCCGGCACCCACTTCATCAGGAACCCCGGGTGCCAGCGGATCAACAAAAATTAAAAAAACAAAGAATTAGCCGGCACCCACTTCATCAGGAACCCCGGGTGCATATATATATATATATATATATATATATATATATATATATATATATATATATATATATATATATATATATATATATATATATATATATATATATATATATATATATATATATATATATATATATATATATATATATATATATATATATATATAATATAATATTACATTCTAAATTATTTTTAAAGAATTAGAAAATGAACACAACATGCCGGCGCCATGCAGCCATGCAAATCAGTTCCCTTAATAAGTAAAAAATTCATCGATTACTAATCAAAATTGGCATAATTACCCTGAGAAGCAGACCCAGACAACAAAAATTAAAAAAACAAAGAATTAGCCGGCACCCACTTCATCAGGAACCCCGGGTGCCAGCGAACCACGGTTTTCTGTGATGGCCGATAGGGCGATATACGCCAAGGAATAGATATCGGCCATCGGGGTCCGAACCGTGGGAAAGAAAACAGAGGAGAAAGTAAAACTTACGATGGTTTCAAGACGAATTTATATTCGAAGTAATGAAAAACAAGGCAAGATGTTGCCAAAGAATTCAAAAAACCCGAAAAAAGATTGCTGCCAGATATACCACAAAAAAACCAGATGCTAATGCAGATGAATTGCGTCACTGTGTTGTTGTTCTTTAAGGGTGTATGTGCATAAAACAAAGTCTTCAGGGTAAGACCGCTAACAAACCCACTTTGTTGTGTAAGGCGGATTTAAAAAACATGTGTTGAACACGGAAAATCTCCAGAAAAAATACCATAAATCTTAAGAAATCGTATTTAAAATATTACGATATAGGCTGTCAATCAATTTATCAGGAAAATCATTAGATTTTAATTAGTAATTAGTATTAGTAATTTTAATTAGTAATTAGTAATTTTGATTAGTAATCGATGAATTTTTTACTTACTTTTACTTATATATATATATATATATATATATATATATATATATATATATATATATATATATTAAAATATAAGGTTATATTGCTTTTAGTAGCAGTGAATCGTGCATCTTGCATAATAAGGAAGTTACATATGTCAGATTTTCAAAAACAAACAAGTGTTCCGTATGGTTTTTTGTATGGTAAAATGAAATATCTAGTCAGTTTTTCAAAAAAATGTACAGGTAATTAAATATTTTAATTTAAAAGTCGAGAAAAAAACACGTGACTGAAAACGTTTATTGTTTAAACTATAAGATGACGTCAACAATAATACCATCAGCTCCATTGCTTTACAACAATGTTTAGTATAAGATGACGTCACATCCAAACTCTTGGCGTTTTCGCGCGCTTTTAAAAAGGGGATTTTTGTTAATTTTTTTGACAATCAAAAAATTTCTTGATCGGCCTCAAATTTTGGGTAGTTGCTTATTTTTGCAAGAGGAATCGATTAAAAAAATCAAAAAAAATCATGCAACTTCCTCATTATCAAGTTAGTGTATGAGAAAAGGTATTGTCTAATATAATAAAGTTAAGTGTGGGTGTGTGTGTCTTCTGTACAAATCCACAGTTTTCTTCCGATCGGGGCCAAACTTGGTATACATACGTAAAACAAACCCAGAAAAAACATAGGCTATGTTTCAAAGTTCTAGAACGCCCCCTTGACCCTCTTTTAACCGAATTTATAGCCGAAAACGCTTATTTCTCCATTTCTCTACCAGAGCAGATCTGCTCGACTCACTATTGTTAACGAGATGAAAACCTTCAAAAATTAAATATTTTAACAGGAAAAACTCGATAATTCTCCATTTAAAAACTATATCAGTTGTAAAAACACGAAATTAAATTCAAATAATTAATTTTGAAACGTTAGTTTCCCCTATTTTAAGATATTTTCCTTTAAAATTTAAATATTTATGGAAAAGTGTAAATTTTTTTTTCATGGAAAACGACTTAAAAATAAAACATTGTTTCAAATGAAGCGGTTCACTAGACTTTTCAATTTACTAGATCTTTTATCATTGTTTCAAATTTGTTATTTTAGTTCACTAGACTCATTAATTGACTAGAAAACATTGCCGAGAACACCGTGAAAAGAAAAATTACCTGGAACATCGGGATAGGAAAAAATACCGGGATTACCGGGACATAAAAATAACCTCCAACATCGGGACAGGAAAATTATCGGGAACATCGGGATAGGAAAATTACCCGGAAAACCGGGAAAAAGGAAAATTACCGGGAACACTGGGAAAGTGGAAAAATTACCGGAAACACCGGGATAGAGAAAAATTACCGGAAACACCGGGATAGAGAAAAATTACCGGGAACACCGGGATAGAAAAGATTTCCGGGAACCCCAGGATAGGAAAAATGACCGGGAACATCGGGATAGGATTAATTACCGGGAAAACCGGGATTTGAAAACCACTGGGAACACCGGGATAGGAAAGAGGTGCCTGGGATACCAGGTTGATATGTAATATATTGCTGATTTACATAATAATAAATGTATTTTAAGAAAACTCAAAATAAAAATGCTTATACACTCCACCCGTGCAAGGCCGGGCATATCCGCTAGTAAAAAATAAAAGTAAATAGCTCTCCAGTAAGGTTCTTAAAAGCTGTGTTACTTTCAGTTTTAAAAAACCTCTCTCAATTCCAAACTATTTTTAAAGTTGTTTTTCATATTAGTGTAATTCTTACTTCAAGCGTCCGAGGCTTTTGCCTCGATGGCTCGATGTCCCATATAAACCCTGGCGACCAATGGCCACCAGCGACTATCCCTAAGGATGTCCTTTATAGACTCGCCATCAGCCAGTTTAGAGACTAAGGACGCTCTAGCGGGCAAGGGAGAAGTGCACAGTAGGAGTATGTGCTCCAAAGTTTCCTCCCACATGCCGTACATCTCACAAAGAGGGCTGGCTGCCAAACAAAATCTATGTAGATATTTTCTGGTGACTATATGACCCATACACGCCCGTGCTGCGAACGATTCCACAGAACGGGGCATATCCTTTAAGATCTTTGGTTCATTTGGGGAGCTTTGGATACTGAAGTACCCAGTCCACAGGTACAGTCCTTCCATCTCTGTATTCAGGACTCGTCTAAAGATCTCCTAACCGCACTCCTACACTGTCCCAAGGTGTAACGGCGAAGCGGGACAGGGCCCATATTACAAGCCTTATTAGCCAAGGAGTCGGCAACCTCATTCCCATCGATCCCATAGTGGCTGGGAATCCACTGAAGCACCACATGGGGGAGCCTGTAACCCCTACATGGCGGGGCCCCGGGTGGCGGATTGGGGATGCCTCCATCGGTTAATCCTTTGGGTGGTAGGAGGGAAATAAAATACCTCCCGCGGACCAACAGGCAGAAGCCCACCACTTTGTGGTGGCGCCCCCTCTTATATGATGGATACAGCGCAATATGATGGTATTAGTGTAACTTAACTTAAAACTTAAGTATTAATTAAGCCTTTCCAAGAATCATATTTCTATAAGAGAAATCTCCTGTAGCTGAATGATTTTAACATTTTTTGAAAATGCTTTTCTATTTGAAAAATAGCTACTCATTGCTCATACATTCATACAAAAATATTGCCAAATAAAACCTATCATGGTTGTAAATTCATATAGATAAAAGTTGTATTGAACTTTTAAACTCTATGAAATATATGTAATCGTACCCACCAAAAAACCAAGACATTTATTTTGTCATGTTTTTTAAACCTTTGCCCGGTGGGATTCCAAAATGCTTCCCGAATAAATATCTGAAATCGTTTTGCAATCTGCCATTCAAGGAAGGAATTTTTAAATGTCCGCAGGGTACGCTATTTATTTCACTACTTTTCCCCACGGCAGATACATTTTACAGGTACCTTATGCAGTCCAAACATGTACGCTATAAGTTCTTATTTTGATATGAAAAATTCATCATTGTCATTTCGTTTGCGAATTGGCTTATTCTTGGGCAAGAATACCCAAAAGAACAAATTCATAAAACACTATCCCAGGGTTTTTTTAGGCTATGGTTATTTTTAGACTTAGATGTCTTTACAAGTTTTACACTTTGCGATTTCATTTTGTGGTATTACTGGATCTTTTGTAGTTTTCAGCTATTTTAAGACCTTTATATAGGAGTTTATACAATAGAGAGAAACTACGTAGATCGGGTGAGGTAAAATGAATATAGGGGAGTGTAGGGATTTTAACAGTTCATATTTTTAAAAAATATTTTTGGGCCTGCTGATTTGGTTGGTTGGATAGATTTTTATGGCACAAGAGCCAGATTAGGCCATTCTATGCCAAGCATGGGGCCGGCTGATTTATTGCGGCCTAAGAAAAATTACCATGCAAAAAACATTGAATTAAGCTGCTGAAATCCTAAAATCCCTATATCCATTTTACCCCGCTATCTATTTTACCCTTCCCAACTCAATACTTTCGAGTATAAGTATGAACATATTGAGTATTTTCTCTTCATCTAAATAACATGGGTCTCAAGCACTCTTAATCCAAGATTCCCACATACCATTCATTTATTTAAAGCATCCTATTAAGCTTAAATAAACCCATCGTTTTAAAAGAGTATTAGTGTTTTTAATTAAAAGAACATATAATGCATTAGGAAAGATAAGATAATGATTTCATCTTTACTTAATTTTTTAAATATTTTTTTCAAGAAAGTTTCAAGACGAGAAATTGTTTCTTAAGTTCTAACCGGAAACCGCTACTTATTTGTTTTTTTGGGGGGATAGCATCTTCACTTTGTGTATACTCAACTATTTACATGCTAAAGCAATCAGATTCATTTAAAGAGAGTTTACATAATCAAATTTTGCCACAGGAATTAGTGTAAAACTCTCGCCCAGACAGTTTCCATCGATTTACAGTGAATATCCAATTCAGAAGTTTCCATTTTGTAACATGTTTTCTCTTTAGTTTAGAGTGAGGGTCCTGCCTAATGACCGCCAAACCTAATGGAGCTTCTCCTTGAAATATGGTGATATTGTAAAGAAGTTGCTAATGGCTGTCTCGTCCCTGAGTTTGGTGGGTATGAGAAGAGATTTCTGCCTTGAATTCTTTCTTAAAAGCCATCATTTCTTTCCCTGCGTTCCCTAAATGATAAATATCCCTATGATAAATAAGTTTTGGGATGTACGGAGGTGACATCAAAAGGCATTAAAGTGTTTTCCCAGACCACAAAATGACGAATTAAATTAAATTTGTTTCTGAATATTATTTTTCTGATAGCAAATTAGTTATTATTAGTGATGGGCAGGTATCGATACCAAATACTTAAGTACTCGATACCTATAGGTATCGAGTGTATTCGATACCCACAAAAGTATCGATACTTTATTGACATATTTCGTTTTAAATTTTTCAATGAAGTAATCTTTATAATACCTACTGTAGATCAAACGCAGCCTGTTTCCGTTTTCATTTTGCAACGCTCAAACCCAAGTCGTTATCATCCGCGAGAGAAATTTGACGAGGCTAGGTTTTTCCCCCGCCAAATCCTTCGCCTCTATCCACCTCCAGGCCCGTAGCTACGGGGCTTTTTGATGGATCGCTTTCAGTTTTTTGAATATTAGTCTGATTATGGATAGGCCCTACAAAAATTGTCCCTTCAGGTTCATTTCCCGACATTGAAAAAAAGTACTCGATACCTAAAAGTACTCGATACCTATAAGTATTCGATACCTATAAGTATTCGATACCAAAGTATTTGATACCTAAAATTATCGATTTTGCCCATCACTAGTTATTATCGTATATAGGGACGATCCGTGTACCTAAGACCACCCCACTTTAAAAAAATAGTATCTAATTTTAAGTATTCTTTCTCAGCTGGGTCAATGGGAACTCCAATTGTCATGTTATGAGCCATTTTTAAATCATTCAGGAGAGTGCTTTGGCTAGTTTTTGGTAAAAATAGTTTTTCATTAAGTTACTTTTTGAAGCTTAGCTCTTATATTATTTTTTTGAGGGAAAATCAAATAATTTTCTTCTCATTTTGGGCATAATTTAGTTTTTAAAGTTAGAAACAAAATGAGATATTTTCCAACTCCACGTTCCACCAAAGAAGTTCCAACTCCACATGTTTTTTTTAAAATAAGAGATTTTGTACAAAACTGCACACATTGCACTTAGGACCACAATTATATTCTGTGTGATTTAATACCACAAATGAATGATCTGAAAGTTTATTTTCCTGTTTTAATTATATTAAAATGTAAGAAAAGGTTAATAAGGGATTTAGTTGATTTTTGCTCAAGGAAGTGAACATTCTAAGCACATTTAACAGAATTTTTAGAATTTCAGTCGGTTTTGGGTAATTATAATTGCTTATGTATGCAACTTGTATTTGGTATCAATTTTTCACACTATAAAGTCGAATAAATTTTTAAATTTTGTGATTTTTAATAAAAAGCACAGTAAATAAATAAGCGAAATCTCTTTTCAACGAATACCGATATACCGAAAAATCTCGTTATTATGAATGTCCTGAAAGAGTCCCCAACCGTTTTTATTTGAAATATCGAAATACAGCTACAGCGAAATTTCCGTTTCAAAGAAAGAAATTTTACGGTCCCGCGAAATTCGTTATAACGGGATTTTACTAATTCTATTTCAAAATTTAAGTGTTTATCTTTATTTACTAATATTTTTAGTGTGATTTTGAACTTTATGTAGTGGCCCTAGGTACAAAAGCTACCGGCCCCAGGTACAATAACAAATTGTACCTGCCATTTTCGAAAATTTTGAAAATGCTTTCTGAAAACTATGAACTTTCCGGACGACCTTATACATTGCAAAATTTAAGACGAACAGTTTTTTCAATACAACCCTTAATGGAATTAATTTTCCTCCATGAAAATCACATATAAGATATTCAGTGAATGGAAATATAGGGCCTGAGTTTAAAAATATTGCCTTTAAAAATAGGGGAATGAACCTTCCTGATAAAGGAGTTGATAATGGAACAGAAACGTCTATGCGAGAGATATTTAACAGGAATCCTCATGCTATTGGTAAAGGATATGATTATTCTTGTACTCAACGCATGTTTTTAAACGCGTGTGCTACATTTGAAGGGTATTTTTATAGATTTATTGCGAGTTACCGCGGTATAATCATTTTGACAAAGTCTTAGCTTATGGATTATCATTATTTTGTGGATGAAAATTAATTATACTAGGTGTTAAATTGAAAAAAAAACAGTTTCGTTCTTAATTTTTTGCACAGCAGTGTAATTACTTATTCTTTTTAGATAATTAAAATTTCCATTTAGCAAATTTTACATAAAACGAAATTTATTTTAAACTTTATATTTTATTCGCAATGAATATGCTTTCGAAAGGTATATTAGGGTATTAAATACATTTATACCAAATTCTGTTAATACGATTTTATTACCATTGGACATTTCTAAAATTTTGTGACAAAACTATTTGGTGAGATGCTTTCATGTACCACTGATGCCAATATTCAACTCTTAATATCACAAACAATTTGAAACGAGAGAGAATACCAGGAACTGTGTGGATACGACAAAACTTCCACTATATTTCCTATAAATGAGAAAGTTATGAACTCATCTCAATTCAGCGAAGCGACATCCAACAGTGAGAGACCTGCTGAAACTCATTCGAAAACCGATGTCTCCGCTTCGGTGAATCCCTCTCAATCTGCCATCCATCGACGTGAAGACATTAATTAGAAATAGGAGGACGAAGTAGTATGGTTTCACTCAAATTCCCTGGGCAAACTGTGGGTTGACAAACTAAGCAATATCTACGATACACACATGTCGTATTAAACTTTTCAACAAAAACTGAATTTAACTCAAAATAATTTTTAAAAGTGCTATTGTATTTATAAATAAAAAATAGGTTTCTTCAAGCGCAATGTTGTTGTAAAGTATCTTTATTGATATTTTGGGAGTATTTTCACCCCTACGTTAATGGTTAATAATCAGAAATTTTCAAAAGAAATCGAATAAATTCAGCCACCATCATCATAAAATTTGGGTTGAAGGATAAACGTTTTAAATGTTTCATCCCATCAAATATTTTAAATAACTTCCGGCTCAAATCAGTTCTGCTGTTCAAAGGATAAACAACCCATTTTTAATTATGAAAAAATTTTTTGGATAGAAATAATTCTATTAATTTTGCAATGGAGTTGCAAAATCGCATTTGGAAATTAAATAATGGGGTGAAAAAGGATCTTCTAGAAATTAGTATCTACAACTTATAAACTCATATAACAGGCGATAAGAATTAATCAACCCAACACTTGTTGTTTTTATGTGGGTTAGTGAAAAATAACCCCTATTCTCTTAAATTTAACATACAGTAAAATATTATTTGGGGTGTTAAAAAGCAATGATGCTGCAGAGCAGAAATATACTACTCAAGAGCAAAAAGAGAAGTCGTGATGACTAACTCAAATAAAATTTGTTTTTTTGTCAAATATTGTGGAGATTTTTTTTTGCCTCAATGTTATTTAACTGCACCTTACAAATTTCTAGTCTTTATCATATTTGAGGCCCATTGGTTTTTTAAATTTGTTTTAGCAAATAAAAATACTATATTTTGCCGGAAATGGATACATTTTTAAAAATGTTGTTAAATTATTACATTTATTGATATGTTACCGTTAAAGTATATAATGCAGTTATTTCATAGAATACCTAGTTATTCCATGGAATAACTGATCGTGTCCTTTAAAGTGTGTAATATGTTATTAATTTGACACTTTAACTAGTTATTCAATTCAATTCAATTCAATTCAAATTCTTTATTTGTTACGTACACAACATGAACATTTTACAGTTGGAACAAACACATACACGAAAAAAAACAGGAAGACATATGAGTTGCCCAGGGGTCAGAAACCCATAAGGGCAACCTAAAGGAATTGTATTTTAAAAAAATAGATTGAACATACAAATATACAATACATACAGACATTACACATATAGATATTACACATAGAAAATGAATAGTGGCATCGCAAGGCAAGCTTCAGAATGACTAGATTGGAAATTAGAGAGCGTTTGTTCTTTTTTTTAAAAAAGTTCTTCAATATTTTCTATTGTAAAAATAAAAAGCTTTAGTAATTTTTTAAACTTAATAGGGGATTTTTCTGTTTTTATGTCATTGGGTAAAATATTGTAAAACTTAGGTGATAAATAAACATAATTTTTATGAAGAATTTCTTTTTTTGCTTTAGGTACAAAATATAAGTTTCTTGAACGTAAATTATAAGTTAAATTTCGTAGGTCAGATTCGTTTGCTTGCTTAGTAAAATAAACTATTGTTTTAAAGACTAGGGGGCTCTGCCCCCTGCTCGCTATCGCTCACCAACCCCCGGAACTGCTTCGCAGTTCTTTGAAGATCGCTTCGCGATCTTAGCGAGCAGAGCTCGCTTGTTTCATCTCAACTATCCAGTGCAACCTGGAACTTGTCTGCTTATAGTCTGTTTATTTAGAATAGGCGCCTGAAACAGGATCAAAAACGCTCAACAATGCTTAAATAACGCTCATCAGACAACTTCAATGACCGATTGTTTCTAAAGTATTTTAACTACTTCTGCTTAGGCTGACTTGTCATTGCAGAAGAAATTTTTTTCGACGATAATTAGAATAATATATGCTTCTAATACATTACGTCTCAGGCGCTAATTCTAAATGAACAGAGTGTAGTTGATGATCATTTAATATCGAAACTTCTTATCTCTCAAACTTTTCTATAACTTAATTCGGATCATTACCACGAAAATATCAAAATAAAACTATTACTGAAATATTCCTTTTTAAATTATCAATAATTTAATGGATAGGGGGCTACCGCCCCCTGCTCGCTTACGCTCACCAACCCCCGTAACTGCTATGCAGCTCTTTACAGATCGCGAAGCGATCTGTAATATCTGCAATCGATCTTTAGCAGAGTAAAGCACACTTCTCGAAAATCCTCTTCCTTTCATCGGCACAAATAACACTCAAAATAGCTAAATTATTTATTTCTCTAGTATTTCAAAAAATATCGAAGTATCTTTAAAAGATTATTAAACAAGTCTATACTATATCGCTTGCAAACTTAGAGCACAAATGTGCACCTTAAAACTTTAAATTGAAATATCCGTGCTCGCGACAATCTAGTGAACAGGCAAATATAAAATATAAAAAAATTAAACACGTCTGATAAAGACCTACTAAAACTATGAAAAAAATGAAACTTTGATGCTTAATAATTCCAAAACTAATTAGAATTTTTTAAGGAATTAAACGGCAATCTCTTTCTAAAAAATAAGAATATAAGTGTTTAAAAAATCATATTGATACCGTGATTAGTTTTCATTTTAGATAGAAAAAAACGAAAAAGTGTCAAAAATTTCGAAAATTAAAAAATTAATTACTCTAAACAGAATTCGAAATTCGAAAAAAGGGCGACGTAGTGCACATCTTCATACTTCAGAGTATTAGGCTGCAAAAAATCATAGTTCTGCTGCTAATAGATTTTGCTGAACTGGATTACGCGGCGAAAAAAGAAAAACTTCGACTTTGACCTTAAAAATACCCCAGTTCTAATTATCACATCAGTTAGCTTTTTGTTCGAGAATGTGCCCCAAATATTCCTTTACAAACATTTCGAATTTCATAAATTTCTATCCAGTAGTTTTTGCGATATGAGAGTTCAAAGAGTTGAAAAATTAAATTTTCTGAAACAGCGGCGGCAGCGGCGGCGGCGGCGGCGGCAGCGGCGGCAGCGGTGACAGTAACTTTTTTTTAATATAGAGAGAAAAAAAGGTGACGAACTGGTAAAACGTTAAGTTTTTTGTAAAGATCAATTAAAGGGAACTGATTGTTACTGCTTAGAAATTTAATGATTTTATTTTGAATTTTAATTACTGGATTTATATTTTGTAAGTAATCCCCACCCCAGGCCAGAATACCATAGCTTATTATTGAATTAACCCAAGAGTGGTAAAGTTGAAGCAAGAAGATCTTATTTATTATCTTTTTTATGAAGTAAAGTTTGTGTAAAATATAGCGTAGTTTATTTGTTAGGCAATTAACGTGGGATTTCCATTTTAGGTTTGAGTCTACATTTAAACCAAGGTATTTTATTGAAGATACTTGTTCAAGAGGGGGGCAATTACAATTAATACCTATATTCTATGAAATAACTAGGTATTCTATAAATTAACTAATGAGAGACAGTTAAAGTGTAAAATAAACAATTTATCTAAAATGAAATTAAACTAGAATGAATTTAGACAATTAAAATGAAAAAGAAGCAATTTATATAATTTATGCAGCGTATAAATGGTATTTATGGAAATTTACCATAAAATCTGTTTCAACAAGGATTAATAAAATGACACTTGGAATTACAAAGAACATTATTTCTAAAACAAAAACGTAAAATATACAATTTATCTAAAATGAAATTAAACTAATTATAGAAAATTAAAATGAAAAAGAAGCAATTTATCTAATTTATTCAGCGTATAAATGGTATTTATGGAAACTAACCTTAAAACAGGGTTGGAAAAAAACCCAAAATAACCGGCTTTATTTGTTTTTTTGGTTTAAACCAGGTTTTTTTTGGTTTAAACCAAGTTTTTTCTAGATTTTTTTTCAGAATAAGTTATTTTAGCAGTGATGTTTGAAATTGATTTGTAAATGACACATTTATTTCAGGGTTTGTTTATAATTGATAAATTATTTGTATATTTCTATTAATTAATTTAATTAGTTAATTAAAATTAAATTAATTTGTTTTTAAAATATTCCAATTTGAATATCTAATATTATTGTAGTGAATAAAAATCAGCGTTAATTTATCTTGGATAAATGGTTGAAATAATCAAATTATTTATCTTAATTATATGGATTAATTTATGAACTTAAGAAATTTCTTTAGAAAGAGAAAATTTAATTTTTTAAATAAATAAAAGGGAAATGTAAGCAACTGATGTTAATTGAAATTGGATAAATAATTGAGATAATTAATCCGATAAAGGAAATCAACGGTGTTTTTATTAATTTAGTAAAAAAACCCAACTGGTTTTTATCTGCTTATAAACAAACTAACTGGTTTTTAGTTTTTATCATTAAAGAAATCAATGGTTTTTATTAATTTAGTAAAAAAACCAACTGGTTTTTATGACTGGCAAATTGGTTTAATCAATTAATTAAAATACAAGCCATCTTTTATCAGTGAAAAACAGATAACTTTTGTGTATCTTTAGTTACTCTTTGAAATAATGTTTCATTTTAAAGGAAATTAATAAATAAACTACATCTTGCAACATATAGTAAGTTTAACTTAAGCATTTAGGGCATTAAGCATTAGGTTTAGAGAGATAATTCAATAATTAAAACCATTAAATTAAAAGATTTCGAATTTTTAGTCACCTTAAAAAGTCAATTTTTTGATAAATCAGACCTTTTTATTTTGTGCAAAAGATTATACTTAATAAAACTTTCTTTAAAAAAAATCCTGAAAATATTTTATAATTTCTAAAAAACCGAGTGGTTTTTTGGTAAAAAAACCATTTGGTTTAAACCAATTGGTGTAAACCGGCCAACCCTGCCATAAAATCATTTGTTACCACAAGGATTAATAAAATGACACTTGGAATTACAAAGAACATTATTTCTAAAACAAAAACGTAAAATAAACAATTTATCTAAAATGAAATTAAACTGTAATGATAGACAGTTAAAATGCCTGTCTAAATTAAAATATTTGTCGTGCGAGATATATGATATAGATTATTTCACACTTTAACGGGCTGCAGATCGTTATTCTATGAAATAACTAGTTAAACCATGAAATACGAGAGAGTCTTACACTTTAACGGACACGATCAGTTATTCCATGGAATAACTAGGTATTCTATGAAATAACGGATTTCATACTTTAACGGTAACAGATACGTTCAAATGAAACTGAGGAGTCCAATATTTCAAAAGCAAGAAAAAACATGCGTATATAATTAACAGTGAATCTCTCTATTCTAAAAAAAAGTTTTTGGTGAACGGTTTCCAGAGAAAGGCTTTTTAATTACTGATCCGTATAACACATATTTGGTATCAAACTGTCCGGATTCTTTTGAGGATGTGCAAAGTGCCTTTAGAATTTCTAAAAAAATCTCAATTTTAAAATATTTCCATTTTTTTAGATTTCGGATAAGGTCGCAGTTACAAAGCAAGAAACTATGAATTTTAAAACAATTGAAAACATATTTCACTGGTTTTTTAATATTCAAATAGATTAAATAATCATCTTTCTATTTATAACACGAATTTAAAAAATATATTTTGTGTTATTTTTAACAATATTTATATTTTTGTTGTTCAAAAGGTTTAATTGTTGTTCAAACGGTTTTCATTATATTTTAAACTTATATATAATTAATTTATTTTTTATTTTTTAAATAACAAATTAATATTTTTATATTTATCTTTGTAGTTGTGGCAACCTAATCATTACTATATTTACAATAAAATATACACTCGCCACTCGCTTTCGGAAATTTTGAATTTTGAATTTATTTTTTATATCCTTTTGCAAGTATGTTTTTTAAGGTAGTAAAATGTAACTCTTTATTTCATAATGACAAAACGCAAACAAATAAATAACACGGGTGAATGTTTTAGAAATAAGGATGAAAATGTTGGAAGTCTTGACATTCGGTGTCGTTGCTATGAAAATGACACAACTTCGAAGTTTGTTTCATGAAGATAAAATTGAAGATAAAATTCTAAATTTTCGCGATGTTTAAGATAATTACTACATTTTTAACAGTCAATCATTACAAATTTTAAGAAAGTTAAATTTATTCCTGAGATATTTCAATGCTTCCCCTAATGTATCTGTGAAAAAACATTACCTTAGGGAAATGGGTAAAAGAATGTTTACATTGCTTTGTTGTTAATTTTCTTGGGGTTCAATTCCGTTATAGTTCCCGCTAAATATCGCCAATCTCTTTCGAACGCTCAATATTCAAATGTAAACCAATTTTTCTAATTTTTAATGATAAACTGAATAGTTATAGATCTAATTAAACACTTTAATCTATGAATTTGAAACAATTTAGCAATATTTATACTTTATAGTGTCCAAAAGAGATTAGTGATATTTAACGGGAACTATAACGGAATTCAACCCCAAGAAAATTAACAACAGAGCAATGTAAACATTTTTTTACCCATTTCCCTAAGGTAATGTGTTTTTCACAGATACATTAAGGGAAGCACTGAAACATTAAGGGAAGGTTCATATTTAGCGGGAACTATATATGAACCTTTCTTGGAATTATAAAGCGATCCGCCAATTCATGTTACCATAAAGGAAATGATAAAATTCCACCACTGAATAAATATTCGCCATTTTTGAAAGAGTACCACGGAGAAGTACTACCCCTGTGTTAAGAATGTTTTATAAAGTGAGTAAGTGCAGTGAGCTGGGTTTTTTGGGGAATTGTGAAGCGGTCCAAAAGTTACTGCGTCAGCAATTAACGGGGGTTGGCGAGCGATAGCGAGCAGGGGGCGGTAGCCTCCTAGTGAATAAAAAAATTAAAATACATATTATTTTTACAAAATAAAGATCATAAAATAAATTAAATCTTTTTCCAATTCTTATTACAAAATATGCACTACCCCCGTGTGGTACATAAAAAATTAACTTTAGTTATAAAGATAGGTATGCTTCGTTTTTTATCATCAATATTAATTTCATTCATTATGTTTAAGTAATGCAATTCTTTAAAGCTACCGTGGTTAGAGATGCCAATATCTGTTTAATACTAATTCAATATTGAAACCTTCCTAAAATAACTGATTGATTTATGAGAGACATTTCATTCTGTTTAGGAAAATACAAGGGTTTTTTTCTGGGGAATTTTTGTGGGGAATTATGAAGCGGTCCAAAAGTTACTGCGTCAGCAGTTAACGGGGGTTGGCGAGCGATAGCGAGCAGGGGGCGGTAGCCCCCTAGTTATTTAAAAAAATAAATCTAGTTCTTTCATTATTTCTTCTTGGGGAAACTCCAAGAGTTTTAATGACTTGTTAGTTCGTACAAAAAAAAATTAAATTAATTCCTAAATTATTTTCACTTAATTTTTCTTTTAAATATGTGAAAATTTAATGATTTTTAAGTTCCTAACAAGAAAAAGCATCAATTATTATTTCCTACTAATGTCTGTAATAAAATGTTACAATTAAATAAAAACGGCTTATTAATTTTAAGGAAAATACTACTAAGAAAAGTTTCAAAAATTAAAAGAAATATTTTGTTTTCATGGGGAAAAATTTCATGGGTTTTTTCAAAGTTAAAAACGAAATAAGATTTCATCCATTATTTGCAAAAATATAAGTTTAGAGAGAGAACCTTATTAGACTTTATCAAGTATCGTATATTATATCAAGGAAACTCACAAACTTCCAATAAAAAATAGGATACCATGGAAGATTTTTAAATCCAATTTCTGAAGAAACTGGAAGGAATGTCAAAATCTTTTATTCCTATCAGTGATGTAGTAAGCCTCTTTGAAGGTAGAAAAATGTATTTCTAGATAAAAAAATACTTTTGAATACTTTTTTATGCCCTAATAAAATATTAAGACATTTTAATAATGCTAATATTATTAGTTTGAAGAAAGGAAATTCTGTTGTTAAAAACTGAATATTTGAAATTATAATAAGAACTTTCTTCTCTTTATCCATAAGATTCCCCAAAATCCCGAATATGTTAAGGGGCAAGAGAATGGAAAAGCTGAGAATATCTTCTCGGGTTTAAATTAGAAGTTAGAAAACTATCTTCTTTTAGGATTAATATCTCTTATATAATCCTAGATATTGTATTAGTTTACTTTAACACAGCTTCCATATAAAATTGAACCAATTCCGATTTTTGGAAACTTCATTTCGGCCATCCGAAATTCCTAAGTAACGATAAATATTATCTTGTTGTATTAAAGAAATAGTGTGATTCCCTTATTCTTGGGAACCGTTTAAGATTTCCAAAAAGAATGAATGCCACAAAGAGTCTTATGTTGAATGACCACTAAATATATTGTAAAACATTAACTTTATTCAAACAACAACATAATGCTAAAAGACTATGCAGGCCAAAAGGGCTAAAATACCGCTACGTGAGGGAAAAGAGAAGAAGGTATACATCGCAACAGAAACACTATTTTTGTTGTTGTGAACAGTTACAACTTCAGTTACAATAGAGATAGATTAAGAATAATAATAGCGTGGAAGTGAATCACTTTGCGTGGAAGTGAATCACTTTGCGTGAAAGTGAATATAACGGGTCTATATTTTATTTCATGAATATTACCGATAGAGTTAACTTAGTTGTGTAAGGTTATTAGTACTTCGTTAAATAGACACCTCCAGTTTTCAAATTCCACCATTAAAATATTATTTCCAAGTCCTCCTGTTATGTATTTGCAAGCCCAATCAGCTTGAGAACTTTCAGTTGGAAAACATTACTGTAAAATTACACAAAACTTGATAAACAAGTTCTTTATTTGGTAGAAAATGTGCCAAAAATATAGCTGAAATTTAAGAAACCGGGAACGCAGGGAATAATGAATATGGTAATATTTTTAATTATTAGTTCATGTTAAGTATTTGGTGTTGTAAAATATCCAGAGATAAAATTAGGATGAAAATATATTTATTAAGCAGTAAACGCTGAAGAAGAAAATGTGAAAAATGGTGCGTTTCTCTGTCAAGTCACATCGCATCTGGCACTAGGCCGTCTATATTGTGTAGTGCGCCCTCTGGTAGAAGACTTCTACCAGAGGGCGCACTTCAAGTTTACTTGAAAAATTGTATTGTTTTCTTTTTTGTTTACAAAACGCATTTTATAAAAAAAACTTTTATTTGTACTCGTATACTATGATGATGTATTCTAAAAACTGTCCCAATTTTCACAAAAAAATGGTCACCAAATCCAATTACTTTAATATTTTGAAATTTTTTGAAATTTGAAATCTTTATTGACAAATAATAGGAAGAAACACATAAAATAAATACAAATAAAAACATATGATACGCCCAGGGGAAACAAAAGATCCCATACGGGCGTAATAGAAATTAATACAGTAAAAATACAATGGAAAATAACAAAAAAAGAGAAGACAAAAAAGACAATACAAAAACACACACAAAAAAAGAATTCTAGAACAAATTGAAGTAAATACATTAAGAGTTAAATATCAATTAAAAATACATTGTGATTCAATAATAATAAAATAAAATAATTAAACAAAACAAAATATATTGAAATTAATTATTTTTTGTTTTCTATTGGCAAAGTCTGGCTGCTGCAAATATACTATCGCTTCATAATGATTTAAAAATAAAAGTCAATGTCGTTTAAATTAATAATAAGAAGAAAAAGTTCGCGCTTAAAAGTAGAACACTGTTCAATATTTTGGAGATCTCGGGGCAAATTATTATAAAATTTGGGTGCTAGGTAGAAAAAATGCTTACGGAAAATTTCTTTAAAAAATTTAGGAATTTTGTACACTTCATTTGGCCTTCTTTGGGATACGTTTTCTTTTAAGTTACAAATCGATTTATTACGGTGCAAAAAAAGTGAAACACGGTATAAAAAATTATATCTTAAAGGTAATAATCTCAAAGTTCTAAATTTTAAAGGGTTTGAGTACCTAGGTTCAAGAATTTTAAAACACTTATTTTGAATTGAAATTAAAGGTAATAAATTTGATTTGTAATCACCTCCCCATATTATGATACCATAATTAATTAAAAAATAAAACCAAGAATAATAGAATACAAGAAAATAAGAATAAACGCACATAAATGGAATAGAGTTCTAAAAATGAATTTTAATAGTTATTTAATGCCTTGTGATTTATTAGAAAGTTGTAGTCCCCGAATTTCTAACCACGAAAATATCATTTTCTAAAAACCACCGTGTCTGAAAATCACCAAAGATATTGTTAAATACCACACAAAACAATTCACCGGAGCTAGTTGGTAATTGAAATGATTCTGGGCAAGGTATACAATTTCAAACCAACGTTAGCCTTGCTTACGCTGTCAATAAGGAATGAATTTTCCATGAAACTTAATACCCGAATGGAATTGGTTATCTATATTTAGCTCGTCTAATTTGACATGCAAATTACCCTATCCAAACTTTTCGGCTTTCAAAACAAATTTGAATTATTCTGCTAAAAACAAAAATGTGTATTAAATATATAAAATCTTTTAAAAATATCACGTTAAAACTTTTTCGAGTTCTTTAACAAAGTTCCGATTATCTTCATATCGATAGTCTTATTTATAAATAAAAAATTCCATTCACCAATTCTGTAGTTTTACTATAAATCAATAATACGCATCACTCAAAATTTTCAAAAGTATTTTTTTCCAGTTTTGACAACTTTCTAACTTAATGCCACAATTTTTACAAAAAAATTAATAAAACAGAAGCTTTTTAATTTTTAGTAATTATTTAATAATTAAATTATCTAACTTTAAAATAATAATTAAATAATAAGTTTTTATCGATGCCTTATTTGATGTCTATAAAGCCTTCCAGTATTTCCCCCAAAACGCGATTCAATTTTATTTGTATTTTAATAGACTATTTTTAACATTTAAAACTATTGAGTATTGACCAAAAAAGTCGAAAAGAACCGACTACACTTGAAAATGTTTATTGCACGAAGCACTGGGAAAAAATAACAACAGTAACTGCTAAGAACTCAGAACAAAAACTTGCATTTGAAACCTAAGAACGAATTAGTCAGAGTTTCTTCAGAATTCTTCATCGAGCTGTGATTTTTCACTGATAACGTTTTCTTTGAAGCTCTATCTTCATCTATTCATTTATTTAATAAAGAGCGCTCTTCAAACTTGACTGCAATTTAAAATTCCTAAATGGAATTGTTATAAGTATGAAGAAAACAGTATCCCCTTTCAGATCATAAAAAAAGCCCAGTGTGTAGGATATAACTCAGGTCTTGTGATTCGATTATCCTTAGGAATCTATTCATTATTAAAGGTGTCTTCGGGTCTAGTGTGAAGATCGCACAAGAATTCATTAGATGTTTTTCAATTTAATTCATTTAATTTCTCATTTATTTTGATAGTCAACTTAACTTTGAAAGAACCGCTTGAGTTCTTCAAAGTAAATAGCAGTTCCGGGGATACTAAGGTAAAATCGACATCAAAAATGACAATTTATTCACTCGAATCTAGACTGTAAAGAAGCATTTTTTTGTGTAAAGACCGTCATCCTCCCTCCTAAAAATATGCATAAAGGTAATATCAAGCTTTGATATCACCCTGATGGGAACTTTCAAACTGGTATTCTCATAGCTATTTTGTGTTAAGTTTCCTCTTAATTTTCCAGATGTCTCAAATAAGCTCTGAGAAAGAAAACAAATATTTCGTCGTGTTTCATTTCATATTCCACAATGTTATTTTACACAGTATCGTTAGAGTGTAATTTGATATTTTCTTAGTTAAAATGATTGGAATTATATTCAATCGAATATGGTTAAACTCCCAGCACCTTTGGACTACACAGTACCAGAAGAGAGAGTTCATGGCCATAGGCTGTTATGGAAATCCAAAAACCACGGTACATGCCTTGTGATAGGGGATCTTTTGGCGCCGGGATCGCATCCAACTCGCGCCTCCATTGCCTTGTCATGTCATTAGAGGCGGAGAATTAGAATCCCAACAGTCGAATACTCTTATACCCCTTTGACAGTAGCAGAAATAATGACCATGTTACAAACAATAATAGCTGTGATCTCCAAATTGCACTTACTGCCCACCCTTATTTCAATCATAAACATTTGCACGGCTGCCCTCTATCAAACAATGGAATTTTAAAATAGCGTTTTGGACTCTTTGTTAGGCTTATCCTCTGTGTTTGGGACAACCCGATTTTCAGACAAAATTTTATAGTTATGAATTCGTGCTCTTTAGTACTAATAAATTAGACTAATATCTACTCATCAACGTGTTTTTGGAATCTTTGGTGCGTCTAGATAATTATGTCCATCATTTTTTCTTGTTTTACGTTGAGCAGAGCTATTATCATGCGTAGTTAGAAAATCATTCCTCGTACAAAATGTAAAGACTTGTAAATAAAATAATATTTCACTCAAGCAGTGTAAATTTTTACAGTAATAATATATATTTTTCTTAAAAACCAATCATTATTTTATTAGAAATCAGGAAATCACAGTTAGTCATATCATTAAATTACATTTAACAAATTAATGTTTATCTACAAACACACAAGAGTTCTAAAAAAACCCACAATTAACGAGCATGAAACCATGACCCCAGACGATGAACTCCCATGAGAAAGGGTTATATACAAATTATTTTGAAATTGGGGGGCAACAGTTATATTTCCCGCATATTAATGGAACATATTTTTTTATTCTTCTCTATTACTCTTTTAAAATATTATTTTTATTTTTTTTATCATTACATTGATTGTGAACCTTGTCACTCCTGTTGGTCATCAACTTCTAATCCGAATACAGAGCTGAAATTTTGCCAATGAGTTTCTATTAACCATTTGAAAATAAGTAGAGGGTGCCCAGAACTCTATAAAAAAGTTTTTTTTCGGGCCACCCTTTTGTACAGTATTAATTTTAAAATAAAATCATATAAGAACTAATCAACCGTATAAAAACTACAGAACTACATAAAAAAACAATGGAACTTACCACTTTCTTCTGATTCATTCCTCTTGAACTTGGAGAGGCATTCTTCCGATGAAGTAGGCATGAACTCGTCTTCAGCCATTTCTCTAAGTTTTCAAACCACGTTCAACTTGAGTTCAAATATTATCAAATACAGTTAATTGTTCAAATGAATTTTTTCTTTACCATTAATTTGTGGTTCTTTTTTTCAATGAAATTTTGATATCAGTCAAACATATACTTCATATCTCCCATCTGGAGATGCTCTTCAATCCGTTTCTATAAATGTTTTCAGATGTCCTTTCTATTACTGTAACTAAAATTTTTATTCGTTCTTGTGTGAGAAGAATATTTTTTTCTTTCTGTTAACTTGAAAGTTCAAAAGAGTGTAGTAAAGTTACAAAAAATATCGTTTCCACAGTCTTGAGTGCTTATTATCAGATTACAACTGATGGCCTACGCTAAAATGCTGACATGTATTTAATGCTTTTCAAATCTGCTATTTCAATGCACTGTCTTTACAACTAAAATAATTAATAGAAGTACAATTTAAAAATCGAACTTAAAAATACTTGACTGATAGTAGCATCACTGAACCATCAAACCAGTTGACAAAAAAGTTTACAGTCTATAAGCTATTCAACAACACAGATAGTATGAACAAACAAAAAATCGTTTGCAAAATTTTAAGTTCTTTCTATGAAATGAAACACGGCGTATTATAAAAAATTGTTTACTTTTTAATACTGTTCATGCAAAAAATTAAAGTTCTCACGTTTTAGAGAAAGTTGAGAAAAAATCCGAAAGAACGTTTCGAACGACTATCTTGTCCCGGATGCGTTCTAGAAGATATTGGCGGGCTTTTCCTCAAGCTCACAGACCATGCTGAATAAGTTCACAGCGCATGTGCAGGAGTGACGTTTCACGGAGAGTCTGCTAATAAATAAGTTCTTTGCCGCAAACGATTGTTAGAAAAATAAATGTTTCTCTGTATGCGTGC
Source organism: Tetragnatha versicolor (assembly GCA_024610705.1). NCBI lineage: Eukaryota > Metazoa > Arthropoda > Arachnida > Araneae > Tetragnathidae > Tetragnatha > Tetragnatha versicolor. The sequence continues at coordinate 19,041,714 of JANDEH010000011.1, read as the reverse complement.
GTTTATTTTTTTAGATCTTTAACAATTTGGAATACTTTGTTTCTTCAGAAAAAAATTTAAATCCTGTAATTTAAATGAAATTTAAATTTCTAAATATCCTTCTTTCTTTCCAGATAGTTTTCTCACTTTAAGGCATTTAGAAAATATTTTGGAAAGTTCTACTATTGTAAACTAGCTTTCGTAACATTTTTGAACGCATCTTTTATATACTATACAACTAAATTAGACTTGCTAAATAAAACATCGAACTTTGAAGTAGTAGCGGAGTTGCGGCCATGAAAAATATCATCGAAAGCCGCGTTTGACTTCCCTTAAATACCGTGTTTTCTCTAAATTGCTCTTTAAAAATATCCCATATTTATTTACTGTTATATTTTGTACCTACATTTGGGAAACAAAACACACAAAGACAGGGAATATTAACTACCTCTTTATTAAAAGAGAAATTACCTTTAAACATAAAATTAAACATTTAAATATCTCTTAACTTTTGGACAATATGTGTTTTTCTCTCAAAAACTATAATAAACGAAAGATTTTAAGGTAAAAAAATCCAACCAATATCTATTTTAGGATCATTTTAAACTAAATTGATTAAAATTTTCAAGACAAAATATCTTTATTGAAATTTAATTTTTGAAAATATCTGAACGATACCTTACATCTTTCATGAGAGAGGTTTACAAATACAATTTGTGAAACTGACTTCAAAACACCCCTAATCTATCAAAATTCTAAACTTTAGTCGATAGACAGAAATATTTAAAAAAAAGTTCTTCTCATTAATATAAACAAGATTTTTATTAAATTATTTCCAAGATTTACAAAATATATACAGTCATGTAGAGTTAAATTAGATTCCAGAATAAAACTAAATGTTAAAATTACGGCCGATTTTGCTCAGGAACAAAATTTAAATACCGAGGAGTACTGAGTTTGGGAAGTTTGGTTTCATTTGTCAGCCCCCTGGTGGGTTAGATATAATCTAAACTTTCGGCTCCTTTGATGGTTTAATGCAATAAATGCCGGAATCAAAACAATTTCCTTAATTCAGCCCCTTTAGAACATATTGTCTTTAGGAGTTCATTTCTGACCCCTCATTATACTATGTGATTCTGAGTCATCTTTTGTAATATTGTGTTTGTTTAATTGTATTTGTGTTTTGGCATTTTTCTCTAATTTTGAATCACTGTGTAGAGTGGTTTCTAAAATTTAAGGACAACATGAGTTTCTCCTTTTTCCATTACATTCTAAAAAAAATTTTAACAATGGAAAAACTTTTCAGATTAAAAAAAATTAAAACTACACTTCCCATCGTCTTTTTTTTAGTTTGTAATTTTCCTCCATTTTGAATAAAATGGCTGAGATATTTTAGATCTTCTCTCCCCAAATTTCAATGGAATGCAGTTCATGTTCTGCCTAAAAACGCAACTGAATAATGAAATACAAATTGAGCTGGTGATAATATATTTTTATTTTTGCTATTCTCTTAAAAGAACATAAATTTTAATAAAAGTAGAGAGAGAAAAACAGTTCCTCTCTAATTAACAAACTACCATCTTCGGTCACAAAAACACTAAAGAGTCCTTCAAAATGACAAGGCAAACGATCCCCTAAGGACTTGGATACGAATAGCCTGTTTCCATACAGCCTCCGCAACAATACCACATCTTGGTGTGCCATCTATCCCCATCTCTCTGCTCGTGAAACTCGTCTTTTCCACATAACTTCCTGAACCCCCTTCGTCTCTTCGGGGCCAAGTTTTTTGCCAAGGCTTTTGCACGAGGACCTGTTGATTCCCGAGCGAAATCCCCGGCAGAGGGCATGGCCACTGGCATTGGAGGGTCCTTTGGATGTCCACCCTCGTTCTGTATGGCAGATTCTTCAGAGGAATCTTCTAGAATAGGATTCGCAGAGGACATCTCTGTGATCACGCTATTGTGATGGAGGTTGACTGTCTTTTTTGAGTTGGCTTTTAGTTAGTCACCTTTAAAGTTTGCTGTAATCAGAAAGCGAGACTGGGTATACATTTAGGGTTCAATACCGTTATCTATCCCTTCATAATCCTATTTTAAATCCCAATAATTAGAAAAATGGCGCCAAAAATAGCAAACAAACCTATTGAAATATTTATATATCAATGGTAACAGTGAAAATCTGGCGATATCTGATTTTTTGGAGTCCAAAACAGCGTGGCGATTTTTAATGGGACAGATAACGAAATTAAACCACCTTTAGCGAGTGTAGTTAAAGAGCCATTCACAAATCGCATCACATAGTTTTCAATTTGATATCCTTTCGCAGACTAAGTCGCAAGATAAAACATTTTAGTGAACCCCTCTATCTCATTGGGATGTAATATTTTTTAGACTGCAATATTACATTTTTCAAATTAATAGTTTTTATGTTATTATTTGGGAGTTAAAACATGCCTTTTAAATTTTACAAATAAAAAAGTCATTGGCAAATTGACAAATAAACAGTATTACTTTGCCCGAAATGGCAGTGCAATTGATCCTTTTATATATTATTATTAATAAAAATTAGCTATCTTTCTGAATTAAGTATTTGATTATATAACATAAAGCTAAAATTAAATTACCAGCTTACCAATTAAAGCTTACCAAAAGGAAGAACAGTCTCCAATAACCTGGAACCATAAAAATCCTTAAAGTATTTTAAAATGTTATTGTTTATGTAATTGGAAATTGCCATTCACGAACAAACTAAATCATTAACTTTTTAACTTTGAATGGTTTTTTCACTAGTAATGCTATTTTTGATATCTGTGTTTTTCAGCGAGATAAAATTTCTCTATTTTCGTCAGCTTTTGGAAGAGAAAGTGCAAAGACTATCAGCAATTTTTTATAATATTTTATCATTATAGAGATAATTCCGCTGCGTAACCTTATAATTCACACTCGTTTTCAATTCCTTTGGTCGATAATAGTTTTGTAATTAAGCTTGAAAGTATCATTTTGTTCTTTTTTCGGCGGTAGATTCGTTACAAATAATAGCGTCTCTAAATACTAAATGAGCAGAAACAACCATAAGTTTACTTCCCTACATAAACACTACCATGAAGAAAAAACCTGTTTTACAGGTGAGGACATGTGATGCAGGAAAACATCAGCTTAGTTCTATCTCGGAATACTATTACGTTTCGCGATTCTGATTAGCGATCTTGTCTGGAAATATACATGAATAACAGTAAAAAAAATTTTATAAATCTTATGAAATTATAACAAATTTGGGAACTGAATAATTTAATAAATTTTTTGCGATGTGCTTTTTTTCATTAAGTAAAATCAGATTAAATAAAACTTATACTACAAGGAAGCATGGATAGTTAAAGCTTTATAATTACATTTTTAATTCCAAACAAATTATAATCAGACATTTTTATCATTAAAATGCATATCAAAGAGGGACAAAAAAATTTTTTGCAATGAAAATTTAAGTTCTCATACCCAGTTCAAATCAATGAAAATTGCAGTAAAATCCCGTTATAACAAACTTCACGGGACCGCAAAATTTCTTCTTTGAAACCGTACTATCGCTAATTCAAATAAAAACGGTTGGGGACTTTCTGGACTTTCGTAATAACAGGATTTTTCGTTGTAACGAGATTTCACTGTAGTAATTTTTAAAAAATATTTCAAATGTCATGTAGCATAATTTAGGGACCCCTGTTCTCGGTCAACTACTATTCGGCGCGGCCGTTTCGGCGCCAAAAATAAAATTAAAGTAAATAGAACTCTTTCATAATCCTTTTAAAAATTAGAAGAAAAAATTGTTTCGCGCCGAAACGGGCTGGCACCGAATCCTCCAATTCCGCCCCTGTTCTGCAGTAGTAAATTAATAATAAATATTCTATGTGTTCAAGCATTTTTAAAGTTGCACAAAAAAACAAACTTTTTTTCAAATTTTGGCAGCAACAGTCCACTGGTTATCTACTCAATACAATTTCATACAAGAATTTAACTTCCATACTTCTATTTTACATGCAAATTACTATTTTAGTTTAGTTTCACCTATGCCATCCTCGATCTACTACTATTCGGCGCCAGAAATTAAATAAAACTCTCATAATAATCCTTCTAAAAATAAGAAAAAAATTTTTGCTTCGCGCCCTAACGGCCGCATCGAATCGTCCCACCCCATATCTATTATTCAAATTTGTTAAGCAGCAGCCAATAAAATGCCCTCACATTTTTCATAGTTGAGAAACACGACTCAATGCCCTCCTGGGATAACATTACATTGTTTTGATTTTGAAACAGGGTATTCAGGAGTCAGTGTGTCTGGCCTAATATTCAAATTTAGCAGGGACCAAAGATGAGGATGATAATTCCACAATTAGGAAACTTGGTTTGTTTTATAAAGCAGGAATTGGGGATTGCAGCAAGCTAGGGGGTATGAATCTTGGGGTTGGAAATTGAGTAAGTGTGTGGCCTTTTGATGATATTCAATAAAAGTCAGCATCTTTCTTGCCAGCTTTAACCAATGTGAAGCACATTAAATTTTTTTTCAAAGAATCCTATTTTTACTACTCAATGAATTTTTTAGTTTTATCATAACAAACAGAATTTCACGCAGATCAGTAGGAGGATGAGATTTACTGGTCTTTTTACTTCAGACACCAAGGTTTTAAGAGGATACTTTCAACCTCAGACACCAAGGTTTTAAGAGGATAAGGACTTTCATCCTTTTGTGATGTGCACTTCCAGTGGATTCCATCCCATGTTGATGTTCACAGGAACGAAACAGCAGATTTTTTGGCTAAAAAGGGGGCTGGTGAGTAGGGTGGAACGAAAAAGGGCCAAAAAAACTTTTTTCGAATATTCAATTAGTGATAGTGCGGAAAAGTTGCCTTAATACATCAGTGTCAATATGTGAAAATCTGAAATTGATCAAAAAATATCTTGAGGTGCCTCAAGAGTTTCAAACAATTGTCACTTTTTCTACAAAACAACAAAAAAACCAAAGATTAAACACTAAAATTTGTTTCGTGATTTTTTGATGTGAAACTACTACTATCAGAGATATAATGGCACAAGTTTCGTTTTTTTATCGCCCTTCATTTGGGAGAAATATTTTATTTAGAGTTACGCAAATATTGTTAAGTTGTTTTTCTTGCATTACTAGAAGACATAACTCTGGAACTATTCAGTTTAAAAACAAGAAATGGAGCTCATTTTGTTCATAATTTTATTCTCTTTGTTTCCTTTCTTCTTGTTACCTTTCTTCAATTTTTTTCACAATTTCAAAAAAATATATTTAAAAAAATTTTAACCTAAAAAAGTTATTATTAACGAGTAAAAATTTAATACCAATCAAGAAATGCTTTGAGATTATCACAAATTACTAAAAAATTGTATAATTCTAGTTAATTTCAGCTATAAGTGCTTCATTAATAAACGTTTTCAGTTAAAAGTTTTCTTTTAAAAGCATTAAATACTTTCACTAAATACTGATCAAAATTACTTATAGATTGTAATTTTAATTAAGTGATTCTCAGGGGTCTGCAAACTACATACTAAATATGAATTCTTAACAATTATGGTAAAGCTTTTACTGTTTTTGTCTTATAATACTTTAGGAATTTTATAAGTAGTTATGGTTCTGCTACAATAAGTTGACACAGATTAGAAATAAAAAGCATATATTCAATTAAATATTAAAAGGAAATATAATTGATTAAAATATAATGATTGTTATTTATGACTTCTGATTACACAATGGTAAGAAATTATAACAGTTTTGGAAAACAATCAAGAACTAAAACAACGAAAATTATTCTTGAAAAATATCTAGTGATTTATTCTATTTTACATTTAAGTTGACCTAGAATAGAGATAAAAACACTTAATGATTTAAATTAATAAATAACATTTTAATTGAATTATAGGGAGTGTATTTTCCATGTTTCAAGATGTTGATAGATGCATGGATGTGGATAAAAGTCAGGGGCATCCCCTTAAAAACTGAGGGTGATGGAGGAAAATGGGTGTCATATTTGAATTCAGCAGACCATTTTACACAAGAATCAGCTGAAATTCTGTTAGTGGCTTCAAATTTTTTTTGTACAGCACAGTTTAACTCAAAGGGCGGCATTGAACCCTTCCGTGGGTTCTTTGGGGGCGCTCTCACCTCAACCGCTTTTAGTAAAAATCATTGCTGCATATTGCCATCAAATTTGGGTCCTTGGGGAAAGGTTAGGGCCCTTCAAACGTGAATTGCGAAAAAATAAGAGGGAAAAAATAGCGTATAAAAACATCTATAATTTTTAGGGGGTAATTACCCCTTAAACCTATCCATTTGTTATAAAATTATCATATTTTATTAATTTGAATCTTTCTTGTCCCCTGGGGGCAATTTGAAGAATAAAGCAATGCTTTTTGACCCTGAAAATCGAGTAAAAGTTATAAAGTCGCCGAAAAACGTAAAAAGGGGAGGGGCTGTTCCCCGAAAATCCTGAGTCAATCGAGAATTTTAATGGTGATTTTCGTATTCAGCGACCACAAATCTATAAGAAATGACTGTTTTCATTATTGTTGAACAGTGTAATCGTTCTTTTTCTGTGTTTTGATAAGGGGTGTTAAAAACCTACTAAAATTTCGATTAATTATATTTTTCTCCACGATTAAATTAGATTTAACTTGAAACTTGGTAGAAATGTTTATCATAGATAAATAAAAATAAAAAACTATAAAAATAATAATAAAAATTAAAAAAAATTTTAATTTTTTTTTCAAATTTTATTTAAAAAATTTTTTTTCGGAGGGGATTGTCAATGATGCACTGTAAAGAGAAAAAAATATCGGATAAAAGGAATCCAATTTCACGTTTTTAGGTTTGATAGTTCTAGAGTAATTGATGTTTCAATAATGCAGGAAAAACAACTTTACAAAATTTATTTGACGTTAAAAAATATTACTACCAAAAAAAAGGGTGATAAAACAGGAAACCTGGAATATTATATTAAGAACAATAGTAGTTGCTCGTAAAAAAATAATGAACAAATTGTAAAGATTTTATCATTGGATTTTTTGTTGTTTTGTAAAAAAACAGCATTTTTTCGAAACTTTAAGGGCTTTGAGGCACCTCAAGATATTTTTTGATCATTTTAAAGTTTTTAACCATTGATACTGATGGCTTAAGGCAAATTTTGCGCCCTATCACTAAACGATTCGACAAAATTCGTTTTTTCGTTCCACCCTACTGGTGAGCCGTTGGACACAGATTCTCTGACTTATTTGGAGCTATTTTCAAAAGCTAAGAGATGCTAGGGAATCTTGGACTGTCCCCCCTGTTCATCATTTTTACCAGGCGAAGTGCCCGGGAGGTGCATTGGCACTCAAGTGTGGAAGACGAGAACAGACGATCATCACCAGGCTTGTCAGTGGACACTTGAAATCTTTGTCCTATTCCAATGGAAAAAAGACTTTTCCTGCCGTGTGAAGTGTGCCGGGCATCAGGCCACTCCCGACCATATTCTGGACTGTCTGGGACTTTCCAGACTTGATCTTTCGACGGACCCTATTATGGTTTTGGATTTTTTGAGAGTGATGGGTTTCATAGACTTGGTTCAGCGTTGCTAAACACCAGAGATTGGCAACAACAACAAGAGGATAATGAAACTGGAAAAATTGGCCAATATTTCTTAGCCAGTCCTATAATATCCCAATATATTAATTTGATTTGCACTGAGTTTTGTTTACGTCATTATCACATATCCAATTATTTTCTAATGAGCTCCCTCTGATCATGAAGTGATCAATAGGGAACTGTGTAAGCAATTCACAGAGATTGGTGTGAGCAAGGGAATTCCTAATTTTATATAAAAACAAAGTAATAAAAATATTCAAACTTTAGTCTTTAAAAAAATACTTTAATACAATTAACACTTTTACAGTCAACTGTTACAGGTGGAAACTGACATTTAAAATTTAAGGCACAATACAGATTTATTTAATTTCACACCATAACCACAAAAAGTGACATACTTGAGGAGAAACACCTCTATAACACCAAGATGCAAAGCTGCATATTAAATAATGCAACAAATGCTTCTAAGCTCATTCATGAACATAAACTACGGAACAAACACACATACTCTTACCTCCTTTTACAACAAAGGATACATAGGGATTTAAGTAACTTTAAAGTGGTATTTTTTAGTCAAAATACTATTTATACACATATAATCAGAGAAATGCTGCAAATAGAAATAAAACATATAAATGCATTGAATTCCCGGAAAATAATGGCAATTTTCAAAGACACGATACAAAAAGATCTAGGCTAAAACAAAGAAATAAATACAATAGGTAATGAAGTTGGTTTTTAAATAATCACATGAAATGCAGGGGCAGATCTACCAACTTTGAAAAGAAAGATAGGTCATCAAGCGGATGAAATTTTGAAATTTCTTAACTTATGTTGTGCTTTATTGTGTATTAAATTTAACATTAATGGGCAATTCTCATAGTTTTTAAAAAGGGATAAAAAGGCATTTTCCTGGTAAAATAAATGGTTCCAATTTCAAAAATCAGCATTAAAAGTTTCCAAAAAAATTATTTGACTTTGAAATTAAATAAAAAAATAACAAAGCATGTGAATTAAATATTTGTACTTAAATTCCTCTATCGAATAAAAAATAAATGTGGAAATTGCTCATTGAGAAAAGGTATTTCATATTAACAGGTACGGATAAATACACCTATTAAAAACTTAAGTACCATGACAAAAAATTATTCAATAGAATGTAAAATAACTCGGTAAATTTTTAGACACATGTCTATCATTTTATATCATGGTTAAGTGACTTATGTGCTAGATATAATAAAAGTATGCTATGGAAGTTTTGCAAAATATTAATAATAAAGGGAATGTTTAACTGGAATATAAAGAAGGTATAAAGAAAAAACAGCTAGCAAAGGTAAAACGAGAAATTGTACACTTTTGGGATAAATAAAAATAACTTCATCACCATTGCTCAGTTCAGCTTTATCTTTATTTGCCAGGTTTTAAAAAAAGCAAATGACACTCAGTAAGCCGAAGGTGAGATACAAACAAAGATGGAGAGCGTGGAGGCTTGGTTATGGGATAAAATAGGCACAAAATTGAGGTTCCGTACTTTATCACATTAGTAGTATAAACTATGTAAAAATTTCTATTAAAAAGGAAAAATAAATTTGCTTAAGACATTATTATTATAACTGAATATAATAGTTATCCACAACACTTTTATACATTTAGATTAATAACCCTCTAATCATAAATATACATTCAAAGAAATTAAACGGCTATAAATTTCATGATGTAATCATACCAAGTAAAGCTGTTTTTTCCAACCTATATCAAGGATATCAGTAGATGGTTATCCTTAATCAGTCTTTTACTTATTTTCAAATACATAACATAAAAAGAAGTAGAGTAAGAAGTCAAGCAAAAAGTTTTTCAATGAACAAATTAACTAAGCACACATTAAGCACATTTAGTACGTTAGATGACCCAAGAAACAGAAAAAATAGAAGCATAAAATGGAATAGCTTTAACACAAAACAAAAGCTAAAGACTCAGGACAGTTAAAAGTTGGCTAACTTTAACAAGTCTTACAGATGCCCGAACAATATTCCCAATTCCAAAATCCAGATAAATAACCACATATTAAAATAAAAAGATATTAATTTCAGAACAACGCAGTATCAACTATCTTCAAACGTTGAAAAAAAAGAACATTTCTACAGAATTTAATCTGACAATTAACAGCACAATCTCTGAACAAATGATTGAAGCTTCTATTTAAAAGAAATACACACATAAAAAATACTCAAATAATCTTAATTAAATATCACAATGTTCTGAGTGATAGGCAAAAGTAAAACTTTATTATAAGTCTAACACAATAATAACATAAAATGAATTGAAAACTTATAGAAGAAACTAAATTAACTTTTATAAATTGGGAAAAAATTAAAACAAATATGATAATGTTCTCAAATCTGATGAGACTAAGGTAATTTTCTTTTTAATTTCTACCACAAATTCATCTAACACAGAAAGGGAACTTTTACAATCACATGCAGCAAATTCCTTTAAAATGCTAGTTTCATTCATTTATCAACAGATTTATTACATGAATAAACGGTAATATATAATTGATGACATTTCAAATAATATAAAGTAACCCTTAATATTTCATAGATTTTCTTTTTTCTGCTACAAATAAAAAAATATTCATATAACTATATATGCTGAATTTTTTTTTCAAAAGTAAATAAAACATCAATGAAAAAGCCATATTATAATTTAAAGGAAAAACAAAAAATTGAGTAAACAAGCTCAATTTACTTTAACAGTCAATATTAATGTAAGTTTTAATTGATATCAAAAATACTTTGCAATTTCAAGATTCAATTAAAATTTTAAAACTTTAAAAGTGATAGGAAAGTTTCAAAATGCAAAATTGTCTTTAAACATAGAAGAAATTCCTACAAGCACCTTGTTTCAAACATTGTCAATGCTTCAAATCAGTCAGCCATACTTTTCTGATCATGTTATCTCTTGCCTTTCTTTTTTACACTAAAAAGTAAATATATAATGCTTTTAAGACATCAGATGAAACTTATTCTCATGTTAATATGTGGATATAATAGGGATTTTTATACTTGAAACAATATTTTCCCCAAAACTACACAACATACAGCATACACTCCAACATTGGCAACCCTTCAATCAGTAGTCTTTACCGACATAATGCATTAACGGCAAAGTACTAGTCATTAATAACATGTTTAAAAATATTCTCAATATTATCATATTAATCATCATATTAAAATTATCATATAGCTAAAAAATTAACTTAAAACAACTTATTACTTTTTTAAAACACTCAATGCAATTTTGTAGATTATAATTAACTTTATTAAAAATGTCCATTTTAAAGCATTGAATTGAATAACAAGCCCTTAATTCACTTTTTATGTATTCTATAACTTATTTTAAATAAAGCAGTTAAATAACCATAATTTAGTAAATAAAAACAAATGTGTTAAGAATTAAAAATTAAATTGAAATGAAAATAATTCCTGAAGAAAAAAGGAAATTTTATGCAAATTAACACTTTTAACATTAAAAACTATGAATTGAAAATATTGCATCATTAAAAAAGCTGGATCCGTAGTTTTCGATATGTATCCGTAACTCCGTAGTTTCCACTCCATTTCCGTAGCAACTACGGAAATTCCGTAGAAGTTGGAGTGTATGATACAGTCAACAGGCCATGTGTGGCCTAGAAGGTCCTTAGTGATTTTTAAAGTTCAAAAGGATGAGGACCCTGGAGTGCAGGGTAAATATACCGGCTAGGTGGTCAGCCTTACCCAAGACCCTCCAGTGTTAAGATCCTAAACATGGTCAGTTGATGTAATAATTTACCATCTTAGGGATGAGATGCACCTTTCTAGCTTGCCCAGTCAGTTGGTTTAACTACCTCACAGACCATAAAAGTACAAAACACGAGTTAAAAAGATGGGTAAATTCAAATCATTTTTCAGAGTCGCGAATTTATCATGATAAAATAAATTTCCTGCACTTCAAAAAACTTAAAATTCAATTTGAGAGTAAAATTTATGAAATAGAATAATGAATAGAGAAAAACAATTTATTACTATAGTAGGTTACTCACGCTGGTTTTTGTGCAACTTCACCTCCTTGATTTGGAAAACGTATAGCTAAATGATAACCAGTACTTAGTTCAAATCCCTATAAAAATAGATTACTATGAAAAGAATAGGGACAAAAAATGCTAAACAAGTAAAACAATTAAATAAAATTTGTTACTTGATATGTGCGCATTGCTTTTCCAGGGGCAGACTTGTTTGAGTAGTTGATAAAGGCATAGAACTTTTCAGAATCGAGTTTAATGCTTACAATTTCTCCAAACCTTAAAACCATAAAAACATATGTTCATTATTTATATTCAACCTAAATCATGAAGATTCAATCAATCAATTTTTGGGTAAGAGTAACAGTTATAAGTGAATATTTTCTATGTAAAAAAACTATTTATTCCAAAACAACTTTTCATACATTATAGATAAAATATTGTACCTGACCTGCCAGCCTTACAATTACAAAAAGTAAGATACTTTTTTTACTCATTTAATGCTTTGCAAAACAAATTTTAGGATTGATATGGATTAAGACAAGTTTCGAAAATTCTAACTAGTGCAAAAGCAATGAAAACACACAAATACTATGCCTAAGTTTAAGATGCAAAATAATATACACAGATAATTTTTTAACATTTAGTTAGTTTACAGCCACAGTAATATAATGAACTGTTAAATCAAAATTTACTACAAAAATTGCATTAAAAACTTAATTCCAATTTATACAAATGCATTTAGGGGTCATCCATAAATAACGTGAGGTATTTTTTCCAAAATCTGGACCCCCCCCTCCCCCCTTGGTGAGATTTTGCTGGACCCCCCCTCCCCCAAGTGAGATTTACCTACAACCTTTAAAAATAATTTTCTATCCAATTCGTTTGCATTTTGAGGAAAAGAACATTATTCCGCCAAAAAATCACCACAGTATCTTATCTTCCGGTATTATTCCTTTCTCAAACTTAAAAAAATCGTTTAATTTCGATCTTAAAAAGTTGACGTGAGTTTTTCACTGACCCCCCCCTTGGTGAGATTTTTCCAAACCCCTCCCCCCTTTTTTGACCTCACGTAATTTATGGATGCCCCCTTATGATAAATATTAAAGGTTAAAAGATAAGAGACTAAAGACTTATAAAGTACCGTAAAACGGGGTGAATCGGATCAGCGGGGTGAATCGGATTACTTTTGAAAAAAGTTTTTTAAACCATCATAGCTCCGGTTGTGTTAGAGTTATAAAATCAGGATAAATTCTGACTGATTCTACGCATTGTTCAGAAGTTGTTTCAGCGATCAAAAATTATTTTGCGATATCTTAGGTCTACCACGGCTTTGAAGTTGAATACAAAAAAGGTCACAAAAACGTGGCTGATTGAACCGAAAAAATAACTTTCTTTTCTCAATTTTCGGTATCCCTCGTGTGGTCCCGATTCTTCCAAAGATTTCTTTGCAGTCAAATTTTAAATAAATGGTAATTCCGATTTTTGCTGAATTTTTTAGTAAAACAAGTCCATTCCGACTACTGATGCGGGGTGAATCGGATCAGTCATAAAAATGCGTGTTTGAAATTTATTTTTGAAAAACTGGTGATAGTTGGAGATTTCAAACAAAGGGTATTTTGGTTTATGTATATTTAAGAATATAATGTATGGTTTTGGTAGTTGTGGTGGTATTATTTCTTTTCAAAATGGAGGTTAGAAAAGAAGACCGCAAATGACGATTTTAGTTAAATTTTTTCGGCCGCTTTAAAAACTGGAAAGAATGCATGATTCATGGCTAATAAAACTTTTACTGTATGTTTACATTAATGTATCAAAGTTGTAAGGTTAACCGATAAGTTTTAGATGGGAAATTTTGATCTCAAACATAAAAACTATTGCGAAAAACCTATCAGCATTTGTTGGTAATTCGAAAGAAATTTTCACTAAAACGACATCAAAATCAACAAGAAAACTTACATTTAGACCCAGCTGTTTAGTAATATGCCGTATATTAAATTATCTTTGAATATAGGTGCAGAAATCAGTGCGCTATTTTTTAGAGCGCATTATTTTTTACCTTCTGAGAATTACACGTCGCTAAACTTACGGTAAAGCGAACGAAGCGATTGTTTTCTACATATGAAAACACTAAAAAAAGCAACACTTATTGTTCGAAATTGGAAACAGATAAAACAATAATGTTATGGAAAGACTTTCAATGCTTTAATAATTAATTTATTTCAGGAAAACATCTGTCTTGATTTTATTTCACACACCAGCTGCTCAACAGAGCGAGTGAAGTGCTAAAGAACTATGGAAAATTACCACTTATATGCAGTTTTAAAGCCAAAATTTGCCAATAAAAGCCAAAAAATCCAAATAAAGCCAATCTTAAACTTATCAAATCATCTCAAATCTTTGACATCTTAATTTAAACATTGCAAATATACAACAAAACTTTTATTAGCCATGAATAATGCATTCTTCACAGTTTTTAAAGCGGCCGAAAACAATTTACGAAATTCGTCGTTTGCGGTCTTCTTTTCTAATCACCATTTTGAAAAGAAATAATACCACCAGAACTTCCAAAAATATACATTATATTCTTAAATATACATAAACCAAAATAACCTTCGTTTGAAATCTCCACCTATTACCAGTTTTTCAAAACAAATTTTCAAACATGAAACTTTGGTAAAAAATATAACTTTTCTGAAAACCTTATATTTTAATTTTTTAAATGTTCATTATTTAGTAAAATGTATTCATTTTACCTTATTAGACTATTTGAAGGCTAATTTCAGGATCCTGTATCACTTTAAGACGTAAAAATTGCGTTTTTTCCACAAAAACTGGCAGTGATCCGATTCACCCCGCATTGAGGGTGAATCGGATCACGGCACTTAAAAATTTATATAAAATAAACAATTCAAGATAATTGAATTTTTTCAACGGGTTCTTAAAGTATTAATTGGGACTCGAAATATTATTTTTAAAGCATTCCAAAATCTTTATTATTAAACTTTTGGCAGCAGTTCAAAGTTCAAAATTGATCCGATTCACCTCGTTTTACCGTATTTCATAATTTTTACAGGGCAGTCACCTAATATAAAGAGGTCAATTGTACGACTAATTCGGATAACTATAAACAAATTAAACTTCAATCCATAACTCTTAAAAATAGAATAATTTTACCAAATTTATTTTGAAACTTACTTGGAAAACATTGAAAGTAACTTTTTTTCTGTAACATCAGCTTGTACATTGCCAACCCAAATTGACTTATGACCTTCGGGATTATTGGGACTAAAATATAAAAAAGTAAGCAGTCAAAATAATGAATTCGCAATGGGATTAACCACTTATATCACTTTTGAATATACTGTATTTAATTAGAGATAAAATTAAAGTGAAGGATATGTTTTGTAATAGCAAGACCTACTTTCAAATTGTTTCTAGTATGAATAACAGAATAACTTTGAATTTAGCGTTCAGTAAAAATACATTCGGTTAGATAAAAAATGTTTTCTTGAAAAAGAATCATACTAAAGCTATCTAAGCTTTTAGAAAAGTGACATTAAAATATAATGATAATAATTCAAGGTGATTTTTTAACATTCAATTATGCTATCAAATACTAAAAAATAATTGAGTTATTTTAAAGTGGTTTCTCTTTTATGAACTTTTAAAATACTTAACACTATAGAAAGTAAATATCATACAACTGTATTGAAATAGCATATGCTCAAATGCAACAGGATAATCAGAATACATCATTGTACTTGTCATGAGAAGTAAAATTTCTTACTCTTGTTTTATGTCATACACAGGAAGTTTCTTAACACTCTTGACAGGAACAGCAGGTATGCTCTTAGATATCCAAACAGGGTCACTTTCTTCATCTGACATAAATATGTCAATATCCCCTTTAGCATTTTTCAGATTCTTCAATGCTTCTGGCACTGAACCGTGCTTGAGAATAGCTGCTGCAGCCTTTTCTTTAGCATACCCTTTTTCCTGAGAAAAACTACGATTAAAACAAGCCAACATGAAAGTTTCTTTTAAATTACCATTGCTTACCTTAATTTCAGTACTAATTTTGTTTGTGCAGCTTAAAAGAGATAGTTACAACAGAATGGGCAAGGAAATAAAGCCTTTAGCTGGAATAACTCACCACCAACTGCGATACTCTGGCATGATGCAATTCAGATATGGCAAATTCACATCCTTCGTCATATTTTAAAACTTCTAGAAAACTCTGCTCAGCCAAGGCATATTTCTATAATATAGAAAAACATGACATTACACGTGATCAAAACAATAATAAGAATGACTTATTATATGAGCATTAATATTTGAAACATTAAATCACAGACAATATCTCATATAAAATATTTCAAAGAAGTTGATACAGTCCTTCCTTTTTTAATTAAAAATTGATAAACATATCTTCCTACTATCAAGCAAACAAGAAAAAAAAGATCTTACTTTTAGCCCCATTAATGCTCTTCCTTTTCTAAAGTGTCCTTTTGCCCAGGTTGGTGATTTCACCAATGACTTCTCTGCATCTTTCAAAGCTCTAAATAAAATAGAGAAATGATTTGATACTAACTAAATAAAAAACTCAGAAACATAAAGAAACCGTAATACTTAATTTGTAGACAAATAAAAGGTTTACATATAAAAAAGGTTCTACAGTCTACACATCATTAAATGCTTTAAAATTAAATGGTGAGAACTCATTCAAAAAACAGTAAGCATTGATTTTACTCAAATCAAGTCTAAGTAAAAATAAAATTATTTAAGTATGAAAAAATTCAATAGTAAATTATTAATTGTTTGCACTTTCAGCAGCAAAACAATTTGTAAAATTGATACAAATCACAAAAAATAATAACAAATCTAATAAATATAATTCTCTTACATGTCACTAAAATTTAGCTGCATTACTTTTCTGCCATTGGCAACAATTAGTTTGTTTACAAGCGTGTTGGTTGGTTGGATCGGAATTTTTATGATTTCTGTTGCCGTTGATATTTTCTGTTTAAAAGTGTTAACAGGTACTTTTACATTTATGTTTGTGGACAGTCTGGATAGATAGTGATGGGAAAAAATTGGAAATTCCATTAATACTTGTCCACTGACATTAGCAATTTCTTTCCCGTCAGTAGAGAAGAATAGCTCACAAAAAATGCTAGACTGACTAAGTTAATAACTCCCAAGTGAGCAAGATATCATAGCAACCCTAGGAAAAGTGCGTTAGCAGTTCCCTGGGGTTGGAGAATGATGCTGAGCAGGGGCGGTAGCCCTCTAGTTTTAATAACAAAACTACAAAAAACTTCAACTCTGAGGAACTATGGATTCTAAAGAGAAAATAAAGGGTAAAAAAGAACAAAGATAATAGAAATACTTACTTTTCATATTGTTGAAGCATCTCATAGCAATAGGATCGATTACCATAGAACCTAAAAAAATTGGATCAAAGTTTAAAAAACAATTGGGGGAAATGTAATGCCATTGTTAAACAGAAAATTCAAAAAGTGAAGAGAACTATGCAAAGCAGTATTGCCAGTTCTAGCAAATGTCCTTAACCCTCTTCATTTCACAATAGGGAGATGCCACAATTAACAAAAACAGTAATAATTTTATGTATGATAAATAGTTTGCATAAACAAGACACCATATAAAGCAAAAGCATAAGTAATTTTAAAGCTGATAATCCAGATCAAGTTGCCGTTATTTATATTACAATTTCAAATACATTGAGTGAGTGCTGAGTGTTTAATGTAATTGTGGTTAACTAAGGTAAGCAAAAAAAAAAAGGATTACTTAAAATTTAAGATTATTTTCATTAAGGTACCATAAAGGCAAATGATGATCAAACTGATGATTGTATTGCAATTAGTATAAGGGGAATAGGTTTGCTTATACAGTATAGGTATATAGTATATATATTTTACCTAACGTTTAAGAATACAAATTTCTACTATCTCAGTGTTTCCCAAAGTAGATACAACTTATTTTTAATTTGCCATTTTTTAAAAATAAATATAAATACATACCTAAAGTCAGAAGAGTCCAGATTAATAGCTTCAGAAAATAACTGAATAGCTTCATTAAAATGTTCCATACTGGCCATTTCATTACCTCTAACTAAAAAATTAATATCGGACCATTAGTTTTTGAATATATATTATACTTGAAATTTTTAAAATAATAAATAGACTTACGAGCAAGTTGTCTACTTCTTAAAACTACTGATTGAGGGTCTTCCTGTAAGTCAAGATAAAAAAATAAATCAAACCAAAAAAGAACCAATGAAATTAAATAAATGAAATTTATTCTAACACAGAAAGCTCACCTTAGGAATTCCATTGACTGCTAAGGTAGGGACAGTGTTTTCATTTGCTGATTGAAAACCAGGAACTTTGTGCTTTTTGGCTATTACAGAAACAAAGGCACTTGAGGCATCAAAATCCTGGAAAAAATTAAAATTGATCGTAAATGTTAATTAAGACATAGAACTGGTTATTGACTGAGTCGGGAATAAACAAATGCATGAATATTTTTATGCATTTGTTAACTTGGTTTCTTCAATGTCCTAAAGGATTAATGGAAAAAAACACCCTCCTGCCATTAAATATTTGTATAAGAATGTCAAAAGTGTCACCACACTTATATTATTTTATTACAATGTGTGCAGCCCAGGTAGCAGAACCTTCAAAAAACAATTCCAGAAACCAAAATTTATCAGCAACTATGAATGGAAGGGACAACTCAAGTTTACTGCCATACGTTACTGCTATTTAAAGGAAAAACACACAATTTAAAATAAATGACACACATCTCTCAAAAAAGAATTTTCAGCTTGCATTTTTCCTATTTTTTTTGACAGTTTTTTTTTGGTCTTTGTGAGCAGTAAGTTGATGAATCAATCTGAAAGCTTCAAAATAAATCTGCCAGTCTTGCCGTGATTCTGCTCCTATAATTCTTACTAATTATCATTGGTTCTAAATTAATTTTTAGTGAGTATTTTGAGTTTATTATTCTATTCACATTTAATACTTAGATCACTATTTTAAATTTCATAACCATATGTACTAATCTGTTTTAGTTATCTTGAGAAAAGAACTTTTATAACCATATTGTATCCTATAGATTTAATATTTAAAAAATCAGTATGATGGATAAAAAAACTCTGATATTACCTCTTCAGATTCTGATTTTGGATCCTCAGGTCTAAACAAAGGAAAAGAAGTTAAAACGTGAAAACAAATCCCTCATTTCACAAATATTGTAATAAATATAAAATTATTGAGATTCTTACTTTTCTTCAGGAGCAGAAGTTTTCTAAAAAGAAATGAAAGAAATCAAAATAAATTTATAAAATACATAAATGGTTTTAAGGGAGATATTATAAAAGGCTTTTGTTTTAAGGGAGATAGTAAGAGGAACTTAATGGGGTTTTGCATTAACAAGACAAAATGCTGCAAACCTTTAGAGCAGGAGTGGCCAACCGAAATGATCTTGAGAGCCACTTTGGAAAACCACTGACATTTCATGACATTTAACCATATAAGCATTAATTAAAAGATAAATCCAAACCAAGGACAGATCCTTCTTTGAAAATTGGTAAGGGAAGCCTCAAGGACTTTAAAATCATCTTTCAGAATAAAACCAGAACAGTTTTCACTGACAACAAGTACAGAAAAGTATTAACTGAAAAGATTTTAGCAGCTTCTAAAATGATTTGTTAAGAATTCTTTTCAAAAGACATTTTATGCAGGTCTTGTTTACCCTTCTAGGTTGGGGACATGCTACGACATCCTTTTGGATCCATTATTGATAGGTACGCAATAAGCAAAAGAGTCTTATTTTATCAAAGTATACTTAAAAAATGCTAACTATTTTGGGAGAAATGATATTATATGTATAGGTTAACATTGCATATTTATGTGTAAATTTTCATTTTAAATCCAAAACATACTATTAGAGACATATTCTAATGACTTATTCCCCTACCAGGTAATTAATACTTAAATTTTGAAATAAGAATATTTCATCATTGTAACTAATAGATCATTACAATGATTAAACACAGTAAGTCGCATTAAAAAAGTACCACTGTTTTTTAAAAGTAACTTTAACACTCATCTTCCATAAGAAAATATTTAGTAAAAGAATACACTAACATAAACCATGCATTCATTCATAATTACCTCATTAACAGGAACTTCTTTTTCTGCTATTTTCTCTAGCTTCTTTTTTTCTTTTCTTCTCTAAAATAGCAATTACAAAAACTAAGACATCAGTTAACAATGCCATTAATTAACTATGAATGCGAGTATAGATATTTATAAGTTTTAGAAAGAATTAAAACTCCTTTCTTAGAAGTTACCAAAATAGTGTACATTGATTAATTTGTTCTATATAATAGTTGGAGTGACTAGTAGGGTGGAACGAAAAAACAAATTTTGTCAAATCGTTTAGTGATAGGGCGCAAAATTTGCCTTAAGCCATCAGTATCAACAGTTAAAAATTTTAAAATGATCAAAAAATATCTTGAGGTGCCTCAAAGCCCTTAAAGTTTCGAAAAAATGCTGTATTTTTTACAAAACAACAAAAAATCCAATGATAAAATCATTACAATTTGTTCATTATTTTTTTATGAGGAACTGCTATTATTCTCAATATAATATTCCAGGTTTCATTTTTTATCACCCTTTTTTTTTTGGTAGTAATATTTTTTTAACGTCAAATAAATTTTGTAAAGTTGTTTTTCCTGCATTATTGAAACATCAATAACTCTAGAACTATCAAACCTAAAAACGTGAAATTGAATTCCTTTTGTCCGATATTTTTTTCTCTTTACAGTGGTATGCATCATTGACAATCCCCTCCCAAAAAAAAATTTTAATTTAAAATAAAATATGAAAAAAAATTAATTTTTTTATTTTTAATTTTTATCATTATTTTTATAGTTTTTTATTTTTATTTATCTATGATAAACATTTCTACCAAGTTTTAAGTTAAAAATCTAATTTAATCGTGCAGAAAAATACAATTAATCGAAATTTTAGTAGGTTTTTAACTTCCCTTATCAAAACACAGAAAAAGAACGATTACACTTCAACAATGAAAAAATTTCCTTGATGAAAATAGTCATTTCTTACAGATTTTGGGTCGCTGAATACGAAAATCCCCATTAAAATTCTCAATTGACTCAGGAGTTTCGGGGAACAGCCCCTCCCCCTTTTTACGTTTTCGACGACTTTATAACTTAAAATTCGATTTTCAGGGTCAAAAAGCATTGCTTTAGTCTACAAATTGCCCCCCAGGGGACAAGATAGGTGCAAATTAATAAAATATGATAAATTTATAACAAATGGATAGGTTTAAGGGGTAATTACCCCCTAAAAATGCAAAAAATTAGCTAATAATTATAGAGCTTTTTATACGCTATTTTTTCATCTTATTTTTACGCAATTCAAGTTTGAAGGGTTCTAACCCTTCCCCAAAGACCTAAATTGGATGGCAATATGCAGCAATGATTTTTACTAAAAGCGGTTGAGATGAGAGCGCCTCCAAAGCACCCATGGAAGGATTCAATGCCGCACTTGGAGTTAAACTGTGCTGCACAAAAAAATGTGAAGCCACTAACTGAATTTCAGCTTATTCTTGTGTAAAATGATCTGCTGAATTCAAATATGACACCCATTTTCCTCCATCACCCTCAGTTTTTAAAGGTATGTCCCCTAAGTGTTAACCACAGCTGTGCATCTATTAACATCTTGAAACATGGAATCCTCACTCCCTAAAACCGGTCAGTTTTTAAAGAACTGAAGAGTTTCTACTTATAGGATAGACCCAAAATATAAGAAAAACGTCCATTTGTAATCTTTTCAAAATCATCAATATGAATTCCTGAGCTCGGGAGCGCCTTCACGATTCTGGAAGTCTTCCGAACTCTTCCGCGGGGGCTTCTGGGAGGCTGCCACCTCAGCCGCTTTTTGTGAAAATTATTGCTGCCCATTGTCATCCAATTTGGGTCCTTGGGGAAGGGTTAGGACCCTTCAAACGGGAATTGCGTAAAAAATAAGACGAAAAAATATCGTATAGGAACCTCTATAATTTTAGCTATTTTTTGTATTTTTAGGGGGTTTGCTACCCCTTAAACCTATCCATTTGTTATAAACTTATCATATTTCATTAATTTGAACATTTCTTGTTACCTGGGGAGCAATTTGAAGACTAAAACAATGCTTTTTGACCCTGAAAATCGAGTTTAAAGTCATAAAGTCGTCAAAAAACTTAAAAAGGGGGAGGGGCTGTTCCCCGAAAATCGTGAGTCAATTGAGAATTTGAAAGGTGATTTTCGTATTCAGCAAGCGAAAATCTATAAGAACTGACTATTTTCATCAAGGAAAAAATTGTGAAGGTCAACAATTATTGGTTGAATTATTGTAGCAGAACCATAACTACGTATAAAATTCCTAAGGTATAACAAGACAAAAACAGTAAAAGCTTTACCGTAATTGTTAAGAATTCATATTTAGTATATAGTTGGCAGACCCTTGACTTTACTTAAACTACAATCTATAAGTAATTTTGATCAGTATTTAGTGAAAGTATTTAATGCTTTTAAAAGAAAACTTTTAACTGAAAATGTTTATTAACCCATTAACGCCCATTGATCTATTTTTAGATCGCTAAACATAGTGTCAGAAATAGTCTTTTAAATTACCTTAAATTTACCCCACAAAAACAAAACTGCTCATATGGCAAGAGAAAGCCTTCCTTAAGAATAATCTAATGTGTTTTTTTCGTTTGCAACATTTATTTTGTTACAGTGATGGGCAAAACTTTGCCTTGGAGTTTCATTTTGCAATTTTTTCATCTTTGTTCATATTTTACGAGAAATCTAAAAAAATATACCACAAATTGAATCCTTTTCAGATTTTATTTTATCTTTATAGATGTAGCTATGAGGATACAATGCAGATTTTTGTAAAAACTAATTTATTTAGTGAAAAATTACGACCCAATATTGCTGATCTAAAAATAGATCACTGGGCGTTCGGGTGTTAATTTTTTATGTGATGCTTACAATATGATTATTCAGATTTTTCGACTATAAACTGTAAAAAATGAACAGGAGAATACTCAGTAATATTCAGGATGGACACAAATACAGATTTTCTTCAGAAATTGATCATTATATTATTGTTAATTAAATTTTATAATTTTTCTGGTGGACGAATGAAAGGTAGACTTTCTTGATTGATTATTTAGTAAATCAAAAGATTGCAAATAGTATTATTTACTGAAGTTTATTCACATTAATTTGTTGATACAACTTAAGTCCATGCAAGCATTTTGTTTTGAAATACATTATAGGTAAAATTAATAGACAATTAAAAGTTTTTGAGGAGAAGTAAAAATCTTAAATTGAAATTTGTAATAATTTTTTTAATTCGCCCTAAAACAGCTTTTACAACCTTAAAATTGACGTTATGGCAGAATAGTAAGTTAATTGGAAAAGTATAGTTAATTAGAATAGGCCGGAAAAAAGCTTAAACACGCAGCAATTTTTATGTTGCCGAATAAGTTACATTTTATTTCATGAATATCATTATTTTATAATAAAACTAATCCATAAAATTTACAAAAAAATCACCTAGTGCATTTTATTTAACTTAAATACACAATATTATGAAATATTATTTCTGTAATATACATATAAATTTAAAGTTCTTGGTTCAATTCCCACTTTTTCACCAATTATTACTTTCAACATAGGCTATTCATATAATAAATCTTGGGTAAATTATTTAATTTCATAATTATTTAATTATTTTTTCTCAGATTTATAAATAAATATGCATTTTTTAAAGAAAAATACTAATAGGTATATTTATTTTATATTTTTTATGATTTTTTGAGGTTCTACTATTACTTAGCTCTGTGAAAAAAAATATCCTCCGAACGCCCAGTGATCTATTTTTAGATCAGCATATTTTAACGAAACTAATGACTGTTTTCACAAAATTTGTTCATAATATTCATATTAAAGGCAAAATACACCAGATTCATGATTTTTATTCAAATCACCCAAAAAAATAATAGTTTGGGCGTTAATGGGTTAATGAAGCACTTATAGCTGAAATTAACTAGAATTATACAATTTTTCAGTAATTTGTGATTATCTCAAAGCATTTCTTGATTGGTATTAAATTTTTACAGGTTAATAACTTTTTTCGGTTAAAACTTTTTTTTAAATATTTTTTTTGGAAAATGTGAAAAAAAAATTGAAGAAAGGTATCAAGAAGAAAGGAAACAAAGAGAATCAAATTATGAACAAAATTGGCTCCATTTCTTGTTTTTAAACTGAATAGTTCCAGAGTTATGTCTCCTAGTAATGCAAGAAAAACAACTTTACAATATTTGCGCAACTCTAAAAAAAATATTTCTCCCAAATGAAGGGCGATAAAAAAACAAACCTTGTGCCATTATATCTCTGATAGTAGTAGTTTCACATAAAAAAATCATGAAAAAAATTTAAGAGTTTAATCTTTGGTTTTTTTGTTGTTTTGTAGAAAAAGTGACAATTTTTTGAAATTTCAAGGCTCTTGAGGCACCTCAAGATATTTTTTGATCAATTTCAGATTTTCACATATTGACACTGATATATTAAGGCAACTTTTCCGCACTATCACTAATTGAATATTCGAAAAAAGTTTTTTTGGCCCTTTTTCGTTCCACCCTAGTGACTAGTTTAAACTTCTGATTTAGTGAGTGATTTTCTTTAAACAGTATTTAATCTTAATTTACTACTTATTCAGGGACTAATACAGGCCAATTTTGGCAGAGTTTAGTTAAGGCAGCTTCATAAAAATTCTAAAATTATTTTCAAATTATATGTGAATTACTAATAGTTAATTGAGTGTTTTAATTGCTATATAACTGAAAAATCAGCAATTAAATTCTGTTTCCACTAAATTCAGTTTTTATTAAAAATTTCACTTTAATTAAAAGATTTTATGATTTTTCACAAAAATTAAAATGCTATGTAGTAACTTTTTCCACAAAAATGGGGTTAAGTTTAAAATCCAGGATTAGTCCCTGTTTTTATATGGGGCAGGGGCTAAAATAACAAAAGGGGAACTAAGCTATTTAGATATTCACAATTACAATAGTTTAAAAAAATAAGAAAACACCTTTTTCTTAGCTTTTCTTTTTTCTGCTTTATTCTTTTCACGTTCTTCTTCTTCTATCAACTCCAGAGCTGTAGAAGCAGCCTTAAAAATTTACATATTATTAAGTTACGTTGTAAAAGTTTAACTGATCTTTGAAAACTATCAACAGAGAATTATATCAATGACTTGAGTATTTACTTTTAATTCTAAACAAAGAAAAAAAGGGACAAAGATTTAAATCCTGGTAAAAGTAATGTAATTAAAATGATTTCAGTAAAGAACTAAATGGTACGAAAAACTTTTTAATTACCTAATCAATAAAATAAAGATTGTCAAATAATTAACTCTTAAATTTAAAAAGCCACAGTGCATGTCAAAGCTATAAGGATATACTACTTTGAAATTTTAAAGAAGTAGGTACTATGCAAAAAATAGAGAAAGTGCACTAAGCTCTGTCAATCATTCAAAATAATAATAAAAACTGACCTTAATAATAATACTGACCTTATCTTCTGTAGATTCTCCATTGGCACCTAAAGTAAATTTTTAAATTTTAACTTTTTGTTGAAATATAGCTTTTTTACAAATTTTGAGAAATCTTTTGACATTAATTAAAAGGGCTTATTTGTTCTACAAACAATCTGTACTATCGTAATTTATATGCATTCAATCACTATTGATTTCTAACATTTAATTTACTAATTTTACCTGATACTTTAACACTAAGAATTGGAGAAATAGGTTTAATAAACCACTTAAAGCAAAACAAAAACCCCACAAAAGTGTATAAAGCAAATTCATCATTGCAATATACAGGGATAAGATTGACAAAAAAGCAAAAAGTCTGAAAAACTGCGTGAATAACATTTTCAATATTGAAAAGGGAGTGCTTCACCACTACCTCTGGTTAGAGGAATATGTGAGAAAACTCCAGCTCTCAAGCGTCACCTCCAACCGTGGACCGGTTTCGCCCTTGTTAGGGCTCATCAGCACGGTATAGGAAGGCAACGCAAGAGAGCGGAGGGAGAGCTTTTAGTCTAGCCGACTATAACGGAATACCTATACCGTGCTGATGAGCCCTAACAAGGGCGAAACCGGTCCACGGTTGGAGGTGACGCTTGAGAGCTGGAGTTTTCTCACATTTTCAATATTGTTTTCCAATATATTTTGTTAGAATTTGCCTGTTAATGAACTTAATATAAAAATGATTTGAAAAATAGAGTTTAAAGCACAAGCACTAAAAGGGGGGTTCGCGGGTACTCTCCCAGAAAATTTTATTCTAAAATTCAAGGTTTTAGCTTATTTTTAATACGCCGACGTATTGGCGTAGTGGTTAAGAGCATCTGACTGCGAAGCCATACGTCTGGGGTTTGAATCCCTGTTTGGCATGGATGTTAGTTTCTGTCCTTGTGTGTGATGAATGAATGTGGCCCCCCTGTAAAAAGGGGTTGTGCCTGCGAATGTGTGTGTGTGGCGTGGGCAACAGTACTTCACCTCTGTGGCTTCGGCCCACAGGTGCCCACTGGGTAACGTGAAGAAAGTACATATTACGGCGTGTCTGTTGGTCAATGAACTCTGTTTTCCGTAACTGTTCACTTACCTGCCATTGGAAATAAAAAAAGCTTATTTTTAACTTGTCCGAATTTTTTGCGATGGGAGGTTTGAGGAAAAAATCTGAAACTTCTCAAAAAAATTGTAAAAAGTCGGAAAATCTGACGAAAATAGGAAAAATCTCATGCCTGATTATAACCAAAAACTAAAACAGATATAAACAATGCCTAAACATTGTACCATTTGCCAGATATAAGAATTTTTTTGTTAGACCAGGAATTCAGTCTAAAGTTTTTAATTGCCATAGGATAATGAAATACTACAAAAACCTTAATCATTATTTTAACTACACATTTAACAAGTTCTTTAAAAATTTGCTTTCAATTCGAAATTTAAAAAACTACCATTCTAACAAGTTATAAAAAACATTCTAATTCATGTTTACCTGTAGTAGAGGACGTACAGTCGTCATCACTTTCATCAGACTTGTCCACTTCTATTTCAGCTAAAATAATTAATAAACCAAAGTAAGATCAAAATATTAATTAACAACAATGCTTCTTTTCTTGCTTTTTTAATCTAATGTAATATTTGTCATTATGGAAATGTCATCACCAATTTTAAAACATAAAGAACAGGGTTCCTGACTTCAAATTGTACATATAAGAAACCTTTTAAAAAATTAAAAGTGAAAAAATTCTGGGAGTTAAACTATAAAAAGTTTGTTTTATTAGTCAAACTTACATTACTTTCAAAAAATAAATAACTTCATGCAAAGCTTTCATTTCTTTTCTCATAGCGAACCTTGAACAAATTACAAAAGAAATTGATGACCAAGTTGGTTCACCAATTTTTTTCCCATATACATTGGGGGTTTTATATTTAAATTATGATAGCTTAATCGGTGAAAAAAACAGGGTTTAAACTTGAAAGTAAATTAAATAGTTTCAAGGGTATTAGTAAGCTGGAATTGCAAATGGGTTCTCAAAATTTAATATCAAAGATTTAAATAAAACAAAGCAGAAGAGAGAAGCACGCATAACTAAATATTTTTGACACCTGTCTAGAAAAGGAACCAATAGTTATTAGCCCTTCAAAACTACTGTTTGTAAATTAAAAGTTCATTTCGTTTTCTTCGCAGCTGGCTAAATGGGATGAATTTGTAAGTAGGAAACAGTCCTATGGTTTTGATTCTGCTAATGCCACCTGTTATTTCCAGTGGGTAAAATATTACAGAAGCAGTATAAAAGTCTGCCTTGGGCTATTAAAGTATTTGAAATTTAAATAATATTGACAATTTTTACACATAGCAATTCATTTAACATTTGTAAGGTTAGAAGATTAGGATCATTCCACACCAAGTGAACCCAGGGTTCGTACACAACACACTTTAAGGAAAAAAAATTCAAAAACACAATAAGGAAAAAGGATTTTCAAGGACTTTCCCAGGCTACTAGATTAAAAATTCAAGGCTGACTGATATGGTTTGCAACCATTTTTTAAATAGTACTTCTGTTTCATTTTGTAAATTTTATATTTTAGTGTTTAATAAAAGCAAATCTTATACAAGTTCCTAGTTACAAAAAGGTTTGAATAAAAATTTAATTAAGATATAGAATATTAGAAAAATATTTTCAAGTAATTTTTAAATACATGAACCCCCTATTATGACAGATTTAATCTCTAAGATAAAAAACTACCATATATGTTCAATAAAACTTTGAATAATTATCAATAGCCATTCTAATGCATTGAAAAAAATGTGTGAATTGCAGATAATGAAAAATTAAAACTATCTGACATAAAAAAATTTTAATTTAAGAAGTTTTATTTCAACCCCCCGAAAATTATTTTTATGCAAGATTTTGTCAAGACTTTCTTTCCGAAAAAAATTTAATAACGTCTAAAGAATATAATTTGCCTAAAATTTTCATATACCCTATCATCTACACATCTTGTAATTCTTTGATATTAAAACTCAAAAGTTCAAACTATAATTTTCCATTTGCCTTCTTTCAAAAACAAGAAATTCCTTTCATTAATCTTTTAATTTGCCAGCTAAATATTGGTATATAACATTTGAACTATGATAAATGAACACTTTCTCCAAAAAAAGCATTTAAAACCAAGGATTTTGACGCGAAGTAAGAAAAACGCGATCACGAACCGACCGTCAAGTTGTTTTTTCTGCCCTAGTCCACACCTTCAAAATGCCAACTTTACAGGCAAACTTCTGGACACGTATGAAAATTTGAGGTTTTTCATTGAAATTCCGGACCGTCATAGGATTTTCGGACTTAACCATAATAAGTTGATACCCTGAAATCTTTTCAGCCTTTTAGAAATTAAAATTCAAGGATTTTCCAGGACTTCAGTACAAAAATTTGCTTTTTCCAGGACATTCCAGGCCTTGAAAATCAAATTTGAAATTCCAGGACTTTCAAAGTTTTCAAGGCCCCATTCGAACCCTGTGAACCAATGACTTTTCCCTCACCATTTTTGATTATTTTCATATTTTGGTACAATAAAAAGAACACCTTGAAAAAACCACTTGGGGATATTATTTAAATTTTTATCTCTTATAGTTTGCAAAAATTCTGAGATTTTGGTTGAACAAGCTTTTGTAATTTCCTCATATTTTAGAGAAATCATTTCTCAGCAAAAAATATTGGTACCATTTAAAAGACAACTACACAAGCTTTAAAATTATGTAAAATACAATAGTTTTATTTTAAAATTTGGTTAAAAAATTTAACTTTAAAATTTCAAATTTTATTACTAAAAAGTATTTAATTTAAAATTTTCAAAAAATGTACAGTTATTTATATTAATTTCCTTGTGCTCTCTAAGAATAAAGGTTTTAAAAAAATAAACTTAGAAATCTGATGAATTAAAGACTGTTTAAAACTAAATTAAAAACTGTTTGCCTTTAAAATTTCTGGTTCTTGCCTATAATTCTGTCTACCGAATCCGAGAACGGTGTACAACCCATTGACTTTTCTATGGATGTGCCGCTGAATTTGAAAGTCACGGAACGGTCGACAGAATAATATGCAAGAACCTAATTTCTTGATAAAGGTTAAAAGTATTCTACGCCTCGTTTTGTCTTAAAAATCCATTTGGATCTATCCTTTCTAAAATATGTACCTAATCCATTTTAATAGAATCCAGAACCTCGTTTAAATTTAAAATCGTCATTTGATTCTCTGTTTGAAGGGATCATGAGTCAACAGTGGGAGAAGTGTTTCAGAACATGACAAACAGAATTCATTTTATCAAAGCGAGAACTAATATTCTTTTATTTTCACCTTACTAAGAAGCAATGTTCACATTTCATAAGGAAGGAACTTAGTTAACAAAAAATTAAGAGATTTAAAGAAGAATATTTGAGCAGATAAAAGTGGAAAGTTGCTCGATCTTTGAAGACAATTAGGGATAAAATTTAAAAAGTGTAACTTCAAATTCGCGTAAGTTGGAGTAGCCAGAGTCAAGGTATTACTGTACCAGATTTTAAAAAAATTATAGGACCCAAGGGAAAAATTTTCTATAAAATTGGTTCACTTGACATGGAATGACCCATTAACTAGCAAAGAGTTCAACAAAATATACTAAAACACTACTTACAACTTCCAAAAAATATATATTGGAAAAATCCATACATATCAATCTGAAATTTTCAAACTAATTAGTACGCAAGCTTTTTAGAAAAATGTTAAAACATTTATTTAATAACATTAATACACTTCCCTTTTTCCAAAAAATTAAGAAAATAAAAAACAATAGAAGCTGAATAATTTGGTAAGCTTAAAATTTAAGAAGTAAAGATATAAATTCCCAAGAAGTCATGCCTATGAATGTTTAACTCTTATAATGAAAAGATATAACAAAAGAAATATATAAACAAAGTAAAATGAGCAATTTACAATAGAGCCCCGATTATACGCGAGAGGGTGATCCGCAAGACAGTGCTAGGCGAGATGTTTTACAGCAAAAAGACAAAGTCTTGGCCTTTACATCGTGTCGGACAGTGCTTCTGGGATGAAATAAAAGAAAAACAATGAAGAAATCCTCGTATAATGAACTTGATTGAGCATTAATGGCCGCGGTACCCTTGCCACCCAATTCCGCGGATAATAGGGGCTCCACTGTATATAGATTTATAAATTAGCAATTGTAAAAGAAATACCAAATTTAAGTTGACAGGAACACACCGGTCAGGAAAAAGTAATGAGTGAGCAGCTATGGTATAAAATTTAAATGCCTGAAAAAAAGTTTAAACTATCATCTTTAATGTATCAGTAGTTTAAACAAAGTGTCAACTATATAAGAATAAAAAATGCCTGAAAAGAGAAATATTTATGAAGTAGACATCAACCAAACATTTAAAATTAAGTTTTAAAGCTCAAGTTTATATCGCAATTATGTTATTAATCCAGCTTAAAAAATCAGTTTATGTGTTTTTTTTGTGTATGTTAAATCTTTAGCATTCCAAATATCACAAATTTTTTTTAGAGAAATTCAAGAGAGTTGAACCCGAAATATAATTAAATTATCTCCCTATTAAAATGTTCCTTTCAACATTTTTTATTAAAATGCAATCTAATAAGTAATTTAACCTAAATCATAACATAAGTTTACATTAACTCATCATAGATCCAAGTAAGAAAAGGGCCCTAGTATTAGGGGAGACCGGGCAGGGGGGGTGGTATGGGACACCTTCAATAAATCTTATAATTAAAAATAATATTAGTTTTTGAGTGTTCCACCAGGTAAGGCCACCATGGCTTCATACTTGTTGCTGTGTACTATTTTAGTTGTAAGCTCCTACAAGTTTCTGAATGAAAAAGATGGTTTCATTATAGCAAAAGTAACTGAGTATTACACTTTTGAAAGTGAGTTTTCAATCTGATTTTGGTTGCTTTCTTAATGGTTTATATTGTTTTCTAAACAGAATAATGTATTCTATATGAATAAATAGTTAAGTTAAGCCTAAAAGCTACAGTTCTTTTGAAAGAACCTATTTTTTAAAACTGTTGCTACCGGGGTGGGATGGGACACCATGACTTGGGGTGGGATGGGAGAAGGCCAATTCCTCTCAATACCTAAATACAAGCTATTGCATACAATTATTTAGATGCCTTTGTGTTGGAACTGTTAAGTATTGCAGTATAAAACATATTTTTTTAGATTAAAGAAGAATTTTAACTATTTTGTGTTTTTCACTTTAAGTTAGATTTTTCGTAGTAAATATAGGGAAAATTACTGATGTTTTTGTAGTAAATCTTTAAAATGTGTAAAATACTTCCATCTTTGTGGTTTGTAATCATATATTTAAAAAGTAATCATAAATTTTAATTTAAAAAAACATGTTCCATCCCACCCCGGGATGGGACAGTTTTAAACTTACTTTAATTTGCTTATAAATCTTAAGTTTTATTTGATATCACATTGGTTATATTTTTTAAACATGTTAAAATGTGTCAAGATGTTATTTTGAAAGTTTCAAATTTATACAAGGAAAACAATTTTTCAAATATATTCTTGTAAAAAGTGTCCCATCCCTCCCCGGTCCCCCTACTTTGTGCATATGCAGACTAACAAACTTATCATTATACAACACTTAACCATATTGAATTAATAAATAAATAGAACATGTCATATGGTCTCACTTTTCAACAACCAGGTAACTTTAATTAATGTGGAGTTTCAAAACAACCTGGAATAAGGTAGGATTTGACATAGTACTTACTCCAACAATTAATAGCTTGCATAGGCGCCGACTTTTATCAAATATTGGGGGGGCTCATTACTAAACAATAAATACCTAGTTATTCCAACAGGGGTCCTTAAACTTTCGATCGCTACTCTCTAACGAATACATTTACACGTTAAGTTTTAGATTTCCCTAAAGTATTACTCAAATTACATTTCACATTTTGTTAAAATTTTACAACTACTTGAAGTATAATAGGGTCTGGGGGAAAAATTTTGGAAAAATTCCCCCCCCCCCAATTTTTTTAAAATTTGCCTCAAATGGTAGTAGTATTATAGCTTATTTTGAGACATGTTTGGTTCGACCAAAAGAGAGCAGCTTTTTGTAAAACATAGAATTTTCAAAGAAAATATTATAACTAGAAGTCAAAATTTCGAGGGGGCTGGGGGTCCTCCCCCAGAAATTTTTTGAAATTTGTCTGTTTAAACTAGTGTTTTATTTATTTTGAAACTCTTTGGTCCGCGGACCCTGCTATAAAACATTTGAATAAAAAGCAGCGCAATATTTTTAAAAAAATTTAATCGAACACAAAACATTAAATACATATCTCAAAGAATGAAATTGTATTTATACCTCATTTAAAATCAACGGCACAGTTGGTTCGGGAGGGATTTGACCAAACATTTTTTCTAAGGTACTACCTACTTACGAGTACTTTATTTATTACTTCAAGTGTTAGATGACGTGCACATTTTATATTAATTTTGTGAAATTATTTTCAAAATTATATTAACATTGAAAATTCATAGTAAAGCGATATTTGGAGGATCCTCCCAAAGAAAAGTTTTAGAAATTTCCCCCACAAAACAGTGTGCAGGGCTCATTGCGGCAGAATTTTCAAATAAAACCAGTATAGTATAATAAACATCAAAATTTTAAGGGATTTAAGGGTCCTATTACACATAAGAAAAATTTGGTACTTACGTATTACCGCAACCAGGTCGGCTCCAACTTGGCGAAATTTGGCCAACTTGGCGCCTTGGCGCGTTTTTGGCGCCAAGTTTTTTTCTGTCGCCAAGAGCGAAACGCGCCAAATTTAAAGCTGCGGAAAGTTAAAAACGTAGACAAAACTAATTAAAACTTAAATAGGGAAGAAATTAAGGTTGTTATAACATAATTTCAAAGTATTATTTACTCAATTGACCGAATTCTACGACTAATTCCAAGCAGCACAAATTTTTAAGATTCGTCGAATTTTAGTCATATAGGGCGAAATTTTGTTTACTTCTAGTTGCAGTTACGTAAACTTTACATATTTGGTATGAGCTATGCTACTAGGTAATACTATAATAAAAGGATATCCAAAATACACTACCGGCATCTTATAGGTTATGAGATAAATTAAGCAATGATACAATTGTATAAAACAGGATAATTTTACAGCACAATATAAATTAAAATGTATTTACCCTTTAAAATATCCTTGTACCTTTACGAACAATTCGCTTACGCCACGCAAACATTACGATACCGACGATACCAAACATGAACGTTATTACATTAATTCACTTCATTTTAAACACTTCATTGTTTTGAATTACCAGACTATATAACGCATGTTAAGTACATTATAAAATAAAATAAATTACTATCCTCATAAAACACTCTTAAAAACGTCAGAAAATAACTTTTCCACTCACCCAGTGTTTACAATCCTTTTAAGAGCCGCCTCGCTATCGCCATGCAACATTGCATGTTTTGGCGTAGAGGGTGGTAAGTTGTTTTTTCAAACGGAACAGCGAATCTGTATAATTCCGATAAGTTTTCAACAAAACTCAAAAAATCGGTCGTCTGGTTAGTCAGTAAAGCCTCTGAGGCCGAAGAGCTCACGCTGGTGTATTTGCGACGCAAAATTCGTAAAGTCCAAAATAAAGTTTCATTTCATGAGAATTTTTACAAGTACGTTCGTTTGGTATAATCCCATATCCCTGAAAAAAATGAACTGCATCTTTATCAGTAGCAGGCAGATCCCAAATACCCATGACTTTCAATCTAATCAGTAAGCATAATATTTTCTTTACGAAGAGCCACGTGTAACACGTAGGGTTGCCGTTACTTGGAGCGCCAAATTTGGCGATTTATGCGAATTTTGGCCACGTCGGGTTGCCGTAAGTAAAGTCGCCAAATTTGGCGATTTATGCGAATTTTGGCCTGGTTGCGTTAATACGTGAGTACCAAAAATTTTGGAAATTTGCCCTAAAAATAGTGTTTTAATTCATTTTGTAGACTCCTTCTCGTTATACAACAAAAGGATCGCACTTGAGAAGTCACGGAAGTTTCAGGGTAAACTGTACATAAAGATTTAAAAATTTGAGTGGGCTTGTGGCCCACCCAGAAAATTTTTGAAATTTTTACCCTTGAAAGTAGTGTTTTAACTTATTTTGAGACCAATTTTGGGACGATTTTCAGGGAACAAATAAAATGACGTCCAATACATTGCCTTCTTTCGTTCGTGAAAGAAAAAATAGCATGTATATTTTTTAATAAATTATTGGGGGGGCTTAGCCCCCCTTCTTCCAACTTTGGGGGGGCTCAAGCCCCCTCAAACCCTATGAAGTCGGCGCCTATGATAGCTTGTGAACATTAATGAGATAAACTTGCTATCAAAACTGTACACATCCAAATAAGTAAAATAGTTTATGAACCTCAGATTAAGGTGTCACTTCACACTACTAGACAAAAATAAACTACTGTAATAACAGTGATTAAGAATTTACAAGCAATTTCTTCACCAAAATCTTTTTCTTTAATGTATTTTATTTCAAGAAATGAAAATAGTAATAAAACTGAGAAGTATTTGTAACTGAACGGATCATTAAAATAATTCAGAAACATATAGTACGAACTAATGATAACGTACCTAATCATTTGGTTAAATTATACCACACATTCTTTATTAAACAAGCTTTATACTTACTTGAGAAGCAGAGTTATAATTAGAATTTGCTTCTGGGTACCACGTTATAGCTAGATGCTTATAACGAATAACTATGTCACTAGATGTAGCAACTAAAAAAAGTAAGAAATCGTATTATGTCCAACAAGAAACCGAAACAAGACTCAAAACTTTAATGTCATTAACATGTACTCACAATTAGGCAATCCTAATATAGTTAGAGCAAGCTCCCTGGATAAAGTCATACCTTGAGTACACTTGGGTCATCAAAATAAATTCATTGTTTTGTTTATTGATTTTAGTTCAACATTTTGACTGTCGACGCGTGCATACCAAAATTTTAAAACTAAAAAAATTTTTTTGTAATTTCCGTCGCAGTTACAAACAACAATGGGGAATCCACACTCAAAAAAAGAAAATTCTCAGAAAAGATGTTTTCGAACTGTGGGGTGAAAATGTTTTAATGAGTTTTACCAAAATATCACGCAATTCATCTATATATTTCCACGATTTCGCTTATTTTTTTAAATTCTGAAACCAGTTTTTCTTTTATGATGAATCCTTGAATAAAGTTAGGCCGCGAAAAGTTGGATGAGTTTGGGGCTATTTCGGCGCTGCGATAGCATCAACGTCACGAGAGGCGGGACGGAAAAGCCTGATTGGTTGAGAAAAACTTTTTCCTTCTCCTTCGAAAATAGAAGATTGCGTGACAGCCAATCACAGGTTTGATCTCTCTGTCAATCATTTAGTTCATCGGGGCGCCCTCAAACCCATCCAACTTTTGAATATATTCGCCTCTCCCGTGCAAGACTCACACAATAGGGTAGTTTCCCATTTTCTGTTTTATTTTTTTCCTGGTAGAATATAGTGAAAAAAGTTGTTATCAAAAATCCCGAGGTCGCTACGACTTTAATTTAATTTTTTATTAATTTTTAAAGAGGATGCGCAGTCACAGTGCTTAAAAACGCGCCACTGCGCAGATACGTCATTTGGTAGTATCCGAGGTTTCGCCGATCGCGAGCTCTTATTTTTCCCAATAGAAAGCACGTGCATCAGTAAAAAAGAATGGATTCCGAAGTAAAAAAAGCTTATGAATACTGCATTGTGCCAGGATGCACTTCATCGACTGCAAAACACATAGTAAAAGGTTCTTAATCGTTCCAAGAAACAAAAAATTGAGGAAGAAATAGTTCAAAGCCTGTATGAAGGATAAAATGGGCTCCGCTACTTCCAAACTCTACTGTTGTGAAGACCCTTTTAAAGTATCCATTTGGCACTATTAAAAAACATAGTGTAGTAAACATGTAGTGCTTCTTATTTGTTTCATAATTTATAGTTCTTTTGATAACACAAATTGCTCACGAAAGATATTAAGTTGTCCGAAAAGTTCTGACAGTTTTTACTAAGTTTTGGTTTTGAATTTTTTTTGAAAAACTGGTAATAGGTGGAGATTTCAAACAAAGGGGATTGTGGTTAACGTATATTTAAGAATACAATGTATGGTTTTGGTAGGGGTATTATTTCTTTTCAAAATTGCGGCTACAAAAGAAGACCGCAAACGACGCTTTTCGTAAAATTTATTTGGCCGCTTTAAGATCTGGGAATGCATGATTAAAATGGCTACTGAAAGTTAAGT
Organism: Tetragnatha versicolor; assembly: GCA_024610705.1. Lineage (NCBI taxonomy): Eukaryota > Metazoa > Arthropoda > Arachnida > Araneae > Tetragnathidae > Tetragnatha > Tetragnatha versicolor. The sequence continues at coordinate 19,005,009 of JANDEH010000011.1, read as the reverse complement.
TGTATATTTTCAATGTTATTAAGATGTCAAAGTTTTGAGATGATAATAATAAGTTTAAGAGGAGAAATTTTTATCTCAAACAAAACATCTATTGGGAAAAACTTCTCTCGGTATTTATTAGTCATTTGAAGAAAATTTTCTGTAAACTATATCAAAATCAACACAAGAAAGCTTACACATAGACACAGCTATTTAGTAATATGTCTTAAGTTAAATTATCTTAAGTTAAATTATAGATCCAGAAATCAGTGCGATATTTAAGCACGCATTATTTTAGCTTGTGAGAATTGCACTCGCTAAATTACGGTAAAGCGCGAATGAATATTTTTGAATAAACTAAAAATGCAACACTTATTGTTCGAAATTGGAAACAAATAAAACATTGATATTATGGAAAAGACTCTCAGCTCTCAATGTTCAGAGAAACATCTGTCTTGATTTTATTTCATGCCAGCTGCTCAACGGAACGAGGGAAGTACTAAAGAACTATGGACAATTACTAGTTTGTACAGTTTTAGAGCCAAAATTACTATCTTACACTTATCGAATCATCTCAAAACTTTAACGTATTAATTTAAACATTATTAATATACAGCAATCGAGCATATCGAGTTTACAAGTGCGCTTCCCGAACTTATTTCCCCCGGCCAATATGATAACACAGGTCCGCAAAAAAAAATTTTCCGAGCTGTTTGGACTATTTCACCTAAACCTTATGATTTTTGGTGTGCTGAATCCAAATATGACCTCTTTTTATTTTTAAAACATCGCATTTTGTAACAAATTGAGCAAATATAGCAACATTTCTTAAAAAAAATGTAAATACACTTAAGAAGTAGATTTTTTAATCCAAATTTATTAATGAGGTGATTAGTTTTAATGTTTTTTGGATCCCTAAACTCAAAAATGATCTCTGTTTTGCCCTAGAATGGCATGTTTCCCGACAATTTAGGTATGATTGTAAAATAAGTTAATATTTCAATTTTAATAAAAATATGCTTATAAAATAAATTTTTTATTACATATTCTTCATAAAAATCATTATATAACTAAAATAAACTCATTTACACACTCTTCAGCCAATTTTTCCACCTTATGAAGCTCTTCTTGGTTAATTTACCCTTGTGATTATCAACAAGAACGTTTCTTTGAACTATACAACAAAAATCCTTCATTATTGCACGATTAAGTCTTGCTTAATATTTTATTTCAATCCCTATAATTATCTCTAAATATCCTGATGAGATAGTTTACTATGTGCATCATTCACAGCTCCTAATTTTTAAAAAGGGAGGAGCTAGAAATGTTCAAAAACTATAAAAAAATGGGAAAATTAGAATATTATGTTGCAATTTGTGAAAAATCCTGACGTACAGGATTTTTTCAATATTTTTTTCGTTATCAGCACACCAAAATACATAGGAAATCGTAATAATTGTTCAAACAGCTTTTTCATTGCAAACCTGTGTAATTTCTATTCTTTCAAACTCTTTTCGCATTAACAAAAAACAATGGGCAGGCAGGTGATTTTTGCAGTATGCAATTGTGCAGGTTTAAAACCATATGCTGTGCATCAGCCAAGTTCCAGGCATTGGTGATTCATGGAGCTACAGCCTGCGAATCAACGAAAAATCTAACTTTTCAAGATGAGGGATAGAAAAACTTGTGAAAAAGGTGCAATAAATAGTTCATTTCAAGGTGATTACGTTGAAATGTAACTAAATATGTTTGTAACCTTCGATAATTATCTTATTTTTATATATTCATTAGTTTTTTTTATTTTTTAAACCATCAAAAAGGGGAATATGTCGAAAAAGAAGATTTCTCTATGGGTTGGCGGGAAATAAGACCGAGGTGCGCGCTTGTAAACTCGATATCTAATAGTTAAAAAATGTCTGATTTTTTCCAGAAAACATGTTAACTGATTCTCAAAGATGTAACTAGTTACCAATAGTAAAATTATTTCAAAATTCCTACTACTTTTTTCAGGATCAAAACGGGAGTTGAAAATAAAACTACCCTACCACAATGCTGGAGTGTACTCGAACTAAAAATGCTCTTTATTAATAAATATAATAGATTTTTAAAACTTTAAAAACAGAATACGAAATAGTACTCATCTTGCTTGTTTAACTCCTCTATTTCTGGTTTATTGAACCGTGTATCGTTTCTAAGGAAATCAACCGAAGTTAAAACCGAAATTTTCGGCGAATTATTCGAATCTGCTCGAATAAAACCAAGCTCAATTTGAAAACTAATCCTGTTTTGTGTACAGTAATGATGTAAAAGAACAATAAACGAAATCTTAGTTTAAAATATTTATGATAAGCAAAGCGTAAATACTCAGTTCGAAAACAAAACACAAATGCAGGCAAGAGGCAAAGCAAAGGATCGGTACTTTTCGCCCGTTCATACCAAATGACGTCACAGCTGGCCACGCCTCTTTTTTTGCGGCTCCAAATTTTAAATGCTTTTAACTAATTAACTATTTGGTCTAAAAATTTTTTGAGCGTGGGTAAATTATTCTTTTGCATTTCTCTTAGTGTTTTTGGTGTTAAAATGATCAATTTCAGTTGAAGGAAACAACCCTATTGCAAAAGTTGAAAGTTTTACTCTACGGGAGCTTGGCGCGGAAGGACTTCTAGATAGGTTGCCAAGTTGATAGTCGAAGCTACTGTCGAACCAAAGATACTAAAAGGGTCACGTGATTTTGACAGGCGATGGAATTATTTCGGAGGGAAGTAAGGAAGAAATTGATGGGCAGTTGATTGAAAGCGGAGAAGACATTTGCTTGCTTACTGGAAGCCGCTTTATTTTACTTTCTAGCTTTTTTGGAAGCTAAGATGTGGCTAAGATGAGTTCGCGCTCTAACGAACCTTGTTACATTTTCGACACTATTAATCACGAGGTCAATCGTAAGGCTTCGTCAAAGAGGGGATATGGGGATATATCTCCCTCACACTTCTAATTAGAGTTGTTTAAGGGTAGGTTTACAACACAGTAATAAATTTAAGGAAATAAATAATTAGTCATTTGGAACAAACTAACTTATTTATTATACTATTTTACACTTTAAACATTATCTTCAAACACACATAACAAAAACTAAATACAAAAAACAGGAATCTATGAATTTTTTTTGCAAATTTTCTTCCATCATAGAAGATATAATACGATCGATGATAAAAAAATGATATCATATTCTGTAAAATTTGTTTTGAAGTACTATCGAAGGATTTGCCGTGAACTTGAAGCCATTAAAAATAAGAGGAACAAAAATCTTAAGAAGGAAATTCGATTTTTATAACTGTTTAATTAAATTAAAATTCATTCATTCAAAATTCAAACGATTTCAAGACTTAAAAAATTTGAAAAAAAAATCTAAAGCTCTTAGTGACAGTATTTTTCTCTCTGTCCAGGCTTGGACGTGGCTAGTTCACAGGAGCGGTGGTATGGGGACGAATGAAAAATCATAAAATTCATGATCACTATCATGAAAAATCATAAATTTGTATTTTTATTATCTAAAAAGTGTTCTTAGATCATAAAAACAAAAATAAAAAACCTTATAACCGCTCCTGTGAACTAGCCACGACCTTTTGGGTGGGGATTATGTATGGCGCAAGTTCAGAGGTGCGGATGCGCCAAGTTTTTAGCAGTAAACATGACTAATATGGTAACCCTAACTAATGTTAAAAGAGTCATTTGGCTTCTAAATATGGCGCCAAATAGCCAAAATTCACCAATCATCCGCACCTCTGAACTTGCGCCTTATGTATTTCATGGCATTTATAATATGCGGGGTAAAATTGTGACAAGGCGATTATTATAAGGGTTTTCAAAATATTAAAACATCAACTTATAAAAGCTGGAGATAAACCAGTGGACTTAACAAAACGGTAATACATTCCGTTCAATTTCGATCTAAGACGGAAAAAAATCATAAATTGTGTCAAAAATGTAACAAGATTCGTAAACGAGCGAACTCATTTTAGCTTCCAAAAAAGCTGGAAAGTAAAATTCAAAGCGGCTTTCAGTAAGCAAGCAAATGTCTTCTCCCCTTGAATCAACTGCCCATCAATTTCTTCCTTACTTCCCTCCGAAATAATTCAATCGCCTGTCAAAATCACGTGACCCTTTTCGTATCTTTGGTTCCACAGTAGAGTTTAATCTTTGGTGATTATTTCAATTGGCGCTAAGATAAATCGCCAAACAAGGCTTTTTATGTTTTAACCTTCCTACCCCTTTGGGGTCTTTTTCGACCCCAGACGCACTTTGACGCTTGATATCTCCCATGCATTTTTGTTTTGACTATTTCCGATGCTACTATTCCTTAATTACGCAAAGTTTTACAATGGGTAAAAATTTTGGAGTTATTATTCCATTTTTAAGTGTCTTGGGAGAAATAGTCACATATTCCCCCTCTGGGGTCTTCTGAGACCCCAGCCATGAATGGCGGTAAAACAGTATCAAATAAAGTTTAGTATTTTATTTTTTGTTGTATTATAGATAAAAAAAGGTTTGCATGTTTGTTTAGAACAGTGTTTCCCAACCTTTTTCGGTCCATGCCCCACCAAAGCCTTTCTAAATTTTCCATGCCCCCCCTGGTCTCAGTGGCATTTATAGAAATATATTTTGAGAGGGAGTAAAAATTATTTCTTAGCCCTTCCCTCCTATGCATATTTAATAAGTCTAATGAAGCTTTTCAGAAAATTTTTAGGTAGAATTTGCAGAATTGCTAGAGAACTAAATCAAGTTATGAGTAATTAAGTTCTAAGTACCAAGGGGGGTCTGGGGGGTCCTCCCCCAGCAAATTTTTGGAAATTTTACTCTAGAAAACAGGTTTTTAACTAGTTTGGTACCCCTAGTTAAGAAATTTTGGACATAAATTTTTAGGTAAGATTTGCATTTTGATGAACCTAATGTAAAAAAGTTTCGAATATAAGCGTTTCAAAAACAAAGAGATCTTGGGTCATCCCCCAGAAAAGGTTTGGAAATTAGACTCTAAAAACAGGGTTTCAACTTGGTTTTGATACATACTGGTCCAGATTTCAGACATACATTCTCAGATAGGATAATAGGATCAGATTTTGATAAACTTCTTTTTAAAAAGTTTTTTTTTATTTTCCCCCTGGGGGCAATTTGGTTGAAAATTTTCCAATTGCCCCCCTAGAAAATGATATTGCCCCCCGGTGGGGCGTGCGCCCCACGTTGGGAAACACTGGTTTAGAACGTTTGGAGAAATATTAGAAAGATATTTTCGTAGAAATTGTCATTTTTTTTACAAAAAGAAGATTGTGGCTAAATACATTGAATCACTCGCTATTTCTTAAATTTTTTATTCACATTCTAAGAAAATATGCTATTTATAGAAATCTTTTGAGTATCTAACAGTTGCAGCAAAAAAAACTCAGACAACTGTCGCCATTACTTCCTGTTGAACACATTCTTTACAAAAACAATATAAATTCATGGTTGATTGTAAATAGGTTTTTATATTCAGTCTTCTTTGAAAAATAAGAATGCTTTCAAATATTTATGAGTGTTTACGGAAGTCCAGAATGTGATTTCGAAGAATTATCAAGAAAAAAAACAATTTTATGTTAAAACTTACATAAGCAAGCGAGATACTGATTTCACTAAGAAATCTGAACCGATCATTTTTTTTTGTATTATTTCAATTTTAAAAAGAAGAATCCAAACTTTACATGTTTCATAATACTAAATAAATTAATCTGGGGTGACAGGTAGCTGATAATGCAGAATAGAGAATATATGCAGCTTCATAAATCGTTTAAAATAAATTACTAAATTCTACCCGTGCAAGACCGGGTATATCAACTAGTATGCTTTAAACAGTGTGATTATAAATATTTTAAGTAAAACAACTTCAATGTAGTTCATTTCTGTAACTTAATTCTTGTTTGAAGGTCCAGATGTTATAAAAAACGTGTATCAAAAGAAACCCAATTAAGCCGTAATAAGACGAAAAAAATGAGAAAAATACCAAAAAAATTGGATAAATTATTCTGAAGCATCTTTCTAGAAATAAAAAATGACAATTCTTCTCCATTTAAGGAATTTTTAACCTTCATTAGAGTCATAGGCATGTTTTACGCATGGGGTCCTCAGAGACCCCACGAGGGGAATATGTGACTATTTTTTCAAGAGGGTAGGAAGGTTAACGCGTGAATCATGGCTCATTCTTGACTCAAGTTAAGCACCTTCAGCCACAATCAGTACTTTGGAGGGTGACCACCAAGTATTGGCACGTTCTTTTCCCCTTTCTCGATCTCATATTTGCCTACGTTTCTGGAAAGGACCTATACTTGACATTGAAATTATTCTGCCCGTAATAATGAATGTGTATAATAAAATGCACAATTTACTTTTTTAAATACTTGGATTTTATCAGAAATATTTAATTTTTCTTGAGATTCTTAAGCAAAATAGGAAAAGTGTGAAACCTTTTTTTTTAATTTAATTAAATGGACAACCCGACAGGTAAGATCTTCAGGGGTCAGTGTTATATTTCTTTTTTTTTCAATTATTAAACCTCATTTAAAGCTAAAACTATTTCCAACTTAAAAATAATCTTTAAATTTTAAATAAGTTGGTTGACTTTCTGTATTTTATAATCTTATTTTGATGGATTGTGTGACCCATGCCTCCTAACATTCTCAGCATTACCACCATCGGTTTGTTCTTTCTTCCTCTGCTCATACCTAACTTTTGCCTACTTTTCAGGAGAGTATCGATACCTATTATATGCCCCGTGTAAAGTAAAATGCACGTAATTTTGTAATCACCTTTTTTAATGAATTAAAATTTTTCTCTGATCGTCAGAGTTTAATTTCAAATACTGGTTATTGTTTCAGTGCAACCAAAAGGTATTTCATGATCATGTAGCATAATTCTCACGAGGAATAACACAGATAGTCGATTAAAAAAAGGTTTTTCATGATTATTTGCTCAGGAAATAAAGTCTACCTATGAAATCGGCTATAAAAGAAACGTAATTTAATTAAAAATGTAAATATATTTCTATGATCATTTATTATTTAGGGCAGAATATTCTGATAACAGGTAGATCCTTTCCTGAAAAATAAAAGCAAAAATGTGCGCAAGGAAAGAGAAAAACGCAGCTATGATTGATTTGGTCAGTTATCACCCACCCAAATACTGACTGCACCCGAAGGTGCTTAAATTCCGTGAAGAAATTTCGATGTTCGATATGCCAGCTAAACCACGATTTTAGATTCAAGCACATAAAGCCGTTTTTGGCGATTTTTTTTAGCGCCAATAGAAATAATCCCCAAAGATCACACTTTTGACTCTACTTTTTCGACTTGGCGACCAATAAAGAAGTGCTTCCACGCCAAGATCCTGTAAAGTAGATATTTCAACTTTTGCAATTGTGTGAGTCTTGCACGGGAGAGGCGATATATCGTTTTGGACCCTCTGTTAGGATTTTTCTCTGTGGCATTTACGTGCAGCGAATCAAACCACAGAGTAAACAGCGAACGACACTGGAACGGCAACGTCACGGCCGGGCGGCCTTTCCCCTATGACTATGGTTCCCCTGGGCCTGGGGTCCCTAGTACAGTGCACTGGTACGCCTTGTTGAACCTATGGACCGATATTTCGGTGGCACGTGGCATTCACTAAAAATTACTTTAAAACATTTGTTCTACTAGACCAAATATTTCCATTTGGTGGCCCACGAAGTCCCCGGAAAACTCCCTGAAAGTTACCTCCAGAACACTTTTAGCTTGCTGAAATTTTAAAATTTTTCGGGGGAGGACCCCCGAACCCCCATTTACCTTTACTGTTGGTGGTCTGTGGTCAAAAATGAGTTTGAAATTTAGTAAACGTTTAATAGGGTATAGGTATAACAGGGGTCGGCAAACAAAAGAAGTTTTTACATTTAAAATGGGCAGCAAGGGGTTTCCCCGAGGATTTTTTTTTTAAATTGGACCCTTGCGGTGCGGTTTAAACTAATTTTTGTGTAAGGATACGTGTTAATGATTTTCAAAATGTTTTGGTTGGCTGTCCAGGATGTAACCTCATGCGGTCAGCATTGGTACACCAAAAAAGGGGCTAGGCTCAGCAATCAATCTTATCATAAGAGGGGGAATGTATCCAAAAACGTCATAATTAAAAATGTCAAGAATTAGGTTTTGGGGAAATTTACAAAAAAAAATTCTGCAAAAGACGTACGTAAAATTTACTATTAAAGAGGGGGCAAAAATCTTCAGGTATATCACCTTAAAAGATAGGCAAATATAGGAACTGATTTTTTTGTTTGATTTATTTTTAAACTTACTCGTATTTTATGTCTTAAAAACATCTTACAGTTCAAGTTTTTGAAGATATTATTTAAAAACAATCTAGGGAACGTACCCATACTACGTGACCCGTTTTTGACCCCCCTCCACCCCCTTGGTGACCATCCGTAATATATGGTAGGACCCCCCTCTAGTTTTCACGATAGTAATTCATAAATACGGTTTGCCATCATTTTTTGCAAACAGAAAGTTTAAAAAAATTAATTTTTCTTAAGTTGTCTAATTTTAATAATTTTTAATAATAATTTAATAATACCCGCCCTCCCCCCGTGACCGAGCATTCACCCCCACCCTGAAAATTGTATTAATCCGTTACTGGCCTCCCTTAAGGGCTGTTGCCTAACTAGTGTGAGTGTGTTCCGATTAATTAATTAAAATAATTACTGAAATCCAGTGGCGAATCCAGGATTTTTGTCTGGGGGGGCTGAGTTTCACAAATAACTTTATTGCTATTATGGGCTGTTAAAATATAAATGTAAGCAACTGAAAGGGGGGGTTGCCAGTGCCCTAGCCAGATTTTTGTTAAGGGGGTTACTCAACATCTTTTCTGAGGTCTAATCTTAGGAATACTAAGTTTTAGGTGAGATGACTTAGCAAGGTTTTAATTTTGCTGCACTAAGTTTCAAGATTGTGTAAAAATGTCAACTACAAGTAAAAGGGGGGTCTGGGGGTCCTCCCCCAGAAAATTTTTGAAAATTTGCCCCTCAAAATAGTGTTTTAGCTCATTTTGAAGCCTCATTTTGAAGCCTTACAATGAGCACCACTCATTGTAAGCGGCAGTATTTTAAAGGAAAAAAGGTTATAGTATATTATGAATTGGAAAATTTCTAGGGGGTTCAGGGGTTCCTATTCCAGAAATTTTTTTGAATTTGGCCCCTAAAAGAGTCATTTTAACTCATGTTGAGACACTTTAGGTTACATCAAAGAGGATCACTCCTTGTAAATCCCTAAAGTTTCAAGAAAAAACCGTACTTATTAGATTCCAAAATTTCGGGGGGGGGGGTTTGGGGGTCTTCCCCCAGAAAATTTTTGAAATTTTTACCCTTAAAACAGGGGCGGATCCAGGATTTTCTTTTGGGGGGGGCACCACTGAAATTTTAGTCCTACCTGGGAAACGGCATGTAACAAGAATTTTTCTTCAGGGGGGGTTGACTCAACGTTAATTCTAAGGTACCCCAAACGAGTACAGATATGCGTTTTTTTAATCATTTAAAAGTAACACTGGTTCGGGATCACCCCAGAAATTTTATGAAAATTTGACTCTAAAAGTAGTGTTTCAACTCAATATTTTGAGAACCTTTGGGTTACATCGAAAGAGAACAGCTCCTATTAATCCACAAAATTTTGAAGGATCTAAATTATAAATAGACGTCAAAATTGCTTGGAGGGTTGGGGGTCTTCCCCCAGAATTTTAAAAAAATTATATTTTTTAATTTGAAATTCTTTGGAAAACACCCGAAAAGGACCGCTTCTAGAAAGTGGCAGATTTTTCAAAGGAAAAACAATGTTAAAAGACGTCAAGTTTTGGAGGGGGTTTGGGGGTTCTCTCCCGAAAAATTTTTGAAAGTTGACTCTAAAAAGTGCTGTCTTAACTCATTTTGATACTCTTCAGGTTGCTCCTTGTAAGTTGTAGAATTCTTAAAAAATAAAACAATCTGATGTCAAAATTACGGACTTGGGGATTGAACTTCTAAAAACTTTCGGATACGGCCCTGACCTATAAAAAGCTGATACTCTCAAAAACTGTTATGTATTCTTATTTTTCACAATAAATGTTTTAAAATTTACTTTGAAAAATGATATTTACTAATAATAAATATACAACATTATTTTCACAGTAATTAAAAGACACTGGTAGAAACAAGAAAATTGGTTAATATTTTCGCGCGGGACAATTGGAAGATTTTGAATAACTTAAAATAAGGTAAAAAAACATTTAAAAAAAACAGTATTTTGATTAAATAAACCTGAAAAGTTTAACTTATGCGTCGATAAGGTAATGGCCATTTTTTCTGACAGACCTATGGTGCAAGAGAGAGAAAGTGTTGTGCTACGTGTAGAGAAAACTTACCTTAAAAAACTTAAAAGAATCGCATTAAGTCGTGATAAAAAATGACCAATAATTAAAAATAAATAGCCTTTCAAGTGCTTGTAACTTTTCAGTAAACGTATCATGAACAAGTGTCTTTTAGTACTTGGCCGCCTTCATTTTCACAGTTAGTTTAATTGTGAGCATTAAATTTTAAATAATAATTTAAAGACAGAAGAAATTCTAAACCTGTGGTTCTCGAACTTTTTAAAGCTACCACCCCCTTATTGTGCGTAAAACTTTTCAAGGCCACTCCCCAATAAAAAGATATAGAATTTAGGGTATAGGGTTGGGCGATTAGTTAATATAAAAAGTAATTTTAAGTAGAGTAAACCCGATATGTAAAAGTAGCTGAAGTTATTAGCTAGTCCCTCAACTCCTTTTCAATAGACTTATGCAGCCCACTTACGGAGCTCTAAGGGATCACCTGCGGTTTGAATATCAGGGGCGTAGCGAAGGGGGGGGTCCCCGGGTCCAGACCCCCCCATGGGCCCAACCCAAAATTTTTGAACCCTTTTTTAGGCGTTAAATATTCCAGTGCCATTTTCAAAAGAGGTCGTCTATGTCCCTTAAAAGTGTCTAAAAACCACCTATTTTGCATGTTAAAATCTAAAATTTTCCGGGGGAACCCCCGGTGTCTCTATAACAAAAGAGTAATACTATACTAAAAGAGTAAACCAAACCCTGTTTTTAGGGTCAAATTTCCAGACAAATTTTGGGGGAGAACCCCCTGACCTCCCTTAGGACTTTATTATAAACAACTTTTTTTATGATGAGTTCGTCAAAATACAAAAATCCTAGCAAATAATAAATTCCTGAAAATATAATGTTCGAAATTCGGATTAGGTGTACCAAAACTAGTTGAAAACCTGCTTTTTAGACTTGAATTTCCAAAAATTTTCTGGGGGAGGTCCCCCAACCCCCCCTAAAGTAATTCGAACACGATTATTTTCAACCTTTTTAATATTATATTCGTTTAGAAGATTCAATTTGATTTTCAAATTCTTAGCCCCCCAAAACAGAACCCTGGATCAACTACTGCCTCAGAAACGTCCGATTTTCTATTTTTTTCTTTAAAAATTATCTAGCTTACAAGGAGTGGTGTTCCTCGGTTATTACCTCATAAATGAAGTAAAAATACTCCTTTTAAAATTCAAATTTCCAAAAATTTTCTGGGGGTGGACCCCCAAACCCCCCTCTTTAATATGGAGCTACTGAATTGAATACTCTTAATCTGTTTCTTCACGGTCTCTGTACTCAATAAAAAAATTATGTGGATCAGAACTTTCAATCGAAGTAGTAATACTTAGGGCCGATCTCACCAACCTTCCGTTAAAGATAATCAACGGTTAAGTCGTATTTAACGGTAGGTCTCTCGAAATTTCGTCTCACCAACGCAAATTAGCCATAACCGTTCGTTAAAGTTCCCGTTGAATTAATCAGTACTTTAACGGCCGGTTAAGGGGTAATTTTATTTGTGCTGCCATCTATAATCGTAACAGTGAAGTACAAATAGATTATTTTGTATATATGTACTTTAGTTGGAATTCTTGTTTTTCTACTGCATGAACTTTTATTAGACTCTTGGAAAAATAAATACGAACAATTTGAGACAGAATATACATCATGACTACCATCATTATTGTATAATGACTCGTATTCATAATTAACCAATATTCCATCCAAGATGGCGGCTATTAAACTCCAAAAGCTTGACGTGATGCACCTTTTGTTCATACGCGTTGAAAAAAGTAGTTCCAAGTTATATGTGCTGTAATGCATATTAGTGTTTATATTGGCAAATAAAAGTACACTTTTAAGGACACGAGTGTCTTTTTAATTATGTTTTAACCAATCACAAAATGCCAAGTATCAAAATAGTTTATAACGTCTGGTTAGTTAACCGGCGAAAAGTTAACGGGAGGTTTCGTTGGTGAGACGACTGCGATTTTAAAGCTCCTGTTATATTAAACGGCCGGTTAGTTAACCGTTGATTACGAGAAAGTTGGTGAGATCGGCCCTTAATCTTAATTATTAATAAATGATAAACTATATTAATTAACACAGAGAAAAAATTAAAAGTAATGTGAAAATTATAACTTTATTTCACTAATTGTAGAAACTTTTTGATTTCCAATGGTAATTTTTCGCACTGGACCCCCCCCATAGGAAAATCCTGGCTACGCCACTGTTGAATATGACTATCAGTTGAGAACTCTCTAGAAAAGGGGGGTCTGGGGGTCACCCCCAGAAAATTTTTGATTTTAAGCCCTAAAAAAGTGCCAAATATGCCTTTTTATGCAGTGTATTTTTTAGTCTTCTGGGGGGGGGCACGTGCCCCCGTGCCCCCCCTGGATCCGCTACTGCCTTAAAAGTAGGGTTCCGATTCACATTTTGAGATCCTTTGGGTAACACCACCGAATGTCCGCAGCGAGTTGAAATTTCTTTTTTGGCTTTATTGCTATTATCAAAACTTGAATGTCTTCCCAAGTAGCACAGAAGCGTCTGTTAACCGTTGAATATTGGTCATATAGTTCGAAAAGCGTTTTGTCTTATCTAAGCAACGTTAAAAAACTGTTTATATAGACCGAATAATGAAACGTTTCCCTTTCCGTTCGGAGCCGACGTTCTTCTAAAGGCCGATCCTGGATGTTTTACTATACTATTCATACTTTCGGTCCAGTCGGTCGTGTTTTTAAATGAATTTGACGGACCGTTTCCCTTTCCGTTTAGAGCTGACGTTCTTCTAAAGGCCGATCCTGGATGTTTTACTATACTATTCAGACTTTCGGTCCAGTCGGTCGTGTTTTTAAATAAATTTGACGGACCGTTTCCCTTTCCGTTTGGAACTGACGTTCTTCTAAAGGACGATCCTGGATGTTTTACTATACTATTCAAACTTTCGGTCCAGTCGGTCGTGTTTTTATATGAATTTGACAGACCGTTTCCCTTTCCGTTTGGAGCTGACGTTCTTCTAGAGACCGATCCGAACGCTTTATTCTGTTTTTCTCATTTATTGGGGCGAGGGGGGACCATCAGACTAAAGGGGGGAGAGGAAATACCAGAGAGCCGAACCTATGACTCACACTCCACAAAACTTGTACTTCATGTGCTCAGAGAGAAAGAGGTGATTTTTTTCTCTTCCTGAAAAATTCCAGCATCCCCAGTGATCCTGGATATTTGTTCTTTCAAAAATTATACCACGATTTATCTGTAGATACCGGGAATTCCAGCTTGCCGTTGAATTAATTACGTTCATACAAATTAAAATCCATTCTTAAAATCCATATTTCTTTCAAGAATTACCTTTTTCATTCTTTAAATTATTAGAAATTATATTTTTTATTTTAAAGTTCATTTTTATTTCCTCTTGTAATCAATGGCCGAAATGTATAGAGTTTCATAGGTTGATTTGATTGATATGATTACTTTAGGTAAAATTTAAATCAAAGACATTTTTAAAGGAAAGTCTTTTACATTTAACAAAACAGAAGCTACCTCTTTGAAATACGCACACAGGATAAATGCCAGGTAATGCAATTACACAAGCACTGTGTTAAGGCCTTTAAGGGATCAGTGTGTTACAAGTAGAATTGTTCCTGATATACTCCAGACAAAATTACTAGTAATACCTCAATTTCCTTACAAGAAGAAAAAAATTATATATAAAGTATTTTTACAGAAGATGAGACCTAATATTTTTCCAAATTCGACTCAACATTATGGAAAAAAGGATATAGGTATTGATTTCAACTCTAAAGAAATAGATAATGATCTTGTAAACTTTAAATTTCATGCAAAAACTCCAATTTCCACAGTTTAACTAGTTTTTTTTCTAATGGAAAAAAGATGAAGAATATTTTCTGTATTTATACGATTAAGTCACTCAATATTTTTAATCCATAGCAAAATATTTGATAAATTATTTCTTAGATTTTATTTAGAATCCTTACGCTTTGAACTTTTACCCCACAACTTAGGGCAAAAGAATGAATTTCATAAATATTGCGATTTTTCTTTGAATATTCCAATCGTAATTTTTGTTGGAAAAAATTAGCTATTCAAGCTATGAGGGTTAGGGTGTATCGAAAAAAACTTTTTTTTGATTCTGATGATGCCTTAGTGCGGAAAAGTTGTCTAAGGTGGCAGAGAGTACCTGTGAATTTTTTCAGAATTTTCGGATAATATCTTCAGGTGCCGCCAAGGCCCTGAAGGTCCCCATGTTAATCCAATGGAGCGCGCAAGCCAAAAAGGCCGAAAATTGGTTTTTCGTCCCTCAATTCTACCCTAATCACACGACGAATGTCTTCACTCGAGTTATGGACCCTATATGATCTAGGCTATCCGACAAAACTTGAATATTAGCCTAAATCTTTATATTACGTTTTTTTGTATGCTCCAATATCGTCGAAAATCGTGTATTTTCTCGTTCAAATCAGAGCCTACAATCAACATAATATAGAGATTTAGGCTATTATTCAAGTTTTGTCGGATAGCCTAGATCATATAGGGTCCATAACTCGAGTGAAGACATTCGTCGTGTGATTAGGGTAGAAATGAGGGACGAAAAACCAATTTTCGGCCTTTTTGGCTTGCGCGCTCCATTGGATTAACATGGGGACCTTCAGGGCCTTGGCGGCACCTCAAGATATTATCCGAAAATTCTGAAAAAATTCACAGGTACTCTCTGCCACCTTAGACAACTTTTCCGCACTAAGGCATCATCAAAATCAAAAAAAAGTTTTTTTCGATACACTCTAATGAGGGTAACTCTAGAAATGTGAAAAAAGGGGAACACAAATTTTGGAAAATTAAACTTCTTTCATAACTTCTTTTTTTAATATTAGATGCCCATATCGGTTGGTAACCAATATGGAACAATAAATTTTAAAATCAATTTAGATGGTAAAAATCCCAAGTAAGTAAATCCCAAAAAATCAAGAAAAAAATATCAAAGAAAAGTAAATCTTTTGCCGTTTTTTTTTCTCACATTAAGATTTCAAATTTTCATATTCTCTATAAAATCCTACATATAGGTACCTAAGTTCAACAATATAATTCGTTTCGTTTAGGAGATTTGGATGCCAGGAGAATGACGCCTTAAAAGCATACGTTCTGTTTAGAAGAGATCCTTAGTAAAGCATTGAATAATTCCACGAAAAGTTAAAATTATTGTGATTGTAATGGATTAAAAACTAGAATTACTTAGTCAATTTTATATGGCTGATAATGAACTAAAATGTGAGGGCAGGAGAAAAGAACGCTATTTCGTGACCAAAACATTTCAATTCTAAAAATAAGTTTTAAAAATTAAAATATTATTTACTATCCACTAAGGAATATTCCTGTACCATACATTATTACTAATAATATTATATTTGGTAACAAAATCTGAAAAAAAAATGCTTGTAGTATAGGCTAAAAATCCTTTTATTTGATCATATATGTCAGTATAGTAAAACAATCCAAAATGATGAAATTTTGAATTTAAGTTTGTTATACCTATGTCATTGTAAATATTTATCATAAGACTATTTATATCAGAATAATATAATTATATTATATTATTATCAGAATGTTGGAAATAAAATTAGTTTTATGGCATTTCAAGGATTTGTGGGCCGTATGTATAAAGAAATTTTTCGCATTTTTAGAGAATCACTCATAAACGTCCCATAAAAGTATAATTAATAAAATATTTCCGTCTTTTCTAAATTTTGAAAAATCCTCGGGAAGTGCGACTTTTTTACCCCTCCATGAAATTGATTTTAGTTTTCATTTAATTTTATGCAACGCACATTGATCTTGTGAGGACACAACGGTGGCATAGTCTGTTGTTCGCCCAAGGCGAGCCTTTTCAAAAGTTTTGAAAAGGAAAATGTTTAAATATCGGGTTTAAAATATTAAGTTATTATACGGTTTTTAGTAAATGTTTTTATAAGGGTTTTGGGCCATATTCCATTTAATAAAACATGATTGAGATTATGCTATTATATAAAAGGTACCTTAGCCAAGTAACTTTGCCTTCATCAAGGCCTGAAAAAAGGACTAAAACTATATTTTGGTACTCAGTTAGAATTTTTAGCCTAACAGCATAATATTTTCTGTTAACCGATCAAATAAAACTGAAACATGCTAGACCACGATAATCGTCTCTAAATATCGCATGCTTCAAATATTGTTTGTGGATAAATGATTTTGAAGTTCAATTTCATGTTTCAATTCTAATTCAATGTTTGATAAAAATAATTTTGAAAAGATCCATAATTACAATGTTTGAATTGCCTTTACACTTAAGAGCTGAGGGTTCGATTATTAGGAAACCACAAGTAACCTAATACCGATTAGAAGGAAGTTCCTGAGGGTTTGTTATTATGAAGGATTTATATGGGACCTTGTGGGCTTAAAAAATTCATAGTGGGGGAAAGCTTTACCAAAATGTTAAAATAATAAGTTGGTTTTATACAGACAGTATTTTTAGCTGTAAAAATTGAATCAATTGAAACTGCACAATGAAGGAATTCAATGTGCGTATGTGGAATATTTTTCCAAATCTTTATATTATGTATATTTAAACAACTTCAAGAAGTATATATTTATTTTAAGAAACTTCAAAGTTTAGTTTTTTCATTTCAACTTTTCCGAAAATAGTTTAAAATATGTAAATAAAATAAAAATCCGAGGTTTTTGTTCGTATTTTACGAAAATAACTATAGTGGCACCCATGTATTAATCTAGTCCTTATAGATTCAAGAGGATCAGAAACAATGGCACAATGTTTTAAATGCTAGAATAATGCCCATTTATGACAAAGAGTAATGCTGAGTTTTATATTTTTATATATAGCATGAATAGAAAGCATCACTAACGATTTAATTTCGTAACAATTAATTTCATAAGGAGAGCAGAGCCGTAAAAACTCATTTCCCGGCTCCCTCTCAATGCCCTCGCAAATGTCCCTCCCCCTAGAGCCCTTGACAACAAAAGCCACCAATCGCATCGCCAACTCGCTGGTCCCGCGTTCCCCCCCGAAAGAAAACCTCTCCGGCGTCCGGCGTCAAACCCAGAAAGCAGAGATGCAGGGTGCAGGCAGCCAGGCAGGAAGGACGGACCAGTCCAGCCGTTGGCTACGATGTCCAGTCTCGATGGCTACGGTCCAGCGCGCGCTCGAGTCTAAATAAGTAGTTGTTCATAAGTACAATTTTCCTTGTTTTTTTATGAATTTTATTCTATTTTGCAATAATCTAACGTGTGTCTGACTTTCAGGAATCAAAGATTTTCTACGATTAGAAGATATAGGGAGTGGAATCGACCTGCAGTTTTTTTTGAGAAGATGAAAAAAAGTATCCTTTTCTGCAATGGTTTTTTGAAATATTTTGATCATAAATTTTTGGGGTTGTGCTATTTAATTCCTCTTAAAAAAACCAATGGGTTTTTTTTAGAGTTTGTTTAATGTATCCTTTGGAAAGTTTGGTGGTGGTGGTGTATCCTTTTCTTAATTCCGTATTTCTCCAACTCATAAATTGAGAAAGATACTTCTTTGTAATTAATTAACGATTACCATTACATCATTCAAGGAAAATTAGCACATCAAATTGAACATTTCTCAAATTTCACATCAAATTGAACATTCATTTTTTTATTGATGAACATTCCGGTGCAATTTAAAGTAAAATAATTAAAAAAGTAAACACCTAATTAAAAATTTCTTTCGTAATAAATTTATCATTTCAAACATTTCTTTTAAAGGAATTTTATCAAAATACTCACATTTAATTTTCTTAAACTTATAATTTTAATTCCTTTAATAAGAAGTTAAAATTATAAGTTTAGGAAAAACAAATGTGAGTATTTTGATAAAATTCCTTCAAACATTTCTTTTGAAGGAATTTTATCAAAATACTCACATTTGTTTTTCTTAAACTTATAGTTTTAACTTTTTATTAAAGAAGTTTTAATTATAAGTTTAAAACAAATGAGTATTTTTAAAAAATTCCTTTAAAAGAAATGTTTTATTTCAGTTTTCTTATGTTTCAGATTAGAAGCAAGATTCAAACTGAATACCTAACTGAGTACCTAATTAGAAAGCGGAAGAAAAACAGGAAACTAAAGAGGATACATTGCTGACTGAACTTAAGTTGCTTTTAAGATTCTACACGAAATAAAGTTAAACAAAACGAGTACCTTGACCCCACCAAGGTCAAGGGAAAGAAAATAAAAAAAGAACAGGGCCGAGGCGGGAGCATCCAGCATCCCCCCTCAGGGGGGGGGAGGGGATTGCGATGCTCCCGAGGGAGGGGGGATTCCGTCACCTCATCTAAATAAAACGACGTTCATCGGTCGGATATTAATACCGAGTTGAGCGTCAGCAAAACGTATCCAATCGTTTGGTTCGCCACCCCAACACGTTCATTCCCGATCTTTAGATCGAGTTTAACGGTCGCTAAACGCTCGGATTATCACCCTTTCCGTCACAACAAAACGTCCCACTCATTCAAGATTTGCCGGACACATTTTCATCATTTTTGATCGAGTTGCTCACGCTCAGCGAACCGTCTTTAGATCCACTTTAACGTCCACAGGACAGATTGTGCTACTTGGGAATTATTTCTGGGGGGGGGCTGCAGCCCCACAGCCCCCCCTACTGGATTCGCCACTGCTGAAATCCAATTCGTGACTATCATTTTGATTAAGTATGTGCTGCCATCTAGTTAAAATGAAATAATTGAATAGTATTATGTGAAATAAATTTTTTCTGATCATGCTGTTAATTATTTAGGATATTGTGAACATACAGGCTTGATTTTCTAAGATCAAAGACGTTTATTAATAAAAAAATATTTTGCTTCACCCGCCTCTTTTTCCACAAATCGGCGGAAGGGAAAAAGCTTTATTATATTTCTTAAAATTTAAATTAGTTTTGTCGTTCTGGTTTTGCAAGTGCTGGAGAAAAAGAAAATTACCTATCAATCTTGGACTTAGGATGTTTGAAGCGCAGTTTTTCAAAGCAATACACAACGAACTTCAAAAATCTTTCCAAAGAGATTACAAGTGTCATTTTAGCTCTTTGAATTATATTTTTTAATATCCAACTTTTAAATTTATTAATGCAAATTAAAAGTAAGCCAATTGAGTTTTACCTTAAATTATGCCTACATTTAGCCACAACAAGGAAAGAGAAACAAATTTCGTTTTAAATTTGTTATTTTTAAACTACACATTTAGCTCATAGTTTTGACGTGTTTTACGGCGGAACGTTTTGACTGAACTTTTTCTAAATGTCAAAATTCGAGGAAAAAAGTTCAAATCAAATATCAAAAATTTAACTAAAAAATAATTTACTGTCCTTGTTTTGTGTAATTTTAAAATGTCACTATTTAGATAGTTTCTAAGGGACAACCGTTTGATATTTGTATGAAAACTTTTCTGTGAGTTTATTTTACCAACACAAGAAAGAAAGGAAAGCAGGGGTGGAAAATCCAAAAATGATTTTTGTATCAGCTTTAGGGCAGTTTTGTATCAAGTCAAAATGCATTTTTGTATCAGCTTTTAGTGGTTTTGTATCAACGCAAATTTCATTTCCGTATCAGTTTACAGTGAATCAGCATCAGGTTCGGTCAAACTAAAGCTTTAAGGCGTTTTTTTTTAATTTTTGATGAAAAGATGGAACTTTAATTTCCTTCTATTCATACCATATATTAAATAAACTTGATAAAAAAAAACGGAAAAAATATCTTCTATAGATTAGTATTAATTGGTTAAATGATATATTAATTTTAAAATTAGACATTTAATTTATAGATGTTTTACTCATTGAGAAAAATAATCCGTTTTCTTTTTCTCTAGAAAAGCTTCGACCAATTCTGAGACTGAGCAAGAGCTCAAAAGGAATACAAGATTTGTGAAATGACTATACAATACACTGGCTAGAATGGGAGTACTCCAGGTTTAATTTTTGGGGGTGCATTTTTGCGAAATGAAATTATTTTAATGAAAACTGAAGTCAGATTATATTTGATCTTCAAATTATTCGAAAAAACCAAAATTTAGAAATGTTTAATTGATAATCAGGAGCCTTCAGTAAAAATTAACTGTAAAAGGCTAGTGCTTAAAAAGTATCAAATTATTCAGAAATTTAACTGAGAAAAATTAAAACTTCAATTTTAAGTAAAGAATCCTATTTGTGTATAAAGACTACCTTATAAAGAAATTTCATAAATAAGCTGAAAATTTTATCAGGTTATATTTTTTGGAGGAAAAACTACCTATCACTCACAACCATACTATAACTATGAAATTATTAAATTTAAATTAAGACTTAAGCAGTAATTCAAGTTTTCCAATAAAGTTTCTTTCAATTGTTCTACTCAAAATAATTTTAATTTGAGCATCAATAAAATAAGACTTCATAAGCAAGTCTTTGACTTTAGAATATCTCTCCATGAAAAAGCTCAAGTCCGTTTTCCACAATACACCAAATGCGAGAAGCCGACGATTACGCCCCGTAAAATAGGCTTCTCCTCATCTTGAGGCTGCATGGTAGGAACAGCATGAACACGGCTTTCTTCCAATAAAAGTCGTTTTTCCGTAATACAGTAAACGAACGAGGAGAAGGGGCCTTTACAGGCCGAATCGCGCGATCGCATCGCCGTGCCGATGCGCGTGCGAGCTAGGATGCCGTTGATTTGACTAATTACCGGAGATGGTAACTCCACAACGTAAAGAAACGCTGGAAAACGTTACGTATCGTACAAAATAACATTTTTCCAGAATATTTTCGTAATTCCCTGAGTATTCCAGGTTTTCCCGGTTTCCAGGGTTAGCGGACACCCTGAAAAACGGAACTGTCGCGAAAAGTAGCTATTTTCCCGATTTCCGGAAGACTAGACGGAACACCGGACTTGTTGGCTTCCAACCACGGTAAAGTTGTTTTTTCTACATCGCAATAATGACGCAAGAAGAAGCCAACTTGAATCAGCACCCGCGGCCGTCCAACAAAGTCGCGGGAAGAACGGAACACTCCGGAAAAAAAATTCCGAAATATTGCTATTTTTCGGGCTTCCGGAATACCGGACTTGTGGGCTTCTGACCACGGTAAAGTTGTTTTTTCTTCATCGCAATAATGACGCATAAAGAAGCCAACTTGAATCAACAGCAACACCCGCGGGCCGTCCAAGAAAGTCGGGGGAAGAACGGGACATTCCGCAAGAAAAAAAACCCCGAAACTTTCGCAAAATATCGCGATTTCCGACTTTTCAACGCACTAAACGCTGCGGATTGAAACCTATTTTATAGGGGAAATAAATTTACAGAAGAAATATTCAAGATGGAAATTTAAAAGTTTTTAAGGAGTACAACCCAAATTCAAGGAGTTTCCAGTGCTTGAAAATGAAATTAATTTTCAAGGAGCGTACGAACCCTGTTTATCACCGAAAAACACGGCCAAAAATCAAATCAACGCATAACGTACTCCGTTACAATCGTTCTATTTCAATTTCCACCGCGCCGGACGATCGGGCTCTACGACGATCGGGCTGACGTTTTCCTCCTCATTTGCTGAAGCGTTCCACCACGTAGCAACGCGAGCTGTGGAAGTAGGATTCGACCGGTCTCAAAATCGTCGCAAAACGTAGTTGCATCCGGCCCCCCGTTTCATAGCGATCCTAGCGGGAAGAGAATCGATCATAGTGTCTGAGGATTGTTTCTTTTCTTATCAGTTGGATTTTCAGGGTTACAAATTCAGATTGAACGGATTATCGCGTTTTTGGCGCAGTTTGGCGCAAAAATCGGAATTTTGCCATTTTTGGAGCAGATTGGCGCAGGTAACCAATTTCGGCGCAGTTTGGCGCAGTTGGCGCAGATTTTCCACCCCTGGGAAAGAGAAGAGAGAGAGGTGACAACAATATGTAATTTCAGCGTCCCTTATAAGAAATAATTAAGGTGCCTGCCTGCCTACCTAAAAAACGCCGTTTTGGATCCAAAATTAAAAAAAAAATTTATTATCTTATTTCAAAAAGCACATCTTTAGCTTTACGAATCAGTTTAAATTTTGTCTTTATCTTTCCTAGAACCAAAGTTACAGAAATTTTACTTACAGCTAAATAGGCAATTTATTAAGGAAAAAATAAAGAAATTAGCGTTTTTCTCAGAATCGCATTTTTGCTATTTCCCTTCTCCGCAAAACTGCATAACTCAAAATATTATGAATGAATTTCTATAAAAATTGGGGAAAATACTTGACATAATATTGAACGTCTTGGTCACCACTGAGATGGTGCTCTGGATTACTGCTTAAAAGATTTTAGTGTTACACCATCTACTTGATAAATGAAGCTAAGGCTGATTGCTTTTTTATGAACTATTTATTAAAAACATAACAATAACGCGCGTGGCGTTTAGGCTTAGCCGCGATACGAGGACGAGAGAAATAACAGAGCGCGCAGAGTGTCCGTCGTTCGTTGAGGAAATGTGATCTGCCCGGCGAGAGCTGCCCGGGCAAGGACTACCGTCTGCGGGCCACTTTTTCCTCCAATGGAAGGGATTACTGCGCATGCTCGAGCACTTCACCCCCTCTAGCTTCTTTTCTGAATTTTTTAGGGACCGTCACAATATTTAAATTATAAATTAGCATTTTATTTAATGAAATTTTGAATTTTTGAAGAAAGTTAAAAATATATACTGATAGCTATTTTTGTGGATTTTATTGAGAATATTATCATGAATATGAATGTTCATATTAATAAATCAGAATTTAAATTTATGCAAACAAAATATTTAGACAACTTATTCTTTCAGAAATACTTTTTAAGTATAAAGTAAATTAAGCTGCATCGTATAATACTTAGTGCTTCAGAGTTCTTTGAGAATATTCTCACGATAAATTATTCTTTTTAAAATAAATGTAAAAAATTATTTCAAATATTTTTTTTTTCAAAAAATAATTCTAATGTGATATATCCCCTTTCTTTTAAGAATATTCTTCTAATTTTATAAAGTTATATCAAAATTAGCTAAATGTCAGGTTTAAAAGGTCTTTCAGTGTGCCAATTATTATTTCCTTTGCTTTCAACAATTATATGAAAATAACTAGCTGATATGCCCGGCCTTGCACGGGTGGAGCTATAGCTTTAGGATTTCTTTTTTAAAATTTACAATATATTTTATACCTTATTTTACCAGGTGAAAGGTATTAAAATCCATCCATACTTGTCAAGTATTTTAATATTTGAACAATTTGTATATTTTACCTCATGATCCCCATAAAAAATCAGAGATAAATCTCCCAAAATTACTTAAAATATGGCCATTTAGAACCCTTGATTAATCATACAGGATAATCGATTCCATAAGCGACCTCTGTTGGCCAAAGCTCACTTCGCAATTAATACACATCCCCCAATTCCCTGCCGGCTTTACACCGCCGCTGTAGGAACTGCGGGAGCTGCAGTAGCTACACGTTTTTAGTTCCAGCGACACTAAAGAGATGGCGCTAGAATCGCAGCGGAACCCGCGACTCTCGCTGCAGTCGTTCTTCCCGTTGCGACTGTTTTCGGTTTTCCCGCGTTCCCGGAGAGAGGAATGTTCCGAAGTTGCGGTCAAACCTCTTTGACTCATGCATCCAGAGATGCTTTTGATTATTTTAGATTCATTTTGAGTTATTCATTACATTTTAGGATTTACATTCATTCTCTTTAAGCCTTTTTACGAGTATTCTCGTCACCTCGATTGCGGTCAAGCCATGCTCCGAGAGCAAGGGGGTCACGTGACCGGGCCAGCGTCCCTGGATCAGACCCCTTAAAATACATATTTATGGCTCATTTATTGATTTCTGAACCGATTTGAGTCCCGTAAACGGCCAATCTGGGTTATTTCTGAGTTCCGGTTACGATATTTTGAGGTTTTAGGTTCCCTAGAGTTGATATTTGCCCAGGATGGCAAATGTAAACACAGCCCAATGACCAAAACAAAGACTTTGGGGGTCAATTTTAGGCATATTAAATTATTTTTTCAAATTAAAAACTATTTTCCCATCAACCGGAAGGTGGTAGGAATGCTCCGGTCGAGGTTTTAGAACCATTTGACAAAATTTTTTGTGCAAAAATTCCCCATTGAAATAACATGGGAGAAAAAACAGAGTTCAGGAACATACTCCAGATTGGCACTTTTCATGATTTTTATAATCTATATTTATTTTTCCTTATATCTTAGATAGATTATCCACATTTTGAACGTGGTTTTAGGACCTTGAGCACCTCCGGGATTTTTCAATGAATTTTCAAAGTTGGGAGTTAGTCTAAATGGGGGTCTCTTTTGTCGTTGCGTGTCGCTGGTCCCGCTATTATCGCAGCGATTTTTGGCTCACGATTGTTTTCAAGGCCTCCTATTGGTTCTCTTGAAAAAAAATCGCCCGGTCTTCCCGCTATCGTTAATGCAGCTCCCGCAGTTCCTACAGCGGTGGTGTAAAGCCGGCGAAAAAGATCTCCCGATGGCCAAGTGCTCGAGCATGCGCAGTAATCCCCTCCATCGGAGGAAAAAGTTGCCCGCAGACGGTAGTCCGGGCAAGGTTGCTTCGCGGCGCTGGTGTTGCGCTCGCCAAAAGTCTTTCTTCTGGCGCTTGAGCGCTCTTTTGGCGGTGTCGCCTCACACTCCCTCCCCAGTGTCAACGGAATGTGACATATCTTCTGGGAAGGGTAATCTTTCGACCCGAGCGTGTTGTCACCGGTCGCTCAGTCGGCGACGTATCTTGTACAGTCTTTGAATTGTCACTATCACACTTGCTTGGAGGTGGCGTAGATACGCGCTGAGTAACCAAATAGTCCTTGTCTACAGTTCGGAACACTGGTTTAAGACGGTCGAGGGACACCGTTGTTCGGCGTCCGTTCACAACGATGTCGAAGTTTTTCTCTCGGCGAGAAACTACCTCGAACGGGCCGTCGTAAGGCGGTTGTAACGGTGTGCGTACACCGTCATGTCGTAGCAGGACATGTGTGCACTTTTCCAAGTGTGGGTGCACGAAAACACTGCGTTGGCCGTGGCTGGAAGTGGGGGTTGGGCGGACGTCAGCGAAGGAGCTCCTCAGGTCCTCCAGGAACTGCTTGGGTGACGACGTGGTCTCGTCAGTTGACGGGCAAAAGAACTCGCCTGGTAGACGCAAGCTCTGCCCATACACGAGGTCTGCGGTGGTCGCTTGTAGGTCTTCCCGGAAGACGGAACGGAAGCCCAACAGGATGGTCTGGAGGGCAGAGGTCCACTGCTCCGTGCTGTGGGCCTTCAATGCCGCCTTGAAGGGACGGTGGAACTGCTCCACGAGTCCATTGGCTTGCGGATGGTAAGGAGAGGAACGGATCCTCTTGACGCCCAGAAGACTGCAGAGGGATCGGAACAGCTGGCTTTCGAACTGCCTGCCCTGGTCCGTCGTCAGGTACGCTGGAACGCCGAATCTTGACACCCAGGTGGTGTAGAACGCTTGTGCCACTGTCTCGGCAGTGATATCCTGGATAGGCACGGCTTCCGGCCATCGGGTAAAGCGGTCGATCATGGTGAGGACGTAGCTATATCCTCTGGATGGCGGCAGGGGTCCAACCAAGTCTATGTGTACGTGGTCAAATCGCCTCGTTTGGTCAGGAAAGGATCCGAGGGGGGTCTTAGTGTGTCTATACACTTTACAATTTTGGCATGCTAAACATTCCCTCGCCCAAGTGGTGCAATCCTTATTAATTGAGGGCCAAACGAATCTAGATTTGACCAGTTTAGTTGAGGCTCTAGTGCCGGGGTGGGACAAGTTATGCAAGTTTAAGAAAACCTGTTTGCGAAATTGTTCGGGAATGAATGGTCTGGCTGCTCCCGTTGAGATATCGCAGTAAACTGGGGTTTGGGATTCTGGAAGGGTAACTGTTTTTAACTGAAAACCCTGGGGATTTTTTAGTAGCTCCCCTAGCTCTGTATCCCTCAGCTGAGCCTGTGCAATTTCATTAAAGTCGATCGCGCTTGGAATGGTTATCGTGGCTATCCTGGATAATGTGTCAGCAGTTATGTTTTCGGCTCCTTTGATATGCTGTATATCTGTTGTGAATTGGGAAATGAAGTCAAGTTGCCTACTCTGACGCGGCGATCCTTTATCCGCTTTTTGTCGAAAAGCGTAAGTAAGGGGTTTGTGGTCCGTGACAAGGGTGAAATTTCTGCCCTCGAGCATATGTCGGAAATGTTTTATTGCTGCGTACGCGGCCAGCAGTTCTCTATCGTACGCGCTATATTTCTGCTCAGTTTCTGATAACTTTCTAGAGAAAAACGAGAGAGGTTGCAACTCGATATCAATTGATTGGAACAAGGCACCTCCTATAGCCAAATCAGAGGCGTCTACTTGCAGCACTAATTTTGCATCCGGTTTGGGGTGGGATAATAGTGTAGCATTACAAAGGAGCTCTTTACAAATTTGGAATTCTTTTTCTGCCTGTTCGGTCCAGTCGATTTTAGTATTTTTATTTTGCCTAACACCCTTGAGGTACCCATTTAATGTGGTTTGATTGCTAGCAGTTTTTGGCAAAAACCTCCGAAAAAAATTAATAAATCCCAGAAACCGTCGTAGTTCCTTAATGGTGGTAGGTCGGGGGAAATCTAGTATAGGTTGCACTTTTTCCGGTAAGGGTTTTGTACCGTCTTTAGAAATTAGGTGTCCTAAAAATGAGATTTCTTTGACATTAAACACGCATTTCGAAGCGTTTATAGTGAGTCCGTATTCGTTTAATTTTTTCAAAACACTGCGCACATGATTCTCGTGCTCCGTCTCGTTATCACTAAAAATCAAAATGTCGTCTAAGTAGACGTAACAAAAAGAGAATTCTCCAAGTACCTCGTTCATGAACCTTTGGAAAGTTTGAGCAGCTCCACAAAGGCCAAAATTTAGAAAAGGAAATTCGAAAAGTCCGAATGGTGTACACACGGCTGTTTTTTGTACGTGGTCTGGGTGTACAGGGATGTGAAAATATGCGCGGACGATATCGATTTTTGAGAAGATACTTTTGCCAAAGAGAGCATTGGAGAAATCCTGTATGTGAGGAATGGGATAGCGGTCCGGAATGGTAGAGGAGTTTAATTTTCGGTAATCTCCTACCGGCCTAATGCTACCTGAACTTTTAGTGACAACATGGAGAGGGGACGACCAAGGAGATTTAGAGGGTCGACATATCCCTTGCTGCATCATGTGTTGGAATTCGTTTTTTACTTCGTTGTGCAATTTAGGATTTAGTCGTCTGGGTTTGCTATAGACTGGGGGTCCGGACGTTTCAATATAATGCACCGTGTTGTGCTTTATGTTTGTTACATTAGGGTTAACTTTCAACAAATCTGGAAATTCTCCGAGCATTTTATGGAACGGGGAATCTCCAGAGATTACCTTGACCGAAAAGTTATCTACTGATGCTATTATCCCCTGTCGTTTGAATTTTGTGGTGCTATCGATTATACGTTTATTTTTTAAGTCTATGAGTAAGCCAAAATGCTGAAGAAAATCTGCACCAATAATAGGGGTTGGTACGGAGGCAATTAAAAATTTGAATTCAAAATTTCTCCTGAAACCTAAATCTAAGCTGAGTAATTTGGTACCGTAGGTGAAAATTTTTGAGTTATTTGCTGCATATAGCTCTAAAGAATCAGGTTTTAAGGATTTGCTGTTTTTAGGGACCGGAATACACGAAACGTCGGAGCCAGAGTCAATTAGGAATTTAAAATGGGTTTTTCTATCGTAAACATGCAGGCGGCTAGATTTAGCGGCTGTCGGCAGATTTGCTGCCGATATGTTTACCCCGACAGCCGAATTTAGTTTTCCTGGATTGTTACGAACCGGGGGCAGCCAGGTTTACATTTACGGGCCTCGTCCCCGAAACGGTCATGGTAAAAACATAGCTCGCCGTTTGTGTGCACCGGGGACCTATGCCGTCTCCTACGGGGGGACCGCGAGTACCGGGAGCGAGAATTACTTCGCTCCCTGCCCATTTTGGCAACCTGTTGGGTTAAAGCGGCTATTTCCTTTCGCAGCGTGGCTACTTCTAGGGTCAGCTGGTCCTCTTTAGGAGCAATATTGGGTTCGCCTCGCTGCATGGTGCAAATTTGGTTCTGTTGGGTCCTCATACTGATTTCACACACAGTATCGGCAATCGTGGCCAGGCAGTCCAATCCCTCGGAACTAATGGAGAGAACCGTTTGCACATCAGGGGGAAGGCGCTCCATCCAAAGCGTTTTTAGGAATTCCTCCTTCACTCCTGATGAGCCCGCCAAACCTCTCATTCTTCTCAAGAGATGGGACGGCTTGTCATCGCCTAGCTGCATTTCGGAGACGAGTTTCCGGAACTGCTTCGCTTCCGAATCAGTGTATTCGTTAATAAACCTTTTTTTTAGGGCTAAGTATTTGTCCTGAGCTGGGGGGTTGAACAATATATCTGAAACGTGAGTTAACGTTTCTTGATCTAGGGATGCTACGATGTTCTGATATTTTGTTGTGTCTGCAGTAATTCCCGAAAGTTCGAATCCCTGTTCTACTTGGATAAACCACAAACGCATGTTGGCTTTCCAGATGGGGGGAAGTTTTAACGCTACCCTAGCTATCTGTGCTGCGGGAGGAGTAACCCCTTGTTCATTTTCATTAGATTCCTCAGTATTAACCATATTTAGTTTTAATTCTTATAAATTACAAGATAAGTAAGGGAAAGAAAGAGGGCTGACCAAACGAGACGAAAGAAAATCACGCACTTACTTAGAACATGGCATGTCGTTGCTTGACTCCATTAGAAGAAGAAAAATCCAAAGTCCTGGAACGTCCGTATCACCACTGAACGTCTTGGTCACCACTGAGATGGTGCTCTGGATTACTGCTTAAAAGATTTTAGTGTTACACCATCTACTTGATAAATGAAGCTAAGGCTGATTGCTTTTTATGAACTATTTATTAAAAACATAACAATAACGCGCGTGGCGTTTAGGCTTAGCCGCGATACGAGGACGAGAGAAATAACAGAGCGCGCAGAGTGTCCGTCGTTCGTTGAGGAAATGTGATCTGCCCGGCGAGAGCTGCCCGGGCAAGGTTGCTTCGCGGCGCTGGTGTTGCGCTCGCCAAAAGTCTTTCTTCTGGCGCTTGAGCGCTCTTTTGGCGGTGTCGCCTCAATATGATTTAGAAGCCCTACTATTTTTTTGGTTGTGGGTGTAATATTTTATTTTATGAATAGTATAACTTAAAACTTTACTGAATTTTTTTTTCATTTTTCACGTTTGGTTCTATAACTTTTGATATTAAATAAATTTAAGACATAAAAGTAGTAGGCCTCCTAAAATATAAGTTCACGAGGATAACAAAGTTTACAAAACAAAATTATTTTCATATGAATAAGAGTTATGATGATTTGCGGAAAGGCGTTTTTTTGTGATTTTTATGCATAAATTCTTCATTAATATGAAAATTTGAATCAATATTTAATTTTTTATGTTATTCATAGTTTTTAGATGCATTTAATTGTATTAACCACAAATTAGGTCAAAATTTTAATTATTAAAAAAGCCTCTATAGGTAGGCAGGCACCTTAAAGCAACAAAAGGAGATAGAGCAAAACCTTTAATAAGAAAATTATTTGCAATATCATAAGAAACGCACAGAAAAAATTTCATGAAAATAGTATTTTAAATATTCGAGGAGTTAATAGTAAGTGAAACACAAAAAAGTAAAAAAAAACTCCAAAAACTATGGTTGACACGGAAACACTTGCAAATTTGAAACAATTTTTCTTTTTTGAGGACTAAAAAACTGCTATTTTTACTTATTGCTATTTTATCTCCTCGAATATATTGAAGAGAGCTCCATGAAATTATTCCCGCCATTATCTCATTGAAGTTTTTGTTATATACATCTCTTTTTTTTTTAATTAATTTTTAAATCGCTAGGGGAGTTGTAAGTCATCTCAATGGACCTTACTTCCCTAGGAGACGTTGGTTTCAAATAAAAGCCTTAAAAAGAACTTTTGAAGCACCCTGCATAAATAAATATTAAATTGAAGACACCAATAAGTTCTGTGCTCTGTGCAGTTAATTCTCTTTCACCTAGAACCATCGCCCCTCTTCCCCCTATAGTTCTAGTTGATCTGAGTATGATGACGTCATTCCCTATCTTAACTCATGAAGTGTTTAATGTCCTGGGACTCACGTTTAATCAAAATTGATATTAAAAGCATCCTTTAGACCTAGTATAAAAAGTCGGAAAATATAGCAGATAGTACGTAGATAATAAGGTTCAATGATTCTCAAGATTATTGGTTTATGATATAATATGTGGTAATATAGAGGGCGGGATATCAGTTAAAGTATGCTTGTCAATTTGAAGAAATGTATCCAAGGGGTGATAGAATTTTCATTGAAAGGTCGTTATAGTTGTATGTTTTTACTACTTTTCCCTTTTCTTCGGAAGAAAATCTGTCTTCAAAATTAAAAAAAATTTATTCCAATATCTTTTGGATAAACACTGTGTATTCTATAGATATTGTAGGTTAACTGTTCCATAAAAATGATATTTTTATGAATTTTTTATAGTGAGTATATGGAGGGGAATCAATTTTTCACTAACTGATATTCACTGCGTATGGCCCGTCCGTATCAAAAAACATAAACCATTCATTAAAATTAAATGTCCACTAGCCATATATAAGGGAATAAATTTTAAAAAAGCGATTTTACTTTGGCCACTTGTGTTTAAAACAGATGTTTAAGTGTTTTATTTCACCATTTTTTTATTTTAAAAACATATTTTTGAAAATAAGTATTTAAAAATTTGGATAAACTAACAAATATGCTCCTATAGCTTTGGAAAACTCAACTCTGTTTTTATCCATTTAAACGACCTAATCATATTGTTTGCTTTGAGAAAAACCTTACAGGTTGCAAATTTCGTTGTTAACAGTAATAACGAATGCATCTTCGACCCTATGTTGCAAGGACAATTACTTTACGATTAAACAGGATTTGAGGGAAAAACATCCTCGAAACTTCATCACCGGCGACAACCAGCCTGTAGGTACTGAATTCCTCAACCAAACGGTAAACAAATATCTCCAACTGCGCCATCAATTCAATACCACCCCTTGTTAATCGACCTTTTTCGAACGATTCCTTACGTTCAGACGATTTTGAAGTCCATGCAAAACAGCAGGCCGACGCCAGATGTTTTGGTTCGCGAACGTTCCTCTTCTTCGCTTTCCAGGGAGAAGAAAGAGTTTCCAAACAAACAAGTGAGTTAAGTGACATAATAATTTGAATAATAATTCAGGAGGAAAGTGACGTAACGGTTATGACGTCGTTAGTGGAGCAAGGAGTTTTCCTTCCTTTGAACTTGATCTTCAGGGCGGGCTTACAAGCAGCGATTAGAGCAGGCATGACCAACCCACGGCATGCGGCCCGTTTGGAATAATTTTGTGGCCCGCGATAATTTTTTAAACAAAAGTTAAACTTTTGGAGGTAAGTTAAGGCCCCCGAAATTCGGACAAAGTGTACCAAAACGCGTTAAAACCTGTTAATTAGAGTTGAATTTCCAAAAAACATTCTGAGGGAGGATAACTCTATTGCTCATAACTTTTTTTAGGATACTAAGTTCAACCAGGTGTAACTCCTACCGGTGCAAAAATCTAGCTACAGTTTTTAGAGAAAATTTGGTCCTCCCGAAATAAATTTCTATAAGGGCCACAGGCTCCTTAGTTTGGCAGTGATTCCAAGTGTTTTTTTTAACAACATCTGGTAAGTTACTATGGAAATACTACAAAAGGTATTCTTGGGGTTGCTTCTGAAGGTAAATTTAAATGAAAATTTTATTTTGTCAAATCTGTCAAACTAAGCAAAGGATCTAAGAAACTCCCTAATTTATACCTAGTTTATTCAATTTACTTCACTGTCATTCTGTGCACCTAATATCCTTAAATTTTATATGCGGCCCGCGAGATTATTGTGGTTTTCCAAAGTGGCCCTCAACATCATTTGGGTTGGCCACCCCTGGATTAGAGCGACGGGACTGGTCGAAACTTCCCTAAAAACTCCCTACAAATGATGACATAACTTCTACGTCATAGCACAAAAAAACAATGGCCGAACCAGATTCCAACAGGAAGGCTATACGAAATTTTCGTCTCTTTCCTAATGAAGTCTCGATCGCATCGCTAGAATAGATGCATGTAAACCCGCGCCCTAATTCGAGGCTTACGGGCAAATGAAGAAGAACCGAAGAACTGTTTCTATTGAAGAGATGATGAATAATGATAAGAGTTGAATGGGCCGTTTAAAAATTGAGAAGTTGATTAATTTCGGATAATTATCACACTAAAATGATAATGAAACAGCTGTGGTTGACAAATTGCTCTCAAAATTTAAATATTTAGTTAACTGAAGAGAAGAGGGTGATATCATTTTAATGGCCATGTGAAATTTTTTACACGTTTAAGTTTTCTGTAGATTGGGTTTCGTAGATTTGTTTCTGTAGATTGGGATTTATCGTATTTTTTCAATTGTATGTGTATTATTGTATTTAATTGTATTGTTTAAGTTAAATTGAGAAGCTCAGAATATTTGACAGTAGTCTTAGTTCACTGAATTCAGTTTTGGACAATTGTAGGTTTTCTGTAATGTGTTAGGAGGCATGTGTTACCCATATGGAGAAGGTGTTTTTGGTAGGGTTCTTTACAGGCAAATAACGCACTTACAAACTTTTTAATTCGACGTAACATTTCTCTGCTTCTTTTCTTACACTCGAAACGAATTCTTAATATGTTAAAAATAAAAAAGGTATTTGGGATATTTTAATTAAAAACTAGCTAAGATATACCCGCCGTTGCTCGGGAGAAAATATTTTTAAAACTGTTTGTTAAAATAAATAAGTTATACCTATTATCTTCTTCTCTCAGTAAGGTCAGCAGTCTTTCCCCAATAATTATAATTTTTTTTATCTAAATTGTGTTTTTATGCTATACCTACCAACTATTATTAATAGTATTTAGTACATTCTTTGAATCCATCAACTAACCCTGACTCCTACCTATCAAAATCAAAAAGATTCTCTAGCTCACTTTAAACGTAGATTATCTTTCTCCTTTGCACTCGGATAGCAAAGCACGCTTTTCTGCAAACGATTCCTCAAATAGCCCAATCGAATACCGAGATAACGACGTTTAATTAGGACTGTCGGCGTTCTTTATCTAGAAATTGGCATACTCTGTCTCGCTTTGTTATCGGTGAGAAAACATTGAAAGGAGCTGCTTTTGCACGTAGCGTTGCTTTTTTGTGATCAACTTTTGTTTGCTTAAGATTCAGATTGGTTCATAAGAGATGGGAGGAATGCGTTTGTTTCACAGTAATCACACGTGTTTGTCAACATGGTTTTACTGTGAGAGAAACTATTGACAAATTATCTTTTTTAAATTATAGATGTAACAACCTTTTCTTTTTCGAATTACAATTGAATCTTCAGTATAAAAAAAGGCACTGTCTAGCTCCAGGGAAGTAACAACTCAACTCTAACGAATTTCGCTAATATTTTAGCATGGGTAAACTTTCGTGAATATAGACACTTCGATAAAAAAAAGTCCCAAAAATAGCAAATTGCCTTTATGTGAACAAAAAAAATCTCCTATAATTGCTTAACACCTGAGTAGAAAGGGGAAAAATAATGACTACACCCTATAGTCAGATATAGCCTCTTGAATTTCGAT
The DNA here is from genome assembly GCA_024610705.1 of Tetragnatha versicolor. Lineage (NCBI taxonomy): Eukaryota > Metazoa > Arthropoda > Arachnida > Araneae > Tetragnathidae > Tetragnatha > Tetragnatha versicolor. The sequence goes on along the minus strand of JANDEH010000011.1, from coordinate 18,970,846 downwards.
TAATCTATGCCCACATTTGTTGTATTTTTATTAAATTTGATTTTTAAGTAATTCGTCTTCATTCATTCTTTTTCTTTCAGATGTAAACTAAGCCAAAAAATTAAATTTATTTTTAATTTAAAATGGTTTCTAACTTTTTTTATCCATTTAATGTTTTACTCCATTGATATTCAATTAATTCATTGATACTGCTTCTATGAACCAATTTCACAACAAGTTTTAATTTTTCTTGTTTAAGAATATTTCTATTTTGAACTTTTGTGCTGCGAACTAAGCAGACATATAATTTAATTGTAGATTAAAGTGGATTTTAAGATTTTTCAGCTGAAAAGCAATTTGAAAAAGAGAATAAATCCATCAACTTTTTTCCAACTAAAAATATATTTTTCAATATATTTAATAGGTTTTTTGTTGATTTTTCTGTATTTTAAATAGGGTCCCGAATTTTGAGTAAAAGTTTGGTGGTAATACAACGAAAATACCCTTTTTTATACAATTTTCACGATTTTATTAAATCTTGGTTTTTGAACTAATTACCTTTCTCAAACTGGCTGTTCACTTTCCTTTTTAATGCTTCTAGAGAAATTTTCTCCTTTTAAAGACTAATACAAGTGTTCTATAAGTTAGATATTAGTTATAAATATATATAACAATATTAGTTATATATTCATAAATTGACAAAAGGGTAACTTGATAAAAAATAACTTAAATAATGAAAATTTTAAAATCTACTACGAAACAATTGAAGTGATTGAAATTGAGGAATTTGTTTGTCTAAAATTTGCGAATAAATAACTTCTCGAGGGTGATAACATATTCAATAGTGTGTTTGTTGGTTCGTGTAATAAATCAACAAACGAATGCGCAACGAACCGATGCAACCGGACCGATGCAACTAACGAATGCGCATTAAAAGTTGAAATTTCTACTTGGTCTTGAAATTACTAAGCTTTTATCATAATGATGGCCTTCTCCAATTCCGCATTTTACCCGATCTATTCAGACAAAAATGAAATAATCAGCAGTCGTTATGTTGTGATGTTATTTATCTATTGCGAAAGCACTTGTTTCCCAACGTGGGGCGCAACTGGACTTTTTAGGGGGCAATTAGAAAATTTTCAACCAAATTGCCCCTCCAGATAAGAAGAATCAAAAAAATTTCTGGGGGAGAAACCCCCAGACAACCCCTAATTTTACTTGTTAAGTCATTTAAAACTTAAGGTATAAAAATCTTTTAGATTGTGTACCTCAAAAATTTTGAGTCATCCCCCTACAAAAAGATACTGAAGAATGTTATCTGCTCTGTAAGGATTTCATTAGCATTGCCGTGATAACTCTGTAATTATTGGTTACTAAATCTTGAAATTATATGGAATGTTACTTCATTAAAAATGATTTGGTATTTCAAATTTATTTCTCCATTTTGTGTTGGGGAAATTATTCCCTTGTTTTCCGAAAATGTATGCCATATTTGTTTCTTAAAAATCAACCAAATAAGTTTTTAACCCTCTCGGCACCAGAACATCAAAAAAGTGAAAAACTTTTTTCTTCTTCTTAATACATCCAAAATGCCCCTATAATTTGTCTGGAAAAAAACTTTTTTCTAGTGTGCACTCCTTCCTAGTTATTTGTATGAACCTCATATGAGGCCATATGGGCCATATTTTTTTCATTTTAACAGAAAATACTTGGTTTAGAACTTATTAAAAGCCACGGTCATAATATTAGACGATCACGAAATAAGAAAATATCTACCAACCTATAAAAAATTTTCTACAGAAGCTAGTATCTAGCTAGTATTTTCTCTTCAAAAGCATCACAGCTTAAAATGTAAACATTGAGGATAAATCATCTTGCTACCATTTAGGAACGAATTCAGAAACCATGTAGAAGTCTCATATGTGATCTACATGAATCAGTGAAGTCACTAATGAAAAGAAAACATATTTGCGTGTTTACATCATACCAAAATTGAGCTCATAAGTAGGAACCTCATATGAGGCCCAGGATGGCGAGAGGGTTAATTGAATAATTACGATTTAAGTAAAATTCATGTGTAATCTTTCGTTCGAAAAAACCGTTCAATGCAAAAACCATTCAAAAAAACTAATAGCTTTACACATATAATAATTTTTTTTTATTGAACGGTTTTTGCTGAACGGATTTTGCATTGTGAACGGTTTTTTCGTATATCCTTTCATGGAGGTGGAGGGCATGAGAAATTTAAAAAGGCTTTGGTGGGGCGTGGACTAAAAAATGTCGGGAAACACTGGTTAAAAAGTATTGAATAATGAGGAAAGTTGGTTACGTTTATGAAGTTAAGTAACAATCACACAATATGTTGCATGCCATTTTTGAAGTTTACACAATGAAGTATGTATTCTTCTTAAAAGTAATATGATGACGTTTTCACTAATTATACTGTTGACTACTAGAGGTTTTCTTGGTTTTTAAGCATAATTTATCAATTGTCCAAAGTGTTTATGTATAAAAAGATGACCATTTAGAACTATTACGTGTGGTTAGCTTTTAAATTTGGAGATTCCGATTTCAAATTTGCCACTTAAACAGTCAGTAAGTAGTGAATGAGTCAGACAGTAGTATTTAGATTTTATTGATACAAATGCGGAAACATAGTGTGTAAAAATATGATCACAGGTACTAAAATATAAAAAATATACTTTTCCTAAATACAATTCTCAACAGAGCATCTTCAGGTTTTCCTTGAAAAAATCTGAATTAAAATGTTTGACAGCACGTCTTTTGAAATTTCCATCAATCATATCGGCTTTGTTCCCATTATTCTAATGAAATAAAGCATCTATGACATGCCATTAGAAACATAAGAACATATATCTACTCAAGGACTGTCATGAAGAGACCATGATTCAACTTCTGTGTCATATAAAGTCCAATCATCACAGAATGAAGTCATAGCGAAAACGTAACTTTACCAATTAAGTAAGACAGCGCTAACACATTTTTATCAAAGGCGATGAAGTTGTATGGGACCTCTTATATTTCGATATCTTACGCCCCGGTGACTTAAGGTGCTCGGTGCTCAAAGCTTCACGATAACCGATACGAAACGGTTTTCACTTTATGCTATGACGTCGGATATTACGTATTTTCCTATCATTTTACGGTGTTTCTACTGATTCTGTTCTTACGTGGTAAAACACTGTTGAAAGTTTATCTACGAAAAGATGAATACGTAGTGCACTCTTTGGAAATCTTTCTGTTCAATACTTTATGAGACGTTACAAAGGTTTATTTGGAACAATGAGGAACTTGCATGATGTTTTATTATTTTTTTAATGTATTCTTCACGCAAAAATTAGCCACTACACAAAATTTGAGGCCGATTGAGAAATTTTTTGATTGCAAAAAGAATTATCAAAAATCGTCTTTTCCGAAGCACCTGAAAACGCTTAATTGCATGCACAGTGACGTCACAATATATTGACTCTGCCTAAAATGTTTGCCTTGGATTTCTGACCGTCACCAGAAGTGTCTAGAAGGTAAATATTTATTAAAACACTCATATCGGACACTTCAGAAAAAATAAATCATCAACTAAAACATGGAAATTCAATTTTAATTGCAATTTTGCTCGATGGAATTCTACGTCACTGTGCATGCAAACACACTTCGCGTTTTCAGTCACGTGTTTTTTCTCGACTATTAAATTAAAATATTTAATTACTTGTACACTTTTTTGAAGAATTGACAATATATTTCATTTTCTCTCTATATTAAAAAAAAGTTACTGTCACCGCTGCCGCTGCCGCCGCCGCTGCCGCCGCTGCCGCTGTTTCAGAAAATTTAATTTTTTAACTCTTTGAACTCTCATATAGCAAAAACTACTTGATAGAAATTTATGAAATTTGAAATATTTGTAGAGGAATATTTGGGGCACATTCTGGAACAAAAAGCTAACTGATGTGATAATTAGTTCTGGGGTATTTTTAAGGTCAAAGTTGAAGTTTTTCTTTTTTCGCCGCGTAATCCAGTTCAGCAAAATCTATTAGCAGCAGAAATATGATTTTTTGCAGCTTAATACTCTGAAGTATGAAGATGTGTACTACGTCGCCCTTTTTTCGAATTTCGAATTTGGTTTAGAGTAATTAATTTTTAAATTTCGAAATTTTTGACACTTTTTCGGTTTTTTCTATCTAAAATGAAAACTAATCACGGTATCAATATGATTTTTTAAACACTTATATTTTTAATTTTTAGAAAGAGATTGGCGTTTAATTCTTTAAAAAATTCTAATTAGTTTTGGAATTATTAAGCATCAAAGTTTCATTTTTTTCATAGTTTTAGTAGGTCTTTATCAGACGTGTTTAATGTTTTTAAATTTTATGTTTGCCTGTTCACTAGATTGTCGCGAGCACGGATATTTAAATTTAAAAGTTTTGAGGTGCACATTTTTGCTCTAAGTTTGCTAGCGATATAGTATAGACTTGGTTAATAATCTTTCAAAGATACTTCGATATTTTTGAACTACTAGAGAAATAAATGATTTAGCTTTTTTGAGTGCTATTTGTGCCGACGAAAGGAAGAGGATTTTCGGGAAGTTTGTTTTACTCTGCTAAAGATCGATTGCAGATATTACAGATCGCGAAGCGATCTGTAAAGAGCTGCACAGCAGTTACGGGGGTTGATGAGCGTAAGCGAGTAGGGGGCGGTAGCCCCCTATCCATTATATTGTTGATAATTTAAAAAGGAATATCTCAGTAAGAGTTTTATTTTGATATTTTCGTGGTAATGATCCGAATTAAATTATTGAAAAGTTTGAGAGATAAAAAGTTTCGATATTAAATTATCATTAACTATAATCTGTTCATTTAGAATTAGCGCCTGAGGCGTAATGTATTAAAAGCAGTTATTATTCTAATTATCGTCGAAAAAATTTTCTTTTGCAATGATAAGGCAGCCTAAGCAGAAGTAGTTAAAATACTGCAGAAACAATCGGTCACTGAAGTTGTTTGATAAGTGTTATTAAGCATTATTGAGCGTTTTTGATCCTGTTGCAGGCGCCTATTCTAAATGACCAGATTATAAGCAGACAAGTTGGATAGACAGTTGGATAGACAAGTTGGATAGACAGACTGGATAGTTGAAATGAAACAAGCGAGCTCTGCTCGCTAAGATCGCGAAGCGATCTTCAAAGAACTGCGAAGCAGTTCCGGGGGTTGGTGAGAGATAGCGAGCAGGGGGCAGAGCCCCCTAGTATTTTACAAAAAACCATACGGAACACTTGAAAGTTTGTGAAAATCTGACACATGCAAGTTCCTTATTTTAATGAAATTATTTAAAAGTTTAAATGGAAGATTAAATTAAAATAGTGTTTTAAACTTAAAGAGATTCACATATTATTTCCCAAGGATATGTATTTCTTTGAGGTGTCTTAAAATATTTTATAGAAAAAACAGTTTTAAATATTAATTTTAACAGGTTATCAAAAAAAATAATATCCCTCATAAGGCAAGCATTATGAAGGATACTTTATATAGATCTGGGCATTTCTTTAAAATTTGAGAAAACGTCTCTAATCAAGTTATGTTAGTTTGATATTGTATTGGGTTGTCCCATAAGTTCTGTTACTTTTTACGAAGTTTCGTGTTTGAAAATTTTTTATGAAAAACTGGTAATAGGTGGAGATTTCAAACAAAGGGGATTTTAATCTATGTATATTTATGAACATTATGTGTGATTTTGGACGTTCTTGTGATATTATTTCTTTTCAAAATGGAGGTTTGAAAAAAAGACCGCAAACGACGATTTTGCCGTAATTTTTTTCTTTTGTTTAAAAAACTAGGAAGAACGCATAATTCATGGCTAAAAAAATTTTTACTGTATGTTTGAAATGTTTATATTAAGATGTCATAGTTTCAAGATAATTCGATAAGTTTAACTTAGGAAATTTGGGTCTCAAACATAACATCTATTGCAAAAAACTTTCCTCAGTAATGTTAGTCTTTTCAAAGAAATTCTCACAAAAAATCATCAAAAACAATAAAAAAGCTTACAGATAGACCCCAGTATTCAAAATATGCAGTATATTAAATTATCTCTGTAATTAAGTTAAGAAAGTAGTGCGCACTATTCAAGCGCGCAACATTTTAGCTTATCAGAATTACACTCGCTGAACTTATACGCTATGCGAACAAAGCAATTATTTGTTTCATACGAAAACACTACAATAAACACTACAATTTAGAAATAAATCTATTCAACTATAATATGAAAAGATGCTTTCAATGTATAAACAGTGTAAAAAAGCATTATGGTTCAAAAAACATCTGCCTTTTATTTGCTTCATACCAGCTGCTTAGAAAAACAATGGGCGTGCTTTAAAAATCACGTGAAATTAGCAATATATGAAGTTTTAAAGCCAAAATTTCCTACCTTAAACTTATCGAATCATCTTGAAATTATGACACCTTAATCGAAACATTTCAAATATACAGTAAAACTTTTTTTAGTCATAAATTATGCGTTCTTCCTAGTTTTTTAAACAAAAGAAAAAAATTACGCAAAAATCGTCGTTTGCGGTCTTTTTTTCAAACCGCCATTTTGAGAAGAAATAATATCACGAGAACTACCAAAGTCACAAGATATGTTTATAAATATACATAGATCAAAATCCCTTTTGTTTGAAATCTCCACCTATTACCAGTTTTTCATAAAAAAATTTCAAACACGAAATTTCGTGAAAAGTAACAGAACTTATGGGACAACCCAATAAATATCGTTCATAATTGTTTATCGCAACTAGAATATTTAGACATTTTACTTTTATTTATGGGTAATTTTCGAGGTTTTTCGTATATTACAATAGTTAGTATATATAAAAGCTATTGACTTAGGAATTCTTGTAGAAACATCAGTTGGAATAATTAGAAAAAAATCTCAATTTCTCCTCCATTCAATTCTGGAAAGACTTACAATAAAACAAATCTTCCAACCATAAAGAAAATTATTTATTTTACTTCTTAATTACTATAAAATGGAATACAATTAAAGGAAAATAACCACCTGTAGAAGTAATTACAGGGTGAACGAAAAGTCTTGAGACAATTTAAAATTTCTCAAATCTAAAAAATAACCAAATTAAAAAACTCTCCAATTTTAGCATCGATTTTTCAGTGATTTTTTAAGATAATAAAAATAAATTAGTTCAAAATTATGTTAAGAGATGACGCCAACATAACTCGCGGTGTTGTGTGTTCCATTGTTTAGATTTTGTTTTTTAGTTTTTCTAGATTTTATGAATTTTTAAATGCCTGCAGGATTCTGTTCCCTGCATTCCCAGTTTAAAATTCCTCAATAAGGTTTAAATATTAATTTATTAATCTGATGAACAGAAAAATCTAAATGGGTTGGAGAATTCTGATGATGAGAGGTTCACATCACATTTTAATCAGCATTCACAAAGTTATTGAAAGAAAAGTACCATTTAGTATCCAGCAACGAATTTTCATAGCTTTGCTTTAAAAAAAAGCTTTTAAAAAGGATTTTTAAAGCTTTGAAATAGCTTTGCTTTAAAGGGAAAGATGCAATCTTGAAAAACTAACGCAATTCCCGAAATCCTTGCAGAAGACGGAGTAAACCTTATCAATGATATTATTTCTTTCTGTTTTCGAAACGGACGGAGTATGCAAACACAGGTCGTGTGGCCAAGCAGCAGGTCCGCAATGTTTGCTCTTACTTACGTGCGAAAAACAAAGCTGCACTTATCGGAAGCAATCGTTTCCCAGAGATCCACCTGTTGTTACTGGGATATTGTTTCAGAGGATGTGTGATCCTCTTCATCTTGATGATAGAAGATGTATTCTTTTGATGGTTTGGAAAGAGGGGGAAGGGTAGAGTAAAAATTGCTTTGAGGGGATGGGAAGAATCGGATGCTATATCATCTTAAAATATGTGGATGAAGAAGATTTTTTTAAACTTTTCCAAAAAGCTAACATTTAGTTTTTTCAGTGCTTCTAAAACTTTTAGGAAGTTAAAACACTTCAAGGATTCAAGGATTTTTATTTCAACAAAATATAATTAAAAATTACACAAAAGAGAGAAAAAAACAATGGAATAATACGCACACAACATTGAAGAGACAAAAAAGACGAACACATACATACAAAAAGAAAATAGTAGTTTTGAAGTACCAAAAGAGCTCGTAGCTCGTCCATGGTACCCAATACCAAAAACTCTCCCTAGGCAACAAAGCTGCGCTGACTCTATTTAGCTACCTTAAATAATATTTCTATGTCATTGTGTCCTGCTATGAAATTATGTAGTCCAGATTTATATTCAGATTTATTATTAGTGATTTTAAGGGTTTCATTTAATTTATTAAACAAAAAGGGACCAAGAAACACGTGTGATTTGTGAAAAATTTCTTTGTTAGATTTTGGTATAAAACAATTTCCTTGTGTATTTCTAAGAGAAAAGTTACTAGTTTTATATTGATAGAAAAATTTATTATTGAAAATTAAAAGCAGTAACCGAAATATGTAGAGTTGCTTTTAATCTAAATGTGTTTATGATACCAATCCATTCTATATCGAGTGTTTTATACTTAAAAATATTTTATCCATGAGTAATTCAAGCCCAATATTGTTTTTTTTGCCCTGATATTATAGCCTTGGTTCAAATTTGGGAATTAAAGTGTGATTTTGTTTCTTGACAATATATAGTGTGAATTTAGACTTTTATTTTATTGACACAAAAGATTAAGATACCAATTACAAACTTTAAGGCCAAGTAACTCAAAACAAGCTTTTTGTTATAAGCCTTCTCACTACTCATTCACTCAAACATTTAAATACTTGTCTATAAAAGAAAAGTACCACAAAAATAAACTTCACTAATTGTTTTTATTACAAAATAAATGACGTATTTATATTCCTGTAATTATATTCCACCTTTCTTATAAATGTAGATATATCTACAATAAGGCTTCTGATAGAGCAAATAAGGCCTCTGATAGTTTGAATTTTTTTCTTACAGGATGATAGGGACTGGATTCTGTTTATCCAAGGAAAATAGCAGTTACAAAAAAAGTATGTACCATCCCCACTCCATCCAGATTTTACTAATGGAGGCTTCCGGTTTTGGGTTTTCTATGTATGTAATAGAAGAGCAGAAGAAAATGGGAAAAGAGAAAATGTTTCAACTTGTCACTCTTCATGTGAATATTAATTCTCGTCAATCTCTTCACCTTTAACACATCTGAATAAAAAAACAAAGAGAACGTCCATGTCAACTGAACACGATACAGTTAAGCGCTACTAACACTAAACCAATAAAAATTAACCATTATCTCACAGCACACATAAAAAGATAATATCTTCTCATCAAACGTAACCTTTGGAACAGCAGCGATAAACGAGCCATCCACGGAAATGACCTAAAACTACCGTCCGCAACACCACACGTCCCCCCGAATTCCTCAAAACAATCTTAATTATTGATTCACTATTAAAAAGCGGACTTCGGACCCGACCATTCAAGAGAAAAGAGGGGGATGTCACTCGTTGCCTCACGTGTCCCCACCCTCTCCAGAAGGTTCGTGTGCACAAACAAGTCGCAGGTTGATAATCAAAAAGTAACCGAGCGAAAAACATCTCAAACCCGATCGAGGTATATAAAGCTGATAACCTGACGAAGGTAGTATCAGTCACTTTCCCGTCCGTGGTGTAATTAGAACACGAGGAGCGGATTCCCCCATTTCGTTCAGGATTCGAACAATTATCGTTTGGCATCGAACTAATAATCGTTTGTGGCTTCCCATGTTGTGTTTATACTTCTTCCGGACCCACAAGATGACACCTGGATTCCAGTCTAAGCGGAATAGCGTGTGTTATAAATACGATGGATCGCATCATCATTCTTTCAAAGGTTAGTGGCATCCCTTCGATTTTTTTGTTGTTGTGTCTTCGGCTTTTGATGATGGTGGTTTGTGACTTTGGAGTTCTGGGTTTGTTTGATATGTTCGTGGGAGGTTTTTCGGAGTTTGCCGGTTTGGGTAGTTGATTTCTGCTTTTCTGAAGAACTTGATGCTTCAAGTTTCTTCAGGGAAACATGCTTGTCTGTGGAGGATAAATATAGTCAGGGGTAAGTCGTGTTTTGAGAGTTTCATTTAAGTTTATGTTTTTAATAGAAAACGAAACCTAATCTTAAGTCTGTTTACTAAATCCTCATGGTCAGATTTAAAACGAGGACCCTCGAGGAAACTAGACACTTTGACGAGCATGCTGTCTCTGATTTCATTTCCAACAATTTACAATTTAATATTCTTGAAATTTTGGGTGACTTTCACCCTCTTCTCAAAGACCCTTGCCTACATCCGCACATGACTTTATCTTGGAAAAAAAGTAGTCCTAACGAAACTTCAAAGTTTTTTACTAATATTTTGAAGATTTTTCACGTTAAATCTTGTATTAAGTAAAAATAGGTTCAGTTTTAGTTATGGTTTTATAACTTGGTTCCCCTTTTAAATATGGGTGGATTTATGAAGGATCATAGGGGGAAATACCCCTCCCCAACTTTTTGGGAAAATTCCATTTTTATAAGGTAAAATCATGTTTCCAAATTCATCAGGGACAGCTTGTCCCCAAGGTTTTCAGCGTGTCCCTCTAGGTTCCACCACCTAAAAAAGTCCATACTTGAATCTAAAGGTTCGATATGAAATTTGTGGGTAAAAGTTTAGGATACCATGAGACAGGTTAACAGAGCCCAATGAAGCCCTCAATATATGAGTTGAAGAGGTATTGAAATATTAGCCAAATTAAAATTTGAAACAGCTTTAGAAAGAATCCTCCATTCTCCATGTGTAACCAGAGCAACATGATTAAGTGTTGTCTGCATAGATCTATTAGTACTATTAGATCTATAATAATAATAATAATATACTAATTATTATTATTTTAGGATCTAATAAAGATAATATTAATAAGTAGATTTTTATGATAGTCATTTGATCATTTGAGCTGTGGGTTATCCATGACGGTTGGATGACTCTTTATAAAGCTGTACCTAAGATTTAATAGGACCTCTAAAGAAAGTTGTGGATGAAGTAATCTATTTATGTAAAACAAATCAAGTGATTAATTTTCTCAAATATAAAAAACGTTTTTTCACAATTGCCTTATTCAAAACATGATATGCAATGTAGAAACAGCTGATGGAAACTGAATTCTTGAAATAGTTTAGTAATCTAGGAAGTTTTCGCATACTTAGGGCAGATTACATTTGATCCTGAACGTTCTTGAAAAATCGAAATGAAGAGAACTTGATAGAACTATTGGAAATTCCGAAACAAAAGATAAACCATTGGCTATATGAGAAAATATGTTGAAATATGACAAGGAGATTCAACTTCAACATTACATAGCTTTTTCTAATATTGCCAATACTTGGTCATTATAAGATAGTACTGTATTTAATAATTACATAAATTCTGAAAAAGTATTCTTTACAAATTGAGTTACAAGATTCTTTACATTGTATGAATCTTGTAACTCAAAAGTTAAGAATACTTTTTCAGAATTTATATAATTTATCTGGTATAATTAATTATTTGCAGTTATGTTTTACAAGGGTGTACCCCGGTATGGATATAAAGGTATATTTCCATAAATTCAGTTTTCTCCCAACTAAATAAAAATTATCTTGTGTATGACCGAAATTTTTATAAGCCCTTTAAAAATTTTCTGTTAACAATTCACAAATATATATGATCCGACATAAACTAAGATAATTTTCAATAGGATCTCTTACAAATATGAAATAATTGCTTCAAAAGCGACATTGAAGCTTATGGGATATTTTCAAGACAAATCAGAATTTTCTTGATGATTTCCATATCTGATCAGTTAAGACTGCGAATTAAAATAAGGAGGGTAGTGGACAGTACAGCATCAGAGTTCCATTCATGCATGTCAAGACCATAATTACCTCAATTCCCCTGAGTTCAGATGAATGGATTCGCGGGTATTATTCTGTGCATGTTTTAGTTGATAGGGAGCTTAGTTTGGAAATAGGGAACTTAAGTTTGGCCACACAGTAATATCCTTAAAATTGTACCAAATGTCCATAGTAATCTAGACTATAGAGCAATCAGTGATATTGGAATAATCCCCTTAAAGGGATTATGAAGTCTATTTTTCTCCATTTTATTAGAGTTAGTAATTCATTGGATATGGATTTAAAAATCAAATGATAGGGGAGAGTGTTGTACCTCTGGACAAAAATCACGTTTGGATTTTTCTAAGACAGGTAAAATCACATTTTGACCATTTAAAGTGCCCAACCTATAGTCCTAACCTTTGTGAGTACAGAGATATTTTTTACTAGCCAAAATCTTTTAAGTTGGATTTTTAATCATTTATAATAACATGGAAAAATTTGTGTCCAAAGGTACAACAACCTGTTGTACCTATGGACAGACCCAGTTGTACCTGTGGACACCCTTAAAAAGGGAAATTTTAGTTGAAAAAAGCTAAGAATTATTATTTTTATTGATGCATTACCTTTTAATAACCTATTTCAAGCCTTTTTAAAATTGAAAATAGATTTTTTAAAGTAATGTAGTTTTAGATCGTAAATGATCATTAAAACGAAGTTGAATGATGAGTCTTGATTTTTTACCAGAAACACAAAAATCACATGGTATTTTCAGATCAGAATTTAAGATAATAGTTTCATCAATCATGCTGATTGATCTGACAACTTCACTGATCCCTCCCCCCCCCAAAAAAAAAATAATTCGATCAACACTTAGTTGTGCAAGCATTTGGTGGTAATAACAATAACAATTTGGTGGTAAATCTTCTTCAGTGGAAATTTCAAGTTTTTTTAATCATCATACTTATATGCGATAGGGTTCTTAGGATTTTACACCATATTTTACATTAAATTCCAAGTAGAATCATAAATTTAAAAAAGTAGTTAAGATCAAAAAATATTTGATTTTTCATCTAAAATTCACTTGAAAATAATCGCTGACAAATAGATTACCATTTAGAATTAATTGAACATTTATTAAAATGTATTCAGTTAAATGAAACCTGATTCTAAAACGCCGATTAGCTACAGACACCCACAAGAACGTGTCCGTAGGTACAACACTTATGGTGTCCGAAGGTACAACATGAGGTGTTTTTGCATTCAAAGTTCTATAAAAGATAAAAGAATTGAGATCTGACGATTTCTAATATCAAAAATAAAAGTTAAAATCTCGGGGATTCCCCCCATGTATCCCATTTTATCATGTCATAATTCAAGGGGAGGAAAAGAGTTAATGTAGTGATGCACTAAAAAAAACTTTGAGCACCTAAAAACAGTAAATTTATTATATAAAATTTAAATACTATTTTAAAGAGCTGATTTCACGTTAGCAACTAGATAGCATCTGTTTACATTCAAAATCGACCACAAATTTAAATTTACATTTTTTCCCGAATTTTAAAATGAGGTGGCTGAAGGTACAACCGTCCGTAGGTACAACACTCTCCCCTACTATTTTCACTGGTTTATAGTGTAAATGTTAAGTTTAAAAAGACTGGGACAAATTAGGTTAAAAATTTTACCTCTAACCTAAGAAATGTGTGAAGAATTGGGATTAAAAAATTAATTCAAGAGACGATATCTCTATTGGGGTGATTATTTTTTACCGTTTTTTGGAGTTACCTTAGAACCCCAAAAGTAATTATTATTTTTTTGTATTCATTTTTTTCCAAACTGACGATTCAAGTAAGGAATTATTAATAAAAAACATTCAGACCCCAATCTAATCAGTCGGTTTTCTATTGTGGTAAGGGAGTGGGATGAATACTTAATTTAACAACTAAATTTGATTTTTAATAAAAGTCTTGTGTTTCGGATGAACACTATGCTTATCATTATACAAACATACATGTGAAAATGTTTCACCTATTTTCGGAAAATTATTCCTAGGGAATTATTTTAAGTGTTATTCAAACATTATACCCTTTTATTATACTTGTAATACCAGGAAGGAAGAAGTACTAAAAGTCCAAAGTAAAACATGAAAAATACCCCCATTGTACTCTGGTTGGTTATCTATTGTTGCATATTCATAGACCACAAAGGGTTTTAATGTAGCTTCTTCGTTCGTTTTTTAAGCTTAAGTAAGGATATTGAAGAAGGAACTTAATTTAAATCTATTGTTCAAACCTTTGTTAGCATGATATTAGTATTTCGGGTGGAAAAAGTAAAATTCTGGTTTAGTTTAGATAGAGAATTCCTTTAAGATTTAAAGATTTAAATTACAATAGATAGCTATGTTTCTCTGTCTTTCAAAGTGTCTCGTTGTCTTGTAGAATTTGAGTTAAAAACTTGGATGTATTTGTAGAGTAGAAGAGAAAACCTTGATGAAATTTTTCAGAACAAACAATTGCATTCGAAATTTGTTATCATCTGAACGCAAATATACTAGTGCGTATTCGACTTTTACGGTAAACACCTTTACATGAGAAGGGTTGTACAGAAGATAACTTGTTCATATGCGTCAATAATTTTAAGTAAAGAAAGTTGATTGAAAGGAGTTATCTATCTGACAAGGAAACCAGGTCAAGTGTTTTTGGCAATTCTTGAGGAGGGTTTTGGTGACCTCATCTGGGAATTATGAGTATTTACTGTGGGAATGAAAAATATATGTCGAGGTAAATAGTATTGCATGCATTGTTTGAAATTTATAGCTATAGAGCTTTTCTAGATTTAAAAGGCACCTCAATCGAAATTAAACAAGTTGTATACTGTTGGAGATAATTCCGAATAGAATGGATGTAACTTATACAGGAGATACAGAATGACATTCTCCTTAGAAAAGTTCCTCAACTCTTAATAAAGGTTGTTGGATTTGTTTTGTCAGTTTCACAAATAAAAGTATTTAGTGGAATCTTAATGGAACACATATTCAAACACGATCATTCAATATACAAATTTCACTTGATTGGTATGCTATGGTTTTTATGCTGTTAAACCCAATTAATTTAACCAGAGGTGCAGCCAGAAAAATTTTCGGAGGGCGATGACCATGATGGTGAAGTAGTCACTGGTCATCGTGAATGAGTGCGACAACCCACGTGCCTTGCGGCTTGGGTCATCTCATGGTCATGGTTCATCTCAGCTTTACATCCTTTGGGGGCGATAAAATAAGCACCAAATTCGCTTGGAGTAATAACTGGAGGGGTCCAGCGTCGGGCTAGTCACTTGGCCTCGACAAAAGCTAAGTAATTAAGCGGCTATAATGAAGCGGCCTCCTAATAGGCTTCTAGTTCTGTACAGAACTGGATTTATTAATATTGGTATTTTGGAGGGGGGAAATGAGTGGTTTAGTCTTTTCTATGGTAAAAAATTGTGTTTCCTCAATCTTGACCACGTTCCCATTTTAAACAGCTAACCTATCATTATCTTTAATTAAAATCTTGGGAAATGTTAGAGTAATATGTCTTTGTGAATGAGTTTTAAGACATTTCGTTCTATTCTTTTCAATCATATTAATTTTGAATGGCTTAGAATAGCTTAGCAGAGATAATATTGAAACCATGTGTCAAAAATTTTGAAGTTTCAAGATTATTTTAAATCTTCAATTATGTTTTATTCACAAATATTTATACATTAAGCTTATTCAAGAATCAAAGGAAACTTCGTTCATTAAAGACAATAATATTTTTACAACCATTAGAGTTCTTTGTTTTGATTTAATAGTACAATTTTCGATATAATTAAATTAATTGTGAAAATACCATAAAAGGTGGTGATTCTAAAAGTTAGCTTGCATGAAATTGTTAGAAGTTTTATTTGTTCGTTCCTAATCATTTTCTCATGCATGAACGTGTAAGCTTTTAGGTTCATTAGATCTGTAAAAGTGCGTTGTTATTCAACATGCCAATTGCTTATCTTAGTCTCAAAATATCTAGAAATTCTCAAAAGTCGAGAAATATTACCTAAAAGCTTTTGATAGATAGATAACCATATAGCTCCTTAAGAATTTCTGAAAAACAACAGGTGTTGAAGTGCATTTGTTAGCAAAATTTTCCTTTCTACTTTAAATTCTATTGTTTTAATACCCAATGCCTCTTCATATCGGGTTAAACTGATAAGAATCATTGTTGGGATGTTCACTCTCGTCTACGATAACCTTGGTAAACAAAAATGACCTTATTTCAGCTATTTAACCCCTAAAACAAATAGTGTTTATCTAGTTTTCAATTTATTGAGAATCATTGTATTCGAAAGGATTTCATAAAAAACTTAAGATGCAGTGTACATTTTTTAAAGAATTATGATTTTCATTTTTTAGTTTTAAAAGGTACTCTGACTTTCATGTAGGTGAAGTAGAACTTAAATAAGTTGTAAACTTAATCTAATAAGTATTCCTGGGTGTCTTGAGATTTTGGAAGGGAATGGAACAATGGGATAAAAAAAAGTAGAATCTTGATTTAATTTGCGTAACTTTGAATTGATAATAGTGAGATAATACCTGGGCGACAATTTATTGTGGTTTTTAAGCGCCTTATTAGATTATGATACACTTAAAATCCTTCTGGAATTCTAATCTCCCAAAGAAAAAATTTTTGAGAAAAATTAACTTGAAGAGTCAACGAATTATCAGTTTATCTAATACCTGAGGAGGTTCTACTCATAATGATCAATACTTACATAAAAACCACACAAAATTGTTGTTCAAGAGTTTTATTTGGGAGTACAGGTACGCCTTTTGATAGTAAGAATAAGTACAGTTGAACGCGATGACTCTTTGGTATTTCATTGAAGATTGATTTTTCAAGAGTTTTTTCTGCGTTTGAAAATTTTGCTGTACTATTTGAAAAACAGGCAAGGCCAAAGAAATGGGTAAAAATAATAGGGGAGATAGGGGTTGGGTGGGACACCTTCTATAATTCTTATAATTAAAATTATTTTTAGAAAAAATGTTGAACGAAACTGAAGTTAATAACTACGACTCTTCAAGTAAATTTTCAATTTCATTTTCTATTGTTAACTTAATTATTTTTTTGTGTTTTTTAACTCAGTAATATGCATCCTTTATGAATGAACAGTTGAGTTAAGCTTAAAAGCTATGTGTTTTTTGTAAGAACCTATTTTCTAAAAATGTTACTCCTTAGGGTAGGACAGGACACTGACTCAGGGTGAAAAGGGAACCGGTGGATGCTGTCAACAAAAAACATTCTATAGCTAATAGAATGTAATCCTTCCGGGTCATAAAAATTATTTACGATTGATTAATCTATGACTAAGGCAGCAAAATGTCTTGGAATACAGCTGAGCAAACCAATCCAAACGTGACCATTTCTCACGTCTTGAAATAGGGAGGACTCATTTACACATATAAGAACCGTCACGTCAATGAATGATACTCAATGATCTTAGTATCGTTTGATACTTTTGTAAGGGGATGAGTGACGAAGGATGTTCTCTTTTGACAGAAGGAGTGTCCCTGACGTTGAAGGAGATGTCGATGCAGATGGAAGATGATGCTGAACGTAGACGAATGTACGCCCTCCTTACTTGCATTATCACCGTTGTGTTCGATATATTCCTTGGAGCTGCAGCCTTCGGTGAGTTATTCCCTTTGAATGCATTCTAGATGATCCCATCCAACAAAGGTGAAACCACAAACGACACCATAAAATGATCCCTTTACTAGACAGTACTATTTATTGACCATAGGACGTCTCTACGAGGAAGGAAAAACTGAGTAAACAGAAAGCCTGTTGGGTTGCTAGGAGGAGTTAAGAACGCAAATTGTGATAAAAAGACGCTATAATACACATATGGGTTTAACAAACTTATCATATTTCTAAGTTGAAAAGTTCTTAATTTCAATCAAGAATCTGACACTGCGCTGGGAACTACTTTGTATGCTCTCAGCCCAGGTCAAGTAGCAATGCAGTCTAGGGACGAGACACCATTGGAGGATCGTTTGCGGTTTCTCGTCTTTGTTGGATGGGAGGATTATTGCCGGTCTCCGGATGAGATACCAGTACGCATCCTTTCTTTACACTAGCCTTAGATTTCATTCCATCTTTTGGAACTGTAGATAAATGTAGTTGGTATCAGACACAGGTTGAAGAACTTTAACTAAATACAGAATACTAATTTGTGGTATGATTAGGATTGTATTTAAGGATGTGTGTGTGTGGATGACATCGATTTAAAACGTTTGAGAATCCCAAGCCAGTTTTAAGATTTCATTATGATATCTAGATAATTTCTTGAAAGTTTGTTTTGGAGCATATCTACAGAATATAAGCAGTATTATGTTTATTGTAGTTTTCCAATTACATGTAATTTCAAATATAATGTTAAAAGTACGGTAAGGAAAATAATTTTGTTTTTTTAACTACCTTTTTTTGTTAAAAAAGGCTAGTTAATTAAGCTATAGTATTAACTTTCAGCAATTAGAAAATTTTGCATTTTTTCGTCAAAACTAGGGATCCTTTTGGGGTTAAATGATTCTTTTTTATTCAATTACAGTTTGTGCAGCTATAACTGACAGCTCATCTGGATATGCATTTGCTGTAAGTATCTTTACTTTGAATTCACGTCTCTATATTATATAATTAAAGAAAGGGCAGCTTTGGAAAATTTAGGATTAGTTTTACCTCCGGTGATACATATAAAAGAATTTGTAATAGATCCAAACATTTGTAAACGCACAAAATTTATAATTTTTTTTATGAGTAACTGACATTTTTATTGCATTGAAAAATTAACGAATTTTTTTGCACATATGTTTCATTAATTATAGAAAACGGAAAAATCGACGATTTGTCTAACATGTAATATTCAGAGCAATAGCTTAGGGGTTGTATTTTACACTTAGATTAAATATGTTTGCTTATGAGGGACAATTTATCACTACACAAACGAAGTTAGAAGATAATTTAGCAAAGGGTTAAAACTGCACGTTAATAGAGTAAGCGATTCTAGAGTAAATGTTTAGGAATAGTTAATTCACATAGTCTCATCGTCAGTCACATACTTGAGTCGTAAAGCCTAATCTCGAACTCAGTTGAACCTCCAACAGGTGTTTCCTGAAGACATCTAGTACAGAAGTGGCCCCCTAGGCTGCAGAGCAAGTGTGTCAATCTTGGATTCGCCGACAGAGAGGTTCCTCTGATTTGGACAATAAAACTTCGCCTCTTCCCAGGTCTCCAATAAAATAGTGTAACTCCGGGTAAGCGGTAAAGACCGGTATGTAGTACGTGGAACAGACACATTGCCTTGTAAGGAACAAGTGGGATTTGGGATAGGAATCGGTTTTTATACTGTTATTCTCATGGCTGACCAGATCTATAAAAGCTAAGCAGGCTCAAGTTTACGAGAAAACGTTCTTGTGAAATGGTTTTTTTAATTGTTAGGGTGTTAGAGTGTGTTTATGCTTAGTTTTGGGTAGATCTAGTCAGAGATATTGTATGGTTTCCTCTATAGTTATTTCCTTATTTTAAATATTTCGTCTTTTGCTTCTTAGCTGGACTGTTTACTTGACGTTGTCGCTGCATCGTTGGTAATTTGGAGATTTTATGGATCGTCATCTACATACTCAGACTTCAAAGAGAATGTGTAAGTGTAGCTTGTCATTGTTGGAACTAAAATTAATTTTTTTAGCTTTTATTGAATATTTATTTCACTTAATGGAGAATACTTACAACTCTATCCTTTCTTGGTCTTAATTATGAATTATCCAATATCCTTATCAAATAAGTAATAATATTACATACTATACAAAAAATAATAATTATGTATGATTTAAAAAAGGCCTATTTTACGATGAAGGTTTTTATAGATGATAGTTTTCAGAGCTTATCTAGATTAAATTGTTTAACTTAAGTTTCTATATGCATTAAAGGTATTCATATATTTTATTTAGTACGTTTGTATTGTATAAATCTGACATGAAAAAATTATTTTAATATAATTTAGATTGAAAAAACCATATACGAAAAGCATTATTAAATAAAATTAAAAATCAAGAAAGCTTACCGGCAAGTTTGAGGAATAAAATCCCAAATTTTTACTCAACCGTTCTTTAAATAAAACGTAAAAGATCACTGTTTTATAGAAAAAAACCTATCAATCAAGTAAAACTAGAAAAGTATTAAGATAAGATAATGAAAACAAATGTAAAGGGAAAAACCATTGATATTGTCAGATAGCGTTTTTTTTTGAAAATTGAAAGGTCAAAACTACCATTAATCAAATTATGGAATTTTCCCATTAGATCCAGACTTAAACAAGGGATTATTAGAAATTGTTGTGTAAAAAGTCCTCAAATCAACAAAGGAGAACGAAACTGGATTAACTTTTCTGTAAATATTTTCCAAATGCATCAAATCTTAGCGTCGCTCTTTGCTTTCATTTGTGTTTTGATCGAAGTTTTCTATTACGATTCTCCCGATGCGACATCTAATCCTTTTAGGTTTGATCGGAATTGAAGATTCCCTGCTATCTGCCCCTGGTCGGTTCGACTCTTTTATCAAATTTACTTCTCTGGCTATCGGCCAAAGCTGTGAAAAGATCCGTGGGAATGGAATATTTTGCTGGGAAGGGGGTGCATTTGCAATGAAGTGGAAGTCATACTCAGGGGTTTTCATTTTTGGGTTCCCTGATGAAATTCTGTGAAGTATGTTGATTGTGTTATTATGAGGTTCGAGTAGTGGATTGGATTTTTGTGATTCACGTTTAATAGTTGGGAGAAAATTTTGGGTTTGTCGTTTTTTTTGAGTGAACGTTATCAAAATTCTAATCTGTACATTTCGTATTCTACTTCACTTGTAAAAATTTCTCCTTTTTCAGTACTTCTTAGAACTCGAAGTTATATTTTTAATTTAACCTTACCAACCATGTGTAAAGTAATACTTGCCATCATCCTTTTTCCATGCCTTGAACTTACAATCCAATAAAAGCATTTTAAAAACAGCAATAAATATTTATAAGGTAGATTTATTAAAAAAACAAGATCTTAGTTAAAGGAATATATATACAAGTCTAAAAGGATAACTAAAATTAAATTTTACTATACAAATTTTTATTTTCAACATTATTTTTCGTCTCTAACTTTAATTTCAAGAATAAAATTTAATAATTTTTTTTAACTTTCTTTGATACAAATAAATGTTTTAACGACTTATTTTTTCCCCAGAGCCTGCATTTGTTTGGGACTTTTATTTTGTTTAGCTTCTGTTGGAATCGTTTCAAAATCTGTCCATGATTTAGTTGCACATCATCTACCTCAGCAGGTATGTAATCTGATGTATTTATCGAGTAATATATTTAGAATATTAACCTTACTATTAGTTCCGATCTACGATTTGTTTTTATGATATTTACGATACTCATCAGTTAAGTGATCGATAGATAAGAGTTAAATTGATTATACCTACTGTTTCAAAGTCCAATATTCTAATTTCCACATGAAAAGCAGTTGACAATATTCAATAGGATCTTTTTTGTAGCCAGAAATGCATACCAAAATATTTGTTTTAATTTGATAGCTGTTTATCTTCTGATATAAGCAAAACTTCAGCACTTATTTCAAAGAAACTGATACAATATTAATCTACGTCTGTGGTTTAAAAAAATAAATATAATAAATGATAATTTCATTTAGAATGTTTAATGAAAAATAAATTGTTTTATTTATTATTTTTAATTATTTCTACTAATTTTTAACAGAATCTATATTTTAAAAACCAAAATAGCATCCTCATTTTTTCTATTTCATTTTGTCCATTAAAATTTGAATATTTTTTGGTATTTCACTACTCATGAAGGAATTCCTCGCCTCCTAAAAATGTCAAGGAGTATTTTTACTCCTCCAAAAAAGTCCTAAGAATAACACTCCGTATATAAAAACATTTTTTGTAATTTGCTTATAAGAAAGCGTAATAATACGTTAACATTTTAAAGAAGATAGTCAGTTAACCATTTTGTTCTTTAAAACGTAACACTTAAAAATTTATCTACGTCCAAGTGTATATATATATACATTTGGACGTAGTACGTACGCACTCAAAAAGTATGAGAGTTTTGGTGAGGGGATTCAATTCACATCCCTTGCAAGTTGATCGAAACGACGGTAGCGTTTGAAACGAAAGCTCAAACGAAATGCAGATCAAAGGTTCCTCTTCAGTCCTTTTCGTTTCAAGTGACGTCACTCATGAGAACTACTTGCATAGATATTCTCGGATTTCTAAAGGACGCTCGCATATATGAAATATTTTATACTGCTAATAGGAATGGTTTGATATTTTCATTGATATCCTGGTTGGAAAACTTGAATCTAGCAAAAGTACCTTAAGCTTAGGAAAGCGAGCATTTTCCATAGAGAAGTGTATAGAAATCTATAGTTATTCGTCAACGATATTGTCTTGTAATCTATTGTATGATTTTAGTATTTTTATTAATTTCGCTTTTTGTTTTTAGTTGATGTATGTCTTTGTACTCGCCAGTATTGGCGGTGTCATGAATTCAGTCCTGGGATGCGTTAAGTACATGCTGGGCAAGAAAATGAAGAGCCAATCCCTCATTCTTGAAGGTAAGTCATGTTTAAAATACGAAGAATTAATGGGGGAAATTTGAAGTTTTATGTTTATAAGAGTTATTTATTTGGCTTCGCATTTGTTTGTTATCTTGGACGCAAATGTTGACTTTTCCTATTGTCTAATTTTTTGTGCATTAAGACCACCATGAATTTGCTATAATTAATTACGAAAATAAACCTATTTTTAACTATACATATTTCCATGTTGGTTAGTTTTATTTGAATGCAGCCTAAATATTTTTGAGTGCATATCCAAAACTTCTCATATAGCTTTTAAATTATCTGGAGCGCATGGGTTTTAAAAAGATAATATAGATCAATTTTGATGAATCAAATAAAATGATAAGTCTGTACCAAATTAATATTTTATAATAGTAATACATACCGCCAACTGTTGCTGCTTTTTTTGCTAGATGCTGTTTTTTTGGTGTCAAAGAAACTGACCATTTATAAAATATGTATTAAAATGAGGAAGGGTTAATAAGTTATTAATGAGATGAATGTTAAAACGATGAGTGGTCAAATATAATTTTAGAGGTATTTTTCTAAGACATAAAGTACTTAAACGTCGGCTTTTAACTGTGTTAACTATAATTTTTCCTAAGTTAATAAAATAACATTGTTGTTTTATGTTGTTATTTAAGTTAATATTTGTTTCACTCATATTAAAACACTTTGTATATCCATAGCTATCAACACAACACTGAGTGCTGTGATGGCAATGATGCTGGCCATCAGTGACATCCTGTGCTTTTATCATCCGTCAGCGTGGACAATTGATCCAATCACAAGCCTCTTGGTGGCTCTCATTCTCCTGATTGGCGGAATAACGTAAGCTATTTCAAAGTTTCAATAAAATGGTGTCTTCAGCAGGCATTATCGCTAATTATGAGTATTTTTTGTACTGTCACGTGGAAAAGTATTCCTTCTACTGAAGGGTATTCTTGACTTTAACAGAAGCTACGTATTTTTCCCTTTTTTCTTCTATACTACAAGTACACAAAGAACATACATTCAATCCCTGCTGTAATGTATCACAGAACAACATAAAGAGTTCACTATTTCCGAAGTTTTAAAGTGGACTGAAATGATTAAAATGCTGCTTGTTGAGTTAGGGCAGTTGAAATTTTTAAATTTAACAAAGTTTATAATTAGGCTTCGTTAGAGGTTCCTTTGTGAATTTTCTGCCAAGATTATGTTCAGATACTAGTGGATTTCTTCAGAGTCAAATTCTATAAAATTACAAGTTATGACTACCAAAATTTTTTCCCTTACTTCTAACTTTTGAATGCCCTATCATCAATGCTAAAGGTATAGCACTTTTTTCTTTAATTCTAACCGAAAGGGGGCTTCCATTTCTTCAGTTAAACATGTTCCAATTGTACTTCATCCTTTGTGTCCTTACCTAAGCTTTACCCTGTGGGAACCAAAGATCAATAATTGACCCATCCAACAAACTAACCCCAACCTACCTTGAACCATCCAAACACTAACTGGGTTTACGACATTTTTCAAATAGCATATCCCGGGTCTCCCACAGAGCACGTTGTTTTTTATCCCCCTCATCCATTAGCTTTTACTCCCATGTCATTGGTGTCATTACAGGCCTCCATTAGTTAATGATATTCCCCCTGTGTCCAGTCCAAAGGGGCAACCTTGATGCGAGATTTACTACCTTGGCGAATGTCCGATCGACCTTGTTGTTTTGTGGCTGGACATCAGTGTGATGTTTAATGAATGAATAGTTAATTTAGGTATAAAGTAGCGTGATGTTTCCACCCTTGTTCGGATGTCGGCGTTATTTAGTTTTATGTGAAGGTGGAAACTGTGAATAGGATTTATTGAGGATCGTTGAGAGATTTGTTGATATTAAATCGGGAAGGGTTAGGGCAGGATAACATGCAGTGATTCTAGCGAAGCGAATGGTCGAAACTTCCCTATAAATTCCTCACAAATGATGCCGTAACTACTACATCATAGCACTAAGAACCGATGACAGGACCAGATTCTAAAAGGATGAGGAAAGCAATAGGCCATTTTTGACAGTTTCCCCCATGACGCCCCGATTGCATCCCTGGAATTGCTGCATGTAAACGTTAACCCGCCCTTAGTTGTACGGGATTTTCAAATTTCTTGATGATTCGATAGAGTAGTTAGTTTATATTAGAGTAATTAAGGTCTCTAAATGTTCAAACGGTCATTTGATAACGTATAACGAATAAAGAGAGGTGTGAACTTGCCAAATAACAGACACCCTTCGAAATGATTATTACTAAATGGTACTTATGAGCTGGTTTAGTTACAAAAGAATGCCTGCTTAACCCTTTCAGACCTAGCCACCCCAAATTTCCCATTTGATTCAATGGTAATCTCGGGTGGCATAGGATTGAAAGGGTTAAAATTGAAAATATCATAAGACATTAAAGGAGTTTTTTACACTTCTTTGGTAGGGAGATTTTATAGTCAAGCTTCGAAACCCTACATTGTTTTCATCCATTTATTTTTCACTGCACTCCTTAGAAAAGTCTAAGAAAAAGAAAAACAGAATTCGATACGGCAAATAAAAGCATTTTTCTGTTCTTGAAGCATATTTGATTAAATGCTAAAAATGTACTTGTTTTGCCATTTATTTTTGCCTTTTTACTACTTCCATCCTTTAGCTTTATTGCTTGGTTTATGGTCTACTGTGCTTATAGCCTGAGAGCTGGATGCAAGTTTTGGGAATGATAAGGTGCACGAGATATTTCACCTGGAACAGATTCGATTGATGATGGGAAAACTTATGTCACCAATGCCAGAAGGCGGAGTGGAAGCTTTCAGTTCGAAAGGGGGGGTCGAACATGCAAACAGCGCGCGGTCCCTAGCGACAGAGATTTTAAGGAAATCGTTTGAAATTTTGCACAGTTTAAGGAGAGTGTAAATAAAAGATAATGTAGCATTCTCAAAAGTATAAGTTGTGTTTTAAGGGTTGTAGAAAATAAACGAATTTTCGAATGTTTATATGAATGATCTGTACGGCCGACGAGGTTCAAGGCTGGACATAGGCTTAATGTATTGAAGAATGTTAGTAAAAGTTAGGGTAACACTCCCAGAAGACTAAGTGGAAGACAAAGGGTGGCCAGAAGTCACCAAAGGTGCAGAAAAATCTTAAAACCCGAATCATTTGGAAACTTCTGGCTGTTTGCATATGTATAGCTGACATATAGAACAAACTATATGCAAAAAGCCAGAAGTCTAAGTGAAAGCGTTCGGGAGATATTCAGGCGCGAAGTACAAAACCGAATAAAAGCGCGCGGTCCCTTGCGACAGAAATTTTGCAGAAATTGGTTGAAAATTTGCACAGTTTTAGGAGAGTGTGAATAAAAGATAATGTAGCATTCTCAACAGTATAAGTTGTGATTTAAGGGTTGTAGGAAACTAACGAATTTTCCAATGCTTATATATAACAAATGACTTATAACATATAACTTTTCTCTTGCAACAATGACTAATAATACGCTAAAAACCACGCTAACAATGACTTGATATTTATTAGCGTATTATTAGTCATTGTTGCAAGAGAATTGCTTTTATTCAGTTTTTTACTCCGCGCCTGAATATCTCCCGAACGCTTCCACTTAGACTTCTGGCTGTTTGCATATAGTTTGTTCTATATGTCAGCTATACATATGCAAACAGCCAGAAGTTTCCGAATGATTCGGGTTTTAAGATTTTTCTGCACCTTTGGTGACTTCTGGCCACCCTTTGTCTTCCACTTAGTCTTCTGGGAGTGTTACCCTAACTTTTACTAACATTCTTCAATACATTAAGCCTATGTCCAGCCTTGCACCTCGTCGGCCGTACAGATCATTCATATAAACATTCGAAAATTCGTTTATTTTCTACAACCCTTAAAACACAACTTATACTTTTGAGAATGCTACATTATCTTTTATTCACACTCTCCTTAAACTGTGCAAAATTTCAAACGATTTCCTCAAAATCTCTGTCGCTAGGGACCGCGCGCTGTTTGCATGTTCGACCCCCCCTTTCGAACTGAAAGCTTCCACTCCGCCTTCTGGCGTTGGTGACATAAGTTTTCCCATCATCAATCGAATATGTTCCAGGTGAAATATCTCGTGCACCTTATCATTCCCAAAATTTGCATCCAGCTCTTAGACCATTACTCAAAACAAATATAAATTGTTTCATTGAAAGAATTATAAATTTTTAAAACATCTCATCAGTGCACACGATGTATGTGTCATTGCAAATCAAGCGTTCTATTCTAAGCAAAATTATAGGCCATAGGAAATTTTGAATTACTCAATAATAATTTCCTTTATTATCATTTTTTGGGAACTTTAACTGTTCACTATGATGAAAGGAATTATCAAACATTAATTTCTTATCCTACTTTAAATACTACTAATTAAAGTCATCAAAAAGGTCCACATCACGAAAATCATCAAGTGAATCTAAGAGAAAATATTTTTGTGTTAATTGTGTTATTTTGTGTTAATCCCTAATCTCTTTTTAAAAAGTAACAATTTGTCTATAGAAGACTTAAGATCATTTAAACGAATGTCCTACCAGCTTCAACATGTCTACGAAGTCGTCCCAAAACTAAACGCTTCTACAAAGGTATAATAGCTATTCTAGACTAACCCTATCTTCCCATCCCTTTGAAACCGACCGACCTACCTACCGACGTTCAGTCCAATTTCGAACCTTTTCCCTAGAGGACGGTCTTTTCCGTCCAGGAATGCATACTCCCCATTCATTTTGCAAGAGTCTAGTTCGTTTCTTTTTACGAACCAACGTAATGAACGTCCTTTTGAAATATTCATCCCTACTAATTACTACGCCGTCTGTTCTATTGTTGAAAACCCCGTTCTTTTGAATAATAAAGACGTCATATTGGGAGAGGTATGCCCACATCTCCTATTTTCGTTTGGGATATTTTGGATTGAACTGTGGAGTTTTATATGGTTGAATAAATGCATGAGTTATTTTTTTTGTGAAGAGAATTGCAGGAATTCGGTATGGGGGTAGTTATAATAGTGTCAATATTGTGGCTATGGAGGTATGTTGGTATTATCTAATCGGCGAAGTTGCAGAGTTAAAATTTCCGTCTTACATAGTTGGGAAGGTTTTGTTGACCTAATCAGTTAGTTTGTGGTGTTTATTTGTAATGTTTTCAGAATTCTTTGTTATACCGAATAGTTCCCTTTTCAAATTCAAAATTTTCCATGTGAAACATGCATAACATTTATTGTGCGTTTTCTTTTTATGTTATATGCAGGAAACTAAAGCATTTATGCTAACAGTTGAAACATTCTCATCTTTAGAGTGAAATTTTAATTGTGTGATTTTGAAACCAGTGAAATGATTTCATACATATTTATTATTTATTAGTGGTTTAGAGTTGAAATGATTTTTACACTTACATGGGGATATTTATTTCAATAAATTGAATTATGGCTGTCTTCTGAAACTGGTTGGATTTTTGAAAAATTACACCCCTGTTTACACAGTACTTCTAACTAGTTTTTGGCAACTTGACTTCCCCCCATTCCTAGGTGATTCTGAATCGTCCAGGTGTGCCCTACCCCTACTAGAAGTTATGAAACACTTATCTGAAACACTCTGTATAATGAGTAACAACATATTACGATGGAATATCTTGTAAATGTTTTAGAGAATTACCCAAATGGTCCCCTTAAATCCCCCCATGGTAGTGGCATTCAAAATGTAGCATACTGGCTTTGTGGTTAGGATTGTCCATTAATTAAGAAATACCAGATATTCTCCATAGATACATAGGATCGTCAATAGGTGGTATATTTGCCTTTTATCTTTTCAGAGTGCTATGCAGGCGAGAACGCCCAGTCGAACGCACGCCCCTGCTGGCGGGGGCTGCAGTGTGAGCGGCACCGCCCCCTAAGCACCCCTTTCAAAGCTCACCAACCAATCAGCTGCGCGGATGAAGATGATGGCGTTCACCCGTCCATCTGTTTCCCGACATAGCTCCGGACGTGCGGTCCACACCTGTTGACCGCCCGGACCCTAGGGTCCTTCTTTTTCCCGGAGCGGAGTTCCAGTTCCAGTGTCCGTTTTTAACCGAATTCTTCGTTCTGTAGTACCAACTAGAACGGGTCGACCCCGGTTAGTGTAGTGTGAATGTTAGTTTGTATGTAGTAGTTTTAAAAATCCACGCGCATTTGATATTTATTGTATGTATATCTCTGCTTTTAACTCTTTTTTTCTGAACAGTTACGCCCTTTGATTTTATTGTTGAAATAAAATGTATATAACAAGTATTTTCTATTGTCTTTGTTGTATACCAATACGCACCTATACTCTATTCATTTTGAATTGGCGCCTGAGTACATTTCCTACCCCCACCACTAAATTGGTAACCATGGCAACTATCAACGTCAAAGTGGCGAAGAAGGCTTACTATTGGCTGCGCAAAGAGCGTAACCATGGTTACGATTTTACCGAGGGGGAAGCACTATTTCCTAAGGATCGCTTTTTAATATTATGAGTGGGAATTTTGAGGAAAATGAATGAGTAGATGAGAAGCCTACTTGGGTATGAGTGATGTGGCTAAGTATAAGATGACTAGATGGTGGTGTCGTATCCCATCATAATGAGGAGGGTGGGTTGCCAGAGCCTCCGAGGAGGTAGATGACTAGATAAAACTATAAAAAGTTCCTATAATTGACTTTTTTACATTCTGATTCATAAACTACCTTAGAAAGCCAATGACTGGCGCAATATGTCCTGCTATAGGCCTTGCACCAATAAAAGTCAACCAACAAACTTAAAAAGGCAGTGAGAAGTAAAACTTCTATGAAGAGCAAAAATATGTTATGACACGCCAGTTTGATTTTCCGATAAATATAATTTTAAAATATAAACCGGAGAATGTGATCAAATCTAATACAAAAATAAATTTATATCGAGACGCAACATGGAAGAGTTCAACCAAACCATCTTGAGCACTTCCGATGTATATTCCATAACATTGAAATAAATTCCATAAACCGTATTTCCGGTTTCAACTGTAGAGTCGGCTGTCTTGGCTCAGTATGATCATATTTGATTCTTGTGCCATAAAACAATAATTAAACCAAACCAACTGTAGAGTTGGAAGTCTTACGGCCTTATTCTCTGTCACTTGACCAGAGGTTAACCAGCAGCTAAAGAAGGAAAATGAGCTTATCGCCGACTCTGGTTGGTGGAGTTATTTAACTGATGGATAACCGATGGTCAAGTTGCAATGAATAAGGCAGTTTGAGGGTTTTGTGACATCACACAGTTGCCCTTGATTGTAGAATTTAGGCACTCATTTTTTACTACCGAAGAAAATAGTTTTGTATAAAAACAGATGAAGCAGTCAGCGTACATAAATGATATCTTAATATTTAACAATTTCGAATACGAAAGCTTATTTTGTATTACTGATAAGTTAAAAAGCAAAAAAAATTAGTGGTGAACAATTTAACGAAGTTTGGAGATTTTCTTATTTATAAGCATTTTTGAAGCTTGTTTCAATTAAATGAACTTTTACTTAAAAATATCAAGATTAATAATAATTCTGAAACATGGGCGAAAAAAGGAATTTTCAAGTGAAGAGGCTTGATCATTTTCATTTGAGCTGAGCAGTAGTTTATTACGCATAAACCAGAGCTTACGTCATGTTTAGCAATAAAAAACAATCTATACTCGAATGCAACTTAAGTTGAGCCTGACGTCATGACCACGCGGAAGAAAATCTGAGTAAACAGAAAGCCTGCTGGGTTTCTAGAAGCTCTTATTGGCTGATGAGTTTGAGAGCCAGTTGTACTACTACGCGTTACGCCACTTTAATAATACTGAACATTTTATGCATATCGGAATGAAAAGATGCTTAGTATACGTGGATTTAAAAAACTAATCATTATTCAAAATTGAAGCTCTAAATTTCACTCAAAATTCAGAAACCTCGCGGGGAACTACTTTCTCAGCATATTTCTACAGGCTCAAGTTAAGTTGCAACTGAGTATAAACAACAACATTGATTGGAAAAATAAAAATTTTCTCTGATCACGTGAACCGCGAGTTCCCACTCTACATCTGGAATCTCGGAGCCAATAGAGGGTTGCTATTTAAAAGAAATCTGAAAAATTGACACAAATGATTTCAAAAGCTTTTTATTTTGTCAGTTCGTTTAAAAGAAAGTTTTTTTGGGATTCTGTGTATAATTTGTGGCATGCGAATAGTTTTTGAACATTTTGTCACAGCTCAGGAAAACTTTTCAAAAGTATGGTGAGTTTTTACGTATAATTCTACGATCATAGTAGTATTTTAACCTTCCTACCCTCTTGAAAAAATAGTCACATATTCCCCTCGTGGGGTCTCTGAGGACCCCATGC
The DNA here is from genome assembly GCA_024610705.1 of Tetragnatha versicolor. Taxonomy (NCBI): domain Eukaryota; kingdom Metazoa; phylum Arthropoda; class Arachnida; order Araneae; family Tetragnathidae; genus Tetragnatha; species Tetragnatha versicolor. The sequence goes on along the minus strand of JANDEH010000011.1, from coordinate 18,939,844 downwards.
GTAAAACATGCCTATGACTCTAATAAAGGTTAAAAATTCCTTAAATTGAGAAGAATTGTCATTTTTTATTTCTAGAAAGATGCTTCAGAATAATTTATCCAATTTTTTTGGTATTTTTCTCATTTTTTTCGTCTTATTACGGCTTAATTGGGTTTCTTTTGATACACGTTTTTTATAACATCTGGACCTTCAAACAAGAATTAAATTACAGAAATGAACTACATTGAAGTTGTTTTACTTAAAATATTTATAATCACACTGTTTAAAGCATACTAGTTGATATACCCGGTCTTGCACCGGTAGAATTTAGTAGTTTATTTTAAACGATTTATGAAGCTGCATAGATTCTCTATTCTGCATTATCAGCTACCTGTCACCCCATATTAATTTATTTAGTATTATGAAACATGTAAAGTTTGGATTCTTCTTTTTAAAATTGAAATAATACAAAAAAAATGATCGGTTCAGATTTCTTAGTGAAATCAGTATCTCGCTTGCTTATGTAAGTTTTAACATAAAATTGTTTTTTTTCTTGATAATTCTTCGAAATCACATTCTGGACTTCCGTAAACACTCATAAATATTTGAAAGCATTCTTATTTTTCAAAGAAGACTGAATATAAAAACCTATTTACAATCAACCATGAATTTATATTGTTTTTGTAAAGAATGTGTTCAACAGGAAGTAATGGCGACAGTTGTCTGAGTTTTTTTTGCTGCAACTGTTAGATACTCAAAAGATTTCTATAAATAGCATATTTTTCTTAGAATGTGAATAAAAAATTTAAGAAATAGCGAGTGATTCAATGTATTTAGCCGCAATCTTCTCTTTGTAAAAAAAATGACAATTTCTACGAAAATATCTTTCTAATATTTCTCCAAACGTTCTAAACAAACATGCAAACCTTTTTTTATCTATAATACAACAAAAAATAAAATACTAAACTTTATTTGATACTGTTTTACCGCCATTCATGGCTGGGGTCTCAGAAGACCCCAGAGGGGGAATATGTGACTATTTCTCCCAAGACACTTAAAAATGGAATAATAACTCCAAAATTTTTACCCATTGTAAAACTTTGCGTAATTAAGGAATAGTAGCATCGGAAATTGTCAAAACAAAAATGCATGGGAGATATCAAACGTCAAAGTGCGTCTGGGGTCGAAAAAGACCCCAAAGGGGTAGGAAGGTTAAGTTGAAAATCATATGGTAAAAAATAAAACTGGCGTTTCATCGCTTATTTATTCTGGGGATTGATTACTATGTGTCACTGATTGATCTCGCTTAAACAAAATCACTTTTTCGTTATATTAAATAAAAGATGAATTTAGGTGAGATAATGAGAAGAGTAACTAAAATCAATATTGATTGAAAATAAACAAACTTTGAAGTAATTTTATTGCAAACAATCCTAATCTGCCAGGATAGATCTTTATGTAAGGTTAGGTGAGAGATAAAATATGTCAAATGAATTAAATATATTTTGATCACGTTACGTAGAATGTCAATAGATGCCTTAAGCTCTTTGACGATAAAGTCCCAAGGCAAATCAAAATTGTAGCCGTTCAGACAATAGGGGTTGCCCTGTTCAAAATTTCTTCCGGGCTTTTGGAACTAATTTCCAATTAGTTTCGGTGGAAGTTAATGTTCTTTCGGTTTAAGAGTTAACTAGATTTTAAACCATGGTTTATCCCTGCCTCTAGGCCAGAGAATTGTTTAATATTTACGGATAGAAACTCAATTTTGATATTGCAATTAAAATTAAGCCAAGTACGTATTTGGAATTGGAAGGTTTCACGTATGGGTATGATAATGAACTGGATGACAATCTAACCGTTCAATCATATTACATTTTGTTGATTCTACCTAAGGGAATGGCTGTATTTTAACAGTCCCACACTAAGAGTGTTTCGATTTAGTTCCATTCGAGAAAGAAGATTGAAATTAACTATTAATTAATTGGACAAAGTTGAGAAATAGTTACTTTCTACTTTCATATTATTTGTTTACTATCTACTTTTCGAATAGTTTAATTTCCTGTTTCGGGGGGGATCAGGGCAGAATGGAGAATTCTATTCTAGTTTCATTAACTTCTCGGCAAAGAAACTGAGTTTTCTAAAATGGGACGTTTGGAAAATGCTGAAAATTCATGCAATTGAACAAAACTGATTGATTCATAAGAGATAGCGATTTGGCAAAGGTTCAGAGAGTTAATATCGAGAATTCTGTTACTTTATGCTTATTCAATTCAACTGTCGCTTTCCGGTCAATGCACTTTCATCGAAACACCGCTGTAACATCTTTTATGGGGCAAAATTTTCTCTCTTCTCTCATAAATTCAGATTCTTTCCCGAGATATCTAGACAAGCTCTCAAATATTTCGTAGACTAACTGGAGTTGAAATTTCGAGGCAGGACATTAAGGAAAGAGCACAAACTAAACAAATCAATAATTTTGAAAATTACTGCTTGTGTGCTTTTTTGAACTCTAGATCATCTATAACAGTAAGCGGAAAATACATTATAGTTTTTTTTGCTTTTGCATTACAATTTAGCTGAACTCAATATATTTTTTAGCATGTATTTGATGCGAATAGAAAATTTGAAACATTTTCTTATTTTTAAACTAATTATAGTATTTTCCTTGGAAAGCAAGTTAAGAAATTAAAAGCAAATTAGAAATTTTAATTTTAATAATGTTTTACTAAGAAATATATTTTGATTGTCAAATATTTGCGGCAATTATTTATCGAAATGGAGAATAATCATCGTATTTTGCCACGCATCTGCAATAGTTCTAGTCTCTATCCATTTAGGATTAAATACAATATATCTCTGTTGATCTATAAAATATTAATTGTAAAATAACAACGTTATAAAAAATTGGAATATGTTAACCAAATGTTTGAGTAAAATTATTCAAAACCCTTGAGAAACTTTCAAGTAATCAAAAGAAATATAAATGTTGGAAGCATTAAAGGAATAGGAATGGATGAAAGAGGTGTTATATAGTTATGTAGAGGTCCCATGATATGTTACGGCAATATGATAAATCCGGACATTACTACTAATAATGCCCTCGTATAACGGGCAAAAGGATAAATACTCATATTTCACTCATAAAATACTCATATATCGCCACACTTTGGGCATTCTCGGTTTATCACTTAGGTCGTAACTAGAGATGTGGGTTTTCCGAAAAATTTTGAAACTGAAAATTTTCTGGAAAATTTTTCAAGCTACTTAATTATAAAAATGTATTTTTAAAGAAATCTCCCGATCACTGGAGGAAACAAATAACACATTTGGAGTATTTTCATCAATTCTGGATGATTTTCCTTGAAGATTCATTAAAAAATAATTACACAATAAAAAAACTAATTAATAAAGCATTGACATTTATAAATCATATTTAATATTAAAATATAATAAATATTGAAATAACTATACAGGGTGTCAAATAAATAATGGGTCACACTTCTAGGGGGGATAGTAGACACCTAGACGAGTCAGAATCACATAGGATTTGGGGGTCCCAGACCAAATCCCAGGGAGTTAAAAATGGAGCGACACCCCAAAAAAATTATTGAAAAATTCAATTTGTAGGAGATCTACTATTGGTAAAAATTTAATTATGGTCTTAAAAGTTGTGGTTTAATATGATCTTTAAAATTATCTCAAAAGTCTTCACCTTTAAATTTTTTATTATTAAAAAAGTCAAAAAACCACAAAAAATGAGAAAATTCTGCCAAAACCTCATTTTGTATTTCGAAATCATTTCTTTTGATTTAATTATCTGAAAGATCATAGTTGAAAACCCTTAAGTCCAAAGTGTCACGTAAAACCCATAAATATTAAAGGCTTGAGATCCTGTTAAAGCATGGTTTAAGTCCGTTTTTTGCATCCGCAAACTGCCGTTTTGGAAACCGTTATAGGAAACCAGTTTGCGCACCCAAAAAACGAACTTTAACAGGATCTCAAGAGTTTAATATTGATGGTTTTTACGTGAAATTTTGGATTTAAGGGTTTACAACTATGATCTTTCATATTATAAAATCAAAAGAAATTATTTTGAATTACAAAATGAGGATTTTTCAAAATTTCACATTTTTTTGTGTTTTTTTTTAACTTTTTTTATAATAAAACAAATTTTAAAGTGACGACTTTTGAGATAATTTTAAAGATCGTATTAAACCACAATTTTTGAGAAAATAATTAAATTTTTACTAATAGTAGTTCATCTACAAATTGAATTTTTCAATAATTTTTTTGGGGGTGTCGGTCGCTCCATTTTTTAACACCCTGGGATTTGGTCTGGGATCCCCGAATCCTATGTGATTCTGACTCGTCTAGGTGTCTACTATCCCCCCCTAGAAGAGTGACCCATTATTTATGGGACACCCTGTATAATGTATATAAAATGTCTCGATATTTAATTAACCCTACAATGCATGATTTTTTAAAATTCACTTGAAAATAAAATATGTGACTTCTATTATGGTGTAAATTAGTAAAAAAATACTAAAAAAATTTAATTTAATTTTTTTCTACTTTTTATTGGCAAAAAACGTCGTCCTCGTGAAATTTATTTGTGTCTCTTGCGAAATTAATTGTGAAGTGAAATACAAACAAATGCCCTAAAAATATAAAAAAACAACTTATCTTTTCAGAACATTTTTTGTTCAAGCTGAAAATTTTTTTTATTTTAATTTATATGGTCCTTTTATTTTGGCGTTTTCTGTGTCTTGACTTTCGTCTCACTAGCTACTAACAAATGTCTCAAAATAGTACCCCTGCTGTGATCTACTGGCAGTCTAAAGTGCTAATACAATGAAATGTTATATCTATTGTACTTATTGCATGTTATTGCCTTTTGGAAATGAAAGTTCGAGTTGGAAATGGAGAAAAATGTCGTGTTGCCAAATGGCAACAGTATGCACTGTAGGGTTAAGATGCCACATAAGGAGAAATTATTTCATTATTTATTTACTAAATTGACCTATGAATAACTGAAATGAAAACAAAGTAGTATTCTAAAATTATTGTAAGGGGCATATTTCTCACAAAAAAATAAATTGATTTTTATTACTATTCCACAAAGAAAGTCATTTAAGACAAAATGATCTCATGCAAAAGAATAACAATAACATTAAATTCATATCAAACTAATTTTATTTTAAAAGAGAAAAAAATTGGATAAAAAATAGAACTAATAAAACAATGCAAAAAAATAGCGGAAAATTTTCCATAAAACAGTGAAAAAATTTTCAGTTTGGAAAATTTTCTGACCCACATCACCAGTCGTAACATATACAAATGAAAAAGTAATGCTGATTAAGGCCAAAAGTATCAACCATGTGAATACATCATTGATAAAAAAAAACTATATTTAGCTTCACAAAGGTTTCATACTTTTCTTTTAGCTAAAAAAAACCTTAACCACAGTCGGAAACTAAGTAAAAAGACGCTATCTTCCATCACATCTCCTCATTTACGCTAATACACATTCCCTCTCAATCATTCACTCTTTCCACTTCCATTACCGCTTCCAAACTCTCAAACCCAATCCGACAGCCTTATCTTCTTTTGGCAATCTCGAACCCAGACTCCCTTCAGTTATTTACCACGACAAAGAAAGGGGAGTCTGCTCTGCCTAGATGACCATGACAAAGCGAAAAAGGGCCCCGAAACCCAATAAAGGCCACTACGGTCCGACTCTGGGAACTCCCCCAATCAACCAGCCGACTGTTTTTGCGCTGAGTTCGAGACTATTTACTCCTGGGAGCGAGGGTGTCAAAGTCAATAAGAAAGAGTGGGAGGAAATGAGAAGGTTTTTGTTGTTGTTTTCTTTAGGGGGTTGGTTGGTTATTGTTGATGTGGGGATTGTGTTCTTAATCGTGATTGGGGAAAATAGCGTTTGATTGTGTGGGTGTTTTTAGTCATGGAGACTTTGGAATGGAACATTTTTGGAGATTTAAAAGAAATTAAATTAATAATATCTAAAGGTTATGGAATATTTTGGTAAACAATGTGATGTCAAGCCATAAAATATTTAAATTTGATAAAATAAGCAGCTGGATATTCTTGAATGGTACACTTAAAAAACCCTTAACCCGGTGGGACTCGCGCCTCCCGGGCGAACGTTGAGACTCTCGGGGGTTATGGAATAGCCCCAACCTTTTCGCTCTTTTCTACATCGTTAAAAATATTTTTTTTTAGCCGGAACCATTAAATTTTTAGACTTTAAAACATAACTGATTAAGAAAACTTATAATCTGCAATATTTTCTACGCTGAGAAATAATTTTTTGAGTTTGATATTAATTTTTCTTTTTACACAATACACACATATGTAACAAACTAACACAAATCATTTCAACGTAAAAATTAATTTAATTACTTCAAAATACTATATAATGAATTTCTTAAAGCTTTCTTTTGGTAAAGACAATTATCACAAATGGTATTAACGTGGGCTTTGCTAAAAAAAATTTAAACACAAATTACAGACACAAGTGGTTTTTCTATCCTACTTCCAACATTTTGTCCTAACACTCAAACTAGGGTATTTTTTCTTCGAAAACTTGTTACCTCAATACACTTTCCTAGCTCCTTTCCCATTCAATACAAAAGCAAAGAAAATAAGGGGCGGGATACAGTGGTCTGGTGAATTACAAGTCATAAAACTGTCACGGGGACCAGTATTGAAAGTACCCACACCTGCGTCTCTTCCTTTTCTTTGTACTAAAATGAAATAGAACCCCCTGAGAATTTCTTTAAATTTGTTTACACATGTTTTGGGCCCTTATCAGTGGGTTGTATAGAAGGCGGAGTACGAAAAAACGGTTGTGCAGCACTAACGAAGAGACTCGCGGGGGTCATTCCATTACCCCAAAAGCTAACAAAATGCGTCTGGGGGGCGGAAAAATAATCCGAATTCCACGAAACTTCTCAGGCATGTAGATAAGGGTCAGAAACCCAGCTACTGAGAAGTAAAGAATCCCCAGGTGTTTAGTTTTCCGTTAAATTGAATGTTTGTGTGAGCTTGGGGTTATAAAATGACCCCGCGAGTCCCAACGGGTTAAGGGACGTCCATAAATTACGTGAGGTCAAAAAATTTCATTTTTAATAATTTTTTAATAAATACTTTTATAATAATATTTTTTTCGTAATTTCCATTTTTGAAATGTTAAATCTTAAATATTAGTTAATTTTGATTTTACATTATGAGAATAGAATAAGTCTAAAGCTAAAATATTTTTCTTGTGTAGATTGTAGAATCTTTTACTGTTAGAGAACATCCAATGCGGGAAAGCCAATCCAGCCTGTAAAACCTTCTTTCCCTTCGTGATTTTGAAGTATCACAAAAAAGCAAACATTAAAGAAACGAGTAAAACAACTAAGGGTCTTAGAAAGTCTAAAATGAAAGATTCCAAGTGAATTCATAATAAGTGGGAAAAATAAGTAACAATGAGAACTATTAATTTTTAATCACAAATGTACTCTTAAAATAAGAAAATACAACTGGAGAATAAATTTTCGAAATTATTATACAAAGCACCATAGGGTTTATTTAACATCTAGAGGTGATCAAGGTAATTAGAAATTTTTAAAAATATATCAAAACCACTTTAACATTTTAAGTTAGAGTAGTTCTCTAATAAAGGTTTGATTAATATACTATATTTGAATACATTTTTATTTTTATATTATTTTATTTTTACAATTAACTAACGAACATTTCTAGGTAACGTACTTATTAAATTGGGTGTTTTGATAGAAAGTCTAGTCGTTTTGTTTTGTTTCTTGATAAAATATATGGAGATTTTTAAATTAATTTATTTATAATTAATTATTTTATATCCAAAATGCTTTTTATTACTTTTGAGTCCAATAACACATTTGATATAAATTTATTACTAAGTTATTACTGCGGAACGTAAACATGATTTAATTTGTGATAAATGTTTTTAAAAATTTTGAAATATTATTTAAAAATTTAAGAAAAATAATTGGACGTACTAGAGGGAAATCATTTGACGTTTGGTCATTAAATTTTGAACTCTATCTTACAGCATAGAGATGGCGCCACGGTGAAAATATTTCTCATCCATAATTAATTAAATTTAATGACCAGATTTGTGAAAAACACAATAACATTAATTATTTCGTCTGAGATTTAGCGCTATTTCGATGTTGATACGCAATTCCTTCTTTGAAGCTTATATTTTCTTGTGAAAGCGTTAGCATAAAAAAGTGAATTCTTTCTTTCAAAAAATATTTTTCTTGGAAGAATACAATTTTCCTTTAGTACTTATTTCTATTTAAGCACTTTACTTGGAACAATATTTAATATTTTCTTTATAAGAAAACTATATTTTAAAGCATATTTATTGTGAATTTCATCAATCATGTAATAGAAAGGATTTAAAAATTGATGTACAATTTTATATCTTAAGAATTATAAAGATATCATCAATCCTAATTAGGACTTAAGAATCCCTTAAGAAAGCAGGTACACCACTATGAAAAATATTCGTATGCAATCGAAATGCTATATTTCTGCACTCAATACTGATTTCTGATCCATAAAATATAAACTCACAGTTTAAAGTTTCCTTTTAACAAAAAAAGACAAATGGGACTTTGACTAGAGGGAAGAATGGAAAAACACTTCCTAAAAAACGATTTTCCTATTATACTTTTTTCAGTTTTTGTACATAAAATTTCAACATTTACGTCTAGTTTAATTTTATTAAATAAATTTTGTTCGTTTTTGTGTCTAAATATTTTTTCAGCAAACGGGGTAGTTAGTATTTATCAAATCTTCAGAATAGTAGTTAGATTGATTTTAGAAAGCCAGGACATTTGGCAAGTTCTTCGGTTAAAATATTAAGTGCATTTGTATTAATTTAGTGATTTCTCTTTAGTTAATGTTCTGGTTTATAGCTTGAAGCATTTTATGCATTCGTTAGCGCAGGGGTTCTCAACCGGTGGGTCGCGACCCCCTGGGGGTCGCGGGACAAACCTAGGGGGGTTGCGAGACAAATATTAAAAACAGTCATATTTACAGAGTTATGTTTTAACAGTAACAAAAATTTTTAAAACTTATAGATCTTAATTAAATTAATGAGAAATTTGAGCATATCACTCCTTTATTCAAGAGAATTTGAGCATAGCGATTTTCCCATATTTTTCCTCTCCGTTACTATGGTTTCGGCATTTTTTTGTGTGTGATAAACCTCGTTTTAGAAAGAAACGCATATTTAAATAAGAAACGCATATTTAAATAAGAAAAGTTAAGCGCCAATATCCAGTGGATTTCTCGTTTCCTGCATGAACTATTTTGAATAAGAGTAAATATTGGATACATCGGCATCAGAGTATCGCGAGTGAAATGACTGCTAAATGGTAGATAATTATTAATGTCTTAACATTTTAGGTCTGAGGGGGTCGCCAAAATATTTTCCCTTAAAAGGAGGTCGCGGTGTCAAAAAGGTTGAGAAGGTTGAAAAAGGTTACGTTAGCGGTTTTAGTAAAATGTACTTTCTGTTGTTTTGTCAATGAAAGTTTTATAAAATGTGAATAAAGAAGTAAAGGTTACAGAGATACAACTTTGAGATATTTCATTTATTTTAATGATCTTTTAAAAATTTTCGAGTTTAAAATCCAGTAGGAAATAAAATATTTTTAAATAATAAAGAAGCGATAAAAATAATCTATATATCTATATATATCTTATATATATAAAAAACAATGTCTGTCTGTTTGTTTGTATGTATGTATGTTTGTATTTATGTATGTACTTTATAGTTTTAAACTTTTCGAACCTACATTAACTATTAAACTATACCACGTTGATCTACTCGCTCCAAGGAAGGTTTCTGAATAAAAATAATTTAAAATCGAAGCGTCTTAATAACTTATTTGGTCGATTTTATGCTTAAAAACCCATATTTCATGCCCAACTTCAGGACAAAACCACATTGTTGTAAAGAAAATGTAACTTTAATTGTTGCAGGCATATTCTCGATTGTTGCAGATTGAAATCGATTGTTTTAGTTTAAAATCCATTGTTGCAACATAAACATTAAAATAGATACTTTATTTAACTATTTTCCCATTTAGACTGGCGAAGCCCATCTGTGACACACCAGAATAGTTTTTTTAATGGACTGGCGAAGCCCCTCTATAACACACCAGAATAATTTTCTTTAAAAATGGACTGGCGAAGCCCATCTGTAACGCACCTGATGATATTTATTAAAAAACGGAAACCCGGGCGAAGCCCGGGTCTAGCGCGTCAGCGCTAGTCTATATATATAAAAATCAATGTCTGTCTGTCTGTCTGTCTGTATGTATGTATGTATGTATGTCCTTTATAGTTTTAAACTTTTCGAAGCTACATTAACTATTTAACTATACCACGTTGATCTACTCGCTCCAAGGAAGGTTTCTGAATAAAAATAATTTGAAATCGATGCATCCTAATAACTTTTTTGGCCCATTTTATGCTTGAAAACCCATATTTCATGCCGAACTTTATGGAAACCCCCATTGTTGTAAATATAATAAGAGAAGATGTAACGTTAATTGTTGGTTGGTTGGTTGCTTGAGAACTTTGCTTGCCTAACGTTGGCCGCTTTGTCTTCTTTTCCTTGATATGTAGTTCTAGGTTCTAATTCCAGTTGCTTATGAGCTTATGTAGTCCGCCAGTAGAAGGAATTTTTCTAGAGCCTTTATTTTCTTGATATTTGGTGGATTAAATTCTAAAAAGGTATTTTCGGAAAGAGGCGTTGGGAAAATATATTTTATCAGGTCTAGTCGAACTGCATAGTAGACTGGGCAGAGGCATAGGACGTGTTTCCTGTCCTCCACTTCTCCACAGATGCAATTAGGAGATTGAATTATGTTATAACGGAATAAGAGACTTTTGGTAATAAGAGTGTCTGTTCTAAATCTGGCCAGTAAGACATCCCCGCGTCTATTAACTTTAATTGTTGTAGGCATATTCGATTGTTGCAGTTTAAAATGCATTGTTGTAGCATGAACATAAAAGTGGCTCCTTTATTTAATATTTCTACATTTGGACTGGCGAAGCCCATCTTTAACACACTAGAAGAATTTTTTTAATGGACTGGCGAAGCCCATCTGTAACGCACCAGATGATATTTATAAAAAAACTGAAACCCGGGCGAAGCCCGGGTCTAGCGCGTCAGCGCTATTAATGAATATTGACAGACCAGTTGTATATTTGAATTTCAGAACGTTATTGAGACATCTTTAAAAGGAAGGGGCATATAAAATCTCCTTCATGAACACAGAGTAATTTCCTCAATCATGGAAAATAATAATAATAACAATAACAATAACAATAACAATAACAATAATAATAATCTTATATATTAAAATAATTGGGTTTTTCTTTCCGCCGGCCGCCAGGCCGAACCCCTCAACCGATTTCGAAAAACTCGGTCTCGATCGAAAGCTTTCCACCCCTAGATGAGCCCATTTTAGGTCGCGTTTCTCCAAAACCTTCCATTTTAAAATTATGCGTTCTTTTCACTTTTCTGTAATGTTAACTCTATGGAGAGGTTCCGTTCCGCCGGCCGCCAGGCCGAACCCCCGAACCGATTTGGACAAAGTCGGTCTCTATCGAACGCTTTCCACCCCTAGATGAGCCCATTTTAGGTCGCATTCCTCCAAAACCTTCCATTTTCAAATTATGCGTTCTTTTCGTTTTGCTGTAATGTTAAGTCAATGGGGAGGTTCCGTTCCGCCGGCCGCCAGGCCGAACCCCTGAACCGATTTGGACAAACTCGGCCTTTATCGAAAGCTTTTCACCCCTAAATGAGCCCATTTTAGGTCGCATTCCTCTAAATCCTTCCATTTTAAAATTATGCGTTCTTTTCACTTTTCTCTAATGTTAACTCTATGAGGGAGCTTTCCGCCGGCCCCCAGTCCGAACCCCCGAACCGATTTGGACAAAGTCGGTCTCTATCGAACGCTTTCCACCCCTAGATGAGCCCATTTTAGGTCGCATTCCTCCAAAACCTTCCATTTTCAAATTATGCGTTCTTTTCGTTTTGCTGTAATGTTAAGTCAATGGGGAGGTTCCGTTCCGCCGGCCGCCAGGCCGAACCCCTGAACCGATTTGGACAAACTCGGCCTTTATCGAAAGCTTTTCCCCCCTAGATGAGCCCATTTTAGGTCGCATTCCTCTAAATCCTTCCATTTTAAAATTATGCGTTCTTTTCACTTTTCTCTAATGTTAACTCTATGAGGGAGCTTTCCGCCGGCCCCCAGTCCGAACCACCGAACCGATTTGGACAAACTCGGTCTTAAACGAAAGGTTTCCACCCATAAATGAGCCATATTTAGGTGTAATTCCTCCAAAACCTTCCATTTTAAAATTATGCGTTCTTTTCGTTTTGCTGTAATGTTAAGTCAATGGGGAGGTTCCGTTCCGCCGGCCGCCAGGCCGAACCCCTGAACCGATTTGGACAAACTCGATCTTAAAAGAAAGCTTTCTACCCCTAAATGAGCCAGTTTTAGGTCGCATTCCTCCAAAACCTTCCATTTTAAAATTATACGTTCTTTTCGTTTTGCTCTAATGTTAACTCTATGGAGACGTTCCGTTCCGCCGGCCGCCAGCCCGAACCCCCGAACCGATTTGGACAAACTTGGTCATAAAAGAAAGCTTTCCACCCCTAGATGAGCCAGTTTTAGGTCGCATTCTTCCAAAACCTTCCATTTTAAAATTATACGTTCTTTTCGTTTTGCTCTAATGTTAACTCTATGGAGACGTTCCGTTCCGCCGGCCGCCAGCCCGAACCCCTTAACCGATTTGGACAAACTCGGTCTTGAAAGAAAGCTTTCCACCCCTAGATGAGCCAGTTTTAGGTCTCATTCCTCCAAAGCATTCCATTTTTTAATTACAAATTGATTTCAATTTGCCGCATTGTTTTTAGTCAATATTTTTACCAACACAGGCAAAACGTCCTTGAAAGAGCGTGCAGAAAATCTACATTGAAATAAATTTCAAAGTTTTGACGGTTCACTAGATTTATCCCAACGGGATACTATAGAGCCTTATTGAATTTATAAAAAATTATGGTACATGTTTGATTGAAGTATTTCTTCTTTCCCTTTACACAGAAGGGGATAAACATTTAACTTCAAACAATGAGACAAATAAAAATCAAATAATAATTTAAAGTGGAAGGTTTTGGGAGGATGCCACTTAAAATGGGTTTATATCGGGGTAGTAAGATTTCATTTAAGAACAAGTTTGTACAGATCCGGTTCGGTGGATTGGGCTGACGACCGGTCAAAATAAAATGACAATTATTTCAATGCAACAAATTTGTGACCATGCCATGGTGAATCGGAGGCCCCCCTTTCAAACCCCTTTCAAAGATAATGAATTTAACTGTATATTTAATGATAGGGAATGAATAAATACGAACAGGATGTAACGAACGAATCTCGCTTCAGCGCCAAAGAAGGCTAGCTGTAAAACCCGGCTTTGCCGGGTTGTAACAGCTAGTAATAATAATAATAATATTGATAGTAATAATAGGTGTATTTAAAATCTGCGTCGTTCTTTTATTTTACTGTATTACAATTATCTGCTTTAATATTTGCAATCAATGGCATTTAAAATTTTTTAAATTTGAAAAAGAAAATTTCTTCTGTTTTGGAAGTCCTCAATAAGAATATTTTGTTTTTAATCAAAATTTGCCAAATTTAAAAAACAAGTTTTTTTGAATTTACAATTGCATTGAAGGAAACTACTATAACTTGGAACTTTTCAATATTTTAAATGTATACAAGTTTGACAATTTTTTCTATATTCAGAACAAATTTGCCCCTCACATTTCGCTTAAATGAGTCTTCTTTAATTTATTTAAATTTCTTCACTTCACTGTACCTCCTAAAAGAAAACCAACTTTTCTTAGAAAAAAAACGTCGTCCTGAAAACGTTTTCCGATTCACATGCACATCTGATTTTGAACATTTGAGTGCACAGCTAAGGCATAAAACAGAGCATGGAAAAGGTTTCAGAAAATTTTTTAGAACATCCTTCGCACTTTCGAAGGCACACTTGTCTCTATAGGGATCTTTTTTGACATTCAGACCTGAACTCAGTTTAGTTTCTTCACTACAAAAGACAATAAACGCAATCGAATAACAATTCTTTATTTCCTACTTACCTTTTCTGATTGCAAGTTGTTGAGAAAGATAACGGGGTTGCTTCAAGCCATTATTAAGATCACATCCAATCATAGCTATTGCCTCAATGTTTGTTTCAATTAATTTTTCGTTTGATTTAATTTGAAGCAAAAAAGTTTTAATTGCTGGAAATATAGTAAATATTAATAGTTAAAACTGAAGCGTAGAAAATGTTACTAATTTAAAATAATGGTCAGTACATAAAGAAATAATTTAGGTACAACTGTGTGTGTGCGCCGTATACAACTCTATTAAATACGTGATTTCGATCTGAAGGTCTTTAATTTTAAGGTTAGTACTTACACTAAATAATCTTAGTAAATGAAATTAAGCGCAATTACTTTTATATCTATGCTAGCATAGATATGTAGGAACACAGGAGAGAAAGGGAAAGTAATTAAACTAAATTGACCTCTTCTCTCGAAAGAAAATTATGTTGTTACAATCAAACTAGGTATTTCATTGTAAGGTACGGAAAGTGAGTATACAGTGAAGAGCAGAAACATTTATAATTTTTGAATTAACTGTTAAAATACACTCAAAATAAGAAAGTACTATTTTTAATATACAAAAATTCATAAACTTCCAAACTTTCATTTCTAAATTAAACTATTTCTTTCGAATGTAAATCATTATGTATGAAATAATCCCTTCCGATAATCCATCCATCCATCCATATTCTAAAATCAGTACTACATAATTCCACTAGAGAAAAGGTGCAAATACTGGGACTCTTTCTTGCATTCGACATAAAGTGTCTTTAACCCTCTCGGAACCAGAACATCAAAAAAGTGAAAAAAAAAACTTTTTTTTCTTCTTCTCAATACATCCAAAATGCCCCTATAATTTGTCTGGAAAATTTTTTTTTACTTGTGTGCACTCCTTCTAAGTTATTTTTATGAGCCTCATATGAGGCCATATTTTTTTCATTTTTACAGAAAATACTTGGTGTAGAACTTATTAAAAGACCTGGTCATATTACACTGGTGTTCAAAATTAAGAGAAATTAATTGCACATTTTTTCGATTTCTCCAGATCTACTGGATAGATTTTGATGAAATTTGGTATGAACATAGGCTGATATAATACAAAATAAATAGTAATTCAAAAATTGTAATACACACGCATGCGCAGAATTAATTATTGCCAGATTTGTAAGGTATGAAATAGCGGTTCCAAAATAGAGCAAAATAGTGGGCTTATAAGGGGTATGACACCATAACTACTATCATGCATGCCTTGTTGAGAGATTTTATAGCGTGAATAAGGCACATAATAAAATTTCCTGTTCATTAGGCCTACTTTCTCAGAAACCTCGTTTTGGGGCTCTAAAAGGTATGTGGAGGGGGTAGCGAGATGCAATTGCCTTATATAGAGTCCCTCATACCTCCTCTAAAGGGGCGAAGTCTTTGAATCTGACTGCCCATTCCATATATCTTGGAGACCTTTATTCACCTTTTGGGGGGTTCTATCGGTCTTAATTTCTTCTCATTCGATAGGAATCCTTCACTTAATGGAGCTTATCAGGTTAGCAATTTTTATTAAAACGGATGATATTTGCCATATGGAATGAGCAGCAAGATTCAAAGATTTCGCCCCTTCAGAGGAGGTATGAGGGACTCTATATAAGGCAATTACATCTCGCTACCCCCTCCACATACCTTTTAGAGCCCTTGTTGTAAATACTAGTGAACTTTTAAAAATATTACTAGTGAACTGAACTTAGACATTATTTTAATTTAATTTATTATATTTAATTGTTAAGAAAAGGAAGTGAATGACATCATGTTTAATATTCTTTGAATTATTATTAATGTAAATTTGAAGAGAAAAAGATATTGGGAAAAATGCAGAGAAACTCACATTGTAAATATCAGTTATTAAATAGTCTGTTTTTATAAGAAAAGTCTTCTTCATCTTGAAATTAATTCTTACTAGTGATTATAGTCTAGATAGTTATAAAACTGGTCCGTCTGAGCCTGAATTAGAATTGGAATCTACACTATGGAAGACACTAGTAAGAAGTTAGAAAGATCCAAGTTGAAGCGAAAGACTTTGAAACAAACAGCGACTAAGCTGATGAACAAAATAGAAGACAGTCTAAAGAATGATGATGTTGAAGAATTTGATTTAGAAGAAATGAGAGATTCTCTGCAAGATAAAGCTGATCAAATTTACCAGTTGGACAGCGAAATCGAAGCTTTGCTTGATCTGAAAGATCTAGAACAAGAATTGGAGACTAATCAAGAATACCGCGAAAGAATCACAGGTATGAAAACGAAACTTAGAATTTATCTTCGCAATTCTACTGCAAAAGTCAAAGCTAATATTACAGAATTTGTCTGCTGTTGAAGATCCGATATCGGAACAACTGGAGAATTTGAGGTCTGTTGAAAGGCAACCAAGGGTAGATCTTCCGAAATTGAAGATAGAACCGTTCGATGGAAATCTGGATCGTTTTAAGGAATTTTGGGCACAATTTGAAAGTTCAATCAATAAGAATGAAACCTTGTCTAAAATAGATAAATACAACTATCTCTATTGACGGGTCAAGCTTTGAAAAGTATACAAGGGTTGTTGGTATCTGAAAGTAATTACGACTTAGCTCTACAACTCTTAAAAGAAAGATTTGGAAGGGAGGACATTTTGATAAGGTCTCACATAAACAACTTATTGAGCTTAAGGGCAGTAAGATGCACATCCAGACTTATGGAATTAAGAGATCTAAGTGATCAGATTGATATCCAACTACGAGGGTTGGAGAACTTGGGAATGGATTTGGTATCAAATGGAAGTTTACTTTTTCCTATGGTAATGAATCTTATTCCAGATACCATAGCTTTAGAATTTAATAGGAAGTACGAAGGGAAAGATCTGTGGAGTGTATCTCAACTTTTAAAATTTTTGAAAAAGGAAATAGAAATCCGAGAAAGAACATATTACTTTAGATTTAAAAGTGAGAACGAGAAAAACACTACGAACGCTCCAGAGAAAACCAACAGAATTACTTCCTCTTGTGATCTACAATCAAGAAAAAGTTTGGAAACATACAACACTGAAAACAGAGAAAGCTGTTCTAGTGCCTCAGCATTTAGTATTATGGAAGAAAATTGTGTATTTTGCAACAAGAACGAACACAATTCAAAATCCTGCCCGAAGGAGATCATTGAGAAAAAAGAAAATCTGAAGTCAAATGGTCGATGCTTTGTTTGCCTTCGAAAGAGTCACATTGCTAGAACTTGCCATTCTAAAATCAGATGTTCTATATGTAAAGGTAGACATAACACTTTGGTTTGTGATTGGAATTTGAACCAAAACGAAGACAGTTCAACTTCTCAAGATACAACTATGAATTCAATCAGTGGAAAGGAAAGTACTGAGATTTACTCAACTAATCTCAATGTTCTACAGAACCTTGTGCATATTAAAGATGAAGTTGAAGTAGGCTATCCAAGAACAAGCTTTATCCTAGAAAATTTACTTGACAATGACGATCTCAAAACTGGAGGGGATTCAAGAGAAGAAGCAGTAGAAGAGGCTGGTAATGCAAAAAACTTGATAGAAGACGGAAGTTTTGTTGCGATGAAGGAGGCAACAACTGAAAAGTACATTCAAAAGGAATATGAAGAAAAAGAAGATGACGACAAGGGCTCACAGAGCGATTTGCTGGGTGATATATGGAACAGAAATGAAGATACATTTCTGGTAGAAGTTCCAAATGTGGATGAGGACACTGAAACTAAAAGAAGCATTTGGAGAAACACTGGAAGATGGAATGACCCAATAGGACTGATGAATCCAATTTCTATCAGAGCCAGGATACTGGAACTACTTCAGGAACTCCGGAAACTCGACATTCATCGGGACGAAGCTTCACCTAAGGGGGTTCGAAGGGTTTGGGAAAGATGGAAGGATAGAACAGAAATATCTTCATGAAGGAAGCGAAGGAAGAGTTCACGCTCGTACCGTAAGGATACCCGGTGGAGTCATTATCAGAAGAGCCATTCAACATCTCTATCCAATGGAACTTCATCAAGGGGAAGGACATTCAACATGTCCTTCCGGGCCGGAGGATGTTGTAAATACTAGTGAACTTTTAAAAATATTACTAGTGAACTGAACTTAGACATTATTTTAATTTAATTTATTATATTTAATTGTTAAGAAAAGGAAGTGAATGACATCATGTTTAATATTCTTTGAATTATTATTAATGTAAATTTGAAGAGAAAAAGATATTGGGAAAAATGCAGAGAAACTCACATTGTAAATATCAGTAATTAAATAGTCTGTTTTTATAAGAAAAGTCTTCTTCATCTTGAAATTAATTCTTACTAGTGATTATAGTCTAGATAGTTATAAAAGCCCTAAAACAGGGTTTCTGAGAAAGTAGGCCTAATGAACAGGAAATTTAAATATCTGCCTTATTCACGCTATAAAATCACTCAACAAGGCATGCATGATAGTGGGAGGGTGTCATATACCCCTTATAAACCCACTATTTTGCTCTATTCTGGAACCGCTATTTCATACCTTTCAACTCTGACGGTTATTACTTCTGCGCATGCGTGTGTATTACAATTTTTGAATGATTATTTATTTGGTATTATATCAACCTATGTTCAAACCAAATTTCATCAAAATCTATCTAGTAGATCTGGAGAAATCGAAACAATGTGCAATTTCTCTTAATTTTGAGCACCAGTGTATTAGAAGGTAACGATATAAGAAAATATCTACCAACCTATAAAAAATTTTCTACAGAAGCTAGTATCTAGCTAGTATTTTCTCTTCACAAGCATCACAGCTTAAAATGTAAACATTGAGGTATAAATCATCTTGCTGTCAATTAGGAACGAATTCAGAAACCATGTAGAAGTCTCATATGTGATCTACATGAATCAGTGAAGTCACTGATGAAAAGAAAATAAATTTTCGTGTTTACATCATACAAAAATTGAGATCATAAGTAGGAGCCTCATATGAGGCCTAGGGTGGCGAGAGGGTTAATTTAAAAAAGACACACCCTAGATTTTTTTCTTTTTATTAACATTTTTGAAGAATTTATTAGTTAAAAGTATGATTAATATCAAGTAGTATTTTAAAATAAAAATGCCGATTTGCAAAAAGCTTATGAAAGGTTCTTGAAAAAATGGGTTGTAAATACTGGCGCCTTTCTAAAAAGATTAAGAAATAGTTCAAAATGTTTAAAAACAGGATAGAATATTACAAAATGGTAGAGAATTACTGAAAAAAATTCTTTGCAATAATCACAACATAACTGAATCTTTCACTTCTAGCACAATAAACCATCAATAATTAATAATTTCTTAATTAATGCAACTGATTAAAATTAACTAATTTAGACAAAGTGAATACTCTACTTCACCTAATATTGATTTTTTAAACATAAAAGTTTTATAAGAGTATTTTTTTGGTGATATTAAGGAATTTCTCGCTGGCATCCGGATTTCGGGTAAAAAGGCAATTGCTCGAAATTTCATTCGTTATTTTACCCTTATAACACAGTTCGGTAAAACTTTCCAAATATTCTCGACTTTTATACGAAAATATTCCTTAAATATACCAAGTCTTTCAATACTTTCTATTATCTTACCCTAAGCTGTTTTGTACTTGAGATAGTGGAAATAATTACTATTAGACTGGGTTAAGGTGCAATCCACAATGACTGCTCTGGTGTGGGATTTATACAGAAAGAGCAGCACGTCTCCTTCTCTAGTCCATACCTAGGACAGAATTGATTTTTATGCTCCCGAGGTCCATTTATATTCCATTTCCTGAATATTATGTATTTCCTACGGCCACTTCTGAGTAAATAGACTAGATATTCTATAATAATCCTATATGGATAGTGGTTGAAAATTAATGAATGTTTGGACATGTCACCCACTCCTTTCAACATCGGCATCTCAAAAATCAGAGGTTTTTAGTTCTGAGTGTTTTTAGAAAGCCCTAAAAGCAAGTAGTTCAATTCTATAAGAACGTCATATCTTCATGCCTAGTTGTAAAAAGTTGAATCGGATGCTTATTATTTATTTACAGTACATTTCTATCTACTTTTAAGCTTTAAAATCACTCTCCTGAAAAATCTGGGTTTTTGAGATGTGACGTTGTTGAAACGATGTATTTGGGTGGTAAAACAAAGTAAGAAGAGTTGGACCCAATTTATATTTAAACCTTTTGATTATTTAGTTATAATTATATAAATTGATAACATTTCATATACTATACTATTCCATTCTAGATTAACATTCCAAAATTAAAGTTGGGTGTTATTTTGTTTGAAGGGAAAAGTATAACTCAGAATTGTACATTGAAATAAAATTTTAACACCTATTTAAGTATAGGTACTGCAAAAAAACTTTTTTCGCACTTGTGTGTTGTTGGATTAAAAATGGTGATAGGAGTGATACAGCGTACCAATCTGAAAGTTGCTTTGCATTTTTTTAATCATATGAGTAAAAGTTTAGGTTGCTCCAATGACATCATATAAAATGACTATCAACGCTTCTTAAAATATGTTTCCTTTTCACAACAAATATACAACCTAAACACACAATCTTCTTATTTCTAAGAATTATCCTCAAAACATTGGCAACACTCAAACAATCAATCACCATAATAACAGTTCTTAAAACAAAACATGCTTCCCCCGTTTTGGTTGAAGGATACTACTAGTACCACATTCTGTCATCCTGATGATCTATAACAGGGGTTCCCAACCTTTTTGCACCTGCGTACCACTTTACTTTTTGAGAAATTTTGGCGTACCACCAGACCTAAATATTTTAATAAACGTAGTATAATATTTTCTCTTCTAAGAGTGTTCAAAGGCTTTTTGAATTAAAACTTCATATTTAATGGTTAGATATTTGTTTATAACATGCTTATAATAAAGGAGAAATAAAAAGATGAAAATGGTATTAACTTACTGTTTTATTTATTATACTCATAGGTATAATATACTCACAGGTGAGTCGCTTTGACTCACGCGTACCACCTGAAACCTTCCCGCGTACCACCAGTGGTACGCGTACCACCGGTTGGGAACCTCTGATCTATAACAATTATCCCAACTACCTAAGATGAGCGATGATATCCACGCAGGCACCAACAGCGTACCCAACAGTAACTCACACTTGGGGTATTCCCAATTGAATTTTGTATGTTTTCCTTCCCAACAACTATTCTTGGAATAAACTTCCTAAGCTCAGTGTTGGCGAGATTGAATTCAAGCATGCAGTGCTAACGACTTAGAAGTAAAAGAAACGTTGCTCCCGTTTGTTCTGTGGTCTTGTTTAATGTTTAATGGGGAGTCGAGAGACGGTTATTACAAGGGGTTGTGAATAATAAAGAAGGTTTTAAACCTGTCCGCTCGTATCATCAACCTCATTGGGAAGTCTCTTTTCCGATGTTAACGAGGCTTGGAAGGGACACAAATTTCGTAACGTTTGGACTCATTCCAAGTGTGTTCAGGATGGGGATTTTTTTGATTTTGTTTAACCTAAACCAGTGGTCCCCAACCTTTTTACCACCACGGACCGGTCAACTTTTGATAATTTTACCGCGGCCCGCTGGGGAGGGGCGTTAATTGTTAACATTCTAGATTATTTTAATTTATTATTATTAATTTAATTAATTAATTAATTTAACTATTTTAATTTAATTGTATTTAAACATGCTTTCAAAATAAAATACAGTTACATCAAAAAATAAATATAAAGTGATTTATAATTCATTTCATTCATTAATTTGGAGTAATAAACCCAGGAATTTAAATTCATTTTCAATGAAATGGTCGGCCCCCGGCCCGGTGCCATTTGATCCACGGACCGGCACCGGTCCGCGGACCGGGGGTTGGAGACCACTGACCTAAACTGTTGGGGGGATAGTGTCACATTGTGTTACGGAGGGGGGCTGTTATGTAAATGTCATTAATTACGCTGTCTGGTTTGACATCTTTTTTACATTCGTCAACTCTGTCGTGTCCAAATATTGTACCGGAGGATTTAATACCTATTATCTCTAAAGTAGCTGAAAATGCAAATTTACTTCGAACTAAAAACCAATCTAAAACCAAATTTAAATCTCTCTCTTATGCAAAAGCCAAATGGTTCGATCGGGAATGTCAATTAGCAAAATTAGAACTTAGGAAAAACTTAAGAAATTTGAAAAAAAATAGCAGCGACGATAACTTCAATGTTTACAAAATTTGCCTTAAAGAATATAAAAAGATGTGTACCCTGAAAAAAAATGCCTACTTTAAAAAATTGAATTCTGAGTTGTCTGATTGCCATGACTCTCGTACCTTTTGGCGTGTTATAGAAAATTTTAAGAGGAGACGGTACAATCAAAACTTTATAGAACCCAATGTGTGGTTTGATTATTTTTCTTCCATCTTTAAATCAAATGGTCTTACTGGTGAAATCGCTTATTCAAGCTTTTATTCTAATTACTATTTCTCATCTTTTGATCCGATTTTGGATCCTGACATAACTGTGAAGGAATTACATTGCGCTATAAATAAACTTAAGTGTGGCAAGGCACCGGGCGGTGATCTACTGAAACCCGAGTTTTTTAAATACCTCGGAAATAATTCATTAACTACTATTTGTAAAGTTTTTAACAAGGTCTTTTCCAGTGGTACGATACCTCCCCAATGGATATTAATAACCATAAACCCAATTTACAAAAAGGGAGATGCCTCTAATCCTGCAAACTATAGGCCTATATCTTTAATCCCGATTATCACTAAAATCTTTACCTCTATCTTAAATTCTAGACTCATAGATTGGTTAAATGCGCAAAACTTATTACTGGAGGAACAAGCTGGATTCAGAAGGCACTACTGTTGTTTGGACCAGATTTTTGTATTGAATAGCTTAATAAACTCTAAATTGAAGAAAAAACGTGGAAAACTATATTCAGTTTTTGTTGATTTTAAGGGTGCGTTCGATAATGTAAATCATTTGTTACTTTGGTCAGAATTGCAAAAAATTAACATCAGCCCAAAATTTATTCAAATCCTAGTTAATATTTATAGTTCGGCATGCGCTAAAATTCGTTCATCTTCTGGACTGACGGACCCATTTAAGATTAATTCCGGTGTTTTGCAGGGGGAGGTGTTGAGTCCTACATTATTTTGTCTTTTTCTGAATGAACTTATTGTTCGGCTAAATAATTCTGGCATCTCAGATATTGAGTTAAACAATGGATCACCTGTTAATATTTTATTATATGCCGATGATGCAATCATCTTAGCAGATTCTCCAATAAATTTAAATAAAAAACTTAGAGTTCTGGAAAAATTTTGCGCAGACTTCAAGCTTACAGTCAATATTGCCAAAACTAAAGCTATGGTTTTCCGGAAGGGGGGTAGGTTGTCTAAACATGATAATTTCTATCTTCAAAACTGTAGACTTGAAATAGTTAGCAATTATATCTATCTCGGTGTACCTTTCTCCTCTACGGGTTCCTTCTCTACAGCAAAAACGCATTTCTGTAATAAATCAATTTCTGCTTTGCATGCCATGTGGCCAATTCTTTCTAGTGCAAGAATAAACTCTCCGGGGGCCTGGTTTAAACTGTTTAACTCACTTGTGTTATCTGTTCTAAGTTACGGTTCACCTGTCTGGGCAATCTCCTTCATCGATCAATTAGAACATATTCAGAATCTGTTTATTCGAAAATTATTTAATTTATCAAGATATACTCCGGGTTACATCTTAAGATTAGAACTTGGTCAACCTAACCTCTCAATAACAATAATTAAACTGCTAATTAAATTTTGGATCCGAATCCTCAAAATGCCTGAGCATAGGCTTACTAAAATTGCATACTTACAATATTATTACAACCAATCAGTTCCACTAAAATTTAATTGGGCATTAAATATCAAATCCATAATTGATAACTCGGGTTATTCTTTTGTTTGGCTTTCACAAGATCCAGAAGTTGCTGTGAAATATTTACCAAAAATTCTCTTAAGCTATGTTAACCAATATGCCCAGATGGATATGATTAGTATGAATAACAGTTTACATAACCCTCACTATAAACATATAAAATTTAATCCTTTCATTGAAGATTATATTGTATCAATAGTGGATTACTCATTTAAGAAAATTTTATTCCAACTAAGATTATATCAAGAATCGATTTTTTTCGAAGGTAAAATCTTTAAAATTCATCCAGACCTTATTTGTAAGTACTGCAATCTTGAGAAATATGAAACTTGGGAACACGTATTTTTTGAATGTCCTGTATATAATTTTTATCGTTCCAAATATCTTTCATCGTTGGTTAATCTCCACAATAATTTTTACAATTTTCTAACATACACTCATGGTAAATATAAATTAATAGCATACTTCATTAAAGCAGCACAGAAAATGAACCAGTTCCTGCTGGAGAGTTTTTCTTTGGAAGCATAAGTAGATTATGGATGTATATATATATGTGTTTATGTGTACATATGTATTTGTATATGTTGGTATGTTCCCCCTTTGAAGTTCTTTGAATTTTTTTTTGTTTTGTGTGGGTATATATGACATATATTTATGATATATTTATTTTAAATTTAAATGTATTACTTTATATTAAATGTATTTACAATTCGTAAATTTCAATTTGTGATTTTGTATCTTACATGTATGTAGTTTTTGTAGTTTTTTGCAGCGGGTTTCGACCTGAGCCAAAATAAAATTTCTTCTTCTTCTTCTTCTATCAACGCTTCTTAAAATATGTTTCCTTTTCACAACAAATATACAACCTAAACACACAATCTTCTTATTTCTAAGAATTATCCTCAAAACATTGGCAACACTCAAACAATCAATCACCATAATAACAGTTCTTAAAACAAAACATGCTTCCCCCGTTTTGGTTGAAGGATACTACTAGTACCACATTCTGTCATCCTGATGATCTATAACAATTATCCCAACTACCTAAGATGAGCGATGATATCCACGCAGGCACCAACAGCGTACCCAACAGTAACTCACACTTGGGGTATTCCCAATTGAATTTTGTATGTTTTCCTTCCCAACAACTATTCTTGGAATAAACTTCCTAAGCTCAGTGTTGGCGAGATTGAATTCAAGCATGCAGTGCTAACGACTTAGAAGTAAAAGAAACGTTGCTCCCGTTTGTTCTGTGGTCTTGTTTAATGTTTAATGGGGAGTCGAGAGACGGTTATTACAAGGGGTTGTGAATAATAAAGAAGGTTTTAAACCTGTCCGCTCGTATCATCAACCTCATTGGGAAGTCTCTTTTCCGATGTTAACGAGGCTTGGAAGGGACACAAATTTCGTAACGTTTGGACTCATTCCAAGTGTGTTCAGGATGGGGATTTTTTTGATTTTGTTTAACCTAAACCAGTGGTCCCCAACCTTTTTACCACCACGGACCGGTCAACTTTTGATAATTTTACCGCGGCCCGCTGGGGAGGGGCGTTAATTGTTAACATTCTAGATTATTTTAATTTATTATTATTAATTTAATTAATTAATTAATTTAACTATTTTAATTTAATTGTATTTAAACATGCTTTCAAAATAAAATACAGTTACATCAAAAAATAAATATAAAGTGATTTATAATTCATTTCATTCATTAATTTGGAGTAATAAACCCAGGAATTTAAATTCATTTTCAATGAAATGGTCGGCCCCCGGCCCGGTGCCATTTGATCCACGGACCGGCACCGGTCCGCGGACCGGGGGTTGGAGACCACTGACCTAAACTGTTGGGGGGATAGTGTCACATTGTGTTACGGAGGGGGGCTGTTATGTAAATGTCATTAATTACGCTGTCTGGTTTGACATCTTTTTTACATTCGTCAACTCTGTCGTGTCATTCAACTTCTGCATGAAGAAGATGCGTATAGGGATAATGGAATCATGGTAGCTTTTAGTGAAATATGCAATGCGTAGTTCTAAAATGGCAGAAGGTACAGTAAATAATAAAAAGTACTCTAAAATATCACACACTCATGACTCTAAGGTAGTGATTTCTCTCTCTGATTTGAATTATTTTATTAAGCTCTTTCATAGGGATCGTTTGTTGATTGCAGTTATTAAGAAAAATGTAAGATAAATGACGTATGGGTATTAAGTCTTTGGAAAAAATGAAAAGGACAAGAAATTAAAAAAATTCTTACTTACTTAATTACTTACTCCTGTAAGCCCAGTGCTATACATATTGTGGTGCACGGGGAGCTTTTTGTTTGTTTAAATACAAAAAAATAAAAAATAAAAAATGTTAGAAACTCCATTTGAGAAAGACTGAGTATTAACTAGTAAGCATAACCTTGAAAGTCTTTATAATAGTTTTCCTTCTTAGACATTTTAAAATGAAATTTCACAAAAACTATAGATACCAAACAAACAATCTAGGCACTAAGTTTTCATTTTAACTATCTTGATGTCGATTATTATGGGTTTAATAAATATTACACTCCAATTTTATAAGCTGTATTTTATTTTTAGAATAAGGTTAACAGTTCATCCTGTAAAATTTCTTTAATTTACCTATTTTAAAACTTTTTAGTGAATCTACAGTTAACATCATAAAAAAATCTGAATACCACCACTGTCTACTGTCTTTCGATTTATCGGGATATAAAGTTTCTCCAAAATTTTTATATTCCCTCAAAATATTTCTTTAAATTTTTATTATGGAATGACAATTATAAAGTTACAGAAACAAGAAAAACATTATTTTTTATGTTATTTATTGTTTAGTTGTTTTATTAGAAAAATATTCATTATTGATGAAAGAGGTGAAAGTTTTAACTCTTTTAAATAATCTTTATAAAAAAAATTTAAACCGTCATGAGTGCATGAAGAAAGAAATGCGGCACAAGAACACAACCTGCACTCATACAACCCATCAATTGAATTATACCTCACACCCCTTACCCTGTACAAGATACGTTACCTTTCCAACTTCATCAACAAATTAGCATTCCATCCACCACAACGCAAATACCATTTTCAAATTCAAGTCTATAATCCTTCCCGAAAATTTAATAACGCGCTCTGAGGGAAATTTCATTTGTGTCGTGGTGTCGCGAGATATTGGCGAGCTGTTGGTATTAATACCACTCAGAGCAAAGAGGTATTGTAATGTCACCTAATCCTGTTATGCGGCGGTCGTATTATTGTGTTATTTGTCTGTTGAGAGATAATACGTATTAACGATGTACCTCGAACGTAGGTGTTCATGGGCGATGCGTTTGTCCTTTGTTTTGTGGGTTGGTTGGAAAATAATTGCAGTGTTAGGTTGATAGTAGTATTCAGTAGAGAAATCAGGAGTTTTGTACCTTAAAATTTTATAGTAGCTTAACCCCTTAACTCTCGCATTGATTTCAAGAAAATGGTCATAAAAGTGCTTCTTTCATTCGAAAAAATTTAACAAGTGTATAAACATTCTGTGGCTTTATTTTTTGAACTTTTAAGGAACATTTATAGACCATGGGCCCGTGTCAAAAATTTATGGGTCATTTGAACCACCAGAAGACCTATATAGAATGATATAAGGGCATAAAATAATAAGATTCAGCACTATGCCGTCACTTGTAAGCAGTCCAACTGAGTGGAGTTGAGAATTCAAAAGCACAGGTAGAGTGAGTATATTTTGGTCATGTGATCATGTACGGCATTCTTACCATCAATAGATCCATGAAAAATAATGAGAAAACGCGTAGTGCCGTACAAAAGTAGTGGTCCACAAAGGCGGAATTTTTTTTGATTTTCCGGCGATTTTAATAGTAAATTTGGTCATTTGATCATGTACGGCATCGGTACCATACAGTTTCAATGCCTCTTCTAATCCATAATTCCGCAACGCCGTACAAAAAATCATGCGGCAAGGGGGAAAAATCGAGGGTTGCAACCCCCTCCTCTTCTAGTAAACTCGTTCACTAGACTTTAAAATTTACTAGATCTTTTTACTTTACTAGATTTACTAGTGAAATTTCGGAAAGTTTTTATTTCTCTGAAACTATTCAAAGTCAAAAATTAAATAAGTGTTTTATTTATGTGGAGAAAAAATCAACCCAAGAAAGTGAATATTGAGGGAGGAGATGTATTTTAAAGTTAGTTTCCAAATGGACATTTTTTCCATTTTTTAAAACACTCTTAAAATTTAGTTTTACAAAATAATTTTATGGTGCTAACACCCTTTAAATACTCCACTACATTGAAGTTTTTTTTGGCCCAAAGCATACCATACATAAAACAATTAAAACTTTATGTTTAGTTATCAACTAATGTGTTTGAAGTTAAAATTTAAATGGATCGAGCTGATGCGAATTTTAGATTTTGTGATGTGTTTCACCAAATCTTATTATACAAATTCCATTTCAATTGTTTGTAATTTTTTTATCATACCTACCGAGAATAATGGGAAAACTTATCCAATAACTTGAGTTAAAATATAAGAAAAGACAGTTTTCATAGTCAAGTATTTAAAACAGAATTAAGCATCGGAAAAAGTCCACAAACTCCACTAAAACTATAAAAAAAACTATTGCATCCATTCTCTGCAATCCATCCCGTGGTATTCAAATTTAAATTAAATGCAGTGTATTGCACAAGTAAATACGGTTTTGAGGCAGACAATCGGTGAATCGGTTAGTTAAGTTTGTGATTCTAAATAATGATGTCAAAACGCATTCTGTAAGAAATAAAATATGTTGTCATACGAATTGTTATATATTGATTTATCTCATGTAAAATGTGAAAACATCTTAAAAAGGGCATGTAAAGAACTCTCAAGTTCAGGGCATATCGATTCAGTTTTTAGCTTCAGGCATGTTTTAGATTAGTTTTCCGATTCAATTTTTAATAAAACTCCAGTTCTCTTTCTTATAACGGATGTCTGAATGTAAATTGCATATTATATTGGAAATAGTAGTTTAGGCAGATTAAAATTTGGAAATTAGTTATGTTATCTTGCACAGGTCGTTTGATTCATTTGTTGAAAAGTTTGTTTGATTACTAAAAGTATGTCTATAATAACTATAATAAAAACCCATAGCATTAAAAGATCGATAGCTGTAGTTGATAATTTCTACTTCAATACGATGCATTAATTCGACTAATTTTGACTTGGAATTTAATGTATTAAATTTTGCCTAGAAAGTATATAATGATGCCATCGTAGGTTTTTAGAATACACTGCTGGCCATCCAAAATGGTACACCAAGAAGGAAAAGAGATATCAAAGCCAAATTTATTTCTATGATTGCACATAGTATTAATGTGAATTGATTAAAAATTCAGATTCCTTGAATGTTAGGGGGACGAAAAAACCAGGGAGGAGTGTTGTCTCCATAGGTGTCCATTACCGCCTCCACAGGCCATGGTATTGAGTGAAAGGGGGTCTAAATGGGTTTTGAAGGATTGGAGGACCATGTTGCCTCCCCAAGTAGTCGAAGTTCATATGGTGCACCAGCGGAAATTGTCTACCGGGCTAGGTGATTTCTCCTCTTCACCGGACATGTTTTGTGGACGTTGGTTCTTAAGAACGGATAGGTCAGGGTAAAAATTCCTCAGAGGGGGATAAGATGAAAGCTTGGACATTGCGTTCATCATGTGGTTGTGCATTTTACTCTTGAGAATTGTCCAGAGGGGAGGGCTGAAGGTAAGGATAGACAACAGGTAGCATAACTTCAATTAGTATTCACATATAATTCAGTGTAGTATTTGATAATTATTTAATGTGTTGTTATAATCTGTGTTTTACATAAGAACATTTGTTAAATATATCAATACCTAAATTAATGTATTTTTTACCTAAATTTTATTATTGGAACAATATATAAGTAATTGAATGTACAATAATATGAGTAATTGTTAAAAGAAAGGATTGACAAATGAAAATATCACATATCGACGATTCAGTGGACCAGCATTTCCTTGTATTAATTATTTTTTTTGTTCATGATTGTGAAGGTATTTCTCTCTGCCAAATATGTAGCTTGCACATTTATTTAAAGATTGAAAGATTGCTGATGTGGTAACATGAATATTAACAGAATTACAGAAAAGTTCTATTTTATTAATTTTTTTTCACCATAATGGATGTTTGTTAATTATTAATAAATAGTGTTACTTATCTCCGAATTAATATTATTTATTCTTTTGGGAACCAGTTTTATCATAAATAACTATATTTTTAACTGGTCTAAATTAAAGCCCTAGATCCTCTACCTTAAGAAGCGACATCACGCTTAATCGGCCGCCATTGTGGGGAGAACTCACTACTAGTGACGATAAGCAAAACTATCCAGACTAGTAGTGAGTTCTCCCCACAATGGCGGCCGATTGAGCGTGATGTCGCTACTTAAGGTAGAGGATCCAGGGCTTTAGTCTAAATCAGTGCAGAAAATGGTATTCTTCATTTAGCAGTTCCTAAAAAGAAAACAATAACGAGTCTAAACATTAATATTCTAAAAAAGTCAAGATTGGAAACATTGTACTTATCCTTTACAACTAAATAACTTAAACATAAATGAAAATCGTACTATTTTATACATCATCTAACATTTTTATCCAGTCTCGCATATAAGACATTTTTCGGAACACAAGTCACCGTAACGATGGCAACCGCGGGACCGTCACAAATTGGCAGCGAGTCGGTTGTTCGACTGACACTCGTCTCGCAATCCGATCCCTCCGTTCGAATCTTGACGAACGTTTGTGGGAAGACGCCCTGATTCCCAGAACGCACAGAGTTGTAGGGTTAATATTAGAATGTGGCATTCTAAATGAATCGTCAGTTTGAAGATGGGAATAAGTCCAAAAAATGACAAATTGACTTTTTGCGCTCACAACAATCTCTAAGCTTTGCTATACACATGGGTGAAAAGAGGGGAACAATAACTAACCCCTATAGGGAGATATCGCCTCTTGAAGTTGTGAAATCGATGTCCATTCATTGTATTTTTTAAGCTAATTTGGAATTAAAGTTAATTTTTCTTTCTCCTCATATTCTTTGTGCTGTAAACTAAGTTAAAATAAAATTTTCTCTTAATTTCAATGTTTTTTAAACTTTTTTTATGTAGGGAATGTTTGACTCCATTCATATTCACTCACTCCATTGATACTGCTTTAATTACCCAGTTTCACTATAATTTTGAATTTCATTTGTCTTATTCTTTTTATTTCACCCTTTTGTGGTGTAAACTAAGGAGAAATATAATTTAAATGTGATTTTAAGGGTTTTTAAAGATTTTTTCATCAGAAAAATTTCATAAGGTGTAAGAAGGGAATAAGTCCATCAACTTATTTTGGCTGTAAAAAATTTTTGAATACAGTTATATTTGTTTTGATGATTGCTCTGTTTTCTAAATAGGGTTCTGAACTTCCAGTAAAAATTTGGCGGTTATCCAATGAAAATTCCATTACTTATTAAGTTTTTTTCGATTTTCTCAAAACTTGATTTTTGGACTTATTCCCTTCTTCAAACTGACGATTCAAATTGTACTGAGGCTGACGATGGAAATGCTGAGGTTTGAAGGAGTTCGAGGAGAGCGATGATACGTAATCCTTTTAGCTGGTGCAGGAGGTTAAATTGTAGATTAATACTGGA
Organism: Tetragnatha versicolor; assembly: GCA_024610705.1. Classification (NCBI taxonomy): domain Eukaryota; kingdom Metazoa; phylum Arthropoda; class Arachnida; order Araneae; family Tetragnathidae; genus Tetragnatha; species Tetragnatha versicolor. Next base: position 18,907,988 of record JANDEH010000011.1, on the reverse strand, counting down.
TAACTTGAAAAGTGGCAACACAAAAAAGGACTGATACATACTACGTATGTCTTCACCATTGAGAGCGGCTCAGAATATCAGTCTTATAATATACAATATTTGATTTAAGCACGAATTTAAATTTAAATTTAAATTTTTGGGTAAATATAGGTAGAGCCTCTAAAAATACATTCTCCATAAAAACAAAAAAACCATTTAAACGTAATAAAATATTTTACTTTACTCATGAGACGTTTGGGGTATCTTTGGACATGTTACAAGGTGTCATACACCTAAGTGTCTCAAGGTGGCTAATTTAATGCTTCGGGGTGTAAACTTAATTACTTATTTAGTTTAGTTTTTTTCTTTTGTGAAATATTACTGGATACAAGTATTTTAATCTCAAACATAGTTATACTAACATAAATACACTTCTTTTGTTTAAAATGATTTTAAAGCTACAAGTGATTGTAAGGCTAAGCACTAGGGTGTCTCATTTTTTCGAACTTTGGAAATCTTATCGGGCCGTGTCCCAAAAAGTTTCCTTTTGGCACCAATAAACTTCCCTGAAATTTTTAAAGTTGTGGTACAACCCTAACTATTGCCTCAAAGCGGTTGAAGTTACGGGAAAAGCCTGGTCTAGGCTGCAGCTCCAGCTTTACTTCATAACGAGACCTATTACGCAACTACTTGCTTTTGCTTACCTTTTTTATGCCATTTTTAGACTGTTTGGATTGAGATAGTGTAATAATAATATTCATATAATACATGCCTTTAATATATGTTTTTTATTGCACTAAAATATACACTTTCTATGTTTATGCTACATGATAATTTTAAAATTCATGAACTAAAGTAGTCTTATCTGTCTTAGAAAACTTAGCGCGATATTTATTGACAGTTTGTTGGAGATTTTTCCTCTGTGCTTCAGTTTTCAATCTAGGGAGGTATACTCTTATGTTAGGGCCACTCCTAGCTCTGCGACATCATAGGTGACCGCCAAGTTGTTGAAAAAATCTCGGCACCACTTGAATTCGTCTAAGCTTTCCCATTCAGTAGGAGACTTTAAAATGAAACTTATAGGTAATCCAATCCAAATCTTTGAAATAAATTCAAAGTTAAGTTGTTCCATGGGGGGGTTAAAAGCTCGCTTTGACCGAAAAAGGAGAATGCTCCCAGGCGCTCGCGGCGGGAGCTGGATGAAGGCCTCACATGGAGGTTTTATTGAATATTTTTCCTATTTTACTTCAGCTGGCATCACCTGATAGTCTTGTATCTCAGTTTTGGGAAGTAAAACCCTATGTGAGGCCTTCATCCAGCTCCCGTCGCAAGCGCCGGCGAGCATTCTCTTTTTTCGGTCAAACCGCGCTTTCAACCCCCATGGAACGTCCCCCAGTAGGTTCTATTGAATGTTTTTCCAATAGGATCTTGAGACAATGGTATCCCAAAGATAATGTATGGGATTTAATTCGATATTGAGTGCGTTCAGGCTCATAAAATTGAAAAGAGCCAAAAATGACGATATTTTCAATATTTTCCCTATACTTTAACATGGGAAACCTACTTATGAAGGGCGTGGGGGTCAAAAATTGTCCTAGAGACCTGAAAATTTACAGGTAATAATGTATCTGGGAAATTTTACAAAAAGAATTCCCCATAGACTTTTGAAACACCTAAATGTCTCACTCTCGCAGAGAAGCAACCCACTCCTACTTTCCCCTGGTGTTATGGAATGTTTACATTCAAGATACGAATAAAATATGATACCGTAGAAAAAAGAATTTTATCTATCATGCAGTAGATGTCTAATTAAGTGTTTTCTTTCAGAAGTTGTTTTTATTACTTTTTCAACGTTTCGTTTGGATCTTAACCCGGGAGGACGCGCGCTACTTTCTGTTACACGGGAACGCGCGCGGGGTCTCTCAGACCCCGCAAACCGTTTTCCGTTCTAAACGTTCAGTGCATGCAAAATTTTTATCACGGAAAGTTTAAATATATAATTTAATTGTTAAAGGTGCATTATTAGTTGACTGCTTCTTATTAAGATATAATATAAGAATATTTCATTAAACAATTCCATATGTTATATATCTTATAGTAATGAAAAAGTATTTTGAGAAATTAAACACAAAAAAGATTTTATTTTCATTTAATCATATCTTGACTAAAGTGCAATACTAATTTAATAATACAATGCATAGACATCCTTGACTATAATACAATAACAATGTAATACGTAAGTTAATTTCACATATATTTTTGATCATATCTTTGTACTCCACTAATAAGATGAAATTTTAAATCATATTTTTACTCACATAATTAAATTTGGATTAACAGGCCACTCACTAAAATAAAGGATAATGGTTTTCAAGTTGAATTAATTTAACTAATTAATTTAATAATATTTATGTAGAAACGTCGGCTAATAATTGACGCACTCTTCTCATTTCATCTTCATAACTGAAATAACGAGGCATTTTGCATCATACACTTTGCTTTCAAAATAGGATTGAAATATTCCTCGTGAAGCACGCTGGTGTAATGATGCGGCAAGCTTTTGACTGAGAGACAATTTGAAAAGCACCAGCACTCAAGAAGACGTGCCAAAGATTGCCTCATCTTCAAAGAGGGGCCGACCCTCATAGTTGACCATTTGTTTGGACATGTGGTGATGGGGACACCAGCCGGTTTCCTGGAATTAGACTACCAACTTTCTTTCCCACGGGAGGGGAGAGGGAAAGGTGGACAGCCCTGAATTTTTCGAAAAGATAGCAAGGGAAAGCATGAAATGCAATGGAATGTGAGCGGAGCTAACGGATTTCTTTGGTTAAACTGAACCTATATTTATTTTCTAAAATCCTCTATTTTCCAATTTCTTTTTTTTGCAAGAAAAATTATGGATTGTAGTTACCTCTACCTTACTTTTGGAAACCTCTTTGGCTATAACTCGCACCAATCCTCACAGTTTTGGAAGCATTTTCCTTAAAAACAACAACCTAACTCGGAAAATAACATACCTACTTTATTTAAACTTCATGAGGTGATAGGTGGAAACCTTTTAGGCAGCTACACGGAGTTTCATATATTTTCATTAAAAATTAGAGTTTTTATGAAGGTTTATTTAAGCGTTGGGGTCTCGCAGACCCCACGCGCGTCCTCGCGGGTTAATGCCATTATTGGAATGTTAACCTCTGGTTTTGGGGTATTCCCATGAAATCCAAATCTTTTTATTTGCTAAGTTTGATGTTTTAAGTTGAAAATTTGGTCAACAGTGACAGTTTTTCAAGGTCATTGCGATGCGTAAGTGTTTTAGTGGTAGAGGTTGCTTGCCTCTCATTATAGAGATTTCGCTCTCGTTGAGGCAATAGTTAGAGTGAACAGAATTAGTTTTAATTTTGCAACTGACCTTCTAACACCAAAAGGAAACTTTTTAGCTAACGGCCCGATCACTTTTCAAAATTTTCCAAAAAAACGCACTTTTTGAGACACCCTACTAAGCACGCACTAGAGACTTCTGTCGCGGCGACTATACACTAGGTCACTCGACAGCAATGCATTTCTATGGCGAGATTCTTGGCAAACGGCCAACAGTTTCGTCGCCTAATGCGCACACTCTAGCTTCTTGCAATAGCCAGGGTGATAATTTTGTCTCAGTCGCCGTGGCATAAGTATCTAGTGCGCGCTTAGCCTAACTTTGCATCACTCAAAACAAGAAAACTAATGTAAATAATTATCCAGGCACACCAAATATTCCAAAATATGTAAAAGTTGATTGTAGTTTAATTTATTAGTACCTATAAGCGAGAGACTATAACAACGAAATTGCGACAGGAAAGTGAGGTGTCCCAAGTTGGGCCATGTCTCGAAGTGACCCACTCTCCACTACAATATTAGAATATTTTAGTAAACCTCAGTTGCACTTGATAATATAGCAATGATACATAGATAATCATTTATAATAATATGCCATATTTTCTGTAAAATAATTACGAGATTAATAATTTACATTTCTGCAAATTAATGCTTCCAAAACTAAAATTATCTAAAATTTAATTTTTTTTATTATGCAGCTTCTTTTTTTATTTAAATCCTATCCAATGAAACCAGTTCTTTAAAAATTGTTAAGTGAAGTTCGAAATAGATCCTAGTATCAAATTTATAATGTGATGTACTAAAATATATTTCAAATTCAGATGATTAACACTTTCTCAAAAAAGAAAAAGAAAACTCCAATGAAACCAGTTCTTTAAAAATTGTTAAGTGAAGTTCGAAATAGATCCTAGTATAAAATTTATAATGTGATGTACTAAAATATATTTCAAATTCAGATGATTAACACTTTCTCAAAAAAGAAAACCAAGAGTCAAACAAAAGAAATAGGGTTTTTGTTGTTTTTTATGATTGTATACATTGAGCTTGGAGCGAGAGGTCGCGTGTGCGACGGGATCTTGACGAATGGTGTAAATTTATCAGCTACCTTATTAAACATTACTGTTAATTATCAAGGCCTGGTTTATTTAGAACAACGAACCTAACAAATAGTATTGCATACGTTTTTTTATAAATACCACAAAATAAAATTTAAATAATCAACTACAACTAAATATTTTGTAATTTCTATATTCATAGCAGCTGTAGGCTTCATGTAGCACAGATGTGATTTTTTTAAGGATATCACTGTTAAAGAATTGACCAGACTGGGTATAGTACGTTCATTTAGAATAAGTGGCTGAAACAGGATCAAAAACGCTCAATAAATCCTAATAACGCTCATCACGTAACTTCAGTGACCGATTATTTTACAGTATTTTAACTACTTCTGCTTAGGCTGCCTTGTCATTGCACAAGAAAAAATATCTGATGATAATTACTATAGTAACTACTTATTATTCATTACGCCTCCGGCGCCTATTCTAAATGACCAGACTTAAATACGAGTTGGGAACTAAAAATTAGCATCTGTTTGTGTACATTTTTTATAATACTAAAATTATTTCTATACCTATTCCCTATTTAACTAAAAATAATAATGAATAAAAAAAGGATATCCTCGAATTACTTTTAATTCAGCTAATATTTAAAAGGTCGTGCTTAAATCTGAAAAACTTGAAATACCATTTCTAAGCCTTAACTTTTTTACTGGATTTAAAGTAAGGTTTTTTAGAGGAAAAATATTCCCGATTCAGGGCAAGGCTATTACTATTTTCCTACCATAAAAAGGAAGATACGGCGGCACAGAAAAGTTTAGCATCCATTCAGTTTTACGAAAAAATGTTTATTTGATTCAGTAAAACACATTATTCTTTACTGACCCCCAACCGTGAAGTATAACCTTTCATTCTTCTGAATTTGAATGAGCCTCCCGGAGGGCAATAAACATGCAAATGAACTATTATGAGAGAAATATTTAAACACCGTTGGGTCCATAGTGATATGTTTTGCATTTTGTCTGGGAGATATACAAATCATGTACGGTTTCAGAATTCAAACAAATTTAAAGTTTTGTTCCTTTGAAAAAGATGTATTTTAAAGTATGCTGTGGACATGGATGAGGAGGATGAGGAGGAAGGATATGAATGTGAGGATATTTTAAGGTTAATTTTCAGTAGTTATATAATACTTTTTACAAGTACGTTGCTGAGATAATTGTTGTATAAATATAAAAGGGGGTATCGCCAAAAAGTAGTATAATATTTTTTTCATGCTAAGTACAAAAATACTTTGTTTATAATTCAAAGACGTCAATGGAAAAAAGTACAGAAGAGAAGATTCGTTAGATATTTTTGATTTTTTCTTTGTTTTGTATGATTCAATTAGCGTAATGAAAACTCATAATGTGGTTTTTCTTTAACAACATTGTAAGAATTTTATAATATGGTGTCAATTTTTTTTCATGTAAAATGTTGGCTGGATCTAGTATATATGTTACGGGCAATGTGATAAATCGGGCATTAATAATAATGCCCGAAGTGGAGGAGGGCAATGTGATAAATTCAATGGCATTTATCAATGAAATTTATCACTTTGACCGTCTCCACTCTGGGGCATTATTAATAATGCCCAATCACTTTGCCCGTAATATATATATTATCTAATTTGAATCTAGTCTTATTAGGGGACATCCATAAATTACGTGAGGTGTTTTTTCCAAAATCTCGACCCCCCTTGGTTAGATTTAGTCAGATTTTGCTGCACCCCCCCTCCCCCCTACGTGAGATTTACCTACAACCTTTAAAAATAATTTTCTATCTTATTCATTTGCATTTTGTGCTTCACAGCACCTAAAACTTTTCCATTATTGATGATGTGGAGGAAAAAGACATTATACCGCCTAAAAATCACCACAGTATCTTATCTGTAGGTATTATTCCTTTCTCATACTTAAAAAAATCGTTTAATTTGTAACTTAAAAAGTTGACGTGAGATTTCATTCGACCCCCCCTCCCCCCTTGGTGAGATTTTTCCAAATCCCTCCCCCCTTTTTTGACCTCACGTAATTTATGGATGCCCCCTTATTTTTTGGGATGATGTAAGAAATCTACTCCAAACAACAATTTTTACTATTCATATTAGGCATGATTAGGAAAATTAACTATAATATACGAGACTTCTTGGGTCCAGTTTAAATAACCGGCACTGAATTTGGGTTCATTCAAACAGACTGAAATCGATACCTATTTATGATTAAAAATAAGTAAATTTACAGCTAAAAAGTATTTAACGTTAAAGAAAGTGGGTGTTAAAAATAATGTATGTTCCCTCGTGAGTAAGAAAATTTATTCCCCCTTGAAATTGAAATTTGTGAAAAAGGACTTGACACCAAAGCCCAAGGACATATAACAAAGGAGTTGGATTACCATTGGGTTCTCAGAATGTAAAATAGTATACACTTGTGAAAAAGGGTAGGCGAAAGGCACTGCTCTTCTCAGTCCAAAAACAAGAATAAGCACATCTACTACATACATCTTTTTGAATAAGATATGAATTAGCCACCGTATTCCTCATGGTTGTTTTCGTTACATAAGTTTCTCCAACTTGCATTGACCAGTGAATTCTATTCAAAAGACTGTTCTTCAGTTTAAAAATTTACGAACCCCCATTGAACTGCAATGAAATCTCCGACGAAAGATAGAAGGGTTCAGTATTTTAGCTATCTGGGGCAATTTAACGGAATTCTTGAGGTCTTTGTAGATTGTTTGATACTCGAATTTTCAAGTGAAAACAAAAGGACAAAATATACACTAACTCATTTAAAGGGATAATGTAGTTTAAAAGACCAAACGGGGGATTTAATGATTAATTTTGATGAGTTCTTCCTATCGGCAAAGTGATTTTATAAGATATTCGATGTCATCTGATGAGTTACTTATCTCAAAATAAAAAAGTATTTCATCATCAAAGCCACTTATAAAGGATATTTTAGAAGTTCTCTAATATTCACATTACTCCCTTCCACTTTTAAATTGTATTGGATTCTTAAGAGATAATTTTTTTTTCAAATTTAAATGTTACTCAGTTAACCCTCTCGCCACCCTGGGCCTCATATGAGGCTCCTACTTATGAGCTCAATTTTATTATGATGTAAACACGCTAATTTATTTTCTTTTCATCAGTGACTTCACTTATTCATGTAGATCACATATAAGACTTCTACATGGTTTCTGAATTCGTTCCTAAATGGCAGCAAGATGATTTATACCTCAATGTTTACATTTTAAGCTGTGATGCTTGAGAAGAGAAAATACTAGCTTCTGTAGAACATTTTTATAGGTTGGTAGATATTTTCTTATATCGTTACATTCTAATATTATGACCAGGTCTTTTAATAGGTTCTAAACCAAGTATTTTCTGTTAAAATGAAAAAATATGGCCTCATATGAGGCTCATAAAAATAACTAGGAAGGAGTGCTCACAAATAAAAAAAAATTTTCCAGACAAATTATAGGGGCATTTTGAATGTATTGAGAAGAAGAAAAAAAAGTTTTTTTTTCATATTTTTGATGTTCTGGTGCCGAGAGGGTTAAACATTTGTTAACCCTCTCGGCACACAATTTGTTACTACACCAAATGAAAGAAAAATAACATAATTGAGAGATATTGGTATAACAAATTAAGGACGTCAATAGAGGGGATTTTCTGGGAAAAAAATTAAAATTGTTAGCTTATTACAAGTCTTTTTTTAACCCCTTTTTGATTTTATTATTTATTTATAGAGCTTCTATCGAAAATAGCCTTTAAAGAAATCTGATCCTTTTTCCACTTTTAAAATGAATACAAAATAAGTTCTTAGGGAAATATTAAAAAAAGTTTATCAGCTCTCGATGCTTATAATTTAATGTTAAATATGTCTATGAAAAAACTAATACCAAAAAAATATCAACATATAGGTAGGTTAAAGAAAGCCTCGCTACTACATATTACATCAATAATGAAATCTCTGAAACCTAAGTACGATCCCTTTAGTCATGACCTTAAACTGTTATTTCTAAGGAAAAGAAGTTAATGTAGTAAAAATTTAATTATTTTCTATGTTTTAGCGAGGCTGGAACGGCTTTATTAAAAGAGCCAATAATTTTTATTTCCCTTAGTAATGTAAAATGGTTGTTTTTAGTTTTATAAGGATTTGAGTTAAAGTTTCGCTATTAGGCTAAGCGCGCACTAGGAGACAAAGACAAAATTGCTTCCCTGGCTATTGCAAGAAGCTAGAGTGCGCGCACATGGCGACGAGACCAAGATCACTAGGCCAAGAATTTCCTCATAGAAATGCATTGCTCTCGAGTGACTAGTGTTTTAAGTCGCTGAGACAGAAGTCTCTAGTGCGCGCTTAGCCTTAGAGTGCTTTTCAGGATTCACACGAAAAACCTTTCTTTTTCTTGCAATCAATATCAAGTAGCCTAAGCAGAGAGAATTTGAATTTATCAATGTTTCCTGAAAGTTTTTGATAAAAGCAACTTTCCCCTTTCTAACTTAACTGGTTGCAAATAAACTTATTCATTAATTTTGAAATTTTCTAACGTTTCCTTCATTCTAAAGTTTCATGTGATACATTATTTTAATTCAGTAAAAACCACCATAGAACAGGTTTATTTGTTTATAATGCTTCTAAACCATATAACATTCTTTATTTGCCTCTAATTTAAATAATTTTAATTTAAATTGTTCTTACAAAAATTGTTTACACAAAGATTGGTTGAAGATTTTATTTACTATTTTAAATTTAATGCTATCGATTTTTGTTCATTCTATGGGATCAATAGATCAAAATCCTGTAACGTGAGGACTATAGTAACTTTTTAATGATTTTTTTTCATGTTTCTGGATTAAAGGGGTTCATTCTTACATTCAAGAGGGAATCAGACGTTGGAGTATTTAAGAATGAATACCCATTTGAGTTCTTTAATTGGGACTTTAAAAGCATTATATTTCTCACGCCATTGAAATTCTTAATAGATTTTTTACTTTTGCCTCGGTAAAAGATCCTAATCAGAAATAGCCGATATACAATGATGCTTGTTTTTAATTTACCATTAGCCATTATAGATAATGACAGACAAACCATAATAACTTTCCTTCCAATTTAGATACTCACAACGCCATTAAAGGCTTATGCAATATCGAGGCACATATATTTACTCTGAACTTAGCTATTCGGTTAATTTCCTTTCACCATCTTTTCACGATCGTTGCCTTCAACGCAACGTCTTATACCTGTACCGGATGTTTTTGATTACCCATGCTAAGTACTAAACACAGATTTAGTACACGGCACGCGTAAAAAAAATCTTAGGGAACCCACAAATTACCCATCTTCTCGATCAACTGCGGAATTTGCCGAAAGCAATTTGGCTTCATCCCCGCAAAGAAAAGCCAGAACGTTTAATGAGAATTTCCCTAATTTGAGGAAAATAAGTTTATTAAAATCCTTTCCCGCCATTCTACCGAAACTTTTTTTCTGCAAGATGGCGGGGCTTCTTTATTTCCTGTGGAGTTGAAAGTTTGTTCCTGTGCCACCCACGAGCGGAAATTACGGTTGCAGTGAAAATTGGTTTTAGGTTTTTTTTCTGACCATAAGGGTATGGAGTATAAAGACATGTGCGGTGAAAAAATCGACGGGGAAGCTGCTTGGCTGTGTTTAAAGAACCATTAAGAGGCCATAAAATAGTCCCTTTTATCGGAGCAGAGGATCTGGGAGTAATGAGTGAAATTTAGAGTTTGGATTTGGTTTTGGGGAAAAGGTTTTTATGGGAATTTTTTTCTGGTGATATAAGACGGATAATTAAAGTTAGCTGATTGTTGGAAAGTTGATTTTTTTAAGCTGGTTAAGGTTAATATGGAGGAGTTCAGTCATGCACAGATTTTAATTTTGTGATAGGAAGTTAAAAAGTGTAGACTGAAAGTAATAAAGTCACAGAAAAAAATTGCTTTAAAGTATTTTTTATATTACTTTTTCTGCATAAAAAAGGATGTCTGTTAAGGCAGATATAACAAGACATCCAAACCTTAAACTGTGTCTCAACCAATATGCATTTCAAAACAAGCAACTATCCCACGAAGAAGTTCAACTTTATTTTAATATCTTCAGGCAAGAATATCTAGGTAATAAAATAGTTATTGCAACAGATGCTTTAAAGGATAAAGATCATATAAAAATTGCTGCAGTAAATAAGACAGATCAAACCACTAAGTCAGGTGCTATCCCTCTTCACAACAGCATCTTTTCAGGAGAAGCAATGACCATCATCATAGCAATAGAAGAATTTATAAAAACTGAACTTCATTACATCATACTAACTGATAGTTTATCTGTTTTAAAAGCTCTAAAATCCGTTAATCCAAAATCGTGTAAAATTATAATCCAACTCTATAATATCCTAAAAATGGCTCTAATAGAAAATAATAAAAAAATCGACATCATATGGACACCAAGCCACAAAGGCATACAAGAAAACGAAGAAGCAGACCAAGCAGCTAGAAATGCTCCCACAGATATAATCAGAGATGTCATTTCCCCAGAAGATCTCATAAATGAAATAACCAAGAAAGTTTTAAAAGAAAATGAAGAAACTTAGAAGTCAAGCAAGTATCACAATAGTTTTAGACACATGAATGGATTAACTCAAAAAGATCAATTTTTAACCCCAAATAGGAAATCAGATGTCTTAATAGCCAGATTAGTTACAAAAACCCTACCCACCAAAGCCATACTATTCAAAAAACAAACCTATTCAAAAACAATATGACTCAAATGACCATTTATTAATAACTTGTAAAAAATATACAACTCAAAGAATTAAACTAATGAAAGACATAAATTCAACATCTGCGGATTTCTCAGAAATATTAGAGATAACAGAAAAAACAAAAGTAGAAAAATTTCAGCACTATCCTGCTTTCTGAACTCCATAGAACTCTAAAACACTCCATATCCTAAATATACTCTATGAATATATAAATGAAATAAGAAGATAAAGAAGAAGAAAAAATAAGAAGGCAAAGCGACTCTTCGAAGTGGGCAAAAGTCTCTACCCAATCAACCAAGAACCAACAAGTATTAAAAGTAAAAAATATTAAAATATGAATAGAATTTTAAGAAATGTGTCACTTGGGGTAAAAATCACTATTCATTTTTTTAAATATGTGTTATATTTTTTACTAATTACCAGATATCATAAACTTATGAAATAAAATATGGTCATGAATGAAACTATGGTCATGAATAGAAGAGTATACGGAACAATATTGTGGAGGGGATATTGTTTATCTTAATTTTGATTCTAAGTTGAGAGAGATAGATGAGTTTTGTTCCGATTTTAGTAATTTCACGTCGTAGAAGAAGAATAATGGTAATTTCAGGTTAGAAGTGTAAGTATGGCTTCGTTAAATCTCAATTGATCGACATTCTTGAAATGGTTAAAATTTGGATCCTATATTATGTAAAGCTTTTTTTTAACTCGCTTTACCGAAGGTTCTTATTTTTTAAAAATGAGGTCCAATATACCTCTTTTATGACAAAGATATATATCTGTTACGGGCCAAGTGATTAATTGGGAATTATTACTAATGCCCAGAGTGGAGGCGGGCAAAGTGATAAATTTCATTGATAAATCCCATTGAATTTATCACATTGCCCTCCTCCACCATCGGGCATTATTAATAATGCCTATTTATCACATTGCCCTTAACATATCTATTAATAAGAGTCATAGAGTGACAGTGTGTGTACTAAAATATAGATCCAAACATATAATGATCCTCTCCCCCTTTAAATTCTAAGTTGGTGTTTTGTTATTAAAAAAAGTATTTCTCAGAGTATTCAATTTGTTAAGGTATAAACTTTGATTATTTTCAAACTTACAATATCTTTTAAAGGTGAAAATTTAGTTTAAAATGGTGATTGATAAGCATTAAACACAAGTGATTTATTTAAAATAATCTCTAAAAGTAGAATGGAATTTATTTTATAATAATATGATTGCATTTGAAAATGTGATGATCAAAGAGAAAAGGGAAGGGTTTTAATCTCACATCAAACGTTTCTTTAATTTACTACTTTTACATTTGAAGACAAACTCCAAATAAGCGCTTTATAAGGAGGTTTAGGTTCCTTTACTCAAATTGAATAGGGTTGAAACTAATTTTACTAGAGAAAATAATTTTTAAAGTGAAATATTTTATGGAAAAGTAGTATGATAAAATGAAAGTTTTGAATCTTTGAAACACTTGAATAAGTATTATTTTTACAGATCTATAATTTAACAAAATAAATTGAAACATGATGATAAAATGTATCGAGTTTATCTAAGTTGTTTCAAACTTTGGTGGTTTATTTTTTTAAAATTACTTTGATACTATTTGTCTTGTATTTTTATTTTCCCTTTCGTATTCCCCGTTTGTAATAACATTTTATCTTTTTAGTCATCTCTTTTATTTAAAAAAATTAAAAATACCAATTTTAATTTATTAAAAGTTATTACAGCTGAAACTATTGAATTTTGATTGTGATCACAAAATATATGAAAGCTAATATAAAAAAAATGTATAAGTCACAAAAATATCCATGCTAAAGTATTTTCTGATAACTTCCGAATCGCATTTTATTAGATCACATTTCCTAGCAATAATTTTCCTTACAATATTTTCCTTCTCATTACGTTTATAAAACAATAACGACCTTCTTTTGAGTATAGCTTTTGTTACTAACTAAATTATTTTGCGTTTATCATGATCCCCTAGTTAAAACTGTCAAGTCTGGCATGCATGTGACAAACTGTTAACTTAGAGTAAGTTCTTAGCAAAAAAACATGCGTCAAAATCTACTATGTCTAGTTTATTTAAAATTGTAAATGATTCCGACTCACAAACGAATGATAAATGCTTTGAAGAGTCAAGGTTCTTAAAATACGGTTTTCATCCACCGATCTGTTTTCACAACCTACTTCAAACATGCCAACTTGAGACAAACTAATTGGGAGGCGTTATAAAGAGAGCTTTGTAGTACTACTGGAGTGGCGTTAAAAAGTAGATAAGGATCGTTTTGATCGTTTGCACGCAGTTTCTTATTTATTCTTCTTTTGGGCGGAGTCTAGATGGTTTGAATTTTTTCAGATCCTCCGTGTACATAGATATGGAAAAATTAGGGTGCCAGTACCCGAAATTTTTGGGATCCCCTTGTTTAGAGTCTATTGCAAAACTTGCCAGAGCTTTCAGTTCCACGGAATTTCTCTGTAGTGTAGACTGAACTTTTTCTGTATTCTACGATCGTTTCTCATCTTTAGGGAACTTATGCATCGGAAATAATTTTTCTCAACTTCGGAAATTTTATTGGGTTAGGTCCCTAAATATTTTCGTGTAAAAAGTAGCTGTTTACAGAAGAAGCTCATCAGTCAACAAAGAAATTCCGTGGAAAGGAAAAATCTTGCGACTTTTTCTACCAAAACTTTTCTGTCTCTGTAAGATTATTTTTCGCATTGTAGGACAAACTTCTAAATGTGGTAGGGTACATCTTCAGAATTGCTTTGAAAACCTATGGTCCTAGGCTTCCAGTACCCTGTTGTCACCGTGCGCATGGATGCCATTACTTATAAAAGTAACTTAAAGACTTAAAAATAACTTAGATGCCTTTAGTATAAAAATATATTTATTAACAGACTTAAAACATTTAAAAGGTTAGGTAAAATGTCAACATAGCATCTTAACAGCGGACAGAGAGAGTGAGCGAGCTCTGATGCAGAGTGGAGTAGCTTTTATAGCGCTAGTGACGTAAGTTATTACGTAAGTCACCTAGCGTTGCCAAAACCCGACACATGTAATAAAGGTTCTTTACAAAAATATTCGCTTGGAACTATCTTGAAAATTATGTGTTTATAATTTTAGACTTTGAGAGCATTTTCCACTAATTGTGTGTTGGTTTAATACACACATTCACAAAAATGGTTTATTTCTGAACTTTCTCATTAAAATGACATAATACATAATTTTTTAACTTAAAAAGACTCAAAAAATATTGTAAATGATTTTTAAATGATATTATTCCGTAAAGAAATGTTTAATTTTGTTTTACTTTATAAAAAACTGAATATCCCTGGTAAACTTGAAATCTCAATACCTGAACACACGAGCTTAACATGACTAACATACTTCTCTAATAAATTATTCAAACACGACCAAAACGATTAACGATCAAAACGATTCAAAATATTACAATACAAAAACATTCATCCTTTAAATAGCACTCCTCAAAAATATATTTAATTTAAAATTCTTTTGCTTATCATAAGCATCCAGAAACTACTAAGCATTATTGCTCTTAGACGCTGGCTTTGGTTTTTAAAGCTTACATTTATTATTCATAAGCTGGAGCATTGGTTCGTTTAATCAAAGATATGCCGACTGGGATGTTATTATTCATGAGTAACAGTGGTAAAGGTTCCGTCTTCCCTGTGTCTCTCAATGATGTGATTGAATATCTAGTACCGCCGTGAACAAATTTATAAGGTATTAGATAAAAGGTCTTCCATGTGTAGTAGTTTTTTTTGTTCTTCTAGAGATAAAGGTTTCGAGCTGTAGAACGTTTGAAAGGAATATACCCTAAAAGGTTTCAATTGCTGTTTATGTAGCTCGGTTGATAAAATAATTATACTACAAATGGTTCATAATTTAAGAAAATGAATTATTCTAGCTTCAAGTAAATTAAGCACCATTTGAAAAGAAGGAAGTCTTCTCTAATTTATTACTGAAAAAAAATCGTTTAATATTAATTGAAGTTTTCATTTTTGCCTTGATTTATTATTTTACCTGAAATAATTTTAAATATTTTGTCTCACTTAACCTTTTAAACGCCGCAATTCAAATTTCGAATTAAAGGTTCTGATTTTTGGCTTAAATGGCTTGTTTCATCATTACTTGAACCATTCTAGTCATTTTTTGTCGGAAAAAAAATCCTAAGTATGATTTTGAGGATGTTCCCAAATGGGAACATCGGCGTTTGGGGTGAAGTTTTTAGGGGGATTTCCAAAAGGCACATATTTTACAATAAATTCAAATAAAATGATTGAAATCGGTTTCTATTCAATAATTATGAACATTTTTATGATTGTGGACGGTTTTTTCATTTTTATTATCCATACTTGGACGATTGAGCAACATTTTATAGATTTTCATAAGAAAAAATTGACATGTTTATTACGTACGCGAAGCTTTTCCGTAAATTTTTCTTGCACTATGAGTAATATTTTGGGGTAAAAAATACATAAGAGTTTTCCCATGCTCTTTAAAGCTAAAAAGTTACGGTTCTGTGAGAAAAATTAGTTTTAATTACGGTTCTATACGGATATCTAGCATAAAATCCACTAATTGCATTCAAATCTAATTAGCTTTCAAAATTGATAATCAAAATTATCTCCAATGATTTATTAAATCTGTGTTCCTCATGGAAGATTACGAACTGAACCACATATATCTTACATCCATCTTACTTTAGAAGAGTGTTTTTAGATGTACGCACTTATCTTTATTTTCAAAATTCTTCAATTTTATTCCTAAAATTTTTATGCAAAAAAAGTACTTGAACAAAAATATATACGCAAATCCTCAGAATCACTCCAAATATGCTCTTTTCATGACCCCTAATGATAATTACTGAAAATTAATCGATCGGGGAGTTAAAAATATAAACAAATGTAATAATCTGCTATAAAGATTTTGAATTTATTTTTCCATAAATCAGGTGAAAAAATAAAAATTACATGTTTTTGAATTTAAAACATCATTCTTAACCTGTTTAGATCCTTTGAGACAAAAAAAAGTTCAAAAAATTAAAGAAAATAGGAAATAACTTGAATTTTTGCATGTTATAAAAATCCCCTCAAATACTATACCCCAAACGCCGATGTTCCCATTTGGGAACATATACGTTGTATTGGTAATTACTCTCCAAAATTAAAATATAAAGCTATTCTGTCGAGCCAAATTGAAAGATATGTACTTAAGCTACCTAAACACAGCAAAATTATTTAAAACTAAATTTATTTAAAATTTTCACAAGTTGAAACTTGTGGAACTTTTGGAAGAGCCAAAAATCTCTAATTTTGATATAAATTCTACAAAAAGGATTAAATTGCACATGAAAAAGTTTTGCATGTAAAATAACTTCATATCTTTGAGTTGCTGTCTACCAAGTATCAAATTCCTGCATGAAAAATTAAGTGGTGAAAAAATTCCTTAAAATGATGTTCCCATTTGGGAACATCGGCAGGTAAAAGGTTAAAATCAAATTTCTCAAGCTAAAGAAAAAAAGGGCAACAAAAATACTAAGCTCAGTTTAATTTTTTTCATATAGTAACTCCTGTTTGTGTTCTATTAATATACAGATATTTAGTAAACCATTATATTTTTTAGAGAAAGCTACCATGTTATTGTAAAATACTTCAGCATTATTTAATGGTGAACAATACGAATTTATTTTCTCGATACTTGTTTTCTGAAACCAAAACAACTTGTTTACCATGTTGTATGGTATTTTTCTGTAATTGAATCTACATAATATGTGTTTCTCAATTTTAAAAATCAATACTTTGTTTGTTCTCTAAAATATACAACATAATTTATCTCTTCCTCAAATGAAGAATACTCGAAATAGACGTATTTGATATTATTGGAATCAAAACATCCTCATACGATCTCCTCCCCCTTTTCCTTTTAATTTCCGCTCAACCACCATCCCTGCTTACTCGTTATCCCTACCCATGTCCCCCGGAAAGCTTCCACGCTCCATGCACCACATATAGACCCCCATAACTCATCCCCCGATAAGTCAACACCCATTACCACCCACCCGTCAACCATTATATGGGGCTGTCCACCCCCTAAGATCAGAACGCTGCACCCATTGGATCCGTCCTCCATTGGCAACATTAGCAGTGATGCCTATATGGATCTGTAGATATAAAACTAGGATAGAAGAGGGATTGTGATAAGGAAGAAGCACACACAGTAAGGCAAACTTCTATACACAGCTTGTAGATAATCCTGAAAAAAAACATTTAGTTATGTATATTGGTTTTGTAGGGACGAACAGTAAAAGAAATCAAAAAGACCATCCATTCCATCATTGGACACTATGATGATTGGTTACAAGTAGAGATCAGTGTTGATTGAAAATTGAAGCTGTATTCACCACTAACTTGACCTAAGGTTAACCATGGGTTAACCCGGATTCAAGCTTTTTTAACAATTCTGATTGGTTAAAACGAGTTTCCCCCTTTTTCACTACCAATTAGATGTTTTCATTACAGGTTAAACCTTTGGTGTGTGGTGAATACGGCTGTTAGACCCAATGGGATGAAAAAAAAGAGCAATCTATAAGATCTATTTCTTTTTCAATAAAAATCACAATTTTGCCCAATTTTCAAGCTTGAGCGAAACATTTATTGAAATAATAGTTTGAATATCGTTGCATTTGCAATCTCTAGTGCGACTCACTATAAAAGTTTGAAAGAACCTACTTCTTAAAAAAATAACCTACTTCTTCTTCTTTCTTCTTCTTTTGTGAAAAACTGAATTAGTTTTCAAATAACCAACTTATCTGTAAAAAACCCACCCACTTCTTGTAATTTAAATTATAACTAAAACCATCTCATATGTTCTCAAATATTAAGGCATCTTAACCTAATCTTTTATGGTTATTTATAGACGGAATTCGATCCTTTGACATTTTGCCCAAACGTGGATAATTTATGACATCGATCTACATCGGTCTCCATAGCTTTATTTTTCTCAGCGTGATTTCAATTATGTATGGAACCCTATTCTCTGCATAACTGCAATAGCTCTCTACACACTAGTACGTCGTGTCTCATCGGGGACATGCCATTGGCCTGCCGAAATTAGGGCAATGAATACTTGGCTTGATTGGATCACTTGTCATGGTACAAATTTATCGATATAGATCGAGTTCTCACTCTAACTGATGCGTGTAGTAAATACTTGATGTTGTAAAGGTGATGTTAAATTGAAGCTGAGAGAATATGTGAGATATCATGACTTATTTATGAAGGGAGATGCGTATTTATTGGGAAAGGTATGGTTTTGTGATAAAAATAATTTTCTTACGGTATGGAGGAGTTACATGAATGTAAGATTTTATTGGGGTCAAATTATGAGTTTATAATAAACACTGGACTGTTTGTAAACGCTTTCTTATTTTGTATGGTGTTTATGAATTCGAAAGGGATAAGTGATTTAAATTGATTAATTGTAAAGAGCAACTTGGATAACTTTAAAAGTGGATAGCTCCAAGTTTTCTCTTGGTTCATTATACTAAACTAAACCAATGTTAAGGAATCCTGGGTGATCCTTTTACTCCTATTCGTTTATTTTGATTCTTATTGTTAGTAAACCTCGTATGAACTATAATATCCGCAGATTCCTTCTCAAAATCGTTTTGAAAGGCTCCCGTAAGTTACTTTTCCATGCTATTGTTATTGTTGTGATTGAGTTTTCGGTTGTAAAGTCAGTATTGAGGTAGTTTTGATGGAGAGCATTCACAATAATGGCTTTGACTTAACCATGCATGAAGAAATTATAATTCAACGTTTACAGAATAGTTAAGGTAGAATCTTAGAAATTAGTTTTTTTCGATCATTCTGTGGACATGTGGGGGAGTACAAATTTAAATAATAAAAATTATTTAATAGTTTTTTAGTAGGGCTCCATTAGTTTCCAACTATTGACGTTGCTATACAGGGTGTTCCAAAATTGCGTTGCACGGCTTTTATTTGGAACCAACACCTCCTAGGGTCACGGAAGTAAGGTCTACCCCTAGGTAAGTGACCCTGGAGAATCCATTGAGATGACTTATAACTTTTTAATTTCGCCGCTAGGGGCGCTATAAGTCATCTCAATGGATTCTCCAGGGTCACTTACCTAGGGGTAGACCTTATTTCCATGACCTTAGGAGGCGTTGGTTCCGAATAAAAGCCGTGCAACGCAATTTTGGAACATGGAACACCCTGTATATAAGATAAATTAAGATTATTTTATTCGACTCCGAAGTCCGAAAGAATGTATTCGTCATGAGCAGGGGCTTCTGGCATTGAATTGGAGCGTTAACGCTTGCTTAGCATGCTCTAAAGCTTGTTGACAAAACCTGATGCCAAGAATGCAAGCATTAGCAACATTGCACGTCATAAAATTTCGTCAGTGAAAAAAATTTCCAGTAAGACCACCTTCACGTGATGGCGGTCAGGTCATGTGTTTGAGGTCTGCACTTGACTTCGGTCTTTCTGGAAATTATCTTAGGCACTCTTCAGGTTTACCATTGCTCACTCCACAACTATCCCTCCTCTATTATTAAACCTGTCAGTTATTTTGGGTCTCTCTCATTTTTGCTTTTGGTCATTTACCTTAGCATAATCTAAAATTACCTTCCATTTAGTCAGCTTATATGTTTTTAATGAATGTCCAAAGTAAGCTTTATGGAAAAGTATTACTCCATTCACAAGGCAAACATTATTTTCATTAGGTTTATCATGAGAGCTAGTCCATGTTGAGTACCAATGTTATGACCAAATGCGTTCGTATAACGACCAACATGAGCTATTTGTTGGTTTAATGTGATAAATCCGAAGCGATTTTTTTCTCCTGAAGGATATTAGAAGCAAATCGTAATGGTGTCGTGATCGATTCGTTGTTTAGGTCCCACATCTCCCTGGAAACGCGAAAATTTATGAATGGGGTGGTGTGATGTACGGTTTTGTGCAAGCTGCTGAGTTGCGGTAATTTATTGAAGGGGGACAGAGATGCAGCGGCGCTAAGGGAGGTCTGAGATTTAGAGGGGAAAGTTTTTTTTATGGGGGTGAGGGAGCCTTTTTCTCCCTTTTAAGATGGGAAGCTTTGAGTTGTTTTGCTTATGGTTTCATAGGATTTTGTATAATGGTGTGTCTTAAAGACTTTTCAAACTTCGGGATGTTGCTTGTAAGAAATGTATTACTTTATCTTTACAAATATGTAATGCAAAAGAAATAAAGTGTTGGATTGGATGTGAAGAAATATTCCATTCCATACTTTATAAGGTATATAAATTTAATGTAATTGGTGATATGTAATGTTTACATAGGACACTTATAATGCTGTGAATAATAGGTATACATATTTTATTGGCGTGAAAAAAATACAATTGATGGGAGAAAACCTATTTCCCAGTTTGATCTACTTGTTGCTTTTCTCCAGATTCGGCTTTTCAATATTGGAAAATCTTGGATAAACGCATCGATTTTTCTTTGCATTTTCACACATATATCTTAAACTTCCGCTGTTTGTTTTTTTTCTTGAAAAATGTATATAACATTTCTTTCGATGCTTAAAGAAGTGAATATAAGCAGGGTGTTTCGAATTCTCACTCATAGAACAAACTCCTTACAAAAGTTGGGTGTAAACGATCTCCTGAGGCAATTGAGTGCTGACAAACAAGGTCTTAAAATATGAAAGAGATGTTTATCTAAGAAAACAACTGGGGGAATTAAATGCGAGTTTTACCTCTCCTGATTTTATGCATTCTCAAAAACTCTGTAAAAGTTGTTCTCAAAGGGCCTTTCATGTTCTCTCTTAGAATATGAACTCAAATTTGAGATTGATTTCTAAAGGTTAATTTTGTGATACATTTTGAAGATAACATCTCAAAGTATCTTTCCAGACAAACCCCTATCTATTTGTTAAAGTTTCGACTATGAATTTAGAAAATCACTCTTTTAACCCTTTATTTACCAAATTATTTTCGGCGCAAGTTGAGTACTGGTGATGCACCAAGTTTTTAGCCATAAAAATCACTATATAGTTACCCCGACTATTGTTAAGTGAGTTATGTGGCTTCTAAATAGCCAAAACTCACCAACCATCAGCAGTTCTAAACTTGAGCCAGTGGTACTCACAAGTACCGTCAGTAAATAAAGGGTTAATAAAAACAACTTAAACGTTTTTTTTCTTTTATGATAATA
Source organism: Tetragnatha versicolor (assembly GCA_024610705.1). Taxonomy (NCBI): domain Eukaryota; kingdom Metazoa; phylum Arthropoda; class Arachnida; order Araneae; family Tetragnathidae; genus Tetragnatha; species Tetragnatha versicolor. The sequence goes on along the minus strand of JANDEH010000011.1, from coordinate 18,886,515 downwards.
TCTTCAAAAATAAGATCATAAGTAACAAAAAAATATCATTATTTTCCATTTTTACACTCTTTTTTTCCTTTTGTTTTACTACACTGCAAACGATCCACACAAAAATAAACACACTTATTAACACTCTTTTTGTCCTCGAATGAACAAAACTTTTTTTGTGGGTTAGGTAAAAAACTTTATCCCTCTATTGTGTCGTGATAGTGTTCTAATAATGTGGAAATGTGTTCTATCCAAAAGAAATGTGATCTAAAATTAGTGTTGTAAAATGTGTTAAAAATGTGAAAGTATTCTTAAATTTGGATCGCTACACAACATACGAACACATTTCCTGTCTCTAAACTGCAAATGCGTGAAACACTTTTGTAACATAATGTTAACACTATAATTGGTACTCAAAAGTGTTTCGATTGTGTTGCAGTTGTGTTGAGATTGTATTGCGATTGTGTGAGTGAAAGAGAGTGTTGTGAAAGAGTCGTCAGAGACCAAAAATATGCTCTTATGGTTCTTATTGAAATTCAATAACACTTTCAGATTTGAAATACATTTTACAACTGATTTCCAATACTTTTCAAATGTATTTAGAACTTCAGGGTGTTTTAGATAAGTGTTTCATAACTTTTAGGAGGGGTAGGGCACACCTAGGTGACTCAAAATCACCTAGGAATGGGGGATCGGAAATTCATCCCTAACGACCTAGGGGTGTTTGATAGTGGGCAGGGGAGGTTGTATAATGTATAATCCCCAGTGGAAATTAACAAGTAGCCTTTTATGATTGGATTAAAACCAGCAAAATAGTTAGGGATGCATTTCCGACCCCCAATTCGCAGGTGATTCTGAGTCGTCTAGGTGTGTCCTACCCCTCCTAGAAGTTGTGAAACACATATCTGAAACACCCTGTATATGCAACACAATAAGGTGATGGAAGTGTTCTACCTAACAACACAACCGAAGTGTTGTTAGCTTTGTTGACAAAATTGTGTTCTTCAAATGAGTTAACAATGTGTAAACTCACAACTCTCAAGCCTCACCTCCAACCGTGGACCGGTTTCGTCCTTGTTAGGACTCATCAGCACGGTATAGGATGGTAACGCAAGAGAGAGGAAGGCAAGTACTAGTCTAGCCGACTATAACTGAAAAAGTGGTGACCATTGATTAGTCCTCCACTCATCTGCTGGAATGACAATGGCATTCCTAGGACAGATTTAATTCCAGAAAGGCAGGGTAAAGGAAAGGAGAATTTCACCATTAAGGACGAAACCGGTCCACGGTTGGAGGTGACGCTTGAGAGTTGTGAGTTTACACCTCGCACCCTTGCTACAAAAGTGCCACAACTCAAAAATTGTAATTTTTGAGTTATGACCGCTATTAGGCTTAGTTTTCACATCTCTACCAATCTTCAAAAGAGCCAGAAGTTGCATTGAAAAATCAGCCGCCAGATGGCAGTTATGGCGTTTTGTTGTAATCAAGATGGCTATGATTCCTTCTACTGAAATGCCACATCTTGAGTTGTCGTCCAGCCGTCGTTGAGTATGAACTACTAGAACAATGGCTAACGATCATAGTTTGAGATGTATCGTTCTTCGTATTGACAAATTCAAAAATACTAAAATGTGCCTAGTCAGTTTTTTGCAATTCCTGGAAAACAGTTTTTTGAGTTGTGGCACTTTTGTAGCAAGGGTGCGACCTATTGTCCGCTTAACTAGCAATAAATGGTTAAATTCTCCTTTCATGGAGTTAACAATGTGTTTATTTTCGTGTGGAGCATTTACAGTGTAGCAACACTTTCACACTTTTTTTTCTCACACAACACAATAGCAATACAATCAAAACGCTTTTGATCAAAAGTGTTAAATACTGTGTTTACTTAGAGTTGTGAAAGTGCATCTCACATTTTCAGAGCATGCAATCCTCACAGACTAACACACAACATCCCTCACCCCTTACAAACCCCCTCCTGCATAAAAACATCCCAAAACAACCCTTATATAAGACAACCAACCGCCCACAAACGACAATCCTCCCGCGGACAATGACGTCCAGCCTAATACCACCGACTACCGGTAAAAATAACACCGGAAAAAACAGGACGCTGCTATGGACATCCACAACACAGAACGCAGTTTACGAGTCCGCCTTAATGCAAACAAACGTGCTTTGGCGGTGTTTGGACATGGGGCGTCCAATGAACTCTTGGGGCGGAGGTGGCTCTGAATATTTTCGGGGCTATGGAAAAAACTGGACGTGGCGCCAGGGATTGCGGGCGGCTTCTTGTAACGATGCTCCGAACGAGGGGTTGTTTTAGTTTAGTGAGATGACTTGTGTTTTTTGGGGAGGGTATTGGCTTCATGATAGGTTGTTTTGAGTTTTCTTTTGCTCTCTGATGAATTGGTTGGCTCTTTGGGAGAGATTATCTCTTCCGATATAAACTCGATATGCATTCTTGTTTTTATTATAATAGGGGATCTCTCTTTGAATGGTCAAACTTTATGTGGGTATAGTTAAATGGGTGTGAATGGTTTATATATGAATCGTCAATTAGATGAAGGGAATAAGTTCAAAAACCAAGTTTTGAGAAAATAAAAAATTTGTATAAATAATGGAATTTTTGTTGTAGAACCACCAATTTTTTACTGAAAATTCAAGAACTTATTTAGAAAAAAGGTCAATCTTCGGAAAAAATATGTGCATTCAAAGTATTTTTCAGTAGAAAAAAGTTAGTTGATGGACTTTTTAACCTTGTGAAGGAAAATCTTAAAATCCTCTTAAATTCATGGTTTAAATTATATTTTTGCTTAGTTCACAACACTAAAGTGAGAAATAGACCGAGCAAAGCAAATAAAATTCAAAATTATTATGAAACTGGGTCCTTAAGGCAGTATCAGAGGAGCAAGTGGATATGAATGGAGACAAGCATTCCCTTGATAAAAAAAGTTAAAAGGACTTTTAAATTTTATTTTGGCTTAGTTTGCAGCACAAAGAATAAAAACAGAAAGACAAATTAACTTTAATTCCAAATTAAATGAAAAAATACATTGAATGGAAATCAATTTCGCAACTTCAAGAGGCTATATCTCCCTATAGGGGGGTAGTTATTTCCCCCCTCTTTCCACTCATGTGTAGAGCAAAGGTTGGAAATTTTTTTGAGCTCACAAAGTCAATTCGTCATTTTTTAGACTTATTCACTTCTTCAAACTGACGATTCCTAAATAGATTTCGTTGTAGGATTAAATGGATTATTTTTATAAATTATAGGGTAATGAGGGAGTTGCATGATTTTTTTTAATTTTTTAAATCGATTCTTCCTGAAAAAATAGCTATTACCCAAAATTTGAAGCCGATCGAGAAATTTTTTTGATTGCCAAAAAAATTAACAAAAATCCCATTTTTCAAAGCGCACGAAAACACTAAGATATTGGGATGTGACGTCATCGTACCGTGACCATTGTTGGAAAGCAGCGAATTGATGGTATGATTGTTGACGTCATCGTACGGTGTTTTCAGTCACGTGTTTTTTTCTCGACTTTTAAATTAAAATATTTAATTACTTGTACATTTTTTTGAAAAATTGAGTAGATATTTTATTTTACCATACAAAAAACCATACGTAACACTTGAATGTTTAATAAAATCTGAGACATGCAACTTCCTTATAAAAAATGCGTGAACTATTGTGATTTTTTTGAATTTGTAAACGCTTACTGAAAGAAATTATAAACATAAATAACCGTTAAAATTTTTCAATAAGTGTATATATGTGTTTTTTGAATTTTATGTTTATGTTATTAAAGCCCTGAACAAATATTTTCCTACGCATTTTTCTCCGTTTCAACCAAAATAAACCTCACAATGAGGTATTTGCATGAGTGAGGGATTTGCTTGATTTTATACTTTTTCGATACATTATGGTCTAAAACTCCAAAATTTCTGATTTTTAAGTTCAAAAATGTGTTTTAAATAACTTAAAATTCAATTTTATTTTTGCCAAAACGTCAGAAAAGTCACTTTATCAGAAAACGGGCTTCTATTGGATGTGACGTCACAGCGCATGAAAACCATTTTGTTTTCTGTTTTCACGTGATCAGAAAACGGGCTCCTATTGGATGTGACCTCACAGCGCATGATTTGTGATTCGAAAGTGTTTTCGCGCCAAAACAAAAAACGAAATTTCAAAAATTTATATCTCAGAAACTAGGCTACGAAAATACATGATGTAAACGTCATTCTTCATGGCTTTTTATCTACTATTTTAATAAAATTTAATCCCAAAACGTGAGAATACCTCATTGCCGGAATAGAGTTGGAAAATCAATTCTTATATACGACAGAAAGACATTTGAAAATGAACAAGTGGGCATAAAAAGCAAGCCTGTAATCATTTATTTAAAATCTGCCTGAGAATATTTTATTCTTGAAAATATCAACGTTTTATTGATGGGATATACAATATCGTCGGTTTAAATCTTGCCAGTTCTCTGAACTACTACCGAAATTGTTAACAACCCAATTACAGTTGATGAGTCTCGATTGTTCAAGATTCCTGATAAATACGAGCTAATGAAACGAATCTATTTAGTTCCCAAATAATGACCAACACATGCACCAAACGTGGAAAAATTACTTTTTTACATTTTTATTAGAAGGTTGGGAGTAAGCCGTGATTGTACATGCAAGGACGCTATTCATTTAAATATACAATTACAGAAATTTTAAAAGTTACTTAATTTCCATTTATTTATCTATCAAACATCATGATTTATGTTTTTCGATTGTCTGAGGTAGGCCTTACGGCCATATAGACTTACAAGGACAGAGAAGCTCAAAGTTCTACAGAAGAGTAGTACTGACGTCACTTTTGATCTCTCTTTGAAAACAACTCAACTTCATTGTACCTCAGAAGCAAAACATCCTAGTTTTTTCAGAAGGAAAAAAAAATAAATTTTAGAAATTTATTCGTATATTTGAAGTTATACAAGTTGGAAATTACTTAAAATAAATTAATTTAATTGAAGTTGAATAAGTAATTACTTAAAAAATCGAATTAAAATATAAAATTTTAGTTATTTTTCTCCCCTTGTGAAAGTAAGCAGCTCTTGGTTATAAAGTGTACAACTTTCGAAGAATTTCAAATAATATTATTACAGTGATTTTTAATGCTTTTATTTAAATTGGTTTCTTTAACAATTTAATTAGAAATCAACCTGTTAATATATTTGAAATAGTAAAGATCAAGAAATACTTAGTTGAAACTTAATGTGATGTTCAAACAACGTAAGGAATGCACAAATTAAATTTAAGTTAAAACAGCATACACCGGCATACATGGCGTCTCTATCTCTAAAACAGCTGTATGCCGTTTTAACTTTAATTTTAGTTGTGCATTTCATACGTTGTTTCTACATAACCTATTTTAAATGCCTCGAAAAAGTTTCATTGAATGAATACAGTAAACCCTCCTTATCTCAAATCTGTGACTCTAAAACAAATATTTACCCCCTTGAAATAAAGTACTAATTAATTTCTTTTGTAGTAACTTTGTTATCACAAATATTTTTTTCTGGCCCCTTCGATTTCCAGTTATAGAAGTCATACCTTACTAATAATTTAATTTAATTCAGAATGAAGTCTAGTTATGGCCAAAAAGCGATCAAAAGTGAAGTCAGGACTGCATTTCCACGTCCCAATCTGACCTCATCCGGCGGTCACAGTCACAGCGACGGAGTTCACAGGGGCGGCCATGAGGTCAAAATGAGAAATGCATAAGGGGCCATTCATTAATTACGTAAGGGTCCAGAGGGGGAGGGGGGTTGGAAAAATATCTACATACTAGGGCTCGACCGATGTATCGGTTTGGCCGATGCATCGGCGCGGATTGTTTGAAAAAATAGCAATCGGCCTAGACATCGGCGGCCGATGTTAACTTGAGAAAAAATCAGTGCATCGGCCTAAAAAGACATCTAAAAGCCGATGTTTGGGTGATGTTTTTCGCAGAAAACATAATAACATCAGGCGATTGACAAAAAAAGTGATTCTCCTACATATTGCTCCAAATTTAGTTTTAAGTTGAACTTGCACTCGCATGGGTGTCATTTAGGGGGAACCGGGGGGGGCGATTGCCCCCTCCACGTCTACTTGTATTTTATCAGAAAAATAGTTTCAAAAGTCCCTTGAAAATTTTGTAGATCGAGAAAGAGCATCGGGTGTAACTCAAAAAAGTCTCAAAATGAGTTAAAAGACTACTTTTGAGGGTAAAATTTAAAAAAAAAAGTTAATAAAACCCCCAAACCACCCCATCTAAAAAAAAGTTTGACTTCTGATACCAGTATTTTCTTCTTAATAATTCCGCCGCTTACCAGAAGCGGTTCCGTTTGAGTCCCTTGGAAATTCAACATTTTCAGTTTAAAAGGGTCTGTACCCCCGGATGTGACCCCCGGATGAGCAGAAACACTACTTAAAAAGGCAAATTTCAAAAATTTATACAAAAAAAGATTTCCTATCTGGCTCTGCGATAGGTTTTAATGCTTCTTTTAAATAATGCCAAATGGTTTGCGTTTTTTACCATCGGCCTTAAGCATATGCCATCGGCATCGGCCAAATAATTATAATCAGCCATCGGCCTGCCGATGGAAATTTTCAAACAAACGGCATCGGCCCATCGGCCAAAAAAATGCCATCGGTCGAGCCCTACTATATACCCTTACTTAGGGGGTGGGGGTCAAACCCATTCTTACGTAAGATTTTCCAAGTTAATGTAAACAAATTCCAATTATTCTAATCAAATTACTATTGAATAACCCCAGAAAAATTTTTTTAAATGCTGACGATCTCAGTATATTATCGAAGCTTTAATTTTTTTAAATAAATGAAGGTATATCAGATGTATCTTTTTTTATTGGAGTAGCATTAAGTAAAGATAAAAAATAAAACTGTTGAATCCATCTTCCAATTGTCAAAAGTCAAAACAAAACAAAAGCAAAAAGAGGGAGAGAAATCTTCATAAGTTTTGGTTTCATTTTTTTTGATAATCATTTCGTACGCTGATGGTTGCCTTGGCACCATAGGTTTTCTATCATTTCATTATTTTGAAAAACGAAATGAAATCTTACGTATAAGAATAGGGGAGAGGGGTTTGAAAAAAAAAATCTTACGTACCCTTACATGGGGTAGGGGGGTCAAAAATTGCCAAAATCATCCTTACGTAATTAATGAATGGCCCCTAAATTATCTAAGATCTAATGATTTTAAGATAATCATAATGATCTTAAGATTTTATGATCCAAGAACACTTTTAGTCATTTACCTAAGTCATAAAAATACAGTAGAACTCCCATAGTAGATCAGACCCCATTCGGATGATCAAAAATTCGGATAATTGGATTTTCACCCTAAAAAAGTTTCTATAGGGTTCTCAGCAAGCCGTAACTTGCTTTAACCTCTTCAGTCCTAGGCGCCCCAAATTATCCCCAATGGTAATCTTGGGTGCCTTAGGATTAAAAGGGTTAAACTATGGACAGCCAAGCATCAGAGCGGGTTTGCCGCAAAAAAACACTTGAAAACGGCATCTTTTAAATCTTTGCTTACTCTCTGCCTTCACTATTTTTCTTAAAAAAAACTTCTCACTTCGTTTTTTAATCACTGACACGAAGTTAAATAGCGTAGATTTGAATTCTGAAAGCAGTTCAGATAATCGGCTATCCAGATAATTGGAGTTCTACTGTACAAATTTGATTTTTTATGATCATGAAATTGATGATTTTTCATTCGTTCCCATACCACCGCTCCTGTGAACTAGCCACGGCCTGCCTCGCACTACCGAGACCAGCGCAGCACTTCTACTTCTGAAAAAACCTTCTCAAAACTTCTCTCCTTTCAGAGTTTGTGGCTGCAGCGCCACCGGCGGCTAGCGTTGGAAGGAGAGCGGCGGGCGGGCGGCCGCACTCCCCAGCCCGTCCCAATGGAAAGCGGCCGCCCCAAGCACCCTCTGCGCCCCTCGCGCCGCCCCAGATCCGACAACAGGAGGACTCTGGTGATCAAGGATGGATGGACCTCCTACCACGTGCAAGGTGGGTGGGCTGTTGTGTTTTGCATACGCATGGGTAGGGGATTTCTTTGTGGCTGTTGTGTTTGGGAAGTTTTTGGGATTTGTTCACAGTAAACACGTGAAGAGTGTAGTTTTTCTAACGCTGTGTTCACACGATAAAGAACAGTTCTAATTGAAAACGTTTTGTTGTGTGAATGAAAGATGGTGTTTTAAAAGTGTTGCTAAAAATTGTAGAAAATTTGTTTTATCGCGTTTTAATCCAAATTTCCAGAAAATTTGCTAAGTTGCTATTTCCAAAAGTAACCAACTCACGTAATTATTCACATTATTATTTAATCAAGAATTTGATATAATATTGATAGTTTATAAATTTAGAGCCGGGATGTGTTACAATGAGAGACCGAAAAAAAATCGCTTAATATAAGAATTCCATCGCAATAATAGTTTCAATTACAAACAATCATCATGTTAAGTTTTTCTTGGTTTCATGAAACTTAAATACCACTGTAAGCATGAAGACTTTCACAGCCGGTTTGATTTATTAAATTCATTTCTTTCGGGCTTGTAGGCCGTGGTCTAAAATAAAATAAAAAGTCCAGACGTTTCGTCGGAAGCTGTGTCCGACATCATCAGTGGAAATAAAACATTAGTTCACCGATTCAATAAGTTTGGTTTGGATTGGAAAGCTTCCGACGAAACGTCTGGACTTTTTATTTTATTTTAGACCACGGCCTACAAGCCCGAAAGAAATGAATTTAATAAATTAAATACCACTCTTGTAAATACACTAAGTGAAACATATAATATTAAAAAACATATCATAATATTTTCCCCAACAATATTTTACAATACTATTTTTAGAGCACATTCCTAATAATTTTCAAACTTATTCAGAAAACTATCACAACACAATGAGGTGTTCAAGTATTCTACATAACAACATAACTGAAAGTGCCGTTAGTTTGAATACAAAAAAGTGTACTTAAATGTGTTTATTTTTGTGTGTGCAGTGTTATTTTGATGAGGTTTTGTAGAGGGTTTGTGTGTTTTTATGAGAGAAAAAGGGGGTGTGTTACTGTAATTTGAGTAACTCGAATGTGTTGATGAATAAAATACAAATGAGTAAAAAACGTTTGCAACGCTAAGTATACACAATAATGAACACTAATCAAAAGCGTTTTGGTTAGTGTATACTGCAATTGTGTTTCAAGTATGTTACGATTGTGTTGTGCGAGAAAAAATAGTGTTGCAAAAGTGTTGGTAAAACTAGACACACAAAACATGTTTTTAATGGTGTTTCAATCGAAAATATAAGAACTTTTCCAAATTCTAAACATATCTTACAACACTATTTTTAGAACGCATTTATGGATAGAACATATTTTAACACTTCTCAAACATATTTAGAACGCTATCAGAAAACAATAAGGTAATAAGTATTCTACCTTACAGCAAAACTTAAGTGTTGTTAATTTAAGAAAAAAAGTGTTCTTAAAGTGTTTATGATGATCCTTTTTCGGTGTGGGAGAGTTTGAAGTGTTGTTTTGAGAAGGTTATACTGAAGGAGTATTTAAGTGTGTGCAAATTGAATGATATGTATTTAGTGTAGGTAGTTTTTCTATGTTCTTCGACTAAAATGATATTTTTTTATTTAGTGACTTAGAGGATTTAAACTTCTTTTTATGCATAAAAAATTTGTTGAATTGTGGGTATGTCATAGTTTAATTTAATGCGTTACTTAGAATTTCGAATATTTTTTTTGAATTAGTCAAATGTTTGCAAAGTTTTTGGAAAGGCTGCTCTTGGTTTGGTTTAAGTTTTTGGTTTGGGATGGGTTATACGGAGGGTCCATGTGTTTTAATGTCATAAGTAAGTGTGAATTAGTTTAATCGATGGGTTAAAAGTTTTAACTAATAGATGTAGAGAACGTTAATTTATTGGGTTATTTGGATTGAAGAATGCAGATTTTTTTGGAGTTAGTAATTGTTCTGTGTTTGTGTTTTTTTACATAGACCTTCTTTATCAGTGGGTCGAAAAACGTCACGGGTAAGCAAATTTAAATTATAATAGCAGAATCTTTTAAAATTGATGTAAAATTAACCAAATAATAAAAAATCTTCCTTTAAATTTAAAGATTGTTAAAAAATAATTGGAAATAATTTTTTTTGCACCAACTAAATAGAGATATGTCAATTTCTTTTGAATTTCATAAAATGTTTTGCATTGTGAAAAATACTGGAATGCCCCTGATTTTTATGGGTTTTTTTCCTAAATGTTCTTTATTTAAAGTAAGTGTTAAAGTTGTTTTACTATGATTTGAGACTTTCAAATTACAAGTTTTGAGTCAAGGTAAAAGGAAAGTTGAATAGTAAGAAGGATTTTTTTAAACTTTTAAGTAAAGTTTGGGATTTTATTTTCACAGAAAAATTGTTCTAAAATCTATTATATTTTACCTACCCTAACTTTAGTTTAATTCTTTAGTTATCTTCTAATTAAAAGTAGTATAAAATTTTATATTAGCATATAGTGTGTTTCTTTTTTATGGGAGTTTCAAATTAGTATAATTTTATTTCATTAATTTTATTATTTAATAAAACATAAAGGTCTGATTTTTACTGTTATAAGTGCATTTTAAGATATAAACCGTGCATTTGAGGAACAATGGATCTAACTTTTAAAGCTCACAGTATGACATAATAGGCCAATTCCTTTCTTGAATGTTTCCACATCAGAAGTTTTTCCGAGTATTGTATGATTAAATTGAGTAATACGTTTAGATAAATTGAAAAGGCTTGGATGCACCTATTTTAATTACTTTAAGGGTATTTAATTTTGCTTGGCCAATTTTTGAAAAATCTAAATTTTCAATATAATGTTAAGTTGTGCTTTTAACTTATTCAAATTGAGAAAAATACGCTTGATAGCTGATTTATTTCAAGTTCTGTATTTTAGGAATAATTTGTTCTGTAAATTGCATTTTAAAAGGCATAATTGTACAATTGGGAAATAAATCAAGACTTAAGGTTTATTACAAAATGTTTCAGAATTTATTTCATGTTATATTCATTTCCTTTATTTTCAAAATAAGGAACTTGCATGATTTTTTTTATTTTTTTAATCTATTCTTCACCCAAAAAAAAGGCACTACACAAAATTTGAGGACGATTGAGAAATTTTTCGATTGCAAAAAAATATCAAAAATCGTCTTTTTGGAAGTGCCCGAAAACGCTTAATTGCATGCATAGTGACGTCACAGCACATAGACTTCGCCTAAAATGTTAGCCTTGGATTTCTGACCGTCACCAGAACTGTAAAAAAGGTAAATATTTATTAAAACACTCATATCGGACACTTCAGAAAAAAGAAATCATCAACTAAAACATAGAAATTAAATTTTGATTGCAATTTGGCCGATGGAATTCTACGTCACTGTGCATGCAAACACACTTGGCGTTTTCAGTCAAGTGTTTTTTCTCGACTTTTAAATTAAAATATTTAATTACTTGTACACTTTTTTGAAAAATTGACTAAATATTTCATTTTATCATACTAAAAACCATACGGAACACTTGAATTTTTATGAAAATCTGACACATGCAAGTTCCTTATTATGTTTCAATGACATCCAGAATAATATCCCTGATTTGAATAATTTTCAACGCAAAAAAATTTCTGCATGAATTTTTTACTAACCAAACGAAAATATTTTTCTAAACATAAGCTAAAAAACAAAATTAGAAAATGTACTTTATTACTATTTCTTTAAGGAAATAATTTACTGTTAAAGTAACATTAACACAAAATAAAACATATTTTATTGGCAAATTCTATCCTTTCCATAGTCATATTATTGTTTGCTCTGCAAACAATACATATGACAAAGTTTAAAATCCTGTGGAGTTTGTACGTCGTTTTTCTTTCAGATCATAACACATAATCCTAACTTCACTTTCGATTCAAAATGAAGGCTTCCCCGTAGAGCCGCGCAGCAATTTCTGTCCCTGACAAAGGAAAGAGAAAAAGGTTTTCATGCTATCTTGCAGGTTATAAATTAAAAAAGATCAGAACGTTTTTTTCTTTTGACGTGTGTCTTCAAAATGAGTTCCCTTTGACGACCATTGTTGTTGAAACCAAATATCGCAATGAATTTTTGTTGTTTCGATGAAAATTAAAATTTCTTAGAATCGTTTATGATGCGTATCGCTTGAGTAGTAGTGTTATTGTTTGATTGTTTTAAATCGTGAGTTTGGTGTTTTTAGCTTCAAAAAGCTTTCAATTATTTTTCAGAATGGGTTTTGACATACATTCTATAAAATAATGATCCACGAAATTTATTCATTTAAAAGGAGTTCAAATGAATTTTCAATACCAAATGAAAGCTGAAAAGATTGTTGTTTAATGTCAAGATATCTAAAAGAATTACTGAAAAATAAATGTTAATATACTTGGCAGTTTTCTACTAAAATTTATCATCTGAAAAAAGTGATTTAATTTTAAAGTAAGAGAAAAGCGTGGGACATCCCTAATAAGATTAAAGTTTTAAAACCGAACGCAAATTTTTTCAACCCCTTGAAATCCATTAATAGTTACTATTTTACAGTTAAAATAGAGAAATGTAAATAAAATGTATTTTAGTAAGTTTAATTATTAATTACCGATTGATTTTAAAAAATTTCACCTGACCAAAGGATGACAGTTAAACTATAATTCTTAAATGTTGAGAGTCAATGTTGAACTTACTTTTACTCCTCGGAGATAGAAAATAAGTTGAAATGATTGATTATCCGATTGTGTAATTTATATTTATTTTGCAATAGTTTTTTCTACTTTGCATCATTAATGCAAATAAATTCGATATTACTAAATCTTTAAGTAATAATCTACATCACGTGAGATTATAATTTTATTATAAACCCCGTGCTCTCAAAACTATCCAGTTCAATTACAAAGGGAAACGGAGTACACAAAAATGTGCCAATTTTAATACAGAAATTATTTAAAAAAATCAACTTTGAATCAAATAGGTTGTATTAAAAGGTATTATTATCATGAAAAAATAAAAAATGAACGAACATTTTTAAACATGAAAACTATGGAAAACAAACAATTTGCATAATTTCCCAAATAATTTATTTTCTTTGTTTTCATACGGTAAGATCTACATTCTTTAACAGTATTCCAACAAAAAAAATTCTATATCTTTCCATTAAAACTAAAATCGAATGCCAGCTATTTAAATATTTATCTTGGCGTTACTTATTTATCTTGTCCATTATCACGCAGCTAAAAAGGTATACGAGCAAAAAGTGTTTGTATAAAAATTTGGAAACTTAACGATAAAGGTAAGCAAGGGACGGTGCAGCGTTCTCATTTGGTTTCTCTCAAACTCTGAAAAGATTTTAATTTAAAAGTAACCCATTGAAAGTAAATGAATAAGCGCAAATTTGTCCATTATCTTTTAAGCTAAGATATCTGGAGTAAATAACGGATTTTAAGGTTTTTTCAGACGGGTTTTTAGTTCTAAGAGCTTTAGATGCATTACTGTAAGAATTGATTTATCTGTTTAGTATCAAGTGTTTTATGTATAGATTTAAAATCGATGCATAAAACACAATTATCGATTCAAATCAACAACAGAAGCTTCAGAATTTTAGTGAGAGGGAAATTAAATTTTTGATAGCGAATTACAATGTGCTAGTAGATATTTTACGGGCAAATTGATTAATTAGGCATTATTAATAATGCCTAGAGTGAAGAAGGGCAAAGTGATAAATTTCATTGATAAGTGTCATTGAATTTATCCCATTGCCCTCTTCCACTTCGGGCATTATTAATAATGCCCGATTTATCACATTGCCCGTAACAGATATAAATGAAACTTTCTTGGATCTTACTAGTCACGTTTAGAAACCGACTCTAATAAGATGAGAAACAGGTTGGGGGTAGAATTAAAATTCTAGCTTTAAGTAGTATGCTTTAACTTTTAAAACAGGAAAGAAACTGTCCTTAAAGGGCGGTCTTCAAAATGTGACAGAAAAAAACATGACAATAATAAAGTTTACAGACACCCGTGATTTTTATTCTCCAACTAATCTGAAAAAAATTATCGTACAGAAATAGAAAAGCTCTGGCAGCAAACGTTACCAGAGTTTTCCTTTCCGCGGAATTTTTCTGTTGCCTGAACTCGTTCTGTATACAGCGACTGAAGAAAAATGATTCACCAGTCTGTAGAGAGACAACATGTAGGCAGATTAAAAATAGAATATTTTCGATGAATAAAAATTATCGTACAGAAACAGAAAAGCTCTGGCAGCAAACGTTACCAGAGTTTTCCTTTCCGCGGAATTTTTCTGTTGCCTGAACTAGTTCTGTATACAGCGACTGAAGAAAAATGATTCACCAGTTTGTAGAGAGACAACATGTAGGCAGATTAAAAATAGAATATTTTCGATGAATAAGTCCCTAAAGTTGTGATTGTGAAACAATCGTAGCACACAGAAAGTGGAAAAAAGTATCTGGCAACCTTTGTGCCAGAGCTTTTCGGTTTCTGTACGGATATTAACCAGTGTAGTACCTCACAAGAACGAACGGCTCAAAGATACGTGACTTAATTACAATCAAACCCTTTTTAAACAACACATTCCAAATCTCTTAATTGATCTCCAAGACCCCCCTCTCAAAACACAGATCCGGCATAAAACTAGGTAACTCTGTTCCTCGGCAAACTCCGTTCCTCCGACCGAACCCTACACTTTTAAATCTTAATTTACGGGAAAAGTCAATGTTTTCTTTGGGCCTCTTAAAAGGAAGGGCCGAGAATTAAAGCCGTTTGTTTAATGGCATTACTTAATGAGTCCTTCTCAGTTTTATGATGCCCGGGCATTATTTATTCTTTAATCCTAAGCCGCCCGAGATAACCAATCAATACAATAGGAAATTTGGGGCGGCTAGATCTGAAAGGGTTGGGGGAGAGAGGGTAAGTGAAAGGTCATGTTGTTGGGTCATGGTTGAGATGAATCGGGGGTTGGAAGTAAGAATTGATACCTATCGTTAGGTACAACGGAGAACCGATAAAGTATAACTTAGTTATCTCGAACTTTTATAAATCGAAAAAAAAGTTTTTCCCATTGGAAATTTAAGGATTTCCTGTATTTTCTCTTGTTGTCTCGAAAACTCAATGTTTTGAAATTTTTTCGAGTTAGAGATATCAAGGTTATATACAGTAATGATATTATTTTTGTTTTAAACTTTTCCTGATCTTGTGCAACATTATTTTGAGTCGCATGAAATTTAAAATTTTCATCTTTGTTATGAGTAAATCTTCAAAAGTTCAAAAGCGTCTGGAGCTTTTTTTATGTAGTGATCTTGTATATCAAACTAACTTGTTTGGGAATATGTAAACTTAAAATGTGTAGGAGTTTAGCTGGTTCAGCATCTAACATTCAAAAATATCTAATAACCAGAAACTCAAGAGTTAAATCTTATTGGAAACATTATTAAATAAGCCTTCTCTCTATGTAATGTCATTGGAGGGTATGGTAATTTCATATGATGAGTATTGAGTTTAGGTTTAGGGGATAAAATCAAATCAAATGTTACTTTATATTTCACAGTTATTTTTAAAGTTTGGTCACTACGCCAAATGTTTGACTTGCAAAAGTTTGTTTATTTGTCTATTGAGATAAACTTCTAAAGTAATATTATACCTTTTTTGAGTAGGTACCATCAATATCATTTCTCATTTTCTCAAAAGTCTTTGAAGTTCTCTCTCACGCGGTACCAATTTTATGGTATGCAATGAAAATATAAATTAAGTTCTATTCTAGATTACCTGATTTATTTTTATACTCATAGTTATTTCCTTAACTTTTTACTCTTTTGTTGATGTAATACCGGTACAGTTCTTATTGGCTACAAGCTTTATGAATATACCCCTAGAAAACTTACTTCCTATTCTTTCTACGAAGTGGATCGATTTCTTCATATTAATATTGACTATGTAAATAAAGATGCACTCGTCTTTGAGTTTTACGATCCATCCAGAGTTCTCCAAAAAATATCCCCAAAAACACCAGAGATTATTCTTTGTTATCAACTCTATTTATCTGTGTCACAGAGAGAAGAATAATTTTCGCATTGAATCCATCCTTTAAGATGAAAAAAAAAGGCGAAAAGACAACGATATCTTAAGTGTGTCGGATTTTTCGAGTAGGTACTTTTCAAAGAGGGAGGCTTGATAAGGAACAAAACGGTTTCATAAAAAATAATATTTTAATAGAGGAACGTGAGAGGCGTGTCAAATTATGAAATAGGGGATGGAAAAAATTTCTTAAATCATAAAAGCTAAATTTAGTAAATTTTTGTGGAGTATGTTGCACATATTTTAATGCTTTGTTTGAGAGTTCTATGAGACTAGTACTTCAGAATAATGCATTTTTTAAATCCTACTACTATTATAATTGTGAATGTTTGTCTGTATGTTTGTTACTCTTTCACGCACAAACTACTGAATGGATTTTAATGAAATTTTACAATAATGTGGCTTATACATCAGAATAACGCATAGGCTATAATTTATAAAGAGAAAATCGGTCCTTCATTCTTTTTTTCCCCATTTTTCTTCTATTTTCACTTATTTTTCCGTGTTTGAAAACCTGTTTTACCAGTCATGCAAGCCAATAATAGGAAACTTTAGTAGTACCAGTGTTGTAGTTACTAGGCAATTTTATCAATATATTTTCTATGAAATTTTAAAATTAAAGCAAAAAAAAAGGATAGAAAACCAATTTCGAAGCATAAGAAAATAAAAAATAATTATATAAATTCAAAATAATAACATTGGAACAAAATCTACTTCTTTTGTGTTTTATTTAATTTTTAGTATTAATACCAAAAACAAAGAGTTACTTTGTTTTCGAGAGTTTTTGCACTCTTTTGGCATCATAATTATTGATTTCAGTATTTAAAGGTGATTTTGTTTATGCGCGGGACGATGTAATTTTCTTGGGCAGCAAATGTCCCTACCATTTCAATATAATAATAATAACGATGTGATTTAGTTTTGAAGCGAGATTTTGTTTTTTTGGAAGTGTAGGAAAAGAGTACCTGCTAAGAATTATGCCGCGAAAGCCTAAGTCTAATATTTCCTAAAGCTCTAATAAAGCTCGAGCTATGAAAGTAGCTAGACTTAACGAGACGTTTCCACAAGCCAAACTGCGAAGACTTGAACAGGCGGAGCTTGAGCAGTCCCAAGATCGGCGTCGACAGAACGCTGAGTATATGGCATCTTAACGGGCTTAGACACCTGCACAATCCCGAGCTCGACGTAAAAAGAACACTGAGTGTATGTCAAAAATTTTGTTTTAATGCATAACATACTAACAGTAAATGTTAATTTGTTTTTATAATTATTTTAAGACGTAGCAACGCACGGCGGGTACCGCTGGTAATAATAATAATAAATTTTATTTTACAATATTAGAGGAAAAAACAAGAATTACAAACTAGACACTTATGGGATTAAAATCCTTTACAAGCTGCATTTCTAAGACTAAGAATGATACTTAAGAATAAAAAATTAGAAATAGAATGTTAATTAAAATAAATTAAGTATTACAAAAAAATTGATATAAAATAAATATAACACTATTTTTTCTCAAATAATAGGAAATAATAGGACTGAAAAAGGTGTCAGTTGCAAAATATATATATACATATAGACCCAATGAAATATTTTTTTGGTCCCATTAAAATAAAAAGGTCCAAATAAACATAAGTAGATTTAGGTATTAAAATGCAAAGACATAAATATATTCATTCTCATATAGAAAAAACACAAGCGTAATTTAGTTTGTTTAAATGTCTTTATATAAGATTTGTTTTTGTAGATACACTATTGGCAATAAATTATAGTGTATTTATTACCCAAGAGTTTTAAATAGAAAAGTTTTCATTTAAAATATTTTGCGTGGCTTACAAATTTAATCGAAAATATTGTTAAAAATTTATAAATTTTTTGATTATATTAAAATTATTATTAATTATAATTATATTATTAATAAATCATATTAAAATTATTATTAATTATAATTATATTATTAATAAATTATATTAAAATTTTTAAAAAGCAATCGAAAGCTAGAGCTTTTTTCAAAGCTGATATCAAAATTAT
This sequence comes from Tetragnatha versicolor, assembly GCA_024610705.1. Lineage (NCBI taxonomy): Eukaryota > Metazoa > Arthropoda > Arachnida > Araneae > Tetragnathidae > Tetragnatha > Tetragnatha versicolor. The sequence goes on along the minus strand of JANDEH010000011.1, from coordinate 18,868,306 downwards.
CAAAATATCTTTCAAGATAAATGGAGAGTTACATGACCACTCTCACATCATTTCTACTAATTAACATTTTAAAAGTACAACTATAGAGTTTACCTCTATAACATTACAACAGAAAATCTAAAATGGTATATTTTTTACATTGTGTTTCCAACTTGTGAAAACTAAAAATATTTGCTTACTACCAAATTAAACTGAACCAATTTCGCTTAAACATAAGTGGAATCTCCCCTAAAAATCCAATTAAATCTGTCAAAAACACTTTCCCTTAAAAATCATTCTTCTTTCTGCTTTGAAAGTATAAAATTTTCATTTATAATTTAAAATATCGAGAAAACGAGTATCTGAGACGAAAATGTTATTACCAATCGTCTTTAAAGTAGATAAAAATATAACGAAAATAAGAAAAAACAAAGTACTTAAAATATGATATAAAACAAGATCTCAATGCATGTTTCTTTAAAAAATAATCATCTGTTTTCGATTTTGTTTCGTTATTCCTTTTGCCATCATTGCGCAAGCGCCAATTTGGTACTGCGAGGAAATTAAAATTTACGAACATAAAGATAAGACTGGGCATCAAATATTAATAGCTTGAGTTCTACTAGAGAGCTCGCTATTTTTCTAATGGTGTTGCCCATTCGGCATTCAATTAAGTTAGGCCGCTGTTTGAGGTGATTGGTTGCCACCGATTACGTTGGAGAAGTTACTTTTTTTTGGAAATTACGCCTGGTAGGTTTTTTAACCTAGTGAGAGACAGAAATGGCCCTCAGGCTCATTCGGTATCATTTGTATAATTTCGGTTTCTGTAAAGTACCCATATTTGTCGAATGAAGGTTGAACCGGTAGTACGATAATATGCAAAAACTATAATATACACTAGCGGAAATAAAAATCCCAACACCAAGAAGGAAAGGAGATATCAAAGTCAAATTTGTTTCTATGATTGCACATAGTAATTATGTGAATTGATTAAAAAATGAGCCTTCCTGGATGTTAGGGGGTCGAGAAAATCGGTGAGGAGTATTGTCTCCATAGGTGTCCATTACCGCCGTCACACGACATGGTATTGAGTGACAGGGGCTATAAATGACTTTTGAGGGATTGGAGGACCATGTTGCCTCCTCAGGTAGTCCAAATTCATATGGTGCACCAGCGGACGTTGCGTACCGGGCTAGGTGATTTCTCCTCATTGACCGGACTTGTTTTGTGGGTGTTGGTTCTAGAGAACGGGAAAGACGGGGTAAAAATGCAACCTAGGAGGTTAAGAAGAAAGCTTGGACATTGCATACAACATGTGGTTGTGCATGTTTCTCTTGAAATTTGTCCCCAGGACAGGTCTGAAGGTAAGGACGGTCTACCGGCTGCAAAATCTCAATGACGCAGCTCTGGTTGGAAAAAGCACTGGTGAATCATACTCAGGAGTAGCAGAAATGAAATCCAATGCATCCCCACTCCGTTACCCTGCATCACCACTCTGTGAAATGATTAGAAAATCATCAGCTGAGTGCGCTCTCTCCATTGTGTCTTCAAACTCATACCCAACCGTCGTGGTGCTCCAAACCGAATCAGGATTCTCTCATAAACACAATGTTATGAAATTGGGATTTTCATTTCCTTATTTCGTGCACTATTGGAAACAGAAATGCCCATTTTCAGCCTCTTGTTTACTGACAAAGATGTAACAAGCTATGCGGACCGAACGGACAATCCGCAGAACTGCAAACGACATCCATCTTACTGCCGCTTGTTCTCAGTATGATCTACCGGTATTTTGGCCAACCGGAGCTGCTTCATTGAGGTTTTTTAGCCGGTTGTCCGTCCTTACCTTCAGACTTGTCCTGGGGACAAATTTCAAAAGAAACATGCACAACCACATGTTGTATGCAATGTCCAATCTTTCTTCTTAACCCCCTAGGTTGCATTTTTACCCTGGCCTATCCGTTCGTAAGAACCAACGCTCACAAAACATGTCCGGAGAAAGAGGAGAAATCCCCTAGCCCGATATGCAACGTCCGCTAGTGCACCATATGAATTTGAACTACCTGAGGAGGCAACATGGTCCTCCAATCCCTTAAAAGTCATTTAGATCCCCTGTCACTCAATACCATGTCGTGTGACGGCGGTAATGGACACCTATGGAGACAACACTCCTCACCGATTTTCTCAGCCCCCTAACATCCAGGAAGGCTGATTTTTAAAGCAATTCACATTGATACTATGTGCAATCATAGAAATAAATTTGACTTTGATATCTCCTTTCCTTCTTGGTGTTGGGATTTTTATTTCCGCTAGTGTAATTATCTAGGGGAAGGTTGGATAAAACCGGGACCAAAACTTTATTTTGTAAATACTAGGGAGCTACAGCCCCCTGCTCACTATCACTCCCCAACCACCGTAAACTGCTTACGCCGGACAGTTTGGATTGCTTCGCAATTCTCACAAAACCCAACTCACTGAACTTAACTCACTTTATAAAACATTCGTAAAACAGTTTGTACAAGAAACGTCAACCAACTTTCCAAAATTACGTCACCATATCATCTCCATAAGTAAATCTCCCTTAAAATAATAATCCCCTTTAATAACTCTAATTTATCAATAATTTAATCGAAATGTTTTTTTTAAATATCCAACATAGCTTATTTTAATCTATTATTATGTAATCATCTATTGCTAATAATAACAATTGTTCTTAAACATTCTGACCGTACAAAAACCATACACCAATTAATATTTAAATTTACTAACACGTTAGAATATCTTGTGTTTTATCATTCGCTAGATACCACTCCAAATAAATGAATAAAGCCAAAATCCCTGTTTTGTCCACCTACCCGGTTTTGTCCAACTCTCCCCTAATTATACATAGATTGTTTTATGCTAGACAAATTTGACCAAAAGAAAAGTCTTGTACTTTATGTGGTTTTTTTTGTTGTTTCTTATCCCCATTCTTGGTCAACAAAAATATCTAGACCCAAGTCCGTAAACCCATGCGTTTTTAAACACTGCAAAACTGCAAGGATCCGAGTACAATTGGTTCTTTTCACAACCGATACCGGATAAAAATGTGGGTTTTAAAACATTGTATTAGTTTCAATCATTAGAACTGAAACTATCATCTTTAAAAAAACGAAGCTAATTTAGGAATAAAAAAATTAAACTTCCTTTCAGTTAAAAAAATTAATTTTCGAAAATAGTATTGAAAAAACAAAACTTTCAAAGAAAAAAGGCATTTTTTGTAATTGTTATGGATGCTGTCAAGATATGGGGACATAATTACTTTGATGTTTTGAAAGACTAGGTCAGATCCTAAGGGTGTTTTTTATTTTTGGAAAAGGTGACAGTAATCCGATATGTTTTCTACAAACTTTAAGAGTTAATTTGCTCTTTAGTTTCCTCGTTTAGCCTTCGATTCTTTAGTCTTTGTTATGGAAGGAGTAGCATTAAATTTTAAAAAACTCCCTACTTTATTTTCTTTGGAGGATGATATTGACAAAAATAAAAAAAATATCCATACTCTGGAAGGTCTCTTTTTTTAGAGATAAAACTTATTATTAGCATGCAAACTTTTACCAAAAATAGCATATAAAGGGTGTTTCTAAAGTCCGCTTCCCGGCTTTTATTTGGAAACAATGTCTCCTAGGGTTTTGGAAGGAAGGTCTACCCCTAGGTAAGTGACCCAGGAGAATCCCGCCTCAAGCTGCGAAATTAAAACATAAAAAATAATTTAAAAACAAAAGAAGATAGAGAAAAAACCTCAAAGAGTATTGTTGCAAATGCTATGAAAAATTCACTGTAAAAAATGTCATGAAAATATTGTGAATATTCGTGTAGTGTAGATCATGGTGAAAATAGTACTTTTTTGGGCATCAAAAAAAGAAAAAGTTTGCATATTGGCCAGTTTTTTAGTGTTATTATGTAGTTTTGTGTATTTTGGGTAAGACAAAAACAAAATGTAATAAAAAATATGAAAAAAACTTGCAAATTTGTGAACTTTCTCTTTGTTGGGGCCAAAAAGTGCAATTTTCACGTTTTAATATCTCCGCGAATATTCACTATATTTTTCCAGAGAGATTTTCATACCATTGGCAACTTTTACTGAGATTTTTGAGAAAAAATCTCAGTGAAATCATAAACTCTAAAACTAAAAGATATTAACTATTTCTTTTAGTGTTTAATTATTTTTTAACTTTTTTATATCGCCGCTAGAGGCGCTGTAAGTCATCTCAATGTGTTCTCCAAGGTCACTTACCTAGGGGTAGACCTTACCTCCATGACCCTAGGAGACGTTGCTTCCAAATAAAAGCCGTGAAACAAACTTTTGAAACACCCTGTATACATAACATTCTGAAAAACATTGATTGGGGTACTGCCAAATGAACCCACCCTCAAGCCAGGCGAGACCCTGGTGCTGAAACAATCACGGGAACTTTTTTTAAGATTAATGGATGAAACTACTAGCTGCCAATAAGGTTATTACAAAAAATAACGGTACTTACGTATAAAGCCCTGTATAGCAAAGTAACGTAGCTTCATCTAGGGCTTTACTTACGTATTATCCCGCCGACCGTTCCGTGACTGTCAAATTCAGCGGCACATCAAGTCAATGGGTTGTTAACTGTTTTCGGATTCATCCGTACGGTCAACGGGATAATACGTAAGAACCTAAATAACTTGCAGTTCAAAGAATGCGATCATTTCAAGAAAAGCGATTTTGTGCTTTTGACTTTTAGCTTTAAAAACTTGGCGCATTAAATAGTTTGACTATTTTTTTATCTTAACAAACTATACCGAATTTGTATAAAGCGTTAAATATTTATGTGGCTAGGTTTACAAACCGTGTTACCTAAATAACTTAACCCTTTATTTACCTCATTATGAATTTATCATAAAATACATATAAAGTATTTTTTATAACTGATTATGCGTTAACTTAAAGATAAATGCCATCATAATAATTATTATTAAAATATTAATGAGGATTAAGTGAGATGGTACTTGTAAGTACCGTTGGCACTAACAGGTTTAAAAAAATAAGGACTTGAAAATTTCACAGAATGAAATTTATTTTTATTACATTCATTTTTTACTAATATTTTCGTACGAGAGGATACCAATTACCCCACTACTAACTACCCCGATATTAGGGATTACCCCGATACTAATTTTACGTACAAAAAAATCCTATAAAACCGAAAATAAATTCACTTGTTAAAAAAGCAAATCTAAATTGATAAATTAAGGTAATTATAGTTGAAGTACGCAATTTAAAATTAACTTGCAAGATATAAGTGAAAATTATATAGAAAAAACAAAGTAGTCATCACTTGAAATTCACACTGGTAAGAACCAACGGTACTTGTAAGTACCGCTGTATAAAAACAGTCGTAATTTTTTTTATAAAAGGAAATAACTAAATTTCAAACAAAGCATTATCATTACAAAAGTCATCTTTATCGATAAAAAATGTTTTGGACACTTATCATCAATTTACAAGGTACTGCAGGAATTAGTTCTAACACATGAGACGTCAACGAGAAATAACACTTGAAAGCACGTGTCAGGCTATAAAAGAACCTTTCTAGACAAATACTACTTTGCGGACCCCCTAACGCCTTCTCCTGAGTAAAAGGGATACTATGTAGAGTAGATACGTGCGAGTACAGAAGGAATTGGATTCATCCAGCGGATTCTATTTGCTTTTAAATCTAACGGTACTTAAAAGTACCGTCGGTAGATAAAGGGTTAAAGTATCCGTTCACCTTTTTTAGGTAAATTTTCATGAAAACCTCTATTTTCCAAAATTTTTTTAGAATTGTAGCCCTATTCATTAGCTTCAAAAACACTTTAAACTTTGTGTCTAGGACATTTAGAACCGAAGTTATAGAATTTTAAACATTACATATATATAGTGAGTTAGGTACAATTAAAAATTTAATTTCGTATTTTCTCAAAATGGGTTTTTTGTGTTTTTGCTTTATCGTATTTTTAAATATCTCCTTAAGTTACTGTTGGATTGGCATGACATTTGGTATACATATTTTAGATATATAGGTGTTTGATCTAGACTAAAATCATGGTAATATGTTGAGTAGAAAAAAATTAACAGCTTATGTAATAGCATTGTTTATATTTTTCTATTAGTTTTAAGGCTTGTAAGGCTTCTAAAAACTTAAAAACTTTATATTTTTCAAATTTTTAGTCTGGATCCAAGAGTACATATCACTCTTTGAAATCCAATTTACAAAGTAAAAAAATATTAATAACTTTTTGTGTAATTTCAAAATTCGTGATGGTTGTTTTTTGACCTTTTTGACCCTATGTTTTACCCTAAATTGGGAAAAAAATTTTATATTTTTTTTATTTATAACTAAGTTTAAGTTTTGGGGTAACTAATGATATTTTAAGGAAAAAATTAGGTAATTATCAAAATTTAAAAAAAGTTGTCAAAGGTGAACGGATACCTTAAAAACTTTTTTACTAAAACATCGCGCAGATATGAACATTAAACAACAAAGATAACTGGGATAAGAAAATTGAAGATAACCCTTAAACTCTTTCCGAAAACTTTCCTATAGAAATGAAAACCATGTGTTCATTTATAAAAATTGGAATTAGAACCGATACACTCAACAACAAACCACCTTCATTCTCACCTTGATCTCTAGCCAACAAGTTTAAAAACAATCACAATGCTTAAAATATACTGCACTCGAGCAACAACTACTACTAGAGTTTCCTATGGTAGAGAATGCAAAGCAGGGGGGATCCCAAGTTAAGAGAAGATGGTAGAAGATTAATGAAACTCGAAACCCTAGTTTGGAGTAGAGTTTAATGTGAAGGAAATGTAAAGCCAGCTTCTACGATTACTTAGAGACAACATGTAAAATTATTTCCCTTGTCTAAAGGAATGTGTTCTATCCATTCCCCCTACTTATCACTTGGTTCAAATCTGTGTAATCACTATTTTTTCAAGATTGTCTCCGAAATTTCCACTGATTAACCATCAAAGTCTCGGCAAACAGAGAGAGAAAAGATTGACAAACAGGGTAGCAAGAGTTTTCATAACACTTTAGGTAGTGTGTCTACGTGTACGGATCTGTCACGTTGCAGGAATCTGGAGATAAATAAGACAGACAAAATTGGCATCCTTCTTTTAGATTTCCCTTGTTTTTTTTAATTTTAACACCATATTTTCGTATAATTATCATTGAATGTCTTATGATTACCTATTCCCAAAATTAAAGCTCACAAGTTATAACAATACATAAAAGTACTTGAACTTAATTATGGTTGTTGAACTTGAATACATACTTAAGACTTGAACAATAAATTCATTTTTGCTTGTAAAAAATGTATTTCTCTCATAAGGACCTTTGAAAAAAAAACGTAACCATTGTAATTTTAAAACACAAACGGGGTAAACCAAACGGGGTACCAGAATAAGGTACGTCGAACCGCACTTATTTCAGCGGACCAAATCGTAATAGTGCGGAAAACTTGCCTATCCACAACAGTAATTTGTGTGTGAAATTTTAGCCTTATCAAATAATATCTTCTGTTCCGTTTTTTGGCCTAAAGTTTTGAATTTTTACCAAAAATTTGCTATTTTTTAGTATTTCTTACGGTTCTGTGGCCTTCTGATCCTAAGATTTTTTCAGTGGGTGTGGTAGGGGTCTAGGGTGATTATTCCGTGAACCACATCCACATACCACCCTTTCCCCCAACGGGAGCTGGGGTTTTGTGAGCGAGTGCGCTGTTAGTAATGTTGGCTTTTCCTCCATACGCCAACCCTAAGCCCTCCTCCGTTGCCCGTTTTGTGCATCAGAATCTCACGTAATCCAATTTTTTTTGTCAAAGTGACCCAGAACCTACCACTGAGGGGTATCTTTCCCATCAGATTCCCTGTATTTATTATTATTTTTTAATTTTTCATTTACTTTAATTCAAAACTTACAAACACGTATAAACACGTATTTTTTTTGCAAACTATGCTTTAACAAAACTGGAAATTGCCATAAGGATGTCTATTAAGATGCAATGCGTCTAAACTAGTGCTTATTTATAGTTAGATTTCGTCTTAGGCAGCTCTTTCATTTATTTAAGAGATGATCTGACAAAGTCGTTCTGAGCAGAATCACCACCCAATGGTATAAAACCAAAATAAAATTCCGGAGAATATTTATATTTTAAGAAGAATTGGAGTAAATTTCAATGTTTTCTGTTTTTAAAAAAAGAAAATCTCCTTTCTTCCTTGATTACGTTATTCCCACACACCTTGCTGGAAGCTCATAACTAACTGTACTTTTTCTCCACTGACTGTGTGTGGTGGTAACTTCAAGAACTCTCACTTCACACTGTCCTGTGTGAGCACTATCCCTATGTCACTGTCTTCATGAATCAGCTGCTAAGAACTGGTGGAACTGTAATCTGAGCACTTTCCCAGTCATATCCTCTCAACATAGCGTGTAGCTTTGAAATAGCAAGTAAGAAAGAATTAATATTATGCCTAAGATGTGAGCACTTGCAACCAATCACTTGTTCTCTTATCAACAAAATTTTTAGGTCGTTTTTCTAAAAGGTATCCTCTAAATCAGTCATCATGCTAAGCAAGAATTTTTCTGGTAATGCAAAAAATGAATTTCTAATGCATTAATCAAGAATTTCATTATACTGAAGTGTTGAATATCTTGTGCGTATGACAAAATCAAAGAAATACCACAAACCGTCTTCAATGAATTTCTGAAGTATGATATTGAACCATAGTGGAACATACAGTATGGCATAAACGGGATCAGACCCAGACCCCCCGTCGGCTGTTGAGGAACACCTGTGTATCTAGCAAGATAAAATAAAGTTGGAATTAATAGAAATAGTAATACACTAGCGGAAATAAAAATCCCAACACCAAGAAGGAAAGAAGATATCAAAGTCAAATTTATTTCTATGATTGCACATAGTATTAATGTGAATTGATTAAAAAATGAGCCTTCCTGGATGTTAGGGGGCCGAGAAAATCGGTGAGGAGTGTTGTCTCCATAGGTGTCCATTACCGCCGTCACACGTCATGGTATTGAGTGACAGGGGCTCTAAATGACTTTTGAGGGATTGGAGGACCATGTTGCCTCCTCAGGTAGTCCAAATTCATATGGTGCATCAGCGGACGTTGCATACCGGGCTAGGTGATTTCTCCTCATTGACCGGACCTGTTTTGTGGGTGTTGGTTCTAGAGAACGGGAAAGACGGGGTAAAAATGCAACCTAGGAGGTTAAGCAGAAAGCTTGGACATTGCATACAACATGTGGTTGTGCATGTTTCTCTTGAAATTTGTCCCCAGGATAGGTCTGAAGGTAAGGACGGTCTACCGGCTGCAAAATTTCAATGACGCAGCTCTGGTTGGAAAAAGTACTGGTGAATCATACTCAGGAGTAGCAGAAATGGAATCCAATGCATCACCACTCCGTTACCCTGCATCACCACTCCGTGGAATGATTAGAAAATCATCAGCTGAGTGCGCTCTCTCCATTGTGTCTTCAAACTCATACCCAACCGTCGTGGTGCTCCAAACCGAATCAGGATTCTCTCATAAACACGATGTCATGAAATTGGGATTTTCATTTCCTTATTTCGTGCACTATTGGAAACAGAAATGCCCATTTTCAGCCCCTTGTTTATTGACAAAGATGTAAGAAGCTATGCGGACCGAACGGACAATCCGCAGTACTGCAAACGACATCCATCCCACTGCCGCTAGTTCTTAGTATGATCTACCGGTATTTTGGCCAACCAGAGCTGCTTCATTGAGGTTTTTTAGCCGGTTGTCCGTCCTTACCTTCAGACCTGTCCTGGGAACAAATTTCAAGAGAAACATGCACAACCACATGTTGTATGCAATGTCCAAGCTTTCTTCTTAACCCCCTAGGTTGCATTTTTACCCTGGCCTATCCGTTCGTAAGAACCAACGCTCACAAAACATGTCCGGTCAAAGAGGAGAAATCCCCTAGCCCGATATGCAACGTCCGCTAGTGCACCATATGAATTTGGACTACCTGAGGAGGCAACATGGTCCTCCAATCCCTTAAAAGTCATTTAGAGCCCCTGTCACTCAATACCATGACGTGTGACGGCGGTAATGGACACCTATGGAGACAACACTGCTCACCGATTTTCTCAGCCCCCTAACATCCAGGAAGGCTGATTTTTAAAGCAATTCACATTGATACTATGTGCAATTATAGAAATAAATTTGACTTTGATATCTCCTTTCCTTCTTGGTGTTGGGATTTTTATTTCCGCTAGTGTATATGAAAATAAATTTGTGGATTTTATCTCTTCTCTTTTGCCAATCCACATGTTGCGAATAAGATATCACTCTGAAATTACATCTGGTGTATAATCATGAAATACTCCGCCTACTTCCGAAATGCGTACTTTTCCCCTCGCATACCCCTATATTTTCGACTCATACAAGGGGACACTGCTTCAACTAAACAGACAATATAATAATTTGTGTCTTAATTTTATCTGATTGGTTTCACAAATCAATTCTTACAATTTTCGAGTGGGGATTACACTCTTTCCGCCATCTAGCCTCATTTATATGTATTTTTGTTATCATAGGAATATGCCACCCTTAAATAAATGAAAGAGCAGCCTAAGACGAAATTTGACTGTATAAAAGCACTAGTTTAGACGCACTGCATCTCCATAGACATCCTTATGGCAATTGCCAGTTTTGTTAAAGCGTAGTTTGCAAAAAAGTACGTGTTTGTAAGTTTTGAATTAAAGTAAATGAAAAATTAAAAAATAATAATAAATACAGGGAACCTGATGGAAAGATACCCCTCAGTGGTAGGTTCTGGGTCACTTTGATGAAAAAAATTGGATTACGTGAGATTCTGATGCACAAAACGGGCAACGGAGGAGGGCTTAGGGTTGGCGTTTGGAGGAAAAGCCAACATTACTAACAGCGCGCTCGCTCACAAAACCCCAGCTCCCGTTCGGGGAAAGGGTGGTATGTGGATGGGGTTCATGGATTAATCACCCTAGACCCCTAACACACCCCCTGAAAAAATCTTAGGATCAGAAGGCCACAGAACCGTAAGAAATACTAAAAAATAGCAAATTTTTGGTAAAAAGTCAAAACTTTAGGCCAAAAAACGGAACAGAATATATTATTTGATAAGGCTAAAATTTAACACACAAATTACTGTTGTTGATAGGCAAGTTTTCCGCACTATTACGATTTGGTCCGCTGAAATAAGTGCGGTTCGACGTACCTTAGTACCAGAACCTTCATATAATTTTGTCTCGATCAAGATATTTTTTCAGACAATGGGCAATTTCACTATTTATTTTTATTTTTTTATTAGATAGAGGTACCTAAGAGAGGAATATACATGCAATTTTATTAATTACAATGCTTATTTATTTTTAATTTTATTTTAAAGTTTGACATGAAAAAAGAGTGCGCAAATGTCAAAATGTAAATGAAAAGCCTTTCTCTAGAAACCGTTCACCAAAAACTTTTTTTGAATTAACTATAAATTTTTTTGAAAATTTTCATGCCGATTTTTGAACTTGGATCTATTTCTTGTACTGGAAAAAGGAATTTTTTCTTATATTTGATAAGTGATAGTTATATTGGTTATTAGTATGATAAAATATTCAATTCCATGAGTTATACGAGTTATTTGTAAGAATACATTTTATCATCCTAACTCAAAGTGCTAGTCTAGCTTAAATATAGCATTGTTTTTAAGCATTGTTAGCACCTAGATTAATTAGAATGTAGTATTACTCAGACAGTAACTTTATCCTGATTGCTTCTTTAATACAAGTATTTGTTTCTTCTGTGTTGTGATTATAAAAAAATCGAACTAAGGAAAATTTCAGAATAGAAATCCAAAAACAACAACCGCATTTTTAATATTTTTTATCTGTAATACAACTCAATACTCCCTAGTTGACAGTCCTCACAACAAAAGCTTTGAATATTATCTCAATCCGATAAACACGATCAATAATCCATTACCACTCAAAATCGTCTGACAGAACACTGTTCGCGTGGAAACCTTGCTCCCGACACCCGACACTTTCGAATGAATAGCGTTCGAAAATTGCTCCAAAACAATTCCCCCGTTGTTCGAACGCATCCGCCAAACGATTTTTTTTGTTTGGATATCGTCAGACGTAGTCTGTTAATGAGTGAGAACCAATTTTGCTCCTTGGATGGTTCCAATTTTTTTTCGTTCTGTTGAATTTGTTTGGCATTCATTCAATAAAACAATAGAATCATGGAAGTGGTATTTTTTTATCGGTGAGAAGATTTTTGTGAAAAGGAATTTTTTGTGAGAATGTGCCCTGGAGAATTTAGTTGGAGTTACGACACCGGATAGTTCTTTTGAATAAGTACCCTTGAGTCTGAAACAATTAAGATTTATTAGAATAAATATAGGATAATATAGTTTTATATGGTTTAAATATAGTTCCCCGAGAAAATTCTGAAAGACTCAATTATAATGGTCATTAAAATCACCTATAAGAACTTTTAGAATATTTCTACTTTTTTTTTGTTAAGTTTTCTTTGATAAAGTGAGCCTTAAAGCTAATAAATCTTCGAGTTGCGAGGTTTTGTTAAAGGGAGGTGGTCAAAATAAAAATGTTGGTTAATTTGCTTGATTAAACTTTGCTTTTAAATTTTGTACCATTGGTTCGAAATTATACTGAACTAAAAAATGATGTATTTTTACACTGTAAAAAATATATGTCTTTTGACGTATTCTTTTCCATGAATTTTTCACGGATTAATTCCGTAAACTACAAAACGGAATTTTTATCGTGAATTCCTCTCCCCACGCATGCGTTTTGTGTCATAGTTTTGGTGAAACTCAAATAGCGGTATTCTGACAGCTCTCTTGCTGAAATGCATTTCGCGTTAATAATCGAAACAAGATTAGTATTTTAGAAATAAAATATTTTTGATTCACGGTATTCTTGAGGTGTGTTTTGTCTGGTCCAATGTTTATTTAAATGATTATTTCTATTTTTTAAAATTTTTTGCTCTTTTCTTTTATTCAAAAACTTTCTTGAGTGGTATTCGGTCCGGTTGTTAGGTGGTAAGATACTCGCCTGCCATGCGGCTGGCCCATGTTCGAATCCCGGCGGGCGATCTAAATTTTGTCTATACTTTCATTTAGTTTTCAATTTAATTTTTTATATCATGACCAATTTTTATAAAGCAGCTAATTATTATCACTAAATTCTGTATTATTTTACCAGATAAAATTATTTAACGATCAAAGTACAAAACTGACAGACTGATTCAGTATTTTATCTTTTTACCTAATCAAGGTTAGAATATAGAACTCCAGCATTGTGTTAATTAAAAAATTATTTAACAGGAATTTCATTAAAATTCAAAAGTAAAATATCATCTGCCAACTACGGTACACGGTCCCTAAAATAACGGAAGGTTTCCCTCCTTTTACAGAAAAATACAAAACGGACATTCCCTAAAATGACGGAAAAAGAAAATACGGATACCTTCTCAAATGATGAAAATAAACCGGCAGCTGTGCTGCCGGGATATTTCCGTTTATTGAAGAAAGATTTTTTTACAGTATATACAATATTTATAATAATTTTGATTACATAAAAATAACAATATCTAAGCAAATACATGTATTTGTTTTGAATAATCTTGTTTTTAATGAGTTTATCTAATTTTCCTGTGGGGGTTCTGACGTTATCCTTAAACTCTTACTTCAATTTCTCTTCTTTTCAAGTGTTCATCGTATTTAATTTATATGCGTTTTATTATTTAGTAGGTAATTAAAGTGTATATATTTTCATAGCTGTTTATGTCTTTTATAATAACTATTAATTAACACCATGTAGAAATACATTTAAGATCAAAACATACTTAAAATGCCTTTGAAAATTTAACATAATTGACAGAAATTTTTGATATATTATCTTTGACATTTGAAAAAACTTTCTCAGCACTTTACACTAAGCTTCTTTTTATACACTTTAAGTAATCCGAAAGACCATTACGAGAGTAATAACAAGAATCCTTTGATGTTTTTTATTCGTATGAATACTCAAAAAATTTTTTAAAGAAGGAATTTTTTAACTAACATAAAGATAAATATAATCCTTTTATATAATGATGGAAATTTTAATTTTATATTAAAAATACATTAAGTTAGACAAATTTCAATACTTTCAAAAGTTTTCTTCCAAAGTATTGTTGGATATATTTTTTTTAGAAAAGTACTTACAGGGTTTACTAATACGAAATTTTTTCAAGCCTCTAGCATATTTCTGAAACCCTACTTTGTTTATGCAGTAATACTTCTCAGAAGAAAGGATTTTGTTAAACCTGAAATGTGATGGGTATCTTGATACCATTATATATTTGCATATAAAGTCCCCACATCGTGAAAACTTTCTACATAATCTTACTATCAGTATTTTTAGAGATATTTTATTCCTATAAAAACGTCTTTATACCACTAGTAATATCTCTTTAGGGGTTCAAATAATTTGGAAAATGATTAAATGGTTAATTAAAACATTTAAATTAGTGCTTGACTTTATTAACTTTGTTGCCACTTATATTTTTCATTAATGGAAATACTACCTTTGTTTTCTTTAATGTGTTCTTAGAAAATATTGGGAAAGTAACTCAACATTGAATCAAATCAATATATGATGAAAAAGCTTCCTAATCCATTTTTCTTGAATATCTTACCCTCAAAGTTTACCCTCTTTTGTTTACCAGATGATTTATCTCTGCGCTTTTACCAAATGTTGACTTAAAGAACAAGATTGCAATAATTGGTTAGTAAGTAATTGGCCTCTTTCTTTGCATGGCATCCTTCGTCTAAACAAACATCGATTAATAATAATCGAGTCTCCCAAATTGATTCTTTCGACCTCGAATCGAAAAGAAATCAATCCAGGGGTTGCTTCAGGTGCTGTTGTATGCTCGATGTCTACACGCGACGGTCAAAGTTAATTTTCATCGGATCCAAAGCTGTAGTTAAAAGTCAACGCGTTGGGAATTGTTGTGATGTTTTGTGAGATTTTGTCCACATTTTATTTCATATACTTGTCTGGTTAAGTTTTTGTTTAGGAAAAATGGCATAAGGGATTAGGTTTCGTCCTTGTTAGGACTCATCAGCACTGTATAGGAAGTAACGGTTCTCCTTTCGTTACCTTACCTTTCTGGAATTAAATCTGTCCTAGGAATGTCATTCTCATTCCAGCAGATGAGTGGAGGACTAATCAATGGTCACTACTTTTTCAGTTATAGTCAGCTAGACTAGTACTTTCCCTACCTATACCGTGCTGATGAGTCCTAACAAGGACGAAATCGGTCCACGGTTGGAGGCGACGCTTGAGAGTTGTGAGTTTACACTTATTGTCCGCTTAACCAGCGATAATGGTAAAATTCTCATTTCAAATTATTCTCTATTTCTGATATTATTTATATGCTTATTTTGATTAGTATATCTTCTATAATAGAAGACATATACTATAATTATTACCTTTGACAATATAATTTTTTTATTTTAACAAATTATGTTGTGTAAGTAATTTGCACGTAAGAATTGCGTAACTTAAAAATAAGTTAACAACAACAACTAGTTTATTTAAATATAGAAATTATTAAGTTAATTAGTGCTAAAAAATTTTGAAACAAATCGTAATGTTAAACGATATTAAACTTTAAACTGGGCCAACTAACTTTTTGATTTTTACGAGTATGTTATATAGTACTCCTAAAATGCATAAAAAGTAATATCTTGTGACTTTTTGTGGGATTTAAAAGTTTACATAAATGGTATACCTAGAGATTTACACTCAAGCGATTAGACTCTTTTTAGTTCAATGACCTATCTCTAGTACTGATCCAATCATAAAATCGATCTGATGGATTCAATATCCTCACGGATTACAGGTATGGTTGGTTAATCTAAAAACACTGCTAAAGCAGTTTTTTTTCACTCATGCTTCAACAATTCAGTTTATCTGTTAAACTAGATGTTTCAAATTGAAGATTCGGCAGCCAAGTAAATCAAAAACAAATTTAAATAAATAAATTTCAAGTAAACAGAATAAAAGTAATTAGGGCAGGATATAAAGAAATGTACTATTTTCATTAAATAAAAACAATTCCTATTTGCCGAAAGGAAATAAATTTAGTCCCTAATAATCCTTGATTCTCCATGGTTTTTTGGGGATTTTTATTTGAAAATTGAATCTAAATATAATGTTCATATTAAAAGAGGAATGCAATGTAAAAAAGTCTACAAATTACCTTTTCTAATACTTTGTTTTTATTTATTAACACTTTTAAATTACAGTTTATATTTATTAAAAAAATAAAACCAGTATCTAAATGCAATACCTTTATTTTTGAATACTACTTTAAAAATACGTTGTTAAAAATAGTTAATATCAAAACTTTTCCACATATTTCTTTAAATTGCTATATTTTTCCTTGGCTTACATATAATAATGGAGTATGGATTTAGGAATTAGGAAGTTATAATGAGTTTAGTTTAAACAGTATAGAAATAGAAAAGTTATAAAATAGGATCTGAATTTATTCATGAAAAAAAAAACTTTCAATAAATTTCTATAATAATTATTGCTTCGAAACTATGTATAATTTTTATAATAAGTATGGATTTTTTCAAATTATGCGAAAAAGACTAGATAATAGTTCTATAAAATTGTGAAGTTACCTCAAATTCAGTATTATTTTAAAGGATACGTTAATATTCAGGAATAACACACATTTTACGCAACAAAATTTATGAGCACTTAAAGCGCTTGGATTCACGCATATTTTATCTACGTGACGATTTTCTAAAAGATAAGGCTAATATTTTATGATTCGAGGGCAGTAAAGTGCCATTACATTTACGATGGTTTTAAAGTCTTAGAAAATTTTCCTGCACAATAAATTCTAATATGAATAGCTGCTTCAAAATACAAGTTTTAACTTTCGTGAATTCGTCTATTTATTTATTGATGAAGTGTCGAAATTTCATTAGGGGGTTTCAGGGTTTCTATTATTTATTGGCTTCATTGAAAACACCCTAGTTAAGAAGAAGTTGATTATTTTGATCAAAATTAATTGGAAAAACTGAACTGGTCGTGTTAAAAAGTAGTTTAAATACCAGAGGTAATTAAGTTGGGAAATGTGGCTTAATTTATTTCAGCGAAGTAAATTTACTTATGAGTGTTCATTAAATTGTAAGGACGTTTTACGGATGATTCCCTCAATTACAGTTCTACCACTTTATTTAAAGTTCAAGTGGACAAATAATGATACGCACATTTATACTTTGAAGAAACAAAAACAATGGGTTTGCTATTCACTGGAACTTCCAAAGCTTGGTAATTATTTTGAATAGAGACATTAATTTTCGATAAGAACAAATTGAAGTTAATGAACGAAATCCTAAAGATAAATGCTGAAGAAGTAAAGCTTTATTGTGATAATTAACTGCCTCTCTTACTCGAAATAAAATGCTTGTCATCGTATCAATGCTCTTGAAGTAAATTACAATGCGAACGTTTTTTTTATTAGTTTGAGATCATTGAATCATTAGTTTTAAGAAGGGGGACTAAATGCATAATTTAGATTTAAGAAACGAAAAAAGGATGAACCTGATTCAATCGATTGCACATGCATTTTATTTTTAGTAAGGTCTTTAATACTTTAATAATAGTTTCATTAACTAAAAGAAGTTTTCAAGCAATTTTTATTTATTGAAACTCTAACTATGATTAATTTAAATCAGACATTTTAAGATACTGTAAAAGTAAGAAGGGACTAGTATAAGGTTTTCTGTTTGGTTCGTTTTGTTTTTTAGAGATCTAAAAGGTTATTGTATTAGAGTGAGAGTAGTAATGTTATCAATCCATTAAAAATTAATTTGAAAGAAAAGAATTGGAAAAATTTGATTGTTGGAAATTTGATTGTTGGAATGTTCAAATATATAATTCTATGACATCAACTAAGTGTTTGTACAGTCTTTCAAAAAAATTTTGCAGCATTGCATAAATTAGCATAAGTTTCTGATGGCTTCGATTAGGAATATGAGTAAAATAAGCCGTGTTTACACTTTATGTACTTAAATTACGAGAAAAGTGAATGAATTCACCCTGAACTCACAATTTTGATAGAGGTTTTTGATAACAAAAAATTTACCCACAGTAAATAGTTGCCAATTTGATGTCAAAGAGGAACTATACCAAAAAAAACCCTATCCTCTATATTTTCAAAAACTTCAGAGGATATATTGATTTTTGGACCAGCATCTTTTAATACTGTATATTATTTAAAAGAGGGGTATTCCTTCAGAAAATGTATGTAAATTCCCTAAAAATGGATTGTAGCGTCGAAAGCTTTGAAGGAAGATCCCAGTTAGAGAAAAATAAGACTATTCATTTACATAATTAGGTTAAACTCAAAATGTGCTTTAGTGCACAAGACAAAACAACACCGCTTAGCGCGGGAGATAGACAAGAGCGTACTTAACGTACTTTCTCGGAAGCGAGACAGCTAGTGAATGAAGGGTTAATATAACACCAATGTCCAGAGGGCGCCACCAGGGTATGTGGTAGCCAACAATGGTCCCTTATTGCGCCTCGGGGGAATACCAGGATCAGGATGTACTACTCTCCCGAAGCCAAAAGGGTTACTAGTTAAAAAACTTGCTTAGTAGAAGTAACATTTTTGAAAATGGTTTTACACGATAAATACCGGATATGAACAATTATATCTTTTTCTACCAAATATGCTGGTGAAAAACTTGATGCGGTGGGAATATATGCGGCAAATATGCGGTGAGATGGATATCCGCGAATATGTGGGGGTAACATAGCTCAACCATGAATACTGAACCGCGAATATGCGAGGGCCACTGTACTACAATTAGGGTTCTAAATATTTCTGAAGGAATCGATTTCGGAATCGAATCAAAATCGAATACCTTGGAATCGATACCAAGGAGTCGAACCCTTGAAGGAATCGATTCCAACAGGAATCGAATCTTAGGAATGGGCAATACCACCATTTATTTTTATTTTTTTATTTGATAAAGGTACCCTAGAGCGGAATATACGTGCAAAAATTTTCTAATTGCGATGATTACTTATTTTTTTGGCACTGTATATTTGGACGGCCATTTTTCAACTAAACTCTACTCTAATTTCCACGGCTCGGTGTTCCATTGGTTCCATCACTTAGCGCCGAGACTGCTACATAATCACGAGACCTACAGCGCATGCGCCACTGGCCGTTTTGGCCGTCCAAATATACACTTCGTATTTTTTTATGTAATTTCAAAGTTTGACTTTAAAAAAGGGCGTTAAATCGTCCAATTTCCCAATGTGACGTACTTTTACCCTATACATTGATTTTAAACAATGCTTTAAATTATGTAAACACTCAGAATTATGTAAACTATTTAACACGTTCACTGCCAGCACCCAAAACAAAAATTGGTGGCAGTACCAGCGCAGGGTTCACAGACGGTTTGCAGCGTCTGTGTGCATCATGCATTTCTTCCTACTCTTCTATTACACAGTACTAACAAATACTACCGCCAATTTGGCGTGTTTTTACGATGTGCCCCGTATGAGATTTCCTGTCATAGCCATCACTGATTACTTCATTTCTTTTCAGGTACAATCTAGTTATATTTTCCGGAATTTTATTTCTGAGATCGAAATGTCTATATCCACGAAAGTTGACCCATGCTAAAGTATTAGTGAAATTCGTTAGAGTTGCGTTGTTACTTTCGTGGATCTAGACAGTGCATCTTGGATATCAACCCAGGCAGCACATACGTTCAAGATTCGTCCAATTTTTGTCATGTTGGGCGGGATTTCGTTTACTTGTAGTAGCAGTTATATAAACTTGACATGCTTGGTATGAGCTGTGCAGCTAGGGAAACTGTTCTTTGAAATAATTAAAAGTTTTGGTGTGTGTGTGTGTGTGTGTTACTCATAAAAAAATTAGTAAGCATACTAAAAGAGAATATTTATCTTTAAATTTTATTCTGAGACAGCCAGATAGTTTCATTTTCCGAGAAAAAAAATCCTTACGTAATTGGGGTCAATGCGCTTTTTAATTATCTCGTGTTAAGTATGACATGGAACACCTAACCTAACAGTGCTTCGATTTCAATACCCTTGTCTCTACAAATGTAAAAATTCTCTCAGGGCTAACCCGAGATCTAAAGTCTTTAGTCCTCCTCTCCAGTCTAACATTTACATGATTTTTTAAGATAAGTTTATTTTTAGGACTCCATAAAAATACTCCAGTTAATGAAATACCCTCAAAATAAAATATTGTGTGTATTAGATGCTTCCCTAGTAGCACAGCTCATACCAAATATGTCGAGCTTATGTAACTTCAACTAGAAGTAGACGAAATTCGACCATACATGACAAAATTTGGACGAATCTTGAAAGTTTGTGCTGCTTGGGTTGAATCAATATTAAGAATTTGAAGAAAAAACACAATTGCGCAAATTAGATGCAGAATCTAAATATTTTATTTTAGTTTGAAGAAACTTTCTAGGTCTATGTGTGGCAACAAGAAAAACACGAAATCTAATCGCAGAAATATGAGGAAAGCGGTTTTATTATTCTTCGCCAAAAGACCCCAAATCGGCTGTAGATCGAAGTGTAACGCAAAAGTATGATAAATGCGTTATATACAGATGCTCCCAAAAAGTGATAACATTTTAAAGTAGACATCAGCGCTCGTTTCTCCAGGACGCGCCAGCGCGTCCTTGGCAGT
This sequence comes from Tetragnatha versicolor, assembly GCA_024610705.1. Taxonomy (NCBI): domain Eukaryota; kingdom Metazoa; phylum Arthropoda; class Arachnida; order Araneae; family Tetragnathidae; genus Tetragnatha; species Tetragnatha versicolor. The sequence goes on along the minus strand of JANDEH010000011.1, from coordinate 18,847,470 downwards.
GAACGTGTTAATGAATTCAATGTTTTTAATTGTTTAAACAAATCAAAGTCATTGTTGAGTTTCTAATTAAAGTCTGTATGAATCACTTGTGACGTACTTCATTTTAATTTTAAATATTTAATTAACTAAATTTTTTTGAAACTTTTCATGCGGATTTTTGGATGCATTTTTTCTGTTTTCAAAAAATGATGGTATTGACCATTGTACTTAATTTTCTAATTAATACTGACAATTATTACCAATTTTGTTTGCTAATTAATTAGTATTTTGAAGCAGGAATTGAATCTTAGGAATCTTACTTAATTTTCTAATTAATACAGATGATTAACAACATCGCTCACTAATTAATTATTATTTTGATAATTAACTAATAATTTGCTGATTATTAATTAAATTAGTAATAATTCCTAATTATCTTTGATTCGTGATTAAAATAGATGATTTTGATTCTACTTTTTCGATACTGGCCATAAGGAATCGATTCCAGGTCGGAATCGAACCAAAGAATCGAAAGAATTGAACCTCAAAATCGATTTCGGAATCGAATCGAAAGATTTTTTACATTCCTAACTACAATATTATGTAAAATGCATTAAGAATATTATGCTTCAATTGATACGCTTGCAGCAAGCTACTCAATTAATTTTAAAAGAGTTGTATATTTTTTAAATGTTAATTATCACGGACCACTGGTTGAGAATCACAGCTTTAAGAACCCCAGGAAAAATTTTACTTAGTTTTTTTATGTAAATTAAGTAATTTAGCCTGTAATTAAGTCAGTCTCCTTTTAGAGAAAAAAAGCTTACTATTCTTTTGACAAACCACTCATAACTACCATCAACTTATTTGAATAAATTTTGATATTTCTAAAGAAAAGGGGTTTAACGTGATTATATGAAAAAAATATGACCTTTTGTTTTAGAACTGTTAATAGTATAAATAATTAAATTAAAGGATTAAGAGGAAAGGAGATTTAAAATGTGAATAAAGAAATTAATAAATCAAAACCTCTATTTTCTCTATTGTGACTAAAATTATTGCGCAGCTTTGAGCTAGGTAATGAGGTGCCAAAATGGGAAGAGCTCTTTTTCTCCATACAATTCAAAGTCGGGCACCTCAAAGTAATTTTCTCTGATGATAATTTGGTCTAGCAGCGACTAATAAATTTGGGGAAAAGTTTTGGACTCTTGGAAAGTATTCTGATTATCTCTCTAAGAAGGGAAAAGTTTTTTTCTTGTTTAGAGTTGTGTTATTTGAAATGTTGCTTCTTAAAAAAAGTACAATGAAAATGCAAAAAACTTTATTTAAATAATGGAGTATTTTTATTTTGTAAGTCAAGGTTAAAAAGAATTTAGTTATTCAACTAGCTTTGTATGAACAATTTTCATCAACCAGTTTAAAAAAAATAAAAAAGAGCTTTTCTGGTCCTTAACTTGGTTTATCGCACAACTTTGCTGGATTTAACTAAAATATTTTAAAAGCAAAAATCATACTAACATTTATCAACCTCAAAATTTCAAATAATGGTAAAAACAGTGTGGGCCAACAAGTCTGAACAAAAATTTTCTAACTTTTAACCAACGTTTTTAAAAATAAAAATATAATAAGTAATACTATTATCCTTAAAATTTTTCATGTTAGTCTTGCGTTGGACCTTGCTTAGTGTTTTTTTAACATAATAGAAAACATAATAATATGTAAATGTTCTAGATAACTGCTCATAAATAATTCCTATCGTGTTTTAACTTGTCTTCCTAATAATTTCTACTGCTGTAATCTGCAACTTTTACTACGCCCAAGAATATATCCTTAAACAATAGCTGTTTTCAAATAAACAGAACAATAGCACATTCGATGCCTTCTCTTAGACCTTCTCCAAAATATAAATGCATAGTTGTATTTTGTGCGCAACACTAGAAATAATAATGTTCCTACTTTATCTTTGAGCGCGTGGATCAGTTACTAGAACTCATTACCCAACTGAACAGATTGTGATCCTATAACATTGCTTACCCATCTGCTGTTATTACTACTGCACTCTTGACCAGGAAATTTAATTAAAGGATTCCATGCTCTTATATCGTGAAATGCTTACAACGATTTTAATACGTTTGAGAGGATGTTGATACTACTCTTAATGGATTTAGATTACTCTGTTAATGGACGAATGCATTGAGTTAGCATAGCATATTATCTTCATCGTTGATTTCTAGACTTCAATCTGGAAATCACCTGCTAGAAGTGATTGGCTAGGAGGTATTAAGTATTTCTATGAGTACTATAATCATCTTCTGAAGATCTAATTATCTCATGGAAGGAAGTTTATCTTTCAACAATTCTGTGTGTTGGTTTAGAGTTTTAAGTTCCGTTTTTTTGTTTAGTAAGTTCTACAGCTAGAAAAGTAAATTTTTGATGCTAAAAGTGTTCTGTTAGCATGGTGTTAAAAGGAGTAATAATGTCCCTTTGCGTTCACAATGTGTATTTTTTTCAGAACAGTTATGTAGTATTTTATTCAGTGCAATTTTTAAAATAATAAGTAAAGTACACTTTTAATGACTGAATAAATATGTAAATTCAATGTTTTCTTCAATAAAACATATACCGTAAAATGGGGTAACTTTTTCTGGCCCGAATGGAGTATCTTTTTTGCATTAAAAGCAAATAAAAGGAATTAATTAAAACAGACTTTACAAAGTCAATGGTTAATATTACTTTTAACATATTCAACTCCAATGTAAATCGCTTTTAAAGAATGGATTTAAGTTTAAAATACTTTTTCAAAATATTTGAAATTTTGGTCCAAAGTTTCCCTGAATTGTGGTAACTGGCCCAAACCACAAAAAAACCAAAAATTTAAGGCATTGAGTTACCTTTAACTAATGTTATACTGTTTAGATGTGTTGCTAAGTTACCTAGCAATAATAATAATCTATAACAAATTCATTTTAGAGTTCATTTTTAATATTCATTAGAGTTCGTCATACAAGTTTATTTTCAAGGAAAAGAAATATAGATAGTTAAGTTAATAAACAGTGTTTTTTAAACATAAAATTGTTTTAAAAATTAAACAGCTACAAAATAATTTTACTGTAAAATCCATGCAGGAACTGTCCATTTTTCTAATAAAAATTAAAGCATTCGTTATTCGTACTTATCGTCCCCTTTGACGTTTTGATCATAGTTAAAAATTATTATCTATGCGAACATTACATTAAAAAATCAAAAGCGACCTAAAAGTTTATCTAGATCAACGAAGGTCGAACAGAGGTTTTACCTGTATACTGTAAACTACATTACATTACGCATAAAAGGGTTATTAAAATCTATAACTAAAGCCTGTTATTTAGCCTATACTTCGTAATAGATCTTCCTAATACCTAATGTCATCTATTAACAAGCCAAAGGATCAGTTTCAGTCGGTAATTTAATCCCCCTGAAGGAGACCATAGTGTGAGCACTGTCCTTAGTCCTACCCCACTTGAGCAATACTCACTACTAATACTGTTCAATTATGAATACGTGGATATGGGTTTAGCATTTCGATTCACAGGTGAATATGAATATCCTTCTATAACGTAGACAAAGCTTTTAAAATTGTCCTAAAATACCAAAGTTGTGAATTGTCTGACAAAAATAATCCTCTTAGAAGTTTAGTAAGTAAAAAATGATTTTGAAAATTTACTTCAAATTAATACTTTAAAAGCACTTAATTTTTTAATGTAAAATGTATAACTGTCTTTTATTTCACGAGCTATTCCAAATTCCTTTATAGGCTTGGGGCTTTAGCTTTAAATCCTTTGTGGTTCCATTATATATTGTATATTTTACCTTTACTGGACACTCCTGAATGAATGGAATTTTATAAAAGGTATGTGTCTGAAATATGGATTAAAGCTTTTAACTTTTTCCATTGCTTATAACTTCTAGATGAAGACAATTAACCGAGATCTTTAAAGGAAATAGCGTCTGAAAGAGAAAAGATTAGCTTAATAAAACAGTAAAGGTGTTTTCCAACAATCAAGATTTTAACACTACAAATATTTAGTACTATGTAAACACTCAAAATGTTAGAACCCCGTAATTTTTTAGAGTACGACACAAAGCAGAGGACACATTCTAATGGACTTTAACATCGATGACATAAGCTTTAGCCGAATATAAAAGACATCATCCAACCATCCCAGATCTTCTTAATTCCCTCATTTAAAAGTTTTAATTCGAATTCTTTGAAATTCACACGAAGCATAATACACAAAAAACACCATCCACTTAAACATAGTCTTAAGCCTTCCCGAAAGACAAAAGCCCGTTCTCACAACCGTCGGAAGTGTGAAACAGAGAATAATAATTATAATATACCACCCCCTTTAGAAAAAAAAAACCCACCTTAAACAAGCTGAACGCTACTTACACCAGCATTTATCTTAAGTGCCACTGTGAGTGGGCTTGATAATTAGACCGTATAATGCAAAGGTAATCTTAATAAACCTATGCGCCTCCCCTCCTAATAAAGACGTGTCTTTAAAGCGAAGAAAAAAAGTAACGAGTTTCCGAGTATCCCGTCTTTTGGGCCACCTCCAACGGAGGATATCTATCTCTTGTAGATGGGGAAAGGATGTTGTTCCTTTTTGCCGGAACATGCCTTTAATTTATCGTTTGAGGTGTAATGGACGGTTTTAGTTGGGAATGGATAGCTTTTCTGGGTTTTTTTGGTAGTTTAGGGGGGTTTTGAGGTGATGGAAATGTATTGGAAGTTTGGGGTTTTTTAAGGGGCTGGTGGGTTGGGGTTGTCTGTTGGATTGGGTGTGGGGAAGGTTTGGTGGATTTTTTTTGCATGTTTTAAAGGTCAATGGGGAGTTTTATTGGATTGTGGGAGATTTAAATTGGTTGAGTAATGTTTGATTCCCGAAACCGGGTGGGCAGTGGGCAATTTTCCAAAATGAGGATTGAAATGTTAAGTGATGTTTTATTTTTTTGAAATTTTGTGATGTCTTCGGCTTTTAAAGGATATGGATATAATTATCGTTCATCTTATATTTTGCAATTTCTTTGCATTAAAGTTTTTGATTTCTTCAAAACTGACTGACTGAATTAATCTGGAATAAATCGCATTCTTTTCATGTAACAAAATTATGTTAGCTTTAGAAAGCTACTTCAATCCAAATTAATTTGTAGAATACATTTAGTATTTAAAATTGTTTAGATATATGCACTTCAACTGCAATCCCAATCGCACCACCAAATTTCAACAATAATAAAAGAATAAAAAAATTAAATTAAATAAGTGTACTTTATAACATTATACAAAAGGAAAGGATGAAACCGGACAAAAAAGGGAAATATTATTATAATACATGCAATAACCTTTTTCTTATAAACTGGGCACATGATTATTGTGTGTGCTCTATAATTTTAGTATTAATATTCAATTTTAAGTTATTCAATTGATTAAATTATGTGCTCCATTTTTAATAAGTCTAATTATATTTCTTATATTAATAGAGTTTACAATATTTAAGAAAATAATGGTACTGTTATTTAAATTATTTATGTGGGAAAAGGAGAAACTGCACGGGTAAACGTTAAGATGTTTATTAACAAAACAGTAAAATATTAAAATTTAAAAACATTAGTTCAAATTTTAAACATCAAAATTAGCCGGAACAATTTGACGAATCCCACGGAGTCGCTCCCTTTCCAACCGTCGCGTTGCCCCACACAAGCTCTTTCATAGTCGAAACCTATTCTTTTTTCACTTCTGGCGCGTCCGTATGGAAAGGATTAGTCCAGTAACTGGTTACCGGATCATCTCAAAAGGAGCATCGCTGGGAGGGTGATTGGTTCGACTTGGAATAACCACATTTATTCAAGTAAAAGTTAAGAAGGTTAAGGCATTGAGTTACCTAGAGTCAATGCTATAGTATTGTTCAGATGTATTGATAAGTTACCTATCAATAATAAAAATCTATTGCAAGTTCATTTCAAGTTTTCTTATACAAATCTGAATTCATTTTAAAATTACTAAAAATTTAAGGAAAAGACATAGATTAACAGTACACGACATTTTTTAACATCTTCGGTATATATATTTTGATGAATTAGTTGATTTAATTGTGGAGAAAAATCTCCTTTTGGAATAAAAAAACGATATTTCTTCGAACAACATCTATTTCTTAATAATGATACCAACAATTAATTTCTCATCCATAATTAGACCAGTTTCTTTAAAATCAATGAGTATTTCGCTTATTTCAGCAAATACCATTGTAGTCCAGGGTCGATAATTTTTGAAACAAAAAAAATAATAGTAGGATGAAACCCATTGGAAAAGGAAGAGAATATAACAAATAATAAAGGAAAAATAAATTACGGCCGATCTGAGGTCGGAAAAAGGAAAGGGGGGGGGTAAAAAGGGGGGTTTTTTAGGATAAAAAACGGTTTATCTCGATTTCCGGCAAAACTAACTAGGTAATAAAAAGATCTACAATTTTTGTATTCACACTTTTTTCATATGACCTCAAAATTTATGAGAAAATTCAAATAATTAATTTTTTGGTTTTTTATTTTTATCTTTTACAAAAAAATTTTTTTTCACGAAATTCGGTGAAAACTTACTTTTTGATGTCCCCAACACACTTTAATTTTTTATTTAAAATATTTATTTTTTCTCCTTATTTTGACTTGATATCGAAAAAGCACCCTAATTTTCAATCGAAAATTCTCACGTCAAAATATCTGCTTTTTTAAAAAAGTCGGTGGGATTTTTGTTCGTTGAAATCTCTACTTTCTGATGGTGTAAAAAAATATATGCATCACTATGGTAAATGTTCTCAGAAAATGCAAAGAAACGAAAAAAGCTCAAAGAAAGTTCAATTATAAAAACCATACAAAAACACCATTTTTGAAAGAAAATCTTTTTTCTAACGAGAAAAAAAAGGACAAAATAATAAAACCGTTATTAAAAGATTACAGTCACAAGGATTTTCCTGTAAACAAGCAGAAGAAAATGCAGACAAGCTGACATAATTAAGACCTCGATAGAAATTGACAGATATATTAATAAAACTGTCGTTGTTGAGGGACAAGATATTGATCTTTTTGTCCTTTTGAATCAATTAAATTCAAATAATCATGACATTTATTTTCTCAAGCCAGGTTATGGAAATGTAATATATCTATTTTTCACGTCTAATAGTTTCAAATATGAATCCTTCAAAAATATCGTATCATTTCTGCATTGTTTTTCTGGTACTTCCTTGCAAAAATGGTATTTTTGTATGGTTTTTGTTATTGAAATCTCTTCGAGCTTTTTTCATTTCTTTGCATTTTCTGAGAACATTTACCATAGTGATGCATATATTTTTTACACCATCAGAAAGCAGAGATTTCAACGAACAAAAAGCCCACCGACATTTTTAAAAAAGCAGATATTTTGACGTGAGAATTTTTGATTGAAAATTAGGGTGCTTTTTCGATATCAAGTCAAAATAAGGAGAAAAAATAAATATTTTAAATAAAAAAAATTAAAGTGTGTTGGGGACATCAAAAGGTAAGTTTTCACCGAACTTCGTGAAAAAATTTTTTTGTAAAAGACAAAAATAAAAAACCAAAAAATTAATTATTTGAATTTTTCACATAAATTTTGAGGTTATATGAAAAAAGTGTGAATACAAAAATTGTAGATCTTTTTATTACCTACAGCTTTGCTATTTACATTTTTTCCATAGGACTTGTAGTTTTGCCGGAAATCGAGATAAACCGTTTTTTATTCTAAAAAACACCCTTTTTACCCCCCTTCCTTTTCCCGATCTCAGATCGGCCGTAATTTATTTTTCCTTTCTTTTTTGTTATATTCTCTTCCTTTTACAATGTGTTTCATCCTACTATTATTTTTTTTTCACTTTTTACCATTTTCAAAGGCTTCAGCACTGGTCTATTGGGTCAAAGTTACCCCAACAAATAAAAATTCATTAATAGTTAAACCACGAAGCGAAACATATACAGGGTGTCCCACGAGAAGTGGCCCAACCCCTTTAACTTTTGAACCCCTACAGATATAGTCATGAAAGTAGGGTCTAGGTATAGTAAAGTGACCATGTCCTATCTAATGAGACAACTCCTAACGCTCTCTAGCGAAAAATTTAGGAGTTATAATTTTTATTTTAAAAACTATTTGAGGTATGTGAAAAAAGTCAATGACTAAGTTGTAGAGCAGCCTCGATTCAGTAGGAAAAGACACCTTAAGGAGAAAAATACCTTGAATAAAACCCCTAAAACGCACGCTCAATTGGGTTGAATTTACGTAGATTTTACGTCTTAAAACGCTCCTCACGAGGCGAAAATGAGAATTTTTCAATTTAATGAACTAAGAATACTTTTAGTCATTTACTTAAGTATAAAAATGAAAATTTCTCATTTTCGCCTTGTTAGGAGCGTTTTAAGAGGTAAAAACTACGTAAATTCAACCTAATTGAGAGTGCGTTTTAGGGATTTTATTCAAGATATTTTCTCATTAAGGTGTCTTTTCCTACTGAATCAATGCTGCTCTACAACTTAGTCATTGACTTTTTTCACATCCCTCAAATAGTTTTTAAAATAAAAACTATAACTCCTAAATTTTCCGCTAGAGGGCGTTAGAAGTTGTCTCATTGGATAGGGCATGGTCACTTTACTATACTTAGACCCCACTTTCATGACTATATCTGTGGGGGTTCAAAAGTTAAAGAGGTTGGGCCACTTCTCGTGGGACACCCTGTATTAGCATTCAAAATACTAGTTACAAGACTTTATAATTGATGGAAAATATGACCTAGCAGTTCTGAATCATGTTCCTTATCGTCTTTCCAAAGAAAAGTTTTAAGGTGAACAAAAATCGACATTTTGATACTACTCTTGTTGGAAAAGACTCCTAGTTATAGTATATTTTAGGAATATCAAGACACCACTTGGTGGAAGTTATGAGAACAATTCTACCCATTTGCCCTAGCATTGAATAATTGATAATCACATTCTTTAATATAGATAAAGCAGGTAGAATCTCTTTCCAGAAGTTGGGCAAAAGTTACCCCATTTTACGGTACTATATTAAGTTAGAATATCTGCAACACTTATAACATAAATTTATATTACACAATTTAAGGAACTAACACTTTAAAAATTTCCACTTTCTAAATCACACCATCACATAATATATCCTCTTTCAACGCATCTCTAAATAATCCCCAACTTCAGCTCTCCACCCTAAACTGCTCCCATATGCTACTTTTCTCGGAAGTGGGTCTTAACAGAGGCCTTTCCGAAGCCCTCAAAATCGAAAGTTGGTCACTTTGGCAGAAAATTGCTTTTTACGGTCTGCGATCCTGCCAGTCAAGTTTTTTTCAAAACTTTCTCTTTGGATATACTTAGGCGATAAAATTTTACGGTACTGTGACTAAGAAAGTTACTGCGCTGAAGAACATGTATATATTTTTTGTGGGGTGTGCTTTTACTAGGGGTGTTAAAAATGGTTTCTTTATTGAAAGTGTGATGAGTGAATTTCGTGAGCAAGGTGTATTTTGAAGGGTTAAATTTAACATGGTTTGATTCAATTGAAGTTTTAAATATTGAGGTATATCACACAGGCATTTGGCCGTCTCACTAACTTTGATGAATTGACTAATGAGGAGTGTTTTTTTACATCTAATTCTTACTCATTATGAAAAAAAAAGTGATTTATTCTCCTAAAAATATATAATATATTGCTTTGAATGTTTTATAGCTTATTTTTATACCATGGTATAATAACATCATGTTGGTAAAGTGGGATTTAACGCAAACCTATTTTTTAAACTAACATGTAATTTGTGCATCTTCTTTCTCTTTGTTGTCTTACTATCCGAACAGACGTCCTTAGTGATCTTTAATAAATTTTTATCTTTGAATATTGTTATAAATAAAGTAACAAACAGTGTCAACGGTCACATTTTAGAATTACCCAAAATTAATATTTAACATAAAATTGTTAGAATGGTAAAATCTACCTTACTAATTACTTAATTAGAGTATATCTGCATTCTGTAGAAAACTGCCCACTTACTTTTCATTGATACACTCAGTACACGATTCCCATTTCACACAATTCCATTATAATTCCAGAATTTAATTAGTAAATGTCAAATTTCTAAAAGTCCCTAAACATTTTACTCAAAGATGATCAAAACATCTTCCTACCGATTCCACCTCACTCTATCCTTTCCAAAAGTTTATCCATATTTTAACCCCAAGAAAAATACACACCTCTCCGCTTAACAACCCCCCAGGGACAACCTAACCTATTTCTCTCCACCTCATCTACTCCAGAACATTACCCTGATAAATCACCCCATCTCAAATATTAAATACCGCATTTCCCGTTTACCGAAAGTAGCCCTTCACGATTTTGACGACGTCTATGTTAAACTGCCCGAATATTTAACTACAAATATCTCACTCATTAGGGACTATCGTGTCGATACTCAAGGGCACAGTTTGAGATGTCGTGTCTTGTGAGACTCGGAGGTGACTACTGGTTCGTGTTTTAGTCATTGCACGCGTTAGTCTCGTTAATGGGGGAGAAGGTTTTGGAGGGGGTCACTCGTGGGTGATTTGATGGCGTTATTTGTGACTGTGATTTAAAATTGAGGTGATGTAAGTCAACTGAACTTGGTATTGAGTTGTTGAAAGTTTAATGTTACGCTATCTGTGCTGTATCTATGGAGAAAGCATTTTCGGGAATAATATTACAGTCCACGTGTGAACACGGGAACATATTGTGCAGCACTGTAGATATTTCTACTGTAAAAGTGAAGTTAACTTAGGTTTAGTGTGTTTAGTTTCAATGAATTTTAATGCCTGATATTTTCAAAATTTTTAATAAAGAATTATCTTAACCCATTACTGCCTGACGTCCCTTTTTAGGGACGTTTTTTTAAAATCCTCCTATTTCTACAAAAATTGTTCCTTTGAATCAAAATTTGCACTGATGTATCTCTGATCTTCATAGAACATAAAGAACACAAGAAAAAAGCAGAATTTTAAAAATTTTTCACTATTTTTAAGGTTGGAAGATAGAATTTTTCAGAAAAGTGCTTCTTTAAAAATTTTAAAAGAAAAAGCTAAAAAATCCTAGTTGTTATTTTAAAAAAAATTTCATTTCCGATATATATTACTGTTTATACATTAAATCAGTTGGGGTGTTTTTTTAATTTTCCAAAATATTTTATCTTGACCTTATTTTGGACGAATATTTTATATATATATATATATATATATATATATATATATATATATATATATATGCATGGCTGCATGGCGCCGGCATGTTGTGTTCATTTTCTAATTCTTTAAAAATAATTTAGAATGTAATATTATATATATATATATATATATATATATATATATATATATATATATATATATATATATATATATATATATATATATATATATATATATATATATATATATATATATATATATATATATATATATATATATATATATATATATATATATATATATATATATATATATATATATATATATATATATATATATATATATAAAACAAATACATTTGAAATTTAAGATCATATGTACCACGTGTACCCACCATAACTCCCAGACACTCAAAGAAATTGAAGATGACCACAGGTGCGCCCACGTCATCAGTGGTCCCGGACGCACTCTGTGGACGGCACAGCTTTCTGTAGCACGCGGAAGGACAAAGTCGAAATTCCGCGTGCTGGGACCAGAGCTGCGCCCAAACCAAATCAAAGTAGAAAAAACTGTATGAAAATTGAAACATTTGGATGCAAAAGCACCCTAAAATAGAAAGTAACGAGATGCATCTTACCGGAATGTTCAGGAAGGTTGATCATAATGGCAAAGCCCTTTATAAATTGTCTGTGTGGAGTTTAGTTGTCAAAAAACGCGTAGTGATATTGTGTTTAAAGTACTCAATCAGATTTATGGGAAAATTATTGTCTGACAAAACACCCAAAAGAAGTTCAATCTGTGCATTGAATCCAATTGTATTCGAACATATGTTTCCAATTCTTCTTATTTCATTGCTGATAGTATCCCAAAATATCATTTTATTCACCTTAAAGTTAAACAGGTTTCTTTTGTCAAATAGATCAATGTGATTGCAGTTATCGGAGAAACTAATTTTGAGATCTAAGAATTCTGCTTCATTTTCCTTATTATTGGTTTTTTCTAGTTTCAATTCTTTCGGATAAAGGTCCTCATAAAAGTTACAAAAATCTTTGAAGTTGATTACAATAATATCGTCTACGTATCTAAAAATTCCAGCTCCTATAAAATTATGATTTTTTTTTTTTTTTCAAAATAGTGCAAAAAGAGATTAGCCAAAATGGAAGAAAATTTAGAACCTTGTGGAATACCCTTTTAAATAACCTTGTGGAATAAAGGGTAATGGAATAATTTTGTGGAATAATTTTTTATCCTTGTGGAATAAAGGGTATTCCACAAGGTTCTAATTTTGGGAATCGAACCTATCAAACAAGATTTATCTTAATACTATCAGCAATGAAATAAGAAGAATTGGAAACATATGTTCGAATACAATTGGATTCAATGCACAGATTGAACTTCTTTTGGGTGTTTTGTCAGACAATAATTTTCCCATAAATCTGATTGAGTACTTTAAACACAATATCACTACGCGTTTTTTGACAACTAAACTCCACACAGACAATTTATAAAGGGCTTTGCCATTATGATCAACCTTCCTGAACATTCCGGTAAGATGCATCTCGTTACTTTCTATTTTAGGGTGCTTTTGCATCCAAATGTTTCAATTTTCATACAGTTTTTTCTACTTTGATTTGGTTTGGGCGCAGCTCTGGTCCCAGCACGCGGAATTTCGACTTTGTCCTTCCGCGTGCTACAGAAATAATTTAATTAATTAAGACTTTTAAATAATAATAATAAATAGAAATAATTTAAGACTTTTTATTCCATTAATTTGGCAGAAATACAGTAATTTCAAAAAAAAATAAACAAAATAATAAATTTATTAGCTAAAATTAAAGTAATTTTATAAATATCAGTTATTTAATTCATTTCATAAGAATCAAACGCGTTTTTATAATAAAATAAAGGAAACACTAGCATTTCACTATGGGGAAAACCACGGGGGCATTCGTGCCTGACGTCCCTTTTTAGGGACGCTTTTCGAAAAAAAAAAAATATATATATATATATATATATATATATATATATATATATATATATATATATATATATATATATATATATATATATATATATATATATATATATATATTTTTTTTTTTTTTTTTTCGAAAAGCGTCCCTAAAAAGGGACGTCAGGCACGAATGCCCCCGTGGTTTTCCCCATAGTGAAATGCTAGTGTTTCCTTTATTTTATTATAAAAACGCGTTTGATTCTTATGAAATGAATTAAATAACTGATATTTATAAAATTACTTTAATTTTAGCTAATAAATTTATTATTTTGTTTATTTTTTTTTGAAATTACTGTTATTTCTGCCAAATTAATGGAATAAAAAGTCTTAAATTATAAGGAATTAATTAGTTATTAATTAAAAGGAATAAATTAATTATTTTACTATATTTATTACTTATGCAAATATATTCCGGTTATATTTTAATTAAAAGTTTAATAATTATTAGTTATAATGACTTTTTGTCATTAAAATTGCCAAAAAAGTCCCTTTTGTAATAAATTTTCGGCTTTTTTTCTAATTAGATGTCGCTAATCATTGTGTTCTATACTGCAGATCAATCTATATCATCTGGCTTGCTAATGCACATCCCTCTAATGCTTGATTTTTGGGGAGAAATTTGTGTTCCGCACAATTAAATTAAATAAAATGAAAAAAGTATGGGCATTTGAAAGACTTAAACTTCACAAATTGAGATATTCTGATGGATTTGAGGTGCTTAAAAGTAATTAATACTTAATATTAGGTAACACATAAACAAAGAATGCCTTTTTCAATTAAAAACCTTAACTAATTTGCAATTAACATAGATTTGGGAGGAAAAAACGTGTTTTAGATCATAAAAAATGCTCAAATTACGGTAATTAGGGTTAATTTTACAGTTAATTGGATAAATAATTAATATTTTTTGTTCATATTCATGTTACAGTATGATTCCGATCACTTTTGCTGCACTTAAGGGATGTTGGAACCCTTGTCACGGCAATATGGCATGGTACATATTAAATGTACCTTTTCTCAGGATCTATTATAGATATGAGCTTGAAATTTTTAACATACCTCAATTACATCTATATCATTATACTGAAGTGAAAATTTGGCAATCAAAATTATTATTTTTTTTATTTTAAATATTTTTAAACTTTGTCAAAACCATAAAAGACCGTTTTTTCGATGTACCTTTTCTCAGAATCTGTTACACATACAGATTTGAAATTTTAAATATAAGTTAATTATAGATGTGATATTATACTGAGGTTAACCATTTGTAAAATTTGTTAATTTTTTAAAATTTTCAGTTAATTCCGTAAAAAAATTGAAATTTATTGCATTTTCCGCACAAAATATTTAAATTAAAAAAAACATGAGTGTTTTTTAGAAAATTTTTGACCTCAGTATAAACTAGGGAACATAATGAACTACCATTAAAAAAATTAGATCAATAGGTTCAGTAGATTCTGAGAAAAGGTACATCGAAAAAACGGTCTTTTATGGTTTTAGAAAAAGTGTAAAAAAATTAAAAATAAAAAAATTATTATTTTTTTGCCAAACTTTCACTTCAGTATAATGAAATAGATGTAACTGAGGTATGTTAAAAATTTCAAGCTGGTATCTATAATAGATCCTGAGAAAAGGTACATTTAATATGTAGCATAGCACGTTGCCGTGACAAGGGTTCCGACTCCCCTTAAAAAGGTAGAAGATGTTTTTGAGGCTTTAAAAAAGTTTTCTACCATGCGTTTACTATAGGGAAAAACAACGGGGGCATTCGTGCCTGACGTCCCTTTTTAGGGACGTTTTTTAATTTTTGTGTAGAAATTAAAATTTTAACCTGGAATTTTTTCCACTATTTTTCCAGATGTTTTTGGGCTATTTACTATGTTTTTACCAAATATTTAAGAAAAATAAAAAGTTGGGCATTAATGGGTTAAGCTGAAAATGAATAAAACAACGTAAAAACGTCTTGTTCCCTTATGAAGACGTTTATTGCAGGTTCCCCCACCGCCTGTCTCTTTTTCGCTCCTACAAAGGAGGTTGTCTATTTACAACCGAAACAACTGTCAGCTTTTATTCTTTTGATTGTACTACGACGTTTTCTACATTGTTTTAATCCATTTTTAGCTTATAAACTTAGTTTTGATCCTTGAAAAAAATTATCTTAACATTTGAATACATCCTACTTTTTTAATACAAAGTTGTAAAAAAATGAATGTATTAAATTGCTTCTAATATGGATCACTTCCTTCGCAAACAGAAGATGACGGATAGAAAAATTTAGATCCTCTTCCACCATTTTCTTACATGAGACTTTATTTATCAGATCATTCCTTTTGAATTTAGGTAGTTCAGACCTTTATTTTAAATCGGGAACTTGACCTTTGATAAAATCCCACCGAAGGGACCTTTTATTTTACACCCACGAGGGGGAAAATGTAATTCAGAAATTTGCTATTTATCAATCTATCTGGTTTTCGTTGTAAACTGAACTAATCAAGTTTCACTTTCGTGGGTTTGGTATGGAAGCAATCTGGGGAAGTGAGATGCATTTCGAAATCATCCTTTCGCGATCATTTTAGAAACGGCTTCTGCTCCTGATTTAGAATCATTGGAAATGCTCGCCAATATCTGTAGATGGGTTTTATATGGGGAAGTATAGCTAGAGAAGATATCTTTTCTGAAATTTTTATCTCCGTAGTTGTAGGTTTTGAAATTATATGTTTGTTACTTTTTAATAAGATTATCGTGTTGTTTATAAGAGGTTTTGCACTTTTTAAATGAAATTTCAAATTTCATAGTTGGCTTGTCATTGATTCTTACTTATCGTTTTTACTTCTTTTTTAATAGTTATCTCTGCTTTAAAAAGTTTAATTTAAGGGGACAGTTTAATAAGATGTTGTCTATTATGTAGACAGCACAATTTCTCTTAAATATTGACACATTTAGATTTACCATTCAGGGAAGAAAGTTTTTTGGACACATTTTCCTTCCGTAGCTTTATCATGAACGATATTTGAATATATATCAATATACTGCATTTCCTAATACTTTTGGAATTTTATTCATACTGAAAATACTTACTTTGTATTTATTATACTTACTGTATTTATTAAATATACTTTCAAACTATTCATATACTATCCAACTCCCAAATTCTTCATATTAATAAGTAGTTACATGATGCATACAAAATCAAACCAAACATGTGCCCTTTTCAAATAATTCAAAATTAACTATCCTCATACCACTTTTTTCAAATGTCTAACTAGAACTGTTTTTATAAAACTAAATCACAAACAAACTCTAACCTATTGAGTCCAAACACAGACATAAATGCAATACTACATGGGCATTGGGCAAATAAAGAAATTCCCAGACTGACTATTTAACCTTCTCCCAACCGTTTTCCCGCCAAATCTTTTTCAGTCGCTCCACTGGCCGATTTAAAGACCATTAACGGCTAGCTCTAAGCCAAATTCTACTGCTGGACATTGATTGTGACCTTTTTTTCTTTTGCTCGAATGGCTTTTGACCCTTCCAGATTTTCCTATGTTGTGCTTCCGCTTCTCCCTTCTTTTATGAGCTCTTTTCCCCTGTGAAGGGAATAAAAAGTCAATGTCCCATCGAGAGGAAAAGTTGCTCTCTGATAAGAAAGAAAAGTTGGTTTTTATAGTTTGTTTCTAGTGCTGTTTGGAGTGTATTGTTCTAATGTCTCCCTGTGTTATCGGGTTTCTGGATAATGCTTTATCTTTCCTTGTTTCGAATGACTTGGTGGGATGTTGGCTTTTCAACAAACACTTAACTAGCATTCCTCTCACATTGCTTTTTTTCTTACAGTGCATCTTGTTAGGGGTTGAAATGTAGAAATTATTAAATAACTTAAATTATTGAGAAATAATGTAAAATTTTTGAATCAATTAACGCGTAAACATTATCATAAATTTGTAAAAGCTTTCACAGCCGGAGTTGTGAGTTTTTTAAAATCTATCCGGGCTAGTAGACCGGGGTCGAACGATAAAACTGGAACAATCCAAGACCAAATACTTAAAATCCATTAAGTATGCGGAAATAGAGATAAGAGTAGAAAGATCAACTGTAGGTAACTGTATACGTTCAACGAAAAAAAATTAAAAACAATTTTTTATAATAATATTTGAAGTTTTTAGGTGTATCTTAACTTAAAAACACTATATGCAATGAAAAATATGTAATTTTGTAAAAAAATATTTAAATATGGGCATATATATTAAAAAATTGTGCGAAAATCAATATAAACCCCTCACGCTCTAAAACAAAAAATATCTAATCAATATTAGCAATTTTTGGAAATAATAATGAGTAAATACACCAAGAATGTAATGAATCAAGATCTAAGCTCTTGCTAAAGTTGTTCAATAGAAATTCTCAACTAAATGCTCACTTAGGTGATTTTCTAAAAAAAACATGCATAATGCAAACTTGACTTGTTTATAATTTAGTAAAATATTAAAACACAGCTAAAATATTGATTCATTACACTCCTTATACTATCAATACAACATGAGAAAAATTGGAAGACATAATATTAATTTTTACTAGAGTTATCACTGTAGCGGTGGATGAAGAATTTGAAAAATGTAGTTCTTCAGAAAATGCAATTAAAGTTTTTAAGGGGGTTCATACCCCAACACCTTAAGAAAATCGATTTTGAGGTTTTGATAAATTATAAAAGAGCAAACATTTAGCTTTCCAACGGTGTATTACTTATGCCTGTAATCGGTTTTAAAGCATACTAAAAATTTCTTAAAAAATGTAAACAAACCGAAATTCTCTAATGCTGCGCTTACTTCGAATGCAAATATCTCAAAACTGTGTTTTTAAACCTTCGACGTACCTTTTCTAGCAAACTAACAGTTGAAACATCATAATTTTTTGCACACATGTCTGTTATGATGTAGTTGTTATACTGAAATGAGCTTTTAAAAAAATATCTGTAATTTTTTTTTAAATATCACTTTTATCAGGAAAAAAATGCTATATTTCAAAAATTTTAGAGATGCAATGTAAAAAGTTCAATAAAATCGGTTCTAATTAATCAATTACTTAAAGCTCATTAAGCTTTAAAACAATTCAAAAATTAAAACTATGGAAGAAATAATCAGATATTATGATTTGTTTGTAAACAAACTTCCGTAGAGTGCCCACAGCTTGATTGAAAATTTTAGTTTCGGTTTCTCTAGCAACAGAACAATCACTATAACTTCAAAAATATACAACATAGAAACAAAAGGAAAACAGTTTTTGAAAGGTTAATAAATAGGCTATGACTTAAACAAGAAATTTTTTTTTCGATTTTTGACCGGAAATGACCTTTTCAACGTATACAGTTACCTTATTGTATATTACATATCTGTGTAGTTTATACTAAAAATACTTAAGTTTTTACTATTAAGAAGCTTAATTTTTGTAGACAGATAAAAAATTGTCTACAAAGAATCCTGTAGATTATTTTATTTTACATTTATATCGCCTAATCCTTAAAGGGTTGAGGATCTACGACCGAATGTTTTTGTTGTTCTTTCCTTTGCATTTCGAATGTTTTTACTGAACGCAGGTCAAATAAACTATTGAATGGAGTTCCATCCCTCCTCAAAAACAGTTATGGATATCTAGCGTTTTTGGGCAAAGACGATACATCCATGTCAACATTAGGGTGGTCCAAAAAAATTTTTTTTTGAAAAGTTGAACTCTCACCCTCCAGTTTGGTGACAGTATGTGAGTTAATGCCCCTGTCAAAATATTAGATCATTTAAAGGTTATTTAGAGGTAGCTCAAAGGCTTTGAAGTTTTAGCCATTAGCGTGTATTGAAAAACGCATGTTTTCGGTAAAGGAATTTATATTTCAACTGATAAAGCAATAATATGTGTTTATAAAATGTATATTTAATTTAGTCATAACAAGGTATGTATAATTTAAGTTTTTAACAAAGATTATTCCTTGTCTGGAACTCTCATAACTGCTTCTCGAACTCTGAATAACAACTTCTCATTAAACTCTAAATACTAACGTCTACTTCCACTCAAAGACATTAACATCAGCTAGCTAAACTGCTAGAGCATGTAAAAAATGCTATTTACTTTGCCTTCTTGACTTTGTGATTTGAGAAGCAATCACACAAAAACTCAAGATAATTTCTCGAATAAGCATTGATCTATTTGTGTGAAAATCCTTCTCAGGTATTTACTTCAGAGCTCCAGGTGCCTTCCATCATATACAGAGGATAATAAAGATTATTTACTGTTTAAAGATACAGCTGTTTCATCAACAGTTTAAAGTTTAAACTAAAACCAAGAAAGAAGAAGGCTTTAAAAGAGTTTAACCTGTTTGTAGCACTTTGATACAAATGAAGCACTGGTTCATTGCTACTATCTCAACAGAAGCTCCTGTTCATGCTCATATAAAATTGCATTAATTTAATTAATTATAAATTGCATTGAGGAGTGAGACTTCACCGTTACAGGTGGATATCTTCTGTTTTGACATAAAGTCGTTATAATAGCTTTTGTATCGTTCCCTTTTTAAACCTTGATAGTTATAGTTTAAACTTTAAACTGTTGATGAAACAGCCATTTCTTTAAACAGTAAATAATCTTTATTATCTACTTTACATGATGGAAGGCACCTAGAGCTCTGAAGTAAACACCTTTAGTTAGAAGGAATTTCGCACAAAAAGATCAATGCTTATTCGAGAAATTACCTTGTCTCAGTTCACAAAGTCAAGAAGGCAAAGTAAATAGCATTTTTTACCAGCTCTAGCAGTTTAGCTAGCAAGTGTTAATGTGTTTGAGTTGAAGTAGACGTTTAATTTAGAGTTGGATGAAAAGTTGTATTTTAGAGTTCGAGAAGTTGTTATGCGAGTTCCAGACAAGGAATAATCTTTGTCAAAAACTTTAATTATAATTACCTTGTTATGACTAAAACAAATATACATTTTATAAACACATATTACTGCTATATCAATTGAAATGTAAATTCCTATACCGAAAACATGCGTTTTTCCATAGACGCTAATGGCTAAAACTTCAAAGCCTTTGAGCTACCTCTAAATAACCTTCAAATGATCTAATATTTTAACAGGGGCATTAACTCACATAATGTCACCAAACTGGAGGGTGAGAGTTCAACTTTTAAAAAAAAAAATTTTCTCCATAGACAAATGGACCACCCTAGTCAACATGCGATGTTATGACTGTTGTACCAGATGTTTTACACTGTAAAAAATAATCCTGCAAAAAAAACAGAAAATTTCTGGCAGCAAAAGTTGCCAGAAAAAATTTGTAAGTCGAAAAATCCTGTAAACAGAAAAAAGCTGTAACCTACAGGTAAATGCTGTAAAAAGGAACTTTCTGTCAAGTGAGCTACAGATTTTTCTGTTGCCTCTCAGTAATTTTCTGCTTGTGCGCATGCGTGTGGACTTAGTTGAGTTTTTTTAATTTTAATCAATTAATATCCGGGGATAGAACCCAGGACCTACCGCATGCTAAGCGCGCACGCTACCACTGCTCCAAAGAAGATTCAGCATAATGTTGCCAATAGCTGTATTGGTTTTCGATGCAGTAAGTTTCTGTTTAAGTACAGATAAGCTAAAAAACTAAAAAAAAAGCTGTTTTTTTACATAAAATAAATAGAAGTGCCGTGGGAATGTTACATGACAGAATATCTCTGTAAACATAAAGTCATTGTTATTAAAAATTTCTGTTTTTCTACAGTTTTTTTACAGCGTAGAAAAATGTAAGCTCGGGGACTGAAAATGCTTACAACTTGGGTTATGTTGTACTTAGATGATGTAAAGGTTGTTCGTGTTTTGTCTCAAAACTTACATGGGGAAGGAAGGAAATAGAGTCAAACAAGGATAGAAAGATAGGGAACCTTCAACTTTAGCCTTTTAAGTAGTGAGAGCAGAGGGTTTTGAAAGGTCGAGTTAGTTGGCTAAGCTATAAAAGTATTCTTAAAAGCAGAAAAGGTGTTTTATTATGACATTTGATGAATGGTTTTATTCGAATTTCGGATTAAAATATCCGAGGCACTTGTTCAGCATGTTTGTTATTCTGCTAGTTTAGTTTTAGCTAGAAAGAAATAACCAAACGACACATAAACATCATCATACAGTACTTTTACAAAAACTCTCCTATATTGGAATCTACCCATGCAGCTTTTGAAAAAGACTTAAACGTAAGGGAGAATAACACGAGATCACTCAAACTTAAGTGTCGACGTCTAAAGGTCAAAATACATTTCAAAATCACCTAAATACATTTGAAAGAAGTTTCTGAGCATACTCTGTAATTTTTTCACAGTATATTGATTGTTTTGTTGACCGTACTTTAGCAATAACGCTTCAATGACAAAGTACTCTAGCCATTTAAATCAATCTAGATATCAGTGCCTAGTGGCCGTAGTTACCTTTGCATTGAAAGGGTTAAAACCCGTCAACTCAGCTTCTATACTTGTTTTAAGGTTTTACTATAAGATTACCGCTAACCTTATAAGCGTCCACTAGCGCAGGTTGTTTTTACCTCGTCACAAGGTTACAGTCTGTCAATGACAACCTTACAACCGTTCATGGCCCAAACAGTTCTGGGGAAATACCCTGGTTCAGTTGGATCAGTCTTTTTCGTTCCACCACAAATAAAACATTTTCCCACCCCATCGAATGTTCCATATCCCTTCTTTGCATCCCATCTGGCTGCCGCTATTTTTGTCTCACTAATTGCCAACTTTTGTTCGCTGAGTGACGTGATCTTTCCGAGAAGATAGAGAGAATAGGGCTTCAAAACCAGCTAATGCGTCCATTCAGCTTTGTGCCTAGGCTTAAGAAGGCTTAAGGCAGTAGGAAGGAAGGAAAGATGAATGGGCAGTCACGTAGTCGGGATCAGGTTGGGTTTTGTTTTAAAGGAACTTTTTTTCCTTGACTGATTGCATTAGTTTAGTTGAAAAAATGTTGTTTTCTTATTAGGTGGCGATTTCAAAACTTTTTTTTAGTCGCAAGCTCCTTTTAGAGAAAAAACTCGTCCCGGGCATTTTCTAAGAAGATATTATAGAGAATTTACTCTTACAATAAGGAAATTTAAAAAAACTTAAAATAGTAAAACGCCGAAGGCCTATATACGCATGGTATATGATGTCCGTCATTGCTGGCGAAATTTTTGTGTTTGGCAGATTACTCGCCAATCTGGCAACCTTTGGCTATGATTTTGGCGCAGGTCTTCCGACGACATCTTTGAGTTTGTTTGCAAACAAAGTTTAGAAACCGCTTCCTAAGGATTCTCAATCTACAGGGTGGTACAACAAGGACTCTTGACAGAAAGATTCCTGCTTTTATTATATGAAATTTGCCCAAAGAACCATATTCGACGATTTTTAAATGGATATTTTTAAAATTTTAGTGTGCAAACCTATCCAAATAGCCATGTTCTGTTCAAGTTTTCCATAAACTTTGTTTTAGCGAAAACCGTTACACTTTTCGGTCGCGATTTTTTCAAAAACTAGGGGTTGTTGAGGCATAGTTCTTCAAGCATTTGTTATCTACTCTATGCAAGGAATCTTTGACTGTGTAGACTTATTGAAACACTTCCTATAATTTACTGATTATATCAAAAAGTTGGAAGTAAGGGAGAACAGGAGAGCTAGAAAACAAGGAAAATATTAGAATAAAAATTGTAGGAAATCATTTAGGAAAGAATCTCTCTATATTAAAAAAAAGTTACTGTCACCGCCGCCGCTGCCGCCGCCGCCGCCGCCGCTGTTTCAGAAAATTTAATTTTTCAACTCTTTGAACTCTCATATCTCAAAAACTAATTGATAGAAATTTATGAAATTTGAAATGTTTGTAGAGGAATATTTGGGGCACATTCTCGAACAAAAAACTAACTGATGTGATAATTAGTACTGGGGTATTTTTAAGGTCAAAGTTGAAGTTTTTCTTTTTTAGCCGCGTAATCCAGTTCAGCGAAATCTATTAGTAGCAGAACTATGTTTTTTTGCAGCCTAATACTCTGAAGTATGAAGATGTGCACTACGTCGCCCTTTTTTCGAATTTCGAATTAGGTTTAGAGTAATTAATTTTTTAATTTTCGAAATTTTTGACACTTTTTCGTTTTTTTCTATCTAAAATGAAAACTAATCACGGTATCAATATGATTTTTTAAACACTTATATTCTTACTTTTTAGAAAGAGATTGGCGTTTAATTCTTTAAAAAATTCTGATTAGTTTTGGAATTATTAAGCATCAAAGTTTCATTTTTTTCATAGTTTTAGTAGGTCTTTATCAGACGTGTTTAATGTTTTTAAATTTTATATTTGCCTGTTCACTAGATTGTCACGAGCACGGATATTTAAATTTAAAAGTTTTGAGGTGCACATTTTTGCTCTAAGTTTGCTAGCGATATAGTATAGACTTGGTTAATAATTATAAAATTTTAAAGATACTACGATATTTTTTGAACTACTAGAGAAATAAATAATTTAGCTTTTTTGAGTGTTATTTGTGCCGATGGAAGGAAGAGGATTTTCGGGAAGTTTGTTTTACTCTGCTAAAGATCGATTGCAGATATTACAGATCGCGAAGCGATCTATAAAGAGCTGCATAGCAGTTACGGGGGTTGGTGAGCGTAAGCGAGCTGGGGGTGGTAGCCCCCTATCCATTAAATTATTGATAATTTAAAAAGGAATATTTCAGTAATAGTTTTATTTTGATATTTTCCAGGTAATGATCCGAATTAAATTATTGAAAAGTTTGAGAGAAAAAAAGTTTCGATATTAAATGATCATTAACTATACTCTGTTCATTTAGAATTAGCACCTGAGACGTAATGTATTAGAAGAAATTATTCTAATTATCGTCGAAAAAATTTTCATCTGCAATGACAACGCAGCCTAAGCAGAAGTAGTTAAAATACTGTAAAAAATCGATCACTGGAGTTGTCTGATGAGCTTTATTAAGCATTATTGAGCGTTTTTGATCCTGTTTCAGGCGCCTATTCTAAATGAACATACTATAAGCAGACAAGTTCCAGGTTGTACTGGATGGTTGAGATGAAACAAGCGAGCTCTGCTCGCTAAGATCGCGAAGCGATCTTCAAAGAACTGCGAAGCAGTTCCGGGGGTTGGTGAGCGATAGCGAGCAGGGGGCAGAGCCCCCTAGTAATAAAGAAAGAAGTACTAGAGATGAGAGAATAGTGAAAAATAACAGGAGTAATTTTTCAGATAAAGTTAAAAATAAAGACTCATTAATATTATTTACATCCTAGATAGGGATAATATTGAATCATATTTGAACCGATTACCAAATTCAAGGACTGTAATACTATCACGTATTGTAGCTCTCTAACATTTTTTGTACTGAAAAACGTTTTAATGCTTAGGTATTTCTTGTGGTTCTAACTCAAAAATAAGGTATCTGCAGATTGTACCTATGACTTTTTAACTGATTAAGAGGATAAAGATTTGACTCTATTGCTCCGCTTCTACAATTTTTACTCGTGATCAGCTTCTTGTCTCACCTAACAGATTTTATCAATTCTGCATAGTCCAATCAATTGCCTAGCTTCAAACACTCTTGATGTGTCTCTAGCCACACCCTTTGACGTGGTGGATTTTTAAACAGGACATGTATTAATAAAAGGTTACCTTCAACCGCACCCTATAGGAAAAAACATTTCTAAGATTTAAGATGTAACGTAGGTTATACGTAAGATAATACGTAGACTAAAGGATACCTGAAGAAATGGCAATAAACTTCTGGGATGTAATTAAATGAAACAGTAGAATTTAAACACGCTATTTCATGCTTGTATGCTTATATGTTATGCTTAAATATATTGGTTTTATGGTTCAATTCCGTTAAAGGTCCCGCTAAATATCACCAAGTTTTTATGAGCACCATATATTCAAATATCGACAAATTTTTCTAACTTTTATTGATAAACTTAACAGTTATTGATCTAACTAAACATTTTAATCTATTAATTTGAAATTATTTAGCAATATATCTACTTTTGGGTGACCAAAAGAGCATTGCGGTATTTACCGGGACTTTTAACGGAATTGAACCAGTTTTATATTAATAGGTTTTGTTTCAAGTTTATTACATTAGAGTAGTTGAAAATATCAAGTTCTTAATGTTTAATCAAATTATATCTACTTCCAAATGTAGTGCGATGAAATAGTTTACTCTTATTTTGCCGTATGCAAAACATATACTTTAACTGCAAATTTAAAATATTAAATTTTATTTATAATTTTTGAAATTCTTCATAGACTAAATCTATTAAAAGGTTTGAATACTAGAATAAATTTTGAATATTTCTTAGAAAGCATCGATCATGTTTACAGAGAATAATGCTTAAGTAATGGGATCATTTTGAAAACAGTCCAATGTGT
Organism: Tetragnatha versicolor; assembly: GCA_024610705.1. Taxonomy (NCBI): domain Eukaryota; kingdom Metazoa; phylum Arthropoda; class Arachnida; order Araneae; family Tetragnathidae; genus Tetragnatha; species Tetragnatha versicolor. The sequence goes on along the minus strand of JANDEH010000011.1, from coordinate 18,821,802 downwards.
GTGATAAACTCAACTTCTAGGTCTTCTTAGAAAGCTGCTTGATAGCGTAAAACGGCTTAAGGATATCTTATGAAAAAATACATGCTTTTAGACTTAAGAATGGTATAGACTCAATGAGAACTTTTCTTATCTTTCTTGATTCTAATATGCTTCCCCTACCCCTTAGTAAGAAAGCAGATAGTATTAATGGAAAATCCTGTTTAGAAATTTGCCCTTTTAATTCCTCAAATTCTTCAGCGGATTTCGCATTCAATAGTTCTGTTTCAAATTTTTACTTCTCGTGGTTGTTTTAAACCAAAGTTAATTAACAATATTCCAAATACTTGAATTTCCAGTACAAAATTCTGAACAAATCAATTACAAAACCTACAAACTTTATTAAACAGGATTTAAAATTGAAGATCCTGTTGCTCTGTTTCACACTACATTTTGTACGCTTTCTAGTCCCCTTCTTATCAGAAGCTAGCACTTGTCAAAGAAGGCTTTTCTTTTTATCTTTCCCCAGAGCTAATATTGAAACGTGACGTCATACAGCGATGTTTCTACCACATTGAAGAGTTTCTCTTCTTCTCCACGTTTGTTGATGCCAGTCTTGTCTTTTGGAATATCACTAAAAATGAGATTTGGAATTTTCTTCCGCGTGAAATGATTTTTTTGGCGAAGTGAAACAAATCGTTATGTGTGTGGGTAAGACCTAGGGTTAACGTATTGCTTGGCAAATAACTTTTGTTCCTTTTTTTACTTTTTTCTTTTCGGATAGATTTTCTTTAAGATAATAAACCAATAGTTTTTTCCACTGGAAAAGAAGTGAAAACTTTTGAGAACTATCATACTTTGCAAAAACTATAAATACCAGGGATGCCAAGTTTGATAAAAACAGTAATTTTATGTTGTTAATTACTCAGAATTTACAAAATAAAAAAATGTATTCGAAAGAAACAAATGAATAAGGAAAACTTATTTCCAACAAATTTAAAAATATACGCGCACTAAACCACACTTTCAGAGCATTGTCATTGAAATACAACATGAAAATTTATCTATGAAAGATAGTACAGAATACCGTTAATCTTATGGGGGATTTTTTTAACTTTTACTTTCTAGCATAAAAGTAAATAAATGTATGAATTCAAAAGTTTTAGATAAAAACGTTAAACCAAATTCAAATAGTTTTAAGGATACATTTCAAAGAAGTTAACGAGATTTAAAGAACTAAATTTCGTCGTAAAGCGTGGGTAATTTTGCATAAAATTAATAAAATATTTTCTGGTTCTAAAATACGGGGATGTTCTTTAAAAGGTAGAATCATCTTTGGATAGTTTATTGTTGGTTATAAAATTTTTGGAATTCTTGAATTAGAAGATTTAAGTGTCGTCTTTTTGGGTTTATGTTTTAAATAAAAGGATGAAAATCTTTTCGCGAGTAAGAAATTACCACAATTTTTTAAGAGATTTGTTTCAGACGTAAAATTCTTCTCATGGAGTATGTAGAAATGTCCAAAGAACCATATATCTCTACGAAGGGTAATTTTTTGAGAATTTGTAACATCATATCGGATAAAAAATTGTTTTGTTTTATTCCAAGTAGCGTGAATGCATGCTTTGATATACATAATATCTTAGTCCGAAAACATGTTCATGTGCAAATAACTATGTACTCGCTTCCAATTCCAGTATTCGTCCCGTTAAAAATTGACTTGCTTTTCGTGAAAAATTACAGAAATGTGTCCAAAAATTGAAATTTAACTAATTAACATTTACTTTTGTCCCTTTAACAACGACAAAATTGACGATATTTATAATACGTTTTTTTGAAAGATTCTGTTGAGTTTTCTCGAAAGCTATAGTTTGTAGAGATATAGTTTTTTGGGGGGATATCTTATGTGTGTACTGTCTATGCAAGGGATCTCCCTAGGCAGAATTTTGACAGACTTACTGACCTACCATTCATACCCCTTTTTCAGACCCCCCCATCATTGACAAAAATATTTGTTACTTTAACGTTATCATCATAGTAAATTAAACAGATAAAACAACACTCTATTACAAAGTGTCTAAAAACCTAACTGACCATTTTAAAAATATCCACCCATTCTTTATTTGTGTCACGTGCCATTAGCTGCTAACAGCTCCTACTTCCACCCCATAAGACCAGGGAGATATTTCATTGTCCTAGAGTAGCCCAAGGGCACTCCACATACCTTTCGGCAGGGCTTTCTGCGTCAGAAGTAATTGGAGCCTGTACTAGAAGGGGCCTAGACAGCTACTGAAGTTGCTTTTTATTGATGATGGCTTCTCCCATGGGTGCAATACGTCTGACACTGGTTTTTGTGGGAGATTTTTTTTGTTTAGTTACAAGGTGAAAACAGTTTTTCTAATAGGTGTGATTTAAGGGTGCTTTTTATATGAAGTTTTATTTTGGTTGAAAGTTTAATTGTTCTTTTAATGTCATTCCGAGTTTATTTCATCCAGTTTGGTTGAGGGTACTTTCTAAGGTAAACTAAATTTGGGGGTCTTGCCTCGCACAGGGGTGTATTGTATACTGTTTCCTTTCCTATGTAAATAAATTTTTTTTGGTGTTTCCTGAGTTCTTCGTATTCGTAAGCCTTTTTAGAGTTCAATCAATCCTAATAGGGGTAAGGAGAATTTTTGTGAATCCTTACAGCCTGTTCTTTAATTGAGATTTCATTTTTTTACTAAAAACAATGCCAATAAATTTCGAAATTTAAAAGATATTTCAATATTTACTATTCTTGTCACAAAAATAATTGTAATATAAAAGTTTAGTATCTTATTATGGAATGGATAGGACAATTTATCAAAGAAATGGGGTATGTTGTGCAATCCATTCAACACTATTTTGTAGTAAAAAACTAAATAATAATAAAGGAATGTTACTGTGAAAATATAACACTACCTTTAAAGCTTTTTATCTTGAGATATTTGATAGTTTTACTATCAATTTTCTCGTATTCAAGTTCAGACATGGATAGAAATTTTTAAAATGGACTTTCTTTAACATTAACGGCTGTATTCACTTTTAATTTGACCTAAGGTTAACCTGGAAGAAAGCTTTTTAGACAACTCTTACGGTCGTATTCACCACTAACTTAACCTAAGGTTAACCTGGAATTGAACTTCTGATTGGTAGTTGAAAAAGAGAAACATGTTTTAAGCCAATCAGAGTTTTCGAAAAAGTTTGATTCCAGGTTAAACTTACGTCAAGTTAGTTGTGAATACAGCCGTTATTGGCTTGTTTCCATTTTATAACTACCAATTAGAAGTTTTGATTCAAGGTTAATCTTAGGTTAAATTAGTGCTGAATGGTGAATGCAGTTGTAAGACTTTAGGACTTACGGCCGTATTCACCTCAAACGTGAACGTTGTTTAACCGGGAGCCAAACCTCTGATTGGAGGAAAACTCATTTTTAAACGCTTTTATTCTACTTGCTTTTGGCGGCGTTTTACGGGTGGAATTTTAAAACTCGATTTTCGGGCACTTCCCGATATGTCAGGGCCCCGAAACTTTACACATCGGTGTAACCCTCATGACACTCCAATATCCAACCATTATCTAGTCAAACAACCAAAGGATTAAGTTAATTAACGAGTATTTTTAATTAACAGAAAAACCAGAATTTGAGACCTTTCCCAAGGGGCTATTCTCCCTAAACCGTGCACAATTGTTTATAAAGCATAACTTCATCATATTCAAAAGTCAAAACGAGAATTGCCCAGTAATTACGATAATTATAGACGATTAATCACTTTTTTTCTTTCCGGATTCTTGTACAATATATTTCAGGCACTTCCAAACGATATAAAGTTCTGAAACTTTGCACCGTGGTGGAAACTCGATGACAATGCAATATTCAATCATCAACTAGTCAAAACCTCCGTAATTTAGGTAATTAACGAGTGTTTTTAGTTATCCTTTTAATTCATATTTGAGACACTTCCGTGAAGCCAATGGCTCCCAAAACCTGTAAGATAATATACTAGGTATATAACTACAATATTTAATCTTCAAAACGTGATTTTTTACCTTCCAATTAACAATTAAGATAATTAGCGATTTAAGATAACAACCGCGAGAAATAAATCGCCAGAAGAGCGAGAAATCGCCAAAAAATCGCCAGAAGAGCGAGAAATCGCCGAAAATAGGTGTCCCATCCCGAGGAATGTCGAGAGCAGAAAAATATTCTACTTTTATAATTTATTGACTACTGAAAAGACTGGATGGTACTGTTTGCTCCTTGATACACACACACTAATTCTGAGTTTTTTACGATTGTTTTTTTTTATTTGATTGAATGCTTTCTTTTTATTGTGAATCTCTTTGATATCGATGGATTTCATCGGCGAGTGAGCGGATGCGTTTCTTTGTGCGAGGAATTTATCCCGCTCAGCTCTGTTATTATAACGTACCCAGCAATATTCAATAGATTTTAATTAACTTTGGAGTTGATTGTTCTACTTTGTCAGATATGTGAAAAATTTTTGTTAAACATGAAACTAAAATTCCATCCTAACATAACATTAAATATGGTTGAAATAAATACATTTTTTCTTGTGAGTTTTTGTTAAAAAATACCATGACTAAAAAGTAGAAAATAAAATAAGTAAAAAAATATTTTTTAAAAACGCTTTTATTGAAGTGTTCTAAAAGGTCAAAAATAATTTTTTCGGTTTGACAAATAATTTATTGAGAAGTAGAAAATAACTTTTTGGTAAGTAAAAAAAACTGATTTTCTAATCACTAAAAATAAAAGCGTGGGCGCTAGTAATTCTTAATTCACTTTTATTCTAACTTCTTTATTCTATGTTCTATGAGGTTAAATTTACAAATTTCTCATTCATGAGTTTTGAGTGGGATGGATTCACTTTAAATTCTCTATTAGGTATTTTTATTTATATAAAGTTATACATAAATGCCGACGTAATGGCCTAGTGGTAAGAGCATCTAACTGCAAAGCCGTACGTCTGGGGTTTGAATCCCCGTTCGTCAGGGATGTTACTGTTACTGTCCTGTAAAAAAATTTAAATTTAAAAAATTACTAGCGCCCACGCTTTTATTTTTAGTGATTAGAAAATCAGTTATTTTTACTTACCAAAAAGTTATTTTCTACTTCCCAATAAATTATTTGTCAAACCGAAAAAATTATTTTTGACCTTTTAGAACACTTCAATAAAAGCGTTTTTTAAAAAATATTTTTTTACTTATTTTATTCTTCTTTAACTGACTGACTGAATCAGACCGACGGTTAACCCCGCCGGTCAGGTTAGCAGTGAATACCGCCGTTAGTTATAAAACAGCTTTTAACCCTAAAAAGCGAATAACTCTAAATGAATACTTAATTGAATTTCTATCTCAAGAACAACAAATAACGAACGATACCAAAATCAACTTCCCTCCGATAGTTCTCTCAATTCCCACAGGCTTAACCATCACAAGCATTTCTCCAAAAGTATTCCGTTCCACAGGCATTTTAATAAAACATTTAGCTAACTAAAAGATGTCACCTCCTGTCCTAATTTCTCCATATTAAGGTGGCTAATCGAATTGGGGTGCTTGGCGGAAATGAAGGGTGACTTCCTCCCGCGTTGTTGTTCGGGGACGTTTATTATTAGGGGGGCTGATGGCCTTTTGTTGGTAATTGAGGGGATTCACCCGGGAGGAAATTGAGTGTTAAGTGGGTTTCTGTGACGTAGGTTGAGGAAAATTGGTTTGGTAGGAGTTTTGAAACGGTAGATTTTTTCTGAATGTGGTGTTTGTTGGTATGTTCTTATATAAAAAATAATCAAATAGATTCTATTTTTTATTAGTTCGATACCTATACATCGTTTGCTAATGTACTGGAGTATATTGTTGTTCTTATGAAAATCAACTGGACTTTAAAAATGTTGATATTTTATCGTTGCCTAGTGGTTAAGGCATCGGCCTTGGGATCGGAGGGTCCCGGGTTCGATTCCCGACACCGCTGAAGACCCATCGAGAATATGCGGAGTACGTGCTCGTTAAATCTGTGGGTCCGAAAGTCCTGAGGTCGGTCATGGCGCTGTGTACATTGGGTCCAGGTGTCTGGAGACCATTTCCCTCCCCTTCAGATGCATGGAAAAATTGTGGAGGTGGAGATAGATGGTGGTGCTATCTATCATCCGATGCTCAAGTCTGACTCCTGCCTTTCATGGGCCTCACTTTCTCAGGAGCCAAGTGGCATAAGACAACAGCAACAACAACACCAACACGACAAAAACGACAGTATGTTGTTTTTACCGTTTTCACCTACGTTCATTTTTGTGTGATGCTGCACCCCAAGCCAGAACCCATAATCGTAGTTCCCTATAGCTTTGTGGAAAATTAAGCAATCTGTTTTAAATTTTTGCCATATTTGAAATTCTGAATAAATTTCTCTACAAACATTGAAAGCATTTATCACATCTGTCTTTTAGAGTTATTTTTGTGGGTTGAAATTATAAGTCAAGGGGGTCAGGCATATCATAAAATCCCAATTAACGCTGAATTTTTCTTAAAGATTGAGGATTTAAAAGCGATAGCTTTTAAGGGAAGATTATGAGGTAATTTACGCTTCGAACTTTTTAATTTATTTATTTGATGTGGATCTGTGTTTAATGCTGGTAACCCCAGAAAGTTTTTTTTCTCAAGGATTTTTTTAAACTTTTCAAACAAGAGTTTTTAAAAAAACCTTTTTTATATGTTGAGAATTATGTTAATAAATAAACATATGAGAAACACCACATTTTTTCCTTATTATGTGCCTTTCACAAATCAGTGTTTTCGAAGTTAAACATCTTACAATTTTATGCGAAATTTTCTGAAAAAACTGCGTAAAATCAATCTTTTTTAAATATTTAATTAACAATGTAACCATATAATTGATAGATATGAGTAAATTTTTAAATCAATAAATACTAAAAAAGAGCTGAAAAAGCCCCAGCCATTACAAAGACGAAGCCGCTTGCCTATAAAAAGAAACCCCCACTTTTCTCCAAACTGCTCCGCCCCAAATCTCTTTTCAAGTGTAAATCTGATCCGTCTCAAAAATATCTAAAAAAGTAATTCCAAACAAGAAAACAAAATTGAAATTTTATAAAAACCAACCACGACAGTGAGTGAAACTCCATACCCCTCGCATAAATAATATGCGTAAATAAATAATATAGTCTTTTTTCCACAGACTGTACAAAAAGCACGCCTTATGGTTTTATTCATCTTCTTCCCTGTCAAGTCGTGTTTCCGGCCAGCGCTTCTTCACTGCACCCGCGACTCTTTGGGCGTGGGGCCGGTCACCATGGAAACGGACGCCAGGACGATGGTCTTTCTGATCGAAGAGGAAAGGGGATGTTGTTTACGGAAGTATTGGGGGAGTGGGGAGATATTTCGTTTGTTGGGGTGATACAGTTTAAAAAGGGATCTTTTAAGATGGATGTCGAGTCAAGGGATGTGGTGTCAGATCTTTGCGACAAACTTAGAAACAGAACTTTGAGAAACGAATTCAGGTATATTTAAGTTGGAGAATAGTTGGAAATTGCGTAGAAATGTAGTGTCTGTGAAGTAACTCCTGAAAAAAGAAAGCAAAATATTTTTTAAAGAGTAACATTAAAAACTCGAGAAAATGCCATTTATTTCAAAAATATTGAAATGATGTAGATAATGACTATAATTATAATCATTTTTTTTAATTCGTCAAATGAAAATTGGGAAAATGACTGGGGGAAAATGACTGCACTAATTAAAATTAAATGCAAAAATAAAATAAAAGGATTTTGTATCAGGATATTATTCGATTTCTGTTCAAAAACTTTTTTGAATTATTTGTATTTATTAGAGCGTGTATGAAATTATGACAATAAAACAAAACACATTTTTCGTAGCAGAGTATCATTAAAAATAAACGGTATAGTGAATAAAAAAATTAAAATACATATTATTTTTACAAAATAAAGATCATCAAATAAATTAAATCTTTTTCCAATTCTTATTACAAAATATGCACTACCCCCGTGTGGAATATAAAAAATTAACTTTAGTTATAAAGATGCTTCGTTTTTTATCCTCAATATTAATTTCATTCATTATCTCTCTATTCTAAAAAAAAGTTTTTGGTGAACGGTTTCCAGAGAAAGGCTTTTTAATTACTGAACCAAATTACACATATATGGTATCAAAATGTCCGAATTCTTTCCGGATTTCCGAGTAAGCCCTTCGATTTTTCAAAAAAAATTCTTAATTTTAAAATATTTCCATTTTTTTAGATTTCGGATAAGGTCGCAGTTACAAAGCAAGAAACTATGAATTTTAAAACAATTGAAAATATATTTCACTGGTTTTTTAACATTAAAATACATTAAATAATCATCTTTCTATTTATCACACTAATTTAAAAAATATATATTGGATTCTTTTTAACAATATTTATATTTTTGCTGTTCAAACGATTTTAATTATATTTAAAACTAATGTATAATTAATTTATCTTTTATTTTTAAATAATTAATTCATATTTATACACAGAGTATAGAGCTTAACAGAGTGTTCATCTCCATAGACGCTAATGGCAACTTTTTTAACAAGGCTTTTCCCATTGAAAAATCTCTGGCCTCAAGTCCCGCCTCCACGCTATTCCTGCTAATTCTGTCATTCGCCCACTGAAGCTGTCACTCAAATCCAAATCGCCTATAATCAGTCAAATCAAATACATTTCGCGTTCTCTGATTGGCTACTAGTGAACTGAATAATAATATGCGTGCTGAATAAATTAAAGATCTTAAGAGTAAAACGGCGGTTTGGTATCTCTGTTAAGCTCTCTACTCTGTGTATTTATATATTTATCTTTGTCGTTGTGGCAACCTAATCATTACTATATTTACAATAAAATATAAACTAGCTTTCAGAAATTTTGAACTTTTGCATTTATTTATTACAATAATAATTATTTTTATATCCTTTTGCAAGTTATATTATTTAAGGTAGTAAAAGGTAACTTTTTTTTATAATGCCAAAACGCAAAACTAGATATGGCGGGGGAATGTTTTAGAAATAAAGATAAAAATCGAAAGTCAGAACATTCGTGTCATTGCTATGAAACTGACACAATTTCCATGTTTATTTGTTCTCATGAAGCAAAATTGTAAATTTTCGTGATGTTTGCGATAATTACTACATTTTTCACAGACAGTCAATGAAAATCATTACAAATTTTAAGAAAGTTAAATTTATTCCGGAGATGTTTCAGTGCTTCTGAATGGATCTGTGTGAGAAAAACATTACCTTGGGGAAATGGTAAAAGAAAGTTTACACTGCTTTGTTACTAATTTTCTTGGAATTAAATGGCGATCCGCCAATTCATATTGCCATAAAGGAACTGTTAAAATTTCGCCGCTGAATGAATATTCCCCTCTTTTGAAAGAATACCCCAGAGAAGTAGTTCCCCTGTTTTAAGAACGTTTTATAAAATGAGTAAGTGCTGTGAGCTGTGTTTTGTGAGGATGGCAAAGAGATCCTTAAGTATCAGCGTCAGCAGTTAACGGGGGTTGGCGAGCGATAGCGAGCAGGGGGCGGTAGCTCCCTAGTGTTTTAAGTAATGCAATTCTTTAAAGCTACCGTGGTTAGAGATGCCAATATCTGTTTAATACTAATTCAATATTGAAACCTTCCTAAAATAACTGATTGATTTATGAGAGAAATTTCATTCTGTTTAGGAAAATATAAGGGTTTTATTCTATCAATCAGTCATAATAAATTACTTATAAGTGTTGAAATAATATTGACAAGAAGAAAGTGAATAGATAATTTGTTTTTGTTTATTTCTTTATGCATCAAATTATGAAATCTAGTTCACAAAAATCCTGTTAACCTAGGATGTTTTCTATGAAATACTTTTTGAAACTCAATTTTTATATCACGGCAGAACAAGCCTTTACAAGTTCACTTATTTCTTTTCACTCCCATCACAGCAATGCGATTTATTTCTACACAGTAAGAAAATTCTCTGCAAAAAAAACATAATGCACCGAATTCAATAAAGTCCTTCAATTCAATAGAGGATTCTTCACGACTCGAATAAAACGCAATGAGCACATAACACTTCCAAAATCTTCAATAAATATTTCCAATTCTTTATATTATCCATTGACATATACTTTTTTCTTCTTATCTGCAAAGATGGTTCGAAGAATGGCTGCCTGTAGGGAAACTCTCCTGTCAACAAAGAACAGAATGGGGAGCTATAGATGAACATATCAAGCTTTGTTAGTTTCGGCCGATGGGAAACACGTTTTATTCATCAGAAAAACTGAGCCGATTCATCATAGGGACGAAAGTGAATGGGGAGATCCACGGTATTGTGGTCTTCCTTTCTAGACTGGTCTGTGAAGGAAAAAGTACAAGAAACGAACGTCTAAGGGCGGATTTACATGAAACAATTCAAGCGACGCGATCGTCACAACTTCCTTATAAAAACACCTTTAAAAAATTTTATTGACATTTTTTCCCATAGAATTCGTTAAAGGGAAATATTGAATTGTTTTCCTCCAATTTACAAATGAAGTGATATCTTTAAAAACATAAAATCAAACAAAAAAGAAACAAACATAACATAAAATCTCCAATAATACACATATTTAATTGAAACTTTAAATGTTTAATTATGCTTAGGTCAAACATTACAGTTGATAATATTTTCTTAATTCAACTGATTGTTATTGCTATCAGTGCCATGAAAAAGTAATATACAGGGTGTTTCAAAATTGCGTTGCACGGCTTTTATTCGGAACCAGTGCCTCCTAGGGTCATGGAAGTAAGGTCCACCCCTAGGTAAGTGACCCTGGAAAATCCATTGAGATGACTTACAGCGCCCCTAGTGGCAAAATTAGAAAGTTAAAAAAATTAATTTAAAAACTAAAGGAGATAGAGCAAAAACCCCAGTGAGAGTATTGTTGCCAACGTCAAGAAGAACTCACTGAAAAAAATTTGATCAAAATATCTTGAATATTCGCGGAGATATTAGCATGTGAAAATAGCACTTTTTCAGGGGTCAAAATGTAAAAAGTTCGCATATTTGCCAATTTTTCAGTGTTATTGTGCAGTTTTGTGTTTTTTTAGTTGAAAGAACACAAAATTTAATCAAAAAATCAAAAATATTTGCAAATATGCGAACTTTTTACTTTTTGATCCCTGAAAAAGTGCTATTTTCACATGCTAATATCTCCGCAAATATTCAAGATATTTTTATCAAATTTTTTTCAGTGAGTTATTCTTGACGTTGGCAATAATACTCTCATTGGGGTTTTCACTCTATCTCCTTTGGTTTTTAAATAATTTTTTTTAACTTTTTAATTTCGCCACTAGGGGCGCTGTAAGTCATCTCAATGGATTCTCCAGGGTCACTTACCTAGGGGTAGACCTTACTTCCATGACCCTAGGAGGCGCTGGTTCCGAATAAAAGCCGTGCAACGCAATTTTGAAACACCCTGTATAGTCCAGACAGAAATATTCTTTGGCCCGTGAAGATATATCTAGATTGATTTTTTTCTAGCCCGCGGTTAAGATAAGACGTCAAATTTTGCCCCTCAACCTCATCACAGTTAAATTTGTACAGGCCTATAAACGATGACGTAACTAATACGTCATAGTGCTAAGAACCAATAGAGAGAAGGAGAAGATTCTAAATCAATGAGGAAAGCGATAGGAAGTTTTCTACCGTTTTCCCCATGACTTCCCGGTTGCATCGCTAGAATCGCTGCATGTGATCCCTCCCTATAAGATTCCCCTTAATTTTATTTTTCGACTGTTTATAAGGAAGATGGATTGCTCCAACGAGTTCCTCTCTTGTCATGCCCATTTCAGAAAAGCCATATTAGATGGGGTTAATTATCTTCACAGAAGATCCAAAATTTCTTTTGCACTGCTTGATTAATTTAAGAGGAAAATTATTACAAATCCTTTCAACTAGTGAATTTTCCTATTTTTTGTTGTTGAGTATTTCACTAAGGATCTTCGGACAAGTTTAATTGTATAGCTACTTTTGATTAACGTTTTTTTTTAAAAGAAAATTTTATATGGTATTAAAGTTTTTTTTATTATAAATACCGTGGACCACACATTTTAACGGCCTTATTTCATGATGGAAACTTCACACAGAAAATATATTTCCCTCAATTGAAAAAATATTTTTAAAGTTTGGTTGTATGATTTCTTAAAACCTATTACCTGTTCCACAGTTGATTGTTTTTTCCGATACTTGGAAAAAGAGTTCGTGCTACGATGAAGATAAATTTAATTATAAATAATGGTATGTAAAAATACTGATATTATTAAACCTTTCTCCCATATTCGATTGTTTCTCACAGAAAGAGTTTTTTTCTGAACTTGTAATTCGTGTTCCATTTTTACTTTCTTAATGCTTATTCACACTGTTTCACTTTCGCTGTTCCTCCTGAGCGATTTACTCCTGTGAATTGCTAATTTTCGTAGAAAAGTGAAGGAGTAAAAAGTAAAATGCAAATTCACACTTTTCACATTGGATGATTCCTCTAAAATAAATATTAAAAGTTGTCTGAATGAGCCTTTATTTGCTGGTGTCATGTTCCAAATACAGTGATTTATAATTTCAATTTAGTCTCTAATTGATTGGAATCTAGCATCTTCAAAGCTATTGTCTTTGTTTTTACCTATATAAAATACAAAAAAACAAAGAAAGATATATGCATAACAAAATTGTCCCGTTAATTAAGATTATGATATGATTGAATATTAAAAAAATTAAGTACAGGTCAACAGGTAGGATTTTAAGGGCCATCTACTAAATATCAAAAACAGCCTAGAAATGGGGCAAGTAAAAATGCTGGAACTATTTCCCTTCGACCATACTCTACACACGTAGCTATACCTAAATACCCCAAGAAACATCGAGAGATGTGGTCTATGTTTTCCTTTGTTTCAAACAAAGAATATCCTTTGCACCGGCTGCTGTTTTTAGTACTCGATGCACCGACCAATTGTTCCAAAAGAACGACAGCCGAAAAAAGGCATATAGAAGACGTTCTTTTAAAATGCACATAAAACTCCCAAAAAGTTTCGAACGCTTGCAATTTTGAATGGGGACTCGTTGACCGTTGAAATACAGTTCTGGTTTACGAGCTGCCTTGTCAGATAGTTGATATTTTTCGAGGTTTTATAGTTTTATGCGAGTGGATCGTGGATAAGAGTCGCTCGTTTGGTCATCGGTTGGAAATATCGTGATCCAACTAAATTCCGAATCACGTCAGAGCGTGTGAAATTGATGGGGGTTATGAAACTGCCTTTGCTAACCTAAGTGAATTTTAAGTGCGTATGGAGGTAGTTTTGAGTGGATTTTTATAACTTGCTTTGGATGTGGAGGTCATTTTGAGTGACCATTGTGGAGGATATGTAAAATTAGGGGAAATGCAAATTGGGTTTTTTGGGTGAAATATGGTTGCTTTTGAAAAAATAAATGCAAATGTTTTTGCATTGTTTTGTCATGATTATCCCTAATTACACATATGAAATAAATTAAGATAAAAGTACTTAAGTCGTATGGGAATGAAGATTTATAATTTTTATGGGGGACCTGGAAAGTAGTAATTTATAAAATTACTTAGAGTTATTTACAATATAAACAATTTTACTACGTAGTTTGTTTCTCTCTTAAGTACAGAAGACTATAGATCGGCAGTCTAGCTACATAAATACTACTACTACTACTACTACTACTACTACTACTACTACTACTACTACTACTACTACTACTACTACTACTACTACTACTACTACTACTACTACTACTACTACTACTACTACTACTACTACTTTCACTGTGGTAGATTCGTACTCTCATCACGCAAAAACAAATCGACGAAAAAATTATGTAACTCTGCACATTTTTGTAGAGAAATGTTTAATAACATTTAGAAATAAAAATTTTAGTATATGAAATTATTAATAAAGATGTCCTTGTTCTTTATTTTTTGTTTTTCAAAACCATTTTTAAACGCTTTTATTCTACTTGCTTTTGGCGGCGTTTTACGCGTGGAATTTTAAAACTCGATTTTCGGGCACTTCCCGATATGTCAGGGCCCCGAAACTTTACACATCGATGGAACCCTCATGACACTCCAATATCCAACCATTATCTAGTCAAACAACCAAAGGATTAAGTTAATTAACGAGTATTTTTAATTAACAGAAAAACCAGAATTTGAGACCTTTCCCAAGGGGCTATTCTCCCTAAACCGTGCACAATGTTGTATAAGGCATAACTTCATCATATTCAAAAGTCAAAACGAGAATTGCCCAGTAATTACGATAATTATAGACGATTAATCCCTTTTTTTCTTTCTGGATTCTTATACATAATATTTCAGGCACTTCCAAACGATATAAAGTTCTGAAACTTTGCACCGTGGTGGAAACTCGATGACAATGCAATATTCAATCATCAACTAGTCAAAACCTCCGTAATTTAGGTAATTAACGAGTGTTTTTAGTTATCCTTTTAATTCATATTTGAGACACTTCCGTGAAGCCAATGGCTCCCAAAACCTGTAAGATAATATACTAGGTATATAACTACAATATTTAATCTTCAAAACGTGATTTTTTACCTTCCAATTAACAATTAAGATAATTAGCGATTTAAGATAACCGCGAGAAAGAAATCGCCAGAAGAGCGAGAAATCGCCGAGAATTGGTGCCCATCCTGAGAGAAGATAATATGCTACTTTTATAATTTATTGACTACTGAAAAGACTGGATGTTACTGTTACTGTTTGCTTCTTGATACACACACACACTATTTCTGAACTTTTACGATTGGTTATTATTTTATTTTATTGAATGCTTTTCTTTTTCTTGTGTATCTTTTTGATATCGATGGATTTCATCGGCGACTGAGCGGATGCGAGGAATATTCTTTGTGTGCGAGGTATTTTTCCCGCTCAGCTCTGTTATTATAACGTACCCAGCAAAATTAAATAGATTTTAATTAACTTTGGAGTTGATTGTCCTGCTGAGTCGTCAGAGGATTGTTCTACTTTGTCAGATATGTAAAAAATTTTTGTTATACATGAAACTAAAATTCCATCCTAACATAACATTAAATATGGTTGAAATAAATAAATTTTTTCTTGTGAGTTTTTGTTAAAAAATACCATGACTAAAAAGTAGAAAATAAAATAAGTAAAAAAAAGATTTTTTTAAAAAACGCTTTTATTGAAGTGTTCTAAAAGGTCAAAAATAATTTTTTCGGTTTGAAAAATAATTTATTGGGAAGTAGAAAATAACTTTTTGGTAAGTAAAAAAAACTGATTTTCTAATCACTAAAAATAAAAGCGTGGGCGCTAGTAATTCTTCATTCACTATTTATTCTAACTTCATTCTATGTTCTATGAGGTTAAATTTACAAATTTCTCATTCATGAGTTTTGAGTGGGATGGATTCACTTTAAATTCTCTATTAGGTATTTTTATTTATATGAAGTTATACATAAATGCCGACGTAATGGCCTAGTGGTAAGAGCACAGAGAACAGAGCTTACAGAGGTTTCATCGCCATAGACGCTAATGGTAATTTTTTAAACCAATCAAACAATTTGCGAACATAGCTCCACCTCCTACCGCCGCGTACCATTTGTCCGCGCCGCGTCCGAAGCTGTCTTCAAATTGATTTCGCTTCTTCTGATTGGCTGCTAGTGAGAATTAAATTAGTGTCCGCGGATTGACGAAAAGTGCCTTATGACACCTCTGTTCTCTGTGGGTAAGAGCATCTAACTGCAAAGCCGTACGTCTGGGGTTCGAATCCCCGTTCGTCAGGGATGTTACTGTTACTGTCCTGTAAAAAAAATTTAAATTTAAAAAATTACTAGCGCCCACGCTTTTATTTTTTTAGTGATTAGAAAATCAGTTTTTTTACTTACCAAAAAGTTATTTTCTACTTCCCAATAAATTATTTTTCAAACCGAAAAAATTATTTTTGACGTCAATTGACTATTTTTGACTTCAATAAAAGCGTTTTTTAAAAAAATCTTTTTTTTACTTATTTTTCCATTCAAAATAACTTTTCTTATCGTTTAGTGCAAATTTCACAAGCTATGTATTTTCTTGAATATTTTTTAAAAATGATAAACTGATGTAAAACCGATATTTCATACCAAAACTTAATTTAAAAAGACTATAATTAAATGTTTTAAGTCTACACAAAGTAAAAGATAATATTAATACACATGTTTACGATTCACAATTGCTTTACAAAAAAACCACTGATCTCAACCATAAATAAACACAACGATATTTAATATTTATTGCAACAGTTAGCATAACTTAAAGAATTTTAAAGGAATTATTTATGTTTCATTTTGATTCTTATTCAATCTGATATAATTTCATCATCTTTATTAGTAAAAGAAATATAAAACGCCATCAATAAACCAAAAACGAATGCAATTACTTATTCAAAGATTGCTGAAAGATATTCATTTGGGTATAAAATTTAATTTTGAAGGATATACATTTCAAGCGACGAATATTCTTTTTTTAAGAAACCTTGGTGTAGTACTACTTGATTTATTTTTAAGTGTTGGCCGCA
This sequence comes from Tetragnatha versicolor, assembly GCA_024610705.1. Taxonomy (NCBI): domain Eukaryota; kingdom Metazoa; phylum Arthropoda; class Arachnida; order Araneae; family Tetragnathidae; genus Tetragnatha; species Tetragnatha versicolor. Next base: position 18,805,179 of record JANDEH010000011.1, on the reverse strand, counting down.
TCGTATGTTTAATTTTTTTGTGACGCAATGGATTCCTCTTGAGATCTTCAAAAGAATTAAGAGCTTAGTGAAGAATCGTGTTTTGTTCGGCGGAGTACTTTTTGTAGACGATTTGACTTTCTGCACCATTGAGTGTGTGTGACTTGGGTAAATAGAAGGCTTTGTTCAATAATTAATGTTTTCTTAATTTTTTTTGCAATTTAAGTCTTTTTAAGTGGAAAATTTAATGAATTATTTGAATTGTTCGTGCAACAGTTTGAAATGCTTCACGCTATCAATGATGAATGCATTGTAGTAAAAACCCTTAGCATTTAGTTCAAACTTTTATTACTTTATGCACCGTTTACTATAACCCAAAATATAACTTTTAATTCAATTTTCCACTTAGTTTAACCAATCCATAAGGTTTAGTGAACAGTTTTTAAGGCATTAGATCCTTCTGTTATGACTTATGTGAAATTATTCTCTAAAACTTAAAATATCTAACAATAGATAAGGTTTTACATGCCTTAAAAACATTTTTGGAATTAAAAAAAACAGTCTAATTAAATTATGCTATACTTACTACCTGCATACCTGAGAACCTTGATTAATTTAACATGCATCAAGAAAATTACATCGGTAAGGAAAGCCTAGAGACCAATAGATTATAAATTTTATAATAAATAATTATTATTTTTAGATGCACTCTACACAGTGTTTCATAAGTTTGGTGCCAAACTTAAAATGCAGGTCTTCATGCCATGACAAACATGATTCAGTGCGGACATGAATCTTGTTTGTCATGGCATGACTGACCTTCAATGTGAAGTTTTGACCAATCTTTTGAGACACCCTGTATAATAATTCCCTCTAAATCATATTAGAATTTCACAAGTTCTTCTTGATAACGGGTAAACTTACCGTCATTGTCACAAGGACTAAGATTTGATAACCAAATTTTGTACAGTCTGTTCAAACAAAATTTTAAAAAATTGAACTTTGAATACTCGGGTAGTTTTAGGGTGATGCAATATTGATATTGAAGAGAAAAAGTTATTTATAAATACATGTTCTAATGAATGCCACACATTAAAGGTAACATTAAGTACCCACTTACATAGCCCACTTATTGAATCAGGAAAAGATTAGAGAATTCCCATTGGTTCAAGCTTTATTTCACAGGCCAATATTTTGAATAAGCCTCCAGTATCAAAACCGCTGCATCAGATCTGATATAGTAATTCATCTCACGTCATCAGATTTTTATTTTTTTACTTCCCCTCACGCGAATAAAGTCGCTTCGGTGGCAAAATATTTGACCAGAGAGAAAAATTCGTTCATTCCGAATTGTATCGTTTATCCCCGATTTGTGTGTAGAGTATACCGCATTCCAATTCTTTTCATCCATAATTCAAATAGATTTTTCGTTTGAAGTTTTGAGAGTAGTACCTTAACTCTAGCATTTTTCTTTAAATTTCTTTTCATGAAAAACAATAATATTGAATTTTTATCTTAAAAAATTGAGGCAATTCCTAAATGTTTTAAATCTTCAATGCATTAATAAACATAAACCTATACATACAGGGTGTTTAAAAAGTTCTTTTCAAGGACTTTATTTGGAAAAAAACGTCCCCTAGGGTCATGGAAAACACACAGAATTTACTGAGACGACTTACAGCACCTCTAGTGGTTAAAAAAGTTTAAAAAAAATTAATTAAAAAACCAAAGAAGATAAACTTAAAACTTCCAGATGAATATTGTTTTGTTTTTAATATGAAAAAACTCACCGGGAAAAGGCTTTTTAAGGTCATAATATATAATTATACCATTTACTCAAGTAAAAAGAAAAAAATAATGTCTGGGTACAACAATTTCCTTTAAAATTGTTTCAAAATTAGCAACCAAATATTTGTTATGAGTTTTGTTTCATGAAATTTTTAAAAATGAGTTAAATCAGAAATTTTGTTTGGGAGTAAAATTTTGGTTATCTTCTCTCTAAGTAATGACCATCATAATATCCAGAGATTATTTAAGTGGGATTGGGCTACACACGATCTTAGTTGTAAACTCTTACTTTTCGGTGGAAAGTATTTTTTAAACTAAGTCAAGACACACAAATAACAGTTAAACTTTTTAAGTCTCAAAAAAGTAAGAGCACAAAGATAAAGTAAAACATACTTCACATTTTGAAAAATACTTAGGGAAAAATGCACCATAAGCAAAGCAAAAATGTAAAACAGTAGTTCCTCAACAAGTGAACTGTTTAATTTTTAACACATAAGCATAAAAAATAGTTAAATAGTCTCTTTATCCTATCTAACTTTACAAGCTAAAGTTTTTACTGTGGTGAAAAAAATTACTTACATAGAACATTTTCTTTCCCGCCCTTTCAAAAAGACATTTCCGATTTTTTGAGCCTCCTGATTAAATATTTCGTTCTCCAGGATTAGGTCTTTAATCAGTGGCAACGATGAAAAATAACTGAGCTTAAAGGCGGCTCAGAAACACGCAGGATTTTTTCCATTTCGGAATTGTTTATTGTGACGAAAGTTTTTGTGAAGAAAAAGAAAAGTAAATGCCGCAAGATTCTACAAACAAGTCCCAAACCTAACACCGTACTCAAGATTGAAGCTCAGCAAAATAATTCGAATCCTATTTTAGACGTTTTGAAATATTTTCTCGGTGACATAGCAACAGAAATTCTTAAAAACTTTTTCGGCTTCTTTGGAAGATTCCTGATTATTTTTTGAGGACCCGACTATTCTTCAACTTTTGCTGATAAAGATTTCCATTTTTAGATTCGGAATCTGCTGTTAGGTATAATTATTTTCGCATTTTTTCCTTACATTCTCTGTTCCAATTTTTTTATCCTTCAGATAGAGTTCAAATGTAAAATTGTAAAACTGTTTCAACAATTCAGCAGTAAATAAATCTTATTTCTATTTATAAGTTAAAAGAAAAAGAAATCTATGATGCTATTAAATTTGTATCTTGTCAGAAATGCATACAACTGAAGTGATAATAAATACAAACTTAAATTATTTATTAAACTAGGGGGCTCTTCCCCCTGCTCGCTATCGCTCACCAACCCCCGGAACTGCTTCGCAGTTCTTTGATGATCGCTTCGCGATCTTAGCGAGCAGAGCTCGCTTGTTTCATCTCAACTATCCAGTACAACCTGGAACTTGTCTGCTTATAATCTGTTCATTTAGAAAAGAATCAAAAACGCTCAATAATGATTAATAACGTTTATCAGACAACTTCAGTGACCGATTGTTTCTACAGTATTTTAACTACTTCTGCTTAGGCTGCCTTGTCATTGCAGATGAAAATTTTTTCGACGATAATTAGAATAATAACTGCTTTTAATACATTACGTCTCAGGCGCTAATTTTAAATGAACAGAGAAGAGTTAATGATCATTTAATATCGAAACTTTTTATCTCTCAAACTTTTCAATAATTAATTCGGATCATTACCACGAAAATATCAAAATAAAACTCTTACTGAGATATTCCTTTTTAAATTATCAATAATTTAATGGATAGGGGGCTACCGCCCCCTACTCGCTTACGCTCACCAACCCCCGTAACTGCTATGCAGCTCTTTACAGATCGCTTCGCGATCTGTAATATCAGCAATCGATCTTTAGCAGAGTAAAACAAACTTCCCGAAAATCCTCTTCCTTCACTCAAAAAAGCTTAATTATTTATTTCTCTAGTAGTTCAAAAAATATCGGAGTATCTTTAAAACATTATTAACCAAGTCTATACTATATCGCTAGCAAACTTAGAGCAAAAATGTGCACCTCAAAACTTTTAAATTTAAATATCCGTGCTCGCGACAATCTAGTGAACAGGCTATTATAAAATTTAAAAACATTAAACACGTCTGATAAAGACCTACTAAAACTATGAAAAAAATTAAATTTTGATGCTTAATAGTTCCAAAACTAATTAGAATTTTTTAAAGAATTAAATGCCAATCTCTTTCTAAAAAATAAGAATATAAGTGTTTAAAAAATCATATTGATACCGGGATTAGTTTTCATTTTAGATAGAAAAAAACGAAAAAGTGTCAAAAATTTCGAAAATTAAAAAATTAATTACTCCAAACCAAATTCGAAATTCGAAAAAAGGGCGACGTAGTGCACATCTTCATACTTCAGAGTATTAGGCTGCAAAAAATCAGTTCTGCTGCAAATAGTTTTCGCTGAACTGGATTACGCGGCGTAAAAAGAAAAACTTCATTTTTGACCTTAAAAATACCCCAGAACTAATTATCACATCAGTTAGATTTTTGTTGTAGAATGTGCCCCAAATATTCCTCTACAAATATTTCAAATTTCATAAATTTCTATCAAGTAGTTTTTGCGATATGAGAGTTCAAAGAGTTGAAAAATTAAATTTTCTGAAACAGAGCGGCAGCGACAGCGGTGACAGAACTTTTTTTTAATATAGAGAGAAACGGTTGTTTTTACTAGATCGCTTTTTCCTTCTTGGCTCCGGTTAAAATTTAAAAAAAACGTTTAACCAATTTTAAAGCAATAATTTAGTTCTAGAGGTTTGGAATTCAACCTTTTTTTAACGCTGCCCCTGGTATTTTAAAGGGTTTTCACGTTTTGGTTCAATAAAAGTCAAAAGTTACGAAGCTCTCCCGAATTATCACAAGATAAATAAATGCTATTATAAGCACAGAGAGTTAGGAAACATTATTTCATATTTTAAGTATTTTTTACAGTAGTGTTTTTTTTTAGTTTATCTTATTACATTAATTTTTCGCAATTCACTGGCTTTAAATATCTTAAAAAATCAAATTGAATGCATTGATTGCCCATCATAATTTAAAAACTTCATTAATCGCACGACTTCCAAGCTCTGCTCTTCTTATTCTTAAATGCATGTCTGTAATCCCAATTAATTTATACTAACCATTAAATTAATTCTTAAATAATTCAAAGTGAGTTGTTAAAACGCATTGAAACACGCAACCCCGTATCTCAAGAGGTCTTAATTAACTTCCAGTCTCAAAAATGTGTCGAAAAAGTCGTGCAAATGTGTGACTCTTTTTCTAATTGAGTCTTCCCAAATTAATTGTGTACCTTATTTTTATAACCCTGGGTTTCGTCTTGTTCGCATTTACACCTTACCACTTTTTCTCCAAGTACATGAAAACTTGTAACAAAAGAAATGAGTGGAAATATAAATTGGATTTCTTTAATTAAAGTTTCCTGGGGCGATTCGTTACGGAAAAATTATAGTTTTCCCGAACTACTTCTGTATCGGTAACTTGACTTTGGTATTATTTTTCTATTCACACAATCGGTATGTTTTATATTACATTTTTATATACAAACAAGACAGAAGGGTTTGATAATAAAGCTGATGGGATATTGTTTCCAGATGGGAATAAATCAACATTATTTTGGTTAATTATTTTCAAAAGAAAATTATGTTATTAAATTAAAATGATTATGTGTACAAATGCAATTGAAAAGAAGATTGATTATAATCCAATTAACCCTTTTAATACTAGTGTAGTAAACTAACTCTGATCTTCGTAAAAATCGTTTCCCTAAATATTACACAAGTTTAGGTATTAAAATCAATTTTATAAAAAGTCTCGCTAATAAGAAATGTCAAAGATTTATTTTAAATGTATACTTATTTAATCTACATGTTTGTTACAAATATTTTTCTAAATATTCCTTAAAGAGTTCTTTAAATTGTGTTAGAAAAAAATAATCTAATTAGTTTCAATCTTTGTAAAAAAATAAAGTGTTCAAAAAGAACATAATTGAACTATTTTAAAACCTTCATAAATTCTCCAATAAAATTTTTCGAAGTTTACTTGTGGTGCCATCTGTAGTTCAGATTGTAAGCATCCATTATAAAATGACAGAAAACTGAGGAGAAAATGTAGAAAAATAGGGTATATAATAAATACAACACATTGAGCAAATTAAATTATTATAGCTGTATGCCATGCATGAATTCATGACTTGTGTTTCTTCATTGGTCCAAAAACGAGTTTTTCTACATTAGACATTCAGTAAAGATCTCTTCTGAAATAAAATGGGGAGAATATTGTATAATAAGAACCGTTAAGTATAAGAATATCGCAACATAAAATTTATCATGGTGTTTGAACTTTTAAAGAAGTTTTATTTTTCAAATTACTTTCTTTATTTATTAACATTTTAAAAACTGCTGTTTCAGTGGAAACGTTTTTATCCTTACTTTTTCGTATTGTGGACTGAAAAAAAATGGAAGTTATTTTTAAAACTCATTTCCAGACCCAAGTGCGCATATTATGCTTTTAAATGAGTGTAACTAGATACTTGAAATATTCTAAGCATCTTCTCAAAAATTGAAAGCTTGAGTGCTGTTTGAACTTTTGTTTGAAAACAAACGAACTTTGAACGTTGTTTGAAAAAAGTTAAATTTTAATTTACTTGCCTATTAACTAACTTCAAATTTTATCTTGAAATTCATGATATTGGAATCAAAGAATATACTGGTATAGTTTTTTTAAACTTCAAGATTTTGTGTATCATGTCTTTGAACTTTTCATTAAACTTATTGTAAGTGGTTTTAAATACACGTAATGTATTTTACTCATTAATCCTTTAAAACTACTCTGAATAAATATGATCTATTTTATTAATAAATTTTTTGTAGTATTTTGAAGTGCATTTCGTAGCCCTAAAAGTAATTAAAATATCAGTTTCACCACTCTAAATTAAAAAAGGAAAATAAATTCTTTGTACTTTTTCCTCTTGTCTAAGGGGATAAACGTATTTTTAACAACCTCATTAGAACCATTTTCAAAAATTTGGCTAACTATAGAAGTTTTAGATTTGGTAGGTAGTTCATTTGTATAAAATGAAAAAGTGCTGATACTTCACAGCAACGTTTTCTGAACCCACTACGTGGAAGGAGAAAGTGAGTAAACACAAAGCCTGTTGGATTGATAAGAGGCATTTCAATACGCGAATTGTGATAAAAAGCTGCTATTTATACATGGGTTTAACGAAATAATCAAATTCTTTGTTTCACCCGAAATTCAGACACTTCGAGGGGAACTGCTTTGTTTGTTAGTGACGTAGTAGGTTCAACTTAAGTTGCTGTCTAGTATAGTTAAGTTTCTACACTTTATACATCAATGTCGTATATCATTTATTTACCAAATAAATTTATGAAGAATTGGATTTTTGTAATGAAAAAAATTTTATCTATATTTACTGAAATCATTTTTTCTGCCCCTTCCCCCTTGAGTTACTTAAATTTTAATAACTTTTGTAATTATACGCTTACTTTAGAATATACTTTAGAAGAAAGTTTTTATGATGTTTTTATTCAAATTAGCCTTTTTTAAATCAAACTCAGTCCTACGCAGTTTTTAAATCGTTATCGCTGTGTCATCATATAACATGAAATTAACTTCTTTTATATGCGTGATTTAAAATCTTTCAGTAATGCATTTTCTTAAAAAAGTTAATTGTAATTATAAAATTTTTACGGGTTTTATAACATTTAAAATTTCTCTTGGATAAGTTTTTAATGCATATGCATTTATTAGTTTACTCTACTTATCTAATATACCTATTTTTAATACTATAAAAACTTTGTTATGAAAACATTTCACCAATTAATATATGAACTTAAATTAAAAATAGATTAGATAGAAATTGAAATATAGATTTATGTATTAATCAAAAATGCCTTTAAAGCACACTGATAGAGAAATTTAAACCATTCGTTAAAAGCATGATACACACTACACAACCTTTGATTCAAGATTTACTTAAACAAATCTACTTCTGATCTTCAGTTAACTGTGGCCGAGTCTTAGTGTAAATTTCATCTCCTTAATCGAATTTCCAGAAAGAATTAGCGAATTGATTCAATTGTTCAGCGTGTGGTAGTGTTTCCTTTTCGTTTTCTTTTCCCTAATAAAAGAGCGTTTTTCGAATCTTCTGAAGTACGTTCGTTAGTAAGTTAATTAAGACTCTGCTTTGATCTTCGAGTGTGGAAGTTTCTTTTTCTGTGTGCTCTCTTTTGATTTGGGACTTCGAAAGAAGTTAAATTGAATTTTAATTTGACGTTTTAAAAAAAGAGGCGTTCTGTATGTTTCTTTTTCTTATTCATCATGATGTCATGGAATTGAATTGACACAAGACACTAAACATGCATAGAGTTCTGTTCACTAAACATGGGTTCTGTTAGTAAATTATTATATTTTATTGTTTTTTGGGTAAAAATTATTACACGAGTAATATATTTTGTTGTAGATTTAAAACCTCACTTTACTTACTTTTATTAAAAATACTAGATATATACAGGGTGTCCCATAAATGTTGGGTCACACTTCTAGGGGGGACAGTAGACACCAAGACGAGTCAGAATGACATAGGATTTGGGGGTCCCAGACCAAATCCCAGGGAGTTAAAATGGAGCGACACCCCCAAAAAATCTCAAGCGTCGCTCCTCCAACCAATGTCATTCCAGCAGATGAGTGGAGGACTAATCAATGGTCACCAATTTTTCAGTTATAGTCGGCTAGACTAGTACTTGTCCTCCGCTCTGTTGCGTTACCTTCCTACACCGTGCTGATGAGTCCTAACAAGGACGAAACCGGTCCACGGTTGGAGGTGACGCTTGAGGGTTGTTTTTGAGAGTTTCTGAACAGAGAGTTGAGAGTTTCTGAACAGCAGTTGAGAGTTTCTGAACAGCTGCCTTAAACCATACCCCCCTTTCCAGGCTCTATTTAAGTGTAAAAGGCCTTTAACCACTTGCCTGATTTGCCCGAGCACTGCTCGTCCGCTTGGGTGAAGTACTTCCCTGATTATCCCGAGCTACGCTCGTCCGCTAGTTCGCTTTGTATGCTAAGTTTTTTCCCAGATTTTTCATGGTTTTAGTTCCTCTTTTTTTACATAGATGCCACTACTTGTCCATAGGAGACCTCTCCCCTCATGTCAGAGGGATGGGCATGACCAATTTTCTTTATTCAACCGTGAAGTACACCAATTGGACATGCATTCCTGTATGCTTTTGTAACCGTTTTCTCCCCTTTCTTTTCTGAGAAAAAATGTTCGGGGAACACCAGTTTCTTTCTATCATGAGGTGCAATTTCCACTGCAGCTGTGTTATTGCTAGATAACCAGCTAGACATACAGCATTTTATTTTCAATGCCCACGAACCAAAAAAAGCGCTTTTGCGGTCCAAATTGCAACGTAACATTGTTTTTGACCCCGTTTTTGTTTAAATTTATCGCACAAAAATAGATTTTTAAAGTAAACTGTAAATAATTCACTTCATAAAAGGTTTTCATTACCATAATTATCCGTGAAATCGGCTTTCTGGCTGAATCCGATGTTCGGAAAAAGCCAACTTTAAGTAAAATTGCCGCATTTTCGCTAAGTTCAAAAACGGCCATATATTGTTAAAATCATAATTTAAAAGTGTTTAGATTATGTTTTTGGTTTGATTTAATTAATCTAAGCTCGAATATTGTTTTGAAAAATATGCTTTTTTTTCGACCTATTTTATTCCAAAAAAAGGAAACTGTTAAGTGGTTAATATCACCACCAAACCACTTCCACTTTACTAAAAATCACTTGAAAAATGATTAATTCAGATGGAAATCATTTTTAACTTGTGATTTAAAAAATATTCGACCTTCTAAAATTCTTCTAGGAATATTGATAACGTTTTTTTAAGTAAATGTTCTTATAATTCAGACCCTCATGCTGTTTTATTTCCATTCCCTATTTAGAATAATGAGTAAAGACAAGCGAGAAAGATACGGAATTCGGCAACCGTTCCAAAAGCTTTTCGTGCAGACTATTTTGGAATTTCTTTTTTTTTATCTGGACAAAATATTTTCCCCCTGGTCCTCCTAAAAGCAGAGTTATTTAATTACAATGAGCTGTGTGTGATAACTTAAACTCTCAATAAATTTAAACCAAATAAACTTTTGGGGGGTGGAAATTTACTCCCAATATATAACCAACAAGCAACAACATTAAAATCATCCCTCATCCAAATGAAACTTAAAACTCAAATATTCAAGAAACCGCACTCAATCCAAATTTAGAATTCAATATCCTCGTCCTCACGGTTTCCCGAGCCGAGTAGCTCCTGATATCTCTCCCGACTACAAAAGCCACTCTTAATCTCGAACCCCAATCTCCCGGCGGACCTGGAAGTAATTAACGTCCAGAAAGACGTTCGAATGTCGGCATTCTTTTGCGGGTACCCGGTGTGGAGAAGGACCCCGTAGTTTTGTTCTAGTGGGAGTTGGTTCTCGGAATTTAATTGAAAGCCCGGATGTAAAATGCGGGTCGGACGAAACGTGCGAGGAATGGCCTCATCGTTTTCTTGGGGATTTTGCTGATGGAAATCCGTTAGCTAATGTTTTGGATTGGATGTGATCTTTGGGAGGAAATTGGGTAAGGTGGTTGTTGGGGGAGGGGGGTAAATTGTTGATTGAATTGAAGTTGGTTTGGAATGTTGATGGATTATCTGGCTGAAAGTTTAGTGGGGTGTGTTGTCATTTAAGTTAATGAGGTTTGATTTTTAGGATGTTTGAAAATTGTTTGAAGTTTAACTCAGTTAAGAATGGATGGAGTTTGGAGTTCATTATTAGAGACATGTCCTGTGTATCCGTATTTAAGGGGCCGTTAAAATATTACGTAAGTATTATTGAGCGGATTTTCACCCCCTCTCTCTTGTCAGAAAAAAAACTAATCGTCAACCCCTTTTAAAATTACAAAAGCAACTACCTAAAAAACTTTTAGAAATGACCTCGTTTTATTAAGAAGTAAAAATTAATGAAAATACATCGCCTTGAAACGCAAATTATGTTAATTAATAATTAATTTCGGTTCAATTCGGTTAACGTTCCCGCTAAATGTTGCCAAACTTTTTTAAACGCCCTATTCAAATATCGACAATTTTTCTGATTTTTATTGATAAACTAAACAGTTTTTGATCTAACTAATCATTTCAAACTATGAGTTTGAAATTATTTGGCTATATTTTTTAGTGTCCAAAAGAACATAGTGATGTTAAGCGGGAAGGTTAAAGTAACTGAGCCTTAATTTCTATATTGAACCTTAAATTTGTTTTTGTAAGTTACATAAAAGAGGTACTAGAAATTATGTCCTATTTATGTCTCACTTAACGTAAGCAAAGCATCCCTCATAACTATATCCATCCTCTCCCTATCAGAAAAAGTACGCTATAACAACCTCCTATCTAATGAGGTGCTTACTTAATAATATTTAAAGTACCCTAAAAACTTCAAATAAAGAAAACATGCAGTTTTTAAGTTTTATTTTATAGTTGTTACTAGCTGATATGTCCGGTCTTGCACGGGTGGAGTGTACAATTTTTTAAAGCTTTCTCAAAATATATTTTTAATTTTGTAAATCACAGTTTCCAATCCTCCCGGTACCCCAGACACATCTTTCTTATCCCGATGTTTGCGGTAATTTTTCTTATCCCGATGTTCGCGGTAATTTTCTTATCCCGATGTTCCCGGTAATTTTCCTATCCCAGGGGTCGGCAACCTTTTGAAACGAAAGAGCCAAAAAGTCCAACTTACAAAATTTCCTAGTTTTTAAAGAGCCCCTTTTTTGTTTCAATTTTATAGTATCTGCTTATACTATACAGGGTGTATCTGAAATGGTGCAACAAACTCTCAGGGATGATAGTACTCATCAAGACAAACAAGAATCGGTATAGAAAGGGGGGTCCCAGACCAAATCCCAGGGAGTTAAAAATGGAGCGACACCCCAAAAAAATCATTGAAAAATTAAATTTGTAGAAGAACTACTATTGGTAAAAACTTAATTATGGTCTCAAAAATTGTGGTTTAATATGATCTTTAAAATTATCTCAAAAGTCTTCACTTTAAAATTTGTTTTATTATGAAAAAAGTTAAAAAACACAAAAAATGTGGAAAATCTGCCAAAACCTTATTTTGTATTTGGAAATCCTTTCTTTTGATTTGATAATATGAAAGATCATAGTTGAAAACCCTTAAGTCCAAAGTTTCATGTAAATACAATCAATATTAAACGCTTGAGATCCTGTTAAAGTTTGTTTTTTGTGTGCGCAAGCAGTTTTCTAGAGCTGTTTCCAGACCAGCTGTTTCCGCACGCAAAAAACAAACTTAAACTGGATCTCAAGCGTTTAATATTGATTGTATTTACATGAAACTTTGGACTTAAGGGTTTTCAGCTATGATCTTTCAGATTATCAAATCAAAAGAAATGATTTCGAAATACAAAATAAGGTTTTGGCAGATTTTTCACATTTTTTGGGTTTTTTAACTTTTTTCATTATAAAAAAATTTTAAAATGAAGACTTTTGAGGTAGTTTTAAAGATCATATTAAACCACAATTTTTGAGACCATAATTAAGTTTTTACCCATAGTATTTCTTCTACAAATTTAATTTTTCAATGATTTTTTTGGGGTGTCGCTCCATTTTTAACTCCCTGGGATTTGGTCTGGGACCCCCCTTTCTATACCGATTCTTGTGCGTCTTGATGAGTACTCTATCATCCCTGAAAGTTTGTTGCACCATTTCGGATACACCCTGTATATTTGATTTTAGATTGGGAAGACGATGGGGAGGTTGACCCAATATTTTTTCTGAGGTACCTACTTTTGGGTACTTTATAACATCACATTTTAGATAGAAAAATTTTTGGAAATTTCCCCTTCAAAATAGCATTTTAGCTCAGTTTTAGCCCTTTTTGGATTGCACCCTAAGAGCACCTCTCATTATTTAAATGACAGAATTTATAAGGTAAAATAGAGTAAAGTTATAAGGAACAGCAAAATTTCTTGGCCCTACTTCAGGAAAATTTTTGAAATTTGCCCCTGAAAAGTAGTGTTTTCATTCATTTTTCGAACTTCTACAATGGATCATATTCACTCCTCATACGTCACAAAATTTTACAGGAAAAACAGCACATATTATATTCTAAAATTTTGAGGGGTGTTTGGGGGTCCTCCCCCAGAAATTATTTGGAGCTTTTACCTTAAAAAGTAGTTTTTTTACTCATCTTGAGAACTTTAGGTTACACCGCTCCCTGAGAGTCACATCGATTTGATTAGGTACTTAAAATAAATTTTCTGATTTTTTAAGGGTTTTGATAATAAATTATAAATTTTTTCGTATGGAACTGGAGAGCCTCCACTTTACATCAAAAGAGCCGCATGCGGCTCGCGAGCCGCAAGTTGCCGACCCCTGTCCTATACCGATGTTCCCGCGCATAACAAGTTTAGGGTAGTTTTGTGGCCTTTTTTGGTAGGGCACATGTGAGGCTAATTTACTTCAGGAAAAAATGAATTATTGGCGAGTATTATAAAATTCAAAAGATAAAGTAGTAACTATAACTCTCTTGTGTTATTAGCAATAAGGAAGTTGCATGTGTCAGATTTTCAAAAACAAACAAGTGTTCCGTATGGTTTTTTGTATGGTAAAATGAAATATCTAGTCAGTTTTTCAAAAAAAATGTACAGGTAATTCAATATTTTAATTTAAAAGTCGAGAAAAAACACGTGACTGAAAACGTTTATTGTTTAAACTATAAGATGACGTCAACAATAATACCATCAACTCCATTGCTTTACAACAATGTTTAGTATAAGATGACGTCACATCCAAACTCTTGGCGTTTTCGCGCGCTTTTAAAAAGGGGATTTTTGTTAATTTTTTTGACAATCAAGAAATTTCTCGATCGGCCTCAAATTTTGGGTAGTTGCTTATTTTTGCAAGAGGAATCGATTAAAAAAATAAAAAAAAATCATGCAACTTCCTCATTACCCTAAAAATTTTAAATAAAATGAAAACACGCAGTTTTTAAGTTTTACTTTATAGTTGTTAATGGCTGATATGCTCTCTTGCGTTGTCTTCTTCTGCCTTGCTGATGAGCATTGCTGATCAAACCGGTCCATGGCTGGAGGCGACGCTTGAGAGCTGGAGTTTTCTCACACAATCCTCTAACCAGAGGTACTGGTGAAGAACTCTTCTTTTTATAACTAAATGGTTTGAATTAAAAAGGCATGGTTAGTTGTTTTCACCGAAATTCCGTTTAAAATCGATATATTTTCTGTCTTAATATAAAGTTTCATACAGCTCCCCTTACTTTTGAATTGTTAAATATTATATACTATAGAAAGATAAAATAAGACAGATATTAAGATGACTTGAAATCCACAATGAAAGACAATAGTCAAATAACAACAATATAAAGTAATGAAAACTCTCTTAACTCATGTTTTTAAGGATGAAAAGGCGCGACGTAAGCTAAATTTATTTCATGCATGAAATTTACTCCCGTAGAAAATATTTTACACCGTAAATCTTTTTCTAATAAAAACTTGAATTTTTATCGTTCACTTTGCACATTTTTCTACGAATCCCCAAAATCTGAGATTTGAAGACCATAGTGTTAAAGAGTTTTATGCATCCAAGGCTCCTGTTGGAGGAATTCCAGAAAAACTCTGCTTTGAAAAGAAGTGAAAAATTGATGAATCAGCAAAAATATGGATCGCCCTAAATAAAAACTGAATATTTTTACCGTCAGTTTCAGGAAGTATTTCATTTTTATTCCTGCACTGACCTAGAAAGTAATCTTTAAACTACAAAAAATACTAAAGGTGAAAAAAAAAATAACTTTATTGTAAACATTTCTGATTTATGTAAGTAAATCAATGTCAAAATATGATTTTTTTCCCTTTGGTATTATTCACTGATGGTAGTAAATTGGGTGGCAAGGTTGGTTTTGGATTTGCAGTTTTTGCAAACGGCTCTGAGATTGAGCATTATCAATTTAGAATCAGGGATGAATGCACTGTTTTTTTGGCGGAACTCTTGTGCTTGAAGTTTGCGATTAGGTGGATCTCGGAGCAAGATTTTCCTATTTTGAAATATCTTATTTGTACCGATTCCCTTTCATCCTTAGACGCTCTAAAAAACATAAATTCTTTTAACGATATAATCAGACATACAACGGCAACTAAAATCTTTGAGAGATCATGGGACTCTTGTGTATTTTTCTTTCGTTCGAGGGCATACGGGTGTGATTGGAAACGAAAGGGCAGATGTTTTGGCTAAGTCCGCAACAGATTTAAGTATTGAGTTTGAACCTGCTAATATACCGAAGTCATATTACAAAAGGATTATGAAGGAGAGCATTATAGAAACCTGGTCAGATGAATACGGTGGTTCAGAGAAGGGTGAATTAACAAGGAAATATTTCCCGACTATTGGCCATCGTATGTCTTGTGCTCATTTCTATGCTAACTTTAAAATAACTCAATTTCTAACTGGTCATGGAGGGTTCAGGAGGTATCTTCATCGTTTTGGTTTGGCTCATTCTTCGTCTTGTGACTGTGGTTTTGGTGAAGAAGATGTCCATCATATTGTTTATGATTGCCCTAGATTTTCATCCCAAAGAAAAGTTTTGAGATTGGCCTTGAGAAAATTGCACATTAATTGGCCAGCATCTCCTTTTGCTATGATATCTAATAGAGAAACTTTTACATTATTTGTTCATTTTGTTGAAAGTGTCTTTTGATTCTGTTGTTTTGTTCTGATTATTATTTTTATTTGAGATTGTAACTTACTTCTGTAAGCCCCATGTTATACTCTGTGGAGCATGGGGAGATTTTAAATTCAATTAAAAAAAAAATATGATTTTACACTTTTCATAAAAACAGTTTCTGTAAGGATTAAATAACTTTTATTCAATGCAGAAAATTCTATCAGAAGATTTCGAAAATAGTCTATGCACCTTTAGTTTACAAAAGTTAAACTAATATTCATATTCACAGACATCGGCGTCGGTGTCAACTAGAAGATAAGAAAGAGAACATTTAAAGTGCCTAACCTATAGTCCTAACCTTAGCAAAGAGGGTAATATTTTTTATTTGCTAAAATATTCAAAATTGGATTCTTAATTCAGTTTAATAACTTGACGAAATTCGTGTCCATAGGTACAACAACGTGCTCTCCCTATGGACAGACCCAGTTGTACCTGTGGAAAAGGAAAGGACACCCTTAAAAAGGAAAGTTTTAATTGAAAAAAGCTTAAAATGAACATTTTTATTGGTGTATTACCATTTTATAAACTATTTCAAGCATTTTCAATATTGGAAATAGATTTTTTAAAGTAATGTAGTTTTAGATCGTAAATGATCATTCAAACGAAGTTGATTGATAAAAGTCTTGATTTTTTAACAAAAAAACATAAATCACATGGGATTTTCAGATCGAAATTTGAAGTAATAGTTTCATCAATCATGCTGATTGATCGCAAATCTTCTTCGGTGGAAATATTAAGTTTTTTGTAATCATCATACCTAAATGCGATAGTGTGCTTAAGATTTTATACCATATTTTACATTAAATGCAAAGTAAAATAAAAATTTAAAAAGTAGTTTATATCACAAAATATTTGATTTTTCATCTAAAATCACTTGAAAATAATTGCCGACAAATACATAACCATTTAGAATTAATTTAATATGCATTACAATGCATTCACTTTAATGAAACCTGATTCAAAAACGCCGATTAGCTACAGACACCCACAAGAACGTGTCCGTAGGTCTAGGTACAACACTTATGGTGTCCGAAGGTACAACACCAGGTGTTTTTGCATTGAAAATTCTATAAAAAATAGAAGAATTGGGATCTGTAAATTTCTAATATCAAAAATAAAAGGCCAAAATCTCGGGTATTCATTCCTTATATCTCATTTTGTCGTATTATAACTTAAGGGGAAGAAAAATATTAATGTAGTGATGCACTAAAAAAACTTTGAGCACCTAAAAACAGTAAATTTATTACATTAAACATTATTTTAAAGAGCTGATTTCACGTTAGCAACTAAATAGCAACTGTTTACATTCAAATTCAACCACAAATTCAAATTTCCATTATTTCCCGAATTTTAAAATGCGGTGGCTGTAGGTACAACCGTCTTTAGGTACAGCACTCTCCCCTATCGTTCTTTGACCTATAATTTAACATCTACGCTGAGGGCTTTGGATATGACCTTATAAGTATAAGGAGAAAAACAACTTTTTCATAAGCAAATAATTAAGAGGGCGTACTTCAACACTACCTCTGGTTAGAGAGCCTGTATGCGAAAGAGAGGCGACAACTCAGTATAGCGCGCGCAGATCGGTAAACAGGTTTTCTGTTCGTCACAGGTTTCCCTCCATAGGATTAGCGTGGGGTGGCATGATACAGTTCGGGCAGAATTTGTACAGAATTGGATGCGCAGAGACGCTTTTAAGCGAGTTGTCGTCTCTCTCTCGTATATAGGATCTCTACCTCTGGTTAGAGGAATATGTGAGAAAACTCCAGCTCTCAAGCGTCGCCTCCAAACGTGGACAGGTTTCGCCGTTGTTAGGGCTCATCAGCACGGTATAGGAAGGTAACGCAAGAGAGCGAAGGGAGAGCTTTTAGTCTAGCCGACTATAACGGAAAAAGTGGTGACCATTGATTAGTCCTCCACTATCTGCCGGAATGAACTGCGCATTCCCTAGAACAGATCTGTTCCCGGAGGGATCTGTTCTAGAGCAGATCCCTCCGCTCTCTTGCGTTACCTTCCTCATATTCCTCTAACCAGAGGTAGTGGTGAAGTACTCTTTTCATACCTGTGTCCTTTCGGGAATTAAATCTGTTCTAGGGAATGCGCAGTTCATTCCGGCAGATAGTGGAGGACTAATCAATGGTCATCACTTTTTTCGTTATAGTCGGCTAGACTAAAAGCTCTCCCTCCGCTCTCTTTCGTTACCTTCCTATACCGTGCTGATGAGCCCTAACAACGGCGAAACCGGTCCACGGTTGGAGGCGACGCTTGAGAGCTGGAGTTTTCTCACAAATAATTAAACTTGACTTATTGAATATTATTTAAATAAATAAATAAATTAAGCAAACCAATTTAATTAACAGCGAATTTAAATAAATGCATGTGCTTATTTTACCATAAGACACTTTATCCCCCAGTCCCCTAAATTGCGTATTTTTAAAGCAATGTTGTCTTCCAAACTAACTCACCTAAACCCGAAATATTCGACATGAAAGCTGTGAATAAAAAAGTAGTCACGTCATAAATTCTCTATGAATTTTTAAATCCTGTCATCCAAACGATTTCCGCCTCTAAGGAAATTGCTTTTTACCTTCTCTCGAGTGGCAACGGACACAGCCAAGGGGAAAAGGATGTCAGATGATTTTTAAATTAAAGCATATCTCGTGTAGCATGCTTTTTGACTTTGTCGCCTTGATAATCATTTGATCGCACATGTGGACAAAGAACTTTGTGAGCGGTGACATTGTATAGAGGGCATTTATTCTGATATCGTTGGCAGGTGATTGTTTGGATTGGAAGGCTGGAGAGTGGTCATTATTACTTCGTATTATTTTTTGAAGAGAGCTGTTCGAGAAGGTTTCTTTATAACATTTTGAGTTGACGTTTCGAAGTGAGGGGTTACTTGATAATTTTGTAGCAAGTGATGATTTGAAAAAAGGATTTGACACCATCTGCAGATCGTACAATTGTGAGGTAATTTTGTTCAGTTCTATCGATACACTTTGATTGTATTTTAAATATTAAATGCAATGTTTTAAAACTAAATGGGATACTTTCACCCGGAGAAGACAACTGTCGTAGGAGATTTATCATAAGAGGGCATTGATTGTTTTGTTGATAGTTTGTTGTATTTCCTAATTTGGGGATATCCGGTCGCTCTCCAAACTTTCTGATAGGTCCATGCAAT
Organism: Tetragnatha versicolor; assembly: GCA_024610705.1. Classification (NCBI taxonomy): domain Eukaryota; kingdom Metazoa; phylum Arthropoda; class Arachnida; order Araneae; family Tetragnathidae; genus Tetragnatha; species Tetragnatha versicolor. The sequence goes on along the minus strand of JANDEH010000011.1, from coordinate 18,786,385 downwards.
GGTGTTAACCCTACAACATGTGACCCCTGAAGTCAGATGAAAGTATCCCATTAGGAATTTTTACTTTTTACGAACTAAATACTATGAAAAAAGTTGAATTGTATTGCTTAAAATAGTAAGTCGCTAAATCTTCAAATTCATTGAATTTATCTGGGATAACATCATTAAAACTTTATGTGATAGTTTTTTCGAGATGCCAATTGTTTAAATCTTTTTATGAGTTTCTCGGAAGCATAATAAGGCATAGTATAAGGATAAGAGGCTCCTAAAAGATAGCAAATTAGATGCTTGCAGTATCAATGAACAAATTTCAATGTAAAGGTTTTGAAGTTAGCCAATACCTTATGATTTCCTCCCAACTAGGACTTGGGACGTCAAACATAGGACGAAATCGATGAATTCTTAATATTAAGTCCAGAGATAATTTTAACGCCTTTAAGAGCGTATTTCACGCATTGAAAATCGGAAATACGCTTTAAAAACTTGCCAGGAGTATTTTCACGCTTTGAATTTTCAACAAAGGTTTAGCTTAAAAAATGCATGGAGCCCTACCGAAAACAACTAATATTTTTTGTCTACTCAAAGCACCAACTTTTATATTTTCTAGTAATTGTTGGTTTGGATTGTTTTGTTTTATTTGTTTAAATAACATACTCATTTTTTCTATTTCATTTTTTGTCCATTAAAAAAGTATTTTTATAGAAAATTTGTATATGTATTTGTAGTTTATGTTATTTCCGTATTTCACTCCTCCTAAAATAGACAAGGAGTATTTTTACTCCTCCAAAAAATCCTAGGAATAACACTGATTAAGTCTATTATTGGACCACAAAAACTTGCTTTTTTGACTCCTTGCCTTATGTATATCTTCAATGGTTCTAGGTACCAAATATATTTTAATTCCCATCGGACTTTAAAACCCTACAGTAATTTTTATTCTCTCTACTCCAGTGTTTCCCAACCTTTTTCGGTCCATGCCCCACCAAAGCCTTTCTAAATTTTCCATGCCCCCCCTGATCTCAGTGGCATATATAGAAATGTATTTTGAGAGGGACCAAAATTATTTCTTAACTCCTTCTTCCAATTTATATTTAATAAGACTAATAAAGCTTTTTAGAACATTTTAAGGTAGAATTTGCATGGTAAAGAACAAAATCAAGTTAAGAGTAATTAAGTTCTAAGTACCAAGGGGAGTCTGGGGGCCTCCTCCAGCAAATTTTCGGAAATTGGACTCTAGGAAGCAGGTTTTTCACTAGTTTGGTACCCCTAGTTGGGAAATTTTGGAATTTTTAGGTAAGATTTGTATTTTGATGAACCTAATGTAAAAAAAGTTTCAAATATAAGCGTTCTAAAAACAAAGATATCTTCGATCATCCCCCAGAAAAGGTTCGGAAATTAGACTCTAAAAACAGGGTTTCAACTTGGTTTTGATACATACTGGTCCAGATTTCAGACATGCATTCTCAGATAGGATAATAGGATCAGATTTTGATTAACTTCTTTTTATAAAGTTTTTTTTTAATTTTCCTCCTGGATAGGCCCCACCTGGGGGGCAATTTGGTTGAAAATTTTCAAATTGCCCCCCTAGAAAATGATATTGCCCCCCGGTGGGGCGTGCGCCCCACGTTGGGAAACACTGCTCTACTCTATAGATTCAACACTACGAATTCACTGATTTCGTTGAATGTTTGATGTCCCAACATAGATCTTCATTTAGCTTGTAGTCGCAGCAAATTTAAACACAAATCAGAAGATACAATGCTTATTTTACATGATGCAAAAAAAAAATTAATATCTTGGACTTTGTTTTCCAAGACCTACCCAAAGACCTACAGAATAGCATCGCAAAATGAGTAACATCTTCATCTGAAGTCTTCAGAGGAAGAATTTTTTCTTCTGAAAATATTCGACCATTATCCTAAAAGAATTTTCATGCACAAAAGCCTTCAAAATTCAAAAGAAGCTCAGAATCCAACAAGAAAGCAAACATCACTCTATCTCTAGAAAGCGTGTCTCCAAATATAAAGGGATTCCCCATTCCGCACAGGGGGGAATATATCCCGCATATTCTTCACAGTTGGATCGAGGGTTTATTTAGGCGCTGTGAATAGGGAAAATAGGGATATTGTGAATCGGGAAAACTTTGAGGGAGCGTTTTTTATTCTTTCTCTCCGGGATAGCGATATATGTATTTCGGGAAAGCTTTTTCCAGGAGAATGCTCGGGAAATGGGGACCGGGAAGTTTTGGAATGGGGTTGGATATGATTTTTAAAAAAAGTGGGGGAATTTGAGAGGAATAACTCAATTATGCTTTTTGGATGTGTTGCACTTTGGATCTTTTTTTTATTGTTTTAGATGAGTTTTTTTTGTTGGGGGGGGGGCTTGGGTTTTCTGATATGGAGGAGGAATGTTACGATGTTCATATTGAAAGTACGATGAAATGTAAAGTTTTATATGGAGAGTTATGGTGTTGAAGTTTTGGGATCTGGTGAAAGTTTTTAAGAGTTAGTTATAAATTGTGTGAGTGTTAAGCTGATAGATTGTGTGTGGAAAATTTATGCTAATTTAAAAATTGTATCGACCGTTTTATTAAAGGCTTGTAAGTAGGATAAACACAAAACAGCTTAATTCAATTCTAAACAATTAAATGCACATTCTAAATTGTTTTATGTGCCGTGTGAGTATAAAACTAAAGCCCTGGATGAAGCTTTGTTATTTTTGCTTTGCTATCCAGGGCTTTATATAAAACGTCTTTTGACCGTAGTAAAAAAACTGATCACCTGGTAAACTGCTTTAAATTTAAAATAATAATATTGCAAAGGACAAAAGACTACAGTTTAAATAAATACAAATGATTGAATTATTTTCAAATACGAAATTTCAACTCAATTCTGTAACTTCTTATGAAATAAAATAAGAGGTATGAAGAAATGAAATGAAAAATTGAAAACCTGCAAATTTAGACGCTAGTTATAACATGCTTTTTGCACATATATTTGCAACCTACATAAAATCTCTCCCATAATTAACCAGTTGAAGTTTCGTAATGTCTTCCCAAATTAATATTATGTATCATAATTCTAGATGAAAGTTCCCAAAAATGGTGTACACAGTGTGAAAATGGTCTGATTTTATTTGTTATAACATGCAGTTTTGGAAAAAAAAATCAGATAAATATTGTGGCTATGGATATATCCGTAAATTGGTTGCATACCGACTAATAATATAAATTTAAATCATAATGATTCAATTGCAGAGTATCCCCTTTTTTACAAATCCTAAACATTACTCCCATTATTTTTCGACGTCCCCAACTATGCCCACATCACTACGCTATCTCCACAATACATCTCCCGCATCCCTTTAGTGTCTCTCCAATCCCCTAGATGGCACTGCCTTTTCAATCGCCCGGAGCGCTTCGGCCGCAAGCGGCTTTACGTCCAATCCCAAGTCGGCCGCGGGAAGTTTTCCTCCAATCACATTCGGCGCCCGGGAAAATGGAGCCCGCGAATCGACACCTGGTCTGAGACTTTCCTGCGCTATTTATGGCCTTCAAGTGAGCTTCCCTGCAACAGTCGGAGAAATGATTCTTGAGACAGATTAGATCGGGTTATGAATAGTGATGGGCAAAATCGATAATTTTAGGTATCGAATACATATAGGTATCGAATACTTTGGTATCGAATACTTATAGGTATCGAGTAATTTTAGGTATCGAGTACTTTTTTTCAATGTCGGGAAATGAACCTGAAGGGACAATTTTTTTAGGGCCTATCCGTAATCAGACTAATATTCAAAAAACAGAAAGCGATCCATCAAAAAGCCCCGTAGCTACGGGCCTGGAGGTGGATAGAGGCGAAGGATTTGGCGGGGGAAAAACCTAGCCGCGTCAAATTTCTCTCGCGGATGATTAACGACTTGGGTTTGAGCGTTGCAAAATGAAAACGGAAACAGGCTGCGTTTGATCTACAGTAGGTATTATAAAGATTACTTCATTGAAAAATTTAAAATGAATTATGTCAATAAAGTATCGATACTTTTGTGGGTATCGAATACACTCGATACCTATAGGTATCGAGTACTTAAGTATTTGGTATCGATACCTGCCCATCACTAGTTATGACAATGAGTTGGCCTAATGATTTTGATGAGGTTGTTTTTGTTCAGTGTTGATTTACTCCGTGAAATAAAAAAAATATATAAAACTAGATAGGTTTTATGTGTTTAATAGGGAGCAAAAGAAGTAAATGTTACTTTTATTTATGTGTGTTCAAAGAGTTTATAGATGAAAATGTTTTTAAAAATCAAAGGAAAAAACTCAATCAATTTCCTTTAGAATCTATATGTTACGGCAATGTGATAAACCCGGGCATTTTTATAAATGCCCACGTATTTCAGGCAAAGTGATAAATACTCATTGATAAATGCCATTGAATTTTTCAAAATTCCCGTCTCACTTCAGGCATTGTTAATAATGCTCGGTTTATCACTTTGCCGTAACATATATACAATAATCAATACGTTACAAATTTTCTGCCAAAAGAAATAAATATCGATATTATACCATTAAGTATAAACATGTAAATAAATTTGAAAGCATTCTTTTAACTAAGAATTCTACTTGTATTAAGCAGCTTTATGCGTTGGTACAATATGGAATTTATTTAAGATTTTTCGATATTATACATGTTTGTGGGGGGGGGGGAGATTAGGGTAGAATATTATTAAAGGTTTTAAAGTCGTATATGGACAATATGTATCCAGTTTGGAATTTTAATATATTAATCCTTCGCATACAGTAAACAAGGGATCGCCTAAAGTTGTAAAAGATAAAGATATACGTATGAAAGGTGTGGAACTGAATAGTTGCATTATTTACACAAAGGCTTTTAAATCACCCATAATCAAACAATTATCAAATACAAAAGGTTTTTAAAATTGTGTATCAATTTATTTTCTTTTATTAAAATTGCAATCATGAAAGAAGTTGATGATTTTCCAGTTTTTTAAGTTTTTTAAGCTTAAATATTTTTTTGGTGAAACTGTCAGTGAACCAAACATATTTAGTTTTTGCCTGCTTATAGATAGTATATATAAGCTAATTTCTTCCCAATATATCTAACACTTTTTCCTTACGCCTCTGTCACTACTTAAATTGGAATTTAACACAAGGAATTACTAATTTCTGGTTGAGCTTCAGGGGTACATCACTAAAAAAGTATCATCAACAAAGTTTCAGTAAAACTAAAAATTAACTGATAATTTGAATACCATAATGTAAAAAATCCTCATAGTTTGGTTGTTGCATTATTTATGCTTGATTCAATCGGTTTACACTTATTTAACAGTATATTATTATTTGAAGGATAATTAGGTCTCATGGAAACCCTAAACCGTTTGCTGTTGATGACATTTCTTTTGGCAACCATAGGAAACCTTTGTCATCGGATTATACAATACTTGGTTAATTAAATCTTCCTTCTCACACAAAAGAAAATGGAGGATAAAAAATCAAAACTAACTAACGATAACTCTCTGGAACTAAATTTCAATGAGGATATTTTCTTTTAACTAAGGGAGAGCCTTAGAAAACATGCATGAACGATTTCCCAAGTTAATGCAAGAGCAAACTTGAAAAGATCGAAGCTTTAGCTGTTAAGGCTCTGAATAATATATGGAGAAATTAGTTCCTTAGTAATACCCCGTTCGCACTGCCGCTAAAGGGCCCTTAAACTTTAAGTGCACTTAAACTTTAAGTGCGTTTTCTTAAAACAGCGTTCGCACTGGCAAATGGTGATTGAGCACTTAATTGTGGAAATCTAAGAAATGTTTAATTTATTATTATATAACTTAAAACTAATAAATATAATCACCAACTTTTTAAAAAAAATAAAGTAAAAATGTAAAAATACATAAATAATTATTAATTGACAGACGATTTAAGAAAACTATTTCTGAATTTCAAATAAAAACAAAAACGAGACAAGCTGACTGGATTGTAGTGGGATAAATTGGATCATATCAAGGTAAATAAACTAAATTTTTTTATTAAACTAAATTTAATCAGTTTTTGGTCCATTGTTTTCCATATTTTGATGTACTTTTATTTTACCAACTGGGTCTTTTTGCCTTAAAAATCTAAAATATCTGGATACAATGGATATATTAGTTTGGCATAGCAGAACACGAAATAAATTTTATCATATTCATAACAAGAATGTTCTGAAAAGATTTCTTGATTGAATTTTTGTTTAATATTTTGATTTCTTTTTATCAGCAGCTGTTTTTAATTACATTTACACTATTAAGTAATTAAAAGCAATGAGCGGAGATATTGAAGTACAGCATTGTTTAGCTCACGGTTCAATTTTTGATGGGCTTTTTTGTGTTAAATTATTGTACTAATTCAAAGAACCTAATAACCTATAAATATGTTCGTAATTGTGTCCAGTTTAAACTGTTTTAACAGTGTCCTTGGTCTTTATTTGAAGAAATATCACCGAAAATAAATTTTTCCCATCCTGGGAAACATTGTGCGCCGCCATCTTTGTTGATTTTCAAACACCCTTAAAAAATGGGGCGATTTTGTTATTCCTAAAGTGTGTTTCTATGGCAACTAAGTGCGAAATGAAAATAGAGGGTCTTTTTCCTGCCAGTGCGAACGGGGAATAACGGGACTAAGTCTCTAGTGTGAAATGAATTTTTAATTAATAAGATTAAGCTGGTATGCTACTTTATTTCTTTAGTTTGATCGGGATACACCTTGTAAAAAGTGATGTGAAATGTTATTTTCTTCTTGTTGTTATTTGTTAGGGTAGAGTAAGAAAAAAAGATTCAAATGACTTTGTTTATTTTCGTTTCTAGTTTGTGGAATCTCTTTCTTAGAAAAAATACGAAATAATACTAAAACTTTTTTCTATCTTTTTCTATTTATTAAAGAAATAAAAGTATGAAATTAAAATGAAATTATAGAAAAATGTAAATTAAATGTTCCTATTGAATTCTACCACTCCTGAAGATTTAAAGAATGTGATTTAAAAATGACCAGGACTGACGAAAAATAGAAATATAAATAGAGTGACAATTTTTACTAGGGGGATTACAGTTCCATATCCTAAAAATATGACAACTTTTTCTATTAAAGGATATCGAGGGAGAGTTCTGATCTTTAAGCAAATCGAGAAAGTTTAAATACCGAAACATAGGAAAATATGAAAATGAAAAATAGGAAATAATGAATATAATATGTTATATTCATTAAATATAAAGCAAATGTTGTAAGAACATAATGAATATAAAAAGTATTACTATGAATGGGTTAGAAATCAAGAACTTCAAGTGACAGTACAGAATAACTTCAAAATGAGATGAGTTGGCTAACTCTTTCCGAGAAGTTTCTTTTTACTATGAGTGACCTTGATAAGCAGTTTTACTTTCATTGTATTCGAAAAATTTAATTTCCTAGCAGTGACGAATAAGAGTTAAAAAATATTAAATACAGGATGCTTAATAAGTTAAATTTTCTGAACGTTCAATTTTATCTACCATTAATTTTATCGAACTTAGAGTTATCAGCTCGAAATTCAAAATTTACATTTAAACTTAGTTATACTCACTCTAACTAGCAAATGCAAGTTGCTTTGAGTGCTCATTAGACGGTATAAAACACGAATTTAACGAGAAAACTAAAGTATGCAACGTTAAACTTCCTCTCAAACTACCATACTTTAAATATCAACACCCATCTCTTAAAATCCGTTGTAAATACCCTATACTTGTGCGTTAACAAGCCCCCTCCTGTAGAAACTATTTCAACGTTAACTTTCAAAACTCACTTCAAAACAAACGGGTATAAAGCCAACACCATTCTAACGCCCAACAATTTCAACACGCTTCGCATTTATCCTTGGCCAAAATCCGTTAACTTTGTCGAGAATTTTAAAGAGCATCGAAGCATCGAATAAGGGCTTGGCTAATTTCTGGCAATTTTCTTACTTTTAAGACTAATGAAGGACCGAGAGAGGGAGAGGAATATGTACCGATATATCTCCGTGTCCCCTTTTACTTAACTCAGAAGGCATAATCATTAGCTGATTATATGAGAAGGACGTATTGTTGCAGAGTTTAATCTGTTAAGATGAAAAAGTGAAGACTTTTCCTCAAAGTTTAAAGAATTCTAGTTAAGCTCCATTTCCAAAAGTTATTTAAGAACTTCTTTACCGGGATATCATGTATCTATTAGGTCAGTGTTAAAAAAGGTGTAATCCAGTGGAGCAGATATTGAGCCAGCATGTTTAAAAGATGTGTTTGAGTTGTTAGCTTTGCTTTTGATAATGAATCATAATGAAAGAAATTTGAAAATAGTTAACGTTTATGAAACGTAATAGTTTATGAAAGTGAGTAGAATTCGTGCGTAATGCTATATTTGTGTTGATGAATAAGTTCGTTGTTTTATCTGTTTCATATGCAAATTTAAAACTATGACAAATATTCATTACATGTTTTTTATTTTAGGTAAGACAAACATATTTGTTTCTTCTACCTTATATCTCATGATTGTGCCTTGAGTAAGTACGTAAGCTGTATTATTGTTACTTAATTTTATGATTTTAAAAATTAGAGCATTTATTGTGTACTTTTTTAAATAATTTATGTTAAATGAAAAATATTAGTATCTTTTTATGTATTACTAGCTGTTATACCCGGCCTTGCACGGGTGGGGTGTATAAATTTATTTTTTAAAATATTTCTTAAAATACATTTATAATTTTGTAAATTAGCAATATTACAAATCATCCCGGTATCCCAGGCGCCTCTTTCCTATCCCAGTGTTCCCGGTAATCTTATCCCGGTGCCCGGTGATCATGGTAATTTTTCTAATCCCGGCTGCGTTCCCGGTAATTTTCCTATCTCAGTGTTTACGGTAATTTTTATATTCCGGTATTCTGGGTGTCTTTATGGTAAATTTCCTATCCCAGTGTTCTCGGTATTTTTTCCTTCCCGATGTTCTCGCTAATTTTCCAATCCCGGTGTTCTTGTCACTTTTTACAATTCCGATGTTTCTGATAATGTTTAATAATATCTTGGTGCCTTTATAAAATAACAAATTTGAAACCGTAGTAAAAAGTCTAGTGAACAAATTAAGAAATTTAAAACCAGTGTTTAAAACTAAAAAAAAAGATCTAGTAAACGAAAAAGTCTAGTGATCTGTGTCTCATTTGAAACAATGTTTTAGTTTTAACTCGTTGTATGACTGGTAAAACAGGTTTTCAAACACGGAAAAATAAGTGAAAAAAAGCAGGAAAAACGGGAAAAAAAGAATGAAGGACTGATTTTCTCTTTATAAATTATAGCCTATGTGTTATTCTGATGTATAAGCTACATTATGGTAAAATTTCATTAAAATCCATTCAGTAGTTTTTGCGTGAAAGAGTAACAAACATCCGGACAAACATTCACAATTATAATAGTAGTAGGATGTTACTTATTGCGAAGGTATCGAAATTGGTTTTGTTGATGATAAATCTTTTAGAAGTTGTCCTAAATTAAGAAATTCGAAAGAGTTATGGGCTGAGTGTACAACATAATAACTAATAACGTGAATAATCATTACGTCGTCTGTTCATTAAGTTGAATATGTTTCTTTCTAGTAAAAAGTAAACCCCTTTCACAGTACATTTGAACTTTCTTTACGAAATTGTTATTTTAAATTACGTTAATTCATTAATTCTTCTGTGTGTTTTTTTATACTTAAAGTGTTCTCGGCTAAATCAGATTTAATCTAATCGCGTTAAACGTTCAGTTTAGTTTCCAAATACTCTTTACGAAATTACAAAGAGCGGCTTTCTAACTTTTATTAACCTCGAATACGACACAGAAAAATCGCTTTTAGCTTGTTAGAAACTTAAATTCTTGCATAATTTGAAGGGGGAAACTCGAAAGGAGAATGCCAAAAATTTACATTAGGCAAATCATGACAGAACATCTTAAGATGTTTTCTAAGTAGCCATCCTTTTCTAAATTTAATTTGCTCTGAAATTTCTCGAGCAGAAAAATATTCACTCGCAATTAAAACTAAACTCCTCCAGTAGGAGAAAAACCGAGGCAAGGTTAGAATAAGAAAAACCACTCTCGCATTACTGGATTAATTCTCTTTCATATTCTATTTTCATTATTTCCACCTGCGTTTTGTCTTGGAACTGAATAAACAGAACGAGAAAAAGAGTTATTATCTTTGCTAAAGAAAATTTTAGTTTTTTTAATGGTTCAATGCTCCTTCGCGATTTTCTCCCAGTTGAAAAATGGTTTGTTATTCTTTGAGCTGCTAGGATTGTAAATTGGCGTTTTTGGAGTATAGTAAAAATGGAGCTTTTTAATTTGAGGTTATTAGAATGTCTAGAACTTTTGTTTTCGAATTAGCAAGTATTCAAATCAGTAATTTTATTTAAAAAATTATATTTGGGTTTAGTTTAACACAAAATTGTTTTATTAAGTACTAATTTACAATTTTATTTCGATGTTATGTTCAAAAGAGTGTTTTAAATTTTAGATAATAATTTTACAGAAGTGTGAATTAATAATAACTATTTTTAAAAATTAAAAATGCATTTTTATGTAGATAGGGATAGTATATGAAATGAGAAATAATATTCCAAATAATATGAAATAAAAATGCTGTAAATTAAATTAAATTAAAATAAAACAGTGGCATAGCAAGGTATTTAAGAGATAAAATTTATTCTTGTGTATTTTTTATATTACTTCTAGGTTAATCATAAATCTAAATAAAGGAAATTTAATTATAAGACAAAAATGGATATATAAACAACAATTAAAAGCGTTAATAATAATGGTTTTATAATCTTTATGGTACTGTTTTTACATTATGGCAGACATATTTTTAAAACGTTTGAAAATAATATAGACTTGTAGGAAATAAAATCAGACACTCGCACCAAAAAGCAGATTATTCGACCGGAAATTGATTTAAGTCCCGTTTTTTAAGGTTATGAACCCTAAGAACTGCCTTCTAACGGCCGTAGTCATCGATAGCTTGACCAGCAGTTAACCGGGGGTCAAACCTCTGTGATTAAAAACTAGTTTTCCTTTTTGACTGCCAATCAGATGCTTGACTACCGATTAACCGCTGGTTAATTTACCAGTGACTATACGGCCGTTAGAGAATTAAATTTAAGTAAATCAGCAGAAAGAAAATTAAAAAGATTTGAATAAGTACTTTTAATGTGTTTTTGTACCAATTATTCAACATACAATCGTTGTATAACATTATTAACATTCGCTCAAAGAAAATATTTTACTAGATTAATTGAAAATACAATATAATATCCTCCTAGAGACATACCCTGTATTACCCAGAGGATTCTTATATTTATCAGTATTCGCTACAAAAGGATTTTTTTAACAATATTGACGTAAAATATATTATTTTGTATTTGATTGAAATAAAAAGCATCAATATTAACTATTTTAATTATAAATCTAATTAAAAACGCGTTTAAATATACATCAAGTGGGACATATTTTTAAAACGTGATTATAATGCGAACATAAAAGGGGAAATAAAATCAAGTACTTCAACCTTCGGTCTATCTTATCGAAAATGATTGAATCAAAATCATTATCAAAAATCTTATCAAAAATGAAAATTTTCAACGAAATTTGAAGCAGATACCGTATTTGTGAAAGTCATGAACCCTAACAACTACCTTGTAAGAGAGTTAAATTTAAATAAAGAAGCAGAATAAAATTATCCCGTTTTAAAATAAATATTTATATTTTTTAGTGTGAATTATTCAGTATGCAATCACAATCGCTATATAACATTATTTATATAGACTCAAAAGTAAAAATTTTACTAGCTTAACTGAATTAAATACGATATATCCTCCCTTTGAGGCGACAAACTCTTTATAGCCCAAGGGATTCCTATATTTATCAGCATTCGCTATAGAATGATTTTTCTTTTGTTCTTTTTAAGAATTTGATATGATACGTTCTTTAAGAAAAATTAGGGCTTTGAATTTCAAAATTCAATCTCCGCTTTAGGAAGCTAATTATCTCATTTTCTTTTTTGGATTTGCGAGCATATTGTGAGAACATCAAACAACTTACTCAGGGATCTGAATAATTCATGGTTGTCAAGAAAGTTTAGGCTTAATATTTTCCCCCAAAAATATTTTATTAATACCCTGCCAGATGGGAATAAAACTCCAAACTTTGTGTTTATTTTAGAAATTTAAAGGTGCTGGAATATCCCTTTTACCGTCTGGAATGTCTATTTAGATGGTTTTAATTGAATAAAAGGTATTCTCTAGGGTCAAATAAATTAATAAATTTGTTAGTGTATTCAGCTTAATGTTCATTTTAGTTAGGAAAATTAAAGTTTCTAGTATCAAATAATATTATATTGGAGGTATAGCTATAAAAGTCCAAAGTCCAATAAAGTTTCTAGAAATTGTATCCATGAAATTATATCAATAACTCAAAGCTTTTTTTCTTTCTGGTTGGTGGGTTGGTTGGATTTTTATGGTACAAGGGCCAGATTATGTCATTCTATTCCTAGGAAGACATTTTGCTCTTTCTGATGAGAATAGTCTTAAATAACCAACATGTTTTAGTTTTAGGAATAAAATTTATGGAGAAAAATGTTTTCATCAAGAAGTACTTGGTTGGTGTTTACTTGAAACCATACGCCCAATTCAATCTTAACTAACCTATTAGATGAAATTGCTACCTATACTGGATAACAACTTTTCCTGTCAATGACGTCACCGATTGACGTAAGATCACACCAACACTTTCTGGCTACTTAATTGGCAAAAAAGACAGAGCAAGCGGGAGTCATCTCTGAGTCGCCAATTAGGTAGCCAGAAAGTTTGGTGTGATCTTACGTCAATCGGTGACGTCAGTGACAGGAAAAAATGTCTTCTAGTATTAAGTTGTCAAAACCTAAACATTTGATTCCAATATTGTTGGATTGGTTTGGATTGGTTTTTGCTTATCACGAGGAAAAATATAAACAAATATTCTTGTACATGAAATTTTTTACCTGATGAAATATTTATAAAATTCCATCGATCAATCCCAAAACTCTATATTAACACTACAGTTCCACCTTAACTAGTAAATATAGTGTTTCTCCGAATACTTAGAACGCCAAACATTTCAAAAAGAAGTAATATAGGATGAAACGTAGAACACAACAAAATATCCATTGTTTAGAAAATTCTACACCATTTCCAAGCATAAAATATTTTATTACTAGCTAGAGCAACTTTTGAAATGCATTCCGATGACGTATTTTCTACATCTGTCTCTATTTCCTTTCAGTTTTATAAGGGACGCCTTTGTCTTATCTGCTTTTATTAGAATTGATAGTCCTGGGGGAAAACTTGTGTTTTGGGCAGGATTTACTTTTCTTGTCTAAACTTCAAGGAGAGACAGGATATGAAAAATATTTTGAGGTGTATTAATGGTTTTCAAGTGATTTGATGCATGGCAGTGCTATCCATAGAAGTGCTTTGAATACCGAAACATTTTTTTAAAAAATGAACTAGATATATTGGGTGAATAGACCTTTCATTGAAATTTAACGGTTAGTGACTCTTTTGAAATCTTGGCTAAAAGAATAAACCTACACACAAGTATAACTATGAATAGATTTTTGCTGAAGTATAACAATGAAAAAGCTTAACGAAGTATAGAATGGGGGCCTTTATAAAGTGTATTAAGGTGGGAACTTGAATAATTGGAAAGTGGCTGAAATTAATAATTCACTATCATATTTAAACAATGTATATTTTTAATTAACAACAAGTTCCTTATTTATACTATCTATGTTATAGTGAATAATGTTTTTGGAGTGTATGAAAGGGTATGCGTTGGAGAGTATATTGGAGGCTAATTCTAACAGTTCATTCATTATTCTAATAGTAATAGTTATAACCACTAGTTAAAACTACTATTATTTATTCAATTTTTCGGGATAAAAAATGGCCATGTTATTTGGTTTTTCACTTCAAACGTTTCACCCCCTATTTTATAGTAGTTAGTTAAACCATTTGGTTGGATGTTGATGTTTAAAATGTTTAGAAAGCAAATAAAACATCTTACTCTAAGTTATTTAAATATTCCCATATATTCTAGCATCATATTTGAACTCAATAAACTACTTCCTAAAACCTCTTTGGATAAAACGTCCCCTTTCACGAAGTTTTTTTTTAAATAAAAAAGAATAAAAAGTTTAATAACCATACTAGTTTGATTCCAAGTTCTTTTTAAACTTTTTTACCATTATTTTCTGTTTTTATTCACATCTTCAACGATGTTAAGAATAAAATGTTCCTCAAAAGTAACTTTAAAATTCCTCAAACTCACCCTAGACTTAGTAAATTCGTTAAATTTTCAATCACGTTTCTCTCACGTTTGTTCCTTCTTCATCAAAATTTTCAAAACTACGAACGAAACGAAAAAATTTTCTTCCTCCACAACTTTTCCACCCCCAAAAACAATCGAAGTCCCTAACCCAAACTTTCCCGAAACCTTCCATAAACCTTTAACTTTAGCAGTTGTTTGTTAAATTCGGTTTTTCTGCCGAAGCCCGCCGGCCATTTTTCTCAAAAGAGCACACGTTCACTTTAATGGCGGCTCTTCCCGCCTTTTTTTTACTGTGCGTGGTCATGTTTTGTTTTTAACCCGGGGCTTCAGATTTAAAAGCAAGGACGGTTTGCTATCTTAAAGAAATAGCGGCTATTCTTGTTTACACATGCTGCGTTGAGTACCTACGTGTTTTTTTTCGGAAACGTGTTGTCTGTGGTTACCTTTAAGAGTGTGTTGTGCATTGAATTGAATAAATTATTTTTCTATGCTAAACAAAAGTGTTGAAAAGTGCCCTATTCTTAGGGTTCTAAAGATTCATTCGATTCGATTCCGGAATCGATTCCTGAGGTTCGATTCTTTCGATTCTTGAGTTCGATTCCAACCTGGAATCGATTCCCTACTGTCAGTATCGAAAAAGTAGAATCGAACTTTTCTATTTCTTCTACTACAAACTAAGGATGATTATTAATTTATTTAACTAATAACCAGTAAAATATTAATTAATTATCAAAATACTAATTAATTAGCGAAAAAAAATTGTTTAATTTTCTGTATTAATTTGAAAATTAAGTACGACTCCTAAGATTCGATTCCTGTTGCGAAATAATAATTAATTATCAAAATACTAATTAATTAGCAAAAAAAATTGTTTAATTTTCTGTATTAATTAGAAAATAAAGTACGATTCCTATGATTCGATTCCTACTGGAATCGATTCATTCAAGAGTTCAATTCTTTGGTATCGGTTCCAAGATATTCGATTTCGATTTGATTCCGTGATCGATTCCTTTGTTAATAATAAGAACCCTACCTTTTCTCCTTTAAACTTAATTCCAAATTTAAGATTCAGTTCTGGAAAGTTGTTTTTTCTTTATACACCTATTGTCATGAAAACAAGATTCTACCTGTAAATGCTGCTTTTCCTTTATAAGACACCTACTACAGGAAAACTAATACTTGTTGCATTTTTCTTACGTGAAAGAAGAAAAGAAAATAGGCACGAAATGAACATATTTATATTTAATTGCTTATCTTTTCAAAAGAAATTATTAGTCATGCTATATTCTTATGGTTTTTATGTAGGGAGTAAGAAAGTTATATATAATTTTGATATAAAGTTTGTTAAAACTTTAAGATTGGAGATTTTGCATTTGTAAATAGGAGTCTTAAAGAAAACCAGAGTTGATTCATTAAAATACTTATTGTTTGCGTTACTTAATTTGTTTTTTCAGCTAATGTAATATCAAATATAAAAATAAATGTAAGAGAAAAATGTAATTAATAAATTATTATAAATGGAATTATCGTATGGTGAAGTTGATCTATATTCTATTAGCATTTCATTCACATCTTTGGACTTAACTGGTTTGAAACTCGTCAAATTAAGACCGTATTTCAATGCATAAGCCTACTGACATTTATTTTTGGTCAGTATCTATGTATATTGTATACCTTTTATAACTAAAGACTTGATATGATAACGGATGAGAGTTGCAGAAAGACCAATAACATAGAAATTCCACATATAACTGGATTTAAACCGATACACAATCTCTTAAATCACTGCAAACTGCAGCGGTTTATCGAAATGTAATTATGTTATGAAATATACAACGTGCTCATGTGTTACCTAAAATGTGTAGGCCTCTGTAGTAATATTTCTCACCATGTATAGGAAATTGCTTATGCATTAATCCTATTAAATCGGCTTTGAGTATTTTCCGTTATGGATACTAGAAGTATGATTAGAAGTAGATAGAGATGAACCGGTTTTCAACAGAGCCATTTTCAAATATTATCAGTGTTGGAATTATCATTTAAATCTTATACGTTAGGGATCTGTGTATTTATAAATTGATGGATGAGTCTTTTGATTTGAGTTTTATGGGTAAATTTTATCGATGCGTGATGTTTATACAATTGGAGATACTTGATAGTAATATAGCTGGGTTTTGTGACTAATTGAATTAAGGTTTTCATTCATATTAGTGATAATCAAAACCGTTACTATTAAAGAACTTATAAAAACTTACTCAAAAAAGCTTAAATTAAGTGTAAGCTGCAACTGAATGGATAAAATTAGAATGAAATGAATTTAATTATTAGCTTGATTTTTGTTTAGTTTATTCTATCAAAATTTTTTTACCTGTAAGTGAATACAATGTATTCTTTACGCTTCGCCATTCTTTGTTGATCTGTTACTTAAGAAAAATTTCTTACAACCACCTTTACTTAAAAAAAAACTTAAGTAAAATTTTGAAAATTTGGAGAAAAAGGCCCAGTCAATATTAATTTGAATTTTAAATAGTTGAAAAATAGTTAAGCTTTTTATACTATAATCTGTTCATTTTGAACTGGCGCTTGAAAATATTTCCTTCCACCACCACCGATAGGTAACCATAGCAACTATCCTCGTCAAAGTGACGAAGAAGGCTTACTATTGGCTGCTCGAAGAGCGTAACTATGGTTACTCTTCTAGCGTGGGGGAAAGCACTATTTCTCAAGAGCCAATTCTAAATGAATAGAGTATAATAGAGGGACTACGGAGGAAAAATGCCTGCAAATAATGAACTCAGCTTTCACTTTTAAAAATAAAAAGCAAAATATTTATTATGTACAACAGCGTAATGGTATACTTAGGTACTGTGCATTGTCGATCTGTACTTACCTTAGATTCAACCAGAATTTCAAGATAGTATATTCTTCAAAAGAAGGTGCAAAATATTTTAGTGTCTAACGGGATTCCTAGATACAAGGGATGATGGGACGCCTAAACCCATTTGTTATCCCTATCCATTAGACAGATTTAGTGGATTTTACTTTTTCTATTATTCTGATGCTTTCTTAAAAAATAGCCAACAGAAGTGCCATATTAACGCATATTTTAGAGTTTGTTGCCTTACTCTTTAGTTCTAGTCTTGTAGCTGTGGGTTTAAAGTGTGCTATGTATATACTATTAAAATAAAAAGTATGTTTATAAATGCAGAGATGAAGTACAGGTATTATAATTAAATTTTTAATCTTGGAACTGTCTTGGGGGTCACCATAATTTTTTCCACTTTGTAATTTAGTTTTACTCAAAAATTTATTCAATAAGAGAGATAAAAAATACCATAATGCCCCAAAACAAATCCAATACCATATAAAACCCAATGTTACGTTTTACTTCCAATATGTGACTTTTTTCGGTTCAATACTTTATCCAATACAGAACTATACTAAATAAATAAAGTATATTAGAGCGAACCGATAGTTACACTTAACATAATACAAAATTTTCCCTAAATTGGTTCTAAATAATAAACACCCATTTTCCTTTAAGAAGTTCATTTTATTCCACCACCATGACCACATTCATTTCACTCCCAAATATTAAAGAGTTAATAAAAGTTACATTCCCTTCACATAGCATTTACCTTTTCAACAACAGATGCTCATTACAACATATTATGTACATAGTCTCCATCTTCCCCGACTCATGACAATATAAATAGCCTTCAAGATAGTTGGTCACTTTCTATAACGGCACTTAATTACAAAGGCGTAAACGTCATCCGCCAGGCTTGATAAATCCAAATGGCGGTTAAATATTCAGTCCCTCGGATACGTTTTAATTCCGCTACCCGCTCGGCCTCCTCGCCGCATGCCGGATTATTCGGTAAGTGGAGGTGGCAACGACTGCTAATGAGAGCTACCCGATGCGGAAGGAATTGAGTTAGAATCAAAGCGCGATTGGCTGCTTGGGTGATGAAGCCAATTTGGTTGTTTTGGGAGTGGCAACGGTAGGGAGAAGGTTTTGGAGGGAAGATGTTTGGGGTTGAAATTTTTTTTAGTATTTTTTAGATGGAGAAGCTGAGAATTATGGGTGTCTGGGGGATGTCTGGGATATTTGTACTGTTACGCATCGGAGCAATTTTTAAAATAAAAACTAGTCTATACTAGATTACAACGTTTTTTTTCAGTGACGTCACGGGTTGATGTAAAAAGAGGCCAAACTTTCTAGCTACCTAATTGGCAAGTGATAATGATTCTCGCTCCCTCTGCTATCACATTTGTTGAAGATCAAAATGATAATATCCAATTGGTAAGCGATAAAAGCGGTTCTATATACTAAAAAGTGGCTAACAGTGTAACTCAAGTCTTTTCATTAAAATAACGACATAGTAGTTCCACTTGAGGTATTGTATTTAAATTGATTTTTATGGATTTTATAACTAGAAAAATATAGAGTGGATTATATAACACTCATTTTGTAAGTTTATGCCTTAAAATTGCCTTTCAAACGGGAAAAAAGGAGAATTTTAGAGGATTTCACCAAATTCTGATCAGTAAACGATATACCTACTGATCACATACATACACTGATACATTTTGCAATGAATTGAGTAGAAGTTATTTGTAACAATCAATTTCGATAACATTATACGATTGATAACATTAACCGAAATCACGTTAAGGCTACACACATTACCCTAAAAGCTTCCAAAATGTCGAAAAATATTTCTTGCATTTTTCAATGCCTCATGCCATTAGGAATCTATGGTCAAAGTTTCATACCTGAATTCCATTTAGTTTGGAAGTTATCTTAAGTTTTCTGAGTAACATCAGGCTCAAATGTGTAAGCATCTAGAACTTTAAGTGCATTTTTCTCAGACTTCGTTTTCGGTGACAATGACTGGTTTCTATTCCCTAAGGCTTTTATACTGCTCATGATAGAGTATTGGAATTTTTTGTGTATACTTACAGGGTTGGCAGAAAACCTGTTTTTTTTTAAAAACCAAAAAAACTGGGTTTATTTGGTATTTTTGATTTAAACCAGGTTTTTTTGGTTTAAACCAAGTTTTTTTAGAATTTATTTTTCAGAATAAGTTAATTTAGCAGTGACATTTGAAATTGAGTTGTAAATGAGACATTTATTTCAGGGGTTGTTTATAATTGATAAATGATTTGTAAATTTCAATTAATTCATTTAATTAGTTAATTAAAATTAAATTAATTTGTTTTGAAAATCATTTTTGGTTTTAAAATTTTCCGATTTGAAAATCTAATATTATTGTAGTGAATAAAAATCGGTGTTAATTTATCTTGGATTGAAATAATCAAAAATAATTGTGATTGGTTGAAATAATCAAATTATTTATCTTAATTATATATGGATTAATTTATGAACTTAAGAAATTTCTTTAGAAAGAGAAAATTTTATTTTTTAAATAAATAAAAGTGAAAAGTAAGCAACTAATGTTAATTGAAATTGGACAAATGATTGAGATAATTAATCCGATTAAGGAAATCAATGTTTTTTTTATTAATTTAGTAAAAAACCAACTGGTTTTTATCTGTTTATAAACAAACCAACTGGATTTTAGTTTTCATCATTAAAGAAATCAACGGTTTTTTTAATTAAGTAAAAAAACCAGCTGGTTTTTATGACTGACAAATAAGACAAATTGGTTTTATCAATTAATTAAAATCCAAGCCATCTTTTATCAGTGAAAAACAGATAACTTTTGTGTATCTTTAGTTACTCTTTGAAATAATGTTTCATTTTAAAGGAAATTAATAAATAAACTATCTCTTGCAACATATAATAAGTTTAACTTAAGCATTTAAGATTAAGTTTAGGTAGAGAGAATTCAATAATTAAAACCATTAAATCAAAAGATTTCTGATTTTTAATCACCTTAAAATGTCAATTTTTTGATAAATCTGACCTTTTAATTTTGTGCAAAAGATTATATTTAATAACACTTTCTTTAAAAAAATCCTGAAAATATTTTATAATTTCTAAAAAAAAAAAAAAAACAAGTGGTTTTTTTGGTAAAAAAACCATTTGGTTTAAACCGTGGTTTAAACCAAATTGGTTTAAACCGGCCAACCATGTATACTTATAAATATATAGGGGAGAGTGTTGTACCTACGGACGGTTGTACCTTCAGCCACCTCATTTTAAAATTCGGGAAAAATGTAAATTTGAATTTGTGGTCGATTTTGAATGTAAACAGATGCTATCTAGTTGCTAACGTGAAATCAGCTGTTTAAAATATTATTTAAATTTTCTATAATAAAAATACTGTTTTTAGGTGCTCAAAGTTTTTTTTAGTGCATCACTACATTAATTATTTTCTTCCTCTATGATTATGATATGATAAAATGGGATATATGGGGGAATCCCCGAGATTTTGACTTTTTAGTTTTGATATTAGAAATCGTCATATCTCAATTCTTTTATCTTTTATAGAACTTTAAATGCAAAAACACCTGATGCTGTACCTTCGGACACCATAAGTGTTGTACCTACGGACACGTTCTTGTGGGTGTCTGTAGCTAATCAGCGTTTTAAAATCAGGTTTCATTTAACTGAATACATTTTAATAAATGTTAAATTAATTCTAAATGGTAATCTATTTGTCAGCGATTATTTTCAAGTGAATTTTAGATGAAAAATCAAATATTTTGTGATCTAAACTACTTTTTTAAATTTGTGATTCTACTTGGAATTTAATGTAAAATATGGTGTAAAACCCTAAGCACCCTATCACATTTAAGTATGATGGTTGAAAAAACTTAAACTTTGCACCTGAAGAAGATTTACCACCAAATTTTTACTGTTATTACCACCAAATGCTTGCACAACTAAGTGTCGATCGAATTGGGTTTTTTTGGATCAGTGAAGTTGTCAGATCAATCAGCATGATTGATGAAACTATTACCTTAAATTCTGATCTGAAAATACCATGTGATTTTTGTGTTTTTGGTAAAAAATCAAGACTTTTATCATTCAACTTCGTTTTAATGATCATTTACGATCTAAAACTACATTACTTTAAAAAATCTATTTTCAATTTTAAAAAGGCTTGAAATAGGTTATTAAAAGGTAATTCATCAATAAAAATGTTCATTCTTAGCTTTTTTCAACTAAAACTTCCCTTTTTAAGGGTGTCCACAGGTACAACTGGGTCTGTCCATAGGTACAACAGGTTGTTGTACCTTTGGACACAAATTTTTCCAAGTTATTATAAATGATTAAAAATCCAATTTTCAAGATTTTGGCTAGTAAAAAATATCCCTCTACTCACAAAGGTTAGAACTATAGGTTGGACACTTTAAATGGTCAAAATGTGATTTTTCCTGTCTTAGAAAAATCCAAACGTGATTTTTGTCCATAGGTACAACACTCTCCCCTATTCTTAAAAGGTTAGCTTGTATTTTGGGTCCTATTATGATAGTTGTTTTTTAAAAAATGTCAAACTGTACAGATCAACAAGTTTTAAGTTTTTTTCAATTTTCTATTATAAAAACCCTTATTGAAGTCAAACAAAGAAATTATTTGTTTAAATACTAGCTAGTAGTATCCAACAATACTAAAAAGACCAAAAGTATTTCTAAAAAACTAAAATTGACAGTTTTATAAGATTTTTTAAAAAACCTTAAAAATTGAAGTTTTTTTTAATTTTGAAAAAAATGGTTAATTTAACCGACCCAAATTTTGTACATATGTTTATAAACATTCTTTTGAACAAAATCAGCTATTTACACAATGTTTAATTGCATAAATAAAGATTTTTCAAAAAAGGGTAATGTTTAGCAGTCGACTACATTTCAAGCAAGTAAAACCAACCAACTTTCTCCCACCTCGTTAATTTATCGACCATTCCACAAAAACAGTTACTGCTACTAATTATCCTCATTACACACTCCCAAAAAACAAATAATCCAAAAGCATAAGATACTTGTTAACGATCGCATCTCTCCGTACAGAAAAAAAATTTCCTAATAACAGTTAACGCAACCTTCCTCCCTAATAACTCAAAACGAGGGTTAATAAACCCTTCAACTCGAGGCACGACTTAATATTAACAACAACAACTGCGAAGCTGATCGATCAATTCGAGTTAACTTCGTCCCGATTCGTCTTAGCCGTCTAATGAGCCAAGTTTTAAAGAGCCTCTTCAGAATAAGGTTCGGTGCAGTAGGGGGTCTGTCAGTTTATTCTGGTCGTTTGCCCTAATGAGGAAAGGGGGGTTGGAGGAAAGTGATACGCAATTGAGATTTTTATGGTCTGCGGGTGAAGGTTGGGATGAATCTTGGAGTTAAATCTTTGAGTGGGTGACTTATAGGGGGTGGGAAACAGCAATTTTGTTTCCTTAGAATAGATAAATTGTTTGAATCACTTTTAGCCCCTGAATCCGAAAGTAACTGTAGTTTTTGTCTGTCACGTCAACTTTTTAAGATACAGGGTACCCCCAGAATGTGCATAAAAAGCAAAATAAATTACTTTGAATTCGATTTTGCGGGTTAAAAACCATTACTTTAGTCTTTAAATTACACCCGACAGGACAAGAAAGGTTGAAGTGTCGAAAATATGAAAATTTGTAGCAAATGGATAGGTTTATTAAGAGGTAATTGCCCCCCTAAAATGCAAAAAAAAATTAAAATGATAGAGGTATGTTACGCTATTTCTCCTCTAATTTTTTACGCGATTCCTCTTTAAAAGGTCTTAACCCTTTCCTATGGACTCGAATTTAATGAAAATAGGCAGCAATGAGTTTTTACTAAAGCGGTTCAGGTGTTTGATCATTTCTCTTCAACATATCATCATAAGAACGTTTGATCATTTTGGAATACCCTCTATCTTAAAAAGTTGACGTGGTAGAAGAAAACAAACAACAGTTTTGTAATCAGTGGGCCCATTAAACTCTAAAATAGCAAAAATATCGAACTCAACAGAAATTATGTTAAATATTATTCCCCAGTGTAATGGTTGTGATATTATGACTAACGCAAAGAAATAATACGGGAATTGATAATTTCATATAAGTGATATTTAAGAAGTTTTGTTGTACTTATAGATCATTTATCTTTTTAATGTTGTCAGTGTACACATTTTATACTGTTGGATTTTATGTTATTCTTCAGCTAGATTTTGAATTTAAATTGATTGCGAGACGAGTCTTTAAATTTAATTTTTTAATAATCCGAACAATTTCTGAAAATTTCCCCACACTTGACTTTCCATGGTTCTTAATATTCCTAAATAAATATTTAGAAACAAAAAAATTAATTCAAAAACAATAGAAAATTATCTTTAGTAGTTTTTCTTTCTGACTAACTTTATATAATATCTAATTTTAATTTTTTTTTTGTTATTTGATAGCGTTAAGACGCCTCTTTCCTTTAGTTAAGTATCATTTCTGATATGCTTATCAGTATCAGATTCAATCTTACCTATACAGTAGCATAAGTCTAAATTTTCGATATTAGAGATTAGGACGAATTTGTTTTTCTTTTTACATCATTTTTTATTTTGTCACTTGTCCGAGTCAAAATTTCAATAACTGTACCGTAAAGACGCTTCAAATATGTCTTCTCCATAAGAAAAAGCTTATTTACAGAAAAGCTTAATTACTCAAACAATGTCCGTTGGTCTTAGACCACTGTTGTTCTCAGCAGAGCCAACACACCAATCCTTCTCAAGAACCTCAATCCAATAATCACCTCGAAAAACACCAAAACCAATCTTTATTTCCAAACGAGATGTCCTCCCCAAATCCTTTGGTCATCGCCCGGACAATAACCTCCCTTTACAACACCAATCCAGATCCACATAACGTTGATGGATAGGCACTCGAACCTCAGGTTTGGGTTTATAAAACCATTAAGGTCGATCCTTCATTACGTGGTGATGTCTTGTAAACAGGGCGTCCGATGTAGTATATATCGCTCTCTGCGCCCTTCTTCGAGGGGCAATCGATGGAGAACAGATGGCGAGCATGGGGCGCCGGGTTGGTTGTCTTGGGGCGCAGGAGGGTAGATGTGAATGTTTGGAGGAAGTGGATTATTGTGCTGTAAGGGGGCGATGGGATCATTATTGTATCATTGTTAACGCTATGGCGTTATTACTAGGCAATATTCAAGAGAATCCGATAAATTTAAAAGCACGGTTCAATTCTATTATTTGTCCCATGATATATCGCTAAGCTGATTTGGATGCCAACGATTAAAAGTATCGCAAAAAATCATCGGTATAAAACTTTTTTTTGTTCCAATGGCAGGGCACAACACACACATTGTGACCGAGGTCATTACTCCATACAAGCCGAAATCAGTACTTAATTTACGTTACACAGTGGGCACCTGTAAACCAAAGCCACGGAGGTGAAGTACTGTTACCCACGCCACACTAACACGAATTCGCTCACACATCCCCTTTTTACAGAGGGGGCCACATTCAATTATCACACACAAGGACAGAAACTAACATCCATGCCAAATGGTGATTCGAACCCCCGACGTACGGCTTCGCAGTCAGGTGCTCTAAACTCTAGGTCAGTACGTCTGTACAAAACATATTCATACCAACCGAATAAAACATTCAGATATCTGTAATATAATAAATGAAGTTTTCTGTAGAATAAAAAAAGGTAAACTTTTCTTCTTCTCCGGCAAACATTGTCCTCTAGCGTTTAAACTCATCCCATAATGTGGCAAGTGTAAACTGATGCTTATTTACAAACTTGACTGCTGATTTTATCTTTATTTCCTGATCGATGCTTTTATCTTTACTTATGTTTGAGTAAACTGGACAGTTATTGATTACTCGTTCTGTATTAAATTCTTTTCAAAGATAAGTACAAAAAAATCAATCAGTCATTTTATTATTACTATACTTAAGAATAGAGCAACCAATAAAAAAGAACTTCTGAATCGGAGAAAACCATTTTATGCTTCATTCAAAAAGTAACTGAAAGATGTAATTTAAAAAAAATCAACCAGTGTTAGAGAAATAAAAAATATGTATTCATCCAAGCCTATTCTTGAATACAATGTATCAAAAATTAATATAGCTTAATCTTAACTTAATAAAAATACCGCCTGTAGTTTTTTGAGCTATTATGACTTTATATTGTTCTAAGTAATTAAGGACATGAAGTTCAAAGAACTCTCTTGTAACATTTCTTCCTTTTTTTAATTTCATTGTGTGCACTGACCAAACCTTCCTTTGTTCTTTTAGGTTTTTTAGTTTTTAAGCTTAAATTTAAGAGAAAAAACGACGGAAAAAGAAAACGAAATTGATGAAAAACTGTAAAGGGTGATAATTAGCTAATTAAAGGAAACTTTAATAAAGACTATTTTTATTTTAAAGGTTCTTTAATGATTAAGTTTTTACTCATTATTGGTTAAAACCTCTTACAGCCATATTAACAGTCCTCAACGTCGGGGTTAACCAGCAGCTAAAGAAAAAAAAATTAGTTTTTCACTGACTCTGATTGGTGGAATCCTTCTTTTAACACCGACTTTATAACACCGACGCTGATAGGTGTAAACAAGGCTCTGATAAGCTTAAAATATTGAATGAATTATTTCATGTGAAAATAATGATTGAAGGTGTTCAACATAACTCTAAAATTGAAATGTACTTAAACGAAATAACCCAATTAAATGTTTGTAAATTAAGGACAATAACATAGTTATATTTTACCTGGGCTTTCTTGATTAGCATCTGTTCACTCTTTAAGAAAAGCTTATTTTTACAGGGTGTGAAAGTTCTAGCTTTTTGATTTTTGTTTCAAAAAATATGTATAACCCATGAATGAAAGTGACTCCGATGTAATAAGTGACTTTAAAAATGACAACTTTTCTTGCCAGTGACGTCACCGATTGGCGTAAGATCAAATCACACTTTCTGGCTACCTAATTGGCGAATAAGACAGAGCGAGCGAGAGTCATCTCTGACTCGCCAATTAGGTAGCTAGAAAGTGTGGATTACTTAGGAAAATTAATCTTACGTCAATCATTGACGTCGCTGACAAGAAAAGTTGTCAACTAGTAAAGTCACATTTTCTAATCGTAATATTCCGTCAATAAAACTTTGAAAAATATAAATATGAAATCGCCCGAAGTAATTAAAAAACTAAACAGATGCATTAACCAAGCTATGCAATTTGCAAAGGAAATAGAAATAGCGTGGATACCAGGACACGAGGGAATATATGAAAATTAAAAGGCAGATCAGGAAGCAGGGAAAGCTCCAGATCAAATTTTAATTAACGCGATATCACCAGAGGATGCCATAATAAATATATCAAGCAAAATAAGAGAGGAACAAGAATACCAATGGAGAAGTTATAAACATATATGGACTCCATAAACCTAAAGGACAAACTCATTATAGGCAACCGAAAGACAGACGTATTAATCTCCAGATTAAAAACTAAAACATTCATGACTAACTCCAAACTTTATAAATTTAACCTCATTCAAAATCCGTTATGTGATACTTGTAAACTGAAGACACTCTTAATAATTTCCTATTTGAATGCAATAGACACGTAAGAGAGCAAAGTTAATCAAGGAACTTCAACTAAAATTGCTAAATTATGAAAAGCTAATGAAAATAATCAAAGATAATAGAAGAACTAAATTCCAAGCAATAGCAAGATTCTTAAATGAAATACTAGAATAACAAAGAAAAAAAATTTCTCCCCCTCCTAAGGAATTCCCAAGTTAATATGTAATTAAGAAATATTAGTATCAAAGACGTAAAAAGAAGACGAAGCGACGAATTTTCGTCAACAAATGTCTCAACTCAACTCAAATGATCATAATATTCTAGATAACAAAACAATTTAAAAAACGGTAACCATTGAATCTTCGTTTAGTTAAAGTACCTCTCCTTTTAGAATTATAATTACAAAAGTTCTCTCTAATTAGAAACTTCTATGATTTTTATGCTTAATGTTTCCCCCATCCGTACTACACTTCCCTAATTGAATAAACCATTCACAACTTGTACCAGACATAAGTATTATCCTTAGAACGGTTGGACACAAGATAAACTCGAAAACCTTCACAGAGTCAACAACACCCATTCGTATGATAAATCTAGAAGGAGTTGTCACACAACCCTCTGGAAGTTCTTCGACAGAAGTTCCCCGGTCACAATAGAACGGTATCTGAAACCGATTTCGTATTCCACTTTTTTTTTCAACCATGTTTGAAGAATAACTTCAACATTGCGTGGCCAGCATTCAGTTTGTCTTCATTCTGTATGGATGAATTCTCTAAGGAAAATATGGACAGGGCTGTGTGTTTTGCTTTCGAAAGTTTTCTTACGTTTTCGAATGCTAACAGTTAACTTTAATTGAATTTGTCAGCGATCGATGAATTTGAAAAATGTTCTGAATTTTTTGTTCAATGCTCGAGTGTGGGTTGGATGAATGTTTATGTTATTTTGATTTAATTTGTTTCTATTATTTTTATTCTATTTATATTTTTTATGCAATAGTTTAAATATTTATATGGTTGGTCTAGATTAAAAAGGGTCCAAACGGCTTCATGCCCATATTTTTCAGTTCAGTGCCAAAGTTCTTCAAAGAGAAATCACTTATCTGAAAAAAATAATATGACCCCATTCTTGAAAACTGAGGTAATTATTTATTGTAACCTTCCGCTGTCAGCTACACGTAGTTTCTTCGTTTATGCTTTATGATTTTATTCTTTAAATATTTTTTGTAGTTCATATAATTTATTCCTCCGTGTTTACACACACTTAATTAATAAAGTAAGTTCAGGAAAAACCTGAAAATATAAATTCCTTCATGTGTAAATGGTGAAATTTTATTATTATTAAAATTATGATGTTTATTAATGAATTATGATGTAAAATTATGAATTAATTATGTTTTTTACTATATCAGTAGCCAGTGATATCTTCATTAAGTTTTTATTCTAGACTTTTATTTATCATGTTAAGTTTAATCATTCCACGAGGAGAGCTCTTTAAGATATCAGTGAAAGTGATTCAGTGTTGAACGTAAAGTGATTAACATGAATAATTTTCCTCCATACATATTTAAGAGTTTTTAAGAAGTATTTCACACTATTAGCATATTTTTCTAATATTTTGAGCTAGTTTCTTACGAATATATTCTAATTTTCTTTACTGCGTTTGTACTCAATGATGAATTTTATCCCTAGATCTTTTTTATGAGCTAATTTTCAATACAAAAAGAAAGATATTATCTGGTAATACGGTGGATAGATAAAGAGTTTCAATGTTTTTTTTGTAGCATGCAAGTTTTTCTTAAAAATGTATCATAAATCTGGTTTCTTTTTCGAAGGCGCATCTTTGGATTTATTTAGAAGATTTGAAAGGAATTAACAAATCCTTAAATTTTTTTGGATACCTCTACACTCGGTTTCATTCATACCTTAACAATACCATTTTACATTGATATTTTCATGAATGAAACCCCGATTCTTTAAAGACAAATATCTGTAAATTACAAAATAAGCGTTATCCTTACGCTATCTTTCACTACCTTATTTCTTGTACTATCTTCTCATTTAATTCCGTAAAAGAGACTAATAAAAAAATAATTAATATTTTGATTCGATCACTATTGGTTTCTGGGTCATCTATTCATCCATTTCATTCATCCTAAGCCGTGTTTTACCATAGAACCCGAAATCAAAGGTTTCCACTTATTAGTAACTGCAGTTTCTTCAAAGGATAATTATTTCGGGAGGAACACCAGTTCCCTAATTGCCACCAGGGTATTTGAAGGCTGGATTTGAAGTCGACTTCAAAGAAGGGGAATTCGCCCAATTTAGCTTTCTACCCTTCCAATTAGAACTGACAGGAATTTTTTTCAGCTGTGAGGTACTTTTTAGCTTATTAAATGTGCTTAAAAGTTTTAATCTGGTTGCAAATGAACATCCATGGGTAATTTCAAGGTACAAGATACATTTTTCATTATATATTTATTAGGTTTTTTATCGGAAAAAATACTTCCACTGTTGGAACTCTCATATGTTGGGCAGTCCCTGTTTTGTTTAAATGCCTTTTTTATGGGGATTAGTAATAAATGTTTTAAGGATATTTTTAATGCTGATTGCATGCATTTTTTATACAATTTAAAAACCGCTGTTTATTAATTTTTGTCCCTGAAGTTTCTTTTTTATTTTATAAAATAAGTAAAACATTAAAAAGAATAATTTTTTATCGTTTTCGATTGGCTAAAGAAGAAAAAGTAATTTTTATGCGAAAAATTATCCATTATGTATATTTCAACACCATCAATTTGGTTTCAGAAATCGGAGACTTCAAATTACACAGAAAAATATATGGTAATTAGAGAACTTTTTTACTAATTCTAAACCATCTGTAATTTTATCTCATATCGCCCACTATCAAAACATTTACGCAATAGTCCCAAACGTTCCACAAATAAAAACATCTACTCGCTTTAAGATGAGAATTTAATTTTTTTTTCTATCTTCAAAAATATAATAGCTTCAGAAGTTAATGAAACCATTTTTCAAAAGTGAACATTGCAATAACCAAAATGATAGAAAATATATCACATTTAATTTAATAATAAATACTAAAATATACCACATACCTCTAACCCATTTTTTATAAATGTATTTTTTACAAAGAACCTATTTATAGTCGGGCTTTGAAATATTTCTCTTGAAAAGGGATTTGTTGAAAATAACATTTTATTAAACTGTGGAAATGTGTTCAATCATTAAAATATGCATAATGCACCTTTTATATTTAAGCAAATTCAACAGTTTTAGTCAAAAACTTTGGCTATTTTTATGAACATTTTTAAAGGAATACGTTTAACTTTAATTTTGTAGGTACTTTGTAGTTATTTTTGGCAAATATCAAATTATGCTAAAATTTTAATTTTTTATATATACTTATAATTTACACTCACTATTTTCATATTATCTAACCACGAATTCGATATTTTTATAATGTTATTTGGAATGGATCTGATACTCAACTAATTAATTTTCCTTAGTTTTGCTAAAACTTTATTACTTTTTTTGAACTTATTCCCTTTTGAAACTGATGATTTGACTGTTAAGTTTCTAAAGTGTGATTTCCCATTATAGGAGGGGGTTACTAACATAGACTTTGAGGGGATCTTAGCATCTCTAAAAATTGCGTGTCGTGATTTGTGAATGGCCCTATATGAAGAAACTTTAACAGTTCATTATTTCACCTGTATAGAAATAAAGCTCTCGAGAATGAAAATACTCAAACAAAGTAATAAAACTCCATCCCAAAAGTGCGTGAAACATTCTCTAGAAGCGCTGACAAAGACCCGCGGTACACCAGTGTAGCTTTAAAAATCTTCTTTATCCCCACAGGGACTCCCAACTCCCTATTCAAAGCGTTTATAGCGCAGAAAACCTTCGATTTCGCACAAAATTTCGGTCCATAACTTCTCATTCACCACACTTGGAGTGACAGTGATCCTGTCCTGTGATCGGCGCATGCTCAGTCAGCAGATTGGGGACTGCTCACAACCCCAGCTTTTCTTTGTTGTGGAAGTAACGAGCAAAACAATCAAAAGTTATTTTTTAAAAATGGAATAATGATGCTTTATTTTATTCCCACTCTCTTGAAATTTTCCGGATAACAAGAACAATATCGGTTGATGTGATGGTGACTAAGGGTTATAGTTGGTTTCGAACAAAAATCGGTTTATTCCTCTTATGGATTGAAGGGTCGCATAGCATTTCGAGCAGTGGTTTTAAAAGAACGTATCATGCCCTCAAGAGAATCAATTGTTTAGCTAGAGGGAACAGATAATAATGTTGTTATATTGCATGCATTATTTGTTATTCGGAAGTAACTGAAGGCTTCATACATAGAAAATGTTGTATTTAAACTACATAAGGTCATTTTTAATGGGCTAACAGTGCAATAAGGTGAACATGAATTTGAATATGTCTTATTCCACCATATTTGATTCTTAAGTTTTTTTTCTTTTTTTGATTTGCTTTACATTTGATTCAAGAAGAAACATCACTTTCTTTGTTTTTCATTAAATTTATAAGATTGATGCCATGATCCTTCTTACCATTTAAAAAGTTCATCAATTGAATATAACTGTTTTTGTACTTAATTTTTTTTCCGCTTTTAAATATATGTATGAAAAAAAATACTATAAACATAAAATTTGTCTATTTTCACAAAGGTTAAACTTACATAACGGCTATATTTCCTCATAAATTGAGTACTTAAAAACAAACTTTTTTTAAGCTAAATAGGTTCATATTGAATCACAAATAAAAAATAAAGAAAAGAAAATAGTCAGATAATATTGCTTTGATGGGGACTCAAGTTGTATTCATAATTTTATCTAAAAATGAATAACATGGACTATACAATACTAAATTACTATAAAATAATTGCTACAATGCTAAAATTAATTAAGCTAACAGACGTAAATCTCCAATGGTATAAATGATACTATAGGATGGATACTAACAGTGTTATTCTTAGGATTTTTTTGGAGGAGTAAAAATACTACTTGCCTTTTTAAGGAGGCGCGAAATTCATTAATGAGGAGTGAAATACTGGAAATTGCATAAACTATATATGTTACCGCTAAAGTTGAAAATTAGTTATTCTAAAGAATACCTAGGTAAACTTAAGATTAACTGATTTCTGTCGTTAATGTGCGGATATTTGAGTTTTTCGCATTTTACCTAGGGAATCTACACTATAACGGCCTCTTGATAGTTGAAGTTCAAAATAGTTTGTTTCGCTCAATCCTTTCTGTTAAAATGTTGAGGTGCTCACTGCGCCATGCGCTTACCCCTGCGCAGTCGGGTTTCAATATACGTAGTTTGTTGTCATATTTTGTGTTTTGATTTCAAATTTAGTGCGTAGCACTGGTAGTTGTCAAGTTGAATGTTAAACAAACTAATACAAGCAAGTAAGTACAGTAAATTTCCAAGCTTAAGTTCAGTAAATTACTACTAAAACTGGTATTTTAAAACAATTGTGTTGAAGCTCCGACTTCAGAGTGACAGAGATTTCTTTTAACGAAAGCAAATGCCCCAGCAGTTGAAATATCTTTTCAACAAACGTTAATTCAATAATCGCTAGAACCTGGGCAAGGGTTTAAGATACACTGCTGTGCAAAAATTAAGGACGGAACTGTTTTTTCAACATAATACCTAGTAGAATTATTGTTCATCCATGAAAATCATACCAAAAGATGTTTATTGGGTAAGAATACAGGGCCCGAGAACAAATTTTCCCTATCAATATTTTAAGGGGGTAAATGGGCACTCCATCGATAATGGAGTTCCATTACACATTCAGAGCAGTGACAGAAACGTATATTTAAGAGGTATTTAACCGATAAATTTAAGTTTTTTGCAATGAATATGATTATTCCTAAACTCAATGCATATTTTTAAACGTTCGTGCTGCCTTTAAATGGCGATTTTTAGGATTTATTGAGAGATATCGGTCTAATCATCATTTTTGGCAAGTTTTAGCTTCTGGGTCATTTTTGGTAAGTGGTATCTTACCGTTAACCATGGTTTTAGTAGGTCTCACATATGCCTGATTGCGTTTAGATCTGGGGACCTGAAAAGTAACTTTATTCTTTCAATATTGTTTCTTATGAAGAACTTTGAGATAATCAAATTGTGATTTTCTGCAGCTTTTTTACTAATAAAGAGAAATCCTTGACCCGAAATGTCTTCTAAAAGAAGCAAATGGGCCATGAGAATACAGGTATGCAATTGCAGACATCAGGGAAAATATTAATAATATCTATAATGATAGTACAGACTCAAAGGAGAAATTTGATCTCTTAAAACTTCATTTAAATGATAATGGAGATATTTTTACAGATATATCTTTCTTTTCAGACATATATAAGTCCATAAACACTAAAAATGTTTCTTTTTTTGAACGTTAATAACAGATGTCCTTTCTGTGAAACTATGCAATTATTTGTGCCGTTTCAGCACCCCTAAGACAGCACAGAAATTTTCACTGATATCTGCAATTGCGTACTAGTGTTCTCATGTCCCTTTTACATCTTTTAGAGGACCTCTCGGGTCAAATATTTTTCTTTATTAGTTGAAAAGCTGCAGAAAATCACAATTTCACTATCTCAAAGTTGTTCATAAGTAATGATATTAAAAGAATAACGTTACTTTTCATGTCCCCAGTCCCAAATGCAATTAGGCCCATGTGAGACCAACTAAAAACATGGTTAACGCTAAGATACCACTTACCAAAAATGCCCCCGAAGCTAAAACTTGCCAAAAAGGATGACTAGACCGATATCTCTCAATGAAACCTAAAAAATACCATTTAAAGGAAGCACGAACGTTTAAAAATATGCATTGAAATCAGGAATAATCATATTCCTTGCAGAAAACTTAAATTTTTCGGTTAAATACCTCTTACATAGACGTTTCCGTCACTGCTCCAAATGAGTAATGGAACTCCATTATTAATGGAGGGTCCATTTACCCCCTTAAAATATTGATAAAGAAAATTTGTTCTCTGGCCCTGTATCCTCACCCAATAAACATCTTTTGGTATGATTTTCATGGATGAACAATAATTCTACTAGGTGTAACGTGGAAAAAACTGGTCCGTCCTTAATTTTTGCACAGCAGTGTATGTAATCGATCGCGAATCCTAGCAATAGTTTAGGATAGGCTGGCAGCCGATTACACCACGCTTTCATTAAGATTTGTTATTTTAAGTGCTCATTGAAATATGTTGTCAAATCGAGATCGAAAAATCACAATTGATACAAAATCTAAGTTGGTACTTATATTCTATTCGTATTAAAATTCCTATTTCAATACTATTTTTGTGTGATTTGCGTGCTTTGTGTAATATCAAAAAGTACCGAGTCCCCTTTTTTGATTCGTCATTGTTACTGTTTACCCCCCAAACGAGTTTGGTTATAGTTAGGGCAGGGGGGTTTGGGGGGGCGGCAGCCCCCCCAACCACCTTAAACTTTTTATAAAAATAAAATAAATTTTTGTACTTTAACGGAACACCCTCGTTAATATGTAAAATAACTGATTACAGGTAGTATGCAGATTAACGAGTGTCTAGTCGGTAGAGTGCAGATTCAAGATTCAGATTCAAGATTACCTAGGTAATCTTAGAAATTGAAAAAAGTTTCGCTCTTTAACGGATCACCCTTGTTAATCCGAAAATTACCTAGGTTATCTGTAAATTAACTGATTTCCGGACTTTAACTGTAACATATATATAAAGAGACAAATCTTTTATAAAAACTCTTTTTTAATAGACAAACTGAATTAGAAAAATGAGGAAGCTATTTTGGTTTTTAAAAATTATAGCATCTGCTAATAAAAGTAGAAAGTATTAATTTATTTTACATTAAACATTATAAATGAAATATTTATTTATTACAAATTTGAGTAGAAAAATTTTCTGATTTCGGTGGGGTGCCATGCATTTTTTAAGCAAAACGTTTATTAAAAATTCAAAGCTTGAAAATACGCCTGGCTAGTTTTTAAAAGCGTGTTTCCTATTTTCAAAGCGCTCAGGGCGTTAAATTTATCACTGGATACTAAGATTATGATAACCATCTAGACGAGTATCCTTTTCCCATCCCAATTCCAAAAATATCGAGAGACAACTGATATAAAACTATGCCATGTCTCCAACTTCCCCACAGGCTTCATAAGATCCCCGTCATCTCAAACTACGCGTTCCATTCCTCCAAATTTCTAATGTAATTTCCCCTCCTCTGGCCCAGGGGCCACCGTGCTTAATCCCTACATAAAACGAACGAGTGCTGTAATTCTCACTTTTAGGGGTCCGAGAGAAACGAAAGTGGCTGTTAAGGACGACATTTCCGATGGGTTGTAAAGATGGGAGGAGAATGCCGGGAGGAATTTACGTCTTTTTTCCTCCTCCTCCCCTTTAACCTTGAGTGGGTGGAATGGCATAAAAAGGGGGTGATATGGCTAGGAATGGCCGTGACGCATTGGGTTTATTGTTTTTGATGTGGGCTTTTTGTGATATTTGGATGAGATATGGATTGAGATTGAGTTGGTGAGGCTAGTTGATTTGTTGGCTGTGGTGTTGGTTGTGACCACACTTACCTGTCAAATAGTTGGCTAATTCAATTTATACATGAATACCGACCAAAATTTATATTATTTAGAAGGAATCAGTCATGGCATCTTGAATAAAGTACGTAACCGTGTAGCATAAAATTTTCAAATGTGCTGAGAGGAAATGTGGAACTATAATAAGATCCTCTACAAATAAAAAATATGGTATGATTTTTAAAAATCATCTATTTGCAAATATTTTCTTTATATCTACGCTTATTATTACACTATATAACTTTTTGCATCGAACACAATAGGGAAAATAATATTTTTCATAAAATGAAATTAATTAATATCTGTTATACTGAAAAAATATAAAATACAGTAAGAAAAATAGCTTTATTGTAAAAAAGGTATCTTATTTATTTGAATTTTTGGAGGACATTTATGTGGAAATTGTCTTGATTTGTTGTTAAAATTTATTTGACACCTATTTGGATAAAAGGGATTATTCATTTTCTTTCTATTGTTTTATTTGAATAACTACTGATGCCTAGTTGAATATAGTCTGAATAATTCAAATGAAATATACACGTACACAAAACCCATTCTAAGCATTCTTACCCACCCAAGCTAAAGCTATATAAATATCATAAAATCTAAAATTTATTGTGAAAATTTTACGGAGTTTCTCTAACAAAACAAAAAGCCTAAATAGAACGCCAGGAAACAGTATGTTTATTGTTCCGTTTTCAATTTTCAAAGAGAGCTTATATAATTCAATTTCTATTTTAATTTCCCGGTCATTCATCTCAATATAATGAATGAAAAATCTTTTTTTATGAAAATAGAATATGATGGCTTTTGGCTTTTATCATATCCGAACGTTATCCTTTAAAAAATGAGGAGTCGTTTGTCTCTTTCCCTCTTTATTCATGACCCTTCTTCGTTTATTTCTTTATTCAACCGCTCGTTGGTGGCAACGGATTCAGTGAAGGGAACTGAAGTGAAATACGGAGGGTTTCTTTGCCATGAGAGAATTTATTATTCCTGCTGTTTTGAACCGTATTTTGCTTTGGAATCATGGATTTCTTATTATTTTAGAAGACTGATTTCAGTATGAGTGAAAATAAGGTTTTAAATTGAGTTTTCAATATTTTAGAAAAACCAGTTTGGCTTGGGGATGCATGCATATTTTTGTATTTCTTTTCTTATTGCATACATTGTAGTGTTGATAAAAAAAGACTTTAAATACCGTGTTAGATGATTTTGTTGTCTTAAGTTGAAGTTGACTTAAGTTTCAGTAGTACTATAAACATTGATTAAAGTGCTTAAATCCCATATTATTGTTGTTGCTTTGATGGTTTACGGAGATGTGCCTTTCTTACCTAAAGCTTAAAACTTGTTTAAAATGAATTTCTCAATCTAATGGGGGGATTCAAATATATTTCACATAATTTAATTCTACAAACGCCATAAGGGGCGAATGCTTCTTTTAACTTTTAAAAAGGTTTTTTCAAATCAATTCCTATAAAAATAAATAAGTAATTAAAAACTTTTTCCAAAGTTGTTTTTCCTGTATTCTATTTTAAATACTGATGGGCAAAATCGACAATTTTAGGTATCGAATACTTATAGGTATCGAGTACTTTTAGGTATCGAGTACTTAAGTATTTGGTATCGATACCTGCCCATCACTAATTTTAAACTAATTATAAAGCAGTCATACCGTAAAAAAATAAATGAAATCAAATTTTAGAATATTTAATTAGATGGTTGTAAGCGAATTATTAATAACATACTCAAATATTCCACACTGAATTTGCTTTATTTCAACCCTTTTGCTTCCTGAACCCTTTTCCCTCCAAATAAAAATAATTTTATATAAATAGGAAGTATATAAAGTATTTGACAACAACAGGTTTTTTTTCTACTACGGCTGCATCGGAGAAGTTTTTTTATAATCATAAAGCAAAACAATTATTTATTACCTTAATTTTTCTTTAAATTGATATTCCATACAAACCTTCTTTGTGTCTTACTCATTCTACGCATTCAGAAGCTTTCTCTCTATCCTCTTTTTCCAAGAAAACTGTATATTCTTAAAGTAAAAACTGATTAAGCTTTGCAAGTGGGTAGATATCGGTTCCCTTAATAAGACAAAACTGAAATTATTCAATCCACAAATATACGAGTAGCGTATCTTTTCAAGATGAAATGTGTGGGGTGATTTATTACTTGCTATTATTTATACCCTCAAACATTCATGACGTATCTTTCAATTTCATGGTACGGTAAAACTGGAAGGATAAAATTTTGAGTTAACTTAAACTCAGAGAAAAAACAATAGAACTTGCAATGCGTGAGTATTATATTTGGTATTTTATTTACTGACTATTTGTAAACAATGAAAATCTTTCAAATGGGAAAAATCAATATCGGAAACGTTTTGAAATCTGTTTCATTTATTCTGCTTTTTAATAAAAAGAAGACTAATAATGATCATCTTGTTCTAACAACATCTTACTGTTTTTTTTTTCGTTTTTTCAAGAGATGGTGGAAATATCATGCTATAACTTTTCTTTTTAAGAGATTGAAAAAATTTTCAGCTCTATGTATATAATGAAATAACTCTTTTTTTCCATTAAATAAATGAAATAGAAAATTAATAAATGAAGCGTATTTAAACTAACGTTAGAATTATTTTTTAACATTTGTTTTAATGATTCTGATTTGATTCGCTCTACTATTTTCAAAAACAAAAAATGTAGATTTGGAGTTTTGCCTTTATTTGTAAGAATATAATACCCCCAAAAAATATCTTTACAAAAAATAAACGAATTTCAAATAAACGGCTTTAAAAGCTGAATCATTGAATTTTTTAGCAACAAATTCTTCAGATTATTTTCCTTTAAAGCCTCCAAAGATTTATTTTTGTGTTACTGTATTTTTCTAGAGAGGTTAATTAAAAGTATAAGAAAACTATGATACGTTCTAATTTGTTTTCTCAGTTTCTTTTTCCTTACTTCCTTTTTGTGGTTTAAGGATCAATAAACTTTTTATAGTAACATTTAAAAAACAATTGCTCTTAACGAAAAAAAAATAATATCCCATGCCGTTTTACTATTTTTAGTGTATTATTAATTGTACTGCGAATTTAAAATAATTTATTAGGTACATATGCTTCTTAAATTTTTGTGCGAAACATTCCATTCTTTAAATTAATTTAATTAGATATTTGTTAAAAATGACCATTCCTCAAATTTTTGATTTTTTATCCTTATATGTTCAATGGAAAATTCATTTTTTATACACTAGCGGAAATAAAAATCCCAACATCAAGAAGGAAAGGAGATATCAAAGTCAAATTTATTTCTATGATTGCACATAGTATCAATGTAAACTGCTTAAAAAATCAGCCTTCCTGGATGTTAGGGGGCCGAGAAAATCGGTGAGAAGTGTTGTCTCCATAGGTGTCCATTACCACCGTCACACGTCATGGTATTGAGTGACAGGGGATCTAAATGACTTTTGAGGGATTGGAGGACCATGTTGCCTCCTCAGGTAGTCCAAATTCATATGGTGCACCAGCGGACGTTGCATACCGGGCTAGGTGATTTCTCCTCTTTCTCCGCACATGTTTGGTGAGTGTTGGTTCTTACGAACGGATTGGCCAGGGTAAAAATGCAACATAGGGGGTTAAGAAGAAAGCTTGGACATTGCATGAAACATGTGTTTGTGAATTTGTCTCTTGAAATTTGTCCCTAGGACAGGTCTGAAGGTAAGGACCAACAACCGGTTAAAAAACCTCAATGAAGCAGCTCTGGTTGATCAAAATACCGGTAGATCATACTGAGGACAAGCGACAGTGGGATGGATGTCGTTTGCAGTACTGCGGATCGTCCGTTCGGTCCGCATAGCTTCTTACATCTTTGTCTATAAACAAGGGGCTGAAAATGGGAATTTCTGTTTCCAATAGTGCACGAAATAAGGAAATGAAAATCCCAATCTATATATATATATATATATATTACGCTTAGCGTGGCAGGAAAAAAGGCCCTTATTACTTACCCGCCGTTGGCAACGATCAGTTTGTTTACATTTTGCGAATTCGTGTTTATGTTTCCCGCGTCTTCCGATTCACGAGATTCACGACGCCATTCAACTTTTTAGTTGTGTCATGGATTTTTGTACAGCAGCAATTTATTTTCGTAATAACAAACGTAGAAGAATCTCGAGAAGTAATGGAAACTCCCGAGCAAGCGAGTATTCGCAGAACTAATCGGACCGAGTCTGATGGATTGCAGCGTGCGGCAACTAACATTCCTCAAATTTCATTGTTCACGGAGCATCATTGCGGAGAATTAGCTATAAAATGTTACCATATAAATGTTTTTAGTTGAAAAAGCTGTAAGGATGAAATATTTGTAGGCGTTGAAATAGCACGGTAATTTTGATGGCGATCGAGGTACGTCAATAATTTTGATGGCGATCAAGGTACGTCGGCAACACGCATTGGTTAAGCCAAGGTTAAGTATAAGCAGAATAAAAAATTTTCCCACTTTTGCAAGCATGAATCACTAACATTGTGGCCTAAAATTGCCTATACTTCAAAAGCACAGGTCACTGCAATAAAAATATGAGTGATCCTTCCTAAAGTGCAGCCCTTTATTTACGGAAAACTTAAAAATATTGAAGGTAGAGAACCATACACATCAATAGCGAAGCACAATTTGGAAACACTTGAGTGTGCGGTAAATAGCGTACACCCACGATTATTTGCAGAAACAATCGAAAGTTATTTAACCACACAGCTGTAGGTAAGGGGTATTTTCATAGCGACAGGATGGTCTGTTGTGTCAATTTTGCAGTATAGCTGCAAAACCTGAATTATTCTACCCTATACTCGATAGCAACTTAAGTTGAGCCTGACATCAGGGCCACGTGGAAGAAAATTTGAGTAAACGAAAAGCTTTCTAGGCTTTGTGAGCTCTTATTGGCTGGTGAGTTTTATTCGACTTGAAAAAATATTAATATTCAACATTTTGCAAATCAGGATCGCTTAATATACGTGGAATTAAAAAATCTAATCATGATAGACAAAGTTTTCTGTGATTCAGCTGGGTAAAAAATTTTTTACACAGGATAGTCGAATGCAGTTTTGGTGTTGTACAAATGGTAACCATTATTAATGAATACTATCATTAGGAGGGTAGAAAACCGTACATATAAGTGACAAAGCACAAGTTGGAAACAAGTGGGGGAAAAGTAACACGGTTTACTTTTAAGAGTGTTAAAGTGTAATAGTTTTTGGTTGAGTTATCCAGTCATATTAAGAAATAATGTAACTTTCATGGACATAGAGTTTAACTTGCTCAATCTTCACATAAAGGGGTAAAAATTTTCTTACTATTACCAACGTGTGAAAAATTTTTATTTTAAGGATTTAATCAATTGTACCATATTATTTGCTTGGTGCTATTTATGCTCTTATTTCGGCCTTGCACTATGAAAGAAGTTATGTTGAATTTTTAATGGAACTGTTTGTACACATATAATTTAAACCCATTCAATAAACGATGATTTGATGAATGGTGCCCTCAAATGTGCTAGACTAACAAAGTTAGTGACCGCTTAGCGAGCAAAGCGATCCTACGCGAACTGCGAAGCAGTTCGCGCGGGGGTTGGCGAGCGATAGCGAGCAGGGGGCGGCAGCCCCCTAGTTTCATGATATTGTGTTTATGAGAGAATCCTGATTCGGTTTGGAGCACCACGACGGTTGGGTATGAGTTTGAAGACACAATGGAGAGAGCGCACTCAGCTAGTGATTTTCT
The DNA here is from genome assembly GCA_024610705.1 of Tetragnatha versicolor. Classification (NCBI taxonomy): domain Eukaryota; kingdom Metazoa; phylum Arthropoda; class Arachnida; order Araneae; family Tetragnathidae; genus Tetragnatha; species Tetragnatha versicolor. The sequence continues at coordinate 18,745,052 of JANDEH010000011.1, read as the reverse complement.
AATCGTTCCACGGAGTGTTGATGCAGAGTAACGGAGTGGGATGCATTGGATTCCATTTCTGCAACTCCTGAGTATGATTCACCAGTACTTTTTCCAACCAGAGTTGCGTCATTGAGATTTTGCAGCCGGTAGACCGTCCTTACCTTCAGACCTGTCCTGGGGACAAATTTCAAGAGAAACATGCACAACCAGATATTGTATGCAATGTCCAAGCTTTCTTCTTAACTCCCTTGTTTGCATTTTTACCCCGTCTTTCCCGTTCTCTAGAACCAACACCCACAAAACAAGTCCGGTCAATGAGGAGAAATCACCTAGCCCGGTATGCAACGTCCATTGGTGCACCATACGAATTTGGACTACCTGAGGAGGCAACATGAACCTCCAATCCCTCAAAAGTCATTTAGATCCCCTGTCACTCAATACCATGACGTGTGACAGCGGTAATGGACACCTATGGAGACAAAACTCCTCACCGATTTTCTCGGCCCCCTAACATCCAGAAAGGCTGATTTTTTAATCAATTCACATTAATACTATGTGCAATCATAGAAATAAATTTTACTTTGATATCTCCTTTCCTTCTTGGTGTTGGGATTTTTATTTCCGCTAGTGTATTAAAAAAAACCGGTAATGTTAAAGGTCTTAGGATCTCTCTTAATACAATAACGTTTATTGTTTTCCAAATTTTTTTTAATTATTACTATTTTTGTGAAAAATTTGTCCAAGCAATGTATCCAACTGCCCCACCGGTGAGGCACTTAGATACAAAATTGATTTTTGACAAAAAAAATTGATTTCATAAAATTAAGTCATTCTTATATATTTTTAGAAAAAAATGTATCTGAATAAGTCTTTTCTTCTACTCGAAAAATTGATTTGAATTTTGCTGTATCAAATTGTCCCCTTTTTCTTTACATACTTCGCTACCTTTCTTCCAACTTCTTTTTTTCACTCCTCCCCAAATTAGGGCATACGGGCCTGCTAATGGAAAGAGAGAACCCAGAGGAAGAGCGGGATCAATCACTGTTGCCAACGGAACCGAAGAAGTAATCGGATCTCCGAGCTTTTCGCGATGGAAGGGGAATTCGATTCTGTCTGTTGACGTCTTTTTCGGAGGTTAGGATTGGCATCAGGAATTTCATTGCAGTTTTGTGTCAGAAGAGTTTTTCAAACTTAGCTTAACGTATTTATTGAGGTACTAATAGAACTGTAATAGATAAATATTTAAAGCAAATTGCTGGACGAGATATTGCGCAATATTGAAGGAGCATATAACCTTTTGAATAGGGCAGTATTTTCCTATGTCTGATTTTTTTCGTGTTTTATTCCTGCCGCATCTATTCTTCTAGCTAGACTAACATGTCCGACAGTGCATTCTAAGTTTCTGATAGTTTCGAGGCCTGAGTTTCAGGTTGACTCTCCGTAAAATAAATTACAGGATTATATTTCTTTACAATTACTAACAATTGAAGTTGATATTTTTTAGAACTGAAATTTATAAATCCTATATTCTCTTGGTATAAGTAATTGAAAATATAATTTGATTCATATGACGTCTAGATTGTACAAACTTGAAATATTGATATTGAAATACCTTTATTTTATTTGGTTAAATCGGACATATTCACATATCTGGTTTATCCCAGTACAAAATGGCTTGGGTAAAGTTATAATAATCCTGGATTATTTTTATTTCAGACGCATATCTAGACGGAAACTAATTTCATCAACTTTTCAAGAAAGCTGAAGAAATACTTGTAACTTTTTAAAATTTTGTAAATTTTATTCACACAAAACGAGAGGTTACGAACTAGTTCCAAGTATTAGGTTCAATTGCAAAATATCCTTGAATTTATGGCAGTGGGACTAAAAATTAACTAAACAAATAACCTAGATACAATTTTAGTGTTTGTTAATTTTGAATGTCTGGCAAGCAAAATTTGAAACAGGAATTACCCTCATTCCCATAATAAAGAAAGTAATCTTTATTAGAGTATAAATATTTAAAAGTGTAAGTTTTTTCTATCATGGACCGCTTAATGCACAAACGTATGAATAAATAATACTTTCTGCGCATGCCTTTAAAACTCAACTAGCCTTTTCATCCAAAAAGCCTTCTTTCTCTTTACTCCAAAATGTGAACTTCTTCTTATGCATGAAAAACAATATAGCCTAGGGCGAAAATTGTTTTCAAAAAAGGGGATTCACGTCTCATGAGCACTTCAATCATACATGTTTTACCTGGTTGAAAAGTCCCTTCAACGTTCTAATAAGAAACGAAATCTGGTTACCATGACAACGGCATCCTCATATTCCCAGGCGACATTTTGTAATGGGAGAAAATTGTATTATCTAACCTCGGCATGGAGAAAAAACTTCGAATACACATTTAAAAAAAACGAAATTGTTTAAAAACCGGGTTTGGCGAGGTGTTCGGGGGATAAAATTCTATTGGATAATTCGTTAGAAAGTGTTGAGCAGAAAATGTCGTTTGGAAGAATTAAAGCAAGGAAATCGTTTTTAAAAAAATTGTCTGCAAGCTAAGGACCATTTTATACACAAAAAAGGTAAAAATATTTAACGTTTAGTGTTCTAGGAAAGTGCATTGAGATTGAATTTATTCATTTATTCTGGTTTAGTGTATAATTTTTAAGTACATTGAGCTTAAGTAGTAATGGTGATGTTTGCAAAATAAACTTGAATTTGGTTTTTGCTGGATCATGTTTAAATTTTTATGTATGCAAATTATTTATCTTGCATTCATTATTATTTGTACTTTAGTGGTGTTTTTCTTGAGTTAACATACTTAACTTTTTTAGGGGATTGACAATTTTAAATTTTTACTTTCAAAACAGGGATATCTTGTGTAAGTTTGAATTTCGAGTCCTCGATTTAAAAGTAATTTACGTATCAGCTACTTAAAAATTGCATTAGCTGCACTGTTAAATATAAGAAAAAGGTTAAATCTTATGTTTTCAAATGCGCATCAAATTCAAGGTTCCTGAGTACCTTAGTTCTCAGTTGTTTGAAATTAAAATGAAAACGTAACACACTCATTAGTCAATGCATTATAATCCTTTATATATTATATTTTTATTTAACCAGGGAATCGTGGTAAGTAGATTTGCGGGGAATTTTATATTATTCTGCATATTTTTAATACCTTTTTGAAATAAAATCCATAATGCTTAATCTTTTTTGTATGAAAATTAATTTGTAAACATACTGCCTTTGTTCCTTATTTTGTTTGAACTAAAGCCCTGGATAGCAAAGCTTCAACCTGGAAAGCAAGTAACGTAGCTTCAACCTGGAAAGCAAGTAACGTAGCTTCAACCAGGGCTTTAGTTTGAACGACAAACAAATTTAAAAAATGCATTTTTATTAAGACAGTATCAAAGTAAAAAAAATCAGTAGCATTTAAGTTTTCAGATCATAAAGTGGTATAAAATTAATTTAACGCCTTTACAGTAAAAATGTACCGGAGTAGGAATTAATGAAATTAAAGTCGTTCCTTAAGCATGGGAAAACGTAAATATAACCCCTTTTTCGAGACCACATAAAAGCTGTATTCCCGAACACCTTTCTGCAAAACAAAAGATATCCCCAATACCCAAGTTAAATATAAAAAGGACAAAGATACTATTCGGATAACATTAGCATCTTCCAATGGTACGAAAGTACCTTTAGAGGTCCCCACAACCCACTGAGTTGTGAAGCAAATAGACCCTTCTATGGCCATTGCATGATTGGAGAAGGTAATGTTATATTCATCGCATTGCAAAGAACAGAGTAAATGGAAATGAGCTGTAAGGTGTTGAATTTCAAGGGAAGTTTTTATTTTTTTACAAAAAATAATGCGAATGGTTTACGTTTAGGGGATGAAATAACTAAATTTTTAATAATTTATAAATAATAGTAAAACATTTTAATACTGTTTATTTTTAGAGGCATATTGGGGTGTATCTTTTGAATGATTATTTTTCTTTTCTCGTGCCCCTGCCATTTTTTACCTACTCTTTTACGGCATAGTTTTTGTTAGTGAACTATATTAAATAATAATCGATAAATATTCGAAATGTTTAAATCGTTTAATATGTAGATTTAATATCGAGATTAAAGGTTAATTTCTCTAATTAATAATAAAAATTTATTTTTCCACTTATATTTATATATCGTGAAGATTATTCGTTTTTTGTTTACAGGAATCTTACCTGAATTATTTTACTTTAATAGTAAGATAAAAGTGTATTCCTGAAGGTCCAATTGTGATACCAATACTTTGTTTTAACATTAGCCTTTAAATTCTATAAAAGTATGGCTACAAATATTTAACATTATAAATATTTTAAACATAATAAGAAAAAGGAGAATTCTTTCTTTCAACCATTAAATTATCAAGAATCACTACCACTTATGCAATGTAATTCCCAAAACCCCTCAATTCATTTTCTCTTAATCTGGGCATATCTTTTCAAATAATATTATCTTCAGAACTGTTCACAACACCAAACTAAGAAAAACACAGGAATGCATCCAAACCAACAAAAAACTGCATCAGAACTCCAAAAACTAATCATCAATATTTAATCCCAAACTACATCAATCTACAGACCCCCCCTACTTCCCCCCTCCCCTGAGCCATGTAACGAGTGGACCTAATCACGTGACCATTAATACATCTCTTCATCACGAAAGGCACCTCACAAAAAAGAGCCTTATGATAAAGACCCCCTCGCAGCCGATTCTACTGTAGTATAAGGACTACACTATGTCTTCTATAATAGGACCCGCGGGGGTCACTGGACAGATGAAGTCGACAGATGTCCCCATTCACATGTCGCCGCCAGACAAATATTGTTTTCTGTATGGTCAGTGGGGATGAATAGTTGTTTTTTCCTTTGAATAGGAGGTGAAGTAACTGAGAATGGGAGTTTAGGAGTTTAATCGATTGTTTTTCTGAAAAAAGTTGTTTTGTTTTAAAAAAACCTTTTAAGGTCTTAAGAGATTGAGATTTGTGTTAAAATGCATAATGTGGAGTCCATACTCCTCTTTACGATATCGTTGCAGATACATAAATAGTTGTTAAAATTGAAAAACAGTTAAATAGATGATATGGACCCGGTCAAATACTACGCAAAGCATGTTTCGGGTGATTTTTGAACCACCTTGTCAACAAAGATAAGAAAACCGAAACTCACCTTATAATTACGTAAAAAAACTACCTGGCCCTCCTCTGTTCTTTTTTTTTGTACAAAATGTTTAGCAGTGCCTAAGAGTACAATCTAAAAATTTTAGACTCCATTGAAATAAAAACTAACTCGGTTCAAAAAAGTAAATTTTAAAATAATTTATGTAAAAAAAGAGATTTTTGAAAATTCAGTGTTTGTTGTATGGAAAAATAAGCAAAAAAGCAACCCCCTCCCCTCAGTTGATGTATTTACGTAATATTTGGATGGTCCCTCTATGTAAAGTGTTGATTGTTGAATATAATTTCATCAAATCAATCCAATTTCATCAAATCAATCCAATTTCATCAAATCAATCAAGTTGAAGAGTTCTTTTATCTTGACAGATAAAAGAACTCTTCAACATATTAAAATCTAATGACTTTCCTAATAAATTGATTGACAGCCTACATCGTAATATTTTAAATACGATTTCTTAAGATTTATGGAATTTTTTTTGGAGTTTTTCCGTGTACAACACATGTTTTTTTAAATCCGCCTTACACAACAAAGTGGGTTTGTTAGCGGTCTTACCCTGAAGACTTTGTTTTATGCACATACACCCTTAAAGAACAACAACACAGTGACGCAATTCATCTGCATTAGCATCTGGTTTTTTCGGGTTTTTTTGAATTTTTTGGCAACATCTTGCCTTGTTTTTCATTACTTCGAATATAAATTCGTCTTGAAACCATCGTAAGTTTTACTTTCTCCTCTGTTTTTTTCCCTCGGTTCGGACCCCGATGGCCGATATCTATTCCTTGGCGTATATCGCCCTATCGGCCATCACCGAAAACCGTGGTTCGCTGGCACCCGGGGTTCCTGATGAAGTGGGTGCCGGCTAATTCTTTGTTTTTTTAATTGTTGTTGTCTGGGTCTGCTTCTCAGGGTAATTATGCCAATTTTGATTAGTAATCGATGAATTTTTTACTTATTAAGGGAATTGATTTGCATGGCTGCATGGCGCCGGCATGTTGTGTTCATTTTCTAATTCTTTAAAAATAATTTAGAATGTAATATTTATATATATATATATATATATATATATATATTTGTTACCTACAACTTTGTGCTTACTTGGAAATAAAATTTAGTTACATATGTATCGAAATAAATTAATAATAGGAATTTTAAATTATATAACTGGCCTTCCTCATAAATGAAGTTGATTAATAGCATTTTGTAAGTTTAGAATTATTCTAAACAGGAAAAACTATGTTTGCTGCAGTTTTTATTTTCTCTGTTTCGTGTTAATTATGAATATATCTGTTTTTTACTAAGTGAAACAGCAAAATCGTTTGTTTAATAAGATAGTGAAAGTGGAGAAACAGACAGGAGTTTTACCTTTCAGATAAAAAGTGATTGGCAGTGGTAGTTTTCATCGTTAAGATTTCAAACTAGTTTTGCACGTGGTTAAGTGGAATTCTGATAAGAAGAGAAACTTTTATAAAAAGGGAGAAATCAGTAACAAAATCTTTAATCAAGTAACTTCGAGTATAAAAGGAAACATTTTCTTCTTTACCGTTTTTCGACGCCCCGAAACTTACTATCTGTTTTAAAAAATAAGCTTTAGCTTTGGTGTACATTAATACAAACATTACATTAGGTACATTTACATTTACATTACATTTGGTGTACATTAGGTATCAAACATTAATTTTTTTTCAGAAAACTCTTAGTTTATGTGAGCGAGGAATTGTAAAAATTAATCCTTTTTATGCATTTTACGCATGTATGATCCTATTGGTATCGACAAGAATTAACTCATTAAATTGCACTTACAAAACATTAATTATTTTATAATCAAATTATATTGTTATTTATTGCTCTATTTTGTATGATCAATAATTAATTTTTATTTTTAAAATTTTGGATAATTATAGTGCTGTCCTTTAAAAAAAACCCACTCCAAATTGTACCCTAAAAAATCCCATCGAGATATTTTAAATAAATAATTAAAATATTTTTAAATTCTCATGTGCCCTGTCATTGTATGCCATTAAGAGTGGCAGGAACGTAAAATCAAGTCAAAGAACCGTTTATTTACTTAGTTTTTTGAATAAATAGAAAATGTCGATTTTGGGCTAAAAATATGATTTTGTTATGCAGATTTTGATGCTGTAAAAATATATGTTATAAAGACTTTAAAGCATTTTTCACTTGATTTTGTGTTATCCCGTTATTATGAGAATAAAATGCTAAAATTTCAGCTCTGTCCGACAATTAGGGACCTTACAGCAGTCTTTGAAATGAGGGGTGAAAAAAACCCATAGGGTGCCTAAAAAAACCCACTTTTCCTTTAGTAATAAATGATAACATAAATAAAAAATTATGCAAAATATTTAATATTATTCATGATATACAACTAATTACTCAAAAAGAATAGTTGTTTCAGTAATTCTCGATGTTTTTTTAGTATTTTTGATAAAAACTCAATGATACCAAAAACAGCCATTTTCCATGAAAATATAGCATTTTTCCGAGTTTTACTCGAAAATTGGTTTTGAAAGTTTATAGTTGGGGGTTTAAAACAAAATATTAGTGCCAGTTACTGTTTTTAAGCTTTTTCATCAAAATTTTATTAATTATTTGTATTTAATAGGTCGTTTTTATTAAAATCCAACAATAAAAACGCTATTGTCGTTGTGTTTTGAAGGAAAAATTCTTGAGTAGAAAAACTTATCACAAATTTAATTTTAGAAATAAATTGAAAGGAATTTGGTTTTAATTATCTTAAATATTCTCTTTTCTATCAAAATAAACCTTTCAATCATATTTTTCTTAATTTGTTGAGTATTTTCAAACGTGGGTTTTTTTTAGGGTACATGGGGTTTTTTTTAGGAAAATTGGGTTTTTTTTGGATTCTTACTTAATTGTTTGCCAATTTGTAACGGAGCGTTGGAATTAAAAATACTAAGCACTAAAATGTGGTGGAGGGTGAGCCGTTGCAGCACAATTTTGTTCGATTTAATTATCATATTTTTTAAGCTTTTAATGAAAGAAATATGAAAAAGTGGGTTTTTTAAAGGACAGCACTATATAAGTTTGGAAATAATAAGTTATATTTGCTTTTTTCATAAATTCCTGAAATATAGGTATTACAGTTTGTTAATACATACTTTTGGGTTTATTTTTATCTAAATTCCCTTCAGGGTAACATGAAATAAATTAAATAAATAGTAAAAGTAAAATTTTCTTTCGCAGAACTAATATTGCTGGATGTAATAATCGATATTCTTTTTTACATTTAGGTAAATATGCTTCCCTATTTGCAAGTACACATCTCTGTGTTGTAAGTAACTTTCTTTTTTTCTACCAAGTAGTATAAATAGATATTTTGCGATCAACTACCTCATTTCTAGTTTTTTCTGTGAAAATACACGAAGACTGGTTCGTTCATAAAATTATACTCAAATGCATTTCTAAGTAAAAAAACTGATTAAATTAAAAGATATCAGTTCCACATTTTTACATCAACCACCGTATACAGGGTGTTTCAAAAGTCGGTTTCGCGGCTTTTATTTAGAACCAACGCGCGTGTCCTAGGGTCACGGAAGTAAGGACTACCCCTAGGTAAAAGACCGTGGAGAATCCATTGACATAGCTTACAGCACCCCTAGTGACAAATAAAAAAAGTTGAAAAAATTAATTTAAAAATTAAAGGAGATAGAGCAAAAACCGCAGTGAGAGTATTGTTGCCAACGTTATGAAGAACTACTTTGGTTTTAAAATTAATTTTTTAACCTTTTATTTCACCGCTAGGGGTGCTGTAAGTCATCTCAATGTATTCTCCAGGGTCACTTACCTAGGGGACCTTACTTCCGGGACCCTAAGACACGTTGGTTCCAAATAAAAGCCGGCGAAACGGACTTTTGAAACACCCTGTACATTTGTTGCCAAATCGTGAAAGTTATCTTCTCGCACTTTAAAAAAGAATGAAATGCTTCTAGAAAACCGCATACCTTTTCCTTTTTTTTGAGATAATATTTTATTCCTCGGAAACTAAACCAAGCAAACATTACGACTCAGTAAGGATACACAGTTCCAAACGTAGTTATTTAATGTTTACGAGTTTTTACACATCAGAAAACATAATTTTACGTTTCGTCATTCCTTCCAGAACAAAATTTACGCGTGTTCTTTTTATCCGAACTATACAAATATTTGAACAATTTCGCTATTCCGAATATTAACTCTTGCGTTTGAACAAAGTAGTTGAATATTTAGTGTTTTTGTGATCAACTAAAATATTCACAAGGCGTAAAACGAAATTCCATGGTTTAAAATTCGCATTTGCATACATATTGGTTGGTGTGTGCTACTTCAAGAGAACCTCTATTTCAAGCAGACACCTTCGGCATGATTTTCCGAGTCACGTACTTGGGAAATAAATTTGTGAACTGTGTGGTTCTCTTTTCTTTTTCAAAATCTGCACACACGTGTGATTATCATTTACCCCAGTGATATTTCTCATAATAACTTTATCTATACGTTCGTGTTTTAGCTTTGCAATTTAAAATGAAGAAATATTTTTAGACTGTCGTGTATTTTATTATCATTACTTATTGTTCTAATTATCCTTACTTTTTATGTAGATGAACATTTTCATTCTATATTTTATTGAAAACGTAGAATGTTACATTAAGAGTTTTTAAAAGGGCAAAATCCCTTTATGTAGACTTTATGCATACATCCCTTTATGCCCAGTACTACTTTATTCATACATTCTGTATTTTAATTAGCAGGTAAACTGTTATTTCTTTCAGTTTGCATCTAAATTTAAATCTTTTGTAAACTAGGGAGCTACCGCCCCCTGCTTGCTGATTCACACCAACCCCCGAAAACTGATTTCTCAGGACTTTTGCAATCTTCACAAAAACACTGCACTTACAATAATAAAACATTAATCATAATCATAAAGTAATAAACCATTCGTAAAAAAATATTTTCTAATTGAAGAAGGATAGTATTTAGCTTGATAGTATTGATTCGAATAAAAGCATTTTGGTTCTTTAATTGGATATTATCCTATAAGATTTAATCAACCCTTTAGGTATGGAATTAGACATAAACACTATAAAGTAAACCTAGATACCTTTGAACAAAGCCTTGCAGATTTGGGCAGAAGCCAACTCTACCAACCCATTGCAATTCTAGTTAAACATAAATACATCGGGACTTAACGAACAGATATATTCATCTCCTACTTCCATTGTTAGCGCCGCCATTTTTTCACATCGGAAGTTTCCTCGAAATCCCACATGTTTTTTTACCCCTCTCTTTCTGGCTTAGTTTTTTTCCTTCTCGCTTCTTCTGCTGGCCTAAAGTTTTTCTGCTTCTTTGTATTATAGAACAAAGGGTGAATTGAAAAAGAGCTTAGTTCGACCGAAATGCTGGGTGCTTAGAATTCGCCCCTGTGATCTGCTTTGCAGCCTTGGAAGTCTTTTTCGATTGGGGTTTCTATCTGGAATCTCTCCTTTTTTTCTTTCCCTTTTGGCATCGGGTGGATTTCTTTTGACACATTGGCTTGATGGGGACAATGGATTCATTTGACGAGAATTATTACGGTTTTTTTCTGTGTTGGGATTGGTGGTTTTCACGTTGATTGATGCGTTCGATTTTCGTGTAGCAGAATATCACCCAACACCCCAACTCCTAGTATAATATTCTCTGCAAGGTGTTTCGACAAGTCCGATAAAACTATGCACTGTCCTTGCAATAAGCTTACTTTATTCAAACAAAGGCCTACAGAAAGTATACTTTATTTGAACCCTAGTTTTCGAGAAAACCAACACAGAAAAAGTATGAGGTCATATCCGGTTTACGTTTAAAAGGTTTATGGAAAACTGGAACATAGCTACTTCGATATGTTTGCAGTCTAACATGCTAGAAGTTATCCACTGTGTATGCATACGTGTATTGTGGTCTGAGATGAATATCTTTTTATCTGATATGATGTCAGATTTTTCGAAAAATAAAAGTGTCGAAGAGGTATATTTCTTTGGGTATTTTTAATGTTCTCAACGCCAGGATTTTTTTGCATATTTTAGAAGGCGAACTTTATTAATAATTACACTAGGACTGTGTTTTCTTTTCAAAATCCTTAACTTTGGATTTCTTTAAAATATTCAATCCCCCTAAAATGTACAATGCAAGAATGCAATTTATTATATTTCAACATGATATTATCATTGTTTATTAAACCAATAAAAATGCCTTTTGCTTCCTAAAGTAACTTCAAAATTATAATTTGAAATTTAACTAAAAGCGTGGCATTTAATAATAAAAGTAAATACTTCATTAATATATATAAGTGGGTGTTTCAGTATCAACCTGTAATTTATGAGAACAATATAATATAGTAATCAAGTTTTCAAAATGCATACACACAGCTAATATATCATGTGTTATTACATGATTATTGTTATGTTGATGGTTGGTATGTTGATGGTTATTACATGTGTTATTGCATGATTAATTCCTTTTAAATATTTATGTTGCTGAAAAGAAATTACTGTTATTTGTTGAAAAGTCAAAAACAAGTTTGAACGATAAGAACTTTGCTGTGGTTAGCAAACACATTCGAAGAAAATGCTGCTTTGGTCTCCATTTCCTTCTTTTATCTTGATGCGTAGTAAGAAATTTCATTTCATAAGAAGCATGCAGGATTTTCATTTCAGCGAATGAGGAAATTTCGATCTTAGTGTCACGCATTAAATACAACTTACAGGTATAGAAAAGAAAAAGCAATAGATACAGTTTGGTATGGACAGTGAATTGAATAAAAAAATACTCTTTTTTTTTAAATTTAAATAAAAGGTCGACTTTCTATCCTACATATTCGATTTTCATTGTTGATATCAGGTGCGAGCTCTTGCTCTTATATCACACAGACAATATTTATTACTTCTTTTATGTAATATTTATACTATAAGAGTTATTATCTTTTTTTAGACGAATTTGTTAATTTTATTAGTCCTTTGTATTTTTTTTATTTTTTATGCTCTTTTTTAGTGTGTTGCAGTCTTTAATAAATAATTAGAATTTTGAATTTGAACATGCTTTGCAATCATTAAAATAAATATTACAACTGATTTTACCCTTAATAAAAATCGAGTATCAATAAATTCTACACCAATGCAATTAATCACTCATTCAAAATTTAACTAGCAGTGTCAAAATGTTCTTCCAACGGTTGAGGATTATTATCTCGCATAGAAGAAAAATATTTCCTTTAACAATTTCGTCTGGAGCAAAACGGTACTTGATAAAAAAAATCCATTGTTATTTTCCCTCTTCACACCTTTACAAAAAATTAAAAAACCGAAACGAAAGATTTCCTTCTCCTCCGATAACTGTCCACTTTCCGAAAAGGTCATCTTCCTCCAACTTCCGAAACCTCCGTTCCACGCGTCCGCCTACCAGCGCCGTCTGGTGGCCCTTCCCGGCACCCCGGCACGCGCGCTTCGCGGCCCGCCGTCAGTCGTGAAGCCGCGGACCAAAACAAAGCAGGCCGCATTTGCGGGCGCAAAAAGCACCACGGCACAACAAAAAAAACAACAACATATCAACCCGAGCCATGCGCCGGATTTTTGAGAACCGTTTCCGACTCTGCTATTAGCGGCGTCTGGAACCGTTTTTTGTTCCTAAAACGTTCTATTTTTTATTAGTTTGTGCGCGTGTGGGAAGAGATAATTTTTTTAATTAATTGAGTCGTTTGCGGCTGGAAGCAGAGCAGGAAGTGATGTCTCAGCACCGGAAGGAAGGAAGACAGGTGAAAAAGTGTAAAAGCGCTACTTTTCAGCTGGATGGATTTTGCTATACGATCGGTGGGTGAGATTTTATTTTTTTGTCGAGTTTGTTTTGGTTCTATAGAGAGCTTTTTTCTGTGGTATTTCACTTAATTAAATGCATTTATCTGCACTTGAAAAAAATTCCTTAAGAAGTGCTGAATGTTTGTGTGCATTTTTACCTATTTTTATTTATCGCGCTTTGTATGTTGTCGAAATTCAAACAAATGTTACTGGCAACGTTAAGAATGTGTGTTACGAAAGAAAATGGGATTTGGAAAAGTGCGAGTACTTATCTAGGCTAAACTGTTTTTAAAATTTTTAAATAATAAAAATGTCTGATAGCTTTAAATTATAAATGTATGATGTGCATCATGCACTAATTTAATCCAGATATTAGTAAAAAATTTCAGAAACAATGTTTTGGACTCAAATAAATAAGCTAAGGGAAATAAAATGTTAATGTTAAAATGTTTGCAACTAAGACTAATTTTCCACAAATGCAATATATGCAAAATTTTGCAGGAAATTTTATAAGAAAATCCTTTTGGAATTGTAAACTATTAATTTCCCTTAAAGAATTAGAAATTTTTAATAGCTTTTCTTCACTCTTAAAACGATTGTATCAAAATTGAGTAAAAAGTACTCAAAAAGGCTCCGATCCAATAAGTACTCAAATTTGAATACATGAATATACTCATTTCTGAAAATGTGCATACTCAAAAATGAAGCTGAACTCATAAATGAGCTCATGATGTTTCATTTTTGAGTATGCACATTTCAGAATGAGTATATTCTTGTATTCAAATTTGAGTACTTATTGGATCGGAGCCTTTTTGAGTACTTTTTTACTCAATTTTGATACAATCGTTTTAAGAGTGTTCGGACAAAAAATAATACATAATTCAATAAGAAACCTTTTGCCTTTCTTGTGGCTGGAATTAAACTATATTTAATTTTTTCCATTCAATTTTTAAGTAAAAACATTAATACTTAAACTGTCTGTAACTTACTGGGATGGAAAATCTTTTAGAGAAAAATATTTAAACTATTGATGTTTTGGGATAGTCTATGAATGGTGGAATTCCATTATATTTTAAGAAAAGGCAAGTCATAGCATTAGCATTGTTTTTTGTACTATGTTTTTTATATTATGGTTTAACTGCTCTTTGTTCTTTTAGTATATTGATGATTGGAAAAAAATAAAAGGAAATCAAAATCAAAATATTTTCTAAAACGCGGTTTAATATATGACAATGACATGTATAAAACACACCCTAAAAAACAGTTATGAAGGATTAAACAAATTAATAAACTCTTAAAAACAAGTTTCCAATTCAGATTTCAATCCCAATGAGGGGCATGAAATTTATGTATAAAAATATCCAGAATAAAAAAAATTGAACGCCAAATTTGTTCCAATATTTTTGGTCTTATTTTCTTGATAACCAACATTTCGACTCAAAACTCTCGCTTTTATGAAAACGTTGTTCTAACCTATTCAAAAACTAATTTCTTTCAAAACTTTCGATAAGGATTTGAGTGACAACCCTAATAAATTATTCATTAGTATAGGTAGTTTTTAAATTTTTATATCTTACGATGGAAAAATAATCATGATACTGTTTTCCTCATAAATATTTATTAAAAAGTTCAAAAGTTTTAGTTCTATCTTGAGGGCATGCTAAATCTGATATTTTCTACACAATTTTTACAATATAATTTCAATCTAGATCAATGATATTTTTAGAAACTTACGTGTGTGACAATTATTTCTTACATTTAATGAGTATTCAAAATATAATCCATCAAATATAATCCTTATAGAATTACCATTTACCATTGGATACTTTATCTTTTCTCAGTTAACTCCATTAACTTTTATTTTTAAAACATACAATAACCGAATTAATTTTTTTAAAAATGCGAAGTACACAAGAGTCAGAATTGGCAACTAAATTTTAACTGAATTTAACACTGTTTTGGTATTTCCTAAAAATTTTTCTAAAGTTATAGCTTTATAATTTTAAAATAACTTGAAATTACAAACATTTGAATTTCGGTTGCTATTATTTCTTCTAACTAAATTATGCATCCTCGAGAACGTAGTAGTTTTTTTATTCTTTAAGTAGCATGCATAAATCATTAAAATTAATTCTTCTCAGAGTTTGCTCTTTTATTTTATTTAAAGGAAAAATACGTATTTACACTCATTTTAATTTAATTTTAAACCTATAATAATTTAAGATTTCTATATATCGGCCTTGACTATGATAATAAATTTTCTGTAGAAATTAAATAAAAATAAATCTTTTTTGTGTGTTTTTCTTGAGTCGGGACAAATCTGTGACCATTATCATAAAAATATGGATAGTCCTTTAGAAATAATATTTCCCCATCTATTTCTTCGAACAACACACATTAACCACTATTTTAAATCCTTACAAGCCCTAATTTACCCAGCACATGCAAATCCTTTTCTCATTCCAGTCAATATCTATGTACCGGTACCCACTCAATCCCTAATTCAAATCAACAACAACCCAGGGTGGTACGGGTGAAAACAATCCCTATAAAGATACGAATTCGCAGAATCGAAATTGAGATTTTTTCTTTTTTACCTCTACCCGTGTTTGCATTTAGAGTTGCTTTCGAATTAAATTTGCATTGATTTTCTCCTGGCTGTGGTCACGAATGTTCGAAATTGGAAGGTTCCGAAAGAAGGCTGACATCGTTGTCCAATCAGCATCGCGTGCGAAATCTTTTGACATGGATCAGTCGTTTATTTGAATGTATTTAAAGCGAAATATCGATTCATGGCTTATAATCTTCTAAATTTAATTGCACATGAAACTTCTGTTTGTGTGGCTGCTTGTTTGCTTAGAAAATTTATTTTGCCCTTTGTGCACTTAAAGTAAACTAAGCTGAGGTTATTGCATGGAGAATTACCAGCATATTATTTAAACTTTTTTCTTGGAGTGTTATTTTTTTCACTTAGCATACCTTTCTAAATGTTGCAAGCGAATCTGTTTAGAAAACTATTTCCGCAATAACCACTCTGCTTTGATTGGTTTTCCTGCTCAATTTAAGTAAAAAATGTCGATCTGTTGCTAGAAATAGTTTTCTAATGAAATATTCAAAAGAAAATCAGTCAAATTTAAATCATAACCCCTTTGTATAAACTTCTAATAGGTACCAAAACAAATTGATTATCGTTTAACTGCATAAAAACCCCTTTATAGGCACGAAACACATCTACTATGTTAAATTCTTCATAAATTAGTACTTAGGTCCTTTAGTGTTATAACTCACTCGGTAAAACTATTTTCTTTTAAGTAGGTACTATTAAAAGTTTTTAATTATTTTACCAAGGACTCATAAATATTCAATACTAGCTGATATGCCCGGCCTTGCACGGGTGAAGATGGAGATTTTTTTTTTTTAATTTTTAAATCGATCATTCATTTCTACCTTCAAGGGGGTAGCACTCTGGACAGCACCCCCCCCTTGGGAACCCAAAAAGGTTGTCAAAAGGAGTAAAACCCTACTTTTACTGGTCTAATTTTCCAATTTTTTTTCTAGTGGAGGACCCCCATACCTCCCATTAGTACCACCAGAGGATCTTCAGTGATAATTTTTAGGAAATCCTCAATACTTTAACATTTTGGGTGAAAATGTAAAGATAATACTGTTGAAAAGTGCCCCCCTTAGACTCAAAACGTTTCTAAAAACGCGAGTTTAAACCCTACTTTTACACGTCGAATTTCTAATATTTTTTTCTGGGGGAGGACCCCTATACCCCAATGGGAATCTTGTCTGGAAAAGTGCCCCCCTCTAGGAGGCGTGCTGGATCTGTGCCTATATTTTGATGAGTGAAAGGTGTCGAATCAAGCATTTTAAATTCTGAACGATTTCTGCATTTACCACATGATTCCCATAAAAAACAATAAAATATTAGAAAAATATTCTTCCCGAAATCATATCCTGACGTGGATCATGTGCCATAAAAAACCAATCAAGAGAAAAAAAACCTTTCCAAAATCACTTAAAATGCTCAATCAGAGCTCTTAATTAATCGTATTTTCATGATTTTATTACAATATTTCCTCTGGTTTTTAATATTAACTCTAGTTTTTGGTCTGTTAACCAACTTTCTTAAAAGCTACAATATGATCATCATTTGATTTTTCATCCTCGTTTCCATGGAGATTATTTTAACAACAGCACTATTCCATGAAACTTTTAATTTAAAAATTACTCTCAAATAAAAATATTTTGAACTATACTTACCAGTTTTAAAATTTTAAATTTCATTTAACTACAGTAGAACCCCGATTATCCGCGAGCGGATGAACCGCGGTGGGGATTATCCGCGAGTGCTACGAAAATATTTTTTTAATTATGAGAGCAAATTTTAGTCGAGATTAGAGAAATTTTACGTGTAGAACAAAGGTTTCTGCTGTGTACTGTACATATTTTAAAAGTTTTACTTATGTTTTTTGTACAATAAAACTTAGTTTTTAGTCTGAAATATTTTTTTCGTGTTTTCACCTCATATTTCGTCTTTTATCCGCGGTACCCTTGCCACCCAATTCCGCGGATAATCGGGGCTCTACTGTATATTTTTAGATTAGTGTTATAATTTTCAAATAGACTTTTATCTAGTTTTTCTTTTTAAAACTTTTTATTTTGCATTATGTTTTTTTTGTAACAATGGGGTAAACAGATCTCTTTTTGAGCAGAAATAAAGCTATTTCAGCAAAATGACCATAAAAACGGTCGAAAGAGGGTCAAGGGGTCGTTCTAGAACTTCGAAACATAGCCTATGTTTTTTCTGGGATTCTTTTACGTATATATGTTACAGTTAAAGTCCGGAAATCAGTTAATTTACAGATAACCTAGGTAATTTGCAGATTAACGAGGGTGATCCGTTAAAGAGCGAATTTTTTTTCAATTTCTAAGATTACCTAGGTAATCTTGAAATTACCTAGGTATTCTGCACCCTACCGACTAGACACTCGTTAATCTGCATACTACCTGAATCAGTTATTTTACATATTAACGAGGGTGATCCGTTAAAGTACAAAATTTTATTTTATTTTATAAAAAGTTTAAGGAGGTTGGGGGGGCTGCCGCCCCCCCAAACCCCCCTGCCCTAACTATAACCAAACTCGTTTTGGGGGTAAACAGTAACAATGACGAATCAAAAAAGGGGGATCGGTACTTTTTTCATATTACACAAAACACGCAAATCCCACAAAAATAGTAATGAAATAGCAATTTTAAAACTAGAATATAAAAACAATAATAATAGAATATTAAAGTACCAACTGAGATTTGTATCAATTGTGGTTTTCGATCTCGATTTGACAGCGTATTTCAATGAGCACTTAAACTAGCAAATCTTAATGAAAGCGCGGTGTAATCGGCTGGCAGCCTGCCCTGAACTATTGCTAGGATTCGCGATCGATTACATATCGCCTCTTCCGTGCAAGACTCACACAATTGCAAAAGTTAAAATATTTACTCTACGGGAGCTTGGCGCGGAAGGACTTCTAGATAGGTTGCCAAGTCGATAAAGTCGAAGCTAGAGTTTAATCTTTGATGATTATTTCAATTGGCGCTAAGATAAATCGCCAAACAAGGATTTTTATGTTTTAACGCGTGAATCATGGCTCATTCTTAACTCAAGTTAAGCACCTTCAGCCACAGTCAGTACTTTGGAGGGTGACCACCAAGTATTGGCACGTTCTTTTCCCCTCTCTCGATCTCATATTTGCCTACGTTTCTGGAAAGGACCTATACTTGTCATTGAAATTATTATGCCCGTAATAATGAATGTGTATAATAAAATGCACAATTTAATTTTTAAAATACTTGGATTTTTTCAGAAATATTTAATTTTTCTTGAGATTCTTAAACAAAATAGGAAAAGTGTTATATTTCTTTTTTTTTTCAATTATTAAACCTCATTTAAAGCTAAAACTATTTCCAACTTAAAAATAATCTATAAATTTTAAATAAGTAGGTTGACTTTCTGTATTTTATTAAATATGTAACTTTATTACTATTTTTAAGAAATTAGAAACATTTCTCTTAGTACGTGAGATCTTTAAACAACTGATCAAGTAAATAGCTATTGACGGTGCAACAACGTAATGTTACATTTGAAGAGTATACGCTATAACCAGTTAACAGTGATTATTTAAATCGGGTCCAAAATAAGTCTCTGAAAATGGCTCTGCAGGATTTTAAATACTTAGTCTAACATTCGTCTTCAGTTAAGCACTTTTGGCGCGGGCAGTTCTCGGGAGGGTGGTGACCACCACCTTCCGAGGTTTTTTGTTTAAATCCATATATTTTGGGCAGACTTTGGTGAACCCAGTGATGTTTTGGAACTTAGATCGTAGTCTTGTGTCCTAGATACAGAGGTCCCTCAGTCAAAATTTATCACGTAATTTTAGCTACTGCAATCAAAATTAAAGATGAAAAATTCAGTCTTAATTAAAAGCAGAGCCATTTCAATCTGTATTAAAAGTAATCATGACTACTTCTGGCTAAATTAAAAGTAATTATTTTCGATCCAGTTTGTAGTTGATAACGAGCAAATCTTATTTTGATGGATTGTGTGACCCATGCCTCCTAACATTCTCAGCATTACCACCATCGGTTTGTTCTTTCTTCCTCTGCTCATACCTAACTTTTGCCTACTTTTCAGGAGAATATCGATACCTATTATATGGCCCGTGTGAAGTAAAATACACGTAATTTTGTAATCACCTTTTTTAATGAATTAAAATTTTTCTCTGATCGCCAGAGTTTAATTTCAAAGACTGGTTATTGTTTCAGTGCAACCAAAAGGTATTTCATGATCATGTAGCATAATTCTCACGAGGAATGCACAGATAGTCGATTAAAAAAGGTTTTTCATGATAATTTGCTCAGGAAATAAAGTCTACCTATAAAATCGGCTATAAAAGAAACGCAATTTAATTAAAAATGTAAATTTATTTCTATGATCATTTATTATTTAGGGCACAATATTCTAATAACAGGTAGATCCTTTCCGGAAAAATAAAAGCAAATGTGCGCAAGGAAAGAGAAAAACGCAGCTATGCTTGATTTGGTCTGTGCATGGTCACCCACCCAAATACTGACTGCACCCGAAGGTGCTTAAATTCAGTGAAGAAATTTCGATGTTCGATATGCCAGCTAAACCACGATTTTAGATTCAAGCACATAAAGCCGTTTTTGGCGATTTTTTTTAGCGCCAATGGAAATAATCCCCAAAGATCACATTTTTGACTCTATTTTTTCGACTTGGCGACCAATAAAGATGTCCTTCCACGCCAAGCTCCCGTAAAGTAGACATTTCAACTTTTGCAATTGTGTGAGTCTTGCACGGGAGAGGCGATATGTTAAAGTTAAACCATTGCCCAGGTTCCAGCGATTGTTGAATTAGCGTTTGTTGAAAAGATATTTCAACAGCTGGGACATTTGCTTTCGTTAAAAGAAATCTCTGTCACTCTGAAGTCGGAGCTTCAACACAATTGTTTCAAAATACCCGTTTTAGTAGTAATATACTGTACTTACGGCCGTATTCACCGGTAACCTGACCGGCGGTCAGGTCAGGAAACCATGGTTACAGCCTCTGATTGGTGGAAAAATAATTCAATATTTTCGTTCCACCAATCAGAGGCTGTAACCATGGTTTCCTGACCTGACCGCCGGTCAGGTTACCGGTGAATATGGCCGTTAATCATGCAAATTTACCAGTACTTACTTGCTTGTATTATTTTGTTTTAACATTCAACATGACAACTACCAGTGCTACGCACTAAATTTGAAATCAAAACACCAAATATGACAACAAACTACGTATTGAAACCCAACTGCGCAGGGGTAAGCGCATGTCGCAGTGAGCACCTCAACATTTTAACAGAAAGTATTGAACGAAACAAACTATTTTGAACTTTAACTATCAAGAGGCCGTTATAGTGTAGATTCCCTAGATAAAATGCGAAAAACTCAAAAATCCGCACATTAACGACAGAAATCAGTTAATCTTAAGTTTACCTAGGTATTCTTCAGAATAACTAATTATCAACTTTAGCGGTAACATATACACCAAGTTTGGTGCCGATCGGAAGAAAACTGTGGATTTGTATAGAAGACAAATACACGCAACCACACACACATATATATATACACACATTGACTTTTATTATATTAGATTAATTTGTTTTAGATATGTAATAACAAGAATATGTAGTTTATTTCACGTTTTTAATTCTTTCAACCTTTATAATCTTCATACTCTTGTGATAAAGATATCTCATTATCGATATTGCGAGCATTTTCTTCTTATTTAAATATTTTTTTATTAAAAATATAAAAAAAAACGTTTTGAAAAATACGGAAACTTTGATACTATAAAAAAGAAATTTAATTTTAAAACTTTGTTTGTTGAGGAAAAAATATTCATTTTAAAAACTAATTCCAACATGAATTGCATTCGAGACTACAAAATATTTCATAATCTTTAATAGGGTTCTTATTTTAATGCTAATTTGGGAATTTCATAGGATGGAATATTATATATTTGTTTGCATATGTTATGATAAAAGATTTTAAAGCTATATAAATTTTAGAAAATAACATCTGGAAGTGGACGGAAGTATGCTTTTCTCTTCTATTTCCTTTCTTTCAACGATTTCTTCATTTCTAATGGTATTTTGTTTAACCAAAGTATGGCCTTTTCAAACATAATGGTGCTATGCAAAATTATTTAAAGACCGCAGTACCAATGCATGCGTTTTCTATGGTCTTAAGATCGTTTCATGGAATAATCAATTTCTTCAATTTCACACTTAATATGATCCATCACAGCGTTTTACTTCTCTATAGATCCCTGATGAGTATAATAAAAACAACGTCGTCGGTAAATTGATGGTTTGAAAAATGTGGAAACTTTTACAAGCCTTTCACACATTCTTTTATCTTTTTAAAAGTAGGAACTCTTATTGATTGATAAGAGCTTTTAGAATAAATTTCTTTTCCACAATTAATCATGACAAAATATTGTTCTTTTAAAAACTCGTCAAAGGTTTTGAAGCATGTCACTGATGGTGTACTATATCTTAATCATTCTAGAAAAAGTTAGTAAAACTTAGGGAGATATAAGATGCCTTTATCACGCCAGTGTCCATATTTTAAATACTACTTAAAATTAACAGATAGAGATTTCAAAGAGGGAATTTTTCCAATTCAAAGAACAGTTTGCTCATTATCTGAAAAAATTATTCCCTTTGTATTACTTTTAGAAGCTGATTTGCTTTATAAAATATATATTTGTTTTGATAATTACTATTCTCATTTTTGTAACTTTCCATAATTGTAATTTAATATCTCTGGCGTCCTAAGCATAATATCTACCTATTTTAACATTACACATTCTGCATCAATTAAAAATATGGCATGTTCTATTTTTTAAACTTATTAAGTACTTTTTTAGAAAAATAGAAAATCATTTGTCAAATTAAACATAGTTTAACTACTATTTCATCAATTTCAAAAGCAAAAATATAAAGTAATAACCTTTCGCTGATTCTTTCCTCCACCTTCTACTATACTGCTTAGTATCTGTATTTTTAAATTTGATACTGAAAAAACCTCATGCGTTACAAATTTGTACTGTCCAAGCAGCACACGTTCAAAATTAGTCCAATTTTTGTCATATACGGCCAAATTTCGTTTACTTCTAGTTGCAACTAAGTAAACTTGATATATTTAGTGTGAGTTGTGCTACTAGGGGCTATCGTTCTTTTTCATTTTATAACATCCTTAAATGCTTCAATACATTCATCGAAAAATGCTATTAAAATCCTGGCAATTGTTTGATAATTCATCATTGAAGTAATTACCATATACGGATCCTTGAGATCAAGCACACAGACCTGAAAATGTATGTCTCCAAACAAACAAACAAATAATTACCATATAAGAGCAGACTTTGATAAAACAAAAAAACTTTCTACACTCAATTTCGTTTTCAAATATTTCTGCAGATTAAATAAGTGCACCTAGTGCCCAAATTCCTTTAACCCTCTCGGCACCAGAACATCAAAAAAGGGAAAAGCTTTTTTTCTTCTTCTCAATAGAGGAGAGGAGAGGAGGGTATTATGGAACACCCTTTATGTATTTAAGAATAACTCTATTGGTTTTTAATAAAAATCCGCCGAATCATTTTAAGTATACATACTATAACTAATGACAATGAAGGGCTAATGGTCCAATAAATCAGCATTTATTTTTTTAAATCAAAAAATGTACTTTAAGAAAAAGTTACAAATGGAGGGTAATATGGAACAGTCGGGTAATATGGAACAGTTGGATTTAGAGCTATTGAAAACTAATTAGTAACTAAACATAGTAACTAACTAATAAGTAAAAAAACGACTGCATTATAAGAAACTACTGATCTTTAAGTCTCATAGTTACTGGTAGGTTAAAAGGTTTGAACATTTACCGTCAAAAACTTTCGAAAATACTAAAACACACTTTGCTTTGCTGCGACTGATCAGACAACAACAAGAAACTAAACTCTATGTGCACTGCATTATGGGGGATTTCTTTAGACTTTCGTGGCGTTGCCACGTGAAAGCAGCCTGAGGGGGAGCAGAAACTCAGGTGTTCCATATTACCCGACTATTCCATAATACCCTCCTCTCCTCTACATCCAAAATGCCCCATAATTTGTCCGTAATTTTTTTTTCTTGTGTGCACTCCTTCCTAGTTATTTTTATGAGCCTCATATGATCCATATGAGGCCATATTTTTTTCATTTTAACAGAAAATACTTATTTTAGAGCTTATTAAAAGACATGGTCATAATATTAGAAGGTTACGAAATAAGAAAATATCTACCAACCTATAAAAATGTTCTACAGAAGCTAGTATCTAGCTAGTATTTTCTCTTCAGAAGCATTACAGCTTAAAATGTACACATTGAGGTATAAATCCTCTTGCTGCCATTTAGGAACGAATTCAGAAACCATGTAGAAGTCTCATATGTAATCTACATGAATCAGTGAAGTCACTGATGAAAAGAAAATAAATTTGCGTGTTTACATCATACAAAAATTGAGCTCATAAGTAGGAGCCTCATATGAGGCCCAGGGTAGCGAGAGGGTTAAGTATGACAAAAGGCACGGTTAGAGTCATATTATTTACTTATATACTGTGGTAATGCTTCTTAAGCTACCATGGTAAAATAAAGTCAATTTATTTACGAAAATATTAAAATATTTAAAAGGATTATCTGCAAAACTCTAAAAGTTTCCCCGCTTGGCATGCACGTGTGCGTCTCTATTGTCCATACATAAATAAAAGTAAAAATATAGTTAAACCAAACATTCACTTAGTAGATTTCCCATTCTATTAAAACACCCCGGACAATTTTCTACCTCAAATAGTTTCTTCCCTTACTTTGAAGTGCAAAACTTCCTCATTCTTATGCACACCCCCCTCAACTCCAATCATACCTGGGGAAACGATCAAACGATAACAGCCATAAACTGCCCCAGATTCCCAAATTAGCATGTCCATCTCCCTTTCTGGGAAGAAAATTCTTTTATCTCGATTAAAACTTTTACAGCCTCCCACTCCCCAAAAAATGCATTATGCATGAAGTTTTGCCTCTCGCATACAGATGAGCCCTGGTTTACGACCCTTGTGAAACAGGGAGTACTAGTTTCTCTCTTTGGAGTTTCTCGGCACTTAGCGGAAGTGTCGGGAGTTTATACGGGGATTCATACTTTGTGTGATACTCCGAGCGTTTTCTCTGGGATTTCTTTTCCTTTTTCGTGTGAAGAGTTTTGAAGGTTGGCGTGATCTCCGAGTATAGACATTTGTTGGATGTTTAGGTTGTTGTGATTTAATTCTCAACAAAAGCATTATCTTTAACCCTCTACTGCCCATGGTAGCAAATTTGCTACCATAAGTTTATAGCTTCTATTTTTCAGCATATTTTTTAGTTATTCAATTAATAGCTACCTCTTAAGGCGCTATAATGGGGTATTTGCATGAGTGAGGGATTTGCTTAATTTTATACTTTTTTTAATACATTATGGTTTAAAACTCCCAAATTTCTGACTTTTATGTTCAAAAATGTGTTTTAAATAATTTAAAATTCAATTTTATTTTTGATAAAACGCCAGAAAAGTCACGTTCTCAGAAAACGGGCTTCTATTGGATGTGACATCACAGCGCATGAAAACCATTGTGTTTACTGTTTTCACGTGATCAGAAAACGGGCTTCTATTGGATGTTACCTCACAGCGCATGATTTGTGATTCGAAAGTGTTTTCGGGCCCAAAAAAAAACGAAATTTAAAAAATTTATATCTCAGAAACTAGGTTACGAAAATACTTGATGTAAACTTCATTCTTCATTGTGTTTATATCTACTATTTTAATAAAATTTAATCTCAAAACGTGAGAGTACCTCATTTATAAAGTTTGGGTTTAGAGACCAGTATCAATTTTTTTAATTGAAATAAATATTATTAAAAAAATGGGAATTTTTTTATTTTGCCCCAAATTCCCCAAATTACATGAATATAACAACAAAATAATTTTTTTCATATACATTTTCCTTGTTGTAGTGGGCATTACAGGATTATTTTTGCTCTGAAAGTGTTTGAAATACTGGGATCTTCGTGGATCCCAATTTCACCACAGAATGAAGTTTTTATACGCCCCTAAACCATCACCTTTATACAGTCGACATTGCTAAAGGGATCTCTTTTGGCAGATATAAGTCTAATACTATAAAACTATCCAAATGGTAATAATGAGCAGATCAATTAGGTTCATTAGTGGTAAAGAGTGTAACAATTGTGTTTTATTGAAGTCATAACTATGAAGTCCTTATTAAAGTAATCAAAACAACTTTATATATTTTGCATCTTTAAATCTTATCATAACCTCAAAAGGATGGAAATGTTTGAAAAAAATAAAAATACTTAAATAATAGTTTAATAAAAATAATTTTATTTTGGATTACAATCATCTGGCTATGAAAATAATAAATACAAACTTAACATGCAAAATTTTAAGCTAAATTACCCCTATTTTTTAATTGTCTTTAATTGTTTAAAAATGTTTCGTAGAAAGGTTGTTTCCATGTTTTGTTACTCATGAAAATGTTAAACATGATTTGTTGTTTACGTTTTGATTTCAACACTTGTTGCGTGCCTGAATGAATGCTGATTGGAATTATGAATTTTCCTGATAAATATTGGATTACCTAACAATAATGGTGATATTAAACTTACAGTATATCCGTTATTTAAATTGTGGTTAAAAAATTTTATTTGTTCAAAGATGCGAGACAATTGCAAAGTGCAAGCATATGTTAGAAGTTGGCAAGTAGGCTTACCCCACTAAAAATAATCTGAAGATTTTCTTCAGAAAAAGCCACTTTTTACAGAAATTCTACAAAAATTTTAAGATATTTTGCAGATTTTGCTTTGTCTTTAAACTATCTTCAGAATTTTTGAAGACAACTAACAGATATTTCGCAGACATAGATTTACCTTTAAATTGTCTTCAGAATTTTTGCA
The DNA here is from genome assembly GCA_024610705.1 of Tetragnatha versicolor. Taxonomy (NCBI): domain Eukaryota; kingdom Metazoa; phylum Arthropoda; class Arachnida; order Araneae; family Tetragnathidae; genus Tetragnatha; species Tetragnatha versicolor. The sequence continues at coordinate 18,718,413 of JANDEH010000011.1, read as the reverse complement.
GACAATTTGCAGATGTTTTAAAGACGATGTATCTTCAGAAATTTTGAAGACAAGGAATGCAGACATTTTTCAGATGGAGCAGAATCTTCAAATTGTCTTCAAAATATATTAAACTTTAACAAATTTTATCATTTTACGTACGGAATGAAAAAAAAACTGATATCGAATGCCTTGTAATCGATTTCAAAAGAATTTAAATCGTAAAAGAATCGATTCCTAGAACTCGATCAAAGTTTTCTTATTTGTACTGTTGATTTAAAATTTTAATCACTTTAAGATCGTATTTGTGATGTTAATATTTCATAGCGGGAAAACTACTTTCTCGAGAATTAGGTAATCAAATCTTCGGGAACCGAATCGATATCAGAGATCAAACGAATCGAATCTAACCTAGAGAATCGATTGCAGAATCGAATCGATAGAACAATGTTTACGTTTTGTTTTCAACACTAGTTGCGTGCCTGAATGAATGCTGATTGGAATTATGAATTTTCCTGATAATTGTGGGACTACCTAACAATATGGTATGATTTAATTTACCGAATGTCCTTTATTTATATTGTGGTTTAAAATTTCATTTGTTCAAAGATGCAAGACTACTGCAAAGTGCAAGCATATATGTTAGATGGTTGCATGGGGGAAGTAGGCTTAGGCCTTAGGCTTAACATTGAGTAATCTTAAGATTTTCTTCAGAAAAAAAATCTGCAGACTATCTGCAGTTATATTTGGGCCCTTCTTTCTGAAGAAATTCTTTAGAAACCATAATCTAAAGATTTTCTTAAGAACGTTATCTAAAGATTTTCTTCAGAATGAAGGGGCCAAATAACTGCAGATGGCCTGCAGATTTTTTTTAGTGGGGTAGGCCTTAGGGTTAAGATTAAATAATCTTAAGATTTTCTTCAGAAAAAAATCTGCAGACTATCTGCACCCTTCTATCTGAAGAAATTCTTTAGAAACCATAATCTAAAGATTTTCTTAAGAACGTTAACTTCAGATTTTCTTCAGAATGAAGGGGTCCAAATAACTGCAAATAGTCTGCAGATCTTTTTTAAAGAAAAACTGCAGAATTTTTTTACTGGGGTAGTATCGGATTTTCTATTCAATAATAAAGGAATTGTTCGTCTGAGATAGCGGGGTAATTCTCTGTTAGCTTAAATTACAAGACATAGTCTTCTGATCCTCGTATTACTTCTCGTGTTATGTCAATGGTCAGGTCATTACCCCTACCATAGGATAGATAGAGAATAATATTTTCTATCATTAGTTGAAAGACTTTGAGCAGGAAAGGGGACACGATAGGGAGTTCGAAAGTTACATGACATATCATCCATTACATTTAAGGCAAGGGAACATCTATTATGTTCCTTATTTTAAAGAAAAAAGAGAAGTTATCTATCATTCTCAATATTTATCATTATTACGTATAAGATACTTGATTCTGCGGAACATAATACTATGGAATGTTGTATCCCTTATAAAATTTTCCAAACATAAAACTAAGAAAAAGTGTAAGCTTGTATCGTATTCTGACATCTAACATTCTTTAAACAGATGCTATGAAACTCTTTGCTTTAAAGGATCTATTTTAAAAGGTAACATTTTAAGTGCTAGCTTAGAAAGGAAATATTTTACGATTAGCTCTAATCCATTTGTAATCGGAAAAGTTTATAAAAAAGAACGAGTCCGAATCACTCATATTTTATATAGTTTAACATTATCAGTATCTGTGCACCTTTTTCCCCAAGCTTTGAAGGCCAATTTACAAAGTAAGTTTCTAGTATTTATTAGAGGTATTACTGCTCTAATATTTTTCCTATAAAAAGAAGGTTTATTATGTGAATATTCTTATCAGTAACAGCAGAAATACATCTTTTTTCAGTAGAGGGCATTCACCTTACACATTTTTCAACAATAAAAGTGCAACAATTTATAATGTTTTTCAAGTGAGATAGGATTAGCAAGTATTATGGAATCAGGGATCTGTATAGCTTACTATAGTATATGAGAAGATTAAATTGGTGTAGCTATATATCTGAACAACGTTGGAGGTCATTAATGAATTACGAATATTTGTTTTACAGAAAACCTAATGATAAACTAAAAAAATTGAAAATTGTTTGTTATAATTTGAAGTTTTTAAGTTTAACTAAAAATAACTATTTATTTTCTAGGGTAAAGAATAAAAAAAAACTACATTCAACGAACATAAATTCCAATGCATGTCGTTCAGTCCTTCAATAAACTCCCCCATATTTGAAAACTCGCCGCAGATAAAACCCTCCAGCTCCCCCATAACACAGGACAATAAACCGCTACTTGATCGTCTGAACCGCTCGACCCCGCATCTGGCAATCGGAAGCTAAATGCAAAAGGCGCTCTAATTGTTTCGCTCGGGGAAAACCGGAAGTGACGCAAGGAATGCAAATCGCCTTCGCTCGGGAAATGATTCGGAAATTCATCATTTGGCATCTATCGAATAGCTTTCGAGTGCCATGGAGTTTATTTCGCAAGTCTTGCTTGGCTTTGTCGCTAGTGGAGAAGTTTATGTTTTGTTTTGAAGTTATGGGGAGTTGTAGGGCTTGGTTTATAAATATTGCGGAATATTTTTGTAGTAGAGTCGAGGCCTTTCAAAAATATTGCGAGGGATAGTAAGTAAAATGGTTATAATATCTGTAAAACAGAACAGCACCTACTAACGTAGAGAGGGGCGACGGGAAATGATAAATTTTTGATAGTGTACAGTACTAGTCCTCTTCAATCAAATGCTCATCTTCTTCTCATTGGTCGAACGAAATCCTTTTTTGTTGTTTTTCCTTTCACTTGAGAACTTTAACCAATAATTTATATGAAATAAACAGGATGAAATTCGCTAAAGGGCAACGTTTAATCTCTTGTTCTAGTAGATAACACTTTTTTCCACAGTATAAAGAAAACAATGCGTCTGTGCCAGAATCCCAATTAAGGTTGATTTAACGCTTCTTGGGTCGGAAGTTAATATTTATTATACTACAAGTGGCAGTTTTCCACTATGTCGTATTTAGTAGATGTAATTTTACCCCAACTGTTATTTCCCCTTTGGTTAAATGAGTGGAATAAAAGAGAGCAATGCAGCTCAGAAATAGAAGACGCAGGGTCGTTACCATCAATTTGGAGTAGATTCAACGTTTTTTAATTCATTTACCTGAAGGTTTGTTTGCTTTTTAGATGGATGAGGGATTTCGCAAACATTTTGGGGGTTTTAAGTAGGAAAAGGTTACACAATTTGGGATCTGGCTGCTTTATATTTTCTGTTTAGAAGGCTAAATAGTTCTTGGTTGGAAGTTCTTGGTACTTTTTATTATTTTTAGTTCAGAAGATAGCAAATGAATTAACTCGAATAGCAGTTTTAAATCTATTAGGTCATTAGAATTAAATAACACTAATGAATAAATTAAGTTACATCAGTAGTTGTGTAAATGAAATACATGGGGTAGTGTAAATGTGTCAAAAAATATTTTACTGATGAAGTTATCTGTAATTTATTTAGTAAGAAATTATTCAATTATTTATTAAAAGGCGTGCTAAAAGTAGCAATATGAAAATATTAAGTTAAGAAGGGAATACTATAATTCATAACTACTATCTCTAGAGTAAAAGGTTAAATTTAAGAAGGCAATAAAATAACTGTTGGTTAGCGAAAAGAATCTTGTGCAAATGTTAATATTGATTGAAAAACAACGTTTATTTTTACACAATTTAATCAATTCAAATCATCAATATTAACTGTTGGTTGCTCTAAAAGGTTGATTATTGTCTTTAGATCTGTAAGTGTTTATGAACATTAAGAGTTCGTCCGAGAAAGGAAGGAAACCAATAATTCAAGCAGATTTATTGCTCATAAAATGATTATAAAAAAGTTTCAACATAATATCTTCTATTTAAAAATAATCTAATTACGACAGTACATAAAATCATTTTATGTATTGTCGTAACTATGTCAAAATGATGCAAAATTGAAGAGTAAGAGTACCCTTTATTTTACACCATACTTAACTTATGATTATTTGTTCAAAAGCAACAAATTAAAATGGATTTATAAACCATAAGTGATTCAGAAACTATAGTTTTTAAATTATTTATATCTTAGTTTTCTTTATTTCAACAAAATCTATCGTTATAATTTTAAACTTTTAAATGCCTCTGAGAAAGAAATGCAGGAGATAGACTACTATTTTAATAAAACTATAAACGCCTGTATTACTCTGTTACTGTTTTAAAGAGGTATATAGTAGCCTTGATATATGATCAAAACAATTTCTTAATGCAACTTTCTAATCCTTTTGAAATGTCCTACCTCATAAGATCCCCTTTCATAACAACCAACATCATTTTCCCGTTTTCTCTTTGACGAAATTCAGTTTTCATCACCCCATCTTCCCTCTTTTACCCCCAAAAGAAAAAAACAGCACCGACTGTAGACACACATCCTTCCAAGACAATCATCCTCCTCACGTTACGAACGTTCTCTTCAAAAACTCTTCTCTCCCGGGTCTTCTAATCAACTCCAGCCTACAGAGAGATAGAGCCCCTTTGTTCGGCTTTCCCGCCAGAAACAATCTCCGATGCAAACGATGTATAAAAAGAATATGTGACGTCACGGCCAGAAACCACCTGTTGGAAGAGAGGAATTATGTTATCGTCTGTCTTCGCACTTTTCTCGTGAGCATCTCCTTCCACGGTTCTCTTTGGAACGGACTGATCGATCATTTCATTTGTTCGATTTCTTTTCTCCCTTCGGAAGCCTCCAGGGATTGTTATTGGTGCAAACGTTTGCGTTTTTTTTCTCTTTTCGAACGGAGGATTTTTCTGTGTTTGTTTCGTTGATTGAGATGGAGGTGAATTATTCAGTAGTAAATGAGAGGTGTTCGTAAATGCATTTGATGTGGTTCTGTATTGTATTCGTTGGGAAAATTGCCGGGTGTTTATCAGGTTTTGTCTTTACCCACAGTTACCCACCCTGAAAGTCTCATTTATTTGGGAATAGCCCGTAACGCTAATCCTATGGTAGAGACATGATAGGCAACATGAATGGATGAAGCATTTCCCAAGGAAACATCAGTGTATCATAGATAAATAATATTTAGATGCATTGATATTTTTTTGTTAGAAAGTTATTTCAGTACATTATTTTCATATGCTATTTAAATATTTGCTGCATAAAGAAAGTAATTAAATTTTAGATAGTAGTCTTTTAGAAACATTCTATCAATGAGGTCACGAAACGTCCTTCATTTATCCTTTTGGTCTTGATCAAATATTTTCTCTTCTAACCCTTTGCTTTTGAGTCTCATTTTTCTCTTTATTATCACTTTGTCTCTGAACATCCCTTAACTCTTTACCATCATTTACATCTTGAGATTCCCTTAACTCTCTATCATCCATTAACTCTTGAGTATCTACCATCTCGGTTCTTCAGCATCATTTTGCTCTTAAGCTTCTTTCCACCCTTGATGGTTTTTTGCATGTCAACATGTTGTTTTGCTTTTGATGCCTTTGACTGCTCTTCAGCATATTGACTGCAAGATCTTTTGATCCACTTTGCATATTCTCATGTATGGATGTTTTGCACGGATACAATAATTTCTCTTGGTCAGGGGACCTATTTTTTTAAATGCATCAAATCACTTTTTGTCCCTCACTTTTTGCCTTTTTGCTCAACCATCTCCGATAACATTTATTGCATACCGACCCATCGGCTGGGAACCTCTGTTATCCCAAGCAACAAAAACATACCAAATTCTTCCAACATTCGTCATGTATGGCCAAAATCCATTTACTCCCACTTGCAATTTTATGTAAATTTCACATTTGTTACAAACTGTGCTACTATACTTTACAGTAACGTTTCCTGAACCCAGTACGTCATTACGCGGAAGGAGAAAGTTGGTAAACACAAAGTATTTGGGGTTGCTAGGAGGAGTTTAGGTACGCGCAGATCGTGATAAAAAGACACTATATATCAGGGTGTCCCACGAGAAGTGGCCCAACCCTTTTACTTTTGAACCCCTACAGATATAGTCATGAAAGTGGGGTCTAGGTATAGTAAAGTGAACATGCCCTATCCGATGAGATAACTTTCAACGCCCTCTAGCGGAAAATTTAGGAGTTATAATTTTTATTTTAAAAACTGTGTGAGGTATGTGAAAAAAGTCAATGACTAAGTTGTAGAGCATCATCGATTTAGTAGGAAAAGACACCTTAAGCAGAAACATATCTTGAATAAAACCCCTAAAACGCAAGCTCAATTAGGTTGAATTCACGTAGTTTTTACGTCTTAAGACGCCCCTCACGAGGTGAAAATGAGAAATTTTTATTTTTATGATTTAAGTAAATGACTAAAAGCATTCTTAGTTCATTAAATTGAAAATTTCTCATTTTCGCCTCATGAGGAGCGTTTTAAGACGTAAAATCTACGTAAATTCAACCTATTTGAGCGTGCGTTTTAGGGACTTTATTCAAGATATTTTTCTGCTTAAGGTGTCTTTTCCTACTAAATCGATGATGCTCTACAACTTAGTCATTGACTTTTTTCACATACCTCACACAGTTTTTAAAATAAAAATTATAACTCCTAAATTTTCCTCTAGAGGGCGTTGAAAGTTATCTCATCGGATAGGGCATGGTCACTTTACTATACCTAGACCCCACTTTCATGACTATATCTGTAGGGGTTCAAAAGTTAAAGGGTTGGGCCACTTCTCGTGGGACACCCTGTATACTTGGGTTGAACGAAATAATCGTATTTTAAAATTGACGTCCTTTGTTTCACTCGAAATTCAGACACCGCGATGGGAACTACTTTGTTAGTGACGTCGTAGGTTCAACTATTGTTGCTGTCTTGTATAGCCCAAGCAGCACAAACGTTCAAGATTTGTCCAATTTTCGTCATGTATGACAAAATATCGTGTACTTCAAGTTGCAATTACTTAAACTCGACATATTTGGTAGCACATATTTTATTTGGTATACAACACTGCGCTTCTAGGGATAAAGAGAGAGAGAGAGAGAAAGAAAGATACAGAGAGAGAGAGCTCTGCCACAAAGAAGCACCGTAATCCCGCTCAATCCGCTTTTAAGGCCCACACACACCAGATATTTTTATCTCCCCCTTGTGTGTGTTGACAGGTTTTCATTTCCAGGGAGAGCGTCTTTTCCCCATCTGTGCAGCTCTCCCATTCAACTTTTCTTCGTGACGTAAACGGCACGAAAAAACGACGCAGATTCGGCCCTGGAGGAAGCCCTACACGGAGAGAATTAAAATCCGCGCGTTCCGGCTCTTTTGGTGACACCGAGGTATGTCCGATAGTTGTTTTTGAGACGCTGATTTTTTTGTTTGAGTAATGAGTGAAATTTTTTAAAAGGAATTTTTTAACTATTTAAGAAGTTGGGGTGGGAAGTTTAGTTAAGTCGAATGTGTTAATGAAACATTGGAAGAACTGCAAGAGAATTCAACTATGCAATAGAATTCAACACAAATTACGCATTTATAATTTTCAAGAATTGTGAATGTTTTAAAGTTACTCTTCTACAGGGGTGTAGCGTGGATTTCGAGATATATACCTCGGTAATTCAGAAAGCTTTTTTTAAAAAAGCAACTAAAATTACACCATATCCCCCCAAAAAAATAATTCCAAAATACCCTCCAAAATTTTTCATCTATTCACATATTTCTGCTACAAATACAAAAGTTATTTAAGAATAACTGTTTAGGTTTTTTTTTTCAAAAAATAACAATTTTACTTTGTTTGATGCTATACTCCATGTGCGAAACCTTTTTTATTCCACATTTTTATTTTTATTTTATCACAATTCGTTACTTCATAAACGGTTAAAATAAAAAAATACCATGAGACCCTCTCCCCCCGTCCAAATACGAATCCTTGCAAAGCAATTGAAAATTACTTTACGGCGAATTTCCCTTCGAAACAAAACACACCAACCGTCCGTAAATCCCGTTACGTAACAAATTCTCCAAGAATTACTAAGAACGCCAAAATGGCATTTGTCACTTCGCTGTCACAGTAGCAAAACCCCAGCTGCGACATCACGCATTTAGGAGAAGATACATCCGGCGAGGGAAGAAGAAAAAGACACCGCTCTTCGCCATTCTAAACGACAGCACAAACGCTTCGTTTTTATTCCAAAGGGTGCGAAGTTTACGACCATCTTTTTCCTTTTTGTTCTCCACAGAGAGAGAGAGAGAGACAATGGGGGATTTGCCACTGTCTTTCTGCGTCGTGAATATGGCGGAATTTGCCCCCTCGCTAATGGGGAAATCGTCTGCACGAAGCGATCGAGAGAACGTTTTGTGTGTTTTTCGAAGTGCTTAAGAAAGGTGCGGGGTTGTAGTTTGGTGATGTAAAGCTTTTTTGAATGCGCTTTGTGCGAGTGCATTGTTTCTAAAAAGATTTGTACTATTTAAATCATAAGGCAGAGACAATGTTTTTATGTTATGTAAATACGTATTTATAAATTTAGTTTTAAATTTTTCCTTATTGTATAAATAATTGTGGTACAACTGAACAACAATTATCTGGGGATATTACCTAACTCAGTCTCGTAGAATAATTAATACTCTAATGTTTGAGTATCATAGTTTAATTTTGTTCATGTTATAATAAAATCTGCTTAAGTAGCTTTTGTTGTTAACAAGTAAATGAATCTACTTCAATAAGAGTAAACAGCTTTTAACGTAGTACAGATATTTTATTTGTTGGTACATACTGTTTTAGTCAGTAATTACAACCTCTTAACATAGCAACCTTTTATTTTAGCATAAGATCAAAAGCAACAAATACAAACTCCCATGACTATTTATAAATAGACAAGCAGTTTCAGACTTAGTTAATATTCTTTAACACAAATACAATTAATGTTCTTTAACACAGATGGAGTAAATATTTAACACAGATACAGTAAATACAGATACAATAAATATTAAACACAGATAACTCACACACGCAAAATAATATCAAATTTCTTGGGCCATACTAAACCGGTATTTCTTATTAACCATAAAATTCCTTGTCTCTTTTACTAATAATTGATTTTGAGGTATTTTTTATCTTGGTCTAATCATCTCAATGAAGTATTTCCCTGTATTTTTATCTTTTATTTGATTCCTAAGATCACCATTATTACCTCCAAACTAATGAATTTATTCCTATATTGATGTGGGTTCTTATACAGGGTGATTCAGAAATAATCATCAATAATTGGGGGGTAGATAGAGGGGCCCTAGACAAGCATTTTTCGAATAGGGATGGTGGGGCGCAGCCTTACCGTTAAAGAGCTAGGACCTAATGTAGTGCGAGCGCGTTTCAAAAGGCCGTTTTTAAAAGGCCCGTGTGACGAAATAAAACATAATAAAATGAAAAAATCTATTCCATGAGGTAAGGAAGTATCCCTACTACTTACACCATGAATTCGATAGAATTTGAACCACTTTCTAAACTGTAGAGTTAGTTTCAAAAGTGCAATATTAATCTTTTAGTCAAAGAATGGAGTTCCCTTAATGGTATTTAGAAAAATGATGATCGGGGAAGAAATTTTCAATGATCGTAACATTGATCATTGAAACTGTTTGATCATTGAAAATTTCTTCCCCGATTATTATTTTTCTAAATACCATTAAGGGAACTCCATTGTTCGACTAAGAGATTAATATTACACGTTTTAAAACTCACTCCACGGTTTAGCAAGTGGTCCAATTTCTATCGAATTGAGGATTTAAGTAGTACGGATACTCTTGTACTTCATGCAATAATGTTTTTAATTTTATTATGTTTTGTTTCGTCACACGGGCCTTCTAAAAACGGCCTTTTGAAACGCGATCGCACTACATTAGGTCCTAGCTCTTTAACGGTAAGGCTGCACCCCACCATCCCTATTCGAAATATGCTTGTCTAGGGCCCCTCTACCTCCCTCCAAAATATTGATGATTATTTCTGAATCACCCTGTAGAATTATCTTCTTTAATTGGTTTTGGCGTTAATGGTCAACATCCCAAATTTGTAGATAAAATATATCCTTCTAAAACCAGCTTACTAAAAACAACAGAAAGTAATTAGAAACGAAGTCCAATTCACACGATTCCTAACAATTATATGGCAAAATATTGTGCATTCTTCTTTTATATCTTACTCTATACAGCATTTACACATTTTTATTTGTTGGCGCTCCTCAACCGACATGCTAGATTCATGTATTCATTCTAGATTAATATAAATTGGACTTAATAGTTCAATGGATGAAACACGATAAAACGATAATTCAAAACAACGATGAAGAGTCCTAAAAATAAACAGAGATGTCATAAGACGGTTATAATTTTGTACAGGTATAAAAATTGTATTGATTCTAAAGTTTCAATAACAACGTGCAATAACTTTATGACCAAATCAAAATTTTACAGACAAATCTATCTGTTTTATGTATAAACTTGGGGATACTAAAGGATTATATTTAATTCGTTTCGTTTTTGCTAGCGTGCCACGTCTTTCACCTCAGACGACTCGAAAAATTTGCATATTTCATGCAATTTTAATATCCAGAGCGCCTCCAAATCAGCTTAATTGTCGGCAAAAAACCTCAAAATAAACCACACTGGAGTAAATGAATGAATAAATAAACCTCACTTACTATGTTGCAGACTCTTTAAACTAGCAACGGATATAGAAAGAATGAATGAATTGGGTTTTATTATTTTTTCCCACCAAACGCCGCCGTGCAGTTAACAAGATCCCGACTGTTGCCAGAAACGTAATTTAAAATTTCTCCCTTCTGTTGAATTTGATTCGATGATAATAATATCCGACTCAAATGGTAGGAAAAGTGATCCCCGAGGCACTTCGGAATATTTTCGACGACGATGCAATATTCAGTGGAAGAAAATTGCAGATGGAAGCAGGTGAAGTACTAGTCTCGCGTTCGCTGCAATTGTGTATTAGTGCCAGTATCGATTCCCCTGTGAATCGTTTGTTTGCATTGAGATTTTTTTAGGCAGGTTGGTTTGTAGTTCATTGAATTTGATTATTCGAGCGGTTGATTTGAAGTGAAAGAATGTTTATTGTTTTCGAATAAGATTTTAAGGTTAAATGAAGGTATTGCTCTCGCTGAATGCGTAAAAATTGGTGACAATAGTGTTTGGAAATAAATGTGTTGTGTTGTTTGAGTAGTAAATATTGGCAAGACTGTTTTTGAATTGCGGTTTTAAGAGATTATCATATTTTTGCATGATAATAGATCTAACTGCTTATAATTTAATGTTCTTTTAAAACTGCATTGATGAATAATTCATTAAAACGTAATAGTTAAACTGTGTTTTAAAAACAATTTTCAAGCTTATATTATGCTACATTTTAATACCTTATAACAGTATTTAAATATTTTTGAAAATTGTATGTCTTTCTAAATTCTTTAAAAACTGTTATCTAAACTCTGTAAAATTTCAGTAGTTATGTAATTAGTTATGGTAACTATTGCCATGAATTCTTTGTTCTGGAACTCTATGGAATAAAAACAAGGCGAGATAATAGTGGGATTACCTAGGTCATTAGACCTTCTTTTGTAAATTTATAAGGCATTGTCTAAATCCAAGAAAGTAACAACTCAACTCTAGCGAATTCCGCTATTAAAACCTATGGCACTGTCTAGCTCTTCAAAAGTAACAACTCAACTCTAACGAATTTCGCTAATACTTTAGCCTTGGTCAACTTTAGTGGATTTAGACACTTGGAATCTTAGAATTACAAGTAGAACATGGAAGTAACGTCCTTTGTACTTTAATAAAAAATTGACTGATGAAGGTTTGTTTGATTTCTGGGTTCATAAAGCGCAATATCATTGGAAAATATCAGTGTCATCTTCTAACCGTAATCGGCTCGTCACCATGGCAACGCAATAGAAATGCAACGGGAAATGACTAGTAGTGAGCTGCCGATTCTAATTATTTAGACTATAAGGGATAGCCATAAATCACATCAATACCCGCCATTGTCATTCTGTACAGCTCATGTGTATAAACTGTTTTTGAAAAAATCTGCTCCTTTCCAATAATTATAATTATTCTTCTTTTAATGAAAAACATATGCTCTAAAAACTATTCAAGATACCTAACGAGAAGTGGTCCTTCCGAAGTTTTCTCTGTCAGCTAGTGTTAGTATTCTGAATAATAAAATTCATGTTACTCCAATTAATTCTCTCAACAGAACTAAGAGTAAAACTTATTCAGTGTATTTTTTTAACAACCCGTAACTCACAAACCTACCCTAAACCAACAGAAATTCAACTAATTCTAGCGAATCGAATCGCACCCACACATAAAGAATCGAGAGACCGTCGTGAGGAAAGTGGGTCCATCCATTGTAGAGGCTTTACGACCCTCCCGATTAATGTTTGCTCCAGAATAAGACACAGGGGACCATAAAGTTCCCGCAAAGCGCTTTCGAGACGTTAAATGCAATGGGACCAATCGAATGAGTTCGATCGAGACGAGATCGATTTCCGAACCCTAGTGGAGTTGAATTAGGGGGAACGACAGATGGGGTGCTTAAAATGAAATTAGAGGTTTAGAGAGAGGGGTTTTGGGTTTTGTGAGTAGAGACTAATTGAAGATTGGTTTTATGAGTGTTTTTGTGAAGTTATAGTGATTTATTAATGGGTGCTTTGGAACAACATTACTTTTCTTTTATTGTCACTGGCAACATAAAACTCTGAAAACGTTCTCGTTTAAGTTTGGCATCTAGTTCATTGGATATCACATGCTTTACTTAATTTTTGAAGAGTGGGGTTCAACATTTATCATCCAAATAAAATGCATTAAACATTGTGAAAAAAAAAATTAATTTTCAGTATACTGTAAAATCATTGTAAATACCCGAAACTGTTCCTAAAACACAGTTATACTAACCTAAAACATAACTTATCTAAAAGCAATTAAAACTCAATGACTTTATTCTTAATACAGGGCGGTCCTTAATTCATGGTACAAACTTCTAGGGGTGTTAGAGTACACCTAGACGAACAAGAATTGGTATAGGAAGGGGGGTCGCAAGCCCCAGTGGCTCATTGGTATAGTGCTTTGCGCTTCCACACCACAGGCCCGGGGTTCAATTCCCGGGCTGGGGAAGGTCCACTCAGCCTTTCATCCCTTCAGTGGGTCGATAAAATGAGGACCAAGCGTGCTTGGGAACTAAACACTGGGGGTCTCGCGTTAGAATGACCACCTAACCGGGACAAATGCCTAACACCATGCACCCCAGGGCCCCACGGTCACGAAAACGAAGATGGGCATCGTAGGCCTTGGCCCACTAGGGCTGTTGCGCCAATGAGTTTTTAGTTTAGTTAGGGGGTCGCAGTTACACCGTTAAAGAGCTAGGTCCTAATGTAGTGCGAGAGCGTTACAAAAGGACGTTTTGCCAAGGCCCGTTTAACGAAAAAAAAACATAATGAAATGAAAAAATTTATTGCATGAGGTACAGCAGTATCCGTACTACTTACATCATAAATTTGATAGAAATTGAACCACTTTCTAAACCGCGGAGTTAGTTTCAAAAGTGCAATATTAATCTTTTAGTCAAAGAATCACATTCCTTAATGGTATTTATAAAAATGATGATCGGGGAAGGAATTTTCAATGATCGTAACATGGATCATTGAAACTGTTTGATCACTGAAAATTCCTTCCCCGATCATCATTTTTCTAAATACCATTAATGGAACTCCATTGTTTGACTAAGAGCACGTTTTAAAACTCGCCCCACGGTTTAGAAAGTGGTCCAAGTTCTATCAAATTTATGATGTAAAAAATACGGATACTGCTGTACCTCATGCAATAATTTTTTTCATTTCATTATGTTTTTTTTTCGTTAAACGGGCCTTGGCAAAACGTCCTTTTGTAACGCTCTCGCACTACATTAGGACCTAGCTCTTTAACGGTGTAACTGAGACCCCCCTTCCTATACCAATTCTTGTTCGTCTAGGTGTACTCTAACACCCCTAGAAGTTTGTACCATGAATTAAGGACCACCCTGTATTATTCATTCGGTACCTAAAATTACTTTATAACTTAAATAGCAATGATATTTCATTTGTTATTTGCAGTAGAAATTTAATTATCACCATTTATTTCAATAGGTTTAAAATCTCTGTATCTTTAATCACAATTCTTCTCTTATAAACTGAATACTAAAATACTAGTCTCACTGTCAAATTCACGTGATAACAAGTGGCCAGTTTTAACCAATCTGACTGAACCCTCATCTAACACTTTATAGTAGTTTAAATTGTCTGTCCATAAGAAAAAAACATGAACGCAACATTCCCAACGAAATCTTCTCCTCTTAATCCCTAATAACCCCACACTTACATCTCACCAACCTATCTCAACTTTAACCTTCCTTAACCAAAGGCGGGGCGATTCCCATCGCTGACCGACAACTAGCCAAACAAGCGCAGGGAACCCATAAAACCGAGTTTGTTTGCGGAGAGGATGATGAGGATGAAACTCAAACAACCCTATTAATACCACTCGCTCACGGAGAGAGAGAGAAATTTTGCAGAGTGATTAATCTTCCCCTATACGAGGGATCGATAGGGGGAACTTTACATCTGTTTGATTTGGAGATGCGTGATAACAGAATGAGCGATTCGTTTTCTATAGTTTGGGAGAAACTAAATGATTTTGATGGGCTTTGGGTGGTAGGAAAAAGGAGACGAGGTTTAATGAGGATTTGGTACAGTCAGATGGGTACAGTTGCGTTATCTATCCAGAATGTTTTGAAAGCCAAGTTTTAAAGTGTCGCCTAATTTTTTATTGTTTTCATCAATATAACTGTATATTTATTCTAATGGTTTGCAGTTTTAGGCAATATTTTGGATCGATAACTATTAAATGTGTGTACTTTTCTGTTATGTGTCCCTTTTAAACGTTCCAAGCTGCTCCATATATTTTAACTGTCAACACATTTTTATTGCTTTCATCCTTATAAGTGTGTGTTTTACTCGATTGATTTTGAATCTTTAACAGCAATATTTGGAGAGCTAACCAGAAAACAGAGTAAGACATTTAAGGAAAGGAACAGTTTTAGAATTTTATTTCTGTTGTGTGAAAGACACAACTATCTGTGACATGCAGTGATTTAGATAAAAGTTTTTCCCATACAGATATCTTTGAGGTTCCGAGAAGTAATATTAAGAGATTTAAAAAAAGGGATTTTATATTTAAAATATGTCTAAAAATTATACTTTTGTTGAGTCTAAAGTAACACTAGACGGAGAACCTGTAGGTTCTTAATTATTTAAGAAAAATTTATAGTTTCTAATCAGAAGAACGTATCCTGGACTGAAGCCTTGGCAGTAAGCGGAACAGATCTTACAAAAAATGGAAGTCAAAGAATAAATTAATAAATATAAGGAGATATTTTCCAGTAGATAGCAGAGTAACATAAATATACAAAAGCGAATAATGCTAACTGATAGTAACATGACACAAAACAACTGTCTAATTACTGAATAATATCACATCTGAGAGTTCTGCCAAAAGCGAACATCTTTGACTTTTCAACATAAAGGGACATTTATTCTCAAAAGTTTTAGTACATTCCCTTAAGCAATAAAACTTTCATTGAACTGCTTTATTGAACCAATTCAAGAACTACAGTTTTATCTTTCGCAATCTCCCTTTTATTTTCATGCTTAACTTTATGGAACATCTTCAGATTCAACTATATAATGACAACCAACCCACCAGGCATTCAACCCCTAAACTATAAATAGTCTCTTGGAGTTATTGGCAAAACACTTTATTTCTCGAGGCTAAAAAGGATTTCACACAGAAAAAAACAAGTTCTGATCAATTTTCATGTGAAGCACAAAACGCTTTTGTTTTTTCCTAAACCGCCCACAGAAAAAATATTAAAAACGCTCCCGCTATCCTCTTAATCAAAAAAAGTTCTCATTTAGCTTCAGTTCAATACCTCGCTCTGCGAGTTCCCTATACACTAGTGAAAAATCCCTGCTTATTCCCTACGGAACCGTTCGCATCATTTTTTTACCACATCGAAGGGATAAAAACGAAACGCAGGGGTTAAAAAAAGGGAAAAAGCTCGTCACTGTCTAAAGACAGGGAAAATGAGTGTAGGAAATTAAGCTTTAATATGATCCCAAAGGCAGGTAAGAATCGATTTTTTTTCTGACAGGTATGACCTGATATGGAGGAAAATGTGACGGCTAAAGCGTGGCGGGTTTTGTTTGCGCTGTCGTCCTTTTGTCCTGGTAAATTTAAAAAGTAAACCGAGTCGGGTGATGTGTTTTCCCGAAGATGGTTCGAATAAGGATTAATAAGGAATATAAACTCAAAGAATGATAATAAGAATAAAATAGAACTTGAACGTGATGGGTAGTTCTCTTTATTTGTTTTCAAAAACCTGGTTATGCCTGTTTGGATGTCATTTTTTTCTATTTGTCTCTACAAACTTCTTACAAATCATCCAGAACCTGACACAGAAAACTCGATATTATGTTATTTCTTGTAGTTTTAAGAAAATGAAGTTCAGATCTGTGAATTTCAATTTTTTATTAGTTTCTATAAGCATAAATAATTAGTATGAGAAGGATTACCCGTGGATTCCACCAGATATATCTTGTACTGAATCAGATCGCCCCATGCATATTCTGAGAAGGTTAAATTATATTACAATAAGTGGAAACTTGAATATCAAGAAATTATTGTATTGTGTGGAAGGTTCAAGAACATGTACCCAATAATATGTGTGTTACAATAACGAAATTTTGCTTCTGTACATGAAGAATGGGATACAATCTGTTTTCCCATAGAAATGCAGATGTACTATCACTGATGTAAATTCTTCATTGTGTGATTAACATTCCATATATACAGGATTTTAATGACATTTGTATTGATTTATGTAGATTAATTTTCCTAATTTAAAAGTATAACGGGTGGAATATTAATAACTGTACCTAATGAATTTAAAATTACATACATAAGATAGTAGGTAAATTTATTCAATGCATGAAAAACATGAACCCTTACTCTACTCTTAGTTCAAGACATTTTACGGCCGTATTCACCGGTAACCTGACCGGCGCGGCGGTCAGGTCAGGAAACCATGGTTACTACAGCCTCTGATTGGTGGAAGGAAAATATTGAATTATTTTTCCACCAATCAGAGGCTGTAACCATGGTTTCCTGACCTGACCGCCGCGCCGGTCAGGTTACCGATGAATACGGCCGTAACGGCCGTATTCACCGGTTAGTGGTTGGGGATTCTTTTTGTATTATCTAAAAAGGTATTTTAACATTAATGGATTTTGGTGGAATGGTGAGCTAAGTATTCAATTTAATTTTTGAGGTAATGAGTGTTTTCCCACCTTTCCACATAGTTCCACCAATAGTATTGTACATGTACAGTAAATTCTAAACTTCTAAAAGAATGCATATTTCAAATTTTTAAGAAGTTACTTTATTATTCTATTGTAGATAAGGATTTGAAAACTATTAAGTATGTCTGACTTTTCAAGAAATTCATGACTTATTCTAATTGTTGGCAGTTAATATATTTTAAAATAATCAAGCACCTCTTTTGCGAATAGCGCAACTAATAAAGAGCAGTAGAGGAAGGTCTGCTTTCCTTGACTCTAACTTCTCACCCGGAGTGGAAGGACTATAGGCCAAACAGATAGGTAAACTTGATATTCATGCTTTATTAATTTTGATTAAACTGGCCAAAAAATTAAGATAGACTAATAATTTCAAAACTAACCTAAACTCCATAAAATCAAGTCAATCTAGTACAACTCAATCTCAATCTAGTACAACTCGACGAATGGATTCCTCATATGGAACTTCAGGACCGGCATCGGAGGTGACAGGCGGTAGTGGGCATTCTAAGACGATTCGCATATCTAGAGCTTGAATGCCCGCAAAAGGGACTGCTAGATGGAGATCTGAATCTGGGAACGATTTTCTTTACAAAACTTTGTTCAGTAACTGTTGGCACATCAATCGAATGTGAGACTGTCATTGGTCCTCTGGGCACTTTACTTGCGGAACCAATGTCAGTTTGCTTGGTTCTTTTACTTCGGTTCCTACTTTTTCCTTTTCCTTCTTTACTTCTTCTATCTTTACGTTGGGGTCTATCTTCAGGGAAATCAGTTTCTCCAATTTCCTCAAAATCTTCCTTTTCGAGTTCTTTGCCGTTCCTCATGCTATTGGTGGGATCTGGCTCCCCCATGATCACTTCAGCAACCTCGCTTGTTTCAGCAGAGACTGCATTCACCAGCTTCTTCTTATTAACAGCTGGCTCCGTCTCTATCACGATCACTTCAGCTCCTCTGGCTGTTTCAGCAGAGCTAACGTTCTCCGACTTTTCATCAACCGAGGTCTCTGGCTCCTTCATCACGATCACTGCCGCACCATCCTTTGGTTCGGCAGAGACCTCTTCCCCACTAACGGAGATATCCGGATCTTCTTCCTTATTCTTGTGGAACCTCTCCTTCGAGGTTTTCTTGGTGGTCTCTTCTTTCTTGGTCCTAACCCTTGATTCTTTTCTCCTGTTTTTATTCATCTTATCTTCATTGTAGATTCCTGTGATGTAATCTTCATTGGAGATTCCTAAGATGTCTAACTTCCGTAAGTCAGACACCTTCGTGTCTGATCTTCGTGATGATTCTTGTACTTTTATCGCTTTCTTTACTCTAAATTTCCATCTTAAAATTCTTTCCTTCAGTTCTTCAGCTTCGTCTATTTCTTTATCCACATTGCCCTCAGTATAAAACGGCAGTAAATCATTTTCTAACAGCTTTAAATATCCTGATTTTACTTCCAAGACTTCTAAATCTTCCTCCAATGAATCCAGGTCTAATAAAGGTTCCTTTAACTTTAACTCTAACGACTCAATTAGACTCTGGACTGAACTATGGGCATAATTATGATATGAAATATATCTCTAGGGTGTAGGTGCACGCAGCTAAATCCCTAACTCCGTAATGTTAAAAATGAGGATTTTTAAAGTACAAATTTTTTTCTGAGTATTCCCTGAACTGTATTACATACTTTAACATGAGCTTTTTGGGCTCATTAGGGGACATCCATAAATTACGTGAGGTGTTTTTTCCAAAATCTGGACCCCCTCCCCCCTTGGTTAGATTTAGTGAGATTTAGTGAGACTAGGGGGTAGGATATCATATAATTATGCCCCTCTGTTTTCTTAAAATGGCTTCCGAAGTCATCCTTCTCACATCCCGGCAGGGATGCCACTGTTTTGCGAATAGCGCAACTAATAAAGAGCAGTAGAGGAAGGTCTGCTTTCCTTGACTCTACTTCTCACCCGGAGTGGAAGGACTATAGGCCAAACAGAGAGGTAAACTAGATATTCATACTTTATTAATTTTGATTAAACTGGCCAAAAAATTAAGATAGACTAATAATTTCAAAACTAACCTAAACTCGGCTAATATTCCGTATTCGAGGTTTTCGCCAAACTTGGCGAGATCGGATCTCAAGCGTGGCGGAAATCGCGCCAAGCTCCAAATCGATCAAATCAAAGAAAAAACATCGGCCATTTTTAAAATGGCGGATCTGGGCTTTTCTTGGCTACGATAGTCACCGGTTTAATAATAATCTGAATAATAAACTGAACAGTTAACATCTAATTAAATATATTAACCATGAATTTAAAATTATTTAGCAATATTTATACTTTTTGGTGTTCAAAAGAGATAGGCGATATTTAGCGGGGACTCTAACGGAATTGAACAACATAAAATTTAAAATAAAATTTGATACAAAAAAATCACAAAAGAAAATGACTAAAAAAACAAATAAAAATATTTTTATTAAATAGTCTTGAGTTTAAAAGTTCCATATTCAAAATTGCTAAAGAGAAGTAAGCA
The DNA here is from genome assembly GCA_024610705.1 of Tetragnatha versicolor. Lineage (NCBI taxonomy): Eukaryota > Metazoa > Arthropoda > Arachnida > Araneae > Tetragnathidae > Tetragnatha > Tetragnatha versicolor. The sequence continues at coordinate 18,698,457 of JANDEH010000011.1, read as the reverse complement.
TTTTCAACTTTTTCCATTTAAGTATTTTTTTATCCTTATTTAATGCTTGATATTTTCAATTATAAAATTAGACTTTAGTCAAAAATTTTAAATTTCGAGTATCTTAAAGTAGAAAATATGTTAAATTTAAAATGTCTACATATTTAAGAAAAAACTTACCACTTACTTTAAAACGATCACTTCATGAATTTAAAATCATTGCAAAATGCGGAGGCTATTATAATGTTGCCAATTAACCAAAACGTAATTAATCACAAATTAAAAAACTTTATTTTAAAAAATTATTATTTTTTTGTTCATTAATTTATTATTATTATTAATATTAAAGTTTATTAATTCGTTATTATTATTATTAACCTTTAACTTTTTCCAATATTTTAATATTCAAATATTTTGAAGTGAAAAAAAGCCGCCACTAGTATTATTTCAATATTTTCAAGTCATAAAAAAGCGATCACTATTTCACCTATTATAAATACTAAGGTTGCCGTAATATAGGAATAGTCCTGCTGGTAGATGTTTGGCGCACTTTTCGCCACGCTTGAAATCCGATCTCGCCAAGTTTGGCGAAAACCTCGATTATGGAATATTACCCCTAAACTCCATAAAATCAATAAATTTAAAACTAAACTAACTTCCTAAAATTCAAAACAATAATAATAATCATATAATCATATCACAATTTCGCATCATTTAAAACACATTGCCAAAATCTATTCCTGAAATGTTTATAGTTCACTAGTAAATCGGCGAGTTGCAACAACCTCTGTTTACCAAAACATCTTACAATACAAGTCTTGTATAGCTCATCTTTCAGTTTAAGAAGTCATTTTTTCGTTTGCTTTTAAGGGGGTAGGTGCACAACTTTCAACCAAAACACATTTTTCAATTTTTTCTTTCTCGTTAAGTATTACATTTTGAGCTTCAAACGACACGACTTATTTTTTACGGAAATAATTAATGCACTACTAATATGTAAGATTTTTGCAAAATTTCCATTTTTCTCAAAACTGAATTTTTTACCATAAAAGGAACATTTTCTCAAAATCTATTATAGAAAACAACTTACAACTTGGTATCAATCAATCAATAAACTTTATTGTAATGGGCGTGTGCCCGTTTACACATTTACATATAATTACACATACATTATTACACATACATTTACATTATTACACATTACATTATTACACATACAAAAGGTCCAATTTTTTTCATTTTTTTAGGTTAGTTACAAATATAAAAATAACACCAAATATCAATAATAAGATAATATCACATAGTTCGTACACGAGATCAGGAACTAACTCGATTCTACCATTATGTCACGGCAAAGCTTTAAGACAGAGATAACAAAACCAAAAATACTAAAAATGTGCAAATTTCTTTCATTTAAAATAAGAGGAAAAGGTTTCAGGTTCACTAAAAAAACAACTTGGTATCTTTATTAATGACGACATGTTACATACTTTAACACAGGGGTTTCTCAAAAAATTCCTTTAAACTGAAGTTATAGCATACCATAAATTACGTGAGGTCAAAAAGGGGGGAGGGGTTTGGAAAAATCTCACCAAATCTCACCAAGGGGGGAGGGGGGTCGATTAAAATCTCACGTTAACTTTTTTTAACTTAATTAGGTGCTATGAAGCACAAAATGCAAATAATTTTTAGAAAATAATTTTTAAAAGTTGTAGGTAAATCTCACGTGGGGGGGAGGGGGGTCAAGAAAAATCTCACTAAATCTAACCAAGGGGGGAGGGGGTCCAGATTTTGGAAAAAACACCTCACGTAATTTATGGATGTCCCCTAATGAGCCCAAAAAGCTCATGTTAAAGTATGTAATACAGTTCAGGGAATACTCAGAAAAAAATTTGTACCTTAAAAATCATCATTTTTAACATTACGGAGATAGGGATTTAGCTGCGTGCACCTACCCCCTAGAGATATATTTCATAATTGTTTTTACATCCAAAACAATTCAATTAACCTGTTCCGAAAAACCCAATGCAGGCAAAGACAATTTCCTTACTCCATGCGGAGGGGATAATTACCAAGAAATAAAAACTTATCTAGCGTATAGAAAACCTACTTCGCGCCTTAATTCAAACGGGTGTTCCTTTTAAATACCTAAAACTAATTCAAATACTCGGCCCGCTGTGTCAATCAGCACTTTATTTAATTAAACCCTCGGGGTCCAATTAAATGGAACGAGCAGAGCACTTCTAAATGGAATTAAGAAAAGAAATTCAATAAATCCGGACGGCAACGCTATGGGACCTTGAGGATGGAACTTAAGCAATTTCCGCTGAACTTGGCTTGTGTAGTCTTATTGGCATACAAAGCGTAACATCCATACAGGTATTAGTGTTCTTTGTGAGGTGAGGATTTATTTAGGCACTTAGAGTGTTGTGTATAATGTGCTGATGAATAGTTGTATGGTGAAGCTTTAGAAAATGCAATATCCGGCAACATTGCGGTAGTTGTTTCATGTTACTTTATAAAGTGGTGAAGGTGAACTTACGAATGAGTTATTTTCGTCAACGTGTTTTACTTTTTGAACATCGAATAATTAATAGGTAGCTAAATTTGTAGGGGAATACATTAAAAAGAGGTTTTAAACGTATTAAATTTTCTGCATCTAAGTTGTTAAATGATTATTTAACTGTGAAAAGTAAAAAATATTTTGCTGTCAATTTCTCTCATTCTTTTTTAGAAATACTTTTTACGAACTTGTTTACCATTAATATGCACTTTATTGTATTTTAAACTTTGTCTTAACCTTTTTATCAATTACGTTTGATTGAAATATTTCAAATACATTTTTGAACGTGACACTTTTAATTACTTTTAATCATATTAGTGATTTATCTCTTTTTTTATTTTATAACAGTTAGTTGTTTTTTTGGTATTAATCTTTTTGATCTGAATATAAAAATGTCCTTACTGTGTCCAAAAAATACAAAATCTACTCCAATAATTAAATTTGGTACAGAATTCTGAAGAAATAATGCGTCTTACAGTAGCAATCTATATTTTCTTCATTTATAAATACCTATATTTATCTACTAAAGCAATACATTGCAATATTTTTCCAAAGTTTATGGTTAATTCTTATAACATATAGATATTACGTAACGTAAGCATCTATAATGAGGAGGTGGTTCCTATTTGTTTTATTTTTTGTTTTCTTAAATATCTGTTTCAATAGTTTCACATTTTATTAAATAGTTATGAGTTTGAAACGGGAGAAAGACATCAAAAACGTTTGAAGGATGAAAAATCAATGTTCTATCAATCACTTTAGAAAAGGATTCAGTCATCAGACTGTTTGGTCTTCATCTCACAAATGGATCTTACTTCATGCGTGTATCTCTTATGAGCATAGGAATTTCCAAGTCTCTCAAACGATATTTTCCATAAAACATGGTATACCATTACATCCCCAACTCATATAGGGGAGAGTGGGGCTATTTCGCACATGGGGCACATTCGGACAGACGGCATTTCCCCTAGTAATTATTAATTTAAAAATCTGAAAAAAATACCAGTAAATGGATGCATGACTAGCACCTCCTGCATGAATTTTCAAAGCCCTGAGCCATTTTGTTGTATACGTACTAGAAATTTGCTAGTGCAAGTAAATTTTCTTGTCATTTTGTTGGCGTAAAATATCAATCAAAAATAACTCTCAAGTTGACATTCAGCATTTTATTCAGTTGAGGCACTACTAAAGTAAGTTTCTAGAAAGGTTTTGTTTCCCTGCTTTATTTATAAATATCTTGTTGGGACGTTGTAAGCTTGAACTGGTAGATGGGGCACATTCGTACACCAAAACATGGGGCAGATTCGGACAGTGAGAATGTGCCTCATCTTTCCCAGTTTTGATTATGAAAGTGATTTATATGTTTATAAGTGCAGTATATTTAATAACTTGAAGTTTAATTGTTTTTTTTATTGTAATTGTTTCAAAATTTGGTGATAATAGAAAATAACATCTTAAAGAAAGCTTCAGTTTTGAGGAATTTAAACCCAGATTTTAACATTGAAGAAATAATGTCCCTGATAATTGTTTAATACCAATTGACTTGGACTTAGGTCATTTTATTCCAGTAGAATTTGCTACTAAAAAGAAAATTTCGTTATGTTGGTCAAATAGAAAATTTGGAGTTGAATGGTGCTTATTTTAAATTAATGATGAAAAACTTTAAAATTAATGACGAAACTTTTATTTTCCCAGTAAGAAATGATTAAACATTCATACAAAAAGATAATATCGTATTACAAGTTCCCCAACCGTCAGTTTCAGGTGTTAATAAGCGAGCTGTTGGTTCACTTTTCTTTTCGAATAAAACCTGACAGTTAAAATATTGGTTAAACTTTTTCTAACTAATTACATTATGTTAAGTATATCAATGTACAATATAATCTTCATTACTACAATTGTTTTCCTCATTAAAAACTTAGATGTTCAATATTATCTGAAGCTGTTTTCTTTTTGTAAAAAAATATTTAATTTAGAGGAAAAATATGTAAAAGTGCCAAATATTTCGTTTAATTATCCTTACTTTAAAGTGCCATAAACTTTTTAGTTCGTAAAAATAATTATTGTAAAATTTTTTGCATGTGTACGAATGTGCCCCACACGTGTGCAAAACTGCCCCACCCATGGGGCACATTCGCACGAAATTTCTCGTTTTTTAGATTGATGATATGGGTTAGACATTCTAGATGAATTCGACCAATTATCGTTCTAAAATATCGGGAAAGGTCTTAACTTTCATTTGAATCCGAGTTTGTTTCAATATCTCATCTAGATCCAGAGAAATATTCCGAAATGCACTTTTTGTGCGAATGTGCCCCGTTCTCCCCTACCCTCAGATCCTGACCCAAAGCACCAACGCACTTTCAACCAAAGGTAAACAAAATCCCCACCAAAACGGGATCTTCAAACAGCCACGAGAAGGGAAGGAGGCGTCCGCCAACACGTGTTCTTCTGCTCGTTTCGGAAGCTGTGAAAATAAACCCGGCGCTGGTTGTATTTGCACCAACCGATGCATTTATCGCCGAGTTTCTTTCACTCGTCACGTTTGTTGGGGTTAAACGGGTGATGAGGTGTTGGCTGAAGGTTTTGATTGCGGATGAAAACAGGTGGGGCAGGGGGAATGCCAGTTTTGAAACTGTTAAAGATGTTAAACCGGTAAAATTGGTTGGACTAATCACTGAGATTTTGTCTATCTGTAAAAAAGAGGTAAAAAAGCATAGCCTTACGGTCAACTTTTATTTTATAGGTACTTTTACTCTCTATTCCTCTTAAACTTTTCTCTCTACGTTCTCTTTTTACTGTTATTTGCAGAAAAACATTCCCCATTTCTATATTAGGTTTTGCACGACAAGGTTGTGGAAAAAGATGAGAGAAAAACCTTTTCAAAACCAGTTTTTAACCTTGTTTTAAGGGTTTTCCCGTAAAGGTGCGGGTAAAGGTTTGGATCAACACTAGCTCAGGCTGTCTTTGCCTAGTCATTAAGAGACAAGTTGTCAATGACAACCTTATAAAACCCTTAGGCTAAGCACGCACTAGAGACTTTTGTCTCGGCGACAGAGACAAAATTATCACCCTGGCTATTGCAAAAAGCTAGAGCGTGCGCACAGGTGACGAGACACTTGGCCCATTGCCAAGAATCTCACCATTGAAATACATAGCTCTCGAGTGACCTAGTGTTATAGTCGCCGGCGACTGAAGTCTCTAGTGCGCGCTTAGTCTTAAACGCCGGTTACAACAAGGTTTAAGCAACCTTATATCGCTATCTCTGAACCTATATTTGTTTACCTGTAGTAACTGTTTTTATTAAGTTTTTCGTCTTTGTGTTCTCCATCTGTTATTCGTTCTTTGATTGGAAACGATTTCTCTACCCTTGGGAGTTGAAGTGCTGGCGTAGAGATGGGACAGGCAATAATTCTATTCATATATCAAGTAATTTTTACGTGCTAAACGAACATTAATTGGATAACTACTTCAAGCTGTTTTTATTAAGGAACAAAAATTAGAAAAAAATATATTAAGAAAATAATGTAATGACAAAAATTCATGTTAAAAATTATAATAAAATAAATAGTAGTGCAAATGTATAATTTAAAAGTCAAGATAAATTAAAATAAGTTATTTTTTTCACTGATAAAAAACTTACGATAAAATACGAACGAAACCACAAATAAAAACTGACGTTGTTTAAACTTTCCATATCACCTCTAATACCATTGGTCTCGAGCATCAATAATATTCACACGTTCCAAAATACAACAGTACGTAATAACATCGGGTTGATTTCTCCATTAAACTGTTTTTATGAGATAAAAATATTACATTATGTTAGTTCAAAAATAAATAACATGCAAAATAATGCATCCCATTAAAGGGCTTTAAAAACTCAAGATCCCAAAGGAATAGAGATGCTGCATGAACCTCACGTTCCCTTTTATAGCGTTCGTAATTTACTCGAGAACAATTCTCTGGAAGTCAGAGCTGAGAAGAAATTTTAAGTAGAGAGATCTTCTTATATGGGGATAAAAAGCTATGATACTGTCCTCTTTTATACCGCATTGTAGGTTTTTCAGTATTTGAAGCAACAACATAGAAATATTTCTTCTCTTGAAAGTTTTATTAGACGTAATATTATAAATTATTCATTAATATATGGTCCAAAACTAAAGTACGCGTTCCTCCTATGTTTATAGGGATTAGTTAACTATAGTAGTTGAGATTCAATAGGTGCTTCAATAAAGTTCACTGAAAGAAATGCTCTTTCTCTCCATTATAAATCTTCACAAAATGTTTTCTGAAGAAGTGTTATTCTTCTTTAAAAGTGTTTGAACATGAAGTGCCGTTAGGTTTTTATAGAGATTTAGTGCTTTTGGTATTTTATAAAAATTTTTAAACTTGTTGATAATTGATGGCTTTGTGTAAATAATTATATGCTTCCGTTAAAGTTTATAAAAGGATAGTTTAGCTGCAGTTCCTGATTGATGTACACTTGAAACAACTCTAATGCTAACTAATCATCTTCCTTTCCAAATATGTTTAACCTTTTGTGCATCAATTATATGAACATGCAGATCATTAATTCAATATCTTTACAAATGGTTGACCAGTTACTTGATAATTAGTCTTTTACGAGTATTGATATTTACTCCTTAATCTGTACTTGTGTTTTAATACTATTAATCTGTATTAATATGTTACTCATTTTACCCCTTTTAAACCATTTTTGCTTTTTGGTAAACATTGTTTGTTTGAACACATTTGTTATTGGTTTTTATTAGTTTAGTTTACATAATTTGAAGTGTTTTAAATGTGATAGATAATAATACCATATAGAGATAGGTATTCAATGCTAAAGTAATTTTTTTGTTAAGTCATATCTTTTACTTTGACATTTCAGCTCTGAATTCACTAAATTCACCCCCAAAACAGATACTCCAACTGAGAGTCCTAAACGGCTCTTAAACCCTATCCACGCGTGCCAAATAGAGCCAGCACCGCAGGGAATCAATGATCAAAACCTAATTACCCCCCTCGAAAAGACATTGCGACCGTCTCTTTGTGACACTAGGGTGGTCCTAAGTATAATGGTAAAAAAATTTTTTCGGAATTTTTCAAGTCGCACCCCCTAAATTTTTTCCTTATGGGGTAGTAAATAACTGGTAAAAATTTTATCCGAATCGGTTAATATTAACACGTGCCGCAAAAGGGATGAAAAATCTGAAAAAACATTAAAATTCTCAAAACTTTGAAAAATCATAAAATTTATTTTAAAAATATAATTCAATATATTTCAATACTTTTTTAACATAAAATGCTTAAGAATGAAGGATATTGGCCTTTATAGCCTTTGACAATTTTAAAGGTATTGTATTTTCTCCTCATTATATGCGTTAAAATATCGTTATATTCTTCAATAAGCTTGATTTCCCTTTCTGCAGTATTATATACAACAGATAAGTTACTGACGACTTTAAACCCTTCCTGATAACCTCCAATAATCTTCACACGTTTTAAAAGATCCCTAGAAATAAATTTTGAAGAAAACTTAAAAACCTTTGAAAACAGTTTGCGGTTCATTTTGACACAAAATTTGCTTGATTTTTCTTAGAGTCCTTCCAGTTCTACAAAACTAATTTGCAACCACCCTAACACATGGGTAGATTCTTTCCCTCTAAACTATTTGGAAATTTCTTTGTGGGGACAGACTCATCAAAAAAGGCTAAGGTAACTGTCTCCTCCAAGAAACCATATCCATGACTAGTCATTTTCTTTGATGCTGCCTTAGATTATATTTTCATTAATTCCTCTGTAGAAAAACAGGTCCCTCATGAATTTCAATTCTTGAAATGTGGCTTTGTGATCCATTTGCACATCAAACCAGGCCTTTATGTATAGCTTAACAATAATACTCATACCTTGTAGTACTGGATTATCCAAATTAACCCTCATTTCTAAATATAAATATCTTTAAGCAATAAATTACTTAAGACATCCACCTAGAATGATGGATAGCACCAGGTTGTTTAAATTTAATCATTTTAGCTTCATAACAATCTAAAAGTGCTATTGTCAACCATAGAAATCTTTTGGTAGTCATCTCTCGATTGGTGTTCAAGCTTTGTTTTAGCCAACTTGTGAATTTCTTCTTTGTCTCTTCCATCAATGGTTTTCCAATTGTTTTTTACAACTTCATTTTTAATACCTAATGGGTACTTTGATTTATAGATAACATCTCAAGATTTTCAAAACGTTTAAATAAAAATGTAGGTCCATGGGATGCAGTAACGCAAGCTCCAAAGGCCGCTTTTAACACTAATTTAAGAACATTAAAATGTATTATATGAGCTTAGGCTTATAAAATTCAGTGTAAATTTCAAATCAAACCTTTAACTATGATGAATTACATTTAAAATCTAATTTTCATTGTTTTGAACATTATATTAAAGTTTTGTTTTATGTCCCAACCCTCATTAGAAAATCCTCCACTTTACCTTAAATCCTCCATTGGAATCCACTTATAATAATGAATTTCACCCTAAAATATGTGCAATAATCATAGTGTAGGAGGTTTTCAAGTTAATCATAAAATACATGAAGATACCGATTTTAAAAGTGATCTTTTGAGATTGCCCGTGCAACGTCCACTGTTGCGGCGGAAAGTGCGCATCGAGCCGGCATACCTCCCTCAGTGTTACGGAGACCTGCGAATCTACCGTACTCTAACTTCAATCGCGTTGCGGCACGTGTTAATATTAAAATATTTTAAAAATATTTGGTATACATTCATTTCATACCTTAAGTAAAAAAGTTGGGGGGTGCGACCGAAGAAATTCCGAGTTTAAAAAATTAGGACCACCCTATTGTGACACAGCCTGTTTGTACTGGTCTCTGCTCGTGACGGGTCTATGACAGCTCACGAGATGACCGGTTTGATCGACCCAAGTTTTGCGTGACCAGCGACTGACCAAGTGGCGAATCTTTTTGTGTTCTTCTTGGCGGGGGGAGAATTAAGGAGAGTTGGGTTATTAGTGTTTTGTTATTAAAAAGGAAATGGGGTTCGCTGCATTGCGGGATCGTTTTTTTTGTGTCAAGTGTAGTTGGGTAATGGTTTTTACGAGACGCTTTGGTGTTATTTGTTTGATGGGTTAGTAAAACCGTTCAAGGTAATCTGAAGAAGGTTTTTAAGCTATAGAAATAGTCCTTTACGTTGATTTCTTTCACGGAAAAATGCAACTTCGGATAATTTGAAGCTGAAAAAAGCATCATAATAGTTTGAATTTTCCGGAATATCTAAATAAAAATATAAGAAAAATTAAAGAAAGTTAAAAATACCAAAATAATTTTAAAAAACTACGAATTAAAGATATTAGAATTGTCCAAGTTGGAGACCTAAATTTGTAATTCAATTGTTAAAAATTAAATCTATTGTAATCTAGAGAAAACTGTTCTTTACACATTCATATTTTTGAAGGTGTTATTAGAATTTGAACTCGTAAAATAAAACATTATTCATATTGAAGAAAACTTTGATCCCCCCTTTTAAAACTACAGACGATTCTATTTTATACTAAAAATATTTTTCACATTAAAATTAAATCAAATATGAGATATATTTCTCTTTAGGAGTTACAAAATAGGTTCTGATGTTAGGAATATTTCGAATCGAAACTCATTATGATATTGTTTCAGATTTCAGAACTTAGTTTAATTTAGAAACAAATTCCTTCAAAATTATTTTGGAATTATATTGAACACAGTAGGAATTAATTTTAGCTTAAGGATTAATAGTTAAAGATTACCACAACCCTCTGATTTATAAAATTTTATTTTTGATATTGTTTAAAAACCCGTCGTTCATCGTATTGAGTTATGTTTATGTATCCAATACAGTTGAATTTTTTATGTTAATAAAAAATGCGATGTTTTTTATTTAAATTCAAAATTTGTTAATTTGTACGAATACATAAAAATGGCTGATATAACTAAAAAACTCATTAAGATATTTTGTAGTTTATTTTATTTTCTATTCAAAAGTAAGCAGAATTGGATGATATTTTACCACTCATTATATAATAGTACAGTTTCTGTTTGGGTACCTTAATAGTTTCTCTTAGTTCTAAGATATTTTATCTTTTATGCATAGTAGTTTTTAATTAATATATTAAATACGTATATAAAGCACACTAAATAATTTCAGGAGAAACTTTTGTTCACACTTATACCGAAAGGGTTGCTTTTTATTCCGTTATAGCTTTAATGCTGAAAATGACTATGAATGATGGTTTTAATGAATAAACTGAAATCCCTTTCTTTTGTCACGGCGACAGAGACAAAATTACACCCCTGGCTATTGCAAGGCGCGCGCATAGGCGACGAGACTCTTGGCTGATTGCCAAGAATCTCACCATAGAAATGTATTGCTCTCGATTACCTAGTGTTATAAGTCGCCGCGACAGAAGTCTCTAGTGCGCGCTTAGCCTAAATGCCAACCAAAGCTATCAACAATGACAGAATTTAAAATAATGAAAATTGTAAGTCAGTAGCAGTTGTTTTTCTCTAGAAAACAAACCGTTGAACAAGAAGTCATGTATTTTGTTTTACATCGGCAAATAATAGTTTACATTGCATAAATAACTGTTTAAATTACATGAATATCATCTTGGTTTACATAGCATAAATATCATCTTGTTATAGATTGCATGAATAACTTATGGCGTTACATTGCATGAATAAAAGACACAGACATATTGGTACTAACAAAGCCAACGATATCCCATCCGACAAACACGTACTATTCTCAGGTAGGATTCATCCATCATGACACATCCATTCCCTAACGGATAACTAACAACACCGGCGAGCAGCGTTCGTTTATGTCACCAGGGACAATATTTCTCCTGATAACTCCTGACAACTCCATCTCTATCCACAAATCACCATCAAATATAAAAAAACTCCATAAAACGGCTCTTAGAAACAATGTACCCCTCTATTGAGGCCTGTCAAAGGTTGTTTACGCCGATTCCTGCGCCATTTTCTTTTGCCATTTTTATGGCGGGCATTCGAACGAACAATATAAGAACGCGTCGCTTTTTCCTCCTGCGGTCTTCTATATATCCTCCATAAAATAAGAAGGGCACGCGCTGGACGTAAATCAGAGTTTCATTGGCGTTGCCATCCGCTGGACGGTAATTTTATGGATTTTTAAGAATCGCCACGATCTGCTGTTTGGCAAGAAATTCTCAAGTTGTCGTTCGGTCAATCCTGATGCCATTTCATGCTCTGGTGGTTCGGGAGACGGTCTTCGGATACCTTCTCAGGATGATCCGGATCATTCATTGTATGTATGATTTGATTTATTGTTTGTTTTTTTATTTTAGAATCTAAAGAGAAATTTTTATTTCTGAATGAAATGTATTTGCTTTATTGTGTTATGTCGAATGGTGCTTCTTTGATAGCCATCGTTTTGTTGGTTATTGACTTTCGTTTGTTGAAAAGGAGAGATTAACTGTGAATACCATCTAACCAATATTGCTCTGTTCCGTTAATTAAAAAATTTCATCAGTCCCTTTTCCTTATTCAGCAGGGTTTTCTCTGCCTTCTCATCTTTAATTTATGAAATAACCGTTTTTAAGGTTTGAGGTAGCATCTGTTTTAGAAAGTTCTCAGAAGAAGATTTTATATTGTGAATCAATAATTCCAATATTTGAATACTTATGGTTTCTTACAGCAAATCGTGAAACATTTCCATTTTACAATCTTGTCAAAAATTGGTCTTTGATCATAATGTTATACGTAAAATTTATATTGTTTGATAATTAATATTGTTTGTTTGTAACTGAAACATTATAAAAGTTCCTTCCCTTTATAATGAAAATATTCTATCTTTATTTATTCGTAAAACCCATTTTTTCTACTAAAGAGCGTTTCAGTCGCTATAAAAATTTCGCATATTGCACTACGCTGCAGTACATTATCTTAAGGCCGTACATTATCTCACTGTTTCACTTTCACTGTTCTTCTCGAGTGATTTACTCTTGTGAATAGTTGGTATTATGTATGGATATAGATAAGTGAAGGAAGGTGAAAAATGGGAAACGCCAAACCACACTTATAATTTTGGGAAATTTCTTCGAAATTAATATCAAAAATGATAGATGAATTCCTTTTTGGGTAATAAACCACGTTGTGATGCTTTGTTAAAAGAAAAAATAGTTCACGCTAAATAATTTATGTTAAAAGTTTAATTGATTTTACTTCAATTTATAAAAAAATACCGTTAAATAAAGCATGGATAAAAAAAGTTGTTTTAAAACACGAAGAATGATATTAAAAATTTCTCTTTCATCAGGAATGTAATGTTTGTTTTTTTCTAAATTTTTAAAACCATTATACTAATTACATTAACCAAAATAAAAGTTAGTCGTTAACTCTGGAAACACTTTAAGACCCAGAAAAAATAGACAAAAAAACAAATGTCCCCTGCGAAAAAAATATGGTACATTAATCAAAGTCAAAAGTGACATGAACTAAATTGCGAAAGCTCTAAACTAACTATAACCGATATCATATAAAGTTCTGGTCTATATTGATTGAAAATTAAATAAATGCACTAAACCTATTTATGAACATTGCACAAATGTCTAGTCTCATGCAAGTGTTTCTAGTCACAACTGATTAAAAACCCCTGATTTCACAAAACAATTCATAGATTGTTTAAGCAAATCTTTTTTGTACTTTACCTATTTTTAAATGCTTTAATACACTTAACTATTGGTTAAATGAATTTTAAATAAAAAAAACTGTGTGTGTGAAATTTGCATGAAAAATATGTTAAGTTTTTAACCTATCATATTTTATCTCCTATGTATTTTAAACATTAGTCTGAAGGGGGTAAAAGTTATTTATTAAATTTTTTCCTATTAAATTGTAAATTACTTTTTTATGTAAGCAAAATCGATATTAAGGTTTTTTATTTTTAAAACGTTATTTTGTAGTTCTAATGAATTGCTTGAAATTTTTATATGAAACTTTACTAAAGTGACAGTTCTGAAAATTCTCTTACAGTTTTCATTCGATCCAAATGAGGCCATACTTTTATCTTAAGAATGTAATCAGAAAGTTTGCAATTACAGCTAGTTTTACACACAGAGTAGGTGGGGGAAAAGCCTCTCGATTTTCAGTTTTTTAACATTGTGTTCGAAAGGGAACTTTATTCTGAAACATCAATTAAACATTTATTATCATAAAATTTTATTTTTGGAGACATGTTAAGCCAATTATTTCAAAACGAAACTAAAGTTTAAGTGCTATTATATCATGGGTTATTTTTTGGCTCTTGTCCTCAAGTCCTATTTTATACAATGTTGAAGTAAAAGATCAGAAAAACTACATCTAAGTGATAAAAAACAAACTTACAGCATTTTTTAAAAGGTAATAACTTTTATGGAACAATGAGTCACAATAGGACAAACCCCAGTCACCTGAATATTAACTTTTGGATCGATTATTAACAATTAAAAATCGCGGTGCGTGGTTTTTCCCCTTGCGGGTTTTTACCCCTACCTACTTTAATCCGCTGTATATATTAAACTTCATTTTACTGTATAACAAAGATGAAACCTGTCAGCATAATAATGTGAGTTCAATTTCTTGGAAGGGTATTAAAAATTATTTGTTGTCGTGTGTCGTGTGTGGGTGGATATTATGAAAAGATTAATTATGTTTTTTATGTCAGAAAATAAGGATGTTGTTCGAGTCCATATCGTAATTAGTATTTATAATTGGTATCTTATTAACAGTGGTGTAACCAGGGTTTTAAGAAAGTTTCCGCCATCGTGGTGATGTACAACTTTTTATGTTATTGTTCTGTTCTATAAGATTTCATATAAAATATATGTGAGATGGTTGTTTGAGATTTTATTCAAGTTTAAAATATCTAAGTGATAAATAATTACAATAAATTGAATGAATGGAAGTAAGTTGTTCACAGAATCACACACACAAATAGTCAGTTAAGCTCATTCAGTCTCAGTTTACCTAGCTAAAGATTATTTAAAGTGTATGGGCACGTTTATCAAAGTTTTCTAAAGTTTTTTTTTTAAGATAAGTGTTTTTTTATTCGACTGTACCATTTTAAGATTAACTATGCCATAGGAAAAAAATCACCAAGTTTAGGTTATTGCTATTAACCCATTAAGGACGACTTTAAAATAATGAAAATAAATAACTTTTTCTTTCATACGTTGTTCATTTGGACCGAATATAGTAAGAAATGTCCCTTTTCAGATTTTTAAAAAAATAATTTTTATGATTTTTTAACTGGCAACTTTTCTTGCCAACCGTCCTTAGTGGGGTCCAAACTCTGACAAATGAAAAGTCGAAAAACTAATTAGAATGTTTACGATTTTGATAATAATATGTTTTTATACATAATTTAAAGAAATAATACAAAAATAAAAGTAAATGGGGACTATACTGCTGATAGGGGGTCCAAGAAAGGGTATTTTACCCCTAATGAATAGGGCCTGTTGAGTCCGAAATATTGATAATCACCTAATTTCAGGCTTTAAAAATAGCCGAACTAGTACTTTTTAAGTCGGAACGGTTGGAACCCTTTGATTTCAGCACTTTAGCTAACTTTCAGGTTAAAATAGTTTTATTTATATCTCCCAGTCAGGGACATCGGGACTTTTTTACCTGCCAGTCTTATATTTTCTCAACTTTCGTTTTTTTATACCTTTGGTTAATTTTTTTGCCTTCCGAAGCTTTTTCTCTTATTGGAATTCTACGTTCTTGTTGGTCATTCTCTATCAAAAAGTCATCATAATTACAATATTCATCTTTATGGCTCCAGATTTCACATATTCCTCACAGAAAATGTTGAAGATTACTCATCAACTCGATAAAAACTAGGTATTGGCCCATTCAAAATAGGCTAAATAACTCCAGTGATATTTTGTTTTATTTTTTGACTACTTTAAATTTCAATAAAACCCTTTCAAGGAAAATAAATGTATCCAGAAATGATTAACCTTTTACCTGCCGATGTTCCCAAATGGGAACATCAATTTAAGTAATTTTTTCACCACTTAATTATTCATGCAGGAATTTGATACTTGGTAGAAAGCAACTCAAAGATATGAAGTTATTTTACATGCAAAAGTTTTTCACGTGCAATTTAATCCTTTTTAGAGAATTTACTTCAAAATTAGAGATTTTTGGCTCTTCGAAAAGTTGCACAAGTTTCAACTTGTAAAAATTTTAAATAAATTTAGTTTTAAATAATTTTGCTGTGTTTAGGTAGCTTAAGTACACATCTTCCAATTGGGCTTGACAGAATAGCTTCATATTCTAATTTTGGAGAGTAATTACCAATACAACGTATATGTTCCCAAATGGGAACATCGGCGTTTGGGGTATAGTATTTGAGGAGATTTTTATGACATGCCAATATTCAAGTTATTTCCTATTTTCTTCAATTTTTTGAATCTTTTTTGTCTCAAAGTATCTAAACAGGTTAAGAATGATGTTTTAAATTCAAAAATATGTAATTTTTATTTTTTCACCTGATTTAAGGAGAAATAAATTCCAAATCTTTATAGCAGATTCTTAGGCTTGTATATTTTTCTAACTCCCCGATCGATTAATTTTCACTAATTATCAATAGGGGTTATGCAAAGAGCCTATTTGGAGTGCTTCTGAGGATTTGCGTATATATTTTGTTCAAGTACTTTTTTTTACAAAAAAATTTTAGGAATAAAATTGAAGAATTTTGAAAATAAGGAAAAGTGTGCACATCTAAAAACACTCTTCTAACGACGTAAGTTGGATGTAAGATATATGTGGTTCAGTTCGGAATCTTCCATGAGAAACACAGTTTTAATGAATTAATGGAGATAATTATGATTACCAATTTTGAAAGCTAATTAGATTTGAATGCATTTAGTGGATTTTATTCTAGATATATGTATAGAACCGTAATGAAAACTAATTTTTCTCACAGAAACGTAACTGTTTAGCTTTGAAGAGCATGGGAACACTCTTATGTATTTTTTACACCAAAATATTACACATAGTGCAAGAAATATTTACGGAAAAGCTTCGCGTACGTAATAAACATGTATATTTTTTTGTTATGAAAATCTATAAAATGCTACTCAATCGTTCAAGTATGGATAATAAAATTGAAAAAACCGTCCACAATCATAAAAATGTTCACAATTATTAAGTATAAACCTATTTCAATAATTTTATTTGAACTAATTGTAAAATATGTGCCCTTTGGAAATCCCCCTAAAAACTTCACCCCAAACGCCGATGTTCCCAAATGGGAACATCCTCAAAATCATATGTAGGATTTTTTTCCAGCCAAAAAATGACTAGAATGGTTTTAGTATTGGCGAAACAAGTCATTTAAGCCAAAAATCGGAACCTTTAATTCGAAATTTGAATTGCGGCGTTTAAAAGGTTAAGCATGAGAGATTGAACCAATAAATGTGTTAGGAATCGGTAAAAATCTAAAATCTATAAAAAAACCCACTAAAATTATGATCCAAGGGAAACATTTCATCATGCTAAAGTATCAATAAGATCTACATTTATGATAAGAACTAAAAAAAGCATTAAAAATAATTAATTTGCGAAAGCTTCTTATGAGTAACTCGTAAAAGTTTAGACCACACATCGGACGATTGGCAACAAAAGTTGCCAGTAGAAGAAAACTCTTGCTATTGGCAATTTAAATACCCTCCTTCCAACTGTAATTGGTAATAATATTTAGAATGGGATCTTGTGAATATGCTGCAATGGAAATAAGTCACAAAAATAACCAAAACATTAGATTATTTTGGCATTTTCCAAATGATCTCCCAGCTATCTCCAAAATGTAGTGAAACGCTGTCACTCTAACAGCGATTTTACCACCAAAACGACATGGAAATCTGAATAAATACATTCTTCTGAAGCTGTTATCATGCATTTAAACTTTTAATGTCCTCTATTAGAGTCAGTAAAAAATGAAATGTCCCTTGGCAACTTTTCTTACCAACCGTCCTTAATGGGTTAATACAACAGTATATACCTAAGTTCTATTTCAATATTCCGCGATATGCACTATCTTTGCCGTCCAAAGCAGCTAGACGATTTTTAATGGGATAGGTACCAAAAAGTACCAAATAAAATACTACTTAACTCTCTCCCAAATAGAAAGTATGCATACTAAACATGTCCACACACCCATAAATATCACAATAGGGTTTTGCAAAAAAAAAATTTTCGAATATCCCAGATGCCCCCCTCTCAAGTTGTTACAAATACTGAAACATTATTACCTGTAAATTTTCAGGTCTCTGATACGATTTTTGACCCCCGCGCCCTTCAAATGTATGTTTCCCTTGTTAAAGTATAGGAAAAATATTGAAAATATCGTCAGTTTTGGTTCTTTTAAATTTTATGAGCCTCAACGCAGTCAATATCGAATTTAAACCTATACATCATCTTTGGGATATCATTGTCTCAAGATCCTATCGGAAAAACATTCAATGGCTCCAACTATGGGTAGTTCCACGGGGGTTTAAAGCGCGTTTTCACAGCAAAAAGAGGATGCTCGCCGGTGCTTGAGGCGGGAGCTGGATGAAGGCCTCACATTTCCAAAGCTGAGCATCCTCTTTTTTCGGTGAAAGCGCGCTTTAAACCCCCGTGGAACTTCCCCAAGTAGGTGCCATTGAATGTTTTTCCTATATAGGATCTTGAGACAATGATATCCCAAAGATGATGTATAGGCTTAAATTCGATATTGACTGTGTTCAGGCTCATAAAATTGAAAAGAACAAAAAATTACGATATTTTCAATATTTTCCCTATGCTTTAACATGGGAAACATACTTTTGAAGGGCGTGGGGGTCAAAAATCGTATCAGAGACCTGAAAATTTGCAGGTAATAATGTTTCAGTATTTGTTACAACTTGAGAGGGGGGCATCTGGGAAATTCGAAGAAAATTTTTTCCCATAGACTTTTGCAACACCCTAATATCACAACCTTGCAATATAAATAGACAGAGGTTTCCGCCACGATTCCCAACTCATGTTCCATCAGCGTTACGTGTTCCCGATGGTAAAACATACTGTGTCTTCCTTTCCTTTGGAGATCAAGAAGCAGCCGTGCAAAGGCTCCCGACGGGACAATCAATTGTCGGGGATTTCGGCTCCTTTCCTCGGGATCTCAGACTTGTCGCTTCGGCTGTCGCGAGCTTGTCGGAGCGGGACAAATCTAGGGAGACGGCGAGCTCGTTTGGGGAGGATCAGGGGAGGATTTTGAGTGGGAGGGAGTAAGAAAGGAGTAGTTTTCTTTTTATTATACTAGCTGATATGTCCGGCCTTGCACGGGTGGAGTTATAGCTTTCTTTTATATATTTCAAAACATTTTATTACACCTTATTTTACAGGATGAAAGGTATTAAAATCCATCCACTTGTCAAGCATTATAATTTTTGAATGATTTCTACATTTAACCGCATGATCCCCATAAAAACGGAAAACCCAAAATAACTAAAAATATTCCCATTTAGAACCCGTGATTAATTATACAGGATTTTTTATTGTATCTATATATTGTTTTTTACTTCTTTTAGAGAATATTCTATATAAACTCCGTTTGTAATTGAATTTTTTTTCCTGATACTATTAAGGAAATGCAATTAGGGAAATTATTTATTGTTAAATAGAAAATCTGAAAGTAGTTCTATATGCGTTTCAAACACTGATCAAGAATCCTTTTTTTACCAATTAATGTAACATAACATTAAAAACATTAAACATTTAAACATTCTGCTACTCATAATTATATTTAAAACATTTTTTAGCTTAAAATTCTTACTTGTGGCTTACCCTTTAACAATTAGTTTACATATTCAAGATTGTTTCAATACGATTGTTGAACTTCATTAAATGTTTGTTCTATGAGATGATTTGATATTTTTTAGAAATTAATTTTTCGTCGTTTGACCTTTTATTGTTAACAATCCATACATATCAGTAGTCAAAATTATGTACATCATCTGGAATTTTTATTTAAACACTAATATATGATTTTTGAACTAACTTTGTAAAGAAAAATTTGCTTGTATTGAAAAATTTTTCTTGCATATTTTGAACTACAATTTCTGAAATATGTGTTTAGGTAAATTATTAACATCGTAAAAATACAATTTCCACCCTTCAATAGAAATTAAATACTCAATTTGTAAAACCGAAGACATATAGTACAAAACTTTCCCTGTTCTACAAAAATACTTTATTTTCCAAAGTTTTCCCCTACTATTAAACCTCTTATTTCTGTATAATCTCTAGTCTAGACCATCTCCCGAAAACGGTCCCAAAACAAAGCAGCACCCTTTCCCCTCAAATTCATCCCAGCTAGAAACCCCGCACCCCTTATCCATAATGCATTGTCCACACCAACCTTCTCATAAAAGGTCAGCCTCCCTCCGGTATTTCTCCGATTTCGGCCATGGTCCGGCTCACTCGAGAAGGAGGGACAATGACACCGGCTGTCCAGTCCCTGGGTTGTCCACTCTGATGGACCGGTAGCAGTTGACAGGACATCACACACGAGCTGGTATTGTGGGCGGGTGGATCTGAAGAGATGACGTCAAGATGATGAGATGATGGAGTTGGCAGAGGATAGTGAGGATGTGGTATTTTGAGAGTTGTTTTTAGTTGTGAGCACCTGTATTGGAGATAATGATGGCAAATTTCATTTAACTTTTAACCTGATAATCTTGTCAAGTATTTAAGGGAGCAATATATTTAAGAGCCCAAACGTTTCAGATTCGATCAATTTTTTCGAATTTCGTAGTAGTAGCTGTAGCTGTTACGTAAACTTGACTAATTTGGTATGAGCTGTGCTATACTTGGATGAAGGGATGGCTTCCATGACTGAGTTATTGATGGAATGATCTTTTGGGTTTACAGATCCAGGTGTGCGGAATAAGTCCGAACAAGGGTCGGGGAAAATTCTTACAGCAGCGAGGAAATATTTGTGTGTGTGTGCGTGCGTGTGTGTGTATGTCCCCGTCCTCAAGATTATATAAGGAAACACTGAATTAATACAATTGTGGTTAGTGAAAAAGCCTCCAAAAAACTTCAAAAAATAGGTGCAAACTACAGAGTTACAGATGTAAAGTGGAAAACTACACTGAATAAAAATTGGTTGCGTAATTTTATACAGATTATGAAAATAGTAAAAAAATTAGAATTGCGTGTCATCTTGAGGGCTATACCTCACCTTGAAGTTTTGTAAATTTTTCGTTTTTACAGGTCTATATTAGGTGGTCTGGGAAACTTTTGTTCCACCCCCCAATTTTTTTTCCTTTTGGTACCCTAAGAATGTGTGCAAAATCTTTAACCGATCAGATAATATTAACACGTGCTCTAAACGGCCTAAAGTTAAAAAAATTGACTTTTTTCTCATTTTTTTTCGAAACTTTTAAAAATGGGTTTAAGAAATCTGCCGCCGAATAATAGGGATCCAACACTTTTAAAAAATCTTATTGGACCGTTTTTCATTATGACCTAGGCCAAACTGCCCAGTTTGTAACCTAGCCATCAATCAGAAAATCATCAAATATGTCAATCTTATGATGATAATATAAGAATAAAAAGGCAGTGGTAAATGACTCAAAACGAAAAATTCCATGGCCATATTGATGTGGACCCATGTGGATTGTGTGGATTGATGTGGATATTGAGACCATATTGATGTGGAGATAAATTATCCAGAACTTAAATTAATTATGGGTTGCTTATATACGGACGCCATGTTTGATTGCATTAAAACTTAAAAAAATTCTGGAAAAATGGTATGGGCAAGTTTTATATCGGGTAAGGGTTGTTTGAGGTTTCTAAACTCAATTAAGACTAATAAAATTATCTTACACAACTTTTTAAAGCCTTTTACGCAATTGTAAGTGCCAGCAGATCTCTTAATACAATGCAAACCATGATTTCAGAACTATAGATGGTAATAAATTCGAATACATAAAACCGGCAAGAGAAATTCTGGAAAAAAGTTAAAAATAAGACTCCAGTGTGTCAAAGAGTATTTTATTCTGTAAGTTAGTTGAAAAGCAGAAGTTGATACAAAATTAACCCGCTCTTCATAATGAGTGAGTTATACTCTCTCACAAGATAAAAAATTAACCATGATTATAAAAAATGCTCATGTGTTTTATCATTAATTTATACATTAACATAAAAAACCTGCAATTACATACTCGTTGACACTCTGTAGTCTTCTTTTTAACTTGTTTTCACAATTTCTCTTGCTAGTTTTATGTGTTTAGAATTCATTACAATCTATTGTTCTAAAATCATATTCTGCACTTGTATTAGGAGATCTGCTGGCACTTACAATTGCGTAAAGATCTTTAAAAAAATTGTGTAAGGTAATTTTATTAGTCTTAATTGAGTTTAGAAATCTCAAAAAACCCTTACCTTATATATCAAACATTCCCTACCGTTTTTCCAGAATTTTTTTTAAGTTTTAATGCAATCCAACATGGCGTCTGTATTTAAGCAACCCATAATTAATTTGAGCTCAAGATAAGTCATCTCCACATCAATATGGTCTAAAAATGGTCTTTAGCCATGGAATTTTGTGGTTTTAAGTCACTTAAGTTTTAAGTCAAGCCTTTTTATTCTTCTATTCTCAGTATAAAATGGACAAATTTGATGATTTTCTGATTGATGGCTATAGGTTACAAACTGGGCATTTTGGCCTAGGTAGTAATAGAAAACAGTAAAATAAAATTGTTTAAATGTGTTTGATCCCTATTATTTGGCAGCGGATTTTTTAAACACATTTTCAAAAATTTTCGAAAAAATGAGAAAAAAAGTCAAATTTTTCTAATTTTAGGCCGTATGGGGAAACTGTTAATATTATGAGATAAGATTTATAATATTATGTTATATGTTATAAGATTTTGCACACACTCTTAGGGTACCAAAAGGAAAATAATTGGAGGGTGGAGGAAAAGTTTCACCGACTTTTTGAAAAAAAAACGCCTAATAAGGGAAATCCTAATGCAGAAAGCACAGTGCACTGGAAATCCTGTGCATCACAGTGCACTGGCAGATAAGCAGATGTTTTCCGTAAATGAAAACAGACAGTATATGTATGACATATAAACAATAAAAAGAATATTTTTTATGTTTAGATCAGGAGCTAAAATTATGAATAGAGCGAATAATCTCTATAAAAATGACAATTTTTAAAACTTAAACGATGGGTAGAGCCCTGAAGATATAGTTTAATTTTGTTTTCAAAAATATTTTGGTAATCTACGATCAATTACGCAAATTTTGAGAGGCCTTGCATTAGAGACAGCCGAAAAAAAAATTTTCGGGACACCCTAATGGGCAGTTCGCAATTCCTTGCGTTTCAGTTGATATGCAGGGAAAACAACGTATCCATGACAGAATTGGAGATTTTAAATAAAAATTGAGCGCTCTTGTTCAACCACATCGATGTCTAACTAAGATTTTGTAAAAGTGGAGAATCTTGCGCTCTCCCATTTTTAAGCGTAAATAAAATAGTCTTAAGGGGGTTCTTAAATACAAACTTTGTTCTCTAAATCTAAAGTATCTTAACCTTTTAAACGCCGCAATTCAAATTTCGAATTTAAGGTTCTGATTTTCGGCTTAAATGACGTGTTTCATCATTACTAAAACCATTCTAGTCATTTTTTGGCAGAAAAAAATTCCCAAGTATGATTTTGAGGATGTTCCCATTTGGGAAAATCGGCGTTTGGGGTGAAGTTTTAAAGGGGATTTCCAAAAGGCACATATTTTACAATTAATTCAAATAAAATGATTGAAATAGGTTTCTACTGAATAATTATGAACATTTTTATGATTGTGGACGGTTTTTTCATTTTTATTATCCATACTTGGACGATTGAGTAACATTTCATAGATTTTCAAAAGAAAAAATTGACATGTTTATTACGTACGCGAAGCTTTTCCGTAAATTTTTCTTGCACCATGGGTAATATTTTGGTGTAAAAAATACATAAGAGTGTTCCTATGCACTTCGAAGCTAAACAGTTACTTTTCTGAGTGGAAAATTAGTTTTAATTACGGTTATATACGGATATCTAGCATTAGGGTGTTCCGAAAGTCTATGGGGAAAATTTTTTTTTGTGAAAATTTTAAATAAATTTAGTTTTAAATAATTTTGCTGTGTTTAGGTAGCTTAAGCACACATCTTCCCATTTGGCTTGACAGAATAGCTTCATATTCCAATTTTAGAGAGTAATCACCAATACAACGTATATGTTCCCAAATGGGAACATCGGCGTTTGGGGTATAGTATCTGAGGGGCTTTTATGACATGCAAAAGTTCAAGTTATTTCCTATTTTCTTTAATTTTTGAAACTTTCTTGTTTCAAAGGATCTAAACCGGTTAAGAATAATGTTTTAAATTCAAAAATCTGTAATTTTTATTTGTCCACCTGATTTATGGAGAAATAAATGCCAAACCTTTATAGAAGATTCTTACACTTGAATATTTTTCTAACTCCCCGATCGATTAATTTTCAGTAATTATCATTAGGGGTTATGCAAAGAGCATATTTGGAGTGCTTCTGAGGAATTGCGTATATATTTTGTTCAAGTACTTTTTTTACATAAAAATTTTAGGAGTAAAATTGAAGAATTTTGAAAATAAGGAAAAGTGTGTACATCTAAAAACACTCTTCTAACGTAAGTTGGATATATAAGAGATATGTGGTTCAGTTCGGAATCTTCCATGAGAAATTTGCATGTAAAATAACTTAATATCTTTGAGTTGCTTTCTACCAAGTATCAAATTCCTAAATGAAAAATCAAGTGGTTAAAAAATTCCATAACATGATGTTCCCATTTGGAAACATCGGCAGGTAAAAGGTTAAACTGAAATGAAAATGGGGTGATGTTTTTGGGGAAATTTTTGACAAAACTAATGATGTTCTGGGGGATATTAGGGCTTGAAAAATTTTCTGCACACCTCAAAAGATCGTAATCTTCGGTTGCACAATCTGGACTTTTCGTCTTCAGCTTCGGGGATCACCCGTAAAAATGATTGGAACGATATGAAGTTTTTACCATGTTGTTCTTGTTGACTTTTAATGATGGTGCTCTTCGCAACTGAGGACGGGAAACGTCTTGAGTTTTTTTAACAGCTTTGAACAACGACCTGCTAGCTAGCCTAGATTATAAATTTAAGAGCGTTTATTTGACGGCTTACATTATGGATATTTGACACGACTAATGGACAAACTATAGATATCATTTTGAGCTGCTTACCTGTAATTTCTCCAATGGGTCTAGTGGGATTTCCGTTACATCAATCCCCGGGAGAAGTGAAAACGCTTCAAAGCGTCAATAGCTGCCTCGGTAAACACTAGTTTCCCTAAACTATAGTTATTACAAATTGATGGATTCGGATGCTTGACTTTTAAATGATGTCAAGGAGAAAAAGTAATCTTCAGATATTTTATTAAAAAATCTATTTCTAATGTAATAATTTATAACCCTGATTCCTAGGGTAAAATACTTTTTCCAAGATAAATGAACAAACCAACAGACACTGGCCAACAAATGTGGCTTTCAACAAGATGTGACAAATAATTCAGCAGCATTTCAAATCGTCGGTGTTTTTTATACCTAATGACCTCTCGGTTAGGCCTGAAAGATACATCGGAGCAAATGTTCTTGCCTCGTGCCTTATTAACAACTTACCCGATCGTTTGTCCCTTCTGCTCCAGTTGGCATCTGTCCCAGGAAAAGTTTTCCCGAATAAATAATTGAAAACCCAGACACGGCCGGGCTCGAAAGACAGGAGTCAAAAACCTCTACGGATAAAAGGCCTAAATGTCGTTGTCATTAATTTCGGTTGGGTTGTAATAATGCGGTTTTCTTTCGAATTTACGCTAACAGGCTTGTGACCTTAATGGAGGGAGAGATATTGCGATGGAAAGTTTTTTGATAACTATTCCGGAATGCACGTTTGTGTTTCGCGTGATTTATTTTAGAAATATTCGCCGTTGCTTTTATGGTGTAACTGTAATTGTTCTCGTTTTGAAGAGGGATTTATCGAAATGAATGGTTATTGTTGAAATAGGCTTGAGTTTTGATGGCTGTTGGAGAAGTTAAAAGGGTTTTTTGCCTTTCTGCGTTTGGATTTTAGTTGATAAGATGTTATGGGCAGTTGATCGTCTATTATTATGGCTGGGATAAAATATTTTTATGGCGTTGTTAAAATTATGGCATTAAAAGGTAAACGTATTTAAAACAAAGAAAGTAGAAAATTTTATTCAATGTGATGCTTACCTTTTTTACCTGTTTAATTATTCTGGATATACAAGGGACGATCCAGGTAGGTGAAAAAGTAGGTGTAAAATAATTTTTATGAATACAGATGCAAAAAAAAAGAATGGTATGAAAATTCAAGATTGTGATATAATTATAAAAGAACAAATACAAACGAAAAAATTATAATCTTAATAATTATGACTTATTTAACCATTTTAGCTGTCTCGTTAGTATGCGGGATTTTTATTTATGGCAAACATTTTCCTTTAAAAAGATTCCTATATTAGTCTTCCAAATTTTACAATTTAGTAAATAGTACAATAACGTAAGTTCTTTAAGTATATAATCGCATTTCTTTTTTTCAAATTTCTTCAATCAAGCTCCTAAAAAACACAAAATAATAACTATACTTTGTTTGAAAAATATTTGCTCCTAAATTAATTTAGTATTTATTTTTTTAAACTTCATATAATAGCATCAAAGTTCTTTCTATGTGTAGCAATTTAAATCGTTTTAATTTTACATTAAGAAAATTAAACAGTTCGTTTTTGTTAATTTCTTATAAATTACAGAGATGTGATATAAAATTTTAATCCTAAAGGAAATTAGAAATGTAATCTACTCTTATTTCACATATATTCCATTCTATTAATTACATTTCTAAATAATATTCTTGATAGGTGAATCAATATGGGTTTAGGAAAGTTTTTCAATAATTATACATAAAAATGTGTAGAAGTTCTAATACAGTGATATTTTAACCTATTGACCTTTAAAGAAGAGTTAGTATTATAATAATTTCTTTTATTACCAAATATTTCATTGAACCAGTGTAATTTTTTAAAGCTTGCATTGAATTGAAAATGTAATTACGCACTTCTGTTTTTCATTTATTTGACTATTTCCTTTTATTAAAACAGTTCATAACGAATCTTTCTTGGTTATTTTTTATTAAGCACGACTAAAAGAATTTTCGAGACAATTTTCCTAGACTGGAATAGAATAGAACCAAAAACACTTATTTGAAAATTCTACTCCATCCTTCAATCGTAACTTATTACCGTCTTTTCTAAATAAGGAATTTTCCCTAAACTCTTTGAAAATCTTCCTTCCTGCATTATCAGTGGCATTTTGCAATGCTAATTCTTACTTCGGCTTCTCCAATAAAACTTCCGCGGGAAGTTATTTTCCGTAAATAAACTTCTTTTGAGAACCTGTGATGAAATTACTTTCTCGATAATTTCCGTCAAGAAAATATGATGCATCATTGAAATTTTGCTTTGAATCATCGAATGCCGTTGTGGTTTCCTGTTCTCCCTTTGTAATTATTTTTCTTCAAATGATGTTCTTTTGTAATAATTGATTTTGAAATTTCCAGTTTTCTTTTCCTTTAAAGTTTATTTTTATCTTGTTCATTGTGAGTAGTAAAAGTTGTTTGGGGAACAAAGGTTTGGTTTTTAGTTTAATTGTATGGAGAATGATTAAGGTTACCTACTGAATATTATTTATCAAGTAATAAATTCTATTTTATTAAATTATTTTTACTTAGAATAAAGGCAGGCGATTTAAAAAAAACGTTTAATTAAATATGTTATTAGTAAATTTCAATTAAAAATAAATTTCAATTTAAAAATTTTAAATCCTGTTATGTTTGTTTATAAGAAATTCCTTCAAGCTTTTGATATGCATGTATTTCTAATTTTTATTATAATTAATCTTTTAATAACTGAGACAATAAGTTTATTTTTAAATGCAAAAATTAGTACTTAGATAACCTAATTTACTAAATATTTTTATAAATTGTAAAGTTATTTTCCAATTAAAATGAATTCTCTAAAATAATAAATAAATAGTAATTTAACAAAACTCGTGATAGTAAAATTTATAAAACTTACAAAATGAGACTTAAAAGTTGAAATGTTGGAAGTAAATCACAGAAACTTACATAAAAAACAGAAACCTACACACTACTGATATGAATCAAGACACATTTTTTATGAAACATGGAACAGTTAACTAAATATGAAAGAAGAACGAATGTATACGTATAAGGAAAAAGAATATTAGCTGAGTGATTAATTATCTGCTGTAGATATGTGTGAATGATTTCAATGAACACATCATCTACTATAGCTCATCAAATCGGTTTTTAATTTCCTCGTATCCACCAAATGAGTGGCATAGTTTTTAGAACCTGAAAGTAGCACAATTAAAATATTCACCGTAATTGTATTGGTGTCAGAGTTGACCATTGTAATTTCTGAAACATTAGAGTATGTTTACTAAAGCCTCTTAAGTGAGGAATTAATCCACTCATTTTCAAATGAAATAAAAGAAATATCATTGTTTTCACTTTAAATGTATACATCTCCAAAAACCACGTTTCAGAAGAAGTGACACCCATTGAATTATTCTTGGCCCTCACTCAAACAGCTGTAAGTTAAAAATAAGTGCCTTTTGGAGAAAGTGTGCTAACTTCTCTTTCAAGCGTATCGATGAAAACAAACTACGGAATCGTTGAAAGCTCGTCTGTCTGTTTATTCAGAAACCATACAAGCCCCAGAGCACATATCCGAATGGGCTTTCCCGTCACTGAGGGCTCCATTTCACAGGCAGTAACTGTCCCATATGTTCTTTTTAAGTGCATCTATCTAAACATCGGGTGATAAATGGGTCAATGGAAACTGTCTCTTTGTAGGCAGCGTGTAAACAACGTTTTTTGGACATTGGTGAGAACTGTTGGATGTTTGACCTTTTCAAAAAACATCCGTGAAGCTAATTTTGTAAAAAGTGAAGAAATGGTGTGCGGAGAGAGGAAATAAATAGGCATAAATGGGTAATTTTTTTAAAAAATTGTATCTTGCGCCTTTCCGTGATGACATCATACTACTTGTCAGGATGTTGACAATCTTAGTCCTCGGTGTCAAAACGTCGGTGGTAGATTGACAGCTGTCAGTTTGTTTAAAAATTAAACTAGTTTTCTTACGTAGTTTCTAAAGTTTGCATGTGTACTAAACTAAAGGATAAAAATGACAAAACATATTTACATAACAATATTAGTTTCATAATATTTTTTAAACAATTAGTAACATAAAAAGGGGAGCTTTTATTTTAAACTAGCTGTTATACCCGGCCTTGCACGGGTGGGGTGAATAAATTAATTTTTTAAATATTTCTTAAAATACATTTCTAATTTTGTAAATTAGCAATATTACAAATCATCCCGGTATCCCAGGCGCCTCTTTCCTATCCCAGTGTGTTCCCGGTAATCTTATCCCGGTGGTCACGGTAATTTTTCTAATCCCGGCGTTCCCGGTAATTTTCCTATCTCAGTGTCTACGGTAATTTTTATATTCCGGTATTCTGGGTGTCTTTATGGTAAATTTTCTATCCCAGTGTTCTCGGTAATTTTTATAACCCGATAATTTTTCCATCCCGATGTTCTCGCTAATTTTCCAATCCCGGTGTTCTTGTCACTTTTTACAATCCCGATGTTCCTGATAATGTTTAATATCTTGGTGCCTTTATAAAATAACCAATTTGTAACCATAGTAAAAAGTCTGGTAAATTAGTAAGTCTAGTGAACAAATTAACAAATTTAAAACCAGTGTTTAAAACTAAACTAAAAGATCTAGTAAATGAAAAAGTCTAGTGATCTGTGTCTCATTTGAAACAATGTTTTATTTTTAACTCGTTGTATGACTGGTAAAACAGGTTTTCAAACACGGAAAAATAAGTGAAAAAAAGCAGGAAAAACGGGAAAAAAAGAATGAAGGACTGATTTTCTCTTTATAAATTATAGCCCATGTCCTATTCTGATGTATCAGCTACATTATGGTAGAATTTCATTAAAATCCATTCAGTAGTTTTTGCGTGAAAGAGTAACAAACATCCAGACAAACATTCACAATTATAATAGTAGTAGGATGAAAAATTAAGTAGCAATTTTCTATTCCAGAACTTTCACATACATACATATGAAACTTTTAGATAAAATTTTAACCTGAAGTAGTAAGAGTTAAAATTACTCTAAGACTCAGGGAGCCCATTTCATACAAAATCCGCTCAACTTTTTAAGGGAAAGAAGTAAAATCATTTGCGTCTTATCGGTATGAGAAGATTTGAACGGTTTAATAATTATCTCGAATATTTCTTGTTGTCGAGTTTTGATTGATTTATTTTTTTTCTGAATTTTAATGAAGAAATATCATTACTCAAACTTGTTTAAAATACTTCGTGGCGTATTGTCTTCTGTGATACGGAAGTTTTAAAACAATTCTACACATATTTTAAAACTCGTATAAAGATGTGCACGATTAATAAACATTTTGTGTGATTTATTTTATACTTTCAACATCATTCTAGGATAACTAAGGAGGTACTTGAATGGATTTTTGTTCATGTTGTACTTAAAATATTTTGGAAGATAAACTTCATTTAAAAATTTGTAGTCTTGGGTACTTTATTTAGGGTACTTCTTGAGTACTTCTTAGTTAATTTTTATATCATGTCATTTATCATCGGTGGTTTTTGGTAATATTTAACATTAAGGATCTCAATTACTCTGAAGTTTGAAGCATTAAAATAAAACATTTAATAATCTGAAAATCAGTTTGTAATTTAATTATTTTTCATACATTTAAATAAAGATACTGAAAGTTATCAACATTATGGCTTTGTTTATCATTTAACTTTTTGTAGAATAAACACATTGTTTTTAACTACTTTATAAAACTGTTGTTAAATTGAAAGTGATATTTTGATTTAACGTAAATTTTAAAGTTTTGTAAAAACATGATAAATATTTTATTGAATTTTCAGTATATGGCACAAAAATGTTTATATAGATTTCATCTTTTAAAACACTTTGCCGCATAAATATTTTGGATTAAAAGCAGTGTATTGAGTATATAAATCAAACCAACCAAATGGAAGAAACTCAACATATTTTTACGGTAGGATATTGAATACGTTTAAACTGGGAAACTCTATGGCATTCTATTTTTCCCCTTTCTTATAAAACCATAAAACCTTTTAAGTGATTAAAGATAGTCTGAAAGGGTAGAAGATCCCAGTTTGAATGATTTCCATGATCTTTCCTTAAATTCATGTTTTTAAAGAATTATTTTTGTGTTATTTCCAACTGTTATAAAATTATCCTAAAAGTGCAGAATGATTCATTTTATCTATAGACGTGGGTTTTATGATTGAACACGTAAAGGTTTTATGATGTTACATAAAATTCGTTTGGAAAGAGGGTTTGCTTTAAAGTTATAAAAATATCCAAGTTAAGAGGAAGAGTAATCCTAAAATGGGTTCACGGAAAATCCGATTAATCTAAATGGGATTTATTTTGGTAGACATTTAAATAGCTGATATGTTGGACAAAATCATAAGCGTTATAATCTTAAGTTGACGAACCTTTCATAACTTTCTAAAATGTTTGAAATAACTAACCACAAACCAATAACTACGATCATACAGAATTATTTTGCTTTGTATCTTATAAATGACCCCGCATTTTCATCCTTACATAAAATGAGTATGATGATATGTGCTGATATAGAACTTCACAAAATTGTTACTTTTACTAAATAACTCCATAGACATTTTAAATCAAGATATTTTGCTAAAATGTGTTTGAAATTTTGTGATTGAGATTTATATTTTTGTTATTAACGTATTGTTTTTTGTTTCAGGTAAGTCAACATTTGGTTTTCAATGTGATTTAAATATAGTGGTAAGTTGTTGATATAAATGTATTTTTTAATATCTTATTCATGCGAATTTTTCTAAAACTCTTTTAATAATCATGTTTTAATAAGTCTTAATAGTTTCCTCAATATCCTTCGATATTCTTTTTAACAGCAGCGCTCTTTTTAGCCTCATGCACTTTATACACATTTTGAACACTACATTATCTTTATACCGCAACTTCATCCTAAATGCTATTATGTTGGCATTTTATTTGATTGATTAAAAAACTTACTTGCAAATGACTTAAATTATATACAGACTTATAATATTCTATGGGGCTATCGCTCGCCAACCCCCGGGAACTGCTAACGCAGTTCCCGTAGGATTGCTTCGCAATCCTGTGCTCGCTACGCTCGCTCGCCATACGCTGGTACAGCCTAGCTGAGATTCCCCACCATTTCTTTTACTTACCCCATTATTTCATGACTCCTCTAAAACTTCTTTGTAAACACAATTGTAAATACTCCTGCTTTGAGCTACAACCTTCACAGATTGGAACAATACCTTCCAGCTCTATTTTAATTCCATCCTTAGATTGCTTTTGAATTTACAAAACGTAAACAAAACAAACCAACCGTTGACAACGGGAGAAATTAAATACCGCCAAATTTCAGCTTCACGTAAGAGAATGAGGTATTCTCACATTTTGAGATTAAATTTTATTAAAATAGTAGATAAAAAACCATGAGGAATGACGTTACATCAATTATTTTCGTAGCCTAGTTTCTGAGATATAAATTTTTGAAATTTTTTTTTGGGCGCGAAAACACTTTCGAATCACAAATCATGCGCTTGAAGTCACATCCAATAGAAGCCCGTTTTCTGATAACGTGACTTTTCTGGCGTTTTGGCAAAAATCAAATTGAATTTCAAATTATTTAAAACACATTTTTGAACTTAAAAATCAGAAATTTGGGAGTTTAAACCATAATGTATCAAAAAAGTATAAAATCAAGCAAATCCCTCACTCATGCAAGTACCTCATTATATAATTTCCCGGGACAATGAAAATGGTTTATATAAAAAAGCTTTTAACTTATATAAAATGTTTTAAAACATGATTAAAGTTTAAAAAATACATTAATTAGTTTATGTAAAAAAAACTTTTAAAATAGTTTTTACCATTTAAAAGGACTCAATAACTTTCCAGACAAAGAACACATAAAAACTCTTTAAAATTCAAACAGAATGAGAATGGATGTAGTTTTGCATTTTTTGTTTAAAATGAAAACAGCACTTTAAGAGGATCATTCTATATAAGTCAATATATATTGTTTTTCATTATACCTACTAACAATTTTTCTTACGTATCTCCATCGGTACACTATTTTTTTTAGTTTACTACAGTGCTAAAGAAATTTATTTTAGTTTTAAAATTTAGTATTTGTATGCAGTAATAATGACATTTATGTGTGACCTTGTGATGATTAGCAAGGTGACCATTAATTTTGTTATACGATAAAAGTAGTTTTTCACTTATTAGAGAATCATTTCATTTTTGTAAACAACCTACTCTTTATTAACTATCTTGTTATTGAAAGATTTAATTTAAAAATATGATTTTTATAACCAAGGTGTTTTATTAATATGGTAAAACTGTTTATATGATTTTTATTACGTAGTAATTTGCTGTGGGAAATAGGTTTCACTATATTCTTTCATTTTGTTCTAAGACACCCATTTTAAAATCATGTTTGAAAGACGAATAGATTTAAAAAGACCAAAACTTTATGCAATATTCTGTAAAACCTTATGCTCCAATTCACAAATGAGGTGTTCTAGCTTTTTGAAATGTTACTTATAAAATAGTATTTTGAAATTAAAAGCGACTTAAATTTAAATATGCTTGTCTGAAATCCAATATTAAATTGCATTTCAGATCGTAGATTGGATCTAAAAGTTATTAACTCCTCTTATCAGAAATTCGATCAATCATTCCTTCTAATCAACTTTCATTCAAAACCGCTATATTGAAATCAGCGTCCTCAATACCAACTGAAGCAGTTATAACTTCAATCTCCATTTAAACCAATTACCGCAAACCAAGAAAACTCTTGATTGATCCATTGACAAAGAAATCACTTATTTACTTCCACACTCGTTTATACCGAGCAAGCGAGACGTAAACTTAACAGCGTTAAATTCAAGTGGAATTTCGAAAAGTCTCTATAAAAAAGAAATGGAAAGTGATAACTGACGGCCATGAACGTTACTTTACTTTATTACTTGGATCCGTTTTATTTTCCGTTCCTTTTCCTTTTTTTTGTTTTGTTAAAGAAGATTTGAGAAGAATTTGCTGCTTTATCCGTATCCTATATAATAAAAAGCGCTTTTCCATCTGGGATAGCGTCATGAAATTTTCTTTTACTTAGATTCTTGTCCAAAACCTTTCTTCGTTTAAAATTCTACTAACGGGAAATTGGGAAAAAAATTAAGTGCATTTAGAAAAAGTTTATATCTTCATGTTTTTAAGACGTCTTATTGAAAAGAGTGTCTTTTTTTCTTAAAAAAAAGGAAGATTCGTTTTTTAAGAGATTTACTTAAGGTTTTTCTAGTCTTTTGGTTTAAGAACCATTTTATTTAAGACGGAGATAAGAATTAATTATCTGAGCATGCGGTTGTAAAATCAACTACCACATACCATTCTAATCATTTCCTTTTCTCAATTAGCCCCAAAATACTTTCGATAAAATATCATCGAAGTACTGAAAACTAAAATGTATTTTATGTTTGTATCTTATTTTTACACTCAAAGCGTTATCTTTGGGGCACCTAAAAAAATTATAATTTGTATACAAGTGTTTTAAAGTATACTACATAATTATTCTCAACAGAAATGGTTTTTGAAAGTTTGGGGAAGGAAATTTTAAATTCCATGTGTAAATGGGTAAAATTTAGATTAAACTTCGTGAAAAGTGTCTACCTTATCCAATAGTGATGGTACTACTTTATTCAATCTTTAAAAAAATATAGTAATTTTATAGCTTGACAAACTAACTTAATTTCTAAAAGTCGATATTATTCCAAATCATTCCTACACATGCATGATTTGTTACACTTAATAAAATGGACAGCTGCCTTATTCTCGAGGCATTTTCAGGTAATCAGTTTAACAGTTCAGATTTTTTATTCAAAGATGTAAAATGTTTATGTAAACCATATCATACCAAACATTTGGACAGAATTAAAAAAAAGCTTTCATACTTGGAGAAAAAAGTAAATGCTGCATTGTACTGGTAAATAAAAAAGCACACAAACCAGGAGTTTTTTTCAAACTTTAATTCTTTCTCAATACTTAATTCTAACAAAGAATCCATTTTTTCTTCAGATCTCAGATCTCACCTGATCCCAAACGATATAAATATCTTCTTTAATTTCAGACTCAAACAGCTTTTTATTTGGCAGAATTCCTTAGAGCTGGTTTACATGGCTTTTGAAACGCCACGACAACTGTAGAACGCGTGAAAAATTCCCTACCAACAGGGTAAGCCAATAAAAAATATAGTCCTTCCATTGGTCCTTAATGGTACTACATAGCAGCTACACTATAAAAAATGCATTCTTCAAATACCGGAAATTAACCGGCACCACTGTTTCAGGTTAATTTCTTTACTTGGAAGAAATGTATCTGTTTTTTTTCTGTCAAATGGGAGAAACATTTCGTTGTTTAACCTTTTATCTACTGATGGTACTTACAAGTCCCATCAACTTTTGTCCTTATAATAATAAACTAAAGATAAACTTGAATAAACTAACGACACTTTGCAGGAACACACTTTCAGTATTACTCTTCCAGGATAAAATACGGAATTTGTTCTATGATGAGTATATTTTAGCGGGAAATGGCGAATAGATTGAATTGAAGTTGTGCTTTCAGCTGCCATTTTGATTGGATTTCCATGATTGTCATTTTGTTCCCTCAAAAGTAGTTAGTCAGTCAAAGGAAAGTGTATTATTTTTTTAAGACTTAAAGCTACGATAAAAAAAACCCATGTTTTTTGTATTGTGGTAATATTTTAGCACTCAGAATACTGACAGTACTCAAAAGTATCAATTAATTAGCACTAGCAGATTGAATTTTCCAAAGATGATTATTTTATTTACGTTTGTACCTTAATTTTCAATTTAGTGACGAAAAAAATTTTTGCAGGAAAAAAATGCAGAAAATTATAATGCATAATAAAGGGTTAAAGATGCTTGAGAATTAGTTCTTTTAAATTAGTTACAAGAGGCGGCCTTTTTATAATCAGGAATATAATTATTAGACATTTCATAATTACGAATGACTTTGTGGCGGGCGTCACCGGCAAACATATTACACGCCCAGCTAAAAGACGATTTATCTCCTTTTAACTAAATATTAGACTTGTATGTACTTTTGGCAATTTGTGCTTTTGATTTTATTAGAATCTAATTCTCTTTGTGGAAAAATTCGAAAAAAGGCACGTTTTCTAGGAAAATTTTCTTCAAAAACAACAGAAAGTTAAGAGTAAATTGACTATTTTTTTACAGTGTATATCATCATTAAGAAAAACTTGCTACGATCATGTCGCGTTTACCGATACATGCAAATCCGCCCTCATTCTTCCGAAAGTTGTTTACATACAAACACCCGGATGGTGTGCGGGAAAAACATTCCACTGTTCCACTCGAGGGCCTGATTGTGTTCACTGGGGGAATATTGGAACAAGACATTCGGAATTAATCAGTGGCACACCTGCCGAGGGTGGAGAGGAACTTTTTGTTCGAATTCTTTCCCTTTGGGAAAAGTAAGAAAAGTTGTTTGAAGCGCTGTTCTTGATCGTGTTTTAACTAAGGCAATGGATTTTATTGGATCAGAAAGGGATCGTTTTTCTTACAGTGAGGCGTTAAGTGTCATCTCCAGGTTGTTGCTTTCGATGTTACAAAAGAATCTTTAATTACTCTTCCGTGTTTAGCTATTATACTCTTTGTGTTTAGTGTATTAGTTTGTTTTGTGAATATTTATGGATCGACCGATTTTCGGTTATTTCTTCCTTTTTTATTATCTGAGAAGGGATCAAACATTGTTCACTGAGGGAGTGAAAATGTTTTGTTTTGACTTTTAAGAACTAAAATGTAAGATTTAAGCGAAACTCTGAGTTAAAATCTTTTCTCTAGTACAAGAGTTCCCAATAGGTGGTCCGCGGACCCCTGGGGGTCCGCGGGCTGTGTCCAAGGGGTCCGAGAAGTGTCACCGAGAAATTAAGTATTTTTTTAATTTCCTTAATTTGAAGTAACCATTATCCTACTCAGCAGTTCATTCGTTAGTTTTGTTAGTTAATTGTCACTGTAGTACAAATAGATTAATGTAGGTGGCGCAGCCTCCGTTTACCACCAAAGATAATCCATGTTTTGTTCTTTGCAATTTTTTTATTGACTAAAATACGATAGTTTCGGTTTTGAATACATTTTTAAAATCTACATTTTTTAAAAAATTTAAGCCTTTAAGTTCAAGGGGTCCTCGTTAGTAAATTAATTGTAAAGGGGGTCCTCGGCAAACTTTTATTGGGAACCCCTGCTCTAGTAGATGATAAAAGAAATTGGAGTAAAACTTTCCAAGCCCCTTTTATTCAACTCGACATTTCAATTAATTTAATGATTATTTCCTTTCAGAAATAAATACACAGATAAAAGAACCTTTCATGCCCTAACTCTATAATTATTAAATGTTTTGTATTTTTTATTATTTTTACTTGCTTTTTATTCTAGTAGTTTAAATTTTGAAATGCGGTTTGGAAAATAATATGGGGATTATTTTTTTAAAAATTACATAATAATAAAAACTAAATTAAATTTCCTATGCAATTTGTGTGAGTCATCTTCATAACTCAATTTTTCATATTATTTTAGATATAAAAAAGCTTTAAAGAATATGATGAAAAACATTTTTCCGCACAATAATAAACTTGAAAATTGAAAGATTTGAATGTCTAACCATAGACCTAACTAATAGCTAACGAATGTATTTAAGAAACATTTAATGACTAATACTTTTACTAACCAGACATCATAACTTAACTATCTGAAATAACTTAGCTCTTTCAAGTAATAAAGTATATAACTTAAACCCATATTTTATCCCAAAATCAAATGACGATTTATGAGTTAAAAAGTTTTCTTTTTATTCTTATTTGTATCAATAGGTTATCTTTCTTTCTACCAAAATATATCTTCGTTACCGGTTAAACATTCAGGCTTTATAGGTTAGTACAGGGATCCCCAACCTTTTTGTACCTAAGAGCACATACCAGAATATCGGTCGAATGGGGGGCACCATTTATTTTTTCAAGATAATTTATAGTTGGTGGACATAGTTAATAATACACACTACATATAATGCACAAAAAAAATTAATTTAACATAATGAATATAATTATTATTAATATTCTTTTGTGAAATAAATTGCTACTAAATTGCTTGCAAAACATACGAAGTATAAAAATTATTTATAAAATTTTTAAAAATACATTGCATTTCACTGGCCAGCGCTTCATAATTGGGAGATTATGATGAAATTCTTGCCCGCAAGCTATCGTCAAAGGTGTTCATCTGTACGTCGTGATCTATATTTTTTGATTTTATTATATTCATTGTCGAAAATGATTCACATAAGTGTGTGGAACCAAAAAAACTATTTTATATGCTGCTCTTTTTAAGAATGGAAATTTATTTCAACTATCAACTATATTCCAGAATTTCTCATATCATCTGATAATAGTTTTGAGGATAATGTCATTCTGAAGATCCAAAATTTCTATTCTCGCCTTACTTGAAGAAATTCTGAAATGTATGTTGCTATTTCATTTCTAGAATTTTATGGGATAGTGGAAAACTGAAATATTTTATCGTTGGGCACAAGCAGCGGGCGCACCTAGACCGATCGACGGGCGCCATGGTGCCCGCGGGCATAGGGTTGGGGACCCCCGGGTTAGTATATTATTGAATTACTTTTATCCAAATACTA
Source organism: Tetragnatha versicolor (assembly GCA_024610705.1). NCBI lineage: Eukaryota > Metazoa > Arthropoda > Arachnida > Araneae > Tetragnathidae > Tetragnatha > Tetragnatha versicolor. The sequence goes on along the minus strand of JANDEH010000011.1, from coordinate 18,659,824 downwards.
TAACGTTTATGATTCCATTTCTTAAAAAGGCACGATGCGAATTTGATTGTAAATCTACCATTTGTTCCTGGAGTCTCAATTTTCAAAACCTACTTGATTTAAATCTTGAAAGCAATGAAAAAAAATTTAATTCCGGTATGTTTTTTTTTCATAATACTACAATACATTAACAGAATATAGATAATTATCTTACCAAAATACTTAAGCATACATCGCTGTATGAACTCATCAAACAAACTTAATTCGATTTAAATAACGCGTTCTTCTTCAGAAACTTGATTAAATATCCCATTATACTCTTCTATGCAAACTTAATTAAATTTCCTATTTGTACTTACGCTATCTTTTTCACATCAACAACATCCAAACATTTCGTGCGACATGTTCGCCAAGAATAGAGCAGAAAACGAAAGACATTTTCTTTTGTCAAACTTACAAGTGATTCCGTTTCTGCTGACAAAAGCAATACAATGGAATCGTAGTTGTGGCTGACTTAACGAAGCGTGCAAGCTTGCTCTGGGGTAGGAGAATTACACATTAGTTTTTTGTTCGAAGGGAACATAAATCGGGACTAAATTTAACCCTGTCACCGATTTATTCTTATCTATTCTGGTTTTCCAGATCAAATGATAAAACGGGACCGTATCAAATCTGAAATGTTTGAACGTTTTATACTATAAATAAAAAGTCAATTTCTCGTTGAATGAAATGACAAGCTTTGGCTTGGCTTTATAAATAAGAAAGAGATAAATTGTATCCATTTTATATCGATATGGCAGATATTTACTTTTATTTTATTTCTATTTCTAAAAGTATGTATTATTTTAAAATTTCCTAGTACATATACAGGGTGTCCCATAAATAATGGGTCACACTTCTAGGGGGGATAGTAAACACCTAGACGAGTCAGAATCACAAAGGATTTGGGGGTCCCAAACCAAATACCAGGGAGTTAAAAATGGAGCGACACCCCAAAAAAATCATTGAAAAATTCAATTTGTAGAAGAACTACTATTGGTAAAAACTTAATTATGGTCTCAAAAATTGTGGTTTAATATGATTTTTAAAATTATCTCAAAAGTCTTCTCTTTAAAATTTGTTTTATTATGAAAAAAGTTAAAAAACCACAAAAAAATGTGAAAATTCTACCAAAACCTCATTTTGTATTTCGAAATCCTTTTTTTTGATTTGATAATCTGAAAGATCATAGTCGAAAACCCTCAAGTCCAAAGTTTGACGTAAAAACAATCAATATTAAACGCTTGAGATCCTGTTAAAGTTCGTTTTTTGTGTGCGCAAACGTGTTTCCTATAGCCGTTTTCAAAACGGCAGTTAGCGGAAGCAAAAAACGGACTTAAACCATGCTTTAACAGGATCTCAAGCATTTAATATTGATGGTTTTTTCGTGACACTTTGGACTTACGGGTTTTCGGCTATGATCTTTCAGATTATTAAATCAAAGGAAAGGATTTCGAAATACAAAATAAAGTTTTGGCAGAGTTTTCACATTTTTTTGAAGTTTTTATACTTTTTTTGTAATAAAAAAATTTTAAACTGAAAACTTTTAAGATAATTTTAAAAATCATATTAAACCACAATTTTTGATACCATAATTAAATTTTTACCAATAGTAGTTCTTCTACAAATTGAATTTTTCAATAATATTTTGGGCTGTCGCTCCATTTTTAACTCCTTGGGATTTGGTCTGGGACCCCCAAATCCTATGTCATTCTGACTCGTCTAGGTGTCTACTATCCCCCCTCGAAGTGTGACCCAACATTTATGGGACACCCTGTATATGTTACGGGCAAAGTAATAAATTTCGTTCATAAATTTCGTTCAATTTATCACATTGCCCGGGCATTATTAATAATACCCAATTAATCACTTTGCAAGTAACATATATACATTGTTTCATATTCATATCTGTAATGCAGTCTTTCAGTAATTTTGCTTTGGACTTGTGTAACTGCTTTTATCTTTAAAATCTAACACTTTATAGCTTTGATGAACAATATAAACAATTTAATTTGGTACTGTATTTTATAGTTTCTAAATGTGATATACTTTTTCATACTTTTACAAAGATTATCATTTGAGGATTTAAATTGATCATATAGATCCAAATTCGTCATAACTTTAGGCTATTTCAAATTGATTTCTACAATAGATTTTAGTCTTTTAATATAAGATATTGCATGTAATATTTGTTGCTGTTATTTGATATATTACATCATTCAGCAATTTTTTCTAATAACATTTTATAATTTAATACTTAGACATTTTAAAAGTATTTAAAATCGTAAACTCTTCTTTTTCAAATTAAAAGTAATAGAATAGTTTATCCATTTTAGCCATTATAAAACACATCAGTTTCAACTGATATTACATGAAAAATTCAAATGGCTTTAAACGAAGGAGAAAAACTTCGGTTTGCTGTTTCATTTATTGGCATTAAAACTGTGTTTGGAATCAGAGTATGAGTTGCTTATTTAACATTTTATTCTTACAATACATTAAATCGATGGAAGTATCTTGGGTTTCTTTCAACAACTTTTACAATAACTTTTATATTTCTCTATCTTTCATTTTCCTTTGTTTGATCCCAAGTATAAAACGGGAACTGTGTAAAGAGAGGCTTAAAAATTACCATACGAAATCCAATTGCATTTAGGTTCACTCAGTCTAGACAGTTCGCTAAACGAACATCCCACCTCAAACCCAATCAGGCTATTCTCCTCACAATGCACAAAAGCACTTTGTATCTCAGACACCCAAATGTCACACACTTCAATACACCCCTTCGCCTACCTATACAATGGAATAAGACCCTCCCACCTGCACGATATTTACTCCAGCCATTACACTGTTGACACACATTGCTGCAAACGATTTCCAATTTCCCAGCTGTTGGTTTTTCGAAAGACGACAAACCAGCACCGAGCCCTGGTGTATAAAAAGTGTTTAGGACGCCCATTTGGCACTTTATGAGGGCTTCGTGCATATAAACCTCGAGACTTTGAGTGTCTTAGGACGAGAGTTTTGTCCCTGTAGGCTTTTAAGGATGTAAACAGAGTGACGTTGGAAGGACATGTGTCAACTGCGAATGGCTAAAAGTCAAGGTTGAACACTCGGGGGTTTCTGCTGTACTGGTGGCCTTTTTTCTCTAAAGTCGTAAAGATTTTTATTTATTTGGCCTTTAAGTTTCAGAGCGTTGAATCTACTGACCTTTAGAAGAGTGAAGTTGTTGTGTAGTAACGGTTTTTGCTCTAGATATCGTTTGCTCTGTGAGTTATGTGGTTTGGGAATGGGTATATATTCAATCGATTAGGTTTGAAGATGTTGGAGCTTTTTATTTCAAAAGGGTTTATTTCAGTAGGTGCATTTTCGTCAGTGTATAGGCATAGGAACTCATGGTTGAAATGTTTTTCTTACTCATCACGTAATTGTTTTTGATAGTTTTACCTAAAAGTTTATCTGCATTAATTTATTAGGACATTTAAAAATTTAACAAATAATTAGCATTCTTGAATTTGAATTTTTTGTTTAACTTAAAACTACTTAGGTTATGCTTTTAATGACAAAACATTAATCATTAAAAAATCTGTTGAGTCCGGTGAAAATATGTAACTGAAATTACTAAATCCATGACAATGATGGCGGCTAGTCCATAAGCCTTAAATTTGCTATGAGCCATGATTATATTTCTTGCTATCAGTACGATGTTGTCTTGATTGAGATCAACGTTTTCGTCGAAGAACACATCAAAGCGCTGACGTGAACAGACTGAATCCATCCCTATTTAAAAAAGAGTAAATACGTTGTTTTTTGAACCATAAAATATAGGATAAACCATACGGTTTTTCCTCAAATTCTCAACTAAAAAGAGTCAACTAAGAGAGTTAATGTTACGAGTTACCTTAATATGTTTTAAATGCCTTACTGCATTATTTACACGACGAAAAAAATTATTTATCAAGTGTTTTAAGAATCTTTCTATGTTTGGAAATTTTTATGCAATCTTCGCATTACGCTTTAATAAAAAGCAAACAACTGAGAAATCAACTCACTCCTCCCAGTCCTTTTATAAAGCTTCATCCAAGCACCTAATCACTTTATTAATTGCGTTATTCCCTCCGTTTTTCCCAATGACGAGACATTTTTTCATACTACGACAAGTCCGAATCGAACAGACAATCGAGCATTACGCTCCACCCAACGGTCACGTAACGTCATTGTTCTAGAAGGCCGTAATGGAAAGAAAACGCTTTTCTTCGAACGAATTAGATTCCGAATTGTTTAATTACAGCGTTTTTGTCGTTGTTTGATTTCATTGTGTTCTAATGCATCCCGGAATAAAAATGTGATCACTCATGAAAAAACCCGCCATTCTTTAATTTCTATCAGTCTGATGTTGTCCAGGAATGTAATTAAATCTTCCTTTTCCTTAATTACTCGAAGGAGAGGCATGTGTTCGCTTAGGATTGATTTAAATGCAGTTTTTTTAACAGTATAGTAATTACATTTATTTGTTTTCTGGGTTGGGAGTGAATTGTTTGGCATTGATGCCGTTTACAATTGATTCGCAATGACTATTCTACGCTCATACGCACTTATCTGTGACGTGAACCTAAAACGATTATCGTAACACAGAACCCTTACAAGTTTAGCTTTTGGAAAATTGCGCCTGAGTTTTCTCGGTGTTTTTTCCCAATCAGTATTTTTTATTCGCAGTTGAACGAACAGATACGATTGATTTTTTGTCTATAATTGCATTCTGTAATGGTAAAAGTGCTATAAGAATTTTTTTTAAATTCAGTATAGGGTAGGTGGGGGCAAAGCCACGCAATAATTTCAATTGGATATGTTAGATTGAGATCCTACCTACAAAACCAATCCAAGTTTAAACTCTTATCGATGGTATTTTAGGAGAAATTTACAATTTAGTAGAAAAAAATTCGCGGGGCTTTGCCTCGCAAACTGGGGCAAAGACCCGCACTTGCAAATCTTGGTGCCCAAATGAAATAAACAGTGATAAACAGAATTTTTCATTATAAAAACACTAAAAATAATGCTCTTAATGTTGTTTTAATATTTCTAAGCCAACCAAAAATATTATATATAAATAATGATCAGTTTTAATGAAAATTGTCAATCTGTTGTAGCAATTAATTTCAGATTGACCAGATTTCTTTCAAAAGGGAGAAAGGATGGTTTCAGGTAGAGGGTTGGCATCTCGGACACCTTTATTAACCTCTTTAGAGATCAAGTAGTCCCATTTTCCTTTTGGGACGAATTCCTGAACTTTTTAAGCTGCGTAGATTTGCCCCGAAATGCCTGCGTGGATTTGCCCCGTTTTACTTTATTTTGAAAAACAAGCCTTATTATTTTTAGAGACATGTTGAGGCAATTCTTTCAAAATGAAACTGAAGTTGAATTGCTATCTTATCATTGGGCTATTTGTTTGTATTTCTCCCCAAGCCCTATTTTATGTAATTTTTAAGTATAAGATAAGAAAAATTACATCAAAATGATGAAAAACAAACTTACAGCATTTTTTAAACTCATGAGTGACTTAGGGGTACGAACTTTCGCAGAACAATAGGTCACAGTAAGACAAACCAACCACCTAGTTTTCAACTTTTGAATCGATCATTAACAATTAAAAATCGCGGTGCGTGGTTTTGCCTCGTGCGGGTTTTTACCCCCACCTACCCTAATTAAAAGTTTATTTAGGATTTTAAAGCTATTTCGTTGTTTAGACAAAGGTTTTGCTCATTTTATTTAATGTAACTAGAATGGGAAATCTCACTCCTTGTCAAGTTAGTTTAAGGGTAAAATGGAGGTAAAAATATATCAAAAAGGATTTATTCACAATTCCTTACTATGTTTCTAACTTACTTGGATTTCAAGCTCATTAAAAATATTTTTCTCGGTTTTCCAACACATTTAAATTTTCTAGTTCAGAATTTTATTAATTTATGCAAAATCATTTTTTTGAGCTTATATACCTGACAGAATATTTACCTATACTCAAGATTATCAAACCCATATGCAACAAAACACAAAATCCTACAGGATTACTGACTGTTGCAATTCCTCCTATGAAACTAAACCCCAACAACTTGCAACCAAATCCTCACTCCACATTCTTACAAAGCCTAAGTAACAAATTGCCCTACGAACTATATTGCATATTCATCGCTTCATCCTAGTTGAAGGAACTAAAAAAGCCGATTTCAGGTCTTGCGAATCGCAAAATATGGTCTTTGCATTCCTCAAATTGATGACATTCCCCGCTTCGTTGGTCTTTCCCACCTTACAATGAATTGGAGCAATCTTTTGCGAACGTAGAAATTGCTTCTGTCAGTGGTTATTCGTTACTATGTCTATTTGACCCTCTCTTTTAAGGGTAAGGATCTGTTTAGCTTGTCATTCTTTGGAGTTCTCCAATTTTCCCGTCGTCTTTTCAGGCAGGTACAGTAATAGGAAAGGTATTCGTGGATTTATTTTCAGTTTGTTTTTGTTTTAAAGGAAAATTTGGTTTTCCATTCCGGATTTTTAAAACTGTCAAAAAGCGAATACATGAAAATTACCATTATTTATGGATTTGAATAAGTTGGTACCCAAGCAACACAAACGATCAAGATTCGTCCAATTATTGTCAAATATTGCGAAATTTCGTTTACTTCTATTAGCAGTTTCGAAAATTTGACATATTTGCTACGATTTGTGCTACTAGGGTATACAATGAACTGCTATTAATATGTCTATATGAGACTTGAAATAGTAAAATAATTTCCTATAAGCTTTGCTGAAACTTGTCTTTTAAGCAATTTATTTATCTTAAGTTTTATGAATTCAAAGTGTTAAGTAATAAAGAGGGAAAGAACCGGTTTAACAAAATTCTTCAGAAGAAATATAGACCTGAAATTAGAACAACAAGTAAGGATTTTTTATTTAAAACTGTTATAGTATAATTTTATAGGTTGAAGTTTTTATGTTCAAGTATTAGTTTATTAGAATAATCTTTGTCTACTCAATTTTAGTTTATATATTTCCATTATGTAATAACATTAAATTTTTAAATTCAAAATTTAAACGTAATAACAATTACATGGGATATAAACGTATTATTTTAAATTAGAGAAATCAAACCTTTCAAAATCAGTTATGGTTACCAGGTATTATCTATCAGATAATCGTCACACTACTATTTAAAAAAACAGATATTAGTATTTGATTAATAACTTAAACTGTAAATTAATTGAGATCTCTAAATCTCTTGCTCAAACTATTTTCCATCAATTTACCAATCAGAAGTTAATCTGTTAATTACACCAAAACCATCTTAACAATTAATTAAAATCTTTAACTCTTCTAAAAAGTTCCACAACCCAAATACCACTCTTTCGATTTAATCCTCAAAGTTATACCAGACAAATTAATAACAAAGCAGTCAATATCCACCTCTGTTATTATAGGACCGTATCAATGTCAACCAGATGAAATTTTCTATCACTGTATCCTTCTATAATAACAGGAAGAGAAAGTTCTTGGCTGCTTCTAACGATAGTTCCTTCTTTTTTCTGTGACTTAGAAGAAAGAGATAACTGAAAGGAGATCTATTTCTTTCAGTGTTTGGTGTGAAAACTTTCTTTGGTTTTGATTCCTTTCCGCTTTCTTTGTGTCTGTGAAAAACTTTAGGTTCTTATGTGGTAGACAACATAATCGGGTGGTATTGAAAGGTTAAAAAAAATAGGGGGTAATTAGTATGTTTTTTTGTGTATGTAGGGTATGTTTTGAAGAGTGGGATAAGTAGGATGATAAATAATCATGATATTGATGAGTAAAAATCATATAATGGTTTGAATTCGATGTAGTTAGGTATAAAAATTTGTGGGAAAGAATTTACCTTCTTTTAAAATTCTAAAAGGCGTTAGATTTTTTTATTTTTAATTTATTTGGTAGCTATTAGTTAACAAACACATTTTTGGTAAACGAGCTATATTTATTACTTTTACAGTGATTGTGTTTTAATGCAACAGAGGAAAAAATATCCTTTTATAAAATTTATATTTTAATTCAACTGTAGTCTATCTCTATAGTTTTCTCATGCAGTTTTTCATAAAACCTAAAAAAGTGATCAATAAAAATCTGTGCAACAAATATCAAATTTTAATAGATTTTCCATTTTGAAAATTAGGAATATACCTATATCAATCACATCCCTCTTAGTCAATGCGGCTAAATTTAAAAAAATAATCAACGAATTACATTTTTGATGAACCAATACGTTTATAATAATCTGGTAAGTTGGCGAGATAAAAGTACGCTGGGAACAGTATTTAGCTATTAAGTATTAGCTATTAAGTAGTATTTAGCTGCCTAAAGCTAAAATTAAAAAAGTTATAATTTTTATATATTGACTAAATTAACTGTTAAGTGGCTCAAGGATGTTGCAGTACATGAAATTGTGCCCCTGAAGAAAAAAGGGAAAAGTTAAACGAGAACTTTAAAATTAGACACACATATCGTGTTCAGACTTCGCACTCAATTTTGCAGCTGATACTAAACTAACACGTCTTCGGTATTCGTAAACACAAACACTTCATCTTCTACACCACCTCTAATACTTGATAGATTTACCCTTTGTGTACCTAAATAACAACAAGTGAAGAAGTTGAACGAACTTTAAAATCAGGCACGTGTATCTTATCCAGACATTGCCTTCAATTTTGCAGATGATGCAAAACCAAAACGTCTTCAGTATTCTTGAGCATAAACACTTCATCCGTTACACCACCCATAAAACTTAACAGCTCTACACAACCTTCCACCATCCCCTCTAGATCAACCACTTCAGACCAGACAAACCACACATCCATCTTAAAACTCTCCATCCTCTTCTTCCCCACAACCCACAATACCCAACCACCGTTCCAGAAGGATTGTGCTGAAGACATTTGGACAGCTGCCGCAACTGCATTTATCGGTGATCCTAATGAGAGGAAGAGGTGACAGCCAGCAGTGTCGTTTTTGTCGTCTTCCATGGTGACACGTTCTGTTGCGTTTCCCCTGTTGAGGTTTTTTTTTATTGGACTAGTGAACTGGAAGAATGGAGTTGATGGTTCCGTGTCTTTAGGAAAAAGGATTGTTTGATTGTGAGTTGGGGCCTTGGTTGTTTCGCTTAATTAAGGTCTTTGGTTTGTTGCTTCTTGGGTGGCCATATTTGAAATTTAGAAGCAGGATTTGGGTCTCGGATGTAGTGAGAGTCTTCATATGGAGGTCTTGTATTTCGTTTTTAATGATTGCGTTAAACTAAGTATGGTTTCGTGTGGTGGATTAAGATATTATAACGTTTTACTTAATAACTAGGTGAAATCTATTTGTGAACGGGAAGGTTTAGTATAACGTGGATAGCAGTCGTCGTTTTCAGCTCTATAAAGAGTGAAATAAGCCAAGCTGGTGTATTGTATAGTATTAGCATCTATGATTTTACCTGCTTTTTGATAGGTTCAAAGCGCTCGACTGAAAATAAGTATTTTATATATTCTAAGATAATAATAATAATAATAATAATAATAATAATAATAATAATAATAATAATAATAATAATAATAATAATAATAATAATAATAATAATAATAATAATAATAATAATAATAATAATAATAATAATAATAATAATAATAATAATAATAATAATAATAATAATAATAATAATAATAATAATAATAATAATAATAATAATAATAATAATAATAATAATAATAATAATAATAATAATAATAATAATAATAATAATAATAATAATAATAATAATAATAATAATAATAATAATAATAATAATAATAATAATAATAATAATAATAATAATAATAATAATAATAATAATAATAATAATAATAATAATAATAATAATAATAATAATAATAATAATAATAATAATAATAATAATAATAATAATAATAATAATAATAATAATAATAATAATAATAATAATAATAATAATAATAATAATAATAATAATAATAATAATAATAATAATAATAATAATAATAATAATAATAATAATAATAATAATAATAATAATAATAATAATAATAATAATAATAATAATAATAATAATAATAATAATAATAATAATAATAATAATAATAATAATAATAATAATAATAATAATAATAATAATAATAATAATATTCTAAAACCCCTGTGAATGAGTTTAATTTAGGCCCTTAAGGAAAAAAACCCTTGTATCCCTACCTGAAAATGGAGTTACCAAAGTCGGGATTTAAACTGCAAATCTGGCAAAAAAACATTAAGGTCTCATTTCAGCTTTCATAGAGACCAGTGGTTCCCAACCTGGGGGCGATTGCCCCCAGGTGGGCAATTTTTGTTATCAAGGGGGCGATTGGGGGGATATGAGTATTCAAAGGGGGAAATAAAATAGTACTGTACTGACAGACTGTATTCAGACTTAATGTACCAAAACAAGTTAAAACCATGTTTCTTAGGGTCAAATTTCCAAAAAATTTCTGGCGGAGGACCCCCAAACCTCCCTTTTGTACTTGGAACTTAATTTTTCAAAAAAATTTTTAAAAATTAGTTCATTAAAATCAAAATCCCACCAAAAAATATATGTCAGAAATTTGGAAGAGGTGTACCATAACTAGTTAAAAACCTATTTTTTAGTCTTATTTCCAAAAATTTTCAGGGGGAGGACCCCCGGACATAAAATTGCTTTATTATTTACACTTTACTTCAAATTAAAATTAGACATACAAATGAAAAGGGGCGATAGGTTTTAGTCAACCTCTAGAAAGGGGGCGATGGGCTATAAAAGGTTGGGAACCACTGATATAGACTTAACTGAGAGCAACAGTGTAGGAATAGATCTTTAAGGTTGAGGATAAAAACATTTTTCAAAAAATCTTACTGCTTGAAATTTTTAAAACGCTAAAACTATGCACAGAGGGCTCTTATATAGTAGATAGGCAAAATAAAATAATGGCTGATTTGTGGGCATAATATTATACACGGTGGTCCTAAATTCGTGGTACAAACTGGGTAGGGTAGGTAGAGGAGACCTAGACAAGCATATTTTGAATAGGAAGAGGGGGCAGAGATACACCGTTAAAGATGTAGGACCTAATGTAGTGCGAGAGAGTTACAAAAGGACGTTTTGTCAAGGCCCGTTTAACGGAAAAAAACTTAATGAAATGAAGAAATTTACTGCATGAGGTACAGCAGTATCCGTACTACTTACACCAAAAATTTGATAGAAATTGGACCACTTGCTAAACCGTGGGGTGAGTTTTAAAACGCGCAGTATTAATCTTTTAGCCAATGAATGGAGTTCCCTTAATGGTATTTAGAAAAATGATGATCGGGGAAGGAATTTTCAATGATCATACATTGATCATTGAAACTGTGGTCCAATGTCTATCAAATTTATGATGTAAGTAGTACGGATACTGCTGTACCTCATGCAATAAATTTTTTCATTTCATTATGTTTTTTCTTCGTAAAACGGGCCTTGGCAAATCGTCCTTTTGTAACGCTCTCGCACTACATTAGGTCCCAGCTCTTTAACGGTGTAACTACGCCCCCCCATTCCTATTCGAAATATGCTTGTCTAGGTCTCCTCTACCTACCCTACCCCAGTTTGTACCACGAATTTAGGACCACCCTGTATAATAACATTAACTAAGATTTTAATTCAACCCGTATTTACTCCATTACACTGTTAAAATGCATGTGCTTAAAAATGAGTACTTTTATGTACTTAGATTTTTCAAGTATATTTGACTTAAAAATGAGTAAGCGGCGTTCTCAGTTTTGAGTACGTTAACACGCTTAAAATCCCACAATTACAGAAAGGGCGAATATTTTATCATTTTGAGTGCAATGAATTGAATATTTGTAAAAAAAACCCTCTTTATCATAATAAACATAAGTTATTTTACGATAAGAAAAGAAAAGGAATTTGTATTTACATCGAAACGAACGAACTATTTACTATCGCGGCGAAATCAAAGCAAGCTCTACTGCGGATGAACACAAAGTTTTGGTTCCTGGTTCCTCGGCGTCGCCATTTTTTCGAACGAACAATTTTTCGCTTTCGCTGGAACACTGATAGCTGGATGGAATATAATAAGTCGAATTTTGAAAGTAAGTAACGTTTATTTTCAATTCAAATTGTGTATAAGAATGGTTTTATTTGAAAGTATTGTATATTTTTGATCTTAAAAACATCTTTATAACCAACCTGTTCATATCTTACAATACCCCATCTAAGCAGGGATGCAGAAAATGTTTTTCTTCGAAGATTTCCCCCTATCAATACAAAAATTTCCCCAAAATTCTAAAAAGTGATAAAGATCTACAAAAATTCTTATTCATGTTTACAAGTAACGATTGGAAATTCAAAACGAAAGCGAACCTTAGATCTGTGATGAGGTAGGAAATCGCCACGTAAATTTTGATTACTTTACTGAAGTTGAATGCAAAATATTATTCTTTTCCCACAAAATTTCCTCACATGGCTAAAATTTCCCTCGATCCTAGATCACCGGATCGGACATATTCTGCATCCGTGCATCTAAGAACATTAAACATTTGTACATTATAAATATAGATGTATTTAATTTTTTTATGCAATCAAGCCCATTTTGCATAATGGAATAATCGTAAATAACTACTGTTATTTATACTACAGCATATATCCCCAAATCCCCCCTCTGGCTACACCCCTGCTCTTCCACTTATCATCTAACTAACCCAAAGGTTCCCAAACTTAAAAGTTTGTTAGTTATTCTTAAAATCAGAAATGGGTCTCATTTTGAAAAAAAATATTGCTTTTTAAGAAATAATTTAATGGTGACACAAAAACAATACCCGTTTCAATCAAGCATTTGATATTGTGTTGATTTTTTGATATTTCAAAACAGGTCTGGGGGTCCTCCCAGTGGTGGATCCAGGGAGGGGGCCATGGACCTCCCAAGAAAATTTCAAATATAGTTAAAACCCCTTTTTCAGAGCTAAAATTCAAAAACATTTTTTTTATTTCTAATGGGCGAGTACTAGGAAAACAATTTCATTGTAATTCATGGGATGACTGTCAAGAATAAAAACAACGCAAGGGGGGGCATGCTCCATCCCGAGAAAAATTCCAAAACAGGTAGAACTCCGTTCTGTTTTGTCACCATATCTTCGGACGGGGGAGATGCTTGGGGCTTGGTGTGGATAACTGCAAATGGAGTGTCCAATTTCATTCAGGTGGAGTTTCAAATAGTATTGCCCCTTTCTTGTTTTCGCTTCCCTCTTAAGTCACGTTACTTGGCCTGGGGGTGACATTTTCTACTTGGAAAGGTGGGTCAGTTCATTATTTGTAATTTTGTTCTCGAGAAGTTGGTATCTCAGTGCTGCGATTAGAAGAAAAAACTATTTTTTCAGTCCCAGGCTTCAGTAATGGTAATTTGATTTAGTAATTAATCGGGGCGTTATCAAAGGCCCCCCCCCCGAAATTTCAATGTAAATTTTTTACTGTTTTTACTTAAAAATTAGTCTTAAAATGCATAAAACCCCTACTTTTAAGGCTCAAAATTCAAAAATTTTTTTGGGGAGAACCCCCACTATTATTACAGATTACAGTCGTTCCTTGAAAATTTTGGGACTTACAAGAGAAAGAGTGAGAACTCGGTGAGGGAAAAAAAGGGAAGAGGGACTCCAAAACGAGTTAAAATCCTGCTTTTAGGGTCAAATTTTCTGGGGGAGGACCCCCCAGACCCGCCTTTGGAACATGGAACTCTATCATTTACAACGTTTTTGTAAAAAGTTAGTCGAAATGCAAATATCCAACCGAATTGAAAATAAATTCTTGAAAATGTATGTCCGAAATCCAGATTAGGTGTACCAAAACGATTTGAAAATCTGCTTTTTAGACATATTTCCAAAAATTTTATGGGGGAGAACCCCCAAACCCCCCTTTAGCATATTAGAAGACGATTTTAATAGTGAAAATTCTTCTCCCCCTCCAAAAAAACAAATACTGGATCCACTGCTGTAACTTACCTTGGTCAACACCAAAATCGAACTAAAGTTCAAGAAATTTTTGGCCAAACCCCCCCTCCGAAAAAAAAAGTCTAGCTACGGCCCTGTAATTAACAGTTATACAAATTAACTACTGTATGCAATATTGAGTCGTAAATGACTTTAAAATTAGTAAATCTTAAGTCCATGCTTTCGAATAACAAATTTCCTTCCTCCATTAATTTTCAAAAGCTTTTTGAAATTGTTTTTTCTTGTACGGGATAGATTGGATTTCATATTTTAACTGTTTTTCACCTCAAAAATATAATTATTCTAATGATATAATTAAAAATATTCATTTTGCATACAAATTAATGTTTTTATAGAGAAGTATCGTATTTTTCCAAATGGCCCCCCCCCGAAAATTTGGTCTGGAACCGCCCCTGGGTCCTCCCCAGAAAAGATTTGGAAATTTAGCCTTATTAACAGGTTTTTAACTTGATTGGTACATTAAGTTCAAATTTCGGGGAAGGGGCAGGCTACTTCAGCCCTGGTTCCCGAGGTTCCCTGGTTTGATACCCCTGGTTCCAGACCAATGGTCACATGAAAAATTTATTAAAAAATATATGTGAATTATTAAAAATAAGTTTATTTCTCCTCTTTTAATATCTATGAATGTAATTTAGAATGGAGTTATAATTTTGAAGAGAAAAATAATACTGTCTCTAATGTGTTAAAATATTGAGTGTCTTATAACTCGTCCAAAAATTTGCAAATTAATTTTGATGGGAACAAATGTTCTAACACCCCAACCCTTATGGTGCCCTTCTGAGAAATAACTTTGACATCCTATGAATATATGTTTGTGAACATGCTTCTTAGAGTTGTAAAGCGAGAAAGTTCTCGGAGGAATTTTTGAGAATATTCTATTTTTCGCCGGATAAATGGAAATAAATGTAAATATGTTTGATAATATGAATTGGTCAGGTATTATTAATGTTAAAAACCTGAGAATTATCTGTTGAGAAAATATTTAAAAGCATTTTTAAAAATTTAGTTTACAGAGAATAATTTATCATGAGAATATTCTTAGAGTATTTAGTATTCTAAATTTGTATTTTAGATGCAGCTTGAAATCCGGAACCATTGTTTCTTCAAATCTGCCTGCCGGCTCCAAAAACCACCTCCATTGGGATATCGGTAGTACACTGACGCCAACTGGAATTGCGTCGTACCGGTTCACCAGATTCACCGGCTTGTACTCCATACAGGCAGTCAGGCGGCAGGTCCTCAGCCGAAACCTCAGAACCAACAGCATCGCTTCTTCCTCTTGGTGTCGGGACACGCTGACCAGGTGATGGATTCTACTGAGCCCCCCCCCACAGCACTCCGCTCCCAAGTTCTCGCTCTCTTGGGGAAGAGCACCACAGGGACGCTTGCGCTGTTGACCGCAGGAACTTGCTGGGGGACAGGTTGAAAAATCCACAGTAATCCAACTATGCCGTCTTCATAGCATACACGATGAAAATGCATACTACATATATAACGTGTTTGAATCAAGTGAATTCGATGAACAATTGAACATGTGCACAGTTTATAATAAAAAATAAAAATTTAGTTGATTGTGTATAAAGATATCAAATATTTGTACTGATATGAGACTTCATATGAGAAAGTCATAAGTTGGATTCAAATATATAGGTAAGTTACTTTAAAACAAACTTTGTTGTACCCAGTGAAGTTATGGTACAATTTAACTGTTGATATATATGCTTCATGTTTAGAAAAATTGTTTATATTGAATTTACTAAGCTGGATACAGCTTGTAGTTTTCTTTTATCTAACTTGTTTACTTTAAAGTTCCTGATTGATTTAGATTTGTTATCTTTAATTATATTGCGACTCTTTTCTGTTAGCTGGGTGCAAGCAAAAAATCGCCATTAAAAATCACAAAATTATTCATTAATATTTGTTTATAGTTGAACTTGTTTTGCTTACTATTAGTTAATATATAGTTGAACTTGTTTTGCTCACTATTAGTTAATATTTTTTTATAGTTGAACTTGTTTTGCTTACTATTAGTTAATATTTATATATAGTTAAACATTTTCGACTTTTATTCTGATTGGCCACATTTGTGCCTGGCTAACAGAAAAGTACCCTCTTTATTTGTTATATTCCTTGCATTTTAGTTGCATTTGTGTTTTTGGTAGGGGAGATTGGGGTAGGATGGGACACCTTCAATAAATCTTAATAAAATTAAGAGTTTTTGAGTGTCCCACCAGGTAAAACCAACCATAGCTCCATATTTGTTGCTGTTACGGTAGAAGTTAAAAATATAAATTTGCAGGTCGTTCAGATGACAGTGTGCTACTTTGTTGACAAATATAAAAAATTTAAATACTTCAAGTTGTATAAAATTTTAGGGGGCATTTTCTTTGGAGTTCATGGCTAGTGCGTCGTATCCTATGAAGTTTGGACCCAGTATCAGCTTCCGAGGTCATGCTGTCTCCTTGTCAGTTTCATCGAGTTCATGCCCTCTTTGAACAATTTGGGGTTATTGTCTGACAACTAACTGTTGATATATGTGATTTATTTGAGGGTTGTGTGCCTTTGATCTTGCAAAATAAGTTTATTTTAAATATTAAATTGCCCAAGACTTAACCCCCTTGAAAAATCATGATTGATGTATCAGTAAAGTTTTTGCATAATTTAGCACTAGGATTTAATATTCTATGGCCCATAAATGTGTGTTTTATTAATCCTTTCAAGTAAAAAATTTTGAAATTGTTTCTTTATCTATGTATGTCTTGATATCAACTTATTCTTTTGGAGCTATTCTCTCATTCTACCTAAACCTATCTATTAGCTGAATTTTCAGCTGATTTACAAAATTTTTGGTCCTACATTCCTTATAAACTTTGTATTTTTTCTCTGTGGTTAAAAACTTATTTCCAGAATAATTCTCATGTATGTAATATTTTTCTGTTTATTTTATTTTAATAAAATAATTTCAAGTGAAGTGTCATTTTATTGTGTTTTAAATAAAATTTATAAGTATCTGTTTTATGAATAACTGATCAAACTGTTCATTTCACATTTATTTCAAATTATAGTTTCTCAAATATTATAAGAACTCAGGTCTCAATATTGTTAGATTGTTAAAAAAATGCTCTTGACTTTAATGAGAGGTCTTTTAATATTCTTCTAAGAAAGAAAGCATTAATATTTGCAGTTAATTAAAAAAGATGTTTATATTTCAAAAAGCTTTGTATTGAGTAAAAAAGGTCTAAAAAAATGAGCCCTAAAGTCTTTTCTAAACAATAGGGAGTTTTAGAAATAAACACACATTTTAGTCGATTTTAAGAAGATTGAAGTCTCAAAAATGAGCATGTGATGAGTCGTTTCTAAATAGAGGATGGTTTTAAAAATGAGCATGTGATGAGTCGTTTCTAAATAGAGGATGGTTTTAAAAATGAGCATGTGATGAGTCGTTTCTAAATAGTGGATGGTTTTAAAAATGAGCATGTGATGAGTCGTTTCTAAATAGAGGATGGTTTTAAAAATGAGTACCTGGAGTGTTGAATTTAAACAAATAAAGATCTTAAATTTGAGCAGGCGCATAATCGATTTTGAACACATAAGGGTCTTGAAAACAAGAACATGCTCTAGTTCAAATATAAGCACGTCGAATTTTCAAATCTAAGTAGTTTTGATTCGGAGCCATTTCGCTCACATGATGTATTCAAAAATGAATCATTTTGATTTAAATCTGAATACCTCGGATTAACAGTGTATCCTTTAATCACACACACACATTTAGGAAGACAAATGAAATAAAACTAATCTCCCATTTTTCTCAGCATCACTTTATATGTATAGGGTTTATTTTCATTTTTTACGATAGAGGAAAGATCACTAATAGTTTTATTCCACGCAAACAAACTCGCCAATTATCTTCTACTTCTCCTCCGAAATAGAAAAATGATTGAGGAGGTACAACTATCCCGTAACTCGTCATAAACCTCCCTAGTTGTTCCTCGTTTATGCGTCGTCCTGATGTTTATGTGGCGACTTTATAGTTCAAGGCGGCTTCTGAATCGACTCTTTGATTATTTTTTTCTTTTTCTTTAACCAAGCGCTCTTCGAGGCATAGCGTTTGGCAATGAACTCTGATCTTCCAGCGTTTCCGATGGGGAAAATGCCTGACGTTCTGGTTTTGACAATAATGCCAATGAACTGCGTTTCGATGACATAATGAAGGATTGGCTTATGTCGATGATTGATGAATAAATGGTTATATTAAAATATTCTGACGATTCTGGCAAAACTTTTCGCTGCCTAAATGCCGCCATTTTTGCTCTTTCGTGGCTGTGGTTAAATGATATTTCTCCATGTCTGTGCTTTTGGTGTATTGACTTCTCCACCTTCTCGAAAATAAAAGTAAGTTAAGAATTCCGTCTGTTTTCTACTGTAATCTGACCTGTGAAGTTGTGTTATTTTTTATTATTAATGCATTTCGTCTATATATTTATCTTCTCAAGCCTAATTTTCTGGTATAGGGAAAATGTATTTACCGTTATATGGTTTGCATAAGTAGCGAAACTTGACGTTACGTTGCATACGTCTAGGAATATTGACAGCATCTTGTTTAATTATAAGGACTAGTTCTCAATAGATATTCGCTTGTTGTGTAAAGCTGTCTAATTAAGAGAACTTCATATCTATTTCATTTTAAAAAGAAATCTACAGAGAGAGAGAGAGAAAATGAATAATTGAAAGTAGGATAGAAATTGGAAAAAAAGGATAAAAAGGATAGCTTAAAATAGATAAATCATGTCCGATGGCCAATTAGTTTGTTCTTGCCTTTAAACTGTAGCAGGTAAACGCTGTTGAAAGTATTGAAATGTATCTTGCATTTAGTTTGAATTTTAAAGCTTATTTCAATCAATCTTAGGGAATATTTAGAAAATACGAGGGTTGTTTTTTAATTAACTTCCATTTTTCTCCTGAAAAAAAATAGTAGGAATTTCGAAACAATTTTGGTGCTGGTAGTTAGATACATCCTTCAGGCTCAATTTGCCACCTTCCTGAACAAAATCGGACATTTTTCTATTTTTTATCGATTTTACAAGCGCGCTCCTCGAACTATTTTCCAGCCAACCCATAGAGAATTGGGCTTTTTTTTCTCCTTTCGCTCCGTCCGCGATCACCTGCCCACCCATTGTTTAATGTTAATGCCTGCTCGCGGACGGAGCGAAGGGAGAAAAAAAAGCCGAATTCTCAATGGGTTGGCGGGAAAATAAACTTTGAAAAAGGGGATTTTTGTTAATTTTTTTTGCAATCCAAAAATTTTTCGATCGGCCTCAAATTTTGGGTAGTTGCTTATTTTTGCAAGAAGAATCGATTAAGAAAATAAAAAAATCATGCAACTTCCTCATTAAAGGTATTATAAGCATTCTTTTTTTTTCGTTAATTACTACGACCAGTAAGTAATAATGAAAAATTCGTGATATCGAATATAAAGTTTTAGTTGTTTTAACTACCATGCATGATAAATTAGCGTAATTATCGAAAAAGGAGATAAAGAAAAACCATTAAGCCCATCCGATAACTATTTCTGATAAATAATAAATCCCGATCCGACTAAGCATCGACTATTCAGAGCATCAGACAATCTCCATTCCAAATCATCAGACAGCATCAAATCCACTCCTTTTAATCTAATTAGGCAAGCGTCTGCTCACGATCAATACGCTGCTCTCTCATTGCTCGCTTCGCAATGCAAGAGCATCACGCGCTCAGGTAAACACATTCCGAGGGATATATCTTGGATATATCCCGGGAACGTGCGTTCCGGGAATACTTTATGGAATCGCCGAACTCTTAATTATATGCCGGATTCTTAAGACGACTTGTCTCTTTGGTGGGTCTTTTGGACCAATTAAGGGGTGATTAAGATTGAGTATGTGACCGGTTTTGTGGAGGGGGTAGTGATTGGAGTTGTTTTGGTTTGGGTGGAGTTTGTTGGAATGGGAATATTGGGTGTGTTTTGAATTTAAAGATGGATGTGGTAACGCATTTCGATTTTCGTCATTATTGGTTTTTGTTATGCTGTCCATCATACTTTCAGAACTATGCTGTGTGTTCAAAATTATTACTTAATGCCGATTTACAATTCTGCATCACACGTGCGTCAATGCCTGGGAAGAGATGCTCCTTTATTATTAAAGTTCTTTACAGGAAATCTTCACTTTTTCTATTAGAGGGAAAAAATAAACTCTCTTTATTATATCGTTTTCTAGACCATCCTGTTAAAAAGCATGCGTATCTAACTAAGTGAAAAAGTTTTAAACTTCTATTTTTAAGAATTTAGTTCTTATATTACATTTAATTACTTAATTTAGTAGTTATTTCAAAATTATAAATATTCGTCTATAGATATCGCCTATACAGATACTTACGTTCACAGATACTTATAAGAACCTGTAGATTGTAGAAAGAAGAAGTACTAACTTTTTAAAAATATTTAAAGTTATGTTACGTAGGATATTGTAAATGATTTTATTATTTTCCAAAGATTTTTTCAGTGCATTTTTGTGTAAAACACCTTATAATTATCGAATTTAGATCGTAATCCAGAAATTTTTCTAAATCCTGACTAGTCATGATACTTAAAAATGAGTGAATGAATCGAAAAATAATCTTATTAGTCATAAGATTCTAATAAAATTCAAAGGGTTAACTTCAATTTTAAAACAATATTTCAAGAATATTACTTTTAAATTCCGGTTTCTCGATTAAATTCAAAGAATTTTTTAGTCTAAATTCAATGATTTTTAACTTTTGATATTTTTTCTATGATCGATTAAGGAATGGGGAAAAAGATTTCACACAGCGATTTTTCCCTATTTCAAAACACTTCCACCAAATTTTCTCGATACTTAAATCCCAAAATAAATAAGATAACGCGAAAAATTGAATGTTCTTTCCCCGCTAAAAACTTTACGGACCCTTCGTTTGAATTCCATTTCGCACGACACCATCAAAGTACGAATCCGCTCGAAAATGCTCCTCACCAATTTTTTGAAAATGAATGTTCCAGAGGTTAATAAAAAATGTCCCCTGATAAACTGTCCTTCCGTTCCACTCTGGTAAGATGGAGAGGCGACATTTTTTTCTTCGTTGAATCTTTTATTTCATGTCCGCGTTTCATTTTTACTGTTACCTGAATATCCATTTTCTATTTAGCCAAACAAGAACAAAAAGAAGGATTTTCGTAATACGCGGGGAACACGAAAACCTTCTTTTCCACTTTGGTGAATATTCGAACGTGTACTCTTTTTTTCTTTTTCGAATCCGAATGCCTTTTCTTGTTCTATTCTGGCGTTCTGTAATACGAAATTGGGATTCAAATCTTCTGGGAGGTACGGTATCTCTTTTTTTCTCAAAAAAGGTATCTTGGAATGGTGTATCGTTCCAGTGTATCACTGTGGGCTTAGGAGAGTAGGCAAAACCTGAAATGTTGATGTTTTAGAGATCCGTCCAAATAGGAAATTTGATATGTGGGTCTTTTTGCAAGACTGCGTTTTCTAAAGCTGCATGTATTGAACTAACTTTGTTCTTTCAAAATTAAACTCAAGATGAAATTCTGTAGAGAAAAGCTTTTCTTTTATAAAGATGAAGTATAGTTTCATGGCTTTCGTTATTGAAATATTTTTGCAGAAATTTTTAGCATGGCTTGTGTTTACTTTAAATGAACCTCGATTTTTTTTATTCAAGTAATTTATTTTTAATTTTTTTTCTGTATGCATTATTCTGTATTAATTTTAAAAATTTTTCCTAGTCATAGAAAAATATAGCAAGGCAACTAATAACAACCAAAAATGTGTATATTTCTTAAAGAGAAAACATTTAAACAAGCGTCTGCATAGTTAATCTGTCTGCTTGCAGACATTTTTCTAACATGGTGGAAATTTAATTCTACTTTATCCTGAGAGTAAATTTGTGATAAAATTAATCCCATTTGAATTTAATCATATTTTGCTTTAAAAAAGTTTTTCCAAACAGGAATTTGTATCCTAATGCTAATTATTCTTTTGCTTTAAGGAATTATTAATAGTCAAATTAGGGTTTGAGGTAAACATTTAGAAAAACAAGCAGAGACCCCCTGGGATGTAAAATCTCATCCACAATATCAGAAACATATCCTTTGAAGTTAAATTAGGTGACAATTAAGGCTAGATGGCTGGTGCGTTTTTAATTAAGGGAAAATCCAAAAGGTTTAAACAACAACAAATTTGTTTGTAAAAATATTGAAAAATCTTCCTTGAAAAATCATCTTTATGCTCGAGGTCTCTGGAGTAGAGGTAGTGGAGTGGAAATGCCGGTGCCGATCATTTATGGAAGAAAAAGGTGGTATTTCCACAAGTGTTACAATTACGTTGAAACAAAAATGAACACAACCACCTTGCGGCACCACAAAGTAACTCTCTAATACTAGATTTTTCAAAACTCAGGAAAAGTTAAATTTATTGTGTGAACAAAATGATTTAAGCATCAGCAATCCTTGCTCTTGTGTCATCTCATAGAAACCTCATCTTTTAACAAAAAATCCTAAACCAATTTCTGATTAATAATGAATTAAAGTCATGCTTAATCACCTGAAACCTAGCCAGCCATTCACACCTCCGCAAACATTCGGGAAAAAAACGAATTAGGGTAATGGGTGGCACCTTTTCGCCCTAATTCACCGTCTTTTTCCCCCTTTGTCCCATCTACCCCTTAATTCACTTATGCTGATTGAATGACAATTATCCGTCCTCCAGATGATCCAATTATGACGTCGCCTGAAGCTGACCGTAAAGTCCCCGCCCACTGCATATGCCCGGGCAAAATCGGATATGCTGACGCATACTTGGTAGGATCAAACAGCCGTGGGTGTATTGCATGCTAGTATGCCTTAGGTAAACTTGCAGGTATATAGGGTACAATAACAAGCGACTAGTACTCTAAAAAAGTTACGAAAAGTTTATATTATAAGTTATTTTCTCAAGATCATTGAAGCTCTTTCCTCTTCATTCGTACTTGTGTTAAAATGTTAATAACACAAGTGTACAGTATAAAGCCCTGGATGAAGCTACGTTACTTTAAGCTTTTTACTACGTTAAGCTTTGCTATCCAGGGCTTTAGTACAGTATACCTTTGTTACTTGAAAGCCAGTTAAAACGTTATCAATCGGTTGCCATAATCGAGAGCTGATTTTTGAACTAATTTTTTAGTTAATTAAACTGTATTAAAATTGAATCGTCAGTTTGAAGAAGGGAATAAGTCCAAAAATCAAGTTTTGAGAAAATCGAAAAAAAGTAATGGAATTTTCATTGTATGGGCATCGATTTCACAACTTCAAGGGGCGATATCTCCCTATAGGGATTAGTTATTTCCCCCCTCTTTTCACATATGTGTAGGGCAAAGCTTGGAGATTGTTTTGAGCACAAAAAGTCAATTTGTCATTTTTTGGACTTATTCCCTTCTTCAAACTGACGATTCAATTATAAAGCCCACGTATACTCGTATTTTTATCACAAAGGTTAGTCTATCCCCTGCGTAAAACAATTCTCTCTCTTAGGATTACAGGGAAAAAAGAGTTATACATAAAAAAACTAAAACTAAGCCTACTAACCCCAGTCTCCCCTAATCATACGTATAAGTAAAAATCTGCAATAATTATTTTAATACTACTTAGAAATGTGATTTTAAAGTTTCCTACCCTAACCTAGTTTTCGAAATCCATTAAAAATATTATTTAGGATAAAAACGTTTACTTTGAAAATCTATATAAAGATTTTTACTCAGTTAACCATGAAAAGTTATTTTAATTATTAATTGTAAATTAGCAGAAGTATTAACAATTTTGTTTTGAAAACTTAAATTTATAAATACTCCTTCTTTAAATGTCAGACAGTGTATAAAACAAGGAAATGTAACAAACATCTTGTTTATATTCATCACCATTTTTTTAAATTTAAATGCTTAGCAAGTAAAAATACAAGCTCATGTGTGGGCTTTAGAGACATCAAAGAAAAGTTTGTTCTTAGGAACTCGTTTATTCGTTTACTCGTAAAATTACTTCATTCGTTTTCTTAATAACTAAAATCAATTCTGAAATTGAAATATTTTCCCCCAGTCTCGTGAAATAATAATATTTCTGAATAACAAAAATTATCCGGGAAACTCAACAAAAACACATTCAAAAATTCTCTCTAGCACACTTCCTCTGAGAAACATTAAAAAGTTTACCACTTATTTGCTTCCTATGTATGCATCTTGATACTGAAATAAAGAAAGTGAATAAAAAGATACTAAATGTTGTTAAGTTTTTGCAGAAAGCAATTTAGCTTTTTTTAAGTTGATTGATTAGGGTTGTAAATAACAGAAAATGGATTTTCTAATGCTACGGAACCTTGTAAGATAATACACTCGAGACTATTATTTTCCTCCATGTAAATCTGTTTCTGATTATTTGAATGGCTTTAATGGTCATTAAAATTTTTCCTGGTTGATTTATCATCCCACTGTATATTAAGAAAGCTATTTTTCTTCTTTAGCTATTCGACAACATTTAATTAGATTTCTTTAAATTACGATCTCACAGTTTTACAGAAACATTTAAAAATTTCAAATTTCTTTTAGACTTAAACTTATTTAATTATTTTTATTGGAAGTAGGTATTTTTACTGTTATTTTTTATCACTTTTAAAAATATTTCAACTTTTTCTAGTCGCTTTTAAAATTCTGTGATCTCAATTATAAAGTATGTTACACTTTGAAACTAAATTACAATAAAATTTATATTTATTTCTAAAATTATTTTAGTATTTTATTCAAAAAAATATGCATTAGTAAATTACTTGGCTCGATAATTTCTATACCACTTAAGCATCAGATTTCCCTTTTTACATGCATTCGGAAGTATAAACTTATAATAAAAAAGTACGTTTTATTTTAGCTCGTTACTTAAACTGCTTTGACATTATTCAAAATAGCAAAGTATTTTTAAATTTTTCCTTTCGCTTGTAGTTATTTTCAGGTCATTTTATTTCCACTTTTATATTTTTGTCCAAAAAATTCCCTGCAATATCTGAAACCTATTTTTACATTTCTTCGATCGAAATATTGCCTTCTAGGTAAACCTTATACATAATGCAAACGGCTATAAATTGACTAGCAGTAAAGTGGCATTGATTTTTTTTCACCATAATACCCGCAGTGAATATTGCCCTTTTGTTCCTCCAAATAGCTCAGTATTGTGTCTTTTGTTCCAAAATCTTATACTATGTTTATGAAGTTTCAGATCAATATAACGTTCACATTGTCTGCCATGCTTTATAGCCACTCTGTTTCTAGACGCTTTCTTTTAAGCTTTTTTGTTAAGTTCGTTTTATATTGACCAAAAGATATTTAGCTGCTGTATGTCGATATGGACTATTTGGAAAGAAAATTTATAAGATTTTATAGGTCGTAAAACAAAAAGAAATATAAACAGAAAACAAAAATGGTGTGCCTTAAAGAAGAAGGTTAAATATTTATTTGATACAGAATATAGATATTATACTCAAAAGGACTGGTTTCAAGTGAACGCATTTTCATATCGGATTTTTTATCATGACATGTCTGATTTTCAATATTTTTTTTTATTTTGTGAAAAGTTTCAGCGACACATTTCTATTCTTGAATTTCACGTGCAGTTTGAAACAAAGATTAGGTTCTTTTATATGCATAAAGTGTACCTATATTTAATTAAGCTCATTCTTTTTATTTACTAAGTAGTTCAGAATTTTTAAAAAGTTAAGTTTAATATGCATTTACGATTTAAAGTATTTTTGAAAATATCATATATTTATGGACACACGTCAAACATATTAATGGAATAAAATAGAGAGGATTCAAAAAATGCGTATTGCTGTAGTGTGCAGCAATCACTTTTGCTTAGTTAGATTTTGACTATGAAAGTATAGTTGATAGTGTTGGTTGATAATTGGTTGATTTCTTGATGAAGTGCAAAATCTTTGGTGGATTTATATGGCCCTTATATACTACTAAAATCAACTAAATAAATTGTGGTAGTTTGCATTCTACATTAATATCGAAATTCGTTTTCTTAATTTCTCAATCCGTTCAATTCTATTTAAATGTACGAATAAAATAATATTTCTTATATAAGATAGCACCTTTATCAATTGTAAAAGCAATCAAAATTTAATTGAAAAATAAAAATTTACAGAAGTTGGAAATCGTTTGAAGTAAATCAAAAACTACAACTTAATATATTACGCACAGAAACTGCCATTTCCAAGAAATTCTTTCATGGAAGCAATGAAATGAACCTAATCCCTACCCCATTAGCCAGCTCAAAATATCAAAGTGATTCAGAGCATTAATGCTATTTGTCTCTTCCGAAGTTTCTAATACCCTGCTCTCTTACTAAAAGCTTCGATCATCTTCATTCCTTAGTCTTTTACTTTTCTAAGTCTTCTTTCTACATTATTTCATGCAACGCCAAAAAAAACATTGAGTGCTATGATACGCCTTGGAATCAATTGCTGAAAGAAGTCGTCTGCATTCCCTTGTTTTTTGGAACACTGGGGAGGATTCGAAAGTGGGAGTGGAGGAGTGGCAGGTGTTCGAAATGATAAGCGGTCCGGGGTCGCGCGTTTTCGGGCACGTGCGTAAAAATAGAATCATCGATTGTGGATCGGCTTCTCCGGTTGGCGAGATGACCGGGATGCCAATGCCATTTTGGAGACCTTTTCTTTTCGAAATTCTCTTTCGTCTCTCGTCGGGTTTCTTTAATTTAGAGATGCTTCTTTTATTTCTGGTTCGTAACTGTTTTTTTAATTTTATACACTTTAGTACAAATAAAACAAATTAGGTGTGCGGATATTAGTGTATAAAATATATTTTAACCACTATTCTTAAATCCTTTTAAAGGAATGGAATTTTTTGCACTGTTTCATTATCACTTTTTGCGTTCATTTTGTAAGAGTCATCCAAAGTGAAAGGTATTAATTGGATTTTTCACTCTTTACTCCTTCACTTTTCTATGCGAATTAGCGATTCACAGGAGTGAATCACTCAGGATGAACTGTGAAAGTAAAACAGTGTGGAATGAAGGCACGCCTTCAATATCGTTTCATGGTAAATGCGTAGCGTAAATTATCCAGGGAGAAATTTCTCTGACGTTTGGCACTCTTCTTCTATACCTAGCCCACTTTAAACAATTTCATTATGTCAGTTTCTCAAAAGTGCATATAAACTAGCTATGCTCAAAGACTAATTTTTCAAAAAAAAAACATCCCACATCACCCTCAAATTTTGCAATGAATGAATAATGAAAAGAAATTTAAATTCCTTTACAACCAATACGAATTGGCGCGTCAAGTCCTTTCATGATACCGTCAAATCTTTTATTCATTAGGCGCCGGAGCAGTTAACATTTCGTCAACTTCGCTCGCGCACCTCATTAGAGCCCGGTTTACAGTTAATAACCTCGAGCGCGTGACTTCGCTTCCGTTCGACACAATGTCTTTGTTTTCCCGCGCTTGTTGAAAAGCGTTCTCGTTCGGAACGTGTCGTTCGAATACCGCATCAGCACGTTTCTTTGCAGACAAATGTGACTGTAGGAGAAAGTTTTTCTCTTTTTAATGGGTTTTTTGATTAATTGATGAGTTTATTTCGTGATTAAAGACTATTCGTTAAAAATAATATTTAATTTTGTTTTTAAATACTAGGGGGCTCTTCTCCTGCTCGATATCGCTCACCAACCCCCGGAACTGTTTCACAGATCTTTGAAGATCGCTTCGCGATCTTAATTAGCAGATCTCGCGTGTTTCATCTCAACTATCCAGTAAAACCTGGAACTTGTCTGCTTAGTTAATGATAATTAAAAATCAAAACTTTTTATCTCTCTAACTTATCAATTACTTAATTCGGATTATTAATACAATAATATCAAAATAA
Organism: Tetragnatha versicolor; assembly: GCA_024610705.1. Lineage (NCBI taxonomy): Eukaryota > Metazoa > Arthropoda > Arachnida > Araneae > Tetragnathidae > Tetragnatha > Tetragnatha versicolor. Next base: position 18,631,768 of record JANDEH010000011.1, on the reverse strand, counting down.
AACTGTTACTAAAATATTCCATTTTAGCTTACCAATAATTTAATCGAAATGTTTTTAAAAAATATCCAACAAGTCTACTAATTACACTGTTCTACACTGAAAAAATTTCCTTGATGAAAATAGTCATTTCTTATAGATTTTGGGTCGCTGAATACGAAAATCACCATCAAAATTCTCAATTGACTCAGGATTTTCGGGGAACAGCCCCTCCCCCTTTTCACGTTTTTTAACGACTTTATAACTTTGAACACGATTTTCAGGGTCAAAAAGCATTGCTTTAATCTTCAAATTGCCCCCCAGGGGACAAGAAATGTTCAAATTAATAAAATAGGATAAATTTATAACAAATGGATAGGTTTAAGGGGTAGTTAACCCCCTAAGAATGCAAAAAATTAGCTAAAAATTTTAGAGGTTTTTATACGCTATTTTCCTCTTATTTTTTACGCAATTCCCGTTTGAAGGGTCCTAACCCTTCCCCAAGGACCCAAATTTGATGGCAATATGCAGCAATGATTTTTGCTAAAAGCGGTTGAGGTGAGAGCGCCCCCAGAGCACCCACGGAAGGGTTCAATGCCGCACTTAGAGTTTAACTGTGCTGTACAAAAAAAAATTTGAAGCCACTTATTGAATTTCAGCTGATTCTTGTGTAAAATGATCTGCTGAATTCAAATATGACACCCATTTTCCTCCATCATCCTCAGTTTTTAAGGGGATGCCCCCTAATTGTTATCCACAGCCGTGCATCTATTAACATCTTGAAACAAGGAATCCTCACTCCCGAAAACCGGTCAGTTTTTAAAGAACTGAAGAGTTTATACTTAGGATACACCCAAAATATAAGAAAAACATCATTTGTAATCTTTTCAAAATCATCGATATTAATTCCTGAACTCTCGAGCGCCTTCGCGATTCTGGAAGTCTTCCGAACTCTTCCGCGGGGACTTCTGGGAGGCTAACACCTCAACCGCTTTTAGTAAAAATTATTGCTGCATATTGTCATCAAATTTGGGTCCTTGGGGAAGGGTTAGGACCCTTCAAACGGGATTTGCGTAAAAAATAAGAGGAAAAAATAGCGTATAGAAACCTCTATAATTTTTAGCTATTTTTTTGTATTTTTAGGGTGGTAATTTCCCCTTAACCCTATCCATTTGTTATAAATTTATCATATTTTATTAATTTGAACATTTCTTATTAACTGGGGAGCAATTTGAAGACTAAAATAATGCTTTTTGACCCTGAAAATCGAGTTTAAAGTTATAAGGTCGTCGAAAAACGCAAAAAGGGGGAGGGGCTGTTCCCCGAAAATCCTGAGTCAATTGAGAATTTTAATGGTGATTTTCGTATTCAGCGACCCAAAATCTATAAGAATTGACTATTTTCATCAAGGAAAAAATTTTGAAGGTCAAATTTGTAGAACAGTGTTATCATCAACTATCTTAGAGAAAAAAACCACGCCATTAAAAAATTTTTAAATTTATAAAATGCACGCGTGTATCTAGTGAATCGTCGGGAAAGAAATCAGACTCATAAAAATCATCGCATGTTTCTCTAGTGAACGGCCAAAAAAAGAAGAAAAATTGAAACCTTGTATCTTAATAATTCTAAAACTAATTCGAATTTAAAAAAAAACGAAACGCCAATCGTTCTATAAAAATAATTGTATGTGTGTTTAAAATATCATAGTTCTACTGTGATTAGTTTTTCAATTATAACGAAAAAACAGAAAAAGGGTCAAAAATTTCGAAACTTTAGAATTTAGTTACTCCAAAAATGATTCGAAATTCGAAAAAATGGTGACGAGGTGCAAAACTTCATACTTAAAATAGTATGTGTCTGCAAAAAAATCAGGTTCCTACTGTAAATATATTTTGCTGGGGGCGAACTCGCAGCAGAAAAAAATAATTTTCGACTTTGACATGAAATAACTCCAGAACTAATTATCTAATTAATTAGGTTTTGAAACGAAAATAATTATCATGCATTTTTCTATCAATGATCAAGATATCATAATTTTCCTTCACATAGTTTTTGCGTAGTGATAGTTCAAAGTGTTAAAAATAACATTTTCTGAAACAGCGGGGGCGACCGTTACTTTTTTTTAATATAGAGATGAGTTATTTTACTGTATTGGATAATTGATTCCTTAACATCAAATTCCAAATTTTTTAAGGAAAAGAAGCCATAAACTAAAACACGTTAACGATTCAGAAATGTAAACAATCATGTTGCATTTGTCTCTCCGGAAGAAATGTACAATACTGGAAAAAAAATTGACTCAGACCCTGTATCTCCGGAACGGCTTGTGATATAAAGACAAATAAGGTAGTATTTTTCATGGGGGATTTGAAGTATTCTATATAAAAAAAATTTTCAAGTTCTTAGGGGGTCGTCTTCATATTATAAACGAAGCACCAACTTTCGTTTTTCCTATGGGCGACATCAAAGATTATTCCAGATTCTAAAAGAGCACCCTCTAAAACCCCCAAAAACCAGTTTTCATATCATTTGGTCCCCAAATAAAGCCAGGAGGGGGGTTGAAGTTCCTCGAATTTACGTTGAAATCTCGTTTTTTACGTTGAATTCTCGATTTTGATCCTGCCGGGTTGATGGTTGAAAAGATCAAAATTTTTTGAATATAGAATACTTCAAATAATCAAAAATTATACCTTATTTAACTTTGTATCACAAGCCGTTCCGGAGATATAGGGTCTGAGTCAACTTTTTTCCAGTATTGTACGTATGTGGTTGATATTAAAAATTTTACAATATCAAGTATACTTTAGTAAACAGTAAGGATGATACATAAATAAACTGTAGGATGACACATAAATAAACTGTAGGATGATACATAAATAAACTAAGGACTGTAAGGATGATACATGAATAAACTAAGGACTGTAAGGATGATACACAAATAAACTGTAGGATGATACATAAATAAACTAATGGCTGTAAGGATGATACATAAATAAACTTAATAAGTAAAAATATACTTGGAAGAAGAATAATTTTGACACTTTAAAATAAGTTGTGAGTGAAATTGACAATTCCTCATTATTGTATCCTTTCATTTTATTTGTTCAGGAGATAATAAACGGGTTTTTTGAACTGCAAAAAAATTCTATTAAATCAAAAGAGTAAAAATCCAGGATAATAAAATCTTCATTAAAGTGTATAACATATTGTCTACATAATTTAGGAAATCTTACAAAAAGATTTTCCAAAATTTTAGCTCTCCATAAAGCATTCTTCCATGATTCAATTTAAGAAAATCCTATTGGAACAACCAACGCCCCTTAGGATTTTTTTCTTGATTGCATGGCTCGCAAACTTGACCAATAATCTCCATAACGATCTAATACGGAACTCACTTCCGCTGTAAATATGCAGCTGATCCCCTGAAAGATTAGATGATAATCTCAGGTGCTCACGTGAAATAGCCTTCGCCTAATTGCTCTCCCACAATATCCGAGAGCACTCGATTATTTATTAATTGCAAAGAGGTAGTGGAAGTTGTTTTTCGTGTAATGAAGAATCCGCTCGTTTGTGTCAGAAAAAATCATCTGTGTGATGGAGAATCGAGTGAAAATTGGATTATTAGATCTATTAGTTCTGTGTGAGGTGTTTCAGGCTTTTGCTATAAATGCTGAGGGATGGAAATTATTAATAAAAACTAAAAAATTGGAATTTTTTCTGAAATATTACTAGATATTAACACTTGTTTTTCAGAATTTCTGGTTTAGAATATAGGGGAGACTCGGACAAAACTGGGTAGGTGGACAAAACGGGGAATCGAGCTTTATTCCTTGATTACTGGTGATGTTTGGCGGAATCGGCTAGAACTACTTCCCAGGCAGGCGCTCTGACAACGTCAAGTGGAAAGAAAGTATATTTACAAACCCGTCTCGCTGAGGGAAGAAATTTAAAATTTCACAACAAAATCTTAAAACGAAAGCGTCTGACACATTTGTCTACCGATCCTAAATACCTACAGATTCAGTTTAGGTGAGTGCAGCGTATAGATACCTCATTATTTGTTATTTTATGGTTTTTATTCTTACCTTGGAGTTGTTGGATCAACGCTAGAATAAAATTTCTTCAAAATGGCATGTTCGGACAAAACCGGGATGCAAAGGCTTTTACGGACAATCCAAATATAAAGAAATTTGGATCCAGTGCCGACAATGCAAGGGGTGGGCACATGAAGCCTGCAGCTATGTGGATAAAAAAGACCAAAATTTCGTCTGCTATTTTTGTTCTAAAAAAAGTTCCATTAAGTCCCTTTCGGCTTTTAGCAAAGTCTTTAAGGGTGCATTTTAAATTAACATTATTTTATGAAAATTTTATATCGATTCAAAGTTTAGAATGCCATTCCCAGCTATTTTTCTTTTAATAAATAATGTTTTTTCGAAGTTACTATCTGATTTTGATTCTTCTCCACCGTTCCCGGTTTTGTCCGAATAGGTCGGATAAAACCGGAATCTTTTACTCTACTGAACAGTTTGCTTTTATGATCTATATTGCTATTGGTTATGATGTATTTGCTATTTTTCTTCTTCATAAGGGCCCAGTTTATAGTTTTAGCACCAGTATTTTGACTGTTTTGATCACACATAAAGTGAATATTCAACAAATAAAGTTTGAGTCCCGGTTTGTCCAAGTCTCCCCTACATCTAATGGCATTTTAAAGGAAAGGATAATATAGAATAAAAAAATTTTTTGCATTACTTGTGAAGCAAAAAATGTGGGATCATTCTATATTATCAGCTACCATTCTTGACACTTTTACCTATCTATCCACGATATAAGAAGCACTGAGTGTCGATAGAAGCTGATGGACTTATAATCTTATAATTTTTATAAGTTTATAGTTTCTTTATAATTTTTATTTAGAAGAACTAAATTAAAGGTTTACAGTTTAATGTTGAAACATTTGGTACTTACATATTAGCCCGTCTACCATTCAGTTACCGTCAGTTTAAGTGATTATATGTTTTAAACTTCTGGAGTATTTTTACGATACTAATTCTTTACTGCTCACAATTTTATTCTCTTAAAATATCTGTAAATCTAAAGTTCTTACATTGGAGGGATGACGAAACTTATTGGATAATTTGTAAAACTATTTGTATAAATTTTGTACTGCTTTTTCTTTGTTGTGAAATTTAAATAGAATTGTATATCGCGCGCACGATGTAATTTTTATCAGTAAGTTTTGGGAAAAAAGGGCTGGTTAAATATTAAGATATTTATTATCTCTATTATTTTACCATCTGTATATTTCATGTTAAAAAATTTAGTAACATTTAAAATAATAAGTTTTTTATACCAAAGTTCGTTCCCATATCGCTAAGAGTTTGAGTTTTTATTTTTAAAACGCAAATTCACACGTTTCATATACCAGACAATTTCCTCTATCATTTCCGCATCATTCTTAATCAAAAATGGCATGACTCGTTGCCAACTCCCTTTTTATTTTTTTGACGAAAAAAAGAGCAGAATAAACACCGGTAGCTCGGAGAACAAACTCATCAATTTACTTCCCAGTTTCCCGGTGTCAAAGATAAGACAATCTGCTAAGTGCTGAAGACCCAGAGTCCTCACTTCGCTCCAAAACAATATCCCTCGTTCTTGTTTCTTTTTCCACCTCTAGTAAAACTGTGATTAGAGGAAGATGCGAGCGGATTCCAAAGTAAGAAACCTGTTCATCCGTTTTCGCCAATGATGTTGTTAGGGCCAAAGACCGTTAGGCCTACTTTTAGGCTTAGCGTTTTATTGGGAATCCGTTTTGGGGGAGGCTTTTGGGCTGGATTAACTTTTGGGAAATCACGGCACAGGGAGCAATTAGAGGGGCGATGAAGGGAAGGTGCTTTTTGGAATTGGAAGTCAGCCAAAGAGTTTTTGAAGCGTTTATTTTCTGAATCTATGGTGTTTGATGGAGAAAAGTTTTTTCTTAAGCAAATTAGTGGAAAAAGCTGAAAGATTAGACAAAGGGAACACGAGTCCCTCCTACACAGAAAACTCAGAACTTTTCTTTACCTTGGAGAAGGTGAGTTATCAGTGGTAGAGGTGCGCCCGAATCCTCTGAAATAAATACTTTTAATCTTGATAAAGTATAAATTATATAGAGTATAAATCCCTTTAACCTTAAAGTACTTGCTAACGGAGAAAGCTGCAGCAATGTAGGTAAGGTAACAGTATAGTAAAGTGATTAAGGACGACCTAATTTGAGCGACCGCAGCTCCCCAAGTGTTAAACTCTAGAAGTTAGCCTTTACAAATCGAAAATGAAAAGAGATAGAGCAAAATTTCGATGTTAATTCGATGTTTCGAAACTTTACATCATCATAAAAAACTCGTAGAAATAAAATTTAATGAAAACAATATTCGAGGGGATATTTGCCACAGAGTACTAGAACAGAGAGTCTATAGCCATAAGCGCTAATGGAAATCGATGAGTTGGATAGGCTGAGGGCTTTGTTGGCGCTGGGATCGCATAAACGTCAGGAGAGGTGGAGAAAAAAAGCCTGATTGGGCGAGAAAAACTTTTTTCCTTCTCCTTTGAAAATAGCAGATTGAGTGACAGGTTGAATGAAGAGCCAATCACAGGTTTGGTCACCAAAATGTACTGCCTTTCTCTCTGTCAATCATTTACAGTTCCTAGTGCCGCCCTCCATCCCGTTCAGAATTTTCAGTTAGTTCAGTCTTTTTCAGGCCTCAGAAAAGGTAAAGTTCCTAATTTTACAAGTGGCTTTAAGTTTTTAGTTAACCCTTGTCTTTATTTAACTAAAAAACCGTAAAAACTGCTTGATAACACTGAAAAACTTGTAAATTTTTGAAATGTTTCTTCGGGTCCCTTCGATTTCGAGATATTATTATACCGTATTACGTTTTAGTGCAATGCTATTACTTTTTTTTATCGGAATACTTAATTTCAGCTATGTATATTTTCATAATGAGAAATTCAGTAATGTTCTCAGAATGACGAAATTGCAAGTTGCCACAGCTAAACGCCCGTGAAAGAGGAATCCGATTCCCACACAATCTAAAAATAAACTTCCTTGAATCGTTTAGGTGTGTGAGGAAAATAGAACGTGTGGTGTCAAGAGGAAGAACAAAGGATAGAATCAACATCATGATTCTTCTTAAGAGCAGTTAAAGCATTCCCAGACCCCATTTCGTGTCTACCTGTCTTACCAATTATTGCATTATCACAAAATGATAGATCCCCTCCATTCACTCTGTTTAGTGCAATCATAAAATAATCAAGTTATTCAATTAATCGGAAGTATACATTGTCATTTGAAGTTTTTATAGTCTTATAATTTTTTAATTTTTCATTAAACAAAATAAATCAAACTTAACTTAATTAATTAAGTTATTACAATTACTTGATACACTTTTTGAAATTAGAAGAATTACATTTGAAGCTAAACTTATTTCCTTTAAAAGAAAGCAATTTGGAGTCAGTTTATTTTAAAAGCATATGCTTTAAATGTTTCCATAAAACTTTATTCGTTTAAAATTATTTATTTCCTGTTTTTAGATGCATAATACTTTAAAAATGTTTTAAAAGTCCTCTAACGATCTAGATCAGGGGTCGGCAACTGGCGGACCGCGGTCCGCATCCGGACCGCGTGAAGTTATTTCCTGGACCGCCATACCATTTTGAAAATAATTAATTTGTACTTTTACGCAACAAATATTATTTTTGACATGCTTTTTAAGAGTCTAATTTGAAAAAATTTCCTGGGGGGAGACCCCCAAGCCCCCATTTTAATGTTACAACTTCTAATCATATTAAATTTAACAATTTTACTAAGCAGGTAGCATACTCAAATTACATCTTTGTAAAAATTTATGCGCAACTGAAGATAACAATTTAAACTAGTAATAGTAGCCTGTTTTTTCTCCGGACCCCGATGAAAAATTTTCAAAATTATTTGGACCCCAAGTAAAATTACTTGCCGACCCCTGATCTAGATCCTGCCATTTATGGACCTCACACTCTCAGGAGCCGCACCCCCTTTGCCTTGAATCCTTGTGGAGCATGGTAATCCCAAGTGGCACACGACAACAACAACAACAACGATCTAGATAATATCCTTATGATGATAATGATACCTTTTAAAGACACATGAAGAAACAACCCCTAAGTTCATTAATATGGCTTCCAACCAACATTTACCAAAGCTGGCATTTTAAAATTAATCATACTCCCCGGAGACACCTTCGAATCCGAAATCGAAATAACTCCAACTCGCAATGTTTGGACTAAAAGATTGTTTTATGGTTGAAGTTAGGTTGAGTTTTCCATCAAAACTTCCGATCGTGCAGCTTAGTTTAGAGTTGTTCGGTGTTTCGGTGAGTGCAAATCTTTTCTGAATCAATTTCTTAGAAGGGTAGGGAGTTTTGAAACTTACATATATTAGGTAAGATAGTGTATTAGAAATTTATATTATTAATGCCGTCATATAATTTTAATATGTAATACACATGCCGTCAAAAGTTAACTTTTCTTAATCCACAGAGTGTAATAAAGAAAACTTGACTGCGTCAGGTTTTTTTTTTCATGTTGATTTCAGAACAATTTTTGGTTTTACTATTTTGTTAGGATGAGATGGCCGATAAACAGTTGAAAATAAGCAGGATTAATATTGAATCATATATTTCTCTGCTATTAGTCAATATTGCCTGGTAATATGGAGTTATTAATAAGGGGAAGAAAAATTAATCAAACATAATTTTAACAGCATCAAAAATATTCTTACAAATTACACGCAATCAAAGTTTTCATCATTTTTGATTAAGTATTAGCCTGTATTATAAATAAAAAGGTATAAGAAAAATTACTTATGATTTTATCCAAGCATCATAGAATAGATTACAACAATAACCTATCACCTTAAAACCCTACACATTCTACATATTAAAAAACTCCCATTTACAAAAGAGTTCCTTTCCTTCATGGATATAACTTAATATAAGCCGAATAAATGTAAAAAGGCTTAGTTTAAGATTGTGCTTATCATTCTTATTTTTTCGAATTTATCTTTAACTTTATTTTCATTATTTTATAAATAGTTAATTCGTAGATAATTAGATTTTATTTTGTTTCTACAATACAACCAACAGACACTCCCTATTCTGTATGTCGCCATTTGACAAATCCTAAACTTTTACAACAATCCTGCCGGAAAGGAACGAATCAAGGGACCAACTGTTCACAAATGTAGTGTCACGTGTTTTGGGCACTTGAAATAATGGCTACTATCCGTGACCAGAATATAATGAATTCAAGTCTCTTGGAACCGCAACGATAAAATATCCAAGTTTTTTTTTATTTTAGTTCAAGAGGGGTTGGTGGGATGTCGTACATCGATACTTGAGTTTGTTTTCGTTGCAAGAATACTAATTTATACCCTAGCCTAGATTGATACCATTTCTTTCCATTGTAGACACTTTAGTGGCTGGGAAATTTGTTAATAGATTAAGTGTATAATGACATGCATAAAGGAACATAATTTTGCTTTTGGAATTTAAAAAAATCAGTGCAATTATTTAGGAACGCGATCCCTTGATTGTAATACTTTTATTATGATTCATTGCGTATATATCTTAGTTTGATGCTATGTTTTTGTATTGAAAAATGTGGAGGGAAACCTCTTTAGTTTTATGGCGTGAATGATAATTTTGTGTCATGCTTCAAGTTTCATTCTTGCAATATCTAATTACAGAAATCGCGTGTAATAACTAACATCTTGAATTAAAAGCGTTATCCAGGTCAAATTATATAGATAGGAATGTTTGATTTTCATGCTTTACCTTATTAATGAAGCTTGAATCTGCGGGCTGTGTTTATCTACAAGTATCAGAAAACAAATTTTAGCAAAAGGGGAGGTTTGTGTAAACTGACACGAAAATGCTGAGTAATTCAGAAGGATTCATTTAATTAAATTTATCGTAATGAATTTACTATTTCTAATATTTGAATTGAGTATTTCCATTGCATTGTCTGTGATTAAGGCATTGAACTTTTCTTGTACTCTGAAATGAATATTTCCCATCACAAAAGTTTTATGTTAATAACAATGCAAATTACAGTTTCTGAATTTACCTAATTAATGCAATAAAACTATGCGATGTTTTCAAAAAACTTCTTCTTGGCAAAGATAAATTCCTTTCCATTTAGTCCCTCAATAAGAAAGAAATACTAAATGCTATACATTGAGTTCTCTTGAGCGGCATGTCGTGGAATATTCTCATAGCTTGCTTTTCCTGTTTTATTGAAAATAATGCAAATTATTTCTGATTTTTCTAACCTTTTGAAATTTTCTATATGCTTAATTTTTTAAATAAATACATCAAAATTTAAAAATTTCATTAATAGTCTTTTTTACCTTTTTCATCTTTTTAACACAATAGATGGATTTTCTCAAAGCTGGAGAGTTTCCTCTATGGGATACTTTCTTCTGACGTCAGGGGTCACATGTTGTAGCGTAAACATAAACACAATTGCATGGACCTATCAAAACGTTTGCAGAGCGACCGGATATCCCCAAATTAGGAAATACGTCCTGTCGACAAACCAATCAACGCTCTCTTATAATAAATCTCCTACGACAGTTGACATCTTCTTCTCCGGGTGAAAGTATCCCATTCCTGTCCTGAAATTTCTATTGACCACCGATCCTTCATTGGCCATTATTGTTCCCTTAAGAAATGCATGTTCAATTTCATAGTAGCCGTAAATATACTTGGAAATCCCATCTTTAATCCTTTCACTCTTAGTCTTAAAAGAATATGACTATTTTTTAAAAGTTGGTATTTACTTAAAATAATTTAACAAAAGAGAATAGGGGTATTTTTTTAACCGTTTATAGCATATCACTTGATTTTTCTGGGGTTAATAGCCTCTCCATTACTTTAATACTCCACTGGAACAAAATATCATACATAGAAAAAGTTCAGCCGTATCTCGCGAGAGTGGGCGTTGCCCCTTGACCCCTTGGTTGCCATGGTTACTCTAACTGGGTTTCTGGATCACTCGTTCTCTCAAAGCTCATTAGTGTAATTATTGTGTTTACATGCACCGCCCCTCTTGCAGTTCTACATTGTTGATTTGGTAAGTCCTAATCTTTCACTATTCGTATCTATAGTTAATAGGTAGTTATATAATACACAATATATCTCTTTAATATTCAAATAACTTTTCAGTTTCTTCTAGTATTGAAATACAGTCGACTTCATTTAATATGATCACATTAATTTGTCCAATATCGGAATGATAACAATATCCGATTAATTAATAAGCGGTTCTATAATGAAAAGGGGCAAACATTGTTACACGAGTGTTTGCATTGCAATCACAACTGTGTAGATAGTATTTAATTTAAGTATTTGATATGATTTTATAGAATGTATTTCGCAATTTAAACATTCTAAAGAAAAATGTAAGAGTGGATCATATAAAAATAGTACATTAATGGCTCATTTTGTATGTCTATGTATTCAAATAGTTCTTCTGACGGGGAAAAGGAGGCTTTTAAGGGATTTCACTAAATTTTGATAACATTAAACGATATACTGATTACAAAAAACAATACAATTTGCGTTAATTTAAAAAGGAGTGATCGGGACCAGTCAAATTTGATAACATTATCCAAATGATAACATTAACCGTGATCACATTCAGAGGAGTCAACTGTATTTGTGTTTGTGTAAGCTCTGAACATGACTGTCCACCTATGAGAGTGTAAAGTATAATTTCAAGTCCAAGAAGAGTGTTATTCAATAAGTTTCTAAACACTGTAAAAAACATCTGCAAATCTTTCATACATCATTTTTTGTAGGAGAAATATGTTCTTAAGAAAAAACAGATTTATGCTGCTTTCTTTTAGTTGGTAGTTCTCAAACTGGCTTTAATCCCCAACACTCGCCAGAAAAATAAATACTGTTTTAAATCAACATTTTGATTACAAGGTTAAATAAACAGGTAATATCTGTTAATTCCTAAAATTAAGCTGGTTGTAAAACGGTTAAAATTCTATAACATTGACAGAAATAAGTTTATTAAAAGATGGAAAATCTGGGTTAAAAGATCACTGAAGATAACTGTGAAACAAATAGAGAAATAATTGGCGTCAGTTTTTTTTCTGTAATTTCACCACTTTTTTTTACATTGTAGTTACTATCAGGTTAATTTACCATTTCAGTAACTTTAAAGGCAATTTTCTTACTTAACCCTTACATAAACAAAACCTTGTTCAATAATTTAAGTAAAAAAATACGTAAAAATTCCGTTTCCTGTCTAGTTGAAATAACACAGAAAACTCTCGCATAAAACGTAAAAAGGGAGGTGTAATTCGTGCAACTCGTCGTTATAAGTTCAAGTTGCTAGGCAACTATAATCAATGCAGTTTTTAAAACAATTTCGAATGATTTATCGCTCACATTGCATAAATATAACTCCAGTTTATATATTCTCCAAATCCCACTATTACTTTTCAAATTTTTGTATTGAACCTCGTTTTATAAAACGGTTGTACCACAATCACCAAGGATAATTTCAAAACATATATAATTTATAAAAATATGACATAACGCATTTATTTTCTTTATAAACCAATTCATCCCTCTGAAGTTTGATATTCAATTCAGAGGGAATAATAAATTATTTTAAATAAACTTGAAGATATCTTGAAAAGATGAAAATCCTCCAAAGCTATCAAAGCAATAAGGAATATAAAGTGCGTATGTTATGAGTAACTTAAACATAATTTATAACCTTAACCGAATAACAGTAAAAAAATTGTGTGCAAACTAGCATAATTTTGTTTTTCTCGATATCAAGTTTACATCGATTATTTTAAAACTAGAATCGTTATTCAGTAACTTAAATAGAAACATCTTAACTCTAACAATAGCATAACCTGAATTCGTGAACCTGAATTCCTGAGTTTTAACCATTCACAAAAAATTCAGTTCTGTTCCTATGCGAATAATTTTCAAATAATTCCCATCTGCAAGCTTGTCGTTCACATTAAAAAACATGACCCTGCTTCATTTAGTACACAAATAGAAACCTCAAACGACTCCACAGACAAAAAAATGTCGGAATTCAATCCACAAAACGGTAACGCGCACCCTCATTTGCATTTGTTCGATTGCTGTATCGTTCGCTACTAGCGTGCGCCGACCAAAAGAAAAAAAATCATTCACTGAGCAGCGGAATTTGAATGAGCAGTAGTATCATGACGGTTACAGTGACACTGTGATGCAGGTTTTTGAGGCTTTGTCAACTGTGTGATGAACTGGGTGATGACGTGTGGAATGTTTCTGTGGGGAATTCTAAACGTGTTTTGGAAAATATGCGAGAAGATACTATTAGGTCATCCCGAAAGTTTTGTCGCTCTTGGGAGCATCTGTATACAATGTATTTTTTGGTACTTTTCCATTACGGTAAACCAGTAAAGTACTTCTACTTCTATCTAAAGCCAATTTGGCGAATTTCGGCTCTTTTTTTGTTGGCTCACTTTTCCAGCTTTCCTAGTTTCTACGATTAAAAAGATTTTGGTAACTTCAAGTTGCCATTAATTGAAAACTTTCAAAATTAAAATTCAAAGTAATTTAACTTTAATTTTAAGTCATATATTAAGATTGTAATAAATTGAAACTCATTTCATACTACTTTTGTAGAGCGGCGGTAGAATTTCCAGCGATCTAGATTCCGGTAAATGATCATCCGGATCTTTCCTAATAGAGGGTTAGGAGTAGCAATCCTGCAATTTAATATGGATGATTGTGATCAAACTCTCCGGACGCCTCAGAAAAAATTAAAATCCAAGTTAAATTTTCCACACTTGTTAAAAATACTTAAAACTTTAATTGTTTTAGGGAAGTAGCGAGTTAATTTTAATTTAAAAATCTTAACTTTAGGAAAAATGCAAAATTTTGAGCAGAAAAGAAATGAAGTACATGTTATCATAGATTTAAGGAAAGCCCAGTTGCCGATCAGTCCCCAAAATCAAGCCAAGATGCCAAGTTGACGGTAGATAAAGTTACAGTTTATATTGGTATCACATAATGGAAAAGTGTCAAAAATATCTTATATACAGATGCTCCCAAGAGTGACAAAACTTTCGGGATGACCTAATATTAGAGATAATAGATTTAGATGTTGCTGCTTTATGCCACTTGGAATATCCAAACTCCACCACAAAGCGTACAGGATTTAAGGCAAATAGGGTGTACGGCTCCTGAGAAAGTGAGGCCCATGAATGGCAGGAATCCGACCTTAGCCTCGGATGATAGATGCCGCCACCATCTTTTGATTTCAAAGTTTAAAAATTTCAAATCTAGATACCATGAATACGAGTACATATATACATGCGGCTCCTGAGAAAGTGAGGCCCATGAATGGCAGGAGTCCGACCTTAGCATCGAATGATAGATGCCGCCACCCCATCCATTGCCCCCTCCACAATTTCGCCATGCCTCTAAAAGGGAGGGATATAATCTCCACAGAAGACCTGGACCCATGGTAAACTTTTGCGAGTTGCGACCGAACACAGGACTTAAGGACCCACAAATTTAACGAGCACGTACTCTGCTAAGGACTAATAAGTGTCAAATGGAAAAATAGTAATAAGGCAAAGTTCTTTTACTCTCTAATTTAACAGTTGTATCTTTCAAAAACCATCGAAAGTTTCTATTCAAATTCAATGTACTATATCAGTTTTCGAAGGAAAGTTTTATTTCAATACTTCAGTAAACTTAAAAGAATAAATGTAAAATCATGGAACGGCTAGTCATTAATTTTTTGAGTTCTAAAGGTGACATAAACATTTGTTCAGTTTCAAAGATAATGTCACTTCAGCTTTGTGTGTCCACATAACTATAATCAATAAAATTTCTCTTTTTTTTTTTTAACTAAATGAAGGAACAAAGCAAAATATCGTGCCGTTTCCATAGTAACGAGATAATTTTTTTCTCAACGGATAACCAATTTTTGACTTTTTATTACGTTTAAGAACAGTTTTTGAAAATCAATTTTAAAAAGCTGCAGTCTCAGTTCTTTCACAACTACTGACGAAACTTATCTGCATCAGAAAACTCATTTCGGAGAAGGAGCGAGTATTTCTTGGAATTCGATGAGTGCTGGTATGAATTTTTTCAAGTTAATCTTCTAAAAGAACAATTTAATTAAACTAAAAAAGCATCCTTAAAACTCAAAATAATGCATGGTCATTTTTTAAATTTAAAAATGACTCAGTTGCGATTTCTGGCGAACCACTTGGGTTAGGAAGACAAAAGAGGGGTCGTTTTTCATTAATTAAAGTATTCTTTTACCAAAAAAATGTTCGAGTCCTTAGGAGGTCGTCTTCATATTAAACGAAACACTAACTTTTTTTCCAATAGGGGCCCCCAATGATTATTAGTTATTCTGAAAGGCCATCCCCCCAAACCCTTAAATACCCAGTTGCTTCCAGATTGATTAAAATAATTATTTTTTAAAAAATAATTAAACAAACTTAAGAAAAACTTTTTTTAATCGTGAAATATTTTTATGGTAATCGATTCTGGTAGTAATTTTATGTAGGAAACCAAAATTTTAATCGATTTTATCCAATAGTTTTTGATAAAAACGAATTAATATCTTAAGGGGCCGTATACTGTTGCCGAATGCATACCGCAAATGCTCTTTCTCGTTCGTTTTATCAAAAACTAATAGATAAAATCGATTGAAATTTTGGTTTCCCACATAAAATTACTTCTAAAATCGATTACCATAGAAATATTTCACGATTTAAATTTTTTTAAAGTTTGTTTTAAAAAATAAATTTTTTTTATCAATCTGGATGAAACTGGGCATTTAAGGGTTTGGGGGGATGGCTTTTCAGAAAAACTAATAATAATTGGAGGTCCCCATTGGAAAAAAGTTAGCGTTTCGTTTAATATGAAGACGACCCCCTAAGGACTCGAAATTTTTTTTTTGGTAAAAGAATACTTTAATTAATGAAAAACGACCCCTCTTTTGTCTTCCTAACCCAAATGGTTCTCCAAAAATTGCAACTGATTCGGGTTTTTTTCCTCAACTGTACTGAGCAGCTAACCACTATGCATACTTGAATAACTTGCAACATCCCAATTTGATATTACACAACCCCTTAATAAGTTGTATCATTGAAGTAAACGTCGGGATTAATAAGATTGTATTAAAATATTAATTCATTTCAGTTGATTTTTTATTCAGTTGGATATTATAGTGACTTTTGTAATGTTCATAAACACTGGGATTACTTTAATTTGCAAGACCTTTATTTTTCCTGTGCTTGTTATATAGGTAAAAGGTCATTAGGCATAATAAATCTTTGGCGTTTTTTTAAATAAGAAGAATGTTTATTCTATGGATCAAATCAAATTTAAACTATAGGGGAGAGTGTTGTACAGCTCCCGTAAAAAACGTTACAGTGGGGTTTGCGGGCGAACCACTTGGGTTAGGAAGGCAAAAGAGGTGTCATTTTTCAATGTTTAGAGTATTCTTTAACCTAAAAAATTTTCGAGTCCTTAGGGGGTCATCTTCATATTAAACGAAACACTAACTTTTTTTTTTCAATGGGGACCCCCAATTATGAGATTTTCTGAAAGGTCATCCCTCAAAACCCTTAAATACCCAGTTTCATCCAGATTGATTCACAATTAAAAAATTTTTGAAAAAATAAAAAAAATTAAATTTTTAAAATCATGAAATATTTTTATGGAAATCGATTCAGGTAGTAATTTTATGAAGAAAGCCAAAATTTCAATCGATTTCACTGAATATTTTTTGATAAAAACGAACGAGAAAGAACATTCGCGGTATGCATTCGGCAACGGTATACGGCCCCTTAAGATTAAAGTTCGTTTTTATCAAAAACTATTCGGTGAAATCGATTGAAATTTTGGCTTTCTTCATAAAATTACTACCTGAATCGATTTACATAAAAATATTTCATGATTTTAAAAATTTAATTTTTTTTTATTTTTTCAAAAAAATTTTAATTGTGAATCAATCTGGATGAAACTGGGTATTTAAGGGTTTTGAAGGATGACCTTTCAGAAAATCTCATAATAATTGGGGGTCCCCATTGAAAAAAAAGTTAGTGTTTTGTTTAATATGAAGACGACCCCCTAAGGACTCGAAAATTTTTTAGGTTAAAGAATACTCTAAACAATGAAAAATGGCACCTCTTTTGCCTTCCTAACACAAGTGGTTCGCCCGCAAACCCCACTGTAACCTTTTTTTTTTACGGGAGCTGTACCTATATGGACAAAAATCACGTTTGGATTTTTCTAAGACAGGTAAAATCACATTTTGACCATTTCATTTTTGAGTAAAATCACATTTAAAGCTAAGAATGAACATTTTTATTGATGAATTACCTTTTAATAACCTATTTCAAGCCTTTTTAAAATTGAAAATAGATTTTTTAATGTAATGTAGTTTTAGATCGTAAATGATCATTAAAACGAAGTTGAATGATAAAAGTCTTGATTTTTTACCAAAAACACAAAAATCACATGGTATTTTCAGATCAGAATTTAAGGTAATAGTTTCATCAATCATGCTGATTGATCTGATAACTTCACTGATCCAAAAAAACCCAATTCGATCGACACTTAGTTATGCAACCATTTGGTGGTAATAACAATAATATTCCCCATATTTCCCATTTTATCATATAATCATAGAGGAAGAAAATAATTAATGTAGTGATGCACTAAAAAAAACTTTGAGCACCTAAAAACAGTGTTTTTATTATAGAAAATTTAAATAATATTTTAAACAGCTGATTTCACGTTAGCAACTAGATAGCATCTGTTTACATTCAAAATCGACCACAAATTCAAATTTACATTTTTTCCCGAATTTTAAAATGAGGTGGCTGAAGGTACAACCGTCCGTTAGGTACAACACTAAGGTACGTCGAACCGCACTTATTTCAGCGGACCAAATCGTAATAGTGCGGAAAACTTGCCTACCCTTAACAGTAACTCGTGTGTGAAATTTTAGCCCCATCAAATAATATCTTCTGTTCTGAACCTCGGCCTAAAGTTTTGAATTTTTACCAAAAATTAGCTATTTTGCAATATTTCTTATAGTTATGGGGCCTTCTGATGCACAGATTTTTTTCAGGAGGTGTGGTAGATGTCTAGAGGGATTATTCCATGAACCCTATCCTTATTTCCAGTTTTCCCCCTACGCGAGCGGGGGTTTTGTGGGCGAGCGCGCTGCTGGTAATGTTGACTTTCCCTCCAAACTCCAACGCTGCGCCCGCCTTCGTAGCCCTTTTTGTGCATCAGAACCTCGCATAAACCAATTATTTTCATGAAAGTGACCCAGAACTCACCATTGAACGGCATCTTTCCGTCAGGTTCCATGTATTAATTATTATTTTTAAATTTTTTTATTTAATTTAATTCCTATTTTACAAACAAATTTTTTTTACAATCTACTTTTTAGCAATCTGAAACTGCCAGTAGAAGGTAGATGGGAATGAGAATGTATTGCGTTTAAATAGTTCAGATATACAGTCAGATATCATCTGCGGGGAACCTCTTTTTCTTTATTTATGAGAAGATCTGACGAAGACCTTCCGAACAGAGCACCCCTCGGTTAATAGGTAAAAAAATTCCGGAGAGTTATACTTATATTTCGGAGGGAATTTAAGTTACTTTCAGTATTTACTTTTTTTAAACAAGTAAATATATCCCCATATCTCCCTTGATTACGCCCATGGCCTCCCCACACCTTGCTGGAAGCTCTAGATAACTAACTGCAAAAACTTTTTCTTCGCTGAAACTAACTTCGATATTTCCGAATCCCCACTGTCCTATGTTAGCCCATATATCAGTTCCTAAGAACTGGTGGAACCGTTATTTGAGCACTTTCCCAGTCTATCATTTTAACATTGTTATGCCGGTTATGCCTAAGCTGCGAACACTTACAACCAATTGCTTGTTCTCTTGCCTACAAAATCTTGTAGAGCGTTTTCTCTAACATATATCTTGTAATCAGTCATCACGCCCAACAAATGTTTTCCAATACTGAATCAAAGAGATGTCACGTACCGTCTTTAAGATAATTTTAAAGTTAAAGTATAACATTGAACCATAGTGACACAGTAACGTACACCCAAACCCCATCGGCTGTTGAGGTACCACCCCTCAACAGCCGATGAGACAAGTTGGAGTTTCTGAATATAGTAATCGATGAAAATAAGTTTGCTGATTTACCTCTTCTGACAATGCACATTTAGGGATCGAGACACTCAGTGAAAATAAGGGGGACACTATGATACCTGTAAACAGATAATATAATGAATTATATCTCAAATTTATCTGATTAGTTTTATGGAATGGGCCTTGTGAAATCATGTCATTGGTTGTAAGTTCAGGCTTTCGCAGCTTAGGCTTTCAAAGCTAAACGCTATGTTGAAATGATAGCTTAGGAAAGTGCTTAGATTACGGTTCCACCAGTTCTTAGGAACTAATGGAGGGGCAGAAATAGGACAGTGGTGATTTAGAAATCTCAAAGTCACCTTTTCAGCGAAGAAAAAGGTACTGCAGTTATAGTTACTAGAGCTTCCAGCACGGTGTGTGGTGCCATGGGCGTAATCAAGGGAGATATGGGGATATATTTACTTGTTTAAAAAAAGTAAATACTGAAACTAACTCCAATTCCCTCCGAAATATAAGTATAACTCTCCGGAATTTTTTTAGCTATTAACCGAGGGGTGCTCTGTTCGGAAGGTCTTCGTCAGATATTCTCATAAATAAAGGAAAAGAGGTTCCCCGCAGATGAAATCTGACTGTATATCTGAACTATTTAAACGCAATACATTCTCATTCCCATCTACCTTCTACTGGCAGTTTCAGATTGCTAAAAAGTAGATTGTAAAAAAATTTGCTTGTAAAATAGGAATTAAATTAAATAAAAAAATTTAAAAATAATAATTAATACATGGAACCTGACGTAAAGATACCGTTCAATGGCGAGTTCTGGGTCACTTTCATGAAAATAATTGGTTTATGCGAGGTTCTGATGCACAAAAAGGGCTATGAAGGCGGGCGCAGCGTTGGAGTTTGGAGGGAAAGTCAACATTACCAGCAGCGCGCTCACCCACAAAACTCCCGCTCGCGTAGGGGGAAAAGTGGAAATAAGGATGGGGTTCACGGAATAATCCCTCTAGACATCTACCACACCTCCTGAAAAAAAATCTGTTCATCAGAAAGCCCCATAACTATAAGAAATATTGCAAAATAGCTAATTTTTGGTAAAAATTCAAAACTTTAGGCCAAGGTTCAGAACAGAAGATATTATTTGATAGGGCTAAAATTTCACACACGAGTTACTGTTATGGGTAGGCAAGTTTTCCGCTTTATTACGATTTGGTCCGCTGAAATAAGTGCGGTTTGACGTACCTTAGTACAACACTCTCCCCTATCATTATTAATTCTAAAATTATATCGCTTAAAAATAAATGTACCATAAACAGGGGGAAGTTCAAAATATTATCCGTTTTTAAAGTTAATTTTCACTACTTTATTTGTGATATTCACAACTTAAAAAGTGTAAAGTCCTCAAAATATGTCGCCAATGGGCAATACCATCATTTTTTGAAAACAGAAAAAAAATGCATTTTTCCAGTAAAGGAAATAGATCTAAATCCAAAAATCCACATAAAAGTTTCAAAAAAATTTAGCTAATTAAATATTTAAAATTAAAATCGCCAAGCCCTTTGTCTTTGTTTAGGGTAAAAGTACGTCACAACTGACTCATACAGACTTTAACAAGAAACCCAACAATGACTTTGATTTGTTTTAAACAATAAGGAAGTTGCATGTGTCAGATTTTCAAAAACAAACAAGTGTTCCGTATGGTTTTTTGTATGGTAAAATGAAATATCTAGTCAATTTTTCAAAAAAATTTACAGGTAATTAAATATTTTAATTTAAAAGTCGAGAAAAAAACACGTGACTGAAAACGTTTATTGTTTAAACTGTAGGATGACGTCAACAATAATACCATCAACTCCATTGCTTTTCAACAATGCCTATTGTAAGATGACGTCACATCCAAACTCTTGGCGTTTTCGCGCGCTTTTAAAAAGGGGATTTTTGTTAATTTTTTTGGCAATCAAAAAATTTCTCGATCGGCCTCAAATTTTGGGTAGTTGCTTATTTTTGCAAGAAGAATCGATAAAAAAATTAAAAAATCACGCAACTTCCTCATTAAAGCATTGTTTAAAATCAATGTATAGGGTAAAAGTAAGTCACATTGGGAAATTGGACGATTTAACTTCCTTTTTTAACGTCGAACTTTGAATTTACATAAACAAATAAATAATCATCGTAATTAAAAAAATTTGCGTGTGTAGTCCGCTCTAGGGTACCTCTATCGAATAAAAAAATAAAAAGTGGTATTGCCCATTAAAGCATTTTGTGAAAAAGAAACCACATTAGAATTCTAAAAGTTAAAAAATAAAAATAATAAATTGCAAGATATTGAAATAAAATTTTCTTACTCTCTCGTTTACATAAAAACCAAATAAGATTTAAATGCAAAGGAGAAAAGTTCATTAAATCCTATTCCCCTGCAACATTTTAAACTTATAATATAGGAAAGGGGTAGTTAAACCACCTTATCCCCGTTGAGATCACATAAGACTCTAAATAGAAAAAAAACTTTCATTTCAAATATTTGAGGATAATGTCAAAGCCCCTTCTAGCGATTATTAACGGCAAAGAAATTATGAAAGCTACCAAAAATGAATTCCTTTAATGAGCTCCGAGTTCTGTTATTTTAATTACTACGATAATTAAATCGCAAATGAATTTTTGAACTCCTGCTTCGTTTATTTACTGTTCTCTTCTTCTGGTTCTTTTTGCCTCGCAGCCAGCTTTCAGCCGTTGCCAAATTGATTGAGCAAATACCCGCCTTCCCTTGGGTGTAACAAAAGATGGCTGAAAGAGTGTATGAATTTTCGAGTTGCCAGGTTTTTGATGGTATTATCGTGTTTCGGAAGAATGAGGGAAGAATTTTTTTAAGGATGTCGGTTACAGTTTAGCTTTTGGTTAATGAGTTTCAAAACGCTTCAAAAAGATAGGGGCTTATGTAGATGAATTTATACTGATGAATGATAATTTAAAAATGATTGTCTTCTAAAATGCTCTATCTTTTGATAAGCTTAAGTATATTTAAATTTCAGATGGCGTTTTTAAGGGGATATTTTTTTGGTGTGGACTTCATTTTTTAAATGCATTCTTTATTTTAGAAATTATCTCGATTAAAAACGGAAAATGTCTGGTAGCATAATTTTTGAACTAGTTTCTTTTCAATCACAAGACCAAATACAGTCCATAAAATTATTTTATGCGTGCTTAAACGTGCTCTATTTCACTGTGGGATTGTATTTGAGCGATATATGTTGATGCGGTGCATCCATAGAAACCCTATAACCAGTAGTGTTTCATTCGTTACTTCGAGTTGTACTTAATTTCAAAACAAACAATAATATTATCAAAAGATGAGTTTTCAGGATTCGTAGAATCCGTGATCTTGGCACTTTGTAAATAGCTCTGGACATTTCGACCTGAACTTCCGAGGTCATCATCAAGTTAACCATATCCAGGACCACGACCCTACAGCCCTGAAGACTCATTTTTTGATATCGACTCTAGGCCTGTAAGCCTTCTCCTAGTAGCACAGCTCATATCAATATGTCAAGTATACGAACCGCTACTAGAAGTTAAGCTACTAGAATTTTTTTATTTAAACAAACAAAAAGATCCCCTACATTACATCAGTTACTAGAATTTGTCTGAACGTTTGTGATGTGTGACTGGGGCTTCGCTTTATTAAACATTAAAATATTATATTTAACACAATAAAGGACGTTTAACAATTTTTCTAATATGACTGAAGGAACCAAATTATTCTCATTTATATCTTGGGCTATTAAAGAGAAAACAAATTTCATTGCCTGCGTAAGACTCAGATGACTACTGATCAGCCAACGATAGTCAAAAGGGTCACGTGATTTTTAAAGACTTTGCACGGCCGATAGTTAGGTAACCAGTGATAGTTGGGGTCTTCACTCTTAAAACGACAGTTTCAAAACTGAGTAAAAATTACTCAAACTGGCTCCGAATCAAATTTACTCAAATTTGAAAACATGAATAAATTCATTTCTAAAAATGTGCAGATACCCAAAAATTAAACTTCTTGAGTTAGTGCATGGCATTCTCAATTATCACAATTATTATAAACAATTATATAGCCACAATAATTATAAAACTACTTAGCACGTTATAGTGACTATCGTCGCACTCATTCATGAGGATGCCATGCACTACGCAAGAAGTTTCATTTTTGAGTATCTGCACATTTTCAGAAATTATTATATTTTTGTTTTCAAATTTGAGCAAATTTGATTCGGAGCCAGTTTGAGTAGTTTTTACTCAGTTTTGAAACTGTCGTTTTAAGAGTGTTGCTTCTATATACAAGCAAATGTCTCTTCCTTTTTCGATCAACTGCCCCTCAACTTCAACCTGTCTCCCCTCCGAAGTACTAGTTCCAGCGTTGTCAAAATCACGTGACCCTTTGTTCAGCAGTATAGTCCGTGTAAATAAAATTGGCCGCTCGCAATAGAAATGCAACGCAATATAAATGCATTGGGAAATGACTAGTAGTGAGCCGCCAATTTTAATTGAATCGTCAGTTGGAAGAAGGGAATAAGTCCAAAAACCAAGTTTTGAGAAAATCGAAAAAAAAACTGTATAACTAATAGAATTTTCATTGTATAATCACCAAATTTTTACTGGAAGTTCACAACCTTATTTAGAAAACAGAGAAACCATCAAAACAAATATAAGTATATTCAAAAATATTTTACAGCCAAAATAAGTTGATGGACTTATTCCCTTCTTCAACCTTATGAAATTTTTCTGATGAAGTAATCTTGAAAAACCCTTAAATTCACATTTAAATTATATTTCTCATTAGTTTACACCACAAAAGGGGGAAATAAAAGGAATAAGACAAATAAATTCAAAATTATAGTGAAACTGAGTTATTAGAGCAGTATCAATGGAGTGAGTGAATATGAATGGAGTTAAACATTCCTTGCATAAAAAAAGTTTGAAAAAATTTTTAATTAAAAGAAAATTTCATTTTAACTTAGTTTACAGCTCAAATAATAGGAAAAGAAAGACAAGTTAACTTTAACTCCAAATTAACTTGAAAAATACAATGAATGGACATCGATTTCACAACTTCAAGGGGCGATATCTCCCTATAGGGGTTAGTTATTTTCCCCCTCTTTTCACCCATGTGTAGAGCAAAGCTTGGAGATTGTTTTGAGCACAAAAAGTCAATTTGTCATTTTTAGGACTTCCCTTCTTCAAACTGACGATTCAATTACACATTATTACAATTTTAATTTAACTTGCTATATTTTACTGTAGAATAACTGATTAATTATTGATAATTTATTTCAGTCCATACCTTTTTTTGTCAAAACCTACCAAGAAATCATAGTAGCAAATATACCATGTCGTTGTTAAAAATATTTCTAATTATATCCATACA
Source organism: Tetragnatha versicolor (assembly GCA_024610705.1). Taxonomy (NCBI): domain Eukaryota; kingdom Metazoa; phylum Arthropoda; class Arachnida; order Araneae; family Tetragnathidae; genus Tetragnatha; species Tetragnatha versicolor. Next base: position 18,607,135 of record JANDEH010000011.1, on the reverse strand, counting down.
TACACTGTAAAAAATAATCCAGTAAAAAACAAAAAAATTCTGGCAGCAAAAATTGCCAGAAAATTTCTGTCGGCAGAAAAATCCTGTAAACAGAAAAAAGTTGTAACCAACAAGTAAATGCTGTAAAAAGAAGCTTTCTGTCAAGTGAGCTACATATTTTTTCTGTTGCCTCACAGTAATTTTCTGCTTGTGCGCATGCGTGTCGACTTATTTTAGCTGGGTGTTTTTTGAAATTTTAATAAATCAAGAACCGGGGATAGAACCCACGACCTACCGCATGCTAAGCACGCACGCTACCGCTGCTCCAACGAGGATTCAGTAAAAGTAGAAATTATCCGAAGATTTTCTTTCTTTCTCCACGAACTGAAACTTTCTGTTTAAGTACAGATAAGCTAAAAAACTAGAAAAAAGCTGTTTTTTACATAAAATAAATAGAAATGCGGGGGGAATGTTACATGACAGAATATCCCTGTAAACAGAAAGTCATTTTTATTGAAACTTTCTGTTTTTCCACAGTTTTTTACAGTGTACTCAGATATTCTATCCGTGACTATCTTTTTTCCACCATAGAAATAAAATCAGTAGACCACCGCATTAGATTTCTAAAAACCATTTATCTCACTTTGAAAAGGGAAAAAGAGATCGTTAATAGTACATAGATAACTCGTTTCAAAAATATCGATTACTTTTCTTCACCATCAAGAAAAAAGAAACGGAAGAAAACAAATGTCTCTTGTATGCGACTAAATATCATTTCCTGGCAGAAACACTCATCATTAAATGCCGTAAAAAAAGAAAGATAATCTAGTGAAAGTTAATAGCTACATTCAACAAGTGCCCCAAGTAAATTGGCCTGTCAAGAATTTTTCCGGTCATCTTGGATTTTCTATGATTACAGCCATTAACGTCATTCTATTGGAGGATATGATGGTCACGTGTCCTGCTACGCTATCCAATCGCTTTGTGTCTCTGGAGGACAATTATTTCTGGGTCCTGATGGATTACTACGCTACTGTAGGGACTATTTTTTAGGTTGGAAGCGGAACGATTTTGTGCGTGATGTTCCGGTGAATGAAAATTTTTTCCGTATTTTTTTGGATGCAGTTTTGTTGGGATGGTTTTTTCCTCAAAAATATTTTATTATCTGAAGTATTTTTCCCCCAAGTCTGTATCTCGTTTTATTTTTATTCGATCTGGAAGTTGTTGAGTGTCGGTAAAGCCTTAATTTAAGGTAATTATTTAAGTTGAAAGCAACTGCTTAAAGAACATGACATCTGCATTGATTGGGCTAGAAAATATTTCAAAAGTAGTATATTTTAAGAAATACTCGACTGTAAATCCTTTTTTAATCAACTGATTAGTGTATGTGTAGCATAAATAAGAATTCAATGAAACTTTATAAACGCAATTTTTTTCTTCTAAAATGTACTAAAAAAGGCAAAATAAATTTAAAAGTTTTGTTCATAAGCCGCGTTTTGAAATACTGATTCAGAGCAAAACTAATCCATTTTGTCAGAATTCTATAATAAGCTGGTAGTGAAGATTCACGGTATCTATTATTTCCACTTTATTATCTCCCTGAACAAAATAATTTTACATAGTTTTCTTTTACTTTTAAATTTTCGATTGCAATGCTTAGTTTAATGTTAATGCAAAGCCGTAACTCTAACTTTATATTTGTGTGAGTTTTCCAAGGTAGAGTAATTTGTAGAAGTATTTCAATACCCAAAAAACGGTGCCAGCAGACCTTTCAAGCAGGTTCCGTCTCAAAACAAACTCAGGGAGACTGTGTGGAATATTTTTTTTAATTTACTAGTTTACCATCAGATCTCCATACTATACCTTTCCTCAATGCATTTTAAAAATAGGCTTTAAAATAAAACTTAAGTAGAAAAAGCATAGTAATGTAACTTAAAACCCATAAGAAAAGGACTAATTTAATGCAAATTCAGGACGGAGTATTGCTTGAAAAAGCATGTAATTATTTTAACTTCTTTGAAAATACTACTTTTTCCATTCAGTTTTTTAACCATCTTCTTTAAAAAAAGGCTTGAAAACACACTTCTCTTGGACGTTAACACATTGAAAAGATTTCTATAAACGAACCTTCACAATTACTCTATTTAATGGCTCTGACGGGAACACGACAGCTGCTACTTTCTACAAATGAACTACTTCTTGTCTGCGTGTGAATCAGTTGCTGAAACGAACTTATGGCTCATTAATATTGTGATACGTCAAAAAAAATTTTCTTTTTCAACAATTTGTTTCAAGTCCTTCTTTATTTTCTAATCCAATAAGTGCAGTAAAATAATCTTGAACGTAATTAATGATTTATTTTTCGTCAAATATTTAATAGTTCAATTATTTTTTTAAATATAAATATAGGGGTATAAAGTATTTTTATAATTTTTATTCTTTTTTCTTTGGCCCTGTTACTCTGCTTGTCTAAAATAAATTACAGAAATACTTATCAAATTATTGTAATTTGATACTAAGCTATGATGTTAAATATATTCTGACTCTTAGAAGCCCTTCTCGTCTACATCAATAAAAAAACGTGCTACTTTGTGTAAAAAATAAATAAAATTGATTTAAAAGTTTTGTCTCAAAAAGAAAACTACACACAGTGGTTGTTAAAATATATTGGAAGTTTAAAAAGTTTAAGAAATATATCCTATTAATTGAAATGCATATTACCTTAAACTACCTAAACTCTATTATTTAAACGTATCTTCCAACCTTTTTAATCATTTGCTTTGTTTGCAATCAATTTTTTATATTCAGTTCCATACAGAATTTTAACAATGCGATATAAAGTCGGGGATATTTTGTGGATTGTAAAAAGGGAGTTATCTGCTCCAGAACAAATCCCTTGCGTTTTGATCCTTTGCATTTTAAATAACATCCTTCTTAAGGCACTTTCACCTACATTATTTACTACACCAGAATGACAAAAAGAGTTCCCCCATCTCAGACCACAGAGTATAGAGCTTAACAGATATGCTAAATGGCAGTTTTTCTCCTGAGGTAATTAATTAATTTCAGCTCGCAGATTATAATTCAGTTCACTAACATCCAATCAAAAAAATAATAAATGCGTGAAAATAATAAAGTGATTCCTCATTGGATATGGCAAGCGGCATTTAAATTTCATCGGTGTTGTTTTTCGGATTTGGATTTGAGTGACAGCTTCAGTGGGCGAATGACAGAATTAGCAGGAATGATGTGGTATTAAAGGAGGCGGGTCCGTTTGGCCTGATGTTTGTGTATGGGAAAAGCCTTGTTAAAAAAGTTGCCATTAGCGTCTAGGGAGATGAACACTCTGTTAAGCTCTATACTTTGTGTCTCAGACGAAATAAATCCTTTTCCTAAGAATAAAGCACGTGCCCAACATAAAACTGAAAAATCGCCATACATACTTACTTATAAACCAATTTATTTCAATACCTTCACCAATAAACTGCAGCATTCACATAAGAACACCATTAATAACGGTTATTTACCGAACTGAAAGCAGACATTTTCTATGTAACCACTTGAACGAAACTCCAAAAACACTAATAAGTACTTTTAAGAACTAAAACCATATCAATAAATTTATACTTTTCAAATATTCCATGGAGTAAACATGTTGACAAGACTCGGGACATCTAAGTATAGGTTAAGACCCCCTGTTGATCTTTCTTAAGCGAGGGTCTTAAATGGGGCGGCATCACGAATGTGCCTCGTTTCACGAGAAGGTTGCGTGATGAGGATTATTGTTTTTAATACTTTCTTGATCCTCCCGGTCTTAGCTTACTCGCTCGGAAGGTTGTCGATAGGACGGATCGAGTCTCATCAACCACTGTTTGACCGTTTGGAAAGCTGAAGCAGAAAGTGACGGTTTTTTAAACCATTAGATCGAGTGTTGTTCAATCGGTTTTTGGAGTAATCGATACTTTTTCCGTTTGGAACTTGCTTGAAGTAAGTGCGTAGATATGTTTTCAGTTAAGCGAAACTATTGAGAGTTTTTTGAATTATTTATGGATTTATAAAAGGAATTATGATGTACTTAATAAGGTGCTTACATTTTATCTAGATAGGTAATTTGGAATATCGTTGCTTAAAGCGCAACACGATATAACTGCATTTTCCCCCATCTTTACAGAAGACTAAAAATAAGTGTGGATTTACTCTTTTGGTTTTAATTCTTTTAGTTATAACAGCCTGTAGTTTCTATACGTTTTAATGGAAATTTTGGTCTATCTTGTTTTGTAACGGTTACAGGATTACTTAAAAGGAATATTTAATACATTATTTTGTTCCACAAAATATTATTATTTGCCTCATTTTCTCAGCCTTGAAAATATCCATCCAAATTTAAGTTTTGTTTTATGGATGCTTAGAAACACACTGACCTCTAAGAGATAAGTTTCTATATTCAGTATGTATAATTTATATACATATTTACAGGATTTCTTATAATCTTAAATTTAGGTGTAACTACTCCTACCCATAAATATATATTCCACCTCGAGAGTGAATAGATCTAAGGCCTTAACGTAAATATAACTAAATTATTTATAGTTGACAAATCTATTCCAGACAATTGCTTTAACAACCCAAGTCTTATTGAACCGCTGAGTTGCACTTATTTATTACGTTCTACTTGATTAGGTTTCGGTTTAAGGCTTCACAGTTTGGACGAATCTGTCCAGTTAATTCCCTTTTCTGTTAATGTAATTAAGAGTAAAGATTTTAAACTATTTCACATGAATGGTGAATTTCCAACGTGTATGGCCCATTCGTTAAATTCTCAATCAATTAGTCTGTTTCGAAAGGCATTGTTCTGTAAATGGCAATTCAATGCTTGAATTGAATCTTTTAGATACTTGAATGTGATATTAGAAGACGATAGTGTTAGATCAATGCATCTAAATTGAATATTTTTTGAATAGTTAGAGAAGTACTGTAGTTTTAGTAGTACTAGTTTTAATGTGCAAAACCACTTGCTCTATGGATTGAGGTTAGAATGAAGATTTATAAACTTGGTAAAGAAAAAAATTAATTTTTTTTTAATTTTATTTGAAATATTTTTTAAATGCCAGAGTAGGTCTATTTTTTTATTTTCTATTTAAGATTATTTTTGTACTTAAAGGTAAATCAAAGGTTTACATCCTATTTACACATTGATTCTTTTATAAAACTTGTAACAGAAAAGGTTTCTTTATACCATTTCGTCATATTAGTTGCACTTCATTATTTATTGATGGATAACAAAAATATTTGATTGGCACGTAAATACTATTATGACAATAAGGTACAGGATTAAGTGCTGATATAATGTAGCCAAAAAAAGATGTATTTTTATATATAAGTGAAAGGAAGAAATTATACTTTTAAGATACATTCTATGAAACGGAGAACTTTTAGGCCATTAATCATGTTTCGTGCTAATATCCAATCTCTGAAACCCCTTTTAAGACCTAAAGACAAGAATCAAATGCTTAGAATCAGTCTGACAGATAGTCTGGGATCACTTTTGTAACGCTGCCAGCTAGAACGGTAAGCGAACTTCTAATCGCAGCCCCTGATTATGATCTTTATTCGTCAACTCTTGTAGCGACGATAGGGTTTTGGACACTAGCCAGGTTCACAGTTAATCGTAGGTGTCTTAAACACCACACTTGCTGTAGAAAAAAGTTTTTTTGGGGTTATTGGGTTTTGAATGTCAAGTGATGAAACCTTTTTCTGCTAGGAATAATTGTATGATAATGGAAGATTTGGAAAAGCTCCAATTGCTTTTGTTGCAAGAGTTTCAAAAAGTTTTTGGTGGATGATGCAAATAGGTTTTCTTTTCGAGTTTGAAAGAGTATTTTTGTCAGAGATCTTTTTTTGTATCTTTGTGATAGGATTGTGTCATATAACCTTATTGTATTCTCCGTCTAACTTTATTGGCTAACTTCAAAAGATAATAATCTTTGAAGCTTTCTCTTGTAAATCTAATTGTTACGTATCAAAACAAAAATATGTTCTTAACGTACCAGTTTCTGAGGCCCGATTCACTTAAGGGTTTTAGATTGTAAAAATGAGAAACAGCAATGCACGCATATACGTTATATTTATGGATGTCGAAAAATTTAAAAAGCTATTGTAATTTTTTAACAAAGAGTTACGCAAGCAACAGTACACTAGCATGAATTAGTGTGGTGAAGATCTCATACATTTTTGGAAGAGCGAGCTTTAAACTGTTTCTAACTAACCATGCATGTTTATTGAATCCATTGCAATTTCTATTAAAATGAAGGGGGGAAATTCAATGGAAGGTTTTTAAACATTATATCCTTGTTTCTTAGTTTAAGTACAAAAATATTTAAAAAATTTAAAATATATATTGGTACTCGTGTTCATGGTATATAGATTTGAAATCTTTTAACTTTGAAATCGATACTATCGTTTTGAATGGACAACTATGCAGAACCCAACCACAAATGAGCTCTTATAATTTAAAACTAAACCAAACTCTTTCCATACTATCCAAGCAATCGCTTACCTTTTACATTATAAAAAGGAAGATAAAAAACTACAATCTCAAAGACAAACCCTACGGTTGATCAGTTTAATACCCAATAATATCACTGGAATAACAGTCACTTGAAACTGGTATCGATGCATGGATAACTGACATTACTATATCTTCCAATACTAATGACGTGTAAGCGTTCGACTGTGATTTGATTGAGCTTCTATGAGACATTAATTTAAAGCTATCGAACAAATCACCTAGGAAAACGGACATCACGCTCAAACTCTGTTCTGGGTTATAAATGATATTCTAGAATCTCTTGAGCCGTGGTGATCTGGCTTGCATGTGAGATCGTTTCCTACTCCTCGAATTGGGATGATGTTATGGATCTATTCAAGATAGATATAGGCGAAATTCCTGCTTATTAATATGGGTATTTGGTAAATGTATGTGGTGTAATATGTAGTTGTAGCTTCCATTATAAGATGTTTATATATTTAAAGAGATGGGGCTTTAGCCTACCGAATTATAATGTCTTTTACAATGTATTTGACGCTTTTAACTGATTTCAAAAGGATCTGTATTAAAGGTTTATTTTAACCTTTACAAGGAAAGGTTAAAATAAACTTTATTTTTTATTTAGAAAAGAACCCTTTTCTATAATGCAATAATTCTTTGAGGTTCATTTATTTTTTTAAGATACTAGGGAGCTATCGCCCCCTGCTCGCTATCGCTAGCCAACCCCCGTTAACTGCTGACGCAGACACTTTTGGACCACTTCGCAATTCCTCACAAAACCCAGCTCACTGCACTTACTCACTTTATAAAACATTCTTAAAACAGGGGTAGTATGTACTTCTCCGGGGTATTCTTCCGAAAATGGCGGATGTTTATTCAGTGGCGGAATTTTAACAGTTCCTTTATGGTAATATGAATTGTCGGATCGCCTTATAATTCCAAGAAAATTAACAACAGAGCAATGTAAATATTCTTTTTCCAATTCCCTAAGGTAATGTTTTTTTCACAGATCCATTAAGAAGCACTGAAACCTCTCAGGAATAAATTTAACTTTCTTAAAATTTGTAATGATTTTCATCGATTGGCTGTGAAAAATGTAGTAATTACCTTAAACATTACGAAAATTTAGAATTTATCTTCATGAAAACAAACCAGGGTTGGCTGGATTGGACCCAATTGGGTTGGACCAAATGTGTTTTTTCAAAAAAACCCATGTGAAAAAACCCACATTTTGGACCCACTTTTGGGTTTTTTGAAGAAAAATCAAGATTTTGGCAATTTCTCCAAAATTTAATGTTTTTTTTTCAAAGTTTAGGGTATTTTAAAAATTTTAATGGGTTTTTTCAAAATTTAAACAAGGTTTTAAAAATTAAATGGTGTTTTTTCAATTTCAGGGAGTTTTTTAAAAGTTAAATGGTTTTTTCATTATCGAATGGGTTTTTTTCAAAATTTAGGACGATTAAAGTTCAAACTAGATATAAAAAATAAAGAAGATTTTTTAAATTTCAGTGGGTTTTTTCAAAATTGAATAGATTTCTTTCAATTTTGAATGGGTTTTTTCAAAGTATAGGATATTTTTTAAATTTTAGTGTGTTTTTTCAAAATTTAAACCAGGTTTCAGTAAATAAGTGATGTTTTAAAATTTCAGTGGGTTTTTTCAAAGTATAAAAACTACATTATTTTGACAGAACACATTTAACATAGAAAGAACTCACTAAAATTTGAAAAAACCCACTTACTATGAAGGAGAAAACCACTTAATTTTGAAAAAACCCACACTTTTTCCGAAAAAACCCAGTTTTATTTGGGTTTTTTCAGGGTTTTATTGAAAAAACCCGAAAAAACCCAACCCACTTGGGTTTTTTCAAAAAAACCCGGGTTTTTGCCAACCCTGAAACAAACAAACGTCGAAGTTGTGTCAGTTTCATAGCAATGACACGAATGTTTAGACTTCCAACATTTTCGATTTTTATCTTTATTTCTAAAACAGTCCCCCGTGTTATCTAGTTGTTTGCGTTTTGGCATTGTGAAATAAAGTGTCACATTTTACTACCTTAAAAAACATACTTGCAAAGGATATAAAAATAATAATTATTGTAAAAAATAAATGCAAAAGTTCAAAATTTCCGAAAGCGAGTTTGTATTTTGTTGTAAATATAGTAATGATTAGGTTGCCACAACGACAAAGATAAATATAAAATATTAATTTGTTATTTAAAAAATAAAAGATAAATTAATTATACATAAGTTTTAACCCTACAGTGCATACTGATGCCATTTGGCAACACGACATTTTTCCCCATTTCCTACTCGAACTTTCATTTCCAAATGGCAACACCATGCAATAAGTACAATAGATATAACATTTCATGGTATTAGCACTTTAGATCGCCAGTAGATCACAGCAGGGGTACTATTTTGAGACATTTGTTAGTAGCTAGTGAAACGAAAGTCAAGACACAGAAAACGCCAAAATAAAAGGACCATATAAATTAAAATAAAAAAAATTTTCTGCTTGAACAAAAAATGTTTTGAAAAGATAAGTTGTTTTTTTATATTTTAGAGCATTTGGTTTTATTTCACTTCACAATTAATTTCACAAGAGACACAAATTAATTTCACAAGGACAAAGTTTTTTGCCAATAAAAAGTAGAAAAAAATTAAATTAAATTTTTTTAGTATTTTTTTACTTATGTACACCATAATAGAAGTCACATAAATGATTTTCAAGTGAATTTAAAAAATCATGCATTGTAGGGTTAAATATAATTAAAACCGTTTAAACAACATAAATATAAATATTGTTAAAAAAAACCCAAAATATATTTTTTAAATTCGTGTTATAAATAGAAAGATTATTATTTAATCTATTTGAATATTAAAAACCAGTGAAATATGTTTTCAATTGTTTTACAATTCATACTTTCTTGCTTTATAACTGCAACCTTCTCCGTAATCTAAAAAAATGGAAATATTTTAAAATTGAGATTTTTTTTAGAAAATCTAAAGGCTTTGCACATCCTCAAAAGAATCCGGACAGTTTGATACCAAATATATGTTATACGGATCAGTAATTAAAAAGTCTTTCTCTGGAAACCGTTCACCAAAAACTTTTTTTTAGAATAGAGAGATAAATAAGAAAGTTGTTAAGCTTTCCTGACGTTCAATCTTCATTTTAAAGCTATCTTACTTTTAGACACCTGCTGCATATTGAGTAAATATTTTTATGAGATGCAAAGTTTTGGAGGCAGTTTAAATGTATTTCATTTTGATTTAAAGCAGAATGTTTTGATATGTAACCTGGTTTATTTTTAAAATGTGACACTGTTTTTCTCATTAATTAGGATCCAGAATTTCCACAAAACACTTTTGATACTTTTTTCTTCGGTTAAAAACTGGTTTTAAGCACTGAACATGCATATTTTTACGAGTTTCATGTTTCCCTTGATGGCTCTTGTGCCATAAAAATCTATTCAACGAACCAACCAACCATGTTTCCCTTGAGCTTTGAAGATTTTATAAACTGTATTTAAGTAAAATAAGGCAAATCTAAATTATTGAACTTGTTTTGCGTTTAAACATTTTAAGCTTTATTTGATATTGAAACCATATTAGTTATTCATCATTTATTTTTGAGAAATGATAAACAGAAGTATTTAAATTTTATCTTCAATTTAAATTCACAACGAAATAAATTATCCCTTCACTCACTTTGTTTTAAAACAAGAACTTATACAACGAATTTTTATTTAAATTTTCCTACAAGTTCAGTACAATTGGAACAACATGGACTCCAAACAAAGAGACAAAAAACCCTTTAATTCCCCCTATTCAATTAAATCCCTCCAAATCTCTCAGCTCCCTTCCAAATTTCAATTAATCAACTTCAACACTTAATGCACATCCTTCGATTAGTACTACGAAAAAAACAGTTGATGCACATGGAGCATTCAATTATCAACCTGCTTTGTTAGAATTTGCACTTACCTGCGCTAATTACTGTGTCCTGTAAAAAAAGAGTGTTCCTGTGATAGGGGAGAATTTTTCTAAAAATAAATTCGATTATCCTCTTTCGAGAGTTGTCCCCGTCAGACTAGCTCACCGATTTGCGGATTGGATGATGAACTTGTTGCCAGTTCTTGCTTGCGTAGTTTGTGGATTGATTTTCATCAAAGTGGGTTTCTGGGTTAAAATTATGACTTGATTATTGATTTGCGTTTGGCGATAAAATATTTGGTTTTTAAGATAATGCTGAGCGTATGATCGTTAGGAAGATGTAAAGAGTACGGACTGTTTGAGTGTTTGAGGTGCATTAATCATTTGGATTGCTGAATGGCAGCTTAATTTAGCCACAGTAATTCAAAACGTTTTCTTTTTATGATATCTGTGAAAAGAGATATTAATATCAACGGGGGAAAAAAGCTAATTTCCTTTTTAAAAAGGTCCATGATGGTATTTTAGGCTGCATAAAATGCACCATAAAAGTGGTATTTTATATCCTGCGTTTATTAGACAAATGACTTTGCATGAAATTGCATGCATAGTTGTGCTTGGAAACTGGAGGCATGCCTCATTTTTTCATGGCAATAATTAAGGAATGCAAATCAAGGGTTTAATGCTTCAACTTTAAAAGGGCAAAAACTATATAAATACAGTCTACATTGACCAATGACTTTCCCCGTTAAGAAAGTTGTGGACATAAGAAGTTACCGTTAAGAAAGTATATGGAGTTAAGTAAGAGTTAAAATTAATTAAATAACTTATTTTACTTACTTCACAGCTACTTTTACTTATAATGTGATTTTTTGAAAAAGAAAATTTTTTATCTCCACCTCTTTCTAGCTTGTCTGAACTCTATCTTTTTGATGAAAATATGATGCACCGAAATAAAAACTTTTACTGATAAAAACCTCTAGGTACTTTTACAAGAAATTATTAATATTTTGCATGTTTTTAATGTATTAAACAGAGAAATTCATTCTTTGATACAATATTTTTAAAGGCAATTATCTAAAACCTCTTGCATACTAATAGGAATACAAATGGGAAAACTTTTTATTATGTTTGTCGGCCTTCTATATACTACAACAAATCAAAAGCTTATACCTGCTTAATATTTCTTCCCTTAACTATTCCGACAGTTCCAGAAACAACTCTCGAGAATCCACCAAACGCCTCATTTACATCCCGTCATCTAAAACCTCAAACCATCCGACTTCCACCATCAAAAGATGTCAACGCTTCTGAAATTACCCCAACTGAACACAATACGAAATTAAACCCCTTCCGAACTACCACCCCCCAGGAGGAATAGGGACACCCCATCCAAGAAACTAACATCCGCATCTAATCGTATTCCAGCCCCGGGGGCTCTTGGAAATCCCCGTCACAGCCAGACTGTCGTTGCCACGCGGAATTTAACTCGAAGATGAAAAAAAAAAGTCGCAGATTCTGACCATTTCCCAACTGCCAAGTTTGTGGAAAATGATATTATCTCAGTCTTTTGCTGATGAGGTTAATTTGGTGGGGGGTTCCGGTGAACTTTTGCTTGGGTTGGTCCCTCTGGTTGCAGTAGTTTTGGTGTTAGAGGGAAGTAACTGTGTTTTGATTTGGTTGGTTGGTTGGATGGAGAGGTTGTAATAAGGTTGCAGAGTAAGTATTAAATACCCTTGAGAATCAGATTAGAATCTTTAATCAGGATTGTTGAGCTTTTCAAATTACCTCTTCACTGTGGAACAAATTGAGGTAATTTATAGTATTCTTAGTAGGTAATTCTTAGTATTTCATTCCCTCGACCTTAAATTTTAGTGATTGTGTAACTATATTGATCAAAACCGGATACTTTAGTGTTATATCTCTTAAGGCCGTATTCACCGGTAACCTGACCGGCGGTCAGGTCAGGAAACCATGGTTAAAGCCTCTGATTTGGAAAAATAATTCAATATTTTCCTTCCACCAATCAGAGGCTGTAACCATGGTTTCCTGACTAGACCGCCGGTCAGGTTACCGGTGAATACGGCCGTTAGGGAAGTATATCGATAATATTTGTTAGAGAGATTTAGATGGATTTTAATACCTTTCACCTGGTAAAATAATAAGGTATAAAATATATTGAAAATTTTAAAAAAGAAATCTTCAAGTTATAACTCCACCCGTGCAAGGCCGGGCATATCAGCTAGTAATTTATATTTTACAGTGGTTTCTAATTCTTCTCAATTGTTTTTCATTTTTATGTTAAATAGAAAATTAAAAAATCCAGATCCATAACAAGATTAATAGAATATATTTAAAGTTACCTATAAAATTATTTCCATGCTGCTAAAATACTCGTATTTCCTCCATTTGATGTTCTTATATTCCCTTTATATTGCCATCAATTCTTAAAACAATGCACCTGCATTTTTGTGAACACGTATTTCTAAAATTTCTTTAAAGCGTTTGCATTTATTCAAAAATATATTCGTTAAAATTAGTTATCTGAGCTCAAGTATTCCAATTCAATTCACATGTAGATGAGTAAACTTAGTAAATTTGTGAGCATTCAATTTATGGAATAGAATTCTAGGTAGATACTTTTGTAATCACTTTTAATATTCATAACGCAAAAAAATCAAATTATTCAGTTTCAAACAGTTCTTTCCTTTTCACGAACTAGTATATCAAAAATAGTTTTTTTGCTAAGTTTTGACCACTTTTTCGGAACGAAACTAGTAGAACTAATTTAATTGGATGCCAAATAAAAGATGGAATCGCCTATTCCATAAAACTTTGAAATAATGTTACCCATGAACCAAGTTCGATATTTATTCGAAATATCGACTATTTCTTTCACTAAAAAACCGATCCGGAAATTAAGTTTATCTTATTTTAAATCCAATAGCCAGAAGGGACCAAGTTTTATTTTATACTTGAACAAGTGTATTAGTTTTATTCTATTCTAGTCTACTTATTTGTGCAGCCTGTCTCATCTTTGCCTAACGTGAAAAATTCAAAGCACTATTTTTGTGACAAAAAATTACTTCCGAAGAAGTAGTTGCTTTTCTTCCGCTGAGTAGCATTTTTTTTTCAATATTTTCATTTGTGAGTTATAAATAAATTTAGAAAAGTTTTGACAAAAATGTTTAAGGAATTCTAATTATGTCAATTCAAATAAAAAAATTGCAAATACTAAAATTTAATATTTGCCTACCAGTTAAAATATCTAATGAGGAAGTTGAATGATTTTTTTAATTTTTTTTAATCGATCGATTCTTCATGCAAAAATAAGTAACTACCCAAAATTTGAGGCCGAACGAGAAATTTTTTGATTGCAAAAACAATTAACAAAAATCCCCTTTTTTCAAACCGCGCGAAAATTCAAATTATTGCTACTTTTGTACTGTAGTAATATACTATAGATCCTTTTTGTATGCGACTGTAAACTTTGTAAAACCAAAGAAAATTTAAATAATTCTTTCGAAATTTGCTCTTTTATAAATTTATTCATATTTTCAGTTCTTTTTTGTAAGAATTTTCCATTCCTTAACAAACTATAAACTTTTAAGAAATATTTTAAAGGTAATTTAATAAATATAATAATCAATGTTTTTGAAAAGGTGTTGATTAAAAATTTTTACAATGAATATATTAGAAAAATATTAAACGGGCTTATAGAAATATATTTTTATTAGTTTGTATAACTTTTGTACTTTATTAATGATGCGGACTTAACGAATACCCTTTCACTTTCAATCTACTATTTATTTTATTTTTTCCAATTCTCATAAATATCAATAAAAACATTTGATAATGGCACACAAAAAGTATATTCCATAAATTAAGTGAAAGGATCTTCCTACGCAGCTTTACACTGAAGTATAGATTTTTCCAACTATAGAACTACCAAATGATAAAATCATAAGGACATTTTTAAATTTCCAAAATTTCCAAAACTAGCGTTTAAATTACTTCTTGCTAATCAAATGAGAATATAAACCTTCACAAAGCATAATTATTTGAAATAACTGCTTGTATGTAGTGATTTTCTTAATTAAATTCCAAAATACGAGCTTAAAATCATTATTCCATCAACTTTAAAAGTATTATCCCCAGTCATCGCCAGTTGTGAACTTCCATCATTTTGAAAGTGTTTCAAAAGCACTTGATAACAGAGCACGGAACTGGTTTTTTACTCCAATTAATGAAAGACTGTTTAAACTTGGAAAAGAATTAACTGTACCCGTATTTCTCGGTCAGAACTTTTCCATCTGCTTCGAAGAAAACTTTTGATCGATTTTACTCCGTTTTGCCTGATGAGTTTCTTTCCCAAAAATCCTCGAGAATCGTTTTCTAATTAGATTCGTTGCCACCGAACCAGTGAGAAATTTGGAAACTGAGACTCGTAAATGGCTTTTTATGCGCTACTCGGTGGCAACGCTTCGCCCATATGGCGCTCGTTAAACTTTATTTCATTTTTAAAAGCTTTCGGCTTTTGTGCGAATTTGAGTTTCATGTGTTGAGCGAAGTGTTTTGAATCAATTTTGGGAGAGAGCAGATGTATTTTATACCTTCGCGTTAACTACTTTAAAATATTCATGAGTCGGTCTGGTTTAATTCATTTGAGGTTCGAAATTCTCTTAGATTCCCTATCTTTCCATAACCAATATTAAAAATAATTTAGAAATCTGATAGTGAACTTTCTTTTGAAAGTTTTCAAACCGTTTAAACCGTTAATTTAGTGCACTTTTTGTACTTTTATGTCTCAACTCTTTCTTTCTTATTTGAAATAATTGATTCTGCATTTAACAACAAAATTTAATAGAATAATCTTTAAAACTAATACATTAGTTTTTAAAGCAGATAATCTTTTTGTATAAAATTTCACATCAGTAACTCAATTTAAACTTCATTATGTACACGATATAATTATTTTAAAAGGGATTATTGTTTTTATTTCATCAAAAAGAAATTTTAGCAGTCCCAGTTTCTAGTCTAAATAATGTATTGAACAATTATTAGTTTTTTATCCATTACTATTTTTCAATAAGTTTCAATTATAATTGTTTTTTCCAGTATATCATCATAAACTCATTATGCGTTTTTATGTATTTTACTATCCGTGTTTTTATAGTGACAAAAGCTCATTACCTATGGTTAATGACGAGAGAATTTATTTCAAAGAATAAATTATATCGTGGTTTTTAAAAAGCATTATACGATATTGGGTTGTCCCATAAGTTCTGTTACTTTTTACAAAGTTTCGTGTTTGAAAATTTTTTATGAAAAACTGGTAATAGGTGGATATTTCAAACAAAAGGGATTTTGATATATGTATATTTATGAACATAATGTGGGATTTTGGTAGTTCTCGTGATTTTATTTCTCTTCAAAATGGTGGTTTGAAAAAAAGACCACAAACGACAATTTTCGCGTAATTTTTTTCTTTTTTAAAAAAAACTAGGAAGAAAGCATAATTCAGGGCTAAAATAATTCGATAAGTTTAACTTAGGAAATTTCGGTCCCAAACACAACATCTATTGCAAAAAACTTACCTCAGTAATGTTAGTCATTTCAAAGAAATTTTTACGAAAAATAGCATCAAAATCAATAAAAAAAGCTTAGGAAAGACCCAAGTATTCAAAATATGCAGTATATTAAATTATATCTCAACTTAAGTTCAGAAAATAGCGCGCACAATGCAAGCGCGCAATGTTTAAGTCTATCCCAATTACACTCTCTGAACTTACGCTCAGCGAACAAAGCAATTTTCTTTGCTTCATACGAAAACATTACAATAAAAACAACTCCTTGGCATTAAGAAATAAATAAATTGAATGGTATTATGAAAAGATACTTTCAATGCATTAATGGCATCAATTTAATGCATTAACAAGCATTATGGTTCAAAAAACACCTGCCTTGAAGAATATATGGCCAAACGGGTAAAAATATAAACCAGTTTTATTCCGTCGAGTTGTAGAGTAGTACAAAACATAAAGATACAACACGAAGTAAACAATTAAAAGGTAAAGGTTAAAGTTAAATCAGATAAATCCTGTGAACAATATTAAATCCTCAATTCAGTTCCTGGTTAGCATATTTAACCGTCCCCCCTTCTTAAATTAATTCCCCTAAGAATAACCTAGTCGTTGTACTGGCTTCCTTTTTCGGGTGCTCCTCCTCGGCTGAACATCAGCAGTTCTAGAACCCTGAGGTTGCATAGTGACAGTCTCTAAACCTCGGTTCTGAAGATCAGGGGTCTCAGCAGCCTGCGTACTTTGGTGAGGTAGATCAGGGGTCTCGGCATCTTTTAGGTCTTTATTTGCTTTCCCAGGATATTTGTTGTGTTCATCTTCAAAGTTTGGTTCTCTTCCCTCTGTGTTCGGTAGATCCGTCTCTCCTTCTCCTCGTTCTGGTGGTCTGCTGTACATAACTTTTCCTTCACTAGGATCTTGAGCTTTCAAAGGTTCAATAAATTCAGATGGAAAATGAGTTCCCTCGGATTCTGTGATGTTTCCACACCTTTGAAGCTGATTAATGTGCCTCTTCCACATTTGCCCCTCGACTGAGATCCAATATACTAATCCCTCTCTTCTAACAACCTTCCCAGCTTTCCATTTCTGTGGACTCGAGTAGTTCCTTGCTAGTACTAAATTTCCTACTTCAAAATATCTCGTCTGGGGGTTTCCTTTCTCGTCGGTTTGTTTCAATGAGGGTCTTACCAAATCCAGTCGGGTGCGTATGTCTCTCTTCAGCATCATTTCTGCCGGGCTAACTCCAGTGGTAGCGTTTGGTATCTTTCTGTACTGAAGCAAAAAATTCGCAAGTTTGGTACTCAGGCTTCCTTGTTTTTCCAATGTTTTCCGAAGTGCTTGTTTGACTGTTTGCACAAAACGCTCCACTTGACCATTCGACGCAGGATGATATGGTGGTGTGAGTTTATGGTTAATTCCATTCTCCCGCATGAAGGTCTTAAATTCTCGTGAGGTAAAACATGTACCATTGTCGCTTACCAATCTCACTGGCAGGCCAAATCTTCAGAAAGGTCCTGCATAGTCCACAAGAACTCTTTGCCATGGTCCTTTAGGCACCTCCCAAGGGTGAACTTCAACCTTCGGTGGTTCTTTCTTTCTCAGACAACAAGCTTTGCAGTTTAAAGTTACCGATTCTATGTCTGAATCTATTTTCGGCCACCAAATGTAGGATCTCGCCAGAGCCTTCATTTTAACAGTACCAATATGACCAGTATGGAGATCATTCAACAATCGTTTCCTTAGGCTTTCTGGAATGACGATTCTTGCTCCTCTTGTGATACAGCCTTGCTCTAAAGAAAACTCGTGGTCCTTTTTCGCAAATCCTGGTGTTTCCAGCGGTTCGCCTATCCTCAATCGCTGTAATAATGTCTTAAACAAGGGATCTTTAGCCGTCTCTTTGGCAATCTGATCATGGGTAACTGGTAATTGTTCTACTATCTCTACTTGGAAACTCCGCGCCATCTCTTTGGTTCTTCCTACTGGACTTTTCTTGTTTAATGGCAGTCTAGATAACGCATCAGCATTTCCATGGTGTTCCGAACGTCTGTACTTGATTTCGTAATTAAATTCCTGTAGAAATTGCGCATAGTGCAGTAATCTTTGAGCTGAGAGTATAGGTAAATTCTTCTCAGGATTGAAAATTGACACAAGCGGTCTGTGATCAGTTATGAGCGTAAATTTCCTTCCATACAGGTACATGAAAAATTTTTGCACTCCCCAGTAGATAGCTGTAGCTTCCTTATCAATCTGGCTATAGTTCTTTTCTGCAGATGATAGACTTCTTGAAGCATAGGCGCAAGGTCTCTCCGTTCCATCTGGTGTTACAAGAGAAAGAATCGCGGTGATACCATATGGACTTGCATCCGTAGCCAACGTCAATGGTAGCTTGGGGTTGTATGCAATCAGCACTCTCTCAGAAACTGCTTCTTTTTTTATCTCATCAAAAGCTTCTTGCTGCTTATTTCCCCATTCGAACTTCTTGCCAGCTTGTAATAACTCGTACAGTGGGTGTAGTTTACTTGAGAGATGTTCAAAGAATTTCCCATAGTAGTTGACCAAACCTAACCAACTTCTTAATTGGTTTACGTTTTCTGGTTTCGGTGCTTGTACGATTGCCTTTATCTTGTCTTGGGACTTGGAAATTCCATCAGCACTCAGAATGTGCCCCAAATACTGCAGTGACTTTCTGCAAAACTGACACTTCTTTTTATTCACTCTCAGATTTACTTCTTTTAATCTTTGAAGAACCGTGGCGAGACGTTCCAAATGTTCTGACATATCTTTACCTTGGACTAATATGTCATCGTAGAACACGCAAACTCCTGGTATATCGCCAAGTAGTTGTGCAATATATTTTGCCACATAGCAGGAGCTGTTTTGATTCCAAACATCAGCCTGTTTACCTTGTAAACACCTTTAGGGGTGCATACTGCTTGGATTAAAGCACTTTCTTCGGTCATTTCTATGTTTAAGTATGCTTGACGAATATCCAAAGTTGTGAAGATTTTCCCTTCCGATAGGCCAGCAAATAAATGTTCTACATGGGGAATAGGGTACTTGTCATCAGCAAGTTTAGGATTTACTGTGCATTTGTAGTCTGCGCACAACCTAACTGAACCATCAGGTTTCATTACTAGTACTAGTGGTGTTCCCCAATCGCAGTGATTCACCTTTGTAAAAAAAACTCCATTTTCTTCTAACCTATCGATTTCTTCAAAAACTTTGTCCTGGATTGCATATGGAATCTGTCTAGGTGGTCGGAAAACAGGAATCGCTCCTTCCTTCAACTGCAACTTCCCTTTAAATTTAGGAATTTTCCCCAATCCATCTTCAAAAACTGGTTGAAACTTCTGTAAAACGCTTTGCAAGGTAGTCGTTTCACTTGGACCAATAGATCTGCAAATTTTGAAGCTATTCCCTTCCAAGCACTGCATCTACTTCAGCTGCAATCACGTATAAGTTTTCTTTTAGTTCCTGGTTCTTGTTCTGGATTTTAACTGTGGTATAACCCAGAGGTGAAATTTCCTCTCCTGTGTAAGTACGTAACCTGATGCATGTATCGTGCAATTCTTTCTTTGGGAAAAGTGTCTTAAACTGTCTTTCTGACATCGACGTCACAGTTGCTCCAGTGTCCAACTCGAACTCTACCTTCTTTCCATCCAGCTTGCAAGCAATCTTGATTTTAGCTGGTTTAATTCTGGTTTCTGGAAGTACCTCTTGCATCGAATTCATGAAAAAGTCTTTGCAGCTAGAATCACTGTCCTCCTTTTCGTCATGCGTAATTTGATTCTGCGCTCTTCTTCTGTTTTGATTCGGCGGTCTGTCATTATAACCTCTTCTAACCCCACTAAGGCATGCTCTAGCCAAATGACCAATCTTCTTGCATTTGTTGCATTACGCCAAACACACTGGTTGGCTAAGTGAGATCTATTACCGCATCGATAGCACCTTTGATCATCCTTTCTAGAGGTAATCTCAGTCTTTCCCTGACATCGATTCTTCTTCATTTTATTCCCTTGAGTCGACATCTGAAAAGTTGTATGCTGCCCTTGGATCTCTTTGCTTTCCTTCTGAGCTGTTTCAACAGATAATGCCAAGCTTACGCAATCATGGAACTTGTTGTCAGATTCCCGGAGCTGTATAAGCCTCTCCAAAATCCTTGTATCACGCACACCCGCAATAAATTGATGTCTCAAGTGAGCATCGACTGTAGATCGCGAACAGTGATGGCAACAAAAATCGCAGTCCTTGCTTAAGTTAAGAAGTTATTCTTGAGATCGGCCACAAAACTTGCAATGCATTCACCCTCTCCTTGGATTCGTTTTGAAAACCGATTCTGCTCCGCAATTGCACTTGGCCTCGGTGAAAGGTGATCAGTTAAAACCTTGATCAGATCATCATATGGCATTTCTTTGGGCTCCTTTGGACTTGTGAGGTTACATAGAAGCTGTAAGGTTTTTGTTCCCAAAGTATGCAACAGAAGCTCACGTTGCTTCTTCTTGCTATCTTCATTGATTTCGGTCAGACCCTGTAGTCCAAAATAATTTTCAAGTCTCTTGACGTAAATACTAAATGACTCCGCTTCTTCATTGAAGTTTTCAAATTGTAGAACTGGCCCTGAGCTTCCACTCTGCAACGTTGCTTTCAGCATTTCGCATAATTCCTTCATCATTTTCGCTTCGGCCATAATTCCAAAATAAACCCGTCGCCAGTGAAGAATATATGGCCAAGCGGGTAAAAATATAAACCAGTTTTATTCCGTCGAGTTGTAGAGTAGTACAAACCATAAAGATACAACACGAAGTAAACAATTAAAAGGTTAAGGTTAAAGTTAAATCAGATAAATCCTGTGAACAATATTAAATCCTCAATTCAGTTACTGGTTAGCATATTTAACATGCCTTTAATTACTTCATACCAGCTGCTTAGAAAAACAATAGGCGTGCTTTAAAAAACACGTGAAATTACCAATATATGAAGTTTTAAAGCCAAAATTTCCAATAAACTTATCGAATCATCTTGAAACTATGACATCGTAATCTAAACAATTCAAATATACAGTAAAACTTTTTTTAGCCATGAATTATGCGTTCTTCCTAGTTTTAAAACAAAAGAAAAAAAATTACGCGAAAATCGTCGTTTTTGGTCTTTTTTTCAAACCGCCATTTTGAAAAGAAATAATATTCCGAGAACTACCAAAATCCCACATTATGTTCATAAATATACATTTATTAAAATCCCTTTTGTTTGAAATCTCCACCTATTACCAGTTTTTCATAAAAAATTTTCAAAGACAAAACTTCGTAAAAAGTAACAGAACTTATGGGACAACCCAATACTTTAAAATTGAAATAGTTTTTTTTCTCCCTTTATCACAGTTTCCTAACTACCCTAAGATTTGTTCAAACGAATGACACTCCTTTCGACACAAGAAAAAGTGTTAACCTTATATCACAAAAGTTACGATACGACGTAAAAACGAAATATAAATAAAAATCCGCATTGAATAAAAAGAAAAGATACATAAAACAATTTGAGTCCTCTCTGAAAGTGTAATAATCCTTAATTTTACCCCTCGGTGTTACCAAATGAACCCTGACAACCTATAAGGCACAACCCATTGACTTATCCGCTCGAGTAACCACGGTCACAGTGGATTCCTCTGTGACAAACGATCTCCAAGAAATTAGTCCTTAACGACCTGCAATCCGTCAAAGTGGTCGGCCAAAAGAATCAACTGCCTGGCAACCAGATGACCTTTGATCAGTTGGGAATCCGCAGTGGAGATTATTGCTTCCGTTGACAGGCCCGCTTTTGAAGATTTGACGGAGGATTTTCGTTTGGGGTGTAGTTTTTTCAGTTTGTTTTGGATTGGTTGGTTTTTGAGTGTTTTTCTGATAGTAAGGATATGTCAAATGGGATATTTTTTTAGGATTTATCTCCTCGATCAAGTTATTTTCTGGTGGAATAGAAAAAAGTGAGGGGCTGGGGAAGTTTTGAAAAGTTATAATTTAATGTGTAAAATGTATCCGATTTTCGTATGAAAATTGTGAGACCTCACAGTAGGCATTTTAAAATATAGTTCTTTATTACCTTTTATAGAAAAACTGGGATTGTAAAGGAGAATGAAAAGGCACGACTTGTTGGAAAACTAGCTATTCATTTAACGTGAAACTAAAACAGTTATACTCTGTTCATTTTGAATTGGCGCCTGAGAAATAGTGCTTTCCCCCTCGGTAAAAGCGTAACCATGGTTGCTCTCTTTGCGCAGCCAATAGTAAGCTTTCTTCACCACTTTGACGTTGATAGTTGCGATGGTTACCGATTCAGTGGTGGGGGAAGGAAATGTACCTATTCAAAATGAATAGAGTATAGAAGGCGAAGTTATGCAATCAGTTTTAATATAGTTTCGTTAATCCAAGTGAAAGAAAGATTCAATGTTTTAAAATGTTTACTAAAAATTTTAAAAAATACTAATACTCTATAGAAATCAAAATAAATTAAATACGTAATAAAAATCAAAATAAAACTACACTTCAGGAAAATAATGTGTTAATGATTATTTTAACTTATTTAGTAAAGCCCAAAACATATGAAGAATATTTTGTTCATGCAGTATTCGTTATATTGTTTCAATTTCTCAATAACCACCCTGTTAAGCACTCTGTCGGAAATATTATTTAGAATTGTGATTACATATTAGAAGTCTTATTGATTTTAAATTATACTATGAAAGTAGTATTATTAGTAGCGCTAAATAAACATTATAATCTTTATAAAACATAATATTTCCTTGTTTAATACTTAAATCCTAATCTCTCAAAGAAAATTAAAAACTGGTTTAACTATGGGAATGAAAAAAAGTCAAATAGAAAATAAGTTTTAAACTTAAAAGCTTTCCATTTTAAATAAAATTTATTCAATTTCTTGAGTCACTTTATTAAACATCTGTATATTCTCTGATGGAATGGGTGACAAATAAATAAACTAAAAATTAATTTCCTATTTAAACCTCTAAGGATGTGATTAAAATAGAAAACACATCCAGTTCAATGAAAGAAATCAATATACTTTGGAATTCCAACAGAAGTATCTGAGAAAGTTTCTCACAAGTCTAAAAGCTTTATTGTTCTTTTAAATTTAGTCTTTTATTTTGGTGTGAAATTCGTCATTTGTTCCAAATGTTTCAAAATGAGAATTTGTACTTTCCAAATAAAACTAAAAAACTTCTGTTTTATTTTTAACGAGGTAAGTCGCAAAAGTATTTCCTTTCTTGCTGGAATTCACTGGGAGCAGAGAAAACTCGAAGTACTATTTAATTTAAAGGAAGCAGTTTACTTCGAAACCGTTATTAATTAACCGTTACTCAAAGTTTTATCCTAGTAACTTCTCAATCTGATGACTTAAACAAGAAGAAAAAATCTTGAAATGTTAACTAATCTATACATCAGTGATAATTTTTATCAAAATGTTATAGTAAGATAAAATATTTTCTCATTTCATTAAGACGTAATGCATTATGAATTGATATACTGCGATTCCTACTTAAGGGAAGCGCGCAAGCTTCAGACCGGCGAGTTAGAGCTGCGCGCTTGGAAAAACCCGGCGGGCTTTTAAAAGCCCGGCGAGTTTTTTCCGGATCGCCGAATCTAATCGAGCTCGTGGTGCCTCGGCGCACTGGTTTTTTAGAGACGAGCTAGACGCGCTAAATCGAGCTCGTGCAGGGCTCTGTTTATAACTTTAAACTCGATTTTCAGAGTCAAAAAACATTGCTTTAGTCTTCAAATTGACCCCCAGGGGACAAGAAAGGTTCAAATTAACAAAATATGATAAATTTATAACAAATGAATAGGTTTAAGGGGTAATTACCCCCCTAAAAATGCAAAAAAAAATCACCAAAATAGTAGGATTTGTTACCCTATTTATTTTGCATATTTTTAACGCAATTCCGATTTGAATGATCCTAACCCTTCCCCAAGAACCCAAATTTGATGACAATATGCAGCAATAATTTTTACAAAAAGCGTTTGAGATGTTAGCGTCCCAGAAGCCCCCCCGGAAGAGTTCGGAAGACTCCCAGAATCGCGAAGGCGCTCGCGAGCTCAGGAATTAATATTGATGATTTTGAAAAGATTACAAATGACGCTTTTCTTATATTTTGGGTGTATCCTAAGTAGAGACTCTTCAGTTCTTTAAAAACTGGCCGGTTTTAGGGAGTGAGGATTCCATGTTTTAAGATGTTAATAGATGCACGGCTGTGGATAACAATTAGGGGGCATCTTTTTAAAAATTGAGGGTGATGGAGGAAAATGGGTGTCATATTTGACTTCAGCAGGTCATTTTACACAAGAATCAGCTGAAATTCAGTCGGTGGCATTTTAACTTTTATTTTGCACAGAAGTTAAACTCTAAGTGCGGCATTGAACCCTTCAGTGGGGCTTAGAGGGCGTTAACAGCTAAACCGCTTTCAGTAAAAATAAGTGCTGCGCTGCATATGGCCATCAAATTTGGGTCTTTGGGGAAGGGTTAGGACCCTTCAAAAAATAATTGCGTAAAAAATAAGCAAAATAAATAGGGTATAACAAATCCTACTATTTTTAACGATTTTTTTTGCATTTTTAGGGGGTTATTACCCTTTAAACCTATCCCTTTGTTATAAATTTATCGTATTTTATTAATTTGAACCTTTCTTGTCCCCTCGGGGTCAACTTGAGGACCAAAGCAATGTTTGTTGACTCTGAATCGAGTTTAAAGTTATAAAGTCGTCGAAAAACATAAAAAGGGGGAGGGGCGTTCCCCGAAAATCCTGAGTCAATTGAGAATTTTAATGGTGATTTTCGTATTTAACGACCCAAAATCTATAAGAAATTACTATTTTCATCAAGGAAATTTTTTCATTGTTGAACAGGAGTGTAATTATACAAATAAGCGATGACTAACTATATTTTTCCGACTCATAATTAATTCCCGAAAAAAAGTATATTCTTTCAAGTTAAGTAAATTAGGGTAACAGGATGTTAATTTATCAGTGTGAATTAATCTTTAAGCTTCAATTGACAAAGAAATTTAATGCGCAAATTGTAATGCTAATCTGTTAGCATATCAATGAATAGGATAAACTTTTTATGCGAAAATTCAAAAGATACACTACTTTACATCTAATGAATGTCTAAGACTTTTCCCTTCCAGAAAATAAAAACTTGTTTTCAAATATGCAACGACTTAATAATATTATGTGTTTTTAATCATATACACTTAACTTCTACTACACATACTTATATATTTTTGGCACTTCTCGTTAAGTGTCTTAATTAAGGTTAGTTTCTTGAATTTTCATTTTACACGATTAGATAGTCTTTAATTGCTAATTAAAAGTGGTAAATCAATAGAAAACGGAATCCTTAAATATGTTAAGATGGTTGTAATTGGGATATTTTGCTAATTAGTTTTTCGAAAGATAATAACTTGTTATTTTCATTGTAATCTGCGTACTACTTTGTTTTCTCATTTCCTTTTTCTCAACGGAAATCTATATTAGTATAGTTTTTAAAGTGGAGTATGGTTACAAATGAAAAAGATATTTTTAATTAACGAAATTCAGGAATGATGTATTTAAAAAATGAAACATATTATTTCCGTAACATTTAACTTATTTACTGTAATTCTTATAAAAAGTATTAATAAAAATGACTATCATTTATAATTTATCTTAAGTTGCTGATTTTTTATGAGAGAAGCTTTAAATCCGTTGTAAACACTTGTTTGAACCCTAAGTTTTAAATTCATTACAAAATATTATTCCAGGCATAATATTCATTCTTAAGTATTTTCATGAGACGAATTTTTGCTGGCTGATTTTAAACAGTCTGTGTCAATAGATTTTACTTTCTTTAACAATTTCTTCTCGTACGTACGACAAAACATTTCTAAATAGTTATTACATGACATAATAAAATAGTCATTACTAATATCTTCCAGTCTTTTTTTTAAGGAAAAGTACCAGATTCATAGATGGAATGGGTTACCAGAATCGATAGTTATTTCTGCTGTAGTAAAGGAGTGAAAGAATAAAATTGACAAATACTGGGGATCCGGTAGTTTTAGTTAAATGGACCAATTTGTTTGTTAGTTTGAGTTAATGGACACGCCCCTGTAGTTGGTCGTCAATATTTGTTTTTGCATTTGTACGATTTTAATGAATCCACACACTTTCTGTAATATTCACTAATATTTAACTTTCACTAATATTAAAATCTAGTATTCGCAAGAAATCCATTAACTGAATGAAAATTAAAACTTCTATAAAGCCATTTTCTTGGCTTAAAATTTTCTTTAACAACTACATAAATACTTAGTGTTATCCTAGGCCTTAATATGTTTGTTAGACTAATTTAATGATAAAAATTTTGGTCTGCAGTTGTTTATTTTTAGTAACAGCTTTATCACATTTAAACGCATATTCATTGCAAGGTGATAACAACAAACTTATTCTTTTTTAAAAAAAACTGTAATTTTTAACTTATTTAAAGAACTATAATAACATCCTTTTAGAGTTAATTATGTAATATAGAATACTAATGAAAAGTAAGAAATTATGCACACATTTGAGTATAAAATACTATTAAGTCTTCCCTTTCTTAGTAGACTCCTTTTTTTCTCTTAAAGATGCAAAACATATTTAATGTAGGCAAAAAATTATAAATAAAAATTTAAAAAAATATTTAGAACTCTTAAAGCGATGTCTGAATTCATTAGTTTTTTGCAGTAAAAATATTTATAGAATTTACTCTTAATTGTTTTCTGAAAATTTTACACCCTTCATTTACTTAAAATGAATATTGAAGTTTCTTAAAGAATCTTTCCCTCTTTGAAAACTCTCTCTCTCTCTTAGCGCTTTGAATAAATAAAATATTCTCACATACATATCAGAATTTAAATTTAACGAGTTTCTAAATGTTTACTCATTCTAATTTTATCCCTCTTCAAATATTAACGTTTTTTTTTCTTGGTTCAGCACCGACAAAATTACAATATATTTAAATAAGATAAGCCATAATTTTTCGCAAAGAATCAAGTAACTGATTGCTTTAAGTATACGTATTTATAAGGAAAATTAGTAAAGATTCGTTTAGTCTTCATAAAGTTTTACTTGTAAATTTATATTTTGACATTTTCCTTTCAGCAGACTAATTACTTTGTTTTCAACCGTTTTAACAATGTTATTATTTCTTTTAAATGATAAATAATGAAATAGTATAACTCAAGTGCGTAGTTTACTTAGGAAATAAAAGAACAAAATGGACTTTATAAAATATTTTAAAGTTTAATGAATGTTTATTAGTGTTAATTTATTATTTATTGATGAAGAAAATAACATTGAACAATAACAAAAATAGTGTTTATTATAAATATTTTTTTCAATATGCTACAACTTGTATTATATTTTGAAATCATGTTGGTAAATATTAAATGTTTGCAAAACTTTTATTTTAAAAAATTGTAAAGGTTTTTTTCTGAACAAATAAGTAGCCTTTTTGCCTTTTTTAGGAATATTCAATTTCAATATTAATTTTAATTTATTTAAGTGTTTAAAATTAGGTAATAAAATTCTATAATACATACGTAATAAACTCATTAGTTAAAGTGAAAATTCAATTTGCTTTCATTGTTGATTGTATTAAAAAATTTTCAATTCGAAGGAAGTTATTTATTAGACTATTGAAGAAGAAAAACTACTTTATTTTGAACTAAATATTTTAACTATAAAGAACGCCTTAGATTAAAGAATTTTTTACTTTAAAAAAAAGTTTTTCTCTGTATTTTGATGAAGTTCCAACTTATTCTTGTTGTTTCTTTTGGTTTGAAATGTTTTTTTCTGATACTCCCTTGTTTAAGAAAATATTTTTCAAAGTTTTCTGGATAGTTTCAGAAGAGGGTAAAAAGTCCCTGCCGACTTATCAAAGAGGAAAGTGTTCTAAAAATTGGTTTAATGCATTTGAATTTTTGATTATTTATCTGTTAACAATAATTATAATTATTGATTATTACTAGTATTATACTATTACAGTATAAATAGAAATCTGCATCTTAATAATTTTGTTAATTGATTACTTTAAACCCGGTTTCTCCCAATAACTCCATAAACTGCATTCTAATCACCTAAAATAGTATTAAATTACTTCAAACTCTAATTTTGGTTTAAGATTTTTTTTATTTTCGTGTATTATTCAAATCATACTGTACAACTGGGAAAATTTCTGTTTAACTTACTTTAATCTTTATTCATTTGTATTGAAAATATTCCAATTTA
Source organism: Tetragnatha versicolor (assembly GCA_024610705.1). Classification (NCBI taxonomy): domain Eukaryota; kingdom Metazoa; phylum Arthropoda; class Arachnida; order Araneae; family Tetragnathidae; genus Tetragnatha; species Tetragnatha versicolor. Next base: position 18,578,787 of record JANDEH010000011.1, on the reverse strand, counting down.
TTTGGTTTGTTATTATTTATCCTTAAGGTGCTATAAGTTTATAAATTTTTATTAAAGTAACTCAAATTCAAATTGCTTTTTACGTAAAAGATAGAGTTTCAATCAGAGTTGAGAATTGGATTGTAAGTTAAACTATAATTTGATCAAACGAAAATATCAAAGAATTTTTAAGGTGACTAAAAATTTCTTTTGATTAGGTTAATCAAAAAGGTTCCTTGAACACAGTTAAGTTAAAAGAAAAGTTAAAAACACAAACATTATATCTACAATTAAAATTTCCGTGTATTTTGAGCTAGCATTTCACTTTTAAAATGATTATATTTTACCTCTTTGTTGGTTTTATGGCTTTATATTTTAAGTAAATTACACATTAAACTGGTTAAAAATATTTTCATCGCAACCTTTAATTTTCTTAATTAAAGATGATTATCTTATTGAAAAAAAAAACTTTTCAGATATTAACCGATATCTCCCTCTTGCAAATTTTTATTTGACTTTTAATACTGTTGTTATAATTCCATTATTAACTCTTGAATTACCTTTCTTGTTCATACAGCGAAAGTAACTGGAGATGACATTTATGATCAGAAATCATTATATAATTACCAAAAAAGGATTTTCTACTTTCGCAAGATGCCGTTATCACTTTGATCCTGGTACAATGGTACAAAGGCGTAATTAAAGATGAACTTAATCCTATTATTAAAATCTGCTTAAGGAAAAAAACTGTACTGGAGGCTAGTTTCTCTCTTTTCAATCTGAATCAGCGCAGAAAGTTTTTACGAAGCCATAAACAGTTTAACCTTTATTGCTAAAGACGTTTTTCTTTTTTTCTTCAAATAGTTATGTTTTTTAACTTAAACTCTTAGTTTCTTCAGATGAAATTATTTTTTTATTCTTTTGAGAATTATCGTAAAAGCATGTGATATTTTTTTCAAAACTTTGTTTTTATGTTAATTAACTCTTTTCAGAAAAAGTTTGGTATAACTATATTTAGATTGTAATATAAATGGGGTATGTTAATGTATTAATTTGTAAGTTCGAACTCTGTTCAGTAGTAAACTCTTTAAATTAGCTATACTCTGTTTAGTAGTAAACTCTTTAAATTAGCTATACTCTGTTTAGTAGTAAACTCTTTAAATTAGCTATACTCTGTTTAGTAGTAAATTCTTTAAATTAGCTGTACTTTGTTTAGTGGTAAACGCTTTAAATTAGCTATATTGTCTTGTATAAGGATTCTAAATCTAAATGGGAAAAAAGCATATTAAGATAATTTATGATGTCTACAAATATAAATTTGTGTAAGCATTTAAACAGGCTTGTAAAAGGAAAAAAATACACAAAATAATTTATTTCATCATGAATATTATCATATTTAAAAATACTGAGTGTAAAAATTAATTTAATTTTTTTTTTCAAAATAATTTTAGAGCACTGACTGTACCCTTGTACTTTTCCCAAATTTTCTTTATTAGAAAACTATTTAAAACAAATAATTAAAAATAAGTTATAAAAAGATTCGTTAACTGTTTTGTAAAGTTTTGGAGTTAAGTAATATCTCGAACTCACTCTATTTAAAAGGAAAATAAATCATCTATATATATAATTCTCTTCTACGCCCAGATTTCATTGTATTTCTTTCGGTTGGCAACAATGAATTTGTTTATAAAATGAGTGCATTGTTTTGGATTTGATTTTTCCGATTTCAGTCTCCAAAGATATTATTAGCTGTTCAAATATGTTAAGAGGGATTAAATGTTACTATTTTATTAATTTACTGTTAAATTATTTTTTCTATATACATGTTAATAGTACTTATCTGATATATTATACTGCTTATGGTGGTTTTTCTTGGCTAATGCAACAGTACCCATGAATTTTATAAACACTGTATACATATTTTTCATACACTGTTTTTCTCCTAAGCTTACACCAGAAAAGGGTGAAATAAAAAGAATACGACAAATAAAATTCAAAATTATAGTGAAACTGGGTTATTAAAGCAGTATCAAGGGAGTGAGTGTATATGAATGGAGTCAAACATTCCCTGCATATAAAAAGTTTGAAAAAAATTGAAATTAAGAGAAAATTTTATTTTAAATTAGTTTACAGCACAAAGAATATGAAAAGAAAGACAAATTTACTTAAATTCCAAATTAACTTAAAAAATACAATGAATGGACATCGATTTCACAATTTCAAGGGGCGATATCTCCCTTTAGGTGTTAGTTATTTCCCCCCTCTTTTCACCCATGTGTAGAGCAAAGCTTGGTGATTGTTTACAGCACAAAAAGTCAATTTGTCATTTTTTTGGACTTATTCTAGGCTGTACCAGCGTATGGCGAGCGAGCGTAGCGAGATCAGGTTTGCGAAGCAATCCTAGGTTCCCGGGGCAGTTCAGCAGTTCCCGGGGGTTGGCGAGCGATAGCGAGCAGGGGGCGATAGTCCCCTAGTTAACTTAAAATGTGCTGTCCCGTTCTTTTTTCAACCACTGTACAAATCAAAAAAGTTTAATCTAGTGAAAATTAGAAATCCATTTTTTAGCCCCTTATAAAATCTTTCTAAAACTTTATTTGTTTACGATAAAATTCTTGAATGGGGATATAATTCAATTATTGATGGAATCAAAACAGGAAAGTCTATTCCAAATCGGGGGAAAATCGTAATACCCCTGCATATATTGTTCCTTCCTTTGTTTTGGAAATCCCTTAACTCTGAGCTCACCTAAATCTTTAGAAAAAATAACTCCGAAACTCTTTGCCATTCAAAAATTCTACGGCGGGCGGAGGGATTATGGCATGCGAAAAGAACTGCAACAGCCCAGGAAAAACCTTTGGGCGGGCATTTTCAAACCCCGTTTTTCAACCTCTTTGTTGGTGGGAAAGAGAAAGCAATAAAAAATGTGAAGTCATGTCGGTATTTCGTCTTTTGAAGAACTTCTGACTCTTTTTTTTGTTTATTTTCTGAGCCAGAGGCATTCCCGTTTTATTGAGTGAGGTAAACATTAGAAAATGGCGGCTCCAAGCATTCTGAATAAGAAGAAGGAATTTTAAGGGGGATAATTTTTCGCAGTTCTGTATTTTGTTGCGCTCTGGGGATTTTCTTTACGTTTTTGTATTTAAAGAAGAAGAGAAAAAGGTTTCGATAATACTACGTGAGGTGTTTTCATGTAGAGAATAGTTATGGTAGCGTTGAGTGGATATTTCTTATTGTGTGACCTAAACGTGTTATGGGAGTTGTTTTTTTATTTCTGTAGGATAAAATATTCTAATGCATTTAAAGAGTGGAAACTGTGAATACTTGCTTTTACTATTTTGCCTTTTTATTCTATTTAATGTTCTTATGTGATCTTCTTTAAATAAAGTAAAAAATGTTAATGCTTTAACTAAATTACCATTCAAGCAAATAAAATAATCCGGATATTTTCGATCCTAAACAATTCCTTTCCTTTTATGCATTTAACTATATCTTTTGTAGAACTCTCAATGGAAAAGGATTTAAGGGATAAAAAAGCTCACTTCTGGTTTAAAATTTTCAGCTAATTGGAAATATATTAATTGAAGTAAAAAGCATGTTCTTCGTATTATTATTATGTGAACTTTCTTTCATGTTATTTTGTAAAAAAACAACCAATAACTTCTTACTTATAAACACATTTAGGAGAACTTTTTATATATTTAGTAGCGTTTTATATAAAAATCGCCTATATGCCTTTTTTAAGTATTTTTGTGTTTTCTTTTTTTTGTACCGCCAATGCATAGAATTTAACCTGGATGATAACAACTATTCCCTTGTTACTTTTTAACCTTAAATTCATATATTTTCATTCCTGAAAATTTTTTTTAATGAAGTTCTAATTTTAAGTAATGGTGATTATTATTAAAGAATGAATTAAATGAAGTGTTCTAATTTGGCAGTGGGTGAAGATTATCAAAAAATTAGCCCCCTTTAAAAAAAAGTATTGAGGGTTTCCAAGTATTTTCAAGTACATTTTTATTAAGTTTTTTTATACAGGGTGATCGGAAACACCGTGGACAAACTTTGAGGGGGAGTTAGAGGGGGACATATACAAGCGTATTTCGAATAGGAATGGGGGGGGCGCAGAATCACCGTTAAAGAGCAAGAACCCCTCATGTAGTATTAATCCCTGAATGGTATTTTTAATGGAAGTTGGTTAAAAAATACCATTACACTAAGGGAACAAATATTGCACGTTTTATGACTCATCCCACGGGTTAACAAATGGTCCAATTTTCTTCAAATTTATGGTGGAAGTAGTATGAATGCTGCTGTACCTCATGCACTAAATATTTTCATTCTATTATGTTTGTTTCGTAAAACTGGCCTTAGGAAACCTACCTTTGTAACGCCCACGCACTACATTAGGGGTTCTAGCTCTTTGACGGTGCATCTGCGCTCCCCATTCCTATTCTAAATATGCTTGTATAGGTCCCCTCTACCCCTCTTCAAAGTTTGTCCACGGTGTTTTTCCAATCACCCTGTATAAAAAAATTGTTGTATTAATTGTTAGGAAAATATTTAGCAAGCATTTCTCTTTTATGTAACTTTTCCAATGTTTGAAGTGTTTTTGTTTTATTGCAGTGGCCAATCCTCCTGATGATGATGAAACGACCCCCTCCAAAGATGAAGATAATCCAAGCTCCTCTCCTCAAGGATCAGGTATGCTTGAGTTTTAGTTACTTTTAGCTGCATAGCTAAATATGGTAAGTCCGATGTATTCAATGTTTTTTTTTCAATTTAGTTGTAAACACTATTATACTCTGTTTATTTAGAATTGGCGCCTGAGAAATAGTGCTTTCCCCCTCGCTAGAAGCGTAACCATAGTTACGCTCTATGTGCAACCAATAAGTAAGCCTTCTTCGTCACTTTGACAGTGACAGTTGCTATGGTTACCGATTCGGTGGGGGCAAGGAAATATTTTCAGGCGCCTATTCAAAATGAAGAGATTATAGGGTTGAATGAATATCTCACAAATAATATTACATAAAAAAGAGATATGCTTAAGGTTTTTTAAAGAATTCAAAACACTTCGGGGTTTCCAGTAAGAAATATTTTGATTATATAACATTCCATTTGGTTATTTTGTGATCTTCTAACATAATAGCCAATTGAAAACCAATAGAAAGTCAAATAAATGAGAGCTTAGGAGTTATGATAAATTAACCATTCAACCTTCAAGTTCCATTGCCTACAAATATTATACATTGACCCAAGGTAGATGCACTTGAGAATACTCATAGAAATGTTACCAAGAAATTAGCCTATCTACAATAATATTTTGATTGGCTCAGCCAAAACTAAAAAGTTACATCCTCTTCACCCTACGTATAAATCTAATTCACTTAATTAAGAATCAAAGTGATGTTTGCCTTCCTTTCAACATGGTCCTCTTACCCCCCCCCAGAAAACTCATATCCTTACTTTGTAAGTTCTGTAATTAATCCCATGAGGAGGGAAAATAACATCTGACGAGTGTTATTCTAAGACACTTATTGTCATGGAAACGACTTTTCTGGTTGTTTTCGTAGACTCTTGCCATTAATATGGCTGATAAAATGGTTTTCAGCAACGTTCTTCTATTTTTGATTTAATTAGTTCAGTGTGTTATTAATGTGATACTTAATACATTCTATCATTTTAATTTTGTGTAAGAGTTAGTAAATTATGAATATAAACCCCTTTTTATTAAAGAGGGTCATATATAGTCAATATTTTTAAAAAGTCAAGTTTTGTTTTCTTTCTCAAAGCGTTTTTATTTATTTGGTAACACATATCGTGCTGTCCTTTAAAAAATTATACTTTTTAATTTCTTTCACCATAAAAAAGCTTAAGAAATAATAATTAAATGGAACAAAGCAGTGTTTTTATGGCACATCCTTATTTTAATTTCAACCCTTCCATTACAAATTGGCAGTCAATCAAGTAAGAAAATGAACATTATTACAATTTGATGAATCATTATACAATTTTAGTACTTATTAAATGAAACGTATAACGTCAAAATTAGGGGAGAGTCGGACAAAACAGGGATTTGGGCTTTATTCTTTGATTTGGAATGATATATTGCGAAAATGCTAGAATTATTTCTAGACATCAACTCTTAACAACTTCCAGCAAACAGAAGTTATATAAACCAATCCATGCTGAAGAGAAAATCATTTTTAAGTCTCAAAACTTTTTGCACCTGCAATATTACGCTACCAATCTTAAATACCTAAGGATTAACTCTCGGTAAGTACAGGGTATGATACCTGATTATTTATTTGTTATTTTAAAAGTTTATATTGGTGCCTAAGAGTTATTTTATTAACACTAGGGTAAAATTTCTTCATAAAGGCACGGTCGGACAAAACCGGGATGTGGGTACACTGTAAAAAATAATTCTGCAAAAAAAACAGAAAATTTCTTGCAGCAAAAGTTGCCAGAAAAAATTTGTAAGTCGAAAAATCCTGTAAACAGAAAAAAGCTGTAACCTGCAGGTAAATGCTGTAAAAAGGAACTTTCTGTCAAGTTAGCTACAGATTTTGCTGTTGCCTCTCAGTAATTTTCTGCTTGTGCGCATGCGTGTGGACTTATTTTAGTTGAGTTTTTTTTTAAATTTTAATCAATTAATATCCGGGGATAGAGCCCAGGACCTACCGCATGCTAAGTGCGCACGCTACCACTGCTCCAAAGAAGATTCAGTATAATGTTGCCAATAGCTGTATTGGTTTTCGATGCAGTAAGTTTCTGTTTAAGTACAGATAAGCTAAAAAACTAAAAAAAAGCTGTTTTTTACATAAAATAAATAGAAGTGCGGTGGGAATGTTACATGACAGAATATCTCTGTAAACATAAAGTCATTGTTATTGAAAATTTCTGTTTTTCTACAGTTTTTTTACAGTGTAGAATCGGATGAAGCACGTATCTTTTGCGTATATGAACCTTCTAAATCTAAGGAGGTATGGATAGAGTGATTTCATAACAAAGGGTGTGCATATGAAATAATGAACAATGCCAAACTTGAAATTTTTTTCCTTAAACGTTTAACCCTTATAGCGTAAATTAAATTCTTATTTACAGAAAAGTTTATAAATTCAAATCCTAGAAGTTTATTATATCATACCATGCAAGTTTTCTCAAAATAAACCATGTTTTTTTTCGAAGTTACTATGTTATTTTGATCATTCTATCCAGTTCCCGGTTATGTTCGACCTGGTTGGATAAAACCGGGATTTTTACTCATCTTAAAAATGTGCTCAGAGTTTCTCAAACTGTGGGTCGCGACCCACTGTTGGGTCGCCAGTCAGTTTTTGGTGGGTCGCGAGAAGATTCTTAATTTTTCTGAACATGAATCCTTTTATAAATTTTTACAAACGTGTTTTTGACTTTTTAACTACTATTATTTGAACTTTTGAAATTTATCAAATTACCATATAGTAAAAAGAATAAAAATTTGAGGAAAAACTACACTACTACACTGTGCAGATAATGCAAATCTAGTCGGTTATTCAAATAAGATTTGAAAAAATATTCAGTGTTTCTCCCCATCCACACCGAGCGGGGGGCAATGCAAATTTTAAGAATTTTCTTAGGAAATGATGCAACTGTAATTTATCCTATATTGCTAAAAAACAAGTTAAAACCCTGTTTTAAGGGTCAAATTTTAAAATTTTCTCTGGGGGAGGCCCCCAAGCCCCCTTTTATATTGTAGGGATCATTGCTAGCCTACAATTAAACTGTTTCATGCGCTCCAATTCAAATTTTTACTTTTAATTTTCTAAAAAGTTAATTCCTCTTCTAATACGTGCATATAATAAATAATTTATTATTGTAACTAGTTGGTGAACACCCCCAGTCAGAGAAGTTAAAATTCTGTGGGGGGCATGAAATAATTATTTCAGTTCAGTTAATTATAATTAACCGACTTCAGTTAATTATAATTAACTGAAGTTGGTGGGTCGTGTTAGATTTTGTTTCTCAAAAGTGGGTCGCGATGTTAAAAAGTTTGAGAACCCCTGCGCTTTTATGACCTATATTGCTGTTATTTATGATTAATTTATTATTTTTTATCTTTATAACAAACCAGTTTATCGTTTTAGCATATATTTTGACTGTTTTGTTCACACATAAAGCGAATATTCAAAAAATAAAGTTTGGGTCCCGATTTTGTCCGACTTTCCCGTAAAAGCTAATTTTAATCTGAATGAAGTTACATATCAATGTTCGTTCTGCATTATTTTTAACATGTACTAGTCAACCATACAGGGTGTTTCAAAATTGCGTAGCACGACTTTTATTTGGAACCAACTCCTCAGGATCACGGAAGTAAGATCTACCCCTAGGTAAGTGACCCTGGAGAATGCATTGAAAGGACTTACAGCGCCCCTAGCGATGAAATTAAAAAGTAAAAAAAATTATTTAAAAACTAAAGGAGATATAGAGCAAAAAAACTTCATTTAGAGTATTGTTTCCAACGCGCGTCATGAACTCACTGAAAAAAATTTGATCAAAATAACTTGAATATTCGCGGAGATATTAGCATGTGAAAATAGCACTTTTTCAGGGGTCAAAAAATAAAAAGTTCGCATATTTGCAAATTTTTCAGTGTTATTTTGTAGTTTTTTTGTTTTTTAGTTTAAAGGACACAAAATTTAATCAAAAAATCAAAAAAAATTGCAAATATGCGAACTTTTTCTTTTTTGGCCCCTGAAAAAGTGCTATTTTCACATGCTAATATCTCGGCGAATGATGAATTTTTGAATCATGAATTTTTTTTCAGTGAGTCCTTCATGACGTTGGCAACAATACTCTCAATGAGGTTTTTGCTCTATCTCTTTTAGTTTTTAAATTAATTTTTTTAACTTTTTAATTTCGCCGCTAGGGGCGCTTTAAATCATTTCAGTGCATTCTCCAGGCTCACTTACCTAGGGGTAGACCTTACTTCCATGACCCTAGGAGGCGTTGGTTCCGAATAAAAGCCGTGCAACGCAATTTTGAAACACCCTGTAGGTACTTATCTAAGTAGGCCAAAAAATTTAACATTCGAAATTTATGTTTATAATTAATTAGGTCTTTCACTCTTCTTTCATTTGAAAACTATTTTATAATATTATTTGAGTTTTCACTCCACGTAAAAAATTAATTAGATAATATTCTAGTGCTAATTATCTTAATGCATGAAACGACTTGAAGTGATAGTTATACATAACCATAAATATTTGCTGACTGCTCCACTACAAAAATAATCATTCGTAGAATGCATTTCCAAGCTTAATATTTTTTACGCTGTAATCTCTTGGTAAATACACAAAACTTATAATTAATTATTAACTTTGGTTGCCAGGTTTTCTACCTCTTATCTTGGATCACTCAAGCGTTCAATCTTGCTTCTAATTAACGAAAAATCGTTAGCGCTTAAATATGATAAGCATCATTCATTAATAGTTCGAAATAAATTGTTCGTTATTAAAATTGGATTCTGTGTTTAGGTTTTTATACTTGCCTCATCGGAAGGTAAAAATTTTAATTAGATGGGAACCCATTATGTTTCTTGAGGTTGTTTTCTAAAAAGATGAATGTGTAATTTCTTTCTTTACCCGTCTTAGCAGTTGTTCTTCAAGGCATTTTTCTTCCTCTAGAAATAATGACATTTTTCTGATGGCATCCCAAGTAATTATGTTGATAATTCTTTGTGCAATTAATTGGACAAAGTTTTTCTTATCAGATTTTTTTGTGAAGTTACCTTTAAAATAAGAAAATAATTGATCTCATAAGTATTACACCAAAGGAAATCATTATTGTTAACTAGAACCAAGTAAAGGTAACCCTGACGAGTACAGATTCCATTAATCCTTAGCTGAAAAATTATAAGAAAATCCCTATTTTGTTTTGATAAATATTTGCTTCGGAAGTAATAGTGCAAATTTCGGACTGATATATTTGCCAACTACTGAAAAACCAGCATACTGGCCTAGAGGTTAGAGGTTAAAGTATCTAACTACCATGTATTGGTTGGTTTATTACGATTTGAAGATCTAAAAACAATAAAAGGACATATGGTTATGTCATTCAAACTTTGTAAAATTATTGTGCAGTAAATTAAGGAAAGTGTATATAAGAAAGATAGATACAGAACAGAGAAAATGAAAGAAAATGTACCTCAGAAAGAGAAAGAAATATACCACAAACATTTATGATAAAAATTTATTTTATTTTGAAACTTTTAAAAATTCTTATCTCACTAACATACAAATATATTCATTCCCTAAAGGCTTAAAAAATAAGGTACCATAAAACTGATTGTATTCTACGTTTAAAACTGCAGTAGCGTAACATTAATGTTTTATTTTAAACTAGCAGATATGCCCGGCCTTGCACGGGTGGAGTGTATAATTTTTTTAATTAAATTTTCTCAAAATATATTTATAATTTTTAAATCAGCAATTACCAATCATCCCGGTATCCCAGGCGCCTTTTTCCTATCCCGGTGTTCCCGGTAATTTTTCATATCCCGGTGTTCCCGGTAATTTTTCATATCCCGATGTTCCCGATAATTTTCCTATCCCGATGTTCCCGATAATTTTCCTATTCCGATGATCGAGGTAATTTTTATGTCCCGATGTCCGGATAATTTTCCTATCCCGATGTTCCCGGTAATTTTTCTTTTCCCGGTGTTCTCGGCAATGTTTCCTAGTAAATTAATGAGTCTAGTGAACAAAAATAACAAATTTGAAACAATAATAAAAGATCTAGTAAATTTAAAAGTCTAGTGAACCGCTTCATTTGAAACAATGTTTTATTTATAACTCGTTTTCCATCAAAAAATAATTCACAATTTTCCATAAATATTTTTATTTTAAAGGAAAATATCTTAAAATAGGGGAAAATAATGTTTCAAAATTAATTATTTGAATTTAATTTGGTGTTTTACAACTGATATAGTTTTTAAATGGACAATTATCGATTTTTTCCTGTTAAAATACTTAATTTTTGAAGGTTTTCATCTCGTTAACAATAGTGAGTCGAGCAGATCTACTGCGGTAGAGAAATGGAGAAATAAGCGTTTTTGGCTATAAATTCGTTAATTACTCGTAATTATTCGATTTTCGAGCTTGGAAAACTTGACAGTGACAATCGACACCTCGAGATACGTCTATGTACCGAGTTTTGACCACGCCTTCGGCGTGGTTTAGGAGGAGATGTGTCCTCCACCCAGTCACATACCCACAAACGTTTTTAGTAATATACTAGCGGATATGCCCGGCCTTGCACGGGTGGAGTGTATAATTTTTTTAAAATTAAATTTTCTCAAAATACATTTATAATTTTTAAATTAGCAATTACCAATCATCCCAGTATCCCAGGCGCGTCTTTCATATCCCGGTGGTTCCGGTAATTTTTTATTTCCCGGTATTCCCAGTAATTTTTCTAATCCCGTTGTTCCCGATATTTTTCCACTTTCCCGGTGTTCCCGGTAATTGTCCTATATCCTGGTTTTCACAGTAATTTCCTCTTTCCCGGTGATCCCGGTAATTTTCCTCTATCCCGGAGGTCCCAGTAATTTTCCTCTATCTCGGAGATCCCGGTACCGGTAATTTAACTCTGTTTCCATGAAAAAAAATCACATTTTTCATGAATATTTTATTTTTAGAGAAAAATCTTAATGTAAAGAGAAATAAGTTTTTAAATTTAATTATTTGAATTTATTTAGGTGTTTTCAGAACTTTTGAAACTTTTAAATGGACTATTATTGAGTTTTTCTAATAAAAATATTTAATTTTGAGGTTTTCATCTCATTTACAATACTGGGTCAAGCATCTCTACTCTAGTAGAGAAATTGAAAAGATTTAAAAAAAAGTCTGGTAAATTTTTTTGGTCTAGTGAGTCGTGTCTTATGAGCTATTCCATAAATATTTAAATTTTAAAGGAAAATATCTTGAAATAAAGGAAAATAACCGTTTGAAAATAAATTATTTAAATTTATTTTGGTGTTTTTACAACTGATATAGTTTTTAAATGGACAATTATCGAGATTTTCAAGTTAAAATATTTATTTTTCGAGGTTTTCATCTCGCTTACAATAGTGAGTCGAGCAGATCTACTCTAGTAGAGAAATGGAGAAATAAGCGTTTTTGGCTATAAATTCGTTAATTACTCGTAATTGTTCGATTTTCGAGCTTGGAAAACTTGACAGTGACAATCGACACCTCGAGATACGTCTATGTACCGAGTTTTGTTCACGCCTTCGGCGTGGTTTTGGAGGAGATGTGTCCTCCACCCACATACACAGCCACAAACGTTTTTAGTTATATACTAGCGGATATGCCCGGCCTTGCACGGGTGGAGTGTATAATTTTTTTAATTAAATTTTCTCAAAATACATTTATAATTTTTTAAATCAGCAATTACCAATCATCCCGGTATCCCAGGCGCCTCTTTCATATCCCAGTGGTCTCGGTAATGTTTCATATCCCGGTGTTCCCGGTAATTTTTCATATCCCGGTGTTCCCGGTAATCTTTTCTATCCCGGTGTTCCCGGTAATTGTCCTCCATCATGGTGTTCCCGGTAATTTTCCTCTTTCCCGGTGTTCCCGATAATTTTCCTCTATCCCGGAGATCCCGGTAATATCTCGAAGTCTAGTGAAGCGTGTTTTTATGAAACAATGCCTTATTTTCAACTCTGTTTCCATGAAAAGAATTTACATGTTTTCATGAATATTTCATTTTTAGAGAAGAAATCTTAAAGTAAAGGAAAATAATTTTTGAAAATTAATTATTTTAATTTATTTTGGTGTTTTCAGAACTGTTGAAACTTTTAAATGGACAATTATTGCGTTTTTCTAATAAAAATATTTAATTTTGAGGTTTTCATCTCATTTACAATACTGAGTCAAGCAGACCTACTCTAGTAGAGAAATTGAAAATATTTTTAAAAAAAGACTGGTAAATTTTGTTGGTCTAGTGAGTCGTTCCTTTTAAGTTATTCCATAAATATTTAAATTTTAAAGGAAAATATCTTAAAATAGGGGAAACTAACGTTTCAAAATTAATTATTTGAAGTTATTTTGGTGTTTTTACAACTGATATAGTTTTTAAATGGACAATTATCGAGTTTTCCTGTTAAAATATTTAATTTTTGAAGGTTTTCATCTTGTTAACAATAGTGAGTCGAGCAGATCTACTCTGGTAGAGAAATGGAGAAATAAGCGTTTTCGGCTATAAATTCGTTAATTACTCGTAATTGTTCGATTTTCGAGCTTGGAAAACTTGACAGTGACAATCGACACCTCGAGATACGTCTATGTACCGAGTATTGACCACGCCTTCGGCGTGGTTTAGGAGGAGATGTGTCCTCCACCCACATACATACATAGCCACAAACGTTTTTAGTAATATATAGATAGATAGACTAGCGGATATGCCCGGCCTTGCACGGGTGGAGTGTATAAATTCAATTTTTTAAGTTTTCTCATAATACATTTATAATTTTGTGAATCAACAATTACCAATCATCTCGGTATCCCAGGCGCCTCTTTCATATCCCGGTGGTCCTGGTAATTTTTCCTATCCCGATGTTCCCGATAATTTTTATGTCCCGGTAATCCCGGTATTTTTTCCTATCCCGATGTTCCCGGTAATTTTCCTATCCCGATGTTCCCGAAAACTTTCCTATCCCGATGTTCCCGGTAATTTTCCTATCCCGATGTTCTCGGTAATTTTTCATATCCCGATGTTCCCGATAATTTTCCTATCGCGATGTTCCCGATAATTTTCCTATCCCGATGTTCCAGGTAATTTTTATGTCCCGGTAATCCCGGTACTTTTTTCCTTTCCCGATGTTTCCGGTAATTTTTCTTTTCCCGGTGTTCTCGGCAATGTTTCCTAGTAAATTAATGAGTCTAGTGAACAAAAATATCAAATTTGAAACAATAATAAAAGATCTAGTGAATCGCTTCATTTGAAACAATGTATTGTTTTAAACTCGTTTTCCATGAAAAAAAATTTACACGTTTCCATAAATATTTAAATTTTAAAGGAAAATATCTTAAAATAGGGGAAAGTAACGTTTCAAAATTAATTATTTGAATTTATTTCGGTGTTTTTACAACTGATATAGTTTTTAAATGGACAATTATCGAGTTTTTCCTGTTTCAATATTTAATTTTTGAAGGTTTTCATCTCGTTAACAATAGTGAGTCGAGTAGATCTACTCTAGTAGAGAAATGGAGAAATAAGCGTTTTCGGCTATAAATTCGCTAATTACTCGTAATTATTCGATTTTCGAGCTTGGAAAACTTGACAGTGACAATCGACACCTCGAGATACGTCTATGTACCGAGTTTTGACCACGCCTTCGGCGTGGTGTAGGAGGAGATGTGTCCTCCACCCAGTCAACCAGCCACAAACGTTTTTAGTAATATATAGATAGATGATAGGTAATAATTATTTTTTTTTAACAAAACACCTTTTTAAAACTGTAGAACTGTATACTTAAGTTTGAATCTTTCCAATCCTAAATAAGTAAAATTCTTTCGTAATTTATATAATTCAGTCTTAAAGTATCTAATTACAATTTTAAAGATTCTGCCCGTGTAATTAAAAACACATTTTTAACAAAATAACATCGTATTTTTCTTAAAACCTTATTATCTTGTATAACGATTGCTCTAAGTAAGTAATCTAACTTCTTTCCAACTGTTGAAAACAAATCGACGCTAAGAAAGTATACTTTGAAACAAAAGTATGTTTCCACTTGTTTACTCATTTAGTGGAGATTGCTACTACGACAAGCTTATCCTAAGGATGAACTGTGAAGATAAACCCCATAATACATACTTAACAACACTAGGTCAAGCCGCAAGGTTATTATACTGTAGCAGTGTTCACAAAGGTTGAAAAGGTTTCCAATAAGTCCACCGGGAAATCTATGGGCAAATGTTGGTGCGAGCGCTACTTTCCCAAATATCTCTTTTTATAGGGGGTTTGGAATATTCATAAGTGATGGTCTGCCGCTATTATTCGAGGTTGGACGCAAATCCCTTCGGAATTGCTCCGAAAATACCTCGAGGATCATGGGAAGAAAATACTTCGGGAAAGTTTGCTCTGGGGCTGGACGTTTCCTCGAAAGTTATTGGTTGCGGAATAAACTGGAAAAGAGAGACTGGATGGGGGGGGGGGTTCAAGGGGGAATTTGTTTCGCGGTTATAGTTAAGCGAGATGGCGAAAATTATTTGCTTATGTCGCAGTTGGAGATTGTATATTACGAGTTGAAATTTC
This sequence comes from Tetragnatha versicolor, assembly GCA_024610705.1. NCBI lineage: Eukaryota > Metazoa > Arthropoda > Arachnida > Araneae > Tetragnathidae > Tetragnatha > Tetragnatha versicolor. The sequence continues at coordinate 18,563,508 of JANDEH010000011.1, read as the reverse complement.
AGTGATTTGGTTGAAATTTGTGGTAGGTTGGGGATTTTATTTTGTTGTTTGTCCATCGTGAAATTTTCTGTTTCCAGCTTTAAACAAATTAAAGTGACAACCATCTTGGTACTGATATTAAGTATCTTTATTCGGCATTATGAATAATATTTGAACATTTTTTTGTTGCATTAACTCTTTACATTGCATTCGCTTGATTTCATTTCAACCATTGTGTGATTTATTTGAATGAAATTATATTCTTGCATAATAAAAACACCCTTGGTCATTGGAATAAACAAATAAACATTTACAGAAACTTTCCTTTTTTAATACCAACGTATGAAACATAAGACATATGTGTATTATAAAGGAACTTTTTTTAAGTTTACCTTTAATAACTACCCGTAATTTCTAGAACATGTTCACATCTTATCTTCCAATATAAAAAATTTTTGTTTCTGAATTTTAGTTTTAGAAGGAACATGAAATTTTTTGGATGTTTCTAGAAATTACTTATCTGTTAAATCTTTACGTATAGTAAACCTTTATCTTACTACACAAAATGCATAATTTAATTGACTTTAAAATTTAAACTTCCTATTCTTGATGATTTTTAGCAGTATTAGGTTTTTACAACTCCCCTTTTTCTCTCCACTATAACATTACATCATTTTTTGAAATCTCACTCAAAAATGTCAGATTTTACGAATTGACAAGACAAAAAGACGAATTACCAAAAACTTTCAATTATTAAATTCATATTTTGTTCAATATGTACAATTTAGTAAGTGAATCTCTAATTTTTGTAGTTATGCTAAATCTTTCTATACGAATTACTTATCTCCAATAACTTGTTGATAATTTTTATTTGCTGAAAATATAAACAAATTATTATTTAACTTCACTTTCTACTGCAATATAATCTTCCGTTTTTTTTGAACGAAAATTAAAACAAAAAATGCAAAAAATTCATGTTAAGCCAAATCCGAGAAAACTTAATTCACTTGAAAGGGTTCTACGCTTTTTAGTTTGATTGATAGAAAAGCTTTTTTTTCGGTCAAAACTCTTATTTCACAATCTTTTATCACTTTAAAGACCATTAGTCAAAAGTAATTACTCAGATGAAAACTTCGCCACATCAAAGAGCTTCAATGATGAAAAGACCTTTTAATAAAATGCTAAACGAAATTGAAAACTGAACTTGTTATTTTAATTGATGAATTTCTTTTGCAGAAACCCAAAGCTAAAAGCTCGATAGGTTTTTATTATCTATAGCGCTAATACATCTTATTAACAAGTCGATATCTCTTGAAATTTAATGAGTAGTTTGTTTTGCTGTAGTACTTAATAAGTGCACTTTTTATGATAAATAGTCTCTCTTTTAACTCAAAAATTTTTATTTCTTATTAGTTTGAAAATTTATTGACATTAGTTCTCCATGTCCTAACTTTTACTATAGGTAGCATTAAAACTGGTTTTTTACTTTTGTAATATAAGATCAAATAAACCTTTTTGTTTGAGTTCAGAAAAATCTATAGTTTATTGCTATATATGAGCTTAAAAATTTATAACGCGAAACATATAACACGAAACTTAAAAACATTTATAACATGGTTTTATATAAAAACCTTCATGCACAAAATAACACGAAATTTCAAAATAAAGTGATTGATTGCACTGCCATGTTAAAACTATTTTCTGGTAGGACTGTCTATATAGCTTAAAAGTTTTGCTTTTATCAGCAACAGTCTGTGCTGTGGTTCTCTCTTCTAGTTAAATACATCTTACAGTTAGCTATACATAATACAGTTAGCTATACTCGGCCTTTTTTCAGTATATTCCAATGCATATTTGGTTTCAAAAGCTGGTATCGTAAGATTACACAATTTATACAAGCATGAAACATGACTAGGCAGTTACTTTAACATAACATTTGACAGTTTGACGCTTGGAAATGACATTTTTTATACCTTGCTTCTTTAATTCTTTAAATATTAAAGATTTATTCTTGGTCCTATAAACTTTTTCAAACCATTTTGTACCAAGTACGTGTACAATATTGTATAGGCTGTAGTTACTTAAATTAAAAAATACCTCAATTGTTTTTCAAATTCCCATCCAAGTAGGATATTTCAAATGAACATCTAAATGATTGTAAAATATTTATAATAAACGCACCAACCCATATTCGAAACTTTAAAATAATTCATGTAAAATTATTTTACAATTTTTATTCCGTTGGTTAGTCTGGGAAAATAAATTGTTTTTTAACGTTCGATGATTAAAAAGTATGAATTAATCACAAAGTTTACAATTATGTAATAGTGTCCTTCTCAGGTTTTAGCAATCTTAACCCTACAATGCACGATTTTTTAAATTCACTTGAAAATCATTTATTTGACTTCCATTATGGTGTAAATTAGTAAAAAAATACTAAAAAAATTAATTTAATTTTTTTCTATATTTAATTGACAAAAAACTTCGTCCTTGTGAAATTAATTGTGAAGTGAAATAAAACCAAATGCTCTAAACATATAAAAAAACAACTTATCTTTTCAAAAAAAATTTTCAAGCTGAAATTTTTTTTATTTTAATTTATATGGTCCTTTTATTTTGGCATTTTCTGTGTCTTGACTTTCTTCTTACTAGCTACTAACAAATGTCTCAAAATAGTACCCCTGCTGCGATCTACTGGCAGTCTAAAGTGCTAAAACAATGAAATGTTATATTTATTGTACTTATTGCATGGTTTTGCCGTTTGGAAATGGAAGTTCGAGTAGGAAATGGGGAAAAATGTCGTGTTGCCAAATCGTCGCCTTAGAATCAAAAACTACTATCTCTGAAAATTCACGCAGCTTCATTCACAGTAGTTGTTCATTCTACTCGTTTTGTTGGCGGTTTTGGCGTTGTTAAAGGGTTGCTGCTATCTCTTGTTCACTTCAGTCCTAGAAAGGGAAAATATTGAAACTTTGAATCTTAATAATTCTAAAACTAATTCGAATTTTTAAAAAAACGAAACGACAATATTTTTGTAAAAAATAATTGTATATGTGTTTAAAATATTGTACTTCTACCATGATTAGTTTTTCTTTTATAACGAAAAAAGGGTTCCAATTATTTCATTGGCTGCTGCGAAACGAGCTAGATTCAATGTTAATCTTGGCGGTCTGATATCGTAAGCAGGTTGCCATATCAGGGGCAATATTTTCTTCATCTTAAAATCAAATAATACTGCCTTCTGGTCTGATTCGGAAATATTCGGAATTGCAAGCGAGAAAGCTCATTTCATTGGTTCGTAAGCAAGACATCATCGAGCTGGCAAAGTGCCAAAACCAATCAAATGAGCGCCTGCAACGATCTGAAGTAATTATTATTATTTTTTGATTTAGTGGTATTTAATTGGTGGATTTTTTATGGGGAGTGGTTTGAATTGGCGTCTGATTATAAGTCGCCAAAGATCGGGGTCCCCGAAGTTTGCCGAACGGAGATAGTAGTTTTTGATTCTAAGGCGACGAAATGGCAACAGTATGCACTGTAGGGTTAAAATTTACCGACATTTTTCTCTATCCGGATAAATCTTTTTTTTTTCGCAAACCTTTACATATGACAGGCCGATTAGTTTTCTTTAAAAAACATTTTAGTCCGTCTTTGTTCTTTGTTCTCTTTGATCTTTGTGCGTTTTTTTTCGAGAGTATTCTTTACATTGTTCATTACCATATTGAAAACGTTACTTTTCTTTAATAAGACTGTTGTATGTTGTATGTTTTACACACGTTTGAAGCCAGTAATTGTGGCCTCAATAAAATGTAAATGTGCTAAAGCTTTTGTCTTTAAAAGTATATCATAAATATTTTGTTAATTTTCAAAAAACATGAAGTTTCAAACTAAAAATTTGAAAAATAAACTTGTGTTTTTCATCAAACAATTCAGGTATTTCACTATTTATACCAAGCAAGGTTTTATTTATTTTGATATGAGTATGTTTCAACTGTAAAGAATGCTGGCAAACTTTTGTATTTAAATATTTGCATTTGAAATAATTAATTTATTGTTTAAATAAGCTGTTTAATTTATGTAGGTTAACAAACTTTAAATGTTTTTCTATGTTTCCTCTGGCAATACCTTTCTAATCACAAAGTTAAAAAAAGCTAAAAAAAACACCATTACGTTTAAGGTAAGCTAAATTTACTATTGGATTTCTTATAAACAAAATATTATTCTAACAATTGGTGATAATAGTTACGAAGAACTTAAGTAGGTAAAAGTATAATAATGCATTCTAATAATGGTAGCTTACTTCATGATCTTTGTTACCATAGTGACCATTGAATGGTTTTTTTTCCATTTTCCGTCTTTGAAAACAAAGCTATTTTGTAGTTAGTGATCAGAAGTAACTAAAATTAGATAGTTTAGGCTATCCTGAAACGATAAAAAAGGTATTTTTCAATCCACTGACGTCTAGACGGTCTGATGGATTAAGAGCAGAAAATAAGAATCTTAAGAGGATTTCGAAGATGTTGTTTTTTCTAGTTTTGAGCTTTATGATAGAGGAAGTTAAAGGCATGCCCTATTTTTATTGAAGATTTGTGTGTATATTTTATCAATAAAATGTATGTTTTTTACGAAAGAAAAACTATTTTAAAACACAATTTTTCCAAAATAATGAACTTTATAAAGAGTTGTGTAATAAAGTATGTTTATATGAAAATGTATTTTAATTTTAAAAATTATACCTTAATACCGAAATTATTTGAATCACAATCATTGAAATCATATATTTATTTGAAGGTCTATTGTTAAATAATTTGAGAAAATTCAGCAAACAATAAACATTGATAATCTAAACATCTTAGATAATCTAAAAAATAACTTTGTTTATTTCTCTTTTATTGTGCTTCTTTACTATATTTCACAGCAAAGTTTCCTGAACCCAGTACGTCATTACTCAGAAGGAGAAAGTGGGTAAACTCAAAGCCTGTTGGGTTGCTAGGAGGAGTTTCGGTATGCAAATCGTGATAAAATGACACTATATATACATGGGTTTTACGAAATAATCGTATTTTAAAATTGACGTACTTCGTTTCACTGGAAATTCAGACACCACGATGGGAACTACTTTGTTTGTGAGTGACGTCGTAGTGTCAACTATAACGTTGCTGTCCAGTACAAATATGGTTAACAGTTCTAAATATTTGACACTTGAATTAAACAATGATGTAGAAATTTTCACTTTTACTTATTTTACATCACAATCACACAAGTATAACTACTATTTAAATCTTTATTGTTGGAAAAATCTTAAATCTTCTTATAGTACGGGAGCTGGCGTTAAAATGAAAAATTCATCTGCTCGTACACGATTTTAATATGACAGGATAGTGTTAGTGGTGCTGATCACGGAATCGAGCGTCAGCTGGTCAGGTAGCGGTGGGTTGAGCGTGGGGAGGGGGTCAAAGTTGCAAAAAAAGTAAAAAATAAATTCATCTGCTCGTGTATGAAACTTGGTGGAGATGGTAGTTTAGGCCTTCATGATTACAAAAATGACCGTCAGCTGACTGGGTGGCCATGAAATGACCGTCAGCTGGTCACGTGAACTTGCAAACAAAAAAATTATCTGACAATGCATGGAACTTGGTAGGGTTGTCAATCTCTGTTACATGAAGTAATAACGAGTTACTAGTCTTCAACTTAGACTGGAAACTCATGAATTAATCAATCAATAAAACAAACTCATAAAACTTTTAGTACGGGAGCTGGCGTTAAATTTCAAGAATTCATCTGCTCGTACACGATTTTAATTTTACAGGATAGTGTTAGTGGTGCTGATCACGGAATCGAGCGTCAGCTGGTCAGGTAGCGGTGGGTTGAGCGTGGGGAGGGGGTCAAAGGTACAAAAAAAGAAAAATAAATTCATCTGCTCGTGAATGAAACTTGGTGGAGATGGTAGTTTAGACCTTCCTGATTACAAAAATGTCCGTCAGCTGGCTGGGTGGCAATGGAATGACCGTCAGCTGGGCACGTGAACTTGCTAACAAAAAATTTATCTGACAAAGCAAGGAACTTGGTAGGATATCAATCTTTGTTACATAAATAATAACGAGTTACTAGTACAATAGACATTAATTCATGAGTTGCTATGGTGTAAGTTGAAGACTAGTAACTCGTTATTACTTCATGTATTAGAGATTGACAACCCTACCAAGTTCCATGCATTGTCAGATAATTTTTTTGTTTGCAAGTTCACGTGACCAGCTGACGGTCATTTCATGGCCACCCAGTCAGCTGACGGTCATTTTTGTAATCATGAAGGCCTAAACTACCATCTCCACCAAGTTTCATACACGAGCAGATGAATTTATTTTTTACTTTTTTTGCAACTTTGACCCCCTCCCCACGCTCAACCCACCGCTACCTGACCAGCTGACGCTCGATTCCGTGATCAGCACCACTAACACTATCCTGTCATATTAAAATCGTGTACGAGCAGATGAATTTTTCATTTTAACGCCAGCTCCCGTACTATTTGTTTTATAGCTCAATGGAATTAATATCTGTTGTACTAGTAACTCTTTATTATTTCTGTAACAGAGATTGACTTCCTACCAAGTTTCTTGCTTTGTCAGATAAATTTTTTGTTTGCAAGTTCACGTGACCAGCTGACGGTCATTTTTGTAATCAGGAAGGTCTAAACTACCATTTCCATCAAGTTTCATCCACGGGCAGATGAATTTACAGTGGCGGATTTCCAAATGTGCCGCCTATAGGCTGAACCAAAATTTGCCGCCCATATGCTAATACCTCAACCTCTTACAAAACTAAAAATGGGCGTCATTTCAGTTTTGGGTTGGGGGGGCAAAGATTATAAGTGGGTTTGGTACGCCGTGACAGTCAGGGTCGTTTACTAGAATTTTTCTTAGGGGGGGGGTCTTGGCAAAAAATTTTCTTGAAAGTTAGTTCGATTTTGTTGGTGACCAAGTTAAGTAAAGTAGACAGCGGCGGATCCAGGATTTAGTCTTTGGGGGGCTAAGAATTTTAAATATCAAAATCGTCTTCTAATGTCCTAAAGGGGGGTCTGGGGGTCCTCCCCCAGAAATTTGTTTGTAAATTTAAGTCTTTAAAGCAGATTTTCAACACGTTTTGGTACACCTAATCCGAATTTCGGACATACATTTTCAAGAATTTAATTTCCCTTTTGGTTGGATTTTTGCATTTTGACGATATTTTGACGATATATTTCTATAACAAAATTGTTTCTGGGGGTCCTCCCCAAAAAAATTTCTCGAAATTTGACCTTAAAAACAGGATTTTAACTCGTTTTGGAGTCGTTTTTCCCTTTTTTCCCCTCCCCCGAGTTCCCACTTCCCCTCTTTCTCACTGTTAGTGCTTATTCCTATTGGGAGGGGGTTAAAGCAACCCGAAGAGGACCACTCCTTGTAAGTCCCAACATTTTCAAGGAACGACTACAATTATAGATTATAAAATTTCAAGGATGGTTGGGGGTTCTCCCCAAGAAAAATTTTGAATTTTCAACCTTAAAAGTAGGGGTTTTAGGCTCACACATTTTAAGACGAATTTTTATGGAAAAACAGCAAGTAAAAAATTGACGTTAAAATTTCAGGGCCCCCATGGATACTGCCCTGCCGTGACTTGACTTTTGGTTTCTTATTATCTTTGGGGGGGGGACGGTCTAACTGAACGTCTTAAGGTCCCGAGTTTATTTATACCTGAAGTGTTAGATCACTTAAAAGTAATATTTTACACTAAATATTACAATGTAAGCTCGAAGTAAAAATGGGGGGTTGCTTCTTAAATAAGAGTTTCAGCTCATTTTAAAACCCTTACTGTTGCGGAAACTAGTGTTCCCAGATGAAAGTTGGAAGAAAGACTCACGTGCCCGAAGACTCACGAGCTCTCGAGGACACAAATCTCATCTCGCATTTCACGCATTGTTTTTGATCTGGATAAAAGAGGTAGCTTGGAAAATTGAATGTAAAGTAGAGTTGCGTTTTATGTTATCTAAAGAAAGAGGCTAGAGTGATTAAAACTTTATTTTTATTATCATAGGTAGTCGGTCTTTTTAACATCAATTTGACATCTACACTAGTCAGAAGAAATTCCCGGTTTATCACCTTTGGTAAGATATTTAACACGATTTGTAACATGGCATCCCTGCACTGGTAGCACTTTTGACTAGAGTGGCTGTATAAAAGGACCCTTAGCTAGAATTGAAGATGCCGTTGAGACGTTCATACAAAGGAGCTACGCAACGGAGAAATACTGTACGATCTCGAACTGAAGAAGAGACGTTACAGAGACTCGTAATCCATAGGCAAAGTGTAAAAGACGAGTTGATCAAGACTGGTGAGAATATTGAGGATGGACTTACGCTACAAGATAGTGAGAAATTGGCTGTAGCTTTTGGTAATTTAAAAGAACAGTACGAGATGTTAAAGGAAATCGATAAAGAGTTGAGTGTGATGTGGCCTGTGGACGAGTTGGCGGAGGAAACACAAGGTGCAATGCAGTTCGCCACAGTAATCAATGGATGGAGAATTAAAGCAGAAAAAGCATTAGGTGAGTTAAGACCACTTGTTTCTAGAGAAAACTGTAATGATAGGCTGTTAGTAAATGAACAAGTTAAAGTAAAACTACCAAAGTTGGAAATACCTAAATTTTATGGCAACTTAGATCAATGGATCAATTTTTGGAGTTTGTTTGAATCGTCCATACACAGCAATACTTCTTTGAATAGTGTGGATAAATTTGCGTACCTAAAATCTCACTTAGGGGGCACGGCACTAAGAACCATAGAACACAACTTTTGATAAACAGCGAAAATTATTTTTCAGCTATAGCAATTTTACAAGAACGATTTGGTTCCAAAAACAAACTCATTACGACACATATGAATAGTTTATTGGCTATACCTCCTCTTAGAAACTCCAACGATATAAATAGTTTTAGGAAATTGTTCGATAACCTAAACGCGCAAATGAGGAGCTTAGAATCGTTGGATGTACCGACTGATAGCTACGGAAGCATTCTACTGCCACTGATTTTGAAATTATTGCCACAGGATTTGTTGCTAGACTTTCATAAGAGTCAAAATACCGACCGGGTGGAGGATTTGATTTCATTTCTATCTCAGCAGCTGAGGGCGCGAGAAGGTGCCCTTTTGTTTTTAAATAGGGAAAGTGATAGTAAAGAGCGACGTCGGTTACCAGATATTTCAAGCAACTTCCACTCTGGAGGTAACTTTAATAAGAGTAATAATATGGGAAAAGATAAGAGTGGTCGGAACATTCCATCAGCTAGTGAATTATTAGCCACGGAGAATCATACGACAGACGGAGAGAAAGTTTGCCTTTTGTGATTTGACTCATAAAGATAGCTATTGTGAGTGTTCCTAGGGACCCACAGTGTTCCTAGGGATGAGAGAATAAATATCCTAAAAAGAAAAGGATTGTGTTTCAGGTGTTGTGATATAAATGCTCGGCATATATCACGTTATTGTAGGGCTGAAGTAAAATGTATTTTCTGCGGCGGTAAATCACGTAACACCAATTTATGTTATTCGATAGATGGGTCAGATGTTTGTGGTAGCTCTGAAACTAGAACAGACTTAAGCAATCAAGAACATACTCCGGTCGTATATTTACAAACCCTGTTGATATGTATCAGTAATGGTCATTTAAAAAAAATGGTTCGAGCAATTATAGATACTGGAAGTAGCAGATCTTACATTTCACGGTTTGTCGCAGAGACCATGAAATTGAAGAGTTTAAAAGAGACCGTCACGCATGGACTTTTTGGAGGATCCAAAAGGATAATGAAGCACAAGCTGTACTCCACCTGTTTGCGAAGCTTGGATGAAAGATATAGTATCGTGGTAGAATTAATGGACCAAGATAAAATATGTGAGCATATCCCTCGGATACAAGGTGATGTGTGTATACAAGAGTTGAAAAGACAGGGTATTTTCTTAAGTGATATTTCGCCAAAAAGAAAAAGTTGCTTGTGTCGAAGGCAGGATAGTGAAATTCATATGTTACTTGGGTCTGATATTGCGAGTAAGTTTTTCACAGGAGAAGTTAAAAATTTAGATTGTGGTTTGACTGCGGTGGGGACGAAATTCGGATGGACTGTCATAGGCAAATTAGGACAAAAGGAAACAGACAGTTCATTGTTGCTCCCTTCTCTGCATATTAACACTATGAGGATAAGTGATTTGTGGGAATTAGACGTATTGGGCATTGGAGATCCGGTGGAATCACTATCTAAAAAGGAAATGAGTGATTTCGTCTTGACACATTTCAAAGAGACAGTCCAATGGAATGAAGAAGGAAGGTATCAGGTGAATATCCCATGGCTTACCGGACATCCTCCTCTTCAAACTAATAAGGAGTTGGCTGAGAAGCGATTGAAGAACACCGTTAACTCTTTAAAAGTAAAGAACAAAATAGCGGACTATAAAAAGGGTCTAGCTATGGATTCAGCAAATGCAATTCCAGAAGGTATAGATACTTTTGAAAATGATACAGAAACTAATTATTCTGATAAAGAAGTTGATGATATTTCCAGTAAGAAACCTCTAAAGAAAGCAAAAGGTAGGCCCAAGAAAGGAGCAAAAACTGAGGTTCATTCAAATGGCGAAGCTGATCAGAATGGGGTTGAAGAACTTTCTAAAAACGATACTTATGAAGTGTCTGACAAAAGCAGTTCCAAACCATCTTCAGAAGATGATAAAAATTCTAACCGGGATTCAGAGAATGAAGATATGGGAAGTGACCCTTCTGTAGAAGAAAAGCCCCAGAAAAAGAAAGGAGGCAGACCGAGGAAAGAAATAAAAGTCAATAATGAAACAGATGATCTTAATAGCCATGAAAATAATGCTGGAGAGGGGTCAGAGAAAAATGATGATCCTGAAACCAGTGGTGATGAGAATAAGGTTGAAGAAGAGGAAACAGAAGCTATGCCAAAGAAAAAAGGTGGAAGAAAGGCCAAAAAAACTGGTAGGGGTAGAAAGCCAGCTCCCAGTAAAGAAGAGGAAACAAATGAAAATGAAGAGAATGAAAACCTGGAAGAGGAAGAAACTGAAGTTATGCCTAAGAAGAGAGGTGGAAAGAACACCAAGAAAACTGGTAGGGGCAGAAAACCAGCTTCTAGTAAGGAAGATGAAGCAAATGAAAATCAGTCTGATGAGAGTGAAGAGCAACTAGCCACTATACCTGAAGAGAAAGAAACTGATGAAGATGATTCGGCAAAACCTCAAAAAACAGCTCCAAGTCGAGGTAGAGGAAGAAAACCTGCTGCAGCAGCAGTTGAGGCGAAACCAAGGACCCAGAGGGCCAAAAAAAATGTTGCACCGGAACCAGAAAAAGAAAAGACTAAAAAGGAAGAAAGAGGAAAACTCCTCCAACGGAGACTGTTGATGAGGCAATCTACAAAAAACTTAATGCAGAAGATTTAGAAGAAGCCAAGAATGCCAAAGTGTCCCTTCTAAGGCAACAGAACATTGATGACATGGCCTTGGATCTCATGAAATCTGAGGAAGGCAAGGTTCAAGCTGCAGCTGGAACTTCTGGAAAAGGACGCGGGAAGAAGCGAGCAGCAGAAAGTGAAGATTCTGTTAGTACTTCCAAGAAAGGCAAAGCCACTGCTTCGAAAGCTGCACCCAAGAGAGAAAAGATCCCTGAGTGATGTGAATGCTTTGGACTTTGACAACAAGTCAACCAACGCCAAAGGAAAGTCTTGTAATTTGAAAATAGCTACTTGGAATGTAAATGGATTACGAGCTTGGCTCGAGAAAGATGGGTTGACTTATTATCTTACACATGAAGACCCCGACGTCTTGTGTATACAAGAAACTAAGTGCTCTGAAGACAAAATTCCACCAGAGAGCAATCCTGTTGGATACCACTGCTATTGGGTTGCTGGTGACAAAGAAGGGTACTCTGGAGTTGGACTGATGTCTAAACAGAAGCCTTTGTCTGTGGAATATGGAATTCGGAAGAAAGTCCATGATGGTGAAGAAATGAGTACGGTGTTGAGTGAATGCAAAAGCTTAATGAACGACCGTCCATTGACTTACGTTTCTGACGACATAGAAGATCTAATTCCCATTACTCCAGCGATGTTTTTACAGGAAATTAGACATGTGGGTACTCCTATCGTGGATCAATTAGACCACAGCAAGATCAATAAACGTCTGTCTTATACTCTGAAGGTAAAAGAAGATTTAAGGACTAGATTTCGCACTGAATATTTAGGTCGATTGAGGCAAGCTTGCAATCCCAAGGATGAAGCTGCAAGCCCTTTTAAAGTAGGGGATATAGTTATTGTCACTGCTGACAACTTGAAGAGATTAGATTGGCCACTTGCCAAGATATTGGAACTTATGCCTGGTAAAAGTGATGTTGCTCGTGTGGCCAAACTTCGAACCAAATCCGGAATTATCACGAGGGCTGTGCAAAAGCTATGCCCCTTGGAAATAGGGGGATCTGAGTCGAGTACGGAACAAGATATTGAGTTCTTTCGCAAGTCAAGAACTCAAGGGGGGGAGTGTTGCGGAAACTAGTGTTCCCAGATGAAAGTTGGAAGAAAGACTCACGTGTCCGAAGACTCACGAGCTCTCGAGGACACAAATCTCATCTCGCATTTCACGCATTGTTTTTGATCTGGATAAAAGAGGTAGCTTGGAAAATTGAATGTAAAGTAGAGTTGCGTTTTATGTTATGTAAAGAAAGAGGCTAGAGTGATTAAAACTTTATTTTTATTATCATAGGTAGTCGGTCTTTTTAACATCAATTTGACATCTACACTAGTCAGAAGAAATTCCCGGTTTATCACCTTTGGTAAGATATTTAACACGATTTGTAACACTTACAGTACCTTGAAAACCACAGAATTTTCTGTGGGAAAAAGCTATAAAAAACGTCAAACGGGGCCAGAGGTCCTTCACTAGAAAATATTTTTGGAAATTTCCTCCAAACTTGTGTTTATCTACTTTTAAACTGTATGGAGAGAGCACCAAAAGGGAAAAGCTTCTTGTAGGAAGCATAATTTTCAAGGGGAAAACACTGTATAACAGATATCAAAATTTGAGAGGGGAGTTAGGGGGTTCTCCCCCAGACATTTCTTTTAAAATTGCCCATTAAAGTAGTGTTTTAGCTCATTTTGAGACCCTTTGGGTAGCAAGGAGAATAGTTCCTTGTAAACTACAGGACGTTCTCGTCTGAGATTATGTTGAGTGTTTCATTTCTCCTCTCCTTTTTTTACTCAGAAAAAAATTCTGCCATCAAAAATTTGCCGCCTACTAAAATTTGCCGCCGTAGGCTATAGCCAAGCTAGCCTATTTAGAAATCCGCTACTGTGAATTTATTTTTCTTTTTTTGTACCTTTGACCCCCTCCCCACGCTCAACCCACCGCTACCTGACCAGCTGACGCTCGATTCCATGATCAGCACCACTAACACTATCCTGTAAAATTAAAATCGTGTACGAGCAAATGAATTCTTGAAATTTAACGTCAGCTCCCGTACTATTATTTTCATAGTGATTTTTTTTAAACTTTTAATTTTTTTTAATAATTTCTATGAAAACTAAATATTTTCAATAAAACTTTAGCGATTTTTTTAAACTTTTAATTTTTTTTAATAATTTCTATGAAAACTAAATATTTTCAATAAAACTTTAGCGATTTTTTGAAATTTATATAAAAATATTTTAAAAATTGGGGTTGATTTTAACGGAGTTATCTATATGTAACCAATATTATCTTTAAATTAGCTTACCAACATGTATTTTTGAATTAATTTTAGGCATTAAAATAATCTTAGTTAGCATAGTTTTGATATAAATACATAGTGCTATAGTTTAAGTGAAAAAATCTTTTGAGAGACGCAAATAGAACTTTGAAGTAATTTAAAAGTTCTAAACTAGAGAATATATCAGACTGCAACTCTCTTGAACACCTGAGTTACATTCCATTCTTCAACCCAAGTAGAATATATTTTTCTGCAAAAGATAAAAACTCTCTTAATTAAACCCTATGCGAATACGTGCCTCAGATTTCATTATTTTTAGCAACAGTTTCTCTCAACATAAAAATTCTCTCGACTTCCCCTTCACTCTGTATCCGGCTGGGTTGAGAATACATCGCTCCTGCCTTCATCTTCATTTATATTTCAAAGTTTCTTCTGGAGCAGTGGCAACGTCTGAAGCAGACATTCGTCTTCAGTGTTCATTATTCATCAGCGTCAAGAAGAGTTTTATGTTCTATGTTCGATTTTTCTTCTCTGTCTCTCTCTGGGGGTCGACCCGATGTTTTTCTTGTGTTAGGCGACGTGAAATAAGATGAGCGTGAATAGTAGATGGGAAAAAACGACATTTTATTGGTCTTACCTACGTTGAGCGTAATCGATTATAGAAATGGAATTCGTTTTTTATTTTTTTAAAATATTTTTAACGTTTATTTTCATTCATATACCCTTTTATATGCCATTTTAGCGTAATAATACAGAAAATTAGTGACTTTTTTGAGTAATTAAACAATTATGTTTTGGATAATTTTTTTTAGCAGAATACTGCATAATAAGGAAGTTGCATGTGTCAGATTTTCAAAAACAAGCAAGTGTTCCGTATGGTTTTTTGTTTGGTAAAATGAAATACAGTCGAGTCCGCTTAATGTGATCGCATTTGTCCGAGATGAAACTGATAATATTATCCGATTGATAACAATAAGCGATTTCATATCAAAAAGCAGTAAACAGTGTAACTAGGTTATTTGCTTTAAAATCAAAGTTATGTAATCGTAACTAACGGATTTTAAACAATCTTACACTATACATAGAAGAGAAAATATAAGAGTAGTACAATTAATAAAAATAAAATAATGCTTACTTTGTATTTCTATTAAAGAAGAATTTCCTCTTTTGCGCTCCTATCCTTTCATTTAAAAAATCACTTAAATTAATCTGAATTCCAGTAAAACAAGGGAAAAGCAAAATCTCTTATCAGAAACATCTGCAAGACAGCGATGGTTCCTTTCACCAATCACAAGCATGGATTCGCCCCCCCCCCTTTACCCATTTTCTTTCTACATAGGGGAGCATCGAATATTTTATTTTTCTTACATAACAGTGCAACTGTCTGATTTTTAGAGAAAAAAAGCGTCAGATGCCTTTAGGGTTGGGCAGATGTTTACTTATAAAATTTGACCTTCAAAAGGAAACTTGTAAGTGGAAGTTTTTAGGGGATATGGACAAATTTTGATAACATTAAGCGGCGTGTTGATCCATAGTTGATCACATTAAACAATGAATTTTTCATTAAATTGAATAGGAATGATCGGGACCTGTTGATTTCGATAACATTATCCAAATGATAACATTAACCGTGATCACATTAAGCGGATTCGACTGTATCAGAATTGTTAGTTTTTCAAAAATATTTACAGGTAATTAAATATTTTAATTTAAAAGTCGAGAAAAAAACACGTGACTGAAAACGTTTATTGTTTAAATCGTAGGATGACGTCAACAATCATACCATCAACTCCTTTGCTTTTCAACAATGCTTATCGTAAGATGACGTCACATCCAAACTCTTGGCGTTTTCGCGCGCTTTTAAAGAGGGAATTTTTGTTATTTTTTTGGCAATCCAAAAATTTCTCGATCGGCCTCAAATTTTGGGTAGTTGCTTATTTTTGCAAGAAGAATCGATTAAAAAAATATAAAAAATCATGCAACTTCCTCATTAATGGCTTAATTTAGTTTAGAAGATTAATTTTGACATTGTGAAGGAAACTAACAATTTAAGACTATAAAACTCCTTAATAAACATCCAAATTAAAAAAACATGATTTAACTTTCCCGTACTGATAAAACGGTGTACGGAGTTTTATGGTCAAGAGTGGTACGAAATTCCTGACTGACACTTGAGGTGCTTCTGATTTATTAAATAAAAACAATATATTAATTATGCTGTTTAAAATTCACTTCATTATGCTTTCCATATCCCTCTGAAAACTCTACAGTTATACTCTGTTTATTTAGAATATAGGCGCCAGAAGAATAGTGCTTTCCCCCTCGCTAGCCTCACAGCCAATAAATGTCGCTGTGAAGTTGAGAGTTGCCATGATTACTGATTCGGTGGTGAGGGGGAAGGAAATATTTTCAGGCGCCTATTCAAATTGAATAGAGAATAATTTTGACCACCCTGTATTATTGAATTGCCCTAAACTATTTCCTACGTTGCAAATGCTTGAAACACCTTTGCAACGCCAAGTAACCGCAATAATGGATGCTACTAATCAAACGCATTATGATTGTATTGCGATTGTGATGTGTGAGAAAAATAGACAGTGTTGTCAAAGTGTTGCTAAAAATTTACTGAGACAGAAAGTGTTCCTATAGTGTTTTCGATCCAGAATTAAGAAGACTTTCAGATTCTGCACTATCTTTAGAACACATTCCTAACACTTTTCAAACGCATTCAGAACACTATCACAACACAATGAAGTGATAAAGTGTACCAGCACAACTTAAGTGATGTTCATTTGAAGACAAA
The DNA here is from genome assembly GCA_024610705.1 of Tetragnatha versicolor. Classification (NCBI taxonomy): domain Eukaryota; kingdom Metazoa; phylum Arthropoda; class Arachnida; order Araneae; family Tetragnathidae; genus Tetragnatha; species Tetragnatha versicolor. Next base: position 18,546,957 of record JANDEH010000011.1, on the reverse strand, counting down.
AAAAAGATGTTCTTATCTTTGTTTATGGTTCAATTCCGTTAGGCTCAAAACACACTGCGCGTCTTATAGTCGCTACTGCAATCAATCTCCATAAAAAAAAGCATGGAGAAAGCCTATAGTCCCCTATCTTGACAGGAATGAAGATTCCTGTCAAGATAGGGGAAGTCTCAGGCTGAACTCCATGCTTTTTCCCCTCTTTGATTGATCGCTGTCGCGACTTATGGTCGCTAGGTCTGACTTGGCTCTTAGTTAACGTTCCCGCCATGGAAGTAGGAAGATAGGGAACTGCCGTGTTAAAGATTCTCTGGCGCTAAAGATGTCATCGACAGAGGGATCCCCATATGCAGAATAGTAGACATATGCTTGCTCACAAGTAGCCGCTTCGTCGTCCTGATTCTCGATTCAGAAATAAAACAGCTAAAGAAGTGAATACGCGGGGTAGAAAGGCACTGTATATTTGGACGGCTTTTTTCAACTAAACTCTACTCTAATTTCCACGGCTAGGCTACAGCTCGGCGTTTCATTGGTTCAATCACTATCCGCCGAGACTGCTACGTAATCACGAGACCTACAGCGCATGCGCCACTGGCCGTTTTGGCCGTCCAAATATACACTTCGGGGTAGAAAATGCGGTTTGGTAAAATTTAAAGTACACGTGGTTTATTTCTCCTTTTTTGCTAATTCCACGAGCATTACAGTAGCTCCGCATGATTTACATTGCTACATTTTCAGCTTTTTCAATCAAGAACATTAAAAACAACAAAGACAAATGGCTTTACAAGCCTATAGGTATCTATACCCATCGTCTCCTCTCCTCTCTGATCAACTCAATCGAGAAATTTGTGCACACGTGGCTCCTTCTGACGATGCGATCTTTGGCGCCTGGGAAATAAATCCATTAGTGAGATAGACCACAACCACAGCAGTTCACTATCTTTTACACTTCCATGGTTCCCGCTAAATATCGCCAATCTCTTTCGAGCTCCATATATTCAAATATAGACCAATTTTTCTGATTTTTAATGATAAACTGAACAGTTATTGATCTAATTAAGCATATTAATCTAGGAGTTTGAAATATTTTAGCGATATTTCTACTTTTTGTGTTCAAAACAGCATGATGGTATTTAGCGGGAACGTTAACGGATTTGAACCTTGTTTATTCTTATGGTGTGTTTGCATCATTTTAAGTTGTGGTGTGATTGCAGGTGGTGCAGTTCTGGTGCGCAAGATGAAGGATGGCAACCCTGGGTCTCCTCCCAACGGGGCAGGGGAAGAGGAGTTGCCACCTGTCGACACGCTCGAGGCCTGTGACAAGGCCGCAGAGAGGTCAGCACTCTTTTTTACTATCCTTTTAGTTCCCTCCAGTACAATGTTGTTGCAATTGTTATGGAAACAGATTTTTTCACTCGATTTAGGGAGTGAGGGTAATTTAGACACTGAAAAAACGTTTTTTGCAAAATCTGCACGGCTATCATTTAGCTGTGTATACTTCTTTTTAGAGTTTTGGTTTTTCTCTCAAAGTTTTTGTCTTGGCGGTATTACTGTACACTACATGCTCAAAATTGTATCGTGTTATGATGTCACAATTGTCAAAAATTTAACCTTACTCTGAAATGTTCCATGCACATTTACTAATATTATCTGGAAAAAAACCTAGTGAAAGCTCTGATTGATTGCCAAAAAATGAGTGAATCAAGCACATGAATTTTAATATCCCAATACTTTTCCCATGAAGTGTTGGATATCAATGCTTTAATTGAATCACTGTTAAGTTCTCGTATAAGAATTCTAAACAGTATAGTTGAACCAAAATTTAACTTGGTACCAAATAATTCTTATACATACTATAATACTTTAAATCATTATTTAATAATTTATAGCCTAAATCTTTATATTTTTTCATTTGTCCCTTAAATGGCAATAAATTAAGGTCTTAAATATTCAGTAGGGGATATTTTTTGTACCTAGCGCAACCACCAAAACTAAATCACAAATGCAATTTTGTGCATAATCTCTTATTTTGAAAAAACAACGTGGAATAGGTACTTCTTCAAAACCTCTTTTTGTTTCTAACTTGAAAAACGCAATTATGACTTTAAGAAAGAGAAAACTATTTGGCTTACCTTTGCAACATAATATAAAAACTTATACTATATCTAAGACAAACTACTTTTACTAAACCTAGCCACAAATTTCTCCTGCGAGATTTGAAAATAGCTCATGACATGACAATTGGTATAGCCACTTGACTTGCCACTTACCCATCTGAGAAAGAATACTTAAAATCAAATACTATTGAAATAAAGTTGGGTGTTCCTTGGTACGCGAATATCTCCTACTTAATAGACAGAATTTCGAATAAATTAAATATTTGGTAGTCAAGTGTAGATAACTCAAATAAGAGTGTATTTTCCCCCTACATTAACTACTCCTTAGTTCTTAATTAATCACGACTTTTAAAAGCAATTATGCTTTAATATCTATAGGGGAACACTAGGTAGAACCGAGTGCAAAGCTTAACTTAACCTGACCGATTCGATGAGCGGGAGCACTATTGCAACTTAATAAAATGAATGGTGAAAGGTTATTTATTCAAAACATTAAAAAATCTAAACAAAATGCAGAAAGTTTTATGATATTTTCGTCCAAAAATAGTTTTAACATAGAAAATATTATAATTTTCCATACATTAAGATACTTATCCTAAACAGAGGGTAATGGAGATAAAAGGCAATGGATAAATTTGGGGGAAATGCAAAATTGTGCATTCTTTCTTCTAAGTACAACGGCATAAAATATCATAGGTTACTAACCAACTACGAGATTATCTTTGCTGCATTTATTGCAATCAGTACATAAGAATAATTATAATTAAAAGGCTCTTACTAAAAAATTACTCTTATGTTTTATGTCCTAATTAATATAACAAACACACTTAACCACGTAGAGCCCTAAAATACCAAATTTCTATTGAAAATAGTTTAGATAAGGATCTTACTAGCAAATCTTAAAGCCTTAAATGATATTACCACAATACCCTTAATGATCCATGAAACGAGGATTACAGTGTTATCCATTGATGCGAAAACTTGAGCGTAAAACGATGGACTATATTGTTAACGCATTACATTAATCTCTTCAATAATGGGAAGTAAGGATACTTGTTTGAAATTATTGATTAACCTATAATCCAGACATGAGGGCTCTACTTCTTTCAAGATTCATCAATTTAATGCTTTACGTTAATCCATGAAAGTAGGGAAACTGATTTTAAAAATACTTCGCAGTAAGATTATCTTGTTTCAAAAAGGTTTTAAATTTCTTGGAATTTCAAGCTCTTTTAGTTACAAGCATAACATGAGTATATATATTGATTTAGTACTTCCTTTGAAGGTTTAAAAATAATTGTAATGTAGATTACGTAGTAAATGAGTAACGTATTAAATATTATTAATTTGTGACATATTGTCATCTTATTTATCTAAAATTAAAATTATGGACCTTTTAATTTGTGTAAAATTACATGTCAATTCAATTTATGCAAAGAGATATTTATAAGAAATTACTAGCGTTTACAAATTATCTATTTTTAAATGAGTAGTAAGCTCCCCCTCTGGACTAATAGTTTTCATTACTCTTAAATAAAAAAGTTCTAAAAAGATTTCATAATGAAGAGTAGCATTTTTTTATCATTCTCTAATCTTTTAAAGTCAGGGCTGTAACTAGACTGATTTCGTGGAGGGTTTTGGTTCTAGATGTTTTCTAAGGATTCCTGTGTCTTGAGTACATATTTTTTAGATCAAATATTGTAAACTTCGAGATTATAACATAAAATTTGTGCACTTTATTATTTTGAAAATTATTAATTATCATTAAATTTGAGCTTAGTATCGCTCGTCATACGCCTCAGAATTTTGAAGGGAAAAACAATATTCGAGAGTTGATGTGTGTGTGTTAAAGTTACAGGGGGGTTGAACTTTTAAACCTCCCTTGGATATAGCCTGTTTTAAGTTCATAACTAATCAATTAAGGAAACTATAAAAACTTTAGCTAATTTGTTTTATGTATAAAAAACCGTATTAAAAGCGCTAAATTTTCCATTTGTAACGAAAATAGCCCCATGTATTATCAATTTATAATTTAACTTTTCTTAAACGAAGAGAAACACACATGAAAGTGTTGAAATATGTTAATAATTGTGGTTTAAAAATATGTAGGTATTTTAAAAGCAAAAATTTTTCACTTGTTTATCTTATCAAAACCAACCATGCAGCTTTTGTAAAGAAAACGAAAAAAATCTCACTTTTTCACGCTACAATTCTCCCGAAAACCAATCGATACTAGCAGGAAGATATGAAAAAAAGTTGGGTGAAAATGGTGATTTTACGGTCCACAAAAGAAGCCATGATATTTTACGCCCTGATAGATACTTCAAAAAAGCTTTCCTTTTAAGTCACTCTAAATTTCATGTAAAGCTGTTTCCATTCCTTTGTCAATTCATTCAATCACATTAGTTGGCTGGAATATTATAATAGATTTCATTGGTAGCGAGACTAAAAGGGTATATTTTATTCTGATATAGATGTATTTTGTGAAGTGCATTCACAAAATCCTTTTTAGAAAATCACGTTATAGATAACAATTCATAACTGATTTATATATATTACCCACAAAAATTTTATTCATATCGTTGGCTTACAAGAGCAAGATACCAAGTTACTTTTGGGAAATCTTTCGTAAGTGGTAAAACGACGTCAACGAATGATTATATTCCCAAAATCTCGCCAAGCTGAAGAGCGATCAATCAGTGTGGTGGTGGAATTGCATGGTGATAAAGAAAACGATCAGATATCGCCAAATTTGGCATAACCTCGTATAGAGTTGTTGAGCTAGTAGTGATTAAATGTCTTTCTTCTATAAGCCGACGATATGTAAGGGTGTAGGTTTTTAAAATGCAGGTTTGATATCTCCGATACAAAATTTTGAACTTTCATATCAAACTCTATATTTTAATATGTATCTTTTGTATCAAATATACTATGTTTTAATATGACAAGAAAATATTCAATGAGTACGAGTAACGAGATGATTATCAATAGTTTAAGTTTGATTTCATGATTTAAAAAAAGACAATGTAAATTATTTAAATGTGCATTACTGAGAAATGACGTGGTGAAAACCTACAACTCTAAAACTACTTGTTTTATTACTTGTATAAAGTTAACACTAATGTAACTTCACATACACTATGTAACTTCACATAAGTGTTTACTTATGTTTCTGTTTTTGGCATATCTAGGCTGCGAGAGCTGTCAAACCACTTGACCCATGGAGAGATCCCCATGGATGTTCTTCAACAGACTGTGAGCTATGCAGTGTCGGTACTGGAAGCCATTTATATGGACGAAACAAAGTAAGCAAGCTTTTACAAAGAAACGAGTTTTCCGATATTATGAATTCGGATTCTTAGGATTCACCTCACGTTTAGGAAAACAGTAGTACATATTTTAATGCCAATGTCTTCATAAAAAGAGATAATTAGCTTGTGTCTATGACTAAATCTATACTTATATATCATCTTTACAATTTCAGCCAATAATAAATAAGCCATGTTCAGACTCACCAATCATAGGTAAAAATTTTCCTCATAGGAACGGAAATACATCTTACTAATTTTTCCACACGTAATTGGACAGCTAAGTTGACTTATAAACTCTTTTTAAATTAGCTGATACATTAATTTCCTATTTTTAATGAAGTTAAGCACACATACCAAGTTGAATATTGCATATAAAAGAAATGAAACACTATCATTTACATCTTTCTATTCTTGATTTATGGCCAAATACATTTAGCTTCATTAAACAAATGTAAGTATAAAGCTTTTAACAATTTTTAACTAAATGGTGAAAAAAATTCAAACCTAGAGTAAAAACAATAACAAAACTTTTTTCAATGATAAATTAAGGTTATTAAGTAACCATAAATAAAATCTCACAATTTATAACTCGAAAAGTAAGCTTTATTCTATCCATAAAAGAATGACTAAACTATTCACATCATTATCTCCCTATCATTAAGCCTAATGGGGGTCCTCGGCTCTAAAAATAGTATAAACGCTTAAGGGTAATGTAGCCATTCGAGAACAATTAAGCCAGCAGGGCGCCTTCTAAAATACCTTAAAAATGTGAAGAATGTTTTCTGTGGGAACGGGTGGGTTAAAATAAAAATATATTATTTTTCTCGGTGGCATTAGTCATTGCGTCCCGATTATGTCGATAGCTTCCGCAGGTGGGGGACTTTTTTGGGAGGTTGGCAAGATTTGTCTTTCTTCGTTGATTGATGGCTGTGACTGACAAAGGCGCTTAACCTCTTCTTTGGAGGAAAGTAAAGGCGAGGAAGTGATGAATAGGTCGAAAATTTAAGGATGGGAATATGTTATCTTTAGTTTTTTAAGGGGGATGCATATTGACTCGAAGCTGACAAATCTGTTTTGACTACAGGCTGATCTATTTCTGCAGCAAGTTCTTAATAGTCCACTGAAAATAGAGTTGAACCTCGAACAAATTGCAATAAAAGGTTTCTCAACGGTTTTCACTTAGGAATGACCTAACAACGTACTAAAAATCGGCCAAAATCGGACGGGTGGAAATTTAATTTTTTTTTAATTTTTTAAAAATGGCTGAAAATTTTTTTCAAAAAATCAAATTATAAAAATAGAGACTTATGATAAATGTTTATAGACTATTTTTCAGTGCTGAATACGAATATACCATTTAAATTTTAAAAAATTAATTCAAAGTTTGGAAAGTCGAAAAAATTAAAACATCGCTCAAAACCACAAAATAATTGAAAAAGAAATAATTTAAACGGTTTTCAATTAGAAATTACTTAAATAATAACATACTAAAAATGGAAGAAAATCTGACAGTAAAAATTTTAATTTTTTACAAATTTTCAATTTTTTTGGCCTCAAAAATCGATCTTTTTAAAAATTCGAGGCATTTACCAAGGTCTTTTTTCCATGGATGTTATAGGTATATACCTCTATAACCTAAAAAACCACAATTGGTGATCATTAGTTAATTAATTAATTAATTTATAAAAATTAACGTTAAAAATACAGGTAAAATCTTTCAATCAAGTAATAAGGAAAATATTTAGACAATATTTGGTAATAAATCATTTTAAAAATAATTGAATTGAAAAAAAGACAAAATATCTTTCAAAAAATTTAAATTTTAAATTAATTTAAAAAATTTAAAATTTTTAAAAAATGGCCGAAAAAAATTTCAAAAAATCAAATTATAAAAATAGAGACTTATGATACATGTTTATGATACATGAAAACCGTTGAGAAACCTTTTATTGCAATTTGTTCGAGGTCCGGCCCTTTTTTTCGCTATTGTCAGCGGACTATAAGTATTGTGTATTAATATCGTAATAATAATAGATTTTTACAAAACATAAAGTACAAAATATTACGAAAACAATATAATATGCATCACCAAGGGGAATATATCCTGTTCTGGTGACAGATAAATTTTAATTTATTTAACCCAATAAATAAAATTCAACTTACATAGAAGTTAAAAGAATACATGAAAAACACACTAAGAAGGAGTAGACACTAAAAAATAATAAACAAAAAACCTATTAAGTAATTGCAGGTATAATTCAATATCCGAAAATATATGTACATTGTACACCTAAAAACACGAAGAAATTTTGAAGGTTCTGTTATTTTATTTTACTTGGGAAACATGAATGTTTTTAGTTATTTTAGGTCGCCTTTTTTCATACGATTTGTAAAAAAAAGTATTGCTTACTGGCACATATCTCTAAAAATATGAGGTGTTTTTAGAAATCATATTGCTGTTAGTGATGAAAAAATATTTAAAATTTATTTACGTGCTTTTGTTATGCGTATTACAAGAGATATCCTAAAAACTCTGAAACGTTTGTCTCCTTCCAGTGTTATTTGGCTTAAAGCCATGGATACTCTACCTTCAGGTATAAGGTAGAGCAGGGGTTCTCAAACTTTTTAACATCGCGACCCACTTTTGAGAAACAAAATCTAACGCGACCCACCGACTTCAGTTAATTATAATTTAATTAAAAGTTGATTATAATTAACTGAACTGAGATAATTATATCAAGCCCCCCCCCACATAATTTCAACTTTCTCTGAGTGGGGGGGTGTTCACCAACTATTTAGTTACAACTATATAAATTTACATGCACGTATTAGAAGAGAAATTAACTTTTTAGAAAATGAAAAGTAAATATTTGAATTTGAGCGTACGGAATAGTTTAATTGTGATGGGCTAACAATGATCCCCACAATAAAGAGGGGGTTCTGGGGGTCCCCCCCAGAGAAAATTTTGAAATTTGACCCTTAAAAACATGGTTTTAGCTTGTTTTTTAGCGATATGGGAATATTTTTTTCAAATCTTATTTTTATAACCGAGTATATTTGCATTATCGGCGCCTTAAAGTGACACACTTATTTACATTAAATACCATTTCCGTTCGACACCAAGTAGTGTAGTTTTTTCTCAAATTTTTATTCTTTTTACTAAATGGTTATTTGATAAATTTCAAAAGTCGAAATAACATTTTGATAACTCAAAAGTCGATAACACGTTTGTAAAAGTTATAAAAAGATACTTCATATTCAGAAAAATTAAAAATCTTCTCGCGACCCACCAAAAACTGACTGTCGACCCACCAGTGGGTCGCGACCCACAGTTTGAGAAACTCTGAGGTAGAGTATTCAGGGCTTTAATTTGGCTGAGAGAGAGTTAGAGCTCATACCCTTCAAATCTGGGAAGATTTTATATCCTCTTCACGCCCCAGTTCCACCGTGGTGGACCTTCGCTTACCCCCTCAAAAACAAACTTTTTATTAAAAATTATCAGCTAAAAGCTGAAATATGTATTATTTGATGTTTTTACTTCCTATTTCAATCGAGAGATGGCGCTTTAAAACAAAATTTTGCTCACAGTACATATTTAAAAAGAGGATTTTGGAAAAAATGGCGTCCTATCTAAAACTTGGGAATATTAATTAATTTAAACCTAAATTAATTTATTTATGAGACTTAATTTGACTAGTTTTATTAATTAGTATCCTTTCAAATAGAAAAAAACAGTTTGTAAAGAAATCCAACAAATTTTGAGTTTTGGAGAGCAAGATATAGTGAGGTCCACCAGGGTGGAACTCGGTTCTAAACGATGGTAATTGTGTAGGAGTAAAAATTAATAAAAAACGGGTAAATAAACTATTTTGAGAATTTAAAAACTTATTTTATAATTTAAATGATAATTATTATATTTGTCATTTAAAATTTTGAATTTCATATAGAAAAAACAAATTAAAAAAATTTTTTTTTCAAAATTTTTTAAATTTTTCAAAAAATTTTAAAATAAATTCTGTAAAACTCAAAATGAATACTATTTTCTACAGTATAAATGTACATTTAATTTGATTATTGCATAAAAATGTTAAAAACATGCACAAAAAGTTTTCTATGCCCCTAAAAATGAATTTTTGAATTTTTAAAAAATTAAATTTTCTAAAAAATTATTTATTTGAACAAGGAAATTAAGTTACAACCTTCAAATAACCTACTATGACAAAAAAATTATAAATACTTTATTTATTTAAATTATAATTATAGAAAGTAACAATTTTATACCATAGGAATTGTGTCATGTTTTACTACGTTTAGAACTGAGGTCCACCAGGGTGGACCTTAAATTGTAAGCCCCCTAAAAAACATTTTCTTGAATTGAAGATTTTTATGAACTTTGTGAAGCATTTTAATACTATTTTAAGAAAAAAATTTGAGTTGAAAGAATTTTTTTATACCTCGGGTCTGAAGAGGAAGGGAGTTCTGGAGAATGCGCACAAAGGTACCCCCATAGCCGCATAAAGCTGAAGGGAAGCGGGAATGCAAGGTCTAATTTACTAGATACCAGTTGGGGTGCCAGTCCAGTTGAAACTTATTACCCAATACATTGCAAGATATTTTATTATATTCCTACTAAATGGCCTTTTTAGAAAAGACAGACATTACTGCAAAACAAATGGAGAAACCTTTACTGGAACTTGGCGGAAGACTTCTAGATTGCTTGTTCACTACTATATTCATCGCTAACCTGACCGGCCGGAGCGGCGGTAAAACGGCAATCAAACTTCAGATTTTTATTTAAGGAATCTAAGGATTATTTATTTAAGGAAAACTATTTTTCTCTAATCAGAGGTTTGATACCCGGTTTCCCTGTTAACCACCGGTCAAGTTAGCAGTGAACACGGCCGTAACCTGAACGGCTGTTAACCGGCAGCCGAACTAGTTTTCTTCTTTGATAGCCAATCAGAAGTTTGACTGCTGATGGTTATCCGCCGGTCAGGCTAGCGTTGAATACGGCCGTACGTCGAAGGAGTCAAGATTCTCCATTATCCTTGGCGACAGAAGTTATCCAATACAGTGAAAATTCCGACATTTAAACTACATCGGTCTTCCTTCAGACAGGCGATATCACTCATCATGATTTTTAATAGCATATGTATGTTAATTTTTTAATCGACGGCCCTGGAAAGAATCATGTAAACTGGACTTCTATAAATGTGTATAATATTTATGCCTTTTAGAAGGCTGCTGGACGAGGAGGACGAGCTGTCCGAGGTGCAGCCGGATGCGGTGCCGCCCGAGGTGCGGGAGTGGTTGGCCTCCACGTTCACCCGCCAGATGTCCACCACCCGGCGGAGGTCAGAGGACAAGCTGCGCTTCCGCTCCGTCGCACACGCCATCCGCGCAGGCATCATGGTCGACAGGTGAGTCTCATTTAGTACTACGATTCATCTATTTATCAATGGTGTCGTCGGATAACCTAGTATCTCAAATTGAGGCAATCTTCAGTATAGGACAGTGGTGCCCAACCTACGGTCCGCGGGCCAAATGTGGCCCGCGAGGCTGATCCATGTGGCCCGCGGACTCGTTAAAACCTGAAAACAAAAACAACTTTCAGAAATATTCCAAGAAAACCACGAAATCGTGGGAGACATTATGGCACTTCCATCTAAAAAAAGATGATAAAAAAGGAATTCTTCACATCCAGTAAAAAAAATTTTTAGTATCAGTTAGCAATTTGAATTCTTTATAAGGATCTTTTTAGAACCAAACTTCGGAAAGATGTCTGATCGTAAAAAGTTGAAGATTCAATCGGAATGCGGAAACTTTCAAGCGAAGTGGACAAATTCATGTTTCTTCATTCAGCGAGAAAATAAACCGTTGTGTCATATATATGTAAGGAGACTGTTGACAAACTGTGTGTTTGAGAACAAACATTAGGTATCTGTTCTGAAAAGAACAAAAACTGGTGCTCGATCTTGACTTACAGATAATCATCTTAATTAAGTTTTAAGAATAAGTGTTACAAATTTGGAGCCGAATTTACAAGAACTAGTATCCTCCAAACAGATACAAACTTATTGAAAATGGATAACTTTTATTTATGTTTAGAAAAATCCTTGGAAGTGTTTTTTATGTGGCCCGTGAGATAATTTTTCATAAGCAAATTGGCCCTCTTGAAAAAAAAAGGTTGGGCACCACTGGTATAGGATATTTCTGTGAGTTCACGCCACTAAACGGGGCCAATGACAGATCGGGGCCCTTGGCATACCGTAGCGAGTAGCGTGGAACTGCGAGGAGTAACCCTTTTAGTTTTTGTTCCAGTTTGCCGTTTTGTTTTCATGTTATCAAAATAAAAATTCACTTCATTACTGTGTGGAAAATGTATTGTTTACAACCACAACTACTGCTGAACGCACTGGGAGCAGAAGAGAGCGAATGGAGCACTTCTCAAATTTCTCTCAATGGGGATAACATAATATAGTTCGGTCTTCTTGTGATCCTTTGGAATACTTCGTGTTTTCTTTACCAGAAATACGATTCCATCGGTCCTTCGTAAAAATCAGCTTGGCGAGGAAATGAATCCCTCAGTCTTAAACTGTATAGTCTTCAAATCCGAGATGCGATGTTGCGACGCCAGAAATAGCTATAGGTAAAATACATAGGAAGCAGGGTTGGCTGGATTGGACCCAATTGGGTTGGACCTAACGGTTTTTTTCAAAAAAAACCTTGTGAAAAAAAAACACATTTTGGACCCATTTTTGATTTTGGTAGTTTTAATATTGAAGAAAAACATATTGCGAAATAACACACCAAGAACTGCAGTTGAGTGGGTTTTATCAAAATTTTAACCAGGATTCAATAATTAAGGTTTTTTTCAAAATTTAGGAAGTTAAAAAATTAAGGATGATTTTTTTTTATTTCAGTGGTTTTTTCAAAGTTAAATAGATTTCTTTCAATATTGTGAATGGATTTTTCCAAAGCTTAGGATATTTAAAAATTTAAGTTGGTTTTTTAAATTTTTTTTAATTATTGAATGGGTTGCTTCAAAACTTAAGACATTTAAAATTCAAACTAGATAAAAAAAATTAAGGAATATTTTTTAAATTTCAGTATTTTTTTCAGAGTTAAATAGATTTCTTTCAAATTTTAATGGGTTTTTCAAAGTTTTGGATATTTTTAAAATTTTAATGGGTTTTTTCAAATTTTTAAACTAGATTTCAAAAATTAAATGGTGTTTTTTCAATTTCAGGGAGTTTTCAAAAAGTTAAATAGATTCTTTTATTATTTAATTGGTTTTTTCAAAATTTAGGACGTTTAAAGTTCAAACTAAATATAATTAAATTAAGGAGGATTTTTTAAATTTCAGTTTGTTTTTCAAATTTAAATAGATTATTTTCAATATTGAATGGGTTTTTCAAAGTTTAGGATATTTTTTAAGTTTTGGTGGGTTTTTTCAAAATCTAAACTAGGTTTCAATTAATAAGGGGTGGCTTTACAATTTCAGTGAGTTTTTAAAAGCATAAAAAGTTTCAACTTTGAAAAAACGCACTTATCTATGGAAAACTGCCATTATTTTGATAGAACACATTTAACATAGAATGAACTCACTAAAATTTGAAAAAACCCACTTACTATATAGTAGAAAACCACTAAATTTTGAAAAAAACCACACTTTTTCCGAAAAAAAAAACAGTTTTATATGGGTTTTTTCAGGCTTTTATTGAAAAAACCCTACCCACTTGTTTTTTTTTAACCGGGTTTTTTTAGCCCTGATAGGAAGTAGTGTTTTTTTGTGGGGATCAGATATGAAAAAATTTGGAAAGAAAGAAATCCAATTGACTCCGATCTAATTGTAAAACTTTTCAGTCGTTGCTGCTGTTGCAACTATTTTTTCAGACTCCGGGCTTTTTGGAAGGATACGTCAATCATGGAATGGTATAGGATATTTAAGTCTGAAAAAATATGATCATGTAGGGTTTAGGCATTAACTAAAGTTTCAGCTTTTCTTGGTTTTAATAGAATAATTTCTGACGCATTTCATTTTTGACCCTACATTAGTTTAAGTTTTTATACGTATTTTACCTACCCTTAAAGTTTTACCTGAGGATTCAGGAGCACCCTGTATGAGCTTCTCAGAATGACGATTGCTTAAGTCCAACGAACTTATAGTTTTAAAAGTATTTCAAATATATCTGAACTAGCGTCTGTGTTATTAATATAAAGAAGAAAGATTTTCTACCCTGCACTTACTCTCAAATCAGTCAACTTTCGGCTTAGACAACCACATTATTAAAACAGGTAAAACCAAAATCCATGCTTTTGACTTATTCTATTGTCATATCCATAGGCCCAGAAATTATCTCCGGACTTAGTGCAGTTGACTGCTGTGCCTATTCTGCACTGTTCTTATCGTAATTTTTTAGTTGTTACCCATTCACTGTTAATTTTTTATACCCTAAAAAAGGTTATATCAATGCATGGAATTCATTAAGTCACATTATACAACACCGCTGATGAGCTAGAATAAATCTACTGACAAAAATTGTAAAAAACTAGATAAGTTACATTATAGTGTAATTTTGCATTTTATGGTGTAACACACCACACAATCAATACCAAAACCCTTGATAATGCCAGAATGATCTAAAACAATTCAGAATTTAAGAATTGGCTTCTAAATATACTCTTAAACACTCTTAACATTAATTGGTTCAAGTTAACTGTTTACAGTAACAGCATTATTATAAAAGTATTTTTATTCATATTAATAGTGTTGCCTTTTTCACACTTAAGTTTAGAAAACAGTTAATCTTAAGCCAATTAGAGATAATTCTATGAAAATAGTGTCCCTAGATTTTCTCAATGGATGTTTTAAGAATTTAACTCTCAGGGCAAGGGAAAGCAAAAAAAGGTAAACACATCATCATCATGAAAACATTCCTAACCATTAAGAAGATATATTCTTGACATTAAGACAAAGAAGCGTATTTCTAAGATTGTGGGCTATTATTGGGATAAAATCCATTAGATTCATGAAATGTTACCGTAAAAGGAAATCGGGGACATTTGGGATGTGCAATAAAGATGTAATTAAATTATGTAAGATTTAACTACACTAAAGGTTTACGCAAAAGATATAATTAGATAATATCCAGTAAAGGGGAATGCTGTAACGAATAAACTGTAATAAAAAAATTGTTGCGTTATTTGCTAACTTAATCTATAAGTTAGTGTAAGTATTATAAATCTTAATCTATAATTCAGTAACATTTTATATTATGTAAATATAACTTAAAACTGGACATATAGAACATAGACCGGACTTATTTTGGTAATGAATTATATTAAATGCTAAAGAATGAAAGTAATCATTCAGTTTATCGTAAAAATATGTGTATATTCGTACAAGAAAAGATTTTATCAAAATGATTAGAAAGATCATGCACTTAAAAAATGGACAGAGGTAAAAAAAAGTTTCAAAATCAAAACCGTTGTATCTGTTATGATATACTTTCTTTCAAATTAAAATATATACAGGGTGTATCTGAAATGGTGCAACAAACTTTCAGGGATGATAGTACTCATCAAGACGAACAAGAATCGGTATAGAAAGGGGGGTCCCAGACCAAATCCCAGGGAGTTAAAAATGGAGCGACACCCCAAAAAAATCACTGAAAAATTCAATTTGTAGAAGAACTACTATTGGTAAAAACTTAATTATGGTCTCAAAAATTGTGGTTTAATATGATCTTTAAAATTATCTGAAAAGTATTCACTTTAAAATTTGTTTTATTATGAAAAAAGTTAAAAAATAAAAAAATTTGAAAACTCTGCCAAAACCTTATTTTGTATTTCGAAATCCTTTCTTTTGATTTGATAATCTGAAAGATCATAGTTGAAAACCCTTAAGTCCAAAGTTTCACATAAATGAAATCAATATTAAACGCTTGAGATCCTGTTAAAGTTTGTTTTTTGGGTGCGCAAGCAGTTTTTTAGAGCTGTTTCCAGAACAGCTGTTAGCGCACGCAAAAAACAAACTTTAACAGGATCTCAAGTGTTTGATATTGATTGTATTTACGTGAAACTTTGGACTTAAGGGTTTTCAACTATGATCTTTCAGATTATCAAATCAAAAGAAAGGATTTCGAAATACAAAATAAGGTTTTGGCAGAGTTTTCACATTTTTTGTGTTTTTTAACTTTTTTCATAATAAAACAAATTTTAAAGTGAAGACTTTTGAGATAATTTTAAAGATCATATTAAATCACAATTTTTGAGACCATAATTAAGTTTTTACCAATAGTAGTTCTTCTACAAATTGAATTTTTCAATGATTTTTTGGGGTGTCGCTCCATTTTTAACTCCCTGGGATTTGGTCTGGGACCCCCCTTTCTATACCGCTTCTTGTTCGTCTTGATGAGTACTATCATCCCTGAAAGTTTGTTGCACCATTTCAGATACACCCTGTATAGCATAAGACAATTTTAAAATGATTATCAAATATATTGAATAAATAACTTATAATATTTAATAACACTTAAAACTTCCTTGATAATAATAAAGCTGCAAAGCCATTATTTTTATTTTGTTAAAAAGTGTATGTATATGTATCCCCTTAAGATAATTTAAATTGTAAGTTATGTTAATACTATGAATTTAAACTACTGAGACCGATAAACATCGCAAACCCGTGCTATTGTGATATCTTTAATTTTTATTACCTTAAGCTTAAACTGATTACATAATCTAGAAAACTTATAGGATTTATCTTCACATTTACCATATTAAATTGATAACTTAATAATTCTATTCATTTATCAGCCATGTAAAAGAATATTTTTTATTTTCCCCAAAAGTAGCAATTTGTACAGGAATTAAACCAGTTTTAAAAGATATCAATCCAGTAATCATTATAAATTAATTAGCCCATTCAAAAGTACTCTCAGTCTCAAAACGCAAGGCAGAAATTTCACCATTCATTTGGCATCACCCCCTGGAAGCTTCCCCGCACCGCACACAAATATACTTATACATCATTATACCTTCCCCAAACTTTTGGCAGAAATTCTAACATTAAAACGGAAATGCATTGAGAGATACTCGACGTGCGTCCCAGCTAATTGTTGAATGCTGCATCTATACTTTACGGTAGCTTTTAGAAGCATCCATTTTACTTGGGATGCAGTCAATGGAAAAGAGCAATTAGAATAATGCAACCCGACTGCGAAATGCTCTCTAAAACAATGTGTAACTGACGTCACGTTCGATGCATGTTTAAAGATATTTGGTCGGATGGAACTAACTCGAGGATGTATTAAAGAAAGGAATAAAACCTTCAATTATTTCACAGTTTGTGTTACCTTTTGCTTTTTGCTGAGTGCCTTTTCAAATTGAAACAAAGAAGGTTATCTCTTATGGTCTGGGGCTTTTTGTTTTGAAATCCTTTTCACAGCTTTTGGAAATTTTTAGACAGTTTGTGATGCCTTTTTAAATAATAACTTTAAATAACTAAGTACAAAATTTTATCCGTCAAGTGTTTATATATTGAACGGTTCAATTCCGTTTGTATATGTTCCGTTAAAAATTTTCATACTTTTTTGGGCGCCAAATAGCAGGAATATTGCCAATATTTACAGTTGTTACAGATGTGAAAGTATTATTTAATTAATTCGGTTGCAATTTTTGTTGATATTTCTGTTAAGTCTACCACTCAAATTGTTTTTTAGTCTATGTATTAGGTCATCCCGAAAGTTTTGTCGCTCTTGGGAGCATCTGTATATGAGATATTTTTGACACTTTTCCATTATGTGATACCAATATAAACTGTAACTTTATCTACCGTCAACTTGGCATCTTGGCATGATTTTGGGGCTGATCCCGACAAGTAGGCTTTCCTTAAATCTATGATAACATGTTACTTCATTTCTTTTCTGCTCAAAATTTTGCAATTTTCCTAAAGTTAATATTTTCAAATTAAAATTAACTGGATACTTCCATAAAACAATTAAAGTTTTAAGTATTTTTAACACGAGTGGAAAATTTAACTTAGATTTAAATTTTTTCTGAGGCATCCAGAGAGTTTGATCAAAATCCTTCATATTAAATTGCTGGATTGCTACTACTAACCCTCTATTAGGAAAGATCCGGATGGTCATTTGCAGGAATCTAGATGACTGGGAATTCTACCAACGCTCTTCAAAAGTAGTATAAAATGAGTTTCAATTTATGAAATATATAAGATCTTCCATACAATCTTAATATGACTTAAAATTAAAGTTAAATTCCTTTGAATTTGAATTTTGAAAGTTTTCAATTAATGGCAACTCGAAGTAAACAAAATATTATTAATCGTAGAAACTAGGAAAGCTGGAAAAGTGAGACAATAAAATAAAGAGCCAAAATTCACCAAATTGGCTTTAGATAGAAGTAGAAGTACTTTTTACTGGTTTACCGTAATGGAAAAGTACCAAAAAATACATTGCATACAGATGCTCCCAAGAGCGACAAAACTTTCGGGATGACCTAATATTAGAAGCATTAAACGTGATTTAAATGACATTGTTTCGTTGTGAAAGACAGGAGTGGAAAAACAAGTAAAATATTATAAACCACTAATTAGCTAACTAAGAAACTAAGGTATTATTAAGTGTTATAAATATTCCTTTACCAAAACCACTCAAATATATGAGTCCAAAATCACAAACTGGGGTCTTTTTTATTAAGGGTATTAGATTGTCAACCTCAAACGTTAAATAATGGGCCATGAATTAGTAAGTCGAACAGAAACCTTTAAATTACTCAAAACTAAGTTAAATAGACTTACTCCACTGTCACTATAAACAGTTTTATATGTTTTTTTCATGTATAATATCAGTAATCAAGCGACTGGTTTGAAAATTAGTAATCCTTTAACGCTAGAAATATGCTTCTTGCCCAATTAATATCAAATTTTTATTGTATGAATAGTTTTATACCTATTTCACATTTTATGTATTTTAACTTAAACTGGACAACTTATTTTAAATACTGTTAAGTATTGAGCACGCCACCTAATAGCGCTATTATTTACTCTGTGAGTTGTATTAATCGTGTAACTGTGACTGTTGTCGCTAATGAATTCTGTCTTGTGTTTCCTACTTGTGACTGTTCCCATCGTTCGTGTTGGAATGAAATGAAACGTTTCTCAAATTGATGCCTCATCGTATGAACTCCTGCCTATTCTCTTATTTAAATACCTTTTCTGAACCAAATAACCCTAAACAATCACTTACAAAATCAATAAACCCACAAATTAACTCCAACCCTCTTCACCCTTATTGCATATAATCTCTTTAGTCTGGAACTAACTCCTGGCATTACTACTATCCCAGTCATAATGAATGACATATAAACCCCTTGCATTATGAACGAGCAGTGAAAGTGGCTCTAGTTAATGCTTGCCTAATCCTCGTTCCTTTTTTTTACAGAATCTACAGGCGATTATCAAGTTCCAGTAATCTTCAAATGCCAGCTCAGATAGCCCAGCTACTTAAAGTAAGTCTTTGACCGAGTTCGTTAAAGCTAAGCTTGAGATTCAGGCTTAATAAATGATTTTCAATGTCCCTTAAGCTAATCTGCTAATCCTTCGTGGAAAGAATGGATTTGAAGCTCTGGGTTATGGTTAATGGTTCCCTTGAGATAATTACATTTTAATGTGTCTGTGCAGCTGAATTCTAGTATTTTACTCTTAGATCCTAACTATTTCATGAGAACTATAGAAACTCTTCACTTATATTCTTGGGGTTTCAAAATTATACAGGGTAGGGGAGAGTGGGGCTATTTCGCACATGGGGCACATTCGGACAGACGGCATTTCCCCTAGTAATTATAAATTTAAAAATCTGAAAAAAATACCAGTAGATGAAAGCATGACTACCACCTCCTGCGTGAATTTTCAAAGCCCTGAGTCATTTTGTTGTATACGTACTAGAAATTTGCTAGCGTTAGAAGCAGCAAAGTAAATTTTCTTGTCATTTTGTTGGCGTAAAATATCAACCAAAAATAACTCTCAAGTGGATATTCAGCATTTTATTCAGTAGAGGCTACTAAAGTAAGTTTCTAGAAAGGTTTTATTTCCCTGCTTTAATTATAAATATATTGTTAGGACGTGGTAAGCTTGAACTGGTAGATGGGGCAGATTCGGACAGTGCGAATGTGCCTCATCTTTCCCATTTTTGATTATGAAAGTGATTTATATGTTTATAAGTGCAGTATATTTAATAACTTGAAGTTTAATTGTTTTTTATTGTAATTGTTTCAAAATTTGGTGATAATAGAAAATAACATCTTAAAGAAAGCTTCAGTTTTAAGGAATTTAAACCCAGATTTAAACATTGAAGAAATAAATGTCCCTGATAATTGTTTAATACCAATTGACTTGGACTAAAGTGATTTTATTCTAGTAGAATTTGCTACTAAAAAGAAAATTTTGTTATGTTGGTCAAATACAAAATTTGGAATTGAATGGTGCTTATTTAAAAGTAATGATGAAAAACTTTTAAAACTTTAAAATTAATGACGAATTTTTTATTTTCCCAGTAAGTAATGATTCAACATTCATACAAAAAGATAACATCGTATTAAAAGTACCCCAACCGTCGTCGTTAATAAGCGAGCTGTTGGTTCATTTTCCTTTGGAATAAAACCTGATAGTTAATATATTGGTTGAACTTTTTCTAACTAATTATATTATGTGAAGTATGTCAATATGCAATATACTCTTCATTACTACAATTGTTTTCCTCATCAAAAACTTAGATGTTTAATATTTTCTGAAGCTGTTTTCTTTTTTTAAAAAATCATCAATTTAGAGGAAAAATATGTAAAAGTTCCAAATATTTCTTTTAACTATCCTTACTTCAAAGTGCCATAAACTTTTTAGTTTGTAAAAATAATTATTGTATAATTTTTTGCATGTGTACGAATGTGCCCCACACGTGTGCAAAACTGCCCCACCCATGGGGCACATTCGCACGAAATTTCTCGTTTTTTAGATTGATGATATAGGTTTGAAATTCTAGATGAATGCGACCAATTATCGTTCTAAAATATTGAAAAAGGTCTTAACTTTCATTTGAATCCGAGTTTGTTTCAATATCTCATCTAGATCCAGAGAAATATGCCGAAATGCACTTTTTGTGCGAATGTGCCCCACTCTCCCCTACATCAACAACAGGCATGAGATTCTTTCGTTTTTTTCCGATTCTTCTGAGAATTTTCAGATTTTTTGCATAAACCTCCCACCGCAAAAAAAATTCGGACAAGGTGTTAAAGCTAAAACCTTGAATTTTAGAATAAAATTTCAAAACATTTTCTGGGGGAGTACCCCCAAACAATCTTTTAGTACTTAGAACCCTATTTCTCAATTTTTTTTATTATTAAGTTCATTAACATGCAAATTCTACCTAAAAATATATTGGAGAACAATATTGAAAATGTCGTTCACGCAGTTTTTCCCACTTTTTGCTTTTTTGTCAATCTCATCCCTGCAACAAATCAGCTAAACTCTGCTCTACCAGATTCCTTGCTTGGAGTAATTCTTAAAAAATGTCCCAAAAATGTTTTTTGAAAAATATGACGCCATACCGCTAAAAACTTTATTAAGTAATTCCTTTTATTGAACACATATGGATGTTCAATGGATATTTTTAACATCTTAGTCCGCAAAGAAATGTAAATATTCGTTGTCCATAATTTATTTTTCCGGTTATGACGTCATGCGTTTATATGTCGAAAATTTCAGGAAACCTATGGGTTTTGCTATAAAGTTCTTCGGAAATTTTTCATGTCCTATCTATACTCTCAAGGAATATTGTCAGGCTGACACGAGAAAAACTTTTACAGATAAACAAAATTTGAAAAAGTACGAAGCTAAATGAAATCCACACAGATTTGACTCAAAATGTTTTTTCAGCGTTTATGAACTACCATCACCGTTAAAATTGAGTAGATGAATCCCTTTCCTTAACAACCGCCACAATAATTACGACATCAAAAAGTTTTTCTCGTGGCGTATATAAATGGAGGTGCAGAATTTGGACGGACTTTCACCTACAGGCACCTCATTTTTTAACTTCCTGTAGAATACTTTCACACTCTTAAAACGACAGTCTCAAAACTGAGTAAAAAGTACTCAAACTGGATTCGATCCAAGTTTGAGTACATTTGGATCGGAGCCAGTTTGAGTAGTTTTCACTCAGTTTTGAGACTGTCGTTTTAAGAGTTCACCTTGTCTTTTTTTAAAGTGAAATAGGGTTTGGAAAAATCTTGCAAATTTGATGTAGAATATTTCTCAAAAGCATTATTTTCTTGCACTCTCTATGAAGATTGCTTTGTTGCATTACATTCATTAAAAATAATTTTTAAAACCAAAAGGTTCAATTTTCATAAAAACTTTCAAATAAACTTTTCATTTGAGCTAAATTTAAAGTAGTGTTTAATTTTTAAATGATGGAACTATCTTAGCATAGGAAGGTTAGTGAAAAAATTTGAAAACTATACTCGAATGCAACTTAAGTTGAGCCTGACGTCATGGCCACGCGGAAATCTGAGTAAACGTAAAGCCTGCTGGGTTGCTAGAAGCTCTTATTGGCTGGCGAGGTTGAGAACGAGTTGTACTACTACGCGTTACGCCACTTTAAAAAATAATAATACTGAACATTTTATGCATATCGGGATGAAAAGATGCTTAATATCCGTGGATTTAAAAAGTAATCATTATTCAAAATTGAAGCTCTAAATTTCCCTCAAAATTCAGACACCTCGCGGGGAACTACTTTCGTTGGTTGCTCTCATCATATTTCTACAGGCTCAAGTTAAGGTACAACTGAGTATAGTTAGTAATTTATCATGATGACACGGTAGTTACACCACTTAATCTACAAAGGACGCATATAATAATTCAAATTTTCCTATCCACCGACCGTACCAAAACCGTTACAATGTATTCTCTTCATTAAAAAATCGGTCGTAATCCCTCCCTGCCCTCCCCCTTTCTCCAACAACCTACGACATTCCATCGACTTAATTTCGCTTTTAATCATACGGCATAACAAAAATCGAAACTTTTCTCATCAACTTTCTCATTAGCTTGTCTGGGACAAATAAAAAGATTTTTTGCGAACTCTCTCTCTCTCTATCCCCAAAGACGAGCGAAACTTCTATATTTGCGCTTCTTGACTTCTGCCGATGGAAGATCCAAAATAAAATTTATCGGGAAAGGATTTAATGTACGTTAATAATGTGGCCTGTTCTTTTATGTCAGTTGATTAGGTTGACGTGTGTAGCCATGGAAAATTGTTTCAAGGCGGTGCTGTAAGGAAAGGACGTTAATAGGACGTTGAAATTTCGTATAGTGATGGAGTTTTCGTCTCTGTTGAGTTAAATGAGTTTGTTTTAACGAAGTTAATTTTTCTATTTGAGTGTGTAGAGTGTGTTTGAGTTGATTTTTAATTTGGCGGGTAATTAGTTTCAGGGGAAAATTGTTTTTTTAATTGGGAATTATTTGGCTTTTGTAAAATTCACCTCAATAGTGTTGTTTGTAAAATTGATTGTTGGTTTGATTATCTGTTCATCTAAAAAGGTTTTGAGATTTTGTTTTATGTTTGTTACTCAGTTAAATTTAAGTTTAGTAAGGTAGAGTAAAAAAGGTCCTTTCTTTTCAAAACTTGTACTATTTTAAAAATTTCCTAAAAGACTATTTAATTTGATATCTTTATGCGTCGTTTTAGGCTGAAGAAGGCAGTTTAAAGTCTGAAAGTTTATAGCTGAATAGTTGCCTACATTTTCTCTAATAGATACACTGTGATCGGATGTTTGCGTTCTTCGTGGTGCGAAAGAATACGCAAAGAAATGGCCCGGTTTAGCTAATGAAGGAGATAGACGAAAGTATAACTTGAATTTGACAGATGCACCGATTATTTTAAAAGGGAGAAAGTCTTAAGAGCAATCAGAGTGCTCGCAGAGTAACTGCCTCTGTTTGGAATGGAATTCTTTTCGGCAAACCAATCAGAGCCCTCACCAACATTTTTTTTCAGATAAGATTTGAAAATAGGCGTTGGGCCTACCAGATTTCAGAATATATTTCAGTTATTGTCAAAAAGCGATGGAAAAGTGACCTCCTTCCTTTTATTTCACGTCACGATTTTGTTCTTTATGAGTCTAGGTGGCCATAAATGATCCATCAACATACAAATTAATCCAAAATAATTTCACACTGATATACCTCATCCACACCCCCTACTACACTCACTCACTGCATTCCTTTCAACCAAACTCAACCAACCGATCAAACACAGATACCCACTGTATTAACCAATCAATCCGCCATCACTCTACAACATTCAACCCAATACCAGTTCCAATGATCCACGGCAACCAGTTCAAACCGAGCGTCGCCGCTTTATTGAGCCGTTGCACGCACAAATGCAAACCAGTTCCTGCGTCAATTAAGGGGAGGGTAGGGGCGATCGGAACCGTTTGAGGTGGACAGCGGCCACTACTGTCCGGCTTAATGAGGGGTCCGGCTCTAATGAGGGTGGAAAAGAGTATTTTCGAATGGGGTTAAAGTATTCTATTTTGTGATGGAAGTCGCGGGACAGATTGTGAGGTTGGTGGATGTGAAAAGAGTTTAGGGGAGTGTTGTGAATTGGAAAATATGTGTTTATGGTGACACGTGTGATTTATTGCTTGTCTCCTAACTTTAATGATGGTGAGTTATAATATAAAGCTAATAACCTTACCTGACTACCGCAGTTAGTTTATAGTGATAAGCAAAATCGATATTTTTAACTGTCAATAATTTATTAGTCAGTATAAAAGGTTCATTTAATTTGTCCCCTTGAAATGCTATTACTTTTTTATCGTCGCATGCAAAATTTTTTTGTTTGATTATGCAAATATGCATGTAAGTATTGATTTAAAAAACGAAAATTTATTCATAATGTTGAACTTCAAGCTATAAGTAAAAATCATGCTTCAGTTTTTTATGCTTGTGAGGTCCTTAATAAAAAAAACATTTTCACAAATTATTTCCATTTATTTGAGTACACTTTGCTGAAAATCGAATCTTCCTTTTTCTTTATGTCAGTAACATTTCATCATCTTGATTTTATAAAATGGGGAATTACTGCCAAATATAAATTGTTAAAATAGGAGGGAAAGATGGTTTTAAGTTAAGTATTTTTTAACTGTATTGAAGTAAAAATCTGTTTTATGAGATTAAAAAAGCCAGCTAGTTTTTCATTAAACGTATATAAAATGCCTAAAAGGATGAAATTACTGCTAGTATTTACTATCTAGAAATATATTAATCTTTATTAAATTCCGTAAAAATCTGCTGCATTTTTATCCACAACTCTTTTTCATAACTGTGAAAAGAATATTTTCACATTCAACTTTTTTAGAGAGAGTACAGTTTAAAAAGTTTCTCACTTCATTCAGTTTAAAATTCTTGATCTTACTATTTTCAGACTTCAATGCAGTAAGTAATTATCTTTTCTATTTTAGACTTCATTACTTAGGTATATTTCAAAAAGCTTGGAACTAAGATTATTTATATTATACTAATTATTATTATTTTACACTTATTTATGATTATTATTTTATACTAATATTTAAAAATATTTTTTTCTTTTTTCTACTGAGTTTTTATTCTACCTCTAATAAACCATCACATTTTCTTAAACGAGACAAATTTTAGAGATAATTAAAATGCTTATTTATAATCCTAGAAATGAATAAGACACTTTCAAAGGGGCTTTTAGCAATAAAGTTCTTTTTATGAAGATTGTAAATGGGAATCAAAGTGTTAATGCACATTTTTATTTAGTATCCTAAAAGCTCTCGTGTTCCTTAAGGTATATTATCTATCCAAAAAATTAGCTTCCTTAACTTGTACTCTGTTTTCTAATTTACGAAAGATTATTTGAAATACTGTTAAATTTTTTGGAAGGCGTGATGTGAGATAAACCATCCATTAAAGTTTCTTCTTATTATTATAATCTGCCTCTGTATTTCGTATACATGACTTATTTTATATATAGTTTTATTTCCTTCATATTTTAATTTATTGTCATCAAATTTTCTTAAAATCTTGCTGAATTATTTTATGTCCATTCAAAGATGTTTGAGACCTAAAGCTGCAGGGGGGAAGGTTTTTTAGAGCCGTTACTTAAGAACTGTTTTTATTGAGAAAGGAATATAATTTAAATCGAAAAATGTTATATTTTGTTAAATAGTCTTTTCCATTTACCAAAACTATCTTTCGTATAATTTCATAATTTGTGGTGTTGATGTGTATAAATCATGAATATTTAATTGCGTGTTTTTTATGTACACTTTTCATATAAAGACCTTTCATATGTACACCTTTCATATATTTCTCTGTTTGTAACTATTAAAACATACTCTTTTTATAGTGTTAAGTCATTCTTCAGTGAGATATTGGGTTTAAAATTGTAATCAATTTACGATTTTAAAATATTCAATTATTTTTTAAAACAATTTTTACAAGTTTAATCTACATACTCTCTATTAACCTAATTCTAAATAATTCCTTCAACGTTTGTGGGATGTTCTTGCGAAAAACTTATTATTTATTTCAACAATAAAAATTTTTTTTCACAAAACCTGTAATTTACTTTTTTAACACAAATTCAAATGTTATAAAAATTAAATGGTTGTTAACTTAGTGGGTTGTAATATCTGAGTTTACATTTTTGGGCTTATTTTGAGATTTAAACCCTTAAGTAGTTGCATTTATAAAGGAATTTAATATTCTATAATATCTCAGTGATATGTGAATTTCAAAATTTAAAAAGAACTGCAGTATTTTAGTGATTAGTTAGTGTCATACATCCCACGTGTATTTAGTTTAACCTTAAAATCAATCATTAGTGCATTAATTAAGGTTTTAGAAACTCAGACTACACATATTTACATAGTATGTTAATGAATCTTGAGTGTGGACAAATTACGCTAAACAAGCAAATCAACACCGTTTCAAAACAACCACTAACGAACCAATTAAATATAATTGCATCTCCATAAATAACTCGCTCGATAATGCATATCTATTGCATCTTGAACTGAACTCTTAATTCTTCTTCTAACTAAAAAAAGTTTAAATTTTTCCTTTTTCAACCACAACATTGTATTTTACGTGTTTCAGAACAGTGAGGACTGGTCATTCGACGTTTTCGCGTTGAATTCCGTTGCTTCTGGTCAATGTTTGAGATACATGAGCCACTACCTTCTCAACAGATTCGGACTCATACAGAAATTCAAGGTAAGTTTTTCCTCTTGTTTTTTTACCATGTCGACGAAACAACAACGATTCGTAATTTAAAAATATTTAGGAAGGTTTCTAAAAAAAAAATTACAAAGTTAAAAAAACATTTATTCGTCACTTTATATCAATCACAGCTATCTCTGTTTGGCAAACTGCAGAATCCCTTTCCTTGGCGACTTACGACCAGACTTCAACTAAATTCACTACCCATAACCAATTCACAACTCGTCAGCAACGTTTCCTGAATCCAGTACGCTACTACTACGCGGAAGGGAATAGTGGGTAAACACAAAGCCTGTTGGGTTGCTAGGAGGAGTTTCGGTACGCAAATCGCGATAAAAAGCGTTAATCGCATTTTAAAATGAGGAAGTTGCATGATTTTTTTTTATTTTTTTAATCGATTCCTCTTGCAAAAATAAGCAACTAACCAAAATTTGAGGCCGATCGAGAAATTTTTTGATTGTCAAAAAAATTAACAAAAATCCCCTTTTTAAAAGCGCGCGAAAACGCCAAGAGTTTGGATGTGACGTCATCTTATACTAAACATTGTTGTAAAGCAATGGAGTTGTTGGTATTATTGTTGACGTCATCTTATAGTTTAAACAATAAACGGTTTCAGTCACGTGTTTTTTTCTCGACTTTTAAATTAAAATATTTAATTACCTGTACATTTTTTTGAAAAACTGACTAGATATTTCATTTTACCATACAAAAAACCATACGGAACACTTGTTTGTTTTTGAAAATCTGACACATGCAACTTCCTTATTGACGTTCTTCGTTTCACTCGAAATTCAGACACCGTGATGGGAACTAGTTTGTTAGTGACGTCGTAGGGTCAACTTACGTATTGCTGTCTAGTATAAAACCAAATAATAATATACAGGGTGTCCCAGGAGAAGTGGCCCAACCCTTTTAACTTTTGAACCCCTACAGATATAGTCAGGAGAGTGGGGTCTAGGTATAGTAAAGTGACCATGCCCTATCCAATGAGACAACTTCTAACGCCCTCTAGCGGAAAATTTAGGAGTTATAATTTTTATTTTAAAAACTCTTTGAGGTATGTGAAAAAATTCAATGACTAAGTTGTAGAGCAGCATCGATTTAGTGGGAAAAGACACCTTAATGAGAAAAATATCTTGAGTAAAACCCCTAAAACGCACGCTCAATTAAGTTTAATTTAAGTAGTTTTTACCTCTTAAAACGCTCCTAACAAGGCGAAAATGAGAAATTTTCATTTTTATACTTAAGTTAATGATTAAAAGTATTCTTAGTTCATGAAATTGAAAAATTCTCATTTTCACCTCGTGAGGAGCGTTTTAAGACGTAAAATCTAAGTAAATTCAACCTAATTGAGCGTGCGTTTTAGGGGTTTTATTCAAGATATTTTTCTCATTAAGATGTCTTTTCCCACTAAATCAATGCTGCTCTACAACTTAGTCACTGACTTTTTTCACATACCTCAAATAGTTTTTAAAATAAAAATTGTAACTCCTAAATTTTCCGCTAGAGGACGTTAGAAATAGTCTCATTGGATAGGGCATGGTCACTTTACTATACCTAGACCCCACTTTCATGACTATATCTTTAGGGGTTCAAAAGTTAAAGGGGTTGGGCCACTTCTTGTGGGACACCCTAGGTTCTAGGTTCTAGAACTGCGGACACGTGCCCTGCTACGTACCAAGCGCATTGCAGTTTACAACACGCGCCGCGAGAATCGTGGGACACCCTGTATACATTAGTTTTTTACACAGAGTATAGAGCTTAACAGAGGGTCCATCTCCATAGACGCTACAATTAAACTTTTAAAGCATTGATTCTCCCATAGACACTTCAGACCGCCTCCTATTACCTCCTTATAGCTCCACCTCAGTCCTGTTACTCACCCACTGAAGCTGTCTTCAAATCGGCAGTGGAGGGAAAAGAGCAGCGCCGATGAAATTAAAATGCCGCCTGATAGAAGTTCCATATCCAATCAGGAATATCTTAATCATTTCGCTTCTTCTGATTGGCAGCTAGTGAACTGAATTATAATCTGCGAGCTTGAATTAAATGAAGTATCCTAAAGAGGAAAACTGCCACTCTTGGACCCCCTGTTAGCTTTTCACTCAGAGGTTTTTTATTCTAAAGCAGTGTTTCCCAACCTATTTCGGTTCGTGCCCCACCAAAGCCTTTCTAAATTTTCCATGCCCCCCGTTCTCAGTGGCATATATAGAAATGTATTTGGAGAGGGAGCCAAAATTATTTCTTAACCCCTCCTTCTTATTTATATTTAATAAGTCTAATGAAGCTTTTTAGAACATTTTTAGGTAGAATTTGCATGCTAAAGAACTAAATAAAGTTATGAGTAATTAAGTTATAAGTACCAAGGGGGCAAATTTTCGGAAATTTGGCTCTAGGAAGCAGGTTTTTAACTAGTTTGGTACCCCTAGTTGGGAAATTGTGGATATAAATTGTTTGGTAAGATTTGCATTTTGATGAACCTAATGTAAAAAAATTTTTCAAAAATAAGCGTCCTAAAAACAAAGAGATCTTGGGTCCTCCCCCAGAAAAGGTTTGGAAATTAGACTCTAAAAACATTGTTTCAACTTGGTTTTGATACATACTGGTCCAGATTTCAGAAATACATTCTCAGATAGGATAATAGGATCAGATTTTGATAAACTTCTTTTTTAAAAATTTTTTTTAATTTTCCCCCTGGATTGGCCCCACCTGGGGGTCGATTTAGTTGAAAATTTTCAAATTGCCCCCCTAGAAAATTATATTGCCCCCCGGTGGGGCGTGCGCCCCACGTTGGGAAAC
This sequence comes from Tetragnatha versicolor, assembly GCA_024610705.1. Taxonomy (NCBI): domain Eukaryota; kingdom Metazoa; phylum Arthropoda; class Arachnida; order Araneae; family Tetragnathidae; genus Tetragnatha; species Tetragnatha versicolor. The sequence continues at coordinate 18,517,405 of JANDEH010000011.1, read as the reverse complement.
ACTGTTCTAAAGTGACGATTTGAATGCTTTTTCTCTCTTAAATGTCGATCGATTTCAATGTAAGCATTCCGAAAGAGTTTCCTGATGTTTGTGCTTTTTCAGATGACGACGTCATCCCTGGAGAGCTTCTTGGTGCAGGTGGAGAACGGCTACGAACGTTACCGCAACCCCTACCACAACAACATGCACGCCGCAGATGTCACCCAGACGGTCGCCTACCTGCTCTGTCAAGCGGGACTGGCGGTGAGACTAATAATTCATACTAGAAATCATTTTAAACCTCTTTTAATGTGGTTCTGATGTCCCACCAATACCATAAGATTAAATCTTGCTCCTTTTATCTGCTGCTGTGTGACATTCCAACTTAACCAAATGAATTATTTACACCACGAGACAGCTTAAAGCACATCCCTTTTGTTATTCGTCCACTGGTCTTAACTAGAGAGCCTGTATACGAGAGAGAGGCGACAACTCAGTATAGCGCGCGCAGATCGGTAAACAGGTTTTCTGTTCGCCACAGGCGGAGTTAGGTTTCCCTCCATAGGATTAGCATGGGACGCGAGACAAGGGGCATGATACAGTTTGGACATAATTGGATGCGCAGAGACGCTTTTAAGCGAGTTGTCGCCTCTCTCTATTGTATACAGGCTCTCTAGTCTTAACGGATTACCATAACACTATGCTGGGTGTTTCAGATAAGTGTTTCATAACTTCTAGGAGGGCAAGGGCACACCTAGACGACTCCAAATCACTTAGGAATCGGGGGGTCGGAAATGCACCCCTAGTGACCTAGGGGTTTTTCAAGCTGGCATGGAAGGTTGTTTAATCCACCGTTGAAATTGATACGCAACCTTTTATAAATCTATTAAAACCAGCAAAATCGTTCGATTCCGGCATTTGTTGCATAAAAACCAATTTAGAAGCTGGAATTTCAGCTGTTTGATTGGTTTTATGGAATCAATACCTGAATCGATTGTTTTAATTCCATCCTAAAAGGGTACGTATCAATTTCCACAAGGAATTTTACAACCTCCCACGTCAACTTTTAAAAAACCCTAGGTCATTAGGGGTGCATTTATAACCCCCCATTCCTGTGTGATTCTGAGTCTACTAGGTGTGCCCTGCCCCTCCTAGAAGTTATGAAACACTTATCTGTATATCCGTATAATACTCCTCTGTATATCCGTATAATACTCCTCTGTATATCCGTACAAATAGAAACACTCGAAGAGAAGAGGTAGTGGTGGAGTGAGCAATGATAACCCTAACGAGTGACTAAAGGCCAAAGGGAAAAGTATGAATTGACGTTTCACTCTTCACTTTTCTGGTAAAATTGGTGATTCACCGAAGTGAATCGCTCAGGATGAACAGTGGAAGTGAAACAGTGTGATTAAGCGTTTACTGAAAATTGTTTTCACTGCTGAACTTTTATGCCGTGCAGTGTTGCTAATGCGTGCATTCGTCACGTCGCGTTTTGTATGTTGCCCAAGCTTTAGCGCGTCGCACCAACTCATCGCCAAAAGCCCTGCAAATCTTTTCCCGAGTCAATTCAATAGGAATTCTCACTCCACTTTCATTTCTCCTCTATAAAAACAACTCATTTTATATAGAGCTCTTATTAATGAATCCACCATCTCCTGCAGAACTGGCTGACGGACATCGAGATCTTCGCCACCCTGTTCGCGGCCATCATCCACGACTACGAGCACACTGGCACGACCAACTCCTTCCACGTCATGTCTGGGTGAGTCCATCCCCCCTCCCTCCCTCCCCCAAAAAGATTTCAACTCATCTGCGCTAAAGAAACAACCCAATAACTGTCACTCGCCACTTTGGAAACGTTCCGCCAGAAACATACCAATCTCTCGACACGTTTGAAAATAATATTTGTTATTTCAGACTCTCGAGGGGGAATTGATCGTCTGGATCGTTAGTTGTTTCCATTGAAGTGTTAGTAAAATTAATTATTGGTAATTTATGAAGGGACGTGTTTCTGTGGCTGAAATTAGTAGATGTTAGCTAATTTGGACTTTCCTAAATGAACAAAGTTATTTACAGAGTATTATTGCTGTTTTTGTAACATTTTACTTGCAATTTTATCAAGAACTTTAAATAACTAACTTTTCAAACTAAAACTTTACGATTTTTTTAAATACTACTTACCTTCCTTTACTTGAGAATAAATAAATACTTGAACTGTTAAAACAAAGTTATACTGGATTAAATCCCTTTTTAACAACCACGAGAGCACGAGGGAAAAAATGTGAGAAACAGATCGTCTGTGAGCTCTCATAAGCTGGAACGTTCATTTTTAAATGAATGTACCACGTCTCGCATATTCTAAAATACTTACTGCTGAACCAACGATAGTAAAAGAGTCTTGGGATTTTGACAAAGCTGGAACTAGTATTTCGGAGGGGAGACAGGTGGAAGTTGAGGGGCAGTTGATCGAAAGAGGAAGAGACATTTGCTTGTATATAGAAGCAAGACCCCAACTATCACCGGTTACCCAACTATCGGCCGTGCAAAGTCTGTAAAAGTGACCCTTTTACGAAAATTATGACCGATAAACGCAATATATTGAATGGCTCAAACAAAAGATTCATATTTCTTAAGTGAAGTGTGAAAACTTCACACTGCATTCACGGACGTTGTTCTGTGAACTATCCTTCGTTAGCTCTCAGCTTACTTCTCCATTGTCAAGAAACGTTAAAGTCTTATATTGAAATGAAAGAAATGTCTCTTTTAGCATTGTAAAAGCAGTAAAAATAGTTTTGATTTGCGATTGAACAAAAATAATTGAACTCTCTCTCCCCTTTTTTTACATTGTGTCGCACCCTCCTCGTAAATTTATTGGATAATTTGTGAATCAGTATATCAGAGTGTTCATTACTTGAGGAATCAAAGTTTTTCATTAAAAAATATTGGAATTATTCGGAAATCAGCATATAACACTATGTCCTTGCTTTAGGTCCGACACGGCCCTTCTGTACAATGACCGATCAGTGCTCGAGAACTATCACATTTGCCAGTCCTTCCGGTTGCTAAGAGACGATGAAAACAGCATCCTTAGTAACCTCAGCAAAGAAGAATACAGGTGAGAAGAACACAAGATTTTTTGAAAAACTATTTCTAATTCTTCAAAAACTAAGTAAAGCACCGTTTATACGTTTTTCGTTTATCCGACTTTTCTAATGCAAACATTCTTCGTTTATACGACGTGCAATTTCGGTTACACATCGTTTCCTACTTCCAAATTAGAAAATATCATTCAGTATCAGTTTTTTACTTCCTAAGGGGGTGAATTTCCCCTGATCGAAGGAGAAAGTCCTTAAAAATTCCATGGAATTGAATTATTGCTTTCAGTTTAAGAACTGTTTAAAAGTAATTTTTCCTTAGCAAAATTTCAAATTTATTGTATTTACGTAAATCTGCGTTAGAAGCATTAGAAACTTAATAATCAAAGATGTTTTCAGTTATACGTCTTTTCATTTATACGTCGTTTTACGTTGGTCCCTTGAAAGACGCTTAAACGGTGCTTTACTGTATTTCTTGAAAATACGGCATCTTAAATTATTTAGACTTAGTGGATTCAATAAAATAATTTAAAAGGGGTTTTTTACTGTGATACACCTTAATAATTAATTCACTCATCTAATCCCTTTTCATTGATGAATCAAGCTAGGAGAAGAATGGAGTTGAAATTCATTTATTTATAATTTTACTTTCATATTGATACCTCAAAATAAAGTATTATACAGATATATTTTTTGATTTTTGTATTACTAAATTTTACTTTACTAATACTAATTTATAATTATACTCAATTATAACTAATACTCATTTATAATTATACTAAATTATAATTATAATAAATTTTATACACATTATTTCCCTAAAAGTGCACTGTTATCAGAAAGTACGTAAACAAGGATGTTTAATTGCATCTAATTTTTTGGAATTAACACTACAGTTTGAAAATTACAAAAATAGTTTTTAAAAATTTTTTTTGCCTTTTGCAAGGGGGGTTGTAGTATACTGGGTGATTCTGAAATGGACCGCCAAACTTTGAGGGGTGATAGTACTCATCAAGACGAACAAGAATTGATGCGGAAAGGGGGGTCGCAGTTACACCGTTAAAGGGCTAGGTCCTAATGTAGTGCGAGAGCGTTACAAAAGGACGTTTTGCCAAGGCCCGTTTAACGAAAAAAAACATAATGAAATGAAAAAATTTATTGCATGAGGTACAGCAGTATCCGTACTACTTACATCATAAATTTGATAGAAATTGAACCACTTTCTAAATCGCGGAGTTAGTTTCAAAAGTGCAATATTAATCTTTTAGTCAAAGAATCACATTCCTTAATGGTATTTAGAAAAATGATGATCGGGGAAGGAATTTTCAATGATCGTAACATGGATCATTGAAACTGTTTGATCATTGAAAATTCCTTCCCCGATCATCATTTTTCTAAATACCATTAATATTAATGGTATTTAGAAAATTTTTAAATGGTATTTATTTTAGTCAAACAATGGAGTTCCATATGGAACTCCATTGTTTGACTAAGAGCACGTTTTAAAACTCACCCCACGGTTTAGAAAGTGGTCCAATTTCTATCAAATTTATGATGTAAGTAATACGGATACTGCTGTACCTCATGCAATAAATTTTTTCATTTCATTATGTTTTTTTTCGTTAAACGGGCCTTGGCAAAACGCCCTTTTGTAACGCTCTCGCACTACATTAGGACCTAGCTCTTTAACGGTGTAACTGCGACCCCCCTTTCTATACCAATTCTTGTTCGTCTTGATGAGTACTATCACCCCTCAAAGTTTGGCGGTCCATTTCAGAATCACCCTGTATATTAACAAAATGTAGGTTAAACAAAAAATAAATTGATACAAAACATATAAATCCCGTCCAGCAGTATAATAAAAATTAATAGTTCATTATTTATGTAACGATAATAAAAGAAAAATAACAGTAAAAACTACAAAAAAATCACACACAATTAATAGGCTGACAAAAAGCTGGGTAACATCAAGCATACAAATATGCTTCGAAGAAATGAGAAACACGGATTTTATAAAAATGTACCAAAAGTAAAATTACCTTCGAAATATTTCTTCTTAATCCATTTTTAAGGTTTTTTTTTAATCGTTTACACTTAATGGCCCGAAATTTTTAAGCATGTGGTTTCACTTATTTGTAATTCCGTGTTTTGCCTTGCAGGGAATTCCGGGCTCTGGTAATCGAAATGGTGTTGGCGACGGACATGTCGTCACACTTTCAGCAGATCAAGAGCATGAAAAGCCTTCTGATACACTCGGATTTTAGGTTGGTGCGACATTTTCAAACTGAATTTAACTGAAAGATTATACAGAGCGTTTCAACAAGTCCTCCAAAACTCTGCACACAATTCCTTGAAGGGATAAACCGGGAATTATTAATACTCCCCTAAGTGGGTGGCAGTGTGATAAATTGAATGACATTTTATCAATGAGAATTTATCACTTTGCACGAAATATTTAAGCATTATTAATCAAGCCCTGATACTTTGCCCATAACTTACATAAAAATTCCCTACCTCTATGATGATGGCTTTTATTTTTCTAAAAATTTGAGTCATCCGATAAAAAAAATAATAATTTTAACATCTTGATGTGTATAAAAACATACAAAAAACCATAGGTTCATTGACTCTAAGCATTTCAGAACAATTTTTAAAAAAACTTTAGATTTTTTTTGTGGTCTTGAAGTTTACTACTTGAGTGAATAATATTTCTTTACTATTTTTCATCTGAGTGAACTTAAAAATGTAAACTTGACCTTAAATTGAGAAACGATCAATCTTTATTTTTACTATGACGTCATTAACTTCGAAATGAATTTTAATTATAACATAAGTTTCCAGTCATTATATCTAAATATTGATGTTTTCCCCCAAAACTCGTATTTTTATCATGTTTTTTATGCGATGCCTTTGATTAATCCTCCCAATCGCTTGTGTGCACTCATGCGACTGTTTACCTCATCCACATAGTTCTGATTTACGTTGAACGACAATTTCAATCGTTCTCTAAATGTAATCAACTATCAAAGTGTACCCTGGTGCTCTCGACGGACTGATGAATTTGGAATTGCGTATTCATGAGTGAAGCAAATTAATCCTCTGTCTGGCGTTTGATTTAGCCTTTCCACCCATGTCATTTGGTATATTCATTCGTTCAAAGATGGGCTTTATTATTCGGTAGGTAATCACTATAAGCTTGCTGGACTTATAACTAAATTTATAAGCCTTTACTTAAAAGTTTTGTGTACTTTTAATTTCTTGGTTAAACATTCTACAGATGTGTAAAATACATTTAGACTTAAAAGAGATTTGATTGTACATATCGGCTAATAGCATTATTATTTAAAATTCATTTGTTTTAGACCGTGAATATTAATAACTGTTACTACAAATGAAATTTCATTGGACATCGTCAGATCATGTAGAAGATTAGAAACAACAGCAACAAATGAAATTAGACAAGTCAGGAGATATTTTCCAAATAAAGGTTGTGGTATCGGATATATACTTCGTTTTATAAAACCGTTCTTCGTAGCGAGCGGTACATTTCTAACTAACATCTGCTCAGGGAAATTGGGAAATTTTACGTAGTAAGCATACACCACGTAAGATGAGGTCCCCACATGCTGTACATGTTAATTTTGTAAACACGTTTATAACGCATTATAACTAGTAGCTTAATAATAGCTTGCTGACTTTTTTCAAAGATGTCAAAGAAAGTGTCTTAAAATCGTAGTATGTTTAGTTTTTTTTATTTTACATTTTCGAAGAAAAATTATTGGAATCCCAAAAATATGAAAAGATATTTTTATACTACAGTATTTTAGATAGTTTTAGAATTTTAGGGCCCTTAAATTTAGGGCCGCGTATTAACATTCTCCACTTTGATAGAACAAAGATAGAAGAAAATATTTTTTTCATCTGCTGTAAAATAGAATGACTAACAACTGGTTATCCCGACTAAAACGCTAAAAATTTAACATATGCTCTATCAAAGTGGAGAATGTTAATACGCCCCCTAGGCCCGGGCCTCACCAGCCTAAAGGTATATCAGGGCTTTCTTCTATTTGAAAAATGTTTTTAAATATATTATATTTACGTTTTAATCAATAATGGATGAAAGGAACGGAATTTTGTTTTGCCCTAAGAAAATCTATAGTTCCTTTACTTCTTTAAATCTACTTATAAGACATAAAAGAAAGTCTTTTTTTATTTCTTATAAAAAAATTTTATTTTGTCATTAAATATCAATAAAAAAGTTGTTTGGATCACTACCGATCGACAAAAAATGAAACCATACCATCAATATCCCTTAACCTTCATTTAACCTCTACAAAACATTTCTCATCCTTTATACTTCCCAACCCTTTTACGGAGTCCAACTGCAGATTGAATTTCAAGTCCTCAGAAATCACTTTCAACCTCTACACCTTCCAGTGCGCGACAGTCATCAGCGCCCCGAGTCCTATTCCATTATAGCCAAGTGCCGCAGAGATGAATAATCTCAGTCCCTATCTCTAAGTCTCATTCTGTGCCTATTGTCTGTCTCACGGATCCTTACTATCAGGCATTGGATATATTCTCTCGGAATTAATGCAGTCCGTTCAGAATGCACTTAAGGTGAAGAGAGATTTCTTGAGCTTGTTTGAAAGGATTTAATGTGTGTTTGTTTGAAGTGCAGCAGGATTTGATGCGTTTTGATCTATGTTCTGTGAAATCTTCAATGATAAGTCATAATTAATGGGGAAGTTTGACTTTGCTTCCAAATAAATACTGATTACTATATATATGATATTCCTATATGATAAATAATGATTCAGAAATATGATAATTTAAATTTTTATGTATGATGAATAATAAATAATGAGGAAAAATTATGCTGGTACGTAAATTATGAAGTTTAAGTTAAAGCCGTCTGCGGATTTCCCTGTAGTATACAGTAAAATTAATTTTTTATCATAAAGCTTAAACGTTTTGCCTATTTTATTGGAGATGCAATTTATAAGTTTAAAACGTTGATTAGATTTTATACCGTTTGGATAAATGTAATGTTTAGATAAATGTAATTATTATCGCGAAAGGGAACTTCGCTCTAAAAATTTTTATACTACATTTTCCTGTATTACAAATGTACTTGCAGAAAAACTATTCTAAAGATTATTAACTTATGATTATTGGGCAATTTGAATTGAGTTGAAGGGTTTTTTTCTAAGATTGTTAACTTGTTGTGATAAAATTATTATAGGTCGCTTAATTATCTCTAGTGGTGTATAAAAGTACTTAAACAATTCGATAATTGAGAAGTTTGCTGCAGAGTTATCTCCACATTCAGAAACACACATTTTCCTAAAACATTCACATCCTAGAAGTTTGTTTTGGGATAAAAATGCCAACATTAGTCGCCAACCCTGCTATGCAAGGCCCTAACAGTAACACTTTGGTGACCACTGCTGGCTGACGACGCTAAGATGACGCCTTTTGACGTGAATTCTGATTTTGGAGATAACTCCTTGTTGCAGCAAACACCTCAATGAGGCATTCTCACGTTTTGAGATTAAATTTTATTAAAATAGTAGATAAAACACCATGAAGAATGACGTTTATATCAAGTATTTTCGTATCCATAGTTTCTGAGATATAAATTTTTGAAATTTCGTTTTTTGTTTGGGCGCGAAAACACTTTCGAATCACAAATCATGCGCTGTGAGGTCACATCCAATAGAAGCCCGTTTTCTGATAACGTGACTTTTCTGACGTTTTGGCAAAAATAAAATTGCATTTTAAATTATTTAAACACATTTTTGAACTTAAAAATCAGAAATTTAGGAGTTTTAAACCATAATGTATCGAAAAAGTATAAAATCAAGCAAATCCCTCACTCATGCAAATAGCTCATTGTAGGTAAATATAAAAAGTTTTTACCTCACAAGTAATAATTTCTTATCCATTCTATTACATCATATAAAACCACACTACTGCTATATTATTGAGATAATCAAAAAATTTTGACTCTTCTATATTTAAAAAAGACCTTTATCAAAAACCTTTTCCAGAATATTTCTCCAAGATTCAACGCATCCACGCAAAATATCGACTTTTGCTTGACCTACAAAAATAGCGAACCGTTTTATTTCTTATGTAACTTTCATGCAGTTTTGTGTTTCGGGATAAGAAAAAATATCGCTAACACTAATCGTTACATCTAAACCTCTAGAACTGTCCCATTTCGTCGTCCGGCGGTGACTATTGAGGCCTTTAATCTGTTCTTTAATAGAGAAAAATAGAATCGTCTCGACCAAATCTCCTCCTAATTGGCTAAGAATGGGGTATTTTTTCCTCAAACCACTGGCGAGGATGGGTTTTTTTAGATTGTAACCTAAAGATATTATAGCAGGATATATTTCAACGGGAGTATGTATAAACTTTTGTTGAACAACATTTTCTTTTCTATATTTTTTATGATTAGTTTTAATGGAACGTTATGAATGATTTATCTCTTTTTTAAAGTTTTCACTTATGATGGATTTATACTGACATTTGTTAATAATTCCCCCGCCAAAAAAATCATATTAAAAATAACTTTCTTATTAGGGGACATCTATAAATAATGTGAGGTGTTTTTTCCAAAATCTGGACCCCCCCCTCCCCCCTTGGTGAGACTTAGTGAGATTTTGCTGGACCCCCCTCCCCCAAGTGAGATTTACCTACAACCTTTAAAAATAATTTTTTCTCCAATTCGTTTGCATTTTGTGCTTCACAGCACCTAAAACTTTTCCATTATTAATGATGCGGGGGAAAAGGACATTATTCCGCCTAAAAATCACCACTGTATCTTATCTCTGGGTATTATTCCTTTCTCAAACTTAAAAAAACCGTTTAATTTCTAACTTAAAAAGTTGACGTGAGATTTTAATCGACCCCCTCCCCCCTTGGTAATATTTGGTGAGATTTTTCCAAACCCCTCCCCCCCTTTTGACCTCACGTAATTTATGGATGTCCCCTTATCTTATTAAAATTGTGATGTTTATGTAGGAAAAAGTAGAACACTTTAACACAAAACTTTATTTAGTATTTTAAATTTCATAGAAATTTTCTACTTAAGTTATTATTATAAAACTTGAATGAATGAATGATTTGTGGTTTTTGGACTTACACCCTTCTTATATCTGACTGTAAAAGTCATCGGAATATAAATACTATATGTATTTAGATATAGTCCACTGAAAATAGCGAAAAAAAGGGCCGAACCTCGGACAAATTGCAATAAAAGGTTTCTCAACGGTTTTCACTTAGGAATGACCTCAATAATAACATACTAAAAATCGGCAAAAATCGGCTGGGGGGAAGTTTAATTTTTTTTTAATTTAAAAAAAATGACCGAAAAAATATTTCAAAAAATCAAATTATAAAAATAGAGACTTATGATACATGTTTATAGGCTATTTTTCAGTGCTGAATACGAATATACCATTTAAATTTTAAAAAATTTAAAATTTCAATTTTTAAAAATTAATTCAAAATTTGGAAAGTCGAAAAAATTAAAACATCGCTCAAAACCACAAAATAATTGCAAAAGAAATAATTTAAACGGTTTTCAATTAGAAATGACTTAAATAATAACATACTAAAAATAGAAGAAAATCGGACAATAAAAAGTTTAATTTTTTTCAAATTTTCAATTTTTTTGGCCTCAAAAATCGACCTTTTTAAAAATTCTTGTTAAAAACGTTTGAGGCATTTACCAAGGTCATTTTTCCATGGATGTTGTAGGTATATACCTTTATAACATAAAAAAACCACAATTGGTGATTAAATCATTAGTTAATTAATTAATTTATAAAAATTAACGTTGAAAATACAGGTAGAATCTTTCAATCAAGTAATAAGGAAAATATTTAGACAATATTTGGTAATAAATAATTTTGAAAATAATTAAATTGAAAAAGGACAAAATATCTTTCAAAAAATTAAAATTTTAAATTAATTTAAAAAATTTAAATTTTTAAAAATTTTTAAATTTTGTAGTATATATGCATGTGATACATGTCTCTAGGCTATATTTTAGTGCTGTTTACGAATATCACGCCAACTTTTCAATAAAATTTAAATTAACTGTGGAAAAATTGAAGCATAAAAAACTAAATTATTGAGAAAAATGCTTCAATTTTTCCACAGTTAATTTAAATTTAATTGAAAAGTTGGCGTGATATTCGTAAACAGCACTAAAATATAGCCTAGAGACATGTATCACATGCATATACTACAAAATTTAAAAATTTTAAAAAATTTAAATTTTTTAAGTTAATTTAAAATTTTAATTTTTTGAAAGATATTTTGTCCTTTTTCAATTTAATTATTTTCAAAATGATTTATTACCAAATATTGTCTAAATATTTTCCTTATAACTTGATTGAAAGATTCTACCTGTATTTTCAACGTTAATTTTTATAAATTAATTAATTAACTAATGATTTAATCACCAATTGTGGTTTTTTTATGTTATAGAGGTATATACCTACAACATCCATGGAAAAATGACCTTGGTAAATGCCTCAAACGTTTTTAACAAGAGTTTTTAAAAAGGTCGATTTTTGAGGCCAAAAAAATTGAAAATTTGAAAAAAATTAAACTTTTTATTGTCCGATTTTCTTCCATTTTTAGTATGTTATTATTTAAGTCATTTCTAATTGAAAACCGTTTAAATTATTTCTTTTGCAATTATTTTGTGGTTTTGAGCGATGTTTTAATTTTTTCGACTTTCCAAATTTTGAATTAATTTTTAAAAATTGAAATTTTAAATTTTTTAAAATTTAAATGGTATATTCGTATTCAGCACTGAAAAATAGCCTATAAACATGTATCATAAGTCTCTATTTTTATAATTTGATTTTTTGAAATATTTTTTCGGCCATTTTTTAAAAATTTAAAAAAAATTAAACTTCCCCCCAGCCGATTTTGGCCGATTTTTAGTATGTTATTATTGAGGTCATTCCTAAGTGAAAACAGTTGAGAAACCTTTTATTGCAATTTGTCCGAGGTTCAACTCTATTTTCAGTGGACTAATATGATTTTTTACCTTATAATCGTTCCCATAGTATTTAAATAGTCGTTTCCAAACTATGCTTAACCAAACACTTGATGAATCAGTCCCTTACCACTTTCAGCAGTGTGTCTCATGCTTGCTTCTCTGTATCTCTTATTAAGAGCATAATCAATATAACTTTCTTACAAAGAACTTCTAGATTAGAAAAAAAGGTGGTAAGGCAAGCTAACCAGGATGTTGTGCGTTTCAGTGCGATGGACAAGGCAAAGGTGCTGTCCCTTATGCTTCATTGTTGCGATATCAGCCACCCGGCCAAAGACTGGGACCTTCACTTCAGATGGACGCAAAGGCTCATGGAAGAATTCTTCCGACAGGTAATTAATTCTCTCTGACTTCTCACTTGATAGTTGACTTCAGCTTAAAGGGTTTAAAACTATTATAAGTGTGCAGGCGTAACATTCATGTTCAAAGTAGAGTTGCTTGGAATGACCTAGTTTAAGATTTTCTTTTTACAGTGTGTAAAGCTTGTATATTAGTATTTTGGTTTGATGATAGCTCAATAATTAGAGCAAATATTTTTGATTGACTCTCTCAGAATAAGGTTACAAAGTTGCACTAAATTCTTTGGTTCATTAAGCAGTTTACAGCTCTCTTTAGAAATAAAGTATCTTCAATAAATACAATGAAGGAACGATTATTTTCAAAGTGTAATTATTTCATATAGTATAAAGTACCCAATAAGGTTCAAAGTAATCCAATTAGCTAAAATATAAGGCATGTGTTATTATTCTTCGCATAAATGATTCCGTAAAAAATTGAGTACTTATTTTTATCCAACAACAATTCAAAGAAAATGCAAATTTTGCCTAACTTTTCGAAATTTGCATGTTTGAGTTTAAAATTTCAAAAAGATAATTTTGTCCGTCTCGTCTGTATGAAATATTGTCACAATTTTTAAAGAGAATTTCTAAAAATTTGATTCTCTAGACACTGTTTTTCCGCAGAAAACATAATACATAATCCTAGCTATTACTAAAAACATTTTTTCGATAAAGTTACCACTTTTTCATCCTAATAAATAATCTTAAAGCGGCACACCACCAAACCCAGCTTTTTACCGGGCCTTATGGTTAGTTCTATAGTTAAACAACCTAGGGACCATTAAAGCCCAATCAACCTCTTCTGGCTCCCTATTCAGCAAACTCTTTATTCTCTCTCTGGTACTATTAAACGTTAACTCGACCAAACAAAAGGTCATCAGTAAAGAAAGGTAATGTGTACCGTACCCCTGCTATTAGTTGCCCTCATCGAAAAGCTTGTTTGACTAACCTGGTAGAGTTTAATGGGCTATTACGTTAGTAAATCAGCGTTGTTTGTTATATAGTAATGATGTTTTGTAATTTATTATTCATTATGCTGTATAATACCTTTTATTAATTGTGTGAATAGTAAGCGAGCAAAACCTATATTTCAAAATAGTAAACATTTTGAATTTAAATCTTTATATACTGAGATTTACTGTTAGAATCATCCTGTTTTCCATTGTCCTTTATCCTTAAAATTAACTTAAATTAGTTTTAGATATCTTCTAAACCTCTTGGTTAATTGTAGAGTATTTCGTTTAATAAATTGAAAATTAGAAAAAAAAAATTTTAATGATTGAACACTAGATAGTAATTTTTAATAAAAAAAACTTTTCTAATCATACCTAAAAATTAAAATACCGTGTGGCAGCAGCCAATGAAAACACAGACCAGGCACATCTCAACTATTTTTATCATTATTCCCGGAGGGTTTAGCGTTAGACTGACCACCTAGCCGGGACTAATGCCTAGAATAGCACCTCAGGCTGATATGAAGAAGAAGAAAATTAGTATTACCTAATGATAGAGTAAAAACACTTTTTTTAAACACCGATAAATTAATTAATAAACTATAAAAAATTTTTTTTATAAAAAGTTTGGATATTTTTTTTATGTCGAATTCAATAAAATCAGAGCTTAATTTTAGAAACAAGCGCTACTTTTGAATGATTTCAACCATTTTGCATTCCTTTACCTTATAGGTTAAAGGCTCTACAGCCTATATCAAACTTCCGAGCCTGATTTCTGGGAGGGAATTCGGGGCACTTGCCCAGGGCCCCCATTTCAAGGGGGCCCCCAAAAATGCTTAAAAGCTTAGAAAATGTGAGAGTTAAAAATAAATTTATTAACTCATGAATTTATAATCAATTAAGCTTATGAAGTTTTCAAATAAAGAATTTTTACGAAGTATTTACGTAAGGATTAAAGATGATTGATTTTGCCTTTAAAGTCAAATAAATTTAAATTTTACTTTAAGACACGTTTAGGGCCCCAAGCGAGTCTTTTTCCCTAGGCCCCCAAACTTATAAGTCGGGTCCTGATTATAACCATGTTTAATTCATTTAAAAAATTTAACATTTTTTTTTCATTCCCATAATCCAATAAACCCTTCACCTACAAATAGCAATCTCATATTCTGAATATAAACCTAATCCTTACCTCCCCCTCTACAAAATGCACTTAACAAAATTATTCCCTTTTAGAAACACCCACCATATCCAAGCCACCTGCATACCCCCTCGCAAACCGCAATAAGAAATATTCCCAGAAGCTATACCCTCGCGGATGTAATCCTACCCCAATGGCCCCCTCATCCTGAAAAGATGGAACGAAACGCTTGAAAGATGGTTCGGAGAAGAGAAATATATACACACAGAACCTGAGCCCTACCCAGTCTTCCCGTTGCATTGCAATTTCGGGTTCTCCTTTCTTTCCGTCGATATATTCGAGATCTAAAAATGTCCCTCTTGGAGCGTTTCACTTGATTCTAATTTCTCCTTTCGGAGTTTATTAGGAAAATGAGGTGGAGGTATTCTTGGAAGTTATGTGAAGTGGTGGAAAGAATGTATTTTCGTTAGTGATGATGAAGATTGTGAGATGGTTATCGTGGAGTGAATTTTGTATTGTGGATGTGAAGTGTTTTAATATTTTGAAATGATGGGGTGTTTTTTGTTTAATGTTATGTTGTGTTAAGTGTTGGTGTTAGCTGAGACGTTTGGTAAAATAGTGGATATTGGAAGAAGTACTTAGATACATGTAATAACCTATCTTTAAATATCCTTCAATTAAAATGGCGGTACTTGTTGATGTTATTTCTCATCTCCCGGGTCTAGCGGAGCTATACTCTGTTCATTTAGAATTGGCGCCTTAGACGTAATGTATTAGAAGCAGTTACTGCTGTAATTATCATCTAAATTTTTTCTTGGCAAATAACAAGGCAGCCGATACAGAAGTAGTTAAAATACTGCAAAAAAAATCGGTCCCTGAAGTTGTGTGATGAGCGTTATTAGGCGTTTTTGAGCGTTTTTGATCCTGCTTCTGGCGCCAATTCTAAATGAACAGACTATAGACCAAGCCCATCAGTCCATTTATCCTCAAAAAATCAAAAGACAGGACCGGGTCCCGCAGAAAATCGTCCGTGGAAAACTCCCCACAGCTGAGGAGGTGGGTCGGGCTGGCCGCATTAGGAGGGCATTTATTGCAGGTTGGAAAGATCTTTCGTCCCAGTTCAAATTTCATGCTCTTCAGGTGACCACTCTTGAATCTGGCGACCATAACAGGCTTATATGGCGGTACTTATAAAAGGGTATAAAATAAAAAAAATAGCTTGCAAGTGGTAAATATTTAAAGGATATTTAATGTAATGATCTTCATGCAGTTCCTCCGGTACTTCAGGAATCTACATAAGGGTTTCCTATAGAAAAATATTCTTGAAGGAACACAAAAAGGCATTTTCCGTAATTCATCTTACACTCCAAAACATAAATTTCAGAATTCAAAAATATAGGATGGCTCAAAAATTATCGAATCTGATAGGGTGAAATATTATTATTTACTACTTATTTGCTTTTAAAGAAATTTCGTTTATCTTTGTCCCACATAATGGTCTAAGGGGTGTGTCTCGATTGACCGAAATCCATCTTACCGAAGCGCCTCTTTCCCGAACGCCACAAGCCCGAACGGGACACTTGCCCGACAGGACTTCTTACCGAATGGGACACTTGCCCGACAGGACTTTTTACCGAACGGGACACTTGACCGACAGGACTTTTTACCGAACGGGACACTTGACCGAACGGGACTTTTGACCGAACGGGACACTTGACCGAACGGGACTTTTGACCGAACGGGACACTTGACCGAACGGGACTTTTGACCGAACGGGACACTTGACCGAACGGGACACTTGACCGAACGGGACTTTTGACCGAACGGGACACTTGACCGAACGGGACACTTGACCGAACGGGACACTTGACCGAACGGGACTTTTGACCGAACGGGACACTTGACCGAATGGACTTTTTACCGAATGGGACACTTGACCGAACGGGATTTTGACCGAATGGTGCGTTTGGCCAACAACTCACTATGGTCACTCATTTTAAATATGGGCTTTCGATTTAGGTGTCCTGTTGCTTGACCACTGGTCAAGATTACCTCTATGGCTAAAATCATTATAAAATTAATTTTGGAGATGTTGATTGATATTTTGTAATCTTAACAGTTTTGACATGTGTCTTTGGTTCCGGTGAACGGATACTTTTGGGACACACTGTACATAAATTAATTTATACTCAGTTACCATTCTGTAAAAATTTTAATTAAACTACCTTATTTATTACTATTATATGAACTAAACGTTGAAAAAGTGTTTTGTATTTATGGAAAAGAGTAAAACGCAAATAAGAGCATAACACAGGGGACTGTGTATTGTCATTCTCCTAAAATTGCAACTTCAATTTAAGAGATTTTAATTAAGATTTCTTTGTTATTTATCCTATAGGTATCATGATTAGAAAATTAAGGATGCGAATCTAAAACTTGTTTAACGCTTCTTATTTAATTCCAAATATTATATAGTTCGCACTCTATATACTTCATATTATACTTAACAATTCTATTTACTTTTTTAATATACATTACTCATTACTTCATTAAAAAGAAATTGATATTTCTTAGCAAAATTAATATTAATTTATACTTGACAAGTTCCTGATACGTATTTTTTTAGCCTAGCTTCAAATTTTTTAAGGATTTGAAAATGAAAGGAGACTGTTAAGAATAATATTAATTTATAATTACAAGGGATGAAAAATTTTATTATAATTTTGTAATTAGTTTTCAGATTGCGGGCTTTTAATTGTAAGTATCTATCTGGAGGTTAGAAAAGCAAAGTGTAAATTTAAGATCCCGAAATTTTTGACTAATACGTGTGGTTTCATCACCCAAGACACCTGCATCCTCCCATTTTCTTTGAGCCCTCCCGCCCCGGTCATAAATCATTTGGACAGCTCTCCCCCTTTCGCAGCAATCGGCAGTGGCAATAATTTTATTTATTTTTATTTTTATTTTATTTTATTTAAATATTTACACACACAACAGATAAATCCATTTACAGTGGTGAAAGGGAGAAAAAAAAAACAAGAAAAATTAATTGAATAAAACACTTTCACATAATCACACTTTCACATAATAAGTAAACAAGGCTGCGCTGCTCGAGGGCTATCGAGAGATTTTATTCAAAATCGTTTTCATCATAAGAATAAAAGAAACAAAGTTTTGACCTTAAAGAGAAGATTTTATTTAGTTCAGTGAGAGGGATGTTTTGGTGTATATCGTTCATCAAAGCAAAGAAGTTACAGAAAGTGGACCGGACTGACCAATGGTCAGCTGGAACCAAAAACACATGTCAAAACTGTAAAGATTACAAAATATCAATCAACATCTCCAAAATTAATTTTATAATGATTTTAGCCATAGAGGCAATCTTGACCAGTGGTCAAGCAACAGGACACCTAAATCGAAAGCCCATATTTAAAATGAGTGACCATAGTGAGTTGTTGGCCAAACGCACCATTCGGTCAAAAGTCCTGTTCGGTCAAGTGTCCCATTCGGTCAAGTGTCCCGTTCGGTCAAGTGTCCCATTCGGTCAAGTGTCCCGTTCGGTCAAGTGTCCCATTCGGTCAAAAGTCCCGTTCGGTCAAGTGTCCCGTTCGGTCAAAAGTCCCGTTCGGTCAAGTGTCCCGTTCGGTCAAGTGTCCCATTCGGTCAAGTGTCCCGTTCGGTCAAGTGTCCCGTTCGGTCAAGTGTCCCGTTCGGTCAAAAGTCCCGTTCGGTCAAGTGTCCCGTTCGGTCAAGTGTCCCGTTCGGTCAAAAGTCCTGTTCGGTCAAGTGTCCCGTTCGGTCAAGTGTCCCGTTCGGTCAAAAGTCCCGTTCGGTCAAGTGTCCCGTTCGGTCAAGTGTCCCGTTCGGTCAAGTGTCCCATTCGGTAAAAAGTCCATTCGGTAAAGTGTCCCATTCGGTAAAAAGTCCTGTCGGTCAAGTGTCCCGTTCGGTCAAAAGTCCCGTTCGGGCTAAAGGTCTTTCGGTCTTGTGGCGTTCGGGAAAGAGGCACTTCGGTAAGATGGATTTCGGGCAGACGGGCGCGACCCTGGTCTAAGAGCTGGATGCAAATTTTGGGAATGATAAGGTGCACGAGATATTTCACCTGGAACAGATTCGATTGATGATGGGAAAACTTATGTCACCAACGCCAGAAGGCGGAGTGGAAGCTTTCAGTGTGAAAGGGGGGGGTCGAACATGCAAACAGCGCGCGGTCCCTTGCGACAGAGATTTTGAGGAAATAGGTTGAAAATTTGCACAGTTTAAGGAGAGTGTGAATAAAAGATAATGTAGCATTCTCAAAAGTATAAGTTGTGTTTTAAGGGTCGTAGAGAACTAAACGAATTTTCGAATGTTTATATGAATGATCTGTACGGCCGACGAGGTGCAAGGGTGGACATAGGCTTAACCCGGGAGGACGCGCGCTACTTTCTGTTACACGGGAACGCGCGCGGGGTCTCTCAGACCCCACAAACCGTTTTCCGTTCTAAACGTTCAGTGCATGCAAAATTTTTATCACGGATAGTTTAAATATATAACTTAATTGTTCAATGTGCATTATTAGTTGACTGCTTCTTATTAAAATATAATATAAGACTAGGAAAACAGGAAATGCAATGGAATGTGAGCGGAGCTAACGAATTTCTTCGGTTAAACTGAACCAATGTTTATTTTCTAAAATCCTTTATTTTCTAATTTCTATTTTTTGCAAGAAAAATTATGGATTATAGTTACCTCTTCCTTACTTTTGAAAACCTCTTTGGCTATTTAACTCGCACCAATCTTCACAGTTTTGGAAGCATTTTCATTAAAAACAACAATCTAACTCGGAAAATAACATACCTACTTTATTTAAACTTCATGAGGTGATAGGTGGAAACCTTTTAGGCAGCTACACGGAGTTTCATATATTTTCATTAAAAATTAGAGTTTTTATGAAGGTTTATTTAAGCGTTGGGGTCTCGCAGACCCCGCGCGCGTCCTCGCGGGTTAATGTATTGAAGAATGTTAGTAAAAGTTAGGGTAACACTCCCAGAAGACTAAGTGGAAGACAAAGGGTGGCCAGAAGTCACCAAAGGTGCAGAAAAATCTTAAAACCCGAATAATTCGGAAACTTCTGGCTGTTTGCATATGTATAGCTGACATATAGAACAAACTATATGCAAACAGCCAGAAGTCTAAGTGGAAGCGTTCGGGAGATATTCAGGCGCGAAGTAAAAGACTGAATAAAAGCAATTCTCTTGCAACAATGACTAATAATACGCTAATAAATATAAAGTCATTGTTAGCGTGGTTTTTAGCGTATTATTAGTCATTGTTGCAAGAGAAAAGTTATATGTTATAAGTCATTTGTTATATATAAACATTGGAAAATTCGTTAGTTTCCTAAAACCCTTAAAACACAACTTATACTGTTGAGAATGCTACATTATCTTTTATTCACACTCTCCTAAAACTGTGCAAATTTTCAACCAATTTCTGCAAAATTTCTGTCGCAAGAGACCGCGCGCTTTTATTCGGTTTTGTACTTCGTGCCTGAATATCTCCCGAACGCTTCCACTTAGACTTCTGGCTATTTGCATATAGTTTGTTCTATATATCAGCTATACATATGCAAACAGCCAGAAGTTTCCGAATGATTCGGGTTTTAAGATTTTTCTGCACCTTTGGTGACTTCTGGCCACCCTTTGTCTTCCACTTAGTCTTCTGGGAGTGTTACCCTAACTTTTACTAACATTCTTCAATACATTAAGCCTATGTCCACCCTTGCACCTCGTCGGCCGTACAGATCATTCATATAAACATTCGAAAATTCGTTTAGTTCTCTACGACCCTTAAAACACAACTTATACTTTTGAGAATGCTACATTATCTTTTATTCACACTCTCCTTAAACTGTGCAAATTTTCAACCGATTTCCTCAAATTCTCTGTCGCAAGGGACCGCGCGCTGTTTGCATGTTCGACCCCCCCTTTCACACTGAAAGCTTCCACTCCGCCTTCTGGCGTTGGTGACATAAGTTTTCCCATCATCAATCGAATCTGTTCCAGGTGAAATATCTCGTGCACCTTATCATTCCTAAAATTTGCATCCAGCTCTCAGGCTATAAGGTTCCTCTAAAAACTGGCTTTTTGTAATGTTGGATTTAAAATATTAGTCACCATAGAGATCTTTGATTTACTTATTTATTTAACAGGACTGTTATATCACTCTTAACTTTATTTACTCCCTAAGAACTTAAAGCTGAATATTTATTACTTAGGGGTATATGAAAAACTCCAACTTATTATTATAAGAAAATCTTTTTGATAGTTGATTGATGACATTAAAGATTACAAATTTCTTAATATTTAACCTAATTTAAACTGCCAGAACTTTCAAATGAGAGAATACTTAAATTCATTTTACGGGTAATTCAACATTCTGATTGATGATCTGGAAAACATTTTTAACAAAACTTTCAAAAGAGAAAATGTTTTTGCGGAATATTAGACTTATTGCAGAGAATTACATAAGCATTTCAACATTTTTAGGACTTGCAAATTTATTTCTTGTTACCTAAAGAATGGCCTATTTACTAACTTTAAATGTCATGTTCAGCTGCAGAAAAGGAGTATAGCTTGATATTTACATAACCACCTGGTGGGGTAATAGGAATTCAAAATTTTTATCCGGGAAACAAAGGAAAAGATTTGTGTATTTCAAAATGAAGATAGATTCTCAATTTAATATCAACAAATACTTCTTTCTTAAAAATGCTTTTAACGCATTTAGGGAAACACTCATTTTAGTATTGTGGTAGATTATTTCAGAGTGGTTGATTAAATGCTCAAAACGTTTAAAATATAAACATGAATAATTTATTTACATAACAATGGAACGAGTGAATTTTGAAAAAAGCTTATAATAAAAATAAAGTCACGCGCCGCGTAAATAATATAATTTAACACGCGGATCACTAGTCTTGCCACATAGGCCTCCCTTGAGTCTGGAAGACGGTCAAGTAGAATGTGGAGGAAGAATAAACTTGACACGCCGGCCAGATCTTGTGTACACAATGTTTGCAGGATCAGGATTGGAAGGATCGACTGGAGTGGACGGCTCTTGAAGGATATAGGCTGGTTTTAACCTATCCAGAGACACTGTGGTGTGATGTCCATTGACGTCGATCTTGAAGACCTTGTCGGTTCTTTCCAATACTTTAAAGGGCCCGTGGTACGGCTGTTCGAGTGGCTTTCGAACTGAGTCCTTCCTCACGAAGACATGAGAAGAGGTGAGGAGTGGTTTGCTGACGAAAAAACCTTTCGAAGATGAAGAGTGATCTGTCGTTTGGACTGGTCTCAACTTCCTCATGTGCTGTCGCAGAATGCTCACGTAGTCATCTGGTTGAGTTGTGCCTGCAAAAGAGTTTCTGAAGAATTCTCCAGGCAGCTTAAAATTCATACCATAGACGAGCTCTGCAGACGAGGTTTGAAGATCGTCTCTGAAACTTGCTCGAATTCCAAGGAGTACGCTGGGCAAAACCTCAGTCCACCTCTCGGTTGAATGGCACATGATGGAGGCTTTTAGCTGACGGTGTAGTCGCTCCACAACTCCATTGCTTGCTGGATGGTAGGCGGTTGTTCTGGTTTTGTGAACTCCAAGGAATTTAGCCAAGGACTTGAAAAGGCTGCTCTCAAAGTTAGTGCCTCTGTCAGTGGTAATGATCTCTGGTACTCCAAAACGTGCGATCCAAACTGAGTAAAAAAATTCAGCTATAGTATCAGCTTTCTGGTCCGGAATAGGGATAGCCTCCGGCCAGCGAGTAAAGCGATCTATGCAGGTAAGCAGGTACATATTGCCCTTAGAAGGTGGAAGGGGACCCACTACGTCTAAGTGGACATGGCTGAACCGAGCTTCCGGCAGAGGAAAAGAACCTAAAGGAGTTTTCGTATGCCGATGAACTTTACTCTTTTGGCACTGAATACACGTTTGGCACCATTCTTTACAGTCTTTGGATAAAGTTTTCCAAATAAAACGTTTTTTAACCAAGTCAATAGTAGCTTTAGTACCCGGATGGGATAAGCTGTGGACAACATCAAAAACTTGGCGTCGGAATGAAGGTGGGATGTAGGGTCTTACGGAATTTTTGGAGATGTCACAATAGAGAGGAGTTTTAGAAGTAGGAAGAGTCATCCGCTTCAGCTCTAAACCGGAGTTATCGGTCTTGAGAAGCGTTTGAAGTTCCTCATCAGCTGACTGCGCGTCGGCCATCTCGTCGTAGTCTATGCTGGTCGGAAGGTTTATTTCTGCTACGCGAGAAAAGGCATCGGCGATAACGTTGCCTTCTCCTGCAACATGACGCAAGTCCGTTGAGAATTGGCTGATGAACTCCAAGTGTCTAAGCTGACGGGGAGAAGCCTTATCATTGTTTTGGGAAAAAGCATAAGTGATAGGACGGTGGTCTGTGAATATAGTAAACTCGCGCCCTTCGAGCATGTATCGGAAAAACTTTATGGCTGAATATATTGCCAGTAACTCCTTGTCGTACGTGCTGTATCTTCCTTCGGTAGGTGTTAATTTTCTTGAAAAGAAGCCTAGGGGCTCAACCTTACCGTTAAGATGTTGTTGCAGTGCAGCGCCGACAGCTACATCAGATGCATCAGTAACTAATGACAGTTGTGCATTAGGCACAGGATGTGCTAAGTTAGTAGCATCTGCCAGGAGCTTTTTGCAAGAATCGAAAGCTGCTTTCGTTTCATCAGTCCACGGAATTTCACTCTTGTCTCCCTTCTTCTTTCCTTTCACAAATTCGTGCAAGCAAGCCTGAACACCAGCTGCATTTTTGAGAAACTTGTGATAGAAGTTAAGCATTGCAAGAAATCTACGTATTTCGTCCACAGTCTTTGGTAAAGGAAAATCTAAAAGGGCTTGAACTTTGGTTGGAAGAGGGGAAATGCCAGCAGGGGAAACTTCAAAACCAAGATATTCAATTTTAGAAACACCAAAAATGCACTTTTCCAAGTTGATAACAACACCAAAATTACTTAATCTTTGAAAAACTTCTTTTAAATCAGAATGGTGTTTAGCCTCATTCTCGGAAGCAATGAAAACGTCGTCCAAATACGCAAAAGCACAATCCAATCCACGCAGTACCTGATCGATAAATCGTTGGAAAGTCTGTGCTGCATTTCTTAGACCAAAGCACATTTGGACATACTCAAATAAACCTATAGGGGTTATGACAGCTGTTTTGTAAACGTCCTTGGGCTCCACAGGAATCTGATGGTAAGCTTTAACAAGATCTATTTTTGAAAAAACAGTCTTGCCAGCTAAGCCAAATGAAAATTCTTGAATGTGGGGTAAAGGATACCTGTCAGGGACAGTTTGAGCATTCAAGCGTCTGAAATCTCCACAAATTCTCCACTCGTTGTTCTTCTTGCGAACAAGATGGATAGGGCTAGCATAAGGGCTGTTTGAGGGTCGGATGATACCCTGTTCCATCAAATTAGCAAACTCTTTTTTTACAGCTTCTAGCTTCTCGGGTGATAATCTTCTGACTTTAGAATATACTGGAGGTCCTTTAGTTTCTATACAGTGAGTTACTGAATGGGCTTGAGGATCTTTACAAAAATTTGAAGTAAGAAGTTGGGGAAATGTTGATAGTAAGTCATGGTAGGATGATTTCCCAGAAATAATGGTTAAACCTAAAGTAGGTCCAGGAAAAACTTTACCGGATGCTTTAAGGGATGTGATATTATCAACAAGCTGTCGATTTTTAACATCAACCAGTAATCCGAAGTTTTCCAGGAAATCGGCACCGATTATTGGGTGAGTAATATCCGCTATCAAAAACTTCCACAAAAAATTCCTACGCAAATTCAAATCAAGTTCCAAGGTTTTTATGCCGTAAGTTTTTATTTTAGTTTCATTAGCAGCATATAGAACCACATCAGTAGTTTCTTGATAGTCAGGAACTAAATTTTTTGGAAAACAGCTTACAGCTGCACCGCTGTCGATGAGAAAACGATGTGCCGTTTTTCTATCGGTTATAAACAAACGGCTGTAGCCTGGGCTTACCTCTGTCGCCGCGGAAACAGAAGATCCTAGGAGTTTTCCGAAGCAGAAAAATTGCATGGCTTAACACAATCGTGGGCATTTTTTCCAAAACAGTTGTGGTACCAACAAATCTTGTTTAGATTATCCCGTGAAGATGATCTTTCTCTCTTTCTATTTGAAGACACTGATCTTGTCATGGATCTAGTAAGTCTTTCGACGGCAGTCGTTAAGTCAGATAACTTTTTATTAATAAACTCCCATTCAGAGTTCTCTGTAGAAACACCAGCAATAGAGGCAGTATATCCAGAAACCTCGTTAATTTTGTCGGCAACTTTTGACAAACCTTCTAAAGTATCGCTTGATGCAGACAGAATTTGTTGGGTGTTTACAGGTAGTCTCTGTAACCACAGTGACTTCAAAACATCATCGCTCAAGTTGCCAGAGGCCAAATTCCGCATCTCCAACAACAACTGTGAAGGGCGTTTGTCACCTAGATGCAAGTCTTGAAGCAATGATCTTAATTTGGATGTATCTGATTGCGAAAAATGACTGAGTATTCTATCTTTGAGAGATTGATAAGGATCTCTATTAGGAGGTGATCTAACTAAGTCTCTAGCACAAGATAGGGTTTTGGCATCCAAAGCTGATACAACCGCATGAAACTTTGTTACTTCTCTTGTTATGCCAGCTATCACAAACTGTGATTCCACTTGTCCAAACCAAAGTTCCGGATCCGATTCCCAAAATTGAGGTGCACGGAAAGAAACTCTTTCAAGTTCTAATGGATTTTTTGGTTCGTATTCAGAAGCAACTGAATGAGTTGAAGATTTATCATCATCAGCCATGGTAAAGGAAATGGCGTGTAAGCGAAACTTACGTCTTCCAGCAAGATCTTTTGTAGAAAGTCAAGAAAATCCAAACAGATCACGTCCGGGTCACCAATGTGGTAGATTATTTCAGAGTGGTTGATTAAATGCTCAAAACGTTTAAAATATAAACATGAATAATTTATTTACATAACAATGGAACGAGTGAATTTTGAAAAAAGCTTATAATAAAAATAAAGTCACGCGCCGCGTAAATAATATAATTTAACACGCGGATCACTAGTCTTGCCACATAAAGTCGCGTGCCGCGTAAATAATATAATTTAACACGCGGATCACTAGTCTTGCCACAGTATGATTGATTATCGATCCCCATAGCATCAAAAAATGCTATTGGACAAATTTCTTTTTTATTGATTGAATGTAAAAAAGAGGTTATTGGAAGAGGGAATTATAATAACTTTCTAAGTAATAATAATGTTATCTAGCACTTTACAATAAGTTCGATGTAAATGTGATTGCCTTTGTTTTAGGGTGATAAAGAGAAAGAGTTGGGCCTTCCTTTCTCCCCATTGTGTGACAGGAACTCCACACTTGTCGCAGAGTCACAGATCGGTGAGTTCCCCAATGCCTATACTACTCTCCTTTTAACTCATAATCATCTAAATGTATATGTATGGACAGA
Source organism: Tetragnatha versicolor (assembly GCA_024610705.1). Classification (NCBI taxonomy): domain Eukaryota; kingdom Metazoa; phylum Arthropoda; class Arachnida; order Araneae; family Tetragnathidae; genus Tetragnatha; species Tetragnatha versicolor. Next base: position 18,491,267 of record JANDEH010000011.1, on the reverse strand, counting down.
ACTTGAAAAAAATCATGGAAATTTTGCAAAGTAAATCTTTTTCAACAGGTTTCATTGACTTCATCGTGTCGCCTAGTCTAGAAGTGTGCGGGGATATGCTGGACAGAGTGCTACGACACGTCGAGGGCCACAAAGACGGAGTCATTGCCGAAGATAGCACAGGTATAAATTGCTCTTTTAATAATACCAATAAGGAAAGAAATCATTTTAGAAGATTACTGTTTAAGACTTAACCTGGACAGTGGCTATGATAATACCAAGAAAGCGAACTCGCACTTTTTCACATTAAAACAAGAGCAATGGAAATATTTTGAAACGGATTATTTGATCTCAACGTCTCTAAAACTAGTTAAATTCACTGTATGATGCAACATGTCTTGTTCTAAGTAAAAAATAAAAACTTGTATACTCCTATATAAAGGGGCCGTTCAAATATTACTTTAACATGTTTTTATGTTTTCGATCATATTTGCCCCCTTTTTCCCATTGTTAGCAAAGCAATTGTAAGCAAACCGCAAACCCCTCCTCATTCTTACCCAATCTAACTGCCCCCCCGAAGAGTCAAAGTACTACTTGATATTATTTCCTGGTTCAATTTTTTTGTAGATTTTATTTTTGATTGGGATTTGAAATTAATTATGCAAGAAGAAACAATATATTTTCGAAAATGCAGTGCTTGTAGCATCTTACGCAAGCATCATCCATACCCCCTCCTCCCACCTTAAGTGCTTGTTTACGTAATATTTGAACGGCCCTTAATTAAGAAGTTATGCTTTTTCCATATAACATACTGTTAAACTTTGAAGATATTTTCATATTGATTGCTATTCGAAAAATGTTAGGAAAAAGTTATTCTTGGTCCTTACATTCAATTTACTTTAACCTAAACCCATTTCCTTATTATTTCTATGTCCTAATATTCAATCCAGTGTTTTATTATCATACTACATGACCATTGCAATGCATGTTTACTTTCCATTCTTAATTCAGCTTTAAAGTACCCACTTTTTTTCCAGTGCCCTCGAGTCGCCCGCTGCAGCAGTCTCCCGCCAACAGTCCGTCGCACGCCCGAGCTTCCCCCCGCCTTTTCGGCAGCCCCGGACAGTCGCCTCGGCACACGCCCAGCGGCGGCACCGTGTCACGGCCCTGGCTCAAATGCCTCGAAAAGAACAAGCACATGTGGCACGGGCTCGGCGGCAAAGGTTAGTTATGGCTGGAAGAGATAGATGACACCACGACTGGTCGTGGCGGTTTTGATGTTAGTTTTTCAGTAGTTTTCTAGATGGCGACACCACAATTTTTTTAAACTTTATTATTCAGTGTTGGCATATTCTACACATATAGCCACTAAAATTTTTAAATGGGACTAACCGATAAAAAGAAATTCCAGTTGAACGAAGCAGGGATAAGGATTGTAGCCAAGACTCAAGGAAGGTCATGGTGGAAGCAATATCAATATCTCAACCCTCCACCCCATCTTTTCCCTTCTTAATTTTGAAGATGGATGTGTAGTGAAATCAGGGACCGAAAATGCTCCCCCAAAGTGTCTAGTCAGTCCCCCCAAGAGGTTAATCTCTTAAACCCACCAATACACTGGATGAAATCTTGCTAATAATGTCACAAAACAAATTATTAACTGTTTTTTCACACTAAAAAAAATACAGTATATCTTTTTACATCATTAAATGTCGTGATTTTGATATCTGATGTTCCCACGACATTCAGAACATCATTTGATGTCGAAAGTATATATATTGATATAGTTGTGCTACCTGGGATTGATGAAAAATATTTAACTGAGGGAGAGAAATGAAATTGTTCACACACTTATAATGAAATAGCCTCTAATGTTTGTAAAGATTATTATACAAGAAAAGTATAAAGGTTATGTATACAGGGTGATTCAGAAATAATCATCAATAATTTTGGGGGAGGTAGAGGGGCTCTAGACAAGCATATTTCGAATAGAAATGGTGGGGCGCAGCCTAACCGTTAAAGAGCTAGGACCTAATGTAGTGCTAGCGCGTTTCAAAAGGCCGTTGTTAGAAGGCCCGTGTGACGAAACAATCCTCAATGTGATAGAAATTGGACCACTTCCTCAACCGTGGGGTGAGTTTTAAAACGTGCAATATTAATCTCTTAGTCAAACAATGGAGTTCCCGTAATGGTATTTAGAAAAATTATGATCTGGGAAGGAATTTTCAATGATCAAACAGTTTCAATGATCAATGTTACGATCATTGAAAATTCCTTCCCCGATCATCATTTTTCTAAATACCATTAAGGGAACTCCATTCTTTGACTAAAGGATTAATATTGCACTTTTAAAACTCACTCCACGGTTTTAGAAAGTGGTTCAAAGTCTATCGAATTCATGGTGTAGGTATTAGGGATACTTCCTTACCTCATGCAATAATTTTTTCATTTTATTATGTTTTGTTTCGTCACACGGGCCTTCTAAAAACGGCCTTTTGAAACGCGCTAGAACTACATTAGGTCCTAGCTCTTTAACGGTAAGGTTGTGTCCCACCATCCCTATTCGAAATATGCTTGTCTAGGGCCCGTCTACCTCCCCCCCAATTATTGATGATTATTTATGAATCACCCTGTATAACCTTTTTCACATAAAAACCGTACAAATACCTTTGTCTTCACAGACGCTGAACTTCGGGAGCAAATTACTGAAGCCAGCAAGAAAAGATTTCGGGAACACTCCAACGGACTGGACAAGTAGGTGTTACTCTAAAGAGGAAGAAAATAAAAATCAAAGAAAGACAACTGACAGAAAAGAGCTCGACTGGACCTCTCAAACACCAACTTTCAGTAAAAGTCTGTCACTGTTTGCAAGGAAAGAGAGCAATCACAGAATTTCGCTTTTCTTTGCTAAAAATAACCACAATCCCGGGGTTCCCACTGTTTTTTCCGATGGAGCAGAAGTTTATTTTTTGCACGTGCGAGCTTACTTATAGTTTTTGGATTGACCAATCGGATTGAAGTTATTTTTAAATTGACCAATTGGGAATGAAGTTTTAACTTCATATCACTTGGATTTATTTCATAATTGGGTGATAATTATCTTAGTTGTGATTTTAGTTTATGTTTTGTGTTGAATCAAGTAATTTTTAATTCAGTCTCTTAATTTTTTTTATTTAGTTTTTAGAGCGATACTTAATTTTTTTATTTAAAAAAATCAAAAACTTTTTATTCATTAGTATATGATTTAAACGTATTTAGTTTTCTTTTTAAATGTCATGGATGAAATCATGGTTTTTGATTCTTTTTTATTACTTTTTCGGTTCAATTATTGCATTTGATCAGATAAAAAATGCACTAAAAAAATTTTATTCAGTATATTATTTTTCTTTAACTATCGTAAAATATTTTTTTAATGATTTAATTCCAGAAACAACTACAACGTTGATTTCAACCTTAGTTATCACAGGTGTGCTAACATACTGGTGGTCAGTTGGCCACTTGACTTTTAAAGACACGCACATAAACAAGTTTTTCAAATATTTTGATTATATCTGAGCTAAAACCCCCCTTTCTTATAACAAAATAAATTAACTTTTTTCATCTAGCTCTTTATTTACAGAATAAAATTTAACTCTAAACCTTTTACAAATTTTAATCAATATATTTATTCTTTTTTAAACCCCCTTCTTAAAAGTATTGATCTCAGAAATGCATAACATCGTTTTAAAAACAAATTTAATTGTACTTAATTATTTAATACGGGTAAGAAGAGGACGGTTCTCTAACTCAATGCACTGAATGTCCGTACTCATATGGAAAAGTGGGAACTCTTTTGTATACATCCAATCTCTCTACCGCCATTGTGATATGAAGAAATATATATATACTTGCACTGCGCCCTCTTCACTTTACTTCATTCGCTGTGTGCTGTAAATATTTGTTGATTTTTGAGTTTATTGCAAAAATTGTTTTATGAGACTCAACTGTATAGTGTCGTTTATATGGTGAACCCAGTGTTACTCCGGTTGCTAAATGCTCTTTGAAAACACAAATAGAATTCTAGACATTTGTGGTTTACTAAATGTTTATTTAATTTCATAATCAGCACAATTTTTAACGGAATGGGACGATTCGGCACCGGCCCGTTTCAGCGCGAAACAAATTTTTTTTCTAATTTTTAGAAGGATTATGAAAGAGTTCTATTTACTATCATTTTCTGGCGCCGAAATGGCCGCGCCGAATAGTAGTAGACCTAACTTTTTAAAATATTTATTAAGGTTTGTTTATGGTTGTATATATAGTTTTCAATTACAGTTTATTTAAGTTATTTTACTAAATATTTTATTTTAAACCTTAAAATAATTATTTTCAAAAATTTAAATTATCTCAAATTCGAAAAATTAAGAAAAAATTTCATTTTTCTGAATGACAGATGCTACAAAAGATGTATTAAATCTTAAAATATTCAAACTGTTTGGTAAATAACACGTTCTCACTTTCAAACTGAACTTTTTAACAAGAATTGGATAACACATCAAAGTCCTTTGTTCTCGATTTTAATCTTTCTGTTTGTTAAAATTGATTCTATTTTATAGCCCGCAATCAGAGTAACACTAAATTATGATTTTTTTTCACTCTTCTCTCTCACTTGTGATGATAGTGTGACCACATTTTTCATTTCACATTTCCATACAACATAGAATACATATTTGTCGTATATTATGCAGAATTGTGTTACTATTGTTAACCAAGAAATAACTGAAATTGGACAATTCTGAATGTGTTGCCTTGTTGCTCTAAGATGGGGTTTGTACAAAAATAATTTTTACAACAGCAAAGTGTTTTTGATAATTTGACTGGACGTTTTCATTTTCCATCATAACTTTGAATAGCATTTAGTATAATTCCTTTCATAGTTTTTAGCTTTGGATATTCATAACTTTATTTTTTTCCATCTGCTTGTTGGTGATGAGTATATAGTTCGTTTAGGGGTTAAAAAAGCCACCAAAGTATATTAACTACGAAATGCTTTCTTAAGTTGCAAAATGCAAAAACTTTCGTTTGTTGTAATTCAGATCTCTTAACAGGTTTTAAGTTCCTTACTGATGTGTACACATACAGTTACGATGTACTGATGTAAGTACAGTTATTCTTAATTATGTTTAACGTATTTAATTATTGTTTTTACATCTATATGTTTTAGGTGCCTGAATGTATGTATGAGATAGAAAAATTAAATTCAAAAGGATTTAATCCATCTCTTTTCAACCAACCTGTAATTTACGGCCGTATTCACCACTAATAACCTAACCTAAGTTTAACCTGGAATAAAAAATATAATTGGAAAAGGGAAGCACGAGTTTTAAGCCCATCAGAGCTGTCAAAAAAGCTTGATTCCAGGTTAACCTTAGATCAAGTTATGGCTTTATTCATTGCTATCTGACCAGTGGTTAACCATCGGTACAAGAAGGATTCCACCAATCACAGGCAGCGAAAAGCTTGCATTCTCTCTTTAGCTGCTCGTTAACTTAAGTTGGTTTAACTTAAGTTGGTTAAGTGGCAGTGAATAAGGCCATCAGTGGTGAATACTAAAGCCCTGGATGAAGCTACGTTACTTTGCTATCCAGGGCTTTAGTGAATACTACCGCCAGCCCTGAGTGCTACAATGAAAAATGAAAAAAAAGAGTAGCGGCGTATAAGAATAATTTTATGGGGGAAAAAGGTATTAAATTTGCCTGATGTAATCATACCAATGTAAAAATCAGTTCCACGTGCAATTCTCTATAGAAACTTTTAATGCGGGAGAAGATGTGAAAATACTAGACTGAGTTAAATATTCATTACACATCATCTGTTATTATTCGGTCTTGTGAGTTTCGGTCGTGTGAGTGAACAATACTAATTTGTTAAATGCTTCTTTTGTATTTCTATCAAAGTAGATAAGATATCATCTTCTACTATTTCACAGAAAGGGTGTTTTTAAAATTGATGGCAAAGGCGCTTTATCACTGCTAAATCAAAATACTTAATAGTTCCTATCAGCTTTACGTTCGCAATATTTATGACACATGAATTCTTAATTTAATGCGCATATATGAGATATGCTCAAAAAAATTACTTTAGGATGCGAGATAAGCTTCATCTTAAGATTCCTTTCAATGTATAATTCCAATTCTTTTAAGAAATTAATTGCTCTCGCACTTCCTTGTGAAGTACAATGAACAAAGGAAAACATTTCATTTGGGTTTTGCGTGATATAGAATTCCATAATATTTGGCTACCTCCATTGTGAAATGTGCGTAAGAAATACCTACATTCTTTAAGTTGATTCATTAATATTTGAATTACTAATAAATGAACATACAAAGCGAAAATTGATTTTATTTTAAAGATGTTTATTTTACTATATCTTTTTAATTATTATCCTTTGAAGAAACCATAAACCAGGCCTGCACAACATATGGCAAGCGGCCATATGTGGTCCGCCAGGGTTTTTTTTTACCCGTTGAGTCTCGGATGGTTTATAATACGGATAAAATTTGAACCATAATTTTGATGAATTAAATTAAAAAATCTAGACATATTTGTACTCTGATTTAAATATGGAAATGATTGAAAGGCAGCTTACAAGAGTTGGGTAAAAAAATTACTGAAATTTGTTGAAGTTATACGGCACTAATTTGGATCAATTAAACATTCGTAATATCTTAATTTCTCTTTTTTTATAAATTTTATCAACGTAATGAGGAAATAATAGAAATTTCTACTTTCTAAGTTAGGATGGCAAAATTTGGCCCTTATATTATCTCATAAGCAGTTGTGCAGACCTGTGTTGAACAATTGTCATGGTGTCTTTCAAAGCGTGAACACTTAACTTAGTCTTAGCAAACCAAGTATCACTTTAATCCATCTTTCTTAGGTTGTTTCTCAAAACAATATAGGACTTTTTTATTCATAAGTCTCCATACCTCTTACATCTCTCTATTACCATATTATTTCTATATAAAAGGACGTTCAAATATTACGCATGCTTTGGGTCATTTTTGTCCTCTCTTGTCAGCAAAGATAAGTAAACTGCAACCCTCCCCCAAGGAAAATCAAAAATGCTTGATTTTTTTTCCTAAGTTTTTTTTGTAAAATTCATTTTTGGTTGAATTTTTAAAGTATTTATGCAAGTAACAAAAGTTTTTCGAAAATACAGTGTTTGTTACACCTTACGTAAGCATCATTCATAAAAGAAAGAAATTCCCTTGTAAGAAAAATAAGCAAAGAGCAAACCTCCTTCCCCTGTGGTCCTTTGGTCTTTACGTAATATTTGAACGTCCCTTCTTATTACGTCTCATTTTTCAACTCTTATCCAGTACAATAACATATCCAGTCTTTAGGAGTTTAAAACTTTTGAATGTCTCGATACTCAGCTTTTGTAAATACTACATGTTCGCAACCTCTATCTATTAAAAAAGAGCTCTAAATATGACAGCTTCATTTTCTATAAAAGCCGTTAGGAATTGGGTGTATGTTATCTTTATGAAGAGTTCAGTTTAATTTTCATGCCGTGGCCTTATGCATTTGATGAAAAGATCTGTTTTGATCTCATTCACAGGGAAAGTAAATAGTATTTTATAGAAGTGAAGGGCTTTTGAAAGTAAAATAAAAATTAATTGCAATATCTCGCTAAAGCAAATATGTTTTGTACTTTTGGTAAAATATTTCTTTTATTGAAAATGATTAACTTTTTGGAGGACTGTTTGAATAAAACAATTCATTTTAAGTTGAAAAAGTGACATAAAATTGTTTTTTGTGGAATTAATCCTGTGATTTGTTTCAATAAAATTATTCGGGGATTATTTTATGATTGTTTTGGTGAAATATCAAGAAAAAATAAACAGTACAGGCTTTTTTAAAATGGAATTAGTTTCAGCGTAAAATATATTGTTTCGAGTTACAGTAAAATTATAAAGCTATTTTTTCTACTATGACAAACTGTAAAGAACTACCTACTCTTCTTAATATGAAGTTTCTTGTGGTTCTTTTAGACCCTTATCTTAACCAAAAATGTATTAGTATTTATGGTATTAAAATATAATTTCTATTAATATTTTATATTATGGCTGAGATGAAACTAAATTTTATAAAGCATTGAGCTGATATTTGTAATAAAAAATACACGCTTTTTATCTATATTTGATAAGGTAATATAATAAACTATGGATCAAATGTAATATGCAAAACATATTTTTGGGTTTGAGATCCTAAGTAATTATAAATTCTTCTAAGTCTATGAAACCTCCCTACGTTTCAAAGCTTTTTCTCTTATGGTTTATTTTTCTAACACTTTAATTTAATACTTTTTTGCACTTTTAATTTAGCAGTTGAAAATTTTTAAAATAGTTTTATTTAATTTGATAATAAGTAAAGCAAAATTAATTTGAATAAATATGGTGCTACAACGCGACCGTTGTTAAGTTATTTCAGAACCACTGAAAAAAATGGCATTCACTTATAAGGAACTTATTATAGTATCTTACTGTAGTACATTTCCAACTTACTCATAACAAAATTAAACAAATTCTGAATCGGAAATTAAAATAGGTTAAAATTTTTTGTTTACAAGAACCCCTGTGGTTGATTGGACCACCGAGTTTTAAATAAATTTTAGAAATTTTTTATTGAAACAGTTGTTTCTTCCAGTTGAATCGTATATACACTGCCGGTGGATAAAATAATTAAGGATTTTTTAATATCTTAGCAATATTTATATACTCTATTTAATATGTTTTCTTTGATTCAAATGGGTCTGTTTCAAATGGAAACCAAGACCTATTTCTACTTAAATTCAAAACCTATGTTCTTTGCGTAAAAAATTATTTTTAAAATTTTCAATTTAAGGGATTATTTTTCCTGAATAAAATATAAGCAATAAGCTCATTAAAATTGTATTTTGTTTCTATGGGCAGTAACTTCGTGAATTTTCATAAAAAAATTCACTTTGTAGATTTTATAGATTATTTGAATTTGATTAAATAATACTTGTGTACCCCATTTAATGCCTATTTGTTACATATAAATATCCGGACCTTAAATTCAAAACCTAACCTAAACTTTCATGTTAAATTTTTTATCTAAATAAACTAAATAATTTTTTAGATAAGGATTATTAATTTTATAACAATATTTATAGTAAGGAGATTTACAAATTTTTGTGTACAATACATTTTGTTTGAGAGCTCAATTTCTGTGCAATTTTCATGCAATTATTATTGTTATGATATTCTACCATATTAATTTTTTTAATCTCCTCTGGTTTCCTCGAATTAAAACCGGTGTTTTAGTTATACTAACATAACTTCATTTTTGAATCTTAAATGTGAAAGAATAATTTATTTTGGCCCAAATATCCTACTACTATTATAATTGTGAATGTTTGTCTGGATGTTTGTTACTCTTTCACGCAAAAACTACTGAATGGATTTTAATGAAATTCTACCATAATGTAGCTGATACATCAGAATAGGACATGGGCTATAATTTATAAAGAGAAAATCAGTCCTTCATTCTTTTTTCCCGTTTTTCCTGCTTTTTTTTCACTTATTTTTCCGTGTTTGAAAACCTGTTTTACCAGTCATACAACGAGTTAAAAATAAAACATTGTTTCAAATGAGACAGATCACTAGACTTTTTCATTTACTAGATCTTTTAGTTTAGTTTTAAACACTGGTTTTAAATTTGTTAATTTGTTCACTAGACTTACTAATTTACCAGACTTTTTACTATGGTTACAAATTGGTTATTTTATAAAGGCACCAAGATATTAAACATTATCAGGAACATCGGGATTGTAAAAAGTGACAAGAACACCGGGATTGGAAAATTAGCGAGAACATCGGGATGGAAAAATTACCGAGAACACTGGGATAGGAAATTTACAATAAAGACACCCAGAACACCGGAATATAAAAATTACCGTAAACACTGAGATAGGAAAATTACCGGGAACGCCGGGATTAGAAAAATTACCGTGACCACCGGGATAAGATTACCGGGAACACACTGGGATAGGAAAGAGGCGCCTGGGATACCGGGATGATTTGTAATATTGCTAATTTACAAAATTATAAATGTATTTTAAGAAATATTTTAAAAAATTAATTTATTCACCCCACCCGTGCAAGGCCGGGTATAACAGCTAGTATTAAATATATTGTTCATTTTTGTGTCATTTTTACTACTTCATCTAGTCAGAGTAACCTGTGGTAACAAGTTACTTTAAGTTTTCGTCTATTAATCATTTTGACGGTGTAAAAATGCACTTACATTTTATGTGTATAAAGTTGTAAATACACAGACTGGTTTATAATATATATCTTTCAAACCTTTCGTGTAACCTGTAAAAAGTGCTAATTTTAGTTATATTGAAAACTAGAAAGAACTGAGAAATTGAGCTAACTATTGCTAAGCTATAGATCTGAAGTAAGAAATTTAGAGAAGTATCTCATAGTATAAGAGTTTCATAGTGACAATAAATGCAGCTTCAAAAAACAACCTCCATCCAGCTTAATATTTACTTTCTAACATAATAGCAGTATTTTCATAACTGTATGAACATGCTTTATATAGATCTGCTGAAAGGATAGTTGGCGCAAAGCAGACGTTAAAAAAATTACCATCAATAGGAGTAGACAAGAAAAAAATCGTCGGGAATAAATTGGCATACTTGGGGATATTATATCGGATGGTTATAAAATTCGTTATCCATACTCAAACAAGGGGAGAAATCCGGGGGATATGGAATGTATCCCCCAATTAATCCCTTATCTACGCCCCTAGTTACCATAATTAACTCTTAAAATTGTTTGTATTAATATATTTTAAAAGGTTGATTTTGAATCTAAACAATCTGAAGTAAACTGTATCTTATGCCCCTTAGTATCAGTATAATGGATATTTGTATTTATCTAATGAATGATCAAATAATTTTAATCTACTATGGGGGGCTTCATAAACTAACAGATGAATGCTTTTACATTTTTTAATAATCCCGATTTGAAAATATTTTAAGACGTTTTAACTGATACTTCTAATAATTTTTAGATTATTCAACTTTGGTAAAGCTTCTTATTTTTTAAATTAAGAAAAGTTAGAGAGAAAATGAAAATACAAATTTTGGAATCGTTAAGAACAATTTATTTTAAACTCTTTTATGTTTGCTAATTTTACGACTGCAACTATTTTCAGGGACATAAGTCTACATAAATAATTTTTAACTTAATATTTTTTGGGAGGGCGCCGGGCTAACATTTTTGGGGAAAAGGTCCACTTTGTAGTATGTTGCGCGTCATCTATTTGAGCTTTGCTAACAAGAAATGTACAGAAAAGAAACGATGTTTTGAAAAGCCAAGTCCTTTTGGATGAGGGACCAACTATCGCAAAATCTATTTATAAAAATAATATTCGAGGAGATGGTTCGAATTCCTGCACTTCTCTGTTTTAAAGTGACTTATTTGAAAACATTATCGATCTAAATGGTAATTCTTATACGGATATGCAATGTAATAATAATAATAATACAAGTAGAAAACTTTCTGGTAGAAAAATTTACAGAAATAAGCATTTGTAAACGGAAAAATGGATGGTTATTATCTTCTCTTCGTGACTTGGTGTTAGGCTTCTAAACAAGGATAGATTATATAAAATAAGCTGACAGGTCTCCTATGTCTGGGCTTAACCTTTGAACTTGAATGTTTTGTGATCTATCATTCTGTCCAAGGGGATATTTCCAAGCTTTTTGCTTGTTATGTGATGAAAAATACCTCACCGTTCTTTAGCATAAGCTCCTGAGTTACCTTCAACCGATAAATTTAAAACAGAAGTCAATGTTATGTATGTCATTTTTCTTCTTTATTCATTATTAAGTAAATTAAAAAGGCTATTTTAAGTTTTTCATTTCTTATTTGTTTATTTGAATGAAATCAAAGATTATTGCATAAACTTATTCTCATTACATTTTTAATATCAGAAATAGATATTATAACAAATAGTTATTGCTTTAGCTTAACTATTTTAAAAACTTTAAAAAGTATGGTAGTTTTTGATAACATTACGAAGGCTTCTACGGCCGGAGTTATATATGAAGATGGAGTCTTCCGGGCTTGTAGGCCGTAGTCTAGAATTGGAAACACCAAACGTTTCGACCCCTTCTACGGAAGTCATCATCAGTGGATAAAAGTTAAAAATTTTATGTTTAATCCGTCGATGTTGATGCGTGGAAGTAAACACGTACTGATGGTAAAGATGGTGATGCCAACCGATGTGCAAGAAATAATAATGATGAACTAGGCAAAGAAACGACAGATGACAATGCAGCGATGATGGTACGAATCCCAAATAAGCGTAGCTCAGTCCTTGGCTCTTGACCGGAAAGGTTTAATTCTTGACTTTTTTAAAGCCGGGTGCCAGATACGTGGGATAGTAATCCCTTCCTCCTTTTTGTTAAAGTTGGCTTTATGTTTGTGGATTTCGATGGCTTCCCTTATGATTCTGGTACTGTAGTGGGCATTACTAGTCAGTTTTTCAGTGTCGTCAAATTTTATCACATGGCCTGATTGTAGCAGTGTGTGTTCGGCTACTGCCGATTTTTCTAGCTGAAAAAGTCGGCAGTGTCTCTTGTGTTCCGTTATTCTCGTTTTAATTGAGCGTTTAGTGGTTCCGATATATACTAATCCACAGGAACATGGAATGCGGTAAACCCCTGGACCGGACAAAGGCTCAACAGGGTCTTTGGCCGAACGCAAGAGATCTTTTACTTTGTGTGTTGGTTACGACGGATCCCTCGGGCATGATGTCTATAGGAAACCGACGCATACAGACCGCTATCTAAACAAGGAATCGAACCATCATCCCAGTCAAAAACGGTCATTACTTAAAACACTCATCCATAGAGCCAAAACTATTTGTGAACCACAGTTATTACAGAAGGAAATTGGTCATCTCAATCGTGCACTTCAAGCCAATGGATATACACGCCGTGAAATCGAGCGGGCCCTACACCCTAGAATTTCCCCTAAGACTTCTTCTGATGGCCGAGATGAAAGTTTGGGTGTCGCATTTTTACCTTATATAAGAACGGTCACTGATCGTATAGGAAGAATTTTAAAGCACCACAATATCAAGGCAATTTTTAAACCAACACACAAAGTAAAAGATCTCTTGCGTTCGGCCAAAGACCCTGTTGAGCCTTTGTCCGGTCCAGGGGTTTACCGCATTCCATGTTCCTGTGGATTAGTATATATCGGAACCACTAAACGCTCAATTAAAACGAGAATAACGGAACACAAGAGACACTGCCGACTTTTTCAGCTAGAAAAATCGGCAGTAGCCGAACACACACTGCTACAATCAGGCCATGTGATAAAATTTGACGACACTGAAAAACTGACTAGTAATGCCCACTACAGTACCAGAATCATAAGGGAAGCCATCGAAATCCACAAACATAAAGCCAACTTTAACAAAAAGAAGGAAGGGATTACTATCCCACGTATCTGGCACCCGGCTTTAAAAAAGTCAAGAATTAAACCTTTCCGGTCAAGAGCCAAGGACTGAGCTACGCTTATTTGGGATTCGTACCATCATCGCTGCATTGTCATCTGTCGTTTCTTTGCCTAGTTCATCATTATTATTTCTTGCACATCGGTTGGCATCACCATCTTTACCATCAGTACGTGTTTACTTCCACGCATCAACATCGACGGATTAAACATAAAATTTTTAACTTTTATCCACTGATGATGACTTCCGTAGAAGGGGTCGAAACGTTTGGTGTTTCCAATTCTAGACTACGGCCTACAAGCCCGGAAGACTCCATCTTCATATATGGTAGTTTTTATCAATGGTTTTCAAAATAATTGTGTAAATTTCAAATGGTAATTTTGATTAAACTGATCCTTTGTATACAATAACAATGATCCATTTTTTTATGCAATATACTTTTCCTTGTTTAAGGTTTCTGTAATTAATTTAACGGATAAAAAAATCTACGATTTGGAAGAATAATTACAATCTTCATATTTAAGATAGAAATTTAAAGGCTTAACCCGTTTAAAGCGTTGAGGTATTTTGTATTTTTAAAAGGATTATCAACCTAATTAAATTAATGCAAATTTCTTCATGGATAATTTTAATACCCACAGTCTATGATGGCGTTCTTTATTATTTCACACAATTTAAAATGAACTAAATTATAACTAAAACTTAAATTTTTAAAAAACTTGTTATTTCTCTATTTGTTAAATTTTGTAATAGTTGTTGATATCGTTTGTACATCTACAATCCCTATAATCTCTTGCGTAGTAAGTGAAATTCTTACTTGAAATGGTAAAATACTAATTTGGTTACGGAATTTTTTTAAATTTTACATAGAGAAGCGCAGATTCTGAGTCATCTCCAGTATGTAACATTTGTAACAATTTCCAGAAACTGAGTAAATTTGTAAGAGAAAGGCACTACTACTTTTCCGAAAAGAACTTTTGATGTGGTGAAAACTACTGACAGCACTTGCCCTTTCTGCTATTCCACACCTACCTTTACTACTTACTATACATGAATATTCTATTTACTGTTTGTAAAGTAGAAAATCTATATATTGTAATATTTATTATTGGGAAATCGCATCGTTTGTAAACTGACGGCTGACAAGGCCACGTCTACGTGAAATAAATGATGTAAAAGACCCCCTCAGTGTATTATTTTCTTTCTTGTCTCTTCACATTAACTCTTTTTCTAATTTTACTTTGTGTATAATATTTGAATAAGCATACAGATTATTATATTTTTTTCTATTAATTTAGGATTAGAAATCTGTTTAACAACTCTAACGGCCATATATTGTGCTTAACCAACAATCAAAGAGGGAATCTCCAACTCTGATTGGTGGAATCCTTCTTTGACTGTTGGTTAACCGCTTGTCAGGTAGCGCAGAATACAACCGTAATGATCATAATCACAGCCATCAGCATCGGTGTTAACCAGCAGCTAAAAAAATTATCTTTTCGCTGACTCTGATTGGTGGAACCCTTCTTTGACTGCTGGTTAACCGCTTGTCAGCTAGCACAGAATACAGCCGTAATGATCATAATCACAGCCATCAGCATCGGTGTTAACCAGCAGCTAAAAAATGATCTTTTCGCTGACTCTGATTGGTGCAACCCTTCTTTGACTGCTGGTTAACCGCTTGTCAGGTAGCACAGAATACAACCGTAATGATCATAATCACAGCCATCAGCATCGGTGTTAACCAGCAGCTAAAAAAATGATCTTTTTGCTGACTCTGATTGGTGGAACCCTTCTTTAACTGCTGGTTAACCGCTTGTCAGCTAGCACAGAATACAGCCGTAATGATCATAATCCCAGCCATCAGCATCGGTGTTAACCAGCAGCTAAAAAATGATCTTTTCGCTGACTCTGATTGGTGGAACCCTTCTTTGACTGCTGGTTAACCGCTTGTCAGCTAGCACAGAATACAGCCGTAATGATCATAATCACAGCCATCAGCATCGGTGTTAACCAGCAGCTAAAAAAATATCTTTTCGCTGACTCTGATTGGTGCAACCCTTCTTTGACTGCTGGTTAACCGCTTGTCAGGTAGCACAGAATACAACCGTAATGATCATAATCACAGCCATCAGCATCGGTGTTAACCATCAGCTAAAAAATGATCTTTTCGCTGACTCTGATTGGTGGAACCCTTCTTTGACCAAGAATTTATGTAAATCCAACGCTGATGGTTAATGGCTGTTAATCAATTAACCAGATCCGCACAACTTTGAATGTGGAAATTGAATTTACCGGGGGCCAAAAAATCTATGTAAATAACAAATTATTTATTTATGACTATAAGAGAAATTGAGGGATGCGGGGCAAGGGTTTGGGTATAGTTCCACCGTCACGAGAAAAACTTTGATAGAAAAAATAACTTTGAAAATAAGTTCAAATCTAAATGATAATCTCACATATTTGGAACGAAAGGTTTTTCTGCGTTTAGGAATTACCTTCACCCCCAAAATTTAGAGAAATAACCCGTTTTCATAACAATCGTTCTATATTGTGACGGTCGCGGACTATTTCTCCACATTAACAGCAAGTTTATTTACAGGGAGATTCGCTAATTTAGAAATACACAACCAATCAATGTTTACAGAATATAAGGTTGGTTATTCCTCTTAAACAGAGTTTAAAAAGGACCGCATTACAGCTAATTTAACTAGGTGAAATAGGTAACCCAATAAAAGACAAATTTTCCTGAAAAACTGCATTGAATGTGGTCGTTTTGCAGGCCTGAACTAAAATATTCACTTTTACTTAATTACACGTATTTAACGTATTGATTTAAAAATGATTAAAAAATACGTGAAATTCCTTCAGGAGATCAGAATCTTAAGGTTTCGTAAATTTTCGGATTTAAGAAGACTTACTGGAAGAAATGAAAACTCCACTTTAATACAATAAAAACAGAAATTTAAGTATGAAGAAATTGAGTAAAATAATTTAAAATAAGAATATTGAATTGATCTTTCGAGGGAACAATTAAAATATAACCGCAATTTAAGTCTTAACCAGAAAATTTCATTAAATCGAAATCGTTAGTAGTTATAAAAAAACTGAGGTGATTTATAAATTTGTGGTTGTAAGCAAAACTAATGAATTCTAATATTAATTAGCGCTAATGGGGGTATGTAAAGAAATCTTCATTTGTACTCGTAAATTAAGAATTTTCATTGTATGTTGGAAGAATGAATTAGGGAAGGCACTGTCTAAATCCACGAAAGTAACAACTCAACTCTAATGAATTTTGCTAATACTTTAGCATGGGTCAACTTTCGTGGATTTAGACACTTCGATTAGGGAATCTCGTCACCTCTTTAGGCGATTTCTATTGGAGCAAAGACTATAATCGTTTCAGCCAATAAGGTTGCGTCACACGTATCGAGGTTTGAAGCGCTCCTAGCGGAGAATTGTCAAACTAGGAAGTTAGAATTTCCGATAGGTACACTACGAATGTCTACGATTTCCAAGTTCCAGCCTTATTTTCAAGTGAACTCGTTGAATGGGTAGTTCGTGGAGGATGAATATGCGTTTCAAATTTAAGATGTGGAACTTAAACTAATTTAGAAGACGTCAATTTGGCATTAAAAAAGGAACACGGGTGTGGAACTTGTCTTGAGAAGGGTGAACGGTGCAAAAAGAAGACACCCAATTGGACTTCTGCTGGAGACGAGAGTTTTATATTAGTTGGGCTGTCTTGTGGTCCCTCCCCCCGACAACGAGGTCTACCAAAGGTCTTTCCAGTCTCACGAACCTGTAGTTTGATGTACTGATCGTCTAAAGAACATTTTGAAGTTTCTGTCGCAGCCAGTTGTCACTTCCAGCTACGTGAAGCATGCTTAAAGGAAGGTAATGTATTGTCAATTAATCGCTTTTGAATACTTGTAGAGACGGTAGTAATTTTATTAGCCATTTAGGCACAGCTTCGATAAGAGTCGACCAAACGCCATGTTTACCCACAGCTCAAATTAAATCTATTTAGTTGCGTATCATCATTTGGAGCTGTGGTTCAACATGACGGCTGGTCGACTCTTATCGAAGCTGTGTCGAAGTTTATCCTAACGAGTGCATACTCTAAGTGCCAATCTAAATTGCTCTGAAATTGTCACAGCTTCGATAAAAGTCGACCAACCGCCATGTTTACCCACAGCTCAAATGATGACACACAACCATGTAGATCAATTTGAGCTGTGGGTAAACATGGTAGCTGGTCGACTGCTATCTAAGCTGTGCGCTGAAATTAAGTATAATATTTGAAAAGTATAATTTGATTAATATTTGTTTCTTTGAACAACAAAGATCAAAGTTGACGTGTTTGTTTCAGGCGAGCAAAACTTTAAAGAAATGCTTTTAAACAATGACCCACTCAATCGAAGTTATGTAATTGTTTATAAATGATACTGCGCGAAAAAATGACATATAAAGAACTATACAGAGTGTAAAGGAAAGTCCCTTTACCCTGTAATAAATTTCTAACGGAGCAAGCTAAAGCTATGCAGTTAAGGTAACGATATAGTAAACTGACTATGCGCAATCGAATGCGAGTGACCGCAGCGCTCTCTAGTGGAAATTTTAGGAGTTATAAATTTTATTTAAAAAACTATTAGAAATTTTCTAAAATAGTCAATTACAAAGTTGTAGAGCAGCATCGATTCAGTTGGAAAAGACACCTTAAGCAAAAAAATATCTTGAATAGAACCCCTAAAACGCACGCTCAATTAGGTTGAATTTACGTTGATTTTACGTCTTAAAACGACTCACGAGGCGAAAATGAGAACTTTTCAATTTAATGAGTTAAGAATACTTTTATTCATTTATTTAAGTCATTAAATTGAAAATTTCTCATTTTCGCCTCGTGAGAAACGTTTTAGGACGTAAAATCAACGTAAATTCAACCTAATTGAGCGTGCGTTTTAGGGGTTCTATTCAAGATATTTTTTTGCTTAAGGTGTCTTTTCCAACTAAATCGATGCTGCTCTACAACTTTGTTATTGACTATTTTAGAAAATTTCTAATAGTTTTTAAAATAAAATTTATAACTCCTAAAATTTCCACTAGAAAGCGCTGCGGTCGCTGGCATTCGATTGCGCATGCGCATAGTCACTTAACTATATCGTTTCCTTAACTGCATAGCTTTAGCTTGCTCCATTAGCAATTTATTACAGGGTAAAGGGACTTTCCTTTACACCCTGTATATAGAAACTTTGATTTTTCACCAGATTCTTGGGCGCGCCACAAAAAGAAAAAACATCACTAAAGAGAGATAATGCAGGCGTAGCCTACAAATCTTCCAGTCAGAGGATGAGTCTCAATAGATCGCAGTATGGTGGCTGCTCTACTACGTACGACACCCAGACCAGTACCCAAGGAGTAAAAAGTAAGGTGCATTCAATTATTTTTTAAGATGTTTAAAGTACTGTCTGTCTATATCACAAGATGAGCTCCCGCCAGTTTGTCTGATTATGGCGGTCGCTATAGCAACAAGACCGGTTCATTTTAAATAGGGATAAACCGTATAAGGATTTGGCGGAGATTAAAGCCGATGGAGGATTATTGGCCGAATTTTTGGCGATCCCAAGCACGGTCTTCTTCTTCTCGGATTGATGCAGTGAACTGTTAAAATAATAAACAAAGAGGAATAGGGATTCAATTAACCATGTATATTCTAGGGAACTGACTTGATAGATAATTGATTTAAGTTTCTTTTTCTGAATTTTGCAAATGTAATAAATAAAAATAGAATTTTGTTTTTTAGAAGAATTGATAACTCCGCTTCCTATACATATTTGATTCGATTTAACTGTTGCCTTTTTGGATTATGTTTCGATTTATATCAATAAATTTTCTATTTCTTTAAAATTACATGATGACATTTCATTTTAAAAAGGGTGAAATATTAAAATCGCAATCGCGAAAAAAAATTTACAATGTTGCAGATTTTTGTTCAAGTGAAGGATCGTCGAAATCTTTATCGATTCCACTTCCACAAGTTATAAAAAAGGGCTTCTCAAGCAACTGGTGTTTCTGAAACTACAATCAAAAGGATAAAAAGGGAAGTTTCAGCACTGAACTCATCTCAAGTTTTGAAATCACCAGGGAAACACCGTACAAGGCCTAGTAAGCGAAACTGCGAACTAGATGGCTTTGACAAGTGTGTGATTCGCCAGGTGATTCAAGACTTTTACTTAAAATAAAAAAGTACCATCGCTCAGAAAATTACTACCAGTATTAAAAGAAAAAATTGAATTTTCGGGGGGAAAAGATTCATTGTGCAAAGTTTTGCATTCATAGACTGAATCATCCAGATCTGGAATATACGCTTTACCCTTTAAGACCCAGAAATATCGCTCGATTCCGGCATTTTTATAAAATCAAAAGTTTTAATGTTTACTTCAGTCAAGGGCTAACACATCACAATCGTGAATTTCTTAATCATAAGGATTCAAAAAAGTCGTTTAGTTGTAATCCGCTTTTAACCCCTTCCCTTCTAGCTTTTCTCCCCCTAATTTTTAATCATCCTGAAACAGAAATCCAATCCGTTTTAAAAATACAAAACTATTTATCACTCGATGGATCATGATGAAATAAGATTTTCACCAAACGCAGCCAATTCGACCCTGTTCTAAGATTTCCCGATTTATGTAATTACAAAGTAACAATATAAAAGAAAAGTTATTGCCAAATTCCCCAACAAGGCGCTCAGTAAGCCAAAGTGGTTGGGCCTTTCTTCTGATTTCACCCTTTGAAAATGAGCAGAGTCCTGTTGCCTTGGCAACAGAGATGTAAACCAGAGCTCTTCTTGTGATAGACAGACAGTATTTAATCTCGATTATCGGATTCAATGTGGAACAAGCATAGAGTTAGTACTAATATAGAGACAGCTTAAACATCTTCTACGCTGTTCAAAGTGTGACCGGTTTTTCGGTTTCGTTCTGCCACTCACACTTGACCCGCCTACGAGAGCTCCCATGTTAAAATTGACTTCCGCCACTCACACAGGTCCGACTTTTTCGACATGCAAGGTTGCCTGACCGAGAAGAGTAAGCTGTCTCTATATTTGTACTAACTCTATGGGAACAAGCCTTGGAACAGCTTTAGAAAGTCTTCTAGTCCACAGTTTCTACAGCAACGTGATTTACGGCCTGTATTCTGTGATACTTGATCAGCAGTAGTTAAGGGAACCAAGATGTTTTCGTCACCGAAAAATGCTATTATTTTCCTTATTGAAAAAACCCTCTCTTCTAAGTTTAAGAGATCGCATGTTGATAAAAATTTGTAGACCTAATCTGTACTCTATTTCAAAAAGGTTTATAAAAAATACTTAAAAAATCTGATAAATATTTTAGAAAAAGAATATCGAAAAAGTACTTATTCTATGCAGCCTTATAACATATCGCACCCTTGCTACTAAAGTGCCACAACTCAAAAAACTATGTTTTCCAGGAATTGCAAAAAACTGACTAGGCACATTTTAGTATTTTTGAATTTGTCAATACGAAGAACGATACATCTCAAAATGATCGTTAGCCATTGTTCTAGTAGTTCATACTCAACGACGGCTGGACGATAACTCAAGATGTGGCATTTCAGTAGAAGGAATCATAGCCATCTTGATTACAACAAAACGCCATAACTGCCATCTGACGGCTGCTTTTGAAGATTGGTTGAGACGTGAAAACTACGCCTAATGGCGGTCATAACTCAAAAATTACAATTTTTGAGTTGTGGCACTTTTGTAACAAGGGTGCGATATAGTGATGGAAAGGTACGCTCGTAGAAAAAGTTTCTGAAAAAAATTCACTAAACATGTTTAGGTATTTTAACAAATATATAAACATTGCAATGAAATAGTTTTTGTTCTAAATTATTGATTATATTTTTTTAAATTATAAAAGTTTAAAATTGGTAACGCGTAAAAAATTAGTTTTTTACACATTTTGGACCCTGTTGTTGTTGTTGTTGTTTCTTATTCCACTTGGTCTAGTACAATCTAGACCAAGTCCAGTAGACCGTTCGCCCAGAGAAAGTCTCGAACCAGCGCAGGGTCTTTAAAAAGATCACTCTTCTCCAAACCCAAACAGGAGAGCAGATGGTCCGGAGAAGCTTGGTGGGAATTACACCTGAGGCACACAGGGAACACCTTTTGTCCCTGAACGTATGTAAGTGTACGAGTATGTCCAGAAATGAGCCTGGTGATGGTGGTCTGCAATTTCCTATTGCCCTTCAGCTCCAGGGAAGCCCCAGGATGATTTTGTTCGTACCAGTCATGAGTAGGGGGAATCCTCCATGTCTTGTTGTTATCGGCTCTGACCTTCGAGAATATTTCACTATACGTAAGTAGACCACCATTTTCAGCTGTTTCAGCAGAGCCCTCCTTAGCCAATTCATCGGCCAAGTCATTGAAGTGGAGGTCTACATGGGAGGGTATCCACTGTAGATGAATGTCATTATGTGAAGAGTAAATCTTCAGTTTGTTTACAATGCCCTCCTATTTTGGACCCTAAAAACAAATATAAGGTCACAACACCCATAAATTTAGTTTTAAGGGGACTCGGTACCTCCAAATCGGTCAAAATATCAAATTAAGGATTTTGCTCTCAAATCGCTGTTTTTACTCATAAATTGATTCTGCAAATTTCATAGTGATGCACGGATTCTAAGCACAAACAATTTCCAATTTTTATTGAGCACACTTACCACATATTTTTTAAAATAAATATTTCCCAAAATACTTTTTTACTATTTAGTTATTATTTTCTACTGGAATATTTAACTTGAAATTCTGCATATATATTAACCATAGTGTTTTCAATGAAACTATATGAATTCCAATTAGGGATTCAGAGTATAATATAAGGTCCTAAGATGAAAAATGTGTTTATTTTTATGATATTTTGGAGGTGTTTGGAGAAAAAAAATTTATTAATAACTATTACAAGTATCAAAAATGTAAATTCATAATTCCATGGACAATAACTTAGATTTTGTTGGGGTAAAAAATCATACCAGAATTATCATAATTAAAGAAGTAGTGTTTTAAAACTTGGTTAAAATTTTTGAAAATTTGAAAATTTCTTTAAAACTGATTTTTAAAAAGTAGATTTTTTGCTTGGATTATGTTTAAATAGTCATTACAAGTGTTTTGATGTTAAAGAACTTGAAAAAAAAATTTTAATTAAAGAAATAAAAATTTGGGTACTGAGTCCCCTTTATGTATGCATATTATTGTGTTTTTATTACACAGGTCTGCAAAAAAAACTTTTTTCGAGCTGTTTTGGATATTTCACCTGAACTTTGTTGTTTTTGGTGCGCTGAATCCAAAAATGACCTCCATTTTGTCCTGGGACATCACGTTTTTTGAAAATTCAGATTTTTAGGTTTTATTGGGAAATGCCTTAAAATTTTGTTAAATTAACTTTTTATACTAAGTTTTTTATTCAAATTTTTTCCACCAAATCTTTTTTTATGTTTTTTGATGTGCTGAATCTAAAACTGACCTCCGTTTTGTCATAGGACTTCACCTTTTTTCACAATTTGGTTAAATATGTCAATTTTTTAAGAAAATAGAAATAAATATTTAAAAAAATTATTTTTCGACTCAAACTTTATTTGAAAACAATTTTTTATTATTTTTGGTGAGCTGAATCCAAAAAATACCTCTTTTGATTTTTAAGACACCACATTTTGTAACAAATTGAGCAAATATAGCAACATTTCACATAAAATGTAAGTATACTTAAGAAGTAGATTTTTTAATCCAAATTTATTTTTAAGGTTGTTAGTTTTAAGGTTTTTTTGTGCCCTGAGTTCCAAAAATGGTCTCTGTTTTGCCATAGAATGTCATGTTTCCAGAGAATTTAGGTAAAATTGTAAAAAAAAGTCATTATTTCAATTTTCATGAAAATAGGTTCATAAAATAAAATTATTGTTACATATTCTTCATGAAAATCATTATATAACTAAAATAAACTTATTTACATAATCTAAAGCCAATTTTTCCTCCTCATGAAACTCCCCTTGGTAACTTTACCCTTGTGAGTAGCAAAAAGAACGTTTCTTTTAACTATACAACAAAAATCCTTCATTATTCCCTGATTAAATCTTCCCTAATATTTTCTTTCCATCCCTATAATGTCCTGATGAGATAGTTTACTATATGCACCATTCACAGCTCCTAATTTTTAAAACTAAAGGAGCTAGAAATGCACAAAAACTATGAAAAATGGGTAAATTCGAATATAATTTTGCAATTTGTGAAAAATCCTGACGTATAGGATTTTTTTCAATATTTTTTTCGTGATCAGCACACCAAAATACATAGGAAATCGCTAAAATTATTCAAACAGCTTTTTCATTGCAGACCTGTGTTATCATACCAAGTTTCATCTTATTTGAATGAGTAGAAATTGATACGAGCGTACCCGAAAATGAGAAAAACACATTTTTAGAAAATCAAGAAAAACCGTTATAAGTTTTCTTTAACTCGGAATTTCTCTTGGAATCAGGTTTCAAACCTACACATGTTATACATTTTTGGAATCAGCGTGAAATGTAGTTTTTGAAAGGTACATTTGAAAAATCGATTTTTGAAGGTCTGTAACGTACCTGGTACGTACCGTAACTATTGGTGGTTCCCTTAACCACCAATAAAGAAGGAATCGGCGAGTGGTCAGAAAGCACAGAATACGGCCATAGTGTTGTCAGCATAGAGATCTAATATTACAATTAGATCTCTAATAATAATATACTAATTATTATTATTTTAGGATCTAATAATGATAATTCGATCTCTGGTTGTCAGTCATCATTTGAGCTGTGGGTAATCATGGCGGCTGGAGGACTCTTTTTCTAAAGCTGTACCTCAAGCCTTACTTAGTTAAAGCGAAAATGGCACAGCTTCGATCAGTCTACCAGCCGCCATGCGTACCCACAGCTCAAATGATGACACAACCATATAGATCTGATAGATCTAACTTATCAATATCATTATTATTGGATCCTAAAATAAGATAATAACATTTAGTTTAGGATCTAATGATGAGATTGATATTTATGGTTTTCAGTCATCATTTGAGCTGTGGGTAAACAAGGTATACTCAGTTGCAACTTAACTTGAACCTGTAGAAATATGTTGAGAGCAACCAAAGAAGGTAGTTCCCCGCGAGGTGTCTGAATTTTGAGTGAAATTCAGAGCTTCAATTTTGAATAATGATTAGTTTTTTAAATCCACGTATATTAACCCATTAGTGCCCCAGTGATCTATTTCTAGATCGCTAAATACAGGGTCATAAATACTCTCTTAAATTACCTTAAATTCCCCCAACAGTAACGAAACTGCACAGATAGCAAGAGGAAACATCCCACAATCCTAACACCTTGTGTTTTATACGTTTGCTTCATTTATTTTGTAATAGGGATGGGCTAAAGTTCGAGTTTTCTACTTTGATCGAAAATAATTTGAGCGTTAATAGGTTAAGCAAATTTTCATCCCGATATGCATAAAATGTTCAGTATTATTACTTTTTAAAGTGGCGTAACGCGTAGTAGTACAACTCGCTCCCAAACTAGCCAGCCAATAAGAGCTTTTAGCAACCCAGCAGGCTTTCTGTTTACTCAGATTTTCTTCCGCGTGGCCATGACGTCAGGCTCAACTTAAGTTGCATTCGAGTATAGACTCTTATCGAAGCTGTGCCGAAAAAATTGTAAATAATACCAATCATTAGGTTTAATAATAATAATTAAATTAACAATTAAATTTTTTTTTAATTTCACAAATTCACCTGAAGATCAGACAATCCATATAGGTGAATCCATCACATACACACAAGAACAGTTATAACATCCATGCCAAACGGGGATTCGAACCCCAGACGTACGGCTTCGCTGTCAGGTGCTCTAACCACTAGGCCAGTACGTCGGTTTAAATGTTAATACTCCACATGCTATTCATAAAAACAGGGTTCTATAATAGTTTTATAGCTTGGTTAATTGCGGAAACCCTAATAATCGAGTTTTTACTGCAAAACTTCAAAACAAGTTTCATCGTGTTCAAATAAATCAGATTCATTAAAATATATGAAATATATATCAGATTCTTTTTCGTTTCATATTAGTTATTTCATATTCATTTTAGCAGTTTATAAGCTTGCGATTGAAATTTAGAATTGAACGAAAGTCTTTTTTAATGATGAAACATAAGTATAGGTTATTTAATCAAAAACTTTTAAAGATTTTTAAATTTAAATATGGTTCCATTCGGTTTGGTGCATCCTGATACGAGTGCTACATCAATGTTCTAGGTGATTATTATAAATGGATAATATTTTGAAAAATTTCAATAAAAACATTTTTTTAATATCAATGGGTGCCTTAAAAGGACCTGAATTATTTGAAGGTTCGTTGGAAAAGCCTTAAAAAGAGTCCTCCAGTAGGCATCTATAATAACCAACCACAGCTCCCGCTGCAACGTGATTAAGTTTTGTCAGCATAGAGATCTCTAATAGTACACTATTTAGATCGCTAATAAAAACCTACTAATTATGATTTTATAATTGTTTAATAATAAGATCTTTGGTTTTCAGTCATCATTTGATCTGTGGGTAAACAATGGCGTCAGGACTACTCTTTTTAAAGCTGTACCGGTTCGTTAAATAATATGATTTAAAGGACAGCTGCTGTATGATACGATTTCATTTGTATAAAAATTTTGAGTCGATGTTTTGAAACTGTTTAACTCTTTATTTTTCAGCTATAGAAAAGGAAAAGTGTAGAATTAGTACTGTACAATCTGCTTCTAACTTCAACCGAAACGCAGAATTTCTTGCCTTGAATGAACAGATTTCACATCATCTGGTCGAGATTAATTTTCAACAGTTTATGCCTAATAAAAGAATGTTGCTGAAAAATCTCAACTTTACTGAATATGTGGGTAAGGTATGTTTAATTTCTGAGTTTAATATTAATAGTTAACAAGTTTTATAATATAAATAACTATTTTAGCTTTTATAAAATATAGTAGTATTACTATTATAGATTTTATATATACAAATATAGTCGTAACTACAGCAAAATAAAGTAAAATTTTCCTAATTTGTGTTTCATCTATTCAAGTAAAATTAAGTTTAGTGTTAGCGGGGTTGATACAAGTACAATCAAAAGGTTATTTCTGTACTTTAGAGTAGGCCTTCCCAGCATGTAGGACATGATGAATATGGTCAACCAGCTCTTGTTTAGATATATGTCTAGTCTAGTGATTTATTTTCTTTAAAGGTTTGAGGATAACACTGTTCAACAAATTTAACCTTCAAAATTTTTTCCTTGATGAAAATAGTCATTTCCTATAGATTTTGGGTCACTGAATACGAAAATCCCCATTAAAATTCTCAATGGACTTAGGATTTGCGGGGAACAGCCCCTCCCCTTTTTACATTTATCAATGACTTAATGACTTTGAATTCGATTTTCAGGGTCAAAAAGCATTAATTTAGTCTTTAAATTACATCCAAAGGGACAAGGAAGGTTGAAATTTGTAAAATATGAAATTTTGTAGTAAATGGATAGGTTTAAGGGGTTATTACCCCCCTAAAACTGCTTAAAATTGTAGAGGTTTTTATACGCTATTTTTTCTTCTTATTTTTTACGCAATTCACGTTTGAAGGGTCCAAACCCTTCAGCAAGGACCCAAATTTGATGGAAATATGCAGCAATGATTTTTACTAAAAGCGGCTGAGGTGTTAGCCTCCCAGAAGCCCCCGCGGAAGAGTTCGGAAGACTTCCAGAATCGCGAAGGCACTCGCGAGCTCAGGAATTAATATTAATGAATTTGAAAAGATAACAAATGACGTTTTTCTAAAAATTTGGGTCTATCCTAAGTAGAAACTCTCCAGTTCTTAAAAAACTTACCTGTTTTAGGGAGTGAGGATTCCACGTTTCAAGCTGTTTAATAGATGCATGGCTGTGGATAACAATTAGGGGGCGTCCCCTTGAAAACTGAGGGGGGTGGAGGAAAATGGGTGTCATATTTGAATTCAGCAGGTCATTTTACACAAGAATCAGCTAAAGTTCAGTCGGTGGTATTTTGACTTTTTTTGTACAGCAATTTAACTCTTAAGTGCGGCATTGGAACCCTTCTGTGGGTTCTTTGGGGACGTCAAATACCTCAACCGCTTTTAGTAAAAATCCTTGCTGCATATTGCCATCAAATTTAGGTCCTTGCTGAAGGGGTTGGACCCTTCAAACGTGAATTGCGTAAAAAATAAGAGGAAAAAATAGCGTATAAAAACCTCTACAATTTTAAGCAATTTTTTGGCATTTTCAGGGGGGTAATAACCCCTTAAACCTATCCATTTACTACAAAATTTCATATTTCACAAATTTCAACCTTCCTTGTCCCTTTGGATGTAATTTAAAGACTAAAGTAATGCTTTTAGACCCTGAAAATCGAATTCAAAGTCATTAAGTCATTGAAAAACGTAAAAAGGGGGAGGGGCTATTCCCCGAAAATCCTGAGTCAGTTGAGAATTTTAATGGTGATTTTCGTATTCAGCAACCCAAAATCTATAAGAAATGACTATTTTCATCAAGGAAATTTTTTCATTGCTGAACAGTGTAATTCATTAAAACGCTCTTTTTTGTAACTTCTTTAGGCTATCGAAATTATTAGTCAAAAGGAAAATGTGTAACTGATGTTTATTTTAACGATTTATAAATGAAAAGACACTCACGAATTTACTAAAACCTGTGATCTCCAAAAAAATATTTCGTTGAAATTGTAAAAAGTTGTAACGAAGTATTTTTCATGACTTTTCCCCTTTTATTCGATTTGTAATAACTTTTCTTATTGCCATGAACATATAATAGAAAATTTATATCGATTTTTTTTACCAGCAATATTTCTCCAGATAATTTTTTAGCCCGCGTAAGTTAAGATGATACAATTTGCCCCACTAAAATGTTGTGAAGGCCTTCTTTAGAGGTAAACTATGATACATCCACATCATTGAGGTGAATTCTAAAATACGAATCTTAAGCACACAGCGGAGCGAGTGAATGATGGACTAATCTAGTAAATAATTTAATGCCTTCAAGTTTTTTTTAAATTTTGAGGACTAGTCTACACTTTGAAAAGGGCTACTTTTAAAGCAATTGTGAAAAATGTTGCCAAATGTCGTCAACTTAAACCAGATTCTAGGTATCATTATGACTTGGATATCCCAACATCGAAAAAAGACAGTCTACTCAAAAACTTGTTTTTCATGCGTAGCATAATCAAACGAAAATTGGGTGTATTTTCAAGTGGAAGAGTGGAAAAAATGTTTGAGAGTTATTCAGAAAGTAATGTCATAAAACCTGCAGGTAAACATTTACTGTACAATATTAATGTTCTCTAAAATCACAAAAAGATAATGTAAGGAATCGAAATAAATTCCGTTAATTGTTACTAATGACCTGATTTTTCTCTGTACCAATGAACCATACTTAAAAATGTTAAAAGGCATAGTTATCTTGTTTTTATGGCAGTTTTACAATAATTTGAAATTATGGGTGAATCATATTGTTTATTACACCTGTTTTTTGTCCAAAGGTCTAATACAAAAGTATTTCAAAACTTTGTAACTTTGTTGTTGAATTCAGGTTGTAAAGTGTGCTAAAAGCCCGTTTTCAATTGTTGGAATTTCTAAAAATGTTCCGTAGTTCTTTAAAATTGATCCTTTCCTTCCTTTAATAATTTCGTCCAAGAAACAGTCAAAATCCCTTACGTCAAGAAGTAAATTTCAAACACTGTCTGAATCTCCCCATCTTGTATTACTCTGTGCCTACCTTGATAAATCTTAACCATCTAATGCTAATCTTTAAAATTTGGTGTGGAAAAAATATTTTTTAAAAGTTAATTACTATAACTCTTGGTCTTGTTATTTAATATATTTGAAAGTGAACCTTTAAATTCATGTAAAGTACGTACATACAGGGTGATTAAAACCTCATGGGCAAAAATGATAGGGGTGTAGAGCACGGGCTGAAGTTTCTAAAAGCAATGAAGAATGGGTTACTTGGGCAAACTGATAGGGTTAAAAATAAAGTTTTCCCTTGAGAGATTGAGCTTAAAATGCGATAGTGCTATAATTTCGACAGAAACGAAGTTTTCAGGGGAAAAAAGTTTCAAGACAGAAATAAAACGTTTTCTGAAACTTTGGCTTTTCAGGTACTTGAGGGACGATTTCTAAGGTTTATATTCGTAAAAATAACTAAAATTTTTTTAAAACCATAAAGCTTTTTAAGATAATGACGAAGTTAACTTTTTGAGTTATTTGCTAGATTCACTAGTTATTTGCTAGAAGGATTTAGAAGCTACAAATTAAACACTGCATTAATTATGTTACTTTGGAAAATATTTTTAAAATATTTACCTATCCTCTATTATCCCATATTTTGTTTTTTTATTTACATAACGTCGCTTAAGGCGCAAAAGGACATAACTGACATTTTGGCCATTTTGAGTTATGCATCAATCTTTATGCAAATCCCGGCCCCGGATCACCTGGCACCAACGATTTTTCGAAAAAATGACTCAAATCGCTGCAATCGTCAATTTTGTCATTTTAGCATAACTGCATTCGTAAGGCAAAATGACTTAATTGCACGCCTTTCATTGATATTGTTAGGGACGCCGCCACAGAGAAGCGTTTCATCTCAATCCCCGGTCAAAATGGCCTAAAATGAAGGTTTAAAACTATAATAATATTATTTTCTTTAATTAATAGCCAAACTGTTTTTTCATCTCCTGCAAAATAGGGAAAATGCAGTTATGTCATTTTGCGCCTTAAGCGACGATAAGTTTCAGAATTCTTTCCTATAATATTCTCATATAGTCCCAATCCTCAAACATGTTTGCCTGCATTGAAAAAGTTATTTTCTACAACCTTTTAACAAAAACTCGTAATTTTGTAATTCTAAAATCCTTTTGTATTTCAGATTGGTAGTGTAGAGAAATGCATATACACAGTGTACGAGTGAATCGCTCAAAGCCGATCTTCTACACATCCAAACATGCTCCTTCAGCCAGCAAGAGAATCGTGCCTTAGTGTTTTGAAGACATTGAGAACTTTTGACTATTTGTTGAAAATCAAATTCCTTATAAAGACTAGTGTAAGAACTACCAAGTGTTTTTTATGTTGAACACAGTTGTGTGTACGAATGCTCAAAGCAAGTGGACAATAAGCTGCAAATTGTCTTCATCTGTGTCTGGGATATGTTGTAAATCTGTGTATGGTTGATCAATTAAAGTTTGTGATTTCATGTAATTTGGATCTGTTTCTTTTCACATCTTCTGTGTTGATGCTATTTGGTCCACGCCGCTCAGAATGAGCATGCGCGTGGACTTAGTATATTTAGGGCGCGCAGGAACTTCAAAGCGCATGCGTGAACTAGGCTGGAAGCAGGGGTTACTAGAGGTTGAAGGAAAGTTGTATGGTCAAACAGGTAGCCAAGGAAAGATGACAATGATAGTTGAAGTTAAAATAGTCAACTCTGGACTTAGAGTTCAGAATGCAAGTACAGAAAGACTTGGAACTTGGTTGAAAAGTATAGGATGAGTTCAAAATCTTAGAAACTTAAGTATAGATAAACTTATACTTAAACTATTGCGATTTTGAACTCATACTTTTCAACCAACTTCCGACTCTTTCTGTACTTTTGTATTCGGAATTCTAAGTCCAGAGTTGGCTATTTAAACTTCAACTATCATTGTCATCTTTCCTTGGCTACCTGTTTTACCATACAATTTTCCTTCAACCTCTAGTAACCCCTCCTTCCAGCCTAGTTCGCGCATGCGCTTTGAAGTTCCTGCGTGCCCTAAATATACTAAGTCCACGCGCATGCTCATTCTGAGCGGCGTGGACCAAGTAGCAAAATCAGGGAAATGGAAATAAAAATACAGCTTGAAGGAAAAACCAGTTTATTAAAATTTAATCAAGTTTACACAAGCACATAATTGAACATGTAAGAAAGTTGGAAATTTACAGAAATTCCAGTTGACGTCGATCGGTTTAGATCTGGGGCAAACATCATGCATCTTTTCTGTACACCTGAAAAAATAAAAACTAGTGTTAAAACTATGAACAAGTTTAGAGGAAAATTTCTTAACAAAATGTTCATTGTCACTATCTGAAAAATATCTGAAAACAGAAATTTTGTTACAGTGATAAATTGATATTGTTTCCAGTCCTCTTCCTCCGATGACAATAAAACCTTCGTAGCTCTATGCAGCTTTGGCCGGTCTCTAAAGCACCAAGTATCCCCAGTAGCACAGCCCATACTAAATGTCAAGTTTACGTAACTCCAACTATACTAGACAGCAACTTAAGTTGAACCTACTACGTCCCTAACAAAGTAGTTCCCATCGCGGTGTTTGAATTTCGAGTGAAACAAAGATCGTCAATTTTAAAATTTGATTATTTCGTTAAACCCGTGTATAATTAGTGTCTTATCACAATTCACGTATCGAAATTCCTCCTATCAATCCAACAGGCTTTGTGTTTACTCACTTTCTCCTTCCGCATAGTGACGTACTGGGTCCAGAAAACGTTGCTGTGAAGTATAGTAGCAAACGAAATTTGGCTTCCTAAATGACAAAAATTGGACGAATCTAATTAATACATTCGGTCTACTTTGATAGAAGTTCTGATTAATGAAAAGATGTTAAAATGTACAGACGTTTCCATAACAGGCAAAATTTTCTGATATGCCTAACAAAAAATTTTTAGACATTAGTCAAAATTTTTCCTTTCCTACCCAATCAGTGCTACCTACAGTCCAGCCTTTTGGGTAATTGAAATCGTTCTACACTAGCGGAAATAAAAATCCCAACACCAAGAAAGAAAAGAGATATAAAAGTCAAATTTATTTCTATGATTGCACATACACTAGCGGAAATAAAAATCCCAACACCAAGAAGGAAAGGAGATATCAAAGTCAAATTTATTTATGTGATTGCACATAGTATCAATGTGAATTGCTTAAAAAATCAGCCTTCCTGGATATTAGGGGGCCGAGAAAACCAGGGAGGAGTGTTGTCTCCATAGGTGTCCATTACCGCCGTCACACGTCATGGTATGAGTGACATGGGATCTAAATGGGTTGTGAGGGATTGGAGGACCATGTTGTCTCCCCAGGTAGTCAAAGTTCATATGGTGCACCAGCGGACGTTGCATACCGGGCTAGGTGATTTCTCCTCTTTCTCCGGACATGTTTTGTGAGCGTTGGTTCTTACGAACGGATAGGCTAGGGTAAAAATGCAACATAGGGGGTTAAGAAGAAAGCTTGGACATTGCATAAAGCATGTGTTTGTGCATTTTTCTCTTGAAATTTGTCCCCAGGACGGGTCTGAAGGTAAGAACGGACAACCGGCTAAAAAACCTCAATGAAGCAGCTCTGGTTGGCCAAAGTACCGGTAGATCATACTGAGGACAAGCGGCAGCGGGATGGATGTCGTTTGCAGTACTGAAGATTGTCCGTTTGGTCTGCATAGCTTCTTACATCTTTGTCTACAAACCAGGAGCTGAAAATGGACCTTTCTGT
This sequence comes from Tetragnatha versicolor, assembly GCA_024610705.1. Taxonomy (NCBI): domain Eukaryota; kingdom Metazoa; phylum Arthropoda; class Arachnida; order Araneae; family Tetragnathidae; genus Tetragnatha; species Tetragnatha versicolor. The sequence continues at coordinate 18,458,117 of JANDEH010000011.1, read as the reverse complement.
TTCCAATAGTGCACGAAGTAAGGGAATGGAAATCCCAATTTCATGACATTGTGTTTATGAGATAATCCTGCTTCGGTTTGGAGCACCACGACGGTTGGGTATGAGTTTGAAGACACAATGGAGAGAGCGTACTCAGCTGATGATTTTCTAATCGTTCCACGGAGTGGTGATGCAGGATAACGGAGTGGGGGTGCATTGGATTCCCTTTCTGCAACTCCTGAGTATGATTCACCAGTACTTCTTCCAACCAGAGCTGCGTCATTGAGGTTTTTTAGCCAGTTGTCCGCCCTTACCTTCAGACCTGTCCTGGGGACAAATTTCAAGAGAAACATGCACAACCACATGTTGTATGCAATTTCCAAGCTTTCTTCTTAACCCCCTAGGTTGCATTTTTACCCCGTCTTACCTGTTCTCTAGAACCAACACCCACAAAACAAGTCCGGTTAATGAGGAGAAATTACCTAGCCCGGTATGCAACTTCCGCTGGTGCACCATATGAATTTGGACTACCTGAGGAGGCAACATGGTCCTCCAATCCCTCAATAACTCAATACCATGACGTGTGAAAGCGGTAATGGACACCTATGGAGACAACACTCCTCCTTGGTTTTCTAGGCCCCCTAATATCCAGGAAGGCTGATTTTTTAATCAATACGCATTGATACTATGTGCAATCATAGAAATAAAAATGACTTTGATATCTCCTTTCCTTCTTGGTGTTGGGATTTTTATTTCCGCTAGTGTAGTATCAATGTGAATTGATTAAAAAATCAGCGCCTTCCTGGATGTTAGGGGGCCGAGAAAACCAGGGAGGAGTGTTGTCTCCATAGGTGTCCATTACCGCCGTCACACGTCCAGATATTGAGTGACAGGGTCTCTAATGACTTTTGAGGGATTGGAGGACCATATGTTGCCTCCTCAGGTAGTCCAAATTCATATGGTGCACCAGCGGACGTTGCATACCGGACTGGGCGATTTCTCCTCATTGACCGGACTTGTTTTGTGGGTGTTGGTTCTAGAGAACGGGAAAGACGGGGTAAAAATGCAACCTAGTAGATGATCCCAGATCCCCCAGACATTTCTTATTTTCTCACAAATAAATATAGGGGATAATGTAGTGTTAGTATAAACTTTGAATGTGTGCGTACCCGCTAGCTTGGCCTGCAGGCCAATCTTAAGTTACCACGTGCTAAAAATAGGTAAAACAGTGCTCACTTTTCTCATTTTCTCAAGGCTGATTTTTTCATGTTTTAAAACATATTGTCAAAAATTAGTTAACAATACTGCCAGACGCATTCCATAGGCCGCAACTTTTAACAGACGCTAAGCTTCAATGAGGATGATAATGAAGATTGATAAACAAATTAAAAAATACCGCTTGCTTACTGATTAATGAATAATATTTTCATTAATTATTTTGAAATTTTGTAGTAATAAATTTTTTATTCTTTTGTTGAAATACCAGACCCCAAAAACTACTATGCTATTAGATTGATTGCTGTTTAAAATAATAAATTTTTCCTGAATATAGACAATAAAACACATTATTTATTCATCAACGGTTTGTTCATAATTTTAAGAGTTCAAATATACTTATATTTTATTATGCAATAGTTATCGTTAAAATATCACTTAAAATTGATTTGTCAGTTTTAGAGGGATAAGTCCAAAAAATGACAAATTGACTTTTTGTACTTGTTTTTTGTCGATGTCCATTCATTGTATTTTTTAATTCAATTTAGAACTAAAGTTAATTTGTCTTTATTTTCCTATTACTTATACTATTAAATAAGCCAAAATAAAATTTGCTCTTAATTTAAAAGTATTTTCACTATGCTAACTAATCACAATGCATTTCTGTTGCACTTATACGCTAGCAACCCTTTAGGTGCGTCTGGGGGGATGTTTGGCCCATCCGATTGGTCTGGCTGCTTACAAAAAATATTGAAATAGCTCACCGAGTATCATAATATATAAAAATCAAGCTTGAGAAAATGAGAAAAGTTACATTATTTTTGGGAGCTTTAAAGCGTCTGTTAAAAGTTGCGGCCGATGGAATGCGTCTGGCAGTATTGATAACTAATTTTTGACAATATGTTTTAAAACATATGAAAAAATCAGCCTTGAGAAAATGAGAAAAGTGAGCACTGTTTTACCTACCTTTAGCACGTGGTACCTAAAGATTGGCCTGCAGGCCAAGCTAGCGGGTACGCACACACTCAAAAAGTTTATACTAACACTCCATTATCCCATATATTTTTTTCGTGAGAAAATAAGAAATGCCTGGGGGCTCTGGGATCTTGGACTACAGGGGGTTAAGAAGAAAGCTTGGACATTGCATACAACATGTGTTTGTGCATGATTCTCTTGAAATTTGTCCCCAGGACAGGTCTGAAGGTAAGTATGGTCTACCGGCTGTAAAACCTCAATGACGCAGCACTTGTTGGAAAAAGTACTGGTGAATCATACTCAGGAGTCGCAGAAATGGAATCCAATGCATCCCCACTCCGTTACCCTGCATCACCACTCCATGGAACGATTAGAAAATCATCAACTGAGTGTGCTCTCTCCATTGTGTCTTCAAGCTCATACCCAACCGTCGTGGTGCTCCAAACCGAAGCAGGATTCTCTCATCAACACAATGTCATGAAATTGGGATTTTCATTTCCTTATTTCGTGCACCATTGGAAACAGAAAGGCCCATTTTAAGCTCCTTGTTTATAGACAAAGATGTAAGAAAGAAGCTATGCGGACGAAACGGACAATCCGCAGTATTGCAAACGACATCCATCCCACTGCCGCTTGTCCACAGTATGATCTACCGGTACTTTGGCCAACCAGAGCTGCTTCATTGAGGTTTTTTAGCCGGTTGTCCATCCTTACCTTCAGACCTGTCCTGGGGACAATTTTCATGAGAATCATGCATGAACACATGTTTTATGCAATGTCCAAGCTTTCTTCTTAACCCCCTAAGTTGCATTTTTACCCTGGCTATCCGTTCCTAAGAACCAACTCTCACAAAACATGTCCGGAGAAAGAGGAGAAATCACCTAGCCCGGTATGCAACGTCCGCTGGTGCACCATATGAATTCGGACTACCTGAGGAGGCAACATGGTCCTCCAATCCCTCAAAAGTCATTTAGATCCCCTGTCACTCAATACCATGACGTGTGACTGCGGTAATGGACACCTATGGAGACAACACTCCTCCCTGGTTTTCTCGGCCCCCTAATATCCAGGAAGGCTGATTTTTTAAGCAATTCACATTGATACTATGTGCAATCATAGAAATGCGCCCTATAGCAAAAAATCCTCTAGGATTCGTGCTGCCCTCTAACGTGGAGACAAGATTTTTGCCCCCGTTTTGATAGTGCTGCCTCTAGCAGAGGAACCGTGGTACTACAAACTGTCTCCTCTTAAAATGTGGTGCTGCCATCTTTGAACAAAAATATAACCACAATTTGATACTAAAGTATATCTAAATATTAATGCTTCGAATTAATAGTCTAGTTCAGAGTTTCTCAAACTGTGGGTCGCGACCCACTGGTGGGTCGCCAGTCAGTTTTTGGTGGGTCGCGAGAAGATTTTTAATTTTTCACAAACGGTGTTATTGACTTTTGAATTATCAAACTATTAGTTGAACTTTTGAAATTATCAAATTACCATACTATACAGGGTGTATCTGAAATGGTGCAACAAACTTTCAGGGATGATAGTACTCATCAAGACAAACAGGAATCGTATAGAAAGGGGGGTCCCAGACCAAATCCCAGGGAGTTAAAAATGGAGCGACACCCCAAAAAAATCATTGAAAAATTCAACTTGTAGAAGAACTACTATTGGTAAAAACTTAATTATGGTCTCAAAAATTGTGGTTTAATATGATCTTTAAACTTACCTCAAAAGTCTTCACTTTAAAAAATTTTTTATTATGAAAAAAGTTAAAAAACACAAAAAAATGTGAAAACTCTGCCAAAACCTTATTTTGTATTTCGAAATCATTTTTTTGATTTGATAATCTGAAAGATCATAGTTGAAAACCCTTAAGTCCAAAGTTTCTCGTAAATACGATCAATATTAAACGCTTGAGATCCTGTTAAAGTTTGTTTTTTGGGTGCGGAAGCAGTTTTCTAGAGCTGTTTCTAGAACAGCTGTTTGCGCACGCAAAAAACAAACTTTAACAGGATCTCAAGCGTTTAATATTGATTGTATTTACGTGAAACTTTGGACTTTCAACTATGATCTTTCAAATTATCAAATCAAAAGAAAGGATTTCGAAATACAAAATAAGGTTTTGGCAGAGTTTTCACATTTTTTTGTGTTTTTTAACTTTTTTCATAATAAAATAAATTTTAAAGTGAACATTTTTGAGGTAATTTTAAAGATCATATTAAACCACAATTTTTGAGACCATAATTAAGTTTTTACCAATAGTAGTTCTTCTACAAGTTGAATTTTTCAATGATTTTTTTGGGGTGTCGCTCCATTTTTAACTCCCTGGGATTTGGTCTGGGACCCCCCTTTCTATACCGATTCTTGTTCGTCTTGATGAGTACTATCATCCCTGAAAGTTTGTTGCACCATTTCAGATACACCCTGTATAAAAAGAATAAAAATTTGAGGAAAAACTACACTACTTGGAGTGGAACGGAAAAGGCAATTAATGTAAATACGTACTATGTGTGTCACTTTAATGTGATGATAATGCAAATCTAGTCGGTTATTCAAATAAGATTTGAAAAAAAATATTTAGTGTTTCTCCCCATCCACACTGGGGGGTCAATGCAAATTTTAAGAATTTTCTTTGGAAATGATGCAACCGAAGTAATTTATCCCAAATTGCTAAAAAAACAAGTTAAAACCATGTTTTTAAGGGTCAAATTTTAAAATTTTCTCTGGGGGAGTACCCCCAGACCCCCCTTTTTACTGTAGGGATCATTGTTAGACCACAATTAAACTATTTCATACCCTTGTAACTAAATAGTTGGTGAACACCCCCCCAGTCAGAGAAGTTAAAATTCTGTGAGGCATGAGATAATTATCTCAGTTCAGTTAATTATAAATAACTGAAGTCGGTGGGTCGCGTTAGATTTTGTTTCTCAAAAGTGGGTCGCAATGTTAAAAAGTTTGAGAACCCCTGGTCTAGTTTATTTTGGTCTAAAGTTATTCTACTTTGAATACCAATATCATCAAGATCCAAAATACCCACTACCTTAAAAATGAGATTGGTGTTTAGGAATAATTTAATAGCATAATTCATAAAATCTCTAATTGATAGAAAAATTTATCTCAGCCCGCCATGATATACTGACACAGGAAACAAATTTTAAAATATAACATTTATTCAGACAAAAGTGTTATTGACTATTTTACAAAAAAAATCATTCAACTTACCAAAATGTTTCAGCAGCAGTTTTTCTTTTTAGTCGACCTCTATCTTCACAACTTAAGTTTGACTAATAATTCACATCAATTCTGGTTGAAGCTGGACATTCAAAACTCGTCTTTTGCTTTTCAAAATGATCTATGAAATAAAAAAACAGATAAAACATATGGATATATCCTAAAAAATTGTGGTGAATTTTCGTGAAAAAAAATCTTGTAGGTTTTAAAGGAATATTTTTGGATGACTTACTTCTGCATCCTTTGGCTTTGTATGCATAAAGCTTTTTTAATTAAATTGATGTCCAAACTCAGATTGGAGTAAATTTTTCATTTGGATGACTGAGTTACCAGGACAAAATTATCTGAAAGAATAGTTTCTATTAGGAAATTAAGTTTTTCTTATGAAGAATTTTATTTTACGATATTGTAAACTTCACAAAAGTGAAAATTTGAGAGCAAAAACCACTTCTTTCAAAAAAAAATTTTAATGCTAAACACCTTCCAGTTGCGTACCACCAGGCCCGTAGCTACGGGGTGGCCAGGGGGGCTGAGCCCCCCCTGGCATCTTCATTTGCCCCCCCCCTAGAAAATTTTCACAAATTCTATCCACAAGCACAGCCATGAGGGCAGGGAGGGGCAGCTGCCCCTTCTTTATTTCCTTCTACCTAAGTTAAAACCCAGTTTTTTAGGGTCAAATTTTCAAAAATTTTCTGGGAGAGCACCCCCATACCCCCATTTGTATCAAAATCAAAAGTTCGTCAAAATCAAAATTCTACTTAAAAATTTATGTCCGAATTTTGGTCTACAACTATTAAGAGTAGTTTAAATCCCTGTTTTTAGGGTCAAGTTTCCAAAAATTTTCTAGGGGAGGACCCCCAGACCCCCCTTTGATACTTGTATCCCCCATTATTACAAACAAAACTGTTTTTATATTAATATAATTACTGCTCACGAATTAATGAAGTTGTCTTAGACGAAAATTCAACACATTAACAACTACAATAAATCTACAATCTGACAACTACATTAAATCTATTAAATATGCATGGGAGGTGTTGACTAATATTTTTAGGCCCCTACCGAAATAAACTTCTATACCCTAGCACTGACTGAAAAGGGAGGCCAGGTCCCTTTACAAAACTAAGTCTATTTAAAGATTAACAAGGAGTGATTGAACTCGATTTTCGAGTTTTCCTTTTCAATTCTGGGGCTTACATGGAGCAGTTCCTTATATACCTTAACCCAAATAATCTAAAAATGGGCTGAAACTACTTTAAGCTTCAAATTTCTAAAATTTAAAAAAGGAAAACTTAAGAAAACAGAAAAGGTAAAACTAGAAAAATTTAGGACCTAACTCCTCTCGAAACAAAAGTCTTGTAACAGCTCCTTAGGCCTGAGGGTCTTGTCCCATAGTCAAACAGTTGAACTTATGATACCCCCTCCTGAAAACTGAAAACCCCCTTGCCCCCCCCTGAAAAAGTGGGCGCCCCACCAAAGGGAAATTCCTGGCTACGGGCCTGCGTACCACCCAATACGCGTATCACTGCACATATTGGGTGGGTTGGGGTAAAATGGGTCTTGGGGTAAAATGGGTCAGTTTTTATTAACTTGATATAAATCAAATTTAAATTGAATTATTTTCACCCATTTTTTTATATTATAATCTTTTATCTGTTGGCAATATTTTCCGACAGTCAAAAATTTAGATTTATGAGTTTGAGAACTGAAAAAAAATTTAATTTGAACGGTAAATGGTGTTGTCGAAAAAAACAAAGTTTACCAACTTCCAAATATCTATATATTGCAATAAGTTACTGCAAACTTTTGTAATATTTTTCCATAAAAGAAAGTCTGAGAGACATTTCAAGCCAATCAGCTTAGAAAAATATAATATATTTTATCTTTTATAACAATAGTTTGTACTTGGGGTAAAATGGGTCATAGTTAGGAGGCTTTCCGTATTAAGTAAAAACAATGTTTTTAACTTATTTCCTTCAAATATACATTGAACTATCAAACAAGTTTATTTTTTCCTCCAAAGTATTTTAATTGTTACATTTGAAAAATGTTCATTAACCTCATACGTTTACAATTTCATTTAAGTACAACTTAAAACAAATTTCTTCAAATAAAAACTGCTTAGCCGATTGCCTTTTTTCTTATTTTCATGTAAATAATTTTTTGCAATTGTATTTTTCAAACACTACTCAGATATTGTAAAAAAATACCTAACAACGCATAAAATAAATAACTTTCCGACCACTTATCTCTTTTTGGGAACTTAAAATAAGTTTTAAAAACATCTTAAGGTTTCTCCACCAATGACCCACTTACAAAACTTTCAATTACAAAAATTTTTATTCTGCAAAATAAAATTTACCACACCTTAATTATTTGAAAAAAAACCTGTCTTTAACAAATAATCTTTAAATAGACATGAAACGCATTATTCATTCAATATTCTTCACTGATTTCTTAACCAAATATGTGATTTTTTTATCTTACAAATATTTTTGTATTAATTTTTAAATTCTAATTTAATTTCAAAATTTACTCGAAATTTGAAAACAATTTTTTTACACATGAAAGATATGGGGAATCTTGGGACACTTAAAAAAAACTGGTAAAATTTTGGAAGTGGTTTTGGTTTGGCACATCTTGGCGACTTTTACCAGCCAACTTTACTCTAATAATTGAGTGTTACCCACAGATTATAAACTAAAAACAAGTAAAATCGATTTTTAGTAACTTAAATGGATTAAACTAAAAACGATCGCAATAATACATTTTGCAGAATATTAATTTATAGTCATCACAAACTAAAAAAATTATCGAGAATACAACAAGCACACGCACAGTAAAATCTTAAGCTTAGGAGATTAATCATTTGGATTTGGTTGGTTGGTTGATTAGATTTTTATGGCGCATGACCCAAGATAGAGTATAGTGCGCCACATTGGGATTTGGATAATACATAATAAGGTAAGTACCTAATAAGGTAATAAAATTCACTCTACAAAAGAAATCTTTATCAGAAACTACACAGGGAACAGGGGTGACAAATTGAGTAATCAAAATTTCGATAAGCAGGGTCCAAGCAAGCATAAAAATGGAAAAAAAAATTCAGAAAGCACATCCTTATATTTTTGGACTATTTAAAGTTAAAGCAACATTGCTAAAACTTCAACCTAAGAGCAAAATAATTTTGAAATTTTTTACTTACAAACCGTTATTTTTTAAAAAACAAAACAAGTAATCTGAAATACAATATAGGGTTATAAAAAGTGCTTGAAATATCCAAAACGCTCCTTTTTCCTAAAACTACATAGTTTAAAAATTTAACGAAACTTAAATAGTACAAATTTGCTGATAAAATAAATTTATTTATAAAAATATTTTCCACGATCTAAATAATGAAATCATGTTTAATATCGTCAAAAAATGGCTAACCCACTCAAATTAGTTATCTAAAACAGACAAAAAAATCTATTAAGCCTCTTTCATAAGACATGACTTGTAAACTTTTTGAATGCTTGAATGCTCTACACGCCATTCATTGCAAAATCGCAACGTTTTGATAGTTTTAAGGTAAAAAATAATCAAATACTGTGAAATTTATAACAGCACTCATCATTTTCCAAGCATTCAAAACAGTGGAAGATTTTTCATATCACCGTAACATCTAACTAAAGATCATGGTGGTCAACTTACCCATCAACAATGTTTTTTCTTAACAACCTTGACTAGCTTTAAATTACAGTCTACGAAGTTTTCACACCACTGCTCTTCAAGCGGAAATGTCTGGGGACCTTTTTGACTCCAACACATGCACTTATAAAAATATAACTATATATACGTCATTATCCCTCAAGGCTACAAGAAATACTGCCTTTCTTTAGAAAGATAGCCAAGACATCCGAGCATGTTATTGTCAACAGTTGGTTAATAGTTTAAAGTTGACCTTTTCCCAGAAGCTGAAGAATTAACACATGCACATCGACTTTAGTGTAAGTCCAGTGTCCATTAGAATCTTTGAAGACTAAAAATCTATTAGGTGGCTATTCAAACATAGAATTGGAAGCCTCGAACTAAACGATGCGGACAATTTGATTCAATCAGACCATAGACCTTAGAAGAGAGACATAACCGGCATTGTTATCTAGGTACATTCGTTCTAAAATTCTATGAACTATGTCTATCACACTTTGAATCAATATGAGAATTTTGGAGTCAAAAAGTAGCTGCAAGGCAGGCTTTGAGTAAAGCATAGATAGACGAAGACAAAGTTATGCTAAAAGCGTCTAATATAGTTAATTTCCAAAATTTCTCTAAAAAGTTATGAATTACGCATCTCGGGGTTCGAATTTTCAGAATCAGATTGACATTTCCAATTTGTCGCTAGAGTTAAAAGGGTTAAAAGTTACAGTTATTCTTTGACAGTCAATTGATGATTACTTAATCATCCGCTTGTAACGCTAATCAAGATAAATCATCTTGAACGGTTCTCATCTCAGACATAGTACATGATTTAATTCCTATTTTCTTTGAAGGCCGTGAAAAACTTTTACAACTTTAGATAAGTATTTTTAAAATCCGGAGTCCTCTCAAATAGTTTCAAACTGGGAATTTGTTTCAGGAATGCTCACCGTATTTGGTAATCCGTATCTATAAAATCCGTAAGACTTAAACTATTATTGCGAGCCTAAATGAGATTGGACAATGGACATAGAGCTTTTAAAGGATTTGATTAATAAATATTCAAGTATAAAATTAATACATTAATTTATAAGCAAAGAAGTATAATACATTATACTTGAAATTTTTCCTATCTTAGTGAATATTTACAGCTACAGAAAAATTAAAAAAAGGTTTGATTGTTCGAGTCCTTTTTATGTAACGCAGCGCCGTCAAAATATGGCCTTGGCTTTCTAACATCAGAGATGGTGCCTGGTAGGCAAATACACATATCCCAATAAATTCTACATCATCCAAATCCATTAAAAAGTTTTAAGTGTAATATCAAAAATTTCTCCTTAGTGATCTAATTTTCAGAATTTGCAGTGAAATATTATTAAACAGTCATACGTACTGCCTATTTTGAGTTTCAGCAATTTTTTTTACTTATTTGTTCTACTGTTATCATTATTAAATTGAATGCACGAGGATTTTTTTAAAATTGGATTACCAATACTATTAAGTATAAATTCTTCACTGATTCCAATAAAATATGATGTGAAACAGAAAAAATTGATTCATACAAAATAATCGTCACATAATTTTATAAAAAAATTCAAGAAATATTCCATAAAATTCCATTCATAAAATTGGAGGAATACTGTAAAATAAACGCTTCTGTTAGTGTTAATAGTACCAAAGTAGAAGAAATTGTGCGTCCTACATACACATCTTAAGAAAAGTAATAAAAATTAAAACTGTATTTTAAAAAGGAACAAGAAACAACATTTTTTAAATGCTTGAAGGTTAATGATTAAATTTACTGAATAAATCTAAATTTATAAGAATATTGGCCAGGAAAGTTAATTTTTTTATGTTTTACTCCTTAGTATATTTTCCGATCGATGTAAACTTCTTCTCTGAACTAAAAGTAAGTTATATGAAGATGAAGGGCTCGATTTCAGCCGGAACGGTCCAGAACGCAGTTCCGGAACCTCTTTTTCGGAAAAAAAATTATATCCTATTTCAGAGGTCTCCTAACTACGGCCCGCGAGACCAATTCATAAGGGGACATCCATAAATTACGTGAGGTCAAAGAAGGGGGAGGGGTTTGGAAAAATCTCACCAAATCTCACCAAGGGGGGAGGGGGGTCGATTAAAATCTCACGTCAACTTTTTAAGTTAGAAATTATACGATTTTTTTTCATTTTTAAGTATGAGAAGGAAGGAGAATAATTATTTTTAAAGGTTGTAGGTAAATCTCACGTGGGGGGAGGGAGGGTCTAGCAAAATCTCACTAAATCTCACGAAGGGGGGGGTCCAGATTTTGGAAAAAACACCTCACGTAATTTATGGATGTCCCCTAAGGCCAGCGGATACCTTTCTATGTACGAAAAAAGTCCTAAAATGAATTAAAACCCTGTTTTTATTGTCATATTTCCAAAAATTTTATGGGGGAGAACCCCCAGACCCCCTTTCTGTGCTTAGAACTCAACTTACCATATTTTTTTCAGATTTAGTTCATAACAGTAAGAATCCTACCAAAAAAAGGCATATTTCAAATTTAAAAAATATTTTTAATGCATTTTTATCTTTTTTGCAAATAACAATATTTGTGATTTAATTGTAAGGTTTTTACTTAATTCTTTTAAAACATGATTGTAAACCCCCATATGAACTACCCACAATCCGCTCCTGGTGTTGATTCTTTTTTATTTGAACCAGATTTGCCAGATCGCTTGGCAAATTTGCAAAAAAAATTTGCGACATCTTAAATTCTACCATTTAAGGACTTAAACTACGCATTATATTCTTTAAATTGGCAAAATATATACAACACTAATGTTTCATTGATGACAAGCCGTCTCACCTCCTACAAGAGGCACCCTGTTGGGAAAAAAAAGTATAACCCACTGTAAAAAAAGGTGTATAAAGAGTTCATCGCTCATACAATAATTAAATTAGAACACTCTTACTAATCTAGTACAATACATTTGAATTTATTTTATAAATTTAAATTTGAAAATAAATACTTAAGTTTGGTATCAAAAATTATTCGATTTTTCTGTTTTGATACCAACAATTTTGCCGTTCCGGTACCTCTTTTTTTAGAAATCGAGCCCTGTGAAGATGTAATGTATAAATTGAATCGTCAGTTATAAGAAGGGAATAAGTCCAAAAAATGACAAATTGACTTTTTGTGCTTATAAACATCTCCAAGCTTTGTTCTACACATGAGTGAAAAAAAGGTAAAAATATCTACCCCCTATCAGCAGATATATCCCTTTGAATTTGCGAAATCTGTCTTTTCATTGTATTTTTTAATTTAAGTTGGAATTAAAGTTTTTGGTTTCTTTTCCAATTATTTATACTGTAAACTTAACCAAATTAAAATTTTCTCTTAATTTAAAAGTATTTTCAAACTTTTTTTATGCAGGGAATGTTTGACTCCATTCATATTCACTACTCCATTGATACTGCTTTAATGGCTCAGTTTCATTATAATTTTGAATTTTATTGGTCTTATTCTTCTCATTTCTCCTTTTTGTGGTGTGAACTAAGAAGAAATATAATTTAAATGTCAATTTAAGGGAATTTTTAAGATTTGTCTTCAGAAAAATTTCATAAGGTGCGAGAAGGGAATAAGTTCTACCTTTTTTAACCATAAAATATGTTTTAATGTATTTATTTTTGTTTTGGTTACTGCTCTGTGTTTTCTACATAGGGTTATGAATTTCCAGTAAAAATTTAGTGGTTATACAATGAAAATTTCATTACTTATACAGTTTTGGTTTTTGGACTTATTCATTTCTTATAACTGAAGATTCAATTATATTAACTACTTCGTGATTTATACAATGGAAATATATTTTTATACACTTGTTTTTATTTAAACTAAGTTTATTTACAAAAAAATACCTTAAAAATTTAAAAATTATCTTTTTCTGATTTCTCATATCAAACCAGAGAGAGAAATCACATATCAGTCATCACTACATTTTAATATAACTGATTCTTCCTTGCATTGAACTTAGTCTCTAAGTAATAAAATTTCGTGAACAAGTTTAAAAATTCATATAAAATTGCATACAAAATATAAAATTCATATGTGTGGCGTGGGCAAAAGTACTTCACCTCCGTGGCTTCGGTCCACAGGTGCCTACTGGATAACGTAAAGTAAGTACTGATTTCGGCATGTTAGGATAATGAAGTATAATAAGGATATCCAAAACACTCCCCTAAAGGGAAAAGGTAACAAAATTGTAAACATTGAACCTGGGTTATAATTAAAGCAAATCCCTCTCAGTTGCAAGTTTATTATCTCCATGACTAAAAAAAATATTTTACCAAGAGTGTTTTTAATAACTTTTATCACCTTTAACTTTACACAAAGTCTACAACAAACACAAAGACTATAAATATACAAGTATACATAAAAATGGAGGTGGTTTCAAACGCGGAATTACTTATCATCACTGCAGAAAACCTTACCAAGCAATTTCCATGTAAAATAAAATTAGAAATATAGAAAAAGAGAAATTAAATAAATTTAGGTGGCAATAAATAAGCTTAACTTAGTTTTGAGTGGTGGTTGGTTTTTGAATCGACGCTGGTGTTGTTCCCTTAGAGAAACTATTTTTAGGGTTCCTCTTTTTTAGGAAAATTATTGTACTGTTGACTTAGAAAGCTGTTACATAAAACATGACTAAAATTGATCAAAAACCATGCCAAATTTTAAGCTTCTTGATTCACGCCACTTTTGTTCATACTGGACCAGAGTATAAAACCTCTGAAACATCTTTTGCTAAAACTAGTTTGTAAGTATGATAAAAAATAAAGCTCATCTTTAAAATTGGTGTCTAATCTTCAAACTGGCTTAATAACATAAAGTTCCAAGGACAGTTGAATCACCGGTTTTGAGAAGGGAATAAATGCTGAAAAGGGTAAAATGATTTAGGAGTCCTCAAGCAGCACAAACGTTCAAGATTCATCCAATGTTTGTCATGTATAGCGAAATTTCGTTTACTTCAAGTAGCAGGTACGTAAACTTGACATATTTGGTATGAACTGAGCTATTAGGGGATTCCATCCTTTCTTTACTTCTATCTCAAGGAGAAGAGAAATAGACGAATTATCTTATCTACCCCCATCTAGAACTAATCTAGAGAATAATCTACCCCCATAAGCAGATAAAGATGCTACTTCTTTTTTTTTCATACTTTCTATTTACATTTATGCTGTAAACAAAGCGAAAATAATTTTATTTTTTATTTGTTGTTGTGTTGTTGTCGTGTGCCACTTGGAATACCCAAGCTCCACAAGGATTCAAGGCAAAGGGGGTGCGGCTCCTGAGAAAGTGAGGCCCATAAATGGCAGGAGTCCGTTTATTTGAATATTATATATATCCAAAGGATGGTTAACTATTATTTTTCACAGTTATGCTATAAACTAAATAATAATTAAGTTTTATTTTCAACTAAAATGTCTTTACTATTTTTAACCAGTTGAAGTTTCATAAACTTTAAGGAGATAAATTAAATAATTTTTTCTCAACTTTACGAAAGTTTCTGATAGACTTGTAAGGTAAATGTGGGTATAGTGGACACTTTAAGGAAAATTCTTGCTTAAATTCTCAATAAATACCCACCTATTTGCTTTGAAACCGTTATCATCCTATTTTTAGATTAATTGGATCTTCTTCTTTTGATTTTACCGTTAAAAATTTTAATTAAATTGGGTAAAGTATTTTTAATTAATTTTTAAAAAGTACTCCAAATTGCATCTATAGTGGCCACATAGATGTAGCTGTTGTATCTATGGTGGACACCTCTTGCATCAATAGTGGACACCTCTCTTTTTCTGCCTTTATGAGGGGTTTATGCATGAAATTGATGGGTTTTTTTTCGGTATAGTAATTTATTTCTAATTAAATCTTCCTTCCCAACGAAATGTATTTTATATCAAATCAAATTAGCTTTATTTAAAAAAATACTTGATAGTTTCCGGCCCAAAGTCTACGCTGTAGCTGATTTGAGAGGAGTTAAGCATGTAATTCAATGTTTTGGAAACCTTGGTTGCCGAAGCCAGAATGAAACCAAATTAATACAACACTCATTTTAAAGCACAATCAACAGTTTATGAAGAAAAACTGGTCCAAATTCAATGTTATTTAAGTTTTTATTAGAAGCCATTGCGGTGGCCACTATTGGAAAATCTAAGATTTTGTGTTGGTAAAGTGGCCACCCCCATAAATCCTCGTAAATTCAAAATTTTCAAATAAATTTTATTTATTATCATTTTATACACTCTTCTGTATCTGAATATAAATTTAAAAGTCAATCAAACGGTAATAAATACAAAAAAATCAGTTCCGATATACCCGTTTCCTTACGCGATTCAATAAGCAAAATCAAATTTCAGTCACTCGGCCGATGTTGTTATTTTCAAATATTTAAATATCACTCCCATGCTGATCTGTGGTATCGGTGGTAATTTACCAGCTTACCTGATTGTACAATCTACTATGCCTATGAATTTTGACGCTATTTGATGCCTCTAACTCGTTTTATTTAAAATTAATCAGCTATGTGGCCACTATTGGTACAGTGTCCACTATACCCACATTTACCTTACATTTTTCCGATTTACACTGTTCTTTACTTTAAATTGAATTCTTAAAAGTTCCACTAAAGATTTGATGGTTATGGGCAGTGATAATTTTAACGCCTCTGAGATCGTACTTCACGCATTGAAGATGGGAAATACGCTTTTAAAAACTAGCCAGGCGTATTTTCAAGCTTTGAATTTTTAATAAACGTTTTGCTTAGAAAAGGGGCATCCTACCGAAATCAAAAAAATTTTCTACTCAAACTTGTAATAAATAAATATTTTATTTATAATGCTTATTGTAAAATAAATTTTATTTATAATGTTTAATATTATCTACTTATATTAACAGATGCTATAATTGTTAAAAAACAAAATAGCATCCTCATTTTTTATATTTCAGTTTGCTCATTAAAAAAGCATTTTTATAAAAAATTTGTCTCTTTATATATAGTTTATGCTATTTCCGGTATTTCCCTCCTCATAAATGAATTTCACGCCTCCTAAAAAAAGTCGAGGAGTATTTTTACTCCTCCAAAAAAATCCTAAGAATAACACTGGTTATGGGATTACGACTTTCTTAAACCTCCCTTCTTAAAACTGACAATTACTACTGGTGATTACACCCACTTATCTGACCAGCAACGAACCTAATAATAGTACCTTTAGTAGTTTCATCCCGATTTTCTTGAGGCAAAAAACTGTCTTAAAGTTATGAAAAGGTTAAAGTTATCTCACTACTGCCTCTGGTTAGAGGAGACTAAGTGTAAATTCCAACTCAAGCGTCGCCTCCAGCCATGGACCAGTTTGGTCCTTGTTAGGACTCATCAGGAAGGCAACGCAGGAGAGCGGAGGGAGAGCTTTTAGTCTATGGTAACCACACACACTTTGTCCGTTAGTGCCTTAAAGTTACTTACATAATGACAATGACATAACTCAATTTTTGTCGGGTTTGATCAATACATTAAGGAAAACTTTTTACCAGATCACCTGTAAAATACGCTTTTGCTAGAATTCTACATTATACAGGTTTCACTGCCACATGATTTCGTTTGCTCAAAACTTAACAGTGGAAAAAATTGAGTTTTGCCATGATAACGAGAATATATACAATAAATGAAGATGCTCACTCTAACAAGTGTGTATGACATCACAACCCCTTGCCATCCCCTCTCATCGCCCTCCTCCTCATACACCTCTCCTTCCTCCTCTTCACTCTCCTCTCCATCCTCTTCTCCCTCCTAGCTGACCTCTTCACGCAATGGCACTCGGTGTGGTTGCTCATCAGCTTCACCTTCACCTCCATCCCTCCAGAACTCCCTCCGACTTGGTGGGGGCCCACCGAAAAGTACAATGGCACCATCTCTTTCCTCTTGGCCACGCACTCTTCAGCGAGGGAGTAGCAGCAACCGGTGGAAGGGCCGCAGCGGTGGAGGATGGTGGCCGGTGGGTCCGCGCGTTCCTCCAGGCTTTCCACCACGATGACTCGGGGTTGTGGGGTGGAGCAGAGGATCTTCTGCCCCACGCGCAGAATGTGAGCTTTGACCTGTTCTTCGTCGGGTGAAGGGCGGGAGGAAGATATCAGGAGGGAGAAGGTGGTCAAGAGAAGGAATGTCAATGGATGGGACATAGTTAAAGACTAGGAGGTTGTGTGAAGGAGAAGCACCACTGCGAAGATAAATCTGTTGTTCAGAATGGTAATACGAAGCACTATATGAAGGAGAAGCAGCACTACAGGATGATGAGAGAGACTAGGAGGGTATATAAAGGTGAAGTATTGTTCAGAATGGTAAAATGAGGCACTGTATGAAAGTTAAGCACTACTACAAGTGGAGAAGATGGTTCTTGTTATTCAGAATGGTATAACGAAGCACTCTATGAAGAATGACACAACTGTAGATGGAGTTGATAGTTCTTGTTGTTCAAAACTATCCAGAAGGAGAAACAACACTACGGTTAGAAGGGATAGTTCTTGATGTTCAGAATGGTAATACAAAGCACTATATGAAGGAGAAGCAGCACTACAGGATGATGAGAGAGAGACTAGGAGGGTATATAAAGGAGAAGTATTGTTCAGAATGGTAAAACGAAGCACTGCATATGAAAGTTAAGCACTGCTACAAGTGGAGAAGATGGTTCTTGTTATTCAGAATGGTATTACGAAGCACTCTATGAAGGATGACACAACTATAGATGGAGGAGATAGTTCTTGTTGTTCAGAACTATCTAGAAGGAAAAACAACACTACGGTTACAGGGGATAGTTCTTGTTGTTCAGAATGGTAACACAAAGTACTATATGAATGAGAAGCAGCACTACAGGATGATGAGACAGACTTGGAGGAGAAGTATTGTTCAGAATGGTAAAACGAAGCACTGTAAGGAAGTTAAGCACTACTACAAGTGGAGAAGATGGTTCTTGTTATTCATAACGGTATTACGAAGCACTCTATGAAGGATGACACAACTATAGATGGAGGAGATAGTTCTTGTTGTTCAGAATGGTAATACAGCACTGTGTGAAGGTTAAGCACCACTACAGATGGAGGAGAGAGTTCTTGTTGTGGAAAATGTCTATACGAAGCACTGTATGAAGGAGAAGCACTACTACTGTTGGAGAGGGTAGTTTTTGTAGTTCAAGATGGGTAATACGAAGCACTGTATGATGAAAAGTATCACAAAAGGGACACTCTTTTAAGTTGAAAAGTCATGCTTCACATTTTGTGTGCTAGATGTGAAGAATAATGATTGGATATACTAAATATTGAAACACACATCACAAAACACCATGCACTATTCGGTTCTTGAAAGCTTTTTGAGGATAAAACATCTTCAGTGATATAACGAAGTAGTTTTACATCAAACACTAAATGACTAAAAATTTGTAAATCTCAAAAGATTGTTGAAAGAAGACTGAGACCAAATAATCAAGACGTGCAGCGATGACAAGTTCAAGAGTCTAACTAAATTCAATTAGATTGAGCATGAACTTTTATACCCTAGTTATAGTAACAATATCCGCAGGCTACCCTGACGAGTAGGTAAGAGGCGGAGCTACATAAGTAAGGTGGGTATTTTTTAAACTATATCCATATAAACTTCAAGAAAGACCGCAAGCTTAAGACGTCCTAATTGTGTGACGTCGTAGCATCAGATGATGAAAATTTCTCCAAGCTCTAACACCTTTACACTCATTTAAATATTTCAATTACTAGTAAATAGTTTAGAGATCTTACACAGGAAGGGCGTAATAATTGCATAAAACACTGGCAGTGAAAAGAATTTCACTGCTACAAGTTAAATTTTGAAGATTCATTACAATATCCTGCATCGTGACCAAGGGCAAAACATGAATGTTAACCAGTTGGTGCAATAAATTGCCTGGAGATTTTCCTGTTTCAAGTTCATCCCATTTTTCTTCTGCCGTGTTAGGTAAACAAGTGCTTAAGTATAAAAAAATGTCAAATGATATTCCCTTTTCACCGAATTTACTGAGTCACATCTTTGCAAAAAAAAAGCGCTTTGTCCTTGATCGAAACAGGTATATAATTCAGCTTAACAATATCAAGCTAGATATTCAAATGAGGGTAATACCATCAGCGCAAAATCACTAAGGAAATCCCTAAGGAAATTCCAGTTGAGTGAATCAGTCATTGACGAACTGCACAAATCTACTTCCAGTAATTATCAGCATATGTATCACACCTTAAAGAATGTGCTGATCAATAATTGATGATCACAGAAAAAAACCTTTCAATTAAATAATATACCAATAAAGTCACAACTTCCATTACGTCTTTCTGAGAACCTATTATTTACGGACACAACCTGGAAGCACCCGTCAGCGACTTATCCAAGGTAATTTGTCACAATGAGTCACATCATCGACAATGAACTTCTTCAATGAGTCCTTGGACCAGAGATCGCACAGCCTGGAAGAATCCTAATGACTCAATAAGTGCAGTATCCGAATCCATCTGTTCCAACCGCAGCACGCGACCATCTCGACCCTGAGAAGAATCCGTAATGGCACAAGACCGACAGAAAACGAAAGTCAAACCGGCACCGTCAGGTGTCAAGGCCGGGACGAGGATGGTTGTTCCACCTCGAACGTAATTCCCTGTCCGGACAGAACTGGATATTGCAGAGCGAGTGGCAATGGGTCATCGGCTAATTCGACATGCACGATTGATGCCAATTACTGCCTCTATAACAGCAGCATTTAGGCATATCAGTTGGAAGTGTTCTGTCGTGATTTCAGATCGGTTTCTTGATGAGTCTGGTGGGGTTTTATGTTGTCTTAGAAAATGAGGGGTTCATCACCCCCATCAGAGTCGTGTCGTTCGCGTAATGGAAGCCTGATTATCCATTAGCCAAGCCTACTTGTGGGACCACCCAGTATCTTGATGATGGGGAGGAAGAAAGTGTGAATTATCCCCAGTGATGAGCACTTAATCTTGTGGTTAACAATGTCCATTGTGGTTTGAAGGTGTTCAAGTTGTTGATATAGTTCCTAAATTTACTCGGTCTATGGGTTTTTGAATGGTGTTATGATTTCTTATAGGGTTGAGGTAAAATGGTTGTATAGCCATGGGCGTAGCCAGGGAGGGGCAGCTGCCCCCCCCCAAAATCACAAGTAATTTACTTTTACTTTACTTTTAGCTAAGTTAAACTCCAGTTTTTTCGGGTCAAATTTTTAAAAGTTTTCTGAGGGAGGGCCCCCATGCTTCTCATTTGTATTTAAACGTTTTTATTCACAATTTTTTATGATAAATTCAACAAAATCCTACCGAAAAATGTATGTCCAAAATTTGGAGTTCGTGTACCAATAAAAAACAGTTTGAAACCCTGTGCTTTTAGGATCAAATTTCCAGTTTTTCCTTGAAAAAATTCTGTGACTTACAAGGAATCTCTTTGTGTGGGGAAATAAATAAAAAATGGTCTCAAAATGTGTTAAAACATCACTCTTAGGGGAAAATTTCCCAAAGATTAGGAAACCCCTATCAAAATTTTGCCCTATATATTAAAGGTCTCAAAATGAGATAAAACTGTATTGAGTCGAAAATTTCCGAAATATTTGGCTGAGAGAACCCCCAGACCCCTCAATTTTACTAGGAAATCACATTTTTCACAATTTTTTTTCAATTAACTGCAATAAAATTAAAATAGAATGTCTAGGGAAAAAATTTCATGGGGGAAAACTGAAATGTAACGTACTCATAAGAAGGTACCTCAGAAAGAATGGTAAGTCAACCCCCCCGAAACTTAAGTCTAGTTATGGCCCTGCTACACACTATCTAATAGTTAAAGGGAAAATTATTAGGAGGTGCAGCAAAAAAAACCTCGACCTTCGATTTTAAGTGACACTCTAATATACATTTTCAATCAACTATGATTCTCCTTGAAACAATAATAAGTATGGTCCTTCTAAAAGATATTTTTAAATTAGTAGTCTGAGTTCTAAAGCCATTATTTCGCAGCCTATTAGTAATGAATGTTGTAATCACTGTCGTTGTCAATCCTGCAATTACCACATCATTTGTTTAACGGCACTAAATTTCAGAGAAAAAAATATTGCAAAAAAACTATGCACGCGGGTAACGGGGACGTAGGGCACAAAGAAGATGGTTTTTCCCATCAGGAAATAGAAATTGTGGGTTTTTTGCGTTTCAGGAGAAAAGTTTATGTTGGATTTTTTTGTCAGAATCGCGTTATGTTTGTTTTATCGGTGACAAATAGTGTCCGAATACATGCGATTGATCCAGGTGTTGGATGGCATTCAAAGTTTCTGAGAAGTCGGATTCCCTATAACTTTATTTTTAAGTTGCGGACAACTAATTCTTCTATGTGAATGTGAAATTCAAGTTAACAATGGTGATATTTTCACAAGGTATTTTCTCCTGAAACAGTTTTGTTTGGGAGCTGGTTTGATAAACCGCCGAGCTGGTTAAGTTTGGGTTTGGCAGCTTCCAAAAAAAATTTAAAGAAAATTTAATTAAGTATTATGAATTTTATAGTAAAAAATAAACACAAAAATATTTCTTTTAAAACTGATTTACCAAAACGGGTTTAAATCCTAGACAGATTGTGTTCTACATCAAACCAGTCAAGAGGTCTTTAGATTTTTAACTTTCCTTTCGATTCAATATTTTCCTTGTATTTTAGAAAGTTAGTGCAAGCTCCTATGAAAAAGTAAAAATGAATGGAATAAAGAGAGAAATAAGAAGGAGCAATGAAACCTCATAGATGGCGCCAAATTACATTATTTTTCCAAAATTTTCAATGTCTTAGCTTACCACTCTTTTAACACTGTTGTGCCACACTGAGGCACGAATGCCGCAGGTTGACCATACCTGATAAAGATAGATCATGTAGTGCAAATTTCGAGCTTGTGAGTCATCATATTATGCATCGAAAAGTGCCATTTTCCCAAAAGCTTAAGATGCATTACAACATATCTTAGCTCTATAGAAAAAAAGTACTACATCATTATCCACTCTTTTTAAACGCTAAATTCTAACTTGCATTAGCAATATTACCACGTTCAGTTCGGATAGGACAACGGCTCTCTAACGAACAACTTTCATACCAGTTCCTAACCATAACGATTGACGTCACAAACTTGATTTACTATACAGGACTTCGAATTTTATAACAACCTTTGATAACATCTATTGGAAACAGAAATAAAATTCAGACAGTAGCTATGCTAAGAAAGGGGATATCCATAAATTACGTGAGGCGTTTTTCCAAAATCTGAACCCCCCCTCCCCCCTTGGTGAGATTTAGTGAGATTTTGCTGGACCCCCCTCCCCCCAAGTGAGATTTACCTACAACTTTTTAAAAATAATTTGCAGTATCTCATCTGTGTGTATTCCTTTTTCATATTTAAAAAAGAAAATCGTATAATTTCTAGGTTAAAAAGTTGACGTGAGATTTTAATCGACCCCCCCTCCCCCCTTGGTGAGATTTGGTGGGATTTTTCCAAACCCCTCCCCCCTTTTTTGACCTCACGTAATTTATGGATGCCCCCAAAGAACCATTAATTGACGACGGTTGTTTTTGCAGAACACCGCACCTTCTTAACTGCTGACCTATCACCCCATACCGAGATGGATAGGGGGGAAAATAAAAAAACAAGATGGCGCACATTACTTCGGAAGTCTCTTAACCCTTTCAGGCCACCAAACAGTCTAGGCACGTGCTGTTATTTCTCATCTTAAGTGTAATAATCTTTCGAGTTTGCGGCATCATCTCTCATGAGAAATAGCCGTTCACTCACATCAAAAAATTGTTCGATCTTAAACTAGATAATAAAAAAAGTTGCTTATGAAACTGATTTCTTTTGTCTGATGAAGCACACTGACCCTCAAGTGGTGAGGTGAATTTCAATGGGACTAATCCCAGATCTTTTTCTTTGTGAGATGCATACTGTGGGGAGAAGATTTCTAATGCAAGAACAATACTACAGAAATGCTAATCGTCAGCTAATACCATTTTGAGGCAAGTTCGCATCAGATCTCGAAAGTAAAGTTGCCGAGGTTGAAATTTGCAAAAAAAAGCTAGTTTATCCTACTAAGATACAGTAGAGAGCCTGTATGCGAAAGAGAGGCGACAACTCAGTATAGCGCGCGCAGATCGGTAAACAGGTTTTCTGTTCGCCACAGGTTTCCCTCCATAGGATTAGCGTGGGGCGGCATGATACAGTTAGGACAGAATTTCGACAGAATTGGATGTGCAGAGACGCTTTTAAGCGAGTTGTCGTCTCTCTCTCGTGTATAGGCTCTGGGGTTCCGCGAGGCTTCCTCAAGGGTTCCGCGAGGGATCCGAAAATCTTTTTTTGTTGTTGTTCTGGTTTACAATTTAGAACAGTGGTTCATAACCCGGGGGCGATCGCCCCCAGGTGGGTGATTTGTGTTATCAAGGGGGCGATAAATAAGTGGTGGGCGATTGGAGGGCGATGAGTATTCAAAGGGGGGAAATAAAATAGTACTTTAACTCACAGACTGAATTCAGACTTAATCTACCAAAACAAGTTAAAACCCTGTTTCTTAAGGTCAAATTTCCAAAAATTTTCTGGGGGAGGACCCCCTAAACCCCCTTTTGTACTTGGAACTTAATTTTTCAAAACTTTTTTTAAATTAGTTCATCAATATCAAAATCCTACCTTCAAATATATGTCCGAAATTCGGAAGAGGTGTACCATAACTAGTTAACCTTTTAAACGCCGCAATTCAAATTTCGAATTAAAGGTTCTGATTTTTGGCTTAAATGGCTTGTTTTATCATTACTAAAACCATTCTAGTCATTTTTTGTTGGAAAAAAAATCCTAAGTATGATTTTGAGGATGTTCCCATTTGGGAACATCGGCGTTTGGGGTGAAGTTTTTAGGGGGATTCCCAAAAGGCACATATTTTAGAATTAATTCAAATAAAATGCTTGAAATAGGTTTCTACTCAATAATTATGAACATTTTTATGATTGTGGACGGTTTTTTCATTTTATTATCCATACTTGGACGATTAAGTAACATTTTTATAGATTTTCATAAGAAAAAATTGACATGTTTATTACGTTCGCGAAGCTTTTCCGTAAATTTTTCTTGCACTATGGGTAATATTATGGTGTAAAAAATACATAAGAGTGTTCCCATGCTCTTCAAAGCTAAACAGTTACGTTTCTGTGAGAAAAATTAGTTTTAAATACGGTTCTATAGGGATATCTAGCATAAAATTCACTAATTGCATTCAAAATCTAATTAGCTTTCAAAAGTGATAATCATAATTATCTCCATTGATTCATTAAACCCGTGTTTCTCATGGAAGATTCCAAACTGAACCATATATATCTTACATCCAACTTACGTTAGGAGAGTGTTTTTAGATGTACGCACTTTTCCTTATTTTCAAAATTCTTCGATTTTATTCCTAAAATTTTTATGTAAAAAAAATACTTGCATAAAAATATATACGCAAATCCTCAGAAGCACTCAAAATATGCTCTTTGCATAACCCCTATTGATAATTGCTGAAAATTAATCGATTGGGGAGTTTGAAAAATATATAAGTGTAAGAATATGCTATGAAGATTTGGAATTTTTTTCTAAATAAATCAGGAGAAAAAATAAAAATCATATATTTTTGAATTTAAAACATCATTCTTAACCTATTTTAATCCTTTGAGACAAAAAAAGTTCAAAAAATTAAGTAAAATAGGAAATAACTTGAATTTTAACATGTTATGAAAATCCCCTCAAATACTATACCCCAAACGCCGATGTTCCCATTTGGGAACATATACGTTGTTTTGGTAATTACTCCCCAAAATTAGAATGTAAAGCTATTCTGTCAAGCCAAATGGGAAGATGTGTACTTAAGCTACCAAAACACAGCAACATTATTTAAAACTAAATTTATTTAAAATTTTCACAAGTTGAAACTTGTGCAACTTTTGAAAGAGCCAAAAATCTCTAATTTTGATGTAAATTCTACAAAAGGATTAAATTCCACGTGAAAAACTTTTACATGTAAAATAACTTCATATCTTTGAGTTGCTTTCTACCAAGTATCGAATTCCTGCATGAAAAATTAAGTGGTGAAAAAATTCCTTAAAATTATGTTCCCATTTGGGAACATCGGCAGGTAAAAGGTTAAAAACCTGTTTTTTGGAGTCTTATTTCCAAAAATTTTTTGGGGGACGCCCCTGGACATACTTCACTTCAAATTAAACAAACACAACCTGGACACTTTACTTATCAAATTAAAATTAGACATATACAATCAGAATGAAAAGGGGGCGATAGGTGTTAGTCAACCCCTAGAAAGGGTGCGATGGGCCACAAAAGGTTGGGAACCACTGATTTAGAATAACCCTCCAAATAAATTAGGCACCAGCCAGCCAAATGTGAGCAAGTGTTTTTCCGTTGAACATTTTCTTCTGTGGCCCTTGGGTGTTCTACGAAAAGTTTGAAAAGAAAAAAGAAGATTAACACTAGTTTGAAGGAGAATTTCAAAATTAATTTCTGAGGAAGGACCCCTGCCCCCCCCTTAAAATTTTGGCACTAATTATATTTTTCCCCTTGAAAATTCTGTGTTTTACAAGGAACTGTTCTTTTCAGATACAACCCAAACGTTCTTAAAATACACTGAAACTCTACTTTGAGTGGCAAATTTCGAAACATTTCTAGGGAGAACTCCCAAACTTCTATCTAAAATTTTGACGTCTGTTATACAGCGTTTTCCTCCTGAGCATTCTGCTGTCTCAAGAATCTATTCTCCTTGGGTGTTCTACAAAAAGTTTGAAAAAGGAGTTAAAACTAGTTTAAAGGGTAATTTAAAAAAAATTCTGAGGGAGGACAAAATAGCAAGAAAAAATATTGTTGCATGGCAGTGGCGTATATAAGGGAGGCCAAGGGGGCCATGCCCTCCCTCGAAATTCGGACTTGGCATATCAAAACACGTTAAAACCATGTTATTTAAGGTTAATTTTTTAAAAAATTTCTGGGGGAGGGCCCCCTAACCCCCCTTTAGTACATGAAATTGTATTATTTTCAATTTCTTGTAATACTTTCATGAAAATTGAAATCCTACCTAAAAATGCAAACCCAAAATTTGGACTAAATGTACCAAAAACGAGTTAAAACCTAGTTTTTAGGGTGGGATTTCTAAAAATATTCTGGGGTAGTACCCCCAAACCTCCCTTCCTACTCAGAACTTTATTAATCACAATTTTTATTATATTAAGTTCTCATGGATGCAAATTTCACATAAAAATGCATTCAAAAGCTACGTTAAACCTATTTTAAATATACTTTTGAGGTGAATAATAATTTTGGGCCCCTCCCGAAATAAATTTCAAAATACGCCACTGTTGTATGGACGCTAGGGTTCCCCGGAGCTTGATCATTATCAAAAGGGTTCCGTGAGTGTAAAAAGGTTGAGAAACGCTGCTCTAACATACAGTAGTTTAAAAAAAACTTTTTCGCTAGTCTGAATTATGTGCGAAATCCAAATTTAACATGTTACCCTTTGTAAAACATTAAATTCAGTGTTTTCCAAACTCGGTGCCGGCGTCCTTACGTTTTTCCAGGTGCACCGCGAACTATAAAGCAAATATATTCACACCTTTTATTCTAAAATAATAATAAATAAAATCCCATCTAAAACCTTTTCACGTCCTAACTGTTAGTCTTATTTTCCAAAACTTTTAGAGAACTTTTCTAGAATTTTGTTAGTTTTTCTATAGTTTTGAAACAGCAAGATTTTTGAAAAATGTATTTTTTCTCTGAAATGATCAAATTTCCTAATATACCCAAGAGAAGACTGGTCCTTTTAGGAGAGGTTTCATAAATGGCATTTGAAATGAAAGATTAAATGGCATTATCCAGCTTCAGAAAAATTATTCATTAAATGTGAATTTATATTTTAGTTAAAATATCGCTATTTCAAAAAGGGATTATGAAAAAATGTTAAATAAACCATCAGTGGATTTCTTCTGGAACAATAATAAGAAAGTTGCATGTGTCAGATTTTCAAAAACAAACAAGTGTTCCGTATGGTTTTTTGTATGGTAAAATGAAATATCTAGTCAGTTTTTCAAAAAAATGTACAGGTAATTAAATATTTTAATTTAAAAGTCGAGAAAAAAACACGTGACTGAAAATGTTTATTGTTTAAACTGTAAGATGATGTCAACAATAATACCATCAACTCCATTGCTTTACAACAATGTTTAGTATAAGATGACGTCACATCCAAACTCTTAGCGTTTTCGCGCGCCTTTAAAAAGGGGATTTTTGTTAATTTTTTTGACAATCAAAAAATTTCTCGATCGGCCTAAAATTTTGGGTAGTTGCTTATTTTTGCAAGAGGAATCGATTAAAAAATTATAAAAAAATCATGCAACTTCCTCATTGTTTTTTACTCAGTTGGCACATTTTGGGACACGGTTGAGTAATTTTCCAAAAGCTGAGTTTAGCCCAAAATTAGAGGATGCAGAGAAAAAAATAGACAATGAGAATAAAGATAAGAGAGAGAAGGGAGGAAGACTAATAGTTTCTGGTTTAAATTACATCCCACTTCTAAAAATAAAATATTTACAAAACTCAGAGGGGAAAAGTAACTTAAAAATTAAGATTTATACCTATTGATGTTGTATTACATTAGATAAAAAACTTAATATCAATTCAACCCTCAATTTTATTACATCCATTGTTGTTTACATGACATAAAATATATAATAAATAATAACTACAACACAATTATACATTAAATTACAACAATAAAACAGACACCCATTCTAAAAACAGCTACAGCTTCAAACATAACCTATGGGGAATCCAAGAACCTCAAACTATTATTGATAGCAAACTTTAGACCAGCGGTTAGATCAGATATATTTTTTATATTTTCAAGGAAACTATAATAGTTTCATAAAATTATAACTCAGTAATTAATCCTTGAATTTCACTAATTTAGTTGAGGTGCACTTGTAGTCAGAAACACTTTTACAGTCTTCATAATTATCTTTTAAAATAAAGGAAAAAACAACCCAGCAACAAGCTAGACCAATTCAACAGTCTAAAGTTTTTCTTATGAACTTTAAGTTCATAAGGATAAGTACTTTTTAATTTCCACATTGCCATAACATGTTAGTATTTCTTACGCATTAAAATATCAAAAAGGAATAAGGCATAAAAAACCACTGGCCCAGTTGCTTTAAACAGATATTGGTCCCTTCACAACCCCAATTTTAAAAAGGATTCAAACAAATAAAATCTCTACAGTTCAAATTTATTTTACAAGTATATAACATAATAAAACTGATAGTACATACATTTCTAATGCAGAGTTCAATAGTTGCTAAAATAAGATACAAATAAAAAGCAATACTATACATTAAACTTAAAAAGTAATATTCCTTTAGTTTGCAAATATATATATTTTTTATCAAAAAGCACAATTATTGGTACACATTAATAAACTAATCTTAAATTAGATCATAATGTTTTTCAAATTCAAAGATAATTCCAAGAATCAAATATTTTCAAAATACGTTCAGTCTCTTATATATTCCAATAGTAAGAGAAAAGTCCAAAGGAGTGTTATCTGTATGTGTTTGTTCTACACATATGTTTAACAAAGAAAAATCTTAAATATATATTGAGGCTTCTCAATACCCTAATTTAAAAAATTATATAACAAATCATACATAAAATTAATTTAAAAAATACTTAATTTTTAAAAAGCTTTTCCATCTGAAGAATGTATGGCAATTTATAAGTTAGTAAGTTTATTTTCTAGCCAAACAAGAAAATGTGTTTCTTTTTTAACTGTGGGAAAAAACTAGTTTTCAAACCTCATCCATTTTATTTTAAGCTGAGTGATTTTGATAAAATATTACTTTATTAATACCTTTTATATGTATTTTGTAAATAATGTTTTTCTATACGAACTACAGAATTTACATATGGTAATACCAAATACTAGAAAGAACTTTTATGATTTAGAGATTTAGAAATTGTTCTTATAAATAATTAACTTCAAAATTATTTTATTAAGTGCAAGTAAGCAATACAATTCGCTTTATACAGCTTCACCGATTACAT
Organism: Tetragnatha versicolor; assembly: GCA_024610705.1. Classification (NCBI taxonomy): domain Eukaryota; kingdom Metazoa; phylum Arthropoda; class Arachnida; order Araneae; family Tetragnathidae; genus Tetragnatha; species Tetragnatha versicolor. The sequence goes on along the minus strand of JANDEH010000011.1, from coordinate 18,428,846 downwards.
ATACAAAAATTGGTCCAGTTTTATCAAAAAGCAATGTCTAGTTTTGGGAAATATATTTTTTCTTTGTTTTAACTTATGTGTGCCACTTAAAAGAACAAAAACATTCATACTTTCAGCATTTGTAAGGTATAAAAAAATTAAGGCAAAGAAATCCAAAATAAATGACTATAGAAATTTCAGAAAATTCTTCACAGGATATAAACTTTCTTATCAAATGAACTATTTATATGCATACAGCAGTTCACAATAACAATTACCTATAAACTCTGACCACAAATTTTTTATGCACCAATGTTATTTAGTAAGCACATTTGACAGTGAAAATCTAAGAATCAACTGATACCGCATGAAAAGCAAGATACTAGTGCGTTCTTTAATATCCTTTATATATATGCAAAGAATCTGACAAACATTCAACAAATCTCCAGATTATATTTATTAAGCCTTATCACAAGTGGAACAATTTATTAATGCATCCATAAAGTATATATTTCTCTCCTGAACAAACAACTCACAGTACAAAGTCTCTAAATTGCTCAAAATAGTCCTCAGAATACTACTATTACTAGCGTGGAGTTGAAACAAAAAAAAACACCATTCAGTCAGCTTTTGATTACATCGCTTTGCACCACACAAATACAATCACACACATACAACGCTTCTTAAATAGACATCCAACACAACATCGAGTCAATCATAGCTAAGAGAATGCATACTCCGAAACTATTTCCATCCAGTACACTTACAACAAACAACACTAACTCCGTAACCCCATCCATCAATATCATTTCTTTAAAGACCACAAGGGATCTAACTGACTCAAAGGGTCAGCACTGTCAGAGCTGGAATTGGAGAGGCTCCCCCTGGAACTCATAAAATTCTCCTTCGTTATCTTCTTCTTAGCCGGGGAACCAGCCCCATCTAGGGTGAAGTTTAAAGGGTCTAACAGACTAGTGATCGACGGCACCACCTTCACGTCCTGTCCCTCACTGACATTTTTCGCCGTCTGGTTCTCTGTAACGCCGTTGTTCGCCTTCGGTTCATTTGCATCCACAGTCTCGACGAGCTTTGTGACTACATTTTCTATTGAATCACTTTGCATGTTATCAGGCTTGGCATCGTCGCCACTCCCAGAATGGGCAGGGCTACCATCGGCTGCCGGGTCGGCAAGGGAGGAGCTGCCAGTGGAGACTGGGACCTCATTGGCTGCCTCGTCATTGTGGGCAGGACTTCCGTTGGAGAGGAGGTCCTGGTTGGATGGTTGTGCAGACAGTCCCATCTTTTCCACTCCTGACTGCAGCTTGGCCAGTCCCCCACTGCCGAGGATGAAGTCTTCGGATGGGTGGCGGACGTGGGTGCTCGTGTTGCCAGAATTGGGGAGCTTGTCTTCAAAGGAGGCCCGTGTGACCAGAATACCTCCTGTGAAGATAAGTTGAGTTGGTACAGTAAAAAAAGCACTTGTTCATTTAACAACTTGTATTGATGTATAAAAACTATCATTTTTTATCTATAAAATTAAATAAAAGGCTTCTAGATTTTATACAATCTACCAAATAATAGATTTTTGTAAAGCATATCAACAGCAAAATTATTATAACGAACACACACAAAAAAATTCAGCACACTCAACAATAAGCTATTAAATATGATAAGTACATGTGCTAACATGTACTTATCATATGCTAACATCATGTGCTAACATTGTAGGTATTAAAGTTGCATATGATAGCAGCCCTGCTCAATTAGTCACATTATGTAGAGTGACCTTTTTAAACCTTTCTAATCTGACCATCCCAAATTTACCATAGCATTCAATGACATTATCAGGCAGTATAGGACTGAAAGGGTTGAATAATAATAATAAACTTCATAAAAAAGGATTCATCAAATGAATCTTTAGTTCCAACAAAAGTTATTCACTGACTTCTCATTCATTATTCATTGACTTAGGAAGACAGACATACCTAAACCCAGGGCTCGATTTCAGCCGGAACGGCGTTCCGGAACCTCTTTTTCGAAAAAAAAAATTAATATTCTATTTCAGGGGTTTCCTTACAACCGCCCGCGAGACCTTTTCATCAGGCCCGCGAATATATCTTTCTACGTACGAAAAAAGGCCTAAAATTAATTAAAACCCTGTTTTTACTGTCAAATTTCCAAAAAAGTTCATAAAAGTGAGAATCCTACAAAATATGTATATAAAAAAGGCATATTTCAAATTTAATTTTTTTTTAAATGCGTTTTTATCTTTTTTTGCAAATAGCAATAATTGGGATTTAATTGGTAAGGTTGCAACTTAATTGTGTTACTTAATTGTTCTTTTAAAACATAATTGCGAACCTCCATTTGAACTACCCACGATTGCCAAATTGCTGGGCAAATTTGCAAAGAAAATTTGCGACACCTTAAATTCTACCATTTAAGGACTTTTAACTACGCATTCTTTCTCGCACTCACTATTCCTTAAATTAGCAAAATATACAACACAAATGGTTCCGTGATGGTAAGCCGTTCCGCCTTTTACAAGAGGCCCCCTTTGGGGAAAAAAGTGTAACCCACTGTAAAAAGTGTTAACAAAAAATTTGTACGAAGAGTTTATCGTATTATACAAAAATTAAGTTAGAAGACTCTTCCTAATCTAGTAAAACACATTTGAATTTTTAAAAATTTAAACTTGAAAATAAATGCTTAAGTTTTTGTATCAAAAAGTATTCGCTTCTTCAGTTTTGAGACCAATAATTTTACCGTTCCGGAACCTCTTCGTTTAGAAATCGAGCCCTGCCTAAACCTAACATAATGAGCATAAGAACCTCATAAAACTACTTACTTTTCATAAGCAGATCCTGAGCATAATACAGAACAGTATCATAGCAAAACTTCATCTGCTCCTTATCTTGAATGAGGAACTTCCTCTGATTGCTCACAGTGCTGGCAACTTGGGCGACATCTCTAGGCCAATGGCCTCCATTCATTTCATTCACAAGAGCCGTGATGAGACAGAAACAGCCGCTCCTGCCTATGCCAGCACTGAAACAAAAAAGTTATCATCCATGTGAAAGAGGCTAATAAAACCGAAATCGGCTTGGCCTGAAAAGATTTTGATTTGATTGATTTATCCATGAGAAGGATGACAGATGAATGCTAAAGTCAACTAGCTTAAACTAAATTGATGAATATGATAAAAGGGGTGAAGAAACCATTAAGAAAGGGGACATGCATAAAAGATAATTCACAAATGCATTTGCGAACCCCAAATTAGAGTACAATGAAAGAAAGTGAGAAAAGGTTGAATATCTCTTTACCTAGATAAATATTTTAGATTAACCAGAAATTATTCTGAAAAAATATTTTATGGAGACATAACAGGGAAACTAATTAAAAGCAGGGTTGCTGATTTTTTTTTTATTTTTTAAAAAAATAAAAAAAATCAGATTTATTTGATTTAAATCAGACTTTTTTTATTTAAATCGGATTTTTTTTATTTAAATGAATTACTAGTCCTGAACTTCCTGAAACTGGTTAATGATATACTGATATTGTAATTTCAATGTGATATAATAATTTAGCATAACTAAATACCTCAATTTTGATCTATTTTATGCATTAATTAATCAAATTAATTAAGGGAAACAGTTCACTGCCATCTCACCGACAATATGCCCATCCTAAAAGGGTGAATGAATAATTGTACCACCAGTTACTAAAATATTTATCCTTCTTTCTTAATACTAAGTTTGGAAAATAAATTGTGACTATGATTACTAAAACAATGCCTAATTTTTGTATAAAAATTAAAATCAATTTGAATTACATTGATTCAGTTAAAATAAATTTTACTCAAGGTAATATAGGTTTATTTCCTTAAAATAATAGTTAGGGATAAAAAATAATATTAAGTAAGCTACTTATTGATAGTCATGTACAGACCATATAGAAAAGGGCTTTCTCTGGCTAAAATTCCATCTGGTTTTGTAATATAAGAAAAATCATTTCGGAAAACATGACTAAAATTATAAAACAATATTCCAATAAAAATCATCAACTTATACTCGTATTTTAAAAATTTTATACTAGGTAAAAAAATAATTTAATTCTTGTTTAGTTAATCACAATTATTGATTTCAAACCTTGCTATTAACCCTTTTTTGTTAAAAACATTTTTGTCATTGGTAGTAAAATTTGTTCTTGATATTGCAGGCTATTTTATGTAGAAGTAACTTAAACCTATCTCTCCCAGTTAATATCTAGAAGAGTTTTTAAAAAATGTAAGCAGCTAATCTTGCAAACCATTTTTAAAGCATACAACTACTTAAGGTAAATGTGGGTATAGTGGACACTGTACCAATAGTGGCCACATAGCTGATTAATTTTAAATAAAACGAGTTAGAGGCATCAAACAGCGTCGAAATTCATAGGCATAGTAGATTGTGCAATCAGGTAAGCTTATAAATTACCACCGATACCACAGATCAGCATGGGAAGGATATTTAAATATTTGAAAATAACAACATCGGCCGAGTGACTGAAAATTGATTTTGCTTATTGAATCGCGTAAGGAAACGGGTAAGTCGGAACTGATTTTTTCGTATTTATTACCGCTTGATTGACTTTTAAATTTATATCAAGATAAATAAGAGTCTATAAAATAATACTGAATAAAATTTACTTGAAAATGTTGACTTTACGAGGATTTATGGGAGTGTCCACTTTACCAACACATTATCTTAGATTTTCCAATAGTGGCCACCGCCAATGGCTTCTAATAGAAACATAAATAATACTTAATTTGAATAAGTTTTTCTTCATAAACTGTTGACTGTGCTTTAAAATGAGTGTTAAACAAATTTTGTTTCATTCTGGCTTCGGGAACCAATGTTTCTAAAACTTTGAATTACATGCTAAATTCCTCTCAAATCAGCTACAGCGTAGACTTTGGGCCGAAAACTATCAATTTTTTAAAAAATAAAGCTAATTTGATTGAATCTAAAATACATTTCGTTGGGAAGGAAGATTTAATTAGAACTAGACGACTATACCAAGAAAAACCCCTCAATTTTATGCATAAACCCCTCATATAGGCAGAAAAAGACAGGTGTCCACTATTGATGCAAGATGTGTCCACCATAGAAGCAACAGCTTCATCTATGTGGCCACTATAGATGCAATTTGGAGTACTTTTAAAAAATTAATTAAAAATACTTTTCCCAATCTAATTAAAGTTTTTAATGGTAAAATCGAAAGAAGAAGATCCAATTAACCTAAAAATAGGATGATAACCGTTTCGAAGCAAATAGATTGGTATTTATTAAGAATTTAAGCAAAAATTTTCCTTAAAGTGTCCACTATACCCACATTTACCTTAATTTGTTTATTTAAATTGTGCTACTTTAAAATTTTTGATTTCAATCAATGATTTTTTTTAAAAATCAAGTGTTTTAAATCAAGCAACCCTGATTAAAAGCCATAAAATGACTTAACATCTGAAACGAATTGCAAGAAAAAAATTAGAGGAGTTGAAAAGTAGAAAATAATTCAGTGGAGGTAGTAAGTAGTAATAGTAAGGAATAGGTGCTTAAACCTAGTTCATACCTGCAATGAACTACAACAGGTCTCAAAAGATTCCTCTGCTGTTTATGATAGCTCAAGACATCCGATACAAAAGAGAGCAAGGGAGCAGGAGATTGGGGGTTGCCACTGAAAAACAAAACTCCAGTTAAAAAAAGTAAAAAATTCACTGCAATAAAAGTTTTTAGTTATTGGAATGTTGTATATCATCTAATTGGAATCAATAAAAGTTTTTAGATTTAAAAAATACTTTCTTTATATTGGATTTAAAAGAAACAAGCATATTAAAGAAAATGTGTAAGTAACATAAAATATATTTTATCAAAAGTGTACTTTAGAAATTATTTAAATTGGGTAACAAAGCTTAAAGAAGAAGTATAATCTCACCCAACAGGCCATAGGGTGAATTGTAAATGAACTACAACTCTTGATGTTCGATTCTAAAAATAAAAGGTGTAATGTAGATTTTTGCTGAGGAAAAACTTAGAGGAATAAATATACCTTTATATGTGCTTATAATATACCTTTATATGTGTGATATTGATCATTCTTTCAGTAAAACCATTCTTTTCTTTATGACTATGGAGAGTGGTCTCAAAAGTTCCAAATGATAACACCTGCCCTCTTTCTTTAGGGAAATACAAGTGAGTCTTTATCTAAAAAGAAACAAATTGTAATCAGATCAGAATCAACAAATTCAGGACATGGTTAAATGTCCATTACTTTTAAAAACTGTCATTTTTTTTTCATGCAAAACGGAAACAAAAAATGTTCAAAGAAGTAAACGCTAAAAAATAATAAGATCAAATAAAAACAAGCAATTAATTAAACCGACTAAAAGAAAAGAAAATATGAATAATTTGTAGCAAGCCCTATTTTTCTGTTTTTGGCAATATGAGGGTTAAGCAGCACGCAAAGAGTAAGCAAATACCTCTATCCACCGTCTATTCCAACTAAAAAATAAATGTTAAGAGTTACCTCACTATCAGTCACGAGGCAGATCAGTGTTTCAACTTGCTGTTCCCACACCATCAGCCAAAAGTCTGAGAATGTTGTAGGTAGAGGTGACTGAGTTATCACAAATACAGGACTAGAAGGGCAGATATCCTGAGGAACAAACAATTTCATCAATAAAAAAATAGTTAAAAAATACTCCTTTCATAAGAACCAAATTTATGGCATCAAAAATTGAACAAAAGCACAATCGCATAAAAAAATTTAATGAAATTACTTTAAAATGAAATTACTTTTAAGTAAGAAGCATTGATGTAGTCATCCTTGGCAGATGCTAATTGCACTCTATTACTGTCATCTGAAACACAGAAATGGATATGTTGATGAGAACAATAATTCAGGCATTCATGTGAAGTAAATTATTGGTTTAGACTAGCTGCTATATACCCAGAATTATCATAGTTGAGATTTGAAATTTTCAAACTTTAAATAGGTACTTAAATGATGGGTAACCATTGATAACTTATAAATATGACTTACACTAACCATAAATTGTAGTCTGCTTTAAATATTTACACTGATGAAGACTGTAAAAAAATTTACTTACATGGCATGACATCTGGAAACCTATTTTTCAGAGGATAGCATCTAGCAACAGAGATGGACAACTTCCTAGACTCTTTATCTTGAGCATCAATAAGTTCCTAAAAGATTTTTTTGCATTTCAAGTCAATAAAAGTGAAGAAGAAAAAAATCCAATAAAATTAGGGGAGGATTTAAAATGTTCTAGGTGAGCAATAAACAATTTAAATATTCCTTATATTGCTTTTTTTATTGCACATATCTCACAAGAAAATACTAACCTTCCACTTTGCATCAAGAGGCACAGTGCCATTCAAAGATTTTCTCGTGAGACCTTCGACAAATTTTTCATATTTTTCTACCTCTGACACAAATTTAGCTTGGACAGAGGGATCATCCAGAGGATCTTTACCAGGTTCCTTTTCTTTCATTTTCGCAATGCTATTGATATCAATCACCTGCAAACAAATAAAATAGATAAATATAAATAACTTCTCAAGTAACAAATCAATAGAAAATTATGTTGTTTTATAGGAGCCTTTAAAGTTAGCTAAGGGGTTAGAATTATATAAAAAGGAAAGCCAATAAAACTCATATAAGAATTGTCAGTAATTTACTTAATTTCAAGTTTTAGCTTTAAGTCTTTTCTAGCACTGTAGCTTGTAAAAGGGGGCAAAACCATTTCGAAACCATTACATATAAAATGTTTGCATGCTTTTAAACAGCTATAAAGCCCATCCTTTAAATTTTAATACTCTCCCATATAGGCCAACAAATATTTAAGATTATAATACTTTATTTGGCTGGGTTTAGAAAACCATTTCCTACTAACCCTTTCAATCCTTACTTCTCAAATTTTTTAAAGGAAGTCTCACTCAAGTGGTTGTAAGTTTGAAAGTATTCAAGCCACCACTGTTAATATTTACATATCAATGTTTAGTTTTTTTAAGTGGCAATGGGTGTATCGTGTTTAGATTCAAAGTTTTTGTTAATGTTTTAATTTTCAACATCTATGATGATGTCCATTGTGGAACAGTATGTATACATAGATACAAATAAAGTTAGGGACTTTCACTATCTTCTAAGATTGAAATTCCAGTAAGCATAAGCCTGAAGAAAGGATTAGGGCAAAATAAGAGATAGTATAGCTACTGTGATGTTTGAGTTCAAGTTCAATATAAAAATATAGTAACTGAGTAAATTAGCACCAAACTATCAAAAAAGCCATGAAAGTTACACCAATTAAAATGAAGAATAGGTTAAACATCTCGCATTTAGGAGGTCTGAAAACATTATTCAGTACCAACCTTAGGCTGCAGCACTGGGGGAGGAGGTTCCTTCTCGACTGCATCAGAGCTCCCAGGTTCCGTCTCGAGTGGGGGAGTGATGAGGTCGCGAATGGAGTTCAAATGCGCATTCTGTAAACTAGGCAGCTGAAGATTTGGAGCTGGACTTTGAGTATCATGAACTGTTGAGGGAGCAGCTGGTTGGACAGGTGGAGTTGAACTAGGAGTAGGTTGCAAGGGTTGCTGGGCCACGCTAGGCTGCAAGGCCTGGTAAGGCTGCTGATTCTGAGGAGGTTGGGTTGGAACAGAATTGGGAGCTTGTTGGAATGCTTGCTGGTTAGGGTTGTAGGTCATGGAATAGTTGGGAGGCATGGTTTGAGGTTGGTAGTTTTGCTGACTGACGAACCCACTGCCCGAGGACATGGATACTGGAGCAGTGACTGGGTATGGAGAACCCGAGTTGGGTACTTGCGGATTCACATTCATTGAACCAGGTGCCATATTCTGCATGTTGCTGAAGCCGGTACTTGTAGGTAAGGGAGCTGGAATGCCTTGAGAAGGAATGGCAGGATGTGCTTGGTTATTAGTGGAGTAAGATGAGGCTACCACATTCTGCTGATTGGCATATCCACTTCCTGAAGACATAGGAACTGTACTCATGCTTGGTACTTGACTGTTTACAGAAGCAGAATTTAGCATTGGTTGGCCTTGAGAGGAATAAGGATAGTAACCAGGCTGATTGGAGTTGGTAGCAGCAGGGGCCATGTTGTTGGGTACAGACATATGTTGTTGGGTATACATGTTGCTAGTTGCCCCCATGTTGGCACCACTGTACTTGGCTTGCATTGATGGGTTAGCATAGTTGGGGGTAGAAGTCTGTCCATAGTACTGGGGCTGCATGTTTCCAGTCTGGGCATAACTACTAGGAGGGTTCATTTGGTAATGGGGCTGAGAAGGGTAGGGTATGTTCTGGGCAGAAGCTGGGTAATTATGCGTCAGGCTGTAGGTGTTTGTTCTTGTGTCCATCGGAGCAGTAACATTTGCAGGCGGCGGCTGAGGAGTAGACTGGCTGTATTGTACAGGCTGAGAAACACTCTGATATCCACTCACTGCTGCTGGAAAACTATTTTGACTGCTACTCTGCGGGTTATAACCCGACACAGGAGCATACTGATTCATCTGCATGCTGCCACCTTGCCAGTTTTGCATGTAGCCCGGACCCATTCCAGAAACAGCGGGCATACCGTACTGGCTTGTAGGAGGAATGGAATGGCTGCCGGGCATTGCTCCAGGTTTAGGTACCTGACCTCCAAACGCTGCTGCTCCAACTTGTGGTACTTGAGTCGCAGAGGGATAACTCCCATTAATCTGAGCCATGGAAGTTGAAACTGAAGGCATGCTGGGAGTAGGAAATCTTGCATTCGCTAATGGATGAGAAACTGCAGGACTAGATGGTTGTTGGTATCCCGACTTAACACCCATTTGATCAGCAGCAAAGCCTTGAGGAGTATAGGAGTTTTGTCCTTGCATATGGCCTGGATAAGCAGCAGAACTAGTTGGTGGCATGGGACTAGTTGCAGGAGGAATTTGGTTCGAGCTTGGATACTGATAAGGACTGCTTTGGGGAACTCCTGGATGAAAAGGACTACCCTGAGAGCCAACAGGAGGTGTACTAGCTGGGGATGGTTGATAGGGAGTGCTCTGAGGGGGAACAGAAGGTGAATTATTCGGTTGATAAGACATTGCAGAGGTGGTGTTGACTGAACTCGGTTGATAACTCTGAGGAACCCCACCAGGTGCAGCATTGGGTTGATAAGGAGTAGAATAAGTAGCAGTAGAATAAGTACTCTGAGGAGGTACAGAAGCATTTTCAGAGTGTGGTGCATAGGGAGAACTCTGAGGCACACCATTTGTAGCCCCTGGATGATAAGGACTGCCTTGAGGTGCCATATTGTTCCACTGCTGAGGAGTGGGTTGCAGGTTCTCTCCGCTTGCAACTCCAGTCTGCTCAGATCCCACAGGGTTGGGTCTTACACCCATAGAAGAAGCATCGGTGTTGCTACCGTCATTGAGCGGCTCGCTGGTCTGGGGTTTGAGCTTCCGGTTGACTTCCATGTTTGGTGGTCCCCCTGGGGTGGGTTGCCTCATGGTGTCCTGGGGGTACAGACCTGTTTGCTGGGTGGGAGGTTGCTGAGGGGTAACTGTTGTGAGGGCTGAGGCAGCTGCTGCTCCACTCCGATTGGTCATGTAGGGGAGGTAGTCTTTCAGCTTCGGAATGTAGGGCTCGGGTGGTAGGTTTGGGTTTCTTTGAGCTGGAAGGAAATTGTTACAAATGAGAATTACGTGGGTAATGTACTCATAAGATTTAGCTTTTAAGTAAAAATAACCCTCAAAACATATATTTGGTTATGTTTGGAAATAAAATTATACTTATATAAAAGGATTATGTTTAATCAGTTGAGTTGTTTTTCACACCAATGAGCAAACTCCAATGTAAAGCTGTTGGAGTTAGCTTATTTTTGGTGCAAGCACCTCAATGCACATAGAAATTGTAATGAAAAATTCTTGATTACAGAAAGCTCAAGATTGAGGATTCTTCGTTACATAGAGTAATTCATAACATTTGTTAACAATTTGTTACATAGTCCAAGATGGAGGATTCTTTGTTTAACTATTAGTACACTAATAACACACTTTGTTTAACTATTAACTTATTTCTCTTAACTATTAGTACATTAAAATAATAAGATGATAAAAACTTAAAAAATAGAGAAAACAAAGAAATTTTTGTTAAAAAGTTACTAAATGTAAAACTGAATAAAATAAAAATGATTATAATACTTATAAGAAAACAAATATAATACTTGTCAGTCATCACTTGTAAATTATAAACCAACTAGTATCAAAAATCCTACATAAAAACTCACTTTTTCGCATATCAGCACTAGCAATTTGAGAGCGCTCTTCATCTTGCACATTTGTCACACTTTTCACTCTTGTGAGAAGACGATTGACATTATTGTACAATTTCTGGTAGAACTCCACACCCTTTTTGACTTTAGCATATAAATCATCATAAGTATCAACAGACTTGATCAAGGCATTTACAAAATCATTTCGCCTGAAACAAAAATCATTTATTACATTTCAGTTAAGCATAGAAAAACTAACACCTCATCGTAATAAATGCATCTAATAAATTCATTTTAATAGAAGAAGCAAAAATAAATAAAAGGAGTAAGCCTGAATTACAAAGTTCTTAAATGGTTTTAAAATATTAAAATTTTCCTTTTCATTTTACATTGAATTCTCAGTTCATCCATTATTGTTAGAAAATAAGGGAGTTCTTGTTATATGTAACGTATTTTATTAACTATGTAGCAGTTGACAACTAGGTAAAACATTGAAGCAATTAAGTTGAGAGTTCAAAACAGTAAAACTAATCATCAAGCCACTTATACACTTAGTGGTATATGAAGCCTTTTATATAAGTAGGAGTTACCAAGCTTCTTGGAATATACTAAGTTTAATAAGAAATTTTACCACCTTTTACAGTAAAATATAATAAGAAAAACTAACTGGTTTTGTATCTTGGTCATGGCTTTCCTGGTTTCTGCATAGCGAGAGTTGGCTTCAGTTAAGGCACACAAAATCTTATCTTGAGCACCCAAGTTTTGTTCCAAATAGGTAACTGTTTCAGCATGTTTCTTTAGCTCTTCAGCAAAGACTTGCTACAATATGAAATATCACAAGAAAGTATTATTGACAAGAAATACTTTCTTTGGTGGAGAAAAATTTGTAAACTTCTTTTCAAACAACAACAATGGCAATAAAGCTTAATTATAAGTATTAGGAGTCAGCTAATTTTATTAAGTTGGAGTCTAGGTCCTAATCGTACCTAAGTTATTCTAAAAATTACTATAAGCTACTTTAAAATTATATTATAAAAGAAAATACAAACTATAAATATTATAGGCAGTTTAAACACTTAACAAATATTATAAATGGAGACAAATAATGCTAATATTTTTTTCCAGTTTTATCAAAAATTTTAAAACATGATGATGAATAATTTGAATTCATCACAGAATTCTTTCAATATTTTAAAGAATATAACAGTAAACAGATTCATTATCAAGTCAATTTTAGCTACACTATAAAAATCAAATTGAATTTTTTAAAGCCTAGAACCAATTAAACTAAACACAAACTTACTTGCAAGTCTTCTTTCTTTTTCATAGTAACTAAACTCTTGGTAATATCATCATTTAATAATGCATCTCTCAATAGTTGCTCTAAATACTCTCTTTGTTTCCTCATTTCCTCAACTTTGTTCACCAAATGATCAAATTCATCCATTATCCTCTGGTTCTCTTCGGCTGAGAGAAGAATCAAGATTTTATAAACACATCTCTAGTTTGTAAATACAATTATTCCCCAAACCAAACTTTCAAATAACTCACTCACTTTTAATAGACTCAATAGATGGAACCATTTCTGCCAGCTCATTCAGTGGCAGCATCAGTTTTCGTAGGTGGCTGATCTGAATGTTAACAGCAATTTCCAAAGTGTTGTTAGATTCTGTAGCTTTGTTATGAGCCTCTTCATATTTGGAAAACTCTTTCTTTAACTCAGCCATAATTAAAGAAGGTCCTCTTTTACCAAAAGTCTCCTACAAAGGAAACCACATAGTTTAAGCTAACCGAATTGCTACAGTATAACATTTCTCACAATGAATATAAAATGAATATTACTAGTAACCCTGAAAGTTGTAGGTACAATAATGAAAAGCTTAGATTTATGACATTAAGTTATACTTGTGGATTATTACAATAACTTTACCTGATGCTTCATTTCTTTTCTTTCTTCTTCTTGCAAAAGGTTAGATATGGACTTCAAAGCACCATCTACATCATCTGATGCACGCAACAAATCTGTAAAGACATAGTATTAGTTAACCCTTTCTTCGACACTTAATTTTCCAATTCCCGACCCAAAAATTTCGATTTTTCTATTGCCTAAAATTAAAATATGTTGGTACTGAAAAGTGCAAAAATTTTATCCCGAGCCATTTTTGCCCATATTACAAGTGTTCAAACGTTTGATAATTCACATACTGATCTCCAGTTTTTCCCTCAATGCACCTTCCTAACCATTACATTCTTCTACTGTTTCTTTTAATAAAATAACATTTTTTGAATATAGGGTGTCGAAAATAATTATCTGTTCTAAAAAGAAAATTTAAATATAATTGAATTGTCAGTTTGAAGAAGGGAATAAGTACAAAAACCAAGTTTTGAGAAAATTGAAAAAAAAACTGTATAAGTAATAGAATTTTCATTGAAACCACCAAATTATTACAGAAAATTCAGGACCCTATTTAGAAAACAGAGCAATCATAAAAAAATGTGTTCATCCAAAATATTTTATAGTTGGAAAAGTAGTTGTTCCTTTTTTCAACATTATGGAATTTTAACTGAAGAAAAACCTTGAAAAATCACTTAAATTTTATTTTTGCATAAAAATAGAAAAATAATAAGATTAAGACAAATAAAATTAAAAATTATTGTGAAATTGAGTCATTAAGGCAGTATCAATAGAGTAAATGATTATGAATGGAGTCAAACATTCCATGTATAAAAAAGTTTTAAAAAATATGTTTTAACTAAAAAGCAAATTTTATTTTAGCTCAGTTTACAGCACAAATAATATGAAAAGAAAGACAAATTAACTTTAATTCCAAATTTAATTTAAAAATACAATGAATGGACATTGGTTTCGAAAAATTCAAAGGGGTATATCTCCCTTTAAGATCCAAAATGCAATACCAATTCATGAAGTTTATAAAGCCTGAAACAATCCAAACAGAATATGCAAACATAATATAAAGTTTTGACCTTTATTGTATAAGTACTTTATAAATACCCAATAAATTTTAGCACCAACAAACTTAAGTGCAAGACATTTAACAGGAACAAAGACAAAACTCAATTATTAAAGAAAGTTCAAATGCTTTGGAAATAATTGAGCCTGGTCTTTGGTTGAACATTTTAAAATTTAAAAATGTTCTTAAACCATTGATATCTATTCCTAAAAGTTATAAATATTTCTTGAGGTAAGGGCTTTTGAGAAGGGACATTAGTAAAGCTTGAACAAGAAATTCCACAAAGCTTACCTACCCACAAATAAAATCTTGTTTAAGAAAATCAGTTTTTATTGAACTTGGAAATTTAAATAAATTATTTAAATAAAATAATTTATTTAAAATAATTTTAATAATAATTTAATATTTTTTTAAAAATTAAATAAAATAACAATAAAGGGAGATTAAGTACCTTAAATGTGGTTTTGCTCCTTCATGGTAAGTTTATTTCATAACAACTAATCTACCTATTGTATTTCACATTAAATCACACTTAGGTCACTAGAGATATGCTTCTAGAAATAAAATGTGAATTTAAAAGGTTAAACTAAAATAATATTTTCAAATACCTATGGTAATCTTTCTTATTTCAGTGACAGGATCAGGTTCACTAACACTAACTTGAGCACATTTCTCTAACAGTTCTTGGGGGATCCTTTCCCCATTTTGGAAAGACTGGACACTCTCAAGTTGCAGTGATGATAAATATGCTCTTTAAAAAAAATAATGAAGGTATGAAACTAATTCTTTGCTAAAAAAGTATTTATCGTCAACATTACTAAAAGAAAACTAAAAAACTATTACTTACTGTAGCTCTTCATTCTTTTCTTCTATTTTTGCTGCCATAGACCTTAAAATTTTAGCTTTTTCTTCACTGAAATACAACGAATTTTGAGCCACTTACTAAAAGTATCCAGAGGAAAATGCATAAAAGTATTTAAATTTAAATTTTAATCTGTAGAAAACTTCAAGAAAAGCTAAATCAGGTTATTTTTATGAACAAGGTTTTTAAACTTCAAAATTGATTGCAAGCAAGTAAATACAAGGATAGATATAATTTTTTTATCAATTTACCCTGTTATGGATAAATAACAGGACAGGACTTATCCTGTTTTGGATGATAATAATAGGACTCATTTTATCCTTAACAGCATAAAATCAGTTATATATCCTCATTTTTATTTCATTTGCTGGTGAAGATACATTATTGTATTATAGAGCCACATAGATTAATAATTGAAGTTGTTGAAAACTGCTCATGCTATATCACCTGTAGAGTGAAGATGTTTCATGAGCCTCCATTGGAACAAGTCGAGCAAATATATCTGGCCCTGAGACATCAGGGTCTGCTATGCTGAATGGAATTCCTTTTACTAATGATGCACCCTTAAAGTCTGGCAAACAACTCGGAGCGGGAACTTTGTCATGATACACAAACTCATTTTCTTTCTTGGATGAGTTATACCTACAAAAGGCAAACATGAAACTGAGAGTTGGGAAAAAGGAGATGAACTAACCAAGGTTTTAGTAGTTAAGGTACCTTACTACGTTGAAAAACTGATTTTCGACCAAAATTTCGAAAACTGTTTTATTAAATAACCTGAAAATATGAACTCTCTTCTTTTCAAAACAGTTTTTGGTTTGTCTCTAAACAAAGTGGAAGCCGAGATATTTCAATTTTTAAAAAACATATCGCAAGCTTTTCAACCGGAGTGGAGGACTTCAAATGCGTTTTTCCCTGAATGTTATTTTTAACAAATTTGCTTTACGGTGAACATCATTACTAGAAATATAATTGATATATTTTTTTGAAATTTGGTATGATGGTTCGAATATGCATATTCTATTTTGTGAAGCAGGATCTTATGTGTATTTATAAAAGAAAAAATTTTTGAATCACTTTTCTATTTTGTTGAAAAAAAAAATTTAGGTAAATCCTAAAATTTTTAAGTCATGATTTGTATCTTCTGATAGGAATGAAATTCAGCTTTTATCCTGGTTCACAAAATAGATTATATATTTAAGATGGTTCATATGAAATTTTATGTTCATATCATGAGTAGTTTTAAAATAAGAGTGTTTTCCGTACATGTCGTTTTTAATGTAAAAAAAGACAATTTTTAGCATTTTTTCAGAAAAATAATTTTTTTTCTCACAATTTTTTTGCTTTCAATGTGTTTTCTATGTTCATTTAACCATTTTATGGGGGGTAAAATGTTGTCATATCACTTGGAGGGAAAAAGGCCTCTCAACGTAGTAAGGTACCTTAAGAAAGAATTCCCTAACCGGTTATATCATTTCTATCACTCTTAAACCAATAGACTATATCTGTCTTGACGTCACACTTTACCCATCATGTGACCTACTGAGCTTGGAATTGGTTACCACGGAGATAGTTTGTAGTGAGATATAATGAAAGTGAGATGTGATTTGATAGTGAGTTTGTTTTTTCCGATCACGTGATTAATAATGGGTGTGGCCTAATATAGTCCATTAATTTAACTAGTTAATTAAAACATTATTGACCTTAAATAGAGGTGAAAAAACATACAAAGCACTTAGTAAAGATAAACCAAAAGTCAGTTATATTTTAGAACCTGTAAAAGCATTAGTCTTAGCAAAATACTAAGCAAAACAATGAAAAGATACTCACTTTCCACCAATTACATCCATGGTAAATGTCAAAGGCTCATTGAGATCTTCTCGATCTATGTTCTAAAAATAATTAAAAGAATATTTTTTTATTGGATTAACAAGAATCTATTCATTAAAATATCTGAAATGGAAAATATGCATATGACTGACAGCAGAATTCAATGACCAATTTATGAATATAACTTGCCATAAAATTTGAATTGTTTTTCAGAACTGAGACCAATTTCCATACATAAAATGTATGATTAAAAATGTTTTTAAACTCATTGGGGCACTAACAACTGATGGAATTCTATTGCAGTTAAATCAGAATCACTAACTAATTTTTACTTTAACGGTTTTCAAACAAATAATTAATACCAATGGCAATATTTTATATTTAAACTCAAAAATCTATACTGTACATTGTTACATGAGGGACTTCAATTACACACATTCAAACCCTACAAGAATGAAAAACTGGTTGTGCGACAAACACATCTTACCTTGTTAATTTTGATAGCTTCGCCTAAATGTTCAAAAGCAGATTGGAACCAAGCCACTCTTTCACCCCATTTTTCATTTTCTTCTGCTTGATTCCCCATGTACAAATGAGATATGCTGGTGTAATAGGACATTTTAAACTCGATGAATTTCTTCCAGCTCTAGATAGTGAGATAAAAACTAGCAATGAAGCATTTCAAAGTAAATAGGACTAACAGCCGTATTAACCAAAGCGAGCGAATCCACAGATCATTCACTGATCGTACAAACCATGGTCGAAGTTTTTCCGATGACGAGATTTGGACCTTATCGACCAACATCCAACAATCATGGTTTCTTCAAACCACAGTTTTGTATGTAACGCCACTTCTGATTGGACCGCGATGACGCCAGGCATTGAGCCCGGCTGTCCGCGCTGTTGGCTGAAAGTTCATAGTTCAGTGTAAATTATTTCCTGTAAAATTATCTACCTGCTTTAAAACATTTCTATCGCAACTAATAATAACTATACAACCAATTACAGAAAATGACTTGAACTGGTGTTCTATATTTCCTGCTTAACATTCGAAATTGTTTTCACAAAACTGGTTATCTGATGCAATCCCTGTATGAGATTATTTCAATAATATTTTTAAAATACTCACACGTATCTGAAAATATTGATTCACCTCTCTAAAAATAGACTATTTTTGAAAGAATTTAAAGGAATTAATAGTTAAAAGGGGAAAATTTTGAAACTTAAGTAAGAGCCGTGCTAAATATTTAATACCTCAAGTATTTTAAGAGCGCCATCTATCAAAACGAGAGCGAACTCTAAACCTTCTGGTTTATGACTTTTAAAACCCGTTTCATGAGAAGCTTTTCTTTATTATTACACTTTAAGCAACCATTATTTTGATGATTAAAGCAAATATACTCAAATATAAATATAATTTGTGATCAAATTCTTCTTAAATGTCCATTTTCGCAAAAATAAACCACCGATCAATGGTTTCAACCCACCAAAGTTGGGTGGTCAGATTTTGGGTGAAAAAACCGATGATTATTCGTTAGTTGGGGCTGGTTGATAGCGTTTTACTTCGGATCAGCGGATAATCCTTCAATCCATGGTTAAACCACGATGGTTAATACGGCCGTGAGACATCCAAGTAAAACTGAAAGGTTTATTCAATACAATAATCTCATGTTCTTGACTTAGGGGCCATTCATGAATTACGTAAGGATGATTTTGGCAATTTTTGACCCCTCCTACCCCATGTAAGGGTACGTAAGATTTTTCAAACCCCATCCCTCCTTTCCTTATGTAAGATTCTATATCATTTTTCAAAATAATGAAATATTAGAAAAGGATCAGTTACACTAAAACTCTTAGTTTGATGTAAATCAAAGATTTTTATCTTTCAACAGATAAGTAATATTCTTTCTGTCAACTACATATTACCATTATATTATTATCTCTAGTCTTTGGAATGCCATTTACCAAGTTTTTAAATAATCTTATACATAAATCAATGTACCGAGATTTTTAAGTTTTTCTGGGGTTATTCAATAGTAATTTGATTATAATAATTGGAATTTGTTTACATTAACTTGGAAAATCCTACGTAAGAATGGGTTTGACCCCCCTGCCCCCAAGTAAGGGTATGTAGAGATTTTTCCAACCCCCCTCCCCCTCGGGACCCTTACGTAATTAATGAATGGCCCCTTATACCATTTTCAAAATAAACATAATGAACAAATCGTTTTGAAATCAATGTTAAAGATAACATAAACATTTTGTAAAACCTAAAAATAAAGTTTTATGATCAAAGATGGAAAAAAATAACAGAATTTTCTTTAAAATTGGGACAGATTATTTTAGTTCATGCTAAAAGAGCTGTTATTTTTGGACTTATCCCACTTATAAAATGCATGGCACATATTCAATATGCTATTCTGCAAGCCTACCTTAAAAACTTTTGATCCAACAATGTCAAGAATACTTCCTGTGTCTGTGCTAGGGCTTCCAGAGACCATGATGCCTAAAGCACATTTGTAGAACTCCACAACTTGAGCAGCAATTTTAGCCGTGATAGAGGACTTCCTACTGTCTAACATGGATTTTTCTAAAATACATTCCTGAGCTTGAGCCTAAACAGCAATAAAACACTTGTTACACAAGTCAATAGCAAATAAATTTTATCATAACTTAACTCTATAAAATACTGAAAATAATATAATATACAGTAAAATCCCGTTATAACAAACTTCACGGGACCGTAAAATTTCTTTGTTGTAACGGAAATTTTGTTGTAACCGTACTATCGCTAATTCAAATAAAAACGGTTGGGGACTTTCTGCACTTTCGTTATATCGGGATTTTTCGTTGTATCGGTATTCGTTGTAATGGGATTTCACTGTAGTTTGGTTTTTCTATTGAAATTTTTGATAGAAAACTATAGGAAAATATGAGCTGAAATCTTCATTAAAAAGCCATTTTTCATTCAAAAGGATGAAGGATTTCAGAAAGGATGTAAAAATTATTTACAATTAACAGGTTATTCCAAATTTAAAAACATTTAAACACTTGTTATTTAGATTCCTATTTGGTTTAGATGACTTGGATGTTTTTTCTCAATTTGGTAGAAGCAAAAATTTATTTTCAATACTAGTCTGCCATTATCTTTAAAAAAAACTTAAAACAAGAAAAACTTACCAACATAATGTTGACAAAATATGTGAGCAGATCGTGGGACATGTCACTGCCTTTGGGTTGAGGGTAAGTATCTCTGAGGTGGAGAAAAGCCCAAGCAGCGCACTGAAAATGTGTGCACGCTATTTTCATGCCCTGCAAAGAACAAGTATTTGATATAACATGACAAGAACAACAAATTTTCCCTCTTAATTTTAGATACAATAACTCTCTATTATGCATTTTTTGTTTGTAAAGATCTTTGTTTTATCTGGCTGTAATTTTTTATATAAAAAGTATAAAGAAACAGCAAAGTTATGCAGAAAATGTAATCAAGAATATCTATTTTAAACTTCTTCCCTTAAGGTATATAAAACTTAAGCAGGGATTCATCTAGAGAGAAAAGGGTTTGTTAAGGACCCTCAACATAATTCCAATTAACAAAAAAGGATCCTGCACAAAATTCCAATTCCCAAAAACTGACTCTTTACAAAAAGTCAAAAGTGGTTTGAAAATTACGTTCAAAATGTGTTTCTACCATTTTAGAACAGAATTTTATAGATTTTGGGCCTATTTTAAAAGTTATGAACACTAGTTGTACCACAAGCCCTTCATTTTCACAAAATCCAATTCAACTTTTCACAAAATTCCTAAAACAGGACCCTGACAGAAAAACCTGGATGAACCCCCCCTGTTGAGAGATAAATTGAGACATTTTATAAGTGTGTCATTTAACTTTAAAAAAAATTGGGAAAAAAATAACATGCAAGTACCATTATTTCAAATAACATTTTAAAGTAGTTTGATCAAGCTCCCTACCTCTGCATTACATCTGGAATCCATAGTTCCTAATTTAGAGTGCAAAGCTCCTATGTTGTATAAAATGCACGCTTCTTCATATTCAATATCAGTTATGTTGTAAGCAACACCTGAATATATATCAGTCCTAAAGAGTTAGAAGAAAGGCTGAAATTATTATCAAAACAGGGATAAATATAATCATGCCATGAAGATACAAGAACTGAGACCAATTTATCTTATTTTTGCTAAGGCTTGCTGATTTTGAATTACTCAAAATTTAAGTTCAGGTTTTCAAGCTTGGTCATGTATTTATTCAACATAACTTTAACTAAGCCCAAGTCCACACATTTCTAAAAGAAAGCAAACAAATACATGAAGTCATACAAACCAGTTTAAAACAGAAAGAACTTAAGTATTCTATGTTTTAAGTATACACTCAAAAAACATGAAAGTTTTACACACAATGAGGAAGTTGCATGATTTTTTTTTATTTTTTTAATCGATTCCTCTTGGAAAAATAAGCAACTACCCAAAATTTGAGGCCGATCGAGAAATTTTTTGATTGTCAAAAAAATTAACAAAAATCCCCTTTTTAAAAGCGCGCTAAAACGCCAAGAGTTTGGATGTGACGTCATCTTATACTAAACATTGTTGTAAAGCAATGGAGTTGATGGTATTATTGTTGACGTCATCTTATAGTTTTAACAAGAAACGTTTTCAGTCACGTGTTTTTTTCTCGACTTTTAAATTAAAATATTTAATTACCTGTACATTTTTTTGAAAAACTGACTAGATATTTCATTTTACCATACAAAAAACCATACGGAACACTTGTTTGTTTTTGAAAATCTGACACATGCAACTTCCTTATTTGTACTAATCAAGTTGCTAGAAGCAATTTGAAAAAATGCATTTTCATCTGAAAGGATGAAGAATTTCAAAAATAAATTTCAGAAAGGATGAAAAAATTATTAAACAGTTTACCTTTTGATTTACAGGTTATTCCAAATTTACATACATTTAAACACTTCTGTAGATTCTTACTTGATAGATTATTTAGATTAAATAGAAGCAAATGTTTGTTTTAATACCTTGCTTTCAAGTTTAATATCAATTGCTCATGTTAAGAGAAGCTAATGAATTGAAATTCCCAGTTACCCACAATTGTTCAAATATTTAAATCATTGTTTTTAAAATGTTGATATTCATACAACCATAAATTAGACAGTATTTATCCAGATCAAGGCATATTCAAATATTATGATCCAATAATAAATTTTAAAAAACATCAATATGTAAAGAGTTTAATAAGTTTAAAATTTACCACATAAAGGGTACACAAGCAGGGCCATCATCAGTCATAGGAAAGCGGCTTTGGAGCTTATGAAGCTGGGAGTAATACCGCTTCAATATGCTACAACCAGTGAAGTCCATGGGAGCCTTGATTGCATTCTGAAAAACATAATGGTGAGTTCAAAACTATTCGAGAACTCATGGGAATAGATAGGTTAAGGCAGTGGTCTCCAACCCCCAGTCCGTGGATCAAATGGTACCGGGCTGCGGGCCAACCATTTTTCATTGAAAATGAAATAAAATTCCTAGTTTTATACTCCAAATTAATAAATTAAATGAATTATAAATCACTTTATATTTATTTTTTGGTGTAACTGTATTTTTTAAAGCATGTTTAAATATAATTAAATTTTAAAAAAAATCAAAATAATCTAGAATGTAAACAATCAACGCCCCCCCAGCGGGCCGCGTGGGGTAAAATTATCAAACGCTGAACGGTCCGTGGTGGTAAAAAGGTTGGAGACCACTGGGTTAAGGGCTGTTCAGATTCTACCTTTAACTGTAGAACTGTACTATTATATAGTCAGGTTAAAATGGTATAATTGAAGGTGTTTGCCTTAAAGTAGGATATTAATAGCTGACTCTATTTCATTTAATAAAATTTTTAAAGTATTTTTTTCATTGTGTGTTTGTACAATGTTTCAAAAAATTTTATATTTTATAAAGGAAAAATTTTTTATGAAGAATGTGAAATTATTGGACCTAAGTAGTATTAAGAATAATAAAGCTTAGCAATAAAATATTTCCCCAGCAAGCTATAAATATATATTAGGATTTATAATTAAGTAATAAATAATATAATACTTAATATACTTATATAATATAATCTATACAGGGTGATTCAGAAATAATCATCAATAACTGAGGGGGAGGTAGAGGGGCCCTAGAAAAGCATATTTCGAATAGGGATGGTGGGGCGCAGCCTTACCGTTAAAGAGCTATGACCTAATGTAGTGCGAGCGTGTTTCAAAAGGCCGTTTTAAGAAGGCCTGTGTGACGAAACAAAACATAATAAAATAAAAAACATTACTGCATGAGGGACCGGAGTATCCGTACTTCTTAAATCCTCAATGTGATAGAAATTGGACAACTTGCTAAACCGTAGGATGAGTTTTAAAACTTGCAGTATTAATATCTTAGTTAAACAATGGAGTTCCCTTAATGGTATTTAGAAAAATGATGATCGGGGAAGGAATTTTCAATGATCAATGTTACGATCATTGAAAATTCCTTCCCCGATCATCATTTTTCTAAATACCATTAAGGGAACATCCATTCTTTGCCTAAAAGATTAATATTGCACTTTTGAAACTCACTCCACGGTTTAGAAAGTGGTTCAAATTCTATTGAATTCATAGTGTAAGTAGTAGGGATACTTCCTTACCTCATGCAATAGATTTTTTCATTTTATTATCTTTTGTTTCGTCACACGGGCCTTCTAAAAACGGCCTTTTGAAACGCGCTTGCACTACATTAGGTCCTAGCTCTTTAACGGTAAGGCTGCGCCCCACCATCCCTATTCGAAATATGCTTGTCTAGGGCCCCTCTACCTCGCCCCAAAATATTGATGATTATTTCTGAATCACCCTGTATATATAAAATCCAAATACCATTCATTCGTTCATTCATAACACTCATCACGAAATCTCCAAAACTGCCGGACCGATAGGCTTGAAATTTGACAGAGACCTTCCTTTCAGCCATTAGACGCGCACTAAGAAACGATTTTAAAATCGAACGACTCCTTCCCTGCTTTTCGGCGCTTTTTTGACTCTGTTTTACCCATTGAAATAGCATTGTGCATTGTTGAAATGCATAAATTGCAGTGTTTACTTCTCTATCTTGAGGCGACGTCTTGCCTCACTTGATAAAATATAATTTGAAAACAATTAATAATTTACAACGAAACTTAAGAAAAACAATGTGAATATCTGTATTTAAATATTATAACAGCTATCAGAAAACCGAAATAAATTGAAATAATTAATTAACTTTCTTTAAAATTTTAATTTTCTCAAAAATAAATATATTTATGGAATAGCAAGAATTGAAAAATTTCCATGGAAACAGAGCTAAAATTGCATTGCTTCATAGCGAACATGGTTTACTAGACCATAATCACTAGATTTTTGTTGTAACTAGCAATCAGTTTTTACTTTTTCAAAGTAGCTTTTAAAGAAGTTGGTTATATTAACAAGAAGACAGGCTTTTAATAGTTTTTACATGATAACTTTTTATCTAGGGATTTTTGAAATTTATTTATTTTGAAATAGAATTTTTGCAGAATTGTAAAAGGATAGCGGGAATACTTTATGAAAATCCGTTGAAGATTTTAAATACTGGATTTCAAATGACAGATATTATTTAAATTGGACTGTTTTTATCACAGAGTATTGAGCTTACAGAGATGTCAAACGGCGGTTTTCCTCCTTAAGTACTTAATTTAATTCAGCACGCAGATTATAATTCAGTTCACTAGCAGCCAATCAGAAAAACCTTAATGCGTAAGTGAATCCTGATTGGATATGGAACTTCTATCAGGTGTTGCATTTTGATTTTATCGGCGCTGCTCTTTTTTCCCTTTTCCCCGTAGATCGTAGAACATTTCTCTAAAGTAGGTAATTAATTTCCCTACTTCATTTTACAGATTTATTTATTTCTAAAAGCAATTATTATTTTATTTAAAAGCTATTAAATTTTATTATTATTATTATTTATTTTTTATTTATTTTACTATTATTTTATAAAGATTTATTATTTTTAAGCTATAGATTCCTTTCCCCAGAGCGCTATAGCGAATGGGAAAAAAAGAGATTTTCCCTCCACTGCCGACTTGAAGGCAGCTTCAGTGGGTGAGTGACAGGTGGGAGGTGGAGCTATAAGAGGTAAGGAGGCGGGTCTTGTGGCCAGAGATTTGTCTATGGGAAAAGCCCTGTTAAAAAAGTTGCCATTAGCGTCTATGGAGATGAACACTCTGTTAAGCTCTATACTCTGTGGTTTTTATCACATAGAAAGGATAAATGTTTAATAGACAAAAAACTGGGATGGAATGAGATATCACAGTTGGAAGTGAGATGAGAAAAAGGCATCGGGAATACCGGGATGAAAATTATTGGGAACACCGGGATATGAAAAAGTACCGGAACACCAGAATATGAAAATTATCGGGAAAACCGGGATATAAAAATTATCGGGAACACCAAAATATGAAAAGGTATCGGGAACACTGGGAGAGGAAAAGGTACCGGGAACACCGGGATATGAAAAAGTACCGGGAACATCGGGATATGAAAAATTACCGGCAACTCAGGGATACAAAAAGTACCGGGAACAGCGGGATATGAAAAGGTGCCAGGAAAACCGGGATACAAAAATTATCGGAACCCGGGATATGAAAAAAGTACCGTGGACACCGGGGTGATTGGTGATACGAAAAATCGGACATACCTATAACTTGAGAGAACTTTAAAAAAGGAATAAATGCGCTCCTCCCGTGCAAGGCCGGGCAAATCAGCTAGTACTTAATATAATACTAATATACTTAGAAATAAATTTATTTATTTTGGTTGATAATTTTGCTATATTTTTTAGGACCATCTAATTTACTCAGATAAAAAATAACTTTTTTTTTAAATTTTTTAACTAAGCTAAATAGAAATGGTATTTGGATGGTGGTAGTGAAATTTTCATACTTCATTAAGTTTACCAAATAATTTAGCACAGACTAAAGAATTTAAGTTTGAAATTATGTGACTAAATTCTAATCATAAAAAATACAAGTAGGTACCTACAAATAAGTGCTTTGATTGGTGAAGACTAAAATAATCCTAATAGAAATAGAAACAAAGCTAAGTCTTATTAAGTGTAGAGATGGAAATGGCTGGAAAAAAACGGAAACTTTGGGAAAAAACAGTTTTTTTTCCTGTTTTTTTCCCGAAGGGTTTATTTCTTTCTGGAAAAAATGAAAATGTTAATTTAAAATACTTTTTTAGAATTTATATAACCGATATCAATTAAAATATTATTTAGTTAGATGATATTCTTATACAATAAAGTACTTAAGAATGAAATTTTAACTATATAATAAGCATTTTCCCCAAAAAAAAGTTGGATTCCACTAGGGAAAAATTTAAAATTTTTAAGTTTATATGCATTTAAAAATTTCCTACATGCACATTCTAATGTTTTCTCATTTGATATTTTTTTACTCAATATTTCACATGAAAACACAAATTTGGAAAAAGTAAGCTGCAAGATTAATTATTTTTACATCCAAGTATTATTTATTTTACTCTCTAAAAACAAAAATAATTATGCAATGCAAATTAATATCAATAATACCAATTAGGATTAGAAGAAATTTAAATTTGATATTCCTATACATTAATTATAAAATGCAGCACTCTAAAAATATTTTAACCATTAAATCAGATTGTCTAGCAATCATAAGCATATGAAATGACTTACTACTTCTACAAGTTTCTCTGTGTTATCTGAATTTAAGAAAAAATTTAGATCCGATTTCAAAGTTTGGGATTATTGGAGGCTTTTTACGGGGTTGCTTAAAAAAATATTATGGTGTATGAGTATTATTGAACAATGAGCACATTTATATCATGAAAATTAAATAATAAAAAAACAATGAACGATTTTTTAATTTTTTTATATAATGACTTCATCATCTTTTTAAAATTGGCAGAATGTTATTAAAACTTCCCAACCTTTCTAAGAAAACATGATTGCAATGATT
This sequence comes from Tetragnatha versicolor, assembly GCA_024610705.1. Classification (NCBI taxonomy): domain Eukaryota; kingdom Metazoa; phylum Arthropoda; class Arachnida; order Araneae; family Tetragnathidae; genus Tetragnatha; species Tetragnatha versicolor. Next base: position 18,401,823 of record JANDEH010000011.1, on the reverse strand, counting down.
ATGTGCAAAATGTTAGGATCAATATTATGTAGATCAGGGGTGGGCAATTGTTTTGTCTCGGGGGCCACATTTATTAAAGAAGCTAACGGCGGGCCGCAGATTATGTAAAATGATTGCATTACCAAGTTAACTTTGCCTTTTACAAGTATAATTAAGAAAAAAATAAGAAATAATAATGTGTCATGGTTCCCACTCTTTGAAAACATTGAAAATCAAGGACTTTCAAGTACTTTTCAAGGACCTCGACAAAATTTATCAAGGACCTTTTTCGCAGACATTTAAAAATTAGTCGTATTTCAAAACAAGGCTTTTTAGGAGTGATTACATCAAATATTTAGTGTTAAGCTTTATTATCTTAAGTAATCATATGAAAACTATTTACAGTAATCGAACAGCAGTATTTATAAATTTATCCAACAATGCATTGCCATTCTGCAACTAACTTATTATATTTTAACTAGTGAATGTTTACTAGTGAATTTCGGCGGTCGCCACATTACCCCCCGGGGTAGAGTATTGCCCTAACGTGAGGCAATCTAAAGCGAACACGGCGACCTGAGCGGGTGGTGTATTCCGGCTGCCCATCCTGATGGCCGTCGATTCTAGATTTCTGGCCTGACGGCATTTGTGCTGTTTCCGGACACCAAATGTAGCACGGTTTTACGCGGTCAATGCTGACTCTCACGTCTTTGTTCTTAATTTTGAGAGTTACCACTTTGTCCTGCCGTTCAATCACCTCGTAGGGTCCCGTATATGGAGGAGAGAGAGAGGGTCGTACGGAATCGTCTCTTAAGAACATGTGTGAACAAGTGGCTAAGTCCTTGTGAATGAAAGTGCGAAGCGATCCATGACGTGATGCTGGGACAGGCCGCAGTCGTGCCATGTAAGATCGAAGTCGGTCAACCATGGAGGTGACATCAGCTGGGTGATTCTCGCTGGAGACGAGCATTTCTCCAGGAAGGCGAAGTGGCTCCCCGTATACCAGCTCTGCTGCGGATGCATTGATGTCTTCCTTCACGGCACTGCGGATTCCTAGAAGGACCACTGGAAGAGCTTCCAGCCACGAAGAGTCGTTGTGACACATGAGGGAGGCTTTCAATTGCCGGTGGAAGCGTTCTACCATGCCGTTAGAGCAAGGGTGGTAACTAGTGGTGCGGAAACGACAGAATCCGGAGTATTTCCCAAGTTGTTTGAACAGTTGAGCCTCAAACTGTCGGCCTTGATCTGTCGTTATAGATTCGGGGCAACCAAAACGGGAAATCCATCCGGCAACGAAAGTAGATGCAACTTCTTCCGCTGTAATTCCTTCCAATGGCCATGCTTCTGGCCAGCGGGAAAAACGGTCCACTGCTGTCAACAAGTACCGGTACGACTTAACTGGTGGCAGAGGGCCCACGATATCTATATGGACTTCTAGAAATCTCGCTTGTGGCAAGGCAAAGTTCTGGAGGGGGGAAAAGACATGGCGCCCCACTTTTGATTGTTGACACTGGAGGCACGAACGAGACCATGCGCGGCAATCTCTCCGAATGGACGGCCAAACAAAGCGGGAAGATACCAATCGTGCTGTTGCTCGTGCACCAGGATGACTCAGTGCGTGTAATGATTGAAACACTTGTCTCCGGAGTGGTGCTGGGACATAAGGTCTTTGTTTAAGGATGTGTCGCAGAACAGTGTAGTGTCACCATCTGGTAGGTACACGGCCTGTAGATGTAATGATGAATCTCCTGAACTCAATAGATGTTGTAGCTCTAAATCAGTTGCCTGTGCCTTGGCCATTACGTTCAAATCAACTGGTGAGATGGTCACAGCGGAGACACGAGAGAGAGCATCAGCCACCACATTGTCAGCTCCACTGATATGTTGAATGTCGGTGGTGAATTGGCCGATGAAAGATAATTGATTTAGCTGGACAGGCGGTAGTTTGTCCCGACGCTGTTGAAAGGCAAACGTGATGGGCTTGTGGTCGGTATATATGGTGCAGTGCGCGGCCTCCAACAGATGGCGAAAGTGTTGCACGGCTGTGAAAATAGCCAGAAGCTCGCGATAGTAGGCCGGCCACTGCACTTGCTTAGCGGACAGCTTTTTAGAGAAAAAGCCCAGTGGCTGCCATCCACCATCTGCAAACTGCATCATTGCGGCTCCCACGCAGTGGTTCGATGCATCCGTGAACAGTCCTAGGGGAGCTCCATGATTAGGATGGGACAGCAGCGTGGCGTTAGACAGCGTGGTTTTAGTTGCTCTAAAGGCCTCTTCAAGGTCGGGGTTCCACTTAATAGGCTGGGATCCACGTAGAGACGACACTAATTCATGAAGAGGGGCCTGGTGTTTTGCTGCAACTGGCAAGAATCGCCTGTAAAAATTTATCATTCCTAGGAATCTTCTCAGATCCCGTGCGGTTTTTGGAAGTGGGAAGTTTTGTAGGTCTGAGATTCGATCGGGCAGCGGTCGAGTACCTTTGGCTGATACTTCATAACCCAGAAACGTAACAGTTGGTTTCCCAAGGACAGTTTTTGAAGTATTGATCAACAGTCCATGCTCAGCCAATCGTTGAAAAATCAGGCGCAAATGACTCTTGTGCTCTTCTTCGCTCGTAGAATAGACAAGGATGTCATCTATGTACGGAAAACAGAAATCTAGATCTTTTAAAACTTCGTCCATGAAACGTTGGAATGTTTGTCCGGCATTTCTCAACCCGAAACCCATAAAAGGGAATTCAAAGAGACCGAACGGGGTGGTAATGGCCGTCTTAGGAATGGCCTTTCGGATTGATTGGAATTTGCGTGAATGCTTTGACTAGGTCGATCACAGAAAATATTTTGCAACCCCTCAAATTATGGGAGAAATCGTGTATGTGTCTGACTGGATAACGGTCCGGAATTGTTCGAGCATTCAAAGCACGGTAGTCACCGCAGGGCCGCCATCCGTCGGATTTCTTGGCTACCAAATGCAGAGGTGAAGCCCATGCAGAATCGGAACGGCGGGCTGTTCCATCTTTTACCATACCTTCAAACTCGGCTTTGGCAATTTTTAGACGATCGGGAGCTAACCGGCGTGGACGACAGGATACTGGAGGCCCAGGAGTCGTTCGAATAAAGTGGGTTGTGGAATGCCTTATTTCACGAGGGGTACCTGATGGGCGGCTAAGTTCCGGAAACTCATCCAAAACTTCAGCAAATGGTGAGAAGCAACTCTTCACCAGCTTTATGCTAGGCTGTGTTGAGTGTTGCGGCGATGCGGGCACATACAGACCAGTTACCCCGTCCATGATTCTCTTGTTGCGGCAGTCAGGTAACAGGTTGAAGTGGGACAGGAAATCTGATCCAATTATGGGGATAGTGACATCTGCTACCACAAAGCGCCATGCAAAGTTCCTACGGAGACCGATATCGATTGACAGGGTGATTGGTCCATAGGTTTTTATGGTAGAGTCGTTTGCAGCCCTGAGGACGTAACTGGAGTCTGGTTGCCTTCTCGTGACCCTTGACCGTGGATAAATACTTATGTCCGATCCGGTATCGATGAGAAACCTTGTTTTAGTTGTGCGATCAGTAACGAGGAGGCGACTTCCCTCAGAGAGGCAGCTAGATGTCGCCGCTAGTAGCTGCCGCTGGGGTTTCCCGAAAAAGCGCAGGGGGATTTACAGCGTCTTGCTCGATCTCCAAATTTTCGGTGATAAAAACAGACTCTGTCGACAACTTCTTGCCTGCTTAGGGAGCTTGAATCGTGGTAATTTGCTGCATTACCATCAGGAGAGCGGCGACGTTGAGAAAAGCTTCGCGCATGTCGACTTCTGGATGCTGGTGGTAACGCCATTTTGAGCGTAGCGATTTCCTCTATGAGTTGTTGTAGTTTACCTTCGATGCGACTTGCATCTTCCTCCGAAAATGTCAAGGTGTTAAGCAGATTTTTTTCCATTACCGTCCGAAGTCCGGGTCACCAATTTAGGAGTGATTACATCAAATATTTAGTGTTAAGCTTTATTATCTTAAGTAATCATATGAAAACTATTTACAGTAATCGAACAGCAGTATTTATAAATTTATCCAACAATGCATTGCCATTCTGCAACTAACTTATTATATTTTAACTAGTGAATGTTTACTAGTGAATTACGGCGGTCGCCACAGCTTTTTTCCCGCCTACAATCGGAACGAGAGGAGAAGTCACTCTTCACTGTCAGTTTGTAAAACTGGCCGCAAGTTATGTTCATAAGAGTAGTTTTAAAGAAAATTTCTAGAAAAAAACAAAGAAAGATCTAAAAAAATGAAGTTCGATTAGTGGCCGAGTGAAAATTCAAGGACCTTCCAGGACCTAGAACGTTTTTCAAGGACTTTCAAGTACCTAAATTTAGCTTTAAAAAATTCAAGGACTTTCAAGGACCGTGGGAACCCTGGTGATGCTGTATCAAGCGCTGATCCAGCGTGGCTCCAAGAAAGGGGGCACTTTTTCAGACCATCACCTTTCTTTTAACACAAAATGTCAAAATATTAGGGATTTAAAAAAAGTATCATGCAAGATACACTTGTGGTACCACTGAGGGGGGTATGGGGGTCCTCCCCCAGAAAATTTTTGAAATTTGGCTTGTAAAAGTAGGGTTTTAACTCATTTTGAGAACATTTTTGGGTCCAAGGGGAAACAGTCCAGAGTACCACCCCTCTGAATCCGCGCCTGTACTACGTACAGTACAACTTGGATAATTTGAACTTAATTTCAATGATTTCTCTTATTTCCTTCAACTTCATATTAACTGTTTTTAATTTTTCATCATTAAAAAGTTATAATAACTACTGAATTTGTTGAAGAAATAAAATTTAACGAGTTTTGCATAAAATGTAACCAATTTATCATGGTATCACTGCACTAGTATCAAAGTAAATTAGAAATCTCAGAATCAAAATATCCAACTTACCCACAAAAAAAGATAACCCTTTCTGAAGAAAATATCTCCACAATCTTAAGCAAAAATTAAATAGAACACGGACAAGAAAGACAAGGAATTCACAGTGACAAGTACGCGTCGCGCTGAAAATCCCAGACGTGGAATGGGGGTGTACTTGTGGATGGGGTAGGGAGGATCTCTGTCGTGACGTCAATAAATCAGAAATTATTTATGTTTTGAACCCCCTCTCTGTCTTTTCGCGCGCGGCCTTTTCTCCCCCTTTTCTTTCTGCACCCACTCCGTGCAAGTGATCCTTAACCCGCCACCTGCATCTGGAGGATTAATTTTCGTTGGTGGCGAGGGAAGCGGGGCCGAGACGACGTTACAAGAAGTGAAAGCAAGACCGAAATTGAGCTGATTCAAAAATGTGAACGATGCATGAGAGAAAAAAATGTAAAACATTGAACTATTAAATTCAGGATTTTTCATATTTTTCCGTATGTCTTGGCGGGCCACCAAATATCCCTTCGAGGGCCGCTATTTGCCCAGCCCTGATGTAGATTGATGTTTAATATTATAGCAAACATCTGTTATTGGATCATGTTGTATACAAAATTAATTCATCAAAAGTACTTTAAGTTTAATAAATAAATATTAAATTAATGTTATTTATTACAATTACATGCTTTATATTTATAGCATACATTATTTCATAGTTATAAATACTTAAGTTTTTTTGTTTTAAAATTACTCGTAAAATGCTGCATATTTTTATTTCGGAAGAATTATCTTTATAACTAATTTTTAATGATTTAATAACTTATAATATATAATGACTAATGATTTTTTATACAACGGAAGATTATTTAGCTTCCAAAAAATATGTATTCAAAAACCGCTCTTTTCTTTGCAAAAAGGTCAATTTTTCCGGCTTTTAAAATTTTTCCGGGAAAAAACGGTTTTTTTCTTGTTTTTTCCGCCTTCCCAAACTTTCCGGAAATTTTCCATCTCTAATTAAGTGCAAATTATTGTAGCATTATTTGTTAATCTTGCCCTGGATCTGTAAAATCGAAGATGTAAATTTTAAATGTTTAACAACATTAATGTAATTTTTGGCAAAGTGGACCGGTAAAACTCTAGAAGTGGGTTTGGGTTGGCGCCATTAAGCGAATTTTTTGTCCCTAACTTCAGTTTGATACTTAGGCGCTAATACTTTGCTTGGCAATTGAACCCACTTGTAGATATGAGCCAAGTGGACCATGAAGAAAACAGAGATATAATCACCTGGCGAAGAGTTTCCAGCTCTTTAATTTCTTTATTGTATGACTCAGGATCTTCATTGTAGTGATCTCGAATAAACTGTAAAAGATGAATACAGTTAGCAGCCTGGTTTTGAAAAACATTAGTGTAATTCCTTAAAAACTAAAACAAACAAAACATGGAGCAGCCGATTCTTTAAAATCTCCCAAGGATGTGCCTTATATTTTCCACCCAACCTTCAACTGCAGTAGAAAAACACAACTAACGAATCAGTCTCTGAGGCTGAGTGAAGAGTGTAGCTATGATTATGCTTTTGGCCAGGGGGAAAGCATTTTTCAGCCGCCAATTCTAAATGAACAGATTATAGGTTTATCCTATTTTCTTTGATCCAAACAAGGATACATTTTTGAAATAACCTAATACAAGTAATATACATATTATTATCAAAGATTAAAGACTAAGCAAAAAAAACATTGAACACGATTTCATTTGAGGGTCATACGTGGCAATACCTCCTCCAGCTATTTGAGAAAATTTCATTTTTATAAAGGAAAATCATGTTTCTAAAGCCATTAGTGACAGCTAGCCCCTCTCACGGACCACTCGCCCATATTTGATATTTTACTTATATCATAAAATTCACAGCAAGTATAATATGGATGTAAGAAAAAGTAAAATAATTGCAATTTCAAACTTCTGGGTCATATTTCTTGATGTAGAATGTCTCAAAAATCTTCAATGCATGAAACGCTGGATATTTTTATGCACCTGAACATGGTTTACCAATAAAAATCAGAAAAATAGTCGTTATTTAGCGAAAAAATTAACAAAATTGAACCCTGATGGCACCAATCCAGGTTTTATTTTTGTTTCTTTATAACTTTCTTATTAAACTTGTTTTCTCCATTTAAATAAAGTCTTAAATTGAGGGAAATATGACTAAATGTCATATTAAACCATTTAATTTAAAAAATATTAATCCAAATATTCAATGACTATCATACTTGGTAAAAAAATATTTATCAATTTTAAAACATCTGTTCAAATGTGATCCAGGTACCCCCTCCCCAATACAACAAGCAATTCCACACTAGAAATCCACAATCACTAACTATGATTCCAGAACCTTATATTGTATATAGTGAACTTTTTAAAATCATTTAAATACAAATAAAAACACTGAATACATAAATAACGAACAAAGGTACCTATACCAACTTTAAGGTATAGTGTTTATTGTATGCTACGCACCTCCAGAACACTCTAATAACAAGTTAAATTTATTAGACTTAACTACAATCTTCCAAATCAAATAAGATCGCGTAATTGAAACACTACTGGGATGCAATTCGATAATATAGGAAAACTTATATCGAGGAAATAGAGGTAGCTGTCAATTTACCTTTTTCAATGTACTGCCAAATTCAGTATTACCAGGACTGATCTTCATATCACAGCATATCATAGGTAATCGTGGAACAGCCTCCATGTTTTAAATTTTAATTTAAAACAGAGGTAAATAGATATTTTCTATTTCGCACATCTAAATGTCAATACAACTTGGTTGTGTTGATTAACAAGAATCAAGATGAATCATTGACTCGAGTTGAGATGTAAGGCGGATTGCATTTCTCGTTGCAATTTTATGCTTTGATGATAATTGGAAAAATTAAAACTGTCTGTCTACTTGTAAAAAAATAGGAACCTAATCAAAATGATGATTTTCTATGACCTTAAATTCTGATATCTGATTATTTTTGGTAAAAATTTGTAATATAGTTTTTCCTCTTAGAAAGCTAAATTCAAACTAAGTTAAGTGGCAACAAATATTGGCGCCTTTTTAGTCGGTACTCAAACTGCAACAAACACGCCAAAACGCCCTTAGGGTATAGCGATAATGCGCCAAATAATGGTGCCATACTATGTCATGGGGGTGTGCCGGTTTTGGCATAGTATCGCTTTTTTAGTGTACATTGGCATGTAAAGATTAATATTTTTGGCATTGTGTTTACTTGTGTTGCAAGTTCAAGTTCCATCCATCGCATCATCGGACTCAGGACTTTAAAAAATTTATAAGTTTTTGTCTTTTCTCCGGGAAGAGGAGAGAGGAGGGGGCTAAAAGTTGAAACAATATCATGGTATGTATTTATTAAGTAATGGTCCAAAATTAAAGGAGGCATTTTGGAAAAAGATAATTTATTTCATGTAAAATGTGCTTAAAACATTATTTGTATGAAAATCTAGCAAATGAAATATTGGGGAACTGTTTCTTTTCCTTTATAATCTCCTTCCTTTATATATCAATTTGTTCGATTTCAATATGTGTAAATTTTCCCATTAAGAAATTGTGTTTGTTTGCACATGCAGGCCCAGGCCATGCTCCTCTAAGTAAATTCAATTTAATTTACCATATTTAGATCTGATATTCAGTCTACTCTGGAAAACGTTACAAGTATTATAATTTCTTTGTTCCTAAACACTATTTTTCTACACTTCTTGCACTTAAATTTCAATTTTAGTGTTTTAATGATATTGGCTTAATTGGATAGAACAATAAACAAAAAGCTTTCTCCGCACAAAAATTTTTTCTTATATTTTCTGCAAACTAATTAAGTGCCCCCAGTTGTTTGAATTTTGACTTAAACATAATGACAGTCCCTTTGTTTGTTCATCTAAATATTGTAGTTATGCTTCATTAACAGCAGTAGGAAAAAATCAATTCATCAAAAATTTAAAAATAAAGATTTCCTGCAAAATTCTTAATAATCTTACTACACTTGGCATGCAGAGATGCTTCTATATTATCCAAGTCTGATAATATGCATAAAATTAAAAAGTTGTTATAAGTTCAATTAAAGTTAATATTTTTAAAATATCGTGAGAAAAATAACACAAAGTCCATGTATGTGAATAATCTCTCGATATAACCAAGTCAAAGAGGGGATTTTGATGTAATTGCACCTAAATCTTTTCAAAAATCTGACATTGCAGATTTTTAATATTTTGGTTCAATTACCTACATATTTTTACATTTACTTATTTATGCTATAAATATACCTAATCATCCATTTTGAGGTTTGTCATTAATGATCACTAGTTTTCCCATTTTTTAAAATGAAGTTTATGTAGTAACACGTCTAAGATTGTGGTTAAAAATTAGTGAACTCAATGTTAAATCTATCATAAGTTGGGTATTTTAGGATTAGCCAGATGTAAAAATCTCTAATCAAATTATATTGCCAACATTTTATTATTTACTAAACAATTAAAAAAAAACACTGCTGTAAAGATATTTTAAAATAGTGTTATATTTTGATATTTGATTATTTTTGGTGATTTAGCAAAAACCTAGATGCTTGCATCCGGGTAATCCTCAAGTATACCAAAAGTTGTGTGTTCAAAGGAATGAGTCAATATCGTGTTTACCATTTCAGTGAAAAGGCTTTGAATGCCTTTTGTTTGAAATGCTTCTTTGTTAACACCATAGGCACCGCCAACATTTCTTTTAGGGGGTGCATTAGAGAGGACCTTATTTTTGATATTTTTATCTTCGCACTTCAATCTCCCACCCCCTAAAAGAGCAGCCCTTGCACCCTGGCTGCCGGAGCCCATGCTTAAAACAATATGTTGTATTCTTTAAGGGTTCTATTTAAAAGTAATATTGAAACTTTACATCCTCTTTGGACTTTTTAAAAAGTTTTTTACATGGTCATGTTGTATAAGAGGTCTTTTGATGTGAAAGCACTATTTAAACCTTTACCTTTACTGGTAGAAAAAGTTGAAATAAAAAACTGCCTATAATGACTTTAAAATCAGTTTTTAGTTTTTTTTTTTTTTTCAAAATTCATTAAAACATTTAAGTTACATATTTTCTTCATATTTTCCCTGTTTTTAAATACATATTTTGCACTTTTTATTGCATTTTGACCCCTAAAATAAATAGATATTGTATTTAATTACAATACATGGAAATCACAGCTCTGGTTTTAACCTATAATGTCATAAAAAGACATTTTCTGTCAAACTTCTGAATTCAGCTCTAATAATATTTTAATAGGGGAGAGTTGGGCACCATGGAACACTTCACTTTTAAGATGCAATTTTATATTTTTATCTCATGCTTATAGATCTACTAAATCTACTCTTCTATGTGTTTTGTAATCTACTCTTCTATGTGTGCTATATGCTAGGCTACAAACATTTGTAGTTTGAACAGCATTTTTTAAATAAAAGAAGTGTATTTTTATGTTATAATTATGGTTGAGAATAAAATATGTGTAAATGTTAGGGCAAAGTGGTAAGCCAGACTATTAATAGTGCCTGAAGTGAGGCAGGTAATGTGAAAAATTCAATGACATTTATCAATGAGTGTTTATCACTTAATCCGAAATATGTAGGCATTATTAATGCCCGGATTTATCACATTGCCTGTAACATATACATTACTATTTTAGAAAAGAAAAACATTTTTTTCTGAACCTAATTGAATAATTAAGTTTAATATCCAAAGGGTCGATTGGGGCACCTTAGGACATGTCCCAAGATACCCCATACCTCTCATAATTAAAAAATTAAATAATTTAAGAATTTAGAGGATTATATGATATGATTAGCAGTTGAGTAGTAGATGAGGATGATATGATTTAGCAGTTGGTACAAAAAAGTCTGAAAGGAAACAAAAAATTAGCAATCGTTGTCATTACAAAAATAAGGAAAATTTAATGAAAATTATTGAATGTAAAATATGTTTGATGTTCAATTTAAGATTTCTAAAACAGCTTTTTCATTAGTTAGTGTTATATTTGTATTTTTCAAAATAACAATTATAATTTAATTTTTATGCTATGATTGAAAGTTTCTCAAGGTGGGGCACCTTGGGAAAGATATTTTTTAATTTGTTAATTTAAATTCCCTAAAAGGGATGCATAAAAGTTTTTATTTGGTGTGCAAAGAAGTATAAACACATTTTGGAAAAAATTATAATTTTTTAAATTGAAAACGTGTTTTCTAAATATAAATTTATTATACAGAAAGGCATTGCTATAAAATGTGGCTAATTATTTTCCTATAGTTCTTCACTTAATGATTTTATTGAACTCATTATTACTGTCCTAGCTTGAATTAATTGATGAAAAGATTGTTCCCTTTTAATTTATTACTAAAATAGTTTTAATCTTAAAAATTAACTTAAGTTACTTAAAAGTGAAAGTTTTATAATAAACCACTTTTAGGTAGGTAAATAAGAGAATTGGGTAGTTACCAACTCATTACTGATTAGAATGCTCAAAATGTGTACATTACTGTAAAATAAATTATTTTGACCCCAAATTCTATTACAATTTAAAGCCTATGTACCATACTATTGTTTTCAGTTTAGATAATTTTGAGATTATTGACTTATAAATTTGTGATTGGTATCTTATCTCATTACTACTTGAACTTGCATTTTAAATGGATAGAAATATCATTTTCTGTTAGGAAGTTATTCCCAAGAATTTCTTATGTTTAGATTAAAGAGGCAAGAGTGATATGGGGTTACTTTTTAGGGTCAAAAAGCAATTAGATTTAATTTCAGACTTGACATTTATTTGACCCATAATTGTTTCTTTAACTAGATTTGTAATTTTATTTTAAATATGAGATTTTATTGATTTTTCTGTACCCCATATATATACCCCAGGATATTTACTGCATTGTTTGGTGATTTATATTTATTATAATAAACCTGGAATAAAACATGCATGTAATTAATAACCCCATAATATCTAAATGGAAAAAGTGATTACCAAAAAAACAGGGTTGGCATGGATTAAACCATATGGTTTTTTTCATAAAAAAACAAAATATTTTTTTTGTGGTTTTTCAAAAAACTGCAGAAATTTTTATTGTAAAACTTTTGGGTTTAAAGTCACTAATTTATTAAAATATTATCTTTCGAACAAAATATAATAAATGCTTCTGAAATTAATGGATACTGTAAAGCTATTTTATTGAAAAAAATTAGGCAATTGTAATTTTTCTAGAAAGACTCTATTATCTTTTGAACAAAATATAATAAATCCTTCTGAAATTAATGGATACTGTAAAGCTATTTATTGAAAAAAAATTAGGCAATTGTAATTTTTCTAGAAAGACTCCTAAGTTTTTTTCATAGAAAACCTATTTTTTTATTCCTTAAAAACTAGGTATTTGAATGCATCATAAAAACCAATTGGTTTTTGTCCAAAAATAGTCCAAATATTTTTAACCACTATGTATTTTTCATGCTATAAAGGGAAAAGCCCTGGACTATGAGATTTTAAAAGAAAAGGTTTATTTAGATACCTAATGATATGTTACACATATAAACATTTCTAAACTATGTATATGAATAACAATAAAACCGTAGCCAATTCAGTTGCTTCTTTGTCAAATTCGTGTTCTGATCAGCATAGTGATTTCATAAGGATTTGGCCGTTTTAAACTGGAAAACTTTCACTTTTTGATAATTTGTTGTCCAATGTTATTTAGAAGCAAAGTAAATATATTCAGGCATGTGATTTTTCCGCTAATTAGCGGAAATCCGCTAATTTTAGAGGTCTTGAGAATCGGAATTCCTCTCAATTGTGTGCGGAATTAATATTTCAAAGCGGGAAAAATTGGAATATTTTGTTTCCTGAGCGGACATTAAGTGTACCAAAACGATTAAACCCCTGTTCTTTAGGCTCAAATTTCAAAAAATTTCTGATATTGAGTTTAGTAAGATGAAAATCCTATCTAAAAAGCATTAAAAAAGCTAAATTGAACCTAGGAATGGGATAGGGATTTGAATTTGGGCCCCTCCCGAAATTAATTTCTTTTCCACTGTAACTTATCTAGTTGTTTTATTTTAAATTATCTAGACGCTTCTAAAAAATTTCAGATAATTTCTTTCTTGAGTAATCACATGCCTGATGTTTTTATGGTACTTCAAATGGCAAAACCCTGGAGTTTTTGGTAAAATGTACCTTATGAATGTAAAAAATCGCTCTTCATTTGTAATAAATGGAGATCATCTTGAAAAGAAAGTATCCATGTTACTATTTTTCAGTCATTATGCACAGTACTGTTTATCTATGTCTTGTGATATAAATTTTATAATTAACAGGAACAACAGAGCACTCATGTTTTGACACCTGCTCTGCACACCGTGGGGGAGGACGCTTATCTTTGTTTTCGCCCCCGTTCCCAGGGATGGAATGGGGACGGCTCGGCTGGCTCGGCGCCCTTGTGATCTGACAGGTTGACAAATGTTTCCTCCGATGTCCACTCTCTTGTATTGATTGGGAACGGGAACCAGCTGGACACCTGTTTTGGATCAAGTTTCTCTCTTCATGATTTTTCCATTTTTCTGTGCGGAGTATTTGAGTATCTGTATTTTTGTTCAGCTGAAATTTCATAAGGTTAAAGAAGGGCATAAGCCCATCATCTTTTTTTAACTGTGAAATATTTTTAAATACACTTACAATTTTTTCGATGATTGTTCTGTATTCTTAACAGTTTCATGAATTTCCTGTAAAAATTTGGTAGCTATAGGATAAAAATTCCTTTACCTACTTTTACAGTTATTTTTGATTTTCTCAAAACTTCGTTTTTGGACTTATTCCTGATAACTCAATTATATTATCGAAGTTATTTTACTCTCTAAAAAATGAATCCTACAATACAAATTAATATCAATGATACCAATTAGGATTAGAAGAAATTTAAATTTAATATTCTTATACTATATTAATTAAAAAATAAAGAACTTTAAAAATAATATTTCAACCATAAAAGCAGATAGTCTAACAATCATAAGCATGTGAAACTTGAAGAAGTATACTAGTATGGTAAGTACTTCTTCAAGTTTCTCTGTCTTTTAAAAATTTAGATCAGATTTCAAAAATTGGGATTATTGAAGGCTTTTTAAGGGGTTGCTTAAAAAACTTAATGGTGTATGAGTATTCATTGAACAATAAACTATGAATAAAAATATTTTATTGGGTACTGATTTCATCAGTCGATAGTGAATTTTTAGTTGCACTTTATCCCATAAGTTAGATGTAAATTTTCTAATAAAATGTTGTCAAGATTTTAAAATAAATATTTAATTTATTATTGGCTTCATTTTTTAAACTTGAATTATCTCCAGGCTAGATTTGATGATGAAAGAAAGGAAGTTTTAGAAACTATAACATGTAAAAATAACTTTAAGGCCATGACGTAATTCATTATCGAATGCTAATAAAAAACAAATTACTAAATGCATCTCTCCATTCAATATATATATATATATATATATATATATATATATATATATATATATATATATATATATATATATATATATATATATATATATATATATATATATATATATATATATATATATATATATATAATATATATATATATAATATATATATATAATATATATATATATATATATATATATATATATATTATATATATATATATATTATATATATATATATATATATATAATATATATATATATATATATATAATACATATATATATATATATATATATATATATATATATATATATATATATATATATATATATATATATATATATAATACATATATATATATATATATATATATATATATATATGTATTATATATATATATATATATATATATATAATATATATATATATATATATATATATATATATATATATATATATATATATATATATATATATATATATATATATATATATATATATATATATATATATAGGGGAGAGTGTTGTACCTACGGACGGTTGTACCTTCAGCCACCTCATTTTAAAATTCGGGAAAAAATGTAAATTTGAATTTGTGGTCGATTTTGAATGTAAACAGATGTTATCTAGTTGCTAACGTGAAATCAGCTCTTTAAAATATTATTTAAATTTTATATAATAAATTTACTGTTTTTAGGTGCTCAAAGTTTTTTTTAGTGCATCACTACATTAACTTTTTTCTTACCCTTTAATTATGACATGATAAAATGGGATACATGGGGGGAATCCCCGAGATTTTAACTTTTATTTTTGATATTAGAAATCGTCAGATCTCAATTCTTTTATCTTTTATAGAACTTTGAATGCAAAAACACCTCATGTTGTACCTTCGGACACCATAAGTGTTGTACCTACGGACACGTTCTTGTGGGTGTCTGTAGCTAATCGGCGTTTTAGAATCAGGTTTCATTTAACTGAATACATTTTAATAAATGTTAAATTAATTCTAAATGGTAATCTATTTGTCAGCGATTATTTTCAAGTGAATTTTAGATGAAAAATCAAATATTTTGTGATCTTAACTACTTTTTTAAATTTATGATTCTACTTGGAATTTAATGTAAAGTATGGTGTAAAATCCTAAGAATCCTATCGCATTTAAGTATGATGATTAAAAAAACTTGAAATTTCCACTGAAGAAGATTTACCACCAAATTATTATTGTTATTACCACCAAATGCTTGCACAACTAAGTGTTGATCGAATTGTTTTTTTTTGGGGGGGGATCAGTGAAGTTGTCAGATCAATCAGCATGATTGATGAAACAATTATCTTAAATTCTGATCTGAAAATACCATGTGATTTTTCTGTTATTGGTAAAAAATCAAGACTTTTATCATTCAACATCGTTTTAATGATCATTTACGATCTAAAACTACATTACTTTAAAAAATCTATTTTCAATTTTAAAAAGGCTTGAAATAGGTTATTAAAAGGTAATGCATCAATAAAAATATTAATTCTTAGCTTTTTTCAACTAAAATTTGCCTTTTTAAGGGTGTCCACAGGTACAACTGGGTCTGTCCACAGGTACAACAGGTTGTTGTACCTTTGGACACAAATTTTTCCATGTTATTATAAATGATTAAAAATCCAATTTTCAAGATTTTGGCTGGTAAAAAATATCTCTGTACTCACAAAGGTTAGGACTATAGGTCGGGCACTTTAAATGGTCAAAATGTGATTTTACCTGTCTTAGAAAAATCCAAACGTGATTTTTGTCCAGAGGTACAAAACTCTCCCCTATATATATATATATATATATATATATATATATATATATATATATATATATATATATATATATATATATATATATATATATATATATATATATATATATATATATATATATTTGCTTTTATTGGATACTGTAATTATTGTTGAATTGTATTTATGTGTATACTGAGTTCTTTTTTTATATAATTTTCAACTTTGATTATTTTCTTTAGTACATTATTAACTTCCAACACTGAATGGGTACCTATTTTTGAATGTCTTTGAAAGACATCCAATAACGGGTATTTTTTCGGCGGAAGTATTTTGAAGCAAGAATGAGCCTGAAAAGATGAATGAAGCCTAAAAGCTGAAGCCTGAAATGATCTAAAGATAAATTAATCTCTTGGTAGATTTTGTGTGTGGTTTCAGATTTTCGAAATTGTATTCAAAGTTTCTAATAGTAATATTGTTTTAGTTACTTCTATCTTTTTAATAAAAAAAATCTTATTTTGAATGGTAGTTCTTATTGCTTTTTAATTCTATTTTTCAATATTTTTCAATATAAAGTGCAATATATTCAATATATAAGTTTTCAATATATAAGTTTTCAATATAAAGTGCGAGAGTTCATCGGTCGGTTGGACTCATCCTGGTGTAGAAAGGCCTACACCGGTCCAAGACACATGCTGCCCTAACAAATTTGAGCTTGTTAGAATTAAAAATATTAATTTACGTTTTTCTGATCTATGTCGAAAATTTAGCCTTAAATCAAAACTAAATATTATTGCTCATATTCCAGATTCTCGTTCGAGATTTTTCATCTTTTACCTTTCTTATTTTACATTCTAGCCAAGGCCTGACGCTCATTTTATTAACTTAATTTCTAGCTTAATTTACATTTTTGATAAATTTAACTAATTTAGATAGCAACTGCAGGATGTCCGAGAGGGGCCGTAGACACTCTACAGTTTTGTCAGTGAAATTTAGAAAAAAGTATTTATGAATTTATGCTTCCAAGATAATTTTTCTGGACCTTCTTAACTGCTACACACCGAATGAGATCCCATAAGCAGTGATAGCAATAGCAGTTGTCCTGTAATTCCTGTATTTTTGACCCTCTCTTCATGTCAATTTGCTTTAAAAGAAAATTATGCTTTAAATTTTAAAATTAATATAATTTTTAAATGGTCTTGAATCTAGTAAATATTTAAAACATTGGTATTTTACATTGTTATTTAAAAAAAAGGTTTATCCAATAATATAATTGTATCTAAGTAGTTTCTATTGCAGTTATATAACCTATTGGATCAAAAAAATTTTTTTATTGGATATAAACTACTAATAAGACCCAATGAGAGTTTTTGTTTAAGTGTATAAATATGTAATTTAATTTTGATATATCTTATTCTTTAATTCATGAACCACATAATAACTATTTCAATTTAGTAACTCTGTATGGTAACATTTAAGTGCTAAGGAGTTAGAACCAATACTTATTATTTCAAGAAATTCATCAATAACAGTATCATAAATATAACCTTTCTTGAAATCAGGAGATCCATTAATCTTATAGCTAAAACTTCTTCATTTGAAATATATGGGTCAAGAGATTTGATTTCTGTAAAACTTATTGAAATGTTACCTGCTTGTAGAAGATGTTTATTAATATTATTTTAATTAATTTTATGGGTGAAATATTTTAAATTATTACTTGTGATTCTGACAGAGTCGAACGTTTGGATGTGATCAGTTACATAACCTTTAAGGGGAAATCTGTTGCGGTTGCATTACTCGATTATTTTCAAAATCAGGGTACCAATCAGCTTTTCTTTTCAACCTTTTTGTGTTAGTTTTAAGCATTTTTAGGCAAGTGAACTTTTGGTTGGGGGAAACATGTAGAGGAGTTAATAGGAGTTTATTTATCACTATATAATTCAGGTCGTTTAGAATCAACTCCTTTGCATTCGCAAATTAAATTTTTTACTGTACTGTAAGGTTCAAGTTAGGTTTATGAACTGTTTTATTCTGAACAAAACCTTGTAGCTCAGATATCAAATGATTAAAGCAATTTACACCATTTTTATTAGCAATAGAAGAAATATCAGGGGAGAGTCTAGTTCAGTTATTATTTCATTAAAGGTTTTTGTTCTGTTGAACATACTTTAAGTTCCTGTTCACCTTTGAATTCCATAGAATGAACCTTGTGCATATGCTTAGACAAAGGAAAGGGTTATTATCAGGAACATTACATTTATAAATGAGGTAGCTGAGAGCCAGAGTGGACCAACCCACAAAAAATGAAAAAAGCGGTTTTTTTTTTAATTTTTCAGTAGAATGTAGAGACATCTATTGATTAAAGTTAGAAAAATACCAACCTAAAAAAAAGTTTAAATATTACTACAATTTTGTAAAGCGTTTTTCTCGAAATAACAGCTGCTGAGGTTGGTCCACTCTGACTCTCAGCTCTTGAAATATGACTGCACAAATTAATACAAGATACATCAAGACACCTAATAAAACAGTGATAATCTAAAGGATAATTTAGGGATAATGAAGGATAACTTAAAGTATTTGGTAAAATTCGTTGACACGTTTTATCAAATATTAGTTAGACTTCACTAACTAACCAGGAATCATCTGAAATATTTATGACATTGTGATCAGAAATTTTCAGGGCAGATTTATGCCTCATTTGATAAGTAGTGGATCATCTAGTCTCCTATTAAAATTCCTCTTTAAATATTGTTTTTTTTTTTTTTTAGTTTATGTTGAAAAGATTCACAATACAATATTCGTGTCCGTAAAAGCATAAAGAAAATTTCTAAAAGCCACAGAATAGAAATTTTTGTTTCCTTATAAAGGAGGAATGAATAAAATTTTTCTACTTTTCTTATCTCTAAAATGTTACATTCAAGGATAAAAAAGAAATCAAGCTTTTGAATATATGTATCAGATAATTAAATCGGATGAGATATTTTTAGCAACACAAACCTTAATTTTAAAATTTCCTCCCAAATTTATTTTAAAAAATTAATAACCAAATCAATTAGATTTTTAAAATGATCTCCAAACATTTCTCTGCATGCACTTCGAATTTCATAAAGTTCTGTCAAGTAATTTTTGCGTTGTGACTTGTGATAGTTGTAAAAGTTCAGAAAAAAATATGAAAGTAAGAGTTCTTAAAATAAAAAAAGTAAAAAAAAGATTTTTTAAAAAACGCTTTTATTGAAGTGTTCTAAAAGGTCAAAAATAATTATTTCGGTTTCACAAATAATTTATTGGGAAGTAGAAAATACCTTTTTGGTAAGTAAATAATAACTGATTTTCTAATTACTAAAAATAAAAGCGTGGGCGCTAGTAATTTATATATATTTTTTAATTTAAAATTTTGTTTATTTATTTATTAAAATTTGTACAATTTCACCTGAAGGTAAGGACCCGTATATGTAAATTCAAGTTCAGTAACACTAACATCTATGCCGAACGAGGGTTCGGACCCCAGACGTAAGGCTTTGCAGTCAGATGCTCACCACTAGGCCAATACGTCGGCATTTATGTATAATTTTACATAGAACATAGAATAAACAAGTTAGAATAAATAGTGAATGAAGAATTACTAGCGCCCACGCTTTTATTTTTAGTAATTAGAAAATCAGTTATTATTTACTTACCAAAAAGGTATTTTCTACTTCCCAATAAATTATTTGTGAAACCGAAATAATTATTTTTGACCTTTTAGAACACTTCAATAAAAGCGTTTTTTAAAAAATCTTTTTTTTACTTTTTTTATTTTCTACTTTTTAGTCATGGTATTTTTTTTTAACAAAAACTCACAAGAAAAAATGTATTTATTTCAACCATATTTAATCTGATGTTAGAATGGAATTTTAGTTTTCTACAATATGATGGTGAAATATAACACGCTACCGCTCATTCGCCTATAAAATCCGTCCATATCAAAAAGATTCACAAGAAAAAGAAAAAGCATCCCATTCAGGCTTTTCAGTAGTAGACCATAAATTATAAAAGTAGCGTATTTTTCAGCTCTCGCGATGGGCACCAATTTTCGGCGATTTCTCGCTCTTCTGGCGATTTCTTTCTCGCGGTTATTATCTTAAATCGCTAATTATCTTAATTGTTAATTGGAAGGTAAGAAATCACGTTTTGAAGATAAAATATTGCATTTATATACCTAATATATTATCTTACTGGTTTTGGGAGCCATTGGCTTCACGGAAGTGTCTCAAATTTGAATTAAAAGGATAACTAAAAACACTCGTTAATTACCTTAATTACGGAGGTTTTGACTAGTTGATTATTGAATATTGCATTGTCATTGAGTTTACACCATGGTGCAAAGTTTTAGAACTTTATATCGTTTGAAAGTGCCTGAAATTTTATGTACAAGATCTTGTAAAAAAAAGTGATTAATCGTCCATAAATATTGTAATTACTGGGCAATTCTCGTTTTGACTTTTGAATATGATGAAGTTATGCCTTATACAACATTGTGCACGGTTTAGGGAGAATAGCCCCTTAGGAAAGGTCTCAAAATCTGGTTTTTCTGTTAATTAAAAATACTCGTTATTAACTTAATCCTTTGGTTGTTTGACTAGAGAATGGTTGGATATTGGAGTGTCATAAGGTTTACAACTATGTTCAAAGTTTCGGGGCCCTAACATATCGGGAAGTTCCCGAAAATCGAGTTTTAAAATTCCTCCCGTAAAACGCCGCCAAAAGCAAGTAGAATAAAAGCGTTTAAAAATTCTGAAACAGGGAGTCTCATACGTTTAATTCTGTCCGTCAAGTGTGTCCGGTCCGCCTTACGAGTATGATGGATATTTACTCAAAAAATACTTTTAAATGAATGCGATTTAAATGATGCCATAAGAACTTGCCTGGCGACCATAAGAAAGTATCATTTGGTTTCCTATATTGAAATTAATCTCTACTTCATATTTCATAAATGAAACCTTTAGGTGGAACTTTAAGGAAAGGAATTCTGTAACGAAAATGTAAGCATCTATCTTAAAATGCAATTAAGTATAAAACTAAATTAATTCCTATATAAAGAATTTTGACTAACATTTCTTAAACAAAATACTAACTAGTAATCATAGAGGATTACATAATAAATATAAATAAGTTAAGATAACATATTAAATTTATTTTAAAGAATATAAGTCCATCGCCTAAGAAGGACATGCCTTATTCAAATGAAAGAGGAGGAATTTGAGAGGCTGAAACAAAATTTATATTAGACTGCACTACAAATTAAATTTATTTTAAGGAAGATTCAAGATTGGAAACAGCTTGCACTGTAGCTATATATATATATATATATATATGTAGTAAATTTTGTAAAAGAAGAGGCAGTTGATTAATAATACATGACCATAAGTTAAAAGGTATTAATATAAACCAGTGCCAAAATAGCAAATGGCCAAAAATAACCAGTTAAGTAGTGTCGTATTTTTTAATTTTTGGATAATTTTCAATAAAGATACCTTTGAATTTTATTCTACTAAACTTATATGAAAATTGCATCTTAATTCTAATTTGTTTTACAAATGACCATTCGTTAAATTATATGATTTTTTTGATAAGTTTTCATCAATTTATATATGATTTTTCATTATCTTTGAATGTTGAATGGGAAGTTTGTGATTTATTTTGTGTGAAGAAACGGTAATGTATAAGAGCTTAGGATCTCTTAATAATAATCTTTTATCATATATATACCCAAATTTTTGTTACTTACTATTTTTGAGAAAAATAAATCACTGTATCAAAATACCCCCAAGTAATGTATCCGACTAACCCACCGGTTTGGGCATATTGAAAAAAAATTATTTTGTACAAAAGTCGTTATATTTTAATTTTCATCAAACTTTATTGGTTTTTTTTTTAAGTAGTCTAATAAAATTGAGTAATTTTTAGATAATTATAGAAAAAAGTACCTGAATAAATCATTTTTTCTATACTCAAAAAATTGGTTTGAATTTTGCTGTAGAAAATTAGTAGAATTATAAATTAAAATATTACCTAGCTGTGAATTCCAATTGAGAAGTGTAGAAAAACAAGTTAAGTGTCCCTGTAATTACCCTGGAAACGGTTTGAAACCTACCGAAATATTTACAGATTTAAACTAATTCTTTTCTAATTATACATAGTTATAGAGTAGATATATTTAAGGCTTATAAGTATTTATTTAAAAAAATATCTGGAATAATAATAGTAAAGGAGTAGTTTTTTAAACCTAAAAAAAATGTCTATTGTAAAAGAAAATTTATCTCAACAACAATAATAATTTATGATTAGTAGATTTTACCTCTTTTAATTCTATGTTTTTTTATTATATATTTCGCTAGACACCTCTTTTTTTGTAAACCTTAATAAAAGATTGCACATTTTGCAGAAAACATAAAATTTTGTGTTTCATTTTTATCATTTTGCAGTGCCTTGTATTTAAAGAAGGAAAATTATTGCTCTTTATGTATGAAAATATTTTACAGTACATAAAGAGTGTATAAATTATATTATTAGAATTTGGAAACACATTAAATTACTCACTTGTAGCTCCTCGAATGAAGTTGACAAGCTGCAATTTTTTACTATGAAATTATTAAAGAATGATTGGTTTATTCTATGCAATGAAAACTAGGTAATTTTGTATTGTTATTTAAACCTTTAAAACAGATTTCAAACGTTTAAGTTAATCATTTAATCAGAAATTGCACAGTGATTTTTTTAGTGCTGTATGAAAACCATTTGCTTTTTAATCACTTTCAAAGAAATGATTGGCTTCGTAAAAACCAGTTGGTTTTTAATGCAATAATCATCAAATTTATCTACTAATTTTCACACCATTCGACTTTAATATCTTAAACACCACTGTCCTTTAAACCAAAAAATTCCAACTGTTCCAACTGGTTTTTTTACAACCTCTTGCATAGCTTTATAATTTAAACCTCTACTAGATGCTTATAATTTAAACTGTGAATTTTTAATTATTTATCAATATCAAACATTAGAACAGATTTATACTACCTGTTTTTGCCATATGAGATGTAACGGTTCCATTCAATAAATTTTCTCTTAAATACCCTTCACTTTTAAACTAAAGCTTATGGTGTCCTTTTAATATCTTTCACCAGCATAATCTAGCTATTTGTTATCAATCGCAATTAAAAAAATTTGAAATAATCCCAGAATCTAAATAGAATAGAATAGAATTACTTAACAACAGCCATTCCTATCTCTGGAAGCTACAATCCTAAAAACAATGTGAAAGTTGTATTAAATATACAGGGTGGTCCTTAATTCATGGTACAAACTTCTAGGGGTGTTAGAGTACACCTAGACGATCAAGAATTGGTATAGGAAGGGGGGTCGCAGTTACACCGTTAAAGAGCTAGGTCCTAATGTAGTGCGAGCGCGTTTCAAAAGGCCGTTTTTAGAAGGCCCGTGTGACGAAACAAAACATAATAAAATGAAAAACATTATTGCATGAGGTACAGGAGTATCCGTACTACTTAAATCCTCAATGTGATAGAAATTGAACCACTTTCTAAACCGCGGAGTTAGTTTCAAAAGTGCAATATTAATATTTTAGTCAAAGAATCACATTCCTTAATGGTATTTAGAAAAATGATTATCGGGGAAGGAATTTTCAATGATCGTAACATGGATCATTGAAACTGTTTGATCATTGAAAATATCTTCCCCGATCATCATTTTTCTAAATACCATTAATGGAACTCCATTGTTTGACTAAGAGCACGTTTTAAAACTCACCCCACGGTTTAGAAAGTGGTCCAATTTCTATCACATTGAGGATTTAAGTAGTACGGATACTCCTGTACCTCATGCAATAATGTTTTTCATTTTATTATGTTTTGTTTCGTCACACGGGCCTTCTAAAAACGGCCTTTTGAAACGCGCTCGCACCACATTAGGACCTAGCTCTTTAACGGTGTAACTGCGACCCCCCTTTCTATACCAATTCTTGTTCGTCCTGATGTACTCTAACACCCCTAGAAGTTTGTACCATGAATTAAGGACCACCCTGTATATTTATATTCGTCTCTTCATAAATCATAATTCCATATTCGTATCTCAATATTAAACAAATTAACAGGAACCGTCACTGTCGTCAACGTCTCTGAAAATTTTATTTTCGAATATACTTTACAACTCTCGCTACGCAAAAACTATCAAACGGAAGTTCATAAAATTTTAAATTATTTGTAGGAAAATGTATGAGGATCCTTTTCGGTCCAAAAGCTATTTGATGTTTGATGAGGTTATTACTTCTAGAGTTATTTAATGTCTAAGTCGATAATAATTTTTTTTCTGCTGTGAGTTCGCCCTAATCTATTAACCGCAGTAATATGCATATGCAGGCAAGGCACATAATAAGTTCTGCAACCGCCGCCGCCGCCCCTTTTTTAGAATTTTGAATTAGTTTTAGTACCCATTTTTGTTTTACGTAGAAAAATATCAAATAATATTTTGATGCACAGAGCTACTACTATAGTTTATCACTTGCAGCTTACATTATCCAAGTTAAATGTGTTCATGTGTGATATGAAATATAAAAAAATATCTTAAGACAAAGCACTATATAATGTAACTAAACTACATTTCTGAAAACATGATTTTCGATTACAAACTTCAAAATTTTTAATTTTTCCAGTGGAATCAAATTTCTTCGGGAAAATAGTCAAAACTTCATTTTAAAATTACATTATACAATAATAACATCTTCCATAGAACACATATTTAGTTGATATCAGTGATATATAATTCAGAATTCAGTATTTTTACCTAAAATTTGTAATTTTTCCGGAAAGAATAAATGATCCCTTTGGAAAATACTGAAACAACATTTTTTCCCAAGTTTCCGGCTTTTTTCATTTTTAACGATAGGTCAACATTATTACAAACTTAAGAGATATAAATCATATTTCCAGAAATTGTCTTTTTTATTGAATTGTATATGGACCAGGGTTAGCAAAAACCCGGGTTTTTTATAAATACCCAAGTGGGTTGTGTTTTTATGGGTTAGTTTTTAGTGGATAAATCCAATTGGGTTGGGGTTTTTTCTATAAAACCCTGAAAAAACATATAAAACTGGGTTGTTTCGGAAAAAGTAGTTTTTTTCAAAATTAAGTGGTTTTCTCCTATAGTAAGTGGGTTTTTTCACACGTTATAGTGAGTTCTTTTTTTATTAAACGTGTTCTGTTAAAATAATGTCTGTTTTTCTGTAGTTGAGCGGATTTTTTCTTAAAAATAATTATTCATTTTATTTATAATATATTATTTTTATTTTAAAGTGTTCATTTATCAATACTATGAGATAGGATGTAAAAATAAGCTTTGGGGTAATTTAAAAAATATCCTAAACTTAAAAAAAACATTCAGTATTGAAAGAAATCTATTTACTTTGGAAGAAGTTGGATAAGATTTAATTTTCTTAAGTTTTTCCAAGCGGTTTTAAAACCAGTTGAAAGATGTTTTGTTTGATAGGTATATTAGTAACGTAAGTTTCTATTTAAGAAATATATTCATGATTTAATAGCTTCAATTTTTCACATATCTCTACTTAAAAACATAAATTGATATATTCTCCTAATTAGATAATTTAAATATTTTCAGCAAAGTTATCTGTAAATAAATGCATAACTTTATAGGTTATGATTTAAAAAGGATGGTTAGAACCAAGCTGAAAAGACTGAAAAAAACCATTTACAGAAATAAAATTATCTATTTATCTAAAGCAGTGGTTCCCAACAGGTGGTCCGCGGACCACTGGTGGTCCGTGAGGCCTTCAGAGGTGGTCCGTGAGAAGATTTTTAAATAACTTATCCAAAAAATGTGTGGGAATTTGAAAAAAATAGTTTTCCTAATCACACATTCCAAGAAATAGTAAAAACACTACAGATACAAAAACATAAGTAAAAAATCATACATCTCATAAATAAAAAATGTTATGCTCTCTTTCTCTCCTATGAATCATTTGTTCATTTCTATTATTTTGCATAGTTTTATTCGTCAACAATACAGAATAGAAACGAAATGTGAAGTATTGCTTCAGATTAATTAAAACAGAGGCATCGGGGTGGGGCTAATAAAGAATCGAATGATGGGACTTACACTTGGTTTGATACGAAGCAATGCGTGGAAGTGTTGAAAGATCTTCAAACTGGGATGCTATGGTCAGACAGAGGGTCTTTGAGAAATCGTGGTATGAAAAGAGGAAATTTCTGAGACGCACGTGAAATAGGGTTGTTCGAAGATATGAGAAAAATTTACTGCCGAAAATGCGAAAGTTTTTGAACATATAAATTATTTTCTATTTTAATCGCTCCTTTGAAATAATTATTGACTTTTGGCTCGGTTTCTTTCGGGAGAACATCAGTTAGCCTCGCCAATAGATTTTCTTCTGTCGAAACTCACAGTCAGTGCATGTCCAGTTTGCTTTTTTGTGATCAACAGAATTCATGGTTATCTCATTCGTCCTGCAGTTTAATTTAAAGCTAAACTTTCTTTCAAATTTAAATCTACTTATAATATAATATTACCTCATTTGTTTGTTATGAAAAAGAAGAAAAATAACTATTTCATACTGTTGTTTTTTAAAACATGTATCTTTTGTGTAGGTGTGAAACCTTCCAGGGTTAATAGATAAAAAAAGGCTTGATAAAAATGGTTAAATGTCTTTTATAAAAGGTATAGTTTTAAATAATTAGATATAAAATTAATGTAATGTTAATTCTTCTTTTAAGTTTAACAGATTATTTGTGTTTTAAGTTCTCTTTAGAAACATTGTAAGGCTCGATTTCCCTTACTTCAGAAAAAAAGTCAAAATTTTAGACCCTCCATGGGAAATGGAAATGCGCTGAAAAAAGTTAAAATTTTGAAAATAAAGTTGGGGATAGAGATGGTCCGCAGAGGTTCAAATTTAAGTGAAGTGGTCCGCCGACGTATTTGAGTTGGGAACCACTGATCTAAAGGATATACGAAAAAACCGTTCAGTGCAAAATCCGTTCAATAAAATAAAAACAAATTAATTACATGTGTAAAGCTATGAATTTTTTTGTTTTTTGAACGGTTTTTGTATTGAACGGTTTTTTCGCGTCACCTATCTAAACCATCTAGATCAGGAGAGGTATTTGCTTGCTTTCCTAAAAAAATTGAGTGAAGATCATTTTTAAAAATTTTTCTCATTGATTTTTATTAAGGGGTTATACATATATCACTATGATTTTTTCTTTAGAAAACACTTAATGTGTACTCAAAATTTATCGAATTTTTTCTAAGTGTAAAAAAACCTAAAAGTAACTCATCTCCGCTCTCCCCTAAAGTGCAAAACTAGTCCCTATTAAAAGCCCTGGATGAAGCTACGTTACTTTGTTTATGAAGCTTTGCTATCCAGGGCTTTAGTCCCTAAAGCCAAGACATAAAAGCATCGCAAATCATTCAAAGTTATTTCCAAGTAAAAAATTTTGAAAAATTATTATTTTTTTAGACTTTAATTATATATATAGGGAGCTACCGCCCCCTGCTCGCTATTGCTCACCAATCCCCATAAACTGCTTACGCAGGACCCTTAGGATATCTTCCCAATCCTCACAAAAAACACAGCTCATTGAGCTAATTCAACATTCAATTTTTTTTTAATTTTCAAAATACATATATTTGTTTCTTAAGTTTGGAAAGCATGAACATTGCTTGATTACTTTTGACAAGGAGTTACTCCTTCAGGAATGCTAATTGATTTACGAGTAGGATTCGCAGGTAATTAGCCAACAAGCAATGTCGGGCAAGCCCCTGTTGTCGGAAAGAACCCCAGACAAAGCTAGGAGACAGCCGTTCGGTCTGTCATGAGGCTTATCGGTTGACGGGTGATTAATTCGAATGCCATACATCCAAGCGCGGACCGACACATGTGTTTTTCGTCCCCTCCTTGCAACCGGACCGTTTCCTGTCGTTGACACAGACGGGTGACAAGAAAGGGTCCGTTCCCAGAAATTTATCGGGGTGGAAAACAATTCTTCCGCGAGAACCAACCTGATTGTTGGCGGGCTACCCAATCACGATCCAGAGAAATAAGAGTAAATATAATTACAGTATAGTTTACGAATAGAATCCAATTCAACACAACATCCATATTTCCAATCATTATTATTATCACACACTAATTTTGGTGTTCAATCTGTGTGAAGTGTGGAGGGAGCTGGTAATTTTATTTTCATTTATTATTTTAAATATTTCTGATGGTGTTGAAGAGAGTTAAGTGGTAAATGAATGCATTTGACTACTCTTGAAATATTTTTATTAAACAGTATAAAGGTTAATTTATGTAAGGAGGTCTACTATATTTTTATTAAAAAGAATTATGGTTAGGTATTTTTATTAGTCACAACAAACATAGCAATGTCTTAAAGTCCATTCTCTAAAACATGAACTTTTCATTGGCTTGTAAACTATTTTGATAAATTTTTAATGGAATATTTCAAACATAGTTTGGAGTTAAAGAGAGATCATTTTAAGAGTAAATATTCTAAAGAATTAAATCCGGGTTGAAAATGGTATTGAGCTACTTAAAAATTCAAAGCAAAAGAAAGTATTTTCATTTAAATACATTGACACTTTTTAGAGTTTAATATTATTAACAACTAAGTTAAGTTGATGTAGCTGGTAACCACTCCGGAAAAAATTCATCTGGGTTTATTGCTCCACTTCAAGTCAGCTAACTAAAAAACTCTTTTAAATGATGCCACATAATGTAAAGTGGACAACCAATTAAAAAAGTTGTTTAGTAAAATTCTAGAACATTCCTGCAACAAAAATTTAAGTAAGACAGCTAACTGATTTTGAAAGTAATTAAAACAACTTTTTGGTTTTACAGGCAAACTTATCTTTGCATGTATAGTACATTTAATTACCAATTAGCTCTGATAGAAGGCTTAGATGAAATAAGAGTAATCATATGATGAAATTTTAGTATACATCTAGTTAAATGCAAATATATTAAATAAGGACAAAGAAGAATGTTTTAAAATGTTGTCTTAAATTAAATCCAGGAATATGAAAATGATACACAAGTTACTATTAAAAATTCTTAACAAACACAATAGAGCAATTTTCTTTTAAATTAATTTGACCTTTCAGAGTTAAAAATTATTAGCAACAAAAAATTAGGTTGCTATCAATTCTAGTAAGTGTGGTAGATTCAAATCTTATGTATTGAGAAAGATAATTTCACAACTACTGACACTGACTGATAACTCAAGGCTACAATGAATTAATATACCTGGTTACCTCTCCAAAAAATCCATCTGGGTATTTTGCTCCCCTTCAGTTGAGCTGAATATTCTGAACTAAAAAACTATTTTAAATGGTGCCACATTAAATAAGTGGTCAACCACACAAAATAATTATTTAGTGGTTCTAGAACGAACAACTTTAAAGGAATTCTGTAATGAAATGGTAAGACATTTTTTATAATTTTATATCAATAAATAAGATGGCTGAATATTTTACCAAAAAATACTTATAACTGCATAGTTTTCCATACTATCTTCACATCTCACATTTGATCATCAATTAGCCCTAAAAGAAGGCTTAAGTGAAAGAAAAGGAATTTTATTTGAAATGTTAGTATACATCTTATGAAAGAAACTAGTTAACTCTTTCACGGGCAGTGGTAAGTTTACTTATCCCACGAATTTCATCGAGTTTTTCAAATGTTTTAATCTATCGTACTGCTTATCATTTGTACTGTCAGTTATTACTAATTTCAGAAAAAATAAATAACTCCTTCACCACATAATTAGGCTTTAACCCTTCAGGGTTACTGATTTTTTTTAATAAAAAATCAGATTTATTTGATTTAAATGAATTACTAGCTCTGAACTTCCTGAAACTGGTGAATAATATACTGATATTGTTATACTAGTTAAACATTATTTAATAACCCAATTTTGATCTATTTTATGCATTAATTAATTGAATTAATTAAGGGAAGCAGTTCACTGTCATCTCACCGGGGCGATGCTTGTCCTAAAAGAGTGAATGAATCAGTTACTAAAATTTGTCCTTTCTATAACTATTTTTTTCCAAATTTTGAAAGAAAAAATTGTGACAATGATTACTAAAAAAATCCCATGCCTCATTTTTATGTAAAATTAAAATCATTCTTTGATTGATTTGATTCAGTTAAAATCAATTTATTTAAAGAATTATGTGTTTATTTCTTTAAATAAGCTACTCATTGACAGTCATGCACAGAGAATAGAGCTCTATTCTCTGTATATGTATAAGAAAAATTAAACATGACTAAAATTTTTAAACAAGCTTTTGATTAAAATTATACACATACTTGTATTTTAAAAAGTTGATACCAGGTAAAAAATATATATAACATTTATTATAATCTTGTTTAGTTTATCACAATTATTGATTCCAAACCCTGCTATTTACCCCTTTTCGTCATAAACATTTTTGTTATAGACAGTAAAAATTTGTTCTTGAAATTGCAGGCAATTTTAACTAGAGCAACATTAACAAATCCAATCCCTTCCAGTTACATATCTCTAGCAGTTTTTTAAAAATGTAATGCAAATAATCATGCAAACCATTTTAAAGCATACAGCTATTTTTTTATTTAAATTGTGGTAGTTTAACATTTTGGATTTAAATCAATGATTTAAAAAAAGTAAAGGAAGCAACCCTGTTTATAAGGCTGTGGGGAGTATACTTTAACTTCCCAACAAACATATCACAATTTTCTAATTTACAATTCCTTTTGTAGATTTTAGTATTTGAAAATTAATATTATGCAATGCAATATAAATAGAAAGATGCCCTACATTTGAACAGCTCTCAGTGGGCCGTGGGAAACATACTTCCCACCAAAAAATATCTTGATAATCAAGTCAAGCTAAGTTATTATTTTAGGTTGGTAATAAGCTAAATGAATTTCTTTTTATTAATCAATCCCAATACCAAAAATATTTTAACATGACTTTACTAGAAAACATGGCATGTTAAAGGGTTAAATAGTAAGTAGTCTTAAGAAAATGGAAGGATTTTTAAGTAAGGAATAATAATTAAATCCTGCTTCCTAATCTGGGTTGGGTAAATAAATACAAGTATATC
The DNA here is from genome assembly GCA_024610705.1 of Tetragnatha versicolor. Taxonomy (NCBI): domain Eukaryota; kingdom Metazoa; phylum Arthropoda; class Arachnida; order Araneae; family Tetragnathidae; genus Tetragnatha; species Tetragnatha versicolor. The sequence goes on along the minus strand of JANDEH010000011.1, from coordinate 18,370,477 downwards.
ATAACTTATGGAATTATTTGTTATCTTATTAACCCATTAATGGCCCAAATTATTTTCAATCAAAGTAGAAAATTCGAACTTTAGCCCATCCCTATTACAAAATAAATGAAGCAAACGCAAAAAACACAGGGTGTTAGGATTGAGGGATGTTTCCTCTTGCCATCTGTGCAGTTTCGTTACTATTGGGTGAATTTAAGGTAAATAAGAGAGTTTATGATCCTGTATTTAGCGATCTAGATATAGATCACTGGGCGCTAATGGGTTAAATAGCTTTTAACCTAAGGGCTATTCCATATGAACAGGGACATGATCAAGAAAAATGAAAAAATAAAATAATAAAATTTTCTAATTATTTTAGGGAATAATTATGCAGTATTGATCTAATTGTGTTTTTCATTGCTTAAATTTTGTGTAAAATTATTTTTATCAGAATGTCAGCATTTAAAGTCAATATTTAGAAATATTTGTTTTAAAGGTTAATTTGTTAATGAAAAATGTATAGTTTATTTAGAAAATTGAAAATAAATTAATTAGTTTTTACAACTTTTTTGTTAAATATACTCATAAACTTTATAGTAAAAATGAAATAAAGTGTTTAAATCAATTTAATTATATTTATATTCATGAATAACTGAACGCTTATACACATGTAGCGTGAGTTACGAAGTACTGTAGCGTGAGTTACGAACAGCTCTCTATATTTTATTTTATTTCTGATTTTCTTAAGCATTCCCAGTAAAACTGTTTGCTATTTTAGAATAAAGGAAGTATATTCAAACACCTGACAAGCATATAGAATTATTGAAACACTATTTAAGCAGAAAAACAAATTTGAATTTTATACTCATAAACCCATGTCTTTTTTTTGTAGCGTGAGTTACGACTCTATTTTAATTAATATTTAAAAAACTAAAATTCTTAAAAGATTCGCAATACTTATTTTAAATTATTAACATTAATTTCAATATGTATGATTTTTTTTAGAAAGAAAATAATAGTTATTTCTATATTTAAAAATTATTTGAAATTGCAATTTTGAAAAAAATGTAGCGTGAGTTACGGTGGAATTGCCCCTAAGCTTTCTCCCTTAGCTAAATGATAACACTTGTGTGTCCATGTTGAAGATATTACACTGTTCTACACTGAAAAAATTTCCTTGATGGAAATAGTCATTTCTTATAGATTTTGGGTCGCTGAATACGAAAATCACCATCAAAATTCTCAATTGACTCAGGATTTTCGGGGAACAGCCCCTCCCCCTTTTCACGTTTTTTAACGACTTTATAACTTAGAACTCGATTTTCAGGGTCAAAAAGCATTGCTTTAATCTTCAAATTGCCCCCCAGGGGACAAGAAATGTTCAAATTAATAAAATATGATAAATTTATAACAAATGGATAGGTTTAAGGGGTAGTTAACCCCCTAAGAATGCAAAAAATTAGCTAAAATTTATAGAGGTTTTTATACGCTATTTTTCCTCCTATTTTTTACGCAATTCCCGTTTGAAGGGTCCTAACCCTTCCCCAAGGACCCAAATTTGATGGCAATATGCAGCAATGATTTTTGCTAAAAGCGGTTGAGGTGAGAGCGCCCCCAGAGCACCCACGGAAGGGTTCAATGCCGCACTTAGAGTTTAACTGTGTTGTACAAAAAAACATTTGAAGCCACTTACTGAATTTCAGCTGATTCTTGTGTAAAATGATCTGCTGAATTCAAATATGACACCCATTTTCCTCCATCACCCTCAGTTTTTAAGGGGATGCCCCCTAATTGTTATCCACAGCCGTGCATCTGTTAACATCTTGAAACATGGAATCCTCACTCCCGAAAACCGGTCAGTTTTTAAAGAACTGAAGAGTTTCTACTTAGGATACACCCAAAATATAAGAAAAACATCAGTTGTAATCTTTTCAAAATCATCGATATTAATTCCTGAACTCGCGAGCGCCTTCGCGATTCTGGAAGAAGTCTTCCGAACTCTTCCGCGGGGACTTCTGGGAGGCTAACACCTCAACCGCTTTTAGTAAAAATTATTGCTGCATATTGTCATCAAATTTGGGTCCTTGGGGAAGGGTTAGGACCCTTCAAACGGGATTTGCGTAAAAAATAAGAGGAAAAAATAGCGTATAGAAACCTCTATAATTTTTAGCTATTTTTTTTGTATTTTTAGGGGGGTAATTACCCCTTAACCCTATCCATTTGTTATGAATTTATCATATTTTATTAATTTGAACATTTCTTGTTTACTGGGGAGCAATTTGAAGACTAAAATAATGCTTTTTGACCCTGAAAATCAAGTTTAAAGTTATAAGGTCGTCGAAAAACGTAAAAAGGGGGAGGGGCTGTTCCCCGAAAATCCTGAGTCAATTGAGAATTTTAATGGTGATTTTCGTATTCACCGACCCAAAATCTATAAGAATTGACTATTTTCATCAAGGAAAAAATTTTGAAGGTCAAATTTGTAGAACAGTGTTATCCAATGGATTTATTATTAAATAGCTAATGCATTAATTTGGTTAGAATTACATAATTTGTTTACTTCTTAAGCTTTAATCCTTAAGAGTGAATTGTGTAAGAACTGAATACTAAGTGCTAATATTTTCAATATTTAAAAAAATTACTATATATTAGTTCAACTTCAAATCCTTAAATTATTCTGTACCCAAGATATTTCTTCACTAAAATATCTTCTAAGCTTTAAACAAACTATTATCTCCAGGTTATTTCAGCATTCTAATTGGGTGTACTACGGCATTTTTAAATTTAGTATGCAACAGTAAAAATGATGTTGGTAAGGTTTTGGTTACATTTTTATGCCACTTTTTTATACTTGTTATTTTTGAATTTTTTATATACAGTATTGTTTAAGAAGTTCATCCTTTCAGCCCTTTTTTATTTAATATTACAGGGAATATATTAATTCATATTAAGATTACTGGGGAAAATGTTTAAATGTTAGTTTTGTAGGATATGAACTAGGGTTAGGCAGTATCAGCTAAAAAGGCTGCAGTTTAAAGAACAATAGAGGGGAGTGCATGGAGGAGCAACTGACTTTTTTCTGCTAAACCTTACATCATTGATTTCAAGGGGACACAAAATTATACCCAACTATTATTTTCTACAGTGTAGGATTTCAAGATGACACTACAATTAAAATTGGTACTGTAGGATTATTAGCCAGTTGGTGCAAGCTCTAGGCTTAATTAATTCCATTATTATTGTATTATTGAATAGAATTTTGATATAATGGCAAGATATTTTAATATAATGCATATCAGTATGGAAGGGTCCTTTGTTCATTCCCACTAAACAAGGTAGGTTTTTAATGAGAGCTACAGAGCTTTCTTTATTAAAGGGATAAAGGAAATCCTACAGTCAGGAGGATGTAATATTCTATTATTTGTCTATCCTCGGAAGGCGGAGGAAAACCGGTTTTCTCTGCCTTCCACAATGCTGAGAAACTGGTTTTTCTCCGCCAAGCGACGGTAGACAAATTTTACAGGGAGTGAGTTTAAGAAACATTTTATATATACAGCTAATAAGGGAGGACCAAACAACCTTTGTGTACTCCAAGCCTGACATTGATCACAATTTGTTTGAATTGACAACTCTTTTTGAGATATTCCTACTAAAACCCAAGATGAGAGGGACCAAGGGCATAGCCAGAGGGGGGATTTGGGGATATATTAGATCCCCCAGAAAGTAAGAAGTTTTTTTATTTTTTGACCATAGAAGATAATTAAATTTACCCATGTCCCCCTTTGAAATTTTTTTCAGGCTACACCATTGAGAGGGCCATTTTAGTAACATTTTAAAAGCATTATTTCAATGCATCGTTAACATTTTAAAAGCATTTCCGATTTATCTTTCTAAGGTTTTTAATTACTATACACTAATTTATCATAGGGTTCCCACTCAAATTCAGAAATAAAATTCCCTGACTATTTCAGGTCAATTTTTAAGATTTTTTGGTAAGCAAATTAGCAATTCTCGGCATTTTTCGGATACTTCTTGGATTTCTGAACCCTGGGCCAAATTTAGCAATTTTCCCTTACTTTTAAGGTGAATTTAAAATTTCCTGACTTTTCAGGTATTCCCCGACTCGTGGGAACCCGAAAAATTTAATTTTTTGGCTGTGAGTCGGTTTGGGTGTCAACGAACAAGCATTTCAATTTTAGATTAACTAGAACTGTCGATTTGCATTTTAGGCATACATCCGTCACATCGCGGAAAAAATCAACTTTACCCCGGGATATAATCTATTTAGTCCCTAACAGAATTACAGCAGCACCAACCCATTTAAAATGGCACTACAAATGGTATAAATTTTTTAAAATACTAATCGACAAAACGTTTTAAAAAGCACACAATTAAGAACAAAATTATACCATACCAATTTTTATATAAAATAGGAAAATATTTCGGTTAAAAATACACAAACATTTAGCCTAGGAGTAACTATTAGAAAAAGAAATAAATTTTTACTCACATTTCGGACTGAATTTCCCTATGAAATATAGTATTCACCATTCCGCATGTACCTCAATCATGTTCACAGGACGTACTAGGCGATTACCAACTCGAATCGTGATTGGTCAATTTCAGGGCGTAACCTATCAATATTAGCCCAACGTCATACCATTCAGCCAATCATAGACCAAGCTGAGAAATCGCCCAGTGCGTCCTGTGAACTCGCGTCCTTCAATTATCCGGACCTCTAGAGGGAATGGCGAGAAAAGCCAAATCAAAGGGTTGCTGCTTGAAAAAGAACCTTCAGAAGTAACCCTGCCAACCAAGTAGTCACCGCCATTGGCGCTAAAACCGTTGGCGATCGAATTGCAGTTTGTAGTAAACTTCGCGCCTTTTTTATAAGGTTTCGATTCAGAATGCGTAAGGTTTCGGTTTTCGTTTCAAAACTGGTCTCTTTGTGGTCTATATTAAACTCGAGATTCAAGTTAAGGATATTTATACTTTAAGTTTTTTAAAATATGCCTTCTAAATCTTTTTAGAATCCTTTTCTAGCTCACAAATTTGGCTCCAAATCAAAATTTAAAATAATTTTTCAGAAACCTAGATTAGTTTTATAAAATTAAGTAGCAAAAGCTAGGTCGCCCAAGAAAGAGATGGAGGGATGATGTCCTGGAAGATTTAAGGTACTAAAAGTACAGAACTGGAAAAGAAACAATGGCAAGATCCCGAGCTGCCTATAATGGAATTGTGCGACAAGCTAAGGCTCACAAAGGGCTGTAAGGCTAGAAGAAGTAGCTAAAACTTGTAAAGAACTTACGTCTCAAAATTATTTCTCTATTTAAACTTTTTTTAAGTGTTAAGATATGGTAAATCAACAAGCGTTCAAGATTCAAGATGCGTTTAATTTTTGTCATGCATTACGAAACTTGTATATGTACTTTTGTGTAAATGAAAGGAGAATTTCACCATTATCGCTGGTTAGCTGACAATCAGTGTAAACTCTCAAGCGTCGCCTCCAACCGTGGACCGGTTTCGTCCTTGTTAGGACTCATCAGCACGGTATAGGAAGGCGACGCAAGAGAGCGGAGGGCAAGTACTAGCCTAGCCGACTATAACTGAAAAAGTGGTGACCATTGATTAGTCCTCCACTCATCTGCTGAAATGACATTGCATTCCTAGAACAGATTTAATTTCAGAAAGGCAAGGTAAATGAAAGGAGAATGTACTTTCATTTATGTACTTTAGTGTTGCACTTACGTAAACTTTTATATTTGGTATGAGCTTACTTCTATACTCTACATCAACGTTTCCTGAACCCAGTACGTCACTACGCGGAAGGAGAAAGGGGTAAACACAAAGCCTATTGGATTGCTAGGAGGAGTTTAGGTACGCAAATCGAGATATAAAGACACTATATATACATAGGTTATAGGTTTAACGAAATAATTGTATTTTAAAATTGACGTTCTTCGTATCACTCGAAATTCAGACACCGCGATGGGAACTACTTTGTTAATGACGTCGTAGAGTCAACTAACGTTGCTGTCTAGTATTGCAACATATCCAAATACGAGTGTCATGTAGGTAGCTCATAGCATAGGAATTTGTATAGTTTCAGTTCTCGTCGAGAATTTTTTAATCCCCTATCATACACTACTGTTCATAAATTAAGGACGGAACTATTTTTTCAACATAACACCTAGTGAAATTATTTTTCATCAATGAAAATTATACCAAGAGATGTTCAATGGGTGGGAATACAGGGCCCGAAAGCAAATTTTCTCTACCAATATTTTAAGGGGGTAAATGGCAGTGGCGGATCCAGGATTCGATTTTGGGGGGGGCTAAGAATTTTCATAATCCAATTTAATTCTCTTGTTAATGGTAATACGGAAAAAGTATCAAATTATCCAACTAAAACCATTAAAAGGGGGGGTCTGGGGGACCTCCCCCAGAAAATTTTTGGAAATTTTGGCCCAAAAACCCACTTTTTCAACCCGTTTTGGAACGCCTCATCCGAAATTTCGGATATAGATTTTTAGCGTTCTGACAAACTTAGTAAAATGTTAGACGTTTTGGGGGGGGGCTTCAGCCCGAAAGCCCCCCCCGTAGATCCGCCACTGGTAAATGGACCCTCCATTGATAATGGAGTCCCATTACAATTTGGAGCTGTGGCAGAAACGTCTGTGTAAGAGGTATTTTACCGAAAACTTTATGGTTATTGTAATGAATATTATTACTCCTGAACTCAGTGCATATTTTTAAAAGCCTGTGTTACCTTTAAATGGTATTTTTTATGTTTTATTGATAGAAATCGGTCTAATCATCATTTTTGGCAAGTTTTAGCTTCTGGGTCATTTTTGGTAATTGGTATCTTACCATCAACCATGTTTTAAGTAGTTCTTACATGTGCTAGATTATGTTTAGGTCTGGAGACCCTGAAAGTAAATTATTTCTTTCAATATCGTGACTTTCAAGAAACTTTGAGATAGCCAAATTGTGATTTTGTGCAACTTTTTCTCTCATAAGGAGAAATTCCTGACCTGAAATTTCTTCTAAGAGAATCAAATGGGACATGAGAACACAGGTACGCAATAGCAAACATCAGTGAAAATATCTGCGGTGTATACGAGGTGCTCAAACGGCACAACATAATTGTATAGTTTCACAGAAAGGACATCTGTTATTAATGTTTGAAAAAAAAGTATTTTTTAGTGTTTATGGACGTAGACATACCTAAAAAGAAACATATAGTTGTAAAAATATCTCCATTACCTTTGAAATGAGTTTTTAAGAGATATAATTTCTCCATTGATACTCTATTACTGTTATAGACATTTCAACACTCCCTATACACGAAAAAAATTTTCCCTGATGTCTGCGATCACGTGCCTGGGTTCTCATGTCCCATTCGCTTCTTTTAAAAGAAATTTCAGATCAAGAATTTCTCTTTATGAGAGAAAAAGTTGCACAAAATCACAATTTGGCTATCTCAAAGTTTCTTGAAAGTCACGATATTGAAAGAAATAATTTACATTCAGGGTCTCCAGACCTAAACATAATCTAGCACATGTAAGAACTACTAAAAACATGGTTGACGGTAAGATACCAATTACCAAAAATGACCCAGAAGCTAAAACATGCCAAAAAGGATGATTAGACCGATTTCTATCAATAAAACATAAAAAAATACCATTTAAAGGTAACACACGCTTTTAAAAATATGCACTGGGTTCAGGAGTAATCATTCATTACAATAAACATAAAGTTTTCGGTAAAATACCTCTTACACAGACGTTTCTTCCACAGCTCCAAATTGTAATGGGACTCCATTATCAATGGAGGGTCCATTTACCCCCTTAAAATATTGGTAGAGAAAATTTGCTTTCGGGCCCTGTATTCTCACCCATTGAACATCTCTTGGTATGATTTTCGTTGATGAAAAATAATTTCACTAGGTGTTATGTGGAAAGAACAGTTCCGTCCTTAATTTATGAACAGTAGTGTATTATGTTTAAAGCTACGACATTCATGAATGTGTGCCACTACTTTTTCTAAACTAATCTGGACACTTTTAATTGATAGGAATTTTAATTGAGAGATGCTGCGAAATAAAATTTTATAGTTCCACCAGTTTAAAAAAATCAGCCAATGTATAGGTATTTCTTTTGTTATTACTTTTTTACATCACATACGATTAAATTGTAATAGCTTTACCTTAAATAAATATGCACATTTCCTTAATATATATTCTAAAATATGGTTAGTCGGGAAACTTCCTTCACATGGATCGCCAATCATTGGAAGAGTTGCTTTTTAAATTTCTAACTTTTATAATTAAAACAAACTTCAGAACTCAAGTAACTTCAGGAAAACAGTAATGTCAAAAAAGTTTATTAAAATAAATAGTTCACAAACACATACAAAAATACACTCGTGCACATTTTTCTTGTTAATAGTTGCCGAAAGTGAAGTAGTCTGGATCATTTTCAGAAGGTGTGGGGCTCATTTCTAAACGAAAAAGAAGAAACATTAATTTTTGCAATGTTGAAATTACCCAAGTTATACTAAAAATTTCATAATTTGTAGAATGATGGAGAAGGTTACAAAGGTGATAAACTTTAAACATCCGTTATTTTCCCCCTTTTGCTCCTCAACCCTATCCGGCCACACCTAAATCATTAACTTAAGTCTCCATTTATTAATTTACTTCTTAAGATAAGCAGTCTGCTACTTTAAGAACTTAAGTTTCCAGGTCGCTGGGAATTTAAAACACCGAACGAGTCCCATAGAAGTTATTAAAGAAGTTAAATGGAACTAATTATAATTCAGGATTCAAATAATTTACCCTACATAATGTAGAAGGATTGTTAGAAGTCGAGATGATAATTAGATTTTTATATTCACTACATCCCATTTCTTAAAATCAACACGACATTACTCTGACAACTTTAGGGCGCATTTCTTCACAATTTAACTTCCTGAAGAAATGTATAGATTACGATAACTTCATACCGCAGACAGCGGTATAGTTAATCAATTTCAATACTTTAAATCCTTTTTGCACTAAGCATTTCCTGTAACATTGCAAGATTAGTGTACGCCTCGAGGAAGCTACGAAAAGAAATTCAGCGCTAATAAGAAACCTTTATTAAGTAAAATTTTATCCAGATTTTTGTTAACTGGTCACCGCCCGAAGAGAGATAATACTAATCTATACTTACCGTTTTGGAAAGTTTCCTTCGTAACTCTAGCTAGACATGCAGTGAAATCTTCCAATGTTGGAGTAGAAACATCTGTCCATTCTCCATTATTGTTCTCGGAAAGAATTATGTGTTGCTTGATCTCCATTTCGTGCACTGAAACCATTTAATTACGCAGCTTTACACGGATTCTGCAGATAGACTTTAAAACTAAAGTGAGGACTGGACTTCAAAAACAATCTAAGTGCCAAAAAGTACATTTTCTGTAATTTATTATTTTAAATTTGATTCTGCATAGGAATATACATAAAAAGTCGTCTTTCGGGTTATTAGTAGTTTAAACTACTAATAATTGTTGTGGCGATAAGCCGACTTTATAGGTTGTTGGCGATGGTACTTAGATTGGTTTATCGGGTTTAACTCATATTTTTTTACTTTTGGGGCACTTAGCTTCTTTTTTGAAGTCCAGTCTTCAAGTGTGAATAATTGGCCACAGAATATACAGGGTGTATCTGAAATGGTGCAACAAACTTTCAGGGATGATAGTACTCATCAAAGACGAACAAGAATCGGTATAAAAAGGGGGTCCCAGACGAAATCCCAGGGAGTTAAAAATGGAGCGACTCCCCAAAAAATTATTGAAAAATTCAATTTGTGGAAGAACTACTATTAGTAAAAACTTAATATGGTCTCAAAAATTGTGGTTTAATATGATCTTTAAAATTATCTCAAAAGAACTTCACTTTAAAATTTGTTTTATTATGAAAAAAGTTAAAAAACACAAAAATGTGAAAACTCTGCCAAAACCTTATTTTGTATTTCGAAATCCTTTCTTTTGATTTGATAATCTGAAAGATCATAGTTGAAAACCCTTAAGTCCAAAGTTTCATGTAAATACAATCAATATTGAACGCTTGAGATCCTGTTAAAGTTTGTTTTTTGCGTGCGCTAGCAGTTTTCCAGAGTTGTTTCCAGAACAGCTGTTTTCGCACGCAAAAAACAAACTTTAACAGGATCTCAAGCGTTCAATATTGATTGTATTTACATGAAACTCTGGACTTAAGGGTTTTCAACTATGATCTTTCAGATTATCAAATCAAAAGAAATGATTTCGAAATGCAAAATAAGGTTTTGGCAGAGTTTTCACATTTTTTGTGTTTTTTAACTTTTTTCATAATAAAACAAATTTTAAAGTAAACCACAATTTTTGAGACCATAATTAAGTTTTTACTAATAGTAGTTCTTCTACAAATTGAATTTTTCAATGATTTTTTTGGGGTGTCGCTCCATTTTTAACTCCCTGGGATTTGATCTGGGACCCCTCTTTCTATACCGATTCTTGTTCGTCTTGATGAGTACTAGCATCCCTGAAAGTTTGTTGCACCATTTCAGATACACCCTGCATATCAGTTGTACTATTCCATAGGGTTCAGGCCAGGGTGTCCACTTAGGCTTCCAAGAAGATTTTGGTGGAATCCAAGGGGTAATACTTCTAGACCAGGGGTTTCCAACTGGCGGCCCGCGAAGCTCCCTGAAACCCCCCCAAAAAGCAGCTTCAGAACCGTTTTCAGGATAATACTGCACTAAAAATTTTTAGGGGGAGGCGTCCGACCCCCGTATTTAGCTCTTAGATTATGGAGTAGCTTTGGTGGTTTTCTATGGTAAAGTTCTTCCATCAGCTTAGTATAGCCCGCTGGCCACCGTACTGGATCGGGGCACATCAATGGCCTAATTGATCTAGTATACAGTATTTGCAAAAGCATTTTAAGGCCTTCGGGCACTTAAGTTAGGTGATGTATATACTCCTGTTCATAAAAAATGCAACACCAAGAAAGAATTGTCCGATCAACTTGAAATTTTCAGGGTATGTTCATTATGGTTTAATTTATCAAATGATATCAAATTCAGAGCTATAGCGCATGCGCGAGCTGAGCAGTGTCTTCTCAACCATTGATTTATTCGTATATTTGGGGGCTGTAACGGGACGTTAAGGGCTTGTAAGAAGGTTGTCCACTGTTGATTATCTTGTAATTAGATATAATTATACCCCTTAAACCTTAACGGATGTCATATGAACATTTAACAGAGTTTGAAAGAGGATTAATGTTAGGCCTCCCGGAGGGGTGTTTTTCACACTGTTTTACCGCTGGTCAGATGAAGGGAAACCGGACAATATTGATATGGGTTTGAAAGCAGAGGTCCAAAAAGGGTAAGGCGAGTTGAAAATTGGGGTCGGACCCCTTATAGTCCCGTCAGCACGGGATGAAAGAGGCTTCATTCGCATGGCAGTGCCGGATCATTGAATGACATTTCAACATGTTTCAAATTGTTAGAATACTGCTACAGGTCAATCGTTGTCTGATCCATCAGTTAATCGGTCGTCATTGCACCAAAATTCACCAAGTATCGTTTTTTTACAGCGCTCCATCGATGGAATTTCATCGGTGCATAAAGCTATCACGGGATCCACAAAAAATACTTTCGCATGATTACTGATAACAAATGGTCTTTTTAAAGAAATCCCCCTTCAATTTTGGTTAACATGACACCTAAATTGGGTTTGGACGCTATGCCGAAAATCGCAAATTTTGGAGTGTTTTATCTTGAGTCTGTGGTGAAGAAGAGAAGTGTTTTGACCTGGAGAACTATTGGGTACTATGGGCAACCTCATTAGATAAAAAATGAGGGCAATCTCATTTCTTAAAAAAATTTCTAAAAATTTTTGGAGTCAAATCTTATACCCTATCTTTGAAGCGATCCTGAAGCTGTAATTCATCAGAACAAATCCTGTACACATGTTTTTCGGAATGTTGTGAACTTACATTACATCCAATAAAAACAATTTCTTTCTCGACAAATTTCTTTATCCAAAATTTCACCTACGGAGCTCGACTAAAATTTCGTTGGTTTGTCCTCATGCTTAAAATGCTTTCTATGTTGCCAATATTGGCAAACTTTGGGTATGGGATGAATTCAGTCAAAATTTCAATTTGTTTGATTCGATTACCTGTCGTATAGAGGCTCTCATTGCAGCGCGTATGGAAGACATTAAACACCGATTTTCGACGGTAAATTTTATTCCTTTGTTCTGAAAATTATATCATTTATTTGCATCCACAAAGATCACTTGCTGTGTAAATTTCATCAAAATCTAACAAGTCCTTCATGGTGTTGCATTTTTTATGAACAGGAGTATATAATTTAGTATCTGTTGTGTTATTGCTATGAGAAAAGGAAATTGTGTTGGGTGCGCAAGGTTTTTTTTCTCAATTCAAAGAAATTAATGCCAAAAACTTAACATATGGACAAAAGTTCATCGAATGCAACATCAGGCTTTTGAATATACTTCAAAAAATTCTCAGAAACACAACCCTAATATTCAGTATTAAAATATGTATAGGATCAAAAATTAACCCTTTGTTGCATACAAAGTAAAAAAATATACATGCATTTTCTCTTAAAAATAGTCTTAAAAATAATTGTGCAGTTGTGCTGTCGTCTGATTAACAGCTGAAATCTCAAATAATGTAGAAGGTAAAAAAACTGAAATGAAATCGTAAAGGCATTTACAGAATGGCAAAAAAATTTAACTTGTCCACTAGAGTGGACATGATGCAACAAAGGGAAATATATCCTCTGAAATTTTGAAAATACAGTAGTACTTTCACAATACGCAATTAACCTCCGTCCCTCTATCACCGGAAAAGTTCCATTTTAAAGACTCGGTCCCCCGAAAAATACATCAGGGATAAAAAGGAGACTGATTATTTTTCGGCCCGTCACTTGGATTGTGAATTTTCCGTTTATGCCCGCGATTACTTGAAAGTTGGAAACCCCTGTTTAGACCATTAAATTTTTTTCAGTTTGCCGTATAGCAATGTACCCCTTTGAATATGTTACAATTATACTTCCTTACTCTAGAACAGTCATAGGAGGGAAGTACATTGCAAAAAATAATTCTCAAGGAACACAAAAAGCTCTTGCAGTGAAAGTTACCAGAGCTTTCCTTTCCAGGGAATTTCTCTGTTGACTGAACTTTTTCTGTATGCTACATCTTACTTCAAATTTAGGGAACTTATCCATTGTAAATATTCCATTTATTTAACTACACATGACCGGTACGTGTCTTTCTTCCAACTTCTGAATTTTAGTGAATTATGCCTCTACATACTTTTGTAATAAAAGTTTCCTAAAGTTTCGAAAAAAATCGCAGTAACCGGAAAAAAGTTCACTCAACGGAGAAATTCCGTGAAAAGTAAGCTCCGTTTCTGTACTTCTGATCAGTCAACGATAGTAAAAGGGTCAAGTGATTTTTACAGACTTTGCATGGCCGATAGTTGGGTAACCTGTGATAGTTGGGGTCTTGCTTCTATATACAAGCAAATGTCTCTTCCTCTTTCGATCAACTGCCCCTCAACTTCCACCTGTCTCCCCTCCAAAATACTAGTTCCAGCGTTGTCAAAATCACGTGACCCGTTACCTTTTACTATCGTTGGTTTAGCAGTATTATTTTTCTGTAGTGCATATCCACCAAGGGTGTATCGAAAAAAACTTTTTTCGATTTTGATATGAAGTGTTAAGGTGGAAACAAATTGGAGCCGAGCGGCGTAAGCGAACAGCCACGAACACGCTCTGCGCACGCGCATTTCGTAGGCGCTAAGAGTGACGCTTGCGCAGAGCGTGTTCGTGGCTGTTCGCTTACGCCGCTCGGCTCCAATTTGTTTCCACCTTTAGTAAGGAAAAGGTGTGTAAGGTTTCAGAGAGTATCTGATTTTTTTTTTTAGAATTTTGGATAACATTATAAGGTGCCACATTAACCCTGAAGGTTCGCTATGTTAATCCTATGGAGCGCACAAGCCAAAAAGGACGAAAATCGGTTTTTTGCCCCTCATTTCTACCCTAATCACCCGACGAATGTCATCCTTCAAGTTATGGACTCCATATGATGTATGCTACCCAAAAAACTTTAATAATAGCCTAAATCTCTATATTACGTTTTTTGTATTCTCAAATTTCGTCGAAAATCGCGTATTTCCTCATTCAAGTTAGAGCCCACAATAAAAATATACAGATTCAGGCAATTATTCAAAATTTTTCTGGTAGCATACTTCATATAGGATCGGTTTTGTGCTACATTTCTTGTGCTATTAGGGTAGAAATGAGGGGTGAAAAACCAATTTTCGGCCTTTTTGGTTTGCGCGCTCAATAGGATTAACATGGGGAACCTTCAGGGTCAGTGTGGCACTTCAAGATATTATCCGAAAATTCTGAAAAAAAATCACAGGTACTCTCCGAAACCTTAGAATCATTAGAAACCATAGAACCTTAGAATTAGAACGCTTCATCAAAATCGAAAAAAGTTTTTTATACACCAATATCCACCTCTGTTTTTGAGGAGAGGGGGGAATCATATGCTTCGCCCATTTCTCCCAGATTGGTTGTTTTATGAGGCAAGAATAAAGCGAGATCATGCTGGGCAAAGGCCAGATTAGGGATCGAGTTAAATGATTCCCATTACCCCAGTCATTTAAAACTTCAAAACAAACTTTTAACAATAATATAATACTTACAGGACACTAATATTCACTTTTGAAAATTTATTTTAATAATGTTAATATTAAATTCATTTTAAAACTATGGGTGCTGGGAAGAAATGGCAATTATCACTTACCAGCAAACATTAGCACCAGACTAAATGTGTCGAGCTTCTTCAGGGATTTAGTTAAAGCGTCCTCGCTAACCTTGGATTCTTTGCCTATAAATAAGTAGCTCATAAGTAAATTCTGCAAGAAACTTTTTATTGTAAAAAATTAATGCCTATCAAAAAAACATTTCTTTTCAATTAATAAATTTAATAGTTAGACTGAAATTTTGTAGATTTTTAAAAAAAGATTGGTAATTACCCAAGCCCCAGATAGACAACGGTTTATATACAAACCCACTTTTGTACCTGTTACTTGCAAAATTTCCCAAAAATTCACAAAAAATTTAAAGAGAAATCCTTATTTTGCAATATTTGTAAATAAGAGTTATGGCATAAAATAATTATGCAATCCAATCTTTATGCATCGTTTGACAATTTAGGGCAGAGAGATTTTTAACACCTCCGACAGCGCATTTCACCCATCGAAAATCGGAAATACGCTTTTAAAAACTAGACTGGCGTATTTTCACGCTTTGAATTTTTAACAAAGGCTTTCCAGAAAGAAATGCATGGCGCCCCAATGAAATCGAATAATTTTTCTACTGAAATTTGTTACATTAAATATTTCATTTAAAATGTTTAATGAAAAATAAATTGTTTTATTTATAATGTTTTCTTTTAGAAGAAATTTCGAGTGAAGAATTTCTCTTTATAAGTGAAAAAATTATACAAAATCATAATTTGGCTTATCTTATTTATATAATATCTTATTTATTTAATATTTTTTTTGAAAGTCACGATAATGAAAGAAATAAGATACATTCCGGGTCTCCAAACCTAAACACAATCAAAAACATTTTAAAACTACTAAAAAAAAATGGTTAACGGTCAGATACCACTTACCAAAAATGACCAAAAACCTAAAACTTGCCAAAAATGATAATACATCTATTTCTCTCCTCTCAATAAAACCTAAAAAATCCTATTTAAAGGTAGCACAAACATTTAAAAACATTCATTGAGTTAAGGAATAATAATATTCATCTTTGGTATGATTTTCATGGATGAAAAATAATTCTACTAGGTTTTATGATGAAAAAACAATTAAGTTCTTAAATTTTGCACAGCAGTGTACAAAACCGACTCTATACACTACACATCATAAATTCTGGAACGTTCCCTTGAGAACGGTAGGGGACTAGGCCAATAAACTAATGACTTAAGTCAAACAATAACACAAGATTTTTCCCCTCTTAAGCTTACTTTTAACAAGGTTTTTTTAATCCTACTCCATTATTATTCCATTTCATAAAATTTTCCGTAAAAATATTAAAAATATATTTGTGCCGTCGGTGCACTAACCAGTTAATATCTCCACTTTCAACTCAAATTTATTTGAATTACTTTTGGTGTTCTTTAGGATTGCTCTATAAACTTTGCGTAGGATAGAAATATGGGAGTCTAAACAGTAACTCATATTTATACCAAGATCCCTCTGTGTATAAGAAGGTTTAAGGGCGCAAGTTTAGAACTGCTGATGGTTGGCGAGTTTTGGCTATTTGGCGCCATATTTAGAAGCCACATAATTCACTTAACATTAGTTGGGGTACAAAAAAAAATAACTATATAGTGGTTTTTATGGCTAAAAACTTGGCGCATCAGCAGTTCTAAACTTGCGCCGAAACGGCTATTATAAGTGCATTTCACGGGCGGATCCAGGTTCGACTTCTGAAGGGGATATCATGATTTTTAAAACATTTCAAGCAGCAGAAACTGCGATGTTTTTGAAAACATTTAAGGACAATGTACTTTTTTGGACGATTTTGACTTAATTTAAATTCTCTTCCGATGCAATTTTATCCAATAAACTGTTGTTGTGGTTATTTCCACGACAGTTGAAGCATGCTCAGTAACCAGCTAGATAACATTAAAATTATATTATTGAGCAATTCTGGCATCAGTCTCGATGGCTGAGTATATGTCTACTAATCCAGAGGTCCATTTTTCGAATCCTGGGTGCCGCTTTTGTTAATTGCTTCTATTAACGAAATTCGTTAGAGTTTAGTTTTTACTTTCGAGGAAATAACCAGCGCCATAAACTGTTACCCTTCGGGGGGGAACGTGTCCCCTGGATCCGCTACTGAAGTGCCTCGCAAAGTTGGGGAATCGCACCGAGAAAAACTTGGTTTGAAAATGGAGGTACTTGGTTCTTGTCCCCAAAGGCCTCAAATGTCCATTTTTTATCCAAGGCACTTTCAGCCTTACCAAAATCACTTACATCTCCAAGCCTTAATCTCGTTTTTCACATACGTGCACAGTCTCCAGAGCTTATTGTGCTTTTTCGGCTTCTCTTTCTTCGACTGTTCTGCTGGCTCCTCTACACTGGAAGGCCCTTCACCAGCGTTTTCTTCCCCCACTGGTTCGATAGGCTCTTCCACCTCTGGAACATACAAGGAAAAGAGGTTAGTCGACTGAACTGCAACTTAAAGTTCCATTTATTTTGCAACTAAAGCAATAGCAACCGATATTGCCGATTTCGATATTTCCCCTAATGCATTTTTTAAGAAATTCCTCTAATCTGAAATATTTTATACTGAAACTAGCTGATATATCAGCCGTTGCTCGGGAAAAAAGGATTTTCAATCTAGGTGATAAAATAAATAAGAATTATTTTCTTCCCTATATTCTTTTCCTGGGCGTCATTTAGGGGCAATAGGGTCAACTGGCTTCCCGCTAGAATTCTTCTTTCATGCTATACTTCCTTAAGACATAAAAAACTTTAAAAACACCACCTGCTAAGAATTAATGTGTGAAACCATCATTTTAAAGAGTGATATTTTCAAATCATAAAAAAGTTGGAAGGAGACCCTCTTAGCCCCCTTATTTCAAGGTGCTATGCTATATCTTTGTTCCCTTCAATATCCTCCATCTATTTCTCCAATTCGTAATGCATAGTTGTGGCAAAATCTTCCACCTTCGCTTCAAAACAAAGGTAGAGGTCCATTATTGAACAGCAATTTCTATTGACTTAGTACTTATTTTTCTCTTCATCTTTGTTTTTATAAAATTCAAAGCAAACAAAAAATAAATATTATTACTTAGGATGTAAAAAAAACCTAAAGAAACTTTGGGAATTAAAGGGTTAATAACCGGTTTTTAAATTAAAATTTTAAAAAGGTCAGGGGGAGACCCCCTGAACACCCCTTGTTGATTTATTACCAACTCATTCGCTAAATGAAATCGCCTTCAAACATAAAATAAATGTAAGCATCATTTGAATTGACACCAACCATCTAAAATGCTTCTGATGTAATACTATTGTTATTTAAATTTTATTACTTGGAAAAAAATTTAAAAATTTTCGGTTAAATATTTTTTGGTTATTGTAAAAAATTTATTTTATCACACATTATTTCTTCAATAGATTTTTTTTAAAAACTAGGGAGCTACCGCCCCCTGCTCGCTATCGCTCGCCAACCCCCGTTAACTGCTGACGCAGACACGTTTGAACCGCTTCGCAATTCCTCACAAAACCCTGCTCACTGCACTTACTCACTTTATAAAACATTCTTAAAACAGGGTTAGTACTTCTCCGGGGTATTCTTTCGAAAATGGTGGATATACATTCAGTAGCGGAAATTTAACAGTTCCTTTATGGTAACATTAATTGGCGGGTCGCCTTATAATTCCAAGAAAATTAACAACAGAGCAATGTAACATTCCTTTACCATTTCCCCAAGGTAATGTTTTTTTCACAGATCCATTAAGAAGCACTGAAACATCTCAGGAATAAATTTAACGTTCTTAAAATTTGTAACTATTTTCATCGATTGGCTGTGAAAAATGTAGTAATTACCGTAAACATCACGAAATTTAGAATTTTATCTTCATGAGAACAAACAAACGTCGAAGTTGTGTCAGTTTCATAGCAATGACACGAATGTTTAGACTTCAAACATTTTCGATTTTTATCTTAATTTCTAAAACTGTCCCCCGTGTTATCTAGTTGTTTGCGTTTTGGTATTGTGAAATAAGGTGTCACATTTTACTACCTTAAAAAATATACTTGCAAAAGAATATAAAAATAATAATTGTAAAAAATAAATGCAAAAGTTCAAAATTTCCGAAAGCGAGTTTATATGTTGTAAATATGGTAGTGATTAGGTTGCCACAATGACAAAGATAAATGTAAAAATATTAATTTGTTATTTAAAAAATAAAAGATAAATTATTTATACATAAGTTTTAAATATAATTAAAACCGTTTAAACAACAGAAATATAAATATTGTTAAAAATAACCCATAATATATTTTTTAAATTCGTGTTATAAATAGAAAGATGATTATTTAATTTATTTGAATATTAAAAACCAGTGAAATATGTTTTCAATTTTTTTTGAAAATCATAGTTTCTTGCTTTATAACTGCAACCTTATCCGTAATCTAAAAAAATGGAAATATTTTGAAATTGAGATTTTTTTTAGAAATTCTAAAGGCACTTTGCACATCCTCAAAAGAATCCGGACAGTTTGATACCAAATATGTGTTATACGGATCAGTAATTAAAAAGCCTTTCCCTGGAAACCGTTCACCAAAAACTTTTTTTTAGAATAGAGAGATTATACTCGCTATAAAATATTTTTAAATAAGTATTTCCAACAATAGTGGTTTTGCGTCATTTGGATGGAGCAATAACCGTTATCAGTTTAACATTGAAGCTACGCATAAGAATTTAGAAAAGGTCCAAAAAAGACTGCTTGGAATGGTTTGACTTTAAAAATTATTTTTTGAAAACCTTCCCGATTGTGTGAGGAACAACATGCTGATATTTCATACTAATCGCATAAATAATGTGGGTGCTAGAATGCAAAAACTAAAATCGAGGGTAAAAATTCAAATCCCCGTGCACCCCCTCCAAGATGGAATATCGAAAAATCCAGAAATTACTTTCTTTGAAATATTCTTAAGAAGATATTACCAACAGGTTGCTTCGAAATATCAAATTATTAGTATGTTTTTCTTTGAAAATGTGAAACTTTGTTTATGCTCAGTGAAATCTGGTTTTTGAAATTTTTAGACCCCTTAAAATTCGAATATCGAAAATTTGAAAACTGCCTTTCTAGATATTGTGGCTAGGTACCTTCCTGCGAAATTACGAAGATCTGGGGTCATTTGGGACGGGCTAGGCTCGAAAACGGAGAAAACACTCCAAGCACCCCTGTGGGTCAGAAAAAAAGAATTTCGAAAAATCCCTTCTTAGTGCGCGATACACCGTACGGTCTTCCACCACACCAAGTTTCGAGTCTTTAGCCCCGGTAGATTTTGCTGTGCGTTGATAGGTGAATGAATCGATCGATCGATGAATGGTAAAGCTCTTTTATTATTATAGACTAGCTGATATACCCGCCGTTGCTCGGGGGGGAAAGGCTTTTCAAATTGTGTGTTAAAATAAATAAGAATTAGTTTCTTCCCTATATTCCCTTACAGGGCGTCATTTAGGGGCAATAGGGTCAACTGCCTTCCCACTGGGGTTCTTCTTTGATGCTATACTTCCTTAAGATGTAAAAAGCTTTAAAATTACCACCTGTTTAGAATTAATGTGTGAAATGCCCAATTTTAAGAGTGATATTTTAAAATTTAAAAATGTTGGAGGGAGCCCCTTTTAACCCCCCTATTTAAAGGTGTTATATCTTTGTTCTCTTCAATATCCTTTGTTCACTCCATCCTTTTCTCCAATTGGTAATGTCTTGTTGTAGCAAAATCTTCCAACTTCAAAATGGAAGTAAAGGTCTATTTTTAAACAGCTAATTTCTACTGACTTAATATTTATTCCCCCTTCATCCCGCTGTTTTCATAAAATTCAAAGCAAATAAAAATAAACACTTTCCTGAAATCTAAAACAAAACCTAAAAAAAACTTTTCAAATTACAGTGTTAATAACCGGTTTTTAAAATTGAAATTTAAAAAAAGGTCAGGGGGAGACCCCCTGAACCCCCCTTGGTTGACTTATTACCAACTCATTCATTAAAGAAATCGTTTTCAAACATGAAATAAAAATAGACATCATTTGAAATATTGACATCAACCATCTAAAATGCTTCTGATGAAATATTGTTATTTTAAATTTTTATTGAATGGGTTAAATAGTTTTAATTTATTGTAAAATATTATTTTATCACAAATTATTTCTTTATTAGATTTTTTCTTTAAATTCTACTCACTATAAAATATTTTTAAATAAATATTTCTAACAATAGAGTTTTGCGTCACCTGGAATGAGCAAAAACCGTTATCAATTTAACATTGAAGCTACGCATAGGAATTTAGAAAAGGGCCAAAAAAGACTGCTTGGAATGCTTTGATTTTAAAAATTCTTTTTTGAAATCCTTCCCAATTATGTAAAGAACAACATGCTAAAATTTCATACCAATCGCATTAATGAGGTGGGTGATAGAAAGCAAAAACTAAAAACCGGAGTAAATATTCAAACCCCCGTGCACCCCCTCCAGAATGAAATATCGAAAAATCCAGAAATTACTTTCTTTCAAATATTCTTAAGAATCTATTACCAACAGGTCGCTTCGAAATATCAAATTATTAGTATATTTTTCTTCGAAAATGTAAAACTTTGTTTATGCTCAGTAAAATCGGGTTTTGGAAATTTTTAGACCCCTTAAAATTCGAATATCAAAAATTCGAAAAATGCCTTTCTGGATATTGTGAATAGTTACCTTCCTGCGAAGTTACGAAGATCTAGGGTAATTTGGGACGGTGCTAGGTTCAAAAACGTAATAATCACTCCAAGCACCCCTGTGGGTCAGAAAAAAAGAATTTCGAAAAATCCCTTCTTAGTGCGCGTATACACTGTAAAGTCTTCCCCCACACCAAGTTTCGACTTTCTAGCCCCGGTAGATTTTGCTGTGCGTTGATAGGTGAACCGATGAACCGATGAATCTGTGAATGAACCGTAAAGCTCTTTTATTATTATAGATTGGGAAAATAACCTTTCGATAATATGGTAAACATCTTGGGCAATTAATAGTTACTCCTGAATTTGTAATATTCCTCATATCCCCCGTCTATTCGAAGTTCCCAAGGGTCTTTACTTGTCTCTCAAAAAAAGTACCTTAATAATTAAAAACTAATATAAATTTCTCAGATCCTCTAACTAGCTCTAGGTGTGTGAATCAGGACACGTTTCCAAGCTCCGATTCACTAAATTGCAAATGCCCGACTCGACTGCTTACTTACCATCGGATGTCGTGGGATTTCAGGGCAAGGACTCAACAGAAAAGTTAAGAAACCCAACAACCAATATATTTAGAATTATGTCCTAGTGTGAGTGCGTATAACTTTTTGAAATCGAATGGCTACGCTCACTTATTTTAATTTGAAGCCTTCTGGATTCCAATAGCAGAGTCGCCTAAAAAGATTGGTCAAATAAATATTTTTACCAGTAACTGTTTACACTACGTGTACTTTTATCGTAGTAGACTAGAGAGAATCATTTATCACCTAACTTTCGCCAACCCTTGGCCCGGATTGGGATTGTTAAAATTAACCCGGGATTATTCTGCTATAGACTTATTAAAAGTATAATGCAACTTAAAATTCAAACTCACTCCACTTTTTGTAGGTTCTGTACAAGACGTTGAAGGCAACCTCCTTGTCGACACTGGGGCCAGGGAGGCTTTCCATACTGCTTCGGAGCTTCTCGCTCATCTCCATGCACTTCCTGATCTCGTCCGGGGAAAGACAGGGAGAATCTGAACCCTCGGCCATTATCAAACCTAAATATGATTAAGCAATGCATTTTAAATTGCGATACTATTGAATTTAAGAAAAAAACAACTAACTACAGGTGTCGATACGGGGGGACAGGGTAGATGCGTCTCTCCAATAATTACATTGTTTTTAAACAAAAAACTTTTTAGGGAGACTTAAAACTTGCTGAATGAGTTTCTCGAACCTTTTATCATAAAGGATGGCGTCAATTTACCAATGGTATCTAACAAGGTTTCAAAACACGGCACAAAAATGTTTTCCAACAAAAAGTAATAAAAGGCTAGCCCCACTAGCCAGAAAAAAAATCCAGCTACTGCACTGTTTGAAGCATAGAAAATTTGTCTAATCATGGCTGAAAACGAGCTTAAACCCTGTTTTAAAAGGTCAAAATTTGAAGAATTTTCAGGTGGAAGACCCCCGACCCCCTCTTTTTGTTGAAAGATGCAAACAATTTACAAAAATTTAGTGCAAAAATGCATTAATTGATTCAAAACCACCTTAAAATCATTGTACTGTGGTAGCTAATCAGTGCAAAATCCCTGTGTGAAGAAATCCCAAATCCTTGGGTCCCCCCAATTTTCAGAGGGAGACGCGACGACACCAATGCAATTAACTACACTCGACCCACATGTCTGATGGCACTCCTATTTATACTCATAACTTATTGATTCTCAGTTTATAATTTATACTCATGGCGTTCCAGTTAAAAACAATGGTTCTTACGTACTATCCCGGCGACCGTGCCGCTGAATCCGAAAATTGCATCGAAGATTATTGACTCTTGTATAGATGTGCCGCTGAATTAGACGGCCCCTAATC
This sequence comes from Tetragnatha versicolor, assembly GCA_024610705.1. Taxonomy (NCBI): domain Eukaryota; kingdom Metazoa; phylum Arthropoda; class Arachnida; order Araneae; family Tetragnathidae; genus Tetragnatha; species Tetragnatha versicolor. The sequence continues at coordinate 18,347,055 of JANDEH010000011.1, read as the reverse complement.
GGTCGACGGGATAATACGCAACTATTATAACAATATATACGCATACCAAACAGGGTAAACATAATAAGGTAAAATAAGCAAAATAACTTTTAGATTGCCCCTTTTCATAAAATTAACTACGAGGGTTTCCTTGGATATTTGAGATCATACTTTTAGTACATTTGGGAATTTAAATAATAGGGTTGAAAATTTATTACAATAACTTAACTAAACATCTTAAAGATTTGCGGATAAATATTCATACTTCTAAATGTAATCAAATCGCAACACACTTACCTAACAAGACTTAACTTGAGAACCTATAGTGCTTCTGACCACACAAACTTTCAATCTTTTGATGATCTGCGAATTTATGGAGTACCTGACCTCTGAAAGAAAACTTTCAATCTGGGAGAATTTTCACCTCTTTATATGTGTACCCTGCCTTTTAGGCAACTGTACTGTATCCTTTTTTAAAAATTTGAACTTCTTCTTCACTTTAAATAAATTTTTCTTAAGCCATATTATAATATCAATAAGAACCAGAGTGTTGTGTTGGAGTTCTCAGAGTAGAATCATATCCCTAGTAGCACAGCTCATACCAAATATGGCAGGTTTACGTAACTACAACACTAAAAGTAGACAAAATTATGCCGTGCATGACAAAAATTGGATGAATCTTGAAAGTTTGTGCTGCCCGGGATTAGTGTGTTCTATCTTAACCCTTTATGTCCCGACGGGACTTGTAAGTCCCACTTCCGAATGCTCCAAATTCGTCCGATTTTCGTCATGTAAAGCCAAATTTAGTTTACTTATAGTTGCAGTTACGTAAACTTGACATATTTTGGATGAGGAAAATAATTTGGGGCATAAAGGGTTAAATTAACCTGAATGAATAGATCACCGCCTCTATATTTCATGTGGGCGGGGTCATGGGTTATGGCAGGGCCGAAACTAGACTTTTTTTTCGGGGGGCTGGTTTTGGCAGAAAATTTTCTTGAAACTTTAGTTCGATTTTGTTGGTAAGAAGACAGCGGCGGATCCAGGGTTTGGGGCCGTTCAAATATTATGTAAGCACCTAAGGGGGAGGGGGTTTGCTCTTTGCTTATTTTTGCTGACAAGGGGGAGGGGGGATATGAGTGATGCTTACGTAAGATGGTGCATTTTCGAAAATCTCTTGTTTCTTGCATAAATAATTTCAAAATTCAACCAAAAATAAATGTAACAAAAATTGAATTAGGAAATCTGACGTAAGCACTTTTTTCTGGAGATGGACCACCCTAACATTTTGAAATTGTAACCCCGAAAAGTAGTGTTTCGACTCATTTTTGAACCCAAAAAGGACAACTCCTTGTACAAGTCACCTAATTTTCAAGGAAAAAAACAGTACTTACTAATAGGGATGTCAAAATTTCGGGGGGGTCCGGCAGTTTCTTACGTAATTATGGTGGGGGGTTTGAGGTTTGCTTATCTTTGCTGACAAGGGGGAGGGGGGGGGGGTTAAAAATGACCAAAAAAGTGCTTACGTAATATTTGAACGGCCCCTTTGGTATTTGGGGACTAAAAATTCGCAATATCAAAATCCTCTTAGTATCCTGAAATAAGGGGGTCTGGGGGTCCTCCCCAAGAAAATTTTTGGAAATTTAAGTCTAAAAAGCAGATTTTCAACTCGTTTTTGGTACTCCTAATACGGATTTCGGACATACATTTTTAAGAATTAAATTAACATTTTATAGGATTTTTGCATTTCGACGAACTTTTTAAAGAAAAGTGGTAAATAATAGGGTCCCAAATTCCCTTAAAACAGGATTTTAACTAGTTTTAGAGTCGCTTTTCCCTTTTTTACACCCCTCAGTTCCCACTTCCCCTTTTTCTGTTAGTTCTTATTCCTTTTGGGAAGGGGGACTTAAGTCACCTAGCCACCCTGGATCCGTTAGTGTGAGTAGAACTCCTAACTCACCTTGGATACTCCCCCTTTATGATTTCACTCATTTTTACACTAACCCGAAGAGGACCACTCCTTGTAAGTCCAAAAATTTTCAAGGAACAACTTATAATAGATTTCTAAATTTCAAGGGGGTTTGGGGGTCCTCTCCAAGAAAAATTTTGAATTTTGAACCTTAAAAGTAGGGGTTTTAAGCATTTTAAGGCGAATTTTTAAGGAAAAACAGTAAAGTAAAAAATGGATTTCAAAATTTTGGGGGGGAGGGTTGAACCCCCAAACCCCCCCCTTGGATACGGCCCTGGGTTATGGGGGGCAATGCCACTCCATCTCTTTCAGTATATATTTCATCTTTTAATGATAAAAGGTTTTTTTCAATGTAATCTCGTTCTCTGAACACCATCAACTGTCAACTATAATAAATGGATCTATTCTAGTTAGAGATGTAAAATTCCCACATTTTTTGGAAGGCGGGAAAAAACCCGGGATTTTCGGGAATAAACCGGAAATTTTAGGGGAACATAGGGAATTTTGAACGTAAGCAAACACAACGATATTTCACCATCAGTTTTCATTTTCTAGGTACTCTTTTGAGGAGTTTAAGACAATTTTTAATATAAATTAGAATCCATTATTAAAACGAAAATTTGCTATAAGATAAAAATATACAACACAAGATCCTATACTCAAGCAGGGCCGTGCGAGATTTTAATCAATATAATGCAAGTCCCTGAAATGACGGCCATATGTTTGAATTCAGAGGGGGGGCAAGAAAATTTTTTTTAACCTAGCTAGTGAAGCCAGTAAGGGGACATCCATAAATTACGGGAGGTGTTTTTCCAAAATCTGGACCTCCCTCCCCCCTTGGTAAGATTTAGTGAGCTCAAGTGGCGCCACCGACGATTGGTCCCGAATTAATCAATTATTTAATATTTTTGCAATCAAAATCTTTAAAAAAATTTTTTTGACGAAACTTGCAATATTCGATTTCGAAAGTTAACATGGATTTTGTGTTGCATTCTTGGACTTGATTTCTAAGCATGATTCGGTATTATTCACGTTAATTATAAGCGTATATATTTTATTCAGATAACAATAAATACGAGTACCTATTATATATTTTCATCATTCTCAAGAATTCATTTCGATTGTGCTTGGGATCTGGGATTAGTATTTGCAAAAGATTTATTCGTTTAGATTCGCGGGGATTGCAACTTCATTTATATTTACCTGTGTGATTCTTGATTACTTTATATTTAAGCTTGTACTTTTACAGAAATTTTGTTTATGAACAAACCTTAATGATTTAATTTGAATTTATATCATAATAGCAAATTTAAAAAATTTGTTGAAAGAAAAGAAATTTTTTAATTTTAAAAAGCATTAAATAGGCTTATGTTAACGCCAAGGATCGCGATCCTGGTGATCACGTGGTCTATGGATCACGTCCTGGCAAAAAGCAAAACGTCTCCATTGTTACCAGACCTAAAAGCTTAACTGTAACCACAGTTTTAGTGCAGGTACCGCGGGTCGAGGGCGTTCGTGTTGTGGGCCGCCCATTGACCGGTCTGTCTCTTATTGTCTCTGCCTACAACTTTTTAAAAATAATTTGCAGTATCTTATCTGTGTGTATTCCTTTCTCATACTTAAAAAAAAGAAAATCTAATCTAAATTTCTAACTTAAAAAGTTGACGAGAGATTTTAATCGACTCCCCCTCCCCCCTTGGTGAGATTTTTCTAAACCCCTCCCCCTTTTTAACCTCACGTAATTTATGGATGTCCCCTAACTATACTCAGTTGCAACTTAACTTGAGCTCTTAGAAATATGCTGAGAGCAACCAAATCAAGTAGTTCCCCGTGCGGTGTCAGAATTTTGAGTGAAATTAAGAGTTTCAATTTTAAAATATGATTAGTTTTTTAAATCCACATTTATTAAGCGTCTTTTCATACCGATTTTCAAAATGTTGAGTAATATTATTTTTTCAAGTGGCGCAGAGAGTAGTAGTATATTTGTTTGAAGAAAACTCGCCAGCCACTAAGATCTCAGAAATCCTAGCAAGCTTTCCTGTTTACTCAGATTTTCTTCCGCGTGGCCTTGACGTCAGGCTCAACTTAATTTGCACTCGAGTATAGATATTTTTCCTAGATTTAGTATCCAATTATAGATTTCAATTAAATCAATTTATTTACTAATAAAAAATGGTTTATTTATAAAGACTTGCTGCATTATTTTTACTGGTCAAACTGAAACTTTAGGACTAAAAAGGTTAGTTAAACAAATGGAGGGTCTCCTCCAGAAAGTTTTTAGAAATTGGGTCCTAAATAGTAATGTTTTGACTATTTTTTGGACAGTCAAGATTTCAATTTACGAGTTTTCAAAAGATTTCTAATAAACAAAATTTAACAATAATGCACCTAAAGTGAGACAAATCAGCCTTAGTTTAAAAATGATAAAACTAATATAATTTTTAATTCACAGCTCTATGAAATGCTTCTCTAAGTATTATTTTATGTTAATTTAAAGAGATAAAATTTGGAATCCATTATTGAAACAAAAATTTGTGATGAAATAAAAATTATACTTTAGTAAGAAACATATTGCTTTAATGTTGAGGAATCCTTAAACATTCTCCCTTAAAAAGTAAATAAATCCGAGTCAAAAATACTGATGGAAATTACGAAAAGTGCTCATCTGAAAGATAGTAATCCTTATCACAGGCTGGCGACAAATACGATAGGAGAATGCGACGTCACTGTCAGTTTGTAAAACTGGCCACGGGATACGTTCATAAAAGTTACGTTTTAAAGATTTCAAGGACTTTCAAGTACCTAAATTTAGCCTTAAATTCAAGGACCATGGGAACCTTGATCCAACTACTGGGTTGACTTTTCTTCCTGGGGAAATGGAAGGGTTGAAACTCCCTTCAAGCAACCATCAACACCAATACGATTATCCAATTTTTGCTATTAATTTCTTCAACTGATATTTAATTTTCCCCCATTAAAACTGAATTATCTGTATTCATCACCATTATTTAAACATGAATCGTAAGTATCTATTATTACTATTATTTGAAATTTTTAATAAAAAATTTTCCTATTGATAAATTTTAAGTACTATATACAGGGTGTTTCAAAATTGCGTTGCACGGCTTTTATTCGGAACCAACGCCTCCTAGGAGGTCATCCATAAATTACGTGAAGTGTTTTTTCCAAAATCTGAACCCCCCCTCCCCCCTTGGTGAGATTTTTCTTGACCCCCCCTCCCCCCAAGTGAGATTTACCTACAACTTTTAAAAATTATTTTCTAAAAATTATTTGCATTTTGTGCTTCATAGCACCTAATTAAGTTAAAAAAAAGTTGACGTGAGATTTTAATCGACCCCCCCTCCCCCCCTTGGTGAAATTTTTCCAAACCCCTCCCCCCTTTTTGACCTCACGTAATTTATGGATGACCCCTAGGGTCATGGAAGTAAGGTCTACCCCTAGGTAAGTGAGCCTGGAGAATCCATTGAGAGGACTTACAGCGCCCCTAGCGGCGAAATTAAAAAGTTAAAAAAATTAATTTAAAAACTAAAGGAGATAGAGCAAAAACCTCAGTGAGAGTATTGTTGCCAACGTCATGAAGAAATCACTGAAAAAAATTTGATCAAAATATCTTGAATATTCGCCGAAATATTAGCATGTGAAAATAGCACTTTTTTAGGGGTCAAAAAGGAAAAAGTTTGAATATTTGCAAATTTTTTTGGTTTTTTGATTAAATTTTGTGTTCTTTCAACTAAAAAAACACAAAACTACACAATAACAATGAAAATTTTGGAAATATGTGAACTTTTTCTTTTTTGACCCCTGAAAAAGTGCTGTTTTCTCTCACATGCTAATATCTCCGCGAATATTCAAGATATTTTGATCAAATTTTTTTCAGTGAGTTCTTCATGACGTTGGCAACAATACTCTTATTGAGGTTTTTGCTCTATCTCGTTTAGTTTTTAAATTAATTTTTTTAACTTTTTAATTTCGCCGCTAGGGGCGCTGTAAGTCCTCTCAATGGATTCTCCAGGCTCCCTTACCTAGGGATAGACCTTACTTCTGTAGTTAAGGTTACCTAGGGATAGACCTTACTTCTGTAACCCTAGGAGGCTTTGGTTCCAAATAAAAGCCGTGCAACGCAATTTTGAAACACCCTGTATATCTTATTTAGGTTCTTTTCAAGTAAAAACAGTTTAAAACCTCCTGTTGCTATTTTTTCAGGTTTCTTCAGATTGCCTGGACTAGGAACAACTTAAATATCAATACCTAAATTTTTCCACAATCAAAAATCAAATTAGTTTTGATCTTCCTCAAATAAAGAAGCATATTTAAAATTTTTCTTACCCTTAGGTTTACGAGCACTTAGGTTCAATTAAGTCAACACCTTTAAAGGTATTAAAATAAGAATAAACCCCAATGGTTAAATTAATTAAAAGTTATTCCATTTAGACACCTATTCAATTGCATAAGACCAAGAATGACACAATTCAAACGTTAATAAAAAATACAAATGTTTATTAAACCAAGTAATGAAGTCACATAAGTATGCATAGTTCAAGTCTGATAGATCAAAATTTCCGATGATTGCAACAATAAAATTCTAGAAGTTTATCTGCTTTTATCAAGCTGATGTTATGAATCATTTTAACCCATTAACGCCCATTGATCTATTTTTAGATCGCTAAACATAGTGTCAGAAATTGTCCTTTTAATGACCTTAAATTTACCGCACAAAACCAAAACTGCTTATATGGTAAGAGAAGGCCTTCCTTAAGAATAATAACATTGGTTTTTTTCGTTTGCAACATTTATTTTGGTACAGTGATGGGCAAAACTTTGTCTTGGGATTTCATTTTGCAGTTTTTTCATCTTGGTTCATGTTTTATGAGAAAACTATAAGAGTATACCACCAATTGAATCCTTTTCAGATTTTATTTTATCTTTATAGATGTAGCTATTAGGATACCATGCAGAGTTTTGTAAAAACTAATTTATTTAGTGTAAAATTACGTCCCTATATTGCTGATCTAAAAATAGATCACTGGGCGTTCGGGGGTTAATTTTTTCTGTGTTGCTTACAATACAAAAAAAAATTATATTCAGATTTTTCGACTATAAACTGAAAAAAATGAATATGAGAGAACTCAGTAAAGTTCAGGATGGACCCAAATATTGATTTACTTAAGACATGGATCATTATATTATTGTTAATTAAATTTCATATAATTTCTGTGGGTGGATAAATGAAAAGTAGACCATCTTGATTGATTACTCTTAGTACAGCACAGGATTGCAAATAGGTATTATATACTTATGTTTATTCACATTAATTCGTTGATACAACTTAAGCCAATGCAAGCATTTAGTTTTGAAAAAAAAATTTAGGTAAAATTATTAGACAATAAAAGGTTTTTGAGGAGATGTAAAAATCTCAAATTAAAAATTGTAATAATTTTTTTAATTTGCCCTAAAGCAGCTTTTACAAGCTTAAAATTGACGTTATGGCAGGATTGTAAGTTAATTGGATTAGTAGTTAATTACAATAGGCCGGTGAAAAACTTCAAACCGCAGCAATTTTGAATGTTGCCGAATAATTTACATTTTATTTTATGAATATCGTTATTTTATGACAAAACTAATTCATAAAATTTACAAAAAAAATTACCTAATTCATTTTATTTAACTTAAATACACAATTTTATAAAATATTATTTCTGTAATATACTTATAAATTTAAAGTTCTTGGTTCAATTCCCACTTTTTCACCTATTATTACTTTCAAAATAGGCTATTCATGTAATAAATCTTGGGTAAATTATTTAATTTTATAATTACTTAATTATTTTTTCTTATATTTATAAATAAATACGCATTTTTTAAAGAAAAATACTAATAGGTATATTTATTTTATATTTTTTTATGATCTTTTGAGGTTCTAATATTACTTAGCACTGTGAATAAAATATCTTCCGAATGCCCAGTGATCTATTTTTAGATCAGCATTTTTTAACGAAACTAATAACTGTTTTGACAAAATTTGTTCATAATATTCATATTGAAGGCAAAATACACCAGACTCATGATTTTTATTCAATTCGCCCCCCAAAAAAATAATTTGGGCGTTAATGGGTTAACAGTACAATGAAATTGTATTAACAAGTCAATATAGATAAAAAATGTAATGGCTAATCATGACAGGATTCAATGGGTTATAAAAATGAATTCAGAAATTAATAAGGTAAATGTGGGTATAGTGGACACTGTACCAATAGTGGCCACATAGCTGATTAATTTTAAATAAAACGAGTTAGAGGCATCAAACAGCGTCAAAATTCATCGGAATAGTAGATTCAGGGCTCCCAGCAGACATTTGGTTTGTCTTTAGGGAAAAAAGAGACCTAATATCTTTAAAAAAGAGGAAAAAGAGACCAAAATTTTAAGTCAAAATTTAACAGTGTCATGAAAAAAAAAATAGGTCGATGAAACAAAAATTTCAGATTTTTATCCTCACAAAATAGTAATGTTATAAAATTAATGTAGAAATTAGATAAAAAGGCGATTGATTGCCAAAGATTGAGATCCCAGGTGGCTATGTGAACTTGTAATTCTGTTCTTTTTTATTTTTGGTACAACAAAAAAATTTAATTAAAATAATAAAAAAGTATATATTTTCAAGGTAATTTTTAAATGTTGAAATGAAATATTGGGATGATCCTTCAAAACAGAAAGTATACTTTTCGTAACTTGAATCAAATTAAAATTAAAAAACTAAGTTGAGATTATTCTTGAATAAAAAAAATAGTGCCGTAGCCAAAAGGGGGGGTTCTTTGGGTTCAGACCTAAAATATTTTAGACCCTATAGTTTTGATTTTATTATAACCAGTTGCCACTCAAGGGAGAAATTTTGATACTGTGTTTCTCATAAAAATTCTACACTTTAAAAGAGCGACCCTCTTTACTAGTAGTTATAACCCAATAGGGCTCAAACATGTGAGTTTACACACTACTCTTTTAATGTTTAAATAACAAATATTTTCTATGGGAGGACCCCAAACATCCCTTTGAAACTCAGTGTGGCTTACAAGGAAGTCTTTGAATGTAACTGAAAAGGTCTCAAAATGAGCTAAAACACTGCTTCAAAAGATCAAATTTCCAAAATTTTTCTGGTGAAGCGCCCTCAAACTTTAGACTTATTGCACACAGATTAACATCCTATCACAGTAAGCGTTTTAAAACAAAGCATGTAAAAACTCTCATAAGTATTGAGTCAAATCCCCAAAACAAATATATAGTTATGGGCCTGAGGCCAAAAACGAATTCGACACTGTTTCCAAGGGGCAAATTCGCAAAAAGTTTTTGAGGAGAGATCCTAATTAACATAGAGGAGTTAACCTCTTAATTAACAGAGGAGTATAGTTAAAAATGACCAATATATTTGGGTAACTACAGAAATTTCATTGATTTACAATAATGCATTTTATTTGGAACTCTAAAGGAAAATCCTGGCTATGCCGCTAAATAAGGTACCATCCATAAGGTTATCCATAATTCTTATAATTTCTTCGGATAATACTTTTCAGACTATTTTTCACATAAAATTTTTTCCATGGCTTCCATAAAATTTTTGTATTTCACCCTAATAGATGCCTTGATTATACAGTTCTGCAACCTAAAAGTTATTTCACACTTGAAACCCATAACCAGACTTTTGTGGGGGGGTTGGAGGGGGGAGAATTGATTCAAACTAACAGACCCTGTAAAATTTTGTTCGCAGTTAGTATAAAATATGAACCCCAAGTAAAGATACAGGGATGAGGGTTCTTCACTGGAAAAGTTTGGGGAAAATTAGCCTTTAAAGTATTATTTCAACTAATATTGTTGACCCATTGCTAACACCCAAAGAGACCGATATCTTGTAAGTCAGAATTTTCTATGGAAAATCACAGGATATAAAGACATAAAAATTTTAAAGGTAGAGGGGGTCTGGGGGCGCTCCCCCAGAAAATTTTTGTAAATCTAACCCTTAAAAGTAGGGAAAAAAGGAAAAAAGAGACCTTCATCCTAAAAAAGAGACTTTTAGAGACCTCAGGTGAAAAAAGAGACTTTTAGGGAAAAAAGAGACCTGCTGGGAGCCCTGTAGATTGTACAAACAGGTAAGCTGGTGAATTATCACCGATACCACAGATCAGAATGGGAAGGATATTTAAATACTTGAAAATAACATCGGCCGAGTGACTGAAATTTGATTTCGCTTATTGAATCGCGTAAGGAAACGGGTATTTCAGAACTGATTTTTTTGTATTTATTACCGTTTGATTGACCTTTAAATTTATATCAAGATAAAGAAGAGTGTATAAAATGATAATGAATAATTTTTGTTTGAAAACTTTGACTTTACGAGGATTTATGGGGGTGGCCACTTTACCAACACATAATCTTAGATTTCCAATAGTGGCCACCGCAATGGCTTCTAATAGAAACCATAAATAATATTTAATTCAGGGTTGGCCGGTTTAAACCATTTGGTTTAAACCATGGTTTTTTTACCAAAAAAACCACTTGGTTTATTTGTTTTTTTTAGAAATTATAAAATATTTTCAGGATTTTTTTAAGAAAGTGTTATTAAGTATAATCTTTTGCACAAAATTAAAAGGTCAGATTTATAAAAAAATTGACATTTTAAGGTGATTAAAAATCAGAAATCTTTTAATTTAATGGTTTTAATTATTGAATTCTCTCTAAACTTAACCTTAAGTGCTTAAGTTAAACTTATTATATTTTGCAAGAGATAGTTCATTTATTAATTTCCTTTCAAATGAAGCATTATTTCAAAGAGTAACTAAACATACACAAAAGTTATCTGTTGTTCACTGATAAAATATGGCTTGGATTTTAATTAATTAATAAAACCAATTTGTCTTATTTGTCAGTCATAAAAACCAGTTGGTTTTTTTAGTAAATTAATAAAAACCGTTGATTTCTTTAATGATAAAAACTAAAAACCAGTTGGTTTGTTAAACAGATAAAAACCAGTTGGGTTTTTTTACTAAATTAATAAAAACCGTTAATTTCCTTAATCGGATTAATTATCTCAATCATTTATCCAATTTCAATTAACATTAGTTGCTTACATTTCCCTTTTATTTATTAAAAAAGTTAAATTTTCTCTTTCTAAAGAAATTTCTTAAGTTCATAAATAATCCATATAATTAATTTGATTACTTTACCATTTAATAATTAATCAAATTAATTATCTTTATCAATTATCCAATTTTAATTAACATTAGTTGTTTACATTTCACTTTTACTTCTCATTTAAAAAATAAAATTTTCTCTTTCTAAAGAAATTTCTTAAGTTGATAAATTAATCCATATATAATTAAGATAAATAATTTGATTATTTCAACCATTTATCCAAGATAAATTAACACTGATTTTTATTCACTACAATAATATTAGATATTCAAATTGGAATATGTTAGAAACAAAAATTATTTTTAAAACAAATTAATTTAATTTTAATTAATTAATTGAATTTTTTTTTTTAACAAGAACAAGAACATTTATTTGTTTTCAAGAAACACGGCAAAATATACATTACAAAAAAAAACACATATACTATAAAGAAATAAAAGGAGAAAAAGATTATTACAGTTGTTTGGGTTACTCAGGGGTCAACGCAGTGACCCATATGAGTAACTAATAAAAGGTAAAAATTAAAATAATTTTAAGTATATTATATTACATTTGAAAATTATATTTGAAGATATTTAATACAAAAAAAAAATGAAAAAGTAAATAAATTACACTGAAATACAAGTGAACCACCGCAAGGTGAGCTTCAGTATGATAAATTTAGGTTAAAAAAGAGCGTTCGTGAGGAAAAAAAAATCAGAAGAAATCTTCAATTTTATCTATTGTCATTACAAAATGTTTAAGTTGTTTTTTGAATTTAATTGGGGATCCCTCTGATTTCAAGTCATCGGGTAAAGAATTATAGAATTTAGGTGATAGATAAACAAAATATACAAATCATTTATCAATTATAAACAACCCCTGAAATAAATGTCTCATTTACAACTCAATTTCAAACATCAATGCTAAAATAACTTATTCTGATAAAAAAAATTCTAAAAAAACTTGGTTTAAACCAAAAAAACCAAATAAAACCAGTTTTTTTGTTTTTTTTAAAAAAACCCGGTTTTTTGCCAACTCTGATTTAATTTGAATCAGTTTTTCTTTATAAACTGTTGAACGTGCTTTAAAATGAGTGTTGTATGAATTTTGTTTCATTCTGGCTTTGGGAACCAAGGTTTCTAAAACATTGAATTACATGCTTAACTCCTCTCAAATCCGCTACAGCGTAGGCTTTGGGACAGAAACTATCAAGTATTTTTTTAAATAAAGCTAATTTGATTTGATCTAAAATATATTTCGTTGGGAAGGAAGATTTAGTTAGAACTAAACGACTATACCAAAAAAAACCCTAAATTTCACGCATAATACAAATACAAATTAAGTCGACCAACTACAGGCGTAAGCCCAGCAAGGTTGGTCCAGTCTTTTTAACCCAAACTACCAGAATCCCAGTATCTGTCAATTTTCCCCTTGAACTCGTTTACCCCACTTGAATTTACAATTGTTTCAGGCAACGCATTCCATCTATCCACTACCCTATTAAAGAAATAATGCTTTCTACAATCCGTCTTAAATTTTACTTTATTCAATTTGAAATTGTGACCCCTTGTTCTATTACCCGTATTGAAATCTAGTCCCTCTGTGTCCCCTTGCTTTACCATTTTAAATAGTTGAATCAAATCCCCTCTAATCCTTCTTCTCTCTAGAGTGAACATATTTAACTTCTTTAATCTTCCCTCATAACTTAAACTGGATATACCCTTGACCATTTTAGTGGCCCTATGCTGAACCCTTTCTAATGCATCAATATCTTTTTTTAAGTTTGGAGACCAAAACTGTACTCTAGATGAGGTCTCACCAAGCCTCTGTATAGTGGCAAAATAATATCCTCAGACCTTGAAGAAACAGTTTTTTTAATGTATCCCAATATCCTATTAGCCTTTTTACTAGCAGATGAACACTGATGAACCCATTTGAAGTCCTCATTTACTATCACCCCTAAATATTTGATCATATTACCTTCTTTAACTTAGTCCCCTTGCAGATAAAATTCTGCCCTACCATTCCCCCGACCCATATGAAGTACCTGACATTTCCTTATGTTAAAGGACATACCCCATTTTTCAGCCCATTGTGATATGATATCTAGATCCCTTTGTAAATTTTGTACCTGCTCCTGAGTATCTACCCTCCCCCAAATTTTTAAGTTATCAGCAAATATGCTGATTTTGTTCCTAATGTCCTGACTAATATCGTTAATGAATATTATAAAGAGAATTGGCCCCAATACTGACCCCTGTAGCACCCCACTCATGACCTCCGCCCACTGAGAATATTTACCCTTGACTTGCACCCTCTGTTTCCTACCTATCAACCAATTCCTAATCCACAATAGTGTTTTACCTCTGATACCCAATTTTTCCAATTTGATTAGCAATGCCTCGTGTGGAACCTTATCAAATGCCTTTTGAAAATCGATGTAAAATATGTCTACACTATGTTTTTGATCCAACTCTTTTGTTATTTTGTCATAGAACTTTAAAAGATTAATTTGACAGGATCTACCCTTCCTGAATCCAAACTGATTGTCTGAAAGTAAGTTACCCTCCTCCAAGTATAACATTATATGCTTTTTAAGTATGGTTTCGAAAATCTTACAAATGACTGATGTTAAGCTTACTGGTCTATAATTGCCTGGATCCCATTTCGGTCCCTTCTTATATATTGGAGTTACATTAGCTAATTTCCAATCTATTGGCACCAAACCCGAATCGTATGTTGATTTAAAAATTGTCATTATTACGTCCCCTAATTCCTCTGCGCATTCCACAAGCACTTTTGGATAAACATCATTCGGTCCTGGAGCTTTAGATGGCTTTATGCTTCTTAAAAGATGTATTATTTCCTCCCTATTAAAACAACAGTCCGGAATTTCCACCCTTCCATTATATTCTAATGCATAGTCCCCCCCGTTAATTTAAAATTCTTATTAAATACCTCCATGAAAAAATCATTTAACACCTTTGCCATACCTATATCATCCTGAATAAAAGTGTCCTCTCCTAATTTTAATGGCCCCAAGGTAGAGCTTAACTTATTGTTCTCCCCTGCATAAGCATAAAATTCTTTTGGGTTTTTAATGATATTCCTAGCCAGTTTTTCCTCTAAAGCCCTCTTCTGCCTCCTACTGATATTTTTGAAGTCTTTCCTAGCCTTTAAATAAGCCCCCCCTATCACTGTCCTTCCCAGTACGTTTGTACAATTTAAAGGTTTTTTGTTTCAACTTCAATGCCTTTCTCGTTTCCCATGAAAACCACATGGGTGTCAATTTACACGCTATTCCTTTATGCCTAAATGTAACATTATTTTCAATCACCTTATTTAAAACACCCTTAAATTCTTCCCATTGTTGGCAGGATTGTACTTCTTTTAACCCCTTACTAAATGCCCCCTTTAATTCATCCCTTATAGTTTGAAAATTAGCCCTCTTAAAGTTTGGAATAATCCTTGTATTACAAACTGCTGTATGCTGGAAATTTATTCTAAACCTAATATTTCTATGATCACTTTCTCCTAAATTTTCCCCTATGGTTAAATCCCTGATCTTATCTTCATCACTGGTGAAAACAAGATCTGAAATGGCCCTATCCCTAGTCCCTTCATTGACCATCTGGTGGAGGAAACAATCCTGAACCACTTCCAAAAATTCTGAGCCTTTTCCAGAAACTACATGGTTGCTCACCCAGTCAATATTAGGATAATTGAAGTCCCCCATTAAAACAATCTCCCCCTTTTGCCAAACTTCTTGAATTAATTTACACATATCCTTATCCTGTTGTTCACTGCTGACTGGAGGTTTGTATATATTTCCTACTATTAATCCTCTCCCTTTATTGTTTATTAGTTTCACCCAGACTGATTCAATACCCTCAGGCTTACAATTCAACTTCAATTCTGAGCAAGTTACAGATTCCTTCACATAGACTAACACACCTCCCCCTTTCTTATCCGTTCTATCATCCCTAAAAATTGTAAACCCATTTATCTTTAAAATTGATTAATCCTCACTGTTTGCCCAGCTTTCAGTAATTCCTATTATATCAATAGCCTCAGCCTCCACAATTGCTTTCAACTCATCCATTTTATTTCTTACGCTACGAGCATTGCAGTAAAACACTTTTAAATAGTTATCACCAACATTATTGAATTTTTCCCCATTAGATTTCTTAGCATGTGTGAATGGCCTAAAACAAACTTTTGAATTATTCTCATAAAAGTATTTTCTTAAACCACCAGGTTTTAGCCTTGCCCGCTCATATACTAGTTTTTTGAGTTTAAAATGTTCAAAACCAGCTTCCCAACCTCCCTGTCGCCTAATCGGCTCAAATGCACACTGTCCCAACCCAACCATTCCCTCCTGCAATCCTTCTAAACATCTAAGAATCTAACCTCCTCCCTCTGGCACACTTCCCTCAACAACCCGTTCATCCTTTTGGCCCCCTCATATAGGCAGAAAAAGAGAGGTGTCCACTATATATGCAAGAGGTGTCCACCATAGATACAACAGCTACATCAAGGTGGCCACTATAGATGCAATTTGGAGTACTTTTTAAAAATTAATTAAAAATACTTTACCCAATCTAATTAAAAATTTTAATGGTATAATCGAAAGAAGAAGATCCAATTAACCTAAAAATAGGATGATAACCGTTTCCAAGCAAATAGGTTGATATTTATTAAGAATTTAAGCAAAAATTTTCCTTAAAGTGTCGACTATACCCACATTTACCTTATAACCAATGCAAAAAATAAGTTGAGTTTTAAAATGTGTGAATACCCATATGAAATTGTTCCAAAAGAAAAATGTAGAAAGTGAAGCAAGACCCAAGTACAATGGGAATAATCATTCTTCCGGATCAGTGGATCTTTGTTGTGATCCCCTGAAAAAAAAATAGTTAAACATCAAATATTTACATTTAACTTCCTATTACTAATTTTGGGAAAACCTTCCCTTGCCACTTTAATCTTTATTTAACCCTTTCAATCTTAAACCGGCTGTTTTTTGCATTGGATCCAATGGAATATTTGGGACGGCTAGGTCTAAAAGGGTTAAATGAAAAGAATAGCATGGATATGTAAAAATTATGCTTTACAAGTACCAAACAACAAAAGATTAATCAGTATATAAAACTTTATACTAAGATTACATAATAACCCTCATTTTTTCAAAAGAATTCTTTGAGAGTCACAGAATTGTTTTTAATCATTACTAGATAATATTTGAATTCAAGTTTAAACTGGAATTAATTCGGAATTACTTAACTTCTGGTTAATATACTTACTGATTTAACAAAGCCCTCCTTGTTTCTGGGGGGAGTTTTTTTGAAAGCTGAGTTAATGCCATGCATTTTTTCATTTCTTTTAGAAAATTATAGCAGTCAACATCCCAAGTCTGAAAAAAGGAATTGAGTTTTTAAGACCATGGAATTAAAACAACTAATTTTCACTACCTTAAGGGCAACATTAACCCTTCAGTTCTCAAGGTCAAGGTTCTTCAGTTCAAGGAAATTATTTAATTCTTTTTCTATCAACTTATTGCTGCAAATCTAAACTTATGTTTAGTAATTTTAAAAATATTATCCTCATTATTGAACTGATTTAATTTTAAATATTCATACTTGACACATTTTTTCTTTTAATGTATGCAATAGTTGCAATCCCCTGTTAAACAAGTTTAATGTTAAATAATAAGACTGACAAACTAGTGACTATGTCTTTCAAAACATTAAATGAATATCTTAATACAATATATAAATAGCTAATTACTAATTAGTGCTTTATAAAAATTATTCATTCTTTTTTCACATAAAATGTCCATGTTATTTAATTTTTAGTTTAACACAAATTTGGGGCAGCCAAGACTGAACAAGTTAGGTAGGAGCACTAGAAGTAATTATACAATAAAAACTTACAGTAATTGCAAAATAACCCTTTTCATTAGGGATTTCTCTTTTGTTGGGTTCAGCAGAAGCTACTACATTTCTAGGCATAATGTAGCTTTTTACAAAGAAAAAAATTACAGTTGGAAATTTCAAATATTCTTTCACCTTTTAACTTTAATAATTATACCACTTCCAAAAAAGTGAGCTTTAAGTTATCTTCTAAAAAAATAAGACCCCAAAACCAAAGTAGTAAATTGGCTTTTCATAATGATATTGTTCTACATCAGGGTTTTCCATATAGCGGCCCGCAAAGCTCCCTGAAAATCCCCAAAAGGTAGCTTTGGAACACTTTTACTACTTTTTACCTCTTAGGTTATGGAGTAGCTTTGGTCATTTTCTATATAGTGAGAAGTCAAAAGTTGGAGGTTTCGAGAGGGTATACATATACAGGGTGATTCAGAAATAATCATCAATAATTGGGAGGGAGGTAGAGGGGCCCTAGACAAGCATATTTCGCATAGGGATGGTGGGGCGCAGCCTTACCGTTAAAGAGCTAGGACCTAATGTAGTGCGAGCGCGTTTCAAAAGGCCGTTTTTAAAAGGCCCGTGTGAAGAAACAAAACATAATAAAATGAAAATATCTATTGCATGAGATAAGGAAGTATCCCTACTACCTGCACCATGAATTCGATAGACTTTGAACTACTTTCTAAACCGTGGAGTGAGTTTCAAAAGTGCAATATTAATCTTTTAGTCAAAGAATGGAGTTCCCTTTATGGTATTTAGAAAAATGATGATCGAGGAAGGAATTTTCAATGATCGTAACAGTGATCATTCAAACTATTTGATCATTAAAAATTCCTTCCCCAATCATCATTTTTCCAAATACCATTAAGGGAACTCCATTGCTTGACTAAGAGATTAATATTGCACGTTTTAAAACTCACCCCACGGTTTAGCAAGTGGTCCAATTTCTATCACATTGAGGATTTAGGTAGTACGGATATTCCTGTACCTCATGCAATAATGTTTTTCATTTTATTATGTTTTGTTTCGTCACACGGGCCTTCTAAAACGGCCTTTTGAAACGCGCTCGCACTACATTAGGTCCTAGCTCTTTAACGGTAAGGCTGCGCCCCACCATCCCTATGCGAAATATGCTTGTCTAAGGCCCCTCCACCTACCCCCAATTATTGATGATTATTTCTGAATCACCCTGTATACAGGGTGTTTCAAAAAACCTGTAACGATGGGCTATTTCCTAAAATATTTCCCCTAGACCCATACTTTCAATGGAAGATTTTCTTCAAATGAGGTGAAGAATTATATGACACCAGTTTCAACTCCATGGGGGGTCTATTTTAGAAAATTCAGAAAATAAATTTTTATACGGCCCCCGTAGATTGAAACCCCCAATGAGAAAAATTTTCGCCATTTCTTTCTTAATCAGATACAAAAAATTTCATCTCGATATCTTCAAAATTCACCAAGATATTAAAAGCTAAAATTCGTGACTTACACCACTTTATCATACCTATGAGTGACATACTTTTACTGCAAAATAGGGGCCATCCACAAACTACAGTGGAACCTTTTAGAAACCTAAGTCCAAACTACCGTAAAACTTTGATTTTTTGAGGTGACAAGGACTACATGAAAAACTCCTCCAATCAGCCATGGTGTTGAGCTCGCTCAACTACGCTAATCCAGATACTTGTCATTGCTACTCATATCAGCGATGCCCAGAGGGGGCCCATCAGCTCTCCTTTTGCGTTCAGATTTGTGACGTCATTGGTTTGAAAGTAACCCTCCTACCAATCAATACTTATACCTAAATCAATACTTATTTATAAATTACCTTGAGTTATCGAAAAGATTATAAAAAATATTTCTTGGATCCCCGAAATCAGGTACTCCTTCATACCTATTAGCTACGTAAAAAATAATCGTAGCACGAGTGTGTGACTCCCAGAAACACTTGATACTCAGGAATCAATACCTATAAGTTCCGATTTAGCCCAACACTGCTTTATTGTTTAATAGAATGACGCGGTTTTTAATTTGCGGACGGTCCCTTAAAAATATAAACCCGCATATCTCAGTGAATTTTGAAGATATCGAGACAGAATTTTTTCTATCTTATTAAGAAGTGAATGGAGAAAATTTTTTCCATTGGAAGTTTCAGTCTACGGGGGCTGTATAAAAAGTTATTTTCTGCATCTTCTAAAATAGACCCCCATGGAGTTGAAACTGGTCTCATAATTCTTCACCTCATTTGAAGAAAATTCGCCATTGGAAGTATGGGTCTAGGAGAAATATTTTAGGAAATAGCCTATCGTTACAGGTTTTTTGAAACACCCTGTATACCCAGAAATTCCCTCTAAACAATGGTTTATCAACCTTTATGTCGTGGAAGGGCAAAATGGAGTTTCCAAAAATTAGGCGTAACACTATTTCTCAAGTTATCGTTTTTATTCGCAATTCTAATTAAAAAAGTATGTATTGAAAGGATTGAAGCCAAAAACAGATAATTGAGGGAAAAAATTTAATACATTGTCTTCAAAATATAATTAGCGTGGTTTCCATAGTTTTTCTAGATTTATCCGTAATGAGGTATTCTCACGTTTTGAGATTTAATTTTATTAAAATAGTAGATAAAAACCATAAAGAATGACGTTTACATCAAGTATTTCCGTAGCCTAGTTTCTGAGATATAAATTTTTGAAATTTCGTTTTTTGTTTGGGCGCGAAAACACTTTCGAAAACCCGTTTTCTGATCACGTGAAAACAGAAAACACAATGGTTTTCATGCGCTGTGACGTCACATCCATTAGAAGCCTGTTTTCTGATAACGTGACTTTTCTGACGTTTTGGCAAAAATAAAATTGAATTTTAAATTATTTAAAACACATTTTTGAACTTAAAAATCAGAAATTTGGGAGTTTTAGACCATAATGTATAGAAAAAGTATAAAATCAAGCAAATCCCTCACTCATGCAAATACCTCATTGCGGAATTCGGGGCCGCAAAATCCGGAATGGTTGGCATCCCTGTTTACAGATGATGGTAGACATTTCTTTTTAGAAATCTCTAAATAAAGATGACTTTTAGTAATACAAGAAGAACCATAAGAGTAGGATTCATAGTATAAAATTGCTTAAAGATGGCAAAATTTCACTGAAGACAGGTTTGCCAAAAGACCTGAAAAAGTTGTAAGGGAACACCCATAAATTACGTGAGGTCAAAAAGGGGGGAGGGGTTTGGAAAAATCTCACCAAGGGGGGAGGGGGGTTGATTACAATCTCACGTCAACTTTTTAAGTTAGAAATTATACGATTTTCTTTTTTTTTAAGTATGAGAAAGGAATACACACAGATAAGATACTGCAAATTATTTTTAAAAAGTTGTAGGTAAATCTCACTTGGGGGACGGGGGGGTCCAGCCAAATCTCACCAAGGGGGGAGGGGGGTCCAGATATTGTAAAAAACGCCTCACGTAATTTATGGATGTCCCCTAAACTTCCCCAGAACCTAATAAAATTTGCCCAAACCTCCCAAAATTTGCCCAATTTGCTGTTCCAAAGTATTGCTCCTATGGAGCTGACAGAGGCTTCTCCCCAAACCAATAGTGTAGGTTCGGGTACTTCATGCAGGTCCGTCAAAAGCAAACAAATACAGGTACTTACATATTATACCGTCGACTGTTCCGTGACTGTTGAATTCAGCGGCACAGCCATAGAAAAGTCAATGGGTTGTTTAACAGTTTTCGGATTCAGCAGTACGGTTGTTGTTGTCGTATGCCACTTGGAATATCCAAGCTCCACCGCAAAGCGTACAGGATTTAAGGCAAAGGGGGTACGGCTCCTGAGAAAGTGAGGCCCATGAAAGGCAGGAGTCCGAGTTCTGCCTCGGATGATAGATGCCGCCACCATCTATCGCCACCTCCACAATTTTGACATGAATCTGATGAAGGGGAGGGAAATAAGGATAATACGTAAGAACCCAAAAACAAAAATCTGATGGTGTTAAGCACCGTTTAATGACTTAGCCATATAAACAATTTTGTGACAACTTCACTAGTTCAGGCGTCGGCAACCTGCAGCTCACGAGCCGCATGCGGCTCTTTCGATGTAAAGTTGCGGCTCTTCAGTTTCATACGAACAAAATTTGTAATATATTTTCAAATCCCTTAAAAAAATTAGAAAATTTGGTACTTCTGCAGAATCCCGGCGCAAGCGATAAAGTCGCCAATAATGATGTAACCAGCTCCAAACGGACTATCACCGCTTGTAACCCTTTTACTTGTAAAAAAATAACAACAATGTCATTCCATGAAACTTTTTATTTAAAAATTAAACACTCAAATAAAAATATTTTAAACTATACTTACCAGTTTTAAAATTTTAAATTTCGTTGAAATATATTTTAAGATTATTAATATGATTTTTAATCAGACTTATATATAGTTTTTCTTTTAATAACTTGTTATTTACATTATGTTTTTTTTGTAACAATGGGGTAAGCAGATCTCTTTTTGAGCAGAAATAAAGCTATTTTAAGCGACGAGATTGCTTGGCGAGATTTGCGCCGGCTTTCTAGAGAAGTACTGAAAATTTATTTTTTAGTAACTAATCGAATCAATGTGACACAAAAGGAGCAGTGTAACTCCTTGAAAATTCTGTAACTTCTGAGGAGTTACCCTCATTTGTTCTAATGTAGAAGTTCTAAAAAATGAATAAAATTCCAAAACATTTTCTGAAGTAGAACCCCCCCCAACCCTTCAAAATTTTGTGTTCATATTTTTTCTTAAAAATTTTGTCACTTAAATAATGAGCGGTCCTCTTAGGGTGCAATCTAAAAAGGCCTTAAAATGAGCTAAAATGGTATTTTAAAGGGGAAAATTCCAAAAATTTTTCTGGTGGAGGGTTCTCAGATCCCCCAAAGTTTTCTTGGAATTCACATGTTTACAAAATTTTAAAATTAAGTTCACTAAAATTAATTTACAATGTGTATGTAAGTCATCTAAATCTTGATGTACCAAGTTCCCAAAAGAAGGTACCTCAAAAAAAATGTTGGGGGTCAACCTCTCCAACTAAAATCATCCTCCCAATCTAAAATCAAATACTATAAAATTGAAACAAAAAAATCAGTGGCTCTTTAAGAATTGGGAAAATTTTCAAGTTGTAACTTTTGACTCTTCCGTTTCAATAGGTTGCCAACCCTTGCACTAGTAAAATATTCTCCAAAATACAAATAATCAACAATAACCATACACAAATTCTTGTGACTGTTAGTGTTATAAAAAATTATGATACAGCTTTGGAAAG
This sequence comes from Tetragnatha versicolor, assembly GCA_024610705.1. NCBI lineage: Eukaryota > Metazoa > Arthropoda > Arachnida > Araneae > Tetragnathidae > Tetragnatha > Tetragnatha versicolor. The sequence goes on along the minus strand of JANDEH010000011.1, from coordinate 18,324,698 downwards.
AGTCATCCAACCACCATGTTTACCCACAGCTCTAATGCTGACTGACACCAAAGAGATCTAAATATTAAATTAATATTATTATAAGATCCTAAAATAATAATTAGTAGACCATTATTAGAGATCTACTAGTACAATCATATCTCTATGCTGACAACACTTACGGCCGTATTCACCGGTAACCTGACCGGCGGTCTGGTCAGGAAACCATGGTTACAGCCTTCGATTGGTGGAAAAGTAATTCAATATTTTCCTTCCACCAATCGGAGGCTGTAACCATGGTTTCCTGACCAGACCGCTGGTCAGGTTACCGGTGAATACGGCCGTTAATCATATTAGGGTCTTATACATGGGGACTGGAGGACTCTTTATAATGCTGTTCCAAAGTTACTTTAAAATAGTTAGATTGTAAATTAAGTAAAAATAGAATAGAAATAAAGAAAAAAGGTTGTGTCACTTGATTTTTAGTCTTGCCCACTAGGGCAATAATTTATTTTTTAGCATCCCGGAAGATATACACTGGATGGTGGATTACGATGCCAAGAGTAGTGCCAAAAGAGTCGCCAAGAAGAGACCAGGGGTGCAGAATATGTTTCAGGACCCAAAATTTCCCCAGAACTGGACCTGGAAAAAGTTGTAACCTTCCCCCCAACCTTATACAATTTCCCCAAACCTTATGCATTGCTCCTATGGAGCTGGCAGGGGCTTCCCCCGAACCAGGTTCGTAGGTTCGGGCACTTTTTCCAGGTCCGCCCAGAACACAATTTGCTTTCTCCAAAAATTTCCCCCAAAATTTCATTAAAAAAATAGTGAATTCAGTTATTAAACTTCTTTAAGATTTGGTAATTTTCAATTAATATATAAATTTAAATGTGATCTTGATACTCTTTTTTAGTCTTTCTTACACACTTATAATCTTAGCTCAAAAGTGCCCCTTTTCTTAAAATATGAAAAATTGTCTACTTTTCTCAAATTCCAGCTACCTGTAAATTTCTCCTAAATGAACTCAACATTTTAATTGAGAACATCGATGTGATTGAACAAGAACGCTATTTATAGTGAAAATTACCCATCCTAAAATGGATAGATTGTTTTTCCTGCATACAGGTGGAAAAGCAAGGAAAAGCCAACATCCAGGTATTCACTATGAAAACTAGGATTTTTAGAGCAGATCCGTAGTTTTTCCCGTAAATCCGCTGTTTTCGCCTGATTTTCCTTGAAATTGGAGGTTATGATGCAGCCACTGCACAAAACATCTGTTTGTCAGCTAATTATGTTGGATTTTTTAAGTTTTTCTTTCTATCTTGGGCAAATATTTCCCCAGAGCTGCTTGAATTTCCCCCGAACATCGTTCAGACATATTCTGCACCCCTGGAAGAGACACCCGGTTGTAGCATAATACTAAGCCAAACTTGATACCTACCTTTTCCATATAATACTGCAACATAGACATCATCATCATTTTCAAAGTCATTAAATGCATTTCTCAACTGAGTGGCAGTAGCATCAATGACACAATTTCTTTTATCTGGTCTATTAATGCCAATAAGATAAAGTTTCTTTTGTTTGGTTACAACAGCCAGGTGGCCAGGTCTTAAAAAATAGTGAGAAAGAAATATTAAAATAAGACTTTTAGATGATGTTTTAACATGATTAAAGGAATATATCTCCGTGTGGTGACCGGAGCAGAATAGCACCAATGTAGCCCATGCATGTCGTAAGAGGCGTACTAAAATGGGTACCCAGTGTCCGGGGGTATAGCCGGACTCCCTCCTTGGAGGTTGAGCGATGGGCCAATCCCCCATCCTCATAAAAAATACCGATTACGGAAACCAGAAGTTTACAATTCAATATTCTCTCGGCCGTGGTTGCTGCGACTTGTGAGACCCCAGATGATGGCTACCTTGCTTGGTCTGAGGACTCAAATATGATGTCTCAAGGGCAAAGCCTTCGGGAACCTTTGGAACGGAAGACGTCAATGCCCAGGCCCAAACAAATGATTAAGATTGGCACGTGGAATGTCAGAACTATGTTCCAAGTCGGGAAATCAAGACAAGTAACCAACGAAATGGATAACTACAGCCTAGATATTCTGGGTATTAGTGAAGTCCGATGGACTGGTTTTGGTAAATTAAAAACCAGCGACGACAAAACCATACTATATTCTGGAATGGATGACAGGCATGAAAGAGGTGTTGCTCTTATTCTCAGTAAGAAAGCCGCCAAGAGCGTAATTGAGTGGGAACCTATTAATGAAAGGATAATTAGAGCTAGGTTCTTTTCCAGATATATCAAAATGACTGTATTACAAGTCTATGCCCCAACCAATGACGCGGAGGATGATGTGAAAGATGTTTTTTACAGCCAATTACAAAGAGAAATTGACAGAACTCCAAAACATGACCTAATTGTTTTAATGGGTGATTTAAATGCTAAGGTTGGGAAGAGAAAATGTGAGGAAGAAAGATCACTAGGCAATGAAGCCTGTGGCGAACGAAACGAGAATGGAGAAATGTTTGTATCCCTATGTGAGATCAACAGCTTGATAATAGGAGGTAGTAAATTTAAACATAAAGAAATACACAAACTGACTTGGATATCTCCTGATGGCAAAAGTGAAAACCAAATAGATCATATTGCCATTAATAGCAAGTTTGCTAGATCAATGATGGACGTAAGAGTTAAGCGGGGAGCGGATGTCAACAGTGACCACCACCTGGTTGTGATGAACCTAAAATTACGACTACAAAAATGTTGCAAAAATAAGAAAAATGCGAGAGCTGTTGGATTTGATACAAGCAAATTAAAGTGCAAAAAAGTTCGAGACAGTTTTATTCTAGAAATTAAAAACAGGTTTGCTGCATTGGAAAACAATGAAGAAGTAGGCGATATGAATCCAAGCTCAAATAACATCGAGGAACAGTGGAATAAATTTGAAGAAACCTTGCAAGAAGCTGCCAAGGAAACACTGGGTAAAAGAGATAAGAAAAAGTGTAAAGAATGGCTTAGTGGAGATACTTGGAAATTAATCGACCATAGAAAAAAGCTTAAAAATTTACTTTCTAACACTAAATCAATCAGATTACATGAACTGTATAAACAGCAGTACAAAGAAGCGGACAAGAACGTCAAAAGAAATTGCAGAAAGGATAAGAGAGTTTATTATGACTTGCTGGCCGAGGAGGCACAACAAGCTGCAAATGTTGGGAACATGAAAACTGTGTTCCAGATCACCAAACAGCTTAGCGGGAACAGGAAAAGGCAAGGTTGTAATGTCAAAGACAAAAATGGGAATTTATTAAACAATGATCAAGAAATAAGAGACCGTTGGAGAGAACATTTTAATGAAACCCTGAACGTCAAGAATGACCCAAATCTTCAGTTTGTGGCATCAAATGTCCCGCAGGTTGGTTTTATTACCACAGATGAAATTTCACTGAGCGAAATTAAAGTTGCCTTAAAGGCAATGAAATCTGGCAAAGCTTGTGGTAGTGACCAGATTGCAGCTGAGATGTTGAAGGTCGATACTGACGAATTGGCTATTCATCTTCACGGCATATTTAACACGATATGGAACACAGAAAAAATTCCCAGTAGATGGACAGAGTCCATAATCATTAAAGTACCCAAGAAGGGTGACCTTTCCATTTGCGACAATTGGAGAGGAATTTGCTTAATGTCGATACCAGCAAAAATTTTTGGTAGGATAATTGTAAATAGACTGAAAACAGAAGTAGAAAGTGTTTTGAGAGAAGAACAGGCAGGATTTAGATCTGGGGCTGGCACAACTCAACAGATTTTCACACTTAGAAATATCATCGAACAAAGCATTGAGTTCAATGCTCCCCTTTATATGAATTTCATAGATTTTCAAAAGGCCTTTGATTCTGTTGATAGGGAAATGTTGTGGAAAATACTTGAAGCCTATAAAATCCCAAATAAATATATAAATATAATTAAAGAACTGTATCTAAATAATAAACGTTTCATTGAGGTTGACGGTGAGCTTACCGAACCTTTTTCAATCAAAAGTGGCGTCAAACAAGGTTGCGTCATGTCTGGACTCCTATTTATTATTGTGATTGACTGGATCATGCGTAATACCATTAAAGATAAGAAGAGAGGAATTAGATGGAAATTTACTTCCTCTCTTGAAGACCTAGATTTTGCTGATGACATAGTTCTTATGTCCTCGAAATTTGATGACCTTCAGCAAAAGACATACATCTTCGAGCAGTATTCAAAAACCGTGGGTCTCACTATTAATAGAGGGAAAACCAAGACCATGAGAATAAACGAAAAATATACAAATAAGATCAACCTATCTAATGAAGATATTGAGGACGTATCCTCTTTCACTTACCTTGGTGCCACGGTAAGTAGAGTGGGAGGTACTGATGAGGAAATTAAAATCAGGATTGCTAAGGCACAAAATTGTTTTTGCAGACTCAATAATGTTTTGAAATCAAATAAATTATTATCAAACACAAAACTTAACCTTTTTAATGCATTGGTAAAAAGCGTTTTGCTTTATGGCTGCGAAACTTGGAAATTAACCAAAGCACAGAATAATAGATTGGATGCATGGCAAAACAAATGTCTAAGGAAAATTTTACAAATCTATTGGCCCTATACAATATCTAATGTCCAACTGTACAGCCAAACAAGACAAATGCCCCTTCAAAACACCATACGAAGTAGACGATGGAAGTGGGTCGGCCATGTGCTTAGAATGCCACCACACAGAATACCAGCAGTTGCCCTTACTTGGGCACCGGAGGGTAGAAGATCTCGCGGTAGACCCAAATTAACATGGAGGAGACTGGTGGAAACAGAACGTAGCCAGGCAGGGTGGGCAGGCTGGGCAGAAGCAAGATCCGTTGCCCAAGACCGTAGGGAATGGCGTCGTAAACTGAAGGCCTTATGTGCCATTGGGCACGAAGCAGAATGATGATGATGAAAAGAATATAAATTGAATATAAACAAAAATTCACGTGATCAATGAAATAAACAGATTGAAAATTTATTACCTGATGAACTAAAATCCGACAAGTACCTCAATATAAAAGACATGTGAATGACTTTCCTAAGCCAGCTAAACTTTTGGTTTAGACATTCGAAAGAGCAGGCCATACCGAAACTTTCAAAGTAAATACTTCAAGATGAAATCATTTTCAGTAACGTGGAAATAAATGAAGAAATTCAAATAGCCTAAGTTCTCCTCAGAGATGTGTGTATAATCTTTAATATTGTAATAAGAATCTTCGACTCGAATAAACCTTGAATACGAACGATCACGAGCTGCAATTTTTTTTAGCTATTGTTTATTTACGGTTTTCACCGTGACGGTGACAGCGTCAATTAACAGTAAAGGGGGTCCACAAATACCCCACCTTTAAAGAATTCATATTTTAATCTCTGATTTTCCTAGTAATCAAGGAAAGTTCTAAATATAAGTGATGAATGCATGGTAAATGAAACCAACGTTATAAACCTACTTTAGAAATAAAATGGGATATGGATGAGGGGCTAACCAACCCCTCAAAAAGGGCGCAAGTTCAGAGTTGCGTATGCTTGGCGAATTTTGGCTGTTTAGCGGCACATTTAGAAGCCAAATCATTCATTTAACATTAGTTAGGGTTACCATATTAGTCATCTTTACCGCTAAAAACTTGGAGCATACGCAACTCTGAACTTGCGCCCCAAAAAGTCGAAACGTGGTCGAAACGAAGTAATTGAGTTGAGTTGTTACTTTCGTGGAATTAGACAGTAAACAACGAGGGTCAAGTGTCAAATTTCAAAACAAATTCTGGAGGAGAACAGCCCCTTCTCAAATTTTGACATGTTATACAAGGTCTTTCTCTTGAAAATTATGCCAGTTACAAGAAGCTTTTCCTATTTGGTATACACAAGCTTAAAGGGTAATTTTTTCAAAACAATTTTTGGAGGTGTACCATTGACCCCCTTTAAATTTGGAGGGTTTTTTTTAAAACTTTTTCTCTAAAGATTCTGTGGTTTACGGCCCAAACAGCACAAACGTTCAAGATTCGTCCAATTTTCGTCATACATGGCCAAATTTCGTTTACTTCTAGTTGTAGTTACGTAAACTTGACATAATTGATATGAGCTGTGCTACAAGGGAAGAAACTGTTCTATTTGCCCAAATGGCAAGCGTGTAGCCAGAGGGGGGGATTTGGGGATATATCCCCACTGAAACTTGGAAATTTTCTTTTTTGACCATAGAAAACCACTAAAAATACCCCATATCCCCCCTGAAATATCAATATCTCCCTCCGAAATTTTTTCCTGGCTACGCCACTGCCAAATGGGTCTCAAAATGAGCTACAACACTTTTAAAGAGGCAAATTTTCAAAAAAATTTTTGGGGTGTCCCACATGTTTACTTGGTCTCACATTGTAAAATTTTTACATTCTGAGCAACATGTCAGTATAATACTACTTTTAAGTGATCTAACTCTGAACACTCATTAGGGCAGGGGTCCCCAACCCTATGCCTGCGGGCACCATGGCGCCCGTCGATCGGTCTAGGTGCGCCCGCTGCTTGTGCCCAAAGATAAAATATTTCAATTTTCCACTATCCCATAAAATTCTAGAAATGAAATCGCAACATAGATTTCAGAATTTCTTCAAGTAAGGCGAAATTTTGGATATTCAGAATGACATCATCCTCAAAACTATTATCAGATGATATGAGAAATTCTGGAATATAGTTGATAGAAATAAATTTCCATTCTTAAAAAGATCAGCATATAAAATAAAGTAGTTTTTTTGGTTCCACCAGTGGCGGATCCAGGGGGGGGGCAACAGGCCTTTTGCCCCCCCCTTGGGCTCAGGTACCTTTTTTAAAAGTTACGGTAAGAAAAGGAAAAAACGAAAATCGGACATCCGAAATTCGGACAAGGTGTACAAAAACAAGTTAAAACACCTGTTTTATCGGGTCAAATTTCCAAAAATTTTCTGGGGAGGACCCCAGACCCCCTTTTGTATTTGGAACTCAATTATTCACAACTTCTTTACATTCTGCACATCAAAATGAAAATCCTACATGAAAATGAATACCTGAAATTCGGGCTTTAGGTACCGAAACTAGTTAAAAATCTGTTTTTAGAGTCAATTTTTATAAAAAATCTTCTGGGGGAGGGCCTCCAGTCCCCCTTACATCAAACTTAATAAATTACTCACAACTTGTCTCATTCTGTACTTCTTTAAGACGCAAATTATGCTTAAAATGTGTTACAAAGTTTCATTAAACCTATTTAATATGTATGGGAGAAATAATTTTGGGCCCCTCCTGAAATAAATTTCTATAGTATACGCCACTGAATAACTTTTTAGAGGATATATTTGGAGACTCTTTCCAAATAAAAAATCTATTTACGCCTGTGGAGTGATGAAAAAAGAGAGGGAAGAAAATTGGTGACCTGTGGGAGAAATCAGCCACATAAGGTCCGGGCCCACCCTGAAAATCGAGCTTTGGCTTTGGGTACCAAAACGAGTTAAAACCCTGATTTTTAGGGTCAAATTTCCAAAAAAATTCTATAAGAAGACTCCCAGATCCCCTTTTTGATATTCAAAATATACTTTTCCTTATTTTGGTTTACATTTTTATACTACAAATATACTATACATCAAATACGAATATTTCCTATAAATGCATTAAAAAAAGTACATAAAACCTATGAGGAAGCTTAGGAATAATTTTAGGTCCTCTCCCTCGTTGCAGAAATCTATCTTTTCGCCTGATAATGACTTATTTTTGGAGGATATTTTGGTTCCTTCAGAAATATATTTATATTTATGCCACTGCCATCTAGAACAGTGATGACCGCTCATCTTAAGGGTCTCTCTGGCTTGAAGGGTGGGACGTTAAAATGCTATCCCCCGATCCCATCTTAAATCAAAAGACTACTTTTCAAGGTAAAATTTCAACAAAAATTCTGGGGGAGGACCCCCAGACCCCCCTTTTTTCCCTGGGGCGTCGTCCAAGTATCTTCAAATATAGAATCAAATTTTTTAAATTTTTCTGGGGAAGAACCTCCAACCTTCTTAAAATGTGGTTTCCCCCCCCTTAGGTCCAGGCTGGATCCGCCACTGGGTTCCACGCACTTATATGAATCATTTTCGACAATGAATATAATAAAATCAAAAAATATAGATCACGACGTACAGATGAACACCTTGACGATAGCTTGCGGGCAAGAATTTCATCATAATCTCCCAATTATGAAGCGCTGGCCAGTGAAATGCAATGTATTTTATAAATAATTTTTATACTTCGTGTGTTTTGCAAGCAATTTAGTAGTAATTTATTTTACAAAAGAATATTAATACTAATTATATTCATTATGTCAAATTAATTTTTAAAATTAAATTTTTTGTGCATTATATGTAGTGTGTATTATTAACTATGTCCACCAACTATAAATTTATCTTGAAAAAATAAATGGTGCCCGCCATTCGACCGATATTCTGGTATGTGCTCTAAGGTACAAAAAGGTTGGGGACCCCTGCATTAGGGGTTACCTTAAAAATGACACTCAGTCAAACCTCACCCCCAAAAAAACAACCAAAAGGTCTAGTTACGGTGTGTCCACTAAAAAAAACTAAACCATTGGCGCAACAGCCCTAGTGGGCCAAGGCCTACGATGCCCATCTTCGTTTTCGTGGGGCCTGGGGTGCAAGGCAAAATGTCCCGGTTAGGTGGTCAGCACAACGCGAGACCCCCAGTGTTTAGTTCCCAAGCATGCTTGGTCCTCAGTTTATCGACCCACTGAAGGGATGAAAGGCTGAGTGGACCCTGCCCAGCCCGGGATTTGAACCCCGGACCTGTGGCGTGGAAGCGCGATGCACTACCACTGGGCTTCACGGTGTGTCCACACCACTTGAAAAATCCTTTCCCCCCAACTAAAACTAAAATGACACCCCTGCTTAGGTTGCTTTAATGAGTATTCATTGGGACCTGGTGGTGCAATTGGATTCTAAAGAAATTATACATAAGTTAGCAACGAGGCAGTAAAAACTGAATTTAGTACTACAGTAACGAACACTGGACCGGCATCATCCCAGATTTCTGAATTTTCCATATTCTCAAAAATGCCCCCAAAAGACCGACCACATTAACAAAACTGCGTATGTTTCGTTACTAAAATACGCCAATCTGCAGAACCGCGGAACACGAAGAGCGGCGGGCAAGAGAGCATCGCGGAAACAGGGGGAGCCGGAATGGGATAATTCTGAGTACAATGAAACGCCCTGAATCCCCTCCATGTGCCGATTCTAAACTTTAAAAAAAAATTTATTTCGAAACACATGCCCCATTTCCGAGTATTCAGGATTTTCGGGAGCAGGATAAGAGGTTCTTTACTGTACTTTAATGTAATAATTATTCTATTTATACTGCTTTAGCTTTGTTATATACAGGGTGTCCCATAAATGTTGGGTCACATTTCTAGGGGGGATAGTAGACACCTAGGCGAGTCAGAATCACATAGGGTTTGGGGGTGTCCCCCAAGCACGATTTTCGCGCGAAAATCCCCCAAGCACGCAGGAGCCCTCGAGACCCCCAACCTCGCCCTCACCAGACTCCCGCCCACCCAGGGGTCGAGAGAAGGCGACTGCGTGCTTGGGGGATTTTCGCGCGAAAATCCCCCAAGCACGCAGGAGCCCTCGAGACCCCCAACCTCGCCCTCACCAGACTCCCGCCCACCCAGGGGTCGAGAGAAGGCGACTGCGTGCTTGGGGGATTTTCGCGCGAAAATCCCCCAAGCACGCAGGAGCCCTCGAGACCCCCAACCTCGCCCTCACCAGACTCCCGCCCACCCAGGGGTCGAGAGAAGGCGACTGCGTGCTTGGGGGATTTTCGCGCGAAAATCCCCCAAGCACGCAGGAGCCCTCGAGACCCCCAACCTCGCCCTCACCAGACTCCCGCCCACCCAGGGGTCGAGAGAAGGCGACTGCGTGCTTGGGGGATTTTCGCGCGAAAATCCCCCAAGCACGCAGGAGCCCTCGAGACCCCCAACCTCGCCCTCACCAGACTCCCGCCCACCCAGGGGTCGAGAGAAGGCGACTGCGTGCTTGGGGGATTTTCGCGCGAAAATCCCCCAAGCACGCAGGAGCCCTCGAGACCCCCAACCTCGCCCTCACCAGACTCCCGCCCACCCAGGGGTCGAGAGAAGGCGACTGCGTGCTTGGGGGATTTTCGCGCGAAAATCCCCCAAGCACGCAGGAGCCCTCGAGACCAGGGTTGGGTTTTTCCCGTCCAAAACTAGTTTTTCCCATACCACTGGGAAAAACTGGTAAATACCGGGAAAAAGTGGGAAAAACTGGTAAATACCGGGAAAAACTGGTAAATACTGGGAAAAAGTGGGAAAAACTTCCAATTGACAAAATAATGGAAGTATTAGGTTATGGCCTTTTTAATCATACTATAAAACTTTTAGTTAAAAATGACTTATTTGGGAGGGGAGTTAAAATTATTAGGTGGGAAAAATATAAGTGAGCAAGAGAATTATGACATTTAACATAAAAATTGCATATATTTTTTAATCTTAATGAATTTCATAAAAATAGAGAATATTTTAAAACAAATTTGCTTATAATATCTGTGTCTTTAAGAGAAGCATTATATATAGTTTTTTTAAATGTAAATAAAAACCTAATTTAAATTATAAAATATAACGTAAATGTAAATCTTGATTGCAAGATAACTTTTTTGAAGTAACAAGGCATGATAGATAATCCGATGAACAGGGCATAACCATCAAAAGATGACATTCCTCAGACAAATGATAAAACCCATATTCATAACATAAGATAAAGCTTATTTCAGGTCATTTTTCTAAAAAAAGGCTGTAAAAACTTTTAAAACATTCATTTTGAACAGAATAAATTCAATAAATAATCAGTTTTTCCCACTTTTTCCCATGTGGGAAAAACCTAGTTTTTCCCAGGACGGTAAATACCGGTTTTTACCATGGTATTTACCGGGGGTGGGAAAAACCTTGCCAACCCTGCTCGAGACCCCCAACCTCGCCCTCACCAGACTCCCGCCCACCCAGGGGTCGAGAGAAGGCGACTGCGTGCTTGGGGGATTTTCGCGCCAAAATCCCCCAAGCACGCAGGAGCCCTCGAGACCCCCAGCCTCGCCCTCACCAGACTCCCGCCCACCCAGGGGTCGAGAGAAGGCGACTGCGTGCTTGGGGGATTTTCGCGCCAAAATCCCCCAAGCACGCAGGAGCCCTCGAGACCCCCAGCCTCGCCCTCACCAGACTCCCGCCCACCCAGGGGTCGAGAGAAGGCGACTGCGTGCTTGGGGGATTTTCGCGCCAAAATCCCCCAAGCACGCAGGAGCCCTCGAGACCCCCAGCCTCGCCCTCACCAGACTCCCGCCCACCCAGGGGTCGAGAGAAGGCGACTGCGTGCTTGGGGGATTTTCGCGCCAAAATCCCCCAAGCACGCAGGAGCCCTCGAGACCCCCAGCCTCGCCCTCACCAGACTCCCGCCCACCCAGGGGTCGAGAGAAGGCGACTGCGTGCTTGGGGGATTTTCGCGCCAAAATCCCCCAAGCACGCAGGAGCCCTCGAGACCCCCAGCCTCGCCCTCACCAGACTCCCGCCCACCCAGGGGTCGAGAGAAGGCGACTGCGTGCTTGGGGGATTTTCGCGCCAAAATCCCCCAAGCACGCAGGAGCCCTCGAGACCCCCAGCCTCGCCCTCACCAGACTCCCGCCCACCCAGGGGTCGAGAGAAGGCGACTGCGTGCTTGGGGGATTTTCGCGCCAAAATCCCCCAAGCACGCAGGAGCCCTCGAGACCCCCAGCCTCGCCCTCACCAGACTCCCGCCCACCCAGGGGTCGAGAGAAGGCGACTGCGTGCTTGGGGGATTTTCGCGCCAAAATCCCCCAAGCACGCAGGAGCCCTCGAGACCCCCAGCCTCGCCCTCACCAGACTCCCGCCCACCCAGGGGTCGAGAGAAGGCGACTGCGTGCTTGGGGGATTTTCGCGCCAAAATCCCCCAAGCACGCAGGAGCCCTCGAGACCCCCAGCCTCGCCCTCACCAGACTCCCGCCCACCCAGGGGTCGAGAGAAGGCGACTGCGTGCTTGGGGGATTTTCGCGCCAAAATCCCCCAAGCACGCAGGAGCCCTCGAGACCCCCAGCCTCGCCCTCACCAGACTCCCCGCCCACCCAGGGGTCGAGAGAAGGCGACTGCGTGCTTGGGGGATTTTCGCGCCAAAATCCCCCAAGCACGCAGGAGCCCTCGAGACCCCCAGCCTCGCCCTCACCAGACTCCCGCCCACCCAGGGGTCGAGAGAAGGCGACTGCGTGCTTGGGGGATTTTCGCGCCAAAATCCCCCAAGCACGCAGGAGCCCTCGAGACCCCCAGCCTCGCCCTCACCAGACTCCCGCCCACCCAGGGGTCGAGAGAAGGCGACTGCGTGCTTGGGGGATTTTCGCGCCAAAATCCCCCAAGCACGCAGGAGCCCTCGAGACCCCCAGCCTCGCCCTCACCAGACTCCCGCCCACCCAGGGGTCGAGAGAAGGCGACTGCGTGCTTGGGGGATTTTCGCGCCAAAATCCCCCAAGCACGCAGGAGCCCTCGAGACCCCCAGCCTCGCCCTCACCAGACTCCCGCCCACCCAGGGGTCGAGAGAAGGCGACTGCGTGCTTGGGGGATTTTCGCGCCAAAATCCCCCAAGCACGCAGGAGCCCTCGAGACCCCCAGCCTCGCCCTCACCAGACTCCCGCCCACCCAGGGGTCGAGAGAAGGCGACTGCGTGCTTGGGGGATTTTCGCGCCAAAATCCCCCAAGCACGCAGGAGCCCTCGAGACCCCCAGCCTCGCCCTCACCAGACTCCCGCCCACCCAGGGGTCGAGAGAAGGCGACTGCGTGCTTGGGGGATTTTCGCGCCAAAATCCCCCAAGCACGCAGGAGCCCTCGAGACCCCCAGCCTCGCCCTCACCAGACTCCCGCCCACCCAGGGGTCGAGAGAAGGCGACTGCGTGCTTGGGGGATTTTCGCGCCAAAATCCCCCAAGCACGCAGGAGCCCTCGAGACCCCCAGCCTCGCCCTCACCAGACTCCCGCCCACCCAGGGGTCGAGAGAAGGCGACTGCGTGCTTGGGGGATTTTCGCGCCAAAATCCCCCAAGCACGCAGGAGCCCTCGAGACCCCCAGCCTCGCCCTCACCAGACTCCCGCCCACCCAGGGGTCGAGAGAAGGCGACTGCGTGCTTGGGGGATTTTCGCGCGAAAATCCCCCAAGCACGCAGGAGCCCTCGAGACCCCCAGCCTCGCCCTCACCAGACTCCCGCCCACCCAGGGGTCGAGAGAAGGCGACTGCGTGCTTGGGGGATTTTCGCGCCAAAATCCCCCAAGCACGCAGGAGCCCTCGAGACCCCCAGCCTCGCCCTCACCAGACTCCCGCCCACCCAGGGGTCGAGAGAAGGCGACTGCGTGCTTGGGGGATTTTCGCGCCAAAATCCCCCAAGCACGCAGGAGCCCTCGAGACCCCCAGCCTCGCCCTCACCAGACTCCCGCCCACCCAGGGGTCGAGAGAAGGCGACTGCGTGCTTGGGGGATTTTCGCGCCAAAATCCCCCAAGCACGCAGGAGCCCTCGAGACCCCCAGCCTCGCCCTCACCAGACTCCCGCCCACCCAGGGGTCGAGAGAAGGCGACTGCGTGCTTGGGGGATTTTCGCGCCAAAATCCCCCAAGCACGCAGGAGCCCTCGAGACCCCCAGCCTCGCCCTCACCAGACTCCCGCCCACCCAGGGGTCGAGAGAAGGCGACTGCGTGCTTGGGGGATTTTCGCGCCAAAATCCCCCAAGCACGCAGGAGCCCTCGAGACCCCCAGCCTCGCCCTCACCAGACTCCCGCCCACCCAGGGGTCGAGAGAAGGCGACTGCGTGCTTGGGGGATTTTCGCGCCAAAATCCCCCAAGCACGCAGGAGCCCTCGAGACCCCCAGCCTCGCCCTCACCAGACTCCCGCCCACCCAGGGGTCGAGAGAAGGCGACTGCGTGCTTGGGGGATTTTCGCGCCAAAATCCCCCAAGCACGCAGGAGCCCTCGAGACCCCCAGCCTCGCCCTCACCAGACTCCCGCCCACCCAGGGGTCGAGAGAAGGCGACTGCGTGCTTGGGGGATTTTCGCGCCAAAATCCCCCAAGCACGCAGGAGCCCTCGAGACCCCCAGCCTCGCCCTCACCAGACTCCCGCCCACCCAGGGGTCGAGAGAAGGCGACTGCGTGCTTGGGGGATTTTCGCGCCAAAATCCCCCAAGCACGCAGGAGCCCTCGAGACCCCCAGCCTCGCCCTCACCAGACTCCCGCCCACCCAGGGGTCGAGAGAAGGCGACTGCGTGCTTGGGGGATTTTCGCGCCAAAATCCCCCAAGCACGCAGGAGCCCTCGAGACCCCCAGCCTCGCCCTCACCAGACTCCCGCCCACCCAGGGGTCGAGAGAAGGCGACTGCGTGCTTGGGGGATTTTCGCGCCAAAATCCCCCAAGCACGCAGGAGCCCTCGAGACCCCCAGCCTCGCCCTCACCAGACTCCCGCCCACCCAGGGGTCGAGAGAAGGCGACTGCGTGCTTGGGGGATTTTCGCGCCAAAATCCCCCAAGCACGCAGGAGCCCTCGAGACCCCCAGCCTCGCCCTCACCAGACTCCCGCCCACCCAGGGGTCGAGAGAAGGCGACTGCGTGCTTGGGGGATTTTCGCGCCAAAATCCCCCAAGCACGCAGGAGCCCTCGAGACCCCCAGCCTCGCCCTCACCAGACTCCCGCCCACCCAGGGGTCGAGAGAAGGCGACTGCGTGCTTGGGGGATTTTCGCGCCAAAATCCCCCAAGCACGCAGGAGCCCTCGAGACCCCCAGCCTCGCCCTCACCAGACTCCCGCCCACCCAGGGGTCGAGAGAAGGCGACTGCGTGCTTGGGGGATTTTCGCGCCAAAATCCCCCAAGCACGCAGGAGCCCTCGAGACCCCCAGCCTCGCCCTCACCAGACTCCCGCCCACCCAGGGGTCGAGAGAAGGCGACTGCGTGCTTGGGGGATTTTCGCGCCAAAATCCCCCAAGCACGCAGGAGCCCTCGAGACCCCCAGCCTCGCCCTCACCAGACTCCCGCCCACCCAGGGGTCGAGAGAAGGCGACTGCGTGCTTGGGGGATTTTCGCGCCGAAAATCCCCCAAGCACGCAGGAGCCCTCGAGACCCCCAGCCTCGCCCTCACCAGACTCCCGCCCACCCAGGGGTCGAGAGAAGGCGACTGCGTGCTTGGGGGATTTTCGCGCGAAAATCCCCCAAGCACGCAGGAGCCCTCGAGACCCCCAGCCTCGCCCTCACCAGACTCCCGCCCACCCAGGGGTCGAGAGAAGGCGACTGCGTGCTTGGGGGATTTTCGCGCGAAAATCCCCCAAGCACGCAGGAGCCCTCGAGACCCCCAGCCTCGCCCTCACCAGACTCCCGCCCACCCAGGGGTCGAGAGAAGGCGACTGCGTGCTTGGGGGATTTTCGCGCGAAAATCCCCCAAGCACGCAGGAGCCCTCGAGACCCCCAGCCTCGCCCTCACCAGACTCCCGCCCACCCAGGGGTCGAGAGAAGGCGACTGCGTGCTTGGGGGATTTTCGCGCGAAAATCCCCCAAGCACGCAGGAGCCCTCGAGACCCCCAGCCTCGCCCTCACCAGACTCCCGCCCACCCAGGGGTCGAGAGAAGGCGACTGCGTGCTTGGGGGATTTTCGCGCGAAAATCCCCCAAGCACGCAGGAGCCCTCGAGACCCCCAGCCTCGCCCTCACCAGACTCCCGCCCACCCAGGGGTCGAGAGAAGGCGACTGCGTGCTTGGGGGATTTTCGCGCGAAAATCCCCCAAGCACGCAGGAGCCCTCGAGACCCCCAGCCTCGCCCTCACCAGACTCCCGCCCACCCAGGGGTCGAGAGAAGGCGACTGCGTGCTTGGGGGATTTTCGCGCGAAAATCCCCCAAGCACGCAGGAGCCCTCGAGACCCCCAGCCTCGCCCTCACCAGACTCCCGCCCACCCAGGGGTCGAGAGAAGGCGACTGCGTGCTTGGGGGATTTTCGCGCGAAAATCCCCCAAGCACGCAGGAGCCCTCGAGACCCCCAGCCTCGCCCTCACCAGACTCCCGCCCACCCAGGGGTCGAGAGAAGGCGACTGCGTGCTTGGGGGATTTTCGCGCGAAAATCCCCCAAGCACGCAGGAGCCCTCGAGACCCCCAGCCTCGCCCTCACCAGACTCCCGCCCACCCAGGGGTCGAGAGAAGGCGACTGCGTGCTTGGGGGATTTTCGCGCGAAAATCCCCCAAGCACGCAGGAGCCCTCGAGACCCCCAGCCTCGCCCTCACCAGACTCCCGCCCACCCAGGGGTCGAGAGAAGGCGACTGCGTGCTTGGGGGATTTTCGCGCGAAAATCCCCCAAGCACGCAGGAGCCCTCGAGACCCCCAGCCTCGCCCTCACCAGACTCCCGCCCACCCAGGGGTCGAGAGAAGGCGACTGCGTGCTTGGGGGATTTTCGCGCGAAAATCCCCCAAGCACGCAGGAGCCCTCGAGACCCCCAGCCTCGCCCTCACCAGACTCCCGCCCACCCAGGGGTCGAGAGAAGGCGACTGCGTGCTTGGGGGATTTTCGCGCGAAAATCCCCCAAGCACGCAGGAGCCCTCGAGACCCCCAGCCTCGCCCTCACCAGACTCCCGCCCACCCAGGGGTCGAGAGAAGGCGACTGCGTGCTTGGGGGATTTTCGCGCGAAAATCCCCCAAGCACGCAGGAGCCCTCGAGACCCCCAGCCTCGCCCTCACCAGACTCCCGCCCACCCAGGGGTCGAGAGAAGGCGACTGCGTGCTTGGGGGATTTTCGCGCGAAAATCCCCCAAGCACGCAGGAGCCCTCGAGACCCCCAGCCTCGCCCTCACCAGACTCCCGCCCACCCAGGGGTCGAGAGAAGGCGACTGCGTGCTTGGGGGATTTTCGCGCGAAAATCCCCCAAGCACGCAGGAGCCCTCGAGACCCCCAGCCTCGCCCTCACCAGACTCCCGCCCACCCAGGGGTCGAGAGAAGGCGACTGCGTGCTTGGGGGATTTTCGCGCGAAAATCCCCCAAGCACGCAGGAGCCCTCGAGACCCCCAGCCTCGCCCTCACCAGACTCCCGCCCACCCAGGGGTCGAGAGAAGGCGACTGCGTGCTTGGGGGATTTTCGCGCGAAAATCCCCCAAGCACGCAGGAGCCCTCGAGACCCCCAGCCTCGCCCTCACCAGACTCCCGCCCACCCAGGGGTCGAGAGAAGGCGACTGCGTGCTTGGGGGATTTTCGCGCGAAAATCCCCCAAGCACGCAGGAGCCCTCGAGACCCCCAGCCTCGCCCTCACCAGACTCCCGCCCACCCAGGGGTCGAGAGAAGGCGACTGCGTGCTTGGGGGATTTTCGCGCGAAAATCCCCCAAGCACGCAGGAGCCCTCGAGACCCCCAGCCTCGCCCTCACCAGACTCCCGCCCACCCAGGGGTCGAGAGAAGGCGACTGCGTGCTTGGGGGATTTTCGCGCGAAAATCCCCCAAGCACGCAGGAGCCCTCGAGACCCCCAGCCTCGCCCTCACCAGACTCCCGCCCACCCAGGGGTCGAGAGAAGGCGACTGCGTGCTTGGGGGATTTTCGCGCGAAAATCCCCCAAGCACGCAGGAGCCCTCGAGACCCCCAGCCTCGCCCTCACCAGACTCCCGCCCACCCAGGGGTCGAGAGAAGGCGACTGCGTGCTTGGGGGATTTTCGCGCGAAAATCCCCCAAGCACGCAGGAGCCCTCGAGACCCCCAGCCTCGCCCTCACCAGACTCCCGCCCACCCAGGGGTCGAGAGAAGGCGACTGCGTGCTTGGGGGATTTTCGCGCGAAAATCCCCCAAGCACGCAGGAGCCCTCGAGACCCCCAGCCTCGCCCTCACCAGACTCCCGCCCACCCAGGGGTCGAGAGAAGGCGACTGCGTGCTTGGGGGATTTTCGCGCGAAAATCCCCCAAGCACGCAGGAGCCCTCGAGACCCCCAGCCTCGCCCTCACCAGACTCCCGCCCACCCAGGGGTCGAGAGAAGGCGACTGCGTGCTTGGGGGATTTTCGCGCGAAAATCCCCCAAGCACGCAGGAGCCCTCGAGACCCCCAGCCTCGCCCTCACCAGACTCCCGCCCACCCAGGGGTCGAGAGAAGGCGACTGCGTGCTTGGGGGATTTTCGCGCGAAAATCCCCCAAGCACGCAGGAGCCCTCGAGACCCCCAGCCTCGCCCTCACCAGACTCCCGCCCACCCAGGGGTCGAGAGAAGGCGACTGCGTGCTTGGGGGATTTTCGCGCGAAAATCCCCCAAGCACGCAGGAGCCCTCGAGACCCCCAGCCTCGCCCTCACCAGACTCCCGCCCACCCAGGGGTCGAGAGAAGGCGACTGCGTGCTTGGGGGATTTTCGCGCGAAAATCCCCCAAGCACGCAGGAGCCCTCGAGACCCCCAGCCTCGCCCTCACCAGACTCCCGCCCACCCAGGGGTCGAGAGAAGGCGACTGCGTGCTTGGGGGATTTTCGCGCGAAAATCCCCCAAGCACGCAGGAGCCCTCGAGACCCCCAGCCTCGCCCTCACCAGACTCCCGCCCACCCAGGGGTCGAGAGAAGGCGACTGCGTGCTTGGGGGATTTTCGCGCGAAAATCCCCCAAGCACGCAGGAGCCCTCGAGACCCCCAGCCTCGCCCTCACCAGACTCCCGCCCACCCAGGGGTCGAGAGAAGGCGACTGCGTGCTTGGGGGATTTTCGCGCGAAAATCCCCCAAGCACGCAGGAGCCCTCGAGACCCCCAGCCTCGCCCTCACCAGACTCCCGCCCACCCAGGGGTCGAGAGAAGGCGACTGCGTGCTTGGGGGATTTTCGCGCGAAAATCCCCCAAGCACGCAGGAGCCCTCGAGACCCCCAGCCTCGCCCTCACCAGACTCCCGCCCACCCAGGGGTCGAGAGAAGGCGACTGCGTGCTTGGGGGATTTTCGCGCGAAAATCCCCCAAGCACGCAGGAGCCCTCGAGACCCCCAGCCTCGCCCTCACCAGACTCCCGCCCACCCAGGGGTCGAGAGAAGGCGACTGCGTGCTTGGGGGATTTTCGCGCGAAAATCCCCCAAGCACGCAGGAGCCCTCGAGACCCCCAGCCTCGCCCTCACCAGACTCCCGCCCACCCAGGGGTCGAGAGAAGGCGACTGCGTGCTTGGGGGATTTTCGCGCGAAAATCCCCCAAGCACGCAGGAGCCCTCGAGACCCCCAGCCTCGCCCTCACCAGACTCCCGCCCACCCAGGGGTCGAGAGAAGGCGACTGCGTGCTTGGGGGATTTTCGCGCGAAAATCCCCCAAGCACGCAGGAGCCCTCGAGACCCCCAGCCTCGCCCTCACCAGACTCCCGCCCACCCAGGGGTCGAGAGAAGGCGACTGCGTGCTTGGGGGATTTTCGCGCGAAAATCCCCCAAGCACGCAGGAGCCCTCGAGACCCCCAGCCTCGCCCTCACCAGACTCCCGCCCACCCAGGGGTCGAGAGAAGGCGACTGCGTGCTTGGGGGATTTTCGCGCGAAAATCCCCCAAGCACGCAGGAGCCCTCGAGACCCCCAGCCTCGCCCTCACCAGACTCCCGCCCACCCAGGGGTCGAGAGAAGGCGACTGCGTGCTTGGGGGATTTTCGCGCGAAAATCCCCCAAGCACGCAGGAGCCCTCGAGACCCCCAGCCTCGCCCTCACCAGACTCCCGCCCACCCAGGGGTCGAGAGAAGGCGACTGCGTGCTTGGGGGATTTTCGCGCGAAAATCCCCCAAGCACGCAGGAGCCCTCGAGACCCCCAGCCTCGCCCTCACCAGACTCCCGCCCACCCAGGGGTCGAGAGAAGGCGACTGCGTGCTTGGGGGATTTTCGCGCGAAAATCCCCCAAGCACGCAGGAGCCCTCGAGACCCCCAGCCTCGCCCTCACCAGACTCCCGCCCACCCAGGGGTCGAGAGAAGGCGACTGCGTGCTTGGGGGATTTTCGCGCGAAAATCCCCCAAGCACGCAGGAGCCCTCGAGACCCCCAGCCTCGCCCTCACCAGACTCCCGCCCACCCAGGGGTCGAGAGAAGGCGACTGCGTGCTTGGGGGATTTTCGCGCGAAAATCCCCCAAGCACGCAGGAGCCCTCGAGACCCCCAGCCTCGCCCTCACCAGACTCCCGCCCACCCAGGGGTCGAGAGAAGGCGACTGCGTGCTTGGGGGATTTTCGCGCGAAAATCCCCCAAGCACGCAGGAGCCCTCGAGACCCCCAGCCTCGCCCTCACCAGACTCCCGCCCACCCAGGGGTCGAGAGAAGGCGACTGCGTGCTTGGGGGATTTTCGCGCGAAAATCCCCCAAGCACGCAGGAGCCCTCGAGACCCCCAGCCTCGCCCTCACCAGACTCCCGCCCACCCAGGGGTCGAGAGAAGGCGACTGCGTGCTTGGGGGATTTTCGCGCGAAAATCCCCCAAGCACGCAGGAGCCCTCGAGACCCCCAGCCTCGCCCTCACCAGACTCCCGCCCACCCAGGGGTCGAGAGAAGGCGACTGCGTGCTTGGGGGATTTTCGCGCGAAAATCCCCCAAGCACGCAGGAGCCCTCGAGACCCCCAGCCTCGCCCTCACCAGACTCCCGCCCACCCAGGGGTCGAGAGAAGGCGACTGCGTGCTTGGGGGATTTTCGCGCGAAAATCCCCCAAGCACGCAGGAGCCCTCGAGACCCCCAGCCTCGCCCTCACCAGACTCCCGCCCACCCAGGGGTCGAGAGAAGGCGACTGCGTGCTTGGGGGATTTTCGCGCGAAAATCCCCCAAGCACGCAGGAGCCCTCGAGACCCCCAGCCTCGCCCTCACCAGACTCCCGCCCACCCAGGGGTCGAGAGAAGGCGACTGCGTGCTTGGGGGATTTTCGCGCGAAAATCCCCCAAGCACGCAGGAGCCCTCGAGACCCCCAGCCTCGCCCTCACCAGACTCCCGCCCACCCAGGGGTCGAGAGAAGGCGACTGCGTGCTTGGGGGATTTTCGCGCGAAAATCCCCCAAGCACGCAGGAGCCCTCGAGACCCCCAGCCTCGCCCTCACCAGACTCCCGCCCACCCAGGGGTCGAGAGAAGGCGACTGCGTGCTTGGGGGATTTTCGCGCGAAAATCCCCCAAGCACGCAGGAGCCCTCGAGACCCCCAGCCTCGCCCTCACCAGACTCCCGCCCACCCAGGGGTCGAGAGAAGGCGACTGCGTGCTTGGGGGATTTTCGCGCGAAAATCCCCCAAGCACGCAGGAGCCCTCGAGACCCCCAGCCTCGCCCTCACCAGACTCCCGCCCACCCAGGGGTCGAGAGTCGTTGCGATCCAGATCTCAGATCTCAGATCTCAGATCTCAGATCTCAGATCTCAGATCTCAGATCTCAGATCTCAGATCTCAGATCTCAGATCTCAGATCTCAGATCTCAGATCTCAGATCTCAGATCTCAGATCTCAGATCATCCGGTTAAAATGAAAAAAATTAAAATAAAATTAAATAATCCATTTTTTTTTTAATTAAAATAATTAATTATAAAAAATAATTTCAAAAATTTAGATAGTAGAAAAAAATTATAAGAACATTGAAAACTACAAAATAGCTTTTAAAGATATCGCAGAGTTTTAAATGACCTGAAATAAGTCATTAAAATTCTGCAATATCTTTAAAAGCTATTTTGTAGTTTTCAATGTTCTTATAATTTTTTTCTACTATCTAAATTTTTGAAATTATTTTTTTAAATTAATTACTTTAATATTTTTTAGTTTAAATGGATTATTTAGTTTTTAGAATTAGAATGGATTTTTAGTAACCGGATGATCCGAGTCCTGAAAATAAATACCCTAATCTCCACATACCTTACATGAAGACTCTTCGTGGCTCCTCTATCTGGACCAGGCTCTGATCCAGCACTTGAACAAGCCAAAATGCACTCACTTTGACATCACGAGCCGGGTGGGAGTTACACCGCTGCTGTAAAATAGAGAGCCTGTGTACGAGAGAGAGGCGACAAATCGGTATAGCGCACTGATAGGTCAACAGCGTTTTCTGTTCACCGCAGGCGGAGTTAGGTTTCCCTCCATAGGATTACCATGGGAGGAAGACAAGCGGCATAATACAGTTAGGACAGTTTTAACTGCGCGGAAGGATGCGCAGTGACGCTTTTAAGCGAGTTGTGGACTCCATCTCGTATACAGGCTCTCTACTGTAAAAGAAAGACGGAAAAACGACATTTTCGGTTTGCTGCACCGGGGACGAAAAAGTTTCGAAGTGTATATTTGGACGGCCAAAACGGCCAGTGGCGCATGCGCTGTAGGTCTCGTGATTACGTAGCAGTCTCGGCGCTTAGTGATGGAACCAATGAAACGCCGAGCCGTGGAAATTAGAGTAGAGTTTAGTTGAAAAAAGGCCGTCCAAATATACAGTGCCGAAAAGTTTTTCGAAAAAACCAATAGGAGGCCTCCTCGTAAACGATTGCTGGAAAAAATCGCTGCGGCTTCCTCGACAAAAAAATTCATCAGTACTTCAACAGCCTCAGTTCATTTTTTAGTTCATTTTAAATTTTTAAAAAATGGCCGAAAAAAAATTTCAAAAAATCAAATTATAGTAATCGAGACTTATTATACATGTTTATTGGCTATTTTTCAGTGCTGAATACGAATATACCATTTAAATTTTCAAAATTTCAATTTTTAAAAATTAATTCAAAATTTGGAAAGTCGAAAAAATTAAAACATCGCTCAAAACCACAAAATTATAGCAAAAGAAGTAATTTAAACGGTTTTCTATTAGAAATGACTTGATTAATAACATACTAAAAGTGGAAGAAAATCGGACAATAAAAAGTTAAATTTTTTTCAAATTTTCAATTTTTTTTTGGCCTCAAAAATCGACCTTTTTAAAAATTCTTGTAAAAAACGTTTGAGGCATTTTCCAAGGTCATTTTTCCATGGATGTTTTAGGTATATACCTCTATAACCTAAAAAAACCACAATTGGTTTTTAAATCATTAGTTAATTAATTTATAAAAATAAATGTTGAAAATACAGGTAAAATCTTTCAAGTAATACAGAAAATATTTAGACACTATTTGATAATAAATCATTTTAAAAATAATTAAATTAAAAAAAGACAAATTATCTTTCAAAAAATTTAAATTTTAAATTAATTTTAAATTTAAAAAATTTTTAAATTTTGTAGTATATGCATGTGATACATGTCTCTAGGCTATATTTTAGTGCTGTTTACGAATATCAAGCCAACTTTTCAATAAAATTTAAATTTACTATAGAAAAATTGAAGCACTCTTCTCAATAATTTTGTTTTTTATGCTTCAATTTTTCCATAGTAAATTTGAATTTTATTGAAAAGTTGGCTTGATATTCGTAAACAGCACTAAAATATAGCCTAGAGACATGTATCACATGCATATACTACAAAATTTAAAAATTTTAAAAAATTTAAAATTTTTAAATTAATTTAAAATTTAAATTTTTTGAAAGATAATTTGTCTTTTTTTAATTTAATTATTTTTAAAATGATTTATTATCAAATAGTGTCTAAATATTTTCTGTATTACTTGATTGAAAGATTTTACCTGTATTTTCAACATTTATTTTTATAAATTAATTAATTAACTAATGATTTAATCACCAATTGTGGTTTTTTTAGGTTATAGAGGTATATACCTAAAACATCCATGGAAAAATGACCTTGGAAAATGCCTCAAACGTTTTTTACAAGAATTTTTAAAAAGGTCGATTTTTGAGGCCAAAAAAATTGAAAATTTGAAAAAAATTTAACTTTTTATTGTCCAATTTTATTCCATTTTTAGTATGTTATTAATCAAGTCATTTCTAATAGAAAACCGTTTAAATTACTTCTTTTGCTAAAATTTTGTGGTTTTGAGCGATGTTTTAATTTTTTCGACTTTCCAAATTTTGAATTAATTTTTAAAAATTGAAATTTTGAATTTTTAAATATATATAATTTTAAATATATATTCGTATTCAGCACTGAAAAATAGCCTATAAACATGTATAATAAGTATCGATTACTATTATTTGATTTTTTGAAAAATTTTTTTCGGCCTTTTTTTAAAAATTTAAAAAAAACTAAACCGATTTTGTCCGATTTTTAGTATGTTATTATTTAGGTCATTCCCAAGTGAAAACCGTTGAAAAACTAAATGTATCAATTTTTTACCGGTTTGACCCTTTTTTTCAGTAGATTTACTAGACTATATTGTGATGTTGAACGCATGAAAAGAACCCAACTTTTCGATGGCGAGTGTAGTTGATGCAATTAGCCTTTTAATTTAAACCCCAATAGGTTTTATTTAAAACAAGCTGAAGAGAAAGAATTTGACAACTTATTTGGAAAACTAAATAAAAGGAAAATAATTATTTAAATGTGAATTTCTTATGCACTAATTGCTAAAAGTTGTAAATGAACTCAACTCATTTCGATTATTTAGAACAGTGCTTACAGTAATCAGTATTCCTTAATCAATATCATAAATTAATATGTAATAGTTTACCTCCAAAAAAGGTGATCAAGTCAATCGGTACATTTTTTAAAAAAAATTTTATTTACAAAGCCATTCTTACAGACTTGAATATCTGAAAAAAAAATGAAACAGCTATTATAACAACTTATCACTTTAAGCTAGAATAAAGTAATTAAGGGGTAGAAAAAGTTAACTATCAGACTTAACAGCCTGCCTATGGTAAACACTTAAACGTAATTAAAAAAATGTTTAAGGATTTAATTTTTACCATCTACAGGGTACCATTTCAGTTTCAGTTTTACCATTTCAGTTTAAAATTTTTTTTATTACAAAAACAGTTTAAAAACCACAAAAAAATGTGAAGTAGTTGAAAACCTCAAGCGTTTAATATTAATTGTATTTACGTAAAACTTTGGACTTGGGTTTTCAACTATGATCTTTTTAAGATAAGTATCTACAACGAACCATACATACCTTATTGATGTAGCATCTGTTAGACCGGGACAGGATGGATAAAATACGAGCCACAATAGGCTGGTGAAACATCCCCGAGTTCGATTTGCATGGCATAATTTTTGCAGTCCTCAACACTAAAATAAATATCACCTTTTAGTCACAGAACTTGACAGCTAATTAAAGCATGCTAAAAATTAGTATTGTTAGAGGGTGGCAACCAATATGGAAAATATGGAATTATCAGGAAATTTGAAACTGCTGGGAAAAGTCGGGGAATTTTGAAGAAAACCAGGGAAGTTTTAAGCATTTTCCTGCCATCTTACAAAATTAGTTACCAATCCGTTGGTTGAATCGCATAGAAATTTTTTTATTTCTAAAGAGTGATGAATAAGGGAACGTACCCATACTACGTGACCCATTTTTTACCATTTTTGACCCCCCTCCCCCCCCTTTGTGACCATCCGTAGTATATGCCAAGACCCCCCCCCTCCCCCTCTAGTTTTCACGTAGTAATTCATAAATACGGTTTGCCATCATTTTTTGGAAACAGAAAGTTTCAAAAAATTAATTTTGCTTAATTTGTCTAATTTTAATAATTAATCTGGCTTAATTAGTCTTAATTTGGCAAATTTCAATAATTAATTTGGCTTAATTTTGTCGTATTGACTAGAGGAAATTGACTACGTGACGAAACCCTAAGCCCCCCCCCTCCCCCCTGTGACCGAGCGTGGTATTTTGAAGACCCCCTCCCTCCCCTGAACGGGTCACGTAGTATGGGTACGTTCCCTAAGTACAAGAGCTAGCAACATCGGAAAAGCAAGAATTTTAGAAAAGCTAATTAATATATCTTTCCCTATGCTCTTTCGAACAGCGTGCGGGGTACCTGGCTGCCGGTAAGCGGTGGCACAATTAGTGCGCATCCCACCTTTACAGGTAAAAATCTTGATTTTTAAATCATTTTAGAAAGATTTTTTTCATTTTCACTAACTTCTAAACACTATTAGAAAAATTAATTTATTATTGCCAGGACTTTGTGTCGGTGTTAATAACGTGCCAGATGCAATTTTTGATCAACAAAAAGCCATTTTTTCAAACCATTTTAGAATTCCTGTAATTTTAATATTATTTTATATACATATCAATAAACCCAAAATTAATTTGCCAGGACATAATTCGGGTGGAATCCAATAGCAAGACCGATTCAATGTTGTAAAAAACACACTGGCGTTCAAAATTCAGAGAAAGTGCACATTTCTTCGATTTTCTCCGGATCTAGGGGACATATTGTGACGAAATTTGGTATGAATATTGGGGTTAATATAATACCCAATATATAATCATTCAAAATTGTTATACACCCGCATAAGCAGGAGTTTAAAACATCAGAATTGAAAGGTATGAAATAGCGGTTTCAGAATGGAATTTCAAAATGCTAGTTTGAATGATTCAAAATGCTATTTTTAATCAACAAAAACATTAATTTAAAACATTTTAGAATGCCTGTAACTTTATTATTTTATATATATATATATATATATATATATATATATATATATATCAATAAACCCAAAATTAATTTGCCATGATTTAATTCGGGTGCAATTCAATAGCAAGACCGATTCAATGTTGTAAAAATACACACTGGCGTTCAAAATTAAGAGAAAGTGCAACTGAAGTGTATTTTTACAACATTGAATCGGTCTTGCTATTGATATATATATAAAATAATATTAAAGTTACAGGCATTCTAAAATGTTTTAAATTAATTTTTTTGTTGATTAAAAATAGCATTCTGAATCATTCAAACTAGCATTTTGAAATTCCATTCTGAAACCGCTATTTCATACCTTTCAATTCTGATGTTTTAAACTCCTGCGCATGCGTGTGTATTACAATTTTAAATGATTATATATTGGGTATTATATTAACCCCAATATTCATACCAAATTTCGTCACAATATGTCCCCTAGATCCGGAGAAAATCGAAGAAATGTGCACTTTCTCTGAATTTTGAACGCCAGTGTGTTTTTTACAACATTGAATCGGTCTTGCTATTGGATTCCACCCGAATTATGTCCTGGCAAATTAATTTTGGGTTTATTGATATGTATATAAAATAATATTAAAATTACAGGAATTCTAAAATGGTTTGAAAAAATGGCTTTTTGTTGATCAAAAATTGCATCTGGCACGTTATTAACACCGACACTAAGTCCTGGCAATAATAAATTAATTTTTCTAATAGTGTTTAGAAGTTAGTGAAAATGAAAAAAATCTTTCTAAAATGATTTAAAAATCAAGATTTTTACCTGTAAAGGTGGGATGCGCATTAATTGTGCCACCGCTTACCGGCAGCCAGGTACCCCGCACGCTACTCGAAAGAGCATAGGGAAAGATGTATTAAAGAATTAGCTTTTCTAAAATTCTCTCTCGAAAACGTTGCTAGCTCTTAGACCATTCGTTTTCAAAATCGAAGGTTTGTCGATGGTGCGGTGGGGAGCGCTCACATTTTGATGGAAAAGTTCGCGATACAAGCGACAAGCCTTGTGAAAAATCGTCTCTTCTTTCCAAAACGAATCTCAGAATTTTAAGGACAGCACTATTTATTATTTTATTTTTATAGTATTTAAGTTTTATTTTTTTGTGTGTTTTTTGCATCTGAAATTGAATCGTCAGTTTAAAGAAGGGAATTAGTCCAAAAATTGACAAATTGACTTTTTGTGCTCAAAACAATCTCCAAGCTTTGCTCTACACATGGGGGATAAGAGGGGGAAATAACTAACCCCTATATGGAGATATCGCCCCTTCAAGTTGTGTTCATCATTCAAGTTCATCAGAAAAATTTCATAAGGTGGAAGAAGGGAATAAGCCTATCATTTTTTTGACTGTAAAATATTTTTGAATGTACTTATATTTGTTTTGACGATTGCTCTGTTTTCGAAACAGGGTTCCGAACTTCCAGTAAAAACTTGGTGGTTATACAATGAAATTTACGTTACTTGGGTTTTTTTTCTCGATTTTCTCAAAACTTGTTTTAGGACTTATTCCCCTCTTCCCAATTCTATTATTGAGGGATTGTTTTGTTTCACTATTCTTTCCCTTTTTTCTGCATACAATTGACTGCGCAAATATTTTCAAAATGGTATCTACTTTTGGTTAAAAGTTTCGTGTTTGAAAAAGTTACCGAGAAATTTCGGCTATAAAGGTGTTAATTTTTTTAACTCGTACAAGGTCTCGGGCACCCATACAAACTTTTGTTTCATTTTGCCACTTCTAATTTGCCAAATTTTACAGATTGACATTTAATTTTATGAATAAGGCTAGCATAGTCGTTAATAAATAATTATTTTTCATCTTTAAACTTCTGTATGAACCAGTTATATTAGCAGTTAAATCAAATGATATCTATTTTAAAATTTCAATGACATTAATTTATTTTACTATAAGATTAGAACTATTTTTTAAGGGGACCATTGTCTGGGTTTCAAAGTTAATCATACATTTATTAATATTTCAAATTGAATTTTTAGCAAAATTATAATTGGTATAAAAAACTATTTTTTTTGTATTTCTTTTGCGATAAAGATTATAGCATTTAATAGTGTACAATCAGGGAAAATTTAGTTAAAACCTGGGAAATCAGGGAAAATTACTAAGCTCAGTTGGTAGCCACCCTCAAAGATTAAAAACAATACCTTGATGTGAAGTTGTAGCACTTTCTTGAATGAACTCAATAACCGTGTCTTCAGACTAAAAAAATACAAGTCAATTAGAAATACTTGTAAGTCAGCAGATGACAAAAAATATACTAAAAAGCTAAGCATAGTTCAAATTTTTATGTACATAACAATATTTTACATGTGTAGAGAGGAATTTAATTCCATCATAAGTCACTGTAAAATAATCAAGTTTCCAATGAAATAAATAGCTTTTATAGTCTCTATATCAGCTGTTCTTATCTTTCGATCACCGCAAACCCCCTTTATGTGCAATAACCAGACATCGCGGCCCCCCAAGATTTTGAACACCCAGACTTGTTTCATGGGGGTTGACTCAACGTTATTCCAAAAGTAGTATTTAAATTATGTTCCACATTA
This sequence comes from Tetragnatha versicolor, assembly GCA_024610705.1. Taxonomy (NCBI): domain Eukaryota; kingdom Metazoa; phylum Arthropoda; class Arachnida; order Araneae; family Tetragnathidae; genus Tetragnatha; species Tetragnatha versicolor. The sequence goes on along the minus strand of JANDEH010000011.1, from coordinate 18,295,587 downwards.
TGTTAAAATGTTACAATTACTCCAAGTAGGAAGGGGCATAAAATATACCTCAAAAAGTAGTGTTTTAGCTCATTTTGAGACAATTTTGGTTACACCCATCAAAGAGAAGAGCTCCTTGTAGTAAACATAATTTATAAAGAAAATTTATAAATTGAAGTCAAAATTTCAAGGGGGCTGGGGGTCTCTAAGGTTACTACTTGAGTGTTACACAAGGAAGCTCACGGACCCCCTAGGAAGGCGCTGCGGACTCCCGGGGGTCCGCAAACCAGTTTAAGAACCGCTGGTCTAGATCAATTGTAAGGAAAAACAATTAAATACCTTAAAGAAGTTAAAATCCTTAAGGAAGTTAACCACCTATTATAGTTAAGGAGATGAGGAGATTTTAAGCAGGACATCAATTTTAGGACAGATAAATAATAGCTGCACATTATTTTTATGCATCAGGATTAAAGAAAAATAAAACTTTTTTAGTGGAAATAAGAAAATCAAAACGAAGGGGGAAGGGGTCTAAAATACATAAGTGCTCTTTCATGACACTATTAACTACATTTTATGTACAATACTGGCAAAAAAAATCGACTCAGACCCTATATCTCCAGAACGGCTTGTGATATAAAGACAAATAAGGTATCATTTTTCATGATTTGAAGTATTCTATATACAGAAAATTTTTCAAGTTCTTAGGGGGTCGTCTTCATATTAAACGAAGCACCAACTTTCGTTTTTCCTATGGAAACTATCAAAGATTATTCCAGATTCTGAAAGAGCACCCTCTAAAACCCCCCAAAACCAGTTTTCATGCCATTTGGTCCCCAAATGAAGCCAGGAGTGGGGGTTGAAGTTCGTCGAATTTACGTTGAAATCTCGTTTTTTACGTTGAATTCTCGATTTTGATCCTTTCAACCATCAACCCCGCAGGATCAAAATCGAGAATTCAACGTAAAAAACGAGATTTCAACGTAAATTCGACGAACTTCAACCCCAACTCCTGGCTTCATTTGGGGACCAAATGGCATGAAAACTGGTTTTGGGGGGTTTTAGAGGGTGCTCTTTCAGAATCTGGAATAATATTTGATGGTTTCCATAGGAAAAACGAAAGTTGGTGCTTCGTTTAATACGAAGACGACCCCCTAAGAACTTGAAAAATTTTCTGTATATAGAATACTTCAAATCATGAAAAATGATACCTTATTTGTCTTTATATCACAAGCCGTTCCGGAGATATAGGGTCTGAGTCGATTTTTTTTGCCAGTATTGTACATCGGTTCTTAAACTGTGGTCCGCGGCGTCTTCCTAGGAGCGCGAGTTACCTTGTGGAATTCCTCAAGTTACTTTTAGAATTCCCCCAAAAAGTTTCAAAATTAGATTAGACTCGTTTTAAGAGGCAAATTTCAAAAATTTTCTGGGGGAGGACCCTCAGCCCCCTCTAAATTTTGACTTCAATGCATAATTTTTTTTCTTGAAATTTCCAGACCATCACCTCTGTGACTTTGAGTAATTCAGGGGCGTTTTTTTAGGGTGGGTGAGGGGGCCCTGTCCCCCTCCTAAAATTTGGACTTTGTCTATCAAAACAATTTAAAACCCTGTTTTTTGGATCAAATCTCCGAAAATTTTCTAGGGGGAGGAACTTCGAACCCCCTTTAGCACTTGGTACTTTATTATTAAAAACTTTTAGGTGCCTGCCTACAGAAATTTTACTTCAAACTAAACAGGCCTCTTAAAGGAAAAGGTAAAGAAATTCGCGTTTTTCTCAGAATCACATTTTTGCTATTTTCCTTCTCCGCAAAACTACATAACTCAAAATATTATAAGTGAATTTCTATGAAACTTGGGCACAATACTTGATATAATATGGTTTAGAAGCCCTACTATTTTTTGGGCTGTGGGTGTAATATTTTTATTTATGAATAGTATAACTTCAAACTTAACTGAAATTTGGTGGGTCTTTTTTTATTTTTCAAGTTTATTGCTATAACTTTTAATATTAAAATAATTTAGACAAAAATAGTAGGCCTCCTAAAATATGTTTTACAAGGGTAATAAAGTTTACAAAACAAAAATATCTTCATATAAATTTGAGTTATGATGTTTTGCGGAAAGGCTGTTTTTTGTGATTTTTATGCATAAATTCTTCAATAACATGAAAATTTAAATTAATATTTAGGTATTTTTTATATTATTCATAGTTTTAGAGGCATTTAATTGTATAAATCACAAATTAGTTCAACATTTTAATTAGTAAAAAAAGCCTCCATAGGTAGGCAACCACCTTAAAAAATAAGGTAATCAAAATTGAAATCCTAAGAATACAGTCTGAAATTCCGACGAAGTGTATCAAAACCAAGTTAAATCCTGTGTGTTTTTGGACAAATTTATCTAAACCCTTTTTGAAGATGACCCCCCAGATACCTTTTTGTTCTCAAAACTCAGTTCTAAACTTAAACTTATTATTATAAACAATTTCTTTATTAACAAGTTAATCAAAATGCATATCTTACATAACAATTTATGCTCAAAAAATTTTAACTAGGGGTATCAAAACTAATAAAAAACCCGTTTTTCTATTTGAATTTCCAAAAACTTTCTGGGAGTGGACCCCCCAGACCCCCTTTGATAGGTAGAACTTAATTACTAATAACCTTTTTATATCAAGTTCCCTGAGCCGCAAATTCTACTTAAAATGTACTAATAAGCTACTTAAGACCTTTGAAATATACATGGGGAGGTTGAGGGATAATTTTTGTCCCCTACCGAAATAAATTTCTATATACGCCTCTGGAGTAATTTTAAAATTTATAATAATTTATGTACTAATTTTAATTTAACCTTAAACTCAAAACAAAAGTCTGGTTACGGCTTTTGGTGTTTGAAATGTTGGGGGTCCTCGATGTCTGGCTGCTACATAAAGGGGTCCGATATAAAGTTTAAGAACCACTTTTTTAAATGAATGAGAATGGCTAAACAGAAATTTTAAAAATAAATCAAACTAAAGGCATCATAATATTAAAAGAAATATAACAGTCTATCAAAAAATAAAAGTATTTACAAGAAAATAGACTTAACAAAAATTTAATATCGAACTTACTGTCTTGGCTGAATTTCCGACTGGTTCCATAGTTGAATTAATGTTTTTTGGACTCGGATAAGGCTTTTGGAGCCTTGGACACAGGGTATGCTTTGTCAGCTGGAATAAAGTTGATTGCGTAAGACTGAAGCAAGAAAATGAGATACAGTAAAGCACCGTTTATACGTTTCTCATTTATACGACTTTATCATTTAAGGTAAATGTGGGTATAGTGGACACTTTAAGGAAAATATTTGCTTAAATTCTCAATAAATACCAACCTATTAGCTTTGAAACCGTTATCATCCTATTTTTAGATTAATTGGATCTTCTTCTTTCGATTTTACCATTAAAAATTTTAATTAAATTGGGTAAAGTATTTTTAATTAATTTTTAAAAAGTACTCCAAATTGCATCTATAGTGGCCACATAGATGTAGCTGTTGTATCTATGGTGGACACCTCTTGCATCAATAGTGGACACCTCTCTTTTTCTGCATATATGAGGGGTTTATGCATGAAATTGATGGGTTTTTTTTGGTATAGTAGTTTATTTCTAATTAAATCTTCCTTCCCAACGAAATGTATTTTATATCAAATCAAATTAGCTTTATTTAAAAAAATACTTGATAGTTCCCGGCCCAAAGCCTACGCTGTAGCTGATTTGAGAGGAGTTATGCATGTAATTCAATGGTTTTGGAAACCTTGGTTCCCGAAGCCAGAATGAAACCAAATTCATAAAACACTCATTTTAAAGCACAATCAACAGTTTATGAAGAAAAACTAATCCAAATTCAATGTTGTTTAAGTTTCTATTTGAAGCCATTGCGGTGGCCACTATTGGAAAATCTAAGATTTTGTGTTGGTATAGTGGCCACCCCCATAAATCCTCGAAAAATCAAAATTTTCAAATAAATTTTATTTATTATCCTTTTATACACTCTTCTTTATCTTAATATAAATTTAAAAGTCAATCACATGGTAATAAATACAATAAAATCAGTTCCGATATACCCGTTTCCTTATGCGATTCAATAAGCAAAATCAAATTTCAGTCAGTCGGCCGATGTTGTTATTTTCAAATACTTAAATATCCTTCCTATGCTGATCTGTGGTATCGGTGATAATTTGCCAGCTTACCTGATTGTACAATCTACTATGCCTATGAATTTGGACGCTGTTTGATGCCTCTAACTCGTTTTATTTAAAATTAATCAGCTATGGCCACTATTGGTACAGTGTCCACTATACCCACATTTACCTTATACGTCGTTTTCGCGAAGTCCCAATTCATTCCTATTCTTTTTAATACAAAAATTCTTCGTTTATACGACGCGCAATATCGGTTATACGTCGTTTTCGGCTGTCTTAAAATTCTAAAATATCCAGTATCAGTTGTTATTCCGTGGGAAAATTTCCCCAGGAAAGGTTGAAGAACACTGCATTCCTTGGCCGTTGTTGGGGGCATGACCAATGGAGTGGGGGTGAGTAAAAGGGCAGTTCGTTGAACTGATAACGGGATGAACTACACTACAGTTTTATGGCCCTTATCTCTGGTTAGGGGGTCTCCAGCACCCCCTGCAGAGGAGAAGAATTCTTTTGATCGCTAAATGACCCCACAAAGAAAGCGGGACTATAAAACTGCCGTTATATACTGTCTGTCTATCACATTTTTATGACTTAGTTAAATGACTAAAAATGTTCTTAGATCATAAAAACAAAAATTAAAAAAAAAGCCTTATCACTGCTTATGTGAACTAGCGACTGCCAGGGCTCTTCTTGCAAAAACAAAAATTAATAGTCATTAGTCATCATCAAAATTTAGTCATTTTACAGTAACCCTATCACTATAAAGGTAGGATTTCTTTAATTTTTATGTTAAATGTTTTAATATTTTAAAATATTTAATACTATTTTAAAGTTTATTAATTAATATTTTTCAATTTATAGACTGTTTTGAAGTAATTTTTTTTCTTTAGAAAAACCTAAAATTTAACGTATTTTTGTAAATCTGCATTAGGAGCGTTATAAACCTAATATTAAGGACATTTTCGTTTATACGTTTTTTCATTTATACGTCGATTTACGTCGGTCCCTTGAAAGACGTATAAACGGTGCTTTACTGTATAATAGTCCAAAAAAGATGATTACAGCCTTATTACAAAATAATTAGCTTTCTAAATAATGCCAGTTCTTCAGGGGCGTAGCTAGAGGGGATGATTTGGGGCTATGCATATCGGGGATAAAAAGATGCTTAATATACGTGGATTTAAACAAAAACTAATCATTATTCAAAATTGAACCTCTAAATTTCACTCAAAATTCAGACACCTAGCGGGGAACTACTTTCTTTTGTTGCTCTCAGCATATTCTACCAGGCTCAAGTTAAATTGCAACTGAGTATATTGTTTGATCATATTTTGAAATAATGCTGGAGATCCCCCAAAGCAAACCAATACTTTGTACGAGTAATTGGCAGAGAGAATTGCTCCTTGAAAGTAAAAAGGTTTCAAAGAAAAAAATGTCCCAAAAATTTATACAAAAAAATAATTCATTTCTGGCTCTGCGATAGGTTTTAATGCTTTTCTAAAAAAATAATGCCAAAGGGTTTGCATTTTTTACCATCGGCCTTAAGCATCGGCAATCGGCCAAATAATTACCATCGGCCTGCCGATGGAAATTTTCAAACAATCAGCATCGGCCAAAAAAATGCCATCAGCCCAGCCCTATAAATTAGACATTGTCTGGTTTCAGTCCATAAAAGTAAGGAATGTATATCAGCGTAACATCTACCTTCACTTTAAGCAATGGTCAGGGGGAGGATTTGGGGATATATCCTACCCGAAAATCAGATTTTTCATTTTTTGACCATAGAAAAGAACCAAATTTACGCCATATCCCCCCCGAAATTTTTTCCTGGCTACGCTACTGAATGGGTCATAGAAAGAATTTATAACATACTTTGATGCGATGTCTAAATATTTCTTAGAGATCTGAAGAAACTCCGAGATCTTTCGTTCCAGTAAATAGCTGGTTGAGCAACAGATGCAAAATCACAGGAGGTAAGTCGATTGAATCTTGACTATAGATGAATCTAAGAATCAAAGAAAGAAATAAGAAGAGTAACAATCTATGACTTACAAATTGGGAAATAGTTATAACCAGTGTTGGGAAAAAACCCTGTTTTTTTTGTTTAAACCAGGTTTTTTTTTGGGTTTTTTAAACTTTTTTTTCGTACCCGCATAAATATAGCTACTTAGTTTTTTCTGTTATAAATCCATTGAATTAATAGTTTATCAATTCAGCTATAAACCAAGTGATTTAATTAATTAACTAATTAAAATTAATTTTTAAATGTTTAATTTATATATAAATCAGGATTTTTTGCTGCATATAAAAACCACTGGTTTTTATTGCATTGGAAAAGTGTTTATATGTGTACATTTTAGTAAGATTTTTATTTATTATAAATAAAAACCAACTGAGGTTTTTATAATGGATTCAAATATATGGGGTTTATATGATAAAAAACCATATTGGTTTTTATTTAAAAAAAACAATTGTTTCTTTTCAAAGAAAAAAACCAAGGGGTTTTTAAATAAGTACTACTTAAATAGCCGGTGCTGAGTGAGTAAAAAAGTTTTTAGTGCATTAAAATGTCCTTTTCTTATTGAACTATAAAACCAAAACCTGAATTAATGTACATGAATAAAAGAAAAGAAATGAGATAGTTTAGATCTGCTCCAGATTAGTGTCCTCCATGAAGAGGGGTAGCAGAAAGGCCGTTTTTTGACCTTTCGTTTGACATGAGTTGAATTGTTTGAAAATGGTGGAGAATCCTCCGAAATCATCGAAGAGTTTCCTCGCATCCTGAAAAAGGACTGCATTTCCCGAAGTTCCTGGTACAGCGGTCTTATTGGCTGTTGGGTCAGGAGGCGGGGCTTCGGCGGTCTGGATTCCGATTGGCTGTCCGGTGGGGTGTGAGAGCAGTGTTTCTTCTGCTGCTGTTCGGATCTTTGAATTCCAGACTTTTTTCAATCTCTTTGATTCGAGCTGTTTTGTAGGAAGGGCATGTTCTCCATGAGGCGAGGTGGCCCTCGCAATCACAGTTGATGCAGTAAATAGCGGCTGACCTAGGAGTATGGCAGTCGCGTAGTCTATGGTCACCACGGCAGCGCATGCACCGCTGCTGCTCCAGGCACTCACTTGCGAAGTGGCCATAGTTGCAGCAACGATAAAATAAAGTAACGGGGATTCCACGAATCCTCTCCAATCGAACTTCAACATCGAGGATTTTCGAGATGGTGGGGGGACAACTTAGGGGTTCCCTTGATCTCGATGACGAAGTAGGAGAGCGGGGGTTCATTCGACCCACATGTCTGGCACTCCTATTAACACTCATAGCATATTGATTCTCAGTTTATAATTTATACTCATGGAGTTCCAGTTAAAAACAATGGTTCTTATGTACTATCACGTCGACCGTGCCGCTGAGTCCGAAAATTTCATCGAAGAGTACATGGGCGTAGCCAGGGTTCAACTTAGGGGGGGGCAAGCAGGGTCGACTTTTTTTATGTTTGTGGAGAACAATTTTAAAGCCCCGTGAGAGAGGGCCGTCAAGTTTCAAAGGGGGGTCTGGGGGTCCTCCCGCAGAAAAGTTTTAAAAATTTGCCCCTGAGAACAGGGTTGTAAACTGTTTTTGGTACACATAAACCCAAATTTGGACATACATTTTTAGGTAGAATTTTGATTTTAATGAAGTTATGATAACAAATGTGTGAATAATAAAGGTTGAAATACTAAAGGGGGGTTTGGGGGTCCTCCCCCAGAAAAATTTTGAAAATTTGACCCTAAAATACTGGGTTTTAACTACTAAAAGTAAAGTAAAGTAAAAGTTAAATATTCGGAACTTAGGGGGGCCAGCTGCCCCTCCCTGCCCCCCTTGGCTACGCCCATGAAAGAGTATTGACTCTTGTGTAGCTGTTTTTCGGCCTTTTTTTGCTTGCGCGCTCCATAGGATTCCATGGGGAACCTTCAGGGTCAATGTGGCACTTCAAGATATTATCCGAAAATTCTAAAAAAAATCACAGGTACTCTCTGCCACCTTAGACAACTTTTCCGCACTAAGCTTCATCAAAATCGAAAAAAGTTTTTTTATACACCCTAACAGCGTTCGAGAAATTGTACTGGATTGCTGGTCCGGGACAACTAAAAAACGGTTCGGACCAGTGGAATCAGAAATTCACTGGTCCGCCGGACCAGTGGTGAAAATATATCCCTCCCTCCAGTTAAGTTATGTATTAATTTGTGTGCAATATCATTTATTTAAGAAAAGTTCTTATTTTTTGAATTTATCAGTTGATTTTGAATGGATTTTGTCAGTGAAATATTATTTAATCAAGAAAAGTATTTCAAAATTATTTGATTATTTAGAGCAGGGTTTCCCAAACTTTTTCATGCATCGACCCATTGGTAGGCATTTTACCTAGGCCATCGACCCCCTTTCGAAAATCCGACTAAATTTTTAAGAAAAGTTGTTTATGAATGAAAAACTAACTAAAATTTTTCAACTGGTTCCACTCCAACGGCGAATCCAGGATTTGGGTTTTTTTGGGGGGGCAACAAAGAATTTTCAATATGAAAAATAGTCTTCTAATATCCTTTAGGGGGAGTCTTGGGGTCCTCGCCCAGAAATTTTTTGGAAATTTAAGACTAAAAAGCAGATTTTCAACTCCTTTTTGTACACCTAATCCGGATTTCGGACATAAATTTTCAAGAATTTAATTTACATTTCGGTAGGATTTTTGCATTTTGACGAACTTTTTACAAAAAAATTGTAAATAATAGAGTTCCAAGTTCTAAACGGGGTCTGGGGGGTCCTACCCCAGAAAATTTCTGGAAGTTTAATCCTAAAAACAGGATTTTAACTCGTTTTGGAGTCGCTTTTCCCTTTTTTAGCATCCCCTATTTCTCACTGTTAGTTCTTATTCCTTTTTGGGGGCTAAAGCCCCCTAACCCTCCTGGATTCTCTAGTGTTCCACTTATTGGTATATAGTACAGTTTAATCTGGATAATTTATAGGTGATCCAAATAAGCAATAGACCACCAATGAAGCATTAATCTTTCAAAACTTTGAAATTAAAAATTAGTATTTAAAGAATGTTCAAGGGACCAGAAAAATTCTTTGAATCATCTACAGTAATAAGAAGCTGCTTTCATCAGCAATTTTATTTTAATGACTGTTTAACTTTCATCGACCCCCTACCGACCCCTTAAGCTTCGTCGACCCCAATCGACCCCTAGAGCTTCATCGACCCCCTTTAAACCTTCATCGACCCCTTTGGGAAACCCTGATTTAGAGCTATTGCTTACTTTTCATAACTTCATTTTATTAATTATTTTATATTAACAACTGGTAACTTATTATTGCATGTCCTTGATAGCATGTATTGGTTGTCCTTTTTCATTTGTCGGACCAGTAAGATTGGTAAAGCACTGGTCCGCAGGACCAGTGGATTTTTTTCCCAATTTCTAACGCTGCCCTAATATCCACCTCTGTTTTTGAGGCGAGGGGGAATCATGCTTCGCCCATTGCTCCCAGATTGGTTGTTTTATGAGGCAAGAATAAAGCGAGATCATGCTGGGCAAAGGCCAGATTAGGGATCAAGTTAAATGATTCCCATTACCCCAGTCATTTAAAACTTCAAAACAAACTTTTAACAATAATATAATACTCACAGGACACTACTATTCACTTTTGAAAATTTATTTTAATAATGTTAATATTAAATTCATTTTAAAACTATGGGTGCTGGGAAGAAATGGCAATTATCACTTACCAGCAACCATTAGCACCAGACTAAATATGTCGAGCTTCTTCAGGGATTTGGTTAAAGTGTCCTCGCTAACCTTGGATTCTTTGCCTATAAATAAGTAGCTCATAAGTAAATTCTGCAAGAAACTTTTTATTGTAAAAAATTAATGCCTATCAAAAAAACATTTCTTTTCAATTTATAAATTTAATAGTTGGACTGAAATTTTGTAGAATTTTAAAAAAAGATTGGTAATTACCCAAGCCCGAGATAGACAACGTTTTATATACAAACCCACTTTTGTACCTGTTACTTGCAAAATTTCCCCAAAAATTCACAAAAAATTTAAAGAGAAATCCTTATTTTGCAATATTTGTAAATAAGAGTTATGGCATAAAATAATTATGCAATCCAACCTTTATGCATCGTTTGCCAATTTAGGGCAGAGATATTTTTAACACCTCCGACAGCGCATTTCACCCATCGAAAATCGGAAATACGCTTTTAAAAACTAGACTGGCGTATTTTCACGCTTTTTCAAAAATATTTTCAAAATGGTATCTACTTTAGGTTAAAAGTTTCGTGTTTGAAAAAGTTAACGAGAAATTTCGGCTATAAAGGTGTTAATTTTTTTAACTCGTACAAGATCTCGGGCACCCATACAAACTTTTGTTTCATTTTGCCACTTCTAATTTGCCAAATTTTACGGATTGACATTTAATTTTATGAATAAGGCTAACATAGTCGTAAATAAATAAGTAATTTTCATCTTTAAGCTTCTGTATGAACCAGTTATATTAGCAGTTAAATCAAATGATATTTATTTTAAAATTTCAATAACATTTATTTATTTTACTATAAGATTAGAACTATTTTTAAGGGGACCATTGTCTGGGTTTCAAAGTTAATCATACATTTATTAATATTTCAAATTGAATTCTTAGCAAAATTATAATTGGTATAAAAATAACTATTTTTTGTATTTCTTTTGCGATAAAGATTATAGCATTTAATAGTGTACAATCAGGGAAAATTTAGTTAAAACCTGGGAAATCAGGGAAAATTACTAAGCTCAGTTGGTAACCACCCTCAAAGATTAAAAACAATACCTTGATGTGAAGTTGTAGCCCTTTCTTGAATGAACTCAATAACCGTGTCTTCAGACTAAAAAAAATATAAGTCAATTAGAAATACTGGTAAGTCAGCAGATGACAATAAAAAATATACTAAAAAGCTAAGCATAGTTCAAATTTTTATGTACAATACTGGCAAAAAAAATCGACTCAGACCCTATATCTCCGGAACGGCTTGTGATATAAAGACAAATAAGGTATCATTTTTCATGATTTGAAGTATTCTATATACAGAAAATTTTTCAAGTTCTTAGGGGGTCGTCTTCATATTAAACGAAGCACCAACTTTCGTTTTTCCTATGGAAACCATCAAAGATTATTCCAGATTCTGAAAGAGCACCCTCTAAAACCCCCCAAAACCAGTTTTCATGCCATTTGGTCCCCAAATGAAGCCAGGAGTGGGGGTTGAAGTTCGTCGAATTTACATTGAAATCTCGTTTTTTACGTTGAATTCTCCATATTGATCCTTTCAACCATCAACCCCGCAGGATCAAAATCGAGAATTCAACGTAAAAAACGACTTTTTAGCTGGTAATTAACCTACCTTATCTTTTTCTGACGCGCTCGAGTAAATCCAGAGATCGATTTTTTTTACAAATCTGACGGGCTGTTCTAGACAAACCCCCCTACATGGAGGGCTTATATTTGGTGGAGTTACTCAAAAGCATGCAAGGTATCCCCCTATGATAATCTGACGCCCTCGAGTAAATCCCCAAAAACACTCTGGGCTCCCTTACTAAAAGCATCGGCAATCGGCCAAATAATTACCATCGGCCTGCCGATGGAAATTTTCAAACAATCGGCATCGGCCAAAAAAATGCCATCGGCCCAGCCCTATAAATTAGTATTACATTGTCTGGTTTCAGTCCATAAAAGTAAGAAATGTCAGTGTAACATCTACCTTCACTTTAAGCAATGGTCAGGGGGGATTTGGGGATATATCTTTCCCGAAAATCAGATATTTTCATTTTTTGACCATAGAAAAGAACCAAATTTACGTACGCCATATCCCCCCCCCCGAAATTTTTTCCTGGCTACGCTACTGAATGGGTCATAGAAAGAATTTATTACATACTTTGATGCGATGTCTAAATATTTCTTAGAGATGTGAAGAAACTCCGAGATGTTTCATTCCAGTAAATAGCTGGTTGAGCAACAGATGCAAAATCACAGGAGGTAAGTCGGTTGAATCTTGACTATAGATGAATCTAAGAGAATCAAAGAAATAAATAAGAAGAGTAACAATCTATGACTTACAAATTGGGAAATAGTTAAAACCAGGGTTGGAAAAAAACCTGTTTTTTTGGTTTAAACCAGGTTTTTTTAAAACCAGTGGTTTTTTTAAACTTTTTTTTCGTACCCGCATAAATATAGCTACTTAGTTTTTTCTGTTATAAATCCATTGAATTAATAGTTAATCAATTCAGCTACAAACCAAGTGGTTTAATTAATTAACTAATTAAAATTAATTTTTTAAAATGTTTAATTTATATATAAATCAGGATTTTTTGCTGCATATAAAAACCACTGGTTTTTATTGCATCGAAAAAGTTTTTATCCGTGTACATTTTAGTAAGATTTTTATTTATTATAAATAAAAACCAACTGAGGTTTTTATAAGATTCAAATATATGGGGTTTTATATGATAAAAAACCATAGTGGTTTTTATTTAAAAAAAACAATTGTTTCTTTTCAAAGAAAAAACCAAGTGGTTTTTATAATAAGTACTACTTAAATAGCCGGTGCTGAGTGAGTAAAAAAATTGTTTTTTTAGTGCACTAGGGAGCTACAGCCCCCTGCTCGCTATCGCTCGCCAACCCCCGTTAACTGCTGACGCTGATACTTTAGGATCGCTTTGCCATCCTCACAAAACACAGCTCACAGCACTTACTCATTTTATAAAACATTCTTAAAACAGGGGAACTACTTCTCTGGGGCATTCTTTCAAAAAAGGGGAATATTCATTCAGCGGCGAAATTTTAACAGTTCCTTTATGGCAATATGAATTGGCGGATCGCCATTTAATTCCAAGAAAATTAGTAACAAAGCAGTGTAAACTTTCTTTTACCATTTCCCCAAGGTAATGTTTTTCTCACACAGATCCATTCAGAAGCACTGAAACATCAACGGAATAAATTATACTTTCTTAAAATTTGTAATGATTTTCATCGATTGTCTGTGAAAAATATAGTAATTATCATAAACATCACGAAAATTTAGAATTTTGCATCATGAGAACAAATAAACATCGAAATTGTGTCAGTTTCATAGCAATAACACGAATGTTCTGACTTTCGATTTTTATCTTTATTTCTAACACATTCCCCCGCCATATCTAGTTTTGCGTTTTGGCATTATAAAAAAAAGTTACATTTTACTACCTTAAATAACATAACTTGCAAAAGGATATAAAAATAATTATTATTGTAATAAATAAATAAATGCAAAAGTTCAAAATTTCTGAAAGCGAGTTTATATTTTATTGTAAATATAGTAATGATTAGGTTGCCACAACGACAAAGATAAATTTAAAAATATGAATTAATCATTTAAAAATAAAAGATAAATTAATTATACATTAGTTTTAAATATAATTAAAATCGTTTGAACAGCAAAAATATAAATATTGTTAAAAAGAATCCAATATATATTTTTTAAATTAGTGTGATAAATAGAAAGATGATTATTTAATGTATTTTAATGTTAAAAGACCAGTGAAATGTATTTTCAATTGTTTTAAAATTCATAATTTCTTGCTTTGTAACTGCGACCTTATCCGAAATCTAAAAAATGGAAATATTTTAAAATTGATAATTTTTTTGAAAAATCGAAGGGCCTACTCGGAAATCCGGAAAGAATTCGGACATTTTGATACCATATATGTGTCATTTGGTTCAGTAATTAAAAAGCCTTTCTCTGGAAACCGTTCACCAAAAACTTTTTTTTAGAATAGAGAGATTAAGATGTCCTTTTCTTATTGAACTAAATAAACCAAGAATTTCTTTTCAAAACAAAATATCAAGTGGTTTTTATTATTGATGCTTAGTGAGTTAAAAGATCCCTTTGGTTTTTATAGTGCAAGGTGCAATAAAATTTCTTGTTCTTAATAAATTAAAAAAACCATATATGGTTTTTATTGAACACCATGGAATTTCTTTTCAAAGCATAAAAAACAAGTTTTTTTTAATCTATATATATTTGTATTTATGAAAAAAATATATTAAGAGAAATATATTACTTTAATAAACCCAAATGTTTTTCTTAAAATAATTGCAGATTTTCTGGAAAAAAACCATTTTGGTGGTTTTTTGAAAAAAACATTTGGTTTAAACCGTGGTTAACAAATGGTTTAAACCATGCCAACCCTGGTTAAAACAATTGTTACCTTGGTCACATATATGTTTGATGAAATCCGGTAGTTATAACTAAAAAGTTCACAGAATGAGCAAGGGTGTGGAATTGTCAAGGGTGTCGGCTCTCCTAGGATTTTACCCTGGTCGTATTTGTATTTGCAACATTAGAGGTGTATATAAGGAGGGGACGGCCCCCATAATTTAGAACATGTTGAAGCCAGTGTCAGATTGGGGGACATAATCTCAACAAAAAAAATTTCCCAACAAAAAGTAATAAAATGGCTAGCCCCACTCCCAGAAAAAAGTTCAGCTACAGCACTGTTTGAAGCATATAAAATTGGTCTAATCATGGCTGAAAATGAGGTTAACCCCGTTTTAAAAGGTCAAATTTTGAAGATTTTTCTGGTAGAGGACCCCCAGACCCCCTCTTTTTGTTGAAAGATATGCAAACAATTCACAAATATTTAGTGCGAAAACTCGTTAATCGATTCAAAACCACCTTAAAACCATTGTATATGAGGTAGTTAATCATAGTTAAATGTGAAATCCCCGTGTGAAGGAATCCCAAATCCTTGGGTCGTCCCCCCCCCCGATTTGTAGGGGGTGACGACACCAATGCAACTACATTCGACCCACATGTCTGGCACTCCTATTTATACTCATACATATTGATACTCGGTTTATAATTTACACTCATGGAGTTCCAGTTAAAAACAATGGTTCTTACGCACTATCCCGTCGACCGTGCCGCTGAGTCCGAAAATTTCATAGAAGAGTATTAACTCTTGTGTAGCTGTGCCGCTGAATTAGACGCCCCTAATCAGTCGACGGGAGACATTTGTCGTGTGATTAGGGTTGAAAAACCAATTTTCGGCCTTTTTTGCTTGCGCGCTCCATAGGATTCCATGAGGAATCTTCAGGGTCAATGTGGCACTTCAAGATATTATCCGAAAATTCTGAAACAAAAATCACAGGTTCTCTCTGCCACCTTAGACAACTTTTCCGCACTAAGCTTCATCAAAATCGAAAAAAATTTTATACACCCTAATATCCACCTCTGTTTTTGAGGCGAGGGGGAATCATGCTTCGCCCATTGTTCCCAGATTGGTTGTTTTACGAGGCAAGAATAAAGCGAGATCATGCTGGGCAAAGGTAGGCCCCCAGATTAGGGATCGAGTTAAATGATTCCCATAACCCCAGTCATTTAAAACTTCAAAACAAACTTTTAACAATATAATACTCACAGGACACTAATATTCACTTTTGAAAATTCATTTTAATAATGTTAATATTAAATTCATTTTAAAACTATGGGTGCTGGGAAGAAATGGCAATTATCACTTACCAGCAACCATTAGCACCAGACTAAATACACAAGCGGAAATAAAAATCCCAACACCAAGAAGGAAAGGAGATATCAAAGTCAAATTTATTTCGATGATTGCACATAGTATAAATGTGAATTGCTTAAAAAAATCAGCTTTCCTAGATATTAGGGGGCCGAGAAAAACAGGGAGGAGTGTTGTCTCCATAGGTGTCCATTACTGCCGTCACACGTCATGGTATTGAGTGACAGGGTCTCTAAATGACTTTTGAGGGATTGGAGGACCATGTTGCCTCCTTAGGTAGTCCAAATTCATATGGTGCACCAGCGGACGTTGCATACTGGGCTAGGTGATTTCTCCTCTTACTTCGGACATGTTTTGTGAGCGTTTCTTCTTACAAACGGATAGGCCAGGGTAAAAATGCAACATAGGGGGTTAAGAAGAAAGCTTGGGCATTGCATAAAACATGTGTTTGTGCATTTTTCTCTTGAAATTTTTCCCAAGGACAGTTCTGAAGGTAAGGACGGACAACTGGCTAAAAAACCTCAATGAAGCAGCTCTGGTTGGCCCAAGTACCGGTAGATCATACTGTGGACAAGCGGCAGTGGGATGGATGTCGTTTGCAGTACTGCGGATTGTCCATTTCGTCCGCATAGCTTCTTAAATCTTTGTCTATAAACAAGAGGCTGAAAATGGGCCTTTCTGTTTCCAATAGTGCATGAAATAAGGAAATGAAAATCCCAATTTCATGACATTGTGTTTATAAGGTAATTTTGCTTTGGTTTGGAGCACCACGACAGTTGGGTATGAGTTTGAAGACACAATGGAGAGAACGCACTCAGCTGATGATTTTCTAATCGTTCCACGAAGTGTTGATGCAGGGTAACGGAGTGGGGATGCACTGGATTCCATTTTTGCAACTCCTGAGTATGATTCACCAGTACTTTTTCAAACCAGAGCTGCGTCATTGAGGTTTTTTTAGCCGGTAGACCGTCCTTACCTTCAGACCTGTCCTTGGGACAAATTTCAAGAGAAACATGCACAACCACATGTTTATGCAATGTCCAAGCTTTCTTCTTAACCCCCTATGTTGCATTTTTACCCCGTCTTTTCCGTTCTCTAGAACCGACACCAACAAAACAAGTCCGGTCAATGAGGATAAATCACCTAACCCGGTATGCAACGTCCGCTGGTGCGCCATATGAATTTGGACTACCTGAGGAGGCAACATGGTCCTCTAATCCCTCAAAAGTCATTTAGATCCCCTGTCACTCAATACCATGACTTGTGACGGCTGTAATGGACACCTATGGAGACAACACTCCTCCCAAGTTTTCTCGGCCCCCTAACATCCAGGAAGGCTGATTTTTTAATCAATTCACATGGATACTATGTACAATCATAGAAATAAATTTGACTTTGATATCTTCTTTCCTTCCTGGTGTTGGGATTTTTATTTCCGCTAGTGTATGTCGAGTTTCTTCTGGGATTTGGTTAAAGCGTCCTCGCTAACCTTTGATTCTTTGCCTATAAATAAGTAGCTCATAAGTAAATTCTGCAAGAAACTTTTTATTGTACAAAATTAATGCCTATAAAAACATTTCTTTTCAATTTATAAATTTAATAGTTAGACTGGAAGTTTGTAGAATTTTTATAAACGATTGTCAATCTTCCAAGCCAGAGATAGACAACGTTTTATATATAAACCCACTTTTGTACCCGTTACTTGCAAAATTTCCCCAAAAATTTGCAAAAATATTAAAGAGAAATCCTTATTTTGCAATATTTGTAAATAAGAGTTATGGCATAAAATAATTATTTAATCCAATCATTATTACATCATTAATGATTAATTATGTCTCATTTGCAAATTTAGGACAGTCAGATATATTTTTAACGCCTACGGGAGCGTATTTCACGCATTGAAAATCTGAAATACGCTTTTAAAAACTAGACTGGTGTATTTTCACGCTTTGAATTTTTAACAAAGGATTTCCTTAAAGAAATGCATGGCGCCCCACTGAAATCGAAATAATAATTTTCTACTGAAATTTGTTATATTAAATAAATATTTCATTTAAAATGCTTAATGAAAAATAAATTGTTTTTAATGTTTAATATTTTCTACTATAATTTTTAACAGATGCTATACTTTAAAAACCGAAATGGCATCCTCATTTTTTCCATTTCATTTTGTCCATTAAAAAAATTTTAAAACATTTTCGTATTTAACTCCTCATAAATAAATGTCACGCCTCCTAAAAAAAGTCAATGAGTATTTTTACTCCTCCAAAAAAGTTCTAAGAATAACGCTGGGCAGAATGATTTCTCATTATAGATCAGCTTCTAATCCCTACCGCCCTGGTAAAACCAGAAGTATAGCACGTTGCAAAACCCAGTAGCCATAATAGTACAAAACCGACTCGATACACTATATACACATCATAAATTCTGGAACGTTCCCTTGAGGACGGTAGGGGACTAAGCCAATAAACTAACGACTTAAGTTAAACAACAACACAAGATTTTTCCCTCTTAAAGCTTACTTTTAACAAGGTTTTTTTAATCCTACTCTTTGGTTATTCCATTTCATAAAATTTTCAGTAAAAATATTAAAAATATATTTGTGCCGTTGCGTCGGTGCACTAACCATTTAATATCTCCACTTTCAACTCAAATTTATTTCGATTACTTTTGGTGTTCTTTAGGGTTGCTGTATAAACTTTGCTTGGCGCAAGTTTAGAACTGCTGATGGTTGGCGAGTTTTGGCTATTTGGCGCCATATTTAGAAGTCACATAATTCACTTAACATTAATTGGGGTAACTATATAGTGGTTTTTATCGCTAAAAACTTGGCGCATCAGCAGTTCTAAACTTGCGCCAAAACGGCTATTGAAAGTGCAATTCACGGGCGGATCCAGGTTCGACTTCTGAAGGGGACATCGTGATTTTTAAAACATTTCAAGCAGCAGAAACTGCGATGTTTTTGAAAATATTTAAGGACAATGTACTTTTTTGGACGATTATGACTTTATTTAAATTCTCTTCCGATGCAATTTTATCTAATAAACTGTTGTTGTGGTTATTTCCACGACAGTTGAATCATGCTCAGTAACCAGCTAGATAACATTAAAATTATATTATTGAGCAATTCTGGCATCAGTTTCGATGGCTGAGTATATGTTTACTAACCCAGAGGTCCCTTTTTCGAATCATCGGTGCCGCTTTTGTTAATTATGCTTCTGTTAACGAAATTCGTTAGAGTTTAGTTTTTACTTTCGTGGGAATAACCAGTGCCATAAACTGTTACCCTTCTGGGGGGAACGTGTCCCCTGGATCCGCTACTGAAGTGCCTCGCAAAATTGGGGAACCTCACCGAGAATAAACTTGGTTTGAAAATGGAGGTACCTTGTTCTTGCCCCCAAAGTGCTCAAATGTCCATTTTTTATCCAAGGCACTTTCAGCCCCCCATACCAAAATCACTTACATCTCCAAGCCTTAATCTCGTTTTTCACATACATGCACAGTCTCCAGAGCTTATTGTGCTTTTTCGGCTTCTCTTCCTTCGGCTGTTCTGCTGGATCCTCTACTTTGGAAGGCCCTTCACCAGCGTTGTCTTCCCCCACTTGTTCGATAGGCGCTTCAACCTTTGGAACATACAAGGAAAAGAGGTTAGTCGACTGAACTGCAACTTTAAATTCCATTTATGCTGCAACTTACGCAATAGGAACCGAAATTGCCGATTTCGATATTTTCCCCAATTCCTTTTTTAGAAATTCCTCTAATCTGAAATATTTTATACTGAAATTGGGAAAATAACCTTTTGATAATATGGTAAACATCTTGGGCAATTAATAGTAGTGTTCGGCAACTAATGGTCAAAAAGTAGTTAACTACCAACTTCTAGTCTGGGCAAAATTAGTAGTAACTACTCTAGTTAACTACTTTTTCTTGGAAGTAGTTGTAACTATAGTAGTTGATTATTTCCTAAAGTAGTTAACTAGTCTATTTAATTTCATAAGATATTTTTCCCCAAATTTTCGATTACTTTTTCTTACCTGTAGCAAAAATACAGGGGCGTCATTTAGGGGAGGGCAACCGCCCCCCTCCCCAGGTGTCTACTGTTATGTGAAAAATAGCTGCTAGTCCCTTGAAAATTCTGTAACTTCCACAAGGAGCTTTGGTTGCAACTCAAAAGGTCTCAAAAGGAGTTGAAATACTACCTTTAAGGGTTAAATTTCAAAAAAAATTCTGGGGAAGGATCCCCAGCCCCCCTCTAAAATTTTACGGTTATACAGATTTTTCCTCCTTAGAATTCTGCCATTTACAAGAAACTTTTCCCTTTACGAGCTCCGCAAAGAGTTTGAAAGAGATAAAGCACTAGTTTAAAGGGGAAATTTCAAAAATTTTTCTTGGGCATACCCCCAGCCCCCCTCTATAATTTTGACCTGTTAAACAGTGTTTTTCCCCTTGAAAATTCTGCCGCTTTCAAGAAGCTTTTCCTTTTTAGTGCTCCCCAAAGAGTTTGAAAAAAGAGATAAAAAACGAGTTTAAAGTGGTAATTTCAAAAAATATTTTGGGGGAGGATCCCCACAGCTCCCCTCTAAAATTTTTAAGTCGCTTACACAGTTTTTCCCCTTTAGAATTTTGCCACTATCAAGAAACTTTTCCCTTTGGAGACATCCATAAATTACGTGAGGTCAAAAAGGGGGGAGGAGTTTGGAAAAATCTCACCTAGGGGGAGGGGGGTCGATTAAAATCTCACGTCAACTTTTTAAGTTAGAAATTATAGGATTTTCTTTTTTTAAGTAGGAGAAAGTAATATATAAGAAGGAAGGAGAATAATTTAAAGGTTGTAGGTAAATCTCACCAAGGGGGAAGGGTGGGTCCAGATTTTGGAAAAAACACCTCACGTAATTTATGTATGTCCCCTTTAGGAGCACCCCAAAGAGTTTGAAAAAGAGATAAAACACTAGTTTAAAGGGAGCTTTGAGGATCGCTACAGGCCTTCCTAAGTGGACCCCTATTCCCCTCTTATACAAAGAAGCAAATCAAATGTCAATCAAGAATCGACATAAAATTATGTTCATAAAATTTGGAATCAAACAAATATATCATGGAAACTATTCAGCATTGAGTGAATCCCTGTTAACTTCCTGTGATCCTCCCCGGTTGAGTCGGCATCACTCAATACAATACAGATTTCAAGAATTAATGAATTTTTATTTCTTAAATACAAGAGACATAATTAATGAAAGATTAGAAATTAATACTCATCCTAATTTGAAACTTAGTTTACATAATTATAGCTTTCAAAATAAAAACTTATCTAACGAAGAAATTCGCTGTCATTTTAACCGTTGCAAATATGAAGATATGAGAAACAGAATAATCATTTCAACAGATGCCTCAAAAAATGAAACACATACCAAAGTAGCGGCGATAAATACATTAACATCCAAAGTAATTGCTGGATCTATCCCAAATATAAATTGCATTTTTACAGCTGAAGCGGTTGCGATTATCATGGCAGTTCAGGAAATTTTTGAAGCAGACCAAGAATATATAATATTAACAGATAGTTTATCAGTACTAAAGGCCCTTTTTTCAATTAACATGAAATCTCCAAAAGTAATACTTTATTTGAACAATTGCATTAATAAGGCCCTTGAAACAGTTCGACACCTAGAGATCGTTTGGACACCAGGTCACAAAGGTATTCCTGAAAACGAACAAGCCGATCAAGAAGCGAAAAAAGCTCCCACTAACATTATTAAGCAAATAATAGCTCCTGAAGATTTAGTAAAAAACATCAAACATATAATTATAAAAGAAGAAGAAATTTGGAAAAGAAGCAAATATGCATCAGACTTCGCTCATTTGGAACAGGATACCTCAAAAGTTTATTTAATTTCCTCCAATCGGAAAATGGATGTTCTTCTGGCAAAACTAAAACTTTATTAACAAAACAAAATTTATTTAAGATTGGGAAAGCAACAAGTCCTCTATGTTCATTCTGTAATGAAGTAGATTCTAATGATCATTTACTCCTCCAATGCAAAAAATTCACCAATCAAAGGAAAAAGCTTATAGAATCTATAAATACGTCTTCAACAAGTTTTACAGAAATATTAAAAGTGACTAATGAAAATGCCAAGGAAAAAACCAAAGCCATAATCAACTTCTTAAAGTCAATAGCAGACATTATGTAGAAAATCTTTATAGCCCACACAAGGAAATATAAACATCAGGAAGAAGAAGAAGCGACTTTTCAGTCAGCGCAAGTCTCATTATAACTTGTAACTAGTTTAAAGGGGAATTTAAAAAAAATTCTGAGGGAGGCCCCTTGATACTTTGACGTTTATTTACAACTCTTTCCCTAGAAAATTTTGTGGTTTACAAGAAACTGTTCTCTTTGGATGCAGTCCATAGGGTCTCAAAATGAGCCAAAACACTACTTTAAAAGGCAAATTTTCAAAATTTTCCTGTGGGCGAACCCCCTGACCCACTTTTTCCTTGGAGTTCATGTCAAATTTTGACATTATATGTAATATCATTCAAATACTATTTTTCAGTGTTCTAACACTTAACCTATAAATGTGCTCGTTAGGGGATACCTTAAAAATGAAGTTGAGGCAACCCCCCAAAAAGTTAGTTACAGCGTGATTCAGACCCATTTAAAAAATCCTTGCCCCCCAACCAAAAACTGAAATGACGCCCCTGCAAAAATATCATGGCTAAAGATTCACCAATTTTTGATAGGTATACAGGTTTTTGGTGTCTTAAAGTTTTCTTTATTGTATTTATATTAGTCAATACAGTGTCGTATATAAGGGGGGTTAAGGGTTCTAAACCCCCTTAGCCTGAACAACAATATTTTAAGCACAAAATTGGGCCGTTAACTTTAAGTATTGCCGTACTAATTTTCTAATGCTGGAAAACCATCTAGAACAGAGTTTCTCAAACTGTGGGTCGCGACCCACTGGTGGGTCGCCAGTCAGTTTTTGGTGGGTCGCGAGAAGATTTTTAATTTTTCACAAACGGTGTTATTGACTTTTGAATTATCAAACTATTAGTTGAACTTTTGAAATCATCAAATTACCATATAAAAAGAATAAAAATTTGAGGAAAACTACACTACTTGGAGTGGAACGGAAAAGGCAATTTTTTCATGTAAATACGTACTATGTGTGTCACTTTAATGTGCCGATAATGCAAATCTAGTCGGTTATTCAAATAAGATTTGAAAAAAATATTTAGTGTTTCTCCCCATCCACACTGGGTGGGTCAATGCAAATTTTAAGAATATTCTTGGGAAATGATGCAACTGATGTAATTTATCCCATATTGCTAAAAAACAAGTTAAAACCATGTTTTTAAGGGTCTAATTTTAAAATTTTCTCTGGGGAAGTAACCCCAGACCCCCCTTTTTATTGTAGGGATCATTGTTAGACCACAATTAAACTATTTCATACCCTTGTAACTAAATAGTTGGTGAACACCCCCAGTCAGAGAAGTTAAAATTCTGTGGGGAGGGGGCATGAGATAATTATCTCAGTTCAGTTAATTATAAATAACTGAAGTCGGTGGGTCGCGTTAGATTTTGTTTCTCAAAAGTTGGTCGCGATGTTAAAAAGTTTGAGAACCCCTGATCTAGAATCCTCGTAAACCTAACCTAAAATCGCTTTTCAAAGTGCTGGAATTTCCAGAAGAGAAAACCCTGAACCCCCCTAATTTCTAGAGAGGATTTCAATAAAGGGTTGCATTTATATGTCAGTTGCTGGGATGAACTATATTTAAAGGTCGCTAAATATGAAAATGCATCACGAAAAATGGCATTGTTAATAGATGTAACATATTTTTTAAAATTTTGATCTCAATATTTTTTGAAGTAGTTGAACTTTTTGAAAGTAGTTGGAACTAGTAGTTGGTGGAAAAAGTAGTTAAACTACTAGTTCAACTACTCTAAACCAAAAGTAGTTGAACTACTAGTTAACTAGTAGTTGCAACTAATAGTTAAGTACTTTTAAACTACTTTTAGTTAACTAGTGCCGAACATTAATTAATCGTTACTCCTGAATTGGTATAATATTCCTCATATCCCCGTCTATTCGAAGTTGCCAAGGGTCTTTATTTGTCTCTTCAAAAAAGTACCTTAATAATTAAAAATTAATAGAAATTTCTAAATCAGATCCTCTAACAGTCTAACTAGCTTTAGGTGTGTGAACCAGGACATGTTTCCAAAAAAAGTATAATGCAGCTTAAAATTCAAACTCACTCCACTTTTTGTAGGTTCTGTACAAGACGTTGAAGGCAACCTCCTTGTCGACACTGGGGCCAGGGAGGCTTTCCATACTGCTTCGGAGCTTCTCGCTCATCTCCATGCACTTCCTGATCTCGTCCGGGGAAAGACAGGGAGAATCTGAACCCTCGGCCATTATCAAACCTAAATTTGATTAAGCAATGCATTTTAACTTGCGATACTATTGAATTTAAGAAAAAAACAACTAACTACAGGTGTCGATACGGGGGGACAGGGTAGATGCGTCTCTCCAATAATTACATTGTTTTTAAACAAAAAACTTTTTAGGGAGACTTAAAACTTGCTGAATGAGTTTCTCCAACCTTTTATCATAAAGGATGGCGTATACCAATGGCATCTAACAAGGTTAAGCTAAAATTGGACAGTTAGTGGGAATTGGTGAATTCATAAACCAAGGACCAGCCTTGTTGGGCTTTGAGACGGTAGCTGGTCGATAATATTTGTATTTGCAACATTAGAGGTTAATATAAGATGAGGACAGACCCTCATAATTTAGAATATGTTGAAGCCAGTGCCAGATTGAGGGACATAATCTCAACAACAAAAAATTTTTTCCCAACAAAAAGTAATAAAAGGCTAGCCCCACTTCCAGAAAACAAATCCAGCTACTGCACTGTTTGAAGAATAGAAAATTTGTCTAATCATGAATGAAAATAAGCTTAAACCCTGCTTTAAAAGGTCAAATTTTGAAGAATTTTCAGGTGGAGGACCCCCGACCCCCTCTTTTTGTTGAAAGATTCAAACAATTCATAAAAATTTAGTGCAAAAATGCATTAATTGATTCAAAACCACCTTAAATTCATTGTACTGAGGTAGCTAATCAGAGTAGTGCAAAATCCCTGTGTGAAGGAATCCCAAATCCTTGGGTCCCCCCAATTTTCAGAGGGTGACGCGACGACACCAATGCAATTAACTACACTCGACCCACATGTCTGATGGCACTCCTATTTATACTCATAACTTATTGATTCTCAGTTTATAATTTATACTCATGGCGTTCCAGTTAAAAACAATGGTTTTTATACGTACTATCCCGGCGACCGTGCCGCTGAATCCGAAAATTGCATCGAAGATTTTTGACTCTTGTATAGATGTGCCGCTGAATTAGACGGCCCCTAATCGGTCGACGGGATAATACGCAACTATTATAACAATATATACGCATACCAAACAGGGTAAACATAATAAGGTAAAATAAGCAAAATAACTTTTAGATTGCCCCTTTTCATAAAATTAACTACGAGGGTTTCCTTGGATATTTGAGATCATACTTATAGTACATTTGGGAATTTAAATAATAGGGTTGAAAATTTATTACAATAACTTAACTAAACATCTTAAAGATTTGCGGATAAATATTCATACTTCTAAATGTAATCAAATCGCAACACACTTACCTAACAAGACTTAACTTGAGAACCTATAGTGCTTCTGACCACACAAACTTTCAATCTTTTGATGATCTGCGAATTTATGGAGTACCTGACCTCTGAAAGAAAACTTTCAATCTTGGAGCTTTGCTTGATTCGCCAATTGTGTTGTGCCAGCGGCCGCTCCAACAACGGAATTAAAGAGGGATCAATCTTGGAGAGTTTTCACCTCTTTATATGCGTACCCTGCCTTTTAGGCAACTGTACTGTATCCTTTTTTAAAAATTTGAACTTCTTCTTCACTTTAAATAAATTTTTCTTAAGCCATATTATTAGGTCATCCCGAAAGTTTTGTCGCTCTTGGGAGCATCTGTATACAATGTATTTTTTGGTACTTTCCCATCACAGAGAAAAATCCAAACAGAGGGTCCAAAACGATATATTCAAAAGTTGGATGGGTTGGAGGGCGCCACGATCAACTAAATGATTGACAGAGTGATCAAACCTGTGATAGGCTGTCACTCAATCTTCTATTTTCGAAGGAGAAGGAAAACGTTTTTCTCAACCAATCAGGCTTTTCCGTTCCGCCTCTCGTGACGTTGTTGCAATCGCAGCGCCAAAATAGCCCAAACTCATCCAACTTTTCGATTTTCAATAGCGCCTATGGCGACGGACTCTCTATTCTAGTACTCTGTGTTTCCCATTACGGTAAACATGTAAAGTACTTTTACTTGTATCTAAAGCCAATTTGGCGAATTTTGGCTCTTTTTTGTTGGATCACTTTTCCAGCTTTCCTAGTTTCTACGATTAATAACATTTTGTGTACTTCAAGTTGCCATTAATTGAAAACTTTAAAAATTAAAATTCAAAGTAATTTAACTTTAATTTTAAGTCATATCGCCTCTCCCGTGCAAGACTCACACAATTGCAAAAGTTGAAATGTCTACTTTACGGGAGCTTGGCGTGGAAGGACTTCTTTATTGGTCGCCAAGTCGAAAAAATAGAGTCAAAAGTGTGATCTTTGGGGATTATTTCCATTGGCGCTAAAAAAATCGCCAAAAACGGCTTTATGTGCTTGAATCTAAAATCGTGGTTTAGCTGGCACATCGAACATCGAAATTTCTTCACTGAATTTAAGCACCTTCGGGTGCAGTCAGTATTTGGGTGGGTGACCACTGACCAAATCAAGCATAGCTGCGTTTTTCTCTTTCCTTGCGCACATTTGCTTTTATTTTTCAGGAAAGGATCTACCTGTTATCAGAATATTGTGCCCTAAATAATAAATGATCATAGAAATATATTTACATTTTTAATTAAATTACGTTTCTTTTATAGCCGATTTCATAGGTAGACTTTATTTCCTGAGCAAATTATCATGAAAAACCTTTTTTTAATCGGCTATCTGTGCATTCCTCGTGAGAATTATGCTACATGGTCATGAAATACCTTTTGGTTGCACTGAAACAACAACCAGTCTTTGAAATTAAACTCTGGCGATCAGAGAAAATGTTTAATTCATTAAAAAAGGTGATTACAAAATTACCTGTATTTTACTTTACACGGGGCATGTAATAGGTATCGATACTCTCCTGAAAAGTAAGTGGTAATGCTGAGAATGTTAGGAGGCATGGGTCACACAATCCATCAAAATAAGATAACTACTAACTGGATCGAAAATAATTACTTTTAATTTAGCCAGAAGTAGTCATGATTACTTTTAATACAGATTGAAATGGCTCTGCTTTTAATTAAGACTGCATTTTTCATCTTTAATTTTGATTGCAGTAGCTAAAATTACGTGATTACTTTTGACTGAGGGACCTCTGTATCTAGGACACAAGACAACGATCTAAGTTCCATAACATCACTGGGTTCACCAAAGTCTGCCCAAAATATATGGATTTAAACAAAAACCTCGGAAGGTGGTGGTCACCACCCTCCCGAGAACTGCCCGCGCCAAAGGTGCTTAACTGAAGACGAGTATTCGTCTTCAGAGTCAAAATGTTAGACTAAGTATTTAAAATCCTGCAGAGCCATTTTCAGCGACTTATTTTGGATCCGATTTAAATAATCACTGTTGACTGGTTATAGCGTATACTCTTCAAATGTAACATTACGTTGTAGCACCGTCAATAGCTATTTACTTGATCAGTTATTGTTTAAAGATCTCACGTACTAAGAGAAATGTTTCTAATTTCTTAAAAATAGTAATAAATTACATATTTTATAAAATACAGAAATTCAACCAAATTATTTAAAATTTATAGATTATTTTTAAGTTGGAAATAGTTTTAGCTTTAAATGAGGTTTAATAATTGAAAAAAAAAAGAAATATAACACTTTTCCTATTTTGTTGAAGAATCTCAAGAAAAATTAAATATTTCTGATAAAATCCAAGTATTTTAAAAATTAAATTGTGCATTTTATTATACACATTCATTATTACGGGCAGAATAATTTCAATGACAAGTATAGGTCCTTTCCAGAAACGTAGGCAAATATGAGATCGAGAAAGGGGAAAAGATCGTGCCAATACTTGGTGGTCACCCTCCAAAGTACTGACTGTGGCTGAAGGTGCTTAACTTGAGTTAAGAATGAGCCATGATTCACTCGTTAAAACATAAAAAGCCTTGTTTGGCGATTTATCTTAGCGCCAATTGAAATAATCATCAAAGATTAAACTCTAGCTTCGACTTTATCGACTTGGCAACCTATCTAGAAGTCCTTCCGCGCCAAGCTCCCGTAGAGTAAATATTTCAACTTTTGCAATTGTGTGAGTCTTGCACGGGAGAGCCGATATTAAGATTGTAATAAATTGAAACTCATTTTATACTACTTTTGTAGAGCGGCGGTAGAATTTCCAGCGATCTAGATTACTGTAAATGATCATCCGGATATTTCCGAATAGAGGGTTAGGAGTAGCAATCCAGCAATTTACTATGGATGATTGTGATCAAACTCTCCGGATGCCTCAGAAAAAATTTAAATCTAAGTTAAATTTTCCACACTTGTTAAAAATACTTAAAACTTTAATTATTTTAGAGAAGTAGCCAGTTAATTTTAATTTAAAAATCTTAACTTTAGGAAAAATGCAAAATTTTGAGCAGAAAAGAAATGAAGTAACATGTTATCATAGAAAGGAAAGCCCAGTTGTCGGATCAGTCCCCAAAATCAAGCCAAGATGCCAAGTTGACGGTAGCGAAGGTTACAGTTTATATTGGTATCACATAATGGAAAAGTGTCAAAAATATCTTATATACAGATGCTCCCAAGAGCGACAAAACTTTCGGGATGACCTAATATAATATTTATCAATAAGAACAAGATAGTTGTGTTGGAGTTCTCAGAGAAGAATCATATCCCTAGTAGCACAGCTCATACCAAATATGTCAGGTTTACGTAACTACAACTAGAAGTAAACAAAATTTGGCCGTGCATGACAAAAATTGGATGAATCTTGAAAGTTTGTGCTGCTCGGGATTAGTGTGTTCTATCTTTAATTAACCTGAATGAATAGATCACCGTCTCTATATTTCATGTGGGCGGGGTCATGGGTTATGGGGGGCAATGCCACTCCATCTCTTTCAGTATATATTTCATCTTTTAATAATAAAAGGTTTTTTCAATGTAATTTCGTTCTTTACTAACTGAACACTTACAACTTTAATAAATGGATCTGTTCTAGTTAGAGATGCAAAATTCCCACATTTTTTTGAAAGGCGGGAAAAAAACGGGATTTTTGGGAATAAACCGGGAATTTTAGGGGAACATTGGGAATTTTGAACGTAAACAAACACAACGATATTTCACCATCAGTTTTCATTTTCTAGGCACTCTTTTGAGGAGTTTAAGACAAATTTTTATACGAATTAGAATCCATTATTAAAACAAAAACTTGCTGTAAGATAATAATATACACAAGATCCTATACTCAAGCAGGGCCGTGCGGTAGATTTAATCAATATAATGCAAGTCCCTGAAATGATGCCGATATGTTTGAATTCAGAGCGGGGGGGCAAGAAAATTTTTTTAAGCTAGCTAATGAAGCCGGTAAGGGGACATCCATAAATTACGGGACAATTTCCAAAATCTGGACCCCCCTCCCCCCTTGGTAAGATTTAGTTAGGTTTTGCTGGAACCCCCCCGAAGTGAGATTTACCTACAACCACAGACAGGGGCGGATCCAGGGGGGCACGTGCGCCACCCCAGACGACTAAAATATACACTGCATAAAAAGGCATATTAGGACGCAATTGGCACTTTTTTCGTGCTTAAAATCAAAAATTTTCTGCGGTTGACCCCCAGACCCCCTCTTTCTAGAGTGAGTGTTCTCAACTTTTAGTCATATTCAAACCGTAGATAGCTCCGAAAGTGGGCTGCATAAGTCTACTGAAAAGAAGCTGAGGGACATGGGTCACCATCACATTTTTATCACTAACTTCAGCTCCTTTTAAGCAGCCCATTATCAGTTTTAATCGTATGGAATGAGAACGAAAAAAAGAAGAAACATGTTCTATAGGCATATTAATGTGTAGGAATAAATATTTTTATTTGAAAGGATATAGGGGGCCGCTAAGTCCCGAGTTTAACAAATTTGGTGCCTAAATTTACTAATATCGGGTTTACTACTCGAAATTACTTTTAATATTAACTAATCGCCCTACCCTATACCCTAAATTCTATAACTTTTTATTGGGGGGGGCGTTGCGAGAGAAAAGTTTTACGTGCACAATAAGGGGGTGGTTGCTTTAAAAAGTTTGAGAACTACTACTGGCTTAGAGTTTCTTCTGTCTTAAATTATTATTTAAAATTTAACGCTCACAGTTAAACTTATTACTCTGAAAATGAAGGCCGCCGAATACTAAAAGACAGCTATTCAAGATACATTTACTGAAAAGTTA
The DNA here is from genome assembly GCA_024610705.1 of Tetragnatha versicolor. Taxonomy (NCBI): domain Eukaryota; kingdom Metazoa; phylum Arthropoda; class Arachnida; order Araneae; family Tetragnathidae; genus Tetragnatha; species Tetragnatha versicolor. Next base: position 18,265,306 of record JANDEH010000011.1, on the reverse strand, counting down.
TAAGCACTTGAAAAGCTATTTATTTTTAATCATAAGTTGTTTCCTGTTAGGAATATACTAAATTAGTCATAGTTTTTTTATCATAACTTAATACGATTCTTATAAATTTTTTAAGGTACGTTTTCTACACGTAGCACAACACTTTCTCTAGCTCTTGCACCATAGGTCTGTCAAAATGGCCATTACCTCAAATGAGTCTCAAAATGTGTTAATACAGCACTTTTACAGAAAATTTTATTTATTTACAGAAAAGAAAAAAAAACAAATACATATATGTTGTTCACTAAGGGGCACAAGCCCTTCCAAGTGAAGCACTAAATTAATAAATAATCATTTATAATAAGAACAAATAATCGAAATACACATACAGTCATGAACAAAATATACATACAAAATAATACACACTAAGTACACACCAGAAAAAAGTAATAATTTGGCTAACACAGAGCAACAAAATATAGTTAAATATCAGGCTCATCTTCATTTACAAGACCTTTACAGATTTGTGTCTTTTAAATTCAATAAATATGTAGACAGACCCAGGCCCGTGCTGGGTACCTTCAGAGGGCGGTGGACAAAGGGTGAAAGGGCGCCGCCACTGTAATATTTATTAGTTAACATAAAAAATTAATTTTCTGCTGTGGCGTCTATAGAAATCTATTTCGGGAGGTGCCCAAATATCATCTAAAAATGTAGATATTATCAGAAAGCCCAAAAGAGTATACTAGGAGAGAAGCCCCCAAGATTTTTTAAGCCCCGTGTGCACATTTTATAGATAAAATAATGTAACTTTTCAATACATATTTGAATCTTGATATAACTTGAGTATAAGATGTGATAATAATAGCAGATGCAAAAGGAGAGGGGTCTGGGGGTTCTCCCCCAGAAAATTTTTGAAATTTGAGCTTAAAAACAGGGTTTTAACACGATTTAGTTACAGCTACAGTTCAAATGTCGGGGAGGGCCGAGACCCCCTTTATCCATCTTATATACGCCCCTGATTTTACAATCGAGACACAGAAAAGGACACTCACAAGAAGACAAGTTGGTATTTTTTATTTTACACTCCTATGATACATCACTAAATGGGTGTGACGAGCTCATAAGAGCACAAAGGTGCCTTTAAATTAAGACTTTTCTTGGGCGCCTCCAGGGTACACCCGTTTTTTTTAAAAAACCAAGTGTATGTTTCAGAACGTCTAGCTAGACGAACACGGGAAAGTATAACATTAAAGGACCGAATCATTATAACGGATTCTATTTTGTCCGGCGTTTTACCGAAAAAAGGCCGATGATTCTTAAATAAAACTTATTTTTTTAATAATGGTTTAAAGGTAGTAATTTATTCTTAAAATATACATCGAGATGCATGTCATATCCGATTTTCATTAATATATCTTTATAATTTAGTAAGTTATTAGACTTATTAAAAAATATGTAGTATCGTTTAAAAAACCCAAGTCCACTTTTTGCTTAATAAATCGAAAAATACTATTTAATTTTTTTTATTTTACTTATGAGTAAAATAAAAAATAAACTTTTTCCAGTATTACGGGTTTCCTTATGATCATAACGCAATTGAGAATTTTTAAAAGCAGAATGGAGCCTATACTGGTCTGGAATATTTCCCAAATTTGAGTTCTCGGTTTGTTTACTTTTAAAGTTACATTTTAATGCTTTACATATTTAGAAAACTTATAAAAAATGATTCCAGGAATTGTAAACTATGAGGGAAATATATACATATATTGCGTTTGTAATTTAAGTTCAAAGAATATTCGTTTTACTTGAAATTTTTTTTCAAATATTGAGATAAATATTTAAGATTTTAAAATGTTATAGTAGACCTTTAGAAGGACAAAAATATGTATCGCATTCAGAGGTTGATGGATTAGTTCTATAATTATAGATTATTCAAGTTTATTACTGGATTTATTATGTATACGACCCCCTACTTAAATTTAGACCCTGAAAATTTTATAGATTGTGTGGATTCACCATAGGCGGATTTAAGGGGGTGCAACGCACCCCCAACTATTTGAGAAAATTTGATTTTTATAGGGGAAAATCATGTTTTCAAAGTCATCAGGTTGGTTGGTTGGTTGGTTGGTTGGATTTTTATGGCGCAAGGCCCAAATCAGGGCATAGAGTCAAAGTCATCAGGGACAGCTTGCACCCCCAAGTTTTCTAGTACGCACCTCCAGGTTTCACCATCTAAATCCGCCCATGATTCACACCATGAATAACATATTGAAATTTCATCTAGCTCTATGGAAAGTCCCTTAATGTGTCTAATTACATTCACATCCGGTGTATTTTAATATTTAAAAAAATTCCAGTTTAAAAACTTGCCAACCGATTTTGATGAAATTTTAATTTGTTGTGCAACTCAAAGTGACGCTTTGAACGTATTATCAAACTAATGTGGCGTGTGAAAATTTCTCGCCTTTTTTCTATATTGAATGGTTTTCAGTTTGTATACGATCCCCTATTTGTCCCCGGACCCTGAAAATTTTATAGACTAGATAAATTTACTGTTATCACATTATTAAAATTTCAAGTGTATACCTGAATTAACCGATTGAATTTTGACACATGTAGGTACAACTCTGCAAACTCTGGGCGCCACTGAAATTTTTTAAATATGCATGGGCGGGTTCATCAGACTCGCTCTATGGGGACGCCGTTTTGCAGTTTTCTTTAAGTTGGTAACCTTTTTAATGGGCGCCTCTGAAATTTTTAAATATGCATGGGCGGGTCCATCAGACTCGCTCTATGGGGACGCCTTTTGCAGTTTTCTTTAAGTTGGTTACCTTTTAAATTTTTTTAATGAGCGCCTCTGAAATTTTCTAAATCAGTACCAGTACCGAGGGATTCCTTCAGACTCGTTCTCTAGGGGCGCCCTTCGTAATTTTGATTTAGTTTTTTTTATGTTTTCGTTACCAACTATGGTGGAGCCTTTTAAAATCTTTTTTAACCGCAAATGCCCTCTTTACAACAGAGTTCTTTTCTTACACATTAGCGGCGGGCAACGGCTCTGCCTCTATTCAGTAGTAGCCACGGTAGTAGCCTATATAGTCGCAACACTCAACTTGGCCGCTTAACAATATCGACGATAAGCCTCGTCGTAAAACTGGTCAGTTTCGGGGGCGTCAAAAATTTCCAAGCTGGAGGGCGCACCGGGATACGTCCCGGCGTCCCGGCGGCCCAGCACGGGCCTGGACAGACCCTTTTTAAAAGAAAATTTATTTGAGTTTGAGGTTAGATAAGTTGGCAATTTGTTGTAAAAGAACGAACCCTGATAAAGAGAACTTTTAAACTTTTTTAGAGTCAAATTTCAAAAATTTTCTCGGGAGTGAACCCCAAAACCTTGACGTCTGTTAACATTTTTTTCCTTTGCAAATTCTGCCGCTTTTTACAAGCGGTTCCCTTCGGGTGTTTTCCAAAGAATTTCAAATTAATGAAACATATTTAAAAAGTTTCCGGGGGAAGACCAGCAACCCTCCTAGCAATTTGACGTCTATTTATAATTTAGTTCCTTCAAAATTTTGTGGATTAAAAGGAGCTGTTCGCTTTCGATGTAACCCAAATGCTCTCAAAATATTGAGCTGAAACACTACTTTTAGAGACCAATTTTCAAAATTTTCCTGGGGTGATCCCCAGAACCATCACAGTGTTACTTTTAAGTGATTAAAAAGAATTAACGCATAAATGTACTCGTTTGGGGTACCTTAGAAATAACATTGAGTCAAAAGTCAAAACATTGAGTCATTGAGTAAAGTCTTGTTACATACATCCCAGTCTTGAGTCCCAGGTAGTGTAATGGTATTTAGAAAAATGATGATCGGGGAAGGAATTTTCAATGATCATGCAAGATATCTTATCTGTTTAAAAACTGTATGATCTTTGAAAATTCCTTCTTTGATCACCATTTTTCTAAATACCTTTACACTAAGAGGGAACTCCATTCTTTGGCTAAAAGATTAATACTGTGCGTTTTAAAACTCCCCCAAGGTTAAGCAAGTGGTCCAATTTCTATCAAATTTATGGTGTAAGTAGTACGATACTTCTGTACCTCATGCAATAAATTTTTTCATTTTATTATGTTTTGTTTCGTTAAACGGGCTTTGGGAAAACCGCCTTTTGGAATGCCCTCGCACTACATTAGGTCCTAGCTCTTTAGCGGTACATCTGCACTAGGGTGGCCCTTATTTTTCAAAGTCGGAATTTTTTTGGGCACCCCCCTAATTTTTTTCCTTTTACCTTGAAATGAAAGTGTGCAAAAGGATTTTTCCATATTTTAATATTAACCCGTGCCGCACAGCGGTTGAAGTTTGAATCCCATAGCGCGCCATAGTAACTATAGCTTAGTATGGGAATAGGCTGTCCGCTCGCTTCCTCTAGATCAGAATGACGAAAAAAGGAAATACTAGACATGGAATGAGCATGTGAGGTGAAGATAGATTTTTAAAATACATGGAAACTTGGTAAAATTTGATAATTATAGCATAATTTATAAAAAGGAAGATGAAAATGCACACTTAAAAGATAATCTGAGGGAGCGATGCTACGATGTTTTGAAGGTGTCATTCACCTCACCTCACAAATATTTAATTAAATGTCCCACTTCGGTTTTACAATTTACTGTGAAGTGAAATTGACTGTTTCGGAAAGTGACAATTTATAGCAGTGTGAGAATGCCTCATTTTTGGGGAAAAAGCGAGAATCTCAACAAGAAACCTTTACAAATGCATAGATAAAGTAATGAAATTATATTCAACTTGGCGTGGTTTGTAAGTTTGTAAAAAAGTGCTTGTCTTTTATCGGACATTTACAAAGAATCAGAACTTTCGTTTACGGATAATTTGAGCAATCTGTTTGACATCGCATCAGAAAATGCATTAAATGTAATGAAAGTTGAAGAGGATAGAAATTTTTTACTGAATCAAAGTAAGCCGGGTCGAGTTGGATGTCTAGGTGGAGTTGTTGAAAAGTTGGCTAAGCGTGAAGAAAAAGGATTATTAAGATTAAGAAAAGAAGAGGAGAGACAAGCTAAGGATAACAGTAGTTCCGAGATGGTTCCAGATGATCGAGACTCATTTGAAGAAGCGTCTAGTGATGAAGATGAAGTAATGATGCCTGATAATCAACCAGTAGCATCAACAGGTACAGATCAGTCTTTTCTTGAAGAAAAAGAAAGGGATTCATATGCGCCAAAACGCGGCGCGGCTTGCGGGCGCTTACAGTTGGAGCTGGAGGATAGGGGGAATGGAGGTTCTATTGAATATTTTTCCTATTTTCCTTCAGCTGGCATCATCTAATAAACTTATACCTCAGCTTTGGGAAGTATCAGTGTGAGAGAGCCATCACCAACCATCAATCGGAGTTCACCCGCGAGCTTCCTCTTTTCTCGGTGGAAGTCCGCTTTTAACCCTCGTGGAACTTCCCCCCAGAGGTGCCACTGAATGTTTTTTCGATAGGATCTTGATAATAGGATATCCCAAAGATGATAATAGGTTTTAATTCGGTGTTTAGTGCGTTCCGGCATATAAAATTGAAAAGAACCAAAAATGACGATATTTTCAGTATTTTCCCTATACTTTAACATGGTAAACTTCAACCGCTGAGCGGCACGGGTTAATATTAAAATATCGGAAAATCCTTTTCCACACTTTCATTTCATAATAAAAGGAAAAAATTAGGGGGGGTGCCCAAAAAATTATTGAAATTTTTTTTTCTCCATTATAATAAGGGCCACCCTAATCTGCACCCCCCCATTCCTATGTGAAATATGCTTGTCTAGGTCCCCTCTACCCCCATGCGAAGTTAGTCCGCGTAATTTCAAATCACCCTGTAGGGTAGACTAGGGATACTTGATCCCCACTTTGGTTTTTAATTGTTTTCTCAGCTGCAAATCATCACTTTTCAGAAATTTTTGGCATGAACATTGGTAACACTATCCTCTACCCAAAAGACAAAAAAATTACTAGAAAGTAAACAGATACTTTCAGTAAAATTAGTTTTTAATTTTTTAATAAAGGGATCAAGTATCCCAACACCTAGGGATACATGATCCCTTCGTGGGGGATACTTGATCCCACTCAGAAATTACGTTATTATTCATCATACAAGCAATTTACCTATATTTCGTTTACTAAATATTATTTTTAAAACTGACCATAATTTTAATTCATTTTCTTAGGTATTAAAAACAATACAAACATGAAAATTGTACACAAATAATAAGTAGTTTTATTAATGGAGCTAAAACTACAACGAATAATGCAAAATACTTTGCAATACAAATTATAAAATCTTATTTACTTTTTGAAACAATAATTGTATTTGTTGAAAATAAAAGTGGAGGTGTATGCAGGTAAAAGCATCACTTGGAAAAAAAGAAATCTTAGCAAATGTTTTCAAAATCAGAAAAGTCAGACAAAAACATTAGAGTTGATGCAGTTCTTAAAGTAGAATGAGTGGAAACTCATCCTAACTGGAGGAGGCAACTTAACACAATCATTTTCCTCTACAACACTTTTGTCCTTTATTTCAGGAAAAATAAATTGGTTGAGTGAGGTACCTTTTCTTTTTAAGAAGTTGATTTCGAATTCTGAAAATCCAACTTTACGTTCTACTTGATCAACATAATGGGAAATCCTCCTTTTTGTGGCAAATCTAACTAAAACAAAATCATTTTTATTTAAAGAAGGATCATCTACTTCAGCTTGTTCAACCTCATCATGTAAGATGTAAGAAGGACCCTCATGTATTACCGAAGGGGATACTTGATCCTGGGATCATGTATCCCTCGAAAGAACGGGATCAAGTATCCCTAATATGTGATTCATACAAAACATACATTTTTAATATTAAATAATCAAAGGATGCTCACTAATGAAATTACTCAATTGTTAAAGACAGCCTATACTTTGAAATTACACTTAGTTTATGTTTTTAAGTTGCATATTACAGGCAATACACAAAATAACACATTGACCTAGAAAAAAGTTTTACATGCAAGATTTAAGCAATCACTTCTTGCGCTGAAATAAAATGACTGAAAAAGATGTAGTGTTGCCAGTTTTTGTGTACAAGTTTAACTTAAAAATTGTTGCCATATTTCAAAGATCTGACATTTTATTTTAGTGCATTTTTTGGCTAGGGATCATGTATCCCTAGGGATCAAGTATCCCTAGTCTACCCTATTTCACCTCCTGATTACTCTCTCCACCATCGATGAAAGGAATAAAAATTCAAATAACTACGGAGTCTTAGACAGTAGTGGTGCTATCTATAAATAGAACATTGAATTACAATTACATCCGAATTCTATTTTAATTTTTTAATATAATATTTTTTTTCGAAGTGTCTAAATCCACGAAAGCTGGCCTATGCTAAAGTACGGAATGGGACGATTCGGCGAGGCCGATTCATCGGGGCCGTTTCGGCGCGAATCAAAATTTTTTTCTTCTAATTTTTAGAAGGATTATGAAAGAATTCTATATACTTTAATTTTATTTCTGGCGCCGAATAGTAGTAGACCGGCTAAAGTATTAGCGAAATTGGAGTGTTGTTCCAGAAACAGCTTTATAAAACTGTTTGCGCACGCAAAAACAAACTTTAACTGGATCTCAAGCGTTTAATAATAATTGCATTTACGTGAAACTTTGGACTTGAGGGTTTCCAACTGTGATCTTTTAGATTATCAAATCAAAAGAAAGGATTTCGAAATACAAAATAAAGTTTTGGCAGAGTTTTTATATTTTTCGTGTTTTTTTAACTTTTTTCATAATAAAAAAATTTTAAAGTGAAAACGTTAAAGATATAACTTTAAAGATCATATTAAACCAAAAAATTTGAGACCATAATTAAATTTTTACCAATAGTAGTTTTTCTACAAATTGAATTTTTCAATAACTTTTTGGGGGTGTCGCTCCATTTTTAACTCCCCGGGATTTGGTCTGGACCCCCAAATCCTATATCATTCTGACTTGTCTATAGGTGTCTACTATCTACTATCCCTCCTAGAAGTGTGACCCCCAACATTTATGTAACACCCTGTATATTGCTCTTTTTATGATTTCGAAACTAATTAAACTAACTTGAAATAAGACCACTCAGATAAGATAAGATCTTATCCAAAATCTATGGATTTTTCTAACAATAACAATAAAACTTGTAACAGAGAAATCGTCTCGTGATAGGTAAAGTTCATTTTACGTAACAACAGTTTGACATGTATTTTTTGAGTAAAGAAGTCCTAAGAAAAATAATTCTGGTTCATAAATTTTTCTTCGAGCCTTCATTCTCATTAATCTTAATTAATGATAGAGGATCTTCACTGACCATTGACTATGGCATTATTACTTCAACACCTAGAAGTTATCCTTAGTCAATTTCCTTCAAAGTTTTGTTGAGTACATTTTATCATTTATTTACTATAAAATTTCGGTAATAATTAGTATTTTATCACATTTTATTTTATTATTTAGTTTAATAATACTTAATGTATTTTTATTCAGCAATTTATTTCTTTTTCTGTAAATTGTGTAATTTTAATTTTAGACACATATTCTCTAAGAGACTAGTTTTTGATAGGTCAAGAATGATATCCAGTCCATTCCGTTTATTCGTTTATTTTGATCACGGTAAATGTTTGGTGCAGAGCAAATTACTCTTTCTTTAGATTTAATTAGAATTTTAAATGACTAGCTGTTACAACCCGGCAAATCCGGGTTTTACAGCTAGCCTTCTTTGGCGCTGATGCGAGATTCGCTCGTTCTTACCTGTTCGTATTTACTTACACTCTAGTCACGTCACATTCCCTGACATTAAATGTGGAGTTTTAATTCATTATCTTCGAAAGGCGTTTTGTCTCCGATTTGACACGGCATTGTCACAAATTGAAGTAATTGCCATTTAATTTAGACCGGCCGTCAGCCCAATCCACCGAACCGGATCTGTACAAACTTGTTCTTAAATAAAATCTTACTACCCCTATATGAACCCATTTTAAGTGGCATTCTCCCAAAACCTTCCATTTTTAACCCTAGAATGCATGATTTTTTAAATTCACTTGAAAATCATTTATGTGACTTCTATTATGGTGTAAATTAGTAAAAAAATACTATAAAAATTTAATTTAATTTTTTTCTACTTTTTATTGGCAAAAAACGTTGTCCTTGTGAAATTAATTTGTGTCTCTTGTGAAATAAATTGTGAAGTGAAATAAAACCAAATGCTCTAAAAATATAAAAAAACAACTTATCTTTCCAGAAAATTTTTTGTTCAAGCTGAAAATTTTTTTTATTTTAATTTATATGGTCCTTTTATTTTGGCGTTTTCTGTGTCTTGACTTTCGTTTAACTAGCTACTAACAAATGTCTCAAAATAGTACCCCTGCTGTGATCTACTGGCAGTCTAAAGTGCTAATACAATGAAATGTTATATCTATTGTACTTATTGAATGGTGTTGTCGTTTGGAAATGGAAATTCGAGTAGGAAATGGGGAAAAATGTCGTGGTGCCAAATGGCAACAGTATGCACTGTAGGGTTAAATCGAATTTATTTGATCGAATTGCAGTTTAATTAGCATTTTTCAACGTAATTTTTCAAGCTCTTTCTTTTTAAAATGAATTTGAAAATCATGCATATTGTCTATTGTTATATCTAAATAATTCACTAGTACTCATTGTTACTCATCTGAATGTATCTGTAAATAATTCACTAGTACTCATTAATATTTATCTGTATAGTAAACAGTGGCGGCTCGTCCATAGGGGCTGCGGGGCTGCAGCACCCCCAATCAAAATTTCCCGAAATTCCAATTTTTATTTGCTTTACAATATTTAAAAAATTATATATTTCACCCTTTAATCTTTGTCCTTTATAATCCTTTTTCAATTAATAATTCTCTGCTATGCCGTCTCGCCAACATATTTCTTTCTGGGTCGATCAGCCCCCTCAGATGTACCTATTGTGGTATAAAACTCTATCTCTATCATATCAAATGAAAATATCAGGAATTTAGCATGCGAATCTGTTAGAGGAAAAGGGGCTGCTTTTCAGCAGCCCCGACCAAAAGAATGATATATTTTTCTCTTGAGAGAGCTGTAAAAAAAATTGAGGGAAGAAGAAAAATATACGATTTCTTCTACTAATAAATCACATTGGCTTTTTAGCTTATTTCTCACTCCAACACTGGTGTAATCATAGAGGGGTGTAATATTTATTCATAGCTTCTTTTTTTCTTTTCAACAGAGGGAAAAAAATTTTTCTGATGTTTCGGCAAGTCAATAAAGATTTATGTTTACTTTTTTGTAGACGCGTTTTTATTTCTTTTTATAATGAACAAATTGAATTCGAAATGTGGATTTTAGTTCATATTCTCTTGATAACCTGATCTTCGTAATAATCAGCTATATATAGGTAAGTGACAGTTTTTGAATACTTAATTATTAAGTGGGAAATCGAAAATTTTATGTTGTTCCCATATTTTCTATTTGATTTTTTTCATGTTTTTGTTTAAAAGAAATATAATTTGGCATTATATTGCTTAAAATACGTTGCCAACTTGGTACCGCTGGAGCAGCACCCCTTATTATTTTACCTTCGAGCCGCCACTGATAGTAAATAATATGTTATCAGAATTAGCCACTACTCAACTCACCTCGTAATTAATTAATTTTCTAATTTCAATTCTATAAACAAGAATAAAGAATGTCGTTCTTAATATCTGTTCCTTTATCAACATAAAAACATATACAATAGTTATATTCTTCAAGAAGCTTGATTTCCTTTTCTACAGCATTATTTACAACAGATAAGTTACTGACGACTTTAAACCCTTCCTGATAATCTCCAATAATCTTCACACGCTTTAAAGGATCCCTAGAAATAAATTTGCAGAAAACCTAAAAACCTTTGAAAACAGTTTGCGGTTCATTTTGACACAAAATTGGCTTGATTTTTGTTAGAGTCCTGCCAGTTTTACAAAACTAATTTGCAACCACCCTTACACACGTGTAGATTCTTTCCCTTTAAACTCTTTGGAAATTGCTGTATGGGGACAGACTCATCAAAAAAGGCTAAGGCAACTGTCTCCTCCAAGAAACCATATCCATGACTTATCATTTTCTTTGATGTTGCCTTAGATTATATTTTCATTAATTCCTCAGTAGAAAAACAAGTCCCTCATGAATTTCAATTCTTGAAATGTGGCTTTGTGATCCATTTGCACATCAAACCAGGCCTTAATGTATAGCTTAACAATAATCTTTCAATAACAATCAATAATATCTTTAAGAGACATCCATCTAGAACAGGGGTTTCCAACTTTTAAGTACTCGCGGGCCGCAACCGAAATCACAAGTCAAGTGGCGGGCCGCAAAGTAATCTGGCTTCCTTTTAACGATGATAATTTTTTGGGGGTGAGTCTTCAATATGAAACTTTTCCAGCAAAAAGAGGGACGCAGGTTGTTTACATATTTTGTATGTATGCACTACCGTATTTTCCAAAATTCCAGAGGATAGCTATATGATTTTTTTTACTCTTATACAACTCGTAGGAATACTGAATATATTCCTTGGAGGATTGTTTTACCTAATTTTTTTATACTCCATTTTGTCCCTCCTCATGATAAATGCTATAAAAGCCTTCACAAACCCTTGCTACGCTCAGGGGGAATTTCAGGTTTTACAAACCACCTCACGAAACTTCAAACTTTTAATTCTTGCACCATAGAAAACGATCGAAGCTAGTCCATAATCTAGGAGGTATATGGGGGAGGGGTCGGGGGTTCTCCCCCTAAAAAATTTTGAATTTTAATGTGCTATACTCTGTTCATTTTGAACTGGCGCTTGAAAATATTTCCTTCCCCACCACCGATCGGTAACCATAGCAACTATCCTCGTCAAAGTGACAAAGAAGGCTTAGGTGCAGCGTAGACTTTTCCACTGGCTGTAATAAAACTTTACGTTGGCCCTTACTCTTGTCTGCTCTAAGAGCGTAACTATGGTTACGCTTCTAGCGTGGGGGAAAACACTATTTCTCAAGCACCAATTGAATCGTCAGTTTGAAGAAGGGAATAAGTCCAGAAAATGACAAATTTACTTTTTGTGCTCAAAACCATTTCCAAACTTTGCTCTACACATGGGTGAAAAGAGGGGGAAAATAACTAACCCCTACAGGGAGATATCGCCCCTTGAAGTTGTGAAATCGATGTCTATTCATTGTATTTTTAAGTTAATTTGGAATTAAAGTTAATCTGTCTTTCTTCTCATATTCTTTGTGCTGTAAACTAAGTTAAAATAAAATTTTCTCTTAACTTCAATTTTTTTCAAACTTTTTTCATGCAGGGCAGTGTTGGGCAAAAAATTTATTCGTGCAACTACAGATAACGAATAACGAATAAATCATCTAGATGAACCTTCGAATAACGAATGAATCAACCGTCAATTGCGAGCGAGCACACGAATAACGATTGATTTATTCGTCAATCGCAGAGGAGACGATTGACAAGTAATTCAACTGTCAACTGTAGTTGTGAGAGAACCTACGAATAACGCTGCTTTATTGGATCGCTTCTCAAATTTACCGAAGTGGTCCGAAACTTACCGGAAGTGGTCTGTTAGTCACCGGAAATGGTCCGTGAGTCACCGGAAGTGGTCTGTAACCCACCGGAAGGGGTCCGTAAGTCACCGGAAGTGGTCTGTTAGTCACCGAAAGTGGTCCGTTTTTAACCGGAAGTTGCCCGAATTTAACCGGAAGTGGTCCGTATTCAAACGGAAATGGCCCGTATTTAACCGGAAATGGTTCAATGCTCTGCAACTTACCGGAAGTTGTCCGCAACATACCGGAAGTGGTTCGGAAATCACCGAAAGTGGTCCGCAAGCAACAAGTGGTCTTAAGTCACCGGAAGTGATCCGTTTTTAACCGGAAGTTGCCCGAATTTAACCGGAAGTGGTCCGTATTCAAACGGAAATGGTCCGTATTTAACCAGAAATGGTCCGTCTTTTACCGGAAGTGATCCGTAGTAACAGGAAATGCTCCGCAACTTACCGGAAGTGGTATGTAAGTTACCGGAAGTTGTCCGTAACATACCGGAAGTGGTTCGTAAGTCACCGGAAGGGGTTTGTAAGTCACTGTTAGTGGTCCGCATTTAACCGGAAGTTGCCCGAACTTAACCGGAAGTGATCCGTATTTAAACGGAAATGACCCGTATTTAACCGGAAATGGTCCACATCTTACCGGAAGTGGTTCGTAAGTCACCGGAAGTGGTTCATAAGTCACCGGAAGTGGTCCGTAATTTACCGGAAGTGGTTCGTAAGTCACCGGAAGTGGTCCACAACTTACATTAAGTGGTTCGTGAGTCACCGGATGTGGTCCAAAACTTACCGGAAATGGTTCATTAGTCACCGGAAGTGGTCCGCAACTTACCGAAAGTAATTCGTAAGTCACCCTAAGTGATCCGTTAGTTGTGGACCAATTCCGGTCTTGCGGACCACATCCGGTGACTCACGAATCACTTCCGGTTAAATTCGGGCAACTTCCGGTTACATATGGACCCCTTCCGGTAACTTACAAACCACTTCCAGTATGTAGCGGACCATTTCCGGTAACTTACCAACCTCTTCCGGAATGTTTCGGACCACTTCCGGTATTTTACAAACCACTTCCGGTAAGTTTAGTAACATTTCCTGTTAATACGGATCACTTCCAGTTAAATTTAGAGCATTTCCGGTTAAATTCGGGCAATTTCTGGTTAAATAGGAACCATATCCGGTTATATATGGTTCATTTCCGTTTAAATACCGACCACTTCCGGTTAAATACGGGCAACTTCCTATTAAATACGGGCCACTTCCGGTTAAATAAGGACCACTTCCGGTTAAATATGAACCATTTCCGGTTAAATACGGATCACTTCCGGTTAAAGATGGACCATTTCCGGTTAAATTTAGACCACTTCCGGTTGAATTCGGGCAACTTCCGGTCACTTTCGAACCACTTCCGTAAATTTACGGATCACTCCGGTAAAGTTGTGGACCCTTCCGTACCAACCCTGAGAATGTTTTTGCACCCCTATATGTACCTTCTGTAATTAATTTATTTGTCTGGTGAAATTATTCGCAATTGAATAATTATTCGTCATCCACGAATAAAGTTAGTTGCGAATGAATTTTCAATTGCGAATAAAAATTCATTCGACGGTGACAGATAACTTTATTCGCAATTGATTTATTCGAAGCAGAATTTATTCGTACGATTGACGAATAAATTTTCATTCGCGTGAGTGCCCAACTCTGATGCAGGGAATGTTTGACTCCAATCACATTCACTCACTCAATTGATACTGCTTTAATAACTCAGTTTCACTATAATTTTGAGTTTTATTTGTCTTATTCTTTTTATTTCACCTTTTTGTGGTGTAAACTAAGGAGAAATATAATTTAAATGTGAATTTAGGGGTTTTTAAAGATTTTTTCATCAGAAAAATTTCATAAGGTGGAAGAAGAGAATAAGTCCATCAACTTATTTTGACTGTAAAATATTTTTGAATATACTTATATTTGTTTTGATGATTGCTCTGTTTTCTAAATAGAGTTCTAAACTTACAGTAAAAATTTAGTGGTTATACAATGGAAATTCCATTACTTATACAGTTTTTTTCGATTTTCTCAAAACTTGGTTTTTGGACTTATTCCCTTCTTCCAACTGACGATTCAATTTTAAATGAATAGAGTGTAAAAAGCATTTTGAGGGTTTTTTTGGAGGGTTTTCAGAGAGCTTCGCGGGCCGCACAAAATGACCCGGCGGGCCGCATTCGGCCGCCGGGTTGCCAGTTGGAAACCCCTGATCTAGAATGATGGATAGCACAAGGTTGTTTAGATTTAATCATTTTAGCTTCATAATAGTCTAAAAGAGCTATTGTCAACCGTAAGAAACTTTTGGTAGTCATCCTGTCGATTGGTGTTCAAGCTTTGTTTTAGCAAACTTGTGAATTTCTTCTTTGTCTCTTCCATCAATGGTGTTTTCATAACTTTACTTTTAATATCTGATGGGTACTTTGATTTATAGATAGCATCAAAAGATCAAAACGTATAAATAAAAATTCAAGTTCATGGGATGCAATAACACAAGCTCCAAAGGCCGCTTTCAACACTAATTTAAGAACATTAAAATGTATTATATGAGCTAAGGCTTATTAAATTCAGAGTAAATTTCTATGTCAAACCTTTAACCATATTGAATTACATTTAAAATCTAATTTTCACTGTTTTGAACATTATATTAAAGTTTTGTTTTATGTCCCAACCCTTATTGGAAAATCCTCCACTTTACCTTAACTTCTCGATTGGAATCCCTTTATAATAATGTATTTCTCCCTAAAATATGTGCAATAACCATAGTGTAGGGGTTTTTCAAGTTTATCATAAAATACATGAAGATACCGCTTTTCAAAGTGCTCTTTTGAGAACGCCCGCGCAGCATCCACTGGTTGCGGCGGTAAGTGCGCATCGAGCCGGCATTCCTCCCTCAGTGCTACGGGAGTCCAGCGCATCTACCGTACTCTAACTTCAATCGCGTTGCGGCACGTGTTAATATTAAAATATTTGAAAAATATTTGGTATACATTCATTTCATACCTTAAGGAAAAAATTCCAAGTTTGAAAAATTAGGACCACCCTAATAATCTATATATATAAAATCGAAATACCACTGACTGACTGACATACACTCATCACGAAATCTCCAAAACTGCCGGACCGATAGGCTTGAAATTTGACAGAGACCTTCCTCTCAGCCATAAGACGCGCACTAAGAAACGATTTTAAAATCGAACGACTCCTTCCCTGCTCTTCGGAGCTTTTTCGACTCCGTTTTACCCATTGAAATAGCATTGTTCATTGTTGAAATGCATAAATTGCAGTGTTTACTTCTCTATCTTAAGGCAACGTCTTGTCTCACTTGAATAAATATAACTTTAAAACATTTTATAATTTACAACATTTAAGAAGAAAAACAGTGTGAATATCTGTATTTAAATATTATAACAGTTATCAGAAAACCGAAGTAAATTAAAATAATTAATTTACATTCTTTAAGATTTTAATTTCTCAAAAATAGATGAGAAAAAGGCTCCGGGAATACCGGAATGAAAATTATTGGGAACACCGGGATATGAAAGTTATCGGGAAAATCGGGATAGGAAAATTATCGGAAACCCCGGGTTATGAAAAAGTATGCCGGGAACACCGGGTTATGAAAAAGTATACCTGGAACACAGGGATATGAAAAAGTACCGGAACACCGGAATATGAAAATTATCCGGAAAACCGGGATATGAAAAGGTACCCAGAGCACAGGGATATGTAATAGTACCGGGAACAACGGGATATGAAAAGGTGCCAGGAAAACCGGGATATGAAAATTATCGGGAACACAAGAATATGAAAAAGTACCGGGGACACCGGGGTGATTGATACGAAAAATCGGACAAATAACTTGGGATACCTTTAAAAAAGGAATCAATACCCTCAACCCGTGCAAGGCCGGGCAAATCAGCTAGTCTATATATATAAAATCCAAATACCACTGATTCATTCATTCATTCATAACACTCATCATGAAATCTCCAAAACTGCCGGACCGATAGGCTTGAAATTTGACAAAGACCTTCCTTTCAGCCATTAGACGCGCACTAAGAAACGATTTTAAAATCGAACGACTCCTTCCCTGTTTTTCGGCGCTTTTTCGACTCCGTTTAACCCATTGAAATAACATTGTGCATTGTTGAAAGGCATAAAATGCAGTGTTTACTTCTCTATCTTAAGGCGACGTCTTGCCTCACTTGAATGAATATAACTGATTAACATTTATACATATTTTATTATTTACAACAAAATTTATGAAGAAAAACAGTGTGAATATCTGTATTTAAATATTATAACAGTTATCAGAAAACCGAAGTAAATTAAAATAATTAATTTACTTTCTTTAATATTTTAATTTCTCAGAAAAATATATTTAAATAGCAAGAATTTAAAAGTTTCCGAGGAAACAGAGCTAAAATTTCATTGCTTCATAGCGGAATTGGTTTACTAGACTATAATCACTAGATTTTTATTATAACTAGCAATCTGTTTTTACTCTTTCAGAGAAGCTTTTAAAGAAGTTGGTTTTATTAAAAAGAAGACAAGCTTACTTGATAACTTTTCATCGAGGGATTTTTGAAATTTATTTATTTTGAAATTCATTTTTTGCGCAATTTTAAAAAGGATAGCGGGAATACTTTAAGAAAATTCTGTTTAAGATTTTAAACACTGGATTTCAAATGACAGAGATGATTTCAAGTAGATTGTTTTTATCACATAGGAAGGATAAATGTTTAATAGACAAAAAATCGGGATGGAATGAGATATCACAGTTGGAACTGGGATGAGAAAAGGGCACCGGGAATACTGGGATGAAAATTATCGGGAACACCGGGTTATGAAAATTATCGGGAACACCGGGTTATGAAAATTATCCGGAAAACCGGGATATGATAAGGTAGAGGGAACATCCGGATATGAAAAGGTACACTTTAAAAGGTACATTTTAAACACTAGATTTTTAAAAAAAGATGATTTCAATGTGATTGTTTTTATCACATGGAAAGGATAAATACAGGGTGTTTCACAAAGAGCCCCCGATTTTAAAAATTAATAACAAAAAAGCAAAAAGAGATAAAAATACGCCGTCTGTGGCATCCTACTTAAAAGATCAAAGAATTTTCGTACACAAATTTTTGAAAATTCGTAGTTCTCACGTCAATTTATAGATGGAAGCACTGCTTCATTTGATATTTAGGGAAAGTTTTCCTCAAAGTCCGTATTTTCGTTTGTCTTAGGGAAATCGAGTTTTGGGAAAGAATCGATTCATGAATCGAATGAGAATAAAATAATTGTGAATAATTTGGAATCGATTCTTTCGAAAAATTTGATTTCCCTATGACAAACGAAAATAAGGAATTTGAGGATAGCTTTCCCTAAACACCAAATGAAGCAGTGCTTCCATCTATAAATTGACGTGAGAACTACGAATTTTCAAAAATTTGTGTACGAAAATTCTTTGATCTTTTAAGTAGGATGCCGCAGACGGCGTATTTTTATCTCTTTTCGCTTTTTTGTTATTAATTTTTAAAATCGGGGGCTCTTTGTGAAACACCCTGTATTTGATGGAAGGAGATGTCACAGTTGGAACTGGGATGGGGAAAAGGAACCGGGAATACCGGGATGAAAATTATTGGAAACACCTGGATATGAAAATTATCGGGAACCGGGGGTATGTAAAGGTACCGGGAAACCTGGGACATGAAAAGGTACCGGGAACACCGGGATACGAAAAGGTACCGGGAAAACTGAGACATGAAAAGGTACCGAGAACACCGAGATACGAAAAGGTACCGGGAAAACCAGGATACGAAAAGGTATAGGGAAAACCGGGATATGAAAAGGTACTGGGAACACCGGGATATGAAAAGTTTCCGGGAAAACCGGGTTATGAAAACTATCGGGAACACCAGGTTCTGGAAAAAGTACTGGGGACACCGGGGTTATTGGTGATTCAAAAAATCTGACATATAACTTGGGAGAACTTTAAAAAATGAATTAATACACTCCACCCGTGCAAGGCCGGGCAAATCAGCTAGTCTATACATATATACAGGGTGTTTCAAAATTGCGTTGCACGGCTTTTATTCGGAACCAACGCTTCCTAGGGTCATGGAAGTAAGGTCTACCCCTAAATAAGTGAGCCTGGAGAACCCATTGAGATGACTTACAGCGCCCCTAGCGGCGAAATTAAAAAGTTAAAAAAATTAATTTCGAAACTAAAGGATATAGAGCAAAAACCTCAATGATAGTATTGTTGCCAACGTCATGAAAAACTCACTGAAAAAATTTTTATCAAAATATCTTGAATATTCGCGGAGATATTAGCATGTGAAAATAGCACTTTTTCAGGGGTCAAAAAAGAAAAAATTCACATATTTACAAAATTTTCAGTGTTATTGTGTAGTTTTGTGTTTTTATAGTTGAATGAACACAAAATTTAATCAAAAAATCAAAAAAATGTGCAAATATGCGAACTTTTTCTCTTTTGACCCCTGAAAAAGTGCAATTTTCACATGCTAATATCTCGGCGAATATTCAAGATATTTTCATGAATTTTTTTTCAGTGAGTTCTTCATGACGTTGACAACAATACTCTCACTGAGGTTTTTGCTCTATCTCCTTTGGTTTTTAAATTAATTTTTTTAACTTTTAATTTCACCGCTAGGGGCGCTGTAAGTCATCTCAATGGGTTCTCCAGGCTCACTTACCTAGGAGTAGACCTTACTTCCATGACCCTAGGAGGCGTTGGTTTCGAATAAAAGCCGTGCAACGCAATTTTGAAACACCCTGTAATATATATTTCTCTTACGTGACGCTCAAATTTGGCTGAATTTGTTTTCTCCTGTTGGCAACGGTTGGTTGGTTTGTTTTGTTTACGTTTTGTAAATTCAAAACCAATCTAAGGATCGATTTAAGTAGAGCTATAAAGTATTATTCCAATCTGTGAAGGTTGTAGCTCCAAGCAGGAGTACTTGCAATTGTGTTTACAAAGAAGTTTTAGAGGAGTAATGAAATAATGGGGTAAGTAAAAGCACCTTATATCAACTTTTAAGTATAACATATACATGTTAATAGTACTTATCTGATATATTATACTGCTTTCTTGGCTAATGCAACAGTACGCATGAATATTATAAACACTGTATACATATTTTTCATACACTATATTTGATGTTTCCCTGCTGCATATTACTATTTATAAAACTATCTTTTCACCAATAAATTAAGTTGGTAATGAATCTCAGCTAGGCTGTACCTAAAGCCCTAGATCCTCTACCTTAAGTAGCGACATCACGCTCAATCGGCCGCCATTTTGGGGAGAACTCACTACTAGTGACGATAAGAAAGACTATCCAGACTAGTAGTGAGTTCTCCCCATAATGGCGAGTGAGTTCTCCCCATAATCCCCCGAGCGTAGCGAGCACAGGATTGCAAAGCAATCCTAGGGGAACTGCGTCAGCAGTTCCCGGGGGTTGGCGAGCGATAGCGAGCAGGGGGCGATAGCCCCCTAGTAATAGATAACACTGGTCTACAAAAAAAACTTTTTTTTCTGATGGCGGGAATATTAAAGCTGTTTTTGTATATATTTGACCTCCTGATTCCGAATATGGCATCCGTTTTTGCTCATCAGCTCTAGTTTTTAAGATATTCGAAAATTAAGTTTTTTTCACTTTTGACCTACCTTTTATACAATATGGTGCTATAAAAATGACTTAAAAATAAAAAACCTAACCACCCAAGGCTTTTCCTATTCCTTAGGGTCCCAATAGATAGTGTATTAAGTTTCAGCCCCCCAATTTAATTTTAAGGGGTACCTATAGGGCCCTAAAGTTGAAAAAAAAGTCAAAAAATTGGTCTTTTTTTCAGAATTTTTAAAAAAATATTTTTGAGTTTTCTAATTTGATAAAACTGGCTAATATATGTTTTTTTAGAACGTATTTAGACCGCTAAAAATATTTTTACTTTAAAACTGCACCTCTTTAGAGCGATTTTTTAGTTTTAAGGCGAGAATTAGGGTCATTTCGCTCAAAAACGCTTGGTACCAATAATGGTGGTTGAAACGAATAAATTTCGAATTTTTCAGATGTAAGTCATCAAAAAAGATGTCCTTTGATGTAAAACTGAATTTCACATGATAAAGATCAGTAAAACAGTAGAAGCTCCTCTCGAGCTTTCAAGCCCTAAAATTTGAAAACATTGGAAAAAATGCTTTTTTTCACTGATCTGTATCATATGAAATTTCAGTTTTATATCAAAGGACATCTTTTTTGATGACTTACTTCTGAAAAATTTAAAAATTTATTAAAAAAAATTTATGAAATTTATTTGTTTCAACCACTATTATTGGTACCAAGCGTTTTTGAGCGAAATGACCCTTATTCTCGCCTTAAAACTAAAAAATCACTCTAAAGAGGTGCAGTTTTAAAGTAAAAATATTTTTAGCGGTCTAAATAAGTTCTAAAAAACATTATTAGCCAGATTTATTAAATTAGAAAACTCATAAATATTTTTTTAAAAATTCTGAAAAAAAGACCAATTTTTCGACTTTTTTTCAACTTTAGGGCCCTATAGGTACCCCTTAAAATTAACTTGGGGGGCTGAAACTTTATACACTATCTGTTGGGAGCCTAAGGAATAGGAAAAGCCTTGGGTGGTTAGGTTTTTTATTTTTAAGTCATTTTTATAGCACCATATTGTATAAAAGGTAGGTCAAAAGTGAAAAAAACTTAATTTTCAAATATCTTAAAAACTAGAGCTGATGAGCAAAAACGGATGTCATATTCAGAATCAGGAGGTCAAATATATACAAAAACAGCTTTAATATTCCCGCCATCAAAATGAGTGTTGACCAGTGTAATAGCTTTTATATTTTTACCGATTATAACACATTTCTTGGTTCAATCTCATGCTAAATCATTACTGGATAAATTTCCTTTATTTGAAAGGTTTTTCTGGAGGCCTACAATAGTCATAAAATATCCTTGGAGTTATTTACCCCAACTCTTGAATGGGTCAATGCCAAGTTTTCAACGAGTTGATGAGTAATTTCATCATTTTATGTGGTGAGTATTCGAAATCTAGAGCCGTAAAGATGAATATAGCAATTCTGATGACTTTGATAGAGAATGACTAACAAGAACTTAGAATTCCAATTAGGGAAAAAGCTTCGGAAGACAAAAAATTAACCAAAGGTATAAAAAATAGTGAAAGTGAGAATATAAAAGACTGGCAGGTAAAAAAGTTCCTATATGCACCAGCCTGGGAGCTAGAAATAAAACTATTTTTACCTGAAAGTTAGCTAACGTACTCTGAAATGAAAGGGTTGCAACTTAAAAAGTACTAGCTCGGCTATTTTTAAAGCATGAAATTAGGGGAATATCAATATTTCGAACTGAACATGCCCTATTCAGGAGGTGTGAAATGCCCTTTCTTGGACCCCCTATCAACAGTTAAGTCAGCATCCACTTATATTTATTATATTATTTCTTTAAATTATGTATAAAATTTTTTCATCAAAATTGTAAACTATCTATATAATTAGTCATTTCGACTTTTCATTTGTCATAGTTTGGAGCCCATCAAGGCTGCGGTTGGCAGGAAAAGCAGTCAGTTAAAAAATCAGAAAAATTATTTTTTTGAAAATCTGAAAATGGGTATTTATTACTCTACTTGGTCCAAATGAACAAAATATGAAAGAAAATAAATTAATGGGTCTTCTCGTGGCCAACATGACATTCCTTCACTTACTTGGGAAATACCGCCTTTTCGAACGCGAAAATCCTTTTTATCTAACGGCTAGATTATAAGCAATATTGGTATTCAAAAACATCATTTTATGATTATTAAAGTAAAATTCTTTACAGTGTATTTGATTTGTTTAACTGATGAAGTGCTTCTTGAACAATAATATGACACCCTTGGAGGCATTTTATAAGGATACGCAACACTATAAGCGTGTGTAATGCATGCCAGTAACTAGGCTTTTATTTCTCCAGTGAGGTACAAAAGTATCTCTTAAAAAAGTGTTAATTAAATACATTTGGATCTCTTTATTGAAATTTTAATGGCTGCTATGTTGATACTTGGATCTTTCGTCGAATGGGTTTGCCGACCCCTGGCTAAGATAAATAAACCTCAATTCAACCGTATACTGTCTTGCTAAAACTAAAACATTGTCTTGTAGCAGGTTATGCTACATATCCCTTATTCATGCTTTCTGGAGGTGTACTAAAGTGAAAGGTGTACAAAGGAAAAAAATATGGAGCTGGGTACTTTATATCCTTTACTAAACGTTACACTTTGGAGAGTCCTACGATTAAAAAATTTTATCCGTCACATAACAGCTCATTTATAATTCCACCTGGACAAAAAAAACACGATCTGTCGCATCTATCATAATCTTAATTCTCTTTTTTCCACGCATCTATTCTCTTCCAAGCACGAAAAGAAAAACGTGAATTTCCATAGTAGTTGCGTTTCTACGATGGCTTTCTCGTAGTATATTTATAGGATAATTTAAGTCACTCATGCATCACCGCTATGTTAAGTAGTAGGCTTTGATCTCATACTTAGTTGCTGAAAGAATTCACACATTTGATGTTGTTTCAGAACCTATAGAGATGGGCCGCTGGGTCATAGCAGCTGCTTGCTGCGTGATAAATTTTCTTATTTTGGGCATTGCGAGGATGGCTCCTCTGCTTTTTGTGGCTTCTATGGAACGATTCGAAGTCGACCGAGCCAGAGCTTCGTTTCCTTATGTGCTGTGTTATATACTCAGAGTACTTTCAGGTTAGTACATTTACCCTTGACAACGAAAACTTGAGGAGGGTTAAAGAGAAAAGTTATGTAGAGGTGAAATAGTTTTTCCTCTCAATTAACAAATTGATGTTCTGCAAAACAACGCTTTTTAAATACCTGAAGATAAATTAATGTATAATTAATTACCAACACAATTCTTTATCTGCTTCTTCAATGGTCTTTTATTGTTTTGCCCATATTATTCATTCGATAGGCATCTGGTGATATTTTATTGAACTATACTCTATTCATTTAGAATAGGCGCTTTCCCCCACGCTAGAAGCGTAACCATACTTACGCTCTTCGAGCAGCCAATAGTAAGCCTTCTTCGTCACTTTGACGTGGATAGTTGCTATGGTTACCGATCGGTGGTGAGGGAAGAAAATATTTTCAAGCGCCAGTTCAAAATGAACAGAGTATATATAATTAAGTAATTAGCTAACTAATTTTTTACAGGCCCGTTCGTTGGCATGGCGGGTAAAAAGTGTGGCTTAAAACTAACCACTATTTTTGGAGGTGTGATATCTTTCATTGGCATCGGAGGATGCTACTTTGCTGAAGATATCGTCGCTATAACAATTCTTTGGGGATGTGTATATGGTATGTATGTGTATATGGTATGGTATGTCTTCTTCTTCAGATAAAGATGCTTTTTCCTAAGGTTATTTAGAAACTCATTATTGCGAGCATCTTATACGAATGATGTTAAAAATCCAAATTTTAGAATGGAATATGTTTTCTTACTCTTACAGTGCTTTATATTTTATATCGTGTATAGTGTTGTAAATTCTAGTTATTAATTTAAAAAAGAAAATGTTAAAATTATGATAAGATTCGTTGGATACTGATCCTTCATAAGAGGAATTTTTTAAACATTTTCCCTGCGATTTTTCAAGTGTGTGAAAGTTCAGTTATAAATTGATTAATTGTATTTTTCCAATTCAATAAATGTTTCCGACTTTACATAAATGGTTAATTTGTTTTGAAGGGAGGTGGGCAGAATTTTCTCGAAAATATTAGGTGAAACAAGCTTCGTTATAATCTCTACAAAGCCAGTTCTTTTGCCTTAGAATGTACATAAAATAATATGACCATAGCCATTTGAACTCATAAGGCCAGAGAAGCTCGCGTTAAATAGTAGGCATGGCGTCACTTTTTATGCGCTTTTTGAAACAGCTCAACTGAACACTGAAATCTTGTAAATCCCCCATGCCTACCCAGCACACAACAAATATGTAAATTTCACGTTACAACAACTAAAAGTAAACGAAATTTGGGCAAACATGACAAACATTGGACGAACTTTGGACGTTTGTGCTGTCTCGGGTACTTACAAATCCTATTTGAAAAAATGTTTTAAAAATGGAGCGACACCCCAACAGCCGTTCTGGAAACAGCTCTAGGAAACTGTTTCCGCACGAAAAAAACAAACTTTAACTGGATCTCAAGCGTTTAATTTTGATTGCATTTACGTGAAACTTTAGACTTAAGGGTTTTCAACTATGATCTTTCAGATTATCAAATCAAAAGAAAGGATTTCGAAATACAAAATAAGGTTTTGGCAGATTTTTCACATTTTTTCGTGTTTTTTAATTTTTTTCATAATAAAAAAATTTTAAAGTGAATACTTTTGAGGTAATTTTAAAGGTAATTTTAATTAATCCACAATTTTTGAGACCATAATTAAGTTTTTACCAATAGTAGTTGTTCTACAAATTGAATTTTTTAATGATTTTATTGGGGTGTCGCTCCATTTTTAACTCCCTGGGATTTGGTCAGGGACCCCCTTTCTATACCGATTCTTGTTCGTCTTGATGTGTACTATCATCCCTGAAAGTTTGTTGCACCATTTCAGATACACCCTGTATATATAATTCTCTTACGTAACGCCCAGATTTCGTTTTATTTCTTTTACTCGGTTGGCAACAATAAATTTGTTTACAAAATGAGTGCATTGTTTTGGATTTTATTTTTTTTCTGATTAATGATATTATCTAATGATATTATTAGCTGTTCAAATATGTTAATTTACTGTTAAATTATTTTTATATACATGTTGATAGTACTTATATGAAATATTATACTGTATTATGGTGGTTTTTCTTGGCTAGTGCAACAGTACCCGTGAATTTTATAAACACTGTATACATATTTTTCATACACTGTATTTAATGTTTCCCTGCTGCATATTACTATTTATAAAACTCTATTTTCACCAATATATTTAGTTGGTAATGAATCTCAGCTAGGCTGTACCAGCGTATGGCGAGCGAGCGTAGCGAGCACAGGATTTCGAAGCAATCCTAGGGGAACTGCGTCAGCAGTTCCCGGGGGTTGGCGAGCGATAGTGAGCAGGGGGCGACAGCCCCCTAGTTATGTATATTCTAGCGTGGGGGAAATCACTATTTCTCAGGTGTTTATTCTAAATGAACAGAGTATAGGTTTCGAATACTTAGGTTGTACTTGGTATCGATACCTGTATATCTCTAGTCATGACTACTAGTCACGATTTTGAACTTAATCTAGCCTTATGAATCTAGGTCTAGGTGACCATGATATGTCTCTCTTTTTCAGGATTTGGTTTCGGGTTTGGAACAGCATTACTTCCTGCAGTCATCGATCGCACTTTCGATAGTCAGAGCAAGACCAAAGCCAACGGAATCGCTTATGCAGGCTCGAGCCTGGGAGGAATCATACTACCTCCCATTTTGCAAGCCTGTCTCACAGAATACGGTCTATCAGGGTCGTTCCTCTTCGTCGCAGCTCTCATTCTGCACGTCATTCCAGCCTCGATGCTCCTAGACATGACGCATGGGAGTTCCCCCCTGAAGACAGAAGTGAACAGAAGCACGAAAGATGGCTCCAATGGAGACCATAGCAGCGGGAAAGAAAAGTCCAAAGATAGCAACTGGAAACAGTTAGAAATTGTTAGAAATTCCAAAGATCCTCCTATGAAAGGTCGTGATAATTTAACTTTTGTTGGAAGTTCAGACGATTTAAGTACAAAAAGCAACGGCGCAGAAGTTAAACAAAATAATCCCGAGTTGTCAAATCAAGGTACCGTGAATGTTGTATTTAATGCGTCAGACGCTAAGTCTGATGGGACTCCTGGAAAGCCAAGACTAATACAATTTTCGGTCTTAACTGAAAATAAAGATGACACTACTTTCAAACCATGTTCGGTTGCAAAGGGAAAAGCTGAAAAGAATGATGCCAATGGATCATTTATTAGCTCGTTTAGAATTTTCCTAGATCCGACTTTCTTGTTCATGTCCATTACCCAGAGTGCATACGTTTATGTTTGTATAATCATTTGGACAATAATTGTCGATTGGACGAAAGACAAGGGAGTTGCCGTGCAGTACCAGATATACTGCATGATGCTGCTACCTGTAACCGACATGGTCGGTAGAGTTGGTCTAGGTTGGCTGACTGATGGGGGTCACATGACCAAAACAAAGTTCTGCGTCATATCGTTTCTGCTGCTTGGACTCTTTACTCTCTTGTTCATTTGGGTGTTTGACTTGGTTCTGATTATTCTGACGATAGGCCTGTTTGGTTTTACGTCCGGTGGACTCATGTCTATCTTTCCAGCAGTCGTCTGCGAGTTTATTGTCAGCGAGTATAAAATTATGGCTTTGACTTCGAGAATGATTCTGTTGGCTCCGATGACTTTTACAGTCTCGCCTTTGATAGGTAAGAATATTTTCAAATGAAATTAGTGTAGGTTAACTCAGTGTTTCTCAACCTTTTTCTGCCCATGCCGCATCAAAGCCTTTCTAAATTTTCTATACCCCCATGTCTTTTTTTTTCGAAACCCCTTCTTAGAAAGTAAATAAAACCTGGTGGTCCATGCTCCGCCTGGGGGCAATTTGGTTACAAATTTTCAAATTGCCCTCCCTAGAAAATCATATTGCCCCCCCTGGTGGGGCATGCGCCCTTAGGCGTTGCTTGGTACTGATTGGTTCCCAAAACTGCAAAACCCCTACTCGCTGATGCAGAAAATATATGTTTTTTTCTAACTTCTTCTAACTCGTTCCTTCTAACTGTAAAACAAAAAACTCGGGGTTCATGCTATTATAGATCATTAAATTTAGTAGCTACCACTCTTGGCATTCTATTAACCTATCAATCCACGATATGAAAAAGCATAAAGAGTTCCGAGAGAAAAGTTAATTAAATACATACTGTTTGCACCCAATATTTTTCGTTAAGAAGTTGGAAAAATATTTTATATAATCTTTAGTCTATTTTCTACAAGAAATAACTAGGAAAAAATATTATTTTTCCTTATCCATGTATAGTTTAGGGCCAAATAGAATAAAAATAACAAAAAATAATTTCAAATTTTTTTAACAATTTTGAAACTAGGAACTAAACATTAACTTTATAAGTTATAGTCCCTGAATGTGCTATTGCTTAATTTATGGTAGCATATTTGCTACCATGGGTAGTAGACGGTTAATAGTGTAGTCTCTGTTGTGTTTAATAGCTAATTTTCGATTCATAAAATGATATCCATTAATATGAATGAATAGATGATTCTCTCTCTCTCAATCGGTATCTTTTCTATTTTAGGTTTTTTCAGGGAACAACAAGGTTCCTATGAGGGGATTTATTACCTCTGCGGAGGAATTTCGTTCCTTTGTTGTGCAATGAGTGCAATAATTCCGAAACTGTCTGAACGATCTAGGGAGAAATATGAAAAACAACGACGAGCTTTGAAATGAGATAGTATAATTCTACTGAATTTGATGTGATTTCTTTACTATAGTCTGTTCATTTAGAATAGGCTCCTGAAACAGGATCAAAAACACCTAATAACGCTCATCAAGCAACTTCAGTGACCGATTCTTTTGCAGTATTTTAACTACTTCTGTTTAGGCTACCTCATCATTGCACAAGAAACATTTTTAGACGATAATTACAATAGTAACTGCTTCTAATACATTACGCCTCAGGTGCCTATTCTAAATGAACATAGTGTAGAGGCTGTGAAAAATTGTTACTAAAAATAATGGAAATTAACCGGCTGAACTGTACTTAGTGTCTCCTGACAACTTTCAATTTCTATGGAAGTGCATTATGCTTTAGTGCACATGCTCCAGAATTTAAATCTGTGAACACTTCAATATGATTTCCTTTCTGCTCCAAGTTCTGAAGAATGCGCACTACGCATTTCCATAGTAGTTAAGAGTTGTCAGGAGATTACTGTCTGTTAATTTATGTACTTTGAGGGAAATTTTATTTTCCGTTATATGTCAAACTAGCTGATATGCCCGGCCCTGCACGGGTGGAGTTATAGCTTTTTTTTTTAAATTTTCAATAGATTTTATACCTTATTTTACCAGGTGAAGGAGTGGGGGTTGAAGTTCGAACCCCACTCCTGGCTTTGTTTGGGTACCAAATGACATGAAACTTGGTTTTGGGGGGGTTTAGGGAGTTCTCTTTCAGAATCAGGAATAATCTTTGATGTCGCCCATAGGAAAAACGAAAGTTGGTGCTTTGTTTAATATGAAGACGATCCCCTAAGAACTTGAAAGTTTTTCTGTATATAGAATACTTCAAATCCCCCCCATTAAAACAATACCTTATTTGTCTTTATATCACAAGCCGTTCCGGAGATTTAGGGTCTGAATCGGTTTTTTACCAGTACTGTACATACTTGTTTTTAAAATTTATTCTTTTAGAGGTAATTTTGTTAAATCTAAATTCCTTTTGTGGAAGAATTTTCACAAAAAAGCACGTTTTCTTAGGCATACTAAAAACTTTTGTCTAAATGCAATGTCTTAGCAAATTTAGTGCAACAAGAGACGAAATTTTTACAATGCAGTTAAAGTTAGCATTTAAATACTCAGTATAATTTCACCCAAAACTTTGTACCTATTTTTGAAATATTACTTTAAATTTTAGAAAATTCATGCCTGTTCGGAATGTAAATGCTCATCACAGACAGATATGACATCAAACTGAAAAATAGATAGTAGTATTACAATGGACAATACCAGCATTTATTTTCTATTTTTTAATTCGATAGAGGTACCCTAGAGCGGAATAATTTTTTTAATTACGATGATTATTTTTTTTTATGTAATTTCAAAGTTTGACTTTAAAAAAGGGCGTTAAATCGTTAAATTTCCAAATGTGATGTACTTCTATCCTATACATTGATTTTAAACAAAGCTTTAATTTTTAAACAAATCAAAGTCATTGTTGGGTTTCACATTAAAGTCTGTATGAATTAGCTGTGACGTAATTCTATCCTATACAAAGACAAAGGGCTTGGCGATTTTAATTTTAAATATTTAATTAACTAAATTTTTTTTGAAACTTTTTATGTGGATTTTTGAATTTAGATGTATTTCCTTTACAGTAAAAATGCATTTTTCTGTTTTCAAAAAATGCTGGTATTGCCCATTGTCGTGAAACTTATGACTGAAAGTACCTATAGTAGATCTAATTGGTTCAAAGTTCCGGTTATTAAAGTAAAAGTGAGACTTAGAAGAAGAATGCAAGAGGCGGTCTATATCTATTGCTCGTTATATCAGGGTTTTAATTTTTACAATGTGACACTGACAGAGTACTTTGGTTCTTATACTTCATCGCTAAAATTGGGATCTTTTTGAATTCTGGTTTGTTTTCAAGCGGTATACGTAAACTGCATTTTTAAATTAAGTTGTATAAATAATGTTATTATAAAAATTCTTCTCTTTTCTCACAATTCCATTCACGAACATTGAAACACGCCTTTTTTTTACCAAATATCATTTGTTTAAAATTTATCATTTCTTATTTTTATAAAACAGATATTATCAGATATTATTAGTACTTATAACTATGTACATCTGGCAACATGTTAATATTTTCATTGTTTATTGTGAGTCTTTTTTTCTGTTGTCTTGGTAACCTTTGTAGCACTTCTGAATATTTTCTGTAAATAAATGTGTGTTCTTTTTTGTTAGAAATTGAGTTGGTGATTATTTTTGCTGTGTTCATGCTTATCTTAGCTCAGAGTCTTCTGATTTGAATTTTGAGATCTTATTTTAAGATAGATATGGTTAAGTTAGATTATCTTTCAGCAATCAACTGTTTTATGCAAGAAGTTTATATTCAATTTTTTGTTTTCCTCAACTTACTTTTGAAAACATCCTTAAAAAATGACTTTTTAGAGATCCGGATAATCTTAAAATATATATTTGTAGTCTAACTCTGAGGGTATGAAAAACCTAATCACTTTTGCAAACGATTTGAATAAAATTCTATGTAATTTTTTTAATCAAATAACAAGTTTCATTAAGCGTAGTTACATTGATTTATTTACGCAACAACTATCAATATTCTAACGTGGGAAAACGTTTTTTCAATTGCAGTATAGAAAAGTGGAAAGGTTAACCATTCTTGACGTTAACTATACAGTTGAGAAATACATAGCATGTTTAGCATGTTTTCTCGCCATCGATAGAAAACCAAGATATTCAAATGCCCTCACCAACTTGTATTTCATTCATGAGCTTCACATAAATGCATCGAGAAAGAAAGGAGAAAGGATAATATAACGTCACTTGGTCACATACAATAAATATTGCCCACTCGAATACAATTCCTTTGTTTGGAAAAATGAAATATTAACTGTACTAAATTCAGTGAATTAATTGTCTACAGTCATTTTTGCAAAACTTTTTGAAAGTGTTGTAGCGATTTATTAAGCATTTATTTAAATAAAACTGCTGAATAGTATCTACAATCATACATAAATCCTAGAATCTGGGTCAAGATGGTTCTTTTGGGGATATATCACGCCGGTAAGAGCTTAAGGTGTGAATATTTACAGAAATTTATGGTATTAAAAACCCACTGTAGCCAACTAAATCAGTCACTATAGTGTTGGAAATCAATCCATCCAAGGCCTAAGATAAAAGAGTAAGAAAAGGTAGGGAGAGAATATTATTACGGCAAAGAAATTAATAAGGGGACATCCAAAAATTACGTGAGGTGTTTTTTTCCAAAATCTGGACCCCCCTCCCCCCTTGGTGAGATTTTGCTGGACCCCCTCTCCCCCACGTGAGATTTACCTACAAATTTTTAAAAATAATTTTCTATCCTATTCGTTTGCATTTTGTGCTTCATAGCACCTAAAACTTTTACATTATTAATGATGTGGGGGAAAAGGACATTATGTTATCATCAGGTTTTCTTTATTATAAAAAAATTATTTAATAAATTTTAAATAATCTGAAAGGGAGTGCTTCACCACTACCTCTGGTTAGAGGAATATGTGAGAAAACTCCAGCTCTCAAGCGTCGTCTCCAACCGTGGACCGTTTTTCTCACATACTCCCTTTCATACATGTGTCCTTTCGGGAATTAAATCTGTTCTATGGAATGCGCAGTTCATTCCTGGCAGATAGTGGAGGACTGATCAATGGTCACCACTTTTTCCGTTATAGTCGGCTAGACTAAAAGCTCTTCCTCCGCTCTCTTGCGTTACCTTCCTATACCGTACTGATGAGCCCTAACAAGGGCAAAACCGGTCCACGGTTGGAGACGACGCTTGAGAGCTGGAGTTTATTTAATCTATTTAAAATTTTACTATATCTAGCGTAAAATGATACATCTTTACTCATTCCATAGACATTCATGAAGTAAAGAAATGATCTACTTAATTTTAAATGGGTTACAACACAGAGTATAGAACAAAGAGTCCGTCGCCATAGGTGCTAAGGGGTTATCCATAAATTACGTGAGGTGTTTTTTCCAAAATCTGGACCCCCCCTCCCCCCTTGGTGAGATTTAGTGAGATTTTGCTGGACCCCCCCTCCCCCCCAAGTGAGATTTACCTACAACCTTTAAAAATAATTTTCTATCCAATTCGTTTGCATTTTGAGGAAAAGAACATTATTCCGCCTAAAAATCACCACAGTATCTTATCTGTGGGTATTATTCCTTTCTCAAACTTAAAAAAAAATCGTTCAATTTCGAACTTAAAAAGTTGACGTGAGTTTTTCACCGACCCCCCCTCCCCCCTTGGTGAGATTTGGTGAGATTTTTCCAAACCCCTCCCCCCCTTTTTGACCTCACGTAATTTATGGATGCCCCCTAATGGAAATCGAAAAGTTGGATGGATATGGGGCTATTTTGGCGCTGCGGTCGCATCTCGTCACGAGAGGCGGGCAAAAAGCCTGATTGGTTGAAAAAACTTTTTCCTTCTCCTTCAAAAGTAGAAGATTGAGTGACAGCTAATCACAGGTTTGGTCACCAAATTGTACTGCTTATCTCTGTCAATCATTTATAGTTCTTCGTGGCGCCCTCATATCCATCCAACTTTTGAATATATCGTTTTGGACCCTCTGTTAGGATTTTTCTCTGTGCTGGGTTACAACAAGGTATTAGTATCTCCACAATTAATTTAAAATATTAGTGATTAAAATATTACGTTGGACGGAAAAGTTATGACTGGTCAGGTGACAGAGAGGAGGAATCGAATTGTACAAGAAACGCTACGAGCGTGGAAGTGTCGAAAGATGAACAGGCAAACGGCAGCGCAAAACCGCATAATTTTGATTGAGAAAATTTATAACATGCAAAAGAGATGGAAAAAGCCAACGGTTCGCTCAAACTGAGAAAGAAGGAATTAAGCCTAAAAATCACCACAGTATCTTATCTGTGTGGTGTGTATTCCTTTCTCATACTTAAAAAAAAAGAAAATCGTATAATTTCTAACTTAGAAAGTTGACGTGAGAGTTTAATTGACCCCCTCCCCCTTGGTGAGATTTTTCCAAACCCCTCCATCCCCTTTTTGACCTCACGTAATTTATGGATATCCCCTAAGAGAAGGACTGAATCAAGTGAGAAGAAGGAGAATGAGAGGGTAAAAAAGAGAGAAAGAGGAAAAATGGGATGTGTTTGTCGTTCGAGAAATTGAATACTCTTTCTTTTTTTCTTCTCTATTGCTGAATCTATTGAGACAATTATATCACCCACACTTCGGTGCTTACGTAATATTTGAACGACTCCTAGTCAGCTGTGTTTAAAAATATATTTTAAAAGAACTACAAAAAATATTTTACTTAATTTTAGTGGGAAATGAAACAAAGCGAACATCAGTTCTATAAGCTATGCTGTATCAAGGCTAATCTGGATAAAGCATTAACTGTGTTGTATCAGGCTTGCGCATTACGGGAAAAGTGATGTTACGGTGAACGGTAGCGCTACCAGCGTCATCTGTCATTCATGGCATTTTTTCTGACGGAAAAATAATCATCAGTTGGTTGATTTCATATAATTCAAATATAATCATTAGAAAATGCTTTACTATTTATTTATTTTTATTATCAACAAAGAAATATACAGGGTGTCCCATAAATAGTGGGCCACACTTCTAGAGGGGATAGTAGACACCTAGACGAGTCAGAATCACATAGGAATCGGGGGTCCCAGACCAAATCCCAGGGAGTTAAAAATGGAGCGACACCACAAAACAATTATTGAAAAATTCAATCTGTAGAAGAACTACTATTGGTAAAAACTTAATCATGGTCTCAAATTTTGTGGTTTAACATGATCTTTAAAGTCATTGTAAAAGTTTTTATTTTAAAAATTTTTTTACTACGAAATAAAGTCAAAAACCACAAAAATATGTGAAAAATCTGCCAAAACTTTATTTTGTATTTAGAAATCCGTTCTTTTGATTTAATAATCTGAAAGATCATAGTTGAAAACCCTTAAGTCCAAAGTTTCACGTAAATACCATCAATATTAAACGCTTGAGATCTAATTAAAGTTTGACTTTTGCTTGCGAAAACAGATCCAAAAAAGAAACGTTGAGGGAAAATCTACGAATTACGGATTGATGCTCGCTAAATTTCTCGCCATTATTTGCGATACGAGATTCCTCGCCAACTTTCGCCAACAACAAATCGCCCAAGCTGTCTTGGCGATCTGTAGGAGCTTGGTATGTTTCGCCAAACTGGGAGAGAAAAGAAAGTTAGCGATTATCTATCCGTAACTCGTAGATTCTCCCTGAACGTTCGTTTTTTGGAGCTGTTTTCGCACTCAAAAAACAAACTTTAACAGGATCTCAAGCGTTTAATATTGATGGTATTTACGTGAAACTTTGGACTTAAGGGTTTTAAAATATGATCTTTCAGATAATCAAATCAAAAGAAAGGATTTCCAAATACAAAATAAAGTTTTGGCATATTTTTCACATTTTTTTGTGGTTTTTTGATTTTTTTCGTAGAGAAAAATTTTAAAGTGAAAACTTTCAACATAATTTTAAAAATCATATTAAACCACAAAATTTGAGACCATGATTAAATTTTTACCAATAGTAGTTCTTCTACAAATTGAATTTTTCAATAATTGTTTTAGGGTGTCGCTCCATTTTTAACTCCTTGGGATTTGGTCTGGGACCCCCAAACCCTATGTGATTCTGACTCGTCTAGGTGTCTACTATCCACCCTAGAAGTGTGACCCATTATTTATGGGACACCCGTATAACACTAAGGGTCTCCCTTAAAATCGAAGGTCGGGGAAACTTTTGCGACACCCCCAATTTTTTTCCTTTTTGTACCCTAAGACTCTGTGCAAAATCTTAAATCAATCAGATTATATTAACACGTGCCCCAAACGGCCTAAAGTTTGAAAAATTTGAATTTTTTCACATTTTTTAAAAAATTTTTAAAAACTTGTTTAAAAAATCTTCTGCCGAATAATAGGGCTCTAACACATTTAACAATCTTATTTGACCGTTTTTTATTGTTAGTTAGGCCAAAATGCCCAGTTTGTAACCTAGCCATCAATCAGAAAATCATCAAATTTGTCCATTTTATACTGAGAATAGAAGAATCCAAAGGAAGTGGTAAATAACTTAACACCGCAAAATTCCATGATTTAACACCATTTGCAGACTATTTTGATGTGGAGATAAATTATTTGGAGCTCAAATCAATTATGGGTTGCTTAATTACAGACACCATATTGGATTGCATTAAAACTAAAAAAATCTAGAAAAACGGTATGGGCATGTTTGATATCGGGTAATGGGTGTATGAGGTTTCTAAATTCAATTAAGACTAATAAAATATTCTTACACAACTTTTTAAAGCTCTTTATCCAATTGTAAGGGCCATCAGATCTCCTAAAACAAATGCAAACCATGATATCAGAACTATAGATGGTAATAAATTCTATACACATAAAACTGGCAAGAGAAATTCTGGAAATAAGTAGATAATAAGACTCCACAGTGTGTCCACGAATATTTTATTCCTTAAGTTAGTTGAAAACCTGAAGAAGATACAAAATTAACCCTCTTTTCATAATGATTGAGTTATACTCCGTGAAGATAAGCAATTAACCATGCTTATAGAGATTGTTCTTGTATTTTATCATAAATTTATACATAAACATAAAAAATACCTGCAATTAAATAAATTAGTGTCATTAAAACAATTAAACACTGATATTTTGTTTGAGGCTGTAAGAATATGTTAAATATAAACTTCCGTTTCTATAACTCTTCTACTATGCTCATAGTTTTTTTTTCGCACTGTTGACTTATCATCAGTAAACGTCCTTCAAAAAGTACTTAGATTTCGAGTAAGTTTTTCATAAAAATTGTTTATGAAATTAAATTATTTTAAACCATCAAAGCCTTCTTTGAGAATGTAGAGGTATTAAACTTAGAGCGAAGAATAGCTCTAACTTAAAAACAGACTAGAAAGAAGGAATAATTTTAAGAAGCTGTTGTTAATATTTATTATATTCACGTAGACAATATAATAGGTGTCTTAGTTTTAAAGAGCCTAATTTGTTGAATTGCAGGTACTTTAATGTTAATGTATAAATTTATGATAAAATACAAGAACCGTCTCTATGAATATGGTTTATTGCTTATCTTCACATATAACTCAATCATTATGAAGAACGGGTTAATTTTGTATCTTCTTCAGGTTTTCAACTAACTTACGGAATAAAATATTCGTGGACACGTGGTCTTATTATTAACTTATTTCCAGAATTTCTCTTGCCAGTTTTATGTGTATAGAATTTATTACCATCTATAGTTCTGATATCATGGTTTGCATTTGTTTTAGGAGATCTGATGGCCCTTACAATTGCATAAAGAGCTTTAAAAAGCTGTGTAAGAATATTTTATTAGTCTTAATTGAATTTAGAAACCTCATACACCCATTACCCGATATCAAACATGCCCATACCTTTTTTCTAGATTTTTTTAGTTTTAATGCAATCCAATATGGTGTCTGTAATTAAGCAACCCATAATTGATTTGAGCTCCAGATAATTTATCTCCACATCAAAATAGTCTGCAAATGGTGTTAAATCATGGAATTTTGCGGTGTTTAGTTATTTACCACTTCCTTTGGATTCTTCTATTCTCAGTGTAAAATGGACAAATTTGATGATTTTCTGATTGATGGCTAGGTTACAGACTGGGCATTTTGGCCTAACTAACAATGAAAAACGGTCAAATAAGATTGTTTAAATGTGTTAGAACACTGTTATTTGGCCACGAATTTTTAAACACATTTTTAAAAAATTTCGAAAAAATGAGAAAAAATTGAAATTTTTATAACTTTAGGCCGTTTGGGGCAAGTGTTAATATTATCTGATTGCACACATCAAGATTTTGCACACATTCTTTGGGTACCAAAAGGAAAAATTTGGGGGGTGTCGCAAAAGTTTCTCCGACTTTTTGAAAAAACGCCTAAATAAGGGACACCCTAATATAACAGTCTAATCCAATTTAAGGCTTTTAAAAAATCATTATTAAAATCATTTTTAAATTATTTTAAATAATTTAAAATCATTTTTAAAATATTTTAAATTATTTAAAATCATTTTTAAATTATTTTAAATAATTAACAAAGTTCATTGACGTAAAGTAAAAAAAACTCAGGAGTTCATGTTTTCATTTTTAAATTTGAATCTGGAAAAATTAACAAAGTTGACAGTTAAAATTTGAAAAAACAAATGAAAGTTTGAAAACTTTGTCACAACAAAACTTTATTTTTCTTTTCAATACTGTCTTGTGCTTGGTGGATTTCAGTTAAAGCGTGAATATATCCAGCTTTGTGTTCGTCAAGTTCAGGCCCATCTCCTTTAAAGGCAAATGTCCAACTTTTTTCTTTGTTTTGTGGATAGCTGGACACAACAGAACTAAATCGTTTTCCAACTAAATATGTTGACCAGAATAAGATAAGAAGTGGTTCAGTTTTCCCCCACAGTTGTGGATGAGTGTCCATAAGTTTCACCCAGGCTAATGGTCCTGCCACACTGGCGAAAAGAAGACGCTGAAGTCGTAAAAAAGTCGTTAAGATCCTTATCAAGAGAGGGATGCCTGCATGGAGTTGAGCCTCAGTCTCCCCTATCTTGATAAGGATTTTAACGACTTTTTTTTACGACTTTAGCGTCTTGTTTCCGCAAGGGTGGCAGGACCCTAACTCGGCTCTGCTTGAAAATAATTTTCGTCTCACAGTGTTGGCGGAATATGAAATAAAAGCGTATAAAACTAAATTCATTTGTGACAATTTTAACATGATGTTTGCCTCATCATGTACCCCTCCGACTTATCAAGACAGAAGTAAAACAGTACAGTACTATTTTAATTTTTCCCCTTTTAAATTTTTAAGAAAAAATTAAAAAACCTCACTCCAATTCAATTTTTGACCTCAAAATCGTACAGTACTATTCCTCCCTGAATACTCATCGACCCCACTTATTTATTTATTGCCCTCCTGATAACCCCAATCTCCCACTTGGAGGCGAACGCCCCCAGGTTGGGAACCATTGAACTAAACATTTTAATCTATGAGTTTGAAATTATTTAGCAATATTTCTTTATTTCTCAGTGTCCAAAAGTGCATGACGGTATTTAGCGGGAACGTTATCACTTATCGTTGCTCCTTCTCTTCGCCTCAAAAATTTAATTTAAACAAGCGTTGAGACCTTGAATCTAAACATAGCCTTTTAGAACGAGGAGGAGGACTGCCAGCTCCGAGTCTCAGACGCGACGAGTCATTCACAACCGTGGAACGCGCGAACCTGGAATAAGCGCGCTTTTCGGGCCTTTTTCAGATAATGTTTTGACTATGCCTGATCATTGCTGTGTGTCTGGATGTAAGAGCAACTACACCATAAGAGCAATTAACGTGAGTGTTTTTACTATCCCCAAAGACGAAGATAAAGAGAAGTTTTGGCTCAGGAAAATTCCGAGATCCAATTTTTCTCCTTCTAAACGTTCTGTCGTTTGTGAGAAGCACTTTCGAAGTCCTATTATTATCGTTAAGATTTTTTAAATGACAGGGATGGGAAAATTGTGGTGATGCCATGAAAAAAAACTTCTAAAAAGCGCCTATACCCTAGCCCAGTGTTTCCCAACGCTTTTTAGGTCCACGCCCCACCAAAGCCTTAGAGTTTTCCATGCCCCCTTTGTAAGATTACACATAAATTTTTGCACTCAAAATATAATATTCAATTTAAAAACCTAGTGAGGAAGTTGCATGATTTTTTAAAATTTTTTTAATCGATTCTTCATGCAAAAATAAGCAATTACCCAAAATTTAAGGCCGATCGAGAAAATTCCCCTTTTAAAAGCGCGCGAAAATGCTAAGAGTTTGGGATGTGACATCATCGTACGATGACCATTGTTGGAAAGCAATGGAGTTGATGATATGATTGTTGACGTCATCATTACTTTTTAACAATAAACGTTTTCAACCACGTGTTTTTTTCTCGACTTTTAAATTAAAATATTTAATTGCCTGTACATTTTTTTGAAAAATTGACTAGATACTTGACATTTTGTCATACAAAAAAGCATACGGAACACTTGTTTGTTTTTGAAAATCTGACACATGCAACTTCCTTATTAGTTGATTTTTGAAAAAAAATGACAGACATAAATTTAGAAAACTAGCGAGTTAATTTTCAAAACACAAAAGGGAGAACTAAATCTGAAATACACAATAATTTTAATGAAAGAACTTTTCATATAATTTTAAGATTTAGTAATCAATAAATACAGAGTTATCATAACAATGTTAAATGAAGTATCCCAGAGCCGTAACCATACTTTAGTTTCAGAGGGGGGTTAACTCATAATTTTTTAAGGTTCATCCTTACTAGTACTTTTACACGTTAAGTTTTAACTGACTTAACAAGTGAAATTGGGGGGGTCTGGGGGTTCCTCTCTAGGAAAGTTTTAAAATTATGTCCCTTTAAAATAGTTTTTTAGTTCAGTTTAAGACAATCCATTTAGATTACACCCAAAGAGACTTGCTCATTGTAAGAGGTAGAATTTTCAAGAAAAATTAGTATATTATAGTACTAAATAAACAACTAAGTTATTTATGAGAGAGGTTTGGAGGTCCTCCCCCCAGAAAACTCTTTGGACCTTTACCCACCTAGAAGGGCAATTTGGTTAAAATTTTCAAATTGTCCCCCTAGAAAGTCAAATTGCCCCCTGGTGGGGTTTGCGCCCCACGTTGGGAAACACTGCCCTAGCCGTTTTGATGGATGTCCAGGATATTTGAGTGAAAAGACGCCTGTTAGAAGGGAAAGAAGAGATGAAAAGGCAATTAAAAGAGAAAATGTTTACTAAATATCCTTCTAGAACAGTAGTTCTCAACTCATATGTCTGCCCACTTCACTAAAATCTCTATCTCCAATTTAATCTTTAACATTTTAACCTTTTTTCAATGCATTTATTCCTCACAGAGAGTCTGAAGTTTGACTTTTTCTAAAGTAAGGGAAACCTTGTCTAAATATATGTTCATAATGGAACTGAAGATCAAATAATTTACTAAACGTAAAGAAAAATTAACATTTCTTTAATTTTATATCCAATTATTAAAAATATACCTTTTATAAAAACCCCATTGGTTCATGGGTTCAATTCCGTTAACGTTCCCGCTAAATACCGCCATTCTCTTTAGAACACCAAAAGGTAGAAATATTGCTAAATAACGTGAAACTCATGGATTAAAATGTTTGATTAGATCAATAACTGTGTCCAGTTTAGCAATTGAAAATCAGAAAAATTAGTCGATATTTGAAATAGCGTTCAAATAAGCATGGAGATATTTAGCGGGAACGTTAACGGAAATGAACCAAGATATTTAACCATTCTTATCAAGCTCTCCCTAAATTCAACTAATAAAATATTATTAAAATTACGATTGCTTATTTAATTTATTTTTTTCAACATATGAGAGCTTGACCAAGTACACTTTCTTTATCTTTTATAAATGTATAGAAGAGCAGGATAATACTTCATAAATGATAATAGGTAATTAGTAATAATAATTTTTCAAGTGAGTGGAAATGGTGTTAACCAATCCCAATGGCCGCTCGTAGATCGGTTAACCCCCTGGAAGGATTCAGATTTACACCCAAATTACAGGTTCATTTAAATAATATCAGTACAAAAAAAGTTTTTTATCTTTTCCATACCCATCAACAAAAGTAATATATTATTAATATACAGGGTTTTCCAAGATAAGAGGCCACACCCTTTAACTTTTGAACCCCTAGAGTTATAGTCAGGAATGGGGGTATAGATAGGTATAGTAAAGTGAGAGAGAGACCATACAGCAACAATTTTTAACACCTAGCAGAAATAAGGTTGTCCAAGATGACGTCACGAAACCAGTGGCGGATTTCCAAATGTGCCGCCTATAGGCTGAGCCAAAATTTGCCGCCTATATATGCTATACATCTTACAAAACTAAAAAGGGGTGTCATTTCAGTTTTTTTTGGGGGGGTCAAAGATTTTAAGTGGGTCTGGTACACGCCGTGACTTGACTTTTGGTTTCTTTTTTTTTGGGGGGGAGTGCGCGGTCTAACTGAACCCTTTCAATCCGAA
The DNA here is from genome assembly GCA_024610705.1 of Tetragnatha versicolor. Taxonomy (NCBI): domain Eukaryota; kingdom Metazoa; phylum Arthropoda; class Arachnida; order Araneae; family Tetragnathidae; genus Tetragnatha; species Tetragnatha versicolor. The sequence goes on along the minus strand of JANDEH010000011.1, from coordinate 18,223,960 downwards.
GACGCCCGAGATTACCATTGAATCCAATGGGAAATTTGGGGCAGTTAGGTCTGAAAGAACTGTCCCGAGTGTATTTATACCTGAAGTGTTAGATCACTTAAAACCTTAAAAGCAATATTTTACACGAAATATTACAATTTTACAATGTAAGCTCGAAGTAAAAATTTAAGGTCTGGGATCACCCCCACAAAATTTTTGAAAACTTGCCTCATAAAGAAGTGTTTCAGCTCATTTTGAGACCCTAACACAGGGCCGTAACCCCGTAACTAGACTTTTTTTGTGGGGGTCGGCAAAAAATTTTCTTTATTTCGATTTTGTTGGTTACCTAGTAAGAAGACAGCGGCGGATCCAGGATTTCAATATCAAAATTGTCTTCTAATACCATAGAAGGGGGGGTCTGGGGGTCCTCCCCCAGAAAATATTTGGAAATTTAAGTATAAAAAGCAGATTTTCAACTCGTTTTGGTACACGTAATACGGATTTCGGACATACATTTTCAAGAATTTAATTTACATTTTGGTAGGAGTTTTGCATATTAACGAGCTTTTTACAGAAAAGTGGTAAATAATATGGTTCAAAATTCAAAAGGGGGGTCTAAGTGTCCTCCCCCAGAAAATTTCTGGAAATTTGACCCTAAAAATGGGATTTTAATTCGTTTTAGAATCGCTTTTCCTTTTTTCCCTCCTTCTCAGAGTTTGTTCTTATTCCTTTTGGGGAGGGGGGACTAAAGTCCCCTAGCCCTCCTGGATCCTCTAGTGTGACGAGTAGAAGTCCTAATTCACGGCCCCTTTATAATTTCACTCATTTTTAGACTAACCTGAAGAGGACCACTCCTTGTAAGTCCCAATATTTTCAAGGAACGACTGTTGTAATAGACTTCAAAATTTCAAGGGGATTGGGGATTTTCCCCACGAAAAATTTTGAATTATGAACCTTAAAAGTAGGGGATTTATGCGTTTGAAGGCTAATTTTTAAGGAAAAACAGTAAGTAAAAAATTGATGTCAAAATTTCGGGGGGGGGTTTGAACCCCCTCCCTTTGATACGCCTGCCCTTACAGTTCTTTGAAAACCCCAGAATCTTCTGGGGGAAAAAGTTATAAAAACGTCAAACGGGGCCAGAGGTCCTCCCCCAGAAAATATTTTTGGAAATTTCCCCCAAACATGTGTTTACCTACTTTTAAATTCTATGGAGAGGAGAGAGCACCAAAAGGGAAAAGTTTCTTGTAGGCGGCAAAATTTTCAAGGGGAAAACACTGTATATAACAGATATTAAAATTTGAGAGTGGAGATTGGGGGTTCCCCCCATACATTTTTAAAAAAATTGTCTATTAAAGAAGTGTTTTAGCTCATATTGAGACCCTTTTGGTAACAAAAAGAACAGTTCCTTGTAAACCACAGAATTGCTTTTTTGAAAGGACGTTCTCGTCTGAGCTTATGTTTATAGTGTTTCATTTTAATCTTCTTTTTTATTCAGAAAAAAATTCTGCCGTCAAAAATTTGCCGCCTACTAAAATTTGCCGCCGTAGGCTATAGCCTAGCTAGCCTATTTAGAAATCCGCTACTGCACGAAACTCTGATCCTGCAGGACAAACAGGGTTGTTGCTAAGGGTTGCCACCGGATGATGGACAACTCTATTGTAGGAGTTACAAATTTGATTTGAAAAACTATTAAATATTTTCTTAATTAGTCAGTTACTAAGTTGTATAGCAGCATCGATTTAGTAAGAAAAGACACCTTAAGCAGAAAAATCTCAATTAGGTTCGCACGCTCAATTAGGTTGAATTTACCTAGATTTTACGTAAATTTTGAATTTACGTCATTTACTTAAGTCATAAAAATGAAAATTTCTCATTTTCGCCTTGTGAGGAGCATTTTAAGGCGGAAAATCTATTCGGACGTGAATCTATAAGATCCATTGTGTCTCTTCCTGCACAAATATGCAAGTTTTTTTTGCTGATTTTCACCCAGGGATTTCACCCCTTAACTAACTTATTTGCAACCCCCCTTTCTATGCCAATTCTTCCTTGTTCGTCTTCATGAGTGCTATCATCCCTGGAAAGTTTGTGGCACCATCAGATACACCCTATATACAGGGTGTTGGTTGAATTAGTTGAATGTAATTAATGCAGGAATCGAACAATTATATCTCTTTCTGGCCAAATATGTGAGGGGTTTTTGCTAATTTCCCCCATAATATTCATCCTTTAAACCCACTTGCGACCCCCTAACCAACATATCCAAATTCTTGTTCGTCTTGATGTACCTACCTCTCCTATAGTCTGTGTAATTAAAATAGGAGGTTGGACGTCATCAGTTGAAGTTCGTTGCCTTGGTAACGAAGGAGAAAACGTAAGCGGTTCTGCTTTATTTTTGCACATCTGTTAACCCCCAGACAATAAGAGACAGACCGGTCAATGGGCGGCCCACGACACGAACGCCCTCGACCCACGGTACCTGCATTAAAACTGTGGTTACAGTTAAGCTTTTAGGTCTGGTAACCATGGAGCTTTTTGCTTTTTGTGAGGACATGATCTATCGACCACGTGATCACCAGGATCTCGATCCTTGGCGTTCACTATCCCTATTAAATGCTTTTTAAAATTAAAAAATTTCTTTTCTTTCAACAAATTTTTTTAATTTTCTATTATGATAGAAAATTCAAATTAAATCATTATAAGGTTTGTTCATTAACAAAATTTCATGATCGCTTATGATGAAAAACTTGATTGTAAAAGTACAAGCTTAAAAATAAAGTAATCAAGAATCACACAAGTAAATAATGAATGTAAATGGTTTTATTAAATCTCTTATCTTTCAATAAAAACAAATATTAGTTATAATCCCTTGGTCCTTTAAGACAAACTTGATGTATATATGAAGTTGCAATCCCCGCGAATCTAAATGAACACATCGTTTGCAAATACTAATCCCAGATCCCAGGCACATTCGAAATGAATTCTTGACATTGAAAATATATTATACTAGTATTTATCGTATATACTGCTACTATACTACTAGTATACTAGTATTATCGCCTATTGACCTATTCTGAATAAAATATATACGCTTATAATTAACGTGAATAACACCGAATCATGCTTAGAAATCAAGTCCAAGAATGCAACACAAAATCCATGTTTACTTTCGAAATCGAATATTGCAAGTTTCGACAAAATTTTTTTTTTAAAGATTTCGATTACAAAAGTATGAAATAATCTTGTCGGAGGCGCCACTTGAGCTCTCTGGATAAATCCCGCCTATTGACCGGTCTGTCTCTTATTGTCTATGAGCTAACCCGCCGTTACTCGCGTCGGGCCTGCGAGGCCCGATCAGTTCTTTAAAGCTCTGTAAACCCTACCCTTTAATACTGAAATGGACCAAATCCAGTGTAGCTGAGTTCTAGATGACCTTCTACACAAAGAAGGCATTTTCTGATTTTTGTTTTATTCTGTTCGGAAAAAAAACAGTTTTTGGGTCTCTCAGGCCCGGCGCGAGTAACCGTGGTACTCATTTCGACTTTGAAGCGCATCGCATTTGCGTAGCATTATTTTTCAATTTCGGACCCAAAAATTTCAATTTTTTATTACTTAACATAAAATTTGGTAAATTTTCATACAGAAAAGTGTAAAAATGTTTGTCCTCGAGCAAATTTTGCTCGCTTTACATGTGTTCAAACTTTTCATAGTTCGCTTACTGATCTCCAGTTTACCCTGCTATGCACTTTCCTAAAATCTATATTTTTCAGCAATTTATTTTAATAAAATGTAATTATTTCATATGAAATATTGTATTTGGTTCTCTAAGATGTTTTAGGCAATTATCTACCTTAAAAAGAAGTTTTAAATATAACTTCTCTTCCATCCTGCAAAACAACTGCCATAGAAAATCACCCTTGACCTTCATACTTCGTTGACCTGTTCTCAGACCATACGTAGGGGTCCATAATATCTGTGTACAAAATTTCAAGGGGTTTACAGAATTTCAGGGGATAAGCAAAGGAAAATAGGTGCGAGAATTTTCAATGGAAAGCCCGTGACAGTTTTATGACTTGTAAATCTCCATTCCAGTTTCCCCCGCCCCTTATATTCTTTGCTTTTGTTATTGAATGGGTAAGGAGCTTGGTCAGTGTATTGAAAAAACTACAATAACGAAATAACTCACAGCACAGCCAGACCGGGCCTTGTAGGCCCGACGCGAGTAACCGCGTGCGTCCGATTAGCGCGAGTAACGCCGGGTTAAGGCAGGGCGTGAAATTAAATTGAAACTTGGAATCTTAATAATTATAAAACTAATTCGAGTTAAAAAAAAACGAAGCTACAATCTTTTTGAAAAAAATAATTGTATATTTGTTTAAAATTTTGTGCTTCTACCATGATTATTTTTTATTTTATAACGAAAAAAGTGTTACCGATTATTTAATTGGCTGCTGCGATACGAGTTCGATTCTCTGACGATCTCGGGCGGTTGTGGGCTCGGCGTGATGTGGGGAAAAATAAGACTGGTGGAAACCATGGCAACTCACAGGGGAAATCACGTGACTTTTCAACCGCCTGTTCTAATTACACAGACTATAGAAGTTATGAAAAACTTATCTGAAACACCCTGTATATAGAATATATATGATTATTTTATTATTGACAGAATGATTATTGACCGATAACATTTGATTTAAAAGTCAGTTACATTCATCATTTACTTGTGTGATTCTTGATTACTTTTCATAGGAGCTTGTATTTTTAAGTTCAAGTTTTTGATATGCGATCGTGAAATTTAGTAACTGATTAAATTGATTGATTGTAAATTTTTAACTTATCAATTGAATTGAATGCAATAAATAACATTGATTTAAATAGATTATGTATGTTTTTAATAATTATTAGTTTGATTTTGTTAATTAAGAATTTAGTTATTAATTTTTTATTATTAATTAAGAATTTAATTTAATGATTTAAGTTGAAAATTTTATTACAATGGCAATTTTAAAATATTTGTTAAAAGCAAGAAACTTTTTAATTAAAAAGAATATTTCAGACTTTAGATCACCAGGATCACGATCGCCAAGGAATTACAAAATAAGAAGTCCTTCACGATCGCGTTCCCAGTGATCACGTACTCGCAAAATGTAAAACGTCTCCATGGTTACATGACCTAATATCTTAACTGTAACCACAGTTTTAGTTCAAGTACCGCGGGTCGAGGGCGTTATAGTGTCTGGGACCTCTCCCAGTGCTCGTTCTGGTCTTCTATTCTGTGAACCGTATATTCCGATTTCAGACTGCGTAAATTTATTTATTGACAGGATTTTTAGGCGTACGTTTCGAAAAAGACACGACACCGGTAAGTTAAGATTTGACTTGATTCATTCATATTTTTCCAACTTAAAATTATGAACTTGGTAGTATTTTATCAACTGTCTGAGATTTCCCAGTGAATGAACTTTAAGCTTATTCGATCTGGATCTATGATGATGTAATCCAAACTAGGTGCAATGCCCGAGGCTTTAAATTGTGTCCTTCCAGTAAATGAACGGGGTGTGTTGATCAGAAAGACTACGTATGTTAATCCATGGTGTTTTGAAAGTTTGCTTCATAGCTTTAGTTTTAAACAAGGCTAAACTATCATAACCGTAGGTTGTACAACAAAATTAACGCTTAATCCAGTTTAGCCTTGGGTTTAAACAACAACGTCTCGTAGAATCACGGGCAAGTTTTTCCCTATTGAAAAGTGAACATGGTGAATACATTGTGATGGCTTCCATCGTTCTTAGTGGCTAAATTAAAAATTTAATCAAAAAATTGTGAAAAAAAATTATCAAAGTAGATAGGGTACAAAAACTACATTTTGAAAAATTTGGGTTGGATCCTAGCAGAGCCCACACCCTTGCCAAAATTGGCGATCTTGGTAACCCTACTTTAACCCTTTCGGGACGGGCGTCTCACCGGTGAGACGGAAGCAAGTGCTTCCACAGGCCGGGCGTCTCACGGGTGAGACGCCTGCTTTGAAAGGACCAGAGGACGGCCGTCTCATATGTGATACAGATACACGATGAAAACTTTATATTAGTATTTTTTATTCCCACTAGATATCGCCCTATGCCTGCTACAGTGAAATTAATCGAAAGGTCACATCTTGACCTCCATTCTCATAAAATATCTTTCATTTCTAAAGCTTAGTTTCCGTCATATAAAAAAGATTTATGCATTATGTATCAACAACATAAGTAATGTGAATGAAAAGTGACATTTTTTCTATTCCTTTATAGCTAATATTAACTTAAGCATGTGTTTTCCAAGTTTCAGCACCTTTTTTTCTTTTATTGGATCTCATGGAGAATAATTGAAGTGTTTATTATGACAGTTATTGCAATTTATATCTTTTAGATTTCGCTTGTACTCAGATGGAATTATTTATTGCTTAAACAGAAATATATAGATATGTTTGAGAGGCTGAATAAAATGTAGATGGAAATAGATAAATTATTTACTGAATTAACAATGTTTAACCGATTTCTGAGCTTTTTGATTAGTTGCGCGCATTGCGCGTTTCAAGTAAAAAAGAAATAAAGTGGGTTTCTTCCTAATATGTGTAATTTATCGTTATGAAAAAGTTCCTTGAGATAAAATCTCTTCATTTTATGATATTTTCCCCAGTTTTATTAATCTTAGGTATGAGGAATGAGTTATTAATTAAATATTACTTGTTTTAATAAATTTTCAAAGAAAATAGAGGGGTAACAATCAGTGGCGGCTCGTCCATAGGAGCACAGGAGCATGTGAACACCCACTGAAAATGTAGAACCAAAATCGAATACAAAGATAAATAAAATAATATCAAAGGAAATATATTCTCAATTTCTTTTTTTGCTCAAAATTATGTTTCTCCCCCCCTTTCTCTACTCAATAAGAAAAATTTACTACCGGAAACGCGAAAGAAATCGAAAAAAGACTGAACTCTTATTTTTCTTTCCCCTTCCGCACGTGTGAGCGAAAAAAATATGAGAATCCGAAGAAACCCCGACTGCTTGCCGCAGATCATTTGAGCTTACGGCAACTCGCAGGAGATCTCCGCTAGCACAGATTTAGTGTGCCGAGGCTTTCACTTTTGAGGCACAGCTTTCTCTTTTGACGTCTGATAAAAGTGATTTTATCGGCTAATTGGAAAGTACGAGTAAGAGCACTCTTTATAAATACAATTTAAATATTTTCATCAAAATATTTTAATACTTTTGTTATTAATTAGGATGTTTTTAAATGATGGCTTTAAGTAAAATTTCCGTGTTTGAGTTAACGCATCTGTATTTTTCTCAATTGCCGCTGGAAAAAAAGTTGAAATAAAGAACTTGAGACCAACTCCTCATCTGACCATTGTCCAAGTTACAGATGGAATAGATGGGAACTTTAAAAGAGAATTTAAAGATGACATTTATGACATAAACAGATTAAATTAATGGAAATTTTAATTTTTATATAATTGGTGTGAACACCCTATTAATTAACCCACGAGCCGCCACTGGGTAACATTATGAAATTTTTAGCCTTTACTTCAGAGGGGCTCAACTGATTGTATGCCAAAAACTAGACATTTTGGCCAGCAATTTTAATTTCTGCGATTTTTTTTCTGATGTACGACTTAGACGCGTGAAGTGCCCGTCCCCAGGGGAAAGTTCTTTCTGCTCGCGTGCCGTCCCGTGAGAGCGGCTCTATGTTAGAGTCGCCCGTCGCGAAAGGGTTAATACACTAGATGGCGTTTGGCGCCATCTTGTTCTGGTTTGGCGCTTTATTTCGGTTTGTCGGCCAAGGGTGTGGGCTCTCCTAGGATTTTACCGAAAATTGTTTACAGAAATTAGTTACTATACTCGAATGCAACTTAAGTTGAGCCTCCTGACGTCATGGCCACGCGGAAGGAAATATGAGTAAACAGAAAGCCTGATGCTGGGTTGCTAGAAGATCTTATTGACTGGCGAGTTTGAGAGCGAGTTGTACTACTACGCATTACGCCACTTTAAAAAATAACAATACTGAAAATTTTATGCATATCGGGATGAAAATATGCTTAATATACGTGGATTTAAAAACTAATTATTATTTAAAATTGAAGCTCTAAATTTCACTCAAAATTAAGACACCTCGCGGGGAACTACTTTCTTTGGTTGCTTTCAGCATATTTCTGCAGGCTCAAGTTAAGTTGCAACTGAGTATAGTTTTTGCATTTTGGAAAAATTTATAATGAAGGTTTGGCAGGTTTGGTATATTCAAATATCAAACCAAATATTAGGGTCAAGGGTCAATATTTAAATCAAGTGACCCAGAAAAAATAGAAATCGTCACTCAACCATTTTAAAATCAAAGGAGTTTTGAGGTAATGATCTTTACAGCAATAGAAAGTCCAAAAACATTATTTTTTATCTTTTTCTGAATTTTCAAAGCAGCCATCAAGGTCCAGCAAGGTATTACAAAAACGGTTCAATTCTGTTAGAGTTCCCGCTTGTAAGTACACCAATCTCTTTTGAACGCTTACAATTCAAATCTGAACATTTTTTTAAAATTTTTAATGATAAACTGGACAGATCTAATTAAACATTTTAATCGATGAGTTTGAAATTATTCAGCAATATTATACTTCGTGGTGTCCAAAAGAGAATGGCGATATTTAGCGGGAGCTAACGGAATTGAACCACAAAAACAATTGAAAAATAATCTTATTTGAAGCTCCTCTTTTAGGCTGGTTTTCAATGCTTTAAACACAGTTATCCTTAAATTCATACCATACGTAATGAAGGCTGTATCTTTATGAGTAGAATGGCTTATTACTTCGATAGCTGCTATAAAAATTCAGAAAAAATAAAAATTTAGAGATACCGAATTAGGTTCTTACATAGCCGTCGACAGTGCCTCTGAATCCGAAAAGTTATCAAATCCCATTCGCTATTCTATAGATGTACCGATGAATTTAACGGCTGCTGAATTGTCGACCGTATAATACGCAAGTGCCATTTTCCAAAATACTTAAACTAGTGCTGTGTTCATTTATTCAGTGTTCATTTATTCAGTGTTCATTTACTGGGAGAACGGTGTTCATATTTAGGGCAAACTTTGTTCATTTACTGGGTATATCGCACTTTTTTTTTCACTAAAATCAGTATTCCTTCAAAACTATTAATTTCTGAGATCTGGAAATACTTCGATCATATTGCTGAGAAAAAGCTTGTATAGAAAGGGGCCATTCATTAATTACGTAAGGGTCCCGAGGGGGAGGGGGGTTGGAAAAATCTCTACATACCCTTACTTGGGGGGTGGGGGGGTCAAACCAATTCTTACGTAAGATTTTCCTAGTTAATATAAACAAATTCCAATTATTATAATCGAGAGATAATAATATAATAGTAATATGTAGTTGACAGCAAGAATATTACTTATCTGTTGAAAAATAAAAATCTTTTATTTACGTTAAACGGAGAGTTTTCTAACATTTTATTATTTTGAAAAACATAATGGAATCTTACGTAAGAATGGGGGGGAGGGGTTTGAAAAATCTTACGTACCCTTACATGGGGGGAGGGGGGGTCAAAAATTACCAAAATCATCCTTACGTAATTAATGAATGGCCCCAAACATATACCTCATTTTTTAAAATTGACCGAGCAAAAGCCCCGAAAAATTTTTTAAAGTTGAAAAATCGCAAACCCAAAGTGCTAAGGTCCAAAAAACCTTTTTTCAAGCCAGCCCAGACTTCGCCCTCCAAATTTCTTTACATTTACCAATAGTATCATCCTTCTTTAATTTTAGCTTTGTACTCCTATTTTTAGGGGGTTCTCAATGACCCTTAATTTTGACACTTAATTCGCTGGATCCGCAAAAATGCGTTTAAATCCTGTTTTTCAGAGCGTTATAACGCAAAACTGTTCTTTGAAAAATAAAAGTTGAATACTGCATTTTGTAGGAAATTTTATTTACTTTTCAACTTTGTAATTCAAGTAATTTTCGAGAAACTACTATTTTTTGAAATACAGTCAAACCTGTTTTTGTGCGAGGAATAGGGACCGCACAAAAAATCGCAAAAGGGGACATCCATAAATTACGTGAGGTCAAAAAGGGGGGAGGGGTATGGAAAAATCTCACCAAGGGGGAGGGGGGTTGATTAAAATCTCGCGTCAACTTTAAAATTAGAAATTATACGATTTTCTTTTTTAAGTATGAGAAAGGAATACACACAGATAAGATACTGCAAATTATTTTTAAAAAGTTGTAGGTAACTCACTTGGGGGAAGGGGGGGTCCAGCAAAATCTCACTAAATCTCACCAAGGGGGGAGGAGGGGTCCAGATTTTGGAAAAAACGCCTCACATAATAATTTAAGGAAGTCCCCTAAAGAAATTCGCACCAAACTTTGCGAGTAGCTATAAAAAATAGTTTTCGCAGCACATTTAAAAAATCCTTTTTATGCGGTGAATAGGGACCGCATAAAAAAAGGCTCACGTAAGACCGTAACGAAAATCCCTTAAAATAGCTGAATTGAAAAACTCTTTATGTTCGGACCGTAACGCAATCCCCACCCTACAGCTGAATTGAGAAACCGTTTCTATACCTACCGTAGACTTTTTTTCAGTTACCATGTAGTCGGCGTCGAATGTTGTTTCATGAGACCCATGTATGTCTCGGTAGCCAGATTTCACAAGATTTTTGTTCTAATTTGAAATTTTCATACACCACACAAAAAAAATCGAAGGGAAAAATCGCGCAAAAAAGGTTCGCACAAAAGCTGGTTTGAGTGTTTAAGAAAAAAACGCGAACACAGAAGGAAAATTTTGCAATTTTTTTGCATATTTTTGCTTTATTTGATATGAAGCCAGCCTTCCACGTGAAAGGGAAATAGATATTTGGAATCAGCACCTCAAAAAACAATTAAAACCGTTGAAAAAAAGAACTTTAAAAAAGTTTTTTTAAGCAACTGTCTGTTTGTTACTATTTTGAGCTTTTATTGAATTTTAGTTACTTTTAAAAACAAATTGCATATTTTGTAATTTGTTTTTTGACCCTTAAAACATAATATTTTACCCCAAAAAATGTCTTCCTATCATTAAAGGAACCGAAAATAGGCCCACGGGCAGCCATCTTGTTTTTGACCGGAAGTCCCAAACGGCACTTTAATGTTTTTTCAAAGTATAGGAATTTTTCAGGGAGTTTAAAATAATTTTAATAGGTTCTTTCATTACTCAGTGGGTTGTTTCATTATTGAATGGGTTCAACTAGTTCAAACTAGATATAAAAAATTAAGGAGGATTTTTTAAATTTCAGTGGGTATTTTCTAAGGTAAACATATTTCTTTCAATATTGAATGGTTTTTTTTAAAGTTTAGGATAGTTTTTCAATTTGAACGGGTTTTTTTCAAAATTTAAACCAGGTTTCATTAATAAGGGGTGTTTTATAATTTCAGTGGGTTTTTTCTAAGTTTAAAACGTTTCAACTTTAAAAAAACCCACTTAACTATGGAAAACTGACATTAATTTGATAGAACACATTTAACATAGAAAGAACTCACTAAAATTAAAAAAAAACAATTACTATATAGGAGAAAACCCCTCAATTTTGAAAAAACCTACACTTTTTCCGAAAAAACCCAGTTCTATTTGTATTTTTTTCATGGTTTTATTAAAGAACCCGAAAAAACCCAACCCTCTTGGTTTTAAAAAAACCGTGTTTTTGCCAACCCTGATTCATACTTAAGAAATTACACTCAAACCTGTTTTTGTGCGAACCTTTTATGTGCGAGATGTTGAGTTTTGCCAGACCCACCTTCAACTAGTGAGTGTCTTCTTGACCTTCCAAACATTCTATCAAGGGGTGACTGTTCATCAAACCCCTTTACTTTGTGTCACGAGGTAGAATGTTCTGGAAGGGTGGATTAGATCCTTATAAAAACTGAAGTTAATAGCGATACACATACACACTCGTCTCCAGATAGAAAAGTAGAACCGAAGGGCAGGAATTGCTGTGCGGCTTTCCGGTGGTAAGATGCTTTGTCTTAATCTTTAATTGCGTGGTCACTTCATTAAATTAATGTTATTGAAACTATAATAGAACGTGTGCCTTTGTCTTTAAGGGCTTAAGCTCTGATTTATATTTGTGTTGTTTATTTTAAATTTAGATACGGTAGAGCCCCGACTATCCGCGCTATTGGGTGGCAAGGGTACCGCGGATAACGAAAATCGCGGATAACCCGAAAAAAGACTAAAAATGATGTGAAAACACGAAAAAAATATTTCAGCTTATAAACTATGTTTTATTGTACTTAAACATGATATGTAAAACTTTTAAAATAGGTGAAGTACAGCAGAAACCTTTGCTCTACATCTAAAATGTCTCTAATCTCATCTAAAATTTGCTCTCATCATTAAAAACCTTTTTTCCTGGCACTCGCGGATAATCCGCACCGCGGATCATCCGCTCGCGGATAATCGGGGTTCTACTGTATTTAATAAGTTAGTAATTTAAGTTAAAATTGAGGTAGTTATTTTTGTAGTCTCATAAATAACCTAAGTAAATAACTAAACAACCAACGTAGACAAAAGGCTTTGTAACAGAACATAAAGAGTTTTTCAATTCAGCTACGCTGAGGGATTTTCGCAACTGTCCTACGTGAGACTTTTTTATGCGGTCCTTATTCACCGCCTAAAAAAAGATTTTTTAAATGTACTTCGAAAACTATTTTTATAGTTATACTAGCGAAGTTTGGTGCGAATTTTTGAATGCGATTTTTTTGAGCGGTCCCTATTCCTCGCACAAAAACAAGTTTTACTTATGGTTGTTAACTATTTTATGTTCAATCTATAATCATATATTAGTTGTTTAAATAAAGTAGGTGTTAAAATAATTTATATTTTACTTATTTTTTAGCCAATTTAGTTAAAATTTAAATTAAGTTGATTTAAATTTAGTTAAATTAAAGTTAAAATTAGTAAGTTTGGTGCGAATTTTTTATGCGATTTTTTCGTGCGGTCCCTATTCCTCGCACAAAAACAATTTTGACTGTATGTTAACTATTTTATGTTCAATCTATAATCATATATTAGTTGTTTAAATAAAGTAGGTGTTAAATTAATTTATATTTTACTTATTTTTTAGCCAATTTAGTTAAAATTTCGAAAAAAACTAAAAAGTGCAGTTTTTTTAAGGCCATTCAGCACAGCAAAAAAGAGTGGGCAACGTATTGTCTAGGACATAGGTTCCCAAACTTTTTTGGACCAGCGCCCCCTTTTGTAGACCCAAATTTTCAAACGCGCCCCTTGAATATGACAAATTAATGGCCTCTTATTTTCGATACTAATATTAACTTAATATCATATAATATATAATTTTTCAAAAAATTCATGACTTACGTTTTTTTCCACTTTTGTTGACATAAAAAATACCTTAACACATACAAAAAGTAAGGAAGAAATATACACTTTTATTTTAAACCTAAATTCAGAATTGAAAGAAGTGTATTGCACAAAGTAGTATAATAGTAGTAGTACCATAAAGTCCATAGGCGCCGACTTTTAACAAATATTGGGGGGCCCAGTACTAGACAATGAAGATATTAGTTATTCCATATAACAGCGGTCCTTAAACTTTCGATCGTCACTAATGCTAGAAATTATCTCCCCCCCAAGATTTTGAACATCCAAAGGCTTATTCCTAAAGTACCCATAAGAAGTTACTCAAATTATATTTCACATTATGTTAAAATTTTACAATTATTTGAAGTATTCCCGAAGGTTCCCCCTGAAAAAATTTTAAAATTTGCTTCAAAAAGTAGTGTTACAGCTTATTTTGGGAAATTTTTGGTTCCACCAAAACATAGCAGTTCCTTGTAAAACATAGAATTTCTAAGGAAAATATTACAACTAGAGACGTCAAAACTTCGAGCGGGGCTGGGGGTCCTCCCCCAGAAATAATTTTGAAATTTGTCCATAAAAGTAGTGTTTAAATTCATTTTGTAGACTCTTTCTTCTTATTTTACACAAAAGGAGGCTCGCACCTAAAAAATCATGGAAGTTTCAGGGTAAAACGGTAGAAAATAGATTTAAAAATTTGAGGTGGGCTTGGGGGTCCTCCAAATTTTTTAAAATTTTTCCCTTGAAAGTAGTATTTTAAGCCATTTTGAGACCCTTTGAGAAGACCAAGTGAACGGGACCAAAAGAACGACGTCCAATACATTGCCTTCTTTAGTTCATAAAAGAAAATAGGTAGATTTTTCTAAAAAATATTGGGGGCTTAGCCCCCTTCTTCCAATATTGGGGGGGCTCAAGCCCCCTCAAACCCTATGGAGTCGGAGCCTATGATAAAGTCCATTTTATATCACACGACCATTAATTGCTATATTTGTATCACATTATTAATTGCTAATTTTTGTATCACAATATTAATTTTAATATAAGAGGCTATATTTATACTTTTAAATTAATTTGAGTTAAGTGTGATATTTAAGTTTTTGGAGTGATTTAACAACTAACTGCATTTAAATTCCAAATAAAAATCACATTGCTAATACTTATATCACAATATTAATCGCTAATATTTATATCTCATTACTAATAGCTAACTTATATTACTCTCAATAAAATTATTCTACAAACAAAATGTGCCATTGACATAAAATATTTATGAATAAAATTAATTGCATTTTTAATATTAAAAGCCTATTTTATATTCTTAAAGGAACTTGAAATATTTTTCAAATGATTTAACTGGATTTAACCACAAAGTGTATATAAATCCCATAATAAAAAATTTTCACCGCAGTATTATGCATGTACAATTTTAATGAGATGGATGAACTTGGTGGGTATTTATAAGCCTGACAATATCTGGAGTAAGCTTCGTTAAGAATAGCTTTAAGTTCCCCCTTTCAGTTATCTCCTATCGGTTCCATTTTTTTAGATAACAAATTGGAAACTGCACTGAAACCTTTCTCTACCAAATAAGAAGAGGGTAATGCAACGAGAAGATTTTGAACTATGTTCCACAATGCTGGATATTGTGTTGGGATTGAGCTCTGAAGCCAAAATTCTGCATACCCTTTTTTGAATATTGGCTTAAGTTCTTTATTGGAGCTGATTTAGATCAGTTCCTCTTCTAAATGTGGCTCTCCAGAACTTTCTTGAAAAAAACGAAAAAGGATCCAAGACCCAACTTGGTATATCCAAAGAGAGGGTGTCTGTGTAGCGGGCTTGGAAATCCTTATGAAGAACCTCCAAATGTTTGCAATAAATATTTAAATCTTGGTTGGCAACAGGAACTTCTGATAATTTAGGAAAGTTGTGAAATTCTTTTCTTCCCAAATTCTGCTTAAATAGCAAGATTCCAAATTCTGCTTAAAAGCAATTCCCCATAAAACTGGCTATGATATTTTTCGTTTTAATAAGATTTAATTCATCGCCTTGCAATTGCAAGTTCACTTGGTTAAAAATGGTGTAAATATCTGTTAAATACGCAATATCATTTTTAAAAGTCAATACCTTCTTTTGCAGTTCAACATCTGTTTACTAAAAATTTTATCACTGAATCAAAAAGATTGTAAAATCTAACTGAGCAGCTTCCCTTTGATTGCAAACGAACTTCAGTGTGAAGCAGCAACCGATTAAAATCCTCATCATTTCCCACACAAAGCTGGCGGAATAGTCTGTCATTCAAAGAATTACTTCTTATTTTGTTAATAGCCTTTATAAAGTAATGAAGATAATCATGCAGGCGCTTGCTCAAGTTTTTTGCAACTAAATGCTGTTTGCAACTAAATGATGCAGCGCCCCCAAAAATTCTCCACCTCCAGCGCCCCCAAAAATTCTCCACCTCCAGCGCCCCCCAATTTTCTCTGAGCTTCCCAACGCCCCCTAGAAATCTCCAGCTTCCCCTAGAGGGCGCTGGCGCCCACTTTGGGAAACACTGGTCTAGGACCTAGGACAGTTTATTTTTTCTCATAGGAATGTGAACCACCCTAGTGTTGTACATGCACTGGGCAGTTCACCCTATAATCTTTTTCTCATTACGTTTAGACTAGACGAATTTTTTTTGTGTTAATTTTCTTTCTTTGGATTTCAGATTGGGAAACCTTATTCAGGCGATTTCTGTAGACATCTGTCACACATCGTGAGGAGATAACGCCTGATAAACGATATTATCTGATTAAGTTCTATCCTTTTAAGTTCAATCTAGGAGCCTTCCTTGTGTGTTTCGTATATTCAAAATTTTTGAGAAGTTTCGTATTTCTTTAGTTAAAAATGAACGGAAAAGATTTTTCTAAGACAATTTTAATAAGAGAAGGTGACGACAACGCTGGAAAAGCCTTAAATAAACTGAAGAAAATTATAGAAGACAAATACAATGTTAAAATTGGTATGTAGCATCAATAAGTATTTTAGATTTCTTTTAAATATTTTACCTTAGGAAAAAGGGTTCAAATTCCGTTAACTTTCCCGTAAATACCAGTATTCACTTTTGGACACCAAAAAGTAGAAAATCAGCTAAATAATTTTGAACTTATTAATTAAAACCTTATTTAGATAAAAAAAACTGTTCAGTTTATCATTAAAAATCGGAAAAATTTGAATTTATGGCTTTCAAATTCAAAAGATATTTGCGATATTTAGCTGGAACGTTAACGGAATTAAACCAGAAAAAGGAAACACGTGCATTTTCATTTTTAAGTTTATGAAACCGGAACATATAAGAAGTGGATTTTTAAGTTATATATTAGTAATCAAAATTATTTTTCTTTCAAAATATTTAAAAACATTTGTAATATTTTTTCCCTCAATTTTCAGGGGTGACGGTAATTTATTCATGAGCTATGAATAAACGTTTTGAGCAATGCTATCATTTGGCCATGTACTTCTATTCACAGTTTTGTTATTTGTGTATAAGTTTTTCCTCCAGACGAGCGGCCGGCACGGATTCAAGGGGGGCACCCTGGACAGTGCCCCCCCGGACCCAAAAAAAAGTTAAATCAAATTAAAAGGTCAAATTAAAATTTTTTCCGGGCATCTTGCATGATGTTTTTTTAAAAGTCCCCAACATTTTGTGTCATATACAGGGTGTCCCATAAATAATGGGTCACACTTCTAGGGGGATAGAAGACACCTAGACGAGTCAGAATCACATAGGATTCGGGGGTCCCAGACCAAATCCCAGGGAGTTAAAAATGGAGCGACACCCCAAAAAAATTATTGAAAAATTCAATTTGTAGAAGAACTGCTATTAGTAGAAATTTAATTATGGTCTCAAAAATTGTGGTTTAATATGATCTTAAAAATTATCTCAACTGTCTTCACCTTAAAATTTTTTTTATTATTAAAAAAGTTAAAAAAACACAAAAAAATGTGAAAATTCTGCCCAAACCTCATTTTGTATTTCGAAATCATCTCTTTTGATTTTATAATCTGAAAGATCATAGTTGTAAACCCTTAAGTTCAAAGTTTCACGTAAAAATCATCAATATTAAATGCTTGAGATCCTGTTTAAGTTCGTTTTTTGCGTGCGAAAACTGGTTTCCTATAGCCGTTTCCAAAACGACAGTCCGCGGACGAAAAAAACGGACTTATACCGTACTTTAACAGGATCTCAAGCATTGATTATTGATGGTTTTTTTGTGACACTTTGGACTTAAGGGTTTACAACTATGATATTTCAGATTATAAAATCAAAAGAAATGACTTCGAAATACAAAATAAGGTTTGGGCAGAATTTTCGCATTTTTTTGTGGTTTTTAACTTTTTTCATAATAAAAAAATTTTAAGGTGAAGACTTTTGAGATAATTTTAAAGATCATATTAAATCACAGTTTTTGAGACCATAATTAAATTTTTACCAATAGCAGTTCTTCTACAAATTGAATTTTTCAATAATTTTTTTGGGGTGTCGCTCCATTTTTAACTCCCTGGGATTTGGTCTGGGACCCCCAATTCCTATGTGATTCTGACTCGTCTAGGTGTCTTCTATCCCCCCTAGAAGTGTGACCCACTATTTATGGGACACCCTGTATAAGGTAAAGGTGGTGGTCAGGAAAAGTGCCCCCTCTTAAAGCAGTGCTAGATCTGCGCCTGTTGAGGGGTAGGACTATACAATACGTACTATTTAATACTTTAACGAAATTACTGAGATGTGAGATGTATCTTCGAGATATTATAATAAAACTTGTTTTTTACATTTATTCAGCGATACGTAAATAAATTTGAGAAATTTTATAAAAATGAACCTATCTCTGTTAGTTCTCCATTTTACCACACCTATCCATTTTCAAGTCATAGTTTTTTTTCATGTTTAGAAAAGCGTTTTGTATAAATTTAGTTTAATAATGCTTAATATATTCATATTACAAACCAATCTTCAAGTGAAATATCATGTGTGAACAGGAAATAGGTTTGAATTTCACAAATGGTCAGTAGAACATCTTGCTGAATTCTGGGGAGAATTTTGGGAATTTACTGGAATAGTTTGCTCCAAGAAATACGACCAGGTATTTGATTCATTCAAACTTTTAATGATTTACTAAAATACAGTAATACCTCGACTTACGCTACCCCGACTTATAGTCTAGTAAATCTTCTAAAAAAAGGAGGGCCAAACCGGTAAAAAATTGCATTAACATTTTACTTTTCAACGGTTTTCACTTGGAGGATGTGACCTCAATAATAACATACAAAAACCGGACAAAATCGGTCCACGGGGAGTTCAATTTTAAAAAAGTGGCCGAAAAAAATTTCAAAAAATCAAATTGTAGTAATCGAGACCAATGATATAAAATTGGAAAAACATCGGAGAACAAAAAATTTTAATTTTTTTACCTTAAAAATCGACTTTAAAAAATTTAGTTAAAAGCGTTTGAGGTATTTGCCACGTATTTTGCATTTTCTGTAATTAATAATTGAATAATCATCTTTAAAATAAGGGTTTTTTATATCTGGTCCCAATTGAACATAATTCGCGTATGTATTTTTTTATGGAAAAATGTACCTCGACTTTTAAGCGAATTCTACTTGCGCGGTTATCACTCGGTCCCACTTACCGCGTAAGTCAGGGGTATTACTGTACTAATTTAAGTGAACCTTAAATGTTAGAGGTAGATTTTCAGTTAGATAAAATTATTGTTAATTTAGATAAAACTTATTTGATGTAGGTGATTGACTTGAATGTACCCATGTCAGAATCTCCTGAATGGTTTAAGGGAGCTAAACTAAACATGGCAGAGAACTTGCTTCGATACAAAGACGACCGAATAGCTTTGATTTCTGCAAGTGAGTTTTTAATTCTTACGATCTTTGTTCAATAACATTTGAGGTATGGTATATAAATATTAAGTTCCAAGAGAATAATTTTCTCAAGTTTATTCTTAGTTGTTGGGCAAATAAAAACTGAAATGTAATGAACAATACAAAGCAAAAAAAAAGAACTCAAGATTTTATAATACCTAATCATTTAACTGTTTAATAAGTTTTTTGTAAACTACCTTCTTAAATATCTTCAATTGCTTTAGGTGAAGACAATGATGCCCAAATATTAACTTATGCCCAACTAAACGAGCAAGTAAGGAGGTATGCTGCAGCTTTTAGGAAATTCGGACTCAAGAAAAGAGATTTTGTAACTTGTAAGTTGTAAGAACCTTTTTTTGTAGAGTTTGATTTAGAAATTTTATAAGCAATTTTGTCAGAGTAGCATGCTAATTTTTGAAGACATATTTTGCAATCATCAGGACTTTCAAAATGTGCTTTATGTGAATATCAGTTAAATTAACATTTTCTTCATATTTTAAGTAAATAGATATCTCCCCAACACAATATTTGGACGTTAAAAAACCCCACAGGTTAGTAAATGTGAAGGTGGTAAATTTTCACTTCGGCTTATACGCTGATTTTGAATTTTAGGTCAATGTTTCGAAATAAAAGCGTAGTCCGGCTTATACGCTTCCATTTATCATTTATATCTTCTCTACCAGAGTATCACCGGACTAACTTCCTTGAGTAATATTTTACACACTAATATAGATAATATACAGGGTGTCCCATAAATAATGGGTCACACTTCTAGGGGGGATAGTAGACATCTAGACGAGTCAGAATCACATAGGATTTGGGGGTCGCAGACCAAATCCCAGGGAGTTTAAAATGGAGCGACGCCCCAAAAAAATTATTGAAAAATTCAATTTGTAGAAGAACTACTATTGGTAAAAATTTAATCATGGTCTCAAAAATTGTGGTTTATTATGATCTTTAAAGTTATCTCAGAAGTTTTCACTTTAAAATTTGTTTTAATATGAAAAAAATTAAAAAACCACAAAAAAATGTTAAAATTCTGCCGAAAGCTCAGTTTGTATTTAGAAATCCTTTCTTTTGATTTAATAATATGAAAGATCATAGTTGAAAACCCTTAAGTCCAAAGTTTCACTTAAAAACCATCAATATTAAATGCTTTAAAGCCTGTTAAAGCATGATTTAAGTCCGTTTTTTGCTTCCGCCAGCTGTCGTTTTAGAAACGGCTATAGGAAACCCGTTTGCGCACCCAAAAAACGATCTTTAACAGGATCTCAAGCGTTTAATATTGATGGTTTTTACGTGAAACTTTGGACTTAAGGGTTTACAACTAATATCTTTCAGATTATAAAATCAAAAGAAAAGATTTCAAAATACAAAATGAGGTTTTGGCAGAATTTTCACACTTTTTTGTGGTTTTTTAATTTTTTTCATAATAAAACAAATTTTAAAGTAAAGACTTTTAAATAATTTTAAAGATCATATTAAACCACAATTTTTGAGACCATAATTAAATTTTTACCAATAGTAGTTCTTCTACAAATTGAATTTTTCAATAATTTTTTTGGGGTGTCGCTCCATTTTTAACTCCATGGGATTTGGTCTGGGACCCCCAAATCCTATGTGATTCTGACTCGTCTAGGTGTCTACTATCCCCCTTAGAAGTGTGACCCATTACTTATGGGACACCCTGTATAAAATAAATACAAAATTTAACATGAACTTAGATAAGAAAAAATCAATTTCAATCAAGTCAATTCTCTCTGAATATTGCTTTTCTTATTTTCTCAAAGTCTCGAATTTTATCTATGTTTTATTGATTTTAAGGTTACATGTCAAGCCGAAGTGAAGCAGTCATTGTGATGAATGCAGTGATCAGTATAGGTGCCATATGGATAGGCACAATGCCTCTCTTGGGATCAAAGGTGAATATTTTCAAACGGAGTTTTGAGGTTTTCTGAATGCAGTGATCAGTATAGGTGCCATATGGATAGACACAATGCCTCTCTTGGGATCAAAGGTGAATATTTTCAAACGGAGTTTTGAGGTTTTCTGAATGCAGTGATCAGTATAGGTGCCATATGGATAGGCACAATGCCTCTCTTGGGATCAAAGGTGAATATTTTCAAACGGAGTTTTGAGGTTTTCTGAATGCAGTGATCAGTATAGGTGTCATATGGATAGACACAATGCCTCTCTTGGGATCAAAGGTGAATATTTTCAAACGGAGTTTTGAGGTTTTCTGAATGCAGTGATCAGTATAGGTGTCATATGGATAGACACAATGCCTCTCTTGGGATCAAAGGTGAATATTTTCAAACGGAGTTTTGAGGTTTTCTGAATGCAGTGATCAGTATAGGTGCTATATGAATAGGCACAATGCCTCTCTTGGGATCAAAGGTGAATATTTTTAAACGGAGTTTTGAGGTTTTCTGAATGCAGTGATCAGTATAGGTGCCATATGGATCAGCACAATGCCTCTCTTTGGATCAAAGGTGAATATTTTCAAACGGAGTTCTGAGGTTTTCGAAGAGTTAAATCCTAGGGTCGTGGGTTTCCAAATCCCAAGTCCGGTGGCAGTCACTGGACTACTCAATATTAACCCAAGGGATAGATCTGAGTTTATTATTCAAATGTTGTGAGAGGTCATAAATTAAGATCCCATTTCTGTTTTGACACTGGTGTGTCACATTCAAAAAAATTATTCTTGCAAGAACTTTTTTTGTAGAGTTAATAAACGGACGGAGAAGTATTTAAACTGAATGCCTAATCTGTGTGTAAATCGCCGAGTCCCCGGACGCTAAAATTATAACACTCACAAAAATACAGATAATGAGGTATTTGCATGAGTGAGGGATTTGCTTGATTTTATACTTTTTCGATACATTATGGTCTAAAACTCCCAAATTTCTGATTTAGAAGTTCCAAATGTGTTTTAAATAATTTAAAATTCAATTTTATTTTTTCCAAAACGTCAGAAAAGTCACGTTATCAAAAAACGGGCTTCTATTGGATGTGACATCACAGCGCATGAAAACCATTGTGTTTTCTGTTTTCACGTGATCAGAAAACGGGCTTCTACCGGGATGTGACCTCATAGCGCATGATTTGTGATTCGAAAGTGTTTTCGAGCCCAAACAAAAAAAAACAAATTTCAAAAATTTATATCTCTGAAACTAGGCTACGGAATTACTTGATGTAAACGTCATTCTTCATGGTTTTTTATCTACTATTTTAATAAAATTTAATCTCAAATCGTGAGAATACCTCATTAACGGTTAGTTATCCCTCTGTATTATCAAAATGCATTCTTAATTAATAATACTAAATCTCTTTAAAAAATCCTCGCATTTTAGCTTCTTTTATTCCAGAGAAATAATTCAAATTAAAAAATGTATAATTTGTGTGTTCAAGTGTTGTTGTAATTCTTTGACAGCTTCGGATCCATATAATTGTACATTATCATAGGCATGACATCATCAACACCCTTCACTTCTCCGTTTTCCTCCTTGAATGTGCGATTCAGTAAAGAGGAACACTTAATAATGAACATTGAAATTGAAACAATGCAAATCAGCTTTAATATTGATGATATATTTCGCTCCTGTGTCTTTTACTTTCAACATGCAAATTCAAGGAAGTTCTGCTTTAAAAAAACACATTGGCATAAAAGTTAGAGCACCTACCTCTAGTCAAACATTTAATTTTCCATCATTTTTTCAGGCTGTTCTAAATAGGTTTCGCCTTGTGAAACCGAGAGTTATTATAACAGTTGACAGATTTAAGTATAACGGCGAAGAAATAGAAATGCTCGAGAAAGTTAAGGAAATTGTGGAAAGTAAGACATTTTTAAATATTTTTAAAACGCTTTTTGAGAAAACAAAATATGGAACAATTATTTTAATACAATTTATTTTTCTACTTACTTACTTTTAAACTAATAACTATATAAAGTGTCATAACAATCAGCAAAAAGATTTAGTTATTAAAGAAAGCAACCCCTTTTTCCCTCTAAATTAAATTTCAAAGATGAAAATTTTACTTTTCTAGATACTTAATCACTTATATATCATACTTTACACGTGTGTATAATGGAATACAAATTTCACTTAATCAAAAATTAATTTTTATGGAAAAAGATAAAGTACGTCTCGCTTTCAGTCGTCCTTTTTTCTCGAATCGTTTGACACTTTTAATTTCTTGGGTAAGACTACCTTTGCCTAACATGAGTTGTTTTAAACGCAGAAATTAATGATTTTTTCAAAGTTTTAATAGAATTGTATACTTGCAGATTCATCATTTATTGAAAAAGTTATTATCGTGCCAACAAGACCAGAATCTAGACTTAAGGATATCAAAGGAATTAGAAATAGGCAAGCGAGTTATTCGTTAAAATATATTACAACTAAGAAATATTTCATAGCCTGATAATGCTTTATAAACCCTTATTTCCTTTAATTTAAAGAATTTAATCAACTTTATCGTTTACACTCATAAAACGTGTCTCAAAACTGAGTAAAAAATTCTCAAACTGGCTCCAATCCAAAAGTTCTCAAATTTGAAAACATGAATATACTCAGTTCAGAAAATATGCATACTCAAAAATGAAACATCATATCATGAGCTCATTTTTGAGTTCAAGCTCAAAATGTTTCATTTCTGAATATGCACATTTTTAGAAATGAGTATATTCATGTTTTCAAATTAGAGTACATTTGGATCGGAGCCAGTTTGAGTACTTCTTTACTCAGTTTTGAGACTGTTGTTTTAAGAGTGTAGGATACTGATAACACTCATAAGTTTCCTCTTCGTTTTTAGTTGCTTCTTGGATGAGTTTTTGGAAACTGGTCGAAACGAAGATGGTTCTTATCCACCGTTGACATTTGAACAAGTATCTTTTTCACATCCCGTGTTTCTTAATTTCACATCTGGTTCAACAGGTCCACCAAAATTAGTTCTTCATGGTTGCGGTGTGAGTATTCTGTTGTGATAGTCAAAACAGTTTAAGAACTGTTCATTCAGGGGCGGATCCATGATTTTGTTTTTTTTTGGGGGGGGGGCTAAAAATTTTCAAGATCCAATTGAAACTTCTTGATGATCTTAATAGGGAAAAGATAGTAAATTATCCTGCTCCAACTACTAAAAGGGGGCTGGGGGTCCTCCCCCAGAAAATTTTTAGAAATGTAAGTAAAAAAACCCAATTTTTCCACTCGTTTTGGTACGCATCATCCAAATTTCAGATGTAGATTTTATGGTAGAATGTTTGCGTGTTGGGGACAAACTTAATATAGAATAGAGTTGTAATAATAGAGTTACAAGGGGTACCAAGGAGGTCTAGGGGTCCTTCCCCATAAATTTTTTGAAAATTTGACCTTAAAATAACAGGGTTTTAAATCATTTTGGTGCCATAAAATGCCATATTGACTTACTTGACTTATCCCTCTACCACTACATTATTGGAGCATAGGGCCTCCGTCATGAGTCTCCACCTGACTCTATTGGTGGCAAGATGTTTTGCCTCCCTCCATGTCATTCCGATATCCTTTAGTTCCCTCTCAATTGTCCTTCGCCATGTTGTTTTAGGCCTTCCCTCTTTCGATGGCCCTGGGGGATCAAATCAAAGACCTGTCTGACTTTGAATTTTTCAGGTTTGCGAAGTACGTGGCCAATCCATTTCCATTTCCTTTTCCTAATTTCAGATTCCACTGGTTTCTGTTTCGCTTTTTTTTAGAAGATTTTCATTGTTAATTTTATGAAACCATTTTATATCCAGAATTCTTATCAAGCACTTGTTAATGAAGATCTGGAGTTTTTTAATGTTGGTCTTATTGCATTACCATGTTTCAGATCCATATAGAAGGACGGATTTCACGTTAGTGTTAAACACTCTGATCTTGGTTGAGGTGGAGATGATTTTATTTTTCCAAAACTTGTACAGGATTGCAAAGCTTCTGCACGCTTTATAGTCTGTTGGTAATATCTTCATCAGATCCGCCTTTATTATTAATAATAGAGCCAAGATATGTGAAGCTTGTCACTTCTTCTAATTTGTGATTCTTCAAGAAGATGTCATTTGATTGTTTAGGGTTGATTTTCAGAATTTTTGTTTTTCTTTGAT
Source organism: Tetragnatha versicolor (assembly GCA_024610705.1). Classification (NCBI taxonomy): domain Eukaryota; kingdom Metazoa; phylum Arthropoda; class Arachnida; order Araneae; family Tetragnathidae; genus Tetragnatha; species Tetragnatha versicolor. The sequence continues at coordinate 18,198,560 of JANDEH010000011.1, read as the reverse complement.
TAATGTTAAGCCCCATTTTCTTTGCCTCAGTATTCAACCTATTTATATTTTCTTGCATATCTTTCAGGGTGCTAGTCAGCAGGCATAAATCATCAGCGAAATCGAGGTCGGAAAGAAATTCCGTGAGTGTCCATCTAATACCCCTCTTACTTTCTGTCACTTTCCTCATGATCCAGTCTACAGTGATCAAAAATATAGTTGGGGAGAGGATGCAGCCTTGCCTGACTCCTGAATTTATTTTAAAGGGTTTTGATTGTTGTCCTTTATGAATAACTCGAATGTTGAAGTTTCTTTAGATGCTTTTAATGATGTTCAAAAAACAATCTGGTATCCCATAATATTTTAAGAGCTTCCAAAGTGTATCTATGTATACTGTCAAACGCCTTTTCAAAATCAATAAAATTTAAATAAACTGTTGATTGCCATTCAATGGATTGTTCAACAATAATTCTCAGGGTTGCAATGTGGTCGACACATGATCTATTAGCTTGGAATCCAGCCTGTTCTGGTCTTAGTCTTTCATCAATTGCCTTTTTCATTCTTTCTAGTAATATTCTAGTAAATATTTTACTGGATATGTTCAGCAATGTGATTCCCCTCCAATTGTCACATAATGTCAAATCTCCTTTTTTGGCAGTTTTAAAAGTAGACCTTCATTCCACTCTTCAGGAATTACACCATCTAGAAGAATTTAATAAAACAGGTCAGTTAACACTTTTTGTGCAGTTTTGGAACTTTCCTTGAAAAGTTCCCCTGGTAGGTTATCGCTGCCAGCAGCTTTCCCGCTTTTAATCAATCTGATTGCTTTTTGCACTTCTGGTAGTTTGATTGGGCCTGAGTCAATGTTCAATTGCTTGGAGGCTTCATCTGGGATCTCCTCCAACACAGCAGGGTTAGGTCTATTGAGAGTCTTTTTAAAAAGTTCTACCCATCTTTTTGTCTGTTCTTCATTTGTTGTTAGTTTCTGTCCCTGTCTATTTTTGATAGGTTTCTCGCCAGTTCGTCTTCTTCCACTGATTTGATATGTAATATTGTACAGTTTTTTTGAGTCATTCAAAAGAGTACTCAAAACTGCTTCCGCAGCTGCAGTGGAGAGATCATTGTAATATTTTCTCCTGTCTTTACGTGCATTTTTCCTGCATTCTTTATTTTTGCTTTTGTAATCTTCAAGGATTTGTGCGTCGATTTCGTGATGTCTTTTCCCAAGAAATCTAGCTCTTATATCTCGTCTTTCCTGAACTAATTCCTTTGTCGTTTCTGAAATCCATTCTTTATCTTCGAATTTCTTTCTTCCTAGTATCTCTTCTGAAGTCTCTGTACTGTATGGATCTTTTTAATTACATTCCATTCTTCATTTATGTCCAAGTCAGCGATGTTGTCTAAAACCTGAAAGCGATTTTCCAGACTCAGCTGAAAAGCCTGTTGCACTGTTTTGCTTTTCATTTTCTCAACATTAAATTTTGTTCGGCATTTATCTTTCTTCATGTAAGTAAGTTTAGTTCTTACTTTTCCGATGACCAATAGATGGTCGGAGTTCACATCTGCTCCTCTCCTAATTCTAACATCCAGGAGAGAGCTTCTCCATTTCTTATCAACAATGATATGATCAATTTTCTTTCTGGTTCTTTTATCTGGAGAAATCCTTTTCTTAGAAATCCAAGAAATTCTTTTATCTGGAAAATATATAGTGCAAAACTTTTCATTTTTGAGGGATAAAGCCCCCAGCTCCCCCTGAATCCGCTAGTGGTTCATATTACTAATTTTTTTCTCTCGGAAGACTATGTTTTCACAATTTCTATTATTTCTAATGCGTAATTGAATAAAAAACAACTCTCGATGTTTTTTTACGAAGAATTTTCCAGTTAAAATTTATAACATGCTTACGAATATATCTACATTCAAAAACTTAGATATGAAATGAAAGTAAGAAAAAAAAATTCAATTAGTACCAACCTTATCTGATGATGGTACTATTATACAGTGGGAATGATGCAATAAATACACATGCTAAGAGGATCACATAAATACATATCTTAAGTTCATAGCTAATATAAAAAATTTAGAATTTAATTAAAAATTCATAACCTTTCATCCTTAAAAGAATTTCCTGATTTCATATGTAAAAATGATTATTTTAGGCTATATTACCGACTCCTAAGGATTTCTGGCTTCATCTCGACAGTGATAGAGACAGTTTATGGTTTTGTTCTTCAACGGTAATTTTTTTAATGTTTTTCTTTTCATGGAAATCTTTCTGATGTCAGAAACGTTGTACAGAAAGGCTTAGATTTATTTTCAAAGTTAATAAAGTTGTAGTTGAACTCAGATAAACGCTTTGCACTTATTGAACGATATCAAGGATATATTTCCCTTAATATCCTTTTATATTTAAAATTTATTTAAAAAATAACGAGAAAACTATGGGAAAATAACATCTTATTTACTTAACAGTATTTTTAGGAACCTTCTCTCTCTACTAGGAAATTTTATAAAATATTTTTAAACTTTATATATTTGGATTTCTTTTCATACCTTTTAAAATGCCTAGTTTTTGCTTATTAAAGAACAGTTAAAATTTAATTTTTTTACTGGCCCAAACTAATTCCTCTTTTTAGCTTAAGTTTTCATGAATTCAATTTATTGGTCTCATACTTAAATGTGTGTTATTTGTGTAATTATTTTTCTATTTATGTCAAAAAACTCACATTAAATTAACATTCTTAAATGATGTTTTTAATAGATAGGATGGGTAACGTGGAACATGACAGTCACTTTGAGTTTCTGTGGTATCCCTTTCTTCTTGTTTGAAGGTGTTCCCTTTTACATCAACCGGACCTACTTTTGGGATCTGATAGATCGATTCAATGTCACGCACGTATTTCTTGCCTCCAGCGTGCTTGACGAGCTAGAACGTAAAGGATGCGTTCCTTGTAAGTGTCTCTAAAATATTTTATTTATGTACGGAATGAATGTGGGATGTTGTAAAATATGGAAAAGAGATTGCTTGAGTCACCGAAACTTTGTTATTTTTAACGAATTTAGTGGGTATTTCAAAAAAATTAACATATTATAATCCCTTTTCACCAAATCAGATTTATTTTTTAGTTGTGAAGGTAAAAGAATGAAGTATGAATATAATAACTGTTAGAAATATAAAGATAAATAGTCTATCTATTGAATATTCATTAATCTGAAAATGGAGAACAACTCTCTGCATAAGATTTTGTACCGAAAAAACTTATAGTTCTATTTTCTTGAAAACATAGGTTTTCATTGGTTATATATGTGAATTCTATACACATCCTCAAGGAAGGGATTTCATGAATTTTAATATTATTACACATTGTATTTCTCTTCTAGCTACTGAAAACCATTTGAGATCTCTAAAAGTCATCCTAGCTGGAGGAAGTTTTGTCAAGCCTGATAATTTTGATTTTGTATATAATAAGATAAAGAAAGACATCGTATTTTCTCCAAGTTATGGTAAAAATTTCTTATCCTTGTTCAAAAATCAAGAATAGTTTTAATATTTTGGGAATAATCACACCAATCTTAGTCCCTTGTCTATGGTATTCATGTCATAGAACCTATAGAGTCCCTCCATTAATGGTTAGAGCAATCTATCTATATATATAAAAATCAATGTCTGTCTGTATGTATGTATGTCCTTTATAGTTTTAAACTTTTCGAACCTACATTAACTATTAAACTATACCACGTTGATCTACTAGCTCCAGGGAAGGTTTCTGAATAAAAATAATTTAAAATTGAAGCGTTCCAACAACTTTTTTGGTCAATTTTATGCTTAAAAATCCATATTTCATGCCTAACTTCAGGGCGAAACCACATTTTTGTAAATATATAACAAGAGAAGATGTAACATTAATTGTTGCAGGTATATTCTCGATTGTTGCCGTTTAAAATACATTGTTGTAGCATAAACATAAAAGTGTCTCCTTTATTTAACTATTTCCACATTTGGACTGGCGAAGCCCATCTGTTACACGCCAGAAGAATTTTTTTAAATGTACTGGCGAAGCCCATCTGTAACACACCAGAATAATCTTCTTTAAAAACGAACTGGCGAAGCCCATCTGTAACGCACCAGATGATATTTATAAAAAAACTGAAACTGATACCAGCGCGTCAGCGCTAGTATAGTATAAAAATCATACTTAAAGGTATTTCACGCCGAGTTTAGAAATATCACGTCCTTTAAAAATAAAGGGGATTTGTTAGCTAAATGATACTATTTTGAATAGAACTTCATTTTTAATGGAGGGATTTAGCACCTACCTTAAAATATTATTTGGGTAATTTGATCCCGGACTGCATATAGTTACCACCCCGCCAAAAAACGAATCTGCATTCGAAATTAGGTAAAATCCTAAAAGTGGGTTCAAGTTGGCTCCTCTTGGCGAATTTTTTGTCGCCAACTTAACTTTGATCCTTAGGCGCTACTTCGCTTGGCGACTGAACCCATTTCTAGACTTGATAGCCAGTAATTAATAAAATATTCGTGTTTTTGGCGTGGTGGTAACGATATTATCACTTTTAGATGATCCTATGGCATGTATTTCACTGTTAAAGATCCAAGACTTGTGTCATTATTTGATAAATTTTTTATTATATAAATTTAATACAGATACAGAACGAACAATCCAAATTTACGATTCTCCACGAGGAAAAACCAGTATTGCCGAAAGAAATATAACAACTATTCTTACAATAAACATAATATTAAAAAATAATGGCACACACAACAAGGTATATTAAAATTTCTGTTCTAGATTTAAATGAAGAAAAACATCCAGATTTTCTAATGTTACTAATAAATTTAAATAAAGATCTCTTGTGAAAATATTAGCAGTTGGAAAACCTTGAAATTCAATTGGCAAATAATTATATTATTTTGGATCAAGAAAGAAGAAATGTTTTCTGAAGATTTCTTTGTGAAAACGAGGAATATTAAATATTATTGTGGGTCTTCTATTTGAGATATTAGCTTTTAAATCGCAAATATTTTTGTTATGATATAGAAAAAGTAACATTCGATAAAATGCAAAACGGCGGATTGGTAAGATAGGTATATTTAAATTTACTAAGTTACAAGGATGATTAAATTTAGAGTTAAATAATTTGAAAAATTTGTTTTGAATTGATATTAAAGGAAATAAATTAGATTTATATACGCCACCCCAAGCTATAATACCATAATTTATTAAGGATTGAGCCCAAGAATTAATTTCCAATATAGACTATACTCTGCTCATTTTGAACTGGGCGCCTGAAAATATTTTCTTCCCCACCACCGATGGGTAACCATAGCAACTATCCTAGTCAAAGTGACGAAGAAGGCTTACTATTGGCTGCACGAAGAGCGTAACTATGGTTACGCTTTTAGCGTGGGGGAAAGTACTATTTCTCAAGCGCCAATTCTAAATGAACAGAGTATAAACACTTATAAGAACTCTTTAACGAAAGGTTTTCAACTCAACTCTCTTGCTTTGTTTTTCAGGTTGCACGGAAATCATTGGAACCTTATGGAAAGCCGATTCTGCAGTGGCTGTTTACAGGGGAGAAATTCCTATGAGATGCTTGGGAGTAGATGTCAAATGCGTTGATGAAACTGGTAGTGTGCCCCTTTTGTTAGTTCTTAATAATCTCATTTATCCATCTTATCACCACCTTAATCCTTATCCCCCCAATCCCACCTTAATCCTTTAAACTTATGTTCTTCCTATACATTCAAACCTGTTTTTATACGGTGGATAGTGACCGCATAAAAGAAAAAATCTCACAAAACTTTTCGAGTATTTAAAAAAAATAGTTTTTGCAACACAATTGCAAAATTCATGCGGTGGACAGGGACCACATAAAAAAAGTATCCCGTAGGATCGTAGCGAAAATCCCTCCGTATGGATGAATTGAAAACCTTATACATTCGAACCGTAACGCAATTCCCACCATATAGAAGAATCGAGAAACCATTTGTATACGGACCGTAGACCTTTTCAGTTACCATATAGTTGGTTTCACTATACTATACCCTTGTATATGTTTTGGTAGCCAGATATACAAGCTTGTTGTTCTAATTTGAAATTTTCATATACAGCAGAAAAACAATCGCATGAAAATAGAAAAAAATAAAAAGTATGTTTTTTTTTAATTTCAAAAGCAACTCCATGCTGATTGAAGTACTATATTTTATGTATCTTCAAAAGCCATATCTGTTTTAGGCCAAGAAGTTAAGGGGACCATCGGATGTACGGTTATAGTTAAACCATGTCCATTTTTACCAGTTGGATTATGGCCAGATACAGACGGATCTCAATTTAAGAAGAACTACTTTGAATCCTTCCCAGGTGTGTATTAATATTTTTATTATATTCTTTTGGGGGAGAATTGAACCATAACCCTGGCGCGAATCCAGGGGATGGCACTCTGGAAAGTGCCCCCCCTTGGAGACCCAAAGAGGTTCTCAAAATGAGTAAAAATCCAACTTTTACAGGTCTAATTTCAAAATTTTTTTCTGGGGAGGACCCCCATACCTCCCATTAGTATCAAAATGGGATCTTCAGTGTTAATTGTTCCCCAAAGGAAATCCCCAAAATTTTGACATTTTGGGTCAAAAAGTAAGCTGTAAAAAATCCCGTCTTATCCTATTAAATTCCTAGTAAGCGTGAATAGGTGAAATATTTTTTATATTTATTTGACTAATTTTAACTAAATAGTTCAAGCTCCTATATTTTAAACTCAAATAAAAATTTCATTCAGAAAAGATAAGAAAAATACTTTTGAACTCCTTTACTTAATGAAAAAGTTTTCTAAGAGACATGTTAGCCTCAAGCTAACATGTCTTATACTCTTTTCATTTAGAATAGGCGCCTGAGAAATAGTGATTTCCCCCTCGCTATTCAGGTGCCTATTCAAAATGAATAGAGTAGGTAAGTACTTACCAATCGTAGTGCCGACACAAACTGATGATATTAGCCCATTTCAAAGATGTTTGAAAATTATCAATCTTTTAACATTAGGGGACATCCATAAATTACGTAAGGTGTTTTTTTCAAAATCTGGACCCCCCTCCCCCCTTGGTGAGATTCAGTGAGATTTTGATGGACCCCCCTCCCCCCACGTGAGATTTACCTACAACCTTTAAAAATAATTGTTCTCTTTCCTTCTCATATATTCCTTTCTCATACTTAAAAAAGAAAGAAAATCGTATAATTTCTAACTTAAAAGGTTGACGTGAGATTTTAATCGACCCCCCCTCCCCCTTGGTGAGATTTTTCCAAACCCCTCCCCCCTTTTTGACCTCACGTAATTTATGGATGTCCCCTTACCCATATACAGGGCTCGATTTCTAAAAAAAGAGGTACCGGAACGGTAAAATTATTGGTATCAAAACTGAAAAAGCGAATACTTTTTAATGCCTAAACTTAAACATTTATATTTAAACTTATAAAATAAATTCAAATGTGTTGTATTAGGAAGAGTGGTCTAACTTAATTATTGTACAAGACGATGAACTATTTATACACCTTTTTTTACAGTGGGTTATACATTTTTCCAACAGGGTGCCTCTTGTAGGAGGCGGGACGGTGAATGAACAATGAACCATTAGTGTTGATTATCAATGAACCATTAGTGTTGTATATTTTGCCAATTTAAGGAATATAATGCGTAGCTAAAGTCCTTAATTGGTAGAATTTAAGATGTCGCAAATTTTCTTTGCAAATTTGCCCAGCCATCTGGCAAATCTGGTTCCAATAAAAAATAATAATCACAAGGAGCGGATTGTGGGTAGTTTAAATGGGGGTTCACAATCATGTTTTAAAAGAACAATTAAGTAACAACCTTACAATTAAATCACAAATATTGTTATTTGCAAAAAGATAAAAATGCATTAAAATGTTTTTTTTTATTTTAAATATGCCTTTTTTATATTTTTTGGTAGGATTCGTACTGTTATGAACTTAATCTGAAAACAAATCTGATAAGTTCAGTTCTAAGTACAAAAAGGAGGGTCTGGGGGTTCGCCCCCAAAAAATTTTGGAAATTTGACTGTAAAAACAGGGTTTTTAGGACTTTTTTTTCGTACGTAGAAAGGTATTCGCTGGCCTGATGAATGGGTCTCGCGGGCCGTAGTGAGAGACCCCTAAAATAGAATATATTTTTTTTTCCGAAAAAGAGTATCCGGAACGCCGTTCCGGACCGTTCCGGCTGAAATCGAGCCCTGCACATATATAACCCAACTATAACCCAACTTTTGAACGATTTCTTTTTCTAAATTAAAGTAAAAACTTTTTTCAATTTACCCTTAACTTATCTCCATCAATTCGATTTACTATGAGTTATAAATTATCATGTAAGTAATTGTGAAAGTTTTCTAAAGAGTTAAATCAGATTAATGGGCAATATGATATCGCAGTAATTGAATTACCAAATAATGTCTCTGTTTTATTTCAGGATTTTTTTCAATTAACGACTTGGCTGTTATAAACCCTGTCACAAAAGGAATAGTAGTTTTAGGCAGAAGGTAAGACATACATGAATATTATACACTGTCCTGAGAATAATTAAAAATAATATTTTTCGCGTTCGTATTTCTCTTTAAATTACTTTTTGGTATAACATGGATTTTAAGTACGAAGAACTGTAACTTTGAAAAAATATTTAAATGTGTAAATTGATGTTTTACAAAACATTTTCCTTTTTTGTATTTTGAGATGAATAATGATTTTAGCCTGATACAAATTTGCAAATTTTATTTCAGCGATAACATTTTAAAACAACGAGGCATAAGATTCGGGAGTTCGGAAATATACGATATTGGTAAGTTAATTAGAATAAAACAATAAAATAAAATATGATTAAACAATATCATTCTCGCAAAATTTTAAATCTCACGATTATATTCACCCCTAACCTCAACTCAATGAAAATAAGTAAAAAAAGCTTTAAAAACGCTTTTATTAAGATGTCCTAAAAGTTTAAAAATAATTTATTGAGTGTTGACAGTTAATTTATTGGGGATTAGATAATAACTTTTCAGTAAGTAAAAAATAACTGATTTTTCTGATCACTGAAAATAAAAGCGTGAGCGCTAGTAATTTATAATTTTTCATAAGAAAAGGAGAATAGAAAATTAAGAACGATTAGGGAATATAGAATTTCTAGCCCCCACACTTTTATTATAAGTAATTTTTAAATTTTACAACAAAGAAGCCTCAAAAAGGAAAAGTAGAATGAATGATTAATGTTGAGAAATACTAACGCCCATGCTTTTATTTTTAGTGATCCGAAAATCGGTTTTCACTTTCTGCAAAGTTATTTTCTAATCCCCAATAAATTAACTGCCAACACTCAATAAATTATTTTTGAAATTTTAGGACATCTTAATAAAGCGTTTTCTAAAAAGCTTTTAATTTACTTATTTTATTTTATACTTTTTAGTCATAGAAAATATTGCCCAAAATCTTAATTTTTACATCAAATTTTTTAAGAATCAATAGATTAAAGTTTGATAATTAGAAGTTCAAATAAGCCCCATTTCAGTCCATTTCATCAAAGCATTAGTGTCACATGTCGCAAGGTGCAGTTAGTTAGAACCATGGAGGTACGAGTGAGAGAAGGAGGGTAAACGTCGAAGTCTGACTGAGTGAAGCCATAACTGTCGTGAAATGGCTACCAAAAGCGCTCCTCGCCCGTAGGTTCCTATGTAAATCCTTCATGTAATCTTAAGCGCGAATGATATTTTAAAGGAATTTTGTTTCCTGTAAATATGTGTTCAACAATCTTAGATCAAGCTATAAATTAAGTTTCCGAACTTTTAAAAACATTTTGCGCGAATATTTTTGAATATCCCTCTAATTCAATTTTCGGACACTTTTAAGTAAACTATGGTCACAAAAACATATGAGATTGTACTAGACCAAGAAATACTACATTTTCAAAGGAAATCCATCAATTATAAAGAAATTATATGAATAAAAAGTTCTCTAAAAACTTACATAGTGTGGCATAAACATATTTTCTGTAATATCCAATTGCCAAGTATTTACAAAGATTAATAAATACTTATAATTAATGCTATTTTAAAATAATTTTTATTTAAAAATTATAAACAAATATCAGAAAATTAAGTTATGAAAAAAGGTAAAAATAAATAAATGGAAAATAAATTTATTGTGGTAAAATAATCCTCGGCATTTTTGGAATGCATACTAATTAAATGCTTGGTATAAATTACGCCTTCACAAAACTTAAAATGGTAATTGTTTTGCTACCATTTGGTAAATTGCTACTTAGATATCTCAAGGGTAAGACATCTGCAAAAGTATTGCCCCTGGACATCATGTGATATCCATCGGTCACTTATAAACATTCGATTTAGGTCTCTCCTTGCCATTTTTTTCTATTCTAAGAATGCAATGTTTTTTTCTTAGAATCAAAGCAGAACATATTTCAAATGATACTATGTTGTATTATATCATTAGTTTCTAGCAATTAAAAGATCTTCATTGTTATTAAGATATTTTTAAGAATAAAGATATTAAAGTGAGAATCTACTGATCTCTGTTCGAACAGTGTCCAATTTCAAAGAGGTTAAAGACTCTGTGTGCACCTCTCAGTACAATAAGGAAATGGAGGAAAGAACGGTCTTGTTTCTCAAGATGACCGACGGGCGAAGTTTGGACGAAGATCTCACCCAAAAGATTCGAGACGCTATTGCCGAGCTGTCACCTTCTCACGTACCTGAAGTGATCACTGAAGTACCTGATATACCTGTAAGTAACAGAGGAATTCTGGAAAAAATTAAGTAAAAGCGTAAACAATTTTATAATACTCAATTGGCCTGTGAGGGAATCTTTACAAAATGCAATAGCCATAGGAACAACACAGAGGCTGTTACAGACAACTTTCAATTCCTCTAATACAAGAGTTCCCAAGCAGCACCAACGTTCAAAATTCGTCCAATTTTTTCATGCGAGGCCAACTTTTTAAAAAAATAAATATATAATAAATATTTTATTTAACATAAAACAAACTATACAGGGTGTTTCAAAAGTCTGTTTCGCGGCTTTTATTTGAAACCAACGTGTCCTACGGTCACGGAAGTAAGGGCTACTCCTAGATAAGTGACTCTGGAGAATCCATTGCGATGAGTTACAGTGACCCTAGCGGCGAAATAAAAAAAGTTAAAACAATTAATTTAAAAACTAAAAGAGAAATAGAGCAAAAACCTCGGTGATGGTATTGTTGCCAACATTATGGAGAACGCCCCCGAAAAAATTTAATGAAAATATCGTGAATATTCGCGGAGATACTAGCCTGTGAAAATAGCACATTTCAGGCCTCAACCACAAATTTGCAAGTTTTTTTTTATTTTCGATTAAATTTTGTCTTCGTTCAACTAAAAAAACACAACACTACACAATAACACTGAAAAATTTGCAAATTTGCAAACTTTTCGTTTACAAATTTAGCCGTGAAACGGATTTTTGAAGCACCCTGTATAATCACAACCCCTGTAAATTACAATCCCTTGAACACCCTGTAAAGTACAATCAAAATAGTCGCTTGGGACCTCTTGGTCTATTTAGGGACCAAATAAATTGTTAAATGAAAGAAAAAATAAGAGGGGCAAACAGGGTGTCATTAAAATAATACACATTTTTAGTCAAACAAATCACAAAACCATTAGTAACGGAAGGACAAGGGAGTTAAAAACTTACATTTAAAAATTTTCTATATTTTCTATTGAAAAAAAAATCCTTTGGTTTCTTAAATTTTGTTTACTTCTTGTTGCAGTTAGGGAACATACCCATACTACGTGACCCATTTTTTGCCATTTTTGACCCCCCTCCCCCCCTTCGTGACCATCCGTAGTATATGCCAAGACCCCCCCCTCCCCCTCTAGTTTTCACGTAGTAATTCATAAATACGGTTTGCCATCATTTTTTGCAAGCAGAAAGTTTAAAAATATTAATATTGCTTAATTTGTCTAATTTTAATAATTAATTTGGCTTAATTAGTCTTAATTTGGCAAATTTCAATAATTAACTTGGCTTAATTTTGTCGTATTGACTGGAAGAAATTGACTACGTGACGAAGCCCCCCCTCCCCCCTGTGACGGAGCGTGGTATTTTGAAGACCCCCCATCCCTCCCCTGAATGGGTCACGTAGTATGGGTACGTTCCCTTACTTAAACTTGAGATATTTTGGTATAAGTTGTGCTACTAGGGCTTAGGGAACAGGGGAAGCGTGAGTTCCAGTCTCCAGTCGTGGGGTACTTGCTGAAAAAACATCACAATTTAAAGACAAGTAACTTAACTTTTTTAGTATAGGGAAGGACACCACATTTTTGACGCAATTTTATAGTTATGAGCTCGTGTTTGTAGGTGCTTACGAATGACCCCAAAATCATTCAACCTTCAACATATTTTGGAATCTTTGGTGCTTCTGGATATTTATTTACACCAATTTTCTTGTTTTGCATTGTAGTCCAAGAAAGTTAGCTCAAAAAAGGGGTTGAGGTGGAACAAATTGTAAAAGAAAGTTTGATGGGTGATTCTTATAGGAAATTTTCCGTAGAAAACGATGGTGAAACGTATACCAAAATTAACCTCGTCCTTTAGCCAATATGGCGGATTTTCCAAAATGGCGGACAATCGTTTTTAACTTATAACTTCCTAAAAAATGTTAATAAAATTATAAATTTTGCAGTAAATGATTAGAATTTAGTAGCAAAAACAATGGGACACTGTTTTTTTCTCTTACGATTTGTCATTTATCCAATATGGCGGATTTTCCAAAATGGCGTCCACTAATGTTTATAATAAAAAAAATTATGATGATAAATTCGTAATTTTTTCAGGATATGGTAAGAATTAAGTCATAATAATATTCATATCAATTTCCTTTCCTCAATGTATCAAATATGGCGGATTTTTCAAAATGGCGGACAATCGTGTTTTACTAATATGCTAAAATTAGTTAATAAAATAATACTTTTGCTGTAAATTATTAGAATTTAGTAGCAAAAATAATGTGGAACTGTCTCTTACGATAAGTCATTTATCCAATATGGCGGATTTTCCAAAATGGCGTCCACCTAATGTTTAAAATAAATAAATTATGATAATTAATTCGTAATTTTTACGGGATATGGTAAACATTAAGTCATAATAATATTCATATCAGTTTCCTCCCCCTCAATGTATCAAATATGGCGGATTTTTCCAAAATGGTGGCCACATATTTAGAGCCTTTTTATTTTTAACGTTTTTACATATAAATAAATTTTATTTTGGCATAACATAAGTATTTATATATTAAATTACCTATAAAATAGTATATTAACCAAAATTTTGCGATACATAGAAATAATTTCCAAAAAGACGGCCCCATATTTCAAACTTAGTGGTAAATGGTAATTTTTGAATTTCTACCTACCTTAAACATTATTTACCAGTAAATTTTAGTAAAATATAAGTATTCTGCTTATATTTTACCAAATAACATTTAATATTTCTAATTATTAAGAAAAAAAAATTAAAAATTAAAATGGATCTAAATAAGTGGCCGCCATTTTTGAAAAATACGCCATATTTGATACATTGAGGGGGAGGAAACTGATATGAATATTATTATGACTTAATGTTTACCATATCCTGTAAAAATTACGAATTAATTATCATAATTTATTTATTTTAAACATTAGGTGGACGCCATTTTGGAAAATCCGCCATATTGGATAAATGACTTATCGTAAGAGACAAAAAACAGTTCCACATTATTTTTGCTACTAAATTCTAATAATTTACAGCAAAAGTTTTATTTTATTAACGAATTTTAGCATATTAGTAAAACACGATTGTCCGCCATTTTGAAAAATCCGCCATATTTGATACATTGAGGAAAGGAAATTGATATGAATATTATTATGACTTAATTCTTACCATATCCTGAAAAAATTACGAATTTATCATCATAATTTTTTTTATTATAAACATTAGTGTCGCCATTTTGGAAAATCCGCCATATTGGATAAATGACAAATCGTAAGAGAAAAAAAACAGTGTCCCATTGTTTTTGCTACTAAATTCTAATCATTTACTGCAAAATTTATAATTTTATTAACATTTTTTAGGAAGTTATAAGTTAAAAACGATTGTCCGCCATTTTGGAAAATCCGCCATATTGGCTAAAGGACGAGGTTAATTTTGGTATACGTTTCACCATCGTTTTCTACGGAAAATTTCCTATAAGAATCACCCATCAAACTTTCTTTTACAATTTGTTCCACCTCAACCCTTAACTTTCTTGGACTTTTGTTACAATCACGGGAGTTGAAAAGCATTTTTTTTAATAAAAGGTGTGTATTTATGTAATTATCATTATATTATGACTGAAATGCATGTATTCACTAATATTTTAATAAAGATAAGAGATAAATTTTTGCTAAACCTACTAAAGTAATTTAGTTCAACATCCAAAGCATCAAGTGGGACACACCTTGGGACATAGAAAAAGATTCCCCAAACATCTCATGAGTAAAAAAAATTTCTTTCACTAAAAAATATAAATAATTTAAGAATGTAGAGGATAATAAATTTATAAATTGATGGCAAAAAAATTTCTTGAAGTAAACAAAAAAATCAGCTATTTATGCTATGACAAAAATGAGAAAATCAGTAAAAAATATTATGAATTCAAAATATGTTGGATGCCTAATTTATGATTATTAAACATAGCTTTTTCATTATTTGTGTTATTTTTGTATTTTTCAAAATAAATTTATAATTTTTGTTCTTTAATTTTTGTCCCAAGGGGGCCACTAGTGGGGCACCTTGGAACACTATAAGAGGTTTTTTTAGTTTTTAATTGTAAATTCCATAAAAGAGATGAATTAGTTAGAATTTTTTATTAGATGCGCAAAGCCGCAAAGGACTATATTTAACAAACATATTAGCTGTGTTTGAATATACATCATTGTATAAAAAAATTTAGAAAAGGATAGGAGTAGGTTGGGTAGGAGTTATTTACTCTATTAATACCAATCTAATTTTGCTGCAATTTCTAATCATTCTGTTTCTTTAATTTACAGTACAGTTACAACGGTAAGAAGTGTGAAATACTAGTAAAGAACATCATCAACAAAAGGCCAATCAATATTGAGACCATTTCGAACCTTGATTGTTTGAAATATTATGAAAATCACCCGGATATTAAAGAATTTTGAGATATTTTTGTGTGCATCTTTGAGGCTACTTACGATATTCATCAGTTGAGATATTCACCATTAATTTGACTGGATAAACTAAAAGGTTCAGAACAAAAAGAGCCTAGATTAAATTTTCGATGAACTTTTTTAATTCTCTTGACCTTACGCTTACGTTAGGGGACATCCATAAAATACGTGAGGTCAAAAAGGGGGGAGGGGTTTGGAAAAATCTCACCAAGGGGGGAGGGGGGTAGATTAAAATCTCACGTCAACTTTTAAGTTGGAAATTATACGATTTTCTTTTTTTAAGTATGAGAAAGGAATACACACAGATAAGATACTTGGGTGATGTTTCACACCACCCCATATTTTTGTGTGTTTAAACTCTGTCTTTATTTCAAAATTCCCATGATCAATTTTAGGCTTGATTCATTCTTTCTCCGTTTGAGCAAACCGTTGGCTTTTTCCATCTCTTTTACATATCATAAATTCTCTCAATCAAAATTATGCGGTTTTGCGGGGCCGTTTGCCTATACATCTTTCAACACTCCTACGTTCGTAGCCTTTCTTTTACTATTCGATTCTTCCTCTCTGTCGCCTGACTAGTTATAACTTTTCCGTAATATTTTAATCGCCAATATTTTAAATTAATTACTGTGGAGATAAGCACATGAATGTCCATGGAATGAGTAAAGAAGATGCATCATTTTAAGATATTTTATTATTTTAAATAATTTAGTATGATTTTTATAATAAAGAAAACCTGATGATAACCATAATGTCATTCCCCCCACATCATTAATAATGTAAAGGTTTTAGGTGCTATGAAGCTGTCATGGCGCTGCCAAGACAGAAGCACAAAATGCAAATGTAAAAAGTTAAATCCTGAAAAAGTTGTAGAAAAATCTCACGTGGGGGGAGGGGAGGTCCAGCAAAATCTCACTAAATCTAACCAAGGGGGAGGGGGGGTCCAGATTTTGGAAAAAACACCTCACGTAATTTATGGATGTCCCCTTACTGATGCAAATTTCATTGGATTTTGATTTTTTTTCTCTGCATAAGTCTAAAGATTTCCACTTTGGTTGTTCAACTTTTCCGCAGTTACTTAGATAATTAGAAAAAGGCTAACAACTGCAATGACTATGCACGAAGTTCAAGCCAAGGGGAGTAAATTTAGATACGAGTTATTCGTGTCATGTGATTCTTTAGGATAAAAAATGCACATTTTAGTGCAGAAACAAACAAGTCTATCCCTTTGCGGGCTTTTCATTCCGATGAATTTCGTAGGATAATATGAAACAAAAACTAACTTTAAGAATTTATATTAATAATTATTAAAACTTGGCAATAACAGAAATCAAAAACAAAGATTCATCCGAACGTCGTTAATGATGCTAGCGTACATTAATGTTAACCGTACGTTAATGCTAGCGTAATACTACATTCACACATGAAAAGTTAATCTAGTTTAAGTGCTAATCTAGCTTAAATATAGCATTGGTACAATGCTATATTTAATTTCGATTAGCACTTAAACTAGATTAACTTTTCATGTGTGAATGTTGTATAAGAAGACATTACTAACAACCCTATTTACATCCTAAATGAAAAGCCAATTTACATGGAAAAAGTTTTCCTACACTGTATGATTAAGATTAATCATTGTTCATAAAGGCGAGGGGCAGTCTTTTAAAAAGAGGGTATTGACCACAGGCCAGAGTGTGTCAAGGGCAAAGCTATCAACACTTAAGCAACGACGCTCCCATGGTAACAGCGGTCGCAACTTTCTGAGCGATTGCAGCGCCAATTTATTTTGCAGCGAACGTGCGAGGAGTTAGCCGGTGACGGAGGGCCGCCCGCGCATGCGTGTTAATACCTTCCTTAGCATTGTTTTCCATTCCTTAAAATTTATTTTGTTTAGTCTTGTTGAAGAAATAAAATAAATTGGGCTTCCCATAAATTTGATCATTTTTTATTTACGTATCATTGCTGATTATAAAATATAAATATTGAAACATATATATTATATGAAAAAACATTTTAATTTGAAACCATTTTATTTTAATTTCATCACATTAAATCATTAAAAACAATAAAATCTGGCCTTAAAGTTAAGACATAAAATATTAATTTTATTTTAATTTAAAAACCTAAAACTGCAATAGTGTATGGTTTTGTTTATCAACTTTATTTTGTTTTCACAGAGTATATAAAATCGTTAATGATATTTAAAATTAAAAATTAGGATTATTGTATATTTTTATGTACCCAAATATTCTTAATATGATATTTCAAGGGTGCAGGAAATATTTCAGGGCCCAAGATTTCCCAAGAACACAATTGTTTCCTCCAAAAGAAGATTTTATTGTAAAAAAATAATACCAAGTTGATTCAGCTACAGAAATTGTTTAAGTTTCAACAATTTTCACATAATTCATAGATAAAAATTTTAATAAAATTATAACCTATTTTAGTCTTCCTTTCGTACTTAAAGCTTATCTTTTAAGTGGATATTTTCTTCAATTATTAATTAGATATATGTATTTTTTTTCTCGAATTTAGCTAGCTTAAAGCAAGATTGACAGTGTTGCATATGCAAATTTTTGGTTGGTCCACAATATCAAAATATTCCATCTCTAACTTCTAATAAAAATAATTCTATAATCAAAACCTAAATCCTTGCAAAGAAATTTAAAAATGTCCCTTTAAAGAAAACTGGAAAGTTATTTGCAATATATAAGGGAATGGGGCAGATTTTACAAACACATTTTTAATACTCCAGTTTGGAAATAAGAAAAGAGTGAGTCTGTCTAGGATTTTTTAAAAACTACCTATTTTGGGAAAATTTAAATCAACTTGGAAAAAAAATTATAGTGTATAAATTAACATGAACAAATACATAATCTTCAAAACATCAAAAAATAATAACTTTGTTTAGAATGACTTATTAATTTTAAATATAGGATAAAACAGCTTATAACAGAGAACTTTCCTATGGAAATTTATTTTGTGAAGGTACCAATAAAATGTAGTAAATTTTCCTTGAACAGACACTTGGAGTAACTTGTAAAACTTTAAAAGTATATTAACTAAATCTTGAAAAAAATCTCTTCTAATTACAAGGAGGTTCTGAACTGTAAGAATGTTAGCACTACAACAATTTATCAATGTTTATTCAATGACTTAAATATAGTTGAATTGTCACTATTTAATGGTCACAATTCTTAAGAGAAATATTTTTTAAAATTAGTAAATACAGTAATCTGTTTTTCACTATCAGAATGGTTATTGTCATCAAAAGATAACTCAGAAATGAAAAGAATTTATCAATAGGAAAAAATGACGACATAAATTGACACTAATTCTTGAAATACATGACATTTATTAAGTTACATCATTTTTAAATTCTTCACAATCTGCCTTTTTACAACGTTTTTATTAGGTCGCTTTCAATCTTGTCTGTCCGTCCGTCCGTCCGTCCGTCTATCTGTCTGTTCGGGAGGAATTTAGTAATTAATTTTAAACATACTTCCCCATGAGCTAGAGACTTGAAATTTTGAACATAGTTCAGATCTGGATGACAATACGATATTATCTCGTTAGTTCGGTTCAATTTGGTGTCCCTGAACCCCCAGGGGGACTTAAAATTTAGAAGTTCAACTATAGGACCTTATTTTTAAAAAATCATTGTTGTGCAGTTTGCCTCCTCTCGTTATCAAGATGGCTTTAGAAGTGTTGTATAAAATATTAGTAAAATGAAAATTTGTAAGAATAAAAGTAATACACAGTACATGCAGTACTTAATGCAAGTTTTTGTATTTGTAATACATCTAAGGGACTGGCTTTATTAATTAGTTACTGACAAGTTTCTCACCAATATATTTTTAAAACACTTTTTTTATATTACTAGTGTTTCAAAAATTTCCAACATCATCTGAATAATAGCTAGAGGCAAAAACTGTGCAATGATTTTAACAAAACAGGGTAAAGCCATGTGTTATAGTTAAAGTTCAGAAAAAAACACTTTTTAGTTTTAAATAAAGAGAAAAGAATCAAATGAGGAAGTTGCATGATTTTTTTTTAATTTTTTAATCGATTCCTCTTGCAAAAATAAGCAACTACCCAAAATTTGAGGCCGATCGAGAAATTTTTTGATTGCCAAAAAAATTAACAAAAATCCCCTTTTTAAAAGCGCGCGAAAACGCCAAGAGTTTGGATGTGACGTCATCTTATACTAAACATTGTTGTAAAGCAATGGAGTTGATGGTATTATTGTTGACGTCATCTTATACTTTAAACAATAAACGTTTTCAGTCACGTGTTTTTTTCTCGACTTTTAAATTAAAATATTTAATTACCTGTACATTTTTTTGAAAAACTGACTAGATATTTCATTTTACCATACAAAAAACCATACGGAACACTTGTTTGTTTTTGAAAATCTGACACATGCAACTTCCTTATTCTTGGAAGGCGTTCAGGTCGCGAATTCTAAACTTTACACAACAAAACTAAAAACCAGAAAATAATTAATGAAAAAAAACCTTTTTAAAGAACAACGTTTTTAAAATGCACTAAAAAGTATAAAATAATTTTTTGCAACTCCTTGTAAAACGAAAAACGTGGGGATCATGCATTAGGTATTTAATCCAACTTAATTTCATCATTAATTCAAATAATTTTTAACTGTGGATATAATGGTAAATAGAGTGACAAGAGTAGTGGCTGTAAATATTATTGCATGATCCCCACGTTTTTCGTTTTACAAGGAGTTGCAAAAAATTATTTTATACTTTTTAGTGCATTTTAAAAACGTTGTTCTTTAAAAAGGTTTTTTTTCATTAATTATTTTCTGGTTTTTCAATATTTGTTTCATGGATTTACAAAGAACAGCATTTTAAATGAAATAAAAAATAAACAATTATTATAGCAAGCGATTACAACATCGAAATAGTAATTACAGGAAAAAATTTAACAGTAGGGGAGAGTGTTGTACCTATGGACAAAAATCACGTTTGAATTTTTCTAAGACAGGTAAAATCACATTTTGACCATTTAAAGTGCCCAACCTATAGCTCTAACCTTTGTGAGTAGAGAGATATTTTTTATTAGTCAAAATCTTGAAAATTGGATTTTTAATCATTTATAATAACTTTGAAAAATTTGTGTCCAAAGGTACAACAACCTGTTGTACCTATGGACAGACCCAGTTGTACCTGTGGACACCCTTAAAAAGGGAAGTTTTAGTTGAAAAAAGCTTAGAATGAACATTTTTATTGATGAATTACCTTTTAATAACCTATTTCAAGCCTTTTTAAAATTGAAAATAGATTTTTTTAAAGTAATGTAGTTTTAGATCGTAAATGATCATTAAAACGAAGTTGAATGATAAAAGTCTTGATTTTTTACCAAAAACACAAAAATCACATGGTATTTTCAGATCAGAATTTAAGGTAATAGTTTCATCAATCAATGCTGATTGATCTGACAACTTCACTGATCCAAAAAAAAATTCGATCGACACTTAGTTGTGCAAGCATTTGCTGGTAATAACAGTAATAATTTGGTGGTAAATCTTCTTCAGTGGAAAGTTTAAGTTTTTTTAATCATCATACTTAAATGTGATAGGGTGCTTAGGGTTTTACACCATATTTTACATTAAATTCCAAGTAGAATCACAAATTTAAAAAAGTAGTTTAGATCACAAAATATTTGATTTTTCATCTAAAATTCACTTGAAAATAATCGCTGACAAATAGATTACCATTTAGAATTAATTTAACATTTATTAAAATGTATTCAGTTAAATGAAACCTGATTCTAAAACGCTGATTAGCTACAGACACCCACAAGAACGTGTCCGTAGGTACAACACTTATGGTGTCCGAAGGTACAGCATCAGGTGTTTTTGCATTCAAAGTTCTATAAAAGATAAAATAATTGAGATCTGACGATTTCTAATATCAAAACTAAAAAGTCGAAATCTCGGGGATTCCCCCATATATCCCATTTTATCATATCATAATCATAGAGGAAGAAAATAATTAATGTAGTGATGCACTAAAAAAAACTTTGAGCACCTAAAAACAGTATTTTTATTATAGAAAATTTAAATAATATTTTAAACAGCTGATTTCACATTAGCAACTAGATAGCATCTGTTTACATTCAAAATCGACCACAAATTCAAATTTACATTTTTTCCCGAATTTTTAAATGAGGTGGCTGAAGGTACAACCGTCCGTAGGTACAACACTCTCCCCTATACTAATTTACTGATTGCTGTATTAAATGACTCATTGAAATATGAAATGTTTACATATTTGCATTCAATGATATTTATTTTATCTTGGTGTGAATTTCTAAATTTAATCTCCTAAAGATAAAATCTTTCATGCGAAAGAAATTAATACAGTACTTCTAGTTGAAGAGAAAACAAGCGAATAAGAATTCTTAAAATATGGGATTTCCTATATCTAGAAAAATGCGTAATTTAGCTAAATGTGAACAAGAAAAACAATCAAAAATAATAAATATTTTTATCCCTGTTTCAATTAAGAATTACAAGTAATACGTAATTTATAACTAAAGCAAAAAAATATCTTACACAAAATTTAAAAAAACGATCTCTTCTTTTTTTCTTACAATTGAAAAAAACAATAAAAAGCTCCATTTAATCAAAGTAAACAATAGCTAATAAATATATAATTTGTCAAGTAAGATAACTTTCACTGGGATCTAAAAAAATATTAAATATTTACCTTCGTAATTCCAATCTTGAATTGGCCTGAACTAGTCTATAATTGTTGATGTTGATCTAAAATTAATGATTAATCAAAACAATACTCGCCTCTGTCGATTCAACTGAGTGACGACATGGGGAAAAATGGCGGCAAATTTTGAGCTCTGAGATTTCTGTAACTCCTCGCACGATCGGATTCCTCCGGATAACTCCTCGCACGATCGGCCCATTGGATTGTCTTCGCTTAACTATACTATAACGCTTTGGTCAAGGGTAGCGTATTATTTAGCACAACTGACCAGGACAGACCAAGTGTACTAGAAAGTAAAGGGATACTTCTTCAGCAAAAAAAGATCGAGGAAGTGATTATAATTAAAGTGTAAAAATAAGACTACTATAAAGCAGTGGTGCTCAACCTACGGCCCGCGGGCCAAATGTGGCCCGCGGACTCGTTAAATCTTCAAAACAAAAACCACGACTAGTGCGAGACATTATGGCACTTGCATCTAAAAAATTATGATAAAAAACGAATTCTTCAACATCCGGTAATAATTTTTTTTGCTTCTCTGTTTTAGTTTTTTCTATATAAGGTAAATGTGGGTATAGTGGACACTTAAAGGCAGTTTCCCAACGTGTGGGGCGCACGCCCCACCGGGGGGCAATATGATTTTCTAGGGGGGCAATTTGAAAATTTTCAACCAAATTGCCCCCCAGGTGGGGCATGGAACCAGGTTTTATTTAGTTTCAGAGAAGAATTTTCGAGAAAAAAATATCTGTCAGGGGCGTATATTAGAGGGTTCCGAAGGGGCCCTACCCCCCTCAAAATTAGGACTTGGTGTACCAAAACAAGGTACAACCTGCTTTTTAGGGTTAAATATCTGAAAATTTTCTGTGTCAGGACAAGACCTTCACACCCCTCTTTAGTTCATCGAAAATTATAAGTCTGAAATTTGAGTAAGTGTATCAAAACTAACTTGAAACCCAGTTTTTAGAGTAAAATTTCCAAATCTTTTCTGGGGGATGACACTAGATGCCCTTTTGTTTTTAGAACGCTCATGTTTGCAACTTTTTCACATTCATTAGGTTCATGAAAATGCAAATCTTAACTAAAAATTTATATCCAAAATTCCAACTAGGGTTACCAAACTAGTTAAAAACCTGTTTCCTAGAGTCAAATTTCCAAAAATTTGCTGGGGGGAGCCCCAGACTCTCCTTGGTTAGTTAGAAATTAATTACTCATAACTTTATTCATTGGACTTATTAAATATATATGGGAGGGAGGGCTGAGAAATAACTTTGGCTCCCATCCAAAATATATTTTCATATATGCCCCTGAGACTGGGGGGGCATGGAAAATTTTGAAAGGCTTTGGTGGAGCATGGGCCGAAAAAGGTTGTGAAACACTGCTTTAAGGAAAATTTTTGCTTAAATTCTTATAACTTCTTATAAATCTTATTCTAATGGCTAATACTACTCGGCCATTCCTGACTCCACTGGCGTCCTCGCCGTATTGTAGACGAAGAAGAGCACCTCAAAGTATAAAATAACCCTTTATTGAGGAGATCAGATTAAGAAAATTAAGCAGATTCAGAAAAATGTAAAGATGTCAATTGTTTTTTAAAAATTTGAACAGGTGAAAGCATAGAGGTTGATGGGTCCGTTATCGTGAGGCCGCTCTGCTCTGTCTTGTTCTGTTGAATGTTATAATCCCACACGGCCATACTGACTGATAGGCGTCCTCGCCGTAGCGACGTCTCTGAAAATACAAAAGGAAGAAACAGTTCAAAATTGAAATATAAAGTCGGCAGATTTAGCGCCACCTTTCCATTAGATCTGCTGCTGTCGATGTTGAATTAGGACCTTCATGAGAACCAATTTTCTTCACCTCGTACCTATCATTTGGAAAAACCTTGACCACTTCATAAGGTCCAAAAAATTTTTGTTTTACTTTTATCCCTGATCCAAACTGTAATATTTTAATTACAACTCTATCATTGACTTCATATCGTTGTACTGGCTTTCTGCTCATATTGAAATATCGCTCATAGCCATACTCTTGAAGTGGCATTGCCCACCTAGCAATTCTGGCTGGAAGATCTTTTTTCATGGTTTTTTCAAAAGCATCACAGTGTGTAGCTATCCTAAATTTTGTTCCAAAACGATAATTTCTAAGTTTTTTAAGTGCCCTTGGGTGGAAAGCCCCTTCATCATCTTGTTGCATCAACACAGCACCAAATCCCAAAGAAGAAGCATCAGCGTGGAGTTCCATGGGGTAACCCTGTTGGAAAATTTTAAGAACGGGAAATTTAGAAAGAATATCTCTTAGCTCCAAAAACGCAGATAACTGTGAAGGATCAAATTTGAATTCGGTTTCTTTTCTCAGTGGATCGCTCAATGGTCTTGCGATAAAAGCTTGTGATCCATCCCTTAACTCTTCTTGTACCTGCTTCTCCACTACCTTTAGTTCTGAAATAGGCGGAAGTGACATTTTAAGTTCAGTGTCTTCTACCTTCTGAGGTTTGTAAGACAAGACTAGGTTCCTGACATCATCCCGAACCCCTTTGTTCAAACTGTGTGTGGGATCGATTGGGCATGTTTCATCATCCACAACATTCGCCAAATTAACCAAAATATTGTCCTCTGTAGTATTGCATAACCGAATGCCATCTTTTCCAAAGAAAAATTGTGTCTGTGTCAAAACATCTATACCAATTATGACATCACGAGGAATTAAATCGTCCTGAAGAACATGAATTTTTGTAGAAAAGGTGGAGTTTTGAATTTCAATTGTACCCTGAAAGAAACCCTTTGACTGAACCCTGTTTTTTCCAATACCAGAAAAAGTAAGAGTTGAAAGGAGCAACAAAGGTGAACCTATTCTCTTATAAGTAGTCTCGTTGATTAATGTGACTTGAGACCCAGTATCACAGAGAGCGGTAAACTGAATCTCACAGAGAATTACTGGAGTAAGCATCAGACTAGAAGGATTTGAAAAATCCGAAACGTGATGGACATTTATACTTCCCGTAGTTTGATCTTGGGGTAGTGTTTTAGCATGAACAGGATTCTCGGGGCATTCCAACTGAATATGACCGAAAGATTTACAACCATAACATTGTTTTCCGCGTGCCTTATTTTTGCATTGGTCACTTCTGTGTCCTTTCAATCCACAAGAGTAGCAAGTTATCTGTGTACCCAACGAAGGTCTATGATCGTTCTGACTTCCCGAAGGATATCCTCGAAATCTTCTCTCACTATAATCCCTAGGATTTTGAGTATTGAACAGTTTTTCGAAAGTCTTTAATTTTTCCTTGAATTCTGGTAAACTTTTACAACCGTACAGAATAACTTTATTTGGAGATTCCGGCAACCCATTTATGACATATTCCATGAGAGAAAAGTTATCGAGAGCACCCCTTGCAGCGATTTCTCGCATGGCTACAAAATATTCTTGAATAGTTTCATTACGTTTTAAGTGTCTTGATTTCATATTATTGTGTAATTCGAAACTGCTAACTGTATCAGCGAATTCATCCAAAAGGTGGTGTTTCATTTTTTCCCAATTATTTATCCCACGGATAACATTCATCAGCGTTAAAGCTGGGCCCTTCAAACACTTTTTTGCAAAAATTACACGATGAACGGAATTATTAATTTCATAAAGTTCAAAAACATCCTCAACGTCTGAAATAAAAGTTTCAACTCTGTAGTTATCTTGTGATGAAAACGGTTTGACTAGTTCCACTATATCTTTTAAGCTGAAAGATGGAAAGGAAAAATTGCCCAATTGATTCCGAGAGGGTGATTCATGTTGGGGTTGAGTAAAGAGATACGAATTTTCTTCATTTTGGATAATTTTACCATCGGATATAGAACTGTCAGTTACCTCATCTCTTGTCAACGCATGTTTCCCAAATTCCTCTTCATCATCTCCCTCATCCTCACTTTCGTCAGAGGGGTCTATGTTTAGTAAGGAAAAATTACTTAGGGCATCCAAAATTAGGTCACAACACTTCCCCAGATCGGTCGAAAATTGAATGTGCAGAAGATTGCAAATAATTATTAGGTCATTTAAGGTAAACTCTTTAAGTACTCTTTCTTTCTTACTAATCAAATTTTCAGTAAAACCCCTGAATTCTCGTAATCTACTCCTGTTTTGGCGATCACCAAGTTCATCGAAGATAAATTTGTGTAAAATTTGTATGTGACTCTTAGGTGCACTTTTAAGGGATTTAAAAATTCGAGGAAAATCCTTTAAGCAAGCCATCACTATCAGTTAAATTTAAGTTTCGAAAAGTTATAAAACTTCAATATTCAACTTCAATAATTCGGTAGAAATCAATCGCAGGGAAGACAACCAAGACTTAAATTTTCATCAAACAATTGAAATCTTCAAAAATATCATCAACATCAATTTTCATCAAATATACTTCAAGTCTTCAAAATCTTCAGTTTAGTCTTCTTCCATGCGATTTAAAGAAAAAAACAACTCACTTCAAGACTTCCCCGAATCAATCATCTTCAAGACTTTACGGAATTTCATCAGTTATTGATTCTTGAATTATTATTATTATTATTATTATTATTATTATTATTATTATTATTATTATTATTATTATTATTATTATTATGAATTATTGAATTACTGATTGATTAATTATAGGTTCTTGATAGGCCTGAGCCCCCATGTAGACGAAGAAGAGCACCTCAAAGTATAAAATAACCCTTTATTGAGGAGATCAGATTAAGAAAATTAAGCAGATTCAGAAAAATGTAAAGATGTCAATTGTTTTTTAAAAATTTGAACAGGTGAAAGCATAGAGGTTGATGGGTCCGTTATCGTGAGGCCGCTCTGCTCTGTCTTGTTCTGTTGAATGTTATAATCCCACATAAATACCAACATATTTGCTTGTAACGGTTATCATCCTATTTTTAGGTTAATTGGATCTTCTTCCTTCGATTTTACCATTAAAAATTTTTATTAGATTGGGTAAAGTATTTTTAATTAATTTTTAAAAAGTACTCCAAATTGCATCTATAGTGGCCACCTTGATGTAGCTGTTGTATCTATGGTGGACACCTCTCTTTTCTGCCTATATGAGGGGTTTATGCATAAAATTGAAGGTTTTTTTGGTACAGTCGTTTAGTTCTAATTAAATCTTCCTTCCCAACGAAATGTATTTTAGATCAAATCAAATTAGCTTTATTTTAAAAAATACTTGATAGTTTCCGACCCAAAGCCTACGCTGTAGCGGATTTGAGAGGAGTTAAGCATTTAATTCAATGTTTTAGAAACCTTGGTTCCCAAAGCCAGAATGAAACCAAACTAATACAACACTCATTTTAAAGCACAATCAATAGTTTATGAAGAAAAACTGATTCAAATTAAATATTATTTATGTTTCTTTTAGAAGCCATTGCAGTGGCCACTACTGGAAAATCTAAGATTATGTGTTGGTAAAGTGGCCACCCCCATAAATCCTCGTTAAGTCAATATTTTAAAATAAAGTTTAATCAGTATTATTTTATACACTCTTCTTTATCTTGATATGAATTTAAAAGTTAATCAAGTGGTAATAAATACGAAAAAATCAGTTCCGAAATACCCGTTTCCTTACGCGATTCAATAAGCGAAATCAAATTTCAGTCACTCCACCGATGTTGTTATTTTCAAATATTTAAATATCCCTCCCATGCTGATCTGTGGTATCGGTGGTAATTTACCAGCTTACCTGATTGTACAATCTACTATGCCTATGAATTTTGACGCTGTTTGATGCTTCTAACTCGTTTTATTTAAAACTAATCAGTTATGTGGCCACTATTGGTACAGTGTCCACTATACCCACATTTACCTTACTATTGGTAAAAATTTAATTATGGCCTCAAAAATTGTGGTTTAATATGATCTTTAAAATTATCTCAAAAGTCTTCACTTTAAAAATTTTTTATTATGAAAAAAGTTAAAAAACCACAAAAAAATGTTAAAATTCTGCCAAAACATCATTTTGTATTTTGAAATCCTTTCTTATGATTTAATAATCTGAAAGATGATAGTCGAAAACCCTTAAGTCCAAAGTGTTACGTAAAAACCATCAATATTAAATGCTTGAGATCCTGTTAAAGCATGGTTTAATTTTTTGCATCCGCTAACTGCCGTTTTGGCTATAGGAAACCAGTTTGCGAACGTAAAAAACGAACTTTAACAGGATCTCAAGCGTTTAATATTGATGGTATTTACGTAACACCTTGGACTTAAGGGTTTACAACGATCATCTTTCAGAAAGGATTTCGAAATACAAAATGAGGTTTTGGCAGAATTTTCACATTTTTTTGTGGTTTTTTAACTTTTTTCATAATAAAACAAATTTTAAAGTGAAGACTTTTGAGATAATTTTAAAGATCATATTAAACCACAATTTTTGAGACCATACTTAAATTTTTACCAATAGTAGTTCTTCTACAAATTGAATTTTACAATAATTTTTTGGGGTGTTGCTCCATTTTTAACTCCCAGGGATTTGGTCTGGGACTCCCAAATCCTATGTGATTCTGACTCGTCTAGGTGTCTACTATCCCCCCTAGAAGTGTGACCCATTATTTATGGGACACCCTGTATATTTCTAAACCACGCATAAACTTAATACACTTCACGTAATTTTTTTTTCAAGTGTTGATAAAAAGTTGTTGTTTCAAGTGCCATTGATGGTTACACAACATTTTTAATTAAACTATAAAAATCAATAATTTAAAATGTATGAAATTAAAACAAATCTAAACTTTTAATATCATTATATTTCAAGGCACAAAAACTTATAGCTTTAATAAAAGTTTTGGTCGCAAACTTGTCAAAGTTAATGGCTTATGAGTGAGTTATTCATTCAACCAAATCCTAAAATTTCAGAAATAATTAAAATTAATATACAGGGTGTATCTGAAATGGTGCAACAAACTTTCAGGGATGATAGTAGACACCTAGACGAGTCAGAATCAGATAGGATTTGGGGGTCCCAGACCAAATCCCAGGGAGTTAAAAATGGAGCGACACCCCAAAAAAATCATTGAAAAATTCAATTTATAGAAGAAATACTATTAGTAAAAATTTAATTATGGTCTCAAAAATTGTGGTTCAATATAATCTTTAAAATTATCTCAAGCGACTTCACTTTAAAATTTGTTTTATTATGAAAAAAGTTAAAAAACCACAAAAAAATGTGAAAACCTTATTTTGTATTTCAAAATCCTTTCTTTTGATTCGATAATCTGAAAGATCATAGTTGAAAACCTCTAAGTTCAAAGTTTCATGCAAATAAAATCAATATTAAACGCTTGAGATCCTTTTAAAGTTTGTTTTTTACGTGCGCAAACAGTTTTCTAGAGCTTTTTCTACATCAGCTGTTTGCGCACGCAAAATGCTGTTTTGCGAATGCATGCACCCATGTTTTACTGTGAAATTAGTAGGAGACCGGGTGGCTTATTGGGTTTACGTGCTGCCCACTACTCTATCAACTTGCGCGCTGTACCGGTCGCTGGGTTCGATTCCCGGCTGTGTTTGTCTTCTTGACGAAGGTTTATAAGCGGATCTTTGAGGAGATCAATGGACATATCAGCCTGGTGAGTTTACTCGCTGCTTCCGGCCTCGCCCCGCCCTGGGTGTACTTTCTCTCTTCTGTGCCAGTAAAATTTCGTTTTGTGTTTGTTTTACTTGACGAAGGTTTATAAGCGGATCCTTGAGATCAAACCCATAAACCGGAAAATATATGTACCCACAATCCAATCCTTGAGAGATCAAGGACACCACAGAGTAAAGATAATTCAGAGAGTCCAAAACGCGATTTTACTAAAATAGTTCTACAGTTATCGCATAGTGGCGTTCCGACCCTCCAGCTGTCAATCATTAGTGTGGGCGGGGACTAAAGGAAACGAGTGATTCTCATTGGACTTAGAACTTTTTATGGAGGCTGCATTTGAATTTCTCAATCTCTGCTATTTTCCCCTGATCAATGAAACTTTTCCCTTATCGTTGAAAACTTTCCCTGACAATTACTAAACTTTCCCTATTATAAACATTGATGTCGTTTGTTCTGGCGTTTAATATCTCTTATTAGTGATTGTGGTCGCAGAAATGATCATTAAATGTGTAGTTATATGTTTAAATTGAATTAAATGTGGAGTTGTGAGTTCGATTCCAGAGGAACTCACGGTCCATCGTCACTTTAAAGAAGATGCGAGATAGTGACGTCACGGGCAGATCAATGCAAAAGGCTTATTCACAAATCCCGCAAGGTTTTTATGCTTTTATATAATGCGCATGCGTCACAAAGAAATAACATCCTAATAGCTAATAAGTTTTAAAATTATTGAATCCTACTGGAGCAGTGGTAGGATGCCAGCGTAGCATGCGGCGGTTCGTAGGTTCTATCCCCAGATAATATTTTATTAAAATTTCCAAAAACCAGCAAAAATAAAGTCGTTAATTGAGAGTGTATGCGGCGGTAGCTCGATTGTAGAGAGTCAACAACGTTACGTCATATTATCTGGTTAGTTCCACCGTTATCACATAGAAACGCCACCGTCTATGGGAAAACCCATGTTAAAAAAGTTGCCATTAGTGTCTATGGAAATGGACTCTCTGAAGTGTCTATGGAAATGGACTCTCTGAAGTATCTTTACTCTGTGAAGGACACATGCCGGAAAACATAAATCATCAAATCCAATCCAATTTAAATGCTGCCGACGCTGTAGCAAAGAACACAAAAAACCCAACCAAACAATCCAGTTATGAAAGTAAATATTTTGAACTCGCATATCGCATGTGCTTAGTAACAGAAAATCAAGTTATCAGATGCTGATCCTTCGTCATTCGAGTTTCACAAATCCAGTCATGTGAGTTCTAAAAAAACATTGGTTTTGTATAGCGTCTATATAATGTTATTCAAAATTTTAGTATTTTATGTATCTTTAACGTGTATAGTTAAAGTAACAAGATGTTAATAAAAAGTGCAAGATTTCTTGGATGCCGATTTTAAAGGATATTTTGATAATCCAGTTTTTTACTAATACTCCAAATAATCTTGTTTATTGATGAACAAATTTGAAAATATTGATAAAAACAGATTTAGAACTGTCCTATGTTTTGTAGCATATTTATAAAAGCCTATCGAATTCTTTATCAAAAGAAATAATTTGGTATTAAAATTTCCAAATTTATGAATTTCCTGTATCATCTATCATTACAAAAACAGGTCCGAATTGCTTCATTAAAATATGACCAAACAGAGAATTTTGAAAAGCGTTATTTTAAATAGTAAATAGCCTGAAACCAACGCAAGAATATGTGATCATGACCTCATATCTCACTCAAAATCTCAGATGATTCTTGATCGTATCAATAAGATATGTGTGCTAAGTTCTCTTGCTTTACGAACTTCGTTACACAGAATGGTGCTGTAAGAAAGTTTAATATTGTTAAGCTTGAATGCAGTTTTTTTTATTCCCCCTAGTACCAAATAATGAAGCCGTTAAGTTTAAAAGATTTTAACAGGTAGTCATCACGTAAATAGAAAATGATTAGGTTGTGAAAACCCTCATGTGGCGCACTTAGAAAGAATCGTGTAAATCTCCCTTATGTTGATTTATATGTGGACTGTCAACAGAAGTAATTTGTGTAGGAAAATGTTAGTGGTTTTAAGAATTTTACGTTTTCAGGGAATGGTAAATGAAAATACGTTAACTCGGTAAGCAGAGAGGTAAGTGTAAATTTAACTGTTGATAAATCAAGAAATTTTTCAGTTAATGTAATATTTTAAGTTAAATTTCATTTTATTTTTTTGTTCAGAAAACTAAGATTAGTTTATTACTTCTATAAATAGGTTACTTTTACCTTGTCACTAGATCCACACTTTTCATACATTCACTGTCTGTATTTTGGTCTCTGTATGTATTTTGGCACAATACAGACAGTGAATTTGGTAATTCACTGTGTTTTTTTTTCACATTTTCTATCATTCACTGTGTGTTTTGGTAACAAAGTAAATAACATGAGTTGAGTTTTACTTATTTACAGTGTACTTTAGTTAATTAATATATATGTAGCATTTTATATTTATGGTCCACAAGTAGTTTTTAATTTGAGGCTGTTTTTGAGTTGGTTCTGGTTTTATGACGTAAGCTTCTAATTCGGGCATAATGTAAAGGAAGAAGGTTGTTGACTTTTGGTAAATGGAAGGATGAATAACTTTTTATCCTATTAACAATTTTTTAAAAATGGCAAAATAATATATAAATTAATTTCTACGAAAAATGTACCCTAAAATATTTTTTATAAATGATTTATTGCTAGATTTATAATGCATTTAATATTAAAACCAAATGTTACTAATCTACGGTCATGAGCCAATTCAGGAATACTCTTTCACGTGAAAGTAAATTTACGATTTACTCATTTTTGGGATACGTTTGGCTAAAATTTATTTATATTATAATTACATTAGATTTTTTTTGTTTTCATAATACGCATTTATAATTAAAGGGGGATATTACCTGGGTATGAGTATTTCCACGTTTTATGTTTTTCTCTTTAACCCTCTCGGCACCAGAACATCAAAAAAGTGAAAAAACTTTTTTTATTCTTCTCAATACATCCAAAATGCCCCTATAATTTGTCTGTAAATTTTTTTTCTTGTGTGCACTACTTTCTAGTTATTTTTATGAGCCTTATATGAGGCCCTATGGGCCAAATTTTTTCGTTTTAACAGAAATACTTGGTTTAGAACTTATTAAAAGACATGGTCATAATATTAAAAGATTACGAAATAAGAAAATATCTACCCAACCTATAAAAACCTTTTCTCTTCACAAGCATCACAGCTTAAAATGTAACCATTGAGGTATAAATAATCTTGCTGCCATTTAGGAACGAATTCAGAAACCATGTAGAAGTCTCATATGTGATCGTACATAAATCAGTGAAGTCACCATAGGCGCCGACTTTTATCAAATATTGGATGGCCCAGAACTAGACAATAAAGATATAGTTATTCCATATAACAGCGGTCCTTAAACTTTCGATCCTCACTAATGCTAGACATCTCCCCCCGCAAAGTTTTGAACATATAAAGGTTTATTCTTAAAGTATCCATAAGGAGTACATTTATACGTAAAGTTTTAGATTCCTTAAAAGTAGTACTCAAATTATATTCACATTATATTAAAATTTTACAATTACTCTAAGTGTAAGTATAATAGGGGGTCTGGGGGGTTCCCCCCAAAAAAATTGAAAATTTGCCTCAAAAAGTAGTGTTTGAGAAATTTTTGGTGCCACCAAAACAGAGCAGTTCCTTGTAATACATAGAATTTCTAAGAAAATATTACTTGAGACGTCAAAATTTCAAGAGGGGCTGGAGGTCCTCCCACAGAAATATTTTTGAAATTTGTCTTTAAACTAGTGTTATTTACTTTGAAACTCTCAAAAGGTAACTCGCGGACAACCTAGGAAGGTGCTGTAGACCCTCGGAGGTCTGCGGGACCTCTGTTATAAAAAATTCGAATAAAAAGCAGCGCAATATTTTTTAAAAATTTAATCGAACTTAAAATATTAAATATCTATCGCGAAGAAAAGAAAGTGGATTTATACCGCTTTTAAAATCAATGGCACTGAGCCGTAACTAGACTTTTGTTTCAGGAGGGATTTTGACTAAATAATTTTTTCAGGTACCTACTTAACGAGTACCTTTTTACTTCAAGTGATGAAGTTTAGATGACCTGCACATTTGATATTAATTTTGTTGAAATTAATTTCAAAATTTTAGGAACATTGAAAATTCCAAGCGAAGCTATATTTGAGTGTCCTTCCCTCAAAATTTGGAAATTTCCACCTCAAAATAGCGTTTTATCTCCTTTTGAAGCATATTTGGGTTACACCCTTAGAGCAGGGCTCATTTAAAGAAGCAGAATTTTCAAAGAAACCCAGTACTATATAGTAGAATAAACAGCAAAATTTTGAAGGGGGCTTAGGTTTCCTACATCAGAAAAATTTTGGAAATTTGTCCCTAAAAGTAGAGTTTAAATTCATTTTGTAGACTCTTTCTTCTTATGTTACTAAAAAGGTAGGAGGATCACACCTCAAAAATCACGGAAGTTTCAGGGGAAAACTGTACAAAATAGATTTTAAAATTTAACGGGGGCTTGGGGGTCCTCCCCCAAATTTTTTTTGAAATTTTTACTCTTGAAAGTTGTGTTTTAAGTCATTTTGAGACCTTTTGAGAAGACCAATTGAACGGAACCAAAAGAACGACGTCCAATACATTGCCTTCTCTTTAGTTCATGAAAGAAAATAGGTAGATTTTTACTAAAAATATTGGGGGGGCTTAGCCCCCCTTATTCCAACATTGGGGGGCTCAAGCCCCCTCAAACCCTATGGAGTCGGCGCCTATGGAAGTCACTGATGTAAAAAAAATAAATTTGCGTGTTTACATCATACCAAAATTGAGCTCATAAGTAGGAGCCTCATATGAGGCCCAGGGTGGCGAGAAGGTTAAACTCAACTGAATATTTGAACTGATATAGCAGCTACTATAAGGGGCCTTTCAAATATTACATAAGTAGGTTTTTGGTCAATTTTAACCCCCACCTCTTGTCAGTAAATATAAGCAAACCGAACCTCCCTGATAATTAGGAAAGAAAACTGTTCAATCATCCCTCTTAAAAAATAAAGTTGCTTGAAATTTTTTTTGTAGAATTTAGTTTTGATTGAATTTTGAAATTATTTACGGCAGAAACGATATTTTCAGAAATGCAGTGTTTGCAGCATATTACGTAAGCGTAACTCCCTACCCCTTGTCAGGAAAAATAAGCAAAGTGCGAACCCCGTCTCCCCCCTTAGGTACGCACGTAATATTTGAACGAATGAGAAATTTAAGTGTTTCTAACACACAGTTAAAAGTAGTTAATAATTATTTTTTTACAACCAAAATATAAATTCAGGAGTTCCGATTGAAAACGTTTAGTTTTTTCCATTCACCCATTTCCAAAAAGTTAGCATTTTCCCACGATTGTTTTGAAACTCTAAAACAATGGGATGAGAACAAGGAATTATTACTTAACATAATGATGAGATCAAGAAATCTCTCAGTGCTCTTTAAATCTTAATATTCCATTTCAACATTGTATTCTCGCACACAATTAATAAGTTATTCTTACGTTCAATTTATGTTTGCAGCTGAATGTAACAACGTGAGAAGGTTCAGGCTAGATTCAAGGGACTGTTTTAAATAAATAAAATCATCTTCAGTTAAGGGATCATGAATGAAGTTGTAAATATTTAAGATGAAGACCGAAATCCACAAGTGGTCTGTGGCCTGGATATGCAGCTTCATCAATTTCCTATACCTTGGTGTTCCTAGGTTATCTGGGATGTTTTACCTGGCTGCTATCAGCAGGTAC
Source organism: Tetragnatha versicolor (assembly GCA_024610705.1). Classification (NCBI taxonomy): domain Eukaryota; kingdom Metazoa; phylum Arthropoda; class Arachnida; order Araneae; family Tetragnathidae; genus Tetragnatha; species Tetragnatha versicolor. The sequence goes on along the minus strand of JANDEH010000011.1, from coordinate 18,163,143 downwards.
AATGTAAACAGGAATCAGGCCGCTTTGCCTTTTGTGCTGTGCTATACTGTGAGGAATATTTCAGGTAAGTGAATGGTTCATAAAAGTTATTGTAATTGTGAAGTATTATTATTAAAATGCGATAATGATGTGTGATTTTTCTCATAAGAATACGAAAAAGTAAAAAAACTATTTAAAATTTAAGAATATAATTCAGTTTTGTGCAAGAGCTCAAAGCTGATTCGCACAAAAAGCAAAATACAATAACACTCTTAAAAAAACGGAAGTTAAATTTTAAGTATTTTAACATATGCAACCATTGGATCTTCAGGGGTGCAATATACTTGCTGATCTGCCCCAAACATATCGGTTACCCTGTATGCAACCGTTGGATATTGCAACCCTGAAGAAGTTATCAAAGGTTGCATTTGTTAAAATATTTAAAATTTAACGCTTTTTAAGTGTTCTCATAGGAATGGCTTATTTTGATAACTTATTTCATACAAACGGATATTCTATATATATAAAAATCAATGTTTATCTGTATGTCCTTTATAGTTTTAAACTTTTCGAACCTACATTAACTATTAAACTATACCACGTTGATCTACTCGCTCCAAGGAAGGTTTCTGAATAAAAATAGTTTAAAATCGAAGCGTCCTTTTAACTTTTTTAGTCAACTTTATGCTTAAAAACCCATATTTAATTCATGCCTAACTTCAGGGCAAAACCACATTGTTGTAAATATGACAATAGAAGATGTAACATTGATTGTTGTAGGCATGATATCGATTGTTGTAGTTTAAAATCCATTGTTGTAGTTTGACATCCATTGTTGTAGCATATACATAAAAATGGCTCCTTTATTTAACTACCTTGGACTGGCGAAGCCCATCTGTAACACACCAGAATACATTTTTTAAAATATGGACTGGCGAAGCCCATTTGTAACGCACCAGAATAATTTTCTTTAAAAATGGACTGGCGAAGCCTATCTGTAACCCACCAGGTGATATTTATTAAGAAACTGAAACCCGGGCGAAGCCCGGGTCTAGCGCGTCAGCGCTAGTTAATTAAATAAAATAATGAAAACTTCTAAGGCCTAATTCGTTAATATTTATTAAAGCAGTTTCCGGGATTATAGGCACTGAGACCGTGATACGGACATTTAAATATCCAGACGTTATCCCTTTACTTTGGAGGGTATCCCTGAGAATGATTATCAATAAATATTTGATTACTTTGTCTCTGGATTATCTGTAACTGAGATGTACGTTGCATAGAAACCACAATGACATAAAAGTTCAGTTGGACTGAAAAAATATTATGTTAAAAAAAGGACTGTTTTTCCCCCCTTAGGACCTTTCATCGGTTGTCTCAGCAGAAAAGTAAAAGTGGAGATGTTGATCCTCTGTGGATGCTTGCTGTCTTCTGTTGGCGTGGGGGTCTGCTTTTTTGCTGAGGACATTACCACGGTATCTATTCTTTGGGGTGGAGTTTTCGGTAAATGTTTATATGAGTATTTACAATGTAAATCAAAAATAAACTTTAAAATTAGATAATTTTTCAAATTTAAAATTTTTTAGTTATGTGTGTTTAATATTTTTGGTTTCAAAACTTAGGGTAGGGGAAAAACGTTAAAGGTTTTTCGGTACTTACGTATTATACCGTCGACCGTTCAACATCAGCCGTTAAATTCAGCGTCACAGCTATACAACAGTCAATAGACTTGAATAACGTTTTTGAATTCAGCGGTACTGTCGACGGGATACGTAAGAACAGGTTTTTCCTAAATATAAAGTAAAAAACTAATTAGAATTAGTAGACAGTCTTGAAATATAAAAGAAAACATTGATTTGAGATGCCGTGCTGCTATCTACCGACAATGTAAAGAGCTATTGCATTCCAGCTTATTCAAGTGTTTGTGCTGTCATCTATTTAAAATGAAGGACTCTAAAGTCTTACATAAAGGTGGCTGTGGTGTTTTGAAATTGATAACTTTAATACAGTATTTTTTATTTGTATGAAGAACTTGTTCTACTCTCTAATTTTAAATAATAACACTAATAATGTTTGATTTATATTTAGGTAGCCAGGGGGGCAGGGAGGGGCAGCTGCCTCCCCTAAGACCTTACTTTTACTTTACTTTTAGTTAATTAAGTTATCTAGTACCCCAGTTAAGTTAAAACTCCTTAAACAGGCCCCCCTTTAGTATTAAAACATTTATTGAGTTTTCTCACATATTCCTCTAACCAGAGGTACTCCTCTTTTCAAAACATTTATTATTCGCACTTTTTTATAATAAGTTCATTAAAATCTAAATTATACCTAAAAATGTATATCCAAATTTGGGTTTATGTGTTCCAAAAAACAGTTTGAAACTCTATTCTTATCTTAGGGTCAAATTTCCAAACATTTTCTGGGGGTGGGCAGTCAGGCACCCCTTTAGTATTTAAACCTGTATTATTCACACTTTTTTATAAGTTCATTAAAATCAAAATTCTACCTAAAAATTTTTGTCCAGAATTTGGTTTACGTGTACTAAAAACAGTTTAACACCCTGTTATTAGGGTCAAATATCCACAAATTTTTGGACATAAATTCTACCTAAAAAAGTGTTGAAAAACTGCATTCAACCTATTAATATGGATGAAAGAGATCTCATTGTTTCTACACTACCCACAAAACTTTTACATTAATTTCATTAAAGGTCAAAAACCCCTCTCGAAACAATACTGTGGACGGCTCTCTCTCATGGGGCTTTAAAATTGTTCTGCATAAACATAAAAAGTCGACCCTGCTTGCCCCCCATAAGTGGAACCCTGGCTACTCCCATGGGGGAATTTTTTTTAAATATACATTTTCAAGGACAGAGTATACTAAAATATCAATAGATGTATGTTTTTACTGTAATAACCAATATTTATTTCCTAATAATATATTTATTGATGTTATGTATTAGTTTCCTTTACATACAAAATATTAAGTAAAACAAAATAAATTGCATTCCTTAGGTTTGGGTTTTGGCTTGAGTACCATCTTGATCCCCAGTGTCTTGAACCAGCACTTCGACAAATACATTTCCAATGCAAATGGAATCGCCTTCGGCGGCGAATGCATCGCAGGGTTCGTCCTTCCACCCCTCTACGATTTCTGCCTGAACACCTTCGGCCCGTCCGGATCCTTCCTGATCCTATCAGGACTGCTGCTACACGGGATACCGGCAGCCATGCTCCTGAGACCTCCTGACAAGAAGTCAACCATTGCAGAAAGAAACCGGAAGAGTATTGAAATCAAATGGGATTCTTGGCTGTCAATCGACAAAGCAGGGTGCAGTAGTGAAAATACTCACACGAACGGGCGAGGGAAGCAAGTCCATGAAGGTTTGTTACATAATAAAAATGAAGTCAAAAGCCTTCTTGATTATTCCAAGAACTGCTATGGAACCTCTAATGTTGCAATAGCAATCCAAAAGAAAGGTGGGTTAAGGAAACTGAATGAATCTGCACCGTCCTCGGGTAGTTCGAAGCTTGATTATAAAAACATTTCATCTGATCAATATGTGGCATTATGCAATGAAAATTCCCCCAATTCGAAACTTCCATCCTGTTTTAGCGATAAAGATGTTTCATTTGATTCCATCGATAAAAGGTTTCAGCATGAAAATATTGAGAACGCTACCCGAGGTGAAGCTTCGGGCTCTGTTCAAGATGTTACTGTGAACAATGAAGCTCCTCAGGACTTTGATAGTAGCTCTGAAACAACACATGCACGTACTGATTTGTCATCCGATATTATTTCTGAGAAAACCCCCAGCGTAGATTCTCGAAACACTGAACCATCATTACGAACTAAAAGTATCAGCTTCGATGTAGCTTCACAGAACTCTGAGCCATCTTTACACAGGGAACCTAGTGTAACGTATGGTCTGATACCCTTCTGTGAAAATATTCAAAAAGAGGAGTCTAGGGTTCATGAACCAAATGACACTAATCAGTATAGTAACTGCAATAAACCTTTACAGAATTCAGGACCCTCCTTCGATGGAAGATCCAGTGTATCGTCTGATGGTCTTGTACTCAATGAAAGAATCCCGAAAGAATCTGAACAGTTAGGGGACTGCAATGAAGCTTCACAGAACTTAGAGTTATTAGATACAAAACCATCCTGTGAAGAGATTTATGAAGATTCTAAGGTATCTGAACCAAAGGGCTGTGATCAGAGCGAACACAGCAATGTGGCTTCACATAACTTAGATACATCTTTACTCAAGAGTCCTTGTGTAACGACGATTAACTACGGTGTTGTCCAAGACTCGGGCGGACCTTCTACAGAGTCCCGCCTCCCCGATATCCCGAGCCAATCCAACGACTCGAAAAGCTGTTGCCCGCCCACCGTCTTCCTCGACCCCGCCTTCCTGCTAATCCTGCTCACGCAGAGCTCCTCCATCTTCGTGGCCACAACCTTCACCACCATCCTGGTGGACTTCTCCGCCGACGCCGGGGTGGAGGCCTCCGCCGCCGTCTACGTGCTCATGTGCTTCTCCGCCGCAGACATGGCGGGGAGGTTCGGGCTGGGCTGGGTCACCGACGGGGCGTGGCTTTCGGGCGTGGCCTTCTCCTCCCTCTGCTTTGGCGTCATGGGGGCGGTGCTGCTGTTGGCGCCCGTGGCGTATCAAGGCTTCGCGCAGGTAACGGGGGCGGTGGCCGTGTACGGGGCTGTGCTTGGAGGCCTTATTGTCATCGGGCCGGTGGTCGTCAAGGAGCATGTGGAGAAGGGGGCGGTGAATGTGGCCTTGGCATCCAGGTTGGCTCTGTTTGCCCCCATGAGCTTGGTGCAATCGTCTATGATAGGTAATGTGGTAAAATTTTAGATGCTATATTATAACCGGGTGGCACTCTCCTTGGCGATGTTTTTGGTACGACTCTTGGCGCCATAATCCATTTCCCGATATATCCTCCGGGTTACTAGAAAATGAATTATCGCCCTAGTTCGTGACGCCCAAAAAAAGTGGCACCCGGTTTAAGTATGAAACCCAATTTTGTTTTTCATGTCGTTAAAACCTATCAAGGTATTTTGGATGCCAAAGTGGCGGAAATCTCATATGTGCCATTTATGTAAATGTGTTTTCAAATGGTAGGGTAAATGTTTAGGGCGATAGTGCTCAGGGTGTTTCAACTAGTAGGCCTTAACTCTACAAGAAAGATTTTAAATGGAGTAAATAAAATTGGCCCAAAGAACTATACCTCTACGATATTTTTCATTTTTGAAAAATCTTACGTCTCACATCCGATATAAAAACTTTTACTATTTCATTCCAAGTTTCACACATGCATTCGCAATGGATATTTTAACATCTAAGAGTGAAGACATGTTCAAATAACTGTTAGTCACATTTTACATAAACCTTTTTTTATTTTGCACTCAAGTACTGTTGAATCAACGATAGTAAAAGGGTCACGTGATTTTTTGCTTCAGTATTTTTTATTTTATTTAAAATATACTGATTTTTTATGTATATAGAGCAGTGGTTCCCAAACTATTTTGGTCGTGGAACCCCTAAATTTGTTACCAATGATCGCGGAACCCTGAATATTTTTTAATCAACAATTTTTAAAAATTTAATATATGGTATTAAATGAAACCAGGAGCGTATCCAGCACGGGTCCAGGGAGGGCATTTTTCCAGACAATCACCTATACCTTTTGGCAAAAATTTCAAATTCTTGGGGATTTTCTAAAAGTATCACGCAAGATCCCCTTCACTCTTAAAACGATTGTATCAAATTTGAGTAAAAAGTACTCAAAAAGGCTCCGATCTAAGTACTCAAATTTGAATACATGAATATACTCATTCTGAAATGTGCATACTCAAAAATGAAACATCGGGAGCTCATTTTTGAGTTCAGCTTTATTTTTGAGTATGCACATTTTCAGAAATGAGTATATTCATGCATTCAAATTTGATACAATCGTTTTAAGAGTGTTCTGGTACCGCTGGGAGGTATGGGGGTCCTCCCCCAGAAAAAATTTTGAAATTTGACTTGTAAAAGTAGAGTTTTAACTCATTTTAAGACGCTTTTTGGGGCCAAGAGGGAATTTTCCATCTGTATCTTTTGACACAAATGTCAAAATGTTGGGGATTTTCCAAAAAGTATCGCGCAAGATCCCCTTGTGATAGCATGAGGTGGTCTGGGGGTCCCCCCAGAAAAAATTTTGAAATTCGACAGGTAAAAGTAAGGTTTTAACTCATTTTGAGAACATTTTTGGGTCCAAGGGGGGTGACGCTGTCCATTCTTATTTTTTACACCATTCTATTTTTAATGAAATAAAGTTTGTCCCATGGGAACCCCTAACCCCAGGGTTCCGCGGAACCCACTTTGGGAACCACTGATATAGAGGGTACAACTAAGGTTAGAGGGAGTAAATGTATCTTCCTCTTTCGATCAACTGCCCCTCAGCTTCTTCCTTTCTCCCCTCCGAGTATGTCAAAATCACGTGACCCGTTTACTATCGTTGGTTCGACAGTAACATCGTACCTTTTTTCGTCACAATTTTCTCGAGAACATGGGCCGTAGAGATTCTTATGTACTCCCGCAAAGAATCTGTCTATGCAGAGTTTAGGAAGATTTGTTGAAACATCCTGTATAATCCTCGTAATCTAAAATAACTTCCCAGTTTTTAGATGGATGGAATTTTTAATGCATTCAAATATTTTAAAGCAAATTTTCCATTCATTCGTCATTCCTTATTCCCTCAAGCTATTGAACTTTTAAGCTATTGATCTGTTGAATGAAGCTGTTGAGAAAGATTTTGATGCTTAAATATGATTTATTAGATGCAAATTATTTAACTTATATGTTGCTACAGTGATATGTAAACTGCAGTTTCCCATTTTATGATATACACAGTTCTATCACACTTACGAAATTATTCATTAATTTTTTGCAATTAATGATTCTGGACTTTTTATATTTTTAAGATATTCATGTAGTTTTTTACAAAACTGTGCATATAGTCTTACGTGTGATAAAGCCATTATAATAATGCAATCTTTTATTTCAGGTTATTTTAGAGATACCTTGGGATCTTATAATGGAATCCTCTACTTGTTAGGACTACTTTGTATGGTTTGCTCCGTTTTGTGCTTGCTTATTCCTTCTGCTGCCAAGTGCAGAAGAGTACAGGTTCGAGAAAGGGATGGAACTGCGTGACATTTATCAAAATAAGTGTAGTAAGGTCTCGTTTTTACTTTTGGACTGTAGAGTGAGCTTAGGTTGGTTAATATATAATTATTTTAAAAACAAGTACCTTTTTTAAATTTACCTATCATCTACTATGTATTTTATGCTTGTTTTTTAGATGAATTTGCCACTAAATTACTGATACTTATTTTATGGAATGTTTTAAAAATATGTTCTTAGAGCATTTGGTTTAAACTTTTTAACTTTTTGTATTACTCTATTTATTAATATTAACCATGAATGATTCCTATGTGAACCTCAAGTACAACTATTTAAATCAGCTTCTCTATTTCAAATAATCAAATACTTTTTAAAACAAACCGCTTAAGATTGAAGAAATTCAATTTCCTACGAATTAATTCTGTTACTTTAACAATTATTTTAAAACTATAGCATACTTAATATTCTTTGTTATTCCCATAGCCCGTTGACATGTTTTATTTTGAAATTTATTATTATTGAAATTAAATTAAAAAATCTGCATAAAAATGTATTTGGCCAAATTGATAATGTTAAAACCGTTTTACTGAACTATATGGACGTGATACATTTTATCAAGTTTTATTAATGCTGTTATTGTCATTCTTGCATGGAAAGTTTGCTAATTATTTATAATTACTTGTTTATTGAAAAGAAATGGTGTTTATAATGAGAAATAAACACTATTTTAAGCTTTTTATTAAGAGTATTACATTAGAATGATATATCAAATTTTCAATGAAAATAGACACCGACCTCATAAATATCGAAGAAGAAACCAAACTTAATGCTTATCACAAATTACAGTTGAGTTAGACCACTCTCCTTCTGATCTGATCAAATGTTCTTTTGACAGAAGCCTAACACATCTCCTAATTTCATTCAATCAGTGTTTCGAACCATACTCACAAGAACCTTTGATCCCTATTCCGATTGCTCATCCGCATCATTCCCAATCTCAATAACACCACAACATTATTCCTTCACCAAACATTCAGTGAAGAGTCGTCATTAAGGATTCATCAGGCTGCTCCTAAGAATCCCTTCTTTTCCCTTCGGAGGGGTGAATGGAACTCAATTACTCGTTCCATTGTTCCAAGGGGGTTGCGAACTTCGTTTGGGGACGGACCGGAAGCAACAGGCGAGAGGATCTGTTTGAAACTCCTTAACAAGTTTCTGAGTTCCGTTTGGCGTTGAGTTCATACTCAAAGGATGGGGGTTAATCCAATCAAATCGATTTACTGATCATTCGAAATTGAACTGAAGAAAATAGATTTTATTTGTCACATCTCATTATGTTGTGGATGCAGATAATTTAAAATTATTAACTATGAATCAGTACAGTACCATATAATTTAGAATAAATGTTAATCACCAACGCACCGCAAAGGCTATATCTTTTTGCTCTATCTGCGGTACCTAGGGAATTTGTGAGAGATATAGTATCTCTAAAAGACAGAAATTGCTATTTTTGGGAAATAAAATATTTCCAGATAGCTAAGTATTAGGTTATAACAAGGTATTTGTATGGTTGTCATACACAAGTGACAAGGTAAAAACTACTCGCGCTAGTTGACGTTTATGTGGTTAAGGGAAACCTTAGGAAAACAATTCAAAAAAGGCTAAAAAATGAGGTGTCTGATTTTGAGAAGGTTTTTATACAATTTTTTTCTGTAATCTTCTCATTCAAACCCTAATATCATGGTACCGCGGAAATGTTTTTCGGCAAACCTTTTGTTTTGGGAAAGCCAATGACAATGAAAAGAGAAGGTTAATTGGAAGGTTACATGCTATGTGTGTGTCCCATATTTTCCTCACAAATATTTCCTATAATCCTAACTGAAAAATTTTCTGCATAAGCCACTGTCGTTTTACTGCAGTTATATATTTACGCTTTTGACAAATACTTGTTTTGTTCGTAGTAATCCTATCATCTACAAATAATATGATCAGTATCAAAGAGCAACATTCGATGTAGGCGTTATTTAGCTTCATTATTATATTGAACTTTTTTTAATTTTATTTTTTTAAGTTGAGAACTCTTTTGATGAAACAATTACCTGTAATCTTAAAGATAAATATTATTCGTTTAAATTTTAAATAATTTATTTTAAACAAATCTGTAATTTTTCCATTTTGAAAGTAAACTAAAAACTATAAAACATTTTTATACCTATGAATGTAGAAAATGAGAATATACTGTTATTAGCTTTTTATTCTTTAGCAAAACCTTCTACACAAAAATTTTTAACCTGATGGGGTTTACACAAAACAAAATTAAATATTATATTGAAAAGACGATATTCCCGTTTCAAAACATAAGAAATAATTCAATACATTGAAAAAGAAGAATAAAATAAATGTTAGGAAAGGCTATGAGAAACATGCTTGTCGATATTAAAATTCACTGAAATTGGTACTTGCTTTAAAATCTAACTCCTAAAAATACCTCAAATAATACTTAAAAGTTTGCTTTCCTCCTTTTAAAACTCCAACACATTTCATTTCCAGTGCCACGATTAGTAAATGGCACTTCAAGAAATTTCAGCGGAAATTCCATTCGGTTAAACCGCTTTCTACCCACGACGATAATACTATGTGCATTTTTATTTCCTCGGAAAAATGCCTCTTCCTCCATAAAACGGAACAGAATGTTTGGAAGATGCTAAGTGATGTAGAGGGGCAATAATTCTAGCATCTGCGGTAAGAATGTGAGAGCTATTATTCTGGGCAATCGAGAAAACAATGCCATGAATAGCAAGTGCAAAACTCGCATACAGATAATTTTGAATTTCTGTTGAGGCGTTAGGGCACAATAATGATTTTCTTTACCTTACAAACACCACGATGTTCATTCTTTGTGTCAGCGAGATTTTGTATTTTAGGAGTAGACTTAAATTTTAAGTCATTTGGGAAACAATAAAAGAAATGACGTCTTTTTTAGTTATAAAAACGACGTCAATTCAACACAACATTTAGACGTCCTTTTTATTGTTTTGTACAATACTGGCATCCTTTCAACCATCAACCCCGCAGGATCAAAATCGAGAATTCAACGTAAAAAACGAGATTTCAACGTACATTCGACGAACTTCAACACCCCCTCCTGGCTTCATTTGGGGATCAAATGGCATGAAAACTGGTTTTGGGGGGTTTTAGAGGGTGCTCTTTCAGAATCTGGAATAATCTTTGATGGTTTCCATAGGAAAAACGAAAGTTGGTGCTTCGTTTAATATGAAGACGACCCCCTAAGAACTTGAAAAATTTTCTGTATATAGAATACTTCAAATCATGAAAAATGATACCTTATTTGTCTTTATATCACAAGCTGTTCCGGAGATATAGGGTCTGAGTCGATTTTTTTTGCCAGTATTGTACATATAGGGTGTTTTAAAAGTCCATTTTAAGGCTTTTATTGGTAACCAACGTCTCCTAGGGATTATGGAAGTAGGTCTACTTCTAGGTAAGTGACCCTAGAGAGAGAGAGAGAATTTATAAAGATGACTTACAGCGTCCCTAGCGGTGAAATAAGAAAGTTAAAAAATAATTAAAAAATTAAAGGAGATGGAGCATAAACCTCAATAAGAGTATTGTTGCCGATGTTATGAAAAACTTACTAAAAAAATTTTATCAACCAATTTAATCAGAAAATCAAAACAAAATTTAATCAGAAAATGAAAAAAAAACTTACTTGAGAACGTAAGAGAGCACTTGATAATTTTATTTTGATTATTAAAAGACAATCTACTCATATTTTATAGGTAAAACACAATGAATTTTTTAATATAAAATCCCTACAAAAATTTAAAATTTATGTATTATTTTAGTAAGCAAATAATGAAAGGGCGATATAGTTTATCATAAAACTATCAAAGCATGAAAAATACGCTCCAACTACTATTAGTTTTAAAATTTTTGATGTTCTTACATTATACATCTGAAACAATTCCCTAAACAGAGAGAAGACTTCTTCCAAGAAATACTTCAAACATCGAAGGGAATTTTCAAAGAAAAAGATCAAAAGGTAAACTCGTTTGAAAAAAAAACCTGGATTACTCGCTGACTTTCATCATCACGGACTTGCATAACATTTCGCATTCTAATCCTCCATAGGCATATCTTAAAAATGCATAATCCAAAGTATCTTCCACCGACAGGAGAATCTTTCGCAACCCCCCAGATTTTCAGTCACTTCAAGGGCTGCCGAGAGAAAGTAAGACAAGGGGAATGTAATACGGCCTTCGGATTTTGTTCTTTTCTTGGAAGGCTTTGAAGGCGTTGAAAGATTCTTAAAATACCGTCGACAATTTTAAGGAAAAGGATGCTGGGAAGTCAAGTCTCGAATAAAAAGTATGGCGTGGAAAGATATCATTCCGAGAGATAAAAATCTGTAATTCAAAGGAATTCCGCCTTTAAGGATATTATTGCATTTATTTCTTAAGCTTAGGGTGCTAATACTTTAGAATGGAAGATTTACATATTACTGCGCGTCTCTTTTTTTTTTGCGAGAGGTGGATGTCAAAAATTCGCTTTATTCTGTATTTTTGATGGACGTGTGGAAGTAATACTCAAATGTATCCAAATTGCGATTGGATATTTCTTTGACAGCGAAATTAGATTAAGATTAGAATGTGTAACTGCGAAAATTCGTCGGTGTGTCTGAATAGCTAATTTGGATGGAGAGTGATGTCATGTGCTGTATTGTGCTTCTATTTTGAAAAAGGGAAAAATTGTTAGCTGTGCAAAGAAACTCCGGAGGGAGACTCTTTTGGTGCAATGACAAGCAAAGAAGGGATAATAATAATCTATAATAATCTTTATTCGAAACCAATAAACATACAAACAACTAAAAAAAGAACAATATATTAATCGCCAAGGGGAAAGAACCCGTATAGACGATAGATAGATTAATAAATAAAATTGTTTTACATAATAATTTAAATATACAGAACAAAACAAAATACTCAATAATATCAAACAAGGAAAGAGTTGTTCATATTTGAAAAACAGAATAAAATAAATGGCACAGCAAGTACAATAAGAAAGACTGCTTCTCTCTAGGAAATCGAGAAAAAAACATCTAAGTTTTCAATTTCTATTAGGAATTTAAATAAAAAGCGTTTAAAAAGACTTAAATTAGGAATTACTTGTAAATCTAAAGGTAATTTATTGTATAGTTTAGGTGCAAGATAGAAAAAGTGCTTTCGAAAAATTTCCTTACGGAAATGAGGAATTTCATATATAACTGTTGGTCTTCTATCTGATATATTATTTTTTAAATTGCATAAATTTTTTTACGGAATAAAAATAGAATAATACGAAAAAAAGCAATGTGGCGGATAGGTAAAAGATTTAAATTTCTAAAATTAGGAGTAAGAGGATAATTTAATAACCTAAAGATTTTATTTTGAATTGATATTAAAGGAAATAAATTCGTTTTATACTCGCCACCCCATATTATTATACCATAATTTATTAATGAATAAAACCATGAATAATATAAAGTGAATAAAAATGATTTTATAATTTTATTTTTAAGATGTTGAAATTTTATTAAAACAAAACGAAGTTTTTTGCTGAATTCTTTTATATGTGTTTTCCATTTAAGATTTGAGTCTATGAATAAACCTAAATATTTGATACTTTAATTTACTTTAATTTTATTCATCATTGGTTGACTCTTCTGTAAAACAATCAGAACTCTGCAAGCTATTGCACTGTCATCGCATCATTTGCTCAATTTACCCCGCTGAGTTCTGATTGGTTAATGATGTGTCAACCGATCAAACATTACAGCTCCCAACTAGGCGCCACACAGACCTCAAGCATTAATTCCCTTTTAAAACAAGCAATCAAAAAACGCTATGCTGTGAAGCCAGCTCTATTCGAGCCAGCCTCAACTGCAGTAGGAAAAATACTATTAACGCACCGGTCACTGAGCCTGCGCGAAGAGCGTAACTATGGTTACGCTTCTACCGGGGGGGAAAGCACTATTTCTCAAGCGCCAGTTCAAAGTGAACAGAGTATAAATGAATAGAGTATAGTTGGGGTAACTATATAGTGATTTTTATCGCTAAAAACTTGGAGCATCACCAGTACTAAACTTGAGCCGAAAATAATTTGGTTAATAAAGGGTTAACCTATAAAATTAGTTCAAAACATTAGTTCACGACTATGCCAATTTGTTCCACACCCGGGGCAAGATGTAGTATACAAGATGTGTATGGGGCGAGTTGGTATCAGCGAATTTGGATATGAATTCTTCCATAAAATTTGTATACTTCATCTCTCTCTCTTGTGCAAGTAAAAATAATTCTATTTGTGTCTGTCTCACTTGACTAAGGTTTATAAGCCGATCCTTGAGATCAAATCCAATTTAAAACTTCGATAAAATACAGGACTTTTTTGAAGGAAATTTATTAATTATAATACTTTTTTATATACCCCTCTTTTGAAGCCTGCCATCAGCAACGCTTTAATTCAGTATATGAGCTCACCAGATTGAAAAAGAACCTAAAGATTAAATTGGAAAGTTAAGGGTTTTAAAAAACTAATGATTTCTACTATAAGAACTAATTTAGGAGATTTTAATTCTTTAGATTCTTAATCACTAATTTATTTTAAATTAATTTTAAAATGTGGTGCTTGCTGTACTCTGTTCATTTAGAATTGGCGCCAGAGGCGTAATGTATTAGAAGCAGTTGCTATTGTAATTATAATCGAAAAAATTTTCTTGTGCAATGACAAGGCAGCCTAAACAGAAGTAGTTAAAATACTGTAAAAGAATCGGTCACTGAAGTTGCGTTATGAGCTTTATTATAATCTGTTCATTTTGAACTGGCGCTTGAAAATATTTCCTTCCACCACCACCGATCGGTAAACGTAGCATCTATCCATGTCAAAGTGACGAAGAAGGCTTACTATTGGCTGCTCGAAGAGGGTAACTATGGTTACTAGGGTGGAGCGAAAAAACCTTTTTTTCGAAATCGGTCAACGGCTAGTGCTCAAAGTTTGTGGTTGGGGGTCCTTATAACCCACAAAAAATTTCATTTCGATAGGACAATATCTTCAGTCTGCGCTTTTCGCTCAAAGTTTCAGGTTTTTACTAAAAAACATCAAAAATGCGAAAATTTCCCAGAATGTTTCTAGATGCTCCAAAATAGTTTTTATGGTAAATAATTACGTATATTGCTAGTATGTAGCTTAATAATAGCGATTGAGTGTGTTTGATTGAAGCGAAATGGTTTTATAAAATCGGCAAAATTATCCAAAAGTAAAGCATTGATATGGATTTCGGGAGAACCATAGCCTGCTCTAGTAAATAGATCACGACGACTTAAATCACCAAAAACAATGATATAAAAGGAAAAAATTAACTTCTTGCTCTTAATTTATTAAATAATAATCAAACTAGCACCGTCGAAATCAAAATTAAATCAATTATGCGAAAACATGTTTCTTTCTCTTATCCATTAATATAGGGATAATATGCCATGTGTGTGTGAGGGAAATATATTTTCTATTCAAGTTACACAACTATTGTCCGAATCAAAGTTTTGTCACCCGCCACCCCGGAAGAGAAAGGGGAGGAGGTCATTAGATCAGGACCACCGCCAGTTTATGGCTTGTTTGTGGGTGGCCCTCCTCGGATGCCTCGGGGCGCGGCGATGGCGCTCCTTTGAACTGCGATAGCTGATCCCCCTCACCGCTAGCGACACCGGACCCCCTTTACCGGAAAACAATTTGCCTCCAATTCAGGAACATTCGATGTCTTGGGAGAGTCTGAAAATTTAAAAGAAAGTTAGTTGCCTACTCTTTAAGTGTTAATCTGTTTTTTTAATTATTTTCCAACGTAAAATAATAGCCCTCTCAATGTCAAAAACCCTTCTTCAATAGACATTGCTAATATTGTGTCAAACTGGACAGTAAGTATTTCTACTAAATCCTCGATCGATACCAACGGTATCTCTAAAAAGATTGAAAGACCTTGTCATCTCAGCAAGTATTAGTGAAAAATTTGAATAAATCGTACAATTAATTAAAAAAAATATCTTGCTGGTATTCGAAGTACAAATAAATATTTTCCTTGAAAGATCAAGAACCCATTTTCATATTTCTTCCTGCAAGTGTATTAGCTACAGTATACCAATACCTGCAAACGGAATGGGAGCAAGAGTTTTTAAAAGACCATAAAAGACCGGAAAATGTTCATTGGATGTATCTGCTGCAAGCTGCATCTATTCTTGTAAGCGGTTACAACTCCCAAAATAGATACATAAAGGCTGGATTAATAGACAGAAAGATACTGCCTAAATTTGCCACAAAAACGGAATTCAAAACCTAAAAACGCGCCGAACGGGGGGCGAGCGTGCGGGCGGGAGGCACTCGATCCAGCCACCTTTTTGTGGATTTTTCGAGGAGCTTAAGAGCTGGAAGTTAATTATTTTCTTTTTATATCATTGTTTTCGGTGATTTAAGTCGTCGTGATCTATTTACTAGAGCAGGCTATGGTTCTCCCGAAATCCATATCAATGCTTTACTTTTGGATAATTTTGCCGATTTTATAAAACCATTTCGCTTCAATCAAACACACTCAATCGCTATTATTAAGCTACATACTAGCAATATACGTAATTATTTACCATAAAAACTATTTTGGAGCATCTAGAAACATTCTGGGAAATTTTCGTATTTTTGATGTTTTTTAGTAAAAACCTGAAACTTTGAGCGAAAAGCGCAGACTGAAGATATTGTCCTATCGAAATGAAATTTTTTGTGGGTTATAAGGACCCCCAACCACAAACTTTGAGCACTAGCCGTTGACCGATTTCGAAAAAAAGGTTTTTTCGCTCCACCCTAATGGTTACGCTTCTAGCGTGGGGGAAAGCATTATTTCTCAAGCGCCAATTCTAAATGAATAGAGTATAAGCGTTTTTGATCCGGTTTTAGGCGCCTATTCTAATATAAAATACGAGGCTTGAATGCGTTTGGGGTATGGTTGTGTATGGTGCAGAATTTAGTCGTATTTATAAGCGGATCCTTGATCCTTGAGATTAAGCACACAAGCCGGAGAGAATATGTGACCCAATCCAATTGCATTTTGTATAAGATCATCATAGTTTCGAATTTGTGCAATTAAATTTAACTTAGATTTTCGACCCAAAAACCAAGGACCAATGCTTTGTTAAAGCTCAATCCGACAACATTCATGCTGTCACTGTATTTATAGGGACTGATTTCATCAAAAAGTGAAACAATGAATCACCCGATAGTTAAGGATCAAAGCAAGTAAGGTGAGTGTTTCTAAACTATATATTTGTATACAAACGATCAGAAGTATCGTGTATTTATTCGATCTGGCTTTTTTATTCAATAAATTTCAAAGTACTTAGACAGATGTAGATTTTCAGTTTCTATATAACAACTTATAATTGCATAAGTATGGTAAATCGGAAATTCTTCGTTTAGCTTTTACATGAACTACAATGAATCTATGATATCTTTGAATAGTATAAATAAAATTTTTTATTTCTATTTTGGGCATCATATTAGTATGAAATCAACTCTCACTAACTATGAGATCAAATCACTTTTATGCGATATTGCCATAGAAAACTAACTGAAATCCTTTGTCAATTTCCAAATCTAGTTATTGTTCATGGTTTTAACCTAATTAGTTACATTTTAGAAGTACATTTTTTTGGGGGGATCAGTTTTCATGTCTACAAGACTTTTCATTGTCATGGAACAAAACTATAAGAAAGACGTTTAACTTTTGCACTCTGTTAAATGGACTTGATTAAATTCTCCAGATTTTTATCTGTTGTGATGAAGTAATTGTCTATTAACTGAATGTTCCATAAATTAGTGTAATTAAGAAAAATATTTCAATTTCAAAAAGTAATTTCCGATAACCAATCTTATCTACGTCTTTTGTCCTTTTATTCTGAGTGAACAACGATCTTTTCTCTTTAATGCATTGTCATGATTTCTATTCCTTAAATAACTTTGTGATGTTAAAACGTTCAAGATTGATTTTATGATTTGCATTGATTATTAAGTGGTCTATTTCAAAATTCTAAAACCTTAGGTGACAATGAAAGAATTTTAACAATGTTATCAAATAAAAGTTTGGATGATTTCATTATAGATCCAATAACTGATATGAGAACTTCTTAAAGCTATTGAAGAATATAAAGGGAATTTAACAATAAAAGTATTGACTTTATCATTTTTCCATGTAAATACTGTAAATGGTTTTTCTCTGCAAAGAACTGATCCAAATTATACTGCTAGAATATTTAGTGTTGGCAAGTAGTTATTAGATGATTTTTTATGTGTGATTTTTGACGCATTAAGAACTTATATTTTACTTCATGAATTATCAAAACTCAAAAGAATACAGAACAAAATATTAAACAACTAAGTTTAACTGTCAACTAACAGAAAAATTCGGGAGAGATCCTTTTGCATTCGCTACTTTATCGTACTTGAACTGATTCCACGAAGAAAAGAAATGAAATACCTTCTCCCTTCTCACTGGAAATGTACAAAGGGAAAGAACTTACCATGAATGAGCATTCGAATGTTGACACAAATCGGTCGTTTGGAATTGCACATCAATAATTCTGAAACGAGATTGGAGAAGAGTGGGAGACCCTTGGGGTAGTTTAGTTTTACCTCCGTCATGTGGTGAAAGAGGGAAATGTTCTGAGAAATTACTAAGAGGGAGTTAGGGAACTTTCCTTAGCTCCCAGAAGTGCGACTTTTCAGTAAATAATTTGGATATGCTTAAACTGGATGAGACGCAGTTGTCTTATTTTAAACAACCAGTGAGAAATTAATTTTGTGTGGCAGTGAGTGAATTAAATTAATATACTCGAGAATATTTCAGTGTGGGATAGGGATTGTTTGAGTTTCATGCATGGGAGTGTCGAATAATTCTCATAGGGTTTCAAGGTTAGGCCTAAATTATTTCACGTCAAGATTTGGGAAGAGCAACTGTAGTATGTAAGTGTTTTAACTTTTGCGGATGCCTTAATATTGTTAGAAAATCAATATATATTAGGGTGGTCCTTATTTTTAAAGTTTGGAAATCTTTATGCGACGCCCCCCGAAATTGTTCCGTCATACAAATAAAGGATTTTTGCAAAATTTTAGCTCAATCAAAAAATTTTAACCCGTGGTGCAAAAGCCTTGAAGTTTAAAAAAAATACTGATTTTTTTTCACAAAAAAACTCCAAAGATTAAACACTCCCATCTTCCTCATTTTTTATGAGAATTTACTATAGTTATAGTTATAATGTTCCAGATTTCATTCTTCTGTCACCCCTCTTTCGGTAGTAAAAATTTTTTAAAGTAAAAATAACTCTTGTAAAGTTGTTTTTTCTGCATTTTAAAACAGCTATATTACTAGAACTATACAACTTAAAAACCTGAAATTAGTGCCATTTTGTTTGTAATTTTATTATCTTTCTTTTGATGTGCAACATAACTGCCTTTCTTAAATGTTTTTTTTTTCAAAATTAAAAAAAAGGGGAAAAAATGAAATAAAAAAATTATGAAAAAAAATTTTATTAAGTAAATTTAAAGTTTTTCAACTCCCAAAATAAACATTTCTGCCAAATTTCAAGTTAAAAATAAAATTTTATCATGTAGAAAAAAAAAATTTTTTCGAAAGTTTGGCAAGTCCCTAAACATTCCATATAATTTAACAAAAAAAGCGATTCACTCATGGGGAATTCAAAAACTCCCTTGAGGGTGTTCATACGATTTGTACCATGCAGAAAATTCACTTAAATTTCAGAAAATATAACTATTAGCCGATTCGGTACAAAATCATACAGAGCTAGTCTCCAACTTAATTCACTGTGCCTAATTTCACCTGAATTTTCCTTAGAATTAAGTTTTTAGGTAATTTATGATTTTATTTTATTGATTATTTATTTATGAATTATCCTTGTTTTCAATTTTTAAGATTTTTTTAGTTCCTATTGCTTTTCAGTGTGTGTGTTTTTATGTATATTTATCTTAAATTTATTTTCATTAAGTGAAAGTTTACCCTATTACATTATTTATATTCAAATTTATCTGTCACCTGAACGGGACAAAGTCCCCTTGGTGACAAATATGTATCTCATTTTCTGTACATATGCTATATGTGATAATAAAGCTTATTATTATTATCATTATCATTATCATTATCATTTTATTCTTGTATCTTCAAACACTATAAATTTCCTTTGATTTGACATGTTGGAAGTGAAAAAATTACGTAAAAACTTAATTCTAAGGAATATTCAGATGAAATTAGGCACAGTGAATTAAGTTGGAAACTAGCTCTGTAAGATTTTGTACCGAATAGGCTAATAGTTATATTTTCTGAAATTTAAGTGAATTTTCTGCATGGTACAAATCGTATGAACACCCTCAAGGGAGTTTTTGAATTCCCCATGAGTGAATCACATTTTTGGTTAAATTACATGGAATGTTTAGGGACTTGCCAAAATTTCGAAAATTTTTATTTTTTTCTACATGATAAAATTTTATTTTTAACTTGAAATTTGGCAGAAATGTTTATTTTGGGAGTTGAAAAACTTTAAATTTACTTAAAGAAAAAAAATTTAGGAAAGGCAGTTATGTTGCACATCAAAACAAAGATAACAAAATTACATACAAAATGGCACTAATTTCAGGTTTTTAAGTTGTATAGTTCTAGAGTTATTAGCTGTTTTAAAATGCAGAAAAAACAACTTTACAAGAGTTATTTTTACTTTAAAAATTTTTTACTACCGAAAGAGGGGTGATAGAAGAATGGAATTTGGAACATTATAACTATAACTATATTAGATTCTCATAAATAAATCAGGAAGAAGATGGGAGTGTTTAATCTTTGGTGTTTTTTATGTTTTGTGAAAAAATCAGTATTTTTTTGAAACTTCAAGGCTTTTGCGGCAAGTGTTATTATCCGAATGAGCTTAAATTTTGCATACATTATTATTTTCTATAGTGACACAAAACCAGTGGGCGTCACCAACGGAATTCCTAAAAAAAATTACCATACAAATAAGGACCACCCTAATATATATGTTACCGTGAATGACCGAAATTGGAGAATGGCGACATTCACCGGTGAATGTCAACAACCACCACCGGTGTATGTCGACAATCACAGATAAGTGACTATGTGGTTGTTGACATTCACCGGTGAATGTCGACATACTCAAGATTTCGGTCTTTCACCGTAAGATAAGTAGATAATGCATAAAATATTTATTCTAAATTCGTGTTTGGGTGGAGTATTTGACCAATATATCTTATTTTTAAGTGCGGGAACTTTAAAACAAAATAAAAACAGTTCGGTATAAGCCTTTTTAGAAAGTCTTTTATGATATTTTTTGAAGTAAGGATTTATTGATCATAACATGGAAAATTTGGACTTCATTTCTAAGTTACTTAAATATTGTTTAAAAACTAAAAATATTTATAATTTATGACCAATATTGGTTTCAGGATCCTAGATTCTTATAAGATAAATATCTACCCAACAAAACCGGTTATCTCGGGAGATAAAATAACCTACTTCTTAAAATTAATATAGGTTATTGGAGGTAGTCACAGGTATATACGTGGTGTATGAGCCGTTGATTTATAACACCTAAAATAAGATATTTTTTTTATTTTAAGTTTTAACAAAAATTATATAAATATTTTTCCAGTAGGTCAGAATGTTTATAATTTATCTTTGTTTATTATTTTATGTTTATTATTTTTAATTTTTTTTCTATTTCAGTTACACATCCTCACTCAAACCTTTGTAAGAGCCCACAGTTAAGTTTTTTATATCTGAAATGAAACTGTTCAAATAATATTTTTCTAAACACAAATGCATGTTATATACGAGATTATACCAAATTCAATTCTTATTTTTATTTGTTAAATTAAAAGACAGATTGTCAGTCACATAGATTTCTCCAGCGTATTTAGTGTTTCGTCTTACGTAACTCAGTAATCATTTTTATTTTCAAAACAATGTTTGATGCAACTACTAATTACCCTTTCCCTAGTTGTAAGACTCCCGATATTTTCTCTTTACCCACCGATTGCATTCCAGAATGTTCCAGAACAATCCAAAATCGCGATGTCCGCTCTGAGTTCTTTCGCACAGGAAAGAGACGGAAGCTCGACTAACTCGATCTAAGTAATTAAGATGATTCCTCGCTCCAATGGAACTCCAAGTACCATTCCAGTCGCGCAAATTACTTGATTCAATTAGTCGTTTTCCTGAGGTAAAACGCAGCAGGAAGAAATACCGGAACGAGGTAAATAATTAGGAAAGGACTGTTGTTGTAGTTTGTGCAGTCGTGGCAAACGCCGGAAAAATATTTTTTTGTTTTGGGAATATATATACTTTGTTTGTTGTAGGTTGTAACTTAATGGGCGGGTAATATTGATGAGAACATGTTTGTTTTTGCGGATTTTTATGCTTCTCGAGATGGCAACAGTGAGCATAGGTGGCTGAATATTTGATGGTTGTTAACTGAGTTGCGTGTAGTAGTATTTCTTTAAATTTGATTTTCAAAAAGTTGAAGCAATAGAGATTTAACTGAACTAGAAAATGTAGGATTTAGAACAAATAAATTTAAAATTTTAAAGCTGAATTATTTTCAATTTCCGATTTCTCCTTAAAAGTGTAGAGGGAATCTTAAGATTCCCGAATAAAGTAAAAAATAACATACAATTGAAGATTTTGTCGCGGTGACATAACACTAGGTCACTTGACAGCAATGCATTTCTATGGCGAGATTCTTAGCAATTGGCCAAGAGTCTCGTTGCCTAATAGGCGCGCTCTAGCTTCTTGCAATAGCCAGGGTGATAATTTTGTCTCAGTCGCCGTGACAAAAGTCTCTAGTGCGCGCTTAGCCTAATAGTGAAAAAAAAAGTTTTTATTAAGAAACACTTTTATTTATAATTTGCTTTTTTACTCTGTGTTTAAAATCCTACCTATCAAATTATCATATTTTTATTACGCTCTGTTTTTCGTTTTCTATACGAGAAAATAATTAGAATTGCTTTAAAGTAATTTAGTTTAAGTGAATGTTATACATTATCAACCATTACTAAAAAGATTTTCCAGCAAATAAATTATTACTATTGGTCTTATAAAAATGTCTCCTTCATGATTTAAAAAACATAAATACAGTTTATCATACTTATATAAAAACATCAGTTTTGTACACAAATAAGTATTAGAAAATATGAGGGAAAATGTAAGAGCCGTAAAATGTTGTTATTGGAATATATATTAACTCCTTACTTAAAAAGCAGTCTTTTATGCAGATTAAAAACTTTTGCTGGGATTTATTCTTTGTAACATATTTTAGGATTTAAATTTCACCATATTTGTGCTCTCAGAGCGTATGAAGATATTTTTCTTTTTTAAATACCGTCTTTTTAACAATTTTTATAAACAAAGAGTTTAGAATTAGAGATTGTTTAGGAACGTGTTTAGAAATTGTTATAAAAGTCCTCAAGAATATAAATTTGATGTAATTCTCTTTTCTCAAGTTAATAGAACTCAGTATAGTAAAATAAAGATTTAGACTTCTTAAAACTAGAACTTTTCGAAAATTTGAAGACATTTTTTTATTTACATTCCATTATTTCTAAAGCAAAAGTTTGCGATGCCATTATTAATCATTTATCATTTCAATCGTATATAATAAGGAAGTTGCATGTGTCAGATTTTCAAAAACAAACAAGTGTTCCGTATGGTTTTTTGTATGGTAAAATGAAATATCTAGTCAGTTTTTCAAAAAAAATGTACAAGTAATTAAATATTTTAATTTTAAAGTCGAGAAAAAAACACGTGACTGAAAACGTTTATTGTTTAAACTATAAGATGACGTCTACAATAATACCATCAACTCCATTGCCTTACAACAATGTTTAGTATAAGATGACGTCACATCCAAACTCTTGGCGTTTTCGCGCTTTTAAAAAGGGGATTTTTGTTAATTTTTTTTGACAATAAAAATTTCTTGATCGGCCTCAAATTTTGGGTAGTTGCTTATTTTTGCAAGAGGAATCGATGAAAAAATAAAAAGACATCATGCAACTTCCTCATTGTATAAGCTGCTTAAACAACATTAAAATAAAAACTCCTTTATAAAAAGCAATTTGGCCACTAACAAAACCCCATTTTAGTACGTCTCTTTTTTTTATTGTTTACTTCACTTCAAACTTAAAATTTTTACGACACCCAAAACCACTAATGACCTTAACAACATTTCCCCCTAAATTCACTTTCACATTTTTGAAAAGGAATTGGAACAAAAAAAACCAGCAAAGTTCCTTCCTTTTAGAAGAGAATGCATCTTTGTTATCCAAGAGCACAGCTTTTGCTAATTAAAAGCATCTTCAGTAATTAAGAGTTATCTTCACAGAACATTCTTGAACCGTGACTGGAAGAAAAGAGCGAGAAAGTCTTGAGAAGATCCAAGATTCTATCACTTGCTTTTATGACCATGATAAATATATTTCTTAGAAAGAAGTTTCTTTTCTTTTAGGTGTCTGCTTTGTTTTCCATAATTAAGGGACTGTTCTGTTTATTTGTAAGATCTGAATGATATCGTTTGATACTAATATCTCTTTGCATTGGAGTTGTCCGCTTCTGAAAATTTTGGGGGCGGGGTTCATAAGGGTTCAGAAAGAGACCAAAGGGTTCAGAATTCCTCTCCAATAGGTCTGGGGGGCCTTATACCCCATAATTTTTTTGAACCTTCTAAACTTCACCATTAAACTCATTTTCAGTGTTATATCGCACCCTTGATACAAAAGTGCCACAACTCAAAAATTTTAATTTTTGAGTTATGACCCCCATTAGGCGTAGTTTTCACATCTCTACCAATCTTCAAAAGAGCCAGAAGTTGCATTGAAAAATCAGCCGCCAGATCGCAGTTATGGCGTTTTGTTGAAATCAAGATGGCTATGATTCCTTTCACTGAAATGCCACACCTTGAGTTGTCGTCCAGCCAGGGAAAACTAGAACAATGGCTAACGATCATAGTTTGAGATGTATCGTTCTTCGTATTGACAAATTCAAAAATACTAAAATGTGCCTAGTCAGCCCGGGAACAGTTTTTTGCAATTCCTGAAAAACATAGTTTTTTGAGTTGTGGCACTTTTGTAGCAAGGGTGCGATATGATTACACAATTTCAAAATCGAATTTTCTATGCTTTGTAGTAGTAGTAGTTGGAAAAATATTTTATTTTGGAAGGGGGCTCGCCTCTAATTTTTTTAGCTAGAAAAAATATTTTGAAGGGACGATGTTCTCCTAATCTCAGGACTGGCTTCAACCTATTCTAAATTAAATCATGTTTTAAATGATGGGGTGTCCAAGCCCCTCGTAAGTTAGGTGCCATTGGTAAATTGGCATTATGCATTATGTTATGAAAAACTGGTGAAACACATGCAGCAAATATTTGGACTTAAGTTAAATATATTTTTTTTCAAACAATGTTCCTAATTATTGGGAGGGGGGACGCGTCCCCCTGTCCCCACCAGGATCGACAGCCGTGTCTCTTTACTTTCTTATAAAATTTAAATAACCAGAGTGAATTGATACAGGGAATGATAATATGGATTGAAACTATGAAATAAATATTATATAAATTTTAAATTCATTTCAATTCATCATAAAAATTTGAAAAATTATTCATTAATTTTCGGATATCGCTAAGCTTTGCAAATCTGTCACAAATTATTATTATGGATCCTTTTTTGGGCATTCTTCTGTTTATTTACGCTATCTGAAGTTGACTTCAGATAGCGTTAATAAATAGATAGATAAATGGTTTGTTTATTATGCTATTAGAATATTTACAGATACTTTGAATCATCCTGAATAACCAAAAAACATGAAATTAAATTATTGGAACAAAAATCTGTAATTTGACGCATAATAAGGAATTTAAAGCTCAGAAGTATTCAAATGCCTTTCATCTCTTTTTTTCATAAATGTCTAGTATAATTCTTTTAAACTTAAATTGTGCAAAGAAAGCATTATTTCATGTAAAATCCATTTTAAAATATAGTTCATTGCTCTTTAATTTATAACACTAATTAATTTTTATAGGGTTCTACCTTTGTTAAACATTACATATGTTTGAAATCCAATTTCCAGTGAATGCCAATATTTTCATTAAATTCACTTAACTTTAATGTGCTTGAAATCATAATAATTTTGTATTGTATCATGTAGGGCTCGACCGATGGCACTTTTTTTAGCGATGGGCCGATGCCGATTGTTCGAAAATTTCCATCGGCAAGCCGATGGCCGATGGGTCTTTACGAGGCCGATTGCCGATGCCGATGGCCGATGTTAAAGGCCGATGGTAAAAATTGCATTAAACTAATTTAGTCCAGTAAATCTAACGAAAAAAAAAGGAAAAAGGGGTAAAACCAGTAAAAATTTCAACATTTAGTTATTAACGCTTTTCACTTGAGAATGATGTTTATAGACTATTTTTCACTGCTGCTGATACGAATATTCTATTTAAAATTTTTAATATTGAAATATCAATTCAAATTTATTTCAAAACTTTGATAAACCATCGGCCAAACATCGGCATTTAGATGTTTTTTTAGGCCGATGGGCCGATTTTTTCAAATTTTAGCATCGGCCGCCGATGTCAATGCCGATGGCTATTTTTTCAAACAATCGGCGCCGATACATCGGCCAAGCCGATGCATCGGTCGAGCCCTAGTATCATGATATGGATTCATTAAAAGTTTTAATAAATAAAAAGGCGAAATTTTCAAATTTAAACATTTTTTTAGATTTAAAACTAAGTCTATGAGATTATGATTTTACATTCCTTAGACACCTGAAATCGATGTTTAAACTGAACTGGTGAAACAGTTATAACAACACATCTCGAGATTTGACCAGATTCTTATGACAGCTTATGTTTTTCAGACAGCCTTGTCAATTTTTTTTAAGTTCTTCAAGAATATCTAACACTGAAAAAAAGTTATATCTCTGTACACAAAATCTATATTTTCTCAAGAAGCACCACTGACAGATCTTCGATACTTTTTCTCAAGACATATTTTTCAGAGTAAAGATTGTTTTTCAAGAATGTTTTTTACAGAAACATATGCATTTCACAGCATTCTCTGTATTATATTTTAGAAATTCCCTGTTATTATGTTCGACAGTTATTTGGAATTTACTTTTTAAGGAATATTGCTAGTTTTGTTCATGTTTGTTTCTCTGTTTTTATTGGAATCTGCGTCTGTAACCCTCACCTCCCCCAAAAAAGATAATTTTAGGTAGAAAATATCTACTTAAACAATAAGTACCTTTAGGGAAAACATGAAAAAATATAGTTACGTACATCAATGTTGAAATATACAAAGATACAGACTACTACTTAATAGAGATGAATGTTAACACCCTTTTTCACGAATCATAAATGCACAAGTAAATATTTTAAAAATGTTTGAGTTGTTGTAAAACTATATATTTTTATTTTTGCTTCAGATTTAACACCATTAAGCAATAAAGCAGTGAAAAACAGGTTATAGTTTTCTTAATTTTAGGAAACGCGTGTTTTAAGAGGCCTAGATGATATTTTTCAGTCCTAAAAATGCTTTTCGTCTCATAAAAACTACAAAAGATTAAAAAATGCGTTTGAAAATCGAGATATATACTACACTCTTAAAACGACTGTCTCAAAACTCAGTAAAAAATTACTCCAACTGGCTCCCATCCAAATGTACTCAAATTTGAAAACATGAATATACTCATTTCTAAAAATGTGCATACTCAAGAATGGAACATCTTGAGCTTGAGCTCAAAAATGAGTTCATGATGTTTCATTTTTAAGTATACACATTTTCAGAAATGAGTATATTCATGTTTTCAAATTTGAGTACATTTGGATCGGAGTCAGTTTGAGTACTTTTTACTCAGTTTTGAAACAGTCGAGTCGTTTTAAGAGTGTAACAGGTAAAATTCTACAATTACAGGTACCCCCTTAACTAGTTTAAAAATCAGTAAATTCAAACTTTTCCCTATATTTTCTTTTGTTAAATGTCTGGAATGGATACAAAATCCAATATTTATAAAGATGATAAAAATGAGATAAAAGAATAAAATCAAAAGGTCAACAACAACAAAAGGTTAAGCTAACAATTTTCCTTTAACTAAAAATACAGATTTAACTGATTAAACACATTCAAACTTAAAAATTTATCCCAAACTTTAATCCATGAAACTGGGATAGAAACCATTAATTTTTAAATACATCTCAAGTTCTATTATTTTCTCTTTAATAAACCCTTTATACTTCTTTATAATACTCTTTTAGCAAGCATGAAGTATCAAAAAATTTCTATAAATGAAGCCAATCAGTAAAAGGTAACTGAACCCGAAAAACTTTGAACGGTATTAATTTCCCCTGAAAAATGTTCCTGATTTATCATTATTTATAGACATTTCCCGATTAAAATGGTTCTTTACAGTATATTAGCAACGAGATCATAAATCTAAATAAAACATCGATTTCTCAATTACTGTAACCATTTTTATAAATGATTCAGATAACACAAAAATTCGTTTCAATGCAATTGAAAATTGCTCAGAATAAAAAAGATCATCAAGGGTGAGATGGGGCTTTATTTCTTGAATCATGAAAAGTTTCACTTGGAAAATGCGAATGTTCTAAGCAAACCTTCTACTTATTTATGAATCAGTGCTCGTTTTCAATTTATTACGTTGACTTAGCCTCAAGATGATTCCACCAGACTTCTAAGAATAATGATACTGCGGATCAATAAAACAAACGATACTTTGCCTTTTTTTGGAAGTGAAGTGAATTGAATGAAATATTTTTTTTTCTTATACGGAAAGCCTTTTTTGAATATCACCTCATTTTGTTTTTTTTTTGTTTCGCATAAGACGTGACTATTAGCCTGTTCCAGAGAGGAAATTTCACATAATGGAATTTTATCAAGACAGGAGAAGGATGTTGCCAGATTGTGACAAGGAGTTCAGAAACTGAGCTAGACTAGATGAAATCTAATTTACCATAAACTGTATTTTGATATTGCATTTTTGAAATTTTTTGACGATGCATGAAAAATCCTTCTGAGATTTATTCGATCAAGAACATTCATTCTTTGCTTTCCATTTTTAATAAATCTTGAGGCAATCTGCTGGAGTATGTTTGATTAAATTTAATTTCTATTCACATTAAAAATTCCACTGAAGAAAATTAAGCAAGATATTTTCTCTCTTGTATTTTATCATTTTATCCTCGTCTGAAACTGATTAGGTTTTGGAGAGTGATACATATATTGATAACTTTGAGAATTCAAGTTCATTTCAGTAGAATAATATAACCATCAACAACATACGTCTTACGTTTGGTTTTAATCAGTTATTATCTAAAATATTCGAAGAATAGTTTCAAATCCAATTTCATTTTAATTAAAATAAGAATAAAATATAAACTAAAAAACCTTAATACGTTTGAAAAAAAAATATTGTGTTAAAACCAATACACTTTTTAAAAGTATGAGAATGCTAAAAATTTTATAAAATTAAGCAACACAATTATATACAAATTTTATGTAAATTAATTGGGTTCAGGAAGGTATATTAATTTTTTTGTCAAGAGTAAGTGTGTGTGTAATACAGTAGACACGAATTTTTTGACAAGATTTTTTAAAGACAGTTATTATGGGTAATATGCCAAAAAAGGGCCTAAAATTAAGGATATTGAAATAAAATACACGATTTTTATGAAAACATGATGCACATTTTTAAGAAGACTAAATCTTGAAACGGAGTCTCGAAAAAAGTCATTTTATCAAAACTTTTTTAAGGATTACTTAGATAGGTAATGCTATTTTTTCAATCGTAACTTTAAAAAAAACTTGCCTATAATTTTTTTGTTTTCTTTTAATTTGAAACTTTTAAGAGAGAAAAAAAGATTTTTGAGCATTTGAAAGCTACTGAATAAAGTGGGATAGTTTTAAGGTCTTAGTATTTATTTAAAACATACTAGAGTTAAAGGCCAGAGAACTTCTCTTCTTAAACCGATAAAAACTAAAATATCACCACAGACTACTAAAACCAAGATAGTTAAGAACTAGTTTTAAAACATTGATAAAAACGCTTTCGACAAATTCAGCTTCCTACTTGAGGAACAAAAAATAGTTTTTTGTAACCCAAGAATGCATT
The DNA here is from genome assembly GCA_024610705.1 of Tetragnatha versicolor. NCBI lineage: Eukaryota > Metazoa > Arthropoda > Arachnida > Araneae > Tetragnathidae > Tetragnatha > Tetragnatha versicolor. The sequence goes on along the minus strand of JANDEH010000011.1, from coordinate 18,133,689 downwards.
TTTTCTTCGGATATTTGGTTACTCTTCATCGCATGTAATTACACACTAGTCGCAATATACAAAATTGCTTTTGTTACCACTGAAAAATGCTTCTTTTTTTTCGTACCAGCGGTATTCAGGATCTGTTTGTTTCAACTCCCCTCAAAAAAATTCCTTCACGGAATCCATGTTTTTTCTTAACTGAAGGGAACATTCCTATATTTAAGATGTGTGATAAATGTGTTGGCCAAATATTATTTAGTAAGTTTTTTATAATTGTTCAACGACTAGAGTAAGATGTAGCTGTGTTTCAAAGTGACTTACTGCTAAAAACAGAATTTTTTATTTAGTAATTTTTTTGTGTGTTTAATCTTCCCTAATAGTGTAACGCAGTGGTGTAGAACTTGCAGCTCTTAATAATTAAAATGAATCGACTTCTCAATGTTTATTCAAGGTAGAAATTTTCGAATCCAGTTCTATTCCAAGAATGTTCAAAATAACGCTTAAAACTACATTTTTGGAGTTGAAATTTCTTTATTGAAGGGAAATTTTTATTTTCCCTTAAATATCTCCCTTTCAACGGTGAGTTTTCAAAACTTTATTAACTTAGAAATACGTTTTGGGTTTATTTTTAAACAGTATTCTTTCTTATACTTCTCGTTTTCTTTAAATACCTTCATGATTATGCTACATCTCTGTTTCTTTTAAAACACATCGTAAAATCTCTAAAAAATAGTCTAAGAAAATATTGTTGACAGATAGATTTTGAAAGTCTAACTGCACTTACAACTAATTATCTAACTTCCCCGATTGGTTACAGTTTTAAGCAAAGCAATATTTTTATAAATTTTTTTCTTTATTGTATCAATAGTTAACCCGCGAGGACGCGCGCGGGGTCTGCGAGACCCCAACGCTTAAATAAACCTTCATAAAAACTCTAATTTTTAATGAAAATATATGAAACTCCGTGTAGCTGCCTAAAAGGTGTCCACCAATCACCTCATGAAGTTTAAATAAAGTAGGTATGTTATTTTCCGAGTTAGGTTGTTGTTTTTAAGGAAAATGCTTCCAAAACTGTGAGGATTGGTGCGAGTTAAATAGCCAAAGAGGTTTCCAAATGTAAGGAAGAGGTAACTATAATCCAAAATTTTTCTTGCAAAAAAAGAAATTAGAAAATAAAGGATTTTAGAAAATAAACATCGGTTCAGTTTAGCCAAAGAAATTCGTTAGCTCCGCTCACATTCCATTGCATTTCCTGTTTTCCTAGTCTTATATTATATCTTAATAAGAAGCAATCAACTAATAATGCAATTAAACAATTAAATTATATATTTAAACTATCCGTGATAAAAATTTTGCATGCACTGAACGTTTAGAACGGAAAACGGTTTGTGGGGTCTGAGAGACCCCGCGCGCGTTCCCGTGTAACAGAAAGTAGCGCGCGTCCTCCCGGGTTAAATATAAATGACTATGAATCAATCTGTGCATTGACTCAAAGTAGTTTATGTTAGATTCGTATCTCTTAGATTAACAAGATTTAATACCGTCGGGAATTTTATAAACGTCCCCCGATGATAAAAATCTTTATAAACGAAGTTTCTTCTAAAAAATAACGTAAAACCTTTAAACAATTCGATTTTAATTAATTCTTAAGGCACTCCTACTCGACAAAATCTGGAGATACGAGAACGTTAAATTACTTAAGACGTAATAGAGACACATTTTTAGGACATGGTGGATTTTTTTTATCTTCTCTACTCTCTAGAAGTATTTATTTTTTTAACCCGATGATATTTTTTTATGTGTATTACTCCTACGACATTAAATAAAGGTAAAAAAAGGACTTAAAATCCGAAGATTAAACCGTTTGAATTAGTGCTTATGCCATAGACCTGCGGTTTCCAAAAAATAAAATTAAACAAAATATAAAATAAAAAAATCTATAAAAATAAAATTGAAGTATGTATTTGGAAGTTATTAATATTTTTTGAAGAAGAATTTAATGACAGCTTTATTTAAAGGAGATACGAGATTTTAATAGCAATAAATAAATGCCTGAAAACAGTTTTTGAGGGTAGGACACCAATATATACGTTTACATTTACATGAATACGTGTTTGTACATTAAAAAACTAATTATTTAATTTTTGAAAGACATTTGTTTTTATTACCTTCTTGTTAAGCTGCTTTTGTTTGCGTTTTAAAAGCCCAAATAATGTAATAATCGAGTATTTATATGATTACACTAGGGAGCTACCTCCCCCTGCTCGCTATCGCTCACCAACTCTGTAAACTGCCTACGCAGGACCTTTAGGATCACTTCGCAATTATCACAAAACCGTTTTCAGCACTGAACTTAACTCATTTTATAAAACACAATAAAAAATTAACATAAGTGACGTCAACCAACTTCCTGAAAACACGTCACATGTAATCACCATGAATAACAACACAAGACCCTCTATATATAAGGCCTAACAACTACGTAATGATTACGTCAAACGTACGGGAAAATCAGTGAATTAAACAGATTTAGTTCACTGATTTTTCCAGTACTGTAGACGTCATAATGACGTAGTTGTCAGGCTTTACATATAGATGGTCTTGAAAACACTCTCTTAAAAGTTTAAATATTTTTAGCTGTAATTTATCAATAATTTAATCATAATGTTTTCCTTAAAGATATCCAGCGCGTCTATTAATAACTATTAATAATCAACATTCTGAAAAAAAAAAGTACACCAATGAATCTTTTAAATTCAATATTGTACCCTAATGACTCGTTAGTAGGTATACCTAGTGTTTTATCATTCATATTTTTAATCAACATTCTGAAAAAAAACCGTACACCAATGAATTTTTCAAATTCAATATTGTACCCATTGTACTTAATGACACGTTGGTATACCTAGCGTTTTATCATTCATATTTTTGTTTCCACCCAGATTTGTTAAATAATACCTTTCAAGCCATTGAAAATAATAGGAGACAAAATTTACATCACACTCAATGTTTACAATTTATTTCGATTATCAGAGTAAAAATTATAAATTTCAAATAAAATGTGTGATGTTTTAATGTTAAATAGTATATCTATAAGTTTTTAAAACAATTTTATCAGTCTTTGAACGATATTTAATTTGGAATGTACTCTTAAGTACATTTTTAAATCGAGAAAAATTCGTTTTGTCATAAAATATGGCGTCAATAGGTAGTTGTGATTGGATGCATAATAAATTGTTTGACAGTTCTCTCTTTGTAACTGCGACCTTATCCGTAATCTAAAAGAATGGAAATATATGAGAATATTTTTAGAAATTCTAATGTTTTTTTGCACATCCTCAAAAGAATCCGAACAGTTTGATATCCAAAATGAGTTATACGGGTCAGTAATTAAAGAGCCTTACTCTGGAAACCGTTCACCAAAAACGTTTTTTAGAATAGATAGATGCTTATTTAAAATTAAGTTTTTTAACTAAATAATTTCAGCACAGTCCCAAGTAGCACAAACATGTAAGATTTGTCCATTTTTTGTCATGTATTGCCAAATTTAGTTTAACTCACGTAAATTTGACGTATTTGGTATGATGTGTGCTACTACGGGTTATTTACACGGTTTACACATTACCACAATGACTCAAGGAGACATTGATTTATATTTTTAGATCCATGGACTTGACTTTCAAAACATTATGTATGAATAAATTCCAAATAAATTATAAAATAAGAAAATGGTTTTATTTTACCTTAAAATGTAACTTCTTTTTTTTGTGTGATGCCATTAGAACCATACAAAGAGTTAGATCCATACAATGGCATAAAGCATATCTGTAGCCTTTCTTTACAAAACAATCCAACTATCCAGCCAGCCAATCTAGGAGGGTATAATCAGAAAAAGTTTATCAATTCTCATTTGAAGAGGCTAACTAAATCAAAAATGTATTTACTGAAGAGAAATGAAGGCAGAGTTTTAATCAACTTCTAAGCAAGGGGTAGCACAAAAGCTCCCAAGGTGGTCCTTTTAGACGTGAAAGAAAATCAATATGTTGTTCAGATTAATTAAGATGCCAATACATCGGTAATGAAAAAGAGACTAACTAATAAGGATGAAAATAATATATTTAAAAATGTCTGCAGATTTTGTTGGTTCATTTTAAGAATAATCAGCGAAATTGGCTGGTATGAGAATTTATCCTTCTCCGGAATATTGGATGTAATTAAATAATTTTTTCATGGAAGATGTTTAAGATGATGTTTTAATGTAGGAAAAAAAAAGGTAACTTGAGCTACTATATTGGTAAGGGTATTTTATTGCCTTACTTTTTTTTATTAAAACTTGAGTCAGCGAATCAAAATAGATGAAATGCTATGTTTTCAGGTTTTTACAAAATATAACAATACGTTTTTTTTACTTTTCATATTTTAAAGCAGTCAAGTTTGGGACATTTTTATTTTGTTTATGGGCTTTAAAAACATTGCGCGATATGTAATTAACTGATTTATCACTTAAATATTTTTATGATGTTCTGTAAAGTAATTTTTTACTCTATTTGTTGGTCATGAAAATGGAGTTTTTTCTATGATATTTAAAATACGTAAAATAATTTATTATATGAGAAGTTTAAAATGAAATTGTTCTTGAAATGCACATATCTATAATATGGTTAAAAAACAAATGCCCAACAACTTAACAATTTAGCTGAAAATGTTTCATGTATTTAGTTTTAAATTAGATTTTCCTTTTTCTTCTTCACTGAATTATAACTTGCATACTTCGAGATTCTAACTGTTTACAAAGTCAAGGCAATTCATTCAATGCAACTGAAATAAATGCTCGTTGTAGCGTTAATTATGATTAGAGCATTTATATGTAAAAAAATCACTGCCAATGAATATTTTCAAGGTTTTAAATATAAACCTTGTTGGTTTTTAAAAGGTTGATGGTTTATGGATAGAAAACAAATTTTACCTATGTTATTTATATATTTCCCTTACATACTTTTCCCGAAACATATTAATATTACTTTTACAAATTTATTTTGGTTTTTATGAAAAAAATTAAAATTTTTAACACGATTTTAAGAACTAAAAAATAATGAATAATTAATCAAACAGATGAATTGATAAAGGTAAATGATTCTAAACAAAATAGATGACTCATTTACTTATAAATATTATATTTTGAAAACATATTTTCAATAATTTTAGAAAGTAATTAGATTTTAGTTTACTCTTGATGTTAGTTCCGAAATATTAACTTAAATATTTGAATAGTTTCAGTTAAAATGCCTTACAGAGATGGATAATTATATAGTATGTATACCTCTGTGAAATAAATTGGAGCTTCAGTATTAAAGCTAAAATACTATAAGCAAGTTCCGCAATGAAAATACATACACAGATTTACTAAACACTAAACCAGAAACTCTAATGGAAAAGGTTAGATGAGTTCCAGTTTCAGGGAAAGTAAATCAGCTTAGGGTATTGCAGATTTGGGTCTGTTGGTCTATATAAGAAGTTTTTACGATCTGGTAACTTAGAACTAGTATATGGAGATGAGTTAGGCGTCATTTCGGATGGAAAGACGTTATTCTAGTAAATGGAATGCAACCTATGTAACAAGCATCTGTGTAGATGAGTTGTCGACGTTTTTTTGTGCTGTGTCAAGGTAGGAATCCAATCTGGATTTTGGATGTTCATAGCTGTAAGTTCTATGTTTAGTTGGACTTTTTTCTCTGACGCCACCTGTAACAATTTGTAGAAAGGAACTCTTTATTCTCTTTGCACTCGTTTCTTATTCTTTCCACAGACCCTCGAGATTACCTTTGGATTCTGTTGGAAAATAGACCAACTTTTTTTTATAAAGAACTATTGTTGTAATAATTTAAGAACTATAAACCAACTTCCATAGAAATAACTTTTAATTTATTAAGCAAACCAACTTTCTTAAGAGGTATTTTTAAAGCTACTATTTTAATTCATTTTAATATTAATTCATTTATTTTCTGATTATTTTAAGTTAGCAATAGTAAAATATTAATGTTCTAGAAAAGATGTTTTTGTATAACTTGGTTTTTGTTGTTGTTTTAATTGAGATTTCATGAGAGTCAGCCTGTTTTTTAGAAGGTAATTTAAGTTAGTAAATTTTTAAGAATTTTGATTTCATGAGAGTTTTTTTAATTTTGTAAATACTTAGTAGTTCTACGTTTCACCTTCTCCTTTACTATGTTTTGAAATTATCGTTAATAAATATCCATATTTTATACTAAAGAAATAAATTTACAGTCACAGAGTTTGACTACAACCGAATTTCTAGGCTATGGAAATTTAATTCATAAAACGAATGTACCATATGTTATAATATACAAACGCACCCTCAAATTGACCAAATTTTTTCATGGATAAAGAATACCTTCAGAAATGAAGTTATGGAACGAAGTGTCTTATATAGATAACATTAAAATTATATTATTGAGCATTCCTGGCATCAGCCTCGATGGTTGAGTGATATGATCACAGACACAGCGTCACCTTAGAATCAAACACTACTATCTCCGTTCGGCAAACTTCGGGGATTCCGATCCTTGGCTACTTAAAATCAGACGCCAATTCAAACCACTACCCATAAAAAATCCACCAGTTAAATACCACTGAATCAAAAAATAATAATAATTACTTCAGATCGTTGCAGGCACTCATTTGATTGGTTTGGCACTTTGCCAGCTCGATGATGACACGCTTACGAACCAATGAAATGAGCTTTCTCGCTTGCAATTCCAAATATTTCCGAATCAGACCAGAAGCAAGACCCTCTATATAAAGGCCTCCCAACTCGGCCGTGCAACGTCATAACTTTCACTCATCTTTGACGTCACTCCATAGACTTAACATGGCGATTTTCACTCACGTTTGACGTCATCGTCTGGAGTTGGGTGGCCATGTATATAGAGGGTCTTGCCAGAAGGCAGTATTATTTGATTTTAAGATGAAGAAAATATTGCCCCTGATATGGCAACCTGCTTACGATATCAGACCGCCAAGATTAACATTGAATCTAGCTCGTTTCGTAGCAGCCAATGAAATAATTGGAACTCTTTTTTCGTTATAAAAGAAAAACTAATCATGGTAGAAGTACAATATTTGAAACACACATACAATTATTTTTTACAAAAATATTGTCGTTTCGTTTTTTAAAAAATTCGAATTAGTTTTAGAGTTATTAACCTTCCTACCCTCTTGAAAAAATAGTCACATATTCCCCTCGTGGGGTCTCTGAGGACCCCATGCGTAAAACATGCCTATGACTCTAATAAAGGTTAAAAATTCCTTAAATGGAGAAGAATTGTCATTTTTTGTTTCTAGAAAGATGCTTCAGAATAATTTATCCAATTTTTTTGGTATTTTTCTCATTTTTTTCGTCTTATTACGGCTTAATTGGGTTTCTTTTGATACACGTTTTTTATAACATCTGGACCTTCAAACAAGAATTAAATTACAGAAATGAACTACATTGAAGTTGTTTTACTTAAAATATTTATAATCACACTGTTTAATGCATACTAGTTGATATACCCGGTCTTGCACGGGTAGAATTTAGTAGTTTATTTTAAACGATTTATGAAGCTGCATATGCTCTCTATTCTGCATTATCAGCTACCTGTCACCCCAGATTAATTTATTTAGTATTATGAAACATGTAAAGTTTGGATTCTTCTTTTTAAAATTGAAATAATACAAAAAAAATGATCGGTTCAGATTTCTTAGTGAAATCAGTATCTCGCTTGTAAGTTTTAACATAAAATTGGTTTTTTTCTTGATAATTCTTCGAAATCACATTCTGGACTTCCGTAAACACTCATAAATATTTAAAAGCATTCTTATTTTTCAAAGAAGACTGAATATAAAAACCTATTTACAATCAACCATGAATTTATATTGTTTTTGTAAAGAATGTGTTCAACAGGAAGTAATGGCGACAGTTGTCTGAGTTTTTTTTGCTGCAACTGTTAGGTACTCAAAAGATTTCTATAAATAGCATATTTTTCTTAGAATGTGAATAAAAAATTTAAGAAATAGCGAGTGATTCAATGTATATAGCCGCAATCTTCTTTTTGTAAAAAAAATGACAATTTCTACGAAAATATCTTTCTAATATTTCTCCAAACGTTCTAAACAAACATGCAAACCTTTTTTTATCTATAATACAACAAAAAATAAAATACTAAACTTTATTTGATACTGTTTTACCGCCATTCATGGCTGGGGTCTCAGAAGACCCCAGAGGGGGAATATGTGACTATTTCTCCCAAGACACTTAAAAATGGAATAATAACTCCAAAATTTTTACCCATTGTAAAACTTTGCGTAATTAAGGAATAGTAGCATCGGAAATTGTCAAAACAAAAATGCATGGGAGATATCAAGCGTCAAAGTGCGTCTGGGGTCGAAAAAGACCCCAAAGGGGTAGGAAGGTTAAGATTCAAAGTTTCAATATTTTCCCTTTCTAGGACTGAAGTGAATTAACAATGGATAGCAGCAACCCTTTAACAACGCCAAAACCGCCGACAAAATGAGCAGAATGAACGACTAAGCTGCGTGAATTTTCAGAGATAGTAGTTTTTGATTCTAAGGCGACGACAGAGTATAAAGCTTAACAGAGTATTCATCTCCGTAGACGCTAATGGCAACTTTTAATTTTTAACAGGGCTTTTCTTCGAGCCAAACGGATCCGCCTCCTTTAATAACACGTCATTCCTGCTAATTCTGTCATTCGCCCACTGAAGCTGTCACTCAAATCCAAATCGGAACTCAAATCCGATGAAATTTAAATGCCGCTTGATAGAAGTTCCATATCCAATCAGGAATGAATTTCGCCTTGTCTGATTGGCTGGTAGTGAAATTAATTATAATCTGAGAGAAGGAATTAAATTAAATACTAAAAGAGAAAAACTGCCGTTTGGAATCTCTATAAGCTCTATACTATGTGGTGATATATATCTACTAACCCAAAGGTCCCTGGTTTGAATCCTGGGTGCCGCTTTTGTTAATTATGCTTTTATTTAGCTTTTATTAGCGAAATTCGTTATATAGTTGAGTTGTTACTTTCGTGGAGCTATAGACAATGCCATTGTGGAAACCTATATTTAAACTAAGCTTACCTAGAATTTCTGAAATTAATTTTCGTTACCTTTTATCTGCTCATTTTCCTACATTTTCCCCCTCCCAATATAATCTAACTAGAGAAACTCAATCATCACTCTACCCAAACCCACTCACATTCTCGCACCTTTTTTGACTATCCGATAAAACTATCTAAGAAAGTTTTAAGGAACCGTTTTCAAGATCCATTAGAAATTAGGCTTTCACCGTACTTTGTCAGAGCTAAGTGCATTTATCTTCAAAACGCACAAGTCCACGCCTTTTTTTCCCAGTGATTGGGCAAGTGACGGTGTTTATTATTCATTGATAACTTTAAGGATTTTCACATTTCAGACTACCTATTAAGAAAGTGTTAAGAGAGGCCCAGTTCTTTCTTCAAAAGCGAAAGGAGTGTTGAGAAAACTTGTGAAAAGTTTGTTAGGAACACTTAGGGAGGAAGAGGTTTATAGCAGGTTCCTTCCTAAGTGCTGATTGAATCAATACCCTAGTGAAGGATGAAAGTGTCTTGGTCTATTAGATTTAGGTAGGTTTAAGTGTTATTTTCAGTTTTATCTGCACAAATTTAAATTTTAAGGGTTGAGTTACAGGAGATCTTAGAAAAAATGCTTTAAAGTTTAAAAGTATAAAAATAATAATAATAAGATACTTAAATGTTAGGAAAAGCTATTACTGATGTTATATACTATTATTTTTGCATCTTATAAAATCGAGAATCCATTTGTAATTTTTGAAATTTATATTCAAATTTTTCAAAATAATAGATTTTGTTTTTAAAGCAATATTTTTTTATCAGAAAGTTATTTAAAAAATACAAAAAATCAAAAGAAAAAATTAATTTAGTTACTTCTACTTAACTAAAATGAATTACCTATTTTAAATTGTAATTTAGTAAAATATTTTCTTTTAACTGGTTTGAAGATTTTTTAAAAAGAACTCTTTCTGTAGCCATTCACAGAAATTATTGACTTTGAACTAAAAATGTAATGAGCTTTAAAAGATATAAATTTTAAGTTTTCTGATAGTTAAAAGAGAGAGATTTATTTGAATAGGAATATCATACCTAAATTTTCGAATCTATATGTTATATAGACATTTAAGGGTTTCCTATATACTGAAAAATTATGTATACAGGGTGATTCAGAAATAATAATCAATAATTGGGAGGGAGGTAGAGGGGCTCTTAGAAGACCCGTGTGACGAAACAAAACATAATAAAATGAAAAACATTATTGCAAGAGGTACAGGAGTATCCGTACTACTTAAATCCTCAATGTGATAGAAATTGGCCCACTTGCCATGGGGTGAGTTTTAAAACGTGAAACCATGGGGTGAGTTTTAAAACGTGCAATATTAATCTCTTAGTCAAACAATGGAGTTCCGTTAATGGTAGTTAGAAAAATTATGATCGGGGAAGGAATTTTCAATGATCAAACAGTTTCGATGATCAATGATACGATCATTGAAAATTCCTTCCTCGATCATCATTTTTCTAAATACCATTAAGGAAACACCATTCTTTGACTAAAAGATTAATATTGCCCTTTTGAAACTCACTCCATGGTTTAGAAAGGGCTTCAAATTCTATCGAATTCATGGTGTAAGTAGTCGGGATACTTCATGCAATAGATTTTTTTCATTTTATTATGGTTTGTTTCGTCACAACGGGCCTTCTAAAAACGGCCTTTTGAAACGCACTCGCACTACATTAGGTCCTAGTTCTTTAACGGTAAGGCTGCGCCCCACCATCCCTATTCGAAATATGCTTGTCTAGGGCCCTTCTACCTCTCTCCCAATTATTGATGATTATTTCTGAATAACCCTGTATACTTTCTGTAACGGATATTTTCACGTTCTTTTGGGGAGATCGAAGCCATTAATATCAAACTGTTAATAACAACCACTGTTTGAGTTTATTTGGAAGATTATTTTTTCTAGGATCTAAGTCCTCTTGAAATATAATTTTAAGACACATATGATTTTATACAGAATTAATCAACATGTTAAATTAAGCAAAATATGATATTAAGCAAATATATAATGCACTGATAAAAACTAGTCTTCTCCAAAATTTGTTTATTACTTATTTGTCAAAGGAACTAACCTCAAGAATATAAAATAATATCTCTTAGTTATTAAAAGCAAACACTAAATTTAAAAAAAAGGAAACCCCATGGTTAAATTTATAAACTTAATCCCCCTCTAGACGTTTGCTCAAACAATTCAATATAAATAAACCAGATCTCACAACCGAAAAGTTTGACCAACCTTAAAAAAATCTCACGATCCAAACGCCTCCAAGAACTGTGAAAAAGAAACCATCCAAACAAGATCCCAAACCCCAATACACATCCCAACTTCCCCCCTAAAAAAACCCAAATAATCAAAAATAATGGGAACTCCACAAGTCCAGAGGGCAAACCATTAATTATTCAACCCCAGCAAAAAACTTCGAAGCTTCACACACTCACAAACAAACGTAAAGCAAACTGGCATCATTGGCAAAAATAAATTCTTGATCAGTAGTGGAAACTAGTCTCAGGTTGGCTCGCATCTATTCTTCATGAGCACTTTATATTCCGCGGGCGAGTTAGCCGAGGGCAATGGCGGGCGTAACGAAACAGAAACATTTTGTGATGACTCTTCCAATATTGATGGCCCTCAGGTTTTTGCTCTTTACTTTGAGGTATCTCCATTGGATTCCTTTGCTAACTCGATTAGACGCTGTGAGGGCCACCTTTCAAGCTCCTTCAGGTGTGGGAGAGGTACTGAAGAAGCTACAGTCCTGAGAGGGAAGGCGTATGCTAAGCCTAAATTGCTTAGTAATGTGGTTTTGTTGGGCTGGATAGACGTTCCAGAAACCGAATGGCAGGGGCTATGTCTTGTTTTCTACATTTTCTGTGTATTCATCTTCTCCCTTATCATCCTCTGTTCATTATTACCTTTCGTTCTATAATAATACGCTCTCTCAACACTTCTTTCCTTATTTCCCACACCTCTATCGTTCCATTTTTCAAAAATTTCACCCTCATGTTTTCTATAGTCTTCATTGCTTCTCATTCTCTCATTTTCTATATTGCAATATCTCCCATTATTTTTCTTCTGAACAATACATCTCTTTCTTATTCTCTATTTTTCTTTCATTTTCTGTTTTACGTTATCCCTCATTATACCTTCCTTCATAAATCTTTTTTCTCGTTTTCTATCTTAAAATCTCTGTCATTCTCTACCCCTCAAGTTTTCTCCTACATTATCTCTTATTTATTTCCATTTCACTGACTTTTCTTTTAAATTAATTTTAAAAGATAAAGAATATAAAATCCAATCCTCCTATATTAAACAAGGTTTTTTTCTAAGTTCATTACATACAATGCCCCAAAGAATCTCCAAACATATTATTTTCTACTTAGCACTTTAATACACTACCCAATACACACCAATCCTCATCTAAACAGAACTCTATTCATAATATCTTATGTAATATAAAGTTCACCCTTTAAAACCTACGCATGCATAAATATTCCTCAAAATACGTACAATCCTCAGATCATCCTCCAAATATACCTCCAAGTTCCAATCCTTGAAAAGAAGAAAAAAACCGTTTTAACTTTTCTTTACGTCGCACTCCAAATACAGACAAGAACTTCCATACTTCTAACTTATAAACGCATCCAAAACAAAAACTAGTCATATATCCGGAATCACAGCTCCCAGAAGCCAATCACCAGCAAAACTGAGTCATACCTTCACTTCAATTCAGAAGTGACGCGTCTTCCCTTTAAATAAATAACAAAAAACGATCTCCTTGTTCTCCTAATTTTCTTTCCTATGGAGGATTGAAGTAGCAGAAGCCAAATCCCTAAGGGCAGGAATCTTAGGGAGTTGGTTCCAACTGAAGTCGAGTTTTATTAAACGCTTCGTTTGAAGTTAGTTGATTCCTCTTGGCAACAGATGATGCTTGGAAGTTAGTTTGGGATTTGGATCATTTACCAGCTACTCGGGGACGAAGTTTACTGAGGCATTTTAATTGTTCCTTGAGGTATAATGGGCAATTTTAATGCTTTTTAATGATGAAATATTGTAGCTCGTTGTGTATGGACGGTGTTATTTCAAACCAACGAAGGATAAAAAGTGATTTTGTCTAAGCATGTTGTAAAAGTAAAATTATTACTTTTTGATGAGTAAAAGATGTCATTTTTTCACTCATTACTTCTTTTGGTCATTGTAAGAAGTGAAATCATGTTTCACATGAGCAAAATTTAACCGTCAATTTATACGTATAATTTTTTGTTTGAATATCTTGTTAATGTTACAATTTTAAAAATGTATAGGGTGGGTTAGGGTAAAATGGGTCACTTTTAAGGTACTTTCACATTCTAAGTTTTATTTCATCAAAACTAATACTTTTAAATGATTTCTTTCAATTGGATCTTGACATTACAATCCTTCAGAAAATTGTTATCTAATTTTATCAAATATTTTTTACTTATAAGTTGGTTAAACTTAGCATAAAAATAATGACCTATTTTACCCCAACGTGGGGTAAAATGGGTCTCATTGCAAAAAGATGTCAAAATATATTTATTGCTAAATATACATGAAAATAAGAAAAAAGGCAATCGGCTAAGCTGTAGAAAACAATACTTTTTAAAGGTTTTTTACCAAATTTTACAGGTGTTAGCTATTTTAATAACAAGTTTCACGAAGTTCTTATAACACTAATTATAAACTCTTAGTTCGTAAAGTATTAATTTTGACTGTTAAAATGACTGGGTAGTGTGCATTTGAGTTGATTAGGTAACAGGGAGGTTGGGAAGCTGGTTTTAAACACTTTAAACTCAAAAAACTTGTTTATGAGCGGGTAAGGCTAAAACCTGGTGGTTTAAGAGACTATTTTTATGGGAAGGATTCAAAGTTTAGTTAAATATGTACTAAAATATGTACATCAAATCCAACAATAACTTAAGGAGATATTTAAAAATGCGATAAAGCAAAAACACAAAAACCTATTTTGAGAAAACACAAAATTTAACTTTTAATTGTACCAAACTTACTATATTGTATATGTACTGTAACTTCGGTTTTAAATGTCCTAGATACAAAATTTAAAGTGTTTTTTTGAAGCTAATGAATAGAATAGGGCTACAATTCTAAAGCAATTTTGGAAAATCGAGGTTTTCATTCAAATTGGCCTAAAAAAGGTGTACGGATACAGTAAAACTTCCATCAAACATGCTAAATTTCTGAGCTCAAACTTTGATAGAGCCTAAAAATATAAGTAGAAAAACCTATTAAAACAAAACAAGAAAATTTGTATAAAATCACTTAGTAAATTTTAACTACTTAGATGAGAATACTTAAAAGTAGGATATGCCTTGTTTATTAAAATTTAGTTTTTAATTCATTAGAAAAATTTTAAATATTTTTTTAGTTGCTATCAAACTTGTTGAATTTCTAAGCTTAAAAACTACGTATGTGTCCAGAAAGAAAGAAAAAAAAATAAAACAAACCATAAGACTTGCATTATGACTATATTTTTTAACGTTAAAATGTTAAAAAAATTTGATATTTTTACTTGCTACTTAAGCTACTCATTTAAAGTTCGCAACACTTAAAAATTCCATCCGATATCTTTCGCCCAATCTCATCTGAATACTTGAGATACATTTTGAAGTGTATCTCTGGCAAAAGGGAAAAAACAGATTCGATTGAAATGAAGTGTAAATGAGACTCGGAACTGATTAAAAATTCAATTCTCCCTTCGTTCGAAAGTATTAACATGCCGCGGTTGCAGTGAATTCATGCTTCCGTTATTGATTCCAAGCGTTTGGATTTCAAAGGCGCAATTATCATTGGATTCTATTTGAAATGTTCGCTAAACGGTTTTTTGTTGCTTTGAGACTTGAGTCCGTATCGATTTCGGAGTAACTTCGGGATGAATTTGAAAAATGTTTTTTGGATCTTGAAGTTGAGAAGTGGAATTATCTATTTGACTGTTTATTTTGATGCAGTTAACTTTTTTGATGATGTGTATATTGGAAATTAATAGTGTCAATAGCTGAAGATTTTGTTCAGAAATTTTAATTTTCAAAAATAAAATATAAGTTATTTAAAAAATTTATTTTCAATCTCCCTTTTTTATAAAAATATAAACTTAGAAAAGGGATAGCTTTTTAGGGATAATTTCAAAGGGTAAAAGGGATAAAAGTTCAAAGGGTATAATTAACATATTTAAAAATTACATTAAAAAGTCTTAAGTGTCAGTGCAGAATAGAAGGAACCCCAATATTTGCAGTCGACATTCAAGCTTTAGGCTAAGCGCGCACTAGAGACTTCTGTCACGGCGACTTATAACACTAGTCACTCGAGATCAATGCATTTCTATGGAGAGATTTTTGGCAATTGGCCGAGAGTCTCGTCGCCTGTGCGCGCACTCTAACTTCTTGCAATAGCCAGGGTGATTATTTTGTCTCTGTCGCCGTGACAAAAGTCTCTAGTGCGCGCTTAGCCTTACTGGTTTTAACAGTTACCTATCACACTTTACAGAGGATAAATAACATTGTTTTTTATAGACACTGTTCAAAGAGAAACAAAAACTAAAAAAGTCGGTTGAATCTAACTATTGAAGGTTAAATGTAATTTTTGGAAAATACAGTAACATTCATTATCTCCAAATTTTATACCTCGAATACCTTTATATCTCTAAGAAAAAATCCCCGCTTGAAATTAAGTGTTCATTTATTCCTTATTCGATTACTTTCAATTTAGTGATATTGGGTTTATACTGCATAATTGCAGATACTAATATTTTTAGCATTTAAATTTTAAAAGTAACATTTATTATTTTCAGAATTCTTATACCAGGGTTTAAAGTTTAAGGAATCTAAAATTTATGTGTCAAAACTAAAAAATATGTATAGAAGGCTGTTGTTATTAAGGATGTTTTTAAAAAAATATGGCGATTGAAATAAATGGTTATGAGCAATAAGGGTTGTTGGATATGCAGCGTACTTAAATTGTTTTAATTAATCGATAGAATAGCGAGAAAAGAATGCTGAACTATTATCGAAATCCATCATTCGAGAGAGCTTAAGATTTTAATTCAAACAACCCTCTCTTTATCAACCTTTAAACATAAAACACTCTACAAAATGCTTCTTTCAGATTCAGAAATCCACCCCACTTCTCGAAACCTCTCAACATTCAAAACAACTCAACAACCAAATCCTGCAGCAGCAGCTCCCAACAACAGAGAACAAACGTCAACACGAAATAAACTCCACATCTCCGGAAAAAGACACCAGACACATATAATTCTCAGAACGACAGGGGCACAAGTCGACATTAGCTATGACACACTCGCGTCTAAAAATTAAAGATAGTTTGATTTTAGTAAATGACAAAATTTTTTTAGTTGCTGTAATGTAATTTTTCAGAATCCCCAGGCATAAGTCAAAACAAATACATATGAGAGCTTAAAAATATAGTTACCACTCACTATAGTATGTTCATTTAGAATTGGCGCCTGAAAAATAGTGATTTCCATTCGCCAAAAGCGTAACCATAGCTACGCTCTTCGCGTAGCTTCAGAGAGTAACTCGTTGGTTGTACTTTTCAGTTGAGGCTGGCTAGAAAATATAAGAAACATCTTCGGGAGATGTTTATATTTTGCAGGTTTACCGAAGTTGGGTGGGAAAAAAGTGGTGAACCTTCTTCGTCGCTTTGACGTTGATTGTTACCATGGTTACTGATTTGGTGGTGGGGGGAAGGAAATATTTTCAGGCACCTATTTAAAATGAAGAGAGTATAATAAAGGATCCAAGAGGTAAGATGAAGCCATGTGTCACTTAACATCATCTAAAATTCACACCATTAAAGGGTTTACAAGAAGTTAAAATAATGCCATGAAGTTCAGGAATATCATATTCCTTACAAGGAACAGGGACTTTTTTGTTAAATGACTCACTTTTATGTTTCTGATACAGTTCCGAATGTTTGTCGAAGTCCATTTTAAATGGAGGGACTATGAACTTTTATTACTTTTATTTTTAACTTTTATTTGGGTACTTTGATCCCAACCACCTATTTCCAATCTTATAAGATCTTATGGCATGAATTTCATTGATAAGAAACTAATATGCCATTGTTTCAAAAATAAAATTATCCTTAACTTTAGGACACAAGTGTATTTACATTGATTTCTGGATTTTTTTTCTTCGATTTTTCATTTATACTTCACAGCAACGTTTCCTGAACCCATTACGTCACTACGCAGAAGAAGAAAGTGAGTAAACACAAAGCCTGTTGGGTTGGTAGGAAATTTCGATACTTGAATTGAGATAAAAAGACACTATTTATACATGGGTTTAACGAAATAATCATATTTTAAAATTGACTTTCTTCGTTTCACTCGAAATTCAGACACCTCGATGGGAACTACTTTGTTATATACCCTGTTCATTTTGAACTGGCGCTTGAAAATATTTCCTTCCCCACCACCGATCGGTAACCATAGCAACTATCAACCTCACAGCGACGAAGAAGGCTTACTATTGGCTGCTCGAAGATTGTAACTATGGTTACGCTTCTATACTCTATTCATTTAGAATTGGCGCTTGAGAAATAGTGCTTTCCCCCACGCTAGAAGCGTAACCATAGTTACGCTCTTCGAGCAGCCAATAGTAAGCCTTCTTCGTCACTTTGACGTGGATAGTTGCTATGGTTTCCGATCGGTGGTGGGGGAAGGAAATATTTTCAAGCGCCTGTTCAAAATGAACCGAGTATAGCGTGGGGGAAACACTATTTCTTAAGCGCCAATTCTAAATGAATAGAGAATAGTGACGTAGTAGGTTCAACTCGTAGTAGGTGCAACAAGTTGCTGTCTAGTATCATGATAGTTGCCTAATCTCACTTATTTGGTGTGTGACATCAGTCACAATAATGCATTTTCAATAGGAATACCACAGACACAAAGATCAAAACTGAGTTTGGTGGACTTAAGCCGCTTCCACCCTCAGCAAACACCGCGTCCTCTTGGTGACACTCCCCACTTAGACCTGGCGAACAAGACGCAGCAGAGGGTCTGATTGAAAAGAGAACCGATGCTAGACTCTTATTTGTTCTCTCTCAGTCGGGGCCTTCGGAGCCGCGAGAGGATCTGTAAATTGAAACGGAATTCGGGATGCGGACTGAATGTTTTTCTTCCAATTGGAAGGGGAAACAAATGCTTTGTTTCGGAATCGTCTGCTGTAGAGGGAGGGGGGTTGAAGTGGCCGTTTGTTCCGTTTTATTTGTTCTGGCTAAGTGTTTTTCAACGCTAATTTAATTTGTATCGTGGGGGATAGGTGTCTTTTGTTTCTGGAGATGGTTCTATAGGGGGCTATTTATGCGCGTAATGGACTATGGTGTCATCAATAGAGAAGAATGTATAGGCTCAGTAAAGGATTAGTTCTATAGGAATACACGAAAGTAGGCACTCTAATTGAGTGGTCAATAAAGTTACTCGTTGTCACAAGGCCGTACCCGTGGTAGTTGGACATATATTTTACTCACTGTTTATTTCTTTGAAAATTCTGCTGCGTATATGAGTTTAAGCTAAAACTAGACAGTCAGTGGGAATGGGTGAATTAATAAAAAATAGACCAGCCTTGTTGGGCTTCGAGCCTGTAGCTGGTCGACAAAATTTGTATTTGTATTTGTATAAAGAGCGGTTCTCTTTGGTTGCCACCCCAAGGGATTCAAATGTTCAAAAATGAGTTGAATCGTTACTTATAGGGATTAAACTCTAAATCAATTTAAGGAAAGGACCCCCACACATTCATTTTTTTTGCTTTGAGCTCATTTTTTTGCACTAGTAGTATCCACAAGCTTTTAATATTAAGTACATGGAGATTTAAATATTGATTGTAGGTAACTAACATTTAGATAACCCTATGCTGTCCCTAACCCTATAAGCGTATTAATTTACCCTATAATGTTGTTATAGGGATGATTGATGTTAAAGCTTAGAAACCATTTTAACCTTTTAAACGCCGCAATTCAAATTTCGAATTAAAGGTTCTGATTTTTAGATTAAATGGTTTGTTTCATCATTACTAAAACCATTCTAGTCGTTTTTTGGGAGAAAAAAATCCTAAGTATGATTTTGAGGATGTTCCCCTTTGGGAACATCGGTGTTTGGGGTGTAGTTTTTAGGCGGATTTCCAAAAGGCACATATTTTACAATTATTTCAAATAAAATGATTGAAATAGGTTTATACTTAATAATTATGAACATTTATATGATAGTGGATGGTTTTTTCATATTTATAATCCATATTTGGACGATTGAGTAATATATTACAGATTTTCATAAGAAAAAGTTGACATGTTTATTACGTACGCGAAGCTTTTCCGCACATTTTTCTTGCACTATGGGTAATATTTTAGTATAAAAATACATAAGAGTGTTCCCATGCGCTTCAAAGCTAAACAGTTACGTGTCTATGAGAAAAATTAGTATTAATTACGGTTCTATACGGATATATAGCATAAAATCCACTAACTTAGGGCTGCCCAACCTCCGGCCCGCGGGCCAGATCCGGCCCCCGACCCCTCTGAATCCGGCCCGCGAACGAAATTAGAACCACACCTTTTATTACTTTATTTTCCGGGGTTTTTTTTGCTGAAAAAAATTCGCTAAACAAATTTACCACACTCACAAAGAATTACCACATATTTCACTGGTCCAGTTATTCTATATTGTGTTTTCTTTATCAAACATTTTTTGAACTTATTTTATGCAATTATTTTTCATTTAAAAGTTCCAAGTTGCAAAAATACTGTAAACGAAAAGTTATAAAATGTATTGTTGTAATTAAGCATCAGTAAGCGCTTTCGCTTTTCTACTGTAATTTCATTTCTGGCCCTCCATACCTCATCAAATACCCTGAGTGGCCCTCCTCTAAAAAAGGTTGGGCACCCCTACACTAACTGCATTCAAATCTAATTAGCTATCAAAAGTGATAATCATAATTATCTCTATTGATTCATTAAAGCTGTGTTTCTGATGGTAGATTTCGAACTGAACCACATATCTCTTACATCCAACTTACGTTAGAAGAGTGTTTTTAGATGTACACACTTTTCCTTATTTTCAAAATTCTTCAATTTTATTCCTAAAATTTTTGTGTAAAAAAAGTATTTGAACGAAATATATAAGCAATTCCTCAGCAGCACTCTAAATATGCTCTTTGCATAGCTCCTAATGATAATTACTGAAATTTAATCGATCGGGGAGTTAGAAAAATATACAAGTGTAAGAATCTGCTATAAAGATTTGGCATTTATTTCCCCATAAATAAGGTGAAAAAATAAAAATTACAGATTTTTTAATTAAACATCATTCTTAACCTGTTTAGAAAAAAGATTAAAAAAATTAAAGAAAATAGGAAATAACTTGAATTTTTTCATGTTATAAAAACCCCCTATATATACTATAACCCCAAACGCCGATGTTCCCATTTGGGAACATATAGTGCTGTCCTTTAAAAAAACCCACTCCAAATTGTACCCTAAAAAACCCCATCGAGATATTTTAAATAAATAATTGTAATAATTTTAAATTCGTATGTGCCCTGTCTTTGTATGCCATTAAGAGTGGCAGGTACGTAAAAGCAAGTCAAAGAACCGTTTATTTACTTAGTTTTTTGAATAAATAGAAAATGTCGATTTTGGGCTAAAAATATGATTTAGTTATGCAGATTTTGATGCTGTAAAAATATGTTATGAAGACTTTACAGCATTTTTTAAGTGGTTTTGTGTTATCCCGTTATTATGAGAATAAAATACTAAAATTTCAGCTCAGTCCGCCAATTAGGGACATTACGGTAGTCTTTGAAATGAGGAGTGAAAAAAACCCATAGGGTGCCTAAAAAACCACTTTTCTTTTTGTAATAAATGATAAAATAAATAAATAATTATGCAAAATATTAATTATTATTCATGATATAGAACTAATTATGCAAACAGAATAGTTGTTCCAGTAATTCTCGACTTTTTTTTCAGTATTTTTGATAAAAACTCAATGATACCAAAAACAGCCATTTCATGAAAATATAGCATTTTACCGAGTTTTACACGAAAATGGGTTTAGAGAGTTAATATCTGTGGGTTTAAAATAAAATATCAGTGCCAATTACCGTTTTTTAAGCTTTTTTATAAAAGTTATATGTATTAGTTGTATTAAATAGGTCGTTTTCATCAAAATACAACAATAAAAACGTTATTGTAGTAGTGTTTTGAAAGCAAAATTCTTGAGTAGAAAAACTTATCACAGTTTTAATTTTAAAAATAATTGATAATAAACTTTGTTTTAATTATCTTAACTATTCTCTTTTCTATCAAAATAAACCTTATAATCATATCTTTTCTTAATTTTTTGAGTATTTTCAAGAGTGGGTTTTTTTAGGGTACATGGTTTTTTTTAGGAAAATTGGTTTTTTTTGGATTCTAAGCACTAAAATGTAGGGGAGGGTCAGCCGTTACAACACAATTTTGTTCGATTTAATTATCATATTTTTTAAGCTTTTAATGAAAGAAATATGAAAAAGTGGGTTTTTTTAAAGGACAGCACTATATACGTTGTATTGGTAATTAATCTCCAATATTGGAATATGAAGCTATTCTGTCAAGCCAAATGGGAAGATGTGTACTTATGCTACCTAAACACTGTAAAATTATTTAAAACTAAATTTATTTAAAATTTTCACAAGCTGAAACTTGTGCAACTTTTGGAAAAGCCAAAAATCTCTAATTTTGATGTAAATTCCACAAAAAGGATTAAATTGCACGTGAAAAACCTTTGCATGTAAAATAACTTCATATCTTTGAGTTTCTTTCTATCTAGTATAAAATTTCTGCATGAAAAATTAAGTGGTAAAAAGTTCCTTAAAATGATGTTCCCATTAGGGAACATCGGCAGGTAAAAGGTTAAGTCACCCACATTCGAAAATAAATTCTAATAACGGGCCTGAAGCACTTATTGCACTATGACAAAATCGTTGGTGTAGAAGGTATAGAATCCATAAAAAAAAGAATATTTTTAAGGAGAAAGCAATGAGCTCTTTTCAATTGAGTGGTCTATCGAGATACTCATTATCAAAGGTTAAAAAGAAATAAAAGATTAAAAATATCTTAAAAACTAAGTAAAATCAATACCATTACATTATTTATAAAAAATATTATTGGTTATTTTTTCGTGTAAGACCACATTAAAAAAGCTATTTTAATAACTCAATATTATTATTCTACCCATCTTCCAGAGAACTATAAAACTATGTTTTTTTCCTCTGCCTTATTACAGGTTCTTTTAAATATCTTAAATGCTCTTACCTTAGTGTAGTTAAAATGTTTGCAAAAAATTAAAATATATTTTAATAGACACCTTCAAAATTTCCTTTAAAAGCAAAAACAACCTGGAATAAAAACTACTTAGTTTCTCTTTGAGAGATATAAGTAAAAATTTAATTGAAAGTACCTTTTAACGACAAAAGAAATCTTTGATAAGCATATTCCTGTGAACTGAAAAAAAATGATTCAAAATGCATGGACTCTCATTCTAGTTATGTGTGATAATGGAGTTATTTGAATTTAATTATCTAAATATAAATTCTGCAATATCGTAACAGGATAGGTAATCTGAAGATTCCAATGCATCGATAAATTGTACAAAAGAAAAAATAAATTATGTTTAATCCAAAAGTATTAAAGAGCACATTTTTCAATTCAGCTTTTTCATTTGTGAAAAGCAGACGCCCCAATTTCCCATAGGATCCAATGGTAATCTCAGGCGCCTTAGGTCTGAAAGGGTTAATAATATTTTTATTCTAATTTTTACCTAAAGATTTTTATGTAATACGACTTTAAAAAATAACAAAACTTGGGTATATCCTTTTTATCCCCACTGAGTTCATAATATTTTATGCCATGTTCAAACCGCATAGGAGCAACTGATTTTCTGTCTGATTTTTTCCTTACAATTAATTGATTATCACAATTATTAACCCACATTAGCTGGAACCAAACAAATTAACACAAATCAAAATAACAACTAATTAACATCCCCAACTTATTTTAAATAATCGAATTACGTATTAACAACTTTAACCCGGTGGGACTCGCGCCTCCCGGGCGAACGTTGAGACTCGCGGGGGTTATGGAATAGCCCCAACCTTTTTCGCTCTTTTCTACATCGTTAAAAATATTTTTTTCAATCGGAACCATAAATTTTTAGACATTAAAACTAAACTGATTAAGAAAACTTATAATCTGCAATATTTTATACGCTGAGAAATAATTTTTTGAGTTTGATATTAATTTTTCGTATTACACGATACACACATTTGAAACATAACACAAATCATTCCAATGTAAAAATTAATTTAATTACTTCAAAATACTACATACCGAATTTCTCTAAGCTTTCTTTAGGTTAAGACAATTATCACAGATGGTATTAATGTGAACTTTGCAAAAAAATGTTAACACAAATTACAGACACAAGTAGTTTTTCAATCCCCAAAATTCTACTTCCAACCTTTGTCTCCTAACATTCAAACTTTGGTATTTTTTCTTCGAAAACTTGTTATCTCAATAGACTTTCCTAGCTCCTTCAAACTTTACAAAAGCAAAGAATGTAAGGGGCGGGTTACAGTGGTCTGGTGAATTACAGGTCATACAACTGTCACGGGGACTAATATTGAAAGTACTTGCACCTGTCTCTTCCTTTTCTTTGTACTAAAATGCAATAGAACCCCCTGGGAATTTCTTGAAATTTGTTTATCAATGATTTGGGCCCTTATCAGTGGGTTGTATAGAAGGCGAAGTACAAAAGTACGGATGCGCAGCACTAACGAAAAGACTCGCGGGGGTCATTCCATTACCCCAAAAGCTAACAAAATGCGTCTGGGGGGCGGAAAAATAAACCGAATTCCACGAAACTACTCAGGCATGTAGATAAGGGTCAGAAACCCAGCTACTGAGAAGTAAAGAATCCCCAGGTGTTTATTTTTCCATTAAATGGAATGATAGTGTGAGCTTGGGGTTATAAAATGACCCCGCGAGTCCCAACGGGTTAATTGAATAACTCATTTAAACAACATAAACCACACTCAATAACCAAAAGAATTTCCAAATTATCCTTCCACCCTCTGTTCGTTCCTTAATTTTAATTAAGAAGAAGCATCATTTGTATTGCAAACTTCATCATTAATCGTCTCAATTTAGAAGGATAACACCCAACTTATTTAAACAAATGAGAAATGTTCTCAAGAATTTCCCATTGCGTATAACGGACAAGGTTACGATTAATTAGCACACCTATTAAAGCGATTTCTGACTTCAGTCATAGAGATATATTGTGTGAAAGATCGGAATGGTTTGTGTATTTACAAAGCGTACGTTTTGGTGTTGAGGAATCTCCACATAGTTGGGAGGAAACTTTTCAGAAAGCCGTTTTGCCAACTGCCTCAAACTATAGTTAGTTTTAGTAAAGGAAATTAAATATTTTCTCGGATAGTTATGAGTTCCGTGGGTTGTGGTGATAATTTAAGTTTTGTTCTTGGGTAGAAATTGCTACGTTAGACTAAATGGAGTTAAGAACTGGTAGATTAATCTTACGGTTTAATTATGGGGAGTAAGGAACTGATAATAATATAGCACAGTAAATATTACTTGAAATTAAAATATTATACCAAGAGAAAATAAAAGTTAAATGTGTTTTACTAAAGTAACAGTCAAAACAGTTTAAAATTGATAGTTTTTGAAAATTTATCTCGTGTTTAGAGAGTTTTCAAAACTTTCTTAGCGAAAAGTTTCTGTCTTTTATTCACTTTGCCTCGCATCGTAAAATAGAGAAAATTTGGGATGTTTTTTCTTTAATTTTAAGTATTAATGCCCAATACCACGCAGATTTTTAAATATATTTAAATTCAAAATACAACAGAATGAATTTTCTAATACGAAAGATTTGAAAATTATTAAAGAATTATATTTTATATTTTAAACGTTTAAATCTAAGTATTTTTGTTTAAAAGTTACTGAACTGGGCATCTATATCCTTGGATTTTAATCAAAGGAATCAGGTGGAGATTAGGAATTTTTCGTAATAATATTGAGATTTGGTATTACATAAAACACACCTATCTTTCCTCTTAAATTATTATCTTAAATACGTATTCCAACAAACAAGACCCGTGTAAGCCGACACCGAAATATCACCAGTTTTCGGGATGTTTACAACATTCTCTACTTCACGTAGAAAAGAGGATTCAACAGATTGTCCCCAAAGCATCCAAAAACAAAATAAAACCGCCCGAAACTATTCTCAAATTCAAACAACAGAGAAGGCGATATGGCTCTGAAATATTATGTAGAACAGAAAGGAAGGATGTATGTGCTTGTGTGAGGATTGAGGAGAGAAAAAGAAAGGAAGGTTGAGATTGAAAACTGGAAAACGACAGAAAATAACGTCGCTTCTGGAAATGAAACATGAAAGAGGCGGCTGGAAAATTTCGCCTGTCATTTCTTTCACCTCGCGAAAGCCGGGATTTTAAATCATGCTCGATTTATTTTGATTAAAATGCGTGGCTTTTTAACGGGGTTTGGCTATTAAACGCGGTGTTTAGGACTGGAAAACACCGCTTGGCAAAGAATTGAGGATGGAATTTTAGTTATGAGTTTTTTGTTCTTGCTTTTGGAGGAGTTAACTATTCTGTTCCTAGGGCGTCCAAGATTGCCATTGAATCGTATGGAAAATTGGGGCGGTTAGATCTGAAAGGGTTAAGATATTTTAAATTTTAGATACCTAAAAATCATACTGTTTTTTGAATGAAATGTTTCAAATGAAATCTATAGAAATGTAAATTGCATTTTGCAGTATGCAAAAATTGTACAAATTCACAATTAGCCAGAATTTGTATAATTAGGGTTTCACAATAAAATGCATGAAGATTATTAAGAAATTTATTATAAAATTTCGCAGGATTAATCTCGTGCAAAATACAACTCAATACGATCCTAATCCAAACGTAAAAAAGTATCACTAAATGCAGCGGTACCTAAAGTACTTTCTGACCAGTTTTCTGAATTATTCAGTTTCATTCCATATCATTTCCTATAAATTGAGGAAAATAATTTCTGGTTAAAATTATAAAATTTTTTCGAAAACTCATTAAGAGAGCTTTGGATTAAATCTAGCCTTACCCAAAAAATGGGGTTTCTTTCCTATTAAAAGGATGTAGTTTTTCCTGAATTTAAGACAAATTTGTGGAATGGAAAGTAAATCTTAAGTAAAATTGAGACCACACACTTTATCCATTTGAAAACCTTTATTGATGCTAAATTTTACCGAATAACAATTGGTTGATTTAGTATAACAACAAATTTAGATGTTGTGAAATATTTTATATTGATGTATTTTGAACAAAACTCTAGTATTTACTCATTTTACCCTTACCTTATTCTAATCCCCATCTAATGTTTCCATTTACCCTAACCAAACACAAAAACAACCCAGACACCCTCAGGAATTTCTTCTCATCGGTTTAGTCAGTGATCAAAGCTATTTACGGGCCTTTTAGCCCATCGCCAAAAAGGTGCTACTGAAGCTGTTCTTCAGATCCCCACAAATTGAATCACCAGTACTTCGCAGAAATAACTATTTGCCCTCGCTCGCTATAAAACTAATAACACTGGCAGCCTCGAACCCTCTGCTTCTTTAGTTCTTCACTGCAAATAATTCGATTAACGGGACAGATACATTATCAGGAAAATAGTGGAGGAAATTTGCTAAGTGTTTTGGTCGACGGATACCTCCTTGTAAGGGGATATGTCCTTGCAGTGAAGGGGATTAAGGGGTCGAAAGAACACTTATGCCTGTCGTGTTTCATTTTGTTTAGGGGAGAAGGGGATAATTTTGTAAGCATCTGTATCATCCTATTTTTTTCTTTTGCTCAAGAATTTGAGGGTTTGATCGATAAAACATTGATATCTAAGTCAGGCAGGCTAACATTCAAAGGTAAACAAGAAAGAACAAGAAACAAAATAATTTAATAAGAAAGCTTTGATGCAAATGATGTAAAATAGTCATATAATTGCTGTAAGGTAATTTTTGCATGCAGTGCGAAAGGAAATATTTTATTTTCTCATTCTAGAAGTAACTTCTTTTATTTTTTCAATTTCAGTCAAACTTGTCTGAAGGAAACAAAAACCTTTGCTCCGGGTGTAATATTTTATTGCTTTAAGTCATAAAAATTAATTTACGAATATGCGAAACAAATAAAACATGTGATTTGGATTTAAATTGATTTAAAATTTCACTTATAGTATAGTAAGTGTTAATAACAACATTCACAGATTCTACTAAGAAGAAGACACAGTTTGATAAATTTATTGAAAAAATTGAGATTTATAAAATTTTAAAACCTGTACTGTAAATTTATCACACAGGTAATAAGAAAAACTTTTTGTTTTATTTTTTTAAACATATAACTTTCAAGTAGCTTTCAACTTTTTATTTTTTAGATATTGCAGAGGGATGATTTTAGAAATTCATTTTTGATGGCAATGTATAATTAGATGTACTATTACTTATTCATTATAATACGAATACGGGGTGTTGGAAAAAGCTTTATTTGGAATTAACGTCTGTTAGATTTCTTTGTCACAGGGTCTTGGAAGTAAGTTGTACCACTAGGTAAGTGATCATGCGGAATGCCATTTTTCTCCATAATTATTCCACTATGTTACTTTCAGTTGGTTAATAATTTTCAACAAGAGAGATCAGTCTATTTTAACATATCTTTGTTTTACTGAAGTTTGTTTTCCCTGAACCCTCAGGGGTTATACAGTTTTCACGTTTGTGGGCCTGGCGCAGAAAAAAATTATCGACATTCTTTAAAATTTCACATGAAGGATCTTTGCTAAGTATATTGAAAGACAGATCACACATTTTTGATGTTCGAAATTTTAGGGCGTGAAAATCATCTTTCTTAAATCAAACGCCCCTGACCATGCTCACTAGTAAAATAATTTAACAAAAACCTTTTGCCTAGATTATCTTATACTATGTTCGTTTAGAATTGGCGCCTGAGACGTAATGTATTAGAAGCAGTAACTACTGTAATAATCATCGAAATATTTTTCTTGTGCAATAAAATGGCAGCCAAAACAGAAGTAGTTAAAATACTGTAAAAAAGTATGTTCCTGAAGTTGTGTGATGATCGTTATTAGGCGTTTTTGATCCTGTTTTAGGCACCAATTCTAAATAAACAGACTATAGTATTCCAATTTCAAGATTTAAAGAGCTCATTATCAAAAGTTTCTATGGATCGTTCTTGTCAGAAAAAAAGGTAAATTTTTTGTTTCAGATTTGATCACAGGGTTTTTTGAAATTGATAATTATGGAGACGGGATAAAGCCTCAAAATAGGATTCCACGCAATCATTTGTGATCATTATTCTGTGATTATTATTTTCTAAGTAATATGTTTTGCTCTAAAAATATGAAAATCGGAACAGCTTTAAAAAGAGTCCTCCAGCCGCCATGTTTACCCAACTCAATGACTGACAACCATAGAGATGTAATTATTAATATAATTAGTAATTATGCTAATTAGTAAATTATTATTTTAATATCTAAAAATAATTATATTAATATCTATATGGTTGTCAGTTATCATTTGAGTTGTGGGTAAACATGGTGGCTGGAGGACTCTTTCTAAAGCTGTACCTGAAAATTTTTAAGTCATGTGAAAGATACTTCGATTATTTAAAAAAAGAAGAAGGGAGCTCCGCTTATTCCCTTGTAAAGTTAGATTGGCTGTTTGGAGAGGTGTAAAAAATGTTTTGGTAATGTTTGAAATTATTTTTATCCAAACATTTCGTATGTTACTCATTTTTCATCATTATCGGAGTAAGACCGTATTTCTCAAAAGTAATTATATAATTTTTAATTAAAACCAATAAAATTAATAATCCGGTTATTAGTTTTTCTTTGTCTAAAACAAGGCCCGATTTTTAAGATTTTTTACTTAAAATTTAATAATCAAAAACGACAATCAAGCGCAATCACTTAATTCCAACCCTGGTTTTTATTATTACGAAGATTTTGAAATTGATGATTGAATCGTTTATTTCAGAAACTTGTTTGACACCCTTTTTTTTTCAAAAATGAGTTATTGGTGTTATGGGTAGTGTTATTGGTGTTATGGTGTAGCAACAATAAAATAACGTTATTTTTGAGTAATTTTGTAACCTGTTAAATTTTAGCTTTAGTGCATAAACCAGTGAAGTGACGTCGCTTAACTGATTTCTTTTCATTGTGTTTTCTTTTTCTGTTTTTTCTTCTCATTTATTCAAACATACAAACGGTATATCATCCGATTGGAAAAGCTCATTCGTTAGAGGTTTAATGTTAGAGGTTTGGTCCTTCAGGCCAAAGTCAAAACCAAATTTTTAAATATTTTGTATGAATCTGAAGACAAACGACCGTTTTGGTAGTAGGGGAGAACGGGGCACATTCGCACAAAAAGTGCATTTCGGCATATTTCTCTGGATCTAGATGAGATATTGAAACAAACTCGGATTCAAATAAAAGTTAAGACCTTTCCCGATATTTTAGAACGATAATTGGTCGCATTAATCTAGAATTTCTAACCTATATCATCAATCTAAAAAACGAGAAATTTCGTGCGAATGTGCCCCATGGGTGGGGCAGTTTCGCACACGGTGAAGGGCACATTCGTGCACATGCAAAAATTACACAATAATTATTTTTACGAACTAAAAAGTTTATGGAACTCTGAAGTAAGGATAATTAAACGAAATATTTGGCACTTTTACATATTTTCTAACAAATTGAAGATTTTTTTACAAAAAGAAAACAGCTTCAGAAAATATTGAACATCTAAGTTTTTGATGAGGAAAACAATGGCTATAA
Source organism: Tetragnatha versicolor (assembly GCA_024610705.1). Classification (NCBI taxonomy): domain Eukaryota; kingdom Metazoa; phylum Arthropoda; class Arachnida; order Araneae; family Tetragnathidae; genus Tetragnatha; species Tetragnatha versicolor. Next base: position 18,103,578 of record JANDEH010000011.1, on the reverse strand, counting down.
TGAAGAGTATATTGCACATTGACATACTTCACATAATATGATTAGTTAGAAAAAGTTTAACCAATTTTTTAACTGTTAGGTTTAATTCGAAAAGAAAAGTGAACCAACAGCTCGCTTATTTACACCTGAAACTGACGGTTGGGGAAATTGTAATACGATATTATCTTTTTGTATGAATGTATCATTACTTTCTGTTAAAATAAAAGTTTCAACATTACTATTAAAGTTTTTCACCATTATTTTTAAATAAGCACCATTCAATTCCAAATTTTTTATTTGACCAACATAACAAAATTTTCTTTTTAGTAGCAAATTCTACTAGAATAAAATCCCCTAAGTTCAAGTCAATTGACATTAAACAATTATCAGGGACATTTATTTCTTCAATGTTTAAATCTTCTTCTAAATTTCTTAAAACTGAAGTTTTCTTTAAGATGTTATTTTCTATTATCAGCAAATTTTGAAACAATTAAAATAAAAAACAATTAAACTTCAAGTTATTAAATATACTGCACTTATAAACATATAAATCACTTTCATAATCAAAAATGGGAAAGATGAGGCACATTCGCACTGTCCGAATCTGCCCCATCTTTTGGTGTACGAATGTGCCCCATCTACCAGTTCAAGCTTACCACGTCCCAACAAGATATTTATAATTAAAGCAGGGAAATAAAACCTTTCTAAAAACTTACTTTAGAAGTGCCTCTTCTGAATAAAATGCTGAATGTCCACTTGAGAGTTATTTTTGTTTGATATTTTACACCAACAAAATAACAAGAAAATTTACTTTGCTGCTTCTAACGCTAACAAATTTCTAGTACGTATACAAAAAAATGGCTCAGAGCTTTGAAAATTCATGCATGAGGTTGTAGTCATACTTCCATCTATTGGTATTTTTTTCAGATTTTTAAATTAATAATTACTAGGGGAAATGCCGTCTGTCCGAATGTGCCCCATGTGCGAAATAGCCCCACTCTCCCCTAATATATTCAAACTTTCCATGCTTGTGACCATTTATTAAATCCATGTGATTGATATTTTGGATCTATGAATCGCTTCATTTAAAGGGGATAGAATCAGGGGCGTCATTTCAGTTTTTGGTTGGGGGGGAGGATTTTTTTAAATGGGTCTTAATAACGATGTAACTAGACTTTTTTTTGGGGGGGTGCCTCAACTTAATTTTTAAGGTATCCCCTGGCGAGCACATTTATAGGTTAAGTGTTAGAACACTGAAAAGTAGTATTTGAATGATATTACATATATAATGTCAAAATTTGAAAATTTGCCTTTTAAAGTAGTGTTTTAGCTCATTTTGAGACCCTTTGGGCTGCATTCAAAGAGAACAGTTTCTTGTAAACCACAGAATTTTCTAGGAAAAAGAGTGTTTCTTGAAATTGTTTCTTGAAATTACTACTTCAAACTCGTTTTTTATCTCTTTGCAAACTCTTTGAGGAGCACTAAAAAGGAAAAGCTTCTTGTAAGCGGCAGATTTTCAAGGTGAAAAACACTGTTTAACAGAGGTCAAAATTATAGAGGGGGGCTGGGGGGTGGGCCCTAGAAATTTTTTTTAAATTTCCCTTTTAAACTAGTGCTTCAAACTCTTTTGGGAGCTCGTAAAGGGAAAAGCTTCTTGTAAATGGCAGAATTCTAAGGAAGAAAAATCTGTATTACCACAGAGGTAAAAATTTTAGAGGGGGGGCCTGGGGATCCTCCCCCAGAAAATTTTTTGAAATTTAACCCTCAAAAGTAGTGTTTTAACTCCTTTTGAGACTTTTTGAGTTGCACCCAAAGCTCCTTGTGGAAGTTACAGAATTTTCAAGGGACTTGTAGCTATTTTTCACATAACAGTGGAAACCTTGGGGGGCAGTTGCCCCCCCCCTAAATGACGCCCCTGGATAGAATCTATACCACACACATCAGAATAATAAGAATTTTAATCTATTTTTTTATTTAGTCTAAAACTTACGGTTTTCAGATTTTTTTGGCTGGTGTACTTTTAATAGTTTTTCTTATAATTAAACTACTTATTTAAAATACATTTCATTTTATTGTCATTTTTATTATTAGTGAATCATTTGGTTATTTTTATTAAAGTTTTATAAAAAAATATTTATTTTTTGTATTTTTTAAATTTATACTCTTCCAAATACTTGTTTAAGTTATTTTCTGAAGTGCTTAATACAAACCTGAAAAATATATTATGACGATTAACCCAGTGTATTAGCATGCTACTAACATACGATAAAAAATACTTTTAAACTGTTCATCGCTCTTACTTAAATGAAGTATAACTTTCTGTAGAGATAAACTCTCATAAGATATACAATATTCGGCTAATAAGCTTCACCTGTTGCATTACACATTTGCCGCCTAGAAAAGACACTCTTTGGAAATTCAATTCATAGAAGGCAGATACTTTTAGTTCTTTATTTGCCATATCTCTATGAATAATTCATTTGGTTCCAATTTCATTTATTTACTTCTGGGGTCTCTTTACCGCAAGATAGACTTCGAGAAAGCCGTCGTGGGGGAAATTCGGAGAATATTTACGATTTGTGCTAGTTGAAAAAATGTAAATTTCCTTTAGTTCTGGGGCAGTAAAAACTTTGAAGTTGAAAAAGTTGTTATGTATGGGTTTGGGGTTAGGTTTGAGAAATAAGTCAGAACACCTATTATTTCATGAAAATGATGAGATGACTAAAAAATATTACAAAATAATCTGTATAAATAAATATTGTTCAGTCGTGATTTTTTAGCAGTAGATAAAGTTGCTATTTCTCTAATAAGCGTTTTCAGTAAGAACATTTAAAATATTCAGTGATTATTTCTTTATTTTAAATCAGCATAAAATAATGACGTTGTATTAAAAACAAATAGACCATGGGCCCGTGTCAAAAATTGATGGGTCATTTGAACCACCAGAAGACCTATATAGAATGATATAAGGGCATAAAATAATAAGATTCAGCACTATGCCGTCACTTATAAGCAGTCCAACTGAGTGGAGTTGAGAATTCAAAAGCACAGCTAGAGTGAGTATATTTTGGTCATGTGATCATGTACGGCAATCTTACCATCAATAGATCCATGAAAAATAATGAGAAAACGCGCGGTGCCGTACAAAAGTAGTGGTCCTCAAAGTCGGAAATTTTTTTTGATTTTCCGGCGATTTTAAGGGTAAATTTGGTCATTTGATCATGTACGGCATCGGTACCATACAGTTTCAATGCCTCTTCTAATCCATAATTCCGCAACGCCGTACAAAAAATCATGCGACAAGGGGGAAAATCGAGGGTTGCAAACCCCTCCTTTTCTAGTAAACTCGTTCACTAGACTCTTAAATTTACTAGATCTCTTTACTTTACCAGATTTACTAGAAAAGGAGGGGGTTGCAACCCTCGATTTTCGCCCCTTGTCGCATGATTTTTTGTACGGCGTTGCGGAATTATGGATTAGAAGAGGCATTGAAACTGTATGGTACCGATGCCGTACATGATCAAATGACCAAATTTACTATTAAAATCGCCGGAAAATCAAAAAAAATTTCCGACTTTGTGGACCACTACTTTTGTACGGCACCGCACGTTTTCTCATTATTTTTCATGGATCTATTGATGGTAAGAATGCCGTACATGATCACATGACCAAAATATACTCACTCTAGCTGTGCTTTTGAATTCTCAACTCCACTCAGTTGGACTGCTAACAAGTGACGGCATAGTGCTGAATCTTATTATTTTATGGCCTTATATCATTCTATATAGGTCTTCTGGTGGTTCAAATGACCCATCAATTTTTGACACGGGCCCATGGTCTAAAACTGTATATTTCTCACGCCAAAAGAATATCCGTAATCTAACTCACTGAGATTCAAAACTTACTAGGGTGGGTTAGGGTAAAATGGGTCTTGGGGTTAAATGGGTCAGTTTTAATTAACTCGTAATATAATCAAATTTAAATCTTAAAAATATTTGATAAATTTAGATGAAAATGTTCTGAAGGATTGTAATGTCAAGATCCAATTGAAAGAAATCATTAAAAAGTAATAGTTTTGATGCAATAAAACTTAGAATGTGAAAGTACCAAAAAATTGACCCATTTTACCCCAACCCACCCTAATCATTTTAAAATTGAAATTTCTACTATAAACTCAGGCTTAATTTTTCTATTTTAATTTAGGAATTAAAAAATTTCAGTGTACATGATTTGTAAATCTAAAACTAAATGTATATAAACCTTCGCTTTAAATCCATTTTCTTTACCATAACACCTCTTAATTAAATTCCTCAGTTCCTAGATTACTAAAGGCTCAAGACTTATTAGAAAATGATAGGTTTAAATTTAAAAGTAGAACTTATGAAAATTTAAAGCAAGAGATATTTGCAGATGATAAAAATAATCTTATACTATATATTTACTTATAGTAGAAATACATTTTTGAATTGTGTAATTTGGGCTGCATTCAAAGAGAACAGTTTCTTGTAAACCACAGAATTTTCTAGGAAAAAGAGTGTTTCTTGAAATTGTTTCTTGAAATTACTACTTCAAACTCGTTTTTTATCTCTTTGCAAACTCTTTGAGGAGCACTAAAAAGGAAAAGCTTCTTGTAAGCGGCAGATTTTCAAGGTGAAAAACACTGTTTAACAGAGGTCAAAATTATAGAGGGGGGCTGGGGGGTGGGCCCTAGAAATTTTTTTTAAATTTCCCTTTTAAACTAGTGCTTCAAACTCTTTTGGGAGCTCGTAAAGGGAAAAGCTTCTTGTAAATGGCAGAATTCTAAGGAAGAAAAATCTGTATTACCACAGAGGTAAAAATTTTAGAGGGGGGGCCTGGGGATCCTCCCCCAGAAAATTTTTTGAAATTTAACCCTCAAAAGTAGTGTTTTAACTCCTTTTGAGACTTTTTGAGTTGCACCCAAAGCTCCTTGTGGAAGTTACAGAATTTTCAAGGGACTTGTAGCTATTTTTCACATAACAGTGGAAACCTTGGGGGGCAGTTGCCCCCCCCCTAAATGACGCCCCTGGATAGAATCTATACCACACACATCAGAATAATAAGAATTTTAATCTATTTTTTTATTTAGTCTAAAACTTACGGTTTTCAGATTTTTTTGGCTGGTGTACTTTTAATAGTTTTTCTTATAATTAAACTACTTATTTAAAATACATTTCATTTTATTGTCATTTTTATTATTAGTGAATCATTTGGTTATTTTTATTAAAGTTTTATAAAAAAATATTTATTTTTTGTATTTTTTAAATTTATACTCTTCCAAATACTTGTTTAAGTTATTTTCTGAAGTGCTTAATACAAACCTGAAAAATATATTATGACGATTAACCCAGTGTATTAGCATGCTACTAACATACGATAAAAAATACTTTTAAACTGTTCATCGCTCTTACTTAAATGAAGTATAACTTTCTGTAGAGATAAACTCTCATAAGATATACAATATTCGGCTAATAAGCTTCACCTGTTGCATTACACATTTGCCGCCTAGAAAAGACACTCTTTGGAAATTCAATTCATAGAAGGCAGATACTTTTAGTTCTTTATTTGCCATATCTCTATGAATAATTCATTTGGTTCCAATTTCATTTATTTACTTCTGGGGTCTCTTTACCGCAAGATAGACTTCGAGAAAGCCGTCGTGGGGGAAATTCGGAGAATATTTACGATTTGTGCTAGTTGAAAAAATGTAAATTTCCTTTAGTTCTGGGGCAGTAAAAACTTTGAAGTTGAAAAAGTTGTTATGTATGGGTTTGGGGTTAGGTTTGAGAAATAAGTCAGAACACCTATTATTTCATGAAAATGATGAGATGACTAAAAAATATTACAAAATAATCTGTATAAATAAATATTGTTCAGTCGTGATTTTTTAGCAGTAGATAAAGTTGCTATTTCTCTAATAAGCGTTTTCAGTAAGAACATTTAAAATATTCAGTGATTATTTCTTTATTTTAAATCAGCATAAAATAATGACGTTGTATTAAAAACAAATAGACCATGGGCCCGTGTCAAAAATTGATGGGTCATTTGAACCACCAGAAGACCTATATAGAATGATATAAGGGCATAAAATAATAAGATTCAGCACTATGCCGTCACTTATAAGCAGTCCAACTGAGTGGAGTTGAGAATTCAAAAGCACAGCTAGAGTGAGTATATTTTGGTCATGTGATCATGTACGGCAATCTTACCATCAATAGATCCATGAAAAATAATGAGAAAACGCGCGGTGCCGTACAAAAGTAGTGGTCCTCAAAGTCGGAAATTTTTTTTGATTTTCCGGCGATTTTAAGGGTAAATTTGGTCATTTGATCATGTACGGCATCGGTACCATACAGTTTCAATGCCTCTTCTAATCCATAATTCCGCAACGCCGTACAAAAAATCATGCGACAAGGGGGAAAATCGAGGGTTGCAAACCCCTCCTTTTCTAGTAAACTCGTTCACTAGACTCTTAAATTTACTAGATCTCTTTACTTTACCAGATTTACTAGAAAAGGAGGGGGTTGCAACCCTCGATTTTCGCCCCTTGTCGCATGATTTTTTGTACGGCGTTGCGGAATTATGGATTAGAAGAGGCATTGAAACTGTATGGTACCGATGCCGTACATGATCAAATGACCAAATTTACTATTAAAATCGCCGGAAAATCAAAAAAAATTTCCGACTTTGTGGACCACTACTTTTGTACGGCACCGCACGTTTTCTCATTATTTTTCATGGATCTATTGATGGTAAGAATGCCGTACATGATCACATGACCAAAATATACTCACTCTAGCTGTGCTTTTGAATTCTCAACTCCACTCAGTTGGACTGCTAACAAGTGACGGCATAGTGCTGAATCTTATTATTTTATGGCCTTATATCATTCTATATAGGTCTTCTGGTGGTTCAAATGACCCATCAATTTTTGACACGGGCCCATGGTCTAAAACTGTATATTTCTCACGCCAAAAGAATATCCGTAATCTAACTCACTGAGATTCAAAACTTACTAGGGTGGGTTAGGGTAAAATGGGTCTTGGGGTTAAATGGGTCAGTTTTAATTAACTCGTAATATAATCAAATTTAAATCTTAAAAATATTTGATAAATTTAGATGAAAATGTTCTGAAGGATTGTAATGTCAAGATCCAATTGAAAGAAATCATTAAAAAGTAATAGTTTTGATGAATAAAACTTAGAATGTGAAAGTACCAAAAAATTGACCCATTTTACCCCAACCCACCCTAATCATTTTAAAATTGAAATTTCTACTATAAACTCAGGCTTAATTTTTCTATTTTAATTTAGGAATTAAAAAATTTCAGTGTACATGATTTGTAAATCTAAAACTAAATGTATATAAACCTTCGCTTTAAATCCATTTTCTTTACCATAACACCTCTTAATTAAATTCCTCAGTTCCTAGATTACTAAAGGCTCAAGACTTATTAGAAAATGATAGGTTTAAATTTAAAAGTAGAACTTATGAAAATTTAAAGCAAGAGATATTTGCAGATGATAAAAATAATCTTATACTATATATTTACTTATAGTAGAAATACATTTTTGAATTGTGTAATTTTTATACTTAACTACTGCAAATATTATCAGGTTATACTCTGTGAATTAAAGTTGAACAGAAATTATTAAAACAGTTAATAACGAAGCTTATTTTTCGTGTATTAGGTAATTAACTACTTGACATAGAATCAAAATAATTAAAAAATTTTGAAATATTGCATTTTCTACCCGAAATTCGAAACCATTTTAATTGCTTTTAAATACATAAAACCTAAACTAATTTTACATTTAAAAGGAAAGTAATTATCTTTTCAGGAAAGTTTTTTCAATTTTCAGAAAAAAAGACTGAATGAGGTAACAGTAAAAGCTTGACTCTTCTTTTGTGTAATATAAATTAGGTTCTTCAAAATTAATAATCTCTAATGAAAATGTTCTTACAGTATGCAATCTTTAAGCATAGAATTTTTTATTAATTAAGTTCATCTAAATTTTAAACAGTATTGAGAAATCAGCTTTAGACATTTGTTTGGTTCTTGGTATTATCCAATTTTATTATTCATTAAATTAACCGATAAATGTTTAAAGAGGTCATACTGTTTAGAATACTTTGCTTAATTTTGAATGAAGCACTAAGTATATATCAATTTCATAATTAAATTCCAACAATATTGGATCATAGTTTTTAAAAATAAGAGTAATTTAGGGGTGTCGTGTTGTGAGCGGACGTGTTGTGTGTGAGCGGACATTGAAAAAAAATCGAGATCGACAATTGAGATCGAATCGATAAGTTATGCTATTTACATTCATAATGGCTATTTTAATGCTCTTTTTGTGTGACATTAAAGAGTACCGAGCCCTCTTTTCTCTGAATCGTCCTGTTACTGATTACACCCAAAACGAGTTTGGTTAGCCCCCCCAACTACCATAAACTTTTTACAGTTCTTTTGATGTTGGAATTCGAAATTTTAATATCTAGTTTAGTGCTTATTTTTATTGAGTTTTCTTGTTTTTTAAGTTGCCTAATGAAAATGCGGACGAGATTTATATGTATTTACATTTATTTGCTAATCTTTGTTACACAACAATTTCTACTTCCAAATTTTTGCTTTTCTCAAAGTCGTTAGTAAAGTAAGTTCAGTTATGATATTTGTATTCATATTGGCTATTCTTATGATCTTTTTGTGTGATTTGCGTGTTTTGTGTAACATTAAAGAGTACAGAGCCCCCTTTTTCTCAATCGTCACTGCTACACCCAAAACGATTACACCCAAAACGAGTTTGGTTATAGTTAGGGCAGCAGCCCCAATACCATAAACTTTTTACATTTCTTTTGATGTTGATAATAGCATATAAATATTTTTATCAATTTTTTTAATATTTTTATCAATATCCGCTCACAACACGATTTTTATATGTCCGCTCACAACACGGCACCAATTTAGGAACTAATATTAATTTTATAATATTTTTGAAAATTATGTAAATAATAACCATGAAGTCTTACATACTGAACTCAACCTTGCAGTGTCAAATAATTTTCTATATTATCAATAAAAATGTTGGTTAACTGGCTGTCAGGGTGTCCCTTATTTGGGCGTTTTTTCAAAAAGTCAGGAAAACTTTTGCTCCAACCCCCAATTTTTTTCCATTTGGTACCCTAAGACTGTGTGCAAAATCTTAAATCGATCAGATAATATTAACACGTGCCTCAAACGGCCTAAAGTTAGAAAATTTGACTTTTTTCTAATTTTTTCGAAAATTTTTAAAAATTTCTTTAAAAATCCGCTGCCGAATAATAGGACTCTAACATATTTAAACAATTTTATTTGACCGTTTTTCATTATTACCTAGGCCAAAATGCCCAGTTTGTAACCTAATCATCAATTAGAAAAATCATCAAATTTGTCCATTTTATACTGAGAATAGAAGAATCAAAAGGCAGTGGTAAATGACTTAAAACCGCAAAATTCCATGGCTAAACACCATTTGTAGATCATATTTAATGTGCAGATAAATAATCTGGAGCTCAAATTAATTATTGGTTGCTTAATTACAGACGCCATATTGGATTGCATTAAAACTAAAAAATTTCTGGAAAAAGGTATGGGCATGTTTGATATCGGGTAATGGGTTTTTGAGGTTTCTAAACTCAATTAAGACTAAAAAATGTCTCTAAGACAACTTTTTAAAGCTCTTTACGCAATTGTAAGGGGCAGCATATCTCCTAAAAATGCAAACCATGTTTTCAGGACTATAGATATGGTAATAAATTCTAAACACATAAAAATGTCAAAATAGATTCTGGAAACAAGTTAAAAAACAGACTCCAGTTTTTCCACGAGTATTTTATTCCATAAGTTAATTGAAAAGCTGAAGTTGATACAAAATTAACCCACTCTTCATAATAATTGAGTTATACTATGAGAAGGTAAGCAATTAAACTTGTTTATAGAGACTGTTCTTCCTATTTTATCATAATTTTATACAATAACATAAAATTACCAGCATTTCAACATATTAGTGTAATTAAAACAATTAAACACTGTTATTTTGTCCGTGACTGTAAGAATGTTAAATATTAACTACAGTTTTTATAACTCTTCTACTTTACCCTCAGTTTTTCTTCGCACTGACAACCTTTCATCAGTAAACGTCCTTGAAGAAGCACTAAGGTTTCGAGTAAATGCTTCGTGAAAATTGTTTATGTAATTAAATTATTTTAAAGTGTCAGAGCCTTCTTTTAAAATGTAGAGGTAGGAAACTAACTTACAAAAAGACTTAAAAGAAGGAATGATTTTAAGAAACTGTTGATAATATTTATGATATTTAAATATCCAATATAAGTGTCTTAGATTTTAATGACTCTAATTTGTTAAATCGCAGGTATTTTTTATGTTAACGAATAAAATTATGATAAAATAGAAGAAGAGTCTACTTTCTGATACTTCCTTCTGATAGTATAACTCAATTAAAATGAAGAGCGGTTTAATCTTGTACTAACTTCAGCTTTTCAGCTAACTTACGGAATAAAATACTTGGAGTCTGATTTTTAACTTGTTTCCAGAATTTCTCTTGACAGTTTTATATGTTGTTTAGAATTTATTACCATACCTATAGTTCTGAAACCATTGTTTGCACTTGTATTAGGAGATCTGCAGGGCTTTATAATTGCAAAAGAGCTTATGCTGGGGTTTTTTGCATTCTGAGTGATATGTGACGTCATGGACGTGATAAGTAGGAGTTCTCACAGGTGACAACTTATCACGGTAGCTGGTGCTGGTGTCCCTGGACTGCTGTTGCTGCAACGAGTTTAGTTTTAATTTTAACCCTCTCGGCACCAGATCATCAAAGAAGTGAAAAACTTTTTTTCTTCTTCTCAATACATCCAAAATACCCCTATCATTTGTCTGGAATTTTTTTTCTTGTGTGCACTCCTTCCTAGTTATTTTTATGAGCCTCATATGAGCCATATGAGGCCATATTTTTTTAATTTTAACAGAAAATACTTGTTTTATAGAGATTATAAAAAGACATGGTAATAATATTAGAAAGTTACGAAATAAGAAAATATCTACCAACCTATAAAAATGTTCTACAGAAGCTAGTATCTAGCTAGTATTTTCTCTTTAGAAGCATCACAGCTTAAAATGTACACATTGAGGTATAAATCATCTTGCTGCCATTTAGGAACAAATTCAGAAACCATGTAGAAGTCTCATATGTAATCTACATGAATCAGTGAAGTCACTGATGAAAATAAAATAAATTTGCGTGTTTACATCATACAAAAATTGAGCTCATGAGTAAGAGCCTCATATGAGGCCCAGGGTGGCAAGACGGTTAAAGCGATTAGTACAGCTAATCTAGGTAAGAGAGAAAAAAATGCAAAATCGTTTATTTTCGATAAGCTTAAAATTAAAGAAACTAGTCTTCTGATATGATCATATTTATTATGATAAACTTCAAATATTGTGCATTCGCTTTGTTATGTACAAAATACAGCATAAATGAACCAATAATAAAGTGACATAAAAATGACGTACGAGAATCTAAGGGTTTGTTTCCATTGGCAACGATAAGCGTAAAACGACGCTGTTTTCGACGAATCAAATTTCGAGTTATCAAAACATCAATCTTATAAAGGCAATGATTCAGGCCCTTGCATCAACAACGAGCTAACTCCAATGTAAATCTGCTGAGTTATCGCATATCAGTTCTTGTGGTCGTATTCACAGCTCATCTGATCTGTGGTTAACCGGGAGCTAAACCTCTGATTGGCCAAAAACTAGTTTTCTTTCAACTGCCAATCAGAAGATGGACTGACGGGTAACAGCTATTAAGGTTAGCGGTGAATACGACCGTTAATAGCTTTTCTGATTCGTCGAGGTTAACGTCGCGTTAGAACCGCGTTGCAAATGGAAACGAACCCTAAACGAATAATCCTCTACGAACACAACCATTCCAAAAAACAACAACAGTGTGGATACTTTAAAAACCTTGATTATTTTTGATATGTACAAAAAATACATCCCGGCGTTCAAAGCTTTCGAACTGACCACAGCTGACCAATGAGACAGCAGATGAGGATGGAGAGGAGGGAGGGGGAGGTGAGGGGTGAACCGGAAGGGGTGCAGGACCCACTGGCATAGGTGTAGTGGGCGCAGTGTTCCAGCAGAAGAGGACTGGAGATGCGGTCGAGGTGCCGTTCCAGGAACACTGCCGCCTCTTGACCACAGTCCGTGCGAACGTAGTGGGCTTTGCATTCCACGAAGGCGTTGAAAGCGCTGGAAGAAATGGTATCGGTTCGTTAAAAATATTACTATGGGCGGTAGAATCTTGGAAGAATAATACAATGGACATTGTGAATATACGGTTAAGGCCTACCCCTAAAATGACGATTTTCGCCTTTTTCCTTGAATTTTTTTTCTTACATTTTCAAGAAGTTAAGATATTTATCTTCCCAAAACTGTTTTCATTTTTCTTGTAGGTGAATTAGAAAAGAAATTGCAGCATTTTTAAAACAGATAGTCGTCGGTGATCGTGTACAAAAATAAATTTTGAAGCTAATTTTCTCAGAACTAAATTTTGCATAAAAACCCTCCACTATTTACATGATTACTCAAAAACTATCCAAGATACTCACTCCAAATTTTAACAGTATATTAATCATACTGTTATTAACCAGATGGACGACAGATTTTTATGCAAGTTTATTATATTTGTTTTTATTGATGTTTTTTTTAAATGGTTGTAGAAATTTTGAAATTTTTCACTTACCTTTACATTTTATGCTGTAAAACAATTACATTTCAAAATATGTCTTAGACAATAGTCCATTCTGAAGATAAGTGTTATACGATACTTGTGTTCAAAGGAAATTTATATAGGGGTAACAGTTTTTGGGCAAGAGTGAGAGCAGTTTTATAAAAATTCACTTAAACTTTTACACTAATTACCCCATAATTTTAGAAAATAATATAATTAATTTAGTTTTTTAGCTTTAATCAATGTTTTGATGTACATTTAAACTACAAATTTAAAAACAAATTTTGTAAATGAAGTATTTAAATAAAATTGTCTCAAAGGTAGGCTGATACCTTACCTTAAAGGGTTAAAAGGGTTACTGAACGCGCTAATTTTTAAGATTTGGTGAATTTTTGAAATTTTAAACTGGTTCTTTTTCTCTAATAAGAAGTCATTCTTGCGTAACGTAATGCAACAGGTACCAAGTAGCATTTTTTAGGTCCTATAGGGCATCAGAAAAAGTTAAGAGAGTGGAATTTCTAAATTTTAAAATAGAGAGTTAAAAAATGCTTATTTTGGGAACCAAAATTTCGGCAGAACATCAATTTGTGTTTTTTCCTTTCTGAGGTAATTTTAAAAATTTTTTTACGACTTACTACTTTATTAAATGTTTATTTAAACTTTGTTAATTTATTTTTTAATTACTTGATTAAATTTACTTTATTTGCTTATTACTTATTTACTTATTACTTTATTTATTTGTAATACTAGGGGGCTCTGCCCCCTGCTCGCTATCGCTCACCAACCCCCGGAACTGCTTCGCAGTTCTTTGAAGATCGCTTCGCGATCTTAGCGAGCAGAGCTCGCTTGTTCCATCTCAACTATCCAGTACAACCTGGAACTTGTCTGCTTAGTTAGTGATAATTTAATATCGAAACTTTTTATCTCTCAAACTTTTTAATAATTTAATTCGGATCATTAACACGAAAATATCAAAATAAAACTCTTACTGAAATATTCCTTTTTAAATTATCAATAATTTAATTAATAGGGGGCTACCGCCCCCTGCTCGCATACGCTGACCAACCCCCGAAACTGCTAAGCAACTCTTTACATTTTACCAGCTATGATGACAACAATCATCCGCATGGAAAACGCTTTACTAAAACCTTATTATATACTTTTTATCTAATCAATAATTTATTTTAGAAATTTTAAAATTAAACTGTCTTACAAATTCTAACAAATCTTGAAAACCTCAGAATACATCCAACTTACCATTTTAAAATACATAATAAGCCAAAGGAACCTAAAAACTATCTCTAAAAATAACCTAATAGTCCAGGGGCCCCCGCACGTTTTTTTTTCTGATTAATAACCGGCTGAATCTTCGTCAGTCGCTTTGTTTCCTCGAGACGCCCAACTTTTCTCAGCGGAAAAATCTCCAGAGAGGTAGCTAACAAACTGCGCATGCGGGCAACATGTCAATTTGGTGATTGAAAAATATTTATTTATAACAACCTGATTTTTTTACACCGACAAGATAAATATTTAAGTAGTTAAATGGCCGCATTGTCCTACAAATCAAGGGGTACGTTTTCCCAGTCCTACACTCCGAACATGTCCATTCCACGGCTAAAATTTTTTCACTAATAACGACCTGATTTTTTTACATAGGCTAGGTAAATATTTGTGTAATTTAATGGCAGCATTGTCCTACAAATCAAGGGGTACGTTTTCCCAGTCCTACACTCCGAACATGTCCATTCCACGGCTATAATTTTTTCATTAATAACGACCTGATTTTTTTACACAGGCTAGGTAAATATTTGTGTAATTTAATGGCAGCATTGTCCTACAAATCAAGGGGTACGTTTTCCCAGTCCTACACTCCGAACATAGCCATTCTTCCACGGCTATAATTTTTTCATTAATAACGACCTGATTTTTTTACACCGACAAGGTAAATATTTATGTAATTAAATGGCAGCATTGTCCTACAAATCAAGGGGTACGTTTTCCCAGTCTTACACTCCGAACATGTCCATTAGGGTGTCCCTTATATGACAGGAAAACATTTTCTTGCGAATTTGAAAACGGTTACCCTCTATTTTTTTTATAAATGCTTTGACCTATTCAGATATAAAATTTCCTCCCTCTACGATAATATTAACCCGTGCCGAATCTCAATTGAAGATGGTCAAACAGCTAAATTACCGGGACGCGCCCGTGAATACTCACCACTTTTAATCTTTTTTTTTCTACTTTTTCCGGCTTTTTTTATATATATTTATATTTTTGGCCATTGAATTTTAATATTAATCGGTCTGAATTGTCGTCTACAGCTAAAGTTAAACTTCACGATTGTTAAAAACAGCATCCCGAAAATTTGTCCATTACTTCGTAACTTAGATCCAGTAATCTGGTGACTAGAATCACAGACAATAAGAGACAGACCGGTCAATGGGCGGCCTACGACACGAACGCCCTCAACCCACGGTACCTGCACTAAAACTGTGGTTACAGTTAAGCTTTTAGGTCTGGCAACCATGGAGACGTTTTGCGAAGACGTAATCCATCGACCATATAATCACCAGGATCGCGATCCTTGGCGATCACATAAGCCCATTAAATGGTTTTTAAAATTAAAAAATATCTTTTTTTTCAACAATTTTTTAAAATTTGCTATTATAATAGAAAATTTAAATTAAATCATTAAGGTTTGTTCATCAACAAAATTTCGTGATCGCATATGATGAAAAACTCGTTTGTAAAAATACAAGCTTAAATATAAAGCAATCAAGAATCACACAAGTAAATAATGAATCTAAATGATTTTATTAAATCTCATATTTCAATAACTACAAATATTTGTTATAACCCCTTGGCCTTTTAAGACAAACATGATGTGTAAATGAAGTTGCAATCCTCGTGAATCTAAACGAACACATCTTTTGCAAATACAAATCCCAGATCCCAGGCACATTCGAAATGAATTCTTGACAATAAAAATATATAACACTAGTATAAATTTTCGTCTGAATTAAATACATATAGTCTATAATTAACGCGAATTATACTGAATTCTATCAGGCTTAAAAATCAAGTTCAAGAATGCAACACAGATTTTCCAATGGATTGCAAAATAGAGAAGAAACGAGATAAAATGTGCCTTAATGCAATAAGACACTGTTAAAATGATTTATAAATCTTGCAAACAATTTAAAAGAGTGCGATTAAACGATTTACACAAACTTCATGTTTACTTTCGAAATCGAATATTGCAAGTTTCGTCAACAAAAAAATGTATAAGGATTTCGATTAAAAAATATTAAATTAATCGATTAATGCCGGTACCGCTTGTCGCAGGCGCCACTTGAGCTCTCTGGATAAGCCCCGCCTATTGACCGGTCTGTCTCTTATTGTCTGTGACTAGAATCACCAATTAAGTATATTGGTTTATCTTCACTTTGCTAACTTCTTTTTAAAACGGTAGAAGACAATTTAGACCGATTAATATTACATTTACATGGTCAAACATATAATAAAATATAAAAAAGTCTGAAAAAAGTAGGAAAAAAGGAAAAAAAGTGGTGAGTATAAGCGGGTGCGTGCAGGTAATTTAGCTTAAAAAATTAAAGTGTAACTGTTTTCAAATTCGCAAGAAAAATTTTTCTGTCATATAAGGGACACCCTAATGTCCATTCCACGGCTGTAATTTTTCATTAGTAACAACCTTTTTTTCACCCAGGCTAGGTAAATATTTGTGTAATTAAATGACAGCATTGTCCTACAAATCAAGAGGTACGTTCTCCAAGTCCAACAAATAATTTTTTATTAATAACTGTAAGACAAAGATGCATGTTAGTTTAATGAAAATGTCTAACGGCCGTATTCACCAGTAACCTGACCGGCCACCGGTAACCTGACCGGCGGTCAGGTCAGGAAACCATGGTTACAGCCTCTGATTGGTGGAAAAATAATTCAATATTTTCCTTCCACCAATCAGAGGCTGTAACCATGGTTTCCTGACCTGACCGCCGGTCAGGTTACCGGTAAATACGGCCGTAAGTCGGTGTAAAATAATCAGGTTGTTATTAAGGAAAAAATTATAGCCGTAGAATGTACATGTTCGGAGTGTAGGACTGGGAAAACGTACCCCTTGATTTGTAGGACAATGCTGCCATTTAATTACATATAAATATTTACCTTGTCGGTGTAAAAAAATCAGGTCGTTATTAATGAAAAAATTATAGCCGTGGAAGAATGGCTATGTTCGGAGTGTAGGACTGGGAAAACGTACCCCTTGATTTGTAGGACAATGCTGCCATTAAATTACACAAATTTTTACCTAGCCTGTGTAAAAAAATCAGGTCGTTATTAATGAAAAAATTATAGCCGTGGAATGGACATGTTCGGAGTGTAGGACTGGGAAAACGTACCCCTTGATTTGTAGGACAATGCTGCCATTAAATTACACAAATATTTACCTAGCTTATGTAAAAAAATCAGGTCGTTATTAATGAAAAAATTTTTGCCGTGGAATGGACATTTTCGGAGTGTAGGACTGGGGAAACGTACCCCTTGATTTGTAGGACAATGCCATTTAATTACACAAATATTTACCTAGCCTATGTAAAAAAATCAGGTCGTTATTAATGAAAAAATTTTAGCCGTGGAATGGACATGTTTGGAGTGTAGGACTGGGAAAACGTACCCCTTGATTTGTAGGACAATGCTGCCATTAAATTACACAAATATTTACCTAGCCTATGTAAAAAAATCAGGTCGTTATTAATGAAAAAATTTTTGCCGTAGAATGTACATGTTCGGAGTGTAGGACTGGGAAAACGTACCCCTTGATTTGTAGGACAATGCTGCCATTTAATTACATATAAATATTTACCTTGTCGGTGTAAAAAAATCAGGTCGTTATTAATGAAAAAATTATAGCCGTGGAAGAATGGCTATGTTCGGAGTGTAGGACTGGGAAAACGTACCCCTTGATTTGTAGGACAATGCTGCCATTAAATTACACAAATTTTTACCTAGCCTGTGTAAAAAAATCAGGTCGTTATTAATGAAAAAATTATAGCCGTGGAATGGACATGTTCGGAGTGTAGGACTGGGAAAACGTACCCCTTGATTTGTAGGACAATGCTGCCATTAAATTACACAAATATTTACCTAGCTTATGTAAAAAAATCAGGTCGTTATTAATGAAAAAATTTTTGCCGTGGAATGGACATTTTCGGAGTGTAGGACTGGGGAAACGTACCCCTTGATTTGTAGGACAATGCCATTTAATTACACAAATATTTACCTAGCCTATGTAAAAAAATCAGGTCGTTATTAATGAAAAAATTTTAGCCGTGGAATGGACATGTTTGGAGTGTAGGACTGGGAAAACGTACCCCTTGATTTGTAGGACAATGCTGCCATTAAATTACACAAATATTTACCTAGCCTATGTAAAAAAATCAGGTCGTTATTAATGAAAAAATTTTAGCCGTGGAATGGACATGTTCGGAGTGTAGGACTGGGAAAACGTACCCCTTGATTTGTAGGACAATGCGGCCATTTAACTACTTAAATATTTATCTTGTCGGTGTAAAAAAATCAGGTTGTTATTAATAAATATTTTTCAATCACCAAATCGACATGTTGCCCGCATGCGCAGTTTGTTAGCTACCTCTCTGGAGATTTTTCCGCCGAGAAAAGTTGGGCGTCTCGAGGAAACAAAGCGACTGACGAAGATTCAGCCGGTTATTAATCAGAAAAAAAAAACGTGCGGGGGCCCCTGCACTATAAGCAGTTAATCTTTGGCAGAGTAAAACCAACTTCCTAAAAATCCTCTACCTTTCATCGGCACAAATAACACTGAAAAAAAGCTAAATTATTTATTTCTCTAGTAGTTCGAAAACATCGGAGTATCTTTCAAAGATTATTAACCATATCTCTAGCAAACTTAGAGAAAAACCTAAACATACAAAACTTTTAAATTTAAATATCCGTGCTCGCGACAATCTAGTGAACAGGCAAATATAAAATTTAAAAATATTCAATAAACATTAAACACGTCTGATAAAGACCTACTAAAACTATGAAAAAAATTAAACTTTGATGCTTAATAATTCCAAAACTAATTCGAATTTTTTTAAAAATTAAACGCCAATATCTTTCTAAAAAATAAGAGTATAAGTGCTTAAAAAATCATATTGATACCGCGATTAGTTTTCATTTTAGATAGAAAAAACCGAAAAATGTCAAAAATTTCGAAAATTAAAAAATTAATGACTCTAAACCAAATTCGAAATTCAAAAAAAGGGCGACGTAGTGCACATCTTCATACTTTAGAGTATTAGGCTGCAAAAAATCATGGTTCTGCTGCTAATAGATTTCGCTGAACTGGATTACGCGGCGAAAAAAGATAAACTTCAACTTTGACCATAAAAATACCCCAGTATTATTTATCACATCAGTTAGCTTTTTGTTCGAGAATGTGCCCGAAATATTCCTCTACAAATATTTCAAATTTCATAAATTTCTATCAAGTAGTTTTTGCGATATGAGAGTTCAAAGAGTTGAAAAATTAAATTTTCTGAAACAGCGGCGGCGGCGGCGGCCGCGGCGGTGACAGTAACTTTTTTTTAATATAGAGAGACTTATTTGTAATACTGCAGCCCATCGAAGGGCCAAGCAGGGGGTTACAAAATAAGAAAAAACAATTCAAAGAAAATCTATACAAGTATTATTATTTATGACTTAGAGGATCCATGGGGTGGCGCGTGCTCCCTCTCAGAAGGGTAAAAGTGGATTGGATAAAATGACATCTGAAGATTAATTCTAAAAAAAATCGTAATTTGAAGCTTTCAAATGCTTTAATGCTAATGCATATCCATGGAAAATGTCACTTGATGTTAAAGGATTTTTAGTGCGTTTTTTAGAAAATGAAAAAAAAAAACGGAGTCCTCCACTGAAAAAGAATCTTTTTTTTAACCATTACGAATACTAAAGATAGTCTCTTAGAGTAAAATGATGAATTATATTTTCAAAGATTAGGAGTAATATCACTTACATTTTGAAGCCCATGCAATTTAAACAAATTCTTAAGTGAAAAAGATAACCTGATAACCTGCGACACCTTACGTACATTAAACACGTGTAGAGAATATTAAAACATTTAAGACGGAAGTAAAACCATTATTTTAGTTTTGTAAATAGAGTAACAATGTTATAAACTAGGGTAGGAGGGGGCAAAGCCACGCAATTTTCAGTATTTCTAACATTGCCGTCGAAAGGGGGTAGATAATTCCGAAATTTCAATTGGAGGTGTTATATTGAGATCCTACCTACAAGGAGACGTTTCCAGGGCGGACCGACCCGTCGCCGTAAGGCGACATACAGTGGAGATCCTACCTACAAAACCAATCCAAGTTTAAACTCTTATCGATGGTATTTTCGGAGAAATTTAAAATTTAGTAGAAAAAAATCGCGGGGCTTTGCCTGGCAAAATGGGGCAAAGATACGCACTTGCAAATCTTGGTGCCCAAGTGAAATAAACATGGATAAACAGAATTTTTCATTATAAAAACACCAGAAATAATCCTCTTAATGTTGTTCTAATATTTCTAAGCCAATCAACAATATTAAATATATAAATATGATCAGTTTTAATGAAAATTGTCAACCTGTTGTAGCAATTTCTTTCAGATTGCCCAGATACCTTTCAAAAGGGAGAAAGGATGGTTTCAGGTAGAGGGTTGGCATCTCGGACACCTTTATTAACCACTTTAGAGATCAAGTAGTCCCATTTTCCTTTTGGGACGAATTCCTGAGCTTTTTAAGCTGCATAGATTTGCCCCAAAACACATGCGTGGATTTGCCTCATTTTTCTTTATTTTGAAAAACAAGCCTTATTATTTTTAAAGACATTTTGAGGAAATTCTTTCAAAATGAAACTGAAGTTGAACTGCTATATTATCATTGGGCTATTTGTTTGTATTTCTCCTCAAGCCCTATTTTATGTAATGTTTAAGCAAAAGATCAGAAAACTTACATCTAAATGATGAAAAACAAACTTACAGCATTTTTTAAACTCATGAGTGACTTAGGGGTACAAACTTTCGTAGAACAATAGGTCGCAATAAGACAAACCAACCACCTGGTTTTCAACCTTTGAATCGATCATTAACAATTAAAAATTGAGGTGCGTGGTTTTGCCCCGTGCGGGTTTTACCCTACCTACCCTATATAATAATGCATATATATGATCACATCATATTACTGGAACTACTGTTTTTTCCAAGCTTTATACGTAAGGGGAAAATATTACGCAAAATTTTCTAGTTTATTTTGTAAAGTTATACAGGCAAGAAGTTCCTCTTTTTTAATTCTCAGACTCCATAAAAATTTATATTCTTATAGAATAAATTCAAGAACCTACACAATGTTTACGAGATCCAAAGCCATGATCTATATTTTACGTGTTTGAAAATGCATTACAGTCTCGTTTAAAAATTCTTTCGTGCATAGACTAATAACTTGATTTCAGAAACTTTGAAGAAAGGTGAAAAGCACATCAGCTTAGAAAATATTGACTATATGTCATACACACTTCTCTTTTCTGACAAGACTGGTAAAACGAAAATTCTGTAAATAAAATATATTATTAAGGGAACTCTCTTATACCTTGCCTTCTTTAGGTCCTTTAATCAACTTCGTTCGCTTTCGAAAAATGAGTTTTTTTCTTTAGTTTTAAGTTTATTCTTTTGTAATTAGTATGTTAAATTGACGTGTGCCTGTATAAGGCGGTGTTTTTACTTGATCTAAGTGCTATTCCTTAAAACAATATTTTAATTAAAAGAGTTTTAACATGAGAAAAACAAGATTATCTCGAGAATAATATAAAATGTCGAAACGTCGTTTTTCCGTTCGTTCAATTAAGTCGTGTAAAAAGCACAAGAGTTTGTAAGAAGAGTATTGTAGAGCTACGTTGAAAAAAATTGCTTTGCAGATATTTTTAAATGTTTTGTTGTTTGAATTCAGTTAAAATTAAATGGGATTTTGTTGGTTTTTGTCCACAGTTTTAACTAGCAGTGTAATCATCTCATTTTAACGATGAATAACATAAAAAATCCTAATTTTAACTTCAATGCTAAGCATTAAATGCATTTAATTAACGCTATTCAGTTGAATAAAGGCAACTACTTAATTTATTTAAACAAGATCTGTAGCAAAGCAAAAAAAGGCTTGTTTTTATACTCAACTATAACTGATAAACTGACATACCCAAGTGAAAAATAAATGAGACGCTCATCAGATTTAGGTATTTTTTAACGAAGGTGCTTGATATGTATTTTTTCACATGTAGATATAGTTAATCCTTAAAAAAATAAATATTTTTTCTTAATGAAAACTAACTTGTTACTTATTTCCCCCTTTTTTCAAAGACACTCACCAGAACCATTATGCTTCAAATTAAACTACTAGGATTTATCGATATCACTAAGAAAAACCAATTGTATAACTTTTATTTCTGCAATTGGTTCCAATGTGCTATGCGGTTATTAACAGTTTATAATTGCATATTTCGCAATTCCTGCCATTATGAAGTAAAAGAAAAATTTATGAAATGTCATTACCTCTTAAAATGTTTTAACCATTAGGATTTAAGAAAACTGTATAATATTTTCGGGAATGAAATTTTGCTTTTGCCAACTTTAAAATTAAGAAGGAAAAAGCAATGGGCAATACCGGCATTTTTTGAAAACAGAAAAAGTGCATTTTTTTTCCAGTAAAAAATAGATCTAAATTCAAAAATCGAATTGAAAAGTTTCAAAAAAAATTAGTTAATTCAATAATTTAAAACAAAATTCGACAATCCCTTTGAATTTGTGTACTATTGAAAGAAGTCAAAACTGTCTCAACCTTAAAATCAACGATATCTATGTATCCTGATAGGTTGAAAAAAATTTTTCGAATTAAATGACCTCACATATTGACATTTGATTCTTTTACGCCCCTTTTTTAAAGTCAAACTTTGAAATTAAATTAAAAATAAATAATCGTAATAAATTATAATAATCGTAGCATAAATATAGGTTTGATGAGGACCAACATAGGATAGGATTAAATAAGATAATTGTAATGCTGTGGCTGTTTACTAGAAATGTTGATTAAATAGTTATATCTTTAAACTATAATAACATCGACACTAAATATTATTCATTAAATTTTGCTTAATATGTATAAATATAGTACGTAATAAAAGAATAGGAAGGGGTAATAGATATTTTTCGATATGATTAGAAGTCGTAGATGTCGTAGATGTCGTAGATGTCGTAGAAGTAATTGTAAGATGTCGTAGATAATTATGTCGATATTTTAAGGTATGATTAGATGTTTTCGGTCTCGACACTATGATACTTCTTCCTTATACTCAAAATCGGAATCTTATGCAGTTCGTAAATACGTAATAACTCGATTCGTTCTTCTTCAACACCAAAAGAAACAAACGACTTTGTCCATGAGCATTTTTCAAGTTAAAAGTAAATGGCACATTGGGGCTTTTGTCTTCAAGACGCTTTTTGTCTTCCACTTACCAGCAAGAATCTCTGAGTCCCTCGTCCACATTCGTTTGCGCATCGACGTTTTCTGACAGGTGGATAAGATGTCGGTATTTGGGGGCGCACTTTTCTTCAGACAGGGACACGTTCTTGAAGCAAGGAGCGTGTCTTAGGTAAGCTTAGAAAAGGAAAGAAAAGTACGGTTTATATAAAAGAAGGTTTGAGAATAGTTAATTTTATTCCAACATAAACTGAATCTGTAAAATTTAGTTTTATTATAACCCTTCTTATGGTTAGTACACTGCTTACTACTAGATTCATACGGGCTAGCCGAGTTTTGAATTATGAAAAACATTTAACATCCTTTCCCTCTAGGATTGTCACATACACACTCACAGGATATATAAATCCCTAACAAATTACATGTTTGTCTATATCTATTATGCTTGTTATTCTGTTTCTTTAGCTTACATACTGTTTCTTTGTACACTATATGGTCTTATTTTTTTGTGATTGAGTAAATTTTTCTGGATTATATTCCAAAACGTTTTTTATACGAGTAAACTGCAGTATTTTTTGAGAGTTTTAAAATTATCCTTAGTATTGACTCTAAATGGTTTCATTTTTTAAAGTTAGGTGCTTGGTTAAGCTTAGTTTCTAAAACCAAAGAGAAACCCTTACTTTATGTAATAACAAGAAAAACCATGCAAGAATTTTTAAAATTGGTTAATGTCATCAGTTCTTCACACAAATCGAAAATTCATACAAATACAAATGAAAATTTTTTACTTATAAAATTAACTTATTTTATTTTAATAATCAATGGCATAGTATAACTATACAAAAGTTTATCAGATTTAAAAAGTCTTGCATGTTTTTTCTTCTTATTAGGGGTGTTTCTGATTTTAAAAACAAAGTTTTTATATCCAAGCCTAACTTAAAAAAATGAAACCATTTTGAGTCAATAATAAGGATAATATCAAAACTTTCAAAAAAAATAGTGCAGTTTCAAGTATAAAAAACTTTTTGGAATATAATCCAGAAAAATTTGCCCAGTCACGAAAAAATAAAACCCTATAGTGTAAACAGAAACAATATGTAGCTAAACGAACAGAATAACAAACATAATACTTCGTTAGGCTACAGAAAAAATCCATCAACGGGGACGATCTGGCAGCAAAAGTTGCCAGAAGATTTCTGTAACATACAGAGAAAATCCTTCAACGGGGAAGGTCTGGTAGCGAAAGTTGTCAGAACATTTCTGTACCCTACGGAGAAAATTCATCAACGGGACGGTCTGGCAGCAAAAGTTGCCAGAAGATTTCTGTATACGGATAAGATAAGTCGCCTGGGATATTTTGTGTACCGAAACTCTCTGGCAACTTTTGCTGCCAGAGATTTTCTGTTAATTCACGGGATTATTTTTTGCAAGTGATTGTGAGGCTATCTTGACAAACTTTGTTAACATGAAAACCTAATGAATCTAGATAATAAATGCTTTTTTAGTAAATCCCCTGTTCATTTTCTCCCTAAAGATTTTTTGAAGCCATCATTTAAAATGTAAAACCTCAAACTCTATGAAAATCCTTTGCTAGAGAAAAATCCTAGACTAGAAAATCCTTTGCTTTTTTAAAATAAAAAAATATGAATCCAAAGAAGTGGCGAGTAAAAATTTTACTCTGGCTAGTACCTTTAGAGCTGAAATTTCATGCCCTGAACTAGACTTATACATAAAGTATAATTGTAATGCTTTGATTGGTTTTGGTAAAAAATATCCCCTGCTGATATCCCTTCTTTAGTATAAATGTTATGAAAATATAAAATGTTAAACTTTATTCCGAAATAGGTATTAGAATACACAATTAGTTTTCATTTTTATTGGCTTACAGCTAATATAAATTCATAAGATAAATTTAATTTAAACAAATCTAATTAAATAGTTCAAAAAGAAAATATATTAATAAACTACTTTTGAAAAAAATTATCGTTTTAAATTACCTCTATAAAAATCTATTATCTAGGAATATTTACTCAAAAGAAGTACTCTAAAGAAGCAAATGTGTTGAAAATTAAAATTATTGTTCTCATTGATTCCTGTCATACTATCTCTCTATATTTAAAACATCAATACACGATGCCAAATTACCCAAACACAATAACTCAATAAAAGAATATTTTTCTTGATCATAATCAATTATCTTTCCGAATTCTAGGCAAACACTTGAAAAGGGCCTTTAAATTAAGGTATCCGTACACCTTTGACAACTTTTTTTTTAAATTTTGATAATAAAATAATTTTTTCTTTAAAATATCATTAGTTACCCCAAAACTTAGTTATAAATCAAAAAACAAATTAAAAAAACCTTTTTTTTTCACCAATTTAGGGTAAAAAATAGGGTCAAAAAGGTCAAAAAACAACCATTACGCGTTTTGAAATTACACAAAAAGTTATTAATATTTTTTACTTTTGTAAATTGGTTTTCAAAGAGTGATATGTACTCTTGGATCTAGACTAAAAGTTTTGAAAAATATGAAGTTTTAAAGTTTTTAGAAGCTTTTGAAATTGAAATACCTTAAAATTCATAAAAATAATATAAACAATGATATTACATAAGCTGTTAATTTTTTTCTACTCAACATATTACCATGATTGTAGTCTAGATCCAACACCTATATATCTAAAATATGTACACCAAATTTCATGCAAATCCAACAATAACTTCAGGAGATATTTAAATATGCGATAAAGCAAAAACACAAAAAACCCATTTTGAGAAAACACGAAATTAAACTTTTAATTGTACCTAACTTACTACAGATATGTAATTTTTAAAATTCTATAACTTCGGTTCTAAATGTCCTAGACATAAAATTTAAAGTGTTTTTTGAAGCTAATAAATAGGTCTACTATTCTAAAGCAGTTTTGGAAAATCAAGGTTTTCGTGCAAATTGACCTAAAAAAGGTGTACGGATACCTTAAATCTCTTGGCCAAAGATATTGATTAGATATATTCTCTGGCTATTCTCAAAAGAATTTCTCAAGCCAATCCATTTAAGAAATTAATCTATTTATACTCCCCCGAAGTCCATGCACCCTGTTCTTGAAAGGTATTTCGATAACTTCATGCAATCCTCACACTCGAGGTAATTTTATTAAGACCAAATAATGCGACGTTTTAGTTTAATTACAATCTTTAATCAAACTTTTCTCATTTGTCCGCTTGTTCCGTAAAGGACCGTTCGGTCCTTGTTGTGTTTATGCATTTGTTTTTCCTATTGTTTCCATGGTTCGGTGTATAGCTTTAATTCGAGTACCTGGAGGCTATTCGGTCGGGATAAGAAGAAATTGCGTCATGGTTTTAATTAGTAATAAAGACAATGAATTTATTATTTCTGTTTTCATTCATATCCTTTGCAAATTACTAGCATTTCTGTCAGTTGAAATAATTTCGATCATAAAGAAAGCTTTATAAATTGATGGGGATTGATAAAAGTATGTTTTTGTAGAAAAATCTAATCAGAGTAAGCAGCAGAGTCAGTGGGTAAAATAACCAAGTATTTTATTAGAATACCGTTAACTTAAAAGAGAGACGAATACAGCGACTGACATAAAGAGGGGATCTAAACATAAGCAGCATAACAACATTACGAACAGTCCAACTTATATACAGGCAGAGAGGTGACGTAGAAACCTTCTACGTAGTAACTAACTCGATGCAGTTCAGTTCCTTTCTGTTTCTTGGATTGATTTACATAATCCAACACCCCCCCCACAATACATAGAAACAAAAAGAAAATACATTAAACAATTTCTTTCAAATTAATCATATCTAAACATTTGTAATGCTTTGTTGCAGGTAACGCTTTAGTAAGCACATCAGCACACATTTCAGAAGTAGAAATCTTTTCCAAATTAATACATTCATTATCACTTAATACCTCTCTAATGAAGTGATGCTTAATATCTATATGCTTAGATCTACTATGATAAGAAGATGATTCAGAAAGTTTTAAGGCACCATTATTATCAACAAAAATTTTAATATCAGAGATTTCACTTAAATCTAACTCAAGAAGTAGTTTCTGCAGATATAAGGCCTCCTTACATCCATCTGACAAACTCATGTACTCAGCTTCAGTACTACTCAGTGCCACTGTTTTCTGCTTTTTAGCTTCCCATGATATAGCACTACTACCAATTAAGAATACAAATCCAGAAAATGATCTCCTATCTCCAATATTGTTTCCCCAGTCTGAATCTGTAAACCCTTTAACATTTGAATCATCAAAATTAAATATTAACTTAAAGTTTATGGTTTTCTTTAAGTATCTTAACACTCTCTTAGCTGCAGTCCAATGAGATTTATCATAGCAGGATAGAAACTGACTTAAATAACTAACACTAAAAGAAATGTCAGGTCTTGTACACACAGCTAAGTAATTGAGGCTACCAATCAATTCACGATAAGGCAATGATTCATCCATTTTATCAGCTTTTACAAGTTTTAAACTAACTTCCATGGGGGTATTTACGGTATTACAATCTGTCATACCAAACTTTTCTAACATATCACTAATATATTTACCTTGTGACAATACAACAGCATCGTTTGATTGTTCAAACTCTATACCTAAACAAACACTTGCTTCACCTGAATACTTAACATCCAATTCTCTTTCAAGGTGATCATAAAGCTCACTTATCATATCAGGATCCTCACTAATAATAAGAAAGTCATCAACATATACAGTTAGCATAGTAAATAACCCATTTACTCTTAAATGAAAAACACAAGGATCACTTATAGTATTTTCAAATCCAAACTTTAATAGAATATCTTTTAATATTAGGAACCAGCACCTCCCACTTTGTTTTAAACCATATAATGATTTCTTAAGTAAACACACTTTATCACTTTTCTCCAAATCATTTAGCATTTTCTTAGCTTTAGAACATAATACAGGGTGTCCCAAAAAAGACTGACACATTTTAAAAATCAATAACTCAAAAACTAAAAAAGATAAAAATGTGCGGTTTCTTGCCCCCTTCTTCTCAGACCAAAGAATTTTCATTCCAGAATTTTTGATTTTAGTTCTAAATTTTTCACTAGATGGCAGCACGAGAATTTTTGAGGGACTAAAGGGAAAAAGTATTGGAATAATCCCTGTTAGTTAACTTGCGATAGGAAAACCAAAGTTAGGGTAAAAGATCGATTCATTGAATCGAATGCTGTTCGATTCTGGGAAGATTAAAGAATTGATCGAAGAAAAGCAACCAGATTTGGATTACGCTTTGAATTAGTTTGACAACTAAACCTAACTGAAATCCTCCCCTAAGATAGATCTCGCATTTCAGCGAATATTTTTCAAATTACTGAATTTGATTTTGTTTTATCCTGATGTGGATCATGCACCATAAAACTCCTAACAACTAATTGATTTTGTTTAATATACGCATTAAGTTCTTCTAATAAGTGGAAATCCAAATCTATCCTTAAAACGTTTTTATTGCGGGAATAAAAAGTTTAGATTATGTGCTTTGGAAATCATTTAGATTATGTGCATCTCCATTCTGAATCCGTTGTGTATCACTTGTAATTTATCGGATTTTACCGATATCGAGGGTAATTTTTTACTCTTAGTCACGGCGATCACTCCTTGTATACATTTATTTTAGGAGTGTTCAAGTGTTTTTAGGACCTGAAGATAAGGGGGTGTCGGGGCAGTAAGAAAGATGATGAGTCGCCGGCTACTGAAAATGGGGGGACTCAAAGATTTGGGATTCCTCAACAGAGGGATATTAAAAAATCATGATTATCTACCCTTAAAAAATCTTTCATTTCGCTTGAAGATTTAATAATGCCTAGTGATTTTAAGGTGGCGTTGTGAATCAATTAATAAACTTTCACTTCAAGTTTTT
Organism: Tetragnatha versicolor; assembly: GCA_024610705.1. NCBI lineage: Eukaryota > Metazoa > Arthropoda > Arachnida > Araneae > Tetragnathidae > Tetragnatha > Tetragnatha versicolor. The sequence continues at coordinate 18,074,323 of JANDEH010000011.1, read as the reverse complement.
GGGAATTGCTTTTAACTTTCAACTAAAAAGGGGGTTCTGGGGGGGATCCTGCCCCAGAAGTTTTTTTGAAATTTGACCTTTTAAAACAGGGTCAAACTCATTTTAGTGCTTCATGTTTAGATAATTTCAAAATCAAATTACTATGCTTCAATCAGTGGTGTAACAGGATTTTTTCTGGGATAAGGGCTCGCCGTATTATTAGGCACTTTTTTCTTTAATTTTTTTATTGAAATAATGTCCCCCAAACTCACCACTGGCTTTAACCAATTCTAAAAGAAAAAGTGTCCTAAATCATGGGCAGTCCGTCCCCCTCTTATAATATGCGCCCCTCTTATGTTTGGTGCCATGGTAAATTGGCACCATCCTTTATGATTGAATGTTGGAAAAACATATTCATAAAACTTTATGTCTTTCCTCAAAAGTTAAAAATAAAGTTTTTCTAAACAATGTTCCTAATTATCGGGGGGGATGCGTCCGCCCCCGGGAACGACACCCGGGGGGACGTTACGTTTGTTGAAAGAGATTGTGTTTTGTTCAGGGTTTTACTTATGTAAAAAATGTCCTAATTTCTTAATAAAAGTTTGTTTCTTATTTATTAAAATACTTTTTGAACGTTTAGGTATTTTAAAAACTCTGAGTAATAATTTTATAGGCTGAGGCTGAAAGCTAAATTAAAAGCTCAAGAAATGTTTGAATATTCCCTCTATCGCATGTTATCTGAGAGATTCTAAAATTTCGATTTTTCCTTAAAAACTTAAAAATATTTTTTTACATCCTCTGACAAAAAAGCAAAAAACCCCCGTTTCACAAAGAAATTTTCAATAAAAAGTTTCCGTTCACTTAAAATGTGTAAAATCCCCTAGTTTAATTAAAACATTAACGGCGCAGCCTTGGCCAGAAATCATGTCTACGATTACGATATAATCATTTTCATGACATTTCTTAAAAATAATTTCCATTTGGCACTAAAGGTTCGATTTCCCGATGATCTGATTATTTAGTAATAATTCCTAACAATATCTCCTCTGTGCCATAAAAGATCAATCAAACAACCAACCAGCTAAAGCATTTCAATCTAATTTGATTCTGAAATCGATTCTATCTCTCAATTTCAATTTTCCTATCACGAGGCAATAGGGATTCCGCTGATAGTTTATACCTAAATTTCAGAAAAAGTTCTCGTGCTGCCATCTACTAATGCATTTATGAACTAAAAATTTGAAATTTTGGGAGCAAAAATTCTTTGTCCCCTTAAGAAGGATGCAAAAGACCTCATATTTTTATCTTTTTTAGTTTTCGAGTTATTGATTTTTAAAATGTGTCAGTCTTTTTTGGGACACCCTGTACACTGTCAGACTCATTCTCAATAATATACCTTAAACCAACATCAAAATATTTAGGAATTTTCATCATGACAGTTTCATCCAAGATACCATTTAAATACGCAGTTGTAATATCAAATTGATGTATTTTAAGCTTTAACTTTGATGCTAAGGTAACCAAAAGACGTATTGAACTTAGTCTAGTTACAGGAGAATATGTCTGATTTTGGAAATAATTAACATTCGGTACTTGTCCAAAACCTTGTGCTATTAATCTAGCCTTTTTAAGGGTTTTATTTCCACTAGAATCAACTTTATTCCTCAAAGTAAATCTACTACCAATTAAATTTGCGTTTGAATCAATATCCACTGGTCTATCAATTAGGTCGAAAGTATCGTTTTTAATGATGCTTACTATTTCAGTAGCTATAGCTTTAATCCAAGAATCTGAATCTTTTGAATTGATAGCTTCCTCCAGTGGTATTTCATCAATCGCAATCATACAACTTTCAATAGTATCACAAACATGATCGGTATCAGAACTAGAATCGCTCATGTTTGTGTCAGAACCAGATTCACTTAAATTTTCATCTAACTCAGGGATAGATACAGTTTGATATACCTTTTTAGGTCTACCCGGTTTACCAGTCCTTTCTTTTCTCGGTCGACCTGGTCCCCGTTTAGTTTTAGTCTCTTCGGGTAGGTCCTCAGCTTTCTCAGGAGATTTAGCTGTATTATTAGTTATAGGAAAAATCCAAGTTTGAGTTTCTTTTTCACTTTTTACAACACCCTCGCTGTAGGGATCTAATTCCACATAATCTTGATTAGGGGCAACATACTTATTTTCCAAAAACTTAACACTACGGGTTATCTCAACCTTACTTTGGTCTTTTAAGTAAATTCTGAACCCTTTTGACTGTTCATCATAACCCAAGAAAGTCCCTTTCAGTCCACGAGACTCAAACTTCTTTTTAGTTTTAGAGTTATTCCAAACGTACGCTTCACAACCAAAGGTCTTAAAGTAACCAACATTGGGGTTTCGTCCAAACCATAATGAATAGGGGGTCTTACCTCCCAAGGATTTTGAGGGGGTTCTGTTTTTGACGTGATTTGCCGTTGCTATGGCTTCAGCCCAAAAACCAACTGGCAAACCTGACTGTATCAGTAAACATCTAGCTATATCTAATAAGGTACGATTTTTTCGTTCTGCTTTACCGTTCTGTTGGGGGGTATGTTTTACAGTTAGTCTACGAGCTATACCCAAATCTTTCAGTAAATTCTCAAAACGATTTCCCAAATATTCTGTACCTCTGTCAGATTGAATAAATTTAATTTTGCTACCTGACTGTCTTTCCAATAGATTTTGCACTTCCCTAAATACCTCAAAAGTGTCGCTCTTTTTCTTCAAAAATCTTACCTCAGTCCAGTCCGAGCTCTCATCAATAAAGGTGATGAAGTAGGACGCCCCTCCGTTCGATCTCGTTCGAATCGGCCCACACAGGTCAGTGTGCACTATCTCTAACTTTTCCTTGCTTCTGGTGTGAGTGTTGGGGAATGAAGATCGGCAAAGTTTTCCTCGTATACACACCTCGCAGTCAAATTCCTTTGGAATGGGCGGCAACTCTTTTAAATCTTTGAATGTGTCGGCCTTGAGACCTCGTCTTAGATCATCAGCACTTGCATGGCCAAATCTGCAATGCCACTTCAGAAAATCAGCTTTGCTTTTTGTATCCAACGAAGAGCTTGCTATTGCAGTTGATTCCCTCGGCTCCACATCTTTTCCGTGGTTGGCAAGATTTGACTTCATACTTTCATTTCCAGGTTTCAAGACTTCCAAGCAATAGAGATTTTCCTTTCTCTTCCCGATGATCACTTCTCCAAATTTGTTTTTCAACTCCACTTTCGTCTTGTCAAAGGTAGCTGTGTATCCTTTATCGCAGATCTTGGCTATAGAGAGAAGGTTGTTCCTAAGGTTAGGAACAAACATCGCACCTCGCACCATGATTTCCTGTTCTTGACCGTTTACTCTGGTGATGATCGCAGCATCTCCAGTTCCATGTATTTCAGTACAACTGTCATCGGCCAGGTTCAGGTTCCGTATTGGTGTCTTCTTCAGTTCCGTGAAGAGTTCATCTCTAGATATGAAATGTCCAGAAGATCCGGAATCCAGCACGAATAATCCACTCGTCTTCGTAGAGTTTCGGTAGGCAGAATCACACTCGGCAATAAAACCGCTCCTTGGTTTTGATCCAAACTTCCCACTCGGGCACTTGCTTCTAAAATGTCCAGGTTTCTTGCAGTTCCAGCAGACGCGTTCACTCGTTCCAGATTGAGCAGGATATCTTTGGAAGTAATCCTTGTTTCTCTTCAGTCTAGGTCTCCGGAAGTTTCTTCTTTCAGTTGCAGCAAAATAAGCTCCAGTAATATTGCTTTGTGTTCCACTCTTTCTCGCATTGAATTCTTCCACAATTTTGATACGTAAACTTTCCGGCTTCGGCAATTCATCTCTTGATTCGATCGCTACACGGAAGTTGTCAAATTGTCCAGGTAAACTGTAGAGTAGCATGATCGTCAACAGATCGTCATCTATATTGATCTGTAGATCTTGCAGCTGATCCACAAGGTTGAAGAATGCATTTAGGTGATCTCTAGCATCCGACTCGTCATCACGCATCTTCAGTTGCAGTAGAGCTTTCAGCAGGGTCGCCTTTCTCGCAGGGCCAGTCGACTTGTAGATTTCCGATAATTTAGTCCAAATTTCCTTCGATGTTCCACAGCTCTTTACTTGCTTGAGTTCGGAGGGTTGAATCGCCAGAATGATGTCCGACATCGCTTTTTGGTCTCCGATCTTCCAATTATTCAGATCCTCAGGATTTCCAGGTGGGTCGTCAGTCACGAACTTGTAGCTGTCACCTTTGATGAGTACCGCCTTCATTTGGATAATCCATGTCTCGTAATTACTTTTGTCCAAGAGTTCCATCTTAGTCGCGGTTCCGATCGTCATCGATGCCATCATGAACTTCAAGAGTCCTCAGATCCAACTAGGTGATCAAACGAATTTAGTCCAGATTCCACGTTACTGCTAATTCTTAATTTCCAATCCACTATACTCTCTTCAAGTTAAAGGTTAGAGGGGCTGGGCCCATAACCTGTAGAAAAATCTAATCAGAGTAAGCAGCAGAGTCAGTGGGTAAAATAACCAAGTATTTTATTAGAATACCGTTAACTTAAAAGAGAGACGAATACAGCGACTGACATAAAGAGGGGATCTAAACATAAGCAGCATAACAACATTACGAACAGTCCAACTTATATACAGGCAGAGAGGTGACGTAGAAACCTTCTACGTAGTAACTAACTCGATGCAGTTCAGTTCCTTTCTGTTTCTTGGATTGATTTACATAATCCAACAGTTTTGAAATGATGAAACAATTATATTATTTAAGTATTCAATTATCTCATTTATAAAACTTTCATTCTTATTTTTAGCTCTGCATTTATTCTATTATTTTACAACATCGACAAGATTTTGAAACTTAATGATGTATGTCTTTATATACGGCCCTAAAGATTTACTTCAAACTCTTAAATCAAATTTTCTTGTAGAGAAGTTGAATCCAATTTTGTCATTATTATAATAGCATTATTTTTATCATTATATTATGTTCATATAATATTGAGAAATTCACTTGTGGAATCCTTTGCCCAGTTACTTACATTTCCAATCAATTATAATTTCTATTATAAAGTTAGATGCATTATGAATTGATATTGAATGATAAAAGTATATTATTCAATTTGAAATCGTGTCGATTCTTTAACAATAGAATACTTGTACATCTAATTATTTAAATTAAGTTTTGTTATTAAGTTTTTAAATGTTTTTAAACAAGTCAATGAATTACTGTTGATCATAATTAATATGTCACTGTTGTATGACTTTCCACAAACTAAGAAATGTTTAATTTCAATAAATAAAATGGGATAAAAATAAAATGAAAGAAAAGGCTGTGGGGCATAGTGATATTTTTAAAATTAAACTTGTAAAAAAGTTTTTATTAAAAAATTTAAAAAGGGAGCGGTAAACAAAATGCAGCAAGAGATCTGAAGTTTCGTCTATCAAAAAAGTTTTTGTACAATAGGTAAGTATTTATTACAAATTTATTAAACTTGAAAAAATAATATTACGGTTAAAGCTCGAGAGAAATCCCCATAACCCCATATGGGTTCACCCGTCTTCGCATCCATTTAAAAAAAAAGTCGTATTTTTTTACTCTCCACGCTAAGCAACACCTCTTTAATCGCAACTCAAATCAAATTAAAATATCGATTCATCTCAACCAAAATAGCTCTAAACCGATTTCGAATCGACGCTCAGCTCAACTCAGAACCAAATCATCAAAACGGGGAAACTTTAAAGAAGGAGATCGGGCGCTTCATTTAAAGTCGCCATCAGTTCCCCGTTGCCTTTAACACAACATTCCTAATGAGCGTGGGATTGCGATGGTTTTAATTAGTTCTGTCACAATTCTCAAATGATGAATATTTAGTTTTCGACTATTTAAATATTCGAAGCTGTGTTTAAGAGAAGAAGAGTTGGGTTTACTCTCGGGGTTCGATCGTTTTTGAAGTCTGCATGTATCACCCGTCGAATTGGGTTTGCTGGGGATAGAATGGGAATTTTAAGTTTGGAATGATGTGAATGTGAGGAGTTTTGTGACGAGGAATATGTTCTGTTTCCGAAGAGGCTGATTACACCGAGTGGGGACTGTGGGATTTAGCTCAGAAAAATCGATTTGAGCTGTATGGATTTGATGGTCATGAGTACAGCGAGGTGATTTTAAGTAAAAGTTTTCGTATGTTAACTGTTGAATGTTAATTAAAATAGTTTTCAATTATTTTTAAATGTATTTTAATTAAGTAAATATGCATTATTAAATACACTTATAATATTATACGAAAATGCATATAAAAAGGTTTATAACTCTAATTAAAATGAGTCTAGAACGAAAACATTTAGAAGAAATATTGTGTGATAACTTTACTCTCTATTTTGGATTTTACTTTTAGAAACTAATTAAGCGTTTATTGCAGTGTTTTTTTTTTCGTTCAAAATGCATACAGAAATCTATTTATATTAGAACCGTATAATAAGGGCTTTTATTGTAATAACATGATTTTCCAAAAATCAAGTACAATGCTTTAACACTATTTAAATCCTCCACTATGGAAAAAATAAGTCATTGGAAAGAATAAAATCGTGATTCAAAGGTCTAAGAAACATGAAATTATTAACTAACAAAAGGAAGTTTCTGTAAAATTTAAAATTTTTATGTGTACATACACTTGGTGTGTGCCCACATTGGAGCTACAAGTGCCGCGCGATCCATAAAGATCAAGCGGATCCTTATCAAGCGGAGGGTAGAAAGAAGTGACCGAGGTACGATGCACTAGATGGGTTGGAAGTGGGAAAGATGACTCATTTTTTTCCTTTTCCAGAAGTAATCTAGTGCATCGTCCCTTGATTCCCCGTCATTCTCCCCTCCGCTTTATGTAAGGATCTTCCTTAATGGGTCAAGCGACACTTGTAGCTCCACTGGAGACACACACTTACACTATCTACCAATAAGTATTTGGACACCTATGCAAATGACTATATCTGCGGTCCTGAGATTGGGACTCTTGGTCCCCATTCAGGGTAATCTCAATGCCGGTGCCTACTGAACTATTTTGGATGACAGTGGTGCTTCCTACGTTGTGGCAGTTTTACGGGGTGGACCCCTGTTACTTGCAGGACGACAATGCTAGCTGTCATGTTGCGAGGGTCACCAAGGCTTGGTATGGTGCCAATGGGGTTTATCGAATGGACTGGCCTGCCCAGAGCCCAGACCTGAACCCTATCAACAACCTCTGGGACGAGTTGGATCGCCGAATTAGGGGGTGCACTACCCGTCCTAAATCAGTAACTCAAATCTCGGTCTTCTCCAAGCCGAGTGGAAGAAAATACCACTAGCTGTCACACAAGAACTTGTGGAAAGTATGCCCCGGAGGGTTCATGCTGTAATTGCCTCTCGTGGTTGCTCTACCAACTATTGATTATAAATAAAGTTTGATTTTCTTTTCTATCACAGGTGTCCAAATACTTATTGGTTTTACGCGGGAAAACCTGCCCCGACCTTTCAACTCTAAAATGAAAGAATTCTCACCTTCTTGTATAGGACCTTCCACACATAGTTCCACTAAGAACTGTCTGGCACCTGCTACCACTTGGTTGAACACCGTCTTCTGGGTTGTTGAGAAGCAGTTGTGCATGTGCTCGTCAACGCAATTAACACTTCGTTTAAGAGTGCTGAAGATACAAAATTATATTATTAAATACACTAATCACTAGGTAAACGGTCATTCACTAATCACGTCACACGCTTAGGGGGTGTTCAAACGTTTGTGTCATCACTTTAAAACGGTTTCTACACTGCTTTTACATAACGCTCACTCCTTTCAAGAACGTCATATCTCAAAAAACCTAAATTTTCAGGAGAGGCATTTGAAAGTTAAGAATTGCATTGAAATGCATTGAAAATAAATAATAAAAATCTGGTTAATTTCTTTACTATTCAGTTTAAAAATATGAGGGTTACGCAGGGTTGTAGTACTCCTTCAGAGATTTCCAAAAACAGTCATAACTAAATATCGTTGATTTTTGAGATATGACGTTGTTGAAAGGTGTGATCGTAAAACGATCTTTTCTTTTCCAATGCTACTAATTTTTATCTACGCTAACAAAAAGTTACGAATCCTAAAGGGCAACAAAAATAATGTAAAATTTGAAATATGTTTAATTTGGGTCAAGTTTCTATTAAGGTCAGACGAAATTAAGTCGCTTTTATGTGACATGGTAACTTGGGACATAAGGGAAGGCGAATATAGGATTTCTAAATTTGAGTATATAATTTGTGAATGTCTCCTAACAGCTTATATTAAAACAACGAAAAATAAATATAGTATTATTGAAGATTACCAATGTTTTTTAGATAAAATTTTTGCTTGAAGTTAAATTACGTTATGTTTGTTTCACGCGCGTGTATTCTAAACGTCCATTTTATTACTTTATTTCTTTCTGTGTTTTTTTCCTTTTATACCATTTTCTAAAGTTTAAGAAACATACGGAGCATTTCATTAGGATTCCTTTGTAAATTTATCTTCTCTTATTTTGAAGCGGCTCTTGATTTCAATCCTGGTCAATTAAATATCAAATTAAAGAATACGTATGAAGCGAAGATTACGTACGTATAACGCATGACGTATGAAAATGGCGTATTTATTATAAATAATACAAACATAAAAAAAAGATTTTGCTTTCATGGGTTCACAATAATTTTATGTGCATGTCTTGGGCTTTATAACATAAGAAACAACATTATAATGAAAAAGTACATACTTCAATAAGAAAACAAGCTTTTAAAGAGAATTATAAATATGGAAGAAAAGTCTGTTTTATTCTAGTTAAGTAGTATTATACGCATTCAAATATGGATATTTGAAGTTTTTTGTAAGAAATTATTCCATATTAGTGTCGTATCCTAAACCCCATTATCATAAATTGTTAACTTTTTCTGTTTCAAAAGTAAAAGTTAATCTGAATCCTAACTCTAGGGTGGTTTTTCTTTTTATGAAGATCTTTTTAATAAATACCACTTTCGCTAATTCTTTTCTACTATGACTTTTTAAACTTTTTTACTACCTTGAATAAATCAAATCATTAAATTAAATTAAGCCTCCCCTGTTACGTGAAATAGCCATGCAATGATACAAATGGCATTTTTACCTTGTATCACTTAATTTAATTACGGGTAAATTTGTTTGATATTTATTTACTTAATTTATTAACTTACAAAGTGCAAGGGCTTGCATTTCTGATTTTTCTTTGGTAATAAATACTAAGGCATTCCAAAAAATGCCTCAATCAACTTTATATTCTAACTATTTTTTGCACATTTTTCTTAACGATAATGAGCTCCAAATTTTCTTATGGTTACAGAATTCAACTTTTTTGATTATTGTTTTTATTTTACTAAATTTGTTAACCTTATCATAATTACCTCATTAAATTATTTTGTGAATTGAATTAACCGAGTAAATTAAGAAAGATATTACAAAAACTAAAACAAAGATGCGGAAAAAACCGTAGATTGAGCTTCGTTTGTATTGCCCCTCTGAAAATACATCAAAACGATTCCCTACTTTCACCTATTATAATGCATATGAAAATTTATCCGTAAATCGTAAAAGAATATTAATATCATTTATCACGAGAAGACTTGTAGAAGCACTTAATATTCGTGTATAATTTAAGGTTTTTAGGTAAACCTAAAAACAGGGGGTGGTCCTAAATTCATGGTACAAACTGGGTAGGTTAGGTAGAGTACATAAAGACGAACAAGAATTGGTATAGAAAGGGGGGTCGCAGTTACACCGTTAAAGAGCTAGGACCTGATGTAGTGCGAGAGCGTTACACTTACTACTTACTACTTACATCATAAATTTGATAGAAATTGGACCACTTGCTAAACCGTGGAGTGAGTTTTAAAACATGCAATATTAATCTTTTGGCCAAAGAATGGAGTTCCTTTAAATTAGTGTAATGGTATTTAGAAAAATGATGATCGGTGGAGGAATTTTTAATGGTCATACAGTTTCAATGATCAATGTATGATCATTGAAAATTCCTTCCACGATCATCATTTTTCTAAATACCATTAAGGGAACTCCATTCTTTGGCTAAAAGATTAATACTCACCCCACGGTTTAGCAAGTGGTCCAATTTTTATTAAATTTATGGTGTAAGTAGTACGGATACTGCTGTACCTCATTCAATAAATTTTTTCATTTCATTATGTTTTTTTTTCGTTAAACGGGCCTTGGCAAAACGTCCTTTTGGAACGCTCTCGCACTACATTAGGTCCTATCTCTTAAACGGTGCATCTGCGCCCCCTCTAGTTTTTCAAAATATGCTTGTCTAGGTCCCCTCTACCTACCCTACCCAGTTTGTACTACGAATTTAGGACCACCCTGTATATAAGCATATTTTACATATTTTCAATTTATTCAACTAATATACCGTTTTTCTCTTAATAAATAAATGAATAGAACTGAAGGAGACGAATAAACAATACACAATTGATTCTGCATAAATTTATAAAACAAAGATTTATACATAAAAAGAAAGAAGAACGGACCATATGAACTAAAAACTGTCTAAACTAATAACAACAAAATTATCAGCTATCACAGTTAGTAGCTTTACTTTTATTACAAGAGCACTAGAACTTTATTTGCAGATATATAAAATAAAGACATCAAAGTAAGAGAACCAACTGAAAAAATATTTCTATTCTCTATCAAAAAGAAGGAAATTCTACGAGATAGTTGGGTGACAGCACCTTTCATGACTTTATACGTCCTATCCAAACAGGATGATAGATGGTTTACATTCTCCGCAGAAAAACTGAGCTTTATGTCCACTTGAATGGCAAAACAGACGTGAACATGAACAATGTATGAAAGAATCTATTTTACACATGTTGAAGAATCGCCTTGTAAATCACATTATGATGAAGGTGAAGGGATTTGATTGATGGTCGGAAGGTTATATTTATCCTTTTTTTCACTTTAATTTTTTTTGCTTTCACGTTCGCTTTGTTAATAGTAGGATATATTTTGTACTGATTTGTATTATTATGTGTATTTTCGCTTTTCCGAAACTCTTGATCTTTCAATTACCGTATATAAGTTTGGATAGGCTCGGTTATTTAACAATGGCCTTGCAACAATTTAAAGACATACTTGTACAGCTCCCAAAAAACGTTACAGTGGGTTTTGCGGGCGAACCCCTTGGGTTAGGAAGACAAAAGAGGGGTCGTTTTGCATTACTTAAAGTATTCTTTTACCAAAAATTTTTTTGAGTCCTCAGGGGGTCGTCTTCATATTAAACGAAACACTAACTTTTGTTTCCAATGGGGACCCCCAATTATCATTAGTTTTTCTGAAAGGCCATCCCCCAAACCCTTAAATACCCAGTTACATCCATTTATTTTTTTAAAATAAACTAAAAAATTTTTTTAATTGTGAAATATTTTTATATTTATCAATTCTGGTAGTAATTTTGTGTAGGAAACCAAAATTTCAATCGATTTTATCCAATAGTTTTTGATAAAAACAAATTAATATCTTAAGGGGAAGTATACCATTTCCTAATGCATACCGAAAATGCTCTTTCTCGTTCGTTTTATCAAAAACTAATAGATAAAATCGATTGAAATTTTGGTTTCCTACATAAAATTACTACCAGAATCGATTACCATAAAATATTTCACGATTAAAAAAATTTCTTAAGTTTATTTAAAAAAATAAAAAAAAATTTAATCAATCTGGATGAAACTGGGTATTTAAGGGTTTGGGGGATGGCCTTTCAGAAAAACTAATTATAATTGGGGGTCCCCATTGGAAAAAAGTTAGCGTTTCGTTTAATATGAAGACGACCCCCTAAGGACTCGAAATTTTTTTTTGGAAAAAGAATATTTTAATTAATGAAAAACGACCCCTCTTTTGTCTTCCTAACCCAAGTGGTTCACCTGCAAAACCCACTGTAACGTTTTTTTTGCGGGAGCTGTACACAAAAACTAGCGAAATTGCGTCTTTTTCAGTATTTTTGCTCTGAATGTGGCAAGGAAAACTTTTCAAAAGGCAAATACGTTAATGTTTGTTGTAACTATTAAGATGCATCTTAGAAAAATAAATTAAGTGTAATTTTAAAGTATAAACTATCTTTAATACAATTGAATAATTTATTCAGTTAACAACCTTCGATGGTTTATTATTCAAAATGAATGTTTTGTATGAATATCATATTACGGATACTTTATCCTTTCTTTCAAGGCATACATGATCCTAGGGATCAAGTATCCCCTTACATGATTACTTTTGTTTTTCTATTAATTAATAGATATAAACTGCATTGAATCTGATAAATGTATATTATTGTGTAACCGCAATGTTTGCATTTAACTTTTTAGGATTTGAATACTTTTGCTAGGCTTTATTTTCTCTCTTCCAAGTATTCAGGTCAACACACGCCTTCACTTTTATTTTTAATAAATAAAATAATTACAACTAGTAATTAATTTTCTATTGCATATTAGGAAGTAAATAAATTTATTTTTAAAATTATGATTAGAATTTCTGCATTATTTGTTGTAATTTTAGCTTTCTCAATAGAACTACTAAGAAAAAAAGTTAACTTTATTTATAAAATATATTTTGTGACTGCACAACTGTATCAGAGAGTAAAAGACTGATCAAAAACTTCATAACACGTTTGTTAACGTAACAGATTTTTTTACACATTGCAAACTTGATTTATTTAGTAAACTATATTTATAGGTGCATTAATAATGAATGTCTAATGTAATTTCTGAGGGGGATCAAGTATCCCTCTGAGTAGAATCAAGTCTAAGTCAAGTTTTTTAACTTAAGTCTTCATTAAATATTTATGCTTAACTTTCAATATTTTATTAATATTATCTTTCATATTAAAAAAATTCTGTAAATAACTGTATTGCCCCCTTTTTTAATTAACAAAAGTGGGTGAAAATCACCACAATTGAACAAATAAAAGTGAACAAATATTTTCTATGAGTTTCTTGGGATGTTTTCTGCGGACATTTTCAAAATTGCCTTTGAGAACCAACAAAAGAAAGCTTTCTCATTACCAAGCCCGAAGAGAAACTCTGTAATTAGGGAAATTGTATACGTTATTCTTTTTTCGTTATTTTCCGCTTTGAATTTCTAGCAGCTTAATTTTCAACTTTTTACAACAAACGGTGTTTCATGAGCCTTAATTGCACAATGCAAAGAGGACATTGCTTTTTTAAATCATCTAATATTCCAATTTAAAGATATTTAACTAAGGTGAATAAATTTATATTTTTTGAAGATGTATATGAAGATGAAGGTAATGTTCTTTCATTTCTATTGTTAGAAGCTATTGGAAGAACAATTTGCAAGTATTCGAGTTAATTAATATCAAAGATAGTAAATTTGTTGATATTTTTAAAAAACTATCTTACGAAAATTTAGTTATTTAAAAAAATGGACAGAATTCAGAAAAAAGTTTATTTTTAACTATTCTTAGATAAAAGTGTTATAGTACGCCAAAATTTATGTATCACGATCATTATATAAATCTAAAATCTATATACACCTTCAACACAACGTTTAATTAAAAGAGTACTTTAAACCGTTGTATAGATATGGAGTCTTGGTAGTTACTGTAAACACATTATTATCGTACTTCTTATGTACTCGTAGTACCTACATATGCATTTTGCAGCTAATTTTTTTAAAGTATTTCCTCCATTCGAAAGCTAAAAGTACGATAAAAATTACCGTATATTAAAAGCCTAATTAATAACCGATTTAAAATTTATCCATAAATCTATTCACCTTAGAATTTAATATTAATCTCATATTCACCCATTTTTAGATATTTGTATGATTTCAATGCATGCAAAAAAGAGTAATCTTTTAGAGTGTTCGATAATTTTAAGAGTTAACTTACCTGCAACTGGACAAGAGTTCCTTTCTTGTGGTACCGAATACCAAGTCGTTGCTTTGAGTCACTGACTGTAAACTTTGTAGACAGCCTTGGAACTCGATGAGAGTGCACGCTTCATCGCCTTGAGTCAGCACTGAGAAAGGAAAAAACGTGGGATATCATAATTTATCATCTAATACGCTTGGGACATTTTAAAGTTATTTTTGTGAAAATTATTACACATAAAGATTCAACTGCTTAAATATTAGGCATCTAAAATTTGATCAAAATATTCACTAAAAGAAAGTTTTATATTAAACTTTAAAATAAACTAATGATATCAACACTCAAAAATAAGGTTTTTTTCAATACAATGTGTTAAGGGGGCTCAGTACCAAAAACATTTTTTTCTCTAATAACAGGATTTTATTATCTTTTATGGTGTTAAATTATGTACTTATTCATATACTAATTCATATTTATCCCAAAAAGCGAGTTCAAAAATTTATTTTTTAAAAAAACTAGGGGGCTCTGCCCCCTGCTCGCTATCGCTCACCAACCCCCGGAACTGCTTCGCAGTTCTTTGAAGATCGCTTCGCGATCTTAGCGAGCAGAGCTCGCTTGTTTCATCTTAACTATCCGGTAAAACCTGGAACTTGGCTGCTTAGTTAATCATCATTTAAAATATAAACCTTTTATCTCTCTAACTTATCAATAACTTAATTCGGACCATTACTACAAAAATATCAAAAAAAAACTGCAACTGAAATATCCTTGTCAATAATCCTTGTTTAACTTGTCAATAATTTAATCGAAATGTTTTAAAAAAATATCCTGCAAGTCTACTAATTATCATCAACCATCTTAGAGAAAAAAAGCATGCCATTAAAATCTTTTAAATTGATAAAGTGCACGTGTGTATCTAGTGAATCGTCGGAAGGAAGTAAAAGAAATCAAGAAATCAGACTCATAAAAATCGGCTGTTTCTCTAGTGAACGACCAGAAAGAGATGAAAAAATTGAAACTTTGAATCTTAATAATTCTAAAAATAATTCGAATTTTTTAAAAAACAAAACGCCAATCTTTTTATAAAAAATAATTGTATGTGCGTTTAAAATATCATAGTTTTACTGTGATTAGTTTTTCTGTTATAACGAAAAAACAGAAAAAGGGTAAAAAATTTCGAAACTTTAGAATTTAATTACTCCAAAAATAATTCGAAATTCGAAAAAAGGGCGACGAGGTGCAAAACTTCATATTTAAGAGTATGTGTCTGCAAAAAATCATGTTTCTGCTGTAAATAGATTTTGCTGGGGGCGAACTCGCAGCCGAAAAAAATAATTTTCGACTTTGACATTAAATAACTCCAGAACTAATTATCTAATTAATTAGGTTTGGAAACTGAAATGACCCTGATACATTTGTCTACCAATGGTCAAAATTTCATAATATTCCTTCAAATAGTTTTTGCGTAGTGATAGTTCAAAGTGTTCAAAAATAAAATTTCCAAAATCAGCGGCGGTGACGGCGGCGGCGGCGGCGGCGGTCACTGTTACTTTTTTTTAATATAGAGAGATTACAAAAAACCTCACAACAATGCCCAAAATTACCCTAAGTTTAAATTGATACTCCTCCCTGAATATATGTTCTTTTGATTTTATTTTTTGTCTTAACATAGATCAAACATATATAGTCACTTGTAGGCATGGAAATTTGATTATCTATAAAAGTTTCTGAAAAATTAAAAAAAACTCTGAAATTAGTTATTTTTTTCGAAAAATATCCTAAGTTTCCACTTTACTGGTCTGCAAAAAAAATTCTAATAAATATATTATAAAATCCATGCCTGAAGATGTTAAACAGGTGTTACTAATAATGACTACAAAGTTTGAAGTGGTTTGGATGATTAGAAAAAAAGCCTTGTGATTTTAAACATTAAAAACCTTGTTTTGAGAAAAGCCGTTTAAAGATAGAAAACTAGGCTTCTTAACACTATCTAGGCTTCATAAATCTAAAAATTTTCACACTTAGATTCCCCGTATCATTATGAAACTTGGTAGGAATAATTCTAAGGGTATTATCTTTATTTTTATTGCAAAATCTCAAATTCGATACTTTGACAAAATTTTGGTACTGAGCCCCCTTAAAATAACTTTTCAAAGTTCTTTTTGTATAAAGTTTAGATTATAAAAATAATTAAGTATTTACTAAATAAAAAAACTTTGAAATACAAAATGTAAACCATATCAACTTGTTAAAACTTGATGTTTTGTCACCTCGGGGGCTATACTTAAATGATGTCACACTTGAAGAGAGGGAAGGGGTTAATAAATTTATGAAAAGGGGGAGAGGAGTGTTTAAAGAAAGCTTATTAATATAGAAAAACATCATCTTTATAAAAAATAGTAACTAAAGGAAAGTTCACTTTGAAATTATAAGGTGATGCACTTCAGTTCGAAAAAATGTGGCAACCAAAGTTCATTACAACCTATTACAAAATACATAGTCGGTAGGAGAGTGTGAGATGTGACAAAGAGGAGGTATAGAGGAGAGGAGGGAGGGGGTCAAAAAATGTATGGGCTTGGTTGTAAAAACCTTTTTAGAATAAGATTAGATTAAAGATTAAAGTATTGACTTTTTAGATTAAAGTGAGGAGCAAACAATCAAACCATGCTTTCTCCATCAAATACAAATTTTCAGGAAACACAAAAAACTAATAACTTAAAAAATAACTAATTTAAAAACCTAATTATCATTTTTTTAGTTCTATAACGAGTAACTGAGAAGATTTGTAGTCATAATTTACCTAAAAACTTACAATTAATTATTAAAAAATGCATTTGAAATTTGGAGAAATCACGTTTTGATCGAACACATAGGAGGAAACATAGTTTGAATGTTTCCAACATGGACAAAACACTTTTTTAATGAAAAAAATTAATCCTACTCTTCTCAAAAACTATTCTTTTTAATTCTTATATATGTTACAGTTAAAGTCCGGAAATCAGTTAATTTACAGATAACCTAGGTAATTTGCAGATTAACGAGGGTGATCCGTTAAAGAGCGAATTTTTTTTCAATTTCTAAGATTACCTAGGTAATCTTGAAATTACCTAGGTATTCTGCACCCTACCGACTAGACACTCGTTAATCTGCATACTACCTGTAATCAGTTATTTTACATATTAACGAGGGTGATCCGTTAAAGTACAAAATTTTATTTTATTTTATAAAAAGTTTAGGGAGGTTGGGGGGGCTGCCGCCCCCCCAAACCCCCCTGCCCTAACTATAACCAAACTCGTTTTGGGGGTAAACAGTAACAATGACGAATCAAAAAAGGGGGATCGGTACTTTTTTCATATTACACAAAACACGCAAATCCCACAAAAATAGTAGTGAAATAGCAATTTTAAAACTAGAATATAAAAACAATAATAATAGAATATTAAAGTACCAACTGAGATTTGTATCAATTGTGATTTTCGATCTCGATTTGACAGCGTATTTCAATGAGCACTTAAACTAGCAAATCTTAATGAAAGCGCGGTGTAATCGGCTGGCAGCCTGCACTGAACTATTGCTAGGATTCACGATCGATTACATATGTTAAACCCTTGCCCAGGTTCCAGCGATTGTTGAATTAACGTTTGTTGAAAAGATATTTCAACAGCTGGGACATTTGCTTTCGTTAAAAGAAATCTCGGTCACTCTGAAGTCGGAGCTTCAACACAATTGTTTCAAAATACCCGTTTTAGTAGTAATATACTGTACTTAATCATGTAAATTTACAGTACTTACTTGCTTGTATTATTTTGTTTTAACATTCAACATGACAACTACCAGTGCTACGCTCTAAATTTGAAATCAAAACACCAAATATGACAACAAACTACGTATTGAAACCCAACTGCGCAGGGGTAAGCGCATGGCGCAGTAAGCACCTCAACATTTTAACAGAAAGTATTGAACGAAACAAACTATTTTGAACTTTAACGATCAAGAGGCCGTTATAGTGTAGATTCCCTAGGTAAAATGCGAAAAACTCAAAAATCCGCACATTAACGACAGAAATCAGTTAATCTTAAGTTTACCTAGGTATTCTTCAGATTAACTAATTATCAACTTTAGCGGTAACATATACAATGTAAATTTTTAAAATAAACATGAGGTGATTTCGTATCAAAAAGTCCTCACCAATATTTTTACATCACCAAATTTACGCTGACAAATGAGTGGGTCACGTGACGAGTAAGAACAGCTATGATTGGCTGTGACTGGAGGAATCACTGTTTGACTGAAAACAGGCTCTGGAGGAAACACTTTTTGATTGAAACATCAATTTTCTAAGTAGTTTTAGAATAGGTTAAAACTTGTTTTAGTTGAAGATAATAGCATTATTTTGTGCAGTTTAATGTGGAGATCATGAAAATAGCAGTAACTCATTTTTTATTTTTTTGGAGAAAACACGGTTTGATTGTTTGCTCCTCAAGTATTGAAAAGTAAAGATTATGCGCTGAGGGCGTATTTGAAACTTTTGTTTTGTTTTGCTAATGTCTGGTCTACACTCGGAAGAGTGTTTAAAACAAGTTAATATCTTTTACAGACCTTACTTTGTCACAATAAGAACTACTTCAGATCAAAAACAGTATAAATTTCAATAACGAAGAAACGCAAATGAGTGAAAATATACCTTTGCCACAAAATTTCTATGTATTTTAATGCTTATATCCAATCGTATTCCTCAAAGTGCAGTTAACATAATACTTTATTTTAGCACGAAGCTCTATCTTTCCCATTCATTTTAATCTATTGAAAAATCCCAAGGGTTTACAAGAATTTAAAAATTCCTCTCTGTTTTGCTTGAATAAAAAAATTCAATTGCGTTATGACCCTGTAAATATCCTTTACTCTACAATCACGCTAAAATTTATACGCATTGTTTGATATTAAAATTTCAAAGTTGGTTGGTTGGTTTATTAGAATTTAATGTCACGAAGTCCAAAAAAACATTAAAATTTCAAACCCCTAGTATTTTACACTCCACAACTCTAAATATTTCTAATGCCTCTCCGAAAGAAAAATTCTCATGCAAATTTCATTTCAGCTCTCTCTTCCTCCAAAAAAGAAACGTTATCGAGACTCAAAATTCAAACCTTTTTACTTAATAGAAACACCCGAATCTTCGGATTTTAACTTTAAATGCGAAAACAGTTAGAATTTATCAGTGCTTGAATTCACTTCCGTTCTATTTTTGTCACGATCTAATCTAGCAGTTCTACTCGGCGCCATTTTGTTTTGGATTTTTTTTTTAGGGAAATAACCTCTGCTCTTCAGATTTCCCATAGGTGACTGTAGTGTTTTTCGAGGAAAAAAATGTCCTTACTTTTTAAGAAGAGAAGAGAATTGCAATCTCTGAAGTCTCCGTCGAGGTGTTTAGGTATTCGTAGTAGGCTTTATGTGTTTTCTTTCTGTTTGAACTGGAAGTTCAGAATGGAAAATATGGCCATCACGTAATAAAATATTTACTTCGCTTTAGATTCTTTGTATGCCTTTATATTTTGCATTTAAATCGCTTTAATTTAATCTATTTCCTTTAAAAAAACTGTAAATTTTTAAGATAACTATTTCAAACAAAATAAATATACGTACCCTTGTATTTATTTAGATATAGTACCTGTTAAAATCAACTGAATCTATCAAGAGTGCAATACAAGAATAAGAAAGAATAAGGATCCAAGATCCATTTACTGCATTATTTGAGCATTACGACAAAGGTTTTAACCTAAATTCTAATAAGATAAGAGAACTTCAAAAGGTATTTGTGGGAATTTACTTTAATAAAATTATTTTGTACAAATGATTATATTGAAAACTGTTTTTATGTTATGTTTTGTTGAAGAATTTCCATGCAGTAATTGCTTTTAGGGGTACTAAAATAGGATTTGATCTTGCACAAATCCCCAAATGTGACTCAAGCGAAAATAATTCTTTATATCTATTTTGTCTCATTTAAAGATCTATAATGAATGTTATGCTAAATGTAATTAAAAGCTTTATCTTTCGGGTGTTTACTATTTTTAGCTTTTAATTTGTAACATTGTTTTAAATCTTACAAAATAAATTTTTCTCTTATAATCTTAAAACATTCATTTGATCAATTATTCAACGGTTTATCACAACGAGTAAAACAACTATTTACTGTTCCTTATTTTAGTTTCATGTAAAAATGTCATTTGATACCAGATACCAATTACATGGTTACTTTCAAAAAGGGCATTATAGGGGACAGGTAGCTTAGTAAAAAAAATTATAAATAATATCAAACAGCTATTTGAACAACAACTTCAAGATATAGAAAATTTCTTTAATTAAACTTTTAAAATAAAATAATAGTTCTTATTTTAATGTCTTTTTTTAAATTTTGCAGAAACAAATAATGATTCATAAGTTACTAATGATTTATTAAACTATTCAAAGGTAATTTATTCAAATATTTTTATTTTTATGCAACATAATTTTTTTATATACATCCATAAATTACTTATATACTTTTCTCGATGAATTTCCTATTAAATTTATTTATCTGTACCTTTACTGTAAGTTCATGCTTTCAATTATTTCACAATATAGGTTATTTAAAGAGTCAGAATCACACCGGTAGCCTGAAATAATCGCATATAGTAATTATTAGGAAGTTAAAGGTCTCGATTTAAAGATGTTCCGGTAACTATAGCTTAAAAATAAATGATAACCATACCTAAAAACATTTATTAAATTTATTTCAAACTGTTGTTAACCTGGCATAATATTAATTCCAGGACCTCAATGATCTATATGAGGAGCTTGTAGCAATGATGAGCTAACCTCATTTATTCTAGAAATCGAAACGCATCATCTGTATCAAATTTAATAACATTCTTTAATCAGTATTATTCCTTACGTTTAGTTAAAGAGTTATACAATAAATATCAAAACGTAAATTCATTATTTTGCGGAAACAGCGAAGTAATAATTTAATCACTAGCCCCTCAATAAATTAGTAAACGAGACTTTGGTTTAAAATTCCGATAATTTGATTAAATTGTAAAGCCATTCTCCTAAAAGGGAAACCAGATTAAAGTTTCGATGAGGGTTTTCCTGTTCGAACAACCAATGGAGAAAATTTATTACAAGCTTTCAAAGCCCGGTTCTGGTCCAAAATGAGTTTTCTACACGAATAACCGTGTCTAGGAATTTCCCCATGCAAAGCTGTTCGCGTTTAAATTCCTCCATGGACCAAGCTAAATGTCCGGCTACCATGTAATCAATCAAAATCTGACGTATCTTTAAGCGAACCTTGTAGGAATTAGGAAGCTGGGATAGCGGAGTATCAGGGATTTTCGGGTATTTTTAGACATTGAGAAAGGGATGACAGGTATAAAATGTTAAGGTAGCATTAAATGTTTAATATCACCTTAAGTACTACGAATAATGGTATACTATTTACAATGGTAGGTTTTTACTTCTGGTTCAAGTTAACTATTATTAACCCTTACATGATGATTGTCTAATTTTATTAAATTTGAAGATGTTTCTTTGCAAAAACTTTTTACAAAAAATAGAACTGATAGGGACCAACTAAGTTATTTCTCTAATACAACTAAATGAATGGAAGATATTTTTTTAAAGTGATGAGCAAATAATTATTTTCCATTGGAGATGACTATAAATTTTTAAAAAACGAAAAAAAAAGATGTTAAGATTTAATTCAGAGTACATACATTTCGTTAATATCTTTAAGTGAAAGAAAAAAAGTGTATGTTTTTAGTTGAAGTAATAAATTTATTTTATTACCCATTAATAGTCATGATAAAAACAAACAAAATGACAATATTATTTTATAAATTCTATAATAAAAATCAATTTTAATATGTAATTTAGTAGGTTAAGAAAAACTGAAAGAAAAAGAAAGATATTTATCTGTTTAAAAGGTTTACGGAAAATCTCGTTTAAAGAGAAATGAAGGGTTAAACCACATCTCATAAATCTCACCCAAGTGTGAGTGAATATTTGAAGAAAACCTCTTATTTAATTGAAACCCCAAAATGAAAAAGAATAGCGATACTTTATAAAAATGCATAGTTTATTATAATTGTTTGTCAGTTAAAGTGTAACATTTAGTTTTACGCAATAAATTAATTATTGTGTTCGGTGACAGTTTACTATGAGATGATTCGCATTAAGTCCAATTCAAGAGACATCATACTCGAAAGTAACTGATATCACATACCACGAGAGTAATCACGCTTCGAGTTCATCACTCAAAACTCGCTCTTATTTCCACATAAACAAAGAGAAAATAAATAAGCGAACGTCTTCATTCAAAGTCGCTCCCTGAAGAGAGCCCTCCTAACCATTAATCTAAACAACCATTTACTCGTGTAATTAGTCTACATGAAAAGACACTAGCTGGCTCGAAATCCCCTTATTATTGCTGTTTCTCTGTAATTTAACGCGGTGCACACAATAACGTTTTCCCAAAGCTTTCGCCGTAAATAAATTTCAACCATACGCTTTGAAAAGAAAGCAAAAAAAGGAAGGAAACGCAGAGGGCTCTTTTCCGCAGACCCGTCGTAATAAGAACGGTTGAGAAATTTAAGAAAAGGACCTAATGTGTAGGGTCGGAAGTAATAGATGAAATCTTGAACCTTTTTTAGGCAACCATCGAGTTATCTGGTGGTTCTGTATCATTGATGATGATGGCGTCAACCACTATTGTAAGAATTTCGCTGGAACGTCAAACTAGGTGAGAAATTTACTATTATATACTTTTTTATTATACATTAACTCCTCGCCACATGCACAAATTATCATTGAAATTACTTATTATTGTTGTTTTTTTCTAATTCTAGTAATTTTTCTTGTTATCATGATGTATGGTCTTTTTGATTGTAAATAACTTATTCATTGACGTTTCCTTAAAAATTTTAAGAATGCATTTTAAAAACAAAGCAATATTAGTATTTTTAACATGTTTTTATGCTCAGCAAACTTATCTACAAACCCCCTAGCTTTAGATAACACTTTTTTACTGGTGTTTTCTTTTTCTTTTTCGAATTTCAAAGTTAAAATGTCTATGTACAATCTTTGGGTTGTTTGATAAGGATTCTAAGATTCTAAGTACCTTGTCAAATAAACGATATAAAAAGTTGGTTTATTTATGATGATCCCCTCCCAGAAAATGTTTGCAAGTTTGACATTTAAAAAAAGCAGGGTTTTATAGCTCAATTTTTTGAAATATGGGACCCATAGAGTAAAACTAGGGGAGGACCACTCATTATTGTAAGCCTCAGAATATTCATGGGGGAAAATCATCACAGTTTGGCAGGAGGGTCCTTATAATCCCTTATAATTGATTATAATATTTGATATATAGTTGATTATAATATTTGATATATAGTTGATTATAATATTTGATTTGACCTTATAATCCCCTCTTGGATTCGGTACTTCTAGATATGCTACGTACTTTTTCTGCAGTTTTCTACATTTAAAATCCCCAGGTAATGGCCCACTGTATGTTATTCTACATATCTTCTTATCTTTCATCACTTTTATCTCACGCATAAAATTATCCATTTTTTCCACTTACCCCCCTTTTCGGTGAAAAAGAGATACTCTCATTCTTTTGCCTATTGGGCAAAACATGCCAAGTAGATCTTACTTCAGGTTTACATTTTCGGCTTCACAACACAGGGCTGCAGCTGTTGTGCGCTCTAGACATATCTGTCCATACATGCTTCTGTAAAAGGATACTGAGAAGTTTCAAAGCGGGTTCATTGTTGAAGAGAACTGGGATTTTTTCTTCTTTTTCAATTATAGAACTTGCTCGGTGGTCTGTGTTATCGACACCCTTTTAAATGCGCTTCCGCCCGCGGTAAATGTCTTAAGTATGTTCTATGAAATGGTGTATTAAAACTGATTAAGTTGCACGGAAGCGAAGTATTTTCAAAGAAACATTTAACCGTACACAATGCTTCGGTATTGGTAAAGTTAAGTTCTTACGCTATGTTAGTTATTATAGTAATAGTTATGTGATGTTTTGAAGAGCTAAAAAAGGAAAGGGTGAAACTATGTATTCAGAAATTAATGCTTTAGGGTTAAATGAAGCGAAGATTAATTTTTAAGGTTTAGTTTTTTTTAAATGAAAGGTAGATGGATTAAGTATAAAAACTATTAACGTTTTATAACTAATATTAAGGAATTTAGTGTTCTTTGTGAAACACATTCTCTTACGGCCGTATTCACCGGTAACGTGACCGGCGGTCTGGTCAGGAAACCATGGTTACAGGTTATTGGTGGAAAAATAATTCAATATTTTCCTTCCACCAATCAGAGGCTGTAACCATGGTTTCCTGACCAGACCGCCGGTCAGGTTACCGGTGAATACGGCCGTTAAAGGCTGCGGTTTCAATTATCTTGTTTTTCGTATATGTTTTGTCCATTTAAACTTGCAATATTTAATTTAATGAATAAGGAAACCATTAATGGAGTTCAAATCAAAAATTAAATAAACTATAATTTAAATTAAATTGTATTTAATGAAATTAGTTAAATTTAGTTTAATTTAATTAGTAAAATTTAATTTTATTCGTTGTTTTTTCGGTTGTTTTTGTTTTAATTTCAGTTGCATATTTAATGTATTAATTTATATTACTGGACATGATTTTTTTTATTTCCCCTTTTGACCCATACGTTTATTTGGTCAATTCCACGCGAAAGTGGACATGAGAATGTTTTTAAAATTTAATTTAAATAAATGTTTTTTGGTTCTAACCGATACACACTGACCAAATTATAAAAAATAACAAAATAAATTAAATATTTCGAGTTTATATAGTTTTTATAGTTAATTACTTTGGCTAAAATTGAAAATGAAATATCGATATATATTTCACTTTGTCATGTCTGTCACAATTTTAAAAATGGAGCGACACCCCAAAAAATTATTGAAAAGTTCAATTTGTAGATGAACTACTATTGGTAAAAATTTAAATATGGTCCCAAAAATTGTGATTTAATATGATCTTTAAAACTATCTTAAAAGTTTTCAGTTTAAAATTTTTTTTGTTACAAAAAAAGTTTAAAAACCACAAAAAAAATGTGAAAACTCTGCCAAAACTTTATTTTGTATTTCGAAATCCTTTCTTTTGATTTAATAATATGAAAGATCATAGTTGAAAACCCTTAAGTCCTAAGTGTCACGTAAAAACCATCGATATTAAATGCTTGAGATCCTGTTAAAGCATGGTTTAAGTCCGTTTTTTGCGTTCGCAAACTGCCGTTTTGGAAACGGCTATAGGAAACCAGTTAGCGCACGCAAAAAACGAACTTTAACAGGATCTCAAGAGTTTAATATTGATGTTTTTTACGTGAAACTTTGGACTTAAGGGTTTTCAACTATGATATTTCAGATTATAAAATTCAAAAGAAAGGATTTCGAAACACAAATTGAGGTTTTGGCAGAATTTTCACATTTGTTGGTGGTTTTTAACATTTTTCATAATGAAACAAATTTTAAAGTGAAGACTTTTGAGAAAATTTTAAAGATCATATTAAACCACAATTTTTGAGACCATAATTAAATTTTTACCAATAGTAGTTCTTCTACAAATTGAATTTTTCAATAATTTTTCGCTCCCTCAATAATCTCAGCACATTCAATGTGAAAATCCAAATCAAAGTCCATCCTAAACACTTCTCAAATACCTATATTTTAAACCGGAGAAACTATATTTCAATCTCATTTTGAAACAGCCATATGCTTTACGAAACAAACTCTCAAACGCTCTTCTCGATACGGCGGTATTCTTCCAAACAGATTTAAGCGAATTTCCAGCATTTTAAGTGTTCCTGCAGAGAATCTTTAGAGTTTAAACTACGTAACAATCTGTTTACCATCAAAAGTTCGCTGTGATATTAGGCGTCACATAACCTCATTATTTTCCCAACCCACGAGTGATAAACATATTCCATTCGGTCTCGGCTATCGTAGCTCTTTTGAAGAATAGCGTATATTCGGTATAAGGTAACTTAATTTAAATCCTCTTAGTGGAATTTCCGAAGATACGAACAAGGTTTTCGAAATAATCCAGGAGAATAAGGGCATTTTGAATTGTAGATTCTTGGAGGAGATTTCATTTCTAGTGTAAGAAAATCTATCTGAGAGCCGTGGTGCTTTGTATTAAGGTTTGTTTCATGAGTGAATTATTGCTTGGTTAAAATGAGATTTAATCTGACTAAGGCTGTATCCTAAATGCTATTAAGATAGGAGAATTTTAATAGGTATTTGTGAAAATCGTATTAAGTACTTCTTAAAAAAGTTAAGAATGCTTTCAATTATTTATACTTTCCCTCAAGTTTTTATGTATATTTTTCTCAGAAATGTTTCTTTTTTTGCTGAAGGAAAATATGACTTGCAATAGCTTTAGTAGTACAACAAAATGTTATAGTGTTTTCGCGTAAATATGATTAAAAATAAAAATAAATTTATCAGTTATTTTGTCTTATAAAAAACTTTTTATACGCTCTTCTAAATATGTGAGGCGGAAAGCGAAAAGGGACCTCTTGTCGGCAAAGTTGATTTCGAGAAAAAGCCAAAAAACCGGAAGAAGGTCAAAACTATCGAATTTTTTTTCTCTCGATTTAATCAATCCTTGGACCCTTTAGAACCGAATTTTAGCTGTTGGAATCATTCCTTAACTCTGAAAAATAACGAGAGGGTGGCATTTTGAAAGTTTAAGGTCGTTTTTCGCGAAATCCACTTATTCTATTAAAACTTTTAATTACTGGCGATTCGTCATTTTTTGAGCTACAAGGATGATGATGGTCTTAAAATCTTCATAAATCTGTACAGATTGAGAAAAAAAATAGCAATTCCATTTCAACAAACGCCGACAAGAGGTCCCTTTTCGCTTTCCGCCTCACATATAATAAAGGACTTTATTGATTTTATCTCGTTATGTTTTTAATTTATAATATTTTAGCTAACCAGAATAAAACCTCGTTTAATGCATTGATAACGGTAAATCTTTATTATTTAAATGGTTTGGCAACGTGTAAAACAGCTTTATCTTGCCCTTGAAATTTAACTATTTTTGTTGTATTAATAAGTTTACCCTATTAATTCAGCAAATTATATTTTTTAAAGAAATGTATTCTATTACTTTTTACCAAAATTTTTTCAATAATGATTTCTATATTTTTCTACCTCAGAAAAAACGTATTGATATTGAAACACGCTTAAGAAATTTTACCCTTTTTATAAATTGTCAATTTAATTAGTCCATCACAAATAACTTCTTGAATTAATGAATTAATTAGGAATTTAGTATTCAAACATGCATTTCATTTTTACTCAGTTTTACTGACAAGTGGGTGTCAAAAATTTCTAAAAACACGCCTACGGTATCTTAAAATGCCCCAAATATTTAAAGTTTATGTTGATTTAATTTATTCTATCAAAAGGAAAAAGTCATTTCCTGCTAACACTTCTCTAAAGCTTTGTTGTAATAATTTCTTGACTTTTCAAGAACGTCAGTTTTTCAGTATCATCTTGAGTAAAAACAAATTACAAACAAGGAAAAACTAATATGGTAATGATATTGCTCCAAAAAAATGCATGACTTCTAACTAATTTTATACCAGGCTACTGAAAAGTATCTGCCCTAAGTTTGCATCCGTAAAAGTTAACGAGCAGGTTTTCTCCTACGTTAATCCACCCAAATTCTACCTTAAAAAACTTCAGCACTATTCTTGTAATTAAATTTATTAAAATCCCCACCTCGTAAACCAAATATAGTAATTAAAATTGCAACTCGGGAAACCAATAGGAAAACTCCAACCAAGCAGCAGTCGAACATCTAAATTTGAACCGCCGCGCCGAGAAATATGACGGGTAGAGTTTTTTGTTCTTACCATCTTCCCAAATTCAATCTTAATAAACCTTTGGCACTGTTCGTGCCTTTAACATAATTAAAATATGCTGTTACATCCAAGTTTCAAAAGTAAAAAACTATTCCAAAAAATTAAATTTAATCACATAGATGCTGAAGTCGAAGATTAAGGTTATAAACTACTAGTATTTTCATACAGGAGGAATTTATAATATCGCCCTTTCACTTAAACAAATTTACTTATAGTTATTTAAACATCCTCTGATATGAAACTGACTTATTTTTAACCGTAAAGTTATTAACTTGTCATAACTCCTACTAGATTAATTTGTCAAACTAAATAATATGGTATATTTCTTTACAAAATATGTTTCGTAAGGTTTTGATTAAAAATATCTAATATATACATAAAACATGTGTATTTATGTTAAAGGAAGATACGAATTTACATGCTAAAATAGCTCAATGCAATCTCAGAAATAAAATGTTAAATTTATCCATTCTCACACATAGAGTGTTAAAAAATTTAGACTTAACTATTCAGTCAAATATATAAATATTATGAGAGAACTTGTGCACGCGAATAGTTAATTTGACTTTACTATATCATGAAAATAAACAGGCTTTATGCTTGATAGAAAAGTATTTAGGAATGTTTATCCATTCTTATTTAAAACGTATGATTAAATAGAAGCACTCTTTTATTTTTTAAACAAAACTAATAGGAAGTAGCGGATTGAATTCTCAAGAGCAATAATCTTTTAAAAATACGGTATTAATCATAACTGATTAAAAATAGCCTAGTAGTCTCTAGATTAAAATTTTATGGTTGAAGGTTAAGCAGAACTATATTAGTTATTGTGAGATTATATCATTATTTAATTTTTTTATCTCTCTATTCTAAAAAAAGTTTTTGGTGAACGGTTTCCAGAGAAAGGCTGTTTAATTACTGATCCGTATAACACATATTTGGTATCAAACTGTCCGGATTCTTTTGAGGATGTGCAAAGTGCCTTTAGAATTTCTAAAAAAAATCTCAATTTTAAAATATTTCCATTTTTTTAGATTTCGGATAAGGTCGCAGTTACAAAGCAAGAAACTATGAATTTTAAAACAATTGAAAACATATTTCACTGGTTTTTTAATATTCAAATAGATTAAATAATCATCTTTCTATTTATAACACGAATTAAAAAAATATATTTTGTGTTATTTTTAACAATATTTATATTTTTGTTGTTCACAAAGAGTTTAATTGTTGTTCAAACGGTTTTCATTATATTTTAAACTTATATAAAATTAATTTATTTTTATTTTTTAAATAACAAATTAATATTTTTATATTTATCTTTGTAGTTGTGGCAACCTAATCATTACTATATTTACAATAAAATATAGACTCGCTCTCGGAAATTTTGAGTTTTGCATTTATTTTTTATATCCTTTTGCAAGTATGTTTTTTAAGGTAGTAAAATGTAACTCTTTATTTCATAATGACAAAACGCAAACAACTAAATAACACGGGTGAATTTTTTAGAAATAAGGATGAAAATGTTGGAAGTCTTGACATTCGGTGTCGTTGCTATGAAAATGACACAACTTCGAAGTTTGTTTCTCATTTTCTCATGAAGATAAAATTCTAAATTTTCGCGATGTTTAAGATAATTACTACATTTTTAACAGCCAATCATTACAAATTTTAAGAAAGTTAAATTTATTCCTGAGATATTTCAATGCTTCCCTTAATGTATCTGTGAAAAAACATAACCTTAGGGAAATGGGTTAAAGAATGTTTACATTGCTTTGTTGTTGTTGTTAATTTTCTTGGGGTTCAATTCCGTTATAGTTCCCGCTAAATATCGCCAATCTCTTTCGAACGCTCAATATTCAAATGTAAACCAATTTTTCTAATTTTTAATGATAAACTGAATAGTTATAGATCTAATTAAACACTTTAATCTATGAATTTGAAACAATTTAGCAATATTTATACTTTATAGTGTCCAAAAGAGATTGGTGATATTTAGCGGGAACTATAACGGAATTCAACCCCAAGAAAATTAACAACAGAGCAATATAAACATTTTTTACCCATTTCCCTAAGGTAATGTGTTTTTCACAGATACATTAAGGGAAGCACTGAAACATTAAGGGAAGCTTCATATTTAGCGGGAACTATATATGAACCTTCCTTGGAATTATAAAGCGATCCGCCAATTCATGTTACCATAAAGGAAATGATAAAATTCCACCACTGAATAAATATTCGCCATTTTTGAAAGAATACCACGGAGAAGTACTACCCCTGTGTTAAGAATGTTTTATAAAGTGAGTAAGTGCAGTGAGCTGGGTTTTGTGGGGAATTGTGAAGCGGTCCAAAAGTTACTGCGTCAGCAGTTAACGGAGGTTGGCGAGCGATAGCGAGCAGGGGGTGGTAGCCCCCTAGTTTTGAAAACAAAACTTTTTTACATACGTTTTAAAATAAGCTTCCAAGACTTTTATGGATTTATTTTAAATAGTGAAAGGTTGCATTATTAATTTCTTACATTGTATTTTTATAAAGGGAAAATATTGCGTTTATAATATTTAGTACTATTTTGTGTGTGTGATTATTGGACTTCAAATTATAATTCACGATTACGCTAAAATTTGATTTTTCTTAATAAAAAGTTTAATTTCATGATCACTGAAGATTATCCTGATAATATTTTTATGCGAGTAAAAATAGTATATTTTAATGAATTAGTTTTAATATAACCTCGGTAATATTCTATTGTTTACCGATACGCCTAGGGAATAAAACCATCTGGAAGTGATGATCGGTAATGTAATTAATTGCAAACAAAATATTACACGATTTTAAGATTTTCTGAATATTTTGGAGGTTCGGGAAATAACCTCAAGCGCTCTGGATGTGGACCGTTGTCAGCCATTTCTATATCCATACTTTTGTCTTTCACAAAATTACAATTGATACCTAATATCTTTAGGTCATGCACTATTAACTTTTTTTAAAATTGAAATATCAATTCTCAAGTTTTATGCAATATTTTTTAGTTTCAACAAAGTAGGTAATTTTTGCAGGAGTAAATTTGAGAAGTCTGTTTCATGTTCATTTATTTACTGATATTCTGAGTGAATAAGGAAGTTGCATGTGTCAGATTTTCAAAAACAAACAAGTGTTCCGTATGGTTTTTTGTATGGTAAAATGAAATATCTAGTCAGTTTTTCAAAAAAATGTACAGGGAATTAAATATTTTAATATAAAAGTCGAGAGAAAAACACGTGACTGAAAACGTTTATTGTTTAAACTATAAGATGACGTCAACAATAATACCTTCAACTCCATTGCTTTACAACAATGTTTAGTATAAGATGACGTCACATCCAAACTCTTGGCGTTTTCGCGCGCTTTTCAAAAGGGATTTTTGTTAATTTTTTTGACAGTCAAAAAATTTCTCGATCGGCCTCAAATTTTGGGTAGTTGCTTATTTTTGCAAGAGGAATCGATTAAAAAAATAAAAAAAATCATTCAACTTCCTCATTGAATTTATAATTTCTTCATTGAACTCTTAAGAGAACAAACAAAGAATAACAAAAGAGTTTAACTCCCTGCTTACAGGTTTTAACCGGTGGAAGAAAACGAACTAGCAAATTCCTGATTAAAAGTAATGCCAGACTGTATTAAATAAATAGTTTATAAAGGGATATATATAGAAACAAAGTGCACCAAATGAGCATAAAAGTAATTCAACCGTGTCCAGTTTTTCACCCGTCAGTCTTAAAAAAATTTAATCATCAGTTTAATAAAAGGGGAAAGTAAAAAAAAAGAACTGTTGTGAAATAATCGAGAAAAAAAACTGTATGAGTAAGGGTAATTTCATTGTTATAACCACCAAATTTTTACTGAATATACCGAACTCTTCTAATACGAAAAAAATTATATTTTACAGTTGCAAAGAGTTGATGAACTTATTCTCTGTTTCATGCTTATGGCAATTTCAACTGAATAAAATAAAAAAACACATAAATTGACAAAGTTATAATTATTCTTAGTCCACAGCAAAAAATTGATAAATAGAATGGTTAGAACAAATTAAGTTCCAAAGTACTATGTAAGTAAGTCAGAGTTGAGTTGAGTTGATATTGATATGAGACATTTGCCGACGAAAGTTTATGAAAGTAAGTCATTATGGCAGTTTAATAAATATCAATGGAGACTAACATTCTCCTGATAAAATAAGTAAAATACTTTTAGATTGAAAACAATTTTCTTGGCTTAGTTTCCAGCACCAAGAATAATAAAATAAAAACAAATTAACTTAAATTTAAAATTAAATAAAAAAAATAGAATTGATGGACATCGGTTTCTCCAAACTCAAGGGGCTGTATCTGCTTATAAAGGGTAGTTTTTTTCTCGTCATCACACTCATGTGTAAAACGAAGTTTGGAGACTTTTTTTTGGTTCAATTCCGTTAACCCGCTAAGTATCTTGGCTCTTTTGGACACCAAAAAGTAGAAATATTTCTTAATAATTTCAAAGTCATAGATTAACCCTTTCACATGCCATTTTTTTCTAGTAAAGTTATGTTAAAATATTTTGGGTATTGAGATTGATTTATAAAAGGAAATTAATTTCCAAGATATTTTTTGGTGGGAAGTAAGTTTCTCACCGTCCACTGGGAGCTATATATTTAGGAGGTAGGACATCTTATGTTTTGCATTTCTATTTATATCACATTGCATGATATTTATAAAATATAATTTTCAAATACTAAAATCTACAAAAGGAATTATAAATTAGATAAATTTTGTATGTTTCATATGTTTGATGGGAAGTATGCTTCCCACGGCCTTAAAAAGAGTTAAGACCTAATTATGTGGTCAAGGGGTTTATAACTATTTCTCAAATTATTAATAGCTGGCTGCACAAATGATAAGTGGTACGGTAGATTAAAAAAATTTGAAAACATTTAAGAAATTGACGAAATTGGTGATAAGTATACTTACCACGGCCTGGGAAAGGGTGAAAATGTTTAGTTAGATAAATAAATATTTAGTTTATCATTAAAAATCACAAAAATTTGTCTGTATTTGAATATAAATGGCCTTCAAAAGAATATGGGGATATTTAGCGGAATGGAACCACTTTTTTAGCACAAAAATTCAATGTGCCATTTTTCGGTCTAATTCCCTTTTTCAAACCGACGATTCAAACAATGCCAACTGCACATAACAATTGGCCTTTTCTCGTGTTTAATAATCATTGTGTGCGCTTACTTGGCAGGAGGGCCATGGAGATCAAGAAAGTAGGAAGCATAGAGACAGAAGGGGAACCATGTGTTGGGGCGCCCGCAGAGCCTCTCGAAAGGGTTTACGCCCTCGCCGACCGTCGGGAGCGATTCTGAGGGACACGAGGTTCTAGGGAAGGCTTTTCTTCTCGACTCCGATGGGGGCGCCCCTCTACGGAGAGTTTTTTCTTGTTGTCGGATCGGGTGGAGGGGGTTCTATTAGACAGGTTTTCAAGGGGGTAATGATTTGAAATTTTTTTTCGTATAGGATTCTCAGCATTGCAATAGTGTGAGTTTGCTGAAAATATGTTTAAGGATTTTTTTAAACAGAGCATATGTTGTCCCTATGAAAAAGGTATTGTGACCTTTTAAACAACAGCTTTTTTAAATGTAGGTGGGACAAATTGAAAGTCATAAAATCTTAAAGGTATACTTAGGAATTGAGGCGTTTGCTATCAAAACCAGCTCATTCCATTTTTGAAAATTTTACAGGAAAGACAAAAAACTTCTCACTTCCACAGTTCTAAAGCTTAATTTGTTTTTTTAATTTTTAATTGTAGGTACAACCACCTAGAATTTGATAAGTTTTTCATTTTCATTCCAGATGCATTACCTTGGATGTAATTACACTAATTAGGTTGGAATGAGCTGATTTTGATGCAAAAACACAATTTTCATGCTTTTTTTCAGTTTTTTTCATCAATTTAGTTGTGTGAAATAGTTTTCCAGTTTACAAGTTAATATTTGTGTCTTTACGAGTTTTAAATAAGTGACATCCACTGAACTTTTTCAAATGATCTGAAGTTTCACAGTTGAGATCACACTTTTCACCTTTTCATCTAATTATGGGTTGGAATGAGCTGGATTTGAGCTATATTCTTTCGTCAGGTTATGAAGGACCCTCTATCTAAACTTTCAAAATATGCAAAAAAGTGGATTTCAGAAAAATATGGAATGAGCTGGTTTTGATAGCAAACGCCTCAATTATACAAGTTTAAATTATCCTTTTTATTGCTTTTGTTTTTTTTTAAAGTCATAAAATTTTAAAGGTATAATTAGGAATTACTATGCAAGTTAAATTGGACTTTATATTGCTTTTGATTTTTTTAATATTTAGGAGGAGGGTAATCTTTTGTGATTGCTTTACAAGCATTGAATGTATGATTTAAAAAATACAATTTTAAATAAAGAAATAAAAAAATTAAGTTATACTTACTCGTCTCAAATTTTGTGTTTCGAAATTTATGTTATTGACATTCTAAACAGAACATATGATGTATAAATAAACATCTTGTTATGGTTGAAACGGAGTTCTTCTGTTTTTGCCCCGAATCACCAAACTTCAAAGTTGTAGGTAATTAAATGTAAAAGTTTACTTTTTTGCATATAACATTTTTGATATGGATATGGTTTTTCAATAGGCCACTGTGGAGACAACCACACTCACTACCACCACTATAAAGTTCAAGAAATTAAAACGCTGAATAAAGGCCAACTGAAATTAATTTATTTCTGGAGCATGCATTTTAGTTGAATGACTTTCAGATTTTCCAAACTCAAGACAAACTACGATCGCTACACCGTAGAGAAAAATGTCTAGTAGTTTATCAACAACTCTTATAAGAGTAAATAAAGCAGTATGATAACTTATAACCATAGAAGTATGATAAATTAGAAAATATAATTTTCTATAGAAAGTTTTTTTTCATTCTTAAGGTCTATGTGTCTGTTAGGAAACTAATTAATGCTAACCCATCAAACATTGGATATATACAGATACTCTGTTTGTAGTACATATCTCAACAAATATGTTTCATGCCAAATAATATGTCTCTTTTTGAAAACTAATATAATTCTAAAATGGAAAAAATCCCTTAAAGATCCCTTTTAATAATAAAAAAGCGCCATTGTATCGTTCCTTCAAATGGTTATCTTTAGATTCATGAAAAAATCTGAGCAACATCCTACGATTCTCACTGCCTCTTCATATATCTTAAAGTAAATTTTAGATTTATAAAAAAAAGGAGAAAAACTCATTTCTCTTGTTTATTTTGCTTTCCGAAGAGCCTTAAAATGATAAACAAATCCTTTAACCCTTCAATACAGGGAAAGGGGGGCTAAAACATGTTAGAGTCCCTCTGTTGCTTTGTGGAAATAAAGCATACTTTCTTTGTGTGTTAACGGGAAACTCTATACATCACGTTAGTATACAATACCTCTTCTTTATAATGCTCTCATATATCAGAGAGAAGCAGGAATGGTTCGTGAACTTCTGGCATATTTCCCTCTCATGAAATTGAAGCAATACTTTTCTATTTTTTCATTCGGTCTTGTGACATGAAGCAGATTATCGTTCCTTTTACAAGGGACTCCTTTTTTTTCGGGGGACTTTTAGGAATTGAAAAGTAAAAAGAAATGTTGGAGTGTTTCCAACAGGGGAAGGAGAGGTGAAAAACAAGGTTTTGTATTTAATCTTAATGTTGTTAAAAGTAAAACATTTCGAATTTGTTAAATTTAATAATTTTTATGGGTTACTCATCTACCTGTTTTCATTAACTGTTAAAAAGATATACGAAACACTAGGCTTATTATTTTAGATTGAAACAAAAGAAATTAATTTTATGTATTTAAATGTTTCAAAAATTTAGGTAAGTTAACGTACTTAGGTGAGGTTATTTTAAACACAGAATAGAGAGCTTAACAGAGATACCAAACCGCCGTTTTCCTCTTTAGGTCATTAATTTAATTCAGCACGCATATTATAATTCAGTTCACTAGCATCCATCAGAGAACGCGAAATGTATTTGATTTGATTTTAACACTGATTACAGGCGATTTGGATTTGAGTGACAGCTTCAGTGGGCGAATGACAGAATTAGCAGGAATAGCATGGTATTAAAGGAGGCGGGTCCGCCTGGCCTAAAATTTTTCAATGGGAAAAGCCCTGTTAAAAAAGTTGCCATTAGCGTCTATGGAGATGAACACTCTTTTAAGCTCTATACTCTGTGATTTTAAAGAAACGTAAGAATAGTAGTAAATATTCTGCAATCAAAGGGAGAAGAAATAATTTATTAATTATGGATTTAAGTGTACACTTACAATAATTAAACTGAATTTTAGGAACTAGGTAACTACTTAAATCCATCTTTATATTGCTTTTGAATTTACGAAACGTAAATAAAACAAACCAACTGTTGCCAACGGGAGAAAAAAATACCACCAAATTTCAGCATCACGTAAGAGAATTATGCATATAGATTTTCCAGATAGTAAAAAGTAATAATATCTGAGAAAAGTTGTTTTAAATCTTAATCTTAAATTAAATCTTAAATTTAAATCTTAATCTTAATCGATCTAAATGATGCGCATTTTAATACTTAGTGCCTATTTAATATTTATTGTTAGCATAAATAATATTTTGTTACAGCGTTACAATGTTCGCCTTACAAAAACCAACAAATAGTATCATAAATTCTGAAATTAAGTTCAAATTTTTCAGACCTATGTAATTAGGTTATGAGAATCAGTTGTATTCTAAATTATGCGCATTTAGTTAGGCGCTCACATGACTTGCTCTCTCTCTTTAATTTAATAACTTATTTTCTTATATTCCTATGTAATCAAAAGTGTAGTAAATTGTTTACGTAGATGATGTTTTCAATGTAATCAGTTTATCAATCTTCTTTTCAATGCAATTTGTAGTTCGGTCTGCCGGACAGCACGATGGGTTAAATTCAAAATTTAATATGAAATCATGTGAATTATGTTTGAGCCGTCTATTAACATAATTATGAACTATTTTTTAAAACTCCCTTGACCTACCGATGCCGAAACTGAAGACCGTTTTTTCAATTATGTTATTTGTCTAGATTTCATGAATTTTTAAAATGTCTAGGAATTTTTCGTTCACCTTGTAATGAAGTTTTTATCAGATATGTCATAAGTAGGAAATAATATTGAGTCACCCCCCAGAAACAAAAGTCTGGTTACGGCCTTTGCAGATAGTGTCTTTTAACATTTTCAGTCCTAGGCACCCGAAATTTCCAATGATAATTTATGGTGGCTTAGGTTAAATTAGAACTACAAAGATTAAAATAGAACTACAAGTAAGTTGAGTGAGAGATTTGTGTCCTTTTCTTCAGGTGGCTTCGACACAATGTGAAGGGTTTGGTGGATGAAGGGGCTATGTTAAATAGAATATACATTATACATAACCCCTTCATTTCCCAAGCCCTTCAATCCTTATGTTGGTATTCCTTACTTATGAATTGATGCAATCAGCAGTAATAAGGAATTTTCCCAGGGCTTTTATCTTTCTCTGGCAGTCCTGATCAAAATTCTAAAAATTTCTTCGGTACGAGGTTCTGGAGCGATGCCCCTAAGTAGGTCATTCATCTAGACACATAAATATGGGACAGTGACACAGTAGGTGAATCCTATCCTCATCTCTCCACAAATACACTTGGGAGAATCATTAATTTTAAAGCGAAAAAGGGTGTACGTACGTCGTACACGTAAGTAAAAGCTTTAACCCTTTATGCCCCAAATTATTTTCATCATCCTCATCCAAAATATATCAAGTTTACGTAACTGCAACTATAAGTAAACTAAATTTGCCTTACATGACGAAAATTGGACGAATTTGGAACATTGGGAAGCGGGACTTACAAGCCCCGTCGGGACATAAAGGGTTAATTAATTACCCACCAAACCTCCAAACTTCAGTTCTCTCTTCCCCCCGACAATCGACGAAATAGCTCTAAAAACATATCAAAACCCCTTTCGTCCCCTCCCGACTTCATATATTTAGCAAACGACAAAAAAAATAGTCATCGTCGCAAACTCCCTCGCGCGAAAACAGAAAAGCATTCCTCCCAATAGAAAATCCCTCTTTTTGACGGGGGAAACAACGGAATTATAATAGACGTGTAAAAACAACGGAGGGAAAAGAAAATCCCCTTCGATAAGACCCCCGATCCGAAAAGGTTAGATGGAAAAGAATAGAGATTTTTCAGATCGTATCGCAGTCTTTTCTTCCAAAAACCGTGAAACGAGATTTTCGATCATTTAGATCCGGCCCGATTGCTCCATTCCCTATTCAATCGGATCCGGATTTTTTTTCTAGAGCGGATCCGGTTTTTAGGGTTCTTTTGGAGAGGAGAGGATCTACTTGTTATGTTGCCTTTTCACTCAAGGGCTTTGGCTATGAGTGCGCTTGGCAGTAGAGTTCTCAGAATGGTGTGTTCGGGGAGTTTTTTTTTTAATGCTTGGAGTGGGGTTGGGGTGTTTTTTAAAATGGTTTGGATTGGTGGTGCGTTAAAAATAATGGCTTTATAATGTTTTTTTCAATATCATTCAGTAGGATGTTTTTATATGAGCAAATACCTAGCAGCGTAGATTTGAAAGTTTTCATATTTCTCATTTAGTATTCATTAAAATTTAGAGCATATTTGTGATCGTTCATTTCTTGAACATTTCTTGAGCCCGACAACTCAAATTCTTGAGGCTGTTTACCCGAGAGGTTCGTTTTACCAATAACTCAATTGCCTGACAGGAACATTTGCCAAAAATCTCATTTGTCCTAGATAGATTACATTGTTAAAATGTGAGGGGGCTTAGTATTTTAGGTTTAAAAATTTAGGTCTTGTCCTTAAAAAAGTTGCTTGTCATTTCAGGTAGTGGATCCTATAGAAATTGACATATCGGGATTATGAGCTATTCGGATTTTGAACCAGTCTCACGTATTTAAAGTGAACTGAATGAGTTATTGAATTATTTGCAATTGAAATTTGCAGTTATTCTGGCCTATAAAATCTAGTATGTGTAATATTGTTTTCGATAAAACAATGTGATGGAAGTCTCATAACAGCATTTAATTTACGCAATAAAAATTTACTAGCTGTTAAAAACTGTACTTAAAGGTAATTGATTTTTTTGCAAATTTCTAAGACTAGCTTTTTTCTAAAAACAATTTTAAGTTTAGTTACTGGTACCGGAGTGAAGGGTAGTTTTATAGTTTTGTATACATAGGTTTTGTATATACTACACATTTTCTGTTAACTTTATAGTAGAAAGGCTTTGTTTGTTACGTATCTGAGAAATAAATAACCTTCCTATACAATATATGGATTACAACCAAGATATGAGAAACTGTAAATTGCACTGAGCTGACGTGTTGTGAGCGGACATCTAAAAATCTTGCTAGTACCGAGTTCCGTTTTTCTGAATCGTCAGTTTCTGATTACACCCAAAACGAGTTTGGTTATAGTTAAATTTTTACAGTTCTTCTGATGTTGAAATTCAGAATTTTATTTTCTGTTTGAGTGCTTATTTTATTGAGTTTTCCTGCAAAAGAGCATTGAAATAGGTAATATTAATACAAGTATTATATACTATAGTACAAGTATACAAATAGCATACAAAATCACCAACTTACCGATTCGATCTCGATTTTTTAACAATGTCCACTCAGAGCACGATTTTTAGATGTCCGCTCACAACACGCAACCATAAATTTAATACTAGCATCAAAACTTGTCATACACGCAAACACGAAAAAAACTAACTCACTTTTAAACATTTTTTCGCGAGTCACATCAACCTTTCCCCACTCATCCTGTTCCAAAAGGGGGAATTTGTCCAATGTCTCGGCATTGCAGACTCCTTTCAGCGACCGACGAAATGCCAGAAAAAGCCAATTTCCAGCCACTTCAAAGGCAATAGAATGGATGAGACTTCGCGGCTTTCACGCTATTGCTACGGATTCCTTTTCGTGGCTGATTTATAAAGGAAGTGCAATTTTCTCGCGGTTGTTCTCCAAAATGAACTTTTTTATTTATAACGAAGAGTTTGAAACTGGGTCACGTACAATGGACTAATAATAAAAGACACAATTTGTTTACTTGCTGGTGGATGGTTCTTTCAAACTGAGTGACCATTTTGTTCATGCTAAAGAAGTTTTATTGTGAATGGTTTTATATGATATTAAATGAGGATGCAACTATTTTTACTCTTTAAATTTCTAAAACTTGGAAAAAATATTCTGGACAATAAGCATTCATTGTTATATGAAATACAAAATTTTTATATTTCGCTCACTCCTTTCAAGAACGTCATATCTCAAAACACCTAAATTTTCAGGAGAGGCATTTGAAAGTTAAGAATTGCATTGAAATGCATTGAAAATAAATAATAAGAATCTGGTTAATTTCTTTACTATTCAGTTTAAAAATATGAGGGTTACGCAGGATTGTAGTACTCCTTCAGAGCTTTCCGAAAACAGTCATAACTAAATATCGTTGATTTTTGAGATATGACGTTCTTGAAAGGAGTGAGCGATTTGTGGATTCATGGAGACACCTAAGCTGGTAATACGGAGTATTCCATACAAGTGATGCCATTCATTGTGGTAAATTTTTTTCTTAAGATAGTAGTCAAGTTTAAAACGATGTACCTGTTGTACGAGGGCTGTCCGTAAAATAAGGTTACCAAGGAGCTGCAGACGCGAGGAACGCTGTTACGTGGGATTTGGCCACACTGGCTTGTACCTTGGATCCCTTTCTATAAATCACCGCCCCATCCAGCTGTCTGTGATGATTATTATAGGTTTGACAGCTGTTAGAGTTGAAGCTTTCACTAGCCTCTCCCGCCAGGAGCTAAGGGGCCATTCATTAATTACGTAAGGGTCCCGAGGTGGAGGGGGGTTGGAAAAATCTCTACATACTCTTACTTGGGGGTGGGGGGTCAAACCAATTCTTACGTAAGATTTTCTAAGTTAATGTAAACAAATTCCAATCAAATAACTATTGAATAACCCCAGAAAAACTTAAAAATGCTGCTGATCTCGGTGTATTAACGAAGCTTTAATTTTTAAAAAATGAGGGTATATCATATGTATCTTTTTTATTCGAGTTTAAACTGATTAAACGAAATAGAATCTTACGTAAGAATAGGGGGAGGGGTTTGAAAAATCTTACGTACCCTTACATGGGGGTAGGGGGGGTCAAAAATTGACAAAATCATCCTTACGTAATTAATGAATGGCCCCTAATTACGCTCTGTGATTCGTTTTTTGTGTGCAAAAAACACCGCGTCTGTGGACATTCATTCCCAACTGTATGAAGTATACGGAGTAAAGTGGATGATCGTACAAAATGTGCGCAAATTGTTCAGATAATTCAAAAACGGATACACGCCACTTTTTACTAAACACTTATTGGGATAAAGAGAAATTTTTCAAAATACCGTTGCTCTATTTAGACTAGCGAAACCACTGCCATGAGAATGTGAAATGAAGGACTCTCAATAACTTGATATCCTGTGTAAATTGTTATAATACAGTAAAACTTGATATCCTGTGTAAATTGTTATAATACAGTAAAACCTCGAAAATAAAAAGGTTACTCCAAATATAAAATTAATTACCACCTTATTTGAAACGGAAAATATTTTTTCAGTACATAAGAGATTTTAAGACTGGGGTTTACCCCTGAAAGAGTCCTCAGTCGGGTTGACCATTAAAAGCTTTAAAAAATCCAAATTTTGAAATTTAAATTG
This sequence comes from Tetragnatha versicolor, assembly GCA_024610705.1. Classification (NCBI taxonomy): domain Eukaryota; kingdom Metazoa; phylum Arthropoda; class Arachnida; order Araneae; family Tetragnathidae; genus Tetragnatha; species Tetragnatha versicolor. Next base: position 18,032,628 of record JANDEH010000011.1, on the reverse strand, counting down.
TCAGGAATCGAGCCCAATCCTCTCTAGTAGGGCAGTACGGGAGAGGTACGATTAAGTGACTTTTTACTTTGGTTGCCAAGTATGGCAACACCTTTATGTAAATAACCCTGTGTATATATATGTGTGCTGTTTCAATAAATCTTAATTGCCTCTCTCTCCCCCTTCTCGCTTCCACTCGCCCGCTCCCTTCCATCCGAGCTGCTTGTTTTTCGTGTTGTGTGTCGTCTGTGTTGTCCCTTTTCCCAAGTCTTTTCGCTCACAAAAGCAGCACCCCTTGCCCACCCCCCTTTATGTTTTACCTTTCAGATCATACAGTGGTTAGAGCGGCCTTCGGCCGCTGGTACCATATCAAAGCATAATCAAGCAAAAATAAATCTTATTCGTTCGTTCGATCTTAGCCTGCATGCCGTAATTATTTTATTCGACTCTGCTTAACAAGGGTTATGGGCCCAGCCCACCCTTTTAATTTAAAAATTAAAGTTTATTTAAAAATATTTAACTTCCAAAATTATAAAATGGATTATCGATCCCTGATGTCCCGAGATTTCGAGAAGTTTGATGGGACGAACTATCGACGATGGGCTGCTCAAGCTAGAGCTCAGCTGATGGGTATCGGAGCCTGGAGGTTAATTAGCGGCGACACCAAGAGACCCGAGGATGGTGCGACCAAGGAGTTGGAAAAGTTCAATCGAACTGATGATAAGGGATATGCACTGATTTATTCCTCCTTGGAAGCAAGATTTCAAGTTCTGCTGGATGATGTCGGCTCAAGTAAAGAGGCCTGGGATGTCCTTAAGGAAAATTTCGACATGCTTTCCCGAGCCCGCTTAGTGAGACAACTGGACGAGTTCTTCAGCATAAAGTTCAATGCCGAGGTGGAGATCATAGGAATGTTCATAAGGCGGGTTATGCAGGCGGCAGCTGTTTGTATTGAAAGTAAGCATAAGATCGATGATTTATATATACGCTTTCAGTTAATCAGGGATTTACCAGATGAATTTAATGGGGTAGTCCAAAAATTATACGCGGTTTCAGATGAGGAATTTACAGTAGAAAAAATATCTGAGGCGTTACTTTTGGAGAATAGTAGATTAAATTTAGTCCAGTATGATAAAAGTAAGCAAGATATGGACGTGTTTTATTCAAAAGGGTTAAATAGTTCTGGGTCTGAGAGATCTCAAAATACGATAAAACAAATAGGTCCATGTTTCGTATGTGGGGAGTTTGGTCACTTAAAAGTTGATTGTAAGTATAAATCAAATAGAAAAAGAAAGGTGAACCAGGGTAAAAACAAAGCTAATGTGATCGAAAGTGATGAATTAAAGTTAGCATGTGAGGTTGGGAGATCGGAAGGTAAATTTAAATTAGTTCTCGATACGGGTGCAACTAATCACTTTGTAAATGATTCAACACTTTTAAGTGGGTATAAGGCAGTTAAGAAACAAAATTTGTCAGTTGCAACGCGTAATGGGACTGCACCAATTAAAGGGGTTGGTTCTATGAAATTTAAAGTTAAATGCAACGGCTGTTTAAAGGAAGTAGTATTGAAGGATGTTTATTATGCACCAGATTTGAGGCGTAATTTAATATCTGGGATTAGGTTTGATCAAAAAGGTTACAAAACAGTAAGTGGGAATAGTAAAGCTGTGGTATACTTTAAGGGTGAAAAGTTCATGCAGTTTAACTTAAACGATCAGTTTTATGAACTAAGACCTATTTTTGAAAAGGCTAACGTTACTGAAAATGAAAAGTTAGTTAATGTAACGACTAAAGAGGAAACTGATCTTTGGCATAAACGATTTGCCCATTGTAACTCGAGGAAAATTTCTAAGATGGCTAAGAATGGGGCCGTTAGAGACCTTCCACTAATTACCAATTACTCAGATGTATGCTCAATTTGTAGAGAGGCAAAATCTAAACGGGTTAGTTTCCCTGAGCTCAAGTATACTAGAGTTAAATCCCCCTTAGAAAGAATTCACATGGATGTTTGGGGTCCAGCATCCGTGCAGACTCAATCGGGGTTTAGATATTTCGTTTCGATGATAGACGAGTTTTCTGGGAGAGTTTGGATTTATCCCCTAAAGCAGAAATCTGAGGTTTTCGTAAAATTTAAACAGTTTTTGGTAATGAGTGAAAACCAGTTAAATTTAAAGTTAAAATGTGTCAGGAGTGACAACGGGATGGAATTCTGTAGCTTGGAGTTTGAAAGGTTTTTGGCAAACAACGGTATCAAACATGAGAAAACTAGCGTTATGACCCCGGAACAAAACGGGATAGCAGAAAGGTTTAATGGGTATGCGTTTGACGCTGTAAGAGCTTTATTGATTGAATCTAAATTGGGGAAATCCTTTTGGCTAGAAGCTCTATTTTCGTATATCCATATAAGGAACAGGATCCCTGTAGGGAATAAAGAAAAATCCCCCCTTGAATTGTGGTACGGGTCAAAACCATCAGTTAATCATTTGAGAGTATTCGGTTGTTTGGCATTTGTGCATACCCCTAAATTTAAGAGAGACAAGCTGTCGCCTAGAGCAACCCAAGGAATCATGATCGGCTATGCGATCAGCACGAGAGGCTACAGAATATTCGTTCCATCCACCAAAAGGACAGTCGAAACGGTGCATGTGACTTTCGACGAAAGCAAAATAGCAGCCAATGAAGTTTTCGATCGAAGTCGACAAGTTTACAGATCCCATTTGAACCTGATGTACGACGACGAAACTTCAACAGATTCCGAATCCGAGGACGAGATACCATCTAGCATTGAGAAAGAAACCTCGACTTGCCAAGTTCCAGATTTGACGGCATGGAGAAGGGTTGAGAGACCTAGGAAGAAGAGTGCCCGAATTGATGTGTATTACTATACACCCGAAAACCGAAGACTGAGATCCCTAAAGGATGTCAAGAAATACTGTGACCGAAATAACCTTAAGTATGACGCAAGTATCTTCAATTTCAAATCTGGAAGTGCCGTAGGCAGTGGTGATGAACTGCAAAGTGTCGATAACAGTAGCGACGAATTGTCAAGTGCGGACTGCAGTGATCCCGAACTACAAAGTGGCAATTCCAGTAGTGACGAGCTGTCAAGTGACTCTGATCCTGATGACACTAAAGAGTCTCAGAACTCTCCGGTTGAAGTGAATTTGGTAGACATTGAAATCCCAAATTCTTTTGAGGAATCCCAGCTTTCTCCTCAAAAGGCTGAGTGGGACTCTGCCATGGAGGATGAGGTTTCATCCTTAAAAACAAGAAGGGTCTACAAGTTAGTTCAAAGACCTTCTGGAGCCAAAGTGCTAGGATCCCGGTGGGTATACACCGCTAAAACTGATTCTTCGGGAACGATCAGACGATATAAAGCTCGTCTGGTTGCCCAAGGATTTAGACAAACCAGAGGAATAGACTATAATGAGGTATTTTCACCTGTGGTGTGTTTTACCTTAGTACGTATTTTCATGTTAATTTTAGTAATTTATAAAAGATGGATCTGTAGACATCTAGATATCAAAAATGCGTATCTGTATGGTAAACTAAAAGAAACTGTTTATATTGAACAACCAGCAGGGCATGTTAATCCTAAGTATAAAGATTATGTATTTAAGTTAAAAAGAGCCCTATATGGCCTACATCAGGCTGGTAGATGTTGGTATCAAGAGTTACACTAGCGGAAATAAAAATCCCAACACCAAGAAGGAAAGGAGATATCAAAGTCAAATTTATTTCTATGATTGCACATAGTATCAATGTTATTCCCTTAAAAAACCAGCCTTCCTGGATATTAGGGGGCCGAGAAAAACAGGGAGGAGTGTTGTCTCCATAGGTGTCCATTACAGCCGTCACACATCATGGTATTGAGTGACAGGGGCTCTAAATGACTTTTGAGGGATTGGAGGATCATGTGCCTCCTCAGGTAGTCCAAATTAATATGGTGCACCAGCGGACGTTGCATACCGGGGTAGGTGATTTCTCCTCTTTCTCCGGACATGTTTTGTGAGCGTTGGTTCTTACGAACGGATAGGCCAAGGTAAAAATGCAACATAGGGGGTTAAGAAGAAAGCTTGGACATTACATGAAACATGTGTTTGTGTATTTTTTTCTTGAAATTTGTCCCCAGGACAGGTCTGAAGGTAAGGACGGACAACCGGCTAAAAAACCTCAATGAAGCAGCTCTGGTTGGCCAAAGTACCGGTAGATCATACTGAGGACAAGTGGCAGTAGGATGGATGTCGTTTGCAGTACTGCGGATTGTCCGTTTTGTCCGCATAGCTTCTTACATCTTTGCCTATAAACAAGGGGCTGAAAATGGGCCTTTTTGTTTCCAATAGTGCACGAAATAAGGAAATGAAAATCCCAATTTCATGACATTGTGTTTATGAGATAATCCTGCTTCGGTTTTGAGCACCACGACGGTTGGGTATGAGTTTGAAGAGACAATGGAGAGAGCGCACTCAGCTGATGATTTTATAATCGTTCCACGAAGTGGTGATGCAGGGTAACGGAGTGGGGATGCATTGGATTCAATTTTTGCAACTTCTGGGTATGATTCACCAGTACTTTTTCCAACCAGAGCTGCGTCATTGAGGTTTTGCAGCCGGTAGACCGTCCTTACCTTCAGACCGGTCCTGGGGAAAAATTTCAAGAGAATCATGCACAACCACATGTTGTATGCAATGTCCAAACTTTCTTCTTAACCCCCTATGTTGCATTTTTACCTTGGCCTATCCGTTCGTAAGAACCAACGCTCACAAAACATGTCCGGAGAAAGAGGAGAAATCACCTAGCCCGGTATGCAACGTCCGCTGGTGCACCATATGAATATGGACTACCTGAGGAGGCAACATGGTCCTCCAATACCTCAAAAGTCATTTAGAGCCCCTGTCACTCAATACCATAACGTGTGACAGCGGTAATGGACACCTATGGAGACAACACTCCTCCCTAGTTTTCTCGGCCTCCTAACATCCAGGAAGGCTGATTTTTTAATCAATTCACATTGATACTATGTGCAATCATAGACAAAAATTTCACTTTGATATCTTCTTTCCTTCTTGGTGTTGGGATTTTTATTTCCGCTAGTGTAGATAAAACCTTTTTGAAACTGGGTTTTGAGAAACTTCCTAATTGTAACTGTGCTTATGTATTTAATTGGAAAGTTCTAGTGTTAGTTTATGTCGATGATTTTGCAGTGTTTGCTAAGGATGAGAGAAATTTAAGAGATGTACTTAATTTGATAAAGAAAAGGTTTGAATTTAAAGGTCTCGGGGATATTAATTGTTTTTTAGGTGTTCAATTTGAACTGTCTGATGGTAAATTGTTGATGCATCAGAGGAAGTATATTAAAACTTTAGAAAAGGTCTATTCAAATGTTCCTAAATTTAGATCTAATGTCCCAATGAATCCTGGAGTAGTGGTTCAGAGATCTAGTGCAGCTAATGAGTGTATTGATGTTCCTTACCGTAATTTAGTAGGTTCACTTCTTTATTTAGCCAATAAAAGCAGGCCTGATATTTAATACTCTGTAATATTATTATCTCAGGTTAACAACAATCCTTCCAAAGGACATTGGATAATGTTGGGCCAAATTTTAAATTATGTCATAGAAACTGCAGATTATAGTATCAACTTAAGTGAATTTAGAAGTTTAAATTTAAATGCTTACTCGGATGCCAGCTGGACATCGGATAGGGATGACCGTAAGTCAATTAGCGGTTATGTTATTTATTTTGGGGGCGTTCCTGTATCTTGGAGAAGTGTTAAACAAAAATGCATTGCCCTTTCCACTATGGAGGCAGAGTTTGTAGCTCTGTCTGAAACCGTAAAAGAAGTTATTTGGATGAAGCAGGTATTAAAGTATGCTCAAAAGTTCGGTTTTACTTTGCCAGTAATTAAAGTTTTTTGTGACAACGAAAGTGCAATGCATTTTTCAAGAAATGTTAACGAAACCCAAAAGTCGAAGCACATTGATACAAGGTTTCATTTTGTAAAAGACTTGCTGTCTAAGAATAAATTTACTTTATTGCATGTTTCAGGGAAATGTAACATTGCTGATATTATGACAAAGCCACTGTCATTTAGCAAGTTTAAAAACTATTGTGAATTTTTGTATTGCTGTTAAATTTAGTAAGTGTGTTTATGTTTTTGAGCTCGATGGGGCCGAAATGTCAGGAATCGAGCCCAATCCTCTCTAGTAGGGCCGTACGGGAGAGGTACGATTAAGTGACTTTTTACTTTGATTGCCAAGTATGGCAACACCTTTATGTAAATAACCCTGTGTATATATATGTGTGCTGTTTCAATAAATCTTATTCGTTCGTTCGATCTTAGCCTGCATGCCGTAATTATTTTATTCGACTCTGCTTAACATAAATTTTAATCTTATTTGTTCATATCTTTGTACTTTTCTCACTTGTTTGGAAGTTGCTGCATTGCGCACATCCTTGTCGGAGATATTTATCTCATATTTACTTTTAATTTTGACTTTTAGGTACTTTGTTTGTGCAAATAAGTTTGGTTAATATTAATGAAATGATAGTGATGAGATTTTTTAAAATATAAAAATTCGAGATACCGAGGTTATTCTGTATAACAATGTTTTAAAATTTAGATATCTTCATTACGGTTATGATTTTTTTAGAGTTAAAAGCCTGTGGTGGTAAATGATAAGTATTGGTCCATAACTCTCCAAAATAACTTTATTTTTGAAAAATGTGGAAAAAAAAGCCTGTATCCAGTATCTGCAAAGGCATTTTAAGGCATGATGGGGCCTATGTTAGGTGATGTAGGATTGAGTAGGTGGTGTGATTGCTATATGAGAAAGGGAAATGATGTTGGGTATGCAAGGTTTTTTCTCAATACAAAGAAAATAATATCATAAAATTAACATAATGGACAAAAGTTCATCAAATGCAATATCAGGCTGTTAAATATTTTAAAAAAAAGTCTCAGAACCATATCCCTAATCTACATGTTATGTAAGCGAATAATTGCAGATAGTAAAAAATGCAGATAATAAAAAAGGAAAAAAAAATTGTGCAAACAATGTCCCTTTCCTAACTAAACATAAAAATTTAGAAAAACTAATTTATGAAAGCTTATAGTATGGTATGCTTGCATTTCATTATCCTCATCACGATAAAGTTTAGATAACGCAAAAAATTATCTTAATTGGTTTTTTAAGTGCCTACTTTTTACATGCACGGGAGATTTCCCCAAACCGAGTCACAATTTGTCAAACTGATCGCTTGTCCTGTAGCATCCCTCACAATAAGGCCCATTTAGATGCAATAAAGAAGACATAGGGCGGATTATGTTAGCTACTACATTCATTTTACGCCTTACTGGACTCGACTTTGTCGATATAGATGGAGATGCTGCTCATTTATCAATTCGGTTGACTGAGTTTTTTAATTAGAGGGAGGGAAAAAAGAAATGATGGAAATTAAATTTCTGAATATTCTAAATTGAAATCTTGTGTAGTGTAGGTGTATCAGTTATGGCTTTTTCTGTGAACGGTTTTAGAGAAGCGTGTCAAAATAGTCTTCCATGTATTATTAATTTTGATATTTTTTCAATGCGTTGATTTTTTTAATGTTGATGTTAATACAACGGGGTGCATAATTGGAAATTTTTTTATTGGTGAAAATGAGTTATACGAGTATTATTTTTTATTTGAGTAGACTAAATGGTTTCTATAAAACAATACTTCTTTTTCAAACAGTTTAAATGTTTTAAAATAATTTGCAGATGGAGAAGCTTATGATTTAAGGAACGCATAGGTAGTAAGTTTTTAGCTATTGGAAGAAAATGATAATTAAGTTTATCTGGTTTTTATTAGTACTAATTTGAAATAGAAATGTATGGCTTTAAAAATGCATGGTCAAACAGACTAAAAAGACCAAAGAAACTCGAGCGTTCAATAAATTTACTGATTTCACGGTTGATAACTCTATTTTTTTTAGCCAACACAACTTTTCTCTAAAATACAAGTACTTTTTCAAATACGAGTGTATAAATAACCGATTCCCAGTCTATTATAGCCAATGAGTCATAATTCAAGATCTCTTTAAAATTGCAGTATTTTCATTTGCTGTGTGGGAGACTGGGAATTCTGATAAAAATGCGTGCAGCATCAAGTGAAGTTGAGTTGTTGGCAACGAGTTTTCAATAATGACGTCAAAACGTCCATCCCACGTCACAATATCGAGTTTCCCTTGCTTTATCAATAGGCCATCCTATAGTCTAAAATTCACTATTGGATAGACTCTATCCAAAACGAAATCTCATTCGAAATAGTTTCTTTGAATTAACTAATTTCTGGTCAAATCAAGGTAAAAAGTAAATTCATTTTCAAACGTGTTTTTGCCCACTTTTCGGAAACCACTCTTATTCTCTACATTCCCCGGATATTGGACATTTCATTTTATCACGTAAACGGAATTGTATACTATCCCACACCATTTGCTTCACTGTCTACTAAAGCGGGCAGATCGTCCTTTTATTTCAATGGGATGCTTCACTGAAGAGAGATTCCTTCCCAGAGAATTCTGAGGCCCGCTGGTAAATTGACTCTTCCAGTCTTACTGATGTGCCAAATCAAAGCAGATTTTTCTGCCTCGGAATTTTCGAGAATCGGGTCGATTTGCTATTTGTTTCCCTAAAACGTCTTCTGTCGAACAGAGACGAAGTGGTGTAAAGGACTGTTGTAAAGAATTCAGGTTATGATATTTGAAAGTTTATAATCATTTTACAGAGTTAAGCATATGAAAAAAAGGCTGTCCTTTAGCTGAATTTTCTCTGTTTTTCCTTTTATAAATTTCATTGGATTTATACAGTGAAATTTATTTAAATGGAATTTATATAGTATAAGAGTATTCTTATCAAAATAATACGAGTTCGAGTACTTATGACTTGACTAAACTCTGATTTTATTTATAGGTGTTTTTACTGTAGACCTGTAATTCCTGTAATTTAATTATAACCTAATCATATATACTTAACTTATTTCCCAGATATACAAGCATATACTTTTTTTTATCATATGATTAGCTACGGAGATTTAATTTCTGAAACTAAAAAGTGTACTATTTTCCTAAATTTCAAAACCGTTATTCAAGCTATTAAACTGAATAAAACTCTTAAATATCCAGATTATGTTCATAATAATCTTAAAAGCAAACTTTACTAAGACGAGTTCCCGTGTATCCTTATGCAAGACATTTAATTTATAATTAGTTCCAATGGACCCTTCAGTAAACGGGATTAAAAATACTGAATTCAGCCTGAGAATTCCTTCCCTCAAACCGTTTGAATCCACTTTGAAGCCTTAATTGCACTTCAACATTAATCATTAATGAAATCTCAACAGTACTGTAGAGGACTCTGAAGTGGGAGGGCACATTTTGTGGGAAGGACTATAGAACACAGATTAATGGTTGGAGTTGACTCAAGAGGGAGGGAATCTTATAGGGAAAAGACGAATGCTTGGGGACCGTGTATTCATAACGAGGGAGCAAAAATAGGCGAAGTCCATCAGAGAGGGAAGCCAATATTATCAGCGGAAATTTAATGGAAATCCGTGTATCAGTGACGGAAATCCTAATAAGATATCGATGTAATTTTACGATTGCCTCTTCCTAAAGTTAATGGATCCTAATTGGTATCTTTGAAATCGTAGCATTGGAGAGGTGAATTCTAATATCAGTAGTAGAATTTCAGACAGCATCTCCATAAAAATTGTGATTCTTTTGAATTCTACATTGTAAAAAACCCAGCTGCCAGTTTAAAACGGTAAAATTTACAGTTTAAAATTGTAAAACTTACGGTTTAAAACCATCAGCTGGGGTTGATTGTGCAAAACCGTTAAAACTACAAAGTAAATCCGTAGCCACAACGGTTTTTTACCGTTTTCATCGACTTTTTTTTACAAAAAATCAGCGTGGTTACGGATTTGCTTTGTAATTTTTACGGTTTTGCACAATCAACCCAGCTGATGGTTTAAACCTAAAGTTTTACGGTTTTAAACTGGCAGCTGGGTTGTGTTTTTTACAAAGTAATGACTTTATATGGGAAGAAAACCCGTTATCTTTTTTCCTTATCGGTTCTAAAACATTTCTGGTTTATTAAAAGCTAACGAAAACGTTAGTTATCTTTGACTAAAAATTGTTTTAACTTACAACTCCCTTTTAGATTTTTCACAGCTAGTACTTTATATTTTCATTAGTTATTAACATTTTTTTCAATTAAGAGTCAATTTTCTTGCTATTTTCTTCCGGCAGTTTAGAATTGTTTTTCATATCAGTATCATGATTTTTAAATCTGGTGTTAAACCGGTTATGATTACAGAAGTTTACCAGTTAGGGGAAAGTGGGGCAATTCGATATAGCAAAATTAAAATAAGTTTTTTAGTATAAAAAAAAGGACTTATTCTGATACTTTTTTTCTTAAAATATCTAAGAATGACTCAATTTTATGAAATTAACTAGAAAAAATATAAATTTACCGAAAATTAAAGTATTACGACTTACAATGTATCCAACTGCCCCACTGGTGGAGCAGTTGGATACATTGCTTAGGACATTTTGATACTGTGATTAATTTGCTCAAAAATAGTAATCAATAACAAAATTTTGGAAAATGGTAAACGTTATTTGATTAAGAGTATCCTAAGCTCTTAAACATTACCATTTTTAGTTACTGCATTTCACGTGTCGCAAATGATTGCAAAATAAAATACTACAACAGGTTACTTAATTTTTAATGAATTTGGAAAAAATCCACTACTTTTCTCTAAAATAGTATTTTTGCTTACTTTCTAAAGATTCTTCAAATATATTAATGAGCTAGACTGTCTTCTGTCAACAAAACTTAAATTGCACGATCAGTTGAGTTAGCTATTTCATACCGGTTTTTTCCCATACCTTGAAATTATAATTGTAAATAACCCACGAAACCACCCATTGAAAGAGGTATTCTGATCTTGAGACCCAGCGTTTCAAAAGAAAGTCCCCTTCTAGTTCTCACATTCCCTCTAAAGGATTTCATTCCTGTCTCGTTCTCTTCAACAGTAATCACCAACACTCATTAAACACGGCCAACGAGGATTTAGATCTTCTCTTTTTTTTCATTGAAATTTACACTCCAATTCTACTTTGAATGTTTATCTCCAAAGCTTTAAATTCCCTTAATGGCCTGAGTGGATTTCTTTGAAATCCCGATGTCAAACATTTGCTTTGCATGTGCTTTGGTTTAGTTTCGACATGTTTTGAGGAAATTTTGATCCCTTTAAAAGTTTAAAGATGTCTTTCTTTGCATTGGGAATGTAAGGGAGGATAAATTTATTCTGTGTTTGGATTCGAGCAAATTTTTTTTCTCGGAGGAAACAAACATGGATGGATAGATAGAGGTGTTTTCTATAGCCATTATTTTTTGAGAAATGACCATGCTATTAAAAAACTTCTATAACTAAATTAGTGGACGTATTTTATTAAAAATCTTATCATATAGATAAAATATAAAACTCATTCATTTTCAGGCATCAAAGAAATTTTGTCACTTCCCCATCGCATCTATACTGGAAAAGGCAGATGAAAAAATTATGAATTTTTCCTTATTTGAGTCCAGTTCTCTTGGACAAGATTTCACGTTATGGGTGAGATGAGCATGATACTGAAAAAAAGCATGATTCCCGCGATAAAAGCATTTAAGGCCTTCAATTGGTTTTGGAACTTTTACGCATAAGTTTACTGCTAAAAATAATAGTCAAAATTGCCAGAGCCCTGGCAAGAGCTTTTCTGTTTCTTGACGATTGTTTTTTGCAGTGTGTTTACTGTTGGTTGGTTGTTTTGAGTTTTATGGCACAAGGTCCATATATCGGACATTCCGCGCCAAACACAAGATTAATATTTAAAAATAAAATGTGTGTGTTTACTGTCAAGAACCAATGGTTAGGTCCTGAACTTGTTGATCACATGAATCACGAATCACGGCGCTTTTGCCTTTTCATGACTAATGACTATCCACCCTTACACGGAAAACATTAATTGGTTCTAATCGAGTCTACTCTACTTACTAGTTATTTCACCAGACTGTTTTAAAACAGTATTAAAAAAGTCTTCTATGTGAGGAATTCTGAGTAAATAAAAACATTCACGACCCCCCCAGCCGGATTTCGGTTTAAACCATCGTCCAATGGGAACCATCTTTCATTCAGGTTAAAACCAATCACAAAACATAATGAGAAGTACTTGAAAAGTGATAGATAATTCCTAATATTAAAAGTGTTTTTTACAGCGCATTGAGGCTTCCAGGAAAGCTTACTAACATTTTATTAGATAGCTGTAAGCAGTAAAATTCAAAGCACCCGATTAATATTTTTAATTCGCATTTTTCTTAGCACATGTTGACAAGCCAAATTCCGTAGTATGACATAGGAGAAATGCTGATGGGGGGAACGGTACCGCCATCTAGATGAGTTGGTAGAAAATTCGTCCCATACTTATTTAGTTAAGTAAAATACCCAATACTAAGAACATCATCACAAATACTTCAAATTAGAAACTTCAAGTACATGACCACCTCTATATACCCAACCAACACACAACCCCCAGTTAAACTGCCTCACAAAAAAAGGCTAACGAAACCGGGAAAGAACAAGAACATTAAAAGGCCATTTTAGCCCCTCTTTTTCGTCCGCATGGTCGGACGACTGCCACGTTCAATCAATGTCCACCGAAGGATCAAGAGGATCTGTCTCTCGACGAAAGTTTCGGAAGGCGAAAACAATGGACAAGTTTCTTTTGTTTGTCTCGCACCTACTGGAAGAACGAGTTGAGTTGTTTCTAATCTGAGCCTCCCCTTGGGGAGGAGGGACTTCTACATTTCCGATACATGGATTGGGCTTTTTCCCCCTTTCGTGTGGCAAAGCAAGTGGTGGGTTTAGTTGCATGGATATTGCGATGTTGTTTATTGGTTGGTGAAGTGGGAAGGGTTTTTTTGTAGGGTAAAGTGTCGGACGTATGTTTGTTTTATTGTGGTTGTTTAGATGTTAAACCTTGTTAAGATGAGATATTTCTCTTCGAACGCCCCGCGTTATGAGGGTTGCAAGTTAGATTAGATTGTATCGCGCATGCGCATGGTAATTTAGGGATTACTGGAGAATACTATATTGTGAAATTTTAGAATGCATGTTTTAAAATATTGAGTAAGGCATATGTTTAGTTTTGAAGGTTTGCTTCTCTGATCTAATCCTAACTAAGCCAGGTTTAAATGCATCAAGGTATAAACCTGTAAAGATAAATTTTGGTCTAAGTGGGAAAAAAGGAAGAGATTTAAACTGGTGGAAAAATACACTTCAGAGTAGAGACATAGTTAAAATTCACTTTACACGGCTAGTGAGGGCACTTTGATTAACTAGATTAACTTTTAAAATTGTTTCTAAATCTTCTCTAAAGAGTCAAATTTAATTTCATTTATATAGATCGTTCATAAAAAATTTTACATTTACTGCACTTTAAGGGGAGAAACCGTCTGAGTAGGTCTGGCGTGGGTCCTCGTGTAAGACGATGCGCGCGTCCGTCTCTTTATGAAATATAAAATTTGGTTCAGCCACCTATTTTCAGCTATTACAAAAATTGTTTACCTAAAAGAAATACAAATTTTAATGCAAAATATCTTGTAAGGCTAAGGTATAAAAAAGTATAGAGATAAGATACAATATGTACAAAATCTAAAGAATTCCCATTTTAGGTTTTCTTTATTTTCTTCCTTTGATTGCTTAGAGGAAATTTAGATATTTTAATTTAAAAAAAACATCGTCCATGAGGAACTATAGAATTCCAGACGTAAAGTAATATCCTATATGTAAAAAGGAAAGTAATGTAAACACAATTAAAGAAAGGACTTGACTATCAGTTCGAGCGAATCAACTCGACTAATATAATTTAAAGGAGGTTAAATTAATGTTCATATCAACGCTTATAATATAAGTTAGGGTGGATTTTAAAGTAGAATTCAACAAAAAAGAACATTTTTAAAAATCATTTCAATGACATTCTATGCATTAAAAACATTTTAAAGCATACAAAGAAAAAATTCTCAATACCGGGGTATTTTTCATTTCTAAAGTACCTCTTGGAGAAAATAAACCTACATTTTTCATTTCAGAAAAAAATGATCGTCTTTCGATAAAAACACACTTACTCATTTTTCTTCGTGATAGCTGATATTAATAACGCAAAAACCGTTTTTACTTCCAGATCCATATTTACTTATTTTTGAAAGATAATGAAAACATCATTCATCTACAACCGGTTCATTAAAAGTGACATTAATACAATGAGTTCTTGATTTCTACACTCGATCTTCTTTGCTACTATAATTCAAAAATTGAGTTTTGATGGAAGTATCATTAGTCATGTGTAGTTAAAAAATATTTCATAAAGTATCTGAAAATTTTCAAAATTGCAGAGAGATTAGACAAAGATATGCAGTTTGCATTTTATCAATATGTCATGTACTAAATGTTTTTCGGATCACTTAATTTTAAAAGAATGGATTTGATTTCTTTTTTAAATGCAGCCTGAACTAAAATTGTAATTTTGTCTTTTAACGATATCATCTTGTTGCTGTTGATTAGCTCGTTTAGGTTAAAATGATTAATTATGTAAGAATAAATATTTCCTAAAAACTAACAACAGCATTACGTCAAGCATAGTAATTAAAAGCAGTAAAAGTTTCACAATCAATTTTTAGTATTTAGGTAAGTACTATATCAACTTCAACGTTTTCTTTAAACTTACGCGTTTTATTGTTACGTTCGGACCCCTTTTTTTAAAAAAAGCATAATTTCCTCCAAACCTTTGGTGCTTTTAATGAAGTTTAACTTAAAACCAATATAATTAAAAAAAATTTAACAATATTTTAATAATATTTGAAATAAATGGCAAATTTGTGTGAATTTTAACCTAAATTTTGTACTTCCGTTAACATGTGCTCACTCAATTCAACTGAGAGTATTTCAATTTCCATGCTACAGAATGTTCTTTAAACTCTTGGCTACTAAATAAACTAAAAATATTAGAAATATTTAAAAATTGATCATTTTAAGACAATTGTTGTAAAATAATGCAATTTTTTTTATTAAAATGACCATTTATTGGACCAAATAGCTTCATAAATTTTTTAATTGGTATCCTGCTACAGCTTAGTAGTTCATATAGTAGATAATAAGAAGTATGTACAATGTATTAACAAAATTTCATCCACATACACCAAAATCTCGAGAAGTAGCAAGTGTTAACGTTCATATAAATAACTAAAAAACAAGCTTTGCAGAAAATTCTTTCAAAAATTTAATTTTGAAAATTTCAAAACATAAAATGTTGGAAAACCCACACAATTGACCATATTTACAGGATCTTTCTTTTTTGTTTATGGATTGAAAATTCAGTCTTTAGCAGAAGTTAAAGTGTTAACTTGATAGTTTCCGAAAAGAGCCATTTCAACGTAGACAGATACCTTAATAAATATCCAGTTGTGTAAATAGTATACTGCATAAAAGATCTTTTAAGGTAGCGTAAAATTAGGTTGAAAAGAAAATGCACTTTACACTCTATTAAATTTGAAAAAAAAGTTTTAATGGCAGATACTGTTAACAGAGTTTACTCCTCTTTTTAGTACATTTATTATTATCTTTTACCTTTGCTTTGGAAACGAAAATAAGTTTGGTAAAAGATTTTGTTCTTTAAAAAGCATTGGAAGGAATGTTTGTTTGATTAGCATTTAAAGCATAAGTTCCCAAATTTTTTGGGACTACCGCTCCCTATTAAAGCTAATTTCCTGATTTAAAGCAACGTATTTATTCAGGTTTAAACCCATACTTGTTGCATCTTCCTAAAAAGCCATTAAGCATTAACATAAATATGTCCAGAGGTAAGCTATTGAGTACTTACTGAGCCTTATGGGTTTCCAATCATACGCTTAGAAAATTGGATTTATCTCTAATATGTTATACATTAAATCTCCAGAGATAAAAATTATAGCTAATACCATTAAAAATAATCTCTAAATCACTCTCCTTGAAGTTCATCGCACCAAAAATAATACTATTTAGTAATTATCACGCAAAAGAGCTTATTAGTATTCCCTGCCAATCCCCCCTGCCTTTTAAAACCCCTGAAACAACCCACCATTTTCGAACAAACCAAACCAACCAAAAATACCTTCCACAATGGAATTTTAAATCGAAGCTCCGGAGAGAGCACTTTTAATCCCGACTCAACTCAACTCAACTCGACTGCTTATTAAACTGACTGGAAATAAACTTTTAAAACTCGCGGCAACCGTAACTTTTCCACCGAAACTGTGAATATTCATGATGTCATATCCTGGATTGTATGTAGTATTGTAACAGAGCGGTTGAAGGCGCTTTTCAACCCAAAACTCTAATCTTGTTATTTGGTTGACTCTCTCTCTCTCGGCTTTTGTTTTTAGAACGTGCCAACCGCACTAGAATAAAACGGGATGCAAATGTATACCGAAATTCCAATGAATTCGTAATACCCGTGTAACTTGCGAAATGGAAGGCCGTTGTTGTTGTTCTCTTTCTTTGCGTAAGGGGTTCCATTCGCGGGTTCTTTTGCCAAGGATCGATTGTTTTGGCTGAGCTGTTTTGCCGTAGTGGGGAATACTCGCGACAAAAGGATTATCGGGGTTTTCCGTGCATATTGATTGTGAAGTTTATCAGCTTGTTATGTCAAGGACTCAGGGATGTCTTTTTTGGGAAACGTCTGCTGAGAGATCTTATTTCAATGCTTGGAGAATTATATCTTGAAGTTTAAAGAGGACAATGACCTTCTTGAGGTTTGTTGGTATGTTTGTTTTTTGGGATGGCCAAGCCATTTATGACTGGCAACGGAAGAATGATAAGGATGTCACCTTATGGAATACTTCGTTTGGATGTTGTTATTCAATGACTTATAAAGGTTTTTGGAAAGTCAAGCAAGTTGATAATAAAAGTAGAGGGAATGAAATAAGAATTCTTTTAGGTTGACTGAGAGGGGATGTTCTTAAGAAGTTGTATACGGATTTATATTCCAAAAGAGCAGAATCCATTTGAGGTTTGTTGGGGGAAATGTTTATTCATTTGAAGAAAACATAAGGTTAACCCTTAATTTCTTTACTAAAAGGATGTTCTGATGATATATGTGGATTATAATAAATATACAGTACATAAAAGTATTCCCTACTTGCATCATTTCATATACAACAGACTCCATCCAGAGCCATCATCATTATTTACTCCTAAGCCAACAAAACAACCATCTTCATAAGTTATGAATTAATTATCCTATTAATTTAGTTTGATTAGTGTTACAAACAACAATCATTGCATGTGAAGAGGAGAAATATCGATAAAGTAGATTGATTTTCTTTTGTTTTTGTGCAGTATTTACTATGATTTATTCGTATATTTGAATTCCAAATTATGGAGTCCATTGAGAAAATAATTCTTAATTAAAATTGTAAGGAGGAAATGCATTTTCTAATCTAATTGTAAAATTCTTCAAAGTTGTGAACCGAAATAACTGATTCAAAAAATTTCTACAATAGTTTTATTAAAGACAAAACAAACAATTAACCTTTAAACTAGGGATCAGCTGGTATACAATCGTTACTACCGTAATTTCGAGCATATAGTCCGCAGACACGATTTTATGTAAAAATTTTTTCAAAAATCGTCAGATAGTCCGCACCACCGGATAGTCCGCGGGCTATACGTCCGAAATTACGTTATTTTATAATACGGCAATATTAATGTATTTTAGAAACAAAGAACTAAGTATAAATAGAAAAAAGTACTTACTTACTAATATACCTTCAGAAATAAAACTCAAAATACAAATAAGAAAACAAATTTCTAATTACAAATATGATTAAGAGCGGCTTCAATTTTGTGCTGTCAGAACAACAGGCGAGCATCTCTGTGAAATGGGTTTTTTCTTGACCAGCTGTTGTTATTGATACTATTTTCAACGATTCTAACCGTGAAAAATCAGCGTATTATCCGCACTGGTAGATAGTCCGCAGCTTCAAAAATTTGACTTTTAAACACAGATAGTCCGCGGACTATATGCTCGAAATTACGGTAATTGAAATGCAACGATTATCATAAAAAAACGTTTAAATGATTGAAGGTATTTTTTAATCTTCCGTAAAATACAAACACCGAAGTCAACTGAAATCAGTTTTTATTTACTTTATACATTTCTTCTTACATTTATTATATTGCATGAAACTTTAAACAAATAACTTATCAACCAAGTTTAAGAACTTCAAAAGTAAAGCCATCCCTCATGCAAAACACACACAAAATTTAAATTCCTCAAAACGCCAAACAAATAGCTTCTGCAGATATAACATCAAGGGTTAAAGTTTTATCACCGTCATCATTTCCAGGCGATTCCTTCCAAACCCTACTTCTATGAGTTACACATCAAACTAAATGGCCCACTATAAATAAACTTATATAAGTAAATATCTTTTATTGTAACTGCTTACCTGTTCAACCCATTTACCTGATGTGGATCTCTGGGGGGATTTGAAACCTCATGGTCTGTTAAAACTAAATCTATTTACTTATGGTGGACTTATCTGAGAGAATATTTCTTTTTTCTATTTTAAAATTGAAAGAGATATTTATAAGAAGTTTACTTGTAAATGCTTTTCCGTATGGAAAGAAGGAAATTTTATGGGTTTTCTCATCATAAGGATACAGCTTAGAAGGATGTTTTTATAAATATAAGTTCGGAAAATATGAAAAAATCACATATCACATAAATTCCAAATTCGAGCTCTTTTGTGCATTTTAAAAATCATTTAGATGCTTTTTATGAATTCTAAATGTTACTCCTTTCATGTTGGAATAAAACGAGATCCAAAAAGTAAAACAAATGAAAGACCTACAATGCATAGTAAAAATGTCCAAAGTTACTAAGCATAAACTAAATTCAGTTCTATAATTTTATAATATTTTTAATAGAACTCCTTTCGTGAGATCTTCTTAAAACTGCTCCCATAAACAACGCGATGTTTGCAAATGGAAAGCAATTTAAAACTCCTTCTTAAATTTTTTCTGCCCAATGGTGTCAAAATTGCTTTCAAATTAAGAAGCAATTCATTTGAGCCCAAAAGCAGAACCTAAACTTTAAATATTGAATTACTGCGTTTAAAGGAATCGGGGTAAAAAGTAATTTAAGAAATAACTCAAAAGTTGTCACATTATTGGATTTTGATATGAAAAATCGATTAGTTCTAAATTAACCCGAATACTTTAAATAGAAAATGTATTGTTGTTTTAATTTTTCAGCTTTTGAACTAATGCCAACAGGAAAATCAGTAAAATGTATGAATAGAAATTCACAGGAATTCTGAATTTCCCTTTTAATCATAAATTGATGAAACTAGGTGTTGCAACTCTTAAGGTTTTACCACCTAAAATTTCCTTAAATTACCTTAGGATTTTTAATTAAATATTTCTGACTATTTTTAGTAATCCTCAAAACATGTTGTCGTATGCACTATTTACTTACCAGTCTGATTTTAATTATAAATAAATTAATACTTTAAAAAGTATTTCACTTAAAATAGTGTATAAAGCATATTTTAATTTTTTTTATAATTCACTTGCTTTCATAAATATTTTACCATATAAGCACTTTTAGGGGGGAACTATCTGCCGGGCCTGAGAAGCCCGGTGGGGGTTAACCAGGGTTTTATCCCTGGGTTAAAAGACGTAGAAGTACCTTTCTTAAAAAATGATAATAGTTTTAATTTTTTTGCAAAAACTTCATTATAATGATAAAGAGTCACCTTAATAAAGAATCCCTTTAAATTCTTATTTCATATCCCTTTCAAACGCTTTAAAAATCACATATTTTGATTTAAGTACCAAGTTTTATATTAAACTTTATTTTTGTATCTCTACAATGGCACAATAGATTCAATTTCTTATTATACAGTCAGATATAAAACAATAAAGAATGGGTTATAAAACCATTTTAAACAACCCATTTCCTTCTGGAGAGGATGAATAAGTCATAAAATAAACTAACTTTAAAAATCTATTTCTAAATTGAGTTGGATTTTCGAGGGCTATAAATTTATCTATAAAGAAGTATTTACATGGAGTATATAATAAACAGCTAGCGTATGAAGTATACTATAGCAAATACAATGTTATGAAATGAGTTTCTAATATTAGAATTGAACTAACATTTTCAAATCCATTGAAGTTGTAGGTTTATATGAGTGTTTGAAAATAGAAAATATTTTTTTTGTTGATTTTCTTCAATATGAAAGTTTAATAGTTCCATACGGTTATGAGGTATTACAATCAAAATGTATTCCCATTGACGATATTGATAGCACTTGTTGAATGGTCCTCTCATAATTATTTTCTTCTCGTGTATAGAAAAAAAATGCCATTTTCTCGGAAGAGGTTGAACGGGAGTTGGTTCACGGGAGGTATTTTATTTCCCTCCTACCACCCAAAGGATTGACCAATGGAGGCAATTCATAATCCACCACCCAGGGGACGCGCTCACTAGGGGTTACAGGCTCCCCCGACAGCCTTTCATAATTGAATATATAGTATAAACCTTAATTATAATAAGTAAATATCTATTAAAATTGTATTATATTGTATATTTGTGTGTGCATTGTAAATGTAAAGTAAATTTGTATGATATTTATTAGTTTTTTACATTTTAATACATAATTTTTTTAGCCAATTGGGATATACTTTAGTGTAAAAAAATTGAAGCATTTGGAAAACGGAATTATCACGAAGATTTTTCTTTTTTAATGAAGATAACATCATTCTTACATAAATTTATTTTAAAGTAAAAACTTATAGCTAGTTTTAAAGCAATATGAACACTTAAGAATTTCAGTTTCATTATCCTTAATTATTTCTCCTCGATGAATTTTCATAGCTATAGATTTATTAAAGGAAATTGAAGTTAATATTTTACTGTGCAATCTTTCTCTCTTTGTCTGCGCATTGGGTCACCTCTCCTCTAACTTCCAAAACACCCCAGGATATCCTATTTCTACTCAGGTAGACACTACTTTAAAAAGCCTTTCCGTCTATAGTTTATTCAAAACCAAGTTCTCACACGAAGCAGTTAAATACATCCCACCCACGACAAACCCACCTAGAAATCCCCGGATAAATCGTCCGATTTAAGTGCTCTCATTCAATACCTGATCCTTCTGAGCTGCAGTGGAGTGCACCGACCCCCTCAAGCAAGAGAAAAAAAAATGACCGGAGATTACGAGCTGGAAATTCACCATTTTAGCTTTTTTTTGTTGTTGTTCCCTCGGCATCAGATTCGGCACAAAATCGGATTGCCTTTGTTTAATGCTCACTGGGACCGAGGTTGGTTGACTTCCATTTCAATTCTTCTGCGGGATTAAGACGGTACAAACAAGGGACAAGAAAGAGGAGAGGACCCAAGTAAATGGAGAAGTGTGGTGATCGTGGATTAGTTGGTGGAATTTCTGTTTTTGTCGGTTTTTTCTTCTTTTTTTTCGGGTGCGGGGATGAGTTTTCGGGTTTGGGTTTAAGGTAAGAGATTTGGTATTAAGTTCTTTTGTTCTCTTTTCGTGAAGGGAAGTGTTTAATGGCGTTTCTTGTAGTCGTGTCAGGGTGTATTTAAGTTGTTTTAGATGATCTCCTTATACAAAACGAATTTGTTTCAGAAATAACTGATAATTGTTTTTATGTACTACAAATACTGGCATCCTTTAGGTGGAAGCATTTTATAAGAGATTACTGTTGATCATTGGCAAATGTTGGAGTTTATATTAACAACACATACGGGGTACATCCTTTTTCCCATATTATTTGTAGTTAAAACATACTATTTAATTATTAATTTCATATTTTGTCATCCTAGAATGTATTTGGTGCCTTATTGGGGGCAACTGTGATGAGAGGAAGAGACAGCATTTGATCTGCTTATGCGAAATGATCTACTATTAGACTTGGTTTAGAAATGCCTATACCAAGGGGATAAGTAACAACAACATATTTTGTCATTACGCCTTAAAGTAAGTAGGGAACACCTGAGTTAGGTAGTTAATGTAAGTTTTGGTTTCTGTTAATTTTCTGCAAAACTTTTAGATTCCGATTAATGTAGAGGATAGGTTTATCTATGGTCTAAAAATATATGAAGGATTTTTAATTTATATCAGAAAACTCAATTTAACGTAACAGTAAAAAACTAAATATGGAGGACTGGCAAAATTAACTAATAAGAAATTAGGGAAATTACAAGAATTTTTTTATGGAATGAATCTGAAAAATTGGGGCATAAGTTGTTTGGATTATACGTTTATAAGAGACAATAATTTTCCTTTAACCATCCCGGTTAATAAGAAGTCAGCTGTATTTTCTTAATTTAGTTATAGCAGTTAGAGGTCAGAACTTTGAGTAATTATGGTGAAGATATAACTGATTAAAAGTGCGATTTACCCAATAATAGGTATGAGTCAGTTGAGCTTAATTGAAATTGCCTATTGTCGTATCGCAGTGCAATCATGTATCAGCTCATCATTTTCTGAACCAGGTAATAAAAAGTTTAAATATCTACCACACAAGTAAGCGAAGCCTAATTAATCTTTCCCAAAAATGCGCAATACTCGATCCAAGAATAATGTATCGCGCACATCAAACGAAATCGAACCCGTTTTCTACCATACCTCCCCAGCGGCCTCCTCGGTTTTCAACCACTTTAGAAACACTTATGAAAGCCCTTATTCTTATGCAAAGCGTTGCTGAAGCCGGACAAAGTGCACAATCCATCGGTGGCTCTCGATTTCTCTTACGAAAGAAACGAAAGCTTTCGAAATTATGTATGAGACCGGGGCTTTTTCGGTTATCTCACTTGGGAGGTCAAAAGTGGAGGTGAAAAAAATATTTTTTTCGTATAAAACTGGTGTAGAAAAAAGAGGGGCGATGTGTCCGTATTTTTAAGAATTTCATTTGTTTATGATTGTAATAACTTTTAAACAGATAAAAATTTGCTAATAAAGATTTGTTGTCTCGCAGGAATAGGTATTTTGCACAATAAGGAAGTTGGTGTCAGATTTTCAAAAACAAACTAGTGTTCCGTATGGTTTTTGTATGGTAAAATGAAATATCTAGTCAATTTTTCAAAAAAATGTACAATATTTTATTAAAAGTTAAATATTTTAATTTAAAAGTCGAGAAAAAAATATGTGACTGAAAACGTTTATTGTTTAAAAAGTAACGATGATGTCAACAATCATACCATCAACTCCATTGCTTTCCAACAATGTTTATCGAACGATGACGTCACATCCCAAACGCTTGGCGTTTTCCCGAGCTTTTAAAAAGGGGGTTTTTGTTAATTTTTTTGGCAATCAAAAAATTTCTCGATCGGCCTCAAATTTTGGGTAGTTGCTTATTTTTGTTATTATTATATGTGAGGCGGAAAGCGAAAAGGGACCTCTTGTCGGCGTTCGTCGAAATGGAGTTATTATTTTTTTTCTCAATCTGTACAGATTTATGAAGATTTTAAGACCATCATCATCCTTGTAGCTCAAAGAATGACGAATCGCCAGTAATTAAAAATTTTAATAGAATAAGTGGATTTCGCGAAAATCGACCTTAAACTTTCAAAATGCTACCCTCTCGTTATTTTTCACAGTTAAGGAATGATTCCAACAGCTAAAATTCGGTTCTAAAGGGTCCAAGGATCGATAAAATCGAGAGAAAAAAAATTCGATAGTTTTGACCTTCTTCCGGTTTTTTTGGCTTTTTCTCGAAATCAACTTTGCAGACAAGAGGTCCCTTTTCGCTTTCCGCCTCACATATTATTATAATATATTATAATATTATTATAATAATATAATATATTATAATATTATTATAATATTATTTGGCAATTAATTGCCAAATAATTAAGAATCGACTAAGTTTTTTATGGGTTAGTTGGTAGGTTGGTTATGTTAGGTAATATTTCTTATCTTTGTGTCCAAAGATATTGGTGATTTTTGACGGGAGGTATAACTGGAAAATACTGATATTTAAAAAAAATAGGTAGCTGATAGTAAACATCAAATCAAGTATGGTCGTTATTTTTTTTAGTTTTTATAGATGGCTTTATTAGAGCAGTCTTTGAAATAAAGCAATCAAATATTATTAATGCATAAGCAATAAATAATTATATATGCATTAACAACCTGTAAATATTATAACAGCCTGTAGATCTATTTCTTGACTTATTCAAAAAGGTTTCAAAACAGTATATTCAATTGAATATTTACAGATTGAATTTTTAATATTATGGACCATATATATGTAAAATATTTTTAATACAATTTATTTTTGTTTAAATCGCTAGACAATTTAACTTACTACACCTGTAAAACATACAATGGGAAAAACCATCATTTTTTGAAAACAGAAAAAATGCATTTTTCCAGTAAAGGAAATAGATCTACATCCAAAAATCCACATGAAAAGTTTCAAAAAATTTAGTTAATTAAATATTTAAAATTAAAATCATCAAGCCCTTTGTCTTTGTTTAGGGTAGAAGTACGTCACAACTGATTCATACTAAGGGCCGTATTCAGAAACTTTAACACGAGATGGAAACGAGATGAGAACGAGATGGAAACGTTGTAAAATCTCACGTAACGATCACGAAACGATAAATTGGAAATGGTCGTTCAAGAGCACCCGTCTCTTCAAAAGCGAGAAATTTAGCTGACTCTGATTTGCTGAAAAAAAAATCTCGCCTTGGTCTGCTTGGTGACGTAGGAGATTTTATCCAATGAGGGGAAGGATCGGAAACTCCCGTTAGTGTTTCGGGAAAATATCGTTTCAAATTCATCGTTTCCATAACGTTCTCGTTTCCATCTCGTTCTCATCTCGTGTTTAAGTTTCTGAATACGGCCCTTATGCCCTGGATAGCAAAGCATCCAAAATTTAATATTTATAAAGCTGGAAAGCAAAGTAACGTAGCTTCATCCAGGGCTTAAATTCATACAGACTTTAACGAGAAACCAACAGTGACTTTGATTTGTTTAAACAATTAAAGCATTTAGTCTAGCCGACTTTAACAGAAAAAGTGGTGACCA
Source organism: Tetragnatha versicolor (assembly GCA_024610705.1). Lineage (NCBI taxonomy): Eukaryota > Metazoa > Arthropoda > Arachnida > Araneae > Tetragnathidae > Tetragnatha > Tetragnatha versicolor. The sequence continues at coordinate 18,007,464 of JANDEH010000011.1, read as the reverse complement.
TTGACTAGTCCTCCACTATCTGCCGGAATGAACTCCGCATTCCATAGAACAGATTTAATTCCCGAAAGGACAGACTTCGCGTGTCCTTTCGGGAATTAAATCTGTTCTATGGAATGCGGAGTTCATTCCGGCAGATAGTGGAGGACTAGTCAATGGTCACCACTTTTTCCGTTATAGTCGGCTAGACTAAAAGCTCTCCCTCCGCTCTCTTGCGTTACCACTAGGCCGTCTATCCGAAGGCACTTTCCAACCTAGAGGACCGTTCCATTTTTTTCGCGGGTGGGGAAGGTAGATATGCAGTATCGTAGGTTGATCAGATGAGTCTCTTTCAGTGCGCGTGCCCTGGCAGATGCACTATTTTTCATGGTAGATTTTCTTGATGTATTTGAATTAAAAAAAATTGTAAATAGAAGTAATATAAACTTTTCATTTTAAAATGAAATAAAATATCAAATCAAAAGTTGTTATAAAACTTAAAAATTAAAATTATTTAGATTTTGTATAACAATATAATAACTCTTTAATTAATAATCTTTTAGGGGCAACTCTGATCTTATAATGTATTTACTGTTCTATACTTTTGGAAATAAATTTAAAACGAGTTAATGTTATTTTTTCTAAGTTATACAGGGTGTCCCATAAATGTTGGGTTACACTTCTAGGGGTGATAGGTCACACCTAGACGAGTCATAATCACATAGAGTTTGGGGGTCCCAGACCAAATCCCAGGGAGCTAAAAATAGAGCGACACCCCTAAACAATTATTGAAAAATTCAATTTGTAGAACAAATACTATTGGTAAAAACTAAATCATGGTCTCAAATTTTGTGGTTTAATATGATCTTTAAAATTATGCTAAAAGTTTTCACTTAAAAATTTTTTTACTACGAAATCAAGTCTAAAAACCACAAAAAATTGTGAAAAATCTGCCAAAACTTTATTTTGTATTTGGAAATCGTTTCTTTTGATTTGATAATCTGAAAGATCATAGTTGAAAACCCTTAAGTCCAAAGTTTCACGTAAATACTATCAATATTAAACGCCTGAGATCCTGTTAAAGTTTGTTTTTTGAGTGCGAAAACAGCTTCAGAAAACGAACGTTCAGGGAGAATCTACGAGTACGGATAGATAAATCGCTAACTTTCTTTTCTCTCCCAATTTGGCGAAACATACCAAGCTCCTACAGATCGCCAAGCAAGCTTAGACTATCGGTTGTTGGCGAAAGTTGGCGAGGAATCTCGTATCGAAAATAATGGTGAGAAATTTAGCGCGCATCAATCCGTAATTCGTAGATTCTCCCTGAACGTTTGTTTTCTGGATCTGATTTCGCACGCAAAAAACAAACTTTAATAGGATCTCAAGCGTTTAATATTGATGGTATTTACGTGAAACTTTGGACTTAAGGGTTTTCAACTATGATCTTTCAGATTACCAAATTAAAAGAAAGGATTTTCAAATACAAAATAAAGTTTTGACTGATTTTTCACATTTTTTTGTGGTTTTTGACTTTTTTTCGTAGTAAAAAATTTTAAGGTGAAAACTTTTAGCATAATTTTAAAGATCATATCAAACCACAAAATTTGAGACAATGATTACGTTTTTACCAATAGTAGTTATTCTACACATTGAATTTTTCAATATTTGTTTTGGGGTGTCGCTCCAATTTTAGCTCCCTGGGATTTGGTCTGGGACCCCCAAACCCTATGTGATTCTGACTCGTCTAGGTGTGTACTATCACCCCTAGAAGTGTGACCCAACATTTATGGGACACCCTGTATAATATAAGAACAATAGATAAAAAAACAAGCAGTTTTTTTAATTATAAATAATCCAACCAATTTTACATACAGCATACGACTAACTAATTAATTTCCATGAATTTTATTAGTTTAATAATTTGGATTTAAATTAATGATTTTATTCATTATTAAAAATCACAATTTAAATCAAAGTGATTTAAATTAAGCAACTCTGAATGCATTTATCAATTAACGCACAAACACGGGCTCCCGAAAAAAGGCTAAGTTCCTCATTCTATCTTTCCCCACCCGCGAATAAAATGGAACGGTCCTCTAGGTTGGAAAGTGCCTTCGGATAGACGGCCTAGTTGATTTACCTTCCTATACCGTGCTGATGAGCCCTGACAAGGGCGAAACCGGTCCACGGTTGGAGGCGACGCTTGAGAGCTGGAGTTTTCTCACATATTCCTCTAATCAGAGGTAGTGGTAAAGTACTCCCTTTTCATAATTGAATCGTCAGTTTGAAGAAGGGAATAAGTCCAAAAACCAAGTTTTGAGAAAATCGAAAAAAACTGTATAAGTAATAGAATTTTCATTGTATAACCACCAAATTTTTACTGGAAGTTCACAACCCTATTTAGAAAACAGAACAACCATCAAAACAAATATAAGTATATTCAAAAATATTTTACAGTCAAAATAAGTTGATGGACTTATTCCCTTCTTCAACCTTATGAAATTTTTCTGATGAAAAAATCTTAAAAAACCCTTAAATTCACATTTAAATTATATTTCTCCTTAGTTTACACCACAAAAGGGTGAAATAAAATGAATAAGACAAAAAAATTCAAAATTATAGTGAAACTGAGTTGTTAGAGCACTATCAATGGAGTGAGTGAATATGAATGGAGTTAAAATTCCCTACGCAAAAAAAGTTTGAAAAAATTTTAAATTAAAAGAAAATTTCATTTTAACTTCGTTTACAGCTCAAATAATAGGAAAAGAAAGACAAACTAACTTTAACTCCAAATTAACTTGAAAAATACAATGAATGGACATCGATTTCACAACTTCAAGGGGTGATATCTCCCTATAGGGATTAGTTATTTTTCCCCTCTTTTCACCCATGTGTAGAGCAAAGCTTTGAGATTGTTTTGAGCACAAAAAGTCAATTTGTCATTTTTAGGACTTATTCCCTTCTTCAAACTGACGATTCAATTAGAGCATTGTTTAAAATCAATGTATAGAGTAAAAGTACGTCACATTGGGAAATTGGACGATTTAACGCCCTTTTTTAAAGTCGAACTTTGAAATTACATAAGAAAGTAAATAATCATCGTAATTCCGCTCTAGGGTACCTCTATCGAATAAAAAGATAAAAAATAAATGGTGGTATTGCCCATTTCCAAACTTTTATGTGTAAACTTTTTATACCTCTGGATATTTTATATTTAAAAATATGTGTGAGCTAGTAATAAAACTATAAGCTATATTGAGTTTTAAAATTATTACAAAACAGTATTAAATTAATTATTGATATTCACCTTTATTTATTATAATTCTTATGAAACCTTAAAGGAATTATATGCTTTGCCATAAGACACATTTTTACTTGATCAATCTGCATAAAGCTTTTTAGCGATAATCTTCTAAAAATGTTTTCTTTTTCATTTGTCTGTCAATTTTTTGTGTCATTTCAGAGAAAAAACTTTGATGATAAACTAAAAGGACTTTAATTAAATAACACTATTAATTTGCTTTTTAAACAGCTTATCTCCATTCCAATCTACTGAATCTATTTTACCACGAATGAGAAAGTTTCAAATTTAAATATACATTTTTATACCATCACAAGAACTTCGATATTTTACTTTGTAAAATCATGCGAAAAAAAAATTCTCACGACAGCACCAGACCATCACCACCTGTTTATGTAAATGGCTCTCCTATCGGACTTTCTCCCAAGCTGCACCCCAAATCACCACATTGAAAATTCTAAGAATATTTAAACTAGCTGAAAGTGGACGAACCTTGGTCATTACAGCACGGACCTAAGTGCTAACAGCAGGACGGATCCCACGGGCTCTACCAATGGGAGCTAATGAATAAAACAAGACCGGAGACGCGCTGACGAATCAAAGGATGGATGCATTTTAAGTGGAACAGCATCGTCATTCAATATTTTACTGTATTCCTGAGGTTCTAATTAGGGTAAACGCTAATGGACTTTTTGTCAGATGAAGTGCCCTGGTTGAGGAATTAAATGGCCTTAAAAATGAATTGGAGGCAACCGATGGTTCTCTTTTTGGGGTGTTATTATCGTTTGATTAGGTGGTATCAGGTTTAATGATGGCGGTTTGGTGCATCGCGGGATTCATTAGTGATTTCAGATGAGTGAACTAGGTGTTTGTACCTTTTGTTTCAGATAGTATTGTTTTCGTATTTCCTTGGTAATAAGGTTTTTCTTTTACAGCAAATTACGCGCATTAAGTTTTTTAGGTGTTAAGTATTGAGTTCTGACCTTGTGTTAAAATTTATATTTGCTACAAGAAGGATTTAACATGTCCGCCAAAACTCTGAAAAATGAGATTCCTTCTGTGAATTACAATAAAAATTACAAAGACAACTATACTTCTACGGCCCATAGTTTTCGAGAAAATTGCGACAGAAAAGGTACGACATATCGTATCCGGTGTATTCACGCTACATTATTCTAAAAACAATGCGAGTCGTAGAAATACAGTTTTTTAGCCATTTTTTTGTGTTTGACGTGCAAAAATCTGGCTGTGGATTAAATAAAAAACCTACTACATAAAAGTTATCTGTCACCTGAATAGTGTTTTTCTCCACGATGATATATGGAAGATTACGTCGGTAAAGCACAAATAAAAACTATAACATTTAAAAACGCTGGCAGCTGTTTCAGTGGTCAAATAGACACATTCGTCGGAGGGAAAAGATGTAAGAAGGCAGCAGTAATTCAGGCAATGATGTCACAGTTACAGTTAAATACCGTCAATCACAGTTAAATATTCGTTTTCTTTTCGCTCCGACTAGGGTGGCAACCATTAAAACAGTAGTCAGCGTTTTAAAGTGTTTTTTTGTGCTTTACAGTTTATGATCTTCTATATTACTCAGCACATAGTTTTTTATCGTTTTGATTACAAGATATCAACACACAACTTCGTCAAAAGCACTGAACACCACACTTAATCCTCACAAAAAAGCACTTAGGTCCAAATAGAACCCCTTCATCCCTTCCCAATCTAATAACGTCCGAGCAGATTGACTATGTAGGACAGCTCCAGCGAAAAAGGGACAGGGCCACAAATATTTGCCCTACTGTTAAGCTCCCGCCAGTACAAATACAGTCATTACTCTGGCCCGGGGGTCTTTTCTCTCTGACAACTCTTCCACTTCCTCGAGTTTCCGAGTCTTTTCTCGAAGAGGGTCATTTGTGCAGCAGGAAGTATGTAGAGGTTGCCCCCCTCCTCATCACAAAACGGGAAGTTTGTTAGGACATGAGAGGGAAGGTGTAATCAGGGGGTGTATGGGAATATTTTAGGAACATAGATTGGAGATATTGAAGATGGGTATGATGTAAGCTTTTAGTTGGTTTATGTGCCCGATAAAAGAGGGGGTGATAGTAAGCTGATATAGTGGGAATATACATTAGATTCATCATCTTATCATCTGATTTGCTAGTAATTGAATCGTTATCGTCAGTTTGAAAAGGGAATATGGAAGTCGAAAAATACAGTTTTGAGAAAATGGAAAAAAACTGTAAAAGTAATGAAATTTTTTATCATTGGAAAATGTATAAAAATAGTTCAACACTCAGGAATAAAAAAAGTTAAAACACTTTTCAATTACTATAAACATATTTGGATTTTATTTAGTTTAAAGCACAATGGATGAGAAAATAAAAATAGCAAAGCTTGGTATGGAGATATGTTTTGAGCAGTGTCTTATTTTTTTTTTCAAACTGACAATTTAACAGTATCTTTGAAAAAATTTTCAGTTTTAAAATATCTTCATAACAAGCTTGTTACAAATGCTGATGGAATGAAGTGTGACGGTTTGTAAATTCCTTATATATAAATATTTTTTCAAGCATTATTAAGCAGAAACTCAATCTCTTTGCGAGATTGCTTTCGAAAATTTTATTTATCTTTGTGTATTGTTTTGATTAAAAATGGACTATTAATAAGAATTTAAGAACACTCATCTTCCTACCTAAGAAAAACAAGAAGAGACAAAATTTCGTATCATTAATCTGATTATAAATTAAAGAACCCGATGTATAATCGACTTGCATCCATATTTTTTGAAATGTGTAACTCCAATGAATCAGACATCTTTTCAGATACTACATTTTTATAACTACCCTATCATGCTTTTCTTTTGCACTTCATTTACCCTACTCTATTTTTCTTATTTATGCATTTAATAACTACAATCTTCAAAACATTTAGTACTCTGATTTATGGATTACCTTATATTATTTTGGGTTCAATTCCGTTAAAGTTCCAGCTAAAAATCACCAAGCTTTTAAGAACGTCATAATATAGTCAAATATCGACACATTTTTGTAATTTTTTTATTGATAAACTGAACAGTTATGGATCTACCTAAACATTTTAATCTATGATGAGTTTGAATTTATTTAGCTATATTTCTACTTTTTGGTGTCCAAAAGAGCGTGGCGTAATTTTACCGGGAACTTAAACGGAATTGAACCTTATTTTGAATAATTTGATTGATGTAAGAATGCAATACAAGCTATACCTTAAAGCAGAGTTTCTCAAACTGTGGGTCGTGACCCACTGGTGGGTCGCCAGTCAGTTTTGGGTGGGTCGCGAGAAGATTTTTAATTTTTTTTAATATGAAGTATATTTTAATAATTTTTAAAAACGTGTTATTGATTTTTAAATTATCAAACTATTATCTGAACTCTTGAAATTTATCAAATTACCATATAGTAAAAAGAATAAAAATTTGAGGGAAAAACTACACTCTATACTTGGTGTCGAACGGAAAAGGCAATTAATATAAATACGTACTATGTGTGTCACTTTAATGTGCCGATAATGCAAATCTAGTCGGTTATGCAAATAAGATTTGAAAATAAATATTCATTGTTTCTCCCCACTTACACCGGGGGGAGGGGGAGCAATGAAAATTTTAAAAATTTTCTTAGGAAATGATGCAACTGCAATTTATCTCATATTGCTAAAAAAACAAGTTAAACCCTGTTTTTAAGGGTCAAATTTTAAAATTTTCTCCGGGGGAGGACCCCCAGACCCTCCTTTTTATTATAAGGATCATTGTTAGCCCACAATTAAACTATTTCATACGCTAAAAATTCAAATATTTACTTTTGATTTTCTAAAAAGTTAATTTCTCTTCTAATACGTGCATGTAATAATTTATTGTTGTAACTATATATAAATAGTTGGTGAACGAACACCCCCAGTCAGAGAAGTTAAAATTCTGTGATATAATTATCTCAGTTCAGGTAATTATAATAACTGAAGTCGGTGGGTCGCGTTAGATTTTGTTTCTTAAAAGTGGGTGGCGATGTTAAAAAGTTTGAGAACCCCTGGCTTAAAGAATATAAAAAAGTTAGCTACAATAAGCCGAATACCTCAAAAAATTTGAGAAATTCATTCGGTCATCCAGCTAGCAAAGACCTCCCAGGAATTACATCATCAACGAACGTGTAAGAAAAGGACCCAAAGTATCGGGTTAAAAGTTCTCCCCTTTTGAGAAATATGCAAATTCAATAACTTCAGAGTCTAAGTCTGAAATCGGACCCTTCCCTAAAGAGTAAGTACCCAGACAGGCTAAAAAAGAGAAGAAAGACCTCTCCCCTTTGCGAGAGACGAAGAAGGGTTGAACCTCCTCACTAGGGACACAATCTTTCGCTGAGTGTTACTGAATAGAACGATCGTTTTTCTAAAATTCGATTCCACTAAAATAGAGACCTAAATTTCCCTCCCATCTTTTTATTTTCTTGGTGGAAAATCGATCAGTGTTGACTTTCCAGTGGAATTTTTTTCTTTGTTGTGTGTGTGGGGGGTAGAGCAACCGTGAAATATAAAAACTCGGTGACCTGTTTATAGAATTTTCAATTTTGTTTTGTGTGTCGGGAAGTGAGTTATTTGGAGAGTGAAGGTGGCAACGAGAAGGAGGGAGATAAATTCCGAGGCAATTTTTCCCTTCCTGAGGAAGTTGTAGTAAATTGATAATCCATTGAGGGAGAGAAGGGGAAGGATTTTTTTTGTAGGGGGAAAAAGGAAATGTTAGAAGGAAAGTGAGTTGATAAGTTACGTTAGAAAAAGTTTCGGTAGTATATCGTGCGATTACGGGAGAAATGCACTAAGTCACAAAAGGCTTTAACTACTTACTCGGTACGAGGTTATGCCAGATTTGGATATTTTTTAAAAAATGCTATTTTAGTCAAATGTTTGTAGTTCTCAGCTTGGGAAAAAATGGAAATTTTTCAAGGCTTCACTCGTTGGTTGGAACCGTTCTACTGCTTACAAAAAATTGACAAAAGAGATCGACTTAGTCCATTTCTCCTGTAAATGACCACATATGATTTAAAATATTGAAGATTTTTAGAGGTATTTCAATTTAAAGAGAGGCAAATGTATCAGATTTATAAATTCTATCCATGCTCGAACTATAAACTATATCCAGATGCAAACGTTTCTTCCGCAACTTTGACGGACATCATCAGTGATAAGTTAAAAGGGTCAAACGAAAATCAATTGCACAGGATAAAATGTTTATAATAATAGATATAATAATTCAATAAACCTTTTATCTTGAGCAATTGATTTTCGTTTGACCCTTTTAACTTACAAGTATCTGCACAGTCTGTGGCTTATTCTTCATCATCAGTGATAGCCACAGACTGTCAGTTTCATATGAGAAACTGACTGTAATGTGATGGTAAAGATGACCTTGCAAGCGATTGAATACTGGTTTTTTGACTAGCCAGTGAAGCCATATAAGTAAGAGGTTTCTTTATTAATATTTATATAACCTTATAATTTGTGTTCCTAATATTAGAAAAGGGTTTTATAAATTTAACAAAAACTTCTAAGAACATGAGAGTAAATAAAACTACGCAAAAAGCAACTCATTTTTTATATTCCCTCTTCTGAGACATGAAATAAAGTATTAAAAGTGTTACTTAACATAGAAAGAATAAAAGACAGTTTTTCCTACTTAAAAAATCCACTTAGAAAATTTCTCCATGAAAGTTTCATGTAATAATAAGCCTTTATACTCAAAGTAGTACTTTTATATTTTAATATATTTTAGTTAAATGTAAAGAGAGAATTAAAACGAAAATAGTATTATAGTACATTGCAACAAGCTACTATAACCAAGATTATACTATTTTCCATTTAAGGCAGTTTGAAAATTGAACACAAAGAACATTAGTTTGTTGTTACAATTTCTCAAAAGGTTTTTCTTACTTCCTTTAAACGCTTCTTCTAATTCCAAATTGAAAAACTTTTCTACAGAATTAAGCAGTGAGAAAACATTTCATTCCTACAAATTGAAATTGCATTAAAGAGATTAGAGCTTCAGCGTTCCCTTACGTTAAAAATATATGCCTCGTTTAGCTTTGTTGCCCCATTTGGAACTTTGCAAAATCGGCCCAATATTTAAATAATGAAGAAACTATGCTAATTTGATTGGGAATTTAATGCCTTTAGAGCCATACTAATGCAAATTGATGACGGAGGAAAACAAAATAATTGTCGCTGAAAATAACGCGGCTAGGGGACTCCGAGGCTCCTAAAGTTGAATAATGGAATCTTATTTGAGATTAAGTAGTATTTATCTTTAATGCCTAATTAGCCAGTGTTAATGAATTTAGAGGACGTAAAATACAGTATTGGATTCGGGAGAGAGAGTTTCTGGGATAGCTATCGTTAGAAAGAAACGTTGATACTTGTATGAAACGTTCGTGTAATCGTAATTGTATTAGCTCGATTTGCCTATGAATTCAATTTATGATTAGCGTTATAACCAAAACATCATGTTTTTAACATATCAGAATAAATATTTTAAATTGCAGGTAATCATTTTGTTTTCTCATTTCTAGTTAAGGATATTAACTATTAATGTTATTGGTTAGAAGAAAATAGCGTTATAAAAACAAGTAGGAGTGGATTTGCAGTTTAATTATACTTGCTACTACACTTGAATATTATTTTTACGATAATATAATTGCATTATGCGTTACGTTTAGGTGTTTTCTTACTCTTTTTTACACAAAATTAGATGGTTTCCTCTTATTCTTAACTCTCTAAAACTGAATAATTACTTCGCCTCAATTTAAGCATATCTTCCTATATCTTCTATAGATATTGTAACAATAAAGGTAGTTTTTATGTTGATATTGAAACTCTATAGAAGAAGTAATAGAATAGACTCTTAAACACATTAATATAAAAGTACTTAAATTTTCGAAAAAAATTGAAGTTTGTAACTTTTTGGATTAATTTTTGTATAATTTAAATAGAAATAGTTTTTATAAATACTTTAATTGACTTAAGTAGTTAGTTTTTTTAATTAGCTTCTCATCTGTGAAACGAAGACCTACTCTTTATAGAGGTAAACGAAAATGTTTATATTGTAAATGTATAAATAATTAGAAGAGTTTTATTTATAATTTTAAATGAAATAAAAACTAATGTCTTCTTATTTACATACAATACCTTGAAGCACACTATATTAATCATAATCAATATTACCCGACACTGTAACGATATTAAATGACGATAAAATATAGGTTTATAAATCAATATCAGTAGTATTGTTTGCTTTCAGCATTTTTAATAACGTCGGCTCAAACTAACAACATATCCAAAAAGCTATCTAAAAGCCTCCTCCACTCTCAAACCACAACTGCAGAGATAAGATTTCGAACTCAAACCGCCAGACGGCATCCCCACAAACAAAAATAACCTCAAACTTCTCTCAAACAAATGGTAATTCCTTCCTTTACTGTCAACACCCTCAAGTAACCACCTCTTCAAAACCATAGAAAAGAGGCGGACAATACAGACACGAGCCAACATGAAGAGGAGATAAACTTTTGAAGGAACTAACTTCCGCGTGCACCTCTTGACTAAACAAACATTTAATTTTATTTCAAGTCCACTCGGAAGTCGGCAGGAAAGGGATTTCCAATCTAATTTGAAGTATTCCCTTCTATAAAATCACGTGTTTACGGCGAGTCCCTGGGAGAGGGGTTTAAGTATATTCTCTGTTTCTCGTTGGGTTGGTTTTGAGAGGTAGAGTGGGGTATGTCAAGGTCTCTCTGACTTAAGGGTCGGTGATATTCAAATAGACAGACGAGCCTTTATGCGGAGTTTGGTTTAAAGATGAAGTAGATCCGTGGTTATACTCTAGTATGGAATAACCCATTTTATTGCTAGCCCGTTTTTGGAGTGTTAAGTGGTTTCAATTTGAAAATTGGAAACATGTGAAACTTCAAAAGATAATGTGTTTTGACTGTAAACTTAGGGGCCAATGAGGAAGTTGCATGATTTTTTTTATTTTTTAATCGACTAGGGAGATACCGCCCCCTGCTCGCTATCGCTCGCCAACCCCCGTTAACTGCTAACGCAAACACTTTTGGACCGCTCCGCAATTCCTCACAAAACCTAGCTCACTGCACTTACTCACTTTATAAAACATTCTTAAAGCAGGGGTAGTACTTCTCCGGGGTATTCTTTCGAAAATGACGGATATTTATTCAGTGGCGGAATTTTAACAGTTCCTTTATGGTAACGTGAATTGGCGGATTGCCTTATAATTCCAAGAAAATTAACAACAGAGCAATGTAAACATTCCTTTACCATTTCCTCAAGGTAATGTTTTTTTCACAGATCCATTAAGAAGCACTGAAACATCTCAGAAATAAATTTAACTTTCTTAAAATTTGTAATGATTTTCATCGATTGGCTGTGAAAAATGTAGTAATTACCGTAAACACAACGAAAATCTAGAATTTTATCTTCATGAGAACAAACAAACGTCGAAGTTGTATCAGTTTCATAGCAATGACACGAATGTTTAGACTTCCAACATTTTCGATTTTTATCTTTATTTCTAAAACAGTCCCCCGTGTTATCTGGTTGTTTGTGTTTTGGCATTATAAAATAAAGTGTCACATTTTACTACCTTAAAAAAGCATACTTGCAAAAGGATATAAAAAATAATAATTATTGTAAAAAATAAATGCAAAAGTTCAAAATTTCTGAAAGCGAGTTTATATTTGGTTGTAAATAATTAGGTTGCCACAACGACAAAGATAAATATAAAAATATTAATTTGTTATTTAAAAAATAAAAGATAAATTAATTACACATAAGTTTTAAATATAATTAAAACCGTTTAAACAACAAAATATAAATATTGTTAAAAATAACCCAAAATATATTTTTTAAATTCGTGTTATAAATAGAAAGATGATTATTTAATCTATTTGAATATTAAAAAACAGTGAAATATGTTTTCAATTGTTTTAAAATTCAAAGTTGCTTGCTTTATATAACTGCAACCTTATCCGCAATCTAAAAAAATGGAAATATTTTAAAATTGAGATTTTTTTTGGAAATTCTAATGGCTTATTGCACATCCTCAAAAGAATCCGGACAGTTTGATACCAAATTTGTGTTATACGGATCAGTAATTAAAAAGCCTTTCTCTGGAAACCGTTCATCAAAAACTTTTTTTTAGAATAGAGAGATTCTTCATGCAAAAATAAACAACTACCCAAAATTTGAGGCCGATCGAGAAATTTTTTGATTGCAAAAAAAATAACAAAAATCCCCTTTTTCAAAGCGCGTGAAAACGCTAAGAGTTTGGGATGTGACGTCATCATACGGTGACCATTGTTGGAAAGCAGTGGAGTTGATGATATGATTGTTGACGTCATCGTACGTTGTTTTCGCTTAGCGTTTTCAGTTACATGTTTTTTCTCGACTTTTAAATTAAAATATTTAATTACTTGTACGTTTTTTTGAAAAATTGACTAGATATTATAATTTTACCATACAAAAACATACGGAATACTTGAATGTTTATGAAAATATAACACATGCAACTTCCTTATTGTAATAATAACAAAATGATGTTATAACTGTTTCGTATTTTATCAAAAAATTAAAAAAGATCAAATTTAAAAATTTCATTTGCTTTTTTTAGTGTGATTTCTCACTTAGTCATTATGATAACTTACTTGCTTAAAATGACTAAACACTTAATGGGAGTATTATGGTTACTTAACAAGCTAATAAGATATTTTACCCAAACGTCTAATTTACCCAAATCTTACCAAGGAGTTTAATTTCGCCATCTAGAGCGGTCTGTGGAACCACTATAGTACGTTTAAAGTTTTAAAATTTTTAAAAAATTCAAAAAGTCACAATAAAAAACAAAGTTGAATCAGGGGTCGCCAGAAAAAATTTTATATGATTCATAAAATATTTAGATTTTTATACAAATACAAATTAAGTCGAAATACTACAGGCAAGGGCCCAACAAGGTTGGTCCGGTCCATTTAACTCAAACCACCAGATTCCCAGTATCTGTCAATTTTATTCTTGAATTCGTTTAACCCCACTTGAGTTGATAATCGTTTCGGGTAACCCATTCCATCTGTCCACTACCCTGTTAAAAAAATAATACTTCCTACAATCCCGATTAAAATTTGCCTTGTTTTTATTTCCTGCAAGTTTGCAAATTTTTATTACATTTAAATTGATGTGCATCAGATCCAAATTTCTTTCAAATAATATTTTGAAGTGTGAAATTTTATTGTTTTTTTAATATTTGGGTTGGGAACTCTTTTGAAACTTAAAATATTGTTGTATAACTTGTATGTGGGATAACTTGTATACAGTTATCCCAACCCTACCAAGACTACCAACTCACTATTACAGCATTTTTTTTGTTCAAATGGAAGAGCACAACACACACTGACCGAGTTCATTATCCTAATATGCCGAAATCAGTACTTAACGTTACCAAGACCCTCTATATACATGGCCATCCAACTCCGGGTGATGACGTCAGACGTGGGTGAAAATTGCCTATGGAGGGACGTCAGGAGTCTATGGAGTGACGTCAAAGATGAGTGAAAGTTATGACGTTGCACGGCCGAGTTGGGAGGCCTTTATATAGAGGGTCTTGACGTTACCCAGTGAAGTGAAGTACTAAAGTGAAGCCACGGAGGTGAAGTACTGTTGTCTACAACACTATTACAACACAATCTAATTGTAAGAGTAAATCGTGTCCATGACTCACACCACTATGTCGTCAGGCGAGTTAAAACGTGCATTTCAACTGCTAATTAGGACCTCCGGTGACTGAAACGGAATTAGGGCCCGTTTTAATTCATTAACTCAGGGACAGAGGGAAGTCGGATGGGGAAAGTTTCTTCGTATTAAGGCGGGTAAACTCTTTTTGGTGGTAGTTCGATTTGCAAAGGTAGAACTCAGTTCAAGTTGTCTCTCAAGAGGAGTTAGCAAGATAACTGAGGAGTTTACAAACAGAGAAATTGGGCAGAAAGAGTAATTGGGAGATTCGATTTCAAGGTAAAGGAGGATGGATACCTTGGCCAATTTTATAGTTGGTATTTGAACGATTTTCCTGTCTTTTATAAACATAATTTTTTGAAAGGAACTGATGATAAATGTAAACCTTGAGCAATTTTGACGAACTGTGTTTACATTTGTTTAAGAATAGTGAAAGAACTCTAGAATGTAGACCATTTTAATCATTTCTTTCTACATAACAAACCTTTATAAATATTTTAACTGAACAATTCAACCATTTCTAGATTATTCTCTATATTTCTTACCACATATTAAAAGACTTTCAAAATATTTCCATTTTAATTTGATGTTTATTTCAAATACTTTTTAAGAACTGAAATTTTGAAATGTTGTAAGGAATTGTTATTTTACCCTAATAGGCTATTTTTGCAACTCCCAGAAAATCAATCTTATCTTTGAATAGGGTCACTGAGAAAATAATCGCAAATTCATAGCTTTTGTGCAAAAACCACACTGTTGAAAATCCAATAACATGATACCTGACAACATTTTTAGAGTATTGTCAGGTCGATCATGTTATTTCATGCATTTTAGATCAGGTTATCTACTGTATACAGCAAATAAAACTTAAAAAAATAAAATTGTCAGCAAATTAAATACATGAACAGTAGATCTTAAGCATACGGCTTTCTATAAACCAGTATTTTATATACCGTGGCAACGTTCCATGTTTTCTCATTACTGTGATAAAGTAGCCTTTCCAAAACAGCAAAACCCTGTCATTTATTCCCTGAACTGTTTAGCTCAGACTATCTCTTCCCGAGCCCACAAAATTGAAAAAGAACAAATTCCAAGACAGAAACAGCGATGCAATGTTGACATCCGAAAATCACGACAGACATTCTCCTGTTCTGCTGTTACTATCTGCCATCCTTCAAAACACTTTTCCCGAATCTGGCATCACGTGGTTTATGAAGCAATCCTATCTTTTCAAAAGATGAAGAAAGTCTCAATTTTTTTGTTTCTTCCTTCGAAATGGCAACCAGTTTTTCGCGGAAATATTTATAAAGGCAGAAAAGGAAACAAAGTGCTACTATTGGCTCACTGGGTCTTTACTTTATTAAACACCTAAAGAAGGAACAAAACTGGTTTTGATCTAAACTTGAAGAATATGACATTAAATCTATCCTTGCAGCTGACTCGAATGGTCAAACTAATTAATATTTAGTTAATTACAAAGTTTCTCCTGTGTGTGACATACTTTTAAAAGATTTTTTAATTATTTCAAAAGTAAAAACTAGTAACCTAGTTTTTAGATAGGATTCCTCTTTATCCAAATTCTATACACTCACAATTGTATTGGGTCCAATAAAAATATATGTTGGAAAGTATGTAAAATATGTTAAAACAAGGAAACAGATACAAATTCTCAGAACAAAAGAATTGCCTATACTCTATTCCTTTTGAATAGGCCGCTGAAAATATTTCCATCCTCCACCACCGAAACCATGGAAACTATCAACGTCAAAGTGACGAAGAGGGCATACTATTTTTTCTACCCTACTTCCGTAAACCGATAAAATATTAACAGCTCCCGAAGATGCGCCTACGATTTTCTAGTCAGTCTCCACTGCAGTAGAAAAATGAAACCAGCGCATCGGTCTTTGAGGCTGCGCGAGGAGCGTAACAATGGTTACGCTTTTAAGCGAGGTGGAAAGCACTATTTTTCAGCGACCTATTCTAAATGAACAGAGTACATATAGTTAAAAGTTAAAAAAAACAATGCCTATATGAAAAAATGGAACCTTGTCAATATAATCGAAAACTTTCACTTTTATTTGCTTTTTATGAAAAAAAGATGGTCACTAAATAATTTACAAACAATGATAAAACAGCTTCTTAGTTGATATTTGCCGTTGCAAAAATATACAAAACGACTTCTATCTTTTCCGTACTATTCTTTAGAAAATATAATTTGCAATCACAACACGCACAAGTTTAGAAAAGAATTTTATTTAAACAAGTGGATTAGAGTTATCATGAAAAATGTACAAAATATATGTTTAACTGTTCTGTTGAAACTAGTCCATATATGGAGGAACAAGCTTATACTCATCCAGACATTCATTGTTTATAACTGTTTCAGCGTTGAAAGGAAGACGGTTAATTATTTTCTTCACAAGACTTTCCATCTTCTTCCCATTCATATTATGCTAAAACAAATATTGAGAGAGATTAAATGACAGAAACATATTCTATTTTTGAAAACATTATGTTACGTATAAAACTTCAATTTATAAAGATGGGCTTGGTTTTAGTTTTCGAGCGTATAAAAATTATGAACTATCTGATTTCATTTCTAACTTGAATCCAGATGATAAAATTAAAAAGTGCGTTTAAACATGACACTTTAACCATCTTTTACTATTTGAATTGTCTTGTTTGGCTTATTATTCTCTTACATGGGGTCTTGGCCTTTATAACCCTCAATATAAAGTAAATCAAATTGGTGATGAATCATAAAATTATGATCATGAAGTAGTAATACTTAATGTGTGCATATAGAACATTTATTTCCCATTCAATTATTTAGTAATAATACAAAAAAATATTTTCTAAAAAGTTTTACAGGAGTTCTATGTAATAGCTGAATGCATCAAAGTGTAAAATATAATTTAAGTACGCAAAACTTACCGGTATATCCTTTGCTTCTATTATAAGATCTGGAACATGGCGACTGGTCAGTTCCTTCTGGATAGCTGAGCGAAGTTTCTTCTCAAACTCATGATCAAATAGATGCCCCTTCTTCATTTTGATAAAGAGTACGGCTCTTTCATTATGATTTTTGCTGTACTGAGAGACGCACAAACTGTCATAGATTTCATGAAGTTGATTCACTGAAAAGAAAAACTCAATAATAAGGATCGCTTTCATAATGCAAAGGAAAATAAAGTAGATTTAAATTTCCATTTTCTAAGATTATTTTTAAATTGAGGATAATTCTCATAAAATAGTGTTTAAATATAACTATATTCTCAATGTGTCATTTTTTACAGTAAAACTCATGAAAGCTTTTTAATATTTCTGTGTGTGCTTTTTGATATATTCTTTAAAAAATAGTCTCCTTTTTCATTTCGTATTGTTTTTTTATAACTTTTCAAGTGAAATGCAATTGAAATCAATAACCTAATTTTGTCGATTTGAGTTTTTGTTTGTGATGTTTTTCTTTAAAAATAAAACTGTAAAAATTCAATCATACTTACCAACACTATATATTTCTGAACTTCCAAATCTACAACCTCTTTGTTTAATGGTTTCGTCACTGCAAATTAATTAAACACATAATAAAACTAAAAAATGGGTAACTGATAAATAACTGAAAAATGGGTAACATATATTTTTAGATTTGGTAACTTTTGAATAATATACCTATGACCCACATTCCTTAAAAGAAGTAATAAAAATAACAGATAACTATTTCTTGCACATATTAATGTAAATGGGAATTTTGTTTATCAATGTAAAAGTGTTTCGAGGGATGTGATATTTCAATGAGATGAAACATTACTTTGTGTATTGTAAGAAATTTAATTGATTTTTAAAATCAAAAAGGTTTCTTGATCTTGAGAGAGAAATCTGATATCTAAAATCAAGAGGGAATTTTATTTCTGTTGGTTTAAACGATAACATAAAGTTTTGTAAGGAATCTTATATTATCGAAATATTATTCGTTAAATTTATTTTAAATATTATTTTTTAAAAATTTCTATTAAAATGTAAGGTTAGAAATGGTATATGAGTTATAGGGAAAGTGATAAACCGGGCATAATTCCCGAATTAAAGGATGTAATAAATTCAATGTCATTTATAAATGAGTATTTACCACTTTTCCCGAAACACGTGGGCATTATTAGTAAAGTTTGGATTTATCGCGTTTTCGCGCGCGCGGGATCAGATATATCTCTTGTTTTGAGGGATAATTTCTAAAATATTCGATACGATTCCCAAATACTTATTACTTTCTCCTACCCAGAAGTTCAGGTGAAACTATGTTTTGTGGGTATAAATATATCACATAACCAGTCTAAGAATAATATTTTTCTCAATGTTTTTTTCCTTTTTGGTATAGATTGAAAACAAGCGTAAGTAACACCCCTAAGTTTTGTTTTCAGAACCACAAACCGGAGGAAGAGATATATAGTGTTTTGAACAAATTTGATGATCTGTTGCTTAGTAATTTTGATCACAACAATAAATAACGTTTGTTTTCATTAAAGGTTTAAATCATTAAAGGGAAAAGGTTTCAATTACCTTCTGCAATGAAAGGTAAAGCCTTTTGTCACGGGGTTGATTACCGCTAAATCACCGATGGAAAACTTCCCTATGAAGAAAATTCACTTCTTATAATGTTATTTCACACAATCGTATTGTATATAATCAGTGATTGCAGCATTCAATGTAGCAAACTTTGATAGATACCCTTATTTGAAGATAAAATTTATAACTACCTCTCATATCAGAATGTATATTTGCATTTTGTTTGTCTATACGAAAGTATTTAGAGGGAAGTAATATTTGATGAGATTACATCAAAGATGTATAATTTATGTTGTTAGATTTCAATCATTCAGGTAGATTTTCAATCAATGGATTTCTTAAATAAGTTAAACTGGGTAGATCGGACCTACCTGGGTATTTAGAAAAGTAAGTCTTTTTATACAGTGATCCATCCTCGTCTCCCCATAATCCTATAGGAAGTTGGGGTGCTGGTTTTACCAATACAAACTCTCCTAATTCACCAATGACTTGATTACCTACAGAATAAAAATTTAATGTCATATTAGTTAACCTACAATAATTTGTATTTTTTTATTTCAAAACATGTAGGTCTTATGCCATGAAAAACAAGATTCCATAGGAACAAATGTAAATGTCCTCAAATGTAAATTGTGTAAAGAAGAGGATAGCGAAGAGGACACGTTTAACTTTTTTATTTTACAGAAAACTTCAACTGTTATTATATATTCAGAGAAAACTCCCCCGAAAACATCTACGAAGCAAATTTCATCAATTTAGTAATTTTTTTTTCATCAGTAGTTAGCAGAGACAGCCACTTTCTAAATTTAAAACGGTCTGAAAAATATTGAATAGAAACTGAAAGTGAAAGAGGATGCGATTTTTCCCCCGCTAATTGCTTGCAGAATTTCATGAAATTTGCTTTACCAGGATTTCTTGGGTACTCTTTCCAATTATGTAACTATAAGAAAGTAAACTTACCCGAATCATCCAAAATCTGTGGGTCCATACCTAGAGAAGGACAGGTTACTTCTCCTTTGTATATTGGTAAAGAACTTTCAGAAGTTACTATAGACCCCCTTGCCTCAGTACACCCTGTTAAATACCACAGAATGAACGAGAGATATCTGGATAGTTTTAAATTAGCAAATAGCACTGTAAAATACAAATATTACCATAGCCTGAGAAAAATCTCACGTCTTTCTTAACTTTTTGAAAGACAAAGTCATAGTTATTGGGTTTCACGACGCTTCCACCACATACAATATCCTGTAGAGAACTCAGTGTGTGTTTTTTGGCTGCAAAAATTGATAACTGAATAAATACACAGCTCACTCTTAAAATGACAGTCTCGAAAATGAGTAAAAATTACTCAAATCTGAGTATGTCACGCACTCAAACAGGCTCCGACGCTTTAATGAACTAGCAGCGTTTTCTCAGAAGCGGTTAAATCGGCGAAGCAAACAAAGTTCTTCAAATGCCATCAAGTCATCAAGTGGTGCTAACTGAATGGGTTCGGCAATTCAGAATCTATTTTTTAATACTAATTTATCCTCTCTTATTTATTATCCACTTATTTTTTCACAGTACTAAGTGTCTGTAAATTTTTGTCTGTTTTTGTAAGTTTAGCTAGTGAACGTTTCCTTGCCAGCTGACTGTAACTTTTGTCACACTTTCTGTAACAATTATCTATGCTGCCTCACCAAGTGTGGCGGGTTCTACTGGAGTTCAAAGGTCAAACAACCTTGGTACTCTCTCACGTATCCCCCTCGTTTTCATTCCATTGATGGATAGTGAGGGACTGTGCGATAAGTCCATTAAAATGTTTTCTTTGTTTTTCTTTTCTAAATTTGTGTTTTTATCTTATTTTATAAATAGTCTTTCATATAGAGAACTGGTATTTTCTTTAAACTCCGCCGTTTTTTAAGTGAAATACTGGGGTTATATCATTAATTATTTTATTACATAATTTATACACGAAACGCTAGAAAAAGCATTTAGCCGATCCAAATAAATAAATAATACCACCAATGGACAACTTAACTAGAAATCCCATACAATGGGACATCCCACTCAGACTTTACTAGCAATATTAAGCACACGTTTCATGAATGAACAGTAAATTAATATGGTATGAATCGTACTTGGAACATATCCCTTCTTTTCAAAATCGTCCAACACACTTGGAGGGAAAAAAAGGAAGGTTATTTTAAATTCATCTATCAAGTCCCAGATGTATGTTGAAGACAGATAAAAAGGACATCCTTCGTACACCACGATTGTTGATCCGAATGTAAGGTAAGAGGTGAAGGAAATCCACGTGGCCCATCCAACCTACCAGGAGTATACATGTTTTAGAAAGAAGTAGAAAAACAATAACGTACATTCCAGAGTATTTTTTATAATATTTACCAGACGTTTTTAGAACTTAAAGTCAATATACGCATCCACATTGAATGATATCAAGCTTTACTATGGATGTTGGAAAGCGTTCATAAGGTAAAAAATTATGATTAAAAATTATTAAAGCTAAGCTTCAATTACGATTATGATCAAAAGTTATTGAAAGTAAGATTCAATTATGATTATGATTAAAGTTATGAAAGTTTAGATTCAGTTATGATTATGATTTAAAGTTTTTCATACCGGTGATTGGGATATTGTTACAGTATCTCTTTCGCTGCCAGTTTGTATTTTTATATCTCTACACATTCCTAGTAGTATCTAAAATTAAGAAAAAATATACATTACATTTCAATAAGGTATTGTTTATTTTAAATCGTTTTCGTTATTTATTATACTCCATGTATTTAAATATGCATATCAAGGCCAAATATTAAACTTCGTCACCTTGGTCGGCAAATATAAACACACTTTTATTTTTACGCATCTGTTAAGACAGTGCGTGAAATTCCAATTCACGTAAATTATAAGAGTCCCCTAAGAATGCCAGAAATAGTTGTTAGGTGAATATTATACTCCAATCAAAAATTCTTTAAAGGTAAAGGGTCTATACTCTGTTCATTTTGAACTGGCGCCCGAAAATATTTCCTTCCCCTCCACCGAATCAGTAACCATGGCAACTATCAACTACCCAGTGACGAAGAAGGCTTACAATTGGCCGCAAGAAGAGCGTAGCCATGGTTACGCTTCTAGCGGGGGGGAAGCACTATTTTTCAGGCGCCAATTCAAAATGAATAGAGTAGGGGAGAGTGTTGTACCTTTGGACAAAAATCACGTTTGGATTTTTCTAAGACAGGTAAAATCACATTTCTACCATTTAAAGTGCCCAACCTATAGTCCTAAACTTAGCAAAGAGGGTAATATTTTTTATTAGCGAAAGTCTTCAAAATTGGATTTTTAATTCATTTTAATAACTTGACGAAATTTGTGTCCATAGGTACAACTACGTGATCTCCCTATGGACAGACCCAGTTGTACCTGTGGACACCCTTAAAAAGGAAAGTTTTAATTGAAAAAACTTAAAATGAACATTTTTATTGGTGAATTACCTTTTTATAAACTATTTCAAGCATTTTTAAAATTGGAAATATATTTTTTAAAGTAATGTAGTTTTAGATCGTAAATGATCATTAAAACGAAGCTGATTGATAAAAGTCTTGATTTTTTCCAAAAATACATAAATCACATGGGATTTTCGGATCGAAATTTGAGGTAATAGTTTCATCAATCATGCTGATTGATCTGATCACTTCATTGATTCAGAAAAACAATTCGATCCACACTTAGTTGTGCAAGCATTTGGAGGCAATAACTTTCGCAAATCTTCTTCAGTGGAAATTTTAAGTTTTTTGTAATCATGATAATGCGATCGTGTGCTTAAGATTTTATACCATATTTTACATTAAATGCAAAGTAAAATCAAAAATTTTAAAAAGTAGTTTAGATCACAAAATATTTGATTTTTCATCCAAAATCACTTGAAAATAATAGCCGACAAATAGATAACCATTTTGAATTAATTTAATATGAATTACAATGTATTCACTTTAATGAAACCTGATTCAAAAACGCCGATTAGCTACAGACACTTAGAAGGACGTGTCCGTAGGTACAATATGGTGTGATTTTGCATTTAAAATTCTATAAAAAATTAAAGAATAGAGATCTGACGATTTCTAATATCAAAACTAAAAATTAAAATCTCGGGGATTCACCCCTTATATTCCATTTTATCATGTTATTATTAAAAGGGAAGAAAAATATTAATGTAGTGATGCACTGAAAAAAAACTTTGAGCACTTAAAAGCAGTAAATTTATTATATTAAATTTAAATATTATTTTAAAAAGCTGATTTCACGTTAGTAACTAGATAACATCTGTACATTCAAAATCGACCACAAATTCAAATTTACATTTTTCCCGAATTTTAAAACGCGGTGGCTGAAGGTACAACCGTCCTTGGGTACAGCACTCTCCCCTATAGTCAAATAATTTTGTACTTTAGAATGGCTTCTTAGTGAGAAAAAGGTTGGTTCAACCACTGCTATAAATAAAAAATTCACGTTATACATCTTAAGCATTTCTTACCGAAGCGCCATGCATTATTGCTTTTGGAATACCAGTAGTTCCGGATGTGTAACTAATGAAAACAGGATGCGACGGAGAAACTTGTTTAAACGATATTTCTGGGACTGTTCCATCTTCATTTAACCCCGTTTTTAAGAAGTCTTCTAAGAAGCAACTATTTAAAATACATAAATATTAAATGGTTAGCATATTAGTTTCCTTTAGAGAATATTAGTAAAAAACTGCATTACCTATTTCGAATCTTGCTTATATCTTTTCGCTTTGAGTCTTCTTTTGAAGGTGCAATAATCACTTTTTGAAGAGACGGTAAACCTAAAGAAAATTAGGTTAAGAATTTCAAAAACGAGGATCTTCTGATCCCCTTCAGAAATACACTGCTCAAAACAATTAAAGGATATTGGTGGTTTTGGTACATATTGGCAAGCAAATAAAAAATGTGCAGTGGTTCAAGCATAGCTTGTCCTAGTCTTGTTCTGTTGGATTCCTGTCGAGAAAACGTGCTGGTAGATCCCTTTCTAGCGATTTTTTCATCCTGAAGAAAATCATTAACTAAGGTAGCACAATGTTTTCTGCAATTATCATCCCTGAAAGTTTAATTATCACCGATTTCTCCTGCATGAGGGGCAACCAGATGTGTAAGGATATTGACCTTATTATCCTGAACCACCAGAAATGGTTCCTTGCTGGGGGCTGTGGGGGGTCTTTATTCCATAGATAGAGATGTTGCTCTATATCATCACTCCACATCTTCAAATCTGACTTCCTCATGCAGAAAAAAAAGCGGTTATTTTGTGTTCCTTGGATCCTCCAGACAAAAATCAGAAGTTATCAGGATGAACTGAGAGTCAGATTTGAAGATGTGGAGTGATGGTATCGAGCACCATCTCTATCTATGGAATAAAGACCCCCCACAGCCAAAGGAGCTGTGTCTGGTGGTTCAAGGTAATAAGGTCAATATCCTTACACATCTGGTTGTCCTTCATGCAGGAGAAATCGGTGATAATTTAACTTTCAGGGATGGTAATTGCAGAAAACATTGGGCTACCTTAGTTAATGATTTTCTTCAGGATGAAGAAATCGCTAGAAAAGGATCAACCAGCACGTTCTCTCGACATGAATCCAATAGAACAAGTCTAGGACATGCTAAAGAAATGAATTTCTGTTCCTCAAATACCTCCCAAACAGTTCCGGTGCTGAAAAATGCTCTAAAAGGGGAAATTGGAGAAAATACCCCATCCCCTCATAAATAACCATACAAACCCGGTGGGAAACAGACCAACAAGGTTGTTTTAAGTCAGGAGAAAGCATACCCCAAGCGAAATGGGTTTTCAATAAAGTATTGATAGAATTTTCACTTTTTTTGCTTAACTACACAAAATGTGCATTTTCCAATTTTGACCAAAAAGAGTAAAAATAAAATTTTTATTTTGATAACTGCATGGATTTAGCTTTGAAATTGCCCAAAGTTTATGAAAAATGCTTGAACAACCTCAAACTTTTTATTTGCGTGCCAATAGGTACCAAAACTACCAATATCCTTTAATTGTTTTGAGCAGTGTATACATTCCGTGAAAAATTCAATTTTGTAATACGCATATTTTCACACTATAATAAAACTTTCTAATGTAAAAATGTTTTCTTACCTTCGGCAATTTTTGACACCTTTTCAAGCATTTCATATTCTTCCTTATTATTTGTAAATCTATCTATAGTAAGGAGAACTTTTGGACCTATTTGCTGAAATCTGCTCAACACGGCCTGCATAAAGTAAGAAGTAAGCTATCATTCATATGTTTTTGTAAACCGTTTAAGATTTCAATACTATTATGTTGAATTTTTCTATAAAACTACCAAGATGCTTCTTTAAATATTTTCAATGTGTGTAATAGTTTTTTTTCTAATTTCATACAAGTAAAAATACATAACTATTCATTACATATTTAAGAAAATTAAAAGAATTTAAGAAGAAAAAATTTTCTTCCAAATACTAAATGGAAGACGTTTTGAAACGATTATTTAAAAGCATTGCAACCATTTAAAATTTAAAATTTTCATACCAATTATTCCCAGTTTCTTTCTTAAGACAATTTCTCATTCATATTAGCTGTTTTCTTTAAAGTACATAAGATACCTGAGCTCCCAAAAGTGGAAGAGATCCCGTCCAAATGGCCCCAATACTTGTGGCAGCGATCATTGCATAAACTGGTTCTTCTCGGTTAGACATATAACCTTAAAAAATAAGTTAATAAAATAAGTAAGGAGTGTGTTTACTGGCTTCCAAAGAAATCACAGTGTATTAATAACTGTAAAAAGTTCACGAAAGTTTTAAAATCGTCTATCTCTAAGAGTAAATTTTCTTATACTTCCTTTTAAGTTACTTATACTTTATTTGAGTTCAATGACTTTTACGATAACTAATGAAAAAGTAATACGGGAAGAATCTAATCTTTAAAGGGGATCAAATAAAGACATTTATTTAAAGTAAAGTTTAATTTAAAAGAATTTCAAACAATTTTATGTTGCGTCTACTGTTTTTCTATTATTTAATTATTTTGTGAGATTTACTTAACTAACTTAAAATTTATGTCAAAATTAACTTTTTATAATATTCCTCTCTATTTCTTTCTTTATAAGATATGTTTGCACAGCGTGCTAGAATTATTTCCAATGTTGCTGTTGGGTCTCTTTCTTTCTTCTGGAGGTATCAAGCCATCAACTACATCACACGTTTTTTATACGATTAATTTGTAAAATTATTTCCCTAATTAATTTACATATTTCAGGTTTTAGAAGATTATGCAAACTACTCTTATCAATTACTTCATTTCCTTGTTAATAAGATTTAAAATCAGGAGTCCTTTAAGTTCTTCATATTTTAGTCAATCTCAAACTTATTACCTACATATGTACAAAATGTTCATAAAAAACTTTACCTGTTTAGAAGTCTTAAATTATCGTAACTGAGTAAAATAATATAAGAGAAAGACAATTCAACTCTAATTATTCTCATTTTGATATTATTAGCTTTTTATGTATTTCACTTCAGAGCATCCAGATAAAAAAATGTGTTCCCCATAAATTATTCATTTTCACTGTACTGTTAAAGTTTATTATTGTTCTCATAATAATTTCTACCATTCTACCATCCATCTAAATAGACTGCTCCAAACCATCAATTTTTATTAATAGTAATTTTTTATGAATAGTTAACCATTAGGGTGGTCCTTATAAAGAAGGCTAAAAATTTCTTTTTGGAATTTTAACCGGGGCACCCTGTCATTTTGATCTACTCCTTGAAAAACAATTTTGGTAATTTTTTTCAGATTTTTTAGCATGTTTTTAGGGGTCGCTACTGCCCTTTAAAGTTTCAACTTATTCATTTGAAATAGGGAAAACAAAAATAAAACCAAAGATTAAACCATCACATCTTGTTAATGATTTTTTATGAGAAGCTGATATAGTTATAGATATAATGGTCCAAGTTCAATTCTTCTATCCCCCCTCTTTCGGTAGTAATAATTTTTTAATATCAAAAGAACTCGTGTAAAATTGTTTTTCCTGCATTTTTAAAAAGCTTATAACTCTAGAAATATACAACTTAAAAACCTGAAATCAGTCCCATTTTTGTTTGTAATTTTTTTGTGTTTTATTTGATGTGCATCATGACCATCATTAAAAGAAAGTTTTTTAAAAATTAAAAAAAAAGTGAAAAAAAAATAAAAACAAATTTTTTTGCAAAACATTTTTGAAAAAATATTAAAAGCATTTTAACTCTTAAAATGAACATTACTACCAAATATCAAGTTGAAAATAAAATTTAATCATGTATAAAAAAAATATAAATATTCGAAATTTAAGCAAGTCCCTAAACTATCACTAAAATTATACAGCAAGAGCGATTCACTCACGGAAAATTCATAAACTCGCTTGAGGGTGTTCATATGACCTAATATATGCAAAAAATGTCACATAGATTTCAGAAAATACGACAATTAACAGATTCGGTACAAAATCTTATAGTGCTAGTTCCCAGCTTTAAATTAATTCAATTTGCATGCATTTCTCCGGAAAATTCCTAAAATTTATGTTTATATCTAATTGTTTTTACTTTTAACAAGTCAAATCTAAGTAAATTAAAAGTTCTAGAACACAAAACAATTAGATATAAACATATTTTAAAATAGGGCGTTACTCAAACTTATAAAATAAGGATCACCCTAATAAAGCATATACGTTTTTGATGAGTAATTCAGCATATATTACAGAAACTACATACATTTTAATAATCTAGTTTTGTCATGTAATTATTCTTAATAACAAACAAAGATTTTTTACTGAATAATTTAGTTTATTCCACTGCAACCACATATAACATAAAACGTATAATAAGTAAACGTAAAATTAGTCTCTATACGGTAACCACATTTTAATATGCATTTAAGAAGAAAAATATCATGATTCAATATCCTTACCTTAAATTTAACTACATCTTAAGACATTAATGTATGTTTTTTAGAGTCTGGATATTTGCTTCTAAATTGCTTGATTAACAATAATAGGTACTGTTTTTGTACTTCATCTGCTGTATGAAGTCTATTGTATTCTTCCATTCCCTCCATGTTCTGCTACATCATTAACAACTTTGATAGAATTGGCTATTTCCTTACATTTCTTGTAAGATTCATTTTCAGTCCAATTACTCACATCTGTTTCCAAAAAGTCTGTAATTTGAAAGAACCTCAAAGTGTTGCTTGTTACAAAATCTTGCAAATCCTTTAAGTGGATGTCATCAGGATCAAAAAGGCCAAGTTTCAAAAGTTCACCATTCTCTTCCTTTTATAAAGCATGTACAATTTTTCTTTTAGTTTCCAAAGAGACATTGTCATCGAAAAATGCAAGAAATTAGTTTTTCTGACAAATATCACAAATGTCTTGCGAACTTCTTCATTGCACAAAGGGAAATGTCTTTATTCACATATTCTTAATCTTTCAATTTTTTCCAGAGCAATAAATCATTTATGGGTGCAGAGCAAGTAGATTGAGCATGATACACTGTAAAAAATAATCCTGCAAAAAAACAGAAAATTTCTAGCAGCAAAAGTTGCCAGAAAATTTCTGTAGGCCGAAAAATCCTGTAAACAGAAAAAAGCTGTTACCTACAGGTAAATGCTGTAAAAAGAAACTTTCTGTCAAGTGAGCTACATATTTTTCTGTTGCCTCTTAATAATTTTCTGCTTGTGCGCATGCACTTATTTTAGTAGAGTTTTTTCTAATTTTAATTAATTAATATCCGGGGATAGAACCCACGACCTACCGCATGCTAAGCACGCACGATACCACTGAACCAACGAAGATTCAGTATAATGTTGCCAATAGCTGTATTCGTTTTCGATGCAGTAAGTTTCTGTTTAAGTACAGATAAGCTAAAAAACTAGATAAAAGCTGTTATTTTACATAAAATAAGTAGAAGTGCGGTGGGAATGTTACATGACAGAATATCTCTGTAAACATAAAGTCATTGTTTTTGAAAATTTCTGTTTTTCTACAGTTTTTTTTACAGTGTACCTGTAAATTTTCACCACAAATGAGCAAACTTGACGTATTCCAGATCCTTCTTGCTTAAAGAGTTTGAACCGATCTCTAAATAAATCTTGAGTGAGAATATAACCTTCGCCAGCCATCGAGCTCAATGCAATCCACCTGGGGCCCTAAATTTAACACCTCTTTCAGGTACTCCACCTAGGAAAATGATCAAAAGCTCTAGCAGTTCTTTATAATCATCCCTGGGTTGAAAATCATGAAGTTGATTTTGAGAAAACTTTATTACTTCAGATGCATTCTCAGTTACTTTTTCATTAATTAAATCGTCAGCAATGGAAGTCTGAAATTTTCCATGATAGATAGAGATCCACGAAGTATTAAACCTTTTAAACAGCAGTATGTCTATTCCACTTGAAACCCCTAGTGATTTAACAACTTCCGTCACAGAAAAAAGTTCTGTCCAAAGAAGAGTTGATAATTGACTTCTATTATGGAATAAATATTGCCTTTTCGGTGAAAAAATTAAATTCTGAACCAAAAAATCAATAATTTTACTAAATTTTTTTTGCGTAACCATTCAATTAATTAACGAAATACAATGTTAATATTTATTATTATCATAATTTAACACATTTTAAATTGATTTTGGTACAATTTTCAATTAAATAAGCTAACTTTTCGGTATTACTTAGGCCTGTTAAGAAATCACAAAAAACGAAAAAATACTTTAAAAATACGAAAAAATTAAAAAATGGTAAATAAACTCAGGAAAAAATTCCCAAGATGACAGTATTCAGATCTTTATTTAATACTATGACTTGTTTTAGCGATAATTATGGATTCCTGTGCAATAATTTATAATTAAATCACAAAATGTATGAAATTTCTCAATTTTTAATTTTTTTTAACTTTGGTAGCGACCCCTAAATATTTTTCAAAAATTCTGAAATTTTGGTGTAATTGCTTTTTTTATACATAGAACAAAATAAGAGGGTGCCCCGTGCAAATTTTGAAAGTTCGATTTTAAGGACCACCCTATTGTTGGGTGGCCCTTACCTTCTACCAACATTTATATTAGCCGAGATCATTATATAGAGTTTAGATTGCGTTGTGATTTACTAAAAGTTACATTTAACATAAGATAATATACTAACAATACCCAGGACAATGGAATCTAGGAAATGATTTAAAAGGCTTGGATTTTACGATAAAACACATTTATTTACACTTAACACAAATACTACACAAATTTTAAACAGTAGGAATAAATATGTGGCATCTACACAAATTTTAGACAGTTATCATTTATCTTTAAGAATATTTAATTTAAAATTTAGTTATATATATTTAGCGGGCTTTCAATACTAAACAATAAACTTTCAAAACATATATACACTGAGAGAGAGCTGGTGAAATCGGGGTAACTGTATCCACTTACCCATTTGCAGACTTTCATCATTCTGGTGGTTGGACGTAGAGTGGACACATCAATCTGGCACTATGAAAATTTTGGGAACTCCTTGAGGAATCTCTTGCAGCCGTATTTATGGGCCCCCTTCTTATGATTACTCCACCCACCTAGAATTTCCTAGATAATAATATTGGTCCTGATCCGGAGTACGGACGTCCCTCAAAAATCTAGGGTTCCCAGTGGTTAGTCATTTGGAGTTTATGTCAAGAGATTTAGCCTTCTGGTTGGTTCCCCCATCTTATTAACATTCACTCTTTCCCGGGCCTTCTTCTTATCCCCTCAATAAATTATGGGAACCTCTATTCTTATTTCTGACAATTTAACGAAGGGTTTATGTCTGCACCTGGAATCTATAGTTATTGTTAAATATACCTTTGGGGCTATCCTTGGACCCCACACGTTGACCCGATTGAGGAATGTACACCTGGTTAGGCCGATGGACTTATAAGATATAAAATGGTGATGGGTAACTTTTGTACCCACTCAACATTCCTGCCACTTCTCCAAGAAAAAAAATTTGAAATATTTTTTTTTATGTGGATTCAACCTTAAAAGAAATTAAACCCATGGGTCACAGCAGTATCTCTCTCAGATTAATGTGTCAACTTCTCTAAATGAAGGTAGCATGCTATACCCTAACATTTAAACAACACAAGTTACAATAGAAACACAATACAAGACAACACAATACATTTACAGAAAATTGGTGGAAAGTAGTAGTAAAAATTTGGTTTTTCTTAAAGAGATAAAAACAGTAATAACTCAAAATTTAGGTTCTTTTTTCAATGGGATAATCCTTAAATCTCGTTAGTCTATAAACATTATTACTACTACAACCAAATATTTGAATTTCTAGAATATATAAAGCGTTTTACCTGAAACCTGAATAGCATAAAATAAGATAAAATAATAAACAGTTATTCATAAAGAGTATTAATTCACTTATATATGAATCATTCTAAAAATTAAGGAAGTACTAAAAAAAAGTTCACTGGATTCAATGTTTTCTTCCTTTTGCACAGTTCACTCGACTTCAATGATACTCAGGTAAGCTAAGTCACTAATGTTCGCAGGATAACTATAGCACAAACAGTTTGAGAACTGGAGCAGTTCGGAACTATTCGGAGTACTCGATGGGGATGTTGAACAGTTTTATCAGTAGATGAATGCTCGTCGGAGCACCCCAAAACGTCCGTTATTGGATAACCGTGTGCACCACAAACACAGAGTCCTAGCACTAAGTTCGATGCCGAATCTAGTAGTATGTCTTCCTTCAGCAGTGGGAAGTGGCATGACTCCTCGTATGGATAGAGATGCAGTGGACAGTCATATATGCCGATTGGCATGAGGTACTAACGGTTGACTTTTGAAGCGAAGGATGAATCGTAATATGCACCCGCGGTCGTACCGCTGTGGTTCAGCCATAAATGCCGGTTGGCATCATGAGGAACTAGCAATGGGTGGTTTGAGATGGAGAACCCTTCTAGCATCCTGAGTGCATTCGAGGTTGCAGGTTGCTCCTGAACAGGCACCGCTAAGGGAGGATGCCAACGTTAGGATGAAGTAAGTGCTCTATAAAGCTTAAGCAGGCGCAAGGTTCAGTCCAATGGAAGGGCATCTTCCCGGCTGGGGATGGCCCATATGGATCCGGTGGAGTCGGTTACCGAAACTGTTGTCCATAAGATACCCGTGGTTATTTCAGGCAATCACACAAATTCATAGAAGTTTCTGGGTGTGACCCCCATTTTTTTTTTGGTTCACTGTAATGGGCTTGCATTGGTTATCAGCCCGATTACCCAAGTTCCAGTCTATAGGTTCAGCTGGTTATTCGAGATAAGGTTGCAGAGGTTGAGTTCGACCTCATTTCTCGAAAATGTTCGTGGTCTCTGACACAGCGTATGTCATTAGAGAGCTGTGGGCTGTAAGCAAGGGTTAGTGGACAAACAGTGACCAACAACACCATCTCTCTCAAATGTACATAGTTTAAATTTCATTTTCTTACTAATATTAATTCATTCCTCATATTATTATTTATTTATATTCATTTATATACAAATTTAAAAGCATTTAATCACTTTTGAGATCAATATTAGCAAATTTATCTAGTTTAATTAATTGCTGTTACTCAAACTAATGTCAGCACATTTTTTTTTATTATACTTCTCGCCTACACTCAGAACCTCATTTTATTATCTACCCTGAATGTTTCATAAGGCTTGCACTTTTAATATTAAAAATAAATTAACACAATGCACATACAATAATTTAAATTTGAAACATATATACACACTAACAGAAAATTCTTTAGCTGATTTGAACTTTCACCTTTCATTAATTTAACCGACAAATTATCATTAAGACAATACTTTAAAAAGTCATTTACGAACTTTATTTGTCCTTATGTCTTACTCTGTCAAATCTACAACAAGTAGAGTATCCATCCCAACTGTTTTATATATTTACAAATTCAATCTCAATCCTGTTTGGATTGTTTCTTTTTTTTTCCAATCATCAATTCATTTGCAATTTTTAACGTACAATATGTTCATAAATGTGTTTCATTTTTCATTTATATCATTTTATTACCATTAATGACACATTATTCAACCTTTCCTTCAACCATTATGTTTTCTCTAATTCATTATCGTTGTATTCTTATCATTCGTTTAGATATATTCATTTAGTCCTTGGGATGTTTGTCCCGTTTTTATCAAAGTATCCTAAACATTCGCTATATACTTTCCAATACATGCTTTTTCTCTGCCCGAATTTCGTGTCTCCGAGTGCCCAATTACCTCGCTCTTTTTACGATCACCTCCCCATTGTAGTACAGTGTGATTACCTTCCCCTCCTGTGTGAAACGTCTGTGTCGGGCTGGCGCGGTTGTGAATCGACTAATTCCCACGACAAATTCATAGCTCTGGGGTACTAGTAAGATAGCTTTTGCACTCATGGTGTTTAGCGGTGTCGTTTGATCCCTTGAAAGGCCCGTATGTTGTCCGTACACTTTTCCTTGGCCGAAGGGATGTTACTAACATTGGTTTGCACTGTGACAGAGCACATTTGAAGAGGCAGTCGTTGGACAGCACCTCGGTAAAATTTTCGTATCGTTCCCCGATTATTTAACTTTTTCTATCTACTTTATATCATGTCTCATAGGGCTCAAATTTACATTACTTTTTATATTGTCTCTTTCTTTATATGATTATTTAGCACTTGGAATTACCTCATGAGATTGTTGCATGTTTAAGAGTCTTGAAACCTATTATATTCATGGCAATTTTTTTTATGTTGCAAATTTTAATGCGGTTTACACCGTGTAATTTTAGTTCTTTTCCTTTTCATTTAACGCGCTATGATTTTTATTTGTTTATTTATGACCTGATGTTTATTTTCCAATATTTTAGTTGCATAGGAATTATTATTTAGAGAAGATAGGATATTGAATTGCTAATAGGAAGATATTATTATTGAAAATTTTAATTTACCATCGTCTCAAGAATCCTGTCGGTTAATCCGACGTCGTAAGTTATTTAGTTATGTTTTTTCCACAATTTTCACTATATGTAGTTTATTAGAATAAATTATGTAAGCAGATTCACCATTCATTAATTTCCGGTTGATCAGGCCGTATTTCAATGTCTAGTGAACCTCAGAGAATTTATTAAATTAGTGTGAAATTTTACATATTTGCATTGAATAAACAACATATACACCCCATGGTACCCTGTGGTATATATGGGTTTATCTTAGCTGTTTTTCATTGATTATCACTATTTTTATTACACTATTTCCACATTTATTTATTAAGTTTCCTCATTTATTTTTTGTTTATTATTTTTTATATTTAGTTGGATGAGTTGCACGGTGTTTATAGTTATATATTTTTGTTGTGCTATTTTTTGTTTAACTTGAAGAACCTGACCCGCAGGTTTTCCATATATCTGTCTGTTAATACTTGTTCTCGTTTATTTCTCCTTTTTTTCCACATGCATTAAATTTTCTTCAACCCAATTATTCCTAATACAATTCAGTACTCTTTGTAATAGGTACACATTATCAATCGCAAACTTACAGGTTTATATTTGATTCTATATATGAGTAATTTTTACATTTATGCAATGGCTCAATTTTTTCCTTTTTATTAGAATTTTGATGATTATTCATTTATTTTGTATTACAATTTAATCTTTTTTTTTCTCTCATCAATACCTTTCCAAGATTATTTCTACTAACTTATACACATTTTCCCGTTCATGTCGCAGTTATTTTCCTCTCCGCGTTTTATTTCTACAATTACCTATCCGTGCTGCTTTTACTGTACACGACAGTGTCGCTTGCTTCCCGAGGTCAATTGTATACATAATAGCGGGTCGACCTATTGAGCATGCCGCTCCAGGGGTTTCGACCTTGAGAGGGGTTGGGAATATTCTGGCGGTGACGCTTCCTTTGCTATTGGGGGGTTTGGCAACAGGTATTGAGAGAAAATATTATATTCTGGGATTTGGATTATTAGTTAGAAAAAAAATCAATTGACAATTTTTGTAAATATCAATTATTTGTATCGTGATTTTATATTTCTTAATCACCTTTTAATTTATCCGCCATTTTATCCAAAAAGGTCAGTATTGAGGATTGTCCTTCTCGGACTTCTTCCTCCGGTGGGCGCGTGACTCGCTCCGCCCAGTTGAATAAACGAGTGCCCCAATCTTCTGCATGCACCTCTGCCACCGTATTGTCTCTCCGTGGTCGAAGGGAAAAATCGCGTTTTGGCAGATTTTCGTTAATCTGTTTCCGTTTTCTTTTGGGTTTTGGATCATTTGTTTGATTGGGGTCAGAATTACTTTTTCCATCATCCTCTTTATTTTTAGTTTCTACTACCTGTGGTGTAATATTGTTTTGTGGAGTATTTGCCTGATTCTCTGTATTGGTATCGCGATTTTCTGTAACTATATTTTGATTTCCCGTATCAATTCGATCTCCATTATCACTTTGAATATTTTCAGACATTGTGGGTATGTTAGGGGAGTTTTGTTTTTCTAATCTGTTGGTACCCCGTCTATTATCAGACAGAATGGGGTAGGGAGTGTAATCCCCTTCATCAAAGACAGCATGGGGTAATTGTTTGGGTAATGTGTGTTCTATATTTTCTGGATTTTGTTCATTAATTATTAGATTGTCTTTTCTGGAGGTATAGGGTATAAGTCGTGAGGAATGAACCCTCATTAATTTAGCCCTTGGGTTATTTATCTCTTCAATAGAGTAATTTACTGGGGTATGTTTTTCTATTATGCGAAAAATACCTTTAAAATTCCTTTTCTTAGGTAAGTGACAGTTCCTGTCATAATGGGGTTGGTGTAGAAACACTAATTGCCCTATTTGAAATTCCCTTAATTTAGCATTTCTATTTTGATAGTTCTCTTGGTTTTCAGCTGATTTTAAAAGATTTTCGCGAATTATTCTCTTAATTTTAGCCAAATTTTGCATCCTTGCTTCTATGTACTCAGGGTAAGGGTTATTGATATCTGACATTGGTTTATTATTATGGTTAATATCATCTGGTAGATCAATATCGTATCCGTATAAAAGAAAACT
Source organism: Tetragnatha versicolor (assembly GCA_024610705.1). Taxonomy (NCBI): domain Eukaryota; kingdom Metazoa; phylum Arthropoda; class Arachnida; order Araneae; family Tetragnathidae; genus Tetragnatha; species Tetragnatha versicolor. The sequence continues at coordinate 17,971,677 of JANDEH010000011.1, read as the reverse complement.
GGGCTTTTCCCCGGTTGTAAAATGAATTGTGTTGTTATAACACATTTCAAAATTTGGGAGTTCCTTATCCCATTGTAGGGTCTCTCGCGCTAAAATTGATATTGTTTTACGCAAGGCTTTATGACTGGCCTCATTAGTGCCATTTGTTTGGGGGTGGTATGGGGTAGTATATAATTTGTCTATACCTAATTTTCTGCAGTTGTTTTAAAAAGCTGAGCTGTGAAGTTTGTCCCACAATCAGTTAGTAAATATTCCATTTTCCCAAATTGTGTGATGTAATTATATAGTTTTTCAGCTGTATTTATCGCTGTTTGATTTTCCATGGCATACAATTTCATGTATCGCGTAAAGTGGTCAATAACGACCATTATATATTGGTTATTCTGCGCAGTTCGCGGTAATTTTCCTACAAAATCTATCGACACGACCTGACCTGGTCGATCTGGGATTAAGTTTCTTTGAATTGGGACTTTTTGCAGTCTATTTGGTGACTTAAAACCTATACATTCTGTACAGCTTTGCACGTAATTTTTCGAATCAGAGTACAGATTATCCCAATAGTACTTTTCCTTAATTTTCTCATAAGTTTTAACATGACCAAAGTGAGCACTGTGAGCATTAGCTAAAATCACTGGTTTTAATCTGTCAGGGATAACAATTTGTTCTACTTCGTTAGTTCCTATACTTCTTTTTATCAAACCCAAGTGCATGATTAGGTCATTATGAATAAAGTAGTTGTTTTCTGAAGGGGTTAGTTCTTCTGGTCGTGTTTCTATTTTATTTCTAAGTAATGCCAATTTTGGATCATTTTTTTGTTCTAATATTATTTCCTGTAAATTTGGCACATGCCTAACTAAGTTTACGGAGTGGAAATCCCTCGAGAATATATCTGCCGCAAAGTTTTCGGCTCCGGGTATTCGTTCAAAAACGTAATCAAATTCAGCCAAAAACATAAGCCAGCGACTAACGCGATTTGCCGGGTTTGGTAGGTTCTTTATGGTTTGCAGGGATGAATTATCACACCGAATTATAAATTTTGTTCCATATAAGTAATGTGTATAGGACTTTACACTTTCAACAATAGCCAATAGCTCTTTATGCATTATGGAATATTTTAACTCAGTGGTATTTAATTTACGTGAAAAATAGGAAATGGGGTGAATTATACCCTGTGAGTCTTTTTGGCCTAACATCGCTGCAATAGCGTTATCTGAGGCGTCGGTTGACAAAATGAACTGTTTATTATAATTAGGATGGGTTAAAATAGGTTTCTTGGCTAACCAATCTTTTAGAGTATTAAACGCGTTTTGTTCTTTTTCAGTCCATACAAATTTATTCTTTTTCTTTGTTAATTCTGTAAGTGGAGTGGTGATATCACTATAATTTGGCAAAAATCTTCTATAGTAACCGCATAAACCTAAAAACCGTCTCGTTTTCCGTACCGTGGTTGGACGCGGAAAATCTTCTATTTTACGTAAATTTTCGTCCGTGGGAGTGATACCATTAGAATTCAATTTATGCCCTAAAAATTTTATTTCCCGTACACCAAATATACATTTTTGGGGATTTATAGTCAACCCAAATTTCCGTATTCTTAAAAACAATTGTTTTAATTTACCGAGCATTTCCTCAAAAGTATCACTTCCTAAACAAAAATCATCAATATAATTTGCGATATTTAGTTCTTTGATATCTGCCACAAGCTTATCGGTTAATGCTTGTAAGACTCCCGGGGAGAAGTTAAGTCCCTGTGGTAATCTTTTATAAGCAAAGTTTCCGAAAACTGTATTGAAAGTAGTTATGGCCCTGTCCTTAGGCTCAAGTGGGACTTGAAAAAACGAACTCTGCAAATCTAAAGATGCGAAAAATTTTGATCCTCGTAATTTCTCTAACAGGTGGTTCGCGATGGGCATTTGATATTTTGGAAACTTAATAGCTGCATTAGTTGCGCGGTAATCTTGGACAATACGATAAGTAGGTTTATTTGGACTAGAGGTTCCTTTCTTTACTAGAATTACAGGGTGTCCTATGTGCGAATCAGACCTTTCAATTATATCCGCTTTTAACAATTTTTCTAATTGAGTTTGCAATTCTTCTCTCAGCGCATGTGGCACTGGATAAGCCCGTTTACTTTCAATTTTAGAATAATCAACTGAAAAATTTGGTGAGATTTGGTCTGTTAACCCTATGGTCTCAAGATTATCACTAAATATGTCTGCAAACTCTTTTAATAGGTTTAATAATGAGTTTCTCTGAGATGGTTGTAAATGATTTAATTTAAAATTTTGGGGATTGAACTCTCTTATTCTTCTTTTTCTTATATCCTCCATTGTCCTAAGACAATCTGGCTTAGAAATACTCGCGATTTTAGTATGTTTATTTAAAGATATCCTATCCGATGATTTATTTACTAAAGTTAAATGGGCTTCCTTATATTCATCTACGTCAACTCTCTCATTTTGGATTTTTATGTCAGGGTTATTTAGGACAGATGTGATACTGATTGTATCACCTTGCTTAACAGGACCTTCAATTAGTACAGATACGTTTTTTATTTGGTTGGGTTCCAGAATGCATTTATGAATTAATTTTGCGGAATTTCCCTGCATGTTATTTGTTGAGGGTACTGCATTTGCGTCTCTTATCTTAATAGTTAAGTTATTTGATTTTAGAATCTTTTCGTTAAAATCAATAATGAGTGAATGGGCTTGAATAAAATCAAAACCGATAACCAAAGAATAATTGGCATGGAAGTCCTGCTCAACTACATAAAATAAATGGGAGAAATTTTTATTGCCCAACACAATAGGTAATTTAAAAGCACCAGTAATATTTAGCTCATGGCCTGTTATTGCATTTACTTTCAGAATTTTGTGTATTTGTTTAATTTTGGGGTCGTGTTTAATCTTATCAAAAGTTTTCTTTTGTATTATGGATACACTCGCTCCTGTGTCCAAAAGACCCATTAAAGTTTCCCCATTTATTTTGATATTTATTACTGGTAGGAAGAAATCATTTTGTGTGTTTACGAGTTTTGTATTTACTATGTGTGCAGTGGGTTCGCAGCTTAGTGAGGGGTCGATTTGATTTTGCACATTATATTTTTGAGAAGTTTTTAAAATCGACCCCGACGGAAGTTTCCCTGATTTCTTATAGGAGTTTGTACATACTGAGAATTTTTAGACCACCCCACTCTTTCTCTACTTACACTACGGTTTCTTTGCCCTCGGTTAAAATTATTGTTGGGGGAGAAAGCTCTACCTCTGTTATCCCGTCTCTCTCCATCCCCGATCCATCTATTAGTTTGGGGTCTAGTTTGAAAATTTCTATATTGAGCTCCACTTGATCCCTCATTATATAATCTGGGTGGGTTTTGTCTATTCGTCAGACTGTTATAAAAGCAGTTTCTAGTTATATGGTTAGTTTTGTGACATATTTCACATTTAGTTTTAAAATTTTGGGAGGAATTTTCTTGCGTATTCTTTAATTTTAATCCCTCTACTTCTTTTGAAATGCCTGCTATGAGCTCGTGGGTGTTTTGTATGTGTTGGTTGAACAATCCCTCGTTTGGGGCTACAGCATTTAGCATTTGGGGTTGCAATATTTTACAATTAGATTCTAAAATCTCTAAAAATTTTACGGCTTCAATGATGGTTTTGGGGTCTTTTAGTAGAATATGAGCTTTATACTCGTCTTTCATTCCCTCTATGAATTTTGTTAATTTAGTTTGTTCAAATAATTTAAGCACAGGGGCTGAAGTAATGTCTGCTTCGCCAAAAAAGTTTTCTGTGGCAATTTCCACCCTGTTGGCGTATTGCCTCACAGTTTCAGAGGGGTGCATTTTTATTTTTGAAAATTCACATTGTGATGTGGCTCTGCTTATTTTTGCCTCAAAAAAGTCAATGATTTTTCCTTTGAATTGTTTATAGTCCGTTTCGTTGGACAAACTGGCTGAGTTTATCAAATGAGTTAAGGCCTCGCCTCGAAGACGCGACTTCGCAATGATTAGCCTTTCCTCATCCGAAAATTCTCCGGAATTCGCTAATTGTTCTATCGTGTTAAAAAAATATTTTGCTGTAACAACAGATGCATTGTCAAAAGCGGGAATTAAGGTTTGGAATGCGGTTAATTTTGACAAACTGGGTGTTTCCATTTGGGAATTTGTCAAGGGGGTTTGGGTTTCAGGGGGTGCCATTTTCTTTATGTACTACGCAAAAATTTTTGTTTTGTTTTATCTTCACTAATAAGTATCTAAAAGTCCCTTTCCTACTCTCTTTCCCGAGTTATCAGTTTAAAATATTTATACACACAATTTATAATGCTATTTTACCCTCATTTGCATTGGTTAAATAAGTAGGTGAACAATTGTGTCAATATAGTAAATTCATAATTTGTATCCAAGTCTTCCCAAATCATTCAATTTAGATTTCCATGACATCCATTCCCTCTTATAACTTATCAATGATCAACCCACTTTAATTTAGTTAAAGGGAACGGCACCACTTTTGTTGGGTGGCCCTTACCTTCTACCAACATTTATATTAGCCGAGATCATTATATAGAGTTTAGATTGCGTTGTGATTTACTAAAAGTTACATTTAACATAAGATAATATACTAACAATACCCAGGACAATGGAATCTAGGAAATGATTTAAAAGGCTTGGATTTTACGATAAAACACATTTATTTACACTTAACACAAATACTACACAAATTTTAAACAGTAGGAATAAATATGTGGCATCTACACAAATTTTAGACAGTTATCATTTATCTTTAAGAATATTTAATTTAAAATTTAGTTATATATATTTAGCGGGCTTTCAATACTAAACAATAAACTTTCAAAACATATATACACTGAGAGAGAGCTGGTGAAATCGGGGTAACTGTATCCACTTACCCATTTGCAGACTTTCATCATTCTGGTGGTTGGACGTAGAGTGGACACATCAATCTGGCACTATGAAAATTTTGGGAACTCCTTGAGGAATCTCTTGCAGCCGTATTTATGGGCCCCCTTCTTATGATTACTCCACCCACCTAGAATTTCCTAGATAATAATATTGGTCCTGATCCGGAGTACGGACGTCCCTCAAAAATCTAGGGTTCCCAGTGGTTAGTCATTTGGAGTTTATGTCAAGAGATTTAGCCTTCTGGTTGGTTCCCCCATCTTATTAACATTCACTCTTTCCCGGGCCTTCTTCTTATCCCCTCAATAAATTATGGGAACCTCTATTCTTATTTCTGACAATTTAACGAAGGGTTTATGTCTGCACCTGGAATCTATAGTTATTGTTAAATATACCTTTGGGGCTATCCTTGGACCCCACACGTTGACCCGATTGAGGAATGTACACCTGGTTAGGCCGATGGACTTATAAGATATAAAATGGTGATGGGTAACTTTTGTACCCACTCAACACTATTAACCATGCTCTTACATTATTTGAAGTTATGATGGATTTAAATCCGTACCTAATCCATGCTTATTATTATGTTACTTACAAGCTATTACGTCATTCTTCTTTATTCCCATCTTTCTAAAAGCTGAAGCGTATAACTTTGATCTTTCATAAACTTCAGCATAGGTTATTTTGACTGGACTTTTTTCTTCCCCTGTGTAGAGTAAAATAATATCAATATTGAACCTAACGTGAGAATTCATAACACATAATAAAAATTTTTAACAATTTTAAATCAATAAATTATCAGAAAATACTTTTAAAAAATTGCTTTTTATGTACTAATCCGAAAAAAAGTAATTTCTACTCCATTCAAAAATATATCTCAAAAGAAGTACCTAATAGATTAATAATTTTAACTGATAAAATTGGTTACCTGCTGTAATTATTGCGACTTTGTCATCCCTAAACCTCAAAAGATTTTCTGCATAGTTCAGTCTTGCTCCTTCAAACCACTTTGGGTTTTCATCCATTGGAATATTTAGGTCAATTACCTGGAAAGTTTTAAAGCAACCAGTAATTATTTAACTCTTACGCGCGTATTCACCGTAACTTGACCGACGGTTAACCGATAGTCAAATATCTGATTGGCTGAAAACTAGTTTTCTTCCTTTAACTACCGGTCAGGTTAACGTTGAATACGGCCGCTTAGCTATTATGTAGTAAGTTGGTGTTGTTTGTATTGATTAAGGGATTCCTTGATTTTTCGCTTACTTTGTGGTAGTTTTGCGAGTAAATTATTTCAGAAAAATCCCACACTTCTTTCCAGAATTCTTCAAGGTTTTCAATGGACCATTTGTGCAAGTCCCAATAAGAATCTAGTCGGAAAAGTTTAAAATAAGTAAGAAAAGGTAAAAATGAAAATTATCTACCAACTATGAACTTTACATGTTAACATAAAGCTTTCTTTCGATTCTTACTAAAAGTTGCGAGTCAAAATGTTATAAAATGCTTGTGACCAAAATACCTATTCCATTCATTTATTATAGCTAAATATTGTTAATAATTGTTATTATAAATATTTATTATATAGTTCATGAAATTAGTCCTAAAAATTAAAAAAAAAATTATTATCAATGGTTTATCGTTTCTAAGTATATAAGCAGAGAAATTGAAAATTGGTCTTACCTATTTTCACTTTATATTTGTCCTTTATCAACTGAATAAATCTTTTCTTGCTTTCTCTTAATTCACCTGTTGGTTTCCAAATAATGGGAACATTGGAAAAGTTTCTTTGTTCTGCTTCCATTTTTCAAAGTTTCTGTATGTTATTAATCAATTAACTTCTATATGATTCTTAACGAAAAAGAAGTTAATTTATTTTAATGAAAAAAAAGATTAAGGTTAAGCGCGCACTAGTAGTCCAGTAACTTTGTAGTTTTTTCAGGAAAAAAATACAGAAGTTTTTTTCTCAACGGTTTTATATGTTTTCGAGGGTGCTAAATTCGAATCTAAACTTTGCATACAAAATTTCGAATGGCATTTTGGTGAAAATTCGAAAAAACCCTGAAATTCCCCCCATTTTTTGGTTTTTTGCTTGTAGAACGGAAAGTATGGGTTTCTCGTGAAAATGTTAGAAGTAAAATAAAGATGATAAAACAAGCTACAAAATTGTCTTGTGTAATTATTTTGTGCGACAAATAGTTTGGCCATTAGAGCGCGTTGAAATAGGGCTAAATTTGCCCTGGCGGAAAAATCCAGTAAATGATCCATATATTCCTAAAAAAGTCAGATTTTGATTTAGATAACTAAGACAAACTTTATAATTTCTTATATGATATAATCTTACTATTTATCCCAATAATTATTAGTTAAATGAATGTTCTTTAAGAATTTCCAACCAAACACGCATGTTTTTTAGGCAAAGAAAAATCCAGTTGCTATTTTCTTTTTGTCCAGGCACCAATTCCCAATGAAAACTTTTAATAAGCATTAAAAGTTAATTTTTTATCTACTAAACTCATTGCTTTTTATATTATCCTCTCCCGCTCACAAACTTATAAAATCTATGAATAATTTTTTTCTTTCTGGAAAACTATAATGTTCGGTTGTAGATTATAAAAACTCGGAATAATTGTTAGTAATGATACCAAAATGCAATAACTACTTGACACGTACAGTAGGGTGGGCCGAAAACACACTTTATTTTTTAATTATATTCTAATAGCGCGGAAAGGGTGCCACTTGGGTCCAATAAGAACGGTGCAAAATATTTTTTCGATTGGATAATATCTTAGGCACAAAAAAACCAAAGATTAAACTCTCAAATATTGTTCATGATTTTTTTATGAGGAACTATTATAGTTATAGACATAATGTATCAGGTTCCATTATTTTTTCACTCTTGCTTCGTTAGATATAATTTTTTAATGTTCAAAGAAATCTTGTAAAGTTGTTTTTTCTGCATTTTTAAACAGCTAATAACTCTAGAACTATACAACTTAAAAACCTGAAATTAGTCCCATTCGGTTCGTAAATTTTTTGTCTTTGATTTTATGTGCATCATAACCATCATTTTCAAAAAAAATTTTTGAAAATTTAAAAAAAGTGAAAAAAATTTTTATAAAAAATTTTTTTTTGAAAATGTTTTTGAAAAAAATTTAAAAGCCTTTTAACTCATAAAATGAACAATACTACCAAATTTCAAGTTGGAAATAAAATATAATCATGTATAAAAAAATAAAAATTTCGAAATTTCGGCAAATCCCTAAACAATCCCCAAAATTATAAAGGCCCTTTTCCATGACGCTTTTTTTCCGCGCTGAAAATCGGCACGCGGATGATGTTGGCGCGACTTTGGTTGCCAAAGTTATTCCCTTTGCCGATTTTCATGCTGCCATCTATCAAAAATGTCACAAGTAATTATACACTGATAGTACAAATTTTTTACAGGCATAGATGTCCATTACTTTCGTAATATATTAATGTCTGAGGACTTATTTTCGTAATAAATAGCTGTTTTAGATTTTTTGGAACTATTAAATGGGCCACAAAAAGTGTAATTGCAATCGGAACCTGGTGGAGTAGAAATATCTAGTTTAAAATATATCGGGTTCTCCTTTCCATCTCGTTCTCGTCTGGATTCCCACTCATGTTAAAGTTTCTGAATAAGGCCCTAAAACTATTTTAGTACAAAATCTTTAAAGTAATTGCTTTTAAAGTAATAAAAACGCTTTTCAAGATAGCGAGTGATCATGCTGCCATCTGTCAAAAGCGTCACAAGTAATTATACACTGATAGTACAAATTTTACAGGCACTAGATGTCCATTACTTTCGTAATATATTAATGTCTGAGGACTTATTATCGTGATAAATAGCTGTTTTAGATTTTTTGGAACTATTAAAAGTGTAATAGCAATCGGAATGCGCTTCAAAACTATCAGATCCAATATGGATGACGCTGAAGTCTTTCAGCGCCGAGAAAAAGTCCATCCATGCCGGGCTGAAAACCGGCTTCGGCGCGCTGGTTGAATACGCCTAGCCATTGGTCCGTAGGACTCACGTGACCACTAAAAAGAGTCAACCAAATCCGCGCGTGTTCGGCGTTCGGTATGGCGATTTTTTCTCGCGCCAAGAGGTCGCCACGCCGAAAACACGCGTATTGGGCGCTGAAAATAAGTCGCATGGAAAAGCAGCTTAAAGCGAGAGCAATTCACTCATGGAAAATGCATAAACTCGCTTGAGGGTGTTCATATGACTTATAACATGTAAAAAATGTCACATAAATTTCTGAAAATACGACAATTATTAGATTCGGTACAAAACCTTACAGAGCTAATTTTTAACTTTAAGTTAATTCAATTTGCATGAATTTTAACTGAATATTCCTAAGAATTGTGTTGATATCCAATTTTTTATGCTCTTAAACTTTTAATTTACTTTAATTTGACTTTTTAAAAGTAAAACCAATTAGATATAGACATAATTCTTAGGAATTTTCAGGAGTAATGCATGCAAATTGAATTAACTTAAAGTTGAAAATTAGCTCTGTAAGGTTTTGTACTGAATCTAATAATTGTCGTATTTTCAGAAATTTATGTGACATTTTTTACATGTTATAAGTCATATGAACACCCTCAAGCGAGTTTATGCATTTTCCATGGGTGAATTGCTCTCGCTTTATAATTTTGGGGATTGTTTAGGGATTTGCCTAAATTTCGAAATTTTTATTTTTTTTATACATGATTGTATTTTATTTTCAACTTGAAATTTGGTAGCATTGTTCATTTTATGAGTCAAAATGCTTTTAAATTATTTTCAAAAAATTTTTCAAAAAAAAATTTTTTTTTAAATTTTTTTTCACTTTTTTTAAATTTTCAAAATTTTTTTTGAAAATAATGGTTATGATGCACATAAAATCAAATACAAAAATTTACGAACCGAATGGGACTAATTTCAGGTTTTTAAAATGTATAGTTCTAGAGTTATTAGCTGTTTAAAAATGCAGAAAAAACAACTTTACAAGATTTCTTTGAACATTAAAAAATTATATCTAACGAAGCAAGAGTGATAAAATAATGGAACCTGAAACATTATGTCTATAACTATAATAGTTCCTCATAAAAAAATCATGAACAATATTTGAGAGTTTAATCTTTGGTTTTTTTGTTGTTTTGTAAAAAAGTCATCCATTTTTTCGAACTTCAAGTGCGATGCGGGAGCCTAAGATATTATCCAATCGAAAAAATATTTTGCACCGTTCTTATTGGACCCAAGTGGCACCCTTTCCGCGCTATTAGAATATAATTAAAAAATAAAGTGTGTTTTCGGCCCACCCTAACGTACAGTTATAATATTTATTAATAAGTTTCTACACGAAGGAATTTAGGTTCCAATTGATTTGTTAGGGATGAAATTAAGTATAGCTTCATTAAAATATAAAATTACATGGTCACAAGAAATTATCCTAATGTATTCTTTAAAGTGATGAACATAATGGTTTTCTCCCTTCGAGAATGGGATATCATGTAAGAAATTATAAAAGTAGTTTTTCTTCGTTATCGAAGGTCATTTTCTGGATTTTTCCGCCGTCAGGGCAAATTTAGCCCTATTTTCAAAGCGCTCTAGTGGCCAAACTATTAGTCGGACAAAATAATTGTAAAAGACACTTTTGTAGCTTGTTTTATATCATCTTTATTTTTACTTTTAACATTTTCATGAGAAACCCTTACTTCCCAATGCACAAACAAAAAACCAAAAAAATGAGGTGAAATTTCAGGATTTTTTCGAATTTTCACCAAAATGCCATTCGAAATTTTGTATTCAAAGTTCAGATTTGGATTCAGTACCCTCGAAAACATATATAACCGTTGAGAAACAAAACTTCTCTATGTTTTCTTCAACAAGCGACTTACTTATCATTACGCTATTAACTTCTATTGAAACTGCGTTCTTAAGGAAAACTGCAGAGGAAAATGCATTTAAATACCAATTAAAATAGTAAATAGATGGTTTATTTCATGTAAAACATTATAAGACTAGTTTATATAAAGTATCTTTTTTTTAAATACTTTATTTTTTAGATGAAATTTAGATTTTCTGGATTTTCCCCCGCAAGCGCAAATTTTGCCCTATTTTTAACGCGCTCTAGCGGCCTAACTATTAGTCTTACCAAAAAATTGTAGTAGAAAATTTTGTAGCTTGTTTTATCATCTTAATTTTTTGTATTTAGCATTTTCATGAGAACCCCATACTTTCCATTCTACAAACAAAAAAAACGAAAAATGAGGTGAAATTTCAGGGTTTTTTCAAATTTTCACCAAAATGCCATTCGAAATTTTGAATGAAAAGTTCAGAATCAGATTCAGCACCCTCGAAAACTTATAAAACCGTTGAGAAAAAAACTTCTGTATTTTTTTTCCTGAAACACCCTTTTTTTGACACCAAGTTTAGAGACTTTCGTCACGGTGACTGAGACAGAATTATCACCCTGGCTATTACAAGAAGCTAGAGCGCGCGCATTAGGCAACGATACTCTTGGCCGATTCATAGAGATGTATTGCTCTCGAGTGACAGTTATGTTCTAGTCTCCGCGACAGAAGTCTCTAGTGCGCGCTTAGCTGAAGTTGACGTCTTGCTTCACTCATAAAATTTATTTCAAAACATCTTAAATTTACAGCGAAATTTAAGACAAAAAATACTATAAATTTATATTTACTAAATAAAAAAGTTATCAGAAAATTCAAATTACTAATTCGAAATAAATATTATTTACTTTTATTTAAGAATTTAAATTAGCTGTGTCAACCAGTAATCGGAGAGCAGACATTCCGGAAATTGATTGACCAGGTGATTTTTTTTAAAGGAATTTCGTGAATATGTGTAAGCCAAAGGTCATCCTTTTTTAATATTCGAACGCAACCTCCTTTTTCATAAAACTACACATTCATTTTATTTTTGCTTTTGAAATTTTGACAGTGAATTTTGCGTTTATGTGAGAAATACTTAGGTTTTTTTAAGCCTCACACATTTTGCAACGTTGAACTTCAGCGCTGGCTGCCTCATTAAAACAATTACAGAAAATTTTAGAAGACATCATTTGCTTAATTCAAAGGAAACATAAATTATATAAAGACCGTACCTTTGAGTATTGGTGAATGCAGTGTTCCTTGTGTAGATTTTCTTTTTGAACTCTATTGCATCATCTAGATATGAATGAATACTGAGTAGTTATGTATGCGCTTCTTATCCTGATTGATTAGAAAGACTCCTATCTGATACAATTCGATTTTTTACAAATAACCCTTTCAGTTCTAGCCGCCCCAAATTTCCCATAATAATCAATAGTAATCTCGGGCGTATTTGGATTGAAAGGGTTCAGAAAAATCAATTACACCAACACTGACATCAGATTTCAAGTCTGCATTTTTATACGTCGAGAGAACGGTCAAGATAAGCGCATTGTTGTTTTCCTTATAGTTTTAAAACATCCCGTGGAACGTTTTAAACTTTATAAAAAGATGTTTCAGCTTGTTACATGAAAATTTTCCCCACACTTAAAAATAGTCTTCTTTATCTTTACTTTTTAGATGATTGTGACAGTATTGGGAGTATATTCATAAATTCTTCAGAAATGTAATTTTGAAGCGACCTGAATTTATCTACAGGCTGTGCAAAAAGTCAGTACACTTTTGAAAATTTCATAAAAAGAGGGAAAAATCAGAATAAAAACTGTTCAGTCTCAACAATAAGTTTTCTCAATAAAAAATTTTAGTTCAAAAGTATATTAAAAATGTACCCAACATAACTCACGGGGCTCCTTGTTAAATTTCGAAAATAACACCATGTTGTACGGCAGAATTTTTTGTTTTCCCATTCATAATGACAACCAATTTTTCACGACTACTGGCTCACTAAGTCTTTGCTTTATTAAATACCTAAAGGAACAAAAAACATGTTTAATTCCTAACTTTAACAATATAACCTCAAAATATATTCTTGCAGTTGACTCAAATATGTAAAATTAATTAATGTTTATTAAAATCTCAAATTTCGGTTTCAAAAATATGAGAAGTAATTTCCAAAAAATTTTTAACTGTTTTTAAAAGTAAGAACCAATAATTATCTTTCTAGAGAGAATTTCCTGATATTTTGTTCCATACACACATTCGATTCAATAAAAGTATCTGTTGGTAAATATGTAAAATATATTTAAAATAAGTAAACCTATAAAAATCCTTAGAGCATAAGAATTGCCTGATAAAAAGTTAAAAAAGCAATACTAAAAAAGGGAACCATACCAATACGGCTGAAAACTCATTTTTATTACTTACTTTTTATGAAAAATGTAGATAGGTACTCTACAAATTCTAAAAACAAAGCTAAAGAACCTATTTTCTTAAAAATTGTCGTTGCCAAAATCTACAAAGCGACTTCTATCTTTTCTGTTCTATTCTTTAGAAAAGTGAATTCGTAATCAAAACACGCACAAGTTTATAAAATGCATTTTATTTCAACAAACATGGTAAAAGTTAACATGAAAAATGTACAAAATATATGTTTAACTATTCTGTTGAAACTAGTCCACATATGGAGGAACAAGCTTATACTCATCCAGACATTCCTTGTTTATAACTGTTTCGGCGTTGAAAGGAAGATTGTTAATTATTTTCTTCACAAGACTTTCCATCTTCTTGCCATTCATATTATGCTAAAACAAATATTAGGAAGGATTTAATGACAGGACCATATGTGAGGCGGAAAGCGAAAAGGGACCTCTTGTCGGCAAAGTTGATTTCGAGAAAAAGCCAAAAACCGGAAGAAGGTCAAAACTATCGAATTTTTTTTCTCTCGATTTCATCAATCCTTGGACCCTTTAGAACTGAATTTTAGCTGTTGGAATCATTCCTTAACTGTGAAAAATAACGAGAGGGTATCATTTTGAAAGTTTAAGGTCGTTTTTCGCGAAATCCACTTATTCTATTAAAACTTTTAATTACTGGCGTTTCGTCATTTTTTGAGCTACAAGGATGATGATGGTCTTAAAATCTTCATAAATCTGTACAGATTGAGAAAAAATAATAACTCCATTTCACAAGAGGTCCCTTTTCGCTCTCCGCCTCATATTCTATTTTGGGGGAGATACTTCAGTTTAAAAAATTAGACTAAAAACTAGTAATGTCATCTTAAGATTTGGTTTTAGTTTTATAGCGTATGGAATTTTGTACTATTCAAGGATTATTATATTTCCAATTTGGAATCAGAATTCAGATGATAAAATTGAAGTGAAAATGACAGAAATATTGAAGTAAAACAACCCAAGTCTAAAAAAGAAAGGAGAAAAGGAAAGACACAGAGAAAAAAGATTTAAAAGTTGTTCTCATTTTATAGGGGAAAGTAGGGGCAAATGGGACAAATGAATTTTTTTATACTATAAATATTTTTAAATAAAATTAAACATCACTGATTGGTAACAGGTCTAGCACAGATATCTGTCATAGCAGGTTTTTGCTGAGCATAGAAAAGCTAAGTTTGTTTTCAACAAGCCAGAGCATATATTAAGTTTTGCAATTGATTGAATTTTGTAAATTTTCAAGATTTCTATCTTATTTAAAGACAGTTTTAGATTCTACAAACACTGGAAAATCAGAAAATATTTTTGAAAAAGTGTTGCATTGCATATGTAAATAACTAGTTAAAGAATTGTATATTTTCACCTCCGGGGGCTGATTGGACATGTTTTGTGTGGACTAATAATGGGGCTTCTTAATGTAGCTGAATATTTCTTTAAAAGAACAATGTGGTGTTTATTTGACTTTCCATACGTAATTAGGTTGAATGTCAACAGAAATAGACAATCATTAACATGTAAAACTAAAAAAGCTAAATAGTTTTTAAATTGGACAAATTTTAACATTTCAGACTAACAAATTAGAAATTTTTAATATCCTTCAAAATTGTTACTTATATTTGTAGGTAGACTAATCTTATCTAGAATTATCCTTTTGGAGTATTTCAAATTAGTGAAGAAATAGTTATGATCCCTGCACTGTGTCCCAATAGACCCCATGCATGAGGACTAATTGTACAGTAGTATTAAATTTCAAGAGTTGATATAAAACATAGATGAACAATGTTTTTTACTTTCTAAGAATATTTTATAAACTAGAAGGTAAAATCATTGTTCTTTAAAATTATTATGATAGTAACTGCATTTATGCCTTTTTAATAGCATTTATTAAAAACTATCCCATTAAACCCCCCTTTCTTCTAACATAAAGAGTTAAATTTTATAAATTGTTTTAAATAAATGTGAACTGTTAATAAAATAGTCACAGTCCATATAGAATTCATTTTATACATGTTATAATAACTGTAATAACTCATTTATCTTGGCATTCTTAATTTTACAAAATGCGTTTAGCCTTCTTCACCCTTTAGCCTTCTTTTACTATTTCAATTTTCTTTTTTGCCGTATAATTCTCTTATATGAGTATTAACCTTCATAACCCTCAATAAAAAAGTAAATAAAATCGTAGGTGATTAATCAAATTCTAAAGATGCAGCAATACTTAATGAATTTAGAACAGTTATTTTCCATGCAAGATTTTAGTATTGGTACACAAAAAAACTATTTCTGAAATAGTTTTAAAACCAGTTCTTTGTAAGTTAAATATATCGCACATCAAAGTATAAAATACAATTTAATACGCAAAACTTACCGGTATATCTGTTGCTTCTAATATAAGATCTGGAACATGGCGACTGGTTAATTCCTTCTGAATAGCTGATCGAATTTTCTTCTCAAACTCCTCATCAAATTGATGCCCCTTCTTCATTTTGATAAAGAGTACGGCTCTTTCGTTATGATTTTTGCTGTACTGAGAGACACACAAACTGTCATAGATTTCATGAAGTTGATTCACTGAAAGAAAAAAATAATCTCTCTAATAATTTAAAGGAAAAATCAAGTAATTAATTATTTTTTTCCTTTTTCAATGTTTATTTAAAGTTAAGGATAATTTTAATAAAAATAACTTTTTTGTTTCATTATTATTTTTCTTTCTATCTTTTTTATAGTAAACTTAATAACAGCTTTTTAAAATCTGAGTTGTGAACCTTAAGATTTATTAAAAAATAAGCTAGTCCTTAATTGTTCTAATTTTTAATCCTTATTTTCTATATCGTCACACACAAGTATCATTTAATTAAAATTAAATATTTATTTTTGACGATTTAAGATTTTTTTCTGGCATTTTTTCGTTTCAAAAATATTAAGATTATTATTATAATTACCAACACAGTATATTTCTGAGCTTCCAAATCTACAACCTCTTTGTTTTATGGTTTCGTCACTGAAAATTAATGAAACATATAAATATTCATAACTAAAAAAATGTGAGATATATTTTTTTAATCTAATAATTTTGAATTATTTGCCTATAACACACATTCCTTAAAAGAAATAAGAAATACGAATAATTTTGTAGCCTGATTTTTTTATTCTATTGGAATTTTTTATCTGTAATGGTATATGTGCTACTATGAATATATACGTTTAAAAATTTAGAGAGGAAAAGGTTTGAATTACCTTCTACAATGAAAGACAAATCCTTTTGTTATGGGGTTGATTACTGCTAAATCTCCGATAGAAAACTTTCCTACGAAGAAAATTCACTTATATTATTTCACAATCGTATTGAATAATCAGTGATTGTAGCATTCAGTGTAGCAACTTTGATAGTTACCCTTATTTAAAGAAAAAAAATATTACTACCTCCTGCATCAGAATGTAAATTTTTATTTATTTTATGTTTTTAAGTATTAAGTTTAATTTGTATTGAATTTTATTTTATTTCACTGAAGTAAAAAAGCTTAAGATACATTTCGTTCATTGCTAGTTTTAATTATACTATTGAGAGTTATAAAGAAGTTCCAAAATTTTTAGGAAACAAAAATATTGAAGGAAAATTGGAATCTGCCTAATTTGTGTTAAATTTTAGTATTAAAACCAATATACAGGGTGTTTCAAAAGTCCCTTTCGCGTTTAAAGAAAGAAAATTTGTAATCATTGTAAATATAGTAATTACCTTATCTTAAAATGCTTTTTAACTTGTTGAGACTCACACATATATTACGTAGTGATATCAATTAATGGATTTTTATATAGATTTACATGGGTAGAGATCGCACCTACCTGGGTATTTGGAAAAGTAAGTCTTTTTATACAATGACCCATCCGTGTCTCCCCATAATCCTATCGGAAGTTGGGGTGCTGGTTTTGCCAATACAAACTCTCCTAATTCACCAATGACTGGATTACCTACCGAATAGAATTCAGTGGAATTATACTTAACTGAAAATAGTTAGATTTTTTTTCTTAGAAGAGAGATGAGAGAGAAAGAGTAAATATATCTTCCCTTCTCTTATTTCTTAAATTCCTGTTTAACCATTGCTTTTAGAACAGACTATTTAACTATCATTAGAATATAAGCTTACCGAATTCATCCATGATCTGTAGGTGCATACCAAGTGAAGGACATGTTACTTCTCCTTTGTATATTGGTAAAGAACTTTCAACTGTTACTGTAGATGACAATATCTCAGTGCAGCCTGTTAAATAACACGGAATGAACAAGAGAGATCTGGATAGTTTTAAATTAGCAAATAGCACTGTAAAATACAAATATTACCATAGCCTGAGAAAAATCTCACGTCTTTCTTAACTTTTTGAAATACAAAGTCATAGTTATTGGGTTTCACGACGCTTCCACCACATACAATATCCTGTAGAGAACTCAGTGTGTGTTTTTCGGCTACAAAAAGTTGATAACAAATGAATCAAGACACCGATACTTCTACATTTCTAATTACACTAATTAAATTGCAATTACAGTTTAAAGTAACCTATTAATTTACTTCATAATCACCTGTTTATACACTTATTACAATCATATCTTTTGTTTACTCGTTTAGAAAAACCATTGAATTCAAGTAAAGATGATAAAATTTGTTCAAAATCTACAATCATTAAAAAGGTGAAAAATTATTACTATACCATTAATGTCAAAAGGTTACATTAATTATCAGAATTAAACAAATTATTTCACATCCATAGAAAGTCTAGTTGATCAAACATATTATCCTTGTTTTTCTGTTCTAAATTTGTATTTTTCTTTGATTCTGTAAATAAACCCTACAATAACAGAACTTATCTTTCTTTTAAATTATGTTTTTTTAAGTGAAATACTGATCTTTAAATATAATTAATTCTTTTTGTACATACTTTATCCACAAAACACTAGAAAAATATTTGGATGATCCAAATTATTAAATAATACCACCAATGTACAGAGGCTAATTCACGTCCCACTTTTTAGCAATTCACGAAATTCCTAAATAAACAAACAACCAACGGAAGTGACGTCACCAAGTAACTCAATCTTCCGGTTTGTCTGATATTTACATTGAACAACATTACACTACGGCGCGTTTGGTTTTTTATAATTTTTCTTTTCTTATTTTAAAGCGTAATTTAAAGGAGAAACTCAAAATATGAGTTCTCCATACTTCCGATCATTATCTGAAAATTGTAAAAAGAGATATCTTGATAAGTTATCTGTGAATGGGATTGATTTACCACACATTTCCTATTCCTATTCACAGCATGGGAAAATGCTTATTTTTGGTGATTTTTATTAAAATAAGATCCAAAGAAACTTTTAAAACAGTTTATACTGGACACAATTACGAACATGTTTATAGGTTATCAAGTGTTTTGAATTAGAAAAATAATTTTAACTCAATAATAACCGATCAAAAATATGAACCTTGAGGTCTACAACGATGTGCTTCAATCTCTCCTCTTATTGATTTTAATTACTAACTTGTTTAAATGTAATTAAAACAGCTGCTGATACAAAGAAAACAAAATATTGAGCAAATATTCAATCATGAAAACTTTTCAGAACATTCTTGTTGTGATAAAATTAATATCGCTGTTCTGCTATGTAGAGATGTAAAATTCCCACATTTTTTGGGATGCGGGAAAAAACCCGGGATTTTTGGGAATAAACCGGGAATTTTAGGGGAATATTGGGAATTTTGACCGTAAACAAACACAACGATATTTCACCATCAGTTTTCATTTTCTTGGACTTTTGAGGAGTTAAAGACAGTTTTAAACATGATCAAACACTAGGAATTGATAGTTCTTTGTATAAACTAATTAGATTATTTCAGGAGCGAAATCCAAGTCTTAGAATTAAAATTATACAAATTATAGTATTATGACATATGAAAAATACTTGAAATCATTTACCTTTTACAAAAAGCTAAAGAATGAAAATTCCCAAAATTTCACTCTAAAATCTCAAAACGGGAATATTCAAAATTCCCATCCCAAAAAACCGGGTTTATTCCCGGGAATAAACCCGGTTTTTTCCAGCCTTTACATCTCTAGCCGTAGTGTAATGTTGTTCTATGTAAATATTAGACAAACCGGAAGATTGAGTTACTTGGTGACGTCACTTCCGTTGGTTGTTTGTTGATTTAGGAATTTCGTGAATATTAAACATATACTTTGTGAATGAATTGTAAATTATAATGATATGAACCGTACTTGGAACATATCCTTTCTTTTCAAAATCGTCCAACACACTAGGGGTGATGAAAAGCAAGGTTATTTTATGTTCTTCAATCAAGTCCCAAATGTACGTTGGAGACATATAAAAAGGACATCCTTCATACAGCAAAATTGTTGTTCCGAATGTAAGGAAAGAGGTAAAGGAAATCCACGTAGCCCATCCAACCTATCAGGAATACATACGTTTCAGAAAAAAGTAGAAAATAATAACTAATATTATAGTATACAACTTTACGTTTTTAAAACTTATATTTAATGAACTTATCCCCAATGAAGGCAGCGACATGTTGGGAAGCCTTCATAAGACAAAAATTACGTAGTTACTTAAATTATGATTCAATTTAGTTATGATTATAAGTTTTACATACCGGTGATTTGGATATTGTTACTGAATCTCTTCCTCTGCCTGCTTGTATTTTAATATCTCTAGAAAGTCCTAGTAGTATCTAAAATTAAAAGGCATGATATGATTATAATGAAAGTGACTTAAGTCCACTGAACGTAGTTTGTGTGATTTTAAGTTTCTTTCTTTAACGGCCCCTGTGTTATTCCTTTGAAGGAAGCAATTTTTAGGCAGCTCTTACAGGCCAATCATTAATCTTTTGACTAGGAGGATGATCGCTTAAGTTAAAGTCCCTTTAAAGAAATTTAAATTAATGTTTTTTTCAAATTTTGTATTTTTGGATTTATGCCACTTTCATTCTGTTTTTTTTGTTGTTGTCTTATGCTGTCCAAAGGCAAAAGGGAGGAGGTCAGGAGGTTCTCTTCCGGATTGTTTTTAAATTTTAGCGTGTTTTTAAAGCAACTCTAAGCTATTTCTTGGGTGATTCTCTGGGATACATAGTACCCTTGGACCTGCCATTGGTCCGGATATAAATGTTTTAACTTAAGATAATAAGATAATGAAAAACACACAAGAGAGATAAGATAATAAAGATATATTTTTGTGATGGTCCCATTATATTGATTTAACTTAATAATTTATGTATAGCAAAATCCATACCTACATGGCTTCATTCTGAAAGGAATAAATTATTTCAAAGCCCTTAAAAAATGTAGCTTTTTAGAAATAATTAAGTAGAATTTGCATTTTTATAAACGTTCAGAACATTCATTTATAATAATAAGAAGTTGCATGTGTCAGATTTTCAAAAACAAACAAGTGTTCCCTATGGTTTTTTGTATGGTAAAATGAAATATCTAGTCAGTTTTTCAAAAAAATGTACAGGTAATTAAATATTTTAATTTAAAAGTCGAGAAAAAAACACGTGACTGTAAACGTTTATTGTTTAAACTATAAGATGACGTCAACAATGATACCATCAACTCCATTGCTTTACAACAATGTTTAGTATAAGATGACGTCACATCCAAACTCTTGGCGTTTTCGCGCGCTTTTAAAAAGGGGATTTTTGTTAATTTTTTTGACAATCAAAAAATTTCTCGATCGGCCTCAAATTTTGGGTAGTTGCTTATTTTTGCAAGAAGAATCGATTAAAAAAATAAAAAACAAATCATGCAACTTCCTCATTGCAATGTATAAGGCAATGTTTCGTGATTTGATTATGGATTTGTGTCAGCTTTTAATATACGTGCTTGTCAACGTGACAAAACAAGCATGCTACACTAAAAAATATGGAACGTTACACAATAAAGCGGTGGAAAGAAATTGCCTCCATATCATAGAGAGAAGTTACACCGCGATACAAGAGGAGGTCCCCCTGTGACTCGGTGTGAGATGACCTCCCACCGAGTCACAACGGGACCTCCCTACGATGATATGGTGGCAATTTCTTTCCACCACTTAATTGTGTCACGTTCTATATTTTTAGAACATGTAAAAGATATTAAAGTTAAGGGGATAATCTTACATGAGAATTTGAGTTGTTGAATGGGCTCACAATGAGAAAAGTTTGGTAACCACTGTTATAAATAATAGTTTTTACTCCATACATCTTAGCCATTCCTTACCGAAGCACCATGCATTATAGCTTTTGGACTACCAGTAGTTCCGGATGTGAAACTTATAAAAACAGGATGGGAAGGAGAAACTTGTTCAAAAGTTATCTCTGGAACTGTTCCATCTTCATTTAACCCGGTTTTTAGGAAATCTTCTAAGAAGCAACTATATTCAAAACATGTTAAAAATTAAGAACATATATTTGTTTCTTTTAAGCAAAGTAGTGTTAATTAATATTGCATCACCTATTTCGAATCTTGCTGAGATCTTTTCGTTTTGAATCTTCTTTGGAAGGTACAATTAATACTTTATGAAGAGAAGGTAAACCTGAAAAAAAATATTTTAGGTTTTATATGATCTATAAGAAAACGATGCTTTTTTTTATCCCATTTGAAAATACATTCCATGCAGGAATTCAATTTTGTAAAAACATCTGACTCGTGATTTTTTATACTTAAAAAAACTTAGAAAAATATTTTCTTACCTTCGACAATTTTCGACACTTTATCCAACATTTCATGTTCTTCCTGACTGTCTTGAAATCTGTCAATAGTTAAGAGAACTTTTGGACCAATTCGCTGAAACCTGTTCAACACAGCCTGTATAAAATAAGAATTATACTTTAGCATTCATATATTTTTGTAAACCGCTTAAGATTTATATTCTTTAGAAGAATTTCTCTCCTATAAACTATTATGTTTATAAAGATTTTCGGTGTGGAAATTAGTTTTTTCGCATGTAAGTAAAAATACGTAACTTACATAGGTGAGTAAATAAAAAGAATTTACGAATTAAGTAAACACAAAATAAACACAGTAACGCGAACACTTCTGATCAAACGTTGCGTGAGAAAAGTTAGTGTTCAAAAAGTGTTGCTACAGACAGATAATGTGTTCTTATATTGTTGCGATTCAAATTTAAGGACACTTTTAGATTTAAATCGTATTTTATAACACTCTTTATAGAAAATACAATTCTGGATACCCCTAGCTTATTTTAAACACATTTCTATTCCAGACAAAACTTTTTCATTAAAACACACACAACACAGTAAGGTAATACGTAATACCAAACCATACATCCTAAGTGTTGTTGGTTTGGGGACAAAATTGTTCTTAAATAACGAGTTTATTTTTGAGTAGATAGTTTGCAGAGTAGGAAGGAAATAAATTTCATCAAAGATGAAAGAGAGAAGCCATTTTGGAACGATTGAAAGAGACCGAAAAAGCATTGTAAACCTTTAAATTTTCAAATATAGAGTTAATAATCTTAAACAAATATCAGGTTTCAGTATTATAAATGCTGGATTTTCTAGTCCAGACAACTTCTTATTCGCTTTGGCAGCTTTCTTTAGTGTTTGTAAGTTACCTGAGCTCCCAAAAGAGGAAGAGCCCCAGTCCAAATGGCTCCAATACTTGTAGCAGCAATCATTGCATAGACTGGTTCTTCTCTGTTAGACATATAGCCTTTTAAAAAAGTCAAAATATTATAATTTTAATTTTGCAAAATTAAACAAGGATTCGAATAAATTGCAGCGAATTATTAACGATAAAATGTGCACAATAATTTTAAATTATATCTTGAAACTCTAAAAGTAAATTGGTATAATATGTACAATACTGGCAAAAAAAATCGACTCAGACCCTATATCTCCGGAACGGCTTGTGATATAAAGACAAATAAGGTATCATTTTTCATGATTTGAAGTATTCTATATACAGAAAATTTTTCAAGTTCTTAGGGGGTCGTCTTCATATTAAACGAAGCACCAACTTTCGTTTTTCCTATGGAAACCATCAAAGATTATTCCAGAT
The DNA here is from genome assembly GCA_024610705.1 of Tetragnatha versicolor. Lineage (NCBI taxonomy): Eukaryota > Metazoa > Arthropoda > Arachnida > Araneae > Tetragnathidae > Tetragnatha > Tetragnatha versicolor. The sequence goes on along the minus strand of JANDEH010000011.1, from coordinate 17,948,352 downwards.
TCTGAAAGAGCACCCTCTAAAACCCCCCAAAACCAGTTTTCATGCCATTTGGTCCCCAAATGAAGCCAGGAGTGGGGGTTGAAGTTCGTCGAATTTACGTTGAAATCTCGTTTTTTACGTTGAATTCTCGATTTTGATCCTGCGGGGTTGATGGTTGAAAGGACCCAAGGAAAAACATAGGCTATGTTTCGAAAACTTTTAATGACCCCTTGACCCTCTTTCGACCCTTTGTATAGTCATTTTGCTGAAATAGCTTTATTTCTCCTCAAGAAGAGATCTGCTTACTCCATTGTTACAAAGAAAATTTAATGCTAAACAACAAGTTTTTAATAGAAACACTAGGTACAAGTCTATTTAAAAATTACAATGATAATTTAAAATCAATTTTAATGGAATTTAAAAGTTTTAAGTACAGTTTAACATATTTTTATTTGAGAGTTTATCTAATTTTTATATTTTAAAAAGCTTTATGGATTATCATGTTGTTAAAATAGTCTCCATGGAAACGAGGATGTAAAATCAAAAGGTGATAATATTTTAGCTTTTAAGAAAGTTGGTTAACAAACCAAAAACTATTAAAACTTCCTTTCAACTAGAAAAGACTGATTTTTTTCCTTAAATTTCAAAATGGAATAAGCTTTAATTTTTGAATAATTTCACCGAAAACGTTAATTCCGTCCTGAAGATATGATTAATCAAGGGATCTAAGCAATTTTAAATAGTTTTTAAAATATTTTTTCTATGTCTTAAATGTGAAAATCATTCAAAAATTATATTGCTTGAGAACTGAAGGAACTTTAGTCCATCCGGGAACACCGGGATAACAAAAATTACTTGGAACATCGGGATAAGAAAAGTTACCGGGAACACCGGAATATGAAAAAGACACCTAGGATACCGGGATGATTGGTAAATGCTGATTATATAAAATTAGAAATGTATTTGGGAAAACTTAAAAATGAGCGTTTGCTATCAAAACCAGCTTATTCCATTTTTGGAAATTTTACAGGAGAGACAAAAAAACTTCTCACTTCCACAGTTCTAAAGCTTAATTTGTTTTTTTAATTTTTAATTGTAGGTACAACCACCTAGAATTTGATTAGTTTTTCATTTTCATTCCAGTTGCATTACCTTGGGCGTAATTACACTAATTAGGTTGGAATGAGCTGATTTTGATGCAAAAACACGATTTTTCATGATTTTTTTCAGTTTTTTTGTTCAATTAAGTTATGTGAAATTGGTATTTTTCAGTTTACCAGTTAATATTTGTGTCTTTATGAGTTTAAATAAATGACATTCACTTAACTTTTTCAAATGATCTGAAATTTCACAGTTGAGATCATAGTCTTCACACTTTAATCTAATTTTTGGGTTGGAATGAGCTGGATTTGATCTATATCCCTTCGCTAGGTTATAAAGGACCCTCTAAATTTTCAAAACATGCAAAAAAGGGATTTCAAAAAAATATGGAATGAGCTGGTTTTGATGGCAAACTCCATAAATAATAAATTTATGCTCTTCACCCGTGCAAGGCCGGGCATATCAGCTAGTTATATAATAAAATTGAATGTGTGTATATGTGTGTGTGTGTCTTCTATACAAATCCACAATTTACTTCCGATCTGCACCAAACTTGGTATACATACGTAAAAAAACTCAAGAACAAACATAGGCTATGTTTCGAAAACTTTAATTGACCTCTTGACCCTCTTTTTAGCTTTATTTCTTCTCCAGAAGAGATCTGTTCCCCCCATTGTTATAAAAAAAGCTTAATGCAAAATAACAAGTTTTTAAAAGAAAAACTATATCTAAAGCTGTTTAAAAATTATATTAATAATCTAAAAACATATTAAAATAGTCTCCATGGAAACGAGGATGAAAAATCAAATGATGATCATATTGTAGCTTTTAAGAAATGGGTTAACAGACCAAAAACTAGAGTTAATATTCAAAACCCTTTTAAGTGGAAATAATTGGATTTTTTCTTAAATTGCAGGAATAAGTTTTATTTATTTTTTCCAAAGATATAATAAAATCAGTATATAAGATTAATTAAGAGCTCTAAAATTGTACATTTTAAGTGATTTTTGGAAGAATATTTTTCTAATATTTTGTTGTCTTTTTATGGGAATCATGTGGTAAATGCAGAAATCGTTCAGAATTTAAAATGCTTGATTCGACACCTTTCACTTATCAAAATATAGGCGCGGATCCAGCAAGAGTCGAAGAGGGAAGCACTTTTCCAGACAAGATCCCAAAAGGGGGTATGGAGGTCCTCCTCCAGAAAAAAAAAATTAAATTGGACGTGTAAAAGTAGGGTTTAAGCTCATGTTTAGAAACGTTTTGAGTCTAAGGGGGGCACTTTTCAACACTATTACCTTTACTTTTTCACCCAAAATGTCAAAATATTGGGGATTTCCTAAAAATTATCAATGAAGATCCCCTGGTGGTACTAATGGGAGGAATGGGGGTCCTCCCCCAGAAAATTGTTTTGAAATTAGACCGGTAAAAGTAGGGTTTTACTCATTTTGACAACCTTTTTGGGTTCCGGTGCTGTCCAGAGTGCCACCCCCTGGATCCGCGCCTGTAAGGTAGGAAATGAATTTAAAATGTTAAAGAAAAAAATCTCCATCTCCACCCGTGCAAGGCGGGGCATATCAGCTGGTGTCATATAAAAAGTAATACTGAAAGAATACAATCTTAAAGGAGATCAAATAAATCCATTTATTCAAAATAATTTTGTTTTTTTCTGTTTTTTTATTTAAAATAATTTTTAAAAAAATTTACTGCTTTATCTAGTTTTTTTCTTATTATATTTAAGTAATTAATATATAATTGATTTCAAAATTGATTATTTAAGATTACTTAACCATTCAGATCCTCTGATCATCCTCAAAGATATTGGGAATTCCCATGTAAGATTCCGTTATCTTTCTGTCTTCAAGAGGTAACAAGCCCTTAATTATATACCACAATATGTTTTTGAAAGATTTTTTCGTTAAATTAATGCCCCCTAACTCAAGTACATACTTCAGTTTTTCCTCTTATCAATTAATTCCATTTTCTGGAAAATTCAATTTAAAATCAGACTCCTTCTAAGTTCTCTGTAATCTGTTTAAAAGGATTTAAATATCATACGAAAACTAAATAAGTTTTAGGGGGAATTAATCTTGAGCGATGACGAAGAGAATCATATGGAGAAGGACAATTAAACTATATTAATTCTTATTTTAATGTGAATAAGCTATTTATGTTTCTCCAATTGATTGCATCCATATAAAAAATATGTATTCCCAATTAATTTTTTACTGGTATCGTAACTGTTAAAGTTTAATACATTTCTCATATAATTCTTTCCACACCATCCCTTTAAATAAACTCTACCATACAATTGAAATGAATGAAAAAATACAAATGAATGAAAAATAATTCAGTTTTTATGAACAGTAAAATAGACACAGCATCTTGAATTATCTGAACTTTTTTATGTGGTGGATTTAAATGTGTAACTCAATTAATTTTCATTATACGATACTCAGTACTCACAAACTATTACGTCTTTTTTCTTTATTCCCATCTTTCTAAAAGCTGCAGCGTATAACCTTGATTTTTCATAAACTTCAGCATAGGTTATTTTGACAGACTTCTTTTCTTCCCCTGTTTAGGGGAAAATAATATAAACAATGAGCTTATATTTATGACATTAAAATTTATCACTCTTAATAAAAATAAAACATATAAAGTAATTTTAAATCAACATACAGGGTGTTTCAAAAGTCCGTTTCGCGGCTTTTATTTAGCACCAACCCGTGTCCTAGGGTCACGGAAGTAAGGTCTAACCTTAGGTAAGTGACCCTGGAAAATCCGTTGAGAGGACTTACAGTACCTCTGGCGGCGAAATAAAAAGGTAGAAAAATTAATTTAAAAACTTAAGGAAATAGAGCAAAACCTCAGTGAAAGAATGAATCCCTACGTCATGACGAACTCACTGAAAAAAATTTCTCATGAAAATATCGTGAATATATTTTAAATAATATTTTAGCATGAGAAAATAACCCTTTTTCAGGCCTCAAAAAATAATAAGTTCGCAAATTTGAAAGTTTTTTTTGGTTTTGATTTTTGATTAAATTTTGTCTTCATTCAACTAAAAAACCTAAAACTACACAATAACACTTCAAAATTTGCAAATTTACAAACTTTTTCTTTTTTTGAGGCCTGAAAGACGGCTATTTTTACATCCTAATATCTCCGCGAATATTGGCGATTTTTTCATGAAATTTTTTTCAGTGAGTTCTTCATAACGTTGGCAACAATACTTTTATTTAAGTTTTTGCTCTATCGCCTTTAGTTTTTAAATTAATTTCTTAACTTTTTTATTTCACCACTATGGGAGCTGTGTCATCTCAATGGATTCTCCAGGGTCACTAACCTAGAGGTAGACCTTACTTCCGTGACCCTAGGTCACATTGGTTCTTAATAAAAGCTGCAAAATGGACTTTTGAAACACCCTGCATATTATGAGAAAATATAAAAATGTTTCACAACATTAAATTATTAATTATGTATTGACCTGAAAAAATTGTCTTTTCCCGCCATTCAAAAATATACTTTAAAATAAGCAACTAACAATTTAATATTGTTAACATCGTTAACACATAAAAATAAGTTACCTGCTGTAATTATTGCGACTTTGTCATCCCTATACCTTAAAAGATTTTCTGCATAGTTCAGTCTTGCGCCTTCAAACCACTTTGGGTTTTCATCCATTGGAATATTTAAGTCAATTACCTAGAAAAGTTTTAAATCCTTTTGGTAAAGTAATTATGCTTGTTTAACTCTCACTGTTACCTCTTTTCACCGTTAATGTCCGTATTCACCGCCACCGCTAAACTGGCCGCGACGGTTACGAAGTCAAACCTATGATTGGCGGGAAAACTAGTTTTCCTTAAGTTGAAGTTGTTTCGATGCCAATTAACAGCCTTCAGTAGTAGTGAATACGGTCGTAACCTGACCAACGGTTAACTGGGTGTCAAACGTCTAGTTGGCATAAAACTAATTCTGGGCAATTCCACGGGTAACTGACTGACATTTTTTCAGAAAAACGCTTAGTATTTTGTTATTTTCTTCCCAAAAATAAATGATAAAAAAATACTTTCCACCCAGTTTATTGCTTTCTTGTTGGCTTAATCTAATGGCACAATTAAATTTTCAAACTATGTTTTTATTGATTTTTTAAAAATTTTAAACGACGTGGTAACTGACTGACATAAATGTTTCACAAATGTCAGTCAGTTACCACGTCGTTTAAAATTTTTAAAAAATCAATAAAAACATATTTTGAAAATTTAATTGTGCCATTAGATTAAGCCAACAAGAAAGCAATAAACTGGGTGGAAAGTATTTTTTTATCATTTATTTTTGGGAAGAAAATAGCAAAATACTAAGCGTTTTTCTGAAAAAATGTCAGTCAGTTTCCCGTGGAATTGCCCTTCTACAAATCAGAAGTTTGAGTGTAATTTACAGCTAACCGTCAGTCAGGTTAGCGGTGAATACGGTCGTTTGCTATACAAGATATGTGTTTGATAGTTCGCTTACTTTCTGGTATTTTTGTGAGTAAATAATATCAGAAAAATCCCACACTTCTTTCCAGAATTCTTCTAGGTTTTCAATGGACCATTTGTGCAAGTCCCAATACGAATCTAGTCGGAAAAATTTAAAATAAGTAAAAAAAGAAATATGACAGCTAGAATTATGTACAGCTAGAGGGGGAACCCTAACACTCTTTTCATATTATCGTTCTGTAGTTATTCATAAATCTCCTTTTCCATTTTAACTTAAATTTGCCAGTCAAAATGTTATCAATTGTTTGAGACCAAAATACATACTTCATTTATTTATTATTAGATAAACACTGTTAATGATAATTATTATCATAAATTGTTATCATAAATATTTTTATATACAGTTTAATGAAATAAATTCTAAAAAATATATTTGAAATATGATTTGATGTTTCCAAATAATGTAAGTAGGGAAATTCAAAATAGGTCTTACCTATTTTTACTTTGTATTTATCCTTTATCAACTGAATAAATATTTTCTTGCTTTCCCTTAATTCACCTGTTGGTTTCCAAATAATGGGAACATTGGAAAAATTTCTCTGTTCTGCTTCCATTCTTCAAAGTTTCTGCATATTATAAATCGATTAACTTCTATATGATTCTTAACGAAAAAGAAGTCATTTTTTCTATCTGTTTTAATTAAAAAAATATGGGAAGCTCATGTATACGCTAAATGTGTTTAACCATTTCAGACCCAAATTTTCCATAGGATTCAATCGTTATCTGGAACAGTTTGACTGAAAGTGTTAAATGAAAAATCATCCTTTCTAAATATTCAAATGAAATTCTTTTTTTTTATAACTACCCATATTCTTTTTACTTTGCTTTTGAAATTTTAACAGTAAATTTGGCGTTTATGTACGAATACTTTAGTATGTTTAATTTTAACTCAGACTGCCTCATTACAAGAATTAGGTAGATTTAGTATTTACTTATATTAAAAGGAAAATATATAAAAACTACATAATGTAAATACCGTACCTTTGAGTAAACTTGATCTTTGATGAAAACAGTGTCCCTTGTGTAGATTTTCTTTTTGAACTCTAATGCATTATCTACAGATGAATGAATAGCTTTGAACGTGTTTCTTATCCTGATTGATAAGCAAGACGCCTATCGTCTTACACCTCAATTTTTTACAGTTAAGAAAGACAAATTACATAAACACTAACATCAGATAACACGTCTGCAATCTGCATTTCTATACAAGTGTATAAACAAATACAGATTCCGTTGTTTTCCATAGCAATCTCAACACTAGTTTTCGAAAACATTCTGTAGAACGCTTGAAACTTACTAAAATATATTTCATAGTTTATTAAATGAAAAGTTGCCATGCACCGAACAAAAATTTTCTCCTTTATTTTTACTTAAGAGGTGATTGTGACAGTATGTAAAAATATTTAGAGATAATATAAAAATATTACATTGTGAAACTTTTTAAGATGGAATTTTGAAGTAAAGATATTTTGCAATTAGGGAGTTCTTTCAGTTTGCAACTTTTTTAAATACCTTTGCAATACCTAAATGCAACTTTTTTTAAATAATAATTTTTTATACTTGTGATAATCAGGATCAGATAAATTTTAAAACAACAAGTTTTCTATTAATTTATTTTTCAAATTTAACTTGATAAAAGTTAAATTGCGTTTCACGTATTCTGGAATTTTTTAAAATTATAAACTTTTAATGAAAGAATCTTTTAAACCAAAGAATAAACATTTAAATATCTATTTTCCTACCTCTTCCTTACATTTTTTACTTCAAATAATTTTGAAACGATTTTAATTTTTATACATTAGTTTCATATGTATCTTTATGAATGAATTCAATGAGTGTGTGATACTGATTTTGGAGTAAAATTATATCATAGTAATCTGTTAAGAATGGTAGGGTTTTAGTTAGAGCAAATATAAATTACAATAAATGCTTAAAATTTTATTTATATTCTTTATTGGTTTAAGTGAACATTTTATTTATTTATCTTGAAGTTCTTAAGCAAAATAGGCATTTGTTACCTGGAAGTATAAAACTATCATAAATTATAAAAGCTTTGATTTAAATAACAATACTATTAACAATTTAATTTATTTAATTTCATTAATTCATAGAGTTCTAAGTTCTTGTCTGTCAACAAAATTCGTCAGGCTTTCCGGATTAGCAACAGTTTCAGGATTGTATGGCATATTATTAAGAATTTTTTTCACAACTATTTCCAATTTCTTTCCATTCATATTGACCTGTAAAAATTTGTGAATGAGGAAAAGTTGAAAAAAACACAACCTGAGATATCATAATATTCCGAATCATAAACTTAAAGAACAAAAAAATATCAGTGGATATGATAGGTATCCCTTTACTTGAGGATACTGAGTAAAATTATTTAAATTTATTTAAATCAGCTTGCGAACTCCGTATTACTTTCTAATCACTACTTTTTATGTTTAACATCGGATCGCTGTTTGATTTAATTTCAAGGTAACCAATCATGAGTCATTAATTAAGAATTACCGAGCTACAAAGCATGGAAGGATTTTCAGAAGAGCATAATATGGTAACTTCTAAAATGCAAAAAAACTTTTACTTTACATATTGTTGTTTTCTATCTAACAAGAAAGACCGCCAAAGCTTGGAAAATGACAAAGTATGGTTGTCAAGTATCATAAAAAGACATTATAATAAAACGTCCTAATTCAAATCCGATTAAGAAAAATGTCTTATTATATGACAGGTGTAGGTAAAATGTTTGATAAGCACTACATGCATTTGTGTGCCTTTCACCTTTTGATAAGTGCTTAAGCCCATTTTTATAACAAAAGAATTATCACCTGGCCAAATAGTGCTACCTACACATGTGGAAAATTATACTTTTAGATCAGAAAAAAATTTCGGGAAAATAAGAGTTAAAGCCAAAATTCTTCGACATAAAAAGGGTAAATAACATTAAATGAATATCTAGGGAGGAATTTTTTAAAAAAAAGATACTATAGGTCTGTCCCTAAATTAATAAGACTGAATTTTTTTATGCGAGGCGGAAAGGTAATGTAGCAGATTTTTTTTGGTGATAATAGTTGTGTGTATTCCAGCTAAAATGTGTGGTAGATGGTTTCAGGCTTTTGTATGGTTATACGAGCTCCAAAATCAGATAATACATGATACATGTTTAAGCGACGTTTTCAGAATGCAGCGTAGTGTCCAGCAGCAATACATCATAATATTTTGTGTCAAACTAAATAAATTGGCTTCTGGGACTCTTACCATGTTATAAGAAGCCTTTGGGAAGGATTGTGCCAAAGTATCGAGTGTTGAGGTGGAACAGTCTCGTTGACTGAACAGAAGACTACCCCATCTCATCATTAAAAGAAGGGTCGAATGAGTGAATGAAGTCCATACTCGTCAATCTTTAGACACCAAAGGAAGAGTGCAGTTAAGAGATTGAGCCTCGAGATATATTCAATCTAATAAACCAATCTATTTTTACATCGAAATGGTTCAAAGATTGAGGAATCAAAATGGCGTTCATCCACCTAGATTTCACAAACTGACTCTTTGAATCAGTTCCTAGTAGCATTGAAATGCTTATCCAATCATCCTACAACCCTAATGTGTCCCCTTCGGACACATTTCCATACCATCAGTTAAAATTAAGCTTAAAAATTAGTCGTTTTTACAACTCAAAGACCAACTGCCAAACATTTTAGCTAGGATCCCACGCAACCATTCTCACCAAAAAAAATCTGCTTTATTGCCTTTCTGCTTCGCGGAAAATTTTGTCTCATTACTCCTGGGACAGACCCTGCACCTTTTTGACCTAACAAAGCTTATCATATCGAGAGTATATACTGTAATTAATTGATTTTTTTAGAAGGCATGTTTTTAAAAAGTAACTTTTTAAAGCTTCATAAAAATAAGCTTCATAAGCTTCATTTATTAGCCGACGTAATGGCCTAGTGGTTAGAGCATCTGACTGCAAAGCCGTACGTCTGGGGTTCGAATCCCCGTTCGGCATGGATGTTAGTGTTACTGCCTTGTGTGTGTTGAATTTACCTATACGGGTCCAACCTTCAGGTGAATTTGTACAAATTTAAAAAAATTATAAAAAATAAACAAGGCATTTACTTCTAAAATATTATTTTAACCAGTTTATATATTCTTACCGGTATGCTTTTAGTTTCTAATATAAAATCTGGAACATGGCCTTCCGTTAGCTCCCTCGCAATAGCTGCACGTATTCTCAAAACCAGTTCTTCGGTAAACTGAAAACCTTTTCGAATCTTAAGAAATAATACCGCACTTTCATCCATGTCTTTGTTGTATTTGGAAACGCATAAGCTGTCTCGTATCTCTGGGAAGCTATCCACTGAAAGGGAAAAAAGTTGAGGAAATACATTCATTTTTACAGAGGTAGAGTTGATATTTTTTAGTCACACTTACCAACGTTGTAAATTTCCGAACTCCCGAAACGATAGCCTCTTTGCTTCAATGTCTCGTCACTAAATAAAGAAAATTTAAGATAAAATTTCATATTTCCAAAATAACATTGAGAAATATTTAATATAACCAAATAGAGTCAGCGCAGCTTCGTTGCCAAAGCAAAGAAAATATAAGTCCTAGTACCATGGACGAGCTATGAGCTCTTTTGGTACTCATAACTATTTATATATTTTTGTATGTATGTATGTTTGTCCCCATTTTTGCCTTTTGTTTTTATGTGTGTATTCCTTGTGTTGTGTTGTATTTTTGTAATTCTTTGTGATAGTAAATTCTATTCCTTTTGTATATTCTACTCTATTCTATTTTTTATTCATAGCACAAACGTGTATAACGAAGGAAATTACATGAAGCAAATGAATTTTAGACTCCATCTTAATTTGTTTTAATGTTAATCCTTAATTCAATCCTAAAAAATTCGAAGTGAGATTGACATTTTCCTAAAACCTTCCATAGTTAATAAAGCTTTACAAGTTTTATTTTATGTAGAAATAACATTATCTATTTTATCTATAACTAGCTGATTTGCCCGGCCTTGCACGGGTGAAGTGTATTAATTCCTTTTTTTAAGTTTTCCCAAGTTTATATCCGATTTTTCGTACCATCAATCACCCCGGTGTCCCCTGTACTCTTTTCATATCCCCGTGTTCCCGATAATATTCATACCCCTATTTTCCCGGCACCTTTTCATATCCCGGTGTTCCCGGTACTTTTTCATATCCCAGTGTTCCTGGAACTTTTTCATATCTTGGTGTTCCCGGTACCTTTTGATATCCCGGTTTTCCCGATAATTTTTATGTCCCGGTTATCCCGATAATTTTCCTACTCCGGTGTTCCCGGTACCTTTTCGTATCCCGGTGTTCCCGGTACCTTTTTATGTCCCGGTTTTCCCGGTACCTATACATACCCCGTTCCCGATAATTTTCATATCCAGGTGTTTCCAATAATTTTTATCCCGGTATTCCCGGTTCCTTTTCCCCATCCCAGTTCCAACTGTGATATCTCATTCCATCAAACATTTATCCTTTCCATGTGATAAAAACAATCCAATTGAGATCATCTCTTTTTTTCTAAATCTGTGTTTAAAATCTTTAACTGAATTTTCATGAAGTATTCCCGCTATCCTTTTAAAATTCCACAAAAAATAAATTTCAAAATAAAATAAATTTCAAAAATCCCTCGATAAAAAGTTATCAAGTAAGCTTGTCTTCTTATTAATAAAACCAACTTCTTTAAAAGCTTCTCTGAAAGAGTAAAAACAAACAGATTGCTAGTTATAATAAAAATCTAGTGATTACAGTCTAGTAAACCATGCCCTATGAAACAATGAAATTTTAGCTCTGTTTCCTTGGAAACTTTTAAATTCTTGCTATTTAAATATCTTTATTTTTGAGAAATTAAAATCTTAAAGAAAGTAAATTAATTATTTTAATTTATTTCGGTTTTCTGATAGCTGTTATAATATTTAAATACAGATATTCACACTGTTTTTCTTAAATTTAATTGTAAATTATAAAATGTTTTCAAATTATATTTTATCAAGTGAGGCAAGACGTTGCCTTCAGATAAGAAGTAAACCCTGCATTTTATGCATTTCAACAATGTGTAATGTTATTTCAATGGGTAAAACGGAGTCAAAAAAGCGCCGAAAAACAGGGAAGGAGTCGTTCGATTTTAAAATCGTTTCTTAGTGCGCGTCTAATGGCTGAAAGGAAGGTCTCTGTCAAATTTCAAGCCTATCGGTCCGGCAGTTTTGGAGATTTCGTGATGAGTGTTATGAATGAATCAGTCAGTGGTATTTGGATTTTATATATATAGATAATAAAAGAGCTTTACGGTTCATTCACCGATTCACAGATTCATCGGTTCACCTATCAACGCACAGCAAAATCTACCGGGGCTAGAAAGTCGAAACTTGGTGTGGGGGAAGACTTTACAGTGTATACGCGCACTAAGAAGGGATTTTTCGAAATTCTTTTTTTCTGACCCACAGGGGTGCTTGGAGTGATTATTACGTTTTTGAACCTAGCACCGTCCCAAATTACCCTAGATCTTCGTAACTTCGCAGGAAGGTAACTATTCACAATATCCAGAAAGGCATTTTTCGAATTTTTGATATTCGAATTTTAAGGGGTAAAATTTCCAAAACCCAATTTTACTGAGCATAAACAAAGTTTTACATTTTCGAAGAAAAATATACTAATAATTTGATATTTCGAAGCGACCTGTTGGTAATAGATTCTTAAGAATATTTGAAAGAAAGTAATTTCTGGATTTTTCGATATTTCATTCTGGAGGGGGTGCACGGGGGTTTGAATATTTACTCCGGTTTTTAGTTTTTGCTTTCTATCACCCACCTCATTAATGCGATTGGTATGAAATTTTAGCATGTTGTTCTTTACATAATTGGGAAGGATTTCAAAAAAGAATTTTTAAAATCAAAGCATTCCAAGCAGTCTTTTTTGGCCCTTTTCTAAATTCCTATGCGTAGCTTCAATGTTAAATTGATAACGGTTTTTGCTCATTCCAGGTGACGCAAAACCTCTATTGTTAGAAATATTTATTTAAAAATATTTTATAGTAGAATTTAAAGAAAAAATCTGATAAAGAAATAATCTCTGTATAAATAAAAGGCTAACGGGCGATGTGTGTGTGTATGTATGTGTGTGTGTATGTGGGTATGTCCGTGGTAATCTCTTGAAATAGGCCACGGACCGAAACCAAACTCGACGTATAGACGTATTCCGAGTCGGGGAGTAACTTGGGATAGTTTTCAAAGCTTTAAAATCGAATAATTACGAGTAATTAACGAATTTATAGCCCGAAACGCTTATTTCTCCATTTCTCTACTAGAGTAGACTGCTCGACTCACTATTGTTAACGAGATGAAAACCTTCAAATATCAAATATTTTAACAGGAAAAACTCTATAGTTGTCCATTTAAAAAGGATATAAGTTGTGAAAACGCTAAAATAAATTCAAATAATTTATTTTGAAACGTTAGTTTCCCCTATTTTAAGATATTTTCCTTTAAAATTTAAATATTTATGGAAAATTGTAAATTTTATTTTCATGGAAGAGGACTTTAAAGCAAAACATTGTTTCAAATGAAGCGGTTCACTAGACTTTTAAATTTACTAGATCTTTTATTATTGTTTCAAATTTATTATTTTTGTTCACTAGACTCATTAATTTACTAGGAAACATTGCCGAGAACACCGGGAAAAGAAAAATTACCGGGAATATCGGGATAGGAAAAAAGTACCGGGACATAAAAATTACCTCGATCATAGGGATAGGAAAATTATCGGGAACATCGGGATAGGAAAATGATCGGGAACATCGGGATAAGGAAAATGATCGGGAACACCGGGATAGGAAAAAGGCATCTGGGATACCGGGATGATTGGTAATTGCTGCTTTAAAAATTATAAATATATTTTGAGAAAACTCAATTTAAAAAATTTATACACTCCACCCGTGCAAGGCCGGGCATATCCGCTAGTCTCTGTATAAATAAAAGGCTAACGGGCGATGTGTGTATGTGGGTATGTATGTATGTGGGTATGTCCGGGGTAATCTCTTGAAATAGGCCACGGACCGAAACCAAACTCGACGTATAGACGTATTCCGAGTCGGGGAGTAACTTGGGATAGTTTTCAAAGCTCGAAAATCGAATAATTACGAGTAATTAGCGAATTTATAGCCCGAAACGCTTATTTCTCCATTTCTCTACTAGAGTAGATCTGCTCGACTCACTATTGTTAACGAGATGAAAACCTTCAAATATCAAATATTTTAACAGGAAAAACTCGATAATTGTCCATTTAAAAACTATATCAGTTGTAAAAACACCAAAATAAATTCAAATAATTTATTTTCAAACGTTACTTTCCTTTATTTTAAGTTATTTTCTTTAAAATTTTAAATATTTATGGAAAAGTGAAAAAATTTTTTCATGGAAAACGACTTGAAAATAAAACATTGTTTCCAATGAAGCGGTTCACTAGACTTTTAAATTTACTAGATATTTTATTATTGTTTCAAATTTGTTATTTTTGTTCACTAGACTCTTTAATTTACTAGGAAACATTGCCGAGAATACCGGGAAAAGAAAAATTACCGAGAACATCGGGTTGGAAAAAAGTACCGGGATTACCGGGACATAAAAATTACCTCGATCATAGGGATAGGAAAATTATCGGGAACATCGGGATAGGAAAATTATCGGGAACATCGGGATAAGGAAAATGATCGGGAACATCGGTATAAGGAAAATAACCGGGAACATCGGGATATGAAAAATTACCGGGAGGAAACATTGCCGAGAACACCGGGAAAAGGAAAATTACCGGGAACATCGGGATAGGAAAAAAAATGTATCGGGATTACCGGGACATAAAAATTACCTCGATCAGCGGGATAGGAAAATTATCGGGAACATCGGGATAGGAAAAGTACCGGGAACATCGGGATAGGAAAAGTACCGGGAACACGGATAGGAAAAAGACGTCTGGGATACCGGGATGATTGGTAATTGCTGATTTAAAAATTATAAATATATTTTAATTAAATATAATTTAAAAAAAAAATTATACACTCCACCCGTGCAAGGCCGGGCTTATCCGCTAGTCTCTGTATAAATAAAAGGCTAACGGGCGATGTGTGTATGTGTGTATGTATGTATGTGGGTATGTCCGGGGTAATCTCTTGAAATAGGCCACGGACCGAAACCTAACTCGACGTATAGACGTATTCCGAGTCGGGGAGTAACTTGGGATAGTTTTCAAAGCTTTAAAATCGAACGTTTTCGAGTAATTAACGAATTTATAGCCCGAAACGCTTATTTCTCCATTTCTCTACTAGAGTAGATCTGCTCGACTCACTATTGTTAACGAGATGAAAACCTCCAAAAATCAAATATTTTAACAGGAAAAACTCTATAATTGTCCATTTAAAAAGGATACAAGTTGTGAAAACGCTAAAATAAATTCAAATAATTTATTTTCAAACGTTGCTTTCCTTTATTTCAAGATTTTTTTCCTTTAAAATTTAAATATTTATGGAAAAGTGAAAATTTTTTTTCATGGAAAACGACTTGAAAATAAAACATTGTTTCCAATGAAGCGGTTCACTAGACTTTTAAATTTACTAGATCTTTTATTATTGTTTCAAATTTGTTATTTTTGTTCAATAGACTATTTAATTTACTAGGAAACATTGCCGAGAATACCGCGAAAAGAAAAATTACCGATACATCGGGATAGGAAAAAAGTACCGGGATTACCGGGACATAAAAATTACCTCGATCATAGGGATAGGAAAATTATCGGGAACATCGGGATAGGAAAATTATCGGGAACTTCGGGATAGGAAAATTATCGGGAACATCGGGATAGGAAAATTATCGGGAACATCGGGATAAGGAAAATAACCGGGAACATCGGGATATGAAAAATTACCGGGAACACCGGGATAGGAAAAAGGCGTCTGGGATACCGGGATGATTGGTAATTGCTGATTTAAAAATTATAAATATATTTTGAGAAAATTTAATTTAAAAAAATTATACACTCCACCCGTGCAAGGCCGGGCATATCTGCTAGTTTGTGATAAAATAATATTTTACAATAAATTAAAACTATTTAACCCATTCAATAAAAATTTAAAATAACAATATTTCATCAGAAGCATTTTAGATGGTTGATGTCAATATTTCAAATGATGTCTATTTTTATTACATGTTTGAAAACGATTTCTTTAATGAATGAGTTGGTAATAAGTCAACCAAGGGGGGTTCAGGGGGTCTCCCCCTGACCTTTTTTTATATTTCAATTTTAAAAACCGGTTATTAACACTGTAATTTGAAAAGTTTTTTTTAGGTTTTGTTTTAGATTTCAGGAAAGTGTTTATTTTTATTTGCTTTGAATTTTATGAAAACAGCGGGATGAAGGGGGAATAAATATTAAGTCAGTAGAAATTAGCTGTTTAAAAATAGACCTTTACTTCCATTTTGAAGTTGGAAGATTTTGCTACAACAAGACATTACCAATTGGAGAAAAGGATGGAGTGAACAAAGGATATTGAAGAGAACAAAGATATAACACCTTTAAATAGGGGGGTTAAAAGGGGATCCCTCCAACATTTTTAAATTTTAAAATATCACTCTTAAAATTGGGCATTTCACACATTAATTCTAAACAGGTGGTAATTTTAAAGCTTTTTACATCTTAAGGAAGTATAGCATCAAAGAAGAACCCCAGTGGGAAGGCAGTTGACCCTATTGCCCCTAAATGACGCCCTGTAAGGGAATATAGGGAAGAAACTAATTCTTATTTATTTTAACACACAATTTGAAAAGCCTTTCCCCCCCGAGCAACGGCGGGTATATCAGCTAGTTATGTTATAAAACAGTAACTGAATTGTGTAAGATATAATGTTTTTTGAAAGCTCTGTATTGTATACTTTTTCATTAATTTTGATAGATGAATCATCATTTATATAGCGGTTAATGCATGTTAAAAATCCGGGTATTATGAATAATGTCCTGGTACACACATTTTGGGCTGGGTACAGTTATGGTTTGTTAGTAATACCTGGTTCATAACTTTGCCCAAAGAATATATTTTTTGTATTTTAGGAATCTGGCTTTCACATTTGTATAATTTCTGAATAAACGCAATAGATTTCAATGTCCTATATAATTAAACTGTTTTAATTAACTTAAGAGTAAAATTTTAGGAGGCTAAAGAGAAGAGGATTATAAAAAAGCCCTTAAATAATACAATTAAACGAGAAATTGACAGGGATAATTTCCGTCAATGACTCTAGATTTCATTCTTTATTTGTTTGCTTCTCCTTTCCTATATGCATATTGATTCGTGTGTTATATTCGATTAGTTAGTGTGTTAACTTGTGAAATAAAGTTTTCATCACTATGAGCTGCTAACCAACTAAACAATCTGTTCAATTACTTAGCATCCGCAAAAATAAGAACGTTTTATAACTTATGATAGATTGTTTGTCACTAAAGCAATTAACATGATTCTCTTATTTCCTCCAACAGGTAGCAGCATCAAATCTGAAATGGAGCCATGTTTTTCGTTTTGGTCAAAAGATGGCAACACCAACCCCTAAGGGATGTCTGGGGGGTGCAAGTTCACAAAGTAAGGCAACTGACTTTTAGTGGTAAAAATACCCAACTATATAACCCAAGTTAACATTTACAAGGTTACCATATAAAGGATGCCAAAATATTAAGTATCGCTACAAGCACCAGCAACTCTGAACTTGAGCTCTCCTTCACCCTTTATGTCCCGACGGGACTTGTAAGTCCCATTCCCAATGTTCCAAATTCATCCAATTTTCGTCATTTAAAGCCAAATTTAGTTTACTTAAAGTTGCAGTTACGCAAACTTGACATACTTTGGATGAGGAAAATAATTTGGGGTATAAAGGGTTAATCATATTCGAAATCATTATCATATTTTACCAAATAGATCAAAGATTATTGTAAAGGGTTTTTTAAATGATGCCTGTATGAGTACAAAAATGTCAAAAACTAATTTAACTTTCAAACTATAAATATAGTAACTTAACATCACCTTACGTTTATATGTTTTCATCCCCAGTTGTTGTTTGTATACGCGACTTTAAAAATCATATTTATTGTATTTTTAACAGATATTATAAGCACAATTTAGGAAAAGATGTGCTTTTCCATTATCTTACCTTCTACAACATATTATCAGTCCTTTAGTAACTGGGTTAATCATTCCACAGTCCCCTTGTGAATACCTTCCTAGAAAAGGATCACAATGAACCAAATAACCAGCCACCCTTCGAAAAGCATTAATTAACATAATGATTCCATTATTACAACCCAACAACTATAGTATCAGAAGCCCCTAAAATACTTTTATGTTTGGAAAAATAAGTTTTTCGTAAAAGAGATCCATCTGTATCCCCCCAAAGGCTTGTTAATAAACTGGGAATAGGTTTTTCAAGAACAATCTCTCCTATCTCTCCTTCAACTGGTTCACCTATAAAAAAGTTTTATGGATTACAGTATAACCTCCTCATTTATTCTGACTAAATAAGACTAAAATTGCTTGAAAAATAAAAAATCCTGATGATAAGCAAAACAAATAATAAAATAAGCACTTTTACCGTTTAAAAACTATGTTATGACAAAATTACATAGAATTGTTCTATTGGTCTTTAGGAAATTAATTAAATCCTTATAAAAAGTGGACATGCTTATTCTTTTTTGCGTACACTTATCCATTCGTTCCTTTTATCATATCTATAACCTATTTGAACAACCTATTTTTATCATATGTATAACCTATCTGATCTGTATTATTTGTATCAACGGAGTTTTTACTGCATGTATGTACAACTGTACATTAGGGTGGCCCACTTTTCTATGGGAAAAAACAAAGTATTAGGAAATTGCCACGGCACCCCTTCAATTTTTTAGACCTACAGAGAAAACTATTCAGGCAAAGTTTGGGCTCTGTACCTTAATTAGAAAGCGATGACCAAGAGGAGTGAAAAAGTCCAAATTCGAAGATTTTTACACAAAACAATTAAAAAACCAAAGATAAAACCATCTCAATTCGTTCATGATTTTTATAGGAAACTACAAACGTTATAGATATAATGTTCCATGTTTTGTTTTTTTATCCCCTTTATTTTGGTTGTAGTAATTGTCTAATGACTCTAATGACCAAAGAACTTCTGTAAAGTTGTTTTTCCTGCATTATTAAACAGCTAATAACTCTAGAACTATACAACTTAAAAACCTGAAATTAGTTACATTTTGTTTGTTAATTTTTTGTCTTTTGATTTAAAATGCATCATGACCATCATTTTCAAAAAAAATTTTAAAAAGTGAAAAAAAATTAATGAAAAAAATTTTTTGAAATTTTTTTTTGAAAATATTAAAATCCTTTTAACTCTTAAAAGTAACATTACTAAAAAATTTCAAGTTGAAAATAAAATTTAATCATGCATAAAAAAATAAAAATACTTGAAATTTAGGTAAGTCCCGAAACTATCCCTAAAATTATACAGCAAAGCGATTCACTCATGGAAAATTCATAAAATCGCTTGAGGGTGTCCATATGACTTAAAAAATGCAAAAAATTTCAAATTTTATCCATTTCTTTTTTTTTTCATTTTGAAAAAAAAATGTATCATGATTGAACTTTTTGGTCATGATTCACATTAAATCAAAGACCAAAAAAATAACAAACAAAATGGGACTAGTTTCATGTTTTTAAGTTGTATAAAACTTTTAAAAGAGAAAAAGACGACGTTTAAAAGACACAAATACGAAAAAAGGATAGAAAACCCTTACAGCTTTTTCGGAAGCCTAAAAAGGGTTTCCTCATCAGAGGAAAACAAAAACACAGACGAAGTGAACCGAAACTGTTAATATAGGGCAACAAACTTGTGATGCCACAAGTCGAAAAACTAAAACCAAGATTCAAACAGCGCAAAAAAGGCCAACGAGCGCAAGCCACAAAGCAAGAGAGCATTCCAAGCAGATGGTAAAGCTGGCACCACGGAAATGTCGTTAACTAGGTTATTTATATTTTTTCTGATGTATAAAGTTTATTCTGGCTGTATCAAAGTTAAATCTGTGTCCACTAGCCCATGAGTGATCAGCAATGGATGAACCCCGGATTTCCTGCTTTTTCACACAGTTCTGATGTTCTTTTATTCGAAATTTAAAAGCCCTTCTTGTCTGGCCTATGTAAGCTAAACCACACTGACACTGTATTTCATATATACCCCAGTTATTTAAATCAGGAATCTTATCCTTAACCCTTGTAAATTTCAACTTTAAGTTGTATAGTTCTAGAGTTATTAGCTGTTTAAGCAACTTTACAAAAGTTCTTTGGACATTAGAAAATTACTACAACAAAAATAAAGATGATAAAAAAACAAAACCTGGAACATTATATCTATAACGTTAGTATTTTTTTAAAAAATCATGAACAAAATGAGAGGGTTTTATCTTTGTTTTTTTAGTTGTTTTGTATAAAAATATTCGAATTTCGATTTTTTCACTCCTCTTGGTCATCAACTTCTAATTCGAATGCAGTTGAAATTTTGGCTGTGAGCTTCTATTAGCTGTTCGAAAAAAGTAGAGGGTGCCCAGAACTTTAACTGAAAAAAAAGTTTTTTGGGCCACCCTACTGTACAACATACAGGGTGTCCCAAAACTAACTGAACGATTTCAAAAATTAATAAAAAATAAACTAAGAGAGATAAAAATATGCGGTCAGCTGCAACTTACTTCATTCGCCAAAGAATTTTTTCACACCAAATTTGAAAAATTCGGAGTTCACGAACGTTTTAACAGATGGCGCCAATAAAATTTCGAAAATAGGGAAGAACAATAGCCCAAATCCTTCTTTCTAAAACGTCATAGGGATATTGAAATCTGTGATAAAATCGATTCTAGAATCGAATAAGAATTATTGAATACTTGATATAAATCTTCATTCCAGTCAGAAAGGCGAGTTTTAAAACAATTTGACTGATTTGATTGTTTAAAATTGAAATTCAGATGGATCGCATACGTTTCCAATGCACATTTTTCTTAACACTGAATCCAGCATGTTTAATTTTTTTAAACTTTACATTTTGCATTCTTTTAGTTTGTATCATTAGGAATACCGTGATTAATCATTCAATAAAAATTTCTTAGAGGGTCTTAAACTTTTTAAGTGTCTAAATTTCCTCATACTGTTCTAGATTTTAAAGACTACATAAATTTTTGATTGCAAAAGAAAACTGATTCAATTAGACTGCAAGTTTGTATTTCGAGAATCCTTTATTTTAACAAACCTGTTGTAGGAATAAGGGATCGTTAGCTAAACAGATTAGTGATTGAGAATGATCGTAAGGATAGATTCATATGTATCATTTTCGCACGATAAGTACGACGGTCGATCCCCAGTTGATTCCTCGCCATCGACATGGTTTGACACTCTCGCGTAACTGCAAGGCCCAATGAGATAGTCGGGACGCGTCAATCCAACACTAAGAACGCTGCATTATTTAAGAAAAGTTGATATATTTTTTCGCGCGTTTCGTGCGATGATGCGTTTGATCGCTGATGGGGCGTTTGATGCAAAGCGATTGGCGCGTTCCAGCCCTGTCATTGATTCTGCAATTTAATACGCGAGGAACCAATGGTCAGACACGTCATGTTTAAGTCAATACCTGTGGGAGTTTTTTTTAACCTACGCGGACGCGCGTCGCGATCGCTCTAGAGTTGAACAGCCATGGCGATGACGTGCATCGTGGTGATCCTAGGGGTTTTAGTTTTTTTTTGTTCTGGTGCCAGTAACTATACCTTCAAGATAATAGAAAATAAATCCGTAGGGGTGACGCGAGACGCAAATCACCGTTGCATTTCCAACAGAAAAATGCACCCTTAGAGATTGGTTGAAGTGATTGACTGAGGGAGGTTCTTAAACGATTCGACCTCACATCAATGCCATGCCAACGCGCCTTGACCCTCAATGTTACAAAAATCAGGTCCTACGATTGCTCAATCATTCTGTTTTACATTCTCTGTTAATCCTGAGTGATTCACAATAGTGAATCACTAGTTTCCACAGAAAAGTGACGGAGTAAAGAGTGAAACGCCAATTCACACAAATAGTGATGTCTGAATGAGCCTTAACTCCCCCTCCATCCAAACGAAAAAAGATAAAACCAGTAGAGGGGCTTGAATGAAGGGTTAACTTTGAAATTCAAACAATCTGAATACGGAAAAGTGTGCCTTGGCATAGCGATCCATCTAAATTTCAATTTTAAAAAATCAATCAAAGATCATTTTCGATGGGTCAAGAGAATTAATTTTTCAAAAAGTATCAGTTTCTAAAAGTTTATTCAAAAATCTAATAAATGTTTAATCGGTCAAATTGTTTTGAAACTCGCCCTTCTCTCTGACTGGAATGAAGATTTAAATCAAGTGTTCAATAATTCTTATTCGATTCTAGAATCGATTTTATCACAGATTTCAATATCCCTATGACGTTTAAGGAAGAGGGATTCGGGCTATTGTTTTTCCTTATTTTCGAAATTTTATTGGCGCCATCTGTTAAAACGTTCGTGAACTACGAATTTTTCAAATTTGGTGTGAACAAATTCTTTGGCGAATTAAGTAGGTTGCAGCAGACCGCATATTTTTGTCTCTCTTAGTTTATTTTTTATTAATTTTTGAAATCGTTCAGTTGGTTTTGGGACACCCTGTACTTAATGAGGTTAAAATATATGAATAATTCTTACTGTATAAATATCTTTACTTTATTCAACTAAACATCTTTACTTATTCAAAACAACCATTAAGTCACATGTTTAATATAAACAAGAATGATACCTATTTTTCCGATTCTTAAATTTTTGGATAACAAGGTTTTGAAACTTTGCTATTTCTTCTAAAAGTCCTTTTGGGATCATTTTGGTTCTTATTTTTTATTCACTTCTGAAGTACTTAAACACCACATAAGAAGTTTTAATTTGATTTCCAATATTGAAATGAAATAAATTTAAGAGTTTCTTGAGCATGAGAAAAAAATATTCGTAACTAAGACGTTAATTCTGTAGAAGAAACTTTGTTGCATAATAATTTTGAATGTAGTTTGAAATATTTTCTTTAGTATATTAGGGATAGTTAATTTTAAACTCTATTAAGTGTTAGCATGTTTTGAATGCCAACTGCTTATGTAAATTTAGCTGAGACACAAAAAGGCTAGTGTATTGATTTGCATGCTCTTATTTAAATTAGGATCTTCAATATAGTTTTAAGTAGCAAAACTTTTTATTATAAACCTTTTTCGTTTAAAATTTTTAGATCTGTTCCCAAGCAGACAGCATTCAATTCCCCTCTATGCACTGGTAGTGTGGTTTCTGGAACCGAAAGGGATCCCATGAGCTCAGTAGATCCTGAAATGGAAATAAAATGGCTAATCAGAGAGGATTTATATATGAATCTTTGTTCACTTGCGCATTACAGCTACTACATTTCCTTTGAATTTTTGAATCCTATTTTCATCAAATCTATTTTCAGGCAAAATATGCAAGATCAGCATGTATAATAATAACAACCCAGTCCAACTAAGTCATAATGTTTTCTAGAGCTTAGAAATCTGATAGTGATATATCAGATGACCTAGGATTATCTTAAAACAAAAGCTATGATTTATAGATAACTCTGATGCGTTTAGACTAGCGCGGCGAAAATCACCATTTTCAGCATCTAACTAAGACACCATTTTAAAAATATTTTTGGTTTATATTATAACGAATTGACACACCAAAATTAGCCCCTTTGAAAAAAAGAAAATGATTAGCTATACTTGGGAATACTTTTAGCCAAATTAAAAACACTGCTTTTGCTTTGTGACTGTTCTAAATTTCTTTGCAGACTGTAGATTTCCATTTTATTTGAAAAATATTTAATAAATATTATGCGTCATTATGAGATGGATCAGCAAGCTGTATCGCCTAATCTTGTAATAGAAACGCTATGAGGTTTTGAAAAGAGACAAAGCAATTGGATGACAAAACGAAAACCAGAACTCTTAATAGAATCACAAACAACAGCAGAATGATGAGGATAGCTTTTCACACAACTTACATTAAACTGATACCAGATGAAAGTGTCTTTGTGGCCTAATGCGAGTTACGGGGCGATACCGATCCGAAGGTTCTATGACTCTTACTTGGGAACAAACAAAACTATCAAAATCAAACGAGGGAAAATAAGTTGCAGCTTTCAACAAGGAAAATTACATAGTATTTAGGTGAAGTTCTAAAAACTCATATTCTGGATGTATTACTTATAACTAAATAGGAATGTGTCTTAAACTATTCTATTTTAATTTAATATTATTTTTTCCTATTTAAATTGTCGTGAATTTTATTTTTACAAAATAATTTTAGCTTTCTTTCAATTCTGATACTTAAGGGGTTTGTACATGATTGTGACAACTATTCGAGTGGCTTGGAAATAGCAAAGTACATTCTCTCCAATTGAAAAATGCGAAATTTCAAGAAAACTAGTATACACTTTCGCTTAGGACGGCAGTATAGTAGTGAGTATGCTGGTCACATCTTCATCAATGTTAGCTTTTGATTTTAGCGGTCCTCTAACTTCAAGTTAAAAACTACGGATCTGAGTGAGTAAAATTCTCGTCAACACACGATAAGCCGAAATCTTACCATAGGATGGAGAAAACAACACATCTTTTTTAATTATGTTGTAAACGAAATCGAAAACTTGAGGCTTGTTGACGCTTCCACCGGATAACCACATCTTTAAGGAAGACAGATGATGATCTTTCGCTAGAAAAGGGTAAAATTACTTCAATTTTATATAATAAATAGATTTTACACACCTTTCCTGAATGAAGAGACATCATTATAATTAGGTTAGTTTATACAGGGTGTTTCAAGATAACTCTCCACCCTCTTTTGAACCCCTACAGATATATGAAAGGAGAATTCTTCATTATATCGCTGTTTAAGCGGACAATAAGTGTTATCTCATAACACTCAAGCGTCACCTCCAACCGTGGACCGGTTTCGTCCTTGTTAGGACTCATCAGCACGGTATAGGATGGTAAAGCAAGAGAGCGGAGGGCAAGTACTAGTCTAGCCGACTATAACTGAAAAAAGGGTTACCATTGATTAGTCCTCCACTCATCTGCTGGAATGACAATGGCATTCCATTTACCTTGCCTTTATGGAATTAAATCTGTCCTAGGAATGCCATTGTCATTCCAGCAGATGAGTGGAGGACTAATCAATGATCACGACTTTTTCAGTTATGGTCGGCTAGACTAGTACTTGCCCTCCGCTCTCTTGCGTTACCATCCTATACCGGGCTGATGAGTCCTTACAAGGACGAAACCGGTCCACGGTTGGCGGTGACGCATGAGAGTTGTGAGATTACCCCTACAAATATAGTCATAAAAGTGGTGTCTAAATATAGTTAAGTGACCAGCCCCTATCCTATGTGATATCTTTCAACGCCCCCTAGCGTCAATTTTCATTTTTATGACCTAAGAATACTTTTAGTCATCTACCTAGTCATAAAAATGAAAATTTCTCATTTTCGCCTTATGAGGACCATTTTAGAATGTAAAAACTGCGTAAATTATACTTAATTGAGTATGCGTTTTAGGGGTTTTATCGGAAGACTCCCTGAGATGGTGTAATTTTTAAGAATTAAATCATTTTTATTTTTTAAGATCTTCCAGACTTTAAAACCTTTTAATCCTAAGCCGCCCGATTGATTCTTTTGGAAAATTTGGGGTGGCTAGGACTGGAAGGGTTAAATGTATCAAAACAATTTCCCTCAATCCCAATAAAAGACAGATTTAAGGGCATTGAAGTTAAATATGTTTTACTTGGTAGGTATTCCCTCTTCATAAACTCGTCTATGATACTGGCAGGCAGAAAGACATGGCTGATTTGGAACTCGTCTATCAAGCTCCAGAAAAATGTCGGACTGCGGAAGTAAGGAACGCCTTCAAATACAACTAGGGTAAACCCTAAAAAGTGGAGGGTGTTCAACATGTTCCACGTCACCCAGCCAACCTGACAATGTAAAGTAAGTTAGAATTAATTGTATTCCGTTAAAGAAATCTATACAGGGTGTCTCAAAAGGCCGAATTTAAAATGCAGGTCTGTCATGTCATAGAAATACATGTCTGCAAAAGTAAACTGTGTCCGTTAGAGGACAATGTTCGAAGGGGTAACGTTCAACTTCTTTATTCTATGGAAAACTTCAGTTAATATTACATTTTCGGAGAGAGCACCCCCTAAAATCCCTGTAATCCACATTTCATTCAATTCTGTCAGTAATTAGGTGAGAAAATATTTTTTTTTAATTTGGAGACGTTTTGAAAAAATATTGAATTGAAATTGAAAGGAAAAAGAGGAGGTGATGTGATTTTCACCATTGGAACCAACCTTTTTTAGACACCCTATATTATAAGCAGACTAGAATGGGAATATTATCATAACCGATTTTCTAAAAAAAAATTTCATAACAGTTCAGTTTTGAATGTTTTAGTTTTATATATTAAATATTTATAAATAGTAACGCAGTAACTCAATACTCAATAAATAGTAACGCAGTTACTAAAGTTTATTTGTTAAATTAATTTAAGTTTTAAAATTTTACGTTGATTGTAACTATTGATTTTTTTTATCTTTTACGAAATTAAATCATATACAGAGTGATTCATAAATAACCATCAATAATTGGGGGGGGTAGAGGGGCCCTTGACAAGCATATTTCGATCAGGGATGGTGGAGCGCAGCCTTACCGTTAAAGAGCTAGGACTTAATGTAGTGCGAGCGCGTTTCAAAAGGCCGTTTTTAGAAGGCCCGTGTGACGAAACAAAACATAATAAAATGAAAAACGTTATTACGTGAGGTACAAGAGTATCCGTAAAACTTAAATCCTCAATGTGATAGAAATTGGACTACTTGCTAAACCGTGGGGTGAGTTTTAAAACGTGCAATATTAATATCTTAGTCAAACAATGGAGTTCCCTTAATGGTATTTAGAAAAATGATGATCGGGGAATGAATTTTCAATGATCAAACAGTTTCAATGATCAATATTACGATCATTGAAAATTCCTTCCCCGATCATCATTTTTCTAAATACCATTAAGGAAACTCCATTCTTTGACTAAACGATTAATATTGCACTTTTGAAACTCACTCCACGTTTTAGAAAATGGTTCAAATTATATCGAATTTATGGTGTAAGTAGTAGGGATACTTCCTTACCTCATTCAATAGATTTTTTTCATTTTATTATGTTTTGTTTCCGCACACGGGCCTTCTAAAAACGGCCTTTTGAAAAGCGTTCGCACTACATTAAGTCCTAGCTCTTTAACGGTAAGGCTGCGCCCCACCATCCCTATTCGAAATATGCTTGTCTAGGGCCCCTCTACCTCCCCCCCCCCAATTATTGATGATTATTTCTGAATCACCCTGTATATTTAAACTCCCTATTTGATAAAATATGCTAGAAATTACTGGGGAAACAGCAAGCCATCGACTTCCTCTTGTAGTGTCTGTGTGCACACAAAAGTCTCTAGTCATAGACATCAACCCCTGTAAAGATACCTTAATTAAGCACATGGTTAGTTATTTTAATTATTAATAAACCTAAACAAATATTTTTTTTTAAAAATCAATACTAAATAGAAGAAATAATTGAATAACTAAGTATTAAATTTTAGGTGTGAAATTTGGAATATGGTAACTTATTTTAACACACCCACTGCTGTTATGTCAACATTATGCAACTTATGTAACTTTATATTACATAAGAAGGATTTTCTAAAAGCGAGATAACACTTGTGATAGTTGACATCACAAGTGTCAACCTTCCCAGATCCCCATAGACCTTGTTCCCGTAAAATACCAAAAACTAGTAAAATTCTTTCAGAAATTTTTTTCTCTTTCTCTTTCAATTAGAAAATATTTTATGTTTTTTTAATAGAAACCAAAATTATACGGTTGCGACTTTTAGTCTGTATTAGGAATAAGTAGAAAAATTATCTGAATTCTCAAGAAGAACATTCATGATACTTTTTTTTTATTTAGTTTATTTCATATACTGCTCTGAGTGCTCCGAACATCTTTGTTAAAATTTTTCTTCCCTTTTTAAAACACCGACTATACCTTTAAACATTCTGAATTTTTGACAAAAATTTTGTTCTTTGAGATCCAATTATTCATTAAGTATTTTTAAAACATTTTATGATTGTAGTTCTAGATTTATTGTAATCAATCGGTCAATACCTACACCGCAGCCATGAACAACAGGTTTAGGCAGACCGGTAGTTCCAGATGTGTAGTTAATGAACACTGGATGTGAGAAAGACACTTGTTCAAATAGCATGTCTGGAACTGATCCGTCTGGATTACGCCCCGTCTTTAAGAAATCATCCAAGAAACAACTGAAAAAAAAATGTTTAAAAACAAATATAGTGTTAGGGGCAGTGTTATAAATTTATCAAATTCCCCACCTATCAATAATAATTTATCAATAATTCCCTGTTTATCACTTTGCCCACAACATACAGACAAAAAGCAACTTGGCATCGGAACACTCAATGACATCAAGACAGTAACACAGATAGAATGAGATGGCGGATCATGACAGGTATTTGTTGAGCACATACCTAATATCTAACTACAGTCGAGTCCACTTAATGTGATCGCAATTGTCCGAGACTAAACTGATAACATTATTCGATCGATAACAATAAGCGATCTCATATCAAAAAACAGCAAATAGTGTTACTAGATTGTTTGCTTTAAAATCAAAATCATGTAATCGTAATAAATGTACTGTTTAGAACTCTATTTTTAAACTAAGAAAAATTTTAAGGGGAAAATATAAGAATAGTTCAGTTAATAAAATTAAAACAATCACTTTCTGTTGTGTATTTTTATAGAAATGTCTTTTTTTCGCTCCATTATATCCTTCCACTCCAATAAACCACTTATTTATTACATAATCTAAATTTCATTGAACAAGGGAAAATCAAAATCTCTTATCAGAAACATCTGCAAAGCGTGGATCTTGGTGTTTCTTTAACCAATCACAAGTATGGATTCGGGCCCCCCCATAACCGTTTTCTTTCAATATAATATGGGGAAGGTTTTATTTTTCTTACTCGATAAATCGATTGATAACATTAACCGTGATCACATTAAGCGGATTCGACTGTACTTGTTTCTTCTTGTATTAGGTAACGAAACTAACAGTTTGAAAAACATATATGCCCATATTTTTCATTATATCGATT
Organism: Tetragnatha versicolor; assembly: GCA_024610705.1. Taxonomy (NCBI): domain Eukaryota; kingdom Metazoa; phylum Arthropoda; class Arachnida; order Araneae; family Tetragnathidae; genus Tetragnatha; species Tetragnatha versicolor. The sequence goes on along the minus strand of JANDEH010000011.1, from coordinate 17,919,368 downwards.
ATTGCTGAAGAAATTTTACCTTATTTAGAGTGGATAATAGTTTAAAGGGAATAAAAAACGTAAAATTTTGAGCTGACCTGTTTTTGATCTGGCTAATTTTTCTTGAATCAAATTCTTTACTCGCAGAGACTACAATGATTTTTTTCAAAGATGGCAAATCTGAAGGTATAAGAAATCCAGACATTAAAAATGTGCATGTTTTTAAGGGAATGAACATAAGTGTAAAGTTTTTTATCACTTCTATTCGAATGTAATAAGGTGATCCTCCGTTCTGTATATAAGTTTCTTAAGAGAATATAGGTATACGACTTGAAAAAAGGATAATAATTGGTTAATTTTATTTATTTATTTGTGCAAATTTTTAAAAACATTCTCATATAGTCAAGCTATTGAGTTCTACCATATAGAAAACTTCCCTGGTTAAGTATTTATCCCGAAATGTTCTTTTCATCATTGCTCTTCATATACGTAAAAAGACCAAACATAATTTTTATTTCAAAACTTTATCATTCAAAAAAATAAAACTATTCATTACGTATAAATCTTTCCATTAACTTGTAAATTCTACTTGTCTCTGTAACAATTGTTTAAGAATTACTCCTTTGAAGACTTTTCTAAAATGTTCATTGATTCCATTCAAGAGCCTTTAAGTTATTAAAAACTTATTATAAAAGTCTTGAATTAGTTATTGCACATGTACTTTGGTATCATTAAACTAAAACATTATGATTAAAGAAAAATGACCCAATATACTCACTTTCAGTGATGTCCTTAACTTTATTGTGCATAAAGATCTCTTCACCATCGTGGATAAACTTATCAATAGTCAGCATGACTTTAGGATTCACCTGCTTCAACCTGTTCAGAACGGCCTGGAAGTGTAATTAATCATTAATCAATGATGTAGTTACTAAGTAATTGCATGTTTTCTGAAACCTTATATTGCCACGTGTACGCAATTACTGAAACTTGTAAATCATTATAAATAGATTTATATCATTTTGATTTGACTTATTTTTTATCTCTTATTAAGGTTTTATTTACGCATTTTTATATATTTAAGTCGTGAATGCATATTTAACTAAATGATTCATCAAAATATTATCAATTGCAACCGTATTTATTAAACCATAACAACTTTAAAAATGAGGAAAAATAAAAAGATAACGTGTAACGGGAAAAGAGAAGTTGATATGGAACGATCATTCAGCAAAACAGTTTTAAGACCATATTGTCGAAATTGTTTATTTAAAGAATAACTTAAATATCATGTGATACTAATCTGTAATAACTTTCTATGTTACTAAAATTATTTCGAAATTGAGATATTAAGATATTTGTTTGTTTTTTAGTGTGATCCCTTATTAGGAAAACTGAATATGTCCCTATTTTCCCCCACGTTATTATTACTTATTTTACACTTTTTGAGATGCATTTACTTCAAATAAATATGCGTACATGCACAGGGTGCATCAATAATAATAAGTCAAACTTCTAAGAGGGGTAGGGCATATTTAGACGACACTAGTTGATCTAGGAGTGGGATGACGATCTACGTCGAAGATTACGTTCTTGTGGGGATCTGGACGAGGAGATGTTGAGAGTTCTGGTACAATCGATGATGGTTCAACTCGGTCATTCCCTAGGAGTATGTTGAGGGAACATGGTCTGAAATCACTGAAGCCAAAAAAAAGCCTAACCTATCTGTGGTAATGACTGGCGGACATCTTGTGTAATGCATATTGAAGATTTCTTAAATTTACCTACTTTTCTCATAAAATATAATAGGCGACGAACTTCATATTCTCTGAAACTTATGCATGTTTATTTTGCACTCTTCAGAAAAACTCTTACTACTGAATTAAACATGAATAAGTAAGATTGATTGTAAGAATAATTTATATGAGATGCAAATATTTTATTTGAAAAGTAATTTCATATTTTAATCTGAGATAAAAAAGTTTCATGGAACATAGTAATACTCACCGCGTCACCGGTAAAAGTATTTTTTTTCTTTTTCAAATATTGGTTAGTTACATATTGCATTACTCAAGATGGCGTCAAAACTTCACGGTTGCTTCAACTTATTGAGTTCCTATTGACGATGCTCCCTCCATTCCTGCGACGTAGTTGAGTTGGTTGTGACGACGGGTACAATTACCTCATGTTGATTTGACCTCCCACATTACCGACCCCATTGATCTCACGCCCTTCCTGGCACCCATGCTGGGTCATGTTCAAACGTACGCCCCTAAACTTGTGTGTCCTCTGAAATCGTTATGAACTGGCACTAGTTACAACTAAAGCCCTGGATACTCTACCTAAAGTAGCGACCTCACGCTCAACCGGCCGCCATTGTAGTGAGTTCTCCCCATAATGGCGGCCGGTTGCTTGATGTCGCTATTAAGGTAGAGTATCCAGGGCTTTAGTTACAACAACCTCCTAGAAGTTTGTCTCATTATTATTGATTCACCCTGTATATTTTGCTTTTAAATTTTCACAGCTCTAGAAATAACCTTATAAACAGGGAGTATCGCTTGAAAGAGATTACGATAATATTTCGCTAATTTTAAAAATCTAAGTTATTACAGAGCATAGACCTAGATTTTAAAAAAGAAATGTTTTGCATATTCATCGTAATCAATGACGATTTAAAACCGTAATTAAACATAAAACCGTTAAAAACATAGTTAAAAGATCCTTATTTGCTGTCCGGGAATTTGATTAATAATGAATTTGTCTATAAATTTTGTAACTTATCTGTGGAATGATCGAATAATGAGATATGTGAAATACATAACATTGAATACAATACATTGTTATTCAATACATAAATTAAACAACATTGAGAAGGATCTGTAGCAGTGATTTAAAAGCTGTTTGTCAATTCATCGTAATCAATAATAATTTATGACCAGAACATGTCATGACTTAGATTCTAGAGTTGTTTTCTTATTTGCTTCCTATGAATTAATGTTTAAATAATGATAACTTTGTGTATAAGTTAAATAACTAATCTGGATATGATATCACGTGTAACCTAAGTTGAACAACATTGAGGAGATATTGCAGCACCGTTTAAGAAGAGCTGAGAAGTCTGTTATTGTGTTTCCTGTGCCGTCCGGGAAGGTAAGAACTTTCAAGATTTTAATTATTTAACTGAATAAACCTTTTTAAAAGGGAGGAAATTTATTGAAATTGGTATAATCTTTGCTTTTATTTATTTTTATCAAATGTAGTTTTATGAAGTACTAATGGGATTCAATGATAGAAATATTCAAAACTTGTGCAGAATAATAAATTTCAACCATTGGAAATAATTAATTTTATAATTTTATTGAATTTTAAATACTCATCAATTTCTTTTTTATTACAAAATATAATAGAGTTGAAAAAAATATTTTTACTTTTAAATTCATTTGAAACCACACAACTTTTTTTTTGTTTTCATTTTTCTTTCGAAGAAATTTCGTTCTTACGCTACTATCATGTTCAAAACGTCTATTTAACCTTTTAGTTATCCCTGCAGCTTTGATTTTAAACAGCTTAAAGACTAAACAACTTTTGTATTCATAAAAAAGTATTTAAATACATCTCTCTCTCTCACTCTCTCTCTATCTCTATCTTTTATGGATTAAAATTAATTATTGACGCAAGGGAACATTAAATATACTTGATAAATATATTTTATTCTTACTTGAGACCCCAGAATTGGCAAAGCTCCAGTCCATATAGCTCCAATACTAGTCACAGCTTGCATTGCAAACACAGGTTCTTTTCTATTTGGCATGTAGCCTAAAGTACAAAAGCTCTATGTAATTATTATTTTTCAATTTTTTTATTTATTTTGTGCATGAAAACTATAACCTCATCAGTGTGTGCAGGCATCAACTTGGAAAAGTATTTATTGAGTACTGCTATTTTTCATAAATTAGTTTTCTTAACAAGAACTAAACTTTTGTTACAAGTAGAAATGTTTTATTTTATATACAACCGAAAAAGTGACATTTATATTAGGTGTATCGAAATAAAAAGTTTTTTTTTCTGATTTTGATGATGCGTTAGTGCGGAAAAGTTGTCTAAGGTGGCAAAGGGCACTTGTGATTTTTTTTCAGAATTTTCAAATGGTGTCTTTAGGTGCCCCATCGGCTCTGAAAGTTTTCAATGCTATCCTATGGAGCGCGCAACACTAGGGTGTCTCAAAAAAACTTTTTTTCGAAAAACCTCGGTCCCCAGGGCTTTTCCCATTTCTTTTGGTCCCAAAAGATTGTGTGTAAAGTTTCAGCCCCCTAAGTTAACTCTAGGGTTTGCCTGTAGAGCCCCAAAGTTTGAAAAAAGTGGAAAAAATGACCAATTTTCAGAATTTTTAAAAATTATATTTTAAGATTGATACTGCGATAAAACCGTATCAAATGTGTCATTTAGGACTTAATTTGGTGGAATATATTTATTTATGCGTATTAACTGTACCTTATAGCCCCTATAATTTAGGATTAAAACGTACTACTTAGGGACGTAGCACTCGCCTAAGCTTATAATGCACTACCGGTGGACGAAATGAATTAAATCCGAATTTCTTCGAAGGAACTCCCTCAAATGATGCCATTTGGAGCTAAAATGATATTATAAATTATAAAAACTAGTGAAATAACAGTTTTTGGCCCTTCCACTGAGCTTTTAATGTAAAAAGTGTTTTTCTTCAAAATTCTCGTTTCCAGCTGATAAAACCCAAAATTTATACTAAAAAAGGGGTTGTTGTACTTTTTAGATACCAAACTTTGAAATCTTTATAGGGGTTTCATTTTTAATATGTGGAATTAAATTTTATAGCGCACAGATCGGAAATGAGATGGATATTTCCTATACCAGACGTGAAAATCTATTTTCTTTTTTTAAGTTTGGAAAATTACTTCCTTTTAACGTATTAGGGGAAAGTTTTAATTAAAAACTTCTTTCTTTAACATTTCAACCAAGATTCACAAGTATTAAACTATTTTCCTAACTTTGAAAAAAGAAAATCGATTTTCACATCAGGTATAGGAAATATTCATGTCATTTCCGATCTGTGTTGTTTAAAATTTAATTCTACTTGAAAAAATGAAACCCCTATAAAGGTTCCAATGTTTGGTATCTAAAAAAAGTTCAGCAAACCCCTTTTTTAGTATAAGTTTTGGGTTTCATCAGCTGGAAACGAGAAATTTTGAAAAAAAAAGCACTTTTTATATTGAAAGCTTAGTGGAAGGGCTCAAAACTGTTATTTCATTGGTTTTTATAATTTATAATATCATTTTAGCCCCGAATAGCATCATTTGAGGGAATTCCTTCGAAGAAATTCGGATTTAATTAATTTCATCCACCGGTAGTGCATTATAAGCTTTGGCGTGTGTAACGTCCCGAAGTAGTACGTTTTAATCTTAAATTATAGGGGCTATAGGGTACAGCCAATACACATAAATAAATATATTCCATCTAAATAAGTCCTATAGACGCATTTGAACCAGTTTTATTAGCATTATCAATCTTAAACATAATTTTTAAAAATTCTGAAAATTGGTCATTTTTTCACTTTTTTCAAACTTTGGGGCTCTACAGGCAAACCCTAGAGTTAACCTAGAGGGCTAAAACTTCACACACTATCTTTTGGGACCAAAAGGAATGGGAAAAGCCCTGGGGAGCGAGGTTTTTCGAAGAAAGGCTTTTTTTGAGACACCCTAGCGCAACACAGGTATGCCCGAAAAGAGACTTAACCCTTCAACCCCATTTTAATCGCACTTAGAATCTCCCCGCTCTAGTTATAGACCTTTTTATCTATGCTATCCAAAAAGAACTCGAAAAGCAGTCTAAATCTTTATATTATGTTGATTATGGGCTCAAACTTAAACGAAGAAAAGCGCGATTTTCTTTTTCCCGTAATCAAGGTATTATATTTATAGTCCAAGAAAGAACTGATATCTGACTGATATGAATATTATTATGACTTAATTCTAACCATATCCTGTAAAAATTACGAATTTATCATCAGAATTTTACTTATTATAAACATTAGTGGACGCCATTTTGGAAAATCCGCCATATTGGATAAATGACTTATCGTAAGAGAAAAAACAGTTCCCCAATTATTTTACTACTAAATTTTAATCATTTACTGCAAAATTTATAAATTTTTTAACGATTTTTAGGAAGTAATAAGTTAAAAACGATTGACCGCCATTTTGGAAAATCCGCCATATTGGCTAAAGGACACGGTTAATTTTGGTAGACTCTTTTTCTACGGAAAATTTCCTACAAGAATCACCCATCAAACTTTCTTTTATAATTTGTTCCACTTCAAACCTTATTTTTCTTGGACTACACTGTTCTACAAAGTTGACCTTCAAAATTTTTTCCTTGATAAAAATAGTCAATTCTTATAGATTTTGGGTCACTGAATACGAAAATCACCATTAAAATTCTCAATTGACTCAGGATTTTCGGGGAACAGCCCCTCCCCCTTTTTACGTTTTTAGAGGACCTTATAACTTTAAACTCGATTTTCAGGGTCAAAAAGCATTATTTTAGTCTTCAAATTGCTCCCCAGTTAACAAGAAATGTTCAAATTAATAAAATATGATAAATTTATAACAAATGGATAGGGTTAAGGGGTAATTACCCCCCTAAAAATACAAAAAAATAGCTAAAAATTATAGAGGTTTCTATACGCTATTTTTTCCTCTTATTTTTTACGCAAATCCCGTTTGAAGGGTCCTAACCCTTCCCCAAGGACCCAAATTTGATGACAATATGCAGCAATAATTTTTACTAAAAGCGGTTGAGGTGTTAGCCTCCCAGAAGTCCCCGCGGAAGAGTTCGGAAGACTTCCAGAATCGCGAAGGCGCTCGCGAGTTCAGGAATTAATATCGATGATTTTGAAAAGATTACAAATGATGTTTTTCTTATATTTTGGGTGTATCCTAAGTAGAAACTCTTCAGTTCTTTAAAAACTGACCGGTTTTCGGGAGTGAGGATTCCATGTTTCAAGATGTTAACAGATGCACGGCTGTGGATAACAATTAGGGGGCATCCCCTTAAAAACTGAGGGTGATGGAGGAAAATGGGTGTCATATTTGAATTCAGCAGATCATTTTACACAAGAATCAGCTGAAATTCAGTAAGTAGCTTCAAATTTTTTTTTGTACAGCACAGTTAAACTCTAAATGCGTCATTGAACCCTTCCGTGGGTGCTGTGGGGGCACTCTCACCTCAACCGCTTTTAGCAAAAATCATTGCTGCATATTGCCATCAAATTTGAGTCTTTGGGGAAGGGTTAGGACCCTTCAAACGGGAATTGCGTAAAAAATAGGAGGAAAAAATAGCGTATAAAAACCTCTATAATTTTTAGCTAATTTTTTGCATTCTTAGGGGGTTAACTACCCCTTAAACCTATCCATTTGTTATAAATTTATCATATTTTATTAATTTGAACATTTCTTGTCCCCTGGGGGGCAATTTGAAGATTAAAGCAATGCTTTTTGACCCTGAAAATCGAGTTCAAAGTTATAAAGTCGTTAAAAAACGTGAAAAGGGGGAGGGGCTGTTCCCCGAAAATCCTGAGTCAATTGAGAATTTTAATGGTGATTTTCGTATTCAGCGACCCAAAATCTATAAGAAATGACTATTTTCATCAAGGAAATTTTTTCAGTGTAGAACAGTGCTATTAGGCTGCTATTCGAGTTTTTTAATAACATACAGATCCACCATATCAGGTCCATAACTAGGGTGAAGATATTCTCTGTGGGATTTGAATGGGGGAATGAGGGGTAAAAAGTCTCTTTTCGGGCTTACCTGTTTTGCGCGCTCCATAGGATATCATTGAACATACCTTTCCACACCAGAGGCCATCATTAAAAACCAAAAGAAGTTTTTTTCGATACACCCCTAATCAATCTACATATTGTTTGATAGGGTTCTTGAAAATCATTATTTAGCAGAAAATTAAAATGCAGAGGGGAAATCAAAATCTACACGATTGTCAGATTACAGGAAAAGGCATATTAAGTCACTTTTGGGAGAACCTTTTGAAAGCGGTGGGACGACGCCAACAAACGAGCAATTTTTTCAAAATCTCGCCAAGCCAAAAAGCGATCGCATGTTATATTGCATGGCGCTAAAGAGAAGAATCCGATATTGCCAAATTTGGAATAACCACGTTGAGAATAGTAGAGGCAGAAGTGACTTAGTGCTGTTCTCTTCTGAGCTGATACACTATTTTTCATCTATTTTTTGTAGTAATTTAATAAAATGAAAGTACAGTCAAAATCTATGGTCATTATACACATTGTGGGTGCTAAAGAGGCATAAATATACTCACAAACAACAACTTCGCCTTTCTTCAAGCCGAATTTTCTGAATGCTGCTGCGTAAAGACTTGCTTCTTGGTACATTTCAGCAAATGTTACCGTCTCTGGTTCTCTTTGTTCACCTTTTAAATAATATATAAAAATGTATTAAGCCGTTAAGACTGTATTAAGCTGTTAATAAAAACTTGCTCGTTATAATCACAAAAGCGCAAAACTAAAAATAATACATAAAAATAGCAAGAGAAAGTAAGATCCAAAGTAAGAAAGTAACTAATTCTATTATTATTACAGTAAAATCCAGTAAAACATGAGTTTTCGAAGCGCAATTTCATAGAACGTGATTGAAAATTGATACCATTTAATTCGTGTCGAATAATTATCGTATTAATCGCTATGGTTGGTTCGAAACGTGTGATTTTCTTTGTTAACATAAAATTTAAATTTCAGACAAGATTTTGAAGATAACAATTACGCTTTCTTCCTTCTTAAAAATTAATTTATGCGACTCGATATCACGTGAAATGGAACATGGAACTTATTAATACCATAATAAGGAAATACTATATAGAATTGTTAGAGACAGGAGAGTCTTTTTCACAGACATACAATTAGTCCGACAGCCACGAGTAAAAGCTTTTGACGTTTTTACGATATTGTTGAGATTGTTATGTAAACGGGTTATTCGTTGTGGTGTTATGGTGTATCGTAACATACGTTATGGTATTTCATAAACGCTGAAAAAACCGTTTTAAGCCATATCTGTGTGATTATTAGGCATTTCGATTTCAACTTCTTTTCCTTTTTCTGGCTAGGTAAGTTTTACTCCTGGCGATCAGGTTATAAGCAAATTTATATCCAACTGTTTGTTCAATGGTCATATTTCATTTAACAGCTCAGATTTAGCAAAATGAAAAGAAGGAAGTAAACTTTATATAATATTTCTTACCGGTTAAAATCATAGCAATCTCGTCATCTCTGTATTTTAAAAGGTTTTCAGCAAAATTCAGTCTTGCACCTTGAAACCATTTTGGATTCTCTTCAATTGGAATACTTGGGTCAACTACCTATAAATAAACTTCATAAAACCATGGTTTGTGAATTTTATTATTATTTTTTTAATTGTCTAACGAATTTTGCTTGCTTACAGTTTCGTATTTTTTGGAACAAACCACGCCGCTGAAGTCCCAAATTTCGGCCCAAAATTCAGGAATGTGACTCACGGACCATTCGTTGAATTCCCAGAAGTTTTCTAAAACAATTATTGAATTGGTTTAATAGAGAATACGACGATTTCTCAAATTTAATTTATTTCGATAAAGTTTCTTTAAAAAAAAATTTTTTCGAAATCTGATCATTAGTTAAAAATTAAAAACTACAATGCGCAGAAGGGTTCTTGGTTTGGCGCATGACGTTACTTCTGTCTTCTGCACGACACACTTGTACGAAAGAGTATTCGGCATTGGTTAAATCCTTTCCTTTGAAAGTTTTGATTGGTTGAAGATTCGGCGAAAGCAGAGGTGACGCCACGTAGGCCACACCTCCGATTCTAGTGAGAGTAATTTTTGAAAATTTATTTAAAAAAAACCAAATTATCAAAAAATCTAAAAATTTTAAGAAATGCGTTTTATAACCCCATCAATAATTTCCAATGTCGAAATCTTGAATTTCTACAAGTGTTGTATTCCCTATTGTTAAGTATATTAGTATTAGGTCATCCCGAAAGTTTTGTCGCTTCAGGGTCAGTCTGTTTACAATGTATTTTTTGGTACTTTTCTAATACTGTAAACCAGTAAAGTACTTCTACCTCTATCTAAAGCCAATTTGGCGAATTTTGGCTATTTTTTTGTTGGATCACTTCTCGAGCTTTCCTAGTTTCTATAGAGAGCCTTTATACGAGAGAGAGGTGACAACTCGCTTAAAAGCGTCTCTGCGCATCCAGTTCTGTCCAAACTGTATCATGCCACTTGTCTCGCGTCCCATGCTAATCCTATGGAGGGAACCGCCTGTGGCGAACAGAAAACCTGTTTTAACCGATCTGCGCGTGCTATACTGAGTTGTCGCCTCTCTCTCGTATACAGGCTCTCTAAGTTTCTACGATTAATAATATTTTGTTTTATTCAAAATGCCATTAATTGAAAACTTTCAAAATTAAAATTCAAAGGAATTTAACTTTAGTTTTAAGTCATATTAAGATTGCACGGAAGATCTTATTTATTTCTTAAATTGAAACTTATTTTATACTACTTTTAAAGAGCGGCGGTAGAATTTCCAGCGATCTAGATTCCTGCAAATTATCATCCGGATCTTTCCTAATAGAGGGTTAGTGATAGCATTCCAGCAATTTAATATGGATGATTGGGATAAAGCTCTCCGGATGCCTCAGAAAAAATTTAAATCTAATTTAAATCTAATTTAAATTTTCCACACTTGTTAAAAATACCTACAACTTTAATTGTTTTATGGAAGTAGCCAGTTAATTTTAATTTTAAAATCTTAACTTTAGGAAAAATGCAAAATTTTGAGCAGAAAAGAAATGAAGTGACAAGTTATCATTGTATTCAGGAAAGCTCATCAGTTGTAGATCAGTCTCCAAAATCAAGCCAAGATGCCAAGTTGACGGTAGATAAAGTTACAGTTTATATTGGTATCACATAATGGAAAAGTGTCAAAAATATCTTGTATATACAGATGCTCCCAAGAGCGACAAAACTTTCGGGATGACCTAATATTGCAGTTTATCTCTAATTAAAAGAAGTATACAGGGTGTCCATAAAATAAGTAACCCGAATTAAGGGCCTCTAGAAGCCAAACCGTTCAACGGAATTAAATGAAATTTTGGTGGAAGACGTTTTGAGGGATGGGGACAAGAATGGTTTGGGGTGGGAGAGTTTAACTTTATCAGTTACGGTTAAAGTGAAATTGTTTTTGAAAATTCCAATGTAACCCTATTGGAAAAAATTTTTTTGGTATTCCATAAACCAGTATGAATTATACTGTATCCAGTATAAATGATACTAGAACCAGTATAAATGATACTGGAACCAGTATAAATGATACTGGATCCAGTATAATTCATACTGGTTTATGGAATACCAGAAAAAAAATTTCCAATAGGGAACCCCCCTTTTTTTTATTCGTGCTATGTGATCCCAGATGTGAAAAAACACAAATAGCGTTGAAACGGTACCTCTAAGTAAGTTGAAAACTCGCTCCAAGAGACACAAATAAAAACAGCAATGAAACTGTTATTTCTGTTCAAGCTATAATACTAGTGAATGGTTAAGAAAATATGACTAGTGTATCAGGAAATAGTAATAAAAACTAGTGAACGTTCTAGAATACTTCACTGAGCTATAAAACAAACTATATAAACTTTGTTTTATAGCTCAGTGGAATACTTTGATTTTACTAGTTTTATTGCTATTTCCTGATACACTCTCACTGAGCTATAAAACATAGTTCACGCTACAAGATCTTGTAGCGTGAGTTACGACTCTATTTTAATTAATGTTTAAAAAACTAAAATTCTTAAAAGATTCGCAATACTTATTTTAAATTAATAGCATAAATTTCAATATGCATGATTTTTTTAGAAAGAAAATAATAGTTATTTCTATATTAAAAAATTATTTGAAATTGCAATTTTGAAAAAAATGTAGCGGGAGTTACGGTGGAATTGCCCTACAACGTAAGTAAAACTCAAAAGTAGTAGTACACATTGTAAATAGAAATTGTCTTAGCAGATAAAATCAAATGGGTTGAAGATGTAGCTGTAGATATGGAAAGGATTTAACGAGATGTTTTAAACGTTCTGGAAATGATTCTCGATATTTAAATTGCTCATTGTCATAAAACTAGAAAGCTTGCTATAATAAAAACGCAGTAATAAAAAGAGCTGTAACATACTGAATTTTAAGTTGTATTTTACTTCTATTGCTGCCATGAGCTTTTTTATAACTGATCCAGCATTTTCAATTGGATGGTACATTATTGGAAAATCTGTGCTTTGCATATCCATGGTGTATCTGAAATCAGTAAAGTTTTTTAAATTTTTTTTGTTGGTATAGTATTTTATATAAATAAAAAACTATTTAATATCATATTTTTTTAATAAGGTGCCGTTCAAATAATACGTAAGCGGTTTTGGAGCATTTTTGACCCTCTCGTCAACAAAGATAAGAAAACTGCAATCCCCCCCTCATAATTACGTAGGAACTCTACCCGAACCCGCCCAAAGGCATGACATATTTTTCTTGAATCAATTTATTTTTTGGTAAAATTTAGTTTGTCAAACATAGAAATTATTAATGCAAGAAACAAGAGATAGATATTCAAAAATGCAGTGTTTGTGACATCGTACGTAAGAATCATTCATACACCCTCCCTTCTTAGGTGCTTACGTAATATCTGATACGCCCCCTAAAGAAAAATAACATCACAAAATTACAGAACACTTAAATATTTCATAAAATATAATCACTTTTAAATATATTTTAAAAATAATGACATACAAAAAATGAAGAAAGTTTAAAGAATTACTCTCTGAAACAAAAAGAAAATTACACTTTTGATTTTCACTATTTCATACATGTAAAATAATTGAAGAAATAATAAATTTAAAACTTACATACACACCTTGGTTTGTATTCATAAAATGGATTCGCGATCCCTTTGCTTACAAACAAAAAATGCGACCAGACATCTGTATCATCTTTATCACTACATACCCAAGTGTTGTTGAATGAATGAAGATAAAAAAGTTATCTTTTGAGAAATAATACAGCTATCTGAAATATAAATTAAGTAACCGATATAGTCCAGGGTAGATAATTTTTGAAACAAAAAAAAATAATAGTAGGATGAAACACATTCGAAAAGGAAGAGAATATAACAAAAAAGAAAGGAAAAATAAATTACGGCCGATCTGAGGTCGGGAAAAGGAATGGGGGTAAAAAGGGGTTTTTTTAGAATAAAAAACGGTTTATCTCGATTTCCGGCAAAACTACAAGTCCTATGGTAAAAATTTAAATAGCAAAGTTGTATGTAATAAAAAGATCTACAACTTTTGTATTCACACTTTTTTCACATAACCTCAAAATTTATGTGAAAAACTCAAATAATAAAGTTTTTGGTTTTTTATTTTTATCTTTTACAAAAAAAAATTTTTTTCACGAAATTTGGTGAGAACTTACCTTTTGATGTCCCAAATACACCTTAATTTTTTTATTTAAAATATTTATTTTTTCTCCTTATTTTGGCTTGATATCGAAAAAGCACCCTAATTTTCATTCGAAAATTCTCACGTCAAAATATCTGCTTTTTTTAAAAAGATTGTGGGCTTTTTGTTCGTTGAAATCTCTACTTTCTGATGGTGTAAAAAATATATACATCACTATGGTAAATGTTCTCAGAAAATGCTAAGAAACGAAAGAAACCAGAATCCGAAATTTTTTTAAAATCAGTATGTACAATTTTGAGCTTGGGTAAACGCACCAGTACCAGGGCATTTAAGGAAAATTTTGCATTCGATTTAATATAACTCCTTGGAAAAACAATCAAATGTCCGGCTACTACCACCTAATTAAATACCTAAAATTATCCTTAATAACATGTATATTTTTAAAAATCATTTTAATAAACATTAATCCACTAAATTTTACAATTTATGAATTTACTCCCATTGCACCAGTAGCCGTTCACTTTACCCCAATATCTGACCAATGCATGCACCATTATTGGTCCAGATAAAAAACACATTTTTCGACTTTAAAAGTTCTATTTTTCCTCAAAAAAAATATTAAATAACGATTAAAAAGTGAAACAAAACACCTTTTTTAATGAACTATGTTTAATTTAAAGGGTTTTTCAAAACGAAATTTTTGAATATTTGAAACGAATATATTATATGAATAGTTTTAGTCTCTTTGATGGCATTTCTTCATCGTCAAACCTTCCCGATTTTAGTGGATCTTCGAAATCTTCAAGACCATCACAGTCTTCGTTTACAATAATATTTTTATTCTGTATTGGTTATTCATCCACAGTTTCATCTTCCTCGTAGGTTTTTTCTGCCACATTGGAGCATACAGTACCATGACAATTGGAGAATAAATTTGTACATTTTAAGCCATGTTTTCGGCAGCCACATTTTAAATTGTTGCATCCAGTTTCGCAGGTGCAGCAAATGGTTTTGAGCAATATTTCTGGAATTATTTCATTTTCTGTAAATTTGGGCATAATTCCACGGTGATGTTGCTTCCAGCCCCAATCTGTTGCTGTCAGTTCTTTACCCAGCCAAGTTTGAAGCTGATAATATGCCTTGTAACAATGTTGTACTGCTGCTCCTTCTGTGGGTGGGAGATTTGCCAATATCTCCGATGCCAATATGAACGATGTTGGTCACTTCTCTGCATCTCATGGACGGCTACTGGTGCAATGGGAGTAAATTCATAAATTGTAAAATTTAGTGGCTTAATGTTTATTAAAATAATTTTTAAAAACAAACATGTTATTAAGGATAATTTTAGGTATTTAATTAGGTGGTAGTAGCCGGACATTTGATTGTTTTTCCAAGGAGTTATATTAAATTGAATGCAAAATTTTCCTTAACTGCCCTGGTACTGGTGCGTTTACCCTAGCTCAAAATTGTACATACTGATTTTAAAAAAATTTCGGATTCGGGTTTTTTTCGTTTCTTTGCCTTTTCTGAGAACATTTACCATAGTGATGTATATATTTTTTACACCATCAGAAAGTAGAGATTTTCTCAATTTTCATTTTTTTTCACCGCTCATTGCAAGATAAAAATAAACCAGTGCATCTGATAGGAAATTTTACGTACTTTAATTTGGTTGCATGGTATGTTTCATAAAATGAATATTTTATTCGAAAATCGATGAAAAACCTAACAAAAGAGCAAAAATTTGAGATTTTTTGCAATTTTTGATGTGAAGATGACTTTGAAAATGAAAATAAACTTAAAATTCGGATTTAGCGATGCAAAAAACATATAAAATCGTTCCTTAAAACACCCTCATACTTTAAAATATGAAATTAAAATATTGATCGAAATTCCGCCTAAAACACCCAATATTTCATAAATAAAATTAAAAATTTATTTTCTTAAGCATGCTTAGTCATCAATGAATCCAAAACAAACCATTTTATTGGTTATATACCGGAAATAAAGCGCAGATTGCAGATTAACAACCGCGTAAGTCCGTTTGGTCTGCGAGGCGCCAGAGTTTTATTATCGATCTTTGCTTCCCTCCCTCCCCCTTCTAAAAAAAATAACAATGTAAAGCACGTTATTTATAGAAAATTAAATGCTCTTTCACGTGGCATAAAAGTTTTGTTGATAACATGAATAGTTTTAATTTTGTAGAAGGTAGAAGTGCGCGTTTTCCTTTTTTTTGCGGAAAGGCAAAAAAATCGATGTTTTTCAGCGCGCTCTAGCTTCAAAACCACTCTTCAGAAAATCAAAGTTGACCAGTGCATTTTGTAGGAA
The DNA here is from genome assembly GCA_024610705.1 of Tetragnatha versicolor. NCBI lineage: Eukaryota > Metazoa > Arthropoda > Arachnida > Araneae > Tetragnathidae > Tetragnatha > Tetragnatha versicolor. The sequence continues at coordinate 17,903,525 of JANDEH010000011.1, read as the reverse complement.
ATTTTGTTTTCTTTAACTTTGTAACAAGAAAGTTTTTTCAAAAACTAGTTCTTTAGGGTTATAATTACAAAAATTTGAAAAAAACTCGATTTTTCGGCGTTTTTTTTTATCTTTGACAAAGTTGCGTTCGGTGCTCGAGGTCTTAAACTTGGATTATTCATTAGACCAACATCATAAACAAGTCTGCAAAAAATCAGAACTACCGGATTTGACGCATGCGGTGATGTATAAAGTTACTGGGCTATTTGGGCTCAATCGATTGATTTTGAAACAAGGTTGTGGGACTTATTTAAGCTTCTTCCTCAACTTTTCAGATACGAGACAATTATGGATCTGAAGAAATTCGAAGTTCCTATGCTGTACAAACCTAGAGATGGTGATGGGAAAAATTTAAAGAAGTTAACATCCATAGTTGAAGAAAAGTATGGAATCAAATTCGGTAAGGTGTTTTTGTATTGCAATTATTTGTACTTCGAGCAATTAGTAACAAACCGTTTTAAGAAGTGCATAAAGCAATTTCCCTTAATATGTTCAGTTTAATTCATCTAAGATATCAAGTTATTTATTAAGTAAGTTATATTAAGTAAGATACAGGTATTGTTGTTGATGAAATAGAATATTTTTAGGTGGTAAAAAAGTTTATTAAAAATTACTATACACTCTGTAACTCTTTCAATCTAAAAATATTACTACAGTGTGAAGTAGGGCACGACCGATGCATCGGCGCCGATTGTTTGAAAATAAAGCCATCGGCATCGGTGGCCGATGTTAAAATTGAAAAAAATCGGCCCATCGGCCTAAAAAAACATCTAAATGCCGATGTTTAGCCGATGTTTTTTGCAGACAAACCACGACACATAAAAAACCATCTAAATCTTCCTCCATCAACTCCAAATTTAGTTTTAAGAGTTCAAATTCCTCCTCATGGACAGGCCATACGGAAATTTGGGCAAATGCTTTTATTAGGGGACATCCATAAATTACGTGAGGTCAAAAAGGGGGTGGGAGGGGTTTGGAAAAATCTCACCAAGGGGGAGGGGGGGGCGATTAAAATCTCACGTCAACTTTTTAAGTTAGAAATTATACGATTTTCTTTTTTAAGTATGAGAAAGGAATACACACAGATAAGATACTGCAAATTATTTTTAAAAAGTTGTAGGTAAATCTCACTTGGGGGGAGGGGGGTCCAGCAAAATATCACTAAATCTCACCAAGGGGGGAGGGGGGGTCCAGATTTTGGAAAAAACGCCTCATGTAATTTATGGATGTCCCCTTATGTTATTATCCAGAGGTCATTCTTAAGTGAAAGCTGTTGAAAACGAAACGTTGCAAAGTTGACTGGTTTTACATCTTTGCATTTTTTTTATTTCGTTAGATTTCCTCGACTAAATTGGTTTAACGCAATTTTTACCATCGGTCATCGGCAATCGGCCTCGTAAAGACCCGTCGGCCATCGGCTTGCCGATGAAAATTTTCCAACAATCGGTATTGGCCCATCGGCCAAAAAAGTGCCATCGGTCGAACCCTAGTGTGAAGTGATTAATTTGGCAGTATTAATAATGCCCACAGAGTAGAGGCGGACAAAGTGATGAATTTCATTGATAAAGGCCATTGAGTTAATCACATTGCCCTCTTCCACTTCGGGGATTATTAATAATGCCCGATTTATCACATAGCCCCCGTAACATGTATACAATTTACGCATTCTATACTTCTACCGCGTTATATTTATTTATAGATGGTTATTGGGACCTGCACAAATGGTCCGTTGACAACCTGGAAGAGTTCTGGTCAGAAATTTGGGACTTTTTGGGAATCATCCACTCTACGAAATTTGACAAAGTTAGTTTCGACTATTTTAATCACTTTTATTATTGTTGATGATGACAAAAGCTGGGATTTACTTGCGACAAGGCAGAACTAATCTAAAATGAACTGGTGCGCTAGAGTGTATAGATTACCATTTATGTGTACTTACTAATGATGCAAAAAAATATCCAACAGAGGATGTTTTAAAAGTATTGATAATATTTTAATTGAAATTATGTCTCTCTCTATAGAGAGCAATATATCTCATCTGATTTCGTTTCAATTGGAAACTTAACATGTTTTTTTGCAGGTTATTGATTTAAATGTACCTATGAGTGACTCTCCTCAATGGTTTGAAGGAGCCGAGCTCAATTTTGCTGAAAACTTGCTCAAGTACAGAGATGATCATTTGGCAATGATTTTGACGGGTAAAAATTTTTGGTTTTATTCCTTCTATCTCAGAGTGGTACTTTTCTCCCATGAAACAAAATATTTTACTTAAAATTATTCGTTAAATCCCATACGATGAAATCGAAAGGAAAATAATTCAGTAAAAATTCTAAAGATCTCTTATAATAAAGTTGTTTAGGGAATAAAGTTTTTTATAAATAAGCTTATTTTATCACTTCTGTATATTATTTTATCTCTTTAGATGAAGCTGGAAATACTGAACATGTAACTTACAGACAAATGTTTGACGAGGTTAAGTTGTACGCTGCAGCTTTTCGAAGTCAGGGAATAAAAAAAGGGGACATAGTTGTATGTAAGTAAAGTTTTTTTTTGTTTTAATTACTTTAATTTTACAACTTTTATTCTCATAAAACAAAACCATTGTCTGCTTTACAATAAACAACAACAGTAACATTATCTACCAACGTATATACATCACCTTATTCAATATCAGAAATGTTATCTTCATTCTCAACTTTTCTTCAGTCAAATATTATTGTCAAAATAACCTTCTTTCTGTGTAGTTTTACATCATCCTTAATATTATATTTTTCACATAGTCCTCTAGTTAAATATTTTTGCTAAATCTATGTCTGGCATTCTTCATTATAATTTTAATTTTAGGTTACATGTCAAACAGAAAAGAAGCCATTTATACTATGCAGGCTGCTTTGAGTATAGGAGCAATTTTTTCTGGGGCTCTTCCTCTTCTTGGACATAAAGTAAGGTATTTTAGAATTTAGAATGTTTTCTTACTCATTAATGTTTATTTTTTTATTTTAATCACATACAGTTATCTTATGTACTGTTGAAATCTTTGTCTATCTTTTTATATATATCGTTCAGCGGTCGCATGGGACTTAAATGTGTATAACAACGGTGTAAAGGGTAGTAGAATTCAATGTTTATAAAATCAAACTTACAAAATTTTCAAATAAGATAGAAAAAAGATAGTTATTTATTAATATCTTGAATAAAATATAGTAAATAAATAAATATAATAGCTATTTTTGCCAATCTTACAAAGATATTATTTTAATTATGCTTTAAAAATGTGGTTGTTTGTGGTGTGCCAAAAACAGTTTTTGTGGCTAAAAATAAATGTGTGGTGGCTAAATAATGATTACAATTATTCTTTAGGCCGTACTTAACAGATTTGAACAAGTCAAACCGAAGATGCTGGTCACAATGGATAAGTTTGAATATCAGGAACAAGAAATCGATATGCTGAGCAAAGTAAAGCAGATTGTTAAAGGTATATTTATGTAAAATGTTTCACCACACTAATGTTAGTATTCACCGGTAACTTGACCAGCGGTTAATAGCTAGTTTTCCACCAATCAGAGGTATGACTCCCTGTTAGCCGCCGGTAAAGTTACCAGTGAATACAGCCGTTAATATGTATAGTTAAGAATATACTTTTCCTAAACCACAGGCCAAAAGTTTAAAATTTTCTTTGTTTTAGGTCTTACTTCATTAGAAAGAGTAGTTATTTTATCACCTAAAAATTACACAAACTCAAAGGACATTTCGGACATTCGAAACAGGTAAATTTGAAATAACTAGCGTTATTTGAAAATTCCAAATACGTTTTAATTAATAAAAACTATCATGTATCAATTTGGTGTCATTAAGAAAATTAATTTGACCCTAATTTAAATTTTCCGTTGAGCAAAAGCAATTCTATTAGAATATTTTATAATTTTTAGCGGATGAATGCATTATTAGAAAGTAATCTCATATTGGAAAAGTTTAAGTGATAATAATTCTTTAAATTCGTGTGATGAAATGAAAACAATTTCAATCTATAGATAATTTTTATTAAAAAATAGCATAATTTTAAAACAATTTTTTTACGCGTTTGTTAAAAATATTTTTTTTTCATATTAAACCAAAATGATCTGAAAAAAGAGCAAAATAATGTCATTCAGGTCAGCCTTTTTACTGAAAAATATGAAATATGAACTTCCAAAAACTTAGTTTTCTAATAACTTTAACTTGGAGAAACCAGGTTTAAATAAATTTGCAGAATTTTTCTCTCACATCAGATATCTAAAAAGAAATGGAAAACTTAATAAAATTTAAAATAATATCCCTCTCAAAAATTTGCAGGGTATTCATTTGTAAATGTAGATGCTATGTAATTTTATATCGTTATTTTCAGCTACTTAATGGAAGACTTCTTAAAACATGGTCTTAAGGAGGACGGGACTGTTCCACCAATGGAATTTGAACAAGTTTCTTTCTCTCATCCAGCCTATATCAGTTACACATCAGGAACTACAGGGAAGCCTAAAGCGATTCTACATGGATTTGGGGTGAGCCGACATATAATACATAAATTTGTTTATAATTTAATAAAAATAATTAATGACACTATGTATTTATATGCGTTCTTAGGCGCTTATGAAAAATGCCGTTTACTTTGGGATACATGGGGAAGCCGACAGAAGCAGCATTTGGTACTCCGTGTCTCCTGTAAGTATCCTCAAAAAATTTGGAAATATAGAAGCAGTTTTAAAACATGGATTCGTCGCTGAAGTCTTTGGTTCTTTATTTTATAAAGATTTTTTTGTCATAAATGGAACTTTGAGCTGTGAAATACATTTACACATTAAAAAGTATAGAAAAAATTTCCATACTCTGAAGTTATTTGATTTTACTAAAAGGTGCATTCAATTCTACCTTTGAATTTTGGCATGCCTGTTTTCTTACAGGTGGGATGGGTATCCTGGACATATATAACCGCTGTTCACTTCCTAGGATACACTCTCTTTTTGTACGATGGAGAACCGCACTTCAATAAGCGACAAAACTTTTGGGATATGGTGAGAGACTTCAAGATAACTCATCTTTCGATACCCCCAAGTGTCATGGACGAGTTTCAGAAGAGGAATATGGTACCAAGTAAGTAAAAAGTTACTCTAGTTACGGATTCTATTATTGCTTTTTGTCAGTTTGGAATGGGAGTGAGAGGTTATCGAATTAATCCGTTCAAAATCGCAATAATCAACTGCCCAACAGGTACGTTTCCCCGACGCGTAGCCATACTGTAATTTGATAAAGCCCCTGTAATTTTTTTAGCATTCTGGTGTTGGGATAACCGACGGTTATACTCAGTTGCAACTTAACTTGAGCCTGTAGAAATATGCTGAGAGCAACCAAAGAAAGTAGTTCCCCGCGAGGTGTCCGAATTTTGAGAGAAATTTAGAGCTTCAATTTTGAATAATGATTAGTTTTTTAAATCCACGTATATTAAGCATCTTTTCATCCCGATATGCATAAAATGTTCAGTATTATTTTTTAAAGTGGCGTAAAGCGTAGTAGTACAACTCGCTCTCATACTCGCCAGCCAATAAGAGCTTCTAGCAACCCAGCAGGCTTTCTGTTTACTCAGATTTTCTTCCGCGTGGCCATGACGTCAGGCTCAACTTAAGTTGAATTCGAGTACAGTAATTCTCTTTTACGGCAAAAGAAAAAAAATTATTCGTTATAGGCTATATCAAAGTTCCAATTTTCAATCATAAGTTAAAAGTAAGTATACTTTGAGTGGTGACTATTGAATTGTTCGAAATTGAGTATGTCTGGGGTGTCCCTTATATGACAGAAAAATTTTCTTACGAATATAAAAACGGTTAGCCTCTACTTTTTTCATAAATGCCTTGACCTGTTCAGATATAAAATTTAATCCCTCCACGAGGATATTAATCTGTGCAAAATCTTAATTAAAGATGGTCAATGTTGTCTCTTTTGGTCTCTTTTACGACAGAATTTTTTTCTCTTTGCGAAATTGAAAAGAGATACCCTCTACTTTTTTTATAAAGGCCTTGATCTAATTAGATTAAAAATTTCATCCCTCTACGATAATATTAACCCATGCTGAATCTCAATTGAAGATGGTCAAACAAGCTAAATTACGGCACGCGCCCGCTAATACCACTTTTTTTCTACTTTTGTCAGACCTTTTTTATATGTTATTATAAGTTTGCCCCTATAAATGTAATATAATCGGTCTAAAATGTCGTCTACCGCTTTTAAAAGAAGTTAACAAAGTGAAGGTAAACCAATTTACTTACTTGGCGATTCTAGTCACCAGATTACTGGATCTAAGTTGCCAAGTAATCGAAAAAATTTTGCGGTGCTGTTTTTTAACATTCGTGAAATCAAACTTTAGCCGTAGACGACAATTCAGACTGATTAATATTACATTCCAATGGCCAATAATTTAAATATATATAAAAAAAAAGCCTGAAAAAAGTAGGAAAAAAGAAAAAGTGGTGAGTATTAGCGGGCACGTGCCTGTAGTTTAGTTTCTTTGACCATCTTCAATTGAGATTCGGCACGGGTCAATATTATCGTAGAGGGGTGAAATTTTATATCTGAATAGGTCAAGGCATTCATAAAAAAGTAAAGGAGAATCGTTTTCAAATTCGCAAGAAAAATTTTTTCTGTCATATAAGGGACACCCTAATTCTGGGGCTTCAATATTGAAAGTATTGGGTCGTCATATGTGAAACAAAAAGTTTCATACCAAGATGAAAACATCGATTTACTGAATTTTGAAACTGTGATTTCTCTCAGTGCGGGGTTCCCCGACAAGTAGGCCCGGCAACTCATTTTTCCTAGATAGGAATCTATTGCATTGTTAAATTATGAGGAGCCTTAAAATTTTAAGTTTAGGTGGTTGCAATGCATAAGGCTGGGTGTCAGGATCCCCTGGCGCATATTTCGCAAATGCACCTGCACATTCATCTTGCAACAGGGGGCGGAATCTCACATTTTAACCAATCAGAGACGCTTAAAAATATGCTCCCTGCGTCTTGGGCTATAACATAAAAATTGAGGTTCTATCGTTAAAAATCGCACCATTAGGATAGCATTGGCGGCAAGCATATTTGATCTTTGTTTGATCTTCTACCAATGCTATTCCTAGGGTGCCATTTTTTTAACGATAGGGCCTACTGAACCTGAACTAATTAATTTTTTTGTGTGGTCCTATATTAAATATTTTTTCTGCCCATAATTTTAATATAAATTATTTGTATTGTTAAAAAATACGTGCAGTTTCTGAAGTAATTGATTGCAACAAAACAAATTAACATAAAAACGTTTGATTACATATTATACCTTATAATTAGTACTTTTATTTAGTTGAAAATATTGTATTTTTTTAGAAAGAGAATTACCAGATCTTGAAGTTTTGTTGTCATTTGGAACTGTGGTCAAGCCTAACAATTTTGATTTTGCTTACAGTATAATTAGCAAGAATGTAATGTTTTCTTCATGTTATGGTAAGATTTACAGAAAAATTTATTATCTACGAATAAATCTATCGGTGTTTTTATCGATGAGTCTCTCGAGAAATAATTGTAAAAGCTGTATCGGTGGCTACTTCAGTTTAAAAAGGCTACTTTTTGTTTTAAAAAAACTAAAATTCTTTTTTTATTACTTTATACTTAAAATAAATATGCGAAAGAAGTTAAGTTTATTTTTTAAATTTTAGGATCAACTGAACTTCTTGGATTCTGTTTAACTCACGACATGACTATGCCAGTATACAGAGGAGAGATACCAGCAGTTATGTTAGGAGACAGCGTTGAAGTTATAGATGATGCCAGTAAATTCAATTTGTTAAATAATTACATCTATATTCATATTTTACGTTGATATAAATTTAATTAACTTTTCTCTGTACTCTTTAGTTAAAATACTTAATTAGTAATTACAATTGAAAATTCATAGATAAAATTTGATCCATCCCCTTACTTTTGAAAATTGAGTTGGTTATTCTCTAAAAGAATTGTTTCACTTCTAATTAAAACTTACTAGCTTATTGTTTAAAATTATTTTACAAGTTTTCCTCCTGCAATTCGTATTTTTTAGGATAACGAACAAATCAAAGATACAAGAATAAAGACGCTAAATTTTTATTGTGGAACAGGTCAAAGATGTTAACGTTTAACCCTACAGTGCATACTGATGCCATTTGGCAACACGACATTTTTCCCGATTTCCTACTCGAACTTTCATTTCCAAACGGCAACACCATGCAATAAGTACAATAGATATAACATTTCATTGTATTAGCACTTTAGATCGCCAGTAGATCACAGCAGGGGTACTATTTTGAGACATTTGTTAGTAGCTAGTGAAACGAAAGTCAAGACACAGAAAACGCCAAAATAAAAGGACCATATAAATTAAAATAAAAAAATTTTTCAGCTTGAACAAAAAATGTTTTGAAAAGATAAGTTGTTTTTTATATTTTTAGAGCATTTGGTTTTATTTCACTTCACAATTAATTTCACAAGAGACACAAATTAATTTCACAAGGACAAAGTTTTTTGCCAATAAAAAGTAGAAAAAAATTAAATTAAATTTTTTTAGTATTTTTTTATTAATGTACACCATAATAGAAGTCACATAAATGATTTTCAAGTGAATTTAAAAAATCATGCATTGTAGGGTTAACATTGTTAATCAATGAAGAAATTTATTTAATACATTAAAACTTTGCCTAGAAAAACCAGTCTGGAGTGAACTTGGTGAACTAGTCATTACAAAACCTGTACCTAGTCTCCCGTTAGGCTTGTTGGGAGACTCGGATGGATCACAGTTCAAAGAAAACTACTTTAAGAAATACAAAGGTAAAAATAAAGAGTTAAAATTATGAGTTCCTTATAACACGATCTCTGATTGTATTATTAAAATCCATTTTTTAAAAAGGTATAAATCTAAATGTGCAGAGATAAGCTGTTGTTGAGAAATTGGTATATAAAAGTGCATAGATTAAAAGAACCAATAGAATACTTGGAACCTATCTATGTATGAATGTGCATAGCAAAATATCCTTTTACAGTTCATTCAAAAAAGCGTTTTTTTTTTCAGGAAAATTTGCTCTAAATGATTATGCTATTAGAAACCCTATTACAAAAGGCCTTGCCATTCGCTGTAGAAGGTAATCATATTCTTACTTTCTTAGTTCAGGCTGTTCAAGTTCATGAGTCTGAAAGTTCAAATATTTAAACTGAAGTTTCTGTTAAACGGTATTAAGCACTAGTTAATTTCCTTCCAGCTAACTAATAATGAGTAATTCTAAAAATAAATATCAGTTCAGTATAATTGTGTTTTTACTTATTTTTAATTTTAATAATTTATCTAGAGTACTGGTTCTCTGTAAAATTATTTTTTTATTTCAATGGAACTTAAAGCAATTAATGATAGTTGGTTTTATAAGTCTAACTCTAACTCAATTTTTTATGTCACTTGAAGAAATTGTTTTTAAAATGTCACTTTAAACACTTTATTGCATCATGTCACTGTGTATTAACGTAATAATAATTTTTTTTTCAAAATTGCGTTGCACGGCTTTTATTTGGAACTAACGCCTCCTAAGATCACGGAAGTAAGGTCTACCCCTAGGTAAATGAGACTGGGAAATCCATTGAGAGGACTTACAGCGCCCCTAGCAGCGAAATTAAAAAGCTAAAAAAATTAATTTAAAAACTAAAGGAGTTAGAGCAAAAACCTCAGTGAGAGTATTGTTGCCAACGTCATGAAGAACTCACTGAAAAAAAATTTGATCCAAATATCTTGGGTCAAAAAAGAAAAAGTTCGCATATTTGCATATAGTGTTATTTTGTAGTTGTGTGTTTTTTAACTTTAAAGTACACAAAATTCAATAAAAAAAAATGCAAATATACGAACTTTTTCTTTTTGACCCCTGAAAAAGTGCTATTTTTACATGCTAATATCTTGGCGAATATTCAAGACATTATGATTTTTTCAGTGAGTTCTTCATGACGTTGGCAACAATACTCTCACTGAGGTTTTTGCTCTATCTCCTTTAGTTTTTAAATTAATTTTTTTAACTTTTTAATTTCACCGCTAGGGGCGCTGTAAGTCATTTCAGTGCATTCTCCAGACTCAATTACCTAGGGGTAGACCTTACTTCCACGACCCTTGGAGGCGTTGGTATCGAATAAAAGCTGTGCAACGCAATTTTGAAACACCCTGTATATTTAACAGTGATGAAACTATTAAGCAGAGAGGTTGTAGGTTTGGAAGTTCAGAAATATACTCTATCAGTAAGTACAAAAAAATGACCGATCTTATTACAATTTTGAAATTGATTAATCTCAAAATTAAATTGAGGATACCTGATCTCTTATATCTCTGTAGTATCTCAATTCTATGAATATACTTTTCTTTTAATTCCTAGAAAGCTATAACACACATGCATTACTTCTTTGCTATTTAATGATAAAGTTTTCTGTTATATTTTTGAGGAATGAGGATGTACGAAAAAAACAGTTCAATGCAAAAATCGGTCAGCGAAAATCATTCAATAAAAAACAAATTTATTACATGTGTAAAGCTGTGAGTTTTTTTGTTTTTTTAACCGTTATTGTGTGACCAGTTTTTGCATTGAACGGATTTTTCGGGACACCATTTTTAAAATCAAGTCATAGCAGATGTGAATTGCAAAACTCTTTTTGCCTAGCTGTTTTTGAAGCATAATTAAAATATTATAACTTTGGAAGTGATATATTAACACTATTGAAGCTTCATTAAATTCTACAGTTAAAATTAAAATAACTTTTTATATGGAAAACATTTTGTTTCCAACATTCATCAAGAAAAAAAGTTAAAAACATGAATAACGCTTTTCCCGACATTTTATAATTTTTTTAGATTAAGGTAGGGTTACTTGGGGTAAGTGGGTCACTGGGGTAAGTGGGTCATCCCCCTAAAACTATAATATGCACAGGAAATTTCACACTTACTCGCATTGATTATGTTACAGCTTGTCACGCCGATGAGTTTTGCATATATTTGAGATTTATTTTATTTATTTTTAAGATTACAGAACTAATTTAAAATAGATTCCCAGTGTTGAGTGGGTACAAAAGTTACCCATCACCATTATATTTTTATAAGTCCATCTGCCATACCAGGTGGACATTCCTCGATCGGGTCAACGTGTGGGGTCCAAGGATAGCCCCCGAAAGCTATATTTAACAATAACCATAGATTCCAGGTGCAGACATAAACCCTTCGTTAAATTGTCAGAAATAAGAATAGAGGTTCCCATAATTTATTGAGGGGATAAGAAGAAGGCCCGGGAAAGAGTGAACGCTAATAAGATGGGGGAACCAACCAGAATGCTTAATCTCTTGACATAAACTCCAAATGACTAACCACTGGGAACCCTAGATTTTTGAGGGACGTCCGTACTCCGGACCAGGACCAATATTATTATCTAGAAAATTCTAGGTGGGCGGAGTAATCATAAGAAGGGGGCCTATAAATGCTCGTACAAGAGATTCCTGAGAGAGTTCCCAAAATTTTCCCATACTGCCAGAGTTCAGGGTCCACTCTACGTCCAACCACCAGAATGATGAAAGTCTGCAAATGGGTAAGTGGATACAGTTACCCCGATATTCACCAGCTCTCTCTCAGTGTATATATGTTATGAATTAGATTATTGTTTTAGTATTGAGAATCCAGCAAAATATATAATAACTTAATTTGAAATTAAATATTCTTAAAGATAAATGATAACTGTCTAAAATTTGTATAGATGCCACATATTTATTCCTACTGTTTAAAATTTGTGTAGTATTTGTGTTAAGTGTAAATAAATGTGTTTTATCGTAAAATCCAAGCCTTTTAAATCATTTCCTAGATTCCATTGTCCTGGGTATTGTTAGTATGTTATCTTATGTTAAATGTAACTTTTAGTAAATCACAACGCAATCTAAACTCTATATAACGATCTCGGCTAATATAAATGTTGGTAGAAGGTAAGGGCCACCCAACAAAAGTGGTGCCGTTCCCTTTTAACTAAATTAAAGTGGGTTGATCATTGATAAGTTATAAGAGGGAATGGATATCATGGAAATCTAGATTGAATGATTTGGGAAGACTTGGATACAAATTATGAATTTACTATATTGACACAATTGTTCACCTACTTATTTAACCAATGCAAATGAGGGTAAAATAGCATTATAAATTGTGTGTATAAATATTTTAAACTGATAACTCGGGAAAGAGAGTAGGAAAGGGACTTTTAGATACTTATTAGTGAAGATAAAACAAAACAAAAATTTTTGCGTAGTACATAAAGAAAATGGCACCCCCTGAAACCCAAACCCCCTTGACTAATTCCCAAATGGAAACACCCAGTTTGTCAAAATTAACCGCATTCCAAACCTTAATTCCCGCTTTTGACAATGCATCTGCTGTTACAGCAAAATATTTTTTTAACACGATAGAACAATTAGCGAATTCCGAAGAATTTTCGGATGAGGAAAGGCTAATCATTGCGAAGTCGCGTCTTCGAGGCGAGGCCTTAACTCATTTGATAAACTCAGCCAGTTTGTCCAACGAAACGGACTATAAACAATTCAAAGGAAAAATCATTGACTTTTTTGAGGCAAAAATAAGCAGAGCCACATCACAATGTGAATTTTCAAAAATAAAAATGCACCCCTCTGAAACTGTGAGGCAATACGCCAACAGGGTGGAAATTGCCACAGAAAACTTTTTTGGCGAAGCAGACATTACTTCAGCCCCTGTGCTTAAATTATTTGAACAAACTAAATTAACAAAATTCATAGAGGGAGTGAAAGACGAGTATAAAGCTCATATTCTACTAAAAGACCCCAAAACCATCATTGAAGCCGTAAAATTTTTAGAGATTTTAGAATCTAATTGTAAAATATTGCAACCCCAAATGCTAAATGCTGTAGCCCCAAACGAGGGATTGTTCAACCAACACATACAAAACACCCACGAGCTCATAGCAGGCATTGCAAAAGAAGTAGAGGGATTAAAATTAAAGAATAGGCAAGAAAATTCCTCCCAAATTTTTAAAACTAAATGTGAAATATGTCACAAAACTAACCATATAACTAGAAACTGCTTTTATAACAGTTTGACGAATAGACAAAACTCACCCAGATTATATAATGAGGGATCAAGTGGAGCTCAATATAGAAATTTTCAAACTAGACCCCAAACTAATAGATGGATCGGGGATGGAGAGAGACGGGATAACAGAGGTAGAGCTTTCTCCCCCAACAATAATTTTAACCGAGGGCAAAGAAACCGTAGTGTAAGTAGAGAAAGAGTGGGGTGGTCTAATAATTCTCAGTATGTACAAACTCCTATAAGAAATCAGGGAAACTTCCGTCGGGGTCGATTTTAAAAACTTCTCAAAAATATAATGTGCAAAATCAAATCGACCCCTCACTAAGCTGCGAACCCACTGCACACATAGTAAATACAAAACTAGTAAACACACAAAATGATTTTTTCCTACCAGTAATAAATATCAAAATAAATGGGGAAACTTTAACGGGTCTTTTGGACACAGGAGCGAGTGTATCCATAATACAAAAGATAACTTTTGATAAGATTAAACACGACCCCAAAATTAAACAAATACACAAAATTCTGAAAGTAAATGCAATAACAGGCCATGAGCTAAATATTATTGGTGCTTTTAAATTACCTATTGTGTTGGGCAATAAAAATTTCTCCCATTTATTTTATGTAGTTGAGCAGGACTTCCATGCCAATTATTCTTTGGTTATAGGTTTTGATTTTATTCAAGCCCATTCACTCATTATTGATTTTAACGAAAAGATTCTAAAATCAAATAACTTAACTATAAAGATAAGAGACGCAAATGCAGTACCCTCAACAAATAACATGCAGGGAAATTCCGCAAAATTAATTCGTAAATGCATTCTGGAACCTAACCAAATAAAAAACGTATCTGTACTAATTGAAGGTCCTGTTAAGCAAGGTGATACAATCAGTATCACATCTGTCCTAAATAACCCTGACATAAAAATCCAAAATGAGAGAGTTGACGTAGATGAATATAAGGAAGCCCATTTAACTTTAGTAAATAAATCATCGGATAGGATATCTTTAAATAAACATACTAAAATCGCGAGTATTTCTAAGCCAGATTGTCTTAGGACAATGGAGGATATAAGAAAAAAAAGAATAAGAGAGTTCAACCCCCAAAATTTTAAATTAAATCATTTACAACCCTCTCAGAGAAACTCATTATTAAACCTATTAAAAGAGTTTGCAGACATATTTAGTGATAATCTTGAGACCATAGGGTTAACAGACCAAATCTCACCAAACTTTTCAGTTGATTTTTCTAAAATTGAAAGTAAACGGGCTTATCCAGTGCCACACGCGCTGAGAGAAGAATTACAAACTCAATTGGAAAAATTGTTAAAAGCGGATATAATTGAAAGGTCTGATTCGCACATAGGACACCCTGTAATTCTAGTAAAGAAAGGCACCTCCAGTCCAAATAAACCTACTTATCGTATTGTCCAAGATTACCGCGCAACTAATGCAGCTATTAAGTTTCCAAAATATCAAATGCCCATCGCGAACCACCTGTTAGAGAAATTACGAGGATCAAAATTTTTCGCATCTTTAGATTTGCAGAGTTCGTTTTTTCAAGTCCCACTTGAGCCTAAGGACAGGGCCATAACTACTTTCAATACAGTTTTCGGAAACTTTGCTTATAAAAGATTACCACAGGGACTTAACTTCTCCCCGGGAGTCTTACAAGCATTAACCGATAAGCTTGTGGCAGATATCAAAGAACTAAATATCGCAAATTATATTGATGATTTTTGTTTAGGAAGTGATACTTTTGAGGAAATGCTCGGTAAATTAAAACAATTGTTTTTAAGAATACGGAAATTTGGGTTGACTATAAATCCCCAAAAATGTATATTTGGTGTACGGGAAATAAAATTTTTAGGGCATAAATTGAATTCTAATGGTATCACTCCCACGGACGAAAATTTACGTAAAATAGAAGATTTTCCGCGTCCAACCACGGTACGGAAAACGAGACGGTTTTTAGGTTTATGCGGTTACTATAGAAGATTTTTGCCAAATTATAGTGATATCACCACTCCACTTACAGAATTAACAAAGAAAAAGAATAAATTTGTATGGACTGAAAAAGAACAAAATGCGTTTAATACTCTAAAAGATTGGTTAGCCAAGAAACCTATTTTAACCCATCCTAATTATAATAAACAGTTCATTTTGTCAACCGACGCCTCAGATAACGCTATTGCAGCGATGTTAGGCCAAAAAGACTCACAGGGTATAATTCACCCCATTTCCTATTTTTCACGTAAATTAAATACCACTGAGTTAAAATATTCCATAATGCATAAAGAGCTATTGGCTATTGTTGAAAGTGTAAAGTCCTATACACATTACTTATATGGAACAAAATTTATAATTCGGTGTGATAATTCATCCCTGCAAACCATAAAGAACCTACCAAACCCGGCAAATCGCGTTAGTCGCTGGCTTATGTTTTTGGCTGAATTTGATTACGTTTTTGAACGAATACCCGGAGCCGAAAACTTTGCGGCAGATATATTCTCGAGGGATTTCCACTCCGTAAACTTAGTTAGGCATGTGCCAAATTTACAGGAAATAATATTAGAACAAAAAAATGATCCAAAATTGGCATTACTTAGAAATAAAATAGAAACACGACCAGAAGAACTAACCCCTTCAGAAAACAACTACTTTATTCATAATGACCTAATCATGCACTTGGGTTTGATAAAAAGAAGTATAGGAACTAACGAAGTAGAACAAATTGTTATCCCTGACAGATTAAAACCAGTGATTTTAGCTAATGCTCACAGTGCTCACTTTGGTCATGTTAAAACTTATGAGAAAATTAAGGAAAAGTACTATTGGGATAATCTGTACTCTGATTCGAAAAATTACGTGCAAAGCTGTACAGAATGTATAGGTTTTAAGTCACCAAATAGACTGCAAAAAGTCCCAATTCAAAGAAACTTAATCCCAGATCGACCAGGTCAGGTCGTGTCGATAGATTTTGTAGGAAAATTACCGCGAACTGCGCAGAATAACCAATATATAATGGTCGTTATTGACCACTTTACGCGATACATGAAATTGTATGCCATGGAAAATCAAACAGCGATAAATACAGCTGAAAAACTATATAATTACATCACACAATTTGGGAAAATGGAATATTTACTAACTGATTGTGGGACAAACTTCACAGCTCAGCTTTTTAAAACAACTGCAGAAAAATTAGGTATAGACAAATTATATACTACCCCATACCACCCCCAAACAAATGGCACTAATGAGGCCAGTCATAAAGCCTTGCGTAAAACAATATCAATTTTAGCGCGAGAGACCCTACAATGGGATAAGGAACTCCCAAATTTTGAAATGTGTTATAACAACACAATTCATTCTACAACCGGGGAAAAGCCCAGTTTTCTTTTGTACGGATATGATATTGATCTACCAGATGATATTAACTATAATAATAAACCAATGTCAGATTTCAATAACCCTTACCCTGAGTACATAGAAGCAAGGATGAAAAATTTGGCAAAAATTAAGAGAATAATTCGCGAAAATCTATTAAAATCAGCTGAAAACCAAGAGAACTATCAAAATAGAAATGCTAAATTAAGGGAATTTCAAATAGGGCAATTAGTGTTTCTACACCAACCCCATTATGACAGGAACTGTCACTTACCTAAGAAAAGGAATTTTAAAGGTATTTTTCGCATAATAGAAAAACATACCTCAGTAAATTACTCTATTGAAGAGATAAATAACCCAAGGGCTAAATTAATGAGGGTTCATTCCTCACGACTTATACCCTATACCTCAAGAAATGACAATCTAATAATTAATGAACAAAATCCAGAAAATATAGAACAGACATTACCCAAACAATTACCCCATGCTGTCTTTGATGAAGGGGATTACACTCCCTACCCCATTCTGTCTGATAATAGACGGGGTACCAACAGATTAGAAAAACAAAACTCCCCTAACATACCCACAATGTCTGAAAATATTCAAAGTGATAATGGAGATCGAATTGATACGGGAAATCATCATATAGTTACAGAAAATCGCGATACCAATACAGAGAATCAGGCAAATACTCCACAAAACAATATTACACCACAGGTAGTAGAAACTAAAAATAAAGAGGATGATGGAAAAAGTAATTCTGACCCCAATCAAACAAATGATCCAAAACCCAAAAGAAAACGGAAACAGATTAACGAAAATCTGCCAAAACGCGATTTTTCCCTTCGACCACGGAGAGACAATACGGTGGCGGAGGTGCATGCAGAAGATTGGGGCACTCGTTTATTCAACTGGGCGGAGCGAGTCACGCGCCCACCGGAGGAAGAAGTCCGAGAAGGACAATCCTCAATACTGACCTTTTTGGATAAAATGGCGGATAAATTAAAAGGTGATTAAGAAATATAAAATCACGATACAAATAATTGATATTTACAAGAATTGTCAATTGATTTTTTTTCTAACTAATAATCCAAATCCCAGAATATAATATTTTCTCTCCAAACCTGTTGCCAAACCCCCCAATAACAAAGGAAGCGTCACCGCCAGAATATTCCCAACCCCTCTCAAGGTCGAAACCCCTGGAGCGGCCTGCTCAATAGGTCGATCCGCTATTATGTATACAATTGGCCTCGGAAAGCAAGCGACACTGTTGTGTACAGTAAAAGCAGCACAGATAGGTTTATTGTAGAAATAAAACGCGG
Organism: Tetragnatha versicolor; assembly: GCA_024610705.1. NCBI lineage: Eukaryota > Metazoa > Arthropoda > Arachnida > Araneae > Tetragnathidae > Tetragnatha > Tetragnatha versicolor. Next base: position 17,885,616 of record JANDEH010000011.1, on the reverse strand, counting down.
AGAGGAAAATAACTGCGACATGAACGGGAAAATGTGTATAAGTTAGTAGAAATAATCTTGGAAAGGTATTGATGAGAGAAAAAAAAAAGATTAAATTGTAATACAAAATAAATGAATAATCATCAAAATTCTAATAAAAAGGAAAAAATTGAGCCATTGCATAAATGTAAAAATTACTCATATATAGAATCAAATATAAACCTGTAAGTTTGCGATTGATAATGTGTACCTATTACAAAGAGTACTGAATTGTATTAGGAATAATTGGGTTGAAGAAAATTTAATGCATGTGGGAAAAAAGGAGAAATAAACGAGAACAAGTATTAACAGACAGATATATGGAAAACCTGCGGGTCAGGTTCTTCAAGTTAAACAAAAAATAGCACAACAAAATATATAACTATAAACACCGTGCAACTCATCCAACTAAATATAAAAAATAATAAACAAAAAATAAATGAGGAAACTTAATAAATAAATGTGGAAATAGTGTAATAAAAATAGTGATAATCAATGAAAAACAGCTAAGATAAACCCATATATACCACAGGGTACCATGGGGTGTATATGTTGTTTATGTGTTGTTTATTCAATGCAAATATGTAAAATTTCACACTATTTTAATAAATTCTCCGAGGTTCACTAGACATTGAAATACGGCCTGATCAACCGGAAATTAATGAATGGTGAACCCGCTTACATAATTTATTCTAATAAACTACATATAGTTAAAATTGTGAAAAAAAATAACTAAATAACTTACGACGTCGGATTAACCGACAGGATTCTTGAGACGATGGTAAATTAAAATTTTCAATAATAATATCTTCCTATTAGCAATTCAATATCCTATCTTCTCTAAATAATAATTCCTATGCAACTAAAATATTGGAAAATAAACATCAGGTCATAAATAAACAAATAAAAATCATAGCGCTTTAAATGAAAAGGAAAAGAACTAAAATTACACGGTGTAAACCGCATTAAAATTTGCAACATAAAAAAATTGCCATGAATATAATAGGTTTCAAGACTCTTAAACATGCAACAATCTCATGAGGTAATTCCAAGTGCTAAATAATCATATAAAGAAAGAGACAATATAAAAAGTAATGTAAATTTGAGCCCTATGAGACATGATATAAAGTAGATAGAAAAAGTTAAATAATCGGGGAACGATACGAAAATTTTACCGAGGTGCTGTCCAACGACTGCCTCTTCAAATGTGCTCTGTCACAGTGCAAACCAATGTTAGTAACATCCCTTCGGCCAAGGAAAAGTGTACGGACAACATACGGGCCTTTCAAGGGATCAAACGACACCGCTAAACACCATGAGTGCAAAAGCTATCTTACTAGTACCCCAGAGCTATGAATTTGTCGTGGGAATTAGTCGATTCACAACCGCGCCAGCCCGACACAGACGTTTCACACAGGAGGGGAAGGTAATCACACTGTACTACAATGGGGAGGTGATCGTAAAAAGAGCGAGGTAATTGGGCACTCGGAGACACGAAATTCGGGCAGAGAAAAAGCATGTATTGGAAAGTATATAGCGAATGTTTAGGATACTTTGATAAAAACGGGACAAACATCCCAAGGACTAAATGAATATATCTAAACGAATGATAAGAATACAACGATAATGAATTAGAGAAAACATAATGGTTGAAGGAAAGGTTGAATAATGTGTCATTAATGGTAATAAAATGATATAAATGAAAAATGAAACACATTTATGAACATATTGTACGTTAAAAATTGCAAATAAATTGATGATTGGAAAAAAAAGAAACAATCCAAACAGGATTGAGATTGAATTTGTAAATATATAAAACAGTTGGGATGGATACTCTACTTAGTGTTGTAGATTTGACAGAGTAAGACATAAGGACAAATAAAGTTCGTAAATGACTTTTTAAAGTATTGTCTTAATGAAAATTAGTTGATTAAATAAATGAAAGGTGAAAATTCAAATCAGCTAAAGAATTTTCTGTTAGTGTGTATATATGATTCAAATTTAAATTATTGTACGTGCATTGTGTTAATTTATTTTTTAATATTAAAAGTGCAAGCCTTATGAAACATTCAGGGTAGATAATAAAATGAGGTTCTGAGTGTAGGCGAGAAGTATAATAAAAAAAAATGTGCTGACATTAGTTTGAGTAACAGCAATTAATTAAACTAGATAAATTTGCTAATATTGATCTCAAAAGTGATTAAATGCTTTTAAATTTGTATATAAATGAATATAAATAAATAATAATATGAGGAATGAATTAATATTAGTAAGAAAATGAAATTTAAATTATGTACATCTGAGAGAGATGGTGTTGTTTGGTCACTGTTTGTCCACTAACGCTTGCTTACAGCCACAGCTCTCTGATGACATACGCTATGTCAGAGACCACGAACATTTTCGAGAAATTAAGTTGAAATCAACCTCTGCAACCTTATCTCGAACCACCAGCCAAACTCTTTATAGACTGAAACTTGGCTAATCGGGCTGATAACCAATGTAAGCCCATTACAGTGAACAAGGAACTACGTCACAATCCCGGGGTCACACCCAGAAACTTCTATGAACTTAAGTGATCACCTGAAATAACCACGGGTAACTGTTGGACAACAGTTTCGGTAACCGACTCCACCGGATCCACATGTAGCATCCCCAGCCGGGAAGATGCCCTTCCATTGGACTGAACCTTGCGCCTGCTTAAGCTTTATAGAGCACTTACTTCATCCTAACGTTGGCATCCTCCCTTGGCGGTGCCTGTTCAGGAGCAACCTGCAACCTCGAGTGCACTCAGGATGCTAGAAGGGTTCTCCATCTCAAACCACCCATTGCTAGTTCCTCATGATGCCAACCGGCATTTATGGCTGAACCACAGCGGTACGACCGCGGGTGCATATTACGATTCATCCTTCGCTTCAAAAGTCAACCGTTAGTACCTCATGCCAATCGGCATATATGACTGTCCACTGCATCTCTATCCATACGAGGAGTCATGCCACTTCCCACTGCTGAAGGAAGACATACTACTAGATTCGGCATCGAACTTAGTGCTAGGACTCTGTGTTTGTGGTGCACACGGTTATCCAATAACGGACGTTTTGGGGTGCTCCGACGAGCATTCATCTACTGATACAACTGTTCAACATCCCCATCGAGTACTCCGAATAGTTCCGAACTGCTCCAGTTCTCAAACTGTTTGTGCTATAGTTATCCTGCGAACATTAGTGACTTAGCTTACCTGAGTATCATTGAAGTCGAGTGAACTGTGCAAAAGGAAGAAAACATTGAATCCAGTGAACTTTTTTTTTAGTACTTCCTTAATTTTTAGAATGATTCATATATAAGTGAATTAATACTCTTTATGAATAACTGTTTATTATTTTATCTTATTTTATGCTATTCAGGTTTCAGGTAAAACGCTTTATATATTCTAGAAATTCAAATATTTGGTTGTAGTAGTAATAATGTTTATAGACTAACGAGATTTAAGGATTATCCCATTGAAAAAAGAACCTAAATTTTGAGTTATTACTGTTTTTATCTCTTTAAGAAAAACCAAATTTTTACTACTACTTTTCACCAATTTTCTGTAAATGTATTGTGTTGTCTTGTATTGTGTTTCTATTGTAACTTGTGTTGTTTAAATGTTAGGGTATAGCATGCTCCCTTCATTTAGAGAAGTTGACACATTAAGCTGAGAGAGATACTGCTGTGACCCAAAAATTTAATTTCATTTAAGGTTGAATCCGCATAAAAAAAAATATTTCAATTTTTTTTTCTTGGAGAAGTGGCAGGAATGTTGAGTGGGTACAAAAGTTACCCATCACCATTATATTTTTATAAGTCCATCTGCCATACCAGGTGGACATTCCTCGATCGGGTCAACGTGTGGGGTCCAAGGATAGCCCCCGAAAGCTATATTTAACAATAACCATAGATTCCAGGTGCAGACATAAACCCTTCGTTAAATTGTCAGAAATAAGAATAGAGGTTCCCATAATTTATTGAGGGGATAAGAAGAAGGCCCGGGAAAGAGTGAACGCTAATAAGATGGGGGAACCAACCAGAATGCTTAATCTCTTGACATAAACTCCAAATGACTAACCACTGGGAACCCTAGATTTTTGAGGGACGTCCGTACTCCGGACCAGGACCAATATTATTATCTAGAAAATTCTAGGTGGGCGGAGTAATCATAAGAAGGGGGCCTATAAATGCTCGTACAAGAGATTCCTGAGAGAGTTCCCAAAATTTTCCCATACTGCCAGAGTTCAGGGTCCACTCTACGTCCAACCACCAGAATGATGAAAGTCTGCAAATGGGTAAGTGGATACAGTTACCCCGATATTCACCAGCTCTCTCTCAGTGTATATATGTTATGAATTAGATTATTGTTTTAGTATTGAGAATCCAGCAAAATATATAATAACTTAATTTGAAATTAAATATTCTTAAAGATAAATGATAACTGTCTAAAATTTGTATAGATGCCACATATTTATTCCTACTGTTTAAAATTTGTGTAGTATTTGTGTTAAGTGTAAATAAATGTGTTTTATCGTAAAATCCAAGCCTTTTAAATCATTTCCTAGATTCCATTGTCCTGGGTATTGTTAGTATGTTATCTTATGTTAAATGTAACTTTTAGTAAATCACAACGCAATCTAAACTCTATATAACGATCTCGGCTAATATAAATGTTGGTAGAAGGTAAGGGCCACCCAACACCAGAATGGATTTTTTGGTGAGTTCAAGACGCATTTTTCAAAGAAGTATTTCCAGGTAAGTTTTCATTACATTTTAATGTTTATTTGAACTGTTTTGCAGAGTTTGACCTAAAATACATACTACAATTTGAAATTTTTCAAAATTTTTAATTTTGAAGTGTTTAAGAGGGGTGTCCCACTTACCCCATAGTTTTTGCATGGTTGGGGTAAGTGGGACCCCTCAGCGTGGGGTAAGTGGGGCCCCTCTTTATTTAGTAAGTCAGACCCCTTATTATGATATACGTTGTTCTAGAGGGTCCCTTATGATACAGGAACTATTAACAATTTCAGGGGGTTATAGGGACCAATTTCCCCCAATATTTTCAGAAAATTTCGATTTATAGTAGCAAGACCTTTTACTCACCACTTCGAAATTCATTAAAATATATCAATAGTTTGATCGACATTATATATCAAACTTGCGTTTTAATTTAAGTTATGGTGAGTAAAGAGAAATATCTCATCAACAGTGTTCATTCTCATTTAGTGTGTCCGATTTCTTTTTTATCTTACAATGCGTATTAAAGTGCCAAAATAAATCTTAATGAACCTTATTATGTTTGTTCAACACTATTTTTTATGCTAAAGTAAAACATATCCCTTTGGCCTTTCGAAACATTCTTTAAAATACTTATTTTGCTTTTCATTCGATTCTTACCTTGTCATATTGATTTTGATGTGAGTATATTTCTCACTCATGGATACAGTTACAATAAAATATTTTATATTGAAATTTACTGTACTTTATCAAGTAAGACCCACTTACTTCCATTTAAGTTTTGCTTGCTTTAAATATAAATAAAGAGGGGGTGACCCACTTACCCCATCTCTTGGGGTAAGTGGGTCACCCATCTCATTATTGATAAAAAGACCAGTTAAGAAAAATGTAAAGCTTTATTTTAGAAACTACTGATAAATTTTTGTTTATCGATAGACTCTTTAACGAAATTAGTCAAGAATTACAAAATAAACCCTTTCAAATTTTTTCTATAAAGCTCCAAAAATGTACTAGGCCAAAAAGGGGTCCCACTTACCCCAAGTGACCCTATTTCCGAACATGCCTTTGTTAAACAGATAAGTTTGAAAAATCTTGAGAAAAATTAGCGGGTTAGGTAAACCTTTAAAACGAATCTTCATGTTTAAGGTGAGATAAACTAAGAATAAAATATGGCCGTAATTGAAAAGGTTCATTCTATTATATTAATCGAAACTAGACATCTATAAATACTCTTCCTCATATAATCGTAATCTTAAATGGTACTATGAATATAGTACTTACATCAAATCTTAATATAAAAATTCTATTAAGATTCCATATGGGGTTGAAATAAGATTATTTTATTCTTTTTTACATATTGGAGTATTAACCCTTTATACCAGATATCTCAAAAGTATCAATTTAATTAATTAGCTCTAGCGGATTAAATTTCCCAAAGATGATTATTTTATTTATGTATATCCCTTAATTTTCAATTTAGTAACTCGGAAAAAATATTTCCACGACAAAAATTGCAGAAAATCATAAAGATAAAGGGTTGAAACTTACAAATATGTCCTGCAATTTATTTCAGAAGTTTTTTTATTTGCCCAACCTACCTCCTCTAGGTTTTTTTACCGTTTGTCTTCTGCAAAAATTTGAATATTTTGAAAGAATTCTGCTTTTTTAAATTTCAGTCAGCAATTTCTCTCAAGTACTGGATAGTTTATGTGTGTCTCAATATAACAAATTTATGGAGGAAAGAGCCATATTGTTTTTGAAATTGGCAAATGAAAATGACTTCTTCAAAACTACTTTAGTTGAAGATATAAGGACAGCCATAGCACGAGAATTGACAGTTCGACATGTTCCAGATGTTACAATTCCAGTTAGTGACATTCCGGTACGAATTTAGAAGTAATATAATAAATTAAACCTGTTTCAGAAAGATAAGATTTTTAAAGATATTTTAAATTAAAGAAAAATGTATGGAATTTATATCATATAGTTCAGTTAAGAAATTAACTTTTCGAAGTATTTGATGTACTAACATGTCTTACAAGAATTGCATCAAGAGTTAGAGGTAGTTATAGCATAAGTTTAAAGTTGTGATGCTGAAAAATTACGTTTGTTTAAAGGGTGTGCCTACTGTTATTTTACGAATGGTGATGGAGTGGTACGTTTAATAAAATGATAGTTTTTTGATGGATGCCATCGGGAATAAGACTTCCAATAAAATGACATATGAGTTTAAGTATGTCTTATATGTATGTATACAGAATGACTTTTTTAAATAGGAAAAATGTTTATGATGCATCGTATTATAAAGGTTTTTTTATATAAATTGTTCAGGGTGCAAAATTTTTGAAAAAATGAAAGAGAAAATATGTAATTGAAATGCAGTAATATTTAGATTTTTTAGTGTATAAACTTAAAACTATTATGTATTTAAAACAATGATGCATACATACATACATCTCTCATATAAAAGCCCACGTCACTCACTGACTCACTGACTCACTGATTCTGGAACGCTTGCACACTATGATGCCATCTCGCAATATCTTCTCGCAATAATCAGAAAAATAAATAAATAAAAGTAATTAAAATTAAAATAATATAATAGCTTTTAAATATCTTTCAAGAAAGTTGGTTTACTTAATAAAGGTTAAAAAGTTACTTTTAGGGAAGTTGGTTTCTAATTCAACAATAATAAATCTAATAAATAATCGTATAAAAAGCGCTTTTTGATTTTTTTTTTGGCAATAATCTTTATTTACTTTCGGAAACGAAAAATTAATTATTTCTTAAGTAAGTAAATAATTGAATTTTATTTATTTTTCAACTGATTTATATAACTTATTCACTTTTAGAATCAGCTTTCAATAGTAATCATCTCAATTTTTACTATTCATTTTTTTCTTTCTCATAGTCATTGTCATGGGTGATGATGAAGATCCTACCTCAAAAAAACGTCGCTTAGCTAAAGAAAGAAAGCAAAGATGGCGTGCTAGACCTAAATACGTGGGCGCCGTAGGCGCCCCATAACAAACTATCTTCAAATAATGAGGCAAATTAAAATCAAATAATAATTTAATAATGGAATGTTTGGGGAGAATGCCATTTAAAATGAGTTTATATAAGGGTAGTAAGATTTGATTTAAGAATAAATTTGCCCAAATCAGCTCGGTGGTGGTCAGCCGAAATTGAGTGACTTATTTGAATATGATAAATTAGTGATATTTCAGCGGTAAGATAAAGAAGTTAAACTTCTTATTTAATGTATAATTAATAGGAACTTGAAGTAGTAACGAGGGAAGCTCGCATAAAAGGCTAGCCTAGCTGTAAGACCCGGCTTTGCCGGGTCGTAACAGCTAGTTCAATGATATTATGTTGTTTTTAAAAAACATACATAAAAATTGCGATTTATCTGAAAAAAGGGCTTGTTATTTTTTAAAATTCCTCATAAGAAAGCGGAGAGAAAATTTATATCCTTGGGAAAATATACTCAAGATACCAAGATTTAAGTTGACGTAATTGTTTTTTATTTAAATATATATCAATATTCCTTTCCAATTTATTTTTAGTACAACATTAATGGAAAGAAAATGGAAATTACGATTAAGAAGCTTATCAACCACCAGAACTACAATGATGAAACTATAAGAAATCCAGAAAGCCTGAGGTGTTTTCAAAATAGATCAGAGCTTTTATGGACATAAACATCAATATTATTTTAATACTTGAATGTTTTGTGTGATAATGAAAAAAAGTTATCTTTTTAAATAAATATATACTTTTTCTGTGAAAAAATTAACAAAAATGTTGTATTGAGTTTATAATTTAAAATTTATTTTTGAATGAAAACTCTGAATTACTATTTATTGAAAAATATTATTCTGTAATTGCTTTGTATACTTTAGATTCTGCTAATAAATTGAAATTCCTCTAACCTATTTTTAAATTGATGCATAGACTTCAATTTAACACACAGAATATACTTTAATACAACTCACACATGAACCGTGGCGTTAAAGATTTTTTGAAAATGAAAAGATAAATCGTAATCAAGTTGATATTTTAATATACCTTCTTACTCATTTAAAATTCAAACTTTGTCTTTCCAAATCATCAACTTATATTTTAAAGTAGTAACAATTTAAAGGGGAAAAAATCAATTGATTTTCTACGTACTTAATAATCCTGGATAATAATTTTGGTATTATGTATCGAATACCAATGCTTTCTCTTAGAAAGTTATACCAAACAGGAAACACAAAAGGAACGAGCAGGGCAGATTATGATGCTGATAAGATGAAAAGTTCCTGATCGATCTTGACTGCGATAGAAGTGAACAATTTTGTTGTATTCTGGGGTACTTCTCTTATCTGAATCAAGGAGAAATGCGTTATGAAATCAGGGGAACCAGTGATTAATCGAGCATGCAGCAAACATAACTTTCAAGTTGCGAGCCTTTGACAGAAGAAACACAAATGTGAATGTATACGCAGTGTGATTTTTTTTCATTTCTGGATCAATTGATAAAGATTGGTTTTTAAAGGATTTTTTTGACGTTTTACCGGTTAGTTATGGATCTGAAGAAATTTGAAGTTCCTATGTTGTATAAGCCTAAGGAGGGTGATGGAAAAAATATAAAGAGGTTTAAATCTATTGTTGAAGATAAATTTGGGGTGAAACTTGGTAAGCTACTTTTAACTTGCTTTTTACTTGAACGAATGTCTTCAAATCATTTAAACTTATATCTTACTATTGATACATATTCCTGGTAAGAAGTTTCTATTTATATGTACTACAAACGTTTTCAACGTTTTTCAATCAAATTGAATCATCTAATTAACTTAATACAAAGTCACAAATAGATGATGGTGCTTTGCTAAAGACTCGGTCTAGTATCATGATATTTTATACACAAAGGATACATGAGAGTGAGGCACCTTGGGATATGGACCACCTTAGGACAACCACTGTTTTTAGACGTAATTTTGCAGTTGTGAACTTCTGCTTAATCGTATTATATAAGCGTAATAAGCTCATATAATCTCATTTATCTTTCAATAAATGAGACTAAAATCTACTTTCAAACGTGCTTTGTATTCTTTGGTGTGCCTTGATAATTATTTTGATCAGTTTCATTTTGTTTTACGTAGTGAAAAGTAACTATGATGTGTAGTTTCAAAACCATTTTTTAAATAATACAGTATTTATGCTGGAATAACAATGCTGGGACATGCACTATATTAGGGAGTCGTTGTTCATACTATAGGTTAAATAGTTCATGATCTTACGCCAGATTAAATTTTAGTGATTTCTCTTTTTACACATGAGAAACAAGATGAGATCATCGGAGATTAGATGCTATATTTTCTCAAGTTTGACTCAACATTATAAGAAAAAGGATATTGATAAGCATTTCAGCCTTAAAATTAAAATGATCTTCCAAAAATTTAATGCAAAAAAAACCTCTAGATTCCGTTATTAATAATTCCGTAAATTTGATATATGGGGGTAGAAGTTCAAATTGCTTCTGGGACAAAAGTGCGCGGACGAATTGCCCCAATTTGGCAGGCACCATTTTGAGACTTTTTGTCCCATTCTGAAGAAAATTTTAACCCTGCAATGCAAAATTTTGCCTCTAAGTATGCGTACGTTTCCTCCTATTTTTATAAGGAATTATACGAATAATTTTTCATTCTTGTGGACAAATACCGGTAATAACAATTTGTTTACTATCTCAGAATTTTTATTAAACTTTTATATTTTTACTCTTTAAATTATTTATAGATGGCTTTTGGGACTTACACAAATGGTCGGTGGACCACCTTGAAGAATTTTGGGCAGAAATGTGGGACTTTCTTGGAATTATCTACTCCAAAAAATATGAAAAGGTAACAAAAGCTAATTTAATATTTCTTACCTCCTCATCAAAACATGAATAACTTTTCCATTGATGATTGATGATTATTTTCACCTGAATAATAATATCTACGCTAACGATGATAACAAAAGTTTCAAATTAGTAAATTAAGAGTCTTAATGAAAATTTCAGACAGCATAAGTTTTCAAATTTTGAGGGGTAAAAATTTCAGTGTCTTATAGTCTAGTTTAAAACAAAAAGATTCAGGGATTATCTTCCTTGGGTTGCTTTCTTTTTGACTCTGCACTTTTTAACCCTTATCAACATAACCCGCCCGAAATTTCTAAAAGCACTATTGAATATTTGAGGCGGCCAGGACTGAAAAGGTCAAAAAGTAAAATTGTTAGTGAAAGAAATTTCAAAGTTAACATAGTAACTTTAGTATGCTCAAAGTTTTATATGGTTCCGAAAATGCATTCTAAGCCAAACCTTGGACCATAAGAAAGGGGGGAAAACACTCAAGAATGTATTATACAGGGTGATTCAGAAATAATCATCAATAATTTGGGGGAGGTAGAGGGGCCCTAGACAAGCATATTTCGAATAGGGATGGTGGAGCGCAGCCTTACCGTTAAAGAGCTAGGACCTAATGTAGTGCGAGCGCATTTCAAAAGGCCGTTTTTAAGAGGCCCGTGTGACGAAACAAAACATAATAAATGAAAAACATTATTGCATGAGGTACTGGAGTATTCGTACTTCTTAAATCCTCAATGTGATAGAAATTGGAACACTTGCTAAACCGTGGAGTGAGTTTTAAAACGTACTCTCTCTGTCAAACAATGGAGTTCCCTTAATGGTATTTAGAAAAATTATGATCGGGGAAGGAATTTTCAATGATCAAACAGTTTCAATGATCAATGTTACGATCATTGAAAATTCCTTCCCCGATCATCATTTTTCTAAATACCATTAAGGGAACTCCATTCTTTGACTAAAAGATTAATATTGCACTTTTGACGTGCGTGTATACATGTGCTTATTGTGCTTCCTCCTCTATCATAATAATAAGCAAAATCTAACACTGTATTTTTCCCTATCAATCTTTAAAATTTTAACATTAAATCAATTTCTTGTAAGAAAACTTCAAGTTAATACTTGCTCAGTACGCAATTACACATTGTAAAATCTTCTAATGTTACCTCTCAACAGGTTATTGACCTAAGTATACCTATGTGTGAATCCCCTCTCTGGTTTGAAGGCGCTAAGCTCAATTATGCTGAAAACTTGCTCAAGTACAGAGATGATCATATGGCCATGATTTCGACGGGTATTTTTCCTTTTTTTCTCTAAATTATATTTTATCTCGTGACGCTATCAAAACAAAAGAATTTTATGAAAAGCTAAAAGTTCTTTCAGGAAATTTATATTTTTAATGTCCTGTTGAACTAATTTTATTCGATTTGTTTATTAACGATGTAGTGTCTTTTAAATTTAGATGAAGCGGGAAAAACAGACTACGTCACTTTCAAACAAATGTTTGAAGAAGTGAGGTTGTATGCTGCAGCTTTACGAAGCTCCGGAATCAGGAAAGGGGACGTAGTTGTATGTAAGTAACAGTTTTACAATAGGCATTTTAACTACTACACAAGCGACATACAGGGTGTCCCAAAAAAACTGACACGTTTTAAAAACAATAACTAATAACTCGAAAAATACGTGGTTTGTTACATCCTACTCCTGGAAGTCTAAGGTGTAAGATGCGACAAACCACGTATTTTTTTTAGTTTTCGAGTTATTAGTTATTGATTTTTAAAATCTGTCAGTATTTTTGGTACACCCTGTACAATGACATACACCCTCTTCATCGATAGTTTAAATTGAATGTTTGTAACAGTTTTACAACATATTGTAACTACTGCATATTCTTGCCATGACATACACAATCTTCAAGGATAGACATGGTTTTAGGGTGTCCCTTAAAAATCGAGAGTCGGGGAAACTTTTGCAACAACCTCTAATTTTTTTTCTTTTGCTACCCTAAGAATGTGTGCAAAATCATATTAACACGTTTCCCAAACGCCCTTAAGTTAGCAAATTTTGACATTGCATTGAAGCTTGAGCGCGCGCATTAGGCGACGAGTCTCTTGGCCGATTGTCAAGAGTCTGGTCATAAAGATCCATTACTCTCGAGTGACAGCTATGTTCCAGTTGCCGCGACGAAAGTTCTATGTGCGCGCCTAGCCTTGCAAACATCCAGCTTTTCTAATAATCTTTTTTTTTCTGTTGCGATTTTCTCTAAAACTGCGCGTTGTAGAGGTATAGCTCCCTGGGAATTTTTTATGTACTCCACCCAAAGAATCTGTCTGTACAGAGTTAGGGAGGACTTGATTAAAACACCCAGCTTAATTTTTGTAATTTTAGGTTACATGTCAAACAGAAAAGAAGCTATCTATACCATGCAGGCTGTATTGAGCATAGGAGCTATTTTCTCTGGAGCTCTGCCTCTACTGGGGCACAAAGTAAAACAGTTTAATATACTTTCTTTCAACAAGAGTTATAATCTTTATATCAAAAATACGATGCATATAACTGCAATGTATTGAAATTGTATTTGCGATTTTATATAGGCTGTACTTAGCAGATTTGAGGAAGTTAAACCAAAGATGTTAGTGACAATGGATAAGTTTCAACATCAGGGAGAAGAAATAGATATGTTGAGAGAAGTGAAACATATTGCTAAAGGTAAGTTCTTTTCTTTAACATTTATCCTCTCATCTGTTAACAGTGTAAAAATTTTGTCTCCGAAGCATAAGTGAATAATAAATGTTAATTTTTTAATGTTTTAGGCCTAACTTCATTAGAGAAAGTTGTTATTTTATCTCCTAAAAAATCTACAACTTCGATGGATATTTCGGACGTACGAAACAGGTAGAACTTACTTCAAAATTATTTTAATCTATTTAAATTCTATTTTTAGCATAAAGTGTATCAAAACAAGTTCTTCTTGTAATGCATCTGTGTCTAACAATATTAATTAACTGTAAGAATGTAACTGTAACCATATATGTAACCGGGAATTCCCCTAAAAGAAATACAAACCGAAACCTATTGTAAATAGCGATGTATTACTTTAAGCATAATTAAACGCAGTGCTCGATTTCTAAAAAAAGAGGTACCGGAACGGTAAAATTCAGGGCCGTAACTAGAATCTTTTTTCGGGGGGAAATTTGGCAAAAAATTTTCTTGAAACTTTAGTTCGCTTTTGTTGGTGACCTAGGTAAGAAGACAGCAGCGATCCAGGATTTGTTTTTTGGGGTGCTAAAAATTTTCACTCTCAAAATCGTCTTCTAATATCCTAAAAGGGGGTCTGGGAGTCCTCCCCCATAAAATGTTTGGAAATTTAAGTCTAAAAAGCAGATTTTCAACTCGTTTTGGTACACCTATTCCGGATTCCGAACATACATTTTCACGAATTTAATTTACATTTTGGTAAGATTTTTGCCTTTCGATGGACTTTTTACATAAAATTGGTAAATAATAGGGTTCGAAATTCTAAAGGGGGGTTCTCATTCCTTTTGGGGAGGGGGCTTAAGTCCCCTAGCCTCCCTGGATCCGCTTGTGTGAGTAGAACTCCTAACTCACCTTGGATACGGCCGGCCTCTTTATGATTTCACTCATTTTTAGACTTAACCGAAGTGGAAGTGGACCCCTCCTTGTAAGTCTCCAAATTTTCAAGGAACTACTCTCATAATAGATTTCAAAATTTCAAGGGGGTTGGGGGTTTTCCCCAAGAAAAAATTTGAATTTGGAACCTTAAAAGTAGGGGTTTTATGCGTTTTAAGGTGAATTTTTAGTGTGAATGAAATTCTAAAAGCTTATGTACAAAATACAATATTATTTTTTTTCCGAAAAAGAGGTTCCGGAACGTCGTTCCGGCTGAAATCGAGCCCTGATTAAACGTATTAGTGTAACCCACCTGAGTTGTTAATGCGGCCTCTTCAACACATAATACCAACACCCACCAGATTTAGCACTTCTCCACAACTAAAAAATTTTCATGTATAATGGAAATGGTATTTTATTCAACTCTCAAGGAAAATACTTTTAACTGGAAATATTATAATGCATATGAGAAATAAAAGATAATTTCGTCGTTTCATTGGGTATTCTACTTGCGCTTTGCGCAAGTATCGGAATTAAAATAGAGAGTATTACAATGAATATTAAACTAAAAGGGAAATTTTTTATATCATTGATATAATTTATTTTTATGCTGATTCTTGTGGTTACTTTCAGTTGTCTAATGGAAGACTTCTTGAAACTTGGCTTAAGAGAGGACGGGACTGTTCCACCAATGGAATTTGAGCAAGTTTCCTTCTCTCATCCAGTATACATCAGTTACACATCAGGAACAACAGGGAAGCCTAAAGCAATTATGCATGGATTCGGGGTGAGCCAACAAACGAAATTCATTCATTTTTATTTCAACACAAAAACAAAATCACCAGTCTGAATTGTTTGATCGGTTTTAGGGTCTTATGAAAATTGCTATTAATTTCGGAATTCATGGCGAAAGTGACCGAAGTAGTACTATTTGGTTCTCTGTGTCTCCCGTAAGTATCCCAAAAAGTTATACTGAATTACAAAACATAACAAATTAAGTACTTCTCTTTTAGGTGTGCAGAGTGTTTCAGATAAGTGATTCATAACTTCTAGGAGGCTATTAAAGCAAACCTAGACGACTCAGAATCACCTAGGAATGGGGGATTGGAAATGCATCCCTAGCAACTTGGGGGGGTTGTAAGACGGCGTGGGAGGGTGTATAATCTACAGTGGAAATTGACACGTAACCTTTTATGATTTGATTAAAACCAGCAAAATCGTTTGATTCCGGCATTTGTTACATAAAACCAATTTAGGAGCTGAAATTTCAGCTCTTTAATTGGTTTTATGGAATAAATACCTGAATCGATGGTTATAATTCGATCTTAAAAGGTTACAAATCTATTTCCACAGGCAATTTACAACTTCCCATCCCCGCTTATAAAAACCCCTTATCTTAAACACACCCTGAAGAGAGCGAGTTGGTGACAGACGTTGAGAATGGTGGAAGATGTTGGAAGTGGTGGTGACACGGAAGGCACGGCAAGACTGCTTGAGAGCCGTTTTTCTTTTCGGTGGTAATGATTTTTTTTAAATTTAATTTTTTTGTGATAGAATTCGCGGAAAAAACCACGTTTTCTAGGCATACGGAACTACAACGAAAATTTTAATTTACACTTTGAAAAAATCCCGTGAAACTTTCGGTTTGGTTGTGCAAAACCGTAAAAATTACAAAGGAAATCCGTTACCACAACGGTTTTTTACCATTTTCATCCATTAATGGATACGGGTTTACTTCGTTATTTTTACGGTTTTGCACAACCAACAAAGCTGCCAGTTTGAAACCATAAATTTTACGAGATTTTTTTTCAGTGTACAGTTAGCTATAAGGGGCAACTCTTCATGCACCAAAACAAATGCCCTCTTTTCGATATTTACTTATAATTTAAAATTTATATTGAGGCCTATGACCATTGATTTTTATGTTTAATCATAGGTTGGATGGGTATCCTGGACTGTTACTGTCGCAACTCACTTCTTAGGATACACTCTTTTACTATACGAAGGATCACCGTTCTTAAGTACTCGGAAGAATTTCTGGGATTTGGCTCGAGAATTTAAGGTGACTCACTTGACCTCTCCTGCAAGTGTCCTGGACGAGTTTCAAAAATGGAACCTGTTGCCAAGTAAGCAAAAAAAAGTGCTTTTTCCCCATCAGGAAAGCATCGGGAAATCTAATAGAAATTCGACGTTAAATTTAACTCTAATTGAATGAAAACTGGGCTTGTGTAAAACTTTTATAAATCTGTGAGAAAACTCCAGCTCTCAAGCTTCGCCTCCAACCGTGGACCGGTTTCGCCCTTGTTAGGGCTCATCAGCACGGTATAGGAAGGTAACGCAATGATAGTCGGCTAGACTAAAAGCTCTCCCTCCACTCTCTTGCGTTACCTTCCTATACCGTGCTGATGAGCCCTAACAAGGGCGAAACCGGTTCACGGTTGGAGGCGACGCTTGAGAGCTGGAGTTTTCTCACACATTCCTCTAACCAGAGGTTACTGGTGAAGAACTCTTCTTTTTATAAATCTTCTGAAATAAGCGCAAGCTGGTTTTACACTTTTTCATTTTGATAGTCTAGTTGTCTAGTAGATTTCACCTTTTTCAATCCAGCCTTAAAATTCGACAGAGTTATGTTTTAAGATTAATAAAAGAAAGGGGAAAGGTGAAAATATGGGTCTAAAAAATTATTTTTATAAATGTAATGTGTTCCATTACTGGGGGGAAACTGAACAAAGCTTCCATAATTTAGGTTCTTAATTTCATTACAGAGACAGAATTGCCAGACCTTGAATTGTTCTTGTCAGCTGGGACTGTGGTCAAGCCCAGAAATTTCGATTTTATGTACAGTGTTCTTCCCAAAGACGTACTGTTTTCTTCTTGTTACGGTAAAACACTCTAACAGTATTATTAATTATTGCTATACCTTCTTGTAGGTATATTTAAAAAATTTCAAATAATTTTACTCAATTATGGGAGAATAAAGGTAGGAAATATAACTTTTTATTCTCATTTTAGGAGCCACTGAAATTCTCGGATTTACCCTCGTTTATGACATCACTATGCCTGTATACAGAGGAGAATTACCAATAATTTTATTGGGTGACAGTGTAGAAGTCATAGATGATGAAGGTAATTAGAAATTCCATTTGCTTGCATGTCGCTACGTGAAGTTCTGAGCACAGATAAAAAGCCGAACAAAAGAGTACAAAACGTCCAAACGCAACGTGATTACATACTGCGTGTGTAATATGCATAGTAATATCGTCGCCTTAGAATCAAAAACTACTATCTCCGTTCGGCAAACTTCGGGGATCCCGATCCTTGGCTACTTAAAATCAGACGCCAATTCAAACCACTACCCATAAAAAATCCACCAATTAAATACCACCCAATCGAAAATAATAATAATTACTTCAGATCGTTGCAGGCGCTCATTTGATTGGTTTGGCACATTGCCAGCTCGATGATGTCACGCTTACGAACCAATGAAATGAGCTTTCTCGCTTGCAATTCCGAATATTTCCGAATCAGACCAGAAGGCAGCATTATTGGATTTTAAGATGAAGAAAATATTGCCCCTGATATGGCAACCTGCTTACGATATCAGACCGCCAAGATTAACATTGAATCTAGGCCGTTTTGCAGCAGCCAATGAAATAATTGGAACTCTTTTTTCGTTATAAAAGAAAAACTAATCATGGTAGAAGTACAATATTTTAAACACATATACAATTATTTTTTACAAAAATATTGTCGTTTCGTTTTTTAAAAAATTCGAATTAGTTTTAGAATTATTAAGATTCAAAGTTTCAATATTTTCCCTTTCTAGGACTGAAGTGAATTAACAATGGATAGCAGCAACCCTTTAACAACGCCAAAACCGCCAACAACACGAGCAGAATGAACGACTAAGCTGCGTGAATTTTCAGAGATAGTAGTTTTTGATTCTAAGGGGGAGTGACTTCCCGACCGTCGGGTAACCGTTGTGCGCATGCTCGGGTTAAAAGCGTGGTTTTCAAGTATTTAGGATTGGAAGTAGCGTGGTTCGAATGGGGAAGTGGTAGGGTGTCTGGCTGGCATGCAGAAGGTCGTGGGTTCGAACCCAGGAATTATTTTTCAGTAAATTTAATTTTAATTTTTATTATTCCATTAAAAATTGCAAGAATTAATTGCTCTTGTTTAACAGTTATTCCTTATTTAATTAAATTCATTGTGGTTTTTTAAATGTTTTACTTAGTCTAATTTTAAAAAAAAATTTAAATTATTAATTTATTGAAAATAAAATTATTTCGCTAAAATATTTTATAGAAACAGCAAGAATCAAGTCCACATGGATGCGCATTGCTAATAAAGTATAAAAATCTTGCAGGGATTGTGAAATACAGTACAAAACAATACGTCGGTCGCCATGGCCGTGGGACTTGCCGTCCGTCGTACGACGGTCGGCTAGTAACAGCCATTCTAAGGCGACGATATGTTTGCCGGTGAAGTCACACTGTCATTTGGATCTATGTATAAAAATCGTTATGGTAAAATTAAATGTTAAAAAACTGCCTCCTATAACTTTTTAAAACGAACTCTGAAGTTTCTTCCAAAAAAGAAAAATTTCCCTCAATTTGATTTAGTTAAAGAAAAATAAGAGATACTGTATCCTCTAAGTACAGAAATTACACTCTTAAAACGACAGTTTCAAAACTGAGTAAAAATTACTCAAACTGGCTCCGAATCAAATTTACTCTTGTTTGAAAACATGAATATACTCATTTCTAAAAATGTGCAGGTACTCAAAAATGAAACTTCTTGAGTTACTGCATGTTATTCTCATGAATCGGAGTGAGCACGTCAAAGTGACTATCGTCGCACTCCGATTCATGAGAATGACATGCACTAACTCAAGAAGTTTCATTTTTGAGTACTTGCACATTTTCAGAAATGAGTATATTCATGTTTTGTATGAGTATATTCATATTTGATTCGGAGCCAGTTTGAGTAATTTTTACTCAGTTTTGAAACTGTCGTTTAACATATTCTTTCAAAACTTATGACTTTTTTAAACGCTTTTATTCTACTTGCTTTTGGCGGCGTTTTACGCGTGGAATTTTAAAACTCGATTTTCGGGCACTTCCCGATATGTCAGGGCCCCGAAACTTTACACATCGGTGGAACCCTCATGACACTCCAATATCCAACCATTATCTAGTCAAACAACCAAAGGATTAAGTTAATTAACGAGTATTTTTAATTAACAGAAAAACCAGAATTTGAGACCTTTCCCAAGGGGCTATTCTCCCTAAACCGTGCACAATTGTTTATAAGGCATAACTTCATCATATTCAAAAGTCAAAACGAGAATTGCCCAGTAATTACGATAATTATAGACGATTAATCCCTTTTTTTCTTTCTGGATTCTTATACATAATATTTCAGGCACTTCCAAACGATATAAAGTTCTGAAACTTTGCACCGTGGTGGAAACTCGATGACAATGCAATATTCAATCATCAACTAGTCAAAACCTCCGTAATTTAGGTAATTAACGAGTGTTTTTAGTTATCCTTTTAATTCATATTTGAGACACTTCCGTGAAGCCAATGGCTCCCAAAACCTGTAAGATAATATACTAGGTATATAACTACAATATTTAATCTTCAAAACGTGATTTTTTACCTTCCAATTAACAATTAAGATAATTAGCGATTTAAGATAACCGCGAGAAAGAAATCGCCAGAAGAGCGAGAAATCGCCGAGAATTGGTGCCCATCCTGAGAGAAGATAATATGCTACTTTTATAATTTATTGACTACTGAAAAGACTGGATGTTACTGTTTGCTTCTTGACACTGACACTGACACTGACACTGACACACACACACACACACACACACACACACACACACACACACACACACACACACACACACACACACACACACACACACACACACACACACACACAATTTCTGAACTTTTACGATTGGTTATTATTTTATTTTATTGAATGCTTTTCTTTTTCTTGTGAATCTTTTTGATATCGATGGATTTCATCGGCGACTGAGCGGATGCGAGGAATATTCTTTGTGTGCGAGGTATTTTTCCCGCTCAGCTCTGTTATTATAACGTACCCAGCAAAATTAAATAGATTTTAATTAACTTTGGAGTTGATTGTCCTGCTGAGTCGTCAGAGGATTGTTCTACTTTGTCAGATATGTAAAAAATTTTTGTTATACATGAAACTAAAATTCCATCCTAACATAATATTAAATATGGTTGAAATAAATACATTTTTTCTTGTGAGTTTTTGTTAAAAAATACCATGACTAAAAAGTAGAAAATAAAATAAGTAAAAAAAAGATTTTTTTAAAAAACGCTTTTATTGAAGTGTTCTAAAAGGTCAAAAATAATTTTTTCGGTTTGAAAAATAATTTATTGGGAAGTAGAAAATAACTTTTTGGTAAGTAAAAAAACTGATTTTCTAATCACTAAAAATAAAAGCGTGGGCGCTAGTAATTCTTAATTCACTATTTATTCTAACTTCATTCTATGTTCTATGAGGTTAAATTTACAAATTTCTCATTCATGAGTTTTGAGTGGGATGGATTCACTTTAAATTCTCTATTAGGTACTTTTATTTATATGAAGTTATACATAAATGCCGACGTAATGGCCTAGTGGTAAGAGCACAGAGAACAGAGCTTACAGAGGTTTCATCGCCATAGACGCTAATGGTAATTTTTTAAACCAATCAAACAATTTGCGAACATAGCTCCACCTCCTACCGCCGCGTCCCATTTGTCCGCGCCGCGTCCGAAGCTGTCTTCAAATTGATTTCGCTTCTTCTGATTGGCTGCTAGTGAGAATTAAATTAGTGTCCGCGGATTGACGAAAAGTGCCTTATGACACCTCTGTTAGCTCTGTTCTCTGTGGGTAAGGGCATCTAACTGCAAAGCCGTAAGTCTGGGGTTCGAATCCCCGTTCGTCAGGGATGTTACTGTTACTGTCCTGTAAAAAAATTTAAATTTAAAAAATTACTAGCGCCCACGCTTTTATTTTTAGTGATTAGAAAATCAGTTTTTTTACTTACCAAAAAGTTATTTTCTACTTCCCAATAAATTATTTTTCAAACCGAAAAAATTATTTTTGACCTTTTAGAACACTTCAATAAAAGCGTTTTTTAAAAAAATCTTTTTTTTTACTTATTTTATTTATTATATTAGATGTTCTATAGTATTGTAAAAAGAAGAAGGGCGGCCTTTCTAAAGGTGAAATTGCTCTTGTTTGAGATGAAATTCCTTCAGGTGAAGAGAACATATGATTGATGATCGACTAAAAATAAGACTTACTAAATTAAAGACTAAAAATAAAAAAATCAGTGTAAAATGTGTGTATGTTCATTGGAATTTTTTCATGCATTATAGCATGGTGGTATACTATGTTTACCACCTCACAGCTGTAACTGTAATTACTAAAAAAAAAATTAAAAATGATATTTTTCAGTTTTAATAACATCCTTTAGTTCGTAGATATAAGTAATTTTGATTTTGTGAGTCAAATAAAAATCTGTGCCTTAAAGAGTTAAGAGTGTAGCTGGTTAATTTCCGTTATTTAAAGAATGAATTTTTAGCAGTGTATAGTAATGTGTCATTTAGGGATATTTCATCCTCCAAATGAACTATCTGTAGAATCTGTACATTTCCCGACTTACGAGCACGTACTAATTTTTCCAATTCCCTTTAATGTTTGTAGAAATTGAGTTTTAAAGCTATTATTTTTTTACTTAGAAAAACCCGTCGTGGGTGAACTTGGTGAACTAGTTATAACGAGACCATCTCCTAGTCTTCCTTTAGGCTTGTGGGGAGACACAGACGGATCCCTGTATAAAGAGAAGTACTTTTCTAAATACAGAGGTAAGGAAATTTATCTTTCACACATATTGCATAGGTACTTAAAAAGGGTTGTTTTTCACAGCACATTCCGAATACGTGATAGGGTAAATTAATAAGAAGTTCACAATCATAATAATAATTATAATAAGCCGGAACTAAAAACTTGTAAGAAATTAAATTGAATTTGTGTAGATTAGATTTTTTTAACTATAATTTGAATATAAATTAAGAAACTACTTTGTGAAAGATAATTGTGTATTACAAGTCCTTAAGGAATTCTTGTATGGATTTATGTGAGTTGTAAGGATTTTTTATACTTAGTTTCAGTGTGTTAACTTAGGGGAGTTTTTATTTTATTGATCTTGGTAAGCTAAACAGTAAATATGTTTCTGAACTTTTCTTTTCCAGAAAAATTTGCCCTGAATGACTTTGCAATTCGAAACCCTATCACGAAAGGATTCGTTGTTTGCTGTAGAAGGTCAATTATATTTATTTTGATACTTTTTCATTATATCATTGTTTATATATAGTAAATCGAAGTCGGACATAACGAATCATGACGCGATCCTAATTAAGTTCAGCATAAATCAATTTTAAGAACTTTTATAGTGGTATTTGATGGGGTGGTAGACATAAAATTGGTTAAGGCGACACAGTACCCTGACAAAAAAATTTTTTTTTAATATTATAATTTTGATTTTAATTGCATATTTAGTGGGCTAATATAAAATACCCTTTCCCCTAAAAAAAAGTTGGATTTTAAAAATCAGAATTTTTAAAATTTAAATTTTTTAAAAATTTTGACAATTTTTTAAATCCCTAAGGCTTTTTTAATTATGGATATTTTTGAATATTTTTTTCATTTCTGAATTCGTCATATCATAATACACAAAACTGTGCATGGGTTTCTTTCTTTCATTGTTACTTTATTTTCTAGAAAATTTTTTCTGTAGACACCCCAAAAAAACTTGAAAAATTCATCATTTTTGACTTTAATATTTTTAAAAAAATATATAACTTTGTTAGAGCTAAACCCATGCACAGTTCTATAATACATATATGTCAGAATATATATACCAATTTTCAGACTTATATATCAACTACATAAAAAGCCTTAGGGTTTCAAAATATTGTAAATGCACAAAAATACAACGTGGAGAAAATTCAACTTAAAATTTCGTTTCTTCATAGAAAACCCTCATCATCGCATCTGAAAAATGTGAATAACTTCATAAATTATTAAGATAGAGCTCTGAAATTTTGAAGACACATTCAGAAAGATTAATGGTATGGATTAAGCCAATAAAATGTTTTTTGATATTTTGATGATTTTTTGGGTACTGTGTCGCCTTAATAAGATATAAAATCTGTAATTGAAAAGAATGCGTGATACTAATATTAATAAAATGTTCCCAGATAATTAATTATTTTTTATAACTAATTATAATTTTAAAGTTCCTTAGATTGTTTTTTATTCATCATTGTTTGAGCATTTGCTAGACGTATTTTTCATTTATCATTTCAATAATTTAATAAATTGGTTTGATCACAAAGAGACCATGGAGCAAGGATTAGGTGGAGGGAGTATCGTCAAAGGGAACTGAACATTCAAAATGAAGCAACCATGAAGTTTTGCCGCCATCTTGAATAATGCATTTTGTAACTAACCAATATTTTAAAAAGAAAAAAACTTTTACCGGTGCGTATTACTATGTTCCATGAAACTTTTTATTTTGGATTAAAATATAATATTACTAAATTAAGTTTTCAAATAAAATATTTGCATCCCTTTTAAATTATTTTCCTAGAACCCATCTTACTTATTTGTGTTTATTCAAAGGTAAGAGATCTTCTGAAGAGTGTGAAATGAACATGCAAAAGTTTCATGGAACACCAGTTACAGTTTATGAGAAAAGTTGGTAAGTTTGATAAATCTTCAATGCATTATTCAAGATGGCCGCCAGTCATTTACATTTACACAGTTATAGGAATTTGTTTTGGCTTCAGTGACTTCAGACCATGTTCCCTCCTCATCCACATACTCCTATCTCCATGCAAAGAAACAGAAAAACGTCCTTTCCGACCAAAGAGCTCAAAAGCACAATTTGTTTAGTTTTAAATAAACCTTTTAGAATCCTTGCAACTTTTAATACGAATACATGTGTTGGAACTAGTAGAATACATATATAATGTTTTGCATCCATTTTACAGTGATGAAACCTTGAAACAGAGAGGTTGCAGATTTGGAAGTTCAGAAATATACAACGTTCGTAAGTGACACCTTTTTTTCCAATTAATTTATTGTGTAATTTTCATCACAGTACAAGTTCAATTTCAAGTTTAATTCTAAATTCAAAGAATTTCTAGTAATTTATTTCATTTCTACTCTAAATAAAAATATTTACTAACACTCCTTTTCTCATATCAATATTTTTTTATAATTTGAAGTGGGTAATTTCCCTCAAGTACTTGACAGCATATGTGTGCCTCAGTACAACAAATCCATGGATGAGAGAGCCGTGCTGTTTCTGAAACTGGCCAACGAAGAAGACTTTTCTAAAAGTACTCTAGTCGAAGATATAAGAGCAGCCATAAAGCAAGAATTGACCGTTCGGCATGTTCCAGATGTAATAATTCCAGTAAAGGACATTCCGGTAAATAACTTTCCATTACAAATACTAAAAAACTAAAAACTCATTGGCGCAACAGCCCTAGTGGGCCAAGGCCTACGATGCCCATATTCGTTTTCCATTACAAATAACTTTTCAAAAAAAGATTTTGCGTAATTACGTAACTGTGTACCCGATTTAAAAATTTGAAAGGTAGTACGAAAGCTTTTTAAAAGGTTCCGTACTGCCTTTCAATTTTTTTTTAGATCAGGGGTTTCCAACTGATGGCCAGCTGGGTTATTTTGTGCGGCCCGCAAAGCTCCCCGAAAACCTCCCAAAAGAAGCTTCAAAACACTTTAAGCATACTAAAATTCAAAACATTTTTCGGAAGAGGACTCCCAAACCCCCTTATTTACCTCCTCTAGATTATGGATTAGCTTTGGTCGTTATCTATGGTGAAAAGTTAGAGGTTTCGAGATGGGGGGTTGTATAATACCCTGAAACTCTGCCTGACCGTAACAAGGGGTTGTGAAGGCTTAAGTCAACCTTTATCACGAGGAGGCACTAGAGGATCCATAGGGGGGCTAGGGGGCTGTAGCCCCCCAAAATGAAAAGTTTTTCATTATATAATATGTCATTTTATGCACCAAAATGAGTTAAAAACCTGTTATTTTAAGGTCAAATTTTTAAAAACTTTCTGGGGGAGGACCCCCAGACCCCCTTGGTACTTTTCACTCTACAATTACAATTTTATTTTACATTAAGTTCGTCAAAACGCAAAAATAGCACCATAAAATCTATATCCGAGTTTCAGATGAGGCGTACCAAAACGAATTGAACTTAACTTTAATTTTCAAAACTTTTCCGGGGATGGACCCCAAGCCCCCCTTTTTAGTAGTTGGAGCAGGACTATTCGTTACTTTTCCATATTAAGATCATCAAGACGATTCAATTAGATTATGAAAATTCTTAGCCCCCCCCCAAAAACCAAATCCTGGATCCGCCCTTGCGAGGAGGAATAATATGGAGTATCCAAAAATTAAGGGAAACACTATTTTTAAGGAAATTTACGAACATTTTCTTGAGAAAGACCAATTTCTTTAAATAATATTCAGTATTAAAAGTTGCAAAGGTTAAAAATTTATATATCCTCTGAAAATTTTGAAAATACAGTAGTCCCTTAACAATATGTAAACAACCTTCATCCTTCTCTAGCTAGAAAAGTTACACATATTAAAGACAACCCCTCTAAAAATTTATCATGGATCAAATGGAGCCAGATTACAATGTGGTCCGTCACTTTTAACTCGTGATTTCGATAGTGGCCCTCGAGTGTTCAGAAGTTGGAAACCCCTGTTCCCACTGGCGTATATAGAAATTTATTTCGGGAGGGGCCCGAAATTGTTTCCCAGCCCCTCTCATGTATATTTAACTTTTTTTCAGTATATTCTTAGGCAGAATTTGCAACTTAAAGAACTTAATATTAAAAAGTTATGATGTATTAAGTTGCAATTACAAAAGGGGGGGTCTGGGGGTCCTCCCCCAGAAAATTTTTGGAAATTAGACTCTAAAAACCAGGTTTTTAACTAATTTTGGTACCCCTAGTTAGAATTTTGGATATAAATTTTCAGGTAAAATTTGATGAATTTAATGAAAAAGTTATAAATAATATAGTTTTAAGTACAGAAGGGGATATATGGGGGTCATCCCCCAGAAAAATTTTGGAGATTAGATCCTAAAAACAGGATTTCAACTTGGTTTTGATACACTTTCCGAATTTCAGACATACATTCTCAGGTAGGATTTTGAACTTTTTGTAAAAACGTTTTGAATAATAAAATTCCAAGCACTCTAAAGGGGGGTTTGGGGGTCATCCCCCAGAAAATTTTTCAAAATTTGACCCTAAAAACAGGGTTTTAACTTGTTTTGGTACACCAAGTCAGAATTTCGGGGGGGGCCAGGGCCCCTTTGGCCCCCCCCTTATATACGCCACTGCCTGTTCCAGATAGTAGCTTTATACTAATAGATAGTGTTATACTAGATTGTAGTAGTTTAGATCCTTGTTAGGGTTTTAACTGTAACCTTTTTTAACTGTAGGGATCCTTGTTAGGGTTTTTTTTTCAATTTCACTATACTTGCTTTCAATGTTTCTTGACCCGATGACAGCGGCTCTTTACTTTCCATCTCCGTGGTCCCCCTTTATGTAATTGCCAGACATCGCGACCCCCAAGATTTTGAACACCCAGATCTATAACCAAAGTTTTGTTTTCGGGGGGTTGGTTGATTCAACATTATATTCCTTAGGTACCCCCAAACTAGGCCTCATGCTTACCTAGTATTGTATTTTTATGAAACGAAAAGTTTTAAAATTGAATTTTTATGATAGTTTTCTTAAATTTAAAACTACTGCACTTATTTTTATAGATTGATTGTAAACCTACTAAATTTGATTTCATTTCCATTAAAAATACTGTAAATCTTATCTATTTTCATAAAATATGGGTCACGCACAGCCGATTTTCGTAATTTATTTTATTGTTTATAGTTTTTTTAAGAATTATGTTTGAACGTGAGATAACTTAAAATTAAAAAGCTAATTTATTTTTAGTACAACATAAACGGGAAGAAGATGGAAATCATTGTAAAGAAGCTGATAAACAATCAGAGCTACAATGCTGAAACTATCAGGAATCCAGAAAGTCTGAAAGGTTTCCAAAACAGAGAAGAGCTGATATGGACATGAACATTGAACTTTTTACAGTACTTAGATTTATGTTTTAAAACAAAATAATTACGGCAAATGTATTTAAATAAATGGTTTTTAACCTCTTTCATTCTGTTAGTGAAAAATTGTGCTTTTCTTCATTTAATGTCTTTATTATTTACTCGAATTTGTAGAATTGTAGTAACTGATATACATTTTTAAGGAATTCGTATTCAGTACTAAAATAGCTATGAAAAAGATTTTAAGTGGCGTTAGATGCATATTTTTTATTGCGTCTAAGCTGAACTTTAGCCACCACTTAAAAACTAAGGGGGAACGACAATGGATCCGCTGTTACGACCCAGAGCCTACTAGGAACGACAACTTCCTAGTTTAATTTTAAAAATTTATTTTCCATTAATTATGTAATTAAAAGTATTCCTATCCTCAAGTTTCTAAGATTCTTAAGTTCATAATTTTTGTGTCCGCCGAAGACAGAGGGGCAGAATACTTGGTTTGCATTGCATCAAATAAACGTAAAAATAGTGATATTAAAAAAGCCGATGATTTTAAGAATTTCTTACGATTTTGAATATTACAATTGTAATCGATTATTAAGGAACTTTTGATTATTTCAAAATAGCAGACGTTGATTATAGTGACCACTTTTAAAGTAGTTAAAAATTGTTAAGTCTAGCATCACAGTATATTTCAACTATCGGACCCTAGGAAGCTTTCGATGTTCTGCAATTGAATTGGTTCTGTTAAAATAAAATGACAGTCTGGCCTCCTATCCATAACCTGTGAAATAATAGTCCAATATACTGTCCTTTCCTTTGATTTATTCGGTGAATTTATCGGTTTTAATTATTTCAAAATAGCAGTTGATGAATATAGTCACCGTTTTTCAAATTAGGAAAAATTTATTAACTTGAGCATTACATACATGTGATCACTCTTACAATAAATTGGCGGGAAATATTAAAAAAATTCGACACCTAAATTTTCCTTCATTTTAAGAGGGGGTCAATTGGATTCTACTTCCCGAGATCTATGATTCGATATGCTAGTCATATTTTATAGCTTAAATCAACTAGTTTTCATATTATTTCAATTTTACTTAAAACTTATTGCTGCACAACACTCGCGGCTAGAGTATTCAGTAAAAACACGATTGGAAAATAAGAAAGTAGAACTTCAATTTTGCTAATCGAATTGTTGAATTTTAAATTTGCTAAGCAAATTGGCGGATTTCCGCCAATTGGCGGAAGAATCACATGTATGGCATTATTATTTCTGTGTAAACTATCTTATTTAATTAAAATTGTTCAATTCATGAAAATAAAAGTCCGGCCTCCATTTTAGAACTTGTGATATAAATGCAGTTATCTGCTCATTGCTTATGAATATATCATTATTTCACATTAGCATACATGGTGGACAGTGATAATTTTAACGCCTCTGAGAGCGTATTTCACGCATTGAAAATAGGAAATACGCTTTTAAAAACTAGCCAGGCGTATTTTCACGCTTTAAATATTTAATAAACGTTTTGCTTGAAAAAATACATGGCACCCCACCGATATCAAAAAATTTTTCTACTCAAATTTGTAATAAATAAAGATTTCATTTATAATGTTGAATGTAAATAACTTATTTTATTTATAATATTTAATATTTTCTACTTATATTAACAGATGCTATAATTGTTAAAAACCAAAATAGCATCCTCATTTTTTCTATTTCAGTCTGTCCATTAAAAAGCGTTTTCATAAATATTTGTCTCTTTATATATAGTTTATGCTATTTCCGGTATTTCCCTCCTCATAAATGAATTTCACGCCTGCTATATAAGTCAAGGAGTATTTTTACTCCTCCAAAAATATCCTAAGAATAACACTGATGGTGGATATAGTCACCGTTTTTTTAATTTTGAAAAAATTATTAAGTTGAGATACTTTATTTCCTGTTTACGAAATTCAGGTCTATGAACGGGTTCAGAATCTATGATCTTTGAAAGATTCCGCAAAAAATATAAATAACTGTTTAACCTCCTATCCAAAACTTGTGAAATTACAGTCCAGATATAGTTCTTTGGCTGTGAATTTTACATCAGCAGACGCTGAATTCAGTCACCGCTTTTTAAATAAGGAAAAAAGTATTAACTCGAGCTACTCTATGATGTAACGTAACTAACGGTAAGTAGGTAGCTATCCATGATCTTAAATTGAAAGGTTCTGCAAAAATAAAAGAACAGTCCGGCTCCGTTCCATATCCTGTAAAATAAGTCTAATTTATATTGTTCAAATCGTGAATTTTATATTATTTCATTGTAGCAGGCTTTGAATATAGTCACCGCTTTTTAAATAAAGAAAAAATATTAAATAGGACACTTCTATTTAAGGTGTAACGGAATCTAAAAGCTATGTATGTCTTAAAATTAAAGTGGTTCTGTTAATATAAAATAATAGTCCGGCTCCGTTCCATAACTTGTGAAATAATAGTCTAATATGCAGTTTATTATGTGACTTTTATGTTATTTCATAGTTGCAGACTGAATTTAACCACCGCTTTTTAAATGAGGAAAAAAATATTAAATCAAGCTATTTTTTTCCAACAAACGGAATCAAGGTAGCTGTCTATGATTTTAAATTGAAAGGTTCTGCAAAAATAAAATAACAAATAACAGTTCGGCTCATATCCATATCCTGTTCACATTGTGATATTTATATTATTTCATAGTAGCAGACTTTGAATACAGTCACCACTTTTAAATAAAGAAAAAAATTATGAAATAGGACACTTCTATTTTAGGCCTAATGGAATCTAAAAGCTATGTGTCATAAAATTAAAGTAGTTCTGTTAATATAAAATAACAGTCCGGCTCCGTTCCATAACCTGTGAAATAATAGTCTAATGTACAATACTGGAAAAAAAAATCGACTCAGACCCTATATCTCCGGAACGGCTTGTGATACAAAGACAAATAAGGTATCATTTTTCATGACTTGAAGTATTCTATATACAGAAATTTTTTCAAGTTCTTAGGGGGTCGTCTTCATATAAAACGAAGCACCAACTTTCGTTTTTCCTATGGGCGACATCAAAGATTTTTCCAGATTCTGAAAGAGCACCCTCTAAAACCCCCAAAAACCAAGTTTCGTGTTGTTTGGGGGTCAAACAAAGCCAGGAAGGGGGTTTGAAAACTTTGGTAAGTTAACTTCAATGAGGAAAGATTGGCGACAATTGTTTAAAATTCTCTAGTAAAGTTAGAACAGATTTGGCTACTTATCTGTGTTTTGGCACAATTCCTACAGAAGTTAAAGCAGATTTGGCTATTTATCTATATTTTGGCGCAATTTCGTCTTCCAATTAGAATACCCTAAAGTGGTAGCCCACTTGGTAGAGTAACAAGCTCGTGATCGCTAGGTTGCAGGTTCTGCCCCGCAAATCCGCATGTCTCATTGTTCAAAGTTAACCTTTCGGGATACAGGCAAACACAAAGATGAATAGATGTTGTATACTTTTTTTTCAAATCTAAAGCCTTTAAAACAAATTTATACAATTTTTATTGCCGTTTGCTTACAAATAATAATAATTAATTGAGAGTTATTAAAAAATTACATTTTTTTAATTCTGGAAAAATGGGAATAAAAATTTAAATAAAGGTATTAAATAATCACGCTAAATTATGAAATTAGTTTTGTTGATAAGAGCTAGAAATTTAACTAATTCATGAAATAATAAATCAGGCTTTTGCGGCTCAAAAATTCCTATAAAAATACTTAAATACAGATAGTTTGATTGATATTTTGAGGTATTTTTAGCATTAATATTTAATCGATGTTTCTAATAATTTTCAATTTCCACTTACGAAAACTAACTTATCTTGAAAAATTAAAGCAATTACAAAATTTAAAATTTGCTTATACATATAGGAGTAGAAAAATTTTCAAATACTGATTTTAATGATTCTGCAGTCATTTTTTTAATATCTAATTACGAGTTATGATTCATTAGGTTGGATACATAGTTTATTAATTTTTAAGGATAAACATTGAAGTTTCTGAACCTATGTGCTTGATGAATAAGATAACAATATATAAATATGAAACATGTTGACTAGCCAATCATTAAATTTCAAAGTTAATAAACTTGATGAATTAAAATTAATTAACTTTAATCATATCGACGATTTGAAGCTTCTTGATATTTTAAACAATTGGGGTGTTAAGGAAAAAAAGAGAGAGAGGGCGGAATTGGAAAGGGATATTGGAGTTTTATTTTAGGGGTTGGATATTTTTTTTCTGTTTGTGTTTTTAAATTTTAACGTTAATTGGCATGCTGCTTTTTCTTAAGCCTCAATAAAAATCAGCATATTAATTAATGTCAAATTTTCAAACTCAACCTGTTCAGTCCCTATTTCCATTTAACCTCATCTATCGCACTTAAACTAGTTTAACGTTTTCAAAATTTGTTTCTAAATCCGATACCGGTAAGAACCAACGATATCATCCATATGTTTGATGACAATAGCGGATGGATCTACTGTTTTCCCAATACCAGGTTGAATGCAAGAAACGATTGGCTTTGACTATACCTATAAAAAATACATTAAATTAAAAAGTGGTAGCTAAATTGTTATTATAGTGTTAATCTTTTATTTTGTAGTCACCACTATTTTATTTATTATTAGTTAATTATGTAAGTCAACTTTTATTTCAAGCATTGAGCACTCTGGCTGCGTAGGGCAGATTTAATACGCTGCTTGTCTTACTCTTAAAAACTGGGGTAGGCGGCTGGTGCAACCCTTGGATGACCCAGTTAGGGAACATCCATAAATTACTTGAGGCGTTTTATCCAAAATCTGGGCCCCCCTTTGTGAGATTTTGCTGGACCCCCTCCCCCAAGTGAGATTTACCTACAACTTTTTAAAAATAATTTGCAGTATCTTATCTGTGTGTATTCCTTTCTCATACTTAAAAACAAGAAAATCGTATAATTTCTAACTTAAAAAGTTAACGTGAGATTTTGATCGACCCCCCATCCCCCCTTGGTGAGATTTTTCCAAACCCCTCCCCCCTTTTTGACCTCACGTAATTTATGGATGTCCCCTTATAGGCAAAGAGATGGTGTTAACCCTGGGGTGCATCATATGGGAAAGATGTGTGATCCAAAATTCAGCACCACGATAATATTTGTGTCATGGTTAAATTAATTCATGTCTTGATAACATTTAATATCAAAGATAAAACGATGAATTTCTTTTAATAAACAATGAATGTAAGAAGAGACCGTCCTTATTTAGCAACGACTTTTCTTGACCTTAGATTTATATTTAAAACCACAAATATCTGCATGAAATCTGTCATGAATTCGAATCTTTATATCGAATACTCTTTTTTGAAACTTTATTCGCGTAATTCAAAAACATTTCAAATTTAATGCAGGTGAAATTTTTAGCCGAATAATTAACTATTGTTTCAAAAGTAAGTGTTAAGTATTGTTTCAAAATTTTTTCATCTGAAAAAATTGTAATTTTAAAGATTTTTATTTTGTAAACTTTTATTTAAAAATATCATCAAAATTTAAAAACAAATAAAAAATATTACATGCACAAAAAAATAGGTTAATTTTACTTTTACTGAAATTAATAGAGTAAAAAATAAGAACTTATTAACTCTATCGGTAGTTTAAGTTCGAGGCATACACAAACTTCCAAAAGCAAAACAAGAACACGGAAGCTATGCGGTTCGAACTTGGCTCTAGAGATTTGCGACCAGGCACACTAGCCGTTAGGCCACACGGCTACGTTCAACATCAAGGTTTAAACAATAAATGTGTTGATTTCAGTTAGTAAATTATGGTTACCGTAAGGTTACTGTAATTTTCATAAGTTGTATGTCTTTGGCGATATGAGATTGGCGCAAAATTTTCTAATTGAAATTTCCTACAGTGTGCGTGGGGTTAATGGTTGTAAGGATCAAAATCTATGAAAAACGAGATTTCAACGTAAATTCAACGAACTTCAACCCCCACTCCTGGCTTCATTTGGGGACCAAAAGACATGAAAACTGGTTTTGGGGGGTTTTAGAGGGTGCTCTTTCAGAATCTGGATTAATCTTTGATGTCGCCCATAGGAAAAACGAAAGTTGGTGCTTCGTTTAATATGAAGACGACCCCCTAAGAACTTGAAAAATTTTCTGTATATAGAATACTTCAAATAATGAAAAATGATACCTTATTTGTCTTTATATCACAAGCCGTTCCGGAGATATAGGGTCTGAGTCGATTTTTTTTTCCAGTACTGTACAGTTCATATTGTTATTTTTATAATATTTCATAGTAGCAGACTTTGAATATAACCACCGCTTTTTAAATGAAGAAAAAAGTATTAAGTTGAGCTTCTTTATTACTAGCTAGCCTAAGTTTTGTAATACTACCACTAAAAAAATTAGGTTTAAAAGGTAAAGTCAAATGAAATCGCCAGGGCGGTGGTTGGGGTTTGTGGCTGGATCTTTTTTAGAGCAAATGTCTAAATCATTCCTTAGACTCTTTGATTTTTCCATCAATCCGTCGCAGACGGAAGGGATAGGGACTTGGAATTTACAAAAATATGTTAAAAGTATTGAAAAATAGTGTTATTTTTCTAATAATATGACTGGTACGGTTACAGTTAAGAGTTGAAAATAGAAATGTTTATATCCCCCCTTTAAATAGGCAGGAATAAATTTATAAATGCCCAACTACATTTATGTCCGAGTGCTATACCCGGGGAGAGGCTCAGACTCGAACCGAGAGAGATCCGATCTGAGGGCCTTTTGGATCCAGCATACTGGTGCACTAACACACCAAGCCATCCGTTCCTGCAACCAGGTTTGTGCTCTAATAAATTAGAAGTTTATACATCGCAATTTTTAAAAAAAATATTGGATAAAAATACCGAGGATCGAACCGTGAACACCTGGAACACCATATCAGTGCATTAACCAACCATGCCATCCGTTCCTGCAATCTGTCAGGTTCTCTTATTGATTTGAAGTTGATACTTAAACATTCGAGAGAAAAAAAAAACGAAATCCGGGTTTACCAACTCGGGAGCCTTTAAAAGGAGATACCCAGTGCATTTAAAAGAAAACAATATTTTTTAAAAAATTAAATATATTTGAAAATTAAAAATATTTGAACTAATTAAATTTTAAGGACCTTAAGATGCTATATTTAAAAGCGTTTAAAGTCTAAAAATGCGTTCGAAATCAAGAAAAGGAATTAGAACGGATTTTTGAACCATTCTAACGTGCCCCAACTTTTTGTTTTCGAATATGCCCCATCTCCAGCTTTTTAAGAGTAAAATATAGTTGTTAGTATGAAAATTAGGAAACACATTTTTTTTGGACTTAACTTTATTAATGCCACAATAGAAGGTAAAAGTCCTTGATTGAATTTTCACACGAATACAAAAAATTTACTTTTGGGGATCGGAGGGTCCCGGGTTCGATTCCCGACACCGCTAAACACCCATCAAGTATATGCGGAGATTGCATGGCACAGTTAACCACGGGTCTAGGTATCTGGAGACTATTTCCCTCCCCCTTCAGATACATGGCTAAATTGTGGAGGTGGCGATAGATAGTGGCAGTATCTATCATCTCATGAGGCAGAAGTCGGACTCCTGCCATTTATGGGCCTCACTTTCTCAGGAGCCGCATCCCCTTTGCCTTGAATCCATGTGGAGCTTGGTAATTCCAAGTGGCACACGACAACAACAACTTTGCACCTTCCAGAACAGACAGTACTAAAGATTCAAATACTAATTCAAAACTAATTCAAATACTAAGGATTCTAAAGGGCCCACTGCTTTGAAAATTCAGACAAAGGGTGGTACTACCTATTGGTATTGAGAATTGAATAAATGGGGTGCGTCTCGAATCACCGAAATTCATCTGGCCGAAAGGCCTTTTCGCCGAACGCCACATGACCGGAAGACCATTTGACCGACGGGACGTTAAGCCGACAGGATGATTGGCCAACAGGACATTTGGTAGAATGGGACACTTGGCCGAGCAGG
The DNA here is from genome assembly GCA_024610705.1 of Tetragnatha versicolor. Taxonomy (NCBI): domain Eukaryota; kingdom Metazoa; phylum Arthropoda; class Arachnida; order Araneae; family Tetragnathidae; genus Tetragnatha; species Tetragnatha versicolor. The sequence goes on along the minus strand of JANDEH010000011.1, from coordinate 17,850,060 downwards.
ACGTTTGCCCGACAACTCATATTGGCCACTAATTTTAAACATGGACATGCTATTTAAGTTTCAAGTTGCTTGGCCACTGGTCAAGATTGCTCTATTAGGTCATCCCGAAAGTTTTGTCGCTCTTGGGAGCATCTGTTTATAAGATATTTTTGACACTTTTCCATTATGTGATACCAATATAAACGGTAACTTTATCTACCGTCAACTTGGCATCTTGGCTTGATTTTGGGGACTGATCCGACAGCTGGGCTTTCCTTAAATCTATGATAACATGTTACTTCATTTCATTTCCGCTCAAAATTTTGCATTTTTTTCTAAAGTTAAGGTTTTAAAATTAAAATCAACTGGCTATTTCCATTAAACAATTAAAGTTATAAGTTTTTTTTAACAAGTGTGCAAAATTTAACTTGGGTTTAAATTTTTTTTTGAGGCATCCGGAGAGTTTGATCACAATCATCCATATTAAATTGCTGGATTGCTACTCCTAACCCTCTACTAGAAAAGATCCGGATGATCATTTGCAGGAATCTAGATCGCTGGAAATTCTGCTGCCGCTCTACAAAAGTAGTATAAAATGAGTTTCAATTTATGAAATAAATAAGATCTTATGTACAATCTTAATAGGACTTAAAATTAAAATGAAATTCCTTTGAAGTTTAATTTTGAAAGTTTTCAATTAATGGCAACTTGAAGTAAACAAAATCTTATTAATCGTAGAAACTAGGAAAGCTGGAAAAGTGAGCAAACAAAAAAAGCCAAAATTCTCAAAATTGGCTTTAGATAGAAGTAGAAGTACTTTACTGGTTTACCGTAATGGAAAAGTACCAAAAAATACATTGTATACAGATGCTCCCAAGAGCGACAAAACTTTCGGGATAACCTAATATATGGCTAGTAAAAATCATTATAAAATAAATGTTTGAGTTGCTAATTGTTAGGGGACATCCATAAATTACGTGAGGTGTTTTTTCCAAAATCTGGACCCCCCTCCCTCCTTGGTGAGATTTAGTGATATTTGCTGGTACTATTTTGCTATCCCCTTATTTTGTATTCCCTATTGTTATAACATGTCTCTTTGGTTCCGGCTGACCATTAGTCAATCCGATTAACTTTTTGCTACTTTTATCTTTTACTAGCTGATATGCCCGGCCCTGCACGGGTAAAGTTATAGCTTTAGGATTTCTTTTTTTAAATTTTCAATATTTTTTAACCTTATTTTACCAAGTGAAAGGTATTAAAATCCATCCAGTTGTCAAGCATCTTAATATTTCAACAATTTCTACATTTAACCTCATGATCCCCATAAAAAATCAGTTTAAATCTCCCAAAATTACTTAAAATATGCCCAATTAGAAACCTTGATTAATCATACAGTATTTTAATTAAATTTTTCTGTGAAATTATTCAATAACTAAACCGTATTCCATTTTGCAATTTATGGAAAAACATATCTTTCTAGTTGAAAGGGCTTTCACATTTTCAATTGTTTTTGTTTTGTAAATCAACTTTCTTGAAGCTGCAATAGATGATCGTTTTTTATTTACATTTTCGTTTCCATGGAGACTATTTTAACAACAATATTATTCCATTAAACATTTTATTTAAAAGCTAGATCAAGTTTCAAATAAAAATATTTTAAAATATACTTAATTACTTGTTTTAAAATTTTAAATTTCATTGATTATATTTTTAGATTATAGTTATAATTTTTAAATAGACTTCATTTTCATTAAATAGATTTTTATATTATTAATATAATTTTTAAATAGACTTGTACCTAGTGTTTCTATTAAAAACTCGCTGTTTAGCATTACGTTTTCTTTGCAACAATGGAGTAAACAGATCTCTTCTTGAGGAGAAATAAAGCTATTTCAGCAAAATGACCATAAAAAGGGTCGAAAGAGGGTCAAGGGGTCATTAAAAGTTTTCGAAACATAGCCTATGTTTTTTCTGGAGTTTTTTTACGTATGTATACCAAGTTTGGTGCAGATCGAAAGAAAACTGTGGATTTGTATAAAAGACAAACACACCCACATATATACACACATTCAATTTTATTATATTAGACTAGCGGATATGCCCGGCCTTGCACGGGTGGAGTGTATAAGTATTTTTATTTTGAGTTTTCTTAAAATACATTTATTATTATGTAAATCAGCAATATATTACATATCAACCTGGTATCCCAGGCACCTCTTTCCTATCCCGGTGTTCCCAGTGGTTTTCAAATCCCGGTTTTCCCGGTAATTAATCCTATCTCGATGTTCCCGGTCATTTTTCCTATCCTGGGGTTCCCGGAAATCTTTTCTATCCCGGTGTTCCCGGTGTTTCCGGTAATTTTTCTCTATCCCGGTGTTTCCGGTAATTTTTCTCTATCCCGGTGTTTCCGGTAATTTTTCCACTTTCCCAGTGTTCCCGGTAATTTTCCTTTTTCCCGGTTTTCCGGGTAATTTTCCTATCCCGATGTTCCCGATAATTTTCCTATCCCGATGTTGGAGGTTATTTTTATGTCGCGGTAATCCCGGTATTTTTTCCTATCCCGATGTTCCAGGTAATTTTTCTTTTCACGGTGTTCTCGGCAATGTTTCCTAGTAAATTAATGAGTCTAGTGAACTAAAATAACAAATTTGAAACAATAATAAAAGATCTAGTAAATTGAAAAGTCTAGTGAACCGCTTCATTTGAAACAATGTTTTATTTTTAAGTCGTTTTCCATGAAAAAAAATTTACACTTTTCCATAAATATTTAAATTTTAACGGAAAATATCTTAAAATAGGGGAAACTAACGTTTCAAAATTAATTATTTGAATTTAATTTGGTGTTTTCACATCTGATATAGTTTTTAAATGGACAATTATCGAGTTTTTCCTGTTAAAATATTTAATTTTTGAAGGTTTTCATCTCGTTAACAATAGTGAGTCGAGCAGATCTGCTCTGGTAGAGAAATGGAGAAATAAGCGTTTTCGGCTATAAATTCGGTTAAAAGAGGGTCAAGGGGTCGTTCTAGAACTTTGAAACATAGCCTATGTTTTTTCTGGGTTTGTTTTACGTATGTAACCAAGTTTGGCCCCGATCGGAAGAAAACTGTGGATTTGTATAGAAGACACACACACCCACACTTAACTTTATTATATTAGATACTACTACCGGATATGCCCGGCCTTGCACGGGTGGAGTGTATAAGTATTTTTATTTTGAGTTTTCTTAAAATACATTTATTATTATGTAAATCAGCAATATATTACATATTAACCTGGTATCCCAGGCACCTCTTTCCTATCCCGGTGTTCTCAGTGGTTTTCAAATCCCGGTTTTCCCGGTAATTAATCCTATCCCGATGTTCCCGGTCATTTTTCCTATCCTGGGGTTCCCGGAAATCTTTTCTATCCCGGTGTTCCCGGTAATTTTTCTCTATCCCGGTTTTCCAGATATTTTTCCCCTTTCCCGGTGTTCCCGGTAATTTTTCTCTATCCCGGTGTTTCCGGTAATTTTTCCACTTTCCCAGTGTTCCCGGTAATTTTCCTTTTTCCCGGTTTTCCGGGTAATTTTCCTATCCCGATGTTCCCGATAATTTTCCTGTCCCGATGTTGGAGGTTATTTTTATCTCCCGGTAATCCCGGTATTTTTTCCTATCCCGATGTTCCAGGTAATTTTTCTTTTCACGGTGTTCTCGGCAATGTTTCCTAGTAAATTAATGAGTCTAGTGAACTAAAATAACAAATTTGAAACAATGATAAAAGATCTAGTAAATTGAAAAGTCTAGTGAACCGCTTCATTTGAAACAATGTTTTATTTTTAAGTCGTTTTCCATGAAAAAAAAATTTACACTTTTCCATAAATATTTAAATTTTAAAGGAAAATATCTTAAAATAGGGGAAACTAACGTTTCAAAATTAATTATTTGAATTTAATTTGGTGTTTTTACATCTGATATAGTTTTTAACCCTCCGTCGGTCGCAATATTAAACTGACGTGTTCGGTCGCAATGTGCCAAAACGCACAATCGAAAGAATCGCAATTTTCTACCTTTTAATTTCAATGATAAGATCTTAAAAGCAATAAAAGATATTCATAGTATTATTCAGACATAAAAAATTTTATATTTTTTGTAAATAATTAAGAATAAAAATTAAAAATAGCATAAAATTAAGCTTACTTCAGCGGGATAAATAATTCAATATCTAGGTCAAAAAATATACTTAATGATGTGAAATTTGAGGGATATTAATTCTAAATTATTGTTTTTGATCCCATGTCCAGATAATAACCATTCACAAACAAAACTTTAACAGGTAACACTAGGCTGGACAAATTGACCGCTGACAGTCCCTGTAGCAATTGTAAAATAACTCCAAAATACATTATTTTACCTTTAAACTGCCAAATTACAGGTAGTAAACGTATATTTGCATATTGCACAACATTGTTTTTGGAGAGGTAAGTGTATAAGGTACTATTTTGTAGGTGTATGTTCAACCGCAGTAAATCAAAAATAATTAGAAAAATTACATATAATAAGGAAAAATTAAATGATATTGATATGTAAGCAGTCATAAAATTAATAAAAAAGCATCAGAGATTACAAAAAATAATATTACGTACCTTAAAGTCGTTAAACACTATGGAGCGCATTGTGTCAAATAGTAAAATAATGATAAAAACCAAACTAAACAAAGCGCGGGAATTTAATGAATTGGTTGGCGCCATTCATCCGGTAAAGATAGGAGCCTAACAAAAATTTCAGACTTCTACCCCCCATAATAACGGAAAGGCGAACGAAAATGTATGAGGTGTGCGAAAAAGTACAGTTGCGACCGACGGAGGGTTAAATGGACAATTATCGAGTTTTTCCTGTTAAAATATTTAATTTTTGAAGGTTTTCATCTCGTTAACAATAGTGAGTCGAGCAGATCTGCTCTGGTAGAGAAATGGAGAAATAAGCGTTTTCGGCTATAAATTCGGTTAAAAGAGGGTCAAGGGGTCGTTCTAGAACTTTGAAACACAGCCTATGTTTTTTCTGGGTTTGTTTTACGTATGTATACCAAGTTTGGTGCCGATCGGAAGAAAACTGTGGATTTGTATAGAAGACACACACACACATACACATTCAATTTTATTATATTAGATACTAGCTGATATGCCCGGCCTTGCACGGGTGAAGATTATAAATTTATTATTTGAGGCGTTTGCTATCAAAACCAGCTAATTCCATATTTTTCAGAAATCCACTGTTTTGCATATTTTGAAAGTTTAGAGGGTCCTTCATAACCTGGCGATGGGATATAGCTCAAACCCAGCTCAATCTAACCCAAAATTAGATTAAAAGTGAAAACTGTGATCTCAACTGTGAAATTTCAGATCATTTGAAAAATTAAGTGAACGTCATTTACTTAAAACTCGTAAAGACATAAATATTAACTGGTGAACTGGAAAAAAACAATTCACAACTTAATTGAACAAAAAAACTGAAAAAAGCATGAAAAATCGTGTTTTTGCATCAAAATCAGCTCATTCCAACCTAATTAGTGTAATTACGCCCAAGGTAATGCAACTGGAATGAAAATAAAAAACTTATCAAATTCTAAGTGGTTGTACCTACAATTAAAAACTTAAAAAACAAATTTAGCTTTAGAACTGTGGACGTGCGAAGTTTTTTGTCTCTCCTGTAAAATTTCCAAAAATGGAATAAGCTGGTTTTGATAGCAAAGGCCTCATTTTTAAGTTTTCCCAAATACATTTCTAATTTTATATAATCAACATTTACCAATCATCCCGGTATCCCAGGCGTCTTTTTCATATTCCGGTGTTCCCGGTAACTTTTCCTATCCCGGTGTTCCTAGTAATTTTTCTTATCCGGATGGACTAAAATTCCTTCAGTACTCAAGCGCAATACAGTAGAACCCCGATTATCCGCGAGCGGATGATCCGTGAGTGCCAGGAAAAAAGTTTTTAATGATGACAGCAAATTTTAGATGAGATTAGAGACATTTTAGAGGTAGAGCAAAGGTTTCTGCTGTACTGCACCTATTTTAAAAGTTTTACATATCATGTTTAAGTACAATAAAACATAGTTTTTATGCTGAAATATTTTTTTCGTGTTTTCACATCATTTTTAGTCTTTTTTCGGGTTATCCGCGGTTTTCGCTATCCGCGGTACCCTTGCCACCCAATTGCGTGGATAATCGGGGCTCTACTGTATAACTTTTGAATGATTTCCACATTTACAACATGGAAAAAATATTCTAAAAATTATTTAAAATTTCTCAGATTCCTTAATTAATCTTTTCTTTAAGAATAAACGTTTTCGGTGAAATTATTCAATAATTAAAGCTTATTCCGTTTTGAAATTTAAGAAAAAAAATCAATATTTTCTAGTTGAAAGGGAGTTTTAATGGTTTTTGGTTTGTTAACCAACTTTCTTAAAAGTTAAAATATTATCACTTTTTGATTTTACATCCTCGTTTCCATGGACACTATTTTAACAACAATGATATTCCATAAAGCTTTTAAAATATAAAAATTAGATAATCTGTCAAATTAAAATATGTTTAACTATACATAACTTTTAAATTTCATTGAAATATATTTTTAAAATATTAATATAATTTTTAAATAGATTTGTACCTAGTGTTTCTATTAAAAATTGTTGTTTAAAATTAATTTTTCTTTGTAACAATGGAGTAAGCAGATCTCTTCTTGAGGGGAAATGAAGCTATTTCAGCAAAATGACCATAAAAAGGGTCGAAAGAGGGTCAAGGGGTCATTAAAAGTTTTCGAAACATAGCCTATGTTTTTTTCTGAGTTTTTTTACGTAGGTATACCAAGTTTGGTGCAGATCGGAAGTAAACTGTGGATTTGTATAAAAGACAAACATATATAATATATATACACTAGGGCGTATCATGAAAAACTTTTTTTCGAAATTCAAAAAGGCATACTGAAAAAAAGTTGCCTTAGGGGTCACATATTCACCATGAAAAATTTCAGCCCGATCAAAAAATTTTTAGGTCCCCCGGAATTGGGCCAAAGTTTTGGAAATTGCCTCATTTTTCAATAAATTGACCGAAACCTCCAAGATAAAATTTTTATATAAGGTTAATAATTTTTCTAGGATAATCTACTAACCTACCTTATAGTTGGCAGTTGGTTTCATATTTTTACTACTCTTCGTTTAGGAGTAATAGTTTTTTTAATATTACAAGTTATTCGTGAAGTTGTTTTTCCTGCATTACTAAAGTTACCATAAATCAAGTTCTATCTACCCTAGAAAGATGTAGTTTGCGTCATTTTGATTAGAATTTTATTTTCTAACATATTTTATGCCCTGTACAAATTATTTTGGTTTTGTTTTACCTGAAACACAGTTTATAATTATAAAAATAGTACTAATTTTGTCGTTTACAGTAATATTTTTAAAACTTTTATGATATAAATTCGCTAAAAGAAATTTATCCATAAAAATGCACGTGAACTCAGATAACAGTATATAATAATTTAACTTTCATATATTTACTAATAATTCTAGCTATTCTAGTTAAATGAAAAGTATTTGATTTATCCTTTTTTAAGACTAATTTTTTGGTAAAGAGTAAAAATTCTAACTACAAATAAAACCAACAAAAATGCCAATATTACAAATTACAAGTAAAATAAGATTTAGTAGAAATAAGATAATCACTAAGTATTACAGTAGGTATAAAGGAATACATACATTTTTACACATAGTATATACAAATATTTTTATTCCTTTGTTTCTGAAGAAGGATCTATGAAATCCCGTTTAGTTTTGAACTTGGAAAGGAATTTCCTGTCCAATAATCTGGGTTTAATTAACACTTCACAATTTTTGAACCCACAAATACGAAGGGAAGCTTCATTGACTTCCTTCACAATATTTTTAACTTCTTGGGTGTGCGAAGGAATTCTATCACTCAATCCAGTTTCAACGATTCGCTCGATTTCTTCTTTTTACTTAAGTTATTTAGAAGTGGTGGTTCAGCTACAATCATTGACTCCCAGTTCATGATGTCATCGATATCATCCACCTTGAAATTTACTTGAGGGAGTTTGCGAGCTCCCTGTATTATTTTATTTCTATAGATCTAATGTTTTTTTGAGGGTCAAATAACATTTCTTAAAAAAAGTTGATCTGGGTTCACCCTAAAGACATACCTTTCTGTAGTAGATTTAACCACATTCTTTAGATCATTGTCTGGGTACCTTATGCTGATTCTCTAAGAAAAAGGGGTTTCAAACCACCTCAAGTAAATTTCGAGGCGGATGATATAGTAGACATAAACTGGCCGTCTATGTGACTGTAACTGAACCACCACTTCTAAATAATTTAAATAAAGAAAAAATCGAGCTAATCCTTGAAACTGGATTGAGTGATAGAAAGAAGTTCAAAATTCCTTCGCACACCCAAGCAGTTGAAAATATTGTGAAGGAAGTCTCTGAAGCTTCCCTTCGTATTTGTGGGTTCAAAAATTGTGATGTGTTAATTAAATCCAGATTATTGGACAGAAATTCCTTTCCAAGTTCGAAACTAAACGGGATTTCTTAGATGCTTCTTCAGAAACAAAGGAATTAAAATGTTTGTATGTACTATGTGTAAAAAATATGTATTCCTTTATACCCACTGTAATACTTAGTGATTATCTCATTTCTTATAAATCTTATTTTACTTGTAATTTGTAATATTGGCATTTTTGTTGGTTTTATTTGTAGCTAGAATTTTTAGTCTTTACCAAAAAAATAGTCTTAAAAAAGGATAAATCAAATAATTTCCATTTAATTAGAATAGCTAAAATTATTAGTAAATATAGGAAAGTTAAATTATTATATATTGTTATCTGAGTTCACGTGCGTTTTTATGGATAAATTTCTTTTAGCGAATTTATATCATAGGAGTTTTAAAAATATTACTGTAAACGACAAAATTAGCACTATTTTTATAATTATACACGGTGTTTCAGGTAAAACAAAACCAAAGTAATTTGTACAGGGCATAAAATATGTTAGAAAATAAAATTCTAATCAAAATGACACAAACTACATCTTTCTAGGGTAGATAGAACTTGATTTATGGTAACTTTAGTAATGCAAGAAAAACAACTTCACGAATAACTTGTAATGTTAAAAAAATTATTACTCCTAAACGAAGAGTAGTAAAAATATGAAACCAACTGCCAACTATAAGGTAGGTTAGTAGATTATCCTAGAAAAATTATTAACCTTATATAAAAATTTTATCTTGGAGGTTTCGGTCAATTTATTGAAAAATGAGGCAATTTCCAAAACTTTGGCCCAATTCCGGGGGACCTAAAAATTTTTTGATCGGGCTGAAAATTTTCATGGTGAATATGTGACCCCTAAGGCAACTTTTTTTCAGTATGCCTTTTTGAATTTCGAAAAAAAGTTTTTCATGATACGCCCTAATATACACACACTTTACTTTATTATATTAGATGCCTTGGCATGAGGGGGCTCAAACGATAGGCCTTGAGACGTGCAACATTTTGGTTTGGCCACTGGTCAAGTTTCTCTTGAGCAGTAGTCAATCCAGTATTTCTAGTTATTTTCAGCTTTTCTGACCTTCACTTTAGGTCTCATTGTTGTCTTAGGAGTCCCTGACCTTTGGTCAACCCCATTTGACCACTGGTAACTTTTGAGTTTTTCGCCTTTATAACTCCTTTTTTGTGTGCCTCGCTAACTGCACAACGTGCTGGTCAATCAATAATCATGGAAACATTTTTCCTTTAAACACTAATTAAAATTTGGGTTTCGTTTTATCCGGGTTTAAAAAAGGAGCAGTAAAATAAAAAAATAAAAAGTTACTAATGGTCAAATGGGATTGACCAAAAGGTCAGGGACTCCAAAGACAACAACGAGACTGATAGGGGTAAAAAAGCTGAAAATAACAAGAGAAACTAGATTGACCAATGGTCAAGAGATATTCACCAGTGGTCAAGACCAAAATGTGGGACGTCTCAAGGTGTTTGGTTTGAGCCCTCACATGACCTACTTCAGTGCCAAAGCATAGAAGGAGCAAAAAGTTGATCGGATTGACCAATGGTCAGCCGGAACCAAAGAGATGTTGTAACAATAGGGAATACAAAATGTCAATTAGCAACCCCAACATTTATAATGATTTTTAGGGGTGTCGCAAGATAACTTCCACACCCCTTTAACTTTTAAACCCCTAAAGTTATAGTCATGAAAGTGGGGTCTAGGTATAGTAAAAAGACCATGCCCTATCCGATGAGATAACTTTCAACGCCCCCTAACGTCAATATTAGGAGTTAAAATTTTTATTTTAAAAACTATTAGAGATTTGCTAAATTAGCCAATTACAAAGTTGTAGAGCAGCCTCTTTAGTACGAAGACACCTTTTTCTTATAAATACCTTGAATAAAACCCCTAAAACGCACGACCAATTTGGTTGAATTTAAGTAGTTTTTACGTCCTAAAACATAATAATGAAAATTTCTCATTTTCGCCTCATAAGAAGCGTTCTAGGAAGTAAAAACTACGCCAATTCTACCTTTTTGAGCTTGTGTTTTAGGGAATTTCTCTGCTTAAGGGGTCTTTTTCGACTAAATCGATGCTGCCCTACAACTTATTATTGACTAATTTAACAAATAGTATCTAATAGTTGTTTAAATAAAATTTATAACTTCTAAAATTTCCGCTAGAGGGCGTTGAAAGTTGTCTCATCGGATAGGAAATGGTCACTTTACTATACCTGACCCCACTCAGGCGCGGATCCACGGGGGGGGCGATTGGGGCGATCGCCCCCCCCAACGAAGTCACCTCACTCAAAAAGCTCCCTCCCACCCTCAATCAAAATTCACTCTCCCTGTGAAATCGGGAGAAAACGATCTGAAGTCATTTTGGGAGCGGGTATTTTTGCAAGTCACAACTCGTTAACTGATTGCTGGCATACTGAAAATGTTTTCTCTTTGTCTGATAAGTCCGACAGGAGCTCCATCCCACCGGAAACTCCGACTGGAGTGCCAAGCAGGCGGCTTGTTTGTAAATTTTCTAATCTCACTGATTCCTTACTTCTTTATTGAGGGCCAATGCTTCGCACTTTTGTAGGGGGAACAGGGGCGCTGGGAGGGGGAGTAGTCGTATGGATTGCCGTCTCTCATTTTCGTTTTCCGTTTAAACTTTTGCTCAATGCGACAGCAGTGTCTATCCAATCCAATGCTTAGCTTCCTTCACCAACTGCTGATATCACTACAAAGGTTAGTGATGATCGCAGCTTTGCCAGGCGGAATGGAGAAGGATTAGGTTTTACGAAGAAAAATAATCAGAAGCTGCAAATTAGAGGATAAAGGTAAATTTTCATTTATGCTGCAACTTTTACGTTTCCTCCTTACCTTCCGATGCATCATCAAATTTTCCGAATATTTATAAATACTAAAAATTGGTTTTAGCAGAAAAAGAACGAGTACAGCATATTTTCTACAATACAGTGTGTTTTTTAAAGGAGCTTATTTCTTTTAGTGCTTTACTAAACTTTTAATATTTTTATTCATCAATTTTTAAATAGTTTTTTTCCTTAAAAATTCTACGACTTGCAAAAACCGGCCCTCATTGTATGTAACCAAAAGGCTCCAAAATGAGATTAAACACTACTTCTGAAGGGTAATTTTCAAAAAAATTTCTGGGGGAGGACCCCCAGACCCCCCATTTTTACTATAGGGCTTGCTTTGCATAAAAAACTTTGACAGAAATTATACAAGGATTTAAGTTCTACATGCAAGAAATTGATTTAGAACTTAATGTACTCGTGAGGGGGTACCTTATAAATAATGTTAAGTCTACTCCCCCCTCCGAAAAGGAAGTCTAGTAACGGCGGTCAATATAACACTATTCTTAGGTAAAAAATTACAGGTTTCACTGTATTTCGAATGCTCATGAAATAGGATCGCCCCCCCCCCAAACCGAGTCTCTGGATCCGCCACTGACCCCACTTTCATGACTATATCTGCAGGGGTTCAAAAGTTAAAGGGTGTGGATAGTTACTTATCTTGGGACACTGTATCTTGACCAGTGGTCAAGCAACATGAAACTTAAACAGAATAGAACCAATATTTAAAATTAAAGACCAAAATGAGTTGTCGGGCAAACGTCCCGTTCGGCCAATCGTCCTGTCGACCAAAAGTCCCATTCGTGTTAATGACCTGTCGGCCTAAGTTACGGCCAGATGGATTTCTAAGAAAAGGACGCGACCAGTCTGAATGTGCCTCCCTTTCCCCTCCCCTATTACTTAATCAAAGGAATATATGAGGGGCAAAAACAGATTTGCTCCCTATTTCACAGCATTAAACTTTTCTACATTATCAGCCTTACTGGGTGTATTTTCTCTCTTACCCTGAGCCAGTAAAAAATTCTGTTTGTGACAGTCAAACTTCACGAAGGTCTATAAGTGGATCCTTGAAATCAAACACACAAGCCGGAAAATGTGACAAAATCCCAATTATTTTCTACTGATATAGGTTCATTTACACCGTTTCTCTTTCGATGTTCATCATAAGTAATTCACTAGTTCACTTCCATAAACCACTCATTTAGTAATCATGTTTATTTGCCCATTCAACTCAAACCAGATTTGGGCATAATCAACTACTTTTGAAATCAGACTTTATTTATAATCTAATTGAAAGCAATCATGATTTCTTTTGATCAGATTAAAATAACCAAGGTTTAATTGGGGAATAAAAAGAGTTATCGGAGATAATCTGCCTGTCCTTCCATTTAAGTGATACGAAAGATTTTAAATTAAAATTAAAGCTGTAATAATAATTAATAATTGCTAAAAATAAGTTTTCGCCAAGTTATACTTCACATAATCTTACTCTTGATTAGCAGTATTGTTTGATAAATTGTAATGCTTAATTCCTCTTCACAAGCAAAACTATTTTTTTAAAGCAAAATTGATAAATTTAATTTCAAATCATAATGTTGGCTAATAATACAGACAAGTTCAACTCTGTGACATCTTGAATACCCTGTCTTTCTCAGCTAGCTGATGTTCCAAATCCAAGACATGTTCGGTTAATTATTTTGCATTCTCTATCAGAATTAGAAATTTAAATTAATTAAATAAAATAAATCAGTATTATTACCACAGACATTTAACTGAAGCTTTTTGAGATTATGGGTGCCATGGAAGAATAAACTTTTCACGGAAATATTGTATTTGCTTCTGTCTTTCTAGCCAATTACACTGTCAAATAGGAGCATATGCTTGATCCTGCCTTTCACACTTCACCAAGACAGTGGCAACTTTCAAAATCCTAGAAAGCTCATCCCCGAGCGGTTCCGTCTAGAAAACTCCATTTGAAAACATCCCTATGGACTTATTCTTTTCTCAGCAAGACCACGGAACTGCATAGGTGGTCATACTTTGTGAATTATTCAAAACTCGGTGATTTATTTGGTCTTGTAGGCATATCATTAATACAGATTAAGACTGATTTTGTTCATACCTGCTCGCACTTCACACAAAATGATAGCTAAAATCAAGTCTTCTGTTGAGCTTCCAAACTGGCGCATTTTACTTTATTCCAGGGAGATGCCATTCATTGGAGCAGTACTTAGCTTTCTCACTTCACAATCTAGCCAGACTGGTACTTTTCTGTTAGCCGGGCGCAAGCGGAAAAACCGTCAAATTTCTTAAAATGTCCTTCACCCTTGCTTGGCGACTTGGCTCGTGTTTGGTTCACAATTGGCGACATTTGTGCCTGGCTAACGGAAAAGTACTGCCAGAATGAATCCCATGACTAATTCTTACTATTTTGATTCATAGGCTACAAATCTATGGATCTATGTTTTAATAGTTTTTTTTTGGTTCTTTGAAATAATCTAGTAAATGCTAAACCATATTTCCTAAATGCACGTTTCCAAATTACACTTTGCTATTACTTCACATTTAAAAATAGTTTTTGTCCAAAGGTATTTCCAAGAGATCTATATGACACTTGATATTAATGATCTAAATAACACTTGTTTGCATCAATTACCCAGTTTCTTTTCAGAATTTGTAATTATATTATAAACAATTTTAAATAACTTTTCAATTTCATAATAGTATTTTCAATTCTTTAAGAATACTGTTGCAGAAAAGGCAAATCACTATTCCAATTAACATGGTTTAAATTGAATTTTTATGATATTTCTAAATTTTACATGTTACAAGTTTAATTTTACCTTTATTCTTTTAAAGAACTTTGTAAATCAGATATTTATTAGGTTTAAACTACGATTATACATTCCTCCCTGCATCTCAGAAGTTGGCACTGATGGAATTGATAGCTACTTTCAAACATCCTGCAACAGTTCCGCTTGTCTGACCAAGAGACAAAGTGAACTTCCGTGTAAACTTCATCCTTGGGAACATCAAACCTGTAGGACTGCGCTTCACCCCTACGGTTAGCTAGGAAAACTTTTGTGATATTTATAGTTGTAACAATGGGACTGTCTTTTTAAAAAAATTTAAAGGGTTTTTTAGTATACATGCATGAGGACACATGACAAAAAAAACTAGCACAAAAAATATCATTTTGAAAATACATTTAATTTTCTTACTCATACTTCATCAATACACTAAGTTCAACAACATATCATACAAAAAATCTCAAAGACTTGCACATCACATTGCACCTTTCAACATCTTTTTCGCAAGTGGAGAAAAACAGAGAATCTAAAGATCCAAAACTCAAATTGATTAATCGAATATTTACACACTATTTTAATATGAACTAAAATTTTAACCAAGTTTCCCAACTGACTTACACACCCTAAAATAATCTTGACCTGCATTTTCAACAAATTAATTTATGTGTAACAAAAGCAGATCCATCTTTAATCAGATCTACGGAACAAATAAAAGAAAACTGGAGTTCATTCAAAATAGCAAAACCATGTTTTCTCACCAGGGGATTTGTATAAATCACAACAGTAATATTTCACATACCTTAATAATGATGCTTACTTTGGAACAGGAAACAACAAGTAATGCATATCTCTATTCCTTTATTTTAATTCTCACGATTTCTTTTAAATTATTCTTTAGTTGATTAGAAAGCAATGCAAGTTTAGATATCTGAAAATTTAAAACAAAACTAATTATTAAAACTAAAGAGAAACCTTTAAGATTACCCTTAAAAGTAAGATTTTTAAAGAATTTGTAGTTAAAAAGAAATTGAATATAGAAATTTCATGCACATACAATAATCAAGTTAAAAATTTTTGGAAATATGAACCTTGAACTATAGTAAAGCACCGTTTTTACGTTTCTGGTTTATACGTCGTTTTCACAAAGTCCCAATTCATTCCTATACATTTAAATTCAAAATTTCTTTGTTTATACCACACCCAATATTGGTTACAAATTGCTTTCCACTGCCTTAATGAAGGATTTTTTTTAAATGTAATAAATTTACGATTTAATATTCATATACAGTGCACTATATTCTGATATAGTGTTTGGGACGTGCAATATATTACTCAAGATATGAAAAATGAAATACATATTTAGGATGAACAATAATGGTATGGTTTGTTTCATTTTTATGCTAAAGGTTTAAATATTTTAAAATTTAATTGCTATTTGTTCAGTTTAAAGACTGTTTGATTATTAAGTTTCTAGAAAAAATTACTTAAAGATGTTTTCAATTATACGGCTTTATTTACACGTCATTTTACGTCGGTCCCTTGAAAGACACTTAAACGGTGCTTTACTGTATTATATTCAAATATTTTCCATCTTTTTAACATCCCAAAAATTTTTTTGGGGGAAAATGAGATTTTGACATTCAAATTTTACACACAAGCTAAATATATGATTTGATTAAATACACAGATAAAAGCTCAATTAGATGCATTTTATAAGTTTAAATTGCAAGAAGTACCAATATTTATATTTAATAGAAGAATGAGCACTTCAATTGTACCTTATTCTTTATATCAATCTAGCAAAAATACTGAACCAACTTTTGTATTACAAAATCTTAAGTCTCATGCAAAAGTACGATAGCTGAACATGAAAGTTTGAGCAAAGTGAAAAAACATTAAGAAAACTTATCAAGATAAGGAATATCAAGCTCATAAGAAAAGCTCACTAAATGCTCAGCAATTAGAAAGTCTCATTGTTCAATATCAATTAATCCTAGCTAGGTTGATTATCTTCAATAGGTTAGAAATCTTTTTATCACATATTATTGTCAAAAAGCCATTTATGGAATAAATTTGAATAGTAGTTTTAACCATGTAACTATTAGTACTTGTTACATTGATAAAAAAATATCAATACCGTGACACAAAAGGGAATTACTAAATTTTAAAATCAATATGCAACATCCAATGTTGCAAAAAGATATTGGGTTGGAAAAAATTATCGAAATACAGAAACTTTACTGAAAGGGCAGTCATTCCAAACAGTTTTCTTTTCATCACCAAAATCCATATCAAGACCAAGCAACCAAACAAAAAAATTAATGTAACTCAAAAAAACAGAGCCCTTTAACAAACAAAATGCAAAACCCGAACAGAACATACAGGTTAAAATTGAAAATACATTTGAATAGCTCAAGAACTTCAACTCGCACAATACCATAATTCACTGTGAATAAAATACCACAAATTCATCTAAAATCATAAATACAAATGTACAAGCTACAACCAACAAAGAAATCAACAACAAAAATAAAATATATTACAACCTAACAATTACTTCAACATAAAACTGAGGAGTGAGGTAAATCCAATGCTAAATGAACACATAAGAAAGACTAAGTATTTAGATCTACTTCTGTAAAAGAATCTTCTGAAAACTTTTCTGTGCCGAGGGAAGAAGAGGACGGTATTTGATGAGAATCATGGGGTGGAGACAACTGTACAGCTCTACTGCCATTCGCACTAGCCTCTTCAATGAGTTTAACAGGTTCTTCAGCCAGAGTCTGCTTGCATAAAATCCTTTCATCTGAAATGGTTAATGATTTAATTAAGTAAACAATTTATAAACAAGGAGCTATTTTTAATAATAGTACTTTGAAGTTCTGCATGAATATTGACAATAATACCTTAAAATGCTATACTAGACACAAGGGCGGGTCCAGACCAGATTTTCGGGGGTGGGGCCATATCGGAAGGCATGTTACTTTCCAAATTTTTAGAGCCCCGAAACAAAAAAAACGGACAAAATAATTTTTGAGGGCTATAACCAGACATTTGTTTGAGAGGTGTTTTGGTTCCCAATTTTTTTCGAAGGTATTTTCCGATTGTATAATAAATTCAATGTGAAACTTTGTATAAGTATGAAAAGGTTATTTCAGATAATAACTCAAACAAAAGGGGGGTCTGGGAGTTCTCCCCCAGAAAATTTTGTTAAATTTGGCTTAAAATAGCCTTTGATAACACCTAAAGATCATTTATACTCTTTAGAATTTCTAAAAGAAAAAAGTACTATAATGAAGTAAATCATGATAATTTCAGAAGGGAGAGGAAGTCAACTATCCCCCTTGGATTTGGCTCTGCTCTTTTGAGTACAGTTCACTAGGACCGTAACTAGTAACCTATTTTCAAAAAGTTTGAGTTTAATTCAAAGAAATTAGCTCTAATGAATTTTAAATGACTTTTGAGTTTAAAATTAAATTTTTTTAAATTAAACGTTAACGTTAGCAAAACTTTAAGCACTAAAAAACCCTAATTTTTATGCCCAAGTAAAAATATCACATAAACCTGTACGAATCTGAGGGGGAGCGGACCTCAGCATTAAATTAAGTTCAAATTAATTACATAATGTCTATACTCTACAATTTGAGTTCCAAGTAAAAATTAAGGTTAGAAAATTTTGCCTCTAAAAAGCAAAGTTTTAGCTCATTTCGACACCTTGTAAACTACAGAATTTTTAAGAGAAAATCATAAACATGCGTCTAATTTTCGAGGGGGTTGGAGGTCCTCATTCAGAAAAATTTTAAACTATGCCTCTTTAAAATATATAGTTTTACAGGTTTTGAAACTCTTTGTGGAACACCCTAAAGAAGACCGCTTCTTCTAAGACGCAGAATTTCTAAGGGAAGACGCACAAGAAAACATCAGGAGCCGACAGGGGGGTTTGGTGGATTTCCCAAGAAATTTTTGGAATTTTAGCATAAAAAAGTGGTTTTTGAGCTATTTGTTTATTGCTATTTTCTTTGGGAGGCCATGGCCCCCCTCCCTGGACCTGCCAATAACTAGACAGCAACTACGTCACTAACAAGCAAAGTAGTTCCCATTGCGGTGTCTGAATTTCAAGTGAAACGGAGAACGTCAATTTTAAAATATGATTACTTCGTTAAACCCATGTGTATATAGTGTCTTTATCACGATCACGAACTCCTCCTAGCAACCCAACAGGCTTTGTGTTAACTCACTTTCTCCTTCCACATAGTGACGTACTGGGTTCAGGAAATGTTGCTGTGCAGTACAATGTCCATGTTTTTATCCTCCCCCAAAAAAAATTAGGAAAGACTTCTTTATTACTTTAGGAAGAAACTTTCACATTCGTAAGAAACTTTCACTTCATTTTAACACTTAACTCTCAACGATAATTAAAATAGGAATATAGTACAAAGAAAACAAGATTACAGATAATACAAAGGAAGAATTGAAAGAGTCTAAAAATAAAAAATTCATTTTGAAATTATCTACAGTATAACCTCAATAACTTGAAATCAAAGGACCAAAAAAATTACAAAGCAGCGAGTTAGTGAGATAGCAAGGGTGATGTAGAATCCTTAATTTCAGGGAGGAAAATACTTTTTCGAGAAGTAAATGTTTTCAAGATACCAAAGTTTGAGATAACAAGGATATACTGTACTATTCTGTAAAAGAGTTTTCCCCTATCCAAATTTTAAATACCTCACACATTTACTTACTAGGTTCCAATGATAAATCCTGACATAGATGCTCCACATCAGAAGTATCGGTATTGGATGACAAACTATCAGTCAGATGGCTGTCAGATCCCCATATTTTGAGCATAGATAAAGGTGGATGGATAGCTGCAAATAGTGTTTCCCGAAAATAATGTTACACATTTGCTCACCTCAAATTTTATAACAGAAATAAATGGTATGGGAGTGTATTACCAATAAGTAAAACTAATTAAAGCAGTCATATTTATTGGTAGAACACAAAAAGAGGTACAGTAATGCACCCTTTATACGTCTTTCAAGCGGCCAACGTAAAACGACATAATTGAAAACATCTTTGATTATTAGGTTTTTAATGCTCCTAATGCAGATTTAGGTAAATACAATAAATTTGCAGTTTTTCTAAGGAAAAATTGCATTTTAACAGTTTTTAAACTGAAAATAATAATTAAATTTTAAAAAATATACAGTATAATGTAGCATAAAAATCAAACAAACCATATAAGTATTTATTTTACTTTGCATATCTTGAGTGGGAGACTACGTATAACCGATATTGCACATTGTGTGAACAAAACAGTTTTGTATTAAAATGAATAGAAGTGAATTGGAACTTTGCAAAAACTACGTATGATTGGAACAGTCGTACAAACGAGAAACATAAACGGTGCCTTACTGTATTTACGAACGTAATATAAAACACTAAAATGTTATCAAATTAAAGTTAAGGTTCAACTTGAAAACTCACAAATCTCAGGGTCATTTCTAGAATCCCGTTCAGCACCAACTCCAGGCTCCCTTGGAGGCAAATTCATTTTTCTTCTCTCGTGGATTTCACCAGATATCATCTCTAAATTGCGCAAGCATCCAGCATAGGCAGCTTTGGAATCGGTAACAGCTCTTTGCAGCGATTCCACACGGCTCTTTAAATCCTATATGTATAGTACATTTTCCAAATTCATATAAAATAAACAAGAGGTAGGCAAGTTTAATAAGGACACAATTTTCCAATGCAGCTACAATTATCTAACTAAATCATTTCGTCTTCTAAAATGTGTTTACTATTATACTTGTTTTGCACTAGTCGGGGTCTTCTGCCATTTACAGTACTTTAGAGGTAAATAAGACTACTTTCTTAATTGCTAATTGGTTTTATTACTCAACATAAGATATTTCAGAGTATGTTACTTCACGATACCCAGGTAATATATATTCTCAACTATAACATCTCGTAATTTGTATTCAGATCTACCAATATTTCAACAAATTATTTGACAAATATTATCTAAGCCATGCCAGCTATTAGTACAAGAGCTAGTAACGTCGGAAAAGCAAGAATTTTAGAAAAGCTAATTCTTTAATATATCTTTCCCTATGCTATTTCGAACAGCGTGCGGGGTACCTGGCTGCCGGTAAGCGGTGGCACAATTAGTGCGCATCCCACCTTTACAGGTAAAAATCTTGATTTTTAAATCATTTTAGAAAGATTTTTTTCATTTTCACTAACTTCTAAACACTATTAGAAAAATTAATTTTTTATTGCCAGGACTTTGTGTCGGTGGTAATAACGTGCCAGATGCAATTTTTGATCAACAAAAAGCCATTTTTTCAAACCATTTTAGAATTCCTGTAATTTTAATATTATTTTATATAGATATCAATAAACCCGAAATTAATTTGCCAGGACATAATTCGGGTGGAATCAATAGCAAGACCGATTCAAAGTTGTAAAAATACACACTGGCGTTCAAAATTAAGAGAAAGTGCACATTTGTTCGATTTTCTTCGGATCTAGGGGACATATTGTGACGAAATTTGGTATGAATATTGGGGTTAATATAATACCCAATATATAATCATTCAAAATTGTAATACACACGCATGCGCAGGAGTTTAAAACATCAGAATTGAAAGGTATGAAATAGCGGTTTCAGAATGGAATTTCAAAATGCTAGTTTGAATGATTCAGAATGCTATTTTTAATCAACAAAAACATTAATTTCAAACATTTTAGAATTCCTGTAATTTTATTATTTTATATAGATATCAATAAACCCGAAATTAATTTGCCAGGACATAATTCGGGTGGAATCAATAGCAAGACCGATTCAATGTTGTAAAAATACACTTCATGTGCACTTTCTCTTAATTTTGAACGCCAGTGTGTATTTTTACAACATTGAATCGTCTTGCTATTGAATTGCACCCGAATTAAATCCTGGCAAATTAATATTGGGTTTATTGATATACATATAAAATAATATTAAAATTACAGGCATTCTAAAATGTTTGAAATTAATGTTTTTGTTGATTAAAAATAGCATTCTGAATCATTCAAACTAGCATTTTGAAATTCCATTCTGAAACCGCTATTTCATACCTTTCAATTCTGATGTTTTAAACTCCTGCGCATGCGTGTGTATTACAATTTTGAATGATTATATATTGGGTATTATATTAACCCCAATATTCATACCAAATTTCGTCACAATATGTCCCCTAGATCCGGAGAAAATCGAACAAATGTGCACTTTCTCTTAATTTTGAACGCCAGTGTGTATTTTTACAACTTTGAATCGGTCTTGCTATTGATTCCACCCGAATTATGTCCTGGCAAATTAATTTCGGGTTTATTGATATCTATATAAAATAATATTAAAATTACAGGAATTCTAAAATGTTTGAAATTAATGTTTTTGTTGATCAAAAATAGCATTCTGAATCATTCAAACTAGCATTTTGAAATTCCATTCTGAAACCGCTATTTCATACCTTTCAATTCTGATGTTTTAAACTCCTGCGCATGCGTGTGTATTACAATTTTGAATGATTATATATTGGGTATTATATTAACCCCAATATTCATACCAAATTTCGTCACAATATGTCCCCTAGATCCGGAGAAAATCGAACAAATGTGCACTTTCTCTTAATTTTGAACGCCAGTGTGTATTTTTACAACTTTGAATCGGTCTTGCTATTGATTCCACCCGAATTATGTCCTGGCAAATTAATTTCGGGTTTATTGATATCTATATAAAATAATATTAAAATTACAGGAATTCTAAAATGGTTTGAAAAAATGGCTTTTTGTTGATCAAAAATTGCATCTGGCACGTTATTACCACCGACACAAAGTCCTGGCAATAATAAATTAATTTTTCTAATAGTGTTTAGAAGTTAGTGAAAATGAAAAAAATCTTTCTAAAATGATTTAAAAATCAAGATTTTTACCTGTAAAGGTGGGATGCGCACTAATTGTGCCACCGCTTACCGGCAGCCAGGTACCCCGCACGCTGTTCGAAATAGCATAGGGAAAGATATATTAAAGAACTAGCTTTTCTAAAATTCTCTCTCGAAAACGTTGCTAGCTCTTAGACTATATCTTTGTGCAGATTTTGGGCAAACTCGTTGAAACACTCTGAATACAAATATTAGAAATCAGTTATTCCATAAGATAGGTGTTAATCTAAAGTACTTAAATTAGTTCTAAAAACAGGCCTCTTTAAAAATAACCATACCTGTAAAACTTTCAGGAACACTTTCTTTTGCTCAAAATAAGATCTGCAAGAAAACGTTATTAGAAGTGATGCCACTTCACACACTTCAAAAATAATACAGTGAAATCCCGTTACAACGAATTCCGATACAACGAAAAATTCCGTTATTACGAAAGTCCCCAACCGTTTTTATTTGAATTGGCGAAAGTACGGTTACAACGAAGAAATTTTACGGTCCCGTGAAGATCGTTATAACGGGATTTTACTGTAAAACCTATTTTAAACCTACCTAGACTTAATTATATCTTTTTTCAACTGCTGTTCCAGAACTCGAACTTTTTGAACTGCTGCAGAAAATACTTGGGCAGTTTTTTTGTGTTCCTGCTCACTTTCTTTTTTATTGGCTTCAGCATTCATCAACTGAAAACCAAAAAAATCTTGTTAAATGTGTTTGATTTTTATCTAGAGTGCAATAAAAAAACTTCAAAATTGACAATTTCTTTCCACACAGATGTCATATAACCCTTTTGGTAGGATACTCTTTAATGTACTACAATTTTTTTTAGAAAAATAACCCTTACTATTTGATAAGTACCAAATGGTATGCTAAATTATATTAAAACATTAATATCCAAACTCAAAGATTGAAATACAGTCAAATTCCGAGATGGATGTTCATACATTCTGAGACTATGGTAAAGAATTAAAGGGTGAAATATCCAGTATCAAAAATTTTTCAAAATCGCACATCAATTATAAAAGAAAACTGATTTACCAAGCAAAAGGGACAAGTCTGTTGCACTCATAAGGAAAACAAGGGTCCTAGATCAAGTTTATTGATCATGCACAAGTAGAAACAGACCTTTTTGGTTTTAGTTAAACAAGTCTTGAGAAATAAAGTAATCTTACATAAATGTGAGAATAGTGCCTCCTCAAAACTTGCCCTTCAATGGTCACCACAAAGTTTAGGACTAGTTCCCCAGGCTTAAAGGCAAAGGGAAAGGAATACAAGAGGGTATTCATAAGTACTTTGACTTTTGACTGCAGGTCCCTTTGGTTTTATAAAAAATTAATACACCCTTAGAAAGCAAAAAAAATGAATAAAGTAACTGATTGGCAACAAGATTGGAGCCCTAGAACAAGTTAAACCAGCGGTTCTCAAACTGTGGTCCGCGGGGCCTTCCTAGGGGTTCCACAAGTTCTCCTTAATAGTTCTCCGCGAATTCTCCCTTAATAGCTTCAAAATTAGATTAAACACTAATTTTTAGAGGCAAATAAAATTCCCTTAAAATTTTGACTTCAACGCATTATTTTTTCCTTGAAATTTCTTGACCCTCACCTCCACCTCAGAGTAAATCAGGGGCCTATATAAAGGTGGGTGAAGGGGCCTTGCCCTCCTCCTGAAATTTGGACTTGGTGTATCAAAACAAGTTAAAACCCTGTTTTTTGGATCAAATCTCCAAACATTTTCTTGGGGGTGGACCCCTAACCACCTTTAGTACTTGGTACTTTATCAATAAAAGCTTTTAAAAATAAGTTAATGAAAATTGAAATCCTACCTAAGAATACAGTCTGAAATTCGGACGAAGTGTATCAAAACCAAGTTAAAATCCTGTGTGTTTTAGGGACAAATTTATCTGAAACTTTTTGGAGGATGACCCCCCAGATACCTTTTTGTTCTTAAAACTATTATTATAAACTATGTTTTACATTAAGTTAATCAAAATGTAAATCTTGCATAAAAATTTATATTAAAAAAATTCTAACTACAGGTATCAAAACTAATTAAAAACCTGTTTTTCTAGTTGAATTTCCAAACATTTTCTGGGGGAGGACCCCCAGACCCCCCTTTGTTAGGTAGAACTTAATTACCCATGACCTTATTATTAAGTTCCCTAGGACGCAAATTCTACTTTAAAATGTACTACAAAGTTGCTTGGACCTATGAAATATACAAGAGGGGGCTGAAGGATATATTTGTCCCCTCCCGAAATAAATTTCTATATACGCCTCTGGAGTAATTGTAAAATTTATTATAATTTATATACTAACTTTAATAAATCGTAAACTCAAAACAAGTCTGGTTACGGCTTTTGGTGGTTTTTTTGGTGGCGTCTCCATAAAGGGGTCCGTGACGATAGAAAGTTTAAGAACCGCTGAGTTAAACACCTATGCTTTATTGCCCAAGTGTAACAAACTATGTTTTGGAATAAGGCTTTAATTAGTTTTTCATCATATACTACAAGCTCAAAAAAAGTCAAAGTAAATGGGTAAGCCAAGTTAAAAGTATGAAACTAAAATAAACTTTTAAAACTAACCATCTTAAAAGACAAATATCTTAAACAGAAATAATTTTGCGAGAAATTTATTTCATCCCACTTTCAAAGGCTCATGGTTCAAGTTATTACCTTTATTGTTTCCCTATTCAACATTTCCTGCCAAGCTGCATCAAATTCATAATCTTCTTTCTTGGTGTTGAATTTCTTTTCGGCTAAGGAAATGGTTTCTCTTGCTTCCTTATGAGCACCACAAGCTCTGTGAAATCGTATGGCAGCTTCTTCACACTTAATCTTTGCCTAAAAACACAATTTTTAGCATTATTGTTGGTATGATTATGATCACGTAACTTTTAAAGTTTCAAAACCCTAATATTTTTGTTTAAACAATACAAAACTCAAATGTTTCAATGATCAAGAGCAATTCCATTCATGATTTATAGAAAAATAAGAAACATTAAAAAACTAATGCTAAATCTTTTCTTAAGTTTCATTTGCTATTATTTATTATAAGTATTTAACAAACAAGTGTATCAAGTATAAACTATTTTAAAACTCTTAATTTTTTTTACTTAAATGTTTAAGATATCTTTGAGAGCAATTAATTTAACCAAACATTTTTTTTAATTAGAAAGCATAAATGGGGCTATTTATTAGACAGTGCCTAGGATTTCTAAAACTCTTTACAATATTTTGAAAAGTTTTAAGCAGCTTCAGAAAGCATCTAGCCAAAAGAGTATGAGAGATCAAGTATAACATCAACATATAACATTATCTGATGTGCACCAAAATACAAGTGCTTTGTCATAGAAAAAAGATAATTGAATTGATAAGATTGAATGATTTTTTTTATTATTAATTATTTTACTTAGATCTTGAAATGGAAAATTACATTAGTCTTTTCTTCAATTCACATAATGCAAGGTATAATTTATTTATAAAATACAAATTTATTTCAAGTCTTAAAAGTCATCTTACTGATTGAGCAGCCTCTTCAGCTTCATAATAAGGTCTAGAAACACGAACACATTTTCCCAACTTCTTGGCAATTAATTTCAATCTTTGGCTGTACTCACTAAGTGTGTTGCGAAAAGTTGCATTTGCATCCTAAGAAAGAAAAGCTGTTATTTCGAAAATATTTTAAAAGGTGCTAAAACGTATTGGATTTGAAAGCGAGAAACTAGGGTTAAGGGTGAAAGTTAACTTACATGCAATTGCAACTCAAGGCTGTTAATTTCATCTGTATATGAATTTAAAAATTCAAGTTGATCCTGAAAAATATTTAGTTCAATTTCACCAGAACTAATACCTTGAAGTAAAAGTAACATTTGGATGCTTAAAAAACACTACTCAGAGCTGTAGCTGGAAAAATATATGTGGTGATTTTTTTCTTCCCTTTTTCAGTCAAACCCCACATATTTTAGGGGCAGCCTAATGCAAGTGCCTTCCCAAATTCTTTGCTTCAAATACAGCACTGATAGGGTGTGTTAGTTTGTATATTAATAAGTAATAATGTTTTTCCAGCTAATTGGATCATTCAAAAATGATACTTTTAGTAACAACATTCTGAAAGTAGCTTATTTATTGTTGCTGCAAGTGTATATGTTTTAGTATAAAATGGGATAAATTAGCTCTACTAGACAGCAACTTAAGTTGAACCTACGACATCACTAACAAAGTAGTTCCCATCGTGGTGTCTAAATTTCGAGTGAAACAAAGAACGTCAATTTTAAAATATGATTCTTTCTTTAAACCCCACGTATAAATAGTGTCTTAATCATGATTCATGTATCGAAATTCCTCCTATCAACCCAACAGGCTTTGTGTTTAATCACTTTCTCCTTCCGCGTAGTGACGTACTGGGTTCAGGAAACGTTGTTGTGAAGTATAGATTGGTAGGAAAAAACAAATTCCCCTCGGTAGATAAATAATCAATGAATTCAGTGTATCATAACTTTGAGCTTAAACTATGTGTACTTTTAAATTAAAGAACATACCTTTACTCTGGGATCAACTTCCTCACTGTCTTCCATTTCAACTTCTTGTAATTACTATGCATACAACTAGACACAGTAAACCTACATAAAATTAACATAAATAGTATGTAATATAAACAATAAAATTTGTACATAAAATCCAAAGTTACATACTAAATGGAGCACTTGATTTATGCATGTTTTATCTTCATTGTATTTATACAAAATCTCTTTTATAAGACTTGAGACACATTTTAGATAGTATTAAGCCTCAGAAATGCCATTTTTATCAAAAGAAACTTATTTTTTTCCCTAAAGGCACACTGTAAGTATGTGTCAAAATGAATATTTAGTCTTAAAACTATCACTTCAGTAAAACATTTATCCATTTTGAGTTAATGTATGCTAGCTAAGAAAGCCATACATTTTATCTACCAAAAGTATGGGAAAAAGCAAGCAAATAAATCAATGTTGCTTACAGTGAAACAAAAAGAGAAAAATGCATGTTTCTTCAGACCTTTTACTACTTCATCATAGGCTAATGAGATTTAACCGACCAAGAAATTAATGATGTTGAATTGAATAGTCAAATAGTTGGCTTTTACCTACCTTTTTTGCTTTTCCATTTTATAAAAATATTTTTGTAACAATAACAAATAAAAAGAACTTAAAAGTAAAATAGCACAATTTTACTCTAAGGTACAGAGATTTCTACTGTTTAAATAGGACATATAGTAGGCTTTAATTCCAAACATTCACACTTATATAATCTACTAATTAAAAAAGGGATAAGGTGATTGAAGAAACTTGTCCGACTACTTACAAAACTTCCCTTTTTTGGTAGATGCTACTATAATTTTTAGTAACTTTACAGCATGTATAAACTATCGAAACCGCTTTAGAATCTTTCAGTCATCATGTGTAACCACAGCTCCCATAGCAACATGATTAAGTGTTATCAGCATAATGGTATTATTAAATCCCTAATAAAATAATCTACTAATTGTTATTATTTTAGGACAACCATAAGTCATATTATATTATGACTATGGTTGTCAGTCATTGTTTGAGCTGTGGATAAACATGGCAGCTGGAGGATTCTATAAAGCTGTACCCAACCATTTTTTATAAGTTATATGAAAAGTGATCATGATAAAAAACAGACCAAGCTGGATTTTGATGGGTTAATCTTTAAAACAAAGCAAGTATAAAGTGGAGATATTTTTATCCCGCTTATTCAGAATTATTATGTCAACTGTCAGTTTCAGAAGCAGTTATTAAGTGGACTATAGCTATATATTTTTGTTTTCAACAGCACTGTCAATAGGATAGTCAAATATTTAACAGGACAGATAACTGAATTGCACCAACCAAGTTTGTTTTGTTAAAGAACAAAATATCTAAAGAAAATGAGCTTAATGAAAAACATACATTCTTAGAAGCAAGAAGTTTTATTCTCGCCCATAGGTAACAGGTAAAATTTTTATTTAGTTCAATTGAAAAGAAACTTTTGCTTCTATGAATGCATGTTTTACATTAAGTTAATTTTCTTTAGATATTTTATTCTTCTTTGATAGAAAAAAAATATATGGTATTCAAAAAACCGAACAATTAAACACTGACTTTTAAGCATGAAAATATTTTGTATACAAATTTAAGAAAAATTCAACATTTTGTGATCATACTTAGGGGAGAGGAGGGAGGAATGGGACAATTTTCACTAAATGTTTTTTTATTCATTATCCCCTGCTTATTCATAGATGCAAATGGTTGGATAATAAACTTACATGTTTTAACTTAATTTTTTAAAAATGTACAGTTCTTAAATGTTGTTTAATTTTATCACTTTTGATCATTCAAATTAGCAAGAATTTTGTCCCATTCCTCCCTCATGGGTGGGAGGAGTGGGACATGAGTATGGGAGGAGTGGGACACTTTTGAAAAGTAAAGAAAATTAGTAAAATGTAATAATGAGAAAGGGCCTAGTATTTTACCTACTATTCTTTTAACCTTTGCCCACATTTTTAAACAGCTTTCAATCTTATATCTATTATAGAATAATTTTTAAAAAATATTTAGTACACTTGAACTCTTTCCCATTGTGTTAAGAATCAAAAATTGAAACACAATGCAATACTTGGAATTGTTTATTCAAGAAAAGAAAAGCATTTCAATTGAAGCGATAGAAAGCTATCAGAAATTAATATTTTCAAATTTTGTTTACATTTTTGCAGATTTTGTTTACATTTTTCAGAGTGTCCCATTCCTCCCTCCACACATTGCTTTTAAAATATAACTTGTCACATAAACTATGCTGGTGTTCGGCTTTATGAAATTGCAGATTAGCATACATTATATCTTTTAGATTACAATGGCATTATATAATGTTTGTTCTACAAATTACATGAGAAATGAAATAAAACTTAAAGATAGACTGGAAATTTACTTTGGAGGTGGGAAAATCAAATTTTTACAACTATAAACAGAAATTTGCTGCTGGATAAACTAAATGAAGGAAATAACAAGAAGCTATAAGAAGGCCATCTAATGACCAAATTAGAAATAAAATAAACTGATTTATTTTTCCATAATTTCAGCTGTCCCACTCCTCCCACTGTCCCATTCCTCCCTCCTCTCCCCTACGTATCGACTAGCCTCACTAAAATTGGCTATTATTAGTCAAACAAAAACACAAGCCAAAATATACAGGTTACTTTGGGTTGACCAACCCTTTTAAACAAAAATATTAATACGTTTTTACACAGGAAGACAAAGTTACTTACGAGAACTATTCGTTCTGTTTACATCTATTCAGATTAAAATGGAGAAACTTACTGTACTCAGCAAAACTTCGGAAAGAAAGTCAAAGACGAGAAACTATACACTTGTTTACAAAATAATTATGCCTTTCCATCATATTCAAACCATTAGAGTTCAACGAACATCACTAATTTATTTCATCCGCTTTTAGCAATTATTCATTTGTTTTTATTTACCATTTCCCTTACATTTGCGATTACGATTAAGGTTTATTCGTAACCATGGTGATGCCTGTCTATGGTTAATAACAAAAAATTCAAATAAAAACTCTTAATATTTGAAAAGATAAAAATATAAAAACTTATATTATTTTGAAAACACACAAGATTTTAGTGAAAAATTTCTCACACACGTTCAAAAGTTTTGGTATATATATACATACCTACATAGCCTACCTTGCGGTTGGAACCTTAACTGTCACAGATGTCCATCTCTCCAAAAAGCAGCACATTTCCGGACCTCTGATAATCCCAATACTCCATTGCATACGCGTTTGTGCCTAAAGAAAAATTTGAATCAAACGTTTAAAAAAAGTCACCACTTATTTTTATTAAACTAAAGCCAGGGTAAATATGAATTGATAGACTGAACTTAGGGAGACCCCAGCAGGACTGCGTCTCCATTGGGGGAAAACACATCACCCGTAGCTTTTCTAAAGAAAAAGTAGTAGACTTCACAGAGTACTAGACCAGAGAATCCATGTGTGGGGCCATAGGTGATGATGAAAAAATAAAACATCAGATATGATTTTGATAGATAACGATATTAAATAAAAAGCTGACGTCTGCGCGAGGTTGATGATTAGAGGAATTTTAATAACCTTTTTTGATTTTCGTACTTTTTAACTATTCTGCAAGAAATTAACACTCATACTAGCGTGGTTTGATTCAAGAATATCAAATAGATTTTTAAAAATTACTTACTTTATTAAAATTTGGAAACGTGGAAATTAGAATGGAAGTATTGGTTCTGGCTTACCAACAGCAGGCTACGTGAGTAGGTTGCTATCATAAGGATTTATAGATTCAGATATACAACATAAATATAGGTTTTTATATCGTTTCTGTGTCGTTCTGTTGCTTCCACTGAAATAAAAAAAATATCATTTAATGAAGAGTGCTTCCCCCATCAGGCACATCAGACAAGGGGTTATGGGATTTAATACGAGATAATGAAACAGTCGTGACTCATTTATTCCCACAAAGCATACGACACATTACGCCAACGGAGGGTCCGCGAAAAAGAAACATTTATCAAATGCCATCTCAGGGTAGAGGGCAGCCCTAAAAATTGCAAATGTCACTCATAAGTGTGATTATCAGAGCAGTGCATGACAGTACAATTTGGTGGTTACAGCTGTGATTAGCTGTGACGTATTCATTCAATTTGTCACCTTAGGAGGGGTATTAGAAGATTCGAGGATGGATATTCTTTTTCTCCGCCTCAGCGTTAAAAGGGGAGCATCAGTTTCGTGAGATGCGATACCAGCGCTACCTATCACAAGCCCTACCCATTGGGTGGGGCTTGTGATAGGTAGCGCTGGTATCGCAAGAAAAAACATCGCTTTAAAAAAGTTTCAATGTGCAATGTCAAAAATGTTTTAACTCCCCTTCCTCTTTTCACATTATGTCGCCCATATATGACCCCCTTCTTCTACCAAAAAGTGTGACTAATTTGTATTTGCCCTTTGTATACTTTTTAGGCCTGATCAGTTTTTGTAACAAAACGACGTTAAATTTGATAGTGTTGAAAAAGTGAAAAAATAATTTTAAAAGCTGTAGTAGATGATTGATCCCACTGAATTAATGATAGTAAAAAGCTGCATAGTAAAAATGGGGAAATTATTTGGGTATTTTATAAAATTAGTGCTAGAAAGATGTATAGGCTGGATACTTCATACACAATCCGTTTACCTATTATCTTGGATTAGAACTATTGATAACATTAGTTTTTAAAAAGTAATATTTATCTGAATGGAAAAGTTTACAATGTTTTCCTTTTTCTATATCATCATTTCTTTTCTCTGTAGGTTATTCTTTCTCTTATTTCCATCCGTTTCCACTTTCCAGTACACCACATCTCTCCTCATTCTCTCTCCTATTCCTAATCCTAATTACCTATTTTCTTTTCATGAAAGCCTTCCTATTATCCTCTCTTTTTCATTCTGTTCATCATATAATATAAAAAATGCATAGTATGCAAGTTGCAAGAAATGAAGATATTCTTTAAGAAAAATAGCAAACTAGAGGCTATTCATAAACTACGTCACATGTTTAGAGGTGGAGGAGGTTCTGTAGCGTGACATAGGATATAAAACATTCGAAAATTATGTTACGTTATTTGTGAACTCCCCTTTTTCCTACGTCCATTTCAGAATTTTTAATCCATTGTAAAGAATGATGGAACGCAAGTACCTAATTAATTAGATTATAAAACATTAACAATGTTCTCGATACAAAATATATCTCCGTTTTTTGTAAATTTTTAAAGCCTCAATTTTTTTATTTGTGGCATTTTATTTCAAGTATCAGTTGTGTTAGTTCGAACGTTTCTCGTATTGCAAAAAATCAGAAAAAATATTTAAAAGATTATTATCAAGGATATTTTTGAAGCATTATCTTGATGATTTAAAAAACATCTGTAAGCCCTAGATTAAATCTAATTTGTACACGCAACTATAAAAAATGCAGAACCTCATAGGACATCCAAAAAAAAGTAAGATATCGTAAACATATTTTTATTGTCTCCCCATACTCCACATTAAACCTCTATTTTACAAAATGACTTAAACCTCTTAGGTGAGTCATGTCTTGAATCTTATTTCACTTCCGCCATGTTTGCGAGGATTGGGCTGCAATGAGAACACAAACATGTGCCTCTTATTTACGCAGCGTGCATGTGAAATGAGAGTCTATTGGTCCAGCTGAATGCCAGGAAGCTAAGCAGCAATTAGTATGCCATCACGACTGTCCTTCTACATGGGTGTCGTTTCAGAATCTTCCGTCTTCAGCTAGTAGGGTCGCCAACCTTTTTGGAAAGAGCTGCTATAAAAAATGAAGAACGCTGGCAGTGGTGTTACAGATTTGAATCTAAGGATCGATTGAGATTATCATGTGAGATTAGCCGGCTATCGTTTGTGCAGCGGTTGTTGAACAACTGCTGTTGTACTTATACGAAAAAAAAATTATGTTTAATTTTTCTGAGACAGATAAAATCATATTACGACTAATTAAAGTGCCCAGATTATAGTTTTAACGGTAGGGAGATAATTTTCAGAAGCTCAAATTTTGGAAATTGGGTTTTATAAATAAGAAATAAAAGGAAAAGAAAACGAAAGGAACAAAAAAAGAACGAAAAAAATTTAAAAGAAAAATACGGCAATGTCTAAATCCACGAAAGTTACAACTCAACTCTAACGAATTTCGTTATTAAAACCAATGGCATTGTCTAGCTCCTCGAAAGTAACAATTGTTAATAGTTAAACCAGTAATGCCCTCCCAAATGTATGCCTACCCCGAAATAAATTACGAATCATTAAAAGCCGAATTACAACTCTTTCATCTTCGCCACAAGACAAACTCCCTAAGTGATGTTAAGGAAGTTGTAACATCTTTGACAAAGGAGGTAAGGGATATGTTCCCCAACATAGAAGCTCTAACCAAACTTATGCTGATATGTCCTGCCCTGCGTCAAGTTCCGAAGCTGAAAGAAGCTTCAGTGCTTTGAGGAAAACTTATCTCCGCTCAACAATGTCACAAAAACGACTAAACCATATAGCAATCTGCTATGTGCATAAAATATTGGAAAAAGTAAATATTAGAGATGTAGCCGAAATCTTTATCTCTCGGTCCAAAAGCAGAAGGAATGTATTTGGATCCGCAAAATAAAGTTTTCCTTTTTTTCCAAGTATATTTATTTTAAATATCAATCAGTTAATGGAGTCATTTTTTTAATTATTTTTGAATTATCTTTATTTTTAAGATTCTTTTGGACGTTTAAAAAATATGTTCTTTTTTATTTTGTTTTTTGTCAATGAATTTGAATTTGAAAAACGTTGTGTTTTCTTATATGTCTTTAAGTGGAAGTAGTGAACTGTTAAGTGGAAGTTAAGTGGAAGTAGTGAATTTCAGCTCCTTTTACAAATCATAGAGATGGGCAAGTTTATATTCTTAGGATGTCAAACAACATGTTAAGACCTTTCATAGACCTGAAATGGAGGAATTTTCTAATTTTTCCAAACCTGATATAAGGACGATGCCATTAAAATAGTCTAGCGACTGAAAAACAAATTTTTCAATATCGGCGCCGAATAAAGTTCAAAAGTTGCGCATTGCCCTGATTGTTCATGGAAAAATAATTTTAAAAAACTCGTTAAAATAATTAATAAGTGTTTTGGCCCTTGAGTTTGAAAAAAAATGGAAAAAGTCTTAATCATTCAGATTCAAGTTTTAAATGCTATAAAACCAGCCATGGTTTCAAAAGGAGCTAAAATTGTGTTGGAATCATTTATAAGTAAAATTTGTTGAAATTTCGAATTTTCAACGTGAATGTGTTGTGGAATCTGAAGTTCAAACTTACGTTTTTTTATCGTAAATGGTACCTATTCCCATCTCCGGCGTTTTCAATTTCCAAAATAAGGTTTATCACTCCACCCTACTGTTCATGTTCAGTACGGACAGACCTAGTTGTACCTTATGGACCTGTTAATACCTGTGGACGGAAACGCGCAAAATGTTAACTTATAATACATTGATTTCTTATTTAAAAAACTAAGACAAGTAGGGCTCTACTCTCCAAAAAAGATTGTAAAAAAATTTTTCAAATCGAAATTGAAGTTAAATAATTTCACTAATCATGCTAACACAAATTAATATCCTGCAAAACTTAACTAAAACCATAAAATTTTATTGAAACTTAGTCTGGCGTACACTTTCACACGAAACGTCCTAGGTAGAAATTTCATATAGAAATTTCCTGTAAATATTACTAGAAGAAGAATAAAGATAAATTCAATATTAACAAATAACGATTAAAAAATTATACATTAAGAATCTCGGTGATTAACCAAGTACGATCTAATTTAATCGCATCTTCGTCAAAGATTAACCTTTTAAACGCCGCAATTCAAATTTCGAAGTAAAGGTTCTGAATTTTGGGTTAAATGGCTTGTTTTATCATTACTAAAACCATTCTAGTCATTTTTTGGCGGAAAAAAAATCCTAAGTGTGATTTTGAGGATGTTCCCATTTGGGAACATTGGCGTTTGGGGTGAAGTTTTTAGGGGGATTTCCAAAAGGCACATATTTTACAATTAATTCAAATAAAATGATTGAAATCGGTTTCTAATCAATAATTATGAACATTTTTATGATTGTGGATGGTTTTTTAATTTTTATTATCCATACTTAGACGATTGAGTAACATTTTATAGATTTTCATAAGAAAAAATTGACATGTTTATTACGTACGCGAAACTTTTCAGTAAATTTTTCTTGCACTATGGGTAATATTTTGGTGTAAAAAATACATAAGAGTGTTCCCATGCTCTTCAAAGCAAAACAGTTACGTTTCTGTGAGAAAATTTAGTTTTAATTACGGTTCTATACGGATATCTAGCATAAAATCCACTAATTGCATTCAAATCTAATTAGCTTTCAAAATTGATAATCATAATTATCTCCATTGATTACTTAAAGCTGTGTTTCTCATGGAAGATTCCGAACTGAATCATATATATCTTGCATCCAACTTACTTTAGAATAGTGTTTTTAGATGTGCGCACTTTTCCTTATTTTCAAAATTCTTCAATTTTATTCCTAAAATTTTTATGTAAAAAAGTACTTGAACAAAAATATATACGCCAATCCTCATAATCACTCCAAATATGCTCTTTGCATTACCCCCATTGATGATTACTGAAAATTAATCGATCGGGGAGTTAGAAAAATATACAATTGTAAGAATCTGCTATAAAGATGTGGAATTTATTTCTCCATAAATCAGGTAAAAAAATAAAAATTACATATTTTTGAATTTAAAACATCATTCTTAACCTGTTTACATCCTTTGAGATATTAAAGGTTCAACAAATTAAAGAAAATAGGAAATAACTTGAATTTTTGCATGTTATAAAAATCCCCTCAAATACTATACCCCAAACGCCGATGTTCCCATTTGGGAACATATACGTTGTATTGGTAATTACTCTCCAAA
Source organism: Tetragnatha versicolor (assembly GCA_024610705.1). Classification (NCBI taxonomy): domain Eukaryota; kingdom Metazoa; phylum Arthropoda; class Arachnida; order Araneae; family Tetragnathidae; genus Tetragnatha; species Tetragnatha versicolor. Next base: position 17,814,348 of record JANDEH010000011.1, on the reverse strand, counting down.
ATTAGAATATGAAGCTATTCTGTCAAGCCAAATGGAAAGATGTGTACTTTAGCTACCGTAACTCAGCAAAATTATTTAAAACTAAATTTATTTAAAATTTTCACAAGTTGAAACTTATGCAACTTTTGGAAGAGCCAAAAATCTCTAATTTTGATGTAAATTCTACAAAAAGGATTAAATTGCACGTGAAAAACTTTTGCATGTAAAATAACTTCATATCTTTGAGTTGCTTTCTACCAAGTATCAAATTCCTGCATGAAAAATTAAGTGGTGAAAAAAATCCTTAAAAGGATGTTCCCATTTGGGAACATCGGCAGGTAAAAGGTTTTAATAAAGTGACGCGTTAAAAGTAACTCATAAAAGAGATAATTAAAAAAAGTTAATTAACTACATTTAACTTTTTATACTCAAAGTGCTGATATTCAATTTACAACTAGATAGCATAATTGTTTTCATACCATATCGACCACTAATTAATATTTCCGTTTCTTTTCTATTTTAAAATTGTGTTCGTCCTTCCTTAGGTACAAGAACGTTTACGTCTCCCCTCTTAATGTAATATTTTGTAAATTATGTTTTAAAAAAGCGTGTTTTTCTTTATAAAGCCGCTTAAAAGATAAATTAACTCCCTATGAGTTCGGTTGCCATGTTCATAAAATTAAAAGAACGAAAAAACAAAGCAGACTTAAAAGCTGCACCTCCACAAAATGTGGTGCTGCCCTCTAGAGGATAGTGTAAAAACAGCTCTATGACTGCTGAAACTTGCAAGCAGTAGCAGATATGATATATGGAGGACTATAGGCCCCCACATTGGACTAATGTTTACCCTAGATAAAATTGAAGTTTTATGGGAGGAAAATTTTCAGTAAAAAAGTAATTAGAAAATTTTCAATAGGTATTTTAATTTCTTTAAATTTTCTGTAGTATTTTTCAAAATGTAAGGGGTCTTAAGAGCTTTATTAGTCCCTCCCTACAAAGCACATTAACCCCTACCCCTCCAGGATCTTTCTTTAGCCCTTTGCGTTTTTACATAGATTCTATTCACAGGTTCCACTGAGCTTTAGCCTCTACAATACGTATATAAGCCTAATCCCAAAACTTTATTCTTCAACATTTTTGTGGATTCGATTCACAATTTAAAGGGTCTAAGGAGATGTAGCCCGTCTCCAAGGTCTTTAACCCCCTGATTTGTAGGTGTTTAAAATTTTAAACGGTTCAATGTGCTTTCCGGGATCTTTGCTCTTCTCTGTTTTTCTAAATTAGGTACTATAAAGTTTGAGTTATTTTCTTTGAGAAAGATTTCAGAGTTTATCTGATGAATATTATTCACTTTTTTAAATAGTGCTGTAAATACAGAGGTAAAGATTTTTTTTCATATTTTATTGAATTATTTTTCAGAAGTGCCTTTCAAACCTTATTCAATTTGTCTAATAAATATTTGCTCATGCGGTAATTTGCTTTTCATTATCACTGACGTATAAAGTGAATATGAGCGATACATAAGTGTATAAAAGTCATCATTTTTTTTATCTTACACTTTCTTTTAACAAAAACAGACAGTTAAACTGAGTTAATTTAACATTTTTAATTAATTATTATCCTCTAATAATTCATAGTCAAGAACTTATAAATTAACAACAGTTCATTCAGTTTTAAATAGCAAAGATATTATGAGTCAAAAAGTAATAAAGCAAATAAACTTTCTGTTACCCAAAGTTTAAAAGAAGACTTCTATATATCAGTGATAATGAACACTTAGCGCCAACGAATCCAGATATAAAACATCTGTCATTTCCTAACGTGCTCAAAAGATGCTGTTTTTATCTCGACGTACTGATCTGAGTTCCGTCAAAGAAATGTAACATCAAATTTGCCTTTTAAAGCAAATAACGGATCTGAAGGGCTGAACATTTTGTTAAATTTTGAAATTATAATGATAGTTTCATAAATTAAATAAATTGACTGTTTTAAAATAAAAAAGATAAATTAATAAGATTTTAGTCTAATTATCATGCTTCATTATATCATATATGTTACATAGGTTACCGGCGATATATGGGTGTGCTGTCCATTTCGCCCACAACTAAACTTCCATCCCCCTTTCTTCAACTGAAGCACTGGCGTTGGGGATATTAGCAAGACCCTCTATATACAATACATGGCCACCCAACTCCGGACGATGACGTCAAACGTGAGTGAAAATTGCCATGTTAAGTCTATGGAGTGACGTCAAAGATGAGTGAAAGTTATGACGTTGCACGGCCGAGTTGGGAGGCCTTTATATAGAGGGTCTTGATATTAGGGAATATGTTATGGACGGGGGGTAGGCACTAATCTTGTGGGTGAATCGCTGGTGTCCCAATTTATGAATGGTGACTGGTGACATATACATAAATATCATAAATATTTTTTTACAGTATTTACAAAATCATGTGTATTTTGTTTGATTTTAACCAATCCTTACATATCTTTGTATTTTCAAAAACAGTTAACTAACTCATCCTCTATAAAAAACGCATTTTTGAAAACACTTTTTAGAGTGGTATGCAATGAACTCATCAGCAAACTAGTGACGAAAAAAATAGAGATGGTATCATTGAAATTAAATCTTAAATAGTTTCGTCATTTTATTTTTAAAGACATACAAAGCTTAACTTGGAACAAAAGAACAAATAACAGCTCTAGTCATTTCCTCATTTAATTCGTAGCCATTCGTCATTAAACACACACTATTAAATGCTTAACAAAGGCCTTAATCTGATTTTGTCCCTCCTCAAAGGCTGACCTCAAGGTTATCTGTCATAAAAGCTTTAAATAGTTTGAGTACTTTGAATTTTAAAAACTTTATAGGTTGAGTAAGGCAGGTGGGATGATCAGCGAATTTGCTCAGTTTCAACCTCAAAGGATATGATAAGGATTAGGACTTCACCTAGAGATTAGATGGTTCCTTGTTGGTGGTCCATGAGAGTAATAGAAATGGTCCGAAATTTTAAAAAAGTCCATCATTAGCAATAGATGAGAAAAAGTTTCCTATAAATCGGGATTTTTAAAAGAAGTGTGCCGTGAATGAGATAAGGATGAATAATATCTTCTAGGCTCATTCAGACTTTTCAATTTTGTTGTTCATTTTGGAGGAATCGTTTGGAGAGAATCGGAGGAAGAATTGACGTTTCACTCTTTAATACTCTTTCACTCTTTACTCCTATCGAAACTAGCTATTCACAGGAGTGAATAACTCCGAATGAACAGTAAATGTGAAAACGTGTGAATGATCCTTCAAGGGTCATTTAGACTTATAATTTATAACATAACATAACGTAACAGAAAGGGCGTTCCCTTAGCTCGAAAGAGATCCAAGAAAGGAGAGCTAAGCACTACCATTGCCCATTTCTCTATCTCCCGTCAATTCATTTAAAAGACATAGTTCTAAATCAGTGGTTCCCAACCTTTTGTGGCCCATCGCCCCCTTTCTAGAGGTTGACTAACACCTATCGCCCCCTTTTCATTCTCATTGTATGTCTAATTTTAATTTGAAGTAAAGTGTAAATAATAAAGCAATTTTATGTCCGGGGTTTGACCCCCAGAAAAGTTTTGGAAATAAGACTCCGAAAAACAGGTTTTTAAGCATATTCACAGATCCCGCAAGGTTTTTATACTTTGATAACAATGCGCATGCGTATGGACTTTATTTTTGCTGTTTTTTGGAAATTTTAATAAAATATTATCTGGGGATAGAACCTACGAACCGCCGCATGCTACGCTGGCATCCTACCACTGCTCCAGCGGGATTAACTTTAAAACTTATTAGCTATTAGGATGTTATTTCTTTGTGACGCATGCGCATTATATCAAAGCATAAAAACCTTGCGGGATTTGTGAATAAGCGGGTTGCATCTAGTTATGGTTCACCTATTCTGAATTTTGGACATATATTTTTAGGAAGATTTGGATTTTGGTGAACTAATTATAAAAAAGTTTTGAAAAATTAAGTTCCAAGTACAAAAGGGGGGTTTGGGGGTCCTCCCCCAGAAAGTTTTTGGAAATTTTACCCTAAGAAACAGGGTTTTAGCTTGTTTTGATACATTAAGTGTGAATACAGTCTGTATGTACAGTACTATTTTTCCCCCTTTTTTACTCATCGCCCCCAATAGCCCCTACTTTATTTATCGCCCCCTTGATAACACGGATCGCCCACCTGGGGGCGATCGCCCCCAGGTTGGGAACCACTGTTCTAAATGGTGAGTCCCATTAACTTAGTAATTTTAAGTAGACGAGATCCTATACTGCCGCTAGTTGTATGACATTATCAAGAGGGTCCTACCTAAAAATAAAACTCAGACTTATCACTTTTGGTGTTCCTTTTGAAGGTGAGAAGAGTAAATTCTCCTCCAGTTTTCCATTCAAAAGAGTGGTTCATCAGAGAGGATCTCTCGAGATGAGCATTGAAATTGAAATAGTGTAAATAAGCCTTCACTGCTTTGGGATGACTAGCAACTGATGAATTTTGTTCACAGTTGAATTCACGCCAGTGAACCGCTAGTTTGCATTGAAAAGTGAAGGAGTAAACAGTGAAACGCTAAATCACACTTTTTACTTTGGAATTGGATGATTCCTCGATAGAGAACATTAAAAGTGATAAGTCTGATTAAGCCTTTTTTCACACTTTTCATATTAGATAATTCCTCCAAAATGAACACAAAAAGTGAGAAGCCTAAATGATCCTTAAATTAAAATTAAGAAGCAGCACTTCCACTAAAACGTCCTTCGCATCGAGGTCTCACTTCAGAACAAATCAATCATTCCCTTCCAGCATTTCAACCCATCGGGTCAGCCAGGTCACAAGAACGTCACACTATCAGGTAATAGAACAACGGCATACGATCCCCCATTGCCCACACTACTCGCGATATCAGAGATGATACCAAAGTGCAGACGGTGCGAAAAAGGCAGCTGCAGGCCTGAGTGACACGCTGATGCCCGTTATCGAGTCCAAAACGGAAACTACTATGCAACCTGAGCGAGTTCCGTTCAAAATTTGTTCGAAATTTCCGCCTTTTTGACCGTTGGTTGGTGATTAGAATGCTTTTTCTACAGCCACTTCAAGTTTATTTTTTCGTGGGATCCGATTAATGTGTGCTCGATGCAGTAATAGCTCTGTCGTTTTCTCACGATGGGGATGAACGAAGGAGGATGATGTTAGAATGTTCCAATTTCTATTGAGAGAGACGAGTTCCGTAGTTTGAATACGTGTAAGTGTGTTTTCCTTGTACCTGTATGCCACATTTCTCTGCTCAATGAGCTACTGAGCTTTTATTATTTAGATAGTGTCCAAGAGAAATGTCAACAACATTTTCCCATATGGTATATCTCTTTTATAGTTTGCTTCATTCGTCAAACGATAATTTCAACAGCTGATTTCTTATTCACTACAACCATATAGCACTCGATTTTCTTGAAGTACTTAGCCTGTATGAGTTTTTAATGTTTATAAAATGCATTTTGTTTGCAAGTTATGTTATCAATGGCAACTTTTTTTATATTGTATTTTTTATATTTTTTAAAATACTGATTATCTTACGATATTTATTATTTTACCTCCATTTGAATGAAATGATATCTAAAGGGGAGTTTAGGTGTCAATAATATTACAAGTTTTTTAATAAATAATTTTAGACGTAATTTAATTTTTATTTAAGGCGTGGTAAATTCCCTTTGTAGAGTTCTTGGAAACGAAAAAATTTTCAGGGAGATATATAAATATTTTGGCCATGCAAAACCACACCAGATAATGAACTAAAAGCGCGTTTGGATTTTTTACTCCAATATACGAATAATAAAAATAACTCAAGGCAATTTGCACAAAAAATAACAACATTTTTCTTGGTTTCTCCCAGATTCCTAACGAAATATTGCTATTGAATTTTGGATATTTCAAACCATTGAAACCCAATATTTTTCATAGTTCTCCAGAGTTTTCGGGAAAGTGAAGGGAATACCGCTTTTACGAACCTAACAGCTGACCGATACGGTGGAGCGTATTTTCAGGAAAAGGGTTTTTGTGGCTTTTATTGCTCTCTTTTATAGCGGTTGTAACGTTGCCCAGATCGTAAAGTACTCCTAGTAATTGCCCACATGAATGAAACCAGTATCTCAGCCCAGGGAGATACGTCGAGGGTTGCGGTCATGGTTGCCGTAGATACCTGGAGAGATGTTCTTTTAACTGCGGTTAACTAGTGTTCATTTAGGAAAAACTTTCTATTGGGGTGGGGAACAATAGTTTTATGTTTTTAATATTGTTCTGGTTGCCCATTCTGAGAATTTTATCCTTTAAGAATTTTTTTTAATTAATTGCCTTGGTCTTATGGTAATTATCAAATGCTATCTTGAGAAATTGAAAAACCATTTGCTACTCTTTCATCCTTTATTACTGATTTTGTCTACCCGTAGTATTCAGTTCAGTCAAGCATTATTTCTCACCGCTTTAAAAAAATAAAACACAGTTCTTGTATTCGAAGACATGCTAAACGCTTTCAAAAAATTAAAAAAACCATACGCTCGAGTTAACCTATCAATGCGAGTGTGTTATATTGATATTGAGTTAAGAAAAATAATATAAATTCCTACATGCGTTTCCAATTTTCGTCTACCTTAACCGATAAATTGTTTTCTAATGTAATTGACTATCTATTACCCATCTATATTTTCATGAACTAACCAATATCATTTAAATTTTAAAATTAAAATGGGATATTTTAGTTTATAGGGGGTAATTAATTTAATGATTTGTGATGGGGCGGCTGCAAGAGCCTGAGCTCCACGACCATTTTATAGGGGGTAAACTAAACTTCAAGTTCAATGCACTTTCTTTTTATGATACTTTAAAACTTTAGTGAACCCATCAAACTTAGTCGATTCTCTAACTTTTTATTTGTGTTCATATCCACATGAACAAAAACTTGTGTAATGTGAAATTTCCTTTCTGCGAATTTCCATTAAAAATGAGTAAATTATATTTACTTTATGTTTTTACATCCTTGCGCTAAAACTTCGATATCCATACCCCTGCATTCTGACGAAACTTCGAATTCAACTACTATACTAGTTGTTCGAAAAAGAGCTCTACCCAGAAAAATTTCTCAACACCCAGCGAAATATTGCTTTCCCACCAAAAGAGAGTTACTTTTACCGGTGAATGATAATGCAATCGCTGGCCGCATAGAAAAGAAAATTAAACACACACTGAAACGATAAAAACCAAAAATATGCGATTCTGCGTTGGCAGAGGTTTGAAATCGTTTGGGCATTAGCAGCTGTCATCATCTTCTGTGGAGATGCTCCTCCCACTTCATCTTATGTGGGATTGACACAGAACGCAGGTGTGCACTTTACCATGTTATGAGCATGCGCGGAAGCGTCCACATGTCTGGAAGAGGCGATTACGAAAAGAACAAATGTTTGGACACTAAGAACATGAAATATTCTATGAGGGCGGTGAGTATTTTCTTTTGGCTTCTTTGGACCTTGATAATAAGTCTATAGTTTTTCACTCACATTAATCAGCTATTTTCAGTTAAAGTAAGTTGTTCTTTTATCTTTCTTTTTTAAGTAATCTTATTGTTCTTTGATTACTTAAAAAATTTTAATAATACATGCATAATATCAATTTATGTTATTTGTTACAGAAATTACATTATTCGGATATCGAATCTGATTCATGCATTGGCCATGATGTGGAAATATTTGCAATATTGCAAATTCTTATAGCAGTAGCATGCAAAGAAAAATGAATGCTTATTTTATTCTTTTACTTATAATTTTATTTTTAAAGTATATTGCAGAATTACTTTAAAATTTTATTACTACAAAATTTTATTCTAGTCTAGTATTATAAGCAAAAATTTATCTTAGAGAATATCATAGGTGATTTGGTTAACATTCCTTGCTTAATTGGACTGTTCTTCTGTGTAGGAGCAGAGCAGAGTTGCTCGTAATGAACATGAATAACATTTTAGTTAATTTTCACATCTAAGATAATGCATAGAAAGAAAAACCACCTTAAAATCAATGAAATTTTTAAAAAGGAGCTCGTCATTGAAAAGAAATTGTAATCTTCAATTTGTACTCAACACTCAAATGTTGCGTACCCCAACCTTAAGTTGGTGCATAACTATTGTCTACGTAGTCCTACGCTTCTGAGGAACAGCTGCTAAAAATTCTTGTAGCGTAATTGTATAATTGTAACTGATTTATATTTAGATCCTCTATGTGTAGGGTATTAGTTGCATGAGTCAAGAGTTCAGCAATTGTATTCGTTTCAGCAATTCTCTCCATAGGAACAATGCAGGCACACTTACAACCAAAAGCTTCAAATACTCAAAACGAAATGCTTTGAACTTACATCATTGTCATTCTGAGCAGTTAATTTTTTACCATTGCAAAAACATTAATCCTCTCTGACATCATCTTTACCCCTATCTCGGCTTCTCTGTATTACGAGATCCCTCTACTACTATCAAGATAGAAAAAAGAAACATTTTCCCCGCAGCAACCATTAATGGAAAGTCGAGTCCCGCCTTTGTTCCTTGAATAAACACAAATACCTGCCGCAAAGCTATCTGCAATCTTTTTTTATTAAGATAAGCCTTCAAACACCGCTTCCGAGCCTGTCGTAAAACGTCAGGTATTGCGCGGAAAGGGAAACTGTCTACAAAAACCGAAAGATAAGATCTTTTGATTCAATGGAAAGCAATGCGGACGGAGTTACTCACATAGGCATACTCATACTCACTATACTCTATTCATTTAGAATTGGCGCTTGAGAAATAGTGCTTTCCCCCACGCTAGAAGCGTAGCCATAGTTACGCTCTTCGCGCAGCCAATAGTAAGCCTTCTTCGTCACTTTGACGAGGATAGTTGCTATGGTTACCGATCGGTGGTGGGGGAAGGAAATATCTTCAAGCGTCAGTTCAAAATGAACAGAGTATAGGAGTTTTTTACACGATGCCATCAGGTGGTATTCCAGGGTTGCTTTCCAGTACCTACTAAAAAAACGCTAACAAATAAAAACGTGTAAATTGTTAATAGAGGAAAAAATCATATGATTGATAGATTTAAGACTATGCTATTCATTTGCTAATAATACAACTACTGTCTACGAGTAATTTCTACGCTTCTGATGTATTACAGCTGCTCAAAATGACAGGGCGTATGTCCGAAACTGTAATTGGTTTCTTTTCAGATACTCCATTTACAGCCCTATTCACCAGTCCACCAGCGTCACCACCAGCTAAAGAAAGAAAGATTAGTTTTTTGCTGATTCTGATTGGTGGAATCCTTCTTTGACCAAGGATTTAACACCGACGTTAATGAGTGTAAATATGGCCGTTAGTGTAGTGTGATAGTTGCATAAGTTCAGCAATTGGCCAGTTAGAGCAATTTTAGAGCAGAAAAAAAACCTTTTCAGAAATAGAACTCATAATTTAATATTTATAATCTCAATAAAAATGTAAAGCCTCTTGAAAAAATTTTCAAGTTGCCTATTAGGATTTTGAGAAGTATTAGAATTTTGAGGTGGATAGATTACAGTTTAATCAAGCCTAGCCTGACATAAAACCTGAAGTCCACCCCAGCGCGGATCCAAGGGGGGTGCACTTTTTCAGACAAGATCCCCTTGTGGTACCATGGGGGGTATGGGGGGTCCTCCCCCAGAAAAAATTCGACTCATTTTTAGCTCAAGATACGTATGCTAAGCTCAACGTTACTCAAGACGTTTTACGTTAGCTCAAGATACGTAATAAATCATTTTTAGATACGTTTTTGAGTCTAAGGGGGCACTTTTCAACACTATTACCTTCAATTTTTGACCCAAAATGTCAAAATATTGAGGATTTCCTAAAAATTGTCACTGAAGATCTCCTTGTGGTACCAATGGGGGGTATGAGGATCCTCCCCCAGAAATTTTTTTGAAATTAGACCTGTAAAAGTAGTGTTTTTACTCATTTTGAGAGCCTTTTTGGGTTCCTAATGGGGATCCACCCCAAGATTTGCACAAAAGCGGGGACCGATTCGATGCAATTGATCAACTCGACCTCTCTCCTTTCCACAAGAAAAGAAAATCTCCCCAAAACTTCCCGTATCCCTTGATCCGTCTCTTCCCCGCGAATCTCAGCCTCAGCTAATTGATTCCAAAGAGAAGGGTGTGTCTTCCCGAGCTCAGGCCAACACCCTTGCGGTCGCGTGCGGCCCGTGACGTCATAGGAAACGCCCTTCCTCTGGGGACCCCCTGCCCACCCCTGCAGGTATGTCCACTTGTTCTCCTCTTCTTCTTCTTCGGCATTCCGATATTGAACAGGTCCCGCGCTCGCGTCCAGACGGGGTGACCCTCACGTGGATTCACGTGGTTTGGATGACATTTCGAAGGTAAGGTTTCAAGATTTTTTTTCGTGTTGGATAACAACAAAGGGGAATTTTGTCTATAGTTTTGGATAGTAAGAAGACAATTTGGGATGATTGAGGTTTAAAAGCGTTGAGTATAAATTATAATTAAGGGATTATTATCTTATAATTACGTGTAGAATGACCTCCTCCCCCATAAGGTTGAAGTAATTATAGAAGAAGTTTTTAAACTTTAAAAAAAATTTAATTAATTTAAAATGATAAATGTTTTGGATATCATTTTCTTAAACTTGTTATCGAATAATAACAATAAAAATATGTATAAATAATAAGCATTAAATATAATTAGTATTGAATATAAATAATGATCGACTAAAAGATTCATCTAGGGAAATTGGTCTAAAGTTTTGGATAGTAAGAAGACAATTTGGGATGTATTTGGTTCATTAAAGGTGTTAAAGCATTGGATATAAATAATAACTAAGGTATCATTATCATATGCATTAAATGTAGAATGACACCCCCTTATAAAGTTGAAATATTGATAGAATAAAGCTTTTAAAATTTGTTTAATTTAAAAGGAGAATGTTTTGCTTTCATATTATCATCTTTAACTTATAATAAAATAATAACAATATAACATTTAGGGTGCATAAATAATAAATGTAATATTGAATATTAATACGACTAAAAGAAATGTTCTTCTTCTTCGAATATCTTTGAATAATAACATCGATAGAAATATGAGATACGAATTTATAGTTTTATAATATCAATTAATGTTATTTTATTAATAATAGAATTTATGAAAATAGTACTTAAATTATATTATGTTTATTCAAAGGGTCTTATTTAATTTTTTTTTATCAAAAAGTAACAGTTTCTCCTTAATTGCAAAACTTAAAGCTTTTATTTGTTCAGATCAAGTACACTAGCCCTTATTTCAATTATTCAAGACTGATTTGTAATGCGATCGATGTCTTATAAAAAAGGACTTAATTCAACCCATATCTCCATTCGAAAAAAAAATTTCGGCTACGCCACTATCTTATATATATCAAAACAAAGCATTCCCGTGGAAATAAGAACATTACCTTAATTTCAACAGAATTTAAATAAAAACATAAAAAAATAGTTCGTTAAAATGTTCCATTTTACATTTGATTTGGCTAGTGAACTTATGAACCAGGTCAAAACGCAAAATAAACACAAACCAGCTAATACAAAAGCTTGATTCTAAACCCAACCCTTATTTCATCAAATTTTAAAAACAAGGTTACCTGTTGAGTTTGATACAATTTTTAAATGAATATAAACTATTCAACCGTCTTACATTTTGTATGCCGAGATATAAACGAAGGAAAAAAGGGGAATCATGCAAGGGAGTATTTGCTTTCTTGCATTAAGACTAGCCTCGCAGTGAAACAAGTTCTACAGGATAACTTCTTGTCGTGTCTTGCAGGGAATCACATTGTTAGTATAACATTGGCATATGTAATACTTTTTTTATTGGGAAGTAAATGTTTAGCGTTTTGATGTAAAAAGGAAGGCTTTGATTATTATACTCAAATTAATAGTAAAATAAGCATTTGCATTACTCCAATCTCCCTTGTTATGTATGTTATTACTATAGGAATTAAAATATTATAATTGTTTTTACCTTCGTCAATGATTTATTTGTTTGCAACCAAAATGTTTCTTTCTTTTCCTTCAATGGGGCTGTAAAATTATGTTCTCTTATTACATATTTAGCTGTTATTTCCTGTTCTAATATTGTTTTGTGACGATATTAAACTTGATAATCCTTACGTAATTGAAATCTATTGAATAGTAATTGAATATATCTTTTCTTATGTTTTTCTTATTTAAAACTTAATTGGTGTTAGCTTGGAAAGATTTTCAAAGATAATGTAGGTAATCATTTACACAAATTGCAAAATTTCCTTGAAAAAGTTTATTTTTATAACGTTATTCATTTATTCCATTTTTTAATGAGTTTAAAAATAACGGATCGCAATATTATTTTTAAAATTATATTTATTCACACTTTAAAAGCTATAAATTAGTTATCAATGTGCTTTTATTAAATATTAATTAAATACACGGCTTTAATAAAATTGTCTTCAGATTTGAGGAGACCAAATAAAGAATTATGGTTAAAATGTTTTGTCGTATCGCAAATTAATTGCATTCTTTATTTTAATACAACCTATTTGTTCAGGTTCCAAAGATGAAGTTTTAAAGCTTTCCTGTGAATTACTTTAAATATTACTAATTTTTAAGCTTCTTGTTCTCCGTAACCCATTTGAAAATATTCACCTGAAAGTAAATGGATAGATAAGCATAAATCACATATTTTGCGTTTTTAATTAGTACATGAAACCACAGCCCTTCTCATATTCATCAATATGTACTTAATTTCCGTGGGAGGGGGGAAGCACAAGAAAACTTAACTTAAAAATTAGAGACAAATTTTACAGCAGTAACGTTTTAGCACTGAAACACACTGTTCTGTCATGCAGTCAGCTATTTATAGATTTCTGCTCTTATCTTTCTTAGCCTACGCTAGTAGCACAGCCAGGCAATTTTTAAGTAGGAAGTTTGGGGCCAAATGCCCCAACAGTGGTATATTTTGCCCCAGTAGTGATGAAAGTTTGCCCCCAAATTGTTAAAGGTAAACTGATAACTGCACCAAAAATTGGTTCAATGAGTATACTCGGTCAAACAATTTTAAATTAATTTGGTGTTTTGACATTTAAAATGAAGAAAATCCAAACCTTATTCCTAAAATGTTTGCTGTCTCAATCGGGCCTAAAAACACTTTTTTGCATCTAATTTTCAAAATTTTGCCAGGGGAGAAACCTCCAGATCCCCTTTTTATTGGTATGGCTTTCCCTAGTTATAGAGGTGTCACTACATCCCTCTTTCGATGCCCCCTCAGTCTAAAAGAGCAACGGAGCATTAACGAAAAGTTTATAAACTTTTGCCCCCGCAGAGAAAATTCCTTAAAAAATGGCCTGAGCACATCAGCTCAGACCGGATCACTCAAGTTTACGTATCTTCGACCAGAAATTAACGAAATTTTGCTATACATGACAAAAACTGGACGAATCTTGAACGTTTGTGCGATTGGGTGCTAAAACATGCCCTTTGCCCTTCAATCACACAAACCCCACAGCATCCGAAAAATCTCTTACCCCATCCATCGGACTGTCATCCCATGTCACTCCATTACCGGCACAGGCAATCCGTGCGTGCGGCAATCCAAGCACAGCCGCCATAAATATTTCATTTTGGAAGCATGCGAGCAGCGTTCCTGGCACGGAAGATTTCAATTAGGGTTCCTTGAGCCACTGATCCTGAATGGAAGGAGCTTTTGTTCTTTGGGGGGACAGTAGGTGATGGGGGTGTCGGCTGAGATGTGGGGTGACCATGCGCGAAACTCTAGGTTTGTTTATGAGGGTTCTTTTTGGATGAGATGGAAAACCAGATCAGGTAAACTGAAAAAACCTGTTGAATTTTAACAGAATTCTGTCAAATTTACAGTCTAAAAACCCCTGTAGTTTTCACAGGAAAATTCTGTAGCATGGAATCAAGTTGTTGCATAGACTTTGTATATAGGACAGATTATCTTTTTATAACTGAAAGAATTTGTATTACTGTAGAAACTGGGGGAAGCGATTTTGTTCGTACTCCAAGCCCATAACTAAAATTTAGCTTTGGGGTTGACCGTCCAAATTATTTTTTACCTCCCCCTCACATTCCCTACTTTGTACAATTAAACTGGATTCTGAGAATTTACAGGAAGAAATTGATTCTATAGTCTGTTCATTTAGTATTGGAGCCTGAAACAGGATCAAAATCCCTCAATAACGCCTAATAACGCTCATCACACAACTTCAGTGACCGATTTTTCTACAGTATTTTATAACTACTTCTGTTTAGGCTACCTTGTCCTTGCCCAAAAAAGTTTTTCAGTGATAAGGGGCCATTCATTAATTACGTAAGGATGATTTTGGCAATTTTTGACCCCCCCTACCCCCATGTAAGGGTACGTAAGATTTTTCAAACCCCTCCCCCCTATTCTTACGTAAGATTCCATTTCGTTTTTCAAAATAATAAAATGTTAGAAAAGGATCAGTTACACTAAAACTCTCAGTTTGACGTAAATCAAAGATTTTTATTTTTTATCTTAACTTATGCTACTCCAATAAAAAAGATACATCTGGTATACCTTCATTTTTTTTTTAAATTAAAGCTTTGAAAATATACAGAGATCGTCAGCATTTTTAAGTTTTTCTGGGGTTATTCAATAGTAATTTGATTAGAATAATGAGAATTTGTTTACTTTAACTTGTAAAATCTTACGTAAGAATGGGTTTGACCCCCCCCACCCCCCCAAGTAAGGGTTTGTAGAGATTTTTACAACCCCCCCTCCCCCTCGGGACCCTTACGTAATTAATGAATGGCCCCTAATTACAATAGTAACTGCTTCCAAAAATTTTTCGTCTCAGGCGCCTATTCTAAATGAACAGAGTATAGTCGTGTAGTAATGTTGCAATTTTATGTGGTATAATTATGTGTTCCAAAAGCAGAAATGGTGGGTACGGGGGTGTTCCTCTAGAAAACGACCTAGAAAGTAGAACTTTCACTTTCTTTTGAGTAATCTGTTTTTTTATTGGTCATGATTTTATCATATGTAGTTTTATTTTTTTTGGGGGGAGGGGGTGACGATCAGCCAAGTTACTCCCCCTGTGGAGGGTTCACCACTGATACAAAGTCTCTAGCTCCCCCAGGGTCTTTTTCTTAAATCCGACCATTATTTAAAAGTTTGGGGTTTTTCTTTAACTAAAAATCTATGAGATTCACAAACGATCATTTAGCATACCGTAGAATTGATATACATACCGTACTTTGAAAACCCCATAGAAATGTAATAGTTCCTTCCTCAAACAAGTACTATCAGTACACTTCTTTCA
Organism: Tetragnatha versicolor; assembly: GCA_024610705.1. Classification (NCBI taxonomy): domain Eukaryota; kingdom Metazoa; phylum Arthropoda; class Arachnida; order Araneae; family Tetragnathidae; genus Tetragnatha; species Tetragnatha versicolor. Next base: position 17,798,974 of record JANDEH010000011.1, on the reverse strand, counting down.
AAATTTAAAATTTCAAAACAAATTTACATAGACCAGCTAATTTCTGTCAGCCATCTTACTTAGAAATTTACCTATCACCGGGTCTATACGCTAAGAGACCATCAAAAGAGTATCCATCCTTCAATGAAGGAACCCCCTCATTTATCATTATATCTAAAAATATGGATTATAAATTAGATTTCCTCTCATTTCGGGAAGGGCGTAGTCCCTGAACCAAATTCTATGATATATCCCTCCTATTTTAATCAAACCGAGAGATAGCTTTTTTATGTGTCTTGGGTGCACTGTAAAATCGCCGATAGCTTTTGAAGGCGGGAATGTATTTTATGGGACTATTGCTTCTTCGATACGCTTGCAGAGGATTTTTTTATTTAGGATTGGATGTTGGTAATAGATCTGGCGTTATTAGCATATTAATTTTTTTTCGTAGTAATAATTGGTTTTGATACATTTTATTTTGATCTTTACTATTGGGGAGGAGATGACCGAGTTCTTTGTTTAAAATAGAATCGCAACATTTTTCCATATGTTCTTTTATAAGTTAAAACAGTAAAAACACTGTTTTCAAGTTTCATAAAGTCTAGGCTGGCTAACTCCATGAAAAATTGTTAAGTTCCACAGGTGTGATGATATAATTTTAGGGAGATTATTTTACGGGTTTTCTACGATATTACCACGGTACCTCTGTCACAAGTTACCACATTACTGCTGAGAGAGTCAGTGGCGGATCTACGGGGGGGGCTTTCGGGCTGAAGCCCCCCCCAAAACGTCTAAAATTTTACTAAGTTTATCAAATTCAAAAAATCTATAACCGAAATTCGGATGAGGCATACCAAAACGAGTTGAAAAAGTGGGGTTTTTCACTTAAACTTCCAAAAATTTTCTGGGGGAGGACCCCCAGACCCCCCTTTTTAATGGTTTCAGTACGATAATTCAATACCTTTTCCGTATTACAATTAAACAAGAAGATTCAATTGGATTATGAAAATTCTTAGCCCCCCCCGAAACCAAATCCTGGATCCGCCACTGGAGAGAGTCAATGAAAAAATCATAATTTCATCACAAAATCTTCCTATTTTGCAAAAATTTTCCTTGTTTGATCAAAGTTATAAGACTAAATTTACATCATATCCCCCCTTTTATTTCAATACGCCCTCAGATTTTTTTCTATGCCACTGAAGTACGATATGTCACTAGTATTTAAACTCTTTAAAAAAGATATATTTTAAGAATCTTAAAAAGGTTTCAGTCAGTTTTGAAGGGTTCATTAAACAGTTTCAAGGTGAACTACGAACAGGTTCCCATCACTGAAATTGTTCCGAATTTTGATTATCAACGGAAACTTCAATTAAACTTTTAGTTATTGTTTTTATATTAATTTCAAAAATGTATAGGTACAGTTTTCACAAAGAAATTCCGATAACTTTTTGTACGTTTCTCATGAATACGATAGAATCAAAATCTTGAAACATTGAAATAAGAATACTCAACAAATTAAAACCTACATCAGTTTCATATCTCAGTGCCTGTCTTCCTAATGTCAACTTGTATCACCGGTGTTTCTTTTTTCTCCCATTGTGTCATGATATTGTATCTTCTCTTGCAGGGTGGAGGCGAGTGAGGAGAGCCCATTGATAACCGTTAGCTGACTTGAGCTGCTCGTACAGAACTCGTTTTGCTGTTTTGTTCGTTCGGCTCGAGTTAGGAAGCGGTACAAAGCGACTATAGGCACTAACTCTGCAAGTAAAGATGCCATTGCGGAGTGATAGAGGTACTGTTCAAAAAATATTTTGTGATGAAATATGCAGGTAATTTTTAGGCATAGGAAAATTTAAATCAATACAAATAATATCAGGGCTCCTAGCAGATTTTTAGTTTGTCCTCAGAGAAAAAAGAACTTAATATCCCCCAAGAAAATTTTACCCTTAAAAATAGAGTATCATAGAAAATACCATATGATCATGAAAAAAGATACTTTTATAGAAAAAATAGACTTGCTGGGAGACCTTCCCCGCCCCGAGTGCTGTATATACAAGTTTATTTCGGAATGAGTCCAGATATCTCCTTTTAAAAATTTAGCCATTATCAGGTCAGGCCCAACCGGAGAGGACATAAAATTTTCCCAAGCCCCTCCCATGCATATTCAGTGCAGTTTTTTAAAACTTAATACAATAAAAAATGAGGATAATAAAGTTCCAAGCACACACCCCAGAAAATTTTTGAAATTTTTACCCTTAAAAACAAGATCGTCAGAATTTCGGGGAGGGGCTTGGGAATTCGGGCTGGCTTGCTCCCGAAAGTCGTGTTTTAACCTGGAAAGCGTGCCCCCTTGAATGGAAAAGGGGAAAAAGAGAAAAATCAGCCATTAAAAAATTTTATTTTTTCTTCTTTTTCCCTATTTGGCCTCCTTTTTAAAACTCAGGCGGCCAGTTTCTTCAGATTGTTTAAATTTTTCCTTTTATCATCAAGCGCTTGTGTTGATCGAAAATAAGTTATTAAGGGTCAAAATGCTTAAAATTGATAGGGGAAGGCTCCCTGTCACCGTCTGAAGAAAAATTACACTCTCAATTAAAAGGTTTTAGAGTTTTAGACTTGATCATAAGTTCAGAAACATTAATTGTTATGTTTCCATTCCTTTATGCAGTTTATACTACTGTTTTGAAAACATAGGGATAGCAAAAATAAATTTAATTGAAGGATCTGGAGAAATCTTTATTTAAAAGAGATAATTTTTGTTAAAGTTGGAGGTAATCCTCAAAAAGTACCCACCCCTCGGAAGCCTTGCTGGATCCGCCCCTGGTTTTAATTCGTTTCTGGATTTAAGTTCCAGTTTCAAAATAGTATTGAGAAAAAGAACCAACGAACCAACCAACCAAGCTCGTGTGGGTTCTTTGTATGGGGGGTGGGGTTCAATAAAGGGACGCCCCAGCTGCTGGGAACCGGTTCTCTCTCCCCTCCCAAGCAGACACCACCCCCTGGCAAGTTTCAGTTGTAAACAAACAACAGGGCTCCCCGACCCTTTCTTTGTGTGTGTCAGCAGCAGTCGTTCGAAATTCAGCTTGAACATCAAAGTCAAATCGCGGTGTTCCTTCTCCCGAATCGAATAAAAATGGAGGATTGGCGGCACGCTCTCCGGTTTGCCTCCCATAGGGAGGTGAGATCCGTGGATTTCACTCTTTACTGTGTGTATCTCTGGAATATGGACCAAGAAAATAGTTCCAGCATGTCTCCCGCTTTGTTAAAAGAGCTCAAGGATTACTGCAAAGATTACTCAAACAGACGGAACTTGCCCGAACCGTGCAGTTGCTCCAGCTGCCGGATCGGAAAGGACTGGTTTCCCTCTTGCGCCTTCCCTCACTTCTTCCACGTAGCAAAATCCCTTGGACCCAAGGCAATCTTATCATTCATTATATCATGCGCAGAAGAAATAGGACAGGGACCAAAGTTTTTGAAGTTCTTGTTGTCTAGCGATGTTTCCACCACTGACTTGATTATCATCTTGGGGGGATTTTCATTCCTTCGTTTCGATGGATGGGGCATTCGAAACTTACCCGGATTGATGAACAGCTTCGAGTGTAGGGACAGTGACGCTTATATTCGTACTATCCTCCTCATTTTGTATGGGTTTCCATATATGTTTGACAAGGACTACTTTAGAAACCGTTTTGAGAAGCTCAAAAAAGTTAAGTAAGTATAGTTTCATACTTATGCAACTATCAGTTTTAAAATAAATGAAGTTATATTAATTTAACACTCCTTCCTACATGAAATTATCAATAATCTTTTTACCTATTTAATCCTTTAATACCCACTACAAGAAATATAAATGGGGGAAATATTTTTCTGGCTTATTTAAGGTGGAATGGCTATCGTCCTATTTTTTGGTTAATTGGAGAGATCTTCATCTTTCAATTTTATCAATAAAAATCATAATTAGAATGAGATTAAGTATTTTAAATTAATTTTTGTGAAAAGCACTCCAAATTGTATCTATATTGGCCACCTAGATGCACTGAGCTATAAAACAAACATATTTTATTTGTTTTATAGCTCAGTTCCTAGATGTAGCTGTAGCTTTTATATTGGACACCTCTTGCATCTGAAGACACTCTTTTTCTGCCTATATGAGGGGTTTAGGCATGAAATTGAGTTGGTATATATTGTTGTTTAGTTCTAATAAAATCTTCCTTCCTATCAAAACATATTTTACATCAAAATCAAATTAGTTTTATTTGACTTAAAACAACAGACTTGATAGTTTCCTGCCCAAAGCCTACGTGGTAGCTGATTTGAGGAGTGAAGCAACTAATTCAATGTTTCAGAAACCTTGGTTCCCAAAGCCAGAATGAAACCAAATTCATACAACACCCATTTTAAAGCCTACAACAGTTTATGAAGAAAAACCGATTCAAATTAAATATTATTTATGTTTCTATTAGAAGTCATCGCAGTGGCCACTATTGGAAAATCTAAGATTCTGTGTTGGTTAAGTGGTCACCCCCCTCTAAATCCTCGTAAAGTCAAAATTTTCAAATAAATTTATTTGGTATCATTGCATACTCTACTTTACCTTAAAATTAATTTAAAAGTCAATCGAATGGTAATAAATATTAAAAAAACAGTTCTGTGACATACTCGTTTTGTTATGCGATTCAATAAGCAAAATCAGTTGAGGGTGTTATTTTCCAAGACTTAAATATCCTTCTAATACTGATCTGTAGTATCAGGGGTTATTAAACAGCTTACCTGATAGCAAACGGGTTTCTTTTAGCCAAACTCCATCAGGTAATATTCTCAGGGTTCTATTGCTTCAAATAAGTAAACATTAGTAGAATACAACTTAATGTTTACTTATTTGAAGAATTGGAAGTCAAACTCACAATATCTCTCTCACATACGTAGAAAAAATATATTTACAAATTTTCTTTGTATTATTCGCTCTCCTAGTGTTAAAGGGAATAATGGTTCAGATTGTGAAATTGGTGCCAAAATTGGTCTGGCGGAAGTCCAGAATGGGACTTCCGCCAGAGTGCTTTTGGTCGATTTTGGATTCTGCAAGTTTAAAACTATATTTCCACCAATTTCGGTGCCTCTTTCACAATCTGAACAATTTGGGTGTTTTTTTCCAGGTTTATATATAGTTAACACAGTGATAAATGTCATTTAACTTATCCAGGGATGAGTTTGTCTAAAGATAAAAAAAGAGGAAAAAGCGCGTGAGCTTAGTCATGTATAATTTTTTAAGTGCGTGAAACAAATAATTTTAACAAGACAAATTTTAATTTACCTAGGCTATATTTTGGAGGATTTTAAGAACTTTAAACTGGCATTAAACTAGTCATTAATATTGATTGTCTAGAGACTAGATAAAAATATCTTTAAACAAAGAAAAATACACATTTCATGTTATCTTCATTTGCATGAAAATAACCAAAATGTAACTAAAAGCAGATGAAAATTTAGGAAATCAGCTAAATACTTGGATAATTTGTTGATTACTTAAAATGTAATTAAATCACTGAATTTTTTTACAATACAATTTTTGCTAAGTGAATAAAAAGTCAAATATATTTTAAAAGTATTATTAGAATCTCAAATATCAGATAACTAATACAGGTTATAATCTACAGGGATCCGAGTCGGATCATCCGACCCATGAGAAGCAGTTGTGGGAAAAAGGGAACTTTCGCGAAAAATCACTATTTTTATTTCCGGATTTGTTGGCTTCTGACTACGGTAAAGTTGTTTTTTCTACATCTCGATAAGAATCCGACTTCACCTTAACATCCGCGGTCATCCAAGAAAGCATCGTGGGAGAAAAGGTTCACTCCTCGAGCAAAACGGAACTTACGCGAGAAGTTGCGATTTCCCCGATTCCGATTTTTCATAAAATCGCGATTCCGCGGAAGAAACTCATGCCTGAAGACAGAAAAATTAATAAAAAGCGGAAGTAGCGGAATAAATAAGAAAAAGCGGAAAATCGCGTTTCGGCGGAAGAAACTCATGCCTGTTTATCACATTGCCCTGGAAAAGTCGGGGAATTTTATTTCCAAAATAGAGTGGGAACCCAGCTCCCGCCTCTCTAGATCTGTACATGTTTCTGCAAGATGCAGGGTTCCCACTCAATTTTGGAAATATAATTCCCTGACTCCTCCAAATTAATTTTGAAATTTTCTCAGGTAAAAAGACCTGCATTCCCGAGATTTTTTTGGATACTTCTTGCTTTTTGAACACATTTTCATTAAAAGTAGTACTTATTTTCTGTAAGATTTTTCAGCAATTTTCCCCGACTATTCAGATCAAATCAAAATTCCCTACTTTTCTGTGACCCATGACATGGTAATTTCCTTTTTTTCTTATAGAGTTGGTTGGACATCGCTTGGGAACCAAATCAGCAACCACATTCTTGATTCCGGCAGCTTGCGATTGCAGATGGCATTGGACATCCTAATGGTTCTCTTCGGCGACATTCTACAACTCAAGCAAATCATGAGCATAATATGGCGGACAGTGCCTTTCCCGTACATTACTTCCAAAGAGATGTTTGCCCTGCTGACGCCTTTCTATAGAGGAAAATATATCACACTCAAGAAGGTGTGCAAAGAGTACAGGAAGAAGAACCCACTTTTTGAGGTTCCTGAAGTCCCCCAACCCCGATCCCTTAAACATCTGTCACGGGTGCAGGTTCGGAAAAGTATGTGCGATGCTTGTTCTATAGGGAATGAGGCAATAGAAAGTTTAAATATTCCCAGTGTTTTTAAGGATTACCTTAAGCTCCTTGAATGAAATTTCAGAATTTTTATAACCAGTGATACAAATTATATTTGGGATAAAACGAATTTCAGTTTGTACTTTTTATACTTATTTCCACAATAAGATTGTTACATTTAAATGTCAATGTTTTTTTTAAAAAAGGTACCTATTTTGAGACAATTTGGAGTTGTGGAAAATAAATTTATAATCAACAAATGAAAAAAGAAAAATTGGTCTGTTAAGTTATACAGAGCCAAAAAAGGGTTAATTTATATTTGTGCTCTGTCTTTTGCCAAACTTTATTATTTATCTTGAAAATGTAAATTAATGTATTTTTATTGTAGTTTGATTTCTAAATTAGTGTATAAATCTTTTTTGTATATTTTTTTGCATATATGTATTTAATATGCTCAATGTTTTCACTTTAAAGGGCCCTTGGCCCCTTATTGAACAATATGTATATATTTCTTTTTTTTCTCCCTTTTTCTTTTGTGTGTTTAAATTGTAAATTTCAATAAACATATACACAATGGAATATTCACACCTCTAGGTCTCCCATGCTTATTTAAAAAAACATTTCACACACATAGAAGATATCTAATCACAGAAAAAATGACAAATCACAAATGGTTTAGCTCTTATTCAAATATTAGTTGTAACTTAAAATTGTTATGCATTATCACTCAAGCAGCCAGCATTGAAAATTAAACTTCCATAGATGCATTACTCAAGAAATGAACAGAAAATTCAACTTTCAAATAATGCTATTAATGCCTACTAATTGAATAATAGCTAGATGGAGATTTTAAATTAGATGACAATTTGGACTACCTGAGAATAAGATTGTGTGATCAATCAAGATTCAATCTGAAACCAAACCTTTAGAAAATGTTAAAACTTTTATACAAAACATATCCCAATATAATTTATTATTACAACCAACTCATTACAAGGTTCATTAATTTATTTACACCTTTCAAACTATTGAAGTTATGACATGAGGATTTACAAAAATAATGACATGAAACAAGATTTCAAAAACAAAAGTTGTATGATATATGTATTTACAATGAATATATCTGCATAAACAGATGAATAAATATACAGAGAAATAAAAGTTTTCAAAGAAGCTGGTTCGTCAACAGTTCATAAATCATTTTGCGCCTAAAGTAAGGCATTTGAGACTAGAAAGAATTAAAATGTATTAATGATTGAAAAATAAACACTTAAAAAAAGAAAAGTTCAAAGTAACTTCATTTTCAAACAAATGTTATTATTTTAAAAAGTATCACTGTGAGAATTTTCATAAGAGTTGAATTTGTGAGGGGGGAAATGTTTAGTAATTTATTTTATCAAGAAAGCAATTTTATAAAATATGCTGTAGAAGAAAATGTTTAAAAATAGTACTTTTTAAAGAAAATATACTGTGAAAAGCCTTTTTTACAACAGAGCTGAATTTCTAGATGGAACTATGGGTTCATAAAAAACAATATTTTACTTTAATAAATTCCCATAATCAGGGCTCGATTTCTAAAAAAAGAGGTAACGGAACGCTAAAAATATTGGTCCCCCTTTTTGAAATTTTTTTCGGTAGGATTCTCCCATTTAAGAACTTAATCTGAAAATAAACGTGATTAGTTGCAGTCTAAGTAGAAAAAGGGGGTCTGGGGGTTCTCCCCCAGAAAAATTTTGGAAATTTGACCATAAAAACAGGATTTTAATTCATTTTAGGACCTTTTTTTCCGTACATAGAAAGGTATCCTCGGCCCTGAGGAAAGGGTCTCGCGAGCCGTAGTTAGGAGACCCCTGAAATAGAATATTAATTTTTTTTCCTAGAAAGAGGTTCCGGAACGCCGTTCCGGCTGAAATCGAGCCCTGCCCATAATTATCAAACTACAGAAAAGATCTATATTGATTTTATTTACCCTCAGACAAAATTTGGATTGATTGAAAACTTTCCTAAAATTTGTTTGAAGACTAGAGTTGTTTTATATTACTCATACAAAAATCAATATTAAATAAAATGGAATGAAAACTTGAATTGTATTTTTCAAAATATCCAATCAAGAAAACAAAACTAACATAAGTAAACAGTACTGAATCAAGTAGAAATGGAACAGAAATTTTTTCTGAGTATATGGTTCATTGTATTTTTCTCAATGATACAATTTTTAGACCAATTACATTGGATTAGCAAACAAAGCCGTTGATTAAGTATAATGCACCTAGATGAGTCAATTCTTTAACCCGTAAAAATTCCTTAGCTTTCATAAGCTAAAAGGGTAAAAAGTGCTACTCCTGTGTGCCGCCTACACATTGAAATTAAAAGAAATTCGAAAGAAACCTAGTTTGATCCAAGAGGTATTAGAAAATGCAAAGTTAAAAGACAAGGGAAACTATAATAACAACTTTTGCTAATGAAACATAAGAGTTTGTTTATATTCATAAAAAAGATCAAATGCTTACTTGAGTAAATGTAATAGGAGCATCCCTAGAAATGTATTCTGCATATTTCAAAGTAAACATTCCACAATCACTTCCATTCATTTGCTGGGGTATATCCTACACAAGAGGATTTTCAATATAAGAACTACTTTCAAGATATAACATACAGCAAAATACATGAATAACTAGTGTCTGTGAAATAATATTTTGAAAAAATTCCTTTTGTATTCCAAATGGTTATAATCAGATATCAATGCATCAACAAATCAAAAGCTATTTATAACATACTTTTGGAACTTCTGTGCTGTAAGTGTCAGGATCGATATCTATTTTCTTTTTATCCTTCATTTCAGCAACAATATATCTCCTAAAATTTAATATGAAATGTTTTTAAGAATAAAGCTCACTAGTATTTGTTTTATACTTCACTAATAATATCAAAATTATCATCAGAAAGAAGTCACTTACTGTAATGTATTTAAGCAATTCTTATCTTGACTTGACATAGAATCATAGTAGGAAATTTTCTTGCTGCGATTATCTATCACCTGTTGAAATAAACGTAAATTATACAAACCATTTGGATACAGATGTTTAATTTAATTAGTCACAATTTTTTAAAACTAATACTTGAAGGCAAAAGCTTAAAAATGTTCTCTACCCCTAGAACAATTATAGTAGAACCTTGATTACCCACTGTTAGGATAAGAAAGTTGCCGGAATGCTGTAAAGATAGAATAATCACAAGAGGTGGAGAGTAAAACAAGTCATTTACAGAACTAAAAATGATGTAATCAGTGGTCTGTCCAAATTTTTTAATTGGAAAAATCGTATTTTAAGCATTTTTTTCTGATACAAAAGATAAGGGATACTTGTTTTTTAAACTTGAAGTGGTAAAAATGTTGTTAGAAAATCATAATAGAAAGCATGATTTGGTTAAAATAATGTTAGAAAATCATAATAGAAAGCATGATTTGGTTAAAATAATGTTAGAAAATCATAATAGGAAGCACGATTTTGTGATTCTTTGACAGAAAAGGTTTATTTGAAGAGCGCGTTTATTAGGTATTTTCGCGTTTGCGCCCAGGCCCTTGTAAGGCAAAATATTCCTTTAAATGGTTTAATGTGGCCTATTTATATCAGGGTGAACATTTAATAAAAAATTTAGAACAATTTTTCACCAAGAAAGCATTTTTTTAAAGCTTTTAACATGCTTGTCATAGTAAAGTATTAATTTGTCTTAGAGTTTATTTAAAACCAACTTGAAGTGGTTTAATTGTTCTTTTAATGTCTTAATAGCGTAGTGGTATTGCTTTTCTTTCAAAAAAGGTTTTAACTGTTCATTTTGAACAATAATTTACCGAGTTATGGGAAGTTTTCGATGAGCAGTCGCATCAAGCATGGCCGCCATTTTGAAAATTTTCCAAATTTGAAGTCTCATATCTCGGTGAATAATAAAGGTAAAGCTTTGAAATTTTGGATTTTTTTTTTGGATGTTCCACGTGGAAAACGGAAATTCGCGAAACGGTAGCGAACTCAAACCATTTTTATTAGCGAGAAAAATTTATGAAAATTCCCGTAATGAAAATCAAGGAGTTTTTAAGGAGTACAACCCAAATTCAAGGAGTTTCCATAGTGCTTGAAAATGAAAATCACTTTCAAGGAGTTTTTAAGGAGTTTTCAAGGAGTGTGGGAACCCTGTAGTTATAGGAGACCCCTGAAATAAAATATTGATTTTTTGATCGAAAAAAAAAAGGTTCCGGAACGCCGTTCCGGCTGAAATCGAGCCCTGGGTTTTGGTACAAAAAGTGTAAAATTCATTATTTCTTTTCAAAAACGCGAGATGATCCGAAGAGCTGGAGAATTTCGGGAAAAATCTGGAGGGTGGGAGAAAGAGGGAAAATCGGGAGTCTCCCCCCCAAAATCCGGAGAGTTGGCAAGTATGCATTCATCATAAAATGAAAGGAAAGCAAATATTTTAGGTAGGTACTGGAAAAATATCTTGCGAGTAAACATTTTGTTACTGGACAAGAGTAAAATTGATCAATAGACACTGGGTTTTGCAGAGCTCAGATATATAACTGGATAATTGAGGGGTTTTACAGATATTTTTTATTAAATTTCTTAATATTAAATGACAGAATATTTTTTGGATGACCCATAACAATAATGATACAATAATCTTAGGGGAAAACTGACAAAAATTAATCAAGCAAGAATAATAGACAAAAAACTAATGTACATCCTTAATATTAGTCATGGCACTAATTTTCAATTACTGGAATGAACTTACCCCTAATGCCCAATGCATTCCATTCAACAAATGGAGGGGGATGAATAAAATGTCGTTGGAAAAGATGTCGACTTTTCTAGTCCACCTCATTACATTGTGAGCCCCTCTGGTTTGCAACGATGTATAAAAGAAGGAACTGAAGGCATAGACTGAAGGAAAGTTGTCCAGCCTGCTGCGCTCAACAATAAGTGCCATGTAACAGTTTATAACCTGTGAGGGAAGATTTAAGAGAATATGGGTAAAAAACATAGGATAGAGAAAACACATATATCAGTTATGTTGTTATGTTTATTTGGTCTAGTCATTAGGCAGCATCTATAAATTTATAAAACCACCTTTGCTCTTGAGTAAATATTTTCTGATGGTCTAAGACAGGGGTGGCCAACCCAAATGTTGAGGGCCACTTTGGAAAACCACAATACTCTCGCAGGCCGCATGTAAAATTTTAGGATATTAGGTACACAGAATGACAGTGAAGTAAATTGAATAAATTAGGTATATAAATTAGGGCGTTTCTTAGATCCTTTGCTTAGTTTGATTCCTAAATAAAACATTCATTTAAATTTACCTTAAGGAGCAACCCCAAGAATACCTTCTGTTGTATATCCATAGGAACTAAACAGGTGCTGTTAAAAAACACTTGGAATCACTCGAAACTATAAGGAGCCTGTGGCGCTTATAGAAATTTATTTTGGGAGGACCCAAATTTTCTCTAAAAATTGCAGCTAGATTTTTGCATCTGGAAAAAGTACACCCAAATCTTCCTCTCATGCCCCCATGCATATTTAATTGGTTCAATGCATAAATTAAAATATATTTTAGTTAGGATTTGCACCTGACTGAACTAATATCCTAAAAAAGTTGTGAACAATAGAGTTCCTAGTACTATAGTCTGTGTAAATAAAATAGGCGGGTGGACGTCATCAGTTGATGCTCGTTGCCTTGGTAACGAAGGAGAAAATGAGAGCCGTTATGCTTTATTTTTGCACATCAGTTAAGGCAGGATGTGAAATTTTCGGTCGCCAACTTAAAGTTGGCGGGTAAATTTACTCATGCATTTCGTCAGGTGGGCAAGCAGTGTTGCAGAGTTGGGCATTCACACGATTGAAATTTCAATCCTCAATTGTACAATTAAATTCAATCGCGATTAAATCAATTGCGGCTGAAAGTAATCACGATTGTATTTAATGGAGACAGGATAAATGTCACCGACGATTGAATTTTCAATCACAATTAACTTTAATTAGGGATAACGATCAATCATTCAATCACAATTAATTTCACAAGACAATTAAATTAATTGCTGAAGGTACTTAGGATTACTTAAGACTTCAAGGGGATGCTGTAAAATGGCCCAAGGGGTGGAAGAAAATTCTCAGGGTTCGTACGCAATGATCAAGTGTTTTACATCTTAGAATCAAAAACCACTGTCTTCTGGAGTGTTTCGGAAATATTTTTAATTGCAAGCGGAAAAACTCATTTAATTAATTCGTAAGCGTGACGTCATTGAGTTGACAAAGATCCAAGCCAATCAAATAATCATCTCCAACGATCTGAAGCAAATATTAATATTATTTGATTTTGCGGTAATTGATTGGTGGATTTATTATAGGTAGGGGTTTCAATTGTTGTCTGGTCGTAAGTGGCCTATGATCGGGACCCCAGAAGTTGCAGAAAGGAGTGGTGGGGTTTAATATTAAGGTGACGATTTTAAAATAAGCAATTTAGATTCAGATTGTTGAATGAGGAAGTTTCATATTTTTTTTTATTTTTGAAATCGATCCTACCTTACGAGAAAACCCTAAAACCGAGATATTTTTTAATTCTGATCATTATTTATTTTTTTACTGCGGTTTAAAGTTTGCGCTCTGGAAAAGGCGGGAAAAACAGCGATTTCAGATTCGTGATGTCACTCGGCATGTCAAAACGACTACAACTCGCATCTCCTCCTCAACTATGCAGCCGGCGTTGACAAAACTCGGTACATAGACGTATCTCGAGGCGAGGACGATCACTACCAAGTTTTTCAAGTTCGAAAATCGAATATTTACAAGTAATAAACGATTTTATGGCTAAAAACGCTTATTTCTCCATTTCTCTGCTAGAGTGGATCTGCTTGACTCACTATTTTAAATATGAAAACCTCAGGATTAAATATTTTTAATAAGAAAAGCTCTATAATTGCCAATTTAAAAGTTAAATCAGCAATGAAAACACCAAAATAAAATCAAATAATTAATTTTAAAACATTACATTTTTATATTTTAAGATTTTCCCCCTTAAAATTCAAATATTTGTGGAAAATGTATTATTAAATATTTTTTATTAAGTGGGACTAATCCCCATCTGGTCTAATGAAACTAGACCAGATCCAAGAGGTCATAAAGACCTCTTATTTTAATAATGAATAAACATCAACAATGTCTTTTGTTTAGTGTCGAGTGACGTCAAATTTGATTTTTGAGCGTTTGCGATTGCATCATTTGTTTACGACTTTTTTCAACTTTTATTTCTTCTATATCTCAGTAAATGAATTTTTGAGGAAAATTTGGATTGCAGATTTGGATTTTTCACATCTTATATTGTATTAATATACCCCAAAATCGAAAATTTAAAAAATATGAAACTTCCTCATTTGATCTCTTGCTTTCATTTTCATAAATCTTATAATTTTAAGATCCTATTTTTGTATAAAAGAAAAAAATATTTTGCCAATCGTGAAAATAATTTTTGTTTTCAAATTTAGATTTTTTGCAAATGTAACTAATATATTATGTGGCTTCAAGTTATAGATTCGTGATAGTTAATTAATAGACAATTATTGATAGCAAAATTATACGAGGGTTGTTTTTTAATTAACTTCCGTTTTGCTCCTGAAAAAAAAGTAGTAGGAATTTCGAAATAATTTTGCTACTGGTAGATAGGTACATCCTTGAGGATCAATTTCCCTCATTACTGGAAAAATCGGACATTTTTTCTATTATTTATCGAATTTACAAGCGCGCTCCTCGAGCTTATTTCCCGCCAACCCATAGAGAAATCCTCTTTTTCGGAATTTTCCCGTTTTTGATAGTTTAAAAATAAAAAACAAATGAATATTTAAAAATAAGGTTATTACGGAAGGTTACAAACATCTTTAATTACTTTTCATCGTAATCACCTTTAAATAGACCATTTACCGTACCATTTCACAAGTTTTTCGATTGAGTTTGATTTTTCGTTGAGCATCGCAACGGTTCGGACAGCCGTTTTCCCCCTCAGCGCACACTTTGCCTGCGAATCTATCGATATTGCCTTGTTTATTATGGCTGTAACTCCAGAATCCCCAATGCCTGGAACTTGGCAGATGCAAAACATATGGTTTTAAACATCCACAATAGCATGCTGCAAAAATCACCTGCCTGCCGATTGTCTATTGTTAATGCGAACAGAGTTTAAAGGAAGATAAATTCTCTATGGGTTGGCGGGAAATAAGTTCGAGGAGCGCGCTTGTAAATTCGATAAATAATAGAAAAAATGTCCGATTTTTTCCAGTAATGAGGGAAATTGATCCTCAAGGATGTACCCATCTACCAGTAGCAAAATTATTTCGAAATTCCTACTACTTTTTTTTCAGGAGCAAAACGGAAGTTAATTAAAAAACAACCCTCGTATAAATTTTATTCCAGAAAAAAGTCTCAAAATATGCTTAATATAGAAATTAAATTAAAGTATGTACCGTATACTTTTAATTATACCCCAAGATTTGCAAGTATTTTTTTCATAATTTTTTAAAGAAAAAAATACAGGGTGTCCCATAAATAATGGGTCACACTTCTAGGGGGGATAGAAGACACCTAGACGAGTCAGAATCACATAGGATTCGGGGGTCCCAGACCAAATCCCAGGGAGTTAAAAATGGAGCGACACCCCAAAAAAGTTATTGAAAAATTCAATTTGTAGAAGAACTGCTATTGGTAAAAATTTAATTATGGTCTCAAAAATTGTGGTTTAATATGATCTTTAAAATTATCTCAAAAGTATCCACCTTAAAATTTTTTTTATTATTAAAAAAGTTAAAAAACCACAAAAAAATGTGAAAATTCTGCCCAAACCTCATTTTGTATTTCGAAATCATCTCTTTTGATTTTATAATCTGAAAGATCATAGTTGTAAACCCTTAGGTCCAAAGTTTCACGTAAAAATCATCAATATTTAACGCTTGAGATCCTGTTAAAGTTCGTTTTTTGCGTGCGAAAACTGGTTATCTTTAGCCGTTTCCAAAACGACAGTCTGCGGACGAAAAAAACGGGCTTATACCGTGCTTTAACAGGATCTCAAGCATTGAATATTGATGGTTTTTACGTGACATTTTGGACTTAAGGGTTTACAACTATGATCTTTCAGATTATAAAATCAAAAGAAAGGATTTCGAAATACAAAATGAGGTTTGGGCAGAATTTTCACATTTTTTGGTGTTTTTTTAACTTTTTTCATAATAAAAAAAATTTTAAGGTGAAGACTTTTGAGATAATTTTAAAGATGATATTAATCACAATTTTTGAGACCATAATTAAAGTTTTACCAATAGCAGTTCTTCTACAAATAGAATTTTTCAATAATTTTTTTGGGGTGTCGCTCCATTTTTAACTCCCTGGGATTTGGTCTGGGACCCCCGATTCCTATGTGATTCTGACTTGTCTAGGTGTCTACTATCCCCCCTAGAAGTGTGACCCACTATTTATGGGACACCCTGTATATCAACACAATATTTTAAAACGATAATATCTAAAAAAATTATGTGAAACTCATATTCAACACCTCAAAAATCATCGTGATGTAAGTAAGATGTTTCCGAGATAATTAAATAAAAAACAGTTGCCAAAATATCTCGCGAGTTCTTCTTTTCTCGCCAGTTCGAAAAATAGGAAGAAATTCGCTTGGCAACTTTCCAGCTTCGCGTGCAGTGGGAAAAAAGTAAGACTGGTGGAAACCATGGCAACGCGCAGGGGAAAGGTGAGGAGACCGGAAACCACGCGACTCTTCAACCGCCGATTCTAATTACACAGACTATAAAGGGGGATCTGGGGGTCCTCCCCTAGAAAATTTTTTGGAAATACGACTCTAATTATTATCCGAATTTGGGGGGCCTTAACTTACCCTAAAACTTTAACTTTTGACTAAAAAAATTCTTGCGGACCACAAAATTATTTCAAAACGGGCCGCATGCGGGCTGCGGGTTGGCAAAGCCTGATCCAAGAGGTATATGGGGGATCCGGGGTTTTCCCCCGAAATTTTTTTTGAATTTTAGTGTTCTAAAAAGTGTTTTGAAGCTACTTTTTGGAGAGTTTTCAGAGGGCTTCGCGGGGCACACAAAATGACCCGGAGGGCCGCATGCGGGCCGCGGGTTGGCCATGCCTGGTTTAAGATAACTAAGCTGGGCAGATAGCATGTTCTGTACTTTATCATGACAATCCTGTGCATGATTAGTTTATTAGCTGGTTATCTGACTTAGACTGTACAAAACTTTAAGGAAAAAATTTTACTTATAATTAATTGGACTATAAATTTAAACAGGGTTCCCACTCAATTTCAGAAATAAATTCTTCGACTCTTCCAGGTAAATTTTTAAGATTTTTCGGCAAAAAACTAGCAATTCACTGCTTTTTTCGGATACTTCTTGGATATTTGAACACATAATTTTCAATAAATTGACTATTTTTTCACTTACTAGAGCCAAAATTGACAAGCAAACATCAAAAAGTTTAATTTTCCAGGTATTTTTTGTAATTTTCCCCGACTTTTTAGGTGAAATTTAAATTCCCCGACTTTTCTCAGGTATTCCCTAACCCGTGAGAACCCTGTTTAAATTAATAAGGTAATCAAATAATAAGTAAGTGGCATACACAGAAATGTTAATCAGGGACAGCAAAAAATCTTCGACAATATTGTAGGGGAAAAAGGTTACGACCACTAAGGTACACGTACAATTAAAAGTACATTTATTTTACACAAAGGGATAACGCACAAGAAAATTAAGAGGAAAGGAGAGACGTCTTCTCTATTTTGCACTCTTCTCTCTCTCAGCGCCTGCTACCTCAGGGCTAGGGTAACCAGTGGTCTGTCCAAGGCAAATTTTACTACTATTTTCGGTACCTTCACATTTTTTTATAAATAGGTACTTTCACAAATTCAGTTTTAGTAAAAACGGTACCTTTACAAAATACATTTTTGAAAAAAACGTTCTCTATGAAGCTGTGTTCTCTTAATAGTTTAATTTTTAGCCATTTTAGACTAAATTTTCTTTTTTTAACGTTAAAATTATTTACTTATTATTTTGACTTAAATGTTCACAAAGTCTCAGAAGATTTTTCACCAAACTAGCAATTTTCACAAAATAGGTACCTCTTTAAAAAACCTAGACAGACCCGTGGTAACCGTATAGCAAGAGGGAAAAAAGGGAACATGAATAGATGGATATGCTAATTCCCACAATATACCCAATATTAATCTACAGTAACCACTAAAACAAATTATGTAACATTAAGTTCCCTTACCGTATCATTTAACCAGTTCAAATTTATTAAGGTTGTAATATCATTGTTTCTGATTTCAACTCTGTTGATACAGGAGAGCACTTCATGGGGAGGAGCATCAAGTGCACCATCAATCATGGCATCCATTTCTGCTGTAAGGGCTAAAAGCGAAATTGTGGGTTCAAAAAATAGACATTGTTTAAAAATATGCTTTGTGGCAAGCTAAATATAAAATAATAAATATATATTTGTATATAATACAGAGCTGGTTTCTAGAGAAGTATTAAGAATCATTTAGAGATACCTGGGAATTCATCTTCTCTTTCAACTTCAACACGAGGTAGCATGACATTCATTAATTCTTCCCGAAGACGCTGGAAGAGAACAAATTTATTTACTAACATGTTATTAAAATAGACATTTCTATTCAAAAGCATTACCAAATTTTTTATACAAAATCTTTCACAAGTTTGACCTTGGATTTAAGTGATAAAATACAAGATTATATTTTCACTTCTAGAAACATAGAAAAACTGAAATTACCCATAGAAATAATTTAAATAAATAATAAATTAAAAATACACACTTACATTTTCTTCGGCTACTTTAGCATCTCTCTGGAAAAAAAATATAACATTAATATGTCACAAGATGTGGATGCAATGATTGCTTTAGAATAAAACCCCTTAGGAATAAAAGCTTTTTGAATTAACCTACTTATTGCAGGGATGAGTTTGGTGAAAAACAAAAAAGCTGAAACCAAAAATCCAAAATTTTGCATTATAAAATTAGAATTTAGTCAAATATTTTATTTAGATCCTCTTAAAGTAAAACATATAATCTGATTCTCAATAGCTCGACAAACAAAGTCATGTTTACAAGATAATATTAATTGAAAATACTTACTGACTTTATAAAAAAACTTAAAGCAAAGAACTCAGATTGCACATATTTAAGTGAATTGTTTAAAAATCTATTAAACCTTCTCAAGATTAAGGGCAGACCTTCCAACATTGAAAAAAAAATGTATTTTTATATTCCTTTTATTCATACCATATATTAAATTAACTTGATAAAAATCAAATGAAAAAATCTTTTCTACAGATTTGTATGAATCTATAGAGAATAAATAATACATTTAATTTACAAATGTTTTACTTAAATTTATTAAAATATCAAAGTAATTTTTTTATTTATAATTTTTTTTAAATAAGAAAGAATGTAGTTTGCACGAAGCTATTGAGAAAATTAAACCGATTAATCCTCTGGAAAAGCTTTGATCAATTCCTAGACTGAGCAAGAGCTCAATAGGTATTAATGGGAATTAAACATGAGTGTCAAAGACCTAATTTTGTTAAGTTTTGGTCATATTTTTATGTGAAATTTGCATTTTCTTAACTCAATATAAAAAAAGGTTGTGAATTATAGAGTTCCATGTACACAAAAGGGGGTCTGGGGGTCCTCCCCAGAAAATTTTGGAAATTGGACCCAAAAACATGGGTTTAAACTTGTTTTGGACACATAGTCCAATTTTTTTTGGAGGAGGGGTCGGGTCCCCTGGCCCCTTTATATATGCCCCTGATGATATCTTTTAAATGATCTTTTAAACAGATTACGATCTAAAAGGATTAAAAAAACCACTGCATTATTTTCTTATAAAGTTGCTTAAAGCGATTTTTCAGTAAAAATTTACAACTTATAAAATCCTAAAGTAAAATCTGAAGAAATGCTGACTAAAATCGGGAAAAAATTATCCGAGATGTTTCACTAGACCTAATAGTCTCCTCTGACTCCTATTAGGCTTTTCTGCATCGCAATTGGAACGTAAGAAAAAGCAAACTTCAACTAGGCACCGGAAAAACGGAACTTTCGCGAAAAATCGCAATTTTTCGACATTTTCAGAGAATATGATCCTAAACACCGGACTTTTTGGTTTCTGACCGCTGTAAAGTTGGTTTTTCTACATCGTAATAGAGACGCAAGAAACTGACTTCAATTTGGCGCCCACCACGGCCGTCCAAGAAAGCAGTCGCGGGATGATACGGAATACTCCGCGAGCAAAACGAAACCGGAAAAAACGCGATTTTTCCGACTTTTTCCCGCGATAACTCGTAATTTTTCTCGGAAATCTGGAAAATTTAAAAAGTAGGGATTATCTGAAGAAATCCAAATCAGTTCGCGGGCCGCAGGTTATGCATCAAGAATATCTCTCAGTGAAAAGGCTCAAGTTTTTCCACAATACCCAAATGCGAGCCGACTTTACCGAAGGTTACGTCCATCTTTAGGTTGCATGTTAGAAACAGCAAGAAAAAAAAGTTTTTCCATAATGCAGTTAACGAACGAGAAGAAGCTGTCTTTACACGCTGCGTTGTACGAACCTATCGCCGATGCGCATGCGAGGTAGGAATGCCAAAGACAAAATACCGGGAGATGGCGGAATTTTTTTTAACTCTGAAGTAGACGGAGACAGGAAAAACGGATTTTTTCAGGATTACAAAAAGCGGATTTTCATTTGAAAAGCGGAATTCTTAATTTTCAAAAAAATAAAAAAAGCGGAATTCCGCCACAGGGCGGAAAAAACTCATCCCTGTTATTGGTAATAAATGATTGAACTCTCAGCAAGATGGGAAGTAAAAGGATGAAAGTTTAATTACAGAGACAACGTATAAATTACTACAGATTATAATTAATCGTAATTTAAGTAGGAAAACGTATCTTTGTGCACATGAGTAGGGGGACCTTGAATACATTAATTACAGCTTTTCACTACATATTTAACTTCAGCAATGCTTGGTTAATTTCAAGTTTTATGTCTTTATAAATTTTAAAATGAAACATGAGCTATCCTCAAATTTTTTTTCTCTTAACATAGCAAATATTTTAAATAACAATTTTTAGCAAACAAATAGGAAATGTTGACATTAAAATTAATTTCAAAACTTCCTGAAAAGTTTTATGATTTTAGCTATTTTTTATAGCTATTTTGGTCAAATAAAACTTTCCTGGCAGTTCCAAGTATTGCCTTTGGAAAAAAAGCTATTCGTTTCACAAAGAATGTGCAAAGGGATGAATCAAATTGTTTTAAAAGCAATGTTTAAAAGCAAATAAATTGTTTTGCACAAGTACTTCCAGCACTTAAAGCAAGGTTATATTTTAAAGTTGGATACTCTGCAAATAGAGTTCAGTTTAGAACAGTTTAAAGGATATTCAAGACTTAACTTACCCTCATGCGATAGCGTTCAATTTTTTGTTCTTCATCGGCAATAATTTGCAAGCGCCTCTCAGTTTCAGAGCTAATAGTCATTCTCCTGTATTTAAAAGAAATTTATTACTATCAAAAGTTTAAACTTGTACTTATATAAATTTTCTACACATAAACATGGCGCAGTAATACTTTAAGTTGAATAAAAGATTTTTTAAGTTTGAATAAATACAGAAAATTTTTATTAATGTGAGAAAAATCTGTCAACCTTCACGAAATAAACAAGTGTAGCAGATTATTATCTGTAATCAGTTTTTTCGTCTTACGTCTGGATACTTTGAAGTTATTACACACGTACAAATCTTTAAAGAAATCAGAGTAATACTTACAACTCCTCAATCCAACCTTGCGAAAAAAATTGTGAAGTAGTCATAGGTCTACGCCTGAAAAAAATTCAGCAGATTACACCAGGTTAACAATAACCTACATTAAATTTGTATTTCAGTTTCAGGTAGATAGAAGAAATACATCAAAACTTAAATAAAATGTCCCAACTTTTAGAAGAAAATTGAATTAAAAAAGTTAATGGAGCCTACACTTTCTGTTCATAACTATTGAATCTGTGAAATAATTTTTTTTTCCTAATACTGCTACTGCAAAATCTAATGATCATCTTTCTATAGGGAATTAAAAATTTTTCCCTGCTTACATGAGTCACTTGGGTGAATAAAGAAATCACTGATAACTCATTTGCTTCTCATCAAATTTTAGTAAGACAAGCCAAAACAAAAAAGACTTTTTTTATTTAACACAGCTTCCTACTTTTTGGTAAAAGTAAACAATCCCAGAGGGTTTTTAACTCAATCTAATTATTTAGCAATACTATGATTTTTTAAAACTAGTGTTGGCTATTTTACTGGCAAAATAAATTTTGAAATGGAATCGTAACAAGTAAAATAAGTACTCAAGTTCCGTACTCAACTGTAAAGAGCTATAATAGATAAATCTATTCTTACGTATTATCCCATCGACCATGACACTTAACTTGAAAACGTAGCAAAGCCCATTGACTGTTCTTTTGATGTACCGCTGAATATGATGGTCAGTAAACGGTCGACAGGATAATACGTAAGTACCGACAGATCTATGTTCTCCTAATTTATTACCTTGGAATTTTAGGGTATATTTTTCCTGTTTGAATGATAGTTTTTTTTCATTAATTGGGAGAAAAATTTGGCAGCAATGTTCCTATTTATACCTTAGTATTAAAAAAAATGATGTGGATATTATAAAATACACCTTACTTGTAAGTAGGTAATGGTTCCACCTTCAGAATTTCAATATCTTTATCTAAAAAAATACATACATTAATAATTCATTTTGAGATAAATAGTAAAAAAATATTATACTAAATTACAACCTTTCATGTCAGTGACGTCACCGATGGACGTAAGATCACTCCATACTTTCTAGCTTACCTAATTGGTGAGTCGGAGGCGCCTCTCGCTTGCTCTGTCTTTTTTGCCAATTAGGTAGCTAGAAAGTGGGGTATGTTCTTACGTCAATCGGTGACGTCACTGTAGTCACAAATACAAGCAAAAATAGCAAGATGAAAGAGTGATATTGGATAAATAGCAAGATATGGCCAGCTTACAGCTTTATAAATAGACAATATAGGTGCATTTTGACGATACTAAATGGGGAATTGGAACAAAACATACCTTCAACACTACGGCTAGGTGACTTTTTCTTTTTTTCATGGGGTGATGGCAATTTAGAAGGTCTATAAAACTCATTTACAAAGTCAGAAACAGGCTGATGTAGATATTCTTTACGGTGCTCAGAGTTAACAACTGGTCCTATATCATCCCTAAAAGATAGAAATAAGTTTCTAAAAACTACTAAATAGTAATTAAGAAATATTTTAGGTTTTAAAATTGCTGGTTAAACTTATTCTTAATTGTATCTTACATGCATCATGTATATTAAAAAATCTTAACATTGGTTGGTTAGATAATTGGTGTTTTATTGCACAAGACCAATAAGGGGCCGTTCAAATATTACGTGAGCACTTTTTTGGTCATTTTAACCCCCCTCCCCTTGTCAGCTAAGATAAGCTAACACCAACCCCCCACCATAATTACGTAAGAAACTGACAGAAACACATATTTTCAATAAATAGTACATTTTTTCCAGGTCCCAAAATTGAGATCATGAAAAATTTATAATTTTCCAGGTGTTTTTAATGATTTTCTAGGTTTTTGGCAAAAAACACAATTATCCTGAAATTTTCAGGTCACTGACTTTTCCAGGTATTTTCTGACCCATGGGGACTTTGCAGTATTTATTAATACAATTAAAAATACAACCTAAATAAAATTAATGTCAACCTCAATGAAATTTACAGTTGTTGACAATTTACATTAAGAAAACTCAACAAGATATTAAGTATTAGTATACTACCAAAAATAGACACTAACTGAGTTAAGTCAATTTCTAATGCTTGTCGTTTACTTCTAGGTACAACGGGATGATAGACTGATTCTGTCACCACTTTATCCAACAATAATTTATACTTGGCCTTTTCCTGTAACCTAACAACCTAGAAAAGAGAATATAAATCATTAAATACATTTGAAGGGATTATATTGAATATTGAACAAGGACACCGGAGTCAAGAGATTTATTAACAATTCCAAATCATACCAAATTAAAGGTTTCCAGTATCTAAAAATTGGGTTCAAACACTTTATTAATATTAGAAGACTTTTATACATTTTAATAAAAAACATTATTTTAATATAATTAACAGGTTTATAAAATACACAGTAATACCCCGGACTTACGCGATATGTGGTACCGAGTGATAACCACGTAAGTCAGGGTGCATTTTTCCATAGACATACATACAAATTATGTTCAGTTGGGACCAGAGATAAAAAGATATAATTTTGAGGATTATTAATTATTGAAACTCTGAAAATACAAAGATACAGTACAAATGTGTTATTCACTTTTAATAGCATTATCAAATTATTTTGATGAAGGTTTTAAAAATTGAACATAGAAGTATGATGAATTAAAAACTGTTTCTTCTCCCTTAAAATTTCTTCATCAACAGGTTAAAAGTTTTTCCACACCTCGTTTTGTCTTAAAATCCACTCTACTTTTGGATTCTTTTACAAAATTTTTGGTCCTTTTTTCATAGAATCCATACTATCGCTTAAATTGAAAATCGTCAGTTGGTTCTGTTTGAAGGGGATTATGAGTTAACAGCGAGGGAAATGTTTCAGAACATGACTCAAACAGTATTTATTTTATCGAGCGAGTAGTATTCTTTTATAATTTCCCTTTTTTCTAAGAAGCAGTGTTCGTATTTCGTAAGGAGGAAGGAATTTAACAAAAAAAAAAGAAGAAAGTGGGAGTAGCGTAAGTCGAGGTATTACTGTACTGCATCTTTTACAAAAACTCCTCTGTAACCAATTTAGCTGGTCTTATTTTACAGCAGAACACATAACATTGAGAAACTGTTACATATTGACACATAAAAAAATTAGTAAATAAAAAATATTTCATGATACCAGGTGAACATTTTATTACCTCATGAGCAGTAAACAAAGAATGTCCATTTTCAACAGCACTATTAGACAAGCTCTCATCCACACTCAAACCATTGGTAGTTGCCGAAGAGTTCATGGGACTCCGAGTCAATTTAGAAGAGGTCAACTGAGGAGACTTTCGAACCCTATGGACGACTTCAGACATGATTTCTAAATCGGAATCATCCTCTGGAACGACTTTGGTATCTAGAAGTATTTCCACATCAACACCAGGATTCGTGATAGGAGAAAGAAATCCATTCTGATTACACTTCCGAGATCCCAGATTTAGGCTACTTAACCCATTTGGGTGCTTACGAGCTGGGAAGTAGCTGGTTACATCCGTTCTTTGTCTATTCTCTCGCACGCAAGGAGTAGAGGATGAAACTGGATTAGATCCATTGAATGGCCCTGCAATAATAAAAGAATCTTGCAATTGATTGTGTTTATTTCAGAACACATACTAAGTAAAATTAGGAAATCTTTCGCAGAAAAGGAAATTATTTAATTTTTAAATAGTCAAATCTTAAAAAAATATCCAACAGCACATTATAAGAAAAACACTGGACTTCATTAAATGTTACACATGATTGATATAGAAAATTAAATTGAAAGAAATGCAAAAAATTATAAATCTTACTATTACTTGAAGCTGCTTCCAATTGTTTACTCTTTGATAGTTTACGGGGGGATGTATCAGTAGGGTTGCCTGGAAAGAATATCTTTAGCAAAACAGGTAAAAATAACTGCCACTGTAGTTTCAATTAAATACCCTATGCTTGATTTGTAGCAAATCAGCTAAGGCAGCAATTTGAAGGCAATTTATATTTATGTTTTACAAACTTGGAAAACTAGACCTAAGATATTGTGACATAACTAATAAAGATAAACAGTTACAAAATTTTGGAAGCCTTGGAAAAACCCTTATATTAACTTGCATATTCTTTTAGTTTGATCCAATTAAACATAATTTCATATTTTTGAGTTTTTGCTGCACTAAATAGTAATGATGGTTGCCACCTTCCGAAAATTACAGTATATTAAACTAGAAAACAAATTAGCTTAGTATAAACATTTTTGAAACAAACATCCTTAAACTAAAGGTTTAAATATTTGCAATAAATTGACCATTTTTTCACTTACTAGAGCCAAAATTGACAAGCAAACATTAAAAATTTTCATGTTCCAGGTTTTTGGCTAAAATTAGCAATTTTCCCTGAATTTTCCAGGTGTTCCCTGACCCGTGGGAACCCTCTTAAATTATAAAAGAATGGAAGATTACACTAAGTAGAAGAATTGATAATTAAAGATAATTACCAAGAGTATCTTGCCTATCACTAAGTGAAGGGGAAGGTGGGGGAGAAATTTCCTGAAACAAAAAATTAAATATTAAGACCCAATCATTAGAAACAACTATTTAGAATTAGAGATACAAACCAAGAATATTTTTAGGAAATAGAGAAACAAATTTGTAATCAAAATATAAAGTATTTTTTCTATTTATAAATGGAAATAAAAGCACATTTTATCACGATTTAACAGTATTTATGTAGATTAATAAGGAGTTGGAGATACTTATTATTTTAGTTGTAATACTAAACAGTTGGGATCAAAGTATCCATAAATTGCAATCTGAAATTTAAATTTTGATTGAAAGGGTAGGAAAAACCTTAAGCTCTACAGATTCTAAGCCAATTCAAATCAAATTCTGACACTTCTTGTACTTTCTAAAAAATTAACATTACAAAACACAAAAAATCAGATGCTTTTTACTAATAATCCATCTTGGAAAAGAAAAATTGTAATTTTCCATTTCTTACTGAGGTATCATAGACAATCGCAATTTCTTCATCATCTTCTTCACCCTCATCTTCCACTTCTATAATATTATCATCCTCTTCAATACCCAAGTCTATAGGATTAGTGTATATCAAAGTTTTTTTTATCATTGTTTCCTTAAAATATTCTTTCAGGGGCAACTCTGATATCCAGGTCCAAATGTTTTTACACTTGTTTGTGATAGACTCCTTGATACCTAGTGAAAATAGAAAGGAAAGATGTCAATAGTTATTGGACTTAAGGCTATTACAGGGTGTTTCAGTTAAGTTTCATAACTTCTAGGGGAGGTAGGTAGTACATCAAGGCAAACAAGAATTGGTATATTAGGGGGTCGAAAGTAGGGTTTAAGGGGTGAAAATTAGCAATAAAACTCGCATGTCTGGCCAAAAAGAGATACAACTGTTCGATTCCAGCATTTATTACATTCAACCAATTCAAATTTATCATGTAAAGATCAGATGCAAGTGTTTATTCTAATCAAAAACAGACCAATAAATGAATAAGGCATGCGTTGTAGGTAGATTAAAGTAACAATTGTCCCTTGATCAGACTAGTTCCTTGTGCCATGTAACTCCAAGAACCAACCAACAAGATTATAATATTAAAATGTTTTTGTCGTGACCCTTTCTGTTGCAGTCCATTTACCACCCTGCAGATTTGTTTTTACATTTCACAATAAACTCTAACCATCTAATTTTTAAAAAAGTCAAGGTAAGCAAGTTTCTTCCAAAATGGAAAAACCACAAAAAGATACGGTCGGAAGAAACCTTTTTTATTTAAAAAATTTGACAAATAAGCTTTATTTTATAAGATAAAGATTTTTAAACACAATTAAACCATCAAAAAATATATAAATTGATAAGTACACCAATGTTTTTTACTGGGTGTGGAAGAAACTTTCATCTAAGAATTAGGAAAATAAATTTATCCACAATACAATTTTAAATTAAATTAAACCTTTAAAATGTAATTAATTATACATTAGGGTGGAGCGAAAAAACCTTTTTTTCGAAATCGGTCAACGGCTAGTGCTCAAAGTTTGTGGTTGGGGGTCCTTATAACCCACAAAAAATTTCAGTTCGATAGGACAATATCTTCAGTCTGCGCTTTTCGCTCAAAGTTTCAGGTTTTTACTAAAAAACATCAAAAATACGAAAATTTCCCAGAATGTTTCTAGATGCTTCAAAATAGTTTTTATGGTAAATAATTACGTATGTTGCTAGTATGTAGCTTAATAATGGCAATTGAGTGTGTTTGATTAAAGCGAAATGGTTTTATAAATCGGCGAAATTATCCAAAAGTAAAGCATTGATACGGATTTCGGGAGAACCATAGCCCGCTGTTGTAAATCGATCACGACGACTTAAATCACCGAAAACAATGATATAAAAGGAAAAAAAAACTCTCTGGTCTGCTCTTGGTTTATTAAATAATAATCAAACTAGCACCGTCGAAATTGAAATTTAAATCAATTACGCGAAAACATGTTGCTTTCTCCTATCCATTAATATAGGGATAATATGCCATGTGTGAGGGAAATATATTTTCCATTCATGTTACACAAATATTGTCCGAATTGAAGTTTTTTCACCCGTCACCCCGGAAGATAAAGGGGAGGAGGTCAATAGGTCAGGACCACCGCCAGGGGTGGCCCTCCTCGGATGCCTCGGGGCGCGACGATGGCGCTCCTTTGAATTGCGATAGCTGATCCCCCTCACCGCAAGCGACACCGGATCCCCTTTGCCGCAAAACAATTTGCCGCGAATTCAGGAACATTGGATATCTTGGGAGAGTCGAAAAATTTAAAAGAAACTAAGTTGCCTACTCTACTCTTTTAAGTGTTAATCCGGGTTTTTTTAATTGTTTTCAAGCGTAAAAAAATACTCTCTCAATGTCAAAAACCCATCTTCAAAAGACATTGCTAATATTGTGTCAAACCGGACAGTAAGTATTTCTACTAAGGCCTCGATCGATACCAACAGTATCACAAAAAAGATTGAAAGATCTTGTCATCTCAGAAAGCATTAGTGAAAAATTTGAATAAATCGTACAATAAATTTAAAAAAAATATCTCACTGGTATTCGAAGTACAAATGAATATTTTCCTCGAAAGATCAAGAACCCCTTTTCATATTTCTATCTGCAAGAGTATTATAGCTACAGTATACCTGCAAACGGAATGGGAGCAAGATTTTTTAAAAGACCATAGAACAGAACGGAAAATGTTCATTGGATGTTTCTGCTGCAAGCTGCATCTATTGTTATAAGCGGTTACGACTCCCAAAATGTATAAATATAAAGGCTGGATTGGTAGACAGAAAGACACTACCTAAATTTGACACAAAAGCTGAATTCCAAAACTTAAAAACGCGCCGAACTGCACTGAGCGTAGCCAGACATTATTGGGGCGAGCGTACGCGCGGCACTCGATGTAGCCACCTTCTTGTGGATTTTTCGATGAACTTAAGAGCTGGAAGTTAATTATTTTCCTTTGATATCATTGTTTTCAGTGATTTAAGTCGTCGTGATCAATTTACTACAGCGGGCTATGGTTCTCCCGAAATCCGTATCAATGCTTTACTTTTGGATAATTTCGCCGATTTTATAAAACCATTTCGCTTTAATCAAACACACTCAATCACCATTATTAAGCTACATACTAGCAATATACGTAATTATTTACCATAAAAACTATTTTGGAGCATCTAGAAACATTCTGGGAAATTTTCGTATTTTGATGTTTTTTAGTAAAAACCTGAAACTTTGAGTGAAAAGCGCAGACTGAAGATATTGTCCTATCGAACTGAAATTTTTTGTGGGTTATAAGGACCCCCAACCACAAACTTTGAGCACTAGCCGTTGACCAATTTCGAAAAAAAGGTTTTTTCGCTCCACCCTATTATACATGCATGTATTAAATTGTGTTCCACTAGAAAATTTCCTTTGATAACATTATCAGATTCAGCGGAGTAGTTGACAGGCAAGTATGTTTTATTGTTAGTTTTAAAATTAGGAAAGAAAACTTTGTATTCACATTACTCATTCTCTTTTTTCTTCTCATAATTTAATATCTGATAATTAATGAAATAAGTATTATTTTGGTATTTTAGATTTTATAGAATTAAACAAAACTAATAAAAACAATTCATGATAAAAATACAAAACAAACTAAAATAAATGAAGACTTCGTGAAGAATGCACCTGCTTCTTTGATTCCACAATTCCCTTAAAATTGGGCGTTATGTTTGATAACTTGAGCATCAAGTTTGTTATTATATTTGGTTTTTGTTGCAACATATTTCGAAAACCCAGTTTCACACAAATAAAACAAACAGCAATAGAATTCTATAGCAAACGGCAATAGAATTAAATAGCCTGTTTTACTAAATTTGGATATTTATCAAATACATCTGACCAGAATATTGTTAAAGAAACTGTTCATCTGCAATTAAAAAATATTGTTGAATTTATATTCCTTCAATATTTAGCCTCAAGTAAAGCTAAAATATTTTAAAATTCTGGATTAAATTTTATATTCATATTTATCTAGTAATAAATAATATAGAGCGTTATTTTATAAATGACCTGATTAATTTGTGGAAATTCAAAAAGCCACCGAAGCTTGTGTTTTCAGTCACCTTATATAAAAATTTAAATTTATTTTGATGGTAGATTATAAACTTTCCAAGGACCATATTCTTATTTTTTAATGAAATAAAATTTGTCACGCGAAACCCCTAATTTATTTCCTGGAACCTTTGGGAACCACTGCTATAACGTATATTTGCTATAAATGTTGACAAAGGGGTCAAGAAAGGTAATGTTACAAAAACATTTAATCACACTAAACAATCAACACACAAATACTAATTAACTAAACAAAAAGGATATCATTGTAATTATTTTTTTAAGTGTAGCACAGGATTAGAAGGCACGTCCTTCCTCTCTAACAGCCTGGTATCATCTCAATTAAGTTAGTAAATGCCGCAGAAAGGCACTTGCCTCAGAGTAAGTAAAATAGCTGGTTATATTGCTGTATTACCCGTGCTAGTCCCATCTCGAAAGTTAAGGGACAATTTCATAATTTAAAGCTAAGAGCTAATGTTAGTTACTTGTACTCATTAATAAGAAACATTGAGCAACAAGCATTTATTACAAATTAGAACAAAACACCATTCTAAAACTTAAAAATATCTTACATAATAAAAAACTAGGAAACATACTTGTTCCCCTTTGAAACCTTCTGATCTTCCTTACTGGTTCATATTCATCATCTTCACTATCACTAAATAGATTTAAGATTCATAAATTCCAATGAAGATTTCATAACTTAATATAAAAACCAAGAGTTTCACTTGGAACAACACACTGAAACACACTTTGGCACTGTAATTTTTTAAAAACCAGGGGCGGACCTGGAAAAAGTTGTAACCTTCCCCCGAACCTAATCAAATTTACCCAAACCTTATGTATTGCTCCTATGGAGCTGGCAGGAGCTTCCCCCGAACCCGGTTCGTAGGTTCGGGCACTTTTTCCAGGTCCGACCAGGGGTCTGTTTAGAAGAAATTTGGGTCCGTTTTCGGACCCTTCACAAAATGTTTCATTGTGAAAACGGACCCTTCACAAAGTATTTTACCTTAAAAACGGACCCTTTAGAAAGTACTTTGTTCTTTAAATGACCAATATTTTTCACAATACTGCAAATTTGTGAGCTTATTTTCACAAAAACAGGCTCCTGGCTGAAAAGCACTAATTTAACACTAACTAAAATTCACAAAAGTATGAGTAGAATTTCACAATTTTTTAAAAAAACGGACCCTTCACAAAAAGTCTGGACAGACCCCTGAAAACAAAACCAAGAAATCTTAAATTATATCTTATTTGCATAGAAATGAAAGGTTTCATAAGAGCACAATAAAAAAACCTTGGCTAAATAAGTAAAATATTTGACAATTAATCGCTAGTATTAAATTCCAAAGAAAAGTTATAAATTCTTCAGCATTTTTATTTTTGATAGGCATGACTTTCCAGCAACCTAAACAGCACAATGTTTTCAAGTATTAGTAATTTATAACAGCTTATATCCATGTTCCCAGAAGAAAAATACTGGAACAGGCTGGAACATAAATCTAGGTTAGCATATCTGTTAAAGTTAAAATTAAAGGGTGCAATTTCATGTCTCCTTAATAGGTGAAAGTTCAAAAAATTTCCAATACGGACGGAACTGAGCAAATATCTGTGAAGCAAGTTTTCTGTAGTGTAACACACTAAAAAGGAAAATTTACTAAGAAAGACAACTTTTACGTAAAATTTCAGTATAAATGAGGTAGTGCCAAACACATACATGTGATTACACAGACAAAAAGTTGGTGGAAAAAATTTAAAAAAAAATTCGATGGCACTTAAATGTTTCTTAATTTTAAGTAGAGGGGTCCATCGGCTTCTACTTCCCGAGATCTAGGTTGGTTGGGTTTTTATGGCACAAGACCCAAGACAGGGTACAGCCCGAGATCTAGGATTCGGTATGCTAGATTAATTTTTTTAGCTTAAATCTTAACTAATTTTCATAGTACTTCGATATTTTTTAATTTTTTTTTTCGATTTTTCTTAAAAATTAGTTCTAGGGCACACTAGCGGTCAGAGTTTTCATTATAAAACGATTGGAAAATAAGAAAGTGGGATTTTAGTTTTGCAAATCGAATTGTCGGATTTAATTTTGCAAAGCAAATTGGCGGATTTCCGCCAATTGGCGGAAGAATCACATGTATGCAAACATCTAAATTACCCTCTGAAATTTTACAAATAAGTAGTACCTTTACAGCATGTAGAAATAACTTTGTCCTTCCCTGACCAGCAGAGCCAGATATTATACACAAACAGGCAAAAGGCATTTGCAGACAATGTTTTGTTTACATATCCCGATATTTTTAAGATTTTTGAAAGATAAATTAAAAAATGCTCGAATAGCAACAGCGATAAAAATAGGGATTGTGAAAACAATTAAAGTGTTTTTCAATAATAGAAGTTAGCATCTTAAATTATATAAAAATCCTGAAAAAAAATAAAGTTTTCAGAAAGGTTTTCATTTTATCTAGCTCTGCTTACCAGAGAAGTACCATAATAAAGACTCTCCCCCTTAAATCCTCCTTTTTATCATGGAATAAAAATGAGCTTGATTACCTTACAGCCTGCCAATAGACTTGTGCTTTCAATAAGAGCCTTCAAGTACTAGTAAGTAAAAATACTACTGTGTTTTAAAATTAGGTTAAACTTTACTACTCGCAGCCCCGATTTTTGGCGCCAAGAAAATATCGCCAAGTGCGCCAAACGCGTTTCCCAAAGAGAACCAAGTTTTCATCCAATCAACCAACCACCAAAATTACTTTCATCCACCATCCACCTCAACAATCATGCCATTTAAACAACCTTTGCAACTTTAACGTTATTCCAATCATCCGCGATCTACATCCATTCCATCCAAGCTCTCAAATCTCATTCATGCTCCTATACTTTTGAGTCCGAAAATACTAAAAACCATTATGAATCATGATTAAATATCTCCCGTTAAAACCGCGATCCCTCACGCACACTGAATCGATGTTCATTCTCTCTTTTCTTTCGGCAACTGCATTCAAACCCATCACTCACATTGTTATGCTTTTCAACATTCACACTTCCTTACAAACGCAAATAATCACAAATAAATCGCAAAATCAAACTCATTCATTCTTTAAAAAAAGATAACTTACGTTAGCGCAGCAAGCTTCAAAACGGGTTGAAAGAAATGCAACGGAAACCAACGGGACCAAAACGACTGCATGTCATCACACAACGAGGAGCAGGAACCAAAAGAAAGAGACGCTCAAAACTGACCCCCGCGAAAACGCCTGGAAAGTTCTAGAAGATCAAGATAAGTAAAATCCCCCTAATTGGTCAAGGGCGCAAGTTTGGGTGACGTAACCCGAAACCCGATCCTCCCGGTTGGGGATGCGGCGATCGGACCCCCGTTAGGTCCGGGGATGCTCCAGCTGAAATAGTCAGTAGGGTTGCCATAACTCACTTGGCGACATAGGGTTGTCATATTGGAAACTTTATCGCCAACTTGGCGAAAATGGCTGCGAGTAGTAAAGTTTAACCTAAAATTATTGAGAATTGATGACAGCAATAGCCAAAGGCACAGCTTTGATAAGATACCAGCCACCATGTTTACCCACAGCTCAAATGATGATTGACAACCATAAAAATTTAGCCATTATGATTATTGGATCCAAAAATAATAATCAAACAAATATTATCTTAGGATCCAATAATAATTATGTTAATAGTTAGATCCATATGATGGTTATGTTTCACCATTTGAGCTTTGGGTAAACATGGCGTCCAGAACTCTTATCTAAGCTGTGCCTGGCCAAATTATTAATCAAAATTTGATATCTGTAATATAATCAGGACAGTTCTTATGGTATACACCTTTAGAATAAGTCCGCTTTTTGAAAGGTCACCAAATTGGCGGTATTTCATGGCTGACAGGCTGTGAAATCGTAGGAAAACATGGTGGCCGGCGCAGCCAAAAGCGGACTAATTCTACAGCTGTTCTGTTCTTACTTCAAAAATAGTATACATTCTAAGCTTCAACTTCATGGCACTAAAAAGCAGCATAAGTTAACAAGAAAAGGGGCACCGGATAGTAAAAAAGCACCAAGTTGTAATTTTACTTTTTACAACTAAGACATAAAAGTTTTCAGCTTTGTTTTTCACAGCAATTTCTAAAAGTGGAATTATATTATATGGTTAATTTTAGAGAAAAATACAACCATTTAAAATTTTATATAGTCGGAAGATTATCTTTACATCCTGCAGAAGTACCAAAAACTAAATTTAGAACAGGAACAACAAAATCGGTCAACTTTCGAATATTTTGGAACACAACATGTCAATTTAATTTGACAGATAATATTATGTGTAACATTTTATAGGTGACAAATAATATATAAACACTTCAGGGCCTCTTAAAATATTGTGATACTAAGTGTAAGAATGCAAATAACTGCACGAGTAATTTTAGATTGTGTCAAAACATAATTCCACATTTATTACATCAATTGGATATAAAGTAAGTAAAAACAAACATTAAAACGAAATTACAAGGAAAATTTTATACATGCGAAGTTGGTGGACCCGAAAACAACTACAATTTCAGTGTAAGACGTACAAATGTATTGGCAATGTGCTACCCGCTCTAATTTACTGTTACCTTGTTTCGTAATCCGATCGACGCTTACGACTAGAGTTAAACTGATGAGAAGACATTTAAAGAGTCTATTAAAAATATAAAATTGTATAAATTTAGAGAATAATTATGACAAAACATCGATTTATTTCGCAAGAATTTAACGCATTTCAGTTGGATAAAAACCAATAAACCATATACGTTAGTGCTAGGTTTAGTTGTTTCGTCTCCTGCGCACGCGCAGCCGCAGACCATATCAACAATTGAATTTTGCTCCGTATCGCTGCGTCCTCAATGAACCAAGTGAACAAACTGGAATCATTGAACTCAAACCACAGAGTAAAGAGCTAACAGAGGGTCCATCTCCATAGACGCTAATGGAAACTTTTTTAACATGGGTTTTCGCATAGACAGTGGCGCCCTTATGTGATAACGTAGGAACTAAACCAGATAATAGGACGAAACGTTATTGACTCTCTACAATCGAGCTACAGCCGCATACAATCTCTCTCCGCAACCTGCCCCTTTTTCAATTAACCCCGCCCACCTCGCCTGCTAGAGAGGGAAAAAGTTTTTTTTTTTCATTTCCCCAGTTTTCAAACAGCTTCGTGTATCTTTTGAGCATGCGCCGGGGAAAGAGGAAATTTCTCCAACTTCTGCTCCTGAATTGGAAATAGCCTTTTACTGCGATGGATCTGAATAATTTCTTAGACGATTCTTATTTTTTTTATTAAACTAAAACAATGAGGTGATTAATTGAGTGATTATGATTAAAGTTTGCATTTTTTAGCATTTTGCAGAACAAAAATCTTTATATTTAGCATAGTCTCTCTACTTTTTAAAATTTTAAAAGGGAAACTCTACCAAAAATAAACAAATGCAATTTTTTTTACAATAAATGCATTAGATTGTGTTATATATTCAAAAACTGAACTTAATTCCATATAGTAGGGTGAGATAAAATGGATAAGAGTGATTTATAATAAAAACAATTCTAATAGGCATAAATAAAACAATAGTATTATCAAAATGAAGATGTTTTTCTACAAAAATAAATAAAAAATACCACTTACCTACTAAACATCTATATCATATAATTATTTGTTCAAAAATATTTATAAATAAAAATTTTCTAAGGTGAAAAGATTAAAAAAACATAGGAAAAAATTCTTACTTTATATGAATTTCAACACAGTGAATGCAAGTAGTAACAAAAAAAAATGTTTATTGAATAGATATTTACAGATATTACACAAACTGGACAAGTATTATAAATAGCATTTCTGATATCTTAAGGACTAGTTAGTTGAAGGGATTTATGCAAAAATATAAGACATTGATATTAAATAAAATGATACAAGTGGGAAAATTCCCAGTTACAATATTACAGAATTTAATAAGAAAAATTAGTCACATTAATAATTTTTCGTGATTTCCAAGTCATTTAGAAATAAAGAATTTTTCCTTTTAAAAAATTAACAGCAAATTTTAATGATTTAGTTAAACAAATTAAAAAGCTTTGACTTCCTTCAGGGATTTTGCCAACATATTCCACAATAGAATTTAGGAAAGTACATATTTTCTTTGATTATAAAATAATTTATCAGATTATTGTTTATTTTAGTATCTGAGTGATATAAGGCTTTTGCTTTCAAACACACTAATACTCAACTAAACTTAAAACTTTACATAAACTGACATAACTTTGAATAACTCAAAAAGGTACAATTTTGACCATGCAGGGGTAATATAATGCAATCTTCTTGAAAGCTTTGAATTCAACCAATGCAGATTCAAAAACCCCTGAAAGTTGATGAATTCATCAGAGTTTATTTTCAAAATAAGTATTATAAAGTGAAGGTAATTTGAACCTACTTAAATAATTAAAAACTCCAAAAAAGTTTATCATGGCTTCATTTAAAATATTAATCAATAAACTGAAGGATATACAATAAAGGAAAGGAACAAAGACTTGATTTACAAGTCAACAGTAATTACAAGATATTCGTAGATCTAAATTATTCATAAAACATAACTTAAAAACGAGTAGAACATTAATTGTTTTTACAATAAAGTATCTCATTAAAACTCAGTAATAAAGTAAATCATTAAAAGGCAAGAATAGCATTGACACCTACTTGCAACTTATTGGCTATAAGAAAGTTGCTTTATAAAAATAATAAATTGAATACTAATAAAAACTCAAGGAGTAAATTTAAGAAACAAAGTAGTACTCAGCTATTAGTAACATTCAATAACATAGTTAAACCAAACGATGTTTAATAAAAAATAATAAAAATTTTATTTACAGTTTAAGATTACTTTCAGACCATTTTAAAGGAAAATATACCCGTTTTTGCTTATTTTTTTCCATTTGAAAATCGGCAAATTTTAATTAATAGTAGTGTGTCTTTAATCGTTTGCTTTTTTTCATTTGATGAACAAATATTATAATTTATCTAGCTTTTCAAAACATTTCATTAAAAAATTATTTCCTACTTACTTTTTTATCCTTTTAAAGGAAAATCTTCATACCCAGAAGCCTCAATAAATTAATAGTCATCGGATGTATTCCTGAAATCACAACTGACTGGACGCCATTGTTTACTATTCAACAACAGTGATCTAAAAGCAAAAAGAAAGACATTTAAAAAAAAGGCATTTTTATAATGAATGGATGAATGATAGGATTTAAGTAAATGAACAAAACAATGCTAAATGCGACTTACTTGGACAATGATGGCAAATCATTTCGACGATCGCAATTAATGATGAGATAGCGAAGTTTCAACGTTTCAACGAAGAGAACGCCGCCATTAAAGTTTAAAAATAAAATTAAAAAAGTGAAAACTTTGCTTCTGACAGAGGGAAAGCTCGCAACCTGTAGGGAAAATTTCCTTCCTATGGGGAAAAACGAGAAAAACAACAGTGATTGCTAAATTAAAATGCAGCTTCCATACAAAGTTCCATATCCAATGAGAATCACTCGTTTCCTTTAGTTCCCGCCTACCCTGTTGATCCCGCCTACTCTGGTACCGCAGCGCCACTATGTGATAACATAAGAACTAAAGAGTAAAATCGCGTTTTGGACCCTCTGTTAGCTCTTTACTCTGTGACTCAAACAGTGAACTCAAATGAACTGATCTTTCGTTCACTTTCAATTTGATTTTCGAAGTGTATATTTAGACGGCCAAAACGGCCAGTGGCGCATGCGCTGTAGGTCTCGTGATTACGTAGCAGTCTCGGTGCTTAGTGATTGAACCAATGAAACGCCGAGCTGTAGCCTAGCCGTGGAAATTAGAGTAGAGTTTAGTTGAAAAAAGCCGTTCAAATATACAGTGCCTTTGATTTTTCACTTTTAAACACGACGATTTATGAATTTAAATTGAGAATTTAAGTAAATCGGCCCCCTTTTCCTCATGTTTTTTGAAAAGTTTTTTAGTGTCACAATCGCTATGCAAAAAAAACTTAATTAAATTTAAGGTAATTTTTTAATAGATAAATATTATTAAATAAATGGATGATTAACTAGCGAGAAGATAGCAAAAAGGAATATATTTGGTCATCCCGAAAGTTACTTAGCTTCAGGGGCAGTCTGTATCAATGTATTTTTTGGTACTTTTCCATCACAGAGTAAAGAGCTTACAGAGATTCCAAACGGCAGTTTACCTCTTTAGATACTTATTTTAATTCCTGCTCCCAGATTATAATTAATTTCACTAGCAGCCAATCAGAGAAGGCGAAATGCGAAAGTGATTCCTGATTGGATATATGGATATGAAACTTCTATCAAGCGGCATTTAAATTTCATCGGTGTTGTTTTCCCCCCTCCAGTTACGATTTGGATTTGAGTGACAGCTTCAGTGGGCGAATGACAGAATTGCCAGGAATGACGAGGTATTAAAGGAGGCGGATTGTTTGGTTTAGCTCGAAGTTTGTCTATGGGAAAAGCCCTGTTAAAAAGTTGCCATTAGCGTCTATGGAGATGAATATTCTGCTCACAGAGTAAAGATAATTCAGAGAGTCCAAAACGCGATTTTACTAAAATAGTTCTACAGTTATCGCATAGTGGCGTTTCGACCCTCCAGCTGTCAATCATTAGTGTGGGCGGGGACTAAAGGAAACGAGTGATTCTCATTGGACTTAAAACTTTGTATGGAGGCTGCATTTGAATTTCTCAATCTCTGCTATTTTTCCCCTGATCAATGAAACTTTTCCCCTATGGTTGCAAACTTTCCCTGACAGTACCTAAACTTCCCCTATTATAAACATTGATATAGTTTGTTCTGTCGTTTAATATCTCGTTATAGTGATTGTGGTCGCAGAAATTATCATTAAATGTGACGATATTTATGTTTAAATTGTATTAAATGTGGACTTGGAGTTGTGAGTTCGATTCCAGAGTAGCTCCCGATTCATCGCCACTTTAAAGAAGATGAGAGATAGTGACGTCACGGGCAGATCAAGCTTATATAAGCCAGCGAGAGATCTCCGCTGGCCAGAACATTGGGTGAGTCCCTGGAGAGCGTGACATCAGAGAGACTTGTAATGTCTACGAAATTATCCCCAGAGCATGCTCGAAAGAAAGATACACGCAACTGTTTTAATATAGTCCACTGAAAATAGCGAAAAAAAGGGCCGAACCTCGGACAAATTGCAATAAAAGGTTTCTCAACGGTTTTCACTTAGGAATGACCTCAATAATAACATACTAAAAATCGGCCAAAATCGGCCGGGGGGAAGTTTAATTTTTTTTAAATTTTAAAAAAATGGCCGAAAAAATATTTCAAAAAATCAAATTATAAAAATAGAGACTTATGATACATGTTTATAGGCTATTTTTCAGTGCTGAATACGAATATACCATTTAAATTTTTAAAAATTTAAAATTTCAATTTTTAAAAATTAATTCAAAATTTGGAAAGTCGAAAAAATTAAAACATCGCTCAAAACCACAAAATAATTGCAAAAGAAATAATTTAAACGGTTTTCAATTAGAAATGACTTAAATAATAACATACTAAAAATGGAAGAAAATCGGACAATAAAAAGTTTAATTTTTTTCAAATTTTCAATTTTTTTGGCCTCAAAAATCAACCTTTTTAAAAATCCTTGTTAAAAACGTTTGAGGCATTTACCAAGGTCATTTTTCCATGGATGTTGTAGGTATATACCTCTATAACATAAAAAAACCACAATTGGTGATTATATCATTAGTCAATAATTAATTTATAAAAATTAATGTTGAAAATACAGGTAAAATCTTTCAATCAAGTAATAAGGAAAATATTTAGACAATATTTGGTAACAAATCATTTTAAAAATAATTAAATTTAAAAAGGACAAAATATCTTTCAAAAAATTAAAATTTTAAATTAATTTATAAAATTTAAATTTTTTAAAATTTTTAAATTTTGTAGTATATGCATGTGATACATGTCTCTAGGCTATATTTTAGTGCTGTTTACGAATATCACGCCAACTTTTCAATAAAATTTAAATTAACTGCGGAAAAATTGAAGCATAAAAAACAAAATTATTGAGAAAAATGCTTCAATTTTTCCACAGTTAATTTAAATTTTATTGAAAAGTTGGCGTGATATTCGTAAACAGCACTAAAATATAGCCTAGAGACATGTATCACATGCATATACTACAAAATTTAAAAAT
This sequence comes from Tetragnatha versicolor, assembly GCA_024610705.1. NCBI lineage: Eukaryota > Metazoa > Arthropoda > Arachnida > Araneae > Tetragnathidae > Tetragnatha > Tetragnatha versicolor. The sequence continues at coordinate 17,758,428 of JANDEH010000011.1, read as the reverse complement.
TTTAAAAAATTTAAATTTTTTAAATTAATTTAAAATTTTAATTTTTTTGAAAGATATTTTGTCCTTTTTCAATTTAATTATTTTTAAAATGATTTATTACCAAATATTGTCTAAATATTTTCCTTATTACTTGATTGAAAGATTTTACCTGTAGTTTCAACGTTAATTTTTATAAATTAATTAATTAACTAATGATATAATCACCAATTGTGGTTTTTTTATGTTATAGAGGTATATACCTACAACATCCATGGAAAAATGACCTTGGTAAATGCCTCAAACGTTTTTAACAAGAGTTTTTAAAAAGGTCGATTTTTGAGGCCAAAAAAATTGAAAATTTGAAAAAAATTAAACTTTTTATTGTCCGATTTTCTTCCATTTTTAGTATGTTATTATTTAAGTCATTTCTAATTGAAAACCGTTTAAATTATTTCTTTTGCAATTATTTTGTGGTTTTGAGCGATGTTTTAATTTTTTCGACTTTCCAAATTTTGAATTAATTTTTAAAAATTGAAATTTTAAATTTTTTAAAATTTAAATGGTATATTCGTATTCAGCACTGAAAAATAGCCTATAAACATGTATCATAAGTCTCTATTTTTATAATTTGATTTTTTGAAATATTTTTTCGGCCATTTTTTTTTAATTTAAAAAAAATTAAACTTCCCCCCGACCGATTTTGGCCGATTTTTAGTATGTTATTATTGAGGTCATTCCTAAGTGAAAACCGTTGAGAAACCTTTTATTGCAATTTGTCCGAGGTTCAACTCTATTTTCAGTGGACTAATAACCGGGGAAATATATAAATTTTTTTTCCCTCTTTAGCGATTTGAAAGTGGGCGTGGTTAAGCTCTTTTCTCTGTGTTTTCCATAACGGTAAACCAGTAAAGTACTTCTACTTCTATCTAAAGCCAGTTTTTCGAATTTTGGCTTTTTCGTTAGAAGCGTTTCACGAGCGTAACGAGCCTGCTAAATGCGCATGCTCGGGTTAAAGGCGTGGTTTTAAAGTATTTAGGATAGTGTTAAGCGTGGCCCGGATGGGATGGAGGTAGAGTGTCTGCCTGGCGTGCGGAACGTCGTGGGTTCGAGCCCGGTTATTATTTTTCAGTAAATTTAATTTTAATTTTTATTATTCCATTAAAAATTGCAAGAATTAATTGCTCTTGTTTAACAGTAATTCCTTGTTTAATTAAATTCATTGTGGTTTTTTAAATGTTTTACTTTGTCTAATTTTTTTTTTTTAATTTTAAATTATTAATTTATTGAAAATAAAATTATTTCGCTAAAATATTTTATAGAAACAGCAAGAATCAAGTCCACATGGATGCGCATTGCTAATAAAGTATAAAAATCTTGCAGGGATTGTGAAATACAGTACACATGAAGTCCAAACGCATGCGCATTTAGCACGGCTCGTTACGCTCTTGAAACGTACGTTTTTCGTTGGCTCATTTTTCGAGCTTTCCTAGTTTCCACGATTAATAATATTTTGTTTACTTCAAGTTGCTATGAATTGAAAACTTTCAAAATTAAAATTTAAAGGAATTTAACCCTTTCAGGGACGCTACATAAAAATATTATTTTTTCGGGTTAGCAAAATGCTTGGAATCAACTATTAAGGATTTTAGGATCTGGAAATGGTAATTTAGAAAAATTTAGCGCTTACCGTTTTTCTAGGGGAGTCATGCAAGACCCTCTATATAACAGGCCATCCAACTCGGCCGTGCAACGTCATCAATTTCACTCATCATTGACGTCACTCCATAGACTTAACAAGGCAATTTTCACCCACGTCTGACGTCATCACCCGGAGTTGGATGGCCATGTATATAGAGGGTCTTGAGTCGGGTCCCTAACGAAACTACTGACCCGGATGAGTATAGGAAAACAGGACGTTGCGCGCTAACAGGAAAGCATAAAATAAGCTTTCTTCCGCCTTTTTCTTTATGAAACTACTTAATGATACATTTTAATGCAATTGCTAATGAATTATTACCGGTATTTCGCCATATTTTGGCAAAAATATATAATTTCCTTCTCCATGGTGTATTTATTTGAGAAACATCGATACAATAATTCTTTTAACACTGAATAAAGTCGATGAATAACACTGTTCAACAATGAAAAAATTTCCTTGATGAAAATAGTCATTTCATTATAGATTTTGGGTCGCTGAATACGAAAATCACCATTAAAATTCTCAATTGACTCAGGATTTTCGGGGAACAGCCCCTCCCCCTTTTTGCGTTTTTGACGACTTTATAACTTTTAACTCGATTTTCAGGGCCAAAAAGCATTGATTTTGTCTTCAAATTGCTCCCAGGGGACAAGAAAGGTTCAAATAATTAAAATATGATAAATTTATAACAAATGGATAGGTTTAAAAGGTAATTACCCCCCTAAAAATGCAAAAAATAGCTAAAAATTATAGAGGTTTTTAAACGCTATTTTTTCCTCTTATTTTTTACGCAATTCACGTTTGAAGGGTTTTAACCCTTCCCCAAGGACCCAAATTTGATGGCAATATGCAGCAATAATTTTAACTAAAAGCGGTTGAGTTGTAAGCTCCCCCAAAGCACCCACGGAAGGGTTCAATGCCCCACTCAGAGTTAAACTGTGCTGTACAAAAAAAATTGGAATCCACTAACTGAATTTCAGCTGATTCTTGTGTAAATGATCTGCTGAATTCAAATATGACACCCATTCCTACATCACCCTCAGTTTTTAAGGGGATGCCCCCTAATTGTTATCCACAGCCGTGCATCTATTAACATCTTGAAACATGGAATCCTCACTCCCTAAAACCGGTCAGTTTTTAAAGAACTAATTAGTTTCTACTTAGGATAGACCCAAAATATAAGAAAATCGTCATTTGTAATCTTTTCAAAATCATCAATGTTAATTCCAGAGCTCGCAAGCGCCTTCCCGATTCTAGAAGTCTTCCGAACACTTCCGCGGGGGCTTCTGGGAGGCTAACGCCTCAGCCGCTTTTAGTAAAATTTATTGCTGCATATTGTCATCAAATTTGGGTCCTTGGGGGAAGGGTTAGGACCCTTCAAACGGGGATAGCGTAAAAAATAAGAGGAAAAAATAGCGTATAAAAACCTCTATAATTTTTAGCTATTTTTTGCATATTTAGGGGGTAATCACCCCTTAAACCTATCCATTTGTTATAAATTTATCATATTTTGTTAATTTAAACCTTTCTTTTCTCCTGGGGGGCAATTTGAAGACTGAAACAATGCTTTTTGGCCCTGAAAATCGAGTTAAAAGTTATAAAGTCGTCGAAAAACGTAAAAAGGGGGAGGGGCTGTTCCCCGAAAATCCTGAGTCAATTGAGAATTTTAATGGTGATTTTCGTATTCAGCGACCCAAAATCTATAAGAAATGACTAATTTCATCAAAGAAAAAATTTTGAAGGTCAAATTTGTTGAACAGTGTAATTCTTCAATCAATGTAGCTAACTCATATATCAAATCCAAACATATAATAGCAGAACTATAAGATATTAATAACCCACCAACTCTCATCTCAATGAACGAAAGAGAACTTGAATCTCATAAACCATCGGAATTCTCAAACACTTCCAGATGAATCAAATACAGTAGAGCCCCGATTATCCGCGCAATTGGGTGGCAAGGGTACCGCGGATAGCGAAAATCGCGGATAACCCGAAAAAAGACTAAAAATGATGTGAAAACACGAAAAAAATATTTCAGCATAAAAACTATGTTTTATTGTACTTAAACATGATTTGTCAAACTTTTAAAATAGGTGCAGTACAGCAGAAACCTTTGCTCTACATCTAAAATGTCTCTAATCTCATCTAAAATTTGCTCTCATCATTAAAAACTTTTTTCCTGGCACTCGCGGATAATCCGCACCGCGGATCATCCGCTCGCGGATAATCGGGGTTCTACTGTAAAAATACAGAAAGAGTGCGGATAGTCTCTATGTAAACAATCCTAATATTCATTCAACCCCCCCCCTCCTTAGAGCAGAGGTTCTCAAACTGTGTGCCGCGGCACCCTGGGGTGCCGCGAGGGTATGCCAGGGGTGCCGCGACAATAACCAAGAAAAGTTCCAAAAAATTACGAAATTTTAAATATGGAACAAATCTTCTTAACTGTTTATGGGGAGTGAAAACAGTGAATATTATCCAAATTTTTCACTCTTTTTTTCCTTTTATTCTTGCACTCGTAAAATGCCAAATATCTTTTTATAACTTAGGTAAAATAAATGATCAAAAACACTGCTTTTCACAGAAAACGGTACAAATGCATACCTATTTTCTTTTTCATTTGGTGAAACTGCAGTTGTACAGAAGTAACAAAATAATTTGTTGGAAATGAAAAAGAGTACGGAAAGGCTTATATGGGGGCAGAGAGTGCCCTGTCCCACCGAAACTCGGACTTGGTCTACAAAAACAAGTTAAAACCCTGATTTTTAGCATCAATTTCTGGGGGACCCCCCTTTCATACTCAAAACTTTTTATAAGTTCATCAAAATCCTACCTAAACATATACACATACAGGGTGTATCTGAAATGGTGCAACAAACTTTCAGGGATGATAGTACTCATCAAGACGAACAAGAATCGGTATATTAGAAAGGGGGGTCCCAGATCAAATCCCAGGGAGTTAAAAATGGAGCGACACCCCAAAAAATCATTGAAAAATTCAATTTGTAGAAGAACTACTATTAGTAAAAACTTAATTATGGTCTCAAAAGTTGTGGTTTAATATGATCTTTAAAATTATCTCAAAAGTCTTCACTTTAAAATTTGTTTTATTATGAAAAAAGTTAAAAAACACAAAAAATGTGAAAACTCTGCCAAAACCTTATTTTGTATTTCGAAATCCTTTCTTTTGATTTGATAATCTGAAAGATCATAAATGAAAACCCTTAAGTTCAAAGTTTCACGTAAATAAAATCAATATTGAACGCTTGAGATCCTGTTAAAGTTTGTTTTTTGCGTGCGAAAACAGCTGTTCTGGAAACAACTCTGGAAAACTGCTAGCGCACGCAAAAAACAAACTTTAACAGGATCTCAAGCGTTCAATATTGATTGTATTTACGTGAAACTTTGGACTAAAGTGTTTTCAACTATGATCTTTCAGATTATGAATTCAAAAGAAAGGATTTCGAAATACAAAATAAGGTTTTGGCAGAGTTTTCACATTTTTTGTGTTTTTTAACTTTTTTCATAATAAAACAAATTTTAAAGTGAAGGCTTTTGAGATAATTTTAAAGATCATATTAAACCACAATTTTTGAGACCATAATTAAGTTTTTACTAATAGTAGTTCTTCTACAAATTGAATTTTTCAATAATTTTTTGGGGTGTCGCTCCATTTTTAACTCCCTGGGATTGTCTGGGACCCCCTTTCTATACCGATTCTTTTCAAAACGTGGGGTGCACGCCCCACCAGGGGGCAATATAATTTTCTAGGGGGTCAATTTGGAAATTTTCAACCAAACTGCTTCCCAGGTGGGACATGGACTACCAAGTTTTATTTACTTTTCAAGAAGGATTTTCGAAAAAAAAACCTTGGCAGGGGCGTATATAAGAGGGATTACGAAGGGGTCCTGCCCCCTCGAAATGAGGACTTGGTGTACCAAAACCAGGTAAACCTGTTTTTTAGCTTCAAATATGTGAAAATTATCTGGGTCAGGACTTTTAAACCCCTCTTAAGTACATCGAAATTTATTATTCAAAACTTTTTAAAAAAAAGTTTATCAAAATCTGTTCAAGATCATATTATCCTATTTGAGAATGTATGTGTGAAATTTGGACAAGCGTATCAAATCCAAGTTGGAACCCTGTTTTTATAGTCTAATTTACAAACCTTTTCTGGGAGATGAGCCAAGATCCCCTTTTGTTTTTAGAACGCTTATATTTGCAACTTTTTTACATTAGGCTCATCAAAATGCAAATCTTACCAAAAATTTTATATGCAAAATTCCAAACTAGGTACCAAACTAGTTAAAAACCTGTATCCTTGAGTAAAATTTCCAAAAATTTACTGGGGGAGGACCCCCAAACCACCCTTGGATAGTTAGAACTTAATTGTACATAACTTTATTAAGTTTTTTATCGTGTGAATTCTGCCTAAAAATGTTCTGAAAAGCTTCATTGGACTTATTAAATATACATGGGAGGGAGGGGCTGAGAAATAATTTTGCCCCCCTCCCAAAATATATTTCTATACATGCATGCCACTGAGACCGGCCGGGGGGCATGAAAAATTTAGAAAGGCTTTGGTGGGCTTCCGAAAAAGGTTGATATTACGCAATTCATTGAATAATTTTCGGGATAAATAGGCAAAATATTTTCTAAAAATTTCTTTTTCAGCTTTAGGAATTAAATAAGTGTTATTAGAACTTAAGCTATAGTTTATATTTCTGATTTATATTGAGTTATGAGAAAAAAGTATACTAGTATAATTTTGAAGAAAAACAGGTATCGGATGTAAAGAATATTAGGTTTTTGATAGGAATATTACAAATACTGCAAAAATTAGGACAGGAGAGGTATTTTACTTTCTATATTTTCTATATTATTCTTTACTACTATTTAACTCGCGCTAATGTTAATTAAATTATAAATTTTAATATGTTCCTTCTGCAAAGCTTCCAAGGTTAATTTCAATCCTTTTGTAGCGTCTGAGGAGCCATAAAATGGCACCGCCGAACTTTTGTGGTGCTGCCATCTATGAAATTTATTTATCTATAATATCTAATACCTTTAATTTTACACAAGGAACTGAAAAATTTGGATACAAGTAACTAAAAAGCTATAAACGAAAATTTTCAAGTCAATTTTGTAAACAGACGTTTTATAAATTTACGTAGTTTATTATAGTCGGTTAAAAAATTCATTTAGGGTCGCGTCTTAAAATTCTTCTAATAAAAAGTGAGAAATTTTCATTTTTATGACTTGGGTCAATGAATAAAAGTATTCTTAGATGACAAAAATGAAAATTTCCTAAAAGTGAGTGTTTTTAGGACGTAAAAACTTAGGGGTTTTATTCAAGGCATTTCTCTGCACAAGGTGTCTTTTCGTACTAAATCAATACTGGTCATCAAAATCAATGAAGTTAATGTATTCATCAAAATCAAAATCCCATCTGAGAATGAATACTTAAAATTCGTACTACGGTTTCAGGAAAATGTATCAAAACAAGTTGAAACCCTATATTTTTAGGGTCAAATTTCCAAAACTTTTATATGGGATGACCCCTAGATCCCCGTATCTATTATTTACAACATTTTTACATTGAGTTCGTCAAAACGCAAATCTTACCGAAAAATTCATATTCAAAATTCTAACTAGGGGTACCAAAACTAGTTAAAAACCCGTTTTTTACAGTGTTGAATTTCCAAAAATGGAAGGACCTTCAGACCCCCCTTTGATAGATAGAACTTAATTAACAAGATTTTTTATATTAAGTTCTTTAAGACGAAAATTCTGTCTAAAAATGTACTAAAAAGCTACAATGGACCTTTTAAAAATACAATTGTAAATAATTTTGATCCCCTCCGAAATTAATGTCTATATACGCCACTGGCTCAAAAGTTAAAGGGGGAGGGTAGTTATCCTGTGGAACACCCTGTATACATGGGAGTATCCAGGGTTCCACTTAGGGGGGGCAAGCAGAGGGTCAACTTTTTTATGTTTGTGGAGAACAATTTTAAAGCCCCGTGAGAGAGGGCCGTAGCCACGGTATTGTTTCGAGAGGGATTTTTGATCTTAAATGAAATTACTGTAAAAAGTTTTGTGGGTAGGGTGGAAACGATGAGGGGTTTTTTGGGAATAAATTTTTGTAATCTGCCACTAAAAAGTAGTTTTGTGACTCCTTTTTGGACATTCTACTCGTGGTGGGTCATTCCTTGTCTAATTTTCATAATTTTCAAGGCAAAAAGCAACATAATAGACTTAATAAATTTGGAATGGGGGTCAACTCCCTACCCCCCTCGGATACGGCCATGGGGGAAGTAAAAAATAATAGGTTCTTTTAACGAAAATAAATTTATTTAGATGAAGATAAAAATTTAGGTTAACATAAATATACCAGGAGAGAGAGACAGGCGAAATCAAAACTACAGTATGCCAATCTGGCCTTCCAGTTAAAAAACTACCTTCAAACTTAAACTAATTTTTAAAACTAAAGAAAAATAGAAATAATACATCGTGCGAGATAACAATGCGTGCGAGCAACAGCTTGGCTTTTGCCCGTAGTGCCCGGTTTACAAGTCACTACTACTAGTAAATAAAAGTCACTACTACTAGTAAATAATACAAAATTCTTACAAGTCCCCCCAAAAGAAGCACAATCGTCACAGGAGTGACAGTGGGCTACAACAAAATTTCCTACGCATTAATCAGAGGTAACTTGCATTCCACAAAAAAAACTAGAAAACTTAAAATTATACAAAAGGACAGATGCCTTGACATACATATATAAATGGCAATTGATATAAAATTTTTAAATATAAACAGACGAAAGAATACCATTATACAATTTTGGATACCAAAATAAAAAAAAATACAAGGAAATAAAAACTGTCCAATAATCAGTTCCTAATCAATTCCCATAACTGATACCCTAAGGTGGTGTTCCCCCTTTAAAACACCATTGTTCATCCGTTTCTTCATAGTACATGCTCGAAGTAATCAGGTTTTTCAATTTTACGATACTTAGATCCGGGCCAGGATCCTCTGCCAACTCTCTAGTGAGACTCACTAAATCCTCTTTCCTATGCGAGCAGAGAAAAGCCATGGTTCCAAACAACTCCAATCGCAAGAATAACCCAACAATCAATTATATGATCAAATAAAAAAAAATTAGATACTTTTGACAACTATCAAAATTTGAAAAATAAACAATAACAAAAATATATTATAAGGAATGCTTATCTGAAAGTCCTCGACTAAAAACCGTAAGAAGTTCTTCGGGCGGATGCCCCAGAGCTGACCTCCGTTCGATAACTGTCCGGCGTGACTTTCTTTGGTGCCGAGGTGGCACTCACCTTGCCTATAACGGCGTAGGCTTCAATCTGGAAACCTCTCTTTAAGTGCCGGGGCGGCACACTTCTTGTCCGGGGCGGACACTCCTTGAAACTCTGGCCGGATGGCCTCTCTGCTCCCTCGTCCGGGTGACGAATACAGGCTGGATATAGCCTCTCTTTAAGTGCCGGGATGGCACACCTCTTGTCCGTGGCGGACACTCCTTAAAAACTCTGGCCGGATGGCCTCTGCTCCTTCGTCAGGGCGACGAATACAGGCTGGGTAGCCTCTCTCTAAGTGCCGGGATGGCACACCTCTTGTCCGTGGCGGACACTCCTTAAAAACTCTGGCCGGATGGCCTCTCTGATCCTTCGTCCGGGTGACGAATACAGGCTGGATAGCCTCTCTTTAAGTGCCGGGATGGCACACCTCTTGTCCGTGGCGGACACTCCTTAAAAACTCTGGCCGGATGGCCTCTGCTCCTTCGTCAGGGCGACGAATACAGGCTGGGTAGCCTCTCTCTAAGTGCCGGGATGGCACACCTCTTGTCCGTGGCGGACACTCCTTAAAAACTCTGGCCGGATGGCCTCTGCTCCTTCGTCAGGGCGACGAATACAGGCTGGGTAGCCTCTCTCTAAGTGCCGGGATGGCACACCTCTTGTCCGTGGCGGACACTCCTTAAATACTCGGGCCGGATGGCCTCTGCTCCTTCGTCAGGGCGACGAATACAGGCTGGGTAGCCTCTCACTAAGTGCCGGGGTGGCACACCTCTTGTCCCTGGCGGACACTCCTTAAATACTCTGGCCGGATGGCCTCTGCTCCTTCGTCAGGGCGACGAATACTTTAAGCCGGGCGGCTTTTCCCTCAGTGCCGGGTGGCACAACTAACAACGTGTTCGGGTGAACACCGGTACTGATTCATGGCCATCTCTCTCTCCATCCTACCGACTGCGCCAGTAAAAAATAATAGGTTCTTTTAACGAAAATAAATTTATTTAGATGAAGATAAAAATTTAGGTTAACATAAATATACCAGGAGAGAGAGACAGGCGAAATCAAAACTACAGTATGCCAATCTGGCCTTCCAGTTAAAAAACTACCTTCAAACTTAAACTAATTTTTAAAACTAAAGAAAAATAGAAATAATACATCGTGCGAGATAACAATGCGTGCGAGCAACAGCTTGGCTTTTGCCCGTAGTGCCCGGTTTACAAGTCACTACTACTAGTAAATAAAAGTCACTACTACTAGTAAATAATACAAAATTCTTACAGGGGAGCTCTTATTTTTAATTTTGAATCAGAGCAGGCGAATATGGAAATTTATTTCGGAAGCCCTGAAAATATTTTTCAGCCTCTTTCATCCACACTAATATCTTTATGTAGTTTTCGACACTTTTTAAGGTAGAATTTGTTTCCCAGAAAAATTTATTTATTTTAAATTTGACACTTTAAAATTTGAAAATTTTTGGAAATTTGACCCAAAGAACATGGTTTTAAACAGTTTTTTAGTACACGTTGATGATTGCAGATTTAGATGCAGATCATTGTAGTTGATGATTTAGTACACGTTGACACGTTTGTTTTTTGCTTGCGCAAACAGTTTTCTAGAGCTGTTTCCAGAACAGCTGTTTGCGCACGCAAAAAAACAAACTTTAACATGATCTCAAGCGTTTAATATTGATTGTATTTACGTGAAACTTTGTACTTAAGGATTTTCAACTATGATCTTTCAGATTATTAAATCAAAAGAAAGGGTTTCGAAATACAAAATAAGGTTTTGGTAGTTTTCACATTTTTTTGTGGTTTTTTAACTTTTTTCCTATTAAAATAAATTTTAAAGTGAAGACTTTTGATATAATTTTAAAGATCATATTAAACCACAATTTTTGAGACCATAATTAAATTTTTACCAATAGTATTTCTTCTACAAATTGAATTTTTCAATGATTTTTTGGGGGTGTCGCTCCATTTTTAACTCCCTGGGATTTGGTGTGGGACCCCAAATCCTATGTGATTCTGACTCGTCTAGGTCTAGATGACGTGTGTACTATCATCCCTGAAAGTTTGTTGCACCATTTCACGTACACCCTGTATAATATGACATTTTATGCACCAAAATGAGTTAAAACCATTTTAATGTCGAATTTAAAAAAAATTTCTGGGGGAGGACCCCTAGACCCCCTTGTAACTCTGTTATTACAACTATATTTTATTAAGTTCGTGAAAACGCAAAAAACCTATATCCGAAATTTGGATGAGGCGTACCAAAACGAGTTGAAAAAGTGAGGTTTTTAACTTAAATTTCTAAAATTCTTCTACCTTAAGTGATAAGCTGAAATTTTTGAAAAAGGGAATAAGAGTTCATAAGAATTAATAAGGAACTGAAATACATAATTTCAGTGTTAACTTATTACAATAGTTAATTTTTCAAAGCCTTTCTCTTGAAGGGGTCGCACTGAATAGCGACAGTTAAATTTTTATTATACAACGATCGTTTTTAAAACCACACTTTTAGACTTAGGTAAAAAAGAATTAATGAGCTATATTCAAAAAAGTCTTGCAATTTTTCAGGTATTAAAAATGTAAGAAAAATAGTTCTCCACATCCATAACTTAGGTAATCATTGTTCATATATCTAAACATATCGATTTATCGATATATAGTTCAGATGTCGAGGGGAGAAAACAACTTGAGAGATGATTGCTTGGATATTTCTCGAAACAAAGAGGCCCCTGCAACAGATTCTTTGTTTTTGAGAGGAATGTGTGCTCAACCTCTCAAAAAAGATCCGATATCAATGATTTGGACAGATTGTGAGGACCCTAATCTTGGTGTGAAGACGTGAGAATTTCACGGGTGTAGTGGAGTTCAAAGGTTGGGATGTTGATGAGGTGTTTACACTGAAATTTGCAGTGTTTCAAGTAATCTCCAAGTAAAGTGAGTCACAGAAATTACTTTTTCACCAAAAATTAGTGATATTTTATTCTCTATCAACGGGATATTGTGTCTCCATCAGTGCACATATTGGCAACCTACGACGGCTCCGCTTTGCCATTTGGTCCAGCCCGCTGAACATTTTAAAAATTTTGCTCGAAATATCACTCTATGGTTTTCGTCAATGATAGCTAGAAAGGGGATACGAAACTTTCCCTCGAAAAGAACTTATTTTTTAAAGTTTAACTTGCTGCACAACATTGTTGTGCTGTATTTATTCTGCTCGTCACTTCGAAGAATAAGGAAGTTGCATGTGTCAGATTTTCAAAAACAAACAAGTGTTCCGTATGGTTTTTTGTATGGTAAAATGAAATATCTAGTCAGTTTTTCAAAAAAATGTACAGGTAATAAAATATTTTAATTTAAAAGTCGAGAAAAAAACACGTGACTGAAAACGTTTATTGTTTAAACTATAAGATGACGTCAACAATAATACCATCAACTCCATTGCTTTACAACAATGTTTAGTATAAGATGACGTCACATCCAAACTCTTGGCGTTTTCGCGCGCTTTTAAAAAGGGGATTTTTGTTAATTTTTTGACAATCCAAAAATTTCTCGATCGGCCTCAAATTTTGGGTAGTTGCTATTTTTGCAAGAGGAATCGATTAAAAAAATAAAAAAAAATCATGCAACTTCCTCATTGTTGGCTTTACAGCAGTGGTTCCAAAAGTGGGCGGTATACCGCCCCTCAGGCCGCGTTGAAGAGTTCTAGGGGGCGGTGATGATTTTATAGAAAATCGGGGGGCGTTATTAGAATAAACGGTAGCGTTGACTATTTTTAAACTATTGTTTATAGTCGTTTTCTCATAAAAAAATTCCGAAATCCCTAAAAGTAGCTTATAATCTATACTATATATAATTATCTTACGTAACGCCCAGATTTCGTTGTACTTCTTTTACTCGGTTGGCAACAACAAATTTATTTACAAAATAAGTGTATTGTTTTGGATTTGATTTTTTCCGATTTCAGTCTCTAATGATATTATTATTATAATTATATTTTTAGCTGTTCAAATATGTTAAGATGGATTAAATGTTACTATTTTATTAATTAACTGCTAAATTATTATTTTCATATACATTTTAATAGTACTTATCTGATACATTATACTGCTTATGGTGATTTTTCTTGGCTAATGCAACAGTACCCATGAATTTTATAAACACTGTATACATATTTTTCATACACTATATTTAATGTTTCCCTGCTGCGTATTACTATTTATAAAACTCTATTTTCACCAATAAATTTAGTTGGTAATGAATCTCAGCTAGGCTGTACCAGCGTATGGCGAGCGAGCGTAGCGAGCACAGGATTGCGAAGCAATCCTGTACATTTAATTACCTGTACAATTTCCCCCTTTTATCCGTGGATGGAGATATAATTTAAGTGACGTTTAAAGATGAAAATGAGAAATTTTCAGGTAGGGATACTAAATTTCCTTGGACGTAGCAAAGCCCTGGTATCACACAAAGGGGTTCTGTATATTTTCATAATTAGGGGGGATTACTTTTGAATGAAATAATAAATGAATTTTATAAAAAGATAATAAACCGACTCATTTTTCACAATTACCTATTATCTACCAGACGGCCCTCCACGTCAATATAATCTTTGAGTTCTGGCCGCTGATTGAAAAAGGTTGCCCATACCTGCTCTAGTGGAACTTGAGAACTACCTAATCTGTTATTGTCTTGTACAGGCTGTATCTGAAATGATGCAACAAGCTTTGAGGGATGATAGGACAAACAAGAATTGGTACGAATAGGGGGGTCGCAAATGGGGTTTAGGGGGTGAAAATCACGAAAATAATTAAAACGGTAAACCCTTGCAAATAACTAATTTTGTATAATCTGCACGAATACACAGTTCTGAAGCCCCCAAAAATACACTCAGTCTCTTATTCTTAAGTAAAGCTTATGAGGACATTCAAACAAGACTAGATCGAAGGACTCCTTTGCAAGGAGTAAAATCTTTATGCCATCACAAAAAACGAACAGTTAATCAAACTAACAGATTGAATACGATTACAATTAACTCTCGTAGCATTTATTTATATCCAGAACGCGTGGCGGTTCCGATAAGGCATCAAAACCACAAAAACAATCACGAGACCCGATCGACATTCAACAGGATCGAAATAAAGAACAAAAAAAAGCCAGCTCGGCAGGCATCTCGAGTGCCGGTAGGTGACACTATCTGGGGAGGCTGTCAATCGCTGCCGTCGCGGGAGGCCTGCGACACCCGGTCGCCGGCCTCGAACGACGGCTTCGCGGCCAGATAACTGGAGGTGCTTGCGCAGTGGTTGTGGCAGAATGGGATGTCGTCGTTTGTGGTTGATGGTTCGATTGGTTTGTTGATGGGAAAGGGCTTTGTTGTAGTTGTTGTTGTTGTCTAACTCAGCGGTTCTCAAACTGTGGTCCGCGGACCCCTGGGGGTCCGCGGAGCCTTCCTAGGGGGTCCGCGAGTTACCATGAGAAATTCCTCAAGTTACTTTTAGAATTCCCCAAACAGTTTCAAAATTAGATGACACACTAGTTTTAAGAGGCAAATTTCAAAAAAAAAATTCTGGGGGAGAGCCCCCATCAGCCCCCTCGAAAATTTGATTTCAATGCATAATTTTTTCCTTGAAATTTCCAGACCCTCACCTCAGAGACTTGGAGTAATTCAGGGGCGTATATAAATGTGGGTGAAGGGGCCCTGCCCTCCTCCTGAAATTTGGACTAGGTGTATCAAAACAAGTTAAAACCCTGTTTTTTGGATCAAATCTCCGAAAATTTTCTGGGGGAGGACCCCCGAACTTACTTAGTGCTTTAGTAACTTTAGTGCTTGGTACTTTATTATAAAATACTTTTTAAAAATAAGTTCATCAAAATTGAAATCCTACCTAAGAGTATTGTCTGAAATTCGGACGAAGTTAATCAAAACCAAGATTAAATCCTGTGCGTTTTGAGGGATAAATTTATCTAAAACTTTTCTGAGGATGACCCTCAGATACCTTTTTGTTCTAAAACTCTGTTATTATAAACTATTTTTTACATTAAGTTAATCAAAATGCAAATCTTACATAAAAATTTATATTCAAAAAATTCTAACTAGGGTATCAAAACTAATTAAAAACCTGTTTTTCTAGTTAAATTTCCAAAAATTTTCTGGGGGAGGACCCCCAGACCCCCCTTTCGTAGGTAGAGTTTTATTACCCATAACCTTTTGATATTAAATTCCCTAAGACGCAAATTCTACTTAAAAATGTACTAGAAAGCTACTTGGACCTATGAAATATATATGGGGAGCTAAGGGTTGATTTTTGTCCCCTCCCGAAATAAGTTTCTATATACGCCTCTGGAGTAATTGTAAAATTTATTATTATTTATATACAGTAAAGCACCGTTTATACGTCTCTCATTTATACGTCTTTTACATTTATACGTCGTTTTCGCCAAGTCCCAATTTATTCAAATAATCAAAATTGTTTTCATTTATACGCCGTTTTACGTCGGTCGGTCCCTTGAAAGACGGATAAACGGTGCTTTACTGTTACTATAATTTTAATTAATCTTTAACTCAAAACAAAAGTCTGGTAAGGTTTTTGTGTTTAAAATGTTGGGGGTCCGTGATGTCTGGCTGCTACATAAAGGGGTCCGTGACGATAGAAAGTTTGAGAACCGCTGGTCTAACTGATTGTTGAGGGATGGCGTGGAGAAGTTATTTAGTTGGGGATGTAATAATCAGGTTTTGATTTATTCCTTGGTTTGGAATAGAACATTTTGAAAGTAAGCTTCGGAAAAGTTTCGGGTGTATTTTTTTTTCATTTGTAAAATTTTTCTATTATTTGTATCTTCTCTTTCTTACATTCTCTATCATATTATAATTCACTGTCTTCCTCTTATTTCTCCATTTCATTTCATTCTATATCATTTATCTTTTTAATTTTTTATTACTATCTCTATCCTACTAAAATTTTTCACACGCTTTTTCCTACAAGTGTAAACTCACAACTCTCAAGCGCTGCCTCCAGTCATGGACCGGTTTCGTCCTTGTTAGGACTCATCAGCACGGTATAAGAAGGCAATGCCAGATAGCGGAGGGCAAGTAACTAGTCTTGCCGACCATAACGGAAAAAGTGGTGACCATTGATTAGTCCTCCACTCATCTATTTCCTATCTTCACTGCATTATTTCCTATTTTTCTTCTCTCATTTATTCTATTTCACTCTCACTCTATTTTTTATCGCTCTTTTTTCCTCCTTATTTAACTATCTTCCTATATCGTTTTCTCTCATCAATTCTCTCTCTTTCTATTCAGCCTCATTTATTAATTCTCACTAGCAAAATTTAATCTCTTATTACCATTTTTTATGAAGGGAAGAAAGTAGTTTTATAATTTTCAATGATTTTTCTTCTCACTCAAAAAATCCACATGGCAAATTTTAAAATGAAACGCAATGGAGTAAATAACACTTTTCAAAAATTATAACTGTTTACTTTAAAAAAAACAGTAGGTAACACTATTACTTAATAAACCAGTCTTTTTATGGTGTTTATAATGTAGTACCCTAAAAAGAATTATCTACAGTTAGCGTTTAACCGTATCTCGTTAACCGTATCTCGTTAACCGTATCTCGTATCTGTAGCGTTTAACTGTAACCAAGATCTCACCCTAAAATAAAATAGCTTGAATGATTCCTACGTGTCCCAAGAAATTTCAAGCTTTTACAATTAAAGTTAAAGGGGAAATCGGGCTTAAAAAAGATACCACATTGGCATGCTTGGACTTTATGGCTGTAAGGGTTATAAGAAGGGTCACTTACCTTTTCATAAGTTTTATTTTTCTCAATGAGAAGTGGAATCTAAAAATCTCCCCCTTAAGAAAAAAAGTGATATGACCCCCTAGCCAAAACCTTTGTTTTCATTTGTTCTGTGGATAATTGGGGATATCGACCTTTAACATCCACTGGCATCAAAGTTTCTCTTAGTTTATTTACGGTAACGGAAGTTACCGACTGGTGAGTGTGGTTGCCGTGATAGATCAAAAGATCCCCCCATTAAGTAGGATCTCACAGAAATCCCTACAACAGACGAAAGAGACGTCAACCCAAGACAGGATGCGCAGAGATTAATCGGCGACACTCGTCCCTGCAAGGTGTCTCCAGCCAGCCGGAAGTAGTTGCGTGTGAGAAAGCGAGGAAGAGGGCGGGCAGAAAGGGTTGATTGAGGCAAGACGTTTAATTTGATTGCGAAGTCAGCAGCCTTCGGACCCTGATTGAGATTCCGCCTTCGTATGTGAGAGAAGGAGTTAGCCGCCGGCAGAAGGGACAATGAGATTTCTCTTGCGATCAAGGGTGGAAATAAGGGTTTGAGAGAGATTCACTTAGTCAAAGGGGGAACAATTCAATCCGCTGCTTTCTCTGGTTTCTGTGATGCTGAAAAGCAATGTTATAACTGTGAGCTCGGGTTGCAAGAATGTATCCGCAGGCTTGTAAAATGGTTCTTATTAGAAAGTAAGAAGATTATATGGAATCAAGAGACTGGTTTTGTAATGAAACAAAATCGAACTGTATCATTAAAAATGAATTTTTTCGTAATGTGATACATCCTTTTCTTTTAGCGTATGTACAACATCTTCAATCATTTGCCACGTACACTGCAAGAAATAATCGTCAAAAAACATAAAAGCTCAGGCAACAAAAGTTTCCAGAGCTTTCCATTCCACGAGATTTCTCTGTTCACTGAACATTCTTTGTATGCTACGATCTTTTTGCAACTTAATGAAACTTTTTCAGCTAAATAATTTAGGGACATAACCCAATAAGATTTCCGAAGTAGGGAAAAAAGAGACACCAGTCTAAGAGAGACAATATGTAGATAGATTTTTCCGATGGACAAGTTCCCTAAAGTTGCGTTCAGTCAACAGAGAAATCCCGTGGGAAGGAAAGCTCCGATAAATTTAGCTGCCAGAGTTAGAGCTGTTCTGTTTCTTGACGATTATTTTTTGCAGTGTAGGATGATCCGACATTCATAGTATAGTACGATGTAATAAGGTACAACCTCCCGTAGAAATAGGAAACCTAAAGATGATTCTGAATCATCAAGAGAACCACACCATCCCCATAGAAGCATAATAGTTTTTCAAATATGCTACCTTGCACTTTACTCAAATTTGAGAAACAAAACTTCAATCATAATAAAAGCTTAATTTAGAAATACGTGATAGGAATATAAACATGAAGTACAATTTCGACAGTCAAAATAATCCTACCTATCTCCGATATCATACAGATAACCTCTATACCATATATCCACAATAAACACATCTCTCAAATAACACCAATAAACAAAAAAAAATCAAATCCAATCAGCCAAAAAAGCACTCCAGTCCTCTAAAACGCTAATAGAAAACCAACTTCCTCAGAAAAAATAATTTACAACTCCTCTAAAACCCAGTAACTCTTCCAGCAGGTTGGTCCGTGGACGTAAACCATCATCTTTTCACACTCAGGCGGGTCTTCCCATAAATATCTGGGCTACCGGACGATATAGCCCATAAACTGCGGTGAGCGCTAACTGGCACTACGTGAGGTGTGTACGAATGGTAGTGAGAGTGTGGGAAAGTAAAAGGATATAAGGGTGATCGGGTGTTGTTGGTAAGTTTTTGTAAGGGTTAAAGGGTTACGAGTTGGTGATAGTGTGAATTGTTGAGGTTAATTCATGGGTTACTTCTGGAAGCTTACACTCGAGCAATGCTATGATGTTAAAGTAATGCCTTTCAGTCTTATCCGACCAACATTTACCGTAGGATTTAGAGGCAATCTCGGGCCTTCTAGGATTGAAAGGGATAGTGTTGTGGATACCCGAATGGAAGTGATAGTTCAAGATTGAAGATTCTAATGTGGTTGGGGTGGTTATGTTATAAATGATATATGATGTTATGTTTCATCGTATTGAAAATTAGTAGTGATTTAATGTTAACTATACTCGGCAGAAAAAAACATGGCGGTGAATTATTCTCGTATTTTTTCTGGGTAATGTGAAGATAAAGTGTTTAATTAAGAGTGGGAGTTGTGTTTTATTTCTTACTTATTGTTGTTGTTCTTTGATGAAAAGAGGGAAATTGATCGTTCAGATTAAATTCAGATAAAGAAGCTTATGTAAGAAGTAGCTTTCTGATAGTAGTGGCTTTTTAGAGAAGGGATAATGCATGATTAAGAATTTAAGAGTGTATAAGGGGGAGAGAGGGATGCATGTGAAATGTAAAAAAAGAAGTGAAGAGAGAAATATGAAATAGGAAAAGATAGAAAGAGAGAGTGAAAGAGAAAGAAAGAGAGAGAGAGAAAAGCTTGGGGGTTGTTTTACAAAGTAATTAACGAAGAGAAGCAAATGTAAGAATGAAGAAAGAAAGAAGAAACTGGTAAAAGATAAGAGAATGAAAGAAAGAGTATGCTAGAGGGAAACTCTACGCATTAGTGCATCCCATCCAATTAAACCTCTGTTAAAAATTATCTAAACTTTATAACAATCTTCAATACCACACAATTACAAATGCAGTCGAAGAGAAACCAAAAAATACAAAAAATTAAAAATGCAAAAAAGGTAGACTTCGTTATTTCAACAAACCTATCTCAATCAAACCTTCTTTTCCCAATCAACCTTCTTCTCAACTGCAATCACCGAAACATCCTTTCCAAACACACGTTTCACCTCTAATTACAAATCAGTCATCAAACCCCGCAATCAACGAATCAAATCGAAACCAACCACCACAATTCAAATTCAAACACAAATCACCATTTCCCTCATGACCATTCATTCATTGACTCTCCTCATCAGCGGTGCCTCATTGCCATTCACTTCACGTTCGAAATGTCACCGGAAGATGGCGCCCCAGGCACCACAGAGCATCTTTATCACATGGGGACAATTATTATTCCTGCGGTCGGACAGTTTGTTAATCTTTGGATCATAATCAGACCACTTTCACACAATCCACGTGTTAGTTGATTCTCACGGTCGTGCTCCCATTTCCGAGTGTGCAAAATATGTGTGAATCTCCTGAACCCTTTAAAAGGAAGTGCCTAATTGTTTTTCCTCATTTGGGTTTTCCAGGCGCAGTGTAATTTAGAGCAGAGCCTCCATCAATGAAGTAATTAATCTGGATTGTGGAGTAATGGTTTTTATCAATGGACGGTCAGATAACTTAATTGAATGAAGCGGGTTATGGTGATTTGAGTGTTTTGAGGTAGATAGGAAGGTGGGGGTTTAATGATAGTTGATTAATATTAAGTTATATTGAATCATAGGTTTGGTTGATTTGCAATGATTTTTAACGGGTTTATGATGTTACTCTTTGGGATAAAATGGTGTGATACAGGGTGGGAAATTTTACTGTTTTTTTGCGAAATACAACCGTCGTCCTGTCCAATCCCAACCATGGAGAATCAGTGAAGGAATTGATAAGTCTCTTTCGAGCAAAATGGTGAAAAAATCATCAGGAAAATTTTCAGCAGCTTGTAGAGTATGTCTCGGAGAGTAACAGCACAACCAAGTTATCTTTAAATTTGCATTTAAGTTTTAATTTTATTGGTTATCAATGTATTGTTCATTGAATTATGACATAAAGAAATTTTCTAAAGAGGCAGCCCTATTTATGCAATTTTTAAAAAAATGTAACTATGCGATGTAATGTAATGTATTGCCGGAAAAAATTCGGAGGGAGATATTGATACTTCTGGAGGGGATATGGGGGTAGTTTTAGTGGTTTTCTAATGGTCAAAAAGAAAAATTTTCTAAGTTTCGGGGTGATATATCCCCATAGGGTGGAGGTCTCGTTAAAAGTGGTTTACAGTTTTTAACACTTGTATCGTACAACTGAATTATTATATCAACATTCCCAGACTAAACATTCATCAGAAATGATAATCTTTATTAATTTTCTGAGGGGTTTCATTAATTGACATTATTTTATTCAAATTGGAAAAAGTAATCTACAGAGCATTATCAGAACAATCTCCTTTTTTAGTTAATTAAAAGTATTAATTTCACCATTATTAAATCAGCCATTATATGAGCAACAATTAATAGTTAATGCCCATTATAAAAACATTCATTATATACTTTTTACTCAAAGTCAATAATTGTACTACAGTAATATATATTCCCATGGCCCCTCCCTTGGAATTTTAACTAGTTTAAATATTCGACCTCCGTATCAATACCTTTCGCAAAAAGAGCGATCAGAAACAGCAAACAGCAGCGGCCCGTCCATTTAAAAACACGTTTCAGAAGTATTTTATATTCATTCGAAGCACTTAGTTTTGATCCGGGCTTGCCGGCAGACAGCACATTATTCATTATCAGCGAGGGAATTACGTCTAATGTATAAACAGCACATTTACCCCATAAAACTTTCTCTACGCCTCCGTTGATGCCGATTCTTTAATAAAATCATTTAGCTTTGCTTTAATCAAGATCTTTCGCTGATAAAACTGGCAACGCCCTGAAATGTCCCGGCATGCCATACAGTCCAATGGCGGCGTGTTGCTTAAATTATTCGCTCCACGAAGTTCGGTTCTGGAATCAATCAATTTTTTCTACTTTGTTACAGGTGTTCGTTAGCGGTGGAAAAAATAGTTTGCTATCAGGCTTGGTCAAGCCAGTAACTTTTTCCAAAGCCCGATGGACCATAACCTCTTGATGGTTCGAGGCCGAAATTTTCAATTAGTTTGTTTTTCGGTTTCTTCAAAGCTCTGCTCGACAAATATTGTGAGACTTTATTAACCTACTGAGTTTTAGGTTTTGTTGCGTCAATCAACCAGTTAATTGGTTGTTTATCTTCCCGTTTGAGTTTCATTAAATGCTTGATTGCATGCATGCATTTGGCTTTTGTCTTACAAGTGCGCTTGTGTTTTTAAGACTGTTTTTTATAATGCCTGTCTGTCTTGGTGGAAACATCATCACGCTAAGTGCAATAATAGCTTAAACTTCTGACAACATTTTTGAAAACTGTCTAAAAATTTATCTTTTGTAAACTTCTTGCAAGGCATCTGAAAACGAAGCCTCAGCGCATTTGTGACTCACGGTATTATTCACTGGCACTTGACCAGTGGTGAACCATCAGCTAAAGAAATAAAAGGATTTTTTCGCTGACTCTGATTGGTGGAATCCATCTTTCACCGAAGATTAACCTCAGGCGAGGTAGCAGTGAATAAGGCCATCAGGGAAAAGGTTAAATCCATGGACATCAGTGGAGGATATTAGTAATTTAGGGGAGTATGGGGTCGTTTTATTTGTTTTCTACGGGCCAAATAAAGTAAAACTGCAGAGTTTCGGAGGGGATATATCCCAATCCCTTCATCAAGCTGTGTCTCTGATTTTAGATTAGATAGTCGTTAAATTAACCACTGTTATGTCAAATTCTTCCATTTCACCAGTTAAAGTCCCCCATACATAATATTTTTAGTTGTGCATAGATTCAAGACTGATTTTACAGAGCCTGCTTTTTAGAGTACTCTATCCACAGTGAAACACACTAAAAGAACAAAGTGAAGGAAAAATACGGCAATTCGAAGATAACGCTCCAAGAATCTGAATTGCAAAGGACCCAACTCCAGAGAGTCTGCTATCTCACAAAAAAGGAGAAAGAATCTATCCGGAAACCCTCTTTCTGGAGAAAATATTCATCGCATATGTAAAGGTGGTGGTTCCTTCGCAGTTTATCCGACGAACACTTAAGGTACAGGTATGAGAGACAGAGACACTTGCAAGACTCACTCGTGAATTCGTGATTTGATTTCACGCCCGATCGAACTCGCGTGTGTTTCGACTCCGTCTTCGTCGAATCGCCTTAAAAAACAAATAAATAATAAACTCAGAAGAGAGGGGGATATAATGCCGTCCAAACGGGACCCGTAAAAAACAATCCGAGGCACGAACGTAGAGAAGAAAAACATCTTGAGTCATCCACATCCGCCGGAAGCCGTCGGACATCAGGAGGGGGACAGCTCAACTCTCCTTAACCTTAGCGTGAGGTGAGATCACGTGAAGGCCACGCGACAGTGCCACGAGCAGGAAAATTTTCCACCTATAATATAAATTACGAGGGAGACAGATTTCAAAGTCTTTGGCTATCTTGATGATGATGATAGTGATCGGCTTGTTATTTTTTGGCAGCTTCTAATTGTTTCCATTAGGCGAGCTGCCGTCACGACGCACCTTGGCATTTTTGAGGTGTCGCCAAGGTGGGGATCATAACTGAGGAGTTTATTGTGAGTTGATGGGGTGATGAGGGTCAAACTAAAAAGTATGAAGTCTTCCTTGTCAGGGTGATGTAAAACTGGATATGGAGAGAAAAGACGACGCAATACTCTGGAATAATACCGATTCCTCAAAACCTCCGTTTATCGCCTAAGTGATATTTCAGTGATTGTCATAAAATGGTGTCTAATATAGACCTCAACTCAACTGGACTGACGATAGATATGATGTGTCTTAACCAGTATAGGTAGGTCTATAATACCACTTGAATTTTACCTGCCCATATACAACAATAAGGTAGAGGTGCAAGCCAAAGTTCCCATACTCTTCATGTATTTGTCAGATGAGATGCAGGAAAAGTGTGAACTCTGAAGCCAGGCAAGGTATATTAGGATGAAAAAATAGACACCATAAAAAGTAGTTTTGTTTTGGTGAGCCCCTAACCCTCATGCCAGTGTGACCTGACATGAGGACAGAGAAATTTGAAATTTTTATTTTGGGAAAAGAGGAAGCAATGAACTTTCTTTAAAACTTTTATATTCCCACCAAAATTTCCTTCCTGGCCTCGAAACTAAATTTTTCCTTTCCTTGGAGAACATTAATTTGTCGTATGCAAATCTCTACATACCACCTAAAAAGGATGTAACATTTACATTTATCCACTTAATACAACATTATTAACAATACAAAATCCAAATTCAGTGGTGAAGGCTTAACCAGCAGCATTGATTTTATACTAACCATTACGTTTTACACGAGGAAGTTGAAACCCGAATGCATATCTTTTCCCCACACATACAAACCCCAAAAAACGAACGCTTTGACTTGCAGATTACCACCTTACGTCAGTACTTCCATACTTTGCTGCCCTTTAACGCAAGACCAGGAGTCCCGAGAATACCTCATTGGCTAAAACAATATAACATACAGCGATGCGTTATGATCCCGAGACCTCGATTGCGCTCGTAAAATGAAACGGCTCTCTCGATTCGATAACGCACAATGAACGATGAGATAAGTCTGTTTCGAGATGTCTCTCGAGTGGACGGTCGTCAAGAATCCCATTTTATTATGGTGGAAAAGTATGGAGGGGCCCGGGGGGACACATTATAATGTCATGTTTCTGTGTAGCATGCAAATTGATTGAGAATAATCAGTTCGTTAATGTACTCAAAGGTCTCTCTCGTCTTTAGAGAAAGTTTCTTGCAATAAATGTTAGTTAGCGTTAATTCCCTACCAGAGTAAATCATACCTTCTTTTTCTTTCGCTTTGTAACATTCACTTTTAAGTGCGGCCTTATTACTTTTAGTTACAAGGCATTTATTGAGAAGTCGGGTTTCTTTCTCTTCCTCATTCTCTTTCCCCTTCTCATTAACACTTTCCTCTCCATCAGGAAAAGGACAAGGTTTCACTTCTGGGGGCACCGACAATTTCCGAAGTTGGAAAAATGAAACACCAGTCTATGGACCCACTCGCTTATTAGTCCTCTCCTCGAAAGATCATACGTAGTTTAAAAAATAGAATATTTCCGATATGGATCGTAGTATACAGAAAAAGTTCAGTCAACAGAGAAATTCTATGGAAAGGATAGATCTTTTAACTTTTGTTGCCATATAACTTTTCTGTTTTTATACAATTATTTTTGCAGTGAAAAAATATATCTTTATAGCCATTGCTTTTATTTTCTTTGCCTAGATAACATTCTTAAACCTTAACTTTTCTACTATAATTAGGAAATGAAAGAGCAGAAATTTCTTAGTAGATTTTCTTAAAAGACTTAGTACTATAAGGCAGGCACGGATTAAGGAACTTTTCAAGGGGGGGCGGTCTGATTTTTTAGGGTCAATTTTTTATGTTTGTGGAGACCAATTTTGAAGCCCCGTGAAAGAGGGCCGTAGCCACAGTAATGTTTCGAGAAGGGTTTTTGACCTTAAGGGAAATTAATTTAAAAGTTTTATGGGTAGCATGGAAGCAGTGAGGGTTTTTGTGTTTGAAATAAAAGTTTGTGTAATTTGACACTGAAAAGAAGTTTTGTGACAACTTTTTGAAAATTGGGGACCATTTAGGTTGCACTCGAGGTATAACCTTCAGAATTTTCAAGGCAAGAAGCAACATTATAGACAAAATAATTTTGAAATGGGAGTCAACTCCCTACCCCCTTTGACACAGCCACGGGTGGAAGCTCTTATTTTTTATTTTAAATCAGTGGAAATTTATTTTGGCAGGGGTTAAAAATATTTTTCAGCAGGATTCATTCGTATTGATAGGATTAATGTAGCCTTTTAACACTTTATTAGGTAGAATTTGCGTTCAAGAAAAATTTATATAAGAAAAGTTTTTATTACTTAAGGTTCAAGTTTCAAAGGGGGGTATGGGGGGCCTACCCCAGAAAATTTTTGGAACTTTGACTCTAAGAACATGATTTTAAACGTTTTTTTGTTATTGTAAACCCAAATCTGGACATACATTTTTAGGTAGAATTTAGATTTTATTGGAAAAAAAGTGCAAATAATAATGGTGTAAATCAGGGGTGGCCAACCCAAATGTTGTAAAGGGCCACTTTGGAAAACCACAATACTCTCGCGGGCCGCATATAAAATTTTAGGATATTAGGTGCACAGAATGACAGTGAAGTTATTTGAATAAATTAGGAATATAAATTAGGGTGTTTCTTAGATCCTTTGCTTAGCTTGACAGATTCCTAAATAAAATTTTCATTTAAATTTACCTTAAGGAGCAACCCCAAGAATACCTTCTGTAGTATATCCATAGGAACTAAACAGGTGCCGTTAAAAAACACTTGGAATCACTCAAAACTATGAGGAGCCTGTGGCACTTAAAGAAATTTATTTCGGGAGGACCCAAATTTTCTCTGAAATAACTTTTGACTAAAAAAATTCTTGCAGACCACAAAATTATTTAAAAACGGGCCGCATGCGGGCCGTGGGTTTGCAAAGCCTGATCTAAGAGGTATATGGGGGGTCGGGGGTTCTCCCCCGAAAAAATTTTCAATTTTAGTGTGATAAAAAGTGTTTTGAAGCTACTTTTTGGAGAGTTTTCAGAGAGCTTCGCGGGCAACACAAAATGACCCGGATGGCCGCATGCGGCCCGCGGGTTGGCCATGCCTGGTGTAAATACTAAAGGGGGGCCTGGGGCCCCTCCCCCAGAAATTTTTTTAAAATTTGCCCCTAAAAAAATGGGTTTTAACTAAAAGTAAAGTAAAAATTACTCTCGAGACTTAGAGGGGGCAGCTGCCCCCTGGCTATGCCCAATAATTTTTTTTTGGTTCCAGACCAAGGGGGGGGGCGATCGCCCCCACCGCCCTTCCCCTTAATCCGTCCTTGCTATAAGGCCATGAAAACATGCACTAGTGTTCAAATTACGCAGCAATCTCTTTTCCTCAATCGAACTAAATAAATATTTTCCCATTAATAACTTCCGTTTTGCATTTCAAAGAGCAAACAATCAATCAACGTCAACCCTTCTCCAACAAACACTGCAATAAAAAAGCACATCCCTGATGCAATGAATTAAATCAGTGTCGAAATAAGCGACAGTTTCTGCGCAGAAAACCACACCTACACCGTGACCAAAAAGCCTCTCGGTAAAACCCAAAAAGACGAACAAAACATCCTTAAGGACCGTTTGTGGCGATTTTGCTGCCGGCACGGAAGAGGTTTCTTTGGCTCCGTAAATTCGCTTCTTAGCAAACACTTTCGTGCCAGTGAAAAACGCACTTTCAGGGTCAGTTATCGTCATGGCTTTCGTTTTGCAAGAGCAGCAGCATCCTGTTCACTTTCGCTTCCGTTCGGTATTTATATCGATTGGGATGTGAGTTTTTGAGAGTGAAAACAACTGATTTAAATGAGTGGATTGGAGACAAGCTTCGATTATATTTTTGGTTTGGTTGATAAAATAAATCATGTTAGAAACTGAAGCTGTGATGGTTTTTAAAATAAAGGTGGTAAATTTGAGACTATACATTTTTTCCTATGAAGAATGCATTATAGAAAGTGAGCTGTAGTCTGATCACCACGAGAAAATTTTTTACAGAAACATAAAACGAAGTACAAAGTTAAATGATGGTATCACAGATTTGACAAAAACTTTTTTCAGCGTTTATGAATTACCTTCAACTCCAAAATTGAGTTCCCATAACAACCTCCACAAAATTGTTGGACGCCAAACATTTTTCTCATGGTTGTCAGACTATATAGCTTATATTAATATTTATCGGGCATGAAAGGACAAAATACACTAGTTGATAACATACACCGAAATGGTAAGCTGATAAACATACAATTAACTAATACACAGTAAATTATTTTAATGTTATTTTTTATGAAAGTGCATTTATCTATTGATTTATTCAATGTCATTGGTAAAAACATATTTATTTATACAGGGTGATCGGAAACAGGAAGGTAGAGGGGACCTAGACAAGCATATTTAGAATAGGAATGGGGGGCAGATGCACCGTTAAAGAGCTAGGACCTAATGAAGTGCGAGGGCGTTATAAAAGGGGATAATAATAAACAAAAAATTTATTGCACGAGGTACAGCAGTATCAGTACTACTTCCATCATCAATTTGACAAAAATTGGACCACTTGTTAATCCGTGGGTTGAGTTATAAAACGTGCAATATAAATCTTTTAGCCAAAGAATGGAGTGCCCCGTAGTGTAATGATATTTAGAAAAATGATAATCGGGGATTATTGCACGCTTTATAATGTAAAATAAGATTAAGATGTACAAATGTTACATGAAATTTATATAGTATTGTTATCACAAAAAGATCTTCTATGAAAAGTTCTCTTATGAAAATGTAAATATTAAATATTGATTGTATAAAACTTGGTCAAGAACGAAAAAATAAAACTAATGCAAAGGCAGATAAAAAAAGAAAGAAAATATATCACAAAAGGTTTTTTTAAATGAAGATACAATTTAAAGTTATCTTAAAAACATTGGTTTCATTATTTCATGATGGAAAACAAGGATACTCTCCGCATTGCTTTTGTATAGTTCAACTTAAGTTATCTTTAATTTATAATTAAGATTGAGCTTTTAGAAGAGAAAATGCACCAATTAGGTTCGCTATTATATTTTTCCATCTGCTTTTTTAAAATTCCCAAGCCTTTCAATCAACTTTCGTCTTGGTTTAAGTTTTGACGCAAGGGAATCTAGAGTAGTAATCAGAATCACTCACTTCTCAAATAAAAAAAGGAATAAGATGTAAGATAGCACTAGTCTGCCATGGTCAATCTCAACAGAGTAATAACTGATAGATATTCGGTTCATTGAAGCTGAACAAACTCGCACTCCTATTATCAGTATTTTGTTCGTAATTTTTTGTGGGGTTGTGGGAAAGTTGGAAAGTAAAATAATAATGAAATAATAAAATATTTCTGAAATACAGTTAACATGCTTTGCTTATAAAGGTATAATAAGGATTTTACTAATTGAAAAACGACTTTGAAAAAAAAAATGATAACTTTCCATCGAAGAAAACCTAAAGCTATTAACAGTTTTATGATCCCAAGTAGGTAAATGAATTTATTTTTTTCCATTTTTAGAAAATTTTAGTAATTTTCTTTTTCACTTTCTAAATACAATTTCAATATTGTTAATTGAAATGTGTGCAATTTATATGAATGGAATTTTCTAAGATTTTTTTCCTTAAATGATTCTCTTAATATTTTCAGTTTTAATAACACTTTTATCAGTCCTCGAAGTTATTTAACCGGAAAAGTTTAAAAATACGTTTTCATGCATTAGGATACCCTTTCCCATAAGCATAATATAGCTTTCTCCATACCAATGACGTCTGGAACCTAGTTTTTAAGGCCCTTTTAGGGATAGGTCTTGGTCCATTACAATATTTCCAGTTTTAGCCGAGTCTGCTCTGATTGGTTGGTTGAAATTTCTCTTGAAAAATGTCAGTTTTTTTTAATAAAATTAAAACCTTGGGGGCATAGAACCCAGGAACTGCCGAATGTTATTAAGCAAGCGTGCTACCACAGCTCCAGAGGAGATTCAGTAACTTTAAAACATATAATATCTTCCTTATTGGGTTAACTTTTGAAGCAGGTGCAGTGTTACGGATTGCGAAAACTAAAAAGCTGAGAATAGGGGCTTATAAACCAACTTGAGTTGGAGTTTACACTTATTGTCCGCTAACCAGTGATAATGGTGAAATACTTCCTTCATTTACCTTGCCTTTCGGGAATTAAATCTGTTCTAGGAATGCCAAGTCACTCCAGCTGATAAGTGGAGGACTAATCAATGGTCAACACTTTTTCCGTTACAGTCGGCTAGACTAGTACTTGCCCTCCGCTCTCTTGCGTGCCTTCCTTATGACGTGCTGATGAACCCTAACAAGGACGAAACCGGTCCATGGCTGGAGGCGACGCTTGAGAGTTGGAGTTTACACTTAATAGGGGCTTACATTTCCGATTTCCGATGTTCCTCTCTTGTTTCCCTCCAATACTCCCTTACGCTAGATCCATAACTCCAAATAAAAATTCTCTTTCCAGAAAACACGAAGAAAACCCTTGTGAAAGTCCCTCTAGTGACTCTCACACGAGAAGTCCGGGCATACCGAAGACGATGATTCAGTATCGAAGCATCATACAAACTTAAAATCTATCCAACGCAAAAAGAGACTCATCCATTCAAAAAATCCTTCTCATCTTCCTCATCCATCCCCAACAGATCCTATCTTCTCTTCTTTTTTTCCTCCAGGATACATTATCTCCTCGGTGAATCCGCAGAAATTGGTCTTAATCGCGATTCTTCGCGGATTTGCTAATTTCTGGCCCAAAGAACAAGAAAGATGGATAGATATTAAGGAACCAGTTCCTGCTGTGTCGAGTGAGTGTGTGGGGCAAATAATGTGAACTGGTTCTTTCTGATGTGGAATAACCCATTTGGGTAAAAGTGTGAGGGGGGAGGAGGAGGGAAATAATAATAATAAGCGAGGGTTTTGGAGAGTGTGGTAATCGGAGGTTCGATCTTCTGGATCTCACGGTCAGCGGAAAGTGTTACAGATTATAGTGGCCAGGTCAGAACGGACTTGTGGTTCGGGTTTTTTTTGTCAGGTAAATGAATGTCCAGTTTCTGTCAAGAGGAGGGAATTGGACCAGTGAAAGATAATTATGAGATGGGAATAAATTTTAATAGGTTTTTTTTTGGAATGGTTGATGTAAACATGTGTTTGCAATCGTTCTAGTTGTTGCAGATATCCTGAACTCATTACTTCATGAAATCATTTCAGACAGAATAAACAAGAAGTGTAGAAATGCTCGCTAATGCTAGAAAATAAATTCTAGAAAGGCTTAGTGTAGTGAAAATGAAAATGTGAAGATACGGCACGAATATTGTCAAAGGTCACGTCTAGATCTTAGGGTCTACACTAGGGTGTATCGAAAAAAACTTTTTTTCGATTTTGATGATGCCTTAGTGCGGAAAAGTTGTCTAAGGTGACAGAGAGTACCTGTGAATTTTTTCAGAATTTTCGGATAATATCTTTAGGTGCCGCCAAGGCCCTGAAGGTCCCCATGTTAATCCAATGGAGCGCGCAAGCCAACAAGGCCGAAAATTGGCTTTTCGCCCCTCATTTCTACCCTAATCACACGACGAATGTCTTCACTCGAGTTATGGACCCTATATGATCTAGGCTATCCGACAAAACTTGAATAATAGCCTAAATCTCTATATTACGTTTCTTTGTATGCTCCAATTTCGTCGAAAATCCCTTATTTCCTCGTTCAAATCAGAGCCCACAATCAACATAATATTGATATTTAGGCTATTATTCAAGTTTTGTCGGATAGCCTAGATCATATAGGGTCCATAACTCGAGTGAAGACATTCGTCGTGTGATTAGGGTAGAAATGAGGGGCGAAAAACCAATTTTCGGCCTTCTTGGCTTGCGCGCTCCATTGGATTAACATGGGGACCTTCAGGGTCTTGGCGGCACCTAAAGATATTATCCGAAAATTCTGAAAAAATTCACGGGTACTCTCTGCCACCTTAGACAACTTTTCCGCACTAGGGCATCATCAAAATCGAAAAAAAGTTTTTTTCGATACACCCTAGTCTACACTTCATATTACTATAAGATCATACCTTAAATGTCAAGGTTTAAGATTTTGGATTCATTTTTTAGGCTAAGCGTGCACTAGATACTTTTGTCCCGGCGAAAGAGACAAAATTATCACCCTGGCTATTGCAAGAAGCTAGAACGAGCGCACAGGCGAAGAGACTCTTGGCCGATGGCCAAGAATCTCTCCATAGAAATGCATTGCTCTCGAGTGACTAGTGTTTTAAGTCGCCATAACGGAAGTCTCTAGTGCGCGCTTTTAGCCTTATAAATCGTGTGTTTGCTTTTAAACTTCAAGCAAAAAAAGTAACACTGATGCGCCGTCTAAATTCTCATCAATTTACACTACATTAAGACTTAATAACGAAATAAGAAGAAATATTCTTTA
Source organism: Tetragnatha versicolor (assembly GCA_024610705.1). NCBI lineage: Eukaryota > Metazoa > Arthropoda > Arachnida > Araneae > Tetragnathidae > Tetragnatha > Tetragnatha versicolor. Next base: position 17,726,676 of record JANDEH010000011.1, on the reverse strand, counting down.
AGCATATGTGGGTTCTGGGTTTTCCCCCCAAAGAGATTTTGGTAAACTTTTAAACCCGTAAGAGACGATTTATTAAAATTCCGTATTTTATTTGGACACACACTCACTATTATAGACCTTGAAATAAATAGGAAAGAAATTTACCCTGTGACCATCCCTATATTATATTTACGACTCCTTCTATAAGATCCTTTCAATTTTGTAAACTAAAATCGCGATCCATCAGAAACAACTCCGTTAATGGAAATTGAAAAAAATGGACACTCCAATCAGAAAAGATCTGGAACCCCGTGGTTACCAATCCCTTCATCAAAGCCGATCACGTATCAGCCACAAAATAAATACAATAACCATTATAATAGTAAACACGCCACGCTCCTACTCGTTCCTCTTCCGCTTCCAAACTGTCCCACGGTCAGACCTTGAATCCGTACGTTCCCACCACCCCTCTAGACGAGACTGAAATAGGCCAACCCTCCATTGACCATTCTTTGAAATTGAGGATAGGAAAACGCAGTAAGTGCCCCAACACTCCTTTTTTAGTTATAAATTTGAATATAGAGACACGCTATGGGTATGGGAGGTATAGTCCGACCACCACGAGAAAAACTTTTGACGTCATACAATATTGTTAAAAAAGTGGCACCATAGGAATAGTACTGGCGGCAAATATATTTGATTTTCCTTTGATCTTCCATCGATGCTATTCCTATGGGGCCACTTTTTATAATGATATGACTTCAATTTTTAGGTTATAGCCTCCTTTTGTAATATGACCCGGGGATTCTGGAAAGCAGCTAAACTAACCCAAACCTAAATATCAGCCCCCGTCATATTTCAAGGTTTTTATCTAAGACAAATGAGTTGTAGGGCAAACGTAGTCGGGATTATAAGCTGTTGGGCAGTTGAGGGTTGGGATTTCAAACACAATAAATCAACCGTCAAACCGCAACAAAATGCAAAGTGGAAACAATCCCTAAAAGGATCTTGGAACCACTGGGCAGCTGGCTGTCCAAATAAAAATTATATGAACATAAAAAACAAAAAACCTGGAAAACAACATGATCATGTAAAAATTTAAAACCCCTTCTAAGAAGTACCAGTATGTTACAGTAACGTTTGGAACAATACTTAAGTAATTAGCTGCCGAGTTTTCCTAGGAGCGTTCCAGGATTTTTTTACAGTGTAGATTGTAGTGTGGCTAAATAGGCATGTGCTGAACCTTTAAATTAATTTAGGCAACTTCCTTACTGAATAAGGGATTTGAAAAGACATCCATATCCATGCAGCAGTTATCAAATGTTGCAATGTGAACTTATACACCGCAACCATTCTGAGTGAATCATATTGGCGCACGTATTTAGACCTCACCGCATATTTCTCACTCTCCGACGGCCACTGGTCAACTCTCACACACCAACCACAGCCAATAGGAATCCACACCAGCAAAACACAAACAACAACAACACCAAACCATCTGACCTCGCCAATGGTCAGAACCGATCGGACCAAAAGGTGTGGAGCCGATTCTCACGGTGTTCGAAAAGCGCCGGCAAAGAAACAATACCCAGCTTGTAAAGGGAATCGTGCCGGCTTTGGTGGAAAAAGGAACAAGATTGATAGGAATTTCGGGCATTTTTTTTCGTCGCCCTTTCGGTCTGCCTTTAATCGGGAGGGTTTATGTGGTCATTATTGCTACCCTTGTTGAAAGGACCACACAGAGCCGGCCTGTTGTAGACCAGTGCGAAGAGAGAGTAATGGTTTTCAATTTTGCTGGTGAGGAATCATTTGTTTTGAGCTTGTTGTGGAGACGAGGAATTTCTTAATAAGTATTTCTCGCTATGAAGTCCCACGGTTGGGGTATGGAGTAAGGGGGATGGGTATAACTTCTAGCCTGAAGGAACTCTTAAGTATTGGTTTGGTTTGCATAAATATCTGTGTGTGCAGTGTGTGTGTGAGCGTACATACTTTTCTCTCTCCTCTCTTTTTCTCATAACTCTTTCTTTTTTTATTTCCCTCTTTTTTATTTTGTAGTTAAGGTAAAGAAACACGGGAGGTTTTAATTGGGAATAAATAGTACAGTTACTATTATTTTTAAATGATATAAATTTTTCTTAAACTAGCGATTCATTAAGAATCTGTGTATCCTTTCTTCTCTCTCCTATTCTATTTCGTTATTAAGGTAATGAGCATGAAGCGGTTTTTTAAAACTAGAATTATATAAGTAGCATTTGTATTATTTTCACATTTTATTAAATTTTAAAAAAGCATTTTATGAAGAGAATCTGTCTTGTTCTCTTTTCTCTCTTTATTTGTCTCATTTTATTTTGTTGTTGAGATGAAAAGAAGTAACACAAGGTTAATAGTATTTTTTCAATGTTTTGAATTTTTTGAAGTAGCAATGAGGTATTCTCACGTTTTGAGATTAAATTTTATTAAAATAGTAGATAAAAAACCATGAAGAATGACGTTTACATCAAGTATTTCCGTAGCCTAGTTTCTGAGATATAAATTTTTGAAATTTCGTTTTTTGTTTGGGCGCGAAAATACTTTCGAATCCCAAATCATGCGCTGTGAGGTCACATCCAATAGAAGCCCGTTTTCTGATCACGTGAAAACAGAAAACACAATGGTTTTTATGCGCTGTGACGTCCCATCCAATAGAAGCCCGTTTTCAGATAACGTGACTTTTCTGACGTTTTGGCAAAAATAAAATTGAATTTTAAATTATTTAAAACACATTTTTGAACTTAAAAATCAGAAATTTGGGAGTTTTAGACCATAATGTATCGCAAAAGGATAAAATTAAGCAAATACCTCACTCATGCAAATACCTCATTAATAGAGAATTTGTCTCCCACTTTCCAATCTTTCTTTGTCTATCACTCTATTTTGTAGTGTAGTGTTGTTAAAAGTGTTGGTTAACATAAGAGGTATTAATTAGAAATCTATAATCAATGAGTGTAAATATATGAAAACCAATTTGATATAAAGAATAAAATTATTATAAAATATTAGCTCTACAATACTTTATCTAAAACGCCTAAGTTTAAGGCTAAAGTTTAAACATCCTTGAATTCTCTCATTCCAACCCTCTGTCAAAGTTTGAATAATAGGGGAAACACAAATGTTTTTCATGTAAAGAGATGGAGGAAAAAACACAAAGTGTCAATTTTTCATTTAACAACCTGGGCATTATCAGTGCAATAAACCATGTGTAACGTCCTTATTAGGCCACTGCTTTTGACCTCCACCAAATATCACAAAACACTCATATTTGTCCAAAACTCTTAAAAGGGTTCACTGAACGGTTTCATTGCTTTTGCATTATACATAAGATTTACAACCAATTACCCCTCCAAATCGAAATTAACATCGTTTCGTCCAGACAAAAGACCAAAAACCTACACCACTGCTTCGAGCAATAATTATCCAGCATTGAGACATCATGCCCAGTTTCCTCTACACACACATATTCCACTTTCCCCCTCTCTTTATCTCTGAGAGAGAGACATCTTTATTATTTTCCCAGAGATTTTGGTCATTTGAGAGTGGCAACGCTATCGCAACCCTTTCCTTCGCCCAATCAGAGGATGAGATCTACCGCTTTCGCCCAATGAGGCACGATTTGTCTTTTCGTGAGGGACTGTATCTATCGCTCCGGCGCAGAGCAAGCCCGCCCACGCGTTTTGAGTGAGTCGCTCGTTTGTGTTAATGAGTTGGGACATTATTGTAGCTCGAATCTTGAGGTTTCAGGGAGGGAGTATACCTCAATAGTTCAGTATATCTTTGTGATCAGATTTAATTGATTCTGTTCTTTTTCTCGTCAACCGTCAACTTTAAATTCGCTCCCAAAATAAAGTCTATTTGAATTTAAAAATCCACGTAGAGAAAATAATTATACTCACATATATTTTATATCGAGATAAGTAACCCATGAAACTAAATGCGTTAAAATTTAGCCCTGCTAGATTCAGCTAATAACTTAAGTTTTAAGAGATTAATGCTTTTAAGAATGATGTATAACATAAGTTACAAAAAATCATGATATAGTTTCTTACATAAGTTGTAAATATTTCATTCATTGGAGTCATTACGTACAAAATTTGTGGAGGAGGGGGAGACAGACCAATGAGAGATTTTGAGATCATAAAAAGAAAGTTAAAAATTCTATCGTTTCTTGGCAAAATCAAGGTTTTTAATTGAAAATATCAAACATTGCAAGAATTACCTCCCACGTCTCCCATATGACAAATAACAAGTGAAAGTCATTTAATACTATGAAAAATTATTTTTAGTTCCTTAATTTTAAATCTCAGAGTTGTTTGATCATATGTTATAGAATTATACAGTCATTGAGCACATTTTGTTGCTCTTCACGCCCATTTCTCTGTAAATAGATACATTAATGATCTCTTGAACAGGCCTGGATTTACCTTTGTGCTGTTAATCAAGGGCCTTGGGAAACCATGATTAAAGGCCACCTCCCTATTTTCAAAAGTATCTAAAAATGTAAAGCAAAATTATCATTTCAAATTTTATGAAATATATTTTCAATGACCTTTTCTAACAGTAAAATAAAATCTAAACTTTATTGCAGCTTAACCAATTATTGTTGTACCAAGATACCAATTACTGCTCTAAAATGACTTTTTAAAAAGTAAAACATAAATCATATATCCCGCGGGTTGAGCCAAATCCTCCTAAAAACGACAACTATATAATTTCGAAAAACTTCAATGGCAAAAAAGAAACCTTAGATTTTTATTTCGAGGAGTTAAAATTGACTTCTCCGACTCACTCACTAGGAACGTGTGCGTAAAACGAGGCACCTCATTCTGCTGCGAGGGGGTGAGTGGTCACGGCGGCGGTCAAGTAGGGCAGTCACGAACTGTGCCGATGGGACAGTCCTCCTCCCCCTTGGGATGGTAATGAGAGGAAATGGACCGTGACAAAAAGACCTTGTCTGGTCTAGATAAGGGGTGATTAATTAATATTCACAATAGTCGAGAGTGTTTGAAGACGCCGCGAAATTCACGCCTCATTAGGGAAGATGGTTTAATGAGGGATGATGAGAAGAAAATATGGTTCAAAATACATTTGAATGTATCTAAATATAAGACACTCTTCAAGGCTGTATAAATTATATTGAAATCACTTTTATCGTGTTATTCAGGGGAAAAATTCATAAAAGAAAAGTTTTTTATTAATATCATGACGATATACAAAGCAAATGAGGTATCGATATTTTTAATGGTCCATTGGAATCCTTGGTGCTTTTTTCACTAATTATATGAAGAGTCTTATGTCCTTCTCTTGTAGCATAGCTCACACCAATTATGTGAAGTTTACGTGACTGCAACTAAACGAAATGTGGCCATACGTGACGAAAATTGGGCGAGTCTTGAACGTTTGTGCTGCTGCTTGGGTTTATAGGGGTTCTTACAAAGTTCAAAGCTTGTTAGAGAGTAAATGAATCTTTGCGAGTCAATTTGGGCAATAGGAAGAATTAAATAAACCATAATTTATAAAACTGTTTTACTATCATGGTACACTTCCTCTCATATAGCAATATTAAAAGTAAAGATGTCGTAGTCAACCATATATGAGATAAAAGAATAAACTTAAGATGAGAAAAGAAATTAGGAACAAGTTCCCTTTCCTATATCTGTATTATTTTAAGCTACAGGGATAATTGTATAGGGTACAAAACAATCTTTCGTATTTCAAATGAGTGACAACTGGGATATCAATGACAAGCTTGACACGGTATCCCAGTTTTCACTTAAAAACGCAGTAAATATTACTTGAAGCACGGAACAGTTGGTTTCAACGACATTTACCATATGTGGTTGAGTTAATGACAATCAATCGATCTCAACCTCTATGATATCAACAGGTTGATTTGGAAATTGGAAGCACACCTGTGGCATATCCAAGTTTAGATGACGAAGGCATCTGGAACGATATTCCATGACTCCTATGACTTTTCTAATAAGTTAAACAACCCTTATACGAAGAAGTATGTAGAGAATAAAAATTAGGAGCAAAATCAGCTTTTTAACCGTGTTTTATAAGATTTTCAATACACAAGAAAGTTGTTGCTTGGATTTTTTTATAATACCAACCAGTGATAATTTTAACACCTCTGAGAGCATATTTCACGCATTGAAAATAGGAAATACGCTTTTAAAAACTAGCCAGGCTTATTTTCACGCATTGAATTTTTAACATGTTACTTTAAAAATGCATGGTACCCCACCGAAATCAAAAAATTGTTCTACTCAAATTTGTAATATTAAATAAATATTTCATTTAGAATGTTTATGTAAAATAAATTATTTTATTTATAATGTTTAATATTTTTTACTTATATTAACAGATGCTATTAATTTTTAAAAACCAAAATAGCATCCTTGTTTTTTCTATTGCAGTTTGTCCATTGAAAAAAGCGTTTTTATAAAGAAATTTGTCTCTTCATAATATACAATAGTTTATGCTATTTCCGTATTTCACTCCTCATAAATGAATTTCACGCCTCCTAAAAAAGTCAAGGAGTAGTTTCACTCTTCCAAAAAATCCTAAGAATAACACTGATACCAACTATTTATTAAGTAACCTTTATTATTCAAAATACACAACTTTAAACTTTTTAACATTTCTTAAAATTTTCTTTTAAACGCACTAGAAAATATGCTAGATAATACTTCTCGGGTACGTTATCACAACAACTGTTCAATAAATATCGTGAAACTTTACTATAAAGTCAAATTAATCTTGTAACGAGGAGATAGTATATATCCAAATTTCTTTTTTTCACCCTTTCTACCCAAGTAAATAACTGTTTAAAGTGTAAAGAATGTCCCAAATATTAATAATCTTGCATAATTTTTTTCATTTAACAAATATTTTTCAATAGTTTACTCTAATTACTTTTTTATAGAAATAAAATCAGAAAATGCACTAATGTTTTAAATATTTATAGAATCTCCATTACTCCATTTTGTGTTATAACACTTCTGTCTCCGTGAATAGACATGACATTAGTAGTAGGTAATGGATACCCCTACAAAGTAGATAGGTACCTATTCTAAGAAGTTTCAAATTTTTACCATGGTTAATTTTTATGAGGTTCAATCATTGGGTCTCAACAATTCTGTATTGTTTATATCGGATAGAATAAGTAATAATACTTTTAGTAGGAATGAAAAAACATTCTTGAACACAAAACAAATAATTATCTCATTCTTGTAATTTATTAATATCACACACAATAATTAAAGCATAAAAATGAAATTAACGTTATCAAAACAACAAAAACCTTTAATTTCATAATTAATGGTAATCACTCCCACTAACAGATTCGTCTCAGCCCGTGATCAGTTGCAACATTTTAAACAAAATCTATCATTCCGCCGCAGCTTCAGAGAGATCTTGTTTCCCGAGAACAACGTGTAATTAACCCTGCCTCGCATATTCTAATTCGAGCGGCTTCCCGCGATTAATCACTTTAAAATCCGTCGCCATTAACGAGCGTCATTTTGTATTCCACGGACGCCGCCATTTTGAAGCCCCGTGGCACGAGAGTATAACAATTAACCTCGATAGCAGATGCAACTGTAGGTGTTGCGCGTAGATTTTCCCCCTTTCTCTCCAAAGTTTTTTTTGTTTGTTTGTTTGGAATAATTTTGTTTGGGATTTTTTTTCGAATTTTGTTTTGAGTGAGGGAGGGTTGGACCTGCCCATCACGCTTCTGGATTTCGACCTCGATGTTCTTTTTTTTTCGCCGTGATTATTATTGTTTTCTTTTGTTGGAGTTGCGACATTGCGCTGCTGGCCTCAAATGGTCTCTCTCGTGAGACTTCGTTCCCTTTGCATCTATTTGAATCCCTATGAGGAGGAGAAATTGCTCTGTTTGATGGGAGGTTATCCTTTGCGTCTTCAGTAAGGAGGGAGAGAAAAATAGGGAGATAGGAATCAGTAGGGGAGATAGAAAGAGGTAGATAGGAATCTGTTCACGATAATTTTATTGTAATGATTCTAATTTTTTTGTTTTTTGAGTTTGAATGGAAAATATCGTCGTGAAGTATCTCTTTTAACTAATTGAGAGAGCGTGTGTACTCCAGTTTACTGTTATTAAAAATAGCTGAGTCTTACAGCCCTATATACAGCCGTCAGCGTCCAGCTAATTTCTTTTCTTTAACAGCTGGTTCATACCGAAGCAGGCAACTATGAATATTATGGCTATTGAAGTACCTAGTGGCAGCTCGTGGCTAGTTCAAAAGGGGGTTCACAATTGTATTTTGAAAATACAATCAAGTAACACTCTCAAAATTGAAGCTATTATAATTTATTAAAATGGTTACGAAAATAAATTTTATATGTTAAAGTATCTCATCCAACGGGAAGTGCTATTTCTATTTTCTAACTAAAATTTAAAAAATTAAAGATTCCTTTGTTTTTTGCCCAAAAATATGCCAATTTACTATGGATATCTACTTAATATCCTTTTGAAATCCCTGGTTTGTCCATCAAATCGTATTTTGGCTCAAAGGATTTTATAACAACGATCTAAAAAATGTAGAAAAAACTTATAGGCGATGAGAACATAGATGCAAAAGACAATTATACCACACATATACCGTGGTAATCTTGTGTACATAACAGATAGCGAATTCTCAATCAAAACGTTTTATCACCAAACAGTAGATACCAAATTTAACCTCCTAAAACTAATAATATTGTTTATAATTCCCGTATTTTATATTACTGAATAATATTCAACCAAGACCAAAAAAAAGTCTAAAAGCAACCATGAATAGTCCTACAAACGACATAATCCACATAATCCTTCTCAACGACTTCTTTAACTAGGGTAGTCAACGACTTCCAGTCACGAGAGTCCCCCCTATCAAGCTGCTACAAATAGAGAAATCTCCAGATCCGAAGATCTACACAAAGGTGCACCTGACTGACCGATCGATCATTTTCTCATGGAGATGCCTATCTATAGGATAGAGAGAAGAAGAGAGGGCACACTCGTAATAATTCTTCCTCGATCTCCGAGTGCGAATTCAAACAAAAGTTGATCTTTCCCAACTTTCCCGTCCCGAAGAGAACACGGAAAGCGCGCCTCCTGGATGATGAATGAGAAAGTAATGATGAATGAGAAAGTAATGATGAATGAGGTGAGAGTGGAACTGGTTGCTCTTTCTCTCTCATGGAGAAAACGTCTGAATTTGATCCGAAAAGGGAGCAGATCTGGTTTTATGAAGGTTTCGTGGAATATCGGAAAGTGGTTTTCTGGAGGTACACGAAATTAAGGTTTGGTTGAGGCTTTATGGGGCAAGAATCAAGTTATATCACTATCATATTGCGGCAAAGTGAAACTAATATTCGAAGAAGTTTAATAAAATCTACACAGTGATAAATTATTTTATATATAATCCACTGTATTCGAGGTTCCTTTGAATGAGAATCCCAAGACAAAAGTCGCTAGCTAAAAGAACACGATTCGCGTCTCCAGTCTCAAATAATATTCGTAAAGAGTTTTCTAATCCTTTATGCAGAATATATTTCCTAGATCCGCATGTTCATACCATAATGTGGTGGCTTTCAGAAGAGGAACTGATCTTTAAACATTTGTTGGGTAAAGTTTGTTCTTAAAGCGTCAGAAACTGTAGGATAAGGGAATGTGACTACACGCAGCATTATCAGAGAATTGAGGAGAAACATGCATCAGTACCGTCAACCAGTTTGGTATTAGAAAAAAAACCTCACTGCGATAGCCTCTGCAGCCACTGATGGACTGAAGTAAAAGAGTCAAGGGACTTGAATTAGTACTGTATATAAACCAGTTAGAACAGTAACCTCTCAAAAGATTATATCCACTGATGGAAACAAAAGGAAAAAGGACTAAAATAAGATAGTCCAAGAACATGGATCAGTACCGTTAAGCAGTTAGGTATTGGGGTAACCTCACACTGGAATATCATCAGAAGGAGAAAAAAAGTACTGAAGCAAAAGAGTATCAACGAAGATGGATCAGTACTGTAAAGCAGATAGGCATCAAAATAAACAGTAACCTCCTAGGGATAGTCCCTGAAGCAGGCAAAAGGACCAATTAAAATATAGTACATTATAATAGATATTATAATAATATCAGACAGGAATAACTCCTGATGGAAACAAAAGGAATGAAGTAAAATAGTACAAGAACATGAACCAGTGCAGCAGTTAGACATTAGAGTAGCCTTACAGGGATAGTCCCTGAAGAAAACGAAAGGACTGAAATAAAACAGTGAAAGATCAGTACTGCCATACAGTTAGACATTCTCACAAGAACGACCCTCTGAAGGAAACAAAAGGCTTGAGAACAACCAGGAAGCCGTTTTCGCAACGCTATAATCGGATGCAGAGATCGAACGAACAAGGGAGGGACCGAGATTGAAAGCAATCACTCTCTCTGTCCGACCGATCGGAAGTTGGTCAAGGTCACCTGGGGACAGCCCGAAACTGACCTCACCGAAGAATCTCGGATTCTTGGGCGTGGACACGTCCCCACCCTCGATACCTTCCCGGTTTTTCCTATTGTTGGCAACGACGAGGCTGATGGACACCGGTTCTTCTCCAAGGAGACACGGACTCTCGGGAGCCATTGCACTCGCCGTGGTGAATAATGATAAACAGAAAAATATCAACAGTCGTCCTTTATTATTATTATTATTTTATATTAGGACTGGATGTCTGTAATGGGTGGTTTGACGAATGCTCGGCAAGGGGTGAGCTCTGTGTCTCGCAGATCGGGCTCTTAAAATGTTTTTTCTGGTTCGATTCTAATGTGTTTGGTGTGAGAGGTGGGATGGAGGGAATTCTTGGCGTTCCCGGACGTGAGGAGATTTGGAATGAGTGAGTCATTGATCTGTCAAACGAATTTAGAATTTGTTTGACTTCTGTCATGGGAAATTATCTTTATCTCTCTCAGGCCTAAGCCGCCTGATATTACCGTTAAATCCTATGGAAATTTCGGGGCACTTGGATTGTAAGGGTTAAACAGCATGCATGTATGAAGGATTACATATTCAGCAGTTAAATGTATAAATGTATAAAGGATTATACATTCAATTAATAAACGTTATAAAATCTTACTTAAAATGGTCTCATTAGTTATTCTTGGAGTTAAACCAATCATGATAAAGTGTTTCTGGCTAGCTGGATATTTCCGGGATCTTTCAGAGAAATCGTTTTGGTTAACGTTTTACCTTTGAGAAGAGAAATGCCGAAATTCATTCAATTTTGCATTATTTAATATTGATATTACTTTTGAAATCCAGATAGGAAGGAAAAAGCATACTTTTGGTTTATTCATTCACAGAAGAAATATTATGGACTCATAAGATTTTTCATCTTTGAATTTTACTTTTTTAGGATGCTCTTTTGAAGCGAAATGCACATTTGAAAGAAAATGTAGACATGAATATATTTAAATTAAGATTAGATTTAGATTTGTATTTAAAGTTATAATGGGTGTGTTTTTTATGTTCCTAGACCTAGACAAAAACTACAGTAGAGAGAAGCTCTAATAAAAACCATATATCTCACCTTTTGAGTTCTCTTTGGCGAAAGTCCCTAGTGGTCGCCAATTTGGCTATGTTTTATTACCAATGAGTATTTAAGATTAGTTTTATTTAAACAAAAGAACAGATCGGTTATAAAATAGTGCCAACTTGGCTACTGCTAAGGACTTTTGCCAAAGTCAACTCTTTTAAAAGACGAGACAGTTAGTTTTTATAAGAGTTTCTACTGTATGACTTTCTTTCCTTTAAAAAATAACCTTTTAAATTAATTCTTGAATATAAACCCTAAATACATTCAACTCCACAATTCAAAAGGCTCATTTCAAAAATGTCCAGAAACTAAACCAACTCATGAAAATTCATGCTCCTCCAACTGTCTCCTTTTAATACACGGCAATTCCCAACTTAATAACTCGTGCTTGAGCTTGATGGATTTGCAGTGGAGAAGGGGTACAGGTGAAAATTTGATGAGTGCGAATGCGTGGTCAGGATTGAAATTGAAGCGAGAAGCATTTTACGAAACATCCTGACCTACATCGCCCGCCACGCCTTGATTTAGAGAGATTGAATATTTTTCCTTGCTAAATTAATGCGAACGTTTTTATATTAAGATACAAATAATGTTTAATGGAGTTTTTTATTTTGGTTGTGTGGTGGGGTATGTAAGGAGACTTGGAGTTATTATGGTTGTGCGTAATTGTGTTTTAAACGTTAGGTTATTATAATTTCGTTTTAATTTCAATGACTACTCTCACTGATGATGAATATAAATGGATGAAGGAAATAAATTAATCAATGTTATTGTTTTTAATAACTAAATTTAATATTTACAAGTTGAAATGGAATTTATAATTTTCTAGAGCATGAAAAAATTAGTATTTAAATGGAGAAAAGAGAGAGAGATAGAGATATAGAGAGATAGATAGAGAGAGAGTAATAGAGATAGTTCGGGGGTTGCTTTCAATCAATATAAAACGAAAACAAGGTAATTTACTTGGAATGTACCTATAACTTGGTAATAAGAAGAAAAGAAGATAAAGAGAAATTAAGGAAGTCAAAAATAAAATTGGTAATGGTAAAAATTACAATACTTTATTTGAATAATACAATGGTTTTTCTTTACGCGCGCATCATTTAAAAAGCCTTTTTTCCGGAATATTGAAATCTTCACGAGTACAAGAGTTTTACACTACTATTTTTACTTGAAATGCATGTAGCTGGCAAAATGAAGTGCACAAAGTTTTTATCACATCCACAAATTATGCCCAAATATAAAAAGTCTATTTGATGTTTATAAAAACCGCAACCATATAATCAGTGATTCGTTTTCATTACCTGCCGTAAAATTTGGAGTCTTTCACGAAAGATTTTTTTAAAATACCATATGTAAAGGAATTAAACAATTTTACTCAAACCTCCCCGTCATTTCTTAGAAGTAATCATCACACATCAGAGGACCAATCTACAATGAGGATTCCGGATCCAGTAAACCCGTTTACGTGATGACTAACGATGATCACATTTTTTTCCCAACAGCAAAACATGTTTTTAATTCCAAACAACCCTTTTTTGTTGCCCATTCTGCAGGTAGTTATCTGGAAAACATAATTTTCTCTACCTACTATTAACAGGTTTCTTCACCTCGCAGGATTAATCTTACCACCGTCCGTTTTTTGTTAATAATCTCTAGTTTATCATTAAATGCAAGTAGCCGAATCTCCTATCAATTTGAGCCTAGGAAAAGCCGTAATGGGCAGCAAAAATCGGGCAACAAGCATTAGAAGTGAAATGTTTCTCTCTGTCTATTAACTTCCTAGGCTGTGTAATGGAAATAACTACGCCACTGGGTATAATTTAGAATTCAAGGTCTTTTAAACTTAGATATTTCATATGAATAGCTCTTGATTTGGGAAAGTCTGTGCTTTTAGCCGAAGGCTTGGAATTGCAAAAAGGAAATAAATAAACTCATTAACAATATTTCGAGACCCATAAAATTTTAGGTGGATTTTACCGCTATTCACTAGGATTGAAATTTATCCTAGCGAATTTCATATTTGAATAGCTCTTGATGGGAAAGTCTGTGCTGTTTAAGCCGTAAAGTTGGTATTGAAAGAATATAATTAACAAACCCATTAATAATTCGAGTTTTATACAATTTCTGGTAGAATTTTATTACAATTCACTTGGATTAAAAAATTTTGTAAAACTGATAAATTTCAGGTTAAATTAAGGATGGATGTTCACATCGATGAAAAGTAAATGTTTCAAAAACACGTTTAGAATGAGTTACATGGTGTTAAACTGTCTTAAATAAAGCCCAATGATGCCTATGAAGATGAATAACGTCTATGACCTTAGACTTGAATGATTTTATTCCTTTCAAATCAAAGTTGAAAGCCGAAAAGATTTCCAAGACGGAACTTGAATGAATCGTTTTATATACACTAGCGGAAATAAAAATCCCAACACCAAGAAGGAAAGGAGATATCAAAGTCAAATTTATTTCTATTATTGCACATAGTATCAATGTGAATTGCTTTAAAAATCAGCCTTCCTGGATGTTAGGGGGCTGAGAAAATCTGTGAGGAGTGTTGTCTCCATAGGTGTCCATTACCGCCGTCACACTTCATGGTATTGAGTGACAGGGGCTCTAAATGACTTTTAAGGGATTGGAGGACCATGTTGCCTCCTCAGGTAGTCCAAATTCATATGGTGCACCAGCGGAAGTTGCATATCGAGCTAGGGGATTTCTCCTCTTTCTCCGGACATGTTTTGTGAGCGTTGGTTCTTACGAACGGATAGGCCAGGGCAAAAATGCAACCTAGGGGGTTAAGAAGAAAGCTTGGACATTGCATACAACATGTGGTTGTGCATGTTTCTCTTGAAATTTGTTCCCAGGACAGGTCTGAAGGTAAGGACGGACAACCGGCTAAAAAACCTCAATGAAGCAGCTCTGGTTGGCCAAAATACCGGTAGATCATACTGAGAACAAGCGGCAGTGGGGTGGATGTCGTTTGCAGTACTGAGGATTGTCCGTTCGGTCCGCATAGCTTCTTACATCTTTGTCAATAAACAAGGGGCTGAAAATGGGCATTTCTGTTTCCAATAGTGCACGAAATAAGGAAATGAAAATCCCAATTTCATGACATCGTGTTTATGAGAGAATCCTGATTCGGTTTGGAGCACCACGACGGTTGGGTATGAGTTTGAGGACACAATGGAGAGAGCGCACTCAGCTGATGATTTTCTAATCGTTCCACGGAGTGGTGATGCAGGGTAACGGAGTGGTGATGCATTGGATTCCATTTCTGCTACTCCTGAGTATGATTCACCAGTACTTTTTCCAACCAGAGCTGCGTCATTGAAATTTTGCAGCCGGTAGACCGTCCTTACTTTCAGACCTATCCTGGGGACAAATTTCACAAGAAACATGCACAACCACATGTTGTATGCAATGTCCAAGCTTTCTTCTTAACCTCCTAGGTTGCATTTTTACCCCGTCTTTCCCGTTCGCTAGAACCAACACCCACAAAACAGGTCCGGTCAATGAGGAGAAATCATCTAGCCCGGTATGCAACGTCCGCTGGTGCACCATATGAATTTGGACTACCTGAGGAGGCAACATGGTCCTCCAATCCCTCAAAAGTCATTTAGAGCCCCTGTCACTCAATACCATGACGTGTGACGGCGGTAATGGACACCTATGGAGACAACACTCCTCACCGATTTTCTCGGCCCCCTAACATCCAGGAAGGCTCATTTTTTAATCAATTCACATTAATACTATGTGCAATCATAGAAATAAATTTGACTTTGATATCTCCTTTCCTTCTTGGTGTTGGGATTTTTATTTCCGCTAGTGTATTATAATTTTTATGGGTAAAAGAGCGATAAATATTATAACGTATAAAACCTGATAAATCTGAGTTAATTTTCCGTTACCCGTTTTTAAATAAAACTTATTGGACAGATTTCACATTTTCGCACTCATCCACATTACTTTACCTGTGTATATTTCAAGAGTGATGAAACAAAAATTGCTGTATTTAAAAGAAAATTCAATGTATTTATTAAGTATTTTTACTTTATATCGCAAAATTAACTCTTTTCAATGAAAATATTTACATCATTATCTTAAACTTTAGAGTTTAATTAACTCGTCTACGTCTTTTGTTATTATGTTGGCACTAGAATTCAATTCAAAATGTTTTTTGCTCTTTATTAGGTTCCTCGATAAGAAAGAAAAAATTTAAAGGTACAAACATATCTACTTAATTTTTTCTAAATTTAAAAATTAAATTAGTTACAAGAGTTAGCAACCTATCGATATCCTAGGATCTCTATCTTTAACCAGATAGATGAATGTGCAAACGATGATAGTTTTTTTTAGTTATTTTAGTGGCAAACAAATGCAGAACTGTTTAAAAATACTATTTTTAAACGTCTTACTGATATAAAATTCAACGTAATACATCCCGATCGCCGACACATCAATAGTTAAACAAAAACACTATTCCTCAACCCCATTTAGTTTTCAACAATTTCCTTTTCATTCCATCAACAACTAACTCTAAAGTGAAATCAAGCTCCAACACAACAGCAAGCAATCCTTTCTCCTCGTCTCTCTTAAACAAAAGAACAATAAAAAAATTCAATTGAAGATCCGGATGAAACAAAAGTTGTTAATCAGAGAGAACGATTGCATGCCCATTTCGTGTCTCTTACCTGCCTAAATTGATTCACAGTTACATTTCCAGAGCACTTAGCATTCACTTGTCGGCCGGGCCCCAGGGCCCAGTGCCCCTTGACCCCCGGGGGGTTGCCCTTGCCACCATAGAAGAACATCGTGACCAATTACAAGCCCCGGGGCGGTATAGATCCAACAACTGATGGAACTTCAGTAGCATGATGCTCCAGTCTGATTGAATTATCGTAGAGTTGAGTTGAGTGGTTTTGCTGTTGCTTTCGATCGTCGTTTGCAGTAATCATAGGTAGACGAGGAAGATTTATTTCAGACGATTTCTTTCTCGGGGCAGCTGAAAGGATGGCGACTCGGTAATCGTTTGGGGTTTTTATTGTTTCCCGGGCAGATTATCGTTTGCAGAGATTCAAACGCGTTTGGGAGGTTTCCAAGGGAATAATCGTTCTGCTGCAGGAGGTAGATGATGTGATTAGGATGGAATGGGGTTGTTTTGGGAGGGTTTTCAAGAGTATTTTTTCTGGGAGGCTTCTCAAAACCAAATAGAAGCTACGCAAATTACTTTAAATATTTTCTGAAAACGATTGTTCTGATGAAGAGAGAGATGATTTTCAACCCACGATACCACTGTTTAATTAGTAGGCTTGGTTGGTTGGTTGGGTTTTACGGGAAAAGGAAATTAGTAGGCTTGAAATATGATGTTTGGTGATACAATTTACACAAACTTGAATATTGAGATCAGAAGATTAATACACATAGTTATTGAAAATTCTTAAGGAAATATAAAACTTTTGTTCAACTTGTACATTGATTTATTTTTAAATAGAGTGCACCAGTATCAGGCTCAAATCCAGCATGGCTCCAAGGGGGGCACTTTTCACTTTTCCAGACCATAACCATTGCGTTTTGACACAAAATATTGGGGATTTTCTAAAAAGTATCACGCAAGATCTCCTCTTGGTACCGCTGGGGGTATGGGGGTCCTCCCCCAGAAAAAAAATTTTGAAATTTGACCTGTAAAAGTAGGGTTTTAACTCATTTTAAGATCATTTCTGGCTCCTAGGGGGGCACTTCCAGATTGCCAAGCCGAATCCGCACCTGAACAGGATGTAGTCAAAACCAGCGTTCGAAATTGCGATGGTCTCCAAGACCACTGAAAAATGGCTCGGACCACTACGGTCAGAAAATCACTGGTCCAGCGGACCAGTGCCAAAAATATATTCCCCTCTCCAGCTCTAGCCACAATTGCTGTGAAAGTAATTATATTTTTTATATCAATTAGTACAATATTAACACTTAATTAATAAGATATTTTCAAACTTATTTGCTTATTTTGTATGTTGTTTATTTTGGATTTTTTAAATTAGTTATTGCTATTCCCTTTAAGTGAAATAGTTACTTTAAATTTTTAAAAAATCCGCAAATGTCCTTTTTAAATTTGGTGGACCAGTAAGATTTGGCATAGTGTTCTGGAGAACCAGTTAGTTTTTTTCCCAATTTCTAACGCTGGCCAAAGCAAATAATAATTTATCCCTTTGAACGTGCAATAATGTTTCTCAAGTAATAATAACGCTTATTAAGAATAATAACGCTTTTATCAAAAAGCAAAAAGCTCAAGTTTGTTAATCTGTAACTTCTTTAATTTATTCCTATAAGCATTGTGTTTTCAATTCAATCTTAGTGAAGTATGTATAAAGGTTATAGATAGTGGTTGTTCTCATTCGTTAAGATTAAATACACATTGTGAAGAAAAAATCCATGGAAAAACAGCTCTAACAACTTACGAGTACAGAATTTTATTACTTAAGACTTTTTATAAGCAATTTAATGAAATTTCAAAAATTTAAAGTAAAAACATGTGCTTATTTTAAAATAATTAATGCATAATTAGGTTAAGTTGTAACCACGATGATAGTATTTTATTTCAATTGTTAAGTTTACAAATGTTCTAAATAAAAAAATCTCCGATTTATACTTTTGAATTTTTCCTTTTAAGATTTCTAGACGTGTCTTCTGATTAATGTATAACGAAACGTTTGTCATTATACACGATATCACAAAACAAAGGACCTATCGGACACACAATTAACAGTATCGCAATCCAAGAGATTATCTTCATTACAATCAATAA
Source organism: Tetragnatha versicolor (assembly GCA_024610705.1). Classification (NCBI taxonomy): domain Eukaryota; kingdom Metazoa; phylum Arthropoda; class Arachnida; order Araneae; family Tetragnathidae; genus Tetragnatha; species Tetragnatha versicolor. The sequence continues at coordinate 17,708,270 of JANDEH010000011.1, read as the reverse complement.
TGGAGAGGGACGTATTTATGGTTTGAGAAAAAACTGCGTTAACTATCAAATAACACCTAGTTAGTTGACTCAGTACTTTATTTAGTCGATAGTTCTTTATGTCAACAGAATGGTAATCACTATACATTTATAATGTGTGCTAAAATTCTTTAGTTTTGTGAGTTGTGAAGGTACTTCTTAGGATATTTCTATCGGTACAAAAGTGCAAAATTAAGGTATGGCGTTTTTCTTACTTAAAGTACATTTTTAAGGTTTCTTTAATGTAAATTGATAGTACGAAGGAATTTCATTGGTTTTTTCTCTGAGATTGTCTATTTTTTTCAAAACCCGAGAAATATTTACCATAACTGAATAATAAGTTTTAAAAAACTGCCCAGTTTTCATAAACTTTTAGAAGAGTGACTGTAAATTTTTCTAGAAAAGAAGAGTGATTGATATTTTCCTGTTTTGTCCGCGATAAGACTTTAAAATTTTAAAATAACGCTGATTTTTTATGAAATTCACATAAAACATCATGCTGAGATTTAATTTAGCTATCTGTAAAAGATCAAGATAACATACTTTTTTTGATGATTCGAGCTGTTTTCAGGTCTCTGTTTCAAGGTATCTAGCTTTCACAACCAATAACATTCAGCTATAAAAAACACAAAGAAAATACTGTAAGAATAAGTAATGAGCCAACCATATTCACTAATCAATACCAGTAATTAAATAGAACGAGAAAAGATTTGGTTGTCAACAAGTATTAAAAAATACTTATAAAATGAAACTAATCAGTTAACAAATGAAACAAGTCATAACAAAAGTTTCTGTCCAATTTCCTCGGGTTGCTACTGCTTCAGTTATCACTGTAATAGCTTATTCGGGAAGAATAATCAATTTCAATTAGTACTTTTAGACAATATTAAGATCACCAGATACGAACTTTCTCAAAGCATGGCAAAAGAAATTACGTTAACGAGCAGATAGGCCGTGGCTGCTCTTTATTATTTTCTTCTCATCAGAAGCGCCCACTATTTGCGCAATTGCGTCTTTCAGAGCACGTTCTTTTGTGCTGCAATTAGTAGCTAATGCTATCCCGATCCTAGTACTAATTGCAGACGATTTTTTGAAGGGAATTTGCGAGGGAGGAAAAAAAGAATTTATTTGAGAGGGGTTATTTGTATATTGCGTTGCGGAATTTCTCGCAGTTATTTTTTTCTTAAGTTGTCTTTGATTTGGAATAATTTTCTTGTTTAGATGCCATTTTGAAATTTAGATTGTACATATTTAAAAAAACCGTTTTTTACTTTTAAGCTTAAATATTAAGTTTTAATTTATATAGAAATGGACAGATTTTATTATTTAAATCATACATTTAATAGCTGTGTTTAAAGCATTTATGTATGACACTGATTAAAAAGCAAAAAAATTAAGAACAGCATAAAGTTTTTAATGTTTTTTGTATAGATATATACAATGAATGTTTTTTTGTCTTCCTTTAAAGCTTTTTAAAACAAACTACATTACGTAAATTTATATTAGAAAGGAATAAAGAATAAGAATATATTAGGTATTACATAATTTACTCACATTATTGGAGAAAAAAATGACATTGCCTGAGGAAAAGTGGAAGATCGTAAAAAATTTTCATCCGTATCTTTGATATAAGCTAATTTTTGTGATTAAAATTATGTTCTAAGATTTATTTTAATTCAGTTTTTTTATTAGGATAGATAGATAACAATAAGAAAAGTAAGAAAATGTATTTTTAACAAAACATGAAAAAAATAATGATTCACGAATTTAGTTACGGAATTTTATGTTACTATTATTAATATCTTACTACTTTTATTATTAGTTTACTATTATTTACGTTACGGAAAATGAAAAATAATGAAAATTCATTCGTAATGAAAATTATAAAAGAAGTAATTATTTATATGCAAAAAAAATGTTATTAATCCAAATTTTACAAAATTGAAGTAATAGTATAACGCACACACATCACACAAAAACAAAAACGTTCATAACAAATAGAGATTACTTTTTTGTTCTTAAATTAACATAATTTATTATATTGTATTGTTAGATAGAACACTTTATTAGTTTATCGTGTTGTGTTAGTGTTCGGAATAAGTTTGAAAATTGTTAAAAATGTATTCTATCCAGAAATTTATAAAAATAGCGTTGCGGAATTTGTTTAGAATCTATAGTTATCTAATAATATATAATATTTATTATCTAATAATATTTTTAATCTATAGTTATTATATCTTTGTTAGAACTATTAAGAACACATTTTCTGACTGATATTTTTAATAACATTTTTACAACATTATCTTTATCTCACACATCACATTCGCAACATAATCGTAACACAATAAAAACGCATTTGATAAGAAGTGTTCATTATTGTGTTTACTTAGCGTTGTAAAAGTATTTTGCGCATTTTACAGCACATACACATACACTTTTGGAACGCTAAAGAAAACAAGCAGTTGCTCCTTTGGGATGAATTATTATATGATCAATGTGTGATTATTTTTTTACCTGTCATGTGTTTTTATGTATATTAAGCATAATATTATCTATATGTAATTATTTATGCATTTTTGTTATTTCTTATAAATTTGATTTTATTTGATTTAAGAACACAATGTAAACACAATAATTAACACTTTTACTCAAAAACATTTCAATTTATTTGCAATTGTGTTGAGATTGTATTGTGATGGTGTTATGTGACAAAAAGATAGTGGTGTTGGTGTGAAAGTGTTGCTAGCGTTCTTATAATGTTGCGATAGAAATTTAAGAACACTATCAGATTTTAAACATTTTTTACAATACTATTTTTAGATCACATTCCTGGATAGAACACCTTTCAAACACTTATCAAACATATTCAGAACACTATATCAACACAATGAGGTGATAAAGTGTTCTACCTAACAAAACTACCAAATGCCTGTTAATTTGGTGACAAAATAGTGTTATTTCATATGTGTTTAATATTAGTGTGAAGCATTTGCAGTGTAATGTCCAGACGCTCCCCAAAACCATCCCAACAGATTTACATATCCCAAACGATGCTGAATATAATATTAATACCATCTTACACCCTACGGAGCTCCGGAGAAGAAATTAGAAGTTCATTTGCTCTCCGCTCTCGCGATCTTTTACGAGAATCTATCGTGATCATGCAAAACGTGAGAGACCGGTTGTGTGACGTCACGGTTCCATCGGAGAGGCTCATTACCAGAGAACAATCGTGATTGCTACCGGTGTTTACATTGAGAGAGACGGAGAAAAAAAAGCGGCGCGTTTTGTCCATTGAGGCAATCGGATGGGCTTGAATGAAGAGTCGGTTTCGTTTTGTTTTGGAGCTATGAATGGAAAGCAAGTTGTGTGATTGTGTGTTTGTGCTTCAGGGGGGATGGGGTTTTGTAGTGGGAAGTGAAAGGTGGGTTAGGTTATTGTGGTGGGGAGAATGAGAAGGTGTTTAATATTGGGAGCACTGTGTGAAGTTACTGATGTGGGAAGAAGATAAACTCTAATGGTATAAAATCATATGAAAATTTAAACGACTCCACAAACACCGAACTCTTTTATTAATTGAATCGTCAGTTTGAAGAAGGGAATAAGTCCTAAAAATGACAAATTGACTTTTTGTGCTCAAAACAATCTCCAAGCTTTGCTCTACACATGAGTGAAAAGGGGGGGAAATAACTAACCCTATAGGGAGATATCGCCCCTTGAAGTTGTGAAATCGATGTCCATTCATTGTATTTTTCAAGTTAATTTGGAGTTAAAGTTAAATTGTCTTTCTTTTCCTATTTTTTGAGCTGTAAACTAAGTTAAAATGAAATTTTCTTTTAATTTAAAATTTTTTCAAACTTTTTTTATGCAGGGAATGTTTAACTCCATTCATATTCACTCACTCCATTAATACTGCTCTAATATAACTCAGTTTCACTATAATTTTGAATTTTATTTGTCTTATTCCTTTTATTTCACCCTTTTGTGGTGTAAACTAAGGAGAAATATAATTTAAATGTGAATTTAAGGGTTTTTTAAGATTTTTTCATCAGAAAAATTTCATAAGGTTGAAGAAGGGAATAAGTCCATCAACTTATTTTGACTGTAAAATACTTTTGAATATACTTATATTTGTTTCGATGGTTGCTCTGTTTTCTAAATAGGGTTGTGAATTTCCAGTAAAAATTTGGTGATTATACAATGAAATTTCTGTTACTTATCCAGTTTTTTTTCGATTTTCTCAAAACTTGGTTTTTGGACTTATTCCCTTCTTCCAACTGACGATTCAATTATCATGCAGCATTTGAATGCTAATTAATTTAACACATACACGGTATTGAAGTGAAATTCAATAAAGAAAGCACACCATAGATGAAGTGCATCAGTATGTTGCACTATTTATGACAATTCGAAAAAAAATTAAAATTTTAACATTTAAATTAGAAGAAGATATTTTAACTTTATAATGGCAATTTAAAATTCCTAGGAAATTAATCTTAGATAAAAGCCCTGAAATTATACAAAATACTTCAACTTATTTTCTTCATACTGTCACGATGGAAATAATAATATTTTCCATTTTATTTGAGATAAACCCTTATGTTTAAACTGAAAACAAGTATCTTAGTTATCAAATGGTCCTTAGTGCCAATCTATATCAGAATTTTCACTTTTATATGATAATAGCATGATATATCTTCCTAATAGTTCGTATTCACTGTTAAATAATTTATTAATCTTATAAAGCATAAAATTTTATGTTATTAAAATATTAAACTTCATATATTGATTTACACAGTTAATTTTATATTTTAAAGATTTTAATAACAATATACAAAACGAAATTTCTAATGCCCAACTCTCACCAATATTTCTCTAAAAGAAACTGAATGAGTACAGAAGTTGTGGTTGGTAAAGTTAAAAAAGCTATGGTTGACAAAATTTTCTTGTTTTTTATTGTACTATAGTTAAAACATCATCCACTACTAAAATTGTAACGAATTTAGTTCCAAAGCCATCCTTCTGTTATGCTTTAAAGTTCTTGTAAAATCTAGCCCTATATCTTACTCTCATGACATCTTTTTCTTACACAGTGAAAACCATAGCATGATTTATAATGACAACTCTCTAAGCATATAAAGTCATTCGAATGTATCATGAATAATTCAACAGCTTTCATATTACAAATCCAAGCTCACATAGCTCGAGGACACAACCAAATTACTTACCTACTACTTCCTAGCATGCTGAAGTAAGTGCGAAAATCATTTAATGATCCCATTGCATCTGATATAAAATCATAAACGAATCATTTAATCTGATTACAATGATCTGAGTCTCTATTTCTAGCACCTGATCCTTCTTTGCAAACTACAACTAAACTCGTTCATTTAATTTCCATACGATCAATCAAGTAGTTGATACACATTCGCTTCTTTTTAGATGACTAATTCCTGTTGGTTGCATACAACCTGGGCTTGCTAGAATGCTAGAATATCCTACCGAAGTTACTTGGAAAAGTCATGATGGATCATTGGAAGATCTGTCATTGTTACTAGTGTTTTATCATCATTCGTTTTTATCGTTGCCATTGCTAGAGAATAAAATGATACTTTCTTAATTAATGTGGCTAGGCCGTGGTTTGATCTACAAATAATATTGCAAAACTAATTTGTGAATTAGGACACAATTTTATTTTACTCAGTCAGTGTTTCGTCAACATATTTTTTTAAAGAATTCTATTTAATTTGTAAGAATAATAGGTACATATGAAGTACAGAAAAAATTGATTATTTTAACACCAAATGCTTTGGATAAAATGGGCTAACATTAATTGTGTAACTAAAATTATGAATAGATTAAATGAAATTGTGGACCATTAATTTTTAAAGTTTATTTTTACAATCAAAGTTAGAAAACTTAAAAACACGACGAATTTTTATTTCTTTTATAATATGTGCATTTTATTTTTAAAAAATGTACTGCTTTCGAAAATAGAAAATATTTATCAAAATAAGACTGATAAAAGAAGTATCACAAATACTTTTTATCAATATCTTTTCATTTTTTCTAATCAAACTAAAGATAGATTTTAAGATTTAAGTAAACATACTTTTTACTTTAAATGCAAGTTAAATTTAAAATTAGCTTCTCTTTCTTAATTATAAATCCATTAACTTACTCTTCTTATCTTAAATTTACACCTTGTTTTTCCAAAAATGGAAAAATGGAAAAAAATAACTTCCTAAAATTAATAAATGCTCTTAACTTTGTAACGTAAGAGTTTTAACCACTAATAATAATTATAATGTAATATAAACCTTATTTTTAGCAACAAAAAAATTTAATCCCATGATAATTTATATTACTTGGAATTCCTAATTAAAAAATTATGAATGTTTCATCGAATTCAATATAATTTGTGCAGTAAAGATGCTTAATAAGATAAAAGAAAAAGTACTTGTATGTTATTAGATAAGTACATGTATGAAAAAATATATTTGGAGAATGAAAGAGGTAGTCATTAAATGAACGTTATAAATGGAAATAAGAACAAAAATTTATTGTGTTTGCAATCTCGGTAAAACCAAAAGAAAAGGAATTCAATTACCTAGGCGGGGTTTTACATTTGAACAAAAACAACAATAGTGAAAGGTATTTAACTTAGATGCAGAGATTTTTCTAACTTGTTTGCACAGGGTAGCGACTGGTTAAATAGAATTTTAGTGATGTTTGATAAAAGCTCGGTTTAAAAAAAAGAGAGAAAGTAGTTCGTGAAAGTAAACACACTTTATACTACTTCACTTGACTCATTTAGTTTAAAAATAGGCGTCACCGATCTATGACACGTACGCTAAGCGTGGATCGCGGTGAGATTAAAATGTACGTGAGAGTACTCGGAAAATGTGTGGATATAGTTAAGAAGCCAGATAACGAGTAAAAAGTTTGTTAATAAATTGTTATATGCATGGTATGTAAGGTAAGCACTATTAGGATTGATATATTTTATTCTTTTGGTTGTTTTTTTATTATAACGACTGCAAATAACGGATAAGGAATACTTTTTCTTCTTTTAATAAGCTCCTCAAAATGCAGGTCCTCCCCTTTAGAAAAGGAAGAGAAAGTAACAAAAAAAGAATCAAACTAATTTTCTTGCAAATGGAAATTATAAGTTCTACCCATCGAAAAATCGTCTCCATATTTTCTCTATAATCTGTGTTGTTTTTTATTGTAAAATATGTGAGCGTCCGAACATTTCAAAAGAAATGCGGTCAGCAGATATAACCTTAAAATTGGAAGTTTTTTTTAAATTTGCGCATTAAAACCTTTGCACTTTCGAGAGTATGAAGTCTTGTCCAGTAAATCATTAATGAAAATACAAGACGTTTCTAAACAATAAAAGGACGTTTTTATACCATATGCATAACGAGAAAGTTATACATAATACAAATAAAAATACAAAAAAAACATCTTAAGAATTTGAAGACAACTGGATATTCGTAGTTTGTCCTTAATTAAAAAATAGAATAAAACCTTTTAAAAAAATAAAGAAGCTTCAATATATCCTGTAAACCAAAACGTTAAAATTTTTGTTTAACTATCCTTATTAATTGATACCAACAACTGTCTCAATTCCCCCTCAAGTAAAGCCATTCCATGAGAAAGTACGTTAGACACCTTCTTGAAGACAACAGCCTTGGCTCGAGAAATAACAACAGAAACTCTTAGAGGCAAATATTCAAGACACACACATGTGAAGACATGCGTGAAGATTGCTGAGCGGGATAGCGATCTCTTTAGAGATAGAGTGTACATTTAGGGCTTTAATTGGATAATTAACATGAGGAGGTCATAAATAAATATTAATCGTCATTTATATCAAATCCCAAGAACGCAAACAACGTCCAGCTTGAATGCCTGTTCAGACAAGAAATTTGGGATCATAGATAATTGAAATTTGAAATTACTGTTTAATTGGTATAAGCAGACATTGGGCTTGACGTTTCGAAGTAAACATAAGTAATTTTGGTGGGCTTTTGAAAGATACTCAACAGACTTTAATAAAGTTATAAGATTCTTAAAAAAATAATTAATAGAAGACAATAAGTTTAATAAAGCCCATTCTTAATGTGATTTATGATTTAATGTTTTTATCTCCTTAAATCACATACGGGTTAAGTACAAATTTAGTGCTTTGTTTAAAAAAGTCCATCTGCATCTATAACTTTTACACAACTCATATAATTCAAAGCTGAAAGGACCACGCATATCATTCAAAATACTCAAAACTAGATACCTTTTCAAAATAAAAAAGTAACACTGATATGATAGAATATTCAGGTGACTAAGAGAAATATTCTATCCACGATTTTTGATTTAGAGTTATCCAAAAAGTATTGAAAGAAATGACACATGCAACTCTCTTAAATATTGTTTCAACATGCAACTCTCTTAAATATTTTTTCAAATGTCATAATTACTAATTAGGCTTATTTAAAGTAATTTAAATGCGGGAGGCATCAATAATGTTTTGGAAAATTCATTATAGTCAGGATATTGAAACAACTATACTATTTCGTCACATTCCCAGCTAAAAATTCTTCAAATTTGTTTCAATAAAGTGAAGGGAATTGAGACACTTTGTCTGAGGGTTTCTTTAAAATCTCTGCAGTTAAGACCACTGAAATGTCTTTAGAATGTTTTCAAAACTACTGTAAAAAATGCAAGCTTACGTGCTGAAAGGCTACTAAGTCCTATTTCTGCAATGCAAAATAACTGCTGACTTCTTTGAGAAAACTTCACTTTTGACACTTTTTTGAAGCAAGTTTTTTTTGTTTGTAAATTTACAGTGTGTTTCAGAACTAAACTGATACTACTTAAAGTAATCTTTTGTACATATGTAATAATGTAGAAAAGATAGTTTTTGAGTTTAATAACCTATTGAACTTTTCTTATTCTTTCATTCTTCCTAGCTTATGAAAAACAACTTAAAATGTTGTCTTCTTCATATTAAATAATTAAAACTTGTCAGATTAATGCACTAAAATTACATAGAAAAGTAAAGGGATATCACCAATATCTTTAAAATCAACAATGTAAAATTATCCCCTCTTTTTCATCTGTTTTCATAGGTGAAGAACCCATGATACCTACCAGTCTACTTTAATAGTACTTAGGGTTGCTATCAAAAGGTCCAGAATTTTTTTTATTAAGATCACCCAGAAAATGACTGATGATAAATTCACGGTCTCTCTTTGATATTCACAAACCAAGATTTATGTATTTTTATACCCTTTTGATTTGAAAAATCCGAAATCCAAGGCAAAAATTCAATTAAATTAATTTACCAATTTTTTCCTATCCATTCAAAATGCTCCCTTTTACATTTCAGATTTTTTCGACTAATAGTTTTTCGTCTGAAGATAATATTAAAGTAGATACGATATTTTATAACCACTCTGTAGTACTCATCAGTGTTGCTATCAAAAGGTATATCCCCTCCAAAAAGTCGCCAATTTTTAATTTCCATCACACAAAAAATAACTGATAGTAAATTTGCAGTCTCTCTTTGATATTCACAAACCGAGATTTATATTCAATATTACCATTCTATTTTGAAAGGTCACTGCTGAGTTTTCGTATTGACCCATCAAACCTGTCTAATTTGTCCTCATCAAATAACAGGGCAGACTGCTAATTTCACGACCAACACTTCCTCTCCGGAAACCTTCAAGCAACCCTCCGTTCAACTTCTCAATGAAACTCTGCCCGAAGCACTCAGGAAGCATGAATGAATGAAACTACAACTCACACACAACCACTCATCGCTACAACAATATCGCACGGGTCAAAGACACAACCACCCCCGGAGGGCGGTTTCGAACGCAACAACAACGACCCGTTCTCATGTTCGAAAGCGATAAATCAAGCGGCTGCCGATACCGATAAGCTCATCCCCGATCCTCGGAACACAATGCTGTCCCTTCCGCGTCCCCATAACTCCTTAATTACTCTCATTAGCTGCGTATTGTTTTCCGAGACCCAGTTTCGGAGTGCTGGGTTAGAGGGCGCTGCTGCGGTGTTATGTCGCTCTCGCGTGACCAGTCTGGGCGAGATGGCGGGGAGATAAGCTCTACGACAATGGGAGAAAGGTGTGGGTCGGGTGTTTTTTTTCTTGGTTGATTAGGGTGAGGTGGTTAAGGAATTGGGCTTAACTAGCATGGATGTTAGATAACTACTGGGTAATCCTTGCGCGGTCCACTTTATATCTTTATTTGGATGAAGCCAAGGATTATGTTAAGAAAGTATATTCTTATCCTATCTAATTAATAATTAGTAGTTATCTTTGTATAAATTTTTTATGGAATGATAGAGAAATTAAAAATCGAGCTTATGGAAGAGAGGGAAGGGATAGAGAGAGTAACAGTTTAAGAAAGGTAAAGGAAACGAAGATAAAGAGAAAAAAAATTTGAAAGATGATTGAAAGAATGAGGGGGAATGAGAGTAAGGGAAAAAGAGAGCAGCTAGGGAGAAAAACAGAAAAGATAACTGTGAGGGGAGAAAGAAACTAAATACTTTTATGTACACCACGATCCAGATGAATTATATTGCATCACATTATTTTTATAATCAGTGATGTAAGACATACTTATGCATCGAGTTTATTATTTAAATAAAATATTTGTTACTGTTATTGAACAGCGTCTTTGAGGAATCAATCTATACAGGGTGTTTCAAAATTGCGTTGCACGGCTTTTATTCGGAACCAACGCCTCCTAGGGTCATGGAAGTAAGGTCTACCCCTAGGTGAGTGAGCCTGTAGAATGCACTGAAATGACTTACAGCGCCCCTAGCGGTGATATTAAAAAGTTAAAAAAATTAATTTAAAAACTAAAAGAGAAAGAGCAAAAATCTCACTGAGAGTATTGTTGCCAACGTCATGAAGAACTCACTGAAAAAAAATTCATGAAAATATCTTAAATATTCGCCGAGATATTAGCATGTGAAAAGTGCACTTTTTCAAGGGTCAAAAAAGAAAAAGTTCGCATATTTGCAAATTTTTTTGATTTTTTGATTAAATTTTGTTTTCATTCAACTAAAAAAACACAAAACTACACAATAACACTGAAAATTTTGCAAATATGTGAACTTTTTCTTTTTTGACCCCTGAAAAAGTGCTATTTTCACATGCTAATATCTCCGCGAATATTCAAGATATTTTGATCAAATTTTTTCAGTGAATTCTTCATGACGTTGGCAACAATACTTAAACTGAGGTTTTTGCTCTATCTCCTTTAGTTTTAAAATTAATTTTTTAACTTTTTAATTTCGCCGATAGGGGAGCTGTAAGTCATCTCAATGGGTTCTCCAGGCTCACTTACCTAGGGATAGACCTTACTTCCATGAACCTAGGAGGCGTTGGTTCCGAATAAAAGCCGTGCAACGCAATTTTGAAACACCCTGTATGGTTCTCTGTTTGTAACTTGGATAAAAAAATGGAATTTGATACATAAATTAAGCATTATTTAATCCTTAACAGTTTATAACAACTGTTTACTTAGTGAAACATTAATTAGAGTATCTTCCTAAAGATTGATTTTATTTCAAAACTACCTTTTTATCAATTAAAATATATTTTTTGTTTTAAAAACTCCAAATTTTATAAAAGGGCAATTCCACCGTAACTCACGCTACATTTTTTTCAAAATTGCAATTTCAAATAATTTTTAAATATAGAAATAACTATTATTTTCTTCCTAAAAAAATCATGCAAATTGGAATTTATGCTAATAATTTAAAATAAGTATTGCGAATCTTTTAAGAATTTTAGTTTTTTAAATATTAATTAAAATAGAGTCGTAACTCACGCTACAAGAAAAAAGACATGGATTTTTTAGTATAAAATTCAAATTTGTTTTTCTGCTTAAATAGTGTTTCAATAATTCTATATGCTTGTCAGGTGTTTGAATATACTTCCCTTATTCTAAAATAGCAAACAGTTTTACTGGGAATACATAAGAAAATCAGAAATAAAATAAAATATAGAAAGCTGTTCGTAACTCTAATAACGCTACAGTACTTCGTAACTCCCGCTACATGTGTTTAAGGGTTCAGTTATTCATGAATATAAATATAATTAAATTGATTTAAACACTTTATTTCATTTTTACTATAAAGTTTATGAGTGTATTTAACAAAAAAGTTGTAAAAACTAATTAATTTATTTTTAATTTTCTAAATAAAACATATATTTTTCATTAACAAATTAACCTTTAAAACAAGCAGTTCTAAATATTGACTTTAGATGCTGACATTCCGATAAAAATAGTTTTACACAAAATTTAAGCAATGCAAAACACAATTAGATCAATACTGCATAATTATTAACTAAAATAATTAGAAAATTTTATTATTTTATTTTTTCCTTTTTCTTGATCATGTCCCTGTTCATATGGAATGGCCCAATAGTAAATCTCCAAGTACCCTGGGTTTGATTAAAATAAATGATAGTTAATATAAATTCAATGCAGAAAGATTAAACTTTCAGAAAGTTTAACCTTTCTGCATAAATATTTCTGCTGAAAGTTAATATAATATATAAACAGAAGGATTGAAGGAAGCCTAAAATCTCAATTATCATCTACAATTTATAATAAAATTTAGAGGAATAAAAAAGAAAATTAAGAAATCAAATTAATTGTGGCAGAAATCAATTATTACAAGCAGCTATCCCATCATTTTTCCGTACATAAAAATGCGGTCAAGAGGTCAATAATTATTGCTAACTATAAGATCGATAATTATTATTCTTTCCTCTCTTTTTTATTATCACCATTGTTCCAACTATTTAAGAAAGAAACCACCGAAGGTTCTGAGTAGCTGATTTACCTAAATAACAGACACTCTTCTCCGACGTAATAATTTTCTCACGGGGTTGGTTCTTAAACATTTAAAACTGGTTCTTTGTTTTGAATTCATTAACTATTGATTCTTTCGGAGGTATTAGGAATTGGTTTTTCTCAGGATGTGCAAAAGGGGAGGGAACGCAAGATGGATTGGTTTTGAGAAGCCATTAGAATGGTGTTGCTGGTATGAAATGTTCTCTTTGAACCTAGATTATTCTCATCAAAAGAAAAGGTGGTTGCATTGATATTGATGTAATCTTTGTACAAATGCTCCATCGGAAATGAGTTTTAATCGGAAATGAGTATCGATTTCGATACCAAATACTTAAGTAATCGATACCTGAAAGAATCGATTGCATTCGATACCTAAAAGTATCGATACTTTATTAACAAATTCTTTAAAAAATTTTCATTGAAATTATATTTTTAATTTATCTGCCGTTGATTTAACGAAGCCTGTTCTCATTTTGCATCACAAAAACTATTTTTCCGTAGGAGTCACGTATATCCCACTTCACCCAAAGGGTCGACTCTTGAGCTGTATCCAGCCAGAGATATACCGCTCATGAATAAGTATCTATCCTCATAGAATAAGTATCGATGCTTTTTTCGATTAGTGTATTTTTAGAATATATAACTTTCCATCCTATACTTATTTTCGATACCCTGTACTTTTGGTATCTAAAATCTCCAGTGATACTTTTTTCGATACCCTGTGGTTTTGGTATCGAACTTTCTAACGATACTTTCTTCGATACCAGTACTTTTGGTATCGAAAAAATAACCTTCGACCTTCTGCTTTTGCGGCGAGGTCTCAGAGCAGTGGTTTGTGGTTAATTAAAAAAAATTTTTATTAGCCTTGGGTTTTAGCCCTCCTCATTAATTTTTAGTTTTTTTATAGATTGCCTCTAGCACAAGGGTTGTTCATTTGTATCCTTTGAAGATTGTAGGTACTTTCAGTTTGCAAGCAAAATTATTGAATTTTTTAAACCATAATTGTACTTAATTTCAAAAGAGTGCTAATAAGTATTCGATACCTAAAAATACTCGATACCTAAAAGTATTTATACCTAGGTATTCGATACCTAAAAGTATCGATTTTGCCCAACACTAGTTTTAATAGCCTTTTTTAGTTATTATTTTCTAATATTTTAAAACTTGACCAGAAATGATTCTCATCGCTTAACTGTCATGATTTTGGGAGGTGATTTTCATTTAATATTTAATTTACCCAGGAGTGCCTTAATTGTAGTATTTTTTATGTTAGAAATAGGAGTTTTGTTTCCAAAGGAATAACGAAAAGTTTCTTTTTTTCAATCTGTAGTTTTAGTTCTTTTGGAGAAATACATTTCCAGTTGGGTAATGTGCTGTGCAAGATTTTATTTTCAACCCTTTTAATAATAAAATTAATTAATAACAAAAATAATTTTTAACATTCAAATATTCTTTATTAATAAAATTCAGATATATTTCAAATTCAATTCACTCAATTAAAATTTTAGGAATTTGATTTAATTGCAGGGAAAAAATTGGTAATTATTGAAATATTTTAGGTTATTTAAAAGGTTTAAATTAAAAGGTTCTTGAAGTTTGGTGTAGCATTTTTTAGTTTAAATTTCCTGCTTAGCTTTTAATAAAAAAATATTTCAAACTAATATAATTAAATTTTAAAATATAAATCCAGACATATATTAACCACTTTTTAATTCACAATTTTATATTAACTCATATGAATATCAAATAAGATATCTCCTTTTCTTAAATATATCTTTATATTTTTATAATTAACATTTTGTACTTTATAAGGATCTCAAAATAAAATCTCCCGTCAAAATACAATTTATCTCTAGCCAAATACCAAAAATACGTTTTTGCTCTTAAAAATACAAGTTTTTTTTTTCAGAATGTATTTCACACGCAATATTTCTTACTTGAGTAAAATACAAAACGAAATTCACGAAAAAATACTAATATCTTCTTATAAGTTAAATGTTACAAAAACAATGCTTCTTCGATATCGATATCCCAAACCAACAATTAACACACCCGAGACACCTAAACCAAACAACCCCACAACGTGCGAAACACGGAAATCATCAGAAGCCAGAACAACAATGAACCGCAAAACACCGGCGCGCAACAAATTAAAAAATACACACACGAGCGTGCGAGGGACGAGCCCGTGAAATGAACAAAAAAAACTTCCTTTTTTGTGCGGAGCTAATGGCAACAGCAAAAACTATTATTATTATTACTGGGAGAAAGAAGAAGAAGAAGAGAGTAAAGAACCGCCATCTTTCTCACCATTCTTTTCGGAGGCTTGGGATAGTTTAACCCCTTGAGCCCATTAAGGGTAGTGCGTGATGGAAAATCCGTCGGAGCGGCTTCTTATTAAAAGGGGAGTGTGGGAAAGAATGGCCTAAGTCCAAGTGGGAGTGTTTGTTATGTGGCTGCTGGTAACGAATCGAAGGGGTGAGAAAAGACTGAAAAGAGAAAGGTGATTTAGTTGGTGTGAAAGACAAGGTGGTTCGAAACGTAATATTTGGATTACCATAGAGTCTCACACTTTTTAGTTCTCTCCCCGTAACCTTCTTCCAGTCTCATTTGGTCTCTTCCATTATTCCCTATTTTGTCTTATTTTCATCCCTCGTATTAGACTTTTATATCTTCTCTTCCACATTCAATGTCAATCTTATTCTATTCGTTATTCTCTCTACCTTTTTCTTAAGTCCTTTTCCTCTCTTTTCGCTCTCTATTGTATAATATTAATATTGGCTGAGATTTTCCTGTATGCTACAATCGTTTTGGAACTTTAGGGAACCTAACCATCAGATCTACCCAGCCAGTGGCGGATCCAGGATTTGGTTTTGGGGGGGGCTAAGAATTTTCATAATCCAATTGAATCTTTTTTTCTAATGTTAATACGGAAAAGGTAGTTAAATATCATGCTCCAACTTCCAAAAGGGGGGTCTGGGGGTCCTCCCCCAGAAAATTTTTGGAAATTTATGTCAAAAACTCCACTTTTTCAACTCATTTTGGTACGCCTCATCCGAATTTCGGATATAGGTTTTTTGCGTTTTGACAAACTTGGGAAAATGTGGTTGTAATAACAGAGTTACAAGTGCAAAGGGGGGCTGGGGGTCCCCCCCAGAAAAATTTTTAAAATTTGACCTTAAAATAACAGGGTTTTAACTAATTTTGGTGCATAAAATGTCATATTATATAGAGTAAAACTTCTTATTTTGGGGGGGGCTTGAGCCCCCTAGCCCCCCCCTGGATCCGCTAGTGTACCCAGCAAAACAAATCTGCAAAATTTCTTCAAAAAAGTGAAGGGAATTCGGACACTTTGTCTGCAGTTTTCTTTAGGAAATCTGCAGTTTTCTTTAGAATCTGTGCAGTTTTTTATAAGACCGCTGAAATGCCTTTAGAATGTATTCAAAACTGCTGCATAAAACTGCAGACTTACTTGCTGAAGTCCTATTGCTACAAAAAACACTATATAAACTAACAATTACACTACAACAACACTACAAAATTGACACCAAACCCAGCTTCCCTTATACATCTCCTCCCAAGAGTTTCCCTTTCCTCCCCGGCTATCTACACTCCATCTCTTCCTCCAAGAGGAGATTTCCTCCTCTCACTCTGGACTGCTCCACTTGCGCGCTCTGTTTGCGGCGCGGGGTCGGGGGTCGCGCGACCCTTGCGCAGTTCCTGCGCGATCTGGGTTGATGGAATTGCCCCTCACGAACTCACAATGCGCGGACAATCACCGGCGACAGTGGGCGAGATCCAATTACGGACACGGGGCTGGAATGATTGCCGCAGAGAGATCCGGGGATATGTAGCTGGGAATCATAGAAGAGTCGATACTCGTTTTAGTTCTAGAAGAACAGCTCATATCAAACATGTCAAGTTTACGAAACTGTAGTTAGAAGTAAACGGAATTTGGCATTAAATGACAAAAGTTGGATGAATCTTGAAAGTTTGTGCTGCTTGTGGTGAAGAGCCAAATGCAACTTCAAAAGCGTGTCAACCTAAAAAAAGGAGCAACCAAAAAATGCAGTATATGAAAACATGTGTTTCAAAGTTCTGGTTTTATTACTCAAATAGGACTTAACATTGTATGGTTGTTTGCTATCAGTTTTTATATTAAAGATATTTTAAGTGAAAGAAATACTTTAATGGTAGGCCCTTAATGGTGGTACTACCGCTTTATACAAAAATCAAAAGTGAATTACTATATAACCTTTCCCAAATTAGAGCTTCATTGGCTCTATTTATGATTCTAAGCGGCCATGGTTTCAGACACTAAAGAGAAGTTTCGGTCAAACTGAAAGAAATTATGGTGCATAAATTCTTGGAAATAATAGTTGACAAACGCTAGAATGCGAAGCATTTATTTCACGAGTTATTTATACATATAAAGTAAAGGGGATGTTTAAATAATTTAGCTACATTTTAATGGGATAAAAACTTAATCTTTTTGGATAAAAAAAAGACATTATTTGGTTTCCTGAGAAAATTTTTTTCAAAATGTCAAAGTAGTTAAAGATATAAACAATTGTATTTTAAGAAAACAGTGTAAGAAAACAAACTTATAATCCTTTGTGACGGTGTGTCCTAAATCTGTAGAACTACTTTTACTGCAACACACCAAAGCTCGCAAAGAAATCGCGTCAGAAACACTAGTTCTGTAAAACTATTTTCTCTGTATAACTTCCAATTCTGTTTAAAAGACAAGTTACAGGTGTGATATTTATCACTGGCGGAGAAAAACCTGATCTCTCTTATGGCTATGCGTTTATTTTCGCCTTGGTTATAAGGAAGGGAAGAATATTTTCATATTTTTATGCGAAATAAAATGTGTGTGAAGCTCATTGAATGTGATTTCTTTAGCAACGGGGGATTTTTTTGTACCGTTATTACGATAACCTTAATAATTATTAGTTCCAGTTTCTTAAGGAAATGATTAATGCAGAAAACGAGCGAGTTGAAACAATGAGCGGATGTGAACAGCAATTACTCGTAGATTTCAATGAATGTTTTTAAATTTATTTGCGCTTGTAAATGAGATTGTACGGAAAGGATTAGGTGCGGAGAATGTTTATTGCTTACTACTGGGTACTGAAGCACGTGGAATAAACCCATTTGTTTATGTTGTTTGTTGTAGTTCAATAATTTCATTTTTTGGCATTTATCTTGATTTTTTTATTAATGAAATCTCAATTTCGCTGTGGTTTATGTAAAATTTTGTAGAAAATTATTTTGTTTATTTTCGTTGTTGTAGGAAATAATTGTTCAATCGTTTAATGTATAAAATAAGAATTTATTGGCATCAAGAGAAAAATTAACAAATATAACTGTTGATTAGAGAAAATAATCTTGTGTGGCTATATTAAAAATCACAGTAAATATAAATTTTTTGTTACATTAATGTGATATAATAAAATAAATATCACGAAGCAAGATAAAAATAAAATGATCACGTAATACATCCCAGCCATATTATATTAATAAATGAAAAAGTGACAAATATGAGAATGTATTAAAAGCTGACGAAATGGTAATTAACTTGTTATTTAAGAAGTATAATAACCTAAGAACGTTGCCCAAAATCATACAGGACATCCAATTTCTTAAGTTTTCTTTTAGGTTTTTCATGTTATTCAATAAACATAAATATTAAATTAAATACTAAACAGAAATTGATACAGCTAATCAATAAACAAAATAACATTTTTACACGTAGTATTTGTGATTAAAATAAAAAATAAGAAATTTTAGACGCAAGGAAAGTTTTAAATTTATATAATACAATTACATAGTATTGAAGAAACTAACATTGTTTCCAACATATTTTTCCCGTAATTTTTTTTGCATTTTATCATGAATCGGGATCAAAAAGGGTTCCTTTATGATTACCTTAAGCACAAAAAACATGGGGTAAGCCCGCCCATGTATCGACATCATTGGTTAATCCAAATATTCTTGGTTCCAAATTTCTTCTTGGAATTCGATAGGATCATCGTTCAGAGTTGTTTAAAACGAACGAAACCATCGTGGGAGATTGCTATTGACTTAAATAGATGTTTTAGCCGAGAATTAAATCATGAAACCCCGCAATAAAAGCAGAGACACAAAAAAGTGATTTGAAAAAAGTGAAGTCAACCCCTCAGAACACCAATAAAAAACATGGAACACTTTAATGAATGATAGGGCGTTGGAAAAATCTAAGTAAACATTTTTATTGGAATTTCCCAGATGCCCCCCGCTCTCATGTTGTTGCAAATACTAAAATATTATTCCCTGCAAAGTCTCATGTGTCTAGGCCAATTTTTGACCCCCACGCCCCTCAAAAGTAGTTTTCCCACGTTTATGTACAGGGAAAATATCGAAAATAAAGAGTGTTTCATAACTTCTAGGAGGGCTAGGACACACCCCTCCTAGAAGTTATGAAACACAAAGGAATCACAAAGGGATGGGGGTCGGAAATGCACCCCCTAGCAACATATTATGTTTTTATAAGCCGGTATGGGAGGTTGTATGATCCACAGTGGAAATTGACACTAACCTTTTATGATTGGATTAAAACCAGTTTGATCGTTCCAAACCGAAATCGTTCGATTCCAGCATTTGCTACATGAAAACTGATTTAGGAGCTGAAGTTTCAGCTTTTTAATTGGTTTTATGGAATAAATACCTGAATCGATGGTTTTAATTCGATCTTAAAAGCTTACGTGTCAATTTCCCCTGTAGATTATACAAATTCCCATGCCGGCATATAAAAACATCCAGGTTTCTAGGGGGCATTTCCGACCTCCCCCCATTACTATATGATCCTGAGTCGTCTAGGTGGGTCTTACTAAAGCCCTGGATACTCTACCTTAAGTAGCGACATCACGCTCAATCGGCCGCCATTATGGGGAGAACTCACTACTAGTCTGGATAGTCTTGCTTATCGTCACTAGTAGTGAGTTCTCCCCACAATGGCGGCCGATTGAGCGTGATGTCGCTACTTAAGGTAGAGGATCTAGGGCTTTAGGTCCTACCCCTCCTAGAAGTTATGAAACACTTATCTGAAACACCCTGTATAACTCAATCTCTCCCCCATACTCCAATCATAAATTTCAAAATCAGGATATGAAACTCAAACTCTCAACTCCCCCCACAAAAAAAGCAGCCTCCCAAGAAGTACACCTAGGGTTCTAAATATTTTTAAAAGAATCGATTCCGGAATCGAATTGGTATCGATAACCTTGGAATCGATACCAAGGAATCGATTCCAGCAGAAATCGAATCTTAGGAATCGTACTTAATTTTCTAATTAATAATGATAATCATTAACAATTTTTTTCACTAAATAATTAGTGTTCAGCAGCAGGAATCAAATCTTAGGAATCTTACCTAATTTTCTAATTAATAAAGATAATTAACAATATTGCTCACTAATTAATTAGTATTTTGATAAATAATTAATATTTTGCTGATTATTAGTAATAATTCCTAATTATCTTTGATATTTGATTGAAATAGATGTGTTCGATTCTTCTTTTTTCGATACTGGCCAAAAGGTATCGATTCCAGGTCGGAATCGAACCTCAGGAATCGAATCCAAGAATCGAAAGAATCGAACCCCAGGAATCGATTCCGGAATCGAATCGAAAGATTTTTTAGATCCCTAAGTACACCTCCCAAAATCCGCTTCCGATCAAACCCAGCGCAAACTCCCTTGTCATCCACGTCGTTCCACTTGCGCTCATTCCAGTTGCGGGGGCGTCTCCTCCCGCAGACGACACCTGTCAGCGCCCCTCGCGTGGGAGGCGTGCAGGTAGCGGAACCGATGCCACAGGTGGCGGCTTTATGGATTGTTTTCTCCCGCGACGGTTGGGTGAGGAGGTGACAGCGCTGCAGATGGGAGTGATGATATTGGGGATTGGGAGGTTTTTCGAATAACTGATTCTTTGGGAGTATGTGGATGAAACTGTATCTGGGTGGTGGGTATGGGAATTCATTTAGGAAGGGCTCAAATATCCAACATAATCCATATAATATAACAACTATTAAGGATAATTTTAAGTGAAATAGCTTTGAAATTCTTTAAAATTAGATAATGGCAATAACCCCCGAGTCCAAGGCCTATCTCGGTACGATGCTATCATACAATTGGGGCACTTACTGGCTGGCGAGTTTGAGAGCTATTTGTACTACTACCACTTTAAAATAGTAATAATACTGAACATTTTATGCATATCGGGATGAACAGATGCTTAATATACGTGGATTTAAAAACTAATCATTATTAAAAATTGAAGCTCTAAATTTCAATCAAAATTCAGACACCTCGCGGGGAACTACTTTCTTAGGTTGCTCTCAGCATATTTCTACAGGCTCAAGTTAAGTTGAAACTAAGTATAAATATTTCTGAAGGAATCGATTCCGGATCAGAATCGAATAGCTTGGAATCGATACCAAGGAATCGAACCCTTGAAGGAATCGATTCCAACAGGAATCGAATCTTAGGAATCGTACTTAATTTTCTAATTAATACTGATAATTATTTACAATTTCGCTCACTAATTAATTAGTATTTTGATATTTAATTAATATTTTGCTGATTAGTAATTAAATTAGTAATAATTCCTAATTATCTTTGATTTGTGATTGAAATAGATAAGTTTGATTCTACACGATTTTTTAGATCTCTACATACAATCTAACTGGACCTCGGGTTATATTGAAGGAAGTCTGTTATGCATAGCAGACATACTATTGAGCCAGGTGTGCAGTGTTATCTTTTATGTAAAGCTTTCAAAAATTTTAATTCCATAAACTATTTTTTAAATATTTTTCATTTCTGATTTTATACGCCATTAAAAAAAGTTGTCAATCAATTTACTGTCTGTCCTTGTATATTTTAAGTTGAGACAATAACTTTAATTTAAATAACTAGGGAGCTACCGCCCCCTGCTCGCTATCGCTCGCCAACCCCCGTTAACTGCTGACGCAGACACGTTTGAACCGCTTCGCAATTCCTCACAAAATCCTGCTCACTGCACTTACTCACTTTATAAAACATTCTTAAAACAGGGTTAGTACTTCTCCGGGGTATTCTTTCGAAAATGGTGGATATACATTCAGTAGCGGAAATTTAACAGTTCCTTTATGGTAACATTAATTGGCGGGTCGCCTTATAATTCCAAGAAAATTAACAACAGAGCAATGTAACATTCCTTTACCGTTTCCCCAAGGTAATGTTTTTTTCACAGATCCATTAAGAAGCACTGAAACATCTCAGGAATAAATTTAACGTTCTTAAAATTTGTAACTATTTTCATGGATTGGCTGTGAAAAATGTAGTAATTACCGTATTTTATCTTCATGAGAACAAACAAACGTCGAAGTTGTGTCAGTTTCATAGCAATGACACGAATGTTTAGACTTCAAACATTTTCTAAAACAGTCCCCCGTGTTATCTAGTTGTTTGCGTTTTGGCATTATGAAATAAGGTGTCACATTTTACTACCTTAAAAAACATACTTGCAAAAGAATATAAAAATAATAACAATTGTAAAAAATAAATGTGTTGTAAATATGGTAATGATTAGGTTGCCACAACGACAAAGATAAATGTAAAAATATTAATTTGTTATTTAAAAAATAAAAGATAAATTATTTATACATACGTTTTAAATAGAATTAAAACCGTTTAAACAACAAAAATATAAATATTGTTAAAAATAACCCAAAATATATTTTTTAAATTCGTGTTATAAATAGAAAGATGATTATTTAATTTATTTGAATATTAAAAGGCACTGTATATTTGGACGGCCATTTTTCAACTAAACTCTACTCTAATTTCCACGGCTCGGCGTTCCATTGGTTCCATCACTAAGCGCCGAGACTGCTACGTAATCACGAGACCTACAGCGCATGCGCCACTGGCCGTTTTGGCCGTCCAAATATACACTTCGATATTAAAAACCAGTGAAATATGTTTTCAATTTTTTTTTGAAATTCATATTTTCTTGCTTTATAACTGCAACCTTATCCGTAATCTAAAAAAATGGAAATATTTTAAAATTGAGATTTTTTTTAGAAATTATAAAGGCACTTTGCACATCCTCAAAAGAATCCGGACAGTTTGATACCAAATATGTGTTATACGGATCAGTAATTAAAAAGCCTTTCCCTGGAAACCGTTCACCAAAAACTTTTTTTTAGAATAGAGAGATTTAACTAATTTCTACTTTTTATTTCTTTGTGTAAATGACATTATTCTTTAATATACTTCCAAAATAGGACCGCTAATTCCTCTTTTAACCGCCAGGGGATCCAGTTTATAATAGTTTAATTGCATACAAATAGAAATAAAATACGAGTATTTTTTAAGAATTTAAATACTTCCTTTCTTGAATTATTTAACTCGCCAAATTCCATATTTCCAATAACTTTTTATCTGTAATTTTTCATTATTTGTTGTGGGTCTCCGTTATTTTCAACTAATTTTCTATAAAGAAACCAATTATTACAACTATTTTTATTTTACATTTTCCTATCACTTTAGAGATTTAAGAGGAATTTGATTGCAGCAAGCATTGAGAGAATTGAATGAAAATCGTGACTCAAGAAATCCTGACTCGTTATTTAGTTGAACGAGTTCTGTTCATTTCACTTAAGTGCTATTCTTTTAAGTACTTGTAGATTAGAAAATCTTTTATTTTAGAGAATTTTAGGCAATTTCTTTCACACATCTTTGACTTTCTCTGCGCCTTTTCAAGTAATATTTAAGGTATAATCTTCTAAACTAAACCTTTTAAATTGAGCATAGAATTTTAATGAGATTTTCGAAGATGATAGTTAATCACTCTAAATTACCAAAACATATTTAAGTATTTACAGCAAAGGAACACTGCATCTTAAATTTTGTGCTTTTTAGCTTCATTCTGTATTTTATGAAAGAACTATAGATTAAACTTTTTCTTAGTCTTTTGTATTATTTTATGTGTAGTTTTTAATCGGGATTTAGAAAATTTTTTATGTGTAACATAGCAGTGTAACATTAATTTAATGTGTACTTTATTTTTCGGTATAGTTATTCTTTATCTGTGTTTCCTTTTCATAAAAACATAATAAATGAAAGATTCATTACGCAAATGGTATTCCGTTTTGTCAATACTTTCATGTTAAAAATCGTTGTTTTGTATTAAAAATGTTGTAAAGAATTTCAAAATTTTATTACTAAAAAAATTCCATTTTTTAGATTTATTATTATTTACAACAAATCATTTTAATTATTGCAACAAAGTAGTTAATAATTTTGGATGTTGGGAAGTTTTATCTTAACCAGTGTACTTCCAGGGATACACAGCTGTCATTAAAAAAAGGCTAATTATGTTTTACAAAACGCAATAAGATGACCCAAGACCTAAGTGAAGGAGTCAGAAAAGTAGTCAGTTTTAACTCCATGTAAATTCACGCTATATTTAAGCAGCTCTCGTTTCTGTTATATTTGAACAGGTTTCTGAAAAATGTTTCAGAAGTATCAACATACCCAAGGTAAAGCACCTGACGGTCTATTACTATATTTATTACTCTTTACTACTCAATGTAAGTGTATGACAAGCAATAAACTTTGAATTCCATGTCTACAGCATTCTCAGTGCGGTAGGACCAATTCTGTTTTCTGTACACTAGGCTACAGGGTATCTATTTATTTATTTAAACTAGGGGGCTGGGCCCCCTGCTCGCTCTCGCTCGCCAACCCCCGCAACCGCTTTTATAACCCTTTCAGTTCGGTTTATTTTTGTTCATGCCTTCTCTCTAACCACCGAGGTGTAGTACAGGGTTATTCAAAAAAATAAATGATGAAGAGCAACTTTAAGCAGGATACAAGTGTAAAAAAGTTTTAATAATCATAACTCTTTTCTACCTTATAAGTGGAGTAATGGGCTTTTGCCGGCAATTGTCCACTGCAACCGCCTGATACCTGGAGTCTCATCACCACTTACAATTGTTTAGAGGCTTAGTTTTTTACCCAGGTATCAGCCCCTTCTCTAAACTGTAAGCGTGAATCATTGACGGCAACCATCAGATGGAACATTGAAAATCGGGGCATTTCTGATATTTCAGTCGAAATCTTCCCTAATCATTTCCAGTCTTTGCAGAGGGGGGCTCAAACAAATCAGGTGGATAGCTTTTGGCCGGGAGAGGCTTCCTAAAGGGGCGAGAATAAATCTCCCTAGGTACGTAGCTTCACCGAAACCAAAAGACACGCAAAAGGAAGTCTGTTGACACGATAGGCAAGGAGGAGAGCTTAAAATTGAAGCATGAAAATCTTGAAGATAATCTTGTCTTGTCATCTGAGAATGGGGAATATCTTGACTGTGTGATGATCCATAACAAGTTAACTAATGACAGCATCAGAAGTGCCATCAGAGAAGCAAACTCATGGTGAATGTCTCTCGAGTGACGGATTATGTTATTAACACAAAGCTTGCAAAAAAGGTTGTCATGAGTTCCGCTGATTTAAGAAGGCTACTTGATAAAGCTTTTAAATATAGTAAATTAGGGTGTTGCAAATTTTTTTTTCGAATTTCTCAGATGCCCCCCTCTCAAGTTGTTTCAAATACTAAAACATTATTACCTGCAAATTTTCAGGTCTCTAGGACGATTTTTGACCCCCGCGCCCTTCAAAAGTAGGTTTCTCATGTTAAAGTATAGCGAAAATATCGTCATTTTTTGTTCTTTTCAATTTTATGAGTCTGAACGCAGTCAATATCGAATTAAAACCTATACATCATCTTTGGGATATCATTGTCTCAAGATCTTATCGGAAAAACATTCAATGCACCTTATTGGGGGAAGTTCCTCGGGGGTTAAAAGCGCGCTTTCACCGAGAAAAGAGGATGCTTGCCAGCGCTTGCGGGGGGAGCTGGATGTAGGCCTCACATTCCCAAAGCTGAGATACAAGGCTATCAGATATTTCCAGCTGAAGTAAATTAGGACAAAGATTTAATAAATCCCCCATCTGGGGCCTTCATCCAGCTCCAGCCGCAAGTGCCGGCGAGCACCCTCTTTTTTCGGTGAAGGTGCGCTTTTAACCCCCGAGGAACTTCCCCCAATAAGGTGCATTGAATGTTTTTCCGATAAGATCTTGAGACAATGATATCCCAAATATGATGTATAAGTTTTAATTCGATATTGACTGCGTTCAGGCTCATAAAATTGAAAAGAACAAAAAATGACGATATTTTCCCTATACTTTAACATGAGAAACCTACTTTTGAAGGGCGCGGGGGTCAAAAATCGTCCTAGAGACCTGAAAATTTGCAGGCAATAATGTTTTAGTATTAGTAAGAACTTGAGAGGGGGCATACGGGAAATTTTAAAGTTGTCCAAAATCCAAAAAGTTGTATGATTAAACAAATTATTATTCACAACCTTTAGTTGTGATGAGATATTTAAACCTGTTTTCATAAACAAATTGTATTAAAATTAGATCAAAATTACCAGGAAAAATTCCCATTCATTAAAATATTTTTAAGTTCTATCGCTTTTAGGGATGTTATTAGTAATGAATACATTAAGCGGGGGGGGTGAATTTGAACGTAAGCTAATTTAAAAATATAGAATTTTAATAAAAAGCTATCTAATATTTTGGAATTTTTTTCTATTAAGTAAGGTACTATACCGAAATTGAAAAGCATTAATCTAATCTGAATCAATACTTGCTGAAGTTTCGAAAAAAAAAACACAAAATGAAATCATGGGAAGACACTGATTTTTAAATAGCGTTTCTGGGGTAATAATTTACGTTGACATTATTTCAAAGTTAAAAAACACTAATAAAGTATGAATTACGCGTCTAAAATACTCGCGGCACCTTGGACAATAGGGTGTATCGAAAAAAACTTTTTTATTATTTTGATGACGCATTAGTGCGGAAAAGTTGTCTAAGGTGACAGAGAGTACCTGTGATTTCTTTCAGAATTTTCGGATAGTATCTTGAGGTGCCACATTGGCCCTAAAGGTTCTCCATGTTATCCTATGGAGCACGCAAGCCAAAAAGGCCGAAAATTGGTTTTTCGCCCCTCATTCCTACTCTAATCACGCAACGAATGTCTTCACTCGAGTTATGGGTCCTATATGTTATATTCTACCCAACACAAAACTTGAATAACAGCCTAAATATCTATATTACGTTTTTTTTGCGGGCTCAAATTTCGTCGAAAATCGAGTCTTTTCTCGTTCAAATTTGAGCCTACAATCAACATAATACAGATATTTAGGCTTTTATTCAGTTTTTATCGGGTAGTATACATCATATAGGGTCCATAATTCGAGTGAAGACATTCGTCGTGTGATTAGAGTAGGAATGAGGGGCGAAAAACCAATTTTCGGCCTTTTCGGCTTGCGCACTCCATAGGATAACATGGGGAACCTTCAGGGCCAATGTGGCACCTCAAGATATTATCCGAAAATTCTGAAAGAAATCACAGGTACTCTCTGCCACCTTGGACAACTTTTCCGCACTAATGCATTCTCAAAATTTAAAATAAAAGTTTTTTTTTCGATACACCCTATTTGACAACCTCTTGAGACACATCCCCACACAACTCGTGTGGATTGAGAAACACATTTAAACTGAAAAGAAAAATGGAGAATCTTGCACGTTACCTTTCATGCAAGTACCTCGGGATATACGATGTTGTTGACAGAGTCACCTTTCTTGACGGAAATCTTGATCTGTGTTCCGGATACGCACCTTGACAGAGCGACGTATAGTTGACCGTGAGCAAAGATGGGTCGCTCGATGAAAAGACCAACTCTTTCGAATGTTTGTCCTTGGCTTTTATTGATGGTCAACGCATAGGCCAGTCGAACTGGAAACTGTCTTCTATACAGCACGAAGGGCAACTGGGAATGTCCACTCGAGGTGTTGAGCTGGATTCGCGGTATATCCACTACAGTGCCCTTTCTTTCTCCTGTGATGATCTGTCCTGTCAACACTCTGCAACCTATTCTTCTCACCAAGATGCGGGTACCGTTGCAGAGTCCGTCGGCTATTGAAACGTTTCTTATCAGCATCACGATGCATCCGACTTTTAACTTGAGCTTGTGGGGTGGCATTCCTGACGGGGTGAGCGAGTTGAGATACTCGTCCGCATACCTCAAAGTTGCCTCTTCTTCTCTGGCATCGCTTCGATCTATTCCACTGAGGGTTGCCTTGTCGATGCTGTGGCACGTAACTTCTTCTCCTGGTATTCTGGAAAGTATCTTCTCGTTCATTCTGTTGACCTCGTCGTTCTGCGGTGAAAGAATGATCCTAGTCACGAGGTCCTTTGTGACATCTGTTACGCCTTGAAAAAACCAGTCTACCAAATCCGCGCAGACCATAGCAGAAGATTCTTCGATGATAAGGGAATCCAAATCTCCGTTTCCGTACTGCAGAAGCCAGTGTGCAAATTCTTCTTCTCCTTCGCCTGCCCGCATGTTGACGTACAGATGGTGAACTTCAAAAAGGAGCCAGAGGTGAGATGACTTGAGACACTCGTCGATGATTTGTCTTCGTGATGCTTTCTTCACGACGGGAAGGACTTGACGGAAATCTCCTCCTAAGATGAAATTCTTTCCGCCGAAAGGAATCTCGTTGCCCATCACGTCACGGAGAGTGCGATCGATGATCTCGAGGGCTTTCCTTGGTATCATGCTTGCTTCGTCCCATATAATGACTTCGATGTCCTGAAGTCGGAGTTTGTCTCGGTTCTTCAAGAGGCAGATGCCTTCCTCGCTCAACTCGATGGGTAGGTTGAAGAAACGATGGGATGTTGTTCCACCAGGCAGTAGTATCGAAGCGATTCCTGTCCAGGCAACGCACGCTGTCTTCTTCTTGAGGCTCAAAAGCTTGTGGTAAATCACGTTGTAAAGGAAAGTCTTGCCGGTTCCACCTGGTCCATCGATGAAAAAACATCGTGAAGGATCCTCGCAGTTGTTGGTAAGGGAGTCGATTATCCTGTGGTAAACAGCCTTCTGGTCGGGATTCAGTTTTTCTTCCAATTCCTTGCACGTTGTCTCGTGATGTTGAATGTCTATGTCTTCAGTTGGCACATTGAAGTCGCTGGGCTGTGGGAGTCCGAAATCTGAGCAGGATCTGTTCTCGGAATTCAGTTGTGCTTCAATTTCACATAGGGTGTCGTAGATGGTGCAGTCTCGTTCGGTCATCTGATCCTTGAAATTTTCCCACAGTGTCAGACCGTCAGATGGTTCGTCCCCGACCAGGTAGTACACGAAGAAGCGTCTGAACTGTTTTGGCATCAGGGTGGTTGCAGCTTCTTGCAGAACAGCTGTAGCTTCGTCGCTGTCTTCGGTGATTCCCATGGCGATCGCAGCTTCTCTGTACGTGGCATGGACGACCTCTTCGTGGGTTCGAAGGTCCGAGTAGCAGGTAGCACCGGGTACTCGGTTTAGCAAGAGCTTCAGATGAAATCTCTCGGCATCTCTAGGCGACACGTTGACAATCCGTCCGACAACTTTACATGCTTTCTTGCGGGGAATCCACTTCTTTTCTGAGGCTTTCCAAGAGTAACTCTCTGGCAAGTTACCGTAGAGTATGTTCTTCGCATCGGAGTCTTGCTTGTTTAACTCAAACCATCCCATCAACATGGTGGTGCAATTCTTTTCGACGGCATTCTCTTCTTGTCCCTCTTCGAATGTAACATACTGTTGTCCGTCTAGATGAACAGGGAGTCTTACTACGGTGTGACTTCGATTGTGTAAGGGTATCATGTTCAATCTCCACGCTGCTTCCATCGGTCCCACGTATCGGCTGTCGATGTACTTTTCGACTTCGTCGGATTCCAGGTGCTTCATCTCCATCCTTGCTCGATCGTGTCCTTTGTGAATATACTTGTGTATGTACTTGGCTGCCATTGCCGATGCACAGTATTCGATGTTTAGATGACAATCAAATTTCTTTAGTAAGTATGGGTTGTGTGGAACGACCATCCGATTGTCGACGTAGCGGACTCTCCCTTTCACCTTTCCATGGTACGCATACATCTTGTCGGAGTTATCTCTTCTTCTGTATTTTGGAAATCCCTCTCCGGTCATGTCGGTTTCTTCACAAAACTGTTTAGGGAAATTCTTCGAACAAGTTTTCTTTTCCGTATCCCAACAAAGAAGACCGTCTGTGTGGGGTCCATGCATCATATGGCGAAGTTGGTAGTAACGAAGAGAGGGGTCTTCGTCCGACAGTTCTGCAGTGATGAACCTATCTATTTCTTCTGGTGTCACTAATTTGCAGTCCGTTCTCAGAGCAGCCAGGATGTGCGCATGGGGTAGTCCACGTTTCTGGAACTCGATGGTGTAGACGTATGCTACTATCGGTCCTAACACTTGTCGCTCAACTAAATCTTGAATGAGTTCATTCACCTTGCTCTGGAAGATGTTCGTCACGATCGTCGGAATGTCGTTGGCAGTCGTGCCTTTAGTAAAGTGCTGATCCAAGGTTTTCGTTATTTCAGGCCACTTGGGATTGCAGGTCATCGTGATGAAGAAATCCGGTCTTCCGACTTTACGGCAAATCGCCATGGCATCCTGGTATAGTTGCTGTAAACACCTTGGAGATCCAATGTACGTAGCAGGCAAAATTACAGCTGTGCCGAGACGCACTTCACTGGCCGTGTTCAAATCGTTGTTTTCTACGTGGTCGACTAACCCTTGGTAACATTCCATTCGCAGAGATTGTTGGTTGTGACGGATGAAGTCCAAGCGTTGACGTTCCACCATGACGTAGCAGTTGATGATATACTGTTGCGTCAATCTTCCAGCCTTCAGCAAGGGATTGAAAGCTCCACCGGGGCGTAAAGCCAGTCGATGTCCATAATACTGCACAGGGGTTATTTTCTTTCCTTTCTCAGTACTCATGTTGTAGGTCCATCCAAAATCACCGTGAGGGAATAAAAGAGGAAACGTCATCGGATCAGCATGCTGAGATGTCTGCTTCATGATAGTTGTCTCGCGTCCATCTTCCTGCTTTGGATAAACTCTCAAATCTGCACAAGGGACACATCCATCTTTAGACTCTATTATCAGGGCCACTTCTGAAGTTGTCGGTTTGTTGTATCTGCGCTTGTCGTCAAATTCATATTTCATGAAACACAGCTGGAATTCCTCTCCTGAAACTGTCATCTCGTGCAGCATTCTGTACTTCTGTGCGTACGGGTTTATTTCGCGCAGCAAGTTTTCAAGTCGGATGTTCAATTCGGGGTTTTCTAAATCCACCCTCATCTTCGCTGCTTCTTCCACATTGTCGTATATGTAGATTTGGCCGTTTCTCGGAACATTTCCTTCCACGTTGTCCAAAGAAGTGGTAGCGTGATGATACACCTGCCCTTGGATCTTGATCAATGGTGGACCTCTCCCATGAAAGTCTTGGAAGCGGGCTCCAAAAGTTGCGAACGCAAACGATGCATTGTAGGCTCGGATGCGTTCCCTGAATCGTCTGGACTCTTCATCTTCTGATGTAAGCAATGACTGTAAGAGGGGCGGATACTCATTCAGAGGTGGAATCCTTACTTGTCCGTTGTGACAGCATGAGTTAACACTTCTTCCTTTCTGTTCAGGGAAATGGACAGCTCCACAATGTGCACACTCCACATCCATTTCTCCCATTGTGTACTTTTCAACAGTGAAATAAGTACCCATAGATATATCTCCTGCCAATTCGAAATCCTTTCTTGATTTCCTTTTCTTCTTTTCTACAGCTTCTGATGGATCCCACTCTTTTGATGTGGTTGGTTCTTCGGGCATTTTCCCCTTTGTAGTTAACAAATCCATATCCTCATCTTGCAAAAGATTTCGAGGAATGTTTACAGTTGTTTCTCTTGGCCTTATTGCTGAAATACCAGTTGAAGTCGTTGGACTTTGATAATCATATTTGTATTCAACAAACACTTCTTGGTCATCCTTTAAAATATCTCCTTGCAATTTCTGCTGATATAGTTTGTTGGCAATTCTTGCCTTTTCTCTTCTTGCTGCCAAGCGAGCTATCGCATCCTCCGTTGGTCTATCTTCGTTGTGTAAATTACTTCTATTAGCCACACGTTTAGTCTTTATTCTTCCTTCAGGCACGTTTTCAACCAACTGGGATAAACGTTTTTTAAGTATCCTTTCTACTGGCATCTTTGAAGGGAGGTCCGACTCGTGCTTCTTCTGTAACCTTTCTACAGGCATCTTTGAAGGAAGGTCCGACTCGTGCTTCTTCTGTAACCTTTCTATGGGCATCTTAGAAGGGAGGTCCGACTCTCGTTTCTTCTGTAACCGTTGTTCTGGCATCTTTGAAGGGCGATTCAATTCGAGCTTCCTCGTCAACCTTTCTACTGGCATCTTTGAAAGGAGGTCCGACTTGTGCTTCTTCTGTAACCTTTCTACAGGCATCTTTGAAGAGTGGTCCGACTCTCGTTTCTTCTGTAACCGTTGTTCTGACATCTTTGAAGGGCGATTCAATTCTAGTTTCTTCTGTAACCTTTCTACAGGCATCTTTGAAAGGAGGTCCGACTTGTGCTTCTTCTGTAACCTTTCTACATGCATCTTTGAAGGGAGGTCCGACTTGTGCTTCTTCTGTAACCTTTCTACATGCATCTTTGAAGGGAGGTCCGACTCGTGCTTCTTCTGTAACCTTTCTACAGGCATTTTTGAAGGGAGGTCCGACTCGTGCTTCTTCTGTAACCTTTCTACAGGCATCTTTGAAGGGAGGTCCGACTCGTGCTTCTTCTGTAACCTGGCCTTGGACATATTTAAAGATCTATTCGCTGATCTTTTATGTTCAATCTTCTCTTCCTCATTTATTTTATTGCTATCTTCTCTAAGTATTTTAGCATTTTCCTTCTTTCTTCTAGCAGATTGCTTCCTTTTTGGAAGTGGCATACTGCACTTGTCTGTGTAATTAAAAAGGTAACAGTGAAAGATAAAGTAAAAATATATTAAATGCAACCGGAAACCAGTTCCGTGGTAAACGACAACAAAAATACAAATTACAATATGTGTAACAATATATACAATGGTAATTATTACTTCAGCTATCCGAATCAACAATTATTGGAATCACTTTAAAACACCCACAGAGTACCAGGACAGAGAGTCCATGGCCATAGGTGATAAGGGAAATCGAAAATGCATGAGGAATGTCTTGTGATAGAAGCCCTTTTAGCAGTGGGATCGGGTCAAACTCTCACTCCCCAAATTACGTCACGAGAGTTACGAACCGATTTAATCCAAAACATTGGTTTTATACAATGGTTCAATGGATAATTGCAGCCAAAAAATTTTTTAATCTTAATATGTTCAGAATGGCTTAAAACCTCCAAAAAACATTTTAATATACCTTTCAAAGCCCTAAATGTTAAGTTATTTTCAATTAAAAGTAGCTTTTTTTCTGTCTGAGCTGAAACAGCTTGTGACGTTGAATGTGCCTTGCTCCCGCTTGCTGTTAACATCCCGCTTTGAAAGACTGGAAAGACTGAGCTCCAGTTTTTCTGCAGCCTAGTGTTTCGATGAAAACGGTGTTTCCCACATTTCCAAGAGACATGTGACGTCACATTATTAGGAGCTTTCTGTATTAAAATACGTCATAATTACCTTAAAAAAAGCTTGTGGGAAAAGACAAGCGTATTTTTGGAATCGGGAGAGAATTTTCAATAAACTAAAATTGAATATTTAGAATTTTAAGAGATACTGCAATTATCCATTGTTTTAAATTTTAAACAATGCAAAATGACGTCATTTAATCTGAAACAAGTGCTATAATTTTTTAAAACTTTTCATGTTGATTTTGAATTTAGATCTGTCTTTCACTGAAAAAATTATGCATTTTTTCTGTTTTAAAAAAAAAGGCTGGAATAAAGATTAAACACCTTAAAAGCTATGTATATTGAACAAAACTTATGTACTTATCTGAAACACTTATCTAAAAAAAAACACGCTGTATTTTCTTTTTTTAGTATCCATAATCAATATTGAAAATTAACACACTAATATCCAGTTCACACTGCCAGATTAAAAGGACCTTTATGTTCATTACGCCCCATGTTGGATGGAAACAACTTTAGGAAAGCCGAAATCGTCCCATCTTAAAGGGTGATTGAAATACGCACTTAATAAAACAAATATGGCGGCGCACAGTGTTTCCCAGGATGGGAAAATGCTTATTTTCGTTAAATTGTCTTAAAATAAAGGCCAAAGAAACTTTTAAAACAGTTCACACTGGATACAATTACGAACATATTTATAGGTTATTAAGTTTGAATTGATGTTTGAATTAGTACAATAATTTAACCCAAGAAAAGCCGGTAAAAATATGAACTGTGACAGGGTGTTTCAAAAGTTTGTTTCGTGGCTTTAAATTGGAACCAACGCCTCCTAGGGTCACAGAAGTAAGGTCTACCCCTAGGTAAGTGAGCCTGGAGAATCCATTGAGAGGACTTAAAGCGCCCCTAGCGGCGGAATTAAAAAGTTAAAAAACAATTTAAAACTAAAGGAGATAGAGCAAAAACCTCAATGAGAGTATTGTTGCCAAAAACTCACTGAAAAAAATTTGATCAAAATATCTTGAATATTTGCAGAGATGATATTGCATGTGAAAATAGCACTTTTTCAGGGGTCAAAAAAGAAAAAGATAGCATATTTGCAAATTTTTCAGTATTATTTTGTAGTTTTGTATTTTTTTAGTTTAAAGAACACAAAATTTAATCAAAAAATCAAAAAAACTTGCAAATATGCGATCTTTTTCTTTTTTGACCCCTGAAAAAGTGCTATTTTCACATGCTAATATCTCGAGGAATATTCAAGGTATTTTCTTGAATTTTTTTTCAGTAAGTTCTTCATGACGTTGGCAACAATACTCTTACTGAGGTTTTTGCTTTATCTCTTTTAGTTTTTAAATTAATTTTTTAACTTCTTTATTTCGCTGCTAGGGGAGCTGTAAGTCATTTCAGTGCATTCTCCAGGCTCACTTACCTAGGGGTAGACCTTACTTCCATGACCCTAGGAGGCGTTGGTTCCGAATAAAAGCCGTGCAACGCAATTTTGAAACACCCTGTATACAATGATGTACTTCAATCTCTCCGAATCTCTCCACTCATTGATTTTAATTACTAATTAGTATAAATGTAATTAATAACAACTGCTGATACAAAGAAAACAAAAGATCAAGAAAACTTTTCAGAACATTCTTGTTATGAATATGATAAAATTTATTTCGTGTTCTGCTATGCCAAACTAATATCCATTGTATCCAAACATTTTAAATTTATCAGGCAAAAAAGATCCAGTTGTGAAATAAAAGTACATAAAAATTGTAAAGCAATGTACTAACAACTGATTAATTTAGTGTAATATAAAAACTTTAGTTTATTTACTTTGATATGATCAAATTTATCCAACTTCAACTTATTTTTCAAGGTAGAATTATTCCTACCAAAATTCTCCAACAAACATAAGAATATGTTGACACAAACTTATGAATTTTTTACTTATAAATTAATTTACTTAGTTACGATTGTTGCTAACATTATCTAAATATTATCATACACTTTAATACTTTTCCATTTTAGAATCATTCCGTTTCGAATCATGCAAAACGACCAAGCTGCTGTTCTTAATTTTAATTTCAAACAAAAGTTTGAACACAGAATACAAATCCTTACAAATCCTTATAAATACTTAAATTTTATGTCTTAATAGAAATTTTATGCAGCCTCCACACACATTTGCAAGAATCCGAACCAGAACAACAACAAAGTTATATGCGTAAGGCGGTACTACTTTCGAGTTCTATTTTTTGGCTAATGGTAGCTTTAATTCAGAAGTTATTATAATTTATCAATAAATTCGTGTTTTTTTGTGAAGAAAGTCTCAATGATTACCATTATCATGCCAAAATTCAAGTGATTTTTACTAACAGAAATATCGCCAAAAATTGGTAGACTTTATCGAGTTTTTTTTATTAAGTTACAATACACACGATCTTGCTATAATAAGTTGGTTCATAAATGCAGTAGAAAGTGTAAAGAGAAGAATAGTGGAAGGTAAAAAGAAGAATAGTGAAAAATTTGAAACTAACCTTTTTCAAGCACGAACTATATCCAAAAAACATACATCTCTGCTACAGGACTATTTAATGGGAACAATAAAGTAATTCAGTAAAAATAATCATAATAGTCAAACATAATTAAGAAATAATTGAGAAAGAAAAATAATAGAAAAAAAAATAAGTAACTAACCGCT
This sequence comes from Tetragnatha versicolor, assembly GCA_024610705.1. Classification (NCBI taxonomy): domain Eukaryota; kingdom Metazoa; phylum Arthropoda; class Arachnida; order Araneae; family Tetragnathidae; genus Tetragnatha; species Tetragnatha versicolor. Next base: position 17,672,058 of record JANDEH010000011.1, on the reverse strand, counting down.
TTTAAAGACTTAATTCTTCCTTAAAACACATCCGCCTCTGAAACTTGTAGACTATAATACAGTCGAATCAAACATAGTTTATGATATAAATTAGATTCAAACGATTTCTAATTAAAATTAATGCAAACGATTTCTATTAAAAACGTCTGAGATGTTTAAATATTTTTTTCTTTATTCTCGTATAATTAATTTTTCATTGTTCTGAAGTGATTATTTATAAAAGTTGGTATAAACGCTTCTTGTTTCCTTAATTAATTCAAATAAAAAAGATAAATGTACAGAGACGAAAAAAGAAAAACTATCGAGAAATAAAAAATATTTTAACTCGCTTATTAAGCTTGCATTCAACCATCTCCGATGACAACCCTCATCCAATCCGCATAGATAATGCTTTTCTAAAACCTGAAATTTAATTTTTTTCTCTTCACTTATTTATTAAAAATAATGAACTAAAACCTCACAGCACATCAGTACGAATAACACTCGCGCAAAACTATTTTATTTTTCTCATAATTAAAAAAAGTTGCTATAAAATATCAAGCAAGTCTACTAATAACAATCGGCAGCAAATTTGGAGAGGAAATGTGCCATGAAACTTTTAAATTCCTTGGCTCGCGACTACCTAATTAACCGTCAAAAATAAGATGGAGAAACTTCAATAAAAATCTAACAGATCCGACGAAAGTCTAGTAAAACTTTGAAAAAATGAAACTTTGATGCTTAATAATTCGAAAACTAATTCGAATTTTTTAAAGAAATAAACGCCAGTATTTTTCTAAAAAATTAATGCACAAGTGTTTAAAAAATCATATTGATACCGTGATTAGTTTTCATTTTAGATTGAAAAAACCGAAAAAGTGTCAAAAATTTCGAAAATTTAAAAATTAATTACTCTGGACCAAATTTGAAATTCGAAAAAAGGGCGACGTAGTGCACATCTTCATACTTCAGAGTATTAGGCTGCAAAAAATCATAGTTCTGCTGCTAATAGATTTTGCTGAACTGGATTACGCGGTGAAAAACCAAAAACTTCAAGTTTGACCTTAAAAATACCCCAGAACTAATTATCACATCAGTTAGCTTTTAGTTTGAGAATGCGCCCCAAACATTCCTATACAAACCTTCCAAATTTCATAAATTTCTATCAAGTAGTTTTTGCGTTATGAGAGTTCAAAGAGTTGAAAAATTAAATTTTCTGAAACAGCGGCGGCGGCGGCGGCAGCGGCGGCAGCGGCGGCGGTGACAGTAACTTTTTTTTAATATAGAGAGATATTTACACACACAACAGATAAATCCATTTACAGTGGTGAAAGGGAGAAAAAAAACAAGAAATATTTTAATTGAATAAAATCTTTTCACATAATCTTTTAAAAGCACTAAAAGACACCGAAAAAATATCAATTTCATTACATTGCATGTTGAAAATCATGTAAAATCTATTAATAGGAGAATTGGCAATATAATTAAATTTAGAAAATGGACGGGCGAAAAGATATTTTTTGCGTAAATTATAATTATTAACAGAAAACTGAATTAAACACAAAATGTCAGGACAATCAAATAAATTATTAAGAATTTTATAAAAGAATAATAAACAAGACAGATCCCTACGCGATTTCAAAGATGGAATATTAAAGGACTTAGCAAGACCAGAAGAAGAAATATCATGAGGGTAATAATTATTTTTTTATAAAAAAGATAACGAAGGAAATTATTTTGAACTCTTTCAATATAAATCATTTTGTTATTGTAATGGGGATTCCATATTATATTGCAATATTCTAGGGTTGAGCGTATCAATGAATAATAAAGAATTATTAAAAATCGTTCATTAGAAAAATTAAATGTTTTGCGTTTTAAGTATCCAAGTTTTCTATATGCTTTAGAAATCATACTGTCTATATGAGAAGAAAAATCAAGATTAGATTGAAAAATGACACCCAGATCTGTAATAGTATATCGTAACTACTATAGCCCCAAATCCCAAAAGTAAGTTTTTTCTAGTTAAGAAAAAATTCAAATTTGCATTTAAATTTGTCAAGGATAGACATTTTCAACAGATCCTCGCCGGTTTTATCAAGGAACTGCGGAATTAAATGAACACTAATGCGGTTTAGGCTTTGTGATGGGGATAAAATTTCAATGATTATATCGCGATATTATTTCTCAAATTATCATTTAAGGTATCCGCCTACCCCTAAAAAGACGACTTTCGACTTTTTCGTCGAAAATTTGGTTCTTACATATTCAAGTAGTTTAGACTTTTATCTTTCCAAAACTGTTTTCATTTTACTTGTAGGTGAATTAGAAAAGAAATTACAGCATTATTTAAAACAGATAGTCGTGTGCGATCGTATACAAATATAAATTTTAAAGCTGATTTTCTCAGAACTAAGTTTTGCATAAAAACCCTCCACTATTTACATGATTACTCAAAAACTATCCAAGATATTCACTCCAAATTTTAACAGTATATTAATCATACTGTTATTAACCAGATGGACCACAGATTTTTATGTAAGTTTATTATTTTTGTTTTTATTGATGGTTTTTTTGTTAAAGGGTTGTAGAAATTTTGAAATTTTTCACTAACCTTTACATTTTATGCTGTAAAACAATTACTTTTCAAAATATGTCTTAGAAAATGGTCCAATCTGAAGATAAGTGTTATACGATACTTGTGTCCAAAGGAAATTTATATAGGGGTAATAGTTTTTGGGCAAGAGTGAGAGGGGTTTTATAAAAATTCACTTAAATTTTACACTAATTACCCCATATTTTAGAAAATAATATAATTAATTTTGTTTTTTTTAGCATTGATCAATGTTTTGATGTACACTTAAACTAAAAATTAAAAATAATTTTTGTAAATCAAGTATTTCAAAAAAATGGTCTCAAAGGTAGGCGGATACCTTAATTAATCAATCATTGAATTATTAACCAAGAATTTAAACAAAATCTTCAGTATGCGTGGATCCACTGTATCATCCTTGACCCATGAATTACCGTAATACACTAAGAAATACCCATAGTCCCATATCACACAACCCTTTTTACAGGGGAGGGCACATTTATTTATCACACACAAGGACGTGGAAACAAATATCCATGCCAAACGAGGATTCAATTATCAGAAGTAAAAGTATTCGCAATCAGTACCCAAAAATCGATATACCGCACACTGCATCAATATAGTACAAACAGCATTGGCTTTTGGCTATATTAAAATAAAATCGGAGTCCGCGAGTCGTCCATAATCTTGAATCCGGGTGGTAGTAATTAATGTCCATTCGAAAACCGCTATCCGACCGCGGGATAAAAAAATCTCCACCCCTCCCTCTTCGCCAGTGATTCCCACGAGCCGCTCTCGGACCGGAAGCACCTGCTGTAATTTCCTTCCCCCTCCTCTGTCCAGTTCCGTATCCACCTGTGGAGCCAGCTCATTACCTATTACGGAATCTTCTTCGCTGATGGCCGGCTTTTCATGACTACCGTCGACTAGGGAGAATCGATATTCAAATGAGGAATATCGACGGGGTTATTATAGAAATAATGGAGTTTTATTTAGAGTTTTGTATAGTTCTGAGTCGTATTTTCACTGAGTGTTGTTTACTTAGGGAAATTTGATCAGTACCGCCGAGAAGCCGGGCGCCGAGGATGAAGTTAACAAACGGGTCTCCAATGGGTGTATTGTGTATGTTACGGGCTAAGTGATAAGCTGGGCGTAAACTGAGACGGTAAATGTGAGAAATTCAATGAGATTTATCAATGAGTATTTATCACATTGCCCGATTGTTGAATTATTAGTAATTCACTGATTTATCACATTGCCCGTAAAATATATAAAAATTTATTTCGGGGGAGGGGCAATTATTTTCTTAAAAGGTCGCTAATTTTTAATGAGGCTCCATAAAATCAGAATGTCGAAAAACATTCAATTTTATAAATATATACTATAATGGATAAAATCACTATATCCATTTATCCCGAAAAAGCCTTGTTGTTCCACCCGACCCTATCTTTTGAAACCAAATAGTTCCTTTTGAACTTCAAAGTGTATCATCAGCAAATCATACAACTAGAACATCTGTTTACTTATATTCTCTACCAGAGCCTCAAACCTCCAATCTGCTTTTATTGGGTAGGAGATAAGCACATTCAGTATATTTTGTTCTAACTTCTACATGGCAACGCAAAAGTTTCCTATTCCTTTAACATCCAAAAATTTAAATAGCATCTTGTAATAAAAAGGAAAACGGAGCAGTCACAGCGCTTTTTGGAGAAGCTACTGCGAACTCATTAAATGCAGTTCTGTCTCTACACCATTAAGTGTTTTGATCTCATAATTTTTATAAGTGAGAAATTAATGAGGAACTTGCATTCATATGGATGATTCCAGAATAATCCCAAATCAGAGCGACCAACACCATTATCACTCCTCTCTAAATCAGAGAAAACCATTTCAACAGATAAAAAATCATCACTTATGATTTACGACTACCAAAGCACCTGATAAAACCCTTGCATTCGAACGGGTTAATACAAGTAGCTGCACAACAACATCACCAAAAAAAGAAAAACCTCCATCCCTAAAACACATAACTCAAAAAAGATCCTTAATACCCAACCTCTCCAACAGGCTCTTATCGAGCATTTATCCCAAGATAAACACAGAACGATCTGCCCGATATCCCAAAAAGCGTCCACTTCTCACCCAAAAAGTCGTGATCTTTTTTTGCGCGCTGTAATTATAATAGAGAGGAGCTATTTATTTGCCTAAGCATTTGATTCGACGTGCTAATGGCTCGGCCCGCCGTGTTGGGTGCTAAGCGGTCGTGATCAGGTGGCGAAATTGCCCCCCTGGGAGAGCCGTTTCATTTATTTTGTCTCGGCCGCCAAGGCTTTTATTATTTCGCAGGAATTATTAGTTTCTCGCTCTCTCTCACTCTGGATAGAAGGATAAAAACCTTGTCGGCGATCTCGACGTGTTAAGGAGGCCGCCGGCGAAGAGTTTAGGTTGGGAGCCCTTCCATTGAACATCAGAGCTAAATGCTTTTCTCCTATTCACACTGTTTTACTTATTAAATTTATTTTTATTCTTTCTTGTTTGGAGTTAATAAAAAAAGGACAGTCTTCTCCTCATTCGTTACATTAGCTTTAATCATTCATACCAATATTGGGTCAGTCATTTCGCGGTTTTAATAAAAATAATCGCTATCAGTTTGAACTAAACGTTTTCATGGAAAAAATAGCAATAAAATGGAATTTATAATGCTAATCCTGTGGACTCAATATTATTATTTTTATTTAAAACAAACAAAAAGCTCCCCGTGCACCACAATGTATAGCAGGGGGCTTACTTGGGTAGCGATTTGTAAGCCCCGTGCTATACATTGTGGTGCACGGGGAGCTTTTTGTTTCTCTCTATTCTAAAAAAAAGTTTTTGGTGAACGGTTTCCAGAGAAAGGCTTTTTAATTACTGATCCGTATAACACATATTTGGTAAAAAACTGTCCGGATTCTTTTGAGGATGTGCAAAGTGCCTTTAGAATTTCTAAAAAAAATCTCAATTTTAAAATATTTCCATTTTTTTAGATTTCGGATAAGGTCGCAGTTACAAAACAAGAAACTATGAATTTTAAAACAATTGAAAACATATTTCACTGGTTTTTTAATATTCAAATAGATTAAATAATCATCTTTCTATTTATAACACGAATTTAAAAATATATTTTGTGTTATTTTTAACAATATTTATATTTTTGTTGTTCACAAAGGGTTTAATTGTTGTTCAAACGGTTTTCATTATATTTTAAACTTATATTATATATAATTAATTTATTTTTTATTTTTTAAATAACAAATTAATATTTTTATATTTATCTTTGTAGTTGTGGCAACCTAATCATTACTATATTTACAATAAAATATACACTCGCTTTCGGAAATTTTGAATTTTGCATTTATTTTTTATATCCTTTTGCAAGTATGTTTTTTAAGGTAGTAAAATGTAACTCTTTATTTCATAATGACAAAACGCAAACAACTAAATAACACGGGTGAATGTTTTAGAAATAAGGATGAAAATGTTGGAAGTCTTGACATTCGGTGTCGTTGCTATGAAAATGACACAACTTCGAAGTTTGTTTCTCATGAAGATAAAATTCTAAATTTTCGAGATGTTTAAGATAATTACTACATTTTTAACAGTCAATCATTACAAATTTTAAGAAAGTTAAATTTATTCCTGAGATATTTCAATGCTTCCCTTAATGTATCTGTGAAAAAACATTACCTTAGGGAAATGGGTAAAAGAATGTTTACATTGCTTTGTTGTTAATTTTCTTGGGGTTCAATTCCGTTATAGTTCCCGCTAAATATCGCCAATCTCTTTCGAACGCTCAATATTCAAATGTAAACAAATTTTTCTAATTTTTAATGATAAACTGAATAGTTATAGATCTAATTAAACACTTTAATCTATCAATTTGAAACAATTTAGCAATATTTATACTTTATAGTGTCCAAAAGAGATTAGTGATATTTAGCGGGAACTATAACGGAATTCAACCCCAAGAAAATTAACATCAGAGCAATGTAAAAATTTTTTTACCCATTTCCCTAAGGTAATGTGTTTTTCACAGATACATTAAGGGAAGCACTGAAACATTAAGGGAAGGTTTATATTTAGCGGGAACTATATATGAACCTTTCTTGGAAGTATAAAGCGATCCGCCAATTCATGTTACCATAAAGGAAATGATAAAATTCCACCACTGAATAAATATTCGTCATTTTTGAAAGAATACCACGGAGAAGTACTACCCCTGTGTTAAGAATGTTTTATAAAGTGAGTAAGTGCAGTGAGCTGGGTTTTGTGGGGAATTGTGAAGCGGTCCAAAAGTTACTGCGTCAGCAGTTAACGGGGGTTGGCGAGCGATAGCGAGCAGGGGGCGGTAGCCCCCTAGTGTTTTAAATAAAAAAATCAATACTCAATATTATTTCATCTTTGAAAATGAGAAAATTTATAGTAATATGAGCTTTTTCAGAACGCTGTCCCCCAGTCTATTGGCAACCTATTTAAACTAAATCGTTTTCCCACCTTCAATTCTGACGGTTGAGACTTTGTTATTCCTAAAATACATACACTTTTAATATTTGGGATCTAATAGACCCAGACAAGCTTAAAAAGGTTTCTCTTCTCAGAAAATATGAATATTTTTGAGGAACCTCTTTTTTTAAAAACAAGCATACAACACGAACTTATTTATTTTAAATTTCACTTTTACCAACGTGAACATCAAATAAAATAAGCGTTGAAATTAACAGATCCAAATTAGTACCTATATTGATAGTACGTTCCTAAACTAGATCATTGAGAATCGGAATTTTATAACTCTAGCAACATTGCTGAGCAGAGTATACTCTAATTAATTAATTTTTGTAGAAACCAAAGTCACCTTTGGGTTTGTCTCCCTTATCATTTCTTTGATGATGTCGTTCACATTGTGTCACACATGCAAGACCCCTATAAACATTTCCCAGCTACTACACAACCCCTTACAGTACAGTGAAGTTCTCCAGGTTTGGCTTCCCTTCAGGGCGGCCCTGCCAAGAAACGTCTCCGGATGAGTGAATCCGACACAGAAAGGACACCACAATCCCTCCCTTGTTTTCACAGAGGGACAGACGATTTAAGTAGAAACTTCATTTTAAAAACACGATTTATCTCGGTGACGGATTCTTTTGAGAAATTTATCCTCTGCCAGGACGCGTTCGGGAGTGATGGCGTTAGATGCAGCAAAGGGATAATAAAGCTGCGATTGACGGCTTTAAAGAGAGCTTGGTTACTTTGGAATAGAGTCTGAAGGGTGCTGTTAAAGTTGGAATTCGGGTGTCGTGTTTTGAACAAGTGACGACAAGCTCTATTTTCCCCTTCCTTCTGATACTCCTTTGATATCTTTTACTCCTTAAATATATTTAACTCCTTATGATACTCATTTCATTATTGTTATAATAAATTAGAAATACGTACTTCAAATTAAAATGGGACAACTATTTACCTATATTCAATACTACTACAAAAAATGTAAAAAATCTTAGAAGCCTAAAATTGACCTAACCCTATATGGACGCCCTGTCTTATAAAATCTCACTGGATGAAACCTCTGGATCTAATTGAACGAGATCTTTTACGCTCTTAGCGTGTTGAGTCAAGTGTAATGTGTAATTCATGCAGATCGCATTCGTGCATTCGAAAATGTTACTTTCCAAATTAAAAAAAAATATATGGATATTATTTTTAAATGTTCTACCAGCCTTATGATTGTTATTTTGTATTTTAATATTGTTTTTTGTTAAACAAAAATGAGGGCAGAGGGCTTATGGCCCTCCTCCTAGGCCCACACCATCTATAGGGGATTTTAAAATAAATTATATAATTCTCCTTCTGGTATTGAATCTGAATCAACTTCTAAACAGGATTTCAAAATTTTCTGAAAATAAATAATTAGAGGGAGTTTGTGACATTTATGGTAAATTAGGGCAGTTTTATAAAAGGGGCACATTGATACTCTTTCAATATCTCATAAACTATCAAGGTTATTTAGGTCGTGTTTTTACGAAAAATTACATTTATAAGACTCTAATCATAATACATGAAACCATTAAAGCTCTGTAATAAGTCTATATAAGTTTTAGTGAAAGAAAATAAATTTTTTCCGTCGGAGAGAAATTTCCACAAAAGTGAGTTTCTAGGTAAAATAAAAAAAATCTTCCTGAAGCTCTTCTACTTGGAAAACAGAGATCTGTAAATTCAAAAAACAAGTTTATCCTTGTAACCAAAAGGGGGTATACTTAAATATTAAATAACCTTTGCAAATTTTTTAATTTAAGGTTTTTGTTTTAAAACAACAAATGGGGCAAATTGATACACTTTGAGGTGGGGTACTTTGATACACTCGTGGGGCACCTTAGTACTGTAAAAAATCAGTTAAGGGTAAGTTAGATCTACAGTGAAGAATATTTATGCCAATTTTTGAGCCTTTAGTTTTTATGAAGTGTTTGAGATTGGAAACTATTTACATTCTAGCTATGTGTACTAGGGTGTATCGAAAAAACTTTTTTTTGATTTTGATGATGCCTTAGTGCGGAAAAGTTGTCTAAGGTGGCAGAGAGTACCTGTGAATTTTTTCAGAATTTTTGGATAATATCTTGAGGTGCCGCCAAGGCCCTGAAGGTCCCCATGTTAATCCAATGGAGCGCGCAAGCCAAGAAGGCCGAAAATTGGTTTTTCGCCCCTCATTTCTACCCTAATCACACGACGAATGTCTTCACTCGAGTTATGAACCCTATATGATCTAGGCGATCCGACAAAACTTGAATAACATCCTAAATCTCTATATTACGTTTTTTTGTATGCTCCAATTTCGTCGAAAATCGCGTATTTTCTCGTTCAAATCAGAGCCCACAATCAACATAATATAGAGATTTAGGCTATTATTCAAGTTTTGTCGGATAGCCTAGATCATATAGAGTCCATAACTTGAGTGAAGACATTCGTCGTGTGATTAGGGTAGAAATGAGGGGCGAAAAGCCAATTTTCGGCCTTCTTGGCTTGCGCGCTCCATTGGATTAACATAGGGACCTTCAGGGCCTTGGCGGCACCTAAAGATATTATCCGAAAATTCTGAAAAAATTCACAGGTACTCTCTGCCACCTTAGACAACTTTTCCGCACTAAGGCATCATCAAAATCAAAAAAAGTTTTTTTCGATACACCCTAATGTGTACTTACAAACTTTCTAAAAGAAAATGCAGATAATAAATACTTGATTAAACGATGGAATCAGGGACTCTGAAAGTTCTAGCGCTTTTATAAGTAACAAAGAACTGTATTTAAAAAACAACAGTGAGTACTATAAATGGCCAAAAACTAATCAGTTAGATAGAGTCGTACTTTTTAAATTTCTGGATGATTTTCGACAAAGATACCTTTGAATTTTATTCATTTTGTGTAGTAGTTATTTAGGTCAAAAGTCCAATAAATTGGGGATAAAAGTGTAAGATCCATCCACAAAATAAACTCTCCATAGGAGAGTTATAGTAAGCCGTTATAGTAAAATATTTTCAGTTACCCTCAAGTTCGGTGGACTCAGACCACTGTCATTCTAAGTAACTCAGTTATTCTCTTTGGCTTCTTTCATGGGGAAGTTTAAAGCATGGATTCGATCCAAAAGATGGAGGTGATTAATTTTTCACTTAACTAAAAACAAGTTCACTGAAGGATGAATGTTTACTGAGAGATCTTGTGGAAGGATTTCTAACTCCACACGCGATCCGTGAAATTTTTTTTTAATATAACGTGTTTGAATGTGCAGATCCACATTATTGCTATGGTGCAGTGGTTTCTATGACCAGCTTTAATGGAATATATAGTTTTTTTAGGAAAATAGACGGAACTTAATTCAGAATATAGAGGCGAGACATAATTAAAGGAAAGTCCCTAAAATTATAGCAAGACGAAGAAATTCATAATGCACATTTGCAGTAGTAAATTCGTTTTACAATCTTTATTCAAGATTATTTTTCTTGCGTAAGCATGAAAGGGGGAGGCTGCATTCTTTATTCCAATAGTCTTTTTTTCTAAAATATAGATGGCAAACTGTGCAAATTAGGATAAAATTGAAAAAACGACGTTTGATTTGCACATATTTTTTTAAAAGGTATTAAAACCAGACATGTTTCGAGGGTATACTGAACCCTCTTCGTCAGTGAAATGACGATGTAAGAAAAAGAAAACATGAAAGCCTCAAAACATGTCTGGTTTTAATATCTTTTAATAAATTATGTGCAAATCAAACGTCGTTTTTTCAATTTTAGTCTTTTTTCTCTTTGTCCATTTGTTTATGTCTTTTTAAAAGGATAGCTTTTTCAAACCTAAGAAACCTAAAAAATATTGTTTTAGGTGAATAAACCTAAGAAAAACAGCTACTACAGTAGTTTCATTTTCCCTTGTTTTAGGATGGTTACCAAATAAAAAGCATATACTGGAGAAAATTCATTTTATAGGTATCACGACATTTTAAGAGAGCAAAATGTTATTCAAATTTGTTGCAAGAGCTTTTGTAAATAAAGAAAAGTATTGATTTCTCGTCTCTAATCTAATCAATACAACTTGGTTTATCAAAGTGTATTAAAAGTTTGTAAAATAAGTATATATATGTTACGGGCAAAGTTATTAATTGGGCATTATTAATAATGCCCGAGCAATGTGATAAATTCAACGAAATTTATGAATGAAATTTATCACTTTGCCCGCTTCCACTCTGGGCATTATTAATAATGCCTAAATAATCACTTTGCCCGTAACATATGTTTTGTTCGTAAAATAAGAAACTATTTTTCAACTAATGGATCCAGAAGTAACTATTTTTCAGACATCTTAAAAAAAGAGTGTTATAAAACTTCTTGGGATTTTTACAGCAAAAGATGCCTTCTGTTGCAGAAAAATGATATCATAGAGATAGTGACATTTTAAGAGAGCAAAAGGTTATATAAAATTGATGTTAAAGCACAATTAATTTAATTGAAGTATTGATTTTTCCACCTCTGGACCACTACGGGGGTATTTTAAAAGTTCTTAAGATAGCATTAACTCTTTATCAGCCCTAAATATCAATTTTCTTAAGATATATTTTAAAAGGAGTGATGTAAAACCACGGCAATTTCATTTTTAATCGCCCAACTCCTTGAACACTTAAAAACATTAATTTCGTTAGCCACGGCTTATCTAAAAAAGCGCCGCGTCCGATCTACCGGAAACACAAACACAACGGATCCGATTGCGATCTGTGCTCACAATTATCCGCCAATTAAGCCTCAATCTCCCGCATAAATCTCCGCTGAAAAATCCGCAGCACCGCACTATTAGCGTTATTAAGCTCCCGATAAGCAATGCAAACTCGGGTTAAGTCCGTGATGGGGCTTTTTTATTCAATAACGCCTCCGTATCGAGGTGTGCATCTAAATCAACTCCTAATTCGAACCAGTTCATTCTCACGTCCGGCCGTTCTCACGCTGAACGAAAAATTCAGTAACTGGTTTGATTAATAGAACATTAATCGGCTACTTGGGTTCCCGATGCCAGATTTACGACGTGTGGAAACAAGCGTTCCAAGCGCAATCAATTTGTCCCGCGCACATTAATAATTTGGAACGGAAAGCGCAGTCGATAAAATTTTCCACAATCAATTGGTTGTTGCCAGGTTCCTCTCGGGTAATGACGGTTCTCATCTGTAATAATGAAAATCGGAATAGATGAGATACGTGATGGCGGTCTCGCTATTTATTTCATCTGTTGTTTTTGTTGTTGGATTTTTTTTGTTGGCTCCGTTGGCGACCACTGTTATTACACGGTCTTTCCGTAAATGGATGAGACGAGGCGCCGAAAAGCACACTAGCGGGAGCCTAAATTTTAATAAGAGGCTGCAGTCGAAATAACGAGAGTTGTTTTCGAGGGGCCACTCATAAATTACGTCATTCTCATTTCATGGCCCTTCTCGATCCCCTATTTAGGGGGCTTCTACACTCTGTACTACTATTGAATCACCAGTTTGAAAACGGGAATAAGTTCAAAAAATGGAAAATCGACTTTTTGTGCGCAAAAGCATCTTTAAGCTTCACTCAACCCCTGAGTGTGGAGAGGAAAAAATGAGAACCCCCTATCGTCAGATATAGCCCCTTGAATTTGGAAAAAATCAATGTCCATTCAGTGTATTTTTTTTTATTAAATTTGAAAGTGATGTTAATTTGTCTTAATTTTCTTATTCTTTATGCTTTGACTCCATTGATAGTGCCTTAATGACTCACTTTCATAATGATTTTAAATTTTATTCGTCTTTCTGTTTTTCCCTTTTAGGCTGTGCGTGCACTAAGCATAAATATAATTTATTTGTCGATTGAAGTGAATTTAAAGATTTTTTATTTTCATCTGAAATTTCATATGGTTGGTAAAAGGCATTAAGTCCATCAATTTTTTCAACTGTAAAATATTTTTTGAATGTACTCATATTTTTTTCGATGATTTTTCTGTACTCTAAATAGGGTCCTGAATTTCCAGTACAAGTTTTGAGGATGAAAATACCATTAACCTATACAGTGTTTTCGATTTTCTCAAAACTAGGTTTTTATGAACTTCCCTTTTTCAAAATGATTCAATTTTCTTCTACCTTACTTTGACTGTCGTTTCCTTTTAGAAAAGGAAAACAACTTTTTTGCCTTAAAACCAAGGGAGGGTGCTTGAGGTTGACCCTAAGGTTGGTTAGACTTTCAAACTCCAGTATTACCAACCTCATTGGGTGAGGCCATGAGTAGAGCTGTTTCAGAACGTATGATCGAAAGTCACTGTAAGTTGAGGCAAATCCTCTTTTGCCCCTCATTTTATCATCCTGAAATGATGAAAAGCTGAGCCTGCCTTGTCCAACCCGGGAACAGAATTTGGGCTTATGGAGTAGCAGCAAGATGCACTACCACTATAACACTGGGCTTCTTTGATTTAACTCTTCACTCTTAAAACAACAGTTTCAAAAAATTACCCAAAATGGCTCCGAATCAAATTTACTCAAATTTGAAAACATGAATGTATTCATTTATTAAAATATGCCCAGATACTCAAAAATGAAACATCATGAGCATATTCTTGAGTAAGTGCCTGGCATTCTCATGAATCGGAGTACTACGATAGTCACTATGATGTGCTAAGTAGTTTTATAATAAAAGTGGCTATCGTCGCACTCCGATTCTTAAGAATGCCATGCACTAACTCAAGAATAAGCTCATGTTTCATTTTTGAGTATCTGCACATTTTAAGAAATTAGTAAGTATTAGTATTTGAGTAATTTTTACTTCAATTCAACTGTCGTTTTAAGAGTGTTATTAGAAAGTTTATATAATTGATTGTACTGAGTTTGGCCAGCACAGTAATTTGTTCTAAACATTTTTAAAAAAATTTCATCTGCACTCAAATACCATGACAGAAGCTCAGAACAGCTATTTTATATTTTACGTTACATAACGAAAGATCTATATTAGGAGTATACTTCATCAATAATTTCAAGAGCATTGCACAGTTTACTTATGGCCCTCTAACTGACATCCTCTTAAAATACTATAAAAACAAAACAAACAAATCCAGATAAAAACCACCACAAGCACCCCACACAGGGAACTCATCGCGAGTTTCCCTTATCGATAACAATAACGGATCCACCTTATTAAACCCCCTTTCACAATACTCCCAACGAACTTTTTAAAATCTCTTCCCCACAATCCAAAAACAACACTCGATGTGATCTTCTAATCCGCCCAATAAAAAGCCACTTGAGCGACCTTTGTTGTTGACAGTCCCTGTATTGAGCCGAGTCACTTCAGTCGAGTACTTCTTTTGATACTGAGAAAAAGAAGTCTCTTGACGTCTCTTTCTGATAAAGGATCGTGATTGCTGGTTTTTGTAGTTGTATCAGTGTTGTAAATGATGAAGGGACATTACATTATTTTTTTGATTATCTCTGTGTTGCTTTTAATCGGAACTAGTTTTTGTCTCCAAAATTGCAATGGGAGAGTTCAACTATTAAATGTTCAATTGTTAAAAAATACTTTTGTAAGCTACCACTTCATGTTTTGTGTTCCGTTGTAATATTTATCCAAAAGTGGAATGATGCTTTCCTAAACACTGTTCATTTTGAATAGGAGCCTGAGAAATAGTGCTTTCCCCCTCGTAGTAATAGTGCCTTCTTTGCCACTTTGACGTTGATAGTTACCATGGTTACCAATTCAGTGGTGGGGGAAGGAAATGTACTCAGGCGCCAAAATTCAAAATGAATAGAGAATAGTAAATGCCATTCTGATATTTAATCATTTATTAATTACGTAATATTAAAATATTTATTGGAAAAGAAGATATATAGTATATAAATCGACCGACACTATTCGTTTCGATAAATTCCATTAAAATTACTACGTATACAGCGGAGAGTAGAGCATCGTCTACCACTCTTTTAACTTTTTTTATTTCTATTTAATATTTCTAGGTCGCATTAAAACATCTAAGAATGAATCTAAACCATATCTCCATTAAAGTTAAGCATATGGGTAAAGGAAATAAAGTTGTAATATTTTAGGAAGCAAATTGCATACTAATAAAAAAGAAAAATGTTTAAACAAAATAAGATTTATGACAATTCTAAGAGAATATTTTAAAACTTATTAATAATTGCTTTGTTAGATAAAAAAGCTTGCAACAAATACACGAAAAAAAGAAATCAATAAGTGATTAAAGTGTGTATATAAAAATGCTTTCATTTAAAGGTAATGATAAAACAATATAGTCCAGTAACTTGGTGTCAAAAATAGGGTGTTTCAGGAAAAAAATACAGAAGTTTTTTTCTCGACGGTTTTATATGTTTTCGAGGGTGCTGAATCCGAATCTGAACTTTGCATACAAAATTTCGAGTGGCATTTTGGTGAAAATTCGAAAAAACCCTGAAATTTCACCTCATTTTTTGGTTTTTTGTTTGTAGAACGGAAAGTATGGGTTTCTCATGAAAATGTTAAATACAAAAAATAAAGATGATAAAACAAGCTACAAAATTGTCAATTACAACTTTTTTGTCAGACTAATGGTTTGGCCGCTAGAGCGCGTTGAAAATAGGGCAAAATTTGCGCCTGCGGGTAAAAATCCAGAAAATCGAACTTTCATCTAAAAAATAAAATATTTTTTTAAATAAGGTACTTTAAAAACTAGTTTTATAATGTTTCACATGAAATAAACCATCTATTTAGTCTATTAATTAGTATTTAAATGCATTTTCCTCAGCAATTTTCCTTAAGAACGCAGTTTCAATAGAAGACAATAGTGTAATGATAAGCAAGTAGCTTGTTGAAGAAAACATGCAGAAGTTTTTTTCTCAACAGTTTTATATGTTTTCGAGGGTGCTGAATCCAAATCTGAACTTTGCATACAAAATTTCGAATGGCATTTTGGTGAAAATTCGAAAAAACGCTAAAATTTCACCCCATTTTTTTGGTTTTTTGCTTGTAGAACGGAAAGTATGGGTTTCTCGTGAAAATATTAAAAGTAAAAAATAAAGATGATAAAACAAGCTATAAAATTGTCTGTGACAATTATTTTGTCCGACTAATAGTTTGGCCACTAAAGCGCGTTGAAAAAAGGACAAAATTTGCCCTGGCGGTGGAAAAATCCAGAAAATTACCCTTATATTCCTAAAAAAGTCATATTTCGATTTAGATAACTAAGAAAACTACATTTATAATTTCTTACATGACATAACCCCATTCCCGAACGGAGAAAACCATTATGTTCATCACTTTAAAGAATATATTAGGATAATTTTCTGTGACCATGTAATTTTATATTATAACCAAGTTATGCTTAATTTCATCTCTAACTGTTCAGCCTTGGTTAGTTTAGGTTTTAGTTGGAGGGCGCTTTTAGTTTAGGTTAGATTTTAGTTAATTATGCAAATTTATTATTTTAGTGAGATGGCGCTGTAAGCCATATTTTTTTGTATATATGTGATTGTTTTGTAAATAAACTGAGATATTTTCATACAGTCCATTTGCGTGAGTTTGTGTGTGTGAGGTGTCGACCATTTTTGGTCCTTATGCCGGAGCGAGTGGCCTTTGAAGTGATTGTGGTGTTTTGGGGTGTTTTTGGGAGATTTGTGTTGGTCTGTTTAGTTAGGTGTGGCGCAGTGAGATAAATCGTTTTGAGATCGTTTTGGAGTTCTATGGTACCATGGCGGTTAAATTGAACTTTAGGAAAAATGAGCTGATGAGGATCGCGGAGGAGATGGGTTTGGCGATACCTGCCAGGGCTAAGGTATGTGACTTAAAAGCTCTTATAGAGGGGAGTGAGGATTACAAGAAAAACCCTGAGGCGGTAAGTGAGTTGGTTCGGGATGTTGTGGAAGAGTTGAGTCTTGAGGAAAAGAGGAAATCTCGGGAAGTAGAGTTAGAATTGGAAAGGGTAAAATTGGCTCAGTTGGAGAGGCGGTTGGAGTTGGCATCAACTACGGGAAAATTAGCGGAAGTAAAGGAGAAGGAGAGTACCGTAGTGGGCAGTTTGGAAGATTTGGTGAAAAGTGTTAAAACATTGACTATCCCTGTGCCGTCTAGATCCGAGTCCTTTGACTTGTTTTTCAATTCCTTGGAAAAGGCCTTCAGTAATAAATCGGTACCTGAGGAGTTAAAGGCGGAGATACTGCTTAATATCCTAGGAGAGAGGGTTAGTAATTTGCTAGTTCACGTTTCTCAACAGGATTTGGGTAGTTACGAAAAACTTAAAGATTTAGTGTTAAAAGAGTTTGAGCCCACTCCCCAGGAGTGTTTGAATAGGTTTAGAAAATCAGAGAAGTTACAATCGGAGTCGTATGTTCAGTTTGCATCGAGATTAAGCTCATGTTTTGATTATTATTGTAGGTTGCGAGGGGTAACAGACTTCAAGTCTTTGTGCAATCTTATAGTATCCGATAGAATTTATGAGTCTTTGGATCGGGAGTTGATGACTCATATTGGGGTAAAACAGGGTGAAAGTTTTTTTGAGCCTCACAGGCTTGGCCGTGAATGTGATATTTACCTATCATCGAAGGGAAGGAGTTCAGCGGAACTAAACAGTAGGAGTGTCGCAGGTGATGCCAAGCGAGTGGGAGAAAATAGATGGATGGGGACTGCAAATCCGCGCGGGGACAGAAATGTGACTAGGGTATTCTTTTCTGAGGCAAAAACCGCAAACTGTGTTCTATGTGAGAAAGTGGCTCACCCCCTCTCTAGGTGCTTGGAATTTGAACGGATGTCAGTTTGGGAGAGAGTAGGGGTTATTAAGAGAAATCGTCTTTGCTTTCGTTGTTTTGGCCCCCATAGATTGAGTGAATGCCGATCAGTGGAGAACTGTTTTTGCCTTAAACCCCATCATAAAATGATTCACTACCCTCGGGAGAATTCACACAATTCAGAATCTCGTATGGGGTTGGAGGCTCCTGCTTTTTTTCCCAAGTCGGGTGGAGAGGCGGAAGTGCCATCAGATCCCCAGATTGTGGCAGCGGGCCAGAGTTTGAGAGGGCGAAAAAGCGTGCTGCTCAGTACAGTTCGAGCATTGGTTAAAAATGGGTCTTCGGACTGGAGTGAAGTCAGGTGTCTGTTGGATGTAGGTTCTCAGTCTTGTTTGTGTACACGAGCCTGTGCGGAGAGATTACATCTACGTATGGATAGGGTAAATACTGTCGTGTCGTGTATTAACGATTCTAGTGTGGTTGTGGACAGTTGTGTCAGGACTGCAATTGCTAACCGGGATAAAAGTTTTGAAAGGGAGTTGTCGATGTTAGTGGTTGACAAAATTACAGATCTTGTTCCGTCTAGATTAGTGGAAGTAGGCTTAAGCGTGGGAGGGTTTCTGCCACTAGCTGATCGTGACTTTAATGTCCCAAGTGCAGTTGACATGCTGCTAGGTGCGGAGATCTTTTACGAATTGTTGAAGCCGGGGCAGATCAAATTTGAGGATTCCAAAGTGTTGTTGCAGAATACTCTTTTCGGTTTTGTGGTGAGTGGAAGTGTCGATCAGGTGTCGAGGGATCGCGTTCATTGTGGGTTGATTCTTGTGCATGATGTGAATAAAACGTTGAGGCAGTTTAGGGAGAATAGAGCTATAGATGTGCAGTGTGTGAAGGCTAGTGAGGAGTCCTTGTGTGGGGATCGGTTTCGATGTACTCGAGGGAGAGTTGAGAACGGTAAATGTGTAGTGTCAGAGGATTTGAATAGGGATCCTTCGTGTTTGGGAGACTCTAGAGATCGGGCTTTGGGGCAGCTTAAGTCATTGTGGAGGCGATTGCCCAGAGACTCAGAGTGTTTGTCATTGTATAGGGAGTTGGGTCATTTGGAGAAAGTGGTGGAGGCACGAGAACCACCTATTCACTACTGTATGCCCCACCATGGTATTTTGCTTCCTGAGAAACAGACGACAAAACTCGGAGTTGTCTTTGCCTCATCCCCCACCTCGACTGGCCTAAGCTTGAATGATGTGCTGCTGAAGGGACAAGTGAGGGAGGACGCATCTGAGACAGGCTCTCGATTCCGGAGACACTGGTTTGCCTTTACGACGGAGATCGAGAAGATGTACAGGCAACTTCTCGGCGACCCAGGCCAACGAAACCTTCTGCGGATCCTGTGGAGGCCAGCCTTCCATGTGGAAGCCTCGACTTATCGTTGGAAGACGGTAACCTATTGGACATCCAGTGCACTCTTTCTTGCTATGGGTACCCTGCTGCAAGTGGCCAGTGATGAAGGGTCCAGATTTCCGCTGGCTTCTGGAGCCCTGATGATGTATGATGCCGTCATGGGGGGAGCTCCTGACGTAGTGACTGCCAGGAAGCTGCGATCCCGGCTGCAAGAGACCCTCGGGTCAAGTGGTATCAAGCTACGTGCGTGGTCTTCGCATTCCCATGGGCTGTTGACTAGTTCTGGGTCATCAGGCGTGGAGCAATCATTCTTGGTTGATGAACTGGTTGTGAAGACGCTGAGTATTGGTTGGAAGCCGTTCCGAGATCATTATGTGTTCAAAGTGAGTGTGCGAAGTAAACCAAAGTGTACAAAATGTGCAGTACAGAGCGTGGTTGCGAGTCTTTATGATCCGTGGAGATTCCTTGATCCTGTGACATCGAGAGCTAAGATCTTTTTAAAGCGTGTATGGCAACCTGGACTAGATTGGGGTGACCTCACTGATTCATTTGCCGTGAAGTGGAGAAAATTTGTGTTGTCTTTAAAGTGTATCGGACAGGCTGAGATCGCCAGATCTGTCGTAACCGATGGCTGCATGAGAATTGTCTTCATGGTGTGCAACGCATCTGAGGATGCCAACGAGACCCTTGTTTGTGTGCAGTGTTTTTGCAACCTACATGGTGAAAAAGTGATTCTGACTGGTAAATTACGTGTTGCATCCAATCGAGTGATTTCAAACCCCCCCCTCTGGAGTTTGCGCTTGTGTCCCTTGGTGCCAGCTTGTGCAAAGGGCACGCTCCTCTCTTGGACTTGAAGCCGGTTGGTGAACTTATTGATGCATGAAATTGAATATTGCTAACAGGAAAACCTTCTTCTCTATGCATGATCATACTGTTTTTAGTGTTAATCTAATATTTTCCTCTAGGTGTTCTGTTGCACTAAAATGTGAAGATAATGATAGTGTAAATCTTGCCAATGCCAGTGACGTTAATTGTTGTTAATGGCATTTGAGTTCTTTTAAACTTTTGGTGAAGTGTTTTGGATAATGTAGGGTTTAATTACTTATTTTGATACTCCACGTGTTTAAATGTTTTAGTGTATAAAGAGAGCTTTATTAATTGTGATTAACTTTATTGAGATTTAGTGTTGAATGTAATCATTCAACGGGGGGAGTATGTTCAGCCTTGGTTAGTTTAGGTTTTAGTTGGAGGGCGCTTTTAGTTTAGGTTAGATTTTAGTTAATTATGCAAATTTATTATTTTAGTGAGATGGCGCTGTAAGCCATATTTTTTTGTATATATGTGATTGTTTTGTAAATAAACTGAGATATTTTCATACAGTCCATTTGCGTGAGTTTGTGTGTGTGAGGTGTCGACCACTAACAAATCAGTTGGATTCACGTTTCTGGGTGTAGAAACTGATAAATAAATATTATAATTGCACGTGTCAAGAGGTTGTTGTGTGAATTTTGGTATCATTACTAATAATCATGCGAGGAGTTTTTATAATCTACATCAGAAAATTATAGTTTTCCAGAAAGAAAAATTAGTCATAGATTTTATAAGTTTGTGAGCAGAAGAGGATAATATAAAAAGCAATGAGTGTAGTAGATAAAAAATAAACTTTTAATGCTTAACAAAAGTTTTCATTGGGAATTGGTGCCTAAGACAAAAAAGAAAAAAGCAACTGGATTTTTCTTTGCCAATAAACCTGCGTTTTTGGGAGGGAATTCCTAAAGAACATTCATTGAATAAATAATATTTAAGATAAATAGTAGGATTATATCATGTAAGAAATTATAAATGTAGTTTTTCTTAGTTATCTAAATCGAAATATGACTTTTTTAGGAATATAAGGGTAATTTTCTGGATTTTTCCACCGCCAGGGCAAATTTTGCCTTTTTTTCAACGCGCTCTAGTGGCCAAAATATTAGTCGGACAAAATAATTGTAAATGACAATTTTATAGCTTGTTTTATCATCTTTATTTTTTACTTGTAACATTTTCACGAGAAACCCATACTTTCCGTTCAACAAGCAAAAAACCAAAAAATGGGGTGAAATTTTAGCGTTTTTTCAAATTTTCACCAAAATGCCATTCGAAATTTTGTATGCAAAGTTCAGATTCGGATTCAGCACCCTCGAAAACATATAAAACCGTTGAGAAAAAAACTTCTGTATGTTTTCTTCAACAAGCGACTTCATTATCATTACACTATTGTCTTCTATTGAAACTGCGTTCTTAAGGAAAATTGCTGAGGAAAATGCATTTAAATACTAATTAATTGACTAAATAGATGGTTTATTTCATGTGAAACATTATAAAACTAGTTTTTAAAGTACCTGATTTAAAAAATACTTTATTTTTTAGATGAAAGTTCGATTTTCTGGATTTTTACCCGCAGGCGCAAATTTTACCCTATTTTCAACGAGCTCTAGCGGCCGAACTATTAGTCTGACAAAAAAGTTGTAATTGACAATTTTGTAGCTTGTTTTATCGTCTTTATTTTTTGCATTTAACATTTTCATGAGAAACCCATACTTTCCGTTCTACAATCAAAAAAACAAAAAATGAGGTGAAATTTCAGGGTTTTTTCGAATTTTCACAAAAATGCCATTCGAAATTTTGTATGCAAAGTTCAGATTCAGATTCAGCACCCTCGAAAACATATAAAACCGTCGAGAAAAAAACTTCTGTATTTTTTTCCTGAAAAAACTACCAAGTTACTGGACTAATAGGAAAAATAAAGTTTTAAGTGTTGACATATTAAGTTAGTATTAAAATGAAGTACAATTACCATAAGGGAATCTAAATTAAAAAATCAGTGTACATTTTTGAAAGCCTTTTTTAAATATTTTTAAAGAATTTTAAAATTAGTTCAAAAAATTGATACATTTTAAAATCCTTATTGCGTCAAAAATACATATAGTCTCATCAAATTGAAGCAGCTTTATAATAAGTATACAACACACAAGCAGCAAACATTTCCAGTTTTAATATGCATCACACTACAAGTTAGTTTCCATCTCCGATTTAACTAAAACCTCACTTTATTTCCAAAACTTAAAAATCCACCCACACCATACCATTTATTTTCCTTGACTCTAGAAGATAACCCCACAAATCACCAGATATAGTTATATAACACTAATAACACCACCAATTCCCCAGTAAGTGCTACAACCAATCCACAACAAAAAGCTTTTTTGTGTGTTCCTCAAAAGCCTGTGTAATTTGCTCTCTACGATAAAACTTCGCTATCTGTACCCCAGTCCAGATACTAGATAGAGAGATAGATGTATACAACCAATACACAAAAAGACGTCTCGAGAGAGAGAGGGCAAGCGACTATTCTCAGTCGAAGGTGGATATTTTATCTTGTTTTTTGCTCCGGACTCGCAGCTTGGCCTTTGTCTCTATTATAAGTTGATAGCACCGATCAGAGGTACGCAGAATCTCCGGCGCCGCGGTTTCAACAGCCCGGGGAAACTGAGCAATTTATTAATATCGATATAGATAAAGGTATACATTGGAAATCGATCATTATGTGAAAGGGCATTAAGGTGTAGATTGATTGTTCCATGGAGGATCAATGGGTTCGTGTTTTTAGAGGGAATGTAAGTTATCAACATTTCTTGAGATGGTGAAAAATAATTGTCAACTCCAATATTGCATTTGGATGCTAAAAATATCGCGTGATGCAACATTTGGCGCAATCAGGTTTACAAACTCTTATGCCATAAATAATTTTGTTTTAAAAGATTTTATAATGCTGAAAAAATACTGATATTTTTATTAAAACTTTGATGCATGGAAAATCTGAATAAATTAATACTTTTACCGATACCCCTTTAATGTTGATCAGCAAAGCAAATTCTAATAACTCAACGTTTTAAAATAAAATTATAAATATTTTTGAGAGTCATTAGACGAGTTTTAGGAAAATTTAATACCATAATTTTAAAACTTACCTTTTTATTTAAGTAAGCATAATTACTAATTTACCTTTATAGGGGATGAACCATGAACCCAATAAACAAAATTTAAATTAGCATTTTTATAAAAAAGCCAGTAAAAAAAAGAAAAGTTAAGCAATCTTACCATAAAAAATAAAGAATACTTGAAATTTATAAGATCTTCCTTTGTAAATTAATCAAAATACTAAATTACCAAACATTTTTCTTTGAATTAAAAAAATATTTTAGAATTGAAAGTAAGATTTGTGTTACTACGTCCCTCAACGCGCGACTACTCTAGAAATAAATGTCTTTCCTTTTCGAAATATCCGCCGGTCGGAGAGGATCTTGCTAATAAAATTTGGATATAAAGGAACAACTCAGCTAGTGAAAATGACATTAATAAGCAAGATTTATTATTACATTGCTAAGCAATTTCTCTATAAATATTTTTTAGTTATCTACTTGTGTTTCATGTGAAAGAGAAACAGAGAAAGAGAAATTCTCGACAGGGTCGATAAAATATGGTTTATGATACAAACATAAAAAAGGAACAAATTTTTTAAAGTGTTCCTCAAAAAACCCTGTTCACTTCATATAAAGAGTAATGTCATTAAACGGTGGATTGATAAGATGTGACTTAGATTCAGACACCCTTCAATCGAGAAGATATCAAATAGCTCGGAACCCTCGATATAGGTTGCTAATCATTCTTCTTTAGATATTCAAAACCACCCACTTCTTTCACTTAAAGATGAAATGGTGTATAGAAGTCTATAAAATTCGTAATGCCGCGACGGTTTTGATAAATTGGAAATCTTATTGCATAAAAGTGAACAATGTGACGAATGTTCTTTTTAACCTCCAACGACTTTTTAAACAGAAAAAGTGCGAACAAAGAAAGTAAAAAAATTAAAAAGTATTCTGAAAAAGATCAACCCTATTTATTACTAAATATATCATCATATGAAACACATTCAAATCTCATTAGTGTTTTTATAATTATTTTATACAGGGTGTTTCAAAAGTATGTTTCACGGCTTCATTTGGAACCAAAGTATTCTAGTCAAGCAAGTAAGGTGTACCCCTAGGTAAAAGTGACCATGCTAAATCCATTGAGACGGCTTACAGCACATCTTGTGGTAAAAAGGGAAAGTTGAAAAGTTAATTTAAAAAACTAAAGGAGCTAGAACAAAAACTTTGGTGAGAAAAATTTGGCAATATCGTGCAAAAAAACAATTGCAAAAATTTAAGTGTTACCATGCCTCTGTATAATCTGTATCAAACGCTCCTTTAAAGTTTAAAGAAACTACTATGCTTATTAAGAAAAATTTAGGTTATTATAATATTATGAAATCGGTAGTATTATATATTTAAAAATAAATTATGTATGTTATAACTTTAATATTGTTTATATCATTATCTATAATTAATCTAAATTATGAATTTAAAACTATGAATTAAATAAGTATAAAATTTGAATAAAATATATATTTGAAACAAAAAAATCTTAAAATGATAATATGTTATCGTAAAAAGTATTTCAAATACTCAAATATTTCTAAACAGCAAAGTGATAGCTATTCAAGATGATTTTTTTAAACGTAAAATGATCGATAACACTAAAAATCTTAAAACTGTCTAAGAGTGTTTTCCCCTACCTAAAAATAATTTAAAATTTTTAAGATTTTATCTATCTCTCCCTACTTTACTGTAATACATAAAAATACTATAATTCATAGTTATAAGAAAACTAATTTCTTACTTAAAACGTATTGATTGTATCAACAAAATTTTGTTTCTAATAAATGTAATTTTTAAATTTGGGTTTTATGAGATCGTTCACCAGTATTGATCCAAAAATTTCAATCAGACAAAAATTGGTAAAAGTTAGGAGGTATTAAAAATGTATCGAACTCATTGCATTGCAAATTTTAACTTTTAATTTTCGAATATCTACATTTATTATAAGATTAAATTGATTTTTTTTAATTTTCAAAATAAAATAATATAAACAGCATTGCAAAACAGGAACATGATTTTTATTGAATCAAATACTCCTGTTATTGTTGAATCCATGAAAAAAGTTAAAATCACTTATTGTAATAAAAGTATGTTTCATTTTTAGTGGGTATTACTTTCTGATCCTATCTAGCATTAGTAACACAGAAAGTATTATATCAATAATGTTTTAAAAGAAAATTTCAATTTATTTTAAATATTTTTAAAGGTATAATTTTTAGATTTCTGACACAACTTTGTAAGTCCCAAAAATTTCATAGCTAAACCGTTTTTAAATTTACATAAACATGAATATCAGTTAATCAAAAACAGAGTTACCCTTTTATAAAAACTACAATTAGAACCTATGTGTTAAAAAACCTGTTTAAAAAAATCTCATCACTAAAAGCTCGTAACAATTCCAAACACCAATGCGTGCACACTTCCTTTTTTTAAACACTTCGTCTCAAAGTATAACAATCAGTTTAAAATACACTTCGCGTCCCACGTATGAACTTTCAGGTCAGCCGTTGTAGCATTAATTGCAGTAAAACATATTTCGGTTAAAAGGTAATTAATCAACTGTAATTAATTCTCGGTGATTAATCTTTGATACTGCGCCCACGCGAACTGGTGGATGCAGAAAGCGATGTTGATGTTTTCCTCCCACACGTGAAAGCTACCGTTTGAGTTGAAATGCAGATTCGTTTTTGTTAGGAAAAATGTTTTTCTTTTTCTTTTGCAACACGTAACTTTAGGAACAAGTTGTATGTTAATTTATTATTAATATGTAACAATTTCAAAATGTTGTTTTTAATGCATCGAAGACGAACCTGTAACACGCTTGATTAATATATTTTATTTTTATAATTTAAAATTAATAGTTATAAAAGAAAATTTTAGGTAAATATATTTATGACGTGCAAAAGTTATTTTACTTTGAAATGTTTATTTCTTTTTAAATGCCATTGTATTAAATTTATTTGATTTCCGAATTTTTTTAAGTTATTTGACGCAATTAAAGCTTGAATCTAAATTTTCCCTCATTAATAAAATCATAATTTGTTTAAAGGAAATTAAGGATGAATATCAATGCTTTGTGTTTTGTATTTTATTAAAAGTTGAAGTTTAAAACTAGTTTTAATCAATATGAGTTTAGGCATCAATATGAGACCCTACTATTTCTAACTTTAATTAATGTAATGCATTTTCTTCTTCAATAAAAATATGCAGTGAAATGAAAACACAAAAAGAACTAAATTAAGTTTTTCTCATTCAAAAGAAATTTAAAAACTGGTGTTAACAATAAAAATATATCAATACTTTTGTTTAATGAGTATCTTTTAAATTTCAGAATATTTTCGAGTTTTATTGCAATTTAGTATAAGGTAAATGTAGGTATAGTGGACACTTTAAGGAACATTTTTGCTTAAATTCTCAATAATTACCAACCTATTTGCTAGGAAACAGTTATCATCATATTTTTAGATTAATTGGATCTTCTGCTTTCGATTTTACCATTAAAAATTTTAATTAAATTGGGTAAAGTATTTTTAATAATTTTTTAAAAAGTACTCCAAATTGCATCTATAGTGGCCACATAGATGTAGCTGTTGTATCTATGGTGGACACCTCTTGCATCTATAGTGGACACCTCTCTTTTTCTGCATATATGAGGGGTTTACGCATGAAATTGATGGGTTTTTTGGTATAGTGGTTTATTTCTAATTAAATCTTCCTTCCCTACGAAATGTATTTTTATCAAATCAAATTAGCTTCATTTAAAAGAATACTTGATAGTTTCCGGCCCAAAGTCTACGCTGTAGCTGATTTGAGAGGAGTTAAGCATGTAATTCAATGTTTTGAAAAGCTTGGTTCCCGAAGCCAGAATGAAATCAAATTCATACAACACTCATTTTAAAGCACAATCAACAGTTTATGAAGAAAAACTGATCCAAATTCAATGTTATTTAAGTTTCTATTAGAAGCCATTGCAGTGGCCACTATTGGAAAATCTAAGATTTTGTGTTGGTAAAGTGGCCACCCCCATAAATCCTTGTAAAGTCAAAATTTTCAAATAAATTTTATTTATTATCATTTTATACACTCTTCTTTATCTTATTATAAATTTAAAAGTCAATCGAACTGTAATAAATACAAAAAAAATCAGTTCCGATATACCCGTTTCCTTACGCGATTCAATAAGCAAAATCAAATTTCAGTCACTCGGCCGATGTTGTTATTTTCAAATATTTAAATATCCTTCCCATGCTGATCTGTGGTATCGGTGATAATAATTTACCAGCTTACCTTATTGTACAATCTACTATGCCTATGAATTTTGACGCTGTGGGATGCCTCTAACTCGTTTTATTTAAAATTAATCAGCTATGTGGCCACTATTGGTACAGTGTCCACTATACCCACATTTACCTTAAAATAGGTCTTTTAAAATGAATAAAGAATTGAAAAATAATTAACTTATGACAACAAAATGTATAAATATAATATAATAATATAATACCATATAATTAGTATTTAAATTATGATTTCCTGTATAAGGTAGATTTATTAGTATGTGTATAGATTTGTAAGTATGTGTATTTTAAGAAACTAAATAAATAACACACCTTTGTAATCACATCAATTTTTCATTAGAAAACTTTTAAAATAGAAGAAAAATACTAACTTTTTCTTTCGAAAGTAAATTTAATAAAAATGTAATTTAAACACTCCTTTCTTGTTTTGCAATAAATAAGTGTTTTTATGAAACAAACTCCTTAAATTTTCCTTCCTAATTTTTTAATGAAATGATAAAAACTTAAAAATATAAAAAAAAGTTTGAAATAAGTGCATCTAATATTAAAGTTCATACCTCTTTAAAAAAAATTTGAAACTAAATTTAATACAGATTATTTTAGACTGTAAATAAATAAACTTTATCAAAATTAAAATAAATAAAAATCTACAAATTCATACGTTTCCTTTATAAAAAGTGATTTTCAATAAAGAATACTTGAAATTCCACTACCAAACTGAAACCATTTTTGGGTTGTAAATATTACACCTATTTAAAAACATGATCTTAATTCACTAATTCCCCGAAACGAAGATTCTGAAAACTATCAGAGCATGAATGGAAACTACCTCTAAACCCGCCTTAAACTATACGCACCATCCTGTCACTTTAAAATGATGAAGTAGAAAAGATGGCCGAATGCTAAAATAGATGAGATTCTACTCTTTAAATTTAAGTGTGATGGATTAGTTCTCTTCAAATTAACCTCATTGGGGAAGTAATTACATCCAGACCCCTCAACAGGTAAGGTCAGATCACGCTCTCGTAATCTACGCTTAGAATATTATTAAAATGAATCGAAATATTATTTTCGCTACATTATTTTTTTATCTGTTTGTTTATCGTGTTTCTCGCATGCTAATAACCACTTTGCTTAATGTTGTAGATAAGTTATTACCGGCTTAACACTTTCTCGGGAAAGAAATTATCTTACTAATATTTTAAAAATTATTTGAGCGATATAAAATACATGCACTTTAACTCTGATTATTAGACAAAAATGTCGCAACAAAATGTTTTGCCTTAAAAAGTAATTTATATAATAATGTAATTATAATCCTAATTCAATTAAATGCATGACCAACTGCAATAGTATTTTTACAAAGATAAAACATGAGATTTTTAACGGTGTCTTGTTGTGAGCGGACACCTAAAAATCGTGTTGTGAGCGGACATTGATTAAAAATTCAAGATTAAAAATCGAGATCGAATCAATAAGTTATGCTATTTACATTCATAATGGCTATTTTAATGCTCTTTTTGTGTGATATTAAAGAGTACCAAGTTTGAGATACCAAAACGAGTTTGGTTATAGGTAAGGCAGGGGGGTTTGGGGGGGTGGTAGCCCTCCCAACTACCATAAACTTTTGATGTTGAAAATAGCATATAAAATCGGTGACCGATTCAATCTCGATTTTTTATCAATGTTCGCTCACAACACGATTTTTACATGTCCGCTCACAACACGGCACTTTTTTAACACATAAATCGATTCCATTTATTTTAATTAAGGCTTCACATTAGGGTGGGCCGAAAACACACTTTATTTTTTAATTATGTTCTAATAGCGCGGAAAGGGTGCCATTTGGGTCCAATAAGGACGGTGTAAAATATTTTTTCTATTGGATAATATCTTAGGCTCCCGCATCGCACTTAAAGTTCGAAAAAATGGATGACTTTTTTACAAAACAACAAAAAAAAACAAAGATTAAACTCTCAAATAGTGTTCATGATATTTTATGAGGAACTAATATAGTTATAGACATAATGTTTCAGGTTGGATTCTTTTATCACTCTTGCTTCGTTAGATATAATTTTTTAATGTTCAAAGAAATCTTGTAAAGTTGTTTTTCTTGCATTTTTAATAGCTACTAACTCTACTATACTTAATAGCTACTATCTATACAACTTAAAAACCTGAAATCCGTCCCATTCGGTTAGTAATTGTTTTTTCTTTAATTTGATGTGCATCATGACCATCATTTTCAAAAAGATTTTTCAAAATTTAAAAAAGTGAAAAAAAATTAATAAGAAAAAAATTTTTGGAAATTTTTTTTGAAAAAAATTAAAATCCTTTTGACTCATAAAATGAACATTACTAACAAATTTCAAGTTGAAAATAAATATAATCATGTATAAAAAATAAAATTTCGAAATTTAGGCAAGTCCCTATAACTAATCCCCAAAATTATAAAGCAAGAGCGATTCACTCATGGAAAATTCATAAACTCGCTTGATAGTGTTCATATGACTTAAAACATGTAAAAAATGCCACATAAATTTCTGAAAATACTACAATTAACAGATTCGGTACAAAACCTTACAGAGCTAATTTTCAACTTTAAGCTAATTCAATTTGCATGAATTTTAACTGAATATTCCTAAGAAATGTGTTTATATCCAATTTTTTATGTTCTATAAAACTTTTAATTTACTTTGATTTGACTTTTTAAAAGTAAAAACAATTAGATATAAACATTATTCTTAGGAATTTTCAGGAGTAATGCATCCAAATTGAATTAACTTAAAATTGAAAATTAGCTCTGTAAGGTTTTGTACAGAATCTGTTAATTGTTGTATTTTCAGACATTTATGTGACATTTTTTACATGTTATAAGTCATATGAACACCCTCAAGCGAGTTTATGAATTTTCCATGAGTAAATCGCTCTTGCTGTATAATTTTGGGGATTGTTTAGGGACTTGCCTAAATTTCGAATTTTTTAATTTTTTTACATGATTAAATTTTATTTTCAACTTGAAATTTGGTAGTAATGTTCATTTTATGAGTCAAAAGGCTTTTAAATTTTTTTTCAAAAAAATTTAAAAAAAAATTTAAAAAAAATTTTTTTATTAAATTTTTTTACTTTTTTAAATTTTGAAAAAACTTGATGCTCATCAAATCAAAGACAAAAAGTTTACAAACCGAATGGGACTGATTTCAGGTTTTTAAGTTGTATAGTTCTAGAGTTATAAGCTGTTTAAAAATGCAAAAAAAACAACTTTACAAGATTTCTTGGAACATTAAAAAAGTATGTCTAACGAAACAAGAGTGATAGAAGAATGAAACCTGAAACATTATGTCTATAACTATATTAGTTCCTCATAAAAAATCATGAACACTATTTGAGAGTTTAATCTTTGGTTTTTTTGTTGTTTTGTAAAAAATTCATCCATTTTTTCGAACTTTAAGTGTGATGCGGAAGCCTAAGATATTATCCAATCGAAAAAATATTTTACACCGTCCTTATTGGAACCAAGTGGCACCCTTTAAACGCTATTAGAACATGAATAAAAAATAAAGTGTGTTTTTAGCCCACCCTACTACACATTTTTATTAATCTTACAAATTTTCGGCGATACATTAATTACCATTATATACGCATCCACTATTATAATTATTGGGTGACAATCGCATTTATTTTGTTATGTAGGAGTTAATCAAAGCTAATTAAATTTCATTGACATTAATCCTGAATGTAATTAGCTTATATAAGCTAATTACATTAATCCTTAATGTAATTAGCTTATATTGGTATAAATAAATTCTATTAATTATCTAATAAACCTTCATTAAATTTTACATACATTTAAAACGTTTTTATTACTTTAAAGAAGAAAAATCATTAAAATGTTGACATTGATGAAAGTTGTATTAAATTGTTAAAGTTACAATTTTAACATGAAAGCGTTTTGTTATATATAGATAGTTATTATTGACAGTTATTCTTATAAAATAATAATGATAGCTAACTTAAAAATATGCATGCACTTAGTTATCATTATTTTAACTATCATTAATTTTTTATTGTTTTAAAACTATCATAATATATAAACATCATATCAATCCATCATAAGTATGTTTTCACTACAATTGAATCACTTATTTCAGGAACATGTCAAAAGCCACTTTCTTAATTGAAAAACAACGATTCTTTTACACAATTTAAAAGTTTAAAAGCAGTAGACAATTGTTTCGGGGATCAATGGATCCCCTTCATCAGTATTGACAACTCAATTGAAAAAACAACGTTTATTTTACACAATTTAAAAGTTTAAAAGCAGTTGACAATTGTTTCTGATGAAGTACTGATGAAGGGGATCCATTGATCCCCGAAACAATTGTCTACTGCTTTTAAACTTTTAAATTGTGTAAAATAAACGTTGTTTTTTCAATTGAGTTGTCAACATTAGCACAAGATTTTTTAGCCACTTTTCTTGTTTTGAGAAAAACAATAAAAACTAAATAGAAGCTCACTACATTTTTATGAAGGTGTTCTGTAATTTTTTGTTAGCAGACCTCATTTGGATATTTTACTGCCAAAAACATTTTCATAAAAAATTCATCCTTTGTGAAAAAATTATTGAAATATTTTGCATTTGACAGGTTTCTGCAATAAACACTGTGTTCAAGCCTATTCTTCAAAACATGACTCTATTTTTTTAAGGATTTGGTAATAAAAGTGGGAATATTAATTGAAAATAATATTTTCTTTTTAAATACTAACCGATGAAATTATTAAAGAGTTCTTATTTTTCTCTTTTGGTTAGTAGATGTATAAATACTTATTTTTATGATTTCAACTAAAGACTCAAAAATAGTGGCCACCCAATTCAAAATGATCATAAAGAAATCTTCGAAGTCAATTAGATAGTGTTCAGATGTAACTTTGTAGATTTTAAAACGGTTTAGCTTTAAAAGCCTACAAAATTAGTTTTATGTTATGATCTGGGGTATAGACTTGATGGCTCCTTTTAATAAAGGGATTCATTGATCAAAATCTCAAAAACATGGTTGTAATAAATGGCCACAAACATAGAAATTTTTAATACATTACTACCGAAACGTCCCTAGTCTTGTGATTCGTACAAAACTTTTAAAAAGGGAGGTTTACTATGACCTGATGAACCAAACCTCGAAAGAAGGAACTTTTCCAATGGCGGTAACTGTTTGCATGTAATAAAGTGATAAATAAAAGTCCCACACAACTTGCGGATGACCCAGAATAAACAAAATTAGCCGCAGTTTAAAGCAGAAACCAAACAAGCGACGTTGCTTGACTTGTTTCTGCACTAAAGCTAAAATTTAACATGTCGGGAAATAATTATAATTTTAAAATCACGTTATTTTTATTATTCTTACTCTAAAATATGCATTTACCCAGCCTTACAGAATCCCAAGACACCAATAACTCATTTTTCAAAAATGTGGCGTTTGACACATGTTTCAGAAATAAGTGATTCAATTACAAGTAACATACTTTTACACTTATTTCTTTTATATTCTTTAATTTATATTTACCATTTCAGTTTTCAGCAACCAGTATGGTGTTATTATCTATTTACCCTCCATTAAAACCCCACCCATAAATATAGTATCGAACTTTTTTTATTTTAAGTTTTATCATTTTCTAAACTTCTCTATAATTATTTTTTATTACTGTATGATTATTATTTTTCAATAACTATTACCATCATAAGTAATTATTACTATATATTAAGTATTATAATGATAATGAAATGATAGAAATAATTAATTATATAACATGCAAGACAGTAAATTATTCTTATCCCAAAAACTATTAATAGCAAAAACCACGTTTTTAATTGTAATCTTTTTTTTTATTTTAAGTTTTATCATTTTCTAAACTTCTCTATAATTATTTTTAATTACTGTATGACTATCATTTTTCAATAACTATTACCATCATCATTAATTATTACTATATATTAATTAGTATAATGATAATAAAATGATAGAAATAATTAATTATATTACATGTAAGGCAGTAAATTATTCTTATCCCAAAAACTATCATTAGCAAAAACCACGTTTTAAATTGTGGATGAGAAATAAGTTTAAACAAATTATCAAGTGTCAATTCAAATTAAGAAAAATATCGTTTTATATATTTTTCTAAAGACTTTACTGTTCAATTAAAACAATTTTAAATCAATGGTTCATTTGTTATGGTTTTAAAATTCTATTTTTTCTAAGTACCTTAACAATATTGAATTTGAATTTTGATTACCGTAGGTTTTGAGTTTTTCGTACACATAACAGAGATTTTATTTATATTTATCGATCCGCTATCGATATCGATATTGGATATCCCAAAGAGGCAAAGATTATCCTAAAGAGTTGCTCGAACGTTTGAGCAACGTAAAATAATAGTTAACGTAATAATAATATAACGTAATAATTAACGTTTTAATATAACGCAAAATAAGAATATTTTAATAGAAAATTGCAACACTGTTACGCTTGCTATGATGGAAAAACAAGCTACAGGAGGTTTTTAACTCTACTAAAGCTCCACTGAGCTATAAAACAAACTGGAGTGACAACCTCCGATACTATAACAAGCGACCGAACGTGCCGGCGCGGAAGGTTACAAGTTGCCTCTTTTGCTCAGCAAAAGAGGCAAAACAAACCAATTTCTCCATAGACTAGCATTGTGTGAGTTGAACTTTTGTGCGTTTAAGAGGTTTTATTCAAGATATTTTCTGCTTGTCTTTTCCTACTAAATCGATGTTGCTCTTCAACTTAGTAATAATTTAGTAAATCTCTAACAGTTTTTAAAATAAAATTTATAACTCCTAAAATTTCACTAAAGGGCGTTGAATAATGTTGCATCGGATAGGATATAGTCTATTTACTAAACCTAGACCCCACTTTCATGACTATATCTGTAGGGGTTCAAAAGTTTAAGGGTGGGGAGAAGACACACATTTTTCAGCTCACACATTATTTGATAGTTTGATGAGGTTTCGACACGCTCACTCATCACTCCAGTTTGTTTTATAGCTCAGTGTAAAGCTCTCACAAAGGCAAACGGTTACATTAATGTCTGGCTCGCTACTTACTAGTGAACTGTACTAAGCTATTCGCTACTGGTATACAAAGCCGCGCTTCAACTCTTCTCTCCCGAAATACTCGCTCCTGCCCATCAAAGCGACGCTTCGCAATTTTAGGCTTTTCGCGAAAACCGCCAGAGAGAGCTGGCAGACGATCTCGGAGACAATTAGGACGTTCCATTGTTGGACGACCCTGCCAAGAGAGGAACGCACCTGTCTGCTGCTCGCTCGGCTACCTGAAACTGTTACAGAGAGGGACTGACTGCTCGTTAACTGCGACCCGACTGATACGTTTTGCGAGTTTTTAGTCGGTATCTCTTTGATAGGAGTTTTTTTTACAGTTATTTACTTTGTTGACGAAGTTGGATTAGAGCAGGGGTTCTCAAACTTTTTCAGCCGCGGCACCCCTATCAAACTAACAAAAAATTCGGGCACCCCCAAAAAAAGGTTAAAATTTTTGTAGGAAAAGGTGTCTACATAAGAAGTCTCCAGCAGTGTATTATGAAATTTATTTCAGGAGAGGCCCAAAATTAGCCCTCAGCCTTGCCATGTAGTATATTAAATAGGTCCAATGTAGTTTCTTTCTTATTTTAGGTAGAATTTGTGCTTTAAAAGAATTTTCTATAAGAGAGGTTGTAATAAAGCTCAAAGTATGAAATGGGGGGCCTCCCCCAGAAAATCAGGATTTGCATTTTGATGAACTTAATATAATATAATAATAAAAAGTTGTGAATAATAAAGTTCCAAGTAAAAAAGGGGATGTTGGAGGTCATCCCCAAAAAATATTTGGAAATTTAATCCTAAAAACCGGGCTTACCTTGGTTTTGGTGTACCTAACCAAGTACTCCGAATTATAGGCAGGATTTTGACTTTGATGAACTTATAAAAAGTTTTGAATAATAAAGTTTTGAGTACAAAAGGGGGTTAGGTGGGTTCTCCCTCAGAAATTGATACTAAAAATCAGGGTTTAAACTTGTTTTATTACACCAAGTCTGAGTTTCGTTGGGACAGGGCACTCTCGGCCCGATATACACCTTTTCGTACTCTTTTTCATTATTTCCAACAAATTATTTTGTTACTTCTGTACAACTGCAGTTTCACCAAATGAAAAAGAAAATAGGTATGCATTTGTCCCTTTTTCTGTGAAAAGCAATGTTTTTGATCGATTATTTTGCGTAAGTTATAAAAAAGGACTTGGCATTCTACGAACGCAAGAATAAAAGGAAAGAAAAAGTGAAAAAAATGGATGATAATATTCACTGTTTTCATACTTAAAATTTCGTAATTTTTTGCAACTTTTCTTGGTTATTGTCTCGGCACCCCTGGCATACCCTCGCGGCACCCCAGGGTGCCGCGGCACACAGTTTGAGAACCTCTGGATTAGAGGACTCCTCAACTTGTCTACTATACCTAGTATTTCTCTTATGCTTATACTACTAGATGTAGAAATGGTAAATCATTCAGTATTGCCAATGTAGTAAATAGTATATGAAAATTGATTTGCACAGCCTTTACACCTTTTGAAAAATTATTTAAAGAATATCCTTTAATATCTTCACCTGATTCGAATATCCCACTCTTAAAACGACAGTCTCAAAACAGATTAAAAATTACACAAACTGGCTCCGAATCAAATTTACTCAAATTTGAACACGTGTGCAAATGCGCATACTCAAAAAGGAAACATCATGAACTTATTTTTGAGTTAGAGTATGGCATTCTCATGAATCAAATGTTTCCTTTTTGAGCATATTTTTAGAAATGAGTACATTCATGTTTTCAAATTGGAGTAAATTTGATTCGGAGCCAGTTTGAGTAATTTTTACTCAGTTTTGAGACAGTCGTTTTAAGAGTAGAAGATGCATACATCCGAATTTTAAGAACAAAGTATCTCAAGTGATAACCACGTTTTCCTTTTCCCCCGCCCCACTGGTGCCCCACAAACTGGTTTTAAAACTAAACTTGTGTGTAAATTTAAAATTATTTTGTAATGGAATTTCATTTTACAATGCAAAAAAAAATAATGGGGGGTTTTTACTCATCAGTGGCCACCAGTGGGTGTTTTAATAATCATTTAAAAAAAAAAACTACTAATTATATTATATTTAAAAATTAATATTTGTATCGAACTAACTTAGATTATACAATTTTTTTCGCTGGCGTTTTAATATACTGGAAAATTCACCTTAGATCACTGACAGGCGACCAATGACTCAATCAACTATCAATTACTTACAATCAGAAATGAAATGAAAATTAGGTTTTCCTCCCCACTCCTTCATGCAGTCAGAGAGAGGAGATGACTCCTCATTTCAAATTTCCTTGAGAGATAGCGTATTAATTTCTTCCTGCTTTTCTTTCAGTTTTCTATAACATAAGAAACATAAACCCACAATCATATTTATAATACCCGGGTATCGAGTTATCCAAAAACGAGTAGGATGACTAAACAGGCCGGAACTTGGGGGCCCTTGTCCCCCTAGTTTCCGATAAAAAGATTTTCTTTGAACGTAAGTCGTGATAGTGATTATGGGGTGGAGATCACAATATAATGATGGAATAGTACCTACTCAAAAGTTATTTAAAAAACATAATGTAGAACTAATTGTTTGTACTGAATCTAGTAGGTTTGGTTTAAGTTGTTATTCTTCATCTTGAAATAACGCCGTGATTTCGACCTATTTCTGATTTTAAACTAAAAATGGAGAAATATAAAATATTTAAGAATATGAGAAAGCTGAGAGTTTTATGAGTTAGGGGCTGCAGTTTTTTTGGAAACTTTAGTAAGAATTACAAAATTTAGTTCTTTATATTTATTTCAAGTACTCATCAATCACAGGGTTGGCAAAAAACCGGGTTTTTTTAAAAAAACCAAAAAAACCGGGTTTATTTGTTTTTTTTGGTTTAAACCAGGTTTTTTTTGGTTTAAACCAAGTTTTTTTATAATTTTTTTTTATCAGAATAAGTTATTTTAGCATTGATGTTTGAAATTGAGTTGTAAATGAGACAATTATTTCAGGGGTTGTTTATAATTGATAAATGATTTGTATATTTCAATTAATTAATTAAAATTAAATTAATTTGTTTTAAAAATAATTTTTTTTTCTAAAATATTCCAATTTGAATATCTAATATTATTGTAGTGAATAAAAATCAGTGTTAATTTATCTTGGATAAATGGTTGAAATAATCAAATTATTTATCTTAATCATATATGGATTAATTTATGAACTTAAGAAATTTCTTTAGAAAGAGAAAATTTTATTTTTTAAATAAGAAGTAAAAGTGAAATGTAAACAACTAATGTTAATTGAAATTGGATAATTGATAAAGATAATTAATTTGATTAATTATTAAATGGTAAAATAATCAAATTAATTATATGGATTATTTATGAACTTAAGAAATTTCTTTAGAAAGAGAAAATTTAACTTTTTTAATAAATAAAAGGGAAATGTAAGCAACTAATGTTAATTGAAATTGGATAAATGATTGAGATAATTCATCCAATTAAGGAAATTAACGGTTTTTATTAATTTAGTAAAAAAAACCCAACTGGTTTTTATCTGTTTATAAACAAACCAACTGGTTTTTAGTTTTTATCATTAAAGAAATCAACGGTTTTTATTAATTTACTAAAAAAACAAACTGGTTTTAATGACTGACAAATAAGACAAATTGGTTTTATTAATTAATTAAAATCCAAGCCATATTTTATCAGTGAAAAACAGAACTTTTGTGTATGTTTAGTTACTCTTTGAAATAATGCTTCATTTTAAAGGAAATTAATAAATGAACTATCTCTTGCAAAATATAATAAGTTTAACTTAAGCATTTAAGGTTAAGTTTAGAGAGAATTCAATAATTAAAACCATTAAATTAAAATATTTCTGATTTTTAATCACCTTAAAATGTCAATTTTTTTATAAATCTGACCTTTTAATTTTGTGCAAAAGATTATACTTAATAACACTTTCTTTAAAAAATCCTGAAAATATTTTATAATTTCTAAAAAAACCAAAAAAACCAAGTGGTTTTTTTGGTAAAAAAACCATGGTTTAAACCAATGGTTAAAACCAAATGGTTTAAACCGGCCAACCCTGATCAATCATTTAGGTAATATTTTAATATCTAGTCGATAGCCTCCCATTTTTTAACTCTCTTATTTTATAACTGCTAACCGTACCACTTTCTTAAACTAAATACTATTTTCTATTTATTGTTAAATTGGATTCCATTATAAACATGAATGTGCATATTGGCAGCTTAAGGCACGTATTTACAACCTTGTTCTTTTAATACAAATATATTGATAATATAAACTTAAACAATTTAAGATATTTGTACAGGTACAAATTCGTACTAAGAAATAAAAACTTTTCAAGAAGGAAGTGCACTTCAAGAAATTTTTACATTTTTCTAGTGAAGGTAATACATTTCTCGAATTCTTGACTGTTGTATATATTTTAAATTTACGATAATATTAGGATAATCTAGAATTAAGTTAATGAACAAAACACAATAATAAAAATAGTAGGATGAAAAAACTAGTAGTGTATTTTAAGAACAAATAGTTTTCGTAAAAAAACTTGTTATTTGTCAGTCAAATATGCAAGTTTTCATAAAATTATCACTAAATTAAGTTTTATCATACTTTTTTATATCACTTCGAGTGTAACCCATAGACATAGTAACCTTAAGAGAACTTAATAAAATACCATCAAAACAGAATCTTATTAAAATCAGTCATTATATTTCGTTATGAAGACAGTTTAATATATTTAAATTTGAATACATTTTTCTTGTTAAGTGAACTAGATCATTTGGGTTTACAGAATTAGAATGAAGAATATTTTCTGACGTTTTCAACATAAGTGTTTGTTTGTAAACAATTTATATTCAAGTTCATTAGAAATTTCAATTTAGATAACTTATAGTTCTATTTTAAAAGGTAGTAATTTTTGGAGTATTTTAAATGTAATATTTTGTTCAAAAAAATTATATTCAGTTATCATAAAATTTGCAAAACGATAACACCCCTATATCTTTAATCTGGTTATAAGTAAAATATATATGCCATAAAAACATAAATATATGTTTATAGTGTTAAATATGAACTTTTTATATAACTAATTATAATCAAAGTTGATTTATACTATGTGTTATTATTTATTATATCACAAATTATTTTATTACTTTTACAAATCACGTTAACATTTTTAAAAATACTTTTACATTAGCTAATGTACATGGAAACTTAAAATCATAAAGAAAAAATTGTTATTTTTATAATTATTACTAGACATTTTATTCTTATTATCAATTTTGATACTATATTTTATTTTTATTAATAATTAAATAATTTACATGTTATGAAAAAGGTAGTAGTAGGTTTCTTTCATCTCTGGTTTAGTAGGTTTTAATACAATTAAGTTAAAAATATATTAGAGAAAGATTTATGTATTATAAAAGCATTTTCTATTTATATTTTTTATTGGTTTTATGTTTTTAATCTCTAAATGATAAAAGTCAGAATAGTTTAAACAACTGATATGTAATATTAATATTAAATACTAATTTGTGATATGTAAAATTAAAGATAAAAAATTAAATTATTGAAATAGGTTTTATATAAAAGGAATACTAAAGTGTTTTAAATGTACTGGATTGTCAGTTGCAAGTTGTTATAGGATTTTAACATTTTCTTTCAAACCTAACGGGAATACTTCTAAAGTCTTATAATGTTAAGCAATTGAATGCTTCCAATTTCTTTGTGTTAAGATTTTTTTTATTCCTGTATCCCACTGCGATGCTTTCGAAGAGATTTCTTACTTATGATGTTAGAGATGCTTCTAAAATCTGATTTTTCATAAAGCAAGTTATTACCGTAAAACAAATTAACATGCGCATAAAATTACTTTTGTGGCAGAGGAAAATAGTAATTTATATTTCTGGAAATTTGAATTTTTCATCCCCATACATAAATTTAAAGGTGTACAGTGAAAGTTCAGTAGGTACCCCTAACCTGAACCCGAACATGTGATTTCATTAATTACCACTAACGATAAATTTGAATTAATTAAAAGATAAATTTGGTAATTTAACATCGAAAAAAATGTGGCGCTCCGTCTTGCCAGAAAACCTCCAATATCCCCCCAAAAATCTAAAAACAAAAGTTACGCAACATTTTAACAACCCCTTCGACTGAAATCGTACAACTACACAACCTAGGTTCCTAGGTACCTTAAACAGTTTCATGTTCCCGCACTATCAGCGACATATAAAAAAAACAAACCACACAAACACTACGATTCCATAGTTCATTTGCGGTCCCGAACTAATTACTCATCCCATTTACCACAACAAAAAAAATCCGACCGTCACCAAACCTGTGTCCACCTCCGATCGCAAAAAAAATCTCTCCTTCCATCCACCTCCCCCACCACACAAGTGAAAGCAACAGGCCTCACCTGATTGGCCGCCTCCTCTCCCCCCCTTCCCCCTCCGCTCTCCGTGCTCTCTCTCCCGCTCCATCAGGCCAGGTAGAAGAAGAAGGAAGCTCACCTAACGACGAACAATCTCTCTTTCTCTCTCTCTCTCTTGTCCCCGCATGCGTGTATGCATCTGCTAGCCATGGCGCAAGCCTTCCACGAGGACCCCGGCGAGCCCATGCAACAGCAACAACAACAACAGGATATGTACCAGCAGCAGCGTGAGTACTACCAGCAGCAACAGCACCGCGGCGGCTGGCAGGAGTACGCCGTGATGGGGTACGGCGGCGGCGCCGACGAGTGGCCGACGGAGCCGATGGGGTTCGCGGCGCAGCCGGGGGAGGCCGGCAGCTCGCCGCCGCCGGTCGAGGGCGAGGCCGCCGAGGAGCCGTCGCCGCTGCCGGGGCAGAAGGGGGCCCGCGCGGCCGCCAACCAGGAGCGCATCCGCCGCCCCATGAATGCCTTCATGGTGTGGGCTAAAGTGGAGCGCAAGAGACTGGCCGACGAGAACCCGGACCTGCACAATGCGGATCTGAGCAAGATGCTTGGTGAGTCCATCTTCCTCTTTAAAAAGTTATTTTACCCATTGATATTCTGTTTACAAAATTACTAGTGTAAACTGAAAGCACCAATATTTGGTTAGTAACTGTTTTTTGGTGGTAAAAACTTAACTTAAAGATATAAGATATCCATACGTCCACATAAGAACATCCATAAATTGTTTTATCTATGAACGTTCTTACTAAAAGTACTAGTGAAAACTGACAGGAGTTTCCGTAAAGGCACCAATATTGGTTAGTTGCTGTTTTGGTCGTAAAGTCTCAACTAAAAAACAAAAGAAATTCATAGATAGAGATAGAAATTCATAGATTCATAGATCCATAGATAGATAGTTTTATCTATGGATGTTCTTACTAAAAGTACTAATGAAAACAGGAGTTTCCGTAAAAGCACCAAAATTTGGTAAGCTGCTGTTTTGGTGTTAAAAACTTAACTCCTAAAAGATATAACATCAGTAGATGAACATTCATAGATTGTTTTATCTATGGAAGTTCTCCCATTAAGTACCAGTGCAAACTGACAGGAGGTTCTATAGTTACAGTAATGTAAGCCTAAGCTGTTATGTAAACTTAAGCAAAGATGCTAGAGGTTTCGTAGAAAAATCAAGAGAAATGTATACGTTATCTGAATGAATTATATTATGAAATTGACTAAGTCGTTGGATCTATAATTGTTCTCCTAAAAAGTACTCATAATCCTCTCCTTCAAAGTTCTGATGTAAGCTGACAGGACATTATTTATCTCGATTGTTGATTTTTGGGGGGTAAATAACAAAAAGATTTAATAACTTGATAAAAGAATTTATAAAAGATTTGAATCTAGAGACATTTATAAGTGGAGAAATGTGACCTTACTTGGTTTTTGTTCCATGAAACCACAACCAAACCATTTAAAAGTAAAAACATTTACTTTTGTTATGAACATTTGTTTACATTTTTTGTAAAAAAAACTGTGTCAAAGTCGTTGTATTTATGAATGTTCTCCTTAGAATTACCTCGTATATATGGGTGCAAAGAATGTTTTTAAAAAACTAGAGCAAACTGGCAGGAGGTTCTGTAGTTTAATCAGTACATGGGGCTGAACTCATTTTTGGATAAAAAATTTAAAAGATATGGAGGAAGGAGAAGAGTTGAATGAAGGAGATGAAGATGAATCTATAAATTTATCAGTTATCTCTTCATAGATGAATCTAGAGGAGTTATAAGTTATCTGAACGAATTTATATAAAAAATTGATAAAGTCGACTTTCTCTCTAAAAATACTTGTACAAACTGACAAGAGGTTGCGTATGTAAATCAATACATGGTTGTTATTTTGGAAGTATATAAGTAAATTACAAGGAATGAGGGATTTCATCTATAAATCTAAAGATAATTTATAAGATACTGGGGAAATAAAATTACACATTTTAAGGGTGCCAAAGTCTAATATTAATGCTTCACGTGTTCCTTATAAAAAAGGGTTGGTTAAGGCTATACAAGAGATTTAAATAGTTCCATGCATTCGCAATTGGTTTGTGGCTTAAGAACTCAGTAGTTAAAGTCTATATAGAATGCTTTGCAGTTGGATCTAAATGGAGTTCTTTATGTTCTCTTTATATACAGTTGCAATTATCGTAAGTTCTTTCTGCAATTATCTGAAGTTCTTTCGAAATGGGTATTTGTATTCCTTCTTTTTAAAATAATATTTTAGGGTTTGATATTTATGGAATCGCTTACTTTGAAAAGAAAATATTGGGTGGGCTCAAAAAGTTCTGAATTAGACTTTAAAGAGTTTTTTTTTAAATTTAGCGTTAACAACGGGAAATATTCAGACTTAGGTATATAGAAGTTAAGATTTTATAAAAAGTGGATTAATGCGACAATGGGAGATATTTCCTTAAGTGAGAGCAGTTACCATACACTACCAACATTTTATTCTTTACCCCACTGTCCACCCCCAATTTCATAATACAGAAGTTACGTGCAATTTTAAAAATCAGGATTTTTTCTGATTAGTTCTTAAACCATAAGTCTCCTATCCACCATATTTTCACCACTGTGCTTATCGATCAGAATATACTAAATGACACAAGAAGGTTTTTTATGTCGAGATGTTCGGAGGTCCAAAAGAAGAGGTAAAATTGAATAGAAGAACTTTTGGTTCTTAACATATCAATAGGGGATTACATTTTCTCTTTGAAGAAAGTATAGAACCTGATTAGGCGGTTTTGTATTTACGTTAAGTAATACGTTCATCCTAAGAAAATGTTGTCTTTTGTTGAAATTTTGTTGGTGTTATTGTTAGTTAAGTGCGGTTAAAACATAAATCATCGATAATAAATATAACTTGCTATCTATTCCTTTATACAGGGTGTCCCAATAAAGACTGACACATTTTAAAAATCAATAACTAATAACTCAAAAACTAAAAAAATATAAAATAAAATACGCGGTTTGTTTCATCATACACCTAAGACTCCCAGGAGTAGGATGTAAATACAAGTATTGAGATATTTATTACACCTAGTTATTGACTTCTCTTTGATGGAATAGCTGATAAGATTTCTCAAAGTATCTTTATCATTCGAGCTCTATTAAGGTTACCGAGCATGAAAAAAATATACACGGACCCTTTTCCATCAAATTAACAACTTTTTACAGTTGTGATAAGAAAAGGCACGCCCAAACTTTAATGTTAAATTTTAGAACAAAGTTACCCCCATACACTTCCTCAAACCTAGCACCTTAATTTCCCAGTGCTCCAATTACTACTGAAGAAATAGCAAGTTCAACACTATTTAGATAGCGTACTCATTTCAAAAAGCACCATCTCCTTAGCCCCACTTCCCCTTCAAGAAATCATAAAAATTGATGAAATCCACC
Organism: Tetragnatha versicolor; assembly: GCA_024610705.1. Lineage (NCBI taxonomy): Eukaryota > Metazoa > Arthropoda > Arachnida > Araneae > Tetragnathidae > Tetragnatha > Tetragnatha versicolor. The sequence continues at coordinate 17,627,462 of JANDEH010000011.1, read as the reverse complement.
CAACACAAGACACACCCTTACACTAAATTCCCAAACAGACTACAACAGTAAACATCGCACCTCACGTCCCAATTACTACTGTACAGATGTTCAAACCCATTTTCACGTTATTTTTTTTCCTATACTTTCAAAAACCGTTCAACCAGCACCTTCCTCCAATTTTAAGTTCAATGATGAAACCGAACCGCTTTAATTGTTTTCGAACCGAACGCATACCCTCAATCTCAACCTCCCTCGACCGTTTATCAAACGATTTTTCTCTCGGTGTATTCTCGCTTTCTCGAAACCATGCCTCTCAACCTCGCTGACCCTCGCTCTGGATCCAAGCCACACCTAGCAAAGTTGAAGATCTCCTTTATTTCCGCGTAGGGAAGAAGAGTGGATGGAAGGGTTAGAAAAATATCCTCATACTAACTATAACAAGGCTAAAAGGGAGTTGATATTAAGAAGTGATATTTACTCACCCTAACTTCGCATTTCGTGGTTTCTTCACTTTCTTAGTTAGACTTTGGTGATGTTTTCGCGGTCAGTTTAGAACCAGTGGGTTTCCGAATGTTTTCTTTCTGAAAATATATTCCTATATTTGTTGCGCATACTAGTAAAAATTACTGGACTGAACTAGTTCTTCTTAGTTCTTTGTTGGAAAGTTTATGAGACATTTGCTTACTCTAAGATAAGCCGCTTCGACTGAACTAGTGATTAAGATTAAATTAAATTATTTTTATCTTTTACTTTTTTAATAGTGGCATTGTTGTAAGTGTTGTTTTAGAACTTAAATTATGTAAATAGAATTGAAAGAAAAATAAAGGGATTCTGGATTGTATAAAATAAATAGAAAGTTTTATTTTAAATTGTGACTACTTTTTGGTTAAATTTAAAAACACATAATTACCAACGATAGATTAGGTAGAAATTAAAAGTATCACTTGTATGCATGCAATATGCTTAATGCGTCAATAGTTCGACCGCCACTAGAAAAACTTTGACAGAAAAACGAAATTTTAAAAAGCAGCTCATATGATTCATATGATTCACATGATTGTCTCACACAGATTTGGCACAAAACGTTTTTCAGCGTTTATAAATTACCATCACCCCCAAAATTGAGGGCAATATCCCGTTTCTATAAAAATGGCTACAATATTGCATAACGTCAAAAAATTTTCTCGTGGCGGTCGGATTATATTCTGTTTGAAGTTTAAAGTTATTGTCTGTAATAATACCTATTAATAACTCTGAAAAAACAACTTTTATTACTTTGTTACTGTTTGGAAAATGGTTTCTTCCATATTTGTTTAAACATTTTTGCATATAATGGCGCTTTAAATGTCTGATCTTCAAGAAAAAGTTTTTTTAATCCCAACATTCTCACTTTTGTCATCGAGGTTTATACCTGGTTTGTTGCAAAACACCATCAAAGATTGAGTGTTTTCAACTTTCAAAACGTTTCTGAATGATTTTCTTAATTTCTTGGAAAGAAGTCTGCGTTCGTACACTCGGTCCACAATGAAAATCTATGCAATAATCCAATTTGTGAAAATAAAAATTGATAAACAATGTACAATTAATTAAGAATTTTTCATTATTCTTGCATTAAATGTTTTGATTTATTTAAACACGCTTACGACGTTTACGAACAGAAAAACCTGAATCAAAAGATCTGCTATAGAAGTACCCAATTTTCTATATTATAACAGCAGAAATTACAGTGACTAAACAGAACAAAACACATCAACCACGTAGGCCGCAAAACAAAATTATACCCTTCTTTTTTTAGCGTAACTCGAAGCCCTTCATCTGTCAGGACATCTGCCTGGGCAGATGTGCAGGGTCCATCTGCAGTCCACTACTTGGTAAACAAAGGGTTTCGGCCACCTTAATAACCACAAAAGGTGCAATAAGGATTAAGTGAAGACTGGAAGGGATAAAACTATCTGCATTTTTATGAAATGTTTACTCCCATTTTTACCTGAGACGACAATTTTATGAAAATTGAGAACCATTGATGACGTTTTGGTGATGGTACTAAATAATAAATATTTTCCGCTGCATTAATTTTTCTAAAAATATCTGATATTTAGCAGTATCTGATTTTGTTATTAATTTTACTTCCCGAGTTTACGAGCTTTTTTATGTTAGAATTAATTGTTATTTCGGGGAGAATAACTCGATAGTGGATTCTCTTTCAATTTTGAAGAATTACTAGGAATAGATTATATAAATAAGTCCATAAGTATTAAATTAGAGTTTAAGTTAAAAGTTTTCACACTTTTACATTTGAATGGAATTTATATGCATATATATATTTTAATAAGCTTTTAAATACCAACCCCAAAGGGATAGTAAAAGTTTATTTACTTTTTCTCAAAACGAGTGTAAAAGAATAACTAAAAAGTATTAGAAAATGTTTGCAGGGATTTAAGTATCCCGTTTTAATGGTGTTTTATAAAATTACTAAACTTTATAAGAATTATATTCTCAATTCAATTATAATTCTAAATCCAGTTATAATTTGAAGAACATAACTGACGATTCCGAGAAAACACGAGATGAAAATTCTAGAACCTACTGTATAAACTTTTCCCCTTTCTTTATTATGGATTTAATTTCACTTTTTCACTTAAACCACCTTGTTAGACGGGAATGCAATAATTTGAAACTAAGTAGAAGCACAACAAGTTGCCTCTAAACCTTAACTTTCCGTAATTCGTTATCACAAAATCTTAAAAATTTTAATTATAAGAAAATTCCATTATTTGTTCATTTCATTTTCCAAACAATCTAAAAAACATTTTGTTTCGCTTAAGGATATGATTCCCTGTATACCACAACCATACCCCATTATATGAAATTAAGAGTCATTCAATTTAACTAAAACTTTAAGACCACGGCTATTTTTCTGTGTAAACGCATTCTTTTAAAAATTTTAAGCGTTAAAAAATTCTACTCATAATTCTACATATGTTTCTCTTCAGATATGTTTCTAATCACAATGAAGCAATTTATAACTCAGTAAGAAATGTAGTGAATCAAAACAAAAGGAATGGAAAGGAATTTAAAAAAATGTTTAGCTTTAGCAAAGTTCAATTTCTAGTAAAATTTGAAAGACATTTATTTTTCCCAAACAGCACTTTTGAACAGCACTTTTGAAAGAAATCCATCTGGATTTTAAAAAATCAATTTTGTATCTTCTATTAATAAATTCCTGATACTTTCTATTGATGAAGTTTAGAAGTTTTAAAACATAAATTATAAAAGTACTAAAGTTGGATACGGAAAAATGATAACAAATTTAATGTCATGAGAATAAAATTATATTGCACATTATAATTTTGATGTTTTAATCTAGTTTGTTCTTTTTACGATTTGTTCGTGAAATTTAAAGTTTTTATGGTCCCTAGTTTTAAAATTAACACACATCATATTTATTTATTATCGTTAAAAATGCCAGTAGAGCTGTACATTTTTAGAACATTTTGACTGTAAAATCTTTTAACTTCTATAATTATTTTGTTTCATACGTTTTTTTTAACTTTAAAGCTTTTTTTACCGAATTTTCCCGTTTGAACAGGATTTTAGCTAATCCTTATTCAGATCCTTGTCTTAGAAGTCTTATTTTGAGTCCGGGTAAAAAAGATAAGATTTTGCATGGTCATTCCTTATCTTTTTCTTGAATTCGTGTACCAGATATTTTACAGTTCAACAAATTCAGTTACAATAGCAGTATAGCCTAGTACTTTCATTCGTTTTTAATTAGTTTTAAAAAGAGAAAGTAACATTACACATAGCTTAAGTAGTATTTAAAACTTTAAGTGGAATTTAAAGTTTGTCGTTAGGGCCTAATGAATCAAATAGTGTTTCATAATGAAAACATTGCAGTCAATATAGAACAACCAGTTTATCAATAGAATTCAAAGTATACTATATTTGTAACAGTTACACATCTGAAGATTATAACCTTTAAGGCTGAAAGTCGAAGGCTTTACTAAACTAATTCTATGCATAAAAGAATTTACATCAAAATTGATAATTTGACATGAATAATAACAAATACAAAGTGCATAAGAGCGAAAGTGTTTTAATAATGCAAATGAAACCACTCAAGCAAGTTCGACTCAACCAAAAAATAAATTACTTGATAAACATGTTGATACTTTTGATACGTTGAAAAGTAACTAAATTTTTATACACAACTATACAAGTCTGACTTGTCTTCTAACTGACATGTGTGCCAACAAGTTGGGAAAAGAAAATTGATTCGCCTAATAATTAAACTAATAATCAAAATAAAAAACTTATAACATCTTCCTCATTGGGTTAACTTTTGACGCAAGCGCAGTGTTACGGATAGCGAAAACTAAAAAGCTGAGAATAGGGGCTTATATAAATTTCGAGCTATCTGAAGAATCGTCTATAATATTCTCGCCAAACCAAATGCGATTTGGTAAAAGGTTAGATAGACGTTGTGGTTAAAGATATCATTTTATAGAAAGAGTCTCGATTCGCGGTTAGATTTTCAGACGGCTATCGCAACGCAGCAAACGGGGCTTCTTTCGTTATCTGCAGAGGAATATTCCACGGCAAGGTGGTGGGTGACGTCAAGAATAACGAACACCGTGTCGCAAGGCCGTAATATACGGCCCTCTTCTCAAGCCACCGGCCATGCGGGGAAACGATGAGCGGTTTTTCTTATGCCCTCCCCGTGTACTTTTTCGCCTAACTTTTCACTCTTCTGTGCACCAGACCTTGTCGTACGTGTGTGTTGCTTGCCCGACCCTGCTTGCCCCTTGGGAGTGGTGGGACTAAGTGGAATGTATTCGAAGTTACTACCCTTAAATGTAGCTCACAATTATTACAAGAATCTTCGGAATCCAATTTGCAAGCCAATGCTCATTTGTATCATTGGTCGAACGAATTTTTTTTATGATTATTTGGGGGGTTTTCATGAGAACTTCAACCAATCACGGTAAAGATGACAAGGATTACAAAAAATTTTACAATAATGGATAATTTTCCCTATGGGGATCTTTCAGCAAAAAAAATATAGGGTCATAATCTGATATAGGGTCATGGTTTTCCTTAAATGTGCAAATTTTCAGTTCCCAACCAAACTATACGAATATCACCGGTTTTAGTTCAAACGCTTGTTTCAGTAAAAATCGGTTTTACCTACAGTCCTTTATGTAAAGTTGTTTCTTTGATGAATTTTAAATAAAGTCTAGAAAAAATTTATTTTAGCAATTATAGGAGCAAATCGTTTTGCCCTGGCTATATTATATACTATAGTGTTTCCCAATCAATGTAAGTTCACTATAATATCATTGTAATAAAGGGTTGTTAGCTTATATAATAATAAAGGGTGGTTTTCCACTCCTTTTCTGCGAAAGTAATCCTAAAATCCTCACAAAAATTCGCTTAATGTTAAGGTTACTTATATCAAAAACATTATAAACTTCATTCACACCCAATTTTCGGTAAACTTCCACAAAATTTACAATCGTTCCACCACAATTTTGTTAATTTACGAGAATAAAAGGGCATTCATTCAAATTCCAGAAATTTAAAAATTTCCATTACTTTGAAACCAACAACGGCCAAATCCCCATTAAAAAGATAACTTTCAAGCAAATCCCAGAATTTTTCCAACCCCACAGATGCTCTACAGGGCTTTATCTATCAACTATAGTGAGCACGTATGATCTCAAGCAGCTGTATAAACGGCGGGCAGCGTTGGTTCAGCTAGTCCAAGACCGTTCGGTATTTAAACGGCAGTAAAAATTGTCATCAGTCGCCACGCGAACCGTGTCAACAGTGAAGCCTTTTTCGTCATGCCACACACACACTCCATGATCACTGTGGTTAACTTTGGGAGAGAACATATAAACGCACCTATAACCAGTTAGACTAGCATAACCTTCCTTTTGCACATCAATGAATAAATTGTTAATCATTGTAAACAGAGTAAATAGTTCATTTAACTTTAGGGGAGAGTGTTGTACCTTTGGACAAAAATCACGTTTGGATTTTTCTAAGACAGGTAAAATCACGTTTTGACCATTTAAAGTGCCCAATCTATAGTCCTAACCTTAGCAAAGAGGGTAATATTTTTTATTAGCTAAAATCTTCAGAATTGGATTTTTAATTCATTTTAATAACTTGACGAAATTTGTGTCCATAGGTACAACAACGTGCTCTCCCTATGGACAGACCCAGTTGTACCTGTGGACACCCTGAAAAAGGAAAGTTTTAGTTGAAAATACTTAAAATGAACATTTTTATAGGTGTATTACCTTTTAATAAACTATTTCAAGCATTTTTAAAATTGGAAATAGATTTTTTAAAGTAATGTAGTTTTAGATCGTAAATGATCATTAAAACGAAGATGATTGATAAAAGTCTTGATTTTTTACCAAAAATGCATAAATCACATGGGTTTTTTAGATCGAAATTTGAGGTAATAGTTTCATTTATGATGCTGATTGATCTGATCACTTCACTGATCCAAAAAAAAACAATTCGATCGACACTTAGTTGTGCAAGCATTTGGAAGTAATAACTTTGGTAAATCTTCTTCGGTGGAAATTTAAGTTTTTTGTAATCATGATACTTAAATGCGATAGTGTGCTTAAGATTTTATACCATATTTTACATTAAATGCAAAGTAAAATAAATTTTTTTTAAAAAAGTAGTTTAGATCACAAAACATTAGATTTTTCATCCAAATTCACTTGAAATCGCCAACAAATAGATATAACCATTTAGAATTAATTTAATATGCATTAAAATTTATTCACTTTAATTAAACCTGATTCAAACACGCCGATTAGCTACAGACACCCACAAAAACGTGTCCGTAGGTACAACACTTATGGTGTCCGAAGGTACAACACCAGGTGTTTTTGCATTTAAAATTCTATAAAAAATTAAAGAATAGAGAACTGACGATTTCTAATATCAAAAATAAAAGTTAAAATCTCGGGGATTCACCCCTTGTATCCCATTTTATCATGTCATAATTAAAGGGGAAGAAAAATATTAATGTAGTGATGCACTAAAAAAACTTTGAGCACCTAAAAACAGTAAATTTATTATATTAATATTATTTTAAAGAGCTGATTTCACGTTAGCAACTAGATAGAATCTGTTTACATTCAAAATCAACCACAAATTCAAATTTACATTTTTTCCCGAATTTTAAAACGCGGTGGTTGAAGGTACAACCGCCCTTAGGTACAGCACTCTCCCCTATAGTTTGAAACTCTAGATCCTCTTATAAGAAACACAAGTGTGTTAAAAACGCGTAAATTAAATAATGCATTTTTATATAGATTGCCTTTGCACTCTAAAACTATCCTTAGAAAACATTCGTTTTTATGGACTTTTTAACTTTGAATTTATCTTTGTCATTGTCATAAATAAGTTTCACCATCTATTTTTCTATAAATATGACTGTCGTATACATTCAGTTTGGTATTTGTCAAAAGTATTTTACTCTCACCTCTTTCCTCATAAATAAAGCTCCCGAGGTTGACTATAAACTAGTATTTTCTACGAAATCTAGCTTTATAAAGCTTTTCTAAGAGTATCTGTTTACATACAATATCAATATAACATTTTATATTATTATTTCTCAATCTATTCTGAAAGGTCGAAGGAAATGAATCTATAAGAATAAAAACACATTGCAAGTCCAATAAAAAATCCTTAGAGTGCTTTTATTCTCTCCAATTAAAGTGCTTAAACAAATTAATGTTAACCTATTTGAAAAATATCACATAATATTCATATTACAACTACGTTTTAACTCATTATAAACATGCTGTTGTTGTTTATAATGTCACTTGGAATATCCAAGCTCCATCCGCAGAACATTATAAATATTATTCATACTTTCATACGCATATCACACGAACCATCAAAACTGTAAGAAAACCTTTCTTGTCTTTTCCTCAATAGTTTTAAAATCTGATAAAAATTTTAACTCTAACTCCTCTGACTTATTTTCAATGTTATTGACTTCATTAATAATTTAAAAGATAATTAGTTTGGCCAATGCAACCAGTTTTTTAATTTTCCAAACGTTCCCTCACGGCTTTAAGAATAGCTTTTCAACAACACATTCTGATATTTAAAAGTGATCTCTCTACAACATTTGGCAAACTTCTCTTCAAACTATCCTTATTTGTCTCTTATATTCAGTTACCCCCCCCTCTCCTCTTCCTTGATTTAACTTTTACACTGCACCTGCTTTAATATGCATAGCATATTCGCTAAGATTTTAACGTCCTTTAATCAAATCTCACATAAAAAAAACGCTGCTTCTTTCATTTAACACCAAAACGTTTTCCGTATAATTTTTTCGTATCTCTGCCATTCTCCTTCATTATGTTTGTATCAATATCATCAAGACTTATAACATGCTACCAAGACTAAAATATTATACTTTTGAATCGCACACGAAACCCATTTGGTTTAGTATAGTTTTTGGTGAAATCAAGTGAAATCACGTACAGAATTCCGCGTAAAATCCTTCGTACCTCCATTAACCCTTCACATACAAAACGTGTATCGTTACACGAACCTAGGACATTTCAGGTTTTTAAATGGGATCCTCACCAGGAAAATCTGACCAACCAACCGATGCCCGCACTCACATAGCTGCAATTATTACAAGCGAACAAAATCTTCAGCCACGATAAGGAAATATAATAGGGAGACAATTACTGAAATTCATATGTGGGGAAACCGCGTTGGTGACATAACCAGCCTCTTGAGAGGGGACGATCCTCAGATGTCCGAGCGTGGCCGGTTGACGTCAGAGTCTTGCATAAGAGTTTCGCTCGGACAGTGAAACTATCGAACTGCTGAAATGTCCACTTGTAGGGGTGTTATTTCATGAGGAGGTGGAGTGGGTTTGAGATCCTGTCGTATTATACCTACATTTAATGATGTCCGTTGTATTAAATATATAAAATTCTTTTAATAATAAGTTAAGCCGGAATGTTTTGATGCCTATTAATTTTACCCGCTTCTTAGTTAAAATAAATATTCAATTAGTTAAAAAAATTTTTATCTTCAGATTATACAGGGTGTATCTGAAATGGTGCAACAAACTTTCAGGGATGATAGTACTCATCAAGACGAACAAGAATCGGTATAGAAAGGGGGTCCCAGACCAAATCCCAGGGAGTTAAAAATGGAGCGATACCCCAAAAAATGATTGAAAATTCAATTTGTAGAAGAACTACTATTGGTAAAAACTTAATTATGGTCTCAAAAATTGTGGTTTAATATGATCTTTAAAATTACCTCAAAAGTCTTCACTTTAAAATTTGTTTTATTATGAAAAAAGTTAAAAACACAAAATATGTGAAAAATATGCCAAAACCTTATTTTGTATTTCGAAATCCTTTCTTTTGATTTGATAATCTGAAAGATCATAGTTGAAAACCCTTAAGTCCAAAGTTTCACGTAAATAAAATCAATATTAAACGCTTGAGATCCTGTTAAAGTTGGTTTTTTAGGTGCGCAAGCAGTTTTCTAGAGCTGTTTCCAGAACAGCTGTGTGCGCACTCAAAAAACAAACTTAAACAGGATCTCAAGCGTTTAATATTGATTGTATTTACGTGAAACTTTGGACTTAAGGGTTTTCAACAATGATATTTCAGATTATCAAATCAAAAGAAAGGATTTCGAAATACAAAATAATGTTTCGGCAGAGTTTTCACATTTTTTTGTGTTTTTTAACTTTTTTCATAATAAAACAAATTTTAAAGTGAAGACTTTTGAGGTAATTTTAAAAATCATATTAAACCTTAATTTTTGAGACCATAATTAAGTTTTTACCAATAGTAGTTCTTCTACAAATTGAATTTTTCAATCATTTTTTTGGGGTGTCGCTCCATTTTTAACTCCTTGGGATTTGGTCTGGGACCCCCCTTTCTATACCGATTCTTGTTCGTCTTGGTGAGTACTATCATCCTTGAAAGTTTGTTGCACCATTTCAGATACACCCTGTATAACGTTTCAACTTAAACAAGCACTAATTTATTTTCATGCTTAACCAATCAATTTAAACTATTTAACCGAGATTCCCTGGTTCTGAAATTAAAATACTTTTTCTTAAATTTTTATCATGCATTAAAATACATTAAAATGTATTTTCTTTAGCTGATTGAATAATTTACATAAACAAAACCTTAACAGAATACTATACTATTCTGATTAGGTTGAAGGTTCTGTATTGATTTTAAGAATACTATACTCTTTGCAAATTCAAGCTTTAGACTATAATGCATTGAGCATCACTTGAACTGGAGGGACCGAAAAAAATTCCGAGTTGAGCTTAGGATCTAGAAAATATCTTACAGTTATCAATAACTTAGAATGAAAAACGATCAAGTTAACCCAGTTGCATTGCATTTATCAAAGAAAAACAGCTGAATTTAAACTATTATAACAATGATTGACTAGTCCATTATAGTAATTTTCAACTGCCGAGTCCAAAGTTTTCTTGGAATACAAAAAATTATTTCTCTGTGAAATTTAAACAAAAAAAACTATACCATGAGGAAACTACCCAACTTTTAATGCTATAAATTAGCTTAGTATAAATTAGTTTTTCGTGTACTTTGAGTCCTTTGCATTACGAATGTGGAACAGTGGAGAAAAAATGCTTTGCATTACTCACCAAGGAAGAATACAACTTTGAACCGAGAGATAGCACTTATGCCAGCAAAAAGCAACTTGGTGATAAATAATCGCTGAAGCTTAAGTGCTGTAAAATCTGGAAAGCTAAGGGTATGATGATGAGAGTGAATTATTGTCTCTGAAATCAACCAATAAAGATAGTAAAGTTTGCTTCCTTCTTAGGATGTCCCATTAAACGAAAATAGAATGAGGGAGAACGTTTAGAGAAGATTTTAAAGCCCTTTAAAAAGCTAAAAAATCTGTATATGGCTTGTTCTATTTTTAAAAATAGGTAAACCACTTCTAGGAATCGATACTTAATCGAGTACTTATGTTTTTTATTCACATTTTGTAGGAAACTTTTTTAAGATGTTTTATAGTACTAAATATGGTTTCATAAAAATTCTCTTTAAAAGTTTCCAGTTTTGGCTTACACTGTAAAAATTTGGGTAAATGTAAAACCAATATTTGGTGCAAAGTTTTTAATTTCCCGAAACTTTGGTGCGATTGTACCAAAAATTGGTCGTATGATCGAAAAATACTTTTATGGTGCAATCGGTTGCACCAACGTTTGGTAAAAATGCTCTTAACTGGGACCGTTGTTTAGTTGTGTTTGGGTTCGCACGCTCCACAGTTTTGTTTTCGCATGGGTCATAAAGGAAAATGGTACTATTATGATAAGTTTTAAAGTTATTGAATCCCCGCTGGAGCAGTGGTAGCGTGCTTGCAAAGCATGCGGCAGTCCGTGGGTTCTATCCCCAGTGATTATTATTTTATTAAAATTTCCAAAAAACAGCAAAAAGTACACCTTATTATGGTGCAACCGCTCTCTAATTTTGAGTGCCTTTAAACACCATATTATGGTGAAACCTCTTTCTGATTTTTGGTGCTAGTGATAGCACCATAATATGGTAAAATTAAGAGCTATTTTTTATAGCCAACAAATAAATACCAGATTTTGGTGCAACAGGGCCAAACAAATTTTACAATATATTTAACTTTTCTTCATGTCACATAATCCGATGTCGTGAAATATTTATCTTAAAATAACTAAGGTGCAATTATTAATCCTCAAAACTTTTATTAAATATTGCAATTTGGAATAATGAGAACACAGTAATTTTTCAGAGTATTTGGTATAAAAAAATTAACGTGTTGATTGAGACAGCATGTGGACAGTTAACAATAATGTTTATCTATGAGGATTTCTTAAGATAAGCATAGAATTAACTACCATAGATATTTCTCTAGGATATACAAAATATCACAGTGCAACTTAGTGTGTGTCTAAAGTTTTATGACCAGCTCCACAGCACACCTCGGGCAGTGGATACCTCCCCCGTCTCTTAGTATGGACAAAGAGATGGGTACCAGATAAATACCATGAGCCGGCCAGACGCACGCTTAGTAACCCAAATGTCTTTAATTTGAGATAGTGTATAACTACTAGAAGATCTCTTGTTCTCCATAACCTTCCAATCGAATGTTCTTTACTTTAAATTTATAAGTTTCTGTGGATTTGAACTATTGTGGGGGTTTCTTCAGCTATGAATTATCAAAGTCACTATAGCTCTTTTTTTAAATTGAACCCGGAACTTTGCCTCCCCATCCCTGACAAATGGACCGCTCCAAATTCACCAGCACAACCCTCGGGAGCAATCGCTTACAAACTGGAAATGCCATTCCCCAAACGACACAATTTCCCAATCGTTTGCACTTGGCAGCGGGCTCACGTCCCCTCACTTTAGAACCCCGAGATAACCCTAAAAGCCGAGACCTCACCTCAGAACCAATAACCTTTTCTCTTCTGATGGGTGCTTTCGAGGAAGACTCGTCCCAATAAAATGGTCGCGATGGTTTATGGAAGGCGGGGGTGACAATAAATCGAGGGTCTTCGACTTGTGCGGTTGGGAGTTGAACGTTCGTGACAATGGTGGTGACACCTCGAGTTCAACGAGGGGTGGCGGACGTCTGTCTTCTTCTTGGGATGCTGTTTCTTTTTTTCTTTGCTTGGGTCGCTGCGGTGCTTCCTTGGATTGTGGGAATTTTGATGGTGTGAAGTGTGAGTAGTAGGGAATTTTTAATTTCCTTGTCTTTTTCCATCCGGGGTTTAGTGGGAGAAATTGTTGTAATGTTGTAGTCTATTCCTTCTTGCACAATATTGTATGTGTAGCAGTAATTAGCATATATGGGTGTGAACTATTGTTTTAAATTTTTCATAACTAGTGTAAACCAAAAAGTAAAATTAAATATGAGATCTTTTTTGATACAGAAACTCCAGAACATCTCGCCCAAATGTTTATCATTTTAATAACATTCTTGATAGCTATAAAACATTAATTTCTGCCTGATAATAACATCAAGAATTTTTAAAACGGGTCTTTAAAAACACTATTATAGGTACTATTCCAGAATCCCGGTGCAAGTGATAAAGTCGTCAATAATGATGCAACCGCTGGTAACCCTTGTTTCTGTTTCGGAAGGTCATGTGTGAGCTGTCACCAAAAAATCTGCTTTGGCGAGATTTGCTCCGGTATTCTAGAAAAGAGTACCCACTATTATGATTTTCCTGTTTTGTAATTATTTTCTTTTAAAATTCAAAATAATACTGAATATCCTAAATATCTATTCCCTTCTTAAAACCCAGGAATACACCATTCGGAGAATCCGATTTTGAATATATTCCTACCTGAAAAAAAACATTCTAAGCCTCTGAAAAAATCTAAATGCGTAAAATATCCATGATGGCATAGTAAAAATGCTGAATCTTCACTTTTAGGTATTGATTCTTTGGTCATACAAAAGTTAACCTTAGTTTCTTTAACTTATCCATAGGATGTAAATGTTCTATACCTATAGGATAAATAAATTGCGCAAGTTCAGACTTGCGTATGCGCTAAGTTTTTAGCGATAAAGATGACTAATATGGTAACCCTAACTCATGTTAAGTGAATTATTGGGCTTCTAAATGTGCCACTAAACAACCAAAATTTGCCAAGCATACGCAACTCTGAACTTGCGCCAAATAAATTGAAGAAATTCTTCTAAAAAGTGTTAAGTACTCCCTTGCATTGGGACTGTAAGCATGTCTGAACTCATTTCCAATACGAGCACCCAAAAAACAAAATTTTAAACTTTAAAACGGCGGAAAAATTCCTCCACTAGAACAAAACTCACAGTAGCTTAACCATAGAGTTAGTACAAAATATAGAGACAGCTTGGAACATCTGCTCCATTGTTCTAAGCGTGTCGGTTTTTCGTTTCGCTGCCTCGCAAAATCGGTTTTTTATGACAATTTGCCATTCGCCAAACCATTGCCAATTTGGCCTCTAAATCCCTCTTTTGGCGTTTCCGGTTTTTCGCGTGCTTGCTTTTTTCGATCACTTTATCTCAGTTGTCTCCAACCTGTGGGCCCTATCTAATGTTGTTATGAAGGAAAGTTTTAAAAATTTTGCAGCTTTATATATAATTATAAAATATGAATGTTCTAAATCTCATTTTTAGTCGATGCTTCCACCAAAACAATGCTACTCGTATCTCCCAATTTTTTCTGTAATTTTCTTCTTTAGGAAATATATTCCCCCACTCAAAAAACAGGTATTTGTTACGATTTTTTGTTAAAACTGTCTTTAGTAAGTCTACTTAAAGGTATACTGTATTTTTTTTATTTTAATTTGAGCAACTTAAAATTACAAATAATTTAATATTTCAAAATGACAATTAAAACACGATTGCTTAAAATATTCTAGTGAATAATACCATTTAAAAATCCCCTTTTACTTATATCACTATAAGGTTCACTTAAACTTAAAGGTATCGCTATCAAATTAATATTATTCAGAAGAAAAACAACTAATATTAAATGCATGCATTCCTTATGTTTAACTTCATGTCATGTTTATATTTCATGTTTCAATTGTTACACTTTAAACTTTTTGCTATCTTGATAAACACTTAAGGAAAATTTTTATACATTATTTAATAGAAAATTAAAAATTTAAACTATTATTTATAACTTGCAAAAAAATTCTTTTATTAAGTCAAAAGTTAAGGAATCAGTTAAGAATTTTACAAAATATTATTTATTAAATATTACCAAATGAACTACTAAAACAAAATAGGGTATTTTTCAGTTAATTGCTAATCCAATTATTTTTGTATTTAAATTTGTTAATCAAAATATAATAAGATGAAAATAAGTTTTTATTAAAATATAATAGGGAAACTAGGTTAATTTCTAAGCAATCAGATTCGCTTCAACTCTTCACACCATATTTCCAGAAATAAGAGAGAAAAGTGTGATAAATTTAAACAAAAAAAGCTCATAGTTCATTAAGTTAAAGCCAGATGATGTGGTCCTGCGGTCGAATGTCACAAACCATTAGGAGATAATTACAGCTTCCCTAGATTCTTTGTGCCTTATATTGGCGGGAAAATCCATAGATATAAGTTCAAAGAATATTCTGTGTCGTGAATTATTTTAGGTAAGATAATATTTCAATAATATACGACTGTTTTAAATTAACCGAACACTGGAAGCAAAATTTCTACAAACTTAAATAAAATTTAACAAAATTAAAGCTAATTAAACATTTATGCGTCGAGATGCAGAAATATTTCAGATAATTGTGGCCTTTATAAATGAAAATTAAATCAGTAAGTTACTTCGAATGACCACGTAAAGAAACTACGGCAAAAACGCGCGCCAAGCTCAAACCGCCAAGCTTTGCCAACTTCCAGTTTCTACCTCGGCCACAAAATCAGCAATTTTCTCCCTTAAATACTCGTTTAAACGAATTGGAAATGACTCGTATCGAATCAGGAGGGTTCATATTATATAATCTGAAGCTTTTATTAAAGAAATTCCCCCATAAACATTATAAAAATACAGTTTAAAAATGTTTTTTCCGAATCCGCGGAATTTAAAAAAATCACAGATAAAAAACTAATTCAGATAGAGAAATTTTTTCTTCCCTAAACAATTCTTCATTGGTTTTTCTCGAATGGAAAATTGTTGGTTTCATTTTCTCCTGATTTTTCTGTGAGGAAGAGCAGTTTTTATGCCCCAAAATCCACCCGCCTATGGAACTTCCCATGTTAAAAATTTCTTTCTGCCTCGCAAACAGGTCCCTCAGTTTTCGACATGCAGGGTTGCTTTACGGAGAAGAGCAAGCTGTCTCTATATTTGTACTAACTCTATGAGCTTAACCTCTCTTTAAAAAAAAACTTCCACCAAGAATTAATTTCCAGTGGCATCTTCCGCCAAATCCCCTGAAAAAGGGACAAAAAATTAATAATCATTCCCCAGGTGGCCACGTACTAGTCGGCCTGCCACCTGGCGTGCCATCTGCGGAACTATTAAGGGGGGTATGCACAACCAACATGCCGGACGCGGCGAGGGTGAGTTGAGGAGTCAGTTTGCTGCTGATGTTTGCATGTACGGCACCGGTAGCGTGAGGTGACGGAGATACATACTTATTTAGATGTGTTTTTTTCTTGGGTGGTATGTGGTGTGTGTGATACTTCCGGAGAGGGGATGTACGGTTGAGTTGGTGTGGAGGTTTCTTTCTTTTTTTTTTGGTCGATAGGTATGGATTAATTGTGATGAATTAGGGCATGGGTATGGGTCTTTAAAATATTTGGATTGAGAGATATATTGATAGTGGAGATAGGTGATTGGAGATACTGGGTGACGAACTTATATTTAAGGATTTATTTTGAAAGTTACAAATGTATTTTCATTATGTAGGAAAAAAATGTCTGAAGAAGGGTTGCTTTCTAGATATGAACTTAGTTTGAATAAAAGTTAATCCGTAGTTGTTTTCTTTTCAATCACATCTATGCTAAAAATAAGCAGTGTGGAGTAAAAAAATCATTCAAAACCGTAAAAACATCACACAATATTAACCCTCTTGAAAAAGTGAAAAAAACCTTTTTTTTCTTCTTCTCAATACATCCAAACTGCCCCTATAATTTGTCTGGAAAAAACATTTTTCCTTGTGTGCACTCCTTCCTAGTTATTTTTATATATTTATTGTTTCTTAAAATGTTTTCATCGTTTTATGGAATTATACAAGTAAAGAAAGAAAGAAATAGAAAAAAAATTAGGAAAAATTTTTTTTCATCGAGAATGAAATGACTCGAAACATTCAGGGCACAAAAGGCTCTTTGCATTTATCACAAATATATCGAGTTTTTTTTTCAAACAACCATGTAAATGGTATTTAGCCGCATATTTTTTTCTGCTTTGGCCGGATAGTGGTTTCTTTCATCTCTCCTAAAACTTCCATTCCTTCTAAAAAGTCATCTGGAAGCATTTTGGAAAAATAATCTATTGACAACTCTCCGGATATATTTGATTTATGATGGCCTGTAAAATCAGGAACCTTCTCTTTCAAATCATTATCTTTTTCTGCAAACCACAAAGCTTTTAGACGTTGGTTTGAAACTGTGTGATCAACAGCAATAGGAGTTGAGCTGGTATCATTATCAATGTCTTCTTCACTCTCATCTGTAACCTCTTCTGGTGCTTTGGTAACTTTACCTCTTTATTACTGAAGTGATTCTTGGAATAGGTTTCTAGATTTACCAGGTATAGCATTACCACCTTCATCCATTTCTCTATAAAAATATATCTAAAATAGCCAATTTCGATAATAAAGTATTGTTCTTCTAAAACTAGCACGGAACAGTTGTTAAGAATGCACAATATTGCAAGTGTTGGTAAAGTTAAGCCTCATATGAGGCTCGTTGCATTTTCTCCATTTTAACAGAAAATACTTGGTTTAGAACTAATTAAAAGACATTCTCATAATATTAGAAGGTTGCGAAATAAGAAAATATCTACCAAACTATAAAAAATTTTCTACAGAAGCTAGTATCATTAGCTATTTTCTCTTCACAAGCATCACAGCTTAAAATGTAAACTTAGAGGTATAAATCATCTTGCTGCCATTTAGGAACGAATTCAGAAACCATGTAGAAGCCTCATATGTGATCTACATGAATCAGTGAAGTCACTGATGAAAAGAAACTAAATTTGCGTGTTTACATCATACAAAAATGGAGCTCTAAAGTAGGAGCCTCATATGAGGTCCAGGGTGGCGAGAGGGTTAAAATTTCAATACCTTTAAAGACAATCGTGTTTTCCCCTGTAAAAATTATAAGTAGCATTTTTTTAATTCTTTTACTGTAAATCATTTAAATCATTTCCAGTAAGCATAAGCACCCAGCAAAAAAACATGTCCAAAATTCCTTCAAAAAAGCGTCAAAAGTGCAGTTTTCTCAATGAAAACTTTAGTTATTTTGTAGCAATAGGATTTCAGTACGAAGTCTGCAGTTTTTTCACAACAGTTTTGAATACATTCTTAAGGCATTTCAGAGGTCTTATAAAAAACTGCAGAGTTTCTAAAGCAAATAGCAGATTTCCTAAAGAAAATTGCACATTTCTTAAAGAAAACTGCAGACAAA
The DNA here is from genome assembly GCA_024610705.1 of Tetragnatha versicolor. NCBI lineage: Eukaryota > Metazoa > Arthropoda > Arachnida > Araneae > Tetragnathidae > Tetragnatha > Tetragnatha versicolor. The sequence goes on along the minus strand of JANDEH010000011.1, from coordinate 17,609,303 downwards.
GTGTCCAAATTCCATTCACTTTTTCAAAGAAATTTTGCTGATTTTTTTTGCTGGGCATGTTGCATTGCAACAAACATAAGCATAAGCAACAACCAAATACCACACATAGTTTAAGCACAATGAAAAACTCAAACATTGAATACACTCTTACCAATCATTATAGTTGTTATAATTCACGTTGGTATTTGTAAATCTATCATTCTTTAAAAATTTTGCGCACATTTATTTCTTAACCATATACATCTTCCTTAATATTGAAATACCACCCAATATCCACCAAGGGACTTCAAGAAAACGTCGATTCCATCCCAAATTAGACCCCAGCTGACAAAAAAAATATCCCTGAGCAAGGAAGGACAGGAACACCGTCTCGTGTGATCGACAAACATTTTGAGAGAATCCGGGAGACAGCTAGCTCGTCTTCTGCATCCCGCTGTTTGTGGATGTTGGCAGAGGACCGACTTGTGGATGACTGTCTCCTAAAGACTCAAAACAAACGGTTTCCGGAGGGTTTTCTCCTATCTCTCTGCATTTATATTATTGCGAGTGTAACCTGTTCCTTACTTTTGTTTTTTTGCGTTTGTTTAGTCGGTGCTGCGCGCGGAAAATAATATTTTTGGGTGGGGGTTACCTTGAGTGTTTAAATATGGTATTGCATTTGTGTTGAAGTTTTTGGAAAAGTGAGTGAGATACTGAAAAGTAAAAGTGATGATGTGGGAAAAAATGACTTCGTGGCGAATACAATTGTTAATTTTAAAAATATAATATAACAGTTCTCTGCAGAAATTATAGAAACTGTCCCAATTATCTTCTTTCTCATCCTCTTATAGTCTCTCTATTTAAACTATAGTCTCTGTATCTCGTTGACTCTATTTAAACCCTAGCTTCTATCCAACTCAAATGTAAATTAAATATTTTGAATGAAAGACTGAAATGTCAAATAATTTAAAAGCAGAAAATTATATTAAATGTAGTATGTATACTTTTTTTTTAAATTTTACAAAATGAAATACTTTTAATTTAATTGGGAAATTCATTATTCATTTAAATTTAATTGGAAAATTCGTTTAAATTAAGGCAGTTAATTTCTAAAATTTCAGAAGCAGATATTTTACTTCAAATGTTGTGATTTCGAAATTAAATATTTTTCGAATATATAATTTGTTACTATATTTTATTACTTCCGTAGACATATCTGTTAAGTTTTTCTAAATTTGCTTTGCATTTAATGATTAATTCAAAGTTTAAAGTACTTTTGGTTAGTAATTAGTTTTTACATAAGTTTTAAAATAGTTAAAAGAATATGCACATTTTTACAAAGGGGACTGTAAAATTATATTATTTTGAAATTAGAAATTCTAGTTTAAAGTTATAATGTCGGGATTTTAATTCTTTTTATAAATACAATTTCTTGAGAAAAAAACTTTCAGTTTTAAATGCTTATATTTTGATTTTAAAGATTTAAAAGCAAAGTTAAGAAAAAAATTTATTTAAATTAGTTTCAATTTAATGATAAATATTTTGAAAGCATTCAATTTTGAGTATAAAATCCATACTTTAAAATATGAACGAATGAAAATAGAAATTTAACTCAAATTTGTTATGATATAATAGCATTACTTGTTACAAATATTATGGATAATAACAATATGATACTTCGAAATACAATATTTTGAATATGAATTATCAATATCAAGTACTTTCAGTAAAATAATTGAATATTTTATACGTAATAATTTAATTCTAATATTGGATAAATCTTTAAAAACGGGAACTTTAAAAGATATAAAAATGCATAAATTTTACTTTAAAAGATTTTTAAGCGAAAGAAATGGAATTCTAATATGAAATATTTTGCACCTGTAATAAAATGCATTAAACTTTTAAATGGTTTTAAATTTTAATTTCACATAAATATGATAATTTTTTATAATTACAGGAATTTTAGTTTAAGGATTAAAAATTTCAACTATAACCTTTCTCTTTTTTACAATTAATATATTTTAAACATATACGCAACACTTATACTTAAAATGCTTAATTTTTAAAGAAATATGTTGTTATTTAAACATTTAAGATTATTTTAAAATAACTTATAATAGGTACTGGATTACTATAATATTTTATTTAAAACCATCATAATTTTAAAACAATGTTTCTTAAGTTGCTCTCCTTAGCCCTTCATAATAGCAAACATGTGGTATCGAATTGTATTTCTAAGAATATTGTGAAGCATATTGCAACCGAGCCAATAACTTGTTTATTAAATCAATTTTTTCGTGTTCTCACACTTAGCAAAACATAAAAACCTAAACATATTTTAAATATGTACGAAATTTACATATTGAACTGAAATTAACCAATTTCAGTTATTTATCGAAATCACTGTGCTAAAGCAAGCGATAAATTTCAAAAAACACAAAAGATAAAACAAAACTTCATCAGAAAATTATCTCCATTCCCTACTCCTTAATATCTGATGCTCAAACGCCACCCACTACGCGATATCAACACATCTCCACTAAGAACCCACGTTTTGAAGGAATAAATCCCAAATAAACATCTCAAAAAAATAAAAACATCTTTATCTACCTTCAACCAACACAGCCACCCACAGAGAGAGCCCCTATCTACTACTACTACTACTCTACTCCCGAAGTATAGACCTCGGAGTAGTTATAAGAAGCAAAGAGTGGAGCACAGAGAGAAAAAAAACTACTATATCGCAAACAGATATAGTCGCGCTGGGGTTTTTCTAGCGACGGATTTAGCCGCTCTGGTCGAACCCGAGCTCCGTCTCTCAAAACAAGGGAGTGTTGCCAGCAGCGCTCAACAAAAAGATGGGACGGAGTCCAATTTCCAGCGGCAGGTATCCGTTTCTATATATTTAAAGAGTCCGTCTACCGGAGGATGATATCGGAGCGCGATCGGGACTGGTATATACCGATTCAACGAATTTCTGCGTTTTGGGTATCGAATGCTTGATGGTTTTGTACTTAGCAAATAGCTGTATCGAATGAATTAACTTTTTTTATTGAAATAAACAAAATAATAATCAAATTTATACAGTATTAGTCACCTGGGAGCTCCAAGCTCTTATAGGTGACAAAATTCACTACTCTAATTATAAAATGTGTAAAAAATTAAAAGAAAATGATTTTAATAAAAAAAATTTTATAATTAAATACTGTGGCAATTAGGTTGCCAATAAGCAATAGTTAATTTTGATCGATTTAGTAACAAATTAAAAACAACCGACACAAAATATATTCAAGTGCACAGAAAATAAAAACTGTTAAATTACTTATGAAATAAATATTTAGACGGGCTATATTTTTATATATGTTACGGGCAAAGTGATGATTTGGGCATTATTAATAATGCCCAGAGTGGAAGCGGGCAAATTAATAAATTTCATTCATAAATTTCGTTAAATTTATCACATTACCCGGGCATTATTAATAATGCCCAATTAATCACTTTGCCCATAACACTAAGGGGGCAATGTAACATAAGAGTAATAGTTTTTGATATCGAAATGTTCGAATATCGAAAATTGATGCGCAGTTAAATAACTAAAAGCTACCAGTGCATCAACGTATCCCAAACTTAAAACATTTCATTGATAAATATTTGAAATTAATAAGTATTGACTTTTTAAATATATATCTAAATTTACTCATCTCTAGTGTCGTTATTAATTTATATGCGCTTAAATTTAATGACTAATCCTCGTTGTCTTCCTTCTAAACTACCTAAAGCGTATCTATGTATTGAATTTTTAAACTTTTTGGAATTCGATATTTGTTTACTATATCGAATGCAAAGGAATTGACAGTTGTTCGGCATCGATTAAGAAGTCTAGTAAAAGTAAAGAATGAAGTACACAGTGAAGTAATTACAATTTTTAGATTACTTAATGTATTTGATATATTTGCATAGTATTTGTCTAAAAGCTTATGTTTAAATATCCAAATTATAGGATATTTATTAGTTGTTTCGGACAATACATATAATTAAAAAACATGATAAACATGTTGTATACATATTCTTTAAATCTTTTATTGCTAGATTTTGAGGTATTTAAAATTTTAAAAGTGTAAATTTCTTTATTTGATGAATATTAAAATACATTACCTACCATAAATATCCTGATTTAATCTTGATACATAATCAAGTTATATTTTACATCAGTTAACCCCGCTTAAAAAAGTATACTGCTCAATTAAAAACCAAACTGAAAGTTATGCAATGAGTATCGACGCTTTATTATAAGAAGTTGCCCATTTCTATATTTTATACGGCACTTAAAAACGACATCCTATACCTTTTTTTCTTCTTTAAAATATACCTTTGACCTTTCGTTAATGTTCAAGAAATCATACTGCTCAACTCTTAGTTTTAATGTGTAAAATACCACTTAAGTTAATGTCCCTTTGTCTTCCAAATCGTTGTTTTCAAATGATTAATTTGTTTACCTTGCTCATTGATGGTAAGTTTAGAAGAAACCATTACAACCTCCAAATATCTTAATAAGTTTGATAGTTGATTCATTTGGATCATGCCCATGTTTTTAACGTGTGTTCAAGTTATTTTTAATCGGAATTAATCGTAATTTCATTTAATCTTAATATCACTACTCAAATTAAAAATGTATAAATGAAAATTACATTTTGTTTTCGAACTTTCAATGACGCTGATTTGTGATTGGTTTTTAAGGAACTATTTTTATATACCACTTCAACCCTAATTGGAATAATCATAATAAAGTTATTATCAAAGAATTAAATTTTAATTAGCTATTTAACATTTAAATACTAACTCATTTAACATTGATTTATTTTTATAATTCATTCACATCAAATTTAAGGGATAATTTAAAATAAAAATGACAACGATTTTCAGATATCAGTGTACGCCATACTTTTAAGGTCATTTTTAAAATAGGTTTTTCCTGAATCAACTTTTATTATAAATTTTAAGATGCTTATATTTTTAGGTATGGAATTATTTCAAGATACAATAATTATAAGCACAATAATTAATTATGCTTATTATTTACAATTAAAAAGATTTTCCCGCTTTATTTTCATTATTAAAATATCAATGCATCCAATTTTGAAGAACTTTTTCTAAAGAGATCAATACGTAAACAAGCGATAACTAGTTCAGTCAACATGAAGTGACGTTGCAATCAGGCCCATGCAAAGTTGATAAATGGTCTCAAACAGTTGGAAAAGGAACAAGTCGGCATGAATTTAATTTGGACACGGGCCATACGGCAGAGTTGACTTCAAGCCACATAGCTTATAACGTCCTTGGGAAGGCTAGTTAGCCGAAAATCTCTCACTTTGCGTTTAAGTTTGAAAAAACTCCTTCGTGAAAGTAATTGGAAAACATGGTACCTGACTACCTTTGAAGCATCTAACTATACATAGACCAAAATCTAAACACTAGCTGAAAATTCTTCATGCATCCCATTAAATAAAATGAAAAATAATAATTACAATTTTAATTTAATTTCTAAAATTAATAATTCTAATTTAAGGAGTTCGATAAATGATTTCCTTACTTTATCAATGTATGGGACGTAACTCTTTACAAAAACTTTGAGTAGCTATCGCGTATCTTTTCAGACAGTAATTTAAATTTGTCCCTTTATTGAAAGGTGGTTTCATAGGCAGGAATAAAATATAATGACAAATTTTAATTCTCAATGAATGAAATACGAAAATATTTAGAAAAAGTTTTACACGTTTTTTGTAAAAAATTATTTTAAAACAAAACTTTCTTTTTCACCTGTCTAGTCTTTATAAGACTAAAACAATCTACACTTTCTCTTAAACTAATAATGGATAACAATCATTAAAAACAGTAATATTTTAACTTGTTTGTTCCTTTTTAAATAGCAGTAATAACTTCCTTTACTTATCTAGCATTATTTAATCAATCAAAATTTTTGCAAACAAATACTTTTTTGAAGTTCTTTAACTGTTTGACTGTATGTGATTTATGGATATTTTATGAAATTCTATACTTAGATAATAATATAAACGCGCACACAAATGCCGAGTGCAGAAAACTTCTTTTAAAATGAAAAGTGCTTTTAAGATGAATAAATTAAATTTCTCTTACTTTTATGATCTAAGCATTATTGCATACACTTTTTAGGTGAAAAATAACAGTTTTATCATGTGTAAAAGTTAAAATATAAAGGACTGAAGCACTTAATTAATTTTCAGAAAATTTAATACAATTTTCTCACAGTAAGAAATTTAAAGGATACCTTTTAAAATTTATGTCCTTATTATAAACTAACAGTGAAGGTGTGGACTCGATTCTGTTAATATTTATGAAGTAATAAAATGAGCCAAAAACAAAAATCCACACAGATAGGGCCAACGTAAAGTTTTATTACAGCCAGGCACTGGCTGTAATAAAACAATTACTGCTAGGCGTCCAGCACTTGCGGTTTAGGGGGAGATATCCCGATATCTCCCCCTAAACCGCGGTGAATAAGCTTATCAGCTCCAGATAACTATCGTCTCCTGAACTCTGACATTCCAACATTACCTCCGACTTTCCCCCCTAAAAACCATCCAAACAAAGAACCACGGTCACAGCTACTGACTGCTCTATCAAGAGACGCTATCGTGATATCCACCCCTTCAAGGGGCGAGCCAAGGGTTAATTGAGATTCGATTTCTGCCATTAACTTTCCATACCGCCCCCCGCCGACTCGCTTGGGTGGCTGGGAAAATGGCAGATCGTTTTGGCGCAGAACAACATCGGTGGCCGGGGACCGAAACCACCTTCCAAATTGTGGCTAAGTGGCTCTCCAGTGGCCCTCGCCTCCAATTTGCGTCTCTTTATGTTCTTTTTTGTCCCGTTCGCCACCCTCAACTCGGTATTTGTATTGTCCGTAATGGCGAGGGATCCTTACGGTTGGGGTTAAACTAATAATGGCGGCGTTTTTTGCGTCGATGTTTTTTCCTGGAAAGTATGATTCGGCTTCTTCCCATCATGCCTTTTTGGAGATGGAGATGTTGTGTAAAAGGTTGATAATTTTGTGCATTTTGCTCCGTGTGATTTCTACAGATGGGGATGGTTTATTGTGTCATTGAGGTTTTGTTCCTTCGTCTAAAGATGGCGCATTCGTTTTAATGATTGTGATTTAAAGCAATTGGGTTGTTTGATAGAGCTATGTATCGGAATATGATAAGACGGAAATGTTGTATCTTGATTTTCAAATGAAAATTAACACTTCTTTGCTAAACGTTTCTTTTCTGTATGAGGTTAATAATCTATATGACTGCTGCTGTGTTTGTATTTGTAGTCATGGTTTTTTGTGTTTTTTCTGTTCATGTAAGAGAAAGTGTGAAGGACATTGTTTTAATATTTGGTTAGGAAAGGAAAATAAAAACAAGAAGCAATTATTCTTAATAGGTCAGTCTGAGCCAGGCGCGGATCCAGCACTGCTCCAAGGGGGGGCACTTTTCCAGACAAGATCCCCTTTTGGTACCATTGGGGGTATGAGGATCCTCCTCCAGAAAAAAAGTAGTAGTCCAGTTTTAACTCATTTTTAGAAACGTTTTTAGTCTAAGGGGGGTACTTTACTATTTGACCCAAAATGTCAACATTTTGGAGATTTCCTAAAACTTAATGCTAAAGATCCCATTTTGATACGAATGGGGGTGCTCCCCCAGAAAAAAATTCGAAATTAGACCTGTAAAAGTTGCGTTTTTACTCATTTTGAGAACCTTTTTGGGTCTCCAAGGGGGGGGGGCACTTTCCAGAGTGCCACCCCCTGAATCCGCGCCTGGTCTGAGCAAAGGTGAAATACTCAACAAGCTAAAATATTTGTACCGGTAGTTGGATTCATATATTGCTTTTATGATACTTAATTTTAGATATTGAAACCTGTAAATTTGTCAATTGGAATTCATATAAAGAGAATCCATGGCATGGACTCAAAAGCATGCATTTTAAGAAAGTTTTCATTGAACGTTGTTTTTTTAGAACGTAAAAGAAGAACTATGGGTTGGACTCTGAACCATGTTAAAACTATATAAAAATTTTTAATGTTTATAAAAATTTTCAACTATAATAATAAATCTCGATTTCCTGTTTTCATCCCAGAATTCTTCAGTAATTAAAGCGTTATTAAAAATTTTGAATTTTCTCTATATGGTCAAGGGCAAATTAAAATATGCAATTTATAAAACCAAAACCCCATGCGTAAACTGATCTTCCATATCACTCCGAAGTTTAGCAAACATCGCGACCCTGTTTAAACCAAGGGATTGCATAAAAAGCGTCCTTACCCTTTCCTCTTTTTTCAAAGATGAGGCTGGCTTTCGGGTTTTTGGCAGAGTGCGTTGATTTCTTGGCAGAGTCCTCTTTCCGAGCCGTTTTTTCTTCTTCTCTATCCTCTTTTTGCGTATACCTGAAAGAGATCCGCTGGTCTGAGCAGGATTGCATTAATTAACAAGATTGCAGACACGCCGAAACGGGGTGAAGGAATTTAGATTGAGTCTTTCCCTTCAAAATGCTGAAGAGCTCTGTTTTTGAGGGGTCCTGATGGCGGTTTAGCTTTTTGTTGGTTGTTTCGGAGTTGTTTTCTGGTGTGAATGGGTTATGCGTTTTGTTTGTTATGAGTTTTGAAATTCCCTAATTGCTAAGTGAATAAAAATTTCTGTAAAGCAATTAACATCAATTGAATAAAATGTTGGATGTAGATACCCGAAGAGTGACTGTGCTGATACAAATTTCATTGCATACATTCAAGTGTAAAATGTAACTTTTTCAAGTAGAAAAACCTATTCATTTCATGTATAACTGATAAAGCAAATCAATTTATTCGATTTTGATAACTTAGCCAAAAAAAGCATTCCAGCTACATCACTGCATAGAGATTCATCAAATATGAAGACCGGGAATGTTCACTAAAATCAATTAACCCTGAACTAGCAATAGAGAACACTTTTACACGCATGTTTTGAAATCCTTTAAAGAAAAATAATCGTATTTAGTAACAATACACACTTACATTTTACAGTTCTGATTTTTATGTTGCTATCAGACCCCCTCGACACCCAAATACACACTTTTAAAATATCCACATTCAAAATTAATTGGTTTTCTCAATGCTATCCTAAACAAGATTTTCTTTCATCTCTAAATTTTCCTCTGAACTTTAGATAGGGTTAACTTAGATTATGTGTTCTTCCTTCCTCCTCAAAAAAATATGCATCTTCCTTCTAAACTAGTATAGTTTTACTGCCATCGAATTATAAAAAAAACTTCAAATTAGTGATTCTATCACACTCCCTCCTTGTCACACACGGATACCCCAACTCTTTTGTCACGCATCCCCCGAAACTGTTTCACTCGACCAGCGATTAAAAGGACAAGCCCAGAGACCTTTCACCCCTTTCTCCGAGTACACACACTAACACCGGCTCGGACATGACCAGAAAGCACAAAACACGACGACCAAGACAGCATCCGCAGCCCGGGGCGCAAGCTTTCTTCGCAAAAGCTTTTTCTTTATCGTTGCCTTCCTTGGAGGGGGAATTAAAAACGAAAATAATAATGATGAGGATGATGATGGTAATGATAATGGGACGGATTTGATGTTCTTGGTGACTCGGGGGGACGGGTCGTGGTCAGGACAGCGTAACGGAAGCAGCGGGGTGTTCTTTCTTGTCTTGTAGTGGTTTTTCTTGCTGAGGGGGTTAAGTCGTTGTCTTTCTTGAGTTCGTTGCCGATTCTTCAACTACCAGAAGAAGTAGCCTCGTTACTAAACTTTCACTTATTATACGGATTTAAACATGAAAACAAGATCATGTAGTGATTTTTTTGCTGCATAACATTTTATCTAATGAACTCTTAAACTTTAAATATGTTTATTAACACTCGTTAGCCCGCAGAGTAAGTAAACTTTTTTAATGTTTTAGAAGCTGTATAATTAATTGGAAAGGTACCATTTTAAATTCTTGTCTTTAGAATAGAAGAGGAACAATTATAATTTTATGAGAAACTACGTATACTATTTTTAGGAGAAATTTCATTTTTGTGGAAAGACTTATAATTAAATAAATTAGCCCCACACATTTTCTTTTTATACTCATTTTTAATAGAAAATGCACTGAAACAATGTATATTCAACCCAAGTAGAAAATAAAAAAATTCTCATCAAGGTCATAATTAGCAACCTTCTTCAACCAGAAATACCCCTAATTTTGGTCTGACTTAATGAGCTTTATTATGTCGCATTAGATTCGTAAATAAGTACATTGAATCATTTTAAAAACACATTTGAAAGTTCAGGCTCATGATGGCTGACTCGCCACGGAGTGACGTAGGAAAACATAACTTATAACTATTCTACCAATTAGGTACCTCTAAAATGAAAGAACTTCTAATAACTAATGGCCACATTTGAGTAAAAGAGATAGTCCAAATTCATCCATCATCGTAAAAGTTAAGCATCAAGAACTTTCTAAATGTGTACTTAATGGACTTTTCTTTACCAATTTAGGGTTAAAAAGTAACTCTTCATCTCATAAACAATAAGGATAAAACCTCTCAAAAAGCCATACATTATGCAAATCATCACTTTCCCTCTCCAACAATACTCCTCCAGCTTCCGATCCATCGACTAAAACCAAAATCGATATAACCCCCCTGAGATCGATCCAATTATGCAGATTCCTTCCTCGAAGATCCGCGGACAATGGTCAGCAGACGCCCACCGACTTTCCTCGTGCCCCCGATGGCCGCACTTTCCGGTGTCGTCGACCGCCCCCTCTGCGGCGGGGGTTCTCTTCCCGTGCGACGGTCACCCCGGTGTCGCCACGGGTCGCTGGACGCGTCGTGGGAAGAGCGACCCGCGAGAGCAGTGACTCTTCCGTGAAGCCTCGAGATGCCTCTATTCCGAGGAAGATGAGTGTGATGAGGTTCGTGCTACTGTCCATGGGGGTTTAGTGAGAAGAGTACGTGTATGAGGGTTAGAGTACAGATTGTTAAGTTGAGTACGTGTGTGTTAGACAGTTTTTTCTCTCTATTAACCATATTTCGGTTTTTCAAATGCTAGGAGTACGTACGTTATATGTTCAGGCACGGATCCAGCACGGCTCCAAGGGGGGCACTTTTCCAGACAAGGTCCCTTTGTGGTACCATTGGGGGTATGGGGGTCCTCCCCCAGAAAAAATTTTGAAATTTGACCCGTGAAAGTAGGTCTTTATAACTCATTTTTAGAACCTCTTTGGGTCCAATGAGGGGCACTTTTCCAGACCATCACCATTATTTTTTGACACAAAATGCCAAAATATTGGGGATTTCCACAAAGCATCACTGAAGATCACCTTGTGGTACTAATGGGGGGTATGGGGTCCCATCAGAAAAAATTTTGAAATTTGACTTGTGAAAGTGGGTTTTTACTCATTTTGTAAACCTTTTTGGGTTCCCAAGGGGGGGCACTGTCCAGAGTGTCACCCCTGAATCCGCGCCTGTATAAGTTTGAAGGTTTCAGATGGTTCAATGTAGATCAATATGGTTACTCCATGTATGACTGTGTCCGTGATATCCGTTCATTGGAATTAGAGAGAAAGAGGGATATGATTAGAAAGAGAGGTAGAGATGAGGAATGGAAAGGGGAAAGGTGAGGTAGAGTTAAAGAAAAGAGTGAAAAGAAGAATGAGGGAAAGAGAGCTGCTGTAAATTTAAGGAAAGAGTGAGGTTTAATAAAGATGAGGTAAAAAAGGAGAAGAAATCATATAAGGAGGCAAAGAAGGAGGAGAAAAGAGAGAGAGGAGAAAGAGACGAGTGTCAGCCTTTTTGAATAGCCGGTCCGTAATATGAAAGAATTTGATAGAGAGAAAGTAAGAAAAGAAAGGGTAAATTAGAGAGTACTATTTATGGTGAGATAAAAAAGAGAAAGTCGGAGGGAAAAGAATAAACTGAAGAAAAAGTAAGGCTAAAATAATTTAAGATGCTTCTTGGGTTGGCTGACTCTTTTACCATTCGTGAAATTAGTTTAAGTATTTTCGATCTAAAATAAAAAATATTTTAGTAAGAAAATACTTGCTTCCGTGACAATAGGAGGCGTTGGTTCCAAATAAAAGCCGTACAACGCAATTTTGAAACACATTGTATAAGAAAATACAATTAAAAATTATTTAGTTATAATTCATTTAATTTAACATCCATGTCCTGCTTATAATGAGTATTGGAATTTCAGTAATATAATATTGTTTTTTCTGAAGTAAATATTGTGTGGTGTTATTGAGTTGAGTTCTTAAATTATTTTCTTTTTTTACAGGTAAGTTTTGCTGGGATTACCCCCTTTTCAATTTCTTCCTCGAGAACTGTTTTATGGAAGGAAGTTCGGAGGTAAATAAGAATTACAGACATTGATTTTGAACACTATGCTCGTTTTCGGCTTCTTAACGTTAATCAATTTATTTCATAAGCTCTATCCAGATCATTAAATTATATCCACCCAAAAAAATATCAAAAGAAACAACCATATTAAGTGTAAACTACAACTCTCAAGCTTCGCCTCCAGCCATGGACCGGTTTCGTCTTTGTTAGGCCTCATCAGCACGGCATAGGAAGGCAACGCAAGAGAGCGGAGGGCAAGTACTAGTCTAGCCGACTATAACGGAAAAAGTGGTCTTTACCAAAAAAACCATTGGTTAGTCTTACACTCATCTGCTGGAATGACTTGACAATCCTAGAACAGATTTAATTCATGGCTGGAGGCGACGCTTGAGAGTTGGAGTTTACACTTATTGTCCGCTTACCAACGATAATACGATAATGGTGAAATACTCCCTTCAAACAACTATATTATTAATTGCGTTATATAGGCATGATGTTAATATTCATCGTCTCCAGTGGTATCACAGTCCCACTTACATAAAACTTCTCCCTCAATCTCAAACCACATAACAGCTCGAAAATACCGTAGCAATAATAATAGCAAAATAAAACCCATTAAACCCGTAAATACCTCTCCAACCACCCCTTAAAAATAGTATGGAATTCCATTCCTCGGATATTTCCGTCCTTTTAATTGGTGGGGCGTCGCGCGAAGAAAAATGTCATACGGATAGTTTGAGGAAGAGGAATCAAGGAAATTAACTAGAAATAGTTGTACTGCGGTGCTTAGGGGATTTTTTTCTCTTGCCCTCAATTCCGGATCTAACAATAGAATTTAATCTCGATTAAGCTCCCGTTTGCGGTTTAATACGGTTTTAATACTGTTGGCAGGAAACGATTAGTTGGTTTTTTGTTGTTCTTTTTGGGTCGTGATTAATTGGATGGTTGAGTTAAGGTGGAGTAAGGGAGTATGAGTAAGTGAATGAATGGTCCGCATTGTGGTGGGTCTCCAGTGAGGTAGTTAATGAAGTTTGTTGTGCCAGTGTTGTTTTGTTTCTTTTTTGGGGGGATGAAATGATTGAGAATTAGGGGAGGGTGTTTTCAATCTTCTTGAATTAGCCCGTAGATGGTTTATTTTGATGTGTTACATCATTTATTTAAGATGAAATATTAGGTAGGAAAATTTATGTTTTGTCTTTTTTTATCGTTCATTTCAAATAAGTGTTTGAAAAATTTTGATTCTAAAATTTAGACTTTTTTCCTGTAGTTGTCCTTTTTTTCTATGTAAGGGTATTGCGTAAATGTAATTTTCTCCAGAATTTTACTCACAATTTAGGGGGTTGACTTGTGAAAGAAAACTCGCTTCCAAAAGAGTTTAATGCAAATTAATTAAATGCTCAATTTATTCGTTTGGTTTTAACGTTTCCTTTTGTAAGAAAAATTATCTACATTCTTTCATAAAAAATGAATCAACTCTTTGGTCCTTGAGTTCTTTAAAATGTTTCACACGACTTCTATTATTATCCATTCTTCCTATTCGTATACATTTTGTACTGTGAATAAACTGTATATATTAGTGTCTAATCTCCCTATGTTCTATGAAGTTAACCCTTTAGAACTTTTTAAAATATGTGCTGTGCCCTTTATCTAAATACTTTTTTAAATTGAAATTTGCATCTTTTTTGTTCAGATTTAAGTAATGAATAGGAAAACCTATATACTGTTCACTCAAATGAAATTTAACTCAAATTCAGTTTTGCTGACTTTTTTAGCTTCAAAATATTCCAACCAAATAGTTGTAATCTCCCCAGTGGAAATTAACACTCAACCTTTAAAAATTTTCGATTCCGGTATTTATTATGTAAAAACCTCTTTAGGAGCTAATTAAAAAAACAATTTTAGCACTTTAACGGTCTTATTCTGTGCTACTTGATCATCGGTTAACCACCAATCAAAGAAGAAATCCCCGAATCTGATTGGTGGAATCCTTCTTTGATTGCTGTTTAACCCTTTCGCACCGGCTGGGACATATGCTGTCCCACGGTGGAAAAATTTTGAAAATTACGTCTGAGGCAACATCATGTCCCAGTTTCTGAAAAACTTTAAGTAACAGAATAAAATGCTCCTTTGTGCCTCCAAACACATCATGATATAATGGATATCTCATCGCAGTTGCCACACAGGAGCTCAAACAAGTGACAAAATTGCACTTTTCTGATTCCCTTGCCGTATTGAAATTGTTAAACGCTGGTCAGAAAGCACATAATACGGCCTTAATTAGTTATATGAAATAAATGTCTGAATCGATGGTTTTATCTCGACCTTAAATAGTTACGTGTTCGATCTTAAAGTTTCCACAGGGAATTACCAAACCCCATTCCTAGGTGATTCTGAGTTGTATAGGTGTGTTTTACACCTCCTAGAACTTATGAAACACTTTTCTGAAACACCCTGTACAACCGTGCTATAAACAACAACATCCAGCTCAATTTCAAAACCTCAATCAACCCACCCCGACAGATTCCCCAGTAAGAGAAAAGTGAATCCATTCATTTTTCACCCACAGCCCGGAAAACAAACGCACACATAAGGCGCCTCTCTCGATGAAAGGCGGGCAACAATGGGGGGTCATTAGTCTCCAATTAATTATCTGGCCCACGTGCTGCAGCAGAAGAGCACGCGAGTTGCTGCTCTGTTACCGTTTTTCGAGCTCCGTCACGATCCCAAACAATACAATGAGCGAGAGCTAACAATGGCCTTTTTGGCGCTTCTGATGAGCTTTATGAGGGAGTGGATAGTGGATAGGCACTAAGCCATGGACGAATGGGCTGATGAGAGATTTATTGTTCACCCGCACATCAGGGGGTCCTCTACGGTCCTGCTGTGCAGAATTAAATATGTGTTAGTGTTTCGATATGTGGGTATATGCTTGGTCAAAGTGATAGTGAAGCCGTTCCAGTACAGTAGAACCCCGATTCACTGTTCAACAAATTTGACATTCAAAATTTTTTCCTTGGTGAAAATAGTCATTTCTTATAGATTTTGGGTCGCTGAATACGAAAATCACCATTACAATTTTCAATTGACTCAAGATTTTCGGGGAACAGCCCCTCCCCCTTTTTACGTTTTCGACGACTTTAAAACTTTAAACTCGATTTTCAGGGTCAAAAAGCATTGTTTTAGTCTTTAAATTACCTCCCAGGTAACAAAAAATATTCAAATTAATAAAATATGATAAATTTATGACAAATGGATAGGTTTAAGGGGTAATTACCCCCCTAAAAATACAAAAAATAGATAAAATTATCGAGGTTTCTATACGCTATTTTTTCCTCTTATTTTTTACTCAATTCCAGTTAGAAGGGTCCTAACCCTTCCCCAAGGACCCAAATTTGATGACAATATGCAGCAATAATTTTTACTAAAAGCGGCTTAGGTGTTAGCCTCCCAGAAGCCCCCGTGGAAGAGTTCGGAAGACTTCCAGAATCGCGAAGGCGCTCGCGAGCTCAGGAATTAATATTGATGATTTTGAAAAGATTACAAATGACGTTTTTCTTATATTTTGGGTCTATCCTAAGTAGAAACTCTTCAGTTCTTTAAAAACTGACCGGTTTTAGGGAGTGAGGATTCCATGTTTCAAGATGTTAATAGATGCACGGCTGTGGATAACAATTAGGGGGCATCCTCTTAAAAATTGAGGGTGATGGAGGAAAATGGGTGTCATATTTGAATTCAGCAGATCATTTTACACAAGAATCAGCTAAAGTTCAGTTAGTGGCTTCAAATTTTTTTTGTACAGCACAATTACTCTAAGTGCAATATTGAACCCTTCCGTGGTGCTTTGGGGGCGCTCTCACCTCAACCGCTTTAAGAAAAACCATTGCTGCATATTGCCATCAAATGTGTGTCCTTGAGTAAGGGTTAGGACCCTTCAAACGTGAATTGAGTAAAAAAATAAGAGGAAAAAATAGCGTATTAAAACCTCTATAATTTTTAGCTAATTTTTTGCATTTATAGGGGGTAATTACCCCTTAAACTTATCCATTTGTTATAAATTTATCATATTTTATTAATTTGAACCTTTTTTGTCCCCTGGGAAGCAATTTGAAGATTAAAGCAATGCTTTTTGACCCTGAAAATCTAGTTTAAAGTTATAAAGTCGTTGAAAAACCTAAAAAGGGGGAGGGGCTGTTCCCCGAAAATCCTGAGTAAATTGAGAATTTTAATGGTGATTTTCGTATTCAGCGGCCCAAAATCTATAAGAAATGACTATTTTCATCAAGGAAATTTTTTCATTGTTGAACAGTGTTATCCGCGAGTGCCACGAAAAAAAATTTTTAATGATGAGAGCAAATTTTAGATGAGATTAGAGAGATTTTAGATGTAGAGCAGATGCTTCTGCTGTACTGCACATATTTTAAAAGTTTTACATATCAGGTTTTTGTACACTAAAACATAGTTTTTAAGCCGAAATATTTTTTTCTTGTTTTCATCTCATTTTTAGTTTTTTTTTCGGGTTATCCGCGATACCCTTGCCACCCAATTCCGCTGATAATCGGGGCTCTACTGAATTACGTAAAGGATCATTCAGACTTGTCGCTTTTTGTTTTGGAAGAATCGTCGAAAAGTGTGAATTGGCCTCTCGATCTTTACTCCTTTACTTTTCTATGCTAATTAGCGATTCACAGGGGTGAATTACTCAGGATTAATAGAGTGAAAGTGAAACAGTGTGAATGAGCCTTAATAATGTGTTTGGTAAATCTTGACCCTTTTCCCCCTTGTCAGCAAAAGTAAACCTATTAATAATTAACCTTCTGTTACAACTACGTAAGGTACTGAAAATTAACTTTATTAAATACAAACTTTGAAGCTTAACTATAATAAAAAACTAAGTTGACTTGAAACTTTAAAAAATATTTATTTTTAATAGCAAATTGATATTTTTTCAGATAAACTTTTTAAATTAAGTTATTTTTGCAAATTGCAACGGATTTATAAATTGAGAGCGAAAATAAATTGTTTTTAATGTCATAGTTAAAACAACCCATCATTTTTTTATCAGTAAAAAAGAAGCTAATGAAATAAACACCCATATTTTCTTTTATTCACCTCATATGACAATGCTAGACAAGGCGAATAAATTTTCGCACTTTTAAGAAATTCATAACACTATATACAGGGTGGGCCAAAAGTCAGTACACTTTTGAAAATTCTATAAAAACCGGGAAAAAAATCGGAAAAATAAACGGTCTTCACTCTCAGCATCCTGAGGTCACGGGATTTTTTTAAGTAAATAAAAAAATTAGTTTGAAAAAAAGCTTATAGATGTCACCACTAGAAGCTATTTGGTATTTAGAACCTTCCGGATTCGAACATTTAACTACTAGCAATAAAGACATGATGGTCAAGTTAATGTAATGAAGTGTAAAACTTTGAGGAATCCAATTTCAACGATTTACAACAATGATTTCACTGTGGATTAGGAATACCTGTTCTTATTAACCTCCCATTTGCTTATTTCCACTAATGTCACTTATATGCGCATGATCATGATTGTACATTTTCCCAAAAGTTTTATACTTTACTACCTTAACTTGACTATCATGTCTTTCTTGCTAGTAGTTAAGTGTTCGAATCCGGAGGGATTCGAACACTTAACTACCAAATTGCTTCTAGTGGGGACATCTATTAGCATTTTTTCGAACTAGGATTTTTTTATTGGCTTAAAAAAAAACCCGTGACCTCAGGATGCTGAGAGTGAAGACCGTTTATTTGTCCGATTTTTTCCCCGGTTTTTATGGAATTTTCAAAAGTGTACTGACTTTTGGCCCACCCTGTAGGTATAGGGAGAAAAACCCAGACAAAACAGTTATTGGCCGATTTATGCCCGATACGCTAATGTAAATGTAACTTTCGTGAACAAAGGCATTAAATAAGCTTTTTAAGAGGATGAACTTCTTAAACAAAATTAAAGACTTCCAGGTATTTTCCCTTAAAGGGAAAAGGGTTTAATTTTTTCCAAGATCGTACTTAAAAGTATTAAAAATACATAGCCATAAAAAATATTCCTTATTATTAAGTCTAACTTCCAGTTTAGGCTGTCGGCTAAGGGCTAGTTACTGACCCTACTCGGAATCCTATCTACATCAGAGAGAATCCTCTTTAAAACCGATTCATCAAAAGTAGAAGAGAAGGCTATTACAAGGCAAACTCGCACGTGCAAGGGTAGACGGCAAGGTCTGTTGCAGCGGCCAACTTTCTCCTCTATCTCAGATCTTCTTCTCTCGGCAGCATTGTTGTTGGGCAAGAGGGGCGAGGCGTGGTCAACACAGCGGCGGGTCACTGCTCCAGCGAAAGGCCGAAACGCGGAAAATGGGTCAACGCATTTAAAAACCTGAGACAGAGCTACTACCATTGCCCGTCCACTCGCTGGGAAACGGAAACCTCTCTTACGATATTGAAAAACGGACAATTGAAGTCGGATATCATCGATCAAGCTTTTTTTGTTTGAGGGGGGAGTTTGAATGGGAAAGTAAACAGTTTGTGTAGAAAATTAAGTGCGGACGAATATTGAATTATCTATGCGGTGAGATATCGTTAAATGGATGGGTGTGGGCTTTCGCGGATATTGGAATTAGAGTATTCCCGTCATTTCTGACGAAAATTGATATTCGAACAAAAAGGAACCTTAATTTGTATTCCATCCCGGTCCCGTGGTGCTACCGAGCTGAATTCGCATTTGTATGGTGGGTCTATCAGTTGAGTTACTGCGGATTAATTTATTTATATTGTAACTTTTCATTTTATTTTCGAGGAACGTATTGACTCAATTACTCCGGTTCAGTTTATCTGGAATAACCTGGCTGAGGTGGAGTTATTGCACATTAGTTCTAAAAAACTGAATTTATGTATTGTGGGTTGAAACGACACAGGTCATGCAGATATGGAGTTATTTATGTTTGAGCTCTTGCTGCTTGATTTATAGATAGAGGTTGTTAAGTCAGATCTCACTATATTTCCAAACTTAAGAGAAACGTTTTAATAACTTCAATTAGGAGCGATTTTTTTACTTGAAAAAGTTGTCGTTTGGAAATTCTAAACTAAAAAAAGAAGTATAAAAATTTATTTTCTCTGTAATTGGTTGGATTATACGTTAAATTAACCCAGTAACCAGAGACTAACGTTTGATTCATACTTAACTCTTTTTATGCATTTTACAAAATTACTTCCTCGATATTTATTCACGGTGGATGTTTAAATTGTAAACTCTTCATATCATATAATTTTCTTATTCTTTGTAGCGTCAATTCCGAAGAAAAAAGTTATCACTAATATTCACTTCAACAAATGATGTCCAGTTAATATAACTGGACAGTTGTATAACTGTATAACATAAATTAAAATTATTTCTCAGCTTACGAACTCGACTTTTCTTCGGTGCTAATATAATGATTTCTAAGGTTCGTGCTGAATAAATCGATATTTTGTATTGATTGAGGAAAGTACGTGGGTTTCACAACCTACACTGAATGTTAACTTTAACCTTATCTTCTGAATCACATTATGCTTTTAAGTGGGGCGTTTAGAGAGGACAAAGAAAACAGACGCGATTAACAAATAGTTAGGAGAATAAACGCCTCATGTCGGGAGGATATTACTTTAAAATAATTACCCGACACAAGGTCACTTTGGTTAAGAACTATTGCTAGTCCTAATGGGATTTTCTGCAATTTTTTTCCCAATTTATCAACCAAGTTAGACATTGTTTTTGATTCCAAAAAAATAAAATGGACGTTATTAGTACTAATGAAGTAAGGTAGTCCTAAGAAAGACGGTTACTTTTCCTATTATCACTCGTTGTGGGTGATATTTATTCTAATTAACCTTTATATTAGAAAATTAGTTTTTTAGTTACTAGGGGGCTACCGCCCCCTGCTCGCTATCGCTCGCCAACCCCCGTTAACTGCTTGCGCAGAAATTTTCGTAATCCTCACAAAACCCAGCTCACTGCACTTAATCACTTTATAAAACATTCTTAAGCAGGGGTAGTACTTCTCTGGGGTATTCTTTCAAAAATGACGGATATTTATTCAGTGGCGGAATTTTAACAGTTCCTCTATGGTAACATGAATTGGAGGATCGCCCTATAATTTCCATAAAATTAACAGCAGAGCAATGTAAACATTCTTTTACTATTTCCCCATCAAGGTAATGTTTTTTCACAGATTCATTAAGAAGCACTGAGACATCTCAGGAATAAATTGAACTTTCTTAAAATTTGCAATGATTTTTATCGATTGGATGTGAAAAATGCAGTAATTATCGTAAACATCGCGAAAATTTAGAATTTTACCTTCATTAGAACAAACAAACGTTGAAGTTGCATCAGTTTCATAGCAATGACACGAATGTTTAGACTTTTAACATTTTCGATTTTTATCTTTATTTCTAAAATATTCACCCGTGTTATCTAGTTTTTTTGCGTTTTAACATTATGAAATAAAAAGTTACATTTTACTACCTTAAAAAACATACCTGCAAAAAGATATAAAAATAATAGTTATTGTAAAAAATAAATGCAAAAGTTCAAAATTTCCGAAAGCGAGTTTATATAGTAATGATTAGGTTGTCACGTTGCCACTACGACAAATATAATTATAAAAATATCAATTTATTATTTAAAAATAAAATCTAAATTAATTATACATCCTACTACAATTATAATTGTGAAATGTTTGTCTGGATGTTTGTTACTCTTTCACGCAAAAACTACTGAATGGATTTTAATGAAATTTTACTATAATGTAGCTTATACATCAGAATAACACATAGGCTATAATTTATAAAGAGAAAATCGGTCCTTCATTCTTTTTTTCCAATTTTTCTTCTTTTTTCACTTATTTTTCCGTGTTTGAAAACCTGTTTTACCAGTCATACAACGAGTTAAAAATAAAACATTGTTTCAAATGAGACAGATCACTAGACTTTTTCATTTACTAGATCTTTTATTTTAGTTTTAAACACTGGTTTTAAATTTGTTAATTTGTTCACTAGACTTACTAATTTATTAGACTTTTTATTATGGTTTCAAATTTGTTATTTTATAAAAGCACCAAGATATTAAACATTATCAGGAACATCGGGATTGTAAAAAGTGACAATAACACCGGGATTGGAAAATTAGCGAGAACATCGGGATGGGAAAAATTACCGGGTTATAAAAATTACCGAGAACACTGTAATAGGAAATTTACCATAAAGACACCGGGAATACCGGAATATAAAAATTACCGTAAACACTGAGATAGGAAAATTACCGGGACCGCCGGGATTAGAAAAATTACCGTGACCTCCGGGAACACTGGGATAGGAAAGAGGTGCCTGGGATACCGGGATGATTTGTAATATTGCTAATTTACAAAATTATAAATGTATTTTAAGAAATATTTAAAAAAATAAATTTATAAACTCCCCCCCGTGCAAGGCCGGGTATAACAGCTAGTTATTTTTAAATATAATTAAAACCATTTGAACAACAAAAATTTAAATATTGTTAAAAATAACCCAAAATGTATTTTTTAAATTTGTGTTATAAATAGAAATATGATTATTTAATCTATTTGAATAATAAAAAACCAGTGAAATATGTTTTCAATTGTTTTAAAATTCATAGTTTCTTGCTTTGTAACTGCGACCTTATCCGAAATCTAAAAAAATGGAAATATTTTAAAATTGAGAATTTTTTTGAAAAATCGAAGGGCTTACTCGGAAATCCGGAAAGAATCCGGACATTTTGATACCTTATACGTGTCATAATACCTTATACGGTTCAGTAATTAAAAAGCCTTTCTCTGGAAACCGTTCACCAAAAACTTTTTTTTAGAATAGAGAGATTCTCTGGAAACCGTTCACCAAAAACTTTTTTTTAGAATAGAGAGATTATTTTTGAATTATTGACTGTGCATTATATTTGTATGTTAAGTTTTTTACGCCTAATTTTGAATTCGGTCATTGTTATGTCATTTTTTCATGAGCAATCTTTTATCATCTTTAAAACTCGTGGGGGTTCGTGAACCATCAATCTAAGTGACTGGGAAACATGGAACAAAAATCAAGTCTGCTCAACTAACGGTCTATGCAGGTTCTATCCAATTTTTTCAGGGCCAATAAGTCCCGAATGATTAAAAAAACACAAAAAAATACAAATTTAAATTAATTGAAAAATTAATTTAGATTAAATTTATTAAATTAAATTGTTAATTAAATTTATTTAAATTAAAAAATTACAGTTTATCAATAAAACTTAATTTAAAAGATAAATTTAGAAAACTGTTAATTGCAGAAGACTTCACCTGAGAAAAAGCGTTGTTTTTTAGTTCACCAACTTACAAATACAAATAATTGAATTGGAAAAAACAAAAAAAATTAGGGATACTTGAGGGAGTAACTAAGTCGTTAAACCTTCAAACTCTAGTATAACCAACCACACTGATGGATGAGGCCATGAGCAGCGCTGTAACAGAAGGTGTGACTGAAAGTCTGTCAGCTGAGCCAAAATCCCCTGATGGTTTCCCCAAGTTAACTTGGTCCTCATTTGATTTACCCCCCGGGAAGATAAAAGGCTGAGTTTGCCTTGTCTGAACCAGCAAGAAAACTCGGGCCTGGGGGATGGCAGCGAGATGCACTCATTACCACTACACCACTAGGCTTTAAATTTATTTAAAAAAAAAAGGTTTTATAAAAGTCATTAATCAAATAATTCACAAGATTGGGGCCAATACTATCAAACTGTCCGTTTTAAATCAATATATCTATACCCCATCCACACTCAATACTCTCTGTTTTGATAATCCAACCCTCATATCACCACAAAACACACCCTTGACAACTTGTATCTCCTCTCGTCGATATACACCGCGTCCTTCCTTCTCTCCAACAGACAAGACTCGTCGAGGCACACAGACACATACTGGAACAAGCAAAAATAAATTGGCCCGCATCCAGGATAACTGGCTGTCAGGAGAGGAACCCGGGAAAAACTTAAGGAATCCCTGATGCGAATAGGGAGCGGGAACGAGGCCCTACGTTATGTTAATCGCCATCAGGACCCTGCCGAGCCAGGCTCTAAATTGAGAAGCGGGATAATCAACGGGTGACACTTATGCTTCATTAGGGGGACAAGTTGGGGAGTGCGTTTGTCTTTCAGGGTCCGTGTTCGCACCTCGGTTGTTAGCTCTCTAACGGCCGCTTAAGGGTTCTTTATGAACTAGCGGAATTATTTTGGCGAGAGGGGGATTCTGTGGTGGCAGATGTGAACCACGGGTTATATGTCAAGTTTAAGTAGCTGAAACTAAAAGTAAACGAAATTTTGGCCATACATGAGGAAAATTGGACCAATCTTGAACATTCGTGCTGCTTGGGGAGATACCGATCCGAAAGTCCTACGGTTCAAAGTATACTACGGAGCCATTTTTGTTTTAGTCGGTTTTTATTATGCTGCCCAATTGAATTATCTGACTCTTTGGGGGGTAAGCTCGCCGCAGAAGTCTCCGTCCTGCTATCTTTTTTCTGGAAAGTGAGAACATCGTGTTTTAAATGGATATTTTGGGATTTTTTTTTTCATTTTTCTACTGAAAAAAACTTTTTTGCTGTTGTTTTTCCTTACTAATTAACTCATTTAATTATGAAGGTTTATAAAAAACATTCATATAGTCGTATCTTATAGAATTAAGCAGAATTAAAAAGTTCATTCCTAAACTCCTAAAATGTCATTTTGAGAATTCATCTTTCAAAAAAAATATGTTTGTTTCTGCTTAAGAATTTGTGGGATCCCGTAGTACAAACATGGAAACATCAGTTTTGAATTAAATATCTATTTGTATTTTGAATTTTACAAAAAAAAGTGTGAATGTTAATAAACCGATAAAATTGGGATTATTTTTAAATCAGTGTAAAAACAGAAACTATGAAATAGTTTCTGAATTCTTTATAATCCTTAAATCTCCTGTCTCAATTAAGTTGAATTACATTAAAAATATTTTTGAACAAATATAATACTGAAAATTATACTGATCCAAATGCGACTTGATCTGTAGTTTCATCTACGCCTTTGAGCTAACTCGTAGACTAATACGCAGAACAAACACAGACAGTGTGATAAGAATATCACCATTCTTCAAGCAAAAGTGACAACTTAAACTGATTCCATTCCCTTTAAACAACAAAAGAGTCAATCTCTTCGCACAAATAAGATCGGAAGAGCGGTTACAGATTTTCAAAAGTTGTGAACAAATATTTTCTTCTAGTTTATTTTGTAACATGTGTTACCCATGTGAGTTTTTGTGAGAAATTGATTTTATTGTCTTTAAATCTGAGTTTAGGACTCTTGTTACTTTATATTTTAAACTAAAATCAAAACTTTGAATAATTTTAAAATATAACTTGACTCCTTAATACTTCTTAAAAACTGAACTCTACGCCGGCCAATCCTTTTGGAAAGTAAAGATCTTTGGCATTTTTCGATTAGATGAGAGCAAACACCATGTGTTCTGATAAGTATCTAAAAAGATACTATCAATAAAATATCTCAACTAACTGTGTAACTTTTAGTTGTTTTTATATTCGTTCTAAGCTAATATGCCCGCCCTTGCATATGGGAACAACTTAAACCACCAATGCCAGTTTTCCAAATTTTATTGGGTTTTCCCTAACCATTTTACACTAGGCCCACTTTAATATTTTGCAACTCTTTGATGGTTCTTTTTGTAAGTAAAGCAAAAAAATACACTGAAATCATTTAAAATTTTCTCATTTTTTGTAGGTTTTCACTCAAATTTAAGGTAGTATTTTAAAATTCAGAAGGAAAATCGGCGTTACCACCCTCAATACCCCTTTTACCGTTAAATGTGAAATACATGAATTCTATAGAGACCATAGCAGCTTTGATCACGTAATCATATAACTCACAGGTACTCATTTTTGTTCTAAACATAAGTTAACACAACCCCGTCCTAATACTTTAGTGGCACAAATACGTTCTCTGGCATCCCCGAAATCGCAGGATAATCGCCTTCGACATCCGCTCATTGTTTCAACTCTTTCTCGATATTAATCACTTCCTAAAGGAATTGGAACTGACGGCGATTAAAGATATCTTAATAACGGGACAATGTGCCATTCCCATTGGCTTAACGATAATGCTCCGCCATATTTTTTAAACCTTCAATAAATGTCAATTTAATGTCACTGTCTGTCTGTCTGTCTGTCTGTCTGTCTGTCTGTCCTTTATAGTTTTAAAGTTTTCCCACCTACCTACATTAACTATTAAACTTTACCACGTTGATCTACTCGCTCCAGGGAAGGTTTCTGAATAAAAATAATTTAAAATCGAAGCATCCTAACAACTTTGTTTGCCAATTTTATGCTTAAAAACCCATATTTCATACCTAACTTCATGGCAAACCCACATTGTTCTAAATATAATAAGAGAAGATGTAACTTTAATTGTTGTAGGCATATTATCGATTGTTGCAGATATAACATCAATTGTTGTAGTTTAAAATCAATTGTTGTAGCATAAACATGAAAATGGCTCCTTTATTTAACTATTTCCACATTTGGACTGGCGAAGTTCATCTGTAAATCACCAGATGATATTTATTAAAAATAAGCGTCAGCGCTAGTTTATGAATATTTTCGTTTAAATAATACAGCGAAACTATTAAAATCTTGTTCTGATGTCAAAAACCATTAAAAGACGTAGTAATATACTAGCAGATAACCGGCTTTGGGGTTCAGTATTTAAATCCCACGAGAAAATTTTCCAAAAACAAACCAACCCTAAAGAGTAGAAAGTTCAAGAGTATCATTTCTCGTTAGGGCGTTGAAGAAACATTCGACCAAAGTAGCAATTGTCTCCTCAATTCGGTTTCCCACCACAACCAACTCACCTGAAGGAAAGTCCTCCGATGTAGACCAACGGTTCCAAAAGGGAAATAAATAAAAAACACTAGTAGTGGGGGCGGGCGGTAGCTATAAAGCGGAACCGATTGGCTGCTAGGAGAGTTTCGTAAAAGAAATATTTTGAAAAACACGCCGAAAGTAAATGAGTCGTTTTGGATGAACAAATTGGATAATGATTGTTTTGGTTGTCCGACATGGACTTTTTCGTTTGGGAGTTATTTTTTTTCGCTTGCGGAACTTGTAATTTAAAGGGTGGAGGTTTTCATTTCACAAATCTCTCTGAGGTGGATGAAATGTCTGATTGAATTTGATGTGTTCAGAAAAAAGTACAGACAAACCAGTTTATAACGAGTTTTTACTCCCTAAATCTGAAATATTTTAAAACCTGGTTTTGAAAACTCTATTTTTAATACATATTTTTGTACCAACCATTTTATTCTTCTCTTTTGAACAGAGTTCTCGCTATACTCTTGCAAGTTATAAGCTAGTTTGACTGTCGTAGCATTTTTTGCAACTTTCTTAAACGTTACAATTAGAAAACTTAGGTTCTTTGGAATAAAACTAATTTTTGAATTGTATGGTAAACACTCAAACACTATATGAGCAAAACTCTTTTCATAATAATGCCAAGAGAAATCCGTTGACGGTTGTTTAACTTCAAACAATATTGACACACACAATAAGGTCATTTTCATATTCTTTCTTACTTTTTCAAGCTGTAGCTCAGCATAATATAATGGGTTGTAAAATCTGACAATTAACAATTTTCTCGAGAATTTTTTTTCTAAGATTACAGTCCAAGAATTCCTGTGCTTTTATTTCAATTACATAAATAAGCTAGGAATTAACTAGAATATCACCTGGAAAACCCACTAAATTTAATATAGTTTCTTATATTTATTGTTGCTATATGGAAACATATTAACAAACTGAGTCTTCATTTCTAGATCTTTTAAATACTTATGTTCCTTTTTCTTTAAAAAGGAAGAAATGGTTTTGTTTATAAGGGGGCATCCATAAATTACGTGAGGTCAAAAAGGGGGGGAGGGGTTTGGAAAAATCTCACCAAACCTCACCAAGGGGGGAGGGGGGTTGATTAAAATCTCACGTCAACTTTTTAAGTTAGAAATTATACGATTTTCGTTTTTTTATGTATGAGAAAGGATAAGATACTGCAAATTATTTTTAAAAAGTTATAGGTAAATCTCACGTGGGGGGAGGGGGGTCCAGCAAAATCTCACTAAATCTCGCCAAGGGGGGAGGGGGGGTCCAGATTTTGGAAAAAACGCCTCACGTAATTTATGGATGACCCCTAAGAATGCTGGAACAGTTTTACTCTTTTGACAGTTGTGGCGGCACTTAAAATATTTCACTCACTTCCCCCATTAAATTAAGGTTTACTTTAAATTTTAAATTCATCTCAACAATTGATACAAAGTTATTTAAAATCCCTATGGTTCTATTATTAAGTACGGTCTTGCCTGTTCTGTAAACTGAAATAAAATAGTATGATGACAGTAGATACTTGTGGAAAATTGAATCTCAAATCTAAAAAGTTAACAATGAGGAACTTGCATGATTTTTTTTATATTTTTAAACTATTCATCACGCAAAAATTAGCCACTACACAAAATTTGAGGCCGATTCAGAAATTTTTTGATTGCAAAAAAAATTATTAAAAATCGTCTTTTCCGAAGCACCTGAAAACGCTTAATTGCATGCACAGTGACGTCACAATATATTGACTTTGCCTAAAATGTTTGCCTTGGATTTTTGACCGTCACCAGAAGTGTCTAGAAGGTAAATATTTATTAAAACACTCATATCGGACACTTCAGAAAAAAGAAATCATCAACTAAAACAAAGAAATTCAATTTTGATTGCAATTTTAACTGATAGAATTCTACGTCACTGTGCATGCAAACACGCTTCGCGTTTTCAGTCACGTGTTTTTTTCTCGACTTTTAAATTAAAATATTTAATTACTTGTACACTTTTTTGAAAAATTGACAAAATATTTCATTTTATTTTACAAAAAAACATACGGAACGCTTGAAAGTTTATGAAAATCTAACACATGCAAGTTCCTTATTGATGCGCCTGCACCAATAAAGAGAGATCTCACACAAACTGTTGGAGTTAGCTATCGTTGGTGCATCAAGTGCCTCAAACCTACAAATTAAAATTTTAACTTTGCAAATCCAGCATATGTTTTTCATTTTTGTTGAAATAAATTGTATCAAAAATGACATAGCTTTCCTTAAAACACGAAAGTAAATTAGGGGTTGAGGCCAGGAAGAAAATTCTAGAGAAGGCCACAGAAAAAATTAGGGGGTACAAGGTAGCTACTTTTACACACCTAAACGATCTTAAAACCTCACACAAAAACAAAAAACGGTGAGATTAATTACCGCGCACAATGCACCTGAGAGACACAACAGGTGGTCCCTGACACCACGGCGGCGGCACTCTCTATCGTCTGGGTCCGAGATTTCTCACAGCCCCGAACAACACAATAATAATGGACTCGCCCAATTAATGCATTGGCCATCCATAACCCTAATCGAGAGGGGATCGCATCCAATTAATACCAATGGCTCATCACGGGGAGAATGGCACCTCCTCAATTAGGCCTGGGCCGCACTCATTTGCTTTATCGGCCTAGTGAATCGGTTATTGTGATGTGTGCGCTGCCCATGATGCATTGCGAGAGAGAAATCTCAATTTATTTGGCGAGGGATTAAAGTTTTGTAATGAGATATATGAGCTGCTTAGTATGAAAGTGGTATAAGTCCAAAAATACAAAAGTTGAGAAGTGTGGATTTGGATTTCTTTTTAGAGTACTTTACCTATTAGTTTGTTCATTTAGAATTGGCGCCTGATAAATAGCCCTTTCCCCCTCTCCAAAAGCGTAACCATAGCTACGCTCTTCGCGCAGCCTTAAAGACTAATTCGATTGTCGTACTTTTCTACTGCATTTGAGGCTGGCTAGAAATTATAAGGCGCAACATTGGGAGGTGTTTATATTTTACCGGTTTACGGAAGTCAGATGGGAAAAAAGTAGTGAGCCTTCTTCGTCGCTTTGACGTTGATAGTTACCATGGTTACTACTGATTCGGTGATGGGTGAAGGAAATATTTTCAGGCGCCTATTCAAAATGAATAGGGTATAGTGTGTAGTACTCCCCTAAGTCAAAAGTTTAAAAAGCGACCCGTTAGAGCCGCCTAAAAATGCCTTCTCCATAGCAATAACACAGGCGACTTTAGAGAAAACCTTTAATTACTCCAAACTGCGTTCAGTGGACTTATACCGACTTCATTCTAACCAGCTTATATCTTGTTGCGGTACATGTGGTCAGACTGATATGATTTTCCTATAAAATGTGGGGTATTTATTAAGGGGGGATTGTTTTTTGAGAGGGATTAGTGTTTCCTGTGGGATTGAGAGTTATGGATTCGTGTGATTGTTATTTGAGAAGTTGTGACCGCAAAATATTGGGATTTTATTGCTCTTGTAGTATGAAGGTTTTTGTAGTTGACCACATTTCCGGTGTATTAAGCTGTAAGTAGGGGAGGATAAAAAATGCACCCTGTAATAAAGGAAATGAGTAGTATCCTTTGTTTCCGAAGTATTATTCTTATATTCGAAATAATGTGGTTAAATAATATAACAGGATGGAATTTATATCATATTGATGTTTAATCGTATGTTTTTAAAATAACTGTGATTTGAAAATATATTCCTTCATAAATTAAAGATTTTGAAAAGGAACTTCAAGGATTCAAGGATTTATTTCAACAAAATATAATTAAAAATTACACAAAAGAGAGAAAAAAAACAATGGAATAATACGCACACAACATTGAAGAGACAAAAAAAACCGAACACATACATACAAAAAGAAAATAGTAGTTTTGAAGTACCAAAAGAGCTCGTAGCTCGTCCATGGTACCCAATACCAAAAACTCTCCCTAGGCAACAAAGCTGCGCTGACTCTATTTAGTTACCTTAAATAATATTTCTATGTCATTGTGTCCTGCTATGAAATTATGTAGTCCAGATTTATATTCAGATTTATTATTAGTGATTTTAAGGGTTTCATTTAATTTATTAAACAAAAAGATTTCAAATATATGGTTTTTCGAATTAAGTTAAATTATCAACTTTCTGAAACTCCGAAAGAGTTCTAGCTGATACAGAACTAAGGTTAAATGGTTATTATAAAGATTAACCCATTAATGCCCAACTTTTTATTTTTCTTAAATATTTGGTAAAAACATAGTAAATAGCCCCAAAACAACTGGAAAAATAGTGAAAAAAATTCCAATTAAAAAACGTCCCTAAAAAGGGACGTCAGGCACGAATGCCCCCGTTGTTTTTCCCTATAGTAAACGCATGGTAGAAAACTTTTTTAAAGCCTCAAAAACATCTTCTACCTTTTAAAGTGCAGCAAAAGTGATCGAAACCATACTGTAACATGAATATGAACAAAAAATATTAATTATTTATCCAATTAACTGTAAAATTAACCCTAAATAACGTAATTTGAGCATTTTTTATGCTCTAAAACACATTTTTTCCTCCCAAATCTATGTTACTTGCAAATTAATTAAGTTTTTTACTTGAAAAAGGCATTCTTCGTTTATGTGTTACCTAATATTAAGTATTAATTACTTTTACACACCTCAAATCCATCAGAATATCTCAATTTGTGAAGTTTAAGTCTTTCAAATACCCATACTTTTTTCATTTTATTTAATTTAATTGTGCGGAACACGAATTTCTCCCCAAAAATCAAGCATTAGTGGGATGTGCATTAGCAAGCCAGATGATATAGATTGATCTGCAGTATAGAACACAATGATTAGCGACATCTAATTAGAAAAAAAGCCGAAAATTTATCACAAAAGCGACTTTTTTGGCAATTTTAATGACAAAAAGTCATTATAACTATTAATTATGAAACTTTTAATTAAAATATAACCGGAATATATTTGCATAAGTAATAAATATAGTAAAATAATTAATTTATTCCTTTTAATTAATATAAATTAATTAATTCCTTATAATTTAAGACTTTTTATTCCATTAATTTGGCAGAAATAACAGTATTTTCCAAAAAAATAAACAAAAATAATAAATTTATTAGCTAAAATCAAGTAATTTTATAAATATCAGTTATTTAATTCATTTCATAAGAATAAACGCGTTTTTATGAAAAAATAAAGGAAACACTAGCATTTCACTATGGGCATTTTCATTCGTGCCTGACGTCCCTTTTTAGGGACGTTTTTCGAGGGTCCAAAATAAGGTCAAGATAAAATATTTTGGAAAAATAAAAAAACACCCCAACTGATTTAATGTATAAACAGTAATATATATCGGCATTGAAATTTTTTTAAAATAACAACTAGGATTTTTAAGCTTTTTCTTTTAAAATTTTTAAAAAAGCACTTTTCTGAAAAATTCTATCTTCCAACTTTAAAAAAAGTGAAAATTTTTTAAAATTCTGCTTTCTTCTTGTTTTCTTTATGTTCTATGAAGATCAGAGATACATCAGTGCAAATTTTGATTCAAAGGAACAATTTTTGTAGAAATAGGAGGATTTTTAAAAAACGTCCCTAAAAAGGGACGTCAGGCAGTAATGGGTTAAGGTTAAATGGATATTAACAGACCCTTTTCATTCTTATCCTGCATATTTAGCACAAAAAAGTATGTATATACTGAAAATTAAAATTTCATGTAATAAATTTTAAGTAGTTATTTAACTCTGGAGTATGAAGAAATAAAATGCACCTGAATTGATTCCTCATTTTAAAATTGACCAGAACAAGCAAATAAGCTCTAAAAATCCATATACACAGCTATCGCTATCAGCGTCAGTGTTTAATGGTTAAATCCGTAGTCAAACAATAATTCCACCAATCAGTCTGCAAACTTTTCTTTCTTTAGCTCTTGGTTAACCGTGACGCTGATGGCTGTGATTATCTACAACTTACTAATAAGTAGTCTTAATAAGTGTAGTAGGAGAGAGAGTAGTTCTACTTAATAGTAGTCTGTAAGTCGCTGTTAGTCTTGTTAATAGTAAGATGTTAAAGTTAATATTGACTTAGTTAAGAGTAGAGAAATCTTCAACTAAAAATTCTATAAATCAAATTTAAATTAACGTAATTAAAATAAATAAAGAACTCTATTTTTATCTAGGTTCTCAATCTACGTTACCAAACACTTTAGAAACATTACTTCAACGAACTATAACTCACTCGGGCCACATCTCTCCAATCTCAAGTTTATTTACCTTCAGACTTAACTGGATCTCCAGACATACATCTCAGATCTCCGAAACACACAAACACGACATTCGTCTCAACAGTTGGCAAGCATAATCCCCTCGCTATCCTTAGGTCCCCTTGCATTTTTAATTCCCCCTCCACACGATATCAAACAAGCAAACAAACAACGAGCCAGGAGGAAAAAAACGGCATCCCGGGTCTCCATTAAAAATAGCTACCACCCCAAACTTTCCAGCAGCTGCTGCTGCGATTGCGGTAGTTTTTTATTCTCTTGAGTGTTTTTTTCTCCTGCAACTCCGCCCGGCAGTAGCAGTATTCTCTTTAACCTTTAATCAATTAAGAATCCGATGGCGTCGCTGCTTCGGTAGGCTTGCAGCTGTCAGCAAATTGCCGGGGCTGGGAATTTTACTGCTTTTGGATCCAGGGGTGGTTTTAGGGATTTTGTGTTTTTCTTTTTTTTCTTAGAGGAGAGGGGGTGCAGAGAGCGTGAAGTAGAGGGTCTTGAGCGCGACAAGGTGAGTGGTATCTTGTCAGTTGATGACAAGGTGATGAATGTAAAATGCGGTTGAGCCGTTCTCGGGTTTTGTTTCTTTTTTTGAAAAAATTGCCTCGTCTGATATTACTGAAGCGTTTACGACATTGCCGACTGATGATAATAATAGTATCTCGTCTTGTATCGCTCGACCAAATTAATGACTTAACTATGTTGAACGACACTGTTTTAACCACAACCTTGAGAAGGAATTAGTGGAATTTTATACCAATTACTCAGACAGGGTTTTAACTAGCCAAACTAGAACGGGGAGTTAGTTATTTGGGTGCAGTAATATCTTAGGCTATAGAGATATTCATAAAAGAACGTTTTACTTTTAACCTTCTTCTCAATGAATTAGTCTGGAATATGTTTTCAGAAAGGATTAAGGGCTAATGATTATTTATGTTTGTATTGTAGCAACTTTAATTAGAACAACAATGTGGAGAAACTAATTTGAATTAAAATAAACTATGATTAAACCTTATGTAATGTTAATAAAATAGGCACTTTATGTGAATCCATAAAGAAATTGTTTACAAAATAAGAGCGTTCCAGAATATTTCCCTTTTTAAAACATTAAATTATGGTCATGAGTGATAGTTTATTTCTAGCTTTTATGATGCTCGTCGCTATAGTATAGTTGAAAGTGGGAACAAACTAAAAATATTTCCATAAAACAAATTTAGGTTCAACGCACTGTACTTTCTTTCCCTTCATTCCAAATTTACCATTCTGAAAAATCAGGATTTTTTCTTCTTCTTCTTCGCCTTAAAAGAATGTCGAAATGTGGAGTAAGCGATACCACACAACTAAACATTACTGGAACCACCCGCAAAAACCAACAGAACGAATTTGGCATGCTGAAGTTAACTGGTGCCGGTTACCTCCCCCTCTCTCTTGCATTGTTTCCTCCATTGTCCTCTCTTTTGTTGGGGGAAGCGTCTTGAATAAAATAAATTTGCTACCTTGACAAATAACTGTTAATGCTAGGTATCAACGAACTGGCAGAAGTTCACTTTGGAGTTTCCGACATTCCGAGAGTTTCCAGCAACCCTATACATCCCTTTTCAACCCCTTTAACACAAAAAAAGAGAGTATACTTCTGTAAAAGATATATTTCTATCTGAATACCTGGGTTTCCTCGATTACCAAAACCAAAAACACACTAAGAAACTAAGACCTTTCTAAAATTTACCCAAAGCTCAATTTCTTTCCTGAAGAAGATTCTCCCTATCTCTTCAAAAAAGATACATCTCTCTTCAGTAATTCCAAACTTTAATAGATTTTTTCGAGGCAAGTTCAGAAAAGCCTAGTCATAAAAACTGTCATTAAAAAACTTATTTGTAGGCAGAAACTGTCAAATTTTCTTCTGCTTCTGTTGAAAAGGATCATCGTCACATCATCATGAAATGATCATTTCATCATGAATGATGATGTTGATCGATCTTAGTCATTTTAAAAACGTTTTTTGGTACTCATAATAAAATGTTATTATTTAGTATGTAAGCACATAAGTGTTTATTCTGTTTGAAAGACAAAAATATGTTCAAATATTCTTGAAAAGTCGTTGAAAACATTTTATTGACAGTTTTAAATGCGTTCAACAAGAAGGTCCTTAAAATTTCACAAAAATCCTTAGAAAATCCTACTTAATTTTGCACTGTTACCATACACCTATCGGAACTAACTCTCCCCAGGGCCCGAGAAAGAAATCGAAACCGAGCGGCCGCGGCGAAGCGTTCAAGCGGCAGAGAGAGGGAAGCGGAACCGCGCGACACCCCTATCACAGTCCGGTAGATTCGAACGTTTAGTACCGCGAAAACGTTCGCTTTCGCGGTTGGTCTGCCGTGCCGCACCGCTGAGCGGACGGACCTACCTGCGTTACCGTTGGGCTTGAGATGCTCCCCAGATAGGACGTCAAGTTGATATCCGACGCTGCTTATTCTGTCGAGAAATAATGTTTAATTAAATGATTTAGTTCAATTATGTTGAACGGCCACTCTAAATATCGCCTAACTGTTTTTTGATATGAAGTATTCAAATATCGTCACATTTTTATGGTTGTCATTGGCATAACTGTATATTTAAATAGATTATTTTGCAGTTTTTAGCATCCAAAATAGCGTGGTGACATTTAGTGGAACAGTTAAGGGAATTGAACTAATATGGTTTGTGTCATGGGGAGTGGGAAGGTTTGGTGACAAGGTGGGAAAATTTGGATGGGGGTGGATTTGGTTTGATTTTTTTTCTCAAGTGATGCAAATATTTAAGTCGTGTAAGGATATTTTCCTTCATTCATCTCCATAGATATGCGCTTAAATACGCTGTTATCCTATTCCTAAATTTATGGTCTTTGTAAGCTAACGTTAAATTGTTATTTTGTTATGAGTTCATAAACCGTAAAACTGTATCTTAAGATTTAACGAAAGGAGCATTAATACTTCAAACTGTAGAGAAGTACAAGATTTTTTAAGGCCCCTTGTTCATATCGTTATCCTCTTAAATTAAAAGGATGTATTGAAAATTGAAAATTTTCGAATTTATCAAAATACAAACATTTATATTTTTAATGCCATATAGAGTATTCGTTTTTCTTATCCATAAGTTGAATTATATAGACATGGAATATCAAAAGGAATGCCAGATATATCAAAGCTTTATTACGATATAATAAGTTAATATATTTATTTTTATCTCCGCAAAAAAACGGTTCAGTGATCAAGACAGAAAGCTTTGAAATTATTACATCATTTAGATTTAAAATTTGAGTGTATTTTTCAGTTATAAATAAATGAGTGCGCATGACCATATTTGCCTCAAAAACCTTACCTAAAATTTTCAAAAATTTAAGCATACTTTTTTTAGGTACTACTAGTTTTTTAAACCATTGTATGGACTTCATGTTAATAAAAACTATTTTTTAAAAAAAATTGTCAATGGGACGAAATTTTAAATGCAGCTCATTCCTAACAAACCTGCTTATTCAAACGAAATCAAGACTCTGATTTTCGTTCGCTCCGCTTTCGTTTCGCAACCCCCCAACAGCAATTTGTACTTTTCACTTCCAGGCAACAGATCCTTAGCCAAATGCAATTCGCGAACAACTGCCTTGAAACAAGGGCGGTATAAAACAGAAGATCCACTCTTGAAGAGAAAAGAGTTTAAGGGGGGCTTCTGACGAGAAGATATATTCGAGGAGATCGGTTTACCCCCCAAAGGATTTTTTAGGAGTCCGGGTCACTGTCGGGGATGGTCTGGTGACAAATATGCATGGAGGTATGTCGCTTGCGCTCTTAAAAATAGGCCCCCCTGTCTAAAATTAAGCTCCTCATTGGCAAGGTACGTGAGCGAGATCTAATAGTTGATTGACTGGGGGAAGAGCAGATATGCATGGGTTGACTTCAGACATCAGGAATGTTGGTTTGATAGTTTCGAG
Organism: Tetragnatha versicolor; assembly: GCA_024610705.1. Lineage (NCBI taxonomy): Eukaryota > Metazoa > Arthropoda > Arachnida > Araneae > Tetragnathidae > Tetragnatha > Tetragnatha versicolor. Next base: position 17,572,690 of record JANDEH010000011.1, on the reverse strand, counting down.
AAGGATTCGCTGTCGAAATCCAAAGTCTAGGATTGCTAAGTGTTTCAATTCTTGATTTCATTCCAGTTAACCTTGTTTTAAAATCAAAGGGTATCTGTGAATAAATTTGATTTTGCAATATGCATCATTCAGGTTAAAGGGAGTAATGATATTAATCTGAAGTAAAAATCGTATTCATATATTAATGAAATATTGCATACTTCTAATTAATTATAAATGCTTCAAAGGAAAATTTCATCTTTTGAAAATACATTAACCAGGGATTTTTATTTAGTCAAAACATATTTAGAAATGACTTTATTTTCTGTTTCTTTTTTATAAGATGTTATCGCAGAATTTTCAGTAATTTCTTTGCATGCTTTTAAGAATGAACAACAGGAATTTTTAATAACTACGCAGAAAAATTTATAACTAGAAAACCTTAACATGGATATCTTTTAAGTACAGTAACTTAGAAGTCTCCTCAAATTTCGATAAGAGAAAAGTACGCGAGAGGAGTTCTATAAAGAATAGAGATTGGCTCTCATATAGAAAGAGTGCATTTCTCCTTTTTTCTTTCCAATTACATTCCAAGATCTCCATGTTTACTCATGTATCTTATACAGAAATCTGTTATTAATTTAGTGCATATTTAACTATGGCTTAAAAATTTTTTTCTACGCCAATATACTAGTTCATGTTTCTAATTGAAAACTTCGGTATTTTCTCGTTGAATATTAGCGGTGATTGTTTAGATTTCACACGCATCTATCCTCTATTGCTAGATATAATTATGCTGACATTATCAATCGGAAAAGTTTTTATCTAGCAGACATCTTATTTAAACACTCCCAAACAAGTTCGTGTATAATGACGGTAAACGTAATTCAGGCCCTTTCCCAAGTCCACACACCTAACTAGATCTTATTACCCTTCAAACCAATTACCATTATACGACTTCCGATAGAATTTCCGCAATTATCACATTCAATTACCATTACACTTCATACACCCTATCGTTTATTCCAGAAACCCAAGGTCCACGGAAAGCAGACCAACAAAACTAAACTTTTAAAAGAATCCAAGTTTCATGGTCAACAGTATCACGCTCTTTCGCTATAGGTTCGATTAGTTATTTCAAAAACATTTGACTGCGCACTTCAGTTCATCCAACCAGGTTGCAGGATTTCGAGTGGATACTGATATACTGCGTACAGCTCTTAACTACTGGAAATTTTCCCGATTATCTACCCCAGCCTGGCGCCAGCAATCCCTGTCGATTAAAACTGATAGATTGGAACCCCACTGACCTATTTCTAATGTATATCGCGTGTAATCCATCGATTTTAACAAGATAAACCATCGATGGAACACCAACTCCGAACATCGATAAAAGAGGTTTGGTTTGATAAGTCCGCCTTGATGCCTTTCTTGGGGTCCTAGTTGCCCATTATCGTTGAGTGTCTCAAGATTTTTTTTTCGACATCCCTTTGTCTTAGGAAGGTTGACATGATGTCAATCGACTAGTTATCTCAGAGGCGCCGAGTTACTAGGGATAATTTCGGACGTTTACAAAAACAAAGGTGTTAAAGATGGGGATTAAAAGGCTGAGATGCGTTCACTTAATGGATTGTTGTGAGTAGAGTATGTTCAAAACCCATTAAAGGCATAAGTGGAAACAAAAGGTTATTGTAAAAAGTGATTCAGTAAAATTGATAGTGATTCCGAAAGACCTCGTAGATTTCAGTATAATTTAAAAATCATTGAGGTTATTCGCAGATAACAAGTGAAAAATAAAAATACAGATGTTTATTTAAAGCTGTTCAATAGTTTAATGCATAATTATCAGCCTTTGAATTTATTTAGTTTTTAGGGAACCATTTTGCATCATGATTCTCGATGAAGATTCCTCTATCACGATTGAAAAAGGTGTTGACAAACCATAAGGGAAAACTAATAAACTAACTATCCAATAAATTAGTAGATATTTCCAAAGGCTTGAAAATGTTATGTAATGAACTTTGGATGTCAATATTTGTGTGAGGTAATATGTAATAGATTAATGTTTTCTCTTTAAAATCACACTAATTTAAATACTTAAAAACATTATTCCAACTTTTAAACAGCACTAAACTTAAAAAATTATGAAATTAGTATTTTTCTTCTTTTATTTAAAATATATTTATTTATTTATTTTATTTACGTTGATGAAACTAAGTTGTGTAAGCTTAGGTAAACCAATTCCATTACCTTAACCCTATTTCACATTCAGCTTGTAGAATTTTCGTTTTCCCGATTTAAATATTTTGAAACACAGATGATTTAATTTTATATTTTAGTAACAGTAATATTTAACAAATTGTGTTGAATTCCCCGACCTGTAAAAATTAAATTTCTTCTTAGAATAATTTGTAAATAGCTTTCTTTCTTCGCATCTGTTTCATTCAGTACAAAATCATTATATTTACTGATTCAATTATTATTTTTCGGTCATCTCAAAGATGATTAAAAGTAATGATTAATGATTTAATGTGAAAATTTTTTTATTTCTTTGTGAGTGCTGTTTAAATTAATTTCTTAGCTAAAGAAATCTTGAAATCTTAAGGAACTTAAAAATTTTACTCTACTAGGGAGCTGCCGCCCCCTGCTCGACCAACCCCCGTAAAGCTGCTTATGCAGGCCCTTTTGAAACGCTTCGCAATCCTCACAAAACTTTGTTTACTGAACATACTCAATTTATAAAACATTCGTAAAAACAATTAACAGAAGAAAAACCAACTTTCCAAAATACGTCACAGGTTATCTCCATTAATAACACTCTCTTAAAAGTTAAGATATTTATTGGTTCTCTAACTTATCAATAACTTAATCAAAATGTTTTCCTATAAATATCCAGCAAGTTTACAAATAACTCTCGGTAATCAACATTCTAAAAAAAGAAGTACTTCACCAATGAATCATTTAAATTCAATATCGTACTTAGTAACTCATTAATATACCTAGTGTTTTAATATTATTCATATATTTGTTTCCAACCAGACTTCTTGAACAATATCTTTAAGGGGTTTGAAAAAAATAGGAGAGAAAACCTACATGACTCAATGTTTACTATTGATTATGATTATCAGACTAAAAATTATAAATTTTAGTCAAAATGTGTTAAATTTTAGTATGAAATATCATATCTGTAAGTTTTTAGATACCTTTATCAATCTTTGAATGGTATTTAATTTGGAAAGTAATCTAAAGTACATTTTTAAAACGTAAAAAGAAAAACTGTTTTATCATAATATAGGGCGTCAATGGGTCATTGTGATTGGATGCATAATAACTAGTTTGACAGTCCTTCCTTTGTAACTGCGACCTAATCCTTAATCTAAAAAAATGGAAATATTTTAAATTTGAGAATTTTTTTAGTAAATTCTAATGACTTATTGCACATTCTCAAAAGAATCCGAACAGCTTGATACCAAAAATGTGTTATACAGATCAGTAATTAAAAATCCTTACCGTTAATCAAAAACTTTTTTTTAGAATAGAGTCATACATAATTTTCTGTAGAGTTCTGTCGTTTTTATTTTCTCTCTATTGCTTATTCTATTTCCATTATTTGTCATTACAAGTAACTCAACTTTCTTCAAATCAATCCCTAAAATTGTTCGCAAGAAACATTTTATTAAGAGTGTTTCATTATAATCTATAACTTCATGATAGTCTTAATGCAATATTTTTTTTATATTTGATAATTCCAAAATATGTTTTCATCCATAATCATTTACTATACCAAATTCACTTTTGAAAATATCAAAATCGGATGAGCTGTACAATCACAATTTCTTAATTACAAACAACTTTATATTGTAACCACTGTTAATAAAATTTCTAAAAATCAATTCATATATTTTCTTCCAACATTTTCTTGAATAAAAAGTTAATCTGTTCACACACACAAAATGGGAAATGTTCTTACTGAGTAATATTCATTATTTAGTATATACTTTTAAATACATTCCTTTAGACTTAGAGGGTTATTTGTAAACCTTTCATTCACAAAAAATTATTTAATATTTCCCTTAAAATCATCATAGATAGCGATACTTTCATCATAGCATTAATTCTTACTTTTTACTGCAATAATTATTTTTCATCAATTTTGAATTTTTCCATGTAATTCAAAGGCAATCTTTAAAGAAGTCGTCTCATAGAAAAAGTAAATATTTTTTAACAGTATCCGTTTTTTACAGCCACCTTGCTATTTTTGTTTTGACGTCTTTATAACTAGTAATTCTATACCACAAATTTCTTATAATAAATAGAATTTTCTTTAATTAATTTCTTTTTTATAGTATATGGTTTTATACTTACTCATCTGTTTTTTTAAATAAATTTTATTTTACCATGTATTTTTTCCATTTTAACAATGAACTTTTCCCCATGTTAATAATTTTTCTTCTTGCTTAGTTTTTTCAGTTGAATCATTCCTTCTCTTTTCTACTTTTCCTCTCAAACGTCGTTTACAACGAAAGTTTTTTTTCTCCATTCCACTCATAATTCTGTGTCTGAAACAGATTTCCTCCTCTTCCAAAGTGGTCGGGATGTTTTCTCTAGAGCAAATACATCCAAGAGAGAGCAAGCGAGAGAGATAAGGGGCTGCAAGCAAGCGCTCCGTCCAGTCTGCTCTCTCAGGTAGGCCACTATCTGCGAAATCGGTAAACACTCATTTCCGGGTTCGAATCTCGGTCTTTTAGCCGCAAAAAAACAGATAATAGCAGTCGTTTGCTTACCTGTACCCTGGGCTCGGACCGGCCCCAAATGATGGTTTTGCAAATCTTGGAAAAAGGCCATATCTTTTTTTTCTTCCTCTTTATTTTCTTTTCGTTCTCTTTTCGTTTTGCGCTTTTTGCCGAAAATTTCGGGCGCTTGTTTATTTTCGGCAGTACCAGCTGGTTACTTATCTTTTTAGGAGAAAAAATGATAAATGGTAAGTATATGCCCTCCATGAGAGCCGTGGGTTTTTTTTCCCTATCTCACACACACAGATCTGGCTTTTTATTTTTTTGCATTAGAGCACTTAATGCGGAGTTCTTCGAATTTTATTTCAAGTGGTTTGGTTTCTATTTTGGAATTCTCGCATCTTTTGAAAAACAGTCTGTGTATTTCTGTGATAATATATGGTCAAGGCGCATACCATCTCTGGAATTTTAAAAAGAGCATCACCTGACCATAAAATATTATTAAGCAATATCGTTACAATACAATGGAAAGAGATTCGGAAATGTATAATAATTCATAATATGGGTTATGCAATTATGGATAATAGTAATCTTTAAAATTATAAAATTATTTTACTGAAAACGTAATTTAAAGTAGCTAAATTTTAGGGGTATTTGTAATCATTGTTTAATTATAACTATTACAATATTTATAAATGTTAAAAAAGGTAAAAAAATCTACTTAAATATCAGCCTATAGTTAAAATTCAAGTATAATGATTAAAGTAACGTTTGTTAATGCTTCAAAAATAAACTTATAATAAGTATTTTAAATTATAAGAGAGTAAATTCAATTTAAAATGTTCTTTATTATGTTTTAACATTACAAATATCTTCCTCTCTTAAAATTACAAGGTGATATTTTTTCGTCTTAAATGTTATTTTCAAGAAAATTTAAGTGCTTCTAACAAATCTCTCTCTCACACAATCTTTAATGTAACACTTTTTATTATTTCTTCTTTCAAAATTGTTCGATGCTATTTACAGTACATATTCCATCCCCACGTATTTCCAATAACTCTTAATAGATATTAAAATGTGTCTATACTTATTTATTTATTTATTATCATTTTTATTTAATGTTTGCGTTTGGTTAAAAACTCAATTCCATCCCTACTTGACCACCAATAATGTTTAACAACTTTGGGAAATAACTGTGAATGGAATTGATCAAGATTCAAATGCAATTAAATTATCAAATCCAAATCATACACTTCATTTTGTATGATTATTTAATATCAATTCCTTTAAAAGTCTCAAAAAAGGCCTTAGTTATACAATGAGTCTTAACTCGGAATCAACTAGATTCACCATGTCCCAACACATTTTCCTCATCTAACCTCACCATACCTCCCCTTTCATGTTTTATGCATGCCACCCTAACTACTTAGCACCGTTATATTTATTACTCATAAGAATATCGCAAAAGTAATTGTTTGCATCTCACACAGCAGCGGAAAATCCAGCCTTCGCCATTCGCAATTTATTACTCCGTAGCAATTAGTGAGGATTACTCTTTTCGAATTAATGAGAATCTGAGCATAATTTACGACCCATGCTTCTTCAAGTCCATTTTTCCTGCAGAAAACGCCGGCATGAATTAATGTCCGATAAGGGGAGGATCGTAGTTTTCCTTTATCGTAGCTGAGGGGCACGGGAGCAATTATTTTTCATTTAATTAATTAAGGGTTCGATAACGATGTTGGAGGTAATGTGAATCTATCTAACTGGTATAAGTAGGTGAGATGCCCCATTTTTTTTCTTTGCTTCGGGGCAAAAGATTCCCACGTGTGTGTCATTCACAAAAAAATTCAGGAAAAAAACAGGAGATTTGGAGCAATGAACTGTGTAATTTATTATATTAACAACCCGAGTGTGAAAAAAAGTCACTTCTTAAACACGAGAAATCAATAAACATGAATTTTTCTCAAGTCAAGAGTAATTTGTAGCTTTCATAAAAAAGCCCTTAATTTATTCCTCTACCTTAGTTATACGCAACTTTAAATTTAAAAATGCATATTGAAAGAGCATTAAAATTTTCTCTATCTAGAAAACTATTTTCGAATAAATGTAATTGTGAACTTAATGATACCTATATTTGTTTCATGTATTTGATTTACTTTTCATCCATTTTGGTGTAATCGTGTAGTAATTTTAAATCACCTCGTTCATTAGATAAAAAGGAACTTGATGTGAAGCCACAGTGTGACATCACATTTTGAATATAGTATGAACATTAAAAAATATTTTTTAGTATCCATTTATGTAAAATTATAATTTTAAAATAATTAAATTGTTTTTTGTATTAACTTTAAAGTGTACTTTTAGTTTTTATTCACCCGTCAAATAGAAAAACTAACCAAAAATTGTTTTAGTGACTTGACATTTGTAAATAGTATATAGAATTTGTAGAATTATTTTTAAATATCAAAATCATATAGCTCAAAAAAGCTAACAAAACCTATGAGAAAACAATAATTACCTGTAGGGCTGTAAAACAAAACCAAAATCATCTCCTAATTTATGCATAACCCAATCAACAACATCCCTCAAAACAAACAAACCAACTTATCAAACCAACCCCCGACTAATTGATTTTAATCCCCTTCAAACTCATTACAAAAATAACAAAAACACAACCATCATCATCATAATCATCATTATTATTATTATTTCTCTCAAACAGCACAACCGGGCAAAGCAGAAGCAAATTGCGCGTCCACGATAATTAAAAAATCCCGCCATCTCCTCTGCGACGTGGGAAACGCACTTGCCTCGCCACACGTGGCGCTGGAGTCACGAACTCACTTTCTCGAGTCACGAAGGGGAGCAAAGGTCACCGGCCCTCTGAGGGGGGGATGACACTCCTACCCTCACCCTCTCTCTCTCTCTCTTCATCAAGCAGTTTTCCTTTGGCTGGTTTATTTATTCATTGTTATTATTTTCTCGTTTTTCCCCTCAACAATCCGTAGAGATTTTATGCACAGAGTGCTCGTTGGACAACAGCGTTCATTGTGACAAGTGTGGCCATAATCTTGTGACTGGTCTATAGACAAATAATGCATGTTTTCTAATTTTACAGAGTAAAACTCCACTTTAGGGCAAATCATAGCTTTTACAGAGAGATTAGCAATACCATATCGGGAATAATATCCTTCTGACCAGCCAACCAGAGTCCTCGTCCAAATTATAAAATTAGCCAAATAATTTTGTCTTGTTAGCAATTTGAAATACTCCCCATATCCAAGGCATGATTATATTTACGGGAAAGGGGATGCAAGAATAATGTCTCACCTAACCTTTTAATAATATTTCTTAAGGATATTCCACTTTTTTCAAGGAAGATGGTTTCAATGCCTACAGGCACTTTACGTCTCCCAAAGACTAGCTTGTCCTTTTGAGTCCTTCTATGATCCAAAGTTATGTAGGAAATCAAATTCAACGACCAAAACAAACTAACTTCAATTGCTACCTTATACCTTAATCACTAGAATACTGTTTTTTTATGTATACTGGTTTTAAGACTACTAAATCGGAAATTTATCAAATTGAATAATAAAGATTTATAAAACACAATGTGACATACTTTTACTAAAAATCACCCCCTAACACCCGAAAAATGCAGCATCTTGTCCAAAATCGAGATGTTTTAAAATCTTTGAAAACGAGAAAAAAAATATGTTTTTAACTGAAATATCTGTGATTATTTTCTCTCATATGAAACATTTATTGTGCCTTTTTTCCAATATTTTCCTGAGACTAAAACAAAGTTAAAACTTGAAACGATTCTTGAATTCTTTATTTAAAAATTTCAAAAGATTCTGAAGGAAGAAAGAGAAGTATTAAAAGGGTAAAAAAGGAATATGAGTATGAGCGAACAAGCGGTAAGCTTGCTGAAACCAATCAACCAATCCAATAATGTCCTTTACTTCCCTTTTTCCACCTGATAAAGTTGGCCACGGAGTTTCCAAAGCAACGCTCTCTCTATGCATAGTGCCTATATGCTCAAATCCGTAAGGGTTTTCGTGGGAAAAAAAACTCTGTAGTAATAAATAGTAAAGGTTGGAGAGAAAGAGAGGGAGAGAAGACTCTTTGGAGAGAGTTCAGCTTCCGTGTTACTCGTGTGTGAGTATTAGTGAGGAGGTTATGCACGGTTGGGGTGCAGCAGGGGAAACATCATTTGTTACAGCCTAAATGGTGGTTTGATCCGAGATCTCGTGTAATGATTTTTCGAAACATGGGATTCGTGGATAAATTTTAACCACTTAGAGATCATATTGGCAGATTTCGTGTGTGGATGCAACTCATTTAACTTTTACAAACAACCCAAAGGGTTAAGGAGGGTCAATTGTCCCAATATAAAGAGATTTTTAATTCTTCAATTGGGACCTTTCCAAATTTATAAACATCAGTGCTTAGCTGTTATAACTAGTTTTGAAAGAAAAAACTTATAATACACAATATCATTTCAAGTTTATTTGGAAAATAAATATCTTCCCTGGCGAAAAAAGTTTTAAAATGCATTTTGCTGATACACTAAGTAAAAAAGATTGAATGAAATAAAGGAGCAAAAAGAGAAACTTACCATTAGTTTCCTTTAAATAATTAATGGTTATTCAAATCCTTTCTATCACCTTATATTGGTCCTGTTTTCTGAAATTTAAATGTTACCTAAATATAATTAGAAATATATTACTATTATAAGTAAGAAGTTATTATTATATTGAATTATTATGTATTATTATGCATTAAGTATTACTTATTATTATGTATCTAAGATTATTTAAGAGTAGAAATATATGAACATTTAAATAAATTTTTAGTGTTTCATTTTTGAAATATCTTTATTGCATTTTTCAGAAAGTTGAAATCCAAAAACTGTTGCTTGTTTCTAAAGAACCAATTATAATAGTATTTTATAAAATCACTTTTGATTTCAAATTATGTACAAATAAATGTGACAAAATGATAAAGTTTATGACGTTTGAAACATTTATAAAAACATAAAAGATTCTGTTAGTTTTAAAAACTTAACTTTTTTCGAATTATTTGCAATATCTAAATAAGTAAATTTTCGTAACATTAATTTATTTTAAAGGGTTATGTTGTTCTATTGTAATGTGTTATAAAAAATTTACAAACTTAGTAAATATGTACTACCTTATTAAAATATTTTTAACTATATTATTTTATTTGAAGATTTGATCGTACTTTTTTTTACTTTAATAAGCTGCTACCCCTTTAGATTGGTAAACCCAGAGCGTATTTGAATTGATAGAAATAGTAAATAATTATAACTATTAACTTAAATTATAATTATCTATGGAATGTGTAAAAGCTATCTTAAAGCTCATGTACACTTTTTCCCTTTCACTGTTCATTCTGAGACCTGAGAGATTCACTCCTGTGATTTTCCTGTAAGCTTACATAGAAAAGTAAAGGAGTAAAATTGAAGCGCCAATTCCATCTTTTAACTCTTTGAATGATTCCTCTAAAGTGAACACAAAAAAATGATAAATCTGTATGAGCCTCTAAGTAGGGCAGTTTTTTTGATCCATTCACAAATAAATGGAATGAAAAAATTTAGGAATTTAATAGATAATTTTTAAAAGGAATAAAAAATTTTGTTTTACAACATAATGGTAAGTTCTTGCGACAGATATTTTCATATAGGTGTACAAATCAATTAACATATGATACTCTCGGTTTTCGAGTGGTTATAATGAAGTGATCTAAGTTAGTTTTGTCAACACACAAGTGATTTGTCAAGTTTTGATTGGAAGGATAAAACGCAGTTTTTGATAAGTTCTAAACCCAGCCACGTGATTAGATAGTTTGCAGTTCTAGTTTATATCATTGTTTTGGGTCGCTGTCTTTGTTTATAAGTTTATCATCTTTTAAGAGATAACCGCATTTGTCGAGAGTAATTGGGTGTAAAAGAATGTAAAAAAACGAGATTCCTTTTTGTGACGATTGTTGTGTCGTGTAGACAGGAGTATAATTACTTCAGAGTATAATCACACGAGTATAAAGTAGTATAGTTGATAATATCATTCATAATTATCTCGTTTTAACACAAAACTTCAAAAATGTAAAATAGTCCTTATTTTACATTTTACTGTCTTCACTTATATAACTTTTCAGTCACACATTCACATATTACTTGTTAACATATTCATTTGAAAACTACTTTCCTTATCTGAAAAATATTTAAATTCTCAGCTATTTAATATCAATTAAGATGTTTTCTACTTGATTTATTTAAATGCATTCTCATACTTTCCCCTTTCCCCAATGTTTGTTTTTACAGAATCGAAAAACTTAACACAAATAAAATCTAGTTAAACGAAAATATGCTTTTAAAGTGTTTTTAAATTTTGTTAATTAAAAAGGTTGTTTAAAAATACTTACGTTAAATTAAATAAAATTAATCTTTATTACTTAAACACATTAACTCTTCTATATAATTTTTATCCTTTAAACTTAACTCATAAAATTAAATTTAAAATTTTCAAAAACATCATTATTTTAAAGTGTTTTTCAAAACCTTTAAAGATTTCCTTCCCGCTGTTTAAAAATTTCCTTATAACTTTCCATTTCATGAAGCCCGATCAAGGCAAATGTGTCAAGTACAAAAAAAACTTTCACCAAATTGGTATGTGGCGGTGGAAACGATCTTACTCGACCTTTAAAGCATCTAAAAGCTTAACAAAATCATCTATGTTTCATTCAGTACTTTCATCCCATTAAGTCTGAAGCATTTCCTCCCCACACTGGGAGAGGTCCCATCATTAATTAGCCAGATTAACTAACCCACAGAGGGCGAAGCAAAAGATAAACGACTTCAATTGACAAATGGTCGTCCCGCTACGAACTAATGGCGCCGACTTCCGACACTTTCCATTGCCCTGTCTAATGAATCTAAGGCCCTACCTGGTGTTTAAAAGACCCCTAATGACACCACTGACATCGCAGCTTACAAGGTCGGGAATTGCTGAATCGCTGTATTGGTGGTGGTGATTGGTGATTGTAAGGTTTGATTGAGTCTTATGCCAAAAGTTGGTTCGATTGACTGAGAGCAGAGGTCAACCGGTCTGGATGGTTCTGATTGATGGCTGTGCCTCTCGGATTATCTATGCAAATATGTTTTGATTGCTTTCAGAAATTGAAACCACTTAATAGCTTAATTAACACTTTAGTGATGGTATAGGAATGGATATGATTTCATTTACATATCGGAAGGAGATTCTGGATGGTTTTTATGGGTATAAATGGGAGTCTTTTGGGTATTAAATTTTCATGTATAGGAAAAGATTCAATTATATGTTTGGTGGGTTTTTATTGCTGGTAATTGAATTGGAAGGTTGCAGTTGGTTTTTATGTTGGTTTTATTTAACCTCCAGAATGAAAGGGAATGCTCGTGTGTCTCGTGAAAATAATGATCACACTGTTTAGAATTACAACGTTGGAGAAAAAAACTGTTGTTTTGTTGTAGAAAGCTATTTGAAACATCATTATGTGTAAAAATCTAAATATCTCAAAAATACCCCACATGAATATTAAAACTGGGAAGACGCAAAATATAAATTTCTGAAAAGGAAATACTATTTTGTGTAAGTTAAACTTTTTCTCATTATGTGACCATAGAAAACGATTGAAACTATCCCTATGTCTCTTTAAAATCCCCAACCGAAAATTTTAAATTTTATCCCACATCCTCAATAAACCAAACTTACAAAGATGTTACTTCGTAGGTTTGCCAAACACGGATTTTATAACTGCCTATTTTAATAATAATAATAATAATAATAATAATAATAATAATAATAATAATAATAATAATAATAATAATAATAATAATAATAATAATAATAATAATAATAATAATAATAATAATAATAATAATAATAATAATAATAATAATAAAAATAATCTTTATTCAGTTACCAATAAAGCATACAAACAACAAACAACTAAAAAAAGAACAATATATTAATCGCCAAGGGGAAAGAACCCGTATAGACGATAGATAGATTACTAAATAAAATTGTTTTACATAATAATTTAAATATACAGAACAAAACATAATACTCAATAATATCAAACAAGGAAAGAGTTGTACATATTTGAAAAACAGAATAAAATAAATGGCACAGCAAGTACAATAAGAAAGACTGCTTCTCTCTAGGAAATCGAGAAAAAAAACATCTAAATTTTCAATTTCTATTAGGAATTTAAATAAAAAGCTTTTAAAAGTGCATAAATTAGGAATTACTTGTAAATCTAAAGGTAATTTATTGTATAGTTTAGGTTCAAGATAGAAAAAGTGCTTTCGAAAAATTTCCTTACGGAAATGAGGAATTTCATATATAACTGTTGGTCTTCTATCTGATATATTATTTTACGAAATAAAAATAGAATAATACGAAAAAAAGCAATGTGGCGGATAGGTAAAATATTTAAATTTTTAAAATTAGGAGTAAGAGGATAATTTAATAACTTAAATATTTTATTTTGGATTGATATTAAAGGAAATAAATTCGTTTTATACTCGCCACCCCATATTATTATACCATAATTTATTAATGAATAAAACCATGAATAATATAAAGTGAATAAAAATGATTTTTGAATTTTATTTTTAAGATGATGAAATTTTATTAAAACAAAACGAAGTTTTTTGCTTAATTCTTTTATATGTGTTTTCCATTTAAGATTTGAGTGTATGAATAAACCTAAATGTTTGATACTTTTTACTTGTTGAAGTAAAAGGCAGTTATAATTTATATCTAAACCGTTGCAGGACGTGGAATGAAATTTGATATTCAAATCATTATTAGTCTGTATTAATCCAAAGTGAATGAGTTTTGTTTTTGTGAGGTTTAAAGATAGGTCATTAAAAGAAAAACATTTTCTTACTGCAATCATGTCAGATTCTATCTGAAATTTTAACTCATTTAAGTTTAAACAAGAATATATTAAAACAGTCATGTCGTTTATGAAGATTACAAATAACAGAGGGCCCAGAATTGAACCTTGTGGGACACCACAATTTGATACATGGTAATCACTAAATGTTTCTAGGATTTTAACACGTTGCATTCTATTTGAAAGATAAGAAATGAACCATTGTAACATAGGACCTCTAAAACTTGCGTTTTCTAACTTTATGGCTAAGATTGAGGGGTTTACTGTATCGAATGCTTTAGAAATATCTAAAAAAAAACAACTGCGGTTTTCATATCTTTATCAATACTATTATAAATAAATTTTGAGAAGTCAAGAAGAGCTAGTTCTGTGTTTCGACCCTTTATAAAGCCATATTGGTTTTCTGCAAAGAAACTTGAATTAATTAGAAAATTGTACATTCTAGTTGACAAAGCTCTTTCTATAACTTTTGCCAAAGTTGGGAGTATAGATATGGGACGCTAGTTTGAGAATAAATTTTCATCACCCGATTTAAAAACAGGATTATCAAATAAATATAAAATATTTTATCAAATAAAGCATCTTAACACATTAAAAAAAAGATCGGACATTAGGAGGCGACACAGAAGAAAGCTCTGAACCTCTTTGGTGATAGTTCCAGTCATCCTATCCCAAATACAAAAGAAGAACAATACGGATGAACTTTCCATCAGAGCAATATCTCAGCAAGCAGCAGGAAACAACATCATCCCGCGGCTTCCGTAAAAAAGGATTACCGCTATCGTGTCATCTTCTCACCGACCGCGGACATCAGACAAAATGCGCAATAGGGGATTACACAGAGACAGACCAGTTGACAACTCCCGCTGTGTCACAACCGGTGGAAAACATAATAAAGGTGGGGATCCAGTATCGTCTTCTGCTCCATGAGAACAGCATGACCCTCGCGGTTGATGGACCCTCGATGGGTGGCCCCGCGGGATGACCCCCGCCATCCATTCTAGGTGACGGTGGGGACCTTCGGGGTCTTCGAAATGATGGTCGCTGTCGTCGGGCAGGGGGCGAGGACGGGGTGGACCCTGCACCCGTGTTTCGACAGTGTCGAGGAATGCCATTGTTGTTGCGAAGATTGGTTGATGAATGGAAAGGAGATGTTGACGGAAGTTGGTTCCGTACAATGGCTACTGCATTGAGGTGAATCCGGGAGAAGTTTTTCACCTCTTTTTTTTGTAATTTTTTTTAGGTGATAGTTCTTTATTTTTAAGTCTTGTTCTTCCGTCAAGGACGCTTTGGAGGTGGAGGTGGGTGCAGTGACCCTCGAAAGCCAGGAGATTTACTTAAAGAGGTTCTTTTAATTTTATCAAAACATAGATAGAAAAGCTTGTTATAGAAAATAGTTATTTATTTTATTTGGTTTTAGTGAGCAAAATATTTTATACATCGGGCATCTTTGTACTCCATACCTGATGACAGTATCTTTTCTCTTTAATGAATGGAATGGATGCCAAAAGGCACCATGGTCAGTGCTGGAGGACTTACATATTTGTAATGTTCTTTTCACGATGTGTGCTCCCCAGCATAAGCTTCGTTCCGTGACATTCATAGATAGTTTGTGCCAACCAGGACTACACATAAATAAATGGTTAACTTTTTCTGATGGGGGTATAGACACGTTATTTAAGCAATATGTAGAAAATAGAAAGATTTCTCTGTGAATACCGATTTTTCTTACCGTCGACAGACTACAACTCTCTACAACTTTTGGAAGTGATCAAACACAATTATCGGTTGATTAAAGAACTAAAAGAACTTTAAGAAAATAAGATAGTTTTGTAATAAATGCTTTATGAATGTGTATTTTAGATTAGAATTCCAGTTATTAATCTATATGGAACAAAGTTAAAGGAGAAATTGTAATTTTATTTATAAAAAAGACATCCCATTTTGCATGTTTAATTTTTCTTCTGGGATTCCAGAGAATATCGCTTCTCACTTCAGCACCCGTCGAGATTTATTTTCACATCTTTACCTTTATCACCTAAGGTGTTATCTAAACCGCGATGTTTGGCCACCTTATCAAATTGCATCCGACTGGCAAATAGTGGCACCAACTCTCTGATCTCTTTTATCGTTCCCCCAGAAAAAGGTGACGGAGCACAAAATTTCAGGAGATCGTGCTTCATTATCTCACCTTTTTTCCCACTCTTTCTTTTCTTTTTCTCTCTCATTTTTTTTAATCTGCCCCGTCCGATAACCGAAGGGGTCGAGACACCACTTGTCTTTCGACCTTGTACTTTTAATCAGCCTTGTTGGAAACGGACGGTCGTGTCAACAAGTGTTTTGTGTCTCTCCCTTTCGGCGTCTTTGCGAATTAAGAGTCGTGATAGGGCGATTGAATGGCGATTGCTAACTTTTTAAGAGTGAAGCTCTTATCGACGGGAAAGTACCTTTTAATAGTTGTACAATAGGATAAGTCAAACAATTGCAATAAAATAAAATAAAAATAAGTTGCCGCTATAAAACTATGACATAAGGGAATATAACTATTACGCAGCTATTTCCCAATTTATTACGCAGCTATTTCCAAGCTATTTATACAGGGTGTCCTAAGAAGACCGACACATTTTAAAAATCAAAAACTAATAACTCAAAAACTATAAATGACTAGCTGTTATACCCGGCCTTGCACGGGGGGAGTTTATAAATTTATTTTTTTAAATATTTCTTAAAATACATTTATAATTTTGTAAATTAGCAATATTACAAATCATCCCGGTATCCCAGGCACCTCTTTCCTATCCCAGTGTTCCCGGTAATCTTATCCCGGTGGTCATCCCGGTAATTTTTCTAATCCCGGCGGTCCCGGTAATTTTCCTATCTCAGTGTTTACGGTAATTTTTATATTCCGGTATTCCCGGTGTCTTTATGGTAAATTTCCTATCCCAGTGTTCTCGGTAATTTTTATAACCCGGTAATTTTTTCCATCCCGATGTTCTCGCTAATTTTCCAATCCCGGTGTTCTTGTCACTTTTTACAATCCCGATGTTCCTGATAATGTTTAATATCTTGGTGCCTTTATAAAATAACAAATTTGAAACCATAATAAAAAGTCTAGTAAATTAGTAAGTCTAGTGAACAAATTAACAAATTTAAAACCAGTGTTTAAAACTAAAATAAAAGATCTAGTAAATGAAAAAGTATAGTGATCTGTCTCATTTGAAACAATGTTTTATTTTTAACTCGTTGTATGACTGGTAAAACAGGTTTTCAAACACGGAAAAATAAGTGAAAAAAGAAGAAAAATTGGAAAAAAAGAATGAAGGACCGATTTTCTCTTTATAAATTATAGCCTATGTGTTATTCTGATGTATAAGCTACATTATAGTAAAATTTCATTAAAATCCATTCAGTAGTTTTTGCGTGAAAGAGTAACAAACATCCAGACAAACATTTCACAATTATAATAGTAGTAGGATAAAACATACGGGGTTTGTTGCATCCTACTCCTGGAAGTCTTAGGTGTAGGTTGAAACAGAGACCACGTATTTTTATCTTTATTAGTTTTCGAGTTATTAGTTACTGATTTTTAAAATGTATGAGTCTTTTTTGAGACACCCTGTATATTACAATGAGATATGTCAAACAATAGCTTAATCTTGCTATACAACAGTGAAACCTGACTATGATAGTAGAGGAGCGTGCGCCCACTCCATTCAGTTCACTTTGAAACTTTTACTACTAAAAATTTGTATTGGAAAATTTGAATACATGAAAAAACTTAACTCATTATTGTCACATCCTATGGGGGCTAAGGCCTTACGATGCCGAATTAGTTTTCTTGGCCAAGAGCTCTGAGGCATGGGCCCCATTCAATATTATGTATTGTCAACATAACGCTATGTTCAGTTTCCAAGCACATGTTTGATTCTCAAGGGTTTCATTTCATAAACTATTTTTAAATAGTTTATGAAGAGCGTCCTTACAGGGTATCTTATATTTTTTTAATACTCTAGCTTACCAATCATTATTTTAATAAATACAGTGTATCGGTGGATATTATTTCTTTATATTTTAGCGTTTGGGTTATACCTGTGCTTGAAGTTTGTTTTCTGTTTACGAATCACTCACACAATAACACTTGATCGTGGAATTTATAATCTCTTAAAAATATAACTGAGAAAAAAGTTGCTGATAATTTTAACATTTTAAACTTATCTGGAATCAGTTGTAGATACGAATCATTTTTGTGATCTATTTGTGTGAGGGCTTGAAATTAGCTTTCACTTTCAAATTGTGTGAATGCAGCAAAAACGAGCTTACTTTGATAAAGCGGTTGTAGTTAGTCCATTGCTGCTTCAATCTCCCCAATCGAAAAACACTTGAAAAACAGAAAAATTATCAATCTGTGGTTTTACCGTCACCGGTCTAGATTTATTTTCGCATCTTTACCATCAAGGCTTATCTTTATTATCCTTATTACCTTATATTTACTTTATACCCTTATAATTTATTTCCTTTTTCTCGTAAATTCCCGAATGATATTATAAGTCATATGTAAAACCAAGACGAATAAAATAAATGGTGCTCTTTGAAAAAAGCATGCAAATTAAAATGAAATAACTAATACAGACGAGAAAACAATAATTAAAGTAAAATATGTCTTAAACGATTCCCTAACCTTCCCATTGGTCAGACCGGTTTAACTAGAGGGCAAAGCATCAACACAGACAAAACAACATCCATATTTCGGCTAATACCTCCATGTCTTGGACCAACTCTTCCAACCGACCATTCCCATCGTACTCTCTTCACACCTCAAATCAATACCCATTTCCACCGACTGAGGGGGAAAAAACGCCACCATGGAACCGTAATAAGCGGTTGAGCACATATCTCTGGCACACGCTATGCCTATCGTCCCATCGCTCTGGTACAGAAAAAAATAAATACATAAATAAATGTTCCGCGTGGGGCGTCTCCAGTCACGAGCCCGAACTGGGCACCGTAACCGGTCGACTGACACTTTGCAAAGGTCACGTCCTGAAATTCATTTCTGCCATCACTCAGCACATCAGAGTTTTCCGATTTCTGTTCGATTAGTAAATGATGGTTTGGATTTAGTTTGTAGGGAACCTCCTGTTTTGTCTTAAAATCTTACGCTGCGTTACAGCAGCCTTGTTAAGTCTGCATTTCTCGACTCGATAAAACCTCATAAATCTAAATCCCCAATAGGTATTTCTGGTTTACCTTCACGCTTTTGTCTCTGTCTATTTTACCCGAAAGTGATGCGAAGGTTGTGTGGTTTTTCCGGACAACCTCGGCATTCCATTGAAATCCGTCGAGATTTTTGAAAACGTATGTTTTGCTGTTGTTTGATAATACTTTTTTGGTAAAGGTCTTTATTTGAGTAATTAATTGGAAGATACATAATTATTCGTCGTCTCTGAATAATAAGTCAAAAATTATACTGAATTTTTGTCTTTACTCTCTCAATTGGGAACCATCTATGTTTCACATACAATTATAATCAAAATTTTGTGAAATTCTTCTGATATGTATCATTTGTATAAGCTATTTCAGTTTGTAAAGAATCATTGAAAGTAACCATTGTTTCTACTACATTAATTTTATGTTTTCTTACAATGGTTTGTCCAGATGCAGTTAATGTAAGTTCTTTAAATAGATGGACCTGCACAAGTTTCTAATCATTGATTCACTTTGATGTATCAAAATAGATTAGAATATTAAAATTAAGTTGATACTTTTCCTATTTGTTACCTCATAGTTACTAATATCATTTAATGTAATGGCATAAAAATACGACAAGTTAAGGTTTCAACAAGTTAATGATGACAGTAGTTGTATCCAAGAAAAAATTTCAAAGCAGGAAATTTGAAAATGGGGATATGGAGTAGTAATTTCTTTAGTAAAAAACGGAAAATTTTCTTACTTTCGGAAAGAGGGATATATCCCAAAAGTCATAAATTGCAACGCCCCTGGATGATAATTTCATGTTCATAAGTATCTATTATTCGCATGGTACATAAACTCCAAGACAAGACATCATCATACACATGTTGAAACCTTAACTTAGCAACCCCTGATATTTCTCTCGAGTTCTTATAGCAAAAAAAATCAAAATAAATTAATGATCCTCTCCCTTCATTCGGTCAGTTACATTGATTAAACCCCGTCATGACGCCATCTCTCCCACAATCAATTAATCACACCATTCCCTCTCAAACCCCGTCGATCTTCATTAATATAAAAAAAAGAAATCAACGAACCCCCAATATTCATTGCCACTTTTTCTTGCAGGCAAAAAATGGCGGGACCTGAGTCACGAGGACCGGCGGCCGTTCGTGGAGGAAGCCGAGCGACTCCGCGTCCAGCACATGCACGACTACCCCAACTACAAGTACCGCCCTCGGCGGCGGAAGAACACGAAGCGGGGCGGCGCCCGAAAGGGGCAGCCCCCCGCCCCGGCATCCCCTCCCCTCATGTTCCCCCCGGCACCCTCCCCATACTCCTTCCCGCCGCCCTACGGCCCCGACGTCTGCGGACTGCAAACGCCGGACTCGTCCCCTCACGGCAGCCCCTGCAGCAACGGCTACCCTGGCCGGGGCTACCAGGAGTTCATGGCCCCGCAAGCCCCCGACGCCTCCTCCAACAACGTGAGTCCTGACTCCATCCGATCCCTGCCCACTCCCGAGATGTCGCCCATCGACCGCGACCAGGACGGGTTCCTCTTTCAGAAGGAGCAGCAGGAGAGGAGACAGCAGGAAGGGGGCGAGAACCCGGTGTCGCAGCTCATGACCCACTTCAGCGACCACTCCAAGTTCCTCAAAAACATCCGACCGCCCTTTCCCGTGCGACAGCAGCCCGGGGGCATGAACCTGCGCGACCTGGTGGCGTCCGGACCCGTCACCTACGCCGCCCTGACGCAAATGCCGCCGCAGTACGCCCCGGACGAAGGCGGCATGAAGTCGGAGGAGGACGCACGCAACTCCTGCCACTACGCCTACGGGCGGGCCCTGCCCCCGTACAACCCCTACCCCAATACCACCCAGTTCCAAGGGGGAATGGTGTACTACCAGCCGAGCCGGTACTCCCAGGCCGATGGCGGCTACTTCCAGCAAGAACAGCAGCAGACCACTTACGAGGCCATAGACGATCTGGACCGGAACGAGTTCGAGAAGTACCTCAAAGGGAACGCCACCGCCGGGGCGCAGTACGCCGAGCCTTACATGGAAGCGCCAAACTACGCCGACGTCGTCCAGCAACAACAACAACAGCAACACAGCGACGACAAGTCCTTCCTGGGGCTACCCATGGACAGTGCGCCTTCCGAGGACGCCTTCTCTCGTGCGGTGGGGCCGCCCCTTCCCTCCCTCTACGGGGGGTCGCCCCACATTTCCTCCCCCACCAAGAGCGAGAACTCTGGACTGATAGCCGCTCTGTCGGAAGCCAGGCAGATTATGCTATAATAACACCACCAATAGACATTCGTCTATCCAGTGCCTTATAAGCCCGAGTGCCTTCTCGGAACCGACCCAGTGCCTTGACTCTTTGCGAAAACTCATATTATTGTGATAACGTATTAAATTATATGACAATGACTGACGAAGCCACTGTGGTGCTATTATTATTATAGGAATACCCCCTACCTCTACACCACTCACTCATCAGACTACTTTGTTGTGTGTGTTTTTTGTGGCCGGATTCGGTATACAGATTCGGTGACCGAAGATCTCTTTGTGTGCCTCAAAGACAGAAAAATATTTACAATCACTGAACACGTCTTGTAGCTGAGATTTTCCTTCTTCCTTGTATTTTTATAGAAAATTTACACGTGTTTGAGATGTATGAGCTCTGCACATTTAAGATATTTTTTATAGATGCGTAATGGCCATTCGTTCTCTTCATTTAGGAGTCGATTTAAGCTTGATAAAACCGACCATAATAGGCTAAATAGAATATTCTAATCATACAAATATTAATGTCCCTGTCCATTTGTGAATCCTTTTGCAGAAGTAATGCCTTCACACTGTGTTCTACGAATTTGGACTCATAATTCGTACTGCACAGCTGTTTTTTAAGCATTTCTTGCTGCCATAGCTGTTTCTTTTTCTATAAAGCGCCTTGTGCTAGCTTCAAGTATCCTTCTTTGGATACGTAAACATCTTTTATTTTTCTATGGGATTTTCGGCAGAAATTTACTATGGGTTAGGAGTCAGCCCTTGAGTACTTTTCGAAACCCTTAAACGCAAGTACGGATATACCCAGTGCTAGAACAATACTTATTAGTCGTAAACCACTCTAGCTGTTTCACAAGCCCTGCTCAGAGCAGTGTTGTGAAAACGTGCAATATAAAATAGGAGACGACGTGAGTATACGATAGCATATAGGCGCTCCGAGGTTTTGAGGCGAATGTTGTAAATAGGGTTTGTATTTAAAAAAAAGTGACTTATATATGTTTAGTTTTCAAAGATTTTCAAATTTATTGTACATTTACCAATCAACTGTCCGTTTTTGTCTCTGAAAGTGCCTATATATTTAATGAGTGAAATTGGTGATATTGATGAAAATTACCCCGTGAATGTTATTTCTAATGATGGTAAAAATCTATACTTGTTCGATCTAATACTTAGATATCAAGTGTTTTAGGTATCAAACACTTGAAGTCAAAGCTATAATTAGTTACCAAATATATTTGATAACTAAGTGTTCGATAGCTTTAACCGTTTAAAACTGAAAAGTATAGATTTTGTCCATCATTAGTTACTTCTTTGTGTGTGATGACTGTACCAGTGTACCATATAGTGCCTGAAAAACTGCATCTCAGTAATACCAGATAAATATTTATCCAAAACACGTATAAAAACTAACTCTTGAAGTTAATTTGATTTCATTTTGTAGATAATTAATACGTATTTTGATTGTATGTCTTTCTAGCACCTGAATATTTATCAACAAAATCTTAGCTCAACTTAAATCAGAAATTGTTCTCTATTCACAATTTAAATTATAAGGACGATATTTTATAATTTAGTGAGATCTTCGTATAAATTCAGAAAAAGTAAATGTATTGATGCATTACATCCCCTTTGTGTTAATGCATTTTTTATATTGAAATGTTGAAGACTATCGATGAGCAGATGTAACTTTCCTGTGAACTGGTTTTGAAACAAAAAGAATCACCAGATATTTTAAATGTAACTTCTAAACTCAACATGAACTCTCTATGTTTTCTATTAATGCCTAACGCACTTGTGAAAAGTTAACACAAAAGTTGTGAATTACATTCCATTTATGTTGCGTGTTGTGGAGCGTGTGTGAGAAAATATGACAAGTATTCACGTTTGTTCCCTTTTGTTTAATCCTTGGTTGATCCCTGTTACCTCCATTGGAATACATACATATCATAAGAATCTATTACTTATGTTAGCTTCGACTTTGTAAATTTTAAATGGAATGATTTGTAGAAAAAAATGTGTTGCATTTTTGCCTAGCCATTCAAGAAAAACCGAACTTTCAAATTGTCATGTCAATCTGTCCTAGTCAGAAATACCACCGATTCATAATTTCGTAAATACATTAATTACGCTTTTTAGTATTTATACCCAATAATGATTGATTTTTAAAAATGCATAATTTTTATTAAGTAATATACCC
The DNA here is from genome assembly GCA_024610705.1 of Tetragnatha versicolor. Classification (NCBI taxonomy): domain Eukaryota; kingdom Metazoa; phylum Arthropoda; class Arachnida; order Araneae; family Tetragnathidae; genus Tetragnatha; species Tetragnatha versicolor. The sequence goes on along the minus strand of JANDEH010000011.1, from coordinate 17,549,336 downwards.
CTGGTTGTGATAGTATGAACAAAATTAATATGAAGATTAAAAAACGCATTTTTAAGATTACCCAAATGGTTTGAATTTTAAAGTAAATATTCTGAATACTGTTGCATCATAATTACTTAAAACTACATAATTACTACAGAACCTGCTAATCAAAATTTATGGACTTTATATTTTAAGTTACTAAAGTAAAAAAATGTTAATAGTTATTCTTATACAACTTTTTGGTTCTTTAAGTTAACATAAAGATCCTACATCAAATTAGATCGGTTATCCATTGCATTAAAAAGATGATACTCGTATCAGTCTTAACTCAACCTTTACATAATCCCAAATAATGAACTTTTTACACTCTTAAGAGTAATATTTTCTATTAACACAAACATATATTTATTGCAGCAAATGCATTAGTGCCTTAAAAAGAAATTAAAAAATGTATTTTTCTATGCGAACCTAAATAGTACCGGTGTTTTATTCTGTAAAGATGGCCGTTTACTCTTGAAAGAAGTTTATACTTGAACCAACACATAATGTATGAGTGTGTTAATGTATCCGGTAATGCAACCAAAACCATTTTTGTGTAATTTACGTTCTTATTTATCAGTATTACATTAGTAATATGTATGATGTGTGTATGAATGATGTGTATAAAAACACCGGTGTATCTTAGAGTGAAGAAGCCATTAGATATTGAAATGAAAACTATTTAAGTCTTTGTATTTGTGTAAAATGAGTTTCTCGAGCCTTTTACCAGTTGGCTTGTGAGAAGTTTGAGTTATACAATTTTCGATGGATATCTAATGTTTTTAAAAGTGTTGGAATTTATATGTTCCGATCTCTTTTTTTGTCATAACAAAATTCTAAAGTGACTGGAGTTACCTTTGTTGTAGTTATTAAAAGTAATTTAATGTTTATGTGAGTTTCTTCTTTAGTTTGGTGTAATCAGATTCAAACTCTATCAACATTTACATTTTCAATTATTTTAAAGCGGGATCAGTTTAAATATCTATAGGTGTTAAGGTATTGTCTTTTTTAAATTTTTCTTCAATTTTACATAAAGGGAATGCACAATTTTAACTGTAATCTTAACACCAATCAGTCTTGGGGCAACAGTTTTAGTTAACTTTTTAACCAACTAGTTCAATTACAAAATCCTAACTTCACAATCAACATTTACACGTAAAAGAACTAGATAAATAATATAAACAATTGACCCACCAAATAATATGGTTGAGTCTTGTATGAAACGAAAAATCCTTTTTAAGTGCATAAGTAAGTAAATTTTTTTTGAACCTGTCAAAAAATTTTATTGTTATTTTAACTTTTTATACATAGCTTCTAGGGAAGGCATGATTTGATATTTCTGACTCTCAGAAACACTTTTTAAATATAAATTTGATATTGTGTTTACATTATAAAGTATGGTACAAAATCACATGTGTATAGGACTAAACTTTAAAGAATCTCATATTAAAATTTCCAAATCTTCAAGTATCAAAATTGTTGCTATCAAATTGTTTAATGTAATATAATAGCATGAAACATCAGTGAAGTTATAAATTGAACTAATCTATTGAAAAATTCAAATTTAAATTTATTCAACAACAACACACAACACGACAGTACACAACAGGAAAGAAAATGATAATGAGAAAAAAAATACACTGAAAGATTTTTTTAATATCCCAAAGGAGCCAGAAAGGCTCTTCCATGGGGTTACAGATTTCCTAATGTTATTGAGCATAGAAAAATAAAATAAATTTAATGAACATAAAAAATACAATAAGAAAACTTATATGGAATAAAAAATATGTCACATTCTCGACCATCTCATTTTTACAACTTTAAAATAAAAAACATAGTTAAAAATAAAAAAGGGGGTTGGTGGGACTGGCTAGATGTTTTCTTTTCTGATATTTTATAATTTAGATGTAAGTTATCACCTGACAGAATTTAATAGGTTTTCTATATTATTTTGATTTAAAATAAAGTACAAAGTTTTTTAAAACGTCTAAAGTTTGGTTCTATTTTAGTTTCATACGGCAATTTATTAAATAGAATAACAGATAAATAATCGAAATGCTTTTTAAATATTTCTTTATAAGGGGTTGGTTGGTACACAAGATAAAAAAAATTTTCTTCGACAGTGCTTTTGTAACAACAACCAAATTACTATTTTTGTTGCTTATTCCTATAGTTATTCAAATATCTGCAAGTAAAAAAGTTCCATCACGTTCTATTTTTATGTAACAAAATATTGCGATCTTCTGATTTTTTTTCTTAATTTTTGTTTTTTAAGCGCCCTTTTTGTCCAATAGAAACTCTGCACCCCCGTTCAATTAATTTTTTCCCATTATTTTAGTATGTAGACATTTTTTTAAAAGTGCGTCCATGTTTTTATATTACAGTTCATTTTGAAAATGATGAGTTTTCGGGGTTGATTTTGCACATTTATGCACAATACGTTTTGCTAAACTTAGGTACTGTTTAAATTACAATTCAAGGGTAATATTTTACAGAAAAGTGGGAAACGCTTTTATTCTACTGATTTCGGTCCAAATACGTGACTGAAATGAAATCTAGGCTTTTCACATGTGTTGCATAAGTTAGAATGTGGCACTTTTTAAGTGTATATGAGACAACAGTAGTTCTATATAAATTACTATCCCTATAGTATGGGGAGGACATTTAATTTATATTGGATATTTGTTATATCAATGACAAATACGGAAAAACATTTCAAAAAGTATTTAAAATGACTTTTTTCGCCATTTAGCGAAGGTAAACTCAAAGTCAGTAAAAACCTCTTATTAAAAGGGAATCATGACCCTTTTTTTGAAGAAAAGTTTAATAAAAACAAATTATCGGTTAGGAAATAGTTCTTAGGAGAGTGGTAAGATGATTCTCAGAAAATAGGAACGATAAAAATGTTTTAATCCCAATAGAAGGTTTTCTTTAGTCTTACCAAGCCATAGGATGTTGAACATCACTCAAAAATAATATTTTACATCCACATTTGTTTAATACAAACAATTGTCGAACATTTAAAAGAATAGTATTTGGAAAATATCGTAATAATTTTTCATGTAAATTTAATAAGGGCTTTATGTTTGTAATATAATTACCTCCCCAAACCAAAATTCCATACTGAATACGAAATACGAGATTGCACCCATGCAAAATATAATTTCAAAAGTAACTTAAATTTGACATATTTTTTCAAATGATAAAATTTAAATAAAATAAATATTAATTTGCTACAAATTAAATTTATATGATCTTTGAATTTCCAGTTTTGGTTAAAAAGAATGCCTAAGTATTTTAAAGAGGGGGTGTATTTAATGAGATGATCGTTAAGGGGCCCACAGACGAACAACTTGGTCATCAACCTGGTTCTCAACCAGGTTGATGATTTTTCCACCGATCGCCAACCTGGTTGACAACCAAAATGTAAACAATGAAGATAAAATTATTCAGATTTTAACAAATTAAATATATTTTGGTACATTAAATGCAAAATTATATTTTATTTAATTATTCTCTAGTTCTAAAATTATATTTTCAAAATTTTTAATGCTTAGTTTTTTATTTTAATAATAACATGTTCCGATTAAGCTCCGCCCACCAAGTTGACGATCAGATCATCAACCTGAAATTCAATCATCAACTTCCCCACAAACGGCCAACTTGTTTGTAAACTTCGCAAATTGACGACCAGGTTGATTACAGATCCGTCGCTATAAGCGCTAATGGAAATCGAAAAGTTGGATGGATGTGGGACTATTTTGGCGCTGCAATCGCATCTACGTCACGAGAGGCGGATGAAAAAGCCTGATTGGTTGAGAAAAACTTTTTCCTTCTCCTTCGAAAATAGAAGATTGAGTGACAACCAATCACAGGGTTTGGTCACCAAAATGTACTGCTGATCTCTCTGTCAATCATTTATAGTTCCTTGTGGCGCCCTCATATCCATCCAACTTTTGAATAAATCGTTTTGGACCCTCTGTTAGGATTTTTCTCTGTGAGGTTGATGACCAAGTTGCTCGTCTGTGGGTCTTGTCAGTGGGTCCCTTTACATGATTCTTGTTTGCAACCACAAAATTTTAAATCAAGATTTATTTCAGATGTAGCCTTTAAATTAAAAATTATATAGCATGTTTTTCCACATTTACCTGTAATTCGTTTGATGTAAACCAATCATGAATAATTTTTAATCCCGATTTATTATATTTTCAAGAGCTTCGTATATATTTATGCCGTATGTATATATTTATACCTATCTATAAAAAATTTGATAAAATACCTAATAATTTTAAGTAGAAAATCTAGTTCCCAGTAAGAGCATTAAAGGAATCAAAATAACACCATATATGTTAGGAAATGCTTTTCATGTGCTATTTCATAAATAATTCATTGTGAAACTTAACTCTTTTCCAAGAAACAAAGAATGAATAGCTCTAAAAAGTTTGCAATACATTATCATCATATCATCAAAATATAAAAAATAAAAAAAAATTCTTACCTAAATATTAATTACGAGCAGATGTTTACACTAAACCTAATGAGCACAAGAAAAAAGTTAAAATAACAGCTGCTCCTAAATGCCGACCAAATTAGAATTTTCAAAAGAAGTGCTACATGCATAGAGCGTTACATGCAGAATTTTAAAATGATTAACTATTTCTAAAATATAATTGACTGACCAGAACATTATTTTAAAAACTATATCCCGGTTGCAGTTAATAATACGGTTAATATCGTTTGTTTCATCTATTATAATGGACGAAAAGGAGAGTTTTTCATTTTATGAGAAAGAACATATTTTAACGAACAAATAAATACAAACACTTCCCTTTTATGAAAAATTAATGATATTAATCAATGCATTAATGAAATTTTGGAGATACTTTTAAAAGTCGTGGAGAAACTAGTTGATAACAAATTTTAATTTGAAATCCGATTTAAAATGGCATTAAAATTTAAAAAAGGCACTGTCTAAATATCCACGAAAGTAACAACTCAACTCTAACGGATTTCGCTAATACTTTAGTATGGAACAACTTTCGTGGATTTAGACACTTCGTTAAAAAAATGCTATCGTTTATTTGGAAAAAAATATAAAACATATAACTAAACGTGAGTTTTATTAACTTAAATTTCTTAATTATTAGCAAAATTTTCTCTTCCCAGATTTTTAATTTAACTATCATTTCTAGAGCTCACCTTAGAGCTTTAGAGAGAGCACAAGCTCATTACAATATATTCTGGAAGAACCGGATGTTTTGCATTTACCAATATAGATTTTAAAAATTAGAATTCAAATTATAAAGGTAAGTTGGTTTTTTTTTCTTTTTAAGCCTCTTACATATATTATTTAAGCTTAACAGAGATGCCAAATGGCCGTTTTCCTCTTTAGGTAATTAATTTAATTTAGCTCGCTGATTATAATTCAGTTCACTAGCAGCCAATCAGAAAAGGCTAAATACGAAAGTGATTCCTAATTGGATATGGAACTTCTATCAAGCGGCATTTTAATTTCATCGGTGTTGTTTTTCCCCTCCAGTTCTGATTTGGATTTAAGTGACAGCTTCAGTGGGCGAATGACAGAATTAGCAGGAATGACGTGGTATTAAAGGAAGCGGGTCCGTTTGGCCTTAAGTTTGTCTATGGGAAAAGCCCTGTTAAAAAAGTTGCCATTAGCGTCTATGGAGATGAACACTCTGTTAAGCTCAATACTCTGTGGGATCTGGCTAGTATCTATTTTTTCATAAATCCTGTAAAATTATAACTAACCACTGAACCCAATTCTAAATATAAACTCTTTATTCAAAGTACTAAATTTTAACAAATCTCAAAAGTGGATAAAATCTCAATCATCAATGACAGTGGTCAGAAGTTTTTATATTAAACTAAATATTTTATAAATTGGTACTCTTCCAGAATCCCGGCGCAAGCTATTAAGTCGCCAATAATGATGCAACCAGCGCCAAAATTAAAATGTTTTTGAATGTCATGTGTGAGCTGTCGCCAAAAAATCTGCTTGGCGATATTTGCGCCGGGATTCTGGAAGAGTACCATAAATTAAACCTTAAATTCCCTATTCCGAGACATTGATTAGATTACATATGAGCCAGAAAACTGACGTATACACTATATGCCGTTCCTTAAATTTTTTTAGATTTCCGCTCTTCTATAACTAATTCTCCTTTTCAAATACTTTTTTCATTTCTCTTATTCCATCGCTTATTCTTTATCTCCTTTCCTCGCACCTTTCATCGCTTATTTTCTATTTCACATTCTTCACTTGTCTCTCATTCTCTGCCCAGATTCTTCCTCTTTCTAAAATTCTAAAATAAGGTTTATGAGAAAGTTACAAGGGATAACAATAATCAAATCATCACTAAATGGTCAATACTTTTAGCTATTATGTGTCCTGGACAAGTCTAGTTAGAAGTTTATAACTGCAGAAAGTGGACTCCGAATCTCTCTTTCGGAATAGAAAATTATTAACTATCAGCAAAAGCTAATCCCCTCTAAAGGGGGTTACGGGGGACAAATATCATAAGTGATAAATGAATTATCGCCTTAGAATATTGTCATGGTAAAAGGTTCTGACAAGGAAACGTTCTGGGCTAAACTCATAGAAACGGACGAAAATTTTACAGGCGTTAGTGGATGACTCAATATACTTATAGCCGTGCCATTAATGTCGTTGTTAACCAGCAGCTAAAGAGAGAAAAATTAGCTTTTCGCTCAGTCTGATTGGTGGCATCCTACTTTGACCTAAGATTTAACACCATCTCTGACGGCTATGAATATGGCCCTTAATGTGGAAAAATTACCTGCGGAGATACTGTAGAAAAGCTGTAAAAAACTCTTAAAAATGCATATTTCGTCGTGGAAGATGCAATACAGCACATCTAACATTTGTAGCACCTTCAGTATTCCAATCCTCTTTCTCGCCAAACAGTTTTCGCGACTTCGTTTGGCGGTTTTAATATGGCTGTGCTTTTTTTGTAAACCAAAATTTTTTCAGAAATTGATGCTTAGATATTTGATTACTTGATCAGGCTTCTTACCTTAAAGTATTAAAGGCATTTTTAAAATATCTTTATAGCTCTAGTAAGTCGTGATTTGACACAATTTCACATGGGTCAGAAAAAAGTTGCCGATCTTTCATGATCTGTCATAGTATTTATTTAGAGAATCAATCTTGATCAAACCGTTTGAGAACGTGAAAGATATGAACAGTGAAAGATATTGGTTTATTTTGAGTGCGATTTTGTTTTGACTATTCCTCCGAATATTATTAAACTAATTAAAAAAAGATATTACTGGCTCTTCGATTACGAGTTACTTTTTTATTATATGTACCTATTTTCCTTTAATTAGCTTTGTGAAGTTCCCGAATAATGCAAATAAAGCATGCTTTATTTTATGTCGTGGTACCTTACCTGCCACAAACTTATTGTGATTAAAACGTATACAGTTTTGTAATTTTTTATATTCCTTTGGTTTTTTTTGGTTTATACACCGATAAGAGGCAAGAAAAAACATTTTCCCATAACAATTGCATTGAAAATAAAGTTATCAAACGATTAATTCTAATAATAACAGAAAAAGTGCCTATTTACAAAAAAAAATATTAATAATGTGTATTTTTTATATATAATTTGAGACAAAATTAATAGAAATGATGGATATTCTTTTCTGAAAAGCAGAAAAATGCTAGATGTGGACAAGAGAATAAGAAATTCTATTAGCAAGCGATGTTCCGAAGTAGTCACCCTCCCAAATATTGCCCGTACCTGGAAGTGCTTAACTTCGGTGATAAATAAATGTGCTAGTGTTGGTTTAGACTCGATTTAAGCAGCAACCATACGAAACCATATTTGGCTATTTATCTCACTGCCAATTGAAAAACAATCGAGAACTACATTAAACTGTGTCTTTTTCCGATGTTAGATGTGCTGTATTGCATCTTCCACGACGATTTTTAACACCAAATGAAACCCCTTGCGTTTTATTTGAAGCAGTTTAAATCGGGCAATCAAAAAAGGTTCATCAAATGCACACCAAGTCGCCGAGTGGTGTTAATTGAATGGGTTCGGCTGCTCAGAACCCAGTTTTCAAAATTAATATACTCCTCTTCTAATGAAATTCCGCGGCTAATTTTTACACAGTAAGTGTTTTGAGTAATATGTGTTGTGTTGTTGTGTCTTTTGCCACTTGGAATATCCAAGCTCCACCGCAAAGCGTACAGGATTTAAGGCAAATAGGGTGTACGGCTCCTGAGAAAGTGAGGCCCATGAAAGGCAGGAGTCCGACTTATGCCTCGGATGATAGATGCCACAACCATCTATATCCACCTCCACAATTTTGCCATGCATCTGAAGGGGAGGGAAAATAGTCTCCAGCAGGGTTGGCAAAAACCCGGGTTTTTTTGAAAAAAACCAAGTGGGATGGGTTTTTTCGGGTTTTTTCAATAAAACCCTGAAAAAAACAAAATAAAACTGGGTTTTTTCGGAAAAGGTGTGGGTTTTTTCAAAGTTAAGTGGTTTTCTCCTATTAAATAAGTGGGTTTTTTCAAATTTTTGTGAGTTCTTTCTATGTTAAATGTGTTCTGTCAAAATAATGTCAGTTTTTCCAGAGTTAAGTGGGTTTTTTCAAAGTTTTTATACTTAGAAAAAACCCACTGAAATTGTAAAAACACCCCTTATTTACTGAAACCTGGTTTAAATTTAAAAAAAAACCCACTAAAATTTAAAAAATATTCTAAACTTTGAAAAAACCCATTCAATATTGTAAGAAATCTATTAAACTATGAAAAACCCACTGAAATTTTTATAAAATCTTCCTTTTTTATATTTAGTTTGAACTTTAAACGTCCTAAATTTTGAAAAAAAAATCATTCAATAATGAAAAAGCCCACTGAATAATAAAAGAACCTCTTTAACTTTTTTAAAAACTCCCTGAAATTGAAAAAACACCTTTTAATTTTTAAAACCTAGTTTAAATTTTGAAAAACCCATCAAAATTTAAAAAATATCCTACACTTTGAAAAAAAATACATTAAGTTTTGAAGGAACTGCCAAAATCTTGATTTTTCTTGAAGAAACCCAAAAGTGGGTCTTTTCACATGGTTTTTTTTGAAAAAACCCATTGGGTCCAATCCAGCCAACCCTGGTCTCCAGACACCTGGACCCAAGGTAAACTGCGCCATGACCGACCTCAGGACTTTCGGACCCACAGATTTAACGAGCTTGTACTCCGCATATACTCGATGGGTCTTCAGCAGTGTCGGGAATCGAACCCGGGACCCTCCGATCCCAAGGCCGATGCCTAAACCACTAGGCTCCCCACGGCCTTTGAGATATCTTCTAATGCCTGTAAAATTTCCGTTCGTTTTTGGGAGTTTAGCCTGGGAACGTTTCCGTGTAAGTAATACAGAGTAAAGGTAGTCCATGAATTGGAGATAAAGTGGTCCACGGACTTCTCCGCGTTGGGAACCACTGCTCTAAACTGTACAGTAAGTGCACTCCATAAAATATTTTTCTCCAACCGTCCTTCGGAGGCAGGCATAAACCCTCTCCATCTTCTGGAAGGCATAAAAAGACGAAGACGACGCCGTCCTTCGTGCGACAGCGAGGTCGTGCCTCGTAAATCCTCCCTCAAGTCCTGCCTCCGTTGGGCAACCGGATGGGACAGTTCGGTTATTGTTCGAATGTCCCCTCGTTAGGCCAGGCCTAATGATTTCCTTCGAATCACCTCCTGGGAATGTCACAACGGGATGTCACAACGTTGACCGTCGACGTTTTATCGAGGGAGGTATGCGAAATTGCAGTGCTGATTGCGAGTGATGTGCCAGTGGTTTTATGTGAATGCATTACGATGACATACTTGTTTGAAGAGTTATAGTATAGGTGAATATGGAAAAGGGGAAATTTTGTTAAAAGAATATTTTCTCGATGTGCTCTAACAATATGGGGCCGTATCATCAATACTTTACAATACTATAACATCATTTGACATAAATTTTTACACCCTGGTGTTTCCTTCGAAAATTCTGTAATTTACAAGGAGCTATTCTCTTTGGATGTTACCAAAGAGTTTCAAAATGAATTAAGTCGCTACTTTTAAGGTTAAAAGGGTTTTTTACCTATTTATAGTAACTCGTATGGGTCACTGCGTTGACCCCTGAGTAATCCAAATCACTTTAAGTGTGTTGTTTATAGTGTGTTGTTTTTATGTACATTTTTAGTTTTGTTTATGTTTGTTCCTTTGTATGTTCCATGTGTAACAATTGTAATTTGAAATAAATGTTCTTGTTCTTCTTTTAAGGTTAAAATTTCAAAAAAATGTATGCGGTTGAACCCTACACTCCTCTCAAATCCGAGGCCGTCTTTGATGGGTTATATTTAAATAGTTTTAACCCTACAGTGCATACTGTTGCCATTTGGCTACACGACATTTTCCCCTATTTCCTACTCGAACTTCCATTTCCGAACGGCAACACCATGCAATAAGTACAATAAATATAACCTTTTCATTGTATTAGCACTTTAGACTGCCAGTAGATGGCCGCAGGGGAACTATTTTGAGATATTTGTTAGTAGCTAGTGAGACGAAAGTCAGGACACAGGAAACGCCAAAATAAAAGGACCGTATAAATTAAAATAAAAAAAATTTCATCTTGAAAAAAAAATTTTTTGAAAAGATAAGTTGTTTTTTATATTTTTAGATCATTTGGTTTTATTTCACTTCACAGTTAATTTCACAAGGGACACAAATTATTCAAAAGGACAAAGTTTTTTGTCAATTAAAAGTAGAAAAAATTAAATTAATTTTTTAGTATTTTTTTACTAATTTACACCATGATAGAAGTCAAATAAATGATTTTCGAGTGAATTTAAAAAATCATGCATTGTAGGGTTAAAAGTGTATATTTCAAACAAATTTCTGGGAATGGTCCCCATTTGCAAGTGATATAAAAATAGAATAGGCGTTCCTGAAGAAAAATATGGTTTTATCATCTATTTTCTCTCTCACATCTTCTTTTCTTTATGAATGTAACTCAAAAGTTGATTGGTGTGAGAATGTAAAGATTAATAATAGTTTTTCTTGAGGGATTACACTTAAGACCTAGATTACCATAAATAACCTATAAAGACCTATAAATTGGAAGAAATGAGTAAAATATCCGTTATTTTATTATTTCTTCAGCAACTTCTTTAAAGATTTGGAAGTCAGTTAGCTCTTGCACTCTCTTCCATGACAAAAACTATAACAATGAAATTCTTACTCAAAACTAAAGAGCAAATACTTACTTATTACTTAAGATAAAAAACTTAATGAATATTTGAGAACTAATAAAATAAAACTCTTTAGAGGAATAAGTTGTCAAGAGGAGATCCTGTTAAGTGTTAAAGGATTTTTAAACCGATTTATCCTTTAGTCTTTTTTCTCATTCAGAAATATTTCTTCATAAAATATCAGATAATTCGTATAGTTCAATGACATAAAAGTATGACCCAGTAAAAGTATTAATTTTGTTCAAATAAATTATACCATAATTCGTCACTATCTACTGATAAATAATTATTGTAATAACTATTTTTATCTGTGGATAGTTTAGAAGTTATTAAATCATTAATAATAAAAAAACTCTCTAAAAGTCTCTCAATTTCCAATTCTAGAAATATTTCTGAAACTCTGTGCTGCGTAGTTTTTGCAATACAAAAGGCACAAAAGTTACTTTAAGATTTAGAACACGTATACATCCAGTTCAAAATAACCAGTAACTTCAAAACTATCCACCCTATACAAAAACCAACAACAGAGCGAGCCGTCGGTTCAATCAAGCACACCACCTAAATTTCCCAATGTATAAATCGACCAAAAAAAGTTTCCCCGCCCTCCCCTACTTACTTACCTTCAAGCATCGATTCATTACGGCATTCGATCTAAAACAATTAATAGAAAAAGTGAGCTATCAATTAAAACGCGGCAGACCCATTTATCAAGAGGCGAGATGGATTTATAATAAAAATGAAGAAACTGATCGAATGGCGAAAGGCAAAGATAGTGTATCTCGGGGAAAATTGTATATGAAAAATCGATTACTTTTAATTGCTTTTTGAGTGGAGAGAAGTACGTCGATATTTTTGGTCCAATGTTTTTAATTGCTGCAGGTTCGGAGGGGTCTTTCTCACGAGAAAGATGACCACACCATGAGAGATAGTTTGAAAGCATCGCCTGCGTTTACCTTTTTTATGTTTCCTAGTAATAAACTCAAGATGGTTTTTAATAGTGATGGGTAGGCATCGATACTAAATATTTAAGTATTCGATACCAAAAAGTATCTGTTGTATTCGATACCTAAAAATACCGATACTATTGATTGACAAATTCTTTAAAAAATTTTCAATGAAATTATCTTAAAAATGTCTGCTGTTGATTTAACGTAGCCTGTTCTAATTTTGAAGCTAAAAACTTCCCACTTCACCATAAGTATCGACTCTTGAGGTGTATCCGTACCTCCAAAGATGTCGCTCATGTGGTATCGAACTTTTTTGATACCAGTACTTTTGGTATGAAACTTTCTAGTGATACTTTTATCGATACCAATACTTTTGGTATGGACTTTTCTAGCAATACTTTTTCGATATCACTACTGTTGGTATCGAACATTTTACCGATACTTTTTTTATATTTTTTACCGATACTTTGTATTTTTACACCCTTTTATACCGGATTTTTGTATTTTTAAATTTTAAGTTTTTTAATTTTTAGTTTTTATCGATGCCTTTTAAGCACAAGGGTGGTTTATGAGCATCCTTCGAGTACAAGTTAAGTAAGTAAGGTACTTTTAGTTTACAAGAAAATTAGGGATTTTTTAAACCATATTTTTACTTAATTTCAAAAGAGAATTAAAAAAGTATTCGATACCTAATAGTATCGGTATCTAGGTATTTGATACATAAAAGTATCGATTTTACCCAACACTAGTTCTTAACTTTTTTTAATGCAAATTAGTATAATTCACTCTATTTCAGAGTGAATGACAGAAAGCTTGGTGACATAAAGCTTTTATTAATCTAAAGGCTGTATTCCAGAAGGAGGTAATCCAAACAATGTTTTTCTGGAGCAAATGATTAGCTTGAAGGCCTTTATTCGCAGTCAGTTTGCCGACTATTCAGAAAGCCTTAATTTCCATGAGACTATAGTCAAGCAGCTGACAGAAACAATAGGATGTTTGAAAAACGAAGTCAAAACATTAAAAGTGGAAAATGCAAACCTGAAGTCAGAAAACGATCGTAACAGAGTCGAAATAGATATTTTGAAATCAGAGACCCTGGAGTTGCAACAATACTCAAGGCGGATGAATTTAGAGATTTCCGAGTTACCAGAGGTAGAACACGAAGACACTAAACAGATAGTGAAATCTGTTCTCACCGCACTGAATTTAAACAATTATGAACACACTACAGTGATACATCGTGTGCCTTCAACCCGTCAGGACAGACCCAAGCCAATTATAGTTCAGTTTTCTTCAAAATCCGAGAGGGACAGATGTCTTGTTGCCGCAAAGGCTAAACGCCTTAAGGCCTCGGATATCAGCGATCGTCTAGACCAAACACCGATCTACCTAAACGAACATCTAGCACCTGGAATGAAAAAGCTACTTTATGTGTGCAAGCAATTCAAGCGTGAAAAAAACTTTAAATTTTGCTGGGTAAGAGATGGTAAATTATTCCTACGTCAGAACGAAAATTCAAGGGTGTTCAAAATTCAAAAAGAATCCGATCTATCTAAAATAACCTTTTAATAAATGCAAATCAGATCTTTATTCGATTGCAATGCTACATTAAACACTCTTGAAGATTTCAAACAGTTCCTTCTCTTTTCAAATTCCAACAATGCTTGTTTTAATATACTACATTTCAACATTCAAAGTGCCCGTAAAAAATTCGATGAATTGATTGGTTTGCTTTCCAATAATCTATGTTTTATAGATATTTTGGTCTTGTCTGAGACTTGGTTATCTGATGAAGAAATTGAATTTTATAATATTAATGGTTTTAATACATTTCAATGCTGTAGAAGTTACAATAGATCTGGAGGTGTGCTGATATATTCTAAAAGTAATTATGATTTTCAAGAATTGAATTATGATATGCGTTCTGCCGAAATAGTCGTTATAACAAGCAAATCCCTCAATCTTTGTATTATATCACTATATAGATCCCACTCTTTTACTGTTGATACTTTTCTAACAGAATTAGAATCTATATTAGCTGATATATCTTGTAAAAATGTCATATTCATAGGTGATATGAATATTGATATACTTAATTTAAACAACTATAGTAACTCTTACTTAGATCTCTTAAATATATATGGTTTTTCATCTTTAATAAATAACATAACTCGCATTTCCTCTTGTACTTGTATCGACCACATATTTGCTCGAACAAACCCATTATACCTAAACAAAATATATTCTGCACGATTTATTAATAGCCTCTCCGATCATCTCCCTATTATTTGTAAGTTAGTTTTCAGTGGAATACCTGATGCTGTTTCTTTAGCTGATCAAATCAAACCTAAATTAATAAACCACAAAAAAATTGAAGACTATTTAAAGAATTACGATTTTAAATTTAACGGAACTGACGCATCTTCTTGCTTTTCTGATTTCCATGGTAGGTTGGGCACGATAAAAAATAACTTCAGTTTTTATGCTAAAAATAAACCAAGGTTTAATAAGAATGGATGGTTTAACATGGAAATATTTAATATTATAAAAACTAAACAAGCACTTTATAAAAAAACTTTGCGTTATCCTGGTGATAGATTTTACAAAACGGCCTATAAAACCACAGTTAAAGTTTTAAAAAATAAAATCAGACTAGCTAAAAATATTTTTTACGAAACAAAATTTAATGAATGTGGTTCTAGTCGTAAACAATGGAAGCTGGTTAACGACATTCTAGGCAAAAGTAGAGCAAATACTACACTACCTGATCACACAAGCGATAGTCAATTAGCTAATGATCTGAATTTATATTTTTCCTCAATTTACAATGGTATCACTCACTCAAATGATGGCTATAAACAGTATTTGGTATCCTATGTAAATTCTTTCATGTGGTTTGAAATAGATGATACTGAGATCTTAAGATGTATCAGTGGTCTTAACTCCAAAAAATGCCCCGGGTTTGATGGAATCGACGCAAAAATTTTGAAAAGTTTGTCAGATTCACATTTATGTACCCTGGTTAAGCTTTTTAATAATCTCGTAAAAGAAGGAGTATTTCCTAAATCATTAAAACTCTCAATTGTTACTCCTATTTTTAAGAAAGGTAGTAAAAATGATTACTCTAACTACAGACCCATCTCGGTTCTACCGTTACTTTCTAAAGTATTTGAGCAAATAATTAAGAATCGCTTATTCTCATACTTAAATCACATAAGTTTTTTCTCAATAAACCAGTATGGCTTTTTGCCGAACTCAAATACTGAGAAAGCTTTGAATGAGTTTGCTGGTTTTATTTATAATAGTGTGAACGATAATAAAAAAACTGCTGCTGTGTACTTAGACATTTCCAAAGCCTTTGATTCAGTAAGACACTGTATCTTGTTACACAAACTGTTTACTATCGGCATCAGAGGACACTTTTACAATTTTATACAGTCATATTTGTCAAATCGTGTTCAGATTGTTAAAGTTAATAATACTCTCAGTAGATGCCTTCCAATAAACTGCGGTGTTTTCCAGGGTTCAACCCTAGGACCTTTATTATTTCTTATCTTCATTAATGACCTGTGTAATCTTAAACTATTTGCCAAATTAATAAGTTTCGCTGACGATACAGTATTACTTTATTCGGTTGATTCAATCAACGATCTAAACTTTATGATAAATGATGACCTTGTAAAAATACGTGATTGGTTTTTTCAAAACAACTTAAAGTTAAACGTAAACAAAACAAAATATATGACATTTAACCTGACCCAAAACCATTCCTATCAACTCTCTCTTAAATACCATGAAAATAATTGTATCAACTATGGAAATTGTAATTGCAATTATATCGATAAAGTGTCAAGTATTAAATATCTTGGACTCCACATTGATTCGAACTTAAAATGGAAATCACATACTCAATATATCTCTGACAAATTAAGATTTGTTATGTTTAATTTTTACCACCTAAAACAAAAAATAAGTAATAAACTTCTAATTAATTTGTATTATTCGTGGGTACATTCCCAATTAATTTACGGCTTAACTATATGGGGAGGGGATTATTTTGTAAATTTAAAAAGAATCAGTAAACTACAGGAAAGGTTCGTAAAGTTATTGCTTAATACCACAGATTCTATTACTATAAATCACTTCAAATTACTGAATATTCTTCCCCTTCGTCATCTTTTCTTTTACAAAATATGCCTGTACCTTTTTTTAAATCCACTAGAATGTACAAAACGTAATAATATAAATCCTCGAAGACCTAATGTAATATATAACATTCCTAAGCCCAAAAAAACAATATTTTGTAAAAATTTTTCCTATATAGCCCCCAAACTTTATAATATGCTACCATTAGAAATCCAAAATAGTCCATCAAAATACCTATTCAAAAAGAAACTAAAGGATTTTTTGTTTTCAATAGAAAATGTAGAAAATTTTTTAATGTAGTGATTTACTTCTGTCCTTCTGCACTTTTAGTTTTTTTATTATGTCTTGTATAAATTTGATGTACGACTGAAAATGTATTTTATTTTAATGACACCCTGTTTGCCACTATTGTATTTTTTTCCACCCATTTATATGGTCACCTACATGGACCAAGAGGTCCCAGGCGACTATGTTAATTATATTTGTATTTGTATTTATGTTCAAATAAATAAATAAATAAATAAATAAATAAATGTTAAAAAAAAATGTTAAATGTATTCAACACTAACCTTACAAGAATTATCCTGGAATCAATCTTTTTGGCCAAGTTTGATTGTCTTAAAACTCGTTTCCAATTAGATTTTTTTGATTCCAGGATAACCTTAGTTTAGGTTTATCTTGA
This sequence comes from Tetragnatha versicolor, assembly GCA_024610705.1. Taxonomy (NCBI): domain Eukaryota; kingdom Metazoa; phylum Arthropoda; class Arachnida; order Araneae; family Tetragnathidae; genus Tetragnatha; species Tetragnatha versicolor. The sequence continues at coordinate 17,532,252 of JANDEH010000011.1, read as the reverse complement.
ATACGGACGTAAGACTTTGAGAATTTCTTATGATTAAAGTGTAATTAATCGTTCTTAAGAAATAGAATTCGTTTCAGGAAAAACATATTTCTTCTATAGGAAATCATAGAAATAAATTTAAATTATTTAATTTAAATTTAAATAATTCAGTCAAACTTGCATCAATTTAAATCAGTTTATTTCAGCTTCTATAAACGGCTGGCCATAATTATTGGCCATAAATTCTATAAATAAATCTTACCGTAGTGTTTAAGAAGTTATATTTCAACTTAAATACTAACGAAATTTTCTATTTAAAAATTTTTAAACTCACTTATTCATTTAGTTTATATTTCATGGAGCAAAACACTTAACCATTCTTCTGAAAGGTACCTATTATTTCTTTATAATTTTATCGACTTAATATGGAATTTAAAATCTATAGGGAAAATGGGTCTAACAGTGGTGGTGAAATTTAGGAGCAGATTGCAGGGTTTTTTTTTCATTCAAAGAACTCCCTCGAAAATTATTAGGAGGAGATGGGCTTCTTTTCAGCCAAATATAGTTAAAATAATCTAGAAAGTAAAATTTCCTTCCAAATTTGTAGACCGTTTTAAATTTTATGAAATTTGTTATCCCTTGAAATAACTTTTACTCCGTGTAAATAGAATAGGCGGCTCGTCACCATGACAACGCAAAAGAAATGCAATTAGAAATGACTAGTAGTGAGCCGCCGATTCAAATTACACTGACTATAGATACCTTTAGGGAGAAAGCCTTTTCTGAAAGCCCAAGAAATCTATAAGTACTCCTTTGCGGCGTAAGAACATTTATATGAAGGACCTTGGGGGGTTTACGGGGAGCATAATGTCCCTGACTGCATTGAAAACATCCTTTACCAATAAATAAACTTGAGTTAAGCATTGCTTCCCCCCCATGACCAGGGGTGGATCCAGGTTTGATTTCGGGGGGGACTTTTTAAACATCTCCAAGATTTTTGGAGATTCCAAACTTGTCCAAAGACGGATTTTTTAAAACATCTCCAGGAACAGATACTGCGATGTTTTTTTAACATTGAAGGATATACTTTTGGGGCCATTAAGCTACACATTAAAGCATTAAAAAGCTTCAAAGATGCGTTTGATTTTTAGAAATTCTTCTAACTTTTACATGGGGGGCAAGTGCCTCCCTGCCACCCTCTGGAACCTCTACTGCACATGACCCCCTTAAATCTGCTTTTGCCTAAATTGGTCATGAACATCCCATACAGAGATAACAAAGCACTGTTCACGTTCAGTGTTATGTGACCTTCGCATTATAATTCCAATTGGCATCCCTCACTGGACGAACAGCGTCAAGAAATCGTCCCACTAAAACCGTCGCTCCTCTTGCCAGAAGAAGCTTGCCTAATTTTTTGAATCATTTAAGTCGTGGAAGAAGCAGAAGCACGGAGGCGAGTTGTATAGCCCCTGCTTTCCTACCGGTGACGAAATTTTACGGTTCCCGAAGTCCTCGAAGCGTGACAGTCCTCCTCCATTTATCACCATTAATTTGACGTCCAAATTGTGAGCCATTTTTCGGCTTTGGTCTTTCCCGAATCCAGCGAGCTAGCTCGGTACGAGTACAGTTAAGGCGCGTTTTTTCCAGGTACTGGCTGCTCGAAATCAGTCTGGCCTCTTAATCAGATTTATGGCAGTGGGATTTTTTTATCTGCACATATTTGTGTACGAAGAGGGGAAGAAGAAGGAAGAAAAACCCTCGGTTAAATAAATAAATAAATGAAGTGAAATGGAATGGAATGGAGGAATGATGATAAAAAAAATCGTGCGTGTTCTTCTTCGAGTCAGATTTTATTGAAATGACTTTTTATTGTAGAAACCTTCTCCGGGGATGTAAAATTCCTGAACATGCATTATAGGATAGAAGAGAAGGTTACTTCATGTTTTTCCATGTCTCCGTTACAGTAGCTCATGAAAATCTTGTTGGTTTATTAGGACTTTGAAATCTCGTATCTTCCGAACCTTTCTGAAAACATTTAAATTTTTATGTTCAAGGTGATTCGTTTTTTATATTTAGTCAACCTGTTGATAAGGTAAATATTTAATTCCTTAGAAAATTCAATTCAAATATCAAATTCATGAATTTAAATATACCATTTTATTGTTGTAATTCCTGAAGTTACACACAAATAGAAACTTTAACAAAAATATTGATATTGGTACATTATTGAAGCTTCATTATTTCCTTAAGGTGAAATTGAATTCAAAATCAGTTTTTGCAAAATTCGAGGTGTTTTTTCTTTTTTGTTGTTGTTGCATGGCCACAATGAATTCGATTATGTTGAGACTCAAGGTATTGCCCATTGCCCCATTCCACTTTAATTACCCTGCAGGCTAGGGGTCGATGACACCCTTTATGAAAAAGTAAACTAAATAGCATTGAGTTGATAATGACACCACTATAGACATTTGCGTAGATTGTCACTTAAATGTAAATGTTACGGCCAAAAATCAAGCCATATTGCTAGTAATCATAATCAAGAACAAAAAACTAAATCATATCGACATAATAATGCGGATAATAGCAATATCAATTTAGAGAATGAAAAAAAAATATCATCAAGTAAACATATCAGCTTCACAACAGATTATTCTCAACAATAATAACTAAGTATGACTAGATAAACCGAATCCCAGTTTATGAGACTATTAACTGTTTAGTGTTTACTTACACACCTATAAACAAAGAAAGTTCCACATCTTTATCCTCGCTTCAATAAAAATAAATCATCCTCAAGACAAAAGCCACTTCCTTCTTCATCATCCTCATTGTCAAAGGTCCCCGGTTTGAGGAGTAGTAAGTTCTTTCACATTTCCCTTGTGGATAATCCAACTAAAATATGTATGAATTAAAAGGTATGAGGATTAAAGGCTTTAAGGCCCTTTTTACTATGCGGCCAATGGTGTTCCATTTTGCAACAATTAGAAAAATATAAATTCATTTACTGTTATTCAGTCAAATTTTTGACAGACCTTTCGGTACTGGTTTAAAATTTTTACCTCGTTATTAATTACTTTTTCAGTACGCATAATTTAAAAATAAAAGGCTTTTTAGAGTCCTTCTGATTTTTATTCATGAACAGGCTTCCCCAAATCACGTTCGTAAGTGCCTGGGAAATTAAAATTTTTTTTTTAATATTCATTGTTAGTATTGAATTACATAAGGTTTGTATAATCTTCTTTGACTGTTTGGACTTTGGAGATTTGCAACAAAAACTTCTGATTCTTCCCATGTAACAGTTACTTTACAATCTAAGTCTAAGAGTATAACGCCTCATATTTAATCAGCTTACAGCCAGAACACGAGCCGACCAGTTAGATACCTCCATCACGTCCCATCAACCAATTAAATCCGAGATTCCCTCTTCCATTGTGTGGATCACCACCCCAACTGGGCCATGTGACAGAAGAAAGAGCAAGCGTGGGCAGTCACCAATGACGACATAGTGTGAACCGTGACGGCGCCACACGCTACTCCCCAACCCTCTCAAGTGACCCTCGGAGAACCCCTCTGGAACAATCCTCGGACCTTTTGGAACCCTTCCTCGTCCACTTTGGTCCTTCCTCCTTCTCTGAGGTTCCACATCCTTCCTCTGCTGAAGAAATTGCACGAGGAAGAAGGGAACATTAGGGCTCCCGCTCTGTTTTTAAGCCTCTTCCGGGATCTAAGACCACGATTCTAATCTGGTGTCGGAAATTTTACCGAATTACAGGCTGGAATAGGTGGATGTCGTGCCAAAGGACATTAATGCGTCGCTGTTTTTGCGACGATGTGAACGTACTGAGTTTGAACTTTGCTGAAGAATTTAGGGGTTTAGGGCTATTTTGATAAACAATATTGATTGATGGTAAACTAGTCGCTTCCAGTAGGTTGTAAACCAGAGTATATATCTCACTAGTCGCTTCTAAGGGTCCATTTAACATTTTATAGATTATGGCCGGAGCTTCCAAACTTCATTGAGGACCTCTACTCTAACACTACCTCCAATGATTGGCTAGGTTACATCTTCCCAATCAGCACAAATACAAATATTGTCAGCCAACTACAGGTTCAAAGCCCAACAAGGCTTGTCCTTACCTTATGAATTCACCAATTTCCACTGACCGTCCAATTTTAGCTTAAACTCATACACACCCTTTGAATTAACTATATTTTCTGGCAACGCGTTCCATAAGTCATAAAAGTAGTCAATAAAGTAATAAACATAAGTCAAAGTAATAGACATAAGTCAATAAAGTAGTAGTACTTCCTAAAGTCCCACAAATTTTGTTTACTTCTAATTTCGGTTACATAAACTCGACATTTTTCGTATGAGCTGTGCTTCTAGAGTCGAAATCACCTAAATCTGCTAAAATAGTTTCTCTCTATAGGTATTCTCGAGCAAGATCAAGGACTTTTTCCGCGGACTTGGGTGGTACAGAGCTGAAAATCGGCCTTTGGCCCCAAAGGTGTTGCAATCCAGTTGTTTAAATATTTGTAGTCTTATCCTTTCTCTGCATGAACTTTTTATTCCCTCCAACTCCATTTGCTGCAAAAGGAGAAAGCGGTCTTCACTGCATCTCGTTTTAATCAGACGTCTTTAGGTTCGTCCACCTTACTCTTACCCTAGTCTAGACCCAGTAACGTGAGTTAACCCTCTCGGCACCAGAACATCAAAAAGTGAAAAAACTTTTTTTTCTTATTCTCAATACATCCAAAATGCCACTATAATTTGTCTGGAATTTTTTTTCTTGTGTGCTTTCCTTCCTAGTTATTTTTATGAGGCCATATGGGCCATATTTTTTTCATTTTAACGGAAAATACTTGGTTTAGAACTTATTACAATACATGGTCATAATATTAGAAGATTAAGAAATAAGAAAATATCTACCAACCTATAAAAAATGTTCTACAGAAGCTAGTATCTAGCTAGTATTTTCTCTTCACAAGCATCACAGCTTAAAATGTAAACATTGAGGTATAAATCATCTTGCTGCCATTTAGGAACGAATTCAGAAACCATGTAGAAGTCTCATATGTGATCTACATGAATCAGTGAAGTCACTGATGAAAAGAAAATAAATTTGCGTGTTTACATCATACAAAAATTGAGCTCATAAGTAGGAGCCTCATAGGAGGTCCAGGGTGGCGAGAGGGTTAAACCTAATTCGGACTAGCTTAGCTGCTGTATATGGTGAAACAACCAGCCAAAACTTATCCCTTCCATCATGATTATCGGAACCCAGCAACGGCATTTAATCATCCCAGCAGCAGCAGCAGCGAAGAAGATGATGGGCGAAGGAAGATCGAATGCAAATGCTTCAGACGGATGATCCATATGTATGAGGCTGAAGGATGGGGGTTCGAAGTGCTTGACGGGAACTGTGATAAAGAGACAGCCATAATTCGTATTGGCTCAGATCGTATCGTGTCATTGCAATTCAATTGCTAGACGGGGCTGTACTCTTTCGTGACTTATCAATAAGATGCTGGTTTGGAGAAATTTCCAGCTGGGTCGTTTAGGTGTGGAGTAACTTGTGAATAGCTTGTTATAAAAACGTGGGAAACTGTTATTCAGTTTAAGCTTGATAGTAATATTTTTCTGAGTTGTTTTCATCCTCTTTAAAAAATTTGAAAAATAGAAAGTTATTAAAAGGAGTTATTTATCCTATTCACATTTCATGTAAAATGGGTTGCAGTTGCAAATACTTCCGTTCATTCCAAAGAAAAATGGGAGATTCTAGAAGGGGAAGGGGTTTCATCCTATTTTTTTATCAGGTATTAAGAACTCAAACTACTGATGATATTTAGAAATGAAGGAAAATTTCAATCGGCCAATCAAATTAAATTGGAGAATCTCTTAATATGTAAACTCATACTAATTTGAAAGTCTTTTTTGTTTCATTTTGAAAATTTCATTCATAAATATATTCAATAATATTAATTCACTTTTAATCAAGAAAATATATTTTTTCTCGGCGAAAATTCAAAAACAAAATAATTATACTACGTATAATAAACTGTTTTTAAAAAATTATTAAACTCCTTAAATAATATTCCTGCAATTTTTGCAGACTTCATCCATTATGTACTAATCTGAGTTATTTTCAAGTTAGCTGCTCAATACTGGAATATTGAGAGAATCCCTGATCAAAAAAATAATTAAATGCACCCCTTTTAAAATGTACTGCATAATTTTCCCCCTACGCCATAAGAAAGCTATCATTATCACAATAAGGGGATGATTTTAATAGAAAGTGTCGATGAAGGATGAAGCATCTCCCCTATGAATTTCTTGGCTTAAAATGTCATCCCCATCTGGTGTGCTCTAGAAACCATTAAGCAGAATTCGCGGTTTTCCCTAATCAGATTATAAGATCGAACATAAAGGCACGCGCTACCTTTTGTGGTTTACACACAATACACCAATTTTACCTCACATTCGAACTCTCACCATCAGCAGCAAACCGTGTAAAAACATAAAAAACAACCCACCCACACCTCATACGTGACATCACTGGCAAACGACCATCGAAAAAGAGCGCGAAAACCGAAAGTAGCCTTTGGTCATCGATCCGGGTCACAAGTGTCCTCCGATTGTCTTTTGTGAGGGTGGCCTCGGGGTGCTGATCACCGCAAGGCGGAGATGGGCCTTATCGTCTGGTGGGATCTTTTGGGGAAGGTTTCCACTTTTGGTTACCGATTGCCAGAGCGTGGAGGGGACAGAAATAGGTTTGGTGTGGTGATTTTATCTCAGGTACGAACGTGAGTTGTGAACCTGTAGGTAGGTAGACCAGGTAGACCTGAAGCCAGTGACAGTTGTTTCTATGATGTTTTGAACAGTGGTTCTCATAGTACGCACCCTAATAACACAAAAGTCACAGTGACGTCACTATAACGTCACTGAGGGTCACACAAGTCACAGAGTGACTGAAATGCGTCTACACAAAGAGGTCACATTGTGACCGCCATCTAATAGAACTTGTGTGAACACTCTGCAACGTCATTGTGACTCCTCGAAGTGACCGTCACCCCTAAATCACCTCGTGACGTCTCTGTGATTTCACCGTGTGACCGATTAGTGACGACATGTTTTAGTAGGATTATATTGAGGTATTTCTGATTTCAAGTAAAAAATGCACTTAAAATAGCCTGAAAATACTTAACAATTTCAAACTTGAAGCAATTGTTAATTTATTTAATTTTTTCTAATTTTAGAAAAAATACGTGTCACCACCAGCTTAAAATCTCTGTCTAAAATATATAAATATCTGTAATGAGTTAAATCTCCAAAGGACCTAGAAGAAAACCTTTTCTAGTAGCTCAAGCTATATTTTGTATGCTAGAATATCGAGGTTATTCTAAAAAGGTTCAAATTCAAGTCATTAGGTGACCACTAAAGGTTTTCTGTATGTAGACAAGTTAGCAATAAGATAAAGAATTAATCTGCCATGTATATAAACGGACAAAATAGAAAAATAAAATGGTGAATGACACTATTAGGGAGGAAATTACTATTTCATTATTAAGCATGGATTAAAGCAAATATATTTAAAAAGTTATGTAAGAGTAAGAAGATAAAGATTAATGATTTTTTTGGCATATATGCTTTAGGAAAATAAATAAATAGTGTAACTTCATCGCTAGGTCAGTGTGACAGTGTAAACTGATTTGCCCCGTTGTGGTGACTCGGCATCGCGGTCACGGTGTGACTCGTCACACTGAGACTACACAAAGAAGTCAAATTCAAGTCATGAGGTGACCACTGCACGGCAACGTGTCGAATACCAGTCACTGCGACGTCGCAGCCAAGTCATCAAGTGACTGCGACGTCACAATCAAGTCATCAAGTGACACCGCGACGTCACAACCAGGTCATCAAGTGACGTACACATCGTGACTACTCTGCGACGTCGCATTCGCGTCACGTAGTCACAATCTGGTTGTACTGTGACTTCACAAGGACGTCACGAGTGGTCATAGATTTTGGTCACAAATCGCGGACATTAAGTTGTCACTGTGACGTCCTGGTGACTTCAACGGTCATGCCCGTGACCCCAAAGTGAAAGTCACAAACGAGTCACATATTGGTCACCTGGCTATTAGGGCATCTCCTGGGCCCTCCCTCAAATATTATAATTTTGAATTTCCCCATAAAAATGGGAAATAGAACGTTATACTTAAGAATGACAAAATTTCCAATTAAAAACTGATGGCGTTATCATAAAAAACACCCAGAAAAAATTTCATGAAAATATTCATATTCATAGCATATAATATTCGAGGAGAGTGAAAATAGCTCTTTAGGCCTCAAAACAGAAAGAAAATCGCAAACTTGTTTTCTTCTTTGATTTTTTTGTTAAAATGTGTCTTTATTTAGCTAAAAAAACGCAAAAACTACAAAATTAGCTGAAAAACTCGCAAATTTGCTACCCTATTCTTTTTTCAGGCCTGAAAAAGTTCTATTTTCACTTGCTAATATCTCCTTGCATATTAAAGGTGTTTTCATAAAATATTATTCTGCACATTTTTTATGATATTGCCAACAGTTTTTAATGTAAGATTTTGCTATTTCTCTTTTTGTTTTTTATTTTTAATAGCTATGTACCGAAATTCGCCGTTGGGGCGCTGATGTCGCAATCATGAAGTCGGACATAGTCGTTTTACTATCCCTTTCAGGACGATAGCCCTCGAGCCGCGCAGCTAGGTCTTTCGCGCCTGAGATAAAATCGGAGCTCATTTTCACAAGTGGACTCGTCCGGTGTGTTTGTGTTTACTTATCGCCAACGTCGATAGCGGAGAAAGGGGGAGGAGAACTGTCCGAATGATTTACGATCGGGGCGGGAGGTTTGGAAAGAAAACGGGAGGGTTTCCGGGGAATGAAACCACATTCTTGGGTGATGAAACCACTTATAGCAGGCATAAGATAGCTACGAGTATGAAATTTAAGAAAATTTTCTTTAAACTTTTTTCATGGGTAGCTCAAATTAAAATTCTGCTTAGTTTTAAAAAATAGGAGTTCAGATTTGAAGCACTTACTCTTCATAAACCATTCAAATGTGTACAGCAGTATCTACAAAAATTTCGGGATCTGCAATTTGCACTTAGCATTTTTTAACAGCCAGATAGATACTATAAATTAGAAGCCCGCAATCTGAAAACTAATTACAAAATTTTTTTATCCATTGTAATTAATAACTAAACGTTATTCTTAACAGTCTCGTTTGATTTTCAAATCCTTAGAAAATTAGGAGCTAAATACAAAAAAATAGGCTAAAAACAGACATAACAGGAACTAGTCAAATATAATTAATTAATATTTTGCTAAGAAAAATCAATTTCGTTTAGTGAATGTATATTAAAAAGTAAATAAGTTATATATAAAGTTACAAGTTAATAAAAGTAAATATTACTTTCTTACTTTTAAAGAAAATTTTGTATTTTCTTGTGAGATAAAACTTACTAAATAAAAAAAATTGCAAATTTTAGTAACAAAAATGTTCTTTTGAAATAAATCTTAAACATTTAAATTTGTAAAGGAAAAATCATACTACACATTATGAGTTTTTAAAGAATCAAAAGTATTTATTGCAATCATATTTACACAACACTTTTACGATTATAATTAAATTTTGAAAAAAATTCGATGTGCTACACTGCTACAGACTCTTCTTTGTTCATTAAGTATGCGATTCAAAACTCTTTAACACTCTTATCCGGTGTCATTTATTACAAGTTAAAAATGTATTTGAGCTTGAGTGGATGAATAGAATGTATTTTTTTCTTTTAAAAATATAGAATTGAAAGTAAAGTATGAAGTAATAGAGTGTGCGAATTACATAACAGTTGGAATTAAATAAGAAGAGGAAAAAAAAGTTTAAGATTAGCATCCTTAATTTTCTAAAAATGAAATCATCCTTAATTTTCTAAAAATGAAATCATCCTTAATTTTCTAAAAATGAAATCATCCTTAATTTTCTAAAAATACACAGTCCCCTGTGTTATGCTCTTATTTTTGCGTCTAACACTTTTCAATAAAATCCAAAATAGTTTTTTCACCGTTCAGTTCATAACATATTAATAAGGTTGCTTAAATTTAAAGTTTTACAGAATGTTTTTGGAGTATAAATTTATTTATGTATATCGATATCGTAAATTTATTTCTTGAAATTCAAAACAATTATCTAGTAATTGGTTTATAACATGAGGTTTTGTAATATTGCGGTCAATGTATTGTCATCTTAATATTAAAGTAAATTTGATAGTACAAAAAATTATAGCATGATTGAGATATTGAAAACCAATCACAAGTTTTACTTTTTATTAGTTTAGAATTAATTGCCCGAAATTTCTAGCTTTTTTTTAAAGGACATAATTAAAACTTTGAAACTATAAGGTATAATTCAACAAATTGCAATCTCTGGGGGTACAAGAGCCGAAGAATTTTAATTAAAAAGAACATTTAATTCTTCAAGTTATAACATTGAGATCGCACACAGCAAGCACTCGCATTCAACAAATACATGTTGCGAGGACTCAACCAAAACGAGTTCTTATCTCGAAAACCCCTCGCGAAAATGCCCACACATACATCACTCTTGACAGGCAAAACCTCCCCTAATTTGACTCGCTTGACTGGCCACTCCATACTACCCAACCCCCTCAAGCGCCCGAAAAAGCGCCCGTGCCGTCCTGAACCGGAGTAAAAAGTTTGGGGCGCCTTCGTCCCGAAAGGGCTATACCGTTACCTTACCTTCACAGTTGTAGCTCTCTCCGTTCGCAAGTATTTTCTGGTTAAAGAGAGAATATGAGATGGAGAGATAATATAGCTCAGCCAACGACATTAAAAGGGTCACGTGATTTTTACATACTTTGCACGGCCAATAGTTGGGTAATCGGTGATAGTTGTGGTCTTGCTTCAATATACAAGAAAGTGTCTTCCTCTTTCGATCAACTGCCCCTCAACTTCCACCTGTCTCCTCTCCGAAATACTAGTTCCAGCGTTGTCAAAATCACGTGACCCTTTTATTATCGTTGGTTTGGCAGTACTTCCCTATGCACCCTGTATGACACATGCATTCAACAACAAGCACAACTTTCCAATCATCCACTCACACTACAGCCTGTACCTTAAACCCAAGACTCTCACCCAAACTCCCTACCGAAACCTCCTTAGTCCTCCACCAAAAAGACATCAACCTCAAAAGGAAAGAAAAAAGCCTCTCCAATTTAATTACCGCCCAATAGCCACGCAGGGGCCCAATGACATCCGCCCGGAGCATCCCTGCTAATTGTGGAGCCTCCACCCTTGGCTCACGATCGCCTTCATTAGACTTCCCCCGAGTCGTGAGTGCAGAGGGGGATTGTGCATGGCGCGTCTTAATTTGAGAAGTGACTGCCGGTGAGGGCGGGAGGGAATGTCAAAACCCTGTTCTATCGACCTTCTCATTGATGACTGTTTTGTGATTATAGATTGGGAATTATATGTGTGGAAATTGTGGATTCGGTATATGAACGTGTTTTTCTTTATATTTTTAATTTTCTTTTCGTCCTCGTTATTATGCTTTTTCCTTCATTCACTTTTCTTCTCTCGTCGTTGCCTTTCTTTTCTGCCCAGTTTTTTTCTCATATTCTCTCTTCCTTATACCCGCTCATGTTTTAGCTCCAATTCTCTCTTTCATGTTATCCATAAAATCTCTCTCTTCTTTCTCTTTCTCACTTTTCATATTTAGAAGAAAAAAGTGCATTCCAAAGGAACTTCTGAAGTTTTTTTAAGGGTAACTTTCAGATCAGCAGTGTAAATGGAAACAAATTTCTTAAAAATATAAGGGTTACTTGTTTTTAAATGTTTCAGGATGGGTTGTCTTTTCTCTATTCGGTTTCTAACCAAGCCTTATATTACTTTAATAAAAAGAGGATGCTAATTATAAAATATATGGTTATTATGCCAAGTCACTATGCACAAGGGGGGCTTTCTATCACCTTCTAAAAGAAAGGCAGAACCCAAGGGCCACCAACTACTAATTAATAAATAATTTAAATTAGTAATCCCGTGGTATGTTACCTTGGATACAGGACAGGACAAATTACTCTGAACCAAAGCACCTGATCCGGCTAATAATAAAACCTCAATCAGCAGATCAACAAAATTAAAATATATATATGTTACGGGCAATGTGATAAATCGGGCATTAATAATAATGCCCGAAGTGGAGGAGGGCAATGTGATAAATTAAATGGCATTTATCAATGAAATTTATCACTTTGCCCGCCTCCACTCTGGGCATTATTAATAATGCCCAATTAATCACTTTTCCCGTAACATTATATACTACACAGTTTTACGTTGATAAATCAACAACTCTAGAAACTATACCTTCATTGTGAGCACTTGAAGATATTACTGGTAGCAAAATTTTGAAAAAGAAATTCAATTCCAACATATAATATAACTCTCGAAAACTCTTTCACGGGTGGGTTCTTGAACTCATGAAAAACCCTTCTCAGGTCATCGCTAATTGCCCTCCTCAAAAATCAGACAAGAGTGTTTCCCAAACGGCGCATCAATCTCGAAAACCATAACTGCGGTGTCGAGACAGAGCAAATAGAAATTAACGGATTCGCAACAGTAATAATCTACATTTGATTACTGGTATGTGAGATGATCCATCATGCCCGTTCCTAGTTTGAAACTAATGACCTCCATCTATTTGAAATAAGAATGATACCCTGGAACTGACCCCGCTAAAAGATCTCCATCAAATTGTAGTAATGCTACCTCGTGACAGAAAGATAACACCTAGAATTTTTGTGATGTTTTTCTCTGCCTATGTGGATGCCCAGTTTGATCATAGTTTTGGGTTGATCAGAAAGACCCGTTTCGGCCGAGACTACTTTCTAACGGGCAATTCACACTGAAGATCCAAGAAGAAACTGGTACACCTTATCACATTTTATAGATGCATATGGCTTAATGGAATACGCAGTCTTTCTGACACACGTTTATTGAACAAGAGATAATGAGAAGAAGTTAGTTTGGGTTTTTGTTTTAGTTCCAAAATCTGGATATACAGAGTTGAGCAGTTAGGCTGTAGCGCTTAGCTTAACTCCTCACCTCACCTATGGAATACCGTTTAGGGCCCTTGCAAGCACCCAGAGTGTCGCAAGTAGTTTGTGCTAGTTGTAATATTGGTGTTTAAACAAGTGTCATCATTGCATTTAGGGTCAGTTTGAAAAAGAGTTGCACGCCTGTCATCTTGAAAGGACCTTTCTTTATTCACTATTGGTCTTGTTATTTCACCATCTTTTTCAAGCCACAATAATGTGTCGGAGATATGACATCATGTATTAAGACCTAATTCTTAATTTTTATGGTACACTCTTGAAATGGTCATACTCGAACGCGAGAATCTAAATTTTATCTAAATTTCAAAGATCCTGTTTAGGTAAGAAAATTTAAAATGAATCAAACTTTAGTAGGTTAATATCTGATTTGAATTTTAGATTTTACGTAGTAGTCCAGTCAAAATAGACGAAAAAAAGGCGAAAGTTCGGAAAAATTCGCATAGAGCTGAAAATTGGTACAGACGTAGATGACATCATTATAAGTGATGTACCAAAAGTCCTCATCGATCCGATGTGTGCGATTTTTTTTATAGCGGTTTTAATATCGCCTCGTTTCAACTTCGAACTCCTACGGGGAAACGGCCTGCGACAGTGGCGCCGCGCGCTATTGTCTCATAGGAATAAGGAGTGCCGAGGAGAGGGAGAAGGTGAAAAAAAGCTCTTTTTTTGAGATATTTGCTTAGGGATTTGAACGAAAGTGTCCACATTTTTGTGTGAAAGCGTTTTTAAGAGTTTAGGAACGTGGGAATAATGAAAGAGTGACATTTAAGTACATCCCGTGGTGAATTTGTTATTTTTTCCGAATCGTTTCAATTCATAAAGTTTTAATAAGCTCGGCTCTAATTTATGTCCACCTTTAGGATGCCAAAGCGTTGAAGATAGAGAGATCATGAAAACAGCCTCATAAATTTCATTTATTCGAGTTCAAATTGGAAAAATATCTTCTCGTTTTCTTTCCCTTTCAAAAATTTAAGGGAAATATTTCGTGTAAGTTTTGTAGAAAATGCAATTCTGAAGGGAACACATGAGTAATTTCTTTTTTTAAATGAATTTGAGTTTCCGGAGTTTAAAAAATTGAGTTTTAGGGAAAGAAACTTTTTTACGTGGTATGCCGTTTGGACCTAATTTTTTAGTAACAATTATAATAACCATTTTTATACTGATAAAAAATAGTATTCAAAAGTTTTTTGAAGAAAGTGCAAGTTGAGTGTGAATTGGCTCCTAACTAATACGTTTTTCCTTAATATTTTTGGTTTAAAAATAGTTGAATTTTTCTATTTTAGTCAGTCAATTTTGGAAAAATTTTACATAATTTTAATGTATTTAGTAAGGTACCCACAAGAATGCATAATTATTTATACCCGATATTAATTCAAACTATCTTAGAAAACTACACCAACTTTTTTGCTGGGTTTCATCTAGCTGGGTTTCAAAAATAACATCTAGCTGGGTTTCAAAAATAACAAACAAACGCGGCGCACTTTAGAAGAATACTAACACCAATAAAAACAGAAGCTATATGGATCCGATTAAGAGTTGATTGACAGCTATGCAGCTATGTCAACACGGAAGTGCCGACAGAAGTAAATTGGAATACCCCCTGACTTGGGGACCGAACGCACGGGAAGCCCTTATATACCCCTTTCGTTTTCATGGCATATGATTCAAATTATCGAAAATTTTCTTTGAAACCGTATGCACATTTGCAGTTTGTAGCATTGGCTGTTTCCATGCCGTGAACGTGTTTATAATCCTGTTGCTTCATTTACCAAAAATGTCTCAAGTTCGCTTCATTTGTGGAGGACTTTTAACTGAAAATTAAACCGTTGTTGTTAAGCAAGGTATGCAATCTTTGATTACTTCTAGTATAGAAAGGAATGATGGGAACGAGGCATATATTAGTGACATTTCATCCGTGGTAATTCATGTAAAATGTCACAAGATGTACACTCGAAAACATTCTATATTTTCTCAAAAGGATTTGGCTTTACAATCATTTTAAAGGCGAATATCATCACAAGGAGGCTGTTTTCATGATCTCTCTATCTTCAACGCTTTGGCATCCTAAAGGTGGACATAAATTAGAGCCGAGCTTATTAAAACTTTATGAATTGAAACGATTCGGAAAAAATAACAAATTCACCACGGGATGTACTTAAATGTCACTCTTTCATTATTCCCACGTTCCTAAACTCTTAAAAACGCTTTCACACAAAAATGTGGACACTTTCGTTCAAATCCCTAAGCAAATATCTCAAAAAAAGAGCTTTTTTTCACCTTCTCCCTCTCCTCGGCACTCCTTACTCCTATGAGACAATAGCGCGCGGCGCCACTGTCGCAGGCCGTTTCCCCGTAGGAGTTCGAAGTTGAAACGAGGCGATATTAAAACCGCTATAAAAAAAATCGCACACATCGGATCGATGAGGACTTTTGGTACATCACTTATAATGATGTCATCTACGTCTGTACCAATTTTCAGCTCTATGCGAATTTTTCCGATGTTGAATGTCTATTTTGACTGGACTAGTAGGGTTTAGTAACATTCAGTAGAATACATCTCTCCATTGCTTATTACCTGTCTCGCAATTTTTTTCAATGATTAAAACTTCACCTGCTTTACTCTTATTATTGACTTTCTTATCATACCAACCTTTATGATGAATAAAGCCAACCTCCATGTGGAAGCCTACAAACGTACACCAGGATAGAATTAAGATATCTTCTCTAAAGGGAGTTGATTATCAACCTCAATCCAAGAGGCTGTCCCTTAAGAATTACTCCCTCCAGTCAGAGAAATTTTAAAACACAAAAGCTAACTAAAACGTTTTTCTTTCAACAACTATCATTAATTCTATCTTCATTTATATCAACTCCAAAAAAGAGAAAGGCACCAGGAACTGAAACTGTTTTCCAAATCGGACAAGTCCTCGTATTGTCGTCGAAACCCAAATTAATTTCAACTGATAAAACAACAGGTTGGCGACGGACCTTTGGCGGTTGGCACCCTTTCTGCATGGTTAATGAGGGCTGGTGGAACTGATTGGGGGTCAGGGGTGGCGACCATCACGCGAGGGACCGGTCCCGATGGCTATCGTCGATGCCGGCGCAAGTGGCTTGAGTCCTGGTCACCCTGATGTTATCTCTGCGCTGTTTGCGCAGATGTGGTCGGAGACAGCGTCTTTTGCTCCGTGTGACTGAGTGGAATGACGTCAGAAGGGGCTGTCTGGGTGGAAGGAGGAGGTGACCTCTGCCAGAGTTAGCGTCAAGTCAGACCTAGCGTCTTATGACCGCGCGACCCATTAATCACCATAAAAAAAAGCATGGGAAAGCCTAGTCCCCTATCTTGAGAGGAATCAAGATTCCTGTCAAGATAGGGGGAGTCTCAGGCTGAACTCCATGCTTTCTCCCCTATCTGATTTACGATTCGGGCGTTTCGAGACGCTTGTAGTGTGGCGCGAGCCTTAGCTGGTTGAAGGCAGATCCCAATGAATTACAGCAGTGGTCCCCCGAGCTTTTTACCCGTATCATTGTGTGATACTTTGAGAAGTCCCGCAGACTGCATCATCCTTGTTATTCACTAAGGCTGCAGCTAGAGATCGTTTTCCGGCTGCTTGTCAACACGAAAGATTTATGTGCAGGGGGCCCGCTAATTGACCTAAGCTAACCACACAAAGGGACCAGGCTCCTTCGGGCATTCGAGGGGAGATTCGGAGCATTGGTAATACCACCTTCCCTTTGTGTGGTTAGCTGAGGTCTATTAGCGGGCCCCCTGCACATAAATCTTTCGTGTTGACAAGCAGCCAGAAAACGATCTCTAGCTGCAGCCTAAAACCCTGGTTTTAGTGAGTTCGTTTTTGTTAAGTTCGTGAGGGATTCATAAGAAATAAGCAATAAAGTAGCCGAGAGTCAAGCTGGGCCACTGCGACAAAGCTGACAGGCAGGTTCTGTCCACTGGCAAATACGGAAATTCATTTCGGGGGAGGGGCAAATATTTCCTTAAAAATTTAGGGCTACTTCTAAGGCATCTCTTTCATTCATACAAAAGTTGAATACAGATTTTATCTAAAAAAATAGGTAAGATCTTGATAAACTTAATAAAAACTTATGTAGTATATGTGATGAGTATATGTGAGTATATGTGATGAGTTTCAAGCACAAAAGATGGTCTAGGGGTAGGGAAATGGAAATTTTTAACTTGAAAAAGAGGACTTATTACAATTTAAAACATTAGGAACAATCGAGGGAACAAGATGGGTCACTTCAGATATGAAGTTAAGGCTAGGAACCTATGAACTATCTTCTGTGTGAAATTTCAGTGAATTATCATAGCTCCTTTTATTAGCTCTGGGGACACCTTCAGAAAATATAGGGCCTTTCGAAATAGCCTTAAGAGAACAAATAGAGAAGACAAGAAAGTAGAAAGAACAGATAAGAGGAAAGGAGATAGTGTATGGGAGGCATAAAAAAGGTATGGAGAAAGAGATCGTGGTAAGAATGAACGAGAGAATGGACAGAGAGGAAAGAGATAATTGCCTCCAAATAATTTTCCAGAACGCCTATCCAATCAAATCAAGGATGAGTTTTAAAGGCAATTGTAAAATATGTGAAAATCAGTAGTTTACTAAATAACTGAATATTGTTTGATTGGTATGGTGAAAGGCAATTTAAATTATAAGTAAAAATATTCTATAACTATTTTTTTTTAATTTGAGAAATTTTTAAAGATTCTCTCTTTTAAAAATGATCTTTTATTTAAGTCTTACATGAAATAATAATAGGAGAGGGAGTGAGTTTAAATGGAAATAAATGAACGTGCCATAAGTTCCAAAAAAGGTGGGCCTGAAACGTTTTCCTCAAATTGAGATTAAGACTGATCAATGTACATAATAGAGACTAAAAGGCAAGCGCGTACTCACTTTCCCCGATTCACCCTACCAACAAGCAAAAGTTCGCACGAAACTCCGTCCAATTGAAAAACCATACTCTCCCTCCATAAACACTACAAACAGCCCACCTTTCCCAAAGTTCAAAAACGCGACTTGATCTTTAGCCAAGCGCGGTCTACCGTTAAAAAACATACGCCGCCCCTTCCCCCCGCCAGGGAATCCCCCTCTCAGCGAATTACTTCATTAAAAAAGGAAGAAAAGGAAGAAATGAAATGTCAAATTACCTTTTTATCGCCGCACGGATCCAGGGACACTCCGGACTTGGTCCACTCTTCCTCTCAGTCCGCCGCATACTTTGTCCTCAGTCATGCAAGGATATAACGTGCCTATTACAGTCGCTACAGCCGATATGCTTGGCTGGCCAGAGCCCAATTTCTAGAGTTGACCTCTGGGCGCAGGGAGTGAACTCTCCGAGTGGGACACTTTTCTGGGAAGACTGTCACGGAGTGGGTCCCGTCTGAGGAATTCCGATGGATCAAGAAATGGATGGTCGGAATTCTTATGTTCACTTTTGTTGACAGTTGACATTAAATGGAGTTAAGGCGAGTTTTAAGCCCAAGGATCACTTTAACTACTTCGCAGTGGACTAATTTAATCAAGACCGAAATGCAAAGACGTAGCTAACTCTTCATAGAAATATGGATTGCTCAGAATGACAGCGGTGTAAGCCCACTGAAATTAAGGCTAATTCAGACTTGTCACCTCTTGTGTTCATTTTGAAGGAGTCATCTTAAGTGTGAATTGGTGCTTCACTCTTTACTCTTTCACTTTTCTACGGAAACTAGATATTCAGAGGAGTGAATCAATCATGATGAACAGTGAAAGTGAAACAGTGTGAATGAGCCTTTCTTTATATCTGTGCAATTGAAGGATTTCCTGAAATGCCACTTGCGTTGCTCCTATATGGCAAAGGCCAATGATTGAACTTTGAATTTAAACAACTACATCACAAAGTAAAGAAACTCGATGTTACAAAGAAACTCGATTCAGACCATAGTCATTTGAAGAAGCTCATATATGCGTCGTTTAGTTGCAAAACTAACAAACTTGGTGGTTTCGGTAAATTTAACTTTTCCGTTTACTGAGTCTTAAGGCTCATTCGCACTGCTTCACTCTCACTTGCCAACCTGAGTGATTCACTCCTGTGAATCACTAGTTTGCTTAGAAAAGTGAAGGAGTAAAGAGTGAAACATCAATTCATATTTTTCACTTCGGACGATTCCTCAGAAATGAAGATCAAAAGTGACAAGTCTGAATGAGTCTTTACGGCAAGTCAGGAGGTTCCTGCATTCAAACTAAAGGCTCATTTAAGCTGTTTCACATTCGATATTCACCTTCAGATATCCTCCCCGAGGAATCGCTCCTTACTGAGGGAAAGCGAAGGAGTGAAGAATGAAGAAACAGTTGGATCAAGGATACACACTAGTAAATTTAAGGGAAATGTAAAATTAAAGGATCTTTTTCATTTCTTCTAAATCAGAAATTGACAGGTATATATGTACCTGTACCATGAGAGTAACAACAGCATAAAATTACTACTGCTTAGAAATTATACAGTCGGAATGCCTCTATGCTCTTATTTGCTGTCAATATATTAAAGCCACGCCAGGTTGTAAGCTCCTAAGCACTAGTGAAGCTGAAATTCCCTTCCAAACATAAAAATATTGCCCGTCTCCAGATGGAGAACTTCCAATTAGAAATTTATTTTCCCCGTCTGCTTTGGCCGTTTCGTGCCGGTCCCCGCCCTGTCGCATCCCGCTTATTAAAGCATCATTGAAAATGCATGAGAACTAATCAGCTTAATCACGGCTCTTCCCTTTCGTTATAGAGATGAATGATGCCCTGGTTTGATTTCCATACACCCTTCCTTGCTTCCTGCAGGTGGATGAGTTAGGATGGTCATTGTAAGGAAGGGTCAGGATATTTGGGGAGTGCTGGATATCTATCTGTATAGTGTATGAGTTACGGGTATAGTGTTCGGTACTTAGTTAACTAGAACTAGTTGCAATTAGTAGTTACTACCGATCAACTACTTTTGTTTCAATTACTTCAACTACTTTTGGTTCATACTAGTCCACCTATTAGTTGAACTACTTTTTAGATAACTTCAACTATTAGTTAACTTCTTTGGGAAATAGTTAACTACTTATTGCAACTAGTCCCAGGAAATAATAGTTTACTAGTTGCAACTAGATTTTCCAAGACTAGTTAGTAAACTACTTTTTGACCACATTGTTGCCGAACACTAGTTACGCGGGCAAAGTGATAAGCATGGCATTAGGGGTCATCCATAAATTACGTGAGGTCAAAAAGGGGGGGAGGGGTTTGGAAAAATCTCACCAAATCTCACCAAGGGGGAGGGGGGGGTCGATTGAAATCTCACGTAAACTTTTTAGGTTAGAAATTATACGATTTTCTTTCTTTTTTAAGTATGAGAAAGGAATATATAAGAAGGAAGGAGAAAAATTATTTTTAAATAATCTCACGTGGGGGGGAGGGGGGGTCCAGCAAAATCTCACTAAATCTCATCAAGGGGGGAGGGGGGTCCAGAATTTGGAAAAAACACCTCACGTAATTTATGGATGACCCCTTATTAATAATGCCCGAAGTGAGACGGGCATTGGGATAAATTCGATTAATGGCATTTATCAAAGAGTATTTATCATTTCGCCCGAAATATATACACGGGCATTATTAATGATTCTTGGGTTAATCACATTGCCCGTAACTTACGAAACTTTACTGGCAGTAACGAAATTTACGTAATTTCTTATTTCTTTAGTAAGGAACAATCCTATATACGAGAGGGGCTTTAGTGCTGCATCTTCCCTAAAATTAAACAATTATTTCAGTTTTTGTAAAATTTCTACACTAATTTGAATTCTGTTTCCTTTTTTTTCATAAGGAAAAATATAAGGAATTTACAGTTTTACTTTATAATTTATTTAAAATTTGAAAAATCATGGCAACTTGTTGGACCCTGAACTAACCCTAGATAAAAATCATGGATTCGCCTTTGAATGCTGTTTTAGCACTCTGGGGAGTCGTGAGGGGGTGTTAGGCTACAGGGTCCTCTCCTAATAAAAGTTTTTGAAATTCGACTCTCAGTCTTGGACTCTGGGAATTTGGAGTCCACCTAAGAAATTAAAAAACTAACAGGTTACAATGTTACATAAAAGATAAGTTTTTTAAATAATGGTATTAAACACTACGGATACAAGTCCCCCCGGCCTGATAACCTACTAAATATTCACATTATGAGCGCTTACAAAAATTAGCTGAGGGGCCCGGGTTCCCTCTCCTGAAATTCGGTGTAAGTGTACCAAAAAAAATTAAACCCATGTTTTTTTTAGATTTAGGGCCAAAGTTCTAAAAATTTTCTGGGGGAGAAAATTTTCCTAGACCCCTCTTTGGTACTTGGAACTCTACTTAATACAACTTTTTTATATTAAATTTCTTAACACTCTACTGCCCAGGTACCGAATATGCTATCATAAGTTTAGCTTCAATTTTCGGCATGTTTTTAAGTTATTGCAGCAATAATTAAACCTTCAGTGCTTCAATTTATAAATTTAAACTTAATCCCAAGTTTTATTTATTTTTATTTTTAATTAAAAATAAAAAAATTGGCATTTTTATTTTATTTGGTCCTAAACTACATGAATAAGGCAAACATGTGATTTTTTTCCGTAGTTATTTCTGGTAATGGTTATTAGATGGTTAAGATGCAAATTCCTCC
Organism: Tetragnatha versicolor; assembly: GCA_024610705.1. Taxonomy (NCBI): domain Eukaryota; kingdom Metazoa; phylum Arthropoda; class Arachnida; order Araneae; family Tetragnathidae; genus Tetragnatha; species Tetragnatha versicolor. The sequence continues at coordinate 17,510,424 of JANDEH010000011.1, read as the reverse complement.
TAAAATGAAATAAAAAAACTACATTGGAGTAGTAAATAAGTATGACAGAAACTGAGGTTAAGTATAAATAAGTATGCCAGAAGAATAGTTTTGGGTCCTCTCCCTCTTTGCCAAAACCTAGCTATTAATGATTAATTTTGTAGAGCAGGGGTTTCCAATAGGGGGTCCGTGGACCCCTTGGGGTCCGCGGGCTGTGTCCAAGGGGTCCTCGAAATGTCACCGAGAATATCGTAGAATTTTGGCTCACAGCTCGTAAAGACTGCAAAGAACTCGGTAATAAGGCATTAAAGGTAATTCTTCCTTTTCCGACCACCTACCGATGTGAAGAGGCCTTTTCATTTATGTGTTTCATGAAAAACAAATATAGGAATAGACTTGACTTGGGATCGGATTTTAGAGTTAAGGTTTCAACTATGGAACCTAACATTTCAGAAATAATGAGCATGAAGGAAAGATTCCACTTATCCCACTAAAATTGTACAGTTATAAATTATATTGATTGATTTGTATTTTTCATTTAACTCTTCTGTTGTTTAAAATTTTCTTTGTAGTATATAACCATTATACTTACACCCATTAATTACTTCATAATTCAACTCAAATTATATTGAGTGCAATATTCATGTAATGATTTGAATGCATTAGTAATCTGTAGTAGATTCTATATAATCTACATTTTAAAAAAATTTAAGCCTTTAAGTTCAAGGGATCCTCGTCAGTAAATTAATTGTTAAGGGGGTCCTCGGCAAAATTATATTGTGAACCCCTGTTGTAGAGAATATTAGGGCCTCTCCCAAATAACTTTCTATATACTACGCCACTAATTCACAATTTCAATATATTTTTTCCGAAAAACGCTGTCCCTGAATCGAAACCGAAACCCGGCAGCCAAGTGCAGCACTAAGCAGCCAGATGTGGCCGTGGCACCCACTCCGTCCCACTTGTCCAGGAAAACGACACTTCCACGGTTTCGATTGGCCGCAGCTATCGCGACTCCCGACATCATCATTGGGTGCTGCCACCGCTCGAATCCGTAATTGCTCTCGTCATTTGTCGCGACGCATTTTTCCTCGAATGGAGGACGTAAAAATCACACCGTCGCTAATAAATAACTCCTGATGGCAGCATCGTAACCGAGCCCTGCCAATCGTTTTAGAGCGTGGCTTTTTTTCTTTTTCGTTTCGCCTAATAAATGCTGGAATCGACCCTTATCGGACACTCTTTGGATCGTTATTTCTATACTTGGGCGTGCAAAGGGGAGGCTGAAGTTCTTGGCCTGTAATGGGCAAGTTTTTTTTTTCTGCCTTTTGCAATGAGCATTGAGTTTTTATTGTCACGGCCGAAGTATAGGAAGGGAAGAACTGAGCAAAACTAAAGCTGTGACAGAGAAGGCATATTTTCCAATTCAAGTTTAGGGATTTATTAAGATATGAGTAAAGGGTCTGATTGGTTTGTCAAATAACTGCCGCACCAAGTATAGAATAGCCAGTACCTCCGATTGGTCCTTCAGTGGAAGTATTACGAAGTGGACTAGGGGTATATGCAAACAACAAGAGATGAGTTATGTTAAGTGGAGAGAAAATAAATTGTTAGGGATGTTGAATCGGGGTGGGTTTTTTAAGAATTTTAAAGTGTACATTTATAATATCTTAAGGATATCTGTTTTTTGATCCTCTTAAACGGGTATTTAATAAATATGTGACGTTAGAGGACAAATAAGCCCTTTGTGTCATCCAACAAAAGTTTACTGAGCACCAAGCGAGAAAACTTGATGCTTCAATTTCAAAAGGTTTGAAAAAAGTTACTTATTTTTAAAAAAAAATGGCAATTTAGTTACAGTCAGTAAATGCTATTGCTAAGAAACTATTGTCCAAGCTAATATACCCATAGTTAACGAGAAAATCACAACAGAAAAATGTAGGATATCAAATCCGGTTGGCGCCATAAAAGATTTACGGAAAATATGAACATAATTATTTGGACATGTTTTTTGCCATTGCGAAGGCATACGTCCGTCGTGGAATGAAATAATTAAGCTTTTATCGTATATGACGTCCCTTTTTTTAAATAAAATTAATAGAAGAGGTATAGTTAGTTCTTTGAGCAATTTTTTGCGGTTGTGCGGGGGTTGAGCGGACTTGTTGAAACACCCTGTATTTTTTAGCAAGGGTTTCAATCCAATGATATACACGTCCCTTACGTGTTAAATAGTTTTGTTAAAAGAAATTTATGTATTTTTCTTAACTTTAAAATCCATCTGCCTTCCCATGTCATATTGCTGACTACGTTAAAATTAGTGACGGGCAAAATCGATAATTTTAGGTATCGAATACTTTGGTATCGAATACTTATAGGTATCGAATACTTTGGTATCGAATACTTATAGGTATCGAATACTTTGGTATCGAATACTTAGAGGTATCGAGTACTTTTAGGTATCGAGTACTTTTTTTCAATATCGGGAAATGAACCTGAAGGGACAATTTTTTTAAGGCCTATCCATAATCAGACTAATATTCAAAAAACTGAAAGCGATCCATCAAAAAGCCCCGTAGCTACGGGCCTGGAGGTGGATAGAGGCGAAGGATTTGGCGGGGGAAAAACCTAGCCGCGTCAAATTTCTCTCGCGGACGATAACGACTTGGGTTTGAGCGTTGCAAAATGAAAACGGAAACAGGCTGCGTTTGATCTACAGTAGGTATTATAAAGATTACTTCATTGAAAAATTTAAAACGAAATATGTCAATAAAGTATCGATACTTTTGTGGGTATCGAATACACTCGATACCTATAGGTATCGAGTACTTAAGTATTTGGTATCGATACCTGCCCATCACTAGTTAAAATGAGAGGAACTATACTTCTCGATTAATATATTTGAATTTATTTAAATTTTTTACAATTACCACTTCTTCTTAACTTTTTTGTATTAATATCAAAGTCTAAACTCTCTAATAGGAAAAATGCAAAAGAAACTGGAAAATCCTTGTGAACGCCTTAATATGTTTACTTTAAAAACATTTTGGATTTATTTGTTTCAATATTCCCATTACTTTTAAAATTTCAGTGGATTTTTCCCTTTAATTAAATCTGCGTAAATTTCCTTAAATCTATCGAAACTTCACTCTCCTTTTCTAATATATGAATTTCAGAAAAGGAGCATTTTTTCAGCGGTTCCAATTGTGGTGCTGCCATCTGTCGTCTAAACATGAAACTTCTTGTGTGTTATGATATTTTGGTTATGTGATCAAACCGGATCAAAAACCATCAAGGAAGGAGATTAGTTCTCTCACTCATCTTTGTTTTCCTCATCAAAATAAATAATTTCAGATTTAATTATACCAAATTCATAATCTTAAGAAAAATTGGAATTTTTCCAAACTTTGTAGGGGAGAGTGTTGTACCTAAGGACGGTTGTACCTTCAGCCACCTCAATTTAAAATTCGGGAAAAATTGTAAATTTGAATTTGAGGTCGATTTTGAATGTAAACAGATGCTATCTAGTTGCTAACGTGAAATCAGCTCTTTAAAATATTATTTAAATTTATAAATTAAATTTACTGTTTTTAGATGCTCAAAGTTTTTTTCAGTGCATCACTACATTAATTCTTCTCTTCCCCTATAATTATTATATGATAAAATGGGATATATGGGGTGAATCCTCAAGATTTTGACTTTTTAGTTTTGATATTAGAAATCGTCAGACCTTAATTATTTTATTTTTATAGAATTTTGAATGCAAAAACACCTGATGTTGTACCATCGGACACCATAAGTGTTGTACCTACGGACACGTTCTTGTGGGTGTCTGTAGCTAATCGGCGTTTTAGAATCAGGTTTCATTTATGTGAATACATTTTAATGCATATTAAATTAATTCTAAATGGTTATCTATTTGTCGGGGATTATTTTCAAGTGATTTTTAGATGAAAAATCAAATATTTTGTGATCCAGACTACTTTTTTAAATTTTTGATTCTATTTTGAATTTAATGGAAATATGGTGAAAAATCTTAAGCACCCTATTGCGTTTAAGTATGATGATTACAAAAAACTGAAGAAGATTTGCAAAAGTTATTACCACCAAATGCTTGCACAACTAAGTGTCGATCTTATTGGGGTTTTTTTTGGATCAGTGAAGTGATCAGATCAATCAGCATGATTGGTGAAACTATTACCTTAAATTTTTATCTGAAAAACCCATGTGATTTATGTGTTTTTGGTAAAAAATCAAGACTTTTATCATTCAACTTCGTTTTAATGATCATTTACGATCTAAAACTACATTACTTTATAAAAATCTATTTCCAATTTTAAAAAGGCTTGAAATATGTTATAAAAAGGTAATGCATTAATAAAAATGTTCATTTTTAGCTTTTTTCAACTAAAACTTCCCTTTTTAAGGGTGTCCACTGGTACAACTGGGTCTGTCCATAGGGAGAGCACGTTGTTGTACCTATGGACACAAATTTTGTCAAGTTATTAAAATTAATTAAAAATACAATTTTCAAGATTTTAGCTAATAAAAAATATCCCCCTACTCACAAAGGTTAGGACTAAAGGTTTGGCACTTTAAATGGTGAAAATGTGATTTTACCTGTCTTGAAAAAATCCAAACGTGATTTTTGTCCATAGGTACAACACTCTCCCCTATTCTTTATTTAAAAAGGAGCCTATTTTTAAAGAGCTACCATGATCTGATTTATCAAAATTTTCACGAATGCAAAAACTCAGACTCAAAAGTACAGGGTTTTTTATAGATGCATTTATTTTTATTCTAATGAATCACTTTGCGTCTCCAAAGTAAATTTATTCTACAAAATATGCCTCGACATAGTTTTATACTATTTTTGAGATTCAAATACAGCAATAAGTTTGCTTTAGTTTCCGAAGTTTTAGAAAACTTTAAATTTAGAGCCTCTATTCGTCTACTAGCACTTCCAAGCAGATAATGCAATAAACCTTCTTGATTGAAATAATTGAAATACCACCAATATAAAGATTACACATAATGGATTTTTGGAACGCGGTCAATTCACAACAACTTTCCAACTATTCGCAACTAAATATTTCGCAAAAAATTATTTTTTACTTTCACCTATTCTTCACCACTTCAGATTACATGTTAGATTGCATTCACAGGTTAGATTGCAAGTTCACTTCAATAACATGATAATACAAAAATAATATTTGAATTGAAGTTCTAATTTCTTTTTCCTTAAGTAGTGTGTGATTTGATGGTTTGGATAAATATTAAACTTTTAGATTTCTGGTGACAGTTTGAAATACAAGGTAAAAATTTAGGTAAAACGCCGTTTGTGAGAGGGGGAACGAAATAATTTTTTTTTAAAAATTCCCATCCTTTCAAAATGTCCAATTAAAATTTTCAGATTCTTTTTACCAATACTTTCGTCTGTATAGAGAATTTCAAAGTAGGGTCGGTATTTTGTACTAATTCTGCCGTCATGATGAGAAAAACTTTACCACGATCGCGTCAAGTTTTACTGGTCCATACAAACCCACCCTAATTCCCCTCATAATCCTTATCTCTAGAGAACTCGATTATTACCCGTTTTTAATTCAACCCTAACTACTGAATAATTCAATCTCTATAATACGGAATCGCAGCCCGAGAGATAAGTGATCACACGTATCAATTTCAAGCACGTCATTAGTTTGACACCTCGCGACACGAGACAAAAATCGTTCGATTACATGCCTATCGCTCGTGACTGATGGCTGCATCGAAGTTAGCTCTTGGGGTTTTAATAACAGGATCGCCACTCGAACAAGGTGTTGAGAGGCGAACGTGTCAGTGCGGTGTGTTCGGGCAATGATTTGATAAATTTGTGACGGTTAATGAGCAAATGGGCGGTTTATGACATCGATTTGTGATTGATGATTGAAAGCGGGCGAGGTCATGTAAGTTATGAGGAGGGGGGCAGGTTAATGTGGGTCAATTTCGCATTTAATTTAAAACGCTCCATGTTGATACGTTTTAATAAGTCTGTGTATGATTGCTCAAGATTGACATATGGGGGAGTTAAGTTAATATCGAAACCGTCATGTTTTCTTGTAATTGCCTTATGGCCCATAGAATCTTGTGAAAGAAAAATAGTTATGAAGACATTGCAGCTCCAATCCAATGCAGAGTTCCTTTCCTGTGTTCTTGTATGAGTTTCCGAAATTCTCTCTCTGAGGGAAACTCAACTCTCTTGTCTCTCTCCTACCGCCACGAGAAAAACTTTTGATGTATTGTGGAAATATATGAAATAGTGTAGCAATTGTTATGGAAACGGGTTATCCCCCACAATTTTGGAGGTGATATAGTTATTCAAAAAATCTGAAAAATCGATTAGTGAACAGATCTCGTGTGACTCATTTGGATTTCAACTTCTTTTCAAAGTTTTGTTTCTCAGTCGAAGTTTTTCTCGTAGAGGTCGGACTATATCAATGGTTGGGAAAAAACAATTTCAGTATTTTACTTCACTTTCACACATTCTTTTATCATTACATGTTTATACTGACGAGCGACCCACCTTTAAAAATAAATACTCATTCAAAAAATGTTTAATTATTTAGAGGTTCAAAATTACCAGTTCTCACATGAAAATTATTCGTTAGATGTAGCTTTTCAATGCATTTACAGATTAAAATTTAAATCGCGAAGTATACTCAAGATTTATTTTTCAATTTCGTCCTCAAAAGTAGTGCTTCAACTAATTTTTGGACATTTGAGTGACACCAGAAGAGCTCCTTGTGCGCTGCATAATTATGAAGTTTTCCCACAGGGTTGAATCCCCAAATTCCCCTCTCCCTGTAAATATGGTTTTCATAAAAAAAATTAAGGGTGCTATTATAAAACCGGGTGCCACTCTTCTTGGCGACGTTATTGGCACCACTTTTGGCGTCATAATTCAATTCATGGTATATCCGCTGGGTTGCTAGAAAATTAATTATCGCCTTAGTTGGCGAAGCTAAAAAAACAAGTGGCACCCGCTTGTAGTATGAAACCAAATTAAGGCCCATTCACACACTTTTTCACTCTCACTTAGTGATTCACTCCTGTGAATCGCTCGTTTGCATTGAAAAGTGAATGGGTAAAGAGTGAAACGATTCCTCCAAAATGATAAATCTCCAATGCAATCATTCAGTCCAATCGATTCAATGAATGAATTGAGTCTGAATATGCACCTTCAACTTTCATTGTGTCCTTTAACCTCATAAGCACCTTACTTTGGGGAGGGAGTGAGGGAGAGTGAGAGAGAAGAGAATGAGAGAGGTAACACGACAGAAAAGAGAATTTCACAAAGAGAAACCCAAACATTTTTTGGAATTCCCTTACCAGTAGTTCGTGCCAACTAAACTACCGACTTGGTGGGGGATTCACAATCAATTTCGACTTGAAAAATGTCTATGAAACCAGCATCCAGGATTTGAGTCAGCTCGATAACATCGGAAATACCTCCCGATATCGACCATCTCTCTTGCGTCCTACTTGTCCAACACGTGTCTAGAAGAGAGCAGACACATGTCAGAGTGTCACACAGCCCATCTCCGGGGTACTGAGGCTGATAAAGAGAGACTCGCTTGGCAGTCGTAGATTCGATGAGTCCGATAGTCGATAGTGTGTAACTTTCGGTTGGATACAGTGATGTGGCGTGGTGTAAGGTTCCAATGCTTGTTTTGCCTTGTGTTTATAATTTACGAATGAATATTTGTTCCAATGAAGTGATTTTTTTGTGGAGTTGAACAGCACATTGAACTTCACTAGAAAGCTGAAGTGGGCCTCAAATGTCCACATAATCATCATCAAAAAAGAAATTTGAAGTTAAGTTTGTAGAGCTTAGAGCTACACTTAAAAAAATTCTTTCTTCAATATCGGAAATGCCTGTACTTTGAGGAAATGTTATTTTTTCCTTTTCATTTAAGGGAGAGAAACTTTTCGTTATTTGAAGCAGCTTGGGAGTTCTTTTAAATTAGTTACAGAAAACAGCTAGCCTTTATATCAAAGTTTATAAACCCGAACAACATTGTGACGTCATCGGAAAATATATTATTCACCTTGCTAAAGGAAGATCAACCTCCTTTTAATCAAAACGATCACTAGAAATGTTAACTAACAAATACATACCTACACTTGCTTTTAAACTTTTTTCTTTTAGTGGTGGCTTTATTATATCTAAATTCTCTTGGTGGGAAAAAAATTAACGGAAAAGGCACGTTTTCTATCAACGTGCAAAAGTAAGAAGTAGATTATCTCTCTATTCTAAAAAAAAGTTTTTGGTGAACGGTTTCCAGAGAAAGGCTTTTTAATTACTGAACCAAATGACACATATATGGTATCAAAATGTCCGAATTCTTTCCGGATTTCCGAGTAAGCCCTTCGATTTTTCAAAAAAATTCTTAATTTTAAAATATTTCCATTTTTTTAGATTTCGGATAAGGTCCCAGTTACAAAGCAAGAAACTATGAATTTTAAAACAATTGAAAATATATTTCACTGGTTTTTTAACATTCAAATACATTAAATAATCATCTTTCTATTTATCACACTAACTTAAAAAATATATATTGGATTCTTTTTAACAATATTTATATTTTTGCTGTTCAAACGATTTTAATTATATTTAAAACTAATGTATAATTAATTTATCTTTTATTTTTAAATAATTAATTCATATTTATATATTTATCTTTGTCGTTGTGGCAACCTAATCATTACTATATTTACAATAAAATATAAACTCGCTTTCAGAAATTTTGAACTTTTGCATTTATTTATTACAATAATAATTATTTTTATATCCTTTTGCAAGTTATATTATTTAAAGTAGTAAAAGGTCACTTTTTTTATAATGCCAAAACGCAAAACTAGATATGGCGGGGGAATGTTTTAGAAATAAAGATAAAAATCGAAAGTCAGAACATTCGTGTCATTGCTATGAAACTGACACAATTTCGATGTTTATTTGTTCTCATGAAGCAAAATTCTAAATTTTCGTGATGTTTACGATAATTACTACATTTTTCACAGACAATCAATGAAAATCATTACAAATTTTAAGAAAGTAAAATTTATTCCGGAGATGTTTCAGTGCTTCTGAATGGATCTGTGTGAGAAAAACATTAGGGGAGAGGAGGGAGGAATGGGACAGTGGGAGGAGTGGGACAGCTGAAATTATGGAAAAATAAATCAATTTATTTTATTTCCAATTTGGTTATTAGATGGCCTTCTTATAGCTTCTTGTTATTTCCTTCATTTAGTTAATCCAGCAGCAAGTTTCTGTTTATAGTTGTAAAAATTTGATTTTCCCACCTCCAAAGTAAATTTCCAGTCTATCTTAAGTTTTATTTCATTTCTCATGTAATTTGTAGAACAAACATTATATAATGCCATTGTAATCTAAAAGATATAATGTATGCTAATCTGCAATTTCATAAAGCCTAACACCAGCATAGTTCATGTGACAAGTTATATTTTAAAAGCAATGTGTGGAGGGAGGAATGGGACACTCTGAAAAATGTAAACAAAATCTGCAAAAATGTAAACAAAATTTGAAAATATTAATTTCTGATAGCTTTCTATCACTTCAATTGAAATGCTTTTCTTTTCTTGAATAAACAATTCCAAGTATTACATAGTATTTCAATTATTGATTCTTAACACCATGGGAAAGAGTTCAAGTGTACTAAATATTTTTTAAAAATTATTCTATAATAGATATAAGATTGAAAGTTGTTTAAAAATGTGGGCAAAGGTTAAAAGAATAGTAGGTAAAATACTAGGCCCTTTCTCATTATTACATTTTACTAATTTTCTTTACTTTTCAAAAGTGTCCCACTCCTCCCATACTCATGTCCCACTCCTCCCACCCATGAGGGAGGAATGGGACAAAATTCTTGTTAATTTGAATGATCAAAAGTGATAAAATTAAACAACATTTAAGAACTGTACATTTTTAAAAAATTAAGTAAAACATGTAAGTTTATTATCCAACCATTTGCATCTATGAATAAGCAGGGGATAATGAATAAAAAAATATTTAGTGAAAATTGTCCCATTCCTCCCTCCTCTCCCCTACCTTGGGGAAATGGTAAAAGAAAGTTTACACTGCTTTGTTACTAATTTTCTTGGAATTAAATGGCGATCCGCCAATTCATATTGCCCTAAAGGAACTGTTAAAATTTCGCCGCTGAATGAATATTCCCCTTTTTTGAAAGAATACCCCAGAGAAGTAGTTCCCCTGTTTTAAGAATGTTTTATAAAATGAGTAAGTGCTGTGAGCTGTGTTTTGTGAGGATGGCAAACAGATCCTTAAGTATCAGCGTCAGCAGTAAACGGGGGTTGGCGAGCGATAGCGAGCAGGGGGCGGTAGCTCCCTAGTAGGGTAAAATTAAAGTTTAATTTTATCCTATCCTATTTGAAAAAAGTTTTGGAGTAATTCAATGGTTTAATTATTTCTTTTCTATACGAATTCCTTCACATTTAGTCCATAATTCTACATATAATATTTATTACCACCTACAGAGATCCAAACAAATTGATATTATGAAATAGGGAAGCCTCGCGTTATACTACATTCACACATGAAAAGTTAATCTAACCGGGATATAAGCCTTGCAGCCCAGGCCTCACTTATCACTTATTTACTAAAGAAATGCTTTTTTTCCCTAGAATCAGAATTCTTGTGGCAACCAGTGGCCACTTGCATTTCGTCATGCCAACATTTAAAGGAGTTTTTTTATAAATTTTACAAATGAAGTTTTGATTTTAGAATGTGGTTTTAGGTAGTTTCAGAAAACATTTCTTGTTTTCCTACTATATTCATCTTTATCATACCCGATTTCTGTTCTACGGAATTTTCAACCGCACAAAAAAGACCGATTACAGTATTTTCTAGCCCTTAATTGGATACATTGTATCACAGTAGATTAAAGGATATGATGCGTAAAGATGGAGGTGGGTTAAAGTCGAGAGTTATTACCAGTTAGAGAAGTTACCACGAGGAACAAAAGATTACGACACTAGTAATATGACATTTCCCAACAAAGAACCTTCTCAATTGACCCCCAAAAATCTTCTCCAAGATGACCCCCACAGATGCCTCCCTTGCTCTTTATTGTAACTACTTCAAATTAGAGACACTTGGAAGGTATGTCTCGGAGGGTTATTTAAGGACCGCTCTACAGGTTGTCGACCCCCAGGGCACCAGGAAGAAAGAGAGAAAAGGGTGACCGCACGGGGGCGGGCAAACGATATGTTATGTGTTCTAGAACGCCCTTTCCAGATATTGATCACTGGGGCCTGGCTTTTTGGAAATGATTAACGGGGCTCTTGATGGGAGATAGGACTTTGAACATTCTACTGCTGGACTTGCTTGGTCATCTTGTTGTGGCTATGTGTGTGTTGCTGGTTTGGTTTTTACCTTTATCTACTTTCCTAAAAAAGGAGAGGTTATCGTTTGTGGGGTTCTTTTAAAAGGCCTTGACTATTTGTGTGGATATGATCGTATTTGACAGGTTTAATTTCAATTGATGAAGGGTAGAGTAGTATATTGATCTTTTCTTTATTCATTCGACTGTATCTCAATTTATGTATATAAATGTATGTTATGTTGATGTTGGAAGGGAAGAAAGAGAAAATGGAGAGGTAGTATTTAAAAAGAAAGTAGATGAGGGGTACAAAAAGAGGAGATCGAAGGGAAAATATAGATCGAAGGCCCCAGTGGCGGATCCAGGATTTGGTTTTGGAGGGGCTAAGAATTTTTCTAATCCAATTGAATCTTCTTGTTAATGTTAATGCGGAAAAGGTAAAAGGTAGTGAAATATCCTGCTCCAACTTCCAAAAGGGGGGTCTGGGGGTCCTCCCCCAGAAAATTCGTGGAAATTTAAGTAAAAAAACACTTTTTCAACTCCTTTTGGTACGCTTCATCCGAATTTCGGATATAGATTTTTTGCGTTTTGACACAAACTTAGCAAAATGTAGTTGTAATAACAGAGTTACAAGTGGCAAGGGGGTCTGTGGGTCTTCCCCCAGAAAAATTTTTTAAAATTTGACCTTAAAATAACAGGGTTTTAACTCATTTTGGTGCATTAACTGTCATATTATATAGAGTAAAACTTTTCATTTTGGGGAGGGGGCTTGAGCCCCCTAGCCCCCCCCTGGATCCGCTGGTGGAGGGACCGCGGACCGATAAATAAGGAATAAAAGAGGTTTCTAGGAACAAATTAAATACGACATAAAAACGTAATTGGAAGATATATCAAGGGAGAAAACGTAGGGGAGATTCAATAGAGAGAAAAGATATTGTGGGTGTCTCTGAAGATGTATTAAAGATAAAATAATGGTAAAATCGGATTTATTGAAGGGAAGATTCAAAGAGAACATTGGAAAGATTAAAAATAAGACCGAGAGTCGAAGAGGAATGAAAACAAATCAAAGGAAATTCTACTTTTTTATATACTTTAATTTAATTTTTGTGTTGAAAACTCAAAATACTAGTTAATGGTCAAATTTGACTATGCACCGATAGGCCATATCCTCCATCTTGGATACAATAAAAAGAAAAAAATAAAGTCCTATCAAAGGTGAAGAGTGTCCCAAACACGATCCTGCCGAAGGCCGATCACTTTTATCCGCGCCGACAACCACCTTTCCCGGAATATCTTTCCGCCATCCCTACCTATGTGGGTTACGCTAATCTCCGGTGATCAGCCGGATATACCAGGGATGCTCATTACTGAAAACGAAGGTCGATTCCTGTATAATCCCCTGTCGGACGTTGTAGTGGCGATACTTACCTGCTACCGTAACGTCCGTTGACAGCCGAGACAAGCGACATACATCAAAAAAAGGCTACCGCAGGATGCGTTTGACCTCTCCCACAGGAGATAGCAATCGCAGCATTTTGCTGCTGCGGCTACCTAGAGATTTGATGGGGACGATTCGGAGATTTTTTTTTCTTTTGCTTTTGACATACCTGTGCGACTTGCGTAACTTATGGCATTGGAATTCCGATGTGGTGACATTGAAGGTGGGTGCTCTGATAGAGAGGAATTCGAAGGGACATGGGAATCGAGACGTGAAACAGGCTTGTAAGGTTTTGTTGTGGGTCCAAGAAAAATTAGATATAAAAAGGTTTCTGAGAAAAGTTAGTCTTTTGTATTGTGTGGACAGGCAAGAAAGCAGGCATATTAATTTACTTTCTTGCTTTTTTCTTGGCATCGTTACAACTTAAAAATGAGATAATTTGAAATGAGAGTGAAAGAAATGATGGAAAGAAGAGATGACCGAAAAGGGAATGAGTAGTTTAGGAACTCGTCTGGGGGCATTCTTCTACAGAGAACAATCTTTTTCAATAATTTCGTGAAGATAAATTTATTTTTTAAGAAAACGTTCATACTATTTTTAAGACTGACACCTTAAGCAAGTTCAAACGACTAAAGGTCCAACTACATTTAATTTATTTTTCTAAAAAAAATCATTCGTTTTTCTCATTTTTTTTCTATCAGTGAAAAATACACGGTCTATCACTGTTTGGCGCGGGGACGATTCATTGCTGGCCGTTTCGGCACCAGAAGTAAAATGATAGTAAATAGCAGGGCCGTATCCAAGAGGGGGTTTTGGGGGTTCAACCCCCCCCCCTAAAATTTCAACGTTAATTTTTTACTTATTGTTTATCCTTAAAAATTCGTCTTAAAATGCACAAAACCCCTACTTTTAAGATTCAAAATTCAAAATTTTTCTTGGGGAGAACCCCCAACCCCCTTGAGATTTTGGAATCTTTTATTACAGTCGTTCCTTGAAAATTTTGGGACTTCACAGGAGTGATCCTCTTCGGGTTGCTCAAACCCCCTGAATAAGCACTAACAGAGAGAAAGAGGGGAAGTGGGAACTAGGGGGTGAAAAAAAAGGGAAAAAAGACTCCAAAACGGGTTAAAATCCTGTTTTTAGGGTCAAATTTCCAGAAATTTTCTATGGGGGAGGAACTCCAGACCCCCTTTCGAACTCTATAATTTACAACTCTTTTGTAAAAAGTTCGTCAAAATGCAAAAATCCAACCAAAATTTAAATTAAAATCTAGAAAATGTATGTCCTAAATCCGGACATACATTAATCCGGATAGGTGTTCCAAACTAAGTTGAAAATCTGCTTTTTCGACTTTAATTTCCAAAAATTTTCTGGGGGAGGATCCCCAGACCTCCCCCCTCAAAACCAAATCATGGATCCGCCGCTGTTTACTTACTCTGGTCCCCAACAAAATCGAACTAAAGTTTTAAATTTTTTTTCTAACCCCCCCCCCGAAAAAAATCTAGTTAAGGCCCTGGTCAATATAACTCTTTCATAATCCTTCTAAAAATTAGAAGAAAAAAAATTTATTTCGCATCGAAACGGCCGCGCCGGATCGTCCATTCCGAAAAATACATCACCTTCCCTTTTTTGGGCTCCTATCATTAAAATAGAAAACGTGAGCTAAAAAATATTCATATAATTTAGTGAAAAAAGCTTAGGGCAAGAAAAGAGCGTTTTCTGTAGAATAACTCGATAAAAGCAAGTATAACATGAAAGTTATTTAACTATAGTACAGTCGAAAGTTTTCGAAGGCTTTGTAAATGTCACACAATTGAACTCGTCAATAGTCATTCACAGGGAAAAAACGTAAATGATGAATAAATTATTTGATGAAGAATTAAATAAATTGAAAAAAGTGGTAAATTAAAAAACAACCTTTAAAATACGGTTTTTTCTTCTTTTTTATTATTTTATTTCGGTTTAAACAAATTTTTAAGAGGTAATGTTATAAACGACAGTAAAATACTTTAGTATTTCCAAGTTATCATCTTTTTTAGGCTAAGGTCATTTAAGCTGGTTAAATAAGTGGTACAAGTCCACTGAAGTAATTGAAAGAACTATTGAAACTTTTCTCTAATAGCGCTTGTGTTGTTTCCGTGGAGAAGGCATTTTTAGGCAGCTCTTACAGGGAACTAGCAGCCCCAAATTTACTATAGGATTCAAGAGCAATCTTGGGCGGGGCGGTCTAGGACTGAAAGGGTTAAAGGAAAATTTTCAAAAAAATTTCTAGGGGAGGACTCCCAGCCCACCTCAAAATTTTTATTTCTATTTACAATATTTTCCCTTGAAAATTCCGTGGTTCAAAAGAAGCTGATAGCTTTGGGTGAAGCCAAAAATGTCTCAAACTGAACTAAAACAATACTTATTGAGGCAAATTTTAAAAAATTTTCTGGGGGAGACACCCCAGACCCCTCATTATTACTTGAAGTAGTTGTGGAACATTAGGTGGTACCTTAGGAATAACGCTTTGAGTTGAGCGCGCGCCCTCCCCAAAACACCCAAAACAAGTCTGGTACTGCTTTCAGTTCAGACTTTTATTTTTTTTTCATATAAATAATTTTTAAAAACTTAATCATTATTGTTTTCAGATATTTAGCTTTCTAAGAAAACAAAACTACCTGGTTGACGGAATTGACGTTGTTCAGGCAGAACCGGAAGTTACTCGTAAGTTAGCTTGGTAAGATCCTCCCACAAATACGGAGTAGTATTTAGGACTTTTAGGGACCAATGCCCCCTTTTCAAGGAAACATTTTCCGCTACCTCCTTTTAAATACTTTAGTCTTTGAGATTTTTTTAAAGACTTTAATTGTTATGGCAGAATTTTATACCCATGTGTAAATTTCTTGATAGTTCTCCAATAATTGTTTTTAAATTTTGACTTTAAAACTCGTTTTACACTCAATGTGCAATTCCAAGACCCTCTATATAAAGGCCTCCCAACTCGGCCGTGCAACGTCATAACTTTCACTCATCTTTGACGTCACTCCATAGACTTAACATGGCAATTTTCACCCACGTCTGACGTCATCACCCGGAGTTGGATGGCCATGTATATAGAGGGTCTTGGCAATTCCCGCATTTTTTTAAACAAAAAAAGGAATTATTCAGTCAAAAATCAACCCGAAAATTTCCAAAAAAAATATTTAATTCAAAATTTTAAAATAAAAATCGACAATTGCTTTGCACTATAGCTTTGAATCCTATTGTTTTTAAAATAAATCTTTCGGATTGAATGACATCACATGCTGTTTTTAGCGAACTTCTTAAAAGTCAAACTAATTTAATTTTGACTAGAATTTAAATTAAAAAGTAAACAAGTATCCTAATTTGTAATTAAAAACTTATCTTCTCTAGGATATCTCTATGGAATAAAATAAATATGAGGGAGCGAGAATTGCTTATTCGGGATATCGCCCTCCTTTGAAAGAACGCGCAGAGGCGTATATAACTCTCTGTTCCTTTGGTATGCTCAAAAGAAATTTCCTATATAAAGGTTTTTATAACAATAGTTCAATGATTTCAAAGGGGGTGATGATTCGGGAAAAAACCGCCTCTACATCTTTAGTGATGATAGCCAAGAGAATCTTTGTATAAGAGACTCCATCTTCTATAATCTGGATTTCTGCCTCATGATAAAAGAGATACAAACCTCTAGTACTCGTTATGGTTACCTGGCATCTGTAAACTGTAAACAAACATTAAAGTGAAAACAAGCTCCTGTCCAGAATTCCCCATAGTCAGCACACGTCTCTATTTTAGAACTTGAACTTGTCCAGAATTTTCAAAAAGATATTGTATTTTAAAAGGATCTTCTTGCTCACTGTAATATACTGTGCATTTTTATGAGTTAGTTTACGAAAATAATGTTTGTTTCAATTTTTGATTAAAGAAACTTTGAGCTTCATAGTAAGTTAATAAAATTCCCATCGATTGAGTTCTTGAATCATCAAAATCATCTCCATTTTAAGGTTTTGATAAATTTTGAATTCACTATTTCACTTTCTTTTGAATTCACTATTTTCTATCAATGCATCTCATTTATTTTGATGTTTCATATTGGAGTAAAATTTTTAAGAAGAGAAAACTGTCGATTTTTTAACCTGTGTGTGCAAGTGCCAAGTATTCCGACTATAATCACTAAATAACAAGTATCAAAAATGTGTTTCAACTACTTATACTGCTTTTAATAGTTATTTAAGGGTTTTTTATGAATTCAGGGGTAGAAGTCGTCCTATATTTCCTATAAATCCTATATTCTCAAAAAACATGAAAAAAGCGTCCTATAAATCCTATATATCCTATATTTCAAAAAATAATCCTATATTCCATCAAATGGCCTTACTTTTGAGATCAAGTATTCAAAATTTAAGCTTGATATCTTGAATATCCTTGAAAATATTTTTAATACTTACTAAATGGCCCAAAATTTTAAATTTTAGATGGCTTTATAGTTTATAATTATTACAGGATGTTTTTGTTGATCATGTAGTAGTCCTTAAATCATATAACAGTCTGGATTTCTTCTAAAAGTTAATGAGTTTTCAATTATTTGTTGGGTTTTTTCCTATAAAGTTGTTTTTTAGATTCAATGAGGGCAGAAAAAACAAGTTTATATTATCTCACGATTGCGATTTTCGTGTCTGATGTCGATATTCTTGACTTCAAAACTTAATTTTGGAGAAGTGTTTACATGTGTCCCAAATATGGACAGGTTTAACAGGCATATTAAAAGATCAACCACTTAAATTGCTTGCTATTATGTAAGAAAGCAAAGTAGTTTGATTTTATTGTTCAAAATTTTTTTTCATCAGGAAAACAATCTTTCTCTTGGTGTTTTTTTGTTTTAAAATTACTGGGAATTTTTAAAAACAAAAATGTAAGAATTTTTTTAGATTTACCATTCATGCATTTTTGCTTGTCGTGTTATATAGATTTAATTGACTACAAATCACTAAAAGTATTTTTAAATTAAATACCTTAGGTTTTGTTTCGAAAGTTCGTGAAAGTATTTAGTTGCAATGTATAGCGTGACTCTTATTCCAGCCAATTTTTGTAGCTAAGTACAAGTAAATTTGTAGTTGTAAGCCTAAATACCAAACACTTAAAACTGATACAAATATGTTATTAGCCCTGTTACCAAACTATTAAAAATTTATTTTTGTCCTATATATTTTTTTGAAAAATCCTATATTTTTTCATTTGGTCACTTCTACCCCTGTGAATTGTAAAATTTCAACAATAAAGTCCAGATGGTGAGAACTTACTAATTGCACCAAACTAATTACTTTGTTTAATAATATAAAAATTTATTTAATATTTGAGTTACAAAAATAAAAATAATATTTCGGACATTTCAACAAGTTTTTATTCAATCTGTTAAATTCTACAATTGTAAATTGTGTTTTTATTAAAGTAATTTTTATTGGGAGAAATGCTCTAACAATTTTATTTATCGAAAGATAGTATACTAGTTCAAATTCATACATTGTTGTGTATTTCTTCAAAGCTGATGAACAGTGATTTTCTAGTTTTTCCTATAATTTAAGGGATTTTTAGTGGGTTTTTTTACTTTTACCCTATCCCGGTCACAATCACCCGTGTAAAGGGGTTATCAGAAATTTTATTTTAAGACCTTTAACTAAAACTACACTATATCCCCCCAACAGGGGCGTAACCAGAAGGAGGGATTTGGGGATACACCCCCCCTGAAACTCAGAAATTTTCTTTTTTGACCATAGGACACCACTAAAAATACCCCATATCCCCTCCGAAATTTTTTTCTGGCTACACCACTGCCCCCCAAATACCAATATCCCACTCCAAAATATTTTTTGTTGGCCATGCCACTGTCTATTGATAAGTATCAAAAATAAATCTATCTCTTAACCTCCCTAACTTTTATTTTGCAGATGGATTTCAAGACTTTTGTCAACAAAGAAAGCTTTAAAGCTATTCTCCTGCAACATTTGAAGAATCAAGTGAAGCAGCAGTTCGGGCATGCAATATCCGAAAATATTAAAGAATGTAACGAGAACCTCCAAGGGATCTCCTCCCCAGATCATATTATTTCCTCAATCAGCAAAGATGTTATGGAATCTGACAAGTTCTCTGAATTTTCTTCAACATTTTTGAGAAATGTTGATTCTCTATTAGTTGATGGAGATGCATATGTTCCTAAGGATGCCAAGCAACTCAGCAACTCTCAGTGCAGCTCAGCATCCAGCTTTAATGTTTCTTCCATAGATTTCATGAGCCCAGATCAGTTCCATGATATACTTCAGTCCTTAACAAGAGGCACCAATGCAGAGAAACTGGATGCCCTTGGAGCTCTGCATAGGTTGCCCTCACTGGAGCATATCAGCCAACAAGGTTTGTGGTCCGATATCGAGGTTGGACTTTATGAATGTTTGTCAAGCTGTATAATTTTTCTGAGGGAACAGTCTTTGAAACTTTATGTTAAAATGCTTGGTTGTCCAGAACCAAAGGTGGTACTGGAAAGTTATCTAAGCCTTATCAAATACCTTTTAGAAGTGCTTTTGCCTTCCTTGAATGCCAGGGATAAATTGGGCCAACCTGATTGGTCAGAAAAAAGTGAGATTGCCGTTAAGATCATTACCATTCTCAACCAGTTCCTTCAAAATATATCTACTCATTGGATCAGGTACCCACAATCAATGATAGAAAGCATTACAATGCATAGTTTGAAATTCTTGTTGACAGAAGAAAACATATTCCCTTCTTGGATGTGTGTTGCTTTGTGTGATCCTGAAGCCAAGTGGTTGAAAAACATCATGCATGGTTATATTAGTAGAGCAGCTCTGCTTAATAACCTAGATAAGTACAAAGATATATTGTTGTTCGCTGTCAATTTCTGTGATAAATTCAACTTTAATGAAATCTCTGTAAGAGATGAAATAAACTACTGCTGTGAGAAGAGGTATTTAGTAGCTGAAATTACACACATGGTATGTTTCCTGTCTCAACTTTTGCAATACTCTGATGGTCATGAAATTTTTAAGAAGATTGAGTCAGGAAAAATTGATGGAAATTGGATGAATGTTCTGAGTCTTGTGATGACTTGTGCACACAGACTATGCAAAACAGCTTGTTTCAGATGCTGTGCTACTGTTTGTGATGCTATTTCTGGAAAGTGGTGTCACATATGGACATCCAGTGTTGGCCAAACTTCTAGAGATAACTTGCTTCAATTGCTAACATCTCCATTAACAAGTTTGGATTGTAAAAATGTGAATAATCTTTACCTAACCATCTTGTGCCTTATAGAAATAAAGAACACCTCAGATGGACTATCCGACAATCTTATGGATGAATTCATGTTAACAATTTTAACTTTTGTAGTTGACTGCTGTAATAATCATGAAATGGTATGCTGGCCTGCATCTGTAATGCATTTATTCAATTCTAGTCTAGTTCTTGTGAAACAAGCTCTACTGGTTCCTTCTAGATTATTTTTCAATTCAAATTTTATCGAGTCATTTTTAAGGTGGTTGTGTACAGTCAAACATTTCAGTACAACAAAAGTGATAAGCAATACCTATGCTGTCTCCCAACTTGGTATCAAGTTTGCCTTGGAAATAGACTGGAATGTTTCATCCCTTTTCATTCAACTTTTACGAAAACCTTTTAGTATTTCTCTAGCTCTTAAAACTTCTGTTTTAGAAACCTGTATTAATGTACTTCTTGAAAAGATATTGAAAGACATCAAGTCAAATGGCTATGTATGTTCCTGTGATATTTCTATTTTATCCTTTGCCATGAATTCATTAATTTCACAAAAGTCAGTCTTGAGTGAAACCTCAGTGTTTAGATTATCATCTGTTATTTGGCAATTAAATGAACAAGTTAATAATTTTAACAGTGCAAAGCCCATTCAATATGTATTAGAAATGCTCATTCCTTCTATTTTTAGTGATTTGTTGTCAATAGAAGTATCTTTAGAAGCATCAAACTCAGATCCCCTTTTATTCTACTCTGTTCTATTGTTTCCAAATAAAGGCAGTGACTTTTCCATGCAAGAAGACATGATGGTTCTTGCCTTTCAGGTGATATCTCTCTTATCTTTGTCAGTACATTCCATGTGTGTGTTGGAATCAAAATTCAAAGTAACTCAAATGCTTTTAGAACTTCTTAATAACCACCCTACCATTGATGAAAACCAAATAATAGATCCTGTTTCAATATTAGCAAACCATATTTTAGTAAAGTTATACACTTTTGGTGGTCCTAATGAAAGAAAAATACCACCAGAATATCTAGAAGATGGTTCTTATCATTGGCCCTTTGTCACACAATTTTCAGTACTGTGTAGTGAATATTACCAAGAACCCCTTAGGTTGTCTGAAAGCATCAGTTCCATAAAAGGTGATGAAAATGAGAATATAAAAGATATTTTGCTGAGGTACTTGCAACTAGACCAATTACCCCATGAGTTTTTTGCTCAGTTATTAAAAGACAATGTTGATGCAGTCTTTGCAAGCTCTCAGGAATTTGAATATAATGGTAACTTGCAATCAATTTCGCTAAATGATGTGGAGTTGACTCTGCACGATGAAGAATTAATAGGCTTGAAATGTGTGAAAAGGTATGGCTCCTATTTATCGCTTATCAATGAAGATGACGACAAACTGGAACAGCTTCTGAAAGCCTCTAAGCTCTTAATTGGTGCTGAAGTTAGTCCCAACTTAGACGTGTTTGTGTGTACATTGTATCTTGTGTGTAAGGGAGACTCTGAAACATGTTTTTTGCTGCTAAATAATTTGACTAAATCGTATTTATCTTTTTTCCTATGGACAGAATACCTAATACAGGCTTCTCTTCAAAATTCTTCACATACTATTGCTCTTCATAATGCAGTATTAGAACTGTGTGATATTGTTGTAAAAGAGGCATTCCCAGATGTATACTTAATTTTCCAGGCGCATGGAATACTTCCCTCTACTTTATATAGTTACTGGAACAAGCAATGCTATTGGAATTATTTAAACTTTAAAGAAGTATCGTTTTTTGTTTTGCTTAGTATTCAGATATCAGGTGATTTTGCTATATACTTTTTTTGTTCAGTTTTAAAGCATATCCATCACTTTATATTACAGAATGCCCATGACAGAGATTTTTATAATTTAATTATGAAAAATTATGTAAAAGATTTTAAAGTCAGTGATTATGTTAACTACATATTTTCTTTGGAAAAACAATTTCATGACTTCCTTACAAAATCAATCATGCAAGTATTAAAACTAGAAAATCCTTAGCTTCTGTCAAAAGAAATTTTTTTCTTGAAGTTTTAACTTGTTTAATTATGCACTGGAAATAAAAGTTTATATTTTAAATTGTTTGATGCAATTCACTTCTTTCTATCAGTTTTTTTAATTAATTAAAATGACTGTATTTAGGTTTTATCATAGTTAAGTCACACTGAAAACAAAGAGAACATGTTTAGGGACAAGTATCAGTTCATTAATTATTATTTAACAAAACTAGTATATGAAAGTATTTTCAACAGTGCTTCAACATGACGGGAAAAGAGAAAGGGATACAAAGAAGGAAAAATAAGCATTTTGAATTGCCAGACTTTTTATTTGGCCATTCAAAATATCCTTTTTTCCTCCCTTTTTTTCTCTATTCCCCTTCTTTCCCTCTTTTTTAGAGGGCCGAAGTGGGGTCACTTTTCGAATTGCCTACATCCAGTGTCAGCAAGTAACTTAATGCGAGGTCCAAATTGTTTTGAAAATTTTTATAAGGTCCATAGGAAAGAATATTATTACATAGATGTCATTTGAGTAGTATATGCTACCTTCCTAATTAAATGGTTACAGTAAACAAAACGTTTATTGCAATTAAAATATTCCTCCGAAGTGCCTCCCCTTTGATCCGCGCCTGTTTTGGCTATAAGTGACGAACCAGAGGTATAACGAGAGCAAGATCAGGAGGGGGAATTAGAGGATAAATACCCCCCCCAAAAAAAACTTAAACATTTTTCTTCTTTGACCATAAAAATACACTGAAATTGGGAGGTAAACACATTGAAATTAATGGTTTTGACTATTGTATATCATCACAAAGGCTCTAAATAACCGGTTTTTAATTTTTCAGGATTTTTTAAAAGACAAATTTATTGCAAGCCTCATTTAAAAGTTCCAATAGAGAAAAACTGGGCGTGACGTCACAGTTGCAAAGTACAAAGGAGCCGCCGAACGCTCCAACCAATCGACTGCTCAAATTTCCCCCCTCTGCTTCCGAACGATGACGTAATGCGCTGAGCTACTGCGCATGTAGTTTTTATTTAAAAATTAACTAATAATCGGATTTGAAAAATTTCTGCACTGTGATCTTATATGAAAATCTGTTACGAAAAATTTAATTTGAAAAAGTGTCTACCAGCTAATTACCCCATATCCCCTCCCGAAATATCAATATCCCCCATCAAAATTCTTTCTGGTCACCCACTGATTAAGCTTTATAAAGAAATCATTCCTAGATTCTTGTAAATAAAAGGGGGGATTCTGAATACTTGTTCCCTCACCCTCAGAAACCGATTAAGAGTACTCTTCCTTAAAAAGCCAACTCCGAGTCACGATAATTTGTAATACAGATGGCGCCCCGAAAACCTGTCAAAATAGCGCGCCCTGGGTTCCCATGGCGAGGGCATTTATCCTTGGCAAAAAATTTCTCCCGCGGTCCTGGTCATTACCGGTCTGATTTTGAAGGTTGGCGATAAATTCTATCGCCATTGAGTGGAGAGAAGAGCGCAAGAATTCCAAGAAAGAGGGGCATCGCAGGTGGCCCTACAAGAGCGGTATCAAGATCTTATCTCCTCTTTGGAGTACTAGACCATACGGGTTCACAAATCGCAAATTTTGAACTAATAAAGATATTGAAATAATTCTAACGGATTTGGAATCGTTGGAAAATTCTAGCCCAGTTTCATATAAAATTCAAATGGTTTTTTATTATTCTTTTAAAAATATATATATTTTTACTCATTTTACGAGTTGTTTTTTTTTTCTTACCATGTTCACGGGGATTGGGTTGACGCGAGGACGATCTCCGGAACCCTTCCTAGGCCGGAAGAGTTATGTTTTCATATCTCAGAAAGATCGGAAGACATCCTCAGTGGAAAAGGCGTCAAAACCATTGGAAAACTAAATAATCGACATCAAATCTGGGTTCTTGGGGAAGTTAAAATTTTTAAAATCTCTATGATAGCTATATTTTTGTGGTGTTCTTGGTTTGATTCAAACCAAATATGGTAACTGTTAAAAACTATAAATATTATAATCCATCACATCACGATACATATCAGTCGTTATTTGAAAAATACTAAGGACACGATCAGGGACTTTAAATTTTAAAACTACAATTTTACGGTATTTAATTTAATTTTTTAAAGTAATAAATTTATCCCCAATCCTTTTTACCTCCTATTCGTATAGCACGCCTTCAAATTTATACAGTTTCTTAAATTTATATACAGTAGAACCCTGATGATCCGCGGTGCGGATTATCCGCGAGTGCCACGAAAAAACTTTTTTTAAGATGAGAGCAAATTTTAGATGAGATTAGAGATATTTTAGACGCAGAGCAAAGGTTTCTGCTGTACTGTACATATTTTAAAAGTTTTACAGATCATGTTTTTTGTAAAATAAAACTTAGTTTTTATGCTGAAATATTTTTTCGTGTTTTTACCTCATTTTTAGTCCTTTTTCGGGTTATCCGCGATTTTCACTATCCGCGGTACCCTTGCCATCCAATTCCGCGGATAATCGGGGCTCTACTGTAGTCTTAAATATGATTAGAAGAACGATATCTTTTTTGAAAAAAAAATTTAAAATTGAAATTTTATAAAAAGGTGAAAGGGGGCTTTAAATTATACAGAAATTTAAGATGCGATCCCGAAGATCGGCAGATTGCCAAAGTGTGTGGTGATTGCGTATGGTATGCGTTTTAAAAAAAAACACCCTTTCTCTGAGGCTCTATGGATCACGCACGGCGTGAAACACTGAATTTCGTTTAAAAACGGTCATTTACTAAACAACTGAACAATTTCTACAAAAGAAAGTATTAAAATAAAAAAAAATCATTTTTCAACTTTTAAAAATATGAATAGTACTTGAATTTTTTGGACATAACTCTTCGTTGATGACTATTGGACGGTGACGCTTTTCCTAAAAATCACTGCTTGCTTATCGACATCAAATTTGGGTTCTTGGGGAAGTTAAAATTTTTAAAATATTGTGGAATTTTCTTGGCAGCCCATGAAAAACTCATTCAATAGATCCCCGGAACAAATGTATCAAGTTTCATAGCATCATCGAAATATACACAACGAAGTTGCACCTTCGACTACAATAAATGTGATATTTTGCTAAACTTCGGGTTGTACCGATTGGACTATGAATTCCACTGCTTACGACCCCCATTTCATACCCCAGTGTGAGGCGAGACAGGTTTGAAACACAACACCATCACCCCCTGACGATTCTTCCCCCCCCACTGACCGAACGCAGGGAGGAAAACGGCTTCTGCTTTCCTGGCTGGTATTTCCATGATTCCACACACGCTTATTCCGTCCCTTGTTTGATAAGTTCATCGTAAAAAATGAGTAGAGTTGTAACTTTCATTAAAAAAACAATTCCAAATAATATATCCGTTCGTACTTTTAACGATTATTATACTCGTAATTAATTGACTATTCAACTTACTCTAATTTGGATTGAGATTTTTTAGGCTATATAAATACAGGGTGTCAACTTTTAAAAACCTTACTTTGTTTATTGGTTATTTTCCAACATAAATTAGTAGGACAAATTTACAATATGACCTCACCAGTCAGGTATTTCTGGAAGTCAAAACAATGTTGTTTTTGGCATTTTACAACCACACTAACGCTATATATAATTAAAAAGTATTTTCATGTAAATAATTAACACATGTCAACACTGAAAAATCCTCAGAAACGAGTTTATGTAGGTTTTGTAGTAATTTTGATGCTGATTTTAAATCTGCGCTTAGGTTTTCTTTATCATGTCTCGTTTTTGTATAACGCGTAATCGAAATATTTGCGTTTTAGTACTAAAGCCACTACGCGTGCTGAATGTCCATTCGTTTTTTCAACCGACCCTTCGCCTATTTTGACCTTGAATAGGTAGCAGGATAACATACTTCTAAAAACTACGCGAAAAAAGTTATAAAATACTTTATAATAGCTACCAAAAATTACCTTAGCCTCTTCGGTTTAGTGGCAAAAAATGAGTGCTATTTAGAATATACCGATACCCCCTACAATAACCCTCAACAAATTATTCTCATCATATTTGGTAGTATCTGACTTAGTGAAAGTGGTACTTGGATGTGTAAACCTCTTGCTTTTAATATCGCCATTATGTCAAAAATGCCAATAAACTTCAAAAATCCTCTAAATTTGACATTTTATCCAAACGACCAGAGGCTAAATAAATGCATTGGGTGAAACTTTAACAGGTAATTAGGCGACGAAAATGGACACAGTGGAATAAGGATTAAAATATCGCATCGTCACTTTTGCCAAATTCCAATGTGGGCATTTTTATCAAAATTTTAAGTTTAGAAAGATCTTTTTTTGAGGCGCATGGGATAAACATATGATGTTAACTTATATAAATGAGAAACTTCAAAAATTATAAAAAAATGAAGAACATCTGTTTCGTATTTCTTAGTATCAAGTAAACAAAAACCTTTATTTAGTATACACAAAATATTTTTCATAAAACACTAAGAAATAAAATTTTAAAATAAGAGGAGACACAAAAGAAAAAAATTGAATATTTATGTATGAGTTATCCAAGGGTCAAAGAGAAAATAGGAAACTCATAAAAATTATCAAATGAGCAATTAACTTCTGGAATAAATATAAATTGGAATAAATATAATAAAGATAAAATAAGAGAAAAGTTAAACAATTGCAAGGTGAACATCCGAGTAAAATTTACGTAATTCAGTAAAATATTTTTGGTGAATCCTCAGATTGTGATTGTAAGAAGTGGATAAATAGCTTTCAAAAAGATAAAAAGGTAGGATCTGATTGCTGGAGCATTAAATCTGAAAATATTCAGGCCATATTGTTCTATATCTTTTTAAAAGTAAGATCAGAAATCAGAATCAGGTAGAAAAGAAAAATTATCTTTTCAAAATTGAACATGCTTTGTAAAAGAAAAGACAAAATAAATTTACAAACAGGGACTTATCTGTCCTGAACATCTCGTTCGTTCACATGACTCAGCACAACAGCAACAGAGATGTGTGCTTACACATACTACGAAAATATCTCCTCTGTAGACAAGTTTTTCCTCACACTTCATAAATCTAATATAGGGTGACTGCAGAATCTGAGGAAAAAAATTCCCCGACTTTTCCCTGATTTTCCTGACTAATTTTAAAATTTCCCTGATAAACATCTAAAGGGTTTTCGGATCTTCCTAGTAAATTAAACACTAGTTATTCCACACAAATAAATACTTCTATAAAATAGATATTTTAAATATTAAAATAATATTTAATTTTTTTTAAATATTTTATAAATGAAATACATTAATTAAAAGGATAAACAATTTTGTCAAAAGTACAAATAAATAAAAATATGAATAAAAACAAATATGAATTAAATAAGATTGTTCTTTTCTTTCAAATGTACAGTTATGAAAAGTTAACTCAAGTGATTTTGACTTGGAAATATAATTTTTACATTTAAAGTATTCCATTTATTTGATGATCATAACACGGCCATAACAAGACTTTTGTTTCAAGGTAGTTATCTAACTCTTTTTAGGGTACATTTGTACGTCAAGTAATTTTTGTAAACAATGAGAATTCCAAGTACAATTGGAAGGGGAAGTGCACCGCTCGGTGAGGAGGAAGGGCAGAATTTTCAAAGAAATCTATGCTGGAGTTTTCAACAAAATTTTAAGGGGAGTTTAGGGGCCCTACCCCAGGTAGTATTTTAATTCATATTTTAAACACTTTACAGAAAATAAGGATCACTCCTATCCTAGGTGACAGAATTTTGAAAGAAAAACAGTTCAAAGTTTTGAGGGGGTAGGGGAAATTTTTGACCTTAAAATTAATTCATTTTGAGACTAGGTTACATCGCTCATTGTGAATCAATTACTAAAAATTTCCTACTTTTAAAGAATTTTCCTGACTTTTCCCTGATCTGTAGCCACCCTGTAGATAGGAGCATTTCCGATACCTAGAACCAGGAGGGAACCATAGAACCTCTTTATAGAAATGCGTACGAATGCAATAATTATGATAATGAACAATGATTATAATAAGGTTTTTTGTGAAAAGAAAGAATATATAAATTATCTTTTTAGCAATCACGAAATCAGAAAGCACAAAAAATAAAAATATTAAGCAACATAAATTTGTGAATTACAATAAAAATGGATGATAAAGATATTTTAAGGCCCACCCGGGGCTGTCGTGCCATTGAAGAAGAAGAAGAAAGATATTTTAAAAGAAAAATAAAAAATAATCATATCTAACGCTAACGCTTATACATCAAAATGGATCAAATATTGATCAGCAATGAAGATGAACTTTTCAAGATACTTCCAAAAAAGACAACTCCGAACTCCCATTGCTCAACCCCTGAAAAAGTTATAATTTTTTTAGTTATATTGAAATACAAAAGGTTAAATAGGTTAATAGAACAAATGGTTAATAGCATCTGTTATTAGAAGGATTTACAAAAACATATAACTTCATATTAAAATTTTAATGATACATTTAAGTTAGTGCCTGTAAATAAAATGACGAGTGTGCGTTCGTTTCAAATAAATTTGAAATTATACTATTGAAATACTATTTGAAATTATACAAGATTGAAAATATACTATTTGCCATGATTTTTCAAATCAACTTTTTAACTTCTGATGTACAAATTGGTATTCATTCTTATTTGACAATAGGTGTTCTGGTGCGTATGTTTATAAAATGGCGATTTTTATGTTATTATATAAAAGCAATTTTACCTTTTACTTAGTTTTTTTTCTTGTTCTGCAATAATATATTCAGGTTCTCTAATAGGCATGGATCTTGGGTGGCGGGGATCTATTAATTCAGGTAGAATGCAATTTTTATAGAACTTGATTAATTTATCTTCCATTTTATTCTTCCAAAAAGCTTCATCTTTTACAATTTTTCTAACAATCAGCCCCTTTGGAGAATATAGGACATAATAGCAGAAACTTTTTTTGGTGATGTGGAGTTGTCCTTGCATTTGGTAGTAATGGTCGTGGTTTTGGTTGATTCTCACGATCTCCTCATCTTCTTTATGGGGAATTAAAAAATTTGTCTTGCATTCCCTCAAATACTCATATGGGTTTTTCTCCCTAGCAGTATGGGGGCATTTCACTTCAACTATGGCATCTTGGTCTTCAATTATGCCATCAGGAGATGCTCCCAGGAAAGGTATTTCTTCATCTACGAAGAGTCCCCCCTTGATTATTTTTACGGATAGCCTCTCTTCTGCTAATTTTATAGCTATCTCCTCATTAGCCTGCCCGTACTTTGTTGCAGGATTTTCAAAACTTCCATACAACAAAGTTCTAACAAATCTGCCACATCCAGTTGCTGGGAGCATCTTACAAACTCGTCCAAAGTTGGAAGCTGTGAGGCGTTTTCTTCGCTCTTCCAGCCATGTCCCGCTCCGAGCTTGATCGCGAGTGGAGAGTTGAAGGCATTCTCGTTCCTCTTTAGTAAGGTCAAGTGAGCGCAGAAAACTCTCTTTTTTTTCTTGTGCTACATCATATACATCATATACAAAAAATCATATACATTTTTTTTTCAAATAATCAGTATGGATTTCTTCCCAACTCAAACACTGAAAAAGCTTTGCTAGAGTTTACCAAATTTATCTATAACAGTGTTAACAATGATAAAAAAAACCGTTGGTCTTTATTTAGACATTTCTAAGGCTTTCGATTCAGTACAACATAATATTTTACTAGAAAAACTATTTTTGATTGGCATTAGAGGTCCCTTTCACAGTTTCATAAAGTCATATTTATCAAACCGCTTTCAGATTGTTAAAATACATAATACCCTTAGCGGATGTCTCCCAATAAACTGTGGTGTCTTGGATCTACTTTAGGTCCCCTTTTGTTTTTAATCTTCATAAACGATCTGTGCAACCTTAAACAATATGGTAAATTGATAAGTTTCGCCGACGACACAGTTTTACTTTACTCAGCAAATTCAAAGGAAGACCTTAATTTTATGATAAATGATGACCTTATAAAAAATCGCGACTGGTTTTTTCATAATGATTTAAATTTAAATGTTGATAAAACTAAATATATGGTATTTTCCCTTACGCAAAACCAATCACATTATCTCTCTGTAAAATATCATGAAAAATACTGCAATACTCATAACAATTGCGCCTGTAAATCATTAGATAACGTATCCTCAATAAAATACCTCGGGCTGCACATAGACTCAAATCTGAAATGGAAATCCCATACAAAGGGGAGGATTAAAAAACTACTGTACATGGTACCTAAAAATTATTGAAATTAATAATTAATGAAAATTAAGTGTACCAAAACGAGCTAAAACTCTATTTTTAGGGTCAAATATCCAGAAAGTGTCTATGGGAGGATCCCTAGACCACCCCTTCAATACTTGGAACTCTATTTTTTAGAAGTTAGTCAAATTGTGTGAAAAACCTATCGAAAGCATATTAAATTCTTGAAAATATATGTCCGAATTTCAGATTAGGTGTACCAAAACGAGTTGAAATTCTGCTTTTTAGACATACAATTCAAACAAAACTCTGGGGGAGAACCCGAGACCCCCCTTTAGGTTGTTAGATCACGATTATTCTGAACTCATAACTCATATTATATTCATTGAGAACATTATTGTTGTAAATATAATAGGATAAGATGTAACACTGGTTTATTATTGTAGGCATGATATCGATTGTTGCAGATTGAAATCGATTGTTGTAGTTTAAAATCAATTGTATTTAGCATAAACATAAAAATCTATCCATTTTTTAATTATTTCTCACTCGGCTGGGTATATTGTCATAGCACGGAGTGCTACACATTTGAACTGGCGAAGCCCCTCTGCAACACGCCAGTTATTAAAAAACTGAAACCAGGGCGATGTCCGGGTCTAGCTTGAAATAAACAGGGTCTTCTTTTGTTATAAATTATAACTTGACAATTCCTCCTCATCTATGGCTAATGTATAAATTCTCTAAATTTCACCGCTGTTTGTAATTATACTTTTTCAAGAACCATTCATAGAACATATTTTAAAAACCTTCCCAGTTCCCCGCTTTTTAACCTTTAAGAATAAATTACATTTATCAAATAATTAAAAAGTAATTTAAGAAAAATTTAAATTTGATGAAAGTGTTATCCTTATTTTTATTCTTGGATTAATTTTTAACAGGAATATTTATTTTCCCGCTGTATGTTTTGTTATAAACAAATATAGAAGTTAAATAACAATTGACTTAGTGCCTAATGTTTCGATCACCAATTTTCCATTCCGAGGTAAAAGCACTTTTATAAAATTTATAAAATAAAAAATTAAATTACTTTTATGCAATTTAGAAAATTTTGACTTTAACAAACATTGACTGTAATTAGTCCACATTTTTTGAGTCCACGTTGGAAGTCTTTCATGACGCCGTCGGTCTGCGTCTCCTATAACGGCGTCTAGGGTGTTGGCCTAGGGGGGTATCGTAACCTACCAGAATAATATTCTCCATTATGGGTGGTCATTTCGGAAGACCACAGGGAAGGGAAATTTTCCAAGAAAATCATCATTAGAGTAGGAAATGTTTATTTCTCACAGGGGAGGGAGAGGGTGATCACCTGAACACTTGTATAATAAGGAATCTTAAAAGACTGTCATTATTATTTTCATGCATTCTGTATTTATTTATCCGGTAAATAGGGTTTCTTCTGAACGACTTGGAATTGTTATAATTTAATTTTGGGATATTTTTTTTCAATTTGTCTGTTATTTTTTATGGGGATCATGCGGTTAAATGTAAAAATCATTCAAAAATATTAATGCTTGACAAGTGGATGGATTTTAATACCTTTCCTCCGGTAAAATAAGGTGTAATAAAATGTATTGAAAATTTTAACAAGAAAGCTATAATTCCACCCGTGCAAGGCCGGGCATATCAGCTAAGGAATTATAAAAACCGGAATTGTAAAAAAAAAACGTGACGCCCGAGGAAAAATGGAGGTCATTTTCGGATTCAGCGCACTCAAAAAGATTAAGATCTTTATTTCCATATTTTTCAATTAGGAACACATGTAAAACAGAAATCAAATGTATTCTATAAAGACAAAAATTCACAAACTGTTCCATCACAATTTAAAAGATAAAAACATTTTGAAAATCTTTTTTGAAAGTGAAATAATCTTGAAGAATTCAACCTTTATTATTTTGATGCATTTATGAAGAACTGTATTTTACTAAAAATATACTATAAAACAGGCCCGGACTGGCTACCTGGGGAAAGCCATGTAGACAGGGGCCAAATCATTAACTTCATCTTATTTTTAAGAGTAGTTCAGAAAAATTAGATCTTCAACAAATCCAAAATGAGCAATACCAAGAAACTCGCTTTTTCCAAATCCTCAAAAAAATCCTCCAGAGCTAACAATGCGTACCCCGATATGCATACCGGCTATGCATGGGGCCAATTCATTCATTCTCCACCGTGAAATGGCCATCTTATCACACAGGTGTCCTCTGCCCAAGGTTCCGAAGAAGATGGCTTAGCGACCTCCGGAGATAAAATAAACTACTGTCGTCCACCTACCAGAAATTTTCTGGGGAAAGACCCCCACACCCCCTTTGACACTTGGGCCTGCAATATTTACTAGTTTTTATAATACGTTCGTCAAATGCAAAAATTCCTCTTGCTAAAGAAATGTAATAAATTCGTAAAAAAGGTATTAAGCTCGAAATTCGGGTTAGATGTACCAAAATGAGTTTAAAACCTGCGTTTTAAATCTTAATTACCAAAAACTTTCTGGGGGAGGACCCCCAGACCCCCCTTTAAGTAATTACAATTACAATACGACATTAATAACCTTCTTTATATTATGATCATTGATAAGAATATAAGATTCAGTTTCATTTGGGAACATTTTTAGCCCCCCCCCAAAAAAAAACACAAATCCTTCATCCGCCACTGCCTTTCGACACAAAAATTCGTATAAGAATAAGAGAAATAACCAAGGAATTTGGGAAGTGCCCAAAAATCGAGTTTTAAAATTCCACCCGTAAAACGCCGCCAAAAGCAAGTAGAATAAAAGCGTTTAAAAAGGGGGCCAACATGAAGTTTTCCCACCACCGGGGTCAACTGCTAGCCAGTCCGGCCCTGCTATAAGAATCACACACAACCATCACACTTTCTTTTACTATTAGTTCCTCGGTTAGCCCATTTTTGAGCTATCTTTCTAGCATAGTACGCATGAATCCATTCCCAATAAACAAAAACACAAAAACAAACAGGCAGGGGAAATCCTACCCTTCGTTGAAGAAGGTAATAAAAACACCCCTCTCCCCGTTGCAGAGATGGAGAGCAGAGATAGAAGAAACCCCGCGCGCAATAAATCAAGGCTTGGATATAGGGTTGCTGTAATAGCCAGTTTTAAGCTAAGAAAAATTACATTAATTGCCTTTTAAAAATAGATTTTTAAATTTTTTCACAAAAATATGGTTATGAATCGGTGAAGAAAAACATAGTGCAGGATTGATTTTCATTTTCAAGTCGTTTTTCCGAAAATATCTAGGTGAAATTAGCTGTTTAAAAGACGATCAAGCAATTCATGAACTTTCAAAAATTATTTAAAAATACTAATAATGCGAGTTTAACTACCGATTCAAAAATCTGTCCTAGAGATTTAATGGATCTTGCGTATAAAGCAAAAATCGAGCATGTGCGATAAAAATTCGAGGCTAAAACAGGGTATCACAGATTCTCCGTAGAATAACATAGGAATCGCTCGAGGGGGGGAATCGGGTAAGAGGACTCTTAATAAAAAATTCTTTTCATTTATTCACAATGGCGTAGCCAGAAAACTAGGGCTCAACCGATGCATCGGCGCCGATTGTTTGAAAAAAAATAGCCATCGGCATTGGTGGCCGTTTAAAAAATTTGAAAAAATCAGCCCATTGGCCTAAAAAAACATCTAGATGCCGATGCTTTTTGCAGAAAAACATCTAGATGCCGATGCTTTTTGCAGAAAAACCGCAACACATCAAACAAATAATCGGCCGCGTAAAGACCCATTGGCTTGCCGATGGAAATTTTCGAGCAATCGGCCAAAAAGTGCCATCGGTCGAACCCAACAGAAAACACTTTTCAGATGGGGAATCGGAATTTTGGGGAGTGTGGGAAAAATCTAGTCCTTTTCTACAAAAAGGAGCAAATGGTTAATGAAATCCTGCTGTTAAAAATTTCCACTTGTATGGATGTCAAAAACTACCACTGGAGCGTGATCATCAGGCCTCATTTTGTGCTGCAACTTGATGAAAGCTTTTTTAACTGCAACTGTCCCTCGGGTAAAATTATTTATATCTGACGTCCGTGTCCGAGCGAGTGGTTGGTTAATTCTTTTGCCTAATTTTACTGAAGTTGCCTCATAACTTGACCAAATCAAGCTTAAAAAATTATATTATGGCTGCTATTCGTAACGCACGACACGATCCAGACTCGGAGAGTCCGATCGATTACGTGCAGATTGATGGTTTGGTGAGTATAACATTAAAATACATGTGGTGTGTTTTTATGTCGGTGACAACAATCGGCCATAACTCATATGAAGCATATGCTTCTCTCTATCTGGGCTGGGTGGCTCGGGAATGCTTAGTTTAACTACTAAATTTAAACCAAATGGTTTTTTAGCAAAAAAACCACTTGGTTTTAGAAACCACTAAAAGCGGCTGAGGTTAGCCTCCCAGAAGCCCCCGCGGAAGAGTTCGGAAGACTTCCAGAATCGCGATGGCGCTCGCGAGCTCAGGAATCAATATTGATGATTTTGAAAAGATTACAAATGACGTTTTTCTTATATTTTGGGTCTATCCTAAGTAGAAACTCTTCAGTTCTTTAAAAACTGACTGGTTTTATGGAGTGAGGATTCCATGTTTCAAGATGTTAAATAGATGCACCGCTGTGGATAACAATTAGGGGGCATCCCCTTGAAAACTGAGGGTGATGGAGGAAAATGGGTGTCATATTTGAATTCAGCAGATCATTTTACACTAGAATCAGCTGAAATTCAGTTAGTGGCTTCAAATTTTCTTTTGTACAACACACTTTAACTCTAAGTGCGGCATTGAACCCTTCCGTGGGTGCTTTGGGGGCGCTCTCACCTCATCCACTTTTAGTAAATATCATTGCTGCATATTGCCATCAAATTTGGGTCCTTGGGGAAGGGTTAGGACCCTTCAAACTTGAATTCCCAGGCATGAGATTCTTCCGAATTTTTTCGGAATTTCCGATTTTTTTGAGAATTTTCGGACTTTTTCCGAATTTTCCGATTTTTTTGAGAATTTTCAGACTTTTTCCGAAATTTTCAGACTTTTTTTACATTTTGAAAATTTAGCGTTTCTAAATGTTAATTTTTTTACATCCTCAAAAAATTTTTGAAAGAAAAATTCAAGTAACGTAAAAACTAGAACTCTACCTCCCCTTATCAGCGCCCGTTCCCCATCGTTCCGGACAGCGCGTATCGCTCTTCGGTTGACCTTCTTGCCCAGTTGCTTTCATTCTTTCTGTAGGCGCGTAATTTTTTAATTGTTACATTAAGATGGAATATTAGTTAAGAACCTGATTAGTAATGACGACCTCGCGCAACGATATCGTTGTCCGTTTGGATGGAACTGATGTTCGAGCGATAGAAAAAGGAATCGAGAACAGCTGGAGTTGGCTAGAGAAAAAATTGATGGCGTGTTCGTTCAAGAATCCATAAGAAAAATCAGTAAACCCGGATTTGCCTACTGCTTAATATGTTCTTAAGATAATCTTCATATTTTATTTGATTTTTTCCTTCTCACTAGATATCGCCGTTATAGTCAAATAATTTGAAAGAGAACATCTTGGCCTTTTCATCACCATGTAATATTTTTAATATCTGAGGGTTTTTTTTTAGGAATGATTTATGCATAATGCATCAACAGCTTTAATTAATGTGAATGAGAAGTGATCTTTTTTTCCCTAGCTGATATAAACTTTAGCATGTGTTTCAGCTGGTTTCAGCACCTTTTTTTTCTTTTATTGGAACTCAAGGAGAGTTGGAGTGTTTATTATGACAGTTATTACTATTTATTTCTTCAAGATTTCGCTTGCATTCGGATGGAATTCTTTATTGCTAAAACAGAAAACATGTATGTGTTTAAGTGTCTAGTTGAAATGGAGATGGAAATAGATATTTTTTTAAATATATATTCATAATTTAAGATGCTTAAACGATTTCGGTGCGGTAAAAGTAGCTGCGCGCTTTGCGGGTCTTAAGTGATAAAGAAGATATAAATAGGTTTTGTTCTAAATAATTTTATTTATCTTCATGAATAAGTTACTTGTGATAAGTATCTCCTCATTTTACGACATTTTCCTCAGTTTTATGCGTCTTGGGTATATGGAATTGTTAATTTTTAAGCATTATTTGTTTTTAAAAATTTTCAAAGAAAATAGTGGGATAGCAGTACAATTTTTTCAGCATTTACTTTGAATGTGTTATGCTGATCATATGGTAAAAATTAGGTATTTTAGACCACAATTTTAATTTCTACGACTTTTTACTGATGTTCATCATCTTAGACGCAAGTAGGTGCCAAGTATTACGATTTGACCGTAATATTTACGGATTCGATAGAAAATTACGGTGTTACAGACATCGATTAAAAATTACGGATTAAATGAAGTCTCGAAAATTTCTGCGCTTTAAAAATGTATTTGCTTCCCTTTTCTCCATGCAAAGTACGATTTTTCATGGTTTCGTCAACTCGTAGCCTGTATGACAACCTGGGGAAACTTTAATATCGTTTCCATCAATGTTGAGTGGAATTTGGGCCTGCTATTGGTCTATGGCGGGGGTCGGCAACTGGCG
This sequence comes from Tetragnatha versicolor, assembly GCA_024610705.1. Lineage (NCBI taxonomy): Eukaryota > Metazoa > Arthropoda > Arachnida > Araneae > Tetragnathidae > Tetragnatha > Tetragnatha versicolor. The sequence continues at coordinate 17,473,414 of JANDEH010000011.1, read as the reverse complement.
GACCGCGTGAAGTTATTTCCTGGACCGCCATACCATTTTGAAAATAATTTATTTGTACTTTTACGGAACAAATATTAGCTTTGACATGCTTTTTAAGGGTCTAATTTGAAAAAATTTCCTGGGGGAAGCCCCCAGACCCCCATTTTAATGTTAGAACTTCTAATCATATTAAATTTAACAATTTTATTTAGCAGGTAGCATACTCAAATTAAGTCTTTGTAAAAATTTATGTGTAACTGAAGATAACAATTTAAACTAGTAATAGTGGCCTATTTTTTCTCCGGACCCCGATGAAAAATTTTCAAAATTATTTGGTCCCCGAGTAAAATTACTTGCCGACCCCTGGTCTATGGTTTTGTTTGAGGGAGGTCGGATTGTTGAACCTTTCTTCCAGGCAGGAGTTTCTTCCGCAGAAAATCGAGACGTCTCGCTTTTTCATTGTTTCGCGGCCCGCGAACTAATTGTAATTCAGATTTTACTTTTCCGGATTATTTTCAAGAAAAATCACGAGTTTTCGCGGAAAATCGTGAAAGTTTCGTTTTTGTTTAATTCGCGGAGTGTACCGCTTCTGCCGCGATGCTTTCGTGGAAGGCCGCGGACGTCAGGTTTAAGTCGGCTTCTTCTCGCGTTGTTATTGCGATGTAGAAAAAACAACTTGACCGTGGTTCGAAGCCAACAAGTCCGGTGTTACTAAATCGTACAACAGCTCTGATTACGGAAAGCTTTTTTTGAAACTTGGCAAAAACTTTTTTCGGAAGTGCCCCCGGCCCGTGGGAGCAGCTCGATAGGGGCCGCCCGTCACGAAAGGAATAAAGAGAGGCAAAGCCCTCACTTAAAAAATTTGGATGGTGTTCCAAAATAAGCTAAAACCTTGATTTTTAGGATCAAATTTTCAAAATTTTTCTGGGGAGACCCCCAGACCCCCTTTTGGTACATGTAACTTTATTATACCCAATTTTTCGTATTATTGTCATTTATATGCCAAAAATCAAACTAAAAATTTATTTAAAAGATACATTGAACCCATAAAACTAAAAGGAGGGTTTTTTTTCACAAAATTTCGTTCCCGCAGTTTTTCCGAATTTTTGCTTTTTTCTCAATCTCATCCCTGAATTCCGTAAAAAATAAGGGGAAAAAATAGCGTATAAAACCTATATTTTTTAGCTATTTTTTTGCATTCTTAGGGGGGTAATTACCACTTAAACCTATCCATTTGTTATAAATTTATCTTATTTTATTAATTTGAACCTTTCGTGTTCACTTGGGGGCAATTTGAAGACTAAAGCAATGCTTTTTGACCCTGAAAATCGAGTTTAAAGTTTTAAAGTCGTCGAAAAATGTAAAAAGGGGGAGGGGCTGTTCCCCAAAAATCCTGAGTCAATTGAGAATTTTAATGGTGATTTTCGTATTCAGCGACCCAAAATCTATATATATTCCCAAATTCTATATAACCCAAAATCAAATCTAAATATTCATCAAGGACATTTTTTCATTGTTGAGCAGTGTAATTGGTTTGATTACTTTACCATTTAATAATTAATAAAATTAATAACCTCAATCAATTATCCAATTTCAATTAACATTAGTTGTTTTCATTTCACTTTTACTTTTTTAAAAAATAAAGTTTTCTTTTTCTAAAGAAATTTCTTAAGTTCTTAAATTAATCCATATATAATTTAAAGATAAATAATTTGATTATTTCAACCATTTATCCAAGATAAATTAACACTGATTCTTATTCACTACAATACAATTAGGAATTCAAATTGGAATATTTTAAAAACAAAAATTATTTTTTAAAACAAATTAATTTAATTTTAATTAACTAATTAAATTAATTAATTGAAATATACAAATCATTTATCAATTAAAAACAACCCCTGAAATAAATGTCTCATTTATAACTCAATTTCAAACATCACTGTTAAAATAACTTATTCTGAAAAAAAATTCTAAAAAAACTTAGTTTAAACCAGTGTTTCCCAACCTTTTTTGGTCCATGGCCCCACCAACGCCATTCTAAATTTTCCATGCCCCCATGTCTTTCTTTTTTTTGAAAATCCATTTTTTTCCAACCCTGCTTCCAAACTTTTACAGCAGGGGTTCTCAAACTTTTAATGTCGCGGAGCCCTTTTCAACAGACAAATTATTCGCGGAGCCCTTTTCCGAAATAAATTTTTCAAGGTATAAAAGCAAATTACATTAAACCCATTGCTTCTAGAAATAAAAGCATAATAGAAATTTATTTCGGGAGGGGTCCAAAACAATTCCTCAGCCCCTCCCATGCATATTTAACAGTTTAACGTAGCTTTAAAAAAATTTTTAGGTATAATTCGCATCTAAGATAATTTATTTGTAAGAAAAATTGTGACGAATTAAGATCCAAGTACAATAGAAAAGTCTGGGGGTCCTTCCTACCCAAAAGATTTTGTGAAATGTGATCCTTAAAAACAGTTTTTTAACTCGTTTTAGGAACATCATTGTCCAAATTTTGGACATTCATTTTTAGGTAGGATTTTAATTTTAACGAACTTACTATAAAAATTGACAATAATAAAGTTTCAAGTTCAATAGTGGGTTTTGGGGGTCCTCCCCCAAAAGAATTTCGGAAATTTGACCCTAAATAACATGGTTTAACTTGTTTTGTAATACGTAGTCCGATTTTCCGGGGGAGAGGCAGGGCCCCCTCGCCCCTTTGATATACACCCAGGGATATATGGAATATTTTGTTTATACCAATTATATTTTATCATTGGATACAATGTAAATCTTTATTTTAAATTTCTGAATATTAAAGCTATCACTTTTTAATCATTATGCCGGAGATGCATGAACAAAGGATTCATACGGAAATCTATATATCTGTAAATTTTGTTTTCCTATAAGTTACTTCTTTTGAAATCGAGGGCTGTTTTGGGGGGTTGTTAGACCATACGTCAGAAGTACATATCGAAATTTATTTACACATGGGCCCAAAATCATTCCTTATCCCCTCCCATGCCATAGGATCAATGTTATAGCTTTTTTTTATTTTTGGCAGAATTTGCATCTTAAAGAATTAAATATAAGAAAGGTTTTGTGTAATTAAGTTCCAAATGCTATAAAGGGGGTGTTGGAAATTTGATTCTACTAAAAACAGGTTTTCCCTTTATTTTGGTGAACTTTATAAAAAAAGGTGCTGAGTAATCAATTTGAGAGGTGGGGGAATGGGGTTCCTTGGTGTGCTACTTTTCGTGCCGAAACGGGAACGGCGGCCAAACGGCCAGCGCCAAACCGTCCCATCCTGGGGGTTCCTCCCCCAGAAAAGTTTTGGAAATTTGACCCTGAAAACAGGGTTTTAACTTGTTTTGGTAAACCAAAAAAGACCTGAAAAAGGCAAAAACCAGCAGACCTTACCAACACCTTACAGAAAGTTATTTATAACATTTCGGAGAAAAGCAAATTAGAAATTATGAAAAAATGTATTTATTTCAAATTTATTCGCGGAGCCCCTGGAAATGGTTGGCGGAGCCCCAAGGGCTCCGCGGAGCACAGTTTGAGAACCACTGTTTTACAGAATAGTTGGTTTTAAACAAATCCTAGACTAACCCCATGTAATACAGAATTTATTAATAACTTTTTTTAGGTGGCTTTGAAAATCATCAAGCATTGCCATGAAGAGGGAGCTGGAGTCACTGATGTGGCCCAAGGGGTTTTACTAGGACTAGGTGTTGATAATCGCCTAGAAATCACCAACTGCTTTCCTTATCCCAGGCACACTGATGAAGAAGATTTTGATGAGAGTAAGTATATTTGTTTTTGATTTTGAAATGCTTTTCTCTAGCTCAGGGGTTCTCAACCGGTGGGTTGTGACCCCCTGGGGGGTCGCGAAAAAAATTAAAAACAGTCATATTTACTGAGTTATCTTTTATACAGACAACAATTTTCAAAACTTATAGATTATTTGAGAGAATAGTTCGTTTCATGCATGAACTATTTTGAATAAGAGTAAATATATAGAATGCATTGGCAGCGTATTGCGAGTGAAATGACAAATAAATGGTAAATAATTATTAAAGTCTTAACATTTTAGGTCTGAGGGGGTCGCCAAAATATTTTCCCTGAAAAGGGGGTCGTGGAGTCAAAAAGGTTGAGAACCCCTGCTCTAGCTATACTCAATTGCAATGTTTCTTGATAATGATGTCGTGGGTTGCAGGGAGGAGCTTCAATTAGACATACTTATTATAACTGGGGAATTCATCAGATCTGGCATTGAAAATGATGGTGTGTGTCATTTCTGTATTCCCCATTAGATAGCTAATAAGTGTGATGTCTTATTGTAGCTCCTTGCTATGACTACATTGTCAAAAAACTTTGCAATCTAATATAGGAAATTTTTGATTGCAATTTTATGCATTTGAAGGGAAGTGGGTTTTTTTAACTAAGGAACTTTTTTTAAATGACTCAAAAATCCTGGAATGGGCCGATTTGGCACCGGCCCGTTTCGGAGTGAAACAAAAAAATTTCTTCTAATATTTAGAATGATTATGAAAGAGTTCTATTTTACTTTCATTCTATTTATTGCACCGAATTGGGAACGTACCCATACTACGTGACCCATTCAGGGGAGGGAGGGGGGTCTTCAAAATACCACGCTCGGTCACGGCGGAGGGGGGGGCTTAGGGTTTCGTCACGTAGTCAATTTCTTCTAGTCAATACGACAAAATTAAGCCAAAATAATTATTGAAATTTGCCAAATTAAGACTAATGAAGCCAAATTAATTATTAAAATTAGAAAAATTTAGCAAAATTAATTTTTTTAAACTTTCTGTTTGCAAAAAATGATGGCAAACCGTATTTATGAATTACTACGTGAAAACTAAAGGGGGAGGGGGGGTCTTAGCATATACTACGGATGGTCACCAAGGGGGGAGGGGGGTAAAAAATGGGTCACGTAGTATGGGTACGTTCCCATAGTAGTAGACCGAAAAATCCTGACTGTTTATTTCTGATTTATTACATTTCATTCATTTATTGTATAGTGCAACTCCAATTTATCTGAACTCCAACTGTTGGTGCATAATGTCCTCACGTGGATCATGCGCCATAAAATACCAAACTAACCTGAACTCCAACTGTCCGAATCGGTTTCAAAATTTCAGAAAAAAATAAGACAAATGTACTGTCATAAAAAGTTGAAAAACCCAAGAGCATTTAAAAATGTGAAAAAGCTTCCCCTCTTTTATAAAACAATTATAAGGCTTGGATGACTGCAGCATTGTTTATTGAGTGGTACGACAAAAATTTTCAGCCCTGGTGTGAAAATGTACCAAAAATCTCTTGGAAATATAGTTTTTTTCTCCCATTTCCAACAAAAATACAATAGTTAATTCAAATAGACCCTTTTTTATCGGTAAAAAAAACAATGAGGAAGTTTCATATTTTTTAAATTTTCGATTTTGGGGTATATTAATGCAATATAAGATGTGAAAAATCCAAATCTGCAATCCAAATTTTCCTCAAAAATTTATTTACCGAGATATAGAAGAAATAAAAGTTGAAAAAAGTCATAAACAAATGATGCAATCGCAAACGCTCAAAAATCAAATTTGACGTCACTCGACACTAAACAAAAGACATTGTTGATGTTTATTCATTATTAAAATAAGAGGTCTTTATGACCTCTTGGATCTGGTCTTGTTTCATTAGACCAGATGGGGATTAGTCCCACTTAATAGAAAATATTTAATAATACATTTTCCATAAATATTTGAATTTTAAGGGGGAAAATCTTAAAATATAAGAATGTAATGTTTTAAAATTAATTATTTGATTTTATTTTGGTGTTTTCATTGCTGATTTAACTTTTAAATTGGCAATTATAGAGATTTTCTTATTAAAAATATTTAATCCGATGTTTTCATATTTAAAATAGTGAGTCAAGCAGATCCACTCTAGCAGAGAAATGGAGAAATAAGCGTTTTTAGCCATAAAATCGTTTATTACTTGTAAATATTCGATTTTCGAACTTGGAAAACTTGGTAGTGATCGTCCTCGCCTCGAGATACGTCTATGTACCGAGTTTTGTCAACGCCGGCTGCATAGTTGAGGAGGACATGCGAGTTGTAGTCGTTTTGACATGCCGAGTGACATCACGAATCTGAAATCGCTGTTTTTCCCGCCTTTTCCAGAGCGCAAACTTTAAACCGCAGTAAAGAAATAAATAATGATCAGAATTAAAAAATATTTCGGATTTAGGGTTTTCTCGTAAGGTAGGATCGATTTAAAAAATAAAAAAAAAATATGAAACTTCCTCATTATCCAAATTTTTGATTTTTCAAATGGGGTCCAGTTTCAATTTTGTTTTTAATATTGGAGAAGGAGTTCTACTGTATTTTTATTCATGTGTTAATTTTTAGTGCACCTTAAAGGCCTTTTTTTTAAAGTATAAGAACCCAAAAAAGTCTGAAATTCTTAAATACTCGTCAAGTGTTATATGTTTAAATTAAGAAACCCCCAGACATTTTTGCAACCCCTGATTTAACCCTTAGACAAATCCAAAAAATTAGGACTTTCTTGACTAATCTCAGTCATATAGTGAATCTACATACTGTGCTTTCATGTCTCAGATAATTTAAATCTTTGACATGGCAAAACAGCGCTGCAAAAAAGAATGAAGTAGCTAATGTTAAACTAAAACAATTAAGATCCTTTTATTAAAGTAAGAGTTCAAATATTGGTATTTTGGGGTGTTTCATATAGCTTTCATTTTAGTTTTTAAAAAATATTCATTTTAATTTATTATTCTGGAGATATTTTTTTCTTTAGCTAAGTTAATCTTGGTCCACCTTAAACTGAACTCATTCCTTGGACTTTACTAAATATGTTTTGTAAAAATGTTTCTTCCAAGTTTTTTTTTATTTCTACAATTTCCATCACTTATCATACTGCACCTTGGTTTTGTGATAATATGCTTTATTTTTCTAGAAAAAAACTTTGATATTGTCTGAAGTGTATAATGGTAATTTTTTTTAGTGGAGTACCAAATGGAAATGATGAGGCATCTCCGTCATGTAAATGTGGATCACTTGCATGTTGGATGGTATCAAAGTACTCATTTCGGAAGCTTTTTCAACAAGCCTCTTCTGGAATCGCAGTTCAATTACCAGAGTTCCATTGAAGAATCTGTTGTTCTTATCTATGGTATGATATGTTGTTACTTGTTTGATTTTTAAAAAATTCTTTACAGGTCACTAAATATAATATATTACAGCAGCGGTTCTCAAACTGTGCTCCGCAGAGCCCTTAGGGCTCCGCCAAGCATTTTCTGGGGCTCTGTGAAGAAATTTGAAATAAACACATTTTTTGATAATTTTTAACTTGCGTTGCTCTGAAATGTTATAAAAATAATTTTCTGCAAGGTGTTTCTCGTTAAGAACTTACTTTTGCTCCTTCTTACCCAAATATTTTAGAGCTCTAAATAAACCTTAAATTTAACCCGGGAAGGACTAGCGGGACCGTATGGTACCGGTAAACAGCACTACGATAAAACGGCTTTTTTGTACCAAAATACATTTATTTTTCCATTCTGACGGTAGATATCACTACTACATGGACCAAACTTTAGTAAACAACAATTTAATAACTAATTATTTAAATAAATTCTTGCTTAATGGCTTACTGAAAAATGTGTTTTTAAGACTGGCGAAAAAATGGCTCGTCTGAAAATGTAAGTGCAATTTATTCATACCTAAAATTAGTGAATGGATTAAATAATGGTGAATTATTATTTATAATTGTATTATGCAATAATAGCCCAAATTTGGAAAAGATTGAATAATTTTAAGGTAGAAAATTGTGGTATAGAAATCTTGCGGTACCATATGGTACCGCTAGGCTTTTACGCTACCAAATAGTACTAATATTTTGAAGTAGTGTATTGTTTATTTCAAACGTTTTATATGCTGTGAAATCAATTAATTTTTAAGGTAAAACCTATAGAATAATTTTTATGCTAATAACTTATTGAATTTATAGTGTATATCCCATAATTTTAATTTTTAAGGCCAATAATTCTAAATTTAATAAGAAAAATTTCATATTATAAGTGATTGATTGTAATATCTATCTGTACAATGGTAGTATTTCATGAAAATCATCAGTGTAATGTTCATAGTCTTCAACTAAACTAAAGACGCAAAATATAAAATATGGTTTATGAAATTTTTAAAGCCTAAAACTTATGTTTTTTAACAAAATTCCTAATTTTAACACTCATTATGAGGGGAAAGTTGGAAAACTATCAATTCCGTACCCATACTTGTATAATATGCGCGAACGGCGTTCGCAGAAAATTTCGCCCTCTGCAGAAAATTTTCTGCAGGAAAAACTACAAAAAAAATTTTTTTCAGAAATTTTTCTGCAGAATTTATTTTTGATCGATAAATTTTTCTTATGGTTTTCTCCAAATGCTTCCACCGCGGAATCGCGATTTTAGAAAGAATCGGAATCGCGAAAGTCGCGATGTAAAAAAACAACTTTACCGTAGTTAGAAGCCAAAGAGTCCGGAAGTAAAAAAAATAGCGATTTTTCGCGAAAGTTCCGTTTTTCTGGCTTATGAGGTTTTCTAAGTTGCAAAATTTTTGAAAGGCTACTTTGAGAAGCAACTTAAGAAAATAATTCAGTTTTTTTAATCGTGTTAGATTATAACCTGTATTACATATCTGATATGATTTGAGATTCTAATAATAGTACTTTTAAAAATTCATTTGACTTTTTTCTTCACTTAGCAAAAATTTAATTGGGTAAAAAATTCAGTTATTTAATTAAATTTAAAGTAATCAATAAATTATCCTTGTATTGAACTGATTTCCTAAATTTTCATCTGATTTTAGTTGCATTTTGGTTATTTTCATGCAAATGAAGATAACGTGAAATATGCATCTTTCTTTGTTTAAAGATATTTTTATCTAGACTATTAATATTAATGACAAGTTAAATGCCAGTTTAAAGTTCTTAAAATCCTCCCGAGTATAACCCAGTTAAATTAAAATTTTTCTTGTTAAAATTATTTGTTTCACACATTAAACAAAATTATACATAACTAAGCTCACATGCTTTTTCCTCTTTAGATATACTCCCCTGCAATTTGGGTATTTCAATAATAATGGTTTTTTAGAGAGATTTAAATATGTGTAAATTCTTGCAGAAAATTTTTTGGAAAAAATTTAAGTTCGCAGAAAGGTTTTTATTTTATACAAGTATGTCCGTACCATATCAGCTTACCTCGCGGTATAGAAAGTTTGTTTATCACCTTTGGACTAGTGTGTACAAAATTTATTTCTAGAAATAAATTTGATAATAGGATTTTAAGAGCAAAACATAACTACTAATTTGTATAATGAGAGTAATATCAACTATTTAATAATTAATTTGTCAACCATCATTGCCTAAATTGTAATTTTATTTGTTGTTTTAGCTAAAAATGGTAAATAAAGTGATAAAAGTATGATAAATTTATTATTTTGACTTTGAAATCGCAAACTTATAAGAATATGTATGGTGCACAAAATGGTAGTGTAAGAGCCTAGCGGTACCATATGGTACCACCCTATTCTGACTAAAATAATAAAATTTTTTTGGAAAAAATGGTTTTAGGCTACTTCAAGACATGTCATAAGCATACAGTAAAGAGGACAATTTAATTTGATGAAAAAAATTAATTCAGTCTTTCCCGGGTTAAGTTGATTTTGTGGGGAGCTTCCAAATGAAGTGAGCTCTATTGATTATAGTTTTTTTCTGGTTTTTGTCTTTTTTTCAAGTCTTTCTTGGTTAAAAAACATGTTAAAACCATGTTACTTAGGGTCAAATTTTCGAAATTCTTTTGGGGGAGCACCCCCATATTGTACTTAAAACTTCACTATTGTCAATTTTTTATAATACGTTCGTTAAAATTAAAATCTTATCTAAAAATGAATGTCCAAAATTTTGACTATGATGTACCTAAAACAAGTATAAAGAAACTGTTTTTAACGATCATATTTCACAAAATTCACCCAGACTCCCCTATCATAATTGGAATTTAATTAATCACAACTTTTCTTACATTAAATTATCTTAGATGCAAATTATACCTAAAAATATTTTAAAAAGCTACATTAAGCCTGCTAAATATGCATGGGAGGGGCTGTGGAATAATTTTGGATCCCTATTAAAATAAATTTCTATATATGCTACTGCATTTATGCTTTTCTTTCTTGTAGCAATGGTTTTTATGTAATTTGCTTTTTGTACCTTGAAAAATTTATCTTCGGAAAAGGGCTCCGCAAAGAATTTGTCTCTTGAAAAGGGCTCCGGGACATAAAAAGTTTGGGAACCCCTGTATATATATATATTACAGTGATACAAGATTGTTATGTTTAAAACAGCAAAAAAATAGTTTAAAACACTGTATTTTTCAGCAAGTTGCTTGTTTTATTTTTTGCAACGAACTCGTACTTGCCATTTTCATGTGGGGATCATGTCAAGTATAAGGTCTGGGGACTAACCTTAAATTGCTGTGACATAGGTGTTACATTGCTCGATAAAGAGCATGATTCTGCGTTTTAAACAAAAATCATTTGAAAGGACAGTGTTTGCACTGTACTTGGAAAGCATTGCTTTGTTAATCTAATTGCAATTAAGAAACAAATTTAATTTTTAAAATATCATGATGATTTTCTTAAGCATTTCTGTGTTGAAGGTAAAAACCCCAACATATTTTTTCCAACGCTGTTGTAATACATGGAATTAAGTTGGTTTTAGTTAAAGATCTGCTGCTCCAATTTCTTTTCAGGTTCTTCTGTAGTCATTTGTTTAGTATAAATTTCAAAAGAGTGATTAGTTATTTCTTTTACTGCCTGTGAAAATAAGGTACTTTTAAGAATATTTGCAGCTAGTTAACCCTTTCGATCCTAAACTACGCAAGATTACCATTGAATTTTATTGAAAATTTAAGACTGCTGGGACTGAAAGGGTTAAAGTTATTTTACCAGGCAATTTTGCTAAAAGGTCATTCAATTTACTTCTAACAAATTTTAGCTGCAATTTCAAGAAGACAAATTAATTCAAATTTGAGTACAAGTTCATTAAAATTATTTTGTTTTCCTTTTAGATCCTCTTCGTACTAGTCGTGGATTTCTTTCCCTGCGAGCTTATCGCTTGTCTAACACAGCTATGAAGCTTTACAAGGAAGGAGAATTCACTCTTGATATGTAAGTGTTTATCAATGTGTAGTTTTATCAACATTTGAAGTTATTTGTTGAGCTGTTTGTTAAAGAGAGCTTTTTATAAATTCTCTAATTTGATTTATACTTATTAGTTATCAAGCTATATTTTTCTCACCCTAATTAAGAAATTTGAGTTAAAGGCTTTTAGAAAGTCCCATAACATGATGTTTTATCGGCTTTTATAAAGTTGTATTGCAATTTTGTTTAATATAAAATTCAGTATTGCAAATAATAAAATTGGGATCTAAAAAATCTAGTTTTAACTAATATTGCATTTGTGCATGTTTCATTACAAATTGTATATTCAGGAAGTAATTTCTTGTAGAGTGTTAAATCTGAGGCACCTTAAAAGACAAAATGTTTCCTTAAAAAAGCACATTCTTCTGATTAAAGATGTTGCAAGTTTTTTGCATTGGTGATTGGTGTTTCATTTCTTCAATTCATTCTTTTAGGTTGAAAAATCTTCATGTGTCATATTCCAAGGTATTTGAAGAGATTCCAGTTATCATTCGAAATTCTCATCTTGTTAACTTGCTGATGTGTGAAATTGCAGATTGGATGCCTGAAAAGGAATCTAACCAATTCTTAGACATGGGAACTGCGTAAGAATTTTTGATATTTATGTTTATTAAGAAAGAGAAAAAACAGTAAGATTTCTTAGTGTTTGCATTTTTAGACATTGTTATGCTACTTATAAATAATGAATATTCTTAATGTGGGTGTTTCATTATTAAGCCATTTAATGCCATTATGTTGATAATCGAAGGCCTTCAAATAGATTTTTTAATAGCCCAGCATACAAGGGCAGGTCCAGGCTAGATTTTCGGAGGGGGCCATATAGAAGGGTGTATATGTAATACAGTCAAGTCCGCTTAATGTGATCGCAATTGTCCGAGACTAAATTGATAACATTATCCGATCGATAACAATAAGCGATCTCATATCAAAAAACAGCAAACAGTGTTACTATATTGTTTGCTTTAAAATCAGAATCATGTAATCGTAATAAATGTATTTAGAACTCTATTTTAGTTCAGTTAATAAAATTAAAATAATCGCTTACTGTGTATTTTTATAGAAAGGTCTCTCTTTTTTCCCGCTCCATTATATCCTTCCACTCCAATAAACCACTTATTTATTACATAATCTGAATTTCATAAACAAGGGAAAATCAAAATCTCTTATCAGAAACATCTGCAAAGCGTGGATCATGGTGTTTCTTTAACCAATCACAAGTATAGATTCGGACTCCCCCCCATAACCCTTTTCTTTCAGTATAATATACGGAATGTTTTATTTTTCTTACCCATACTGAATTTCAGAAAAAAGAAGCGTCAGATGTTCTCATGGAGAAGATTTTTACTTGTAAAAATTGACCTTCAAAATGAAACTCGAACCCAAAAGCGGTCGTTTTAAAGGGGATAGGGACAAATTTTGATAATATTAAGCGGATTGATGATTCATAGTTGATCACATTAAACGATGTATTTTACATTAAATTAAATAGGAATGATCGGGACCTGTCGATTCCGATAACATTATCCGATTGATAACATTAACCGTGATCACATTAAGCGGATTCGACTGTACTTTCCAAATTTTTAGGGCCCTTGGAAAATTTTTTACATTTTAGCATTGCCAAGAGTGGTTTTAAGCAGCTTTTTAGAGGTTTATAGTTACTTCAAACACTACACAGTAACATTTATTAGCAGGCATGCCCCTCCCCCTGGACCAGCCCCAGGGGGGGGGATTTGGGGATATATCCCCCCCGAAACTCAGGAAATTTCCTTTTTGACCATAGAAAACCACTAAAAATACCCCATATCCCCTCCCGAAATATCAACATCCCCCTCCGAAATTTTTTTCTGGCTATGCCACTGACCAGCCCATGCCAGCATACTCCAAAATCATGCTAATACATACTTGCCAACTCTCCGGATTTTGATGGGACTCTTCCGATTTTCCTTCTTTCTCCTGCCCTACCAATTTTACCCGTAAATCTCCCGCTTTTCGGGTTATCTTGCGTTTTTCTAGGAATTCTTGGTTTACCGACAATTGGCCAGAAACAACCCATAGATAAATGGGTTAGTATTGTAAACTACTCTTTGTAAGCATCTGTTCCTTCTCCGCGGAGGGTTACAGAGCTATCGGCATCGTGATACGTTTGGGCGATAGGCTTGCACTTCAACTACCAAATTCAATCCGCCGATAATGCCTGTGGGGAAATAAAGAGCGTGACTAAGGTGACGTCACGGGTTGACGTAAGTATACTCCTCATTTTCTAGCTACTTAAATAGTTTTTAAAGAAAGAGCGAGCGGGAGTCGGACCTGGAAAAAGTTGTACCCTTCCCCCGAACCTAATAAAGTTTCCCCAAACCTTATTATTGCTTCTATGGAGCTGGCAGGAGCTTCCTCCGAACCAGGTTCGTAGGTTCAGGCACTTTTTCCAGGTCCGGCAGGAGTAATCGCTGAATCACTAATACAGGGGTCGAAGTTGTCCTATATTTCCTATATTTTTCCAGAAACCTTGAAAAACGTCCTATATTGTCCTATATTTTTGAAAATGCCCTATATGTCCTATATTTCTCATCTCACGCGAAGTTGTTTTCAGTTTCCGCCATTGATTGTTGTGAGAGCAATTGCTGAATCATGCCCGCAATCCCAGCATCTGTTTCGGCAAATCAGATAAAAAATGGGCGGGGCTCAAACGGTGCCCATGTCCAACTAGAAGGCTTCAAGGCCCCCCGTCACAAGACCACGCCTTCTCTGAGCTGTCGGTTACGGTTAACCTTCGTCCGTTCCCATCCGCGGTTATAAGAAAAACTTTCGCAGTTGCGAATTTTTAAAAATATTTTGGGGAGTTTCATCAGTACGATAGATGCGTTTGTTTGTTTACCGCGAGATTTCGTTTTCGATCGCTTCGGAATGCGAGTTTGTTAAATGGAGAAGCTCTGATTTATGAAGGCTATTGTAGTTATTTTTAAGAGATGTCTGCATTTTCTCAACACAGAGCTTCAAAATTTCGCGCCGATTGGCTGGAAAAAAGCTTTGAAGGAAATAAGATAGGTGATTGGTGTATGAAAGGCAAAGATGATTTCACCGCCTATTGTGTTTTTTGCAACTGTACTGTGCCAATCAGCAACAGTGGTTATTCACAAATAACCCAACATGCGAAAACTGCAAAACATAAAAATAATGCCAAAAACGAAAGTGATAAAACACAAAGTCGTTTTGTAGAATCAACTAGCGGTGTTAAAGTTAATATAAAACCAAAGTGTGGAGTGACTACTTGGACTTTAAATAAAGAAGAACAAATTTTTCAGTCGGAAGTTTTTTGGATAATTCATTTAGTTGAAAGCAACTATTCTTTTCAGTCCTCAGAGGGGATTGAAAAGTTGTTAGGTAAAATATGCCCTGACTCATCTTTTCCTCAAAGTATGCAATTAAGTAGTAGAAAAATCTCCTATTCAATATCTCATGGTCTAGGGACATATTTTTTAAAACAAATAACTGATGAATTTGTGCAATCTTCTCCTTTCTTCACGCTGATGTATGATGAAACATTGAATGATCAAAATTTAAAACAAATGGATGTATATGTAAGGTATTGGAGTGATAAAAATGGTTACATCTCAGAAAAATACATAGGGAGCAAACTTCTAGGGCATGCAACTGCAACTAATTTAGCTGATGCCATTACTTCTCTTCTGAAAACATTAAAAGTAGAGATTAAGTATCTTTTGATGTTAGGGTCAGATGGACCGAATGTCAACAAAGCAGCTTTTAAAATTTTGGACAGTGAAGTGAAGTCTGTAAGGGAACATGGACTTCTCAACATTGGAACTTGCAATCTGCACATTGTTCACAATTCATTTGGGAAAGGTGTTACTTGTGAGGCTTTTTCAAATATTACAGATTTTCTTGAGAACATCCACTTTTGGTTTGCAAAATTTCCCTCCTGGCAAGAAGACTTAAAATGCACTATTGAAAGTTTTGGTGGAGAATTTTTAAAAGTTCTGCGTTTTGTTAGTATTAGATGGTTGTCTATTGTTCAGGTGACTCAAAGAGCTCTTGATCTACTACCAGTACTGAAGGAGTACTTCATTAATGACCTGCCTAAAGTAAATCCTAAATTGGTAAAAAATGAGAGATACACAAGCATTAAAAAGAGGTTAGAATGTCCTCTTACACCTGTTTATATGCACTTTTTAGTTAGTATTGGTTCTATTTTTGAGCATATCTTGAAATTATTTCAAGAAAAGCAGATTTTGATCCACATTTTGTATGATGAACTTTCAAATTTGCTTTTAAAGCTTATGAGGCGTTTTGTTAACGAATCTTCTTTGGCTAATAATTATGGTGAAGATCTAGTCAACATTGATATTCAAAAAGAGGCAGTATCTTTAAAGTCTTTAGATGTTGGCAATAAGGCCAAAAAGCTTTTATGCCAACTAAAGAATGATTTAAAGATAAGATTTTTGGCTGATGCTAAGGAGTTTTACATTAAAGTGACGAAACATTTGCAGGAAAAATTGCCATTAAAAATAAACTTCTAAAGAATTTAAAAGTTTTACATCCTTTGTACAGGAAAGAACCATCAAAATCAACCCTGTCATCTGTAAGAATGCTGGCAAACATGTTGCCACAGGTAATACCAGAGATATCAGTTGATAGACTTACAGATGAGTGGCTGTTATATCTTAATGATGATGCCATCAGTGATGAGGATACTGGACTACCATTAGATTTGTTTTGGAACCAAGTTCTCTCTTTAACCCTCTACTGCCCATGGTAGCATATATGCTACCATAAGTTAAGCTTCAATTTTCAGCATGAAATAAATAAGTAATACTTATTTTTAATTTATTACAGCAATAATTGTACCTTTAAGCGTCATAATTTATTGAAGTTTAAGTTCAGTCCTCCTTTCAAATTTTTTAAAAAAATTTTTGAAATACCACCTTTGACTTAAAATCCAAAATCGGTCCTACAAGGGTTAATTACAGCTAATTTTTTAAAATATGTTAATGAAATTAATATGAATTCTTTCGATATATTTTTAGAGGAAGAGTTGCTTATATCATCTGTACAAAAAATTGCCATGTAAAAGTATTTTTTAATTGTGAAATAATTAAATTAAAATGATGGTAGCATATATGCTACCATGGGCATTAGTGGTTGTAAATCCAAGCATGGGATCTAGGTGGCATATTGGCTATCATAAAATATTTTCATGGAAAAAGAGTTTTTCTTAGCGTCAGCTGTTTATTTGAGTTAATTATCTGTATTAATTTGTCAAACTATAAAAAATTTGATTAATTTATTAATTAAAAATTTTAAAAATTAATTAATTTATAAATTTTTTAAAACTTATTTCTTAAGCTTTATCACTTTATAAACTTGGTATTAGGCAAGGGTTTAACTATATTTATTCGTTTGTTCATTTTTAAATGAAAAAAAGTACGTTTTTAAAATTTAATTAATTTTATAATTTTTTTTTAATTTTTCATGAAATATCAAGAAAATTTTATGAAAAATTAAATTTAAAGCTATGATGTAATACTTAAATAACACTCCTATGAATAATTTATAAATAAAATATTTTAATTATTTTAAAACATCTGTTTTATGACTTTGAAAGTTTTTACTCTGCATTTTCAATTATTGAAATTTACTAAGTAGGCTAATTACAGGCTTAAAATTATTTTTAAAGGCATCAAAATATTTCTAATATGTTTCTAGATAAAAAAACTATCAGTGTGCATTGCATTGTATGCAAAATCAATTGGTAAAAATATATTTTTTCGTTTTTTATTGCATAAAAATCGAAAAAATACTGGTAGAAAAAAGAAAAAGAAAAGAAAAAAATCAGTTAAAAGCTGTAAAAGAGGAATAATTTTTATTATAAATAAGTAAAAAAATTATTTCAGCTCTTTCCACCCAAAAATATAACTATTTTTACAAGAATTAAAAAAATTTGGAATATACCGATTTCCTTCATTTTTTACCCTAATCTGCCCATGGTAGCATATATGCTACCAACCAGAAATCCACAAAATTTTAACAAAATCAAAAATTTTTTGGCATTTTTATTTTATTTGGACCCAAACTACATGACTTAGGCAAAAAAATAATTTTTTCCATAGTAATTTTTTGTAGTGGGCATTAGAGGGTTAAAAAGCAATGATGTTCCTAAATATAAATATTTGGGAATTTTGATAAAAACCATTTTAACATTTTCACATGGCCAGGCATCTGTCGAGAGGGGGTTCTCTTCAAATAAGAGAATGGTAACTTCTGAAAGAGCATCATTAAACCTAAATACCTTAAGTATGAGGGTAATAAAAGATGCTGTTAAAGCTACAAATAATAATGTCACCATCACCAAAGAAATGATTCAGTTTTACAAAGATGCTCATTCCAGATATAAAGCTGAAAAACTAGAGAAGGCTTCTGAAAATAAGACTAAAAAAAACAGAAAAACTTGTTTCTGCTCCTGCAGCAAAGAAAACTAAGATGGTGGAACAAGAACTGAAAGATGCTATAAGTTCTTCTTCTAGCATGATTGAGGAAGGCAGCAAAAGGTTAATTATTCGACTAAAAAGAAAGTCCATGCATGAAATTGAGGCAGCCCAAGCACTTATAGATGCTGGCAATAAAAAGTTGAAAATTGCTCAAGAGAACATTAAAAAGACTTAATATTTTCTGTCTACTTTTACTATCATATGCTATTTTTTTGTATACAGGGGGATTCATAACTCATAGGCTAGAATGATAGGGAATCCATTTTTACTATTATTTTGTATACCATTTGTTCATCATTTTGTATTGTAAAATGATAGGGGATTATCATTTTTGCCCATGAGTTTTGAATCGCCCTGTGATATGTTTCAATCTAAATTTCTGAACATTTAATTAATGTTATAAGTTTAAAAAAGCCTTTCTTTGTTGTTAATCTAGTATGAAAACTGTTACCCCTCTGTGAAATTAAAATTATAATTCGAAAAAATGTAAATAAAATGTAGTTAAACCCTTTTCGAGTGTCCTATATTTGTCCTATATTTTTTGTATAGAATGTCCTATATTTAATGAAGTAGTTGCTTCTACCCCTGCTAATAAGGTAGCTAAGAAGTTTGGCGTGATCTTACATCAACCCGTGACATCACTGACAGGAAAGATCGTGATCTAGTATAGTTTGTGTTTGATATAATTTAATTTTAAAAAACTAAAGTTTTTCATTGAGCCGATGGTAGAGTATTGTCAGTTTAGAATGGGTTAAGAAAAGGCTAAACATCAATAAAAATTTCTCCTGACTTCTAGGGAAAATACTGCTTTGAGAGGTTGGCAAGTATGCTAATTTATGTTAGCTTTTATCAGCAGATGATTGCTGATATTTTATGTGGTGATTAATTACCATCAAAAGTAAAGATTTATCTTTTCTTTTCTCAAGTTTTTAAAGTTTCTTCAAGTAAATTGAGCTCTTAATCTGTTTTTTTACTACAGTTCTGTGTTGGAGAAGAGTCTTCAAGCTTTAATGGAATGTGTAGACACAGTGAGCCAGGAAACAAACAAGTTGACTAACCACCAGAGACAAGTTATCAAGCAACAACAAGCTAAGAATCAGTATATTCAGAAACGAGTATGTATAAAATATGTTATCCATTGATGTGAATGAATGTACTTAAGTAGAACCTTATTTAACAACCTTAATATTTTAGTTACCCCTCCTTTTAAAAGGTTAAAGGAATAGTAGTGATAGTCATTATTATTTTATCATAATAATGATGTTTCTTTTTACAACTATGTTGGTCTTGGAGAAATCCTTTTAACCTCTTAGAAACCTTTTTCATTCTTAAACAAAGTTTCACATTTCATTTATTGCAAATACGAAAAAAGTTTTTTTTAAATGACGTCAGGAGAGAGAAAAGTATAATTTAATGTAACACGACTAATAGTTCTTATACCTGTAATTACTACTAAGATTTTTCTCGCATCGTGAGGCCGTTTATAAGGTTCAAATGCAAATTCGGTTCTTTGAAAGCTTTTCAGTTGTGGCCCACCAACACTTTAGGTCACGCTACGCCTATGGACCGGACCCCGTTTGGATTATTGAATTTTTCCCGAAAAAAGTGCATAGGGTTCTTAGCCAGCCGTTACTTGCTTTTAAGTATGGACAACTAAGCATCTGAGCTAAGGTCTTAAATTTTACACAAAAAATCTGACCCTAAATAAAATAGGGTTTTCCCATAGAAATTTGCAGCAATAAACGCTTGAAAACAGCATCTTCTTGATCTTTGTTTGATGCTGCCTTCATTTATTTTCTTAAAGAACTTCAATTATTTGTTTTTCAAGCACTGTCACAAAGTTTAAAAGCATAGTTTTGAATTCTGAAAGCATTTGATAATCAGCGATTCGGATAATTGGAGTTCTACTGTATATAAGAGCGACGTCATCTTGAAAGAAATTCTTTTCCCCCAGAGTTATACAATCTGATAATCTGTACATCCAGACATAGTCAAAATATTACGTAGGGTGTGCTGACTAATCCGTTTATTGGACTAGCTAAGAGTAGGCAAGGACAACTAAGCATCTGAGCTAAGGTCTTAAATTTTATCCTACTGAAATTTGGACTAACTATACAAAAGCAACTTAAAACCCTGTTTCTTAGGGTAAAATTTCCAAAAGTTTTCTGGGAGAGGACCCCTAAACCCCCCTATGGTACTTAGAACTTTATTATTCTTATCTATTTTACATTAAGATCATCAAAAAGCAAATCTTACCTAAAAATATGTATCCAAAATTAGGGATTATGGTATTAAAACTAGTTAAAAACCTGTTTTTAGAGTCAATTTTTCTAAAATTTTCAAACTATCCACAACTTTTCTTATAATAAATATTAAGACACAAATTTTACATCAAATGTATCAAAAAATTTCATTAAACGTATTAAATATGTATGGCAGGGGTAAGGAATAATATTGGGCCCCTCCCGAAATAAATTTCTATATACCCCTCTGGAACCAGCCATAAATTTTGAGAGGAAAAATCCTGGAAAATTCAGTTTTTAATAAAATCTGCAAACGTTCCAAATTTAGGAGCATTCCTGAATTCAGGTTTCTAGAGGTTAACTTTGCTACTATATTATGTATAATTTGTAATTTTTCTTTCAGGCTGCAGAGAACAACGCTCGCACTGCTAAGAACGAGCCTCCATTACCAGATGATGATATCAACAAGCTCTTCAAACCCATTCCTCCTCCTTCGAGGTTAGATGCTTTGCTTGTATCTGGACAGATTGATAGTTATTGTAAGCAAATTTCTCAGTTCTCATCCCAAAATCTTGCTAAGTTGTTTATGACTGAAGCATTGCAACAAAAGTAAATGTATTGTTTGTAAAAGTTTGAGTAAAAGTATTAGGTACGAATACATTTTGTCTTTATTTATATTATTCAACCCTTTCTCTCAGGCTGGGTAATGTACCAGAAAATCTGGATGTTTATACAAGATGTTCGGAAACACTGTGGACAAACTTTGAGGGGTGGTAGAGGGGACCTAGACAAGCATATTTCGAATAGGAATGGGGGGTCGCAGATACACCGTTAAAGAGCTAGAGACCCTAATGTAGTGCGAGGGCGTTACAAAATGTGGTTTTCCTAAGGCCCGTTTTACGAAGCAAAAAATAATAGAATGAAAAAAATTATTGCAAGAGATACGGCAGTATCCATACAACTTACAGCAGGTATGGGCAACCTTTTCGAATCCGCGGGCCAGATTCAATGATTATAATGACGTGGAGGGCCATAGAGTAGATAATAGGTACTATTTTTTTAAGTAAAAAGTGAGTAGTTTTATTATATATATTTACGAAGTTTAATACTAAAGTTAAAATTTAATCTGGACTAGAATAATATTATATACAATAATTATTAAAATAGTTACATTAATCTGGACTAAAATAGTATCTTGATTGCATACAATAATTATAATGTTTAAGTTACATTAATATGAGCTAAAATAATATTCAGAGCTCATATTAATGAAAAAATATTTCAAGACAGACTTTTAATTAACAATTGTCATTACATGATACAGGGGAATTAATGGAGGAGGAATTAATGTTCAGGGGGACAAATAACTTAAGCAGCATTGGGAAAGGCAGAGAATGAATATAGTCTGTATGGTAGAGCCGGCAACAGCCGGATTTTTTTTGGGTGAGAACTGGTTAACCCGAGTTGCTATGATGACAACGGCTGGGATTCGGTTACAAGCCTTTTCTCTACTGCCAAGTTAGGGTGAACCGGGAGGGGAATTGGGAAAATCAACCGTCGGCGATTGTCCGTCGTGAAGTAACAACTCTCCCGCACTTATCCTTCCTACCCTCTTGAAAAAATAGTCACATATTCCCTCTCGTGGGGTCTAATAGTACCCCATGAGTAAAACGTGCCTATGACTCTATTAAAGGGTAAAAATATCTTAAATGGCAAATAATTATCATTTTTTACTTCTAAAAAGATGCTTCAGAATAATTTTTCTAGTTTTTTTGTGTTTTTCTCTTTCTTTTTACCCTATTACGGCGTTATTTGGTTTCTTTTGATACACGTTTTTTTGTAACACCTGAACTTTCAAACAATAATCTAATTACAGAAATGTAGTTGTTTTACTTAAAATGTTTATAATCACACTGGTTTAAATAGTACTTTTTTACTTCAAGTGTTAGATGACTTGCACATTTGATATTAATTTTGTTGAAATTAATTTCAAAATTTTATAAACATTGGAAATTCCAAGCGAAGCTATATTTGAGGGTCCTCCCCCCCAAATTTGAAAATTTCCACCACAATATAGCGTTTTATCTCCTTTTGAAGCCTATTGGGTTACACCCATAGAGCAGGGCTCATTTAAAGAAGCAGAATTTTTAAAGAAACCCAGTATATAGTAGAAACAGCAAAGTTTTGAAGGGGGTTTAGGGGTTCTAATTCAGAAACATTTCGGAAATTTGTCCCTTAAAGTAGTGTTTAAATTCATTTTGTAGACTCTTTCTTCTTATTTTACACAAAAGGAGGATCACACCTCAAAAATCACGGAAGTTTCAGGGGAAAACGGTACAAAATATATTTTAAAATTTGAGTTAGGGGTCCTCCCCCAAATTTTTTTTGAAATTTTACCCTTGAAAGCAGTGTTTTAAGTCATTTTAAGACCCTTTGAGAGGACCAAGTGAACGGGACCAAAAGAACGACGTCCAATACATTGGCTTCTTTAGTTCATGAAAGAAAATAGGTAGATCTTTACTAAGAATATTGGGTGGGCTTAGCCCCCTTCTTCTAACATTGGGGGGGCTCAAGCCCCCTCAAACCCTATGGAGTCGGCGCCTATGGCTCTAAAAGTTAAATTTTGCTGCTCCAAAATTTTCTCCAAACTGGGTTATACCACTTCTCATCCCTGTGAATGGAATGTCAAGAGGGAAACGTAAAATTTACAATCATTCTTCCTCATTGATGAATCTGGTCATTCCATTGCTTCTTAGCTCTACAACCTAGCTGTTTCAACCCATACGTTGTTTAAGTTCCTGCATGTAATAAACCCACCCTTTTTTCTTGTAACTGCACCCTACATTGGGAAAGACAGCTTGAATGTTATGATCTTGGAGATGTTTCCTCATGACTGCCCAAACTCTGCACAGGTGCACAGTAAGATTCCTTGTGTTTAGTTCATGAAAAATACCTGAAAAACTGTACCGCTACGACCCATAGTTTTTTAAAGAAACTATGATGTCATCTCATATCATTTAATATTTAAGCAATAACCTTGTTATCTCAATAACTTCCCTTCTTTATTCTCTGACTTTTTGACTATTATTTCTTTTCATGTACAAGGTGTGGTAGCTGATGTTCAAACATGCTAAAATAAATGCCTTAAAAAACACTCTAAAATAAAGCAAACAATGGCATTTAATAAAATCTTTTCATAATATATATTACACGTTATCTGTACACAATAGAGGCAATCAAAATTATAAATGCATAGATTTTTATTTTTTGAAAGTCTGAAATCAAAGCTGCAAAATTCTTTGAACTTGCATAGTGAAATTCAGTTAGAAGATAACTTAAAGGTTTTCCCAGTTTGGTCTGTACCTCTATTTACAATTCATTGTGCTTTCACAACAAAAAGTGACTATATACCATAAAAGTCTACATTGAAGCATTTACAAACTAAAACTAATGTACATTTTATAAATAGAGAAAACACATTATTCTTACAGCATATTTTATCCACATCAAAATGTTATTAAAATGTGACCAATAAAGAAATTTGATGAATATCAATTATGCATATAAATATAACAAAGACATGAAAATCACGATACTTCTGAAAGTTCAAATCACCCACGTGTATTCAATTCCATGACTAGAATACATATAAATACTCTCACTTCTCACATATCTTTCTGACATAATTAAAAGCTAAATATGCTGATAAAGGTTTTTTATTAGCTTCAAGTTTTATTTCTATTTAATTTTAAGAAAATGGGGTATTTTTTACTGGAATGAATCTAGAATCATAAGACTAATGTTAAATGTAAATTGGAAATAATTGGATCCCAATTTGGTTTTTCCTATGTAATCTAATAACTACTTATCAACACATTTAACTTTCACATCCTTTCACTCAATTCATACTTATATAAACAATCCTGGATATCCCTAAATCATACAGTAAAATAGTGCAAAAATGTTTACCTTAACTCTTTTAGTCCTAACCGCCCCATAAGATTCAATGGTTATCTTTGGTGCTTTAGGATCGAAAGGGTTAAATATGGTTAGACTAAATCTTGTATTGTTCTTAACTTAAATCAGTGACTTAGTCTTTTATAATTCAATTGTTATTAACTATATTCAATGTACTAGGCAGGTCATTGTAACCAGATGTGTGTGGTTATAGTAGACCCCTATATTACTGAGACGAAATCTCTCTTACAATGAGTTAGTGTGATAGTAATGAAGATTTGGTAGACTATTTTAGAGCAGAAAAATATGTATTTTCATATAGCACCAACCATCATACCTTCACAAAAAAAAATTAATATTTAAGCCTCATTTGGCTTGTTTACTATTCACAAGTGCATTTTCTACATCTTCCACAAAAACATATACACTAATATTTAAGTAGACATGCGCAGAGGAGTTTGAAATGTTTATATACAAGAGTACTAGGCATAATTATCGAAAATTAGCCTATTTCTTTTGACTAGATGTACTCATCCTTATGTATTAAATACATTTTATGTCACATAAAAAGTGTTAACTCGACAAGTGAGTTAAACATGACGGCACAATCTTACAAGGACACACATACAGAACACATATTCAACCTCTTTTATGAGTTTTAAACCAGTTGTTCTCACTCATGTAGTAAAGTAATGCATCAAATTTATCCTAACAAAATCAAAGGAATCCTATGTTAAAAATTTAAGAACAGTTTAGAATCTTCTTTTTAAAAGGGCTTCTCAGAAATCATTATTACTGTTTACACACAGTTAAATCAATTATCTTCCCCTATTGGGTTTGCAGTATTTGATTAAATATTATAATTAAGAAACTATGTTACTTGCTATTTCAAATGAACTGAAGGCTATTATCGTAATTAAGTTTTAAAATGAATCAAATTAATAATATGATTTGAAAATTATTTTTTAACATTGTGCTGGAAACAACTGGTTTACATAGACTAGAATCAAAGAGATGAAGCTTTAAATATAAATGCTTAATATCAAAATACATTCAATGTTTTATCTAATGTGTTAACTTTTAAAATTAAGTAGATTGTGATTGTGTAAATTATGGCAACTTTTATAATTGCAAAACTAGATACTGAGACTAGTATTTGTTACAAGCAAAAGCAATTTAAGTAAATCTGAAAAAAATGACAATCTTTTCTCATCATCAGAATAAATAGTCCAGTCAAATATTTTTCTTTTCAGAATTGGAAGTAAACAAGAATGGATGTTAAACTTAAATACAAAATACATATTTACGAGTTTTTTTATCAATGCAATCTTAACCACAATGATTAACGAGGGAATGAAAATGCATGCAAAAATAAAGTGCACCCAGGCAAAATTGTGCACTAATTATATTCAAGTGCAGAGCAATAGTGCTGATGAGGTAGCTGAGATCAAGAGAAAGCTGATTGGATAGTTGCCTGCATGTAAAAATACTTACAAGGTATTTATCCTATGCATACTTGCAACAGTCATGGAAAAACAATCTGTACCTCTCAAATCATGGGGGGAAAAGTTTTCTCAGTCAGAGAAATGAATCTAAATTTTTTATTTTGAGTTCCACACAAAATCTTTAGACTGCCAAACAGAATTTAGTGTTTTCACAAAATTGGTATCAAAGTGAAGCAGTTTTTTAGGGAACTCCAAACAGAAAATCTACAGATGATTCAAGGAAACATTACAACCACAGGGAATTATTTTGTCTGTTATACTTCAGTTTGTTGCACTACTGAAAGACATTACCTACATGCTAAGTGATATGCTTTGGCCTCACTTCAATCACACATGTTTTTTTCCCTAGTCTATTTTGTATGTAATAAAGCAATGGTGGGGGTATTTTTTTCAACATTCCTTAGTTTACACAGCTATTCCAATTTTTTTTCTGTTAGTTAAGTTAAAAATCCAGTCCTGTGAGTGAGGCCCAAGGCTATAAGTTATAAATGTATAATTTACTAAGAGTTATTATTGTGCACATTAGGAGGAAGTTTCTTTCTTGGAGAAGAAATATTTTGTACACACAAACGTTATCTTAACACTCATAAAAGAAAATTAAGTCGAGAGAGAGAAAAATTGATTTCACATGTATATATTGTTTTCAGTTACAATTCTTCTTGAATTTCGTCTCATTCTATTGGAATTTTTAAGGGCATAACCAACAGCTGTGAATCCCCGTGTCCATAAATCCCATAAAAATAACATAGGAAAAATCAGTTTTTTGGTTCATCCCAGTGGTCCATGGAATAAAGATCTGACATAGACATTTTTTTAAATACAGCAATGATCCTTTCCATTTTTAACAAATACATCACTGATGGAAACATCAAAAGCTAGTACGATTGGAAGTATGTTTTCAGGAAGAATCAATGGAAGGGGCTTAGACCTCGCTTTGAATGGGAGTCAAAGAACTATTTAAGCAGTACAAGAACAAGGTAAAGGAAAATTCGATTGTTAATTTTCAGTGTTAAGATTTTTCTACTCATTAAAGACCACCTATAAATTTGGTTTCCAGTTGGCCAAACATAGGTTGTGAGGAAACCCAAAGTACAATTGGGGTGTTTACAACACTTTCCCATTTAAGTTAACACGTTGTTAATGCAAGAGCTTCAATTTGAGGTCACCTAAATCCACTGGAAAATTTTTTTAACATGCTCGATCATGTGCAGAAACATTTTATTGAAATTAAGCTATCTAGAATTGACTGGGGTCCTTTGTGGCTAAGTTCTCTGTCCGTTTAGATCTAATTGGTTATGGTTTTTAAGTTAGCAGCAGCACCGTGAAAATAAGGCTTTAACATTCCAACATTAGCGATGATACCTGGAGGACAAATTATTGCACCCTTAAATCCATCGGGAAAAATTCCCAGCATGCTCGAGCGTGTGCTGAAACTTTTCCAACTAAATTCAAGCAGTCTGGAGTATACTACTGACCTCCATACGTCCATCAGTAACATAAGTACTCTAGATTCTTGTCTCCTGACCACTTTCAATCGGTATGGAAGTGCTCCAGGATTTACAGCTGAAGTAAATCCGATTGAAAGAGTTCAGCTTGAAGTTCTGGAGCATGCATAAAAAACTTCCGTGCCAATTGAATGTGGTCACCAGACACGAGTGTACTCTGCCACTTGGATGTAGGTGATCGTGATTTAAGTTAGCAGCAGCACTTGTTCTGGTCAGAACGGTGTCTGGCCTGTAATCCGTAGTGGCAATTAGAACAAGTGGTCCGATAGGTCTTGATTGCGGGAAAAATCTCAACACTGACTTCTACCCTATCCTTGCACCGATTCGATCTTTCTAAAGTGGTCCACACTTGGTAATCATCACACGCAGTACTTCCTCCCCTCCTCGGCGTAAGGATGCTTCTTGACCGACGACCCTGACCTGTGCGGACCACAGCTACTAGACCGCATGTAGTAGTTGTGCCTGGCCTTCCTGGGGCGCTCTGGGGGCGGCGCCCCCTCCTTCAGGTACTGCTTGATGGGGTTGGGCAGCTGCAGGGCACCAACATCCTTCGCCAGGGCGAGGATGAGGGCCCGGCAGCGGTCCTGCAGGTTGCCGAAGGCGCGCTTGGTGACGCCCAGCGACATCTCTGTCTTGGCAGCGGTGGAGCAGACGAGGGGGTAGAGTTCCTCCTGCACGAGGTGCAGGTCTGTGAAGGCCACCCCCAGGTTGCAGCCGTCCTTGTAGTAGGCGAGGGTGCCCTTGATGCCGTCGAAGAGCAGCCCCACCGTGGTGGCCTCGTTCTCGCGGAAGGGCTTGGCGAACTGCCGCCACTTGCCGTTGTGCCAGAGCAGCCCCTTGTGGCTCAGTCCCCAGCCGTGCTCGTCCTCGCCCAGCATGTTCACGAAGGCGTTGATGTGCAGACGCGCCTTCTTCGTGCCGATGCCTGCAAGAATGGGTGAAACGTCTATATAAATTAATGGATTAAAGAACTACTCTACCGTATATTCACTTAAAATTGTAATGGACACGTTCCCGATAATTTTTGAAAGATTAACAGTCATTCACAAGCCGTTAAAGTCTGACTCGGAGTTAAATCCTCCGGTCAGTTATTGGTCAGAGAAGGATGCCACTAATCAGTCAGGCAAAAGCTAATTTTTCTTTCTATAACTGCTGGTTAACACCGACACTGGTGGTTTCCACAATCGACACCCGTAGGTATATAGCCCCCGCTGCCCGCAGAACCCAAGAGGTATCAGCAAAAGTTCATGTCCTAGTTCTAGTTGTATGGATTCTATAGAGTTTGCCATGGGGGAAAGCCCACAACTTTTTGAGAGAATTCAGTTAGTATTGGGGAATTCTATCATGTTTTGTTTCCAAAGCCAGCAGGGACAGCTTGCCCCCCAAGATTTCCAGGGTCTACCTCTACCAGAATCTGCCTCTCTCATCTAACCCAGGCAGCACAAAAATATTTTGCGTTCAATGTCGTGTTGCTACAATATTGTTAATTTGCAATGAGTTACAAGGAAAAAGACTTTAGTTCTTAAGCGTCTATCAACTAATGGATTTTATCCAATTTCATTTTATTATAGAACCCATAATGCCAATATACTTCTCCGAATTTTTTTTCTGGGTACGCCGTTCACAAGAAATATATGGTGTATTTTCTCATTCTTGAATTTCCTTAAAAATTTCCAGATCTTAAGGCACACAATTTAAGAGGATATAGGAGTTGATCCTTACCAAACATCATGCTGGTCCCAAATATCCTTTGGCTAACATTGATCTCCCAGTAGTAGTGGCCCCTGTTGAGTATCCTGGTACCACGGACGCCGGCAGTTCCGTTGCTCCAGTTTGGGTGGAAGTGGGCCGTCTTGAAGTTGTCCCCGTAGAGCCGGACCTCGTGCGATCTGTCCCTCTTGTTCCACGTCCAGTTGTCGGGACAGAAGTTATGGAGGGGCGGGACGTCCTGTGTCATTGCTACAACCAGAAAATAGCTGATGTAAAAACTGCCTTTTTTTTTGGTTCGAATGGTTTAACACCGCTATGGTCGTTATTACGATGGTTAACACTTGTATAAGGAAAATGGAATCGCAGTTATGAGCACCTTGACTTTTTGAAGATAAAACACCGTGAGATTTTACGAGTTAATGTCTAATGATTTGCTTCCAATACCCAGGTTGATGTTATTTGTACGTTGGATATATGAATGACTTAAATTTTTTTTTCCAGAATAGCGCGGGTACTTGAGGTAATTATCCTTTCGATTTCTGTTAAGCTGATTTTGGTTGTGGTCAATTCCATTTGTGATAAAAGACAATTTTCTTGATTCTCTACTTAAAATTAATTAAGCCACAATGGTAAAGTAACTCCACACTCACATTTGCTCGCGCAAAAGCGATTTATGTGCATGACAGCACGAAAGAAAATGTGGAGTTTCATTTCATCATTAGATATGTTTAAAATGCTAAAGGGTAACAACACTTTTCAACCGTAATTTACATCTCTCATATTGTATGTTTACGTAAAAATGCATGTATTTTTTTTATAAATGAATGCTATTTTGAATTTTTTTAATATAATTTTAATACCCCTTAAATATAATTTTAATAACTATTGAATGTGGCTTGGGGAGCAAAGTATTATTTGTTTAGTTCCAATTGTTGGCCATTTCTTAAGAATAAATTTGAGATTTTATATTTACAAGAAAGAAATAGGAATAATAAAAAGTTACACTAAAAATGTACTTTATTAAAAGATATAATCTAAGTTGATACGTACTTAAAATAATTCAGTTAGATCCTACTACTGTATAGTACAGTGTGCGTAAATTCAGCTAGATTTTATTGAAACTTCTGAATCGTTTGCTTCATTCAATTTAAAATTATATTCATGATTCCATTTTTATTGATATTATTCGCGAAATAAATCAATTTAAATAATTAAAAATTAACAATCAGAAAATAAAAAATTATAACCAAGAAAAAACCTTAAAATAAAAATGTAATTAATAAAGATTTATGTAGCTAAACACTTTTCAGTTTTTTTTCTTTTTTAATTTTTCAAAAAAAATTATCTTCTAGTGATGGAATAAATTTCTAAGGTCGGGAACTACTGCATTTGTAAACTCGGAAGTAATTGGGTAAATAGTAGTGTTAAATTTATAAAATATGTGACGCTTGTTGCTAATTGAGTTTTCAAAAAGATTTACTATTTCAAATTCAACGTTTGATCCTATTTAATTGGTTGGGTATTGATGCAATTGCCTTTGGGTCAATCCATGTGAAATCATCCAGGCCATGTTGCTCGACATTTTTGATTTTTTTCATTCTTTGCCAGTTAGTTAACCTTACTTTAGAGATACTAAAACAAGTGTTAAAAATTTTTTAAACCTTTCCAATTTTTTTTGGCGGCCATTTTTTGCCTGGTCGAAACCTGTTTTCGGTGAAAAACACACTTTACAGAAACCCTTATTACTTTTTTTCTTTCCAACATATTTAAATGATTTCAAAGCCATTTTATTTATTAAAGAATGAACTAATTTAATGTGTTAAGTATTTTTATGATAATAGTTTAAAACATATTTTTATATATTTTTAAAAATCTCATTTTTTGAGTGAAAAATTCGGTTTTTGACCTAAAATTTTTATAGGAAAAAACTGAAACTCACCTTCGCAAATTTTTTCCTCAATATATCCCTTTCTAAACATTGTTTTAGAAGTGAAATGAAACAATTCAAGCCTGTCCCTTTTTTATAAAAAATAGTCAAACTTGGCATCTCGGCTAAAAAATGCCAAAATCAAAGTTCAATATCTAAAATTGGACAGATAGGAAAATTATGAAATTTTTACGAGATAGTCTTCTAATGTATATAAACAAGTAGTAAAAATTTCATGAGTGATATCTGGGTGGTTTAAGAAATATGAAGCTTCGAAATTGCATTGAAAGACCTATATATTTACATTCATTTTTTAACACAAATAACTTATATATTGCACAAAACATATTTTTCTCACTACTTAAAATAAATATAGATGTATTTTTTGATTTCAAAAAATTAATATTGTAAAATATATACAAATCACTATAAATATGAAGCCTCGGAATTACCTTGAAAGTCCTTGTATTTCTTGACAAAAACAACTGATACTGTATAGAAAATTCTTAACTCAGAACCACTCTTATTGCTCCATATATTCTAGTATGAAATATGAAGCCTTGAAAATCTTTGTGTTTTGTGATGAAAAAAACTGTTGTTGTAAATTGCATAATAAATTCTTGACTAATAACTCATATTGCACATTAAGAAAAAGAAAACAATGCAGAGGTATTTCTTGACAAAATAAACTGATTTTACTAAGTTTTTGACTAACAACTCGTATTGCACAGCAAAAAAACTAGAAGAAAACAATGGAGGAGGTGTTTCTCTACAAATAAAACTGATATTGCAAATTATTGACTTAAGATTCGAATTGCACAATATAAAAACTAGAGAAAGCAAACAAAGAGGGTTCAAAAAATCTGAAATACTTCATTGGAAACTGAGGTGTATCTGTGTCAAATATATGTGCATAAAATAAAGGCTTCAGGGCAAGACCGCTAACATGCCTATTTTGTTATGTAGAGGCGGGTTTTAAAAAATGGGTTGAATGGTGAAATTAGAGGTTTCAGTGGTTATTTAGACATTTAAAGGTTCCATTAACTTTTCAAAATTAATAACTACATTGTGTGCATTTATGACAATAGGTGGTGGATTTGGAAAGTTCTCGAACTAAACGGGGAAAACAGTGACCTTTTAATTCACTTTATTCATCCATTATGGTCCCAAAACATCCTTTCTATTATCCAAAAATGACACAGTTTGGGTAGAAGTATCCAATGTACTTGGGACATTAACTCCATTGAAATTAATTACTGTTACAGGGCGCAGTTATAATATTACTGAATCACTTTGTAATGAAATATCTCTAATATTTATTTCACACACTTCATAACCAGAAGAAAAACCCATTTTATTCATCAATTAAATTTCTGATATTCCAAAATTTCAAATACCACAAAACTTTTAGTTCACAGATTTTGATTTGATTCAACAATTTTACCTATTTTTAATAAAGTTAATGGAACCTTTAAGTGTCTAAATAACGTCATATTTATAGTGATTTGTATATATTTTACAATATTACTTTTTTGAAATAAAAAAATACATCTATATTTATTTTAAATAGTGAGAAAAATATATTTTGTGCAATATATAAGTTGTTTGTGTTAAAAAATGAATGTAAATATATAGGTCTTTCAATGCAATTTCAAAGCTTCATATTTCTTAAACCACCCAGATATCACTCATGAAATTTTTACTACTTGTTTATATACATTAGAAGACTATCCTGTAAAAATTTCATAATTTTCCTATCTGTCCAATTTTAGATATTGAACTTTGATTTTGGCATTTTTTAGCCGAGATGCCAAGTTCGACTAATTTTTATAAAAAAGGGACAGGCTTGAATTGTTTCATTTCACTTCTAAAACATTGTTTAGAAAGGGATATATTGAGGAAAAAATTTGCAAAGGTGAGTTTCAGTTTTTTCCTATAAAATTTTTAGGTCAAAAACCGAATTTTTCACTCAAAAAATGAGATTTTCAAAAATATATAAAAAAATGTTTTAAACTATTATCATAAAAATACTTAACACATTAAATTAGTTCATTCTTTAATAAATAAAATGGCTTTGAAATCATTTATATATGTTGGATAGAAAGAAAGTAATAAGGGTTTCCGTAAAGTGTGTTTTTCACCGAAAACAGGTTTCGACCAGGCAAAAAATGGGCGCCAAAAAAAATTGGAAAGGTTTAAAAAATTTTAAACACTTGTTTTAGTATCTCTAAAGTAAGGTTAACTAACTAGCAAAGAATGAAAAAAATCAAAAATGTCGAGCAACAATTTTCTCTTTTTCTGGATGATTTCACATGGATTGACCCCTTTAATATCGTTTGATATGGCATTAGTTTTAATTAGCATACTGTTTTAGTAATCGTTTACTAATTCTACCAGGAAATATTATTTTTGCTAATTCATTCCTCAAATTCATTTTTATTCAATGTTTAGTAATTGGAACTTCGCAAATAATGGCACTGCTTCATTTACTGACCACTCTAGCAAGACCCTCTATATAAAGGCCTCCCAACTCGGCCGTGCAACGTCATAACTTTCACTCATCTTTGACGTCACTCCATAGACTTAACATGGCAATTTTCACTCACGTTTGACGTCATCGTCTGGAGTTGGGTGGCCATGTATATAGAGGGTCTTGACTCTAGTCGGATACCTTTAGTACTTTTAATGATGTTTGGAAAACAGTGTTCCAATAGTCAATCATAAACAATAGCTATTATAAAAAATATGGAGGGACAAAATCTAATACAATTATAAAATTTTGGGGATAAGCAATACGAATTTTCAAAAATAAAATTCAAAATAATATTTATTTCGAAAATTTTTATATTTTAACTAGCTGATATGCCCGGCCCTGCACGGGTGAAGAGCATAATTTTATTATTTGAGGCCTTTGCTATCAAAACCAGCTCATTCCATATTTTTCTGAAATCCACTTTTTTTGCATATTTTGAAAGTTTAGAGGGTCCTTCATAACCTGGCGAAGGGATATAGCTCAAACCCAGCTCATTCCAACCAAATAAACGGGAAAAAACCACCTCACAACTTAATTGAACAAAAAAAAACTGAAAAAAGTATGAAAAATCGTGTTTTTGCATCAAAGTCAGCTCATTCTAACCTAATTAGCGTAATTACGCCCAAGGTAATGCAACTGAAAGGAAAATGAAAAACTAATCGAATTCTATCTACAGTTAAAAATTTTAAAAACATATTTAGCTTTAGAACTGTGGACGTGAGAAGTTTTTTGTCTCTCCTGTAAAATTTCCAAAAATGGAATAAGCTGGTTTTGATAGCAAACGCCTCATTTTTAAGTTTTCCCAAATACATTACTAATTTTAGATAATCAGCATTTACCAATCATCCCGGTATCCTAGGCGTCTTTTTCATACTCCAGTGTTCCCGGTAACTTTTTCTATCCCGGTGTTTTTAGTAATTTTTCTTATCCCAGTGTTCCCAGATGGATTATAATTCCTTCAGTTCTCAAGCAATATAATTTTTGAAAGATTTACACATTTACATGGGAAAAATTAATCTAAAAAGTATTTAAAATTGCTTAGATCCCTTGATTAATCATATCTGCAAGAATTAACGTTTTCGGTAAAATAATTCAAAAACTAAAGCTTATTCCATTTTGCAAATTAAGAAAAAAATCAATCTTTTCTAGTTGAAAGGGAGTTTTAATAGTTTTTTATTTGTTAACCAACTTTCTTAAAAGCTAAAATATTATCACCTTTTAATTTTACATCCTCGTTTCCATGGAGACTATTTTAACAACAATGGTATTCCATAAAGCTTTTAAATAAAATATAAAAATAATTAATGAAAAAAAACCTTTTTAAAGAACAACGTTTTTAAAATGCACTAAAAAGTATAAAATAATTTTTTGCAACTCCTTGTAAAACGAAAAACGTGGGGATCATGCGATAATATTTACAGCCACTACTCTTGTCACTCTATTTACCATTATATCCAAAGTTAAAAATTATTTAAATTAATGATGAAATTAAGCTGGATTAAATACCTAATGCATGATCCCCACGTTTTTCGTTTTACAAGGAGTTGAAAAAAATTATTTTATACTTTTTAGTGCATTTTAAAAACGTTGTTCTTTAAAAAGGTTTTTTTTCATTAATTATTTTCTGGTTTTTAGTTTTGTTGTGTAAAGTTTAGAATTCGCGACCTGAACGCCTTCCAAGAATTTGATTCTTTTCTATTTTTAATAAAACTAAAAAGTGTTTTTTTTCTGAACTTTAAAACTATAACACATGGCTTTACTTTGTTTTGTTAAAATCATTGCACAGTTTTTGCCTCTAGCTATTATTCAGATGACGTTGGAAATTTTTGAAACACTAGTAATATAAAAAAAAGTGTTTTAAAAATATATTGGTGAGAAACTTGTCAGTAACTAATTAATAAAGTCAGTCCCTTAGATATATTACAAATACCAAAACTTGCATGAAGTACTGCATGTACTGTGTATTAATTTTATTCTTACAAATTTTCATTTTACTAATATTTTATACAACACTTCTAAAGCCATCTTGATAACGAGAGGAGGCAAACTGCACAACAATGATTTTTAACAATAAGGTCCTATAGTTGAACTTCTAAACTTTAAGTCCCCCTGGGGGTTCAGGGACAGCAAATTGAACCGAACTAACGATATAATATTGTATTGTCATCCAGATCTGAACTATGTTCAAAATTTCAAGTCTCTAGCTCATGGGGAAGTATGTTTAAAATTGATTACTAAATTCCTCCCGAACAGACAGATAGACGGACGGACGGACAGACAGACAGACAAGATTGAAAGCGACCTAATAAAAACGTTGTAATTAGATAAAATCTCAAATAAAAATATGGTTAACTATATTTAACTTTTAAATTTCGTGGAAATATATTTTTAAATTAGTAATATAATTTTTAAATAGACTGATACCTAGTGTTTCTATTAAAAACTTGTTGTTTAGCATTAAGTTTTCTTTGTAACAATGGAGTAAAGAGATCTCTTCTTGAGGAGAAATAAAGCTATTTCAGCAAAATGACCATAAAAAGGGTCAAAAGAGGGTCAAGGGGTCATTAAAAGTTTTCGAAACATAGCCTATGTTTTTTCTGGAGTTTTTTTACGTATGTATACCAAGTTTGGTGCAGATCGGAAGAAAACTGTGGATTTGTATAAAAGACAAACACACCCACACATATACATACACTTTGTTTTATTATATTAGATGCAAACATACCGTCATATTGTTAAAATAGCATGACTTAAAAGTAAGCAAACTTTAACAATACTATCGCTAAACTTTTAGTTCCCCGCACATGGTATGGATAATTTTTTACTATTTAAAAATTTTAACCATACTATAATCTTTAAAAATACATTTAAAATCCCAACTAAAAAATTTAAGCAAGGAAACACCATATAAAACAAAATTATCCTTAGAAAGCACTTACTTTTGAAGTTTTGATTTTTGCTCCTACTTGCAGCTCAATTTCAAAATTTTTCATTCCGAAAAATTCCTTCAACTAAAACCGGTGCAGTCAACTAACTCAACTAACACATCCGAAAAACCAAAAAATCCAGCAGAACACACCGAACCAAACCAAGGGGACAACATTAAATAATAAAACCACTGGAGGCTGTGCTACGAAAACAACTAAAAAATTATAATAAATAAAAGGTGCAACTCGGAGAGAGCGAGCTTGCACGCGACCTATCCTAACGGCTTCACATCGCTCTATGATACCATTATAAAATCTATCTGACACTTCAGAAGAGTGGGTACACATCAAAAAACGCAACATCTGCCGACGTTGAAACGGAAAAGCGTACCCTTTGTTCGCTTAACGGACGGGGGGGTGCTCTATTATTATTGTAGAGGGCACGTGCCGGGGTGCGATACCGGCTGCTCCCCATTGGCCAGCTGGCGACAGACGGCGCGTGCCGTGACGTCATCGGTACATGGGACACCTGATTGCTCGGGGGATGCCCGTATCGACAGATGCGGGGATTATCATCAGGGCGTAGGAAGATACCTTATCATCGCTTTCTTTTGGTGGAGAGCGAAAGTGGGAAAGACTTAATTAAGGAGTTGCGTCACTCATCACACTAGACTAGGAGTTCACTACTACCACATTGAGAATTTGTTTTACTCAGGTAGCATTAAAAACATCGCGGCTTATATCCAGGGGAATTGGGGAATATATCCCGACGAAAGTCAAAAAAATGATCACAGAAAGGATTAAATTTACTTGAATATTGTCCCTTCTTTAAAATTCCAACAGGGTTCCCACGGTCCTTAAAAGTCCTTGAATTTTTAAGGCTAAATTTAGGTACTTGAAAGTCCTTGAAAAACGTTCTAGGTCCTGGAAAAATGACTTAGGTCCTTGAATTTTCATTCAGCCTCTAATCGAACTTAATTTTTTCAGATCTTTCTTTGTTTTTTTCTTGAAATTTTCTTTAAAACTACTCTAATGAACATAACTTGCGGCCAGTTTTACAAACTGACAATGAAGAGCGACTTCTCCTCTCGTTCCGATTGTATGCGGGAAAAATGACTTGTCTTGAAATAAGACTAATTTTTAAATGTCTGTGAAAAAGGTCCTTGAAAATTTTGTCAAGGTCCTTGAAAAGTTCTTGAAAGTCCTTGATTTTCAATGTTTTCAAAGAGTGGGAACCATGTCCAATATCCCCTCCAAATTGTTTTCTCTCTATGACATTTCCAATATCTATCTGTAAATATAGGCTTATTGTCAAAATCGAAATGACCTCTGAAATATCGACTAATATCTACGGCATTGTCCAGCATTGGTTTTTGCTGGCCAATATCGTTTCTGCGATTTTGACAATCAAAAATCCGAAGAAAAACTCAATTTTATTTTTACACGCTTTTTAAGAACTAAAAGTCCCTAATCAGTTCGAAATTTATCGATATTGGCTAACACTGATCGATTCATCCGCGTTACCCCAATAAGTTAACCAGAGGACTAAAAGTAACAGAATTATAAAGCTAATTTAA
Source organism: Tetragnatha versicolor (assembly GCA_024610705.1). Taxonomy (NCBI): domain Eukaryota; kingdom Metazoa; phylum Arthropoda; class Arachnida; order Araneae; family Tetragnathidae; genus Tetragnatha; species Tetragnatha versicolor. Next base: position 17,435,760 of record JANDEH010000011.1, on the reverse strand, counting down.
AAAATTATTCAGAACAAAACAAAAGATATTTGCATAATAATTAGTGTGCTGTGCATTCTCTCTCGAAAAATAAAAATTTTGAATTAAGAATTTACCAAGAAAAATACGGTTGTTCTTTATAAATTTAGTACTAATAATTAATAAGTTAAGTTTTTTAATTCACAAATTAAGAAATTGGAAAACTACATTTGTATATTACAACAAACTAATTTTTAATATCTTTTATTTCTTCCAAAGATTTGACTAGAAAGCTCCGAAAATTATTTTATCTTTTCTTTTCCTATAATATTTTAATTTTTCTATATCATTCCCTCTCTTGTTATTCTATATTTCTCTCTCAAAATCCTTTCTACCTCTTTCTAAATATCTTATACTTCTCTCTCATTTTCACACTTTCATGCAATCCCTTTCATTGTCTCTTTCTCCCTCGTTCTCTTCTTCTCTCTTTCATTTCTCATTCTCTTCTCTCATTCATTTTCCATTTCATCTAACCTCTCTCGCGCCCTCCTTCCTCTCTTTCTCATTTTCTCTCATTTCATGAAACTTAAAGATACTAGGGAGTCAACGAGGAAGTTTTCATTTAAATAAAACACAAATCAACTTTTTCAAGGAAACCCCTAAAATTCATAGACGCGTCCCGGAAAACTTTTTTCTTCTCCATCCGAACCACCGAGTGCAGATGCGGCGAGCTCTCCTTTTCGTTCCGCTTTCCATTTCTCTCCGTGGCGGGGGCATCTGCCCCTTTGTGATGCGGCGGGCATCCCGCATCCGCCCGAGAGGGAAGCCCCGCGCACTCCGCGGGCTTCCGCGCTTGGATTAAACGCGACCGACACCTTGCCTGCCATGAGGGCACGCGCCGCTCTCTCGGTTTGAAAAAAAAAGTAAATAAAAGAGAAGACGCCCGAGCTGCGCTTAAATGGAGTTGGGATCCGGTGGGGTAAATGGAGCGACTTCGTAGCGAATTTTTTAGTTATGATCAGTGGCAAGGGCAAATTCAGGGGAGAAGGGCTATGGGGATGCAGCCCCCCTAGAATTTTAAATTCTTCCGAGTTTAGTACAAATTCCTTCAATAATTTAAATTTTTCCACTTTTTCGTGGAAGAAGGTATTAGTGAAAGGTAGAATCTTCGTTGTAATCTTTAATTTACGTTCTACGTTAACCCTCCTGTATGACGGGGTAGCAAATATGCCGTCATAAGTTAAGCTTCAATTTTCAGCATGCTTTTAAGTTATTGCAACAATAATTGCACCTTCAGGTTCTTAATTAATGAATTTAATTAATGAAATAATGGCTTAATTAATGAATTTAAGGTTCTGTCCCCCACTTCATTTTTTTAATCAAAATTTTTTTAAAATTGGCATTTTTATTTCATTCGGCCCAAACTACATGAAATAATAATGCAAAAAAATATTTTTTCCATAGTTATTTCTGGTAGTGGATATTAGAGGGTTCAGATAAATCTTTGAAAATTATTACGGCAATATACTCGTTTTAAGGTACCTCAGCCCCCCTAGAGCTGGATTCCTGGATTCGCTAATGATCAGTGGAGTAGCTATCCCAGGTACCAACACCCCTTTATTTTCGTCTTAACAGGGGCGCCGAGTCATATGGAAGTAGTTGGGTGAGTTGGCTGGACCATATCTCGGGCTTGGAGAATAGAAAATATATAAGATCTGTAACTTTCTTACACTGCGATACCTGCATAGTTTCTTCAAAATATTGGATAGGCTCAGCTCCTTTGCCAGAAAACACACTGTGGGGGATTTTTGAGCCCACCCAAACTCTATGAAGTTGGCGCCCATTTGACAACAATATAAATTTTCTTTTCGATACAATTTCCATGGGAAAATTAAGAGGGGTCATAGGGGCAAATGTCCCTCAACTGTTTCTAATGGTCAATTACAGTTCTGAGATTGGATTGGGATGCGGAGGGATAGCGTCCACTAAAATATTTGGACCATCGACCAAAATATATAAGCTGTATTTCCAAAATATGATATTTTTGACCAAAAATGAAAATAAGGGGGAAAAAACTGTTGTGAATCCCTATAGAAATTATTTTTTCAACTTGGGCTGCTAAATCATGTTTACCAAGCCAAGCAATGAATAACATCACGCATGCTCAATTCGTGTGACAAAACTTCAAGTCTTCTGTTTTAAAGATCAGGGATATCGCGAAATTAAGTCTAATTCTATTCCTATCGAAATAAGTAGGTGTATTCTAAGGATCTAATCATTTTGTATAAAATAAAATAAGAAGGAAGCCTTTAGAAACACGTACCCCTTTTCCTGCTTGGAAGAGTTGAAGACGTGGTTGGATTGCTTGAATTCTCCATGTCGGAGAGTTCTAGCTCAAATTGAGGCATAAAGAAGTTAAGTCATCTGTCTTCAAGATCAGGGATATCGCGAAATTGAGTCCATAGTGTGGAAAATCCAATGCACCTTGGCCCATGAGGACACCTCTCTGAAGAAAGCATGGTGCTTTTGCTGAAAAGGTAATTAGTACGATTTTGTAATATGCTACATATAAAGAAAAGAGCTATTCACAAATTACGTTAAACTTTTAGGGGGAGGGGTCTAGTATATGGGGACTTAATGGTAAATAAGAGGGGTTTACTTAATTATTTTTTCAAACATTTTTGATGTTAAAGGCTGAAAGAGGCCAAGAGAAGTTTTGATTTAACAAATAAAATGTAAATAATCCTCTAGTGTGAAAAGTAAAGATGCTTCAAACGAATGAAATGAAGTTTTATGGTTTCAAAACACAATGATTTTCTGCACACAATGAGAGAGGGACACTGAAAAATGTGAACTGGTGACAGGATGAAGAAGGGGCTGTAAAACCCCTGAAAATTGATGTCTGACATAATTTTTGAATGACCTTAAATGGACAATATTGTGTCTCTTTAAATGTGTAAAAATGATCTCCCTTCAAAGTGTTTACTCCTCATTTAATTTGTTTATTTCAGAGTCAGAGAAAGCTTTTTTCTAGCATATTTAAATAAACCAAAAACTGCGCACTAAATTTTTCATGAAAATTTTCTGCAAATAAAGAGATCCGCAGTCTTTTAAATTTTTACTTGAAACAAATTGCCAGTCACATTTTTAGAGGAGATAATGATGATATTTCTTACTTGAAAAAGTTATTTAAATTTTAAACCATTTTTTCGCAAATTCGAAAAATTTTCTGCGCTTGGCGGGCGTTTGTATTTTAAATGTATTATGAACATTCCCCTTACTTTCTGTTTTAATAGGTTAAAAAGATAATTAATTTTTTCAAGTTAATAGCAAATATATTTTAAGAAAAATTTTAAATAATTTAAAAATTTATCTATGACGTTTACTGTCACACAAAGTATAACTACATTTCGAAACTTTAAGATTCATTAGCAAATGACTCTTTTATGAAAACTTAATGATTACGATGTTATCAATATTGTTTATCTATAAAAGTTTTCTCTTTGAACTCTTCTTTTACCTGAGTAAATTTTTACCACTTATTTTTAGACCTTCTATTCTAATCTGTATGATTGAATTTTTTTTACCATTTTCTTTTCTTCATTGCTTAACACAATTAAATATAATAACTGCTTATTCAAGTTTTCGAACAATTCAACTACAAAAACGAACGTATCACAGATAGATCAAAGGATTCATGTGAAGAAATATGTATTTTTTTAAATTCTTGCCGAACTTAAAGAGATACAGTGGTTCTTTAATAATACTGACAACTGTCAATTCCAAATGCTTTAGATGACATTTTACGAGAAATATAACACTGAAACGTTGCTTGCTTTTTTGAATGACATTAACTGCTTCCAAAGAGAGAAAAATAGGCCTGACGGCATTGTGTTAAAGCATGCTGTCTCTACATCAGTCCCTCAATGGCGACCGGCGTTGTTTTCACTGCCGTACTCATATACTTCTCACAGAAAACAAGCAACAGGGTGACCACTGCACGATTACATGCTTATAGTAAAGAATAAGTCTGTCTTACCTAATGTCGTCTGAAGGGGGGGGGAAATCACGTTTTCATTTCAATTGAAATGATTTCAGAAAGTCAGTTCAAGCTTCATTCAACTCCCCTCACAAAGCAATGTTTGATCCGTTCAAGGGGGATTTCGATCTACAGGGTTACCTTGGCGAAGTCTCATTACGTCCAAAAGTCCGCCAACCCTGGATAACGCACCCTGCGTTGTCATGGAAACGGCAGTGAAAAGTGAAGCAAATGTCGGAAATCAAATGTTGTGACCTGTCGCAGTATACGCAAATGATGGTTTGAGGCTTTGGGTTGATTTTACGAGAACCTGAAGTTATGCTGTATTTTTCAATGTCACAGGGACATCGAAAGTTTGTGGGTGACATAAAATTGGATGAGCACGTGCTTTAGGAACAACAACATTTTTTTATTTCACTCACTGTTTCATTCATTCATTGTCCATGTGAATGCACTTTTTATGGTGATAGAACAAATAGTTTGAGCGTAAGAATTTACTGTTGAGAATTCGGACTAACTCCGTATGTTCGTCAAAGGGATCAAGTGCAAGAAAAATACCGTGATAAAAAGAGCGTCTAGTGAGAGTATATAAATACTGTCTATTTTAAAGTAATACCGAGTATATTTCTAGTTTTAAAATATTAAGTAAAAGTGAATTAAGAAAGAAATAACATGGATTTTGTATTTAAAATATTCGTTGTGCCAACTGTTCAGCTCAGATGGTTGATGGTTCCTTTAGGATTTTCAGTCTATTTAGGAAATGAAATAACTAACTAGTGTTTATTGATGCTAAAACATATTCCTCAGCACCTTGCTTAATAAAAGAAAATAGATCAAAGGGGAGAAAAATATAAGGATAGAACATGAATCCTAAAACAATATGTTTATGGAAGAAAGATAAAAACTGTTATAATGGCTTGTTTCATAACATTTCGACCATGTTAAATCACTGGACAAAAATATTTCACTTTTAAGATGTTGTTAACTACAATTCCTGCTACATTAATGTGAAAAGAAAATGCTTTGTCCTCTTTTTAACAGTTTTGTCACATCCATATTCCAATACCATAGTATAATGTAATAACAGTATCTAATTTAATAGATACGTATTTAAAATTTCTTATGAAAATTCATTTAGTTTTTGTTTGTAAATGTTTATATACTATAGGAATTTGTTTTGTGGTTATGTATTTTAATATCGTTGGTATTCATCCAAAATGTTTGATAATTTTTGAAAATGTATAAAAATGTTTCTTCAATAAACTAATAGTTTTTTCTTGTTTCTTTAGATAGATGGTCTTTAAAATTTTACAAATTTTAATGATCATTGCATTTTTTAAAATACATGCGCTGTAGAAAATATACTTTGTGCGACCTCTCTGTTACCGAAGAAGAATAGGACATACCACATACCCCTAAGTTTTAAAGAACCAACCATTGCCAATGTAGGTCAAGGTGGGTAAAACATGCAAAAAAAGTGACTTACTACAAAGATTGAGGTCAAGTAAGTTTCAATGGGGGGACTGGGGTTAAGGGGATAGAGCTAGAAAGAAAAAAATGAAGATTACTTTGAACTCACTATTTTACTTCTTATAGGCTACTTCCGCTAACATATGTTTTCATTTGATTCAAAAACTCCATTTCATTTGAAAAGTTCTATTAGTAAAACAATTACCTATTTAAAAACAATATTTGTGGAATATTAATCTAATCGAAAAAAAAAAGAATCGGAGACGTTTGTCTTGAATTATCAGAAAGAACAATTTAATAGTCATTTCTAAAAGATTGAGACGATATTTTATTTACCATCTACATAATCTCGAACAATAACTTACGCCAAAAACTTGAAAATATATTAATTATAATTACCTTTTATAGAGAGAGCAGAGCGAACGTCTAGTAGTTCTTGATTGTTAGATTGTTTATAAAAACATAAGAACAAGAGAGAACTTTTATAGATACTATTTGGAAACTCAAATTATCATAATTTATAAATAAGTTATAAATTATTTGTTAAAACTTCAATTTTTATTTTTCGGACTGTTGAAATAAATTTTTCGTTTATTTAAACTATTTTTTACAATTATATTACTATTTATTTTATTATTTTCATTCATTTTCAGCAGCAGTTATCGTTTGTGTAATTTTAATTGTTGCAAACAATTCAATTTTTTTCTATTTACGCAAAGGAGGATTCAAACGATTTTTTTTTCAATTTATACTTTTTGTTAGTCCCCAAACACAAATGAAAAAATTCAACTATTACAACAATTAATTTATTTATTTATTAGAAAAATTTTACAATTAATTTTAAATTAATTTCAAGCAAGTTCCATGAAGCCAAGTTCTCAGCTAATGTGAGTGAAATAGCAACCATTCCTTTCGATTCAGAATAAAGGAGTACTCCGGCGAATTTTCGATCGATTTTCTCGGTAGGGCTGGCAGAATCGAGGGGTTTCCTACGGCGGCGTACGCGTGCGTATAATCAACCGAAGCAAGAAAATGACGAGGTGGGGGAGGCCCGCCGTGAATCAGAATGCTCTACTGCCGGCGGGATGGAAAAGCGTGATGCAGAATCGTTAAGTTCGATCCTCGCATAATGCTACAAGGGCGTCCACTTGGGGAGGGTCTGTATTGCGTGACTCATATTTAGGGAACAAAACTTCCCAACTCTTCACCAATAAAGTTTTTTCCCCTTATTTTCGTAATTTAGCGGGATTTTCTGAGTCTGATAGGTAGGATAGAAGCTCGAACAATAGAAATTATGAATGTAATTGACCAAAAATTTGTTTTATTGAGTTTAATATTTTGTTTATCATTATTGCTTAATTATTTGCTTGTCATTTAGCTTAATCAGTACTTCTCAATCTTAATGATAACAAAATCAATGTTTCTTAAACTTTACCAAAACCCATTTGAAAGATTCCAATAATTTATTTGATCTTTTCTAAATAATAAATAAGCCTATACAAGATTTACTACATTATTTTTAGCGATTTAAATTTACCTACGCAACAAAAGGAATTATAAAATAACTCTCATTCATACAGACTTTAAGTAGACTCTAAGATTTTTCAACCAATGCAGAAAAAGAAGACTATGTGGAGATAACTTGTTAGTCAATGATTATGTGGTTACAAAAATAATAATAATAATAATAATCTTTATTCACAAGGGCAGAAAAACAAATACAGAAATTAAGAACATATTAGTAGCCAAGGGGATAAATTCAGAAATCCCGTTCAGGCTACCTAAAAATAAAATCTTACATGAATTGATTAACAAAGAAGGAAAAAACCAAACACAATTTAATAAATTAAAAAATTGGCAAAAAGCTGGGCAAAATTTAAATGATTTTGCTTCAAATGAGGTGAAAATATAGATCAGGATCGTCGATATTTATTAAGAAATTAAATAAATTTCGTCTAAAAGAAGATAATTATTTATACTAATTAAATTTAGAGGCAAACTGTTAAATAATTTGGGAGCTAGGTAAAAGAAATGTTTAGTAAAGATATCCTTAGAAAATTTAGGAATCTGATAAGTTTGAATTGATCTAGAATTATATGTTCTTTCTCTAAAATCACACAAATTACTATGGCGAAAAATATAAAGTATGATACGGAAGTATGCATTATGTCGAAAGGAGAGTAAGTTAAGGGATCTAAAATTATTGGGGCTGATTTGAGTATTTAGAATTTTTAATATTTTGTTCTGAATTGAAATTATTGGTTGAAGATTGGATCTATATTCACCACCCCAAATGATAACACCATAATTAATTAAGGAATAAAACCAAGAATAATAAATAGTTTTAAGAAAAGACACACCAATATTATTTTTGAGGTGGTAAAATTTACACAAAACAAAACGCAATTTTTTTACCAGCTCTTTGATATGAGTTTTCCATTTTAAATTTGAATCTATTATTAAGCCTAAATATTTTATACTATGAACTTGTTCTAGTGTTTCACAATCGCAATTAAAATAACTATGACAGAGATCGGAATGAAATTTAATATTAAGATTACTTGATGTCAGTCTAAGATTAAAATAAATATATTTAGTCTTGTTTGAATTTAAAGTTAAGTCATTTATAGAAAACCATTTTCTGATTTCTATAAGGTCAGTTTCAATTTGTGATTGAAGTTCCAAAAGGTTTTCACAGGAATAGAGTAACACGGAGTCATCGGCATAAGTTATAATTTTACCAAAAAGTTTTAATTTACAGAAGTCGTTAATAAAAATTAAGAACAAAAGGGGGCCCAAAATGGATCCTTGTGGCACGCCACGATTTGAAATAGAATAACTACTTAGTGTGTCCCTCACTTTTACTCGTTGTTTTCTATTGGACAAGTATGATATGAACCAATTTAATATATTTCCTCTAAAACCTGCGTGTTCCAATTTCAAAATTAATAAAGAATGATTAACATTATCGAAAGCCTTGGATATATCTAAAAAAAGTGCAACAGTTTTTTTATTATTATCAATACTATTATAGAGAAATTTGTTGAATTCTAAAAGAGCCGATTCAGTATTTCTACCTTTAATAAATCCATGCTGATTTGATGCAAAAAACTCAATATGATTCAGAAAGTTATACATTTTAATGGATAAAGTTTTTTCGATGATTTTAGAAAAGGAAGGTAAGATGGAAATTGGGCGATAATTAGACAATATATTTTTATTACCTGATTTATATATTGGAGTTATGGTGGCTTTTTTAAGTGAATCGGGAAACTCAGATGATATAATTGATTGATTTATAAAGTTAGAAATAAAATTAATGTTACTTATTGCAAACATTTTAAGTAGTTTTAAGTTTATACCATCATAATCCACAGAGTCAATATTAGTAAAAGAGTTTAAAATGTCAGTAACTTCATAATCTTGTAAAGGCAGAAATACAAATGAATTTAGGCTCGGTGATAAATATAAAATGCATTTGTTACTATTGTCTACAGAAGAAACAGCAGTACTGCAATTAAACTGATTGTTGAATTGACTTGCCGATTCAGAGTCGATTAAATGGTTAGGTAAAACAGGAGGTTTACTTGTGTGGCAAAGTTTATTTATGAAATTCCACTTCTGTTTGGTCGAGTTAAAGTTTTGGAATTTGTTTTTGAAGTAGTTGTATTTTGTTGCTTTGATTATACGTTTAAGTTCAGATACATAAGTGCGATAAGCGAGTCCGTACATAATATCCAAAGGATATTTACGAACTTTTCTATAGAGCTTTTCTTTTCTACGAATAAGAATTAAAATCTCATTATTTATCCAATCACTTTTATGCTTATTTTTTCTTAAAGGGAATTTAAAATTGTTTTTTATATTATTTAAAGTAAAACAGAGCTTTTGGTATTGTTGATCCAAACCATCATAATGATTGTTATTAAAATTATAAGTAGATAAGTAATTATAGACTTGATTATAGTTAATATGCATTATATTACTATTGGGAGGTACTTTTATAGGTAAAATAGAACTGGACAATTTACATAGAGTTAAGTAATGGTCGCTTATATCAGTAATATAAATTCCAGAATTTATGGTAAATGTATTTGATTTGACAAAAATATGATCGATACAGCTATTTATTCGGGTGGGTTTATTTATGTAGCTTAAGAAACCATACTGCGATAGACAAGTTAGATATTCATCAGTATCAGAATCATTGCCTAAAATGTTAATATTTATATCACCTAGGATCACAATATTGGGATGTCTTAAATTAATTAAAACAGAGTTTAGCTCAGAGTTGAAATAATCAACAGAATAGGCATGGGAGCGATAAATAGATAGAACAGCTAAATTCAAACGTTTACTGTGTAACAAAATTGTTTCGGCAGAGACAAAATCAACATCCAATAGGGTAAACTCAAAAATTTTTTTACAAAACACAGCAATTCCACCAGAACGGTTTTGATCGCGACAACAAAAATAAGAATCAAAACCATCAATAGAGTAAAAAGAGGATTCATTACTATAAATCCAGATTTCAGATAGAACAATTATTGTAATGTGATTAAGATATTTAGATAAAAGGGAGATGAAGCTATTGAAATTGGAGCGGATACTTCTTATATTTAGGTGCAGAACAATAAAATTAGACTTACAGTTTGACGGATCAGAAAATAAAAACTTTATAAAATCATCCAGATCTTCTAAAATAATACAGTCGGGAGCAGGACAGTCAAAATTATCAATGGGTGGATTGAATGTTTAGATCCTCAATAGTCCTGATGCGTAAAACTCTGGATGATTCATCCTTTCTTAGAAAGATTTTGCCGTCACGTACCCAACAGAACTTATACTGTTTTTCTCTCTTGGTTTTCCTTGCTTCAAAAAACAAAGTCTTAAGCTCCGGAGCTAAATGTTCATTTACGTACACAGGGGAGTCGGAGAATCTGGGATTGATGCTTGCAGCATTTAGTTTACATGATTTTAATATTTTTAGGCTATTATCCCGATCAGCTTTGGACTTGAATTGAACAATGATAGGCTTCGGTCTATCCTTATTGAAACTTGGTACACGATGTGCTGCGGTAATATTTTCAGTAAAGGGACTTTGAGATATTTGTTCAATCTTGTTGAGGAGATCGCCGACGATTTCATTTTCACATTCAGGTAGATCGGAGATTTCGAGGTTAGTTCTTCTGGAATATTGTTTTAGTTCAATCACAGCCAGTTTTAGCTCTTTAACTTCAGATTTAATAAGGAAATATCTTTGTTGTATAGTTTTGATATGTACGTAACACTCAGTAGTACCATACAGATACCACCATCATAATGTGACCATTTATTTTTTGACTCAAAACGGGACATTGGTTTATTTAGGTTAATTAACAGGTAGTCAATAAAAACACTTTTTTAAAGTTATTTATTCAGAAAAAGTCAGTTAGCTTAAAAGTTACGAGTTAAAAATATACCCGAAACGTTTAGTTACATTTATATTTATCAGAGGAACAAATTTGCTTTAATATACTAGCTGGTGATGATTTTAAGTAAGAATGAAACTCTGGGCACGTTTTTATATTCACCTTAATTATCAACATGGCCTTTAGAACTGAAATTTGTAACTGGGTCTTCTCAGATGGCCACAATTTGCTCATCATAGAAAATACTCTTTCTACTGGAGCATTTGTAGCAGGCAAACATAAAATATATTCAATTAAAATAGAAAAATTTTCATGCTGAAGATTGTTGGCTTGAAAGTGTTTGAATACTTCCAACCCAACGAGTTTTCGTGGAAATATTTAGATTATTCTATTCGGTTACTTTCTGCGATGTAATGTAGTTACAAGTTAACAAAAATTCGTCAAAAATACTCAAATTTTCGCGCGGTTTCAGAAAACGGGACAATTTTGCGTCCCAGACAGGGGCGTCATTTCAGTTTTTCGTTGGGGGGGGCAAGGAATTTTTTTTAAATGGGTCTGGACCTTGCTGTAACTAGGTTTATTTTGGCGGGGGTTGCCTCAACTTCATTTTTAAGGTAATATCATGTCAAAATTTGACAACGTGAACTACAATGAAAAATGGGGGGGGGTCTGGGGGTTCACCCCCAGGAAAATTTTGAAAATTTGGCTCTTAAAGTTGTGTTTTAGCTTGTTTTGAGACCCTTTGGGCTGCATCCAAAGAGAACAGTTTCTTGTAAACCCCATAATTTTCTAGGGAAAAGAGTTGTAAATAAACGTCAAAGTTTTAAGGGGACTATAGGGGTCCTCCCCAGGAATTTTAATTCCTCTTTAAACTAGTGTTTTATCTCTTTTTCAAACTCTTTGGGGAGGTTCTAAAGAGAAAAGCTTCTTGTAAGAAAGAGGAATAGTTTTCAAGGGGAAACACTATAAATAAGAGACGTGGAAATTTTAGAGGGGGTGCTGGGGGTCCTCCCCCAGAAATTTTTTGAAATTGAACCCTCAAAAGTAATGTTTTAACTTCTTTTGAGACGTTTTGAGTTGCACCCAAAGCTCCTTGTGGAAGTTACAGAATTTTCAAGGGACTTGCAGCTATTTTTCATATTACAGTGGAAACCTTAGGGGGGGGCGGTTGCCCCCCCCTGCCCCCCCTAAATGACGCCCCTGGTCCCAGAGTTCATTTCGGGGACACCGGGACTCGTAACTCTAAAAAGGGACAGCCCCGTTCAAAACGGGACGTCTGGTCACGTTACACCATCACCATATACTGTTATATTTCTCAATGACATTAAATATTCTCTGGCAATAACTCTCTTTAAAACTTAGTAATGGAAAGTTGTATCCTCATTGTGTCAACTATCAGAACTAGCCCTCCTCCGAAAAAAAGCGTTCTTCACTATTTTTAATTACACGTTCACTGAGTTCGATGGCCATTCTATCGCTCACTCATCCGGCTATGGACAGGCATAACTGGAGGCACATCTGCCGATCCATTATCCAGCACATTCAAATACATACACAAACAGATGGTCGCCCAATGTGATCTGTCCAGAACAGTGCACTCGGATCCGAATCCGAGCAGTTTCCCATGCGGGCATGGTTTGCAGGTGGGCTATCTATTCGCTTGCTGTCGTGATTACGGGCGAGTTACGCTGCAGTCCAATTAAGCTATTCTGCCTGCAGCTGACGGTTTCATAGACTCGACCACCATGTGTTCAATATACGAGCTTCAAGTGGACTAATGGTCTTATGCAGTGTCCGAGTCAATCAAGGGGGTTAGGGTTTATATGTTCAACCCCCCTCCCGAAATTTTGACATCCATTTTTAAACTTTTATTTCTTGAAAATTTTATGACCTACAAGGCCCAACTTTTTCGAGTGAAACCCAAAAGGTTTCAAAATGAGTCGGGGGAGAACCCTTAACCCCCCCAAAAAAGGTGTGTTGTTGTTTCTTATGCCACTTGGAATATCCAAGCTCCACCGAGAAACGTAAGGATTTAAGGCAAAGGGAGTGCGGCTCCTGAGAAAGTGAGGCCCATGAAAGGCAGGAGTCCGACTTAAGCCTCGGATGATAGATGCTGTCACAATCTATCGCCACCTCCACAATTTTGACATGCATCTGAAGGGGAGGGAAATAGTCTCCAGACACCTGGACCCAAGGTAAACTGCGCCACGACCGACCTCAGGACTTTCGGACCCACAGATTAAACGAGCACGTACTCCGCATATACTCGATGGGTCTTCAGCGGTGTCGGGGATCGAACCTGGGACCCTCCGATCCCCAAGCCGATGAAATCTATTATGTACGGTTTCCTTTGTAAAGTTTTGTGACTTTCAATGCGTGATTCTTCTTTGATGTAAACTAAAGGGTCACAAAATGAGTTAAAACACAACTTCTAAGGTACAAATTCTTACCCAGACAGCAAAAACTGGTAGAATACAAGTAGAATAGACGTCTTTTCCACCAATTAGTTATAACTTAAACGTGTTACCTTTAGAATAAAACTTTTGTAACAGCTCCTTTTTAATAAACAGTTTAGGATAATTTGTATACTAAAAGATGGTCTAGACCAGTGTTTCCCAACCTTTTTCGGTCCATGCCCCACCAAAGCCTTTCTAAATTTTCCATGCCCCCCCCGGTCTCAGTGGCATATATAGAAATATATTTTGAGAGGGAGCCAAAATTATTTCTTAGTCCCTCCCTCCTATGTATATTTAATAAGTCTAATGAAGCTTTTCAGAACACTTTTAGGCAGAATTTGCATGCTAAAGAACTAAATCAAGTTATGAGTAATTAATTTCTAAGTACCAAGGGGGGTCTGGGGGTCCTCCCCAGCGAATTTTCCAAAATTTGACTCTAGGAAGCAGGTTTTTAACTAGTTTGGTACCCCTAGTTGGGAAATTTTGGATATAAATTTTTAGGTAAGATTTGCATTTTGATGAACCTAATGTAAAAAAGTTTCAAACTTAAGCGTTCTAAAAACAAAGAGATCTTGGGTCATCCCCCAGAAAAGGTTTGGAAATTAGACTCTGAAAACAGGGTTTCAACTTGGTTTTGATACATACTGGTCCAGATTTCGGACATATATTCTCAGATAGGATGATAGGATCAGATTTTGATAAACTTCTTTAAAAAAAAATTTTTCAATTTTCCCCCAGGATTAGCCCAACCTGGGGGGGCAATTTGGTTGAAAATTTTCAAATTGGCCCCCTAGAAAATGATATTGCCCCCCGGTGGGGCGTGCGCCCCACGTTGGGAAACACTGGTCTAGACCTAGAGAGTACCTAGAAATTTTTCAAAATTTTATCCTTAAAATTAGAGTATTAACTCACTGTGCTACTCAAAAATATTAATTTCAAGGTCTTATCTTGAATCCGTATCTTTTGAAAATGCCGTATAATTCTAAGTCTCTATGAGTTATAGGTTTAATGGAAAGAGGGGACAGTAAGGTAAATGTGGGTATAGTGGACACTGTACCAATAGTGGCCACATAGCTGATTAATTTTAAATAGAACGAGTTAGAGGCATCGAACAGCGTCAAAATTCATAGGCATAGTAGATTGTACAATCAGGTAAGCTGATAAATTACCACCGATACCACAGATCAGCATGGGAAGGATATTTAAATATTTGAAAATAACAACATCGGTCGAGTGACTGAAAATTGATTTCGCTTATTGAATCGCGTAAGGAAACGGGTATTTCGGAACTGATTTTTTCGTATTTATTACCGCTTGATTGACTTTTAAATTTATATCAAGATAAATAAGAGTGTATAAAATAATGCTGAATAAAATTTATTTGAAAATGTTGACTTTACGAGGATTTATGGGGGTGTCCACTTTACCAACACATAATCTTAGATTTTCCAATAGTGGCCACCGCAATGGCTTCTAATAGAAACATAAATAATACTTAATTTGAATCAGTTTTTCTTCATAAATTGTTGACTGTGCTTTAAAAAGAGTGTTAAATAAATTTGGTTTCATTCTGGCTTCGGGAACCAATGTTTCTAAAACATTGAATTACATGCTAAATTCCTCTCAAATCAGCTACAGCGTAGACTTTGGGCCGAAAACTATAAATTTTTTTTAAATAATGCTAATTTTATTGAATCTAAAATACATTTCGTTGGGGAAGGGAGATTTAAATAGAACTAGACGACTATACCAAGAAAACCCCTAAATTTCATGCATAAACCCCTCATATAGGCAAAAAAAGACAGGTGTCCACTATTGATGCAAGAGGTGTCCACCATAGATACAACAGCTACATCAAGGTGGCCACTATAGATGCAATTTGGAGTACTTTTAAAAAATTAATTAAAAATGCTTTGCCCAATCTAATTAAAGTTTTTAATGGTAAAATCGAAAGAAGAAGATCCAATTAACCTAAAAATAGGATGATAACCGTTTCGAAGAAAATAGATTGGCATTTATTAAGAATTTAAGCAAAAATTTTCCTTAAAGTGTCCACTATACCCACATTTACCTTACAGGGTTATTAAATGGTAAAAGTTATTTTCAGTTTCAGTCTACGGATCAGTGTGTAGTAAAAACCAATATCATCCCTTTATTATTTTTCTGACATTTTTTTTACAAAATTTAGTTTTTCTAAATATCGTCTAAAATTGTGTTTCTAATAAATTTATACATAATAAATTTCTGAGTTTTTAATAAAAGACTGAACAATCCAGTATAATTTTTACATTAGTATTAAATAAATTCATTGTAATTAAGATTGTTACTTGAACGGTTTCTACAGTTTCAAAATTTTACAATATTTAGAATTATTGGGCAGTACAATAGTAAATTCCTCGACATTTTTAATGTTGGCCAGGTTGTTCAGGAAAAAAATCGGATAATTTCCTTTCCTGGGTTTTTTAATCATCAATGCTTTGGCAATTGAGTAGTTTATTTCAGAAATAATGTCCAAGACCAAATTTTTGTTTTGAGAAAAACGATAAACTGTTTAGAAACTCACTACATTTTTGTATATGTGTTTAGTAATTTTTTTCAAAAAGTAGTCAAAGTACTGCTAAACCAACTATAGTAAAAGGGTCACGTGATTTCGACAACGCTGGAACTAGTATTTCGGAGAGGAGACAGGTGGAAGTTGAGGGGCAGTTGAACGGAAGAGGAAGAGACATTTGCTTGTACATTCACTTCCAAAAGTTAAGCACGGAACTGTTTTTTCAATCTAATACCTAGTAGAATTATTTTTAATACATGAAAATCATACCACAAGGTGTTCAACTAGTGGGAATACAGGGCCCGAGAACAAATTTTCCCTACCAATAATTTAAGGGGGTAAATGGCCCCTCCATTGATAATGGAGTTTCATTACACATTTGGAGCAGTGACAGAAACGTCTATGTGAGAGGTATTAACGGAAAATTTTATGTTTTTCTAAAGAATATTGTTATTCCTAAACTCAACACATGTTTTCAAACGTGTGTGCTAAGTTTAAATGTCTTTTTTAAGATTTTATTGGGAGATATCGGTATAATCATAATTTTTGGCAAGTTTTATCCTCTGGGTCATTTTTGACAAGTGGTATCAGACCGTCAACTATGTTATTTATTAGCTCTTACATGTGCTTGAAAGCCCAGGGGCGCAGTGGTAGCGCATCACACTTCCACGCCACAGGTCCGGGGTTCAAATCCCGGGCTGGGCAGGGTCCACTCAGCCTTTCATCCCTTCAGTGGGTCGATAAACTGAGGACCAAGCATGCTTGGGAACTAAACACTGGGGGTCTCGCGTTGTGCTGACCACCTAACCGGGACATTTGCCTAGCACCCCAGGCCCCACGGTCACGAAAACGAAGATGGGCAGGCCTTGGCCCACTAGGGCTGTTGCGCCGATGGTTTAGTTTTTAGTTTACATGTGCTTGAAGGCGTTTAGGTCTGGGGACCCAGAAAGTACCCTTATTCTTTCAATATCGTTACTTATGAAAAACTTTAAGATAGCCAAATTGTGATTTTTTGCAGCTTTTTCGGCGCAAGTTCAGAGTTGCACCTGCGCCAAGTTTTTAGCGTTAAAGATGACTAATATGGTAACCCTAACTCATGTTAAAAGAGTCATTTGGCTTCTAAATGTGCCGTTAAACAGCCAAAAATCGCCAAGCAGGTGCAACTCTGAACTTGCGCCGCTTTTTCACTCTTAAAGATATATCCTCGACCCGATATGTGTTCTAAAAGGAGCAAATGGGACATGAGGACACATGTAAACGATTGCAGACATCAGTGAAAAGCTCTGCGGCTTATAGGGGGTGAATTACGATTTCGAATTTACCTTGAAATCTCGTTTTTCACGTTGAATTCTCGTGCGGGGTTGATGGTTATGTAAGGATCAAAATCGAGAATTCAACGTAAAAAAACGAGATTTCAACGTAAATTCTACGAACTTCAGCCCCTACTCATGGCTTTATTTGGGGACCAAATGACATGAAAATTGGTTTTGGGGGGTTTAGGGGGTTGTCTTTCAGAATCGGGAATAATCTTTGATGTCGCCCACAGGAAAAACGAATGTTGGTGCTTCGCTTAATATGTAGACGGCCCCCTAAGGACATAAACTATATTTCATTTCACACAAAAATTATCATCCTAACCCCAGTAGTTCGCTCTCACTTTTTTTTCTGCGACTGTACACTGTACCATTGAATCCAATGGGAAGTTTGGGCCGGCTAGGTCTGAAAGGTTTTTGGTGCACTAAATTTCAAAATTGTGTGTGTCTGGGGGTCCTCCCCCAGAAAATTTTTGGAAATTAGACTCTAAAACCCAGGTTTTTAACTAGTTTTGGTACCCCTAGTTAGAATTTTGGATATAAATTTTCAGGTAAAATTTGGGAATTTAATGAAAAAGTTATAAATGATATAGTTTTAAGTAGAGAAGGGGATATATGGGGGTCATCCCCCAGAAAAATTTTGGAGATTAGATCCTAAAAACAGGATTTCAACTTGGTTTTGATACACTTTCCCAATTTCAAACATACATTCTCAGGTAGGATTTTGAACTTATTGTAAAAAAGTTTTGAATAATAAAATTCCAAGCACTCTAAAGGGGGGTTTGGGAGGGTCCTCCCCCAGATATTTTTTCAAAATTTGACCCTAAAAAACATGGTTTTAACTTGTTTTGGTACATCAAGTCAGAATTTCGGGGGGGGGGGCACATGGGCGGATTTAAGGGGGTGCAACGCACCCCCAACTTTTTGAGAAAATTCCATTTTTATAGGGGAAAATCATGCTTCCAAAGTCATCAAGGGCAGCTTGCACCCCCAAGTTTTCCAGTACGCACCCCCAGGGTTCACCCTCTAAATCCGCCCATGGGGGCCAGGGCCCTTTCGCCCCCCCCCTTATATATGCCACTGTCTTGGGGTCCTCCTCCAGAAAAATTTTGAAAATTTGCCCCTCAAAATAGCGTTTTAGCTCATTTTGAAGCCTTTTAGATTCCACCCAAAGAGCACCACTCATTGTAAGCGGCAGAATTTTCAAGGAAAAAGTTTATAGTATTATGAATTAGAAAATTTCTAGGGGGTTTAGGGGTTCCTATTCCAAAAATTTTTTTGAATTTTGTACCTAAAAGTGTCATTTTAACTCATGTTGAGACACTTTAGGTTACATCACAGAGAAAAATCCTAACAGAGGGTCCAAAACGATATATTCAAAAGTTGTATGGGTTTGAGGGCGCCACGATCAACTAAATGATTGACAGAGAGATCAAACCTGTGATTGGCTGTCACGCAATCTTCTATTTCGAAGGAGAAGGAAAAAGTTTTTCTCAACCAATCAGTCTTTTCAGTCCCGCCTCTCGTGACGTTGATGCGATCGCAGCGCCACCCAACCCATCCAACTTTTCGATTTCCATTAGCGCCTATGGCGACGGACTCTCTGTTCTAGTACTCTGTGGGTTACATCAAAGAGGATCACTCTTTGTAAATCCCTAAAGTTTCAAGGAAAAACCGTACTTATTAGATTCCAAAATTTCGAAGGGGGGTTGGGGGTCCCCAGAAAGTTTTTGGAATTTTGACCCTTAAAAGTTGGGTGCCGATTCTTTTTGAGACCCTTTGGGTAACACCACCGAATGTCCGCAACGTGTTTAAAATTATTTTTTTTGGCTTTATTGCTTATTTATTGAATGTCTTATTCCTGGGGGGGCTGCAGCCCCACAGCCCCCTACTGGATTCGCCACTGTATTTGAATGATATTACATACAATGTCACAATTGACAACGTGAACTCCAAGAAAAAATTGGTGTCTGGGGTTCACCCCCAGGAAAATTTTGAAAATTTGCCTCTTAAAGTAGTGTTTTAGCTCATATTTTGAGACCCTTTGGGCTGCATCCAAAGAGAACAGTTTCTTGCAAACCACAGAATTTTCTAGGGAAAAGAGTTGTAAATAAACGTCAAAGTTTCAAGGGGGGCTAAGGGTCCTCCCCCAGAAATTTTTTTTAAATTCCCCTTTAAAATAAAGTTTATCTCTTTTTCAAACTCTTTGGGGCTTCTAAAGGGAAAAGCTTCTTGTAAGTGGCAGAATTCTGGATGGAAAAACTGCATAACCGACGTAAAAATTTTAGAGGGGGCTGGGGGTCCTTCCCCAGAAATTGTTTAGAAATTAGCACTTTAAACTAGTGTTTTTATCTCTTTTCCAAACTATTTGAGGAGCACTAAAAAGGAAAAGCTTCTTGTAAGCGGCAGAGTTTTCAAGGTGAAAACACTGAATAACATACTTGAAAATTTTAAAGGGGGGCTGGGGGTCCTCCGGAGGACCCTTATAAGGCTTATAAGATAAGGCTAGAGAAGCTCAAAATCGTGACGTGAAATACACTTCTCACAACAATTAAAGGATATTTGGTAGTTTTGGTACATATTGGTACATATTAAAAAAATTTCTGGGGGATCCCCCAGAAATTTTTTTAAAATTTAACTCTCAAAAGTAATGCTTTAAACTCCTTTTGAGTTTGCACCCAAAGCTTTTTGTGGAAGTTACAGAATTTTCAAGCGACTTGCAGCTATTTTTCACATAACAGTTGAAACCTTGGGGGGGGGCGGTTGCCCCCCCTGCCCCTCCTAAATGACGCCCCTCTGCTCCGCGTTCGCGCCGGCACATTCGGATATTTTCGGCCAAAAGGATATTTTCACTAGATTTTAGATTTTCATTGTAAATCGGCAACTTAAGTATCCGAATAAACTAAGAAGTCATTTATTTTTCTGTGGTTAGCATAATGAAATGAGATGCTACTTCTCGCTGAATGAGTTAATTAAGTTACTTGACGAGCCGCCACTTATGTTCTGTTTTCTTGGAAAAAAGAAATTTACTCATCTGTGATTCATGTTAGAGAAGTAATTTCATTAAGTTCTGTTGGCAACTATACTGGTCTTTCAAATGTTTACAGAGCGGGCGCGTGTTGAATTTGACTAACTTGAGAAAAGAAAGGTATTTATATACTAAAAATATATTTATTTTAACGAATTAATTATTTACTGTCTTAAACTATTTGTATTTTACGTGTGTAAATCATAAATTTTGCATCATTGATTACAGTAGTGAAATTTTAGGCTTATTTCCCAGTGAGTGTAGGAACTTGAGGTCCAGTGTTTACAACTTTACTTAAGAACAACGTTAGAATCTAATTCGTATATCTTAAACCATTCAACTCTGAAACACTATTTAGCAACTCCTGATAATTTAATATTTTGTGGTTTATTGTTAGTTATAGAGCAGAACTCCAATTATCCGAACTCCGACTTTACTATCCGAATCACCGATTATCCGAACTGCTTTCAGAATTCAAACCTACACTTTTAAACTTCGTGCCAGTGCTTTAAAACGAAGTAAGTTCTTTAGGAAAATTAAAGAAGGCAGCAACAAAAAAGATATAGAAGATGCTGTTTTCATGTATTTTTTGCAGCAAAGTGCTATGGAAAACCCTATTTCGGGTCCAATTCTCAGTGTAAAAGTAAGATCTTGGCTCACAGATGCTTGTTATTCCATACTCCAGTCCCAATTGATTCGGATAATTAGAGTTCTACTGTACTACTAGTTAAAATTTGAAGCTTTACACACAACTTTTGGTAAATGAAGCGAATCGGGCCGGCAGCTGGCGATTTTTTTTGGTTCAATTCCGTTAAAGGTCCCGCTAAATACCATGCTCTTTTGGTCACCCAAAAGTAGAAATATTGCTAAATAATTTCAAACTAATAGATTAAAATGTGTAAGTTAGATCAATAACAGTTTAGCTTAATAATAAAAATCCAAAAAAACTGTTGATATTTAATTTTTTACCTTTAAGGAACGGGACCTTTAACAGAATTGAATCAATTTTTTTGGTCGCCTAATGGAAAACCAATGGCATCCGAGCATTGAATTGTTCTTACCAAATTTGGCGATGAAAATCTGAGGGCCGGATTCGTTTCATTCTCCCAACTTTAAATTAGTATGAAAAGCACGGATGCAGAATATGTCCGATCCGGCAATCTAGGATCGGGGGAAATTTTAGCCATGTGGGGAAATTTTGTAGAAAAGTATAATACGGAACTCAATTTCAGTACATTCATCAAAAATTTACATGGTGATTTTCACCTTCATCACAGATCTAAGGTTCGCTTTCGTTTTGCGTTTCCAATTGTTACCTACTTGTAAACATGAATCATTCTTAATCAGGTTTTAAAATTTTGGGGAAATTTTTGTATTGATTGGGGGAAATCTTGGAATTAAAACATTTTCTGCATCCTTGATGAAAAATAGGTACATACAGTAACGGACCCTTTATCCGGCAAGCTCGGGGCCGACATCATCCCGGACTTCGGAATTTTCCGGATTTCGGGTCCGTTCCGGAAAAAACGCCATTAAAGACACAGTTGCTTTAGTAAAACCAAAATACCCGCTGAAACGACATACTCCGTTCCAATCGTAACGGATCCAGCAAAAAAACTTCCGGCAAAGCACGTGGGTCGTCGCGGCAAGAATAGCAGCCGATTTTGGGACGGCCGTTTAAGCGCGGGGACGATACGATTCGGCCGCGTCGGCCCACGCCGAATCGTCCCATTCCGCACCGAGACGATGTCGCAAAAAGCGCTCGCAACCATTGCGCGTCGTAACAGCATTTACTCACTAAAAATTCTTCAAAATATAAAAAACAAATTATGAACGCGAGCCGGATTTCGGATCCTTCCGGATTTTGGGTTCCCGGATAAAGGGTCCGTTACTGTATACCCTTTTTATATGTATACCCTTATAGTAAAAAATGTTTTTATTCACGTATATTGAAAAACGTATATTTGTCAGAAAAAATCGCCAAATTCAGCTGCAAGCCGCCTTGCTTCATTTACCATTATTGCTGTCACGTTTATTTTTTAAACTGGTAAAACTCTAGAAGTGGGTTTGGGTTGGTGCCTTTTCAGACCTGGAAAAAGTTGTAACCAAACCGAACCTAATTTACCCAAACCTAATGTATTGCTCCTATGGAGCTGGCAGGGGCTTCCCCCGAACCAGGTTCGTAGGTTCGGGCACTTTTTCCAGGTCCGTGCCTCTTGGTGAATTTTTTGTCGCCAACTTCAAACTTTTAAGCTTTAAACTTTATTCCTACCAGTTATTAATGTCAATTGTTCACTCCTTTTCTACAAAGTGTGTTGTAAACTTTAAATTTTTTATTACTTAAATTTTATGTTCATGATCATATAATAACATAAGGTTATGAACTTAATCGTCTATATTTATTAGTTTTATGTAAATAATCTAGATAAAGGTTATGATAATGTGGAATTAACTGGTATAAATTGGGGTCATTGGTAGGGAAGCTGGCCATCAATACGCCCATTTCAGGGACTAATCCACAGGATTTTAAATTTAACCCCCATTTTTGTGAAAAACTTACATCCTTTTAATTTTTGTGAAAAATTGTAAAAGCATAATTCATTATTGTGAATTTTTTTATAAGTTTTCCGAAGGGGAACTATAAAATTAATGAAAACAGCATTAAATTACTTATTGCTACAGTTTTATAGCAATTTAAAAACTAATTCAACCATAAACAATTCGTTTATCATTAAAAAATAATTTTTGAATGGGCCGTTTTCGCGAGTACATTTTTTGTGAAGGTACCATTTTTGCGAGTATATTTTTTGTGAAGGTGCCGATAAACAGTACCTAGATTGGCCTGCATTAGTCCCTGCATTTATTTATTAAACTTAAATATAATATAGCAATTTTGATAAATTTTATGAATCAGGGCCATGGCGACTTCTTAGCAAGATGCTTTTCTGCCAATATCTAGCAATGAACCATTTATTGCATAACTTTCGCCAACCCTTGGCGATTGACCCGGATTGTTAAAATTAACCGCAATTTTCGCTTCTATAATCCTAAATTTAGGAAACTACCCCAGTAGGAAACGAGCTTAAATCTAGAAGTGGGTTCAAACGTCAAGTGGAGTAGTAGCGCCAATGTGCGCCTAAGTATCAAAGTGAAGTTGGTGACTAAAAATTCGCCAAGAGGCGCCAACCCGAACCCACTTCTAGATTTTTACCGGAACTTGCTATTGGTTTTATTGATTCTGTTTTTCTGTCCTTGAGACCTCATTGTGTGACTCATTCTGAAAAGAAGATAATTTGCACCCTGTTCAGGACTATACAGTGTTTCTTACAATTAATTATGTAAAATGACATTATTAAATTATAAACAAAGCTTTTCAAGCTTAAAAGAACAGTTTTTGTTATTGATATTGAGTCAGGTAACCAGACATATTTGAATAACAGGCTTCACTCAAATAATAGGTTCAATTCCTTAAACGTTCCTGCTAAATAAGGCCAATCTCTTTTGAACACCATTAAATATCTACAAATTTTTAATGATGAACTGAATAGTTATTCATCTTATCAAACATTAATTTATAACAACATTTCTGTGTACTTGTGTATTATACCCGTGACCGTTCAGCAGCCGTTAAATTCAGCGATGCAGCTATATAACAGTCACTGGGTTAAACGTTTTCAGATTCAGCGGCACAGTCGACAGCATAATACATAAGAACCAATTTCTGCTCTATGTCTCCATAAACAAACTGGGGTTCTTACGTATTATGCCGTCGACCGTTCCGCTGAATTTGAAATCGTAATAAAGTCCATTGATTTTCTATAGCTGTGACGCTGAATTAAGCGACTGCTGAATGGTTGACGGAATAATACGTAAGTACCCAAACTGGATCTAGGAGACATTTTTGTTGAAATTTGGTGTCAATACCATTACCCACATACAGGGGGTGTAAAATATGTCTGAATGCCCAAACAAGGTGTGGAGGAAATTCAAGCAGCTATTGGGGAAATATTTGCTTAAAAATCAGATTGTCAATAGCTGACAAACAAACTAATATTTTGTGTAGTAACAGCATAATACTATTTCAGAAATGAGAGGAAAACACCGGATTTCTAAGCGTTAATACAAACGAGTGCTCATGGTCATATTTAAAGCACATTGTTAAATTCTAGTATCTGAATCCCTGTTTTGTATTCATCTAAGACACAACAAAAAAAAGGATACTTTTTCACAAAATATCCAACGATCCTAGATCGCCGGATTGGACATATTCAATAAGATATTTTAAAGAATAGATTATTCGATTATTAATTTTCTTTCAGATTCAATACTTTTTTCACGTGATCTATAAATTTAAATTTTAATGATCTTTATACTTTCTTTTCTTAATCTTTCTTACACACTTATAATCTTAGCTCAAAAATGCCCAATCTTAAAATATGAAAAAAACGTCTACTTTCTCAAATTTGAGCTACCTGTAAATTTCTCCTTAATTAACTCAACTTTTTCATTACAAACATCGATGTGATTGAACAAAAATGCAATTTATAGTGAAAATTATCCATCCTGATCCTTCCACAGATAGATTGTTTTTCCTCCATACCAATCGAAAAGCATGGAAAAGCCAACATTCAAGTATTAACCTAGAAAATTATGGTTTTTAGCGCAGATCCGTAGTTTTTCCCACTATATCCATAACTGCTGATTTCAGTTGAAATTGGAGGTTATGATGCAGTTATATCTGTTTGTCAGCTAATGATGATTGGATATTTTAGTTTTTCTTTCTATCTTGGGGGAAAATTTCCCAGAGCTGCTTGAATTTCCCCTGAACATCGTTCGGACATATTCTGCACCCTGGTATAGAAGTAGAAGTATGTACTACATTAAAATTAAAGCAAGTTGAGCATGCTGCCCTTGGATGTTATTTTTTCCAGCATTTAAGCTAGTTTTGTACTAAATATTTCAATATTTTCAGTTTCAGGCATCCCATTTGCATTTATATTTGAGAGTTTAAACATTATGGTTCAGAAAGGCACACAGAAGTCCAAAAACAAAGTTTCTAGTCAGAAAGCTGCTTTGTCCAAAAAGGCCACCAAACAGTCTGAAGAGGCAGTGAGCAACGGCACAAGTGACGTAAAAGAACAAGTTGACAGCACCAAGATGGAGGCCCAGGCAGGAGCATCAAATGTACCAGAGGCGCAGAGCACAGAGAGCGACCAAAAAATCGTTAACGGTAAAGAGAATGAGTCAGTGGTGCCCTCCGAAACAGCTTCGGAAGCAGTCGTCTCATCGGATGATCCACAACCAGAAAGCTCGGCTGCTGAGGCAGGGAGTAGTGAGTCAGACGTAGCTGATAAAGAAACAGCAGCTGAATCCCAGGGTCAGTCTGTAGGTAAGTAGAATAAGGGTGGATTCTCCGACAAGTATTTGCTTGGATTTTGCTAGTTTAATTTATGTAATCCTGATCAGTAGGGTGTATCGAAAAAAACTTTTTTTTGATTTTGATGATGCCTTAGTGCGGAAAAGTTGTCTAAGGTGGCAGAGAGTACCTGTGAATTTTTTCAGAATTTTCGGATAATATCTTGAGGTGCCGCCAAGGCCCTGAAGGTCCCCATGTTAATCCAATGGAGCGCGCAAGCCAAGAAGGCCGAAAATTGGTTTTTCGCCCCTCATTTCTACCCTAATCACACGACGAATGTCTTCACTCGAGTTATGGACCCTATATGATCTAGGCTATCCGACAAAACTTGAATAATAGCCTAAATCTCTATATTACGTTTTTTTGTATGCCCCAATTTCGTCGAAAATTGCGTATTTTCTCGTTCAAATCAGACCCCACAATCAACATAATATAGAAATTTAGGCTATTATTCAAGTTTTGTCGGATAGCCTAGATTATATAGGGTCCATAACTCGAGTGAAGACATTCGTCGTGTGATTAGGGTAGAAATGAGGGGCGAAAAACCAATTTTCGGCCTTCTTGGCTTGCGCGCTCCATTGGATTAACATGGGGACCTTCAGGGCCTTGGCGGCACCTCAAGATATTATCCGAAAATTCTGAAAAAATTCACAGGTACTCACTGCCACCTTAGACAACTTTTCCGCACTAAGGCATCATCAAAATCAAAAAAAAGTTTTTTTCGATACACCCTACTGATCAGTTACAAAGACTGTACTATGTTATACCCCCTTTTATCAGGCTTTTCATAGTTCTAAAAATCAAAATGTACCTATTGGCTTTACTATGAGGTCTAATATGGAAATTGTCAAAATTTATCTCTAGTTAAAATAAGGCTAAAACAAAATCCATAATAGGTTTGAACATATTTTTTGCTTATTACTAAAATTTTAGATACCTTTTTAATTTTAGGGTTCTCACTACTTACCTTGAAAGATTTTAAAGAGTTCCTGAATTTGTGTCATCATCATTTACTTGATCTTCCCTTACTCTAGGTCTCCTTTAGAGTAGGAAACCTATATGTGTGTAATGGGGGCAAAAACAACTGTGAAAAGGATTAAATATGATCCCTTTTTATCTGTATTTGACCTGATACTTTACTTTTTTAGAGACTGAAGAAGAATTGGAAAACGAAGCACCACAGCCCCCTCAGACTGAAGAAAAGCCTGTTCCCCAGACAACCCGCTCTAGGAAAAGGAAGGGCGAGGAAATACCGGCAGAAGTTAAGGCTAAGGATCGCAAAGTGGAAGAACCACTAGAAGAAGATGTGGAGATGGCTGCAGTTGGGGACACTGTTCCAGAGCCCAAGCAGAGCAGGTCTCTACGAAAGAAGGCGGTGGCCAAAACGGAAATCAAGGAAGTCAAGTCCACTCGAGGAAGAAGAGCCGCAGCTGCTGCTCCTATTGAAGCTGCTGTTAAAGTAAAAGGAAAGTCGGCAAAGTCGGAAAAGAAACCTGGAGTTTCAGTTGCCACTAAGCCACAGAAAGGTTGGTTTTATTTAGCTGTTTTGCTGGAATTTTTCAATCCTCTTGGGGTAGTTTATTTTATTTACTATCGTTTGATTTGATCCAGTTCTCAAATTAAGTTAAATGTTTTAAGAGATCTTGTATGTGTGACGGAATGTGAATAAAATTTTAAATATACCCATAAGAGCTTAACCCTCTCGGCACCAGAACATCAAAAAAGTGAAAAATCTTCTTTTTCTTCTTCTCAATACATCCAAAATGCCCCTATAATTTGTCTAGAAAAAAATTTTTTACTTGCGTGCACTCCTTCCTAGTTATTTTTATGAGCCTCATATGAGGCCATATTTTTTTTATTTTAACAGAAAATACTTGGTTTAGAACTTATTAAAAGACCTGGTCATAATATTAGAAGGTTACGATATAAGAAAATATCTACCAACCTATACAAAATGTTCTACAGAAGCTAGTATCTAGCTAGTATTTTCTCTTCAGAAGCATCACAGCTTAAAATGTGAACATTGAGGTATAAATCATCTTGCTGCCATTTAGGAACGAATTCAGAAACCATGTAGAAGTCTCATATATGATCTACATGAATCAGTGAAGTCACTGATGAAAAGAAAATAAATTTGCGTGTTTACATCATACAAAAATTGAGCTCATAAGTAGGAGCCTCATATGAGGTCCAGGGTGGCGAGAGGGTTAACAAGTTTTCACCCCTGATGGTGTTTAAAAAATAAATCACCCAAAAATTACTTTTGAAAAATAAATATCCATAAAAACTTAACTAAGAGTTGAGGCATCTTCAGTTATACAACCCATTTTTTTAAAGATTTGTTTGTGCTTTTGGAAAAAGTATTGAAAACTCAATCAACATCAATTTGATAAATCACAGAAATTAAAGGGATTTCTAAAACTTGTTCAAAATGATTGAAAGACAAACTTTTTAAAAATCTAACCTTTCAATTTCAACTTCTCACCATTGTTACTTTTTTCTTTTCAGCCAAGTTGGACATTCCTGCCATGAAGACTGTTACGGGCAAAGTTTTTGTTATTGGTGAAAACGATGTTGGCCAACTCGGTTTTGGAGAAGATGTTGAAGTTAAGTCTAGACCAGCCTTACTCGACTTACCCCAAGCCGTTGTTGATGTTGCAGCTGGAGGAATGCATTCAGTTTGTCTTACTGAAAATGGAGAGGTAGGTGTTTTATTATCTTTTTAGTAATTCTTACTCTTACAGCCGTATTCACCATAAACTCTAACCTAAAGTTAAGCCGCGAAACCGGAGAAAAACTCGTTTCTCTCTTATCAAAGTAAAGAATTCATTTCACCATCGAAAAGTAACCACAAATTCATCCACTGAATTCAGGTTCAAGTTAAAAAACCTAACCGTGCTCAAAGCTAGGTTATACTCCAGTTAAACACATCTGCCATCTTGAATCTATTAGTAAATGGAAAGGAATTAATATTCTATTCATAAAAATTTATGCCATTTGGTACTTGTTATATGATGTGATAATTTTTCTTTCATTGTAAAATGGTATTTTTACAAGATTTAGAGTTTATATTTATATTGTAAGAAAGTCAAGAGTTTCAATAACCAAAAGTCAATTCATTTAGCCTACCGTTTATAGATAGCAGCACGACAACCGGTTGAAATAATTGGAATTTTGATTTTTTAACGCTGACTTTATTTTACTTAAACGGTTTTTTTGTTGTTAAAAGAGTTTTTAAGTTCAGGAAATATATCGGGAATTTTTAAAACTGCTCATAATTATCAGGTTATTTATTTCTTCTATGTTTCTATTCTGTCAGAACCAGAACACGATTTTGTCGCCATCTTGAATCTATGGAAAGGGATGGAATGGTATGGAAAGGGATGAATATTCTATTCGTAAAAATATACGTCATTTGGTACTTGTTATGATGTGATAAGTTTTCTTTCATTGTAAAAAGATATTTTTACAAGATTTAGAGTTAATATTAATATTGTAAGAAAGTCAAGTGTTTCAATAACCAAAAGTCAATTCATTTAGCCTACCGCTTATAGATGGCAGCACGACTGCCGGTTGAAATAATTGGAATTTGGATTTTTTTCAACGGAGATTTATTTTATTTAAACGGTTTTTATATTAAAAGTTTTTATATCAGATCAGCAATTTGTGGTCAAGTAACTTAGAGTTAAGTAACCGGAGTGGAAAAAATGTTGGTGAAATAGAAATTGAACTCCGTTTTTCAGTTAACCTAGCTTCTAGTTCCCAAACCTAACTTTTTAAAGTCAGGTTAGGTTTATGGTGAATACGGCCGTTAGAACTAACTCTCTAAGAGCAGCTAAGGTATTTTGACTAAATACTTCTTTATTCCATGATTTACTCCTTACACAAGCTAGTTAATGATCTTTAAAATAGTTTTTCTCTTAGAGATCAAACTATCTCACAGGGTTCCTATAGGTCAGGGAATTTTGATAAGACCTAAAAAGTCTGGAGATAGCCAGCAGGGTTCGTACGCGGCCTTGATAACCTTGAAAGTCCTTGAATTTCAAAATTTCGTTTCAAGGCCTTGATAAGCCTTGAAAAAGTGTATTTTACCCTATTAGCCTTGAGTATCCTTGAATTATAACTGAGCCTCAATTCTTTTGGATCTAGAGACTATGAGATTGGATATTGTTGCCCCCTTCTCCAACACAAAAACCTTTTTTTGCATACACTTACATGTAAAATGCTTGTAACAAAATGCATATTCTAGTAACTATGCACCTGGTTGTCTACCTTAACTTTTAAAATTTGTTCAAAGTAAAATAATAAATTTTATGTAGATAAAGATATATTCCTAGTTAATAATGCAATATATGTTCATGAAAATTATATTAGTTGGTGAAGGGCAGATCCAGGATTTGGTTTTGGGGGGGCTAAGAATTTTCCTAATCCAATTGACCCTTGTTAATGTTAATACGGAAAAGGTAGTGAAATAACCTGCTCCAACTTCCTAAAGGGGGGTCTGGGGGGTCCTCCCAGAATTTTTCAACTCCTTTTGGTACGCTTCATTAGGGTGTTCCGAAAGTCTATGGGGAAAAATTGTTTTTCGAATTTCCCAGATGCCCCCCCTCAAGTTGTTTCAAATACTAAAACATTATTACCTGCAAATTTTCAGGTCTCTAGGACGATTTTTGACCCCCGCGCCCTTCAAAAGTAGGTTTCCCATGTTAAAGTATAGGGAAAATATTGAAAAAATCGTCATTTTTGGTTCTTTTCAATTTAACGAGCCTGGACGCAGTCAATATCGAATTAAAACCAATACATCATCCTTGGGACATCATTGCCTCAAGATCCTATCGGAAAAACCTTCCATGGGACCTACTGGGGGGTAGTTATGCGGGGGTGAAAAGCGCGCTTTCACCGAAAAAAGAGGATGCTCGCCGGCGCTTGCCGCGGGTGCTGATGAATTGGATAATACTCGCCGGCGTTTGCAGGGGTAGCTGGATAAAAGCCACTTAAGTGTTTATTGACTTAATGCTCATAAATAGTGATTCACAAGATAAGCGAACATCGAACAAGCATCGGTTCTGGACCCCCCATGTGATGCCTTCATCCAGCTCTCGCCGCAGGCACCGGCAAGCATCCTCCTTTTCGGTGAAAGCGCGCTTTTCACCCCCATGTAACTACCCCCCAGTAGGTGCCATGGAATGTTTTTCTGATAGGATCTTGAAGCAATGATGTCCCAAAGATGATGTATAGGTTTTAATTCGATATTGACTGCGTCCAGGCTCGTTAAATTGAAAAGAACCAAAAATGACAATTTTTTCAATATTTTCCCTATTCTTTAACATGGGAAACCTACTTTTGAAGGGCGCGGGGGTCAAAAATCGTCCTAGAGACCTGAAAATTTGCAGGTAATAATGTTTTAGTATTTGTAACAACTTGAGGGGGGCATCTGGGAAATTCGGAAAAAAAAATTTCAAAACACCCTAACGCTTCATACGAATTTTGGATATAGATTTTTTGTGTTTGACCCAAACTTCGTAAAATGTAGTTGTAATAACTGAGTTACAAGTGCAAAGGGGGTCTGGGGGTCTTCCCCCCAAATTTTTTTTTAAATTTGACCTTAAAATAACAGGGTTTTTACTCATTTTGGTGCATAAAATGTCATATTACATAGAGTAAAACTTTTCATAGTGGTGAAGGGTGAGTAATAATAAGTGCTTTTGTCCTGGTCCCGATTGCGTTTTGTGGCATATACCTAGCCTTGAATTTCACATTTGAGATCCTTGAAAGTCCTATATTTTTCTCTCAAAAGGTGTATGATCCCTGATAGCCAGAAAAAATTGCTTATTTTTGCTTAAAACCTGGAAAATTTTAAATATTTGACTGGAAAAGAAAAATAAATACTATTTATAGTTGAAAATGTCTGAATGAAAAGCAAGAAATATCTGAAAAATGTCAGGGATTGCTAGTTTATTTTAATGTAAAATTTTCAAAATTAACTGGGAAAAGTCAGATTTTATTTCCAAAATTGAGTGGGAAGAACCCCAATCTTAGCTCTATTTATCTGATGTGTTATTAAACTGATTTTTAAATTATTTGGACTCAATTAATGCTTAAAACAACAAATTTTAATTCCTTAAATTATTACCTTAAAGTGTTGGATTGTAAATATTATATTTGTACTCACTAAGGATATTTAAGTCAACTTTTTTGGAAAAATTTACAGCAAAAAATCTCTGTCAATATTAATACTCAAGTTGTACTCCAAAGGCATTTCTTGTAAGATTTATCGGTACATTCATATTAGCCCATCCATTCGCCAACAGGGGCAATAAGTAGCTAAGTCTGGTAAACCCCGCAACACTACCGTTGATTCTGGTAACCCTGGAAAACGTAGTGAAATCGCGCTAGTTCTGATCGCTGGCGCAAGTGTGCGCAATTTGAATCGGTAAGCCCATGGGTAAAATAATGTGTGCGCACCACGCAGGTTGTTTTGAACGTAAATTTAACAGTGTTTACAAGGTAAGAACGAAGACTGCATCTGAAACAAGTAAGTGAGACAGTTTTCAAACAAACAAAGCTTTATTTTGGGGGCATGAATTCTTGAAGGTTTTTCAGAATCATTTGAAACAAATTTTCGTTTTTGTGCAATCGGCGCCACATGAATTCTGAAAGGTAGGAGTCTAAATGCTTTCGTGTCATTCTACGGTGAACTTGTTGTGCCATTTTGCCGAGCCCCAGAGTCTTTCAATCTTTTGCGTATGCACGCCAGTGGTAGGATCAACAAAGTTGTAGCTGTGGTTTACCTGGAACGTCATTCGGAGGAAGTTCGAAATTTTCAAAAAAAAACTCGTTTGCAATCGGCCATTTTGCAAGTAAGTTAGTGCTAAAAAAATTATTTTTATGCTCCTACCGAGTGATATCCGTAGTTTTGGTACATCCAAGAATACTGATTCCCCTTTTCTGAATCCTTACTGTTTCTGATTACCCCACAATGAGTTTGGTTATAGTTAGGGCAGGGGAGCGGCAGCCCCCCCCCAACCACATGAAACTTTTATTTTTTATTTTCTGATGTTATAAAGATGTTTCTGATGTTAAAAAATGTGTTTTTCGGCAATCCCGTATTTTGGCGAAGTTGGCGTAAACAATGGACGGGCTAATGCGAAAGTACCGATTTATCTAGCTCAAAGAAAATTTTACTATTCAAATAAAAATTTTGAACTTAAGTTCTCAATTTTTTGAATAAAAAGTGTACCTTCGGCTTATACACATATATATATATATACAATAACTTTTATGGCCTCCTGAAGTCTTCCAACTAGCCTTAAACTATAAATATGCTTTTTCAGGTGATAACTTTTGGTTGCAATGATGAAGGAGCTTTAGGGAGAATAACAACAGACGAAGGTTCAGAATTCACCCCTCGTCGGGTTGAACTTGGAGAGCGAATCATTCAAGTGTCTGCTGGAGATTCACATTCAGCTGCATTAGCTGAGTCTGGACAGGTTTACATTTGGGGAAACTTTCGAGTAAGTATTTTCTCTATTAACTACAGTTCTCCAGAATGATGTAAAAAAATTTATGAGGTGATTAATTTTAATACAATTGGAAACTGCTGCCCTGTCTGGTTTGAAAAGCATTTTATCTATGCATTGCCGAGATTGAAGGAGGATAAGGTGGCACACCGTGCTCCACGAGCAACTAGTTAGTACGGAGCACCTTAAACACCTACAATTATAATCAAATCAGAATATATTACAAGAGTTTATAGACATAATATTAAATAAAATTATCTCCACCGAAATTCGATTCAAAGAACTGTCGCATGCGAAGCAAACGCTTTACTGTCAACCGCAACACAATGATTACATTCCATATAATATAACTTAAAATTTAAACTGCACTGCACTAATTATCCGCTTCTCTTTTTTTTCTAACTACGCCACTGTATTTATGAACTAAAGGTGTAGAAAGCTAGGGTATCGGTGACAAATAACAACATAGAATGATCTGTTAAAAAAAATTAAATGCTCTGCCAAACTAATCAGTCACGGCAAATTTAAAAAGAACTGCTGTTACACAAAGTGAAGTTTTTTTCAAATTGTCATTTTATATTTGTATAATCAATAGGCCTTGTTTTTTGAAAATGTTATTCAGTAAACCTTTTCTTCTTGCAGAGTAATGATGGACCTATGGGTCTACTTGCCATAGGAGTTAAGCAAGTGAAACCTGTCCAAATATTAAAAGGCATCAAAGTTGTCAAGATTGCTTCTGGAGCTGAGCACCTGGCTTGCTTATCAAATGAAGGACTTGTGTACACTCTAGGCTGTGGTGAAAACGGACAGTTAGGTCGTGTAGGGGAACGAAAATCTTCTGATGGAGGTCGTGACGGAAGAGGTAAGTGAACTTGTGTATCTTCCAAGTGTTTCAAATGTAAAGTCTGTTTCACGTTTTTATATTTAAAGAAATGTCTAGTGGAAATAAGTAGTACTTGATATATCAGGAGTCTGTTACTGTTTAGAAGAAAGGGTCCAATTTCGGACCTCGCAAAATATTCTACCTTTAAAACAGACCCTTCACTAAGTATTTTATCCTTTAAATGGACAATTTACAAAAAGTTCTGCTTCTGCTTTCCTACTGAGTTAGTTCTATCTGTGTGTTTTTACAATAGTACTACAGATATAGGACCCTGTTTTCTCAAATTCACAAAAATCAGCTCTTGGCTGAAAAATACTAATTAAAAGCGAACTTCAAATCCACAAATTTATAAGTAAATTTTTACAAAAACCGCACCCTTTAAAAAGTCTGGAGACATCCCTGGATATTAGTAGAACTATGGTATGATAAAATTCCATAAAACTAATCATTTTCAATCTGCAAAGCAAATTCAGATTGTTCTATATTTCTTATCTTTCTATAAAGATATCTGCTTTTTAATACACCATGGTGTTTTATTTTTAAAAAGGTGTAATGACTCTTCATAAATTAAGCTGTGATACTTATAAATTAAAAATAATCTAGATTCTGAAAAGTGGGAATTTCCGTAAAGCAGCACAACGCAGAATCTTCTAAATAATATCCTTTATTATAACAATCCAAATATCAATCTAAAATCTAATCAATCTAAAATCTCCCATAATCTATCACATTCATCTTATTTATACACAAATTTAACAGTCAAAGATGCAGTTAGGAGTTAGGGCGCCGCAGCGCCACCCAACTTGGACCCATCGAACTAGGCACCGCAGCGCCACCCAACTAGGGTTATTTAACATTCCCCCCATGCATCTTTTTAAGAATGCATAAACACAATAAATAACCTAAAATTTTAAAGTCTTAAGTAAACACTTCCAATAAAACATATTTACATTTTAAAACCATTTGAATACAATAAAATCGACCTAAATCTGAATTTCATTTCATAACAACTCATTTAACAAAACATATTTACAGTTTTATTTACAATCAATCACTTATGTACCTCTAAATTGTATAGTCTTTCGATAGGTCCACTAACACAATTTTTTGCAGTTTGGACCCCCACAAGATCTGATTCTCCCATCTCTGCCAATAAATACTTCCTTGATTCTACTCAATTTCTAACTACTTCTTTTTTGATTGTCCTCTCTAACCAAAACAACATCATCTACCTTAAATTTTGAAGACTTCTCAGGTGGTTTAGAAAACATAGCTGACCTCAGTTCTAACACCTTTTTGAAAGACCAGATCCAGTTGGTTCCAAATCAACCTTATCCTTTAGGTCAAGTAAACTCGTTAGTCGAGTACAAGTTTCAAGAGGTTTACCACTTTTAATAAGGTTCATTTCCGAACCAAAATTACAAACTTGTACAGTTTTAATCCAATACAGTAAAGACCTATTAATCTCACACATTTTCAGATTACCTTTTACTTTAGATCTTAAATTATTAATAAATCTTAACACATAACAAGTTACTCTTAATAGTTTTCTATAGCTACTATATTTGTTTATGTCAATCAAAGGATCTATAATCAAAAGAACTTGGGCTACCTGAAGCTGAATCACCGTACTTCCCTCAAGTTCCTTCTCAACTGCCCCTTCCCCCGGATGGTCAATCTGGTTCCAAGTGGGCCAGTTCTCAGGAGGCAGGGTGATCCAAGGAGGACCCAGCCACCACAGTTTGTCCTTCAAGACATCCTCGGCGCACACCCTTCTCGTCAATTTATCAGTTGGGTTTTCAGGACTAGGACAATGACTCCATTGACCAGGTTCACTCCTCTTCTGGATCTCTATAACACGATTCGCTACGAAGCGCTTCCATTTCTGTGACGAGCCCGCAATCCAGTGCAACGTTATAGTAGAGTCAGTCCCGAAAAACACTTTTGCTTCCGAAAACTGATGATGTATCGAGCTGATGACTCTGGCTCCAATCAACGTAGCCATGAGTTTCAGTCTAGGAAAAACAAATTCCTTCAACGGAGCATCCCGACTCTTGGCCATCACCAGGCGAGAAGATCGCCGAGACAAGTCATCGCCTGCTGTCAAACCAGCACCATACGCCTTGGGGATTGCATCACAGAAACAGTGTAATTCTACTTTCACAGGATCTGAAGCCTCCAACAGCCATCTATACACCGCAATTTTAGGGTTCTTCAACTTGCTTTCACTGTCCATCCATAAAAATCTCATGGCATCTCTATCCTTTGGAGAAATCGATATCTGCAAGAATGCCTTCCGAATGTCCGCTGTTACAGCAATTCCGTGTTTTCCGAAACTAAGCAGTACTTGTAACAGGTCGGGCAACAAATTGGGACCTTGTAGCAGGCAATCATTCAGAGAATCCCTACCCCGTTCTCTTGAAGATGCATCATAAACGACTCTCAATTCGGTAGACTCATGATCAGGGCGAATCACTGCTTGATGTGGCAAATAGTAAACCCGATCACCAACAGGGTGTTTTAGATTTACCTTCTCCACAATGCCTTCCTTTAGCTGTTCATCTATTACTAATTACTTGCTTATAGGTCTCGTAAAAGCTCGCATTTGCTTTAAACTCTCCGATAAGTCCATTCAGTCGTTTTTCTGCAACTCTATAATTATCATCCAGACAAATTTCTTTTTCTTTCCAGGGCAGCTTTATTTCATAGCGATCATTCCTCAGCTTTATTGAATCTCCAAGCATCTTCATGGCGTGCTCATCCCCAGTCTTGTTTTCTTTTTCATCCGTAATACCAATTGCCTCCACGTCCCTAAAGGCCTCCACTGTCCTCAAGAGTTTTTCTTCAATTGTTAAGTTGACACCTACATTCATCGGTAGTAGATCAGAGCAAGAAATCTGTCCCTGAACGCACCAACCAAATATAGTCTCCATGGCCACAGCAGCTTCATTAACTCTTCTAATTTCTTGGTTAGTAATTCTCCACAAGTAATCAGCTCCAATCAGTAGTGAAATTTCTTCCAAATTTGAACCTTCATCTTTAGGTCTTGTTAAACTTATTCCCATATCCTGAAGATCTCGTCTCATCACTCTATCTGGTATTCTTATTTCAGCCGCTGTGATGACAGGTACTTCAACAGCCTCCAATTCTATAAACTTGTCAGGATCACTTATATTTCTCAGCTTAATTCCAACTTTCCTACTCTGAATCACCTTGGCTTCTTTTTGTCCGAAAGTATGAATGTTCAACTTTTCTTCTTGATTCATCGGCAACTGTAGTCTCCCACTCAGATTCTCTCGGACCGCTGTGATCTGACTTCCCCCGTCCAGAAGGCATCTGACTAAACAACTTCTTCCATTGGTGCTGTTTTCAGCCACCGCATATACAGTCTGGAGTATCACATCAGAGCCAATTTCAGATGACGAGTTCTGGCTGACCTCCAAGGAACGATCTGGAATCCGAGAAATCCCAATGGGCTGCGAGGGTGCATTACCCTTAATGCACACTGATTCGTGATGCATACCTTCACATGACTTACAAGTAAACCCGCTCCTGCACTCGAAAGCCCGATGCCTCTTCTCAAAACATAGGAAACACCCCCCATTTCTTTTTAAGATATCACGCTTCTTCAGGGCATCAAAATTTAAACAATTGAACTTCGAATGATCAGATTCATTGCAGAAAACGCATCTTGCTGCTGCAGCAGACAGAGCCGCTGAGGTGGGAAACCTAGGCCTGAAATTCATACCTCTAGGAGCTCCTCCAGTGTCTTGTTGACAAATAAGGTTTGCAGCTTCTCTGCATTCGACTTCTTTTCTTAAGAACTCTGTCAATTCTTTTACATCAAACTGCTGCCTCCGGTTGTAATTGTACTTGATATTCAATTCCTCGGGCAACTTCTGTAAAATTATAGGGCATAACAAGTTTCCGTAGCTTCCTGAAGTAACTCCCAATGATTCAAGACTTCTTATTTGAACCTGGCACTGATCATAAAATCTTCGCAGGCCTCCAATACTTGACAAACTTCTAACTGGTTCAATAGCCAATAATTTATTCATATGTGAACTTATAACAATGTCCTGTCGTCCAAACCTTTCCTTCAATATTTCGATCGCCGCATCGTAATTCTGATCGCTGAGTACAAACCCCGAAATGGCCGCCAGAGCATTTCCCGCAAGAAGTGACCTCAAGTACACAAACTTTTCAGTTTTAGGAATGTCATCGTTTTCATGCACAGCAATTCTGAATTGGCTAAAAAAGTCCAGCCATTTACTTGGATCCCCATAAAAAGTTCCGATCTGAAGACGCGGAAGATTCATACCCGAGTGTTCTCTGCAACACCTTTTGAAATCTTCTGTTTTCTTACCTAGTGGTGAATCTGGATCTGTAGCCTTCATAGCCTTTTTCTCAATACTTCGTAATCTGTCAACCAAACTAACTCTTCTATTGCAAATTCCCTCACTATAATCGCTAGCTTTCTCTATTTCCTGGTCTACCTCCGCTGTATTCAAAGACATCAATATTTCCCGATCAAGTTGCTTCAATTCCTTCGATTTCTCTTCGAGATTCGCCAAAAGTTGTTCACACGTAAGCCTTGACATGTCGTCTGACACCAACCATCTGTCAATCTTTGCAAATAGCTTCGTCGTGCTTTGCCGTAAACCTGATCTAATCTTTATCCTTTTATCTAATTCCTCACTCTTCATCATCCTAAATTTCCAAATCTAAAGTCCTCAGTAATTCGTTTCGGCACCATAAAAATAATCTAGATTCTGAAAAGTGGGAATTTCCGTAAAGCAGCACAACGCAGAATCTTCTAAATAATATCCTTTATTATAACAATCCAAATATCAATCTAAAATCTAATCAATCTAAAATCTCCCATAATCTATCACATTCATCTTATTTATACACAAATTTAACAGTCAAAGATGCAGTTAGGAGTTAGGGCGCCGCAGCGCCACCCAACTTGGACCCATCGAACTAGGCACCGCAGCGCCACCCAACTAGGGTTATTTAACATAAATATTTTGCTAATTAAATTTTATATTACTATAGTTAGAAAATTGTTTTTCATGACTGAAGCATACATTTATGAGCAAAATAACAGTTTGCATAAAATAAATTTTAGCATCAGTTTTAGGTTTTCAAAATCATTATTGATATTTTTAATATTTTTGTAGCTGTTTTCCTTGAGCCTGCAGTAGTGCCTCTCCTTTTCCGAAGCAAACCTCTTCTTTTACAAGACATATGGTGTGGTTCCTACTCTACATTTTTAAAAGCACAAGATACTAATGCAATATATGCATTTGGTTTGAACAATTATAATCATTTAGGTAAGATTTGTATAAAAACTGCAATGTTTTGAATTCAACCTTAATTATACTTCATTAATGTATTTAATCTATAATTAAAAACATTTAAAAACTATTCTTTTAATAATAGGTTGCAGAAATCAGAATGAGAGAAATGCTGAATTTTTCCCTAAAAAAATACTTTCATTTAGTAGTAGAACTTGGCTTCAAATAGCTGGTGGTCAGCACCATACTTTAGCATTAGACAGTGACAGTAAGTAACTTCTATTTTACCATATTTTTTAAAAATTCCCATCCCATTTTGAGTGAGTTTTTAACTTTGATTTTGGGTTTTATTTGTAAGCAGGGATGGTGATTTTTCCACGGAATTCCTTTTGACTTTAGTAATTATGTTCGGCTTTTTTTAACAATTTTCCTCAAACTAACTCTTCTCTGCGGAAGGAATTTCCACGGAGAAAAAAAATCCTCTTCACTTTTCTTGCCTTCGATCTGGACACAGGGATGTGATTCTTCCGGTTTCCATGAAAATCTGACTGAACGGCAGGAGTTCAAAAGCGGGCCGTTATCCGAGAAACGTCGGCTATTGCAGCGAAAGGGGTCCGCGTTTCTTTCATTCCGAAGCTCCCGTTTACGGCCCGTGAACTAATTTGGATTTTTCCAGATAATCCAGTTTTTTTTACTTTGCCTATTATTTCCGAGAAAATAACGATTTGAAACGGAAAAAAGGTAGAAAAATCGCGATTTTTCATGCAAGTTTCGTGTTGCTTGCGGAGTGTTTTCTTTCCGCGACTTTTTCTTGAACGGCCGCGGGTGCCAAGTTGAAGTCAGCTTCTTCTTGCATTGTTAGTGCCAGGGGCGTAGCGAAGGGGGGGATCCCCGGGTCCGGACCCCCCCCATGGGCCCGACCCAAAATTTTTTAACCCTTTTTATGCGTTAAATATTCCAGTGCCTACTCAAAAGAGGGCGTCTATGTCCCTTAAAAGTGTCTAAAAACTACCTTTTTTGCATGTTAAAATCGTAAATTTTCCGGGGGAACCCCCGGTTTCCCCATAACAAACGTATTAATTGAGGATCGATATGAGGGGAGGTGGAGATAAAGGGTACTAAACGAGTAAACCAAACCCTGTTTTTAGGGTCAAATTTCCAACAAATTTCGGGGGAGTACCCCCAGACCCCCCTTGGGACTTGGAACTTTATTATAAACACATTTTTATGATGAGTTCGTCAAAATACAAAACTCCTAGCAAATAATATATTTCTGAAAATATAATGTTTGAAATTCAGATTAGGTGTATCAAAACGAGTTGAAAACCTGCCTTTTAGACTTGAATTTCCAAAAATTTTCTGGGGGAGGTCCCCCAAACCCCCCTTAAGGTAATTCGGACATGATTATTTTCAACCTTTTTAATATTATATTCGTTGAGAAGATTCAATTTAATTTTCATAATTTTTAGCCCTCCCCAAAACCGGATTCTGGATCAACTACTGCCTCAGAAACGTCAGATTTTCTATTTTTTCCTAAAAAATTATCTGGCTTACAAGGAGCGGTGCTCCTCGGTTATTACCTCATAAATGAAGTAAAATAAACTCCTTTTCAAAATCAAATATCCAAAAATTTTCTGGGGGTAGGCCCCCCAACCCCCTTTTTAATATGGTGCTAATGAAAACTCTTAATCTGTTTCTTAACGGTCTATGTACTTAATAAAAAAATTATGTGGATCAGAACTTTCAATCGAATTATGTAATACTTAATCTGAATTATTACACAAATTTATTAATTAACACAGAGAAGAAATTAAAAGTAATGTGAAAATTATAACTTTATTTCACTAATTGTAGAAACTTTTTGATATCGAATGGTAAATTTTTCGCACTGGACCCCCCCCATGGGAAAATCCTGGCTACGCCACTGGTTAGTGCAATGTGGAAAAACAACTTTACAGTGGTTTGAAGCCATCAAGTACGGTCTTTAGGATCACATTCGGCGGGAAAAGTTGAAAAATAGCGATTTTTCGCTTAAGAACAGTTTTTACGGCACCTAGTTGAAGCTGGCATCATTTCACATTGTAGTTTTGATGCAGAAAAAACTTAAGCTTAGTTAAAGGATCCTAATAAGTCTAGTGATACCTTTCAGATCGTGTTTTTATCGATTTCAGTGAGTGTTTTCAACAAATTTTTCTTGAGGATTTCCTAAGTTGTAAATTTTTACTGATAGATCACTTTGAAGCTAGATAAGATGATATTGCAGTGTTTTTAAAAAATATTGCTATCAAAATATGTTTCAGATATGATATCAAGGGGGATGGCAGGGGACCCATCCCCCCAAAAAATAAGACTAGCTGTCCAAGGGTCGAATTTCAAAAAAAAATTCTGGGAGGGGATCCCAGACCCTCTTTGAGCTTGATCTCAATAATTAACAACTTTTTATATATTAAACAAAATCTTAAAATTAAACACCAAAAATGTAAGAACATATTTTGAGATTTCCTCTTTTTTGCTTTTTGGTCAATCACATCCCTGTGTAAGGGAACTTCAGAAAAATGTTGTTTCAACCCTGAACTTCATCTTATATATGAATTGAATCATTAAGTTATGTATTTATGCTCTTATTACTTATTCCTTTTAAGCCTTTTTTTAAATTGTACAAAAATGGAACTTGCCCCACACTGCAATGCACTTTTTCTATTCACAATTACCAGGTTTGTAAAAAAAATTTTTAAATGAAAAACAAAAAACTTTTTCTTGCGTTGGGTCAAATGAAAAGCTTTAATAGCTAATCTTTGGACAAACCGTATTTTACCGATACTGCATTGTTTTAATAATTTTTAATAGACTTGACTGTTTTTTAATATTCCATCAAAACAACCCAAATCATGTAAAAAGGCAAATCTTTTTTGGTATACCTTGTGTTCTACTCAATTATACAATTGTGTATTTTCTTTAAATATTGGAATTAATTTATGGCTGTTGCTTTACAGATCTAGTCTTTGCCCTTGGTCGCAGTGATTATGGCAGGCTGGGTTTGGGAGAAAATTGTGAAGAGAAATCTGTACCTACCATTGTTTCTACTTTAGAAAATGAAAAGTGTTTAAATATTTCCTGTGGGAACTGTGTCTCTTTTGCTGTCTCTGAAGATGGTAAGCTTTTCTTT
Organism: Tetragnatha versicolor; assembly: GCA_024610705.1. Classification (NCBI taxonomy): domain Eukaryota; kingdom Metazoa; phylum Arthropoda; class Arachnida; order Araneae; family Tetragnathidae; genus Tetragnatha; species Tetragnatha versicolor. The sequence continues at coordinate 17,393,249 of JANDEH010000011.1, read as the reverse complement.
TTCAACTTAGGAGGAATATGAATCAGTCAAGCTATCAGTGAAGGGCTGATTGATGTTACTCTAACTCTTAATATACAGGGTGTATCTGAAATGGTGCAACAAACTTTCAGGGATGATAGTACTCATCAAGACGAACAAGAATCGGTATAGAAAGGGGGTCCCAGACCAAATCCCAAGGAGTTAAAAATGGAGCGACACCCCAAAAAAATCATTGAAAAATTCAATTTGTAGAAGAACTACTATTGGTAAAAACTTAATTATGGTCTCAAAAATTGTGGTTTGATATGATCTTTAAAATTACCTCAAAAGTCTTCACTTTAAAATTTGTTTCATTATGAAAAAAGTTAAAAAACACAAAAAATGTGGAAAATCTGCCAAAACCTTATTTTGTATTTCGAAATCCTTTCTTTTGATTTGATAATCTGAAAGATCATAGTTGAAAACCCTTAGGTCCATAGTTTCACGTAAATACAATCAATATTAAACGCTTGAGACCCTGTTAAAGTTTGATTTTTGCGTGCGCTAACAGCTGTTCTGGAAACAGCTCTAGAAAACTGCTTGCGCACCCAAAAAACAAACTTTAACAGGGTCTCAAGCGTTTAATATTGATTGTATTTACGTGAAACTTTGGACTTAAGGGTTTTCAACTGTGATCTTTCATATTATCAAATCAAAAGAAAGGATTTCGAAATACAAAATGAGGTGTTGGCAGAGTTTTCACATTTTTTTGTGTTTTTAACTTTTTCATAATAAAACAAATTTTAAAGTGAAGACTTTTGAGGTAATTTTAAAGATCATATTAAATAACAATTATTGAGACCATAATTAAGTTTTTACCAATAGTAGTTCTTCTACAAATTGAATTTTTCAATGATTTGTTTGGGTGTCGCTCCATTTTTAACTCCCTGGGATTTGGTCTGGGACCCCCTTTCTATACCGATTCTTGTTCGTCTTGATGAGTACCATCATCCCTGAAAGTTTGTTGCACCATTTCAGATACACCCTGTATAGCCTTTATTTTACAATTTTTAAAAAATATATTATCAATCTATGGATGATTTAGAAATTACCTGCTAAGCTTCTTTTGCTAACTTTCATATTTGTTTAAAATGCATTTCAACAATCAGTTACAAAGCAATACTTAATAGCATTATTTAACATTTAAATTATTAGCAATTTTTTTAATTTAATTAAAATAATTTGATTGTGAAAAAATCAATACTTGATATTTTAAAAACTTCCAATCTTGTCTATATATATACACAAAAAGTAAGACTTTTATGAAATTCTGAATCTTAAATTGAATCTGAATAATTCTTGCGACGAACAACTACTGTAGAGTTATGTATCTTCTTTAAGTTTAGGTGTATGTGTTTGCTATGCAATGCCTTTTTTCTGTCCTTATTTGGCTCACATTTTTATCAAATGTTTGGCTTACAATTATTTGATTTTTCACTTATACATTGGCATGCCACTGTGCCCCCTTGGCTTCTTACCCATTCCTATTTAAATTTAAAGTTATGCATCAACCCTGTTAAAAATTATTTTTTAAAATGGTTCAACCTCAATTACATTTCTTTGTGTTTATTTAGGGTCAGTGTATTCTTGGGGAATGGGTACGAATAATCAACTAGGACATGGGAGTGAGGATGACTGCCTTATACCCCATCGCATTGAAGGGAACTTCATCAAGTCGTGGAAAGTCCTCAAAGTGTCTGGTGGGGGACAACACACTTTGTTGCTGGCACAACCCAAAGAAAATGCCAAGAGTGACAAGAAGTAGACTGAATAAGAGAGTTTTAATCTGTACCACGCTTCTTTTTATGAAAATGTGATCCATTTTAGCATTACTTATCATCTAAACATCCATTATCTGTTAATAGTTGAATCGCTTTTACAAAACTAGTTCGGAATTGTTACCTCTACCTTTGGAAATCTTGGGAAATCATAACTGGCCTTTCCAAACCAAAATGTGTATTTTCAGATTGATGAAAAATAAAATACAATATTTTTTATACATACTAGATTGTCACATTTGAAAACTTCCCGACTACACCAATTGTCTCTTGTGAATACTAGTGATGGGCAAAATCGATAATTTTAGGTATCGAATACTTTGGTATCGAATACTTATAGGTATCGAGTACTTTTTTTCAATGTCGGGAAATGAACCTGAAGGGACAATTTTTTTAGGGCCTATCCATAATCAGACTAATATTCAAAAAACTGAAAGCGATCCATCAAAAATCCCCGTAGCTACGGGCCTGGAGGTGGATAGAGGCGAAGGATTTGGCGGGGGAAAAACCTAGCCGCGTCAAATTTCTCTCGCGGATGATAACGACTTGGGTTTGAGCGTTGCAAAATGAAAACGGAAACAGGCTGCGTTTGATCTACAGTAGGAGATTACTTCATTGAAAAATTTAAAACGAAATATGTCAATAAAGTATCGATACTTTTGTGGGTATCGAATACACTCGATACCTATAGGTATCGAGTACTTAAGTATTTGGTATTGATACCTGCCCATCACTAGTGAATACTGCATATTTTGTAATGTTGTTTGCATTTTAAAATGCGAGGAAACCTTTAAGTAAGTACCTTAAGGATCGTAACTCATGCAGTAATGTACCTAATTAAGTCTAAGTGTTAAAAGTTTCAGTTTTGTTTATTTCTTAGGGTGCAATGTGACCTCAGTGTGTGCTATAACTACTTTTCCCTCTTGCATTATTTTTGGAGGATGTTGTATTTATTAAAAAAACAGGGCTGTAGTAGAACACAGAATGGCAAATCTGTAAGATTTGACAAGAATAGATAGCAGTGCAACTTTGAGAGAAACTTCAAATTTCATACTTGCCAACTTTTATGTATTATCCGTAGAATGTACAAGTTTTAGTTTAGTTTTACAGTCTTACAGATGGATTGGAAAAATTTCCAGATTTTCATTTTTTCACTTAACCATTTGCAGGGTTGTTACGTTTAAAACACTTGTTTTAAACATGTTTAAAACAAAGCAAAAAAACATTGTTTAAAACACATGTAGTTTTTAGCAAGTTGCTCCATTTATTTAGGCAAAAAACTCACTATTTTCATGTATATATCACCCAGAGCCTAAAAAGATGGTGCCAAGTATAAGGCTTGGGTACAAACCACCAAATTGCCATGACATAGGCAGTACATTGCTTTATAAAGAGCATGAAGCAGTGAAGAAAACTTACAAAAATCATTTAAAAGAATGAACTGTTTGGGGTGTATTTAAAAGTATAGCTTTATTATTCTAATTTCGATTTGAAAAGTCAAATTTAAATTTTTTTAAATCATGGATTTTTTTATCATTTCTATGTCGAGGGTAAAAAAACAAATAAAACGTTTTAAAACAAATAAAACATGTTTTTTATTAAAGAAACATGTTTTTTCCAACCCTGACCATTTGCGACATGAACGATTTTCTCCAACATAATTTTACTTCAAAACAAAGTTCCTCTGCTAATCTTTTGTTTTATTTTCTCAATTTTGGTCCTTTTTGTGAGTGACATTTGGACTGCGCTCACCCGGTAAGTTTGCTTCTTCTCATGTTCCGATTGCTATGCAAAAAAAACAACTGAGGAAGGAGGGATTAGTCGACTTCCCCTCGTCTTGCTATCCCAGCAACTGAAGCCAAAGTGCTGATGGAAATTTAGAACCATTTTTTTAAAGCTAGTTATATTGGATCTGAAATTCATTCCCAACATAAGTTTAAATAAAATGGTTATTGAAAAGGGTAATTACTTTGTAAAAATGGTACTTACGTATTATCCCGTCGACCGTTCCGTGACGGTCAAATTCAGCGGCACAGCCAAAGAAAAGTCAATGGGTTGTTTACCGTTTTCGGATTCAGCGGTACGGTCGACGGGTTAATACGAAAGAACCGTAAAAATTTTTAAATGTGTATACTTAGGTAATAAGGTAGGGGTGCCCAACCTTTTTTGGAGGAGGGCCACTCAGGGTATTTGATGAGGTGTGGAGGGCCAGAAATGAAACTACAGTAGAAAAGCAAAAGCGCTAACTGATGCTTAATTACAATATAGTTTAAAATTTTTCGTTTACAGTATTTTTGCAACTTGGCATTTTTAAATGAAAAACAATTGCTTAAAATAAGTTCAAAAAATGTTTGACAAAGAAAACAATATAGAGCCAAATTTAAGATTACTCGTTGGAGTGAATATCAAGAATTGGCAATAATTGAGAGAACCCATAATGGAAGTAACTAAAAGCAATTGAATAGGCGTGATTACCGATTGCGCAATCTGGAATCGGTGAAATATGTGGTACCTAATACTTTGTAAGTGTGGTAAATTTTTTTAACGAATTTTTTGCAGCAAAAAAACCCGGAAAATAAAGTTATAAAAGGTGGTTCTAATTTCGTTCGCGGGCCGGATTCAGAGGGCTCGGGGGCCAGATCTGGCCCGCGGGCCGGAGGTTGGGCAGCCCTATAATAAGGCATTAATTTATACCTTTTTATTTGAGTAATTTAAATTAAATTTTTCAAATGTTACCGTTTCGTCAAAAGATTTACTGATGAAAGTTTTCAAAAGTCGGCGCAAGTATGAAATTTGTACACTTAGCAATATAGCGGAACCAAAAAATTTTATTTTAAAATGTGTATTGCTTCTTTTAAGTACTACTGTTATTGCTTACCTACACAACACTACTGCCTAATTCACAAATATGTTATCTAAACTAGCTTTACCGAATTTATTTTTATGATTGATAAATTTTGAAGTATTGTGGTTTCTTTTATAAGTTAGTAAAGCATTTATTTTAAAATTTTTAATTTTTCCCTATTGGTGACCCTCATTGAAAAAAATATCTCTACACTGTTTTTACCTAGGGTGCGCACAGTCCTTAAAACCCCTTAGACTGCCCTAGTCCTTAGAAAAGGGTCATTCAAGTCCTTAATTTCCACATTAGAGTCCTTACTTTTAAAGAAGAACACAGTTTTCTCACTTTATGTCAATTTTAAAAGGTTTTTATCAAAAATATTTGCGTACTTTCTAGTTTCGCCTTTGTTTTTTTGCTGATGCATGTCCGAATTTTGAGGAAGTCCACTCCACCTGCGAATTCCTTTGACAGGATGCTGGTTGTGTTCTGATTGGCTATGTGGAAAAATAACTATACCTGTGGCCAGAAACTTATAATTCTGATGATCTTGGAACTGCATTCATTATTTGTGCGCTTACGTTCTACATTCGTGCGGTTTTTATACTTTAAATTTTTTGTTAGCTGCAGCTTAATTTAATGGTTCAGAGTTGTCAACTCCCGGTTGTTCTCGGCGTACCCCCGGTTTAAAAACATTGCCTGACTCATAGTATCACACACTAGACCAAGGGTTGGCAAGTATTTTTACTTGAGTCCTAAAAATTTGAAAATTTTTATCAAGGTCCATCGAAAAATACTTATTACTTTCAAATTCTTATCTTCAGATACACCAGTGATTCTCAACAGGGGCAGTGAGAGGATGCTTAGAGGTGGTGAGCCTGTTTTGGGCAGTAGGGGGGCGATGAGCATGGATTCAGAGGGGAACTGTAGGAAATGGCTTAAATTCACATTTTAACCCTTTCGGGACAGGCGTCTCATCCGTGAGACGGGAGTGAAGTGCTTCCACCGGCCGGGCGTCTCACGGGTGAGACGCGTGCTGTGAAAAGACCAGAGGACGGGCGTCTCATATGTGATACACGGTTAAAACTTTACATTAGTATTTTTTATTCTCACCAGATATCGTCCCATGCTTGGATTATTCCGAAGAGAACATCATGATCTTCATTCCCATAAAATATATTTAATTTGTGACGTTTGGTTTGAGAAATATACCAAGATTTATGCATTGTGCATCAACAACATAAGTAATGTGAATCAGAAGTGGTCTTTTTCTCTTACTTGGCTAATAAAAACTTCAACACTTGTTTTCCCGAGTTTCAGAAACTTTTTTTTCTTTTATTTGATATCAGGGTGTAGTTGAAGTATTTATTATGACAGTTATGACTATTTATTTCTTTTAGATTTCGATTGCATTCAGATGGAATTATTTGTTGCTTAATCACAAAAAAATCGACATATTTGAGAGGCTAAATGGAGATAAATTATTAGCAGAATTAACAATCTTTAAACGATTTCCGAGCTGTTAGATTAGTTGCGCCCAATGCGTGTTTCAAGTAAAAAAGAAATAAAGTGGGGTTTGTTCCTATAATGTTGAATTTATCTTTATGAATAAGTTCCTTGAGATTAAATCTCTTCATTTTATGATATTTTCTCCCAGTTTTATTCATCTTGGGTATGTGGAAGGGGTATTATTTAAATATTACTTGTTTTATTAAATTTTAAAAGAAAATAGAGGGATAACACTATGAATTTTTTAGCACTTACTTCAAAAGGTTTCAGCTGATTATATGCCAAAAATTAGACACTTTAATTTCTGCGATTTTTTTCTGATGTTCGACTTAGACGTGTAAAGTGCCCATCCCCTGGGGAAATTTCTTTCTACTCACGTGCCGTCCCGTGAGAGCAGCTCAGTGGAGTCGCCCGTCGCGAAAGGGTTAAGGGCTGAAAATCCTAAAATTTTCTGGGGAGAAGCCCCAGACCCCCCAACCTTACTGTGGCAAAAGTTTCAATGTTTAACACAAAACTGGTGGTCTTCAGAACATAGGTGATTCCTAAGAGCTTTGAAGGTGGACAGTAGGGTGGTCACAACTCACAAGTAACATGGGGAAAAGTTTTTTTCGACTTTCTTCAGGTCTCACCCCCCTAAAATGTGCCAATAGGCTAAAAAATGAGATTGGCCAAGTTTCAGCTCAATCCGATAATATTAACCCGTGCCTCATCGAGGTCAAAGTTCAGAAAAACAGTGATTTTTAACAAAAATTGGTAGTTTTCGCCCCATAAAACTAGAACCGTTTGTCCCAGAAACCCGGTTAGGGTGTCATTTAATAAGTAATTTTATACACTTTAACTTTGATCTAGTCAGATATTATTTACTCAAACGGATAGGGCACTATTTAGCATTTTCATAGTGAAGGTCCTCGAAAGCGAATTTTCTTGCAAGAACCCTAGAACATTACGAAGTCACAAAAAACTATCTTTCCTTTCTTTCCCTATTCATTTTGGCTCCAATAGATAGTATATGAGTTTTTAGACCCCCTAAGAGAATTCTAGGGTATAATTTCAACCCCCCTAGGTTTCGGAAAAAAGAGAAAAATATATATATTTTTTACAAATTTTGTTTGACTGTTAATGTGTTAAAGTTGGTTCTAATACAATATTAAAAGTTTAATTAGGTAGAAGATTAATGATAAAGGGGATTAACCTTTCGTTATAACCCCTATAATCTAAGCGAAAGAAGCACGACTGTAATTAACGACTGTTTAATATCCATTAAAGTGATAAAAAGGTCTAATATACAATTTTTTTTTCAGCAAAATCTATAGAGAGATGACATTTGACGATTTATGTGTCTATGATATAATAATAGCACCCTTACCGACATTAAATTTTAAGAACCTTATTTCTACCAAAGTTGCTCGTTTTCAGCTAATTAACCTAAAAGTATATTAGAAAAAGGTATATATTGATTTATTTTGAATAAATATACCTCAGGGGTTTCATTTGCCTACCATTCGAAGAAAATTAATTTTTAATAGGTATGAAAAGGTTTCATTACATATGTTTGATCTATACTTAATATTTTATTCTTTAGTCACCAATTATATTCACACCTGTGTTGGAGACAAAAATAGCGCGTAAAATAGGAAATATTCAAATATTTTCATATATTCAGTAAAAGTTATTGTTTCCCATGATAAACATTTGATATAGATTGGAAACAAGATTTCTCTGACAAATACTATGGTTGAGAAACTCCAACAGTATATCCCTTTTAAGCTTCCGCTGCATTACTGTAAGTAACATCTAAGTTATAGTCCTAATCGTAAAAATGGATAAGCTTAGCAGGGGTTGATCCAGACAAAAATTGGGACCCTTTTGCTGCCCCTTCACAAAAATTCCCCCTTAAAATCTGCTCCTTCACAAAAATAAATTCATAAAACGCCCCTATCATGAAATTCAAATTAGCTTTAGTGATAATTTGCAAGAAAACATTCACAAAATATTTGAATTTTTCATGATTTTCTTGGTTTGTGAGTCAATTTTACTTTTACACCAGGGTTGGCAAGTTTCTTCCGAAGTGGAAAAAACCGTGGAAAAAACCGCGGAAAAAACCGTCCGGAAGAAATAGGTTTCTTCCATGTGGAAGAAACCTCTTTTTTCAAAGAATTAGCTTTCAATTTTCAGGTTTTATAAATATTTGTCTCACAAACACTCTTATATTTACATAAAAACTTCCAAAATGTCATTAATTATATGCACCTATTAGTTAATGATTAAATTAGTAAATGTTGGTTTCTTCCAAACTATGAAAAAAATGCTATTAAATAATTTGAAAAAAAACCCCTTTAATAAACAATATTTACTTTGTAGTCTAAAATTTAATTAAATACTCAAAACTGTTATAAATACCTATTGCATGCATGTATTAAAATATTCCAGTAATTTTAAATTAATTTCTTCCTAACAGAAAAGTAGTTTTGAATAAGTCTGAGAATTACATTGTATTGGATGAGTTTCTGTCTACAAGAAAGTGTAAAAGTTAAACAGAAAAGACATGTTTTAATAATCTGAATTTTTCTAGAATACACAATCTTCCATATAGTAATAAAACAATATAAACCCGACACAAAATTTAAAACAAAGTATTAAACTTGAATATTTCTGACAAATATTTGTCTGGTGTTATTTCCAGTCAAAAATGTTTCAGGTTATACACACATTTTTTTACTACATAACACACAGCTGAAATGACCGGAATTAAATGTTAAAAGTTAACCGGAATTAAAAGTTAAATGTACATTTAAAAAAAATTAATTACTGTAATTATAATTAAATTACATTTATGAGTTTTTAAAATTATGGTTTGATTTATTCAGTCAACAGATTTAAAATTAAATTTAACTAAGCGGAATTAAAAGTTAAATGTACATTTTTAAAAAATTAATTACTGTAATTATAATTAAATTATATTTATGAGTTCTTTAAATTATGGTTTGATTTATTCAGTTAACAGATTTAAAATACTAATAAAAAACTAACTGGAATTAAAAGTTAAATATGTTATTTTTAGAAAATTAATTAATCTAATTAAATTTAATTGTAATTAAATTACATTTATGAGTTTTTTAAACTGTGGTTTAATTTATTCAGTTAACACAACAGATTTAAAATTTAATTTAACTAACCGGAATTAAAAGTCAAATATAAAATTTTTAAAAATTTAATTACTATAAATAAATTTAATTATAATTAAATTACATTTAAGAGTTTTTAAAATTATGGTTTAATTTATTCATTTAACAGATTTAAAAATTGGGTGCTTCTGTAAAGCATTTTTGTTAGTTCCTTCCAATTTCTTCCGGTTTTTTCCAGTTTCTTCCACTGTCCTGGAAGAAACTAGTTTCTTCCGGAAGAAACCCAACCCTGTTTTACACACTCATCTGCTAACTACCACTGCTTCAATTTTTCACAAAAACAATTTCATTTTGAGACTATTTTTTTGAAAATTACTTTTTTAAAGAAAATTGATTTTCTTTATTCACACTACGCATTTAAGTAGAAATATGAAAACATGTGTGATGTACAGAAAGAAAACTTTTGATGATAATTTATGTACTAAATTATGGTATGCATTTAAAAGTGAATTTTCTGGAACGATAGGCAAATGAAAACTGAAGTATATATTACAAAATAAATTGATTTATACATTTTTCTAAGATCATACTTTCAGTTTAATTAGCTGGAAGCGTGTAACTTGGGTAGAAAAGCTTTTTTAAAAATTAGAGTCCAGAAGGGCGCTATTATTATAATATTATAACCCATATAAATAATCTCAAACATCATTTTTAACACCAAATGATATCTTTCTAGATGTTTTTATGAAAAAATTTGTAATTAAGCTATTTTTATCATTTTAATGGGTTTTAGCAAAACCTCTCACAGTCGCGCTTCTTTTGCTTAGATTATAGGGGTTATAACGAAAGGTTAATCCCCTTTATCATTAATCTTCTATCTAATTTAAACTTTTAATAATGTATTTGAACCAACTTTAACACATTAAGAGTCAAAACAAATTTTATGTATTTTTTTCTTTTTTTTCCGAAACCTAGGGGGTTGAAATTATACCCTAGAATTCTCTTAGGGGGTCTAAAAACTCATATACTATCTATTGGAGCCAAAATGAATAGGGAAAGACAGGAAAGATAGTTTTTTGTGACTTCGTAATGTTCTAGGGTTCTTGCAAGGAAATTCGCTTTCGAGGACCTTCACTATGAAAATGCTAAATAGCGCCCTATCCGTTTGAGTAAATAAAATCTGACTATATCAAAGTTAAAGTGTATAAAATTACCTATTAAATGACACCCTAACCGGGTTTTTGGGACAAACGGTTCTAGTTTTATGGGGCGAAAACTACCAATTTTTGTTAAAAATCGCTGTTTTTCTGAACTTTGACCTCGATGAGGCACGGGTTAATATTATCAGATTGAGCTGAAACTTGGCCAATCTCATTTTTTAGCCTATTGGCACATTTTAGGGGGGTGAGACCTAAGGATTTCAAAAGTTGATTTTTTGTAACCACCCTAGTGGAAAGCATTTTATAAGTTGCGTGACAACATTCACCAACTAATCTTTACCACAAACTTTCGTTACTTAAACAGCCCCTCCGCCACACACAACACACATTAGTTTTAAGCAGTAAGGAATGAGAACACAGAAAAGAATAAGAACATATATTAATGTGTACAGGGAAGAGTATCAAAAGTATCAGCGGGTTGCCGAGTTCCGATAACAAATTTGGTACCTAAATTTACTAATATACTTAAAATTACTTTCAATATTAAGTAATCACCCTACCCCATACTCTAAATTACAAAATTTTCTTAGTGGGGGCGTTGGAAAATTTTCCACACCTCTAGGGGGCGGTAGCTTCAAAAAGGTTGAGAACCACTGAATACACTATATGTAATTTGAGTACATTACCTTCCTTATCAAAATTTGTTAATTAAAAAAACATCTGATTTATTGCTGTTAAAACTGTTTCACATCACCATTTAACAGTATCTTTTTTAGAGTAATGGGTCCAAAAAAGCATATTTTTCTAAATGGTCCGAAAAACATTTATGTTGTGAACTACTTACATTTTTCTGTAAAAATCCACTTTTGTGTGATAAATTTTAAAACGGTGTCAAACACAATGCTACTTGCAATCTGTACAATAATAGCACGTCTTTTTAGTGTGGGGATATTGAAAATAAAAGACTGGCCTAGCTGGTTTTCGAGCTATAAAACAGCTGCAGCAGAAATTGCACCCCATGATAGCAAGAAACTGGTCTAGGAAAATGCTCCTCGAACTTTTTATTCATCGAGAATTAATTTTTTACATTTCAGCACCGCTCTTTAAATTGTAAGATTTGAAATCATTGATGAGGTCTGGGGTATAGCTAAGAAGTATTCATTATAGTCTGTGTGATTAAAATAGGCGGTTGGACGTCATTAGTTGAAGTTCGTCGCCTAGGTAACGAAGGAGAAAACGTAAGCGATTCTGCTTTATTTTTGCACATCAGTTAGGGCAGGGCGTGAAATTAAATTGAAACTTTGAATCTTAATAGTTATTAAACTAATTCGAATTTTTTTGAAAAAAATAATTGTATACTTGTTTTGAGTTTTGTACTTCTACCATGATTAGTTTTTCTTTTAAACAAAAAAAGTGTTCCGATTATTTCATTGGCTGCTGCGACACGAGTTAGATTCAATGAAAATCTTGAGCGGTTGTGGGCTAGGTGTGATGTATGTGGGAAACAAATAAGACTGGTAGAAACCATGGCAACGCACAGGGGAAGGGTGTGGGGACTAGGGACTTTTCAATTGCCTATTCTAATTACACAGACTATAATCTATTCCTCCAACACTCATATTTATATACCCAATACTCACGTATGATAAAATTATAAATTAATCCATGTCCCCGATTTTTCTTCCTGGCTACGCCACTGTTGTAACGTGTGAACATGGGTCCTCCCCAGAAAATTTTTCGAATTTTACCCACCTGGAGGGGAAATTTGGTTGAAAATTTTCTTATTGCTCCCATGGGCGGATTTAAGGGGGTGCAACGCACCCCCAACTTTTTGAGAAAATTCCATTTTTACAGGGGAAAATCATGTTTTCAAAGTCATCAGGGCAGCTTGTACCCCCAAGTTTTCCACTACGCACCCCCAGGGTTAACCATCTAAATCCGCAAAAAAAAAATTTTTATAAATTTTAAGAATCCAAGCCACGGCGACTTCTTGGCGAAGTGCCTCTCCGTGGCCCGAATTCTTAAAATTTATCCATTTTTCATAGTAAGGATGAAAGATGATTAAAAATTATGTTCAGCTGACAGCACGGTTCTGTTTATTGTTTTTGTTTTTCAACTTGACTAGTGCCACTGGAAGTCTAACAAACTTTCATTACGTTTACTTCACTTCAGTGTTTATAAATATTTATATTCTAAATTCTGAGATTTTAAACAAGGGACCGTTGCTATTCACAACTTTATGTTGTAGATAATGATAATGTTTGGAATTTACTGTAAAGCGATAGATTCTGAGTATTTAATATTTTACAAGAAACTATTTTGGCATAATTCCAATAATCGTATCGTTTTCTTTGGTGACGTCACACTACAGCATGCGCTTTATGTTGTTAAACAACCGAATCACAACACATATGTTTCATGACGTCATAATCGACAACAACATCAACAAACTCGCTAGAGCCTAAGCATAAAAGAGACTGTTTCTGCGTAGTGTGTTTGTTTGAACCTTACACAAAGAAATATCGTGTGCCTGGATAATACTTATGCCATTTTTAGGAAAAGACTGGAGATCCCCAGGGGAAGCCTGGGTTAAAACGTCTGATGGATGGGAGCGAAAGAAAATCTTGGAATATAAAAGCAGCCATGGTCAAACAAGGTAAACAAAGCATTGTTTGATAGTTTCGTTTTTCGTTATACCTTCTGTTTTGTGTTATAATAACTGCTGCATGATGATGTAGTATGTAATATGCGTTGCTTTTCTGTTCATTTGATTGTATGTATACTATACCTATTACAGAATTTTTTTAAAAAAGTATAAACGTTTGAATGATCTACAATAACTTCATTGCATAAATTAACATTGAAATCACTTTGAAAATCAATGAAACAGATGATTTTTTCATGATTATGATTATTTATGATTTAATAATTAAAACTACTACGTATACTTGAGTAAATAAGTATTTGTTTCTAGAAAATTTCAGCAAAGCCATATCTAAAGGGAGTCGTGGGCTCACCTGCTCTCTAAAATTTACCATTTCTATTATTTTGCTTCTTCTATTAAAGTTATCTCGTATATGTATCCGGCAATGTATGAAATGCCAACTTTCTCTCGAAGTACTTGGCATTGTATATAATACCTGTAGTTTTTAGTATTAGGCATTATATATAATGTATAGATTGCTGGCATTATAAACTTTACTGGTGACACATTTATGAAACAATCCTCTATAGTGTCACCCAACGTTTAAATTATGCTTGAGAAATAAATTTCTTTCGAAAATTTCTCTAGTAATAAAGATATTTTAGTTGGATTTATCATTCAGTTACCATCAGATTCATCAGTAAAGTTTATGGGCTGTAGCAACATTTTTAGATTTAGTGGCGCATAAGTACGGGAAGTTAAGGGCATGAATATGAATGACTCTTACAGAGAAAGACTGTTAAGTCCTTCATTTTATGTTACAATAGGGTCTTACTTGTGTTTTTTTTGTGCTGGCAACTAGGGTAATAATTAGGGCTAGGATTTATAAGTAATTGCATATTTGTTCATGAATCTGATATAAAAGTGTGCTCTTGGATTCTAAACGTTTTAAAAGATTTTGAATTGTTTAAGACCATGTTTATTTTTCATATTTCCGTTTATTTACATATTTTTACATATTAATTCTATAACTACATATTTATCCATTTTCAAGTTTTTCAAAAATAATCACATCTTTGACCGATTTTCAAATTAAAGTAACCCATAAAATGAAATAAGCATTCAAATCGTAGTTAAAATTAGTGCACCCAATGCTGAATTTAACTTTTAAAAGGTTTTGAAGTTGAGATGTCAGATGAAAGGTGTCGGGTGCGCCGAGAAGGGAAGTAGACATACATGGTTTTCGTTTTTTTCTCGCGACAATCAGCAAAAAAAACATGAGCCCATGACGAAATGTGCCTGTTTCTGTTTTTTTCACCCCTGGGGATGACTAGTGGATCTTGGTGGTGGGGGTCTGGGTGGTCTAGGGGGATAATAAAGCAATAAAATGCAGGAAATGGAATATCATCGAATATTGTGCACACTCTCAACCCCTTTTACCACCATTCAATGGTTTGTTTTTCTTGTTTTCGTGCATCCCATTTGAAATCACACTCCACTGGACCTGAGATGAGGGTATGCCATTTTGTACTTGAAGAAATCATTTCATTTTTTGTTTGGATCTTGAGTGGTGCTTTGCTCCTTGTGTCCTGTTTTTATAAGTTTAACACACTGTTCCATTACTTTATTTTCCATAAATAGAGTGTTTTAATGTCTTACCTAAGCATCATTCACTCCTCTCTCTGTCGGCAAATAGCGAAAATCACCCTTCCCTGCTATGTGCTTGCGTAGTAATATTTAAAGAGCCCCTGTAAAAAATTTCTTAACATTTTCTTTTTATTACAGTCGAATCCGCTTAATGTGATCACGGTTAATGTTATCAATCGGATAATATTATCAAAATTGACAGGTCCCGATCATTCCTATTTAATTTAATATCAAATACATCGTTTAATGTGATCAACTAGGAATCATCCCTCCGCTTAATATTATCAAAATTTGTTCATATCCCCCTTTAATCGACCGCTTTTGAGTTCGAGTTTCATTTTGAAGGTCAATTTTTACAAGTAAACATGTGCTCCATGAGAACATCTGGCGCTTCTTTTTCTGAAACTGAGTATGAGTAAGAAAAATAAAGCATTCCCCATATTATATTAAAAGAAAACGGTTATAGGGGGGTCTGAATCCATACATGTGATTGGTTAAAAAAAACACCAAGATCCACGCTTTGCAGATAAGATAATTTGCAAAATATTTTGATTTTCCTTGTTTACTGGAATTCAGATTATGTAATAAATAAGTGGTTTTTATTGGAGTGGATATAATAGCTATAATGAAGCGGAAAAAAGAGAGACCTTTCTATAAAAAATACAAAGTAAGCTATTATTTTAATTTTATTAACTGAAATACTCTTATGTTTTCCCCTTAAAATTTTACCCAGTATAAAAATAGAGTTTTGAATACATTTATTACGATTACATTATTTTGATCTTAAAGCAAACAATCTGTTTGCTGTTTTTGATATGAGATCGCTTATTGTTATCGATCGGATAATGTTATCAGTTTAGTCTCGGACAATTGCGATCACATTAAGCGGACTCGACTGTACTACATATTTGGCATTTCTTAATACATATTTTGCTAAAATAAACACGTATCTCATATGTACATATTATGGATTTTTAATTACATATAAATCACAGCCCTAGTAATAATATATTTTCTAGTCACACGGTGGACTAAAAAGTTACTGAAAAGAGTGCTACCCCCATTGTAACATAGCACCATGTCCTGCTTTGTAAATATAGTATACTCTTGGCTTGGGTATTCCAAGTGACACACGACAACAACAACGTTGAAGGGATAGGTAATGAGAGGTTAAGAGGGTTCAAGATAATGAGTTTTCAGCATGAGAAACATCAAAATAAAGCTTTAATTTTAATACAGAAACAAAGAATTTTTGGAAAAACGAGAATTATTTTTAATAGAAATAAAATTCTCATGACATTGAATTTTTAAAACTTTGAATTTAAGTTAAAATTTAACTTAAGCTTTTTTTTTCATAATTTCCTTAAAAAGTTCAGCACTGCATAGAGGTCAGACTTTTTTGTTCAGAATATTTATGAATTTTTTTTTCTCAATAAAAAGCAGCACTCATCTCTAAATTTACATCTATTCATTTTCAGATTGTCAGATAAATTTAAAACAATATTTTACAAAACAACAAATAAGACAGGTGTCCAACAAATTTTTGATAGCAAACCACACGCTTGTGTGCCCTTCCCCTTTAAAAGTTGCAAGCCGATTCTTCCTTATTTCTTACAACAGAATTATCACCTATCACCTGGCCAAAAGTGCTGCATATATGGTGAAAAAATTCATTTTAAGTCCAAAAAAAATTTTGTTAAATTAATGTTTTTAAGAGGAAAGTCTTACATAGTATGGAAATTAACATTAGAGGCATAGCTTATCTAGGGGAAATTTTTTTTGAGAGATAAAGGTTTTTGCCAAAATGTAGTTTATCATATTGAGAGTAAACTGTATTTACCATGATTAGTTTTTTTTACATTTTAAGCATACTCTATTGTTCTTATAACTTGTAGAAAAAACTAGCTCCTATGAGGAGGTAGAAAGGGCTTCCGTACAAGAAATGCAGGGCCCTTAGCCAGGAGCTGGAGCATTGTTTATCTTGGAATGTCTTGAATTTTCAATGGGGTATTTGTTGCTTGTTACCACATTTTTGATGTTTTAACTTTCAATGCCTCTCATCTGGCCTGCCAGAAGAAATCACAGAAATTCTCTATTTTATCATGATGAAAACATTTGTAGTTTCTCTTAAGCGTACCTTCAATGAACAACTAACATTTTGAGAAACGAAATGTTAAAAATGTGTTAAGTACTAGAAATTTAACGCCTCCTCTGCCTGAACCTTTTGGCCACTTTTTGACCTTTCCTACAAAATTAAAATCTGTGGTATAAATCTATGCTATCACATAAAATGCATTTTATAAAATTAATTTAAAAACATTAATTGCATGTTTCGTAGAGTGTTAGTGTTTCTCCAAAATGAAGTCTAATATTTGCACTGAAATTGATTGATTCCATTCCTTAAATTTCTTTCCAAAGCATCTTTATTTGTTATTTAAAGAATTCGCCAAAATTGGTTACAAAGTAGCAGATTCTGGCAACCTAGTTCTGTAGAATAAGTTGAATTGTTTATTCGGCAATAAACACCATTAGTGTTTTCAGGTGACGTCAAGACCAGTTATTTTCTTTTAGTTAGTAGTTAGGGGACATCCATAAATTACGTGAGGCATTTTTTCCAAAATCTGGACCCCCCTTGGTGAGATTTTGCTGGACCCTCCCCCCAAGTGAGATTTACCTACAACTTTTAAAAAATAATTCGCAGTATCTTATCTGTGTGTATTCCTTTCTCATACTTAAAAAAAGAAAATCGAATAATTTCTAACTTAAAAAGTTGACGTGAGATTTTCGTCCATCCCCCCCTCCCCCCTTGGTGAGATTTGGTGAGAAACCCCTCCCCCCCTTTTAGACCTCACGTAATTTATGGATGGCCCCTTATCTGCTCTTTTTATTCCACAACAAAATAGGGGGAACAGGGGGCTTAATTGGGTGCTTTTTTTAATTTTTAAGTTTACATATTCAGGTGGTAACAATGGAGCAACGAATGAGTGGCAAAATGTTACTGTTCCTCCTAAAGGCCAGTTGGTAAGGAAAGAGACCAAAATTGGAAAATTTAACTATGTGAAATTGATTAAAATTAACAGATAGGGAAATTTATTATTTGATATAAAAATTAGTCAATGAATTGATATACAGAGAGATCGAAGTTTATTAACGGATTGATATCTAGTTATTTATTGAGATTGTATTAGTAGCAAAACTTTCGAAAACTGGAATGGTTCCTCCCAAGTCCCCCCAAAAAAACAGGAATTTGTTGCTGCACTGCACAGTTTTGTAAACTTGTAATCTAAAGCTCATTCAGACTTTGGAGGAATCATCCAAAGGGAAAAGTGGGAATTTCAATAATTTACGTTTAATTTTAAATAATAAACGTTTTAATTTTTACTCATTCACTTTTCAATACAAACGAACTAATCTCGGGAGTGAATCACTCAGGATGAAGAGTGAAAGTGAAGCAGTGTGAATGAGCGTTTACACAATATTAATTATTGATGATTTGTCGAAAACGTATTACAAATTTAAGTTTTTTTATCAACGTTTTATGTCAATTTTTGTTCTATTTTGGAGCTGTTCAGATATAATATATAGCTATTGAATAGCATCCAACCCTGTAGTTTTGAAGTATAAGGTGAATAGTTCAAGAGGAATTTGTCTCCTTCGTTTCAAAACAATCCTGGTCGTTAGCCTGTTGCGTCGTTCGAAAACTCCATTATTATTTATGACATTTTGTCCCCTTCGAGTTATTTTTCTCATCTAATGCGTTCCATTGTGTTGCATGCAGTTTTTTCTAGTTTTTACTCGACACACAATGGATATGGATAGATTTAACTTTTCATTGGTTGAATTTGAACACGTGGCGTTATTAAATGTGTTGTGGCAGTAGTATAGCTCTGTATAATAGGGTGGGCCGAAAAAAACTTTTTATTTTATTTTGAAACGCTATACCGCGGAAAACTTGCCTCTGGGGTAAAGAAGAAAAATGCAACAAAAATTTTTAAAATCGGTTAAAAATTGCATTAGCGCATTGGACCTAAAGTTTGAAAAAATTAGGCTATTTTCATAACTTTTCAAAAAAATCAAATTAAATCAAATTACTTCTATACAACGTATCTAAAGGCATATACTAGAAGAAAAATGTGGAGAAAATATATTTTATTGAAAAAGGTGGTATTTTACAATTTATTGGTAGTATATAACATCTTAAAAATACACGTTTTTACCAGAAATCCACATATTTCGTATAAAACAAAAAAAATTGTGAAAAACAATTTTTTATTAATATACTACCTTGCTAGCTATCACTCACCAACCCCCTTAACAGTGAAACAGTTTTTTACAGATCGCTTCGCGATCGGAGCTCGCTGGTTGCGCAACAAAACCGCATCAATATCTCTCGCCGAAAAAAAAATTATTTTTTTATTTTGAAACACTATACCGCGGAAAACTTGCCTCTGGGGTAGAGAAGTAAAATGCAACAAAAAATTTTAAAATCGGTTAAAAATTGCATGCACATTGAACCTAGAATTTGAAAAAAAAATGCTATTTTCATTACTCTTAAAAAATCAAACTAAATCAAGTACCTGTTATCAAAAATATCTAAAGGAATAAATTAGAAGAAAAATCTTAAGATATTTAATGGAAAGAAAGATGATATTTTACAATATAAGGTTGCAATTGGCTTTCGCCTTTTTTTTCAAAAATAGCTTTTTTTTCATTGAATTAAAAAGTTGTTTTCAGATGTTGCATAGTTTGATGTGTAATAAAATGTAGTTCTTCACTGGTTAGTAACTTCTTTTGGTAGTTAGAAAGAAGATTTACTTGAAAAATTTGGCATAGAAGATCTTGAAAGAAAAGTAGTTATAAACCCGTCTCTGGCATTCATACCAACGATTTTTCGTGATGCCTCTGTTACCAATTTTGCACAAAGTTCCACTGTTTGTTTGTGTGTGACATAGGAATCTGTTAAAGTTCCAGTCATCTGCTGTTCCATTAGATTTTATCATAGATAATATATCTTGATTGGTGAATCTTCGTAGTATATGTGGGGGAGAGAAGCAGTATTCCAGCTAATCATTTAAATACGGTCTGCTTGCAAATTAAGTTTGGGTGAGGGTGAGAGAAACTAACTGACTTTCTTTTAGAAGCTGAGTTTCTAGCCTTAATTCTTCTTCTGAAACCTAACTCTCTTATTTGATATCCCTTTTATCTACGATTATGCTCAAGAGCAAGTTTTCAGGATGAGCAAAAAAGGCATTTCATTCAATCACTGGGTCAATGATTTCAAATAATTTTCTTAACTTTTTCTTATATTACCTAATATTGCAACCTTATAGTGCAATCTTATATTGTAAAATATCATCTTTCTTTCCATTAAATATCTTAAGATTTTTCTTCTAATTTATGCCTTTAGATACTTTTTATTAAAGGTATTTGATTTAATTTGATTTTTAAGAGTAATGAAAATAGCATTTTTTTCAAATTTTAGGTTCAATGTACATGCAATTTTTAACCGATTTTAAAAATTTTTGTTGAATTTTACTTCTCTACCCCAGAGGCAAGTTTTCCGCGGTATAGCGTTTCGAAATAAAAAATAATTTTTTTTCGGCGAGAGATATTGATGCAGTTTTGTTGCGCAACCAGCGAGCTCCGATCGCGAAGCGATCTGTAAAAAACTGTTTAACTGTTAAGGGGGTTGGTGAGTGATAGCTAGCAAGGTAGTATATTAATAAAAAATTGTTTTTCACAATTTTTTTGTTTTATACGAAATATGTGGATTTCTGGTAAAAACGTGTATTTTTAAAATGTTATATGCTACCAATAAATTGTAAAATACCACCTTTTTTCAATAAAATATATTTTCTCCACATGTTTCTTCTAGTATATGCCTTTAGATTCGTTGTATAGAAGTAATTTGATTTAATTTGATTTTTTTGAAAAGTTATGAAAATAGCCTAATTTTTTCAAACTTTAGGTCCAATGCGCTAATGCAATTTTTACCCGATTTTAAAAATTTTTGTTGCATTTTTCTTCTCTACCCCAGAGGCAAGTTTTCCGCGGTATAGCGTTTCAAAATAAAATAAAAAGTTTTTTTCGGCCCACCCTAGTATAACCATAACCAAGATATTTTATTTTATTGGGACACGTCTGTCCTTGACTGTTTGGAAAATCTTATAAATTAAGATTGAAATCGATCTTTAATTGATGAAAATGACCTGTAATGGTCCAAGTCCAGCTTAAGCAGCTTTAGTTCAAAAGTTACAAAACTGTTTTCCCCGTATTAGTATTTTCAAATTCATTTTTAAGTTCTCTGTGGCTATTTTTCTCTAAGGTGCCCTCGATTACACATTTATTCAAAAACGTTAGGAATGGCCGCATCTTTTATGCATAGAGAAAAGTCTCATCCACAATCAAACACATCTCCAGCCCCCTTTTTTAAAATGGGGGCCCTGGCCAAGTGCCTCGAACGCCCTCTCAGAAATTCGGTTTTGCGCTTCAACTTCTAAATAAAGTGGTGATACCTTCGAACCTAATTTTATACCCGTGCTGTGAGTCTTACCAGAAGTAGAATTTATAAATATCTTTTTCCCTTTAGAATATAGGGATAGGTTGTCTTTATGCATGGCACATAGCACCCAAGCAAGTGAAAGATCCTTTATGTGTATTTTGTGATACATTTCCAAAACATGAACTATACAACTATAAGCTAACCCTTAACTTCCGCTATGCTGCCACTTTCTAAACATCTCTCGTTTCATCCATTCTATTCTTTTCCAGTTCGGGATCTGAGAAAGGGGTCAAGAATTCAGATTCCACGAGCGGCATCTTTTATCTGTTGTGCAATTTCTTCTTCCTGCCCTTTCCTTTTATTTCGGTACCGTAACTGCCTCGCTTCTATGATTATCCATTTAATTTCCTTTTTACTCAAAATTCGAGCCAATAGTTCAAAGTTTAACCCTCTCCTTTGTCACATTTCAAATTTGTCTCTATTTACACTCTCAGAGGTGCTACTTCTCTCCAGGGTATCCCCTGGAATGGAATCCTTTTTTTGAACAGCATGAATCCCGGAGTTCCGTTTTTATTCTCGAAAATCTCGAGCTCGACAAGAAAACGCAAAATTAGGTAGGTCCAATTGTAGGTCCAATTAAGAAATAGTGCAGGGCTGAAACCTGAACAACATCTTTTATGAAGAATCTACACTAGCGGAAATAAAAATCCCAACACCAAGAAGGAAAGAAGATATCAAAGTGAAATTTATGTCTATGTTTGCACATAGTATCAATGTGAATTGATTAAAAAATCAGCCTTCCTGGATGTTAGGAGGCCGAGAAAACTAGGGAAGAGTGTTGTCTCCATAGGTGTCCATTACCGCTGTCACACGTCATTGTATTGAGTGACAGGGGCTCTAAATGACTTTTGAGGTATTGGAGGACCATGTTGCCTCCTCAGGTAGTCCATATTCATATGGTGCACCAGCGGACGTTGCATACCGGGCTAGGTGATTTCTCCTCTTTCTCCGGACATGTTTTGTGAGCGTTGGTTCTTACGAACGGATAGGCCAAGGTAAAAATGCAATATAGGGGGTTAAGAAGAAAGTTTGGACATTGCATACAACATGTGGTTGTGCATGTTTCTCTTGAAATTTTTCCCAAGGACCGGTCTGAAGGTAAGGACGGTCTACCGGCTGAAAAACCTCAATGACGCAGCTCTGGTTGGAAAAAGTACTGGTGAATCATACCCAGGAGTTGCAAAAATTGAATCCAATGCATCCCCACTCCGTTACCCTGCATCACCACTTCGTGGAACGATTATAAAATCATCAGCTGAGTGCGCTCTCTCCATTGTCTCTTCAAACTCATACCCAACCGTCGTGGTGCTCCAAACCGAAGCAGGATTATCTCATAAACACAATGTCATGAAATTGGGATTTTCATTTCCTTATTTCGTGCACTATTGGAAACAAAAAGGTCCATTTTCAGCCCCTTGTTTATAGGCAAAGATGTAAGAAGCTATGCGGACAAAACGGACAATCCGCAGTACTGCAAACGACATCCATCCTACTGCCACTTGTCCTCAGTATGATCTACCGGTACTTTGGCCAAACAGAGCTGCTTCATTGAGGTTTTTTAGACGGTTGTCCGTCCTTACCTTCAGACCTGTCCTGGGGACAAATTTCAAGAAAAAAATACACAAACACATGTTTCATGCAATTTCCAAGCTTTCTTCTTAACCCCCTATGTTGCATTTTTACCTTGGCCTATCCGTTCGTAAGAACCAACGCTCACAAAACATGTCCGGAGAAAGAGGAGAAATCACCTACCCCGGTATGCAACGTCCACTGGTGCACCATATTAATTTGGACTACCTGAGGAGGCACATGGTCCTCCAATCCCTCAAAAGTCATTTAGAGCCCCTGTCACTCAATACCATGACGTTTGACGGCTGTAATGGACACCTATGGAGACAACACTCGTCCCTGTTTTTCTGGGCCCCCTAATATCCAGGAAGGCTGGTTTTTTAAGGGATTAACATTGATACTATGTGCAATCATAGAAATAAATTTGACTTTGATATCTCCTTTCCTTCTTGGTGTTGGGATTTTTATTTCCGCTAGTGTAGTCCCACCATCGGATCCAAGCACAATTACATCTGTAAACGATCCGGATTTTGGAGAATTCCATTTGAGATTCCGGATAAAAGGTTCGTTACTCTAATAATTTTCCGGGAATTTACGTCCGTTGATTTTGCTTTTCCTATAGCAGTAGCACATCTGCACTCTATGAGATTTTTAGTAGTGATTAGCGAGAAGAATAATTCTGACTTTTAAGAGTGTTATAGTAGTTATTTTTGGGGTTATGTCCTTGTCTCGTAATCAGCTGGATTGGATTAGTGATCCCCAAACTTCGTCCCGCGGAAGAAATCCTTCTCTCCTAAAGCTTTTAACTCACCCTCAGACTTCAGTTCTGCATTATGCCCAGATAATTCAAATTTTTTTTTTCATCAACTTTCTTTGATGTTGAGACCTTTTATGGACTCTATTATTGACAAAATTAGGCTTAATATTTTTATGATGCTAATAAATCTTTATAATTCCTTGGTGACAGTGGCGGATTCAGGATTTAGTTTTGGGGGGCTAAGAATTTTCATAATCCAATTCAATCTTCTTGTTAATGTTAATACGGAAAAGGTAGTGAATTATCCTGCTCCAGTTACAATAAGGGGGGTCTAACGGTCCTCCCCCAGAAAACTTTTTAAAATTTGACCTTTAAATAACAGGGTTTTAACTCATTTTGGTGCATAAAATGTCATATAATATAGAGTAAAACTTTTCATTTGGGAGGGGCTTGAGCCCCCTCCCCCGGATCCGCTAGTGCTTCGTGACCTAGAATCTTAAGAATATTCCACTAGTACATAGTACATCGTTTCTCTTTTTTTCAATTACCTCAATTTATTAGTAACCCTAGAAGCTCAGCTCATACTAAATCTGTCAAGTTTACGTAACTGCAACTAAAAGTAAATGAAATTTGGACACACGCGACAAAAATGAACGTTTGTGTTGCTTGGGAAGGTAGTGGGGTTGGAGTTAGGGGCCAGTAAGAGTTAATCAGTTTCTCAATCCGTGTGCCTAAAACTTTGAACTGTCTTTAAACTAGTTAGTTTACTACGACAGGATTTAAATGTGTCAGACTACTTTTACTTCTAGACATTCCCTGGAGAAATTTCGTTAATAAATCACCGACTCTTTATCAGTGCAGTTCCTGACGTCCGTCGTTGCAATGACGTTTTCATTCTGATGTTCTCACGACAAACAAGTTCAAGAAGCCATTGCAAAAAAATATATCGTCTTCCATCGTCTTCATTTCTGGAAATATAGCTTGTTTTTACTTGGGTTCAATAATAAGAGGGCGGGAAAACTTGAGGTCCATAGAGCAAATTGGACTGCTCTGTGTCAAAACGAACGCAACTCACAGTAGTAGCTCACGCGCTCTACATCCTTTGTTTGAAGTTGAAGGGAAAGTTAGGCAGAGATTTACTTTCATTTAAATTCTGCCGCCAGCTATTTGCAGCCGTGTGTAGTAATGTATATCACGCTGCTCATATGTATATCGCATGCATCTCCTTTGTGCGTATGAATGGTGGTTATAAGGGTTTTGTTTTGTTGATATTGGTAATAAGGTAAGTTCATACTATAAGCAAAGGGGTTCGACCTATATTTTAAGGTTTTTTATGATGAAGTTATCATTGTTTGGTTAATTTTGTGGGGAATTAGCCTCTTTTCCTTTAAAGAAAGTGTTATTTTTGTTGTATTATTTAGTTTTTGTTATGGATTATACACGTTTATGTATTCGAAGAAGGGCAATGGGGTCTGAATAAAGAAGTAGAGCAAGATCAAAAAAGGAAAAAAATCATGATCACTAATTAAATTCCTATAATTTTACTTGAACTATGTTGTGCCATGTGCATGAGGGAAACAATTTTTATATATTTTTCAAAGTCGGAGCAGTTCTTTTTGCTTAATGAGTTTTCAGTTTAAAATTTTTGTAAGAAATTGCTTACAGAGGTTGGTTAAGTTTGAAGCAGAACAGGATACTTTGTATCAATGGCGAACTCTATGAAATCTCGCAAAAAATATCGATAGCTTATTTTAAAGAGCTCCAAAAGAGTGTCGTCTTTTTTCGGGGAAGTCTTTACAAAAACGTTAAGAAAAGGTAAATTATATTTTTAAGTTACTATAAGGGAGAGGAGTTAAGTGATAGCTTTCAGCTATACTTCACACTTGAAGATTATGTTTAGGTGGATTTTGATTTTTATAAAGTTCTTTCTGTAGTAAATATCCGCTGAATTTTTTTCTGTTCGGCAGAGCACTACTCCACTGTAAACTAAAAACTATGATTTTAAAGGTAACATTTAAAAATAAAGGAACATTGAAACATCGAGCAGATCTTGCTATCAACTACCCCTCGTATCTGCCATAACATTTGTAGACGTAAGTTTTTCGTTTAGATAGTTTCCCAATGTAAGAAAACAATCTAATTAAAACTTCCATCTTTGGTTTTGTGTGAGATCGCTTTTTGTTCTCTTCCCACCTTTCACAAGTTATTGTTCTTGTCGCGTGGACGTGTTAATCAGTGCAATTAAAGACAAACACAGTAGCGCTACTAGTTCTGGTTAACCTGTTTGGAATTCCTTAGTGTTTCCCAGTTATCAGATCATGGAAGTCGGTCGTGTGTGTACCTCATTTACTTTTTTAAAAAACTCAATACTATTGCTAGCTAGTTTACCTTGAAACAGTCTCGTTTTTTTAATCTTGGTTTCCTATTTAATTTGACACCTCTAACTTAGGTACAATACGAAACAGTTCACGTTTAAGAACTAGATTGAAAAAAATTTCTAGAAAAACAAACTAGAAAAGGGAACTGCAAATCAGCAGAATTGCAAGTTTTTTTCTTAAGGGGATATCCATAAATTACGTGATGTGTTTTTTCCAAAATCTGGACCCCTCCTCCCCCCTTGGTGAGATTTTGCTGGACCCCCCTCCCCCCCACGTGAGATTTACCTACAACCTTTAAAAATAATTTTCTATCCTATTCGTTTGCATTTTGTGCTCCACAGCACCTAAAACTTTTCCATTATTAATGATGTGGGGGAAAGGACATTATTCCGCCTAAAAATCACCACAGTATCTTATCTGTGGGTATTATTCCTTTCTCATACTTAAAAAAATCGTTTAATTTCTAACTTCAAAAGTTGACGTAAGATTTTAACCGACCCCCCTCCCCCATTGGTGAGATTTTTCCAAACCCCTCCCCCTTTTTGACCTCACGTAATTTATGGATGTCCCCTAAAGCCTTTTGAAGCTTTGTGAATTTACCAGATAGATAAAGTTGGTTGGTTGATATTTTATGGCGCATGTGGCCCATATTAAGACATTATGCGCCAAATTTATTAGATGAAGAGGGGGTGCATTGGAACTCCCAAAAAGAATTTGTCATTGGAATTTAATCACTCAATTTAATTATCATCAACTAGCTTTATTTACAAAATATATTTCTCATGAAGGAGCTGTCTTGCAAACTTAAATGAAACCAAGCCAAGCTATTATAAAATAACTCTTCTCTCCTGTTAGTTTTAATGATCGAAAAATGATCCGTAGTTGGAGAGAGATTAAATTCATCAAGCTTTGGGGATTTGGGTTAAATCAAAAATTGGGGGAAATGAACTTTAATTTTTAAAAATGAAAGAAAAAAGTCAGATTCACATTCAGTTCACATTTATAAATAGGGGCTATCTATTAATGATGTCACTCTTTTTCACCACACTTTTAACCTTCCTCCCCAAGCCTTTCATAAGTTGTTAACATATCAATAATGTTGGTACATTGAACATGTTAAATGCTTAACAATCCAAGTGTAGTTAGTGCTGTTCAAATAATAAGTCGAAAAGCAAAATATTAGCTCTCAAGCAAGAAATCCATTAACTTTAACAGCAAGGTAGAAAATTTTGGTTCTCGAGTAGTTTGCCAAGCTTTTGAAATTAGTTCTATGAGTTTGTAACTTGAAGTAGTATACTGTTTAGACTTAGAGGTTACTATGCTGAGGAAAGTATGCATGTTTCCCTCTAAAACCATGATGGGTTATTTTAATTACATTCCCTTTACTGAATCGCATATCGGGGTGTCCCTAATCACCTTTTTATATGATATATTTCTCGCCACAAGCGTCCTGCAGCCAATACACAGAGTGGTTTCAAATGGGGCACAAGTGTTAGTGCCCCCACTGTCATGTGTCTCCCTTCAGCTTCTGACCTATATATTTCCGTTCTACAGAGAGACACTCTTGTTCTGCACTTCCTCGTTCTGTCTAACTACTTTCAAGGTGAGAAGTCGTGATCTTGAGTGTTGCTTAGGTGTGCTCCTGCTATCTTTTTTTAAAGTTCTCTATTGAATTGGTTGTAAATTAATGTGTGATGATACATAATAGCCATATTGTTTCAGGATCCCATTATTTAGTAAGCTAATAAAGGATAGTGGCACAGGGGCGAGTATGAATGCATGTTTGTCGTAGGGATAGAATCTTAAATTTTTGAATATATATTAGAAATGCTTTCTAACCTTTGAGAATACACATATATGTTTCTAATTTAGTGTACCATTTTACTTAAATGGTATTTTAAATCAACTAGAGACGGTCATATTTTTAGGTCCCTATTTATTTGCTTGCTCTGTTAGTCAAGCATCTGCGACGTTAGGTAAAAGTGATCTTTATCCTTTATACAGTTATTGGACTTTTAATATCATCTAGGATATTTTATCACCGATTGTTCCAAAAATCTAAAGTTTGTAGTAACTGGTGTAATCAAGGTGGCTTGGGAATATATGTCCTCTCCGAAGGTCAAAAATTTTCCTTTTTTTGTCCAAAAGGTCAAAATATACCTAATCCCCCTCTAAATTTCCCATTCTAGAGACAAGAGGGGATTAGCGAATCCTCAGAGCGAAGGAATATTATGCACTATTAGTGCCTGCGCTATATATTTTCTACTTAACAAATCGGTACCTTATTCCTGGAAGAAGAAATAAAAGGGAAGTGCGATTGAGCCATTAATGGGAGGCAAGTTTTGGAAGGGCGAGTTCTCTCGACACGCACCCGGAAAAAAGTGACGAATGACATGAAATCGATTTCCATCAGGCAACTCCTTTCTTGTGACAAGGTGACGGTCACTTATGTTCCTGTGTCTTGTGTCACGCATTGCGTGTCACCCGGATTGTCATTGAGATCTGATTTCATCCACTGATACTATACTTTATCAATGCTGAGTTATTATAGGTGGGGGGTATTTGAAAAAAATTTATAAAATCTAGAATGGTCTCTGATGGTAAGTCATGCGTATTACGTTTTCGAGATGGTTTGATAATCTGATTGAGCTCTGTGCTTTTGCCCAATCTGGTAGAATGAGTTAATATGCCGTGAAAGTACATAGCTGTCAAGGTAGACTGTTAAGGTTGATTAGGTTTCTTCTACTTATTTGAGGTGATGGACTTGATGGTATACCCTGGTTGACAAAAAAAAAACACTTTACTCTTTAATCAATGATCAGTTAGTCATTTTGTGGGGGAAATTAAATCTTTGAATTTTTGGGGAATAGCAATGAGCTAGTTCCTGCAATTTTACATTGCAGTTAGCTCATTTTTGCTGCCAACACCTCAACTTCCTGATATACACTTCTATAAATAAATATATCCTTTTTATTCATGGAATTAAGGCTTGGCCAAAACCAATGTAGAGCAAGATTGCGGGAAAATAATGAGTTGGGGACTATTTTTGATGGTAGATTGGAAATTAGTGTTGAAATTTTAATAAAGAAACAGAACTTTACTTAGGGTCCCATTTATGAAAACCTAGTCGACCAATAATATCTATGATGGTAACTGATAACGCAAATATAATGTTAAGTAATGTGCCGTTGAACAGTACAACTTAAATAATTCGCAGCTCGAACTGTTCAAAACTTCGAATTAAAAAGAAACTTTAAAAAGTGAAAGTAATTTAATTTCTATCAATTGGTCGCGATACACATGTTAGATCAGTGGTTCCCAACAGGTGGTCCGCGGACCACTGGTGGTCCGTGAGGCCTTTGGAGGTGGTCCGTGAGAAGATTTTAAAACTTATCCAAAAAATGTATGGAAATTCAAAAAAATTGCTTTCCTTATTTCAACACCTTTCAGGAAGTAGTAAAAAACCATGGATGCAAAAAAACATAAATAAAAAATTCTACGTGTCATAATTAAAATATCTTCTCTTTTATCCTATGAATCATATTTGTTGGTTTCACTTACTTTATTCAAAAGTAGTTTATTACATAGTAGATACAAAATGTGATTGATGTGAAAAAGTAAACAACATATAAATTAAAACTGACAGGCTCCCGGGTGGGGCAAATAAAGAATCCAATGATCGAAATTTTATATGGTTTGATACGAAGTAAGCGTGGAAGTGTTAAAAGATACTAGATATTGGAATGAGGGACTCGTGATAGAAAAGAGGAAATTTCTGATACAACAGAAGAGATGGTTCGAAGAAATGAGAAAAATTTATTGACTAAAATGCGAAAGTTTTTGAGCACAAAAATTATTTACTTTTTTAATCGCTCCTTTGAAATAACTACTTACTTTCGACGCGGTTTCTTATGGGAGAAAATCAGTTAGCCTTGCATGTAGAATTTCCTGTAGTACTCAGTGCATGTCAAGTGTATTTTTTGTGATCAACAGAATTCCTAGTCATCTCATCTGTCCTGCAGTTAAATTTGAAGCTAAGTACTTTCTTTCAAATTTAAATCTACTAATAATATTCGTAATATTACTTTTGTTGTACCTCCGTGGCTTCGGTCAACAGGTGCCCACTGGGTAACGCGAAGAAAGTATTAATTACGACATGTCTGTTGGTTAATGAACTCTGTTATCCGTAACTGTTCAATTACCTGCCATTGGAAATAAAAAAAACTTTTGTTGTTGGTTATAAAAAAGAAAAAATAATAACTATTTTATAATGATGTTTTTTGAACTTGTTACTTGGGTGTAGGTGTGAACCCTTCCTGGGTTAAAAGATCCATGAGCGGACACTGGGATGGAATAAAACCATCATTATTCTCACTCACCTGAACAATTAGTAAAAGATAAGTTACCAAGATAAAGTTACATGGTTAAGCCTCTCATATGAGATAAATTGAAATTTTTATTTGTAAATTTCTTTAATATTGCTGAAAAAAGAATTTTCTTATAAAATTTCCTGATTTAGTTTACTGAATAAAATAAACAATCGTAAATAATAATTGATTTTATTTAATTTGTGGAATTCGTGATAGCTTGATAAGAAGAGTCAAAAGTTTTTTTTTATAAAAGTTATATTTATAAATAATTTGATATAAAATTAATGTTAATTTTCCTTTGAAGTTTAATACATTATTTGATTTTCAGTTCCAATTTAGAAACATACTTAAAACTCGGTTTCTCTTACTTCATAAAAAAGACAAAACTTTAGACCATCTGTGAGAAATGGATGCATTGAAAAAAAGGTTAAAATTTTGAAGATAAAGGTAGGGATAGGGATGGTCCGCGGAGGTTCAAATTTACGTGAAGTGGTCCGCGGACATATATGAGTTGGGAACCACTGTGTTAGATAAATGGCGTTTGGACAAGCAATCGATTTCCTTCATAAAATTTGCGATGAGAAAATATATTTAAGTGTTCTATGGATAATGTCCAGTCCACACATCAAAGCCAACATGTAATGTTGTAGGTTTTTAAATTAAACCCTCTGGACTGATAAATATTGGATCTTGAAAGTGGATTTTGCATTTACTATATTTGGTGTTAAAAACACGATCCTATCTAATTTTTTTAACATTTTTCTATGGTGTGCTCCAACTCCTTTACACAATGAGAATCAAAGACCAGTTTGTTCCATCATCTGTTTTTGAATCTGTGAAATGTTGTTGAACTCTCAAATTCCCACTTCAAAGCAGAAGGAATAAAAGTTAATTTCCTGCTTTTTAGAATCCGGTAATCTCTTCCCTACTTTCACATAGTTAGATTTGCTGAATTCTCCACAAAGCAGGAAGACTTCAACTCATTTCCTGAATATTGAATTCCCCCCTCAGCTCCAAATTCTCGATTTTGCATCGTTAACTCCCGTTGCTTTTGCACCGCGCTCTTTAAAACCATTAAGTGCCCCACTTCCAAATCGCTTCCTGCTATTGCATTAATTTAATCCCTGATTGTATTTAACGCGGATCATTTGTTCCTATTCTCTAATACGGCAATTGTTTTCCCGATCAATTGTTGTGTTAGTCTTCAAGTGGGGGAGGCTGTTAGAAATGTTAAAAGAGCGAAAGTGACTTATCTGTCATCGGAAATTAATTTTCTCTCGCTGTCTCTTTTCACCGTAGGCGTTTGCCGACCTACATTCCTGAAGAGGATTTGAAAATTATCTCTTAAAGCTGCGGAAGGAATTTTGAAAATGAAAGTCGAAGGATGACTGATCTTGTTTTCCTTTTGGTGTTGTTATTAATGCGGTAATTGCTTGTCATAATCGTAATCCCTTGCTGTTGTTTTGTAATTACCTTTTTGGATTTCTGGGGATTATGAACGATTAATTTTTTTAAATTCTGAAAATGGTCTGATGGAAATCTAATAGGGAAACACTTATAATATGCTGTAATGCGCGGAATTTTTATAATATGGATTTGTTTTTTTAATCCAGTATTATATTTAATCTTCTTGATCAAATCTTTATTTTTCTTCATGTTTAACAGTTTATGAAGTCAAAGTTGAATGGGTAATTTGTTGGTGGACAGTTTTTTACCATTCATTCAGGACGGAGATATAATCTTCACAGAACACGACCTATAATCCTAGAAATTTCCTTAATAAGTATCAAAGGTAATTAATCATATTAAGAAAATGAATGTTGAGAAATAAAACCAACTTACACCTAAATTTAACAAATCACATTCATCTATTACATAAAGAATTTTCATTAAATCATTATAGTATTTTATTTTTCGATCACAGATATGAACTCGTTACCATTATAAAACCATCTTCTATCAACGTTAATTAAAAACGAATCAATAGAATCTTATGCAAATGCTTTACAAAACCAGATCATCTTATCTAAAACAATGGCGCTATTACAAACCTTCTTAATAATATAACGTTCGAAAATAACCCCCCAAAGAATAATAATAAATCGATTGAGTGTCCGCTATGTCTTGTAGATAATTAATGGCTTGTAATTACACTTGCTCCTTGAGTCGACACCAGTAATTGTTGCTTAATTTCGCAATCAGAAATAGACATTCGTATAGCGTCAAGTTCAGTGTCGTTTGCGGCTTTTGTTGCCAGATGCATGTGCGGTTTTTTGCTGTCCCATTTATTTCTTAATTAGAAGTTCGTTCCTCTCGTCTCGTTTGGTGGAAAACGTGAGATGAAATTTCTTTTCTTGCTCCACATCCGCACTGAATCACGGTCTTTTGGTTTGCTTGGATAGCTTTAATCTGGAAAGTTAATCAACAATGGATAGTTTCCCTCACGTTGATTTTTTTTTAAATATTGTGTGAATTTCAACACTTCATTTATTTTAAAGTATGTCCGCATTCTGTTTTGGATTTTATTTTATTGAGAGTGTTGGTAAGTTAGGTCGTAAATTAAACCTCATGGTAAATTGTTAGCTGCTTAGAGTAAGTACATTACACTTCTGCTAAATGAGTATGGACTTTAAGAGATGTTATACTAAGAGTTTGAACCACTCCCCTCGAAATTACTAGTTACAGCTTATGCCAGTGGCGTATGTAAGGGGGGGACTATGCCCCCTCAAAAAAATTCGAACTACGTGTGCGTGTACCACAAACAAGTTAAAAGCATGTTTTAGGATCAAATTTCCAAAAAAATTTTGGGGGAGGACCCCCAGACCTTCCTTTTGGGTTTGGAACTCTATTATTCACAACTTTTCTCGTATTAAGTTTCTTAAAATGAAAATTATACCTAAATAGGAATTAAAAAGCTACATTAAACCTATTGTATTGATTATGCATGGGAGGGACAGAGGAATGATTTTTGGTCTTCTCTGCCGTTGCAGAAAACTATCTTTAGGACTAATTTTTTAGAGAATATTTAGGCCGCTCCCCAAAAATATTTCTAAATACACCACTCATTCATGTCTTTTTTACCAACTAATTAACAACATTCAATCCAGTCATCCTCTTTTATAACATTAATTTTGCTGGGAATTTATCAGCTGTTCATTACTAATTGTTTAATCACACATTAATTCAGTCTTCATTCAACTCAAGAAGTTTGCCTGATTTGACACAATTGCGTCGCCACTCATTGAGCGAAAGCGTAGCCAAAAGTAAGATATGGGAGATAGTGGGGGATGAATCCCTATTATCTGGCATTCCTCTCTCTGTCTCCAGATCCTGTTCTTCCTACTCATCATTGTGTCGCCTACTTGATCCCTTTCGTGCCTGCGGCTCACTTTCGCACGTTCCTCTTTTACTTTCGTATGTTTCCTCTCATCATCACGAATTCATGCGTTACGCACAGTGGCTAAAAATAAGTGATTTTTGAAGCTAAATAATATTATTGTGTGCAATTTGCAGGTGGGAAAGGAGAGTTCGTGATTGTATCGTGTGGGAACTTGAGTTCTTTACAGTAGGACAAAGTTGAACTGTACGTTGGCGATACCACTGTGTCTTTGGTAGGTAAATGTGTGCTACTCATATGTTCATCTTCATTGCTCATCACTTATCTCAAAATTCTGGATGAAATTGAGATCTCTTTGATAGTCTTCTAGCCAGCTCTTAAATAGCTGATTGTTTTTGGTCGGGGTGGCACAAAATTATTCCTATAAGCACTCCCTGGTTAAACGTAGCTTTTTTGAACGCTTGTTGTTGTTGTCGTGTGCCACTTGGTACTACCCAAGCTCCACAAGGATTCAAGGCAAAGGGGTGCGGCTCCTGAGAAAGTGAGGCCCATAAATGGCAGGAGTCCGACTTCTGCCTCATGAGATGATAGATGCTGCCACTATCTATCGCCACCTCCACAATTTTGCCATGTATCTGAAGGGGAGGGAAATAGTCTCCAGACACCTGGACCCATGGTAAACTGCGCCATGACGGACCACAGGACTTTCGGACCCACAGATTTAACGAGCACGTACTCCGCATATACTCGGTGGGTCTTTAGCGGTGTCGGGAATCGAACCCGGGACCCTCCGATCCCGAAGCCGATGCCTTAACCACTAGGCTTTGAACGCTTACATGTGGGATTTAAATATCAGTGTGTAATGCATCTATTAGATCCTTATCAGTTAATGAACAGTTATAATCCACATAGATGTATAATACATCTATGTAGATAATGTTGTGTCCCAAGCAAAGATGTGGTATCTAGTGTCCTCCACCAAATTTTTAAAAACTTATTTGACCTTTAGAAAAGTGTTTTAAATAATTTTTTATGCCAGGGGACCCTTTCAGTGACACCCTAAGAGGACTGCTTTTTGTATACTGCAGAATTTTTTAAGGAAGCAGCTTTCATATATATATATATATATTCATGAAAATTTCAGAAAGAGGGAAGGTTACCCCCTCCACCAACCTAAGATACCCGTATGCAGTATCCCTTTGGCATTGATCACCATGAATGCGTTTCTGTGAGGACATAATAAGTCGCACCTCGATATCGTTGTTTCAGCGACAACAAAAAAAAGCACAGAGCTGCGAAGGTCTTTAGAGAAGTCGCATGTTATACTTCGACTCGAATCCTTTCCGTAAACACCTTATCTCTCTCACCGTAAAACAAGTAGCGGATCAAAACATCCGCAGTTTGCCATCTCCGGATAATCCTTGACGATGTCCCCAGCTGGTGAGTTTCCCAGAGCCATCGTACAACCGTGGAACGTCTATTTTGGCCGTTTCCTTCCTTTTCCTCGACGTCCTTTTCTCTTGTTTTCCCTTTCGCGGCCGTTGACCATCGGGTATTGCTTGCTAACCGTTGTTTTAACGGGTCGACTGAGTTTTTTCTTGTCGGGTTGTCGATTTTCGGGAATGCGTGACCGTTCATGGAAGGAAGGTTGTTTCGGTAGGGTAGTTTTTTTTCTGGTGGTGTATTAATGCTTTGGATATGAAGAGGTTGGGTATACCTAAATTCTTTCGGCTTAAAATAGGACTTCAGTTAGAAACTGAATTGATTGAGGTTAATTGGTCTCATTGGAATTCATTGTTTTGAGGAGGAGTAACAGAAAAGTCTCTTAAAGGTTGATCTGCAGCCTTTAAAAAATGGTTTTTCAAAAGACAAGGTATTTCAAAGCAAGGGAAGTGTTGTTGCCAAGGAGGGATATCATCTCTCCGAAATTCAGAACTATAGAAATCTTTTTGACCATAGAAAACGACTTAAAGTTACAGAATCCCCTCTCCTGTACAACAAATATACCATAACTTCCAAATTTTCTTTTGGTTATACGTACAACTTGCCAGCGAGCGTACACCATATCAGGTTTCTCTCCACAGCACAGCTTGTCCAAACTAAGTTAAATTTACGTAACTAAAACTGCTATAATACGTTTTTTCAATGAACATGACAAAAACAGGACTATATTTGGATGTTAGTTCTCTGGACTTAGCTTAGGTGAGAGAAATAGACCGAGGACAGAAAATGAGCGAGCGGGATTTGTAGAGAAAACCGGAAAATTAATGGTAATAAGGAGAATGAAAGGCAGAGTGGTGGATATACCGAGTTTGAGAAAGCAAAGATAATGTAAGAGAGAAAGTTATAATGTAATAAGAGAAAGAGAGAAACCTAAATTCATTTGTGCATTTCAGTGTATGAGTCAAACGTCAGTACTTATATCCAATCCATAATGTAGTACAGCAGATACCGAGAAAGGAGGCAAAGCTGTAGGAGATTTTGCGTTACCCAGGATGCACCACTTAAGGTCCCTGGATCAACCAAAGATCATTTAAAACCTTTTTCCCTTGGACATTATAATTACCATATAATGTAGTAAAATGTGTTAAAAATTTCGAGAAATAGAGTTTCTGAAGTAAACAAAGTCTAAACACCTTCTTTCAACTTGGGGAATTTTTTTTCGCGATTCATTAAGATTGTTCAAGGCATCGAGAGAGCGTACTGTGTATATCAGAAAAAGGTTGTAGCTCCTTCCCATTTTAAAAAGCATCCTGCCACCATTGGTCCATTCCTTATAATTGGTCGATCGTGCCTCACCTTGCCCACGCTCATCCACTGGCGCCAAACCGTAAAAAAATTCCCGAAAAATCCCTGTCTGCATGAACCGACAAGACTCGTTACTACCGAAATGTCTCTTTTGGATTGTGTGACCCGTGTCTCTCGCCCACACGAAAGGTCGTCGCCTGGGTCCAAGGTGGATGATTCACGCCAAGTGGAGTTGTCCCGCTCCAGCTCTCTCCATGGAGTTTTTTGAAGGAAGAAGAACGACGTTTGGGAACTGTGTTGTTGATTGTGTTTGTTTTTCGGTTGTGCGAATGTAGTTTATGAGATCGCTGCGAGGCATTGTTGTTTTCCCCTGCCTGCCTGTATTGATTCGTATTCGGAGCAGGTTTTCAGGGTCGTGATGCGAAGATGAGTTTTTAATTGTTCCTGTCGAAGTGCTCTTAACATTCATATTGCTGCAGGCAAAGTCATGTAACGAAATCCTAGGGGGGTAAGGTGGGATAATGTGTGGATTTAGTAACTTTTCTACGGTCTCTAAAATGAAATCTTCAGAGTTTATGGGGGGCACATCCTGAACCTCATACCTTATAATGTCCTGTTCTGGACCAGTCCAAAATGCTATTTTCAAATGACACTGTGTGATAGAGAGCAGCCTTGCAAATGTCTGACTGACAAAGAAGGGTAGGCAGTACAATTTGAAGATCACATCTGTGATTGGCTGCGACGTGTTTATTCAATAAATCATTTTCGAAAGAGTATTAGAGGATTTAACGATTGGGATTCTATCCCTCCGCCTCTCGGAAACGTGACAAGGGAGACGCGAGTTTGATGCAATCCCAGCACCAACAAGGCCCCTATCACTAGGCATACCCCATGCTTTTTTTATTTCCATTATTGCCTATGGCCATGGGACTCTGTTGTACACAGGTACTCTGTGATCTGGACCATGTCCGTTAAAACACCAATAAACCAACCCGAACCCACATGGCAAGGAGGGCAAGCTTAAGGAGCATACTGTTCCTGACTGCATCTAATTAGACGCAGTATATTACAAATTACATTATGCAGTATTAGGATATATTAATATATCCTTTACCACTAAAAAAGTAGAATGTTCTGAAAAAGTTGGGAGGGGTGATTCCCCTCCTCATCCCCTTTGAATCCCCAATGCGACCATCTCTTATGGTTTCGCTTTCGGTTGCGACTTGCGAGGTCGGCTGAGGATACCCCGGTCACACTGAAATCGGTTACTTACTCTTAACGACCTTAAAAACGGAAATCTTATCATCACCTGTAATATATTTGTTCATTGAAAAAAGCATTAACATGCATTACTGCCCAGAATTTAAATTTAACCAAGGGAACAGGCAACATGTCTTGAAGAAACTAAATTCAAAACTAAAGAATATCTGGATCGAAACTGATCCGCACCTGAGTCATTCGAATTCGAACAGGTGAGATATACTACCTATATCTCCTTTCAATTCGAACCGGTTCTCAAGATCCTGACACCAAGGACCGTTTTGGTTGTTCAAAGGTACAAATTTTCTTTAAACTGGTGTTTTGACACTTGGATCAAAACGACGGGACTTAAAAACGTGCCTCGACGACCAATAGCCTTATTTCGGATCGAATCTTGATCTACTTAAGCTTGAAAAAAGCGGCTGGGGAGATTTATCTGAGGGTTTTGCAGAAGACTTCATGTGAAGATTATTTTTATGGGGTTTTCATGATACGTTCGTGATTTTGGGCATGATTCTGTGAATTAAGTCGTTGGATGACAGACCAGTGGCGCCTCGAAAGGAGTAAATTGAGTTTTCGATTAATTGTTATGATGAGGATGTGTTTGACCAAGGTATTTTTCACCGAGATTTATACTGTCCGTTTTGTGGAGGCGTTTTAGTCCGTGAGAATCTGTCGTTCTCATGTTATCTGAGACGTCTCGTGTGTTTATGTTGTTTTTTTATCCCTGTGTATGTGTAGTGCGTGGTGGTATCGACAATTTGCTTAATGGTTGGAAATTTGTTCAGTTTCCGAGACATTAAAATGAGGTATAAATAATATCAAGAAATTCTTCAATACAACAGCCAGTTACTTTTTTAAGGCTTTTTTCATGGGCTATTATAATATTTAAACTCACAAGAGGCAAGTCTATTGAGAAGAATTAATGCTATGTCACTCTTCAACAGAGCTTTATATTAAAAATTCAATTAAGTTTAATTATTGGGATGTTAATTTCTACGTTACAGGAATAATTTATAGGGATTCCCTAATATCTGGGAATTAGTTCAAATTCCTTTAAAAAACTAGTTATTTAATGGCCTTTCCTTGGAAAAAATTGGCGGACGCATGCATGGACTATGAGATTGATTTAAATAACGAATAACATGTTTTCAATACTTATTTTTAGCCAGTAATTTTCTTCCGACTGCGAATTCGAATTTTAAACTTGTTTTGACAAGCACTGAGTCAGGAGGGAAAAGTTCTCTGTTTTCTCGGATCTTAACTCTACGTGGGTTTTCCTTGCCTGCAGGAGTTTCTCAACTCAACCGGAAAATTACTTGAAACCCCATCATTTCCTATTTCATATAACCAGACAGAAGTTGGAAGCTGTAATAGTTACCCCGAATCGCAAAATAACACCTAGAGAAGTTTTTCACCCATTTTTAAGCGTATATATATCGACACTGCCTTTTTCTCCTACTATATCGCAAACGTTATAATTATCTGTCCCGTGCATCTAGAAACTCTATTGTTTCCTTGGCACACAACTTGTTCTTGAGTTAATTTTGCTCCATCAGTTGATATTTTTTGCTGTTGGCTTTCTTGGATATCGGGGTGTGTCCCAGGCGCCGTCTGAGAATCATCAGGTGGTTTCTCGTCCGATTACCGCATGCATAAATTATCAACAGATGATCAATTATCTAATTTATGTACAAGATCTCTTGGCTGCTCTTTGTTCATTCCGTAATGATGGTCTGCAGACGCATGTGGCATAAGTAATCAGGTTTTTTTTATTCACATGAAGGTGGGTCATGCCAGTTTCCTCTAGTGAGTGTGGTTATTTTAAATGAATAGATGACAGTTGTGTCCCTTAGCCTTTAGGAAATAAAATTAGCTGCCTAATTAGATTTAAGAAACTTTTAAAATAGTATTAGTAATTTAAAAATTCATGATGGTGCTTTTCTTCTGTTTTTTGAAAGTCAAAAATATTTTCAATGATTCCAATTTCAAGAAAACTTTCACTGTGCATAAGGAGTTAAAACGAGGGATTATAAACCCACTGAATGATTAAAGGTTCTTGGCTCGAAATACATTTGAGATGGAGCTGTAGAGAATAGATGGAGGGAGAATAGATGGATGGAGGGAGAATATTATTGTCTATTAAGGAAAGCTCATAGTTTGGTTTCTGGGAGAGAACCAATATGTTTGCAATACTTCTTTTGAAATAAAATGGATGAAATGTTTCGAAATATTCCAGAAATTCAAGTTTATATGCTTTTTTAGCCAAGAATTTTACTTTGTCAAATTTCTAGAATCAGATCAGTTCATATTTTTTAAATTCCTTTTCCATTTCATTTCACGTTCTAAATTTTGGAAGGGACTAAAGTCCCTCCATGCCACTTAACGGAACTGTAACTGACCCCATATCAAATCCAAGTTTCTCATGAAATTAGGTAAAACCAACTTGGATGAAAGTCTGAGTCGAAAAGCATTGAAGTGAACACAATTCAAGTCTGCTACTAAGAAAATCATGCCCCAACCATTGGCCAGTATTCTATGACATTCTATGATATAATGATTATTTATAACTCGCCTAACTAGAATTCCAATAGAAAATTCTATGGATGACATTACTCTCTATATGCT
Organism: Tetragnatha versicolor; assembly: GCA_024610705.1. Lineage (NCBI taxonomy): Eukaryota > Metazoa > Arthropoda > Arachnida > Araneae > Tetragnathidae > Tetragnatha > Tetragnatha versicolor. Next base: position 17,352,920 of record JANDEH010000011.1, on the reverse strand, counting down.
CGTTTCTGTATCATTAGTTTCTTTGTTCTTGGTGTTGTTGACTGGTTTCTGGTTTTACTATAGTTAGGTTTACATAACAGAAAACATAATGAATATAAGTGTCCTTTGAGAAACGTAATATATCTAAATACTCATAATGGGCAGAATGTCATGGAGAGAAGAAAAATGTATGGATTTGCATTGCCCAAGTATAAAAAGCTTTTTACCTTCTAAACCAATTCAGTGAACCCGGTGAGTCTAAATAAACTGAGTAATTACATAAACGAAGCCTTGGACAAAGGCCGCATTTAGCAGACCATGCGGTCCTGCTCACACGATTCCTATTGTTACCCAATTTGAGCAAGTGTGCTTGCTGGAAGGGCATTGAACTATCTATTTCAGTTGGATTCGGTCCGGTGGCCTCCCAAACACCTGGAAGTGACGCCTTTTTAAATATTTTTTGAGGAAATCGAAAGTGCCGACTGGCGTGTCGGAGAGAATGCTAAACTGTCTATGATGAGTGGTCTTCTTTGGGTTGATGCTGATGGTAGATGGTATTTGCCGCTATTGTCTTCGAGGTGATGTCATGAATTTAACCTATTGACTTGTAGACTGAGCTAGCGGCTTAGTTTTCCTGGCTGTGGATGAGCTTTGGAAGGGTTAATAAACTTTCCTGATTTTAAACTGTCGTTTTAGTGCTGCGAGACTGTCTATGACGAGATAAATTAGCAGGATAGTAATTGGTAATTTACCAGCGATTATTTCGCTTACCAGTGGTTAATGAATGAATTTTTTTGAACAGAGACTTATTTTTTAGATTTTGATCTGCATTCTAAAATTTTATCCTCAGAAAAAATATTGACTTATGATTAGATAACGATCACCTTTATGGAGAGACCATTTTATCATGCATTTAGGGAAAGTTAGTTAGGAAACTTTTCTGAACTAGTTCATTCAGAGAGGGATGTGGAACCTCTCGTCTTCTTTGCATGCATACACATCTAGTACAGAATTTATTAAAGGCTCATTCAGACTTTTCACATTCGATATTCTTGTTCATCTTGGGGAATTCGTCCAAAATGACAAGAATGTTAATAGTTTTTTTTACTTTTCTTTCCTTCGATTTCCTATACAAATGTGTGACCCCTTGGTGAGGTTCACTCATAATGAAAATTGAAAGTGAAACAGTGTAAATGAGGTAAAGGGGAGATCAAATTTTGTGACATCACACTTCAAAGTTGTTCTTTTTCTGCTGTTATATATAATATGTTTGCGAATTTTCCCCTTATTGGGATTTAACAATAACAAAATAGTTACTAACCCTCCTGTAACGAAATAAAGTTTAAAAACTTAAAATTATTCAGTTTTAAAAAGTGTAACATCATAATGAAGGGGTCATTCACATGTGACAGGAGAGAGAGAGACGGGTGTAAACCTCCATGAAAATTGTGATGAAGGGCTCAAAACCTTATCCAACATCAGCCTAGGTAGATATAACATCTCAATTGCATTCTAGACTCAGTTATTCTTTTTTTCTCATTACCCTAATCATTTGACAGGCGCACCCAGACTTTATGTAACTTTCTCGGTCATCACACATCTAGCACTTACGCCTTGGTCCTTGTTATTCTATGAAGACTACTTCTGTGTCTATATATTGTTTGCTTTATAGACTTCATCTGGATATTTATCATTAATGTTGATTCTTCCGTTGTTTTTTTCTATTTACTTGGTTCGTTCCGTGAAGAAGCAGCTATTAAGTAACATGAAAATTTAAAATAAATCCGTTCTAAGCCGCTATAAGCTTAATAAAGTAGAGTTAACAATTATAAAATGCTATAAAAATTAGAAAACATTTCAAATACACTCATAAATTCTATAGTGTCTGACAGTATTTAGGTATTAAATTTTTGTTAAAAATTGTTTACTTTCTTCATGTGATGCAGCACTGTTTTTTAATCATTATCAACAAAAACAATTGTCTTATGTTTACTAAAACAAATTAAGAATTACTATTTTTAAATATACTAGAAAGAAGATAAATGAAAAAAAAACTATCTAAACCACCTTCTTTTAATTGAACTTTCAATTCAAAACCACACAATAAAAAAATAATGAGAAAATCGGTGCTCGAATCCGATTTCAGTTTGAGGCTTGGCGATGTTTAATCTTTTGGCGTTGCTTCAATATAGATTTATGGTAACCCCGAGCATGTTTATTAAAGTTATTAGGGGTTATAAGGTACCTTTAAAGGGTTTCAATTTTGCCAGTGGTGGATCTACGGGGGGCTTTAGGGCTGAAGCCCCCCCCCAAAACGTCTAACATTTTACTAAGTTTGTCAAAATGCAAAAAAATTATATCCGAAATTCGGATGAGGTGTACCAAAACGAGTTGAAAAAGTGGGGTTTTTGACTTAAATTTCCAAAAATTTTCTGGGGGAGGACCCCCAGACCCCCCTTTTAGTGGTTTGAGTAGGATAATTTACTACCTTTTCCGTATTACCATTGGCAAGAAGATTCAATTGGATTATGAAAATTCTTAGCCCCCCCAAAACCAAATCCTGGATCCGCCACTGAATTTTGCTAAGACAGATCTCTAGCTGTTCAAACACCTGTTTTTTGTGTAATTTGTCTTATAAATTTTTAGTAGTTTAATGTTTTAAGATTAATAGTTGGGATAAATTATCAGTATATTTTAGTAACATGAACTATTAACCCTGCTATGGATTTTAATTTTGGTTGTTGCAAAAAATTGATTCGCCCTGTTCCTGCTTTAAAATTAAGATAAGTTGCTACAAAATTTAAAATCGGCTGCTACAAAAATGGTTTATTCTGCTACAAATTTTTAATTAAGCTGCTACAAACTGCTTCAAATTTTTAATTTAGCTGCTACAAACTGCTAAAACTTTTGAATTTAGCTGCTACAAACCGCTACAAATTTTAAATTTAGCTGCTACAAAATGCTCAAAGTTGTGCAACATCCCTGAAATTTTGGAAAACACACCTCACGTAATTTATGGATGTCCCCTTATTGGTTGTTTGTTGCTTAAAATAGTCAAAATACGTTTTCGACTTGGCCCGTCAGCCGTAATCGTTGTGGAATTTTTTTAGTATTTGAGCTGAATTTAAAAAAAATACCCTTAGGGGGTGAATTTTATTTAAAAACAGTTAGAAGAAGTAATTTTAAAGGAGTTGATTTGGAAGGAATAATCTTTTATTTAAATCCTTATCATTAATCCTTCATTTTACGTAAAAAGTTTTACTATAGTGTTTTAAATAAAAGATTCTATTAGAAGTTAGTAAGAAAAATAAATTTTAAATTAAAACAAAAATTTAATATTTTTTTTCTGTCCACATAAAACACAAATTAATCTACTTTTCATTACTGTTGTTATCGCTCTTATTTTTATTTATATTGAAAAAAAAATTATTTTATTGAATAGAGTTCAAAAGAGACCAGTTTTATAATTTTCTCTTTAATTTATTTCCTCTTGATTGCAGGTATGGAAGAAACAGAAGCGCTTTCCATGAAAAGAAAAGAGAAGCCAACAGCTATGAAAACAGTCAAGATTTTACCTTTAGCAGCTCAGATATAGATTTTATTAATAACTCAGGTATTATTTTAAAATTATAATGAATGAATGAGAAATAAAGTAAAATTATTGTTTCATTGTGAATAAGTTAAAAACTGCTTTTAAAAAATTTTTGAATTGCATTTTATCAATATTTTATTCAAAGGAATACACCATAGGAATTGTACTTTTTAAATCTTACAAGCAAAATATATTTTATAACAAACCAATTACTATTTCTAGAGTAATAATCTTGAATAAATTTATTTTAAATAATTAGAGACCATGAGTTGTGTATTGATGCTAGTTTAGTTCAAGAATCTCAGTTTAATCTTTTTCTGTATTTGCTTAACTCAAGCAAGATATTTTACTCTTTACCTTATAACATGCTTTTAGATATTAGACATCATGTATGATATATAGATTAAATAGAAGCTCATTTATTTGAAGAAAACCAAAGTTCAATAATTTAAACTTAAAAATGATTTATTAAGAGCATATTATTGTACACTGTTTATTATATGTGCTTTATATTTCTAATGGTAATAGCAATATCAATAGCACTATTTTAATTTGTACAAATGCTATCTGATTTAAAAGGTAAATAAATTATGTTTCTTATGGAGATCAAGTCAGGATTTTAAACTAGGATATGTTTTCATTTTCTTTTTAAATTTTGTTTCAGTCATGAAAGAATCTCAACCTTACTGTCAAATCACCTTGAAAAATACCAAAGAAGTAAGTTAAAATAACATCATATCATTCTAGCTTTATGTATTTGGTTCATCACTTTGAAAATTGATAAGTTTAATTAAATTTTTGTTGATATTTTATTACAATTTTTATTTGTAGGTCATTGGTTTCAATAACATTGGTGAAGCTATTCAGAAGTTGGATTTTAGAAATGCAGTTCACGATATCAGAAGGTTTAACTACATTTGTAAGGTATTCTCACACTTTAAGAATCACATCATTTTATAATAATCTTAACTATACTAACTACCTAAAAATTTTCATGGCATTTTTATGTTTAAATGAACATGTTCTTTAATATCAAGTACATATTCTTTCAGCTTTTGCATTTACTAATTACTCAGAATCTCACAACTCTAAGTGGAAGGGCTACACAAGTTTTGTTTGCAGTGTTAGAGGAGGTTGCTAGACAAGGTAACATTTTAATACATTAGATTTTTGTTATTTATTTCACAATATTTATGCATACATTTTCTATAGCTACTTCTTTAAATAAATTCTTTACAATTTCATCAAAACTATGTTTTGTCCTTCAAATCGGCTTTTAAATTTAGTATTTTTTTAAATTTGAAGCAGCAATAAATTTTCTTCTTAATTAAAAACAATTAATTTCATCCCTTTATTTTAACTGTTGATTTTCACTTGAAAATAACTCCAAAATTTTTGTATTTTATAAGACTTGGTTCATAATTTTTAACATATACATTTCTGCAAAAATCTTAGAGCTATTTAACTTTTATAAAAAAAGGAAGAAAATTACATTTAATCCACACCTTTTTTAGTTTACTAAGGACGAGATCTTGATAGACCCTAACTTGTTTTTAGACTTTTTTCTTTTTTGCTGAGCCTTTTGAGATAAATAAAAACAACTTGTAGAAAAAGCATCCCCTTTCGATTTTCTTTGACCTCATACCTTATTTATATATTTTATTAACTACTAATTTACTGATAAGAATAAAATTAATGGTTCAAGGTATCAATTTTACTATAGAATTAGTTTATTTTTCTAGCATAAAGATAATTTTAACTAGCTTGAGAACTCAATGTATCGAACTATTCTTTTTAAATCAGTACTAAGAGTTTACCTGTCCTTTCTTGTAGTTGCTAGCAATCAACAGAATCTGCATGTCCTGCACATGTTACTTTACGACTTGCGTCGAATCATCAGAAAGAATTACTGCTGGGGACGTCCTTTAGGAAGCACACTGTTGTGGGAGCAGCACTTAAAGACTATTGACAGGATTTGTCAGTTTGCTAGTGACATTCAAATTAAAGAGGTGAGGGGTAAATTGTGGTATTCAGGGAGAAATTTGTATTGTCTCACCAATTCAGAAGATTCAAATGTAACTAGTACCAGAAATATTATGTTATTGAATGCTAAAAATTGAGATTTTAAGAATGATAGGGATGCTGAAAACGATAGAATTATATGCATAGAGATTTGGATATCTTATTTTAGTATGGTAGTTATT